>CM060908.1:896698995-906698995 GCA_030737815.1 Allium fistulosum | reverse complement strand
ATCAAATCCCACTAGCCTACGACTTATAACTTAGCAGAACAGGGTTACGACTCAACTCCTAAGTCGTCTACGACTTACGCATTGCGCGACTTACCAGTCTACGACTTAACTGGGATACGCCTTAACGACTTAATAGCTCTACAACTCATCAACCTCACGGCTTAGCTAGGTTACGACTTATGACTTAGCAAACACACGACCTAACACACGCGCGTTCCCTCCTAAGTCGCCTGGACGACTTAACAACTTAGCACCATTCGACTTAACACTACGCGACTTAACTATAACAGAGCTCACGACCTAACTACGATAACACCTTAGGTCGTAAATCCACTTAGCTCCTTATGTCGCTAACTCGCCTAGTTACTTAGGTCGTTGCCTTACCATAAGTCGTTCAAACGACCTATCTCCGAGCCCTTAACTCGCAAACTTCTAAAAGTCGTCCCAACCGATCTAACACTTAACCAGTCTACAAAGTCGTCAGCTACACTTTCTTAACTCGGTTAACTCCTTAAGTCGGCCACTCGACCCAGACTTATTACTTAACTCGTCCAAACCGACTTAGGACTTAACAAAATCTGTCAAAATCTGAAACGACTTAAAAATGCTGAAAATTCCAGATTTTAACGAACTTTTCGATCCGTAAAAATACGGGTCGTTACATTCTCTCCCCCTTAGGAATTTCGCCCCCGAAATTCCAAACAAACAAGGCAATCAAAGACTATTCTGTACGCCTACCAACCATAATAATCAACAAACCATGCATCCAATTCTAGCTTAGCGTACAGAATTCTAACACTAGAACAAGTCACAATATCGTGAGATGACACGACACCTTAGGGCCATACCTTGAAGAGTTCAGGATGAGCTGCCATCATCCTTTCTTCCACCTCCCACGTACAGTCGTTATCATCATCACTCCATTGTACCTTGAGCAACTTAACTACCTTCCTCCTAAGCTGTTTAATGTCAGTTTCTACAACACGAAGCGGCTTACGAGGTCTTCTATCGACTGGATCAACTTCGAAATCTTCACAGCTATCAGCAGGAACCACTGTATTCGAGTCGTGCACGTACTTCCGTAGATATGATACATGAAAAACATTGTGCACACTCGACATCTTCTCTGGTAACTCCAATCTGTAGGCGAGCTTTCCAATTCGCTCGATGATCGGAAATGGTCCAACAAATCTCGGAGTCAATTTCCCTTTCTTCCCGAATCGAATAACATTCTTCAATGGAGAAATCTTCACAAAAACCATGTCTCCAACGTTGAATTCCATATCTTTATGACACTTATCGGCATAGCTCTTCTGACGGTCTTGGGCTGCCTTCATTCGTTGCCGAATGATCTCTATACAATCCGAAGTCTGTCGAATCATCTCTGGCCCAAGCACCAGCTTTTCTCCAGTTTCTATCCAACACGTCGGTGAGTTACACGGTCTCCCATACAATGCCTCATACGGTGCCATACCAATGCTTGACTGGTAACTGTTGTTGTATGAAAATTCCACCAAATGAAGGTGATCTTCCCATGATCCTCCGAAATCCAAAACACAAGCTCTGAGGAGATCTTCCAAAACTCGGTTGACTCTCTCGGTCTGACCATCTGTTTGAGGGTGATAAGCTGTACTCAAACACAACTCGGTTCCCAAAACTTCCTGGAAGCTCTTCCAAAATCCACTAGCGAACAATGGGTCTCGATCGCTCACTATACTCTTCGGAATACCATGGAATCGAACTATCCACTTAACATACAACTCAGCCAACTTTGATGCAGTCCTAGTCGATCGAACAGGAATGAATCTTGCACTCTTAGTCAAACGATCTACAATGACCCAAATCCCTTCGTTTCCCGTTCTTGTTCTAGGTAATCCATCAATAAAATACATCGATATCTGCTCCCACTTCCATGTAGGAACTTCTAATGGCTGAAGCAATCCACTTGGCTTCTTCTTTGTCAATCCTGTTAACGGTGCAGCTACTTTGGAGAAGTCTTTGATAAACCGTCGATAATATCCTGCTAATCCAAGAAAACTCCTCACATCTGATGCATTCTTAGGTCTGACCCAATCATGGATTGCTGCCACCTTAGCGGGATCAACCGCTATACCATTTCCAGAAATCACATGGCCTAAGAACCTCACTTCACTCTTCCAGAAGTGACACTTCGAAAACTTAGCCTTCAGCTGATGTTTCCGTAAGATTTCCAAAACAATACGCAAGTGTGTCTTGTGCTCTTCTTCAGTTCTGGAATAAATCAGAATATCATCCACGAACACAAGTACAAACTTGTTCAACTGATCTCTGAACACTCTATTCATAAGATTCACAAAATATGCTGGCGCGTTAGTCAATCCAAACGGCATTACCAGCCACTCAAAGAAACCGGATGGTGTCCTAAAAGCTGTCTTCGGCACACTATCCTTAGCCACTCTCAACTGGTGAAATCCCGTTGCCAAATCCATCTGAGAAAACACCTTGGCTTCGTGAAGCTGATCAAACAAGTCATCTATTCTCGGCAATGGATACTTGTTCTTCTTAGTCACCTTATTCAGCTCACGATAATCGACGCACAATCTCAACGACCCATCTGCCTTGGTTGCAAACACAACTGGTGCACCCCACTCGGACACACTACGCCGAATGAATCCTTTCTGCAAAAGATCATCAACTTGCACCCTCAACTCCTGCTGTTCCCTAGGCGCCATCCGCCTAAGAGGCATCACAACAGGTCTGACTCCTTCAACTAGATCTATATGAAACTCGATCTCTCTATGCGGCGGCAACCCTTTGACTTCGTCAAAGACATCCTCGAATCCATTAGCGATTGGCACCGATGACAGTCCATCCCGTGGAACAACCAGCGAATACATGAAGCTCATGAAGACGCCTTCTTCATGCTTACATCGTATCACAATCTTTCGCCCTTCCACATTCTCGACTGTCACTTCCAGCCTCTCACAATCAACCTTTGCCGCATACCTCCTAAGCCAGTCCATACCCAAAATAATTCCGAACCCCGCAAAGTTCAGAACAAAATAATCACAAACAAAAGAGCAACCATGACTCGATTCAATCAGACCACGGCATAACATACACAAACAAGACGAACCCCCAACTAGTTTAGTCACAACCAATGGCCTATCAACAATATCCGGTTCTAAACCTAACCGGCCTACGAGTTCATTACAAACAAACGAATGCGATGCTCCAGTATCAAACAGAACTCTAACTGGAACACCACATAAGAAAAGAGTACCTTGAATCACCACACTCTTTCCTTTCTCTTCAGCGGTAGGAGCTTTCGAAGACGACGGAACAGCTCCCAAAGCATAAGCTTGCACAATCTGCTTGTCCCTCCTCGGTTCTGGACAATTCTTCCTGAAATGTCCCGGCTTGTCACAGTTGTGACACTTCATCGGAACCTTAGGATTCTTACAATCCTTCGAGAAATGGCCCTTCTGCTAACAATTGTAGCAAGTCACTTCGCCCTTCGGCTTCTTCTGGCCATCCTTACCCTTCTGCTGCTGCTGCTTCCTCTTCTTGTTTCCACCCTGCTGGGATTTAGACTCTTCCCTGGTCACAGCAACAACCGATCCTTCCCTAGGAAACAGACTCTCATGCCTGAGGGCTTTCTCCACAAGCTTCTCAAATGAATCGTCCAAATGATCCACCAACTGCCTCCCAATATAACTATCCAAGCCTGTCACAAACTTCTCATTCTTCTGATAAGCAGATTCAATATACGACCGAGCATACTTGGACAAAGCTTCAAACTCAGAAACATACTCAAGAACTGGTCTTCCACCTTGCTTGAGCTCCACGAACCTCTTGAACAGAACAGACTTCTGAGCTGTAGAAATGAACTTAGCTTCAAATCTGGCTTGGAATTGCTCCCAAGTAATCTCTTCCTCCGGAGTATTGATGGTAATAGAGTTCCACCAATCAGAGGCTCTCCCTTGAAGCTGTCTCGATGCCAACTTCCTCTTAGTCGCATCCTCAATTCCCAAATCTCCAAAAATCCTTCTACAAGCATCTATCCACCTCTGGACCTCAATAGTTGATTCTGTTCCCAAGAAAACCTTCCCTCCAAGAGCAGTATAGTCTTTACACAACTTAGCAAAATCCACCGGCTTTGGAGTTTGAACTTGAACTCCAACATCAACAGCTGCCCCCGGAACTGGTATCCTTCTCATGATCGAAGTCATCATAGTTTCGAACATAGCAACATAATCAGCAGCCCCTTCAGTAGCATGGCCTTCCCTAGTAGCTGGTCTCCCTCTTCGACTCATTCTCAATATCTATAAAAAGGAATGATTAGCATACCTTGAGAAACAACTGCATAAAGGACTCAAACTCTACTAAGCTACTATATTATATATAGTAATCATCCATCAAAATACAATTACGTCTCTCATACGTAGTTACGTCAGCGAGCGTTGGGTAAAATCGATTAACCAATGCTCTGATACCAAATGTGACGACCACCCATGACCCCTGCACCGAATCTAGAGATAGTGCGCTGTAAAGTGTGCCAGGCGACCATGGACGATTGTCAAGGTAGATAAAAACAACAGGATCTATCGTATTACTCACAGCGTATGGACAAAAATACAATAGAACATATATATAGTGAAGCTTCACAGAATAGAATCTCATCAATAAGACTTCATAATAGTTGAATACAAACATCTGAATAGTCAATACAACAAGCCTCACTACAAATCACTCAGAGAATACAAAACAGCGGAACATCCAGTACATATAGTAAGAAGAAAATATGCAACCCTCCAGCTCGTCTTCGATATCAGCATCGTGAGAAGAGAACAGCACCTGTCACCTGCTACCTAGTCTGCCCGTCCCAAAATGGACGAACAGCCCAAGGCAATAAGAGTTAAAACATAAAGCCTTGAGTCAGACAACAGTCTTAGTGAGCAGTAAATTAACTAACAACATACCAAAAGAGCATAAAGGAAAAGGAATAGGAATACAACCCTCCCACTCCAACCTCTTTCTACAGTGATAGCCCCCCAGACACACACTAAGTAGAAGCAAACATAGCAGAGCATACAATATAAAGTAAAGCAATTATCACTCGAGTCAAGGGCGATGTTTTCCAAGTACAAACCCCCAAGGCCTAAACCAAGATCAGATAAGCACCCAGAAAATACCGCTCTTGAGACCGAATGACAATACAACCAAACATCCATGACTCTGGCTATCACTGTTATCACTGCTTCGGTATCACCGTTAATTGAATGACCGGCACATTCTTTCAGCCGTCCTTCAAGGGCTAATGGTAACCCTGGTTCTAGACATAACTCCCGCACGTCATCGTGACCCGTGCCTAGGACTATCGAATCTGCCCAGAGTACTCGACCATCAACAGTTGGTCGTTGGGACTATCGAATCTGCTCAAACGTACTCTTGCTTAGAGCATGCTAGAACCTTCAACAACGATGAGACCCAAGCCTCCTAGTCATCCTCCTTGACGACCATTCTCATATCCATCCATTATCCTCAACTCGAACCATTCACCGAGTTATCAACATGCTTGGAATGATCCCGTCTGGCTTAGACCAAGTCTTCATCACATGATGCCTCGCTTCATTACATCCTCGCAAAGCCTCATCTCAACATCACATCATCAAATCTATGCATAAGAGCTTCATCATCCCGCTACATATGCCACGAGCAGCTTTCCCAATTCAAGAGCCTTTCCCTTAGCTTTTGAATCGTCTTCGGTCTAAATCAAATCATCAATCATCTAATTCATAGCAATCAACCAAGTCAAACATTAATCCAAACAATCAAGCATTCAAATATGATCTAAGTGGACAATTATCACAATAATGGCAATTTCGTAATTAAAGAGTTGAAAGTCTAACAAGCATGAAATCATGAGAAATATCACTACAATCTTGATGAATGAACTTGCATAGGTTAACACTTAGTAAAATGGTTGTCAAATCATCATGAACAATGGATCTACATGGATCTACACTTAGGATGAAGAAAATGCATGAAAATCACTATTTTAACACCAAATCGAGCCAACAATCCGATATACTCCTTTGGATCCGTGTGAGAGATAATCACCACTCACCAAATCACCTAAACAACCCCAAATCAACACGCTTCAGATCTGGACAGCGAAGGATCAAGCTTGATCTATCACGAATTCGCCTCAAACGAAGAAATCTCACTTCAAAGGATGAAGATCTTCAATCCAAGCTCTTGAATCTTCGATCTTGATCTTGATCTTCGATTTGGATGAAAGGAAGCACTAGATTAGAGTGGACAAAGGAAGTGAAGAAGTGTAGAAGTCGAGCTCTCAAAATGGCAGCACTTCGTCGCTTCGAAATCCGGATCCCAAAAAGTGAGAAAATGGACGAGTATTTATAGCTGAATTCCTCCTTAACTCGTCCGCCTTCCCTAAGTCGTCTCCGACTTATAACCTTCCGACTTAACATCCCAGACGACTTACGACCCAACTGCTATGCCAACCTACGACTTATCAAATCCCACTAGCCTACGACTTATAACTTAGCAGAACAGGGTTACGACTCAACTCCTAAGTCGTCTACGACTTACGCATTGCGCGACTTACCAGTCTACGACTTAACTGGGATACGCCTTAACGACTTAATAGCTCTACAACTCATCAACCTCACGGCTTAGCTAGGTTACGACTTATGACTTAGCAAACACACGACCTAACACACGCGCGTTCCCTCCTAAGTCGCCTGGACGACTTAACAACTTAGCACCATTCGACTTAACACTACGCGACTTAACTATAACAGAGCTCACGACCTAACTACGATAACACCTTAGGTCGTAAATCCACTTAGCTCCTTATGTCGCTAACTCGCCTAGTTACTTAGGTCGTTGCCTTACCATAAGTCGTTCAAACGACCTATCTCCGAGCCCTTAACTCGCAAACTTCTAAAAGTCGTCCCAACCGATCTAACACTTAACCAGTCTACAAAGTCGTCAGCTACACTTCCTTAACTCGGTTAACTCCTTAAGTCGGCCACTCGACCCAGACTTATTACTTAACTCGTCCAAACCGACTTAGGACTTAACAAAATCTGTCAAAATCTGAAACGACTTAAAAATGCTGAAAATTCCAGATTTTAACGAACTTTTCGATCCGTAAAAATACGGGTCGTTACAAACATAAATTGGATCAAAGAATGCATCGCCACCTCTAGGTTTTTTGTACAACTTAGTGGAAAATTATATGGATTGTTTGAAGGGACACAAGGCTTATGGCAAGGTGATCCACTTAGCTCTTACTTGTTCTTAATCATAATGGAAATGTTATCCATCATTCTAAAGGAAACGTATAATACAAAGCTGATTGACTATCACCCCAAATGCAAAACCCCCTCATATATCTTCCTTATGTTTTGTTGATGATCTAGTGAGTTTTCTCCAAGCCAAACACTAAATAAATGGAGAACATCATGCATGCTCTCTCATATTTTAAAGGACTAACAGGGCACCAAATGAATCAGCTAAGTCTTCCATTCTTTTTTCAGGCATAGGTCAGCAGGCATTACTCAGTTTGGCCGCCAGATGCAATCTACAAATTATGAGCAATGGTATGAAATATTTAGGGTACCTCTCTCCACTTCTAGGATTAAGAAAGCACATTGCATGGCTTTATATGAAAGGATCACCGGGAAAACTAAACATGCGGCACAATAAATTCTTGACTCATGTGGGTAGGCTAACCATCACCAAGTCAATTACTTTCTCCATGTATATATATTACTCATGAATTTTTTTCTTACGTAATAGCTGCCACTAATGATTGAGCAAGCATGTAATCATTTCTTGTGGTCTGCCAACCCCTTCTCTAGGAAGCCAATATCCATTTTCTATAATAAAATGTTAAAACCCTTGAAAGCTGGTGGCCTAGGCATTTATGATCTCAAAATGGAATATTGTTGCTAACTCCGCACATTTCAACACTATCATAGGCAATTGTTGCTATGTATGGAAAAAATGGTATCTGTCCCACAATGTAGGGGGAAAAATTTCTGGAATTTGGTGAAGAAACCCAATATTGGTTGCGTCTGGTAATGTATTTTGAAGGCAGGAGACAAACTAAACTACACTGCAAGCTTTCAATAGGACGACACTCAGTTTCCTCTTTTAGTTCTCACCTTGCTCCTTCTCTAGTATAAAACTGTCTAAAAGACTAAGTCACCACGAAGTATTACAATCGGGAATCTCTTAGCCGTTGGAATTGGGCTAGCCCACAGCAGAAGTTATGCGTGAATTTAATTTTTTTTACCATATTTGATCTTTATTGGGCCTATGAAGTCTAATTAATTTCGAACATTTCTAAATTTCTTTTAAATAAAATCTTTATTTTATTTAAATTTATGAAATAATATTGTATTATTTAATTTACGTTATAATATAGTTATCATATACACACATATATTTGTGTGCATGTGTAATATATCAATCCGTGCAAGGTATAACATGTCCGTGTATAGATGTTGGGATTTACATCACAACAGACACGTTAGATTATTTGATATACAAGCAATTATCCAAATGTATGTTTATATACTTTTACTTATATATATATATATATATTTCAAATATACATATAAATATATATATGTTTAAAATAATTATACATATATATATATATATATAACATAAGTATGAAATATTAACGATATATATATATATTCATAACTATATATACATATATTTAAATAAATTATAAAATGTATACATTAAATAAAAAAGATTTTTTCTGTAAGGCCGAGAATAGTACTTGTTTAAATATAAAATATATATATTTATACACACACATAACCTGTATATATTAAATAATTATATATATATATGTATGTGTATAATAATAAATATATATTAATACAAATAAAACACAAAATAATTTAAATAAAATATATTAGTACCTAATCATGTGCACAGCTCTGTTTTTTATTTTAATATATATATATATATACACACATATATATATACATATATATATATATATATGTGTGTGTGTTATCATAAATCGTATGAAAATTAATAAAAAAAAGTTTTGAAACCAAATTTGAGTTTTAAATTTCCAGTAAATTTTAAATGATAATTTTGTAATTTAAAATTTTATTATATACTTTTATAATTTAAAACAATTTAAAATTCTAATTTAAAATTATTAGTTTATATTTAATTTTTTTTTTATTTTTTGTAAAATGAATATTATCTATTAAAATAATTTTATAAAATATAAAACACAATTTATAATACATATATGTATCAATACAATTATATATATGATTAATTGATTTAAAAATTATTTACAAATAATATATAATATATAAAATTATTTTGCTCTAACCGAGAATATTATACCTATTAAACATTATGTATAAGTTATATTTCCATTTTTTACATGAGTATAGAGTAATATTTAATATATATATATATACACACACACATACACACACACACACACACATATATATATATATATATGAATATTATATATTAAATTATTCAAATTTTGAAAAAATGTTATTTTGTGCTGAGCCATGCTGCTCATGGGTATGTTTAAAATTATTATTATTATTAAATACAACATACAACCTGTCAATATTGTGATAATATATTTATATGTTGGAATCGCCACCTAACCAACAATATGATATATGAAATTAACATTATAATTATAGATTAATATTTATAAATATGTTAGGAATATACCTTATAGCAAAAGCCTATAAGTACACCTTGAAACAATGAGATTTGACCCTCGCATTGATTCCAATCAGCAGTCTCTGAACTATTGAGCACCAGCTATCGATTGACACCAAATCTGATTTAATTTGAACTAGATATGAAAGAGGAATAAAGAATATGAGGTCGGCTAGAAATGGAGATGAATTGGAGGCTCAAAAACTGCTCCAAAAGATGATGGTAGAGGTCTTTATATAGATGAAGAGAAGGAGAGAAGTTTGGATCTAATCTTTTACTCATTCTCCTTCCATCTAAGCCATTCATTTCAGAGCTCTAGAACCCTCATTAGGTCGCACATATAACCCCCTATTAGAGCTGATCTAACTAGCCCCTTTCATGGCTTTAATCCCATTTAGGGCCGGAACAAAATATTATGCAATTAAATCCAATTTAACGCTTATCAATATTGTATATCAATTAATATATTTATAACTCTTATAAATTTATTTAATATTATTTGTTCATCAAATCAAAATCAAATTTTATAATTAATATTTCATAAATATTAATTAATTTATAACAATTACAAATTGATTAAATCATTTCGTCAAAGGAATATTCATCGTTTTAATTGTGTGACTCGTTGGTTTAAATTTGGTTAGCGATTAATATTGAACTACTCGAATATTAACGTTCACACATTACTTAGACATTCTGGCCAAGTTTATCACTTGCTTGGTTTTGGTAAAATCCAATTTTACTTTATTAAGTGTTACCTGATAGTGACTTTAATTTACACCAATTCTCTTCGTCGATACTATATCACTTTGGAATTGTGGAATTTGGTAACGGTCAAAATTCCAATATTGTCCATATTCAACTCTGTAGTCCAAACATAAAGTCCTTAGTTCAATAATAACAATTATTATTAACTGAACTACTCTGACTAGAGATTTTGACTTTAAGTTGATTGTGATACTAACCTCATATAACCAAGGAGATGAATCCACTCTTGAATAGTGTTTCACTTCCAATACTTACACTCGACCTAACTATGTCACTCGATGGATGTCGTGCCATGGTTTGACTATAATCAAAGTGGAGCTTTCATATTGGAAATCAACAATATTATCAAGTCGAGAGAAATGTGTAAATCAATCACATCGATATTTTCTATTTGACCTTAGTTATATTAAACAACTTAAAACTATTGAGTGAGTCTGTAACCCCCCTCCCCCTCTATACCCATACCACCAAATAATATTACTAGTTAATAGTGTATCATAATACCGAGTATGATGCGATATTGGGCTGTCACACATGAATGTTTCCTTAGGTTAACACTGGTACGTATTCAAAAATAGAATAAACAACTCACCTATATGTGCACAATATCAACATAAAGCAATAAGCACGTGCGCATCTAGGGTAGAACAATACACAGTATAAAATAAATCAAAGAGAACGCAGAGTCATTAATGCAGTGATAACATATAATATAAAACATATACAAACCGATTGGGTCTACAAAAATAATCAAATTCCCACTGTTATCTAAAATATACAATGTATAAATCTAATAGATACATCTCAGCATCATCAATATACATGCGACTATAATAATAAATAATGGTACACAAGTCAACCAATAAACTAGCCTCCGCCTACACCCATCAATAACCATATGATCCGTTCATCATTGGATCTGTATTGTCTCGGATTGACCTAAGAATTAAATAAATAACACACGGGTCAGACTACATCTAGAATATAGGTGTCAAAAGATAGCAACTACTATATATGCCTATATGGAATGCAGACCACTCATCATATGTATGACACCATACCATATACCATGCACATATCATCACCCAATCACTAAATAATCAAATAACACATCAAGATGTATAATATCAAAATGGATGAAATATCAACACATCCCTCTATCATAACACAAAATCATCAAGTACCAAATGGGCAAGTACTCTGAATTGCCCAAGATTATCTCTCAGATTATCATACAGTAGACATACCCGAGGTCCGTTTTACTCAACATATATAAAACACATAACGATCATCCAAATCAAACATGCATGAAATATAAATATGGCATACCCTCGGTAGCCAGGGTAGCCAGAGTCATCTCTCAGATAATCATATAAAAGATAGGTAGAGGGTCCAACTCCATGCTCTTAGTATTTCTAGCTATTCTCGATAGTGTATAATCGATGTGTATAGGGTTACACAACTTATAGACTCATATACTCCTAGAGATCGATAATAACATAACAATCATCTTGACTTTCAACCTCATAATATTCGAATTGTTTTTGTATCATGAATAATCATCTGGACTCTCAGTCCAATGTGCTCTCAACATCATAAACAACAATTTAGCATTAGTCTCAACAAATGATATGAGCGGCTCTCAACCGTAAACACAATGATCTCATATGGGTGAATAAGTATATGTATATAGCATTTCATCTATAATAACCAAACATGAGACTGACAACTCTCAGCCTGCTCCAGGTTCCTTCCTCATACGCCTTTAGTGCCACTCCTACAGTCTTAGTTACCTTAATGGCCATCATGATCCAATATCCATCAAGTGCAAGACTATGTTATGCGATGGTCACGACCCTATAAGTGATCCTGATGGTAATAGACTGCTGGTCTATATGACACATGGGCAGTGGCTCTCAGCCATATTTAACAAAAAGGTGTCACGGATTTGGGAAGCAACCCCACAATCAAGCCGCTTGGATTGATACCAACCGATCTGGTTTACTCCACGTCATATAATAGGAGTACACACACAATATATAAACACACTTATGGCTCTCAGCCTGCTTACTCTTCTAGTGCATCACCATAAATATAATACCCCGTATAATCGACACTGTTAGAGTGATGTCTACTCATAATGGGAAATCGAACAAATATTAGCTCAAGCATCCCATACCACATGGTGTTATTCGATCGTTTACTCAATGCTCATAAATTACACTCGCGTATATTATTCTATATAAAAAATTCGAAGAATAACTAGAGAAATATTACCGAATGCCCCATCCTAAAAGGTATTATAACTCAGTATATTCTAATTCCTTGTGACATAGAATTCGTACGAACATGACACACATTTTGTTTAGAAAGAAATATAATTTTATTTATTCATAAAAAGATATCTATTATTGATAAAAGCATTTAAAATTTTTGCATAGGTAAAATAATTATTTTTCAACCTTTTATTAATCAAAATTGAACTTTAATATTTACAAATTACTTTCGAAAATCCCATTTCTATATCTTAAATCTTTAGAATTAGCTTGTAAAATAAATTATTACTCATAAATTTGATTTCATAATTTTCTATAATCAAATACTTTTATAACAAATTTTTATACTATTCAAATAAATTTCTATTATTCCAAATCTAAAAAATATATTTTTCAGAACATAAGATTCTGTTACAAAATTCATCAAATATATTTTGCAAATTATAAAAAAATGATTAGAAACCATTTCATATTTAAAATCTTAAAGCTATCTTATAAAACTAATTATTACTCATAGAACCACTTACTAATTTTTTGCAACCAAATATTATTTCTAAACCAATTTAATAACTCTAAATCAATTCCAAACCAAACTATATATATATATATAAATAAATATATATATATATATATATATATAAAGGGCTTACATTCCAAAACTCTCAAAAATAAATTTTGATAATCAAAGATTCGTTTTTAAATTTGCCTTTTAATCTTTTTTTTCTAAATATTCCCTTTACAAAGGAAGTTGCAAATCAAAAATATTCTTAAAATCCTTCATTAAACTACAAAAAATTCCATATATTCCAATACTATTGAAAATGCTCTATTTTCATTTGCAAAACAACTTTTATATCTAAAATAATTTCTAATAAATCATTTTATTTTCCATCCATTTTATTTATTTAAAAGTACACTTTAATATAATTTTAAAATCCCATAAATAATTTTCCAAAGCTATTCAAATTCTTTTGAAACAAGAAAATATATAAACTTAGAAATATAAACTATGAAGCGAAATTCTTCATAATATCAACCGATCATCAATGTAAATTTTCCCGTGTGGCCCGAGTCAAATTACATCGAATTCCGGCCATCCATACAATGCAAACACAATGAACAACTAACCACACAAATCAAAATGCAATCGGACAGCATCTCCTTTGCATTTTGACGATCTAACATACATAAAACTCCACTATTTAACATAAATCACATCAAATATCATATCAATCAATCTAATATCGCAAACAAACATTTCGACCAAGCAATTCAACCAAGTATTGTGATATTAATATAGTTCTGATTTTAGAAACTCAATGAAATTAAGCTCGAGCCACCAAAATAGCGACTAAATGATGTCGATGCCGGTGCCACACCTTCGATGCCACCAGCAACCCCACAACACCCCTTCATTGTCGCTAGTATGCACCATGCTAGCCACTCCACCCTAGAACATCACTACATCCTCCATCACACCAGCTAACCCCTTGCCTGAAGCCATCTAAGCCATACTGTACCTCCACTTTGTTTTCACGCATCGCCTGCATTGCCACTGCCGAACCCACCACGACCTAGTCGCCCCTCCCCAGGTCACATCACCTCAGATCATGCACCTTGATGCCTTCATACGCAAACTCGAAGTTAGAGTCGACCAACACCACATCCCGACACTCCAGGTCGCTTCGCCTCGGTCGTTGAGTCAACCCCCTCGAGCTCCGCCTCAGCCATACACACTAACAACTCATCGTCGACGCCAGCCCATTCGCTTCTGTGCGATGTTATTTTTATTTCGAATCGATTTTCGATTCTATAATTTTTAGGGCACAGGCTATTTGATTTGGGTGAGGAAGGAATTTTTCTAGAAAGAGAAGGAGGAAATAATGAGCTTAATGAGCTCTAATTTAGGCCAAATAAAATTTCTTTTCTTTTCTTTTAATTAAGTCTTGTATTATTTTTTGAAAATAAAATTTCACTCCAATATAAATTGATTAACACATCATTTTACAAAATATAATTTGATAACAACATGACTTCATTCATTTCCATACTTGTTTATTTTATTTTATATTTAATTAAAATGTTTTATTAAATTTCAAAATATTATCTAAAAAGAATTTATTAATTTAATTCAATTATCAAAACAAAAATCTTTTATTAATAGTTCTTAATTAAATAAATATTTACTTTCAAAAATAATAATTATCAAATATTGAATTTAAATAATTTGTATTTTAATTCAAATTTATTTAATTTACAGCGTAGAAGGTGGGATTGTTACAGAGTCGTTCCATGGTTATCCAATAACTATTAGTACGTAACCCTTAGGTAGCCCTATTAGTTATGAGTAATACACTGCCCAATATGTGGAGAGCGTTACATACTCTAATCTTAACGGATAAATCAATATCTAGTGTCGATGCATCCTAACTAGGAACATTTAAAATGATGTGTTTATAATATCGTGATACAATACTCATGATTCAACTATTTGTAATTACTATCACAAACATACCATTTATGGATTTTCTATTAAATATATTTTAATTAATACTTTAATTATTTATAACACATTATAACAAATATATAACAGAAAGAAAAACACCTTATTGCGAACGAGAATTGATTACAGACTTAATTAATTTATAATAAATTAGAGAATTGCCCATAGGGCATACCCCTAACTCTATCAATCTCCTACTTGCATTTTGAGCCAATTATGAAATCTCAATCTCATCCCTTCAATCAGCTTCTCGAGGGTCGTCCAAGCTAGACCCTTAGTGAATGGATCTTCTATATTATCCTTAGTACCTACCCTTTATACCACGACCTCTTTCTTCTTTACGAATTCTCTAGTGAGGTGAAACTTCCAAAGAATATGTCATGAATAAGTACTCTAGGGTCATTGTTACTATAGAACAATGCCATAGGATTCTTGGTATCGGAAATCACTCCAAGCTCACTTAAAAACTTACGCATCCAGACTGCGCCATTTGCTGCTTCATTTAAGGCGATGTGCTCGGCCTCCATTGTGGAATCAACAACCGTTTCTTGCTTAGAACTTTTCCAACTAATGGCTCCGCCATTAAGCGTAAAGACATAACCAGAAACCATTTTAAATTTCTGTATATCACTTTGAAACCTTAAATCTATATACCCCTTCATAAGGAGGTTTCCATTCCCGTATATGAAGAATAAGTCCTTAATATTCTTATATGCTTAAGTATATATTTTATGGCCGTCCAATGTTTTTCTCCAGGATTAGACTGGTTTCGGCTTACGCATCCTAATGTGTATGCCACATCTGCTCTAGTACATAGCATAGCGCACTTTATGGATCTTATAGCTGAAGCACTGGGGTTCCTCTTTATAAGTTCTTTCTCCTTATCGGAATGAGGAGCAACCTTCATAGAGAGACGGTTTCAAATTGTGTTTGAACATTTCTATGCTTGGAATTCTCCATATTGAACCACTTCAATATGGTATCTATGCATAGGGATTGAGAGAATCCTAACAGCCACTTAGATCTATCTTTATAGATCTTTATACCTAGTATATAGGTTGCATTCCCAATTTCTACATTGAGAAGTTCTTGGAAACCTAAGCTTTCACTGATTGTAACAACACAGTGTCATTAACAATCATTAATAGATCATCGACATATAGCACTAAAAATAAGATGGCTTTGCCCTGTTCCTTTCTTTATACGCATGCTTCCTCGATGTTTCGGTAAAAACCAAACTATTTGATTGCTTTATCAAAGCACTTATTCCAACTTCTTGATGCTTGTTTAAGTCTACAGATGGACTTTAACAACTTGCAAGCCGTTTCCTCAATCCTACTGATGGCAAAAACCTTAGGTTATGACATATAAATGGATTCTTTTAAATTACCATTTAGAAAAGCCGACTTTACATCCATTTTCGCTGTCATAGAATGCTGCGATGGCTAGCATAGTCCGAATGGATTTAAGCAAGACTATGGGCGAAAAGGTTTCATCGTAATCAATACCTTGAATTTGACAAAATCCTTTTATGGCTTGTCTTGCCTTATAAGTTTCTACTTCTCAATCTACATTTAGCTTTTTCTTAAAAATCCATTTGCAGCTGAAGGGTTTTATTCCTTCGGGCATATCTGACAAAGTCCAAACTTTGTTTTCGTACATGGAATCCATCTCGGATTTCATTACTCCAAGCTAATGTGCAGAATCTTTGCTCTACAGTACTTGTTAGAGAGATGGAGGAGTGTCGACATCTAAGACACGGTCCTTCTTCTCGACATCCATGAGAAAACCCTAGTATCTCTTTGATGCGCGAGATTCTCTACTGGACCTTCTAATTGGTTGAATGTTATCGTATACTGGGGAACTTAATTCTCCCACTGTTTCTGTCTCAGTTTTAGTCTCTTAGATCTCATCTAAGCCTCTAACTTTGCTGTTAATTTCTTTTGATAGAAATTCCTTTTCTAAAAAGACAGCGTGTGTGGAAGTGATCACGATTTGTTTCTCTATGTTTTAGAAAATATATCCCCTAGAATTCTTGGGATATCCTATAAACCAACACAAAGTTGATCTCGCCTCAAGCTTATTAGGACCAATGTTCTTAACATAGGCCAAACAATCCCACGCCTTCAAATAATTTATGTGGGGTCCCTTCTCATGCTATATCTCATATGGCGTCTTAGGAGCAGATTTAGTGGGTACTAATTCAGCATATAAGCTGATGGGTCTAGCGCATATCCCCAATAGGACAGAGGCAACTCACTTTCCTCATCATGGAACAAACCATATCTAATATGGTTTGGTTCCTTCGCTTTGAAACATGTTGTGTTATAGAGTGGGGTAACCTGAGAGATACTCCCATTATCTTTCAAGTACTGTGGGAGCTCTTGTCCAACGTACTCACCTCCTCGATCAGGTCGTAGGATTTTATTTTTATTTTCGTCTGATTTTCAAATTCATTTTTATACTCCCTAAATTTCTCACAGACATTGGATTTGTTCTTCTTAAGATATACATATCTTAGTCTTGGGAAATCATCCGTAAAGGTAACAAAGTAAGAATTGTTATCTTTGGTTACTACAGGAATTGGACCATATACATCACTATGCACTAGTCCTAAGAGTTCAACAATTCTTTCGTTGCTCCCACTGAAGGGGTGGTTGCTCATTTTTCCTTCAAGACATGACTCACACATGTCAAATAATTCAGGATCAATCGACAGTAGAAACCCTTCAGTCTTCAGTTTGTGTAGTTATTTCTCACTAACATGACCTAGCCTAAAATGCCAAAGATAATTATCATTTATATTGCTATTAGAATAACTCATAGAATACACATCATTTGTAATGATCACATAAATATTATTAGCAGGAAAACCATCACACACTGTTTGTACCAAAATTGGGCACAACACTCTTCGGAAGTCTTTGAAGAGATAAAGTGAAGAAATTAAATGAAAAAAGAGGAATTATCTAACAAAAGCTCCAAATTTCAGAAGTGAGAATAATTAAAGTGCAGGGAGACACAAGAGTTTAGAGTGGTTCGGCATATAACCTACGTCCACTATGAAATAGTTTGTTTTATTGATCTTCCTTTGATGTTTACAAGTGAATGCAATGAATTACAAGAGGTAACTATGGTTTGCAGCAGTGAATCTTGTTGGTAGCAGCAGCAACAGAGTTCAGATCTGGATCTGACGGAGTCCGGGCGTTGGAGATCTCAAAGAGGAAGAAGAACCCCTTTTCTGTTGGGTTTGGGGGTCTATTTATAGGTGTAGGAGGCTGATATTTTGCTCAGATCTCGGGAGACCCTCTCTAGCACATGACCAGGCCCGTACGCCCAAGCCCGTGAAGTTTCGGTCCGATTCGTGATCGACACGAGCTGATTTCGACTCGCTCAAGATTTGATCCAATGGAGTCGAAATTTGGCGTGGACATTCTTTAGCATGCACGTAGTCTTCTGTGAAAATTTTATAGCATTTGGACTTGTAGATTGGGAGATATGATCGATACGAAATGGATTTTTCGGCAGGCTGTTTCCTTTGACTCGCTTCCTGTTTCGACTCGCTTTTGTTCGACTCGTTGACGTGGCGCTTCCTGGATCGCTCCGCCTTTGACGCTGCTTCGAGCGAGTCGAAGCGCACACTGATTTGAGCGAGTCGAAGTGTACAATGGTTGATCGAGTCGAAGTACATGGTTCGATCGCTTCGAGTAGTGACTTTGCCAACCGGGGCTGAATTCGATGGAGTCGAATAGCTGTCTGAGAGGAGCGAGTCGAAACGTGCACTTTCGATGGTTCCAAACTGGAGCGAGTCGAAGAGGGCAGCTGAGCGAAGCGAGTCGAAATAGGTACTTCAAGTGGCAGTGAAGCGAGTCGAACAGAAACGAGTCGAAGTTGGTATCTGAGGGAACCGAAGCGAGTCGAAGGGAGCGAGTCGAAGGAGCGAGTCGAAGGAGCGAGTCGAAGGAGCGAGTCGAATGGTAGCAGATCTTCGTCCAATTTTGTATCCTTCATAACTTGAGCATACGAACTCGGATTGACTTGAGATTTTGAACATTGGCTCCCATGGCTTAGCTCGTTATGTCCTACCAATTTTGGCTCAATCCGGACTCGGAAAAAATTCATCGATATCCGTAGCGAGCCCGTTGATCTCTGGGACGGGCCGTCACTGGTTACTAGTCAATTCCTTGGTGCTACGGCCTTGCCAACAGGCAGGATAACACAAACTTATTTCCGTTCAAACTAATGTTCATAACATTATTTACACAATGAAATATGTATCTAGTCTATGACAATCTAGAAACACAAATAATTCCACAAATAAAGTCTTTTACATAATAACATTTATTTAATATCAAAATAAAACCACTAGGCGAACATAAATGAAAATCTCCCACTGCCATTGAATTTACAATAGACCTATCAGCAACTTCGAGTCTCATTTTCCCCTTTGCCACACAATGTCAGTTCCTAAGCCCCTGTAACGAATTACAAATGCGAGTTCTAGATCCTATATCTAAAACCCAAGAAAAATTATTGATTCTGAAACTATTTTGAATCATAAATGCACCTGATGGAACTACAGAACTATTCTTCTTTCTTTCATAATTTTAAGGTAGTCGGGATAGTTTCTCTTCCAGTGTCCTTTCTTATGACGGTGATGACACTCACCCTTGTCGTCGGCTGCCTTCTTTCCTTTCTTAATTTTCTTTTTACCATCTGTTTTTCGCTTCTTCGAACTGTTCGAAGATGATGTGCCACCTTTTACTGTAAGCACATTCGATTGGTCTATAGATTGTGACTTGGCCGACCTCTACATATTAAGGTACTCCACGAGATTCACATTCATATTGTTCATATTATAGTTCAATATGAATAGTTCATACTGAGGGGTCAATGAACCTAGGATCAAATCGACTTGTAGCTCATTACTTATAGTTACATCCAATGATGCAATCTTATCAGTATAACCCTTCATCATTAGCACATAACCATCCAACTTCTATCCCTTTTGCATTTTGGTGTTGAACGGTTTCTTAGTAGTCTCATGCCTTGCAAAACGAGGCTTCCCACCAAAATGTGCCTTGAGACTATCAAATATCTCATGGATAGACATTGATTCATAATGTCTTTGCAATTGTTTGTCTAGAGTGGACAACATGAACACTTGGGAAATTTTGAGGTTAGCCACCCAATTACTATAAGCACCCACTTACTATAAGCAATGTGCAGATTTTCGTGATCATCATCAGTGGGTCTTGTTAGCGGAGCAAAAGTTACAGACAACCAAACTCGTCCATATGTTAGAGCAATCTTTATAGCTCGTAGCAAGTCGACATAGTTGTTTGATCCAGTTAATCGATCGCTTTCATTAAAGATTCTTGGATTTGACATTATTTGCATGTTTTAATTAGTAAATTATTAGGACATTAACATAGTAGATATTCTTATAATATTAGAATGGTTAAACTTTAGTTTTTTTTACTAATAAGCTTCTACTTGCATTTTATGTTTCACCAAATCCTAAGTCGAAACATAGAAGTCTTTCAACTTCACTGGTAGGTGTTAGGACTCGTATATTTTGGGATTCTAACATCGAGGAAAGATTAACAAATCATACTCCCACATACGGTGGATAACTCATCATCGGTTGTATCATATACAACTACTTACCCATGGTTCTTTGTCCTAATCTCGCCTTTATCTTGAGGAAAGCTAAACAAATAAAGTAGGATTATTCACCCGAACTTACCATTTCACGACGGTTAAGTATAACGCACATAACTTAATGAAAGCTCGACAAATATGTGCAGATATCTTACCTTGTCTATTCAATATATTAATAATACTACACATAACATCTCTAGTTAAGGAAAGTTCAACAACTAAAGTGTATGCAAGTAATCTATTAATATAGAAATGGTAGAGGACAACATCATATCGACTGATATCGACTTATGGAATAATGTAATTCTTATAAATTACTCTTGTGATTCAAGTGTCGAACACATGAGAAAACACGATATACATACATTTATGCATGTATTTATTCATTAACTTTAGTTAGGGTTTCTTAATGTTCCACCTTAATTTTGTATACTCAAATTATATAAGTTTTATTATTATATAACTTTTATATTTCATATTACTTATAATAGTATTATGTATAATATTATATTAATTAAACCTTATTTAATTAATTAACATTTTAGTTAATTTTAATTTATCTTAATATAACATTAATACTAAATAGTTATTATATGATATAACCTTATAGTGTGATACATGTGTATATTATTTAATTAATTAACCTTATAATTAAGCAATTTTAATTAAATTATACTAATTTCAAAATTCATTTTGTATACATACATGTATACTTATATTATTTTAAACATTTTTAAGCAACATAACTTATATCATAATACATAATACATGTATACATTTATTAATTAATTTACTTATTTAATTAATTTATTTTATTAATATTATTTATAAATTTTTAAAATTTCAAAATTAATTTATATTATTTTTCAAAAATTTTGAAAAATCTTATCATATTATAACTTTTATAATATATCTGTATATAAATATAATTTTAAATTTAACTATTAAATTTAAAATCTTATTTTTTTTTTAATTTTCAAACATTTTTGAAAATTAGCCCAAGGCCTAATTTAAATTAGGCATTTTCTATTAGGGACAACCTTTAGACTCACATATCTGTTCGATCCAGGCTGGTAGCCAAGTAGGGCAGAGTACTTGATTACCCAAACTCAATCCTAGATACTACCTTTCTAGACACCATACTATCTGGGCTATGAGCTTAATAGTTAAAACTGACATGATTAATTTAGACTGCATAGGCTATTCGAGTCCGATACCATTGTTGAAACTTGGCTAGCCCGCGGTAGAAGTTATGGGCGAGTTTCAATTTTTTTACCATATTGGATCTTTATTGGGCCTATAAAGCCTAATTAATTTAGAACATTTCTTAGTTTTTAAATAAAATCTTTATTTATTTAAAATTATAAAATAATATTGTATTATTTAATTTATGTTATAATATATATATATATACACACGTGTACATATACATATATGTGTGTGTGTATGCAAGTGTAACATATCAATCTGCACAAGGTATAACATGATCGTGTATAGATGCTGAGATTTACATCGCAACACACACGTTAGGTCATCCAATATACAAATATATTGTCCAAATGTATCTTTATATACTTTTACTTATTTATAAAAAATGTTTAAATATATATATATATATATATATATATATATATATAAACTATATACACATATATACATTTTCAAAAATTAAATAAATATAAACTATATTTTTTTTTGATAATTTTGTGTGTATATATATATATAACATAAGTATGAAATATTACTAATATATATATATATTTATAACTATATATATATATATTTATAACTATATATACATATGTTTAAATAATTTTAAAATCTATATATTAAATAAAAAAGATTTTTTCTGTAAGGCCAAAAATAGAACTTGTATAATTCTTTTTTAATATATATATGTATGTATGTATGTACATATTAAATATATATATAAATATGTATATATATGTATGTACAATAATAAATATATATATTAATACAAATAAAACACAAAATAATTTTAATAAAATATATTTGTACTTGGCTACACGCATGACTCTATTTTTGATTTTTAAATTTTGAGTATGTATATATATATTATAATAAACCGTATGAAAATTATTAAAATTAATAAAAAAATTATTTTTCGAAACCAAATTTGAATTTTAAATTCCAGTGAATTTTAGATGATAATTTTTGTAACCGAAAATTTATCATATAATTTTATAATTTGAAATAATTTAAAATTCTAATGTTTAATTATCGGTTTATGTATATATATTTCAAAATATAAAAAATGATTTTTATTTTCAACAGAAAGCATATTATGTATCAAACTAATTTTATAAAATATAAAACATAATTTATAATACATATATGTATTTATACAATTGTATATACATGATTATTTGATTTAAAAATTATATATAACATATAAAATTATTTTGTTCCAGTTGCAAATATTATACCTATTAAAAATTATATATAAAATTGTATTTCCATATTATACATGAGTACAAAGTAACATTTAATTTATAATATGTGTGTGTGTGTGAATACTATATACTAAGTTATTTATATTCAAAAGAAGAAAATGTTTTTTTTTATGCTGAGCCGTGATGCACATAGTTACATTTACAAAAATTATTATTTATTTTTCATCAACACACACACATATGTATATACATACAACCAATCAATATTGTGACAATATATTTATATGTTGGAATCGTCACCTAACTAGTGATATGATATATGAGACAAACATTATAACTATAGATTAATATTCATAAATATGTTAAGAATATACCTTATAGCCAAAGCCTGTAAGTATACCTTGAAACAATAAGATTCAATCCTCGAACTGATTCTAATCCAACAGATTTATAGTCTTTGAACCGTTGGCCACCAGCTATCGATTAGCACCGAATCTGATTTAATTTGAACTAGATATGAAATAGAAATATAGAATATGAAGCTGGCCAGAAATGGAGATGAATGGGAGGCTTCCAATAACTACTCCAAAAGATGATGGTAGAGATCTTTATATAGAGGAAGAGAAGGAAAGAAATTTGGATCAAATCTTTTACTCATTCCCCTTCCATCTAAGCCATCCATTTCAAACCTCTCTAACCCTTAATATGCCGCACCTATTACCCCCTATTAGAGCCAATCCTACCAGCCCCTTTCATGGGCTTTAAACCTATTCAGAGCGCTTGCAAAATATTATGCAATTAAATACAATTGATCGATATCGTATATCGATTTATATATTTATAACTATTATAAATTTATTTAATAATATTTGTACATCAAATCAAAATCAAATTTTATAATTAATATTTTATAAATATTAATTTAATTAATTTATAATAGTTACAAATTAATTAAATCGTTTGGTCAAAGGAATATTCATCGTTTTGATTGTGTGACTCATTGGTGTAAATTTTGTTAGCGATTATTATCGAACTATTCGAATATTAACTTTTACACATCACTTAGCAGGTGGTGTTACATTTTGGCCAAGTTTATCACTTACTTGGTTTGTGTAAAATCCTATTTTACTTTGTTAAGTGTTACCCGGTAGTGACTTTTATGTACATCAATTCTCTTCGGCAAAACTATATTACTTTGGACTTATGGAATTTGGTAATGGTTCCAATATCATCCCTATTCAACATTGTAGTCCAAACATAAAGTCTTTGGTTCAATAATAACAATTATTATAATTCATTACGTCGGACCATTACCCCCCCCCCCTATTTAAGCCAATCCTACCAGCCCCTTTCATTGGCCTTAAACCCATTTAGAGCCCGAACAAAATATTATGTAATTAAATCCAATTTAATATGTATCGCTATCGTTTATCGATTGATATATTTATAGCTGTTATTAATGTATTTAATAATATTTTTTCATTGAATAAAAATCAAATTTTATAATTAATATTTCATAAATATTAATTAACTTATAACAATTACAACTTAATAAAATCGTTTAGTCAAAGGAATATTCATCATTTCGGTTGAGTAACTCGTCAGGTGTAAATTTAGTTGGCGGTTAGTATCAAACTATTCAAATATCAACGTTCAGATGTCACTTACTAGGTGATGTGACAATTTTGCCAAATTTATCACTTGATTTTCGTAAAATGCAATTTTACTTTATTAAGCGTTACCCGGTTGTTGTGCAGTTAAAGCGCCCTGCCGCTCCATAGCGTTTGAGGTGCGAAAAGTTGTAGCGGAGATATATCGGGAATATAGCAAGATATAGTGGACGACTTTAAAAAGAGGAATGATGAACATTCTGCATTAAAAAGAGGAACAATTATTACTTATTATTTCCCACCAAGCAAAACAAGTTATAATAAAGTAAAGATAAACAAAGTTGACACTTAAAAAGTTAGAACTAGTTATAATAACCAACAGCGTATATCATTATTACATCAATTTTGAAGTTACCATAAAACTTAAAAGCAAGACATCATGCAAAATGCTTATTTATATCAAAGGGGGATATAGCGGGGCAACAAAATCGGGGATATAGCAGATTATTGCCCCAATATCGAGGATAATAGCGGATCCGCTATATTGGGCCGCTTTATAGGAATATCGTTGCCCTAAAAGTCCCCTAGGGGATATATCGAGGATATATCGAGGCAATATCGGGGAATTGACTGCACAGCCCGGTTGTGACTTTTATTAACACCAATCTCTTCATCAAAACTATATTAATTTGGACTTTTGAAATTTGGTAATAGTCAAAATTCCAGTATTATCCATATTCAAATCTATAGTACAAACACAAAGTCTTTGGTTCTTTAATAATAATTATTATTACTTGAACTACTCTGGCCATAGATTTTGACTTTGAGTTGACTTGAGTTGACCGTGATACTAACCTCATATAACTGAGGAGACAAACCTCTCTTGAGTAGCGTTTCACTTCCAATACTTTTACTCGACCCAACTATAGTCACTCGATGGACGTTGTTCCATGATTTGACTATAATCAAAGCGGAGCTTTCATATTGAAGATCAGTGTTCTTAAGTCGAGAGAACTGTGTAAATCAATCACATCGATATTTTCTATTTGACCTTAGTTATATTAACCAATAGTAATCTATGAGCGAATCATTCCATAGTTATCCAATAATTATTTGTACGCCACTATGGGAAAAAATGCATCAGACGATAGATATGCTCTGTTGTCTGATTGCATACCTATCTGTCTTTAAATCTCATGCCGTCTCATTGTACATAAGATCACAGAGATGCACCGTCGTCTGATATGCACCAGCACAACAACAAAAACACACCATATGTTTTCTGATGATATAGCATCATTTCTAGAAATTCCTATTATACATCATATAAATATTGTCTAATATGAATAATTGTTTGTAGAATGAAATTCAAATATTTTATTTAAACAGATATTTTATTTCAAATCAAATTCAAATACAATACAACTTCACTATCACTCTACTTACATTTTCAAATACAACTTTCACTATCACTCTCATATATACAATATTTCTCTGCACTCATATATAGCATTTTTTTACTCTCACCCACAACACGAGTTTGTTTTTGATGTTTTTCTTGATTTGCTTGCTCCAGCTTGTGTCCGGCCATCTCCTATACTTGTAAAATAAACAACGCAGTAAAATGGAAAAGTAAACAAACCTAAATTGCAAAAATAAAATTGAACATAATATGAATATTGCCTTAGTTTATGGGTTTGTTTTCTCTTCATGTTTTCGATAAGGACAAATATATATATGCACGGATAACTTATGATATGCACAGTGTATCACTGTGAACTTCACAAGGTTGAGTATCGATAAAATCTCACGGACTATTGCAAAGGTCAAGCCCGAAGGCTCAACACAATGCAAATATGCACAAGGTCTAGCCCAAGCCTCCTCGGGCTCAACTTAAATACATAAGGAAATGCAACTTAAATCTGAAAACCAAACTAAAGGAAGCAACGCAATTCAGCAACACAGTTCAAAATGGTTCAAGTTCAAGTTCAACTTCATAGGCCACAAATAAGTCCAATGTGCATTGCCTTTAACAAAGCATGGACAAGGCTGAACCCAGTTTTATACCAGAAGAGCAAAGTGGAACAAACCATAGAGCAAGGTGGAACAAACAAGCTCAGGCAAAACAATTCAACAATTGGTTCAATCATCAAAACAGATAAGGAAAACAATGAGAACTTGAGTTTTAAACCAAACAACAAACCATACATGCATTAGTTCAAAGTATACATGTATACGCAGTAAACAAGTGCAAGTGCTCATGTGCAACATGGATATACATGTATATGCAGTAAACAATTCAAGTACAAGTGCTCAGGTGCAACAAGTGAAAGTTCAAAGCATACATGTATATAAATGTGTATGCAGAAAGCATAGATGTATATGAAGAAAACAATTCAACAATTCAACTCAGGTGCAACCTGGACAATGCGCTGGAACAAACTATAGAGCAAAGTGCACATAAACAAGCTCAAGAAAAACAACAAGTGCTGAAGCAAGTATATACAAGCTCGAGTGTACATATGAACATAAAAGTATATATATATATATATATAAGTAAATACAAGTGTATACAAGTATATACAAGTGCATACAAGTATATACGAGCATATACAAGTATATACAAGAACTGAACAGAAATAGATTTGCAATTAAAAGTGTAATAAGAAATCAAGGTGCACATAAACAAGCTCTAGCAAAACAAAAAGTGATGTAGCAACACACATATACATATATGTATATACATGTATATATGCAACACATGTTCAGAGATTCAACCAACAGCAAGCATCAGGGAGTCAATCAAAACAAACAAGGCACATATACAAGTACAAGCAAACCAAACAGCAAGCTTCAGAGCTCAAGTGATATACATATATACACATATGTATATACATGTATATAAGTACATACTCAATATGGTTCAGCTCAAGTAATTCAGAATTAATTCAGCTCAAATATATCAAAAGTATCTCAACACGGCCTTGAACCAGGCGGCAAAACCAAGCACACACATTGACTCAAATGCAATTCAAAATGGTTCAGAACTGAAAACAAGTTCAACTAAACCTCAAAATGGTTCAAGCATGGAAGTTCACATATTAAAACAACAAGTTAAAAGTGTAACAAGAAATCATAATGCAAAAGCAAGTGCCGCAGGTTAAAACATATATATGTAGATATAAGAACATCCACACATACGTACATACATGTATGTATGTATATACATGGAAGTTCACACATATACACACACATATGCAGTGATATATAAATATGTAGTGATATGTAGATATAAGTATACACATACATATAAACATATGTATATACAAGTGCCAGTGCAAATGCAGTAAACAAGGGACAATTTCGACATAACCAAGCACACACATTTCGATATAACCAGGCACACTAATACACACATACACACATATGTATATACATGTATATATGTACATAGAGAGTAGAAAGGCAACTCAACAACATGTATGGATGAACCAAGACAGCAAAAGCAACATGGACCATCAAAGTTCACCAAGATGAACAAGAAAATTAAAACAGCAGAGAAATCCACAACCGAGAAAGATCTTATAAATATGCCCAAACAACAGCCAACATAAGCATAAACATAATTAATTGTACTCGCACACAAGCAAGCTCCAGTAAAATCTCACACACAAGCAAGCTCCAGGAAAATCGAATTCACCACAGCAAATAACTCAAACAACAGCCAAAATAAGCATCAAAGCAAGAACCAACCAAACCACCTTCATCATCAACTAAGCATGAAATACAACATTGTACAGCAAGTACAAGCAACACACATGAGTGTGGACATGGAACAATAGAAATCAAAGCATGAAAATTTTCAAAACCGAAAATATAGGGAATAAAACCCTATAAATATACCCAAATGATCATTGGCTTTAGACATAGAAGTCGAGAACAATATAAATCGAAAGGGGCAGAAATTATACCAATTTAAATCGAAGAACTCTTGACAACAAGCAGCTGCAACCATAAATTTCCTACTAATCAATGAACGCAAACATCGATTAAAGAAAAAGGCGATTCATTTCAACAATTACAAAGCGACGGTTTTAAATCATAAACCCTAAATCAAAACACATAATTAACTTAGTAACGAGCCCGCAAAGAAAGGTGATTGAAGAAGAAAGGCGACTGAAGGAGCAAGACGATTCAAAAAAATTTCAAAGCGGTTGAAACCCTAATTCTAGAAATGGTCGAATTTTTGATTTGAAGTGAAAGAAAGAAATGAGTAAAAAAATAGAATAGAAACAAAGGAGGGAACAAAAATATGCACAAGGGAAAAAAAATAAAAAGAGCGACCATGAAATAATTGAGAGAGAAAGGATGGAACCAAAAATAAAATTTTTGATAACTTAAATTAGATGACATATAAAATGTTGTCTGAATAACAAGCTTAATCATAGAGATTTCACGGGTTATCCAAACAACAGATGAAAGATTCTGTGGCTCTTCAGACAACAAACGGTTTTGTCATATGTTGTGTGAAAAAGTGGGATAACAGAAAATCTACCTTATTTCATGTGATCACTGTTATCTGATTTACTTTATGACATAGTGCGTAACCCCTAGGTGCCCCAGTAGTCATGAGTAATACACTGCTTAACATTTGGAGAGTGTTATGTACTTTAGCCTCAACAGATACATCGATATTCATTCTCGATGTATCTTTACTAGGAACATTTAAAATGATGTTTTTTATAATATCGTGATACTATACTCATGATTACAACTATTTGTTATTACTGTTACAATGACATCGTTTATGAATTTTCTGTTAAATATATTTTAATTGATATTTTAATTATTTATAACACATTATGAAAAATATATAACAAAGGGAAAAATACCTTTATTATGAACAAAATTTGTTGCAGAGTTAATTAATTTACAATAAATTATAGAATTCCCCCTAGGGCATACCCCTAACTCTATCATTAGCAAGCTAAAGTTTTTGACTACGTAACTGATGACACTATGCCCTTCCCCTATTTAAGTAATCAAAGAATAAAAGCTATTTGGAACATGGTATAATCCTCTAAACCACTTTTGAGCTTTCATGATGAGATTAAATGGGGGCCGAAGCAAAGCAGCACTCTATTAAGTATGTCTATAATCTACTCAATAATATTACTACTGCTCCTTCCCACTCATGGCACTTAAGAATTTGGGATAATTCTGGCACTCCTAATCAAAAACTCCTCATGTGGAGAACTCTAAACAATGCCTTGCTCACATAGAACAAGCTATGTCACTCTAGCTATCTACACTCTTCACTGTGTCCAATGCGCGACTATGCAAATGAAACAAACATCCACCTTTTCTTTGAATGCTCACACAATAATAAAATCTAGAACCATGTTCTGCAAACATGTCAGTATTGCACCATATCTTTAGAAAGAAAAGAGGAATGGTTGAACATTTTTAAAGCCAATAGATGGAAGGATCTTCACACTAAATTCCTTTTGGCTTCCCTGAAAATAACTTTGATGGAACTCTAGAAGGAAAGAAACAGTAGGGTCTTTAAAGAAGAAAAAGGAAGGGCAAATAAAATGGATATGCCATAAGGTAATTAGAAGGAAAATAGAACTTTAGGGTACTGACGAAGTAGTTAATGATAGTGATAGGAAAATATATCATATGTGACTTGGTTTTTGTTTTCAATTCCTCAAGCATTTTATATCGTTTTTTATTTTGTTTAATTAGAAGTAAGGGACCTCGTTAAAAATTCTACTCAACTTCCCTAAAAAAAACATAAGCCCGAATTGAGTTGTTTTAGCATACCATGATTTTTTGACATGTGTGTTCTTTAATTACTTCTATTTTCTTATTGTTAATCTTAATTGGAGGAATGTACTCGACACTGAAATCTTCATTAACTTGTCTAAGGTGAACTATGTTTGTTCATGTTTTATGTCCTTGTGATTTTTTTCAATGAGATGGTATCCATGTTCTTTCTTACATTAACATCAGAATCTTTATTTTTGATACTGTGATTTTGAAATATTGAGATTCTCGATGTTAAATTTTAGCAACGCTGTATGTAGAAACAAGAGGATAGAAATAGCTTGTTATTGGTGAAGACGGTTCACGAATCGGACCTTGGAGGCAAGAGATTTCACAGTTTGAAGAAGCTGGAGTTGGATACAGCAAGTCAGAAGTTTGAATAGGGGATTAGATGTCTAGACGTGAAATCAGACGTTTGAATACCCTATTCAGATTTCTATTTTTCCGGGAAGTTTCCCAAAAGATTCACATGTTAATTTGGCTTTCAACCGTTTGAAAATGTGATTCAGCCGTCTGATTTTGATGTTCAACCGGCCGATTGCCTAAAACATGGCTGTTTAAGCCTGTGCTGCTGTTTGATGATAGTGAAGGCTTCAAGGGGAAATTTTGGAAATTGCCAAATGGGAATTCTTCATATATATATAAGCTATTTTTCAGTTCTCAAAGTGAAAGATTCATTCAAATTAAATGAAGGGTTTTCTCTATCTAAATTTCTTCAATTCTTAATCTCCATAAATTGAATTTATAGAATTTAAGTAATCATTGTAATCAATCTTTTGTACTCTTTCCGTTGTGATAATAAAAAGCTCTCTCCAAAGTGGATGTATACTAACACAACATGGGCATTCTAAATCAAGGAAGCCCAGTTGGAGAGGAAAGCCGAGGGAAATAAATAACAAGTGCTATATTTGTAAGTAGTCCGTCATTGGAAGAATGATTGTCCGGACAAGGATAAGAAGTAGAAGGAAGTAGCATCTTCATCGGTGGCAGTGGAGAGTAATGTTGGTGAAGTAGATGAAAATGTATCGATGGCGGTAGCATCGGATGTTTCAGGTGGTGAATGGGTGCTCGATTTGTGTGCGTCTTATCATATGACGCTGATAAGAATTGTTTTTCCTCTTATGTCGACAAGAAGGAAAATTTAACCGTTATGGGTAATGGTGCTATTTGTACATTAATGGACATGAGTTCTGTGCAAATTCAGACGTTTTATGGAGTAATTTGTACACTCACTAATGTTCACTATGTTCCGGGTCTTCGTAAATCTCTTCTTTCCTTAGGGCAATTGGATTCTTTGGGATGTAAAATCACTATTGATAGTGATATCTACAGGTTTCAAAGGGTGCACTTGTGTTGGTGAAAGGTGCTAGAGCTCATGGAGTTTATTTTCTTAGGTGTGACTATTGAAGGTGAAATTTTTATGGGTGTTGATAGTTCTCGTGGCTTGCATACGATGATTGAGGCTGGGTCATGTCTCGGAGAGAAGTTTGGATATTCTTCGGAAAAGGGAGATGATCGATGGAGAGAGTTACAACAAACTTGAGTTTTGCGAGGAATGTGTCATGGGGAAGTCAAACTAAAGTATCATTCGATGAAGGAAAGCATGATTCGAAAGATATTATTGATTATGCTCGCTCGGATATTTAGGGGCTAGCACCAGTAGGTTATTTGGGTGGACCTCGTTATTATATTTCTTTTATTGATGACTTTTCTCGAAAAGTATGGGTGTATGTATTGAAGGCTAAGTCGGAAGCATCTGCAAACTTCAAAGTTTAGAAGGCATTTGTAGAGAATAAGAGTGGTAATTCTTTGAAGGTGTTGAGGTCCGGCAATGGCGGAGAGTATGTTTCCGGAGAGTTTATGGATTTTTTCAAGCATCATGGTATTCAGAGGCATTTTACTACACCGGGGGATCTGCAATCGAATGGGGGTGGCGGAGAGAATGAATACTCAACTTGAGAAAGCTCGATATTTGAGATTGACATCGAATTTTTCAAAGGGAATTTGGGCTTAAGCTTTGTCAACTGCAGTGCATATTATAAATCGAATTTCGTGCTCGGTTATTGATAACAAAATTCCAAAGGAAGTATGGAAGAGGAAGAGAAATGACTTGAGCTATCTTCGTATGTTTGGAGTCTGGTTTATGTGCATGATCTGAGAGTTGATAAGCTTGAGCCTAGAGTTTTCAAAGGGGTTTTGCTTGGTTATACGGATGGTGTAAAAGGCTACTGGATTTGGAATCCGAAAATGAAGAAAGTTATAATTCTCGTCATGGTATTTTTGATGAGTCGGCCTTGTTCAAGGAGAATGAGAGCTCATCGGATGTTCCGGATTTGGTTCGTGATGAATTAAAGGAGAAGGAAGTTATTCCCATACTTCGTCCAAGGATCAGAGTTGTTGGAGATGCTTGTGAGGTGGAAGCCATTGATGTTACATCACATAGTCAATACGTTTCCTCTAGTAGTGTTGGTGATGTGCATGACTCTAAGATGATTCAATTCAAAGTGTAGCCGAAAGGAGTTTGGGTGATAGTATTGCAACTCGGGTTGGTCGCCTTGTCATAAGACCACCCGATAGGTATGGTGATAGAAACTATCTTAGCTTTTGTGATAATTTGGACTATGCTTTTCATATAGTCCAAGATAAGCGATGGACCTTGACGACATCATGGATTCGAATGATAGCTCGAAATGGATTTATGCCATAGAAGAAGAGATGTAATCTTTGTTGAAGAATCAAACTTGGGATTTAGTTCCACTTCCTAAAGGTAACCATGCTATTAGGTGCAAATGAATATACAAGGTGAAGGACGATGGGAGATACAAAGGTAGGTTAGTGGCTAAGGGGTTTGCACAAATGAAAGGAGTATGATGAAATCTTTGCACCATTTATGCGGCACACTTCAATCTGAATATTACTTGTTATAGTTGTTATTCATCATTTGAAATTGGAGCAACTTTATATGAAAACCACCTTCTTGCATGGTGACTTAAATGAAGACATCTATTGGGAGCAACCAAAAGGTTTTGTCATAGATGGTAAGTCAAATTTAGCTTGCAAGTTGAAAAAAATAACTATATGATTAAAAGCAATCACCTAGACAATGGTACAAGAGATTTGATCATTTTATGCTTGAAAATGGTTTTAGTAGGAGCATCAAAGATGATTGTGTATGTTTCAAAAGGTTAAAAAATGATCGTTGGGTGAATTTACTCTTGTATGTGGATGACATACTCATTACTTTTAAAGATAAAAATGAAACCAACAAGTTAAAAAATTTCTTAAAATCGGAATTTGATATGAAAGATCTTGTAGAGGCAAAGAAAATTTTGGACATGGAAATAGAAAGAAATCGAGTGTGTAGGGTTGAAATTAACTCAAAAAGTATATAGAGAAAGTGTTTTGGCGATTTAGCATGGAGAATGCAAAGGCGTCTAACACACCTTTGTCTTTGCATATGAAGCTTTTGATTAAATGATCATCTATCTTGAAGAAAGACAAAGCTTATATAACAAGTGCCATATGCAAGCGCGGTTAGAAGTTTGATGTATGCCATGATGTATACAGGGCCAGGTATTGCAAATGTCGTCGGAATTGTTAGTCGGTATGCGGCTAAAACCGAGAAAACTGCATTAGGAAGTCGTGAAGGTTAGTCACACAACAATCTCATGGTCTTATTTTTTTACGGTAGTGATGGGATGAATTGCAATTTAGTTGGTTATTGTGATTCGGACCACGCCGGTGATAGGGATCAGATGAAATCAATTTTCGGGTATTTCTTTACTTCTGTGGTACGACCATAAGTTGGAGATTTAGATTGCAAACGGTAGTTGCTTTATCCACTACGGAGGCGGAGTTGATAGTCGTGGTGGAGGCGGTAAAGAAAGCACTACACTTGAGGCGATTGTTGTGTGACTTGAGTTTTGAACACGATAGTATCGATGTCCAATGTCATAGCCAAAGTTCTATACATTTGGCGGAGAATTTGGCTTTCAGCTCTCGGACTAAGCATATAGAGGTGCGAGAGTCATTTTTGGTAGCCATGGATGAAGATAAACTTGTTCATCTTCGAAAAGTGCACAGAAAGGGTAACGCGGCGGTTATGTTTACAAAAGCATTGCCGATTAGGAAGTTTGAGTATTGCTCGAGCTTGATTTGCTTGTTAAAATTCTAGGTGCCATAGGGTGGCACGGTGGAGGGAGTAGTTTGGTTATTGATGATGAAGGGTATCAGTGAGAGATTGTGGTTCAATCTTCTTGATAAGTACTTGTTTGCACCCCTATGTACTATTGTCGTTTGGTTAAGATGCTTTCGGATTTGGATACTTTCAACACTTCATTAGCAGGAGGTGACTTTGGTAGAGCTTGTTGGCGAGGTGTAATGGACGGTGGCTTTGTTGGAGCTCATTAGGGATTCAAATGTATTGGTAAAAGTTAAAGGTGGTGATGGTTTGGTACCATTGGTTCTTGGTGTATGGAGATGAATATAGTGTTCAGGTGGAGTGTTAAATTTTGACGACAATATATGTAGAATTGAAGAGGATGGAAATAGCTTGATATCGGTGAAAACGGTTCATGAATTGGAGCTTGGAGGCAAGAGATTTCGCAGTTTGAAGAAGCTTGAGTTGGGTACAGCAAGCTAGACGTCTGAATAGGGGATTCAGACATCTGGACATGAAATCAGATGTCTAAATATCGCATTCAGACATCTGTGTTTACAAGTAAGTTTCTCGAAAGTTTCATATGTTAATTTAACTTTTTCAGCCATTTGAAAATGTGACTTAGCCATCTGATTTTAATGTTCAGTCCGCTGATTGCTTGTAACATGACTGTTTAAGCCTGTGCTGCTGTTTGATGATAGTAAAGGCTTCAAGGGGAAATTTTGGAAATCGCCAAACGGGAATTCTTCGTATATAAGCTATTTTTCTGATCTCAAAGTGAGAGGTTCGTTCAAACTAAAAGAAGGGTTTCCTCTATTTAAATTTCTTCAATTCTTAATCTCCACAAATTGAATTCTATAGAATTTTAAGTAATCATTGTAATCAATATTCTGTACTCTTTTCATTGTGATAATAAAAGACTCCCTTCAAAGTAAATTTACATTAATACAACGTTAGTGGAATCACTATAAATCTCGTATGTGATTACTTTTGTTATTGCTTGTTTATAATTGAGATTAATTTATTTGGATTGGATATTGAGTTTTATTTATTTATTGAAATATTGATCGGTTTTTTTTGCACATCTTTCAATGATCTAGTTCGTTTTTCTTCTGTGTTTTGAAATTTGATATGAAGTGATCTCGAGTCAAATTACATAACACTCGGACTCCGTCCTTTTCTCGATGGAAATATACTATTCTTGAAATAAGTCGGTGACGCTTCTTGAACTATCCTTCTCCAATCATCGTTTAACGGTTTATTGCTCCGACTTCGAGCAAGTTGCAAAACTTTGTCTATAATGAAGCCTGCCTTTATAGAACACAAGTGAAGAGAATGGTGTAAATCCAGAGGTCTGTCCAAATTTGTTTAGTCGGGAAAGAGCGAAAAAATTTCTTGAGAAATTGGCTTTTATGCCATGGTCAGGGAAAAGAAAATCTGAATAAACACTTTTCTTTTTTTAGAAACTTAATGCAAGGTCTTTGTCTTTTTATTTCTTTTTAATCTAGTTAAATAAGGAATAAAGACCAGAAAAAAAGACGAAAGCTATACTTCGAACAACATTTCGCTTATCGGAAAAAATATTTTACACGTCACTAGTGCAAAACCAATTGCAAGTTAAATCTGACTCTAAATCTAAACTTTATTGCCCTAATTACACTATCATACTCTTCGCTTCTCCCGCTCTCTATACACAAACTCGCTTAGGATTACCTCTAACGCCTCCGTTAAAACTCCTCCACGTCCAGCTCCATATCTAACGGCGCTGTCTTCTCCCTCCGTCCATTCTCAAAATATTCCCTAACGTCAAACCCCTCATTCCACTCACCTCCCGCTATCCTCATCGCCTCATCCACATCTGCAGAAAAAAACGGCGGTCTGCTCACCATCTCGGTGATCATATCCCACTTCACACCCTTAAAAAACACGTGCTCCTTCACCTTCTCTACGCCTCCATTGCTCCCCAATCTCCGCTCCGGATCCTTCTCCAGCAGCCGTCCGATCAGATCCGTCAAATCCGATCCCGACCGTCCGACGAACTCCACTTCCTTCATAATCACATTCCTGAACGTCTCCTTCCGATCTCTCCCCTTGAACGGAGTTTTCCCGTACGCCATCTCATACGTCAAAATCCCCAACGCCCAAAAATCAACCGCGAAATCGTGTCCATCTCCTTTGATTATCTCCGGCGCCACGTACTCCTCCGTCCCCACAAACGAATTCGACCTCTCAAACCCATTACCGCACGTTTTAGCGCTGCGTCTACTTACAGGTGAGACCCTCGCAGACTTTGCCCTGGTTAAAAATTTAAAATTCTTTTTTGCTGCACCGATGGACGCGGATCTCGCAGCAGGCGGAGGCGATTTAGCAAAGTGAGTAAGTTTTTGATGCTGTAATTTTTTAGAGAGATCGAAATCAGTTAGAACGATGTGGCCATTGCTTTTGATTAGGACATTTTCGGGTTTCAAATCGCGGTAGACAATGTCTAGCGAATGCAGGTGAGATAAAGCCATGAGAAGTTCGGAGAGGTAGAAGCGAATGGCGGATGGAGAAAAAACGCGATCTGAAAGGGAGTAGCGGAGGGTGTTAAGATCGCCTCCGGAGCAAAAAGGGAAAGCGTAGGCGAGGAAGGAGGGGGTTTCGACGGAGCCTAGGAGAGTGGGGAGGAAGGGGTTTTGGGCGGAGAGGTTGGAGAGGACGGAGAGCTCCCAGTGAGCTCGTTTGAGCGAATCTTGTTTTGGGGTAGTGGAGGATTTATGGATGACCTTTAAGGCGAAAGGAGGGGAAAGTAAGGAGGAGGAGGATGAGGCTGTGATGGTGACGAGGAAGACGGTGCCCATGGCGCCGCGGCCGAGGACGCGGATGGCGGTGAGTTCTTCGAGGTTGAGGTTGTTATCCATTTTGGTTTGTTTTTTCTTTTGCGTGGGGACGTGGGACTATTTATAAGAGAGGTAGATGGGGAATGTGCATTTTGGGTGTTTGGTTTTACTACAAACGAATTTCGGGGTTGGTTGATTACTTTTGCGGTGATGGTTAGATTTGGGTTTGGGGATCGTTTTGTTTGTTTCCATATGGATTAGAAAGTTTGGTAATGATTAGTTAAAACAAATTTGACTGGTCTTGAATATATGCCAGTGACTACAACTTCAATTGAACATCAACAGTTCTGTATTGGATCATTTGGACTTCGTAGTCTGTATAACTAATTCTAAGTGATGGAAGGTGATCAACTGAACTTCATTGTTATTACTACTTGAATATCTAGTCTAAAATTGAAAATACCGTGAGCCTATGCTGTTAAAACGATTAATGGTTCTGTAGCAGTGAATATGAAAAAAAAGATGCAAAAAGCTTCATTGGTTATTAAACTAAATAATTAAATTTATTTTATTTTCATTTTCACATTATTTGTGTTGGATTTTAATTTTTGATCTTATATAACAAAACCGAGAAGATTATCATGATTTATACATAGGTTTGGTGACTACACCAGATTCCTAACTTATATTAAATACTTATGGCTTAAAATTAGATCTTTACTTTAACTTTGTAGACTTAGTTTAAAAGAGAACTAGTCAAACAACCTTTATATATTAAAGTTGCTAAAGCAGATGCTAAAAAGTTATGATTTAGACGGGTGTAGCGGAAAATAGCAGAGCTTAAAATGAATCTACTGTTTAATAGCATTAACTTGAAATAGCATAGCGGTCGGAGAGCATTACGCACTATAGCGGGGATATTGTGGGGCTCTAACGAGTTTTAACTGCACAGCTGTGAGCGCTTACAAGTATGGAAAATCATTTATATAATTGTAACCGGTTCTATTATGTTAACTGTATAAATTTTATTTTCATGCCATTACTAGTCAATTAGTTATAATGAGTAAATTCATCGTAAATTTATCATTATCTACCATAAAACATTAGTAGTTTTTAATATACATATATATGTATATAGATATATATGTGTGTATATGTGTATACATATATATGTGTGTGTGTGTATAGCATGGGTAATTTATCAATCCATTTATAACACAATAATATGCATGTAATATGTTGTATAACAGGCATTTACATGCAAACAAATGATTAGATTAAGTTGTAATTTAGGCAAAATGATGTTACATAGATATCTTTTGTTTCTCATCAATGTCTTTTATTAAATGACATGTGAAAACCTTAGTTGGAAAGAAATGATTTTAAATTTTATGATAGATTCTATAACTTCATCATATTACTTCTAATTTCAAAATCATGTCTCACTTTTGCAAATTGATTCTAAAAAACTTAAATATTCTTAACCTTGGATTGATAATATTGTTCATTCAGACAACAACACATCGTCTTGACATGATAGTTGGATTTTCGCTATATCTTTTAGAGTTGAGTACAAAGAGCTATTTGATATTTGCAATTTCAAAAATACCTTGATTTCATAGTTTTAAACCTCATAGCAAATTTTCATGTAACATTAATTTCAATCGTGCTCTTGAAGGTACCACATTAAAAGGAAATTTTGGCATACATCCTTATAATTATAAAAACTAAGTTTTAGGCCTCTCCCAATTTCCTTTTAAAATACATCCATATTTTTAGGAACATAGGTGTAATTCAAGGAGTTATTTGGATATTTTCACTAACCTGAACATATGTCCATGTTACTATTTTCCATTACTCATAGTAGTATGCAGCAAACGTCATGCCAGCCACTCTTAATTTTGGAAACTAGAGACCTAAAAGAGAAAAAATTATAGAAAAGATGAATGTATATAGTTTTCAAATGGGAGGGATGTATAACAAGTATGTTTTAGAAAGAGGGACATGTCCCTAATTTCCTCATTAAATTAATCCAATTAATTTTACTTTGTAACAAACTAGAATATTATAACTTAGATAACGAGAGCGATACTAAAATTTTGTTAGGATTAAAGTAAAATATACTCCCAAAACTCGGTTTATAGGATTTTAAATTTCTCAGGGACTAAACCAAGTATTTTAAAATTTATTTGGAAAGTTAACGCTCCTCTCAAAACTAAGCTACACATGAGGTTAATCTTACATAAGAAATTAAACACAAACGAATCTTTTAAGAAAAAGAACTTGCTTATAGAAAAAAAAATGTTTTTTACAACTTAAATATAGAAAACTTGAAAATTTTCTTTTTTATAAAAAGCTTGTATCAATGGAGACTAGGGTTCCTTCTCCCCACCGCCTCTATTTCGGTTCTTTCTCCCATATAAATTTTGTCTTTCTCCTTCATAATACTTTCATACTCCTTTTATCTCATCTTTATCTTGATCCTAGCTTTCTTTGCTACGACAAGTCTTTTCATTTCGTGAAACCATATGTCTGCGTTTTCTAGCTGTGCTGCCCTTTGTGCCAGATCTGTTGTAACACCTCGTAAAATCAATCATAATTAAATAAATAAATCAAGTAAATTAAATTAAATAAGGTAGGGTTGAAAATGAAAATTCTATAAAAGTTGGAATTTGACTACAAAAGTTATTCTGTTGCATTCGTGGCGAAATTCTGATATGTTTTCATATATAATATATAGAAAATGGAGTTCAAATAAAGAAGTTATAAACGTTTTAAAGTTTTTTTATTTGAATTAGTTTAATTCAAATTCAAATGAGTAGTTAAATTTAAATGTTGAATTTCAAAAATTAACAGTAGAATTACTTGGGGGTAGGTAAATGTTAAATTAAATAGTTAATGATTAAAAGTTAATTAAGGAATAAAACAATCAGGCAAAGGAAACAAACAAAACACTCCTGAAATAGTGGAGTGGTCGACCAGTGTGACCCAACCAGTCGACCCCTAGCGGTCGACCACTACAAATAGTGGCGGCTAGGGTATTTTCAACGTTAAACGCACTAGATTTATCCGTTTTTCATCAAACTTCATTCTACGGTTCTGGTGCATTTCAACTCATATAAATAGGACCTTACCCTTTCCACTTTTAATTCTTAAATATTTGGGGAATTCCACAAATCTCTACTATTTTCTCTTTTCGGTTAGATTCAAAAATTCAATCAAGAATTGAGGTAAGGATTCTAACTTTTTTCTAATTATTCTTTTAATCTATTCTCCTCTCCTCCAACCACTCTGAATCTAACAAAATTATATATTCCAATCCCTCGATGTGTATATACATCAAAAGAAGGAGATCCGAGAAAGAGTTGCTTTGGCATTACAAATCCATACAAGAAAAGCTAAGGATAATCTGTGAATGAAAACCTTAGTATTTTGATTCAGCAATTGATTAGTATATAATGGATTTGAATATTCCTTGGGGATTTTGAGTTTGCGAAAACAAAACAAGATAAAATTCCCAAAATTCATTTTTATTTCGAAATGTCAATTCTAGATGAAGATTCTCAGTTATTTATGTTAAATTGATGGAATTTATATTTTTTTTTCTTTAATTTTTGATAATTTCACACTCTATTCCACTTCTCCTCCTTCTTTGATTCAAATTGTGAGTTTTCAATAATAAACTAAAGGTGCAGAGCACAGATCTTATTCGTAGTTTATAGCACTTATTCCACACAAAAATCAAATAAAATTCCTTCGTTTATTTCTTTGTAAATGAGGAGTTGAATTGAATATGAAGTGAATATGAAATTAAAATTGCAATTCCTATTATTTAGGTCATTCCATTAATTTGATGTAATAAATTGAGTTTATATTTCTATTTACAAGTCTATTTATTGCAGTTTTGGATATGAATGTTTAATCCTTGTTATGGATATCTGAATTCCTTGTTATGGATATTGCAAATTTGGAAATTTAAAGGAAAAGACTTGTATTAATACTATGGTTAAAGAATTGACATTTAATGCTATTTTAGGGCGTATGAATCGCATGTTTAGAAGTTTACTAGGCACAAATATATTTATTTATTTCTATTAGCGTAATAAACATATAATTATAGCGTATAATTGCATAGTTAATTAGGTAATTAAATTCTCATAAGTTCACCCTTAGGGAAGTAATTAATACATTAAGGCGTAATAAGGAAGATTCCTTATAAGGCCTTAATTATGGAACGGTGAGATGGGTATTATATATATAGATTTTATAAATTATGGCTAAGTCATGAGAATGCGAGGTAAGTCAAAAGACACACAGAAGCCTGCCCAGCTAATCTTGCTACTAGCAATGTAACTTTGGGGCTGATGTGAGACATCACCTATGATAAATATTTATGATGACGCGAGGTTAGTCCCAAATTCTACAAGGTAAACCTGCCCAACTAATCTGGCTACCAGTTCCTATGAAGGGCCTGCTTTAGGGTCTTGAGGTATTAACTAATTGTTTGAGGACCGGCCTCTTTTCCCCAAATGGAGTAGTAAATGGTCAAGGGTTAGTTATTAGGCACGATAGGTGGTGTCTCGATAGGGATCCGCTTCAGGATAAGGTATTAAATGGTCGATTGAGTGTGCCCTCCTCCCGTAAAGAAGTATTAAGTGGCTTATGTACTATCTCTTGCATTGTGACGTGGGATTTTGGTCATAAGATTTAGAAACTGTCTTCGGGAATGGAAGGTATTGAGTGGTTGATTTAGGACCCGCCTCCTTTCTGTATAAGAAGTATTAAATGGTTCTATATATATACATAAGACATATTATTATTTTGAAATATACCGCCAAAGTACTGAAATGGTAAGACTCAAGGTTTTTATACACCAAACATTTGTTGTTCTGACTCCCTCCTTATTACAACATAGGTTAAGGACGGAGTGATGACGGTAACGATGCTTGAAGATGGGGTTGCCAAAGCTTGTGGTGGTTATTATTATCTTTTTTTGATCTTTTATGTTGTACCCATGTATTTTTGAATAAATGATGTAACAGACATATTTGGAAATTTAATGATGTTAATGATTTTGAAATGGGTACAATTTTCTATTATATTTTATTCCATCTGCTGTAAGTTCTGAAAGTGCAGTTATAGCTCTGTATTGTTATTTCATTTTCCAACCAACAACTAGTTTTAGAATGTGTCTAAGTTTCGATGGGCTTTTTTTGCCGGAATTTAAGCCTATTCCGGGACGGGTTGTTACATCTGTAGTCGCCAGCCTCCATTCTTCTCCATGCATCTATACAGTTCTACTGGTACCTTTTTGTCATTTTGTTGGCTTGGATCTTGAAGTGGCAAACTTGGGCTACATATTCGTTCTTAAATTGCGATGTTGTGAAGAAGGTTATTTCTTTGGTATTTGGATGAGTGCTTTTGTACTTCGACTAAGATTCTACCTAGTACTTTATGCTTTGTTTGGGTTTCTGCTACGTGTAAATGGTTGGGGTTTTGGATTCTGGTTAAGAGCCTGTCCTACCATATTACCGTTACGACTTCTGGAAGCCTCGACGATTGCTCATGCAACAAGGTTTTTTTCGAGTATTAGTAGCTCGTGGTGCCTTAATGGGCGTTGTTAGAGCAAGATTTCCTGGATTTTGACAACTACAACTTCATACATAATTTATAACCAAAAAACAGAAGTGGTCATATCAACAGAGCTTTATATTGAAGTGGAAAATGCAAGCAACCTTGTTAGAGTATTGATTAATGAAGATTTCATTGAAGATTTTAACATTGTGAGTCCGTAGTCATAGCTATAACATGTTAAAACCCACAGGAATATCTCCATAGTTTTTTAAGGCTTTAAAAATACTTAAAATATTTTTCTAATAGTTTTTTAAGTTTAATTAATATTTTTTATTACCTGAAATAAAGGCTCAGGCCTAGAAAAATTGTGTACATCGGTGGACCGCTGTGGGGTTAACCGGTGCACCGATGGCATGAATTTCCATATTTCTGAGGCCGTGAAGTTTCTGAAACAATGCATCTTTTTAAAAGATATGATCTTTCTTTAAGGGTTTCATGACTTCAGTCACCACTCTTCGTGAAGCCTTTTCATTATCTATATATATGTGTGTGCTTTTTGAAAAATCAGCACTTACAATTTGTTCTTAATCTCTTATTTTCAAAAAGCTTTTCGATTTAGAAAGAGATCAAATCAGTGCTCATTAAACCCTCACATCGGTTTTTTGATTACTGTTAGTCCTAAACACACGTTCTTTTAATTCTAAAAGGATTCTTGAGAGTTATACGACCTTTGTACTCAAGTCGACAAATTTGTATTTTGAAACACACTTGTTGTCGAAGATTGTTTTCTTTTTGAGATTATGCAAAGACCAGTTTAGCGGCTCAAGCACTATGTAAACATGTTCCTTCGGTGAAGAGAATGAGTTAGTAAGTGAAAATATATTCTAGGATTGGCGTAGGATGGTGCTTCGAACCAGCATAAAATCCTGGTATGCTCGTTTATTTTTATTTTACTTTTTATCTACAAGTTACTTTAACTAACTATTGTTGGAACTGGGCTTGCCCGCAGCGGAGTTAAAGGGTAAATTTTTAAGGTTTCCTTTATTTGATTCTTTATGGGCCTATGAATTCTCAATTCATTTAGATCTTTTCCAAGTTCCATTTAGTAAAATCAATATTTTATTTCATGAGAAAAAGGAGTTTTAAATTTAATTTGAGTTCAGATAAATAATAATGAATGTATGAAATACATTTATGTGTGTATAGTGCAAGTGCGAAATAAGTAGTGTACAAGGTTAATATGTACATATACAGGTGTTGGGATTTACAATGCAACAGACATATTTACCCTTTATATATGGCTTTGTTTTCCACAGTTCATTTTAAAATTATATAAAATAATAATATATGCATACTTATAGTTTACTTATATTTTCTTATACATAATATATTATAAAGTTATTTTATCCAATCAAAAGACTACATATATATAAAAAGTCAATCAATTATGTTAAAGAAAGAAATTAATAAGGAGAATAAAGGTGGAGAAGTTATTCCATTTCATCAATTTACTTATATTTACATATACATAATATGTTGGAAAGTTATTTTACCTAATCAAAGTTTACATATATATAAAAGAGCAATCAATTATGTTAAAGAAAGAAATTAATAAAGAAAAGAAAAGGTGGAGAAGTTATCTCATTTCATTAGCTTATCTTTAATGCTATTTCAAAACAATTTGAACACTCAAATACATATATGAATGCATGTTTGAATAACTGCAACTGTATCTTAAACTAAAATAATACACACACGCACACACGTATATGTATGCAAACTTTGTAATCCATTACATGTTTTAAAATTTTAGTATCAAATTAAAATCTATTTTAAGTTAAGAGGGATTCAAAGGGTTTATAATGTTTTGCACAAAAATCCACTAATGTGTTTTTAATTGAAACAACCTTTAAACAAATATCAACAACAACCAAGATTTTACTCAAAACAACAAATATGTGAAATATGTATTCAATCTCCAAAATAAATTTAAATAATTTACAAAATATAGTTAATTTATGTTTGTGCATACAATTAGGTACAAAATACATCAATTAATTAAATTGATTTCTAATCCATATTTGTTAGTTTATTTATTTGCCTATTTTTAATAAAATAAGAATTTATAAAACAATGACAAAATTAGATTGAACAATTAAGCATATATAAATTTGTTGTAAAAGAAATTAGACCTAAACTAGAACATATGATAAAAAGGTTGTAGAAAATGTAGGATCTACTTATATATAACCATAATAAACATATAATCAATTAACATATGTCAGATCTAAACTTGGGTCAACATAATGAACGAATGATGATATTAGATTTAAATTAATTAAATCAATTAACGTATATTAGATCCAAACTTTGGGTCAATATAATGAACAAATGATGAGGCAAGATGTAGCATATAAGAGATTTAAACTTCATTAACATGGTGAATATACAATAAGATAAGATCAGAATTACCTAAAGATGAAGCCTAAGATTTGTACCTTGACTGAAGAATAAAGCTCCAATTCAATTGAATCAACCTCTAGATTTTGCAAGGATCTAGAGCTATACACCACCTTGAATATTAGTAATTTTGTTTGAGTTTGATTTTAGGGAATTTATCCTTTTTTATCATGGAGGTCATTAAGGAAGAGGAGAGCAAGAGAAAGAAGATAAGATGTTCTGTCGGGAAAAGAATAGTGAATGGATTGAATAATAGAGGATATGTTTTAAAGGTGTAACGATATGCCTTTCTTACACCTAAAGTTGACACTTAATAGATTCTTGGTATTCGTGTTTCGATCATTTAAGTGTCAGAAAGATAGGTCGTTTGGGGTGAAAAAAGAAAAAATAGAACAAAATCTCACATCGTGACAAGAAATATATAATATACACAAGATCTTTACAAAAAGATAAAAACTTTATTGTATACACAACATCAGAGTCACTATCCTGTTATCAGTTTGGACAGTTATAACAGCATGTCCTTACAATTTCTAATAAATACAGACAGATAACAAAACAACAAAACAGTGGAAGATTATAAGATACGTGACTACGTCTTGGAGAATCCAGCTCGTCACCTGAAAGCTCCAAAGGATCTGGCTAAATCTAGAAAATATGCTCGGGCTGTCCCGAGCTTTATAGGAAAACAACGCCCGGGTCAGTCTGGTAAAACCAACGTGAGTAAAGCTCGAAACAAATAATATGGATTACTAAAAAACCTTTCAAAATAAAATGTATCTCATAAGACCTCGTCGCACATAAACACGGACGGATTTTTACCTTACGATAACTAAAACATTTTATTATAAAAATTCAGTGATATTACCATAATGTCTAGGTTTAAAACAAATAAAGAATATAGTTGGAATGCTTGCATCTCACATTTCAACATAGTTGGGCACATCTAATTCCGTAATGGTTCGTATTAGAGAATGGGTTCCAACGATGGCAACGTAAGGGACTACCTTCCGATGATACACCTCTAGAAAATGTACTCGAGAGCTACATATGCATCTGCCCCTCTTCTACATAGAGCTGGCCTGCCCCTTTAACATGACAAGCCGGATTACCTCACCCCTTTGACATCGATGCTGCTTTACTTTTCTCCTCGATGCCTGTATGCAAAACAACTCAAAGGGACATCTAGAATGGGATGACGGCTCCTAATGGTAGCTGACCATATGGCTCTGTTGCATGCCCCATTTTAGCCTTTCTTCTGGGTTGTGAGGCTTGAGGCTACGCTTTTATCTCTTCTACTAATATACCATCATGGAATGCCAACACTGCTCTCCAAGCAAAGATGCAATGCCAGCATTCATCCATACAAGTTGTTCCGGGATCGAACAAACATTAAAAATTTACTATCTTCCATTTTGGAATATCCTCAGGAAGAATAGTATAGCTCCATATCATAATTCATCACGAACGTTATTAGTTTGTAGTGGTTCGGATAAATCCAAAAACCGGTGTTTCCAAACTAAGCGATAATTTTTGACTAACTCAATTCCTATTCTTTGGAAGTATGCAACAAGTATTCGAGTCCTCATCGAGAAACTCAAATATACAATCATACTTCCTGAGTCAAAATAGGTCAAGATTTGATAGTCGGTTATTTAACTATCAAATAAACAAACAACAACAATTCAAAGATTCAATTACCCATAGCAACCACTAAGCCTCAAAATAATTTTTTCATTTATTAAAAATCTCTTTTCAAAAGTGTTTATCGAAAACATCCATATACTTATCTCACCGACATAAGTATATTCACAAAACATTTATGAAAGATTTCTCATTTACAAATCATATCAAAGGATCAAAACAAAATGTTGTTTAAATTAGAGATAAAAATAACCTCAAACAATATTCCTTCGGTGTTAAGTGTGAAACAAATGTCCATACCACCAAAATTAAGAAAGTCAATTAAAGGAAATCAAATCTCAAATTATTTTATAAATTTCCTTCAATAAATGCTTTTAATAAATCTCTTTTGTACGTAATATTTCCTTTACCCAAAACTCCAAATCATTTTGTAAACTTCTTTTATAAATATTCAAAACCAATAATAACACTCTTTATAAATCCCCAAAATCATTTATAAAACATCTTCATTTAAAACAAAACTCCTTTAATAAAACTTAATTCATAAAGTTCCATTGATAAAATAAATTATTTAAAACGCCTTTAAACAAACAAGTTATTATTAAAAACATTCTTCATTTAATATTTTCTTAAACCATATTAATAAAACACTGATTTTAAACAATCATTTAAAAAGATTAAATTAACTTCAAACATTTAATGAAATAATTGTTTAACTATCTTTTAAATATCATATTTAATATAATAATAAACTTTAAACCATTTCAAAAAGGATAAAATAAAATATTGGACTTTGCAAAACAAGAACGAGGCTTAGTGACCACAATGGTTCATTTAATTGGGTTTAACTTATCCAAGTTATAACATGAGTACTACATAACAAGCAAATATATAAAGGGAATTAGCCAATAACAATCAATCAACATATGGGTAAATGTCCAGGTTAATAAAATACCAGAATGAGGATTTGTTCCGCCTAATAGAATTCAATATTATCTACTTAGTGAATTATGGCAGAACTATGATTTATTTTACCAAACAGATGTCATTGAGTTTCTTATTCAGTTGGGATTACTTAAGGATGATGGACAAATAAAATCCCTTGGATAAAAATATTCTTTAAAAGAAAATTTCTTTAAATAAAACCCATCTTCAGAAATCAAGTAATTTAAAACTTTCAACTTAATTTTGATAATTAAATAACATTTAAACCTTTATTTTATTGATAATTAACCCTTTAATTATTAATTAAACAACGATTAACTTTTAAATAAATAATCAAATAATAATTATCCTTTAAATAAATAATTAAATAATAGTTAGCCTTTAGATAAATAATTAAACTATAATTATTAAATTATAATTTAAACTTTTAAATAATAATTAAATATTATTTAATCTAAATTAATTAATTAAATAATCCTTAATTGAAACTTAATAATAGATTAAACCTTTATTTAAAATAATTAAATCAGAATTAAGTTTTAATTAGTTCTTAACTTGAACTTAACTTGATTGGTAACTAATTAATAATTAAATCCTATCTTAATTATAAAAAATAATAATTAAACTTTAAAATAATAATTAATTAAATAATGATTAACCTTTTATTAATTAACTAATTAATAATTAACTTGCTTAAAAATAACTAAGTACTAATTGTCCTAACTCAATTAATGATTAAGTACTAATTATCTTACTTAATTAAATATTAAATAATCAGTAAATAAATAAATAAATAAGTAAATAATAAGTGCTTTTAAATATTTAAAATATGTTTGAAAACACTTTTCAAAAAGATACTTAAGTTAAAACATTTTAAATCGGAAAAGAGTTCGTTTTTCACAAACTGCATTTATAGCGACTATCGCTATACGACCCAAAATTTCAAAACTTGATTTATTTCCCAAATCACTGTTAAAATTCTGTTTTTATACTCTAAATAGCTTTCAAAACTCTATCTTTAATTTTTAAACTTACCTTTATAACTTATGAATAAAGTTTAAAAACTAAGAGTGGGGTTAAACTTTTATAAATCTTCCTAGCAATTTAAAATAAGAAAAGAAACCACTTATGCAAGGGATTTCGAAGTCGCCATACAAACAATTTGAATGCTAACCTCTTTAACTTACAACACCTGGCATAGCACAAACAATAATGACAAGCCATATATAAAACATAAGGTAAAATCACTACATTTAAGTCATAGCTTCACTTATTTACTTTAATTCCAAGTCCATAACAAACATTATATCCAAGCATATATATGAACACATACAAATCCAAATCAACGCTACATTTATTCATACAAGAAATGGTTAATCAACTATGTGTGCTTAAAACTTCAAGTTAAAAACTTCAAATAAAGGTGGTAACTTTCTCACCTAAAAGCTAACCAAAACAACACGACCTTCACTAACACTTGAATACGACCTTAAATCTTTGGTTTGACTTTGGAAAAATGTGATTTTGAAGACCTTAAGGCCTATGGTGGTTCAGCCTTGAGGGATTTATGGCTCGGCCAAGTCTTGAAATGGATGGAGAGGCTTGCCTTGGTTAAGTGAAGTTGTAGAAGTGGAGGGAAATGTTTTAAGCAAGGTCTTAAAAAGAGAATAAAACTAAGAATTTTAACTTTAGAAATTTTTCTTAGGAAGCCATGAAATGTTCATGGAAGCTTATAGGAATTTTGGAAAGATGGAAATGAAATGATCCAAATGAGAAAAAAAATGAAAAATGGGATTTATATAACATGAGATAGCTAAATTACCTAAATACCCTTATACTCTTCCCTCCTCTCACTTGATGCCACATAACCATGCCACCTCATCCTTGTCCCCCTTCCAATTTTTAAAAATTCATGGTCCCCCCTCCTTATCCAAGCTCCAACATGCAATAATTTCATGTGTACTTGGTTTAGACATGTTTTTCAGCTTGGGTCTTTTCATGTTTTCATAAGCATCTTTATATTACATACTTAAACACACACACACACACACATAAATGTTATATAATTATAACTTAAACATAAATGTATGTGTATATTTATATTATAGTGTACACACTAATTTTACAAAAATTCCGACAAAATTTAGTCGACGAAAAGTCGAAAATTCAGAAAAAGATTTCCAGTTGCATTTTCGATTTTTCTTCGAACTAAATATTTTTGTAACAAATTTTAAAAACTATTTCACCATCATGATTTATTATTCAAAAGGAGTTTATTTTAATTATAAAAAAAAATATTTTAATATTTAAAATTAATTAAATATTCACAAATTAAAGCGGCGAAATTTTGGGTCGTTGCAAAAGGAAACATTGAAACCTTCTAATTTTCCCTTCTAAAACCTTCATATTTAAATCCAATCAAATCGTTTTCCTCCTCTTTACATTTTCGTCAGAAGAAATAGATTTAAAAGAAAAGGAAAGAATCATTTCATAAATGAGATTTAAGTGAGTCATGAAGAGGAGTAAAAGACGAAGATTTAATTCCTTCTTTTAGTTGCTTCTTTCAGATTTTCAAATCGCATTTGAAAACTTTTCCCTTTTACATCATTCATGCGTGCCTCAAAAGAAAAATTCCTAAAACAACTTAATAATTAATCTATTTAAACACAGCTTAAATATTTTATCAATATCGTATATCAATACATGCGTTTATAACTTTTATATACGCATTCGATTAAATGCTAATGATTGATTCAAAGGGTTTATACTTTGGTTTCCTCTTACCACTCCTATCCCATTTTCTGTTGTGAATTTCATCATCATATACCATGAAGCCAAAGCGATTCCGAAATCGGTAAGTGTCGGTCGGCCCAAGAAAGCATTAGAAGCAGAATACTCGTCAACAATCATGAAGGTTTGGATAAGAACCACCCTCCGTTTTCCTTCCTCGAGTTCTACAAGCAGATCGATCGTTCCTACCGGCTGTTTAGGTTCACCGATAAATCCTTGAATCTTTGTTCTGCAAGTGATCACACCCTTCATGCTAATCTTCGTCTGGTCAAATGCCTACCGGAATAGGATGTCGATCGAACTTCCATTATCGATCAGAACTTAATGCACAACTGCCGGTCTAATCCCAAATGTTTTCACCATTTGATCAAGAGTTGGCGCTTCTATGCCTTCAGTATCCCAATTCTGGAATACAGTGTCATCGATAATCATCCTTTGTTGCTTTGTCAGAGCTCCGTCTTCAATGGCGTAGCAACTTTCCCGTGGTGCATACTTTAAAGAACTAGCATATCGCTCCATCTCGCACTAACTCTTCTGTGCTGTGTGGGGTACTCCAGTAGTGTTGTTTATAACCAATCTTCCATCAATTCTCTTGGGCCCTTCTCCGCTAGGTTCGGGCTGATTTTCTTGAAAATTCGATGCTTAGGGTCCAAAAGATTGATCGGGATTTTGCGGTTTCTACACGTACTACTGGAGCCTATTGTTTCTTATCAATTCTTCGATCAAGTCCTTAAGATGTCGGCACTCATTTTTTTTTCCCATGAGTCTTGTGGAAGCGGTAGAACTTGCTCGATCTCTTCTATTGATCGATCGCTTCCCTCTTGGGCAGTTTGATATACTGCTCAGTTCCTTAAGTGGAAAGATAGATGTTCTTCAAACTATCATTCAATGGCGTATAGTCCTTGGGTCTTAGATTCCGTAGTCGTTTTTCATTTATGTCACGTTTACTAGAATTCTGATTCCTCTTCTTATGGTTTGCATATTTTCCTACATTTCCTACAGTAGCTCCCAAATTACTTCCGTCCTATTTAACCGCAATATTACTCTGAATCACTTCCTTTGATTGCTCATCGATGGGCTTGCCTTCAATCATATTTGCATATTCCCATCTTAGAAACTGATTTTCCTTTCGGTGGAATTCCTCTATAGTAGTTGGTTGCTTCATCTTTATCCATCTACTAAAATCCATGTCCGGGTTAATGCCTCAGACTAGAGCCACGAAAACAAGATCTTCCTTCAGGGTGCTAACCTCTGTAACAGCAATGTTAAACTGGTTCAGGAAAGCTTTTAGCGACTCCTTGGGCCCTTGAGAAAAGAACAGATAGAGACATCACGTCCTTCAGTCGTGCAGTGTCGATTCTAAATTGTTCCTGAAATTTTTTTACCAATTCATAGAAAGTGGAAATAGACATTGTTGCAGGCTTGGTAAACCATATGTAAGCGACTCCTTCCGAGTAGATAGTGAAACATCTACAGCGAACATCATCCGTAGCTCATGTTCCATCCATATGCCATTTGTATTTTAGTAAGTGTTGTCTGGGATCAGTACTTGCATTGTAGGATGGCATAGTCGACATTGTGAACTTCCGGAGATATTCTTCTCTCAGAACATTTTCAGTAAATGGAGTTCGGCTTGGTGTAGAACCCTACTCTTTATTTTTCAACTTATGCTCTTATCTACCCACTGTTTGACCATGTCAGTGATGTACTCCTCGCTAGCATGGTAATCTGTAGGTCGACTGTCAGGAGCTGCACCTAGTGTTTGGCTCTGCAAACGATCTTGACTTGTATGCTGAAGTTTAGGTTCCCCATTCTTTGAGAGGACCACTCCTACAGAGTTCGATTGGCGTCCGATTGGTTTTACCGTGGCTGTTTAAACTCCGTTCTAGCATTTTGTATGTTAGCACCAGCATTCTTCCCATCATTGCCATCATCCAGCTGCATGTCATCATCAGAGTCGGAAATTAGCAATGCATCTCCCTCCAAAACATCGTCAAATAGGATATTTAGCTCGGTACCTAGCTGTTTTGGCTTGGTACCGAGTTTTTTGTTGTAGGGGAGCGCTTCTACTTCCTCCTACTACATTTCCTGCAACTCTGGCAGTCACTTTCTTCTGCTTTTGCTTTCCGTCTCTCCTGTTTAAGCCGAAGACTGGAGAATTCTCTTGCGCTATTGCAGGAGAAGCCTCTCTTCTAACTCTTCTTGTTGTTGGTGGCTAAAAAGTTAACAACGCATCCATCTTCTCCATGAGAGCTTTTTGACTATCCGTAAATTTCTGGTTAAGTTTATTGATCATCCTATTAAGCTCTCCTCTAGTGATAACTTCTTGTTGAATTGAAGTTCCAGGTAGTGGATTTCCATTGTTAACTTCCCTTTGGTGAGCATTCCCTTCATCACTACCCACCACAGCTCCTAAGGATCTGTTGGATCTTTTCGGTGCCATGACTTTTGTTAACAACTCTTCAAGTTCTTCAAGTAAGTTTTTTGGATCTGACTTCTAGATCTATCTAATTCAAAGTAGAGAGCTAGATCTAAGCCTAGGTTTAGTTCTCTCAGTGAAAGCACTAAAATATTGACACCAGAAATGGATCAACACTCCAGAATAAGTTATAGAGAACCTATCAGACCTAAATCTAGCATATAATATTAAGAATAATAGAAAAAGAAGAAAGAGACACAAGATATTTAAAGTGGTTTGGCAATCTCTAGCCTACGTCCACTTTATAGTATTATTGATTCTGTATATGAGATAGTTTGTATGAGATTACAAAGAATTAAAGAGGGAATAAGTCAGTAATATAGAGGTTTTACAAGCTCTAAGTTCTATAACTACCAAGATTAGCTGCCTTGATGACTATTATGAGGGAGGAAGAAGGTGAAGAGTAATGGAGTCCTAGATCCAGAGAAGATAGAGCGGGGAGAAGATCTTGCTTTGGTTGCTCTATGGTTTGTATTTAGTGGAAATTAGCCACAAGGGCCTCTTTAGCAAGTGGAATTAGTTTCTAGGACACACAACTGAAATAATTACTTTCAAGGACAAAACGTAAAATAATTAGTTTCCAGGGCCTAAAAACCTATGAAATTATGTCCTTGAAAGTAATTGGACTGCTGACTTTGTCCTTGAAAGTAATTATTCTGCTGACTTTGTCCTTGAAAGTAATTTCTTTGAATGTGTGTCCTAGAAACTAATTGGACTGCAAAGTTTGTCCTTCTGGTGAAATGCCCCTTGTATTTATAGGGGAAACAAGCGTGTTGGTTTAGAAGTCTACTTGCAGAAGAGTCCAGTCATCGATCCAAGGTCATACAATAACTCAGGGTGTCCACCAAGTTGTCCAAATAAGTCGATACCGGGTTAAATAACTCACTATTGAGTTATTTCCTTAATTGGAAACAACTTCTACTGTCATACATTGCTCTTCTTACTTTGTATTGATGTGTCCTATGTTTTCATCGATTGTTAGTTGATTTTGGTGATCGTTCCTTCATCACTTGGTATATTATGCCATTTTAGCTGTCATCTCTTCAACTCTTGGAATTGATTGTCCAATACTCTTGAAAATCAGTTGGTCACATATGACAGAGGTAGAGAATAACTTGTATGAAATTGGAGAGGAGTTTTGGAGGGTGAAAATAACTCAGCATTGACCTATTTCCTTAGGTTGTTTTTGGTGAAACTTCTCTGAGCTATTTTTATGCTTTATCTAAATGTGCCTCCAAGATTTCGATTCATTTCGTCTTCATCTCGTCGTTCTAACTTCCATTGACTTTTGTTTCATTAAAAACCCGATTAATAGACTACAAACTGATGAAGAACGGATTTAGAAGCTTGAAAACTATCAAGAATGAAAAAATGAAGGAACTCAACCAATTTCGGTTAATTGTTAAATATGCAAAACCTCTCATCGAAAACCACTCGTCGGAAACCTCTCATCGAAGACATCTTGTCGGAAACTTCTCGTCGAAAACCTCTTTTCGGAGACCCCTCCTCATAAACCTCTCTTCGAAGACCTCTCGTTGGAAACCTCTTATCGAAAACCTATTATCGAAGACCTCTCATCAGATATGTCTCGTCGAAAACCTCTTATCGAAAACATTTCATCGAAGACATCTCATTAGAAATCTCTTGTCGAAAATCCAAAACTTGAAGACCGAGCAAGTATGAAGAAAGATCAGGAAAAAAAGTAGACAAAACTACTCGGGTTCAACCAAAACCAATCGGTACCAAGAGCTGTTTATCGATATTTTGGCCCCGATGCATACTTCTGCATACTTGGACTTGGCCTTGACTTGATATTTTATGGTCCCCCTATCATGCTAAGCATTTTCCCTATAAATAGAAGACCTAGAGCAACTAGAGATGAACGTTTTGGCACTTGATTTCTCTTCTATCTTCTTCTCCTCCAAATACTCCAAACATTCCCAGATCCGAGATCTACTAGATTGTGGTTTAGTCTAAAGTTGTAATCATTGTAAAACAAAGAGAATATCGATCAAATAATAAGATTAAAAGGGACGTAGGCTGGAGAATTTACCAAATTGCTATAAAAAGATGATTGTGTATTCTTAATTTCTGATGCTTTTTGCTTTTTTGATTTGGATTTATCTACTTTAGGGTGTTTGTGCCATTTTTGGTGCAAACATTTTTTGGTGCTTTCACTAAGCAAAACTAAATTTAACAACCTAAAGCTTGAATATGACGTTTAGAAGAGATAAAGAGGCCTAATACCAGAATTATGATTAGAGGGAGTTAACTAGAGCGTGGGGGCAACCAAGAGGTGTCATCAAGTTCTAATCAATCCATCTACGTTACCAGAGAGAAGATGGAGAGAATGATGAAAGAGACGCTAGATGGAATAATGGCCCGGCAACAAGGGATGGTAGATGGATTTTTCGAAAGAATAGATCAAAAAAGAACAGCTAGAGCAGCTAGAATTCAGAGCCAAAGGTCAGAAACCAATGTAGGAGCATTTGAAGTCAGAGTGGAGTAAACTGCAACCAAACCCCTACAACCAGAATAGGTTGGTACCTACCTGAATCAGGCCAGTACCGAGATGAATTTACTCAGGGGCATGGTCGATTTGGATCTAGGATGAGCTCTAATGCTTGGAACGGGAGATGCTGGAGCCAGAAAGACAGATTGGAATGCGAATGCACAACAGCATGAGCTGGAACTAGAAGCTCACCATAGGAACAGGGGGTAGAATGAATTTATGGATCAAAGACTTCCTTGGATGTTAACTCCATAATCGGGAAGGAATGGAGCCAGGTTTGATTCCCTTACCTTGCCTTTTTTTTAAATAAATGATGCAATATTACTATCAGACTACTTATATGTGTACGGGATCCTGATCGGTCCCTTGGCATGCTTTGAGTTGGAAGTCTGAAGGTGATCCTTGATAGGATTAGATATTTGCTAGATGCTCTGACTTAGGCTTCCCGAGTGATGATTGACATCGATTAGGTAATACCAAGGAGATTGATGACCCACTAAAATTATTTAGGATTTGATAAAAAACTTAAATGTGATAGCTGATACTGATTGATCGTGGTAGTCCCGATCAGAGATACGGGGTGATACCATTAGGTGTAAGTCCCCATTATAAAGAGCGAGTGTATTGGGCTTGTACAAAAGTAAGTCCTCTTACCGAAGAGTAAGTGGATGGACTTGCTTGTACGTTGAGTCCACTTGCCGAAGAGTGAGCGGATTAGACTTAGCAAGGATCTACAGATATCGAACCCTATACTGGATGTTAAACGATCTGACGAGGTCAAACCCTAAATTGGATGTAAAATAATCTGAAGAGGTCGAATCCTAGTTTGGACGATAAACGATCAAGCGAGATCAGACCCTAGAGTGAACATTGACTTGACCTTTGGATTTAAACGCCTTGTAGTCAAACAAAAATAGGTAAATGCTAGACAAACACAAGACGATGTTGATAAACGATATGATAACTCTAAATAAAAATGGACTGATTATGATTTATGACTAGCACTTAAACAAGGACTAGAGTCCTTATCTATGGTAGTTTGGAATGACCATGGATTTGTTGAAGAATCCGAAGGAACCTGATGATTCACCACAACTTGAGTCGATGGATAGCTGGAAAGCTTGACTTCCAGAAGTCGGCAACTGTAGAAACTTGTTCTTGAGCAAAGCACACCTTACATTCATAAGACATATTTTGGAGGGCAAGTGTTATAACCAAATTTTCCACGGTCTTTAAACGGACTTAAACGAGTGAATTGAACTACAAACTGATGAAGGAATGGATTTATAAGCTTTAAAACTATCAAGAATGACAAAATGAAGGAACTTAACCATTTTTGGCAAATTATTAAACACGTACAAGCTCTCGTCATAAACCTCTCGTTAGAGACCTCCCATCGGGAACCTCTCGTTAGAAACCTCTCGTCGAAAACCTCTCGTTGAAGACTTCTCGTCTGATACCTCTCGTCGAAAACCTCTTGTTGAAGACCTCTTATCGAAAACCTATGACGACCGCCCTACACCGCCGACACCCAATGTACTTGTATATTTTGCAGTAGCGTGCTCGGTCGATGCAAGGCAATCATCAAGGTTGTAAAGTAAGCAATAAATCAAAGATCCCGTCGTATATCTCACAGCGCATCGAATAACATATAATAGTAAACATCTCAGATACAAAGTAGGCGAGAGAGTAAATAACTGAATGAATCATATCATCAGAGTATATAGATCCATACAGTAAACAACATAAGTAATAGAGTTATACATCAAATAATAATTCATAAACTGTCTATAAATAGTAAGGCACTAGCAAGCGTCATAGTGCTATGCAACGGAATAGCAAATGAGAACATATAATAATACGAGAGAATAGCGTTCTACTCTCCACCTGTCCAGCTCCACGTGCTCACCAGACCTGATATCCCTAATCTACTCATTTAAGAGTACATAGTGTAATAGGAAGCAAAGCATAAAACCCCAGACAATAGTCCGGTGTGAGTAGTAAAAATGTCAAATACCATAAAGAAAATAAACTAGGGCAAATGGTATGAAAAATCATACCTGACTTGTCCATGCACCCATAGAGTTAGTACATATAAAAGATATACACTAATCTATGTTAGTCATTATGGATGCGCTACATGTCAAAGTACTAAGGGAGTCTAGATATCTACATCGGTGGTATCTACATCATGTGACATCCCTAAGGTGATAAAACAATCAAGCAAACATAACATCCATAATCCATCCTCATGTTCACTCACTCAGTGCAATGGATATTTGATACTCGTATGATCCCATCGCAATAGTCAAGGACCACTCAACGTCCTCGTTTTCTCAGTACTCGAATCCATGCCACTCAATCAGCCAAAAACAAGACTATCATCGCATCAGTCCAGGGGAAACAGATTGAAATATCGTGTAATATGAGGAAATCATCGTAAACCCAAGTGAGTGTTCTCACATACCCCTGCTTTACGAGTACACATCGAAACACTACGAATATCAGTGATCCCTTTACACACATCATCCATAGCAGAGCTCATCCAGGAAATGTCCTCACGACCCCGGCCTGAAGTCATCGTGGTTGGGAACCATTCTAGATAGCATTCGTGAGACATAGAATGTCATTGTGCATCCCATAATCTTCCTCCAATAGTTCCTTCAATCTAGTTACTCTGCATCCTAAAGTATAGCTATCCATCATCTGACCATAACTCGAGCATACGAACTCCAAACGACCTGAAACTCAAAACATAGCCTTATGAGGCCTTTCTTGTCACCCTACATCGATCTCATTAAGTTTAGAACAAAACCCATGGATAGGTACCCATTCATGACTACCGAACCTTCACACTGATCCATAGTCACCGAACCATCCCTATATGTCCCACACTTCACACATGAGCTCCTGCACACCACCCTATGCTCCCTTATGGATCACACCTTGATTGCATCAATTCTTATAGATCGGTACCGATCCTTGGGAACCGATTCTACACTTCATATTTACACTCCAGTATGCTTCCCATGCTTCACAACAAATTGCAAGTCAAATGGGCTAACCCACATGGATCGGTACCGATCCATGGGGTCGATCCCATACTTAGCCAAATTCGTATGAACTTGGCTCCACTTTGTTTCCATGCTCCGATCGATACCTAAGCCACTCTACCAATCCCTGCCTTTGAATCTCACCAATCCATACATTGAAGCCTCACCGATCCATCTCTTCCAACAACCACTGGTCCATTCACAACTCAAGCATACGAAGTCCAAACAATATGAAACTTGGAACATCGCATCATGGGGTCTTCTTTGCTACCCCACCTCGATCGCGTCTCCACTGGGTGAAATATCATGAATCGGTACCAATCTATGATATAGAACCCATAATTTCTCAAAAAATATATTCGCCATTCGTTTGGCGTTTTCAACTATTCAAATATGATAGAAGCAAGCTATCAATATAACAAACACATAGCCAAACCATCTCAAATCCAGACCTAAATCTAATGTGAAGGTAATGGATCCATAAGAACATTGTTAGGGATCCATAAGAACACATTTTCTCAAATCAAATCCAAATCATCTAAAATTCACATATACGGTGTAATATGGCTTATAACATACTTTTAGTATTTTTAAATAATTTTTAAAACATCATTTAGGGTGTAAAATGGCTTAATTGGCAAGTGAGAGATCTAATCACTCACCTTAATCCAAAGTAAAACCCAAATCCCTAAATGAACAGTAGAAGACATGAAATTCAAGGCTCTTCCAATAGCAAATCTCTAATCCTAAGTGATAATCACGCTAATTCCTCTTAATGATGTAATTTGGAAAATTAAAGTAGGTTTAAGAGTTGCATTTTGGTCAATGTAGGTTAATGGAGAATTTTAACTATTTTTATGAGTTGTGAAATGATGGGGATGAGGTCCCATCAACCTTCACTTACCCCAAAAACCGAAATGGGTTGTGGGCATCAAAGCCAATGGCCCTAATTACCCACTTAAGCTGCTCAAAATCAAGGAAAACTTTAAACAACCAAAATCCTCAAACGGTAAGTCTGTTTCCTTAATATGACCAATCTGCGGAAAGGAAACTATCATTCGGATCTAGTGGAAGTTGTTTTAGACCCTAACTCGGCTCCTATCAAAAGTTATAGTCCATACAAGATTTACATGGTCAAAATGGTTACATAGAAATTTGCCAAAAATAATAGATGTGGGAAATGTCCGTAAGAGTTACTTTCCAAAATATTAAAACCATACAACCTCATATGAAAATAATCTAAATATTCTATGATCCTTCGATGCGTAGAATGCAGGTCGTTACATTCTCATTCCTTTCCATTAGGAATTTCACCCTCGAAATTCCATAATTAAGTTAATAGGGTCATCTCGCATGCCTAATAATCATTTACAAACATATGCATACACGACAATAATAGAAAAAGAAAATATCTAAGCTTATCCTAGCATGCAGGATACTACGTCATGGTACATTTCATGATATCATAAATGAAAGTAAAAGAAATAAATAAGAAATCTTATGAAGTAAAGAGCTCTGGATATGCAGTCCTCATGCTCTCCTTGGTCTCCTAAGTGCAATCGCTTTCACTATCATTTCATTGAACCTTTACCAACTTCATCGTCTTCCTCCTAAGCTACTTCTTATCACGTCCGACGATAAAAATTTGCCTACGAGGTCTCGAAGCCTCAGGTTCAATCTTGATATCGTCTAGCTAATCTGGTGCGATAGTTAGCCTGAGTCGTGGACAAACTTTCGCAAATGAGAGACATGGAAGACATTGTGCATTCCTGCCATTCTTTGAGGTAAGTCGACCCTATATGCAAGGTTCCCAATCCTCTCTAGTATTGAAAATGGACTTGCAAATCTCGGTGCCAGCTTCCCTTTACTACCAAACCGAATGGCATTCTTCAATGGAGAGATCTTGATAAATACCATATTGTCCACAGAGAACTCTAAATCTCGACATCTCTTATCAGCGTAGCTTTTCTGTCTATCTTGGGCAGCTTTTATCCATTGTGAATGATCTCAATCTTCTCCGATGTTTCTCTATCCATATCTGGCCCAATTATTTGCTTCTCGCTTGCTTCCCATCAATATGAAGGAGGTTGCACGATCGACTATATAATGCCTCGAATGGTGCCATACCGATGCTAGACTGATAACTATTATTGTATGCGAATTCAACAAGATGTAAGTGATCATCCCACGAGCCTTCAAAGTTTAGTATGCAAACATGCAAGAGATCCTATAGTATACGATTCACTCTCTCAGTTTTGCCGTCAGTTTGAAGGTGATAAGCCGTGCCGAGGTGCAGCTCTGTCCCTAACACCTTCTGTAAGCTCTTCCAAAACCCACGGTGAACAATGGGTCTCGGTCACTCACAATGCTCTTCGACAAACCGTGAAGTTGTACTATCCATCTTACATACAGTTCTGCCAGTTCGGCTGTTGTTCTACTTGACTTAACGGGTACAAATCTGGCGCTCTTGGTCAACTGATAGACTATGACTCAAATGCTACCGTACCCTGCTCGAGTCCTCGATAGTCCATCGATGAATTCCATCAATAATTGTTCCAATTTCCAGTCGGGAACATCTTGCGGTTGCATCAGACCACCAGGCTTCTTCTGCTCTGCCTTAACCAACTGGCAGTTTATGCATTTCAAGATGAATATCCCAACGTCTTTCTTCATCCCTTCCCAGTAGTAGGCCTGCCTCATATCCTGGTACATCTTATTACTATCGGGATGAATAGTCAATCTAGAACGTTGACACTCTCTTAGCGCCTCATGGTAGAGTTAGGGGTATGCTCTAGGGGCAACTATGTAATTTGTTGCATATATCTAACTCAATGACCAATCTTGTTCGAAATCAAAGGTATTTTCTTTCTATTATATACTTGATATAATGTGGTTATATTAATTAATTTAATTAAAAGTATATCAAATAGAAAATCTATAAATGGAATTTTTGTGATAGTAGTTACAAAGTGTTGCAACCATGAGTAATTTGTCACAATAAAAATAAATATACCATTTCAAATGTTCTTAGCTAAGATGCATCGAGATTGGATATCGATGTATTCGTTGAGACTAAAGTATGTAACGCTCTTCAAATGTTGGAAAGTGCATTACTCATGCCCGTTGACGGCACCTAGAGGTTACATACTGATAGTTATTGGATAACTATGGAACAACTCACTCGAAGTTGGTTAGTATAACTAAGGTTAAATAGAAAATATTGATGTGACTGATTTATACAATTCTCTTGATTTGTGAATACTGTGGATCTTCAATATGAAAGCTCCGCTTTGATTATAGTCAAATTATGGCATGGTGTTCCGTTGTGTGACTATAGTTGGGTCGAGTGGAAGTATTGGAAGTGAAAAACTATTCAAGAGAGGATTTGTCACCTCAGTTATATGGGGTTCGTATCACGGTCAACTCAAGTCAACTCAAAGGCAAAGTCTCTTGCCAGAGCATTTCGGTTAATAATAATTGTTATTGTTGAACCAAAGACTTTGTGTTTGGACTTTAGAGTTGAATATGGATGATATTGGAATTTTGACCATTACCGAATTCCATAAGTTCAAAGTGATATAGTTTTCATGAAAAGAATTAACGTAAATAAATTTTATAACGGAGTAACACTTAATAAAGTGAAATTGAATTTTACCAAAACTAGGTAAGTGATAGATTTGGCCAAAAATGTCACACCACCTGCTACGTGACATGTGAACGTTAACATTCGAATAATTCGATGTTAATCGCTGACCGAATTTATAGCCATAAGTCACATAACCGAAATGACAAATTCTCTTTAGTCTAAACAATTTAATTAGTTTATAATTATTATAAATTAATTAATATTTATGAAATATTAATTACAAAATTTGAATATGACTTGAGGAATAAATATTTTTGTATATATTTATAATAGTTATAAATATATCGATCGATATAAGATATCGATAAAGAAATTAAATTGGATTTAATTAAATATATTTATTTTGGCTTAAATGGGCTATTAGCCCATAATATTAGAGGAAAAATTTGGCAGCAACTATATGGTATAGGGAGCGGCCAAAGTAGAGTATCAGGGTATGTGATGGATGGCTAAGATCTAGTGAGAAAAGTTAAGTGATGTGATCCACTTTTCTCTCTGATTCAACCACTATAAAAGGAATCATAACCCAAACTTTCTAGTGACTTTTTGGTTGCATCCTCTATCCATATCATGGCCGAACCATACCTCCCTACAGCCCATCAAATCTCAAATCAATAGCTATTTGATAGCAAAGTGTCTGCGATTCAAAGACTGGCAATTTGACAAATCGGGATGTTTTCAAGACGAAGGGAACTCGTCGTTACAATGTGTACTTAAGAGCATTAGTTTAGGTAAGTTTAGTTTTATATATGATGCATATTTATTGTATAACTCTATATTATTCATATATATATACACACATATATATACATACTGTTATTATTGAATTGTTAGTTGGTGAGATTCCTTTAGGTATTGTTGTTGTCACAATACTGATTGATTATGTTACATGTTTATCAAATAAACAATAATAATTTTTTTCAAGGATCTGATACACATAGCCAGTATCATTATATTTTAATTATTTATATTTTATTAATTAATATATTCATAGATTAATATATTAACTAATTTATTTATATGATATGTATTAAACCATATAACTATATTACATAAATAGTTGATCTAGTAATTTTCAAATGTATATTAATATTAATTATGGTTTTTACTAATTGAAAATAATTTTTTGGAAATTATTTAATATATTTTAATATTATTTAATCTTTGCATGAATTAATAAATTCATATAAAATAAATTATGTTTCAAAATTTCAATTTTAATTTTTCTAAAATTAATTTGTTATCACATGTGCTCTTGGTCAAAAAGTCAGAATTTTAAACCAATATTTATATTTTTAAAAAGTCATTTAAAATTTGATCGAAAAGCATTTAATTAATATAAAAAAATATTTTTTTGACTTGGAAAATTCTAAAAAATTTTTTTCAACTTATATAATACTATTCTTGATTTTTGAAAAGTTTAAAATTCAAAATCACTATTATATAAATATTTTCTATTATTTACTTATTGTTATTAACTAATTAATTTATAATATATATATATATATATGTGTGTGTGTGTGTGTATTAATATAATAAAATTACATTTATATTCGAATTTGATGTATATATGATCTAGAATGTTTTATAAATAATAATAATAATATTTATTTTAATTTTATAATTTATAAACCATTCTAACTCATATTTTCATTTTAATCATTATATATATACATATATGTAACTTTAATACATACATACATATATATATATATATGTAAGTAATTAAACTTTTTTAACTAAGATCGTATCTTATATATGTACACCTATTATATGTACATATTATATATATATATATATATGTTTATTTAATATTTAATACGATAATATTTTAAGTACACACACATACATATATATATATATATATTATATTTTCATAATATAAATATATATTTTCACTTGGATATATATATATATATATATATAACTATAAATATATACACATATTTGGACAACATACAATATATATAGGATGAGCTAAAGTGTTTGTTACGATGTAAATCACAGCATTTATATACAAACACGTTATATCCTTCAAAGAATATCATGTTACACATGCGCGCACATATACATATTTATATGATACATATGTATATTTATATTTAGTTAAAAATAAATTTCTATCAAAAATTTATAAATTTAAATGAAATATATGATTTTATTTAAGGGTACTTTTGACATAGGTCCTTATTAAGGTTCAAAATACACGAAAAGTCCTTTACTAAATTTCAGTGTAAATTAGGTCCCTATTTTTTTTCATGATTATTACGGAGCATGATGCAACTTTTCATAAAAGTTGCTGACATTTCCGCAACTTTTCTGTACACTGTGAACATAGTGTATGAAAGTTGCTGAAATATCAGCACTTATTTATAAAAGTTGCTGACATTTCAGCAACATTTATGTACACTGTGAACACAGTGTATGAAAGTTGCTGAAATATCAGCACTTATTTATAAAAGTTGTCGACATTTCAGCAATAATTTTTCTTTATTTCTAAAAAATAGGGACCGGATTTACAATGAAACTTTAACAGGGAAAGTTGCTGAAATACCAGCACTTATTTATAAAAGTTGCTGACATTTAAGCAATAATTTTTCTTTGTTTCTAGAAAATAGGGACCGGATTTATAATGAAACTTTGACAGGGACCCACTTTACAATATGAAAGTATGATAGGGATGCCTCCCTAATTTCCACTTTATTTAAATTAAATTTAGAAATGTTCTAAATAAATTAGACTTTATAGGCCCAGTAAAGATCCAATAGGATAAAAAAAATTGAAATTCACCCATAACTTCTACCGTGGGCTGGTTTATTTCCAACAATGGTATCGGAGCCTAATAGTCTATGCGGTCTAGTTAGTCATATTAGTGTTAACTATTTAAAGTCTATCCATATAGTAAGGTGTCTAGAAAAGTAGCGTCTAAGGTTGAATTTAGATAATCAAGTACTCTGCCCTACCTAGCTACTAGCCTAGCCTGAAACGATGAGGTAAGCCCAAAAGATTATCCATAATAGAAAAAGGCTTAATTTGAATTGGCCCTCGGGTTAATTTCAAAATTGTTTGAAAATTAAAAATAAAAGGTTTTAAATTTAGAAGTTAAGTTTAAAATAAGATATAATTATACCATAAAAGTTATAATATAATAATAATTTTCAAAATGTTTGAAAATACATATATATTAATTTCAAAAATTTTAAAATTTATTAATTAGATTAATAAAATAAATAAGTTAATTAATTAATAAATGGATACATGTATTATGGTACACGTTATGTTGTTTTAAGATGTTTAAAATAACATAAGTGTATGTTTATAAATTGAATTTTGAAATTAATATATTTTAATTAAAATTGTTTAATTAAATTAATTAATTAAAGGTTAAATAAATAAATATAATGTTAATTAAGTAAATGAATATACACATATATAAGATATATATGTAATACTATAAAGGTTATAGTATGTAATAAATATTTAATATAAATGTTATATTAAATTGATATAAAATTAATATAATGTTAATTGATTTAAAAATTAATTAAATAAGATTTAATTAATATAATATTATACATTAGACTATTATATGAGTAATATAAAATATAAAATATATAATTAATATAATATTATACATAAGACTATCTATATTAATAAATTACTTGCATACTCCTTAGCCGTTGAGTAGACTTAAGTTTGGGAAACTAAGTGTAGTATTATTAATATATTGAATAGACGAGATAAGATAACTATGTGTATTTGTTGAGCAAACTCAAGGTACAAATACTATACTTAAGCCATCGTGATAGGGTAGGTACAAGTGAATAATTTCGTTTCTATTACTTGAGTAGACCCAAGGTCGAAGTCGAATTTGGACAAGGTACAAAAGGGTTAGGAGTTATATGTGATACAACTGATAAGAAGTTATCTATCGTCCATGGAGCCATGACTTGTTGAGCAGACTCAAGGTCAAAATTCCAAGACGGAGGAGTCCGAACATCCACTAGTGAAGCTGAAAGAAAATGTAACATCCCCTATCTAGAGGCCCAAAACTAAGCGCTACAGATGTCGCAGTCATCTATAGCATTAGCTTCCGACGACTAAATACGACCATGTTAATGGTATCTATAATATCAGAAGCACTTGAATATGAAACAAAACTCATATTTTAAAACAACTTTTCTTCATTACCTTTAAAACAGATGTTCCATATTATTAATACATAATCCCAATACGTTCCCAGGCACAGATAAAATATACTTAATACAAAATATGCCAAGAGCGGTATATGAAGATACCCCCTTGGATGATCAGAGTTATATAGTCATAATAGACTTATACAAACACAGCGGAAATACAACAAAACATAAAACTGCAACTCCTAAATAGCTATCTGTTTGCCTCATGCATGCCTCCGGTAGATTTATTCGTCATCGTACTAAACCTGAAAAAGAACTTAACCCCTCAGCCTACTCAAATTAATTTTGAGCATCCGAGAGTTTAAGGGGAAAACATAAACTTCGAGTCAGACATAAAGCCTGGTGTGAATAATATTATACATCCTGGAATAATTATGTTAAGTGAGACCACACCGCTAAGTGGAACGGGTTTTCCCTCACTAACATCCGTTTAAAACATATCTTTACAAAACCTTTCATAAAACCATATACTGTGCTCCTACATCCACAGTGGTTAAATACTGTAAAGCAATCATTATGTAAACATATATAAATATCAGGTAATAATGAACTATTTGTTCAAACATACATAAATATCCTTTCGGTGTGTAACAATAATTTTAGTCTATCTGTGACAAAGCCTTACACACTGGAATTTTGGACAACAATTAGCTGGGGCTATTAGCTAATGTATAGGGCACGACCGCATACTAGTCCCATCTGGTTTTCAAATATCTGAGTCATTTTCACTTAAGATCCCCTCCCATAATTTTCCTTGAAAACAATTTCAAAATGATTTAAAACCTTTAAATCAAACTTAAACAAGGAGAAGTATATAATCTTTATGCTTTACTCAAAATCATATCATCATGCCATATATATATATACATACATACATATATATATATATATATATTCTTCACTTAATTCTTAGTTGATGAAAATGTTTAAACACTTGAAAGAATCTCTTTCTAAACCTTTGAAATCATCTCTTTCAAAACCAATATCAAACCTTTCGAAATCATTCCTCAAACCTTTTGAAATCATACATCAAACCTTTCGAACCCATTGAAAAGCAAACCTTTCGAAAGCTATAAAACTTTGGACATCCTTCTTTAAAACCACTTTAAAACTTTGCCTTAGAAAAACCTTAGAAAACCTTCCATTTAAACTTTTCGAATCCATTGAATTAAACCTTTCGAAATCATTCAACTAAAACCTTTCAAAACCATTCAATAAACCTTTCGAAACTATTGAACTAAACCTTTCGAAATCATTGGAAGCAACCTTTCGACTAAGTCGAAAGCTCTGCTTCGAAAGCTTTAAACATATCCTTTAAAACAACTCTTTCGAAAGCCTTGGGGTTTTACTTCAATTTATAAAACAAGGGTGAATCACCTAAGTCGAAAGCTTCCTTTCGAAAGCATGGAGAAGCGGCTAGTTTTTAAAACAGGTAAACCTTTCGTCTTTGTCGAAAGGTTCAAAACAAAATATTTATAAAGTGGTAGTAACCCTTCGACTGTGTCGAAAGGTTTCAAAATAGAGTAGTGTTAAAACATCAGTAACCTTTCGACTATGTCGAAAGGTTTAAAACCTTTATATTTGACCTGGTCGAAAGCAACCAAGTCGAAAGCTCTTATTCAAAAGCAAAGCAGGCCAAAGCTTTTGGTTTATAAAACTAACATACCCCAACCTCTTTGGCCATTAACCCTTCGACTTAGAACCCTTTGACTCTGTCCAATTCATTACGTACCAAGTAGCTTGATACTATATGTATTAGTTTGACCTTGTTGAAAGCTTTGAACCTCTTGACCTTGTCGGAAGGTCTGGGTCGGAAGGTTTATTACCGTAAAGGCGGAAACATGAAAAAATGTGATTTCTTTGTGTTTAATTTAAAAAGGAAATATTTTCAACTAACCTGCCTTTGTCTGTCAAATTCTCATTGGTTAACAATTACTTTTCAAAAATGTGTTGCCACTATTTTAAAATTAAATAATCATTTTATTTTACAAAATGCCCATTCTTCTTAATTAAATATATAAAACATTTAAGTCTCATACCTTAAATAATTTTATATATTCATCAAAACACTTAGGAAAAATCTGGACAGATTTCAGAAAATCTATTTTAATATGTTGCCTAACATATAGAAATTTCAACCCCAAATAATAATTATTTTAGCCGAAAATAATTTATAACCCAACAAACAATTTCCTTCACTAGAAAATTAATATAAAATCCATATTAATTCATAAAATTATGAAAATCAAAACCCATCTCTAAAATATCATTTTTGAGCTATATTTAAATTTTCAAGGCATTTGAATGTCATTAAATAGGGTTTTCATGTCAAACATATCACAACACTAACATGAACATATATAATCCATCAACAACATATATATATATATATATAATTTTAATCATCAAAACATGGCATATACTTGCAAAATCATTTCGGGTTTAATCTTAAAACCGAAAACTAAAAGAAATTGGGATGTAGTAATTATTCACCTTAGCTTTGAGATTATAGATGTGAGATTTGATGTTAATTTAGTTGATTGTTTTCCTTCCCTTGAATCCTAGCTTTAATCTTCTTCTTGAAAATGATAATGGTGGCTGGCCTTAGTATTGTTGGTTTGAGTAAAATGAAATGAAGGTGAGCATTCTATCTCCTAAGGGTTTAGGGTATAAGCTCCACCTATTTCCCATATTGCCCTTTCATATCCTAACACATTAGCTTAGGTTATTTCATTTTAGTTTGCAAATTAACATGGCACGGCTACTCTTACCTAATCAATTATCAACTTATTAATATCCACATTATTTATTTAATTTACCCAATTAATTATTCTAAATAATGTTATAAAAATATGGGGTGATACAGAAAATATGCTATATAATGACATAATAATCTACAACAATAAATTTGAGCATTTAATATGATTGATAAAACATTTATCAATTAAGATATACAAATGATTTGAATCAAAGACCGACAAAAAGAAATACAACATATACTTACTAATAAATGCTTCTTGCATGTTAATGTATTAATACCCATGCAAGCACCTGTTTTACAACTACTAAATACATTCATAATTTGGTCCCTTACATGTTTATTTGGTCGAGGCCATGTATTGCATTCTATGAGTTTCAAACTCTAAAGCAATACAAGACTATGGATATTTGATCCACATACTTTCACATATATCTGTTATATTGGGAATGGTCAAAGTTCATAATGTGCGATCCTTTGATGAAGTTAGTTCATTCAAAACAAGCCAATAGACAATACTATCAGATCGAGTATTCAGTTTGATTGACTACAAAAGGATTGTATTGTGTTAAATGTAACACTAAACGAAAACTATAAGAAAGATCTTAGAATTCGATCACTGAAATGTCAGTTGATCAGTTTACATAAGGTGTATCATAGTTGATGTCCTTAAATGTTAAGGATGATCAAATGCATCTCTGTAAAGAGTTCGTTATGATGTTGTAGTAAGGGTTATCTTTTGAATAGTTTGATTATTTGAAAGGAAAATGAATGTATAAGAGTAGATGTAATTTAAGGTACAGTTGGGATAAAGAGAGTGAATAGTCACTTCTGCTTCATAAAGAAACATCGAAAACGAGAATTCTAATAATAATAATTGATATTTAACATTGAAATGAGAAGTACGATTTCTATTTCAAAATATACTTTCATATAGAAAATTGTTTTCTACGAGACCTATTTCTTTAAGTTCAAGATATTTGATCAAAGAACTCTCCGCTATAAACTAAGTATATGAAATAAATAATCTATATTAAATGAACGACGGACCTCCGAATTTAGTACGCTATCATAGTGATGGTGGAAATAGTGGGAGCATGCCATGTAGCACTTATTGATTGCATCAAGTTACAAAAATTGTTTTCGTAAAACATACCGAACATTATTTATGAAATAATGACTATGTTTGGTGTTGACTAAAAATAGACATAGTTATATTTCAATATGAACATTAGTTGTGAAATAAAACTATAATGTGGTATTTGTTTTAATAACAAAAGCGATGCATTAGAAAATACAGAAGTATATAATATTATTTACAGTTATTTTTGAATTATAGACTAAGCCATAGTTTTGAGAAATAATTTTATTATATGATTATGAATCATATGGTTAATTATATCTCAAATAATTTAAGTCTAGGCACCCATTTAGTGGGAGCATCATAAGAGTTGATGAACTCTTCGGATTGATTCATATAGACGTATGCAATCGTAAGTCTATTAATATCGAAACGGTTCCACGTACCTTATCATATTCACCGATGAGTTATCACTGACTTGGACATGTGTATTTGAAACATGTGCAGCATGTCTTAGATAGATTCATAAAGTATAAACAAAAACAAAAAATATAACATGCAATGGAAATGATTCGATTTGATCAAATAAGTCAGTATAGTGAAAAGAATTCCGAACGTACCTAAAAATGAATAAAGATTTAATCTCAAAAGTCACTCCTTCATGTGATACATAATGATGTATCGATAAGGAGTAATCGAACTTTGTTGGACAATATACTATTAATTGTGAGTGAAGTTGAGTTAGTTTCTTTCTATAAGGTCAAGTACTTAAGAGTAGTGCACAAGGTTAACATTGTTTCATCTAAATAAAAACTTACAAAATCATACAAGAAAAGGGTTTATAAGAAACCCCAACATATCCTAGGCCAAGGAGTTGGTGGGTTGTGCAAGTCAAAAGTTTCACGTAATAATTATTCGTGAGGGATTTTGTATGAATCTCCCAAAAAGGATTTTGGGAAATACTGTCACTGGATGACATATTTATGTTTTGAATGTAAGTTTTGTAAACTAAAATCAAATTAGTTTTATAAATAAGGAAATTCATAAAATGTTTACGAATACCTATTTTGTTGCACTGAGAAACAATTGTTATTTAAAGCAATACCAACTTCATTGTAAAGTAGTTTCTTTGAGGAATTACTGTTCGTAAAATGGAATTGGATACGATCCATATATAAAAATGATTAGACAAGATGAAATGAAATTACTTAACCTAAACGAACACATCGCATTAGGGTGTTTAATAAATATTCTTGCACATTAAAGGGAAACTATGAATTTCTTATCAATATCAAAAATATAAAATCCTTGATTGTTTAACTAAACCCATAAGAGTGTTGACTCTATAATATGGTGTGATGTGAAGATTCGAAAATGAATTCCAAGTATGTTATCAAAATATGATTTGGTAGTCGTAACCGAAGGGGTGCGATCCATCAGCCACGATTGTGTCTTTATGAGCAAGATTAATGCAATTGGAATTAAATGAGCAATGTTGATAAGAATAATCTCGTAAATTTCAAATGTTGAGATTAGCGTAACTGATTCATCAGTCGACATGATCAAATTATTTTGGATTTACTCACAGGATTATCGCTTGATAAGACTTAGTGTTTTGGTACATATGTGTTGAAATAGAAAATTCTAAATAGTAATTTAGAGTAGACTATTTGCACATAACAACCAATGATTCTCGAAGTCAGTGGGAGCGATATAAAGGTTGTGATTTTTCAGATATGATCTAAGAAATGATAGAAAGTATCATTTTATAAGCATCGAAGTTGAACAAATTTTTGATAGAAATATCAAATTGATTGATTATTAACCAAAATGCAGAGGAAGCATGTGTTCATAGAAAAGAATGTTAAAAGGTACATAGATATTTCTAAACCATAAGTAAATAGCGCAATGCTAATTTTTAACGATGTACATGTGTTAAAATTAGTTTTAGTTGTTTCAATACTCAATGTTGGATTTGAAAATAATGTCTTTTATAGTAAGTATGAAAGATAATGGAAATATCCCAAAACGATATGCAGTGACACCTTATTAAAATGTTTTACAGGGAACATGTAAGATGAATTCCTTATGCATGGGTAATCGGAATTATCATACATGTTATGTTGTATATGATATCGTGTTTTGTTTATGTATTTGACACATCAAACAAATATCAAATCCAAATAGATTTCAGTAAATGATTGTTTGAGGTGTTATCATGTATTTATGAAATACTAGAGAAAGGTTACAAAAACAACGAATACCTTATGAAAGAGTGTTCAGACTCAAATTTCATAAGTGATATTGCGTATAACCTATCAATAATATATTAAGAACCATTAGGTTGGAAATGTTCTAAATAGAAGAGATTGTGGCTGATTCATTGACTTGAATAGTGCCATAATAAAAGCAATGTATATAAATATAAATGCACAAATTTATAACTGAGTTGAGGTTAATTTCAAATGTTGAGAATCCTATAACATTGTTATATGATAGCAATGCCATGATATAGTTTGTAATAGAACTTAGAGTTCACTAGAAGTCGAGAGACATACCCCGAGTTGTTCCATATGATAAATGTAGTTTATCAGTGTAGGAAAGTTAATCGACAGAATAGATGATTAAAACATAATAGCATACCCGTTCACTAGGAGACTGATCCAATTGGTTTTAAGAAAATTAATTGAAGAATTTGGAATAAGATTCCATAATTGACCCCCAAGTGCAAGAGGGAGATTGATAGAGTTAGGGGTATGTCCTATGGGCAATTATGTAATTTGTTCCATATATCTAACTCAATAACCAATCTTGTTCGAAATCAAAAGGTATTAACTTTCTATTATATGCTTGATATAATGTGGTTATATTAATTAATTTAATTAAAAGTATATTTAATAGAAAATCCATAAATGGTATGTTTTCTAATAGTTGTTACAAAGTGTTGTAACCGTGGGTAATTTATGACAATAAAAATAAATATATCATTTTAAACGTTCCTAGTCAAGATTCATCGAGACTGGATATCGATGTATCCGTCGAGACTAGAGTACGCAACGCTCTCCAAATGTTGGGCAGTGTATTGCTCATGGCAGTTGGGGGGCACTTAGAGATAACGTATTGATAGTTATTAGATAACTGTGGAACGACTCACTCGATAGTTTTATGTTGGTTAATATAACTATGGTCAAACAGAAAATGTGGATGTGACCTATTTACACAATTCTCTTGACTTGAGAATACAATAGATCTTCAATATAAAAGCTCCGCTTTAATTATAGTCAAATCATGGCATGACGTTCCATCAAGCGACTATAGTTGGGTCGAGTGGAAGTATTGGAAGTGAAGCACTATTCAAGAGAGGATTCGTTACCTCGGTTATATGGGGTTAGAATCTCGGTCAGCTCAAGTCAACTCAAAGTCAAAATCTCTGGCTAGAGTATTCCGGTTAATAATAATTGTTATTATTGAACCAAGGACTTTGTGTTTGGACTATAGAGTTGAATATGGATGATATCAGAATTTTGACCATTACCAAATTCCATAAATCCAAAGTGATATAGTTTTGACGAAGGGAATTAGTGTAAATAAATGTCACAATTGGGTAAGGCTTAATAAAGTGAAATTGGATTTTACCGAAACAAAGTAAGTGATAAATTTAGCCAAAATGTCACACCACCTGCTAAGTGATGTGTGAACGTTAACATTCGAATAGTTCGATGTTAATCGGTGATCAAATTTACACCCACAAGTCACACAACCAAAATGATGAATTCTCTTTAGACCAAACGATTAGTTTATAATTATTATAAATTTATTAAATCAATTAATATTTATGAAATGTTAATTATAAAATTTGAATATGACTTGAGAAATAAGTATTGTTGTATATGTTTAGTAAATATATCAATTGATATGAGGTATCAATAAAGAATTAAATTGGATTTAATTAAATATATTTATTTGGGCTTAAATGGGCTATTAGGTCATATGTTAGAGGAAAAATTCAGCAACAACTATGTGATATAGGGGTGGCCAAAATAGAGTATTAGGGTATGTGATGGATGGCTAAGATCTGGTGAGAAAAGGCAAGTGATGTGATCCACTTTTCTCTTTGATTCAACCACTATAAAAGGAATCATAACCCTAACTTTCTACTGACTTTTTGGCTGCCTCTTTTATCCATATCATGGCCGAACCAAACCTCTCTACATCTCATTGAATCTCAAATCAAATCAGTTCAAATCAGTTCAAATCAATAGCTATTCAATAGCAAAGGGTCTGCGATTCAATGACCAGCAATCCGACGAATCGGGAAATTTTCAAGAGGAAGCGAACTCATCATTACAAGATGTACTTAAGGGCATTAGTTTAGGTAAGTATTTAGTTTTATATATGATGCATATTCTCTGTATAACTCTATACTATTCATGTGTGTGTGTGTGTGTGTGTGTAGACACACTATTATTATTGAATTGTTGGTTGGGTGAGATTTCTATAGGTATTGTTGTTGTCATATATATTGATTGGTTATGTGTATATGTTTGTTAAATAAATAAAAAATTTAAGGATCCGATACACACAACCAATATCATTATATTCTAATTATTTATATTTTATTAATTGATATATATACACACATTAATATATTAACTAATTTATTTATATGACATGTATTAAACCGTATAACTATATTGCATAAATAATTGATCTAATAATTTTAAAATGTATATTTATATTAATTATAATTTCTAGTAACTGAAGATAAATTTTTGGAAATTATTTAATACATTTTAATATTATTTAATCTTTGGACGAATTAATAAATTCATATAAAATAAATTATGTTTTGAAAATTAAATTTTAAATTTTCTAAAATTAAGTTGTTATCACAATGCTCTCGGTCAAAAAATTAAAATTTTTAAACCATATTTTATATTTTTTTAAAAAATCATTTAAAATTCAGTCGAAAACCATTTAATTAATAAAAAAAATATTATTTTGACTTGGAAAATTCTAAAAATTTTTTTGCAACCTACATAATACTATTCTTGATTTTCTTTAAATTTTAAAATTAGAAATATCTATTATATAAAAAATTTCTATTATCTACTTATTGTTAATTAACTAATTAGTTCATAATATATATATATATATATATATATATGTAATGTATGTATGTATTAATATAATAAAATTGTATTTATATTCGGAATTGTTGTATATATGTTCTGGAATGTTTTATAAAAATAATAATAATAATATTTATTTTAATTTTATAATTTATAAACTATGCTAAGTCATATTTACATTTTAATTTTATATTTATATTTGTGTGTGTGTGTATGTGTATTTAATTACGTTACTTTGATAAAAATATATGTAAATAATTAAAAGAAAATTTTAAGTAAAATCATATCTTATATGTACATATTATATATATTTATATATATGTGTTTATTTAATATTTAATACTATAATACTTTATGTACGTGTGTGTATATATATATATATAATATTTTCATAATATAAATATATACAATTTTCACTTGGAGATATATATATATATATAATAATTGTAAATATATACACATATTGGGCATAAAACAATACATATAGGATGAACGAACTTATTTGTTGCGATGTAAATCATAACATCTATATACGGACATGTTATACCCTTCACGGAATATCATGTTACGCATGCACACCCATATACATATGTATATGATACATATGTATATTTATATATTAGTTGAAAATAAATTAAATAAATTTCTATTAATAATTTATAAATTTAAATGAAATATATTATTTTATTTAAATTAAATTTATAAATGCTCTAAATAAATTAGACTTTATAAGCCCAATAAAGATCCAATAGGGTAAAAAAATTTAAATTCACCCATAACTTCCACTACGGGCTGGCCCAGTTCCAACACCTTATCCCTCAACCCATCGACATTGGGAACAAACAATCTCCCGTCTTTACGGTGCCAACCGTCTCGATCGAGTCTGTACTGTTTCATGTCCTCGGACTCTACTGCCACTTCAATAAAATGATCTCGGCTAATCTGGCATCGCACATCTGACTAGTACCAATTTGCTCAATGAGAGTAGGTCCGATAGTAAATCTCACCAACATCTCTGGCTCTAGCTCGCATCTCGGTTAGAAATCATAACCATCAATATATTCTACCTGCATCCATTGTACGAACATAGCTCCCAAGCTGGCATGTTTCCTACTCAAGGCATCGGCAACTGCGTTACCTTTGCACGGTGTATATGCAATATCAAAGTCATAGGAGGCCAGGAACTCTAACAATCAATGCTGATGAAGGTTAAGCTTCTTCTGCGAAAATAGATACTTCAATGATTAATGGTCATTGAACAACTCGAACCTCTCTCCCAAAAGATAGTGCCTCCAAATCTTCAGTGCAAACACAATTGCTGCTAACTCTAAATCATGGTCGGGTATTTCATCTCATGTGGCTTTAGCTGTCGACTAGCATATGCAACAACCTTGCCTATCTGGATCAATACCGCTCCCAATCCGGTATCACAAGCATCGGTATATACCGTCATCTCCTCGTTCCCACTCGGAATAGTCAATACTGGTGCATTCATCAACTTTTCCTTCAGACTTACAAACTCCTGTTCATATCTCGCATCCCAAGTAAAAGCCTGATTCTTTTTGGTCAAGTGAGTTAATGGTGCTGCTACCTTAGAGAAGTCCTGGATGAATCTTCTATAATATCCAGCTAATCCCAAGAAACTTCTTACGTCATTAGCATTTTTGGGTCTAATCCAACCTTGGATTGCTGCAACTTTTGCTGGACTAACGGCAATGCCCTGCTCAAATACAACGTGACCCAAGAATCGCACTTTCCTCCTCTAGAAGTGACATTTAGAAAACTTCGCCTTCAGTTGGTGTTTTCTCAACACCACTAGCACGGTCCACAAATGTGTCTTGTGTTCCTCCTCCGTCCGTGAGTAGACAAGAATATCATCAGCAAACACAAGCACAGATTTATTTAGCTGATCCCTGAAGACATGGTTCACGATATCAACAAAGTTTGTCGGTGCATTAGTTAGCTCGAACGACATAACCAACTAATCATAGAACCCAAATAGCATACGAAACGCGGTAATCGACACTCCCCCCTTCACTACTCTCAGTTGGTGAAATTCCATCGCGGGATCTAATTTAGAAAATACTGTACCACCATGAAGCTGATCGAACAACTCATCAATACATGGGAGTGGATATTTGTTCTTCTTCGTCACTTTATTCAGCTTACGGTAATCAACTCATACTCTAAGGGAGTCGTCCACCTCTGTGGCGAATACTACTGGCACCCCCACTCAGATATACTCCTACGAATGAACCCCTTTGGCAAAATGTCATTTACTTGCACCTCAAGCTCTCTGCTCTCTAGGTGTTATCCTCCTCAACGACATCACTACTAGTCTGGCATCTTTAACTAAATCAATACGAAACTTGGTCTCTCAATGAGGCGGAAGTCCAGTCATTTCCTCAAATATCTTCGGATACTCCCTGGCAATCTGTACTGTCGACAACTCATCGTACGAGATATCGAGTGAATATAAAAAGCTGACCATCACCTCATTGTCCGGTAGGCAGCCCAACACTAATTCCGTCCATCATCCATCCCTATCATTAGTGATGACCTCTCACAATCCACCACTACTCCGTATCTATGAAGCCAGTCAATCCTCAATATAATACCGAATCCTACAAAACTCAAAATAAAACAACCACAATCAAAAGAGCATCCATGACTCGTTAAGACCAAACCACGACAAACCATACACAGGCTAGTGGAGCCTCCAACATGGTTTGTCACAATCAAAGATCGGTCAACAATTTTGGGTTCCGATCCTAACTTACCTACCAAGTCATTAGTTATGAAGGAATGTGAAGCTTCAGTATCAAATAAAACTCATATAGGAACATCATAAATGGAAAGCATACCTTGATGACGATGCCTTTTCCCTCCTCTTTCGCCGATGGAGCATTCGACGAAGTTGGAACGACATTGATAGCATACACTTTCACCACTTGATTCTTCTTAGGAAATTCAGGGCAGTCTTTCTTGAGATGCCCAAACTTGTTGCAGACGTAACACTTCTTTCCCTCGGCTTTGCAGTGTCTGCTGTAATGACCCTTTTCTAAGTAGCTATAGCAAGTCGGTCCCAGCTTGACCTTTTTCATTTGGACATCTTTGTTCTGAAACTGCTTCATCTTATTGTCCCTATCTTCTTGCCTCCCCCGCCTGATTGCGACTTTGGCTCTTCTTTATGAATGATTGCTTTCGGTTTTGGATATAGAGTTCCATGCTTCAGGGCCTTCTTGACTATAATCTCAAAAGTCTCATCAATATGGCCTACGAGTCGTTTCCCTGAGTAGTCGTCCAAGCCAATGATAAATTTTTCATTCTTCTTTAATGGAATGTCGATGAAGGACATCTCATATTTCGACAGAGCGTCAAACTCAACAACATACTAGAAGACAATTATATCCTATTGCTTCAGATCCGCAGACATATGGAACTGAACTGACCTCTGAGCTGTAGAAATAAATTTCCCCTCAAATCTAGTTTTGAACTGGTCCTATATGAATTGATCCTTGGGAGCGGCAACCCTCACTGCATTCCACCAATTCATGACTTGCCCTTGAAGCTGTCGGGAAGTCCATCATCTTTTCATAGCATCATCCAGCTCTAAGTCCTCGAAAATCCTTTCGCATGTATCAAGTAAATCCTGTGCTTCCATCGCTAACTCTGTTCCTTAGAACGGTTTGCCACCAAGACTAGCAAAGTCTTTGTTCAGCTTAATGGAATCGGCTCTGGGCGCCTGCACTGGGGCACAACCATCAATAATGTTTGGAATAGCCACTTGAGCATTTTGCAGCATGTTCCTTATCATGGCATTAAACATGTTTTGCAAAACGAGATTAGCAGCTCCCGAGCCAGATTCTTCATTGACTCTAAAGATTAAGTTCCCAGTAGCGTTCCTTGTTTGGCGACTCATCATTCAATATGTCATAAGGACAATCAGTCTCTGTATAAGGAATCCCACTTAAGTAGTACATGTGTGTGCAGTGCAACTTATATATAATATTTACTACTATAGTTTTGAAAACCAAAATTTATAACAAGTACGCGCTCTCGTATATATATACACTCTCTCGATACAGTCTAAAGCGAGAACTCCTACCCTATCTATGCTGGATCCCAGTATCCCTTAGATTAAACAACGCAACCTAAGCTCTGATACCAAATGTGATGACCGCCCTACACTGTCAGCACCCAATATACCTGTATAGTGCGCTATAGCGGTGCTCGGCCGATGTAAGGCAATCTACAAGGTTATAAAGTAAGCAATAAATCACAAAACCTGTCGTATATCTCACAGCGCATTGAATAAAATATAATAGTAAACATCTCAGATATAAAACAAGCAAGAAAATAAATAACTGAATGAATCATAGCATCAGAGTATATAGATGCATATAGTAAACAACATAAGTAATAGAGTTATACATCAAATAATAACTCATAAACTGTCTCTAAATAGTAAGGCACTAGCAAGCTCCATAGTGCTTTACAGCGGAATAGCAAATGAAAACATATAATAATACGAGAGAATAGTCTCATGCTCACCACCTGTTCATCTTCACGTGCTCACCAGACCTGATATCTCTATTCTACTCATTTAAGAGTACCTTAAGTAATAGGAAGCAAAGCGTAAAACCCCGGGTCAGACAACAGTCTAGTGTAAGCGGTAGAAATCTCAAATACTATAAAGATAATAAACTAGGAAAAATGGTATGGAAAATCATACCTGACCTGTCCCTGCATCCACAGAGTTAGCACATATAAAAGATATACGTTACTCTATGATAGTCATCATGGGTGTGTTATATGTCAAAGTACAAAAGGTGTCTGGATATCTGTATCAATAGTATATATATCGTGTGACATCCCTAAGGTGATGAAACAATCAAACAAGCATAGCATCCACCATCCATCCTCACGCTCACTCACTCAGTGCGCTGGATATATGATACTAGTATGACCCCATCGCAATAGTCAAGGATTACTTAACGTCCCCGATTTCTCGGTACCCGAATCCATGCCACTCAGTCGGCCAGGAACTAGACTATCATCGCATCAGTCCACGGTAAACAGATCGAAACATCGTGTTATTTGGGGCAATCATCGCAAACCCAAGTGAGCCGCCTCACATACCACTGCTTCACGAGTACACATCGAAACACTACAAATATCAATGATCCTTTTACACACGTCATCCATAGTAGAGCTCATCTTGGAACTGTCCTCATGACCACCATCTGAAGTCATCGCGATTGGGAACTGTTCTAGACAACCATCGTCAGTCATAAAATGTCATCGTGTGCCCCGTAACCTTCCTCCAACAGTTCCATCAATCCGGCTACTCTACATCCCAAAGTATAGATATCCATCATCAAATGACCATAACTCGAGCATACGAACTCCAAAAGACCTGAAACTCGAAACATAGCCTTATTAAGCCTTCCTTGTCACCCCCACATCGATCTCATCAAGTTTGAAACAACACCCATGGATAGATACCGATCTATGACTACCGAACAATCCCCACTGATACCTGGCCACCGAACCATCGCTACCGATCCCACACATATGCTCCCACACACCTCCCCTTACTCCCATATGAATCGCACCTTGATGAGTCGATTCCCATGGATTAGTACTAATTCTACACTTCATATTTACACTCCAGCACGCTTCCCCATGCTTCAAAACAAATTGCAAGCCAAATGGGCTAACCCCCATGGATCGGTACCGATCTATGGGGTCGAACCCATACTTAGCCAAATTTGTATGAACTTGGCTCCACTTAGCTCCCATGCTCTGATCCATACCCTAGCCACTCCAATGATCCCTGCCTTTGAATCTCACCAATCCATACATTGAAGCTTCACCGATCCATCTCTTCCAACAACCACCAGTTCATCCAAAACTAAAGCATATGAAGTCCAAAAGATATGAAACTTGGAACACCACATCATAGGGCCTTCCTTGCCAACCCACATCAATCGTGCCACCATTGGGTGAAATATCATGGATCGGTACTGATCCATGGTGTAGAAACAGAAATTTTCCTATAACTATATTCGTCATTCGATCGGCGTTTTTAACCATTCAAACATGACACAAGCAAGCATCAGTACATACAACATTCAGTAGCAAACACATAGCCAAACCATCTCAAATAAAGACCTAAATCTAAGATGAAGGTATGTGATCCATAAGAACGTGGTTAGGGATCCATAATAACACATTTTATCAAATCAAATCCAAATCATCTAAAATTCACATATATAGTTTAATATGGCCTAAAAGCATTTTTAGTACTTTTAAATAATTTTTAAAACATCATTTAGGGTGTAAAATGACCTAATTAGCAATGAGAAATCTAATCACTCACCTTAATCCAAAGAAAAACCCAAATCCCCAAATGAACAGTAGAAGGCATGAAATTCAAGGCTCTTCCAACAACAAGTCTCTAATCCCAAGTGCTAATCACGCTAATCTCCTCTTAATAATATAGTTTAGATAATTAAAATTGGTTTAAGGGTTTATTTTTGGTCAATGGAGGTTAATGGAGAGTTTTAACTATTTTTGGTAGTTGTGAAATGATGGGGATGAGGTCCCATCGGCCTTCACTTACCCCAAAACTGAAATGGGTTATGGGCCTATAAGCTAATGACTCTAGTTACCCACTTAAGCTACTTAAATCAAAGAAAACCACAAACATCCAAAATCCTCAAGCGGTAAGTCTGTTTCCTTAAAGTGACCATTCTACGAAAAGGGAAACCATAATTCGGATCTAATGGAAGTGGTTTTAGACCCTAACTCGGCTCCTATCAAAAGATATAGTCCATACAAGATTAACAGTGTAAAAATGGTCACATAGGAATTCGCAAAAAATCATGGATGTGGGAAATGTCACTAAGAGTCGCTTCCCAAAATATTAGAATGCTACGACGTCATATGAAAATAATATAAATATTCTATGATCCTCTGATGCATAGAATATGGGCCATTACAAAACCTCTCATTGAAAATCCAGAACCTGAAGATTAAGCAAGTATGAAGAAAGATCGGGAAAGCAAGTAGACAAAATCTCTTAGCATCAACAAAAACCAGTCGGCACCGGCAGATTTTTATCGATATTTGGGACCCGATGCTCACTTCTGCATACTTGGACCTGGACTTGATATTATGTGGGCCTCCTGCTCTACTAAGCAGTTTCTTAATGAATAGAAGACCTAGAGCAACTAGAGATGGAATTTTTGGCACTTGATTTCTCTTCTATCATCTTCTTTCCTAAATACTTCAAACACTCCTAGGTCCAAGATCTAGTAGATTGTGATCAGATCTAAGTGGTAATCATTGTATTCAAGAGAGAATCAATCAAATAATAAGATTAAATTGGATGTAGGCCGGAGAATATACTGAATCGCTATAAGAAGCTTGTGTGTTCTTATTTTATTATGGTTTTTACTTGTTTGATTTGGATTTGTCCACTTTGGGGGTGTTTGCACCATTTTTGGTCCAAACAAATAGCTTTAACTGTAGTTTCAAACTAATAACTAGGTAAGTCATGTTATAGTTTTAATAATATCTGTTAATAATAATCAACTAATTCATGGCTACACTTCTCGTAAAATGGAAATCTTTGTGCATAGCACAAGTTTTTCCATAGTTTTGATAATATACAACTAAAGGAATCTGCACGATCCTTAGTTGTTTTAATTGTGTTGAAATGAAAAATGTACAATTTAATCCTTTATGATATCTACCAACCTCCGAATTCAAAATTTATCAGTAGTAAATACTAATGATAATTTTACTAATAAAGTTTTTAAGCAAATTTTACTTAAAAATAAATTAACATGGTAGGTGGGAGTCACAACATTCATGGGTTTTACATATCATACTCTCTATGGTAAGAGTAAGAAAGTTCTTGGGTAGGAATGAAAATGGAGCGGATTAGGGTAGGTTTATTATGCTTCAGACTTCTCCTGGGTTTCTTAAACCCTGTCCCAGACTCATTCCGCAGACTCGATGCAGATCTTATTTTCGCCCCAACTCGGAACTCGTACGACTCAAGGTAGACCCGCCCCGCTCCAAGACCAGATGATGCTTTATATACATTCAAAATTGCGTACTAATGTACATATTTTTGACTTATAAGACGTATTATTACTAAATAAGACATTAAATATAAATAACAATGTGTTTGCAATGATAATCCAGGTTAATAAAAATGAGGTGTTCAATTACCATTCAAAAAATATGCACATGTTATTGTATAATTATCAATGACACAATTTAATACTATAAAAATCCTATAACTTATTGAATAACACATTATAATATCTATATCATATTATCTGTGTTTATAAATATCAACAAATTATCATTATAGTAATAAAACAATTTTATGTGATCTCAGTACTGCTTGTTGGATTGAGGTAGGTTGACCGAGCCCTGACCCGATCTTAGACCCGATGCTCTTAAGAATGGTCATAACTCTACCTGTCTCGATAATCCAATAGGACAAGCCTTAACATATCAAAATAGCGGTGGATATACTATGTTTAGATCTAACCCGCCACATTGGTATCCTTGTTCTTTGATAAAGAGAAAGATAATTAGTGTTGTCATATTCTCTATGACAAGCTCCTTTACCTCCATAATATATTCTAGGAATTCCAATTTACTTTTATCTATCATACTCTCATATCAATTCTATTATATAAAAAAGAGAATATGAGACCATATAAATTCTTACTCCCAATCCTCTTCTATGGTTGATTTGACAGAAAAAGTTTCACTTACCCCTTTAATAATTACTTACTACTCCAAGCTCCAAATTAAATGTTCATTATATGTTAATAAAAATATTCCCTTTAATTTTCTATTTTAGCTATTCAAAAATGTTCCATGCTCATTTCCTCCTTACTTTCATTTTCACAACTTCTTTTCTAAAATAAATCATTTTCTATTTCAGCTATTCAGAAATGTTTCATACTCATTCTCTCTTCTTACTTTCATTTTTTCAACTTATTATCTAAAATAAAATTTTAAATCCATAAATACTATCATATCTTACGTTTTTTCAATTTGAATCCAAGTTGAAAATTTGCTCCTTTGGCTATAACAATATAATTCACTCCTCCATATTTTATGGTATGCTTCATGCTTTTGGGTATGTAATATGTTTTTTATTTTATATTGGTTAATAGGAATTAAAGTTGACTTGGCGTCGGCACTAAAAGAAATTAATATGTAAACAAAATAATGATTATTCTCTAAGAAATGGTCCTTTTATAATCATGGTTGGAATGTTAGGTTAAGAGATATCATTCTTTCAAAAAGTTACTCCAATCATTTTTCTTTGGTTGTAGGTATGATATTTTGATTTTATTCCCATGGTAACTCCGACACACGAATTTTGATCGATCTTTCGAACTTTTTTTATTCTAACTAGAATTTGATTCAATTCACCAATGGTTCTTAGCTTTGCAATCACCTTAAATTATTTATGATTTTATTGATGTATTGCATTTTATTTCTACCTTGCTTTTAATGTTACTGATCTAAAGAGCCTCCAAAAAATCTTAGCTTACTAGATCGATCAAGCTCGATTTAAAGGTTTGAATTGTGTTATGTTATTTACTTAATTTTGTTGTTTGTCTTTATTTGGTTTTAATGCCTAAATTTATGTCTTCTTATGATTTTTATTTTTATTTGTAAGATTACGAGTTTGGTTATCTATTTTTAATAGGTTACTAGATTTATAAATGCTATTTTGAGAATAAAACCTTATTTTTATAGCATATAGCTTTTTATTTCATTATTTTTCTTTTGTAACATTCTTATTTCCACGTACAATAATTCGGCATTTATTTTTCCTTTATATTATAACGTTAGTTCTTTTCTTCTTCTCTTTATTGTAAATACAAGAATTTTGATATTTTCTCAGCTATTTTCCATGTTTAATAGTTTCACGCCCATGTTCAATATTCTCTGTCTAAACCAAATTAAAGATTCTTCGCAAAAAACTTTGATCAATTTTTATTTCTTTTATTTTGATTGGAATTCAATTTAATTCACTCATAGTTCTTCAGTTTTCCTTTATCTTAATTATTTGTGAATGTATACATATTTTATAGTGATTGTGTTTTCTACCTTACATTCAATGTTACTATTTTTATGGAAGCATTATCAAAAGACCTTAAAAAAAACTTTTAATTCGATTGAGATCGATTAATATGTTTAATTTTATTTGTCTTTTCATTTAATCTAGTGTTCAATTTGTTGTTTTGTTTGATTCCAATATCGATTAAAAATTTTGACTTTTATTTTGTTATATTTCTTGATGTTGAATTTGTTGCTTTTGTTCTAAATTACTGACTTTATATCTTTGCTTAGGATTTTTTGCCTCGATTTTTGTTTTCATTTGATTTTTGTTTTAGTTCATAAGATTAGAGTTGTTTTTCCTTCATTTATTTTGTAAGAGGTTACTTAATTCATAAATATGTGGATACCATAAAATCTTTTGTTGTTTTAAAATATGTTATAGGTAAAGTTGAACTATTTTGTACGGTCAAAATTTACATAAATCAAATTTCATTTTATTTTTGTTTGCTAGATAAGAATATGAACTTTTTCCTAAATAATCTTCAGTTTTGTATAATCTATTGGATGCATGGTTGATCTTTATTCAATTCTTAATGATCTTATAGATGAGCTAATTATATGTTATTTTCTACATAGTTAGTTAGAGGTCATGCAATTTTAAATTTTACTCTGTTTTATTATAGATAATATTGGATTGAAGGCGTAGAAAAGAACAATGTTTATAAGTAAGCTAACTTCAAATATAAAGATTCAAATCAAGTGATATTACCATACAATTGACAAAAAGAATAAATAGTTATCAGTTTCATTTAATTTGAATTTAAATCAATTAGAGAACTAATTACAATCAAATTTCATTCATTGAAATTCAATTTTGTGAGAAAATCAACTACATAAGTTCAAATAACTTTTGATTTTGTGACACATTAAGACTGCTTTATAATTTTGCTTAATTATATATTTTATGCACATTTATTATATCACATTGTGTAATCTATATCACATTGTGTAATTCATACTCATATTATTTGCACATTTTCTAATATGTTATTGGAATCGTTAAAATTGTACAATGCGTAGTTGATGTTTTAGTTCACATAGCTCTAGGTGAATTTTTGGTGGGATATTTGATATGTATCAAGAGATACGAATATAGGGAGGAAGCCAATTGATAATATGATTTTTGATGGTTGTGCACGAAGGTAAATTTCTAAACAAAAGTGATTTTATTTGTATGTTGTTTAATGATATTATTCCTTTCATTTATACTATTATCTCTCATTTTCTTATAAAATTCATTGCAATTGCTAATAAGAACATCCATGTTCAATGGAATATTACACTAGCACACTATCTGCTTTGAAGAAATAATGAAAATTTTGGTTGTTTTAATTGTTTATATCTATCAAATATAAGGTAGGAGATATTACATATCTACCCATCGAATATACGTTTTTTGTTATAATACTAACCATCTATTCTATAATATAAGTACTTTAATGTTTAACCGTTCTTCTATGTTTTCTCATAAGTTAGAGAGTTAAATCTTATTTTTTGTCAATTAAACTCTTTGTTTTATATATTTCTTGTCCTTACATTAATTCCCACGTTTACAATTACTTTATAACCTAACTACTTCATTTTATCATCTAGTTTCTTTCTTAATATGTTTTTATTACATATTATCAAAAGCACATTTAACTTTCATATTCTTCCTTCTTCTTATTTTTCTAGACCTTTTAATTTAACGTCTATTTTATTACTCTGGATATTTCTTTTACACCCTTTGAAATCCATTTCTCCGTTATTTTAATTTCATATCTTTCTCGATCATCTTCATTCTCCGTTATTGTAATATCCTTCTTTGCATTAATCCAAACTTTATTGTACCTTATTTAACTAATTTTATTATCTTCTAATTTATTTATCCAATATATAATCAAGATGAATGGATTTATTCTACTTATGTCGTTGATTGCTTAACATTTATTTAGACACTAATAATTTACTTATTGATGCTACTAATATTGCAAAACTATTGCTTATGAGTATGTAGTGTATGTCTCTACATTATGATAAAAATTAATTTCATGTTTCATAAGTTTGAATCATATATTATTTGCTTCTAAATTTTTTATCATAACTATATATTAATTGCCGATGGTGGTTCGATGTTTTTTACTTTCTACTAGAGTATTTAATTTCAGGATTATCCATAGTGGTTCAATGTTGCACAAAAGGTACAAAGCTTATGACCATGTATTTTTATTAAATTTTATTAAAAAATTTATTGTATTAGGAAGAGAATTTATAGGTGCTTATAGCAACACACTAAAGTTATCCATGGTGGTTATGTTGTCCTAAAGGTAAAAAATTACATACATTATTAGAAGTAGATATGTACATTATTGCGCCATAAAATTTGTCTTTCCATCTCCAAACTATAAACTCTAATATTTAATTTTTTTATGATTATAGAGGAAAACTTTCCTCAATCTCCATCAAAATCTGAAATAGACAATATAGCATGAGTACTAATTTCTTTCCTTATATTCAAGATTCTAATTATATTTTTGAAGGAATTTTAGTATCTTTCGCTTTGATTGATTGAATATCAAATTAAGATATGAAATTTTATATTAAATTAAGGTATCATATTTTGAAACAGTAGAGGGAATTATTTACATAAAGTCTTACAACTTTATACTAAAAATGATCTAGGTTTGGAGATTCTCCATTTCCAACTCTTTATATCATTTTTTATTTTTACAAGATAATATGTTAAAAGAAATTGATCTAGTACAGTAGATGAATCAAAATAACAGGCATCTTTTTTTTAAATAAAAGAAAAAACATCTGTATTTTATTCTTATTCCTTTTTGGTAATACCACATTTTAGCAGATGATTAAATAAGAACTATCTAATGAAAATTGGATTATATTTGATAAAACTAGGCATAACTTTAATGTTTGAGCTAAAAGTGATATAGTGTGAGTTGTCGCTAATTTAAATTCAAATCAACAAAATTTAAGGCTTGAATGCAATTGATAAATTCGTTAATAAATGCAATTAATATGGTAACCATTGAGGTAATTAATTTCAAAATGAGTTGCTTCTCCATTTATTTTGATTTAACATGATCTTTTACAAAGTATTTTGAATAAACAAAATAAAATAAGTAAAAGACATAAACTTTGTATGCGGAAAAAATGAATAATGCTTGAAAAAAAATGTATTCAAGTTAGTTCAATGACCTTGATTTCCACAATGCTACACTAATTTATTTTTTCTTAAATTACCTTTTACATGGTATGTGTGTATAGCTCAAAATATTACTTTATTTGTTTTTATGCTTTGGGACATGTACACATGTGTTCATAGTGACTTTTAAACTCAAATCTATTATATAACTATATAACAAAATAACTTACTCTTATCCTTCTAATTCTCTCGTAATTTTTTCATTTACATCATCTGTATTTTCAAAAAAATTGTATGTTTTCTCGGTCCACTCATTAATTTTTTAAACTAAATTCTTCATATTCTAAATTCTTACCCGATCACTTCAAAATCATTATAGATATTTTCACTTGAGCGTTTTTAAATTTAAAACTTTAGGAACATGAATAATGTTAGCATTTCAACTAGAAATGTGTCATTCATTTATCCAATCAAATTTGTTATGCATAACCAAAAAACTTGAAATTTATCGAAATAATTAATTACTTTGGCAAAAATTAATAATTTTTAGCTCAAATTGAACAATAACATGATAACATTCACATCACGAATAAAAGCTTTATAAGAAGAATAACAAATTCAAATAATACCTTATTTACCTAATGTAATTTATTTCGCATATATAATCTTAACAAAAATTAAACCTCTAAATAAATACATAAATTCTAGATTATAATCTACAATCTGGTCATGTTAAATCTTAACTAGACATGGACATTCCTTAAAAACCCACACATACCAAGTATATTACTTACATATTTTTTGTTGTAGACTCTCTATAAGATTGTGATGAATTATATATATTTTTTTAATAAAGAATAACCTTCTACTGGTTTCACTTGATTCAGTAACTGCATTTCTAATTGTTTTGTTTTTTACTTTAAGATAAGGAAGCAGTAAAGGAGAAATGAGAGAAAGATCCAATTTAACGATCTGGGAAATTTTAGTGTCGTTATTTTTCATTTAATTTGTTCTTTCATATTTTAATGTTTCCAACTCTTTATATTGTAATATCAATCTTTGTACTGTAGTTTCATGTTGATGACTAGCGATAATAGTTTTCTTAGTAACTGAAATTATTTGTTATGAAACAATGCTTGGAAGTGTAAGATAGATAATTATGTAGTACCATTAAATATTCCTAAGATTTTTAATTTTGTCGTAATATGTTTTGTATCTTAAATTTTCGAGTGCCTCACATTATCTTTTTTACGTCTACTAATCACATGTAGATTAATTTATAATTTTTTCCTTTATTGTACTGTGGTAGCATATGCATGATGCATTTCTTTTTTTGTTTTTTGCACATGCACAAAGTTACTTGAATTGAGCCATTGTATATGACTTATTTTATTCATAATGAACTCTCAAATCAATGTTTTAGCCATATAGCTTAAAATTTGATGTGTGCGGCATCATAATTATGTACAGATGTAATCATAATTATGTACAGATGTATTACGTAATTATTTTAGTCTTCTTTTGGCTGATGCAAACATATACAGACATACACAATGACATACAAATGTGTTTTCTGGATAATTAAATTTGAATATTCAAGATATAAAGAATATCTAAATGTAAAATATATTTTGAAAATAATGGTTTTACTTGAGTTAATCATAGAATATACACTCAACCAGATTTGCAAAAAATATAGTTGCAATCCGTATTCGTAACGTTAGATCGCACTAGTTCTCAGTATTAATACGTGTATTTTCAACACTGCTCGTTCTTAGATTCATTTGTTTAATATTTTGCGTATTTTACTCTCTCTGGTATTTTCATATAGAAAGCGTTCGTTGTTTTTTTCTTTAATTTATTTATCTGTGCGAATGTGCATTGTACATGGTTAGGAATAGTAGAATATTTAGAAAGTTCGCTCTAAACAAATGCTTTTACATAAACAATTCGAAGCTACTAGCTTTAGCTTAGTTGTGACTTGTATATTTAATACTTTTCTCCCCGAATTTCAGGCTAAAATTGTGAGTTCAATTTGTCATTTTCTTGTGTCTCGGTATGGTGTTTTAGCAACGTAGGAATTGTGCTTTTGTTCATTGCTCAAATGACATTCTACATTATTTTTTATTCAGCGTAAAACAAATATTTGATTTATTACCTAAAATCTCTTAGCTCAATGCTATTTGAGCAAACTCCGTGGGACAGTTTTGTCAACACCTGTTTAATTAAAATAATCTTTTGTTTTTACATGCAACATATATATACACTATTTCATCTCTCTTATTTTTCATGACTTCAGACTGGCAATTATACTTACCCAGACCCATTATGCACGTATATGTATCTTTCAAGTTAATAAACAACTCCATTTGCTGAATTTTATGTGAAACAAATTTAAAATACTGTTTGGTTTCAATACAAGTTTTGTTTTTTGTTTTCAATATCTGTTTGTTGTGTCTGGAAGCTGAAGAGTTGGAACATCCTGTTTAATTCAACAATGGAAAGAAAAAAATGAAAGAAGATGAATTTTGATATCTTTTAAAATTCGGAAAACACGAAAAAGTAATTTTTAAATTTATATTTTAAAACTATTTTTAAAATCAGTCGTTTCTGCTCTTTCGTGTATTTTAAAGTACACGTTGAAAATGCAAAATACAAAACTTAGAGTTCGTTTGGTTTATCTTGTACTTCGTGGACGATGAAATGAAGATGGACATGACGACAGAGGGGATGGAGAGACGATGGAAGGATAAATTGTTTCTCGTGTGCTTTCGTTATTTTCCAAAACACGAAAATAAAAAATAAAAGTTATTATTTTTAATTTTGTATGTTAACATTCTTTTTTAAATTGACCGTTTTTTACCGTATACATGCAACTTAAAACCAAAGACGGTAGACCTACGGCGGCTTTAATTTTGAAACCAAACATTATTTAAAATTCAGAAAGGTTATCATAGATAATTAACCGAGGTTCTCAAATTTATACACGTTAAAACGCATAAGTTATATTATTTTATATATATAAATAAATCAGATGATTGATTGACTGAACTACTTTTAGTTGTATTCAAATACGAAGCCATGTAACTCAGATTTAAAATAATAACAACAGACTTTTGATTTGTACCCTGCTTCTTTTTTTTTTCTTTCTTCTTAGTATAACAAAGCAGTTGTGTAATAAAATAGTTTGAAAACAAAGTCGTAGGTGTACACCGTGCGCAAATCATCCAAGGCACATTAACAGTACAATAAAAAAGACATTAATTATTCAATGAAAATAAAAATATATTCATGTATTCATGCACACATGTACTGGCAGATTGTAGAAATTAATTGCTGTTAAATAATTGCTCCTATTTTTTAATAAAGCTGTTGCATTCAGAAAGCTAATATTTTAAGTTTCTCTATAATTAGCCCATTCTATATAAAAAACCCAAGATTTAAATCTTAAGCAAGTACAGTACCAACGTTGGGAAACTACCTAGAAAGCACCTGGCTATTTCCACTTCTAACTCATAAATAACTAAGTTTGTTTCTCTTTTAGTAATACCATATTTGAAACACTTATGAACATCGGTACTATCGTTAATCAGGTTCTTAACCAAGCAGAATTCAACCTGAAGTAGAAGGTCAAACCGAAGACGAAACAACTCGAGATCTTAGAAACACGTCTAGAAGGGATAGAGAATTGGACTTAGCAAAATCCATGAAGTTTGGAGCAAGTGAAAGCTCTCGGTACCGAATGGACCTCTCGGTACCGAGTGGTTTATATTGGCCTTTAGGTCCTACTTTCTCCTTATACCCCAAGTACATCTCAAACCATTCGTCATCTAGTGCTTCTCTCGGAAATTAGGCAAGCAACTTCAAGGATTGATGAGGAGAAAACCAAGAAAGTAGGATAGTTCAATTGTTATCGAAAGAATCATCAGAATCAATTTGAAGTCTATGGAAAAGAGTTAGAAACACATCTACTTGGAGAAGAAAAAGCAGTGCAAGTAAGAAGATTACGATTTCGCAAAGCAAAAGCTCTCGGTACCGAGATGTCCTTTTAGCATGTGGTCCCACGTGCTCACATATGCGTGATTGGACCTTCTCCTGGGTTTCGACTCAAGCGGGCTTCTGACTTTATGCAGCTATTTCTCTATAAATTCAAACCCTACTGCAACTAAAGAAAGATTTTGGCTGATTTACACTTTGCCGCTTCATCATCTCTTTTCTCCCTCATTCATAAGTCACCTAGGAAGCTACTGTTGGCAGCTCTAAACAATAGAACTTGTCAAACCCTTGCACTAGTGACTTTAATTCTCCATAATCAACAATCAATAAAATTATAAAGCAGACGTAGGTCAGAAATTGCCGAACAACTATAAAAATCTTTTGTCTTGCTGTTATATTTCTATAATTTTGCTATTATCTAATAGATCTAGGTCTCACAGGTTCCCTACAACATATCTTTGGGTGTTGATCCATTTTTGACTTCAACATTTTGGTGCTTTCACTGAGAAAACTAAACCCGAGCTTAGATCTAGCTCTTTACTTTGGATTGGAAAGATCCAGAAGTTAGTTCCAAAAAACTTGTTTGAGGAACTTGATGGATTGCTAATAGAAAATCATGAGACCAAGGAGATCCAATAAATCCTCAAGATCTCAGGCTGGTGGTGATGAAGGGAATGCTCACCAAGTTGAAGTTAATAACCAAAATGAACTTCCAGGATCCTCTGCTCAATAGGAAGTAGTTATCCGAGGAGAGCTTGATAAAATGCTGCAGGAATTGAACCATAAGATGGTGGATTGTCAGAAAGCTTTGATGGATAAGATGGATGCTTTGCTAACTCTGCAACCACCAAGAAATAGAAGGACTAGAAGGAAAACTTCATCCGGATTAGAGCAAGAAAACTCCTCTATTTCCAACCTAAACAGAAGAGATGGGAAACAAAATCATAAGTTAGAAATCACATGAGTGGTCGAAGGACTTGAAGGATGAAGTAGGAGTGCCCCCCTACAAGAAAACCACCTGGTACTAAGAGGAATCTAGAAGGGTGATGAAATGGTAGTTTCTGACGATGAAGTGGATTTGCAGATTGATGATGATGATTTTTAGTTGGACGATGGTGCTAATGGAGACGTAGTTTAGACAGCCGCAACTCAACCAACCGCACGCCCGTGAAATACTATAGGAGTGGTTCTCCCAAAAATAGGAGGACCTCGACATTAGTCGCCAAACCAAGACCGTTTATGGAGCCAAGCGCTCAGTGTATCCCCTGATAGTCGACCTTTGAATGAACGTGCCAGTGAGGAGTACATAGCTGATATGGTTGAATGGTTGGTGGAAGATAGTAGAGACAAAATGAATGAAGATTGGTGCTTCGCGCCAAGTAGGACACCGTTTGCTAAAAATATTCCGAGAGAAGAGTACCTTAGGAAGTTTACGATGTCAATAATGCCATCCTATAATGGAGCTACCGACCCCGATACACTTCCCGAAGTACACCTGGCATATGGATGGAGCTAGAGTTACAGATGTTGTTCGTTGTAGATGTTTCCCTATCTTTTTAGAAAGATTCGCTTCTATGTGGTTCACTAGGCTCATGTCAAGGTCTATATCTTCTTTTGACGAATTAGCTAAGAAGTTTTTGGAGCAGTTTAGGCTTCATGCTGCTAGACCGAAGGACGCAATATCCCTATCTAGCTTGTCTCAAAGACCCAAGGAGTCACGGAAGGTTTCTTGAACCGATTCAATATTGTTGTTACGGAGGTTAGCAATCTGAAGGAAGATCTCGTATCCATGGCACGGGTTTGGGGCATTCACCCAGACATGGATCTTAGTAGGTGGTTGAAAATTAAACAACCAACCGCTATGGAAGAATTACACCAAAAGGCAAACCAATTTCTACGGTTAGAGGAAACAAGCTTGGTTGAAGGAAAGATTAGTGACGGACAGTCGAAGAAGGTAATTCAAAGCAATGTGGTGCTTAAGAAGGATGGAGAAGACTCAGATGGAGTTGTATGAAATGCTGGGAATTAGAAAAGGGTGAACTAAAACTATGGTGGCAGGCGCAACGAGAATAGAAAGCGCATTAGGGATATGCGACTAGGAGATTGTACTCTTCTTAATGACACACTAGAAAATATTTATGTTGCTGCCCATGGAACTGAGCAATACAAGAAGCAGCCTAGGAGGGAGGCGACAAAGAAGGAGAAACGTTCTAGAAAGTTCTACTGCTTGCACGAAAATCATGGGCACAATACGACAGAATGCTGTCATTTGAAGGATTTAATTGAGGAGCTAATATGGAAAAACAGACTCCAGTAGTAACTAACAACATAACATTGACCAAGTTGCGTGTCCCCTAGGACCACCAGCTCAAGAAAATCCCCTTAGATCTAGCGGTGAAGGGCCTAGACGTACTGATGGATGGTTGCTAATTAATACCATAATCGAAGGACCTCAGCCAGTGGAGAAAAGGTGGGGTAAAATGGAGAGGCATGCGAGTTCACTGAAGCACGCACCACATGAAATTTGCTATGCCATTGAAAACGAAGCTTCGGCTAAGCAACAAAAGATGATAATAGATGATATCGTGTTAGCACCAAAATTGGTCACTAACCTCGTTGAGAAAGATTGTGTAGAGATGTAAGTGATGAAGTTAAATTAAACAAGGAAGAATATGCTAATTTAAATGCAGAAAGTAAGAACACCGGATTTATAGTGGTTCAGCGTAATTGCCTACGTCCACTTTGAGTTTTGATCTTTATTTCTTTCACAAGTAGTTGAATACAGATACAATCCATATATTGATGACTTGAATACAAGTTTGAATTAAAAAGAGGAGAGTATAAAAAATGGCAGAGTCTCCCCAGTGTTCTCCCAAAAAGGTCCATTTCACTGTGCCCCTGCCCCTCTATTTATAGACAAAGGTGGGTTGGACTTCTTTGGCGGGCCTGGTAGCTGAATAACTCGGTCCAGATAGGCTGGTCCATGTGTGCCGAACCAATCAGGCCGAACAGTTGGGTGCCGAACCACTCTTTTTCTGCCGAACGAGGCGCTTGCTATGTGGGAAGAGTAGGCCGAATAGCCATCGAAGCCGAACGTGCCTCCTGGCCGAGCGAAGTATCTGGCCGAACGTGTCTTCTGGCCGAACGAAGCCCCTTAGCCGAACGTGCCTTTAGGCCGAACGAAGCCCCTTAGCCGAACGCGCCTCTAGGCCGAACGAAGCCCTTAGCCGAACGATGTCCTTAGGCCGAACAAAGCCCTTGGCCGGACGATGTCTCTGGCCGAACGAGGCGCTTCTAACCAAACGTTGCCTGATGCCGAGAGCTCCTGGATGCCGAGTACTCCTGGATGCCGAGTACTCCAAGATGCCGAGTACTCCTAGATGCCGAGTACTCAGTTGCTTGGCCAAATCTCCAGGAAACACTTGCCCCCCAAAGTGTGTTATGTGACTGCACGTAATACGCTTTGAACTATGTATCCTCCATGTCTCGTTTCAAATCCTTGACTAAATTCTAATGGAGACGCCTTCTTGAGAATATCAGTGGTCATCCGTTTCTGATTCTGCAGAGCTAATAGGTTTCGGCTATCTGATCTAGTCTTCTCTTAATAACCCTTAGTGAGAATTTAATTTCTGTTGATTTCAAGAAGTCGAACTTTTTCGGACGTACACATGCACGTTCGAGTATATGTTCTTGCCATTGGCTCTCGGATGCGTTTTATATGCTCATAAGTCGTCGCCAACTCCATCTAGTTTAATTGCAATTCAATCGCGATTCCTTGTTTGTATTTTCTGTGAAATAAGGGTTGCAATCAGCCACTTGAGGAGTTTTCCAAACCTCTCTTCAGTATAGACTCTATGATTTTGTTCACAGCTTCAACCTGTCCATTTGCAGTTATAATGGATCATGGAAGGTCATAAGGACAGATGATGATACAGATAAAGAAGTTGATTATTTTCTTCATCTTGGTCGTGGTTAAGAGTTCTTCATCTGCCCATTTGGTGACGTAATCAACTGTTATGATGGTGTATTTCGCACCACCTTTAGGATCGACAAGAAGATGATTTCAGTGCCCCCAAGTGGCAAACGGCTATGAACTATCCATTTGACTAATTTTCATCGGCGGGATTCCCGGACTTTTTGCAAACATCTTGCACTCGTCACATTGTCTAGCATGATCAACCGCATCTGGGTTGATAGTTGGCCAGTAATACCTGTAGCAGAGTATCTCCTTTATCATGATTTTCCCCCTGATGTTATTACCGCATTCTTCTTCATAGATTTTGCTCAAGATATCATCATGGGAGATATGCCGAAGCATGGGGATGGATAAACTCCTTTTGACACATGAATTATTCTTAGATGATTTGGCGTGAAGCTTTGAGGAGGATCTGTCGTTTTCCATTCCTCCGTTCAGTAAGAATTCCTCATTGTAGATAGTCTTTGATAGGAGTCAACCATGACACCTTTTCATTTTGTTCGCTGAGTACGTGTGTAATGATGTAATATGTGAAGTCGGTTAGTAGCTCTTGGACTTGGCCGAGATAAGGAGCAAGACAATGCCCCCTAGCAAGATCAACTTCCTTAAATTTGTATACTACCAATCAAGAATCACAAAAGATATGTAAAGTTTTCACTTCAAATCCTCTAGCAAGTTTGAGGCTGACAGTCAAGGCTTCTTACTAAGCATCGTTGTTTGTTACAGGTAAATCGAGTTTTAGGACGTAGCAGATTGATCATTCCTCAGGAGTCATTATCAAGCCATAACACTGATCATTGGATGCTCCATCCGTGTACATTTTCCATCTTATAGTTGGTTCTCTGCTACTCTTCGAGTAGTCATCTGAGGTAGTGAATTTGGGTGTGAGGTCTGCTAATTTCCGTCCTTGGATAGCCCTTCGTGGAAAATAAGTGATATCGAATTAGCTTAGTTTGATATTCTATTTAAGTAGTCTTTCAAACGTCTCAGGTCATTGTGTGCCCTGTCGCAACGGCTGGTAGGCATAGACGTTGATGGGGTGAGCCTAAAAGTAAGAGTGGATCTTTCATGATGAAATCAATAGAGATTGTGCTAGCTTTTGTAGCTTCGGGTTGATATCCAATGCATGGATCGCGATAGTTAATGAAATCACATATGCATGTCAGAATGGGTCCAAGGGAACATATCATCATTTATTCAGAAAAATCCAACTAATTCTTTTATCATCACTGCACTGAGCTGTGATCCGATATTCAGCACCCGGAAAGGGTCGCCATGGCTGGCTGTAATGTTGACCGTCAGATTAGCAGGTGCCATCCCGGATTCTTTGAGTAAAGATGTAACTATTTTGCATAACATTCAATGTGAAATATGGTTGGGACGGCCAATGTTGATGGTTACTCTAGTCGAATCATAGAGTCTTGTCATGAATTATTGAGCCTAATAGCGAAGGGCTCTGGATGCTCTAATAGATTATCAGCAAATGGCCAAAAATCAGGCTTAAAAGCGCATTAGAGGAAATGTCGAGTGGGGGTCAGCCTCGAGTGGCATGCAACTGTATAGCTGGATCTTGCTATGAGTTTGAATTTTCTTGTGCATTCGAGTAACACACTTTCTATTCAATGCATTCATGATTGTTTACCCGTCCTTCGGGTTGGAGAGTCAATTGCCCATGAGCCAAGGTATCGATTTAACGATTCTATCTCTAGGCATCCTTACGGTCGTTGCCATGAGTGGCTGTAAGCACTATATATAAGTTTTAATACTGAGCTATCTTAGCCAGTTTTTGGATGACCATGCGTCTTCTCCCAGTCTCGGGTTGATAAATGTACTGCATGGACGGTTGAGTCTCGTCCTAGCTATGTTTATGTTTTCACCCTAACTCCGAAGACATAGAGGTGATTGGTGAATAGTCGGTTCACATTCATCTTGCTTCTCGCTCGTGCCCCCAGGTCTGGGGCATATACCGATAAGTAGGAAGGCCAGCCACGCCCACTTTAGCTTTACTCTTTTTTTCCCCGTTGGATCGTGGGATCATGTCAGTCGATGGGAGACTAGGTCTCGCCTATCTTGGATTTTATCATGGTTTTTCATTCCAAGAGGAATACTTCGATGCCACGTAAATTTCAGGGCGTAATTTGGACAGTGGATGGTCATCCACGTCCACTTTGGTTCATGCTCTGTAATCAGATCTCGGGGTAAAGTTGGCTACAAATGCAGTCGGGTTATGCTCATCCAGTTTCATACTCCTCCTAACGAATCGAACGAGGGTGCTGGAGAATTTTTGACCAAGTATTCGTGGTTTACCCTCCTTTCCATACTCTGGGGGTCATAGTTTTTGTTATCCCGACTTTTGGTAAAGCCGAGATACCCAAAGATTAACTGAAAATCAATGATTATTAGTCATGAACATCGATTGTGCATCGCAGGTTCACCATGGATATCGATGAATTTTGTCCGAGTCCGGATCGGGCTGCAATTGATGAGACATGTCAAGCAAGGCCAGATGAAACAACGTTCCAAGTTTCGAGTCAATCCGAGTTCGTATGCTCAAGATATCGCCAAAAGAAGATGGATAAGGTGGTATAAGGTCGGATCCATCAAACATGTGTTGCCTCGAATCCATGAGAAGTCAGCTTACTTTGAATCCATCGATCAAGCCTTTGCCTCGAATCGATCACGATGAGCCTTGCCTCGAACCCATCGGAATACGCCTTGCTTCGACTCCATTGAGCAAGCATTAGTTCGACTCCGATAGTTCGAGTCCATCCTCACATTCCCACCTTCGAATCCGTCAATGAGAAACCCTTCGATTCCATACAGTTGAAGGAACTTCGACTCCAGCATCTTCGAACCCACATATTGAGATAACTTCGAATCGATCCGCAATGGCATATCTGGATTGATTCGACCAAGCACCAATTCCATCGATTCGAAGAAACGTGTCTTCGAATCGATTGCCTTAAATCCACCTAGTCCACACAGCTAAAACCCCGGGTACGACTCAGTAAAACTCGGAGGTAAAAGAGGGTTGACCCGAAGCACGCGCACCACGTCATTGCCTTCACGTGCAAGGAGATGGAGTCGACCCTATGGGTTCGAAGGTATCGATTCGAACGACTCCAGGAAGCGAAAATCTTCAACTTGAATCGATCATAACTTGAGATCTACACATCCAAATGCTATGAAATTTTCACAGAAGCTTGAGCACATATTGAAGAATGTCCACACCAAATTTCAGCTTGATTGGACAATTTCTTGATCGATTCGAACCAAAGGTCGAATCAATCCCAAGGTGGGCCCGGATCTCCAGATCTCGGCCATGTGGGCTCCCTCACGTGCCAGAACTGGTCTCCCCTCAATTTAGGCGAAATATCAGCCTCCTACACCTATAAATAGAGCCCCTGGTCATTCAGAAAAGGGGTCAGACAATTTTGAGAGCTAAAGAGCGCCCAGATTCTGCCAGATTTACTCCAGATCACCATTGCTGCCTTAGATTGAGACTTAGTTCAGCAAATCAGTTGTAATACAACACACGAAATTGTAATCTTCAAGCGTCGAATCAATAAAATCATAAAAACCTTGAAGTGGACGTAGGCCGGAGATAGCCGAACCACTATAAATCGTGTGTCACTATTCATTATTTCTTAATTGCTGCTTGTTACTTGCTTAGATCTGTGATTTGTGTGTGAATACTGTTGATTTGTATTCATACGCTGGTGCTTTCACTACACTTGGGGTTTGTGACCATTTTTGGTGCAAACACTTTGGTGCTTTCACTGAGAAGGACTAGCACCCGCTACACCAGATTCAAAGTTTAGATTTGGAATTTTAAGGATTCAGATTTAACTCTACAATGACTCGACAAACTAGACAAAGAACTGAGAGGAGCCAACAAGCAGAAAGTCAAGAGGCATCCTCTGGCGCTGGAGAAGGACAAGCTTCGATCTACATTACTAGAGATGAGATGGAGGCTATGAATAACCTAATGCAGGAAAGAATGATGAAAAGCCAACAAGAGATGCTGCAGAATTTCTTCGAGCAGATGAGAGCTGCATGGACACAGAACCTTGGACCAGCTACAACGGCTGTGAATGTGGAACAAGGAGCTAGGGCTATGGAACCCAACGGAGGACAGAATACAGAACCAGAAGGCAATCAACAAGGGCTTGGGGGCAGGCCCGCATGATCCAACGCAGAAGGACCTTTGGAAGGAGCTCAACCGGCTAGGGCCAACACTAATGCTAACGAACCACCCGAAGAGTACGTACCAGAATTCCCTACAAGACTCGGAGGGCAAGACAGAGACATGACAAGGGGGCAACCCCTAGATGGAGATGAGAGAATGATTGGCCTAGTGAGGCGACTCATGAGAGGAGGGTTGTCAGGAGGAGGATTGGAAGAAGTTAGTCGGAGTCCGTTCGCTCCGAATATCAGGAATGCACGGAACCCTCCAAAGTTCAAACTACCAATGCTGGATTCGTATGACGGGAAGTCGGATCCAACCATGCATATTACCAAATACATTAGACACATGGAAGTACTTGGAGCATCCGAGGAAGTGATGGCACGATGTTTCCCTTTATTTTTATCAGATTTGGCTGCACTTTGGTTTAGACAATTAGAGACTGGATCAATCAGGACATGGGGCGAGCTTGTGGATTGCTTCATGAGACAGTTCAGGGTCCACGTAACACGGCCCAAAAGTGTGATGACTCTAGCTTCAATAAAGCAAAGGACCGAAGAGTCCATAAAAGATTTTCTACTACGATTCAATGCAACGGTGGCTTCTGTAGATCACCCGGATCCATCAATGATTCTGATGGCGGTAGTGGCAGGATTTGGGGAAGGCACCGAATTCAAAGACTCTTTGACTAAAGATCCACCGCGAGATCTCGGAGAGTTTTTCCATGAAGCTGAAAAATTCATTCGGTTACAAGAATCACAGGCCGAGAGGCAGGAAATAAATGTTGCACAAGGCGAAGGAACCGCCACGGAACAGTCCAGGGCAGACAAAGGAAAGAGGAAGCAGGATGACGCACATGATGGTCCTGACAAACGGAAGAAATTCCGAGAGCCTAGATTCAGGCAATATACAGACTTGGTGGCAGGACTGGAACGAATTTACACCGAAACTCGGGGGCAACTCCCCTATCGAAAGCCACCAAGGAGAGATCCCACGGAGCGGGAACGCAGGACTGGAAAATACTGCCTATTTCATGAGCTGGATGGGCACACTACCGATGAATGCCGCCACCTGAAGGATGAGGTGGAAGAACATGCCAGGAGTGGTAGATTGCCACAGTATGTCCGAGAACGTACAATGGTGGTTTGGCCCGAACAACTACCGCCTCAACCTAACAGCAATGATCCTGGATCGGGATCACGACTCGTCATCAATTGATTATGATGGCAAGGGCCAAGTTCAAGATTTGGACTCTGGTCAATTAGTTTTCTTAGATTTGATTTCCAAAATAAAACGGCTATCCCACTTACTCATGTACGGGAACCAGAGAGATCCCTAGGCATGCTCTAAGACGGAAATAGACCGCTCCGCCCGGAGAGGCATTGTCTTGTTTTTCCTGGTGTTTGAGATTGAACATCTAGGATTTGAATTTAATAAAGAAACACTTATTAAAATAAACCTTTTAACCGGAGAGTTAAAGGATGAACATTAAATATCAATATAATCATGATCGCTTTATGACCTTACCCGGAGAGGCGGGGTCCGGAGTGCAAGAAGTGAGTTGCTTCACCGGAGAGCGACAGGATCGACTCACTTAAGCATCATTTCCCATTCACCGGAGAGTGATTGGATCGGGATTCGATAAGAGCCCGGAGAGGCTATGATCGGCCCACGATTTGGGCCATGACATCGCTTAATGTTCAGATACACTGAACCGGAGTGCAAGAAGTGAGTCGCTTCGCCAGAGAGCGACAGAATTGACTCACTTAACGTTGTTTCCTCTTCACCGAAGAGTGACAGGATGGGATCCAGCAAGAGCCCGGAGAGGCTATGATCGGCCTAAAGATTTAGGTCATGACATCGCTTAATGTTCGAAAACACTGAACCAGAGTGCAGGGGGTGTAGCCGCTTCGCCGGAGAGCGACAGGATCGGCTCACTCATCGTTGTTTCCCCTTCACCGGAGAGTGACAAGATGGGATCCAGTAAGAGCCCAGAGAGGCTACGATCGGTCCAGAATGACCAAGACATCGCTATACGCCCTAGCTGGGGCCAGAGTGCAAGGGATAGAAAGAAACGCCGGAGTGCAATAGGATCTTTCTATTCAATCGCTAAATCTAGAATGGGTTTGACAAGGGTCCGGAGTGACCATCAATAGTACGGAGAGACCGTAGAATTTCATTCTTAACTTCCACTGGAAAAAAATTGATAACAATTCGGCTTCGAACAGCTATGGGCTTGATTGAAAATGCTATAAGCTATGAGAAACACATGAACTCACTGCATTTAACTTGAGAAACACGCCTTTTAACAAAAGGCATGTTTTGGGGGGCAAAATGTTATCCCGACTTTTGGCAAAGCCGAGATACCCAAAGATTAACTGAAAATCAATGATTATTAGTCATGAACATCGATTGTGCATCGCAGGTTCACCATGGATATCGATGAATTTTGTCCGAGTCCGGATCGGGCTGCAATTGATGAGACATGTCAAGCAAGGCCAAATGAAACAACGTTCCAAGTTTCGAGTCAATCCGAGTTCGTATGCTCAAGATATCGCCAAAAGAAGATGGATAAGGTGGTATAAGGTCGGATCCATCAAACATGTGTTGCCTCGAATCCATGAGAAGTCAGCTTACTTCGAATCCATCGATCAAGCCTTTGCCTCGAATCGATCACGACGAGCCTTGCCTCGAACCCATCGGAATACGCCTTGCTTCGACTCCATTGAGCAAGCATTAGTTCGACTCCGATAGTTCGAGTCCATCCTCACATTCCCACCTTCGAATCCGTCAATGAGAAACCCTTCGATTCCATACAGTTGAAGGAACTTCGACTCGAGCATCTTCGAACCCACATATTGAGATAACTTCGAATCGATCCGTAATGGCATATCTGGATCGATTCGACCAAGCACCAATTCCATCGATTCGAAGAAACGTGTCTTCGAATCGATTGCCTTAAATCCACCTAGTCCACACAGCTAAAACCCAGGGTACGACTCAGTAAAACTCGGAGATAAAAGAGGGTTGACCCGAAGCACGCGCACCACGTCATTGCCTTCACGTGCAAGGAGATGGAGTCGACCCTATGGATTCGAAGGTATCGATTCGAACGACTCCAGGAAGCGAAAATCTTCAACTTGAATCGATCATAACTTGAGATCTACACATCCAAATGCTATGAAATTTTCACAGAAGCTTGAGCACATATTGAAGAATGTCCACACCAAATTTCAGCTTGATTGGACAATTTCTTGATCGATTCGAACCAAAGGTCGAATCGATCCCAAGGTGGGCCCGGATCTCCAGATCTCGGCCATGTGGGCTCCCTCACGTGCCAGAACTGGTCTCCCCTCAATTTAGGCGAAATATCAGCCTCCTACACCTATAAATAGAGCCCCTGGTCATTCAGAAAAGGGGTCAGACAATTTTGAGAGCTAAAGAGCGCCCAGATTCTGCCAGATTTACTCCAGATCACCATTGCTGCCTTAGATTGAGAGTTAGTTCAGCAAATCAGTTGTAATACAACACACGAAATTGTAATCTTCAAGCGTCGAATCAATAAAATCATAAAAACCTTGAAGTGGACGTAGGCCGGAGATAGCCGAACCACTATAAATCGTGTGTCACTATTCATTATTTCTTAATTGCTGCTTGTTACTTGCTTAGATCTGTGATTTGTGTGTGAATACTGTTGATTTGTATTCATACGTTGGTGCTTTCACTACACTTGGGGTTTGTGACCATTTTTGGTGCAAACACTTTGGTGCTTTCACTGAGAAGGACTAGCACCCGCTACACCAGATTCAAAGTTTAGATTTGGAATTTTAAGGATTCAGATTTAACTCTACAATGACTCGACAAACTAGACAAAGAACTGAGAGGAGCCAACAGGCAGGAAGTCAAGAGGCATCCTCTGGCGCTGGAGAAGGACAAGCTTCGATCTACATTACTAGAGATGAGATGGAGGCTATGAATAACCTAATGCAGGAAAGAATGATGAAAAGCCAACAAGAGATGCTGCAGAATTTCTTCGAGCAGATGAGAGCTGTAGGGACACAGAACCTTGGACCAGCTACAGCGGCTGTGAATGTGGAACAAGGAGCTAGGGCTATGGAACCCAACGGAGGACAGAATACAGAACCAGAAGGCAATCAACAAGGGCTTGGGGGCAGGCCCGCAGGATCCAACGCAGAAAGACCTTTGGAAGGAGCTCAACCGGCTAGGGCCAACACTAATGCTAACGAACCACCCGAAGAGTACGTACCAGAATTCCCTACAAGACTCGGAGGGCAAGACAGAGACATGACAAGGGGGCAACTCCTAGATGGAGATGAGAGAATGATTGGCCTAGTGAGGCGACTCATGAGAGGAGGGTTGTTAGGAGGAGGATTGGAAGAAGTTAGTCGGAGTCCGTTCGCTCTGAATATCAGGAATGCACGGAACCCTCCAAAGTTCAAACTACCAATGCTGGATTCGTATGACGGGAAGTCGGATCCAACCATGCATATTACCAAATACATTAGACACATGGAAGTACTTGGAGCATCCGAGGAAGTGATGGCACGATGTTTCCCTTTATTTTTATCAGATTTGGCTGCACTTTGGTTCAGAAAATTAGAGACTGGATCAATCAGGACATGGGGCGAGCTTGTGGATTGCTTCATGAGACAGTTCAGGGTCCACGTAACACGGCCCAAAAGTGTGATGACTCTAGCTTCAATAAAGAAAAGGACCGGAGAGTCCATAAAAGATTTTCTACTACGATTCAATGCAACGGTGGCTTCTGTAGATCACCCGGATCCATCAATGATTCTGATGGCGGTAGTGGCAGGAGTTGGGGAAGGCACCGAATTCAAAGACTCTTTGACTAAAGATCCACCGCGAGATCTGGGAGAGTTTTTCCATGAAGCTGAAAAATTCATTCGGTTAGAAGAATCACGGGCCGAGAGGCAGGAAATAAATGTTGCACAAGGCGAAGGAACCGCCACAGAACAGTCCAGGGCAGACAAAGGAAAGAGGAAGCAGGATGACGCACATGATGGTCCTGACAAACGGAAGAAATTCCGAGAGCCTAGATTCAGGCAATACACAGACTTGGTGGCAGGACTGGAACGAATTTACACCGAAACTCGGGGGCAACTCCCCTATCGAAAGCCACCAAGGAGAGATCCCACAGAGCGGGAACGCAGGACTGGAAAATACTGCCTATTTCATGAGCTGGATGGGCACACTACCGATGAATGCCGCCACCTGAAGGATGAGGTGGAAGAACATGCCAGGAGTGGTAGATTGCCACAGTATGTCCGAGAACGTACAACGGCGGTTAGTCCCGAACAACTACCGCCTCAACCTAACAGCAATGATCCTGGATCGGGATCACGACTCGTCATCAACTGATTATGATGGCAAGGGCCAAGTTCAAGATTTGGACTCTGGTCAATTAGTTTTCTTAGATTTGATTTCCAAAATAAAATGGCTATCCCACTTACTCATGTACGGGAACCAGAGAGATCCCTAGGCATGCTCTAAGACGGAAATAGACCGCTCCGCCCGGAGAGGCATTGTCTTGTTTTTCTTGGTGTTTGAGATTGAACATCTAGGATTTGAATTTAATAAAGAAACACTTATTAAAATAAACCTTTTAACCGGAGAGTTAAAGGATGAACATTAAATATCAATATAATCATGATCGCTTTATGACCTTACCCGGAGAGGCGGGGTCCGGAGTGCAAGAAGTGAGTTGCTTCGCCGGAGAGCGACAGGATTGACTCACTTAAGCATCGTTTCCCATTCACCGGAGAGTGATTTGATCGGGATTCGATAAGAGCCCAGAGAGGCTATGATCGGCCCACGATTTGGGCCATGACATCGCTTAATGTTCAGATACACTGAACCGGAGTGCAAGAAGTGAGTCGCTTCGCCAGAGAGCGACAGAATTGACTCACTTTACGTTGTTTCCTCTTCACCGAAGAGTGACAGGATGGGATCCAGCAAGAGCCCGGAGAGGCTATGATCGGCCTAAAGATTTAGGTCATGATATCACTTAATGTTCGAAAACACTAAACCAGAGTGCAGGGGGTGTAGCCGCTTCGTCGGAGAGCGACAGGATCGGCTCACTCATCGTTGTTTCCCCTTCACCGGAGGGTGACAGGATGGGATCCAGTAAGAGCCCAGAGAGGCTACGATCGGTCCAGAATGACCAAGACATCGCTATACGCCCTAGCTGGGGCCAGAGTGCAAGGGATAGAAAGCAACGCCAGAGTGCAATAGGATCTTTCTATTCAATCGCTAAATCTAGAATGGGTTTGACATGGGTCCGGAGTGACCATCAATAGTACGGAGAGACCGTAGAATTTCATTCTTAACTTCCACTGGAAAAAAATTGATAACAATTCGGCTTCGAACAGCTATGGGCTTGATTGAAAATGCTATAAGCTATGAGAAACACATGAACTCACTGCATTTAACTTGAGACTGATCAAAACACACCTTTTAACAAAAGACATGTTTTGGGGGGCAAAATGTTATCCCGACTTTTGGCAAAGCCGAGATACCCAAAGATTAACTGAAAATCAATGATTATTAGTCATGAACATCGATTGTGCATCGCAGGTTCACCATGGATATCGATGAATTTTGTCCGAGTCCGGATCGGGCTGCAATTGATGAGACATGTCAAGCAAGGCCAGATGAAACAACGTTCCAAGTTTCGAGTCAATCCGAGTTCGTATGCTCAAGATATCGCCAAAAGAAGATGGATAAGGTGGTATAAGGTCGGATCCATCAAACATGTGTTGCCTCGAATCCATGAGAAGTCAGCTTACTTCGAATCCATCGATCAAGCCTTTGCCTCGAATCGATCACGACGAGCCTTGCCTCGAACCCATCGGAATACGCCTTGCTTCGACTCCATTGAGCAAGCATTAGTTCGACTCCGATAGGTCGAGTCCATCCTCACATTCCCACCTTCGAATCCGTCAATGAGAAACCCTTCGATTCCATACAGTTGAAGGAACTTCGACTCCAGCATCTTCGAACCCACATATTGAGATAACTTCGAATCGATCCGCAATGGCATATCTGGATTGATTCGACCAAGCACCAATTCCATCGATTCGAAGAAACGTGTCTTCGAATCGATTGCCTTAAATCCACCTAGTCCACACAGTTAAAACCCCGGGTACGACTCAGTAAAACTCGGAGATAAAAGAGGGTTGACCCGAAGCACGCGCACCACGTCATTGCCTTCACGTGCAAGGAGATGGAGTCGACCCTATGGGTTCGAAGGTATCGATTCGAACGACTCCAGGAAGAGAAAATCTTCAACTTGAATCGATCATAACTTGAGATCTACACATCCAAATGCTATGAAATTTTCACAGAAGCTTGAGCACATATTGAAGAATGTCCACACCAAATTTCAGCTTGATTGGACAATTTCTTGATCGATTCGAACCAAAGGTCGAATCGATCCCAAGGTGGGCCCGGATCTCCAGATCTCGGCCATGTGGGCTCCCTCACATGCCAGAACTGGTCTCCCCTCAATTTAGGCGAAATATCAGCCTCCTACACCTATAAATAGAGCCCCTGGTCATTCAGAAAAGGGGTCAGACAATTTTGAGAGCTAAAGAGCGCCCAGATTCTGCCAGATTTACTCCAGATCACCATTGCTGCCTTATATTGAGACTTAGTTCAGCAAATCAGTTGTAATACAACACACGAAATTGTAATCTTCAAGCGTCGAATCAATAAAATCATAAAAACCTTGAAGTGGACGTAGGCCGGAGATAGCCGAACCACTATAAATCGTGTGTCACTATTCATTATTTCTTAATTGCTGCTTGTTACTTGCTTAGATCTGTGATTTGTGTGTGAATACTGTTGATTTGTATTCATACGCTGGTGCTTTCACTACACTTGGGGTTTGTGACCATTTTGGTGCAAACAGTTTTTCAAAAAACAAACATCCGAGTCTCATTCGTATGTGCTTGGTGCGGATCGGCATTGACCCTTGGTCTGAGGTATGATATAGTAGGTTGCTCGTAGCTTTGGATGCCGTTTCGATTGGTTCTGTATTGAGGCCTCCCTGCAGTCGCTGCCTCAAGTTATAAAGAACGCCATGCTAGAGCTATAGTAAGCTGTCGTATTCGGCTTTTTAGTGTTTTGTACTCCTGCCCCCAGTAATGATTTGGCCAGGTCACTGGTTGGATGGTCGAACTCCACCCTCAGCGGGTTAATAATCCTCCTGTCGATTCCAGGTCGAAGTTTGCGGAATAGAAAATGGTCGGAATCCACTCGTCTATTTATCGATGTTTATACACCACTCTACATTCTGGTGACTTAGTGTTATTCTCCCCTCGGTTGACTCACGCCCAATTTGTGTTCATACTTCGGTCCACGCTCCGGGGACTTAGAGATTTGTCGAACGGTTTATGCTTTAGTCCACAGTTTGAGACGCAGAGATTTTTGTCAACTCGTTTATATTCTAGTTCGCACTCTGAGAACTTAGAGTAATCCGGTCCGCTTCTAGGATTTAGGGATTTTTCTGAAGTCGTCTATAATCTAGTCCATGCTCTGGGGACTGAGAGTACTGTAGTCCGCACTCTGGGGACGTAGAGGTTTTTGAGTCATTTATACTCTAGTCCGCACTCAGGGACTTAGAGTACTTTAGTCCGCATTCTGTCTCCCATTCCAGAGGGTGAGACCCCCCGGATGGCTGAGAGTTTGCCCGAACCTGGTAGATAATCCTTCTCTTTAACGTTCTCTTTAAGATTTCGAAAGTCGTTATTCTTTATGCAGGACTATTGCATTCTAATGCTTGTTTTCCACGATTTTGTGCAGGCCGTTCTGACCCCGAGCCCACTCCGAGGAGCGATGTCGCCAAGGAAGCGGGGGAGAAAACAAGTGAAGCCACTCACGCAGGGGAGGCTCCTGGTCCAGACGCTCAGGTGATCAGAGCGCTTGATGAAGACAAGTCTGAGACCTCCTCTCCTACCGACGGGGGTTATAAAGTAGAAATTACAGGCGCCTCTGAGCACACATCCGAATTGAGCATGGAGGAGCGGCTCGAGATAGAGAAGGAGGAGACGATCAAGGTCATAGTAGAGCCTCGAGTTGTGGACTTGGACGATCCTTCGAACAAGCCGTTGAAGGTCATCCTTCCTGGCGGGTCCAAGCCCATGGAAGGCCCCCGTACTCCTTCAGTTGCTACCCCTCTATCAAAGAAGAGTACCAAGGGTAAATGCTCTAGAGAGGAGCCGTCTGGAAAGAAGTTGAAGAAGCACAAGAAGTGATTACTATCCTCGTTCAACGAGAGTTAGTTTAAGTCATGTAATTATTTTCATCTATTTCCTTAGTCCTTGTAAATAGAATGTCGACTCCGAACTTTGGGGGGGTTGTAATAGAAACTCATTTCTGAATAAGGTTTAGTTCCTTTTTCTGTCTTACAAAAGACTCTTATTGTTCAGTTTTCTTTGTGATTGTGATTTTAATCCAAGCAGTTGTGAGCAACATAGACTTCTCAGTCCATCTTCATATAACTCGGAAACTCTTCGGGAGTCGTTGAACTCCCATTCTGTGCTTTGAGCACTTAGAATACTTTCTAGCCCGTATGTCAGGGATTTGACAAATTCAAGTCATTTGTGTCATAGTTCATATTCAGGGAACTTGGAGATTCGATTCGCTTATATTCGAGTCTGCACTCTGGGGAGTTAGAGTACTCTAGTCCGCACTCTGGGGACTTGGAGGTTTAAGTCATTTATACTCTAGTCCGCGCTCTGGGGACTTAGAGTACTCCAGTCCGCAATCTGGGGACTTGGAGGTTTAAGTCGTTTATACTCTAGTCCGCGCTCTGGGGACTTAGAGTACTCCAGTCCGCACTCTGAGGACTTGGAGGTTTTAGTCATTTATACTCTAGTCTGCGCTCTGGGGACTTAGAGTACTCCAGTCCGCACTCTGGGGACTTGGAGGTTTAAGTCGTTTATACTCTAGTCCGCGCTCTGGGGACTTAGAGTACTCCAGTCCGCACTCTGGGGACTTGGAGGTTTTAGTCATTTATACTCTAGTCCGCGCTCTGGGGACTTAGAGTACTCCAGTCCGCACTCTGGGGACTTGGAGGTTTAAGTCGTTTATACTCTAGCCGCGCTCTGGGGACTTAGAGTACTCCAGTCCGCACTCTGGGGACTTGGAGGCTTAAGTCGTTTATACTCTAGTCCACGCTCTGGGGACTTAGAGTACTCCAGTCCGCACTCTGGGGGCTTGGAGGTTTTAGTCATTTATACTCTAGTCCGCGCTCTGGGGACTTAGAGTATTCCAGTCCGCACTCTGGGGACTTGGAGGTTTAAGTCGTTTATACTCTAGTCCACGCTCTAGGGACTTAGAGTACTCCAGTCCGCACTCTGGGGACTTGGAGGTTTAAGTCGTTTATACTCTAGTCCGCGCTCTGGGGACTTAGAGTACTCCAGTCCGCACTCTGGGGACTTGGAGGTTTAAGTCGTTTATACTCTAGTCCGCGCTCTGGGGACTTAGAGTACTCCATTCCGCACTCTGGAGACTTAGAGGTTTAAGTCGTTTATACTCTAGTCCGCGCTCTGGGGACTTAGAGTACTCCAGTCCGCACTCCGGGGACTTGGAGGTTTAAGTTGAGAGCAGTTGTATTTCCACTCTTTAATTTGTATTCATCTACTGTATCGAGGCTAATGTCATCGAATGAACAATCGAACCACGTTTGCTCACGGAATGGGATTCTGCCCCCCAGGATGAGGGACGAAATTTGAAAAATGGATGATCGATTCTCGTCCGCTTGGCGATTATAGCTCTTCCAATCAAGTCAAGGAAGGAGGTATATGACAGATGGTTGAATCACATCCATGTTGGGTTAGATAGCCAAATCTCTTACAATTTGCTCCGTATCTCCTTCTAGAAAATAAGGATAATAGATTGTTGAGTAGACAAAGTAAGTTGCATATGTTCCAAGGTGCAGTCGTGTCCATATATTGACAGCGATGGTTAGCGAGTATGCAGTCTACCATAGCTACTTCAAGTTGGGCTTTCGAACAACCTTTCGTGTTTAGGGTAGGATTTGATGGGTAGATGATCAAATCACGTCCACTTTAGACGGATCTCGGCGTCACTGAGCTTCATGAGGGGTATCTGTCTTTTGCCGAACTTTGTTCTATGACTCGATTGGAGTGGATGATCAGGCCATATTCATTCCAAGCAGTTTATGTCTCCAAGTCAAATGTGGAGGTTGATGGATGGATGGTCGGTTGTTCGAATCGATCATAAGTTGAGCATACGAACTCAGATCGTCTTGAAACATGGAACATTGGCTTCCCTGGCTTTGATTGTTATGTCTTGTTAATCGTGGCTCGATCCAGACTCGGACAAAATCCATCGATATCCATAGTGAGCCTTTGTGTAACCGATCTCCAAGACGAACTGTCACTGGTTTCTAATCAAGTTCTTGGTGTCACGGCCTTGCCAAAAGGCAGGATAACATTTGCCCCCCAAAGGACGTCTTGTGTAAACATGACGTGCTTTGAAAAACCGCAGTCTTTCATGCTGAATATTTCCGTTCAGTTGATTGCTTGACAGTCATCTTTTAATCGTTTCATTGCAATCTTCTTTTAGACAAATGTTCAACTAGCGTGCTTTGCTTTGGTTCTGCCCCCAGTTTTGGGGATGAGTATGGAGTTGATGTATGTTTATACTCCGTCTCGCACTCTGGGAGTACGGAGTTGAGTAGATGTTTATACTCCCTCTCGCACTCTGGAAATACGGAGTTGATTAATGTTTATACTCCGTCTCGCACTCTGGGAGTACGGAGTTACGCGAATGTTTATACTCCGTCTCACACTCTGGGAGTACGGAGTTGATTAATGTTTATACTCCGTCTCGCACTCTGGGAGTACGGAGTTGATTAATGTTTATACTCCGTCTCGCACTCTGGGAGTACGGAGTTAAGTAGATGTTTATACTCCCTCTCGCACTCTGGGAGTACGGAGTTGATTAATGTTTATACTCCGTCTCGCACTCTGGGAGTACGGAGTTAAGTAGATGTTTATACTCCGTCTCGCACTCTGGGAGTACGGAGTTGTGCGAAGGATCGTCGTGTATCAACCCATTTTTAGCCTTGATGTGATGGCTTGCCCCCGAGCTCGAGTTTCACTTAGCGAGTGGCTGGCTGTATCGCAGCCGCTCTTTACTTGAATAAATTCCACTTGCAGGATGGAATTCAGCTCTCTGTGCATCGTGATGTTGTACATTGTATTTAATCCATAGCCCCAAATCAAAGGCATATGGTTGATGATGAGCAATAGAATTATTCTCGTCCAGATGTAACTCCACACGTCCGATCATGGTCTGCGTAGATTGGTTGGCAACCAAATCTTAGTACCTGGACACCTGCATTGTTTTGAAAGTAGTTTAGTTCAAGCTAGTCGTAGTTCATAGAACAATTGAAATAGAGATGGAAATGGAAATAATTCAAAGAAGATTATGGTAAATATCATTGATATGTGAAGCAGCATCGTGTGCTCGCTATTCGACTCCGCCCCTAGCTCCTTTCAAAGGGATGTTGGCCGTCAACCGTCTAATTGATAATCATAGCCCTTTATTAATAGACATCGGATATTCGCTGCCCGCCATTCTGCAGGACTTGTACATACTATTGAAGCTTTCCATTCCAGGTCATCTTTTCGATCATACCTCGGACTGGTTGGCTTCCAGTACCACTCCGAGTCGTGAGTCTTCTAGTAGAGGTTGTCAATTGAATCTTTCAAAGAGCATATGAGCTGAATTCTGAAGTCTTGTTTCGACTACTAGGATCTACATCCTTAGCCAACGGGCCTTCATTGTTATTTTTCTTATTCTGCTCCACTCCACCTCACTTTAGTCCTGATTCATTTTGTAAAAGAAACGATCCATAGTCGTAGGAGGCTCTTTAGCTAACTAGCTGCCAAAATATATCTGGAGATCGACTTTCCTCAAATGTGATTAGTATGATACCCTTATTAGCATTTGGAATAAATTGCTTAGAGCCAAGCATTGGTTTGCTTGGAGTCACTAAATTCAAAGTGTTGGGTCAGCGAAGAATGGTGCTTGGAGTCATCTTGACGTTTGCTAGAGTCACATAATCTATGTTCTCCAACCTTTGGGAGTACTGTTTGAATAGCGGTTGCTTGTCCGTTCCCTTGATGTCGTTCATAAGCTGCCGCTAGATCCTCTATGCCCTGGTCAATCATGGGATGTCAGGGAAGTGGATAGAATGTTCCTTTATTAAGTTGAGTTTTGAACTCACTATCCGGAGGCACTGCGCTGCGGCTAGGGTTCCTTTATTAAGTTGAATTTTTTTTAGCCTCTTTTTTTTTGGAAATTTGGGTCGTACCCGAAAAAGATATTTTTTGAACATAAGGGTCGTACCCGATCCATATATTTTTTGTATAGGGACCAGTCAGATTGTTTTTTGAGAGAGAGATCGGTATACAGTGCATGGATCGGTCTGGATACTTCGTTCGGCACAGAAGTACCGTTCGGCATACAGAAGTACCGTTCGGCATTGGGGCGTTTGGTGTTGGCATGTGGCTCAGCCGAAGCTGTTCGGCCAAGGCTGTTCGGCAGAGTGGATCGGCCTGGAGTGGTTCGGCCAAAGCTGTTCGGTAGAGTGGATCGGCCTGGAGTGGTTCGGCCAAAGCTGTTCGGCCAAGACTGTTTGTCCAAAGTGGATCGTCCAGAAGTGGTTCGACCAAAGCTGTTCGGCATCCACACTGTTCGGCATTCCACACGTGTTCGGTATTCACACTGTTCGGCACAACCGAGTCGTTCGGCATACAATACCGTTCGGCATTACAGAGGCGCTCGACATTCATTCTTGTTCGGCACAACCGAGTCGTTCGGCATACACTACCGTTCGGCATTACAGAGGCGTTCGGCCTAGAGGTATGTTCGGCCTGGAAGGGCGTTCGGCCTAGAGGTATGTTCGGCCTGGAAGAGCGTTCGGCCTACACCTTTTCTGGAGCGTTCGGCCTATGCCTTTTCTGGAGCGTTCGGCATACGCCTTTTCTGGAGCGTTCGGCATACGCCTTTTCTGGAGCGTTCAGCATACGCCTTTTCTGGAGTGTTCGGCATATGCCTTTTCTGGGGCGATCGGCATAAGCCTTTTCTGAGGCGATCGGCATAAGCCTTTTCTGGAGTGATCGGCCGAATTGCCTTCGGAGGAGGGTCGGCCTTCATTCAACTTGAGTGCAAACTTCAACGTCCAATCCCCAGATCTTGCGTACATCAGTGAATCCAATCAAACTTCAATGCCCAGTCCCCATATCTTACATAGACTTGGTTTCTATGAATACGGCTATCAGCTTCCTTTAGATTTCTTTCAAATCTGAGTAGAATAGGAAGTTTCCTAGTAAGCAATTGGATCTATTTCGCGAATATGGAAATCCACTAGTAGACGATGAGATCCAATCAAGCCGAGAATTCAATTCTCGGTTAAAGCACTAAAGTGTTAGCATCAAAATTGGTTACTAACCTCGTTGAGAAAGATTGTGTAGAGATGTAAGTGATGAAGTTAAATTAAACAAGGAAGAATATGCTAATTTAAATGCAGAAAGTAAGAACACCGGATTATAGTGGTTCAGCGTAATTGCCTACGTCCACTTTGAGTTTTGATCTTTATTTCTTTCACAAGTAGTTGAATACAGATACAATCCATATATTGATGACTTGAATACAAGTTTGAATTAAAAAGAGGAGAGTATAAAAAATGGCAGAGTCTCCCCAGTGTTCTCCCAAAAAAGGTCCATTTCACTGTGCCCCTGCCCCTCTATTTATAGACAAAGGTGGGTTGGACTTCTCTGGCGGGCCTGGTAGCTGAATAACTCGGTCCAGATAGGCTGGTCCATGTGTGCCGAACCAATCAGGCCGAACAGTTGGGTGCCGAACCACTCTCCTTCTACCGAACGAGGCGCTTGCTGTGTGGGAAGAGTAGGCCGAATAGCCATCGAAGCTGAACGTGCCTCCTGGCCGAGCGAAGTATCTGGCCGAACGTGTCTTCTGGCCGAACGAAGCCCCTTAGCCGAACGTGCCTTTAGGCCGAACGAAGCCCCTTAGCCGAACATGCCTTTAGGCCGAACGAAGCCCTTAGCCGAACGATGTCCTTAGGCCGAACAAAGCCCTTGGCCGGACGATGTCTCTGGCTGAACGAGGCGCTTCTAACCGAACGTTGCCTGATGCCGAGAGCTCCTGGATGCCGAGTACTCTTGGATGCCGAGTACTCCAAGATGCCGAGTACTCCTAGATGCCGAGTACTCAGTTGCCTGGCCAAATCTCCAGGAAACAATATCGTGTTAAGAAACTAAGATTTTTATGGAGTTGAGGCACCAACCCTCGATCCCATGGTGATAACAGTCGGAATTGGACCAATAGTTGTGCGTCGAGTTTTGGTGGATAACGGAAGCTCGGTAAACATTCTGTTCAGAAAGACTTTCGACTGAATGAAAATCAGTATGAAGGATGTAACCACCTGCAAGACGAAGATTCAAGGATTTATGGGTAAAGCTAAAAAGCCGATTGGAACGATCGACTTGCCCGAAGAACTTAGTAAAAGAGAACGAAGAGTGGTTCACATTCAAACGTTCGTTATTGTTGACGAGTTCTCAGTATATAATGCTTTCTTGGACTGACCATCCCTAGCTGACTTCAGGATTGCGTTGGTTCCATGGTGGTTGAAAATGAAGTTCCTTACGGAGAATGGGATTGGAGTGGTGCAAGGAGACCAAAGCGCGGTAAGGGAATGCTATATTGCAGAACTACGAGAAGCTAAGTGCCAGGAGAATGGAAAGAATATGGGGAAGACTCTCCACATTCAAGACTTGCAAGCATAGCAACTAAAGCCTGGATCTTGGCTCGGGAACCATAACCAATTCAATAAAGCTATGGATCCTAAGAAGCAGTCAGAGGAAGGGCGACCAGCACTGGCTGAGATGACGTTGAATGTTCCAATTGACATGGATGATCCTACTTAGGTCCTGAAGATTGGATCTGAACTCAATGCTCACTTGAGAAAGGAATTGGTGAATTTCCTTTGAGGAAATCCAGATGTGTTCATCTAGACACATTCAGATATGTGTGGGATATCGTCGAAGATATTGTGTCATGCACTAAATATTAACCCAAAGTTCACAGCAGTAAAGCAAAAAAGGTGCAGTCTGGGTCCAGAGAGATCCGCCACGTTGAAGGAAGAAGTGGACAAGTCGTTGGCCAATAGCTTCATCCGCGATGCTTTATACCCCGATTGGGTATCCAACCCTATGTTGGTCAAGAAGTGAAACGAAAAATGGCGAACATGTGTCGACTATTCGGATTTGAATATGGCATGTCCAAAGGATAGCTTTCTTTTGCCCAGAATCAATCAACTGGTGGACGAAATTATAGGACATGAATTACTCTCGTTTATGGACGCTTATTCGGGCTATAACCAGATTCTAATGCATATACCAGATCAGGAGAATACAAGCTATATAATGGATTTAGGATTATACTCCTATGAGTGATGCCTTTCAGTTTAAAGAACACTGGAGCCACATAATAAAGTAGTAAATTCTATGTTCAAGAATCAAATCGGGCAAACAATGAAAGTATACGCGGATGACATGCTTGTGAAATCACGAGTGTCACGAAACCACCTAGATGACCTTTCAGAAATGTTTGAAGTTATACATAAATACGAAATGAAGTTAAACCCGTTAATATGCTCCTTCTTTGTAGCATTAGGAAAGTTTTTGAGATTTATTGTCAATGCACGAGGCATCGAGGCTAATCCAGTGCAGATAAATGCCTTAAGGAATGTAAATACCCCGACTATGAAAAAGCAACTGCAAAGCTTAAATGGAATACCGGGCCAAGGGTGCGAGACTAGCCTCTTACCTATCAAAAGCACTGGAACTGCTTAAGGAAATAGAGCATTATATGATAGCACACATCCCTAGAGAGGAAAACACGAAGGCTGATTCATCAGCTAAACTAGCTAGCTTTAGGGAAGCATAGTTAATGAGATTGGTTTTGGTGGAGGTTCTAATAGCCCCAAGCATTGATCAAATGGATGTCGACCGGATTCTGAAGACTACAAAAGAGGAGGAGTCATGGATGGCCCCAATCAAAGACTACCTGACCATTGTAACTCTCCAAAGAGATAGGAACGAATTGAGGAAAATTTTCGAAAAGCGCCACGGTTCATGATGCAAGATGGTGTACTATACATGAGAGGATTCTCAACTCCCTTACTCTAGTGTATAGCCAAGGATGAGACTAGGAAGATCCTTATGGAAATCCATGAGGTCAGCTATGGCAACCACACCAGGGGCCAAACCTTGGTGAAGAAGATACTTCGCTATAGATATTTATGGCCGACAATAAACCAGGATGTTACCGACTACTCCAGACGATGTGATCGATGCCACAGATTTGTGAAGATTCCAAGCCCTATCATCGGAGCTTACACAAATGGTCAATCCATGGACGTTTGCGATCTGGGGAATCGACATCATTGGTGTGTTTCCGATAGCAATGGGAGGAGCCAAATATGTTATCATTATAGTGGATCACTTCTTGAAATAGGCTAAGGCGGAACTGCTTGCCACGATTACAATGAAAAAAGTAATCAACTTTGTAACGAAAAATATTATTTGCAGGTTTGGAGTACCCAGAAGATCATCATGGGCAATGGGACTCAGTTCGAGAGTGTTTAGTTCAAGGATTTCTACAAACATTAAAGAATTGAGAAGAGCTTTTCCGTAGGGGCACATAAATCTGCAACTGGACACTCACCATTTGCTTTGGCTTGTGGATCAGAAGCGATGATCCTGATAGAACTGAAAGTCCCATCTAATCGTAAAAGGAATTTCGACTTGAAGGTGAACCAAGAGCTTCTGCTTGAGTCTCTCGATTTGACTGATGACAAAAGGAAAGAAGTAGAATTAAGGTTGCTGCTCACCAAAAGAGAGTAGCACAAATCTTCAATGCTAAGGTTCGCAACCGAACTTTCGAAGTAGAGGATCTTGTTCTGAAATGAGTTTTCCCGAAAACGGGAGCGACTGTCCCGAATTGGGAAGGACCCTACGCGATTAATCAGAAGCTTGGAAATGGAACATTCAAGTTGGAAATTGTTGATGGAATCCCTATCCTGTATGCATGGAATGGCGACCTACTCCGACATTACTACATTTAGTTTTTCTTCATTTTTTTTCGCAAAATAAGCCAACCAAGGACACTGGGGGTGTTTGTACTAAAATTGGGCACAACACTCTTCGGATGTGTTTGAAGAGATAAAATAAAGAAAATAAATGTAAAATGAGGCAGATTTAACAAACACACCAATCAACAGATAAGAAAATGCACAGAAACACACGGATTTAGAGTGGTTCGGCGTATTGCCTACGTCCACTATGAAATGATTGATGTTTATTGAATTTCACTCGCTAATTACAAGGGATTACAACAATACAACTAAAGTGTAGTTATGATTTCGGCAGAGTATCAGCATAGAGAAGCGAAAAAAGTCCCTTTTCTGTAGGTCCAAGGGTCACTATTTATAGGTGTAGGCAGCAAATATCTCACACGGATCTCGAAAGACTTCTCTCATGTGGGTGGGCCCATGGGATCGAGTTCAGGTGATTTTGACTCGATCTGGGAGCGATACGAATTGGGTTTGTATCAATCCATAAATGGTCCTTTTAGGATGAAATTGATCGGGTACATTCTTGAGGTTGTAGGCAAGCTCCTGTAAAAATTTGGTGGCATTTGGACTTGTAGATCGAGTTATGATCGATGCAAGTTTGAACTTTCAATGGGCAGTCGAACTCGTATCGCTTCCATTCGTGTCGATCTGGTTCGTATCGCTCTTTGGCACGTGGTGGTCAATGACGTGGCACTATCTTCCAGGATTGATCCTCTTTTCATGCCAAGAGATCGAGTCTTCCTTCTATGTAGGTCCCGTTCGTATCGACCCCTAATATCTCATTCGTATCGCTTCCTCGTATTGATCCAATGAAACCACCTCGTAACGACAGCGTAGTAGCCACTTCGTATCAATACGAGCCCATGTTTCTTCGTGTCGATTGCTTAAGTGGCATGGTTCGTATCGATAATGCATGGTCTTCTTCGTATCAATCAATAACGATCGAGACGAACCAAGTAAGTAAAAGACCGATACGAATCGAGTTGTCTCTGTTTTATGGATACACACTTAAGTTGCTGGAGGGACGGACACGAAATCGATGAATATGAGTCGATGGATACGAGAACTCCATGGATACGAACGTGGTCTGCTTTCTTGGTTTTGATGGATACGAAGCAATGCACATGTGACAGATACGAACTGATGGATGCTGGATAGATCCGAAGGAGGCTCTCTAAAGGGATGGATACGAATTCGTGTGGATACAAATGGTGATGATTCCTTTGAACTTGATCAATCAATATCTCATGCATGCGAACTCCGATTGACTTGAAATTTGGAACGTTGGCTTTCATAGCTTTGCTTGTCATATCATATCGATTGTAACTCGATCCGAACTCGGACAGAATTCACTAGTATCCATGGCGAACGCACGTACAACCGGTCTTTGGGACGGACTGTCTTTGGTTTCCAGTTAAGTTCTTGGTGTCACGACCTTGCCAAAAGGCGGGATAACATTTTGCCCCCCAAAGTACGTCTTGTGAGAACACGACGTGCTTTGAAAATCTACGATCTCTATTCTGAAAAAGTTCTTTCCGGTTTGCTGAATAGTCGTTGTCTTTTCGTCGAAAGATGTAATCTTTGATTGATCTCCAGTAATATAAATATTGAATTATTGACTGCCAATCGTTGTACTGTGCACTGTTGTAATAGAGTGTTGAATGATAGCAAACTGTTGTTCAAGGTCGTAGTTGACATCAGGTGAGCATTTAATTCCTGCGAATTTTGAAAGTTAAATGCTAATTTGTTGCACATAAATAATATGTTACCCTGGCTCCTGTTAACGTTCATACGTTTACGAGTTGTTGTCAGTTTTCTTGTATCGAATTCCATATCGATCCTCTCCTGAATCGATGTGAAATTTGAGTTGTAACAACGCTCGATGGTTGCTTTGGATTTTCTCTTCGTATCGACCCTCTCCTCGATCGATGTGAAAAGTTAAAAAATTGTTTTCGTATTGATGTCGATCGACACGAATTTGGTTGTTGTTTTAATGTATTTCGTATCGATGGATACAAGATCTTAAGGTCTTCGAATATAGGAATACGAAACTGGCACTTCGTATCGATCGAGTTGAGCAGTTCAAGCGAGATTTTGTTGTGGTGTTTGTAACGATGCATTTCTAATGGTTTTGAATAGTTCAAATTAGCTTTGGCTTTGTACTTCGTATCGCTCATTGGATGGATACGAATTGCGTCATATTGATGATTTTAAAACTGCCTCGATTGAACGTTGGATATGAACTGGTTTTCGTATCGATTACGCCATTGACCGCCTCAACCGGTCACAACCACTGGGAGACGAATAGACACTTCCCAGGTATAAATACTCTGGTACTTAGACAAATTCCCCACTTGTTCATTTTTCTTCTAGCATTCGTATCACTCCAGATATTAGAAAATTAAGAAAATGCCTTTATCTTCGAATCGAATTAGACCCCAATTCTTCAAACCAATTACTAAAACTAGGTAATTAAATCATGAATTAGCGTCGAGAACGATAAGACTTGAAATTCTTTGCCATTCCACTTGTTTCCATGACCGGTTCTAATGAAGTGGTGGACGGAGATGATCGAAATGAGGTCGAGGAAGGAGGAGGTGGTCCCTGCAAGGCTTTGGAGAAGATGAAGTGTGGGGATACGAAGTAGCAATTGCATCGATGATGGGTGGAAGGATACGAAGAGGTCATCTATATCAATCGAAGAGTTGCGGTTCGTATCGATTTGAAAGCGACCGAAGTTCATAACGATGGTTATGGATATGGTTTCGTATCGAGAGAGGGAGTGCTTTCGCATCGATTGGAAATGGTTGGAGGTCGTATTGACTTAGGACGATTGATACGAAGATCTAATTGCGCAATCGATATGAAGTATCGATCCTACCGATCGATACGAAGACATAGCCCATGATCGATACGAGGTGATGAATTTGGATCGATACAAACTAGCCTTGAGGTGATCGATACGAAATTTTTTTTCCTGCCGATCGATACGAATGGGACTTCGGTTGATCGATCCGAACTTGCATCTTGAGGGATACGAAAATTTTGCATATTTGAACATTCGACTCCGACGAGCTTCTGCCCTGTACTAATGGACTTAACATTTTCACTGCATATTTGACTGCCTTTCGAAGCTCGTCGATGGAACTGTAACTTGACAAAATTTAACGAACATTAACTTGGACCGGTTTCCGAAGTCGGGATGGCACGGTTGTGACGGTCAGTGATGACTGTCACTCTGATAGAATTCCGAAGTCTCGTCGTTGGAACACCTTCTATATCTTGCAGTATTTTATTAATTATATACAGCATTGCACTGCATTACATTCATGCATTTCACACCGGGGGAAACACGGGATTATTGTCACCTAACGATGGTTTTTGATGAGTTGATTAGCTATGGAACCCGGGAAATCACAGCAACAAGAGGTTTAGAGTCCACCTCCTTTGATAATAAAGATGCCGGTCATCGCGGCTGAAGTCATATGTCCAGCTCCGAACGAGTTACCAGGAGCAATCTTCATTGGGAACCCACAATATTCCGTTTCATCCAATGTTTCCGAAGATATGTTGGGGAGAATTTGCTTGTGGCATGGATTATCGTTGAATGATGTTCTGTTACCAGGGCCGAACGACAAGCCACATACTCCCCCGGAAGGGTACACCACTTTTAACCGATTTTCCTGCACAGCCGGGACGATCCCACCATTCAATCAGTATATCTGGGAGGTGTTATCTTATTTATGGATTGCCCCATCACAGTTGCATCCGAACGGGTATGCTCTTCTAAACAGCTTATTCATCATCTTCATGGAACACCTTTTCCGACCTCCGACTCCAGAGGAAGTCAGATTCTTGTTCAATGTAAAGAGTCGGGGAGATAATCCTTCTTTCACATTCTTAGAGGGAGCCATAAACTATTAAATCATGATTGGAACTTGGACCAAACTTAGCTACTTCAAAACCGAGTGGTTCTATGTTCGGTGCCTACTAGGATTCGCTAGACGGTGGTTAGTCAAACGTAAGTGCCGCAATTTCTCTGGCGACTAATGGGATAGTTGCAATCGATGTCAAGTCTAACATTTTCTTTCTTTTACAGCTTTAATTCCACGACCTGAAGGTGTTCACTTTAAGGAAATAGTACAGATTCTTTAAGAGGTGCCGGGCGAGATTAGAGAGATCGACTCGGTGCTTACGGATGAAAATTTGAGGACTGTTGGGCTGATTGATAGAGACCAGAGCATAGGACTTGAAGGATCTCTTAGGGCAGCTCCGACAAGACGGGCTAGGCGTAGGGCACCCGGAATTGTAATTGCTGATCAGGGTGGTGAAGAGGATACGCCCACTGAAGATGAACCCATAGCCGGGCCCTCAGATAGTCCTCTACATTCAGAGGGAAAGAGGAAAGGCTAGGCGGTTGCTCATAAGCTTCACAAGTCTTCAAGATGGAAATTCGTGGTCATGTCTCTGCCAGCCGCCGGTGTTATAATTTCGGAGGCTCCTCCCCCACATATGGAAAATCCTTTTGAAGGACTTGTAGGCATCCCAGTTCTAGACTATGTGTCGCTCCAACAAGATACTGGATTGGAAGGGCTTCAGAGCGCTTTAGATCTAGGCGAGTCAACTCCTTCGAGTATGGTTGATATAACCGGTTGGTCGGGGGGTTTGCACATGCATACACACACTCACAGCACCACACAGTTTCTAATCACAAGCAATTAATATCTGGGAAATACCAACTCTGTTTTTCTTTTCATTTTACATGCACTATGTCAAAGCGAGGATCTATGCTTGGCAGCCTCCGTTTTGCACGCCATTCATCTAGTTCATATTATGAGTCTCGTAGACGTGAGGCCTATAGAGACCGCGATCGCGGCTACTATAGTCAAGAAAGGGAGCGCTATGAGAGGGAGAGGGATAGAGAGAGGGAGAAAGAGTATAGGTGTCGTTCCTGGTCGCACTTTCCGCCACCTAGAGGTCCAACTCAACCTTCTGGTTCTGGTAAACAAACCCATGAATCTTTGTGTCAAATACCACCTTCCCTGGCACCAAGCCCTGACTAACAACGCCGGAGGACCGAAACTGAAACTCCAGTCGTTACTGAACAAGCCATCACAGAGCCCACTGGGGAAGGAGCAATTAGAATCGCTAAGCTGAAAAAAGATTTTCCAAATATCTGCTTTGACGGCTTCGTCTTTCCCCCGCATTTAAAGAGAATTCTCGTCAAGGCAGAACAGACGATGCATGACTATATACACGATGTTTACGGCCAGTACCGGGAATGGATGAAGACCGCTGACAAAGTATCGGCGGTGGCTTTTGAGCGGGTGAAAACAATCGAGAAATTAGGGACTGATCTTGCTCAGAAGGACCGCATAATCCAGGTGCTCAATGACGAAAACGAGTCCGCGAGAAATTCGTAAACGGAGGCCAATAAAAGAGCCGATAATGCAACCCGGAGGATGGAGGAGATGAGGCAAACACACTTAGCCATGGTTGAGGATATGGGGCACCGGACCACCACAGTCTTGGCCGAAAGGGATGGAGTGCTAAAAGAGCTTGAGGAGCTTAAAGCCAAACTTGCCGAAGTCGTCAAAGAGAAAGATGATGCAAATAAAGCCGCTCAGGAGGCATGCAAGCAGGCTGTGGTGCTCAGGGATAAGAGGGATGCGACAACGCTGAAGGCTCAGGAAGCCGAAGCCAGGATTGAGGGTGAAGTGAGAACGGCAGAGGCCAGATTGGAGGGTGACATCGAAGATCTCCTCATTACATATAATGCCAACGTTCTAAAGCATCGAAATCTAAGCTGGCTCGAAGACTATCCCTCACATCTATACAACGCTTGGTGCCGCTTAGTTGAAGATGAAAAAGCGGAGCACCACACTGAATCTATCGATGAATTTGAATTGGAGAATCGGGTGCTGAGTGAGGATGAAAGAAGAGTTCTCTACGACATCTCTATCACATTCGAGAAGGAGAGGCTCAGTACTCAGCACCCGGAAGCAGGAGAGGGTTCTGCCGTTGAGTATTACGATGTGGGTTCTGAAACTCTTATGCCAACCCTGCCCAAATCTACTCCTGCGGTTGATCCTCATTCTATGCCCGCATACAATCCTGATCAACCGCGGTTATCTCCAGCTCGTGAGCAGGTCACTGAAGTTGTTCCGGCTCCATCCGCAAGCCATTTTGAGGAAGGTATTTAGAACATTTCTCACACTTATTCAAAGTCGGGAGCGTTGTTTGAAGTAATCACTAACACTTTTTTCTTATCCCTATTCAGCGATAGGAGCTGCATCGATCGTGCCCCCTGCAACCCAAGAGCCGGATCACGAGTAGGAGGCCCTTATAACAGAGGCGACCACAACAACGGCCACTGCACCAACCGATGGAGCACAGGGGAGCACTTTTACTTTTGATGAGCAGATGATGGAGGAACTTCTTAGTCATCAAAGCGACCCTTTTGCTGACCTGCCATTTGTCATGGGCGGAGGCGCACCCATGGTCAACTCCTTGGGCCCAACTGCTAGCATCCCCGCGGATGCTCAAATAATCCATGAAGAAGAGATAATAGTTGAGATAAATGCCGAGATGGAAGCGGCCGCACGAGCCAGCGGTATTGGAGGTGGGATGGCGGGTCCTGGTCCAGCCCCTCTGCGAATGATTTCTCAGGGAGGCATGGTTGTCGACACCGGTGTACCTCCCTCGTCTCCTAACGTCGATCATGTCCCTCCGACTCTGCCTCCAGAAAGTATTCCAATTTCCATGAGTTCGGAGGAAGAGATTACCATAATTCCCCCGGGTGGAGACCAACCACCATAAGGCAAAGGCTCGAAGATGCATCCAAGTGGTAGCTCCAATGGGTTGACACCGAGGGGGAAGAAGAAGAAACTAAAGGAATAGACGTATCTTCTCGCTCCCTTTTTTGGTAGATAGATAGGAATTTCTTTTTGCTTCTTGTAGGTCGTGTATAGATGCGGGTTCGGCCCCTGCTAATAGGAATTTTTGGAAAGATTTTTGTACTTATCCTTCTTTTTCAAAGGATAGTTAAAATAAAATTCCATTTTGTTTCCAGCATAACTTTGTGTTTATTTGCTTAAGTATTTCAGCGCTCGAACTTCCATTCAATGTACTTGTGAAGTTTTAGTCTTTGAATCAGACCTGAGTTTAGTTGTTAAGTGCCGAAGTTGCGGTTTCGAGTCATAATCGAACGTCAAGTCAAGTTCCAATTCTGCATTGTCTCGATCGGTAGCCGGTACTTAAGTTTTGCCCACAGTCCCGGGGATAACCTGAAATGGTCGGTCGGCAGCTGCTTTTCACCTTCAATACATCAGGCTTGACTTTGTTGAAATGAAGCTGAAACAAGACGAGCTCGGGTGGTCGGATCACACTCGCTCATCTATTGATAATTGCATCCACACTCTGGGGATTGCACTTGTTGAAAGGAAGTGCAGATTAAGGATCTTAAGGCTTATTTAACACTAGAGGGGGGTGAATAGTGTTTAATGGATTCTAAGACATATATGGACTAAATTAAAATTATGACACAAACAAATGCAGAACTTAATCATAGAACAATCACAGAATCAAACACAGATGCAGAAAGTAAATAAAAAGTAGTAAAAGGAAAGAACACACCGGATTTTATACTGGTTCGGAGTTACCCTACGTCCAGTCCTGCACCAAGGCAAACACCTCGTACAGATTTTTATTATACCAACGTCGAGATTACAATCCTCAAAGGCCTTAAGGTACCCTCCTGTCTTCGAGTCCGGGGCAAACTCTCTTGATTTACGGGACACAAGATCACCCAATTGATTTCCAGGCACAACCATACCTTATAGAGAGACTCGATAAACTTTTGATTACAAATTGATCCTATAACTCTGAATAGCACTTTGATCTTCGAGAGAGGGCAGAGAATCAAATAAGAATGAGATTCTAATTTGATTCACTTGAGAATTCAGCAGAATTTCGGCACAATCTTAAAAATATGAAAATTTTAGAATATGGATTTGTGGAGGAGTGAAGAAAATAGTTAGTTAAAAAATTCATTTGTGAAGGCTATTTATAGACCAGTAACGGTCATTACCATTCGTGAAGAGATTTAAACGAATAGACACTTCTTTTGAAAATTGAAAGTTTTGAATTTAACGGCCATTATGTCGACATGGGGTATCCCAAGATGGTTACATCCCTTAGTTAAAAACAATGTAAAATTTGTTTGGAAAATGGTATTGAAAGGAAAACAAGATGAAATGATTCTGGAGTAAAATAAACTAATTTTCCTATGTTTTAAAATAAAGAAGTGTAGAAAAATATATTTTTAGAATGTATATATAAATTTGATTTTAAATCTCAAGTATATATATATTATAAAAGAATATTTAAAAATCAGAAGATAGTTTTAAAAACAAACGAAGTTTAAAACAAGAGTTTATTTAGAAACAAAAACAAAGAATATTTTAAGGCTAAAACATCACTTTGAAAATCATTTGAAAAGATAATTTTTAAGGCTAAAACATTTTGAAAAGTAGTTTTGAAAATCATTTTGAAAAACCATTTTGAAGTAGTTTTGCAAGCTTCTTCCTGTAGAATATCTCATCACGTCAGGACTCGAGAACTTGTACAAAACCAGGATGTTCGTGGGTTTGTAAGCCACTTGTTGTAGGTTTGTAAGCTACTTGTCGTGGGTTTGTAAGCCACTAAGAAGATAGAAATGGGTTCCATCCCAAATGAAATTTGGAATGAAGATTTCCGTGCTATTATGAAGTTTTAACAAAAACTAGACACTTATCTTGAAATCTTGATCTTGATACTCTAGAGTCTTCAATCTTGATATCTCCATTCTGAATCTTGAGTCTTGAGTCTTTATACTGATCAGTCTTCAATAATCAATACCTGCATATATATATATATATATCCTGCATATACATATCTATCTAGACAATAGTGTTAGTATATATTTTATAATAAGATAAGTTAAAATGGTTGTTGTCATCAAAACCAACATCTCAGTTCCTAACAATCTCCCTCATTTTGATGATGACAACCTGTATTTATAAAATATACTTACCATACCATAACTCCTATCATAACTCCCCCTTACTCCATGACTCCCCCTTACTCCAATCATAACTCCCCCTTACTCCAAGCCAACTACTATTTTATAACTTCTCCCCCTTTGTCATCAACCAAAACTTCTTACTAATAAATTCCTTGAACTTGATATAAGATAATAAACCATAATACAATAGAGTAATCCATATATAAGTGTAATAAGTGCTAAGTGTGATCATAAGTATGAAATGTGATCATAAATGTGAAATGTGATCATGAGTGTGATCATAAGTGTAATCCAGAAGTAAATCAATCATCATCCAATCATATTTACAGTAATTATTCAATCCAATCATATTTACAAACCACACCAAATGTTTTAAATAAGTCGTCAATCAAGTTTAAAACACACCAATCAAATCAAACAAATAACATACAGAATGACTAGACATTCCTTGGTACTTCCACCCATCCATCTTCTCCAAAGATAGTGTCTGCTTTGATGGCATCCCATTCTTCTTTATCTTTGTCGAGAGTGACTGGTGGATTTCCTTCGAGATCGTCCTTGTTAAGGGCTGAGATCATCCAACAAAGGGCATCGAAATGTCTCTCTTGCTCCTTGATCATCTGCATTTGACTCAATTCTAAGTGGCGATGATTACGAAGTATGAATGTAAGGATATTCTTGAAGGAAGCAAGAGATTCCTCAAGATTATCACTTAGATTCTTAATCGGAGAAGCCATAATTCAAGAAATAGGAAGAAATATGAAAGGGAGTGATTAGAAATGAAGTTTGATAATTTATTATGGAAGAAACATGTATAAATAGGGGTAGAAAGTCGTTTAAAATGAATAGACAGAAGTTAGTGACATGAAATTAAAATTTGAAAGTGTAACTACTTTCTGCATGTTGCATGTCGACATAGGGGATGGGGGATGTCGACATGCCTCTGCCTAAAGTGACAATTTGCTTTGTTTTGAATATTATGAACAAATCTATGCAACTAATTTTTGTATAATATAAAAATAAGCAAATATGATTGGATGATGATTGATTTACTTCTGGATTACACTTATGATCACACTCATGATCACATTTCACATTTATGATCACATTTCATACTTATGATCACACTTAGCACTTATTACACTTATATATGGATTACTCTATTGTATTATGGTTTATTACCTTATATCAAGTTCAAGGAATTTATTAGTAAGAAGTTTTGGTTGATGACAAAGGGGGAGAAGTTATAAAATAGTAGTTGGCTTGGAGTAAGGGGGAGTTATGATTGGAGTAAGGGGGAGTCATGGAGTAAGGGGGAGTTATGATATGAGTTATGGTATGGTTTGTATAATATAAAAACAATGGCGTCCTCAGTCCACCCTGCCGCACCCCCTATCTCCTTCGTCCCCAGCAAATACAATTCCATCCTGTCCCCCTCATCCCCCACCCCCTCCTCCTCTGCCGCTCCCATCCAGCATGTGTTCCCACCTCGTGTCCCTTCGCCTACACCCGGATCCAATCAGCCTCAGTGCATCGAGATACTCCCTGCCAAAACTTATGCACAGGTTGCGGGTTCTGCTCCTCGTTCCCCCCTCCTGCCCAACCCTCCGGCCAGGAGACGCCACCCACTGCCTCATTTCAAAAATGTGCGCCACACGGTTGAATTTCTAAAAAAAGAAAACCGTTGCCTTCGCTGCGCAGGCCTCCGACACGTGGCGCAGTCTTGTAGAGATGCAAAGATTTGCTATAAGTACGGATTTTTCGGGCATCCACAATCTCACTGTCCCAATAAAATCCCTAGTCAGCCTCAGGCTCGAATAACTAGTAAAGTCCCCTCCTCTTCCACTAAGGACAAACATCCCTCTGCCCGTTGGGCCCCAATGTCCAATCCCCACTCAGATCGTACGAAACCCTTCAGCTCCCCAAGGCAAATCATTTCCCCTGCAACTCCACATAGCCCACCCCAATCCCCTAAACAGCATCATAACTCATTTTCGAACCCTAAAATTTTCACAATGGCAGACCCATCACTGCTTCTCGTCGCAAACATTATCTCTGGCACTTGGTCCTTAGACTCCCTCCGACACACGCTATCCTCTACATTCCAACACAGAGACTGGCCTCTCTGGCTCCAGTCCGACAACAGCTTCATCTTCTACTGCCCCGCTTTCTTAATCAAAGACCAAATCCTCCAAAGATCGACCATCTCTACAACCGCGGGAACTATACAATTCCATCCCTGGTCTGAGCTGGACCGCCCCGCGCCGACTTTGGACCCACCCTCATGGGCAAGAATCTCCGGGTTCCCTGAACTACTTCGTTTCAACACAGAAGCCATTTCGGAAGCTGTTAAGCCAGTAGGTAGGTTCCTGGCTCAGGACGATTGCGAATGGGCTGAGCTTGACCACCGTTTTTTATACATCCAAATCCAGTTCTACAGCGGCATCATCTCCCCTTCATCCTTTGTCTCCGTCCTCAACAACACTGAATACCTCTTGCGCATTGAAAGATGGGAACACGAACACCCGAACAGACGCCCGGAGAACCACCTGCTGGGATTCGACTACGAAAGGCACTTCTCCCTTTTTGAGCAACACATCCAGATCGACGACTTAGAGTCAGACGACAGATTTGACGTCCTGAACTACTCCCCCATCTTCTCCGGCTCCCCACCGGCGCTTGGCCTTATATACGATCAATCCTTCGAGGTGGTGGGTCCAAGGGGTTGGGATCCATGGCCAGCCCAGGAACACAGGTGGGACCCTTTCTCTGACCTGGACCTCTCATCCCCGCTCTTCCAGCAAATCCCAACCCCTCCGGCCTCATCCGTCCCTCCCCATCCTCCCCCTAACCCTCATACAGATACCTAATCTCTTCCGGTGCAGATCCTTCATTCCTCCCTCCAAACTGACCCCCCCTCTCCCATTCTTCAATTCCCTGTCCATAGCCCAGAGGAACTCAGTCAAGCGGCCCCTCCTAGGACTAATCAAGAGCTTCAGCCCGCCACTCAAGCGGTTGCACAGTGGTCCCAGCCAATCACACCAACAGCGGTGCGTCGTAGCTCCAAACTGGACAGAGCAGCATCTCATCCTGGTAGTTTCTTTAAACACGTTGTCTTTTCGTCCCTTAATAAAAGCTTAAATAAAAAAATGGCACGTTGCATGGGAGTAAACTTGCATGGAGAACACTACTCCTCCATGCAGGCACTAGAATCGGAGCGCTTATCATTCTCCCAATGAAGCTAATATCCTGGAATACACGGGGGTTGGGGGACCCCAGCAAAAGACACGCTGGTAGCCTTGTCATATCCCCTCATAAAGTAGACATTCTTTTCCTGCAAGAATCCAAACTATCAGACCCAAACCCCAACATACTCAGACAGATCGGTGGGCCATTCCTAACTGGGTGGGCCCACATAAATGCTGTCGGTTCGTGCGGCGGTATAATGACAGCCTGGAACGAATCCGTGTGGTCCCACTGCCAAACTTTCTACCACACTTCTGCCCTGCATGTAGCCCTTAGACACTTACAAACTGGCACAATCTTCTTCTTCACAAATATCTATGGCCCACACAACCCTCGAGATAGAAACGATCTCTGGACGAACTGTCTTTCCTTCTCCTCGCATATCAATGGCCCCTGGGTCGTTGGAGGAGATTTCAATACCACTAAATCCCCAACAGATAGGAACTCTGGCAACCTTTCCCAAGACTCCGAAGCCTTCAACCAGTTCATCAACCAGTGCTTCCTAATAGACCCACCCATTAGTAATCGCCTTTTCACCTGGTCAAACCGCAGATCCGACCCCTCACTCGCAAAATTAGACCGCTTCCTTTTCAACCCAGCCTGGGAAGACTTATTCCCCCTCTCCATCGTCTCGGGCCTAGCCACTGTTATCTTCGACCATTGCCCTCTCCTCCTAGACACGGGATCCCTCGCTTGCCACAGCAGACCCTTCAGGTTCGAACGCCTCTGGCTCCTTGAGCCATCTTTCGACAACTTCATCAGAGAAATCTGGACTCAGCCCTCCCCCATCAAATCAGCCACAGCCAGGGTAGTCTCCAAGCTCCGTTCTCTCCGAAAAATCATCAAACCTTGGGCCAAATCAGTTTGGGGCTCCATTCGTTTGCGCATCTCAGCCATCCAAGATGAGATTCTAGACCTTAACATCCTGGAAGAAACCTCCCCGCTCTCCGAACTAGACCGCTCTCGTCTGAGAGAGCTGGAAGCTGACCTCGACAGGTTGTCTCTGCAAGAAGAAATAGGCTGGAATCAACGGTCCAAAGCGAAATGGATCAAAGACGGAGACAAGAACACTGCTTACTTCCACCGTCTTGCCAATGGCAGACGTAGATCCAATCACATCCCCGAAATCACTCATGACAACATCACTACCACTGATCAATCAGCCATCCTCAAACTCTTCACTGACTATTACCGATCCATTCTTGGCCTTCACCCCCCTCCTCTCCCCCCAATCGATTAGGAACTGATCTACCCGGTTAACCCCCTCATCCCCATTGACCATCCCTTCACCGAAGAAGAAATTTGGGCAGCGCTTAAAAGCATGTCTGATGATAAGGCTCCTGGCCCAGATGGTTTCGGGCCACTTTTCTTCAAACACTACTTGGGAAATCGTCAAATTTGACATCATCGAAATGTGCTCTGAATTTCATACCGATCCAACTTCTGTGGACCGCATCAACTACGCAAATATCATCCTTCTCCCAAAATCCCCAGGCGCCACCTCCCTCTCGTCCTTTCGCCCCATTAGCCTCCTAAACACAACCTTTAAGATCATAACCAAGGTCCTAGCCAACCGCCTCCAGGGCTTCATAGCCCCCCTTATTGGAATCGAGCAATCTGCATTCATCTCGGGCCGTAACATCATGGACTGTGTAGCAATGACCCAGGAGATCATTTCCTTCTGCCACTCTACCTCAACACCAGGAATGCTACTCAAACTAGACTACTCAAAAGCGTTTGACTCAGTCAACTGGCAATTCATTGTGGAGTTAATGGAACACAGAGGCTTCCCCACAAAATGGTGTAACTGGATATCCTCTATACTCAATTCAAGCATGTCCTCGATAGCCATCAATGGGACCTCGGGGGTCTAATCAAATCGGCCCGCGGACTGCGACAAGGTGACCCACTTTCTCCCTTGCTTTTCGTTCTGGTGGCCGATGTGTTCAATCGCATGATCAAATTAGCAATTTCGAACAACATTTTTCAGGGCATCAACCTCCCCAATTCTAACCTAGTCATATCCAACCTCCAATTCGCTGACGACACCATTCTATTCGCATCACCCACGTTCAACCACATCCACTGCCTCAAAGTAGCCCTATATTCATTCGAACTCATATCGGGCTTGTCCATCAACTTTAGCAAAAGTTCCATCATCATGCTCGGAAATGCTGACCACCTCGGGCTAACCTGTTCCAGCCTGCTTAACTGTAAGATCGCACACTTCCCCATCTCCTACCTCGGAGTCCCTATCCGTCCAACCAAATTGCATAGATCTGATTGGTTCCCCCTCATCGCCAAGATCGAAAAAAGACTTCATTCATGGAAAGCTCATTCATTGTCCTCAGCAGGGCGCCTAGTCCTCGTTAAATCTGTTCTATCATCGATTCCCACTTACTGGATGTCATTGTACAAACTCCCCTCCTGGGTAATCAAAAAAATCGACTCAATCAGAAGCTCCTTTCTTTGGAATGGTAGTAACATAAAGAGGCTCGTAAACTGGCAAACTGCCTGCCTACCCCTGAGAAACGGCGGTCTTGGAATCACTAATCTAATTGACTTCAACATAGCGCTCCTCGCCAAATGGCTCTGGCGGTTCCTAACCCCTGGCCCCACCCTTTGGAAATCATGGATCACCTCCCTACACTATCACTCTAACCCTCACCTGGTCCTCCACGCCCCCATTGGCATCAAACCATCCCCCTTCTGGTCTGGAGTAGTTTCAACCCTACCACGTGTTAAAAGGCTCTTCCACGTCAATCTGGGAAACGGGGCTAATTGCCTCTTCTGGCTGGACACATGGCATAATCAGCTTCCACTATCCTCCATCCTCCCCAACCTCTTCGCCCATACAAATAATATCTTCACCTCCATCTCTGACATTTCCACTTTGGGCCCAGTCCAGCTTCTCCCGGCTTCCTACTTCGACCTCTCCACCCTCACCGAGATCCACCTTGTCTCCTCAATTATCCGCAACACCCACCTCAACTCCCGACCAGACTCCTTCATTTGGGCACCCAACCCCTCATCCGGCTTCTCTGTTGCCTCCTGCTATGCGCACCTAAACAGCCCTGGACGCCTATTCACCTTCCCCAGAGTTTGGAAGTGCAGGATTCAGCCCCGCTTTGCTTTCCTGCAGTGGTGCCTCATCCAGGGGCGAATTAACACAAGAGACAGACTCCTCCGCCATAACATCGTAGTAGACCCCAGCTGCTTCCTTTGTTCCACCTCAACAGAAAGTTTGCAACATCTCTTCTTCGAGTGTGATTTTGCTGTCAGGGTCTGGGCGGCGATAACTGCTCACATTCTCGGACATATTCCCACGTTCACCTCATATTTCGACCATTGGCAGAACAACCCCCACAGCTATCACCTAGATCTCATGGTAGCTATTTTCAGCTGGTGGATCTGGGCCGAGCGCAATGCACGTGTATTCTGCAAGCCCATATCTACCTTTGAAGGAACTTGTAGACGTATTATTCACCAATTCTCATCTATATCAGGTCGTAGCTTCTCCGCTCCGTTCAGGCTGAGACTACCTCACCCCAGCTCTCCACAGGCTGAATCCTCGGGCAGCACATCAGCAGTTCCTCCTGACAGGCATCATGGGCACCATTAAACCGCAATTTAGCTCCGGTCGTTTCATCCCTGTTGTTCGCTATATGTATTTTGTATATATAACTCTGTCTCACAAAGACTAGCTTACTACTTCTCAGTACTTTTTGGCCAGTGATCAGGCTTGTTGATCGCAATATTTACTTATTTATATGATATCTAATCGGCTGTGTAGTGCCACGCTACACAACCGTGTCGCTAAAAAAAAAAAGTGAAGTTGAATAACATGAAATAAAAGATTTCATTAATGATTCTAGTCAACATTACATAAAATAATATAATATTAACTAAAATAAATGAAAATACGGATAGAACTTGAAGCAAACAAGATAACATGAACTAAAACTAATTAGATGAAGATGAAGAAGATGATAGTCCATGCTTTCTACTAACTTTCCCGAAGAACTTGTTGATTTTAGTGGAAATCTTATCCATTTTCTTACTCATCGACCTTTTGAGTGTCTTTCGATTTTCCACTATAATTCTTTGATTATTGAGAATGGTCTTATTGGATGGATTAGCGGGATTAGTAGGTTATTCAATACTCTCTAAGGAAGTTTCATGATCTTCCTCTTCCTCCTCTTCAATTTCCATTCCTTCCTCTTCCTCTTCTTCTTCTTCCTCTATTTCTTCCACCTCTTCGTGAGCAAGCATTTCTTCCTTTTCCGTAAGTGTTTCATATGGTTGAAACACTAATGGAATTTGCATAAGGGAAATGTTTCCATGGTTGAACACTTTTCTAGTTATAAATTCTTCCCTTTTAAAATCAACTCTAAAGTAATTAAAAATCCGAGTGAGATAAACTCCATGATATAATGTGTTTTCACCCATAGTAAAATTCTTGGGCCTTAGCTCATCCAAAATAACTTGAGCCCAATTGATATCATAATTTCCAAAAATTGCAAAAAGAGCTTTGCAAACTTTCAAAGTTGGGTTGTTGTAGTTTCCCGATCTTGGTATAAGGGTGTGTTGAATAAGAAGGTTAACCATTCTTGCTTTTGGACGAAAATAACGATTTTTGAATTCAAAATTGTCATCCCCTTCAAAGATGTGATGAAATGTCTCTCGATCATTTTCATTTATTTGAAATTCCGAGAGATTCATTCCGGTATACTTGCATCCTAAAATATTTCCTAAAATTTCACAATCCAATACTATTTGTGTTCCTTTAACACTACTCCAAATTTGTCCATCTTGCCCATCATAAAAACCACGATTCAAATTCGCATAAAACATCTTAACAAGATTTGGGTAACATACAAAATCATTTTGTTTGTTATCTACTACACTAAGAATAGAACATTGTTGAAAAAGATTTTCAATTTCATAAGAAGGAAAATCTTCAAAAATAGAAAATTTCCCCGTATGAATTTTACCAAAGTTTACATAGTTGATGTAAGCTTTGATAGCTTCCAGGTCATTAAAAAAAAGTTTTGATAGCTTTTGGAAGCCTAATGGTGTTAGGAGTGCTTGAAGAGGCCATTGAAGAAGTTTGAGAGGAGTTGAAGATAATGAAGATGAATTTGAAATTTGAAATAAAAGTGAAAAGTGATGATAAGGAGAGTGAATTAAATAGAGATTCTATAGATATGTTCTCTGGTCAAGAGGCATCTTTCCAGAGCATTGAAGTTGGTGAAAAGGTGGAGGGAAATTCAAAAGTTTGAATTCAAATTTTGTAATCAAATTTTTGAGGGGCATGTCGACATGGGGTATCCAGGTATGTCGACATGTGCCTATTGAATCAAAGGGCAAGTGTCTATTCCTAATTTCTAATAAATGTATATATTATATCCTATATTCTACTTATATAATTCCTCTGATAACATTAAATATAATAATACTTAAATATTAATAATTTAATATTTAAAATATTATTAAAATAATATTAGTTTTGAATTTAAAATTCAAATTTCAAGGAATAAATTTGAATTTAAAATTCAAAGAATTTAAAAAATCAAGCAAACAAACAAGCATCCATTCAAACAAGAAAATTTTAAAATAATGTAAATGCATACCTATGTTTAGATCCATACTCCCAACATCGTTTGATTCATGAATAGCAGTGAAACACAGATTTGAATTATCCGTCTTCTTTTCATCGTCACTGGATGATGAGTCTGAGTCATCAAGAGTTGCTGTGTATGCTTTCTTTCTTTTCCATGACGAAACATTGTTTGGAGGGAACAACAGTTTATCTAGATACAGACAATCTTTCCTATGATGACCGACTTTATTGCAATTGTAGCATCTATCATTGTTGACGTTCTCTGTATTATTTTTGGAATTCCTTTGATCATTTCTTTTGTAATTATTAATTTTTCTATATTTTAGGAATTTCCGGAAGTTTCTTGTCATGAAAGCAATCTCCTCATCACTGTCTGGTTCCGAATCTTTAGTCGTTGCATTGAATGCTAATGACTTCTTCTCTGTAGCCTTGTTTTCTCTTCTTCCTTGCAGTTGAACTTCATAAGACATCAGATTCTCAATCAATTCCTCTATTTTCATTAGACTGATATCATTTGCTTCTTCGATTGCAAGTGTCTTTTGATCTCATTTCGGAGTAAGTGAATTTAGAATTTTTCTGACTTGGTCTTCCTCCGAAAAGCTTTTTCCCAGTGCAATTAGTGAATGACCAATTTCTTGAAATCGACAATACATGTCAGAAATGGACTCATTTGCATGCATTTTAAAAAATTGAAACTGATTAGTTAATATGGAAATTTTAGTCTGTTTAACTTTGCTTGTTCCTTCATGAGTAACTTGCAAAGTTTTCCAGATTTCAAATGAAGACTTACAAATAGACACTCTATTAAACTCATTCTTATCTAGTGAACAAAATAATATATTCATGGCCTTTGAGTTATTTTGTGCAACACCCTTTTGCTCAGTAGTCCACTGGGCAAAATCAGTAGTTGGGTTAGCATACTTTTGTATGATATTCCAAGTGTCTAATCCTACTGATTGTAAATAAATTTTCATTCTACAAGCCCAATATGCATAATTACTGCCATTGAAAAATGGTGGTTTGACAGTAGACTGACCTTCTACAAATGAACTAGTGTTATTGTTAACAGAACAAGTGCCAGAGTTGACATTACCAATGTTGGTAGCCATTAAAACAATTTTCAAGTTTCAGATTATGAAAACTATGAAAACCAATGCTCTGATACCAATTGAAAGGAAGTGTGGATTAAGGATCTTAAGGCTAATTTAACACTAGAGGGGGATGAATAGTGTTTAATGGATTCTAAGACTTATATGGACTAAATTAAAATTATGACACAAACAAATGCAGAACTTAATCACAGAACAATCACAGAATCAAATACAGATGCAGAAAGTAAATAAAAAGCAGTAAAAGGAAAAAACACACCGGATTTTATACTGGTTCGGAGTTACCCTACATCCAGTCCTGCACCAAGGCAAACACCTCGTACAGATTTTTATTATACCAATGTCGAGATTACAATCCTCAATTTCTAAAGGCCTTGAGGTGCCCTCCTGTCTTCGAGTCCGGGGCAAACTCTCTTGATTACGGGACACAAGATCACCCAATTGATTTCCAGGCACAACCATACCTTATAGAGAGACTCGATAAACTTTTGATTATAAATTAATCCTCTAACTCTGAATAGCACTTTGATCTTCGAGAGAGGGCAGAGAATCAAACAAGAATGAGATTCTAATTTGATTCACTTGAGAATTCGGTAGAATTTTGGCACGATCTTAAAAATATGAAAATTTTAGAATATGGATTTGTGGAGAAGGAGCGAAGAAAATAGTTAGTTAAAAAATTCGTTTGTGAAGGCTATTTATAGACCAGTAACGGCCATAACCATTCGTGAAGAGATTTAAACGAATAGACACTTCTTTTGAAAATTGAAACTTTTGAATTTAACGGCCACCATGCCGACATGGGGTATCCCATGATGTCAACATCCCCTAGTTAAAAAGTATTTAAAATTTGTTTAGAAAATGGCATTGAAAGGAAAACAAGATGAAATGATTCTGGAGTAAAATAAACTAATTTTCCTATGTTTTAAAATAAAGAAGAGTAGAAAAATATAATTTTAGAATGTATATATAAATTTGATTTTAAATCTCAAGTATATATATATATATTATAAAAGAATATTTAAAAATCAGAAGATAGTTTTAAAAACAAACGAAGTTTAAAACAAGAGTTTATTTAGAAACAAAAACAAAGAATATTTTAAGGCTAAAACATCTTTTTGAAAATCATTTGAAAAGATAATTTTTAAGGCTAAAACATTTTGAAAAGCAGTTTTGAAAATCATTTTGAAAAACCATTTTGAAGTAGTTTTGCAAGCTTCTTCCTGTAGAATATCTCATCACATCAGGACTCGAGAACTTGTGCAAAACCAGGATGTTTGTGGGTTTGTAAGCCACTTGTCTTAGGTTTGTAAGCTACTTGTCGTGGGTTTGTAAGCCACTAAGAAGATAGAAATGGGTTCCATCCCAAATGAAATTTGGAATGAAGATTTCCGTGCTATTATGAAGTTTTAACAAAAACTAGACACTTATCTTGAAATCTTGATCTTGATACTCTAGAGTCTTCAATCTTGATATCTCCATTCTGAATCTTGAGTCTTGAGTCTTTATACTGATCAGTCTTCAGTAATCAATACCTGCATATATATATATATATATATATATATATATATATATATATATCCTGCATAGTTCCTGCATATACATATCTATCTAGACAATAGTGTTAGTATATATTTTATAATAAGATAAGTTAAAAAGGTTGTTGTCATCAAAACCAACATCTCAGTTCCTAACACTTGTATGTCGGCAGTCAATCACGCCTGTTTAATGATTAGAGATATGTTCGTGCTCCAGGGACTTAGATTAATTCTCTGTGGTCAGTCATACCCAATTTGTGTTTATACTCCGGGGACTCGGAGTTGTCTCACGGGTGGTTGGTTCGCACCCGGTTTGTGTTATACTCCAGCCCGCACTCTCGGGACATAGAGTTAGCTGATGGGCAGCCAGTCACACCCATTTTGATGTTTATACTCCAATTCACACTCTGGGAACCTGGAGTCAGTTAACAGACGGTCGATCACATCTGTTTTGAGTTTTAGGATTTCGTTCGCACTACGGGAACGATAGATGTACCAGGATCTTGGATGGTCGGATCAAATTCACCCTGAGTTAACAAGCGAGGTCGTTAGATGGACGGATCCATCCTCCTCGGACTTGATTTAAGTACGGGCAAAGTCGTTAGGTGGACGGATCCACCCTCTTCGAGCCCGCATTTGTAAGTTTATATTCCAGCTCGCACTCTGGGAGCCGGAGTTAGTTAGAGGACTGTCATGTATCAATCCTTTCTTGGCTTCAGTGTGATGGTTTTCCCCCGAGCTCGTGTTTCACTTAGTGAGTGACTAGTCGTATCACAGTCACTCCCTATTTGAATAAGTTCCACCATAGAATGGAACTTAGCTCTCCGTGCATTGTGATGGTCGCATGACGCATTTCAAAAATCACCGCTCTGGCTCGAAGAGATTGCATTTTATTGCTGAAATAAGAAAGTATGGTAAAGTCAGTTGCCTTATTACAAATTCAAATTTCAAAATGCATAAACAAATTGTAAATGAAAAGTAGACTGGATGAATAAATAAAGCATGTTATGTGTAGTAGCGGCGAAGACTCTCGCTGTTCCAGGCTTGCGGTAAAGAAAGATCGTCAATGGTTGATAATTTAAAGGTGCCGTCTCCGAGTCTTTGTTCGATAACATACGGTCCTTCCCACGTTGGTTTCATATGCGAAGGGACCGGGTAAATTCTCTTAAGGACGAGATCGCCGAGTTCAAAGGTTCGGGGTCGGACCTTGGCATTGTACAATCGGGCGACTCGACTTCGGTACGCGGCTGCCCTTAAATCAGCCTCTTCTTGCTTTTCATTCAATAAGTCCAGAGATTCGACAAGTAATATAGCATTTGTCTTCGGATCATAATATGTCACACGATGAGAAGGTACTTCCATCTCGACTAGACTAACGACTTCTGAACCGTAGGAAATAGAAAATGGAGTGTGGCCGGTCGTGGACTTGTGGGTTGTTCGATAAGCCCATAGGGCCATAGGAAGTTCATCGACCCATTTGCCCCCGGCCTTTTCCAGTCGTTTCTTCATAATGGACTTTATAACTTTATTAACAGCTTCAACCTGTCCATTTCCTTGAGGGTGTGCAACTGCAGAGAACTTCTTCCAAATGTGGAATCGTTGATAGAAATTCTTAAATTCAACACTGTCGAATTGGGCTCCGTTGTCAATGATGATGGTATGTGGGAGACCAAATCGACAAATAATGTTGCGTACAACAAAGTTGATCACTTTCTTCATTGTGATAGTAGCAAGGGGCTCAGCTTTCGCCATTTGGTAAAGTAATCAACTATAATGATGGCGTACTTCGCACCACCTTTTGCTAGAGGTAGAGAACCAATAATGTCGATGCCCCATACTGCGAACGGCCATGGACTGACCATCTGAGTTATTTCGGTAGGCGGAGCTCTTGGAATCCGAGCATGTTTCTGACATGTGTCACATTTCCTGGCATAATCCGATGCATCGCGATTTACAGTCGGCCAATAATAACCATATCGGAGTACTTTCTTAGCAAGAGCTTGCCCCCCAGTGTGATCGCCACATTGTCCTTCGTGTACATCATGCAATACTCGATTGATTTCATCGTGGGCGATACACCGGAATAGAGGAACAGAGTACCCTCTTCTATACATGACTCCATTCTGAATAGTGAACCGCGAAGCCTTTCGAAGAACTTGTCTTTTTTCACTCTTGCGCTCTGGCAGGGTCCCATGCTCGAGATAGTTTTTGAATGGAGTCATCCATGTCTCCTTATCGGGAATGACTTCAAATACCCAGTCGGTCTCCATTTGATCAACACTCGAGAAAGATAATGTCTCAACGGGAACGAGTTCCATTTGCTGTGCCTCACCGATACTGGCCAATTTTGTTAAGGAATCAGCCTTCTGATTGCGTTCTCGGGGTATACAATATATGGCATAATAATCGAACTGATTTAATATTTCCTGAACCCGAGCGAGATAAGCGGCCAGTCTTCGGTCTATGGCCTGGTACTCCCCCCGAACTTGGCACATGACCAATTATGAATCGCAGTAAATCTCCACAGCAATAATTCTTAATCTCTGGCAAGCCTTAGTCCGGCGAGTAGGGCTTCGTATTCGGCCTCGTTGTTGGTCGCTCAAAAATCGAACTTTAAAGCATAGCATATAGATTGGCCTTCAGGAGTTTCAAGTACAACCCCGACGTTTGAGTAGTGGTCATTCGATGCACTATCAGTACGTAGCTTCCAGACATATTTGGGAGATTCACTGGTTTCGGGCAAGTCCTCTGAGATAGTGAATTCAGCGATGAAGTCTGCCAGGACTTGTCCTTGAATAGCTCGCCTTGGTGTGTAAGTGATGTCGAACTGACTCAGCTCGATATTCCACTTGAGTAACCTACCAGACGTCTCAAGCCGCGTAAGGACCCGTCGTAACGGCTGGTCGGTGTATACAGTGATAGGATGAGCCTGAAAATATGGACGGAGCTTCCTCGAGGCAATGACAAGACAATAAGCTAACTTTTCTAGCTTCGGATAATTTCTCTTTGCTCCGATCAGTCGTTTGCTAATGTAATAGACAGGCCGTTGTATCCGGTCCTCCTCCCGAATTAAGGCAGCACTGATTGCGTTTTCTGACACCGCCAAGTAGATGTACAATCTCTCATGATCAATAGGCTTTGACAGGATGAGTGGTGTGGACAGGTGTTGGACCAGTGCTCGAAATGCGCCCTCACATTTCTTAGTCCATTCAAAATTCCGTTTCCCTTTTCTAATCAGATCGAAGAATGGAATGCATTTGTCGGTGGATTTTGAAATGAACCTGCTCAGTGCTTCAACTTTCCCGTTGAGGCTTTGAACTTGCTTGATAGTCTTTGGAGTCTCAAGATTTCTGATTGCCTAGATCTTCTCGGGATTGACTTCGATTCCCCGAGCATTGACGATGAATCCAAGGAATTTTCCAAACGCGACCCCAAAGTGACATTTCAACGGGTTGAGTCTCATTCTGTACTCTCGGAGGATGTTGAACATCATTTCCAGGTCTTTGATATGATTGGTGGAGAATCGCAACTTAACAAGCATGTCGTCCACATACACCTCCATGGTATTTCCGATCTGGTTAGCGAACATTCGGTTGACGAGTCTCTGATAGGTTGCCCCGACATTCTTAAGTCCGAACGACATCACTTTGTAGCAATAAAGTCCCAGATCAATGACGAAGCTGGTATGCTCCAGATCGGGCAAGTGCATGGGTATCTGGTTGTAGCCGGAATACGCATCCATGAAGGATAAGAGTTCATGTCCAGCCGTTGAATCTACAAGTTGATCAATTCGGGGAAGTGGAAAACTGTCTTTAGGGCAAGCTTTATTCAAGTCTGAGTAGTCAACGCATGTTCTCCATTTACCGTTAGGTTTCCTAACAAGTACAGAATTGGACACCCATTATGGATATAATGCATCTCGGATAAACCTGTTCGACCTGAGTTTATCTACCTCTTCCTTAAGGGCGGCAGATCTCTCTGGATCCATACCACGCCTTTTTTGCTTGACCGGGACATGCCGCGAGTCAATATTCAATGTGTGGCTCACGATATCTAGCGAGATCCCACACATCTCGGAGTGCGTCCAGGCAAACACGTCGAGGTTTTCCCGAAGAAATTCAACCAATTCCTCTTTCATCTGTTGGCTTATCTCAGATCCAATCTTTACCATTTTAGAATTGTCATCATTATTGATCGGAACATCGATCGTCAGCTCTGCCGGAGAAGCCTGACTGTCTTTGACTTTGTCTTCGCTTTCGATATCTCTCAGGTCAAGATCTCTTGGGAATTGGTTGTGGTGCCCAGGCCTTGGCCCAGGTGTTAGCTGTCAATTCTCCGCAAAGCGGACGCAGAAAGATTCCTCTACGCCCTTTCCCTTTTCTTTTTGCCGTTCTTCCCGCAGCTCAGCAACATAACAGGCTCGTCCAGCAGCCTGGTCTTCCTGAACGACTCCAACTCCATTGTCGGTAGGGAATTTCAAAGTTAGGCACTAAGGGGCAATAGCAGCCTTGAACTCAGCTAAGGCCGGTCGGCCCAAGAAAGCGTTGTACGGTGGGTCTATATCCAATACAATAAACTGTAATATCTGGACTCTCCGGCGTTCTCCAACTCCCAACTCCACTGGTAGCTCCACCATCCCAGTGGGTATAGTTGCACTTCCATTGAAGCCATGAATACGAGACTGATAAGGCTTCAAATCGTTCGCTTCCATCTTCATCTGGTCATAGGCTCGCTTAAAGAGTATGTTTACTGAACTTCCACTGTCCACTAAGATCCTCTTCATCCAAGCAGGACCTATTTGAGCTGAAATGACAAGTGGATCAATGGTTAGGGCTTCGACTCTGACGGCATTCTTGTCTCGAAATACGATGTCGTCTATCATCATTTTCTGTTGCTTGGACGGAGCCCCGTCTTCCAAATTACTACAACATTCGAAGCTCGCATGCCTAATAGAGCTGGCATACGACTCCATTTACCTCCAGCTCCGATCTGCTGGATAAGGACCACCACTAACAGTGTTTATCACTAACCTCCCACCAGTACGAGCGGGTTCCTCCGGTATAACATGATTTGGTACTTGGTTTTGATTCGATGGGCACGCACCTCCAGACTGCGGCGCCCGAACAAACTGCTCTAATTTTCTTTCTCAGATCAACTTCTCGATAATATCCTGTAAATGACGACATTTGTTCGTGTTGTGGCCATAACTATCGTGAAATCTACAAAACTTCCCTCTTTGAATCTGTTTTTCTGATGATTGCTTTGGAGCGGGTTTCTTATATTTGATAGTATTGCAAGTCTGCAAGTACACATTTTTCAGAGACATATTGAAAGGAGTATAAGTGTCAAACATAGGAGCTCTACATCCCGGTCCGCAATTCTGATCCTGTTTCCTGCCCTGATTTCCATCACCTTTCTATTTATTCTGTTTATTCTGTATGTTTAACTGCACCTTTCCGGAACTCTCCTCGGTTTGTTTTACAGTGACATTGCTTTGGATTCCTTCCACACTGGGCCCTACATCATCCTTTTTCCTAGACTATTTCGCATCCTCCCTTCTCAAGAACTGAGCTGCCTTAGAATAGAAACGGTCTAATGACATAGAAGGTTTTCCGGCCAACCAGTTGCCAAATTCGAAATCGGGATCGATTCCCTTAGTTAGTGCCATCAGATTTGAGTTGTCATTATGATTACTAATCTCAACGCATGCAGCATGAAACCACTCTAGATAACGTCTGAGTGTCTCTCTGGGAGCTTGAGTGACATTGGATAAGGTATTAACATCTTTGGGCCTTGTGACATGCATGCGAAACTGTTCAATAAACTTCATTGCCAACTGGTCAAACATGAGATAGATCGAGGTGGTAGGCGAGTAAACCACATAGTTGTGATCCCCCCTAGGGAAATTGGGCAACTTTGGCATTTGACCACATCATCAGCACGCGCAACATTCATTAAAAATTCATACTTTAAAATGTGTTGGTTAGGGTCAGAGCTCCCTTCGTAAACAGGTTGAGTTGGCATTCTGAATCGCCGAGGCGGTTCAGCGTAGAGGATATCGTCGGTGAAAGGGGTATGAGTCTAGGAGATTCCCCATTCGTCATTGGTGAGGCCCTGACTTTCACGGATCATCTGACGGATCATTGTCGGGATATCTGGCATCTGGACATTCTGGGCATGCTGGGCCAAGGTGTGGTCGGGTTCCACAATGCGAGGATGGGCCGGGCACGGTCGACGGTCCATACCTCGCCACCTTGGCTCTAGGTCTTTGGGAACATAAGGTTCAGGAGTATAATCGTGTTGGTGAAGGTTCAGATCTATTTGGTTCCCAGTGTCAGTTTCCAACTCGGTGGCAGTGGCAACAGCGCGGTTATTGGTAGCGTATTAAGGAACCATCCCTCCTTAGGAAGAGGGTCCGGTCTGGTGGCTGGTTAACGGACCAACTCTCGGTTGTCCAATAGTCAAAGTGCGCCGATGTCCGGTAGCATGTGTATAGCTTCCATCCAGCCGTGGGTGCGTGGATCTGTGATTGTAATCAGAAGAAGCCGAACTCTCAATGGATGAGTAGGAAGCCTGATCCCTTCGGGATATCCTTCATTTTTCATGGTTCAACATATAACAACCCTATATTTTGTGATTATTTTAATTATATATTTTAATTACTTTAATTAAATTTCCCGATTTAAAAAATTTGTTTTATTTATTTAAATTAGATAATTTTGTTATTTTAAATATTAATTATGATTTGTAGGTGAATTATAATCCCAAACATGAATAAATAGGATATTTTTCCAAAAATGTGAATTTTGGTCAATATAGTCAAACTTTGACTTTTAATATAAAATTTAAAATGATGAAATTTTGAAATCTATCTTTATTTTATGAAAGTAAATAATATTTTCAGAATACTGCTTTTTGTTTCGTTGAATTTGATTTATAATGTGAAAGTTATGCCCTTTTAAATATTGAGTGTAATGTGCTGTATTTAACAAAACTGTTTATTTTAAATTATATAAATAATATTTTATCTGGTCATGTAATGTTCTAATTTATATTTATATGGGTAAACTAACATGTTATGTATATATTTTGGTTTTAAAACATTTTTAAAAGTGTAATTGACATTTTCCAGTGTCAGTTGTATTCTGTTTATAATTTCTAATTTCCAGTTTCATTTAATTAAAGAAATTATTTATTTATTTTTCCACTTTCTTAAGATCTTATTTTATTCTCATTCCCACTTTATTTTGTTCCTCATTTATTTTATTTATTTGACTTTTATTTTTTTTAAGGTGAAATAGAAATTTTCTAAGGCTAGTGATATTTTGTTTGTAATTTTAAGACTAGTTTCAATTAAATAAATTATTTCTTTGTTCTTTTTCTATTTTCTCTAAAATTTAATTATTGATTTCATTTTGAAAATATAAATGAATCATTTTATTTCAAATTTTTGCATTAGAATATTTTTAAAATGAAGTAGATATTTTTCTAAAGCTTGTGATTATTTAATTGTAATTTTTGAACCTTGTTTCCAATTTTTAAGCAATTTCCTTAATTCTTTTTCTATTTTGCTTTAAATTTAATTATTTATTTCCTTTTTTTTTTACTTTTTTTTTTCAGTTTTAAAATTCATTTACTGAAATTTTGTTTATTTTATTTAATTAAAATAGAAATGGAAATTGAAAGGACTTAAGCTTTATAACGTGTGACTTTTCGGCTGCTAGTCTTTTCATTTTCCTTTGTCTTTTCATTGCCTTGAGTTTTTGGCCGTATACCTCATTGTAGCCGTGAGTTTCTCACTTCAATTTCATGTGAAAAACTCCTTCTCTATCTCATTTGCATGGCTAAAACAAAAAAAGGGTAATGGCTTTTCTCTTCTTCTCTTTTTCCTCCTTTTTTTATTGATTTTGCCTAGATCTATTCATGCTTTGCTCGGCCAAACCCTCCACCATCTCCACCATAGCCTCCACCACCTTCCTCCTCCCCTTCCACGGCTTCAAAACCCTCTCCCCTCCTCTGACCAGATCAGGCCATGACCTTTAAATGAAGACAAACACCTCAAAACATTGCAAAAACCCATCCAAACCATGCTAGTCGATCACTATTGCACTACCATCACCATAGATTGCCTTGGCCACCTCCTATTGCTCCACCACCACCTTGACACACCCCTAACCATCACCTCCTACCTCTGTCCAGACCTGTACATGAAATGGCCGAACCTAGATGGAACATAGACCGAGCCAAAAGTTGAACAAAAACTCCACTATTTGCATAAGCCTCTTCATATTCATGTGTAGTAACTCCTCCACCACTTCAACGCCTTGTAGCCATGTCTCTTTGAACCCAAATTTGAGCCAAAGTCATGCCAAACCTGAGCCAAAACATCCCCTAGGCCGAGCAAGTAATGGTAGAAAACAAGGCAAAAACATTCATTCCTTTATTGCATCTTATCTTCATTGTTTCAACATTGTTTTGTGTTGAATATTTATGTGTATATTGTCTTGTTTTGGTTATTGTTTACAAGATAAATATCAAGGCTCTCTATTCATTCAAATCAAAAGTCATGCTGTATCGTGCTTGTCATGCTTTCTGGAATCTATTCTGTGTGTTTTGATCGCTAACTCCAGCGTAAAAAAGTGAGTAAATCTCACCTGACATTTATACTTATGCAAATGTGAATTGACAACAATTGAATGTGTAGAATATTATATATGATATTATAACTGCCCATGATTATTAATTATATGATGTTACACCTGTTATTTTACCTGTCATATTATCTGTTACTGTTATTTATTGTAAAACTGTTCATTTATACTTGTTTATCACACTGCAAGTTCCCTGTAGATTAGATTCACTATGGGTTGAAATGATACATATCCGAACGGACTTTAGAATAGGGAAAAATCGTTATGGGCTGAAATGATAGGCCTGAACGATTTTTATTTATTTTATTTTAACTTGGGATTGCGGGTTTGAAATGATAGAACCCGAATTTTTCTTTTTAAACTGCGGATTGAAATGATACATATTCGTATCACTTGACCTAGGTTATAAAACTATATACAGGCCCGTGGTTATTTTTATAAAGTATTTTGAATATTTTAAATATTTCTAAAAAGTGTAAAATTATGAAAATTTGATTTAAATTGGATTTTTAATGTTTAAATAAAGAAATTTGAATTTTTTCTAGAAGTTAAAAATGTAATTTAAATGAATGGTAAAAGTGAATTTTTGAAATATAACTTAAGTTTGGAAATTTGGAATTTTGGTTTTAAAATGATATTTAAGTTATATAAATAAAATGGAAATTTAATTATATTTGGAAAATGGTAAATATGATAATTTGATTTGAATTTAAATGATTTAATAAAGTGTTATTGAGTTTTCTATGTATTAAAATGGTTAAATAAATGAATGCTTAAAAGTGTAATTTTAAAATATAACTTGACTTGGAAATGTGAATTTGGTTTTTATTAAAGGTTTAAGTTAATTAAATAAAATTGAAAATTTAGTTTAATTTGTGAAATGGAAATAAAATATAAGTGTTATGTTTATTTGTTAAAAATGTGAAGAAAAGAAAATTGTACATTTGGATTTGTTAAGAAAAATTATTGGAAATTTAGATTTTACTGTAAATGTTTCTTATAAAAATCATAAATTAAAAGAGTAATTTTAATGAACATTTTTGAATGTCAAAATATAATTTTATAATGTTTAAAAGGTTTAATATTGAAGGTTATTATTTGCTGGAAATACACCAAAATCTGGAAATTACTTTTTATAGCATTCAGAAATGTTATGATTTCTGTAAATGAACTAAAATTGAATAAAAGAGCTATTATAGCATTTCTGAAATGCTATAGTTGCTGTAGTCGAACTAATTAGACTAAAACTTGACTCAGGTCTATTACAGCAGTTCTTTAACTGCTGTAGTGGTCTGCTGTCTTTGCTGAATAAATTTAAAACCTTTAATTTGAAACCTGAGCTATTACAGCATTTCTAGGAATGCTGTCTTTGCTGTTTTAAACTAAATTTCAACTATACTAAGATTTAACAACAGTTTTAAAATGCTATCTTTGCTAAATTAAAAGTGTTTTCAAGTATAACTTATAACCGCTTTTTCTGAATGCTGTGAAAGGCTGAAATTTCCAATGTTTATGGTTTTTAACTTAGTAAATGAACTCAGAATAGTTTAAAACTTTGGAAATTGAATACTTGATTTGAAAGTATAATAATTACACTTTTAAATGGTTTAGATGAATTATTTTGATTGAAATATAAACTATTTAAAAGGTGACTTGAAGTGATAATAAATGAATGATATCTTTGAATTTAAAAGGTATTTAAAATTGAATATTTGGATTTGAACTCAAATAAATGATTTGAAATGAAGTTTTGAAATGATATGATGTTTTGATATATTAAAATGATTTGAAATGAAGTTTTGAAATGATATGATGTTTTGATATATTAAAATGATTTGAAATGAAGTTTTTGAAAGGATATGATATTTTGATATATTAAAATGATTTGAAATGAAGTTTTGAAAAGATATGATATTTTGATATATTAAAATGATTTGAAATGAAGTTTTTGAAAGGATATGATATTTTGATATATTAAAATGATTTGAAATGAAGTTTTGAAAAGATATGATATTTTGATATATTAAAGTGATTTGAAATGAAGTTTTGAAATGATATGATATTTTAAATATATTGAAATGGTTTGGAATTGATTTAATCTTTATTTGATAAAGATTTGGATTTGAAATGATATTCTATTTGAAGTATAAAATATTATTTTAAAAATTATAACCACGGGTTATAATAACGATTGGTTGTTAAAGAGACCGAGATCGGATATGGACATACTCTTTGTCGATACCGAAAACCACTTTGACAACTGTGTACGCGGTGGAGTTTCTAGAATGAAGTAGGATGGTGGCGACGATCCTAAGGTATATACGTAGACCAAACTCCTGTGAGTTGGCATAAAGTGGCTAAAATAGGAGCGATTGATGGGCCAAGGAGGTAGCACCTCTGATCGGACACACTTCTTCGATACCATTCTATTACTTTGTGATTGATTGGGTGCACCCCTTGATTTGGGAGTGTTTTTCGAGGTGGGCGGTAGTGGCTGCTATGCGTCACCACCAGCCCGGATGTGTAATTGGTATATCTACCTTGGAATTGCCTAGTTGTGCCGTGTCACTTACCATATCGAGCTTTACTACGATTTGTGATTTCTTCCGTAGCCTGTGGAGTATCGAGGGTAGCCCCCATTTTGGGAGTATGCTAATACTGGATAGACTATTGGGACTATTACGTGGTAAGGTGGAAAATGTAAAGCCTTAATGCTATTTAAAAGTATGTTTATTTTATATTAGACATTATTATAATAGCGAATATTACTACATAGTAGATAGTTTAAAGGATCCTTAAAGAATGGGCGATCCCAAGCATTCTTTAAGTTACTTGTACCTTTATTACAGTTCACTTGAGTTGGTTTACATTGTATAAGTATGTATGTCCTGACTCGAGTTTTTGTGTTTGCTTTACGCTCGGGTCAGACTGAGTGATACAGCATTAGAGGCTCACCTTTGGAGCTGGAGTTTTGCTTTGAAGATCCAGATATCTATTCATTTTGTTATCTAGTTGATTCCAGTTGTACCTGATTATCATACCGTTACTCCTGTTGTATCTTGGTATTCCTATTGTATCTTAATTAACTCTGATGTATTTATATAGTAGCTTCATGAACTACTATCCCTTTTACTTCCGCTGCATTATATTACTCTGTGTCTGTGATTATTTTATTTACTGTATATGATGAGTTTGCCAAATTTTTATTTACAACGCGGTATTTTGAGCAATTCAAGTCCGACATGTGCGGATGCGAATGGTTTAAAATATCGGGTCGTTACACAACCGATTGGTTAACTCTGCGTTGGCGTGGAGCTGCTGGGTAAGCTGTTGGCGGCTTTGAGTCAGCTCTTGCACCAGTAGTTGGAATTCCTCCCTGGTGACAGGGCCTTGTGGATTCGAAGGTCCGGCAGCATTTTGGTCTGTTAGAGGAAGTTGCGCGGGGTTCTGTCTATCCCATCCTTCTAAATCTGCAGCTATTGAGGTAGTCATAGTGTTGACCATGGTGGATAGCGAAGTTCTCTCCTAGACTTGGTACAAATTTAAATAGGATGGAAGAACTTCTAGGCTTGAATTCTGGATCTCCTCCTTAGATTCTTGCAATCCAATATCGGTAGTAGATCCAATGAGCAGGAGAAAAGATGGATTTTCTTAGTGAAAGCACCAAAGTGTCTGTACCAAAATTGGGCACAACACTCTTCGGATGTGTTTGAAGAGATAAAATGAAGAAAATAAATGTAAAATGAGGCAGATCTAACAAACACACCAATCAACAGATAAGAAAATGCATAGAAACACACGGATTTAAGTGGTTCGGCCTATTGCCTACGTCCACAATGAAATGATTGATGTTTATTGAATTTCACTTGCTAATTACAACGGATTACAACAGTACAACTGAAGTGTAGTTATGATTTCGGCAGAGTATCAGCATAGAGAAGCCAAAAAATTCCCTTTTCTATAGGTCCAGGGTCACTATTTATAGGTGTATGCAGCAAATATCTCGCCCAGATCTCGGAAGACTTCTTCCCTCACGTGGGCGGGCCCACGGGATCGAGTTCAGGTGATTTTGACTCGATCTGGGAGCAATACGAATTGGGTTCGTATCGATCCATAAATGGTCCTTTTGGCCTGAAATTGATCAGGTACATTATTGAGGTTGCAGGCAAGCTCCTGTAAAAATTTAGTGGCATTTGGACTTGTAGACCTCGAGTTATGATCGATGAAAGTTTGAACATTCAATAGGCTGTCGAACTCGTATCACTTCCATTCGTGTCGATCTGGTTCGTATCGCTCTTTGGCACGTGGTGGTCAATGACGTGGCGCTATCTTCCAGGATCGATCCTCTTTTCATGCCAAGAAATCGAGTCTTCATTCCACGTATGTCCCGTTCGTATCGACCCCTAATATCCCATTCGTATCGCTTCCTCGTATCGATCCAATGAAACCACCTCGTAATGACAGCATAGTAGCCACTTCGCATCGATACGAGCCCATGTTTCTTCGTGTTGATTGCTTAAGTGGCATGGTTCGTATCGATAATGCACGGTCTTCTTCATATCGATCAGTAACGATCGAGACGAACCAAGTAAGTAAAAGACCGATACGAAGTGTGCTAACACGTTGGATACGAAATGGCTCCAGTTCGATGGATACGAAGGAAAGTAGTGGGCGACCGATACGAAACGAGTTGTGTCTGTTTTATGGATACACACTTAAGTTGCTGGAGGGACGGACATGAAATCGATGACGATGAGTCGTTGGATACGAGAACTCCATGAATACGAACGTGGTATGCTTTCTTGGTTTTGATGGATACGAAGCAATGCACATGTGACGAATACGAACCGATGGATGCTGGATGGATACGAAGGAGACTCTCTGAAGGGATGGATACAAATTCGTGTGGATACGAATGGTGATGATTCCTTTAAACTTGATCGATCAATATCTCATGCATGCGAACTCTGATTGACTTGAAATTTGGAACGTTTGCTTTCATAGCTTTGCTTATCATATCATATCAATTGTAACTCGATCCAGACTCGGACAGAATTCCCTAGTATCCATAGCGAACGCGTGTACAACCAGTTTTTGGGATGGACTATCTTTGGTTTCCAGTTAAGTTCCTGGTGTCACGGCCTTGCCAAAAGGTGGGATAACAAGGGGCAATGTAAATAGGCAGGACCTGCCACTCTTTCCATTCGTAACTAAAGTTAGCTTCCTAAACCAATGGAACCATGTTCTTGTAAGCAGGACTCCTGTACTGCACACGACATCCTAAAATTCTAAGAATTGGTATTGCCCGAAGATAAGCGACGTCGGGAAGGTCCAACTCGCCTATTTGACGGTGAAAATCGACCCTAACCTTTTGAGAATTGGCATTGCCCGAAGATAGGCGACGTCGGGAAGGTCCAAACCGCTGGGTCGACAGTTAAAATCAATCCTAACCTTTTGAGAATTGGCATTGCTCGGAGATAGGCGACGTCGGGAAGGTCCAAACCTCCAGGTCGATGGTGAAAATTGACCCAAACCTTCTAGGTACTGGCATTTTCCGTAGATAGGCGACGTCAGGAAGGTCTAATCTGCGGGTCGATAGTGAAAATTGACCATAACCTTTTGAAAACTGGCATTGCCCAAAGACAGGCGATGCTGAGAAGGTCTAAACTGCCGGATCGATGGTGAAAATTAACCCCAACCTTTTGAGAACCGGCGTTGCCCAGAGATAGATGACGTTGGGAAGGTCTTAACCACTAGGTCGATAGTCAAAATCAACCCTACCTTCTGAGAACCAGCGTTGTCCAGGGATAGACGATGTGGGGAAGGTATCAAACTATTGGGTCGACGAAAAAATTGATCCTAACCTACCGACATTCGACATTGCCTGGAGATAAGAAACGCCGAGAAGGGTTATTCACTCCCAGGATCGATCAAATAATTAGACCTAAGCATACATGGGTGCAATATTGCCCGGAGATAGGCGATGCTAGGAAGAAGTCTTCGGTTCAATCAGTGCACCAACTTATGGAGTTAGAGATTGGCACTGGATTGAACTTTTAAACCTACAAGAATATGTCATTTCCCAAAGATAGGCAATGACAGAAAGGTGAAATTATTTCCAGGTCAATCAGACAGTTTGACTCTAGCTTAAAGATACCGATCGTTGCTCGAAAATGGGAAACATCTAGGAGAAATCCTTGGGATAAGGCTACTGGTATGTCAGTCTCCGTATTCATAACACCGAACATGGGAGAATTTATTATGAAGGAAGATGACGACGAAGCATCTTTACGATACATACATCTAGAATGACATTGGCTGAGGATGTCAACTTGGAAGAATTCGATTACAGTCCAGAGATTGGCAGCATCGAACATACAATGCTTAGAATCAAGCGGGAAAGTCAGTAGTTCCTGGAGAAAGGAACTATCGTGCAAACGAGCTTTCTACGATGATGCTAACAACCAAACGGGACATGCTCGGTCGAGGATATGCAAGAATAGTCTTAAAGAATCCAAAGCTAGAATTATCGGACTTACCTGATCCCGAAGTAGGATTGAGAACCAGAATGCGGGCAATCAGACAAATTTCCTGCAATATTTAATCCCTCGTGAATGCCCAAAGTCTGGCATTTGGAACAATAAATCCCATGAACAGGGATACGTACGCAAACAACCAATCGAAAGGATCCCGACCGAGTTCAAATAGGAATAACTATAGAGTCAGTTAAATAGCTGTTCTGTTTCGCTAGATAGGACAGTTTGGCATCTACAAACAGAGCTAAGTAATAAGATATAACTAGCGCAATACCAAGAATATTATTTACATGCGCTGAAATGTGGTAAATAAACATATTGCATAGATAAACAAGTATATAATGTAGGAAAATTAAAGTACAAACAGTTACATTGTATACACAAGTAGTTACATACAAACATTTACCGTACATAAGAATGCAGAAAGATAAATCGAAGGGAGATTATAGGAAGAAGGTTAATCTTTCATTACCATAAGATATTTATGTACATCAAACAGCGGGGGTCATACCCGCGCAAGCTTGGCCCATTAAAGACAAAAGGCAAAAAGATACAAACTCGATGATGATATGAGATAAAGGATAAGGTGCCACCCTTGCAGCCTTCAAGCATTCTTCACTTCTTTCCCCTTTTCCACCTTTGCCACTGGAAGGATGATGATTGTGCCTTTTCTTTTCATCTCTAATCACCCTACCTGGGGGATTATCGCGTTTTGAGTGAGTGGACTCTTCACCGGTCGTAGTATATGGCTCTTCAGATTGGTCGGCTGGAGTCTTGATGGACTTAGTCCAGGGTTGTTGGATCTTTAGTGCAGGAATCTTGAGTCTCGGGCTTATGGCTTAGAAGGAGCAGAATTGGTGAACCTAGGCTCTTCTGCACTTGGATTTTCACCAAGTACTTCTTCAGCCTCTCCACCATAGTCATGTGCTCGGTCGTGTCGAAAGCACTTAAGATCGTCAAATCCTCCTCTTAGGAGACATAAACATCCTCTAAATTCTCCAGGGCGGCAATATTCTCCAAATCGGGTCTTGCACCAGAGCTGGAGGCAGAAGAAATTATGGTAAACCTGATAGAGATGGTGGTAGACGTAATAAAGATACATACAGTTCCAGAGCCTTGTGTAGCCATAGGTGGAGGAGGCAGATGCAATTAACCTACAAGTTGACAAACATAATAGTAATGTTTAGAAATGGACTCGGGAGTGAACTAAAGCTTCTGAAACACTGGAGAGGTAAGAGAAATACCTACGCTATGGCTTCTTTCCCAAACATCAATTTCGAAATACCCTTCTTCCATAGTGTGCTCCTCGGTTTGGCCCGGGGAGTGGGGAACATAGGGATCATGAATAGAACTCATCGTCGCAACCACACGAGCGATTTTGGTGCTAACCCCAATGGGTTCGGGATTAATCGCCGTTGACTCTTTAGATTCTAAAATGGACACTACATGCTGACCCAAAGAGCTCGTGCCAGCGAGAGATTTGGTAGCAGCGGCCTCTTCAGCTAGGAGGGCCCTTCTAACAGAAATAAATTCTATGTCCTCGGCATCGATGTACACTACAATCAGCTCTTCCTCAGAGTGAATGGATTGCACAGCCATGCATAGCACTTCTTCTTAAACGTCAACAAGCATCTTGGGATAGTCATCCCCCAGCCATCTCAGATTTTTTTTCGTGACTACGCTATTATAGTAGTGCGACATATTGACATTAAGCTTGTCGCTAGTTCTGGACCTCTCTTCCTGAAGCTCTTTAAGCTATGTTGGGAAATTATGAGTTCAAGATCGTTGGCAAATTTTGCAGTAGACATCTACTCCATCTCATTGGCAAGTTTCTTCTTCTCTTTGCCTTGCTTTAAATTCTCCTCACCGAGCCTAGCAAGTTCAACAGCTTGCTCTGAGATAGTCAGATCTTTGGCCTGAATGATCTCATCTTTTTCTGTAAGAGTCTAGGCCTTCTCATCAGCCTACTTCTTGAACTCTGTACTTTCAGCAATGGCAGATCTTAGCTGGTCTCTGAAGATGAACTCGGTGTTAAGAAGAGGTAAGGAAATGCAAATTGTAGGTGCATGGGACCGGCCGAAAGAGTAAACTTTATAGTGAATATGCCCTTGGAGTGAGGGGGAACATCAGCAATAAGGGATTAAGAGACCGCAACCTTTTGTAGTGAAGAAGTTTAAGCTTGTGTGTGTGGTGGAAATGTAGTTAAAGAAGGCCTTGGACGCTCGGTGGATTCTCATGGATATTTGGTACCATCCTGGGACAGCTCAGTCTCAACCTCTCCATTCTTTCTCACCTTCTCTCTCTCCCTGTCCTTTTCTCTTTCAGCTTTGCAAGCTTCATCAATTTTGTGATTCTTCCTCCTTTGACTCTCCTCATCAGATTCGTAGTGACGGGGCAGATTGGGGTTAGGAGTCTGGCCTCTCTATGCATTGGTGTTGAGGGAGACCTTCTCATAATAGCCATGATCCATAGAAACTGAAACAAGGAAGAAAATTGTATTAGTATTGGAACTTCGATAGGAGATTCAATGTAAGAATGTATGTTTATGATCTTCGTGAAGTGTGTAGCACCAATGACCCCCTAAGTACTCTATGCACCATGTTCATAAGGGCGTAGGGATGGAGTTTCTCTACCTTCGTGTATACTTATTTCAGGAGAAAAGCAGAAACTAGAGCACGTATCATCCAAAATGTCGTGAATAGAGAAGTTGATCTCGCTGATATTGCTCAAACCGACGAAGATGTCGCCAAAGGGACGGGATCAAGGCTAAATCTCTACTGAGAGCAATAAAGTTTGGTCTTCGGCCATTTTGGAAGCTTTAATGGCAATGTGCTCCAAATGGGGCGAGTTAGGGAGAGCAAGAATCGTAAAGGGTGTCTCTCCGAACGATTCACTCTCTTCTTCACTAGTATGATAGTCGTTATTGCTATCACCGATGCCCTCTCTCTCCTATTCATCTAGTCTCTCTCTCAACGGGTTCCTCCGTGCTGCCATTTTAACATAATTTACTATAAATTTCTCACTTTTAGGCTTATGCCTTTTTCTATAACTTTTAAGCTTAATATTACTTATATTTAATTGGATTTCTCTAAATAACATTTAAATATAAGTATACTTCTCTTATAAAATTTACAGTTTCAATATAACTAATTAGTAGAACTAATTACTGAAATAAATGCTGGATTAAATATTTAACGGGAATCTAACGATATTATATATCATAAACATGAAAGAGATATCATTTAAATCCATTCACCCGTCATCCTTAGCTTTGCTCCATGGCCTTCCTAGATCCCCTTCTAAGGTGTCTAATATTTTTATTAAAAAGATATCCTCCCTAGAAACATTTTCTATTTAGGGTTCAGCCTCAGGCAATGAACCCAATTGGGAGAAAATCTGATTGTGAGAAAATAGCTAGGCCTAGGGTTCTATTTATAGTGGAGTTTGGGGATCTCAGACCGTCGGATTTTTGGATTGAATCTGGTGTAACCATGTCACAGGCTCGCTGCAGACCGTTGGATCTAGAAAACAATACTTCAGATCGCACGAAAAATCTAATTATAAATTTCGGCACGTCCTTGGACGATTTTCCATCCAGGGAAAAACGCAGGTCAGCCAATAGGTCGACTTGTGTTCTTTGTGGGTCGACCTTAGGGTCGACCATTGTGCTTTGCGGGTCGACCTATTGGTCGATCCGTAAGGTCTTATTTATTTTTCTTTCTTTCTTTTTCTTTTCGTTAAATTCTAATATCTTGTTCTTCTCGTGACTTCTTCATATCAACTCGGATTTCGACAAGTTATATATGGAAATTGATCAGAAAATCGCCATGAACATAATGGGAAGTGGAGAGTAGGATTAGAGACTCTTACCCAGATTTATTTGATGGTATGTTTTACCTTTGATTGTTTTGTTGTGTACCTTATCATAATTTCGAGGACGAAATTCTTTAAGGTGGGGAGTCTGTAACACCCCATATATTTATAACCTTATTTAAGATATTTAATTGGTTAAATTAAATTAGAGAATGTGAAGATTAATAGGTTGAGATTTGATTAGTTAGAGGTAGTCGTGCCTTGTTAAAGGGGTTAACTAAAATCAAATAACACTAGGTAGTGTGTTAGGAAATGAGAAGGGTATTTTGGGAAATAGCAAAACCTTACACCCTAAACCCTTAAGAAATGGATAACTCACGTTCATTATTCTCATTTCATTAAAAATGAAACTAGCTATGGCCGGCCACCATTTCCAATCTCAAGAGGAGAAGTAAAGCTAAGATTCAAGAGGAGAAGTAAAGCTAAGATTCAAGAGGAAAGAAGAAATCAACTAAATCCACACTCAAAATCTCATCTATAATCTCTAAAGCTAAGGTGAATAATTACTACATCCCTAATACTTTTAGTTTTCAGTTTTGTGTTTAGATCTGAAATGCTTTTTCTATAATATTGCCATGTTTGATGTTTTAAGATATAAATGTTTATTGTTGATGAAATTATAAATGTTTATTCGTGTTTTATGATAATGTTCAACATCAAAACCCTATTTAATGACATCCGAATACCTTAGAAATTTAAATATTGGTCTGGAATAATATTTTAGAGATGAGTTTTGATTTTCATAATTTTCCGATTTATTATGGATTTTATATGAATTTTCGAATGAAGGAAATTATTTATTGGGTTTTAAATTATTTTCGGCCGAAATAATAAGTATTTGGGTTTGAGATTTTAATATGTTAGGCAATATATTAAAATATATTTTTTGGAAATTTTGCATAATTTTCCTAAGTCATTTGAGGTATATAAAATTATTTAAGGTATGAGACTTAAATGTTTTATATATTTATAAAGGAGAAGGGGCATTTTGCAAAATAAAATGATTTATAAATTTTGGTAATTGCGGTAGCAAAATTCTGAAAAGTATTTTATTGACCAATGAAAATTTGACAAACAAAGGTAGGTTAGTTGAAAAGTTTCCGTTTTAAGTTTAAAAATAAAAATCACTCTTTTTCCATGTTTCAGCCCATACGGCAGTATACCTTCCGCCCCAGACCTTTCGTCTCAGTCGAAGGGTTAGCTTTCGATAAGGTCAAAGTTCAATGCATAAGGTATTAAGTAATTGGTACGTAATGAATTGAATGTAGCCAAAGGTTTTAAGCCGAAAGGTTGATGGCCTAAAAGGTTGAAATATAATTGTCTTATAAGTGAAAAGCTTTCGCCTGCTTTGCTTTCGAATTTGAGCTTTCGACTTAGTCACTTCCGGCTAGGTCAAGTTATTTAAAAGAAAAGACTTTAAAACCTTCCGATGTAGTCGATAGGTTGTAGCTGCTATCGCCATTACTTTGTTTTGAAACCTTCCGACATAGCCGAAGGGTGTCTACTTCTTCTTATAAAGGTTTTACTTTGAACCTTTCGACCCAGTCGAAAGGTTTACCTGTTTTTAAAACTAACCATTTCTCCAATGCTTTCGGAGGGAAGCTTTCGTCTTAGGTGGTTACCCTTGTTTTGTGAAATATAACCAAAGGCTTTCGAAAGGTTATTTAGATATTTTTGAAAGGTTGTTTATAAAGACAAAAGGTTTTAAAAGAAGGTTTCCAGATTGTTTTAAGTTGAACCCAGTATACCTTCGAAAGATTTCTGTTTAAAAGGTTTTATGTATCCGAAGGGTTCTGTTTCGAAAGGTTTATTAAATGTTTTCGAAAGGTTTTCGAAGGAAGGTTTTCCAAAGGTTTTTCTAAGGCAATGATTTAATATGATTTTAAAGAAGGATGTCTAAAGTCTATAGCTTCCGAAAGGATTGCTTTGAATGAATTCGAAAGGTTTTAGAGATGATTTCAAAAGGTTTAAGCATTGATTTTGAATGAGATAATTTCAAACTATGGAAAGAGGTTCTTTCAAATGGTAAAGTGTTTTCATCAACTAAGTGTTGAGTAAAGGATATATATCTAACATGGTAATATGATTTGTGTAAAGTATAAAGACTTATTTCTTTTCCTTGTTTGAAGTTTGATTTAATGGTTTAAATCATTTTGAAATTGTTTTCAAGGAAAATTATGTGAGGGGGTCCTTAAGTATAAATGACTCAGATATTATAAAACCAGATGGGACTAGTATGGGGTCACGCCCTATACATTAGCTTGTAGCCCCAGCTAATTGTTGTCCAAAATTCCAGTGTGTAGGGCTTGGTCACGGGTAGACTAAAATTACGAGTACACACTGAAAGGAATATATGTTGTGTATAGATAGGTTATTGGTTAGCCCGAAATTTTTTGATTATGTTAGGTAAATTTTGATTATGTTGTCTGGTAGGCCCGAGTCAGCCAAATGTTAAAAATTATTTGTGTTTGAACAGATAGTTCATTATTACCTGATATTTATGTTGGTTTACATAATGTTTATTTTGTAGAATTTAACCATTATGGATGCAGGTGCATAGTGTATGGTTATAAGAAAGGATTTGCAAAGATATGTTTTAAAAAGGATGTTAGTGAGAGGAAACCCGTTCCGCTAAGCGGCGTGGTCTCACTTAACATAATTAAACCGGGATGTATAGTATTATTCATACCAGCCTTTATGTCTGACTCGAAGTTTATGTTTTCCCCTTAAACTCTCGGGAACTCAAAATTAATTTGAGTAGGTTGAGAGGTTAAGGATCTTTTCGGGTTTTTAGAAAGCTGACGAATAAGCTACCGGAGGATGCTGTAGGCAATGGATAACTATTTAGGATTTGCTATTTTTATTTATGTTTAGATGATTTTCCGCTGTGTTATGACGTATTAGGTCTTATATGACCATTTGACTCTGATCAATCGAGGGGGTATCTTCATATACCGCTCTCGACGTAATTTGTAATAACTATATTTAGTTTGTGCCTGGGAAAACGTTTTGGGTTATGTGACGTGAATGTGGAACAAATTTTATATGGAAATGTAATTAAGTAATCCGTGATTTTGGAAATCTGTGTTTTGTTTCATATTCAAGTGCTTCTGATATTATTGATACCATTAACACAGCCGTATTTAGTCGTCGAAAGCTAATACTATAGATGACTGCATCATCTATAGCACTTAGTTTTGGGCCTCTAGATAGGCGATGTTACAATCAAGCCTTCTGATTCTGATATAACAGGACGACCCGGCCCAGTAGGAATTATAGGCGAGGCCTGAGCTATAAAGGATCCAGCTTCGGGAGGAGTAGAAGTGCCCTTGTTGGAATTGAATCTTGGGGATCGGCCAGTCATACCAAAATAGAAAACTTGACGTTCAACACGGCCAGGTATGTTATATTTTGAATAATAAACCCATGCGACCAATGCTTGGAACCAAAGGATGTTGACGTGTGTTGACCAATCAGATTCTGACATTGACCGGGGCAAATGAGAAGTGCTAATCTATCCAGTGTGAGTCTCATGTCCTGAGTACGAGGAACATACCATCCTACGTAGATAGCTCTATCATGCTAAGAAAACGAGCCACATTGTACGATGATATTATATGTCGGAATTTACCAATTATCAATGAGTAATCAATAACGGATTCGCTATCCAGAGTGACGTGGAATCTTTTCTTTTCCGGAACACATGAAGTGTAGCAACAAGGAAAAGTGATGTGATGGAATCATCTAGAATGGCCATTCTTGAGAAAAACCATCATGCTGGAACTTAAAATAATGACGAGAGTTTAGCCGAGTTTTGACAAGAAACAGTTGAAGTCGAAGAGTTAGACTACTCTACGGAATAGAGTGCATGCGACCAAGGCGATTCGTGAAACCACCAAAGGCCAAGCACAATCCAAAACATCGACCTTCTCCTCCCATCCACAGTCAGCTATTCCACTGTCATTATTATCACCGAGTCACTCTTAATCACCAACCTTAGTTTGTTGGAGCTTTAGAACGGTGCTAGAGCTTGGAGTTGTTAGACCCGAATCCTTTCAATGGCAATTTGGGTGCACGGTGGTGATATGGCAGTAGCGGTAGAGCTCTTGTGATCGGCGACGGTGGCTGGTGACTGATGCTGGAGGGATGGTCGGGGATGAGGGTCAAGTCTTGAAGGAATTGGTGGCAGGAGGTCTCAAGCTAAAGCACTCAGTAGCAGGAAGCAAAGGCACAAATTAAAAGTAAGTATGAAAATCTCTAAGTCCCAACGTATATAAAGAATTCAGTAGGAAGTCCAAAGGTCTCGATATCGAGAGGAAGATCTCGATACCGAAAGGTTTTTCCCCTCAAAAACAAATAGAGTGCATAGTAGAGAAAGGGAGTGCTCCTTAGAGCATAGATCTAATCTCTAGAGCGTAGATCTGGTCCTTAGCACGAAGAATGGAATTACACATATGCGAAGCAGGTGAAGGAAAGTGCATTAAATAAAAGCAATGCTTCGAAGCAATACTTGAGCAATCACCTAAAATTCAAGATAACAGTCCGGAACTTGTCTCGATCCGTAACACACTTTGTTTTCAACGAAAGCATACTCTGGGGGGCAAGTTTCAAATCGAAGACAAAACGACTCGAGATCTTGGAAACACATCTAGAAGCGATAGAGAATTGGTCTTAGAAAAACTCATGAAGTTTGGAGCAAGTGAAAAATCTCAGTACTGATTGGACTCCTCGGTACCGAGAGGTTTATATTGGCCTTTAGGTCCTACTTTCTTCTTATACCCCTAGTACATCTTAAACCATTCGTCATCTAGTGCTTCTCTCGGATATTAGGCAAGCAACTTCAAGGATTGATGAGAAGAAAGCTAAGAAAGCATGATAGTTCAAGTGTTATCAGAAGGATCATCAGAATCAACTCGAAGTCTATGGAAAAGAGCTTAAAACACATCTACTTGGAGAAGAGAAAGCAATGCAAGTAAGAAGATTACAATTTCGCTAAGCAAAAGCACGCAGTACCGAGAGGTCCCTTTGGCACGTGGGCCCGCTTCTCACGTGTGTGTGGTTAGGCCTTCTCCTGGGCTTTGACTCAAGTGGGATTCTGACCCTATGCAGCCATTTTTCTATAAATACCAATCCTACTGTAACTAAAGAAGGATCTTGGCTGATCTTCACTCTACTGCCTCATCATCTCTTTTCTCACTTATTCATAAGTCACCTAGGAAGCTACTGTTGGCACCTCTAAGCATTAGAACCTGTCAAACCCTTGTACCAGTGAATCTAATTCTCCATAATAAACAATCAATAAAACTATAAAGTGGAAATAGGCTACAGATTGCCGAACCACCATAAAAATCTTGTGTCTTGCTGTTATATTTATGTTATTTTTCTATTATCTGCTAGATCTAGGTCCCACAGGTTCCCTACAACATATCTTTGGATGTTGATCCATTTTTGGCATCAACAACTTTTTTCTTTTGAAACTTGGTGTATTTTATAAAATTTTACTGTTACAATAACCAAATAAATGATTAGAAATGAGATGAAATTCTCTCATATGGTGAACAACAACAAACTAGAACAAATAAAAAGACGAAGAAATAAATTATTTACAAAATAGCAAACAACATTTTTCTTCTACGAGAATCCAACATTTTACACCCATAAGTTAGTCCACTTTTCTCAACTTTCACCGATTCATTCCCTTCGGCATTATTCACCTCATTATTTTTATTGTTTTAGGAAAATATCTTCAGCGACGATGAGAAATATATCTCCTTTTTCTTCCTCGTCTTGACAAACAGCTTTACTTTTCTTTATGCTCCATACTGCAAGATGCTTTCTTCTCATATCTATGGTAGCTGATGTTAAGAGATCATTATTATATGTTAAGAAATAAATTGATGATATTTTAATATCCAGGCTTCTCCATATTAACATATTTTGCTATTATATAATTACTTGTTATTTAATCAGCATGGTTATAAATAACTAATTATGAATTGTAAAACCATCATAAAGTTTTAATGAATTATTCATATATCTAATAAATCAATTCTCCACTTATCTTCAACATCGTATTAGAGCAAGGTTCCAATTCATGTGCTAATCTCCTCCTTCCAATTAGTACATTTCTTCTTTTTTTCTTTCTTCCTTCTTCAATTTTACTATTACCATCACCAAACTCCACAAACATCACAACCCTATAATCCTTTTTTACCGTCATCATCACCAATCTCCATAACCCGACTCCACAAATCAAATCAACCTGACTTCACAAACATCACAATCCAGACATAGTCTCTCCTAATCTACAAACATCACAACTCCACCTAAATCGGATCTAACTGTTCTAAAGTAACTTCATCCAAACCACCACTTCGTTTATACCTCCACTCAGATCCGCTAGCAACCACCCGTAGCCATCAAATATGACATCTACACCAAAGAATTCTTACCAGATATATGATCTACAACCACCTGACCCAGATACCAGATCTAAATCCACCTCAGGCAACTCATCATAAAGGACACATGTACTTCCACATCTAGTACTTGATGCCTACCTTCGTGATTTCCAAAATTCTTCTTTGTTTTTAGGTCACGTTTGCTAATCTAAATTATTTTGGTTTGGGCTGAGAATAAAAAGGGAGATGACAATCACAATATAGCTTGGGTATTATTATTGTTATTTTAAAGAAGAAAAAAGGGGAAAAGAGAAAAGAAGAAGAAATAATAATAATGTAATTTTTTGGTGCTAAATTGAAACATAAACTAACTCTTACATGTGAACGGGCATTGATAAATATTTTTATCTTTCACTAATTACGCTCATGGAATCAAAGAATGCAGCTTTGAATGTTGCTCTATTTATAATAATTGGCAATCAGAACTTTGTTATTGGAACTCTTTCTACAAAAAACATACTCGGATATGTCATAATTTAGTATTTGAAAAGGAGCTCTAATTGCCTTATAATTCCTCAAGTGCAAATTTTTATTTCACCGGTACAAGTCTCTTCAGAATTTTCATTCTTCAAAGCCATGGATTATGTGTGTCTCTTCATTTTCAGGTCAAATACATAATAACTCCTCAAGTAAGTCATCTTTATAGGTCTTGGATTCTAGTGCTTCCCACCACATGTTTTGAGAATCTTTATTTTTTGCTTCTTTGTCTTCGTCATCGTCTATTCTTCTTATGACTAATGATGTCACTCTTATTCCTTTGGCGGGAGTTAGTTCTATTGTTACTCCCAATGTCTATCATATCCCAAATCTCATATTAAACCTTGCATCTATTAGTCAGTTATGCGATTCTGGTAATATAGTAACATTTACTTCTGATTCTTGTTTTGTGCAAGATCCACAGTCTCAAAAACTAATTGGAACAGGACATAGGGAAGAGGGACTATATGTTTGGAATATATTTAAAGTTTCAGTTAGTGTTGGAACTAGTATTGATTATCTTCTTTTCATTTGCGTCCTTCTTCCTCTAGTTTTTTGTTTATGGCATTCTCGTTTGGATCATGTTTCTTCTCGTTTGGGATCTTTAGCATCCACATGTGCATTAGGAAATTTATAAACTCATGATTCGATTGTTATGGATGTAAACTGGAAAAAATTTCCACTTTACCCTATAATAATAACACCTCTGTTTCTTCTGCTCTATTTGATTTGATTCATTTGAATGTGTGGAAACCTTCTCCGGTTCCTACTAAAGGAGGATTTCGATATTATGTATCATTTACTAATGACTATACACGCTATTGTTGGGGCTATTTATTGAAACATTATTTTGACTTTTTTGACATACACAAAAACTTTAGAGCACTTGTCAAGACATAACATTCGGCTATTATAAAATGTTTTAAGTGTGATTTAGGTGGAGAATACCATCTATGAAAATTTTGAATTACTTTCTTTGGATTGAATTACTCGAAAAATCTCATGTACTGATACTCCTCGAAAAAGTGGAGTTGCAGAAAGCAAATATAGACATGTTCTTGAAACTGCTCGATCTATGTAACTTTCTGCTTTTGCTCCTAGGAAATTTTTGGGTGAAGTAGTTCTCACTACTGTTAGACCGATTCACACCATTTTCATCTTCTCACATTTTAGGTCTTTTACCTTTTGAAAAATTATATGGACACACACTGATTATTCTATTTTTTAAAGTATTTAGGTGTACTTATTTTGTTCTCCTTCCTCATGTAGAATGTAACAAGTTATCTTCCCGGTCTTGTATTTTTGTTTCTATTAGCTATGGTGAGGAAAAAAGGGTTATAAATGTTTTGATCCAATCACTTAAAATTTTTATTTATCTCAAAATGTTACTTTTCTTGAACATATACCATTTTACTCAACTCCATCTAGCACTCATAGTTTAACCAGATTTGATCTAGTTCATATTTATCCTTTTTCTAAGGATAATAATAATATTAATAGCCCCACCTTAAGCTGGGTCCTCCTCATTTATGACCATTCAATTTCCAACCGAGTCTGTAGATCCACCTCTTCATCATTTTATACGCATTCTTAAAGTCTATAAAATTACTTGATTTTTCTTATTCTTGTTACTGTTCATCTTTTTCTTCGTTCTTAACCTCCATTCATAATCTATATGAGCCAACTTCTTATAAAGAGGTAGTTCTTAATCCTCGTTGGCAAGAGGCTATGGCCAACGAACTTTTGGCCTTACAAAGGACATGTACTTGGGATTTGGTTCCTCTACCTCATGGTAAGAGTGTTGTTGGTTGTTGTTGGGTATATAAATCAATACCAAATCTGATGGATTAGTTGAAAGATGTAAAACTAGATTGGTTGTACAAGGTTACTCTTAATAGTATGGCACAGATTATGAGGAGACATTTTCTCCTGTTGCAAAGATGACTACCATCCACACTCTCACTGTCATAGCTTCCGTTTGATGGTCTATTTCATAACTTGATGTTAAAAATGCATTCTTGAATGGCAATTGTTATACCCAAAATTTAAGCTATCGCAGACTGAAAGCAAAAGCAAGTTGTTGCAAGTCTGTAAAGAAAGAACTATCGCTAGTTGGCCAAGAATGAGTTATCGCAAGTTGACAAAGAAGTAACTATCACAAGTTGATGAAGAAGTTCTATCGCATGTTGATTAGCTGAGCAATCGAACGTTGATGATTCAAACCTATTGCATATTGACTAGTTGAGCCATCGAAGGTTGATGATTCAAAGATATTGCACGTTGATTAGTTTAGATATATGAGGTTGGTGATTCAAAACAATCACATGTTGACTAGTTGAGCTATTAGAGGTTGATGATTCAAAGCTATCGCACGGTGACTAGTTAAGCTATCGAAGGTTGAGTCAAAGCTATTGCATGTTGAATGGTTGAGCTATTGGAGGTTGATGTTTCAATGCTATCACATGTTGACTAGTTAATACTATCCAAGAGTATTACTAGGTAATACTGTCAAATAGTACAGAGAATGATGCTATATGGTGTACACACATGAATATTTCATTGGGCTAACACTAGTATGTATTTAAATATTGAATAAATAACGCATCTATACATACACAATATCGGCACAAAGCAATAAACATGTGTGCCTCTAAAGTAGAATAATACACAATATATAATAAATAACAGAGAACATATAGTCAAAATCATAGCGATAATATATAATAGTACATATATAAGGTATGTTCACTATCTCAAAGTGAAATAAAATGTATGATCAATATATAATACAGTGTCATATATATTCAATGAGACTAGCTCACACAAATATCATACGACAATCCTAAATATAATACCTCCACTAAGCCCACTAACACAAGCTGGTCATATTATCCCTGTATCTAAAATGTCTTAGGCTGACTTGAGTATTACATAAATAACACACGGGTCAGACTATGTCTAAATCAAGGGTTAACATACATATGTAACTCAATATGTGCAGAGTGTAATAATATGATAATACTATTAGAATAACTTAGGATGATAACCATAATGTCAATATATATGTGGTAATGTATGCATGGTATATAATTAAAATATCATAGACAATCCCAAAGTATCACGTAAGTTCAAATATTATAAAACCATGCATAAAGATGCCATCACCCATATAAAGTCATGCCATTTAATAAATCACAGAATCAATATCAATTTGGTGAATCAATATCATATCCAAAACTCAGCATCAAAATCCAGAAATGACCTATAAATGAGGTATCACCAAGTATAACCAGGTAACACACAGCAGGGCCTAGGTATGTCCCTCAATCTCGAATAATGAAATACCATCATCAATCAATATAAGAATATAGGCCACCTATCGATAAAATCATATATAATAAATGATATGAGAATCCATTATACTTTAGACCTATCACAGGTATAATCTCATCTTCTCATATAGAATAGCTCATAATTGACCGTGATGGGAGAATGATTGCACAATAGACACGAAGTCCAAGTAAAGTCATATCATAACATGTGAAACTAATGGCTATCCGCCTATTCTATAAGCACACAGGTTATCTACTCGGATCTGCTCTTAATACTCAGGTAAGGTTTATTAATAGTATATGCCATTATATCACTCTGTTAAAACTAGAAGGAAGATTGATAGCTAACAACCTGCTCTTGGAACATGCGGGCTATCCACTCGGATCCATTCCTAAAGTCTTCAGTTACATTCACGGTAATTGTGACACATATCCACCACTATGCTCATCAATGTGAGGACTTCCAGTCACGACCCAAATCCTGCCTCTATAGTAACAGGTTTCTAAACTATGTGACATTGATGTTGAGGGCACACAGGTTATCCACCCGGATCCACTCCTAATCTATAATAATGACAAAAAGGAATTACAGATATGGGACGTGATCCAACGATCAGACTGCTAGGATGCTAGCCATCTGGTCCTCCCCAACGCCAATAAAAGAAGTATATTGTGACAGTAGCACATAGTACCAATACTTATAGACATGAAGCCTTGCTCATCGTTAGGCACAAAGCCTTACTCACCGAATATAGGCACAAAGCCTTACTCATCGCAAGGTGCATCACCTCACACCCATATCACTATTCTTGTCACACGAGTGTCAACTGTTTATAATGAGTAACCGAATAAATATCACATCTGCATCACATACCACGGCATGGTACTAAGTTGTATATTCACTGTTTATAAACTATAATCAAACCCCATAAGATTCTATATAACAAGTCTAAAGAATAACCAAAGAAATAATATCGAAAGTCCTATACCAGACGGTATTACAACTCCGTTTATTCATATTCCTTGTCACATAGAGTTAAATGTCATTAAATCAGACTGAAGGATGTTATCACTGTATCGCATCAAAACCACTAATCAAGTCATTATCAACGGTGAATCATTCATAACATAAAATTCAATATAGGAAAAATGAGAAATCTTAAAAGCAGAATAAAATATCAACAACGAAATGTATAAGAAATATTCTTATTTAAGCTTATTAATTATATATATATATATGTTGCTTTAAAATATTTGAAACATCATCTAGGAAATTATTTCTTATTTTCCAGAATTTATATCATCTTTAATATAATTATTTAAACCCAACTATGGATTTTCTTTTAATAAAAAACTCCAAATATATATTAAATATTAGATTTTAAATAAATATTTTAATATATCCATATCATAAAATCTTTCTTTTTATTTATCAATGCAATTATACTTTATTTATATATATTTAATATATATTTTTACTTTTATTTCTATTATAATTTTTTAATAACACATATGCATATATGTTGGTAGGCGACCGGAGGCACCACCGGTTGACCACCAACGGTCAACTAGTTAAGGTCAGTCGATCAACCTACTAGTCCCATATTCCAACGACCTGCTTTGACCATTGTTGATCGATTTCAGGTCCTGTTCTTCTCCTTCTTACCATTATCACTTATAATTCAATGCACATATGATTATAAACACCTATACATCAATCCAAACACAAAATATATATGAATTTTGACGATTAAACATAGTTATGTGAGTAAGAATACTCTCTTTGCTTCCTGTTACAGTTCCTTTTCTTTTATTGTAAGCTTTGTTACGCTCCTAACCTTGATCTAAACTTGAAATTTCTTGTTAGCAATAGATTCAACATGATGTTAAATTACATATATTTGGATTTAGTAATTTATTATAATTTATATTGATTTTATAATGGAGGAGGTAAGGCAGATTTCCTAATTATCTAAAACTGGAAGATGGAAAATGATAGCGAAAGAAGTATCGTATATCAATTTTCATGCAAAGGAAAGATGATACAAAGCTCGATGAAAATCTGGATAAGCACTTAGGTTTAGATTTAAATGCTTGGACTTAGGCTTAAGAAATAATTATTACTTATTTTTTCCTATTTCTTTACATATACAAAACTAATTTCTATATAATTCAAGTTACAATAAAATTCCAATTAAAAACCATATATATATACATATGTATATACATATACATATATATATACACATATGTGTATACATATACATATACATACATATATATATATATATATATATTTCTCAAGTAATTATACAATATTATGGAATTTTCTGAAATTTGTTTCCTACAAATTTTTCTTATTTTAATTATTTATTCAAAAGTATCTAATTTAGCCCATTTAAAAAAAATATTTTAATAATCCAAATTATTTCAAATTTCCGCTTTAAAATTATTTCATTTATATCAGTATTATTTATTCCAAATATAGTTTTACAAAATACCATTTTCGTATTTTAACTTATTTTAATTTAATTACCCCATATTTACATTTTATGTCCATTTATTAACTTAATTCCAAAGTTATTCTCATTTAATATTTGAAAATCCATTTTAATCACTATTAACCGGGTATTGGACCAAGCCAATTTAAATCAGAATTTAGAACATTAAAAGAAAGATAAAATGGTCCGAGGACTTTGGAAATATCATAGAAAGGCAAGAAAAAGGAAATATAAAAAAATGAGCCAAAAACGTTGACTTGAGTTTTTCAACTTGGCGCTTGGGGTCGGACCCTAACCGTACCTGCGATTAACCTAGGAAAAATATAGGAAAATCTGAGTTGAGAAATAGTAAGGCGACAATATTATTTAGAGTCAGACCCGATTCAAACCTGGGTCAGACCCGAGTCAAACTCGAGTCAACTTGATACCCAGTTATAAGTCACAACTCAGTACTGAGTTGTGAATTTTCTTGGGTCGGACTCACAAAAATCTCAGGTTAAACATCAAGCAATCATTACTAAGTAGAACTCAGGTCAGACTAACAAAACTCTCAGGTCAGACTCCAAGCAATGAGCACCAAGTAAAAATCTGGACGAACAAACAAAACTCATAAGTAAGACTCAAAGCACTCCAACATTTGGACGACTCCAAGCAACGCCTGAAGCAAACGCTCAAACCACTCGAGTCGGACGCCAAGTCAGGTGAACCCCATCTGTAAGCTCATGATTTTCACTGACATGGTTTTCACTTCATGATTTACTCTAACGTGATTAGAACTATTTAGAATGATAATATGAAGCAACTTAACAAATCTCAAAGAAACTGGAACTAAGGGTATAACTCAACACCGAGTTATATAGGTCGACACCGACCTATCTTTCTTCCCTATTTCACATTCAAAACTCCATATATCTCCTATACTACTCCAACTACTCATGATCAAGAACACATGATAACTTAAGCGATAATGGAAAGATCACTAGAATCAACCAAAAGTCGATGAAAAGAGCTTGAAACACATTAGATAGAAGATAGAAGGGCAAAGCAAGTAAAATGGTCCAACTTACACCAAGATCTATAGGTCAGTACTGAGTTAACTTAGGTCGGTACCGATTTATGGTTTTTGGTCGTAGGAGCTCTGATCTCTCTTGTGTGACATTGGGCTATCTCCTGGACCTCAGTGCTAGCAGGCTTCTAACCCAGTACCTCCGTTTCCTTATAAATACAAACCATAATACAACCAAAACATGATTTTCTCCCTGATCTTCTTTCTTCACTTTGTATCTGGGATTCCACTTCTCTTTACCATCTTCCTCCCTCACAATAGTCACCAAGGCAGTTACTCTTGGCAATTCTAGGCCTATGAACTTGTCAACTTTTTGTACTTATGACTCTAATTCTCTGTAATCTCATACAAACTCTCTCAGATCCATAATCAATAAAGCTATAAAGTGGACGTAGGCCAGAGAATGCCAAACCACTATAAAAATCTTGTGTCTCTTTCTTCTTTTTCTACCATTTTTACTATTACATACTAGATCTAGGTCCTACAGGTTCTTTACAACTCATTCTTGGGTTTTGATCCATTTTTGGCATCAACATTTTGGTACTTTCACTAAGAACCAATTCCAGGATTCAGATCTAGCTTGCTATTGTGGATTTGGAGAAATCCAATAGTTAGATCTAGAAAAATTACTTTAAGAATTTTGAGAACTTGCTATTGGAGATCAATGGCACCTAAGAAAGAAAAATCTGCTTTTGGAAGATCCGCAAGACTAGTGGCTAATGTTCATGAAGGAAACACTGACCAAATAGAAGTTAATAATGAACACGTAGTACAGCCAAAAAGCTCTTATGGATAAGGTAGATGCTTTGCTAACCCGGCAATCACCAAGTATTAAGGAACTAGAAAGGAAACTTCATTTGTGGTAGAATAGGAAAACTCCTCTGTTTTTGGCCAAAATAGGAGAGATAGGATGCAAAAATAGATGGTCGAAGTTACCGGAGCTATAAAAGGACTTGTAGGAGGAAGAACAAGTGCTTCCCTCGTAAGAAAACCAACTGGTAATGAGAGGATTTCTTTCGGTATCGAGAGAAATGTGGGAGCGAATATTGGGCGAGAAGCTGGTGCAATGGTGCACTCTGATGAGGAAGATGATTTGTAGCTTGATAATGATGACTTTGAGCTTGATGGTGGTACCAATGGAGTTCTAACAGCTGCAATTGAACCAACCCCACGCCAACAGAATGCTGCAGGAGTGGTTTTCCTTAAGAATGGAGAGCCTAGATGCAAGTCGACAAGCTGAAACTGTTTATGGAGCCAAACACTCGATGTAGCCACTAGTGGTCGCCCCATGGAATACTGTGCTAGTCAAGAGTACATAGCTGACATGGTTATGTGGTTGGTTGAGAAAAGTAAAGGAAGGAAGAATGAAGACTAGGGTTCTGCTCCAAGTAGAACTCCCTTCATAGAAAACATCTTGAGAGAAGAATTCTCGAGGAAGTCTACAATGCTGACTGTGCCATCATATAACGTCACTACTAATCCCAGACAATACCTGCTCAAATACAAATGGCAAATGGATGGAGCAAGAGCTACGAATGCTATTCGCTGTTGATGTTTCCTTATCTTCATGGGAGGAGTCACTTCCATGTAGTTTACAAGGGTCGCATCGAAGTCTATTTCTTCTTTTGACCAATTAGCTAAGAAGTTCTTGGAGTGGTTCAGGCTTCATGCTGCCTGACCAAAGGACATGATGTACCTATCTAGGTTGTCTTAAGGACCAAAGGAGTCTTTGAAAGCATTCTTAAACTGATTCAACATCACCGTTATGGAAGTTAGCAATCTGAAGGAGGATCTTGTACTTATGGCTTTAGTCCGAGGCATTCACCCATATACGTATTTCGATAGATGGTTAAAGATGAAGCAGCCTACTACCATGGAAGAATTTCATCGAAAGGCGAATCAGTTCCCACGGTTGGAGGAAGCAAGACTGGCCGAAAGAGTGGTTGTGATGAAAAATCGAAAGAACTAATCCAGAGAAACATCGAGTAAACATTGGAAACTCTGGTAATCAGAAGAAAGGAAGTCAAAACTCTGTTAATAAGCCAAATGCGAATGTGAAACTTCCAAAGAACTTCGAATTGGAGGATTACATGCCCTTGAGTGATACACCAAAGAATATATATCTTGCTACTCAAGAAACTAAGCAATATAAGAAGCCACCCAGGAGGGAAGCGACGGATCAGGAGAAATGTTCTCGAAATTACTGTTGCTTCCATGAAACGCACGTTCATAACACCTGCGAATGCCGACACTTGAGGAATCTGATTGAGGAGATGATAAAGCTCTAGCAATATGTTAGGAAACTGCAGAATTGTGGAGAAACTGTGGGAGAATAGGGTCTACCTGCTCAAGGAAAACCGCTTGGATCCAGTGGATAGGAGCCCAGGCGACCTGATGAAAAACTGGTTATCAAATAACCTTCAAGCAAGCCGATCACCCAGGAAAGAAGCATTAACCCAAAAAATACTATTCCATTCATCCTTATCTTATTTCCTTTCGTAAATAAGCCTCCCAAGGATACATAAGGCATTGTAAATAGGCAAGGCTTTCCATTTCTTTTACTCATTAATAAAGTCTGCTTCTTGAACCAATGGAGCCGTGTTCTTACAAGCAAAACTCCTATGTCATGTAATCGGCAGCACAGCCAAGAAAATGCTCCTTTGCCCTCGAATGATCGACGGGGAGTGTAGACTCACTAAACATAGGATCGATAGGGTATGGATCCCTATCCTTTTGAGAACTGACGTCGTCCTAAGATTGGTAACATCGGGAAGGTTTAAACCTTATAAGAAATGGTGTTGTCCCAAGAATGGCAACGTCAGAAAGGTTAAACCGCTGGACCGACGAGTCGTATCGATCCCTAATCTTCTAAAAACTGACATGGCTCCAAGACGAGCAACATTGGGAAGATCAAATCCGTCAGGTCAACTGTCACATCGACCCCTGCCTTATAAGAACTAGCGTTTTCCTAAGACTGGCAACGTTGAAAAGGTTTAAATCGCCTGATTGACAAGTCGTATCGATCCCTAACCTTCTAAGAACCGGTAGTCTTCCAAGACTGACAACATCGGGGAGGTCTAAACTGCCTGATCAATAGGTCATATCGATCCCAAGCCTTCTGAGAACCGGCATTGTCCCAAGACTTGCAACGTAGGGACGGTTTAAACTACTAGATCGACGGTTCATATCGATCCCCAACCTTTTAACAACTAGCATTGTCCCAAGACTGGTAAAGTTCGGAAGGTTTAAACCACCAAATCAATGGTTGTATCGACCCCCGACCTTCTAAGAACCGGTGTTGTCATAGGACTGGCAACATCGTGAAGGTTTAAACCACTGGATCGACAGGTTGTATTGATCCCTACCCTTCTAAGAACTGGCGTTGTCATAAGAATGGCAACTTCAGAAAGGTTTATATTGCCAAATCGATGAGTAGCATCGATTCCCGAACATTAAGAACTGGCTTTGTCTCAAGACTGGCAATGTCGGGAAGGTCTAAACTGCCGGATCAATGGATTATATCGATCCTCAACTTTCTAAGAATCGACATTGCTAAAGACTGGCAACGTTGAGAAGGTCTTAACTGCTGAATCGACGGGTCATATCGATTCCCAACCATTTGAGAACCAATGTTGTCCCAAGACTGGAAACATTGGGAAGGTCTAAACTGCCAGATCGATGGGTCGTGTCGATCACCAACTTTTTGAGAACCGATGTTGTCCCAAGAGTGGAAACGTCGGGAAGGTTTAAACCGTCAAATCGACAGGTTGTATCGATCCCCAACCTTCTAAGAACTGGCATTATCCCAAGACTGGCAACATCGGAAAGGTTTAAACTACTGGATTGATGGTTCGTATCGATCCCCAACCTTCTAGGAATAGCCATTGTCCTAAACTGGCAACATCGGGAAGGTCTAAACTGCCGAATCGACAGGTTGTATCGATCCCCAACGTTTTAAGAATCGGCATTGCCCAAAGACTGGCAATGTCGAGAAGGTCCTAACTGTCAGATCGATGGCTCATGTTAATCCCCAACCTTCTGAGAACCAACATTGTCCCAAGACTTGCAACATCGAGAAGGTCTTAACCATCGGATCAATGGGTCAAATCAGCCCCCAACCTTTAGTGAACCAGCGGTATCCTAAACTGGCAACATCGAGAAGGTCTTAACCGCCAAATTTACGGGTCATATCGATCCTCAACCTTCTAAGAACCAGTGTTGTCCCAAGACTGACAAAGTCGAGATGGTTTAAACGTCGGGTCAGTGGTCACATCGACCCCACACCGTTCGAAAATCGGCGTAGCCAAAGACTGGTAATGTCAAGAGGGTCTTAACCGCCAAGTCAATAGGGAAAATTGACTCAAACCACCGGACCGATAGGGATAATCGATCCCAACCTTCTGAAAACCAGCATGGCCTCAAGACTGAAAACATCAGGGAGATCAAAACCGCCAGGTCGACGGTCACCGCGACTCCTTACCTTCTGAGAACCGGATTTGCTCCGGCAATGTTTAGAAGGCTCATAACCAATGTGTCGATGGTTAAATCGACCCCTACCTTTTGAGAACCAATGTTGCAATGGCAACATCGGGAAGGTCCAAACCGAGTGATCGACGGTCTCATCGATCCCCAACCTTTTGAGAACCGGCATTGCCCCAGCAACGTCGAAAAGAGAAGCCGACTTCCAAAGAGTTGTTGATGCCAGGAGATAGGCGGGAGCACACTATCGCCTGAAGATAGGCGATAACAAGGGAAAGAATCACTTAGCCCTCAAGAATATGTCGATGCCCAAAGATAGACAATGACCAGGAGACTTGATAACAAAATCTACCTTCTAGAATTCGTTGCTGCCCGAAGATTGGCGACAGCGGGAAGGTTCTCATACCCAAACTAGGAACTGATCGGATAATTTGACTTTGGTCTTTAGGAATTTGCCACTGCCCAAAGTCTAGTGATGGCTAGAAGGATTGATAACCTACTTAAAGGCCGACCAGATCATTCGGTCCCAACTTCCAGGACTGTGCATTCGCCCGAAGAATGGCGATGCTAAGGAGAAAACCTAGAATGGAACCATCGATACACTAGATTTCAGAGGGAAAAGTCAGAGCTTGATCGAATCTTCAGCCCAACCTTCTAGAATCTGACATTGTCCAAAGATTGGCAACATTATGAAGTTACCGTCTTATAACTTTCAGAGGCCTGGCATTACCAAAAGATAGGAAACGTCGGGATGGCTTAATCGTAAATTCTTTAGGAATTTATTGCTGCTCGAAGACTGGCAACGTCAGGAAGAAGTATTCACTTTCAAGATGATCGAATCATTTGACTATAACCTGCAGATATCAATTATTTCCTAGAGATAGGCAACATCAAGGATGAATCTTAGAATCCCTAATGTGCTAGTTTCTGAAAACAGGAACTGGTGCATGACCTAAGTTCTGACTTTGAACTTATGGAACTAAATAGTTGCCTAAAGATTGGAAACATTAGAGTGGAGCCCTCAAAATTAAACAATTGACATGTGAGTTTCCAAAGATAGAAATTAGTACATGACTATGGACTGTCTCCATAGTCGTCGAAAATTTTATTGTTTCTTGGAAATAAACTCAAGAAAGGATAATCGAGATCGGATAATTCTTACGCTAATTTCCAGTGATTGAACTAGTGTCTGACCGAACTTTAATGACACTGCTAGCGACCATGCATGACATGCTCGGTCGAAGATAGGAAAGGATAGTCGAGGAAAGTTGAAGACAAGTATCATTGGGCTCTCCCAATCTAAGACCATGACTGGGAAAGTGGGATCGAACTGGGGGTAATCAGACAATTTGCCCCGCATGTTTAACTCACACCAATGCCCTAATTGGCGATAGAAAACTCCACGAATAGGACTTGGTTCACAATGGAATCATATGAATAAGGGCTAAATATTAAAGATAATGTTCCCCGACGATAGGGAGCAATGCAGAACTTGAACAATTTGCAATAAAAGTCGGCCAAGGTAAACTCAACCCAATTCATCAGTGTAATAACCCGCATATTTCACGATTATATATTTAAATGTTTTATTTAAATATAGCGTCGTTAGTTGGATTAAATTCCAAAATGTGACTTTTTGTAAATAGTCGAATTCGGACTCGAGACCACTTCCATTGAGTTTAAAATGACGTTTACAACTTGTTTAAGTATAAACATCGATTTGTTTGGAGTTGATTAGGATTTTGGTATTTTCAATTGGGCTTTGGGTTGGGTTCTAGTCCATTAACCCAATAAGAGACCCAAACCTTCTACCTAATAGCTCCTACTCCACTCCTCTTCATTCATCCATTCCATTTTCTAAATTCCTAACACTCTAGCCCTAGGAAGAATGGTGGGAAGAGAAAACTAAAATTCCTAAGCCCTAGTTTCTCTTAGGAATTCAAATTCTAGTTCTAAAATCGAAGAAAAGATTAGGTATGCATCCTCTTCATCTTCTCCATCTCAATCCCTATGTAATTTTCATAATTTCCTATAACCTAACTTAGGAAATATTTGCATATGATCATAGATTGGAGCTTCTAGAGTTGTGATTGAAGTGGAGTTGATCTTTCCTTGTTTTAGAGCTTCTCAATTGTTGTTTTTGAGTTTAAAGGTGAGTTCTTGAACTCACATCTATGTCTATAGCTTTCATTGTTGTTAGGTATGAATTCCTAACATCTATTTCATGTTCAATTTCTTTTGACTTGAATTGGTTTGGTGAATTTTCCAATTTTGGTTTTGAAGTCAAAATTTATGAAAATCCTACTATGGATGTTTGGACATGTTATTTAGGGTGTATCGAAGAGCCTAGGGCAGGGTTGATGCTTGGCATAAATCCCTAGCTTCCATCGCTCGTTTGATCGCTTCCGAGGTAATTTGGCCATCAATGGCCTAGGCAAATTTTTGCCCAGCTCAGGCAACCAGACGTCTGGTTGAATCTACTAGACGTTTGGTAGGGGCTTTTGGAAAAAAAATAACGAACACAGAAGAAAAAAATGGCAGAGCCTAGAGTCAGACGTCTGGTCCTGTTAAATTTTGCCTATTTGCCTATTTTTGAGTGGATTTCCAATTTTTATCGATTTTTGATGATCCGAATAGCTATTATTAATCAATACCGACTTTAATGACTTCTTTTCTGGATTTTTGGTGTTTCCATTTGATGGATTTGATATCGATTTCCATGGTTTTGATTCACGTTATTGAAATGTGGATTTTTGGTGATAGATTGTTTTTACAATCGTTTCTATGATTTGTCACTTTAAAATACAAAGGTTTCTATACTAGTAGTAAATACTCAAACTCTTTCAAAAAAATGATTTCAACAATACTTTTAATAGAAAGCTCTTTTTTAAAACCGTTTTCCAATCTATTTGTATATAAAAACCTTTACCTCATTCGTATGAGAAATCCAATTAAACGACTTAGCAAAACAAGTGGTATGAAACGCTTGCGTTTACTTCGTCGGTTAATTCTTGGACTTGTTCGATTGAAATCTCGTGACAATTTTCAAGTGGAAGCCTACAATTTGTTCGTAAATATTTAAGTTAAGCCAGTGGTTATAGGACATGAAGCCTAACTCATTTATTTACTAGCTTAGTGTAATTTACACTTATTGATCAATGATAATCATTTTGTGATTTAGACTAGCGATGTGCGATGTCTCTTTGTCCACGTGGGGAACTAAACCCCGTTTTAGTGGAGCTTTGGCTCATTTTGGTGGGGTAGCGACCATGGTCTTTTGACCGTCAAGGAGCAATCGGCTCAATGAGTTTGTGCATGAGGCGTATCTTTTAGGGTGCGTCGATGTTCGGCTCATTCGTCCCCAAGAGGGGACTGTACCCCGTATTTTCATGGGTTAGCACCCATGGGATAACGTCCCGTTTGAGATACACGTGTTGGTGAGTTTTCATGCTCCCATTTGTGATAGGCCTCCCCCTTTTATGATTTTTGGATTTTTAATTATGGATTTCTGGAATTTATGTTTCACCAATTTTTATGATTTGCATTGATATGTTTTGTCAATATTTGAGGTTTGGTGAATAAGCTAAAGAATATGATATTGTTTTTGGGTATTTGAGGAGACTTGAGACATTGTATGATTTTCATTCTTATCAAATATATACTTGTCACAGTATGGCATTATTGTTATCATATATTTTTGTCATATCTCTTATCCTATCTCATCTTATATGATATTTATAGCTAGACCGATCCATTTATTATTTTCCTTCTTAAATAATACTCGAGTCAGACCGAGGTGTTTCAGGTGCTTACACTTGACTGCTTAGCAGGGACTGGTTTCTGACTTTTGGCAAACTACTTTAGCATAGTAGTTTTTGTTTTTCATACATTCAAGATAGAGACTCCTTGATGTATACATATTCTTTTGAGAAGCACTTGTACCTATTCTTTTGTAATGCAGTGGATCTTGTATGACCACTACTATGATGTTCACTTCTATGTCTTATATTCATATCTGTTTCCGCCTTAGTGATATGAATATATGTGCCTGGTTTTATGTTATGTTTATTTTGTATTGATTTCGAAGGCCACATAGCCACTGTTTAGTAGATCTGAGTTTGGAATGGATATGTCAGATTTCCTCTTGAAATGAAATGCGTGACATACCATCTGACGTATCGGTTCTCGCACAAATCAATTACATAGATGGTCGCTCCTCAACAGCCTTATTCTTCATGCTAGTCGACGGCATTACCCTGTAGCGTCCTTGGCTAGTGCGAGTATAGAGGTGGGGCGTCACAATCTGGGACTTGCCGTCGCTCGAAGATAGGTGACGATAAGAAACAATAACCATATATGGATCAATAGAATTATGCGACCCTAGCTTGGAGGAATCGACCATTGCTCGAAGGTAGGTAATGTCAAGAGGGATGCTCGAAATAAAATAATTCACGCGCTAGTTTCTAGAGTTCGAAACAAGTGCTTGATTGAACTCCCACGGCAATGGTAGCGGCTAAGCGGGATATGCTTGGTTAAGAATAAGAAAGGGTAATCATAAAGAAATCTAAAGCTGGTATCGTTGTGTTTTCCCGATCCAAGATCGGGATGGGGAAAACACACTTAGGCATGGGGCAATTGGATAAATTTCCCCACAACATTTAGCTACTACTAGTACATAGAGTCAGGCATTTTGAAAAATAAGTTTCATGAATAGGATTTAGTTCAAGGCAAAGGTCATACAAAGAGGAGATGACCATCCCAACTGCGGCTTCAAGACAACAAGGAGAGGCACAGAACTGGGATTCTTCACGACTAATAGTGGGTCGAAAGGAACACGACCTATTTAAAGTGAAAATAAAGAGTACAGACTATAAGACTAAAAGGAAGACCGATTAGCCAGCGAGCTTTGGGAGATCCATACTTGCTCTTCCCTCTTCATCCATGACTTTTAAGGCCATGCACATGAGGCGGATTTAGTAATAACTCTATAGGAACAACTGTGCCTTGTAAGTCATCCATGATCAATGGACCAGGCATGATAGTAGTAGAAGGAGAAGCTTGAGTTGTAGAGGATCTAGCTTCAGGAGAGATAGATGTACCACCACTATATTTGAAACATGGTGATCGACGAGTCATCTTAAGTAAGGAAACTTGGCGTTCAACACGATCAGGTATGTTCTCTTTTGAAAACTAAAACTCATGTGAACAACCTCCGAAGTCCAAAGGATGTTGGCATATGTTGACCAATCAGATTCCAAGCTTTGACTGGGGTAAGTGGAAATGTTAATATATGCAGTATGAGTCCCGTAACCTGCACAACACAAACAGACCATCCTGTATAAACAACTCGCTCGTGTTAGAAAAACGAGCCACACCGCACGATAGATTCATGCATCGGATCTTTACCCGTTATCAATGAACAATCGATAATGGAACCGCTGCCTAGAGCGATGCGGAAACTTTTCTTTTTAGGAACACATGAAATGTAGCAAAAGAAAAAGTGTAGTGATGGAATCATCCAACACGATCATTCCTGAAGCGAACTGTCTGATTCGAATATAAGTGGTAATACAAGAACTGCCATGCATTGATAAGAGAATTAGTTGAAGATAGAGAGTCGGACGTGTCTCTGAAGCGGCCTAAATACGAGTTAAGACAAGCTTGAGATCCATATAGGTCAAGCGCAGCTCATACTTCGACTATCTGCACTAAGAAGTAATCTGCTGCACCACCACCATCATCACCATTGCCACATAATTCACCATTCCTCCAATCTTATATGAATTTCACTCGATGGCTAGTAGAAATCAAGGGCTGAAAATTCTCGATAATGACTGAAGGATTTGACACTAGAAGTTCCTGAAGGAAAAGCTCTCGATGGCAATAGAAATGCAAAAATGAAAACAATATACAACAAGGAGAAAGCATGCTCGTCTAAGGCATGGAATGATTTCCAGAGCATAGATCTTGTCCTTAGCACGAAGAATAAAGAATGGAATTTTAACTATGCAAATGGTTGAAGGAATGTCTACTGGAGAAAAGCAATGCTTCAGAGTAGTTTCTAAAAGACTATCCAAAATCAAGGGAAAGCAAATTAGAACTTTTCTTGATCTAGAGCACGCTTCTTTTTCAACAAAAGTATACTCTGGGGGACCAGTGTTAACCAGACTTTTGATCAAGTTGATTTCAATCGGATGTTTGAACATCAAAAAGAAGACAAAATGATTCAAGTTCTTTGGAAACATCATAGAAAGGCAAGAAAAGAAAATATCAAAAAATGAGCGGAATAAGTTGACTTGTGTTTTTCAACTTGGTGCTTGGAGTCAGACCTCAGTCGTACTTTAGCTAAACCTAGGGAAAATGAAAGAAAGCTTGAGTTGAGAAATAGCAACGCGAGATAATATGACTTGGGGTTGAACCTGAGTCAAACCCGGGTCAGACCCGAGTCAAAACCGAGTCAACTCCGTACCAATTTATAAGTCACAACTCGATATTGAGTTGTGACTTTTCTTTGATCGGAGTCACAAAATTCTTTGATCGATCTCCAAGTAATCGTTACTGAGCAGAATTTGGGTCGGATCCACAAAAATCTCAGGCCAGACTCCAAGCAATGGCACCAAGTAAAACTCAGGTCGAATACACAAAACTCTTAGGTAGGGCTCGAAGCACTCCAACCTTTGGACAAGTCCAAGCAAGGCCTGAAGCAAACGTACAAACCACTCGTATCGGACACCATGTCAGGTCAACCCCAACTTGAAACTCATGATTATCAGTGACATGGTTTCAGCCTTCATGATTCACTCCAACATGATTAGAACTATCTAGAATGATGGTATAAAGCAACTCAACAAGTCTCAAGGAAATTGGAACTAAGTGTATAACTCGAAACCGAGTGATATAGGTCGGCAGCGACATGTCTTTCCCACCCATTTCACTTTCGTAGCTCCATACATCTCTTATACTACTCCAACCACTCATGATCAAGTGGTTTTCCCATAACTTGGACGACCAATCGAAGATTGATGAGAAGAAAACCAAGAAAGTAGGATAACTCAAGCGATAATGGAAAGATCACTAGAATCAACCAAAATTCGATGAAAAGAGCTTGAAACACATTGGACAAAAGATAGAAGAGCAAAGCAAGTAAAATGATCCAACTTACACCAAGATCTATAGGTGGGTACCAAGTTAACTTAGGTTGGTACCGAGTTATAGTTTTGGGCATGGGGCTCTGATCTCTCTTGTGTGACATTGGGCTATCTTCTGGACCTCGGTGCAAGTAGGCTTCCGACCTCGTACCTCTGTGTTCCTATAAATACAAACTATAATGCAACCAAAATAGGTTCTTCTCCCTGATCTTCTTTCTTCACTCTGGATTTGGGATTCCACTGCTCTTTGCCATTTTCCTCTCTTAAAATAGTCACCAAGGTAGCTACTCTTGGAAGTTCTAGGCCTAAGAACTCGTCAACTTCTTGTACTTGTGCTTCGAATTCTCTGTATTCTCATATAAACTCTCTTAGATCCATAATCAATAAAGCTATAAAGTGGACGTAGACCAGAGATTGCCAAACCAATATAAAAGTCTTGTGTATCTCTATTTTTTTCTATTATTTTTACTATTATCTGCTAGATCTTGGTCCTATAGGTTCCCTACTACTCATTCTTGGTTGTTGATCCATTTTTGGCATCAGTAATAACCTAAATTTCTATTATTAAAGTTTAATTAATTAGTACTGTAAAATCAAGTTGTTACAAACTTCTCTCCTTAAGAAAATTGCACCCTCATAATTTTCCTTTGGGTAAATTTTTTAACTAAGCTGATAAATCCTAGCTTAACTTTAACATTATAATTTAAAATACAAAATAAACAACCAATAATACAAATTTCACAATGCTCTATCCTTACTATCTCGAGTGTAACGACTCGTATTTTACGTATTGAAGAATTGTAAAATATTAGTTTTCAATTTATATGAGGTTATATGACTCTATAACTTTGGAAAATGCCTATTAGTGACATTTCCTATCTTATGAAAACTTGTAGCGACTATAACTTTTGATACAAGCAAAACTAGCATCTGAGATCACTACCATTGGAAAGATACGATGGTTTTTCTTTTCGTAGAGTGGTCATAATAGCGATTTGAACTTTCTCTCTAGAAGATATGGCTGTTTGAAGATTGACTGTTTTTAGAGCAGCTTAGTGAGTAATTAGTGAATTTGGTGGGCAAGCCCACTAACTCATTTTTGGTTTGAAGGCTATTTGAGGCTGAACCATTATCCCCAAATCACTTTTACCTGCTCTAAAGTAGATCAAAGCTCCCATTAACCCATCCTCCACCCAAAACCATCTCTTTTCTCCTCTAAATCAAGTCCAAATCTTAGATTAAGGGTACACTAATAAGGGGATTCATTAGAGATCTTCAAATCTACTTTATTTGGAGAACAAAACTTGGGGCTTGGCAGTTAATTTTTGGATTTGCCTTAATTTTCGTGCAAATCTCCACGTTTTGGGTGTTTGGTGAGTGATTTATCATCTCTCAACTTACTATATATATGTATCTATACATTTTGACATGTTTTAAACTCATTTTTAAAATCAAAATCATGTTCTGGGACTATTTTAAAGCGAAACCTGAAGTAAAAACGAATTTAAAATGTTTTAAAGTGTTCTAGTTTTGTTAGTTTGATTGCCTTGATGTGTGATAGGCTATGCTAGAGATATATTATAGGATGATTTTCTATAAATTGCTATATGTTTGCATGTTGTTTGGTGCATGTATAGTGTTTGCTTGTGTGCTTGTATAGATGAAAAAACTCATCGGACCGACCTAGAGTTAGAAACCGTGAAACCGAGCTTCAATGGATTGACTCGAGATTGTTGAGAGTTGTATTATTGTATATGGAATGCACAAGGGTCGAAGAACGGAGCATAGGGTGAAATCGGTGTGAAGTTGAGAAATGGAGGTACTATAGGATTTTGGTCTGGTGTGCTTGGTTCGATATTGGTTGGCTCGGGCCTGGCTCTGGTTCGGCATTGGGATGATCCGGTAGTTGGCTTCATTTGGCAAAGGAAGACCAGACAAGAAATCCTGTCTGGTATCTATTTGGTTCGATAAGAGGAGGACCGGACAGGAAATCCTGTTTGGTGGTTTATTGGCTCGGTAGTGAAGGGGAACCAAACGGGAGATCTTGTTCGGTAGTTGGTTGGTTCAATGGTGTAGTGCCGAATGACGATTCCTATTCGGTATTGCTATTGGTTCGATGGGTGTATGACTTCAAGTTGGACAGAGTAGAATCGAACAGAAGTGAAGCATGGGATTCTGGATACAGGCTTCGAGCATGTCACAGACATACTTTGAAATAAAGTTTTCGGTTCTTTGACGAGTTGACAGGTAGAAAGGGTGGATGACTTCAAGACAATTCGAGATTACCTTGGGTTCTTTACGACTATATAGGAATTGATGGTATAAAACGCTTCGATGTGATGACTTCAGGACCTTGGTGTGATGATTCTACGACTTACAATGGGTGTCTAGAGGCATTCCGAAGATGATGACTTAACGATGGGAGTCGTGATAGTAATCCATAGGGGCTAGTTTAACAGTAGAGGCTTGCGAGTGGGATTTGCGATTGTGTCCTACATTGGAGATAGCTGTGATAGAATAACGATTGAGTTCCATTATGAAGACACGAGCAAAGGGATCGTTGATAATTTGGACGCTTCCAGTGTGCTCGTAAAGAAGGGGTATGTGGGGACATCCATCTGGATTTCCAATTATGTCCGGACCTTGTGATAGAAGAATACTTGGGGTTTGAGATTGTGGGCCCGGTTCCTAGCCTTTCGAAGTGGCATGGGTTTGAGCACCAATGAAGCCAAGATTTCGATTGGGTCACTAGTTTGCAATTGATGGGTTTGAGCACCAATAAAGCCATGATTTCGATTGGGTCACTGGTTTGCAATTGCCATACTAGTTATCGTATATCCAACACACACAAGTGATGGTGAGGATTGTTTGATGGATGCTATGTTTGCCATGGTTGTTTATCACTCTAGGATGTCACACGATATAGGTACTTTTGATGGCGTACCTAGACACTGGATATTGTACTTCGACTATAGTACACTTATATGGTTGTGATAGTAGACCTGTGCAGTTCAAGGCCCGCAAATTCCCCGCTATAGTGCATAGCGCTCTTCGACCACTGCACTTTTTCAATATACTACCAATAAACTATAAACCCGCTTTAAGCCCCGCTATTTTCGGCTACACCCGCTAAATCAAGGCATTTTAGCATCCGCTTTAGCATAATTAATATAAAAAGTTTGATTTGACTAGTACTTCTTTGGACTAAATCAACATAGTTAGGGTAAAACCCTAATTTAAGGTATAATGCTCAATATATGTTAGAAATCTATTGTAGTAACCAAATTAGAACTGCATAAATCATGATATTTTTTGGTTTTGTCTTATAAGATTAAATAATAATTCTTTTTCCTTTAAAAGTGATGTGAGAATGACAATAAAATAACTTTAATTATTTGGTTTTATATTTAATGAAGTTTTTCGCACCTTCGCTATATCCTCGATTTATCCCTACTATAACTTTTTGCACCTCTACCGCTATGAAACCTATGAGCGCTTTAACTGCATAGCAGTAGACTAGCATATGTTGACTGTTATGTGCTAACTCTTTGGATGTAAGGACATGTTAGGTATGGTCTTCATACCCTATGCTCCTATTTGCTATATACGATTTTTATAGTATTTTTTAGATGATGTATCGCTAACATCAGACTGTTGTCTGACCCAATGTTTTATGCTTTTCTCATTATTATTTTGGATACTCTTAAATGAGTAGATTAGGTATAACAGGTCCGGATAGCACATGGAGCCGTATGGAGTACAAGTAGGAGGCTACACTTTCATATATCTATACTTTGGAGCTAACTATCGCTTATATTCCACTATGTAGTATTATGGAGCTATGTTAGTAGTTGTATTTTGCGAGACAGTTATAGTGTTTATTTTGGAGATCTGGTTGTATAAATTCTTTATTTCAGCTTTTGTATAGTCTGTGGACCTGATGCACTCTGATTGTTTTATTTATATTTCATTTGATTATTTCATTGTCTCGGTACATCTATGTTATAATATTATATTTTATATGTGCGTTGGGAGATGTTCAACAGGTTCTGTTTTTGGATTTTTCTCTACTTTATATTCTTGGCTACCGTCCTACATTGTCCTGGTACCTCTACAGCGTGTTATATAGGTATATTGCATACCAAAGGTGTAGGACAATCGTCACATTTGGTATCAGAGCTTAGGTTGCATAGACAACCTTAGTTGCCACTTGCATCCATTAGAGATAAGGAGCGAGCTATTACCTTAGAATGGATCAGATATTAGAGAGAGTGTACTTGTTTTGTTTTGGATTTCGAAACTATATATATAGTATATAAGTCGCATTGCATTCACGGATACTACTTATTCCTTTTAGGGAGACAGATCATTCTTATTACAACTTGTAAGAATGAGTCGGCTAACAAGGAACACTGCTAGAAACTCTGTTTCTGGGGTTGAAGAGGGGCAGGATTGGGAGCTGCTAACCCCAACTTGTAGAACATGTCCGCCGGGATGGTGCGTAACATGGTTTAAAATGCCCAAGTTGCTCCTACTGTGGCTGTTGGTGGTGGTGCTCCAGTGCAAGCACCGAGGGCTGACTTTAACGAATTGAATAAGGATCATTCTTCCCTTGGAGGAAAACAGTTTCTTGAAAGGGAATCAACAATCGAAGTATAGGAGTGGTTAGACATCTGCGAATGCATCTTTAAGGATATGGAGTTAGAGGGTGCGATGAAGAGGAAGCTGGCCTTTTGACAGCTTTAGGGACGAGCTATGGGGTAGTGGAACACCATCAAGATTACTACTCCTGAGGATCAGATTACTTGGGAGCAAATCAACGTGAGACTTGAAGAAAAGTATATATCGACCACTTAGAATGCTTTGCTCTTCTGAAAGATTCTTTACTTAAGACAGGGGGAAATGTCTATGTCGGAGTACATAGTTGAGTTTGACACACTATCATAGTACGACCTATCTTTTATCAATACTCCGCTTAAGAAGAATGAGAAGTTCATCATGGTCTTAGACTACTATCTTAGAGAAAAGCTGGTGAGTAATACCGATGAGACCTTCAAGGGGCTGGTAGAGAAGGCTTTTCGACATGAGAGTCTGTATCCTAAGCCTAAGTCGGTTGTTCCCCTCAAGGATGAGCCAAAGCCATAAGCTGGTGGAGGAGGCAATAAGAAGTGGGACAACAACAAACACAAGAAGCAGTTTTAGAAGTGTGGTTGGAAGAAGGGCAAGTGGGGTCTTATTTGCTAGAATTGTGGGGACAAAGGCCATCTTGTTAGAGACTGTAAGGCGGAGGGCAAGAAGTGCTACAACTGCAACAAGCTGAGACCTATCAAGAAGGATTGTCAAAAACCACCAAGGAATAAGCAAGTTGTGTCTTCTTATGCTTTGAATGCTGTTCCACCTTCGTCGAGTGCTCCATCGGCTAAGAGGAAGGTGAAAAGCGTCATTATACAGGATATGCTTTCTATTTCTGGTACACCTTTACGTGTTTTATTCAGCACCTGGGCTTCACATTCATTTATATTTAGAGATGTGATGGATATATTGGGATTGAAACCCGAGATAGTTTACAATCCTTTGATTGTGACAAAACTGTTGGAGGATCAACTAGCCTTTGCATGGTTTGTTGAGACTTGGCCTTATCGAGTCATGGATGTTTGTTTGCTTGTGATCACTTTGTTTTTGGTTTCATGGGGTTTGCTATTATTTTGGGGATGGACTGCTGCAAAAGTACGGAGTAGTGGTGGATTGTGAGAGGCCGTTGGTGCTGATAGGGATGGATGATGGGCGTAGGTTGGATATAGGCTGCCAGCCTAACGATGAGGTGATGGTTAGCTTTCTGTACTCGCTTGAGATCCCGCACGACGGGTTGTCATCTATGCCTATAACGAGGGAGTATCTAGACATATTTGAGGAGGTGGTCGGATTACCACTACATTGGGAGATAGAGTTTCGTATAGATTTGGTGAAGGATGCCAGACCAATAGTTATAACTTTGAGGTGTACGACAACCAGAGAGCAGAAGGAGTTGGAGGTGCAAGTAAATGACCTATTGAGGTAAGGATTCGTTCGTAGGAGCATATCTAAGTGTGGGCGCACATGTAGTATTCGCCACCAAGGCGGATGGTTCTATGAGGTTGTGTTTAGTTTACCATGAGCTGAATAAGGCGATGAAGAAGAACAAATATCCACTCCCGCATATTGACGAGTTGTTCGATCAGCTCCATGGTGTTAGGGTGTTCTCTTAGTTGGATCTTATGATAGGGTTTCATTAGTTGAGAGTGGCAAAGGAGAGTGTGCCGGTTATAGCATTCCATACACCGTCTAGATTCTATGAGTGGTTGGTTATGCCATTCAAGCTAACCAACACATTGACATAATTTGTTGATCCTATAAACCATGTTTATTGGGATCAGCTAAATAAGTTCGTACTTGTATTCGTAAATGATATCCTTGTTTATTCAAAGACGGAGGAAGAACATAAGGCGCATTTGTGGGTTGCACTCGAGGTGTTGAGGAAGCACCGATTAAAGGCGAAGTTTTCGAAGTGTCACTTCTGAAGGAGGAAAGTGCGATCTTTGGGTCACGTTGTTTCTGAGCAGGGTATTGTTATAGATCCTACGTAGATGACAGTAGTATAGGACTGGGATCGACCCATTACCACTATAGACGTGAGGAGTTTTCTCGGATTACCGGGATACTATAGACGTTTTATCAAGGACTTCTCTAAAGTAGTAGTACCATTAACCAACTTGACGAAGAAGAATTAGACTTTTATTTGGGTCATGGGTGCGAGCATGCATTCGTGAGTCCAAAGGAGAGGTTGACTAGTGCATCAGTGTGGTTCATTTTGAATGAGAATGAGGTGCCGACGGTATACACAGACGCCTGTGTTAATAGACTTGGTGCAGTGTTGATGGAAATGGAAAAGGTTGTCACCTATGCTAGTTGACAGTTGAAACTACATGAGAAGAAGTATCCAACTCATGGTTTGGAGTTGGTAGCGATAGTATTTTCTTTGAAGATATGGACGCATTATTTGCTTAGGGAAAGGTTCAAGTTGTATATGAACTACATGTCGTTGAAGTATCTATTCTCCCAAAAGGACCTTAACCTTCATTAGCAGTAATGGTTAGAGTTCCTAGCCTCCTATGACTTTGACAGTTCCTATATGTCGGGTAATATAAATGCGATCATGGATGCTTTGAGTAGGATACATGTTAGCTTTGGAGTAATATTCCTTGAGTTGAAGCAGTTGGAGTTTATCGCTAGCTATGATTTTAGACTTTAGTGTGAGCTTGAGCCGGAAGTGTTGGCTAGCCTGATGATTAGACCTACGTTGATTGAGCGGATCAGTACCAGTCAGAGGCGAGATGCTAGACTGGCCGAGATCATGGAAAAGATAAAGGAAGGAGTAGAGTCCGAGGGGATGAAGAAATATGGGATCAACCGTGATGGTTGGCTTCGTAAGGATGAGAGATTATTTTTTCCTAATGTCGATGGGTTGAGGGATAAGGTGTTATGCTAGTACCAACATTTAGATCGACTATACTTCCTAGCGGAAATAAAATGTACTATGATATGAGGCAGGCATTTTATTGGAAAGGGATAAAGATAGATGTTGAGGCATTCATCTTGAAATGCATGAACTGTCAATTGGTAAAGGGAGAGTAAAAGAAGCCGAGTGGTTTGCTGCAACTGATCGACATTCCCGAGTGGAAATTGAAACAAGTTTCAATGGATTGTCGAGGACCAAAGGAGGGTACGATAGAATTTGGGTCATAGTCGATAAAATGACGAAGAGTGCTCGATTCATACCTGTCAAGTACTAGTAGGACATCATCCATATTGGCCGAGTTGTACATGAAATGGGTTATGTGATTCCATGGTGTGCCAAAGAGCATTGTGAGCGACCGAGACTCTTTGCTCACTGGCTGGTTTTGGAAAAGCTTACAAGAGGTGTTGGGGATGGAGTTTTATCTCAGTTCAGCTTATCGCCCACAAATTGATGGGCGGACAAAAAGGGCGAATCGTATCTTGGAGGATCTCTTACGGGCTGGCATTCTTGATTTCGATGGCTCGTGGGATGATCATCTACACATAGTGGAGTTCGCATACAACAACAATTACCAATCCACCATCGGTATGGCACCATTTGATGCATTGTATGGAGACTGTGCAATGCTCCTTCATGTTGATGAGAAGCGTGCGAAAGACTGATACTTGAGCCAGATATGATCAGAGAGACTTCGGAGAAGATCGAGATCATTCGACAACGAGTGAAAGCTGCTTAGGATAGATAGAAGAGCTTCGAGGAGACATGATTTAGAGTTCTTCGTCGATGATATGGTATTTTTCAAGATCTTTCCGTTGAAGAATGTTGTTCGATTCGGTACTAAAAGGAAGTTGGCGTCGACATTTGTTGGTCCTTTTTTGATACTTGAAAGTACTGAGAATCTAGCTTATAGAGTCGACTTACCTCAAAGGATGGTAGGCATGCACAATGTGTTCCATGTCTCTCACTTGCTGAAATTTGGGCATAGCTCGTGCGTGATAGTTGAACCGAATCATCTTGATGATATTGAGATTGAATGGGAAGCATTGAGAACTCGTAGGTATATTTGTATCATCAGACATGATACGAAGCAGCTTAGGAGGAAGACAGTAGAGCTGGTGAAGGTTCAGTGGAGTGAAAGGGAAGGCGATTGTACTTGAGAGACCGAGGAGAGCATAGGACCGCTTATTCAGAGCTCTTCACTTGGTTAGACTTCTTCTTATTGCATTCAGTTTCACTTTCGATATCATATAGGGTAGTTTATTATCCTACATGCAAGGTTAGGGGTAGATACCCTTTATTGCTTTTGTGTGCATGTTTGATGTTTGATAAGTTTGCTCGTGGATGAAAGGCATGCGAGGTAGCTATGTTTTACTTTACCTTGGTTGTATTAGGGATTTCAAGGGTGATATCCTAAAGGGGAGGAGAGTGTAACGAGCCGTATTTTACATATCAGAGGTTCGTAAATATTATTTTTAAATTCAAATGAGGTCTTATAACTTTGTAACTTTGGGAGATGCTTATTAGTGACATTTCCTATCTTTAGAATTTTTCAGACGACTTTACCCTTGAAAACTTGTATCGGCTAAAACTTTTGACAGAAGCCGAGCTAGCATCCGAGACCACTTTCATTGGAAAGATATAATGGTTTCCCTTTTTGTAGAGTGGTCATAATAATGATTTGGACTTTCTGGCTAGGAGATATGGCTGTTTGAAGATTAACAGTTTTTGAAGTGGCTTAGTGGATAACTACTGAGTTTGAGGCAAGACCACCAACCCATTTCGGGGTTGGAGGCTATTTTAGGCTGAACCATCATCCCCAAATCACTTTTACCTCCTCTCAAGTAGATCTAAGTTCCCATTAACCTATCCTCCACCCAAAACCATCTCTTTACTCCTCCAAATCAAGTCTAAATCTTAGATTAAGGGTAGATTAGCAAAAGATTTATTAGAGATCTTCAAATCTACATTTTTTGGGAAGAAAATTTAGGGCTTGGCTGTTGATTTTTGGATTTGAATGCAAATCTCCACATTTTGGGCGTTTGTTGAGTGATTTATCGTCTATGACCTAACTTTGTGTGTATCTACAGGTTTTGACATGTTTTAAACTCATTTTTAAAGTCAAAATCATGTTTTGGGACTGTTTTAAAGTTAACACTGTAAAATTGAATTTAAAATGTTTTAAAGTATTCTAATCATATGTTAGTTTGATGTTTGATTGCCTTATTGTGTGTTAAGCTATGTTAAAGATGTATTATAAGGTGATTTGCCATGAATTTTTATATGTTTGCATGTTTGAATTTTGTTTGGCGCACATGTAGTGTTTGCTTGTATGCTTGTATAGATGAAAACGCTTACTAGAGTGACTTATAGTTAGGAACTATGAAACCGAGATCCGACAGATTGACTCAAGATTGTTGAGAGTTCTATCATTGCATACAGAATGCACAAGGGTCGAAGAATGGAGCATAGCAGTAAAATCGGTGCAAAGTTGAGAAGTGGAGGAACTATACAATTTTGGTCCGATGTGCTTGGTTTGGCATTGGTTGGCTCGGACTTGACTCTGGTTCGGTATTGGGATGCTCTAGTGGGTTGGCTTCGTTCTAAAAAGGAAGACTGGATAGGAAATGCTGTCCGGTAGCTATTTTGTTCGGCAAGAGGAGGACTGGGCAAGAAATCCTGTCCGATTGTTGGTTGGCTCCGCAATGAAGGGGTACCGAACGGAAGATCATGTTTGGTAGTTGGTTGGTTCTTTAGTATGGTGCCGAACAAGGATTCTTCTTCAGTATTGCTACTGGTTCGGTGGGTGTATGACTTCAAGTCGAGCAGAGGGGGACCGTACAGAAGTGAAGCATGCTTTTCTGAGTAAACCTGGTTTAATACTACTTAAAGCAAACCTTTTTCTAACTAACCTGCCACGTGTCAACAACAAATTGGTTGCCTTAACTTTTTCAAATTCTTTACTAAAATAACTGCCGCTAATTTCAGATCTAAACCATGGTTAAGTTAATCAAATAAGCCCTTCCATTAAGCAAAACCAATTTTTGCAAAGAAGTCCCTCTTCTAAAATAATTTAATTTGCATAGCAAATCAGTTTGGAAAAATCCCCAAAAATTCGAGAAATTAATTTTAATCATGTTATCTAACATATCAAAATTCCAGACCCAAATTCTTAATATATTTTCTTGAAATAAATTTATAAACTCAAATAACCATATTTTCCTTTGAAAATTCATAACAATCTTTCCATAGCTTGGAAAAATATCAAAATTAAAACCCAACTCCAAAATTATGTTTTACATAACATAAAATTTTTCCATTGCATTTAAACATCAACATATATCAGTTTTACCCTAAAACTGTATATAATCCCTTTTAAACAATCTTGTTTAAATTCAACAAATCAATATTTGAGCATATCATCATCAAATTCATCATAAAACGAATTTTCCCTTAAATCCAAAAATATATGATTCAAAACAAAATAGAGATGGAATTATTATTCACCTTGCTTAAGATAAGGAGATTGGATTGAGATTGATTTCACCTAAGCTTGAATCTCTAGCTTTTAATTGAATTTTTCTTTCTTAATGGCCGGCCCTTCTTAATATTTTTGCTTATGTTTTCAAAATGACATGAATGAGAATGTAATGGTAGGATCGAAAATATATAAGGGTAATGGTTAAGGGCCGCAAATCCCAATTATACCCTTATGTAATTTAATTTACCTAAAAAAACCATTCTTAAGCCCATTTAATTATTTTATTAGGCACGTCCTTAATTAAATTTATTCAAATCTCAACCCCCTTTATCGCATAATATTTACATTATTCTATTTAATTTATCTAATTAAATCTCCTGAATAATGTTATCAAAAATTAGGGTTGTTACATGCTCCCTTCTTAAAAAATTTCCTCTTCTTTCCCTGAAGACCCTGGGATTCAACTGGCTTCTCTCTAGCACAACCAGCCAGCATTTCTTCATATCTTGATACATTTTGGTCAATCTGTCCACAATAATCCATATACTCTCATTTCCTTTGCTTGACCTTGGCAACCATCTATAAAATCCATGGATATCGAATCCCATTTCCATACCGGAATCTCCACAAGCTGAAGCAACCCACTTGGCTTTTCAACGCACATGAGTGATGGCGAGGACTGTTTGATGGATGTTATATTTGCCATAGTTGTTTATCACTCTAGGGTGTTACACGATGTAGGTACTTTCGACCGTGTACCTAGACATTGGAATTGTACTTCGACTGTAGTACACTTTTATGGTTGTCAGAGTAGATTAGCATATATCGACAGTTATGTGCTAACTCTTTTGATGTAGGGACAGGTCAGGAATGGTTCTTCATAACTTATGCCCCTATTTACTATATACAATTTTTATAGTATTTTTGAAATGATGTATCGCTCACACCAGACTGTTGTCTGACCCGAGGTTTTATGCTTTTCTTCTTATTATCCCGAGTACCCTGAAATGATTAGATTAGGGATAACAGGTCAGGATAGTGCATGGAGTATGAGTAGGAGGCTATGCTTTCATATATCTATAATTTAGAGCTTACTATCGCTTATATTCTACTGCGTAGTATTGTGGAGCTATGTCGGTACTTGTATTTTGAGAGACAATTATAAAGTTTATCTTAGAGATTTGGATGTATGAACTCTTTATTCCGGTTTTTGTATAGTTTGTAGACCTGATGCACTCTGATGTTTTATTTATGGTTATTTGATTATATCACTGTCTCGCCTATTGTATATCTATGTTATTATACCATATATTGTCTGTGCACTGAGAGATGCTCTACAGGTTCTATGTTTGGATTTTTATCTACTGTATATTCTTGGCTACCATCCTGCATCGACCAGGCAACTGCATAGTGCGTTATAAAGTTATATTTGGCGTCGAAGGTGTAGGACGATCGTCACATCGAGTCTGCACTAATAATGATATGCATCGACCCATTAAGTATCAAATAGAGTAACACAAAACTAATGCTTAGACCTTTCATCGGCGACCTATCAAAGACTCAACTCCTCAAAGATACTAATAAATAATATTCTATAAATTACTTTTTACTTCCAAATAAATATACCAAGATTGGAAATTACTTTCCCTAATTACATAATACTTTACTTTATTTATTTCATTTCTAAATACTTTCCTAAAACTCTAATTTTATAAAAAAAATTAAATGGTAACCGAAATTCAGATTCTAATAAACTAACTTCAAATGCTTTAACTGAAACCAAACCTTTCCAAATAACATTCTCTAAAAGTTTCGCTTCATAATTCCATAAATACACTTTTCAAAACATCCTAAATATTAACTGCTTTGCCAAAAAATTTCAAATACACACACACCCCTTATAATAGAGAATACTTAATCATATTTATAAAGATTTTAACGTTTGAAAACTAAAACCATGTCCCTAACTGAAACAATTCTCAATTAAATATTTTCATCTAAAAAAAACTGTCAAAACCCATTCATTATTTAATGTAAATACTTTTCAAAACATTACTCTCAAACTTAACTTTTCACTATGAAATCAAAGCCAAACTAATTCTTTCCTCTAGTAATTAGTAACTTACATAAACAAAAGAAATTTTCTTTTCCTTATAAAATTTTCTTCGTCTCAAAATATTAAATTAAGAAAATTACACTCTTAAAAATATTTCACATTCACTAAAATTAAAATATTTAAGCTATATAATATTTCACAGTCACATAATTAAAATATCCATATAAACCAATTTAAGTCATAATCAATCTTTCATAAATTACACACAATTAATTTCAATACACCACATTTATGCTTATACTTAAAATGTCTTTTACAACCCATTTCTATATCAAAATAATAAATATACATTCATGTCAAAATATTCACCAAAATCTCTTTCCCAAATCATATTTTTGCTTTTCCAAATAATATACCCTTCCATACCGAACTATCCCTTTTGGTATTTATCAATCACTATATAATTTCTATAATATCACAAAATCAAAGTATTTAAAATTATTTAAATTTCCAAAATATAGCTTATAATATTTTTTTCCATTATTTTCATTTCAAAATAATGTTGATAACATTTCCCAAATCGTTTATATCTTCAAAACCACTTTCTAAAACCTTAAAATTTCCTACATATTTTCATTTTACATATTTTATTAAAACATCGTTTAAGAATAATATTTCCTTAACAAAATATTTTATATCCTTTCTTAAACCATCACCTATCATTTTTAAAATATATATCAGAATGTTTTTTAAAATATTGTTTTCCTTTCTAAATACTTTCTCCAATTATTTCATATACTTTTCTAATTAATTATTTCTTTCAAAACAATCCAATCTTTTCAAATTACTAAAGTCATTACAAAACATGTTAAACTTTTCAAACCATTCAAATCTTTTCAAGAACATTATAGGATTTATATAACTTTTCAACGCTTCAAAATATTAAAATCTTGAAAAAATATTTAAACTTTTCAAAACGATGTGTCCAAATGCCTCATTCCAGTATTTAGGAATACATATCGATAACGTTAGCCAGACACATTGATTGGAATTTTTAAACCACTCAATGGACAAATTAGCACAAATTTTATTTGAAAATTCTTGTAAATATTGCATATACAAATCCTTTAATACTCTTGCTTTTATAGAATAGTTATTAACTTATATTAAAACATAATCAAATACATATTGTTTATCAAAAGACCTTTAATTAAAATGTTCACTTAGTTTTACAAATACATTTTCTAATAACTATATTTATAAACCAAAAATCTTTATTTATAACAAATACTTACCAATTTCAAACCATTTTTTAATATTCATTAAATGAATACACCATTTTAATAACTTACATATAATAAACACAAACTCACTTATTCATAACAATAAGTAATCATCAAAAATTTAATTCATTTTGCAACTTCAACTAATATGTACAAATAATCATTTATCAAACAATAATAAACATTAAATTCAATATTAGAGTAGGCTTCCAATCTACGAATTATAATTCCTATTCAATATTGTTCTTAATCACAAACCTAATTTGAACAATCATTAACCAAACAAATATATATAAGAAATAACAACCAATGCACTTAGCGATTAACCATTCCTCAGTTTCTGTTGTGCATTCTAATCAAAATCAAATCAAAACAAAACAATTCAATATTAAGCCACCAAAGGTCTAATATATAGTATCAATATCGACACTACCCCTTGGACCATAACCTTTTATATTTTTATACTTAAAAGAATCAGAAATGAAAATATGATATACCTATAGAAAGTAACAAATACGTCCATAGATGATTACCTCAGTAATTATCATATACTCCTACCATCCAATATTGTTGGATAACTACCCAACACACCCAAGGGGATAGGGACTCTAAGTCTCATCTAAGGTCTTGACTTATGTCTCTCATATATGATATATTATTCTGAACCTAGCTCTGGTACCAAATGAAACATCCCACCTCTATACCAATACCATCCAAGAGTATTACTAGGTAATACTATTAGATAGTACAGAGAGTGAGGCAATATAGGGTATACACATCCATATCTCCTTAGGCTAAAACTTGTACGTATTTAAACATCGAATAAATAACTCACTTATACATACACAGCATCGGCACAAAGTAATAAACATGTGTACCTCCAGGATAAAGTAATACATAATATATAATAAATTACAGAGAACACAAAGTCAGAATCACATCAATAATATATAATTGTAAATGTATAAGGTATGTTCACTATCTCATAGTGAAATACAACGTACGATCAATATATAATACAGTGTCATATATATTCAATGAGTCTAGCTTACAAAAATATCATACAACAATCCTAATTATAATGTCTCCACTAAGCCCACTAACAGAAGCTGGTTATATGGTCCATGTACCAAAAATGTCTCTGGCTGACCTGAGTGTTACATAAATAACACATGGGTTAGACTATATTAAATCAAGGGTTAATATACATACTTAACTCGGTATATGCAGAGTGTAATAATATGATAGTACCATAGAATAACTCCAAACGATAACCATACTGTCAATTTATATGTGGTAATGTATGCATGGTATAAAATTAAAATATCATAGACAATCCCAAAATATCACGTAACATCAAATATCCAAAACCATGCATTAAGATGTCATCACCCATACAAAGTCATGACATTCAATAAATCATAGAATCAATATTAATTGGGTGAATCATCCGTATCCAGAAATCATCATCAAAATCTAGAAATCACCTACAAATGAGATATCATCAAATATTACCAGTTAGCACACAACAGTTCCTAGGTGTATCCCTTAATATCGAATAATGAAATACCATCATAAATCAATATAATAATATAGGCCACCTATTAGTAAAATCATATATAATAAATGATATGAGAATCCACTATACTCTGGACCTCTATCACACATATAATAATATAGGTGTTTGACAATGAATTCTCTATCGAGTAGAAAATCGTCCAAAAATATGATCGTTATAAAACCGTAAGCGCGCAGCGTACAATCATAGTATGTATGTGAGTACGGGTCAATCCACGGAGAAAGAAGTTTTTTTAATATTACTCAATCAAATTAGCCCATAGTTGTTGAAATTGTTTTAAACTAGAAAATTATTGAAAATGACTAGAGCAAAAGTGAATAAAACTATGAGATTAAGGGGAAATTTAGAGGCAAATCCACTTCCAATCATTCATATAAATCAACAAAAAATCATTTATAATCTCTCATTAAAATATTAAGTAGAAATGATTGATGTGTTTATTGTAAGTATGGCTTATTTGTGCTATTAATTAGCACAACTTAAACCATCAAACTCTAACTCACCAATCAAACACTTGTCAATACTCATGAAAATGACATGAAATTAAAAATAAAATCTATTTTAAGCATGATCCATTTCTATGAATTAGTAACTTAGACCATCAAATTTTGATTCTTGTTTGACTTTCATCATCAAAATCACTTTGGCAAATGATCAAATAGTTTATGTTATATTGGATTAAGCATAGCCTATTTGAGATGTCAACATAGACTATCAAATTTACTAAAAGAAAAACATAAACCAACATCATTTATAATTTTCATTAAGCATAAAAGAGAGATCATAAATGAAATCATTATGTTAATTTAATATGTTTCATGAGAGCTTCATTACCCCTAAATGGAAGGGGATTAGCTTCTCATATTTGAATACATGCTAACATAAAATGATTTCAACATAAACATAAATAAAATGAAAAACTAATTAAAGAGAGATAAATCTACTTGCATAAAATAAATCTAAACTAATTGCATGAATTAAATCTATGCTATTAACATGAAGTAAAAGAGACATAAACTAACATAAAAGAGCATGAAATAAAATAGTATAAGAGAAAAGGGCATGTAAACAAAGTAAATAAGAAGGAGGCTAAGAAGCCATTTAAAAGACATTTTATTTATCTTTGATTTTGTCGCTACGATATGCATAAAAGAGAAGAAGATGGTTACATGAAATATAAGCGATATTTATACATGCTTAAAACCCTAATTCATTTTTAGGGGACTACCAAAATTGCCTTGAGATAATGTAACTTCCAAGTAATTATTAAAGAATTAATTAATCCCCACTAACATGCCTTTATGTCTCCATTAGTATCTGCATGAGATTTTAATTATGGACCATTAGTTAGTGGGCATATGGGCTCCTCCATGTTGCATGAATTCTTTTATTTTCTATATTCTCTTGGCCTTGAACATTTGTGCATGCATATATCCATGAAGCTCCATCCAATTGCACTCAATTTTCTACAGATAAAAATAAAAATGTGCAAATAAATTTTCTCAAAATCAATTCATATACAAAATTACCATTTTGCCCCCAAATGAAGATGAATAAATGATGATTTGAATAAATTTAAATTTTGGTTTAAACATGTAAAATATCCTAATATGCTCATTTATTTGAAAAATAGAAGATTAAATATATGAGTAAAAATATCTGTTTTCGTAGGAAACATGATTGCATTGAGCGTATGCAATAAGCCGTTAAACCTTTAGGTATCCCTAGTAGGAGGAGTGTTGTCTCGTGAGGGTTTTCAGCGGATTCTACTCACAAAATCCAAATGCGATATGCAAATTCTAATACGACTACATGATGCAAGTTTTTGAAAATATTTACAGATGAAGAATTTACTTTTAAATTGAGACGAGTAAGTTAAATATAAGTTTTGGTTATTATAGAGAAATTTTAGTCTTTTTACTCATCAAAACTACCAACAAAAATTAAGTTATTATCACAATTAGACTTTAGTTTGGCTAGTTGTTTCAGTTGATAACATAGTGCAACTATGAAATGAATCCTTTAGTTTATTATCAAAGTTTTCCAAAGTGACATTTTTATTTCTTTTGAATAATAAGTAAAATCAAATAAGTGAAGATAGTGCTTGGATTTCAATTGCTTGCTCTCTCTATTTTGAAAACTATTAACATTAGAATTTACACACACCTAACTCTGATAAACTGAGGCCATATATACCAATCATGCACTGAATTTCGGGCTTATGTGAGCAGAGTACAGAGCGTGCTGAGTGTACACACTTGCATATGAACACATGACTCTAGGTGTTTTTTATTATTATTTTAATTGTATTTATATACACCAAACTCGGATAAAATAAGGCCAGATATACCAATCATGCACTGCCGTTCGGGCTTATGTGAGAAGGGTATAGAGCGTGGCGAGTGTACACACTTAGGTTTGAACACATGACTCTAGGAGTTGCTTATTTTTATAAAACTTTTTTTTTGAAAAGAGAGAGTTATGCAAAATCATCTTAGCACCACTTAACTTAGAAGATCAAAAATGTTATCGCCTTTACTTTAAATCAACCACTCTTTTAAACAAAGATTACAATTAGGATATACTTCATAATTATCACCCATGAACCTTCGTATATACTAGTTAAACCATAGTTAATTGTAATCAAACTTTTATTTTTATTTTTGTTGAGACAAGTAGATTTTCAAAAATTTCAATTTAATAACCAAAAACGTAAACTTATCATATCGTGTCTCTTCAAAAGCAAAAATATGCTAAAAAGGAAAATTTTATTTTGGGAATATATTTTTGGAAAGAAAATGCAAAAAATAAACCATGAAAAATCAAAATAAACATGAGACTCCCCCGACACTTGATTTTGACTGTGTCTCCACAGTCAATACACGCTATAATGAGTGTAACGGAGAAAAAATATACATATTTACAAGAGAGGGTTAAAATTTCTTACTAGACCTAGTGTGGCTCATGAAGAATAATGTGCTCCTCCTCTCGATCACTCGCCAACTCCAAGTAAGGTTTTAAGCGATGACAATTGACTTTAAAAATCAATCCATCACTAGGGTTTTCTATTTCTGTGGCACCGTGTGGTTAAATAGTACGTACCATGTAGGGTCCTGTCCTCCTTGATTTTAATTTCCCAAGGAACAAATGAAGTCGAGATCATACAAAAGAACTTTTTGAGTTGGCGAAAATGTTTTCCTTAGGATTGACTTGTCATGAAAAACTTTTGTTCTTTCTTTGTAAATTTCTCATTTTCATACGCGTCGTACCTAATTTCCTCTAATTCATTGAGTTGAAATTTCCTATTTTCGCCAGCTTTTTCAGGATCAAAGTTTATGTTTTTAATTGCCTACAATGCTTTATGTTCAAGTTCGATGGATAAGTGGCAAGCTTTACCATAAACTAGTCTAAAGGAGACATCGCAAGATAAGTTTTATATGCAGTTCTGTAAGCCCAAAGCCCATCTGTCAATTTTTGTGATCAATCTTTTCGATTTTTATTTACAGTTTTCTCCCAAATTTGCTTGATTTGGCGATTTGAAACTTCAACTTGACCACAAGTTTGAGGATGATATGGAGTGGATAACTTGTGGGTTATCGAGTATTTCTTCATTAGAGTTTCAAATGATTGGTTACAAAAATGGGTTCCATTATCACTTATTATTGTGCGAGGTGTTCCAAACCTCGAAAAGATGTTTTCCTTTATGAATTTCACGACAACTTTGTAGTCATTTGTTTTACAAGGAATGGCTTCAACCTCTTTAGAGATGTAATCAACAACAAGAAGAATGTACATATTTTCGAAAGAGTTGAGAAACGGTCCCATAAAGTCAATACCCTAAACGTCAAAGATTTCGATTGTAAGAATGGGGTACAAAGGCATCATGTTTCGGCCAAAGATTATTCCTAACATTTGGCAGCGATCGTAAGTTTTACAGAACTCGAATGCATCTTTGAAAAGTGAGGCCAGTAAAAACCACATTAAAGCACCTTTTTCGCTATTTTCTTCGGACCAAAGTGAACACCACAAGCTTGGTCATGACAAAACGAAAGAACACTCTTAATTTCGCAATTTGGGATGCAATGTCGAATGATTTGGTCGGAACAATACTTAAACAAGTATGGATGATCCGAATAGAAGTACTTGACTTGGGAAAGAAATTTATATTTATCTTGTTTCGTCCAAAATGAAGGAGTTTCCTTAGTGACTAAATAGTTCGCTATATCAGCATACCATGGATCGACGGATACGGAAAGGAGTTATTCATCAGGAAAGTTCTCGTTGGTCGGTAAGGAAGATGGGCTTTTGGAAGAGTGACAGATGATCAGCAATGACATTGTCGAATCATTTTTTATCTTTGATCGTAAGGTCAAATTCTTGGAGTAATAGGATCCAACGGATCAAACGAGATTTTGTGTCCTTTTTAGCAAAAAGGTACCTAAGAACGGAGTGGTCAGTGTAAACCGTAATGTGTGAGCCAATCAATAAGGTCAGAACTTTTCGATTGCAAAGACTACCGCTAGAAGCTCTTTTTAAGTGGTCATGTAATTATGTTGAGCATAGTTTAGAGTCATACTAGAGTAGTAAATGATATGCAGAATTTTGTTGATGCATTGTCCTAAGACAGCACCAATTGCGAAGTTAGAGGCGTCGCACATTATTTCAAAAGGAAGATCCCACTTCGTGGGCAAATGATGGGAGCGGAAATGAGTTCATTTTGGAGACGTTCGAAAGCAAAAACATAGTTAGAAGTTAAGTCAAATGGAACGTCTTTTCCAAGAAGAGTCGTCAGAGGTCGAGCAATTTTGCTAAAGTCTTTCACAAAGCGTCGGTAGAAACCAGCGTGTCCTAGAAATGAACGAACGTCCTTGACAGATTTGGGAATGGTTAGATTCACAATCACGTCAACTTTTGCTTTAACTACCTCAATTCCTTTGTTTGAAATGACATGCCCATGGACAATGCCATGTTTGAACATGAAATAACATTTTTCCAAATTTAACGTTAAGTGTTTGTCCTTGCATCGATTCGAAACCATCTCAAGATGGTGTAAGCACTCTGAAATAGAATTTCCAAAGATGGAGAAATCATCCATAAACACTTCCAAAATGCATTCAGTCATGTCGGAAAAGATGCTGACCATGCATCTTTGATTTGCAAAGGCCAAATGGCTCACGTCGATACGCAAAAGTGCCAAAGGGACACGTGAAAGTCATTTTCTCTTGATCTTTAGGAGCGATTAGAATTTGGTTATAACCAGAATAACCATCAAGAAAGCAATAGAATTCGTGGCTGGATAATCATTCAAGCATTTGGTCAATGAAAGGAAGAGGAAAGTGATCTTTACATGTTGCAGCATTTAATTTTCAACAATCAATGCAAACATGCCAACCCGTTTGAGTACGAGTTGGAATGAGTTTGTTAGCATCGTTCGTGATAACGATAAGTCCAGACTTTTTAGGTATGACATGAATTGGGCTTACCCATGAACTATCAGAGATGGGATGTATGATTCCATTATCGAGGAGCTTAAGTATTTCGTCTCGAACCGCATCCTTCATTTTTGGGTTAAGCCTTCGTTGTGTGTTATGAACAGGCTTGGCTTCATCAATTAATTGGATACAATGTTGAACAAGAGCGGGACTAATTCTCTTTATATAAGTAATCGACCATCCAATTGCCTCTTTGTTTTTCGACAGAATTAAAAGAAGGGAAGCTTCTTGATCAAGAGAAAGTGTTGAAGAGATTATGATAGGAAATGTTTTATTGTCACCTAAGTATGCGTACTTAAGGTGATCAAGAAGAGGTTTGTGTTCCAACTTAGGGGGTTGCTTAATCAAAGAATTTGGTTGAAGTTCTGACTCAATAGTGAGGAGTTCAAATTGAAGCACGTTTTCGATCTCGTTAGGGTCATCCTGAAATAGTTGTTTGTATTTAGTCTCACATTCGTTGTTAAGGTCAAACTGTTTCATTGCCAAAACTTTCTTGAATGGAGCTAAATTCCAACGTTTGGTCAAGTGGTTCGTTCGATTGATTTTCAAGATTAAAGATGTTAAGATTCAAAGTCATGTTTCCAAAAGGAATTTTCATCAAACCATTTCAAAATTTGATTAGGGCATTTGAAGTGTCCAAGAAAGGTCATCCTAAAATCAATGGAATTTGACTCATTGGATTATTCACAGGTTGTGTTTCTAGGATGATGAAATCGACAGGGAATAAGAATTGATCGATTTTGATGAGTACGTCTTTGATTTCTTCCAGGGGTTTCTTTATCAAAAGATCGAAAAATTAAAGAGTTACTTTTCTCGGTTTTAGTTCACCCAAGCCAAGTTGTTAGTAAACCGAATAAGGAATCTAATTGACACTCACACCCAAGTCTAGTAAGCACTTATTAATCGTCTTGTCTCATATTGTACACGAGATCGTCGGACATCTAGGATCTTTGTATTTTACTCGAATTGATTAAGACAAAACTTTGCTAAGACTAGTAGCTAAGAAAACTTTCTTGGGTATATGAGTGTGTTGTTTTTGAGTACACAAGTCCTTTAGAAACTTAGCGTAAGTTGGGACTTGTTGAACGATATCAAGGAGTGGGATGTTCACTTTCACTTGTTTGAAAATTTCCAACATCTTTTCCATTTGATCAGAATGATTCTTGGGTCGAAGTCGATGTGGAAATGGTATTCGATACTCTGTAGGTCGGTCTACTTGAGTAGAAGAAGAATTTGGATTGGCATTTGATTCGATGTTTGGCTCAATGTTTTGTTCAGAATCGCTTGTCGTTTTCGTAGTTTCAAGAGGATCTTTCGGCAAATCATTTCGATTGACAACTTGGTTATCGATTAGTTTACCAGAGCGCATAGTCGTGATAGCATTCATTTGGTTCACATTACTATCATGAACAATATGGGCTTGATTCGAACTTGTGTTTTGATTTCTTGGATTTGGAACTGGTTGACTTGGGAATGTGCCTCGTTCACGTTCACTCATAGAGGTGGCTAATTGACTCATTTGCATTTCAAGTTTAGCAATTGATTGACTCGTATTCTGCATGCATGAGTTTAAATTTTTACAAATTGCTATTTGATTGGAGGTTTTGAGTGGTTGCTTTAGCCAAAGTTTCAAGACTTTTCTCAAGTGAAGTCAATCGTTTATCGTCTTAAGGAGCAAAAGATTGTTGGAGTTGATTTTGAGACGGACCCATAAAATTTTGTTGAAAGTGGTTGGGCTGAAAGGGAGGATTCGAAGCATTGTTCGGATATGCTTGAAAGTTGGGACGAACCAAATTCGTGTTAGAGTTATTTTGGTTCCGTGCAAAGTTAGGATGATTTCTCCAACCAAGATTGTACGTTGGAGAAAACGGGTCATTCTTAACTATGTTAAAAGCACCGGGTTGTTCTACTGAATGAGAGCACTGTTTGACGATGTGATTTGGATCGTTGCATTTATAACACAATAGTTGGGAAGCTTGATTCATTTGATTGGAAGAGAAAACGTTATCGAATTTATTGATCATCGTGTCGATTTTAGCTTCCAAAGTCAACGATGATCCTATCGAGTGTGCGCTCGATCGTGAATAAATGGATTTTTCATTAGAATGTTCCCATTGGGTTGACTTTTCAGCCAAGTTTTCATGAAATTGCCAAGCATCGCCATGATGTTGGGAGAGAAAATTGCCTTGGCACATCGATTCAAGCATGGTTCCTGAACTATTTTTGAGTCCGTCGTATAAGGTTTGGCAAAGAGTCCATTTTTCAAAATTATGATGCAGATATTTTATCAAAAGCACTTTAAATCTTTCAAAGTATTTTCCGAAAGGTTCACCCCTGAATTGATGAAAATTCACGATTTCGTTTCATATTTTGGTTTTTTTCCAAGGGGTGGAACTTTTTTAAGAAAACTTTAACGAATTCGTCCTAAGTATTGATCGAGTTCGAAGGTAAGCTGTATAACCATTTTTCAACGTAATCGGTAAGAGCGAATGGAATTAACTGAAGTTTGATTCCATCATCACATAATTGTTAGAGTTTAATGGTTGCACAAACTTGTTCGAATTTTGTTAGGAAGATGTATGGGTCTTTGTGTTCAAAATTGTCAAATTTCAGTAGCATGGCAATGTGATGGGAATGAATTTCGAAGTGTTTACCCATTGGGGCAGGTAATGTGATACAAGATGGAATAGAAACTCTATCGGGAAAGATTATACCCATGAGAGTTTGAGTGGCATTTTCATTCGCCATCATTGGAGGATCATTTGGTCGGGTTAAACGATTCATTGTTTTATCACGAGTCGAGGTACTCAAGCACAAGTGAAAAGATCAAGGAGAGAAAGATGTGAAAATCAAGGTTAAGAGAATGAAACAAAGTCTAGAGGATGAAGTAAAAAAAATTCCTTTGTTTTTTTAAAAGGAAAAATATTTACCAAAACGAATTTATTTTTCAAAAGGGAGATTTGATTTTTTTTTTGTTTCTTTTCTTTATTTTTTGAAATTTAAATTTTTTTCTCTTTTTTTAAATGTTTTTGTTTTTTCTTAGTTTTAGTTTTAGTTTTTGCAAAGATTTTTTTTCTTTTTGGATTTTTGTATTTAAAAAAAAACTAAATTAAGTAAAAGACTTGTTTTTTCTGAATTTTTGAATTTGTTTGATTTTTTTTTTCAAAGGAAAAGATTTGAAAAAAATTTATTTTGGATTTTTGTAAAAAAAACTAAGTTAAGGAAAATGTGAATTTTTTTACTTTTGGATTGTTTTATATATATATGCATGAACTAATTCACCTAATTGAATGCAAAGACTTAATTACAAATTTTCTGTCCTTAGTAGCTCCTAACACATATATTGTATAATCACACTTTGACTTAATCCAACAAAATAGTTCTTAGCCAAGTAACGGATAGAGGTTACTGGTGCACCACGAATCACCGTACCAATGCAGCCGAAAGTTTAAGTACCTTTAGAGAAACAATCACTATAATATTTATGAATCGCCATAATATTTATAAATAATTATTGCTCTGCCTAGATTGTTGAAAGAAGACAACTTGTCAAGATACAATTAAGCCCTAGATGAGCTCACGACACCCTTAAGTCCAATGTTTAACCGTTATTATTAGTTAAATTCTACGATGAAATGCAATTTGTAGGCCAAGGAAGAGGTGATGAAATCCCCCATTTATGTGAAGTTGGGTATGACTCTTAGAAAAGAAAATAAGATGCAATAAATGCAAAACAAAAATTAAACGTGTATTAATAATGCAACTACGAATGAGATTTGATTTTGTTTCGGTTATATATATATATATATAATTTTTTTTATAAATGCAAGCAACCAACAATGTAAGAAAATAAAATAGGAGATAAGAACATGATAGCAGAGAGTGCAGAATTATTTGTAATTTATTTAAGAGACAAATTTTTTTAAGCACAGATTTAGCAAGCAGAGCAGAGCTGTTTCTAGCAGCAATTCCTTTTTATTTCCTGCAATTTACAACCTGTAAAGTGCTGAAAATGATTTTTTTTGTTTAGAAGATAACAAAAATAAAGGCAAATGATATTTTTTATTTGTAAAGTAGAAAGAAAACAATTCTTTTAAACAATCTTATAAACAAAATTCTCTTATCCCAAAAGAGTAGATGCCCATAACGAGTTTATAAACAATCTTATTTTTTTAACACGAAATTGAACAAGCTTACAAGCAAAAGTCAGGCCCAAAACGCAACACAGCAAATGAAATTTTGGGTTTAAACCAAATGCAGTCAACCTAAATTTCACGAAGTGGATTGTAATTGCCACATTCACTCAACACGAATTCCCTCAAAATGCTGAAAACAAAATTGAAATAGCTACTAAAATAAATACTCAAAACAAGAATCGAAATTGAAGCGATCTCCGAAATCAAAATCAACACGAAATCGATTTGATGCTGTTGTTAGATGCAATCGATTTGATGAAGGCAGTGGAAGGTATAGAGACTAGATGGATTGTATGGAACACGGTCGTGGTTTACTCGGCTCTAATGAAGAGGCTGATGCAGTTAGGTTGGCTTGCAGTGCTGTTGGGGTGGAAATATGAAGTAGTGAGGTTTGTGGGTTGTTTTCATTCGGTGCAAGAAGATGGTGGTTTGTATGGAGTTCTGGGCGAGTGTGATGAAGATGTTTGAATTAGGTGATTGAGCGGTGTGGGTTTGGATGATGGTAATGGAGTTCATTGATGTTTTACCAATTTTAGGATGAAGGGGAAGGATGGTAGGAAGAGACTTAGATGCTTGTCTATGGTCGCAGAGGTGAGATGGACTTTCCTGATTCAGGTAGTGGTTTTGGTGCAGTAGTTTTGATGAGGGGAGGTGAAAGAGGAAGTCCTGTTTGCAGGTTGCTTGAGTGAGTAGTTGCAGATATGGGATTTTGGGTGCAGTAAGGTCGTGGTTGTTGTTGCAGGCAGTGGGTTCGCTGGTTGGAAGTAGGAGGTGGTTGGTTTTTAATGGTTCAGATAGGCTGCTAGAGTGGGGTGTTGAGGAGATGAAGGTTGCATTTTTCGTGATGGAGTTTGGGCGATTGATGAACTTGAAGTGGATTCTGCAAAGATCGGTTGTGGTATGGAGGTATTGAGGCAGTGAATGCTTGGTGGTTGAATGCGGCAGAGGAAGGGGATTGTGTTGAAGAGATGGAAGGGAGGTGAAGGGTAGGTGATTGTTTCAGGTTGAATGCAATGCTATAGCGAAGTGGTTTTTGAAGATTAGGGAGATGGTGATGTCTTTGTGGAAGGGGGTGAAGTTGTGTGACAGGTAGCAGAGGAGGAGTTATGTTTGGTAGAGAGTAATGGATTGAAATGGAGTGTAGAATAAATGTAACAAGAAAGTGGGAAATGCAGTGCAATTTTTTTAATAGAAGAGTGAAAACAGGAATGAAGAAGACAAGTTTGTAAAAAATGAATAACACAGGATCGATGTAATGAACTGAACAGTTTTGATAACACAAATAGAAAATAGTGAACTTTCTCAAAATGAAATGCACAAATAAAGATAAAGAAAACAAACCACATAAACAAAATGAATGCATAGAAATAAGCAAACTCTTTTTTTAGAACAGTGCAAATGCAACTCTCAATAGAGAATGGGATGGCACTGTGAACTAAAATAAAAAAAAATGGACAAATGCATTGTGAAATTTTTTTTAACACATAATACAATAAGACAATTGTAAAAATAATCCGAAAGGTAAAATAAAATTAAATAGCTTTCCATGCAACAGCGCCAAAAACTTGTTTGATGCTGAATTTTTTATTAATTAGAAAACCGTCAAAAAATATAATCGTTATAAAACCGCAAACGCACGGCATACAATCGTAGTACATATGCGAGTACGGGTCAATCCACGGAGAAAGCAAATATTTTGATATTACTCAATCAAATTAGCCCAAAGTTTTTGAAATTGTTTTAAACTAGAAATTATAGAAAATAAACTAGAGGAAAAGTGAATAAAACTATGAGATTAAGGAGCAATTTAGAGGCAAATCCACTTCCAATCATTCATATAAATCAATACAAAATTCATTTATCTCTCATTAAAATGTTAATTAGAAATGATTGATGTGTTTATTATAAGTATGGTTTATTTGTGCTATTAATTAGCATAACTTAAACCATCAAACTCTAACACACCATTCAAACCAACTTGTCAATACTCATGAAAATGACATGAAATTAAAAATAAAATCTATTTTCAGCATGATCCATTTACTATGAATTAGTAACATAGACCATCAAATTTGGATTATAATTTTACTTTCATCATCAAAATCACTTAGGCAAATGATCAAATAGTTTATCTTATATTGCATTAAGTATAGCCTATTTGAGATGTCAACATAGACTATCAAATTCACTAAAAGAAAAACATAAACCACCATCATTCATAATTTACATTAAGCACAAAAGAGAAATCATAAATGAAATCATTATGTTTATTTAATATGTTTCATGAGAGCTTCATTACCCTTAAATTGAAGGAGTTTAGCTTCTCATATTTGACAGGCTAACATAAAATGATTTCAACATAAACATAAATAAAATGAAAAACTAATTAAAGAGAGATAAATCTACTTACATAAAATAAATCTAAACTAATTGCATGAATTAAATATATGCTATTAACATGAAGTAAAAGAGACATAAACTAACATAAAAGGGCATGAAATAAAATAGCATAAGAGAAAAGAGCATGTAAACAAAGTAAATAAGAAAGAGGATTAGAAGCCATTAAAAAGACATTTTATTTATCTTTGATTTTGTGGCTACAAATATATGCATAAAAGTGAAGAAGATGGTTACATGAAATATAAGGATTATTTATACATGCTTAAAACCCTAATTCATTTTGGGGGACTACTGAATTGCCCTTAAGATAGTGTAACCTTAAGTAATCATTTGGGAATTAATTAATCTCGACTAACATGCCTTTATGTCTCCATTTGCATATGCATGTGATTTTAATTATGGACCATTAGTTAGTGGGCATGTGGGCTCCTCCATGTTGCATAAATTCTTTTATTTTCTACATTCTCTTGGCCTTGAACATTTGTGCATGCATATATCCATGAAGCTCCAGCCAATTTGCACTCAATTTCCTACAAATAAAAATAGAAATGTGCAAATAAATTTTCCCAAAATAATTCATACACAAAATTACCATCTTTCCCCCAAATGAAGATGAATAAATGATGATTTGAAAATAATTTAAATTTTGTTTTAAACTTGTAAAATACCCTAATATGCTCATTTATTTGAATAAAAGAAGATTAAATAGGGGAGTAAAAATATACACTTTTACGTGCACATCAATAAGACAACTCAGAATAGATCATGATGGGAGGATGGTCGTACGATTGACACGAAGTCTCAAGTAGAGTCATATCATAACATGTGAAGCTTATGGTTATTTGCCAACTCCATGAGCACACGGGTTATCCACCCGGATCTGCTCTTAATACTCAGGTGAGGTGTATCGATAATATATACCATTATATCACTCTGTTGGAACCAGAAGGAGACTGATAGCTAACCGTCTGCTCCAGAAACACATAGGTTATCCACCCAGATCCATTCCTACAGTCGTCAGTTACCTTCAAGGCAATTGTGACACATATCCACCTGTGTGCTCGTCAAGACAAGGTATTCTAGTCACGACCCAGATCCTTCCTCTATGGTAACAGACTGTTGGCCTAAGTGACCAGAGGCTAAGGGAACATGGGTTATCCACTCAGATCTTCTCCTAATTTATAATAATGACAATAAGTTGTCATAGATATGGGTAGCGATCCCACGATCAAGTCACTATGATGGATGTTAGCCATTTGCTCATCTCCAATGCCAATAAAAGTAGTACATCATGATAGTAACACATAGTACCAAGAATTATGGACACGAAGCCTTACTTATCATTAGGCACGAACCCTTACTCACTGAATGTGGATACGAAGCCTTACTCATCTCTACATGCATCACCTCACACCCATATAATTATTCCCATCATGTGAGTGTCATTTACTTGCAATGAATAAGCGAATAAGTATCACAGCGGCATCTCATACTGATGTGCACGTAAATGTGCATATTTTTACCACCATATTTAATCTATTTAAATTAAATAAATGATCATATCGGGTATTTTAACTTGTTTAAACCAAAATTCAAATTATTTTCAAATCGTCACATATTCATCTTCATCCAAGGGCAAAATGGTCATTTTTGTGCATATATTAATTTGAGAAAATTTAATTAGAAATTTCTATATTATTTTATTGGAATTTGGCTTCATATACAAGTGGTTTCATGAAGATATATGCATGCACAAAGAAGATACAAATGAATGGTGATGGAAATAATTCAAAGGCATGATAATGGATGACCCCACCTACCCACATACCTTCATGTACAAATTAGAGGCTAATGCACATGCTAATAGAGTTTAAAAGGTTCATGCACATCTAAATGAGGATTATTTGAAGCTAATGATTACTTGGCCTCCACACTTCCTAAGAGGGTATTTTGGGCATTCCCCAAAAATATGAATTAGGGTTTAACACATGTATAAAATCCCCTTATGTTTCATGTAACCCTCTCCTCCCTTAGTCTCTCTTTTAGGCTCTCTTCTCTTAGTCTCTTCTCTTAGGAAAATAAAAAGAAAGCTCTCTTTCTCTTTTCATGGCTACTTAGCCATTTTTATTTTATGTAATCTTCTTTTCTTTTTATGCAATGTTAATTATTATTTCCTTTTACTTACATGTTCATTTCCTTTCATGCTAGTAGTGTAGATTTTCTTTTATGCAAGTAGATTAGTTTTTTCTTTCACTTAGCTCTCTTTTTCTCTTTGTTTTGTTCTATGTTGCAAGCTATATTCGTTGATATGATAACAAATATGAGAAGCTAAACCCCTTCTTGATACTCAGTCATTTATTTACTGCTTATAAAATACGCTCAAACCCTATAATATTTTGTATAACGAGTCCAAAGAATAATTAGAGAAATATTACTAAAAGTCCCATAACAGACGGTATTATAACTCCATTTATTCAGATTCCCTGTCTCACAAAATTAAATGTCATAAAATCTCACTGAATAATGTCATCACCATATCACATCAAAACTACTAATCAAGTCATTATCAACAATGAATCATTCATAACATAAAATTTAGTATAAGAAAGATGACAAATCAGAAAATTTTAAAAAATAACATCAACCAAATGTATAAGAAATATTCTTATTTAAGCTTATTGATTATATATATTATTTTAAAATACTTGAAACATTAACTAGGAAAATATTTCTTTTTTTAGAATTTATATCATTTTTGAAATAATTTATGAATTTCCTTTCAATAAAATTAGTCCAAATATATTTTAAATATTAGATTTTAAATAGATATTTTAGTATATCCGTACTTTCTTTTATATATCAATGCAATTATACTTTTTTTAATATATATTTTTATTTTTAGTTTTATTATAATTTTTTAATAACACATATGCACACACGCTGGTAGGAAAATTGGAGGCACCACCGATCGACCGGTTAGGGTCGACCGGTCAACCTATCTATCGCATACTGTAGCGACTTGCTTTGAACATTGTTGATCGATTTTTGGTCTTCTCTTTCTCTTCCTTGCCATTAATCACTTCCAATTCATTGCATATATGATTATACACACCTACACACCAATCCGGACACACCATATGCATGAATTTTGAAGATTAAACATAGTGAGTATGAATACTCATCTTACTTCCTACTACCATTCTTCATCGTCTTCCATACTGTAAGCTTGATGTACTCATAACCTTGATCTAAACTTGAATTTTTTTTCTTAGCAATAGATTTGATGTGGTGTTAATTACATATATTTGGATTTAGCAATTTTTTGGAATTTATTGTAATTTATATTATTTTAGAATGGAGGAGGAATGGTGGATTTTCTAATTTTCTAAAACTGGAAGATGAAAAATGATAAAGGAAGAAGTATCGTATATCATTTTTCATTTTTCATTAGAAGGAAAGATGAAACAGATCTCGGGAAAAATCTGGATAAGCACTTTGGTTTGGATTTAAAGTTTGGGCTTAGGCTTAAGAAAATAAATATTTAGTTATTTATTTTTTCCCCATTTCTTTACATATATAAACTAATTTCTATTTAATTCAAATTACAATAAAATTTATATTAAAAATTATATTTATATTTCTCAAATAATTATACAATATTATGGAATTTTCTTAAATTTATTTCCTATAAAATTTTCTTATTTTAATTATTTATTAAAAAGTATTCAATTTAGCCCATTTAACAAAAATTTATTCAATAACCCAAATTAATTCAAATTTCTGTTTTAATATTATTTCTTACTCAAATCAATATTATTTATTCTAAATATAATTTTATAAAATATTATTTCGATATTGTAACTTATTTTAATTTAATTTACCCCATGTTAACAAGATTTCTTGTCAACACCGCAAAGTAATGTAAAGAAAAATGACTAATCTTTTGTATGAACAGTGAGCGTGATTCCCTTAGGAATTACCTTTTGATTTAGCTTTATTTATTGATATTTCCCCAATCAGACCTTTCGACGGCATCGAAAGGTATGGTCTTTGGGTTGTGTGACCTTTCGATGTCGATGAGCTAATGTGAGATCTCCTTCGATAGCCTTCCTTTATATTTGATTGAAATTCCCTGAGTTAAATCTTTTAAAACTAGGTTTCGACCTTGGCGAAAGCTTGGTTGTTAGCTTCACTTAAGTTCAGGGAGGAAGTCTTATTCTGTAATGGATTTGGATTCGGCTTCGCCCTTGTCGAATGCTATGGGAACGACTTCCTTTGAATTTAATCTTTAAGTCCAAGTTTTGGTATTTAGAGAATAGGTTTCGACCTTGTCGAAAGCCTTAGACCATTGAGTTGATGGCTTCGGAAGTTTACAAAAGATGTTAGGATCAGAAAAGGTATTGACATTTTTGATAGGTACCTTTTGATGGAGTTAAACCTGAAATATAAAGTTTAATCCAACAAAAGCTTTCATAAACAGTAAAGAGATGAAAAATGCACAAGACTTCCCTTTCTCCATCTAAATAAATTTTATTTCATTAAATTCCCAAATCAATAATCTCCAAATTAGGGTTACAATGCTTTGTTTAAGAAAATAAAATTTTGGAATGAGAGAAGTCGGATCCCCAAAACGTGACCCCTTGGGTCTTATTTATAGATGATGGTGGACCCCCTTCCGCGCCCTTGCTTTCGACAACGTCGAAAGGTCCTCTTTTTATTTGCTGTTGTGAACCTTTCGACCCGGTCAAAGGGTATGCCGCCTTTCGACGTTGTCGAAAGGTGTTCCTTTATATACTGTTATGAACCTTTCGATCTGATCGAAAGCTATGCTTCCTTTCGACGTTGTCAAAAGATGTCCTTGTTCTTCTTGTCATATTCTAGCAATTCCTTCATTCTCTCTTAACCTTTCGACCTGATTAAAAACTATGCCTCCTTTCGACGTTGTCGACAGGTGTCCTTATCATTCTTTCGCCTTTGAGTATTGCCTTCTTCATAGCACCTTTCGACATTGTCGAAAGGTGCCCTGGATGGGTCTTTGCTTCCTTGTGATTAGTGAAGCAAGTTTGGAGCCTTCGACATGGTCGGTAGGTTGATCACATTGGTTTCAAAGAGATTATACTATCATTGGTCTCGACATTGTTGAGTAGCCCATGCTCTAGTTTTGATATGATGCAGAACCCTCCTGGACCACATTGGTTTTGACCGATTCAAAAGGCTTACTATAGCTTCCGAAGGGGTTGTTCTGGTCAATGCTTTGCTTTCGAGTAGTTCAAACAAAGGCGAAACTTTTGGTGTCGAAAGGTTTGGCACATATGCAAGTAGCTATTCACTTTGTCTTCGAAAGATGTTGCTTTGACTCAATCGAAAGGTCTTCTTTGAAAGGTTGTAAATGAAGGTGGAAGGGAGCTTTTGACTCTTTCATCTTCTTCAAAAGGTTGAAACCCTCTGAATACTGATAGAAGGGACCTTCCGACACCTTCGAAAGGTTTTGAGGTTTCTAAACTTTGATGGCAGCATCCCTTCGACTCCTTCGAAAGGTTTAGCTGCAACTCTTCTCTCTAGCTCTCTACTCAAAGAGGTTTCGACCTGGTCGAAATGTGAGTTTTTGGAGTAACATCCTCCCCCCCCCCCCGCGAAGGGATGGCCTTGACTTTTGAAGTCGTCTTTGTCGAAATCTAAAAACTTCCCACCTCTTGGCCTTCCCGCGTAGATTTGGGCTGTTCATTCAAATTCTATCCAACAAACGATAATCTGGGCGAATTTTCTTATAAAGCATGCTTCTTCCCTTTCTTCTTCTTTTAACTGCAATCAAAATCATCGAGCAAAAGTAAAAGAATTCTCCAAAATTTTCTAAAATTCGCTTTCTAGAAATCAGGGTAATTTCCAAATCCAAACCATAAGTTTCTTTAGTTTTCATACGAACTTCATTCATGCTTTAGTTAAATTTCAGTTTCTGGATCCAAAAATTGAAATTCAACTGTGGTTCGGCTTGCCAAAAAACTTCCTCTTAATTCAGCTTCCTAAGTTAATAGAATTAATTTCTCGCTTTGGATTTTGAGGTTGACAGTGATTGTTATTTGAAATCCCCTTATCGGGTTTAGTTCTTATTCCATTTTTTTTACTTTTGCTCTTTGTTTGTAATTTAGGTTTTTGATTTGTTGATTATCTTTATGCCTTTTGAAATTGAGAAAGTTTGATTCTAAGTGTTAGTTTAGAACATTTAGTATAAATTTGTGAGCTAGTTTTTGTTTTAAACTTAAATGGTATTAAAACTTGTGGGTTTGAAATTGCAAAATTCTTTTGAAAACAAGTTTGAATTAATTATCAACTTTAATAAATTTTATGTTGATAGTTAGATGAAAATTTAATTTTTGTGACAAATGGAAATGTGAATTTGGATTGTTTTGATAAATGAACAATTCATGTAGTATAATTATTTTAAATTGTGAGAATAATTTTAAACTTTATATATATATATATATATATATTATTGTGTATGTGATGATCTATTGTTCTGTGATGTGTTTTGCATTCAAGTTGTTGTATTTTGTTCTGATAGATCCTATAGCCACTTATAGCTTTGTATTAAGTATTTATTGGATATGTCGATCCACTTGAATTAGAAAAAAATATAGAGCATTTATTGACGTATTCAATAGATATTTAAGACAAGGCTATAGATGGTCGTTCCTAACCAGCCATATTCTCCGCATTAGCAGACGGTATTACCTAGTAATACTCTTTGTTAATGTGGGTCTCGGGGTGGGGCATCACAGCTATTTAAGTTCGTTTGGCTAAAAGATTTGATTTGCTTGTTCTCCAAGAAATTTTTGAAACCTGGACTTACAATCGGGTTTGGGGTTAGCTAAATCGTATTCAATTACTCTGACACTTCTCCTGTACAGATGATAAATTTTGCAGCACAAATTGACCTTCCTACCCTTCGAAAGAGATTGAGGCGGCAATATTGGATTTGCTTTCTTAGCCCTCTCGGCGGGGTCGAAAGGTGTTGTGGTGCCAATTTGATCAACGTTGTCGAAAAGATATGTAGCTAAGAGGAGTGGATTTATCAATTCAATAGTCAAACGTTTTGACTTAGTCGAACCTTTGGACCCCTTCGACAATAAGCCTTCGACGAGGTTGAATCTCTTTGACCCTAGAGTTGTCTCTGCCCATTTTTGTCGAAACGTCTAAAGTATATATGAGTTTAACTTGAAACCTTTCGACTTAAATAGGTAGGCTAGGTCTCGACAACATTGGTCAGACCTTTCGATGACGTCGACAACATTAATATTTTTACCCAGGAATTTTAAGTTATTGGTTTTGATAATTTAAGTTATTGGTTTCGATAATGTCGAAAGGTCTTGTTGCTTAGCTTTATGTTACGCTTGTAGTGTATCCAGGATCCCATAGAGCTTTCGAGATTGTCAGAAAGTGTTGAATGGATTAATGTTATGTCTCATCCTTTCGACTTTGTCGATAGCTCAAGGAACACATATTATTACTTATTTATTTTTTAGGCTTTCGACAATGTTGAGGTATACTAGTTTAAAGTTGATGCTATTGACCTTTCGACATTGTCGAAAGCTCAAGCTATTGTCCTTTCGACATTGTCGAAAGCTCAAGTTTAGCTATTTAGTTTCTGACTTAAACTGTTTGCACAATCTTTAAGCTCTATGTCTATTTTCATGTTTATATTATCTAAGTAGATTTCTTTGTTTAATTCTCGAATGCATTTCAAATTCATAAATAACAAGGATTTTAATTAAAACATTTTCACCTGGCAGAATCATGAGTTCTCCTAAGAAAGCTGAAGCCATTTCTAAGCATTCTGCCATTGCATCCCAAGACGAAGTCAATGCCATCCTTAGGGATTTTGGTATCACCGGAATTGAAGCTATCCCTATTAAGGAAACTGACACCATAGACAACCCTCCTGAAGGGTATTTTGCTTATACCGCCATTCACATATGGCATGGCGGATTCTTACCTTTCCCGGAGTTCTTATCTTCATATCTATCCTATGTTGGAATTGCCCCAATCCAGTTGTCTCCAAACGTCTACACTCATCTCCTGTCTCCAGAGATGATGACAGTGGAATCTGGGCTCCCTTCTATTAATGTTAAAGTGTGAAATTTCTTGACCAAGTTGGCAAGGCTGAGCAATCTCAATAACCAAATATACAAATTCAACCCCTACTAGAAGTTAATATCAGACGGGGTCAACAAATTCAGGGACTGGGAGAACCATTTCTTCTTTGTCAAATGTTTTGCTAATATTCGCGGGACTTTTGCCTCTCCCCGTAAGTCTAGTATTATGTTGTCTTTCCCCTACCTTATGTTTTTCATTAACTAATCTCTTGCTTTATCCGGTGTCTCTTCCAAGAAGCTTAATGATGTCAACAAGAGAACAGACTCTCTATTTGTGGCTTCAAGACAAATTAGGAGCAGATTGACGCTTCTAACTCCTTTAAACTTAAGAAAGCACTCTCTTCTACCAGTGGGACAGACAATCTTAGGAACTCCTCCCTTTGTCCTGCACAGTTCACGCGGCAAACGCTTTCTCTCCCAGGGAGATGCTGAACATTTCTCCCCAATGTCACCTATCTGTGCTGACCCTTTTGGTATACTACTAGTTTAGAATTTATTTTTTTGTCCCTAGCATTCTTTGAATTGTTTTGACTGATGTTACATATGCTTAAATTTGTTCCGGCTTCTTCACAAGTCATAGTGTCTTCTAGTGGCGCTGCCCCTCCTCCATCAGCTTCTGGAGTGACATCAATCATGGCAGCCTTTGCAGAATCTAAGAAAACTTTTAAAAGAAAACTAATGGAGTCTCCTGAAGAGACACCCCAGAGAAAGTTGCTAAAATCATTGATGTGGAGAAAGTGGAGGAGCGCCTATCTTTTGAACAAGTCCCGAAGAGCCCCATTGTTGAAGCCCTCAAAGATAAGCCGAACCAAACTCCGCCTATATCTGATCCTTTTTCACGCATCTCCATTTCTGATTCTCCAACTGCACTTGAGCAGATGCAGCGAACTTTATTGATGATTCCTTCCATGAAACAAATTCCTTCGAAGTCATCATTTTCTACTCCTCCATCTGTAAATTTTGAAGAACTAATCGAGCTCATCTTGCATTCTGAATCCTTCACTTCTTCTTATCCTCCCTCTTTCACTCCAGACTTGGCGAGGAATTATCGCTCTCTAATGGAGCAGCAACTTTTGGTAAGCTCTTACTCAATTGACCTTATCATCATTGGTTTTCTCTAGTCACTAACTTGTGCTACACTTCTCTCTCCAGATTTCTAGGAGTTGGATAGCTTTGAACGAACACATTTCAAAGTCTTCAGCCGGATCCTTCAAACTGCAGGAGGAAAATTCCAAGCTTAAAAATCAAGTATCTTCTTTGACCGATACCAAATGATGCTTCCACAAAGTTGGAGCGAGTAAAAGCTTCCCTTGCCAGGGTCGAGGTTGATTTAGAAGCAGAAAAGCAGGCCCACCAACTCTCTACTGATGAAAAACTTGCCATGGAGCTCACTTTGAAAGATACGAAAGATGAAAAGGCTTGCCTGGTTGCTAAGAACACTTCTTTGAAAGATAAATTTAGGAAGACCAGAGATTCGCTTAAACTTGATGTTCGTACTCTTACTGACGTCAAGCAACAAGTGTCCCAATTTGTTGATCTCTCCTTAGGGCAAATGATGCTGAAAAACTATGAAGATGCCCTCATGCTTTCATACACCGACAATTACAAGAATTGCCCTGACTTCGGCTTTCCTTCACTTGATCCTGCCCTAGCCAAAAGAGTGATGGGAATAATCAGTCAGATGAAGCAGGGTATTGAACCCGAGGATGAGGAAGAATTTAATACTACTAAAGTTCTTTCTTTTGATGTCCCCTCCTTCGAAATCGAATCAGCTTCTGAGGAGGAGGGTGACAAGGATGACGCCGCCAAGGATAAAGATGATGATGACGGCGATGGCAGTGATGATGATAATGATGGTGGTGATGATGATGATGACCTTGCTGGAGATCAAGGTTTGATGGTGACAATGAGGGTCCTTCTAGAGCTTCAGAAAAGGATGGTGGCGATCAAACTGAATTTCCTAAAAACGAGTCATCCCCTCAAAAGGATGTTCCACCTGTATCCCCCAGGCCTTCCGCTGCTTCAGAAGGTGAGCCTACTCCAGCCCAAACTGAGGATCCGAAAGAGAAAGAGCAGACTTCCCTGGCTTTTGTTCCAGTTTCCCAGGTATGGAACTCCCTGTTTAAATATCTTTCTCTTCGAAGATAATAATTAGTGTAAAATCATTCATTTTAGATAAGGAGGAAGTCTCAACTTCCCTATAGAAAAAAACTTGAAAGTAAATAAGCATAAATTAACAAGTTATATAGGGAGTTAGACAAACAGATAAAGGAGCATAACATCCTCTCTGACAGGTATCACAGTCTTGATCGGAGTGCCTCTGTTCTAGCATATTTTAAAAATCAGAGGGCTACCCCATTATTAAAGAGAGCACACCTTTGATACGACGCTCTCTTAAAGGAGAATCGGATGTTGCTTGCTTTATTTTGGATGATAATCGAAGAAAGGGATATTTTAGTTAATTATTTTGTATAAAGCTTATTGTAGACATTCTATTATAGACTTTTCGTACTTAGGCGAATTCAGCGGGGGCTTACTTAGACGTTTCCATAAAAGATACTTAGATGAATTCGGATCTGACCTACATCCCAGAGATTGCTGGAACTTACCGCGGGTCAGGTCGTTTCTTAAATATCTCCCCCTGAAGAGCTTAAGTACTATAAAGATAAATTTGTTTCTGAGTTTTTCTCTAAGTCTATTTTGTTTGAACCAGATGAATGATTGAATATGTAACAATTAATTAATCTATGAATATATGTTTTTTAGCTTTGTTTTCTATGCTTAGCTTATCTTATTATACTATTACAGAATGACAGTTCTCTAGGTCGACTTATCCGTAGAAACCACTTAAACCAATACGTTAAATTGAGAATGTTTTACTCTGAAAATGCATTAATTTTAGAGACTTGGAAATTAGCGAGATATTGCTTTCTTCAAGATTTACAAAAATTGTACTTGGAATACCCTCGCCTCCGTTTTGACTTCCTCGGCGATGAGAATGAAACTTTCCTTAAAGAGATCAGAACATTCCACTCTAAATTAATTTGTGGTCGCGATAGTCCACCAGCTGGGAAATGGACTATAGCAAATGCCCGCCGGTCATAACCCTGGAAGGAGTTACTACGCCTTTTGATTCGACGGTTATGCATTCAGCTAACTCTTTAGATAAAGTTAGAAAAGTAGTTTTCCAACTTCAAATGTAATCAAGTTATTTATTGTAACTTTGTAATTTCGTTGTTATTTGAGTTGTAATATATTACTATAATAATAAAGATATTTCTTAGCTTGATTTTGACTTTATTTTATCTTTTTTGTTTAAATAGGAGCTACAGTTATCCTCAACTTCTCTTCCTCATAACTTATCAACACGCATTGATGCCATTAGAGAGAAGTTGCTGACAGCAAGTGGAGGGATTGTGGTTTGTGATGTGGTCTTATTAGAACACTTTGGCGGTAACGTCGAAGCTGTAAAATGGCACAAGTGGTATTTTCTTCAAAAAACCATCGCTAGCGGTCACAAACATCATATTGCCTACCTTGAGGCTGAAATTAAGAATAAAGATGAGATGATCACTACGCTTAAACGACAAGTGAAGACAAAACCCATAATTGACTTCGATCAAAAGATGTCTGAACTTATTCAACAAATAAGTGACTTGGAGTTGAAATTAAAAGATAGTCAGGCACGGTGTGCCTCTTTGGAATTCATCACGGGGGACAAGACTTCGATTATCGACTTGTCGGTCCCTCACTCTACTCCTACGGTCGCTAAGCCCACCAGGTCGAAGCTTCTTACGGTCGAAAAATTCCCTACTATGCTCAACCCTCCTCCGAGCTTAGACGAGAATGCCGTGGGTAACTGGTGCAGGAGAGTCAAGTTTGATATAGCCAAATATTTCGATGAGCAACAGAAGATCAAGTATTCTCAAACTATTAATGATTATGCCGCCAAGAATCAAAAGCTCGAGCGCGATATTTATCTCCTTCAAAGCATGTTGCGGAATTAGAAAGGGATAACAAGACCCTTAGGGCAGCAAATAGAGCCTTCAAAAGCGCTCTGAAAACTAACATTGATGCTATTGACGACGAAGACAAAATAAGAAAGAAAGAGAAGAAACTCAAGGAAGTTCTCTGTGCGACCATTCGCAATGTCGTGGACCCTTCAGTCGCAGAAATTCTTAACGAAGCCGCTCAAGATTTATAATTTATTTGTATGTTTGAATTATGTAAATTTATCTTATATATATGTAAATAATTTTGTAGTCTTGTAAAAAATTTCATAACTTATGTAAACCACATAAACTTTGTAAATATCACCTGATTTGCAATCCTTTTTTGTAATGTTACTTTTGAAATGTCTTTGAATTGCTCACTCATTGACTTTTGGACTTGCTGAATCTTTTGCTATTCATTGTTGTTTTGATTTTCCTTGAAAAGCATGCAGGAAACAATATTTTTAATTGTTAGCTTGAAATCGACATATTTGTCTATGTATGTCATTTGCTTAGATTAACAAACCATCCTGTTAATTGTATGAAAAATAGTTTATACTAAATGTTAAAATCTCATCTTTAACCACGATGAGAGATGATCAAGAATGTAACTCCTTCCACTTGGCTGGAAATTTTGAAATTTGCTGATAGAAAATTCCACTTTATCATAGGGGTATAAATATTAGAATGTAACCTTTATTTAATAAAGAACCTGATTCAGAAATCAATGTTTGAAATTTTGAACTTGTAACTCTTCGACCCATTCCTCAACATTAATGGGATTTGAAATGTTAGAAACCTTAAGTTCCCATTTGAAAACTCTTAACATCGTTCTTTATGATAATATTCATCGGCCGAGATTCAGGCATTTGGGATAAATAGGAATCCAAAGATCTTGTACCCAGATTAGGGTTTACTTAAGCATCAGTCTTGACACCCAGATTCGGGTATAATAAGTTAGTGATTGATAAAGGCTCGAAGCCTAGATTCGGGCATTAGATGATGGGATTCATATATGAAAGACCTGAAACCCTCATTCGGCTATTAATAGCCGATGTTCAGAAATGGGAGTCCCAAACCCAGATTCGGGTAATAATAAGCGAAGTTCTGTCCCACTCCTTTGCTTTTGTCTTCTTTGACATGTATGAACCCTTCAAGTTTTGAATATATATAGAAATAATCCGATTAGCAGCCTCTTGAGCTAGGACGTCTTAGTCCATGATTGGATATGGTTTTTCTCGAGCTTGAACATCTTAGTTCATGATTTGACGAGCCTCTTCTAGGGCTTGGATGTCTTAGTCCTTTATTGAATGAGCCTCCCCTTGGGCTTGGACATCTTAGTCCATTATTTGATGAGCCTCTTCTTGGGCCTGGACGTCTTAGTCCATTGTTGTCCGGTGCTCTTGATTAGCTCATCTTAGAGGCTAGAACCAAGGAATTACCCGACCTCCCTCCAGGAGACGCCTTTCCCTGGCCCTTTGGTGGCACGGACAGGGGCTTGATCGGTGCTTTACTCTAGCCATCTTATGGCGTGGATAAAGGCTTACTCCGTCCTCCCTCCAGGAGGTGCCTTAACCTGGCCATAGCGTGGTGCGGATAAGGGCTTGTTCGGTGCTTTAACCTGGCCATCTTATGGTGCAGATAAAGGCTTACTCCATCCTCCCTCCAGGAGGTGCCTTGACCTGTACAGAGGCACGACCATGGGCTTGTCCGGTGCTTTAACCTGGCCATCTTATGGCGTGGCTAAAGGCTTACCCGCCCTCCCTCCAGGAGGTGTTGTGCCCTGGACATCTCGGCACGGACAGAGGCTTTTCTACCATCTTAGGTAGTATCCAAATATAAAGAGCATTTCACTCCCAACCATGTAGATTTTCTCTTTATAGAAAGTTGCTCTTTATTGACTTTATCTCAAATTCTTTTTACAAATTCATGGATTTTTCCTTGACGAAAGAAGTTTATGATCATCCCCTCTAGGGCTCTGCAATGGTTGGTTTCATGACTGTTCATCATATGATAGTGGCAGTAGGATCCTTCCAAATTCCTTTCATGTTTTGGCTTCTTTTTCTGTGATGGCCAATAGTTGAGCTCATTCTTTGTAAGCAAGTAGATGTTCTCAATTGATGTTGTTAAGTTGCACTCCTTTGGAAGTCTAAACTTGAAGCTTGATTCTTGCGGATGGCTTCTTGACTTTTTGTTCCTTGGCTCTGCGTTCTCGTGCCCCTCAATTTCTTTTCTTTTTAGCACTCTTTGTACATCTTGTCTAGGAAGTGTTCTTTTTACAATTGGCTGTTGCCATTTATTTGCAAAGGCGTTGTAATCAGCCATTATTTCTTTCTCAAAGATTGTGCCTTTTGAATAATGTTGAATGGTTCTTTTCATTTGATTAAAGACATTGTCACATCCATTTGTCCTCTTTCCCATTGCAAAGATAGGGGTAGGACCAACATGAAAAGGATTTAGACTCCATTTATCAAGATCATAAAATTTTGCTTTCTTCTTGTTTATAATTCTTAGGGCTTCGAGCCTTAGTCTCTTTTCTTCATCTTGATTGGAGTTCTTAATGATTGTTTGGGGGATCCTTGACAAATGTGGTTCAGAGGACCCTTGTTCAGATCTCTTAATTCTTGTAGCCAGGATTTACCAATGCAGATAACCTTAAAGTGGAATTGACTTAAGGAGGGTTAGAGATTGGCTGTGTTGGGGTTGTATCCAAGTCGGAGGTTCGAGCTCTCCTTCTAGCATAAAAAATGTTAACAAGATTTATGGTCAACACCCCAAAGTAATGTTAAGAAAGATGAATAATCTTTTGTATGAATAGTGAGCGTGATTCCCTTAGGAATTGCCTTTCGATTTAGCTTTATTTATTAATATTTCTCAAATCAGACCTTTCGACGGCATCGAAAGGTATGGTCTCAGGGTTGTGTGACCTTTCGATACTGATGAGATAATGTGAGATCTCCTCCGAAAGCCTTCCTTTTAATTTGATTGAAATTCCCTAAGTTAAATCTTTTAAAAGGTAGGTTTCGACCTTGTTGAAAGCTTGGTTGTTAGCTTCCCTTAAGTTTAGGCATGAGGGCTTATTCTCTAGTGGATTTGGAGTAGGCTTCATCCTTGTCGAAAGCTTTGCGAATGACTACCTTTGAATTTAATCCGTAAGTCCAAGTTTTGGTATTTAGAGAATAGGTTACAGAAGATGTTAGGATCAGAAGAAGTATTGACTTTTTCGATAGGTTCCCTTTGATGGAGTTAAACCTGAAATATAAAGGTGAACCAACAAAAGCTTTTATAAACAGTAAAGAGATCAAAAATACACAAGACTTCCCTTTCTCCATCTAAAGAAATTTTATTTCATTAAATTCCCAAATCAATAATCTCCAAATTAGGGTTACAATGCTTTGTTTAAGAAAATACAAGTTTGGAATGAGATAAGTCGAATCCCCAAAACGTGACCCCTTAGGTATAGATGCAGGCGGACCCCCTTCTACGCCCTTGCTTTCGACAACATCGAAAGATCCTCCTTTTATATGCTATTGTGAACCTTTTGACCTGGTCGAAGGGTATGCCTCCTTTCGATGTTGTCGAAAGGTGTTCCTTTATATGCTGTTATGAACCTTTCAATCGGATCTAAAACTATGCTTCCTTTCGACGTTGTCGAAAGGGGTCCTTGTTCTTCTTGTCATATTCTAGCAATTCCTTCATTTTCTCTTAACCTTTCGACCTGATCAAAAACCATGCCTCCTTTCGACGTTGTCGAAAGGTGTCCTTATCATTCTTTTGCCTTTGAGTATTGCCTTCTTCATAGCACCTTTCGACATTGTCGAAAGTTGTCCTGGATAGGTCTTTGCTTCCTTGTGATTAGTGAAGCAAGTTTGGAGTCTTCGACACGGTCGGCAGGTTGATCACATTGGTTTCAAAGAGATTCAACTGTCATTGGTCTCGACGTTGTTGAGTAGCTCATGCTCTTGTTTTGATATGATGCAGAACCCTCCTGGACCATGTTGTTTTGACCGATTCGAAAGGCTTACTATAGCTTCAGAAGGGGTTGTTCTGGTCAATGCTTTGCTTTTGAGTAGTTCAAGCAAAGGCGAAACCTTTGGTGTCGAAATGTTTGGCACATATTCAAGTAGCTATTCCCTTTGTCTTCGAAAGATGTTGCTTTGACTCAATCGAAAGGTTGTAAATGAAGGCGGAAGGGAGATTTTGACTCTTTCATCTTCTTCGAAAGGTTGAAACCCTCTTAATACTGATAGAAGGGACCTTCCGACAACTTCGAAAGGTTTTGAGGTTTCTAAACTTTGATGGCAGCATCCCTTTGACTCCTTTGAAAGGTTTAGCTGCAACTCTTCTCTCTAGCTCTCTACTCAAAGAGGTTTCAACCTGGTGGAAAGGTGAGTTTTTGGAGTAACACCCCATATATACATTTTATGTCCATTTATTAATTCAATTTCAAAATTATTCTCATTTAATATTTAAAGTCCATTTAATCAAGTAAATTACTATTATTAACTTTAATTAATTTCTAGTCGAAAATAGGATTGTTACAAACTAGTTGGGCTATCAAAGGTTGAGGCAAAGTTATTGCATGTTGATTGGTTGAGTTATCAGAGGTTGATGTTTCAAAGCAAAATATGTTGACTAATTAAGCTAACAAGGGTTGGTGTTTCAAAACTATTGCACATTAATGCACTCTAGGGCTATCACAGGTTTAGTTTACTTAGCTATCGCATGTTGATAACTTAAGAAGGCTATCGCACAATGGGGACTAAGGGAGCTATCGCATGTTGGCAACTAGTGCTATTGCATTTTGAAGAAAACACCCAAACTCAACACCCCTTGTTGGCCACATGGCATTCTTCTATTGGATTAACTATGCCACATCATCATTGAGAAGCAAAAGAAGGATTGTGCTACATGTCATCTCGACCATGTGTCACATCAACAAATCATGACATCCATTTTCCTAAATGAATGGTGTCATGAACCTAACGGTTAGGGTTCTTTATAAATAATCATATACCCCCGACTAGAAAGTGATGAATTCCAAGTCGTTTTTCTTCCTCATTTTTCATTTTCTTGTGTGTATGACAAAATGATTGAGGTTGAAATTTTAATGGCCATTAAGTCAAATTAAAATCGAGACATTGTAATTGAGCGCTTGAATAAATTATTATTTACATAAATATTCTCATATGGACCTGTGGTTAACATACTTGACCCATGACCTGTATATTGGACCATAGGACTTGCCTCTTTTGACTTCTATATTGAACCAAAGGACTCGCATCTTTTGACCTACATATTTGACTAAGGAACTTGCCTTACTCAAGTATCATCGATTCTCTATGACTAAAGAACTTAGGATAAGCCCAAACTTTGACCTAACATTTATTGGTATTTTCAATGAAAGTTAAACTCAATGTTGAACATAGAGCAAAATCTATCCCATCCAGAACTTAATCTTAATGGCTAACTATCAACAAGGATCCTCACAACCTCATTTGGAAACTGTAGCCTATAAAATAAATGCCTTACAATTTAGTGAGGAACAAGAATTAAACCTAAGGAACTTGGCACTTCAAACTTTAGAGGAAAGAATAGAGTTACTTAATATAGTCCGAGTAAATGGAGTTTGAACCCATTCCACATTGGAGAAAAACTAATCTTTGCCTTTGTAAATGAACCGAGTAGAGAAGAGCCAATTCTAGGATGTTGGAAAGATATTAAATTGAGAGATGATCCTTTCGCTCGAGCAAAATGGAATATCCAATCTCAAACTAGGGGAACAATATTTGAGGTAGAGTTGAACTGTGATTTTGACAAGTTTGCTCAGAAGCGTAAGAGTTTTGTCAATGCACCTCTCAAAGAAAAGGAAAGGCACCTTCGAGTTGTAAAGAGGAAATCGGCCGAGAACCAAAGAGAGAACATGTTACCTCAAGAAAGAAAATAAAGTGAACCAGGGAACCATACCGTTAAAGGCCCCAAAAGCGAAATAGCCACTCCTCATTGTGTGCTCAAGAAGAAGTATATCTCGTTACTAAAAAAGATTGGATTATTGGGCACCTAAGAAGAGTGCGAGAAGGGACGAAAGGCATGAAGGAGGTGAATATTTCAATTACCACAAAGTAAATGGACAAAAAACCAAAGATCGTAAAGCCATGAGCAAAATTATAGAATATTGTGTAAGGAAAAGAGATTTGCATGATTTCATTGAGTATGTATTCATAAAAAACTAGATAATGAGTAGATGGGATTAGAATAATATCAGTTATGTTTCTCGCATATGATTGCCAAAGAATGGAACTAATTATCAAAAGAATGTGTTCGAATGGAAATGACTTCTAACGAAATGTTGTACCAATTAAGCTTTTGGTCGCGCCTTAAGGCTAGACCAAAGCACCAATATAAGGGAGTTGGATGAAAGGCCTTCAGTCCTGCAACCAGTCCTAGCGAAAGCACCCATCCAAAGAGTGATGGTCAATTAAGCCTTTGGTCTTGTCTCAAGGCCGGCCAAAGCACCCATCTAAGGGAGATAGACAAAAAGCCTTCGGCCCAACCGCAAGGCCTGGCTGAAGCATCCATCCAAAGAGTGATGGTCAATTAAGCCTTTGGTTCCACCTCAAGGCCTGATCAAAGCACCCGTCCAAGGGAGATGGACAATCGATCCTTTTAGGACGCCTAACCGAAGCACTCATCAAAAGAGTGATGGTCAGTTAAGTCTTTGTTCAACCTCTTGGCTTGGCCAATGCACCCATCCAAGGGAGATGGACGAAAAGCTAATGGTCCCGTTGCAATGCTTGGCCGAATCACCCGTCCAAAGTGAAATGGTCAATTAAGCCATTGGTCCCACCTAAGGGACTAACCAAAGCACCTACCCAAGGAAGATGGTCAACAAATCTTTTAATCCCACCATTGGATCCAGTTAAAGCATTCATAGAAAGACAAATAAAAGCATAAGAAAGATTCCAATAAGAATATAAATGGACAATTCATCACGAAACAGGTGCATAAAATAAATTTTATTGCACAATCACTATATTACAAAATGTGATTTTTACAATAAGAATAACTTTTACTAAGTATATGGCTCTAGGGAAGAGGAATAGGGTGATATTGATAAACTAGCTATTTTCTCTCCCTCTCGACCTCCAAAATGCAAGAAAGGGATTCGCTAGTTAAACCTACATTCTTGTACAAAATAGGAGGCCCCTAATCTCCTTGAGAGCGTGTTAACGTCCATACCTAAAGAAATGATGATATATCTTGTATCCAAAAGTAACAGCCTTCCGCAATCTCTTTATAGGCCTAAAAACAAGACGTCAATTTTTAAATCAAAGGCAACTATGACTTCAATTAAGTAATGTTCCAGTGAATCAAGTTAATATGCCTTAGAGGTGTAGAATTGCATCACTTCTAACTAATCTACCTCTTTCATTAAAGTTTATAGTGCGGAAGGAGGATGAATAATGTGAAGAATTGCCATAAGGAGATATTTCTTTAGTTTCTTTTCTTTGTGGCGAAAAAATTAAGAGAATCTATAGAGTCAATCTGAGAAATTAGCACCTTCTCATAAGTCTTATTAGCACTTCTTAGCTAAGAAACTTGATAAGGTAAGCCTTTTTAATCCTTCTTGTGTTTCTGAATCTTCTGTGTAAGTTTATTCCTTTTACATTCTAGGGTGTAACCTTCTAATTTCAAACTTAAAAATGCCACAACGTACTTCTTATTCCAATATTTTAATTTTTTTTATTGTGAGGATGAAAGTCACCGGATTCATCTTCGAGGATGAAGGTATGGGAGGGGAAATGTCCATACTACCACTGCAAGTCAAATGACCTTGAGATGAAGAGGAAATCTACGAAGGAGCCTTTTTAGAGGAATTCGTCAGTGTAGGCGTAGGAAGTCCTTCATCGCCTTTGGTTAAGATAAGCTCATTCGATTAACATTCATTCCTAGACCTTAGTAGGTCCATTTCCAAATCAAGAATAGGTTGATTGAGTTGAGAAATCTTTATGTCGTATTCCAACTGATCAAAGCATGAACTAAGTCTTCCGGTTAGGTCAAGAATTTTACTATCCTTAGAAGAAATCTTCTTTTTAAGCTCCTCAAGTGTTTCTTGAGAAGCTTTTAAAATAGATTTTAACTAAATATAATTCTCATACCATTTGTTGTCTTTAGCATTGCCATTGGATGATAAGTCTAAAGTAGAGTGAAAGGAAGATTCTCCACAGCTGTAATTAATTTGGATTGGGTTCTTTCAGGATGTTGAGTGAGGTTGTGATTGTCAAGAGATAAAGTCAATTCCTTGCCTTAAATTGAGAGGTAAGTAATACTAAATCTTTAATAAGAAGAAAGAAAAACAACAATAATATACTTTATTAATAATTTTAAGTACAACCAACATTGTTACATTCACATGAACAATAATAATAATAACAACTACATGTGCACTTTAGTTCTGGTTACTTCTTGGGACGAAAAAAGGCATATTCTAAAAGTACGAAGGGTAAATGAAAAATGTAGCATGAAAGGGGATCTTAGGAGGAGTATTAACTAGAGGAAGTCCATGATAATCCCATTCTTTAGGAGGATGACTGAGCTCATCTCACAATAATTTTGCATAATTGGTTCGAATTTCGTAGAAGTATTAGTCTTTTTGGTCTCCCAAGAAATTAAACTCCAAGTTAGGAAATCGAGTGTACACATGATGAAGTCACGGAGAAAGCAGTATCTCGATAAAGAAGAGTTTCAATTATGGATAAATTTTACTTAAAAGACCTTTTTGGTCCAAAAATTTAATTAAAGTGTCTTTTGAAACATGGGATATAGAAGAAATAGAAAAAAATTCAAAAACCTACATGTTAACGACATAAATAGATTAAAAATCAAAACTTGAATTTTGCATAAACAAACTGTTACTACATCAACTTAGGTATAAATTTGAACTATATAACAATATGATAAAGGCTCGTATAGAATAGACTCCTAATAATAGTCAATGATAAATTTCTCCTTATCAAACTTGATCTTGTCTAGAGGAAGGATATTAATAGTTAAAGGAGTAGCAAAAACTTCGGGTAAGTTCTACCACCCCGGTATGTGGGTCTGATCCACGTTTATCCAGGTATCTCTTGTACAGTTGTCTAATTAAGCCTCCACAATCATCCTCTAGGAAATAAAAATCAAATATGGGAAACCTAACATAAACTATGTAAAAACATTCAATCAATTTGGTTCTATCTTCGATTAACATCTAGAGGAGGATAGTGTGTTCTTCATTTTTCTTACGAAAGTTAGAAGCAGGATTTTCGAAGAAGGGGTGCAATCCATTTGTTCTTAAAGTCCAGGCATTTCAAAAGTCTTATATACCCATCATTCGATTCATTCAAGTCCTTGCATAGCCTTTCTCCTTCTCTGTTGAGTCTTGAAATTTAATCTCTTTCTTGTCTAATAAAATCATGACATAATCTATATTTTTCCTCCTATATTATAATTGAGTAATATTAGGCATATCAGCTAAAACATAATAAAATAAGAAGATGGAGTTCTTGAGATAGTTTACCTTAGGAGGAGTCATTGAGACGCTCGACTTGAAGGGTTGGGCTCTTTGAATTTTGGAGAAAGAGTGTCCAAGTTTACTTTGCCCAGGTAGGGTAACGCCACCAGGAGAATGTTTTGGTGGCGACGAATCACTATTTCCATGATCAATGTGGGGAGAAGAAAAGTCAGCAGCATGACTCGAGTCCTGAGGAGCTCTCGATCCACTTTGACCCGAACCACCATCTCCGTCCTTTCTCGGTGGACCATCTTGAGTGTGGTCGTCGGCACCATCATTCCCATTATTATTGTCATCATTATTATCATTATTGGACCTGTCTTCTTCTTTGCTCTCCAACTCATCATTATATGATGGAATATCATCGAAAATAAGAAGTTTGGTAGGGTCAACGGGGTCATCATCCCCAAATTCAGAGAAGTCTTCTAGAATGCAGTCTAGGAGGATATCAAACTTTCATTTATAGTTCACTCTGGTGGAATGAAGAGAAGGGAAGTCCATATTCGAGCACCGATCAATATTTTCTCTGTAAGCGGTAAATAAGGCTGGCTCAGAATTCTGATCCTTCCAACGAGTGAGGGCTTCATTTAGGAAGAAAATTTGGTTTTGACATCGTGCAAAGATGCCCTTGACTTCTTGAAAGAAAGGTTCTTCTTTGCTAAATCCATTTCTTTAAACGGTTTTTATCTAAAGCTAGTTTTATTTCCTCACGACTCGAGGAAAACACTTTTTCGAAAGCTTTTAACTTTTCCTAAATCGCAAGTTTTATTCTTCTCCAAGTCAAATAAAGATATCATTCAAATATTTTCAATGGATAAGGAGTTGTTATCAGATTGGAGACTCTGAATTTCATTCTCAAAAGCCTTTATTTTCTCAAATAACGAGGAGTTTAGTTCTTATAATGGTGACATATCCTAGGAGGAGGACAAAGACAATGTTGAAGGAGAGATAAATGTTTTCCAATCTGGAAAGAATCTTAAATATTAGAACCAATTCGATTCGCTAATTTAATGCATAAAAAAGAGGACATGTTTAACATATCCCACTTCGAGACTCGAAAATATACATCGATGGTGCTGCAGTCATTACTAGAATCATTTTAGGCGACAAAGTGAGTTCAGTAGTATTTTTGCACAACATTAAGTAAACAGAGTAGCTAAATAAATTTACATTACATCAAATTATTTTACATGATTCATTACATCATCATTAACCCATCTCGTTTCCATGTAGAGGTAGATACAATAAGAAAATAAGAGTAGTCTCATGTTCGGTATACAACATGACACATAACTAGTTATGATTTCTGGTTTTACATAGTAAAAATTTCAAAATAACTTTTATTTGCTGGATAAGCCTCATACTTCCTCTTCGGATTATTTATCCATCCTTCAAAAGTTACCTATCTAAACCATAAACCCAGCCTACTCAAATGAGTACCCATGAGTTTAGGGAAAATAATAAAAACGTGGGTCAAACGTAAAGTCTGGTATGAATAAAATATTAACCCTATGCAATCATAGTGAGACCATGCCGTTATAGCACGGAACGAGTTTTCCCCGAACTTAACATCACAACCATTACATCATCATGTAAGCAAGTATTATATCTAGAGCAACCATATGCATCATATTCAATCAATAAGTTTACCCTACACTTTTCATCCAATCATGAACCATGTCATATTTATATTATCAATTCAAATTAAGTATATCCTATACTTAATACGCAATCGTGAACTAAGTCATACCATCATCCATACAAACATAATCTAATATCTACTTTTAAGTGTTCATTGTTAAGATATCATTAACTAACTTTAGCAATTACCTCCCTAAGTCCGTCTATCACTAATTTATCTTTTCTCGAACAACGTTGCCTGATGAAATGACTACTCATTCTACTTTGGGAGCCACCTTGACTCTCCTAAGAGGTTGAATGTAAGCACCCTATATTCATTCCAATAAATGTCCTTACTATCATCAATAGCCTCTCTTAGCCTCGAACTGATATAGTTCATGTTGTCAAATTATTTATAACACTGCCTTGATGTTTTGGCCCCTGCCATAGCTTGCTACCATAATTCACTTTAGAGGTTTTAAATCCTTTTGCATTGAACCCTATTGTGGCACCTTGCCATATACCATTGGACTTTAGACTTAATAGTCTTAGTACTGTGTAATCCAATAACTCTATGAGCCGGTAATGGGCCAATATAACTTTACGATCATGATTCAACCCTTTGCTTTCATTCATTAGTTGTGTACCCTATACATTCTGTAGATAAAACATTTTTATCTTTGATTTAGTAGCACCATGTCATTTAATAGCTTCTCTAAGCTTTCTTCCATTTCAAACATAAGTTAACATAATTTCAACTTACAAAATTCAATCTTTATCCTATCCCTAAGAAATACTCAATCAACCCTTGGAAACTGTCTTCCAAAATGCACTAAGTATTTCTTATTTTACTTAAAATATTTAGCTTCACAAGCTATTGCATATTGACCTTAGTCGTCGCATATTGGGTTTCCCAAAGGCATCACATGGTTGCTTCTACCTAAGCCATCTCACATTGACTTTCCTAGGCCATCGCTAGCTGACCCTCAACTAGTCATTGCAGGTTGATAGTTTATTAGCTATCGTAAGTTAAGCTTTTATGAGTTATCGATAGTTGACTTCCGCAATCCATCACATGTTGAGCGTCCTCGAAACCATCACTAGTTGAGCTTCCTTCATATCCTCGTAAGTTGAGTAATGTATAACAATCACAAGTTGATAGCCAACGCAGGTTGAGCTCTTAGGAGCTATCACAAGTTGGCTTCCAATGGTTGTTGCAAACTGACATCCCGTTGGTTATCGCTAGTTGATTATTTATATCGGTTTTCGTAGATTTACATGGCGCTCTCGTAACTAACTTGAAAACTATTTTGCTACCTTATTAAGTAAATACTTTACACCAAACCTTGTTTGGTGATAAAATCTCGTTGGTCAATATATTTCTTTACACTTTTTTTTCAAAAGTGGTTAATTACATACTTTATTTATTAATTAATTATCTTTAATTAATTACTTCATCGCTAAGCCAAATAATTTGTACAAAATTGGAAATTGATAGAAAAGATCTTGAAAATTGGCAAAAATTCCAAATTATGTTGGTTTAATTGGCAAAAATTACCCTAATGAAAATAAAGTGGGGTGGGAGAATGTAGTTAATGAAAGTATGTTGGTGATTTTGGCTTGGGTTAATGTCCCTACTTATCTAATCTCTCAAATATATTTCCCTTATACCAAATCCTACTTATTCTAAAATCAAATTTATTTATTTTCATTAACAAGGCCAACTTTAATTGGTCTAATTACCCTAAGTTCATTCAATTAACCTTTTAATATTTCAATATAGTAGAATTGTTTTTCTATTGTATAATTACTTCAGTTCAAAGCAATGTGGCAAAACATAGCTATTTATGAATTGTGTAACGATCATCATGTTGTAATGAATTACATATATTCAGTAAATCAATTCTCCAATTATCTTCAACAATGGATTGGGTAGCGATTATCTGCTTAGTGACAAATTAATTTGCAACTGCAGAATATAGTTAAGTTCTTCCAGATCTATATCAGAATCTTGTTCCTCGAACAAGTTCAAAGTTCTTAAGAACTTGCTCTTCAAAGTTGGTGAAGTTTGTGGCAGTAGTGAGTTTTTTTAGCATTTATGTTAATTCCTTGCAAGATTAAAGATAATCCCACCTCCTTTATGGTATGTTTATTCTAGAACACTCTACGATAACGTTCTTTCCATAAGTGCCACACTATTGTTGTTAAAGCTATATCACATATGTTTGCGTGAATTGAATTGGTACAATGTTTATTTACCATTATATCTTGTGTTTCTATTGGATGTTTTGTTGTAGCAATTGACATATTTTTAACCCATACTGATACTGAATATATGCACTGAGTAAATAAGTGATAACTTGATTCCTTCTCTTTATTACACAACTTGCATGTTTTATTCATTATATCACATCATTTATCCATCCTACCCACAGTTTGCAATCTGTTCACTATTGCTAAATATGTGTAAAGAGAAACATTGTGTGTATATTTATTTTTCCATGCACGATGTCTCCATTTTTGAGTTGGTTCTTTTACTCCAACGTAATTCCATGTTGATTTTTTACTAACTTCTCATTCCCGATTGGCTTCTGTTTGCTCAAAAAATGGGCAAACACCTTAAAGTAATTTTGTAGAACTATAAATGTTGAATATAGTCTATAGCTGTTGTTTATATGAGAACTAATGCCTATCAAAGAGCAACTCAAATAGAGAAAAATACAAAATGTATAGTGTACAGAACACATAGGTTTATAGTGTTTTGGTTTGAAGGTTTCCTACATCCACTATGAATTATCATGCATTTGTTCACAAAGCTTAAACATAATGCAGAATTGCAAAATATAATAATCTATTAATTAAAAAAAAGAAAATCATAGCTCTTGGAAATCGGTTTGGCAATTCCTATTCGGTAGGTTTTAGCTCTTAAAACTTTTTTGTCATCACTATTCATCCATGATGTTTTTATAGGTATGTGGTTTTTTAGCAATCGTACAACACTTCTTAAATGATAGGTACTTTCCATGTTTGACTTGTTCTGATCAACGGTGACTGGTTTAACAAGTGTTCGGTTTGGTAATGCAACCGAACTATTTTCCCTATTCGATAGTGTAAACTATTGAACCATTTTTCTTGTCCAGTAGTTGTAGACAACTATTTTCCCTGTTCAATAGTGTAAACTATTGAATCATTTTTCTTGTCCAGTAGTTAAGACAACTAGATCGTTTTTCTTATTTGGCAGCTGATGACTACCAGACTGTTTTAAGTCGCTTGACAATGGACCATTCCTTGCCGAACCATTTACTTCACCAAAAAATTTGGTTTCCTCTTTTGATTTTCTTTGAGTTAACTTCTGAACCTCTTTTCCCTTTACTTTGTCTTTGTGTTCCTGTGATAGCACTCTTATTATGGACTATATAGATATTTTTTTTCTCCTTAATGCGTTTTTGTACCCGTCATGCCTGGGCTAAAATGTCTATTTAAGGGTATGTACTTAATTTTATATATAATAGAAAATATAAATATGCTCTCTTAGTACATTCCTAATCCCTATTTAATGGTATATTTTTCTTGATACCAAAATGTAAAAAACCTGCCTTTTCAGCCCTTAGGTTCAACACCCAAATCAATGTTAATACCTCGAGAACTGAAAAGGATGAGTTATTGTAATACGATAGCTAGAAACGAATACAATTCTAACTAATAACTTATAGAGTCTCATAGAAGAAGGAAAAATATATAATATCAATAATCACGACCACTTCGATACACCATAATATATTTATAGTGGTAGATAAAACTGTGTGTACAATACTAGTCACACCCAATCTATATACATATTCTAATCCAAGTAAATCCAAGTCATGACACTTATTTACATCATTTACAATTTATGCAATAGAGTACTTGTCTTCTGTACCATCTTATCTCCAAGATCCATCAATCTGGAGTTATAAATAAAAGGAAAAATAGGAGTGGTTCAGACATAAGTCTGGTGAGTAAGCTACACTTATTCCATGTAAACTACAAAGATTATACTATAAAATGATATAAGTTTAAAATCTCGTCTCCTCACGCCCGGTTGGTTATGCCGTACTTAACCTATCATATATATCTAGTAGTATCACATTGAATCTATATGGACTCACTTCCCTGAACTCACCTGGTGCACTACTGGTTTTCCTATTGTGCAAAGTCACGTCTATCTCATATTTGTCTCACTTTCCTGGACTCGACTCATGCACTACATGGTCCCGTATTGTCCAGACTTGTATACAAACTAGACTCACATCCTGGACTTGACTCTTGCAACTACACAATCGTTTAACATCCTACTCCTCTATACTGGACCGTCGAAGCACTATAGAGGAGCAACGCAATACCGGATCACCTCCTTATGTCACGATCTCGTATGCTGGGTCAGCTACTTGTGCCATAGGCTCGCATACTGTCAACGAATTTCTTTGTTAATCCCAAAAAGTGCAAGGAAGGGAACCTTGGTTAATGATGGAATTTGAAGAGCCTAGATTTAACCTCAATGAGTGTTGGCAAAAAGCAACAGTTGGTTGAGTTAAGGCTTAAGAGGAGCAAACAATCAGACTTAGATCCATGAAGGTGTCATATGCATAGTCATTTGAAGTCATATATACTTGAAGTTGGTCCATGTAGAAAATTATATGCAAATATAGAAATCAAGAATATGTATACTTCAGAATTCGAAGCAAACTATGATTAAAAAATTACAAGTGCTTTAGAATTAAAAAGTAAGCCATAATTCAAGAAATCTTATTCTTATTCTGTATAACGTTGAATGTACAAAGTCCTATGTGCAATAGCCCTCTTGGCACTAAAATCCCCAAATCAATTCAGGGTTACAGTCTTTAAAACGTAAGAGAATGAGAAAAGAAATATTCGCCCCTTCTTCCAAGCATTAGGTCTGTATTTGTGCTGACCCACCTTTTTGACCCTTGGAAACGACACTTAATACTTCCACGATATTCATATGCCATTATCCAGGCGTCCGAAAGACAAAATGTCATGGGGTAGAATAAAAGAATAGAACATGATAGAATAGAAAAATATCACAATGGAACGGTTACATATGATACAAAAGAATAGTACTCCTTACATGGAGTTATCAGAGTTACAGAAAAGTACTACAACTTATCACACTAGGAAGTTATAAACTCTGCCTTTATACTTGCTGATACAAAATACACATACATAATATACATAACATCAGAAATAAGTAATTAGATAGATAAAAATGTCTCTTGCTCATCCACCGTCCTCAAAGAACCCAAAGAAAACCTGCTACAACCAGAAAACAAAGTCAAGGTCACATCTTTCAACCATTAAACTACCTTTAGACTTCAAATTCAAGTTTAATCAAACACCATATACAAGAATATATATATCAAACTCAAACAATGCTAAAATCCTTCAAGTCAAAAAATATTGCACAACAAAACAAACAACATAATAAAGGTTAAAACTTTCCCAAAAAGTTGTGAGTTTTTACTCACCAAAAGTTATGAAAACAAACCAATCTTTCACCAAAACTTAAAATAGGCCTAGATCATTGAATTTTTCTTTAAAAGAAATGATTTTTGGCCTTGGATCTTGAAAAGTGGGCTCGGCCTAGAGACTATATGGCTCACCTATAGGGTGAAAAAGGGTGTGTGGCCATAATTTTGAAAGAATAAGTGGTGTGGAAGAAGGAATAAGAGTTTACACAAGTTTTTAAAAGGATTTAAAAGGGAAAAGTTTTGATCTTTAAACTTTGAAAATAAAATGGATACCATTAAAATGTTTAGAAGCTTTTGAAAACAAAAATGAAGTTTTGAAAAGTAAGAGTGAGTGGAGAAATGAGAGAGGAAAAATTGACAATTATTTTATACAAAGCGAGATAATTGAATTACCAAAAAGCCCTTAGGAATAATGCCTATCACCCAAATAATGACACATCATCACATCCATCTCCACCCTCCATCTTCCTTGGTGCACACGCCAGCACAATGCCTCTCCTATATCCAATAAATATTACATTACCTTGTACCATGATGTGTAATGATAATGTGACATTTCATAATTTACATTTTATTTTAATTTAAAGACTTGAAAATTGTTGCATCTTATTTTTTAACATAAGTAAACATATATTTGCCCTATAATATTCCTAACCATTCTTATATTATAATTATAAGCATGTTTATGTGTTAAGTATAAATGTCCACAACGTTTCCAACAACTTTTAGATACTGAAAAGTCGAAAATTCAGAAAAGGATTTCCGGTCGCATTTTCTATTTTCCTTTGAACTAATTATTTTTGTGAACACATTTTGAAAATCATTTTCACCACTACTAGTTATTATTTAAAAGTAAAATTTTTGAGTTATAAAATCCATTAATTAATTATTTAAAAATATATTAAATATCCATATTTAAAGTGATTAATTTTCGGGTTGTTACAGTATTTGAAAGGGTTGAAGTGTGGCATGGAAAATTGTTTTCGGCATTCATGATCCTCGGTATCGTCAATGTCATATGGTACCAATCCTTGTCTAATGATGACTTTCGGCATTCTTGGGTGCATAATAGGGATTCGGTATTGCCCCATTGATGGAGGCATGCAGCATCAATGACTTCTGGCATTGACAACTCTTGTTATGACGATCAACATCTTTTATTAGTAGGTGGCGGTATTAGCTTCGATTGTCGTGAGCATGAAGCAGCATCAATAAGGAGCGGCATCAGTATGGAGCAGAATTGAGAAGGAGCGGAATACATAGCTTCTGTGGATATTGACGACATGCATAGATGTGCGGTGTCCTTCAAGTGTTGATTAAACGAGACATCTGAAAGTCGACACTGAAGAGCGGTGGCATGAAATAGTGGCATTGGTAAATGATGGTATCAATGATGAGCGGTATCGATAAGAAGCGGTACTGCTGTGTTACGACATCCCATATGATTCTTTATTGATGAAATGCGACATAGATCACACTACTATAACATCATTGACGACATAGGAGTACCGATGTCATCTGGAGTCCTTGGCTTCATTGACGACATGTGATACTGCACATTAACAGACGTTGATGAGGTGCGGCACCGTAGGCCTTCGGTATTGATTCCTTACCATTCCTTTGATATTAACTACTGATGTGTTGCTATATCTATGTTGCATATCTTTGAAGGTAATTTTTGGAGTAACATTTACCCCAAGTATTGAGGAAGCATTGACTTTTCAAGTCAAAAATCTCGACAACAAATCCCTTGCAAATCCGGCCGTGTATTCAAAATGAAAGGATGGTGCATGTTCATCTCCTTTCTCTTTTATAAATAGTTGTGCATTCCTTTCTTCTTTTTTTACTTGCAATTGAGAAGCTCCAGGAAGAAATCAAAATTTTCAAAAAAAAATCTAAAACTTTAATTCTCAAGCATTCGAATCAAAATTTAGGTACAACATTCGCTTTGTATCGATTAAGCTAATGAATTAAATTAGGTAATTTTGTATTGAAATTACTGCTAGGGTCTGGTTTGGTTTCCCTCGATTTCGGATTAACATTTGGGCTCGATTATGGGGCCTCAATGCTTATATTATTAACTAGGTTTGTAATCGATTGTGATTTGAGGTTAGATTTGCGTTGAATTCCAATGTCGTACAAATGGATTTTAAGCTAATCGACGTTGGTATGAAAACTGGTGTGTTCTTAGTTTAATAATGAAGAAGATGATTTATTAGGCCTTATACCCGATACTATTTTGCCCTATATCGATACTGATGCCATACAACATTGTTATAATGTTCGATATTGATTCATTTTTTATGTAAAAATCGATATTTTGCGATATAGATATGATATTCGATGTTACTTGAGTTTTCCTACTGTTAAGTCGACATCGAGTATTAGTAAAACTATGGCATGAGACTTTCGTATCGTTAATTACTAAGTTGATGTGCGACAATCCACCTACAATTATAAAGAAATTTATACCGCTTAGATGCGACATTATTTAGTTTGGTATAAATTATAAATGATGTCACTTATTTTTGACATGGATTTATGGGTATAGTTTTATACCAACAATTTTACATTATAAATTGAGCCTCATTCGATATCGTTACTTACGACATTGCTATTTTAGAACATTATAAGTTACTTAAACGATTAGTACATCTCGATCTATGTCGTCATTATTCATTAGTGTTGACATCTTATTACTCCGCCATTGGTCGTAACTGCGACATTCTCCATTATTTGATAATATAACTTATGCGACATTCAGCATCGACGTATCCATTCGATATGGATTTATTGATGCTGCAATGTACCTCGGATACCTTTGAGTTAACTTTTATTCAAATTTCATGTAATTTCCTATAACTTACTTTGTTATCACAAATTTAACAGTTATTTGCATCTTGATTCAAATTTTGACATTTAACTACTTAATTAACACCTTGCTATACTTTATACTTTAAATATTCCGATATCATAGCCTAGAGACTAGGTAAATCACATAGAAGCTTTTTAATAATAATCCATTTAACAAGCATTAGCATTTCTTAAAATTGGAATAATATCAACTAGCAGGCAAATGGAAGGTCAGAAGGAAATCAAGAAATCCATTAAAAAGACAAGCACAGGCCCTAAGGCTTCACCTTCCACTAGTAAGAAGGGGGCCACTCCCTGATCCATCATACGTCACCACTCAAGTTAAGGTTGACTCCATTTTGGAACAATTTGGAATTACTAGCGTTGTAGCAGTTCCATTTGGTCCTTCAGACAACATTTATAATCCAAAAGGATATTTTGCCTTTACCTCGATACACATCTAGAACACGGGTTATCTTCCCTTTCCCGATTTCATTTTAAGATACTTGGAGCGCTTGGATATTGCCCCAATCCAGTTCTCCCCAAATTCATATACATATTTGACTTGTCTAGAATTCTTGGCCAGGGAGACAGGACTTCCTTCATTAAATGCTGAGATTCCTAGTTCAATAGCTGGTCTTGCTAAGATTAGTGAGCAACAAGATAACCCCTTATATCAAATTCATCCTCTCCCGAAAAGCTTAATTTTTAAAGGTGTTTACAAGACAAGAGGATGAAAGACACGGTTCTTTTACGTCAAATGCTACTCCAACATTAGAGGGACATTTTCTACTACCAGTAAGTTTCTATCTCTGGTTATTTATATTCAATCATTATTCTTTACTGATAGTTTTTTTCTTTCAGGTCATGCTCCAAAAAAGCTAAGCCCCACTGACCAAGAAACAGAGTAGTCCCTAACTTTAGCAGTAGAGAATATGGGGAATGGGCTTAAACTATTAAATCTAATAAAGCTCCTTCAGTATTTGATTGTTCTGAATCACCCCAAGACCTTGAGGGATCCTACAATGGTCAAAGGCAATGCTTAAGGAAAATGATCATTGGTAATGGGTAAGCCATGATCTTTTTCTACTAATTCTCTGGTTCAGCTTGAACCATTTCGTGATTTATCATTGCATCCTATGTCAGATCTCTTGTAGTGTTATCTTATAAGCGTTTTCTTTTTAACTCAAGTTCATCTACTTTAGTAGCTGTCTCTACAAAGAAGGAGACCATAAGTGATGCTCCTAAAGAAAAGAAGAGTAAAGATGGTACTCCTGCCTCGGCTTAGGATCCTAAATCTCAATCTTTCAAAGACATCATTGCTATCTCATTCAAGTCTCTAAAAAGGAAACAAAGCAATGGTTTCGTTACTGTCACAACTCCTAGAAAGAAGCCCAAGGTCGGGGGGATTCACACCTCTGTTGTTATGGATGAAGAACCATTTGTGAATATTGATCCAAGCTTCGAGATCTTACATCTTAACTCCTCCGGGGGAAATGTTGAACAACCAACCGAGGTAGGGCATTCTCAATATTCCCTCCTTTGCATTTCTCTTCCAAACCCTTCTGGGTCTCTGAATCGTTTATGCAAGGAGCTTGGTTTGTGTCTTACTTAAGTGGAACCACTCCCATCCAAGTCTTAGTCTCCAACCCCTATTAGCAATTTTGATGACCTTCTCTAATTGGTCATCCAGTCTCTATCTTTTTCTGCTCTCAAGCTACCACAGTCCTTGTCTTATTCTCAATACCATTGATTTACTATCCTTAAGCAGTTCTTATCGGTATGTACTCTTTGTGTTTAGATATTTTTGGCACTTAATCTTGTACATAATATTATGATTCATACCTGTTACTCATTTTAGGCTACTAAACATATGTTTCTTCTTCAAGCGAATGCTATAGGATCCTCTAATGAAATGTCTAAACTAAAGGAGAAAGTTTCTTTACTCAATGATCGTATAATCGATATCTAAACAGCAAAGGATGTGGTTATAAAAGAGAAAGAAAAACTTGTCATTTCACTTAATAAAGTAAAAACTACACTTAACAAAGAGAAAAGTTCCAGACATACTTTAGATGATGAGGTCAAAGCTTTAGAGGTGGGACTTGTGGAAGCCGGTATGAAGGAGGCCAAGCTTGTGAAGGAGAATGAATTTTTAAACGAGAAGCTGCGGAGGAAAGAACTCTCCTGAACAAATCGATTGGCATAATTAAAGATGCAAAGCAAAAGGTGTCTCATTTCCTTGACATAGCTCTTGATACTATTATCCAGAAATCTTATGAGAATACAACCTTATGAGAAGACACTCTATATAGCGTATGTCAACAACATCTGGCAATTCCCAAATCTGGACTTCCCCTCTCTTCCCCAGCTTGAAATGAAGAGTTTAAGAAGAAAATCAAAGCTATGCTAGAGAAAGCCTAGGCATTCGGATAATAATTTTCTAAGGAGGAGATTGATGCCAAGAAACTGCCGACTTTTGACGGCCCTCCAATAGACAAGGAAACAGAATCTGCTGATAAGGGGGAGGATGATGTTGAGCACAAAGGTGATGACAATCATCATGATGGTGATGACGGTAATAATGATGACAATGTTGATGGTGTTGGAAAGGGTCCTTCTGGACTATTGAAGTAGAAGAACAGATCGGAGGACGCTAACCCAGACTTAGCGGCTCAAGGTACAGATGTTACTGAAATTTCTGATTCCTCAAATAAAGATTCTCCTTAAAAAGACAGTGCTCCTCAATGCCCCAAACCTAAAGGGAAGGAGTAGATTCCTTCGTCTTCAATTCCACTCTCTGGTATGGATCTCTTTACCTAAATGTCTTAAGTTATCAAGTAGTTCTTAGTTAATACGTTAATTATTTTAGTCAAGGAGAAAATCGAAATACCATTATAAAGTTGTGCTCGAAAAGCGGCAAATGGAAATATATCGATTGAATAGGGAATTAGATAGATAATTGAAAGACTATAATGGATTGTTTGATAAATATAAGAGTCTTACTGTTGGCGTATAGAAACAAAGATTTTTTAAAGAAAGGCAAGTTACTCCGTGGATGAAGAAAGCATGCCTTCATTGGTAGAGACTCTTGGCAGAGAATGCAGAGCTAATAACCTCTTTTGGATGCTGATCGATGATAGGAATGCCTTGGAGGAGTTTCTCTATAGAGCTTACTCTAGGATAAATTTGTCGACTTCTCTTATTTGGATGACAATTGTGGGGGTTTGCTTAAGCGCTTCCATCGCAAATACTTAGGTGAACATAAGTCTGATCCTTATCTCGAGGCATATTGAATCTCCCAAGAGTTGCTTCTATCCCTCTTTCTTATCGTTCACTTCCCCTCGAAAAAAACTCAAATACAATAGGAAGAGATTTATTTCTGAACTGTATAAGAAATCAATTTGGTATGAACCCAAATGATTGTATAATTGTTCTATTTAACTCGAGTACTTCATGAACTTGATCACTTTCGTTTCTCTTGTTCTTAGTCTAATTTTAACATATTATACATACTAAGGAACCTCCAAATAGTCCTGTTCCTATGGAATTACTGAGTAAGTTTGTTAAGTTAAAAGTAGATTTCAGGAGAAATCTCTAACTTTCAAGACATCTCAGTTGGTAAAATACTACTTTCTTAGAGACCTACAAGAGGTTTATATGTGATTTCCTCACTTTCGCTTGACTTATTAGGTGATGAGAAAGAGAAACTACTTAGTGAAATTTGAACCTATCACGCCAAATTGATATGTGATCATGCTAGCTCTTTAGTCGGAGAATGGGAATATCATCGATTCCCTTCAACTAATACCCCAGAAGGGATTAAAGCTACTTTTGATTCTACTCTTACCCTATCTGTTGGGTCATTTGAAAAAGCTAAAATCATTGTTTCAAAACTTCAAGGGTATTTAATTGAATGTTCAAAAAGTAGAACTGTGATGTAATTTGAATTTTCTTATCGTTTGTAAATTTTGTTATAGTTAATAAAAGAGCACATTTTTTATGTCTTGACTATTCTTTTATTTACTTTGATTAGGAAAACCAACTAGCACTTACATTTGATCCTTTAGATGTTTTCTAGCGAGTGATCGAGATTAATTAAAGATAGGTTAATGGCTAATGTTGAAAAGAGGCGGTCTTCCCAAAACGCTTTAGTTTTACGGTTTTTGAATAAACAGAAGCACAAGAATGCCACATGAAATATTTTCAATTGAGATTGATGTTTAAAGGTCTAAAGGAACAAACATATAGCTTAGAAGAGGAGAATAAGGAAAACGACAAAGGAATTCAAGAGTTGGAAGAAAAGATAGACTCATTCTTAGAGTCTAGACCTTAAGTCGAGGTTGATGCCAAAATGGCTAAATTATACCAACAAATAAATGATTTTGGAGTGGAGATAATAAAGAGTCAAGTAACCTGCTAATCCATAGAACTCATTGCAAGTGAAGGCACCTCCAGCCTTTCCACTCCTACTTTTGGTAAAAGAACTGTGAAGACCCAAATTATTGAGATGAAAATAATTTTATAAAAATCAGTTAATGGAAAATATTCAAAGAATAAAATAAATTGAAAATAAATATCAAGAATGACTGAAATAAATAAGGAAGAGGATAGTTGTTTTCAATAAATAATAATGAGAAGAAAATAACTAAGTATGAATGAGTTTTATATTCACATATCTCATATATATATATATATATAAGTAGTCAGAAGAGTATAGAGTGATAAAATAAACTCTTATGATGATTAAAATATATTAAACCAGATTAGTATTATATAGGTATAAATACATTTTTTAATCAAGAGAAAACAAATGGCTTGAAACATTAGCAAGGGATTAATTGATAAAAAGATATATATGTGAACATTTCAGATTTGTCTTAAGAAAATAAATAATGTAGATAAGTCACATGAAAACAGTGTGTAGGTGAAACATGCAAATGGCATGTACAGAGAAAAAGAAGAAAAGCAACTGAAATACCCGAAATGGAATCAAAAAGAAAATGGCATATTTAGCCATAAAAACATATACAAAATTCTCTTATTTGTGTGGGGATAAAATGGGGTTTTCACACCACTAAAACACTAGCTAAATGTTTTAAAAATCAAAGGATAAGCAGCAGTTTATTTTTGAAAACAGAAAGATATTTTAGAAAATAAAAAGAAGAGCAAACTCACACTGTTTTCAAGTTAGAGCATTCTCGGGGAAATAAGAAGGAAGGTGAGTGATTAATCATCTTATGAGATTTAATGCATTAAGACCCAAGTTAAGTGCAGCCATATTACTTATATAAAACCATATCATGTTTATGTTTAATTTTATTCTCTGAATAAATAAATGTTGATCATGGTTGGTGTTTTGGCTGAGTTTTTGGTTGATGTTTTGATCTATTTTGATTAATGCTTTGAAAAGACAAACACCCTGATCACAGAAATGGCTTCTGTAACTAATAATCCAGTTTTTATATGGGAATGAGTTAAACATTTTACTGAGAAATAGGGTACTAATGAAGAATGAAATAGGCAGTGTGAATAAGGGGATTCATGCTTATGTCTAGTTCATTTTAAAAATGATATGAACAATGTAATATTATATATATATATGTGTGTGCTTATTTGTTCAAATCACAAGTTAATATGTTTTTATGGGGTTTTCTCAAAAACCTTACCCTATGTTCACAGTAAAATAAATGTAATGTTTTATATGACTTCACCAGATTTATGTAGGAAATGGGAAAATTTCTGAAAATAAAGATATGCAAGTTTTAGAAAATATGATTGAATAAAAATGACCTTAAAATGGGATGTGGTGTTTTGCATGAATGCTTTGTATGACTGGCTGAAATCCCTGAGTGAGTTTAATACTCTTTGATTTATGAAAGGAAGAAAAGAATATAAAGCATTTCCAAGAATTAATAAAATTCTCCTGAAAGAAAATGAGAATGGTCTCTAGATTATAAAGCTAATCTAGGAGTAGTGCCTTGATCTATTCATCATTAGGTGGATGATGGGTATGTGCATGACTCGTTTAAGTCCTGTAGGCCTCTATGTAAAGGGTTAACAGAATTGAGCCCCTTTGCAATGCACACATGGTGTTCAATGGCAAGAGTTAAGACCAAATAAATGATAAATGGGGATTGAGAAATTGAGCTATGGAATTAAGGGAGTCAATCCATAGGAGTATATGTACATATAACTGAATTGTGTTGATGAATGAATACTTGTGTGCATGTATGTTAGTATGAGCTTATATGTATATATATACTCAAATTTTAGTATGAACCTAAATAAATATCAAACATATGAATCTCTGCACAGAGTTTAGTAATTACAAGTTATTTATAAACTATGATTTCACTCACACCAGAATATATTTTCTGACCCTATTTGTTGCCTTTGCAATCTTTGGGGTGTCTCATTTTCATTAAGGCAGTTCAAAGTGTTGCTGCAGGGAAAGATGCTTGAGTAGCTTGCTTGTATGAATGTTTGAAGAACTTCTGGTTTTAAAATGTTTTAGAGAAGTAGAAGTTTAATTGTAATAAATAATCTAGGCAAACTCTCTTATGTCTTGTGTATTTCTAGGATTGATACTTGCTTTGTTTTCTTGAAAAGAACATGTAAAAGGAAAAAAAACTTAAGTATTATATGTGCTTGTGAGTTGTTGATTCAAGTAGCAGACTCTGGAAATAATCCAAAGGATTATAATGAAGGAGAACATGCCATATAATCTGATATGTGGATATATTCTCCTTGGCATGTTTGTTATATTTCAGTTATAAAGTTTAAGTTGTTTTTGAATAAATATGTGCCAAAATATTGAGTGGATGGGTTGTACAGGGTCTTGGCTAACCAGTAAGGCTTGTACATGTCTTGTAATTGATACAAGTACATGCAAAAGGTTGAAGCCATAGTCTTCAGATTCCTGAAGCAAACAAGACCATAGTGTAAGCTAATTCGAAATGCAACTAAATCCTATGATATGTCTAGAACAAGAGTAGGATTATGATACCTTAAAGCCTGAAAATCATAAGTATATAAGGATTTAGGAATTGGAAATGGGTAAAATCCGGAACTGACTTCAATATGAAACTGAAGTAGCAAGTCAGAAATAGAGATAAACAATATAGACTCAAACAAGAATGTAGAGTAATTTTGTTATGTGTTTAAAAATCCAGAACATCACACTCGATATGCTTTTAGCCAGAAATATGCAAAGATCTTTATAAAATCATATTCAACACTATTTCCAATCTAAATATCAAAAATCTGTATGACCTTTAGATTAGTTTACAACTCTATCACTCACATGATCATTACATGCTTCATGAACCTGGATATGTGCATTTTGCTTGACCTGAATTGCTTGTGCATGTTTTGTGCATGTCTATGTTTGAATCCTGAATCTGGACTAGACTAACCAGTGATCCAAAGATCAAACCAAGTTTTAATATGTTCTATTATTCTAAAACAACATGCATGAATTTTGAATCCCAAATATCTAATTCATGGGTTATAAATCCATAAATTAATCAATCTGGTTTATAGAATAATCTGGAAAATGAAAAAGAGAGTAATAGGTGCTAATACTTGAAAATGTATTAGTTAATCCTGAGTCATTTTAAGGTAGTAACACATGAATCATGTATTAGTCAGTCTTGAGTCAAATAGAAGATTAAAGTGTAGAAATAGCTATGTGACACAAAACCTTTCAATTAAGGAAAAATGTTGTGTGATTAAATTTCTTTGCTACTTTAACACTCTAATAGGCAAAGAAACATTTATATATCTTCACATATATAAATGATATGACTTGATTAAAATACTGATATTTTTATATTAGTAAATTATGGATCTTGGGAAATGAATTAAAAGAAATGAAAGAGGCAAGAAAAGAAGTGATCCCTTGTTTTAAAAAAAAACTCAACTAAAAATCATTAAAATATAGTAGAAGAAAAGTGGGTCACTTCAGTTGGTATCAGAGCTATGTTACCAAAAACATAGCAAAAAAAAATCTAATTTTCTTACATGGATAAAATCCTAAGGAACAAACCACATAAAAATATTTTCAGTAGGAGTAAATTACTGAAACAATTAAATCAAAAACAAGACTAACTAGCTATGTAAATTATATAGCAAATCATGGTAGGAAGACCACCAAACTCTGGAGCAGGACCCTCTAGTGCAACACCATTGGTCAATTTGCAAGATTTGGTGAGGGCATTTAGGGAAGGAGCAGTGCAGAGGGAAGAAAATCCTCATGAGGAGTTATCTAAGCTACTGAAAACATTCTCAAATTTAGGAGGCAAGGATTTTGAAGGCACTAAATGAGTCATGGGTGTGCAAACATGGCTAAGAACTTTGGAAAGGATATTTGCAGACATGCAAATCAATGACCAAAGGAAGAGGCAAATAGCTTCCAGAAGGCTTAAAGGAGCAGCACTGGATTGGTGGGAGGTAATCATCACAGGAAGACCAGAAAATGAGATAACATGGGATCAGTTCAAGGATATGCTTGAGGCTAGGTTTGTCCCAACAACAGCTAAGGCAACATTGCTTGAGGAGTTCATAAGATTGAATCAAGGATCAATGAGTGTGTGACTGAATACACTCAAAAGTTTGAGAGCTTGTCTAAGTATGGAACCATGCTCATAGGGAATGAGGAATCAAAGAATTCAAGATTTATTCAAGGACTTAATGCTGGTTTAAGTAGAGCAATGCTTCCATACAAAGACAAAACATTTGATCAAGTCATAGATCTCACTCTTTCTTTTGAACAACATGATAATGCAAGGGAGAAATTCAGGAACATGAGAGCTAATAACAACAACAAGAAGGGGAAAAATAGAGCACATCCTTATGACAAGAAGAATTCAGACAAGAAGGTTGAAGAAGCAACCAGTAGGGAAGTTAAGAAGAAAATTATTTGCTACAACTGTGGCAAGGAAGGACACATGAGTAATAGGTGTCAAGCAGCTAAGAAAACCCCATTCAGTTGCTATAATTGTGGGAAAGAAGGTCATATCAAAAGGAATTGCCCAGAGTTCAAGAAAGGAGCAAAGGTAGGAGCATTGGAAGGCAAAGCAAAAGCAAATGCAGTGGGAAATTATGGACAATTGGAAGGTATACTCCTAATTAAAGATTATCCAATCTTAGTTATATATGACACTGGGGCTACACATTCCTTAATATCACAAGACATAGTAAATAAATTGACTCTCACATGCAATCTAGTTGATAAACCTTTGTTTATTCAGAGCCCCCTAGGTAGTTCCTGCATGCTAGGAATTAAATGTTTGGGAGTAAAATTAAACATAGGTGGAAATATGTTTAAATCTGATTTGTTTGTGTTAAAATATCCTGGAATAGGAATTATTTTAGGAGTAGATTGGTTGAGTAAATTCAAAGCAATTTTGAACTTGGAAAATTTTACTATTTCTTTGAAAACAGGAAATGGTAAAAATATTATAGTCATGAGTGAAATAGCCAAAACAAATTGCGTTAATCAAATGTGGAGCATGACTGAAAAAGAATTAATTCTGGAAGACATAAAAGTAATAAATGAATACCCAGATGTCTTTGGAGAGGTTATAGGAGTTCCATAAAATAGGCAAGTTGAATTTCAGATAAGATTAATCCCAGGAGCAAGTCCTATCATCAAGAAGCCTACAAGAATGGGTCCTAAAGAATTAGTGGAATTGAAACAACAATTGGAAGAATTGGAGCAGAAAGGCTTCATAAGGCCTAGTAGTTCAAACTGGGGTTCTCCAATGGTATTTGTAAAGAAACATGATGGTACAATGAGGATGTGTATTGATTACAGGGAATTAAACAAAGTTACCATCAAGAATAAATATCCACTCCCAAGAATTGATGATTTATTTGATCAATTAAATGGAGCAAGAATCTTTTCAAGGCTAGACTTAGCCTCTGGATTCCATCAAATGAAGGTTGAGGAGGAGAGTATTAAATACACTGCATTCAACACAAGATATGGGCTATATGAATTTTTAGTAATGCCTTTTGGATTGACAAATGCACCATCCTATTTTGTTGATTTAATGAATAGGACATTCAGAGATTTTCTAGATAAATTTGTAGTTGTTTTCATTGATGATATATTGGTGTATTCAAAATCAGAAGAGGAGCATGCAAGGCACTTGCATCTGGTTTTGTCAAGATTAAGAGCACATGATTTAAAGGCAAAATTTACTAAGTGTACATTTTGGCAGAATGAAGTTAAATTTTTGGGACATATTATATCTCAACAAGGGATTTGTGTAGATCCAGACAAAGTCATGGCAGTGCAATCATGGAGTAGCCCCAAATCAGTGACTGAGGTGAGGTCATTTTTAGGAACGGCAGGCTACTATAGAAGGTTTATAAAAGACTTTGCAAGGATAGCCATTCCATTAACCAAGCTTACCAGGAAAGAGCAACCATATGTGTGGACAGAAAAATGTGAATAAGCTTTTGAATCATTGAAGAAGGCATTGATGGAAGCTTCAGTCTTGCAAGTTCCAGAGGGAAATGAGGGATTAGTGGTTTATACTGATGCTAGTGGGTCTGGGTTAGGGGCAGTACTCATGCAACATGGAAGAGTCATAGCATATGCATCACGGCAACTCAAGCCAAATGAAACCAGATATGCCACTCATGATCTAGAGCTTGCTGCCATTGTTTATGCATTGATGCTATGGAGACATTACTTGTTAGGTACTAAATTTGTATTGTTTACAGACCATAAATCTCTTAAGTATTTGTTTTCTCAAAAAGACTTGAATATGAGACAACATAGGTGTGTAGAGTTTTTAGCTGCCTATGATCTTGATATATTATATACTCCTGGAAAAGCTAACAAGGTAGCAGATGCTTTGAGTAGACATCAAGCAAGATTGGCAAGCTTAATGATGACTGAATTCAAGGATTTAACAATCCTTAGTGAAGTAGAAATGAAGGAAGAAATTGGTGCATCAGACAATGTACATAGTGACATGATTGAATATGGAAAATTAAGTCTCATCTCCTTAAGATCAACCCTGGTTGATAAAATAGGAAATATGCAGAATCAAGACAATAATTTAAAAGAAAAGAAGGACATGATATCACAAGGCATGTCAGTGGAAAATTATGAAGTTCATGATAGAGGCAACTTAAGAAAGAAAGGGAAACTCTGCATACCCAATATAGAAGAACTGAAGCAAGAGGTTATGGATGAGCATCACAAGACAAAATACACTATACATCCAGGTGGTACAAAAATGTACCATGATCTTAAAAGAAACTAGTGGTGGCCAGGAATGAAAGGGGCAGTGGCAAGATATGTGGCAAAGTGTTTAACATGTCAACAAGTCAAGGCAGATTATCAAAGACCTTCAGGCTTACTACAACCTCTGGAAGTGCCTACCTGGAAATGGGAAAGCATTTCAATGGATTTTGTAGATGGTTTGCCAAGAACAAGAAGAGGCAATGATAGTATTTGGGTTGTGGTTGATGGACTCACAAAAACAGCTCACTTCATTCCAGTGAACTCAAATAGAAATGCTCACAAATTAGCTCAATTATTTGTGAAGGAGATATTGAGATTACATGGAATCCCCAAGACTATCATTAGTGATAGAGATACCTTGTTTACCTCGAGGTTCTGGGGTAGCTTTCAAGAGGCTATGGGGACAGAATTAAGCTTGAGCACAGCTTACCACCCACAAACAGATGGGCAAACTGAGATTGTTAACAAGATTTTAGAGGATTTGCTTAGAGCATGTATACTTGATTTTGGAGGCAATTGGGAAGATCATCTCTATTTAGATGAATTTGCTTATAACAATAGCTATCAGTCCACTATAGGTATGGCTCCATTTGAGGCTTTGTATGGGAAGCCTTGTGTATCTCCTGCATGCTGGATGGAGGCAGGTGAAAGATTGTTGCTTGGACAAGAACATGTGAAAGAGACCTCTGCAAGTATTGAACTTGTAAGGCAGAGAATGAGAGCAGTACAAGAGAGACAAAAAGCCTATGCAGATAAAGGGAGAAGGCCAATGGAATTTGAAGTGGGAAATTATGTATTTCTCAAAGTTTCACCAATGAGAAGAATATTGAGGTTTGGCAAGGCAGGAAAATTGTCACCAAGATATATAGGGCCATATGAAATTATTCAAAGAGTAGGAACTTTGGCTTATAAGTTGAAATTGCCAGAGGAATTGAGTAATATACATGATGTATTTCATGTATCTCAATTAAGAAGATGGGTGCATGATAAGGAGACCATTCTGAAATCTCCTACACAAGTTGAAATTCAAGAAAATCTGGTTTATAAGAAGGAACCAGTGGGTATTGTGGCTAGAGAAGAAAAGAAATTGAGAAATAAAATAATTAAATTGGTTAAAATCCAGTGGAGTTTAGATGAGAGTGATTGTACATGGGAGACAGAAGATAGGATGAATGATAAATATCCTAATCTATTTTCTGCTTAAAGGTATGCCTAAAATTATGATAAATTTAAACATTACTTATGTATGTTTGATTGGTTTTGAATGCATGAGTTTCTGAAATTTCTGAAATGAAATTATGCTTTGTATACATTTGGAGGAAATGTATGAGAAAAATAATTGTGGGACACAATTCCTTTTAGGAGGAAAGTATGTGAAGACCCAAATTATTGAGATGAAAATAATTTTATAAAAATCAGTTAATGGAAAATATTCAAAGAATAAAATAAATTGAAAATAAATATCAAGAATGAGTGAAATAAATAAGGAAGAGGATAGTTGTTTTCAATAAATAATAATGAGAAGAAAATAACTAAGTATGAATGAGTTTTATATTCACATATCTCATATATATATATATAAGTAGTCAGAAGAGTATAGAGTGATAAAATAAACTCTTATGATGATTAAAATATATGAAACCAGATTAGTATTATATAGGTATAAATAAATTTTTTAATCAAGAGAAAACAAATGGCTTGAAACATTAGCAAGGAATTAATTGATAAAAAGATATATATGTGAACATTTCAGATTTGTCTTAAGAAAATAAATAATGTAGATAAGTCATATGAAAATAGTGTGTAGGTGAAACATGCAAATGGCATGTGCACACAAAAAGAAGAAAAGCAACTGAAATACCCGAAATGGAATCAAAAAGAAAATGGCATATTTAGCCATAAAAACGTATACAAAATTGTCTTATTTGTGTGGGGATAAAATAGGTTTTTCACTCCACTAAAACCTAGCGAAATGTTTTAAAAATCAAAGGATAAGCAGCAGTTATTTTTGAAAACAGAAAGATATTTTAGAAAATAAAAAGAAGAGCAAACTCACACTGTTTTCAAGTTAGAGCATTCTCGGGGAAAGAAGAAGGAAGGTGAGTGATTAATCATCTTATGAGATTTAAGGCATTAAGACCAAAGTTAAGGGCAGCCATATTACTTATATAAAACCATATCATGTTTTTGTTTAATTTTATTCTCTGAATAAATAAATGTTGATCATGGTTGGTGTTTTGGCTGAGTTTTTGGTTGATGTTTTGATCTGTTTTGATTGTTTTGATTAATGCTTTGAAAAGACAAACACCCTGATCACAGAAATGGCTTCTGTAACTTATAATCCAGTTTTTATATGGGAATGAGTTAAACATTTTACTAAGAAATAGGGTACTAATGAAGAATGAAGTAGGCAGTGTGAGTAGGGGGATTCATGCTTATGTTTAGTTCATTTTAAAAATGATATGAACAATGCAATATTATATATATATATATATGTGTGTGCTGATTTGTTCAAATCACAAGTTAATATGTTTTTATGGGTTTTTCTCAAAAACCATACCCTATGTTCACAGTAAAATAAATGTAATGTTTTATATGACTTCACCAGATTTATGTAGGAAATGGGAAAATTTCTGAAAATAAAGATATGCAAGTTTTAGAAAATATGATTGAATAAAAATGACCTTAAAATGGGACGTGGTGTTTTGCATGAATGCTTTGTATGACTGGCTGAAATCCCTGAGTGAGTTTAATACTCTTTGATTTATGAAAGGAAGAAAAGAATATAAAGCATTTCCAAGAATTAATAAAATTCTCCTGAAAGAAAATGAGAATGGTCTCTAGATTATAAATCTAATCTAGGAGTAGTGCCTTGATCTATTCATCATTAGGTGGATGATGGGTATGTGCATGACTTGTTTAAGTCATGTAGGCCTCTGTGTAAAGTGTTAACAGAATTGAGCCCCTTTGCAATGCACACATGGTGTTCAATGGCAAGAGTTAAGACCAAATAAATGATAAATGGTGATTGAGAAATTGAGCTATGGAATTAAGGGAGTCAATCCATAGGAGTATATGTACATATAACTGAATTATGTTGATGAATGAATACTTGTGTGCATGTATGTTAGTATGAGCTTATATGTATGTATATATACTCAGATTTTAGTATGAACCTAAATAAGTATCAAACATATGAATCTCTGCACAGAGTTTAGTAATTACAAGTTATTTATAAACTATGATTTCACTCACACCAGAATATATTTTATGACCCTATTTGTTGCCTTTGCAATCTTTGGGGTGTCTCAATTTCATTGAGGCAGTTCAAAGTGTTGCTACAGGGAAAGATGCTTGAGTAGCTTGGTTGTATGGATGTTTGAAGAACTTGCTGGTTTTAAAATGTTTTAGAGAAGTAGAAGTTTAATTGTAATAAATAATCTAGGCAAACTCTCTTATGTCTTGTATATTTCCAGGATTGATACTTGCTTTGTTTTCTTGAAAAGAACATGTAAAAGGAAAAAAACTTAAGTATTATATGTGCTTGTGAGTTGTTGATTCAAGTAGCAGACTCTGGAAATAATCCAGAGGATTATAATGAAGGAGAACATGCCAGATAATCTGATATGTGGATATATTCTCCTTGGCATATTTGTTATATTTCAGTTATAAAGTTTAAGTTGTTTTTGAATAAATATGTGCCAAAATATTGAGTGGATGGGTTGAACGGGGTCTTGGCTAACCAGTAAGGCTTGTACATGTCTTGTAATTGATACAAGTACATGCAAAATCTTGAAGCCATAGTCTTCAGATTCCTGAAGCAAACAAGACCATAGTGTAAGCTAATTCGAAATGCAACTAAATCCTATGATATGTCTAGAACAAGAGTAGGATTATGATACCATAAAACCTGAAAATCATAAGTATATAAGGATTTAGGAATTGGAAATGGGTAAAATCTGGAACTGACTTCAATATGAAACTGAAGTAGCAAGTCAGAAATAGAGATAAACAATATAGACTCAAACAAGAATGTAGAGTAATTTTGTTATGTGTTTAAAAATCCAGAACATCACACTCTATATGCTTTTAGCCAGAAATATGCAAAGATCTTTCTAAAATCATATTCAACACTATTTCCAATCTAAATATCAAAAATCTGTATGACCTTTAGATTAGTTTACAACTTTATCGCTCACATGATCATTACATGCTTCATGAACCTGGATATGTGCATTTTGCTTGACCTGAATTGCTTGTGCATGTTTGTGCATGTTTTGTGCATGTCTATGTTTGAATCCTGAATCTGGGCTAGACTAACCAGTGATCCATAGATCAAACCCAGTTTTAATATGTTTTATTATTCTAAAACAACATGCATGAATTTTGAATCCCAAAGATCTAATTCATGGGTTATAAATCCATAAATTAATCAATCTGGTTTATAGAATAATCTGGAAAATGAAGAAGAGAGTAATAGGTGCTAATACTTGAAAATGTATTAGTTAATCCTGAGTCATTTTAAGGTAGTAACACTTGAATCATGTATTATTCAGTCTTGAGTCAAATAGAAGATTAAAGTGTAGAAATAGCTATGTGACACAAAACCTTTCAATTAAGGAAAAATGTTGTGTGATTAAATTTCTTTGCTACTTTAACACTCTGATAGGCAAAGAAACATTTATATATCTTCACATATATAAATGATATGACTTGATTAAAATACTGATATTTTTATATTAGTAAATTCTAGATCTTGGGAAATTAATTAAAAGAAATGAAAGAGGCCAGAAAAGAAGTGATCCCTTGTTTAAACAAAAACTCAACTAAAAATCATTAAAATATAGTAGAAGAAAAGTGGGTCACTTCAACAACTAGATCTCGAATTTTGGCTAGTTAAGAATTTTCTACTTTGTTAAACTCACATTCGGGCTTAAGTAATGAAACGATCTCCAAATGGCGTAGACAAGTTAAATTTGAGTGCATGTAATATTTGAGTAAGAAATGGAAGGAAAAAGTATCTCAACGTCTCAATGACTATGAAAGCCAAGCTGAAAAGGTTGGGCGCGAGAACTATATTCTTAAGCGGGAGATTAAAGAACTAAAGAGCATGGTTCAAACTTTAAAAGGAGCCAATAGGGCCCTTAGGCATGCACTTAAGACTCGGATTAATTCAGTTGACGATGCAGACATTATTGGAAGAAAGAGAAAAACTTAAAGATCTTTTAGCGATGGCCATTCGCCACATTATCGACTTCTTGTTTGTTGCCGAAGACTTGGACAGGATAGCACAGAGCCTTGAGCTTTTAGCGGATTCTCCATTTGTTTAATTTCTGTACCTGCAACTCTTGCACATAATGTTACCTCAATTGTATCATACATATGTACTTTTACTTTTTAGTTTGCTAGATATAATATGTAGCTTTGAATTGAATGCCGGTTTGTTTTTTAAACTGCTTGATTGAAATTCTGCTTTAAGATATGGATTCTCTTTGATTTTAATATGGCCTATCACCAAATCATAAATATAAAACCATTTAGCCATAATAAAAGACTGAAAACCCCATATGGCAATAGATAAAAGACCAGAAAACCCATCTGGCAATAGATAGTAGACTAGAAAAACCCATCTGGCAATAGATAGAAGACCAGAAAACCATCTAGCAATAGTGCTTCCTTTTAGGCTAAGGGTGAACTTCCATTGTATGCAACGAGAGACCATATTTTTGTAGATCTTTCTCTAAAGGATTGATTAACTTTGTTTTGGAAAACAAACGGCTTGCTTTGGTAGATCTCCCTCTAGAAGATGACTCTTACTTTAGAGCACAAATGGCTCATATTTGAAAGATCTTCCTCTAGAAGATTGAATTTTCTATGTAGCACTAATTAGCTCATTCTTGATTGATTTGTTTGGCACCATCTTAGGTGATGATCTCTACTTGGATCAAACACCTTATAACCATCTCAGGTGATGATTTTGGTTTCTTGTCCAGTGCAATTAGTTTGCTATCCTTAAGTAAAACCAAAGACTTACCTGACCTTCCTCTAGGAGACGCATCAGTGAGGTCTTTGATGATGACACTAAAGGCTTCTTTGGTTAGGCTATCTTAGGCGATACTAAAGGCTTACTCCGTCCTCCCTCTAGGAGGCACCTTGGCCAAGCCACGTAGGCGGGACCAATGGCTTATAGAAATTTAGACATACCATTTTCAGGCAGGAACAAAGGAGTACTCGGACCTCCCTCTAAGAGGCGCCTTAATTAGGCCATGGAGGTGGGAATAAGGGATTATGCTCCGACCGGGCCACGTAGAAGGGACCGAAGGTATTTTGGTGCTTTGGCCAGGCCATCTTTAGTGGGACCAAAGGCTTACTGTGTTCTCCCTCTAGGTGGCGCTTTGACCAGGCCATTTTGGTGGGATCAAAGGCTTTTCCTTTATTTTTGGAGTTTATTTTTCTCCTTAACCATATAGATACACTTATTTTATGCAGAAAATCTTCTATTATTGATGACTTGTTTAACATCTTTGTACAAATTCATCAAGCTTTCCTTGCCCTAAGAGATTGTTGATCATTCCTTCCAAGCTCTGACATTGATTCATGTCGTTCCTATTAGAACGAGGATAAATACAATATAATCCTCCATGGTTTCTCTTATTCTTTGGACCCCTTGGCTTTGAGTTGAATTATTTTCAAGAAGATGCTATCCTTTTTGTACTGCCTACTTAGGACTAAGATCGGTATTGGTCCAACATGGATTGGATTCAAAATCCACTTTTCGAGATTGTAAGAAGCTACTTGTTACTTGTTTTCTTCCATAGCTTGTAGTGCCATAAGCTTTATATTTGCTCTTCATGAAGCTGGGGATCATTGGTGATTTGGTAAGTTGGCTTAGTCATTTGAGGCTCGGAGGATCCTTGTTCGGAGATTTTAACACATTCAATTGGCATAACTAGGTAAAGCATAGTTAATGCGATTGAATGGTGTTAAGAATCAAGGGTGGGTTGGCTTCGGATGGTTTATTGATGGGTTCTGCTCGGTAGGGATAAGTTCGCTAGGCCATATACATGCGGGCTAGGGTAGTTCCACTTATGGGTTTAACGAAGTCGGAGGTTCGAGCCCTCTTTCAACGCCAAAATATTAATGAATTTCTTCGTTAACCCTAAAAATCGCAAGGAAGGGCACCTTGGCTAATGATGGAATTTGAAGAGCCTAGATTTAACCTCAACGAGTGTTGGCAAAAAGCAACACTTGGTTAAGTTGAGGCTTAAAAGGAGTGAACAAGAAGGCTTGGATCCATGAAGGTGCCATATGCATAGTCATTTGAAGTCATATATACTTGAAGTTGGTCCATGTAGAAAATTTTACGCAAAAGTAGAAATCAAGAATATGAGTACTTTTGGAATTTGAAGCAAACAATGATTAAGAAATCACAACTGCTTAGGAATTTAGAAGTAAGCCTGCTTGGCACTAAAATCCATATGACGTTGAATGTACAAAGTCTTATGTGCAATAGCCCTCTTGGCACAAAAAATCCCTTAATCAATTTAGGGTTACAAAGTTTAAAGTGTAAGGGAATGAGAAAAAAATATTCACCCTTTCTTCCAAGCCCCTAGGTTCATATTTATTGGGGTTGAAGTGCGCCACGGCAAGTTTATTTCGGTATTCATGATTCTTAGCATCGTCAATGTCATATGGCACTAATCCTTGTCTATTGATGACTTTCAGCATTCTTGGGTATATAATAGGGCTTCGACTTTGCCCCATTAATGGAGGTATGCGGCGTCAATAACTTTCGGTATTGACGGTCTTGTTATGACGATCAACATCTTTTATTAGTGGGTGGTGATATTAGTATCGATCGTCGTGAGCACGAAGCAGCATCTATAAGGTGTGGCCTCAATATGGAGCAAAATTGAGAATGAGCGGCATCGATAGCTTCTGTGACAACTTTCGACATCAACATCGCATGCATAGATAGCTCAATGCAAAATAGTCCATAAATCCTTCATACAGACTCCAATTTAGGTAAATAAATATACTACATGAGAGAAAAATGAGATGGTCGTAATGGCGCTTATTTCTTCGTCAAATTCCGAAGTTGGAAAATTACCATTTTTTGCCCCTCCTTATTTATTATTTATTTTGTTTTCAAATTAAATCAAATTTTTTAATACTATTATATTGTTCGTGTTTAGTTATAATATATACCAAAATTTTGGGGTATTATACTCTCCCCCTTAAAAGAATTTCATCATCGAAATTTCTAGGAAAAATGGAAAATGTAATATAACGCTCATATCATTCGCCAAACACATATCAATTAACTAACAAACATAGCATCTAATTCACAGTGTACATTTAAACGATTCCAATAAAATAGCATGCACAACATATATATGAATTGTTATATCGCAAATATAGTAGCCATCACATATCAAGAAAAAAAGAAACATTGTCAAAAGAGGGAGTTATTCTAAGGAAAACATCAAAGGATATGCTAGCCAATGCGAGTTAATCTATGCAAGCCATCGCATGGAAAATGCAAAGGCAATAAATGATATGAAAGAGCCATCGCATGATGATATAAGAACTTTCACGAGTTGATTCACAAGTGCCACCGGCATGATAATTTGAGGGCTTTTGTGAGTCAATTCACAAGTTCCATGGCATAGTGACTATAAGGGCTTTCGTGAGTCAATTCACAAGTTCCATGGCATGGTGACTATAAGTGGCTTCCATGGTTTGATTCACAAGTGTCATCGCATACTATAAGGGAATTTGTGGGTCAATTCAAAAGTATTGTTGCATGGTGACTATGAGAGCCTTCTTGAGTTGACTCACAAGTGCCATCAACTTATATGATGATATGAGAGATTTCATGGGTCAATTCACAAGTGTCGTCGCATGGTGACTATAAGAGCCTTTGTGAGTTGACTAACATGAGCCATCGCTTGATGATATACGAGTTTTCGTGGGTTGGTTCATAAATTCCATCGCATGATGATAGAAGAGCCTTCGTGAGTTGACTCACAAGAGTCATTGCATGGAGACTATAGGGGCTTTCATGGGTTGATACACAAGAGCCGTCGAGGGGTGATGAATCAAGGCTATTGAGTGATGAAGGAATAGACTATCAAAGGAAGGCAATTTAAATCCATTGCCTACTGACGAATGAAGCTATCGAGGAATGATACTACCATGCTGTCACACGATGGTCGGGTTACATAGTAACAATATTCCACGTCAAAAGTTCCTAAAAAGAAGGAAAATGTGTCACATGCCTTTTCGATCATGTTCCACGTCAAGAGATCATGACCATTTATTTTTGATAAAGTACCACGTGTCAAGAATCTAATGGCCCGAGTTCTCTATAAGTAGACATGTACCCCTGCCCAAAAAAGGTTGAATCTTGAGAACTTCTTCTTCATTTTTCATTTCTTTTAAAGAGTGTAAAAGTGAGCTTTGAATTGGGGATTCATGACCATTAGGTCAAATTGAATTCAAGAATTTGTAATTATGGGCTTGTAATTGGAATAATTTGCATATTTGACTTTGTGGATTATGCCTTACACATATAACTCTTAATTCTAACCTAGTACATATAACTCTTGACTTTGGATTACATATATAACTTAAGATCAGTGATTTGAATAAATGAATCAAGGACCTCCATTTTGCTTAAACCTTTAATTTGCACAATGCCCAACTGTGCCATGTAACTTGCCATTTCTATATCTATGATACATAAATGCAGCTAATGCACCCTATGAAAATGCACAAAGATGTCATATTAGGCATGGATGCATAACACCCTAATATAACATATATTTCTCTATGAAAGCATTATTTAAGTCACAATTAAAAAACACATATTTAATAATACAAAATATACTATATCCTATACTAGAAATCCAGTCGAAAACATCCAATTCTAACTTAAGAATAACTTAACTATAAGAATCGAACTAAATTAAGGTGCGTAACGAAAAAGAGTTGAGGATAAGTAGCCCTCCTCTTCTCTTTGGGATCCCATGTACTCCCAGTCGGGTTGTTTCCCCATTGCACTCTAACCAACTTCACCCCTTTATTCCTAAGTCATTTCATCCCATGCTTGACAATATGGGTTGGACCACGGGATGAGCTCGAAATAGGTTCTAACTCTACCTCCTCTAATTGATTAGGTGCAACTACAGTGGTCTGATCATATACACATTTTCGCAAATGTGACACATGGAACACATTATTGACCCCCGCCATCTTCTCCGAAAACTCCACTCTATACGCCAAACTTTCTATCCTCTCCAATACTGGAAAAGGAAAATAAATCGAGGTGCCAACTTTCTCTAACTTCCGAACATTACTACCCTCTTCAATGGTGAAACCTTTACAAAGACCAAATTCTAACTACAAATTTCAAATCTTTCCTCCTCCTATCAATATATGACTTTTGACAACCTTGAGTAGTTTTCATCCGCTTCCTAATAAGTTCCACCTTCTCTGCAGTATCTTTAACTATCTCTGGACCTAAATTAATCTTATCCATGGACTCCCATCAACATGAAGGTGACTTACATGGCCTTCCGTACAGTTCTTCTAATGGTAACATGCCTATACTAGTATAGTAGCTGTTATTGTATGCAAACCTCACTAGAGGTAGATGATCCTCCTAAGATCCCCCAAAATCCAATATATAAGCCCTCAACAAGTCTTTCAACACCCGATTTACACTCTTAATCTATCCATCTGTTTGTGGGTGATATGTTATGCTCAGATTCAACTCAGTCCCTAATGCATCTTGTAGACCCTTCAGAATTCACTTATGAAAAGTGGATCTAGTCACTCATTATATTTGCTAGAACTCCAGGTAGTCGGATCACTTCTTTGATATACCATGTAGCTAGTGTCGTCGCCGTCCTTGTACTCTTTACCATAATAAAATGTGTTCTTTTCATAAGAAGATCTACTATAAGCCATATACCATCATTTCTACCCTTACTTCTTGGTAATCCAACCACAAAATCCATAGATATGCATTCCACTTCCAAAGTGTCACGTCTAATGAAACCAATAGCCCACTTGTCTTCTTATATTCCACATTCAACCTTTGGCATGTCATATATTTTTGCTACATATTCAACTACATGCTTTTTCATCCCTGGACAATAGAGTATTCTCTTTACATCTCGATACACCTTATCTCCTCCTGGATGAATAGTCATCTTAGAATGATGACACTCACCCAAGACTTCTTCTATCAATTCCTTAAGTTGCAGTACACATGGCCTTCCATCTCTCTTTAAGTAGCCTTTCTTATATTTGGAGTAACGGTCCAAATCGCTCGATCGTTCACCCCATCCTAATTACTCCATCATGCTAACTAACAACGCATCCTATCCATGACTCAATCCAATATGATTCATTAGTGCAGGTCCAACCTCCATCGCTGCTAACAAACTCGGTGCATATTTCGATTGGGATCGAAAGTCAAACTCCAGAACAAACTCTAAATTCATCCATTCTAATTGCATAGTATTCACTTCAGCGTGCTTCCTACTCAAGTCATTGGCGACTATGTTTTCCTTTCGTAGAGTATAAGAAATCCTAAATTTATATATTGACAGAAAATCTATCCACCGTTGTTGCCTTAAATTCAAATCCTTCTGAAAAAATAGGTGCCTCAGAGATTTATGGTCCGTAAACTACTCAAACCTCTTGACAAACAGAAAATGTCTCTAAGACTCTAGTGCGAATGCAAAAGTAGCTAACTCAAGGTCATGCGTCGGATAATTCTTTTCATGAATCTTCAGCTACCAAATCGCATATGCCACTACCTTTCCTTCTTGGATAAGGACAACACCAAGACCCGTATCGCATGCATTAGTATACACAATGAATTGTTTGGTATCATTAGGAATAATCAAAACAGGAGCAGTTACCAACAACTCCTTCAACTTAACAAATGTTGCTTCATACTTTGAACTCCAAGTACATGTCAGGTTTTTCTTAGTTAAATGAGTAAGAGGCGCTGATATTTTCATGAAATCCTTAATAAATTTTGTTAAAATCCAGCTAAACCCACGAAGCTAGGAATCTCTAAAGTGTTCGTCAATGCCTACCAATCTATAACTGCAACTACTTTCCCTAGGTCTACTACCAATCAATCTACAGACGCTACGTGCCCAAGGAAGAAAACCACTTTCCTCAACAACATTTTGAGAACTTACCTCTCAACCGATTCCTCCTTAAGACATCCATTACTTCTCTCAAATGGACTTCATGCTCATCCTCGGTTTTGGAATAAATAAGAATGCCATCCATGAAGACTACAAAAACCTATTTAACTTCAATTGAAACACTCTGCTCATCAAATTCAATAAATAAACCGAAACATTATTCTATTCAAACGACATGACTAACCACTCAAACAGTCCATCAAGTATATGGAAAACAGGTTTTGGGATACTTTCTTTAGCTGCTCTCGATTGATGAAATCCAGTAGTCAGATCAAGTTGAAAGAAAACCTTTGCCTTGACTAATTGATCGAAGAGGTCATCAATGTGAGGTGAGGGATAATGGTTTTTCCTTATCAGCTTATTCAATTCTCGATAGTCGATACATTACTTTATGGAACCATCCACTTCGTAGAGAAAATGGTAGACCCTCCCTATTGATAAGATTTTTCATCTCACAACATCTCAGATGATCGTGACCTAATTGAAGCTTTAATTACTCCTACAATCTTGGAATTAACAAGTTGAAATGATGTTAAATTTTCCTTCGAGTAGTAATTATGTTGTTGGAAGCTTACAAAATTAAGCGGTTGCATTTTAACCTTTTGTTAAAATGTCAAATTAGATTTATGTTCTACTTGCGAATTGAAGTTAAGGAATTTAAAATGAAACAACTACGTAACAGTGCATAGAAAGAAGGATATGGGGATTTTACGTGGTTTGGACTCCTTTTTAATCCTACGTCTACAAGTAAAATCTTTGATTGTATATTTCCTCCTTGGTATAATTTTACATGGATGAGAACAAAAATAGAAGATATAATTCTTTTTATTTTCCCCGAAAAAGGATCTCCTTTCCATTCAAGACTATCTCCTATTTATAATGTGGAAGATGCATACAGATTCTTGCAATCATTCTTCTTCCACTATTTTAGTTCCCACCCATGGATCATGCCATGTGTGATCCATCTACATCATCTGTTTGGTCGGCGTAGATCGCTGACATGTCTTTGGCGAGAAACCATACTTTGAGCGGTTAAAGTCTGGGAGTTAGTGGGAAGTTTTAAATTGAGGCAGGAATATCTAAAATGGAAGCAGGAATGCTTGAATTTATGGCGAGAGGTTCCAAATTTGAATAGGTTCTATATTCCCTCTCTTCGGAGGGTGAATGACCTAGGCCTTACATCTGAGTGTGAGTATGGCAAACTGTTATCCCATTTTCTTCTAGTTGAAATGCACCGCTTTTATTACTTTTTCCTCAAAGGATAGTTGTTCCTTTGGCCTACCCTTGGCATAGGTAATACTTTCGAGGTTTGTTAAGGTGATAGGGCAGCCTTTTGTGACGGCAATCGCTTTATGTGGCTCTACGCCGAGCTGCACCGAGTGATGAACTGTGCAGATTATCAATGAAGGAGACTTATATCTTTGTCGTTCACTCGTGAGCATGGATCTACACTGGTGCACTATTTAAGTAGTTTTATGTGTAGCTCTTGGATTTCTTTTGACTTCTGGTACTGCTTAGGTAGCCCCTAGTGAGTGCAATATAGATTCGTTCTTGGTGGTATTAACAATGTACAAGCTTTAGGAATTATATTGGGGTTTATTCAGTCCTTTGAGTGTAGTGCAGTCATCTCTTTGTGCTCATGTCTTGATGGCAGAGGGTTGTGTCAATTCACTCTTCACAAGTGTCAAAAGAAAATGGGGCAACACATCCCTATTTTCCTTTACTACAAGCTTATTAGCATAGTTCAATTATCTATATATATTGTCTTGTGAGTGCAATATGTCGTTGATGACGTGTGTCCTTTTTAAGCAAGGTGTGTTATGTTTGACACCATCTATATAACTCCTTATATCGCAGCGCAACATTAACGTCTTATTATTATTTTGGGATTTTGGTTATGTTGCAGTTCCACGCATTATGGTTATAGGCTGTTTACTCCACCCTGCGGTTAGATTCGGTTTTGGGCTTGGGATTGTAATGTAATACTAGGATTTGGGGTATTGTCATAGTTTGGACCTTTGCCGTCATTCTGCAGTTTCCAAGCGCAGTATTCATTTGACTTCGCTTTATTCTTTTCTTTTCCATTCACAGTCCTACTCTTATTGTGAGAGCATCCCTTCTGATCTTGGTGCTATGTCACTTTACCTTCAATAGGGTTTGGGAAATATGGGTATTACACTCGCCCCCCAAGTCTATGATGATCGTAAATCGGTGTAGACTTGTCATTATTCACACTTGGTCTGCGTGTCCCCTCACTTCCATCATTTCTTGTCGTCGGTAGAAAAGGTTTTACTAGTCGCTTTTGCATTTAATGATCTTGTACATGTGTCATTCCTTCATCGGTCCACTTTCTAGACCATTTTCGATTCAAACCTTTCGTTTCTCTAGGCATATCTATCTTGGTCTTTGTATTCATTATTTTGGCTGCTAATCGGTTGATGTTTCACAAATTCCTTTATTATTTCAATCATGTAGCCATCAATCAAATTAAGGTACGGATATATTTCCTTTGTCTTCACTTTGCTTCTTTTTACACTCTTGTCCAAGAAAGGAAAGGAGTAAAGAAGCAAAAATTTCGATACTTGTTAGATCGATTTCGTCTCTTAATTCAATTTTCCTTTAGATTAAAGTAAGAATCTTGTTTTCATTTTTAGTTCTATTTCATCTCTTTAGTTTATCATTTATTTTCTTTTTTAACTAATCCAGAGATTCCAAAATGGCTTCCTCTTCTTCTTTCTTACTTTGGCCCACTAAAATTACTCGGCTCGAAGAAGCTAAGAGCATTTTACGTTAGTTTGGGTTCATAGGTTATAAAGCTAGGGTTTCCGAACCTTATGGGTGTATTATTAACCCCCCAATGGATTTTATCTCCCTCACATCTGAACATATATGAAGTGTTCTTTATCTCCCTCTACACCTTGTCCTCTATCAATGGTTGTCAGTCATTGATCTCGTGCCTGTACAACTCGCCCCTTATTTTAATTGTCTTATGATAGCCACTTTCAACCTTTATACTGAGAATGGTTATGACCTCACTTGCGAGGAACTTCGATTTTTGTTTGACATTAATAAAATCCCTTCAAGGGGCAACACTAACTTTTTCTATGCCCAGGACAAGAAATCAGTTCTTTCGAACATTTCCCGGAAGACTCACAAACGGGCTGATCCGTACTTCTTTATTTCAACTTAGATAATTTTCCTTCTTCTTTTCATTAATATCTTACTTGTATCATTTTTTCTAAGGAGCACGTTGAATTTAATGAATTGCGTATGGACCACATTCTAGGATTTTGACAAAAGGAGAGAGAGATAAAAAGGTTCTTTAATGATGATATGCTTAAGAAACATGACTTTTTACGCCCAAATCTCACATTTCTCGCTTTAACGGTTCCCTTCGTTTCTTCTTTAGTAGCTCTTTTTATTTCTCCTCTACAGCATCTTCCTGATCACGATATTCGATATTTTCCTTTGCCCGAAGGCACCATATCTAACTTAGCTAAGAAAGTGGGGAAGACTGCACTGGATACATTGTCCGGTATTGCCTTGACTTCCCCTTCTCTCCTTTCCCTTCAATTTACTCTCTCCTTCTGTGTTTGTGTCCGAGATGGAAATGTCCTGATCCTATATGAATATTATTATTATTTTGGCTGGTCACTTATCTAATTATTCCTCACCCGCTATTATTTCGTCCCTCTTTTTTTAACTTGTCGCTTTGACGACAAAGGTGCGGAAGTGGGACGGCAAGTTGGTCGTTACCTTTGCTCGGGTTGCCACACTTGAAGCAGATCTCACTTCTATTATTTCTGAGTAGACCAACATCACTTCTTAGAGGGTTCAACCTGCTTCTGAGAAGACCAAGGTTGAGGATGATATTTAAGTCTTTCGAAAAATGGCTAAAAATGATTACAAATTAGCCGCGAAAGCCCTAGCCTTGAAAGATAGTGAGTAGAAGGAGAAGGAGAAGGAGGAAGAGCTGGCCGTAGTGCAGGGAGCTGAAAAAGACACAGAAAGTGCTTATGGAGAGCACTTCCATTGTAACCTACAATCTATAAGCCTCTGCTCGATGCCAATTTAGGGAGGAGGTCAAGCTTGACTTTTTGGGGGATCCCACCAAGATTGACAATGTTTACGCCTACTGCCGGGCCCAATGGAAAGAAGAGTTCACTGTGGAGAATGCCTATACTTCTCCTTTCGTGCAACAAATTGGAGGTGATGAGCCTCGGTATAGCAAGGTCCCTAAGGATGCCGACATGGCTAAGGAGTCTGAGCTCACTTATACCCCTCATGTAATTACATAAAACTTCTTTGTATGTGGATTTTGAGATTTAATATGCGGTGAAAGTTAGTTTGTTATCCTTGCTTTGTTATGACAAAATTCCTTTTTTAACCTTATTTTTCTATTGTCTTGAAAATGACTTTGTCGTCTTTTTTTTTGTTTTATTCTTCTGAAGAAGTTTTGTTTACTATCTTCTGAAGGAAAGCTAGAGCAGGCTCAATACCCAAACCTTAGACTGCCTTGGTCTTAATGGTGTGGTTTTTCGTAGGTGTGAGAAAGAAATAGACGAGTCTTTTACAAAACTTAGGGATAAAACCCAAGAATTACTCTCCAGGATTGACCAAGCAGTTAAAGAGAAAGAAGCCTTCAGTGACTTTATGCTGGGCCGATGGCAATATGCCTTAGAAAATAAATCTTTCCCACCTGATAGCCCCGACTTGGAGTGGTTTAGGCTTAGGCTTAGAAACTTATATAAGGATTGAATCCTTGCTCTCTTTGTTATTACATGCATGTTTCGTTTGTATACGGGTTTGTTGAATTTATCGTCTAACGATGTAGTTAATAATACATGTTCCCATTTTGATTTTGACATGATGTATTTCAAATTTCCTCGAGTCAAACTTTTGATCATCATTCATTAGGTTGGTACTCACGGGTCTTCACTAAAGTTCAATGAGACTCTTGAATCCAACGTTCCTTCTGCCCCTATGATTCATTGCCACGATGATACAAACATGCATGAGTTTGAGGCAAAGGTGAAGGCTCCTTCTGCGGTCATAGAAGAGGAGAATGTCCATCTTATAATTGTTAATGAAAGACTCGAGAAAGGTCTAAAGGAGGTCTATTATGAGCGTAATAAGGCGAAAGATGCATTAAACCATCAACATCAACTTAACAATAAGTTCAGTACCAGGCTTAATGCTATTGAGTTTGAGTTAGGTGAGATGCATCAGTTAATGAAAGATGGGGAGAAAATTTACGAGTTGAAGATAGACAAACTAACTAAAACTATAGAAGACTTATCTACACAACTTGCTGTTGACCCAAAAAGTGGATCAACACCCTGGATTGAGTGTGAAAGCACCAGCCCTGTTTATCAAGGCAAATAGAATAGAAGTAGGAACTAATAACTTGCAGATAGAGTAAAAAAAGGCAAGATAATTTTTATAGTGGTTCGGCTGTTAACGAAGCATACGTCCACTTTATAACTTTTCTTATTGACTAACTGCGGTTAAAAGTTGATTCTGATAGCAATGCTATTGAATTATGTTAGATGGATCAAGTCACCAATGTTAGCGTTCACTGGAGAATCACAGTGAACCATGTAGATGGCCATTGTGTGAAAGAAGAAGGAATGAAGAATAGTTTCTGCATAGTTTCAGCAGTCAGTCCAGAAGATTCTGTTTATGTTACAGGGAGGATTGTATTTATAGGGGTTCAAGAGCTATTGGGCTAGGCTGACTTGCCAGATGCTTGTAAATGACCGTACAAAGGTGCATTGAAAGTTCTGCTGCGAACCGAACCAAATTGATGGATCGCTAGCGATCCATAGCTTTTGTCTTGCTGGCGATCCAATTGCTTGAGATGCTTCCCACCATCCTCTCCTTTGAAGCTTATGGAAATTTGGCAAAAAGATATGGATCGCCAGCGATCCATGTACTTAGTGGATTTCTGAACCTTGTCTTTTGGGTCGCCTCAATTATCTCGTGTTGGGGTTCCCCACATAATTTCATAGCATGTTGCCTTTTTTTGATGTCGATCCACACACTGGTTGCATTAGACTACCGATTGAACTAAACGAATGCTTGCTTCTCGATTTAACTAGCTCGAAATTCCATCGAACTTAGCCATTGTCCTTAGAATACCTATTGGACCATGATGCAAGAGGATTCATGGATCTACGAGCCAACATCTATGGATCGCTAGCGATCCATAGATGATGGATCGCCAACGATGCATCACCTTTGTGTGTTCTCACATTCCTTTCCTTTGATCTTTCTTGGTTAGTTCCTCTAGTCTTTTTGGTTGGCTCTTGAGCAATTCTGACTCGACGAAGCTGTTCCGACTTCCTTCGGATTCTGCTGGTTGAAATTCCGGATAACATTTGCCACCAAGGTATGTTTTCGTTGAAAATAATGATTGATCTAGAAGTAATTGTTTTTCAGTTCCTGCTAGGTGAGGTTTAAGTAATCGTGTTAAGGCCACGCGAATTTGACTTTGGTAATTCAGTTGCTCATTAAGTTTTCACCTGAATTGTCGTTGCTTGTTATAACAAACCAAGTTTGACCCCATAACTTTTAGAGTGCCTTTAAACATCACGTAGATCATGCTAGCTAAATTTGGGATTGATCGAAAGCGATTTGATGGATAGCTAGCGATCCATAGCCAATGGATTGCTGGCGATCCAAGGACTTAGTGGTTTTTCCTCATACAATCTTCTATATAACTGTCTCGAGCCGATCCATCCTCCACACTTATCATCCTCTTGCGACTCGATCTACTTCTTGCGATTCGACCCAAACCACGACCAAACCCTAAATTCATCCAATCTATCACCATCGCCGACCAACTACCGCCAAAGCCTCTTGCTGTTGATCAACTTGAAGCTCGCCGTCGCTTTGACTTCAACCCTAGCTCCTGAAACCCAGTTTCTTGGATCGCCCCCAACCCTACCCTTCTGGGTCGCTGGATCCCTTTGATTCTTGATTCTTGATTCGAGGTGGATGATGCTGATTCTAACGTTTGTTTAGAAATTTGACGATGATGTCATATAGGTGATGATTGTCGTAGAAAATCAGAGTTGATTGTGATTTTATAGAAGAAGATAGTTAATCGAGTCTTGAGTTCTCCATGGAGCGACACTCGGGCCTTGCCCTGGTGCTGGACATATTTTGCTGTCTTCATCCGTAGAATCAAAATTGACTTGTACTAAGTTACAGTGCTGATACACCCGACGCATCGTGAATTGATTTTAATCCTTCTAGAGGGGAATAATAGCATAAAATAGTGTCTCACAAACAACTCATGTTGTTATTGCCTTCCGGAGAGTTTGGATTGGTCTCGTTATCGCACACTTGGTGTACCTGAACTGGGAAGAGCTTTCCGCGTTGCTTTGGACAATGGATCCATTATCGGTCGTTGATCGATAACGGGTAAGTGTAGAAGGAATATTTTCAAAAAATGATACGAAAAGGCCTTACCATTCTTTACTGTGAACGAGCTATCTACACGGGATAGAGTGTTCTTAGTGTTGAGGACACCGGGCTCACCCCTCATAGATAGCACACTGCACTTGTCCCGATATATACTTGAAATCCGACGTGTCAGTGTAATAAGATATTCCTTCGGTATACAAATGTTGTAAGGGGATTTTTAGTTAAAGGTAGGATTACTTGACTGCATTGGACGCAAGTTCTGTTGTATAAAATGAAGTATCCATCTTCTCGCCGTAAGTCCCGTGGAAGAAGTCCAGCACTTTCAGAAGCTGAATCGACGTCTGTTGCCCCTTCCTCTTCTGCTTCGTTGGCTGAGTACAGCAAACTAGTCCCAGTCGATCTGAATGTGGACCAAACTCCTTCGAATTTCAGAGTTCTTCTCAATCCACCAGAGAGAGCTTCCTCTGTAATCTCCGCTAAGGTTTTGCATAATATTTGCTTGCGACATGGCATTCCGGAGGATGACGTGCACCTTCTGGAGAAGAATGAATTTGCCCATATGCAACCTCCAGGATACTCTGCTTGCCATCGATATATGTGCCTAAACGAAGCAGTGCCTCTTGATGTGCACATAAATGTGCAAATATTTACTTCCATATTTAATCTACTTTTATTTTAAATAAATGTCATAATTGGGTGTTTTTGCATGTTTAAAACCAAATTTCGAAAATGATTTTAAGTCATCATTCATGCATCTACATAGGGGTGAAACAGTAACTTTATGCATGATTTAATTTGAGAAAATTCCCTTGCACATTTTTATTTTTTAAATTGTAGAAAATGGAGATCAAATACAAAGAAGCCTTCATGGAAATAAGCATGCACAAGGGTTAGAAGCCAAAGAAATGAAGAAATAAAGGAATTCATGTAATCATGGAGGACCCCAACTACCCACTAACCATGAACCACAATTAAGAGCTAATGCACATATTAATGGGTTTTAAGTCACATGCACATTTAATGGAGGATTAATTCATGCTAATGATAACTTGGAGGCCACACTACCTCAAGGGCATTTTAGGGAGTTTCCTAAAAATGGATTAGTGTTTTAGCCATGTATAAATAACCCTCTTATGTTCATGTAATGTAGTTTTAATCTTCTTACTTCTAATGCAAATTGTAGCCACAAATTAAATGAGAAATAAAATGGCTTCCTAAGCCTTTTATTCTTCTTTTGCTTTTATTTCATGCTTACTTGTATTTACATGCTTTCTTCTATTTCATGTTAGTGGATTAGTTTTCTTTTCATTGCAATTATTTTTATTATTATAAAAGTAGTTTAGTTCTCTCTCTATTTTAATTAGCTCTTACTTTGCTTGCTTTTCTATGTTGAAATTTACATGTGTTGAAATGATAACACAAATGAGAAGCTAAACCCCTTCAATTTAGGGGTAATGAAGCTCTCTAAAATTATGTAGATTCAACATATGTTGTTATTTATGATCTCTATTTATGCTTCATGAAAAGTTAGATTATGATGTATGTGTATTAGGGAATTTGATAGCCTATGTTGTAATCACAAATGGGCTATGCTTAATCCAACATAAACACAATTTACATCATCATCTAAATAAGTGATTTTGATCATGGAATTAAAATAAAATCAAAATTTGACGATCTATGTTACTAATCAAAAACAAATAGTAAATAGATCATGCTTAAAGTAGATTTTGGTTTAGTTTCATATTCATTTTCATGACATTTAATAAGTGGTTTTAGTGTTGTATTAAACTTTGATGGTTTAAGTTATGTTAATTAATAACATAAATAGACCATACTTATGATAAATACATCACTAATTCTACTTAGATCAAGACGAGAGATCATAGATTGATTTTGTGTTGATTTATGTGAAAGTAGGAGAGTGGATTTGCCTCTAAATTTTCTTCTAATCTCATATTTTTAATCAGTTTTATTTGTAGTTAGGTTTTGCATTTCTTTTTAGTTTAAAAAAAACTTGAGAATTTGGGTTAATTTGATTGAGTAGAATTTGAAATCAATTCATTTCCCTGCGGATCGATCCGTACTCGCTACGTACCAAAATTGTATGTCGTACGCTTGCAGTTATTTTTATCACAATATTTTTCAGCGATTTTCTAACCGATAGAAAATTCATCGTCGAACAAGTTTTTGGCGCCGTTGCTAGGGAATTGGTTTGATTTTAGTTTTACTCTTCGAATTATTTTAATTTTATTTTATTGTATGTTAATTTTGTGTGTTAATTTGCAATTTTTTATAAAAAATATGTTGTGTTGTATGTTTGTGATGTGATTTGTGCTTTCATTTGATTTGTGCTTGTTGTTTTTCTATTTGCATTTGCAATCCAAAAAAAAATACACAATTTCTTTTCAAAAAAAGAAAAAAAATATTCCATTTAAAGAATTGCATTACAATTTATGTTTCTTTTTTTTATTACATTGTAGATTCAAGAGTTACATTACAAATTTCTGTCAGACCACATCACAACTTCTGTGCACTGTGCACATTACAGTCACAACTTCTACCAACATCCCTGCCTTCCTCCACCAACCTAAAACCATCAATTACAATACCACTGCATTCAATCATCACTGCCTCCATCTGCACATAACCATCAGATACCTCTCTGCCATCATCACAAAACTGTCCAGCCCCACCATCCACAGTTCTGCCATCTGCCCATAACCTATAACATCCTTCTTGCTACCTTACTGCCTCCACCATCTGACACCACTGCCTAATCTCCATCATCCACCACTGTAACTTCTTCAACATCCCTCTATCATACTAATATTCATCTCTGCCACCATACAATAACTCATAATACCCCTTCAACCACCAGTTCACCAAATTCATCAATACGACTTCACAACATCACAACTTCACTGTGCAAACTATCACACCATCATTCCACCACAAATCAACTGCCTCTGCCAAAAACGAAAAATTGCACTTCTTTGTACATCACATACTTCAATTTCAACTTCCCTGCATAACAACCATTTCCAGCCATACTTCAAAGCATAACAAGTTTTCTCTGTATATACCAGTTGTGATTTTTGCTTCATCCCTTCACTGTGCATGCCCTTCACTGTGCTACTATGCACTTCCTCCTTCATCCCCACCGCCAAACCAAACCTCCTTAACTTATACTCCACCATCTCAGTTCCCTATCAACAAACCCCCACTGCACCAAACATCACAAACTACTTCATCACCTTGCTTACAAACTGTGACGACCCGCCCTTCTCGACCCTCGAAAATCGACACAAAATACTCAACAGTATAATATGCCGACGATCGAACGCCGAAAAAGACAGATTGTAGGAAAAGAAAGAAGGTAGAAGAAAGAAGAAACTAAACAATATCAGAATCTCATAGTCGCAGCGGATAAAATATAATAGTCAATACAGATCTTTACTCAAAATGGAAACTATATCTTTTTATATACAATACATCATCATCAGAGCATATCACAATACAATCAACACTAACCAGTCAAACAGATAATCACAGCAGCGGAATATACACAAGTACGAGAAATACGTCTCGGTCTCCAGCTCCTCTCCTGAGCTCCATAGCAATCTATCCTGAAAATATACTCGGTCTGACCCGAGCATTATAATAAAATAACACCCGAGTCAGTCTGGAATACCAGTGCATCATAAATACACCCAATTGATTATTAAAGTTTCAAAAATCCTTTGAAAACAAAAGCATCTCGTAAGACCACGCCACAAATAAACATGTCGGGTTTTTACCTTACGATAGCTAAAACACTTTTTATAGAAATCCTCTGATATTATAATAGTGTCTATATACAAATACTTATAAAATAGCCGAAATTGTTACATCTATTAAATTCCGGCATACTAGCCACAAAGTGGGTAATACAAACAAAACTCGTACAAGGCACGTAGGGAGAATGGATTTCCAACGAATGACTAGGCACTGGGGTACCACCTGTCACAGTACGTGGCCTAGATCACAGTACCGAGGAGTACGCCCGCTCCCCTGCAACACAAGACCGGAATCATCCCTTACTGGATAATTCCAAGTAAAATCACCCCACGGTTGTGATCAACAACCGCACCACTAAGCCGAAATAAAAGGGACATCTAGACAGAGATGACCTTACTCTCAAGTGGGGGCTACCCACGAAGCCTTGCTGCATAACCCCTGATTTTCAGTCATTCCCGGTTGATGAGGCTTGAGGCTTAGCGTTACCTTTACAGAACATTTCACTTTGAATGCCCATCGTCCACCTGACGATGTCACGAAAGCATTCGTCCATATAAGTCCGTCCCGGGTCCGAACGGAACCGAAGGCACTACTCCTACTACATCCATTTTGGAAATATCCTCAGGATTAGTAGCGACTAGCCCCTGCACTTCCTTGCTCCATCTTCGACTCCTAAATCGTTTTTGCGAAACGTACAAACCGGATCGAAGTGGTATTCGAGTCTCCAGACTAGAATCCCGGTATACGGAAACTCGATCCCGGTCTCTTCGAAACGATCACGCATTTGGCCAATATTGATAGTCGGTGATTTAACTATCAATTAATGTTCACAAACATCCATACACATCCATCACAAAATAAATAATCTCCATATTATTTATTTTGTTCTAATATCTTTCAAAGAGATATTTTCACATTTTCAAAACTCGTTTGAAAACAATTTTCCAAACTCTTCCTTTACAAGGTAAATCTTTTACCCTTTATTCCCATCGGGAATAACCAAGTATAAAACAATTTGCATTTAAAACAGTTAAAAATACTTTATACTGAAATATACTTTAAAATATGAAAATTACTTCTATTTATTTACTCAAAATATAAATTTAAAATATGTGAAGAAAACTAGTTATTAACACATAAACTTTGATTTAAAAATAAGGGTTTTAGTTTAACTAAATTCAAAATAGCGTTATAAGAAGAAAAATACTAATTTTAACAGCTTAAGCTAAAACCAACTTTTAAATAAATCCATTTGTAAAAATAATTGCTAATATACTCCCAAATTATTATGGTATTAAAAATTATAAATTTATTCCTTTAAAAATAACGATTTCTTAAAAATACTTTTAAAACGATTTAAAACTTAACCTTAGTTAAATAAAAATCTTTTTATAAACATTTACTTGGTTTTCCCAAGGGAAACACTTTCCCGTTTCTAAACATTCCAAAGTACTCTTTCATATAAATCCACTGATTTATTTCAAGTCAATTTATGATTTCAACATAAATTTCCAATTCCATACTTAACTATAACTTCCTCCGAAGTTAAATCACAATTTTTCATTTCCGGAAACTCATTTTTAAATCATAGTTTAAAACACTTTGGTGAATTTTCAATGGAAGCCAAATTTCCAATTCACTTAATTAAATTCCAATGAAATACGGCATTTCAAAACATTCTATTTTTCATTTGAACTTGTTAATTTATAGTCGGAAACTCCATTTTAACATATTTTTAATTTCCGGATAACATTAGTCATTATTAAAATAAACACCGTTATTTTAAACAATTTATAATTTCATAAATTTAATTTCCAGAAAACTACACTTTCCATTAACCCATTTCATAAACTTCCCATTATATTCAAAATCCCAATTTGGCCCAATTTACATTTTTCCTTTCAAATCCGATTTCAAATTTTATTCTTTGAAATTCTAAATTTAACAATTCATTTTATTTCGTAAAAACACAATTTATCCATTTATAATTAAATTCTGTGATTACAATTTATACCACAATGTCACAGAACAACTAAATTTCCAGATTTATCAATCACATCATATAAACAGGTATCACTATCAATTATAAAATAATTGCTACATTGTGAGGAATCCAGTTGGATCCCTCCAACCTGTTTCTCCCTACATCCACAAATATTAGCACATCACAATATAAATATCAATCCAGACTGATAATAACAATTATATTCAGCCATCCACACAGATATTTAAAATTAACTATTTAAAATGCCTAGCATCCAGATGTGAGTGAGAAAAACTCACCTTGAGTTTTTGGCGAGCGTTTGAAATTTAAATTAAACCGGACGACGTCCGATTTAACTCAAATTTCTACTTGCCCGGAATGACTCTGGATCTGCGCCATCACGTAGCATGCGTTCCTGTGATTCCAACGCATCCAAAATCATCGAATTCTGATATCGTACGAATTAGTTAGGATTTTATAAAGTTTGTATTGAATTTACAACAATTCCCTTTAATAAAATTATACCATCTCAGCCGTTCAATCAAACAAAAGAAATCACGGCCGGCCCCTGCATCTTCTTCTCGAACGCGAGAACACAGAATAATCAAACCCATTCGCACGCGCGCTAGGGTTCGAGACCGCACCACCATCGTTCGACTCCACGTCGATCGGGACCTACCACCTCGAAGACCTCAGCATGCTCTACCACCGCCCGGAACGATGCGACGTCCGGTCCCCTCAAACGCCACGAAATCAAGCGCGAACGGCCGGTCCTCACTCGCGAATTCCGGTCAATCTACTCCTCCTTCAATGATCTCGACCGTTGGATCTAAGCATCATGAAGAGCTTAACGTTTCTCTAGTTGAAAACTTTTGATGAAAGCGAGTGGATCGAGAGATTTTTGAGGAGGATCGGAAGTGAATATCGGCCATTAATGAATAAGAACGGCGGCTGGAACGTAACTAGGGTTTCCTTAGTTAAACGTATATATATAATAGTTTTAATATTATTTAATTAATAAAATATCTCAATTTAACCGTTAAGCAAACGACCTCCAATTCTCACGTTCCGACAGGCTATCCTGGGGTTTTTCCGCGTTCCGGACACAATGGAACAGGTTTTGTAAGCTAATTTGATCGTATGCGCGAGATACAGAATTAAACGGTCAATTTAAAATTAAATCGATTAAATCGATTTCTAAGCGTTTCGAGCTCCCACGGTCACACGACAACTCCGATCGCTACGAAAATTGAAATCCGATAATAACTAACTATTACGGATCCAATGGAACTAGTTTCGTCAAATTCCGAGACTGTGCTACGGAAGGCTATTTTAACTCGTCTATTAAATCGGGCGATTTTCAAAATTGACGAAAACGCTTAAAATTTCATTTTTAAAATTTTATTAACTTAACAATAAATCATATAAAATTTATAAACACGTTAAAAATCATTCTGGCTCATTCCAGACTAAAATCTGATTAAATTGCATTTTAATAATATTAAATTCATTTTAAAATTAATATAAAATCCCAAATATTAATTTATCAACTTTAAAATCCTTCTAAAATTCCAATAATATTATTTATAACCAATTGAGCTTAGAAATACATTTAAACACCATTTTATAGCTATTTACACCCAAATCCACCTTTTTATCCCAATCCCGAATATTTAATTATTATTTTCCATTATTCAAATTCAACCAGAATTGCTATAATTAAAATTTATAGCTTATTTCATTGATTGAATATGAATCTATTCATTTTAAAATCAATTAAGAATTCACATCAACATTTAAAACGAATTAAATGTTCAAATCCAATGGCTTAAAAATACGGGATGTTACACAAACCAACCAAACAACTAACTGCTGCATACTTGCCACATAAGACTCCATGCACACTTCCATTTCCAATACCAACATCACTACCTAACCATTTCAACTCAACATTCTCACATAATCAAACCTCCAACAATAATACAACATAGTGCTACCTCAACCACATTGCTACATCAACCATTCAAACCATTGCCTTACCTCTATCATCTCCACAAACAAACCAGAAACAACAATAACCAAACACTCCTCACAAACTAACCAATACATACAACAGTCATATTTCTTCCCTCTATACCACATTGCACATCCCCTATTGCAACTTTAACCTGTACATCCTCATATCCTCAACTTCAACAAAAATTGACACGTCTATGCACATCATCACAGCAACATCCTCAAAACTTGCCTTCACAACTAACAACAACCGTTACCTCCTTCATAACACCCACTGCCATCATATCCACACTTGCCATTGCCATTCATCCCATCAACATCAGCGAACATCATCCCTCTTCCATACAAACTACCATCATCTCCAGCGACCTCCTTCTGCTAGAACCCCTTCACCACAACCCAAAATCACAACCAACCAATCCCCACGAACCCGCTGACCATATCCCCAAATCAATCACCGAACATCCTCTTGAACATACAATCACTAACCATCACTTCCTTCATAAACCAAAACTATTGCCAAAACATCATCTGCTCAACTCCTGCAACCCGCGATTTTACCAAATTGATGAACTTCCTATGAATCGCTCCAACTCTCTACCACAAACCACCGCTCCAATTTCCAAACCTGAACAACCCAAAGCCCATGACTTCTCCCAAATCACAAGTCGACCTCACCCAATTGCGGCCGATTAGATTTCGCATATTTCCTTTTATTGAGTCGTAATTTTTATTTTTGATTTCGAAGAGGAAGAAACGATGTGAGGAAATTAATTTGGGGATTGGGGCTGGGTTGAGTTGTTTACCGGGTTGAGCAGAGTAATTTGTTTTTATTTTTTACTCCCTTTTTGTCTTTTTATTTATTTAGTTTTAAGTTTTTTTATCTTTTTATAGAAAAAAAACACAAAACCCAAAAATTTTTTGCTTTCGTTTGGCTTGTCAATTCAAGTTTTAGTTTAATTTCTTTTTATTTAAGTTTTCTTTTAAACAACGTTCTTTCTTTCTAATTTTTTTAAAAATTGAAATAATAATAATAAATATACATTTTTAAAAAAAATAGAAATTATATATTCTTGTTCAAATTTTCAGGTTGCAAAAGCAGAAAATCAAAAGGAGGGGATTAGCTTGCTAAAATAATTGCTCTGCTTGCTTGCTTATAAAAAAAATCGCTGCTTTAAAATAATTTGCTAATAATTCTGCATGCTCTGGTATCATGCCCTTATCTCTCATTTTATTTGCTTTGCATTGTTGGTTGCTTGCATTTAAAAAAGTGAATATTAGGCTCAGGTCCCTAATAAGTTTCAAACTACACAAAAACCCCAGTAAAAAAAAGTATGTAAATTAGGTCCCTAGAATTAAGTTACTAAGTAATTGAATATAGTTATGCAATTATTCACTGAAAAATTGCAGACATTTATGCAATTATATCCAAAAGTTGCATAAATTTATGCAATTTTTTCGATGAATAATTGCGGAAATTTCCGCAATTTTTTTGGTGAATAATTGTGGAATTTTCCGCAAATTTTTGAAAAAATTGCGGAAATTTCCGCAATTTTTCAGTGAATAATTGTGGAAATGTCGGTAATTTTTTGAAAAAATTGCGGAAATTTCCGCAATTATTCACGGAATAATTGCATAAGTGTATACCATTATTCGGTAGCTTAATTCTAGGGACCTAATTTACAAACTTTTTTTTACTGGGGTTTTTGTGTATTTTGAAACTTATTAGGGACTTGTGCCAAACTGTCCCTTTAAAAAACATTCAAAAAAAAAAACAAAAACAAATTTCATTCGTAGTTGCATTGTTAATTCACGTTTATTTTTAGTTTTCATTCATCTCATCTTATTTTCTTTTTTGAGGACAACACCCAAATCCACATAAGGTGGGGGATTTCATCACCCCTTCCTTGGCCTACAAATTGCATATCGTCTTTGAATTTGACTAATAATAACGGTTAGACTTTGGACTTAAGGGAGTCACGAGCTCCCCAAGAGCTTAATTGTAACTTAACAAGTTGTCTTCTTTGAACAATTTATATTCTTGGTGTCTAGGCTAAATATTACGGTGATTTATTAATGTTATAGTGATTGTTTTTCTGAAGGTACTTAAACCTTCGGCTACATTGCTACGGTGATTCGTGGTGCACCGATAACTCCTGTCCGTTACCTGGCTAAGAAATATTTTGTTGAATTAAGATAAAGTGTGATTACACAATTTTGGGTTAGGAGCTACTAAGGACAGAAAATTTGTAATTAAGTCCTTGCATTCATTTAGTTGCATTAGTTCATGCAATTTAAAAAAACAACAAAGTCCAAAGTAAAAAAAATTGAACATTTTACTTAACTTAGTTCGTTTAATCCAAAATCCAAAACAATTCTTTTAAAATCTTTTCCTTTGAAAATTTTCAATCAAAATAAAAAACCAAAAATAAAACAAACATTTTTACTTAAGTTGTTTTTTTTAGAAAAACAAAAATCCAAAAAAAATACATATTAAAAAAAACAAAAAAAAATCTAAAAAAAAGAAAAATGTTTGAAAACCCAAAAATCGAATCTCTCTTTTGAAAAACAAATCTTTTTTGGTAAATATTTTTCCATTAAAAAAAAGAATGTTTTTCACTTCATTTTCCAAACCTTGCTTCTTTCTCTTAACTCGATTATAACTTCTTTCTCTTCCATATTCTTCTCGCTAGTGCATGCGTATTTGGACTTGTGAAACTTCTACGAATCTTTGGACTTGTGACCCTTGTACAAATCGTTTAACTCGAGCAAACGATCCTCCTGCAATGGCGAACGAGAACGCCCCTCGAACTTTAATGGATAGAATCTTTCCCGATAGAGTTTCTATTCCTTCTTGCATTACCCGCCACTACAGGTAATCACTTTGAAATTCATTCAAACCATATTGCCACGCTTCCGAAATTTGGCAATTTTGAACACGATGACCAAAACATTTTCTGAACGAAATTCGAACAAGTTTGCGTAACCATTAAACTCCAACAACTTAGTGATGATGGAATCAAACTTCGATTAATTCCATTCGCCCTTACTGATTACGCTGAAAAATAGTAGTTCAACTTACCTTCAAACTCGATCAAAACTTGGGAAGAATTCATTAAAGTTTTCTTAAAAAAGTTCTACCCCTTGGATTTGAACCATTCAGAAAATATATTAAAAGATTTAAAGAGCTTTTGATAAAATGTCCACGCCATAACTTCAAAAAATGGACCCTTTTCCAAACCTTATACGATGGGCTTGAAAGTAGCTCACGAACTATGCTTGAATCAATGTGCCAAAGCAATTTTCTCGCCCAACATCACGACGATGCTAGGCAATTTCTTGAAAACCTAGCCGAAAAATCATCCCAATGGGAACGTCCTAACGAAAAATTCATTTATTCACGATCGAGCGCACACTCGATAGGATCATCTTTGGCTTTGGAAGCTAAGATCGACACAATGATCAATAAATTCGACAATGTTTTCTCATCCAACCAAATGAACCAAACTTCCCAACCAATGTGTTATAAATGCAATGATCCGAATCACATAGCCGATCAGCGCCCTAATCCGATAGAACAACTCAATGCTTTCAGTAAGGTTAAGAATGACCCGTTTTCTCCAACGTACAATCCTGGCTGGAGAAACCATCTGAACTTTGCTTGGAACCAAAATAACCCCAACACGAATTTGGTTCATCCCAATTTTCAAGCATTTCCGAATAATGCTTCAAATCGTCCCTTTCAACAAAATTTTGCGCCTCCGTCTCAAAATCAACCGCAACAATCTTTCGCTCCCCAAGAAGATAAACAATTAAGTTCACTTGAAAAAAGTCTTGAAACCTTGGCTAAAGCAACCACTCAAAGCCTCCAATCAAACAGTAATTTTTAAAATTTGTTAACCTCGTACATGCAGAATACGAGTCAATCTATTGTTAAACTTGAAATGCAAATGAGTCAATTAGCCACGTCTGTGAGTGAACGTGAACGAGGCACATTCCCAAGTCAGCCAGTTCCAAATCCTAGAAGTCAAAACATGAATTCGAATCAAGCCCATGTTGTTCAAGATAACAAAGTAACCCAAATGAATGCTATCATGGCTTAGCATTCCGGTAAACAAATCGATAATCAAGTCACTAATCCAAATGATTTACCAGAAACCCCTTCGGCACTTCTAAAACAATAAATGAATCTGAACAAGACATTAAGCCAAACATCGAATCAAATTCTTCCAATCCAAATTCTTCTTCTACTTAAGTAGACCCACCTACTAAGTATCGTATTCCAATTCCACATCGCCTTCGACCCATGAAACACTCTGACCAAATGGAAAAGATGTTGGAAATTTTTAAACAAGTCAAAGTTAACATCCCGCTTCTTGATATCGTTCAGCAAGTCTCAACTTACGCTAAGTTTCTCAAGGACTTGTGTACCCAGAAACGACACACTCATGCACTCAAGAAAGTTTTCTTAGCCACCGGACTTAGCAATGTCTTGTCCCAATCAATTCCCTTCAAATACAAAGATCCTCGATGTCCGACGATCTCGTGCACGATAGGAGACAAAACGATTAACAAATGCTTACTCGATTTAGATGCAGTGTCAATTTGATTCCTTATTCCGTTTACCAGCAACTTGGCTTAGGTGAACTTAAACCGACAAAAGTAACTCTTCAATTTGCCAATCGTTCGATAAAGAAACCCGTGGGAGAAATCGGGGACGTACTCTTCAAAATTGGTCAATTCATATTCCTTGTTGATTTCATCATTTTGGAGACTCAACCCGTGAATAACCCAATGAGTCAAATTCCATTGTTTTTAGGCCGACCTTTCTTAGCTACTTTAAATGCTCTCATTAATTGTTAAAATGGTTCGATGAAATTTTCTTTTGCAAACATGACTTTGGATCTTAACATTTTCAATCTTGAAAATAAACCGAACAAACCACATGACCAAATGTTGGAAGTTAGTTTCATTCAACAAAATTCTGACAACGAAATAGTTGACCTAAACCACGAACTCGAGACCGAATACGAAAAACTGTTTCAAGATTATCCTAGCGAAATGGAAATCGCGCTTCCGTTTGAACCCTTTACCATCGAGTCAGAACTTCAACCAAGTTCTTTGATTGAGCAACCCATGAGGTTGGACCTTAAAACCCTTCTTGATCACCTTAAGTACGCATACTTAGGTGACAATGAAACGTTTCCCTTCATAATATCTTCATCTCACTCTTGGTTGATCAAGAAGCTTCCCTTCTTTCAAAAAACAAAGAAGCAATTAGATGGTCAATCCTCGATATAAAGGGAATTAGTCCTGCTCTCATTCAACATTGTATCCATTTAATTGACAATGCCAAGCCTGTTCGTGATGCGCAACGAAGGCTTAACCCAAAAATGAAGGATGTAGGTCGTGATGAAATTCTTAAACTCCTCGATAACAGTTACCCAATCTCTGATAGTTCGTGGGTTAGCCCAATTCATGTCGTGCCTAAAAAGTCTTGACTTACCGTTATTAAGAATAATTCTAACAAACTCATTCCAACTCGTACTCAGACGGGTTGGCTGTTTGCATTGATTATCGAAAATTAAATGTTGCAACACGTAAGGAGCGCTTCCCTCTTCCTTTCATCGATCAAATTCTTGAATGTTTAGCCGATCACAAATTCTATTGCTTTCTTGATGGTTATTCCTACTGTAACCAAATTCCAATGCTCCCGAAGATCAAGAGAAAACGACTTTCACGTGTCCCTTTGGTACTTTTGCTTATCGATGTATGCCATTTCGCCTTTGCAACGCTCATGCTACGTTTCGAAGATGCATGGTCAGCATCTTTTTCGATATGATCGAAAGCTTTCTTGAAGTGTTTATGGATGATTTTTCAATCTTTGGAAACTCTTTTTCCAATTGCTTACACCGTCTTGAGTTGGTTCTTAAACGTTGCAAGGACAAACACCTAATGTTAAACTAAGAAAAATGCCATTTTATGGTCAAATACAGCATTGTTCTTGGGCATGTCATTTCAAACAAAGGCATTGAGGTAGATAAAGCGAAAGTTGATGTAATTGCAAATCTACCCATTCCCAAATCGGTCAAGGACATTCGTTCATTTCTTGGACATGCTGGTTTTTATCGACGTTTTGTGAAAGACTTAAGTAAAATTGCTCGACCTCTTACGACTATTCTTGGAAAAGACGTTCCATTTGACTTCAATTCTGACTATTTTTCCGCTTTCAAATGTCTCAAAAACGAACTCATTTCCGCTCCCATCATTTGCTCACCCAATTGGGATCGTCCTTTTGAAATAATGTGTGACGTTCTAACTTTGCAGTTGGTGCCGTCTTAGGACAACGCATTAAAAAATTCTTCATGTCATCTACTACGCTAGTATGACTCTAAACTATGCTCAACTCAATTACACGACCACTACAAAAGAGCTTCTAGCGGTTATCTCTGAGCTCGAAAAGTTTTGACCTTATTTTGTTGACCCACACATTACTGTTTACACTGACAACTCCGCTCTTAGATTCCTTTTTGCTAAAAAGGATTCTAAGTCTCGTTTGATCCGTTGGATCCTTTTACTCCAAGAAATTGACCTTACGATCAAATAAAAAAAGATCTGACAATGCCATTGCTGATCATTTGTCACGTCTTCCGAACGCACCACCTTCTTTACCGATCAACGAGAACTTTCCCGATGAACAACTCCTTTCTGTTTTTGTCAATCCATGGTATGCCAACATAGTGAACTATCTAGTCACTAAGGAAACTCCTTCATTTTTGTCGAAACAAGATAAATTTCTTTCCCAAGTCAAGTACTTCTATGGGATGATCCATACTTGTTTAAATACTGTTCCGAACAAATCATTCGACGTTGCATTCCGGATTGCAAAATCAAAAGTGTTCTTTCGTTTTGTCGTGACACGGCATGTGGCGGTCACTTTGGTCCAAAGAAAACCGCGAAAAAGGCGCTTCAATGTGGTTTTTACCGGCCCACTCTTTTCAAAGACTCATTAGAATTTTGTAAAACTTGCGATCGCTGCCAAATGGTAGGAAGAATCTCTCGATGAAACATGATGCCTCTGAACCCTATTCTTACGATAGAAATCTTTACTGTTTGGAGTATTGAATTTATGGGACCATTCCCAAACATTTTTGGAAATCTGTACATTCTCCTTGCTATCGATTATGTCTCTAAATGGGTCGAAGCCATTCCGTGTAAAACCAAACGACCACATACTTGTTGTGAAATTCCTTAAAGAAAACATCTTTTCGAGGTTCGGCACACCTCACACAATAATAAGCGATAATGGAACCCATTTCTATAATCGATCATTTGAAATTCTAATGAAGCAATACTCAACGACCCACACATATTATCCTCAAACTTGTCGTCAAGTTGAAGTTTTAAATCGCCAAATTAAACAAATCTTGGAAAAAAACGTTAATAAAAATCGTAAAGATTGGTCTTAGAAATTGACTGACGCGCTTTGGGCTTACCGTACCGCTTTTAAAACTAACCTCGGGATGTCCCCATTTCGCTTAGTTTACGTGAAAGCGTGCCATTTACCAGTTGAAATCGAACACAAAGCGTTGTGGGCAGTGAAGAACTTAAACTTTGATCTTGAAAAAGCAGGTGAAAACAGAAAATTGCAACTCAACGAATTAGAGGAAATTAGGAATGACGCGTATGACAACGAGAAAATATACAAAGAAAGAAAAAAAGTTTTTCATGACAAGTTTATGCTAAGAAAAACATTTTCGCCAAACCAAAAGGTTCTTTTGTATGACTCTAGACTTCACTTATTCCCTGGGAAATTAAAATCAAGATGGATCGGACTATTTGTGGTTCGAACAATTTTTCCACATAGTGTAATAGAACTAAAAAACCCTAGGGATGGAACAATTTTCAAAGTCAATGGCCATTGTTTAAAGCCTTACTTGGAATTTCCAAGTGATCGAGAGGAGGAGCTCATCATTCTTCATGAGCCATACTATGTTTGGTAAGAAATGTTAACCCTCTTTTGTAAATATGGACATATTTTTCCCTGTTACACTCTTTATATCATGCATTGATGTGGGAACACAGTCAAAATTAAGTGTGGGAGGGAGTCTCATGTTCATTTTTGACTTTTCATGGTTTCTTTTTTTTGCATTTTCTTTCCAAAACTCAAAACTTTTGAAAAAAAAATCCCAGAACAAAATTTCTTTTTAGCATATTGATTTACCTTTAGAGAAACACTATGGGCTAAGTATATGTTTTGGTTATTAAATTGAAATTTTTGAAAATTTATTTGTCTCAACAAAAATAAATATAAAGTTTGATTACAAGTAACTATGGTTGAACTAGTATATAGAAAGGTTCATGGGTGTTAATTATGAAGTATATCCTAATTGTAAATCTTTGTTTAAAAGAGTGGTTGATTTAAAGTAAAGATCAAAATGTTTTTGATCTTCTACGTTAAGTGGTGCTAAGATGATTTTGCAAAACTCTCACTTCATAAAATAAAAACATAAAAGAAAAAAAATGGTTTTTGTGAAAACAAGAAACACCTAGAGTCATGTGTTCACACGTAAGTGTGTACACTCGCCAAGCTCTGTACTCTTCTCATGTAAGTCCGAAAGGCAGTGCAGAATCGGTACATCTGGCCTCAGTTTGTCTGAGTTAGGTGAATGTAAATAGATTTAATAAAAATAACCACCTAGAGTCATATGTTCATACACAAGTGTGTACACTCGCCACGCTCTGTACTCTTCTCACGTAAGTTCGAAAGGCAGTGCATGATCGGTATATCTGGCCTCAGTTTACCTAAGTTAGGTGTGTAAATAATAATAATGTTAATACTTTTTAAAAAAAAAATAGATAGAGCAAGAAATTGAAATCCAAGCACTATTTTCACTTAGTTGATTCGACTTGTTATTCAAAAGAAATAAAAATACCACTTTGAAAAACTTTGATAAACAACTAAGGATCCATTTCATAGTTGCACTATGTTATCAACCGAAACAACTAGCCAACAAGAGTCTAATTGTGATGATAACTTAATTTTTGTTGGAAATTTTGACAAGTAAAAGGACTTAAATTTCTTGATAACGACCAGAACTTATATTTAACTTATTCGTGTCAATTTAAAAGTAAATTCTTTATTTGTAAATATTTTCAAAATCTTGCATTTAGACGTTTGTAAATAAATCTTGCATTTAGGAATTTTTCATGTTGCATTTGGATTTCGTAGGTAGTATCCGCTGAAAACCCTCACGAGACAACACTCTTCTTACTAGGGACACCTAGAGATTTAATGGCTTATTGCATACGCTCAATGTAATCGTGCTCCCCACGAAAGTGGATTTATCTTAGTTTTTCTTTATTCGAGGACGAATAAAAAGATAAGTGTGGGGGGGTGTATTTGATGTGCACGTAAATGTGCATATTTTTACTTTCATATTTAATCTACTTTTATTTTAAATAAATGTCATCATTGGTGTTTTTACATGTTTAAATTCAAATTTCGAAAATGGTTTCAAGTCATCATTCATGCATCTACATGGAGGTAAAAGAGTAATTTTGTGTATGATTTAATTTGAAAAAATTAACTTGATCTTTTTCATTTTTTAAATTGTAGGAAATGGATATCAAATATGAAGAAGCCTTCATGGAAATATGCATGCGCAAGGGTTAGAAGCTAAGGAAATGAAGAAATAAAGGAATTCATGTAATCATGAAGGACCCCACCTACCCACTATCCATGAACCACAATTAAGAGCTAATGCACATGTTAGTGGGAATTAAAGTCACATGCACATTTAATGGAGGACTAATTCATGCTAATGATAACTTGGAGGCCATACTACCTCAAGGGCATTTTAGGGAGTTTCCTAAAAATGGATTAGGGTTTTAGCCATGTATAAATAACCCTCTTATGTTCATGTAATGCAGTTTTAATCTTCTTACTTCTTATGCAAATTGTAGTCATAAATTAAATGAGAAATAAAATGGCTTCCTAAGCTTTTTCTTCTTCTTTTGCTTTTATTTCATGCTTACTTCTATTTACATGCTTTCTTCTATTTCATGTTAGTAGATTAGTTTTCTTTTCATTGAAATTAGTTTTATTTTTATGCAAGTAGTTTAGTTCTCTTTTTATTTTAATGAGCTCTAACTTTGTTTGTATTTCTATGTTGAAATTTACATATGTTGAATGATAACACAAATGAGAAGCTAAACCCCTTCAATTTAGGGGTAATGAAGCTCTCTAAAATTATGTAGATTCAACATATGTTGTTATTTATGATCTCTATTTATGCTTCATGAAAAGTTAGATTATGATGTAAGTTTGTTAGGGAATTTGATAGCCTATGTTGTAATCACAATTGGGCTATGCTTAATCCAACATAAACACAATTTACATCATCATCTAACTAAGTGATTTTGATCATGGAATTAAAATAAAATCAAAATTTGATGATCTATGTTACTAATCAAAAACAAATAGTAAATAGATCATGCTTAAAATAAATTTAGTTTTAGTTTCATATTCATTTTCATGACATTTAATAAGTGGTTTTAGTGTTGTATTAAAGTTAGATGGTTTAAGTTATGTTAATTAATAACATAAATAGACCATACTTATGATAAATACATCACTAATTCTACTTAGATCAAGATGAGAGATCATAGATTGATTTGTGTTGATTTATGTGAAAGTAGGAGAGTGGACTTGCCTCTAAATTGTCTTTTAATCTCATATTTTTAACCACTTTTATTTGTAGTTAGTTTTTGCATTTCGTTTTAGTTTAAAACAAACTTGAGAATTTGGGTTAATTTTATTGAGTAGAATTTGAAATTAATACATTTCCCTGTAGATCGACCCATACTCGCCACGTACTAAAATTGTACGCCGTGCACTTGCGGTTGTTTTTATCACAATATTTTTCAGTGATTTTTTAACCGATAGAAAATTCGTCGTCGAACACCCCCCTTCAATGACTTCTTGAGAGAAACTCTTTTGAACTTAGGAATTGCCCCATTTCAAATTCATCCTAATGGATATGCGATCTTGACTTGCTTGCACAATCCGTTTATGCGGACATTTAACTGTGCTCCGAGTTTCGACGAGTTAAGATATTTTCTCTCGTTTAAGAGGGGAGACAAGTGCTCATCTCTTGTCGTCATCGAGGCCCAGAGGAATCGCAAGATCGTGCTGCAGCTTCAAAGCAATTTGCCTCAATTCAAGACTCCATACTTCTTCGTTAGGTGTCCCGAAGGGTTTAACCGCGTTTGGGCAACGGGTGGTAAGTTCTCTTCTTTACTTATTGAGTTTCGATATGCCGCTATGGGGTTTCTAAAAAGTCAAATGCTTCCTGAAGTTATTCCGAGGATGAATAAAGGCTTATTGCTTGACCATATTTTCCAAACCCTGAAGGTCGTAGACACCGGGGAGAGATCAGTTAAATTTCTGCTAATGGACAAAAATTCGCTCCGGTATAGACTGTTGCACCCAAGGAGATCCGCTGTAGCGGTTGAAGTCCCTTCTCCTTCCTGTTCAAGAATACGAACGTGCTCCACTTCTTCATCACATGTTTTAAAATAGTGTGTTTTTCAATAAAAGGAAGGCTTGTCTGGCGAGTCTGCTGAGGAAACTCATGAGGGAAGGGGTGTCACGACTAAAGCCAGTTGTCCGGCTAGAATGCCCCCAATTCCAGAAAAGGGGAAGAAGAGTTCAAACAACGAGAAGGCAAGACTGCAGCGGCAATAGATAAAGAGGAGGGTGAAGTTGAGAGTAGCAATAGTTATGATTCCTCCTCTAGTGATGATGATTTTGACGCAGGTTCTGGTGACAGAGACTCTGAATCGTGTGATGAGACTTCGAGAACGAGTCCCGTTTTTCGGACTCACCTTGCCAAGAGATCCGCAATAAAGATACTCCACCAATAGCCGAGTGACGTTAAGAGTCCCCGACTAAAGATGCTAGCGTAGACTTTGGGGATTTGAGCAACGTCTACGTGGATATTGATGAACTTATGGGGAAAGATTTCGTATTTGAAGGGGCGTCTCCTCGCTCGGGTCATGTTGTGCCCGAGATCAGCCCGATTTATACCGCAGCGGCTTCCCAATCCGGTTTGTGACATCATTTTAGGCCCTTTAAGACACATCACACGTTTCACTAGGGTCACATTCACTTACACACGCATTATTTAGGCCTATTTCTTGTTACTAAAGATTTTTATTTATTCTTCGTGTCAGGTACCATGAGAGGCTGTGGTCTTTACGATGATCTCGAGCAATTCGCTGATTCACAATGTTAGTCAAAACGGTCCACAAGCCGTTTTCAGCCTCGCGAGACCGAAGAGGAATGGAGAAGGCGGAAAGACTCGGAGGTTGAAGCTTGTCTCCGGAATGACATGGAACGGGGTCGGATGTACAATAGTGGCTACAAGAACTGAAAAACCCCTTACCACCGAGAGGAACTGCCCAAGAAGTCAAAGGTTGATCGTGGTTTTCATCCTTTCGAGCAACAGGCCTTTGCCTCGGCTCCAGTTTTCGTCGGTCTTGAAATTTCAGTTTCTTCCGTTCAGGCCCCGACTTCATCTCAAGTTCCATTGACTCACGTATTGCTCGCTCCTGGTTCCTCGCGCCCTCATAGGAGGCTGACTTACATTCTTTCATCTGGTCCCCCTAGACTTGAAGCTGCGCTTCCTGGGTGGTTTTTAAAGGGAGTTAAGTTTGACCGTGACCTTCACCCAGTCCACAAAGATTCTTTTGTGTCCCACCTCCAAGCAATCCAAAGTGATGTAAAGCAAGCCGAGGGACAGGAAAAGCTATGAAAGCAACTGGCTGATACGAACTACAATAATTACCAAGAGATCCTCTCTTTTGAATCAGAGAAGGACGACTTCGAGAAGGCGTTAGCGGAATGCGATGCCAGAATTGAACGACTGATAGAAGAGATGGACGCGGCGCTTCAAGAGAGTAAGAATAACACCGGCTTGCTGAAAGAGCTAAAAGAGGCTCATGCAAAAATAGAGACCGTCTTTTGAGATGTGATTAAGAAGGCCCATGCGGACGAAGTTAAGTTGAAAGAGGAGCTCAAATATCGCAACGTGATTATTGAAGTCTAGAAGAAGACTATTGCTAATCACGACAAGATTGTCGAAGGGCATAACAAAACAATCACGGAATATGAGAAGTTTGTGAAGTCCTATGGTAAGACCATCTCCGATCAATCCCAGACGATTGCCCTGCTCCAAGGAAGAGTTGCATTGCTCGGCGCCGACAAAACTTGTGCTGAAGTTGAGAAGGCCGCCATTACGGCGGATTATTTGGAGCTACATGACACTTTTGAAAGGAAGATGGAGAAAATGGACGGTACCATCTTAAACTTCTACATCAACTCATTGTTGCATCAGGGATTCTCAACTATTTGGGCCCCAAGTTCCCACACACTCTCGCCGTGGTTTGGGAGAAAATTCTGACCCGTTTCCGAGATAGCGGGGATGTCTATACCGAGTGAGAGTTGGAGGATGCCTACTTTAACGAGAAATCAAATAAATCACTTGTAAAGGGTCGAGAGATCCTGCGAATCGAGAAGGAATAGGAAGCTGCCGATGTCGCTATGATCGCAACTGCCAAAACGTTGCCGGAGCCCCTTGTTTCTCGACCTAGCTAATTATTAAGACATCCTCGTGATTAATTGGAGAGTTCATGGCCCGAAGCTTCTCTAAAGATTGTGCAACCATCAAAAGATGGAGTAGGCGGGGAATATGAGATCGACCTTCTTAGCCATTCCTCTGATGCAAGTAACCCTCTTGTTTCCCCTCAGTTTGAGAATTTTCAGCTCACGCCGTAAGAACAAGACGAAATTAATGCTTTCATTTTTGATCTTATAGGTCCGTCTTCCTTACCTGTTGATCCGCTGATTTCTTCGATTCCCGGACCCGCTGCTATTTCGACTGCCTCGATGCTTGTCTCCGTAGCTGCTCCGGTTGCTGTGACCGTGTTCGGTTCGCAGCCAGGGCTGGAGTCTGAGAAGATTGCTACATTGCATGTTTTGGACGACCCTTCCGTATCTTTGGTGGGCGACTTTACGGTAGCTGAAGCTCGAGAGCAGAAGATCCGTACCGAGCAGCGGCGTAAATCCGAACAGCAACTGGTTGCCATTTAAAAAGAAAAGGTAAAAGCGATAAAATGCTCGAAGAGCCCCGCAAATCCCGGAAGCGCAAGACAAAAGGGGAGTCTTCCGAGAAGGTTAGAGAGTGGGGAGGAGATGCCGACACTAAGGAGATAGTTGATATCACAGACAGCGACACTACCCCCGATCGGGATTCTTAGGGAAAGTAAAAACTTCCAACTAAAGGCAGGAAGGGGAGCGGCAGAAAGTGGCGTTGAGAGGTTCGGATAGCAGTGGAGCTGATTTTCGAGACATTTTGTTTTATTTTATTCATGTTCAGAGTCTGCACTTACTGCTTTTGTGGTAGCGTTTGTATTTTTCTTTTTATTGACCGATATTGTATGGGTATGGCCCCCATATTTTGAATTTGTACAAAAAACACTATAAATAATACGATGCTGACATTTTGATTGTAATCTTACCTGTCTTCTTATCTGTGTTTCATGCACTTATGTCAATTTCATTCGTTGCTATTTTATTTTGTTTGTACCAAAAATGGGCACAACACTCTTCGGAAGTCTTTGAAGAGATAAACGTGAAGAATGAAAATTAAAACTGTGGATTATCTAACAAAAAATCCAGATAACAGAGATGTAAAGTGCAAAGACAAGCGATTTAGAGTGGTTCGGCGTTTTTGCCTACGTCCACTATGAAGTTTGATGATTTTATTGCTCGATACTTGAATATTACAATCTCTTCTAACGTAGTACAAGTGGTTTTACGAGCTAAGTCTGAATCTAAGATGACCGTGGTGATTCTGAGTAAATCTGGCAGAGTCTGGGAGCTCTTTAGCTCTTGGAATTGTCCGACCCCTTTTTTGAATGACCAGGGGCTCTATTTATAGGTGTAGGAGGCTGATATTTCACCTAAATTGAAGGGAGACCAGTTCTGGCACATGAGGGGTCCCACATGCCCGAATTCTGGGAATCCGGGCCCACTTTGGGATCGATTCGACCCATGCTTCGAATCGATCAAGATTTGCTCCGATTGAGATGAAATTTGGCATGAACATTCCTTAGGTTGCCAGTAAGCTACTGTGAAAATTTCATGGCATTTGGATTTGCAGAACTTGAGTTATGATCGATTCGAGATCATGTTTCTGGTTGATATGCTCCCTTCGAATCGATCTTCCTTCGAATCGATTAGGTCGAATCGATGGCATCGCGTGCCCAAGTGATGACGTGGTGCGCATTTCCAGGGTCAACCCGCTCTTTGCTCCGAATCGACTGGGTCGACTCCACGTTTTCCGCTGCTTCGACTTGGCGGTTTCGAGGGAACGGATTCGAGGCAAGGTGCGTTCGCATCGATCGTGACCTATATCAGTTGATCGACTCGAAGTCGTCTAAGTCGGATGGATTCGAAGCCAGACATAGGATGGATTCGAAGTATAGTGGTTTCATGGACTCGAAGTATTTCCCCCTGATGGATTCGAAGGTTACCTACCTGAGGGATACGAAGTGGGGAAACTCGATGGACTCAAACTAAAGCTTGTTCCATGGATTCGAACATAGGGCCTGCCCTGGTGGATACGAAGTGGATGGATTCAATCTTGATGGAGTCGACCTTAGGGCCATTTCCTCCAACTTGTACCAACGATACTCCGAGCGTACGAACTCGGATTGACTCGAAACTTGGAACATTGGTCTGCATGACTCTTCTTGACATGTCTTATCAATTGCAGCCCGATCCGGACTTGAGTTAAATTCATCGATATCCGTGGATATCCAGTGGTTACTCGATGTCGAGGATGCACAATCCATATTCTCTAGTCAGTTTCTTGATATCTCGGCCTTGCCAAAAGGCGGGATAACATTTGCCCCCCAAAGTACGTCTTGTATACACATGACGTGCTTTGTAAAACTGCGGTCTTTCATGCTGAATATATCCGTTCAGTTGATTGCTTGACAGTCGTCTTTTATTCATCTCGTTGCAATCTTCTCTTAGATAAACGTTCAACCGGCGTGCTTTGCTTTGGTCCTGTCCCCAGTCTTGGGGAGGAGTATGGAGTTGATGTATGTTTATACTCCGTCTCGCACTCTGGGAGTACGGAGTTAAGGAATGTTTATACTCCGTCTCGCACTCTGGGAGTACGGAGTTGAGGAATGTTTATACTCCGTCCCGCACTCTGGGAGTACGGAGTTGATGAATGTTTATACTCCGTCTCGCACTCTGGGAGTACGGAGTTGATGAATGTTTATAATCCGTCTCGCACTCTGGGAGTACGGAGTTGATGAATGTTTATACTCCGTCTCGCACTCTGGGAGTACGGAGTTGAGGAATGTTTATACTCCGTCTCGCACTTTGGGAGTACGGAGTTGATGAATGTTTATACTCCGTCTCGCACTCTGGGAGTATGGAGTTGATGAATGTTTATACTCCGTCTCGCACTCTGGGAGTACGGAGTTGATGAATGTTTATACTCCGTCTCGCACTCTGGGAGTACGGAGTTGAGGAATGTTTATACTCCGTCTCGCACTCTGGGAGTACGGAGTTGAGGAATGTTTATACTCCGTCTCGCACTCTGGGAGTACGGAGTTGAGGAATGTTTATACTCCGTCTCGCGCTTTGGGAGTACGGAGTTGATGAATGTTTATACTCCATCTCACACTCTGGGAGTACGGAGTTAAGGAATGTTTATACTCCGTCTCGCACTCTGGGAGTACGGAGTTGAGGAATGTTTATACTCCGTCTCGCACTCTGGGAGTACGGAGTTTAGTGAGGGATTGTCGTGTATCAATCCATTTCTAGCCTTGATGTGATGGCTTGCCCCCGAGCTCGGGTTTCACTTAGCGAGTGGCCGGTCGTATCATAGCCACTCCTTTCTTGAATAAATCCCATTGCGTGATGGAGTTCAGCTATTCGTGCATCGTGATGTTGTGCATTGTATTTAATGAATCACAGCTCTGGCTCGAAGAGATGGCATTTTATTGCTGAAATGAGGGAAAATGGCAAAGTCAGTTGCCTTATTACAGATTCTAATTTTGAAATGCAAAATCAAATTGCTAAACGGAAAAAATATAATAAATAGAGCATGTTATGTGTAATAGCGACGGAGACTCTCGCTGTTCCAGGCTCTTGGCAAATCAAGACCGTCAACGGTCGATAGTTTGAATGTGCCATCTCCGAATTTTTGTGTAATTGCGTATGGTCCTTCCCAATTTGGTTTCATGTGTGAGGGAACCGGATAGATTCTCTTGAGAACAAGATCGCCGAGTTCAAAAGTTCGAGGTCGAACTTTGGCATTGTATAATCGGGCGACCCGACTCCGATATGCAGCAGCCCTCAAGTCTGCCTCTTCATGCTTCTCATCCAGTAGATCTAGAGATTCAGCAAGCAATATATCATTTGTTTTTGGATCATAATAAGTCACGCGATGTGAAAACACTTCCGTCTCGACTAGAATAACGTCTTCCGAGCCATAAGATAAGGAAAATGGGGTGTGCCCGGTTGCGGTCTTGTGAGTTGTCCAATAAGCCCATAATGCCATAGGAAGTTCATCAACCCATTAGCCCCCGGCTTTTTCCAGTCGTTTCTTTAGGATGGATTTTATAACTTTATTGACAGCTTCGACCTGACCGTTTGCCTGTGGATGTGCAACTACCGAGAATTTTTTATGGATATGAAACCGTTGGCAGAAATTCTTGAATTCTGCACTGTCAAATTGGGTCCCATTATCGGTGATGATGGTATGCGGGAGTCCAAATCGACAGATGATGTTGCGTACTACGAAATTTATTACTTTCTTTGTTGTAATTGTTGCGAGAGCTTCGGCTTCAGCCCACTTTGTAAAGTAGTCAACGGCGACGATGGCGTACTTCGCACCACCTTTTGCCAAAGGTAGAGCACCGATGATATCGATGCCCCACATAGCGAATGGCCAGGGGCTGACCATTTGGGTTATCTCGGTAGGCGGAGCTCTTGGAATTCGGGCGTGTTTCTGGCATCTATCGCACCTTCTGGCATAGTTTGCTACATCTCGGTTTATTGTCGGCCAGTAGTATCCATATCGGAGTATTTTCTTGGTGAGAGCTTGCCCACCGGTGTGATCGCCACACTCTCCTTCGTGCACGTCATGTAACACTCATTTAATTTCATTGTGCGCGATACACCGGAGGAGAGGAACAGAATAACCCCTTCTATACATGACTCCGTTTTGAATGGCGAACCGTGAAGCTTTTCGTAGAATTTGTCTCTTCTCATTTCTGTACTCAGGCAATGTCCCATTCTCGATGTAGTTTCGATATGGAGTCATCAACGATTCTCTATCGGGAGCGGTTTCAAACACAAAACTCGTCTCTATTTGATCGATGCTTGGGAAGGATAAAGTTTCGACGGGGACAAGTCCCACTGGCTGTGCTTCACCTGTGCTGGCTAACTTTGCCAATGAATCGGCTTTTTGATTGCGTTCTCGAGGTATATAATAAATGGCATAATAATCAAACTGATCCAGTACTTTCTGAACTTGAGCTAAGTAAGCAGCCAGTCTTCGATCTCTCGCTTGATATTCTCCCCGCACTTGACATACCACTAACTGTGAATCACAATAAATTTCCACAGCGATAACCCTCAAATCTCTGGCAAGTTTTAGGCCGGTTAAGAGGGCTTCATATTCAGCTTCGTTATTAGTTGCATGAAAATCGAACTTCAAAGCGTAACATATAGATCGGCCTTCGGGCGTCTCGAGTACAACACTAGCGCCCGAACACCGGTGGTTTGATGCACCGTCAGTATGAAACTTCCAGATGTATTCGGGGGATTTACTGGTTTCGGGCAAGTCCTATGAAACGGTAAATTCTGCTATGAAATCTTCCAGGACTTGTCCTTGAATGGCTCTCCGCGGAGCATAAGTGATATCAAATTGGCTTAATTCAATGTTCCATTTGAGTAACCTACCAGACGTCTCATGTCGCGTGAGGACCTGTCGTAACGGCTGATCGGTATACACAGTAAGAGGGTGAGCTTGGAAGTAAGGGCGGAGCTTTCTTGAGGCAATGACCAGGCAATAAGCCAGTTTCTCTAGTCTTGGGTAATTTCTTTCAGCTCCTGTTAGCCGTTTACTAACATAGTAGATTGGTTTCTGCACTTTGTCTTCCTCCCAAACTAAAGCAGCACTGATCGCATGCTCTGATACTACCAGGTAGAGGTACAATTGTTCGTGGTCAACTGGTTTTGACAAAATCGGTGGTGTGGAAAGATGTTGAACCAACGATCGGAATGCGTCTTCACATTCCAGGGTCCATTCAAAGTTTTGCTTCCCTCTTCGGATCAGATTGAAGAAAGGAATGCATTTATCAGTAGATTTTGAAATGAACCTGCTTAGTGCTGCCACCTTCCCGTTGAGACTCTGGACTTGTTTTATGGTCCTTGGAGTTTGTAAGTTCCTTATTGCCCAGATCTTTTCAGGATTTGCTTCTATCCCTCGAGCATTAACGATAAACCCAAGGAACTTTCCAGAGGCGACACCAAAATGACACTTTAATGGGTTGAGCTTCATTCCATATTTTCGAAGAATGCGGAACATTGTATCTAAATCTCTGACGTGATCTGTGGAAAACCAGGATTTTACTAGCATGTCATCCACATAAACCTCCATGGTCTTCCCGATCTGGTCGGCGAACATCCGGTTGACCAGGCGTTGGTATGTTGCTCCGGCATTTTTTAGGCCAAAAGGCATGACTCTATAGCAATAGAGTCCAAGATCAGTCACGAAACTGGTATGTTATTGATCAGGTGTAACGACCCAGTATTTTGGGCCATTCGCATCCATTATAAGTGTATAGGTAAACACTCATGCCGGAGTTGAATTGCTCAAAATACCGCGTTGTAATTAAAATTTGGCAAAACTCAGAATATACAGTAAATAAATATAATCACAGATCACAGACACAGACACAGAGTAAAATAATGATAATGCAGCGGAAACAAAAGGATAGTAGTTCATGAAGCTACTATATATATAACAGAGTTAAACAAGATACAATAGAGGTCTCGAATACAATAGATGTCTCAATACAATAATCAAATACCAGATCTGAATACATCACTGGATCGACGGAATAAATGAAAGCAGGATCGATAGATAGCTGGATCTCCAAGCGAAGCTCCAACTCCAAAGGTGAGTCTCAAATGCTGTATCACTCAGTCTGACCCGAGCGTAAAGCAAAACACAAAACACTCGAGTCAGGATTAACATTCTCATATTAATAAATCCAACCCAAGTGAAATATCAATTGAAATACAAGTAACTTAAAGGATGTTTGGGATAACCATCCTCTAAGGGTCCGTTAAACTATTTACTATGTTAATACTCGCTATTATAATAGTGTCTAAATAAGTAAAGTATAATCATATCGGAAAATAGCGTTAAGGGGATGGAGAACCTTAACGCGGTCGGATCTTAAAATCATAATCGTAGTAAAGCTCGATATGGTAGGTGACACGGCACAACTAGGCAATGCCAGGGTAGATATACCAATTACGCACACGGACTGATGGATACGCATAGCAGCCACTACCGTTCCACCTCGAACAACATTCCCAAATCGGAGGATGGCCATCTAGTCAAATCACAAGTAAGAGTATAATGTCGAAGAAATGCGTCCGAGAAGAGGTGCTACCTCACTGGTCCGAGATCGCTCCTGTTTTAGCCACCTTATGCCAACTCACGGGAGTTGGGTCCACGTAACATACCTTAAGAACGCCGCCACCATCCTACTTCATTCTGGAATCTCCACCGCGTACACGGTTGTCAAAGTGGTTTTCGATATCGACAGAGAGTATGTCCATATCCGATCCCGGTCTCTTTGCCAACCAATCGTTATTATAACACCGTGGTCGTTTCAAAATAGTTTATACTTCAAACCAAAATCATTATCATTTCAAAACCCAATTTAATACGATATCATTTCACTTCAAATATCCAGTTTCAAAATCATATTACTTTCCAAAATTATAATGTTTTCAAAATCATAACACTTTCCTTTTAAACAGTTTAGACATTAAAAATTCATTATAAAATAAACTAGTTTCCTCAAATTTCACAAATCGATTCAAATAACTCGAATTCCAAAAATTTAATTTAATCAAATCTCACATTATCAGTTTCAACTCGATTCAGCTTCTAAATAAACCATTTCAAATTATCAATTTCAAATACGTATCTAAACCATAAAATAAGCCATTTCAATTTGAATATATTTCAAAGCTTTAAATATTCAACATTTCAAAACTAAATTCGATAAATTTATATACATATCAGATTCACTTTACAATTATTTAGTTTTGAAATATTAACTTAACATTTCCATGACATTTGAATACAATTTCAATTTACAATTTAAATAAACAAAAGATCTCATTTAAATATTTATACGTTTGAAATATCCATTTAAGTCACCTTTTCAAATTCCAAGTTGTAGATCACTTCTTTAAATTTCAAATTCAATACATTTCAAATCAAACTTATTTAAGTATAATTCTTAAATAAATACCATTTCAATCAATTTCAAATCATTTTAAATCCTATATTTGAAAATATAGATATTAAATAAATACTTAAACATATTATTTATCAACTTTATTAAATCAACTTTAATAAATCTTTAAAATCAATATTTATCAAAACCATATATTTCTTTTCAAAACCATAGAAATCATTTTCAAAACGTTTATATATAGACCAACGGTGCCTGTATATAATTTTCTATCCTATGGTCAAGTGATACGGATATTTATCATTTCAATCCGCAATTTAAAACATATTCGGGTATATATCTTTTCAACCCGAAATCCCAAATTCAATTCAATGAAAATCGCTTGGGTTTATCATTTCAACCCATAACGATTTTCTCCTATTCTACAGATCGTTCGGGTATGTATCATTTCAACCCATAGTGATTCTATACTAACAGGGAACTTGCAGAGTGATAACAGATATGAAAATAAAATAACAACAGTAACAGGCATATATCAACAATGTAAATAACAGATAATGGTGTCAGATGTCACAGGTGAACAGATACAGATAATGACATATATAACAATGTAAATAACTAACATCAGCATATTTCAATTGACATTTCAATTGAAGTCAAATTTAATAAATATAAGAACATTAATCGTGAGTGATTGCTCACCTTCCGAGGCTAGAGAGATTTGACAAAGAATGGGTTACGAATCCCAAAGCAACGCTAGATGAACACGATTCGATGAAGAAAGCGGGCACGACGGACAAAGCTGATAATGGAAAATCGATGAGAACGATTAGAATCAGTTGATATAGGCAACAATGATATATATATTTATTGTTATTATTATTTTCATGAAATCAATATTTAATTTAAAACAAGTATTAAAATAACATGTACAAAATTAAAATCATTGTTTTAAATTAAACACATATATCAAGTCAAACATATGTACATTAAATTGAAATAAATACTCACATATTAAATTAACCCATACTATATACCAAACTCAACTATATTTATAACTTAATATATTATACTTAAAGATTCATTCTTATTATAAAACCAATATTACTTTAAAACACAACACACACACATATATATATATATATAGAAAAACCAAATTCACTTTATTGTATAGTATATATATTATTTATATAACAGAATATGTACCAGTAACTAATATATTATTTATATAACTGTACATAGCTGCACAGTAGAAACTGTATATATATATTATTTAACAACTTAAAATATAAAATCAACAAACTATGTACACATGTAGAATCAATACTTCGTAAACTAATATAAACTTATACGTCACACAACAAATATCAATTATGAAATATATAAGTGTAATGCATATACAGTTAATATTGATATGAATCATTAGTAACTTAATTATATCATGTACATAATACTTCTTATAATGTAATATACTATGTCCTAAAAATCACTTCTTACTGACATACTGTAAATAGTTAACAAATATATATAACATACCTATGCAGACTATACACATTAAAATATATTCGCATCATATATATAACAAATGAGCTTTTATATACACGTACATACAATACAATATATAAACAACACAAATGTACATACCATATAGATATATAACCAATGGATAATACACATAGACTCATATATAAAACTGTTCAAAACTTAGTAACATTTAAAACTGCAGAAATATATGTATCAGAATATATATAAACACTTATGTACTATAACTAAATATACACTTAATATAACCTATACATATAAATATACAGTAACGTACATGTATTTTCAAACACATATACACCGTTATATATACTGTGACTTCTATAAATAAAATACTTTAGAATATAAAACTGTATAAACTTATTTTATACTCAACTCATATATAACTAACAGATTATAAATATCTTATAAAACCATATGTATACTAACATATTTGTGCAGACTCGACAGATCTTTTAAAACTATGACACATATAACTAGTATTCTATGTATATAAACTAGTAACATCCGCATTCTTATAATCATATAATTTACTATAATATAATATAATATGATAAAGTATAATACTAGAATCAATAAAATATAATATTATGTAAACTTTATACATATAATTACCGTAACTAAAAGGAGGTGGCTGAACGGAAATGCCTGAGGTGGACCAGAGCTCGGAGGGAGAGGCGGAGGAACGTTGGTGGCTCGGGGAGAACGGTGGAAGGAAGCTTGGTCTGAGGCGGAGAAAGGCGGGTTTGGGGAGGTTCACGGGCTGCAGATGTGGGAATAGTGGTGGGATAGATGACGTGGAGAGGGAGATGTGGGTTGCCGAAGTGAACTAGGAGAGGATGGTCGTTGCGCGCGTGGCCATGGCTGCCGAAGGAGAGGTGTGAGTTCGATCTTGGGTTGTCAAGCAGGCCGAGGTGATTGTGCTCTTCACGAGGAGGAAGGGTGCGTTGCTCATAGGCATGAGGGCGAGGTTGGTTCGGCCAGTGGGGCTTGGGGTAGGTGGTGGGCTGTCACGGAGGCGGTGGTGGTTCTCGTGGTGGTGGACTGGCATGTCGAGGTGGAGGAACGTGGGTCAGGGATGTAGGCACGAAGGAAATGGCCATTAGGGAGGAGCAGTGGCGAGATGTCTAAGGCAAATGGATGAGGACGAAAATAAGTTGCAGGTAGATGAAAAGTTATATATTTATTTCTTTCTCGAGCAAAACAAAAAAGAAGAAGAAGAGGAACAGATCTCGAAATGGAGAAATGAGAGAAAAAAGGAAGGATGAATAGTGGGAGAGATTTAGTCAAGCCTGGAGAGTTGTACACTTGTATGTAACGTAGATAAAATTTGAACTGTTAAAAGGATGAACGAAAAAAAAGTAAATAATTCTATACGTTTAGAAATTTGAAATGGCAGACAGTTGAATTGTAGAAAGTAATAAATGTTAAAATGAATGCCAGTGGCTATTCTATTCCATTCTATTAGTTTGAAATTTGAAGGCACACAAAAAAAATGAAAAGGTTGAAAAAGTGACACCGATACATTTAACCATTTACAGGGGTTTCACAATGTATCGGACTTCAAAACATAGAATTGCATATACCGCAGAGATCAACACGATTATATGATTAAAACGGTATATAGATATCTGTGTTACGATCATCCGATCAAAAGTCGGTATCGGTACCCAAAATGCTGCAATTTTGCCAGAAATAAGATAAACGGAGCAACAGAAGTCCAAATTTTGAAAAACGAAAGATGATTACTTACTCAGAAGATGATTTACAAATTTTCTATGTAAAAATATTCAGGTTTGGAAAACATTTTATTATCACCAATTTTTAACTGATTAAATTGAAGTAAATTTACGTGCGAAATAAATTTTCATATTTTCGGACGAAAATTTACCAGTTGCTATCTTTAATTAGACGCATTCCAAATATCAAATTTATATTTCAAAATTTTATCGTTTAAAATTTCACACAAATTCAATTAATTAAATAAATAAAACCACTGAAATTTTACGGGTCGTTACACTCTCCGCCACTCAAAACTTTTCGTCCCCGAAAAGGAAGAAGGTAGGAGAATAGAAACAATCAGAAAGAAATTAGATTGAAATACAAATAAAACAATTAAATTAACCGTATGAATTTCAAATTAAACTAATTAATATTCAACAATTTGGTTTAATTCCTTTGAGTTCACTTAAGTTAACTCAATCTATCTATTCTAAATTCATTATCTTATTATCTAGTCATTCTCAATTAATAGTTTCTAAACCATCAATTTGAATAATCATTTATTGTACTCATATTTTATTCAACAAATTTAATTCTTTTATTCCAAATCATTATTAAGTTTATTCCACTTAATATGTCCTATCACATATATTTAAACCATATAAATTAATTTAAACCATATATTTCAGTTTAAATCAATTTATATTCAATAATTGATTTTTAAATTCAAGGTATTTCCATACTTTAATCAAATTTCAATTTATTAGTTCCTTCAAAACAATTTATTTGTCTCATCTATTATTTAATTAAATTATTATTCTATTTCTCTCCACTAACATCTTTATAATAAAATTTAAGTATATAACATTTATTATAACCACTCAAATTCTACTTATAAATTTCTTTATATTGTATATTATCCAATTACAGTTTTAACTTCTGAAAATTTTTGGTAAGTTATGTTGAGATGTAATTGAGTATTATACTGTTATTCCCAGTTAACTATTTATCCAAGAATTTTGACTTCAATTTATAATTGAAATCATCTTTAATCTAAAATTTAAGAATTTAAATCTCCGATTTACTTCAAACAATTTAGAGATATATATAATATATTTATATAAAATTAAATTTTAAAATAAGATACCTATATATATATATAAATCAAATTATACTGAAGAAATTCAAATCAAAGTATATTTTTTTTTCAAAACAAAACCGTAGCAAAGCTACAGAATAGTCTTTCCACTTCGAAACTCGAAAATGAATGTCGATGATGCGGCCGTCATCACCGAAATTATTTTCCAGCGACAAAGAGGAGAGCACTGGTTTAAACATTTAAAATTCTTTGAAAACCATTTTATTCGAAAATACTTTAAATAATATACATTTTAAGACTTTAAAACAAAGTTTGAAATCACCAGAAATTTAATTCTTAAATTTCTCAATTTAAATTCATTTCAATTCCAAATAAATTTATAAACAATAGTCAATGACTTACAAAACAATAAAAATGATAATCAAATATTATCATTTTCAACAACCAAATTATTTAACTTTTAATTCCAGAAAATTTTTCTTATATTTTTATAATATAATCATACAAATTTATTTCATTTATCAAATTTTAAAATTTATATTATGTCAGTTTGCTCTATTCAAGTGTTTTGGAAATCCTATCGATAGCGTTGATCAGACGAATCGATCGAAAATCCAAACCAACCTCAATAACTCAAACAACACACTATAACATAAACCATTTTATATTAATTACAAATACACTCCCTCACACGATGATTCAAAGATGAATTTCAAAACAAAATAGAGATTCAAATATAAAGGGATCTTAAACAAAGAATTCAAACTAGAATAGGTAGGCTCGAAACGAAGGTTAGATGATTGCAAACAGGAAGATGGATAAAGTTGTATAAATCACGGGCAACCTTAACCGGGTCAACCGTGACTTCATAGATAAGATCGATGTAGAATTCTGAAGCAAATCGACATTCGATTACCAGATGTACAATTCGGGTATAGCATAAGATAGCAGCATCGTAAACCGAGGATACAGAAATCTCCGGTGAATCAATACCGATTGTAAAGGAGTTTCATCCCAGTACAAATTATTCGAAGATTGGCGAGACCGCCGATTTATTATAGAGGTCATTCGAAGTGGAGTTATGGGATACTCCAGAATCAAAAGACACGAATGGGGGGACACGAATGGACTTTGGAACCGAAGTGAACGTTCCAAATTCAAAGGAACCGAGTCAAAGAAGAAGGAATTCAAGCTCGAACGAAAGTGATTCTGTAATTGAATTTACTACATATGCTGAGTTTTGCCTAAAACCAGAGCTCTGATACCACATGTAACGACCCAGTATTTTGGGTCATTCGCATCCATTATAAGTGTATAGTGCCGGAGTTGAATTGCTTAAAATACCGCGTTGTAATTAAAATTTGGCAAAACTCAGAATATACAGTAAATAAATATAATCACAGATCACAGACACAGACACAGAGTAAAATAATGATAATGCAGCGGAAACAAAAGGATAGTAGTTCATGAAGCTACTATATATATATAACAGAGTTAAACAAGATACAATAGAGGTCTCGAATACAATAGATGTCTCAATACAATAATCGAATACCAGATCTGAATACATTACTGGATCGACGGAATAACTGAAAGCAGGATCGATAGATAGCTGGATCTCCAAGCGAAGCTCCAACTCCAAAGGTGAGTCTTAAATGCTGTATCACTCAGTCTGACCCGAGCGTAAAGCAAAACACAAAACACTCGAGTCAGGATTAACATTCTCATATTAATAAATCCAACCCAAGTGAAATATCAACTGAAATACAAGTAACTTAAAGGATGTTTGGGATAACCATCCTCTAAGGGTCCGTTAAACTATTTACTATGTAGTAATACTCGCTATTATAATAGTGTCTAAATAAGTAAAGTATAATCATATCGGAAAATAGCGTTAAGGGGATGGAGAACCTTAACGCGGTCGGATCTTAAAATCATAATCGTAGTAAAGCTCGATATGGTAGGTGACACGGCACAACTAGGCAATGCCAGGGTAGATATACCAATTACGCACACGGACTGATGGATACGCATAGCAGCCACTACCGTTCCACCTCGAACAACATTCCCAAATCTGAGGATGGCCATCTAGTCAAATCACAAGTAAGAGTATAATGTCGAAGAAATGCGTCCGAGAAGAGGTGCTACCTCACTGGTCCGAGATCGCTCCTGTTTTAGCCACCTTATGCCAACTCACGGGAGTTGGGTCCACGTAACATACCTTAAGAACGCCGCCACCATCCTACTTCATTCTGGAATCTCCACCGCGTACACGGTTGTCAAAGTGGTTTTCGGTATCGACAGAGAGTATGTCCATATCCGATCCCGGTCTCTTTGCCAACCAATCGTTATTATAACACCGTGGTCGTTTCAAAATAGTTTATACTTCAAACCAAAATCATTATCATTTCAAAACCCAATTTAATACGATATCATTTCACTTCAAATATCCATTTTCAAAATCATATTACTTTCCAAAATTATAATGTTTTCAAAATCATAACACTTTCCTTTTAAACAGTTTAGACATTAAAAATTCATTATAAAATAAATTAGTTTCCTCAAATTTCACGAATCGATTCAAATAACTCGAATTCCAAAAATTTAATTTAATCAAATCTCACATTATCAGTTTCAACTCGATTCAGCTTCTAAATAAACCATTTCAAATTATCAATTTCAAATACGTATCTAAACCATAAAATAAGCCATTTCAATTTGAATATATTTCAAAGCTTTAAATATTCAACATTTCAAAACTAAATTCGATAAATTTATATACATATCAGATTCACTTTACAATTATTTAGTTTTGAAATATTAACTTAACATTTCCATGACATTTGAATACAATTTCAATTTACAATTTAAATAAACAAAAGATCTCATTTAAATATTTATACGTTTGAAATATCCATTTAAGTCACCTTTTCAAATTCCAAGTTGTAGATCACTTCTTTAAATTTCAAATTCAATACATTTCAAATCAAACTTATTTAAGTATAATTCTTAAATAAATACCATTTCAATCAATTTCAAATCATTTTAAATCCTATATTTGAAAATATAGATATTAAATAAATACTTAAACATATTATTTATCAACTTTATTAAATCAACTTTAATAAATCTTTAAAATCAATATTTATCAAAACCATATATTTCTTTTCAAAACCATAGAAATCATTTTCAAAACGTTTATATATAGACCAACGGTGCCTGTATATAATTTTCTATCCTATGGTCAAGTGATACGGATATTTATCATTTCAATCCGCAATTTAAAACATATTCGGGTATATATCTTTTCAACCCGAAATCCCAAATTCAATTCAATGAAAATCGCTTGGGTTTATCATTTCAACCCATAACGATTTTCTCCTATTCTACAGATCGTTCGGGTATGTATCATTTCAACCCATAGTGATTCTATACTAACAGGGAACTTGCAGAGTGATAACAGATATGAAAATAAAATAACAACAGTAACAGGCATATATCAACAATGTAAATAACAGATAATGGTGTCAGATGTCACAGGTGAACAGATACAGATAATGACATATATAACAATGTAAATAACTAACATCAGCATATTTCAATTGACATTTCAATTGAAGTCAAATTTAATAAATATAAGAACATTAATCGTGAGTGATTGCTCACCTTCCGAGGCTAGAGAGATTTGACAAAGAATGGGTTACGAATCCCAAAGCAACGCTAGATGAACACGATTCGATGAAGAAAGCGGGTACGACGGACAAAGCTGATAATGGAAAATCGATGAGAACGATTAGAATCAGTTGATATAGGCAACAATGATATATATATTTATTGTTATTATTATTTTCATGAAATCAATATTTAATTTAAAACAAATATTAAAATAACATGTACAAAATTAAAATCATTGTTTTAAATTAAACACATATATCAAGTCAAACATATATACATTAAATTGAAATAAATACTCACATATTAAATTAACCCATACTATATACCAAACTCAACTATATTTATAACTTAATATATTATACTTAAAGATTCATTCTTATTATAAAACCAATATTACTTTAAAACACAACACACACACATATATATATATAGCAAAACCAAATTCACTTTATTGTATAGTATATATATTATTTATATAACAGAATATGTACCAGTAACTAATATATTATTTATATAACTGTACATAGCTGCACAGTAGAAACTGTATATATATATTATTTAACAACTTAAAATATAAAATCAACAAACTATGTACACATGTAGAATCAATACTTCGTAAACTAATATAAACTTATACGTCACACAACAAATATCAATTATGAAATATATAAGTGTAATGCATATACAGTTAATATTGATATGAATCATTAGTAACTTAATTATATCATGTACATAATACTTCTTATAATGTAATATACTATGTCCTAAAAATCACTTCTTACTGACATACTGTAAATAGTTAACAAATATATATAACATACCTATGCAAACTATACACATTAAAATATATTCGCATCATATATATAACAAATGAGCTTTTATATACACGTACATACAATACAATATATAAACAACACAAATGTACATACCATATAGATATATAACCAATGGATAATACACATAGACTCATATATAAAACTGTTCAAAACTTAGTAACATTTAAAACTGCAGAAATATATGTATCAGAATATATATAAACACTTATGTACTATAACTAAATATACACTTAATATAACCTATACATATAAATATACAGTAACGTACATGTATTTTCAAACACATATACACCGTTATATATACTGTGACTTCTATAAATAAAATACTTTAGAATATAAAACTGTATAAACTTATTTTATACTCAACTCATATATAACTAACAGATTATAAATATCTTATAAAACCATATGTATACTAACATATTTGTGCAGACTCGACAGATCTTTTAAAACTATGACACATATAACTAGTATTCTATGTATATAAACTAGTAACATCCGCATTCTTATAATCATATAATTTACTATAATATAATATAATATGATAAAGTATAATACTAGAATCAATAAAATATAATATTATGTAAACTTTATACATATAATTACCGTAACTAAAAGGAGGTGGCTGAACGGAAATGCCTGAGGTGGACCAGAGCTCGAAGGGAGAGGCGGAGGAACGTTGGTGGCTCGGGGAGAACGGTGGAAGGAAGCTTGGTCTGAGGCGGAGAAAGGCGGGTTTGGGGAGGTTCACGGGCTGCAGATGTGGGAATAGTGGTGGGATAGATGACGTGGAGAGGGAGATGTGGGTTGCCGAAGTGAACTAGGAGAGGATGGTCGTTGCGCGCGTGGCCATGGCTGCCGAAGGAGAGGTGTGAGTTCGATCTTGGGTTGTCAAGCAGGCCGAGGTGATTGTGCTCTTCACGAGGAGGAAGGGTGCGTTGCTCATAGGCATGAGGGCGAGGTTGGTTCGGCCAGTGGGGCTTGGGGTAGGTGGTGGGCTGTCACGGAGGCGGTGGTGGTTCTCGTGGTGGTGGACTGGCATGTCGAGGTGGAGGAACGTGGGTCAGGGATGTAGGCACGAAGGAAATGGCCATTAGGGAGGAGCAGTGGCGAGATGTCTAAGGCAAATGGATGAGGACGAAAATAAGTTGCAGGTAGATGAAAAGTTATATATTTATTTCTTTCTCGAGCAAAACAAAAAAGAAGAAGAAGAGGAACAGATCTCGAAATGGAGAAATGAGAGAAAAAAGGAAGGATGAATAGTGGGAGAGATTTAGTCAAGCCTGGAGAGTTGTACACTTGTATGTAACGTAGATAAAATTTGAACTGTTAAAAGGATGAACGAAAAAAAAGTAAATAATTCTATACGTTTAGAAATTTGAAATGGCAGACAGCTGAATTGTAGAAAGTAATAAATGTTAAAATGAATGACAGTGGCTATTCTATTCCATTAGTTTGAAATTTGAAGGCACACAAAAAAAAATGAAAAGGTTGAAAAAGTGATACCGATACATTTAACCATTTACAGGGGTTTCACAATGTATCGGACTTCAAAACATAGAATTGCATATACCGCAGAGATCAACACGATTATATGATTAAAACGGTATATAGATATCTGTGTTACGATCATCCGATCAAAAGTCGGTATCGGTACCCAAAATGCTGCAATTTTGCCAGAAATAAGATAAACGGAGCAACAGAAGTCCAAATTTTGAAAAACGAAAGATGATTACTTACTCAGAAGATGATTTACAAATTTTCTATGTAAAAATATTCAGGTTTGGAAAACATTTTATTATCACCAATTTTTAACTGATTAAATTGAAGTAAATTTACGTGCGAAATAAATTTTCATATTTTCGGACGAAAATTTACCAGTTGCTATCTTTAATTAGACGCATTCCAAATATCAAATTTATATTTCAAAATTTTATCGTTTAAAATTTCACACAAATTCAATTAATTAAATAAATAAAACCACTGAAATTTTACGGGTCGTTACATCAGGTAAATGCATAGGTATTTGATTGTAGCTAGAATAAGCATCCATGAAAGATAATAATCCGTGTCCAGCCGTGGAGTCTACGAGCTGGTCAATTCGGGGAAGTGGAAAACTATCTTTTGGGCAAGCCTTGTTTAAGTCAGAATAGTCGACACAAGTTCTCCATTTCACGTTCGGTTTTTGAACCAATACCGGATTTGACACCCATTCTGGATATAAAGCATCTCGGATGAACCCATTTGATTGTAACTTATCAACCTCCTCTTTAAGGGTGGCAGATCTCTCTGGATCCATACCACGCCTTTTCTGCTTGACTGGAACATGTCGTGGATCAATATTCAGAGAGTGACTCGCGATGTCTGGTGAGATTCCGCACATGTCAGAGTGTGTCCGGGCGAAAACGTCGAGATTCGCTCGGAGGAACTCAACCAATTCCTGTTGTGTCTGTTTTCCCAGTTGAGATCCAACTTTTAGTACTTTTGAGTTGTCATCTTCACTGACGGGGACGTCCATAGTCAGTTCGGCTGGGGAAGCTTGATTCTCTTTAGATTCGTTTTTATCTTCGTTTTTATCTTCGTTGTCTCTAGGGTCAAGATCTTTAAGGAATTGGTCGTGGTGCCCAGGATGGGGCCCAGGTACTAATTGTCAATCATCAGCAAAACGGACGCAGAGAGATTCCTCTACGCCCTTTCCTTTCTCTTTTCTCTGCGCCTCGCGCAGTTCAGCAACATAACAGGCTCTTCCTGCTGCCTGGTCTCCTTGAACGACTCCGATTCCATGATTAGTGGGGAACTTCAGAGTTAGACACCATGGGGCAATGGCTGCCCTAAACTCAGCAAGGGCCGGACGGCCCAAAAACGCGTTGTAAGGTGAATCAATATCTAAAACGACAAACTGCAACATCCGGACTCTCCGACGTTCTCCCACTCCCAATTCCACCGGTAGTTCTGTTACTCCAATGGGTATCGTAGCACTCCCGTTGAAACCGTGGATTCGGGATTGGCAGGGTTTTAAATCCTTTGCTTCCATCTTCATTAAATCGTAAGCCCGTTTGAGCAAGATATTCACAGAGCTCCCACTGTCAACCAGGATCCTCTTCATCCAAGCAGGACCTACCTGGGCAGATATGACCAGTGGGTCAATTGTAGGGGCTTCGACTTTATCAGCGTCTCGGCTCCTGAATACGATATCGTCAGACATTATCTTTTGTTGTTTAGCCGGAGTTCCATCCTCACAATTACTACAACATTCGAAGTCCGCATGCCTGATCGAACTAGCATACGACTCCATTTCCCCCCAGCTTCTGTCTACTGGGTGGGGACCACCACTTATCGTGTTGACAACTAGCCTTCCGCCCGTACGAGCGGGTTCCTCCTGTCCTTCTCGATTTTGTGCACGATTCTGATCTGAAGGGCCCGCTCCACCAGACTGCGGCGCCCGTACGAACTGTTCTAACTTTCTCTCCCTGATCAACTTTTCGATGAGGTCTTGCAAATGTCGACACTCATTGGTATTGTGGCCATAACTCTCGTGAAATCTACAGAACTTCCCTATTTGAATCTGCCTCTCCGACGATTGCTTCGGAGCAGGTTTATTATATTGCATAGTGTTGCAAGTTTGCAAATACACATTTTCCAGCGATGTATTCAATGGTGTGTAATTATCAAACATTGGGGTTCTACATTGTGGGCCTCGATTCTGATCTCTTTTCCTGTCCTAAACACTGTTGCCTCGTGGCTGGGTCTGCTTGTTCTGTATATTTAGTTGAACTTTTCCGGAACTCTCACCGGACTGTTTAACCGCTACATTACTCTGTATTCCCTCAATACTGGCCTCACATCGTCCTGCTTCCTAGACTGTTTCGCGTCCTCTTGCCGTAAGAACTGAGCGGCTTTGGAGTAGAAACGGTCCAACGATGCGGGTGGCTTTCCAGCTAGCCAGTTCCCAAACTCAGAATCGGGATCAATCCCCTTGGTCAAAGCCATCAAGATTGAGTTATCATTGGTATTACTAATCTCAACACATGCTGCGTGGAACCTTTCTAAGTAACGTCTGAGTGTTTCTCCCCGAGCTTGAGTGACACTGGACAGGGTATTAACGTCTTTGGGCCTAGCAATATGCATACGAAACTGTTCTACAAACCTCTTGGCCAGTTGATCGAACGAAGAAATAGACCTAGGTGGTAAGCGTGTAAACCACATTGCCGCGATTCCCCCCAGAGAGATGGGGAAACTTCGACACTTCACTACATCGTCAGCTCTTGCAGCACTCATTGACCATTCGTATTTCAAAATATGTTGATTGGGGTCACTATTTCCTTCGTACAGAGGGAGAGTTGGCATTGTGAATCGCCGAGGGGGTTCAGCGTATAATATCTCGTTTGTGAAAGGGGTATGACTACGGGAGATCCCCCAATCATCATTAGTGAGCCCCTGACTCTCGCGTATCATCTGATGTATCATGGTCGACATATCTGTCACTAGCACATTCTGGGCATGCTGAGCTAAGGTGTGGTCGGGTTCCACAGTGTGAGTCTGGACCGGGCGCTGTCGACGGTCCGTATTTCGCCTCCTTGGCTCAGCGTCTTCTGGGACATATGGTTCAGGAGTATGTCCGCGATGTTGATTATTCGGCTCTAACAGATTCCGGGTATCAGCTCTCGTTTCTACCGCGGCGGTCGCAGCACGGTTGTCCATGGTATATTGTGGAGCAGTGCCTCCTCGTGTCGACGGTCCTGTTTGGAAGCTGGTCGACGGCCCCGTCCTTAATTGTCCAACGGTCAAAGCGGGTTGATATCCAGTAGTCTGTATGTGACTTTCTTCTAACCGGGGACGGGTAGACCTGTGGTGATAATCAGACGAAGCGGAACTTCCAGTAGATGCGCGGGAAATATCGTCCCTCCTGGACCTTCTACGGCTTTGGCGGTTTAGTTGGTTGGTCAATTCAATGTTGGCATGCAACTGTTCAGCCAACTGTTGCCGGCTTTGGGTCAGTTCCTGGAGTAATGCCTGGAACTCTTGTCTGGTTACTGGCCCAGACGGATCTGAGTGAGCAGCGTTGTCTTGGTTGGATGGAGGCGGTTGCGTAGGATTTTGTCTATCCCGACCTTCTTGGTCAGCAGTTGTAGAAGTGGTTCTTGTGCTAACCATTTTCAGTGGTGAATTCCTTTCTTAGATTTTATGCAAATCTAAATAGAATGGAAGGATTCCGGAGTAGAGATCTGGATCTTCCACTTGGATTTATGCAATCCGGTATCGATGGTAGATCCAAAGAGCAGGAGAAAAACTGGTTTTCTCAGTGAAAGCACCAAAGTGTTTGTACCAAAAATGGGCACAACACTCTTCAGAAGTCTTTGAAGAGATAAACGTGAAGAATGAAAATTAAAACTGTGGATTATCTAACAAAAACTCCAGATAACAGAAATGTAAAGTGCAAAGACAAGCGATTTAGAGTGGTTCGGCGTTTTTGCCTACGTCCATTATGAAGTTTGATGATTTTATTGCTCGATACTTGAATATTACAATCTCTTATAACGTAGTACAAGTGGTTTTACGAGCTAAGTCTGAATCTAAGACGACCGTGGTGATTCTGAGTAAATCTGGCAGAGTTTGGGCGCTCTTTAGCTCTTAGAATTGTCCGACCCCTTTTCTGAATGACCAGGGGCTCTATTTATAGGTGTAGGAGGCTGATATTTCGCCTAAATTGAAGGGAGACCAGTTCTGGCACGTGAGGGGGCCCACATGCCCGAATTATAGGAATCCGGGCCCACTTTGGGATCGATTCGACCCTTGCTTCGAATCGATCAAGATTTGCTCCGATTGAGATGAAATTTGGCATGAACATTCCTTAGGTTGCCAGTAAGCTACTGTGGAAATTCCATGGCATTTGGATTTGCAGAACTTGAGTTATGATCGATTCGAGATCATGTTTCTAGTTGATATGCTCCCTTCGAATCGATCTTCCTTCGAATCGATTAGGTCGAATCGATGGCATCGCGTGCCCAAGTGATGACGTGGTGCGCATTTCCAGGGTCAACCCGCTCTTTGCTCCGAATCGACTGGGTCGACTCCACATTTTCCGCTGCTTCGACTTGGCGGTTTCGAGGGAACGGATTCGAGGCAAGGTGCGTTAGCATCGATCGTGACCTATATCAGTGGATCGACTCGAAGTCGTCTAAGTCGGATGGATTCGAAGCCAGGCATAGGATGGATTCGAAGTATAGTGGTTTCATGGACTCGAAGTATTTCCCCCTGATGGATTCGAAGGTTACCTACCTGAGGGATACGAAGTGGGAAAACTCGATGGACTCGAACTAAAGCTTGTTCCATGGATTCAAACATAGGGCCTGCTCTGGTGGATACGAAGTGGATGGAGTCAATCTTGATGGAGTCGACCTTTGGGCCATTTCCTCCAACTTGTACCAACGATACTCTGAGCGTACGAACTCGGATTGACTCGAAACTTGGAACATTGGTCTGCATGACTCTTCTTGACGTGTCTTATCAATTGTAGCCCGATCCGGACTCGGGTTAAATTCATCGATATCCGTGGATATCCAGTGGTTACTCGATGTCGAGGATGCACAATCCATATTCTCTAGTCAGTTTCTTGATATCTCGGCCTTGCCAAAAGGCGGGATAACATATTTTATCTAGTGCTATGATTACCGTCAAAATTCTTTGTTTATAAGTAATACAAAGCTGACATTTTAATTGTAATCTTACCTGTCTATATCTGTGTTTCATGCACTTATGTCAATTTCATTTACTGCTATTTTATTTTATCTAGTGCTGTGATTACCGTCAAATTTTTTTGTTTGGAGCAATAGAACTGTGAAGTGTTTTTGTTTATTGAGTATTCTTATTTGAGCATCGGTGTGTGCCCACCAGTTCACGGGGCTGGTTACTCCGAACACTAGGCAAATGGCAGGTTGACCTGAGTGTTTATTTAATTTTGGTCACCGGACCTATTTTGTAGCTCCTATCCTTGGGAACTTATAATTTAAACGGCTTAGTTTCAAATTCTTGTTGGTTAACAATTGGAATTTTCTACGGGCTTGTAGTATTTTGATATTATTGGATTCATGCCCGATGTTCCCGATGGTGGGAGTGGGTTAATTCTTGCTATTCCTACAATGGACGAGTTTCTCGGTATCGCCAGGGCAATGCCGCTACTTAAAAGTATGCACGGCTTATTAAATGCGCGGCTTTTGAGATTGGCGCGGCTTATGGGATGCGCGGCTTTTGGGACCGATATGACCCGTCGGTCCAGAACGGTTTCAGAACTTCTCTACGTTACCCATCTTCAGGCAACTTAAGGAGTTTATGCTTCGAGAGCGTGATTCCACGGCTCGAAAAGCTAGTGCACGGTTTATGGGATGCACGGCTTTGATTTAAGTCTTCCCAGTGCTGCTGGAGCAACACTGGTTCTTAGAAGATGGGGATCGGGTTTCGCCGATCCAACGGTTTGAGTTGATTTGACCCCGATGACTCAACAAGTTACTTTTATGAATGCAGTTTTATTGGTTCAGAAAGAAAATTCAATTTTATTAAGAAAAATTGGCCAAGTTCTGCCTATTTACAATGCTCTCGTATCCCGGGATGGCTTATTTGGTGAAAAATAAGAAGTACATAAGATAGTTTCAGATAAAGTAACGACGCAACGATTCGCTATTTCATGCTCGGGGAATTTGGATTCCATCAACGGATGTTAGTTTGAAAGTCTCATCCCCTAGCTTTTGACTGATCACATATGGCCCTTCTTAATTTGGTCCAAATGTTCCCATTACGGGATAAACTCGCTAGAGGACGTGGTCTCCCACTTCGAAGGTTTGGCTGTGAACTTTGGAGTTGGAGTACCGTGCGACCCTTTTTTGGTGAGTAGCGGTCCTTAGTTTGGCTTCTCCCCTCTTCTAGTCAATCATATCAAGTGACTTGAGTAGGAGCTGTTCGTTTTGCCTCTGGTTGAAATTCTGCCTTCGATGAGAGGGGACTTCTAGTTCTACGGGAATCATTTCTTCTGAACCATACGCCAAGGCGAATGGAGTACGCCCGGTTGTTGCTTTATGTGTTGTTCTATAAGCCCATAGTATGAGTGGAAGTTCATCAATCCAATTCCCTTTAGCTTTAGTTAGTCGCTTTTTGATGGTGGACTTGATGACCTTGTTTATTGCTTGCACTTGCCCGTTAGCTTGCGGATGAGCGACTTCAAAAAAGGTTTTCTCGATTTAGAAGCATTTGCGAAAGTCTTTGAACTCGACGCTCTCGAATTGGGTCCCATTATTGGTGATGATTTTCTGTGGCACACCAAACCTGCAAATAATATTTTTAGTGACAAAATTAATGACTTTCTTTATGGTAATGGTGGCTAGTGGTTCCATTTCCGCCCATTTTGTGAATTAGTTAATGGCAACTAAGTATATTTAGCTCGTGCTTTAGCTATTGGCAGTACTCCAATCAAGTCGATTCCCCATATAGCGAACGACCATGGGTGACCATCTGCATTAGCTCTATTGAAGGAGTTCTTTTAATCTTGCTGAATCTTTGACATCGATCACACCGTCTGGCGTAATATGCTGCATCGCGATTTACCATTGGCCAGAAATATCCATACCAGAGGATTTTATTTGCAAGGGTTTGCCCCCCAGTATGGTCTCCGTAGTCACCTTCATGAACTTCCTACAGGATCCACCGAGTTTCGTCATCGGTCACACATCTGAGCAAGGGGGTAGAGAACCCCTTTTGGTAGAGTATTACATCCTGTATTATAAATCACGGTGCCTTTTGAAGTAGCATTCTTCACTGATTCCTATATTTAGAAAGAGTTCCTGTAAGCAAGTAGTCTTTGATTGGCGTCTTCCACATTTTTGGTCTAATGGTGGTTTCAAAAATCAAGTTGATATCCATTTCGTTTATACTCGGAGCGATCAGGGTCTCAACCGGGACTAGTCCAAATGATTTAGCTTCCTCGGAGCTGGCCAATTTAGTTAAGTAGTTAGCCTTCGTGTTTTGCTCCCTTGGGATATGATTTATAGTGTAATGCTCGATGTCGTTCAAAAACTGTTGTATTTTAGATGGATATGGGGTAAGGTTTTTCCCACGAGCCTGGTATTCACCTTTCACCAGGCAGACAACTAGTTGAGAGTCGCTGTAGATGTGAATGAACTTTATTCTGAGTTCCTTTACGACTTTCAGTTATGCTAACAACGTTTCATATTCCACTTCATTGTTTATCGCAGGGAATTCCAAGCATAGGGCGTAGCAAATGGCTCGTCCTTCAGGGGTTTCGAGCGCTACCCCTGCCCCCAAGCAGAGGTTATTAGATGCACCATCAACAAAGAGTTTCCATCATGTTTTTGTTTCCAATGGTATTTCTACTTCATCATCCCATATGGTAAACTCGGCGATGAAATCTGTCAATGCTTGCCCATTAATTTTCCTCCTTGGATGGTAAGTGATATCATTTTGTCTCAATTCAATATTCCATTTAAGGAATCGGCTAGAAGTCTCGGATCGATACAGCACTTGCTTCAAAGGTTGATCAGTCAGTACTTTGATGGGGTGCGCCTAGATATATGGTCATAACTTCCTAGATGCGATCAAGAGGCAATACGATAGCTTTTCCAGTTTCAGATAAATTTTTCTCGACTCTAGTGAACCGCTTGCTAATGTAGTACATGGGTCGCTGAATTCTAACTTCTTCACGTACAAGAGCAGCACTCAACGCGTGATGTAAGACTACTAAGTGGATGAACAAATCCTCTCCGTCTACTGTCTTTGATAGGATTGGTGGGGTTTCCATATGTCGCAGCAACTCTGCAAATGCAGTTTGACAAGCCTCATTCCAGTCGAAGTTCTTCTTTCCTTTATTTAGTGCATCAAAGAACAATATACATTTGCTGGTGGCTTTCGAGATGAACCGGCTTAGCGTTGCGACTTTTCCATTCATGCTTTGTAATTCGTTATTGTTCTTCGGGGCTTGGACTTCTTGTAGGGCAGTTATTTGCTCTGGGTTTGCTTCAATGCCTCGGGCACTCACGATGAATCCCAAGAACTTTCCGGAGGCTACTTCGAAGTGACATTTGAGTGGATTGAGTTTCATTCCATATTTTTGGAGTATTTCAAACATTTCGGCAAGATTATCTAGGTGATTGGCTGCTACTCATGATTTCACCAATGTGTCGTCCACATAAACCTCCATGGTTTTTATGATATGATGCTTGAACATGGCATTTACTAATCTTTGGAAGGTTGCCCCTACGTCTTTAAACCGAATGGCATTACCCTGTAGCAGTATAATCCTAGGTCTGTGATGAAGCTGGTGTTTTCCTGGTCGGGCTCGTGCATCTGAATCTGATTTATCTCGAGTACTCGTCCATAAATGATAGCAGTTCATGCCCATCCGTCTCATCTACAAGCTGGTCAATTTTGGGTAGTGGAAAACTATCCTTCAGGCAGGCTTTATTTAAGTTTGAGTAATCGATGCAAGTTCGCCATTTCATGTTGGACTTCTTGACTAATACCGGGTTAGATACCCATTTGGGGTAGGTCACATCACGGATAAAACCATTGACCATCAGCTTGTCTACTTCTTCTCTCAATGCCTTGGACCGCTCTGGGCCCAGGCTGTGCATTTTCTGCTTTATCGGCGTAAACCTGGGATCAATGTTAAGCGCGCGGCATGCAATCTCTAGTGATATGCCACACATATCGGAGTGTTTCCAAGTGAACACATACAAGTTGGCACGAAGAAATTTGGTGAGTTCTAGTTGCATCTTGTTTCCAAGGTGTGATCCAATTTTTAGCACCCACGTCGGGTCATCCATATTGATAGGAACAGACACCGTCAATTCTGCCGATGCTGGCCGATCCTCACCTGAACTCTTCATTCTAGGGTCTAAAGCATTATCGAATCGGCTATGGACCCGAAGCTAGGGGCGACACTGTGGTTGCTATTTGGCAGGTTCGCGAATGTGGAGCGTTCTCTCCACATCCTTCCCTTTCTCTTTTCTTTTGGATTCACGCAGTCCTGTGATGTAATATTCTCTGGCGGCGCATTGATCTCCTTTGACCACCCCAGTTTCATTTGCTATTGAGAATTGCATGGTAAGGCACCACTGGGCTAAAGTGATTCTAAAATCCGCCAGCGCAGGCCGTCCCAAGAAGGCATTGTATGTGGAAGTTTCATCTACAATTACGAAAGTTTGGATGAGGGTGACTCTCGGTCGACCTCCCCAAATTCTACAGGCAAGTCAATCGCACCGACGGGTTGTTTAGGTTCGCCAGTGAATCCTTGAATTTTTGTTTGGCATGCAGATACATCTTTCATGCTGATCTTCATCTGGTCAAAGGTGCATTTAAAAATATTCACAGAACTGCCGCTGTCAGCCAATACTCGTTGGACCACATCGGGTCCGATCCCTACTGTCGTTACCATGGGATCGAGAGTTGAAGCTTCAATCCCTTCAGTATCCCGATTTTGAAATACTATATCATCATTCAAAGTTTTCTGCTGCTTGGATGGAGCTCCATCTTCGATCGTGAGGCACGAATCTTTCAGAGCGTGCTTCAACGAGCTCGCATACCGCTCCATTTCACCCCAACTTCTCTGTGCGGGATGAGGTCCTCCAGATACCATTCCGTTGATGAGTCTCTGGTCAGTTCTCTTAGATCCCTCTTCACTGGTTCCAACTTGGTTTCTTCGATCCCTAGGAGCTTAGGGAGCCACGAGTTGGTCAGGATTTTGTGACTTTCTCACCTATTGCTGAAGCTTGTTTTCCCAGATCAGCTCTTCAATCAAGTTCTTTAGGTGACAACACTTGTTTGTGTTGTGACCATGCATTTCGTGGAAGCGACAGAACTTCCCCGAGCACTTTTGTTGTTCAGTTGCTTCCTTCTTAGAAGGTTTCTTGCACTCCTCAGTCTCATGTGTTGCGAGATAGATATTTTCCAGAGTATCATTGAGCGGGGTGTAATCTTTGAGCCTAAAGCCTTTAGGTCACTTATTGTTACCATTTCGTTTACTGGAATTCTGATTTTTCCTTTTATGGTTTCCGTCTTTCCCTATTCTTCCTTTAGTGGTCTCGAAGGCGTTTATGTTCTGGTTCATCGCCATGTCACTTTGCCCAACGTTCATTGGTTGCAAGCTAGTAGACTTCCTTTCTAACTCCTGCGCCTCTTCCAATCTCAAGCATTGAATCGCCTTACGATTGAAGTCCTTCTTAGTGGTGGGTTGTTTAATTTTGATCCATTTTCCGAACTCAGTTTTGGGGTGGAAGGCATGGACCAAAGCCATAAAAACCATATCCTCATTCAGATTGCTTACCTCTGTCACTGCGGTATTGAACCGGTTCATGAAAGACTTCAGAGATTCATTTCATCCTAGAATAGGCCGGACAAGGACATCACATCTTTAGGCTGCGTTGTGTGAAGTCTGAACTGATCAGGGAACCTTGTTGCTAGCTGGTCGAAAGTGGAGATGGATCTTGGTAGAAGTCTAGTGAACCACATGGAAGCAATTCCTTCCAGAAAAATTGGGAAACATCTCATTTCGAATAGCATCCGAAGCATTCGCTCCATCCATGTACCTACTATACTTGTACTGATGGGGTTTTGGGTCTTTCGTTCCATCATAAGGTGGAATAGTTGGCATAGTGAACTTTTCTAGGTTCCACACATTCAAGATCTCATCAGTGAAGAAAGTCCGACTTGGAGCGGAAGCCCACTCGTCATCTCTTCTATTCTTATTCTCATCCATCGGTCGATTAACCATGTCCGCATATATGCCTCTGATGTCCGGTAGTCCGGGGGTCGGCCGTCTGTCACTATACCGAGTGTTTGGCTTTGCAAACGGTCTTGGTGAGTGGGCTGAAGCCTAGGCTATCCTATCTTCAGAAGAGCCACTCCTTCGGGATCCCGTTGGCTTGCAGTTGGCCTGATTAAGGCAGTTTGGATATTCCCGGCGTTATCGAATGCATTGGCATTTCCTTCCAACTTGCCGTTGTTAAATACTCTCCATCTTCTAAGTCGGAGAGGTCCATAGCTATATCCTCTTGTGGGGTCTTTGTACCTTGGTTCAATTTCATAGCTGGTTGCCTTACAGTTGGTTGAGTACTTGTGGTTCCTTCTACGTTGATTCGCATGGTTCCATCTATCACTCTCATTTGTCGATGCTTCCCGTTTCTTCTGTTTAGACCAGAAACAGAAGAATTTTCTTGTTCTACGGCAGGCGCGGGTTCTGCCATAGTTCTTGGAACACGATATGATTGTAAGGCCAAGAGGGCATTAAGCTTATCCATAAGAGCACTCTGACTACTTTCCATTTTATAATTGATTTCATCAACCATTTATTCAATTCATCTCTTGTAACGACTTCGCGTTGATTGTAGGATCCCGACCCCTGATCTCCTGCGTTGGCGCCATTTACTTCAATTTGTTGATAATTCATCTCTTCTCCGGCTAATACTGCACCTATGGATCTTCTACAAACAGTTCTTTTTCTTCCCGGGGCCATTGGTTCTTAGCAGTAGATCTTTTGAACAGAGATTGAGGATCTAATTTCTGAACATATCTGATTCAAAGTAAATAGCTAGATCTAAGCCTGAGTTTAGCTCTCAATGAAAGCACCAAAATGTTGACCCAAAAAGTGGTTCAACATCCTGGATTGAGTGTGAAAGCACCAACACTGTTTATCAAGGCAAATAGAATAGAAACAAGTACTAATAACTTGCAGATAAAGTAAAATAAAGACGAGAATTTTTACAGTGGTACGGCTATTAATGAAGCCTACATCCACTTTATAACTTTTCTTGTTGACTGACTGCTCTTACAAGTGGATTTTGATTACAATGCTATTAAATTATGTTAGATGGATCAAGTCACCATTGTTGGAGTTCACTGGAGAATCACAGTGAACCTTGTAGATGACCGTTGTGTGGAAGAAGAAGAATGAAGAATAGTTACAAGTCTAGAAGATCCCGTTTATGTTACAAGTAGGATTATATTTATAGAGGTTCGAGAGCTATTGGGCTAGGCCAACTTGCCATATGCTTGTAAATGACCGTACGAAGGTGCATTGAAAGCTTCGCCACAAACCGAACCAAGCGATCCATAGCTTTTGGCTTGCTGACGATCCAATTGCTAGAGATGCTTCCCACCATCCTCTCCTTTTAAGCTTATGACAATTTGGAAAAAAGGTATGGATTGCCAATGATCCATAGTGCATGGATCACTAGCAATCCATAGTGCATGGATCGATAGCAATCCATAGTGCATGGATCGCTAGTGATCCATGTACTTAGTGGATTTCTGAACTTTGTCTTTTGGATCGCGTCTATTATCTCGTGTTGGTGTTCCCTGTGTAATTTCGTAGCATGTTGCCTTGTTGTGATGTATGTCCACACACAGTTGCATTAGACTGCTGATTTAACTAGAAGAATGCTTGCTTCTCAATTTAACTAGCTCGGAATTCCATCAAACTTAGCCATTGTCCTTAGAATACATATTGGACCACGCTGCAAGAGGATTCATGGATCTACGAGCCAACATTATGGATCGCTAGCGATCCATAGATGATGGGTCGCTTGCGAACCATCACCTTTGTGTGTTCTTGCTTTCTTTTCCTCCGATCTTTCTTGGTTAGTTCCTCTAGTCTTTTTTGGTTGGTTCTTGAGATATTCTGACTCGACGAGGCTGTTCCGACTTCCTTTGGATTCTTATGGGTTGAAAACCTAGAAAACACTGGTCCTCCATATTGAGGAAAAGGGAGATGCCGAAGGAGGAAAACTGGTAGGTTTGCCTTGTTTAGGTTTAGTTCCTGCTACTTCAGTAGGCACAACTCCTTCTTTGGCTAATGAGTGGAAGAGGAGGAGGGAAGGATGCAAGACTAATGCCTTAGATACTTCGGCGGCTTCATCGGGAATACTAAGAAAACTATGGCTCGGTTGATTGATACCTTAGAGAACACAAGGAAGGAGGCTGTTCTTAGAATATATGACCTTGAGGATTCTTTGAGTGCAATTTAGGAAAGGATTTCCTCCCTCTCAGAAAAACTTACATGGAAAATAATTGATAATAAGTAAGGGCATGTTCTCTTGCAGCGCACAGGGAATGTCCTCGAATATTTCTACCCTTCGCTTAATCGGAATTTCTTATGCAATATGAAAGGTTTCAAATTAACCGCAGAAGGGCTAATGTACATTAGGTTGGGGCTTGCTATGACCCACGAAGGACCTTTCTCGTTAGTTCAACCACTTCTTTGGTCAGTTTGTCTTAGGTGCGTTAGGGTAGTACTGTTGGAGCTCGCATTAGAAAATGACTTTGTAAATTTTATTTATATTTAGGGTTGTATAAATGTTATGTGAATTAAGATTTATTTTTGAAGACTGCGAGTTTCTTGTTCTTACTTTACATATTTTTACTCCTCTTTAATTTTATTTTGTATGGGCTCGTTTGATTTTCAGCCCACTTCTTCCAATCAAGACCCGGAGGTGGCCATTTTTAAAAAGAAGCTTAACTCTACCGTGGCTAGGGTTGTAGAATTGGAAAGTTTATTGAAGAATGCCAGAAGCATATATCCTATACATGGATGAAATTAAAGCTTTGAAACGTAAAGTTGAAGGATTAGATGGGCAAACGACAAAGTGGATTAGTATCGAAGATGCACCCTATATAGCTCTGAACCTAGGTGCTACTTCTAGATCAGGTTCTAGCCCTGCACCTCCTTCTAGGGTTGATCTAGACAATGCTCTTAAATGGAAGAATGATTTAAAAAATTATTATGAGACTAAGTTTAATGAGTTAGAGGATTATTATAAAAAGGAAATGAAAACCTCTTGAAAGCAGACCTTACCTTACCTCCACACAAGAGCTCTTTGGTCCTTTTTCTAGGACCAATGAGAAAACAAGGGACCGACTTTTGTATGAGATCGAACAAACTAGGAGAGTCTCTATGGAATGTGTGAATGCCCTTGAGAATAAGATATTCAATCTTGACTGTGAAGCTCGCCTGGACTCTATCATGGGGGTTCAGATAGAGCTTCCTTGTTGGAAAAGCTTCACTATACGAAGGTAGGAAAAGTTAAGCCAAAGATCGATGTAAAGTGTGCAGTTAATGCTTTCACTCACTTTTGCCTAGGGTTCGATCTAATCTTCTAATACAATTAGGTGGATTATTAATTTGATTCACTGGACTGTGGTAACCACTAGGCCAATGCTAGTTACGATCCTTGTTCTCCTTACAGCCGTGCTGCCCCCGGTCATTCACCAATTGTCATTGCTGAACTAAATGACCCTCCTTCTGCCCTTCATCTTGAAGGCAGCTCTGCTCAACGTTCCACGCTGAATTATCGCAAATCATACCATCGAGGAAGGATTATAACTAATTCTTCCTCTGAGTCTAAGTCAAACTTGTAGTGCGATTCTATTTAATGGGACTGCGACATTTTTCTTTTGTACTTTTTAAGGTTGTTACACCATAATTTATACCAAACGTAAATTATGAATATTCGAAAGGAAAGTTACTTGGCTTGTAATTTCTAGGACTATTATTTGGTTTCACCAAGGGCTTAGGCACCGGGCTTAATATCCACGAGCACGAGATTGGAAAACCAAAGCAAAGATGTTAATGGAGATCAAGACAATTGTCCAATTAAGGCAAAAAGCTCAGCCAAGAGCAGCAACTACCGAGACCAAAGATATTTCAATAAGTGTCAATAATCAAAGGCTCAGATAGCCCTAGACCGAGATCAACGGCCAACATAAATGAAAGGGATCAAAGGAGCTATATATAAAAGCACCACGTCAGCAATCCGCGTTGAAGCACTTTTAATTAGATGATGACAAGTATTTAAATCAATGTCGCACATGACAAACAAGGTCATTTATCCAAGAAGAAGGCTCTTAACCAATTGCGTTACAGAATAGGCGGCAATCCCAAGGCATAAGGGATCCTCTGGCATAAAAAAATTGACATAAAATCCTAAGTGTACTTTCCTATATTAGAGCTCTACTCAGAACTCATTAATGGTGGAAATACCAAAACACAATGTAGACAGCCTCTCGGCTATATAATAGTGACTAAATAAGGAAAGGACAGTAGATGTAGGGACTTTCAACCCGAACCACTATAAAAGTCTCGATGTTATTTACTTTCTGCACTTCACCTTCTTTACATATACTATTATTACTTTGCGGTTCAGCATCCCAAATTCAAGATTTAGCTACAACACATCTCGGAAATCTCTTTACTAGATCCTATATCCCATTCGACTCCCATAGACATACCTTCGGACTTTGGGTGTTGGCATTGACAAAATTTTGCACTAACACTTTTATCGCTAGAAGGAGGGCCCGAATCTCCATCATTTATTCCCCCTCGGAAAGTTCGGTAACATCATCCCTCCAACCATGACTAACTTTAGGAGTGATATGCTAACCCCTGAGTTGACCTTTAACCTCCGTATTTAACTCATTAAAGAAGACAATAATGAGAGATTGGTTACCCTCATTTCGGAGAAAGGGAATGGTAATACGATCCTTTTTATGAACTTTAAGCCCTCTAAATGAGACTCCTTTCGAAATATCTCCAAGAACCACTTCATGAGTTAGCCCGGCTTCGAAAATTGTAAAAGCCATGAATAGTGAAGTTAGGGATCTTTCCATTGAATTATTGAAATACGAAGATCTGGTTCCTTCCAACAAGAGAGCCCCACTGGTTAGCTTAGATGATGGGTTTCGAAAGAAGCTGAAGTGCGATCAATACCTTACCCCACTTAATCAAAGCTTGTCTCAAATATTCATGGAAACTCGTTATGACCTCTTTTACCCCGATTTCCCCTATTAAAGAAAGAAAATCCAAAGCGTGAAAAGTATTGCACTTACCACTTGATGAATGGATATGAAACAGACAAATGTCAAAAGCTCTCTTATGCGATCGAAAAATTCATACAAAAAGGGAAGTTAACTAAATTTATTAGGCATTAGATTAAATCTCCTATTTTAGAATTATTCATTTCGTTTTACTTTTTTAATTCCAGGAGAACTCCATGTAACCCTTGTCAAATGAATGCAAAAGGTGTTTCTTTCCGTAAAGATGAAGTTGCAAGAAAAATTCTTTTCATAAGTCAAATTCCCACAGACAAATAAAGGCCCCAGTTCCATTAAAATGCCTATCTCAGTTATAATTTCAAAAGTTTCAACTTCAAAGAGAAAGGGAACCTCATAGTTTTGGATCTTCGAAAGTTTAATCAGTGGGTCTCGTTACATCCATCTTTGGCATAACCCTGCCCAAGTTCTGACTGTCAGGGAATATTCAAGTCTTGGTATTCACAGTCTTGCTTTCGGTATGTTTTTCTCTTTAAGAACTTTTGCATATCATACTTTCATTTTGGATTTAAGAATATAAATTCCCTATTCATACATGCATTTAGGAATTAAGAACTGAAATTCCCTATTCATACTTGCATTTAAGACTTAAGGACAGAAATTCCCCATTCATACTTGCATCTAGGATTCAAGGACTGAAACTCCCCATTGATCTGACGAGATCAATGAAGAGTTTCATTTTTCTAAAATATATTTATGTATAACGGTAATATTTCCATCAACAATCTTCTTTTCCAAACTCGAATCAACTTCTTATTGAACATTGTGATTTAAAAAAAAACTATATGATTTCAAAAATCTTTACAAAATTGTACAAAAGCATTCTTTTCAAAGGACACATATTTCCCATCATCCAAGTTACAATAGCTTTCCGTAAAACCATTAAATTAAAAAGGATTTTGATGTCCGACACCAACCAAAAGTGGTTGTAGATGGCCTATAACAGGCAAAAGTGGTTGTAGATGGTCCACGCCAGCCATAAGTGGTTAAGATGGTTGACCCCAGCCATAAGTGGTTGTAGATTGGGACCCAACGATAAGTTGGTAGACCTTGCCATAAGAGAACCCCTACAGTGATGCGTAACAAAGTGTAAGGCCAATATCACTTGGGTTTAAAAAGAAATCGAAAAGTAAAATGCATGTTGGTAGTAAGTCATGATCAGTGGAATCATGCACTGGGTAGATCCCCAGTTAGATTAGAATATTGGGTAGATTCCTAAAATTAGTTAGCCATTGTCAAGTGGTACCATGCATTGGGTAGATTCCTAATTAGATTAGAATGTTGGGTTAATTCCGAATTAGATTAGAATGTTGGGTTAATTCCCAGCTAGATCAGAGTAGTGGGTAAATTCCTAATGTTAGCGAACCATGGATGAGAAGTGCCATGCATTGGGTAGATTCCAAGTTAGATAGGAAGTGGGTAGATTCCTAATGTTAATGAGCCATGGACGAGAAGTGCCATGCATCGGTTGGATTCCTAGTGAGATAGGAAGTAAGTAGATTCCTGATATGGATAGAATGTTAAGGAGAAGTTCCTAATTTAAGACACCGAGTAGATTCTCAGTAAACCGAAAAGAAGTAAAGGTAAACATTGAATCAGAATAAAATAAAACTCTTGATTATGTTATTAGGTTTGCTCCGGACAAGAGTCCAAGCGTAAAAGTCAGTCGAGTTTGAGACCTTATTTTAAGGAAATATGTCGGGGGCAAAAGATTCCCCAAAGAAGGAAAGTCCTAAAATTCACACCCAACCAAAGCGACAACATTAAGAAGTGAAGTCGAAAGGAATAAAGTTTCTTTACATATAGTTTATCCAAGAAAATGTTACAAGGGATAGCCAAGACGAACGCCTAAAGAAATAGTATTACAAAGACTGGATAACAAATAAGAGCATTAGAGGATAAAGTATAAAAACAAAAGTAGGAGATCCATCCAAAGGGGCAAGCTAAGGTAGCAAGTCAGAGCTCTCCGAAAAAACTTCAGTTTTATAGTCTCGGAAGTAATTCATTAGCCCTATCATCCTTAGCCTCTTCTCCTCCCTTCATTTAAAAACAAGTACAATGTTATCTCAGGAGCTAAGATATCGGTTCAGGGCTCACCACTCTCCGAAGAGAAGCATTAGATTGATTTTAGACCCAACTTTGACTCAAGGAAATTGATCTTAATCTCAAAGGCTTTAAGGGTTACTTTTAGCTTTGGAGTTCGACTACCTTGTCCTCATAAGTTTGGTAAAGAGAAGCATAGTCTTGTTGATCTTTGAACGGTTCAAGCAGGCTACTTACTAAGAAACATCAACTTAAAAGTAATAGAGATAAAAGACTATAACCAAAAACGAACTTCAAATCGGTTACTCTAGTTTGAAATATTATGTGACAATCACATCAAGTCGAATGAAAATTCAAATATAAGTAGGTCATCAAGGATGTTTCATTTAATAATTCATACAAGTCAAAAGTTATAAAGGTCATATTATTACAAAGACAAGTCACAGTATGTTTCCTTCATCACGAGTACTATCGGAAGTATCTTCTTATACCTCCTCGTCAACAGAAGTGGCCCCTTTCTCTTCCTCTACCAGGTTTCGGCTTTAGTGGCCTCGGTATCTCTCTCCTTCTGATGCTCCTCATACCTTTTAGCGAATTTGGCCTCTATGGTGGCTGCATGGTTTCAAAGGTCAGCTAGAGAGAAAGGCATGTCTTGATCTCGGTGGTGAGCGTAAGCATCAAATAAAACTTGGAAGACTCGCCTGATGCCTCCCTCTCATGCTCATCTCTAGCGATGTAACATTCTTTGTCAATCACCCCGGCCTCAGCTTTCTTCAGCCTCTTGTCCCTTTTCTTCAGGGATTTCTCTAGGGTCTCGATCTTGCAATTATACTCTCCTATAGTTCTACTTGACTCCTCAACTTGAGTGGTCTCCTCTTAAACCTTAGGCCTGAATCTCATAAACTCCTTTTTTGTCGCTTTGGTAGCATCCACCGTCTCCCGCATTTTTAGCCACCCATGCCGAAGGGCAAAGATTTCCACCATGGTCTAGGAATAGGTAAACAGAGTAAGGATACATGTTGAAATCATAATCTAACACAAGAATTTTTACCTTAATACTCTTTTGGAGGCTATACTCGATTTCTTTCCGAAGTCTCGATAAAGAGGTTGAAGGTCTAATATGTGTTTCGGTAATGACATGAAAAAGGTCGCCTTCAATGGGAGCTCCTGTAATTTTCATCGCCTGCTTATTTTTCTTAGCAAGCAAATCCGAATCTCTTCCCTTGGAACTCTCGGCTTTAGAGGATTGAAGACTTTTTGCTTCTTTGAACCAAGTGTGCTTTATCAAAAAGCAACGACTTTGATCTTTTCCTGGTGCCCTTTCCCTTATTTGGGAAGCCGACCATCATCGGAGAAGAAGACACTACAAAAAAGGATAAGGTCAAAATCAAAGTTAAGACTAAGTTGCGGTAAGAGCCTAAAATAAACTAGTTCAATGGTTACAGAGTAAAACCCTCGGTTTATCTTTCTCCCGGATCGGACCCAGTTTCCCCACTTCTATCAATGACTATGGTAGAAGCTGTCTTGTATAGAGGGTTTGAGTCCGACAAATTTAGCAGAAGTAGGTAGCAAGCCCCGAGCTTTTATTTTTTCTTCGGCAAGAGCTAGGTGTCGGTATCGCTATAAGAAAGCAATCTTCATAACATTCTTATACCTCTCCTTATATTGATCAGTGATAGTTGGATCGCTACTTTTCTTAGGTCTCATTATTTAAGATTTAACAAAATAAGGAGATACAACTTAGGATACGGGTGAGACTAAAGAAAAGGTAAATATCCAAAAACATACTAGCATTATTAAAGGAGGTGACAATTTGATCAAAAGAGGCCTTAATAAGGAACCACTTACGTGGCAATATCTTGCTAAATAAATCTTGTGGAGGAGATGGCCTTAGAATTTAAGAAAATACACGGCAAATTCCCTAATGGATTTGGATTCTAATAAGTTGAACATGTAATTGATCTCGATAACAAGTATGTCCCAATGGTCTCATTCAAAATACAGGATCGTCATAGCAGATAAAGATGTGTAGGAGGTAGCTAAGAGTTAGAAGGGATTAATGTGAAAAAATTCTAGAACATCAACAAATAAGGAAGCTAGAGGTAGGAAAATCCATGTTCTAAATGCTCCACAGACCACAAAAATACCCTTTTGGGGGATTGCTATAATGCATTCCAGACCCGAGAGCAAGCGTCACAACTCTTATGATCCCATACGAAGACAAAATATCATTGAGTTCTCGCCAAGTCTAAATAGGAGTATCCATTTCTAATCTATGAAAATAGAGCAGATGTCAAAAGAGGAATTGAAGAACTCTTGAAGATAACAATAGTGATTTTACAATTTGAACAAGTGAAAATAGGAAAGCAAAAGGAAAGGAGTGTTTATGTTAAAAGAACGGTACAGATTGAGAATAGGAAAGCTTTCCACCATGGATTTAGTTTAACACGTGTCCATAAAGAGAATATCAAAGGGTCCCTCACCAGATGCCAAGTCATCATTATACAAAAAGAAGAAATGCTTTTTGGGGATTGTTACCCGGCAACTTGGCCTGGTTACAAGATGATAGTTTCAGGAGATATGATTGGGCTTGAACGGGAGTCGAGTTAAGAAAGGATTGGAGGAATGAAGGCTAGTATGGTTCAGTCGTGCATGGCCCGGTGTACATGGCTCGGTCATAGTGCATAAGCCAAGGTGGTCCGGTCAGTCATGGTTCGTAGAGCATGGCTCGGCCTATGTGGTTCGGAGCGCATGGCTCGGCCCAGGTTGTTCAGTATACGTCGCTCGGTCGCGATTAGGGGAACAAGGTTGGTCGGTCAGGTATGGATCGGCCCTAATATGGCATATGTGGGTCGGTAGTTTTGGGTCGGCCAAGGTAGCCTAGGTAGTTCAGTGTGAGTAGGATCGGCCTCAGAAGAATTCTTTCATGTGGCTCGGCTCTTAGTGGGTCGGCCCCAGTGGGTCGGCCTAAGTGGTTCAGCATACCTGGTTTGGTGCACATTAGGAGAGTTACCATATTCTTAGATTTACAGCATGGTGATGCGATCGGTAGTGTTTTGCTTCGAGACATGCCACTAGATACTCTGGGTTCCTTGAAGGCCTCCTTCGAGTCAGCTACGAGACAACTCTTGGGTCAGCAACAGGTGGATCGGTGGTAGTGGATCGGCATGTCTGGGTCGGTCTACCCAGCCTGTCAGCTATGTCGAGCTATCTTGGTCATAGGCCTGCACAGGGGGTCCAGCCTATCTTCATATATAAATAGAGGGGTAGGGGTACAGTTGAAGGGACCTTTTTTTCAAGAACTCCAGGGAAACTCTACCATCTTTTATACTCTCTTCTTTTCTATTCAAACTTTTATTCAAGTGGTTTGTTTACGAATTGTATCTGTATTCAAGTGATTGGAAAAGTAATAAAGACTCTATTCAAAGTGGACGTAGGCAATTATGCCGAACCACTATTAATCCGGTGTTCTCATTTCTGTTATTGTTTTAGTACTCAATCGTGTTACTTCTTTGTTTTAATTCACTTTCTTCATTAATCTCTCTAGATAATTCTATTCAAGGGTGTTAGTTACCAATTTTGGTGCTTTCACTGAGAGGTGTACATTCTCAGGCTGTTAGAATCTACTTTGTTGCTACTAGATTGAGGAAATCCCTCGAATAAGATCCAAGTTCATTCTCAAGAGTTCATAGATTCTACTCAGAGTTCCTACGGATAACTCTAAGATGACAAAACCACGTACCAGATCCGCCTCCCACAACGCCGATGCTAATGAGACCGCTAGCGTCCAGCAAGTAGGACCTAGCAATTAGTAAGTTAATGCCGGTGCAGAACCCGCCATCATCCCAAACCAAGCAGAAGCTGTCACCAGGGTAGAGTTCAATGAGCTGGTGAGGGAGCTTGTAGAAAGTAGGAGACAGCTTAACGAGCAAATTCAAACAAACGCCAACCTGATGACCCAGATCGCTCATTAGTAGGGTCAGAACGTTGGAGGAAGACCTGCTTCCTACTCATCATGTAACAGCTCCGCTTTTTCAAATGAACACCCCAGGCGTAGACGTCGTAGGATTGAAACGACACAAACTGGTGCAACAGAGCAATTGGTAATGACTCCCCAAGAGCAAACCAACAGAAATGGTCCAGATTCCTTAGCTGGAACCGTGGCTCCTCAACTGCACCTGGGGAGTCGCTCCCAACCTGGAGTGGGAAACTTAGGATCTGGAGCACGCTTGGGAGCTGGCCCACCACCTCTCCACGATCGTAGTGAAGCGGGTCCTCAAGATGCACACTTAGGTGACCGCCTACCGAGGAGGCACCAGCTAGAGCAATCGCGTAGGATGGATACCGACTTGCCACCTCCCATCCAGACTCCGGATTTATCAGCTATGGTCAGGAAACTGATGAGGGAGAATCAGGGCTTAACCAACGATGGTTAGGGCATATCAAGGAGCCATACTCCATTTACATATACCATCCTAAAAGCCGAGTACCCCCGGAAATTCAGCATGCCAACTATTCCAGCTTATGAAGGGAAGACCGACCCCCGATAGCACATATTGAGATACGAGTGGATGATGGACTCGGCTAGGGCAAATGATGTGACCAAATGCAAATGCTTCCCAATAACCCTATCCGGAATCGCTTCCATGTGGTTCACCATACTTCCCCCGCGATCGATCTCCAGGTTTGATGAGTTAGCGACGAAGTTCGTGGAGCAGTTCAGGATCCATGCCACTCGCCCAAGGGACATGATGTCATTGTCCATTGTGATCCAGGCTCCGGGGGAATCGTTGAAGGATTATTTGCAAAGATTTCATGTTGCGGCTACCGAAGTTAGCAATCCGAATGACCATGTTATCCTTATGGCCGTGATGCAAGGAGTAGATCCAGACTCAGAGTTTGGTGATTGGCTGGTAGGCAAACCACCGACTACCCTGGAAAGCTTTTATTCAAAGGCGAACCAATTCATGAGAAGGGAAGAGGCCAGGTGGTCAAGACGGAGCAGTGCGCCAGGGCCCAGTAAGGAAGTGGTGCAAAGCAACTTTGTGGTAAAGCAATCTGGCGAAAACTCTGGTAATGTCCAAGTCAATGTTCAAAATAAGCCAAAGAAGTCTAAACGATCCAGAGGAGGAAATTCCAGACGAAAGAGGGAAGCAGGAAAGTGGAAACCAAAAATCCCAACCTATAGCGAATATACACCTCTGAATACATCTTTAGAGAATATTTATCTATCAACTTGTAATACATTCCAATACCGAAAGCCATGCCCAAAGGAATTGACCGAGGAATAAAAGCGGACTGTAAAGTATTGTCGGTTTCACGAGACCTACGGGCACAATACTGAAGAGTGCAGACACCTCCATGATGCTATAGAAAAGCTGATTCGCCAGAAGAAGTTACAGCAGTTTGTTAAGAATCCACAAGAAAGCAGACAGGGGACATCCGACCCCAATCATGGGCAAGCTTCACATCGACCTGAGGAGCCCGCTCGGACCGGAGGAAGGTTGGTCATAAACACGATAATCAGTGGACCTCATTCGGTAGATAAGAGTTGGCAAGAAATGGAATGCTATGCTAGTTCCATGAAGCATGCGGGCTTCGAATGCTGCTCGAACACAGAAGACGGGACTCCAGCGAAACAGCAGCGAATGATGACCAATGATATAGTATTCAGGAGTAGGGATGCCGATCAGGTGGAGGCACCTACCATTGAACCGATGGTTATCTCAGCTACGATCGGACCGGTGCTTATGAGAAGGATACTAATTGATTGTGAGAGTTCTGTTAATATTATCTTCAAAATGGCGTATGACCAAATGAAGATGGAGGCGAAGGATCTAAAACCATCTAAAGTCCGCATTCACGGCTTTAATGGTGCAGCTACTGATGCAATAGGTTTTGTTGAATTGCCATTTGAACTAGGGGAAGGTGAATGCAGGAGGGTATGGATCCTACCATTCATTGTTTTGGATGTTGATTCCCCGTATAATGTTTTTCTGGACCGACCAGCCCTGGCGGAGTTTAGGGCAGCTTTGGCCCGTGGTGTTTGACCCTGAAATTTCCAACGGACAGTGGAGTTGGTGTAGTGCATAGCGATCAAGTGACTGGTCGTGCTTGTTATGTGGTTGAGCTGAGAGAGGCCCGGCGAAGAGAGAAGGGAAAGGGTGCGGACAACCCTGTCCGCATCCATGCTGATGAAAATTGACAATAAGCGTCTGAGCCTTGGCTTTGGCAACACAGTCGGATCTACAGAGACATAGATCCGAGAGATGATGATGAAGAACCTAAGGAGGCCAAGGAAGCACCGGCTGAACTAACGATTGACATTCCAGTTAGCCATGATGACCCGCCACGGGTGCTTAAGATTGGATCACAGCTCAACCCCTCGATGATAGGGGATCTTTCTGATTTCCGCCGAGCGAATCTAGATGTTTTCGCTTGGACCATTCTGATATGTGTCTGATTTCTCCTGCCATCGCAAGTCATATGTTGAACGTTGACCCAAATTATATGCCAGTGAAACAAAAGAGGAGAGGCATGGACCCGAAGAGGTCCGCTACTCTCAAAGAGGAGGTGGATAAAGTCAAAGCCAATGGGTTCGTCCGCGACGCCCTCTATCCTAAATGGATATCTAATCCCATTATGGTGACGAAGGAAAATGGGAAATGGAGGACCTATGTTGATTACTCGGACCTGAACAAGGCGTGCCCTAAGGATAGTTTTCCATTACCCAGAATTGATCAGCTGGTCGACTCGACAACAGGACACGAGTTGTTGTCATTTATGGATGCGTATTCGGGATACAATCAAAACCCGATGCACATTCCAGATCAGGAGCATACCAGTTTTGTCACGGACGTTGGACTGTACTGTTATGTTGTGATGCCTTTCGGGTTGAAGAACGCAGGGGAAACTTATCAGTGTTTGGTGAATCGGGTGTTTAAAGACTAGATTGGTAGAACGATGGAAGTCTATATGGATGATATGCTTGTGAAGTCACGACAGTCAAATGACCACATTCGGGACTTAGTAGAGATGTTTGATATACTTAGATTTTACGGAATGAAAATCAATCCATTGAAATGTTCCTTTGGCGTTGCGTCAGGGAAGTTTCTGGGTTTCATTGTCAACGCACGGGGAATCAAAGCCAACCCAGAAAAGATTCAAGCTATTCGAGACATACAAGTACCCAAAACTATAAAGAAAGTATAAAACCTGAATGGGAAAGTCACTGCGTTGAGTCGATTTATATCCAGAGCAATCGACAAGTGTATTACCTACTTTGATGTGATAAAGAAAGGGAAAAGATATTTTTAATGGACACCGGATTGTGAGGACGCGTTCCAAGCTCTGGTGAGACACTTGGAGAGGCCCCCCATTCTGTCAAAGCCTGTAGACCATGAGGATTTGTATGTTTACTTGGTCGTATCCTAACATGCCATCAGTGCGGCCTTGGTTCGTGAGGCGGACCGTTTAGTAAGCATTTAACGGGGGCAGAGAGAAATTATCCTAAGATTGAGAAGCTGGCTTACTGTTTGGTGATCACGTCACGCAAGCTTCACCCGTATTTCCAGGAACATCCGGTCATTATTTATACCGATCAACCTTTGCGGCAGGTGCTACAACGACCGGAGACTTCTGGAAGGCTACTCAAATGGGACATCGAGCCGAGTCAGTTCAACATCACTTACCTACCACGGAGGGCTATCCAGGGGCAAGCGCTAGCAGATTTAATTGCAGAGTTCACCATATCAAACAAGCCAAATAAAAGTGATGTGATTCCCGCTGTTCGATGGAAGCTACATACCGATGGGGTGTCCTATGACCATTGTCCTGGAGCTGGTTTTTTTCTTGTAACTCACGAGAACCGATTGATTTGTTATGCTTTGAAACTTAATTTCCCCGCTGCGAACAACGAAGCCGAATATGAAGCGTTGATCGCTGGACTAAAGCTTTACCAAAGAACTGGGAGTGAAATCGGTTGAAATCTTTTATGACTCACAATTGGTGGTGTACAAAGTACGGGGAGACTATCAGGCAAAGGGGCAAAGGCTTGCCCCATACCTCGCTTGGGTTCAAGAATTGTTGGCGGACCTCGAATACTACGATATTTCGCACATTCTACGCGAACAAAACGGGGAAGCCGATTCCTTGGAAAAATATGCAAGCACTGGTGATGCACAGTAGATGGGCTTGGTTCCCGTAGAAACTTCACATGCCCCGAGAATAAATGAGATGGAGGTAGATTTTGTGTTAGAGACGGAAATTGAAAGGGAGTCGTGGATGACCCCATTCAAAGAATACTTACTACACGGAACCTTGCCCGAGAGAAAGAACGAGAGACGACAAGTCGTTCATAAGGCCTCACGGTATATAATGTAGGATGGAATGATGTATCAGAAGGGATTCTCCGTTCCCTATCTTAGGTGCATCGCCCACGATGAGATAAAGTGGGTTTTAAGAGAAGTCCATGAAGGAGAATGTAGCGACAATACTGGTGGGCAGACACTAGCAAAAAAGATACTTCGCTATGGATACTATTGGCCGACCGTGAATCGGGACGCCGTGGACTATGTAAGGCGATGCGACAAATGTCAAAAGTACGCAAAGATCCAGAGAGCACCGCCGACGGAACTCACGCAAATGGTTAGTCCATGGCCATTTTCAATATGGGGGATCGATATAATCGGCTCCTTGCCAATCTCCAAAGGTAGTGCGAAATACGCAATCGTCGTGGTTGATTACTTCACCAAGTGGGCAGAAGCAGAGCCATTAGCTACGATCAACACTAAAAAGGTCGTTAACTTTGTTATGCCAAACATTATATGCTGCTTTGGTCTCCAACGGACTATCATTACTGACAACGGAACTCAATTTGAGAGTAGAGAATTCAAAGAGTTCTGGCAAAAATATTGCATTGAGAAAAGGTTTGCAACAGTCGCTCACCCTAAAGCAAATGGGCAAGTTGAAGCCGTAAATAAGATAATCAAGTCCATCTTGAAAAAAAGTTTAGAGAAGGCTAGAGGCAAGTGGGTGGATGAGCTTCCAACAGCACTCTAGGCCTACAGAACCACCCATATGTCCGCGACTGGCTACACTCCTTTCGCCTTGGCATACGACACTAAAGCTGTTATACCCGTGGAACTTGAAGTTCCTTCTCACCGGGTGACTCATTATGATCCTAGAACGAACCGAGATCTTTTACTAGAGTCGTTGGACTTCGTCGACTAGAAACGTGAAGAAGCGTATTTAAGGGCGGCCCCATATTGGTACCGAGTCGCCCGATATTATAATGAAAAAGTTTGACCAAGAACTTTTGATGTGGGCGACCTCGTTTTGAAGCGAGTTTTTTCGGTCCCGTCACATATGAATCCTACATGGGAAGGTCCCTACTTCATCGAACGAAGGCTTGGAGAAGGAACCTTCAAGCTAGCGACTATAGATGGCGTGACACTCCCCCGAGCATGGAATAGCGAGCATCTGCACCGTTATTATACTTAGTTTATTTCTTTTGCATTTTATTAGCAATAGTTTCCAGTATATGTTTCTTTTGTTGTTCTCTACTTCCGACATGTAATAAGACAATTCAGTTTGTCCTTATTTTCTACAATCAATAAAGGCTTGAAGCTGTTATTCTATGAACGATTGGTGTTCCATGTTTTATAACTTCATGGAAAAATTAAATAGCATTAATCTGTCTGGCGTTTGAACGCACACACAAAACTAAAAGTCAATCAGCAAATGATTCAAAAAATCTCTAAGTCCCCAGAGTGCGGACTAGAGTACTCCGAGTCCCTAGAATGCGGACTAGAGTATAAACAATTCAAAAAATCTCTAGGTCCCCAAAGTGCGGACTAGAGTACTCTGAGTCCCCAGAATGCGGACTAGAGTATAAACGATTCAAAAAATCTCTAAGTCCCTAGAGTGCGGACTAGAGTACTCTGAGTCCCCAGAAGGCGGACTAGAGTATAAACGATTCAAAAAATCCCTAGGTCCCTAGAGTGCGAACTTGAGTAGTATGAGTCCCTAGAGTGCGGACTAGAGTATAGACGATTCAAAAAAAATCTCTAAGTCCCCAGAGTGGGCACTAGAGTACTCCAAGTCCCCAGAGTGCGGACTAGAGTATAAACAATTCGAAAAAATCCCTAAGTCCCCAGAGTGCGGACTTGAGTACTCTGAGTCCCCAGAGTGCGGACTAGAGTACTCTGAGACCCCAGAGTGCGGACTAGAGTATAGACGATTCAAAAAAATCTCTAAGTCCCCAGAGTGCGGACTAGAGTACTATGAGTCCCCAGAGTGTGGACTAGAGTATAAATGTTCAAAAATCTCTAAGTCCCCAGAGTGCGGACTAGAGTATAAACGATTCAAGAATCTCAAAATTCCCACGGTGCGGACTAGAATATAAATAATTCAAAAATCTCCAAGTCCTGTGAAAGCAGATTAGAGTTTACATGATGCACAAGACTCTGAATTTCAATTACAGATTAAATTATAAGCTAAGCAATGAGAGTCTGGGAATACAAAGAAGCAAAATTTTATTTACTAATCAAAAAAGAAGTTTCATTACAATTTCTCCAAAGTCCGGAGCCAAAATCTATCTACGACGACTATAAAAAAAAGAGAGGAAAACAACTACATGGTACTAAGTTACTTATGTTGAGAAAAATGTGGCGAGACAACAACTACTTCTTCGGTTTTCTTTCCCTCTTTGGCTTCTCCGAAGTTTCCTCATCCGAGCGCCTCTTTATGGACCCTTTGCTTCCCAATGACGAAGTACTCGAGGGAGGAGCAGGAACTTCCAAAGGTGTGACCCCACCAGGGAGAATAACCTCCAGCGGCCTATTTAAGGGATTGTCGAGCTCTACCACTTGAGGTTCTAATTTTACTTTAATTTTCTCCTTTTTCTCCTCCTCGAGTTGCGCCTTCATGCTGAGCTTGGAAGTGTGCTCGGAAGTGCCCATAATTTCGACATCATCGTGCCCTTCTACGGGTGAAGGATCTTCGGGCTTATCTTCCTCAAGCGCCCCTATTACTTGAGCGTCAGGACTAGGTGTCACCGGTGTGGAGTACTTCAGTCTCTTTTTCTTCCCGCTCTATGGCGACATCGCTACTTGGAGTCGGTTCAGGGCTAGAATGACCTGCACGAATTCATGAAAAGTGAATGTTAAGATACGATGGTTATTCGCCAAAAGCGATGACTGTATGAACTTTAGAAGGTGGGGTCACATACCAGCTTCCATTTGGCCCTCAGTCGTCTTGGGAGTATCACCCCCCAGAATTGGGGATAGCATGTGGATGCCAAGTCTAGGCTTCTCCGGATCATAACCCACATGTTGCCCGGGGGGATTAAGCGATGGAGTTTTGGTCAAGTCAACGGGAGGAGGAATCTAGGGCTCGAAGCCAGACGGGCCAGCGGCATCCTCTTTGTCCTTTGATGCAGGGGAGCCTCCTCTGAAGAGGGCTTTCGCCACAGATAAATCTGAGGGTTCATTACCTCGAAGCACTTCCCTCACCAAAGCCTCTTCATCAATCTCTTCGACACCCAGCTCCACTTTTTTAATTCTAATCAAAGTATCCCATGCTTCGGCAAGTGACTTGAGATAATTCTCGCCCAAAAAAGACAAGTCACGATGCATGAGGACTCTTGCATTCAACTCGGCAATGAGCGGGTCGAATAAACATTTTATTTCTTCCATGCCGGCTCCGGTAGCTACCTCGAGTCGAGAGTCGGCCTCTGTGAGCGCTATCTTCTTGCCTTCCTCACGAGCTGCTTCTTTTAGCGCTTCAATCCTGGATAGCTCTTCGTCGAGTTTCGTCTTTAGAAGCCGTGTTTCGACAATTTCATCGCAGTATCTTTGAGACTCTTCCTGCGCTACAATTTTCTCTTCTCTCTCTTTAAAGAGCAGCTCCTCTAGTTCCATGACTCATTGAGCGAGAATGTTTTTCTCTTTTTGGATAGAGTCTTTCTCCAAAGCTAGAGCACCGCTGCGTTGGATTGCCTTATTGAGTTCTTTCTTATAAGTGGCCTCCAAGCAGCTAACTGCCTCGGCTGTCTCCTTAGTATTTTTCTGGGCAGTCTCGAGCTGAGATTTGTATGAGGATAGCTCTTTATTCTGGTTCTTAATGATGTCTCTGTCATGTATATCTTCAAGTGTGAGGCGATCAATCTCATGTTGGCGTTCAATAGAGACCTCTGAAACTTTCTCCACCAAGTGTACGAATGCATCATGCTGGAAATATACATCGTTGTTGCAGGAGATGGCGCTCTATTTGACATGTCCAGGGATAGGATGGATTGTGGGGAGAAATTTCAGTCCGTCGAAACAGATCTTTGGAAAATGTCCGAGTTCACGTGCTACTCTTCGGAGTTCATGCTACTCCTCAGAGTCCTCGTGCTACTCTTCGGAGTCCAACTGCTACTCTTCGGAGTCCAAATGCTACTCCTCCGAGTTCACGTGCTACTCTTCGGAGTCCATGCTACTCCTCAGAGTCCTCGTGTTACTCTTCGGAGTCCAACTGCTACTCTTCGGAGTCCAAATGCTACTCCTCCGAGTTCACGTGCTACTCTTCGGAGTCCATGCTATTCCTTAGAGTCCTCGTGCTACTCTTCGGAGTCCAACTGCTACTCTTCGGAGTCCAAATGCTACTCCTCCGAGTTCACATGCCACTCTTAGGAGTCCATGCTACTCCTCGGAGTCCTCGTGATACTCTTCGGAGTCCAAACCAAAGCCCTCTAACGAGGCACAAGCCCTCTTCGGAGGCACAACTCTTCGGAAAAGCCCTTCCCAAAGGCATATCAAACAAACCCTCTTCAGAGGCACACTTTTATTCTTAATGGTGAAATGCTAAACAAAGCCCTTTAACAAGGCACATCTAAAAACTTCGTTGATGGAACCAATAAAGGGGCGTCTTCTCAAAAAGAAGATTCCAGGTCGAAGCTGAATACTTATGATTATTCGTACAAACAAGTATCAGGTAAAACAGCTGACGTCTGTCCCGTGGTCCATTCAACGATGGAATATAACTTTCTAAGAAACATATCAAAACATTCTTTAGAAGCTCGCTTCACTGCGTAGGGGAATCCACTTTTCAACAAATAAAAGTGATCATCCCTGAAGTAGAAGTGTTCTTTAAAAAGAAAGAGAAAGAGAGACTTCTCTGATACAAATCGTATTCTATTAAAAGCAGAATAATATTTCCTCAAAATCGAAGAATTATTCTCTAAAATAAGAGTACAAGTCTTTTCAAAATATTGCAGTAAACCGTTGTATGGGGGCACATAGCTATATTAATAAAAACAACGCTCAAACATCATACCACGAGCTCACTGCAGTAGCATATAAAGTAAATAAAGAAACTTGTGCAAAAACAAGGAATAAATGCGTTCACACATATGTTAACAAGAAATTGTAAAAGCAAAGAGAACCATATTATTCCATACTATGAAAATTTTGTACATGTGCAGGTTTCGACAAGCGGAGGCCAGTATCCGCACAATCTCCGGTCAATAAATGCAAAAAGCAAAAAGCAGAACAAGAAGCCTAGAGTCCAGCTTATCATTCCTTCTTCCTACCACCCTTAGAGCTCTTTTTCGGCTTGACAACTAGTTTTGGAAGCCGTTGTGGATGGGTCGGGGAGGAAGGAGAAAGAGGAGCAGCTGGATCTTCTTCAACATTTTCTTCATCAGCCAAAGTGCTCTTCTTCTTCTTCTTCTTCATTGCATGCTTCCCTTTCCTCTTTGAAGAAGACTCACTTCCCGGAGTAAAAAACTCAGAAAGCTTTGTGTCGTCATCATAAGTTTGCTCTGGAGTCTTCTCGCCTTCTTCAAGTTCCCCAGTCTTTTGCTCTTGCGAAACAACCGGATCGTCCAAGTCTTCGAGGGCTTCTATTTTCTCTTCTTGCGATCCTGGTTGAGAAGCAGAAAGAGGAGTAACTTGAGAAGAAGGAGGAACGACAGCCGAAGAAGGAGAAGTTTGCACAGCTTTCGGTGCTTCCTCTACAGAAGAAAAGAAGTTAAAATCAGTATTCTCCGAAAAAAGGGAAGATATTGGTTCATCGAGACTTAAGTAACAATCGAGAAATTCATCAAACTCGGTTGAAGCAAAAAAGTAGTCCGCTTGACCTGGTTCAACATCAAAGTTACCTAGAGAAGTCTGCTTTGCAAGATCAATCTCGAATTTCTAAGCCGCAATATCTTCCAGGGCCTCTTCCTCGGCGGGAGTGGTCACAATTTCTTTGTCGACTTTAGCAGGAGGCAAAGAGTGTGAACTGGAGCCAATAATATCGACATCCGCTGAAACCAAAGTACGAACAGGGGCAGTAAGAAGTATTTCTTTTTCGGAATGCTTCTCTCCCGTTGCTTCGGCTCGTGCTCGGGCAAGTTGCCCCTTTCCCTTAGCAAGTGCAGCATGGGCATTTTCATCTAAATAAGTTGCTTCAAGATCTGCTTCGGCATAACCGGCACCACCAAGCATATCGATTATCGCCTCCCATACCTCAGCCAAGGTGACTTCATATTCTGGCCCCAAAAACGAGAGACTTCCGCGCCCCAAGACGCTATGGATATAAAAGTCGAATAAAGTGGTGTTAATGGTGGCTTTGGTTGCCTCATGAGATTCTTCGGCTGCAGTTTTGCCGGCGATAGCTTCGTCATGCTCTCTTTCAGCCTTTAACAACTGAGACTGCAGCCTTGTAATTTCCAAGTCTTGGGAGCTAACTTTCTCCCGAAGCTGAGCGACGTCATCGCGATATTTCCCAGTAACGTGCTGCTCTGCTTCAAGTTTCGCTTCAGCATCTCGCTGAGCAGCATGGGCATCTCGAACTTGCTTTTGGAACATTTCTTCTTTTTGCGAATAAGAAGTGGAAGAAGTAGTAAGCTCGTTCTTTAGTCTTTCAACTTCAGCTTCAAGTCTCCCATAGTCATCTGTGATGCTCTTCATTTTAGCATCGTGCTTCTTACAAATTTTATCCCATTCTGACTTATCATTCTCCATAGTCAGCATGGCTTCAAGGTTCATGCGATTAACCCTTTGAAGCTCATCAACCAGTTTCTGCCATCCAGACATTCTCTCAATGTCAATCTTAACAGCATCGAGATTCTTCAGCATGGCCTGCTTGTCAATAGGAACCAAGTCTAAGTCAAAGCGAACTCCTTTTAAACACCAATTTGGAAATCGGTTCTGAAGTGTGGGAGGAGCCTCCTTTACTTGATACTGAGGCCTATTGATAATCGTTTGAATGTCGGATTTATGGAGAGCAGGAGAATCAGAGGGGATATCAAGAGGAATTGAAGCAGGGGTCTTTTCGGAAATTTCAGACACATCACTATGTTTGATCCGCTTGCTCGGATCGTCGACAAGGTGACTCTTTCCCTTATCATCATGGGATTTCCTCTTATGAGAATCATCGCTTCTTTGAGAAGAGTCGTGTCGATCATCTCTTCTTCTTTGCTTCTCCTCATAAGTTCGCCTTTCATGAGCTTTTCTAGCAGCTCTTTCTTCATCCGTTTCCCTCGGGGCAGTGAGATAGCTCCTAAAATCATAATTCTCATGGCTTCCATGGCACCGGAATTTGTCATAATATGAGCCACTTCGCCCCATCGAAGAATCTGAAATTAAAAAAAGAAGACAAGTCTTAGGGATAACCAAGAAAATGAACTTAAGTGCATATAAGTGCCGAAAAATTCTAAGTGTGTGTGGCGTGTAAACTATGCGCGTCGAGCTTCAAACCACTCTTTGGCTTGTGGGTGACGTCAAATTTTGCAGCTGGCATTAACTCTTGGGTTGATGGAGTTTGCTGCAAGGAAGATGTCTCCTCAATTGCTGAAGAAGTAACTTTAGCGGTAATAAGGTCATCCTTAAAGAGTTCTTGCGAAGTTATCATTAAGTCGCTTAGATCATCGAAAGTATCTCCACCGTCGTGCTCGGCGGAATCTTCTTTCTCAACTCCTTCTTCGATCACTGGGGAAAGTGAAGGTTTACTGGACGACCCCGCAATATCAATAAAAGTAGAACACTTCACTAATGTAGTATCTACAGTAGGTTCTTTCAGAGCCATCTCTTCTGCAGAAACTGGGGCATCCGATGTCCCTGCTTGAGGGTCAGAAACTTCATGAATCTGAGTAGACCGGGAAGAGTGCAGAAGACCGTACTGGTGCAAAAACCCGTCTTTCAGCAAAAATTTGGTACTTCTCTCTTCAGCAGCCACATCACTCAAAGTGTCTAAGGTTGACTTAAGGCTGGGATCTCGAAGTGGAGGGGGAAGTGCTGCAAAAGGTAAAGAACGAAGTTAAGCATTTGACAATTCGAGTTTCGAGAAGTTCAGAAGATGAAGAAAACGGAGAAAGGCAATCTTACTTCCGACTCTCCAGACGGCATAAAATCCCAGAGGACAGCGGACAAAGAAGAATTGACTCAAAAACCCATGTGCACTATCGGGTAAGTCTAGAATCAACCTACGGTTTCTTGCGCCTCTCACAAGTATAATCGAAGGATGATCTTTGTTCTTCGCAAAGGTGCACAAATAGCAAATCTCCTCAAAACTGGGAAGGCGGTTAAGCGTTCTTCTAAACAGCACACACAACCCCATTATTATAGCATAGCCGTTAGGGTGTAGCTGGAAGGGAGAGATGGCTAATCGAAGAAAAAGTTCTCGGAGAAAATCATTAAAGGGAGGAATAGCTCCGCTTAAGCACATCTGGCGATTAACTGCAACAAAACCAAGGGGTGGCCTGTTAGCAATATCGTTTGCTCCAGGAAATAAAGCATCTGTCTCGGCAATGCCGAACTGGATACACAATTGTCTGAAAACTTTATTGCTCAAGGTGGTAGAAGTCCTTTCCTGAGGATCAATCAATGGGTTAGCAATCGGAAAAGCTTCTCCAGCTGGTCCTGTATCTTCTTGTTGAGATGCCATTCTACACAAGGAACTGGATATTCAAATATGAAGGTGCACGTTTCCTAAAAAGTGTGAAGTGTTGTGCAAGACTAATACAATAACAAGCAAATATAACTGAAATCAAGTTAGTTGACATTTGTCGATTATAAAGTTTCAAGGCTTTTTATCTTAAGTCCAAGTACAGTGCTGTGTTGATGCAAACAAATCAGCTTTTGTTGATTATTTCAGCTTTGCTTTAATACTTCACTTGAATTTGTTGTTTCACAGCATTTCATTCACAAAGTTCATTTAAGTTGATTATTCTTTATCGACTAATCTGTCATTCGATGTGGGAAGTCAATGACAGTATATTCGCCCTAGTTTTCTACAAATGTCATACTTAAACAGGTTGTTAGATTAAAGATTAGTATAATCTGTATCAAAGTTCAACACAGTTCAAGGTTCAAGCGAGTTAGCTCAGAATTTGTTTAAGTCCTAGGTCGTTCAGCGACCTAGTATAGGTCGGAGCCTCCTTGGGTCGTACTGTGCAAGTCAAAAGGTTCAAGGCAATGCAAGTTTGTCCAAGTGTTAGCTCGGTCGCGACCTAAAATCCTATGCCGCAAGGAAGTTAAGTCGTAAATTTCTTAGGTCGTTTGATTCCAAGCTCGACCCAAAAGTTGAGTCGCAGTAAGTTGTTCGGCTTTACTTAGGTCGTAAGAATTCTTAGGTCGGTCAAGTTCCTTAGGACGTAAGTCTTAGGTCGCGAGAATTTCGACACGACCTAATTTTTAGGTCGCTCAGATTCGTTAAGTCGCTGACCTCTTCTCGCAATCCATCTCGACCCAATAACCCGTTGTCAATTACATACAGAAATCCATCGTCCTCTTCGTAAAGTTCTCCATCCCTTCATACTACTGAATCGCCCCAAAAATAATTCAAAACCTACCCAATCCATCACGGATTCAATGCATTACCATGCCTTAATAAATCAGTCAAGCAGCGATAAAAAGTCGATCGCGACAACCACTCGAAATGAAGCATGACACATGGAATTGAACCGAAGTTGGAAAATAGGGATTCATAGTTCAACGATGAATATGGCGGGATGAAGATTGAATTCACTTACGAGTATAGTGGTGAAGATAAATCGGTGACTAAAATGGGTTGAATTCGCCTTAGGAAACTCGAGGATTCGTCAATGGCAGTAGGAGATCGGAGCAGTAAGGTGAAGAGGAAGAAGCGACCTAACAAATTTATATGGGGCTGAGAGAGGAAGGCGAATAGGCACGCGAGTTAGCGAGTGTTTTAGGTCGCTCACGACCTAGTAAAGTTAAGTCGAAGCACACGACCTATGACATAGGCCTGTACTTCGAGGGGCAAATGTTAACTCCTATTTTGAAGCGACCTAAAATATAAAGCGATCTAGCAACCTATAAGCCCTAACGACCTAACTTCTCCAACGACCTAAGAGTGCTAACGACCTAAGAGTGCTAGCGACCTAACTACAGAGACGACTTAACGACCTAAGGACTTCACGACCTAACATACCTAACGACCTAAAGGTATCTGCGACCTAAGAGTGCTAACAACCTAAAAGTGCTAACGACCTAAGAGTGCTAGCGACCTAACTACAGAGACGACTTAACGACCTAAGGACTTCGCGACCTAACATACCTAACGACCTAAAGGTATCGGCGACCTAACTTCTCCAACGACCTAAAACTCTGTGACCTAAAGGTATCGGCGACCTAACTTCTCCAATGACCTAAAAGTCCATGACCTAAAGGTATCTGCGACCTAATAGTCTCAACGACCTAACGGCATAATGGTCTTGGCGACCTAATATCACAAAGGACTTCGCGACCTAACTTCGTAAAGGACCTACAACCTAAAGAAGGAAGCGACCTAACTGGTTCAAAAGGCAGTGCGACCTACGACCTACCTTAGGTCGCTCACGACCTATAACATGCCCCGTTTAAAAAAGCCAACATAGTTCCCTATGCCGCATTTCTGTAGGTCGCTCACAACCTACCAGCCCACTAAGTCACCAACGACTTACAACTTACCTTAACCTTAACCCGTCTGTAACCTATGACTTATCTTAGGTCGCACACGACCTACGACCTATCTTAGGTCGTTCACGACCTAAGACTCAGAGATGAAATCACACCCAGAATCACCCCTATAAATACAGCCCTAACTCCAAAAGGAAAGGGACTTTTGGGGCCGATCATTCTCTGAAGCGCCATTACTCTGCAGAATTCTTAACTCATCCAACACTTGAAGAACTCCAACACCAAAGACACTACAACAAGCTTTGAAAGAAATCACGCACATCCGACACGGATTCAACAAGTTTCAACATCGAAGTTTGAGCTACTAGTCCAGAGTGTTTTTGTGATCAAAGTGAATTGTATTTGAAGTGCATTGTATCAAATTGTAACCAAATCAACAATAAAAGAATATAAAGCGGATGTAGGCTTAATTACGAGCCGAACCACTATAAAACTGTTGTCTCTTTACTTTTCTACTATTTTCAGCTTATATTCTGTTCCCGTACCAACGGGTGGTGCTTTCACATTACTATTACACACACCGGGTGTTAGCGTTCACTTTTCAGCGTTAACATTTTGGTGCTTTCACTGAGAACCCAACTCAGGGATACATTCACCATTGCTTCACAAAAGTTCGTGGAAAAAGTTTCTTTTAAGACTAGAAATCTATCTGAGATCATGACTCCTGGAAGAAAGGGTAGATCTGCCAGATCCGGAAATGCTCATGAGGGAACCTCCGCTTCCCCAATAGCAAACGAGGCAACTCCTACCATTGGAGTCACAAGGGCTGAATTAGACGACATAATGTCAGGATTATACCAGCAGATTGAAACCCAAAATGCTTTGATGATGGATAGATTAAACGCTCTACTTGGGGCAAATCGACAACCGGAAAACAATGAAACAGTTTTCGCTGAAGATGCTCATAATTCCCAAGAGAAAGATATTCCTCAAAGAGCAGCTAGCACCGCCGAAGCGCCACCTTTCCAAGCTGAAGGTCCAAGGTCGCAGCCAACTTTTGGCGAGCATTTGCCTAGGCAAACTTCTGAAAGAACGGCTGATGTCTGCCCAACGATGCCTCTAAACAATGAGGAATACCTATTAGGGATGGTTCGCCGAATCATGAAAGAGAGCATGCAGAGGGAAGAAAATGAAAATGATTGGGGATTTGCACCAAGCAGAACTCCGTTTACTGAAAGGATCCTGAAAGCAGATTTTCCAAGAAAATTTGTACCTCCTACTATCCTGGCTTATAGGGGGACAAGTGACCCAAACCAGTTTCTATACAAGTACGATTGGCATATGACCAGTGCAAGAGCATCAGATGAGATTAAATGTCGATACTTTCCAGTATACTTGGAAGGTGTGGCTCTGCTGTGGTTCACAAAGCTACCAACTCGATCCATAGATCAATTCTCTGATTTAACTCGAAAATTCAAGGATCAGTTCAGGTTGTATGCTTCAAAAGCTAAGGATATAATGTCACTGTCCAACCTTGAACAAGTGCCCGGATAATCTATCAGATCTTTCTTGAACCGTTTCAATATAGCCCTAGCTGAAGTGGATAATGCAGAACCTCGTATGATCTTAACTTACTTGATGCGAGCCATCAACAGATCAAGTAAATTCGGAAGATGGTTGAAAATGAAAGAACCAAACTCACTTGAGAAATTCTATAAGAAGGCCGACGAATTCATGCGCCTAGAAAGCCTTTCTGCGCCAGCAAAAGTAGTTGCCGCCGAAATCAAGAATAACGATGTTGCTTCTAGTAAGAGAGAATCTGGAAACCAGAAAAGGGAAAACGACGGAGAAAAGAAGCAAGGGAATGAGAAAAAACCTCGCCGCTTTAATCCTCCAGATTTTACTCCATTAACTGATACACCGGAAAATATCTTCTTCGTAACGAAGGATGTTGTCAAGTATCCCAAACCACCTGAGATGGGGAGAAAGGGCAATGCATAATGGGAGATTCTGTCGATTTCACAATCAACCTGGCCATGACACTAACCAATGTCGCCAATTAAAGAATGTGATTGAAGAGTTGCTGAAACAGAATAAGCTGCAACAGTATGTGAAGAAAAACAGAGTCGACCCGACCTCATCCACTCAGGGGCAACGACTTCCTACTCATCAGTCCGACTCAGAAGACAAAGCTGCAGCGTAGGAATCTGAGAGGCTTGTCATTAATATGGTCGCAGGGGGTCCTCACCAAGCGTCTGACCACACTCCATTCGGAGTGGCATATAGATCAGAAACAATGACTCCAGCGGAAATGGAAATTCAATCCTGAGATTCTGGAACAACAATCACCTGCATCCAATTTTTTACTTAACAGCATTGCTTAAATTTGTAAAAATGATGTCAGATGTATCACTCTTGTATTGTAAACCATTGAGAAATCAGTGTGAATCAATAATAAAGAACTATAAACTTTGTATTCTCTAATACTATAAAATGCATGTATCATTTCGATATGCAAGTATCTTTAAAATATTGCTAAATGTCGATTTAACATTGCAGGCTATCAAAGCAAAGCTTGCCTATTCAACCCATCATGAAGCCAAGCGATTCCTACAAATCACTCAACAAATGAATGCCAAGCCTCAAAAGTTCCAAAATTCAACTCCTACAAAAGGAGTGCTATTCAGACAGTTAGTGATTCCACCAAAGCGGGCATCTCCTTAACAAGGAGATTCCAGACCCTGGCTAACCAATCGCGATCGTTTGTGCAAACAAACATCCGGTAAAGTAGCTTGCGTCTGCCCCGTGGATTCACTCAACAATCATGTACATTTCTTTGGCAAAAAGCAAACAACTTGCAAAAGGATGGAACATGCACTTGAAGTGATAACGAGGAATCGCCAGGAAACAGATGGTAGAAGGACACAAGCAAAAATACTACTCCTCCGAGTCCACGTGCTACTCTTCGGAGTCCATGCTACTTCTCAGAGTCCTCGTGCTACTCTTCGGAGTCCGACTGCTACTCTTCAGAGTCCATGCTACTCCTCAGAGTCCTCGTGCTACTCTTCGGAGTCCGAATGCTACTCTTCGGAGTCCATGCTACTCCTCAGAGTGCTCGTGCTACTCTTCGGAGTCCAACTGCTACTCTTCGGAGTCCAAATGCTACCCCTTAGAGTCCTCATGCTACTTTTCGGAGTCCAACCGCTACTCTTCGGAGTCCAAATGCTACTCCTCCGAGTTCACGTGCTACTCTTCGAAGTCCATGCTACTTCTCAGAGTCCTCGTGCTACTCTTCGGAGTCCAACTGCTACTCTTTGGAGTCCAAATGCTACTCCTCCGAGTTCACGTGCTACTCTTCGGAGTCCATGCTACTCCTCAGAGTCCTCGTGCTACTCTTCGGAGTCCAACTGCTACTCTTCGGAGTCCAAATGCTACTCCTCCGAGTTCACGTGCTACTCTTCGGAGTCCATGCTACTCCTCAGAGTCCTCGTGCTACTCTTCGGAGTCCAACTGCTACTCTTCGGAGTCCAAATGCTACTCCTCCGAGTTCACGTGCTACTCTTCGGAGTCCATGCTACTCCTCAGAGTCCTCGTGCTACTCTTCGGAGTCCAACTGCTACTCTTCGGAGTCCAAATGCTACTCCTCCGAGTTCACGTGCTACTCTTCGGAGTCCATGCTATTCCTCAGAGTCCTCGTGCTACTCTTCGGAGTCCAACTGCTACTCTTCGGAGTCCAAATGCTACTCCTATGAGTTCACGTGCCACTCTTCGGAGTCCATGCTACTCCTCGGAGTCCTCGTGATACTCTTCGGAGTCCAAACCAAAGCCCTCTAACGAGGCACAAGCCCTCTTCGGAGGCACAATTCTTCGGAAAAGCCCTTCCCAAAGGCATATCAAACAAACCCTCTTCAGAGGCACACTTTTACTCTTAATGGTGAAATGCTAAACAAAGCCCTTTAACAAGGCACATCCAAAAACTTCGTTGATGGAACCACTAAAGGGGCATCTTCTCATAAAGAAGATTCCAGGTTGAAGCTGAATACTTATGATTATTTGTACAAACAAGTATCCGGTAAAACAGCTGACGTCTGTCCCGTGGATCCATTCAACGATGGAATATAACTTTCTGAGAAACAGATCAAAACATTCTTTAGAAGCTCGCTTCACTGCGTAGGGGAATCCACTTTTCAACAAATAAAAGTGATCATCCCTGAAAGTAGAAGTGTTCTTTAAAAAGAAAGAAAAAGAGAGACTTCTCCGATACAAAGCGTATTCTACTAAAACCAGAATAATATTTCCTCAAAACGGAAGAATTGTTCTCTAAAATAAGAGTACAAGTCTTTTCAGAATATTGCAGTAAACCGTGGTATGAGGGCACATAGCTATATTAATAAAAACAATGCTCAAACATCATACCACGAGCTCACTGCAGTATCATATAAAGTAAATAAAGAAACTTATGCAAAAACAAAGAATAAATGCGTTCACACATATGTTAACAAGAAATTGTAAAAGCAAAGAGAACCATATTATTCCATACTATGAAAATTTTGTACATGTGCAGGTTTCGACAAGCGGAGGCCGGTATCCGCACAATCTCCGGTCAATAAATGCAAAAACTATAAAGCAGAACAAGAAGCCTAGAGTCCAGCTTATCATTCCTTCTTCCTACCACCCTTAGAGCTCTTTCCCGGCTTGATAACTAGTTTTGGAAGCCATTGTGGATGGCTCGGGGAGGAAGGAGAAAGAGGAGCAACTGGATCTTCTTCAACATTTTCTTCATCAGCCAAAGTGCTCTTCTTCTTCTTCTTCATTGCGCGCTTCCCTTTCCTCTTTGAAGAAGACTCACTTCCCGGAGTAAAAAACTCAGAAAGCTTTGTGTCGTCATCATAAGTTTGCTCTGGAGTCTTCTCGCCTTTTTCAAGTTTCCCAGTCTTTTGCTCTTGCGAAACAACCGGATCGTCCAAGTCTTCGAAGGCTTCTATTTTCTCTTCTTACGATCCTGGTTGAGAAGCAGAAAGAGGAGTAACTTGAGAAGAAGGAGGAACGGCAGCCGAAGAAGGAGTAGTTTGCACAGCTTTCGGTGCTTCCGCTACAGAAGAAAAGAAGTTAAAATCAGTATTCTCTGAAAAAAGGGAAGATATTGGTTCATCGAGACTTAAGTAACAATCGAGAAATTCATCAAACTCGGTTGAAGCAAACAAGTAGTCCGCTTGACCTGGTTCAACATCAAAGTTACCTGGAGAAGTCGGCTTTCCAAGATCAATCTCGAATTTCTGAGCCGCAATATCTTCCAGGGCCTCTTCCTCGGTGGGAGTGGTCACAATTTCTTTGTCGACTTTAGCAGGAGGCGAAGAGTGTGAACTGGAGCCAATAATATCAACATCAGCTGAAACCGAAGTACGAACAGGGGCAGTAAGAAGTATTTCTTTTTCGGAATGCTTCTCTCCCGTCGCTTCGGCTCGCGCTCGGGCAAGTTGCTCCTTTCCCTTAGCAAGTGTAGCATGGGCATTTTCATCTAAATAATTTTCTTCAAGATCTGCTTCAGCATAACCGGCACCACCAAGCATATCGATTATCGCCTCCCATACCTCAGCCAAGGTGACTTCATATTCCGGCCCTAAAAACGAGAGACTTCCGCGCCCCAAGTCGCTATGGATATAAAAGTTGAATAAAGTGGTGTTAATGGTGGCTTTGGTTGCCTCATGAGATTCTTCGACTGCAGTTTTGCCGGCGATAGCTTCGTCACGCTCTCTTTCAGCCTTTAACAACTGAGACTGCAGCCTTGTAATTTCCAAGTCTTGGGAGCTAACTTTCTCCCAAAGCTGAGCGACGTCATCGCGATATTTCCCAGTAACGTGCTGCTCTGCTTCAAGTTTTGCTTCAGCATCTCGCTGAGCAGCATGGGCATCTCGAACTTGCTTTTGGAGCATTTCTTCTTTTTGCGAATAAGAAGTGGAAGAAGTGGTAAGCTCGTTCTTTAGTCTTTCAACTTCAGCTTCAAGTCTCCCATAGTCATCAGTGATGCTCTTCATTTCAGCATCGTGCTGCTTACAAATTTTATCCCATTCTGACTTATCATTCTCCATAGTCAGCATGGCTTCAAGGTTCATGCGATTAACCCTTTGAAGCTCATCAACCAGTTTCTGCCATCCAGACATTCTCTCAATGTCAAGCTTAACAGCATCGAGATTCTTCAGCATGGCCTGCTTGTCAATAGGAACCAAGTCTAAGTCAAAGCGAACTCCTTTTAAACACCAATTTGGAAATCGGTTCTGATGTGTGGGAGGAGCATCCTTTACTTGATACTGAGGCCTATTGATAATCGTTTGAATGTCGGATTTCTGGAGAGCAGGAGAATCAGAGGGGATATCAAGAGGAATTGAAGAAGGGGTCTTTTCGGAAATTTCAGACGCGTCACTATGTTTGATCCGCTTGCTCGGATCGTCGACAAGGTGACTCTTTCCCTTATCATCATGGGATTTCCTCTTATGAGAATCATCGCTTCTGTGAGAAGAGTCGTGTCGATCATCTCTTCTTCTTTGCTGCTCCTCATAAGTTCGCCTTTCATGAGCTTTTCTAGCAGCTCTTTCTTCATCCGTTTCCCTCGGGGCAGTGAGATAGCTCCTAAAATCATAATTCTCACGGCTTCCATGGCGCCGGAATTTGTCATAATATGAGCCACTTCACCCCATCGAAGAATCTGAAAGTAAAAAAAGAAGACAAGTCTTAGAGATAACCAAGAAAAGGAACTTAAGTGCATATAAGTGCCGAAAAATTCTAAGTGTGTGTGGCGTGTAAACTATGCGCGTCGAGCTACAAACCACTCTTTGGCTTGGGGGTGACGTCAACTTTTGCAGCTGACATTAACTCTTGGGTTGATGGAGTTTGCTGCAAGGCAGATGTCGCCTCAATTGCTGAAGAAGTAACTTTGTCGGTAATAAGGTCATCCTTAAAGAGTTCTTGCGAAGTTATCATTAAGTCGCTTAGATCATCGAAAGTATCTCCACCGTCGTGCTCGGTGGAATCTTCTTTCTCAACTCCTTCTTCGATCACTGGGGAAAGTGAATGTTTACTGGACGACCCCGCAATATCTATAAAAGTAGAACACTTCACTAATGTAGTACCTACAGTAGGTTCTTTCAGAGCCATCTCTTCTGCAAAAACTGGGGCATCCGATGTCCCTGCTTGAGGGTCAGAAACTTCATGAATCGGAGTAGACCGGGAAGAGTGCAGAAGACCGTACTGGTGCAAAAACTCATCTTTCAGCAAAAATTTGGCACTTCTCTCTTCAGCAGCCACAGCACTCAAAGTGTCTAAGGTTGACTTAAGGCTGGGATCTCGAAGTGGAGGAGGAAGTGCTGCAAAAGGTAAAGAACGAAGTTAAGCATTTGACAATTCGAGTTTCGGGAAGTTCAGAAGATGAAGAAAACAGAGAAAGACAATCTTACTTCCGACTCTCTAGACGGCATAAAATCCCGGAGAACAGGGGACAAAGAAGAATTGACTCAAAAACCCATGTGCACTATCGGGCAAGTCTAGAATCAACCTATGGTTTCTTGCGCCTCTCACAAGTATAATCGAAGGATGATCTTTGTTCTTCGCAAAGGTGCACAAATAGCAAATCTCGTCAAAACTTGGAAGACGGTTAAGCGTTCTTCTAAACAGCACACACAACCCCATTATTATAGCATAGCCGTTAGGGTGTAGCTGGAAGGGAGAGATGGCTAATCGAAGAAAAAGTTCTCGGAGAAAATCATTAAAGGGAGGAATAGCTCCGCTTAAGCACATCTGGCGATTAACTGCAACAAAACCAAGGGGTGGCCTGTCAGTAGTATCGTTTCCTCCAGGAAATAAAGCATCTGTCTCGGCAATGCCGAACTGGATACACAATTGTCTGAAAACTTTATGGCTTAAGGTGGTAGAAGTCCTTTCCGGAGGATCAATCAATGGGTTAGCAATCGGAAAAGCTTCTCCAGCTGGTCCTGTATCTTCTTGTTGAGATGCCATTCTACACAAGGAACTGGATATTCAAATATGAAGGTGCACGTTTCCTAAAAAGTGTGAAGTGTTGTGCAAGACTAATACAATAACAAGCAAATATAACTGAAATCAAGTTAGTTGACATTTGTCGATTATAAAGTTTCAAGGCTTGTTATCTTAATTCCAAGTACAGTGTTGTGTTGATGCAAACAAATCAGCTTTTGTTGATTATTTCAGCTTTGCTTTAATACTTCACTTGAATTTGTTGTTTCACAGCATTTCATTCCCAAAGTTCATTTAAGTTGATTATTCTTTATCGAATAATCTGTCATTCGATGTGGGCAGTCAATGACAGTATATTCGCCCTAGTTTTCTGCAAATGTCATACTTAAACAGGTTGTTAGATTAAAGATTAGTATAATCCGTATCAAAGTTCAACACAGTTCAAGGTTCAAGCGAGTTAGCTCAGAATTTGTTCAAGTCCTATGTCGTTCAGCGACCTAGTATAGGTCGGAGCCTCCTTGGGTCGTATTGTGCAAGTCAAAAGGTTCAAGGCAATGCAAGTTTGTCCAAGTGTTAGCTCGGCCGCGACCTAAAAGCCTATGCCGCAAGGAAGTTAAGTCGTAAATTTCTTAGGTCGTTTGATTCCAAGCTCGACCCAAAAGTTGAGTCGCAGGAAGTTGTTCGGCTTTACTTAGGTCGTAAGAATTCTTAGGTCGGTCAAGTTCCTTAGGACGTAAGTCTTAGGTCGTGAGAATTTCGGCACGACCTAATTTTTAGGTCGCTCAGATTCGTTAAGTCGCTGACTTCCTCTTCACGCAATCCATCTCGACCCAATAACCCGTTGTCAATTACATACAGAAATCCATCGTCCTCTGCGTGAAGTTCTCCATCCCTTCATACTACTGAATCGCCCCAAAAATAATTCAAAACCTACCCAATCCATCACGGATTCAATGCATTACCATGCTTTCATAAATCAGTCAAGCAGCGATAAAAAGTCGATCGCGACAACCACTCGAAATGAAGCATGACACATGGAATTGAACCGAAGTTGAAAAATAGGGATTCGTAGTTCAACGATGAATATGGCGGGATGAAGATTGAATTCACTTACGAGTATAGTGGTGAAGATAAATCGGTGACTAAAATGGGTTGAATTCGCCTTAGGAAACTCGAGGATTCGTCAATGGCAGTAGGAGATCGGAGCAGTAAGGTGAAGAGGAAGAAGCGACCAAACAAATTTATATGGGGCTGAGAGAGGAAGGCGAATAGGCACGCGAGTTAGCGAGTGTTTTAGGTCGCTCACGACCTAGTAAAGTTAAGTTGAAGCACACGACCTATGACATAGGCCTGTACTTCGAGGGGCAAATGTTAACTCCTATTTTGAAGCGACCTAAAATATAAAGCGATCTAGCAACCTATGAGCCCTAACGACCTAACTTCTCCAACGACCTAAGAGTGCTAACGGCCTAAGAGTGCTAGCGACCTAACTACAGAGACGACTTCGCGACCTAACATACCTAACGACCTAAAGGTATATGCGACCTAAGAGTGCTAACGACATAAGAGTGCTAACGACCTAAGAGTGCTAACGACCTAAGAGTGCTAGCGACCTAACTACAGAGACGACTTAACGACCTAAGGACTTCGCGACCTAACATACCTAACGACCTAAAGGTATCGGCGACCTAACTTCTCCAACGACCTAAAAGTCTGCGACCTAAAGGTATCAGCGACCTAACTTCTCCAATGACCTAAAAGTCCGCGACCTAAAGGTATCTACGACCTAATAGTCTCAACGACCTAACGGCATAATGGTCTTGGCGACCTAACATCACAAAGGACTTCGCGACCTAACTTCGTAAAGGACCTACAACCTAAAGAAGCAAGCGACCTAACTGGTTCAAAAGGCAGTGCGACCTACGACCTACCTTAGGTCGCTCACGACATATAACATGCCCAGTTTAAACAAGCCAACAAAGTTCCCTATGCCGCATTTCTCTAGGTCGCTCACAACCTACCAGCCCACTAAGTCACCAACGACTTACAACTTACCTTAACCTTAACCCGTCCGTAACCTATGACTTATCTTAGGTCGCACACGACCTACGACTTATCTTAGGTCGTTCACGACCTAAGACTCAGAGATGAAATCACACCCAGAATCACCCCTATAAATACAGCCCTAACTCCAACAGGAAAGGGACTTTTGGGGCCGATCATTCTCTGAAGCGCCATTACTCTGCAGAATTCTTAACTCATCCCAAACTTGAAGAACTCCAACACCAAAGACACTACAACAAGCTTCGAAAGAAATCACGCACATCCGACACAGATTCAAAAAATTTCATCATCGAAGTTTGAGCTACTAGTCCAAAGTGTTTTTGTGATCAAAGTGAATTGTATTTGAAGTGCATTGTATCAAATTGTAACCAAATCAGCAATAAAAGAATATAAAGTGGACGTAGGCTTAATTACGAGCCGAACCACTATAAAACTGTGGTCTCTTTACTTTTCTGCTATTTTCAGCTTATATTCTGTTCCCGTACCAACGGGTGGTGCTTTCACATTACTATTACACACACCGGGTATTAGCGTTCACTTTTCAGCGTTAACATGACCCCACCAGGGAGAATAACCTTCAGCGGCCTATTTAAGGGATTATCGAGCTCTACCACTTGAGGTTCTAATTTTACTTTGATTTTCTCCTTTTTCTCCTCCTCGAGTTGCGCCTTCATGCTGAGCTTGGAAGTGTTCTCGGAAGCGCCCATGATTTCGACATCATCGTGCCCTTCTACGGGTGAAGGATCTTCGGGCTTATCTTCCTCAAGCGCCCCTATTACTTGAGCGTCAGGACTAAGTGCCACCGGTGTGGAGTACTTCAGTCTCTTTTTCTTCCTGCTCTATGGCGACATCGCTCCTTAGAGTCGGTTCAGGGCCAGAATGACCTGCATGAATTCATGAAAAGTGAATGTTAAGATACGATGGTTATTCGCCAAAAGCGATGACTGTATGAACTTTAGAAGGTGGGGTCACATACCAGCTTCCATTGGGCCCTCAGTCGTCTTGGGAGTATCACCCTCCGGAATTGGGGATAGCATGTGGATGCCAAGTCTAGGCTACTCCGGATCATAACCCACATGTTGCCCCGGGGGATTAAGCGATGGAGTTTTGGTCAAGTCAACGGGAGGAGGAATCTAGGGCTCGAAGCCAGACGGGCCAGCGGCATCCTCTTTGTCCTTTAATGCAGGGGAGCCTCCTCTGAAGAGGGCTTTCGCCACAGATAAATCTGAGGGTTCATTACCACGAAGCACTTCCCTCACCAAAGCCTCTTCATCAATCTCTTCGACACCCAGCTCCACTTTTTTAATTCTAATCAAAGTATCCCATGCTTCGGCAAGTGACTTGAGATAATTCTCGCCCAAAAAAGACAAGTCACGATGCATGAGGACTCTTGCATTCAACTCGGCAATGAGCGGGTCGAATAAACATTTTATTTCTTCCATGCCGGCTCCGGTAGCTACCTCGAGTCGAGAGTCGGCCTCTGTGAGCGCTATCTTCTTGCCTTCCTCACGAGCTGCTTCTTTTAGCGCTTCAACCCTGGATAGCTCTTCATTGAGTTTCGTCTTTAGAAGCCGTGTTTCGACAATTTCATCGCAGTATCTTTAAGACTCTTCCTACGCTACAATTTTCTCTTCTCTCTCTTTAAAGAGCAGCTCCTCTAGTTCCTTGACTCGTTGAGCGAGAATGTTTTTCTCTTTTTGGTTAGAGTCTTTCTCCAAAGCTAGAGCACCGCTGCGTTGGATTGCCTCATTGAGTTCTTTCTTATAAGTGGCCTCCAAGCGGCTAACTGCCCCGGCTGTCTCCTTAGAATTTTTCTGGGCAGTCTCGAGCTGAGATTTGTATGAGGATAGCTCTTTATTCTGGTTCTTAATGATGTCTCTATCATGTATATCTTCGAGTTTGAGGCGATCAATCTCATGTTGGCGTTCAATAGAGACCTCTGAAACTTTCTCCACCAAGTGTACGAATGCATCATGCTGGAAATATATATCATTGTTGTAGGCGATGGCGCTCTATTTGACATGTCCAGGGATAGGATGGATTGTGGGGAGAAATTTCACTCCGTCGAAACAGATCTTCGGAAATGTAGCTTTGAGCTCAGCTATTTTTTCCGTCGTCGACGGATCGTGAGCAGAGGCTGGGGGAGTTTTCCTAACCGGAGTCACGGATTTCTTATAAGGTTCACAGGATTGCTTGGTACTCGAAGAGCCGGAATGTTGGTCGCGAGGGACTTCAGACTAGGAGCCTTTCTGAGCAGACTTCTCCCCACTACGTGCCGGATGGTGGGGAGGATCGTATGGATATAAAGAATGACCGTGGGTTCTCCTTCTGGAAGACGGCGACGACTCTCTGGAGCGATAGTCTCTATCACCGCTTTTGTCCCTATCTCGTTGTTTGCCCGATCCTGAGTCTCGACCGGAATGGTAAAAGACGGAGGATCCACGAAGGCGATCAATGCCATGTGTACGCCCCATTTCACCTGCACATAAAGTCAAATGAGGACGAGTTAGTAGGAGTCGCACGATGATTGGAATTCAAGTGCATGGTGGGGTGTAAGTGTTCGTGTGTGTCCTAGTGCATCCCCCCGACGGACCAGTGTTTTTTGCTTTACTCATTGGAGTTTTCTCTTCCTGATGATGAGTCTGAGCGCCTTCATCGCTTCTCGCAGGTGAATTAAATCCTATAGCTTCGGGGTTATTGAAGCCGTAATTCAGTATATCGTCGGGGATGGTCAAGTCAGATAGACCCTTTAATAAGCCTTCTAAGTTTTCGGAAGATGGCTTTTTCTCGATCGGAGTTATCGTAACCTTTGAAGTTCCACCGACTTTCCTCTTTTTCAGCTTATAAACTAGACTCTTTTTCTTTTTCGAGGGAGGCGGTGGTTGATCAACGCCGGTTGGGTCGGCTATTAGCGCTGGCCCAAGACTTATATTCTCATCAGTTTTTTCGATCTCGCCTTCCTTGGTAGTATCGCGAGCTCCTTCAGCAGGGAGCACCGAAGGTCCAGCTTGTTCTTTGCTCGTTTCCGCAATCATTCTTGCTATTATGGCACCACTTGGAAGGCTAGTCCGGCGTCCCTCTCCTTGTAATCCAAACTTCAAGAGCAGTTTGTTGGTAATTACAGATTTAATGTCCCGATCTCCCACGGGAGTAGCTCGAATGACTTCGATGTCCTCAGAATACCTGGCGCCTTCGGGTCGTGGGCGGATACCTGTAAGAGTTAAAAGAAGTTCAGGAAAGGTGCATTCCAAGCCTTAGGACAAAGATTGGGGTAAAGATGAGACGTAGGTCCTTCTAGCCATCTCCTCGCAAAGCCAAGAGGACAATGTACGTAGAACCACTCTTGTTTAAACTGAGAAAACTTGTTCCACGCGCCCATCAGGACTTGGCATTTGGGATGTGGCTCGAGGAATATGTAAGATGAACTGTCGGTACGTCTCTTGAAGCGGTAAATGTAATGGATATCCTCGGGAGTTGTAGGTCTGAGTAAGACGCTTATGAAAAGAACGCATGTGCCGTGAATAAATGCATGGCTATTAGGGTGTATTTGTGCTGGAGCAATCCTTATATATTATAACACTTCATGGATGACTGAATTGAAAGGGGGCACAATTCCGGCCCAGCAAATTAATTTGTTGCACGCAGTATATCTTGCTAGGGGCAAGTGAGGGCGATTTGGTGCCAAAGGAACTAGAACGTCTTCAAAGGGGATTCCATGGATGGAACACAATCAATGGAGAAGATTCGTTGATTTTCGAGGCTTGAGAGTCGATGGGAATCCAGAACGACAGCCCCATCAACAGCATCGAGAGCCAGGCTTATAACTGCAACAGGTGGACCTAGGATGCCAGGTATGGGGGCGGACAATGGACTCAAAGTCCCCATTGCCTCCTGCCGAGAACTTGGCTCAGGCTTGTCAGAAACAGTAGAGGAGCTTGATTTTTTGGACATCTCCAAAAATCGATTGGTGTGAATAGATACATGTTTAATCTATACTTGAAAGATAATAGATATCAGATATAACAACAAAGTATCCCCCCGTGTTGTGTGTGAACTAGTGCGACGATTCAGACATGAGTGCAAAGAAAAAATTAAAGTTCTAAAGACAAGTGTGGCGTTATTAAGTTTTACGTTGTCGTCCATGGAGACCGTCATCGCTGACCGTCTCCGGCAGTTTGTCACGTGATCGATAGCAAAAGTCTTGGAACTGGGCATTGGCATCATAGATTGTGAAGGCAGTTACTTGCATTTGTTTGGTTAGATTCACGTTTGGAATTACTTAGGCTATGGAGTTGTTAGTCAGAATTAGTCCCTTGGGTTTATATGCTTTGGTCCTTGTCATTATTCAGTATTTTAAGATCAGGCGTGAGAGTATTTATCCTAATGTATGCGGTGTTCAAGTTAAAATGGTCCTGATTACCAATGCCGATCCCAGCACTCAATACCGACCCAACAATAAACTATCTATACCGACCAACCCTCTAAACATAAATAACCGATCCACTCTCCTGCGGACTACCGATCATTTTTCTAGAGAAACATAACCGACCCACACTCACTCCTTAGTTACCGAACAGCCTCACCATGACATGTACCGAGCCACTCCTTCTCAGAATACCGAACAGCTCTACTCTAATAAACTACCGACCCATACCATCTTCCAAATTATCGACCCACATTGTCTCTCAAATCACCGACCCACTTTATTGTCAAGATCCTATTGACTAACTCCTTTACCAAATTCCTGTCGACCCACTTTATTGCCAAAGTTATATCAACCCGCGACCATTCAGAGTATCGAACTCCTCCTCCTCACAAAACCACAGACTTACTCTCTCTTCGCTGGGCTCTCCGCTCTCCTTACACATACTATCACTACCACTATCACTCTCATCTCGTTCCCATCAGGAAAGATCGAATACGCATGCTGCTTGGATCCAAGACAAGTTTGGAGGGACATGGGCAAGGAAATTATGCTTGAATTCGGTTCCTTACCTACGTAGTTAGTTGGAGTGAGGAGCGTGCACTCTAGAGCTTGAAGTCGAGAGGATGTTGGAAGGTATTTGGGAAGACAGTGGAAAGGGGAGAGAAAGAGAGTGATGGCAGTTTTGTGGAGGGGGGTTTCTTTGTTTTAAGTAAAGCCGGTGAGGATAAGTTGAGAAATAAGAGTGGGAAGAAGTGAAGGCTTTTATATGACAAGAGGGGAAGATGAATGGGCTGTATCCGATGGAACTGGTCAGCACGTGTTTACTGGGTCGATGAAGCAAGTACCGATCGTGTGGGTCGGTATTGGTACGTCGACCCAACTTTTGCCAAAGGAACCGACCGAGTGGGTCGGCCTCAATATGCCGACCCAATTTTGTTATCTAAAAAAATGATGAATGAAATGACGACAATAGTAATAAAATAGAACACATGTACATGAACGTATACACACATCATGGCAATGAAAGATGAAACTGTACGAAGAGACAGATGCTATCGAGTCGGTGGAGAAATATTGGTTTATGAATTCTAGCATGGTTTAACCTTCGAAAGGTTATGTACATTCAGCTTTTGAAAAGTTAGTTTTTTAAGGCGGAGATTGCTCGCAGATTCAAAGCGCGTCATGTTGATTCATAAGACAGACTTTGGGGGACAAATGTTACCCGACAACTTGGCCCGGCTATAAGACGATAGTTGTAGGAGATATGATTGGGCTCGAATGGGAGTGGAGTTAAAAAGGATTGGAGGAATGAAGGCTAGTATGGTTCGGTCGTTCATGGCCCGTTGTACATGGCTCTGTCATGGTGCATAAGCCAAGGTGGTCCGGTCATTCATGGTTCGGAGAGCATGGCTCGACCTAGATGGTTCTGAGCGCCTGGCTCGGCCCAGGTTGTTCAGTATACGTCGCTCGGTCGCGATTGGGCGGACAAGGTGGGTCGGTCGGGTATGGATCGGCCCTAATTTGGCATATGTGGGTCGGCAGTTCTGGGTCGACCTAGGTAGCCTAGGTAGTTCAGTGTGAGTGGGATCGGCCTCAAAAGAATTCTTTCATGTGGCTCGGCTATTAGTGGGTCGGCCATAGTGGGTCGGCCATGTTGGGTCGGCCTAGGTTGTTCGACGTACCTGGTTCGGTGCACATCAATAGGGCTACCATATTCTTAGATTTACAGCGTGGTGATGCGGTCGGTAGTGATTTTCTTAGAGACGCGCCACTAGCTACCCCGAGTTCCTTGAGGGCTTGCTTCGAGTCAGCTACGAGACAACTCCTTGGTCGGCAATAGGTGGATCGGTGGTAGTGGATCGGCATGTCTGGGTCGGTCTGCCCAGCCTGCAGCTATGGGCTGAGCTATCTTGGTCTTGGGCCTGCACAGGGGGTCCAACCTATCTTCTTCTATAAATAGAGGGGCGGAGGTACAGTTGAAGGGACCTTTTTTTGAGAACTCCAGGGAATCTCTGCCATTTTTTATACTATCTTATTTTCTATTCAAACTTGTATTCAAGTGGTTGGTTTACAGATTGTATCTGTATTCAAGTGATTGGAAAAGTAATAAAGACTCTATTCAAAGTGGACGTAGGTAATTACGCCGAACCACTATAAATCTGGTGTTCTCGTTTCTGTTATTGTTTTAGTATTCAATCGTGTTACTTCTTAGTTTTAATTTACTTTCTTCATTAATCCCTCTACATAATTCTATTCAAGGGTGTTAGTTACCAATTTTGGTGCTAACAGGGATAACCAATCAATTGCCAACATATGGATCCGCATTAAATGTGAAATCAAAACCCGTCTCTTCAATGGTTTAGTCCCAAATGATCACTTACAATTCATAATATAAACACAGTTTTGACCTCACGGTCTCAAATCCGACCTTTTCTTTCAGCACCATAATAATTTTGCTTATCGCTTAGCCTAGATACTTCAAGTGGCAAGCATAGTTTTCAAAAGTTTTGACCTTACAGTCACAAATTAGATTTTGCCTTTCAACACCATAACAATTTCGCTTACCACTTAGCCTAGATGGCTTCAAGTGGCAAGCATAGTTTTCAAAAGTTTTGACCTTACGGTCACAAATCAGATTTTGCCTTTCGGCATCGTAAAAATTTCGCTTACCACTTAGCCTAGATGGCTTTAAGTGGCAAGCATAGTTTTCAAAATTTTTGAACTCACGGTTTCATATCAAATTTTCCATTTCGGCACCATAACAATTTCGCTTACCACTTAGCCTAGATGGCTTCAAGTAACAAGCATATTTTTCAAAAGTTTTGATCTTCTGATCTCAAATCAGATTTTTCCTTTTATTAACCCAAAAAATGGATCAACGCCCTGGATTGAGTATGAAAGCATCAGCCCTATTTATAAAGGCAAATTAAATAGAAACAAGGTATAATAACTTGCAAATAAAGTAAAGAGACAAGAGATTTTATAGTGGTTCGGCTGTTAACGAAGCCTACGTCTTTATAGCTTTTGTTGTTAACTGACTGCAATTACAAGTTGAATATGATTATAATTTGATTGGATCTTGCAAGTTAGGTCAAGTCACCAGCGTTAGAGTTCACTGGATAATCACAGTGAACCTTTTAAATGACTGTTGTGTGGGAGGAGAAGAGTGAAGAATAGTTTTTGCAGAGTTTCAGTAGCCAGTCCAGAAGATCCCCTTTATGTTGAGAGTAGGTTTGTATTTATAGGGGCTGGAGAGCACTTGGACAAAAGCCACTTTGCCAGAGACTTACATTTGAAGGTAGGAAGGCACTCAAAAAAATTCAGAGCGAACCGATCCATTATGATGGATCGCTAGCGATCCATAGGGCATGGATCGCTAGCGATCCAAGGAGTTAGAGTATTTTTGGCTTGTTCTAGTTGGGTCATGTTTCTTGCCTTGTGTAGATGCTCTCCATGTAATTTCATGACTAGATGCTTTGTTTTGATGATGATTCATGTTCTGATTGCATTGAACTGTTGTTGGAATCAGACGAATGCTCACTTGTCGATCCAGCTAGCTTGGAACAACGTGAAACTTAGCAGACATCTCTAGAAAACTTACCAGATCATGGTGCAAGAGGATAGGAGGATCCACGAGCGACCCTTATGGATCGCTAGCGATCCATAGTTGATGGATCGCTAGCGGTCCATCATCTTAGCCAATTTTTTTGTCTTTGTCTTGATTCTTTTTTAGTTCCTTCTTCAGGTCCTTTTGGTTGATTCTTTAGTTGTTCTGGCTTTATGTAGATGTTCTGAATTCCTTTGAATTATGTTGGGTCAAAAACTCGGATAACATTTGCCCCCTATAGTATGCTTTCGTTAGAGATAAGGCGTGCTTTGGAAGTTATTGCTTTTGAGTTTCTATTTGGTGAGGTTCAGATGATCACATGGAAGCTATCATGCGAATTTGGCTTTGGTTATCCAACCGTTTGTTGAGTTTTTATGTGAATCATCGTTACTTGCCATAATAAATCAATTTCAATCCCACAACTTTCAAGGTGCTTGCAAAAGATACTTAGATCACGCTTGATGAGTTTGGCAAAATTTGGTTGTAGTTATATGCATCGCTAGCGATCCAAGGACTAAGCATATTTTTCTTTTGCTCTGTCTTATTCAGTTCATTCGAGCTGACCTGCTTCCATTTCACAATTTCATCTGCAAGACAATCTTCTTGCCTTGCGATCAGACCTAGACAATTCAAAACCTAACTCCTCCTTTGCCGCCGCTGTTTTCGTCGCCGAAGTTTCTCGCCTTCGACCATACTTGACTTTGTCGTCGCCTCGACCTAGCCTTGTGTCCCAGTTACTTCGTCTTTTTAGATTGCCCGACCTTCCACCTTCGGTTCACTGTCGATCTTACTTGCTTTAGGTCGCCAACATTCCAAGTTCATTCATGTTCTCCTTTTGATTCCTTACTGGAGGTGGGTAATGCAGATTTTGGTGTTTGTTTAGCAATTCAATGATGAGGTTGTATTGGTGGTGAACGTTATGGAGAACTTGAGTTGATTGAGATTTTGTGAAAGAAGATAGTAAAGCGAGTCTTGATTCTTCACGAAACAAAAGTCGGGCTTTGCCCAGGTGCTTGACATGTTTTGCTATCTTCGTTCATAGAATTAAAATTAACTTGCACTGAGTTACATTGTAAAACAGACGCGACGTCTCGCGATTGGTTTTGGTTTTTCTGGGAGGTGATAATAGCTTAGGGTAGCGTCTCGTGTGCAGCTTATGATGTTATCACCTTCCGGAGAGCTAAAACTGACTTATGCTGAGAATTCTCCACTTGATTCGGACCTATCGATCTATAGTTGCTCGCTTCAAATTGGTCTGCACACTTGGTGTACTTGGAATGGGAATAGTTTCCCAAGTCGCTTCGAACAGCGGATCCGTTATAGATTATTGATCAATAATGGGTAAGTGTAGGAGAAAAATCTTCAATAAATGATACGAGAAGCTCTTTTCTTTCTTCAGTACGAGTGAACTATCTACATAGGATAGAGTATTTGTAGTGTTCAGGACAGCGAGCCAATCTCACATAGATAACACACTGCACTTGCCCCAGCCAACACTTGGAGCCCGATGCGTCGGCTTAAATCGATATTTTTCGGAGTTCAAGTGCCGCTAGGGAACTTTTAGTTAAAGATAGAATTACCTGACTGCATTAGATGCAAGTTCTGTTGTATAGATGAAGCACCCGTCATCTCGCCGTTAGTCCAGTGGATGAAGTACATCACTTTAAGAAGCTGAATCGTCATCCGTTGTGCCTTTGCAAACAATTTCCATAGCGCGTACTTCTTTAGTATTGCGAGATGAATATGGTATACTGGATCCTGTTGGTCCGGCTATAGACCAAACTCCTCCAAATTTCAGAGTTCTACTCAATCCTCCAAAGAGAGCTTCCTCTGTGATCTCTTCTAAAGTTCTACATAACATTTGCTTGCAACACGGCATTCCGAACGATAATGTGCGTCTTCCATCGAAGAATGAGTTTGCACATATGCCGCCTTCGGGGTACACCACTTGCCACTGGTTTATGTGCTTAAATGGAGTAGCACCCCTTTAATCACTTCTTGAAAGAAACTCTTTTAATCTTGGGGATTGCTCCATTTCAGATTCATCTTAATGGATACGCGATCCTGACTTGCCTTCATATCTTTTTTATGCGGACGTTTAATCGTTCCCCGAGTTTCAATGAGTTGAGATATTTTCTTTCATTAAAGAAGAAAGACAAATGTCCATCCCTTGTCATCATCAGAGCCCAAAGAAACCACAAGATCGTACTACAGCTTCAAAGCAACCTGTCTCAATTCAAAACCTAGTATTGCTTTGTTAGGTGTCTTGAGGGATTTAATCGCCTTTGAACGACAGGGGTTAAGTTCCCTCCATTGCTTATTGAGATTTAATACGTTGCTATGAGATTTTTGATACATTGAATACTTCTTGTAGTTATTCCGAGGCTGAACAAAGATCCATCACTCGTTTCGATTTTCCATACCCTAAAGGTCGTAGACGCCAAGTAGATATCGGTCAAGTTTTTGCTAACAGACGAGAATTTGCTTTAGTATGGGCAGTTACATCCAGGGAGGTCTGCCGTGGTCGTTGAAGTTCCGTCTCCTTCTCATTCCAGAATTCGAACACGTTCCAGTTCTTCATCGCGCGACTCTAAAGAAGGCGATCTCCCAAAAGGAGAAGGCCCGTCTGGTGGTTCGACCGAAGAAATTCATGAAGGAAGGGGTGTTACGACTGAAGCCAGCTGCCTGGCCAGAATGCCCCCGATTCTGGAGGAGGAGGAAGAAGAATTCAAGCAGCGTGAGTGCAAGGCTATGGTGACAACGTAAAAGGAGGAGGGTGAAATTGAGGACAACAGTTATGATTCCTCCTCTAGTGATGATGAATTCGATGCAAGTTCCATTGATGGAAACTTAGAGTCATGTGATGAAACTTCGGGAATGAGTCCTGTTATCCCAGGTTTGCCTCCTCAAGAGATTCTTGATAAAGATGCTCCCCCAATCAGTCGAGCGACTTCAGGATTCTCCACTTAATGAAACCGGTTTCGACCTGGGGGATTTTAGCAACATTTACGTAGATATTGATGAACTCATGGGAGAAGATTTCGAATTTGAGGGATCGTCTCCTTGATCAGGTTATATTGTGTCTAGAGTTAGCCTAATTTCTTCCATAGTGGCTTTCCGATCCGATTTGTAACGTCCTTTTAGGCAGCCTATGACTTGTTACAGATTTCACTAAGGTCACATTCACTAACATACGCATTATTTAGGTCCATTTTTTGTTGCTAAAGCAATTTATTTATTCTTCATATCATGTACTATGAGAGGCCATGGACTTTATGAAGATCTTGAGCAATTCACTAATTCCCAACGTTGGTCAAGATGGTGTTCAAGCCGCCACTAGCCCCGTGAAATTGAGGAAGAATGGAGAAGGCGGAAAGAATTAAAAGCCAAAGCACATCGTCGGGACGATAGAGAACGGGGTAGGGTTTACAAGAGTGGTTATGGGAAGGGAAAAATTCCTGATGACTGAGAAAAGCCGCCCAAGTAGCCGAAGGTAGATCGCGGTTCTCATCCCTCTGAGCATCAAGCTTTTGCCTCAGCCCCAATCTCTATCGGACTTGAAGTTCCGGCTTCCACTGTTCAAGTTTCATCTTCATCCCAAGATCCATCGACTCACATGGTGCCCGCTTCTAGTCCTTCACGTCCTCACAGGAGGTCCGTATGGTCCTCCTTGACTCAAAGTTGCGCTCCTCAGGTGTTTCTAAAGGGAGTTAAATTTTACCGCGACCTGCATCCAATATGTAAAAATTCCTATATGCCCTATCTCCAGGCGGTTCATAGTGATTTGGATTAACTAAGGGATGGGAAAAGCTATGCAAGTAGCTAGCAGACACAAACCGTAGCAATTATCAAGAGATCTTTTCCTTTGAATCTAAAATGGACAATTATAAGAGAGCATTAGCGGAACGTGATGCTAGAATCGAACGATTAACAAAACTGAAGGATGTTGCACTCCGAGAGAGTAAGAACAACGCTAGCCTACCGAAGGAACTGAAAGAGGCCCATGCAAAAATTGAGATCGTATTCCGAGAGAAATCAAGAAGGCCCATGCGGACGAAGTTAATCTGAAAGTGGAGCTTGAAGCCCATGACGTGATCATTGAAGCACAGAAGAAAACTATATCCGATCATAATGAAATTGTTGAAACCTATAAAAATACAACTGCTGATTATGTAGGAATTGTGGAATCTCATGACAAGACAATTTCTGATCAAGCTCAAATGATAGCTTCACTCTAGGAAAGAGTCGCACAACTTAGCGCTGAGAAGGCCTGAGTTGAAGTTGAGAAGGCCGCCATGACAGCAGACTACTTGGAGTTGCAGGATACTTTTGAAAAGAAGATGGAGAAGGTAGATGATACCATCTTAAATTTCTATGTTAACTCTTTGCTGCATCAGGGAGGCTCAGCTATCTGGGCCTCAAATTCCCACATACTATTGCCGTGGTTTGGGAAGAAGTTCTGGCCCATTTTCGAGAGAACGGGGATGTATACACTGATGTGCATATATTTACATCCATATTTTATCTCTTTTTATTTAAATAAACATCATATTTGGGCATTTTAACATGTTTAAAACCAAAATTCAATTATTTTCAAACCATCATATTTGCATCTTCATTCAGGGGCAAAATGGTCATTTTTGTGCTTGTGTCAATTTAAGAATTTTTACTCGGACATTTTTTGATAATTTCTATAGGAATTTGGATGCATATGGAAGAGGCTTATATGAAGATACATGCATGCACAAATGAAATACAAAGGAATGAAGAGGACATAATTCAAGTTCAAGATCATGGAGGACCCCACCCACTTACCTAAATGTACAATTATGAGCTAATGGACAACTAAGTGGAGGTTAAAGCTTCATGCACAACAAATGATTAATTAGTGGCTAATGGTTACTTGGTGGCCACACTTCCTAAAGGGCATTTTAGGAAGCCCCGTAAAAATAGAATTAGGGTTTTATGCATGTATATATAGCCCTCTTATGTACATGAAACTATCTTGTACTCTTTCATTTTACTTAGGAAATTAACAGTTCAAATTGTAAGCTCAATGTTCTATGAAATAAAAATGGCTTCCAAGCCTCTTTCTTCTCTCTTTTCTACATGCTTTTCTTTGTTTTTATGTTAATGCTTTTATTTATGTTCTTTTCTTTTTTTTGTTAGCAGAATAGTTTTACATTCATGCAAGTAGTGTAGCTTAATTTCTTTTGTTGTAAGTAGTTTAATTACATTCTCCTCTTTGCTTGTTCTATATTTTCTTCTCTTTTTAATGTTGAAAGTTACTTGTGTTGCTTCAATGCCACAAATGAGTAGCTAAACCCCTTCAATTTAGGGGTAATGAAGCTCTCAAATATTATGTAATTTCAACATTTAATGATTTATGATCTCATTTGGTTTATGCCTCATGAAGTGAGTTTTGATGCAAGTTTATACAAGTGGGTTTGATAGCTTATATTGTTTATGCAAATGAGCTATTCTTATTCAACATAAACACAAGTTGCATCATCATTTGCTAATCCATTTTTGATTTTGAAATGAAAGTAAAAATGAAATTTGATGATCAATATTACTAGTTACAATAGTAAATAGATCATACTTAAAATAACTTTTGCTTTGGCTTCATTTTCATGAGAATTATAAGTGGTATAATTGTTGTATTATAGTTTGATGGTTTGAGTTATGTTAATTAATAACATAAACAAACCATACTTATGATAAATGCAACACTTATTTCACTTAATATCAAAGTTAGAGATCATAAATTCTTTGTTTGTTGATTTACAAAAATATTTGAGTGAATTTGCCTCTAAATTGTTCTCTAGTTTAATAGTTTTTAAATCACGTTTTAATTCTAGATTTAGTAGTTAACAACTTCACTCACTTTGGTCTAATTTGATTGAATAGGAAATTTTAAAATCTCATCAATTCCCTGCGGATCGACCCGTATTCGCCACGTACTACAAAGTGTATGCCGTGCGCTTACGGTAAATTTTAATTTAAATTCGTTCGACGGTTTTCTAAACCGATAGAATTTCCGTCGACGAACAAGTTTTTGGCGCCGTTGCCGGGGAATTTGTTTTGATTTTTATTTTCTATTCTTCGAATTATTTTTGTTTGATTTTTGTGTGATTTTATTTTGTTTGTTTGCAATTTAAAAAAAAAATTGCGTGTGTTGTGTCGTTTGACATTGTTTTTCTTTCTTGCCATTTCCCTTTTCATTAGCATTTGCATACCAAAAAAAATATTTGCATTGCATCTTTCTTGTTCACTTTCTTTTTGTGCATTTCTATCACTGTTTTTGCATTGCATTTTGTTTACTGCTCTTGTGCATTTCCATCACTGTTTCTGTTGTCATTTAAATTTCTTTGCATTTTCATAAAAAAAACACAACACAATTTCTAAATAAAAGAGAAGTTTTTATTCCATTTTATTTTCAATTACATATGCATTCACATTTCTGTTTTGATCATACATATTCTCTTCACTGATCTACATTCACTGTTACACTGTTATTTCTGTTACAGACCCTTACTGTTGTGTGCATTTGCCTACATACATATACCACTTCATATCACATACCATAACAAAACTGCTACATCTCTCTGTCCACACCATACCACTGCCTTGCTCCTCACATCACAGAATCCTCCTGACCACCTTACTGCCTTCCACCTAAAAATTCAAACTGACCAGAAAGCTGCACACCCTCCACAACATAAACACAAGTTGCATCATCATTTGCTAATCCATTTTTGATTTTGAAATGAAAGTAAAAATGAAATTTGATGATCTATATTACTAGTTACAATAGTAAATAGATCATACTTAAAATAACTTTTGCTTTGGCATCATTTTCATGAGAATTATAAGTGGTATAATTGTTGTATTATAGTTTGATGGTTTGAGTTATGTTAATTAATAACATAAACAAACCATACTTATGATAAATGCAACACTTATTTCACTTAATATCAAAGTTAGAGATCATAAATTCTTTGTTTGTTGATTTACAAAAATATTTGAGTGGATTTGCCTCTAAATTGTTCTCTAGTTTAATAGTTTTTAAATCACATTTTAATTCTAGATTAAGTAGTTAACAACTTCATCTCACTTTGGTCTAATTTGATTGAATATGAAATTTTAAAATCTCATCAATTCCCTGCGGATCGACCCGTATTCGCCACATACTACAAAGTGTACGCCGTGCGCTTACGGTAAATTTTAATTTAAATTCGTTCGACGGTTTTCTAAACCGATAGAATTTCCGTCGACGAACAAGTTTTTGGCGCCGTTGCCGGGGAATTTGTTTTGATTTTTATTTTCTATTCTTCGAATTATTTTTGTTTGATTTTTGAGTGATTTTATTTTGTTTGTTTGCAATTTTAAAAAAAAAATTCTGTGTGTTGTGTCGTTTAATATTGTTTTTGTTTCTTGCCATTTCACTTTGCATTAGCATTTGCATACAAAAAAAAATTTGTATTGCATCTTTCTTGTTCACTTTCTTTTTGTGCATTTCTATCATTGTTTTTGCATTGCATTTTGTTTACTGCTCTTGTGCATTTGCATCACTGTTTCTGTTGTTATTTTCATAAAAAAACATAACACAATTTCTAAAAAAAAGAGAAGTTTTTATTCCATTTTATTTTCAATTACATATGCATTCACATTTATGTTTTGATCATGCACATTCTCTTCACTGATCTACATTCACTGTTATTTCTGTTACAGACCCTTATTGTTGTGTGCATTTGCCTACATACATATACCACTTCATATCACATATCATAACAAAACTGCTACACCTCTCTGTCCACACCATACCACTGCCTTGCTCCTCACATCACAGAATCCTCCTGACCACCTTATTGCCTTCCACCTAAAAATTCAAACTGACCAGAAAGCTGCACACCCTCCACAACATAAACACAAGTTGCATCATCATTTGCTAATCCATTTTTGATTTTGAAATGAAAGTAAAAATGAAATTTGATGATCTATATTACTAGTTACAATAGTAAATAGTCATACTTAAAATAACTTTTGCTTTGGCTTCATTTTCATGAGAATTATAAGTGGTATAATTGTTGTATTATAGTTTGATGGTTTGAGTTATGTTAATTAATAACATAAACAAACCATACTTATGATAAATGCAACACTTATTTCACTTAATATCAAAGTTAGAGATCATAAATTCTTTGTTTGTTGATTTACAAAAATATTAGAGTGGATTTGCCTCTAAATTGTTCTCTAGTTTAATAGTTTTTAAATCACGTTTTAATTCTAGATTTAGTAGTTAACAACTTCATCCCACTTCGGTCTAATTTGATTGAATAGGAAATTTTAAAATCTCATCAATTCCCTGCGGATCGACCCGTATTCGCCACGTACTACAAAGTGTACGCCGTGCGCTTACGGTAAATTTTAATTTAAATTCGTTCGACGGTTTTCTAAACCGATAGAATTTCCGTCGACGAACATACACCGAGTAAGAGTTAGAGGATGCCTATCTCAATGAAGAATCGAAGAAAGCTCTGATTGAGGGTCCAGAGATAAATCGAATTGAGTGGGAATAGGAGGCTGCCAATGCTGTTATTACTACAACTACCAAAACATTGCCATAGCCTTTTGTTTCTGGGCCTAGCGAATTGTCAAAATAGCCTCGTGATCAGTTAGCAAGTTCGGCCGGTGCTGCCTTGTTGTTTGCCCCTCTGGTAGCTGTCTCGGAAGCCTTGGGTGGTCTCGAAACTTCTCCAAAGATTGTGTAACCATCGAAAGAAGGAAAAGGTGGGGAGTATGAAGTTGAAATTCTCGGCCATTCTTCTGATGTAGGTAACCTTCTTGTTTCATCCGAGTTTGAGAATTTTCAGCTCACGCCGCAAGAACAGGACGAACTGAATGCTTTCACTTTTGATCTTATAGGTCTGTCTTCTTTACCTACTGACCTGCCGGTTTCTTCAATCTTTAGACTTGCTGCTATTTCAACTGCCTCGATGCTCGTTTCCATAGCCTCTTTGATTGTTGCACCTATATTTGGCTCACAACTAGGGCTGGAATCTGAGAAGATTGTTGCATTACACGGTCTGGCCGACCCTTCCATAACTTTGGAGGGCGATTTCACGACAGCTGAAGCTCGAGAGCAGGAAAACCAAACTGGCTAGCTAAATAAATCTGAACAGCAGATGGTGGCCATTAAGAAGGAAATGATCGAGGAGAGAAAATCTTCAAGGAGCTCCCGTAAGTCCCGTAAACGCAGGACCAAGGGGGAGTCTTTCGACAAGGTCGAAGAGCATGGAGGAGATGCTTGCACAGAGGAGATAGTTGACATTTCAGGCAGCGACACTACTCCTGGCAAGGATTCTGAGAGGAAGAAGAAACTTCCTACTAAAGGTGGAAAGGGGAGTAGTGGAAAGAAGAATTGATAGGCTCGGGCAATAGTTGAGCCATATTTTGGGACATTCTGTTTTGTTTGATACATGTTTTGTTCAAGTGCAGAGTCTACACTTGCTGCTTTGATTGTTGTAGCTTCTGTATTCTCCTTTTTGTTGGCTAATATTGCGTGGGTACGACCCTCACATTTTGACTTTGTATAGAAAATGCTATAAGTAATACAATGTTCACATTTTGATCGTAGCTTTATCCGTCTACTTATCTACGTTCCATGCACTTATGCCAATTTTATTTACGGCTATTTTATTTGATCTAGTCCGGTAGTTACCACTAAAATTCTTTGTTTGGGGTAACAGAACTGTGAAGCGCTTGTTTTTTTTGTTTTTAAGTATCGATGTGTGCCCCCTAGTTCATGGGGTTGTTTACTTCAAACACTTGACAACTGACCGGTTGATCCAAGTGATTTTTTGGGTGTTTGTAACCGGACCTGTTTTGTGGTTCCAATTTCGGGAACTTGTGATTTGAACGCCTCGATTCCAATGATATTGTTGGTCAACAATCGGAATTTTCTGCCGATTCGTAGTCGTTTGACATTGTTGGATTCATACCCATTACTCCTGATAATGGGAGTGGATTGATTCTTGTTAGTTCTACAATAGACGAGTTTCCTGGCACTGCCGGGGCAACGCCGGTACTTAAGAGTGTGCGCAGCCTATGAGATGCGTGGCGTTTGGGATCGATATGACCTGTCGATCTGGAACGGTTTGGAATTTCTCGACTTTACCAATCTTCGGGCATGGTGAGGAGTTCATGCTTCGAGATCATGATTCCACGACTCAAAAAGTAATGTCCGGCTTATGGGGGTGCGTGGCTTTTAAGATTGTTCTTACTTGGATATGAACCCACAATCCAAGATGCGGTGCACGGCTTACGAAATGCATGGCTTTTATTTGGGCCTTCCCGGCGTCGCTAAAGCAACACCGGTTCTTAGAAGGCAGGGATCGGGTTCCGCCGATCTGACGATTTGAGTCGATTTTCTTCCGTCAACCCGGCAGGTAAGTGGGGCGTACTTGACCATAGTTCCACTAACTCAAGCAGCGATCAAATGATTTTGAGTCGATTTGACCCCGTCGACTCGCCATGTTACTTTTGTGAACACCGTTTTACTGGTTCAGAAAGAAAAGCAGTTTTATTAATGAAAGTTGGACAAGTTTTGTCGATTAATGCCTCCGGTATTCCAAAATGGCTTATTTGTTGGAAATAGGAAATACATAAGATAATCTTAGGTAAAGTAATGATGCAGCGATTCGCTATTCCATGCTCGGGGAATTTGGATTATGTCAACGGTTGTTAGCTTGAATGTGCCATCCCCTAGCTTCTGACCGATCACATAGGGTCCTTCCCAGTTTGCTCCGAGGGCACCTGGTATAAGGTAGACCCTCTTAAGAACACGGTCTCCCACTTCGAAGGTGCGATTATGAACTTTGGAGTTGAAGTACCTTGCGACCCTTTTTTGCTGAGCGGCAGTCCTTAATTCTACTTCCTTGCTCTTCTCCTCGACCATATCGAGTGACTCGAGTAGGAGTTGTTTGTTCTGCCTTTGATCGAAGTTTTGCCTCTGATGAGAAGGGACTTCTAGCTCAACTAGGATCATTATTTTTGAACTATATGCTAGTGCGAATGGAGAGTGCCGAGCTGTAGATTTTTGCGTTGTCCTGTAGGCCCATAGTGCGAGTGGAAGTTCATCGACCCAATTTCCATTTGCTTTAGTTAGCCGTTTTTTAATGGTGGACTTGATAATCTTATTTACTGCTTCCACTTACCCGTTTTCCTGCGGGTGTGCGACAACGAAAAAGCTTTTCTTAATTCGGAAGCGTTTGCAAAAGTTTTTGAAATCAGGGCTTTGGTATTGAGTCCCGTTATCTGTGATGATTTTCTATGTCACCCCAAACTAGAAAATAATATTTTTAGTAACATTGTTAATGACTTTCTTTGTGGTAATAGTGGCCAGTGGTTACACTTCGGCCCATTTGGTGAAATAGTCAACAACAACGATAACATATTTTGCTCGCCCTTTAGCCATTGGTAATGCGCCAATCAAATCGATTCCCTAGATTGCGAACGACCATGGGTTGACCATCTGTGTTAGCTCTGTCGGAGCAATTCTTTTCATCTTGCTAAATCTTTGTCATTGATCGCACCTTCTGGTGTAATATGCTGCATCGCGGTTCACTTTTGGCCAAAAGTACCCATACTGGAGAAATTTCTTTGCAAAGGTTTGTCCCCCGGTATGATCTCTGCAGTCCCCTTCATGAAATTCTTTTAGGATCCTCCGAGCTTCATCGTTGGTCACACATCCGAGCAAGGGGGTAGAGAATCCTCTTCGGTAGAGTATTCCATCCTGCATTACAAATAGCGGTGCCTTTTGGAGAGGCTTTTTCCGCTGGTTCCTATCTACGGGGAGAGCTCCTATGAGCAAGTAGTCTTTGATCATCGTCATCCATGTCTCTGGTTCCTTGGTTGTCTCAAAAATCCAGTTGATATCCATTTTGCTTATGCTCGGAGTGGTTAATGTTTCAACTAGGACCAGCCCCGATGACTGAGCTTCTCCGGAACTGGCCAGTTTGGCCAGATAATCCACCTTCGTGTTCAGTTCCCTCGGGATATGGGTTATGGTGTAATGCGAAAAGTCGTTCAATGGTTCCTGTACTTTAGATAGATACGAGGCGAGGTTATCCCCCCGAGATTGGTATTCGCCTTTCACTTGACAGACGACTAGCTGAGAGTCGCTATAGATGTGTATGGATTTTATCTCGAGTTCCCTCACAATCTTTAGCCCAACTATCAATGCTTCCTATTCTGCCTCATTATTCGTCGCAAGGAATTCTAAGCATAAGGTATAGCAAACGGATCGTCCTTCGGGAGTCCCGAGCCCTACCCTTGCTCTCGAGCAGAAGTTGTTAGACACACCATCGACGAACAGCTTCCAACGTGTCTCCGCTTCTAGAGTCATTTCTTCCTCGTTATCTCATTTTGTAAATTCAACAATGAAATCTGCCAGCACTTCCTGTTGATCTCCTTTTGAGGATGGTATGTGATTTTGTATTGACTTAGTCCGATATTCTATTTGATAAGCCGTCCAGAGGTCTCGGGGTAGTATAATACTTGCTTCAAGGGTTGATCTGTCAGCACTCCGATAGGTTGTGTCTCGAAGTACAGTCGTAACTTCCTGGATGCGATCAAGAAGCAATATGGAAGTTTTTTTTCCAACTTTGGATAATTCTTTTCTGCTCCAGTGAACCGTTTACTGATGTAATATATAGGTCGCTGGATCTTAGCTTCTTCTCATATGAGTGTGGCACTCAATGCATGTGGTGAGACTACTAAGTGGATGTACAAATCTTCTCTTTCTACCTGCTTAGACAGGATTAGTGAGGTCTCCATATGTCACAGCAGCTCTTCGAATGCAGTTTTATAAGCTTGATTCCATTTGAAGTTTTCTTTCCCTTCTTTAGCGCATCAAAGAACGGTATACATTTGTCGGTTATTTTTGAGATAAACTGGATCAGTTCTGCAAACTTTCCATTCAGGCTTTGTAACTCTTTCCAGTTCCTCGGAGCCTCGACTTCCGGCAAAGCGGTTATTTGCTTGGGATTTGCTTTAGTGCCTCTGGCGCTTACGATAGATCGCAAGAACTTTACCGCGGCTACCTCAAAATGACACTTAAGTGGATTGAACTTCATTCCATATTAGCGGAGTATTTCGAAAATTTCAGCGAGGTTTTTCAAGTGATTTGCAGCTATGCATGATTTAACCAACATATTGTCTACATAAGTTTCCATTGTCTTCCCAATCTGACGTTTAAACATGGCGTTCACTAGTCGCTGGTATGTGGCCCTAGCATTCTTTAAGCCAAATGGCATTATTTTGTAGCAATATAGTCCCAGATCAGTAATGAAACTAGTATTTTCTTGATCTGGTTCATGCATCATGATCTGGTTGTACCCTGAGTATGAATCCATAAATGATAGCAGTTCAAGTCCAACCGTCCTATCCACAAGCTGATCGATTCTAGGAAGAGGAAAGTTGTCTTTCGACCAAGCTTTGTTCAGATCCATGTAGTCGATATAGGTTCGCCATTTTCCATTAAACTTCTTGACCAAAACCTGGTTAGATACCCATTCAGAGTAAGTTGCATCGCGGATAAAGCTATTCGCCATCAGCTTGTCCACTTCTTTTCTTAGCACTTTAGACCGCTCGGGGCCAAGGCTGCGCCTTTTCTACTTCACGGGCATATACTTGGGACCAATGTTAAGGGCATGGTAGGCTATCTCTAGTGACACTCCATACATATCGGAATGTGTCTAAGTGAATACATCCATATTAGAAAAGAAATTTAATGAGTTCTAGTCGCATCCTATTTCCAGATGTGATCCAATTTTGAGGACCCGTGTTGGGTCATCCATGTTGACTGGGACAGACACCGTCAATTCTGTCAGTGCTGCCCGTTCCTCCACCGCACTCTTCTTTCTAGGGTCCAAAGCCTTATGGAATCGGCTAGTTCCCTATGCCGGGGGCGGCTCTGTAGTTGCTATTCGGTAGGTTTACAAATATGGAGAGTTCTCCCTACATTATTCCCTTTTTTTTCTTTTAGACTCACATAGTTCCACGATATAATATTCCATAGTGGCTCTTTGTTCTCCCTTGATCACCCTGACTCCATTTTCCATCGGAAATTTCATAGTTAGACACCATTGAGCTAAAGCAATCCTAAAATCTACCAAGGCGGGTCGCCCCAGGAAGGCATTGTAGGCGGAAATTTCATCTAAGATCACAAAGGTTTGGATGAGGGTGACTCTACAGTCGCCTTCTCCGAGTTCTACGGGTAAGTCAATCATTCCGACAGGTTATTTGGGTTCATCGGTGAATCCCTGTATCTTTATTTGGCAGGCAGGTACATCTTTCATACTGATCTTCATCTGATCAAAGATGCATTTGAAAAGGATATTCACAGAATCGCCACTATCTACCAATATTCATCGGACCATGGCGGATCTGATTCCTACTGTCACAACCACGTGGTTGAGAGTTGGAGCTTCTATTCCTTCAGTGTCTCGATTCCAAAATACCATGTTATCATTCAGGGTTCTCTGCTCAAGGGTTCCATCTTCAATCGTAAAGCACGCATCTTTCTGAGCGTGCTATAATAAGGTCGCATACCGCTCCATTTCTCCCCAACTCTTCTACGCGGTATGGGGCCCTCCGGATATCATTCCAATGATGAGTCTCTGGTCAGTCCGTCTAGGTCCCTCTTTGCTGATTCCAGCTTAGTTCCCTTGGTCTCTAGGATCTTGGGGCGTACGGGTTGGTCAGGATTTAGTGGTTTCCTCACATACTACTGAAGCATGTTTTCCCGAATCAACTCCTCAATCAAGTTCTTCAGGTGACGACACCCATTCGTGTTGTGGTCATGCATCTCATGGAAGCGGCAGTACTTTCAGAATGTTTTTGCTGTTCAGATGCTTCCTTTTTAGGTAGCTTCTTGTACTCTTTCGTCCCCTATGTTGCGAGATAGATGTTTTCTGGAGTATCGTTGAGCATGGTGTATTCTTCAGGCCGCAAACCTTTGAGTTGCTTGCTACTTCCTTTTTGCTTGTTAGAATTTTGGTTCTTCCTTTTTTGATTCCCATTTTTTCCTACGTTCCCTTCAGCGGCCCCGGAGGTGTTTATATCTTGGTTCATTGCCATACCATTCTACCCAATGTTGGTCGGTTGTAGGTTAGCAAATTTCCTTTCTAATTCTTGTGCCTCTCCAATCTCAAGTATTGACTCGCCTTTCGGTTGAATTTCTTCCTAGTGGTGGGTTGTTTCATTTTGATCCATTTCTTAAATTTTGTCTCGGGGTGAATTGTGTGGACTAAGGCCATTAAAACCATATCCACGTCCGGATTACTTACTTCAGTTACTTAAGTGTTGAACCGATTCATGAAAGATTTTAGAGATTCATTCCGTCCATGAAATAGGCCGGACAAGGACATCACATCTTTTGGCTGTTATGTGTGAAGTCTAAATTGATCAAGGAATCTTGTTGCTAGTTGATTAAAGGTGGAGACGGGTCTTGGCGGAATCCTGGTGAACCACATGGAAGCAATTCCCTCCAAAAAAATCAGGAAACATCTACATCGAATGGCATCTGAAGCATTCGCTCCATCCATGTACCAACTGTACTTATATAACTGGGGTTTCGGGTCTCTCGTTCCATCGTAAGATGTAATAGTTGGAGCGGACTTGGAGCTTATTCAAAATGTCATCAGTGAAAGGAGTCCGACTTGGAGCAGACCCCCATTCATCATCCCTTTTATCCTCACTTTCATCCATTAGTCGCTTGACCATGTTTGCGATATATGCCTCAGATGTCCAATAATCCGGGGTTCGGCTGTCAGTGACTACACCAAGTGGTTGGTTTTGCAAACGATCTTAGTGAGTGGGTTGAAGTCCTGGTTCTCCTATCTTCAGGAGAGCCACTCCCTCAGTGTTCCGTTGGCTTGTGGTTGTTCTGATGAGGGCGGTTTGGATCTCCGTAGCGTCAATGAATGCATTGGTATTTCCTTCCAACTTGTCGGCGTCAAGTCTCTCACCATCTTCTATGTCGGAGAGATCCATGACTATATCCTCTCGTGGGGTTTTCACTCCTAGATTCAAGTTTGTACTTGGTTGCCTCGTAGGTGGTGGAGTGTTTGTGTTTCCTTCCATATTGATTCCTACGGTTCCACCTACCACTCCTTTCTACGGCTATTTCCTGGTTCTCCTATTTAGGCCAGAAAAAGGAAGAATTTTCTTATTCCACGGCGGCCGTGGGCTCTATCATGGTTCTTGGAGCAGCATGCGACTGCAAGGTCTATATGGAATTCAATTTGTCCATGAGAGCCCTTTGGCTGTTTTCCATCTTCTGATTAATTTCGTCAACCATTTTATTTTATTCATCTCTAGTGATAACTTCACGCTGAATAGAGGATCCTATAACTTAGTCTCCGCAGTTATATCCTAATTGTAGATTGTTGTGATTGTTGACTTCAATTTGCTGAGGGTTTGCTTCTTCTCCAGCAATGGTTGCTTCTATGGATCTTCCGGAAGTTGTTCTCCTTCTTCCCGGTGCTATTGATTCTTTATAGTAAATCTTTTATGTGGAGATTGAGTATCTATCTTCTGAACCTATTTGATCCAAAGTAGAGAGCAAGATCTAAGCCTGAGTCGAGTACTCAATGAAAGCACCAAAATGTTAACTAAAAAATGGATCAACACCCTAGATTGAGTGTGAAGGCACCAACCTTATTCATCAAGGCAAATAAAATAGAAACAAAGAATAATAACTTGCAGATAAAGTAAAGAGACAAGAGATTTTTATAGTGGTTCGGCTGTTAACGAAGCCTACCGCCACTCTATAACTTTTGTTATTGACTGACGGCCAAGGTTTTAAATCTCCCCGAGATCAGCCGAGATGAAAATCCGAGATATTAGCCAAAATCCGAGATTTGGCAGCTTGGTTAGTTATAAGTCTTTTAAATATCGCCCGAGACAGCCGAGATATTTGCCCGAGATATTGGCCAAAATCCGAGTTTGAAACCTTGCTGACGGCAATTACAAATTGAATCTGGTTACAATTTGATTGGATCTTCTAAGTTAAATCAAGTCATCAGTGTTAGAATTCGCTAGAGAATCAATATGAACCCTTTAAATGACCGTTGTGTGGGAGGAGAAGAGTGAAGAATAGTTTCTGCAGAGTTTCAGCGACCAGTCCAGAAGATCCCCTTTATATTGAGTGTAGGATTGTAATTATAGGGGCTAGAAAGCACTTGAGCCAAAGCCGCTTTACCAGAGACTTAAATTTCAAGGTATGAAAGCACTCAAAAAATTTCAGAGCGAATCGATCCATTATGATGGATCGCTAGCGATCCATAGGGCATGGATCACTAGCGATCCATAGGGCATGGAATGCTAGTAATCCATGGAGTTAGAGTATTTTCTGCTTGTTCTAGTTGGGTCATGTTTCCTGCCTTGTGTAGATGCTCTCCATGTAATTTCATGACTAGATGCATTGTTTTGATGATGATTTATATTCTGATTGCATTGAACTGTTGCTAGAATCAGATGAATGCTCACTTCTCGATCTAGCTGTTTTTGAACATCGTGAAAATTAGTAGACATCCCTAGAAAACTTACTAGATCATGGTGCAAGAGGGTAGGAGGATCTATGAGCGACCCTTATGGATCACTAGCGATCCATAAGTGATGGATCGCTTGTGATCCAACATCATAGCCAATTTTTCTTTTCTTTTTCTTGGGCCTTTCTTAGTTTCTTCTTCTGGTCCTTTTGGTTGATTCTTGAGTTGTTCTGGCTAGACGTAGATGTTCTGACTTCCTTTGAATCCCGTTGGGTCAAAAACTCGGATAACACCTTTCGGCACCATAACAATTTCGCTTACCACTTAACATAGATGGCTTCATGTGGCAAGCATAGTTTTCAAAAGTTGTGACCTCACGGTCTCATATCAGATTTTTCCTTTCGGCACCGTAACAATTTCGCTTACCACTTAGCCTAGATGGCTTCAAGTAGCAAGCGTAGTTTTCAAAAATTTTGACCTCACGATCTCAAATAAAATTTTGCCTTTCAACACCGTAATAGTTTCGTTTACCACTTAGCCTAGATGGCTTCAAGTGGCAAGCATAATTTTCAAAAGTTTTGACCTCACGATCTCAAATTGAATTTTGCCTTAGGTCACCATAACAGTCTCACTTACCACTTGGTCCAAATGACTTCAAGTAGAAAGCACAACTTTCATAAGTTTTGACCATACAGCCCCGATTTAGATTTTGCCTTTCGTCGTTCTAGCGATTTCACTCATCGCCCAGCCTAGAGAGTCTTGAGTGGAAAATATGATTTTTAAGTTTTTGACCCCATGGTCCAAGTTAAAATTTTATCCTTTGGTTTTCAAAACCGTTAACTACCCGCTACTTGACTAAAGCAACCAGCTAAGCCTTCACCTCTGAACATTGATTTCGAATTATTTTCAAAACCCTCTAGATGAGGTTAGATTTCAAATTGTTTCCCAAAACCCTCTAGATGGGGTTAGATTTCAAATCATTTCAAAAATTCTTTAGATGAGGTTAGATTTCAAAATATTTCCGAAACAAGGTCAGATCTTTACAAGTTGTCTTTGTAAAGTAATATTGCAATGAATTCTTAGGGAGCTATTTCACACAAAGACACGGGTCAACTTTATGATGGAAATTGAATTTCAAGCCAAGAACAAAGCATAATATAACACTATTCTTTCCAAAGTCCACCTCATACTGACTGTATAAGATGAACTATGGGGAGCATGTGCTATACCATAATTTATATCAAGCATAAATTACGAATATTCAAAGTAAAGCTCCTTGGCTTGTAATTCCAAGGCCCATTGTTTGGTTTTCATCGAGAGTTTAGGCACCTGGCTCAATATCCAAGAGCACGAGATTCAAAAATGAGAGCAAAGATATTGATGAAGATCAAGACCATTTTCTAATTAAGGCAACAAGCTCAACCGAGAGCAGCAACTACCGAGACCAAGGATATTTCAACAAGTATCAACAATCAATGGCTCAGATAGCGCTAGACCAAGATCAATGGCCAAGATAAATGAAAGGAATCAAAGGAGCTATATATAAAAGCGCTATGTCGGCAATCCACATCAATGCACTTTCAATCAGTTGATAACAAGTGTTTAAATCAAAGCCGCACATTACAAACTAGGTCATCCATCCAAGAAGAAGGCTCTCCACCAATGACATTACAACAAATTGGCTATAAATAGGTGGCAATCCCAAGGCCCAAGGAATCTTCTGGCATAAAAAAATTGACATAAAATCATAAGTTTACTTTCCTATTTTAGAGCTCTATTCAAAACTCACTAATGGAAAAAATGCCAAAACTCAATGTAAACAGCCTCTCGGCTATATAAGAGTGACTGAATAAGGAAAGAAAAGTGGACGTAGGGACTTTCGGCCTGGACCACTATAAAAGTCTCGGTGTTATTTACTTTCTGCACTTTTCCTTCTTTACATATACTATTATTACTTTACGATTCAGCATTTCAAATTCAAGATTTAGCTATGGCACGTCTCGGCCATCTCTTCGCTGGGTCCAATATCCCATTCGACTCTCAGAGACATACCTTCAGATTTTGGGTGTTGGTGTAGATGAAATTCTGTACTAACAATGGTTCTTGTAGGAATACCGGTCTTGTACATATGAGCATAGTATTTAGTGCATTCTAATATGATTTTAAATAATACAAGAAAATCCTTGTTTGATATTTACTTGGTGACCTCTAAGTAATTTCTAGAATTGAACTTGATCTGTAAGCTGTAGTACATTCTTTGTATTATTTTTCCTTGCCATTTTCTAAATTAACTTCTTGTGTAGTTCATGGATGCTAAATTGAGTTTTTGAATGTGCATTCTGCTACATGTTGGGCGTGATCTTCCCCTTGTTTGGGGGTAGGTTCATGTTCGTGCGCTTGGCATGGTATGCCCCGCTATTTGGGGGTAGACTGATATTTGACTGTGAAGTCAGGTTGTGTGTTTCAAATCATGCACATGGTTTTTTATAACTAGTTCGGGCAGTCTAATATCCTTACGTCTAGTGTGCTTATGTTTAAAGTATTAACATAAAAGGGGTTTTATACTTGTTTGGGCCGTCCAATATCAATACGACCAGTTTGGTTGAGAAAGGTGGATTGCATTTTGTGCAGCATCATTTTGGTAGCAGGTTCGGGTCGTCCAATATCCCTACGACCGGCGTGATTATGCTAATAGAATTAGCATAGAAAGGTTTTTTATACTGTTTCGGGCCATCTAATATCCCTACGTCCAGTTGCGATGTAAAAGAGATTACCATAGAGAGATGTTTATTCAGTTCAGGCCGTCTAATATTGCTACGACCAGTTAATTGTATTATTATTTTTTGTAATAATTACAACGTTTATTACATAAGTATTGCAGACCGTTCAGAATGAGGTCTGAGATCCCTAGCGCAGTACCAAGTATTTGTTTTTTTATAGTCGTAGCAGTTGCTTCACTTTTAATTTTCTCCAAAAGTCCCAAAGGGCATTAGGCCTCCGATCTTGGTTCTGCTCTTGGCATTGGTACTTCTTTTCCTTGAGACTTTTAAATCGATGTGCATCTTAATCACTTCATCTCCATGCTTATCCAAGATGATAGTTGGCACCGAGGACATAACCACTAAATTTCCTGGTCTTCGAGCGGAAAGTGTGAACATCTTCAATGATTTGGCCAAAGTAATGTTTTTCCAAATCCTTTGGCAAAGGGAGTTTCTCAGGTTTCGGTCCCGATCTAGGCTTCATCCTATTTTTGGAATCACTGTCCGATTGGTAGCCATTGGTTGATAAAGGCAGATAATTAAAGAGGAAGAGGCGAAGATCCGAGAAGAGAGGCTTCTAAGGGTGGTGAGGGATCTAAGGAAACTGAGATTGTTCCTTCCCCATTGCGGTTTATCTTAAGGACATATGGAGTCATCTGGGTTGTCTTATCTTCGCTACTTATTTGCTTTTCTCTTCTTACTAGCTTGGAACATCATATCCAAAGATTCTTTAGTGATTTATCTACCAGAAAGAATAGCAGGAAGGAAGAGTGAATAAGCCTCGAATTGAGAGCCGATCGAGTCGTCCTTGAAGGTTAAGGTAGCACTATTGTTTTTGAGGGCAGAATGAACTTGCTTTACTCTTTACAGCAACGACTTAATATTGGATGACTTGGTTTTGACTCATAGGCCAATCTCACTATTTTCAATTTTGAGAGTGCCTTTATCACTCACTTTGTTGTTTAATTAGCATGCTTAGTGAGTGATGAAGGTGGCTTGTGGGTGGTGGTAGTGCGATTGCTCAAAGAGTAGTACCTTGAGTCACTATTTCCTTTATCCCCTTCATCCGTTGCTCTTCCCGGTTAGAGACGGTTTGGACTATGGGTAGGATGGGATCACTGAGGGTTTAAACAAATACTTTCGCTTCAATTTGGGATTTGGTAGCTATGATTGACTCTTTATGAGTGAAGGGGATGGATGTAACAATGGGATTCATGGTTTGAGAAAAGATGTAGGTGGACTCGCCGGTGATAGCAAATCGGGAACGGAGGTTCAGGCCCTCATAGCATCAAAAATGTTGATGAGATTTTTCGTCTCACAATAGCTCAGACGATTATGAAGTGATTGAATACTTAATTACTCCCATAATCTTGTAATCAACAAATTTAAGTGACGTTAAATTTTCCTTCGAGTAGTAATTATGTTGTTGGAAGCATACACAATCAAGCAATTGCACTTTAACCATTTGTTAAAATGTCAAATTAGATTTGGGTTCTACTTGAGTATTGAAGTTGAGAGGAATTTGAAATGAAACAAAAATCTAACAGTGCATGGAAATGAAAGACATAGAATATTTACGTAGTTCGGATTCTTTCAAAATGTTATGTCCACGGGTCAAATCTTCGATTGTATATTTCCTTCTTGATAAAACTTTACATGGATGAGAGCAAAAAAATAGAAGATACAATTCTTTTTATTTTTCCCAAGAAAGAATCCCCTTTCCATTCCAGACTATCTCTTATTTATAATGTAAAAGATGCATACAGATTCCCAGAATTATTCTTCTTCCGCTGCTTTAGTTCCCACCGTAGGATCATGCTATGTGTCAACCATCACATCGTTTTTTTGGTGGGCGCAGATCGCCGACATGTCTTTGGCAGGAAACCATACTTTAAGCGGTTAAAGTTTGGGAGTTGGTAGGAAGTTTGAAATTGACGTGGGAATATCTGAAATTGAAGTGGAAATGCTTGAATCTGTGACGGGATGTTCCAAATTTCAATAGGCTCTGAATTCCCTTTCTTCGAAGGGTGAATGACCCAGGCATTACGCCTGAGTGTGAGTATGGCAGGCCACTGTCCCTTTTTTCTTCAGGTTGAACTGCGCCGCTTTTATTACTTTTTCTTCAAAGGATGGTTGCTCCTTTGGTCTACCTAAGCATATGTAATATTTACGAGGTTGGTTAGGGTAATAGGGCCGCCACTTGAGAAGGCAATCGCTTTATGCGGCTCTATGCCGATCAGCTCTGAGCGATGGACTGCGTGGGTTATCGATGATGGAGACTTATGTCTTTGCCATTTACTCGTGAGTGTGGATCTGCACTGGTGCACTACTTGAGTGGTCTTGTGTGCAACCCTTGGATTTCTTTTGACTCCACGTGGTACTGCTTAGCTAGCCCCCCTAATGAGTGCAGCGCAGATCCGATCTTGGAGGTATTAGCAATGTACATGCCTTGGGAATGATATTTGGTTTATTCAGTCCTTTGAGTGCAGCGCAATCCTCTCTCTGTGCTCATTTCTTGATGGTAGTGCGTTGTGTCAATTCACTCTTTTCTATTGTCAAAAGAAAACGGGGGTAGTGCATCCCCATTTTCCTTCAATCCAAGCATGTTAGTATAGTCCTATTATATATATATATATTGGCTTGTAAGTGCAGTATGTCGTTGATGGGGTGTTTCTTTTTAAGTGAGACATGTTATGTTTTGACGCCATCAATATAACTTCTTGTGTCGCAGCGCAACATTAATGTTTTATTGTTATTTTGGGATTTTGGTTATGTCGCAGTTTCGCGCATCATGGTTGTCTCTTACCTTATCCTCCTTGTGGTCTGATACCCTCACGCTTAACTTGTTGTCGGCCCTCTCCTTCCTTAACTTGATCCTTAACCATGGTTCCATTTAGAGAATTCAATAATGCTGCCTCCACTAGTCTCTCAAATGTAGCCCCATACAGAATTTGATTCAATGCAAGCTCAATTAGAGGTGAATTCAAGCCCTTTGCAAACTTCAATGCTTTCTTCTCCTTGGTGTTTACCAACTCAAATCCAAATTTGGCCAACTCGTTAAACTAACTCACATAATCCCCAACCGTCATCTCTTCTTGCTTAAGATGAATAAACCTTTCCAATAACAGATACCTCTCAGCCCTAGAAAATAACTTCACCTCAAACTTCGTTTAGATATTCCCTACACGACAATATCCTCTTATACTTCTGCTATCACTTCCTCCCACTATCATGCTGCTCACCTTGCAAATGCCAAGAGGCCAACTATCTCCTAGTAATATCACCGACTCCCACTAAGTTTAAAATCTTCTCACAAGTACTAAGTCCTGACCGAGTCATCAAGTATGGTTTCGTCCCGACAAAAGGATTCCCACCAAGGCTGGAGAAATCCCTACATGGATTAGGAAAGTCAATAGTTAGTGGTGTTTGGGCTAGAATCACACCTTCAGTAGTAGTGGTAGCGGTGGCAACGGGTTCAGCGGTGTTGGTACTAGCTTAGGCTGTTGCTTGGATATAGTGTCTTAACCATGCTGGAATATTAACTCCGGTAATATCTAGTACATCTATTCGGGTGCTAGTCCAGGTTTAGATCTTTACCCCACCAGTATTGATTGCGTTAGTCTCTATTCTAGTTTTTACTAAATTACTCGTTTTCAGCTCTTTGTAAAAAAAGGGATTCATTAGCAACTCCCCAAATAGACAGTAAACCAAACTAGAACAGTAAATGGTGTGTACAAATGTACTTAATTCCAATATAATATATATATATATAATAAAAAATAAAAATTCGCTCTCTTAGTATGTTCCTAATCCCTATTTACGGGTATATTTTTCTCTGATACTAAATGTAAGAACCTGCCTTTTCAAGCCATGGGTTCAACACCCGAACCGAGGTTAATACCTCGAGAATGGAAAATGACGAGTCATTGTAATATGAGTACAGGGAACAAACACAATTCTGACTAATAACTTTCATAGTCTCACAACGAAAGAATTTTTTTTTAATATCAATAACCATAACCACTTCGATTACATCATAATATATTTACACTATTAAATACATATGTCTATACAATACCAATCACACTGAAACCATATTCACAATCAAATCCAAGTCATAACACTTATTAAATACATATGTCTATACATAGAGTCCTTATCTTCCTATATCTTGTCTCCAATCTCCATAACCTGGAGATGTAAATAAAAGAGAAAAATAGAAGTGGGTCAGACATAAGTCTAGCAAGTGAGTTATACTTACTCCATTTATACTACAAAGATAATACTATAACATGATAAAAGTCTAACTTCCCGCTGTCCTTACGCCCTACCAGTTACGCCATACTTAACCTATCGTATACATCCGGTTGGATCGCAACGAATCTATTTAGACTCGCTTCCATGGACTTACCTCATGTACTATAGGGTCACCTATTATCCACTGTCATGTCAATCACATATAAGACTCGCTTCCATGGACTCGCCTCAAGCGCTACAAGGTCTCCAATTGTCCATACCTCATATAAAAACTGCACTCACATCTTGGACTTGCCTCTTGCACTACAGAACTGCTTAATATCCAGTTCTCCATATTGGACCACCGAAGCACAAGAGGGAAGCAACGCAATATCCGGATACCTCCTTGTGTCATGGCCTCATATCCTAGGTCACCTACTTATGCCATAAGCTCGTACACATTTACGTCAATGTCGAACAAATTCTATTTCCGAATAACATACAAAATCCAATTCAAATAAATGATCAACATCCACATAATTCATCTTAAATCCATAACATGGACAACCGTCTCTGAAATAGCCTCCAAACATTTTCTAAAAACAAAGGAAATGGAATCGAATTCGTATACATTAATACATATTGGCCCATTTGGGTCCAGGTCAACCTGTGCCCCAAAACATGACCATCGGTACACCGGTTGCCTAGAGCGACAGTTCGATCGCAGCCAGAATTTTGACTTTTGATCGCTATTTTGGTCGTTACTCCATGTCATTTCACCCCTAGTCACCCTCATTCTGCCTTTAGTCATCTGAGAACTTTCCTAGCATCTTACACTACATTTATGTAGTAAATTTTACGCTTAAATTCATCAATTTTCAAAGTATATTCATTAAATTCAAAAAAGGAAAAAATCATAGTTATGATTTACTCTTTTATAAAATCTATGACGGCCGCCTTATATCACCAGCACCAATAGTATACAAATAGTGCGTCCAGTCATGCCCGGCTGATATAAGACGATCATTATTATGAGAAATAACAAAAACAGCATATAACTTGTCGTATATCTCACAACACATGGATAAAATATAATATCACAGATACAACAATAGAAAAAGTAATAACTATGCGAACTAATCATTAGACTATAATATCCACAAAGTTATACATCAAATCTCATAAAGTATACAAAATTATCAAGTCAAATAAACTGTCTCAACAAATAGAGATAAGCAAGCACTTCCATGGGCTCCATAGTGTTGCTCAACAAATAGAGATAAGCGTCGAAATCCATATATGTATATAACATGAGATAGCTCCATCTAGCTCGTCCTCCGAACAACTACTGCATCACCTAGACCTATTATCTAGTCTACTCATTTAAGAGTACCTAAGATAATAAGAAGCAAAGCAAAAAACCTTAGGTCAGACAATAGTCTGGTTTGAGCGGTAAATGAATCTCAAAATATTATACAAGTAAATATGGGAATGAACAAGAGTACACAAAGCATACCTGACATGTCCCTGCAAATAAAGAGTTAGCATGTAGCACTATAATATGACACTCTACAATATCATAAAGGTACTGTACAACATAGAATGATGGATGTCCAGATGTCCTTATCTCTAGCACCTACTCCCAATGATATCCCCGAGCGATCGTCCATTGAAGAAAGCAACCATAGCATCCATCAAGCAATACCCACTATCACTCATCCCCGTGCCTTGAATATATGATAACACGTATGGCCGCCTTACTACCAAGGACTAATCAAATCCCGGTTTTTGTTGTACTCTCGTATCACGCAGCTTAAAGCTCGATACATGTCTCGTAGCCCAACGCCAGGCACTAGACCCAAAGCCATTGGTCCAGGGTATATAGATCCCTGCATGATCCATGGGCATCTCGACTTACAATACCCCTGCTTTGAGTACAACATAAAACACTCCTAGTTAGCAATGATTCCTTAGCACATTCACATATGAGCCCTCCTTTGCTCCATTCGAACCCCAAGCCCTTATATTGCTCAATCTAGTTTCCATTATCTAGGAACCCACCACGTTCCTCATTCTACAACTCTCCCATTTATCGAGCCGCTACCTTCGGTACCTACTACCACCACGAGATACAAACCGAAGATATATAACTTTCATCATGTTGTTGCATCGCCGTCCAACCTTGAAGCGAACAAGCCAACACCTCCAGCACAATCTATAGGACCTCTATTTCATCTCCTAGAAGTTTCACCATCATTGGACTTATCAAAACAACACGGTATCGAATTAAATAGGTTGGCACCAACCTTTTTCCTTAGCCAACCATTGGCTATGTTTTCTTCCTCTCCTTCATTTCTTCTATTACTCCATGCCCAGATGCTCTGACCCCGACCTATCCATTCAAAATAACTCAGTCCTCTCTTTAATGCGCCCACTCCAAGTTCTAAAAACAACTCATTCTCATATCCGACACTCAACCAATTCCTTGCATCAAGCCATAAACAAGCACCTCTAGCCATGCTCTATCCAACCATGCCAACCGTCGACTTGTTGGACCAATCGAAATAACTCAGTACCGACATAACAAGTCGGTATCGACTTATCCCCTTGACGATTTGGAACCTGCGACTTGAACTCCAAACTCTTCCCATACTCTAGAGCCTCCCCTCCAAGTTCCGCCCAATTCCGATCATCTTTGCCTCCGATTTGCCTAATTCACCAACCTATATTCCCCACATCCAAAACACTAAAAAACCATATTATAGCACAATGTACAATCATAGGACAACATGCAATTACATCCATTCAAATAAGTAGTTCATAGAATTGTAGCAATCGAACAAATTTTAATCCAAAACTAAACAATCAATGAACATATGAATATGAACAAGTAGATCTCAAGGCCATTTCTAGAAATCATATTATAATTTCTCGACTTAGGTCATAAACATATGTCAAATTGTGATTAAAGTTAGAAAAGGATTTTTATAGTTAAAAATCATGTCAAAACCTATAATTCTACCATATAAACATGCATAGTATAGTGAGAAGGCATAAACCACTCACGATTACCAAATTCAACCAATTTGATTGTAGATCCAATGTGGATGGCGATATAAAGTAATGAAAACCAACCAAATCGATGACTTCTATCTTCTAATTGATGATCTCTATCTTTTAATCAATGATCCACACATTAATCTTCAATTCAGTTTCATTTAGAGAGTAATTTAGGGTATTTTTGATGAAAATATGGTTAATGGGAGTTTAGATCTAATTTGAAAAGGAGGGAATAGTTTTAATTTGACTCTCCAATCCTCTATTTATAGCGATTCTCGAGTTAGACTAATGTGCTCACTAATGGCTTAGTTAATTACACACTAATTCTGGCCAGCAGCTATTAAGACTTAAAGCAGGAAAAACTAAAATTTCCTAACTGTAAGTCCGTTTTTTTATTACGACCACTCTAAGGAATGGGAAACCATCATATGAAAGCATTGAAATTGGTTTGAGACCCTAATTCAACTCCTATCAAAAGTTATAGCCTAAACAAGGTTTTTAGGGTAAAAATGGTCACATAGAAATTCGAAAAAAATCGTATGTGTGTAAAATGTGCCTAGGAGTCATTTCACAAATTATAGAATTATACGATCCCATATGAATAAAATAAAAATATTTTACGATCCTTTCATACTTGAAATATGGGTCGTTACATTCTCCCCCCTTAAGGAATTTTGTCCTCAAAATCCCTAGAAAACCAAAGTATAAGTAATCATAGTTATCCCGCATGTCTACCAATCATAAGAAACCATCAAACGTCTCTAACAAGCATCCACGTAATCAAAAGTACATGTGAACTTACCCTAGCATGCAGAATACTAACCTATCAAATATAGTATACAATTGTGAAAGTTGATATGATAAACAATGGATCTTAGTATTCAAAGAGCTTCAGACACGTAGTCCTCATACTTTCCTCATTTCCCACATACAATTGCCATCACTTTCACTCCATTGTACCTTCACTAGCTTTACTAAATTTCTCCTAAGCTATTTCGTATCGTACCCAACAATATGAAGCGCCCTACGAGATCTAGAAACTTATGGTTCTACCTCAACATCTTCTAGCGATCTGGTGAAATCATCACGCCTAAGTCATGCACAAACTTCCATGGATAAAGGACGTGAAAAACATTATGCACGCCCGCTATCTTCTAAGGTAAGTCAACCATATATGCTAGCTTCCCAATCCTCTCAACTATTGGAAAAGGACTTGGGAATCTTTGTGCCAATTTCCCCTTTCTACCGAATCGAAATACATTCTTCAGAGGAGAGACCTTCATGAATATCATATCTTTGACAGAAAACTCTAAACAACTTCGTCTCTTATCGGCGTAGTTTTTCTATTGATCCTGAGCAGCTTTCATTTGTTGCCGAATAACCTCAATCTTCTCCGATGTCTCTCTAGTCATATTTGGCCCAAGTATCAATTTCTCACCTACTTCCCACCAACATAAAGGAGCATTCCATGGTCGGCCATACAATGCTTCATACGGAGCCGTACCAATACTCAACCAATAACTATTGTTGTATGCAAACTCTACCAGATGTAGATGGTCGTCCCACGATGCTCCAAAATCTATAATGTTTGCTCGTAGGAAATCATCCAATGTACGATTTACTCTTTTTCTCTACCTATCCGTTTGTGGGTGATAAGCTGTACTAAGGTGAAGCTCGGTCCCTAACGTCTCTTGTAAGCTTTTCCAAAACCCAAATGGGTCTCGGTCGTTTACAATGCTCTTTGGCACACCGTGAAATCATACTATCCACTTTACATACATCTCTGCTAGCTTGGATGCCGTTCTACTTGACTTGACGAGTATAAATCTTGCACTCTTTTTTGATTGATCAATCATAATGCATATGATACCATACCCTTCTCGAGTCCTCGACATTCCATCTATAAAACCTATCGATACTTGCTCCCATTTCCACTCAAGAATATCTAGCAGTTCAACAATCTACTTGGTTTCTCCTGCTCCGCCTTTACAAATTGGTAGTTCATACACTTCGAGATGAATGGCCCAACGTCCCTCTTCATACCTTCCCAGTAATAAGCTTGCTTCATGTCTCGGTACATGTTAGCACCGCCAGGATAAATAGTCAACTTAGAATAATAACCCTCTCGTAGCACTTCATCTCTTAATCCGTTAACATCGGGAACAAATAATCTTCCATCCTTACAAAGCCAACCTTCTCGATCGAGTTCATATTGCTTCATGTCTTCATATTCTATCCCTTTTTATATCCTTGCTATGATCTCTGCTATCCTTGCTATGATCTCTGCTATCCTAGCATCTCACTTCTGACTAGTACCAATCATTTCAATTAGACTAGGTCTGATCAATAAACTTGTTAACATCTCTAGTTCCAGCTCGCAATGAGGCCTGAAATCATATCCAACAATATATTCAATTTGCTTCCATTCCAAGAACATTACTTTTAAACTAGCATGTCTTCTACTCAATTTGTTGACGACTGCATTTCCTTTTCCTGGTGTATAGGAAATACAAAAATCATAAGAGGTCAAGAACTCCAACCACCGTTGTAGACGAAGGTTGAGATCCTTCTGAGAGAAAAGGCACTTCAAGGATTTTTGGTCCATGAACAACTTAAAACTTTCTCCTAGCAGATAATGCTTCCATATCTTCAAAGCAAAAACTATCACCGCCAATTCCAAATTATGAGTCGGATAATTCCTTTCGTGTGGTTTTAGATGTCGACTAACTTAGCCAACAACTTTTCCCTTCTACATCAATACTGCACCCAATCCAATATCACAGGCATCCATATATACTGTCAAATCTTCATTTCCACTTGGAATGGTCAACACTGGTGCACTCATCAACCACTCCTTCAGACTCACAAATGCATGGTCACACTTAGTGTCCCAAACAAAAATCTTTTTCTTCTTCGTCAAATTGGTCAACGGTGCTGCTGTCTTTGATAAGTCCTTAATGAAGCGTTTATAGTATCCTGCCAATCCTTGGAAACTCCTCACATCCGTAGCATTCTTGGGTTGGTTCCAAACTTGAACCGCTGCCACCTTCGCAGGATCCACAGCTATGCCTTGTCCTGTAACGACGTGACCCAAGAATCTCAATTGTTCTCTCCAGAAGTGACACTTAGAGAACTTTGCAATCAACTTGTGCTTCCTCAATTTCTCTAGCACAATCCCCAAGTGTGTCTTGCGTTCCTCTTTAGTTTTGGAGTAGATTAGAATATCATCCATGAACATAAGCATGAACTTATTCAGCTGGTCTCTGAAAACCCGATTCTTTAGATCCAAATATATGTTGGTGTATTGGTCAACCTGAATGGCATCATCAACCACTCATAAAAACCTAATGGAGTACGAAACGCAGTAATAGGCACACTCTCCTTCACTACTCTCAACTGGTGAAATCCCGTTGCTAAATCCGTTTGAGAGAACACCTTCGCACCATGGAGTTGATCAAACAAATCATCAATGCATGGGAATGGATACTTGTTATTCTTCGTCACTTTATTTAGCTCACGATTGTCCACACACTACCTCAAAGAGTCATCCGCCTTAGTCGCGAATGCTAAAGGTGCACCCCACTCGGATATACTCCTTCAAACAACCCTCTCCTTAATCGGCCGTTCACTTGCCCCTCTAATTCCTTCTGCTCTCTGGGTGCCATATGCCTCAAAGGGATAACTATAGGTCTGGCTTCCTTCACTAATACTATCCGAAACTCAATCTCTCTATGCGGTGGCAATCCAGTCACTTCCTCAAAGACATTGGGATACTCTCTAGCGATCGACACAAATGACAACCCCTCATGTGGAACTTCTAGCGAATATAGAAAGCTAACCATCACCCTATCCTCTGGTAGGCAGCTAATCACTATCGTTCGCCCTTCCAAGTCTTCGTGTTTCTAGCTTCTCGCAATCCACTATCGCCGCATACCTCTTAAGCCAGTCCATTCCCAAGATACCCGAACCCAACAAAATTCAAAACAAAGCAATCACAAACAAAAGGGCATCCATGACTCAATAACACTATGCCATGACAAACCATGCAAAGGCTAGTAGAGTCTCCAACTGGATTCGTCACGATCAGGGGACGGTCTGCTATCTTAGATCTCAATCCCAATCTATCTACTAGGTCACTATATATGAAAAATTGTGAAGCCTTGGTATCAAAAAAAAAAACTCAAACAGGAACATCACCAACAGAAAGCATACATTGAATGATGACTCCCTTCTCCTTCTTCTTCATCAAGGGAGCACTCGACTAAGTGGAGATTGCGTCCAAAGCTTATGCTTTCACAACCTGCTTATCTTTCACCGGTTCTAGACAAATCTTTCTTCAAAGTCCCCAGCTTATCACCATTATAGCACCTCTTCTTATCGCTCACTTTGAAGTCCTTGCTCAAATGACCTTTCTCCTTGCACCCATAGCAAGTAGGTTCCCACTTACCATTCTTCTGGCCATTCTTCCCTTGAGACTACTTTATCTTTCCATTCCACTTCTTCTTGCCTCCACTACCTTTCTGTGTTATTGGCTCTTCCTTCTTAGTGGCAACAATAATAGCTGTCCTACCCTTAGGATACAGATTCTCATAACAAAGTGCTTTCTCAACAAACTTCTCAAACGGCTCACCTATGCGCTCTACTAATTTCTCTCCAAGATAATCATCCAGAGCAATGATGAACTTTTCATTCTTTCTCAATGGAGTGTCTATGAATGACATCCCATAAATTGACAAAGCATCAAACTATGCCATATACTCAGAAACTGACATCTCTCTTTGCCTAAGATTGACAAACTTTTTGAACAATAATGACTTTTTGGCAGCCGGTATGAACTTCTCCTCGAACCTTGTAGTTCCCAACTGAACTAATCTTGTGGTGTAGTAATAGTCATAGTGTTCCATCAATTCATGGCCCACCCTTGAAGTTGTCGAGAAGCCAACTTTTTCTTCATAGTGTCAACCACTTCCATATCACTAAATATGCTCTCACAAGTAACAATCCAATCTTGCACTTCTATGATTGATTCTGTTCCACAAAATGGCTTTCCTCTAAAAATATAGTAATCTTTGCTCAAATTAGCGAAATTTGCCTTAGGCTCTTGCATGGGCGCACCTCCACCAACAGCCATGTAGCATTTCTTATCATTGTTTCCATCATAGCATTGAACATAGCATGAAAATCAGCGTAGCAGCTCCTGATCGTGCTCCTTCCTTAACTCTTGAAGCAGATCTCACAGTATCCGTTGTATGTCGGCTCATTCTTATCTGTAACAAGAATGATCAGTCTTTCATAAAGAAAACTGTACCCATAGTGCGCATGTGCATGTGACTTATACTACATAATATTATTTAATAGTTTTGAAAACCAAAGTACATAACAGGTACGCACTCCCTCATATATATATTTATACTCTCGATCTAGTCTAAGGCGATATCCCCTTCTCCACGGTATCAACTCAGGTTAATTGTATAACCAAAGCTCTGATACCAAATGTGATGGCCGCCCTAAACCACCAGCACCAATTGTATACAAATAGTGCACTGCAGTCATGCCAAGTCGATATAGGATGATCATCAGGACGAGTAATAACAAAAAAAGCATATAACTTGTCGTATATCACATAGTGCATGAATATAATATAATATCACAAATACAACAAAAAAGACAATAATACCAATATGTACTAGTCATCAGAGTATAACATCCATAGATTTATACATCAAATGTCATAGAGTATACACCAGGATATGAATCAGAGTATAATATCCATAGAGCAATAAATGAATCTCAAAATACAATACATGTAAATATGGTATGGAATAACAGTACACAAACCATATGTAACCTGTCCCTACAACCAAAGAGTTAGCATATAAAACTGTATATGCTACTCTGCAATATCATTAAGGTGTTGTACAACATAGAATGATGGATGTCCAGATATCCCCCTCTCCAATACCTACTCCCAATGATATCCCCGAGTGATAGCCCACTAAAAAAAGCAACTAAAGCAACCATAGCATCCATCAAGCAATACGCATTATCACTCATCCATGTGCCATGAATATATGATGACTCGTATGGCCTCCTTACTACTAAGGACTAATGAAAATCCTGGTTTTCGTTTTACTCTTGTATCATGCAACTTAAAGCTCGATATGTGTCTCATAGCTTAAAGCTTGACACTAGACCCAAAACCATTAGTCTACGGTATACAGATCCCTACATGATCCATGGGCGTCCCCACTTACAATACTCCTGCTTCGCGTATAACAAAAAACACTCCAAGTCAGCAACAATTCCTTAGCACATTCACATCTGAGCCCTCCTTTGCTTCATTCAAATTACGAGACCTTCTATTACTCAATCCATCTTCCATTATCCAGGAACCCACCACATTCCTCATTCTATAGCTCTCTCCTTTTTCGAGCTGCTATCTTCGGTAACTACCTCCACCATGAATCATAAACCAAAGATACATAGCTTTCATCATGGTGTAACAATGCTATCCAATCTCGATGCAAATGAGCCAAAACTTCCAACATGATCTACAGGACCTCTACTTCATCCCCAGAAGTTTCACCCTCATTGGACTTACCAAAGCAACTCTGTACTGACTTAAATAGGTCAGCACGGACTTGTTTCCTTAGCCAACCATTGGCTAAGTATTTTTCCTCTCCTTCCTTGCTTCTAGTAATCCATGCTTAAATGCTTTGACCCCAACCTATCCATTCAAAATAAATCATTCCTCTCTTCAAAGCACCCACTTCAAGTTCAAAAAAACAACTCGATCTCATATCCAACACTTAACCAATTCCTTGCATCAAGCAAAGAACAAGCTCCTCTATCCATGCTCTACCCAACCATGCTAACCACCGACTTGTTGGACCAACCGAAATAACTCGGTACTAACATAAACAAGTCGATATGACTTATCCCCTTAACGAATCAGAACCTGCGGCTTGAACCCCAAACTCTTCCCATACTCCAGAGCCTCCCCTTCAAGTTCTTCCAATTCCAATCATCTTTTCCTCCGGTTTCCCAAATTCACCAACCTATCTTCCTAACATCCAAAACACTAACAAACCTTATCAAAGCATAACATACAATCATTGAACAACATGCAATTACATCCATTCAAATAAGCCATTCATAGAATTATAGTAATCAAACAAATTCTAATCCAAATCTAAACAATCAATGAATGTATGAATTTGAACAAGTAGATTTCAAGCACATTTCCACAAATCATATTAGAATTTCTCAACCTAAGTCATAAACATATGTCTACATGTGATTAAAGTTATAAAAGGGATTTTTATAGTTAAAAATCATGTGAAAACCTATAGTTATACCATATAAACATGCATAGGATAGTGAGAAGGCATAAACCACTCACTGATTACCAAATTCAACCAATTTGAGTGTAGATAATGTGAACAGCGATCAAAAGCAATGAAAATCAACCAAATCGATGATCTCTTTCTTCTAATCAATAATCGATTCACTAGTCTTCAATTCGGTGTTATTTAGATAGTAATTTCGATGATTTTGGATGAATCTAGGCTTAATAGGAGTTTAGATCTAATTTGGAAGAGAGGGAAAGATTTAATTTGACTCTCCAACCCTCTATTTATTATGATTCTCGAATTAGACTAATAGTCTTACTAATGGGCTTAATTGATCACACACTAATTCTAACCAACAACTGTTAAAACTTAAAACGAGCATAACTTCCTAACCATAAGTCCACTTTACTATTATGATCACACTACGGAATAGGGAACCGTTATCCTGAAGCAGTAGAACTGGTTTGAGACATTATTTCAACACCTATCAAAAGTTATATCAAAAATAATGTTTTCAAGATTAAAATTATCATATAGAAATTCGGTAAAAATCTTAGATGTACATAATATCCCTAAGAGTCATATCTAAAAATTATAGAATCATACAACCTCATATGAATAAAATAAAAATATTTTACTATCCTCCGATACGTAAAATACAGGTCGTTACAAAATCTCTTCGAAACCCCATGTAAAATCCAAAATTCAGTGCAAATTATTATCAACTTTATTTTAGACTATAGATCATATTTATAGGATTATAATTGCATTATTTCGAGAGAAAAGCAATAATTACTCTCCGAGATGCTCTTTAATACCTCTGACATCGTTGTCCATACAGTTATGTCACTACGCTTTAGAAATTCACTTTCAAATTGGTATAGATGCGTATTCCTCGCCGTAAGCTTTGTGACGTTGCTGCTTTTATGTGAATCTGTTGAGATTTTAAGTGAAATATGATGATTTGAACTTTAGGAAGAAAGAGGGAAAATTAGAAAGGATGGCGTGGTGTCGATTTCTGAAATGAGGAAACAGTTACATACTTAGGTATTTATAAACGGATGTAAAGAAACGTTCCATTTAAATTCAAATTTAAATTTTGGCGCTCATTTAACTAAATATGAAATCATCCATTACTCTTCCATACGAACTCCATATTAGGCAAATAAACATACTGCACAAATTCGAAAAACGAGAGGCCACAATGGCGTCGGTTTCGTCGCGAAATTCGCTCCTTGTTGTTTTCACTATATTTTATTTTTAAATTAAATTAAATTATTTAACACTATTATATTGTTTGTCTTTGATTAAATTATATACCAAATTTTTGGGGTATTACACTCTACCAGCGCTACTTGTTTCCTTTGCCAAATTTGAACAAATACTATTCGTCTGCCCTTTTACTACCATTCCTAATTTAGGTTATTCCTCCATTAATTCAGACAAATTCCTCTAACATTCATCATGTAATGATAAAAAACCATAATCCATTCCCTAACCCTTCAATTTCATCGCTAATTTCATGTATAATTTGTTTGGGTTCAAAGTGAATAACTATTTAGGGTTAGACATTTTAAGCGATTTTAGGTTATTTTGTTAAATTATTGGAAGTCTATGTCCAAGGTTAATTTAAAGTAATTTTATGTCATGGCTATAACTAATTGCATGTGACTTATGATTATCCGCGGCAATAGGTTGATAGTCATACATATTTCTCGCTTATATTTCTATAAGCCTCTAATCAATGGGTCATGTTTAGTCGATTTGGTTCACATCAGCTCTGTAAATACATCAGTTAGCATATCATTTTGACTGATTTCGCAAATAGTAATATAAGAGATATCATGCATGCTTTTATTACATTTCATACCATACGAGCTATTCTAATTATAACATGTTTAAACATGGGTTCTTATTCATTCGGGACAAGTCATTATGCTTCGACCAATGGCATTTAGGGTGTAAGTATCCTTTCTCTTTGTGTTTCATTGATTCTTACCACATTGGCCCTTGTTTTTATTGGATCTGTCCCGAGTAGCAGATGGTGAGATGTGGTAAATTTCAAAACAATTTCATTAAGTGGACCTTAATAGACAATGTAAACAACTATTTAGCATATAAATCTAGTCTACATTTGAAAATAATAATTATTTTAATTTAAAATGTTTTTATTTTGCATATAATTGGTTTATATTACAGATGTGGTATGTATAATATGACAGTATAAAATAACAACTATGCAACATGTGTATAAAATACATAAATACACATATAGATATTGGGATGTGTGTGTATTATGCTTACATACATGTATATTGGTACTTTGATGTACATATCAAAGAGAATATGGATACCTAGGTATATACATATATTTAGATGTATTAAGATATATGTATATGGTTTATATACACATATTGTTAATATAATATATATTGTGTGTCTATATAATATTATCATACATATATGAATCATAAAATCATAGTTGTTATATAATATATATATATATTGAGATTATTATGCATATACATTTTGATTAAATTTTTTAACACCATTTAATAAAAGAAATTAATATGAACAAAAACCCAATGCTTAAAATTATCTTAGTTTAGATCTAACATTGTTAGGTCAAAATATTTGACATTCGAATTTAAGAAAATAAATAGGACTATTTCAAAATATTATATAGATCTAAATTCAAAATATTAAATATAAATATTTAATACTATGATTAAGTCAAAAATATTAATTTTATCAAATATATACTTATAATTTATTTTGGCCAAAAATAATTTTTAAGTAAAACACAAATATATTTTGTTCAAATACATCTTTACATAGTATAAAATAATGCATTTTCTAATATATTATTAAAATATTCTTGCCATATTTTTTTTATCGAAAGCCAAGACCCTTTGCTATTATATATATATAACACACACATATATATAAAACACATATATATACTAATTTATTAAATTGCATATGTGTAAATTTAAGCCGAAATCATATTTAATATTTAAATAATAAATATTTCTATAACGAAATAATTCAATGATTCATAAAATAAATTTGTACAAAATATTTATTACCATATTATCAAAACAAATAATTTTTTTATTTATTTATAATTTTAGTATATACGTAAATATATATAAAAAATTATATAAATTATTTTTTCTTGTAAAATGATTAAATAAAATATATATATAGTACCACTAATGGAATGTTGTGTTTGGAGGACGAAGGAGTTATGGGGTCAGTTATAAAGGGATAGGCGGCCAGGAATTGAGCAAAGAGTATATCGCTTGATTTAGTTTGTGTTAGTATTTATAGAGAAAGCTAATGGAAATGTCTTCCACCTTTTACTCAGTTTTTAGCTACCAATTCAGGCCCCCTTTCCTACATTATATGGTCGCCCGTTTGACACATTCTGCCTTATAAAATCATCAACCCATTTGCTTACTGTTTATATATTTTGATCCCAATTAAATATGTATCGATATTGTATATCGATAAATGCATATATAACATTTATAAATACACTAAATAATCACTAATGATGTTCAAAAAATTTCTCAAAGCTACCCCATTTACTAAATACTTCCTATACATTAAATACAATATAATTAATATTCTCAAATATTAATTAATTTAATTAATTTATAACACTTTATAAACCAATTAAATCGGGTGATATTTCAAAGGCTACACAAATTTGGTTGTGCAACTCACCTATGTGAATTTACTCAGTGATTAATGTTAAACAACTCATATTTTAATGTCCATACATCACCTTAGCCGAGGGTGCGAAAGTTTAGCTGAATTCATCGTTTAAAGATTTTTCGGTAAAATCTTAACTTATTTTTGATTAACTTAAGTTATACAATGAAGTGACGATGTAATATATACACATTCTCTTCTTCAACACTATGTCACTATCAGATACATGGATTATGGTTTCGGTCAAAACTCCAACAAAATCCATACGCAATTATCTAGTTCATCTATAAAGTAATTGGTTCAATCATAATATTTATCATTAACCGTTTTACTCAGACTAGGGATTCTGACTTTGAGTTGAATATAGTTGACTTTGATACTAACCTAATGTAATTGAGAGGATGATTTTTCTATCGAATACCATTTCACTTCCTACTTTTGAACTCATACCCAACAATAATTGTTCGATGGTCATAATGCCATGATTAGACTATAATCAAAGTGGAGTAATCACATCGTAGTTCCATAGTATGCTTGGGTTAAGAGAATTTTGCGGCATCGTCACATTGATATTTCATGTTTGAACGAATTGTTATCAACCAGTAGGAAACCCTCGGTTGAGTCAATCTATAGTTTTCCAATAATTATAAGTATGTAACATCTTAGTGCCCCCAACAACCATGAGTAATAAACTACCTAATATTTGGATAGTGTATGTACTCTACTCTCAACGAACGTGTTAGTATCCTTTCTCGAAACATCATACCAGAAATACTTGAAATAAAATTTTGTTTAAGTTATGATTAATTACTCATAGTTGCAACAATTAGAAACTATAATCATATAACATTTCATTTAAGGATTTAATTATTTATATATGTTACAATTAATTAATTAATTTTCAATTGGAAAAATAAATAATATTATTTTGCACATGCAACACGGATTACAGTTCCATACCCCTTTACAAAGTTAATACAAGTGTATGGCAAAGTCACCTTAGCAACTATAAGTAGCAGATAAGATACATATAGCACTTTAGCGATACGACACATGTCTCGACTATAAAAGGATATAAACTGGTCCTCCTTGGATAAGGTGGATCCACTACCATCTGATGAAGAAATAGAGCTAAGAACATGTAGATACCTAGAGAAAATGCCGGGGTCTAGGGCCATTGTGTCACTACTGAGGACGTATTTCCTATCCCATGTGTCGTCTGCAAGAATTCTTCTATTCCATTGCCTGAGATTGTCATTACGGCTAGGATAAGACATTCTCCATTTGCAATATAGTACAGAAATCTATTCTCCCAAGGTTCATCAATGAACTTATAGAATCCGCAAAATTTTGGATCGAATCTCATAAGAGTTCTATCATACTGCTAAACAGGTTCACCAGAATGCCAAGAATATGGTTATAAGACGGTCCATCCAAGGAAGAAAGAGGGGGTGGAGTAAGAGGAACATTGTCGATGTTGGAATTAAGTTCAAAGGAGTGCAAATTAATAATGGGGACCCACTTTCTGACCGGAGGCAATGGAAGGGGTTGTATCGGAGATCCGAATAGGGGTCGTATGAGTACCTCGTTTATTGACATCTAAGGTGTGACCAAAAGAGTAACATGTAGAACATATATCAGGGGCCCAACTATAGTGAACATTAATAGTCGCAACAACTCCTTCAGCTTGCCTAACCTTAAGCTTCAAAGGATGAGGTTTGTCGAGAGTAATCTCAATTAGTTCCTTTGCATACGCAAGTCTATTCCTAGCAACAGTGTTAGTATCAAAACATTTAAGCTTTCCAACTAGGCTAACTAGCCAACCTAGCTCAATCATAGGTTGTAAAATAAAGGAACATGAGTGAATTGTGCCAAGATAAAGATAGAAAGAATCAATTCTCTATCATTATCTACCGATGGGTTCTAAGTAGTGAGGATAAAAGTCTTACTATCTATGAAGTTTGGCTTAACTTCAAGGATGCGTTGACGCTCGCTAGAATTTGAGAATTTAAAGAAAAATATTGAATCATCAAAATGAAATTGAAGCCAACCCTTGAATTTCCAAACTTGGTGGAATCGAGTTCTAATATAGGAGTATAGAGGATTTGCGTCCAGAAAGAACCCGATAAGATATTCCGAACACTTCTGGCCTGAACAACTTCAGGTGGAGGTACTATGACTTCATCTACCTCAAGCGCATCAAAAACTTTGGGTGTGTACACACCAGCATTACGAGGAAAGGCTTTTGAAAGAGATGTCCATTTTTTTGCAGTGGTATCATTCAGTTGATCAAAGGGTTCAAATGTTGTACAGGAAATACAACAGGGGTTATAACATAGATATGGTTATTTGTTAATAGGCAAAGACGCCAGAATTAGAGTGGGCATTAAAACAAACATCAGGTGTGCAATTCAGGCAATTGCCTTCAAACAACCCCTATCAAAGAATCTACCTTAATAGTAGCATCATCACAATGAGGGTTCTTCTGAACATTCGAAGAATCAATTCGTGTAGCAATAGAGGGTTCCAAAACATGTAGACTCAAAACAACATCAAGGTCAAGTAGAAGTAGCGGATTAGAGGGGCCTGGAATCTCGAAATCGGTCTTGCATAAAGAATGACTATTAAGGCACGACTTTGACAATGAAAGGAGATTGTTGTAGCTCTGGCCGGAGCGAGTGCTATGGCGAATTGCTAATGTTTGATCTGGAATGGTTGTGTCAAGGCAATGGCATTTGCTCTTTTTCTTTTTGGGCATCAGATAGACGAAGAGGGGCTAAGTGTAACGAACCTAATTTTGACTAACATTATTTAGGACATTTAATTAGATAAATTAAATGAAATAATGTAAATGGTTAAGGGATTGAGATTTGTATGATCATAGGGTAGCCTTGCCCAATTAATTTAAAGCCAAGGAGAATTAAAGTGAAGTAAGTAAAGGTAATATGATAAGGGAAAAATAGGAATAAGTTATATTCTTATACCTTAAACCCTTATTCCAATTTCATTTACAACATTCACAAACAAAACTAAATATAGAGCTTGGCCGGCCACCGTTAGAAGAAGACAAGAGGAAGTTAAGCAAGAATTCAAGAAGGAAGCTTAATCAAATTAATTCAAGGGCAAATCTCAACCTTCTTAACAATTAAGCTAATGTGAATAACAGATTCATCTCATACTTATTATTTTTGGTTTCTAGATAAGATCCGAACTTATTTTGCAATAATATTGCCATATATTGATGGTTTAAATGAATATATATGCTTGTTGATGATTTATGTTATTTCATATAGATTTTATGATAAGATTTGATTTGAAAAACCTATTAAATGACATCCAAATGGCTTGCGTTTTTTATATAAGGTCAGAAATTTATTTTAGAGGTGGGTTTCAAGTCTCATAATTTTCTAAGTTGTTATGGATTTTTATGAATTTTCTAGCAAAGAAAATGGTTAAATTGTGTTTAAATTATTTTCGGCTATTATATATTAGCTTTGGGTCAGAAATTAAAACATGTTAGAAAACATATTAAAAGTGATTTATGGGAATTTTTGGAGAATTTTCCTAAGTATTTATTTAAAGATGTAAAATTATTTAAGGTATGAGACTTAAATGTTTTATATGTTTATAAAAGGAGAAAGTGAAATTTGCTAAATGTTTTAAATTGTTAATTATGGAATTTAGCAACACTCTTAGAAAAGATTTGAAAAAAGAATTGGCAACCAATTATATGTTGACAAATAAGGCAAGTTAGTTGGAAAGATATTACTTTAAAAAGTTAAAAATTAGTTTTGTAAAGGATTGTTGCTTCGCCACTTTCGGCAGCCACCTTTCGACCCTATACGGTCACCTTTAACCCAGTCGAAACCAATACATATGGTATCAGTGCCTTGGTACGTAGTGGATTGGAGATAGACGGAAGGTATAGAGTCGAAACATGCTTTCGAAGGGTAGAAGTAGCCTTTATAAACTTAGAACTATTTTGGTTACAAAATGGGGCTTTCGAAGGAAATAGCTTTGACTTAGTCAAATACGCCTTTGTTTTAGAAAAGAGATTTCGAAAGAGGTTGCTGCCTTTTGTTTTTAAAGTAAGCATTCGAAGGGGTCGGAACCCCTGCTGCCGCATTCAACCTTTCGGACCAACGCCTTCGAAAGGGTTCTTTTTCCTTAAACTTTGAAGCCGTCGGTCTCTCTATGCTTTCAAAAGGGTTGGTTTCGAAACCACCCACTTTCTTTTACTTAGGAATAATGCTTTCAAAAGAGTTGCTTTCGTCCTAGTTCTTTTAAGACCCTTTATTTATATGAAAAGTTAAACCTAAAGGTTTCGAAAGGAATGGTTTTAAATGGTTTCAAAGCTATGTTCCACAAACTTTTACTTGAAACCAATTTGAAATTTTTGTTTTAAGCAAGGAATTTTAATACTTTTGAAAGGTGTATAATGTAGGTTTCGAAGGGGAGGTACCCCAATGTTTTCGAAAGGTTTACTTGAGTCTTTAAATGGAAGGTTTCCAATGCTTTCGAAAGACAAGTTTAAAGTATTTGAAAAGGGGATGTCTAAGGTTTATAAAGCTTTCGAAGGAATCCTTTCGATGATTTCGAAAGGTTTATTTTAAAGCTTTCGAAAGGTATGTTTTGGCCTTCCGGCCTAGTGTTTCAAGGTATAGTAGTTAACTTATTTTGAAATGAGTACTTTCAATGGGTTCGAAAGGTATTGTTTAAAGTTTTTAGGCAAAGGTTTCGAACAGTTTACCTTGGTTTCATGGCCTAAGAGCTTTTAAGTTAAAAGGATTTTTAACTTACTTTCGAGGGATAGATAATCCCATTATATTTCATCAACATTGCTTTATGTAATATGTATATCATGGCAATAATGTTTGAGTAAAGCAAAGAGTATATTTTCTTTGTTTAAGTATGATTTAAAGGGTTAAATTAATTTGAAAGAAATGTTTTCAAGGAAAATTTGATGGGGTAGTTAACCCTAAGTAAATGACTCAGATACTAGAATACCAGATGGGACTGGTATAGGGTCGCGCCTAATACTTTAGCTAATAAGCCCCTAGCTAATATAAGTCCAAAATTCCAGTGTGTATGGATTTGTCACAGGTAAGACTAAAATGAGGTTACACACAGAACGGAATATATAAAGAAAAGATAAGTTATTGGCGAGCTCATAAAACAATTAGGTTCTGTTGACCCTAGAAGAAGATAGTTAAGAGTAGTTAGCCTAGAAGTGTGTCTAACAAAAGTTAGATAATTGAGTATGTCTAGTAGGCCCGAGTCAGCCAATGGTTAATAGTTAGTCAATCAAAACTATATTTTGGTGATAGATAGTCCATTGATTACCTGATTTATGTGCATATATGATATTATTATTGTTGCTTTAATCAGTTTGATTGCAGGATTTTGATTTACAAAATATATGCTTTTAAAAGGATATTAATGAGGGGAAACCCATTCCGCTAAGCGGCCTGGTCTTACTTAATATCAATAAACCGAGATGTAATAGTATTATTCACACCAGGCTTTATGTCTAACTCGAAGTTTATGTTTCCCCCCCTTAAACTCTCAGGTTCTCAAAATATGATTTTAGTAGATTGAGAGTTGAGGTTTTTCAGGTTAGTAGGTTGGACGAATAAGCTTCCAAAGACCTACAAGAGGAAAAGCTAGCTATATAGGAGCTATTTATTTTTATTATCGCTGTGTTGTATTAGGACAAATTTGTCTATTTAGTACTATGATCATCCAATGGGGCATCTTCATATGTCACTCTTTGCGTATTTTGTAAAAATTATATTTGATCAAAACCTGGGAATCGTTTTGGGATTATGTATCTAATTATGAAATACTGATTCGAAATGTAATCAGAAAAGTTGTTTTTAAATCTGTGTTGATTTTATTTCATATTCATGTGCTTCTGATATTATAGATACTATTAACATTACCGTATTTTGTCATTGGAAGTTAATACTATGGATGACTGCAGCATTTGTATCGCTTAGCTTCGGGCCTCAAGATAGGGATGTTACAACTTGGTATCAGTGCATAGGTTTATGAAAAACTTAAAATGATTTTGAAAACATAATCCTAAGGAAATAGAGAAAATATTGGGGTGAGGGATAATGCTATAGTAACATACATGTATTTGCTATATATAAGTATACGTTTTATCTCTATTCTCCCATCTTTCTTAAGCTATTCTTCTGTATCTTACAAAGACTCGAATGCAGATTTAAGGATGTAAGATATGGATGATAGGAGTCGAAGAGTAACATTGGTGGAGGAAGCACCACAACCAATGTGAATGCCAGAACAAACACAAGAAGAAATCCAGGTCAGACACAAGCTGCTAATGTGGGTGCTGGAGTGGCACATGTTGAAATGGGAGCTATGTACTAGTTCCTTGTCAACATGTTGCAGGCAGGAGTTGCTACAGGTTTAGTTAGAGGAAATGCTGAAGGAGGAAATCAAGAAGCTCCAGTGGTCAATAACTATGATGTATTGAGTAGATATTATGCCAAGCTGGGAGGAAAACCGTTTATCGGGACTGAAGACACAATTGAAGTGGAGAACTGGTTAGTTCATTGCGAGAAGATTTTTGCTGATTTGGGGCTTAATGATGAACAAAAGAGAAGACTTACATCTAGACAGTTATAAGGAACAGCCTGCTTTGGTGGAATAGTGTTACTGTGGGAGTCAATGAGGAGACCATGACTTGGGCTGAATTTAGAAGGAGATTCAAGGAAAGATTTATGTCAGAGATTTCTAAGTTAACTCTACTCAAGAAGTTTATGGAGTTGGAGCAAGGAGATATGACAGTGCTTGAGTATGCAACTAGATTTGAGGAGCTATCGAGGTACGGATACGCTACGGTTGACACTATCATTAAAGGAATGAGAAGTTCATTCGCGGGTTGAAGCCTGAGTTTGCTAAGGCCACATTATCGCATGTTATAGATCCATGCGATGTAGTTGTTGAGATGGCTTTAAGGTAGGAAGAGATGCTTGCTTATCTTGAGGGCAAGAAGGCAGGGGGAGCTCAAGGAGGGCAAAACCAGAAGAGGAAGTTTTTCCATAAGAAGAGAGCTTAGAAGAGTGGAGCTGCCAAGAAGGGAAAGGCAGAAGTTATTTGTTATAAGTGTGATAAGAAGGGACACTATGCTAATGAGTGCCGGACAGACAAAGGGAAGAAAGCTACTGACAAGAAACATAGTGAGATGTTTCAACTGCGATCAAATTGGACATTCTAAGAATCAATGCAAGGAGCCAGCCAAGGATGAAAAAGGCAAAGTGTTTGCATTGAAGCCATCGACCTTGAGACCAACAATAGAAGAAAAGGTAAAAGATGTGTTGGGAGATACGCTTTTGATTCATGGTGTATCAGTTAGAGTTCTATTTGATACCGGTGCATCACATTCTTTAATATCTTATTGTTTTGTAGATAAGCTTAACCTAGAACCTTCATACCTTATAACTTCCTTAAGGGTTGCGAATCCGATAGGAGGATATGCGACTCTTGGGATGAGATGTGACACTCTAGAGTTTGAATTGTTAGGTCATGTATTTGCTTACAGTTTGCATGTGTTTGATTTTGTAGGGTTCGGAATTATTTTGGGTATGAATTGGTTAAGTAAATATGATGCTAGGTATTTTGCCATGATAAAAAAATATCACTTTAACACCCTGACTGTAGCAATTGGATAATATACTCCGTAGAAAACCATAGTTCTAAGGTTAATGCTTTATTGGGTATTGTGGAGGCAGAAGACGAGTTAAATCGAATTTTCATTGTTAAAGAATTCATAGATATCTTTGTGCCCGTAGTAGGACTGCTACCGAAACGAGTTATTGAGTTTCAGATAGATTTAGTACCAGGAGCAAAACCGGTGAGTAGACCACCAAGCAGAATGACATCTACCGAGATGAAGGAGCTAAAGGTGCAGTTGGTGGATTTGGAAAATAATAACTTTATCGGACCAAGCAGTTCGCCTTGGGGAGCCATCACATTGTTTGCAAGGAAACCGGACGGATCATTGAGGTTAAGTATCGATTATCGTAAGTTGAATTAGAAGACGATAAAAAATCGATATCCGTTACCTAGAATTAACGATTTGTTTGACCAGTTGAGTGGAGCTAAAGTATTTCCCAGTTGGATTTGGCAACAGGATTCCATCAGCTTAGAGTGGCGGAGTATATTATTCCTTTGACGACGTTTAGAACCCGATATGGATCGTACGAATGGTTAGTGATGTCGGTCGGACTAACTAATGCGCCATCATTCTTTGTAGATTTCATGAACTGAGTTTTCCGAGAGCACTTGGATAGGTTCATGTTGGTATTCATAGATGACATTTTGGTATACTCTAAAGATGAAAGAGAACATGAAGTTCATCTTAGAGTGGTTCTTGAGACGTCGAGGCAGCATCAAGTGAAAGCAAAATTTTCAAAGTGCCATTTCTGGAAGAAGGAAGTGAAGTTCCTTGGTCATGTACTCTCAAAGAAAGGGTTGTATGTAGATCCAGCTAAGATCGAGGTAGTGAATAGTTGGTAGAGACCCGAGACAGTGACTGAGATAAAGAGTTTTCTTGGATTAGATGGATATTATCGGAGATTCATTAAGGATTTTTCACGGATAGAGACACCGATGACTAAGCTAACGCGGAAAGATGTGAAGTTTGTCCGGACTGATAAGTGTGAGGAAGCATTCCAGAAGCTGAAACACTTATTGACAAATGCACCTGTGTTAGCTGTCCCAAAGGGGAATCAGGACTTAGTGGTGTACACGAATGCATGTGGAATAGGGTTAGGAGCTATGTTAATGCAGAAAGGTAAAGTGATTGCCTACGCTTCTCGACAGCTTAGATCGCATGAGGTTAGATATCCAACTCACGATTTGGAATAAGCTGCAGTAATTTTTTCATTGAAGGTGGGGAGACATTACCTTTTGGGAGAAAGATTCGAGTTGTATACGGATCATAAGTTGTCGAGGTATTTGTTCTCTTGGAAGGAGTTGAATATGAGACAGCAGAGGTGGTTAGAATTTTTAGTCGCTTATGACTTTGGTATTGAGTACACAATGAGAAAAGGCAATAAGGTTGCTGATGCATTTAGCAGAAAACATTAGAATGCGGTATTGGCAATGATAGCTAAGTAGAAAGATCTAGAAGCATTGACTATATGTAGAATACAATGGAGATTTAAGAGTAGTTCAAGTAAAGAAACTGCTATGTTGTCATGTTTAGAAGTTCGACCGGTGATGATCGAAAAGATTGCTTCTAAGCAAGGGGAGGATCCATTATTAGCTGAACGGATCATAAAGTTAAGGTATGGAACGGAGAGTGATGACTTGAAAGATTTCAGTCTTGACTAGAATGGGTGGCTAAGGAAGAAAGGAAGACTATGTGTTCCAACTATGAGAAACATTAGGAAGGAAGTTCTAGAAGAATGCCATCGTTCAAAGTTCACCATTCATCCAGGAGGAACTAAGATGTATCAGGATATGAAAAGGAGTTTCTTTTGGAAAGGTATGAAGAGAGATGTAGTCTTCTGGGTGAAGCAGTGTTTGAACTGTCAATGGGTAAAAGTCGAGCATCAAAAGCCAAGTGGGTTGCTTCAACCTTTAGATGTTCCAGTATGGAAATGAGATTCTATCTCAATGGATTTTATCGATGGGTTGCCAAGGTCAAATTGAGGAAATGAAAGTATATGGGTTGCAGTGGACAGACTGACCAAGGGTGCCCATTTCATTCCAGTTAAGTTAACCAGAATGGCACTTGTTTTGGCCAAATTATTCATGAAGAATGTAGTCAGGCTGCATGGAATTCCTAGTAGTATAGTAAGTGATAAAGATTCCTTATTCACTAGTGAGTTCTGGAAGAGTCTACAGGAGACTTGGGTACCAAGCTCAAGATGACTACTGCTTACCATCCATAGATAGATGGGCAAACGAAAAGAGTTAACAAAATCTTGGAGGATTTATGAAGAGCTTGTGTGCTAGATTTTGGGGGATCATGTTAGTCCTTGAGATGATGGTTTTGATGACAACAACCTTAGAATAAGATTATAAAATATAAATACTAACATTATAGTTTAGATATATATATATATATATATATGTATATGCAGGATGTAACCATGCAGGTACCAAGAATGAAGACTGTACAGTATAGATATTCAAGATATAAAGATTGAAGACTCATGAGTATCAAGAATATCAAGATTATCAAGAGTTCAAGATTTCAAGATAAGTATTGAGTCTAGAATTATGTTAAAACTTCATAATAGCACTGAAATCTTCACTCCATTTTTCTTTTGGGATGGAACCCATTTCTACCTTTTTAGTGGCTTACAAACCCACGACAAGTAGCTTACAAACCTACGACAAGTGGCTTACAAACCCACGAACATCCTGATTTTGTACAAGTTCTCGAGTCCTGATATAATGAGATATTCTGCAGGAAGAAGCTTGCAAAACTACTTCAAAATGATTTTCAAAACTACTTCAGAATGATTTTCAAAACTGCTTTTCAAAATGTTTTAGCCTTAAAAATTATCTTTTAAAATGATTTTCAAAAAGATGTTTTAGCCTTAAAATATTCTTTTTTTTTGTTTTTAATAAACTCTTGTTTTAAACTTCATTCGTTTTAAACTATCTTTTAATTATAATATACTTATACTTAGATTTAAATATAAAATTATAGTAAAATTATATATATTATTCTCTATATTTATTTATGTATTTTATCTATAGTCAAGTATATTTATAAAGTTTAAATAGTTTTTAATATAAGATAATGGTTATTTTCAAAGAAAATCAAATCTTCAAAAAATGCTTTGGGATGTTGACATGCCCTAGTACCCCATGTCGACATAGTGACAGTTAGATTAAAAAATTTGAATTTCAAAAGAAGTGTCTATTCGCCATAACCTTTCACGAATGGACATGGCTGTTGTTCTTCTATAAATAGGGGTTGGTTTCAACGAATTTTATATTAGATTTTCTGGTTTTTCACTTCTCTTCTTCTTCCACATTTTCTTATTCAAAATCCTATCATCACTCTACCGAAATCAACATTGAATCTAACTAGATTATCTCTAGTTTGATTCTCTATCACTATCTCAACAAGATCCCAGTGCTATTCAGAGTTATAGGCTTCTTTGTAATCTATCTAGGGAGAAAAGGTGTGATTATAGCCTTGGAAATCAATCAAGCGAGAAAAGGTGTGATTGTAGCCTTGAGAAATCAATTGGGTGAACTTGTTGCCCGGAAATCAAGTATCTCTACCTAGAGGATTGTGATTCTGGAGGGTGTACCTCGTGGCCTTGAAATCAAGGGTTGTAATTGTTGAATTGCTTTTAAAAGGAAATCCGTACTTAGTTGTGCGGGACTGGATGTAGGGTTACCTCGAACCAGTATAAAATCTGGTGTGTTCTTTCCTTTACTGCATTTACTTTATTTCTGCATCTGTGTTTGTTTCTGTGATTATATCTGTGTTTGAATATTGCATACATTTGTGTTCAAATTAACATAAACTTAAAAAGATTTAGTAATTTCTTAAAAACACTATTCACCCCCCCCCCCTCTAGTGTTATTCCTAGCCTTAAGATCCATATTCCGCATTCCTCACAGATCATGGGAAAACCATCTACAGTTAGTCGAATTTTCGCATAACAATAGTTATCAGACTAGTATAGGGATGACACTATTTGAAGCTTTGTATGGAAAGCCATGCAAATCTCCCGTTTGTTGGTTAGAGACCGGGGATAGGTTAGTTCTTGGCCTAGATTTGGTTAGAGAAGCTGCAGAAAAGATTGAGTTCATTCGAGCCAGAATGAAGGAAGCTCAGTCTAGGCAGAAGATAGAAGATGGAAAGACTTAGAGTTCTCAGTCGGAGATCATATTTTTGTCAAAGTACCACCGATGAAAGGTGTAATCAGGTTTGGAAAATCAGGAAAGTTGGCGCCGAGATTCGTTGGACCATTTCTTATTACAGAAAGGATTGGGTAACTCACATATAGAGTGGAGTTACCACGTAATGTGGCAGGAGTCCACAATGTTTTTCATATTTTTCATCTAAGGAAGTGTATTTGAGAACTAGAGACTACTATAGCACCGACTGTGTTAGATGACTTAGTAGTGGAACCGAATTTGACTATAGTTAGGAATCCAGTTCGAATAGTCGCAAGAGATGAGAAGAGACTAAGGAACAAGACAGTCAGATTAGTCAAAGTCCAGTGGAGTGACAACGAGAGAGACTGTACTTCGGAAACTGAAAGCAGGGTTAGAGATTCTTATCCTGACTTGTTTCATGGTATGTTTTACCTTTATGATTGATTGTTATGAGTACCTTATCGTAATTTCGAGGATGAAATTCTTTAAGGAGGGGAGTCTGTAATGACCCTAATTTTGACTAACATTGTTTAGGACATTTAATTAAATAAATTAAATGAAATAATGTAAATGGTTAAGGGATTGAGATTTGTATGATCAAAGGGTAGCTGTGCCCAATTAATATAAAGCCAAGGAGAATTAAAACGAAGTAAGGTAATAAGATAAGGGAAAAATAGGAATATGTTATTTTCTTATACCCTAAACCTTTATTCCAATTTCATTTACAACATTCACAAACAAAACTAAATATAGAGCTTGGCCGGCCACCATTAAAAGAAGATAAGAGGAAGTTAAGCAAGAATTCAAGAAGGAAGCTTAATCAAATTAATCCAAGGGCAAATCTCAACCTTCCTAATAATCAATCTAAGGTGAATAATATATTACATCTCATATTTATTGTTATCGGTTTCTAGATAAGATCCGAACTTATTTTGCAAGAATATTGTCATGTTTTGATTGTTTAAATGGATATATATATATATATATATGCTTATTGATGATTTATGTTATTTCATATAGATTTTATGATAAGATTTGATTTGAAAAACCTAGTAAATGACATCCAAATGGCTTGCGTTTTTTTATATAAGGTCAAAAATATTATTTTAGAGGTGGATTCAAGTCTCATAATTTTCTAAGTAGTTGTGGTTTTATTATGAATTTTCTAGCAACGAAAATGGTTAAATTGGGCTTAAATTATTTTCGACTATTATATGTTAGCTTTGGGTCAGAAATTAAAATATGTTTGAAAATATATAAAAACTTATTTATGGCAATTTTTGGAGAATTTACCAAAGTATTAATTTAAAGATATAAAATTATTTAAGATATGGGACTTAAATGTTTTATATGTTTATAAAAGGAGAAGGGGCAATTTGCACTTTTAAATTGTTAATTACTGAATTCGGCAGCACTTTTAGCAAAGATTTTGAAAAAGGAATTGGCAAACAATTATGTGTTGATAAATAAGGCAAGTTGTTTGGAAAGATATTACTTTAAAAAGTTAAAAATCAGTTTTGTACAGGATTGTTGCTTCGCCAGTTTCGGCAGCCACCTTTCAACCCCATACTATTGCCTTTAACCTAGTCGAAACCAATACACATGGTATCAATGCCTTGGTACATAGTGGATTGGGCATAGGTGAAAGGTATAGAGTCGAAACATGCTTTCGAAGGGGTAGAAGTAGTCTTTATAAACTCATAACTATATTGGTTACAAAATTTCGAAGGAAATAGCTTTCGACTTAGTCAAATACGCCTTTGTTTTAGAAAAGGGCTTTCGAAAAAGGTTGCCGCCTTTTTGTTTTTAAAGTAAGCATTCGAAGGGGTCGAAACCCCTACTGTTGCATTCAACCTTTCGAATCAACGCCTTCGAAAGGGTTCTTTTGCCTTAAACTTTGAAGCTGACTCTCCATGCTTTCGAAAGGGTTGGTTTCGAAACCACTCACTTTCTTTTACTTAGGAATAATGCTTTCGAAAGAGTTGCTTTCACCCCAATTCTTTTAAGATCCTTTATTTATATTAAAGTTAAACCCAAAGGTTTCGAAAGGAATGGTTTTAAATGGTTTCGAAGCTATGCTCCACAAACTTTTACTTGAACCCAATATTTTCGAAAGGTTTGTTTTAAGCAAGGAATTTGAATACTTTCGAAAGGTGTATAGTGTAGGTTTCGAAGGGGAGGTACCCCAATGTTTTTGAAAGGTTTACTTGAGTCTTTAAATGGAAGGTTTCCAATGCTTTCGAAAGACAAGTTTAAAGTATTTGAAAAGGGGATGTCTAAGGTTTATAAAGCTTTCGAAGGGATCCTTTCGATGATTTCGAAAGGTTTATTTTAAATTTTCGAAAGGTATGTTTTGGCCTTCCGACCTTATGTTTCAAGGTATAGTAGTTAACTTATTTTGAAATGGGTACTTTCAATGGGTTCGAAAGGTATTGTTTAAAGTTTTTAGGCAAAGGTTTCGAACGGTTTACCTTGGTTTCATGGCCTAAGAGCTTTTAAGTTAAAAGGATTTTTAACTTACTTTCGAGGGATAGATAATCCCATTATATTTCATCAACATTGCTTTATATAAAATATGTATATCATGGCAATAATGTTTGAGTAAAGCAAAGAGTATATTTTCCTTGTTTAAATATGATTTAAAGGGTTAAATCAATTTGAAGGAAATATTTTCAAGGAAATTTTGATGGGGTAGTTAACCCTAAGTAAATGACTCAGATATTAGAATACCAGATGAGACTGGTATAGGGTTGCACCCTATACTTTAGCTAATAAGTCCTTAGCTATAATAAGTCCCAAATTCCAGTGTATAGGGCTTTGTCACAGGTAAGACTAAAATGAGGTTACACACAGAAAGGAATATATAGAGAGAAGATAGGTTATTGGTGAGCCCACAAAACCATTAGGTTCAGTTGACTCTAGAAGAAGATAGTTAAGGGCAGTCAGCCTAGAAGTGTGTCTAACAGAAGTTAGATAATTGAGTATGTCTGGTGGGCCCGAGTCATCCAATGGTTAATAGTTAGCCAAATAAAACTATATTTTGAAGACAGATAGTCCATTGATTACCTGATATATGTGCATATATAATATTGCTATTTTTGCTTTAATCAGTTTGATTGCAGGATTCTGATTTGCAAAAGATTTGCTTTTAAAGGATATTAGTGAGGGGAAACCCGTTCCGCTAAGCGGGGTGGTCTCACTTAATATCAGTAAGTTGAGGTGTAATAGTATTATTCACACCAGACTTTATATCTGACTCGAAGTTTATGTTCATTTCTGCTGTGTTGTATAAGATTAATTTGTCTATTTAGTAGTCTAATCATCTAAGTGGGCATCTTCATATGTCGCTCTTGGGGTATTTTGTAATAATTATATTTGATCAAAACCTGGGAATCATTTTGGGATTATGTATCTAAATATGAAATACAGATTTGAAATGTAATCAGAAAAGTTGTTTTTAAATCTATGTTGATTTTATTTCATATTCATGTACTTATAATACTATGGATACCATTAACATTACCGTATTTTTTCATCGGAAGTTAATACTATGGATGACTGCTGCATCTGTAGCGCTTAGCTTCGGGTCTCAGGATAGGGGATGTTACACTAGGCGGTTGAATGAAGTGGGAGGCGGGAAACAGGAATGGGTGGGGAAGAGTTAGAGATGATGGACAGAGTTAGGTTGGAAGGTACAAGAGGAAGTTGACATGATTATTCTTTTATTTATGTGTATAACTGTGTGTTAATTATATGTATAATCGTATAACATAATACATAAAAGAAAACAAATACCGAAAATAACTTTTATTATTAACAATATCATTTACAAAGTTAGTTATATATCCATTTACGTAATTGCCCATGGGCATACCATTAACTCTCTTAATCTCCCACTTGAATTTGGAAACAATTATGGATTCTCAAACCCATCCCTTTGGTTAGCTTGGAACTGACTGAGCTAGTTCTTTCATGAATGGATCTGCTATTTTGCCTTTACTATCTGCTCTGTCAGTCGACACTATTCCATCACTGATAAATTGCCTTATCAAGTGAGGCTTTCAAAGTATATGTCTTGACTTCTTGTGAGCTCTTTGTTCTTACTCGACCTACACTGTAGCATTGTTATTACAAAAAAATTCAGGGGTTTTTTAACATTTGGAATCAACCCTAGCTCAGTCAAAATTTGCGCATCCAGATCGCTTCTTTAGTTACTTCGTTTAACGTGATGTACTCAGCATCCATCGTCGAATCAACTGCTATCTCTTATTTGAAACTATTATAACTTACCGCCCTACTTTTCAGCATGAATATGTAACTTGATATCAGTTTATGGTCATCAATATCACTCAAAAAGCTTGCGTCATTATATCCCTTCATAAGAAGGTCTTTATTCTCATATACTAAGAATAAGTCTTTAGTATTTCGTAAATACTTAAGAATACCAGCTACTAAAGTCAGATGCTTTTCTCTAGGATTTGAATGGTATCAATTCCTAAACCGACATCCACATCTGGTCTTGTACACAGGATGACATACATTGTGGATCTAATTGCAATTGCATATGTATCATTTTCTTATTCTCTTTCTCCTTATCTATATGAGCAACATCCTTCTTTGAAAGGACAATTCCTGGTCGTGTCGGATCATTTCCGCTCTTGGAATTCTCCATACAAAACCATTTTATTAAGGTGTCTATATACAAGGATTGGCTCAATCCTAATAGCCTTTTGAAACTATCTTTATTGATTTTAACTAAAGGAACTAGACCAGTCTACAGCCGACAATTTGGGTGAATTTCATGTTTCCCTATTTGGATCATAGTAGGCCTATGACAATCTAATAGGATTCATTAGATCTAATCTAGCTTAACAAAAATCAAATTTTATTTTAAAATTATTTTATATTTATTGATTAATCACATTAATTAATTTTATTAAATGCTTTTATTTGAATGTATCATGTATACATAGAATGATATAACAACATAATATAATGAAATATAAACATATGTGTAAAAATAGATATTTATTTAGTTTAATCTCTTAAAATAATTTATAGAAAATCAAAACATTTTAAGTAATTGAACTATAACCGTTATATTTTTATTTTCACATATATCAACATGTATAATTTAATTAATTAATGTTACTGATTATTTATCAAGTAAATAATTTATTTAATTCAATGATTTAATAAACTTCAAAAATTTATTTAATTTACCTTAAACAATTTAAGATAAATTTTCAACTATAACCTTATAGTGACATATACATATATCACAACACATACGTATATTTTAATTGATTAAAATTTGATTAGTTACTTATTTAACTAATCAAACTAATTTAATATTTATAAAATTTTAAAAAATACTAAAATAATTTTGCGAAACAGTTTAAAAAAAATTATATTTATTTTATAACATTTATAAAATGTCCTTTTATATTTTAAACTTAACATTTAAATTTAAAATATCTTTTAAATTTTGAAGTCTTAGTTTGAAAATTAGTCTAAGGCCCAAAACCAATTCAGGACTTTATAATTGGGCTTACCTTTTGGACTTACTCCACCTATTGGCCTGGCTGGTAGCTAGAAAAGGGGAATACTTGATTATTCAACCTCATTTTTAGACACTACATTTCTAGATACCCATCAGATAGGTAGGCATGATTAATTGGCCCTAGATTTGCTTGTTTGACTGCATGGACCATTAGGCTCTGATATTGATGTAGGAACTAGGTCGGTCAGCGGTGGGTAAATTGTATAATTTCAAAAAAATTCCCTATTTAAATCATAGTGGGCCTACAAAGTATAATATGTTTCACCAGATCCAATCTAGTAAATTAATGAAATCATATTTTATATAACATTATATATATATATATGCCAAGGACATACATTCAAAAAAATTGAACTTTTAATGGTGGACAAGGCAGCACAAACTGAAGCGGTTATGTAAAAACTCGTATTTTATGTATCGGAGAATCATAATATATATTTTATTTTATTTGTATGAGATCGTATGATACCATAATTTTGGGTTATGAATCTTAGGGACATTTTACATACCTATGATTATTCTTGAATTTCTATGTGATCATTTCGACCTCGAAAATTTTGGTTGGGCTATAACTTTTGAGAGTTGAATTAGTGTCTCAAACCAGTTTCATTGCTATAAGATTATGGTTTCCCATTACATAAAATGGTCATACTAGAAAAACAGACTTACAATTAGGAAGTTATGCTTGTTTTATGTTTTAGTAGCTGCTAACCAGAATTAGTGTGTAATAAATTAAGCCCATTGGTCTAATTTGACAATCACTACATATAGGAAGCTAGAGAATCAAATTAAAACTTTTCGCTCTCTCCCAAATCAGATCTAAACTCCCACTAACCCTAGATTCATCCAAAACCACCCAAATATTCTCTAAGTCAAACCAAATTGAAGATTAGTGAATAGATATTGATTAAAAGATAGAGAGCATCGATTTGGTTGATTTGCATTACTTTTGACCACTATCCATATTGGATCTAAACTCAAATTGGTTGAATTTGGTAATTGCCGAGTGATTTATGCCTTCTAACTATCAAATGCATGTTTATATGGTAGAATTAAAGATTTTGACATAATTTTTAATCTAAAAATCCTTTTTTTTAACTTTAATTATGATTAACATATGTTTATGACCTATATTGGTGAATTCTAATATGATTTGTTGGATTGGCTTTGTAATTCGCTTTATTCATACTTATATGTTCATTTATTGTTTAGATTTGGATTAGAATTTGTTTAATTGCCATAATTCTATGAATTTCTTATTTGAATGGTTGTAATTTCTTGTTATTCTATGATTGTATGTTCTGTTCTGATGTTGTTTGCTAGTGTTTGAATGTTAGGAAGATAAGTTGGTGAATTTGGCAAATCAGAGGCAAAGTTAGTCAGAATTGGACGAAACTTGGAGGGTAGGCTCTAGAGTATGGATGGAGGCTACAAAATAATTTGCACCTCCAAAATCGTTAAGGAGATGAGTCGGTACCAACTCATTTAGGTCGATACCGAGTTATTTTTATAGGTCCGATGGGTCAGCAGTTGGCATGGTTGGATAGAGCTTGGCTAGAGGAGCTTATCCATGGTAAGGTGTAGGAAATTGGCTAAGTGGTTTAGTTGATGCCGAGTTGTTTCTAGAATTTGAAGTTGAGTGCTTTGGATTAGGGGTCGAGTTGTTTTGATGGATGGTTCGAGGTCTAAAGCAACTTGGGATGGAGTTTTAGAAGCATGAGAGATAACTTTGTCAAAATTGACTAAGTATATGACTCGGTGCATTGAGTGATTTTATGCATGGGTTTAAGGTGGAACTTTTGGGGAATGGAGTAGAGGTTCTGAAGATCATACCGGAGGTGTTGGATCATTTGCATCAGGTTGGATGGCAATGTAACAGCATAACGAAATCTATGTATCTTTGGTTTGTGGCTCGTGGTGGGAGTAGGTAACGAAGATAACAACTCGATAAAGGAGAGATTTGTAGAATTAGGAACATGGTGGGTTCTTGGATAATGGAAACTGGATTGAGAAATAGAAAGGCTTGGAATCTGAATGGACCGAAGGAGGGCTTAGATATGTATGTGCTAAGGAGTCATTTATACTCTGAGTGTTTTCTGTTGCACTCGAAGCAGGGGTACTGTAAGTGGGAACGTTTCATGGATCATGTAGGGATCTGTATACCTTGGACCAGTGGCTTTTGGTCTAGTGTCCAGCTTTGGGCTACAAGACATGTATCGAGTCATAGGCAGTGTGATATGAGAGTACGACAGAAATAAGGATTTCCATTAGTTGACAGTAAGGAGGCCATACAAGTTATCATATTGTTAGTGCCAAAATTGGTCAATAACACCCAAATCAAGATGAAAGCACCAAATCACATTCATCGATCACAGATAGAATGTTTGTAGAGAGTATGAATGTGAATAACAGTGAAAATTAAAAAGAAAGCAGTAATAACACAGGATTTATAGTGGTTCGGCTGACTCTGGCCTACTCCACTCCAGAAATTTTCTTTTTATTGATATCAGGATCAAGTACAATTACAATCCCGAGTTTTCGAAACAATAATGGCAGAGTAGCCTTAGTGGAGAAGAGGAAGGGGAACATAATGAAGATCCCCATTTCTGAAGCCCTACATGCTGTATTTATAGACGAAGATAGGCTGGTTCCCCTGTGCATGCCCATGACCAAGGCAGCTTGGCCTACAAGTGTTAATTCAAGCTGACTGACCCAGGCAAGCCGATCAACAGCCACCGACCCACATATGCCGACCTTGAATCCCTTGGATGCTGACTTGGAGTAGACGTCAATCGTGCTCGAATCAACTTGACCAACTTCCTGCGATGTCGATCGACCAACTGCGACCGAACCGCTAAGGGCCGACCCACATGTTTCAGTTCCCTTGAGGCCAAACCCATCCATACCGAGCCACTTCGTCTCACCTTCCCTGACCAACCTTATGTTACCGACCCACTAAGTCTGACCCAACATTACCGAACCACCTCAACCTAACTATCTTGGCCGATCCACACATGGCCGATCCATACATACCGGTCCATATATACCGATCCACATAGACATGCCGAACCACTACATTATATCGAACCACATATATATATATCGACTCTAGAATAGAATGCCAAACCACAGATGTTCTCTCATCACAGCCGACCCAGCCCAGTCCGTACCATGCCGATCCAATCCAAGATGCTGACCCAAGTATAATTCAATGCCGAACTCGAGCCACTCCAACCAAACAACTTCCAACCAGACCGAACCACCTATTGCCGATCCAATCAAATTGCACCGACTCTGAACGACCGACCCACATGGCCGAACTCCAATGACCAAATGCTCATGACCGACCCATGTTATGCCGAACCCCGGCTTCAAAATCATATCTATCATCTGTGATTGATCATCTATCCATCCAGTTGACTCAAACCCATCGTATTCCAGTCTCGACAAACGAGTAGTCGATTTAGTTAAATCCGCCTATCTATGGCCTTGCCAAAAGGTGGGTTAACATTTGCCTTCCAAAACAAGCCTTGCTATTGGAAGGTGTGTTTTATATAGCTTTTGATCCGTCATCCAAAGTCCATATGTCATCCATAACCATATCATCTGATCCATAATCCAATCCATTTTATGCAAGTGTCATTGTCGTAATCTTATTCAAATCCGCGACTGCTCTGAGTCGATATCTGATCCCTATCCAATGACCTAATCCTTATCCAATTCCACATCCATCCGAACCCGATAACCAATTTATAACCCATCCATATCCAATAACCAATAACCGAATCCATGACCACTCCGGGTCGATACCCAAATCTGGAACCGCTCCAGGTCATAGCCAATCCTTAGCCATTCAAAGCCGAAATCCAAATATGTAACCTCTCCGGGTTCTTGCCAAGCACAGTCCACACTTGACGACCTATGTTAAGTAATGCTATGGTGTTCCTGGTTTAGTGTCCCTGAACGCCGAGTAATGTCGTGGCTTAAGTCCTAAGCCGAATCCTGGTCGCTCCTGACCCTTGCCGAGCATAGTCCATACTCAACGACCTGAAATAGTAATGGATAGATAATACGGGGCCTAAGTCCTAGGCCGAATCCTGGTCTCTTCGGACCCTTGCCGAGCATAGTCCATGCTCGACGACCTTTTAGCCAAAAACCAAAGGAAAATCCAATCCGAAATCTAAATCAAACCAGAAATCCATATCAAAAATCCAAACCAAAAGACAAACGTCCAAACCGGAATCCAAATCAGAAAACAAACAAAACCAGGAGTTCAAACCAAACTCCAAAACCAAACCAGAAAAAGCAAGTGTCCAAGCCAAAAAAAGGAAAAACGGATTTCACAAACCAGAGCGTCATGGTTTATCATCATCTCAGAGCATGCCTAGGGGTTGTCTCCATCCCCATACATGAGTAAGTGACTTAGCCACCTGCCCAGAGTTTGCTACTTATTCCATACCACCTTGATCAGTTGATGACCAACCGACCATCATTCCCGGGCCTTGCATTTTCGTTGTTTGAGGTAGACGGTGGCTGCTTCTGTTCCACCGTCGCATTCCGAGTTTTGACATATTGTCGCAACTGATCATTCCTCACATGCTCCTCGATTATGTCCTTTAGATGCCGGAAGCTATTAGTATCTTGCCCGTCCAGGTCATGAAAGAAACAGTGCCTTCCCGATGCTCTTTCGCGTTCTGAGGGTTCCCTCTTTGCCGGCCTTCGATAAGGAAGGCAATCCCGAGTATCCAAGTATATATGTTCCAATGTCTGATTTAGTCCTGTGTAAGTGGAGAATTTTGGTTCTCCCCAGCATTTCCTCTTCCCTTTATCTTTATCTTTTCTCGAGCTTTCACCGGACGGTTCTCCATCCTTAACCATGTTTACTTCCTTTGACCTCATATCCAAACATGCATCCTCTTGTCGAAGAAATCTCTCAGTTTCGTGGAAGAATTCCCCGAGATCCATTGGTGGATCCCATATCAAGGATATTCTGAAATCCGAATCATCCCTGACTCTTGACACCACCGCCATCAGAACCATTGTTGGATCTGGCCAATCTACCGAAGCAACTGCTGCATTAAACCGAGTTAAGAATGTCCTGAGCGATTCTCCCATCTTCTGCTTCACCGACGTCAGTGTCATCACATTCTTCGGCCTTTTTATGTGTACTCGAAACTGCTTCAAGAACCTATCCACCAGTTCTGTCCATGTTCTAATAGATCCATCTTCCAACTGCCTGAACCACATAGTAGCTATATCTGTCAAGTACAGGGGGAAACACCGGGCCATAACCTCCTTTGATGCCCCTAGCACTTCCATATGCCTTGTGTACCTCATCAAGTGGTCAGTGGGATCTGTCTTACCGTTGTATACTTCAAGAGTGGGCAGCTTGAAATCGGGTGGATTCCTAGCCATCCTGATGTTACGGGTAAATGGACTTTTGTTTACTCCCTCCAAATCCTTGTTTGTCAGACCTCCGCGAATAGTTTTCCTAATAATGTCAACTAATCCAGTGTTATCTACCAAGGTTTTCCACCCCATCTCCATTTCCTAACTGCCCTCCAAGTCCTCGAGGGAATTCCGGTACATACTCCTCGTCACGCACTCCTGTATTCCTATTGGCGTTGGGTTGCGCAGCGTCATCTGGTATTAGGGCTGCACAAAGTATGGGTTGGGTCGGGTCAGACCAAATATTTCATCCGACCCGCATAGGTATGGGTTTAAGGTAGCTCAACCCGTATCCGACCCTATATGAGGTTGGATATGGGTTGGGTTGAAGTATGGGTTGGGTCGGGTTTAGTAGGGTTGGGTTAGGTTTCATGAATCTAATAAAAAATGAGAATATAAGGGAATATTTTCAAAAAATAACATTAAAATGTTCAACATAATATATTAGATTTTAGCTAGCATAACACATTTAAACTAACTAATTCATTATAACATATATTTTATTAAAATTTCATTGTAAAACACATCATATGAAATTAGTTCACTACATAGTAGAACAAGTGTTTCATTTTAAAATACATTAAATTGCCCTTTGGAATATCTTTGCCAAATTCTATCTTGTTTGAGTTGACATAAAATATGCTTTTTCGTATATTTAATATAGAATACATAAACATTATTCTAGGATTAGACTATTCTAATTTTAAGTGTATTGATATTAAATTAGGTTTTTAATATAGGGTTGGATTGGGTTAAAGTAGGGTTGGGTTGAGCAAAGTAACACACCCGACCCATATATAGTATGGGTTACAAATTGTAACCCATATCCGACCCGAACTAGGATGGGTTGGGTTCGGTTTATGTGGGTTGGGTCGGGTTGGTGGGTTGGGTCGGGTTTGATATGGGTTGTGTGCAGCCCTATCTGGTATCCCTCCATGGATTGGTCCAGCATTACTTGGTGTTGTGCCCCCGAGTCTAAGTCCATCCAGATTGATAGTTGTTTGCTGATTGGGGGCTGCCCCTGCTGAACCACTCCATCTGTTTCTAGTTGAATCCTTCCGATCCAGCTTCATGGATTTGAGCTCCTGCAGCTCCTGCTGTTCCTGTCTGTCCAAATTGTCTAAGAAGTGTCTGCATCATTTCCTCTTGCCTTTTCATCAACTGCTCCTGCATAGAATCCATCATAATCTGTATCTCGTCCCTAGTGATGTAGACGGATGCCTGATCTGACCCAGCTCCAGAAGAGGCCTCTTGGCTTCCTTCTTGATTGCTCCTTTCTGTCACTTGTCTCCTTGTCGATGGCCTAACCATTGCTTCCCAGAATCCAAGTTACTAAGCCTTTAAATCCAAAATCCAAGCTTCTGAATCCCTGAGTGCTAGCCTTCTAAGTGAAAGCACCAAAATGTTAGCGCCAAAATTGGTCACTAACACCCAAATCCAGATGAAAGCACCAAATCACGATCACAGATCACATATAAAATGTATGTAGAGAGTATGAATGTGAAGAATAGTGAAAATTAAAAAGAAAGCAGTAATAACACATGATTTATAGTGGTTCGGCTGACTCTGGCCTACGTCCACTCCAGAAATTTCCTTTTTATTGATATCAGGATCAAGTACAATTACAATCTGGAGTTTTCGAAACAATAATGGCAGAGTAGCCTTAGTGGAGAAGAGGAAGGGGAACAGAATGAAGATCCCCTTTTTTGAAGCCCCACATGCTGTATTTATAGACGAAGATAGGCTGTTTCCCCTGTGCAGGCCCATGACCAAGGCAGCTCGGCCCACAAGTGTTAATTCAAGCTGACCGACCCAAGCAAGCCGATCGACAGCCACCGACCCACATATGCCAACCCTGAATCCCTTGGATGCTGACTCAGAGTAGACCTCAATCGTGCTCGAAGCAACTTGACCAACTTCCTACGATGCCGACAGACCCACTACGGCCGAACCGCTTAGGGCCGACCCACACGTTTCAATTCCCTTGAGGCCGAACCCATCCATATCGAGCCACTTCGTCTCACCTTCCCTGACCAACCTTATGTGACCGACCCATTAAGTCTGACCCAACATTACTGAACCACCTCAACCTAACTATCTTGGCCGATCCCCACATGGCCGATCCATACATTCCGGTCCATATATACCGATCCGCATAGACATGCTGAACCACTACATTATGTCGAACCACATATGTATACCGACCCTATAATAGAATCTCGAACCACAGATGTTCTCTCATCACAGCCGACCCAGCCCAGTCCTTTCCATGCTTATCTGATCCAAGATGCTGACCCAAGTATAATTCCATGCCGAACCCGAGCCACTCTAACCAAACAACTTCCAACCAGACCGAACCACCTATTGCCGATCCAACCAAATTGCACCGACTCTGAATGACGGACCCACATTGCCGAACTCCAATGACCAAATGCTCATCACCGACCCATGTTATGTTGATCCCCATCTTCGTAATCATATCTATCATCCGTGATTGATCATCTATCCATCCAGTTGACTCAAACCCATCGTATTCCAGTCTCGACAAATGAGTAGTCGATTTAGTTAAATCCACTTGTCTATGGCCTTGCCAAAAGGCGGGTTAACACATATGTTCATAACATAGGGAAGAGTGATAGTGAGTGTCGCTTGATGGATGCTATGGTTGCCATGGTTTCTTCCTTTAGTGGGCTATCGCTCTTGGATATCATTGGGAGTAGGTACTGTAGATAGGGACATCTGGACATCCACTATTGTATTTTGTATAGTACCTTTATGATATGGTAGAGTAGCATATTATAGTGTTATGTGCTAACTCTTTAGTTGCAGAGACATGTCAGGTATGGCTTGTGTACTCTTGTTCCTTACAATATTTGCATGTATAATATTTTGAGATTCATTTACCACTTATACCAGACTGTTGTCTGACTAAGGTTATATAATTTGCTTCTTATTATCTTGGGTTCTCTTAATTGAGTAGACTAGATTACAGGTCTAAGTAATGTAGTAGCTATTCGGAGGATGAGCTAGATGGAGCTATCTCATATTATATACTTATATGGATTTCTACACTTTTCCTATAAGCAACACTGTAGAGCCTGTGGCAGTGCTTGCTTATTTCCATTTGTTGAGATAGTTTATTTGAGTTGATCTTGTTGTATACTCTATGAAATTTGATGTATAACTCTATGGATATTATACTCTGATGATGAGTTCACATTGTTATTACTGTCTCTTTTATTATATCTATGATATTATATTTTATCCATGCGCTGTGAGATATACTACAGGTTATATGCTATGTTTATTATTATTCATCTTGATAGTCATTCTATATCGATCGGGCACGACTGCAGCGCACTATTATATACTATTGGTGTCATTGGTATTGGGCAGTCGTCACATTTGGTATTATAGCTTTGGTTACACGATTAATCGAAGTTGATACCATGATCCGGTAAAGATAGGGAATTTGTTGTCGTCTTAGACTAGATATATTTATATATGAGAGTTTGCGTACTTATTATGTACTTTTATTTTCAAAACTATATAGTAATATATTATATAATATAAGTCGTATGCACATGAGCACTATAGACATAGGTTTTTTTTCTAAGAGACTGATCATTTTTGTTACAGATAAGAATGAGTCAGTATACAAGGAATACTATGAGATCTGCTTCAGGAGTTGAAGAAGGAGCAGGATCGGGAGCTACAATGCCTAATTTTCAAGCTGTGTTTAGTGCTATGATGGCAACGATGATGAGCAACGCTTCTGGTATGGTTGTTGATGGAGGTGCTCCCATGCAAGTGCCTAGCGCTGGCTGTTCTAAGTTGGGCAAAAATTACTCTACTTTGGGAGGAAAGCAATTCTGTGGAATGGAATCAGCTATAGAAGTGCAAAATTGGATTGATACATATGAGCGCAACTTCAGTGATACAAAAGTGGTTGATGTTATGAAGAGAAAATTGGCTTCTAGACAACTTTAGGGGCGGGCCATGAATTGATGGAATGCTATGACTATTGCTACCCGCGAAGACCAGTTCATTTGGGATAGTTTAAGACAAGGTTCGAGGAGAAGTTCATGCCAGTTGCCTAGAAGGCAGTGTTGTTCAAGAATTTTGCTTATTTAAGCATGGGGAGATGTCAGTTTCGGAGTATGTGGCAGAGTTGTTGCTTCATCAAAGTATGGGATATCATTCGTCGGCACTCAATTAAGGAAGAATGTAAAGCACTTCATTGGTCTGGATGACTATCTTGGAGAGAAATTGGTAAACCACATTGATGAGCCGTTCGAGAAGCTTGTTGAGAAAGCACTTCGTCATGAGAATCTATATTCTAAGGCTAGGACAACTACGGTTGTTTCCACCGAGAAGGAAGAGCCAAAACCGCAGCAAGGTGGTGGCGGCAAGAAGAAGTGGAACAGAAAGAGAAAGCGGTCTCAAAGGAAGAATGGCCAAAAGAAGGGTAAGTGGGAACCTACTTGCTATGGGTGCTAGAAGAAAGGTCATTTGATCAAGGACTGCAAAGTGAGTGTACTGCAATTGTGATAAGCCTAGGTATTTGAAAAAGGATTGTCCAGAACTGGTGAAGGATAAGCAGGTTGTGAAAGTGTATGCTCTGGACGCAATCCTGACTTCGTTGAGTGCTCCCTCGGCGAAGGAGAAGGAAGTCATCGTTTAAGGTATGCTATCTATTGGTGAAGTTCCTGTTTGAGTTTTATTTGATACCGGGGCTTCACATTCATTCATATGTAGTTATGTAGTAGACAGACTGGGATTAAGATCCGAGGTATTAGACCAGCCCTTGATCGTGAAAAATCCTATTGGAGCTCTACTAGCCTATGCATGGTTCGTAGTGGTTTAGTTTTATCGAGTCATGGATTCTCTTTTGTTTGCGATTGCTTTGCTTTGAATTTTGTTGGGTTTAGGATTATCTTGGGAATGGACTAGCCAAAGAGGTATGCGGCTATATTGGATTGCAAGATGTTATTTGTGACAATAATAGATGTGGATGGTCGAACAGTAATGATTAGCTGCCTACCAGAAGATGGGGTGATGGTTAGCAAACTATATTCGCTGGAGGCTCCACAGAAGGGGTTGCCATTTGTGCCTATCGCTAAAGCATATTTGGATGTCTTTTAGGAAGTGACTGGATTACCACTACATAGAGATATTAAGTTTTGGATAGACTTAGTGATGAAAGCCATACCTATTTTTATGCTTTTAATGCAAATGGCATCCAAAGAGAAGAAGGGGTTAGAGGTGCAAGTGAATGATCTATTAAGGAGAAGGTTCACTCGAAGGAGTATATCTGAGTGGGGTGCACCTGTAGTATTCGCGAGTATGGTAGATGGCAATTTGAGGTTATGCGTGGATTATCGTGACCTAAATAAAGTGACAAAAAAGAACAAGTATCTGCTTCCATGCGGTTATGACTTGTTTGATCAGCTTCACAATGCGAAGGTGTTCTCCAAATGGATTTGGCAACGGGGTTTCAACGGTTGAGAGTAACAAAGGAGAGTGTCTCTATTACTGCATTTCGTATGCCATCAGGTTTCTATGAGTGGATGGTGTGGCCATTTGGATTGACCAACGCTCTGGCATACTTTGTGGATCTTATGAATTGGGTTTTTAGAGACCAGCTGAATACGTTCGTGCTTGTGTTCGTGGATGATATTCTGATCTACTCCAGAACCGAAGAGGAACACAAGACGCACTTGAGGATTGTGCTAGAGATATTGAAGAAGCACAAGTTGGTAGTGAAGTTCTCTAAGTGCCATTTCTGGAGAGAAGAAGTGAGATTCTTTGGTCATATCGTTTTGGGAAAAGGTATAGCAGTGGATCCTGCGAAAGTGGTGGAGATCAAAGATTGGAACTAGGTCAAAGATAGCAGCACCGTTGACCAATTTGATGAAGAAGAATCAGACTTTTGTTTAGAAGTCAAAGTGTGAGCATGCATTTGTGAATCTGAAAGAAAGGTTAACGAGTGCACCGGTATTGACCATTCCAAGTGGAAATGAGGACTCTACAGTATATACAGATGCATGTGGCACTGGATTGGGTGCGGTATTGATATAGAAGGTAAAAGTTGTTGCATATGCTAGTCGCAGCTAAAACTGCATGAAAGGAATTATCCGACTCATGATTTGGAATTGGCGGCGATAGTTTTTGCTTTGAAAACGTCGAGGCATTATTTGTTAGGAGAGAGGTTTGAGCTATTCATAGACCACAAATCCTTGAAGTACCTTTTCTATCAGAAGGATCTCAACCTTCATCAGCAATGGTTGGAGTTATTGGCCACTTATGATTTTGGTATTTACTACATACTAAAAAAAGAAAATGCAGTCTCTAATGCATTGAGTCGAAGACATGCTAATTTGGGAGCAATGTTCTTGGAATGGAAGCAGATTGAGTATATCGCTGGATATGATTCCAGATCCCACTGCGATATAATACCAGAGATGTTGGTAAGTTTGTCGATCAGACCTACTCTAATTGAAAGGATCGGTGATTGTTAGAAGCGAGATGCTAGACTGGCCAAGATCATAGCAAAGATAGTAGAAAGGGTAGAATCCGAAGACATGAAGCAATATGAACTCGACCGAGAACTTGGCTTTGTTAGAATAGAATACTATTTTTTCCCGATGTTGATGGATTAGAAATTATGTGTTAAGAGAGTGCCATCATTCCAGGTTGACCATTTGTCCCGAGGATAACAAGATGTATTGAGATATGAAGCGAACTTATTAATGGGAAGGTATGAAGAGGGATGTTGGGGCATTCATTTAGAAATGTATGAATTGTTAATTGGTAAAGGCAGAGCAAAAGAAGCCCAGTGGATTATTACAACTGATAGATATTCCAGAGTGAAAATGGGAGCAAGTATCATTGGATTTTATTGATTGACTACCAAGGACTCGAGAAAATGTATGATGGTATTTGGGTTATAGTAGATTGATTGACAAAGAGTGCAAGATTTATACCTGTCAAGTCAAGTAAAATGACATCCAAGCTAGCAGAGTTGTATGTAAAGTGAATATTATGATTTCACGGTGTGTCAAAGAGCATTGTGAGTGACCGAGATCCGTTGTTCACTAGTGGGTTTTGGAAGAGCTTACAAGAGGTGTTAGGGACCGCTGCACCTTAATATAGCTTATCACTAGCAAACAAATGGACAAACCGAAAGAGTAAATCATATATTAGAATATCTCTTGCAGGCATGCATTGTAGATTTTGGAGAATCATGGGATGATCATTTGCATTTGGTAGAGTTTGCATACAATAATAGTTATCAATATAGTAATGGTATGGCACCATATGAAGCATTGTATGGCCGACCATGTAACACTCCTTTATGTTGTTGGAAAGCGGACGAGAAGCTAATACTTGGACCAAATATAGTTAGAAAGACATCGGAGAAGATTGAGATCATTTGGCAATGAATGAATGCTGCTCTGGATTAGAAAAGCTACGTTGATAGAGACAAAGTGATTTGGAGTTTTCTATCGGAGACATGGTTTTTGTGAAGGTTTCTCTTCAAAAGAATGTAATTCAATTCGGTAGAAAGGGGAAGTTGGCACCAAGATTCGTAGGTCCTTTTCCAATAGTCGAGAGGATTAAGAAGCTAGCATATAAGGTCGACTTACCTCAGAAGATGGCGAGCATGCACAATGTATTTCATGTCTCTTATCTACGAAAGTTTGTGCATGACTCAGACATGATGATTACACCGGATCAGCTAGAAGATGTTGTGATAGAAACATAAGTTTCTAGATCTCGTAGGCTGCTTCGTATTGTTTGGTATGATATGAAAAAACTTAGGAGAAAGTCGGTAAAGCTAATGAAGGTACAATAAAGCGAAACTGATGATGATTGTACATGGAAGACCGAGGAGAGCATGAGGACTATGTGTTTGGAGCTCTTTGAATGGTAAGAACCATCGTTTATCCTATCTACTTTCACCATTGCATACCGTATTTGATAGGTTAGTATTCTATATGTTAGGGTAGGTTCACCTACACTATTGGTTGCATGTTTGCATATTTGATATAGTTAATGGTTGCGTATGATTGTTGAGCGTGCAGAGTATTTATGGTTGCTTATACTTTGGCTTATTTAGGGATTTCGGGGGAGAAATTCCTAAACGGGGTGGTGGTGTAACAAACCGTAATTTATGTATTGGAGGATCGTAAAATATTTTTATTTTATTTGTATGAGGTCCCACGATTCTACAATTTTAGAATATGACTCTTAGGGACATTTTAAGAACCTATGATTTTTCCCAAATTTCTACATGACAATTTTGATACTGAAAATCTTTTTTGGGCTACATATTTTGATACTAGTTATATTAGGATCTCAAACTAGTTCCATTTCTTCAGAATGATGGTTTCCCATTCCGTAGAATGGTCATAATAGAAAAAAGAACTTACAGTTAGGAAGTTATGTCTATTTTAAGTTTTAATGGCTGCTAGCCAGAATTAGTGTGTAATTAATTAAGCCCATTAGTCTCATTTTAGAATCACTATAAATAAAGGGCAGGAGAATCAAATTAAAACTTTTTCCTTTCTTCCAAATTAGATATAAACTCCCACTAACCCAATTCATCCAAAATCACTCAAATTATTCTTTAAATCAAACCAAATTGAAGATCAGTGAATAGATAATTGAATATAAGATAGAGATCATCGATTTGGTTTATTTGCATTGCTTTTGATCGCTATCCATCTTGGATCTACGCTCAAATTGGTTAACTTTAGCAATTGGTGAGTGGTTTATGCCTTCTCACCTATGAATGTTTGTAGGTAGGATTATTAATTTTGACATGATTTTTGATCTTCAAATCCTTTTCCAACTTTAATCACATGTTAACACATGTTTATGACCTAAATTGATGAATACTAATATGATTTGTAGAATTAGTCTTATAATTCACCTTATTCATACTCATTTGTCCATTGATTGTTTATATTTGGATTAGAATTTGTTTGATTGGTATAATTCTATGAATTGGTTATTTGAGTGGTTGTAATTACATGTTATTCTATGATTGTATGTTGTGCTTTGATGTTGTTTGCTAGTGTTTTGATGTTGTTTGCTAGTGTTACGAATGTTAGGAATATAGATTGGTGAATTTGGCAAATCAGAGGCAAAGTTGGTTGGAATTGGATGAAAATTGGAGGGTAGGCTCTGTAGCATGGGTGGAGGCTACAAAATAATTCGCATCTCCAAAATCGTTAAGGAGATGAATCGGTACTGAGTCATTTTTATGGGTCCAATGGGTTGGCGGTTGGCATGGTTGGATAGAGCTTGGCAAGAGGAGCTTGTCCATAGCAAGGTGTAGAAAATTGGCATAGTGGTTGAGTTAATGCCGAGTTGTTTCTAGAATTTGGAGTTGATGCTTTGGACTGGGGGCTGAATTGTTTTAACGGATGGGTTGCGGTCTAAAGCAACTAGGGATGGAGTTCTAGGTGCATGGGAGATAACTAAGTCAAAATTGATTAAGTATGTGACTCGGTGCCAAATCATTTTGACTCAGTACCGAATGATTTTTATGCATGGGTCTGATGTGGAACTTCTGAGGAATGGAGTAGAGAATTTGCAGAACGTGTTGGAGGTGTTGGATCATTCACATCAGGTTGGATGGCAATGTAACAACATGACAAAAGCTATGTATCTTCGGTTTATGGCTCGTGGTGGGAGTAGGTACTGAAGATAGCAGCTTGATAAATGAGAGAGCTGTAGAATAAGGAACGTGGTGGGTTCCTGGATAATGGAAATTTGATTGAGTAGTAGAAGGGCTCGGAATCCGAATGGAGCAAAAGAGGGCTCATATATGAATGTGTTAAGGAATCGTTGTTACTCGGAGTGTTTTCTATTGTACTTGACGCAGGGGTACTGTAAGTGGGGACACCCATGGATCATGTAGGGATATGTATACCCTGCACCAGTGGCTTCAGGTCTAGTGTCTATATCATATAAGTCCATCCACTCACTCTCCAACAAGGGAACTTGCACCCTGCACTCTGGTCCCGACTCTCCGACCGGGACTTAATGTGATCATTATCGTACAAGTCCATCAACTCACTCTCCAGCAAGGAAACTTGCACCCTACACTCCGATCCCGACTATCCAGTTGGGACTTAACGCGATCATTATTGATCATCACATTCAAGCGGATTTTTCAAAAATCTAGTATTCAAATTGAGGCAAACAAGCAAAAATCCTAATTGTTTACCCTAGACATCTAACTCAGAGTGTGCCTAGAGACCAATCTAGGCCTCATACATGTGTAAACAGTCCGAAGTTATTATTGTTCAAACTAATCATCCCAGACATTCGACTCAGAGCATGCCTAGAGACCAATTTAGGCGTCATACATGTGTAAGCGGTTTAAGGTAATCGTTATCTTAATTATTCAAAGCAAAAAGCAAAGCATGGGAAGCGAATTTACCACCCGTCCATCTTGATCATGGGATTACCATCCTTGGCCCAGATCCCTAGTTGTTCCTTGATGCATTCGCTGTAGATGGAGGCTGCTCTGGTTGTACCATCATAGTTCAGTCTTTCACGTACTATTGCAACTGGTTGCTCCGAACCAGTTCTTCTATCAGATCGTGAAGGTGTCAGAACTTGTTCGTTTTATGTCTATTCAGCTCATGGAAGATGCAAAACTTTCTAGATCTTCTCTCCCGATCAGTGGGCTCTCTTCTAGCCCGCTTTCAGTAGGGGATCTGCCCACTAGTATCTAGGTATATCCTTTCCGGGGTCTTTGTTAGATCATTGTAGGAAGAGAACTTTGATTCTCTCCTTTACCGTTTTGGTTCTCCAACATTATCATCAACTCTTCGCTTTCCTTTATCCCTACCATATCATGTTACAAAGAGTCCTCCAACCTCCACTGCGTTAATTTCTGCATCCTTGGCTTAGAGTATTCTTGGTGCAAATATCTCTTGACTTCATGATAGAACTCCGTAAGATCCATTGGTAGATCCATTTCCAAAGCAATCCTAAAGTCAGTCTTGCTTGCAACTCCTGAAACCGCCGCCATCAGAATCATGGATGTATCTAGCCTATCGACAACAGCAGCAGCCGCATTAAACCTAGTCAAGTATTCTCAGGGTCTCTTTGTCCCTTTACTTTACACCTGACAATGTCATTGCATTCTTTGGCTGCGAGATATGAACTCTGAATTGCCTTATAAAGTTAATCACCAAGTTGGTCCACGTGCTTATGGACCCGTTCTCCTGCTGTTTGAACCACACTCCGCTAAATTTATCAAGTATAACGGGAAGCACAGCCCCATTAATTACCTCCTCCGAAGCACCCAATACCTTTATATGTCGAATGTATCTCATTAGATGAACTGTTGGATCCATCTGGCACTATACATTTCCAACGCCGGAAGCTTAAAGTCGGAGGATTCCTTGCATATAGGATGTTATGAGTAAATGGATTCTTGCTCATGTCCTCCAAACTCTAGTTTGGGGGTCTATCTTTAACTATTATTTTGATTATCTCAGCCATCTTGTTGTTGTCATCTAATGGAAATATTAGACTACTAGTCGCATTCTGCCCCCACTCCTGTGGGAGAACTCCGACATATATTCTAGAACACACTCTTCTGGCTGCACATCTGTGTTTTGTCCTGCACCTACAGCTTCAGTCTATCCTCCATTCCTGTGGGTATGTTTTGACACATCTCCTCTGGTCATTGCTCATTTATGTTCTGGTTTGCGTTTCTGGCTCCATCATCAATTGCTTTCAGCATTCCAGCGCTTCCCAAGCTTGCACCAATGTTGCCACCGAGTATAATTCTCTCGGTACCAACTGGATTTAGGTCGGTACCAAATGGTTCTATTCATGGAGGCATCATTCCAGTTTGCTCCGCTCTGGCTGCAAGTGTTCCTACGTTAGTTCCTAGTTATTGGTCTTGAATTCCAGCAGCTCCAGCTATTTCTTATTGTCCCATCCTTTGGGAAAATCCCTCCAGCATTTCTATTGTCAAGTTATCATTCCATCCTACATCTCCTTCATCATCATTTCCATCTCTTCTCTAGTCACGTAGATGGATTGATGAGAGTTTACGGACACCTCCTGGCTGACCCAAGCTCCGGTTGGCTTCCTCCAGCCTTAGATCTGGTATTAGGCCTCTTCATCTTCTTCCAATCTCATATTCAAGCTTCAAATCTTCAGATCAAAGCTATAGGTTGTGAAATCTAGCTCTTCTTAGTGAAAGCACCAAAATGTTGACGCGAAAAATGGCACCAACATGCAAATATCATATGAAAACACCAATATGTAGAGATCCAAATCAAACAAGCAAAAATAGCAGAAAAGTAAAAGGAGACATAAGAATTCTTATAATGGTTTGGCATAATCTCCAGCCTATGTCCACTTTAGTCTTGGTTATTAGTTTTTCTCTCTCTGGATTACAACTAGATATATCAGATCTGACGACGATCTAGTGGATCTCAGATTTACTGTAACACCCCTAATTTTTAATAACATTATTCAGGAGATTTAATTAGAATAAATTAAATAAAATAATATAAAGTGATAAGGGGATTGAGATTGGTAAATGAATATTAGTGGCCGTGCTTAAATAAAATGAATAAGCTTAAAATGGTTAAGTGTTAACTAATTTTATCATAAGGGCCTTAGAGTAAATTGTCGCCCATGTTCCCACCCTTATACCATTTTCCTTTATCCATACACGTTCATTTTAACATAAGCAAAAATTATAAACGTAAGAAGAGAAGGAGCCGGCCATTATGAGGAAGATAAGAAGAGAAATCAAAGTAAAAGCTTAGGATCAAGCTAGAAGAAATCAATCTTAATCAATCTCCAATTTTCTTATCCAAACTAAGGTAAACAATAATCACTACATCTCTATTTTTGGTTTTATAATCATATGTTTTCGGATTTAAGGGAAATATATTGGATGATGATATGCTTGATTTATGATTTGTTTAGTTTAAACAAGATTGTTTAAAAAGAAATATGCGTGGTTTTAAGGCAAAACCGAGAATAAATGATTTTTAAATGCCATGGAAAAATTATTTGTTATGAGGCACGTGATTTTGGAGTTGGGTTTCAATTTTTATAATTTTCCAAGCCGTGGAGAATTAGTTATGAATTTTCAAAGGAAAATATGATTATTTGGGTTTATAAATTTATTTCGAAAATTATGTTAAGAATTTGGGTCTGAAATTTTGATATGTTAGGCGACATGATTAAAGAGAATTTTTGGAATTTTTGGGGATTTTTATTAAGTGATTTAGTATTGAAATTAAATTCTTTTGAGAGGAGGACCTAAATGATTTAATTGTTTTGTTAACAGAAATGGCTCATGTGTTAAATGTTATTTAGTCTTTAGATATGAGAAAATGCGGCAAATTTTAGTAAAATAATTTGAAATTTTAATGTAACCAATCATGTGTTTACAAGTGGGCAAGTTAGTTACAAAAATTTTGCTTTATTTAGTAAAACCAACATTTTGCTCAGAAAAGCAGGTTCCGCCTCCTTTGGAAGGAGCTTTCGACCCAGAGCTTCCACCTCTGACCTAGTCGAAAACCTCTACCACGAAACCAACACACATGGTATCATTTTGGTACGTAGTGGATTGGAGAAAGGCGGAATGGAGGGTGCCAAAACATAACTTCCAAAGGTATCGATACTTTTGTTTTGTTTTTAAAAGAAAAGTAAAAGAAAAGCGCTTGCCTGTTTACTGAAGGGTTTCAAAGAAGTCGAAACAAAAGGGTTGCGAAAGAGTATTTCAAATGAAGCTTTCGAAGGACAACTGCCGACTTTGTTTTTAAAGTAAGTGGCTTCCGAAGAAGTTACTAAGTTTTTAAAGTGATGCTTTCGGAAGGGGTAGTTTCAACCAAGTTAAAACCCTTCTGTGATTAGATGCCTTTCGGTGGTATTGAAGACATCAATGCTGTCGAAAGGTACTGTTTGTTTTTATAAATATAAGCCACTTCCTAATGCTTTCAAAAGGGGTTAGGGGTTTCAAAGGCAATGGTTTCGGAATGAGTTTTGAAAGGATTTCAAGTATGTAAATTTGAAGAAGTATTTCCTTGATAAAAGTATAGGTTAAAGGGGATTAACCATGTTTTATATGTAAGTGTTTTCAGAGATATTAAACCCACAGGAGTGGTATTGTTAAGTTGTTATGTTTGCTTCTTCAAATATGAATATATTCATTGGATAAAGAACCCATAACTGTATTTTGGGGATAAAGGGGTAGAAGAACCAGCTAGGTTAACATAGTAGTGAATATAAATTGATTAAACTCCTGAATGAGTAGAATTGCATCGAGGGAGTCAAGGAGACCAAAATATAGGATGCCTAAATCTTGTAGATGTCTAGGAGATAGGTTCATAGAAAACCCATGAAAACTATAATTAGGAAGTTATTGGGGGTAACCAACAGATTCATAGTAAACCCATGAAAACTATATACTAAGGATGGTTGGCAAGGGCCAATTGGTTTGTAGTGAACCCATTAAAACTATATTCGGATTAAGTATTGACATTAGTCAAAAGGTTCCTAGTTAAACCATGAAAACTTGGATAAGAAATAAGTTTTTGGAGGCATCAGTAGGTTCCTAGTCAACCCATGAAAACTAGGCTAAGAAGGGAGTTATTAGGGGATCCGTAGGTTCCTAGTCAACCCACGGAAACTAGGATAAAAGATGAGTTATTGGAATGACCAGTAGGTTCAGGGGAACCCATGAATTAATTAAGTTAATTGGCAGGGGCCTATAGGTTCTTAGTGATCCCATGAAAACTAATAGGTTAATAGTGACCCTAGAAACTATAAATTTGATAGTGAGTCAATTAAACCAGGGATGGGCAATCCAATATGTTTTTATGTATGCATATCATCATAATATTTTGAAATGTTATGTTTTAACCACTGTGGATGCAGAAGCACAGTATATGGTTTTGAAAAGGTTTTAGTATATTAGTGAGGGGAAAACCCATTCCGCTAAGTGGCATGGTCTCACTAGATATCTAAATGGATTGAGATGTTAGATTATTATTCATACCAGGCTTTATGTCTGACTTGAATTTTTTGTTTTCATCTTAAACTCTCGGGTACTCAATTGATTTTGAGTAGTATGAGGTTTAGCGTTTTTAGGTTCTCTTCTTAGACGTATAAATCTTCTGGAGGCGTGTAGGAGGCAATTAGTTATTTTGAGTTATCTTTTTCCGCTATGTATTTTGGATGTAAAGGCAAACTTATTAGCCTTACTATATACTCTAATCATAAGGGGGCATCTTTATTTGTTGCTCTTGGCGTTTGTGTAATAATTATATTTTTCTGAACGTGGTTAACGTTTTTGGGATTATGTAATGAACATGAAAGGTTTTGAATGGAATATAGAGTGGTGTTTTTAATTTGTTAAAAAAATTCTGTATTCTTGTGATCTATGTATCAATGTACCTAACTACACCTTATATGGTCACCGAGGATTAATAACTATAGATGACTACAGCATCCGTAGCCATTAGTTTTGGACCTCCAAGTAGGGGGATGTTACAAGTTGGTATCGGAGCATAGGTTTATGAAACTTTAAAAGAAAAGTAAAACCAAAACACTTTTTTGAAACATAATCCAATAAATCAAAAATATGATCGGGGTTTGGATTAACGCTATAGTAACGTACTTGTATTTGATATATAGGTATGTATCTAAGTATGTGTTCCCCTCTCTCTTAGACCATTCTTCTGTATCTTACTAAGGCACATATGTAGATTTATGGGAAAGAGGATATGGAAGCAAGAAACGGAAGAGGAAATCTAGGTGGAGGAAGCACCACAACAAATAGAAATGCTCGACCTAATACCAGGAGGAACCAAGGTCGATAGGCTAATGCTAATCCAAATACTGAAGCCAATGTAGGTGCTGGAAATGCGCCAGTAGAAGCGGGGATAGTGTATCAGTTGTTGGCCAATCTTTTGCAAGCTGGAGTAGCTGGTAATGTGGAAGGAGCTAATCTTGTAGCTCCAGTTGGATATTATTATGCTAGGTTAAGCAGAGACTACACCAGTCTGGGTGGAAAGCCATTTGTTGGAACGAAGGAAGCTATTGAGGTTGAGAATTTGCTATTGAGCTATGAGAGGATCTATACCGATCTAGGATTGGATGATGGGGAAAAGAGAAGGCTAGCCTCTAGGCAGTTGTAAGGGGTAGTGCTTCATTAGTGGAATAGTGTGACCGTAGGAGTTCCGGAGGAAGAGCTGACATGGGCTGATTTCAGAAGGAGATTTGAGCAGAGGTTCTTATCTGAGGTTGCCAAGTAAGCATTGATGAGAAAGTTTATGGACCTTATTTAGGGAGATATGTCAGTAATCGGGTATGCTGCTAAGTTTGATGAGCTATCTCGATATGGATATGCTACTATAGACACTGACATCAGAAGGAATGAAAGGTTCATTCGAGGATTGAGACCGAAGCTTGCTAGAATGACCATGACCCATATCAGAAAGCCTTGTAATGTGGTAGTGGAGAGGGATATTCGCCATGAAGAGATGCTTGCTATTTCTGCTAGGGAGAAGCCAGCTGAATCCCAGGGTCCTCATGGAAAGAAAAGGAAATTCTTTAAGAAGAAGGGATCCTAGAAAAGGGATGCAGCCAAGAAGGCAAAGGCTGATTTGGTGTGCTTCAAGTGTGATAAGAAAGGTAATTATGTTCATGAGTGCCGGACAGTGAAAGAGAAGAAGCCTGCAGAGAAGAAGAATGCGACATGCTTCAACTACGACCAAGTTGGGCATTACAAGAACTAGTGTCCAGAGCTAGCCAGGGCGGACAGAGGGAACGTTTTTGCTATTGGACCACCATCTTCTTCTAGGCCTACTACAGTAGAGAAAGGGAAAACTGTGACGGAAGGTATGCTTTTGATTCAGAGCATACCGGTTAGGTTACTATTTGATATTGGTGCATCATATTCATTTATATCAAAGTATTTGGTTGATAGGTTATGCATAGAACCCATATACCTTGTTACTTTCTTAAGGGTTGCGAATCCAATAGGAGGGTATGCAACTCTAGGGATGAGATGCAACCTGTTAGAACTTGATTTGTTAGGTCATAAGTTTGCATGTAGTCTGTATGTTTTTGATTTTGTAGATTTTAGGATCATTTTGGGTATGGATTGGTTGGGCCAGTATGAGGCTAGGATATTTTGCCAGGATAGGGAAATATTGTTGAGACACCCAGATAGTCATAACTGAATTATCTTCTCAGTGGAGAATTCCAGCAAGAGAAGTTGTGCTTTGTTAAGTGCCATGGAGGATGGAGAAGGGTTAAGTTAGGTTTGGGTGGCAAGAGAATTTGCAAGTGTCTTTAAGCTGGTTATGGGATTACCATCGAAACGAGCTGTTGAGTTTCAGATAGATCTTGTATCGGGAGCTGAACCTATGAGTAGACCACCTAACAGGATGACACCGACATAGATGAAGGAATTGAAGATGTAGCTAGTGGATCTTGAGGGAAGAAATTTTATTAGACCAAGCAGTTCGCCTTGGGGAGCGGTCGCGGTATTCGTAAAGAAACCAGATGGGTCGTTAAGGATGGGCATCGACTATCGTAAGTTAAACTAAAGGACAATCAAGAATAGGTACCCTCTGCTGAGGATAGATGATCTGTTTCATCAGTTGAGTGGAGCCAAGGTGTTTTCCCAATTGGATTTGGCGACAAGGTTCCATCAGTTGAGAGTGGAGGAGGACGGCATTCCATTGACAACATTTCGAACTAGGTATGGTTCATATGAGTGGTTAGTGATGCCTTTTGGATTGACAAATGCACCTACTTTCTTCGTGGATTTGATGAATCGAGTTTTCCGAGAGCACTTGGATAGGTTCGTATTGGTATTTATTGATGACATTTTAGTGTACTCGAAATATAAAAGAGAGCATGAGAATCATCTTAGAGTGATGTTTGAAGCGTTGAGGCAAAATCTGCTAAAGGCGAAGTTTTCCAAGTGTCATTTTTGGAAGAAAGAGGTTAAGTTTCTTGGTCATGTGGTTTCATATGAGGGTTTGTCAGTCGATCCAATTAAGATCGAAGCTGTCAATAATTGGAAGAGACTAGAGACGATAACCAAGACCTGGAGTTTTCTTGGACTTGTTGGCTATTACTGGAGATTCATCAAGGATTTCTCGTGGATAGCAGAGACTTTGACTAAGTTGACCAGGAAAGATGTGAAGTTTGTTTGGTTTGACAAATGTGAGGAAGGGTTCCTTAAGTTAAAGAATTTGTTGACCAATGCTCCAATGTTAGTTGTTCCAGATGGAAACCAAGTGTTGTTAGTATACACTAATATATGTGGAACTGGATTAGGGGCAGTATTGATGTAGAAGGGTAAAGTTATTTCCTATGCATCCAGACAGCTTAGACCCCACAAAGTAAGATATCCTACCCATGATTTGGAGTTGGCTGCGGTGGTTTTTGCCTTGAAGATTTGGAGGAATTATCTCTTCGGGGAGAGATTTGAGCTATAAACGGATCATAAGTCTTTAAGATACGTATTCTCTCAAAAAGAGCTGAATATGAGACAACAGAGGTGGCTGGAGTTTTTGGCTGCTAATGATTTTTGCATAGAGTATACCCTTGGAAAAGGAAATAAGGTAGAAGATGCTCTCAGTAGAAAACATCAGAATGTAGTGTTAGCTATGTTAGCAGAATGGAAGAATCTTGAAGCTTTGGCCAGTTGCAGTGTGCAGTTAAGATCTACTGCTAGTTCTAGTCAGGGGATTGCTATGTTATCTTGTTTAGAAGTTCGACCGGTGCTGATCAAGAGGATAGCTTCTAAGCAGAGAGAAGATCGAGTTTTGGCTGAGAGGATTAGAAGGCTTGAGGTAGGGTCAGAGATCGAAGATCTAAAGGATTATAGTCTTGACCAAAGAGGATGGTTGAGAAAGAAGGGACGATTATGTGTTCCAAATGTAGAGAACTTACAGAGAGAAGTTCTAGAAGAATGTCATCGATCCAAGTTTATGATTCATCCTGGAGAGACCAAGATGTATAAGGATATGAAGAGGAGCTTCTATTGGGAAGGCATGAAGAGGGATGTCGGCTTGTGGGTTAGGCAGTGCGTGAACTTTCAACAAGTGAAGGCCGAACATCAGAAGCCAAGTGGATTGCTTTAGCCTTTATAGATTCCGGTTTGGAAATGGGATTCGATATCCATGGATTTTATAGATGGGTTTCCAAGGTCGAATAGATGAAATGAACGCATATGGGTTATAGTGGACAGGCTTAACAAGAGTGCCCATTTCATTCGAGTCAAGTCAACCGAGATGACACCTGTTTTGGCGAGGATGTTCATGAGAAACATAGTTAGACTTCATGGGATTCCTAGTAGTATAGTCAGCGACAGAGATGCATTATTCACTAGCGAATTTTGGAAGAGTCTAGAAGAGGTTTTGTGTACCGAGCTCAAGATGAGTACAACTTATCACCCACAGACGGATGGGCAGACATAGAGAGTCAACAAAGTACTCGAGGATTTATTGAGAGCTTGTGTATTGGACTTTGGTGGATCTTGGGAGGATCGCCTACATTTGATTAAGTTTTCCTATAATAATAGTTATCAGACTAGCATAGGAATGGCACCTTTTGAAGCTTTGTATGGAAGGTCATGCAAGTCTTCGACATGTTGGTTCGAGACTGGAGACAGATTGGTCTTAGGTCCAGATTTGGTTAGAGAGGCGTCAGAAAAGATTGAGTTAATCTGAGGACAGATGAAGGAAGCTCAATCCAGACAGAAGAGTTACGCAGATAAGAGGCGTAAAGACCTAGAGTTCTCAGTGGGAGACCGGGTTTTCATTAAGGTATCACCGATGAAGGGTGTGGTATGGTTTGGGAAGTCGGGAAAGTTGGACCCAAGATATGTTGGTCCATTCCAGATTTTAGAAAGGATTGGAAAGCTTGCGTACAGAGTAGAGTTGTCGAGCGGTTTGGCAGATGTCCATAATGTATTCCATGTGTCTTATCTTTGCAAGTATGTGCATGATCCAGAGTCTGCTATTCCTTAGACAGAGTTGGAGGACTTATTAGTAGAGCCTGATTTGACTTTTGTTAGACAACCGGTTCGGGTTGTAGCGAGAGATGAGAAAAGATTAAGGACCAAGACAGTCAAGTTGGTGAAAGTTCAGTGGAGTGACAACGAGAAGGACTGTACTTGGGAGACAGAGGAAAGGATTTGAGATGCTTATCCTGATCTGCTTTGATGGTATGTCTGTATTAGATTTATATAGATTAGTTGCTAGTCAGGTAGGCTAGTATGGATGTTAGGAGATGTCACAGATTATTTCTATGTTAGCTAGTTAGTCCTTACTGAATTTCGAGGAAGAAATTCTTAAGGAGGAGAGCCTGTAACACCCCTAATTTTTAATAACATTATTCAGGAGATTTAATTAGAATAAATTAAATAGAATAATGTAAAGTAATAAGGGGATTAAGATTGGTAAATGAATATTAGTGGCTGTGCTTATTTAAAATGAATAACCAAATGGTTAAGTGTTAACTAATTTTATCATAAGGGCCTTAGAGTAAATTGTCGCCCATGTTCCCACCCTTATACTATTTTCTCTTATCCATACACGTTCATTTTAACATAAGCAAAAATTATAAACGTAAGAAGAGAAGGAGCCGGCCATTAGGAGGAAGATACGAAGAGAAATCGAAGTAAAAGCTTAGGATCAAGCTAGAAGAAATCAATCTTAATCAATCTTCAATTTCCTTATATAAACTAAGGTGAATAATAATCACTACATTTCTATTTTTGGTTTTACAATCAAATGTTTTCGGATTTAATGGAAAATTCGTTTTTAAGATATATTGGATGAAGATATGCTTGATTTATGGTATGTTTAGTTTAAACAAGTTGGTCTAAAAAGAAATATGCACGGTTTTAGGGAAAAATTGAGATTCAATGATTTTTAATTTCCATGGAAAAATTATATGTTATCAGAAACATGATATTGGAGTTGGGTTTCAATTTTTATAATTTTCCAAGCCGTGGAGAATTAGTTATGAATTTTCAAAGAAAAATATGGTTATTTGGGTTTATAAATTTATTTCGAAAATTATATTAAGAATTTGGGTCTGAAATTTTGATATGTTAGGCAACATGCTTAAAGAGAATTTTTGGGGATTTTTATTAAGTGATTTAGTATTGAAATTAAATTATTTTGAAAGGAGGACTTAAATGATTTAATTGTTTTGTTAATGGGAAGGGCTCGTTTGTTAAATGTTTATTTAGTATTTAGATTTGAGAAAATGCGGCAAATTTTAGTAATATAATTTGAAAGTTTAATGTAACCAATCATGTGTTTACAAGTGAGCAAGTTAGTTACAAAAAGTTTGCATTATTTAGTAAAAACAACATTTTGCTCAGAAAAGCAGGTTCCGCCTCCTTTGGAAGGAGCTTTCGACCTAGAGCTTCCGCCTCCGACCTAGTCAAAACCTTCAACCACGAAACCAATACACAGTATCACTCAGTTGGTACGTAGTGGATGCGAGAAAGGCGGAAGGGAGGGTGTCGAAACATAACTTCTGAAGGTGTCGATACCTTTGTTTTGTTTTTAAAAGAAAAGCGCTTGCCTGTTTACTAAAGGGTTTTGAAGCAGTCAAAACAAAAGGGTTACGAAAGGGTATTTCAAAAGAAGCTTTCGAAGGAGAACTGCCGCCTTTGTTTTTAAAGTAAGTGGCTTCCGAAGAAGTTACTAAGTTTTTAAAGTGATGCTTTCGGAAGGGGTAGTTTCGACCAAGTCGAAACCCTTCTGTGATTAGATGCCTTTCGATGGTATTGAAGACATCAATTCTATCGAAAGGTACTGTTTGTTTTCATAACCACTTCCTACTTCTTTCGAAAGGGGTTAGGTGTTTTGAAGGCAACAGTTTCGGAAGGGGTTTCGAAGCTAACCTTCAATTGTTTCACCCGGATGTTTAATGCTTTCGAAAGGATGGTTTCGACACCATCAAGTTTTTCCCAAATACTTTTATGAAACAAATAATGGTTTCGAAAGAGATGCTTTCGCGTATGTTCACTTTGACCCAAAATGATGTTTTAAATCCAATGATTTCGAAAGGGGGACTTTCAATGGTTTTGGAGGGGTAACCTCCAATGGTTTCGGAAGGTATACTTCCATTGGTTTCGAAAGGGGAACTTTCATTTGGTTTCGAAGCTATGCTTCCAAAGATAAAGGTCAATGCTTTAATATAATCGAAAGGTTTCGAAAGAGAAGTTTTAAAGTATTCGAAAGGCAGGAGCCTAATGTTTTGAAGATATATTTTAATGCTTTCGAAGGAGATCATCCTATGAGGTTGAAAGCAAGGTTTCGAAGGTGTGGAAAGGCTTTTTAAACCCAAACTCATTTTTAAAGGAAAAACCCATGGCTAAATAAAAGAGTTTTGAAAGGATTTCAAGTATGTAAATTTGAAGAAGTATTTCCATGATAAAAGTATAGGTTAAAGGGGATTAACCATGTTTTATATGTAAGTGTTTTCAGAAATATTAAACCCACAGGAGTGATATTGTTAAGTTGTTATGTTTTCTTCTTCAAATATTAATATATTCACAGGATAAAGAACCCATAATTGTATTTTGAGGATAAAAGGGTAGAAGAACCAGCTAGGTTAACCTAGTAGTGAATATAAATTGATTAAACTTCTGAATGAGTAGAATTTCATCTAGGGAGTCAAGGAGACCAAAATATAGAATACCTAAATCTTGTAGATGTCCGGGAGACAGGTTCATAGTAAACCCATGAAAACTATAATTAGGAAGTTATTGGGGGTAACCAACAGATTCATAGTAAACCCATGAAAACTATATACTACGGATGGTTGGCAAGGGCCAATTGGTTTGTAGTGAACCCATGAAAACTATATTCGGATTAAGTATTGACATTAGTCAAAAGGTTCCTAGTTAAACCATGAAAACTTGGATAAGAAATAAGATTTTGGAGGCATCAGTAGGTTCCTAGTCAACCCATGAAAACTAGGCTAAGTAGGGAGTTACTGTGGGATCCGTAGGTTCCTAGTCAGCCCACAAAAACTAGGATAAAAGATGAGTTATTGGAATGACCAGTAGGTTCAGGGGAACCCATGAATTAATTAAGTTAATTGGAAGGGGCCTATAGGTTCTTAGTGATCCCATGAAAACTAATAGGTTAATAGTGACCCTAGAAACTATAAATTTGACAGGGAGTCAATTAAACCAGGGATGGGCAATCTAATATGTTTTTATGTATACATATCATCATAATATTTTGAAATGCTATGTTTTTAACCACTGTGGATGCAGAAGCATAGTATATGGTTTTGAAAAGGTTTTAGTATACTAGTGAGGGGAAAACCCATTCCGCTAAGAGGCGTGGTCTCACTAGATATCTAAATTGATTGAGATGTTAGATTATTATTCATACCAGGCTTTATGTCTGACTCGAATTTTTTGTTTTCAACTTAAACTCTCGGGTACTCAATTGATTTTGAGTAGTATGAGGTTTAGCCTTTTAAGGTTCTCTTCTTAGACGAATAAAGCTTTTGGAGGCGTGTAGGAGGCAGTTAGTTATTTTGAGTTTTCTTTTTCCGCTGTGTATTTTGGATGTAAAGGCAGACTTATTAGCCTTACTACATACTCTGATCATAAGGGCGCTTCTTTATTTGTTTCTCTTGGCGTATGTGTAATAATTATATTTTTTTGAACGTGGTTAACGTTTTTGGGATTATGTAAAGAACATGAAAGGTTTTGAATGGAATGTAGAGTGGTGTTTTTAATTTGTTAAAATTTTTCCGTATTCTTATGATCTGTGTATCAATGTACCTAATGGTAAAATATAATTATTAAAAAATATGCCAAGAGCGACATATGAAAATGCACCCTTGGATGATCAAAGTTACTAAATAAACAGACACTTCTACTGTCCATACATTCATATAATAACTGACACAACACAATAGATAGTAAATATAGATAGACTCCTACATAACTAGCTTCTGCCTCCTTCATGTCTTGAAAGATTTATTCGCCAAACGTACTTAAACCGAAAATCCCTTACTCTCGGCCTACTCAAATCAAATTCTAAGCACCCGAGAGTTTTGGGAAAACACAAATTTCTAGTCAGGCAAAAAGCCTGGTGTGAATAATAATATGCCATCTCTGTTAATTGATATCCAGTGAGACCACGCAGCTGAGCGTAACGAGTTTTCCCATCACTAATATCCTTTAAAATATATCTTTTGCAAATCGAAGTCCTGCAACCAAACTGGTTAAAATAAACAGTATAATCAATAATATCGTGCATGCATGCAACATGGGTAATCATAAACAATCTTTCTAAATCGATGAACTATCCGTCCTAACATCATAGATTTCTCAGGCTGACTATAAACCTAACATTGACTTTGGCCTATCAGATATATCAAATTATCTAACCTGCAATGAGGAGACAACTGGATGGTCTGTTCGAAACTTACTATTCGTAGGGTCAACTGATCCTAATGGTTTTGTGGGCTCACCAATTACCTACCTCATTTGTATGTATACCTTTCTGTGCATACATCTACTCTTAGCTTTACACGTTATAAAGCCCTACGCATTGGAATTTTGGACTTATATTAGCTAGGGGTTACTAGCTAAAGTATAGGGCGCGACCCTACACCTATCCCATCTTGTTTTATAATCTTTGAATCAACTCGTCCTATCACAATTTATCCAAAGGTGATAAAAACAATAATCTCTTTAATAAAATACTGGGCTAGGTACCCTTATTATTTCCTTGAAAACACTTTTATTCATAAGTGATTTAACCCTTGAAATCATTTTTAAAACAAGGAAAATTATAGCCCTTCCTTTTGTCATAAAATAATTATGCCATGATATATATGCTTTTAACAAATCCATATTAATGAAGTTCGAAGTCCATAGGGAATTCGCCCCTTAAAACATAGGCCATAAGGCCAAAACAAAAACCTAGAATAATAATAAAACTCGGCGACCTCTTCGCCATTATGGTCTTTGCTCTCTTTAACATAAAACTAAGTTAAAGCTTTTAACTTTTAAAACACAAGGCCAGAAGGCCGAAGATATACACTTTTCACTTCTTATAGCATCGAAGTCGAAAAGAGTAAACTTGGTTTATATAATTTAAAACCTTTAAAAGAATAAGGTCGAATTCATTAGTTTTGGCATCACTTCCTTAAAGAAAATTACAGCTTCATCAGAGCCTAAGTCATAAGGAACGACAGCATAGCCTCTTCGAAAACAATGGTTAAATGTTAAAGAATAAAAGCGATGACCATTAGGGTCGAGTGATAAAATGTGAAATCCTTTATCAAAACAGTGCGACGTTGCTATCGTCTCTATGAACCTCTTCGAAAGTATTGGGGTCGGCAACTCTATTAAAATAAGCTATTAAATGCCAATTATACAAAACGAGGCACTCAAACCTCATCGACAATGTCATCGTCGAAGATCATCTCATCGCCTTTAATGCTACATTTCCACTTCGACCTAGATCAATCCTTTACATACCAATTCGCGATGATATCCTAAGTATTATCTCCATTAACATCAAAGAGAGTAGGAGGCAAAGGGATAGATGACGACATCATCATTGTCGGCATGGTAGAATAGTAATTATCATGAAAATTGCAAATTTACTTATAAAAGCAATTTCTTTTCTACCAACCCCGATTATTTGTTAAATTTCTATAAAATGAAAAAACTTTATCAATTCTCTCTACCAGAAATCTGCCGCATACAAGAATTTTAATACCAAGACTTTTTAAATTCTAACCCTTAATTTTAATATCTCAGTAAAACAATTAAGCCCTTCAAGCTTAAAACAATTTATTAATCATACTTAAACTCTTGGGAAAAATCCCTAAAAATCACAATAAATCATATTCTTCAACATATAAAAATTTCGGGGCCAGAAACTTTATTTAATTATTTTTTATAATTAAAACCCGAAATAACCCATTCTTTTACACTTATAAAATTCATACAAAATTCATACTTGCTTGGAAAATTATGAAAAAGAAAAACCGCTTCTAAAATAATGTTCCTAACATCATACTAAAATTTCAAGTCATTTAGCGTCATATGTTAGGTTCTCCAACACAAACATATCAATAAATTTCATAAATAAATTCTATAAATTCACCAACAAGCATATAACTCTTCAAATTTGTTAACCAAATTTATGGTTAACACCCCGAAAGATACTTCAATTCAATGTTTGCTGATTTTCGATCTAAACCTTTCGGTATGGTTAGTAAAACCGATCTTCTAGATAAAGAACTCTTTACTTTGAGAGATCTTTCAAGGTGTCATATAAAGCTTTCCTTTGTGTTACATATGATTGCTTACCGGTCTTATTCCTTTCAAGTTGATCTTTAGTGCTTTCGAAAGGTTTGGGATGATTGATCTCATTAGCGGTGGTATAAACAGTAAGTCCTTGGATGACATATAAGGGCTTTCGCCCTTACTGAAAGGTTTAACTTCCTATTCGAAGACCGGTTGGGATTGGCCAAAAGGTATGTGAATGTCTACTGTCGGATTAAACTTTATTCTCCTGAATTCAGACTTCACCGAAAGGTTTGGTCACTCGGGTAATAGTAGCGGAAGGTTTTGGTATTGTAACTATAGAAGGACCTACCAACTTAGTTGAAGAATTCAGCCCCAAAAACCAATGACTCGAAAGGGTTACCACTCTTATTAATTTAGATCGACTGTAGTCTCCACCTGAAGGTTGGAGTATAAAAATTGATGACTTCTGAGGGTCGAAGTTACAACTTGATCAATTAAATTTCTAACCCTGTCAGCCTGAACCTCTTAATTGAGTTAATCCTGAAAATATGAATCAATAAAATGAAGAATCAAATTAGACAACAAGAGATTTAACAAAATGTGAAACTTTCCCTTTTATTATTCAACATTACCTTTTACAAATCTCCAAATCCATTCTTGATTAGGGTTACAACACATTTCCTTTCATATTCTAAGAATGAGGTGGGAGAGAAAAAATCTGTCATAACCCTTTATCATTTCTTTTTCAAAGGAAGTTCCAAAGGAATATGACTAGATGGTCCCTCTCATTTTTCAAAATATATCCTCTCTCCTTGAACTTTCTTTTTCTGGAGCAAAGGTTGGGACTAAATTCGAACTGACCTGATTGATATTCCATTTCCACGAGTTATAGGCTAAGTCCCGTTTTTCCCTCTTAATGTCTTGTAAAGCTCGAAAGCGAAGGGTTTACTCTTTAAGTAAGGGATGGCTATAATTTATTCGATAATTAAGACCTACATCCAGAGCTTCTGTTGATCCTTGAATTGATCTTTACCTACAAAAGCTTTCTTTTGCTTCTAGTATTGAATACATACCTTATCTTTTAATTGTATTCAAATGGACTGTAAGTCTTATATCCAAAGTAAAACCTTTCCGGTTCAAAAAATGAAGCTAATGAGTCCTAAGAGAGTGCCCAGGTAGGAAATGTGGTAGTTAACCACAAGGTCGGAGGTTCGAGCCCTCCTTCTAGCGCCAAAAATGTTAACCAAATTATGGTTAACACCCCGAAAGATACTCAATTCAATGATTGCTTAATTTTGACCTAAACCTTTCGGTTTGGTAAAACCGGTCTTCTAGATAAAGAACTTTTGACTTTGAGAGATCTTTCAAGGTGTCATATAAAGCTTTCCTTTATGTTACATATAATTACTTACCAGTTTTATTCCTTTCAAGTTGATCTTTAGTGCTTTCGAAAGGTTTGGGATGATTGATCTTATTAGCGGTAGTATAAAAAGAAGTCCTTGGATAACGTATAAGGGCTTTCGCCCTTACCAAAAGGTTTAACTTCCTATTCGAAGACTGGTAGGAATTTGCCGAAAGGTATATGAACGTCTACTATCGGATTAAACTTTATTCTCCGGAATTCAGACTTCATCGAAAGGTTTGATCACTCAGGTAACATCAGCGTAAGGTTTTGGTATTATAACTATAGAAGGACCTACCAACTTAGTTGAAGAATTCATCCTCGAAAACCAATGACTCCGAAGGGTTACCACTCTTATTAATTTAGATCAACTGTAGTCTCCACTGGAAGGTTGGAGTAGAAAAATTGATGACTTCTGAGGGTCGAAGTTACAACTTGATCAATTAAATTTCTGACCCTATCAGCCTGAACCACTTAATTGACTTAATCCTGAAAATATGAATCAATATAATGAAGAATCAAACTAGATAATAAGAGATTTAACAAAATGTGAAACTTCCCCTTTTATTATTCAATGTTAGCTTTTACAAATCCCCAAATCCATTCTTGATTAGGGTTACAGCACATTTCCTTTCATATTCTAAGAATGAGGTGGGAGAGAAAAAATCCATCTCAAAACCGGGGCCTTTGGCTCCTATTTATAGATGTAGGTAGCCTTCCTTTCGGCTTTATGCCTTCGGTTGAGCCGGAAGGTAACCCTTTATGTACAGTGCAAACCTTTCGATGTAGCCGAAGGGTTTTCCTTACTTATGCTGCCACAAACCTTCCGGTCTTGTCGGAAGGTTGCTTCTTTGCTTGGTGCTGATTCATGATCACTGTCTCCCTTAGAAACCTTTCGGCATTGTTGAAAGATGTCTTGTATATTTCTCAACCTGTTTGGAAGGTTTGGTGTGCTTTCGAAAAGGTCATTAAATAGCGGCTTTTACTTGCTTTGACTCTTTCTTCTCCATTGAATTTCTTAGATACTAGAGGTAGAACCTTTCGACCTTTCGTAAGGTTTTAGATTAGTGAACTTCAACGGTTGCATCCCTTCGGAAGTTCTGAGAGGTTTGAGTTGCGCTCTTCTTTTTCTTGCTTGTCCAGGGTTCTTTAGTTCTAGTCGGAAGGTTAATTATTAGTGCAACATTTGTCCCCCCCCCATTCGAAGGGATGCTCTTGACTTTCCAAGTCATCTTTGCCGAAAGCTTCAAAATTCTCCGCCTCTTGATTTTCCCGCGTTGATCCCGGAAATCCACCTAAGTCCGATTCGATGGTTAAGAATTTGGACGACTTTCCTCTATATAATCTGCCTCCTCTATTTCTTCCATTCTTACCTGAAATAAAAATTACAGCAAACAAGTAAAGGAATTCCCAAAAAATTTCCAGATCCCAACTCGCTACAGCAAGGTACTCTTTGAATTTACTTTATAAGTTTTAGTTTCATTCTCTCCAGTACCAGTTTCTAATCAGATTTTCAATTTTCCGAGTTTAAAATTGAACTGGGCTTTTCCTGGAAATTCTTTTTTTCTTAAATCAGTTTTTGGATAAACTTTATCCATGGTTTTGGATCCCAGATTGGCGGTGTTTGCCGTAGAAAAACTCCCCTTTTTGTAGATTTTAAATTTTATGCCCAAAACACTTGAATACAATCCTTAACTTTCAAGATAGATTTTATCAATCAGCAATGTTATGTTATGCTTTGAAATCGAGTTAATTTAATTTTAGATGAAGACGATTTTGCTAGCAGGTTCATCTTCCATGTTTCTCGAGAAAAATTTGAAATGGCATTTATTTTCGGGTACGGATTTTCTCAAATCCGATATTGCGATCTGGGCCTCACTAGCACACAATTGGGTGATGCAAAATGACTCCCTTGTCCCTCCAAAAGAGTTTGGGGGCGGTAAAGATTAGCTTTACTTCTTCTACACCTTTCAATGATGCCGGAAGATGTTTCGACATTACCTTACCATTATGATCGGAAGGTTAGGCAACATCATGGTTAGATCTTCTGACCTAGAGCTTTCGGCAATACTAGTGGTTTTAAACCTTTCGGTTACATGCCTCCGATAGGGTTGAAGTCCTTTAATCTCAAAATTGTGTTTTAACGTCTTGGATCGGTTCTTTCTATGATATTAGTGACAACCATTATATATATATATATATATATATATATATTTCCTGCCGAAGGCTCTAGCCATGACCTTTCGGCATTATCGAAAGCTTATCCTAGCCTTGCATATGTTTCCATTTTTAATTTATCTGAATAGATTTGTCTACTTTCATTCTCTTAATAGATACTTAAATCTATAATAGGTTAAAAGTTTTTAATCAAAATGTTTTCACCTGGCAGAACTATGAGCTCCCCAAAAGTTGAAGCTGTTGCCAAGCATTCCCTCATTGAATCTCAGAGTGACGTTGATGCCATCTTGAAAGAGTTTGGCATCACTGGGATTGAAGCCATTCCTCCTAGCCTCACTGACACCATTGACAACCCTCCGGTGGGGTACTTTGCATTTATTGCCATACATATATGGCATGGCGGTTTCCTCCCATTTCCTACATTTCTGCATTCCTTCTTGTCTTACATTGGAGTTGCTCCGATACAGCTTTCACCTAACGTGTATACCTATCTCCTGTCTTTTGAAATACTAGCGCTGGAATCTGGACATCCGTCGCTTGGTCCTGAAATTTTAACTTATTTGGCCAAATTGGCAAGGTTAAGCAAGTCCAATAAGTAGATTTACAGGGTGAACGTGTACAAGAAACTGATATTGGACGGTATTAACAAGTTTAAGGATTGGGAAAACCAGTTCTTTTTTGTTAAGTGCTTTTCTGATGTCCACGGGGCCTTCGCTTCTCCTCGTAAGTTTATTCCAATATCATCTTTGCATTCCCCTATGTTTCTTGCTTACTATCCTTCAATCTTTTCCAGGTGATCCTTCTAAAGCACTCAACGATGCAGATCAAAAAATTATCAATTCGTTGGCTGCAGCTCCAAAACATCTTAGGAGTAGGTTGTCGCTTTTGACCTTTCCAAATTTAAGGAAGCATTCTTTATTGGCAACTGGCCAAAAGATTCTTGGTACTCCGCCTGCCATTATGCTTACCACCCGGGGTAGCCGTTTCTATCCTCCGGGTAATGCTGATCACTTTACTTCATTGTCGACAATCGGTTCCGATGCTTCAGGTATCTCATCAATTTGGTGTCCTCTTTCCACAGAATTCCCAAACTTATTTTATCTGATTCATTTTTTCTGGTAATCGTTATAGTTCCTCCCAAGGTTGTGGTGCCTTTAATGGAAGTTGCTCCTCCTTCCTCATCCACAGATGTCTCAGAAGTTATGGAGTGTTTTGTTAGCTCCAAAAAATCCTTGAAAAGAAGGCAACCAGTGCATCCTGGTGAGGCCCCTCCAACCAAGATGACAAAGATTATTGATCTTGATGAGGGAGAAGAAGACAGTTCTCCAAAGAAAGCTCCAACAAGCACAGTTATTGAGGCTCCAGAAAATATTGTGGGGTCAATTCCTCCTTCTCCTGCTCCCATTCCCCCTATCTCAATTTCTAATTTACCAACTGTATTGGCACAAATGCAGATTGCTCTTTTTGGGACCCCTTCTAAGTCTCACACTCTTCCAAGATCATCGTCTTCTACTTCTTTGCCATCTGATTTTGGTGATCTCGTTAAGTCTATCCTTCAGTCGGAACCCTTCACTTCCTCTTCTCCACCACCTTTTAATCCAAACTTGGTGGAAAACCAACGCTCTCTCGTGGAGCAACAGCTTCTAGCAAGTTTTTTTAACTAATCAATTTTATTATCACTAGATCTTTCTAATTGTTAACCCATATCTCTTTCTTGTTACAGATTTCTAGGAACTGGGTTTCTCTTATCGAGTATGCCTCCAAACTTCTTTCTGGATCCTCCAAACTCCAGGAGGAAAATGCTGCAATAAACAGCCAAATTTTTTCACTTTTAGCTGCCCGAGATAAATCTTCCTTCGAGCTAAAATGAGTTCAGGCCTCACTTTCCAAGGCTGTAGCTGACCTTGAAGCAGAGAGACAAGCTCATCAGTTTACTTCCGAACGATCTCAGGCTTCCATATCCAAGGTTGAAGTTGACCTTGAAGTAGAGAGGCAAGCTCATCGACTCACTCATGATGAGAAATTTGCAAGGGAGCTTGCTCTAAAAGACTTGGAGGACGAAAAGGCTCATTTAATTTCCAAGAACACATTATTGGAAGATAAACTACAAAAGTCTAGAGCTTCTCTTAAACTTGTTGTTCAAACTCTCACTATCTTCCAAAAGCATGTTTCTGATTTCATCGATTTTTCCCTGGGACCCACGATGTTGAACTACTATGGGGAAGCCCTCTTGCTTTCTTATATCGATAATCGTGACAAATGTCTTGACCTTAGTTTTCCTTCACTTCATCCGGCTATAGCCAAGAGAGTCACAGATAAAATTGAGCAATTCGAACAGAGCTCTGAGTGGGAGAGTGAAGAGGGGAAGATTGACTTTAAGAAAGCTCTCTGTCTTGACGTCCCTTCATTTGACATTGAGTCTGATTCTTAGGAGGAGGATGACTAAAATAAAGATCCCAATGAGAAAGAGGATGATGACCATATGAACTGGGATACTAATGACGACGACGGTAACCACGACAATCCTCCCGGAGGTCAAGGCTATGATGGAAACAAGGGAGGTCATTCTGATGGTCAAGAGGACGATGGCAGCTCAAACAAATCCCCTGAAAAGGAGCCATCGCCCCATAAAGATATACCTCCATCATCTCCTGGACCAAATGCTCCTTTGGAGGAGGAAATTGTTCCTGTTCATTCCGAGGGTCCTTCGAGGAAAGAACAAGTTCATCAAGTTTCTATCCCGGTTTCTCAGGTATGGTCTTCCCTGTTTAAATACCTTACACTTCGAAGATAATAATTAGTGACAAATTATCTGTCTTAGATAAAGAAGAAGTCAAGTTTTCCATATAGCACAAAACTTGAGAGAAAACGGGCGGAGATTAACAAGTTATATAGGGAGTTAGAAAAATTAATAGTGGAACACAATGCTCTATCTCAGAAATATCATAGTCTGGACAGGAGTACTTTCGCTTTAGCATCTTTTAAATATAAGAGAGCGGCTCATTTACTAGAGAAAGCGCGTACCCGATACGACGCCCTCTTGAAGGAAAATAGAGAGTTAACAACTCTATTCTTGATGATGGTGGAAGAAAGAGATATTTTAATTAACTTTTTTTTGTATAAAGTATATTGTAGACACTCAATAATAGAGTTTTCGTATTTAGGCGAATTCAGTGGGGGTCTACTCAGACGTTTTCATAAGAGATTCTTAGATGAGTTTGGTTCTGACCCGCATCCCGGAGCCTGTTGGAATTTACCGCGGGTCAGGTTGAATCAACAAGATATCCCCCCTGAAAATCTTAAGTATTATAAGGATAAATTTGGTTCTGAGTTTTTCTTTAAGTCCATTTTGTATGAACCCGATGAGTAATTGTTAATATGTAACAGATAACCGATTTATGAAAACATATTTTTGCAATGCTCCCTATACTTAGCTTCCTTTTGCTGTGCTATTTTAGAATATTAGTTCTTTAGGTCGAGTCATCCCAAGAGACCATTTAAGTCAATATGTTAACCTGAGAAGGTTTTACTCTATAAATGCACCACTCTTAAAGACTTCGAAGTTAGCGAGATATTACTTTCTTCGGGATTTGCAAAAAATATATTTGGAATACCTTCGTATCCGCTTCGACTTTCTTGGTAAAGAGAAAGAAACTCTCTTAAAAGAAATCAGGACATTTCATTCCAAGCTAATTGTGGTCGTGATAGTCCACCTGCCAGAAAATAAGATTATAGTAAATGTCCACCAGTTATTATCCCTGAAGGGTTTCTATACCTTTTGACTCGACTGTTATGCTTTCGGCTAATACTTTAGGCAAAGATAGAAATGTAGTCTCTCAACTTTAGGTGTAATGAAAGCATTTGTTGTTCCTCTTAACTTTGTGGCTACTTGAGTTGTAATTCATCGATATAACAATAAATTCATGTTATCTTAATTTTTATCTATTTTATTTCTTTTTGTTAAATAGGAGATTCAGCCATCTCCGTCTCATCTTCCTCAAAGTTTACTTTCTCGTGTCGACGCCATTAGAGATAGGCTATTATCAAGGAGTGATGAGATTGTAATTCATGATGAAGTCCTTCTCGAGCGTTTCAGTGGCAACCTCGAAGCCGTGAAGTGGCATAAAAGATACCTTATCCAAAAGACCATAGCCAGCAATCATAAGGATCGCATTGAATATCTTGAGGCTGAGATTAAAAAGAAAGACAAGGCGATTACTTTGCTTAAGCGACAAGTAAAGTCAAATCCCACAATTGACTTTGATGAGAAGATGTCTAAGCTCATCTAGCGAATAAGTGACTTGGAGTTAAAATTGAAAGATAGTTAGGCATAATGTGCTTCTCTAAAATTCATTTTAGGCGATAAAATTTCAAAGATTAAAATTCTGGTTCCACAAGCAACCTCTTCGACTGCGAAGACTACTAGATCGAAGCATCTTGCAGCTTAAAACTTTCCCACCATGCTCAGTCCTCCTCGGGTTTGGACGAAAATGTGGTGGGGAACTAGTGTCGGAGAGTGATATTTGAAATCACTCGGTATTTAATGAGCAACAAAAAGTTAAGCATTCTCAGACTATTAACGATTATGCTGCCAAGAATCAAAAGCTTGAGCATAATATTTATTTCCTCCAAAAACATGATGCTAAGTTAAAAAGGGAAAACAAGACCCTTAGAGCTGCAACAGGGCCTTTAACCGTGCTCGGAAAACCAACATCGAGGCAATTGATGATGATAGTACAATTAGAAGAAAGGAGAAAAAGCTTAAAGAAGTTCTCCGTGCAGCAATTAACCATGTAGTTAATCCTTCCGTGGCGGAGACCCTTAATAAAGCATCTCAAGATTTGTATTTCGTTTATGTATTTGGGCTATGTAAATATATCTAGTGCATAACTTTTTTGTTTGTAAATGACTTCATAACTCACATAAATTATGGAAATTTTGTAAATATCACCTGATTTGTGATCCTTTTCTGTGATGTAACCTTTGATATACTTTAAAATTGTTCATTCAGCGACTTTTGTGCTTGCTGAATCCTTTGCTATTCCATGCCATTCTGACTTCCCTGCGGAACACGTAGCAAACTGTGCTTCTAATTGTTAGCTTTTAAATTGGAATATTTGTCTATGTATATCATTCGCCTAGATTAGTAACTCATCTTGCCAATCGTATGAAAAGTAATTTATTCAAAATGTTAAGATCTCATCTTTAACCATGATGAAAAAATGATCATAGATTTAACTCTTTCCACCTGTTCGGAATGCATAAGACTTGTTGTAAGTAAACCCCCTTATTTTGACATAGTTAGAAGCCTGAATTCCCCATTCGGGGAGTCTTAACAGTATTCTCTTTAAAAATATTCTTTCGCCCAGATTCGAGCACTTGGGATGAATAGAAATCCAAAGATTTTTTTACCCAAATTAGGGTATTAAATAAACAACAATCTTGACAGCCGGATTTAGGTGTTAATGATAGAGTTTTATGAGGTGTCATCGGACCCGGATTCAGGTATTAGTTGATGGAAGGTAAGTTGAAAGTCATCTTTCGGTATCCTCTGATAATAAGTGAGGGATGATTAGAATGCCAGTTTCAGTAAAAGAATATCAAAATATCAGAATATCCTTCCCTGTAATAAGCAATAGCGGCTCAGAGTACAATCTCCGGTAATAGATAATGTAAGGTTTAAAATCCATATCTTCTAATCTGGTATTAATAATGGAAGACCCAAAGACCGTTTTCGGTAATAAGTATCAGTAAACCAGAGAACCATTCTGGCAATAAGTAATAGAAGACCAGAGAATCAATCTGGCAATAAGTAACAGAAAACCAGAATATCATTTCTGATAATAAGTAATAAAAGACCAGAAAACCAATCTGGCAGATGTTCGTGGAAAGAAGTCAGTGATTTCTTCCTGATTCTCTTCATTAATGCGCAATCTCCAGGCTCTGATGATGTCTTGCATGCTTTTGCTTTCTCGGGCCTGAGTTTTCTTTGTCCATTTGTCATTTGTTTTGTCCTATTTCAAGCGGGGACTCTTTTGTCCAATTTTTTTGATTATTTAAGCAGAGCCCATTTCAGGTTGTTTGTCATTTTAGACATTACCGACCTTTTGGTGGTTGCTATTTTAAGCGATGCCGATTTCTGGCGGTGCCTATTTCAGGCATGGACTTTTCTTAGTCCGCCGGACATTTCATCTGGGTTTCCGGTGCGCTCGGCTAGCTTATGCTGAAGAAGGGCCCAAGGAATTACCCGACCTCCCTCCAGGAGGCGCCTTAACCTAGCCATAGCGTGATGCGGCTAAGGTCTTGTCGGTACCTTGGCTAGGCCATAGCATGGCGGGACCAAGGGATTACCCATCCTCCCTCTAGGAGGCGCCTTATCCTGGCCAGCGTGAGGTGGATAATGGCTTATTCTGCTTTAACCTAGCCATTTCTGACTTTGGCGCGGCTAAAGGCTTATGCCCTGCCTCCAGGAGGCGCCTTGACCTGGCCATCTTGTCGCGACCAAGAGCTTTCTACCATTATTGGTAGCCTACCATTTTAGGTAGTCCAAAGTTTAAGGAGAATTTCATTCCCAACCATGTAGACTTTTCTTATTTTGATAATAGAGTCTTTATTCTTTGGTCCTTTCAATCCTTTACAAACTGCTTGAGTTTTTCTTGTTCTAGGAGGTGCAGGACCATTGATTTATTTCATGTCATTTTATAAAGCAAAAGTTGCAACATAATTTTTTTTCCGACATCTGATCTTCTTTTTGGCACGGTTTATGTACATTCTCCTGGAACCTCCTGGAATGCAAGTTTTCTTCTCATGATTAGTCGGTTCTCTTCCAAGGGGTTTTTCCTTACTCTTAAGATTTCAGTTGGAAATTTTCTTAGTAACCTTTATATTCCCATCTGGCGATTCATCTACTACCCTTAGTCCTTTAATTATGAACTCTTCTATGCGTCCTTGGTTTTTCCTTGAGTGGTAGACTTCACTTATAATCTTATTCCATTTATGTGCAGGATTATCATAACCCTTTATCATTTCTTTTTCAAAGGAAGTTCCAAAGGAATAAGACTGGATGGTCCCTCTTATTTGTCAAAATATATCCTCTCTCCTTGAACTTTCTTTTTCTGGAGCAAAGGTTGGGACTAGTTTCGAACTGACCTAATTGATATTCCATTTCCATGAGTTATAGGATAAATCCCGTTTTCCCTCTTAATGTCTTGTAAAGCTCGAAAGCGAAGGGTTTACTCTTTAAGTAAGGGTTGGTTATAATTTATTCGATAATTAGGACCAACATCCAGAGGTTCTGTTGATCCTTGAATTGATCTTTCCCTACAAAAGCTTTCTTTTGCTTCGAGTTTTGAATCCATACCTTATCTTTTAATTGTATTCAAATGGACTGTAAGTCTTATATCCAAAGTAAAACCATTTCGGTTCAAAAAATGAAGTTAAATTGTCCTAAGAGAGTGCCCAGGTAGGAAATGTGTAGTTAACCACAAGGTCGGAGGTTCGAGCCCTACTTCTAGCACCAAAAATGTTAACCAAATTATGGTTAACACCCCGAAAGATACTTCAATTCAATGATTGCTGAATTTTGACCTAAACCTTTCGGTTTGGTAAAACCGGTCTTCTAGATAAAGAACTTGTGACTTCGAGAGATCTTTCAAAGGTGTCATATAAAGCTTTCCTTTATGTTACATATGATTACTTACCAGTTTTATTCCTTTCAAGTTGATCTTTAGTGCTTCTGAAAGGTTTGGGATGATTGATCTTATTAGCGGTAGTATAAAAATAAGTCCTTGGATAACGTATAAGGGCTTTCGCCTTTACCGAAAGGTTTAACCTCCTATTCGAAGACTGGTTGGGATTTGCTGAAAGGTATGTGAATGTCTACTGTCAGATTAAGCTTTATTCTCCTGAATTCAGACTTCACCGAAAGGTTTGATCACTTAGGTAATAGCAGCAAAAGGTTTTGGTATTGTAACTACAGAAGGACCTACAAACTTAGTTGAAGAATTCAACCTCGAAAACCAATGACTCCGAAGGGTTACTACTCTTATTAATTTAGATCAACTGTAGTCTCCACCGGAAGGTTGGAGTAGAAAAATTGATGACTTTTGAGGGTCGAAGTTACAACTTGATCAATTAAATTTCTGACCCTGTCAGCCTGAACCTCTTAATTGAGTTAATCCTGAAAATATGAATCAATATAATGAAGAATCAAACTAGATAATAAGAGATTTAACAAAATGTGAAACTTCCCCTTTTATTATTCAATGTTAGCTTTTACAAATCCCCAAATCCATTCTTGATTAGGGTTACAGCACATTTCCTTTCATATTCTAAGAATGAGGTGGGAGAGAAAAAATCCATCCCAAAACCGGGGCCTTTGGCTCCTATTTATAGATGCAGGTGGCCTTCCTTTCGGCTTTATGCCTTCAGTTGAGCCGGAAGGTAACCCTTTATGTACAGTGCAAACCTTTTGCTGTAGCCGAAGGGTTTTCCTTACTTATGCTGCCACAAACCTTCCGGTCTTGTCGGAAGGTTGCTTCTTTACTTGGTGCAGATTCATGATCATTGTCTCCCTTAGAAACCTTTCGGCATTGTTGAAAGATGTCTTGTATATTTCTCAACCTATTTGGAAGGTTTGGTATGCTTTCGAAAAGGTCATTAAATAGTGGTTTTTACTTGCTTTTACTCTTTCTTCTCCTTTGAATTCCTTGGATGCTGGAGGCAGAACCTTTCGACCTTTCGTAAGGTTTTAGGTTGGTGAACTTCAACAGTTGCATCCCTTTGGAAGTTCCGAGAGGTTTGAGATGCGCTCTTCTTTTTCTTTCTTGTCCAGGGGTCCTTAGTCCTAGCCGGAAGGTTAATTTTTAGTGCAACAAAATTATTATAACATTACATAATATAAGCAAAAGATTCAAATATATACTTAAAACCAAATAACATCAAAAATATGAGTTGCATAACTATCATTTATCTTGTATTGATTAAGAAGGATGAGATTTGTAGTTAGCTTGATTCCCCTAAGCTTTTACTTCTTTCTCTGGCTTATCTTCTTTTGGTTTCTTTCAAGCAATGGCTATCCTAGGCTTCCTTTAGTTTGTGGAAGTGTAAGTTAAATGAAGAAGAAGAAATGTAAGGTTATATGTTTAGGAAATTCACCCTTTTCCCAATTTGTTCTTATTGTAATTTCCTCCATCTTATTAATATCCTCATTAATTTTATTTGTTCATTCATTAAGGCATGGACCCTTAGTAATTATCAAATCTCAACCCTCTTAGCCTTTTACATTATTTTATTTTATTTATCCAATTAAATATCGTAGATAATGTTAATTAAATTAGGGTTGTTACAGAATCCCCTCCTTAAAAAATTTCATCCACGAAATTACGATGAGGTACACACATCAAACATAAAAGTGTAGATGCAAAACATACCATCAAACAAGTCAGGACAAGTGTCCCTAATCTTGCTCTCCGTTTTCCAAGTAGAGTCTCTCTCATCGTCACTCCACCAGACTTTTACTAATCTGACTATCTTGTTCCTTAGCGTTTTCTCATCCTTAGCCACAATACGAACTTGATGTCTAACTATGGTCATGTATGGTTCCACTACTAAGTATTCCAATGCAGTCGGAATAATAGCAGTCTTTGGATCTCGAACACGCTTTCTTAGATGAGAAATATGAAAAAAAATTGTGGACTCCTACTAAACTATTCGGTAACTCTATCCTATAAGCAAGTTTCCAAATCCTTTCTATAATAGGAAATGGTCCAACAACCCTCGGTGCCAATTTCACTAACTTCCCAAATCTCACTGCACCTTTCATTGGTGATACTTTGACGAAAACCTAATCTCCAACTGAGAACTCTAAGTCTATTCATCTCTTATCCGCATAATTTATTGTCTAGACTTAGCTTCCTTCATCCTTGCTCAGATTTACTCAATCTTTTCCATGGCTTCTCTCACCATATCGGGACCGAGAACTAATATTTCTCCAGTCTTCATCCAACTTACAGCTGATTTGCATGGCCTTCCATATAAAGCTTTAAAAGGTGTCATCCCTATACTAGTATGATAACTATTATTATAAGAAAACTCGACTAAATGTAGTTGGTCTTCCTATGAGCTTCAAAAATCTAGCACACAAGCTCTTAACAAATCCTCCAAGACTTTATTAACTCTTTTCGTCTGGACATCGGTAAGTGGACGATAAGAAGTACTCATCTTGATCTGGGTACCTAAAAACTCTTATAGACTCTTCCAGAATCCATCCGACCTGCGGGACTTCAGCACCAACATTCTCTACCTGACCTTTGCTCTCCCTGCATTAGGTCCGGCATTCCTTTCGGTGCTCCCCCCTCCATGGTTAACTATGCTTCTTCTACCATCCGTATCTGTATTCAAACCTCATGAGATACAGAAAGATAACCTAATCAAAGATAGATGAATGGAGATAAAGTGCATACTTATATATAACAAATACAAGTACGTTACTATAGCGTTAGCCCAACCGCAAATCTTACTCTAATCTCTTTGGATTTTTTTTCTCAAAACCAATTTTTAGTTAAATTTTTCATAAACCTATGCTCTGATACCAAGTTGTAACATCCCATATCTGAAGGCCAAAAGCTAAGCGCTATGGATGCAGCAGTCATCCACAGTATTAACTTCTGGTGATGAAATATGGTAGTTAATGGTATCCATAATATCAGAAACACTTGAATATGAACAAAATCACAGATTTCCAAAAACAATAATTCTCAGTGATTACATTTCAAATAATATCATATTCAAGTTACAAAAATCCCCAAACATAATCTAGGTAATGATCAAATATAAATTACAACAATACGCCAAGAGCATCATATTAAGATGCCCCTTTGGATGATCAAAGTAATATAGACATATCCGTCTTAATACACAGCGGAAACAATTTTAAAACAGAATTCCTAATTTAGCTATCCGTTATCCACCTGCTCGTCTTCGGAAGCTTATTCGCCAAAATCTGGTAAAACCTAAAAACCTAAACCCTCAGCCTACTCAAATCAAACTTTGAGCACCCGAGGGTTTAAGGGGAAACAAAAAATTTAAGTCAGACATAAAGCCTGGTATGAATAATTTCTGTTACATATCTATTTACTAATATATAGTGAGACCACGCCTCTTAGCGGAACGGGTTTCCCCTCATTAATATCTCTTTTGAAAATAGATATTTAGCAAATCCTTTCCTGCAACCAAACTGGTTAATCAACTGATTATAATAATAATATAGCAATATCCATTATGCTAAAACAGAAATAAAATAGACTATCTGTCTAAAATTTGAGCTATCTGCTCTATACTGGACTATCTGTCCTAAAATCTAAGCTAACTGCTCTCTTCTGGACTATCTGTCCTAAAACTGATTATACCAAAATAGCAGTTTCTTTTATGCTAGATAATATGCTATCTACCCAAAGCAGGTAAAAAGGGTGAACTAACTATCCTTAAAAAGTAGCAAGGTCCGTTATGCTAATAAATGAACTAACTGTTCATATCTGGGCTAACTACCGCTTATCTGGACTAACTGTCCTCTGGACTAACTATCCTCTGGGCTGACTGCCCTCAAAATGGACCAACTGTCCGATTTTAATTGAGCTAACTACTCGAATTTTCTTTTGGGTCAACTACTCTTCAAAATATCTTGGCTAACTTCCCTTCAAATTTTCCTTGAAAACCTTTTCAAAATGATTTAGTCTGTCAAATCATATATATACAAGAAAAATATATCTTTAGCTTTACTCTAAGCTATTTTTGCCATATTGTATATGTTAGTCCATGAGTTGATGGTTTTGATGACAACAACCTTAGAATAAGATTATAAAATATAAATACTAACATTATAGTTTAGATATATATGTATATGCAGGATTTAACCATGCAGGTACCAAGAATGAAGACTATACAGTATAGAGATTCAAGATATCAAGATTGAAGACTCATGAGTATCAAGAATATCAAGATTATCAAGAGTTCAAGATTTCAAGATAAGTATTGAGTCTAGAATTATGTTAAAACTTCATAATAGCACTGAAATCTACATTCCGTATATTCATTTAGGATGGAACCCATTTCTACCTTTTTAGTGGCTTACAAACCCACGACAAGTAGCTTACAAACCTATGACAAGTAGCTTACAAACCCACGAACATCCTGGTTTTGTACAAGTTCTCGAGTCCTGATGCAATGAGATAGTCTGTAGGAAGAAGCTTGCAAAACTACTTCAAAACGATTTTCAAAACTGCTTTTCAAAATGTTTTAGCCTTAAAAATTATCTTTTCAAATGATTTTCAAAAAGATGTTTTAGCCTTAAAAATATTCTTTGATTTTGTTCTTAAATAAATTCTTGTTTTAAACTTCGTTTGTTTTAAACTATTTTTTAATATATTTAACTTTTAATATTTACTTAGATTTAAATATAAAATTATAGTATAATTATATATATATATATTATTCTCTATATTTATCTATGTATTTTATCTATAGTCAAGTATATTAATAAAGTTTAAAATAGTTTTAATATAAGATAAAGGTTATTTTCAAAGGAAAACAAAACATCAAAATTTCCTTTGGGATGTCGACATGCCCTAGTACCCTATGTCGACATAGTGTTAGTTAGGACCAAAAATTTGAATTTCAAAAGAAGTGTCTATTCGCCATAACCTTTCATGAATAGACATGGCTATTGTTCTTCTATAAATAGGGGTTGGTTTCAATGAATTTTATATCAGATTTTCTGGTTTTTCACTTCTCTTCTTCTTCCACATTTTCTTATTCAAAATCCTATCATCACTCTGCCGAAATCAACATTGAATCTAACTAGATCATCTCTGGTTTGATTCTCTATCACTATCTCAACAAGATCCTAGTGCTATTTAGAGTTATAGGCTTCTTTGTAATCTATCTAGCGAGAAAACGTGTGATTGTAGCCTTGGAAATCAATCAAGCGAGAAAAGGTGTGATTGTAGCCTTGGAAATCAATTGGGTGAACTTGTTGCCCCAGAAATCAAGTATCTCTACCCAGAGGATTGTGATTCTGGAGGGTGTACCTCGTAGCCTTGAAACCGAGGGTGTAATTGTACAATTGCTTTTGAAAGGAAATCCGTACTTAGTTGTGCGGGACTGGATGTAGGTTAAATCCGAACTAGTATAAAATCCGGTGTGTTCTTTCCTTTACTGCATTTACTTTATTTCTGCATCTGTGTTTGATTCTGTGATTATATCTGTGTCTGAATATTGCATACATTTGCGTACAAATCAACAATAACTCAAAAAGATTTAGTAATTTCTTATAAACACTATTCACCCCCACTCTATTGTTCATTCTAGCCTTAAGATCCATATTCCGCATTCCTCACATTTGGTATCAGAGCAAGGTTTTCAAAAGTTTCATAATCTGATTTTTGAAAAAGTTTTTTTTAAATGTCTATGTTTAAGAAATTTGTTAATGCATGTTTAGAAATATTCAGATCATCATTGTCTCTTGAGTCTGCATATAATCAATATTCAAATACAAGTTGTCTACTAAGATTGTTTGATGTGCAGGAATCATGCTTTATGGGAGTTGAGGAATCAATCCAGAACAAACAAACTGTGCAGATCAAAAAGAACAAATGGATACTCGATAGTGGATGTTCTAGACACATGACTGGGAATCCAGATATGCTGAATGATATAATATACAAAGACGGGGGACTGGTTACCTTTGGAGACAGTTCAAAAGGTTATGTGATCGGCATCGGCAAAGTCGGTAACTCTTAAACTCCTATTATTACTAATGTTTTGCTAGTTAAGAATCTGAAACACAATCTGCTAAGTATAAGTCAACTATGCGATAAAGGATATAAAATTAAATTTGAAAAAGATAAGTGTCACATTGAAGATAATAATCAACCATAATATTTGAGGGAATTAGGAAAAAGAATATTTATATTCTTAGTATGAAAATTTCAAATGATAACTTGTGTCTTTTGGCAAATGCAAGTGATCCTTGGATTTGGCATAAGAGATTTTGGCATTTGAATTTCAACCTCTTATCTAGACTGTCAAAACATGATCTAGTAAGAGGCCTCCCTAAAATTAATTTTAAAGTAGATAGTCTATGTGATGCATGTCAACTAGGAATACTTAGAAAAAGCTCCTTTAAATTAAAAAAATATAATTTCTACTTCAAAACCTCTTGAATTACTTCATATTGATCTATTTGGTCCATCTCAAATTCTATCAATAAATAATAGTAAATATGTTTTTGTAATTGTAGATGATTATTCTAGATTTACATGGACAATATTTTTAAAACATAAAAGTGATACTTTAGAATATTTTAAGAATTTTTCAAAAAGGGTTCAAAATCAACTTTCTCAAAAAATTATAACCATCCGTAGTGATCACGGTGGTGAATTTGAAAATGAAAAGTTTGAAGAATTCTGCAATAAAAAGGGAATAATTCACAATTTTTCATTTCCAAGAACTCCACAACAAAACGGAGTAGTAGAACGTAAAAATAGGACGATTCAAGAGTGTGCGAGAACTATGCTTTCTGATAGTAATTTACCAAAGTACTTTTGGGCAGAAGCAGTTGCTACCGCCTGTTATATTTTAAATAGAATTTTAATTATACCTTTAACTAATAAGACATCTTATGAACTTATTTACTCAAAGAAACCTAAGGTATCTTATTTTAGAATTTTTGGAAGTAAATGTTTTATTTTAAATACAAAAGATAACTTAGATAAATTTGATCCTAAATCCGACAAAGGTATCTTTATCGGATACTCTAATAGAAGTAAAGCATACAGAGTATTTAATTTAAGAACTAATACCATCGAAGAAGCAATGCATGTTTCATTTGATGATAATTTCAAAAATTTTGAAGAAATAAATGATGAAGAGGATTTAATCACTCAAAACCAAGAGTCAACTAAAACTAATAATGAATTAAATCATCCTAATAAAAGGATCAAACTTTTAAAAGATCACCCTATAGAAAATATACTTGGAGATATGCAATCTGCTGTTAAAACTAGAAACCAACTAATTCAAATGAGTAATGTAGCTTTTATATCAACTATTGAACCCAAAAATCCAGAAGAAGCATCAACTGATGATTCATGGATTTTCGCTATGCAAGAAGAATTAAATCAATTCACTAGAAATGATGTTTGGGAACTTGTTCCTAGACCTGAAAATAAAACAATAATTGGAACTAAACGAGTTTATAAAAATAAAATGAATGAACAAGGAGAGGTTGTTAGAAATAAAGCCCGGTTAGTCGCTCAAGGTTATTGTCAAGAAGAAGGAATAGATTTTGATGAAACCTTTACCCCCGTAGCAAGATTAGAAGCCATTAGGATTCTACTTGTTTTCACAAATCATAATAATTTCAAATTATTTCAAATGGATGTTAAAAGTGCATTTTTAAATGGTTTTGTAAAAGAAGAAGTATTTGTTGAACAACCACCACTTTTTGAAAATGATAAATTTGCAAATCATGTTTACAAACTTAAGAAAGCTCTATATGGTCTAAAGCAAGCTCCTAGAGCCTGGTATGATAGACTAAGATCTTACTTGTTACAATCAAATTTTGAAATAGGTAAAGTAGATAATACTCTTTTTATTAAAAGAAATAAAAATGATATTCAACTAGTACAAGTCTACGTAGATGATATCATTTTTAGATCAACTAATTTTGAAATGAATAAAGAATTTTCTGAAATAATGACAAAAGAGTTTGAGATGAGTCATATGGGTGAATTAAACTTCTTTTTAGGATTACAAATAAAATAATTAGATAATGGTATCTTTATTAGTCAAGAAAAATATGCTAAAGACCTAGTTAGTAAATTTGGTTTGACTACTGCGAGTGGAAAACCCACTCCCATGGCAACTAATGAGTACCTTAGTAAAGAAGATCTCTCGAAAGATGTAGATCAAAAATTATATAGAGGAATGATTGGATTACTACTCTATATCACTGCGAGTAGACCTGATATCATGCAAAGTGTCTGTCTCTGTGCAAGGTATCAATCCCAACCTAAAGAAACTCACTTAAAAGCTGTAAAATGTATTATAAGATATGTTAAACACACCTTTGATTATGGCTTATTTTATCCTAAAAATGATTCGTTTGACTTAATATCTTACTGTGATGCTGATTATGCTGGTTGTAAATCAAACCGAAAAAGTACAAGTGGAACTTGTCACTTTTTAGAGCATTCTCTTATTTCCTGTTTTAGTAAAAAGCAAAACACAGTTTTTCTATCAACAACTGAAGCAGAGTATATTTCTGCTGCTTTGGCTTGTTCTCAAGTAATATGTATGCAACAAACTTTAAAAGATTTTGGTTTAAATATCTCAAAATCACCAATTTATTGTGATAATACTAGTGCAATAAATTTATCCAAAAATACTACTCAACATGCTCGAACTAAACATATTGATATCAAATACCATTTTCTCAAAGATAATGTAAGTAAAGAAGTAATTACTCTCGACTATATCAATTCTGAAAATCAAATTGCTGATATCTTAACAAAACCCTTAAATGAATCTACATTTACTAAATTAAGAAGAGAATTAGGTATTTGTTCATTAACTGAAATATAAAATATAAATAACAAAGTATAATTAAAAATTAAATAAAAATAAATCAAATAGTAAAAAATATTGAGAACCATGTCGACATATAACGTTTATTTAAATTTTAAAAAAAATTCCCACCAAAAATCAAATAATTAGTTATATATTCTTCTTATTTTCGAAATTTTCTTCATTCTCTCTGTTCTCTTTCTGTTCTATCTTCTGAAATCAATTTTTCAATGGCCTCCTCTTCTAAATCAAACATAAAATCAACCTTTTCGTTCCCTTCTCCTACCTCTGGTCCATTCCAATGTACTACGCTCACCCGAGTGACAAAAATGGAGGATTCTCTGAAGGATGCAATTCAGTTAATGACTGAAAATCAAATAGTGCAACTTCGAATGGCAAAAGAACAGGAAAGGCAAGGGAAAATCCTTAGAAATTTGCAAACATTTATAATGGACAATCATGCTAATCCAATCTTGATTGACGAGGACTCTTCAGGAGATCATGAACAAGAGGAAAGTAAAGAAGAAGAAGAAGAACCAATGGAAGAAGAGCATGCGGAAGACAACGACAAAGTCATTTGCGTTGGCGACGTATGTTTTGACAAGGACGGAAACTTGGTTGAACAACGTGGAAATTTCTGTTTCCATTATCTAAATTGTTCGATCCATAGATCTCCAATTGTCAAAGATACTCAGTAGTTTCTTCTTTTTCGTTTTTCATCGTTATGTGTATATTTGTCACGTTGTACGAAAATGTAAATATAAACATATATATAAAAATAAATATTGTGTGTTCTTATATATGATTCTTATATATGTTATATATAAGTATTATATAGGTACTTGGTTAGGAATGTTAGTAGTTTAGGACTAAGTTTTAGGTTTACAAGTAAGTATTGATTATGTATGATAACACTATCATCATATAGGATATTAGACTAAGAGTTATATAGTTTAGAGTTAGTTTGTTTTTGTTGATGACAAAGGGGGAGAAATATAAAATAGAAGAGTTAGGCATAGATTAAGGGGGAGTTATCAGTTTTAGGGGGAGTTATTAGGATAGAAGTAATATTTTATAAACAACGGTTGTCATCATCAAAAAGGGGGAGATTGTTAGTCCATGAGTTGATGGTTTTGATGACAACAACCTTAGAATAAGATTATAAAATATAAATACTAACATTATAGTTTAGATATATATGTATATGCAGGATTTAACCATGCAGGTACCAAGAATGAAGACTGTACAGTATAGAGATTCAAGATATCAAGATTGAAGACTCATGAGTATCAAGAATATCAAGATTATCAAGAGTTCAAGATTTCAAGATAAGTATTGAGTCTAGAATTATGTTAAAACTTCACAATAGTACTGAAATCGTCATTCCGTATTTTCATTCGGGATGGAACCCATTTCTACCTTTTTAGAGGCTTACAAACCCACGACAAGTAGCTTACAAACCTACGACAAGTGGCTTACAAACCCACGAACATCCTGGTTTTGTATAAGTTCTCGAGTCCTGATGTGATGAGATATTCTGCAGGAAGAAGCTTGCAAAAATACTTCAAAATGATTTTCAAAACTGCTTTTCAAAATGTTTTAGCCTTAAAAATTATCTTTTCAAATGATTTTCAAAAAGATGTTTTAGCCTTAAAAAATATTCTTTGATTTTGTTCTTAAATAAATTCTTGTTTTAAACTTTGTTTGTTTTAAACTATCTTTTAATATATTTAACTTTTAATATTTACTTAGATTTAAATATAAAATTATAGTAAAATTATATATATATACTATTCTCTATATTTATCTATGTATTTTATCTATAGGCAAGTATATTAATAAAGTTTAAAATAGTTTTAATATAAGATAAAGGATAGTTTCAAAGAAAAACAAAACATCAAAATTTCCTTTGGGATGTCGACATGCCCTAGTACCCCATGTCGACATAGTGTCAGTTAGGACCAAAAATTTGAATTTCAAAAGAAGTGTCTATTCGCCATAACCTTTCATGAATAGACATGGCTGTTGTTCTTCTATTAATAGGGGTTGGTTTCAACAAATTTTATATCAGATTTTCTGGTTTTTCACTTCTCTTCTTCTTCCACATTTTCTTATTCAAAATCCTATCATCACTCTGCCGAAATCAACATTGAATCTAACTAGATTATCTCTGGTTTGATTCACTATCTCAACAAGATCCCAGTGCTATTCAGAGTTATACGCTTCTTTGTAATCTATCTAGCGAGAAAAGGTGTGATTGTAGCCTTGGAAATCAATCAAGCGAGAAAAGGTGTGATTGTAGCCTTGGAAATCAATTGGGTAAACTTGTTGCCCCGGAAATCAAGTATCTCTACCCAAAGGATTGTGATTCTGGAGGGTGTACCTCGTAGCCTTTAAACCAAGGGTGTAATTGTACAATTGCTTTTGAAAGGAAATCCGTACTTAGTTGTGCGGGACTGGATGTAGGGTAACTCCGAACCAGTATAAAATCCGGTGTGTTCTTTCCTTTACTGCATTTACTTTATTTCTACATCTGTGTTTGATTCTGTGATTATATCTGTGTCTGAATATTGCATACATTTGTGTACAAATCAACAATAACTCAAAAAGATTTAGTAATTTCTTATAAACACTATTCACCCCCCTCTAGTTTTAATTCTAGCCTTAAGATCCATATTCCGCATTCCTCACAGTATATACTTTACTCTAAATAATGTTCATGATGTTCAATAAGGATTATCTATCCTTTAAAAATAAGTCAAAGTCCTTCATAACTTAAAACACTTAGGCAATCTGCCTAGTCCTTCCATTCGAAACCATTGTTTAAAACCTTTAAACAACCTTTCGAAAACATTGAAGGTAACTCCTTCAAAACCATTAATAAAAACCCTTCAAAAGTATTGAAGGTAACTCCTTTATATCCTTTAATAAACCTTTCGAAATCATTGAAGGTAACTCCTTCAAAACCTCTTAAAAAGCCTTCCTTTTATAAGCTTTAAACATATGACATCCACTTTTTAAAACCTTTTAAACCTTAGCCTTCCAAAAACATTGAAAAATCGTACCTTCCGACCATGTCGAAAGGTTTCTTTTTGGCCTAGTCGAAAGGTTTCACCTTTCGGCGTAGTTGAAAACTTGGGGTACCTCCCATATTAGATCATTAATAAACCTTTCGAAAGCAATGTAACTTAAAACCTTTCGAAGACATTGGGCTCAATTTAAAACAAGTGAAAACCTTTCGAAACCGTTCGAAGTTGACTACTTTGAAACCTTTAGAACGTTTCGATTTAAAACATTTGGATTATGCCTTCAGGTAGAGCAAAAGGATCAGAAAAATATTAGAGTTGAAAGCAACTGCTTCGAAACCTTTATGAAATCTTTCGAAATCATTCGAAAACAGTGAAGTGTTGTTGTTGGAACCAACCCTTTGAAATCATTGGAGAGAGGCGACAAGTTTTATAAAACAAAAGATAACCTCTGACTATATCTGTGTCGAAAGGTGTGGAAGCGGCAACTAAGCTTTCAACCTTGTCGAAAGCCATACCTTTCGACTTTGTTGAAAGGTTTTAATTAAAACAAGAAAGCAAACCAATCGAAACCTTTTTTTCCTTTAAACCATTTAATAGTGTCGAAAGCTCTTTGTCGAAAGCTAGCAGGCTATTTTCTTTAAACCCAAAACAAAACTTCATCTCCTTCGAAAGCTCTAACCTTTCGTCCCTAAACCTTTCGACTTCATCCAATTCACTACGTACCAGTTGCCTCATACCATGTGCATTGGTATTTAACCTAGTCGAAATGTTTGATACCTTTCGACCTTCTTGGAAGGTTTGGAATGGAGGCCGAAGCTCTTGCCGAAAGAGTTGAAACGGTAGAAAAACTATTTATTTGTACTTTAAAATAGTTCTTTTATACCCCACCTGCCTTGTTTGTCTAAATCTGATTGGTTGCCAGAAATTTATATTCAAAAATGCATCCGATTTTCTTTATTTGGAAATTTAAATAATTTTGAAAAAGCTCCTTTCTCCATTATAATTATATAAAACATTTAAGTCCCATTTCTTAAATAATTTTATATAACTATTAAAACATCTTGAAAAATTCTGGAAAAATTCCAAAAAATCAATTAATATGTTCTATTCAACATATAAAATTTTCGGATCCAAACAATAATTATTTTTCCCATAAATAATATAATAATCCAAAATACCATTTTCTTCCTTAGAAAATTCATAACAATTCCAAAAAAATTCAGAAAAATCTAAAAATTGAAACCCATCTCTAAAATAACTTTTAGATCATTGTAAAAGTTCACAGGGCTAACGGATGTCATTTAATACAGTTTTCATCTTAAAACATGTCATAAAATCTATATGAACATACATAAATCATCAACATGTATATATAATCATTTTATCATTCAAAAATATAGCAAACATTTGCAAAATCATTCGGATTTAATCCTAAAACCGAAACAATAAAAGTTTAGAGATGTAAACATTATTCATCTTTACTTTGGAGATTAAAGAGCTTGAGATTTGAATGAGTTTGATTTGAATTTTCTTATTCTTAAGCTTTTCTTTAGTTTCCTCTTCTTCTTTCCTTGTTAATAGTGTCCGGCCTTGCTTTTAAATTTTAGAAATGAGAATGAACATGTATTTAGATACATGGCCTAAGGAAGATAATATAGGAATGGCCTCTTTCCCATAATACCCCTCCTCTAATTCATTTTAAACCCTTTTTAATTCATTAGATTAAAAAGCACGCTACCTTAAATAAATCAAATTTCAATCCCCTAATCAACACATTATTTTATCTAGTTTATCTAACTAAATCTCCAAAATAATGTTATCAAAAATCTGGGGTGTTGCAGACTTCCCTCCTTAAAGAATTTCGTCCTCGAAATTACAATAAGGCTCAAAACAAACAAGAAGGTAAAACATACCATCAAAACAAGTCGGGATAAGTATCCCTAATCCTGCTCTCAACTTCCCAAGTACAGTCTCTATCATGGTCACTCCACTAGACTTTGACTAGTCTGACCGTCTTGGTTCTAAGCCCCTTCTCATCTCTCGCAACAATGCGAACTAGGTTCCTCACTATGGTCAAGTCCGGTTCTACCGCTAAATCATTTAGCACTGTTGGTGCAATTGTAGTCTCCGGGTTTCTAACACACTTTCTGAGATGAGAAATATGAAAAACATCATGGACACCTGTCAAACTGCTGGGTAACTCAAGCCTATTCGCGAGCTTCCTGATCCTATCAAGAATAGAAAAAGGTCCAATGAACCTAGGAGATAACTTCCCTGACTTCCCAAATCTAAGCACACCCTTCATCGGTGATACTTTGGCGAAAACCTGGTCCCCAACTGAGAACTCCAAATCTTTCCGTCTCTTATCGGCATAACCCTTATACCTAGACTGAGCCTCCTTCATCCTAGCCCGAATGACCTCAATCTTTTCTGCAGCCTCTCTAACTAGATCTGGACCAAGAATCAACCTATCCCCGGTCTCCAACCAACAAACGGGAGATTTGCATGGCCTTCCATACAAAGCTTCAAACGGTGCCATCCTAATACTAGTCTGATAACTGCTATTATATGAAAACTCGACTGGATGCAGATGGTCCTCCCATGATCCCCCAAAATCCAGAACACAAGCTCTTAACAAATCTTCCAAGATCTTGTTAACTCTTTCTGTTTGCCCATCTGTCTACGGACGGTAAGCGGTACTCATCTTAAGCTTGGTTCCCAAAGCCTCCTACAGACTCTTCCAAAACTCGCTAATGAACAAGGAATCTCTATCACTAACTATACCGCTCGTAACTCCATGGAGTCTAATCACATTCTTCATGAACAATCTCGCTAAAACAGGTGCCGTCCTGGTTGACCTAACTGGAATGAAATGGGCACTCTTGGTCAACCTGTCCACTATGATCCATATACTTTCATTTCCTCTGTTCGATCTTGGCAACCTGTCAATGAAGTCCATAGAAATAGAATCCCACTTCCATAATCAAATATCTAACGGCTGAAGCAAACCACTTTGTTTCTGGTGTTCGGCCTTTGCCTGCTGGCAATTCAAGCACCGCCTTACACACAAACCAATATCCCGTGTCATTCCTTCCTAGAAGAAACTCCTCTTTATATCCTGATACATCTTGGTACCTCCGGGATGTATAATGAATTTCGAACGATGGCATTCATCCAAGACTTCCTTTTTTATGTTTCCTACACTCAGAACACATAATCTTCCTTTCTTTCTCAACCACCCATTCTGGTCAAGACTGAAATCATTCAAGTCATCGCTCTTGGTTCCTTCCTTTAGCTTCACGATCTGTTTAGCTAACACAGGATCCTCTATCTGCTTAGAAGAAATCCGTTCGATCAACACTTATCGAACTTCCAAACAAGATAATACAATTGTATTCCCACTAGACCCTGCCTCGGATCTCCGCTGCACTCTACAATCTGCTAATGCTTCTAAATCTTTCCACCCAACCATCATAACCAACACTGCATTCTGATGTATCCTGCTAAGTGCATCTGCAACCTTGTTGCCTTTCCCTGGTGTATACTCAATCCCAAAATCATAAGCGACTATGAACTCTAACCACCTCTGCTATCTCATGTTCAACTCCTTCTAAGAGAATAAATACTTCAGCAACTTATGATCTGTATACAGCTCAAACCTTTCTCCCTAAAGGTAATGTCTCCACACCTTCAAAGCAAAAATCACTGCAGCCAACTCTAATTCATGCGTTGGATACCTGACCTCATGCGGTCCAAGCTATCTAGAAGAATAGGCAATCACTTTACCTCTCTGCATTAGCACAGCTCCTAATCCTGTTCCACACGCATCGGTATAAACTACCAAATCCTAATTCCCCTCTGGAACAACCAAAACAGGTGCATAGGTCAATAAGTGTTTCAAACTCTGGAATGCTTCCTCACACTTATCGGTCCACACAAACTTCACATCCTTCCTCGTCAGCCTGGTCATCGAAGTTGCTATCCGCGAGAAATCCTTAATGAACCTCCGATAATAACCAATCAACCCAAGGAAACTCTTAGTCTCGGTGACTGTCTCGGGTCTCTTCCAACTATTCACTGCCTCAATTTTAGTCAGATATAATAATAACCCTTCCTCTAAGACTACATGACCAAGAAACTTCACCTCCTTCTTCCAGAAGTGACACATCGAAAACTTTGCTTTTAGCTGATGCTGCCTCAGCGTCTCAAGCACCACTTTAAGATGAACCTCATGCTCTCTTTCTTCCTTAGAGTAAATCAAGATATCATCTATGAAAACCAACACGAACCTATCTAAGTGCTCTCGGAAAATCTGGTTCATCAAATCCACAAAGAAAGCTGGAGCATTCGTCAGTCCAAACGGCATAACTAACCATTCGTACGATCCATATCTGGTCCTGAATGTTGTCAAAGGTATACTATACTCTGCTACCCTAAGTTGATGGAAACCCGTTCCCAAATCCAACTGAGAAAGTACCTTTGCTCCACTTAGCTGGCCGAACAAATCGTCAATTCTGGGCAATGGATATCGATTCTTTATCGTCCTCTCATTCAACTTACGATAATCGATAAATAGCCTCAACAATCAATCCGGCTTCTTAGCAAACACTGCCGCTGCACCCCACGACGAACTGCTCAGCTTGACAAAACTCTTGCTCTCTAAATCCATCAATTACACCTTCAACTCCCTCATCTCTGAAAGGGTCATCCTGCTTGGCGGCCTACTCACTAGGTCGGCTCCCGGAACAAAATCTATCTGCAAACTCGATAGCTCATTTCGGCGGCAATACAACTACAGGCTCAAACACATCTGTGAATTCTCTAACCACGAAAACTCGGCTCAACTCATCATCTAAATCCAAGGAACCTAACAAAGCAAACACTGCACCGTAACTGCACCGCTAGAATCTCTTACGGTGCAAACAATCCGATCACTACAATTCGGGTGTCTAAGAGATATCTTCCTACCCTGGCAAAATATCTTAGCATCGTACTTACTTAACCAATCCATACCAAGGATAATCTTGAACCCCAAAAAACCAAACACATGCAAATTGCACACAAAAGTATGACTTAACAGGTCAAACACAAACTGGTCACACCTCAACTTTAGAGTTGCATACCCTCCTATTATATTCACAACCCGTAAGGAAGTAACTTAATACGTGGGTTCAAGGTTAAGTTTATCTATCAAACATCTAGATATAAATGAATGTGATGCACCAATATCAAATAAAACGCTAATAGACATACCATGAATCTGAAGCGTTCCTCCAAGAATTGCCTTTCCCTTCTCCTAGGCTGTTGGCTTAGAAGCAGCAGGCTCCAATGCATACACCTTGCCCTTACCATCTCTAATAGGCTCCTTGCATTGGTTCTTATAATGGCCTATCTGGTCACAGTTGAAACACCTGACATTCTTCCCCTTGGCTACATCCTTCACTTTCCCTGAGTGACACTTATTAGCAAAGTGCCCTTTCTTGTCGCATTTATAGCAGACAACATCAGACTTCACTTTCTTGGCCGCTCCACGCTTCTGAGCACCTTTCTTAGGAAAGAACTTCCTTTTCTGGCCCTGCCCAACCTAGACCCCTTTTGCCTTGCTCTTCTCCAGAGAGTCACAGACTTCTTCCTGCTTCAAAGCCATATCTACAACAATATCAGAAGGGTCTCTAAGATGAGACAAAGTAACACTAGCCAACTCCGGCTTCAATCCTCTGATAAAATTCTCATTCTGCTTCAACACAGTATCCACAGAGGCATACCCATACCGGGCCAACTCCTCAAACTTCCTAGCATACTCAACAACAGACATCTCACCCTGCACCAGCTCAGCAAACTGCCTAATCAAAGCTGACTGTGCCATCACAGACATAAACCTCTCCTGGAATCTCCTCTTGAAACCCTCATAGGGTACTGTCTCCTCATCAACTATCACTGTTACACTATTCCACTAGAACAATGCGACCTCCTGAAGCTGCCTAGACGCCAACCTCCTCTTCTGCTCATCATTAGCCCCACATCTGCAAAAATCCTTTCATAGTGCAACAATAAGTTCTCAATTTCAATAGCATCCTCCGTTCCCACAAACGGCTTCCCTCCTAGCTTCACATAATCTTCGCTCATCTTGGCGAAATGATTAACTACCAGAAATTCTAGAACCCCTGCTCCAGCATTTCCTCCTAACACTCTTGTTACAACTCCTGCCTGCATAATATTCCTAAAAAACCACTACATGGCTTCCATTCCAACCCGCGGGACTTCAGCACCAACATTCTCTACCTGACCTTGGCCTCTCCCTACATTAGGTCCGGCATTCCTTTCGATGCTCCCCCCTCCTTGGTTAACTCTGCTTCTTCTACCATCCATATCTGTATTCAAACCTCATGAGATACAAAAAGATAACCTAATCAAAGATAGATGAATGGAGATAAAGCACATACTTATATATAGCAAATACAAGTACGTTACTATAGTGTTAACCCAACCCCAAATCTTACTCTAATCTTTTTTGATTTTTGTTCTCAAAACAAATTTTTAGTTAAAATTTTCATAAACCTATGCTCTGATATCAAGTTGTAACATCCCATATCTGGAGGCCAAAAGATAAGCGCTATGGATGCTGCAGTCATCCACAGTATTAACTTCTGGTAACGAAATACAGTAGTGTTAATGGTATCCACAATATCAGAAGCACTTGAATACGAACAAAATCACAGATTTCCAAAAACAAAAATTCTCAGTGATTACATTTCAAATAATATCATATCCAAGTTACAAAAATCCCCAAACGTAATCCCAAGCAATGATCAAATATAAATCACAACAATACGCCAAGAGCAACATATGAAGATGCCACATTGGATGATCAAAACAATATAGACATATCCGTCTTATTACACATCAGAAACAATTTTAAAACAAAATTCCTAATTTAGCTATCCGTCGACCACCTGCTCATCTTCGGAAGCTTATTTGGCAAAATCTACTAAAACCAGAAAACCTAAACCCTCAGCTTACTCAAATCAAATTTTGAGCACCTGAGAGTTTAAGGGGAAACAAAAACTTCGAGTCAGACATAAAGCCTGGTATGAATAATTTCTGTTACATCTCTGTTTACTGATATATAGTGAGACCACGCCGCTTAGCGGAACGAGTTTCCCCTCACTAATATCTCTTTTCAAAATAGATATTTAGCAAATCCTTTCCTGCAACCAAACTGGTTAATCAACTGATTATAATAATATAGCAATATCCATTATGCTAAAACAGGAAATAAAATAGACTATCTGTCTAAAATCTGAGCTATCTGCTCTATACTAGACTATCTGTCCTAAATTCTAAGCGAACTGTTCTCTTCTAGACTATCTGTCCTAAAACCGATTATACCAAAATAGCAGTTTCTTTTATGCTAGATAATGTGCTATCTACCCAAAGTAGGTAAAAAGGTGGACTAACTGTCCTTAAAAAGTAGCAAGGTCCGTTATGATAATAAATGAACTAATTGTTCATATCTGGGCTAACTGCCGCTTATCTGGACTAACTGTCCTCTGGACTAACTGTCCTCTGGGCTGACTACCCTCAAAATGAACCGACTGTCCGAATTTAAATGAGGTAACCGCCCGAATTTTCTTTTGGGTTAACTACCCTTCAAAATATCTAGGCTAACTGCCCTTCAAATTTTCCTTGAAAACCTTTTCAAAATGATTTAGTCCGTCAAATCATATATATACAAGGAAAATATATCTTTAGCTTTACTCTAAGCTATTTTTGCCATGTTATATATACTTTACTCTAAATAATGTTGATGATGTTCAATAAGGATTATCTATCCTTTAGAAATAAGTTAGTTAAAGTCCTTTATAACTTAAAACACTTAGGCTCTCTGCCTAGTCCTTCCATTCGAAACCATTGTTTAAAACCTTTAAACAACCTTTCAAAAACAATGAAGGTAACTCCTTCAAAACCATTAATAAAACCCTTCGAAAGTATTGAAGCTAACTCCTTCATATTCTTTAATAAACCTTTCGAAATCATTGAAGGTAACTCCTTCAAAACCTTTTAAAAAGCCTTCCTTTTATAAGCTTTAAACATATGACATCCGCCTTCTAAAACCTTTAAACCTTAGCCTTCCGAAAACATTGAAAAACCATACCTTATAAACATAAGGTTTCTTTTCGACCTAGTCGAAAGGTTTCACCTTTCGACTTTGTCGAAAGCTTAGGGTACCACCCCTATTAGATCATTAATAAACCTTTCGAAAGCAATGTAACTTAAAACCTTTCGAAGACATTGGGCTCAATTTAAAACAAGTGAAAACCTTTCGAAGACATTGGGCTCAATTTAAAACAAGTGAAAACCTTTCGAAACCATTCGAAGTTGACTACTTCGAAACCTTTAGAACATTTCGATTTAAAACATTTGGATTATGCCTTCAGGTAGAACAAAAGGATTAGAATAACATTAGAGTTGAAAGCAACTGCTTCAAAACCTTTATAAAATCATTCGAAAACAATGAAGTGTTGTTGTTGGAACCAACCCTTCGTAATCATTGGAGAGAGGCGACAAGTTTTATAAAACAAAAGATAACCTCTGACTCTATCTGTGTCGAAAGGTATGGAAGCGGCAACTAAGCTTTCAACCTTGTCGAATGCTATACCTTTCGACTTTGTCGAAAGGTTTCAATTAAAATAAGAAAGCAAACCAATCGAAACCTTTTTTTCCTTTAAACCATTTAATAGTGTCGAAAGCTCTTTGTCGAAAGCTAGCAGGCTATTTTCTTTAAACCCAAAACAAAAGTTCATCTCCTTCAAAAGCTCTAACCTTTCGTCCCTAAACCTTTCGACTTCATCCAATTCACTACGTACCAGTTGCCTCATACCATGTGCATTGGTATTTGACCTAGTCGAAAGGTTTGATACCTTTCGACATTCTCGGAAGGTTTGGAATGGAGGCTGAAGCTCTTGCCGAAAGAGTTAAAACGGTAGAAAAATAATTTATTTGTACTTTAAAATAGTTCTTTTCTACCCCACCTGCCTTGTTTGTCTAAATCTGATTGGTTGCTAGAATTTTATATTCAAAAATGCATCTGATTTTCTTTATTTGGGAATTTAAATAATTTTGAAAAAGCTCATTTCTCCATTATAATTATATAAAACATTTCAGTCCCATTTCTTAAATAATTTTATATAACTATTAAAACATCTTGAAAAATTCTAGAAAAATTCCAAAAAATCAATTAATATGTTCTATTCAACATATAAAATTTTCGGATCCAAACAATAATTATTTTTCCCATAAATAATATAGTAATCCAAAATACCATTTTCTTCCTTAAAAAATTCAAAACAATTCCATAAAAATTCAGAAAAATCTAAAAATTGAAACCCATCTCTAAAATAACTTTTAGATCATCGTAAAAATTCGCAGGGCTAACGGATGTCATTTAATAGGGTTTTCATCTTAAAACATGTCATAAAATCTATATGAACATACATAAATCATCAACATGTATATATAATCATTTTATCATTCAAAAACGTAGCAAACATTTGTAAAATCATTCGAATTTAATCCTAAAACCGAAACAATAAAAGTTTAGAGATGTAAACATTATTCATCTTTACTTTGGAGATTAAAGAGCTTGAGATTTGAATGAGTTTGATTTGAATTTTCTTATTCTTAAGCTTTACTTTAGTTTCCTCTTCTTATTTCCTTGTTAATAGTGGCCGGCCTTGCTTTTAAATTTTAGAAATGAGAATGAACATGTATTAAGATACATGGCCTAAGGAAGATAATATAGGAATGGCCTCTTTCCTATAATACCCCTCCTCTAATTCATTTTAAACCCTTTTTAATTCATTAGATTAAAAAGCATGCTACCTTAAATAAATCAAATCTCAATCCCCTAATCAACACATTATTTACTTAGTTTATCTAACTAAATCTCCAAAATAATGTTATCAAAAATCTGGGGTGTTGCAGACTCCCCTCCTTAAAGAATTTCGTCCTCGAAATTACAATAAGGCTCAAAACAAACAAGAAGGTAAAACATACCATCAAAACAAGTCGGGATAAGTATCCCTAATCCTGCTCTCAACCTCCCAAGTACAGTCTCTATCATTGTCACTCCACTAGACTTTGACTAGTCTGACCATCTTGGTTCTAAGCCCATTCTCATCTCTCGCAATAATGCGAACTAGCTTCCTCACTATGGTTAAGTCCGGTTCTACCACTAAATCATCTAGCACTGTCGGTGCAATTGCAGTCTCCGGGTTTCTAGCACACTTTCTAAGATGAGAAATATGAAAAACATCATGGACACCTGAAAAATTGAAACCCATCTCTAAAATAACATTTAGATCATCGTAAAAATTCGCAGGGCTAACAGATGTCATTTAATAGGGTTCTCATCTTAAACATGTCATAAAATCTATATGGACATAAATAAATCATCAATATATATATATATATAATTATTTTATCATTCAAAAACATGGCAAACCTTTGCAAAATCATTCGGATTTAATCCTAAAACTAAAACCATAAAAGTTTAGAGATGTAAACATTATTCACCTTTGCTTTAGAGATTAAGGAGTTTGAGATTTGAATGAGTTTAATTTGAATTTGGTTATCCTTAAGCTTTTCTTTAGTTTGCTCTTCTTCTTTCCTTGTTAATGGTGGAAGGCCTTGCTTTTATATTTTAGAAATGAGAATGAACATGTATTAAGGTACACGACCTTAGGAAGATGATATAGGAATGGCCTCTTTCCCATAATACCCCTCCTCTAATTCATTTTAATCCCTTTTTAAATCATTAGTTTAAAAAGCCCGGCTACCTAAAATAAATCAAATCTCAATCCCCTAATCAACACATTATTTTATTTAGTTTATCAAACTAAATCTTCTAAATAATTTTATCAAAAATCTAGGGTGTTACATGTTCCTTGCATTGGTTCTTATAATGACCAATCTGATCGTTGTTGAAGCACTTGATATTCTTCCTTCCAATAACTGTTTTTCCATCACCTAAACGACACTCATTCGCAAAATGTCCTTTCTTATCACACTTGTAGCACACAACATTTGCTTTTCCTTTCTTAGCTGCTCTGCCCTTCTAAACTCCTTTCTTATGAAAGAACTTCAATTTTCGATTCTTCCCATTCTGAGCCTCTACAGCCTTGTAACTACCAAAGAAAGCAAGAATCTCCTCGTTTCTCAAAGCCATCTCCATGACTACATCACATGGACCCGTGAGATAGAGCAAAGTCGCCTTAACAAGCTCAGGTCTTAACCCACAGATGAACTTCTCATTTCTCTTAGTCACTATGTCCACGGTAATATATCCATATCGGGTCAGCTTCTCAAAACTTGTTGCATACTCTAACAAAGTCATAACACCTTGCACTAATTCAGCAAACTTTATCAACAAAGTTAACTAAGCGATCTTAGACATAAACCTCTCCTCAAACCTTCTCTTGAATTCTGCCCAAGTAAAAGTTTCATCTGCTACTCCAACCGTCACACTATTCCACCAGTACAACGCATCACTTTGCAGTTGCCTGGGCATCAATCTCTTCTATTCATCATTCAAACCAAGATCAACGAAAATTCTTTCTCAATGAAGCAAGCGATTCTCCACTTCAATTGCATCCTCTATTCAAATAAATGGTTTCCCACTAAGTCTTGCATAGTCTCTACCCAACACAACATAATTGTTAACAATTGAAACTTCCTGATTAGCTCCTCCAGCATTTCCACCAACTAAACCAGCAGTAGTTCCTATTTGCATCATGTTGACAAAGAACTGATACATTGCTTCCATATCAACCAGTGGTGTTCTTGCACCTACGTTAGCTGGTGTCTGTCGACCTAGATTTCTCCTAGTGTTGGGCTTGACATTTCCATTTGTAGTGATGCTTCCTCCACCGAGATTCACTCTTCCATTACCTGCCTTCGTATCTTAATTCATTAAATCTGCATTCGAACCTTAGTTAGATACAGAAGAATGGTCTAAGTGAGAGGGAGAATAGAGATAAAGCGTCCACTTATATATAGCATATACAAGTACATTACTATATTGTTATCCCATACCTCGATCTTTTTCTCTGATTCATTTGGATTATGTATATAAAAACACTTTTTATAGTTCAAAATTCTTTAGTTTTACCTAAACCTATGCTCTAATACCAAGTTGTAACATCCCCCATTTTGAGGCCTGAAACTAACTGCTACAGATGCTGCGGTCATCTATAGTATTAAATCCTGGTAACAAAACGCTGTCATGTTAATCGTATTCATAATATTAAAAGCACAAAAATATGAAATAATTTAAACATAATTTCAACAACTTATCTCATTACATTTTAAATCAGCATTTCATATTCGTTACATAATCCCAAAACTTTGCCAGGTTAAGATAAAATATAAATACTACAAATTAAGCCAAGAGCGACATATAAAGATTCCCACTTGGATGATCAAAATTACTAAATAGACAGACACGTCTACTGTCCATACATTCATACAATAACTGACATAACACAACAGATAGTAAATATAGATATACTCCTACATAGCTAGCTTCTGCCTCGTGCACGTTTTTGGAAGCGTTATTCGCTAAACCTACTTAACCTGAAAGACCCTTACTCTCAGCGTACTCAAATCAAATTTTAAGGACCCGAAAGTTTAAGGGGAAAACATAACTTCAAGTCAGACAAAAATCAGGTGTGAATAATAATACACCATCTTGGTTAATTGATAGCTGGTGAGACCACGCCGCTAAGTGGGACGGGTTGTCCCCTCACTAATTGTGCATGCATGCAACATGGGTAATCATAAACAATCTGTTTAAATCAATGGACCATCCGTCACAACATCATAGTTTTCTCAAGTTGACTATAAACCTAAAGCGACTCGAGCATACTAGATATATCAAATTATCTAACCTGGTGTTAAGAGACAATTGGATGGTCTGTACGAAACTTACTATTCCTTAGGTCAACTGATCCTAATGGTTTTGTGGGCTCACCAATAACCTATCTCATCTCCTTTAATGCTACTCCGACTTTGACCCAGATCAATCCTTTCCATACCAATTCCCATTAATATCCTAAGTATTATCATGGTTAACGTCGAAGACGTTGAAGAGGCGAAGATATAGACGAGGACATCGTCATACTTGGCGTGGTAAAATAGTAATTATCATGAAAACTGCAAATTTACTTACAAAAGCAATTTCTTTTCCACCAACACTTATTATTTTTCAAATTTCTATTGAATAACAAAAATTTACAAATTCTCTTTACCAGAAATCTACCGCATACAATAATTTTAATACCAAAACATTTTACATTTAAACCCTTAATTTTAATATCTCAATAAAACAATTAAACCCTTCTAGCTTAGAACAATTTTTAATCATACTTAAACACTTGGGAAAAATCCCCAATAATCGCAATAAATCATATTCTTCAACATATAAAAATTTCGAGGTCATAAACTTTATTTAATTATTTTTATAATTAAAACCTGAAATAACCCATTTTCTACACTTTGAAAATTCATAGAAATTCATACTTGCTTGGAAAAGTATGAAAATAAAAAATCATTTCTAAACTAATGATTCTAAAATCATACTAAAATTTCAAGTCATTTGGGTGTTATATGCTAGGTTTTCCAACTCAAACATATCACAAAAATTCATAAATAAATTCTATAAATTTACCAAAAAGCATTTAGCCCTTCAAACTATCATAGCATAACATAATATAAGCAAAAGATTCGGATATATACTAAAAACCAAAAATAACATTTAAAACATGAGATGCATAACTATTATTCACCTTATATTGATTAAGAAGGTTGAGAATTGTAGTTATCTTGATTCCCCTATTTTACTTGTTTCTCTTGCTTATCTTCTCTTTGTTTCTTTCTAGCAATGGCTGTCCTTGGTTTCCTTTAGTTTGTGAAAGTGTAAATGAAATAAAGGAGAATAAATGTAAGGTTGTATGTTTAGGAAATCCACCCTTTTCCCAATCTTCCCTTAATCATAATTTCCACCATGTTATTAATATCCTCATTAATTTAATTTGTTCATTCATTAAGGCATGATACCTTAGTAATTATCATATCTAAATCCTCTTAGACACTTATATTATTTAATTTAATTTATCCAACTAAATATCCTAAATAATGTTGATTAAGACTAGGGTTTTTACACACTCCACTCCTTAAAGAATTTTGTCCTCGAAATTATGATAAGGTACACGCATCAAACATAAAAGGATAGATGTAAAACATACCATTAAACAAGTCAGAACAAGTGTCCCTAATCCTGTTCTCCGTTTCCCAAGTATAGTCTCTCTTACCGTCATTCCACTGGACTTTTACTATTCCGAACGTCTTGTTCCTTAGTTTTTATCTCATCCTTAACACAATACGAACTGGATGTCTAACTATAGTCATGTCCGGTTCCACTACTAAGCCTTCCAATGCAGTCGGAGTGATAGTAGTTTTTGGATCTCGAACACGCTTCCTTAGATGAGAAATATGGAATACATTGTGGACTCCTGCCAAATTGTTCGGTTACTCTATCCTATAAGCGGTTCCCTGATCCTTTCTATAACAAGAAATGGTCCAACAAACCTCTGCGTCAATTCCCCTGATTTCCCATATCTCACTGCAGCTTTCATCTGTGATACTTTGACGAAAACCTGATCTCCAACTAAGAACTCTAAGTCTTTTCATCTTTTATCTGCATAAATTTTCTATTTAGACTGAGCTTCCTCCATTCTTTCTTAGATTAACTTAATCTTTTCTGTGGCTTTTCTCACCATATCTAGACTAAGAACTAATCTATCTTCGGCCTCCACCCAACATACGGGTGATTTCCATGGCCTTCCGTATAAAGCTTTAAAAGGTGTCATCCCTATACTAGTATGATAACTATTATTATAAGAAAACTCGACTAAATGTAGATGGTCTTCCCGTGAGCTTCAAAAATCTAGCACCCAAGCTCTTAACAAATCCTCCAAGACTTTATTAACTCTTTTCATCTGCCCATCGGTAAGTGGACGGTAAGCAGTACTGATCTTGAGCTTGGTACCTAATAACTCTTATAGACTCTTCCAAAATTCACTAGTAAATAAAGAATCTCTGTCACTGACTATACTATTAGAAACTCCATGTAGTTTAACAATATTCTTCTTGAATAGCTTAGCTAAAATAGGTGTCGTTCCTGTTGACTTAACAGATATAAATGTGCACTCTTAGTTGGTATGTCCATTACAACCCAAATACTTTGATTTCCTCTATTCGACCTTGGCAACCCATCAATAAAATCCATGGATATCGAATCCCATTCCCAAATTGGTACATCTAAAGGTTGAAGCAATCCACTAGGCTTCTGATGTTCAGCTTTTACTTGCTGACAACTCAAACACTATTTTACCCATAAGCATACATCCCTTTTCATACCCTCCCAGAAAAAAAATTCTCTTCACACCCTGATACATCTTAGTTCCTCCAAGATAAATAGTAAACTTTGATCGATGACACTCCCTAATAACTTCTTTCCTTAGGCCACCGACCTCCGAAACACACAATCGTCCATTCTTTCTCAACCATCCATTGTGGTCAAGATAAAAATCTATCAAGTCATCAATCCCAGTTCCACCTTCCAATTTTCTAATTCTTTCACCTAACAGTGGACCATCTCTTGCTTAGAAGCAATTCTGTCGATCAATACTGGTTGAACTTCTAAACAAGATAACATTGCGTTATTCTGACTAGAACTGGCAGTTTATCTTAACTGCACTCCACAAGCAGTTAAAGCTTCCAAATCTTTCCATTCAGCCAACATAGCCAACACCACATTTTGTAGTTTCCTGATAAGTGCAACTGCAACTTTGTTTCCTTTCCCCGGTGTGTACTCAGTTCCAAAATCATAAGCAGTTAAATACTCTAACCATCTCTGTTGTCTCATATTCAATTCCTTCTAAGAGAATAAGTACCTTAAAGACTTGTGATCCGTATACAACCCGAATCGTTCTTGCTAAAGGTAATGTCTCCACACCTTTAAACCAAATATTACAGTAGCAAGCTCTAAATCATTAGTCGGATATCTAACATCGTGCGGTCTGAGTTGTCGCGAAGCATAGGCAATTACTTTACCCCTCCGCATTAACACAACTCGTAGTCCCGTTTCACGCGCATCAGTATACACCACCAAATCTTGATTTCCAACTGGAACAACTAACATAAGCATGTTAGTCAATAAATGTTTCAGCTTCTTGAATGCCTCCTCATATTTATCGGTCCAAACACACTTCACGTCCTTCCTTGTTAATCTAGTCATCGTTGCTGCTATACGTGAGAAATCCTTAATGAATCTCCGGTAGTATCCAGCTAATCCAAGAAAACTCTTTATCTCGGTCACCCTCTCGGGTCTCTTTCAATTACTTACAACTTCTATCTTAGTTGGATCTACCGACAATCATTTCTATGAGACTACTTGACTAAGGAACTTTACTTCATTCTTTCTAAAAATGACACTTCGAAAACTTCTCCTTTAATTGATGTTGTCTCCACATCTCCAACAGTATTCTAAGGCGAGTCTCATGATCTAGCTAATTCCAAGAATATATCAGCATGTCATCTATAAGCACCAATACGAATCTATCCAAATGCTCTTGGAAGATTCGGTTCATCAAATCCATGAAGAAAGCAAGCGCATTAGTCAACCCGAATGGCATTACTAACCACTCATATGAACCATATCTTTTTCAAAATGCCGTCAAGTAAATATTGTCCTTTGCTACTCTTAATTGGTGGAACCTTGTCGCCAAATTCAACTGGAAAAATACTTTGGTCCCACTCAATTTATCAAACAAGTCATCTATCCTCGGCATCGGATATCGATTCGTTATCGTGTTCTCATTCATCTTACGATAATCAATGCACAATCTTAACGACCCATCCGATTTCTTCACGAACACCACGACCGCTCCCAAAGGCGAACTTTCTGGTCTAATAAAACTCTTTCCTTCTAAGTACACTAGCTGCACCTTTAACTCCTATATCTCGGTAGGTGTCATCCTGCTAGGTGGTCTACTTACGGGTTCAACTCTGGGTATAAGATCTATTCAAAACTCAATAGCTTGTTTCGACAGTAGTCCTGTAACAGGCTTAACGAAATCTATAAATTCTCTAACTATGAAAACCCGATTCAACACGTCTTCCTCCTCTATTACACTCAATAAAGCACAAACGTCAAAACTTGGATTTTCTAATGAGTATATGATTCGGTCACTACTATTAGAGTGTCTTAGTGATATTTTCCTATCATCACAAAATAGCCTAGCATCATGTTTACTTAACCAGGCCATACCCAATATAATCCCAAAGCCTATGAAACCAAACACATGCAAACTGCAAGTGAAAAAATGACCCAATAGTTCAAATTCTAAATAGTCACATCGCATCCCAAGAGTTGCATACCCTCCTATCAAATTCACACCCTTTAAGGAAGTAATTAGGCATGATGATTCTAAGTTAAGCTTATCTACCAAACAAAGAGATATAAAAGAATATAATGTACCAGTATTAATAGTACCCTAGTAGGTATACCATAAATCAAAATCATACCTCTCATTACAGCTTTCCCTTGTCCTCAGCTGTTGGTCTCGAGGTAGCCGGTTCCAATAAACAACTTTCCCTTCTCAGCTTTAGCCGTTTTCTTGCACTAGCTCTTATAATGGCCAATCTGATCGCAATTGAAGCACTTAATATTCTTCCTTTCAATAACTTTTTTTTCATCTTCTAAACGACAATCATTCGCAAAATGTCCTTTCTTATCACACTTCTAGCACATAACATTTGCTATTCCTTTCTTAGCTTCTCCGCCCTTCTGAGCTCCTTTCTCATGAAAGAACTTTCTTTTCAGATTCTTCCCACTTTGAGCCTCCACTACCTTGTTACCACCAAAGAAAGCAAGCATCTCCTAGTTTCTCAAAGCCATCTCCACGACTACATAACATGGATCATTGAGATGTGGCAAAGTCGCCCTAGCAAGCTTAAGTCTTAACCCATGGATGAAATTCTCCTTTCTTTTTATCACTATGTCCATGGTAGAATATCCATATCGGCCAGCTCCTCAAACCTTGTTGCATATGCCAACACGGTCATATTACCTCGCACTAATTCAACAAACTTTCTCAATAGAGTTGACTTAGAGATCTTAGACATAAATCTCTCTTCAAACCTTCTCCTGAATTCTACCTAAGGCAAAGTTTCCTCTACTACTTCAACCATCATACTATTCCACAAGTACAACGTAGCACCTTGTAGTTGCGTGGATGCTAATCTCCTCTTCTATTTGTCATTCAAACCAAGATCAGCGAAAATCCTTTCACAATGAAGCAACCAATTCTCCACTCAATTGCATCCTCCGTTATAATAAATGGTTTCCCTCCATGTCTTGCATAGTCTCTACTCAACACAACATAATCGTTGAGTACAACTGGAACTTCCTAATTAACTCCTCTAGCATTTCCACCAACTAACCCAGTAGTAGCTCCTGCTTGCATCATGTTGACAAAGAACTGATACATTGCTCCCATATCAACTGGTGGTCTTTCTGCACCTACATAAGCAGGTGCCTATCGACCCAGATTTCTTATATTGTTAGGCCTGACATTTCCATTGGTAGCTATGCTTTCTTCACCGAGATTCACTCTTCCATTTCCTACCTCCATACCTTCCTTTCTTAAATCTACATTTGAAACTTATAAAGATACGGAAGAACGGTTTAAGAGAGAGGAAGAATAGAGATAAAGTATATATAGCAAATACGAGTACGTTAATATAGCGTTATCCTATACCCAAATTTTATTCTCTGATTCGTTTGGATTATGTTTTCAAAAACTCTTTTTAAAGTTGAAAATTCATTAGTTTTACATAAACCTATGCTCCGATACCAACTTGTAATATCCCCCATTTTGAAGTCCGAAACAAACTGCTACGGATGCTGCAGTCATCTATAGTATTAATCCCGATGATAAAATGCGGTCGTGTTAATGGTATTCATAATATCAGAAGCACAATAATATGAAATAATTTAAACATAATTTCAAAAACAACTTTTCTCATTACATTTCAATTCAACATTTGATATTTGTTGCATAATTCCAAAACATTACCCAGGTTCAGATAAAATATAATTATTACAAATTACACCAAGAGCGACATACAAAGAGGCACCTTTGGATGATCAGAGTTACTAAATAAACAGACACGCCTACTATCCGTACATTTATACAATAATTGACATAACAAAACGAATATTAAATATAAATAGACTCCTACATAGCTAGCTTTTGCCTCCTGCACATCTTCGAAAGCTTTATTCTCCAAACCTACTTAACCTGAAATACCCTTACCCCCAGCCTACTCAAATCAAATTTTGAGCACCGAGAGTTTAAAGGGAAAACATAAATTACGATCGGACAAAAAGCCTAGTGTGAATAATAATATTCCATCTCGGTTAATTGATATCTAGTGAAACCTCACCGCTAAGCGAAAAGGGGTTTTCCCCTCACTAATATCCTTTAAAATATATCTTTTGCAAATCAGAGTCTTCTAAACAAACTGGTTAAAATAAACAGTGTAAACAATAACATTATGCATGCATGCATGCAACATGGGTAATCATAAACAATCTATTTAAGTCAATGGACTATCAGTCCCAACATCATAATTTTCTCAAGCTGACTCGAGCCTACCAGATATATCAAATTATCTAACCTGCTGTTAGGAGACAACTGGACAGTCTATCCAAAACTTACTCTTCTTAGGGTCAAATAATCCTAATTTTTCTGTGGGCTCAACAATAACCTATACTGGTGGTGAGAAATCAACCCGCCGTCAATTTTGCAACTCTAGATAAAAGTAGGGGAGAAGATGGGGCTCCTTAAGAAGTTATATGAGAAGGGAGGCTCCTTGGCCTAAGGCAATTCCGCAAAAAATGCAAAGAACTTGAAGGAAGGTGGGGGCACCACTAAAGGTGGGTTGAAGCACCTGGCTGTCTTCAAAGATCCCAAGGACGCTGTGTTTGGACATAATGCTCAAGCGAAAAGCGGCCATAAGCCACCGTAATAATGAAGGAATGAAATTTTTATTTATTTTGATTAGTGATTTGGTCTTCGTAAAGGCATATGCCTATGACCCTTTATGCTTGACTCCTCTGATGATGTGGATTGCCATTCGCTTAGGTGGTTAATGTACGTTATGTTGTGTTGATTTTGTTTTGATTTGTATGTAATGAATACCTTTTGAGCCTTGCATGCTATTATTTACATATTTATTGTTGTTTTTATTTTTCTTATACTGTATTCTCTACCTGCTTGGTTCATATAGTATTAGTTTACCTCCTTGCAACTTGTTAAGTGGTCACATGCTAACAAGTTCGACTGGGGTATATTCTTCCATCGTTCCATACTCTAAACTCTTTACATGAATTGATTCCATAAAAAAATTCCTCTATAATTAATAAAAAACTACTTTTGTAAGCTTTCCCATAGGAATTCGTTTTAGCAACAAGACAGATACATCTTCTTAAGTGCAATTTGGGGAGATTCAATCTACTGCTTCCATAAGAACATCCCTTTCAATATGCGTAAAGGGATTCGGTTCAGCGATTTTTGGAAGCGCATCCCCTTTAGTGTATCGAAAGGGGATTCAACTTTACGACTTTTCAAACATATCTGATGATGGGTTTATGTACGTGAAAAGGGGTTTCGTTCTAGAACATGGAAATATCCCCTTTAATAAGTCGATGGGAATTCATCTTGTAAGATGGTATGAAAACTTCCTTGTTTACTTGGTCTAGGGGAGATTCGTTTCACACCGAGGTGATAATATTATCATTAGTGTACAACAAAAGGCTTTAAGTTTGAAGTCTAACATGGCTTTGCAATTTGATATTCTCCATTCTATATTTGGGCAAATCGATACCCTCTATTGGCATGGGAATGCTTACTACATCTATTCAAGGAAGGTATGTGTAGCTACCACCGATCGTGGACTACCTGTTCTATAATCGACTTCCAATTCTAAGTAAATCAAAACAGCATTGGAGATGAAATAAAACCAGACAAAATCATACTATCATATTTGGAAAGTATGTAGTGCACCAAGGTCAGGTGCTCTTAGTCTCTAAGTATGTCGTGCTCACCTTAAGGAAGTAAGTAGGTATGAGGGTTCTAGGTTAAGCTTATCTACCAAACAATGAGATATAAAAGAATGTGATGCACCAGTATTAAACAGAACACTAATTGCCATACCAAGAATCATAAGCATACCTCCCAACACAGCTTTCCCTTTTTCCCCTATCGTGGGTCTCGAGGTAGTTGGCTCTAATGCATATACTTTGCCCTTTCCATCCTTAGCAGACTCCTTACATTGGCTATTGTAATGACCCATCTAATCGCGGTTGAAGCATTTGATATTCTTCTTCCTAGTCACCTTCTTTGCCTCTCCAGAACGACATTCATTCGCAAAGTGCCCTTTCTTGTCGCACTTAAAACAGACAACTTCTGACCTTCCTTTCTTGATGGCTCCATCCTTCCGGGCTCCCTTCTTAGGAAAGAACTTCCTTTACTGACTCTGTGCTACCTGGACCTCCTTCGCCTTATTTTTTCCACAAAAGCAATAATTTCCTCGTCTCTTAGAGCTATCTCAACTACAACATCACAAGGAACCCTGATATGAGGTAATGTAGCCCTGGCCAATTCAGGTTTTAACCGAATAATGAACTTCTCGTTTCTCTTAATCACGGTGTCCACAGTGGCATGACCATATCTTGCCAACAACTCAAACCTTGTAGCATACTCTTACACAGTCATCTCTCCCCGCTCTAACTCGGCAAACTTTCTGAGCAAGGAAGACTTTGCCATCATAGGCATGAATCTCTCCTCGAACCTCCTCTTAAACTCAGCCCATCTCATCATTCCTTCATCCACTCCAACCGTCACACTATTCCACCAGTATAAAGCTGCTCCTTGAAGCTGTCTCGAAGCAAGCCTTCTTTTCTGCTCATCACTGAGCCCAAAATCTATAAAAATCCTCTCACAATGCAACAACCAGTTACCCACTTCTATGGCGTCTTCAGTCCCAACAAATGGTTTTACTCCCAACCTAGCATAGTCCCAACTCAAAGTATCATAATTGTTCACTATTGGAGCTTCCTAGACTCCTCCTCCAACTACTCCAGCAGCAACCCCCGCTTGCATCATATTCATGAAAAAATGATACATGGCTTTCATGTCAACTTGCGGGACTTCAGCACCAATATTACCAGCTCGTGCGTGACATGGGTTCCTTCTAGTATTAGGTCTGTTATTTCTATCTGCAGTGGTGCCTCCTCAACCAACGTTATCTTTTCGAGAATCCATATCTGCATTCGAACCTTCTTGAGATACCAAAAAATAACCTAATAGAGATAGGAGACTAGAGATAAAGCGCATACTTATATATGGCAAATACAAGTACGTTACTATAGCATTATCCCATACCCCGATCTTATCGCTAATTCCTTAGGATTATGTCTTTCAAAATCATCTTTTTAGTTAAAGTTTTTCATAAACTTATGCTCTGATACTAAGTTGTAACATCCCCTATCTGGAGGCCCAAAGCTAAGCGCTATAGATGCAACAGTCATCCATAGTATTAACTTCCAGCGACTAAATACGGCTATGTTAATGGTATCCATAATATTAGAAACACATGAAAATGAAACAAAATCACAGATTTCAAAAAACAATATCTTTGATTACATTTCCAAAATATGTTCCATATTCAAATTACATAGTCCCATAAAAGTTTCCCAGGTTTAGATAAAGTAAAGTTATTACATAAATACGCAAAGAACGACATATGACGATGCCCCCTTGGTTGACCAGAGTACTACATATACAATACAGCAGAATCAATCCAAAATATAACAACTCCTAATTAGCTATCCGTCAGTCACCTGTTCGTCACCGGAAGCTTTATTCGCCAACCTACTAAAACCTATAAACCTCAACCCTCAGCCTACTCAAATCAATTTTGAGCTCCCGAGAGTTTAAGGAAAAATAAACTTTAAGTCAGACATAAATCCTGGTGTGGATAATACTATACACCTTGGTTATCTGATATTAAGTGAGACCACGCCGCTTAGCGGAACCAGTTTCCCCTTACTAGTATCCTTTTTAAAACATATCTTTTGCAAATTATAATCTTGCAACCAAAACTGGTTAAATCTGTAAAGCAATATCATGTATATGTACATATCAGTTATCATATGGACTATCTGTCCATACACTTTAGTTTTGTTTGGATAACTACTAACGCTTGGCTAACTCGGGCCTACCAGAAAACATAAAAATCTAACATTAGTTAGATATTCCTCTTCTGGATGGTTTATCCTTACTTACTTCTTCAGGTCTACCGATCCTAATGGTTTTGCAGGCTTACCAATAACCTGTCTTTCCTTTTTAGATTCCTTTCTGTGTGTAACACAATTTTAGTCTTCCTTGTGACAAAGCCCTACACACTGGAATTTTGGACTAAATTAGCTAGGGGCTAATAGCTAATGAGTATAGGGCGTGACCCTACACCAGTCCCATCTGGTCTTCTAATCTGAGTCATTTTCTTAGGGTTAACTACCCTTTAAATTTTTCCTTGAAAACCTTATCATAATGATTTAAACCTTTAAATCATACATATACAAGGAAAATATACTCTTTTCTTTGCTCTAAGCTATTTGCCATGTTATATATACTTTACCCAAAATAATGTTGATGAAATTATTAAGGATTTCCCATCCCTCCAAAATAAGTTAAAACCTTTTTTTAACTTAAAATCACTTAGGCTATATTGCCAAAAACAACTCATTCAAAATCTTTGTTTAAAACCATTAAACAACCCATTCGAAATAATTGAAAGTACACCTTTCGATATAAGTAAACTACTTTACTCTATAACCTTAGGCTGAAAGGTCAAAACATACCTTTCAAAATCATACTCTTTGAAACCATTCATATTTATCGTTTCGAAAGCATTGGAAAACATCTCCTTCGAAAGCTTTAAAACCTTAGACATCCTATCTTTAAAACACTTAAACATATCCTTTCGAAATCATTGGAAAACCTTTCCTTTTACACCTTTCGAAACCACTAGGGAACCACCCCTTAGAAACCTTTCGAAAGTATCAAAACATCAAGCCTTTCGAAAGCATTTGGGTTCAATTTATAACATGTGGAAACACCATTCGAAACCATTAAAAATATCAGTTTCGAAACCATTTGGATTCTACTTTTTATAGAGCAAAAGGGTCTTTAAAACATTTAAGTCGAAAGCATCTCTTTCGAAAGCATTTCCTAATTAAAGAAGTGATGGTTTCGAAACCATCCCTTCGAAAGCATTGGGGAAGTGGCTTAGTTTTAAAAACAAGATAACCCTTCTGAAACCAATCTGGGTCGAAAGGTAAAAAGCGGCAGTCAGGGACTTCGACCTAGTCAAAAGCAGTTATTTAAAAACAAAGGTGCAACCTCTTAAATCCATTCTTTTAAAATCATTGACCCAGTCGAAAGCAGACCAAGTCGAAAGCTATTCAGTCGAAAGCAAAGCAGGCACATTTTCATTCAAAAGCAAAGTAGTGCTTCGACCCCTTTAGAACCCCTGGTTTCGACCCAATACCTTCCGCCTATATCCAATTCACTACGTACCAGGTCTCTGATACCATGTGCATTGGTTTTGATGGAGTTGGAGGCGGAGGTAAGGAGATAGAAGCCTGGTTCCGAAAGCATTGAAACATGAAAAAGCGTGTAGATTTGACTTTTTAAACTATTTCTTGTACCTAAGGTGCCTTGTTTGTCAAATTATGATTGGTTGCAAAATTTTCTTTTCTAAAAGTACTGCCGATTTCCAGAAATAAGAATTTGGATTATTTAAAAAATACCCCTTCTCCTTTTTATGAATATACAAAACATTTAAGTCTCATACCTTAAATAATTTTATATATCAATTAAAACACTTAGGAAAATTCTACCAAAATTCCAGAAAATCATTTTTAGTATGTTTTCTAACATATATAAATTTCAGACCCTAAGCCAATATAATTTGGCCGTAATTAATTCTAAACCCAAATTATCATTTTCTTCACAAGAAAATTCATATAAAATCCACATTAATTCATAAATTATATATGAAAATTTAAACCCATTTCTAAATTATTGTTTCTAATCTAAATTTAAATTCACAAGCCAACTGGATGTCATATAATAGGTTTTTCATATAAAAACATATCACAAAATCTATGTGAATTAGCATAAATCATCAACAACTTATAGATATACATTTTATCATCCAAAACATGGCAAAACATTTGCAAATAATTCAGATTTGTTGATGATGTAGTCATTATTCACCTTAGCTTTTTGATTAAGGATGTGAGATTTGTTCTTGATTAAGTGATTTGATTCTTCCTCTTGAATTCTTCTTCTTTTCTCTTCCTAATGGTGGCCGACCTTAGCTCTATTTTTGTTTGCGAAATAGAATGAACGTGTAGAATGAATTCCTAAGGGGGTTTAGGGTATAAGGATATGCCTTGTTCCTATTTTGCCCTTGCATATTTCCTAACCTTTTGTTCTCTTTTTATTCTTTAGTTCACTTGTTTAACATGGCATGGCTACCCCTTATTTAATCACAAATATCAATCCATTAATCATCTTACATTATTTTATTTCATTCAAATAATTAAATATCCTAAATAATGTTACTACCCCTCCTTAAAGAATTTCATCCTCGAAATTATGATAAGGTACACATCAAAACAATCAAATGTAAAACATACCATCAAACAAATCAAGATAAGCATCTCTCATCTTGTTCTCAGCCTCCCAAGTAAAGTCTTTCTCATCCTCACTCCACTAGACTTTAACTAATCTGAATGTCTTGTTCCTGAGCCTCTTCTCATCTCTTGTGACTATGCGAACTGGGTTTCTAACTATAGTCAAATTCGGCTCTACGACTAAGTCATCTAACACAGTCGGTGATATAGTAGTATCCGGATCTCGAATACACTTCCTTAAATGAGAAACATGGAAAACATCGTTGACTCCTGCCAAACTGCTCGGTAACTCTATTCTATATGCGAGTTTTCCGATCCTCTTAATAATAGGAAATGGTCCAACGAACCTTGGTGCCAACTTCCCTGATTTTCCAAACCGAATCACACTCTTCATAGGAGACACCTTAATGAAACATGCTCTTCAATAGAAAACTCTAGGTCTTTCCATCTTTTATCTGCATAACTCTTCTGCCTAGATTGAGCTTACTTTATTCTAGCTCGAATTAACTCAACCTTTTCTGCAGCTTCACTAACCAAATCCGAACCAAGAACCAACCTATCCTCGGTCTCTAACCAACAAACTAGAGATTCACATAGCCTTCCATACAAAGCTTCAAATGGTGCCATCCATATGCTAGTCTGATAACTATTGTTATACGAAAACTCAACTGGATGTAGATGGTCTTCCCATGATCCCCCAGAATCTAGCACACAAGCTCATAACAAATCCTCCAAGACTTTGTGAACTCTCTCTGTTTGCCCATCAGTCTGTGGATGGTAAGCGGTACTCATCTTGAGCTTGGTACCTAAGGTATCCTATAGAGTCTTCCAGAACTCGCTAGTGAATAAAGAATCTCTATCACTCACTATACTACTAGGAATTCCGTGCAGTCTAACTACATTCTTCATAAACAACTTTGCTAACTTAGGTGCCGTTCTGGTTGACTTAATTGGAATGAAATGGGAAATCTTAGTCAATCTGTCCACAGTGACCCATATGCTTTCATTTCCTCTATTAGACCTTGGTAACTCATCAATGAAATCCATAGAAATAGAAACCCACTTCCACACTGGAATGTCCAAAGGCTGAAGTAACATACTTTGCTTCTGATGTTCGGCTTTTACCCATTGGCAGTTCAAACACTGCTTTACCCATAAGCCTACATCCCTCTTCATACCGTCCTAGAAGAAACTTCTCTTCATGTCCGAATACATCTTAGTTCCTCCCGGATGAATAGTGAACTTCGTATTATGGCATTCCTCCAAAATTTCCTTCCTAATGTCTCCCACATTCGGAACACACAATCTTCCTTGTTTTCTCCACCACCCATTCTAGTCAAGACTAAAATCCTTCAAGTCATTGCTCTCTGTTCCATATTTTAGTTTCTGATCCGTTCGGCCAACACTTGATCACTAGCTGTTTAGAAGCAACCTTTTCGATCATAACCAGTCGAACTTCCAAACATGATAATAATGCAGTTTTTGTACTTGAACTGCTCTTAGTTCTCTACTGTACTCTACAAGTCGCTAACACTTCCAAGTCTTTCCACTCAGCTACCATTGCTAACACCACATTCTGATGTTTTCTGCTAAGCGCATCTGCAACCTTGTTGCCTTTCCCCGGTGTGTACTCAATATCGAAATCATAAGCAGCTATGAACTCTAACCACCTCTGCTGTCTCATGTTCAGCTCCTTCTGATAGAACAAATACTTCAACGACTTATGATCCATATACAAATCAAGTCTTTCTCCCAAAAGATAATGTTTCCACACCTTTAGCGCAAAAATTACCGCAGCTAACTCCAAGTTATGGGTTGGGTATCTGACTTCATGCGGTCTAAGCTATCGAGAAGCATAGGCAATTACTCTACCCCTCTGCATTAACACAGCTCCTAACCCAGTCCCAAATGCATTTGTGTACACCACCAAATCCTGATTCCCCTTTGGAACAACCAACACAGGTGCATTAGTCAATAAGTGTTTCAACTTCTAGAATGCCTCCTCACACTTATCGGTCCAAACGAACTTCACATCATTTTGAGTTAGCTTGGTCATTGGTGCCGCTATCCGTGAAAAATCCTCAATAAACCTTCGATGGTAACCAGCAAACCCCAGAAAACTTCTTATCTCAGTCACCGTTTCCGGTCTCTTCCAACTATTCACGGCCTCGATCTTTGCTGGGTCCATTGATAACCCATTCTCTGAAACTACATGGCCAAGAAACTTCGCTTTCTTTTTCCAGAAATGAAGTTTTGAGAACTTCGCCTTCAGCTGATGCTGTCTCAGCGTTTCAAGCACTACTCTAAGATGAACTTCATGCTCTCTCTCATCCTTAGAGTACACCAAAATATCATCTATGAAAACCAATATGAACCTATCCAATTGCTCTCGAAAAATTCGGTTCATCAAATCTACAAAGAAAGCTGGCGCATTAGTCAGTCCGAACGGCATCACCAACCATTCGCACGATCCATATCTGGTTCTAAATGCCGTCAAAGGAATACTATTCTCTGCCACTCTAAGCTGATGGAAACCTGTCACTAAACCCACTGCAAAAATATCTTGGCTCCACTCAATTGATAGAACAAATCGTCAATCCTAGGCAATGTATATCGATTCTTTATCGTTTTCTCATTCAAATTACGATAATCGATACATAATATTAACAATCCATCCGACTTCTTAGCAAACACTGCGGTTGCTCCCTAAAGTGAACTACTAGGTCTAATAAAATTCTTGCCTTCCAAATCCACAAACCGCACCTTGAGCTCCCTCATTTCGGTAAGTGTCATCCTGCTTGGCGGTCTACTAACTGGTTCTGCTCCAGGCACCAAATCTATCTGAACCTCAATGGCTCGTTTCGGTGTTAATCCTACTACGGGTTCAAAAATATCCGCAAATTCTCTAACCACAAAAACTCGATTCATCTCATCTTCTGTCTCCACAACACCCAACAAAGCATTCACCTCACAACTAGGGTTTTCTACGGTATATTCAATCCACTCCTTACAGTCTGGGTGTCTAAGCGATATTTTTCCATCATGGCAAAATAACCTAGCATCATACTCACTTAACCAATAAATACCTAAAATAATTTCGAATCCTACGAAATCAAACATATGCAAACTGCAAACAAAAGTATGACCGAATAGGTTAAACTTTAGGTGGTCACATCTCACCCCAAGTGTTGCATACCCTCCTATCAGATTTGCAACCCTTAAGGAAGTAACTAGGTATGAGGGTTCTAGGTTATGCTTATCTACCCAACAACGAGATATAAAAGAATGTGATGCAACAGTATCAAACAGAACACTAACTGCCATACCAAGAATCATAAGCATAACCTCCCAACACTGCTTTCCCTTTTCCCCCTGTCGTGGGTCTCAAGGTAGCTGTCTCCAATGCATATACTTTGTCCTTTCCATCCTTAGCAGGCTCCATGCATTGGCTCTTGTAATGACCCATCTGATCGCAGTTAAAGCATTTGATATTCTTCTTTCCATTCACCTTCTTTGCCTCTCCAGAATGACATTCATTCGCAAAGTGCCCTTTCTTCTCGCACTTAAAACAGACAACTTCTGACCTTCCTTTCTTCATGGCTCCACCCTTCTGGGCTCTCTTCTTAGGAAAGAACTTCCTTTTCTGACTATGCCCTACCTGGACCTCCTTTGCCTTATTTTTCTCCACAGAAGCAATAATTTCCTTGTGTCTTAGAGCCATCTCTACTACAACATCACAAGGATCCCTGATATGAGGTAATGTAGCCCTGCCAATTCAGGTTTCAACCTCATAATGAACTTCACGTTTCTCTTAATATCGATGTCCACAGTGGCATGACCATATCTTTCCAACTCCTCAAACCTTGTAGCATACTCTAACACAGTCATCTCTCCCTGCTCTAACTCGGCAAACTTTCTGAGCAAGGTAGACTTTGCCATCACAGACATGAATCTCTCCTCGAACCTCCTCTTAAACTCAGCCCATGTCATCGTTCCTTCATCCACTCCAACCATCACACTATTCCACCATTATAAAGCTCTCCTTGAAGCTGTCTCCAAGCGAGCCTTCTTTTCTGCTCATTATTGAGCCCTAAATATGTAAAAATCCTCTCACAATGCAACAACCAGTTCCCCACTTCTATGGCGTCTTCAGTCCCTACAAATGGTTTTCCTCCCAACCTAGCATAGTCCCTACTCAAAGCAGCATAATTGTTGACTACTGGAGCTTCCTGGACTACTCCTCCAACCACTCTAGCAGCAACCCCCGATTGCATCATATTCACAAAAAACTGATGCATGGCTCCCATGTCAACTTGCAGGACTTCAACACCAATATTTCTAGCTCGTGCCTAACATGGGTTCCTTCTAGTATTAGGTCTGGCATTTCCATATGCAGTGGTGCCTCCTCCACCAACATTATCTCTTCGAGAATCCATATCTGCATTCGAACCTTTGTGAGATACAGAAAAATAACCTAATAGAGATACGAGACTAGAGATAAATCACATATTTGTATATGGCAAATACAAGTACGTTACTATAGCGTTATCCCATACCCTATCTTATTTCTAATTCCTTAGGATTATGTCTTTCAAAATCATCTTTTTAGTTAAAGTTTTTCATAAACCTATGCTCTGATACCATGTTGTAACATCCCATATCTAGAGCCCAAAACTAAGCGTTACAGATGCTGAAGTCATCCATAGTATTAACTTCCAGTGACTAAATACGGCTATGTTAATGATATCCATAATATCAGAAACACATGAATATGAAACAAAATCACAGATTTCAAAAAAAAATATCTTTGATTACATTTCCAAATTATGTTCCATATTCAAATTACATAATCCCATAATCATTTCCCAGGTTCAGATAAAGTATAGTAATTACATAAATACGCCAAGAGCGACATATGACGATGCCCCTTTGGTTGACCAGAGTACTATATATACAATACAGCAGAATCAATCCAAAATATAACAACAACTCCTAATTAGCTATCCGTCAGCCACCTGCTCGTCACTGGTAGCTTTATTCGCCAACCTACTAAAACCTATAAACCTCAACCTTCAGCCTACTCAAATCAATTTTGAGCACCCGAGAGCTTAAGGAAAACTAAACATCGAGTCAGACATAAAGCCTGGTGTGAATAATACTACACATGTCGGTTATCCGATATTAAGTGAGACCATGCCACTTAGCGGAACGAGTTTCCCCTCACTAATATCCTTTTTTAGACATATCTTTTGCAAATTATAATCCTGCAAACAAAACTGGTTAAATCTGTAAAGCAATATCACGTATATGTACATACCAGTTATCATATGGACTATTTGTCCATAAATTGTAGTTTTGTTTGGCTAACTACTAACCCTTGGATGACTCGGGCCTACCAAAAAACATAAAAATCTAACATCTATTAGATGCTCCTCTTTTGGAAGGTCTGTCCTTACTTCTCTAGGTCTACTGATCCTATTGGTTTTGCGGGCTTACCAATAACACGTCCTTCCTTTTTATATTCCTTTCTAGTCTTCTAATGCTACTGAGTATAGGGCGCGACCCTACACCAGTCCCATCTAGTCTTCTAATCTGAGTCATTTTCTTAGGATTAACTACCCTTTAAATTTTTCCTTGAAAACCTTATCATAATGATTTAAACCTTTAAATCATGCATATGCAAGGAAAATATACTCTTTGCTTTACTCTAAGCTATTTGCCATGTTATATATACTTTAACCAAAATAATGTTGATGAAATTATTAAGGATTTCCCATCCCTATAAAATAAGTTAAAACCCTTTTTTTAACTTAAAATCACTTAGGCTATATTGCCAAAAACAACTCATTCGAAATCTTTGTTTAAAACCTTTAAACAACCCGTTCGAAACAATTGAAAGTACCCCTTTCGATATAGGTAAACTACTTTACTCTATAACTTTAGGCCGAAAGGTCAAAACATACCTGTTAAAATCATACTCTTTGAAACCATTCATATTTGTCCTTTCGAAAGCATTGGAAAACATCTCCTTCGAAAGCTTTAAAACCTTAGACATCCTAGCATTCAAACACTTAAACATTTCCTTTCGAAATCATTGGAAAACCTTTTCTTTTACACCTTTCGAAACCATTGGGGAACCACCCCTAAGAAACCTTTTTTTAAACCTTTCGAAAGTATCAAAACATCAAGCCTTTCGAAAGCATTTGGGTTCAATTTATAACATGTGGAAACACCTTTTGAAACCACTAAAAACTATCTCTTTCGAAACCATTTGGGTTCTACTTTTTATAGAGCAAAAGTGTCTTTAAAACATTTAAGTCGAAAGCATCTCTTTCGAAAGCATTTCCTAAGTAAAGAAGTGATGGTGTCGAAACCATCCCTTCGAAAGCATTGGAGAAGCGGCTTGGCTTTAAAAACAAGATAACCCTTTCGAAACCAATCTAGGTCGAAAGGTAAAAGCAGCAGTCAGGGACTTTGACCTAGTTAAAAGTAGTTATTTAAAAACAAAGGTGCAACCCCTTAAAACAATTCTTTTAAAATAATTAACATAGTCGAAAGTAAACCAAGTCGAAAGCTATTTAGTCGAAAGCAAAGCAGGCACATTTTCATTCAAAAGCAAAGTAGTGCTTCGACCCCTTCGGAACCCCTGGTTTCGACCCAATACCTTCCGCCTATATCCAATTCACTACGTACCAGGTATCTGATACCATGTGCATTGGTTTCGATGGAGTTGGAGGCGGAGCTAAGGAGTCGGAAGTCTGGTGCCGAAAGCATTGAAACGGGAAAAAGCATGTAGATTTGACTTTTTAAACTATTTCTTTGTACCTAACCTACCTTGTTTGTCAAATTATGATTGGTTGCAAATTTGCTTTTCTAAAAGTACTGTTGATTTTCAGAAATAAGAGTTTGGGTTATTTACAAAATACCCCTTCTCCTTTTTATGAAATACCCCTTCTCCTTTTTATGAATATATAAAACATTTAAGTCACATACCTTAAATAATTTTATATATCCATTAAAACACTTATGAAAATTCTACAAAAATTGCAGAAAATCATTTTTAATATGTTTTCTAACATATATAAATTTCAGACCCTGAGCCAATAATTTGGCCGTAATTAAAACCCAAATTAGCATATTATTCACTAGAAAATTCATATAAAATCCACATTAATTCAAAAAATTATGAAAATTTAAACCCATTTCAAAATTATTGTTTCTAATCTAAATTTAAATTCGCAAGTAATTGGATGTCATATATTAGGGTTTTCATATAAAAACATATCACAAAATCTACGTGAATTAGCATGGCATGGCTACCCTTTATTTAATCACAAATCTCAATCCATTAATCATCTTACATTATTTTATTTTATTCAACTAATTAAATAACCTAAATAATGTTACTAAAAATATGGGGTGTTACATCAAGTCCAAAGTAAACACTCAAATTTCTCAGGTCGGACTCCAAGCAAGTTCAACCACTTTGAAAAAGCAAAGCCAAGCAATAATCCACCCAAGTTGGGGATCGATACCGACTCCCAATTCCGCCTTGGGTGGACCCCATTTTTTTCCTGCATGCCTTGCTTGATGTCAGAAGCCTATTTCCAATGTCACTTTGTTGAATCAATGCAATTCTCTATTGATCTCCACGAACTCCTAAATCTGCAACTTTGTTCTTCTACAACTCCATCATTTGGACCCTGAAATAAGCTATTATTGATACAAACAACTATATAATCATGAAGCTAAGCACAAGATGATCCGAAGCAAGTAGTTGTAGAGACCAAAAATGGTGAACTTGGGGATTGGTACCAACTCACATTTGGGGATCGGCACCGACTCCCAGATATTGCTAAGGTGGCACCTATTATTTTAGGAGAATTGGTCAAATTCGTGCACAACGGGCTTGAAGATATTTTAGAAAAAAATTTAGGCTCCCTACCTCTATAAATAGGAAGGTATAGCTCATTTTTTAGGATCTTTTGGGCTTTAGCTCTTATACTTCATATTTTCTTGTATTTTTAAATTCTAAGTGTTGGAATTGTACCGAATCTCAAGAATTTTTGCCCCCAAGTCATAAATCAGCAATAAAATATTAAAGTGAACGTAGACCAAGCTTTGCCGAACCACTATTAATGACATGTCTTGTTATTTCCTTATTTTTTTTTAAATTTCTTCATATTTTATTCTCTTTTATAACTTGTGGGTGTTTGTGCCATTTCTGGTTCAAAAATTTTGTTGCTTTCACTAAGAACTTCAATCTCAGGCCACTTGGATCAATCTTCTATTATTGGATTCCCCAGATAGATCTAATTCTTCTTTCTTTTAATTCTATAACTCAGATTTCCAACAAATCTACAAGAAGCTTTCTGCCATGGCCCCATCAAGGAAGGAACTCCAAGCCCAAACCATAACTATCAGAGCTACCACTAGTGACGCTGAAAATCAAAATCCTTCGCATAGGAATGAAGCTAATCATCCAAAGCAAATGAAGATCCATACTCCAACTGACATTGTCACTATAGTGGGTACGGATAGGCTGCTAAGGCAGATGGAAGACAAATTCCAAGCTAGCCAACAGGAGATGAACAAAATGATGTAACAAAACTCGAGGCTGCTGAATGAGCTGACTCAAAACAGCCATAGACGGAGTAGAAGGGATTCCATCTCAAAGTCAGACAGTTCTTCTTCATCAGAACAAAGATGGTAGGACAAGGGGAAGAAGAAGACTCAATATGCTGCTGGGACATCTCAACAAGGAGGAGGACGAGCTCCAGGCATGATCCAAGAGATCGGTACCTACCCCTACTTACAAGTCGGTACCGACTCCCACAATGGTGGGCCAAGATCCCATCTCTCAGAAGGCGGCTTGGATGTGATTCTTGGGCAAGCTATTGAAGGTCGGAATCTAGAAAACCACCCTGTTGCTGATAATGCTATCCACGGGAATCAAACGGGGGGGGAATGCTAGACGAATGAGTCCCTCGGAGTTTGGGGAGCCTAGGTTCGAGCACATTCCCGAGAGCATTCGCCAGGCCGAACACTAGGGGAAGGACTCGATTACCACGTTTAGTCGAACCTGTTGATTCAGATTATCTGAAGGATATGGTTAGGAGATTGGTTAGTGAAAAAAGATCCAGAACTAATGATGAATAGGGTACCTATGCAAGTCGAAACTCGTTTACGGAAAATATTCTTCATGCGAGATATCCCCGAAGATTTAATATGCCAATGATGTTGTTACATGGAGGAGTGATGGATACTAGGAAACACTTATTGAGATATGAATGGCATATGGATTCAGCTAGAGCTTCAAATGCTGTAAAGTGTCGATGTTTCCCAATTTTTCTAGAAGGGGTGGCTTCGATGTGGTTCACTCGGCTTCCGTTGATGTCCATTCCGTCTTTCGTCGAGTTGCTGTGAAAGTTCATAAAGCAATTCTATTTACACACCTTTCGTATGAAGCATGTGATGTCACTATCCAACGTTTATCAAGCTAAAGAAGAGTTGTTGAGGGACTATTTGAATCGGTTCCACACAACTATAATTGAAATAACGGATCCTAAGGAAGACATGGTACTAATGATGCTTTGTTGGAGGATTCACTCTGACTCGGTTTTCGAGGAATGAATAGCCGTCGATAATGGAAGCTTTTTATAGGAAAGCCAATGAATATTTGCATCGGGAGGATGCATGCAAGCATCCACGGAGGACCATTGCTGGAAACCCAATGGGGTGGTACAAAGCAACGTTGCTGTAAAGCAATCTGGAGGCAATTCCGGTAATATAGATGTGACAAAGGAGATGAATTTTCTATCAAGTAGTATTTCAGTTTCTATGCTTCAACTTAGTCCCATCTATATTCACTCGATGGTCTCCATGCCAAGATTTAACTATAATCAATTTTGAGTGTTCACATCGAAGTTCCAAGGTATTCTTAAGTCAAAAGAACTGTGTAACATCCTCACATTGAGATTTCCTATTTAACAATATTTATTATCAGCCTATTTCAGATGAGACTGATTTCAAAGTTAGGATATGTTACAGATTGTATAATTTTCCCTAGGTCAAACTCCTTAGCTTTTAGGAAGGATAAGCTATAGCTAGACTCTATCCAGCACATGAAAAACGTGGTTCGTTATTCATTCGTTCCTCGGGTCTGGCTTTGAGCTAATTTCTTGCAAGATTCATCACTCCTTGATCTTCTCTCCATCTAACATGGTCAGATTTACTACCATTGTGACATCTGCTTCCTCACTACCGACTCCTAGATCATTCTCATTCAATAATGCTATTACTAGCAGTTCATTACAAACCCAAGTTTGTCAAGATTTGGTCAACTAGTGCTTGTTGATGGGTAGGGTAACATCCCCCATTTTGAGGCCCAAAACTAAGCACTATAGATGCTGTAGTCATAGTATTAATTCCCAGTGACAAATATGAGATCAGTCAATAGTATCTATAACATCAAGAGCATAAGAATATGAAAATTTTCAAAAACATATTTCATTAATGACTTTCATATTCATTACATAATCCCATCGGTCCGACATTCAGGGAAATTATAATAATCGCAAATATATTCCAAGAGTGACATATGAAGATGCCCCCTTGAATGATCAGAGTTAACAACTTGACAGTAATAAATTCTATCATTATACCAATACAAACCTAATATAGATTTCAAACAACGCAGTGGAAATAATCTCCTAATATTAGCTAGTTTGCCTCCTGCACATCCCCAGATGCTTGTTCGTCTAACCTGAAAATCCCTACTCCCGACCTACTCGAATGAGTACCCGAGAGTTTAGAGGGAAAAACAAAAACTTCAAGTCAAACAAAAAGTCTAGTGTAAACAATAATATACCATCTCAAACCAAATAGATATCCAGTGAGACAACATCGCTGAGCTGAACGGGTTTTCCCTTCACTAGTATCTTATCCAAATATGTCAATCATGAATCATGCACCTGCAACCACAATGGTTAGACCAAAACATAACATGATCATATGCATGCACATAACATGGGTAACTCAGACTAGTCTATCATCCTGGGGTTATGCACACCGAGGGTTTACCATTCCCACAATTAGACTGTTTATCTTAAATCATAGATTTACTAGGGTCACCATGAACCTAATGGTTTTACAGGCCAACCAATATATTATGGGGCTGACTTGGGCCACAACTTTAGCCAGGTGTTCCGCAATCTCCAGATACGGTTAGGAGTATCTGAGTACTATTAGGAATAAAACAACTTAAATATTCTGGTGAGCACATAGAGTTACTAGTTACTTTTTGTGCGTAAACATCCTTTCATCTCACTACTGACAAGCCCTACACACTGGAATCATGGACCTTTACCAATCGAGGGTAATGGCTGAAGCATAGGGCACGACCCAACACTAGTCCCACTTACGACCTTATCTGGTTTTAAATCCATGAGTCATGTCTTTAGATCAGTTTAGGGCATCCTAACACAATTGATCTAGCTGATCTCCTAAATGCAATTCTACTCACTTAGGATTTTAGTCTAACCATACACACTACAAGAACAATCGGCGCTGACATGTTTAAGTTGATATTGACATGTTTGGTTAATTCATGAAGATCTAGAATTTTGCACGTGACTTTGGGCCGATTTTTGGATTCTGCTCCAAGTGGACTTCTGATTTAATATGATTATTTTCTCTATAAATACAACCCCTGGTGCAAGTAAAAGAGGATCTGGTTTCTGTAATCACTACGTGGAAGCTCTGCCTCTTCTTCATCTTCTTCCTCCACACAATAGTCACCAACGTAGCTACTCTAGGCAATTCTAGGACCTAGAACCTTTCTAATCCCAGTACTAGTGTCTTATTCTCTCTTCAATACGGTTGTAATCTTTGACAAACTCTGTAAAATCAACAATCAATAAAACTATAAAAGTGGACGTAGGCCGGAGATTGCCAAATAGCTATAAAAATCTTATGTCTCTTTCTTATTTTTCTGTTATTTTCAATACAATATGCTAGATCTAGGTCTCATAGGTTTCCTACAACTCCTTCTTGAGTGTTGATCCAATTTTGGCATCAACAGCCGCTATACGAGAGAAATCCTTGACGAATCTCCGATAGTAACCAGCTAGCCCCAGAAAACTTTTTATCTCGGTCACAGTCTCAGGTCCTTTTCAATTATTAAAGCTTCAATCTTTGCTGGATCTACTGAAAACACATTTTCTGAAACTGCATAACCAAGGAACTTCACTTCTTTCTTGCAAAAATGACAATTCGGAAACTTCGCTTTTACTTGATGTTGCCTCAATGTTTTTAGCACTAATTTAAGATGAATCTCATGATCTCGTTCATTCTTAGAATATATCAAAATGTCATATATAAACACTAGCACGAATCTGTCTAAATGCTCTTGGAAGATCCGGTTCATCAAATCCACATAGAAAACAAACGCATTGGTCAGTCCAAAGGGCATTACTAACCATTCATATGAACCATATCTTGTTCGAAATGCCGTTAATGGAATGTTGTCCTCCGCCTCTCAATTACTGGAACCCTATTGCCTAACCTAATTAGGAAAATACCTTGGCGCCACTTAACTGATCAAAGAAATCATCTATTCTTGGCAAAGGAAACTGATTCTTCTTTTTTGCAGGCAAAACAAAATATTAGTATTTTTCATAGGTAATCAGATTATAGTTGTGGTACCACTATTACAAATTATTACAGGTGTGAGGGAGAACGCCCTCGACAGCTAGATGGTTTTAAATTGCCCCGATCACTATATAAATAAACTTCAACTCACACATACACATACTTCACTCATAAACAAACATCACTCAGTAACGTACATCACAAAATATAAATGAGGGAACCTAATAAGTGCAATAAATACAACCAGGTAGGAGTTTTGCTCATCGATACAAGAGCAGTCCGGTCTATCGAATATTCTTTTCTGTCATCGAGATCTTCCCCAATAGTACCATGGTCTACATATTTAGCCAAATCAGGAGAGGAATAAGTAAGTAATAGAGGATCCGAAGGGAAACATGAACCAATTGGGAAGGGCCAAGGACAGCTGTGGAAGAAAATCATTCTTCGAACTAAAGTGTCCTATAGTAGAAGCATCAAAGATAAGAATAGTAGGATCGACTTGGATAGAAATAATAGGGGCCATAATTCGCGATTCTTAATCGACTTCTCATTTAACTTACGATAATCAATACACATCCTCAATGACCCGTCCGGTTTCATCACAAGCACCTCAGCCGCTCCCCAAGGTGAACTACTTGGCCTAATAAAATTCTTTTCTTCTAAGTCCACTAGCTACAACTTTAACTCTTTCATCTCAGTAGGTGCCATTCTGCTAGGTGGTTTACTCATAGGTTCAACTCCAGGTACAAGGTCTATTCGAAACTTAATAGCTCGTTTCGGTGATAGTCCGTAACTGGCTCAAAACGTCCACATACTCTCTTATAACGAATAGCTGAATCACCTCGTCTTCCACTTTCATTGCACCTAATAAAGCACATACATCTAAACTTGAATTCTCTACTGAGTATATAATTCGATCACGGCTATTAGGATGTCTTAATGATATCTCCATATCCTAGAAAAATATCATAGCATCATATCTACTTAATCTATCCATATCCGAAATAATGCCAAAGCCCACAAAACCAAACTCATGCAATCTACAAGTAAGTGCATGACCTAACAGCTCAATTCTTAAATGGTCACATCTCATCTCAAGAGTTACATAACCTCCTATTGGATTCACAACCCTTAAGGAAGTAATAAGGTATGATGATTCTAGATTTAACTTATCTTCCAAAAATTGCAAGATAAAAGAATGTAATGCACCAGTATCGAATAATACTTTTACAGCCATGCCATGAATCAAAAGTGTACCTTCCATCATAGACTTTCCTTTCTCTTCTGCAGCCAGTCTAGAAGCGGATGGTTCTAGAGATTTTTTTTTGATTTATCGACCTTGGTCGGTTTTAGACATTCATTCTTGTAATGCCCCGTCTGGTCGCAGTTTTAACACTTCACGCCCTTCCTTCCAACAACCTTCTTTCCATCACCAGATCGACACTCATTAGCAAAGTGCCATTTCTTATCACACTTATATAAGACAATATTTGCCTCCCCTTTCTTGCCAGCCTTGTCCTTTTGAGCTCCGTTCTTGTTAAATGAAGTTCTTGCCTTGAAAACCTTTAGTCTCCACAGGCTTGTCGCTTCCAAATGTCGAAAGCATTTCCTTATTCCTTAACGCCATCTCTACCACAACATCACATGGATCTCTGAGATGCGGCATTGTTGCCTTGGAAATCTCGGGTTCCAATCCATGAATGAACTTTTCATTCCTTTTGATCACAGTATCGATAGTAGCATATGTGTATCTGGATAACTCATCAAACTTAGTTGCATACTCTAGTATAGACGTACCTCCTTTCTCCAAGTCCATGAAAATCTCTACTTCTGACCTACTCGAATGAGTACTCGAGAGTTTAGAGGAAAAAACTTTAGGTCAGACAAAAATCTGGTTTGAATAATAATATACTATCTCGAACCAAATAGATATCTAGTGAGACCATGTTGCAGAGTGGAACGAGTTTTCCCCTCACAAGTATCTTATCCAAATATGTCAATCATAAATCATGCACCTACAATCACAATAGTTAGAGCAAAACATAACATGATCATATGCATGCATGTAACATGGGTAAGTCTAACTAGTCTGTTATCCTAGGGTTATGCACACCCAGGGTTTACCCTTCCCACAATTCAACTGTCTATCTCAAATTATAGTTTTCCTAGGGTCAGTATGTACTTAATGGATTTGCAGGCCGACTAATAACCTATCGGGCTGACTCGGGTCAAAACTTTAACCAAATATCCCAAAATCTCCAAATTCGATTAGGAGTCTCCAAGTACGGTTAGGAGTAAAATATCTTAAATATTCTGGTGAGCATATAGAGCCACGGGTTCCTTTCTGTGCATAAACATCCTTTTGTCTCACTACTGACAAGTCCTATGCACAAGAATTGCGACCCTACACCAGTGTGGGGGCTAACAGCTTAAGCATAGGGCACGACCCTACACTAGTCCACTTATAATCTTATCTGATTTTAAATCCTTGGGTCATATCTTTTGATCAGTTTAGGGCATCCTAATACAGCTGATCTATCTGATCTCCTTGGTGCAATTCTACTCACTCAGGAGTTTAGTCTGACCATACACATGACTGAAACAACCTAACTGGTAATTCCATTCCCAAATCCAAAAATGCCAAGCGGCATCATGGAAATGTGATTATGACAATGATAAATATGCAAATTTAACCGATCAAATGATAACAAGAATATATAACCTCATCCATCAACATATGTTCAATCAATAGTCATTGACATCACAAAATTACTTAAATTAAGTAATAATTTCCTTTGGAAAAATTCATATAAAACTTGGGCTAAAACACTATTTTATTTCCTTGAAACCGTTTATCTTTAGAAATGATAAACCACCTGAAATCATTCTTAAAAACAAGGAAAACATAGCCCATATACTTAGCCCAAAATCTCGTGCCAAAGCACTATCTTCTTTACATAGCTTTTAAAATGTTAGATGTCAGAATAGGGATGTCGACCCTTTAGAAAACATGGCTATCGAGCCTATAAACATAACTATTTACTTTGTGAAGCATAAGGCTATCATGCTTATAAAATATAGCTTTCGAAACTATAAACATACAACTATACATGCCACTAAAATATAGGTGTCGAGCATCTACTCAAAAAGGTATCGAATCACTATAATATAGTAGATGTCTCTTAAAACAAAAGGCTCCAAGCCTCTAAGAAAAGCCATCTAATTTATAAACACATGACAGTTAATGCCGTTGAAAACATTGGTGTCGAACAAATAGGGGAAAAGTGGCTTTGACTTTTAAAACACTTAGAGTTGTCGAACCCTTAAAATCTTTGGGATGCCGAACCCCTAAAACTTGTTGGTGTCCCATCTTAAAATGCTTAAAGGTATCGAACTTTTAAAAGGTTAATATGTAGTCTCGAAACTATAGGGTGCCGAGTCTCTACAACCATGTGATATCGAACCCCTACAATACTTAGTGTCAAGCTTCTATATAAGCAAATACATCACATATCTACCAAGTAGATATCGCATGCATCATTATATGTAGATGCCGAGTCAATAAATTCAATACATCATATAACTATCACATAGTTATTCCATGTATCAACCTTCATGGATGTCGAATATCGATATAACATGGGTGTCGAGTATCTACAATGGCATTATTGTAATTATAATAAAAAATGTTTTATTGCCTTTTAATGTCAATACTTTCCACCAACTCTTTCCCCATGTCAAATTAATATTGGATAACAAAATTCTTTACATATTCTTTTCAAAAATTGCTGGCTAAACTATTCTACCTGCTCAAATATCTTTGCATACCCTTATAATTAATGTATTTATCTTATATTAATTAATCACTTTTCTAGACTAATAAATTCATAGAAAATCATAATCATTAGGGAAAATCACCAAAAATCCTAATTTTCACCTTCTTCCTTATATAAAAATTTCGAGACCAAAATATTAGTTTAATTATTTTTATTAATCAAAACCCAAAATAAACACCTTTTTCCTCTTAGGAAATCATAAAATATTCATATAAACGTGGAAAATTATGAAATTAAAAACCCATCTCCAAAATAATGTTTTACACAACATATTCAAATTTCAAATCAATTGAAGATTAAAAACTTAGGTTTTACCTTTAAAACCTACTAAAAAATTCTATAATAATTCCAATAAATCATCATTCAATGCAATAATGATAATCATCAATCAAAGCATGACATATATTGACAATTAATTCATAAATCACTTATTGATCTGAAAACAAGCATAAATAAATGAACTATTCACCTTAGATTCGATAAGAGAGATTGAAATTTGATGTTGATTAATTCCTTTAGCTTTTCACTTTGATTTCCTCTTCTTTGTCTTTTAAGTAATGGCCGGCCTCTTAGGTTATGTTTTGATATTTTGAAAAATTAAATGAGAATGAATGAGAGAGGGTGGGTCTAAGGAATGAATTAAGCGATTATTCCCATTATGTCCCTCTTATAAATTCCTTTCTATCTTATGTTTAAAACAATCTTCTTAATTGATTAGGCATGACCTAATTAGTTAGCAAATCTCATTCTTCTTGTCACTATACATTATTCTATTTAATTTATCTAATTAAATTTCTTGAATAATGTTAAACAAAAATTAAGAGTGTTATAGGCTCCCTCCTTAAAGGATTTCATTCTCGAAATTACGATAAGTAAAACAACCAGCATATCAATCATGCAAACATGTATGATAAACACATAACAATAGTATAGTATATCCTAATAGCAAAAGGTCTATATGACTAATATAGGACATACCATCAAAACAACTCAGGATAAGTATCTCTAATCTTGTCTTTTGTCTCTCAAGTACAGTTTTTCTCATTTTCACTCCACTGGACTTTCACTAACTTGACTGTCTTGTTCCTTAATCTCTTCTCATATCTTGCTACAACATGAACTGGTTGTCTAACAAAAGTCATATCCTGCTACTCCACTAAATCTTCAAATATAGTCGGTGCAATAGTAGTCTCTGGCTCATGCACACACTTCCTAAGATGAGAAACATCAAAAACAATATGGACTCCTACCAAACTATTTGGTAACTCTGTCCGTTAAGTGAGTTTTTAGATCCTTTCTATGATAGAAAATGGACCAACATATCTCGGTGCCAATTTCCTCGACTTCCCAAACCATACCACACCCTTCATCGGTTATATTTTAACAAAAACATGGTCTCCAACTGAGAACTTTAAATTCTTGTGCCTCTTATCTACATAACTTTTTACCTAAACTGAGCTTCCTTCATCCTTGCTTGGATCAACTCAATCTTTTTTGTGGCTTCTCTCACCATATCGGGGTCAAGAATCAATCTGTCTTCGGTCTCTATCTAACATGCTGGTGATTTGCACGGCCTTTTGTAAAGAGCTTCGGAAGGCACTATTCCTATACTAGTTTGATAACTATTATTACAAGAAAACTCGACTAAGTGCAAATGGACTTCCCATGACCTCCAAAGCCTAGCACATAAGCCTTTCAGCAAACTTCATGAACTTAGTTAACTCTTTCCGTTTGACCATCTGTTTATGGATAGTAAGAGGTAATCATCTTTAGCTTGATACCTAACACTGCTTGCAGACTCTTTTGGAATTCACAAGTGAACAAAGTATCTCTTTCACTGACTATACTACTATAAATTACTGGTAGTCTCACAATATTATTTATAAACAATTTTGCCAGAGTAGGTGCCGTCCTTATTGATTTAATGGGAATAAAGTGTGCACTCTTGGTCCGTCTATCTACCTTGATCCAAACGCTTTCGTTTTCCCTATACGAACTTGGCAACCCATCAATAAAATTCATAGATATATATCCCATTTCCAAAGTGGTACTTCTAAAGGTTAAAGAAATCCACATGGCTAATGTTGCTCGGCTTTTAATTGCTGAAAATTCAAGCATTCTTTCACTCATAAGCCTACATCTCTCTTTATCCCTTCCTAGAAGAAACTTCTCTTCATATCCTGATACACCAAGTTCCTCTAGGATGAATAGTAAAATTCGATCGATGGCACTTCCTAAGAACTTCCTTCCTTAGGCCATAAACATTTGGAACATACAACCGTCCCTTCTTCCTCAACCATTCGTTCTTGTCAAGACTAAAATCTTAAAAATCATCAATCTCAGTTCCCTCTTAAAGTCTTCTAATATGTTCATCTAGTAATGGATCATCTCTCTACTTTGAAGCAATTCTTTCGATCATTACTGGTTGAACTTCCTAACATGACAACATTGCAGTATTCTGACTAGGACTAGCATTTGAAATTAATAGTATACCACAAGTGGTCATTGCCTTTATATCTTTCCATTCTGCTAACATAGCTAACACCACACTTTGATGTTTTCTGCTAAGTGCATCTGCAACTTTATTTCCTTTTCCTAGCGTATACTCAATACCTAAATCATAAGTCACCAAAAACTCTAGCGACCTTTGATGTCTCATATTCAACTCCTTCTGAGAGAATAAATATCTTAAAGACTTATGATCTATAAACAACTCGAATCGTTCTTCCAAAAGATAGCGTCTCCACACTTTCAAAGCAAACATTACCGCTGCAGCTCTAAATCATGAGTTGAGTATCTAACTTTATGTGGTCGGAGTTATCGAGAAGCGAAGACAATCACTTCACCTTTTTGCACTAACATAGCTCCTAACCGTGTCCCACATGCATCCTTATACACCACTAAATCTTGGTTTCCATCGGGGAAAACTAACACGGACGCATTGGTCAATAAATGTTTTAGCTTTAAAAATGCTTCTTCACATTTATCGGTCCAAACATACTTTACATCCTTACTAGTTAGTTTAGTCATAGGCACCACTGTTAATTGGGTTGTTGACCAGGACAATTTCAACCGAAAGTTAGAACATCATAACAAAGACAAAATGATTCAATAACTTTGGAAACATCATAAAAAGGAAAGAAAAAGGAAATATAAAAAATGAGCAAAAAAAGTTGACTTGATTTTTTCAACTTGTCGCTTGGGGTCCGACCAAAATCAGACCTAAGAAAGACCTAGGAAAAATGAAGGAAAACCTATGTTGAAAAACAACTTGGTACCGAGTTGTTTTTTCTTGGGTCTATGTCACAAAACTCTCAGGTCAAACTCCAAGCAATCGTCACCGAGTATAACTCGGGTCTGACTTGAAGCAATCGTCACTAAGTGGATGTAGACCGGAGATTGCCGAACCACTATACAAATCTTGTGTCTCTTTCTTATTTTTCTATTATTTTCAGTACTATCTGCTAGATCTAGGTCTCACCGGTTCGCTACAATTCATTCTTGGGTGTTGATTCATTTTTAGCGTCAACATTTTGGTGCATTCATTAAGAAATACCAAATCCAGTCTTACATGTAGCTCTCAACTTTAAATGGATAGATCCAAAAGTTAGATTCGGAAAGTTTTCTTGAAGAAATTGAAGATTAGCTATCCAAATCGCTCGTAGGAACAGAAAATATGCATCTGGAAGATCAATAGGAGCAACAGTTGGTGGCGATGAATCAAACACTCACCAAACATAAGTAAATAATGGAAACCCACTACCTAGATCTTCTACTCAACAAAAATTCATTACTAAAGGAGAACTTAATCAGATGATCAATGATCTTAGCCAAAAATTTACCGATAATTAGAAAGCTCTCGTGGATAAGTTGGATGTGTTGCTAACTTTGCAGCCACCAACGACAAGAAGAACTAGAACAGAGACTTCTTCGGCAATAGAACAAGAATTATTTTTAGTTTCTAGCCTGAATAGAAGAGATGGAAAACAGAGCAGGAGACAACAACTACTGGAGTTACAGGAAATGCTATAAGAGGAAGTAGGAGTGCTCCCCCACGTAAGTAGCCACTTGATATCAATCCAAATCTTGGGGTGAATACTCCTCAAGAGAATAATGAGATACTTATTTATGACCCTGAAGACGACGTGCGACTTGATGATGAAGATTTGGAGTTGAATGCCGGTTCTAATGGACAAAACATCATAAATGGAGCTCAAACTGCCATGACAAGACTAAATGCAGGCCAACGGAACTCTACAGGAGTGGTTCTCCAGGAGAATGGAGAATGTAGGCTTCAATCGGAAAACCAAGATTGTTTGCAAAGTCAAACACTTGGTGTATCCCCTAACAGTCGACTTGCAATTTACCGCACCAGCTAAGAGTACATCGCTGACATGGTCAAATGGTTGGTTAAGGAGAGCAAGGGCCAGAACAATGAAGATTGGGGCTTTGCACCAAGTCGAACTCCATTTAGTGCAAACGTTCTAAGAGAAGAATATCCCTAAAAATTCACCGAGCGGACCATGCTGTTGTACAATAGAACAACGGACCCTAAACAACACATGTTTAAGTATGAATGGCATATGGATGGAGCTAGAGCTACGGATGCTATTCATTATAGATGTTTCCCTATCTTTTTCGAAGGAGTTGCATCCATGTGGTTTACTAGACTTACGCCAAACTCTGTCTCTACTTTTGATGAGTTGGATAAGAAGTTCCTGAAGTAGTTCATGCTCCACACTTCATGATCAAAGGATGTTATGTCATTATCTGGCTTGTCACAAGGACCCCAGGAGTCCCTAAAAGGGTTGTTGAACCACTTCAACATTGCTGTTACTGAGTAAGCAATTCGAAGGAAGATATGGTGTCTATGGCTTTAGTTCGGGTATTTATTTGGATACGGATTTCGGTAGATGGATTAAGATGAAACAACGCACCACCGTGGAGGGATTTCATCAAAAGGCAATTCAGTTCATGCGATTGGAAGAAGCAGAAATGGCTAAAGGAAAGGTTGGTGATGAACAACTGAAGGAAATAATCCAGAACAACATCGAAGTAAATGCTGGGAACTCTGGTAATCGGAAGAAAAGAAGTCAAAACTATGGCAATGGGCATAATGCGAATGTGAAACATCCAAAGAACTTTGGATTGGAGGATTACACGCCCTTGAATGACACACTGGAGAATATATATCTTGCCATTCAAGGAACCAAGCAATATAAGAAACCGAACTGCCTAGGAGGGAAAAAACAGAGTAAGATAAACGTTCAGCAAGTAGTGTCGCTTCCACAAAACTCATGGGCACAACACTAAAGAATGCTGACATCTGAATAATTTGATCAAGGAGCTGATAAGGGAAAACAAGCTTTAGCAGTACATTTGGAAAGCACAGAATGGGGGAGTAACTGCAAGACACCAGGGTTTATCTACTCAAGGAAAATGGCCTTGGGCCCAGGCGAGCTAATGGAAGACTATGGGAATTTAACCTTATAGTTAGCCGGTCATCCAGGAATTAAAGCACCAACCTAAGACAATACTGTTTCATTCATCCTTATCCAATTTCCTTTTGGAAATAAGCCTCCTAGGGACATTAGGGGCATTGTAAATTGGCAGGATTTGCCATTTCTTCCACTCATTAATAATATATGCTTCTTGAACCAATGGAACCGTGTTTTTGCAAGAAAAACTTATGTGCCGTGCAACCAACGACATTGTCGGGAAAGCACTCCTAGGCCCTCAAATGACGGACGGGGAGTATAGACTCACTAACTACTGGATCAACGAGTCTAATCAATCCCTAACCTTCTGAGAACCGACATTGTCCCAAGACGGTAGCGTCGAGAAGATCTAAACCGATGGATCGACGAGTCGTATCGATCTCCAAACTTCTGAGAACTGACGTTGTCCGAAGACTGGAAATGTCGAGAACATCTAAACCATCAGATTGATGGGTCATATCGATCCCCAGCCTTTGGGGAACTGGTATTGTCACAAGACTGGCAACGTCGGGAAGGTCTAAACCATCAGATCGATGGGTCATATCGATCTCCAACCTTCTGAGAACCGATGTTGTCCCAAGACTGGCAATGTTAGGAAGGTCCAAACCACCGGGTCGACGATCACTTCGACCCCATACCTTCTGAGAACCGGTATTGCTCCGGCAACGTTGGGAAGACCTAAATCGTCGGGTCGACGGTCGCATCAACCCCTCATCTTTTGAGAATCGACATTGCTCCGGCAACGTCAGAAAGATTCCAACCGCTGGGTCGACGGTCACATTGATCCCTCATTTTTTGAGATTCAGTGTTACTCTGGCAATGTCAGGAACGTTCCAACCATAGGGTCGATGGTCAAATCGACCCCTTACCTTTTGAGAACCGATGTTGCTCCAGCAACATCGACAAGGTTCCTACCATTAGGTCAATGGTTACTTCGACCTCTTACCTTCTGAAAATAGATGTTGCTCCAGCAATGTCGAGAAGGTCTAAACCGATGGATCGATGATCAAATTGAGCCTCTACTTTTTCAGAACCAATGTTACCCTAGCAATGTTAGAAAGAGAAACCAATTTCCAGGAAATAGTTGTTTCTCGGAGACTAGCAAGAGCATACCATCGCCCAAAGATAAGCAACGATGGAAGGCATTTCCAAAATCAATTCTTCATCGCACTAGTTTCGAAGACAAAAGCAGGTGCTGGACTATTTTCTCAAACTCTAACTTTCAGGAATTCAGCATAGCCCGAAGACCAGCAACGTATAGAGAAAATAACTTGTCTTTCAGGAATCTGATGTCGCTCGAAGACTAGCGATGTTATGAAGAATAACCCTGGACCGTCGTAGATTCACTGTAGCCTAGACTTTAGTTGCGCTTGGAATAATCAGCTATATAGAGATCCATCAGGTTCTTCAACTCCCGCTTGCAGAAAGCCTGCTGTTGTCCGAGGATAGACAATGGTAAGAAGATAACGCTCGGAATTGAGCAACTAAACCATCGATTCCCAAAGATTGGAACTAGTAATTAAGGCGGATATCCGAAACAATGCAAACGGCTCAGCGGAATACATATGGCCCGGAGCAAGCAAGGTTAGTTATCACTAGTTCATGGCAAGCACCATTGAACTCTACCGATCCGTGATCAGGATGGGAAGAACACAGTCATACTGGGGGCAATGTAATGACTCGCCCCATAGTATCTATAAGTGACCGAAGTTTGGCACTTGGGAATAACACGTTCCGCAAATGGAAGTCGTTATGAACAAAACCGGTCGAAAGAAATCCGACCCTACATGAATAAGAATAACCATGGCATTGGTTAAGCAACGACCATGCATCCTAAAAGGAGCACTTGTTTGTATAAACAAAGCTAAGTGATGAAATTACCTGAGGCTCACATCCTTCTAGAATGTGGCATAGCCTGGAGTTAAACAATGTCAAGAAAGCAGCCATATTAGGACAAAAGGAATCTACCTAACTCTACAGGATCAAATGAATGATTCAATCCCAACTTACAGGACTTTAACGATGCCCGTAGACTGGCAGCACTAAGAAAAGACTCTTACAATTCAATCATTAAAGTGCTAGTTTTCGAAGATTGAAACTAGTACCCAACTGAAATACAGTACTGTCAAGCCAACGGGGAAAATCGACTAAAACTGTCGGATCGACGGGGAAAATTAATCCCAACCTCCTAAGTATCGGAGTTGCCCCAGCAACATCGAGAAACTCTCCCATTTCCTAAGTACTGGTGTTACCCCGGCAATGCTAGGAATCTTTCTATTTCCTAAGTACTTGCCCCGAAAATGTCCGAAAACTTTCTATTTTCTAAGTGCCAGTGTTGCTCTGGTAACGCGGGGAAACTATCAAGCTTTCTAAGTACTGGTGTTGCACAAACAATGCCAGGAAAATTTCAAACTGCAAGGTCGACGAGAAACACTCACAGTAGTAAACCATTGATGCACTAGCTTTCAAAGATAGAAGTTGGTGCTCAAATGAGTGTCTACCTTTGTCTTTAGAAAACCACTGTTGCTCGAAGATAGGCAACAATGGGAAGACATAACCTTTCATAGGTTAATCGAATGGTTAGGCTCTTCATTGCACGAATTAGTCGCTACTTGGAGATAAGGAAGCGCTGAAGGGAAATCCCCAGGACTGGATTGCTCATGTGCTAGTTTCCAGAGATAGAACCGGTGCACAATCAAATTTCCATTATTCAACTTAAAAAGAATTTTGATGCATCCCAAAAGTAGGCAGTCTCGAGAAAATGTTTCTTGGAACCAAGCAGTTTAGTTACTAGTTCTCGAAGATAAGTACTGACATATGAATAGGACTTCTATAACGACATTAGCAGTCAAGCAAGGCACGCATGGCTAGGAACAAGTGGGGACAATCACGGAAAGTTAGGAATTAAATAATTAGACTTCCTCAATCTCAGAGTCGGACTGAGAGCCAGACTGGAGGCAATTAAACAAATTGCTCAGGAAACCTAGTCTCTCGAAAATGTATAGACTTAGTATTTAGAGTGATCAGCCCTGTGGATTGGGGGCATATACGCCTACACTTGGTCGAAATGAACTCGACCTAGCCTAAACAAGAACATCCACGGAATTGACTAAACCAAGATACATTACAGTTTTGAAAAGAGCTATGTAATAGAACATGCCAAAGTGACTGCAAAAGTATTATTTACATGCATGGAGTTGAGGTAAATAAATATGCTGCACAGGAACACGGGATGTGCAGCAGCAAGAAAAGGAAATGCTCTTAATCAACCAACTAAACCACCAGTCCCGGAGATAGAGACCGGTGCATAGACTGGATTCTGGAAACCGTAAAGAGAGCAAAATCAACGTTATCAATGTGTATCTGATGGTGAGAAAAAGAGCAAAATATGCTATCCTTGCAATCGACAGCCGGTAGTGAAGCAGAACCGCTTGCCATGATCAAGGTGAAAAAAAGACAAACATACAAGTGGAAGCAGTAAACCAAAAGTTCTTGATACCGAGAGGAACCTCTCAGTATTGAAAGGCTCAAAATTAAGTCATAATGTGAGGGTTTCCAGAGATAGAAACTGATGCACGATTGGAATTTTAGCCACAACCCACGAGAATCTGCCATTGCCTGGAGATTGTTGAAGTCAAAAAGGTATAATCACCAGCCTTCATGAATTCTATTGATCCCTAGAAATAGACAACTTCAAGGAAGTATAATCGAAATTGAATAGTTCATTAACTAGTTTCCAAAGACTAAAACTAGTGCCTGATTGGACTTCAACGACAGCACCAACGACAAAGCAAAAGACCCTTGATCGAGGACAGGCAAGGACAGTCATAAAGAAATTAAAAACAAGCAATGTTGAACTTTTCCCAACCAAAGACCGAGGTTGTGGAAGCTTACATAGGCATGGGACAGCTAAATAATTTTCCCCATAATGTCTAACTACTACTAGTGCCCGAAGCCAGGCATTCTAAAAAGAAAATACGTTCTGCGAATAGGATTTAGTTCATGAAAAAGATCACACAATGAGGAAATGAACATCCCATCTGTTGCTCTGTAATAGTCAAGAGCATAGCGAAACTGCGATTATATGTAATTATATATAGAGTTGAATAACAGAACATAACCTCATTTATATGCACAAAGTTGCAAAATAGCGGGGGCTACCCCAGCACAAGTACCACCTATCTAAGGCAAAAACAAATAATATAAACCATACGGCCAAGGAGAAGACTAACAAGCCAACAAGCTTTAGGGAATCCTTACTTGCTCTTCCTTGTTCATCCAAGACCCTTAAAGCTGGGTACTCATTTAGAGGAGGAGGCAGATTTAGCAACAGCTCTAAAAGAGCAACCTTGCCTTGCAATTTAGCCGTAATCAGTTGTCCCGGTATAACCGGAATAAAGGGTGAAGCCAAAGCTGCGAAGGATCCAGCTTTTGGAGGAGCGAAAGTTCCTTCGCCAAACTAAAGACAACATGATCGGAAATTCATTCTAAACAATAAAATTTGGCGTTCAACACTGTCAGTTATGTTTTTCTACGATAATATCCCCAAATGACCAACGCCTGGAATCTAAGGGAAGTTGATGTATGTTGACCGGTCGGGTTTTGAGCATTGACCGGGGCAAGTGCGGCGTATTATCTATGTAGAGTGAGTCTAGTGGCTCGAACATCATGAAAGGACCATCCTATGTAGACAGCACGCTCAGGGTAGTAAAACGAGTCACGTCATACTTTAAGATTATCTTTTTCGTGACTTACCCGTTATCAATGAGAAATCGATAACAAAGCCATTGTCTGGAGTGACGCGGAAAGCTTTTTCTTTTCAGGATCATTGGAAGTACAGAAAAAAGGAAATGCATTGCAGTAGAATCAACCAACACAACTGTTCCTGAAGCGAACCATCTACTTGGAATGCAAGCGGCATAAATACGAGCTAAGACAAGCTTGAGATCCATTATAGGTCAAGCACAACCCAATTCGACTATCTCCACTGAGAAGCAGTCGGTTACACAACAACCATCATTACCATCGCTACAGCGATCTCTATTCCTCGGACTTTGGATAAATTTCACCTAATGGCAGAGGCCAAAAGCTCTAACAAGGGCAATAGAAAAGAAAAAATGAAAGTGGTACATAGCGAAGAGAGAGCATGCTCGTCTAAGGCATGGAACGATCTACAGAGCATAGATCTTATCCTTAGCACAAAAAATGAAGAATGGAATTCTAACTATTCAAAATGATTGAAGGAATGTATACTGGACAAAATCAATGCATCGAAACAGTTTTTGAACGACTGTTCAGAATCAAGGGATAGCAAATCAGAACTTGTTTTGATCCAGAGCATGCTTTTTTTCAACAAAAGTATACTCTGAGGGGTAAGTGTCAACCTGGTTTTGAACAAGTCGGTTTCAACCGGAAGTTATAACTTCAAAACGAAGACAAAATGATTCAATGGCTTTGGAAACAACATAAAAAAGCAAGAAAAAGGGAATATCAAAAAATGAGCGGAAAACGTTGACTTGAGTTTTTCAACTTGTCGCTCGGGGTCAGAGCTGAGCTGGACCTAGGAAAAATGAAGGAAAACATGAGTTGAAAAACAACTTGATACCAAGTTTTTTTCTCTTAAGTTTGCCTCACAAAACTTTCATATCGGACTGCAAGCAATCATCACCGAGTATAACTTGGGTCTGACACACCAAACATTCAGGTCAGACTCGAAGCAATCGTCACTAAGTATATAACTTAGTACCGACATGTTTAACTTAGCATCGATTTGTTTTATCTCGGGTCCGACTCATAAAACACTCAAGCTGAACTCCAAGCAATCGTTACTGATCCGAACTCGGGTCAGACACACAAAACTCTTAGGTCAGACTCCAAATAGGTATAACTCGGGTTTGACACACAAAACTCTCAACTCAGACTCCAAGCACTCCAACCTTTGGACGACCCCAAGCAAGACGAAGACCAAACGTTGAAAATTGGCAAGCACACTTAGATAAAGCAAAGAAATAGCTTAGGAAAGTTTCAACCAAAAAATACACTAAGGAAACATATCGGCACCAACATGTTTTATACCGACATGTTTTATAACGACTTGTTTATGATGACATGTTTTTGCTCAGTATTCCTCCACTCGAACTTCACACGAGTTGTTAACTATTCCTCCCATATGTGATTTCCAAGGATTTTGGATGACCTATTCTAAGAATCGAAGAGTAAACAGCTAAAACGACAAAATATATGAAATGAAGGAATGATCATAAAAATCAATCAATAACCGATGGAAACAATATGGGACACTGCAAAATGAAGCAAGAAGAAGGATGCAAGAAAGTCCGAGGTGATTCGAGCTATGGAAATATGTCGGTACCGACATGTTTAAGTCGATATTGACATGTTTGGTTAATTCATGAAGATCTAGAATTTTGCACGCGACTTTGGGCCGATCTCTGGACTATGCTCCAAGTGGACTTCTGATTTAACATGATTGTTTTTTCTATAAATACAACCCCAAGTAAAAGAGGGTCTGATTTCTGTAATCACTATGTGGAAGCTCTACCTCTTCTTCATCTTCTTCCTCCACACAATAGTCACCAACGTAGCTACTCTAGGCAATTCTAGGACCTAAAATCTTTCTAATCCCACTGCTAGTGTCTTATTCTCTCTTCAATACGGTTGTAATCTCCGACAATCTATAAAATCAACAATCAATAAAACTATAAAAGTGGATGTAGGCCGGAGATTGCCAAACCGCTATAAAAATCTTATGTCTCTTTCTTATTTTTCTATTATTTTCAATACAATATGCTAGATCTAGGGCTCATAGGTTTCCTACCACTCATTCTTGAGTGTTGATCCTTTTTTGGCATCAACATCCGCTATACGAGAGAAATCCTTGACGAATCTCCGATAATAACCACATAGCCCCAGAAAACTTTTTATCTCGGTCACAGTCTCGGGTCCTTTTCAATTATTAAAGCTTCAATCTTTGCTGAATCTACTGATAACCCTTTTTATGAAACTGCATAACCAAGGAACCTCACTTCTTTCTTGCAAAAATGACAATTTGAAAACTTCGCTTTTACTTGATGCCGACTCAATGTTTTTAGCACTAATTTAAGATGAATCTCATGATCTCGTTCATTCTTAGAATATATCAGAATGTCATCTATATACACTAACATGAATCTGTCTAAATGCTCTCGGATGATCCGGTTCATCAAATCCACAAAGAAAACAGACGCATTTGTCAGTCCAAAGGGCATGACTAACCATTCATATGAACCATATCTTTTTCGAAACACCGTTAATGGAATGCTGTCCTCCGCCTCTCAATTAATGGAACCCTGTTGTCTAATCTAATTAGGAAAATACCTTGGCTCCACTTAACCGATCGAAAAATCATCTATTCTCGGCAAAGGAAACTGATTCTTCTTTTTTGCAGGCAAAACAAAATATTAGTATTTTGTATAGGTAATCAAATTATAGTTGTGGTACCACTATTACAAATTATTACAGGTGTGATGGAGAACGCCCTTAGTAGCTAGATGGTTTTAAAGTGGCCCGACCACTATATAAATAAACTTCAACTCACACATACACATACTTCACTCAGAAACAAACGTCACACAGCAGCGTACATCACAAAATATAAAGGGGGGAACCTAATAAGTGCAATAAATACAAATAGGTAGGAGTTTTGCTCAACGATGCAAGAGCAGTCTGGTCTATTGAATATTCTTTTCCATCGTCGAGATCTTCCCTAATAGTACTATGATATATATAGCCAAATCAGGAGAGGAATGAGTAAGTAATAGAGGATCCGAAGGGACAACATGAACCAATAGGGAAGGGCCAAGGACATCCGTGGAAGAAAATCATTCTTCGAAATAGAGAGGCCTATAGTAGAAGCATCAAAGAGAAGAATAGCAGGATCAACTTGGATAGAAATAATAGGGGCCTTAATTCATGATTCTTAATCGTCTTCTTATTTTACTTACGATAATCAATAAACATCCTCAATGACCCGTCCTGTTACACCCTTAATTTTAGTGACATTATTCAGGAAATTTAATTAGAGTAAATTAAATAGAATAATGTAGATACGGAGATTGAGGTTGATTAATAAACTAGGTGGTCGTGCTTATATAAAATCTAATGAACTTATATAAATGGTTAGGAAATTAACACATGGGCATTAGGGTAAATAGTCACCCCATACTTCCCACTCTTATACCATTCCCATTAGGCTTTACATCTTCATTTTATCTCAAAAAAAATTATAACCGTAAGAAGTGAAAGCAAGGCCAGCCATTAGAAAGAGGAGAAGAGAAAATCAACTAAAAGCTAGGATTCAAGTTAGAAGGAACCAATCTCAATCATACTTCAATTTCCTTATCCAATCTAAGATGAATAATAATTTCTACATCTCTATTTTGATTTTTACATCATATGGTTTTGGATTTAAGGATAAATCTGTTTTATGATATATTGAATGACGATATGCTTGTTTATGATTTATATGTGTATAAACAAGGTTGTTTAATAAAGGATATACACGGTATTAGGGCAAAACCAAGATGAAATGATTTATAAACGCCATGGGAAAATTTTATGTTATAGAAAACATGATTTTAGAGAAATTCAATTTACATAATTTTCTGAGTTTATATGGATTTTATATAAATTTTCTAGTGAAGAAAATAATTTATTGGGTTATAAATTAATTACGGCTATGATAAACATTATTTGGGTTTGAAATTTTTATATGTTGGAAAACATATTAAAATAGATTTTCTAGGATTTTTCCATATTTTTCCTAAGTGTTTTGATGAATATATAAAATTATTTAAGGTATGGGACTTAAATGTTTTATATATTTAATTAAGGAGAAGGGACATTTTATAAAATTAAATTATTATTTAAATTCTGAAATTAGTGGCAGCCCATTTTGAAAAGTATTTGTTAACCAATAGGAATTTGACAAATAAAGGAAGGTTAGTTGAAAAGCTATTTTTTTAAGTTAAAAACAAAGAAATCATACGTTTAGCATGTTTCAGCCTTTTACGGTAGTAAAACTTCCGACCCAGACCTTTCGACTAAGTCGAAGGGTTATAGCTTTCGACAAGGTCAAACCAATGCATATGGTATCAAGTATCTTGGTAGGTAATGAATTGGACAAGGTCAAAGGGTTCTTAGTCGAAAGGTTGATGGCCAAAGAGGTTGGGGTATGTTTGTTTTATAAACCAAAAGCTTTCACCTGCTTTGCTTTCGAATTAGAACTTTCGACTTGGTTGCTTTTAACCAGGTAAAATGTTTAAAAAGAAAGGTTTTAAACCTTTTGAAAAAGTCGAAGGGTTACTGCCGCTTTACCACTATTTTGTTTTGGAACCTTTCGACACATTCAAAAGGTAATTACCACTTACCACTATTTTGTTTTGAGCTTTTCGACACATTCGGAAGGTTATAGCCGCTTTTTCCAACCTTTCGAAGTCATTGCTTTAGACAAAGACGAAAGTTTTACTTGTTTTAAAAACCAACCGCTTCTCCCATTCCTTTCGAAAGGTATCAAAGCCTTCGACTTAGATGATTTTCCTTTGTTTTATAATTGAAATGTAACCCAAGCTTTCGAAGGAGTTGCTTTAAAAAAGGCGGAGGTCTATTGTTTTAAATGAAATGTTTTAAATTTTTTGAAGCAGACCTTCCGACAAGGTCGAAAGGTTGCTTCCATTGTAGTCGAAAGGTTTTAAAAGAGGATCTTCCGCATATTTTAACTTGAACTTAGTAAGTCTTCGAAAGGTTTATATTTTAAGAGTTGAATGCTTTCAAAAGGTTTGATTTGCTGAATGGTTTCAATGGTTTCGAAAGGTTTGGATTCAAAAGGTTGTTTTGAAGACCTTATGACAAGGTCGAAAGGTTTGGTTTTAAAAGATTTGAAAACCCATACTCTATTTTTTAAAGGAAAACCCACGGCTTATATAAAGTAGTTTTGTAAGAGTTTTAAGTATGTAATTTTGAAAAAGTGTTGCCTAGATAAACATATAAGTTAAAGTTGTTAACAATGTTTTATGATATGTATTTCAAGGACCTTAAACCCACAGGAGTGGTATTGTTAATTATTGTTTTACTTCTTCAAATATGAGTATATTCACATGATAACCCATCACTGTATTTTGGGGAAAAGGGGTAGAAGAACCAGTAGGTTAACTCAAATAGTGAATATAAATTACTTAAAATCCTGAATGAGTACAATTTCATCCATGGAGTTAGGGTAAACAAAAATATAGGATGCCCAAACTTTGTAGTTATTGGAGGTAAACCAAAAGGTTCATGGTAAACCTGTGAAAACCATGATAAGGTTGTTATTGGTGCATACCAAGAGGTTCATAGTAAACCCAAGTAAATTATGATAAGGTAGTTATTGGTGCATACCAAGAGGTTCATAGTAAACCCATGAAAACTATGATAAGGTAGTTATTGGTGCGTACCAAAAGTTTCATAGTTAACGCATGAAAACTATGCATAAGGACATTTGGCAAGGGCTAATTGGTTTGAAGTGAACCCATGAAAACTATATCCGGATTAAGAATTGACATCAGTCAATAGGTTCCTAGTAAACCCATTAAAACTAGGATAAGAATGTGGTTAATGGAAGTATCAGTAGGTTCCTAGAAAACCCATGAAAACTAGGATGTGCATTGAGTTACTGGATAAGTCCATAGGTTCCTAGTCAACCCATGAAAACTAGGATAAGGTGATTAGTAATTGGAATAACTAATAGGTTCAGGAGGACCCATGAATTAATTAAGTTAACTGGCATGAGCCGATAGGTTCTTAGTGATCCCATGAAAACTATGAATAGGATAGGGTGTCTATTAGTTATAACAAGGTTATTAGTAAACCCATGAAAGCTAAAAAGGTTAATAGTGACCCTAGAAACTATAATAATGACAGGGAGTCAGATTAAACTGGGAATGGGAAACTCTTATTTATTTTCAACTATGCATATCATCATAATGTTTTGAAATGTATGTTTTAACCATTGTGGATGCAGGAGCACATAATTTGGTTTTATAAAGGTTTATGGATACTAGTGAGGGGAAAACCCATTCCGCTAAGGGGTGTGGTCTCACTAGACACCTAAAGGGATTGAGATGTTAGATTATTACTCAAACCAGGCTTTATGTCTGACTCGAAGTTTTTGTTTTCCCCGTAAACTATCGGGTACTCAATTGATTTTGAGTAGTTTGAGATTTAAGGTTCTCAGGTTTTCTTCTCTAACGAATAAAGCTTCCGGAGGCGTGCATGAGGCAGATAGTTATTTAGAGTTTTTCTTTCCGCTATGTATTTTGTTTGTAAAGGCAGATTTATTAGCCTTACTATATTCTCTGATCAACCAAGGGGGTATCTTCATATGTCGATCTTGGCGTATTTGTAATAATTATATTTTGCTGAACGTGGTTAACGTAATTTGGGGATTATGTAATGAACAAGAAATGCTTTGATTTGAATATGGAAATGTATTATTGAATTGTTAAAATTTTTCCATATTTCTGTGATCTGTGTATCCATGTATCTAGCACCGCCGTATTTTGTCGCCGAAGATTAATAACTATGGATGACTACTGTATCCGTGTCTGTTAGTTTTGGGCCTCCAAATAGGGGGATGTTACAAGTTGGTATCAGAGCATAGGTTTACGAAACTTTAAATGAAAAGTTAAACCTAAAAGCTTTTTCAAACATAATCAAATGAATTTAAAAATAAAATTAGTGTTTGGGTTAACGTTATAGTTACGTACTTGTATTTGATAGACACATATATATCTAAGCACGTATTCACCTCTCTCTTAGACCATTCTTTTGTATCTTACTAAGGCTCGTATGCAGATATACGAGAAAGAGGATATGGAGGAAGGAAACGGAAGAGGAAATCTGGGTGGAGGAAGCACCACAACCAATGGAAATGCTCGACCTAATACTCGGAGAAACCAAGGTCGACAGGCTAATGCTAACCAAAATGCTGAGGCCAATGTTGGTGCTGGAAATCCGCCAGTAGATGCGGGGATGGTGTATCAGTTGTTGGCTAATCCTTTGCAAGCGGGAGCTGCTGGGAATGTTGGTGGAGCTAATCATGTAGTTCCGGTTGGATATAACTACGCTAAGCTGAGTAGAGACTATGTCAGCCTAGGAGGAAAACCGTTTGCTGGAAGGGAAGATGCTGTTGAAGTAGAGAATTGGCTATTGAACCGTGAAAGGATCTTTACAGACTTAGGCTTGAATGATGGAGAGAAGAGAAGGCTAGCCTCTAGACAGTTGCAAGGGTTAGCACTTCATTGGTGGAACAGTGTGACGGCCGGAGTGCCGGAGGAAGAGTTGACTTGGGCTGACTTCAGAAGGAAGTTTGAGTAGAGGTTCTTGTCTGAGGTTGCCAAATCAGCATTGATGAGGAAGTTCATGGATCTTGTCCAAGGATAGATGTCTGTGATCGAGTATGCTGCTAAGTTTGATGAGCTACCTTGATATGGTTATGCTTTGGTTGACACTGATGTCAGAAGGAATGAGAGATTCATTAGAGGTTTGAGGCCAGAGCTAGGCAGAATGGCTATGACTCATATTAGAGAGCCATATTATGTGATGGTGGAGATGACCTTTCGCCATGAGGAGATGCTTGTTGTTTCAGCTGGGGAGAAGCCAATTGAGTCCCAGGGTTTTCAAGGAAGAAAAAGGAAATTCTTTAAGAAGAAAGGAGCCCAGAAAGGGGAGGCTGCTAAGAAGGCGAAGGCTGATTTGGTGTATTATAAGTGTGATAAGAAGAGCCATTATACCCACGAGTGCAGAACTGATAAAGGAAAGAAGCCTGTTGAGAAGAAAAATGTGAAATGCTTCAACTGTGACCAAGTTGGGCATTATAAGAACTAGTGTCCAGAGCCAGTCAGGGCAGACAGAGGGAAGGTGTTTGCTATTGGACCACCATCTTCTTCTAAACCCACTACAGTGGAGAAAGGGAATATTGTGATGGAAGGTACGCTTTTGATTCAGAGTATACCTGTTGTGGTACTTTTTGGTACCGGTGCATCCCATTCATTTACATCTCAGTATTTGGTTGATAGGTTATGTATTGAACCCACATACCTTATTACTTCCTTAAGGGTTGTGAATCCAATAGGAGGGTATGCAACTCTTGGGATGAGATGTGACCAGTTAGAACTTGAGTTGTTAGGTCATAAGTTTGCATGCAGTTTGTATGTTTTTGATTTCGTAGATTTCGGGATCATCTTAGGTATGGATTGGTTGGGTAAGTATGAGGCTAGGATATTTTGTCAGGATCGGAAATATCATTGAGACACCCAGATAGTCATAACTGAATCATTTTCTCGGTGGAGAATTCCAGTAAGAGTGTTTTTGCTTTGTTGAGTACCATGGAGGTTGGAGAGGAGCTCTGTCAGGTTTGTGTGGCCAGAGAGTTTGCAGATGTATTTGAGCCGGTCATTGGACTACCCCCGAAACGAGCTGTTGAGTTTCGAATATACCTTATACCGGGAGCTAAACCTGTCAGTAGACTGCCTAGCAGGATGACACCGATAGAGATAATGGAATTGAAAGTGCAGCTCGTGGATCTTGAGGGAAGGAATTTTATTAGACCAAGCAGTTCGCCTTAGGGGGGGCAGCTGCGGTGTTTGTAAAGAAACCAGATGGGTCATTAAGGATGTGCATTGACTATCGTAAGTTAAACGAGAGGACGATCAAGAGTAAGTACCCTTTACCGAGAATCGATGACTTATTTGATCAGTTGAGTGGAGCCAGAGTGTTTTCCCAATTGGACTTGGCGATGGGGTTCCATCAGTTGAGAGTGGCAGCGGATAGCATTCCTTTGACGACATTTCAGACTAGGTATGGTTCGTATGAGTGGTTAGTAATTCCATTCGGATGGACGAATGTGCATGCTTTCTTTGTTGATTTAATGAACCGGGTTTTGCAGAGAACACTTGGATAGGTTTGTGTTGGTGTTCATAGATGGCATTTTGGTGTTCTCTAAAGATGAAAGAGAGCATGAGATTCATCTTAGAGTGGTGTTGGAGATGCTGAGGTAGAATCAACTAAAGACGAAGTTTTCCAAGTGTAATTTATATAAGAGAGAAGTTAAGTTTCTTGGTCATGTGGTTTCAAAGGAAGGACTGTTAGTTGATCCAGTTAATATCGAGGCGGTCAATAATTGGAAGAGACTAGAGAAGGTAACCGAGATCAGGAGTTTTCTTGGACTTGCTGGCTATTACCGGAGATTCATTAAGGATTTCTCGCGGATAGCAGCGCCTTTGACTAAGTTGACCAGGAAGGACGTGAGGTTTGTTTAGTCCGATAAATGCGAGGAAGCATTCCTTAAGTTAAAGCACTTGTTAACCAATGCTCCAGTGTTAGTAGTTCCGGATGTGAACCAGGAATTGGTAGTATACACTGATGCATGTGGTACTGGATTGGGAGCAGTATTGATGCAGAGGGGAAAAGTTATTGCTTATGCATCTAGGCAGCTTAGACCGGACAAAGTAAGATATCCTACTCATGACTTGGAGTTGGGTGCGGTGTTTTGGCCTTGAAGATTTGGAGGCATTATCTTTTGGGAGAGAGATTTGAGTCGTATACCGATCATAAGTCATTAAAGTATTTATTCTCTCAGAAGGAGTTGGATATGAGGCAGCAGAGATGGCTGGAGTTTTTGGCTGCTTATGATTTTGGTATAGAGTATACTTCGAGAAAAGGAAATAAGGTAGAAGATGCTCTCAGTAGAAAACATCAGAATATGGTGTTAGCAATGTTGGCAGAATGGAAGGGTCTAAAAGCTTTAACTAGTTGTGGGGTACAGTTGAGATCTACTGCTAGTTCTAGTCAGGGTACTGCCATGTTGTCTTGTTTAGAAGTGCAACTAGTGCTGATTGAGAAGATAGCTTCTAAGCAAATAGAGACCTAGTTTTAGCTCAGAGGATTAGAAATCTTGAGGTTGGATTAGAGACCGATGACCTAAAGGATTTTAATCTTGACCAACGAGGATGGTTGAGAAAGAAGGGACGGTTATGTGTTCTAGGTGTAGAGAACTTAAGGAGAGAAGTTCTAGAAGAGTGTCATCGATCAAAGTTTACGATTCATCCTGGAGGAACCAAGATGTATCAAGATATGAAGAGGTGCTTTTATTGGGAAGGCATGAAGAGGGATGTTGGCTTGTGGGTTAGGCAGTGTATTAACTGTCAACAAGTGAAAGCTGAACATTAGAAGCCAAGTGGGTTACTTCAGCCTTTAGATATTTCAGTTTGGAAGTGGGATTCGATATCGATGGATTTTATAGATGGATTGCCAAGGACAAATAGAGGAAATGAAAGCATATAGGTTATAGTGGACAGGTTGACTAAGAGTGCCCATTTCATTCCGGTAAAGTCAACCAAGATGGCACCTATTTTAGCAAACTTGTTCATGAAGAACATAGTTAGACTTCATGGGATTCCTAGTAGCATAGTCAGCGACAGAGATGCATTGTTCGCTAGCGAATTTTGGAGGAGTCTGCAAGAGGTATTAGGTACCAAGCTCAAGATGAATACAGCTTATCTCCCACAGACGGATGGGCAAACAGAGAGAGTCAACAAGTTACTCGAAGATTTGTTGAGGGCTTGTGTATTGGACTTTAGTGGATCTTGGGAAGATCACCTACAACTGATTGAATTTTCCTATAATACTAGTTATTAGACTAGTATAGGGATGGCGCCTTTTGAAGTTTTGTATGGAAGGCCATGAAAATCGCTAGCATGTTGGTTAGAGACTGGAGAAAGGTTGGTCTTAGGTTTAGATTTGGTTAGAGAGGCGTCAGAAAAGATTGAGTTAATCCAAGGACGGAAGAAGGAAGCTCAATCCAGGCAGAAGAGTTACGTAGATAAAAGGCGTAAGGACTTAAAGTTCTCGGTAGGAGACAAGGTTTTCATTAAAGTATCACCGATGAAGGGTGTTGTACGATTTGGAAGGTTGGGAAAGTTGGCCCCGAGGTACGTTGGTCCATTTCAGATTGTAGAAAGGATTGGAATGCTCGCTTACAGAGTAGAGTTGCCGAGCAGTTTGGCAGGTGTCCATAATGTATTCCATGTATCTCATCTTTGTAAGTATGTGCATGAACTAGAGGCTAATATTCCCCAAACAGAGTTAGGGACTTAGTAGTGGATCCTGATTTGACTTTTGTTAGACAACCAGTTCGGGTTGTAGCGAGAGATGAGAAGAGATTGAGGACCAAAACAGTCATGTTGGTGAAGTTTCAGTGGAGCGACAATGAGAAAGAGTATACCTAGGAGATGGAGGACAGGATTCAAGAGGCTTATCCTGATCTGTTTTGATGGTATGTCTATAGTAGATTTACATAGATTGGTTGCTATGAGATGTTACAGATGATTGTTATGTTTGCTAGTTAGTCCTTAATGAATTTCGAGGACGAAACTCTTTAAGGAGGGGAGCCTGTAACACGCCTAATTTTAGTAACATTATTCAGAAAATTTAATTAGAGTAAATTAAATAGAATAATGTAGATAAGGAGATTGAGGTTGATTAATAAACTAGGTGGCCATGCTTATTTAAAATCTAATGAACTTATATAAATGGTTAGGAAATTAACACAAGGGAATTAGGGTAAATAGCCGCCCCATACTTCCCACCCTTATACCATTCCCATTAGGCTTTGCACGTTCATTTTATCTAAAAACAAAAATTATAACCGTAAGAAGTGAATGCAAGGCCGGCCATTGGAAAGAGGAGAAGAGAAAATCAACTAAAAGCTAGGATTCAAGTTAGAAGGAATCAATCTCAATCATACTTCAATTTCCTTATCCAATCTAAGGTGAATAATAATTTCTACATCTCTACTTTGATTTTTACATCATATGGTTTCGGATTTAAGGATAAATCTATTTTATGATATATTGAATGCCGATATGCTTGTTTATGATTTATGTGTGTTTAAACAAGGTTGTTTAATAAGGGATATACACGGTTTTAGGGCAAAACCAAGATGAAGTGATTTTTAAACGCCATGGGAATATTTTATGTTATAGAAAACATGATTTTGGAGAGGGGTTTCAATTTTCATAATTTTCTGAGTTTATATGGATTTTATATGGATTTTCTAGTGAATAAAATGATTTATTGGGTTATAAATTAATTACGGCTAAAATAAAGATTATTTGGGTTTGAAATTTTTATATGTTGGAAAACATATCAAAATAGATTTTCTGGGATTTTTCCTAAGTGCTTTGATGAATATATAGAATTATTTAAGGTATGGGACTTAAATGTTTTATATATTTAATTAAGGATAATGGGCATTTTATAAAATTAAATTATTATTTAAATTCTAAAATTAGTGGCAGCCCTTTTTGAAAAGTATCGTTAACCAATAGGAATTTGACCAATAAAGGCAAGTTAGTTGAAAAGCTATCTTTTTAAGTTAAAAACAAAGAAATCATACTTTTAGCATGTTTCAGCATTTTACGGTAGTAAACCTTCCAACCTAGACCTTTCGACTAAGTCGAAGGGTTATAGCTTTCGACAAGGTCAAACCAATGCATATGGTATCAAGTATCTTGGTACGTAATGAATTGGACAAGGTCGAAGGGTTCTTAGTCGAAAGGTTGATGGCCAAAGAGGTTGGGGTATATTTGTTTTATAAACCAAAAGCTTTCACCGGCTTTGCATTCGAATTAGTGCTTTCGACTTGGTTGCTTTCAACCAGGTCAAATGTTTAAAAAGAAAGGTTTTAAACCTTTCGACAAAGTCGAATGGTTACTGCTGCTTTACCACTATTTTGTTTTGGAACCTTTCGACACAGTCGAAAGGTTACTGCCACTTATCATTGTTTTGTTTTGGACCTTCCGACATAGTCGAAAGGTTATAACCGCTTTTTCCAACCTTTCAAAGTCGTTGCTTTCGACAAAGACAAAAGGTTTACTTGTTTTAAAAACCAGCCACTTCTCCCATTTCTTTCGAAAGGTATCAAAGCCTTCGACTCAGATGATTTACCTTTGTTTTATAATTGAAATGTTACCCAAGCTTTCGAAGGAGTTGCTTTAAAAAAGGCGGAGGTCTATTGTTTTAAATGAAATGTTTTAAAGCTTTCGAAGCAGATCTTTCGACAAGGTCGAAAGGTTGCTTCCATAGTAGTCGAAAGGTTTTAAAAGAGGACCTTTCGCATATTTTAACTTCAACCCAGTAAGTCTTCGAAAGGTTTATATTTTAAGAGTTGAATGCTTCTGAAAGATTTGAATTGCTGAATGGTTTCAATGGTTTCGAAAGGTTTGGATTCGAAAGTTTGTTTTGAAGACCTTTCGACAAGGTCGAAAGGTTTGGTTTTAAAAGATTTGAAAACCTATACTCTATTTTTAAAGGAAAACCCACAGCTTATATAAAGGAGTTTTGTAAGGGTTTTAAGTATGTAGTTTTGAAGAAGTATTGCCTTGATAAAAATATAAGTTAAAGGTGTTAACAATGTTTTATGATATGTATTTCAAGGACCTTCAACCCACAGGAGTGGTATTGTTAATTAATGTTTTACTTCTTCAAATATGAGTATATTCACATGATAACCCATCACTGTATTTTGAGGAAAAGGGGTAGAAGAACCAGTAGGTTAATTCAAATAGTGAATATAAATTACTTAAACTCCTGAATAAGTAGGATTGCATCCATGGAGTCAGGGTGACCAAAAATATAGGATGCCTAAACTTTGTAGTTATTGGAGGTAAACCAAAAGGTTCATAGTAAACCCATGAAAACTATGATAAGGTAGTTACTGGTGCATACCTAGAGTTTCATAATAAACCCATGAAAACTATGATAAGGTGGTTATTGTTTCATAGTAAACCCATGAAAACTATGATAAGGTAGTTATTAGTGCATACCAAGAGGTTCATAGTAAACCCATGAAAACTATGATAAGGTAGTTATTGGTGCATACCAAAAGGTTCGTAGTTAACCCATGAAAACTATGCATAAGGACAGTTGGCAGGGGCTAATTGGTTTCTAGTGAACCCATGAAAACTATATCCGGATTAAGAATTGACATCAGTCAATAGGTTCCTAGTAAACCCATGAAAACTTGGATAAGAATGTGGTTAATGGAAGTATCAGTAGGTTCCTAGTCAACCCATGAAATCTTGGATGTGCAGTGAGTTACTAGATAACTCCATAGGTTCCTAGTCAATCCATGAAAACTAGGATAAGGTGATTAGTAATTGGAACGACGAATAGGTTCAGGAGGACCCTGAATTAATTAAGTTAACTGGCAGGAGCCTATAGGTTCTTAGTGATCCCATGAAAACTATGAATAGGATAGGGTGTCTATTAGTTATAACAAGGTTATTAGTAAACTCATGAAAACTAAAAAGGTTAATAGTGACCCTAGAAACTATAATAATGACAGAGTGTCAGATTAAACTGGGAATGGGAAAATCTTATTTGTTTTCAAGTATGCATATCATCATAATGTTTTGAAATGTATGTTTTAACCATTATGGATGCAGGAGCACAGAATTTGGTTTTATAAAGGTTTTAGGATACTAGTGAGGGGAAAACCTGTTCCGCTAAGCGGTGTGGTCTCACTAGATATCTAAAAGGATTGAGATGTTAGATTATTACTCATACCAGGCTTTATGTCTGACTCAAAGTTTTTGTTTTCCCCTTAAACTCTCGGGTACTCAATTGATTTTGTATAGTTTGAGATTTAAGGTTCTCTGGTTTTCTTCTCTGACGAATAAAGCTTACGGAGGCGTGCAGAAGGCAGATAGTTATTTAGAGTTTTTCTTTCCGCTATGTATTTTGTTTGTAAAGGCAGATTTATTAGCCTTACTATATTCTTTGATCAACCAAGGGGGCATCTTCATATGTCGCTCTTGGCATATTTGTAATAATTATATTTTGTTGAACGTGGTTAACGTAATTTGGGGATTATGTAATAAACAAGAAATGTTTTGATTTGAATATGGAAATGTGTTTTTGAATTGTTAAATTTTTTTCATATTTATGTGATCTGTGTATCAATGTATCTATTACTGCCATATTTGATCGTCGAAGATTAATAACTATGGATGACTGCAGCATCCGTAGCCATTAGTTTCGTACCTCCAAGTAGGAGGATGTTACACGTCTGGTTTCGTCACAAACAACGCAGCTGCTCCCTAAGGTGAAATACTTGGCCTAATAAATTCTTTTCTTCTAAGTCCACTAGCTACACATTTATTTCTTTCATCTTAGTAGGTGTCATTCTGCTAGGCGGTCTACTCACAGGTTCAACTCAAGGTACAAGGTCTATCTGTAACGACCTGTAAATTTTAACTATTTTAATAACGTAATTAGTTGAAATTTTGTGAAATTTTAAACGATAAAATTTTGAAATAAAAATTTGATATTTGGAATGCGTCTAATTAATCATAGCAACTGGTAAATTTTCATCAGATAATTTGGAAGTTTATTTTCTAGTGTAATTTTATTCCAATTTATATCAGTTAAAATTGATGATAATAAAATGTTTTCCAAACCTGAATATTTTTACATAGAAAAATTCTAATTCATCTTCTGACTAAATCATCATTTTTCGTTTTTCCAAATTCGGACTTCTTTAGCTCCGTCGATCTTATTTTTCTGCGTTTTTGCTGCATTTTCCGCTAGTAGAAAATTCAAATTTTTATAATTCAATCATACAACTGACATTTGTGTACCATTTTGATTGTCTCGTCGCGCTGATCTATACGGTATATTCAATTCTGTGTTTTGAAGTTGGGATGTGGTGAAATTTACGGAACGATTTCCGTATCGGTTCCACAAATTTGACTTTTGATTTTGTGACCATTTAACTTTCCTCCGTATAAACCCAACAGCCATCAACAATTATTATCTCAGTTTTGGCTTTTGCTATTCCCCATAACAATTTATTATTAACTGGTTCCAATATATTTCATTATAGCTCTTCGTTTCATTCTCTGTCATCACCTTCTTTCCTCCATTCTTGGTTTCATTAACTGTTGCTCTCCATTTGGCTTCAGATCTTACTCCTCTTTCCCACTACAACACATCACCCATCCCCAACCTCCCATCACGTGAACCACCCACCTCACCAAGCACCGCCTCCCTGTCTGCCATGCCAGATCAAAGTTCCGCCTTCCTCCACCTGACATGGCCGAGAGTCACCAACCGACTACTCTCGCCTTCCGACATCCCGCGAGACTCTTCCACTATCAGCCGAAGCCACCTCCTCACATAACCGCATCTTCTCCCACTGTTTGCCTGACAACTGTCCCCTCGCACCTCAGTGCACAGCCCTCAGCCGGGCTCGCATTCACCTCACCCGCCTCTAACGCCATAGCTCCTCCGCCTTGGCCATATCGCAGCACCCACCCTGCGCCTCCTCTTTCAACTGTACCTTCCACTCTCCCTGCCATAGCCGCCTGAGACGGCAGCTCCTCCATTCGCCACTGTGCCCTTCATTTGCTCGACTCTCACCTTTTTCCACCCTCCGTGCGTGCGTGTACATTTCCAGCTAGCAGGTCAGTATACAATTATATCTGTTAGTTATATTATATTAGTTACTAAAACCTGTTAGTATAGTTTATTATATGAGTACAGTGTAGAGCTATTTTACACTGTTGTATAAATACATATGGATTAAATATAAAGTAAGGTATTATATTTGTATGTAAGTGTATATATGGGTTTTGTTGTTTATACATAAGTTATAATGTTTGTTATAAATCTCTTCTTTACAGTAGTATAATGTGTATATGAGCCGTGGGTTTTTTGTATATAGATTTTATTTGATTTCGAATTTTATAAGGGTCTATTGTTTGTTCGCATATATATAATATTTTGAAATATATATTCATATGTATGTTATACTGATCTTGATATAAGCACTGGTCTTAAAAAATATATATAAAGGTTTATATATGTTTGTAGTTATATATGTTCGGTTATACAAAGTATATACATATTTGTTTATGAATGTGACAGTACAAATTTTTATATATAAGCTGCAGTCTCCGTTTTTGGGCAAGTTTAAATATAGTGTAGTTTATGTATCAATTTATATGTTATTTTATATATTATATAAGTTGTTTATGTGTATGGGACCGTACGAGAAAAAAAACTTGTTGTTTATAAGAGTTTTCTTGTGGTGTCATATGCGTTTTACAATAGTGTAAGTGTGTATTGTTTCTATAATAAATATTGATTTAAAACTAGAACTGTTGTATATGTCAGATGTTGTTTTAAATATAATGTATGTCTATAAGGCTATGATATGGTACATAGCCGGTGAGTGTATTTTAATATTTAGTTATAGTACATATATATTGTTATAATCAATTTGAAGTATAATTATAAGTATTGCTTGCCAGTACACATTTATATAAAGAGTCGCAGAAAATGTTATTTTATAAGTTTATTTTACGATGTCGGGTGGTGTACATATGATATATATAATTCATGTAGAATATATGCCTTGATTCTGTATTGATTTGAATATGATATATATATAATAATTTTGATTTCTATTTTACCAAGGTCATAAGGCTTATCAAGTCTTGACTTTATATAACATATATATTTGGTGTGGTTAATTGAGTAGTGATTTCGAAAATTTTATATTATTTTAATATTTTTTTTAAATTGAAATATTGAAAAAAAAACATACATAATATAATAATAATGTATATATTTTCAGTTATATCAAAACTGATTCAATTTGTTTCATCAATTCCTGGTATCAGCTCTATCCGTCGAATTCGTGCCCATCTCACTTTGCTTTGGAATGCGTGTTTGGATTCGTAACTCAAATTTCAGTGTCTATCCTCTCTAGCCTCGAAAGGTGAGCAATCACTCATGATTAATGTTCTTATATATATTAAATTTTATTTCAATTGAAACGACAATTGAAATATGCTGCTGTTAGTTATTTACATTGTTATATATGCTATTATCTGTATCTGATCATCTGTGACATCTGACACCATTATCTGTTATTTATATTGATGATATATGCCTGTTATATTATTTCATATCTGTTATCCCTCTACAAGTTCCCTGTTAGTATAGAATTCACTATGGGTTGAAATGATACATACCCGAACGATCTGTGGAATAGGAGAAAATCGTTATGGGTTGAAATGATAAACCCAAGCGGTTTTCATTGAATTGAATTTGGGATTGCGGGTTGAAAAGATATATACCCGTATATATTTAAAATGTGGATTGAAATGATAAATATCTGTATCACTTGACCATAGGGTAGAAAATTATATACAGACACCCTTGGTCCATATATAAAAATATTTTTTAAAATGATTTCTATGGTTTTGAAAAGAAATATATGGTTTTGATAAATATTGATTTTAAGGATTTATTAAAGTTTATTTAATAAAGTTGATTTGAATCAATATAAAATATGTTTAAGTATTTATGTAAAATTTATATTTTCAAATATAGAGTTTATAATGTTTCACGTTGAAAGATAAATTTGAAATTGATTTGGAATTCTTAATTATTTAAGAATTATACTTAAATAAGTTTGATTGAAATCTATTAAATTAGAAATTTTAAGATATGTTTTATAACTTGAATTCGATTAAAAAGTGGCTTGAATGAATATTTCAAACTTATATCAATTTAAATGGGATTTTGTTTATATAAATTTGTAAATTGAAGTTGTATTTAGATGTATTGAAATGATTAAAGAAATATCTCAGAAACTAAATGTAATGAAATGAAATTGAGATATAAATGGAATTATCAAATTTAGTTTTTGAAATGTGGAATATTTAAAGCTTTGAAAATATATTGAAATGAAATGGCTTATTTTATGGTTCAAATATGTATTTGAAAATCGATAATTTGAAATGGTTTATTGAGAAACTGAATCGAGTTGAAATTGATGATTTGAGATTTGATTAAATTTGAACTTTGGATTTCAAGTTGATTTGAATCGATTTGTGAAATTTGAGGAAGCTATTTTTATATAAAGTATTTTTAAACTATATCCAAAACTATTTATATTTTACTTTATAAATTATTTTAATATAAACTATTTTATATAAATCTTTTCAATATAAATTATTTTATTATAAACTATTTTAACTTATAACTATTTTTTTATAAACTATCTTTATTTTATAAACTATTTTATTATATACACTAATTTTAATATCTAAACTGTTTAAGAGGAAAGTGTTATGGATTCCAAAATGTTATGATTTCAAGCTGTAGTTTCAAAGTGTTATGAATTTCAAGGTTTTGATTTCCAAAGTGTTTGATTTTAAAAGACTTACAATTTCGAAAGCGATATAACTTTGGAAAGTGATATGATTTTGGAAATGGATTTATTTGAAGTGAAATTGATATCGTATGGATATGGTTTTGAAATGGCAATGATATTTCGATTTTGAAATATAAACTATTTTGAAAGTTTATTGAATGACCAATCGGTGTAATAATTACGTAGTTATTGAAGAGTCCGGGATCGGTTAGGGACATACTCTCTGTCCAAACCGAAAACCACTTTAATAACTATTATACGCGGAGTGTGATCCATAATGAAGTGGTTGGAATGATGACTTTGCTGGATTTGAAGAAAGAGAACGATAATGGATGACCTTGACACTTGTGTCAAATTGGAAATGACTTAAACAGGAGCCGTGCCGGGCCAGTGAGGTTAGCTACCTCTAGCGGACACACTTCTTCGTAAACTACTCATTACTTGTTTTGATTGGTGCGCACCCTTGAATTGGAAGTGTTGTTTCACGGTGTTGCGATCGTTGCGGCGATGCGTTCTCACCAGTCCGGATCAGGAAAACGGTAGTTTCACTACCTTGGGTATTGCCTCATGTGCCTTGTCATACTCGTATCCCTATGTGTGACCACTACGATTTGTTTTGTGTTATACCTATGGAGTACTCCCTGATAGCCCACCAGTTTACGGTGGAGTTTACAGTGCTGTATAGACTATGACGCTTATATAAAATGTGTTAAGGGGGATAATGGTAACGCCTTAATGCTATTTTGATACTTTATATTACTGATAGACATTATCTACTTAGCGTACACTACTACATAGTAGATAGTTTAACGGATCCTTAGAGAATGGTTATCCCACACATCCTTTGAGTTACTCGTATTTCAGTTGTTATTTCACTTGAGTTGGATTTATTGATATAAGAATGTTAATCCTGACTCGAGTGTTTTGTGTTTTGCTTTACGCTCGGGTCAGACTGGGTGTACCAGTATTTGAGGCTCACCTTTAGAGTTGGAGCTTCGCTTGGAGATCCAGCTATCTATCCAGCTTTCAGATATTCCGTTGATTCCAGTGATGTATTCTGATCTTGTATTTGACTATTGTATTCGAGACTTCTGTTGTATCTTGTTTAACTCTGTTATATATATATATAGTAGCTTCATGAACTACTATTCTTTTGTTTCCGCTGCATTGTTATATTACTCTGTGTCTGTGATTCTATGATTATTTATTTATCGTATATGCTGAGTTTTGCCAAATTTAAATTAACAATATGATATTTTGAGCAATTCAAGTCCGACATGTGCGGATGCGAATGGTTGAAAATATCGGGTCGTTACAGTTGGTATCAGAGCTCTGTTTTTAGGCAAAACTCAGCATATAAAGTAAAATTCAATTACAGAATCACTTTCGTTCGAGCTTGAGTTCCTTCTTCTTTGACTCGGTTTCTTTGAATTTTGGAACGTTCCCTTCGGTTCCAAAGTCCATTCGTATCTCCCCTATTCGTGTCTTTTTGATTCTGGAGTATTCCATAACTCCACTTCGAATGGTCTCTATAATAAATCGGCGGTCTCGCCAATCTCTGAATGATTTGTAAAGGGGTGAAACTCCTTTACAATAAGCATAGATTCACCGGAAATTTTGTATCGTCGGTTTACGATGCTGTTATCTTTTGTTATACCTGAATTCTATCTCTGGAGATCGAATGTCGATTTGCTCTAGAATTCTACCTCGATCTTATTTTAAAGTCACGGTTGACCCGGTTAAGATTGCCCGCGATTTATATCAGTCTATCCATCTTTTCTCTTTTGCTATTTAATCATCTTATCCCTTTCGAAGCCTATCTTCTAGTTGAATTCTTTTGGTTAGAATCCCTCTATATTTGAATCTCTATCCTTGCTTTGAAACCCATTCTTGAACCATCGAGTGAGGAAGTATATTTGTAATTAATATAAAAATGTTTTATAGTGTGTTGTTTGAGTTGTTGATGTTTGTTATCCCGCCTTTTGGAAAGGCCGTGACACCAAGAACTTGACTAGAAACCAATGGCAGTTCGTCTTGGAGATCGGTTATACGCAGGCTCACTATGGATATCGACGAATTTTTTCCGAGTCCGGATCGAGCTAAAATTGATATGTCACGACAAGCAAAACTTTGAGAGCCAACGTTCCGAATTTCAAGTCAATCGGAGTTCATATGCTCAAGATATTGATCGATCACGGTTAAGATCCAAACTTGCATCGATCATAACTCGAGATCTACAAACCTAAATGCCACCAAATTTTAACAGGAGCTTAAATATGACCTAAGGAATGTTCTTGCCAAATTTCGAATTGATCGGAGCAAGTCTTGACCGAGTCGAAATTCGTTCGTATCGATCGCGGATGGAAAAACTCCAACTTGCATCGAACATATCTCAAGATCTACAAGTCCAAATGCTATGAAATTTTTACAGAAGCTTATGTACAACATGAAGAATGTCCACGCCAAATTTCGACTCCATCAGACGCAGTCTTGATCGATACAAAATCCGTTCGTATCGATCACGGATCGGGCCGAAACTTCACGGGCTTGGTCGCGCGGGCTTACTCACGTGCCAGAAGAAGTCCCCCGAGATCTAAGCGAAATATCAGCCTCCTACACCTATAAATAGAGCCCTAGGGCATGCAGAAAAGGGGCTTCTTCTCCTTTGAATTCTCCAACGCCCAGACTCTACTGGATCCAGATCTGAACTACATAAGCGCTGCCAACAACGAAATTCACTACTGCAAATCATAATTACCTGTTGTAATTCATTGAATTCACTTGTAATCTTCAAACAAAGATCAATAAAGCTATCAACTTCATAGTGGACGTAGGCGATACGCCGAACCACTCTAAATCCTTGTTTCTTTGTGCATTTAAATTATTCTCATTTCTGAAATTTGGAGTTTTTGTTAGATAATCCTCTTTTTACATTTAATTTCTTCACTTTATCTCTTCAAAAACTTCCGAAGAGTGTTGTGCCCAATTTTGGTACAAACAATGTTGATTTGGATTTTCGATCGATTCGTCTGATCAGCGATAGCGATAGGATTTCCAAAACACTTGAACAGAGCAAACTGAGACAATATTATTTTCAAATTTAGTAAATGTAATAAATTTATATGATTATATTATAAATATATAAGTAAAATTTTCTGGAATTTAATAAGTTAATTAAATTGGTTGTTTAAAATGATAATATTTGATTTTCATTTATTGTTCTATAAATGAATTTATAAACATGGTTTATAAATTGATTTGGAATTGAAATGGATTTAAATCAGGAATTTGAGAATTTAATTTCCGGTGATTTCAAACTTTGGTTTTAAAAGTTTTAAAGTGTGTATTATTTAAAGTAATTTCAAATAGAAATCGTTTCAAAGAATTTTAAATGTTTAAATCAGTGCTCTCTTCTTTTGTCACTGGAAAATAATTTCGGTGATGGCGGCCGCATCATCGACATTCATTTTCGAGTTTCGAAGTGAAGAGACCATTCAGTAGCTTTGCTACACTTTGTTTGGAAATTTAATTTGATTTGAATTTCTGTGGTGTGACCTAATTTATTATATATATAAAGATTAAATTTTGATCTGATATATACTATATATATTCATCTCAAAATTGTTTGAAGTAAATCAGAGATTTAAATTCTTAAGTTTACGATTTAAAGATGATTTCAATTATAACCTGAAGTCAAAAATTTTGGATAAATGTTTAAATTTGAAATAATTGAATTTGAAAATTTTATTTGTATAGTACTAAATTGCATTTCAATATAACTTACCTAAATTATTCAGAAGTTAAAATGTAATTGGATAATATACAATATAAAATGATTTTATAAATAAAATTTGAGTGTTTATAATAAATGTTATACACTTAGATTTTAATTATAAAAAAAATGCTAATAAAGATGATAGAATAATAAGTTAATTGAATGAGATGAGTATAATAAATTTTGTTCTGAAAGAATTAACAAATTGAAATTAGATCAACTTATGGAAATACCTTAAATTTAAACCAATTATTGAATATAAATTAATTTAATTTGAAATTTATATGGTTTAAATTAATTTATATGGTTTAAATATATGTATAAGATATATTAAATGGAATAAACTTAATAATAATTTAGAATAAAAGAATTAAATTTGTTGAATAAAATATGAGTACAATAAATGATTATACAAATTGATGATTTAGAAATTGTTAATTGAGGATGACTAGATAATAAGATAATGAATTTAGAAATAGATAGATTGATTTAACTTAAGTGAACTCAAAGGGATTTAACCAAATTGTTAAATATTAATTAATTTAAATTGAAATTTATATGGTTTAAATTAATTGTTTTACTTGTATTCCAATCTATTTTCTTTCTGGTTGTTTCTATTCTCCTACCTCCATCCTTTTCGGGGATGAAAAGTTTTGAGTGGGGGAGAGTGTAACGACCCATAAATTTTAACTATTTTAATAACGTAATTAGTTGAAATTTTGTGAAATTTTAAACGATAAAATTTTGAAATAAAAATTTGATATTTGGAATGCGTCTAATTAATCATAGCAACTGGTAAATTTTCATCAGATAATTTGGAAGTTTATTTTCTAGTGTAATTTTATTCCAATTTATATCAGTTAAAATTGATGATAATAAAATGTTTTCCAAACCTGAATATTTTTACATAGAAAAATTCTAATTCAACTTCTGACTAAGTCATCATTTTTTGTTTTTCCAAATTCGGACTTCTTTAGCTTCGTCGATCTTATTTTACTGCGTTTTTGCTGCATTTTCCGCTAGTAGAAAATTCGAATTTTTATAATTCAATCATACAACTGACATTTGTATACCGTTTTGATCGTCTTGTCGTGCTGATCTATACGGTATATTCAATTCTGTGTTTTGAAGTTGGGATGTTGTGAAATTTACAGAACGATTTCCGTATCGGTTCCGCAAATTTGACTTTTGATTTTGTGACCATTCAACTTTCCTCCGTATAAACCCAACAGCCATCAACAATTATTATCTCAGTTTTGGCTTTTGCTATTCCCCATAACAATTTATTATTAACTGGTTCCAATATATTTCATTATAGCTCTTCGTTTCATTCTCTGTCATCACCTTCTTTCCTCCATTCTTGGTTTCATTAACTGTTGCTCTCCATTTAGCTTCAGATCTTACTCCTCTTTCCCACTACAACACATCACTCATCCCCAACCTCCCATCACGTGAACCACCCACCTCACTAAGCACCGCCTCCCTGTCTGCCATGCCAGATCAAAGCTCTGCCTTCCTTCACCTGACATGGTCGAGAGTCACCAACCGACTACTCTTGCCTTCCGACATCTCGCGAGACTCTTCCACTATCAGCCGAAGCCACCTCCTCACATAACCGCATCTTCTCCCGCTGTTCGCCTGACAACTGTCCCCTCACACCTCAGTGCACAGCCCTCAGCCGGGCTCGTATTCACCTCACCCGCCTCTAACGCCGTAGCTCCTCCGCCTTGGCCATATCGCAGCACCCGCCCTGCGCCTCCTCTTTCAGCTGTACCTTCCACTCTCCCTGCCATAGCCGCCTGAGACAGCAGCTCCTCCATTCGCCACCGTGCCCTTCATTTGCTCGACTCTCACCTTTTTCCACCCTCCGTGCATGTGTGTACATTTCCAGCTAGCAGGTCAGTATACAATTATATTTGTTAGTTATATTATATTATATTAGTTACTAAAACCTGTTAGTACAGTTTATTATATGAGTATAGTGTAGAGCTATTTTACACTGTTGTATATATACATATGGATTAAATATAAAGTAAGGTATTATATTTGTATGTAAGTGTATATATGGGTTTTGTTGTTTATAGATAAGTTATAATGTTTGTTATAAATCTCTTCTTTACAGTAGTATAATGTGTATATGAGCCGTGGGTTTTTTGTATATAGATTTTATTTGATTTTGAATTTTATAAGGGTCTATTGTTTGTTCGCATATATATAATATTTTGAAATATATATTCATATATATGTTATACTGATCTTGATATAAGCACTGGTCTTAAAAAAATATAAAGGTTTATATATGTTTGTAGTTATATATGTTCGGTTATACAAAGTATATACATATTTGTTTATGAATGTGACAGTACAAATTTTTATATATAAGCTGCAGTCTCCGTTTTTGGGCAAGTTTAAATATAGTGTAGTTTATGTATCAATTTATATGTTATTTTATATATTATATAAGTTGTTTATGTGTATGGGACCGTACGAAAAAAAAACTTGTTGTTTATAAGAGTTTTCCTGTGGTGTCATATGCGTTTTACAATAGTGTTAGTGTGTATTGTTTCTATAATAAATATTGATTTAAAACTAGAACTGTTGTATATGTCAGATGCTGTTTTAAATATAATGTATGTCTATAAGGCTATGATATGGTATATAGCCGGTGAGTGTATTTTAATATTTAGTTATAGTACATATATATTGTTATAATCAATTTGAAGTATAATTATAAGTATTGCTTGCCAGTACACATTTATATAAAGAGTCGCAGAAAATGTTATTTTATAAGTTTATTTTATGATGTCAGGTGGTGTACATATGATATATATAATTCATGTAGAATATATGCCTTAATTCTGTATTGATTTGAATATGATATATATATATAATAATTTTGATTTCTATTTTACCAAGGTCATAAGGCTTATCAAGTCTTGACTTTATATAACATATATATTTTGTGTGGTTAATTGAATAGTGATTTCGAAAATTTTATATTATTTTAATATTTGTTTTAAATTGAAATATTGAAAAAAACATACATAATATAATAATAATGTATATATTTTCAGTTATATCAAAACTGATTCAATTTGTTTCATCGATTCCTGGTATCAGCTCTATCCGTCGAATTCGTGCCATCTCACTTTGCTTTGGAATGCGTGTTTGGATTCGTAACTCAAATTTCAGTGTCTATCCTCTCTAGCCTTGAAATGTGAGCAATCACTCACGGTTAATGTTCTTATATATATTAAATTTGATTTCAATTGAAACGACAATTGAAATATGCTGCTGTTAGTTATTTACATTGTTATATATGCTATTATCTGTATCTGATCACCTGTGACATCTGACACCATTATCTGTTATTTATATTGATGATATATGCCTGCTATATTATTTCATATCTATTATCACTCTGCAAGTTCCCTGTTAGTATAGAATTCACTATGGGTTGAAATGATACATACCCGAACGATCTGTGGAATAGGAGAAAATCGTTATGGGTTGAAATGATAAACCCAAGCGGTTTTCATTGAATTGAATTTGGGATTGCGGGTTGAAAAGATATATACCCGTATATATTTAAATTGCGGATTGAAATGATAAATATCTGTATCACTTGACCATAGGGTAGAAAATTATATACAGACACTGTTGGTCCATATATATAAATATTTTTTAAAATGATTTCTATGGTTCTGAAAAGAAATATATGGTTTTGATAAATATTGATTTTAAGGATTTATTAAAGTTGATTTAACAAAGTTGATTTGAATCAATATAAAATATGTTTAAGTATTTATGTAAAATTTATATTTTCAAATATAGAGTTTATAATGTTTCGGGTTGAAAGATAAATTTGAAATTGATTTGGAATTCTTAATTATTTAAGAATTATACTTAAATAACTTTGATTGAAATCTATTAAATTTGAAATTTTAAGATATGTTTTATAACTTGAATTCGATTAAAAAGTGGCTTGAATGAATATTTCAAACTTATATAAATTTAAATGGGATTTTGTTTATATAAATTTGTAAATTGAAATTGTATTTAGATGTATTGAAATGATTAAAGAAATATCTCAGAAACTAAATGTAATGAAATGAAATTGAGATATAAATGGAATTATCAAATTTAGTTTTTGAAATGTGGAATATTTAAAGCTTTGAAAATATATTGAAATGAAATGGCTTATTTTATGGTTCAAATATGTATTTGAAAATCGATAATTTGAAATGGTTTATTGAGAAACTGAATCGAGTTGAAATTGATGATTTGAGATTTGATTAAATTTGAACTTTGGAATTCAAGTTGATTTGAATCGATTTGTGAAATTTGAGGAAGCTATTTTTATATAAAGTATTTTTAAACTATTTCCAAAACTATTTATATTTTACTTTATAAATTATTTTAATATAAACTATTTTATATAAATCATTTCAATATAAATTATTTTATTATAAACTATTTTAACTTATAACTATTTTTTTTATAAACTATCTTTATTTTATAAACTATTTTATTATATACACTAATTTTAATATCTAAACTGTTTAAGAGGAAAGTGTTATGGATTCCAAAATGTTATGATTTCAAGCTGTAGTTTCAAAGTGTTATGAATTTCAAGGTTTTGATTTCCAAAGTGTTTGATTTTAAAAGACTTACGATTTCTAAAGCGATATAACTTTGGAAAGTGATATGATTTTGGAAATGGATTTATTTGAAGTGAAATTGATATCGTATGGATATGGTTTTGAAATGGCAATGATATTTCGATTTTGAAATATAAACTATTTTGAAAGTTTATTAAATGACCAATCGGTGTAATAATTACGTAGTTATTGAAGAGTCCGGGATCGGTTAGGGACATACTCTCTGTCCAAATCGAAAACCACTTTAATAACTATTATACGCGGAGTGTGATCCATAATGAAGTGGTTGGAATGATGACTTTGCTGGATTTGAAGAAAGAGAACGATAATGGATGACCTTGACACTTGTGTCAAATTGGAAATGACTTAAACAGGAGCCGTGCCGGGCCAGTGAGGTTAGCTACCTCTAGCGGACACACTTCTTCGTAAACTACTCATTACTTGTTTTGATTGGTGCGCACCCTTGAATTGGGAGTGTTGTTTCGCGGTGTTGCGATCGTTGCGGCGATGCGTTCTCACCAGTCCGGATCAGGCAAACGGTAGTTTCACTACTTGGGTATTGCCTCATGTGCCTTGTCATACTCGTATCCCTATGCGCGACCACTACGATTTGTTTTGTGTTATACCTATGGATTACTCCCTGATAGCCAACTAGTTTACGGTGGAGTTTATAGTGCTGTATAGACTATGACGCTTATATAAAATGTGTTAAGGGGGATAATGGTAACGCCTTAACGCTATTTTGATACTTTATATTACTGATAGGCATTATCTACTTAGCGTACACTACTACATAGTAGATAGTTTAACGAATCCTTAGAGGATGGTTATCCCAAACATCCTTTGAGTTACTCGTATTTCAGTTGTTATTTCACTTGAGTTGGATTTATTGATATAAGAATGTTAATCCTGACTCGAGTGTTTTGTGTTTTGCTTTACGCTCGGGTCAGACTGAGTGTACCAGTATTTGAGGCTCACCTTTGGAGTTGGAGCTTCGCTTGGAGATCCAGCTATCTATCCAGCTTTCAGATATTCAGTTGATTCCAGTGATGTATTCTGATCTTGTATTTGACTATTGTATTCGAGACTTCTATTGTATCTTGTTTAACTCTGTTATATATATAGTAGCTTCATGAATTACTATTCTTTTGTTTCCGCTGCATTATTGTTATATTACTCTTTTTCTGTGATTCTGTGATTATTTATTTATTGTATATGCTGAGTTTTGCCAAATTTAAATTAACAATCTGATATTTTGAGCAATTCAAGTCCGACATGTACGGATGCGAATAGTTGAAAATATCGGGTCGTTACATATTCGAAGCTCTAAAGCCCGTTTCGGTGGCTGTCCTGTAACTGGCTCAAAACGTCCACATACTCTTTTACAATGAATAGCTGAATCACCTCATCTCCCACTTTCATTGCACCCAATAAAGCACATACATCTAAACTCGAATTCTCTACTACGTATATAATTCGATCACGGCTATTAGGATGTCTTAATGATATCTCCATATCCTAGAAAAATATCATAGCACCATATCTACTTAATCTATCCATATCTGAAATAATGCCAAATCCCACAAAACCAAACTCATGCAAACTACAGGTAAATGCATGACCAAACAGCTCAATTCTTAAATGGTTACATCTCATCCCAAGAGTTACATAACCTCCTATTGGATTCGCAACCCTTAAGGAAGTAATAAGGTATAATGGTTCTAGATTTAACTTATCTACCAAACATTGCAAGATAAAAGAATGTTATGCACCAATATCGAATAATACTTTAACAGGCATGCCATGAATCAAAAGTGTAACTCCATCATAGACTTTCCTTTCTCTTCTGCAGCTAGTCTAGAAGCTGATGGTTCCACAGAATTTTTTTTCGATTTATCGGCCTTGGTCGGATTTAGACATTCATTCTTGTAATGACCCGTCTGGTTGCAATTTTAACACTTCACGTCGTTCCTTCCCACAACCTTCTTTTCATCACCATATCGACACTAGTTAGCAAAGTCCCATTTCTTACCACACTTATATAAGACAATATTAGCCTCCCATTTCTTGGCAGCCTTTCCCTTTTGAGCTCCCTTCTTGTTAAAGAACTTCATTTTCTTGCCTTGAAAACCTTTAGTCTCCATAGGCTTGTCACTTCCAAATGTCGAAAGTATTTCTTTATTCCTTAACGCCATCTCTACCACAACATCACATGGATCTTTGAGATGCGGCATTGTTGCCCTGGCAATCTCGAGCTCCAATCCATGAATGAACTTTTCATTCCTTTTGATTATAGTATTGATAGTAGCATATGTGTATCTAGATAAATCATCAAACTTAGTTTCATACTCCAGTACAAACGTACCTCCTTGCTCCAATTCCAAGAAAATTGCTACTTTTGACCTACTCGAATGAGTACACGAGAGTAGAGGAAAAACTTCGGGTCAGACAAAAAACTGTTTTGAATAATAATATACCATCACAAATGTGACATCCCCTATCTAGAGGCCCAAAGCTAAGCGCTACAGAAGCTGCAGTCATCTATAGTATTAACTTTCGGTGACTAAATACGGCCATGTTAATGGTATCTATAATATCAAAAGCACTTGAATATGAAACAAATCATAAATTTCAAAACAGAACTTTCCATTACATTTTAAAACACATGTTTCATATTCAGATTACATAATCCCAAACGTTTCCCGGGCAATGATAAAATATACTTATTACAAAATACGCCAAGAGAGATATATGAAGATCCCCCCCTTGGGTGATCAGAGTCATATAGTCATAATTGATTTAATATGTACATAGCAGAAATAAACTCAAAACAAAGAACTGCAACTCCTAATATCTATCTGTTAGCCTCCGGCTCGCCTACGGTAGCTTTATTCGTCATTCTACTAAAAACCTAAAAGAAGCTCAACCTCAGCCTACTCAAATCAATTTTGAGCACCTGAGAGTTTAAGAGGAAAACATAAACTTCGAGTCAGACATAAAGCATGGTGTGAATAATACTTTACATCCCGGTTATAAATGTTAAGTGAGACCACGCCGCTTAGCGGAACGGGTTTCCCCTCACTAACATCCTTTTAAAACATATCTTTTGCAAATCTTTTTCTGCAACCGGAACTGGTTAAATATTGTAAAGCATCATTATAAAAACATATATATCAAGTAATAAAAGAACTATCTGTTCAAACACTTTATTTTGTTTGGCCAACTATTAACCTTTGGCTGACTCAGGCCTACTAGACAATATAACAAAATAATCTAACATCTGTTAGACTCTCCTCTTCTGGACGGTCTGTCCTTAACTATCTGTTAAATACTTCTCTTCTGGATGGTTTATCCCTAACTTAACATCTCCCAATGTCACCTGATCCTAATGGTTTTGCTGGCTCACTAATAACCCATCTGTATACAAATATATATTCCTTTCTGTGTGTAATCATAATTTTAGTCTTACTTGTGACAATGCCCTAGACACTAGAATTTTGGACAAAAATTAGCTGCGGCCAATAGCTAATGTATAGGACATGACCTTATACCAGTCCCATATGGTATTCTAATATCTGAGTCATTTTTACTTAGGGATATCTTCCTATAATTTTCCTTGAAAACCTTTTCATCTGAATTTGATTTAAATTTTTTTTAAACAAAACTTAAACAAGGAAAACATTTATACTCTATGTTTAACTCAAAAATCAACTTGCCATGCTATATATATACTTTACTCAAATCTTTGTTGATGAAAACCTTTAAACATTTGAAAGTACCATTTCGATCCTATTGAAAGTACCCCTTTTGAAACCATGTAAAACCCTTTCTTTAATCTAGGCCGAAAGGCCAAATCTTCCTTTCGAAACCATTCATATAACCTTTCGAAACCATTGAAATTCCTTTTCCTTCGAAATCTAAAAACCATAGACATCCTTCTTTAAGACCATTAAACATTTCCTTTCGAAACCATAGGAAAAACCTTTCCTTTTAAAATTATTCAAAACCATTGGAAAAACCTTTCCTTTAGGCCTTTCGAAAACATAAGGGAACCACCCCTTTGAAACCTTCTTTAAAACCTTTCGAAGGCATCGAAAACTTAAACCCTTCAAAAGCATTTGGGTTCAATTTAAAACATGTGGAAAAACAAGTTTTAAAACCATTTAAGTCGAAACCATTCTCTTTAGAAACCATTGGGTTATTCCTCAAAAATCACTAAGGGTCACAAGCAATAGGGTCGAAAGCTAACCCTTTCGAAAGCTATAACTAAGTTAGGAAGTAATGGTATCAAGACACCCCTTCCGAAAGTATTGGAGAAGCGCAGGGTTTTTATAAAACAAAACAACCCCCTTCGAAAGCTCTGTTTCGAAAGGTAGAAAGCGGCTGCAAAGGCTTCGACATAATCGGAAGCTATCATTTAAAAACAAAGGTGCAACTATTTTATAACCAACCTTTAAAAACACTAACTTAGTCGAAAGCATTAAGTCGAAAGCTATTACTTAGAACAAAGGCGCAACCTTAAAACCTTTCTTTAAATCAATTGAGCTAGTCGGAAGCCAACTAAGTCGAAAGCATCTTAGTCGAAAGCAAGCAGGCGCTTTTCACATTTTAAAACATAAATGCGCTTTGACCCTTTCGGAACCCCTTGGTTTCGACTCTTACCTTCCGCCTTTTTGTCCGATTCACTATGTACCAAGATGTTGATACTATGTGCATTGGTTTGTGGAAGTAGGCGGAGGGTCTTAGTCGAAGGCTACCTGGGCGAAACCAAAAGTGGCGAAACACGCTTTTAACATGAATTTCTGATTTTAAACCTTTTTAAGTAAACTTTTTAACTAACCTGCCTTGTTTGTCAAACTCTTATTGGTTTCTAATTTTTCTTTTCGAAAAGAACTGCCATAATTTCAGAATTAAATAATTTAAATCATTTGCAAAACACCCCTTCTCCTTAATTAAATATATAAAACATTTAAGTCCCATACCTTAAATAATTTTACATATTCATCAAAACTCTTTGGAAAATTTTACAAAATTCCAGAAAATGCTTTTTAATATGTTTTCTAACATATAAAAATTTCAGACCCAAATAATTAATTATTTAGCCGTAAATAATTTATAACCTAATAAATTATTATTTTTACTAGAAAATTAATATAAAATCCACATTAATTCAGAAAATTATGAAAATTAAAACCCATCTCTAAAATATCATTTCTGATCTACTTTTAAATTTTCAAGGCATTTGGATGTCATTTATTAGGGTTTTCATATCAAACATATCATAAAAACAAATTTGAACATGTATAAATCATCAACAAAATATATATAAACTTCCAATCATCCAAAACATGGCATTATCATGCAAAATCATTTTGGGTTAACCTTAAATCCGAAAACTATAAGGAAAATGGGATGTAGTAATCATTCACCTTAGCTTTGTGATTAAAGATGTGAGATTTGATGTTGAATAAGTTGATTTACTCCTTCCTCTTGAAAATCCTAGCTTTATCTTCTCTTGAGATTGAAAATAGTGGCCGGCCTTAGAGTATTTTTGCTTGAGAAAAATGAAATGAAAGTGTGTTTGATATCTTAAGGGTTTAAGGTATAAGTTCATCCTATTTCCCATTTTTCCCTTCCTTATTTCCTAACACTTATTTCCATCTTATTTCTTTAGTTCATTTTTTTCATATAGGCATGGCTACCCTTAGTTAAATCAATTCTCAATCTGTTAATCACCTTACATTATTTTATTTTATTTAGCTAATTAAATATTCTAAATAATGTTACTAAAAATATGGGTTGTTACAATCTCCTCGCCTTAAAGAATTTCGTCCTCGAAATTACGATAAAGAACATAACAAGCAATCAAAGGTAAAACATACCACCAACAAATGAGGATAAGCGTCTCTAATCCTACTCTCAGTTTCCTAATTACAGTCTCTAGCATTGTCACTCCACTGGACCTTTACTAATCTGACTGTCTTGTTCCTCAACTTTTTCTCGTCTCTCTCGACTATCCGTATAGGCTTCCTAACTATACTCATATCTGGTTTCACTACTAAATCTTCTAACACAGTCGGTGCTATAGTAGTGTCTGGATCCCTAACACAATTTGTCAGATGAGATACATGGAAAACATCATGGACACCTGCTAAATTGCTCGGTAACTCAACTTTATATGCGAGTTTCTCGATCCTTTCTAAAATAGGAAATGATCCTATGAATCTCGATGCTAACTTTCCTATCTTCCCGAACCTGATAACACCTTTCATTGGCGATACTTTGATGAAAACATGATCTCCAACGGAGTATTCTAAATCTTTTCGTCTCCTATCTGCATAGTTTTTCTGTCTAGACCGAGCTTCCTTCATTCTCGCCCTTATCAGCTCAATCTTTTCTACGACATCTCTAACCAAATCTGGACCAAGCACTAATCTATCTCCGGTCTCTAACCAACAAACTGTAGATTTACATGGCCTTCCATATAAAGCCCCAAACGGTGCCATCCCAATGCTAGCCCAATAACTATAGTTATATGCAAACTCGACTAGATGAAGATGGTCTTTCCATGATCCTCTGAAATCCAATACACAAGCTCATAAGAAGTCCTCCAAGATCCTTTTAACTCTTTCCGTTTGCCCATCAGTTTGTGGATGGTAAGCGGTACTCATCTTGATCTTGGTTCCTAAACTTTCTTGTAAACTCTTCCAGAACTCATAAGTGAAAAAGGAATCTCTATCACTAATTATGCTACTAGGAATTCCATGTAGTCTAACCACATTCTTCATAAATAACTTAACTAATGCAGGTATTGTCCTATTTTCCTTAACCGAAATGAAATGGGCATTCTTGGTCAGTCTATCCGCTATGATCCATATACTTTCATTCCCTCTATTAGATCTCGGCAACCCATCAATAAAATCCATAGAAATGGAATTCCACTTCCATATTGGAATATACAATGGCTGAAGCAATCCACTCAGCTTCTGATGTTCGGCTTTCACCTGTTGACAGTTCAAACACTGTTTCACCCATAATCCAACATTCCTCTTCATGCCTTCCTAGAAGAAACTTCTCTTCATATCCTGATACATCTTTGTTCCTCCTGGATGAATAATGAACTTCGAACGATGACATTCCTCCAAAACTTCTTTCCTTATGTCTCCCATATTTGGAACACATAATCTTCCCTTCTTTCTCAACCACCAGTTCTGGTCAAGACTAAAATCCTTTAAGTCATCGTTCTCCATTCCACCCCTTAACTTCCTGATCCATTCAGCTAACACTGGATCCTCTTCCTATTTAGAAGCAATCTTCTCAATCGGTACTGGTCGAACTTCTTAACAAGAAAACATTGCATATCTCCACTAAACCCAGCCTCGGATCTCCATTGCACCCTACATGCAGACAATGCTTCCAAGTCTTTCCATTCTGTTATCATAGCTAACAGTACATTCTGATGTTTCCTACTGAGCGCATATGCAACTTTGCTGCCTTTCCCTAGTGTGTACTCTATTCTGAAATCATAAGCATCTAAAAACTCTAACCACCTTTGCTGTCTCATGTTCAGCTCCTTCTGGGAGAACAAGTACTTCAACGACTTATGATCTGTATATAGCTCGAACCTCTCTCCCAAAAGGTAATGCCTCCACACTTTCAAAGCAAAAATAACTGCAGCTAACTCCAAGTCATGCGTCGAATACCTAACCTCATGAGGTGTAAGCTGTCTAGAAGCGTAGGCAATCACTTTACCCCTCTGCATTAGTACAACTCCCAACCTAGTACCACACGCATCAGTATAAACAACTAAATCTTGATTCCCCTCCGGAACCACCAACACTGAAGCATGGGTCAATAAGTGTTTCAAACTCTGAAATGCTTCCTTACACTTATCGGTCCACACAAACTTTACGTCCTTTCATGTTAGCTTAGTCATCGACGCTGCTATCCGCAAGAAATCCTTTATAAATCTCCGATAATACCTAGCCAACCCAAGAAAACTTCTTATCTCAGTTACCGTTTCGGGTCTCTTCCAATTATTAATGACTTCGATCTTTTCAAGATCACTGACAATCCTTTCTCCAAAACCACGTGACCAAGAAACTTCACTTCCTTCTTCCAAAAATGACACTTTCAAAACTTCGCCTTCAGTTGATGTTCTCTCAAAGTCTCAAGAACCACTCTAAGATGAACTTCATGCTCTTTCTCATCCTTAGAGTATATCAAAATATCATCTAAGAATACCAACACGAATCTATCCAAGTGCTCTCTGAAAATCCGATTCATCAAATCCATAAAGAATGTCGGTGCATTAGTGAGTCCAAACGGCATAACTAACCATTCGTATGATCCATATCTCGTCCTAAATTCTGTTAAAGGAATACTATCCTACGCTACTCTAAGCTGATGAAATCCTGTCGCCAGATCCAACTGAGAGAATATCTTGGCTCCACTTAACTGATTAAACAAATCATCAATCCTCAGTAGTGGATATCGATTCTTTATCGTCTTCTCATTTAGCTTACGATAATCGGTACATAGCCTTAATGATCCGTCTAGCTTCTTAGCAAATACAGCGGCTGCTCCTCAAGGTGAACTACTTGGTCTAATAAAACTCTTGCCTTCTAAATCCACCAACTACATCTTTAGTTCCTTCATCTCTGTAGGTGTCATCCTATTTGGCGGCCTACTCATCGGTTCTTCTCCCGGCACTAAGTCAATCCGAAACTCAGTGGATCGTTTCGGCGGCAATCCAACTACTAGCTCAAAAACATCTGCGAATTCTCTAACTATGAAAACGCGATTCAACTCATCTTCTAACTCCCTAACACCTAACAAAGCATTCATCTCATAGCTAGGGTTTTCTACAGTATAAACTATCCGATCACCACAATCTGGGTGTCTAAGTGATATTTTCCTATCCTGGCAAAATATCTTAGCATCATATTCACTTAACCAATCCATCCCAAGAATAATTCTGAACCCTATAAAGTCAAATACATGCAAACCGCAAACAATGGTGTAACCTAGCAAGTCAAACGCTAAGTGGTCACACTTCATCCCAAGCGTCACATACCCACTTATCGGATTTGCAACTCTTAAGGAAGTAACTAAATATGTGGGTTCAAGGTTAATTTTATCTACCAAGCATCGAGATATAAAAGAATAAGATGCACCAGTATCAAACAAAATGCTAACGGACATACCGTGAATCTGAAGCGAACCTCCTAACACAGCCTTTCCCTTCTCTTGCACTACTGGCCTTGTAGCAGTGGGCTCCAATGCATACATTTGGCCCTTTCCTTCCTTTACAGGCTTGTTGCACTGATTCTTGTAGTGGTCGATCTGATCATAATTAAAGCATATGTATTCTTCTTTCCAATTACCTCCTTTCCTTTTTCCTTTCCTTTTTCCTTTCCAGTACGACACTCATGAGCATAATGTCCTTTCTTATCGCACTTATAGCAGACCAGCTCAGACTTTCCCTTTTTGCTACTCCTCCTTTCTGAGTATTCTTCTTGTGGAAAAAATTCCTCTTTTGGCCCTGTCCAACCTGGACTTCCTTCTCCTTCTTCTTCTCCAAACAAGCAACATCTCTTCATGTCTCAACGCCATTTCCACCAATACATCACATGGATCCCTGATGTGCGGTAAAGTAGCCTTAGCCAACTTCGGCTTCAAACCTTTAATAAACTTTTCATTCCTTTTCAACATTGTGTCAACAGTGGTATACCCATACCATGCTAACTCTTCGAATCTACTGGCATACTCCAGAACTGACATCTCCCCTTGTTCCAGCTCAACAAACTTTCTAACCAACACGGATTGCGCCATTACTGACATGAACCTTTCATGAAACCTCATCTTGAGCTCTACCCACGTCATAGTCTCTTCATCCACACCAACAGTCACAATATTCCACCAAAACAAAGCAGCTCCCTGAAACTGTCTTGAAGCAAGTCTTTTTTTTTCTCGTCATTGAGCCCTAGGTCAGCAAAAATCCTTTCATAGTGTAGCAGCCAGTTTTCCACCTCGATAGCATCCTCAGTTCCAATAAACGGCTTTCCTCCAAGCCTAGTATAATCTCTGCTCAAGTTAGCATACTGATTGACTATCGGAGCTTCCTGAACTCCTCCTCCAGCAGCATTTCCTCCAACAACTCTAGTTGCGATCCCAGCTTGCATCATGTTTATGAAAAACTAATACATGGTTTCCATGTCCACTTAGGGAACCCCAGCACCAACATTCTCAGCCTGACCTTGACTTCTTCTAGCATTTGGTCAGGCATTCTATTTGTGGTGGTGTTGTCTCCTCCTAGATTAACTTTGCCTCTTCTTCCATCCATATCTGTGTTCAATCCTTGTGAGATATAGAAGAATAGCCTAACAAAGATAGGAGTCTAGAGATAAGGCATATACTTATATATAGCAAATACAAGTACGTTACTATAGCGTTATCCCATACCCTGATCCTAACTCAAATTCTTAAGGATTATGTTTTCAAAAATCATTTTTAGTTAAAGTATTTCATAAACCTATGCTCTGATACCAAGTTGTGACATCACCTATCTAGAGGCCCAAAGCTAAGCGTTACAGATGCTGCAGTCATTTATAGTATTAACTTCTGGTGACTAAATGCGGCTATGTTAATGGTATCTATAATATCAGAAACAAATCATAAATTTCAGAATAGAAATTTCTATTACATTTCAAAACACATGTTCCTTATTCAGATTACATAATCCCAAACGTTTCCTAGCTAAAATATACTTATTACAAAATACGCCAAGAGCAACATATGAAGATGCTCCTTTGGGTGATTAGAGTCATATTGTCATAATTGACTTAATACATACACAGTGGAAATAAACACACAAAAAAGAACTATAACTCCAAATAGCTATACGTTAGCCTCCTGCTCGCCTCCTGTAGCTTTATTCGTCATCCTACTAAAAACCTGAAAGAACCTCAACCCTCAGCCTACTCAAATCAATTTTGAGCACCCGAGAGTTTAACGGGAAAACATAAACTTCGAGTAAGACATAAAGCCTGGTGTGAATAATACTATACATCTCGGTTATAAATGTTAAGTGAGACCACGCCGCTTAGCGGAACGAGTTTCCCCTCACTAACATCCTTTTAAAACATATCTTTTGCAAATCTTTTCCTCTAATCAGAACTGGTTAAATACCGTAAAGCATCGTTATGTAAACATACATATCAGGTAATAAAAGAACTATCTGTTCAAACACTTCAGTTTTGTTTGGCTGACTATTAACCTTTGGCTTACTCGGGCCTACCAGACAATATAACAAAATAATCTAACATCTGTTAGACAATCCTCTTCTGGACGGTCTGTCCTTAACTATATGTTAAATACTTCTCTTCTAGGCGGTCTATCCCAAACTTAACATCTCCCAGGGTCACCTAATCCTAATGGTTTTGCGGGCCTACCAATAACCTATATGTATACAAATATATATTCTTTTCTGTGTGTAATCATAATTTTAGTCTTGTCTGTGACAAAGCCTTACACACTGGAATTTTGGACAAAAATCAGATGGGGCCAATAGCTAATGTATAGGGAGCGACCCTATACCAGTCCCATCTGGTATTCTAATATCTGAATCATTTTTACTTAGGAATATCTTCCCATAATTTTCATTGAAAACCTTTTCATCTGAAATTGATTTAAAAACCCTTTTTTTATATCAATCTTAAACAAGGAAAACATTTATACTCTATTCTTTACTCAAAAATCATCATGCCATGCTATATATATACTTTACTCAAATCTATGTTAATGAAAACCTTTAAACATTTGAACCCCTTTCGATCCTATTGAAAGTACCCCTTTCAAAACCATGTAAAACCCTTTCTTTAATCTAGGCCGAAAGGCCAAATCTTCCTTTCGAAACCATTCATATAACCTTTCGAACCCATTGAAATTCCTTTTCCCTCGAAAGCTAAAAACCTTATACATCCTTCTTTAAAACCATTAAGCATTGCATTTCGAAACCATAGGAAAAACCTTTCCTTTTAAACTTATTCAAAACAATTGGAAAAACCTTTCCTTTAGGCCTTCCGAAAACATAGGGGAACCACCACTTCAAAACCTTTCGTAGGCATCGAAAACTTAAACCCTTCGAAAGCATTTGGGATCAATTTAAAACATGTGGAAAAACACCTTTCGAAACCATTTAAGTCGAAACCATTCTCTTTCGAAACCATTGGGTTATTCTTTAAAAATCACTAAGGGTCACAAGCAACAGGATCGAAAGCTTACCCTTTCGAAAGCTATAACTAAGTTAGGAATTGATGGTGTCGAAACACCCCTTCTGAAAGCTTTGAAGAAGCGGCATGGTTTTTATAAAACAACACAACCCCCTTTGGAATCTCTGTGTCGAAAGGTAGAAAGCGGTAGTAAAGGCTTCGACATAGTCGGAAGCTATCATTTAAAAACAAAGGTGCAACTATTTTATAACCAACCTTTAAAACCACTGACTTAGTCAAAAGCACTAAGTCGAAAGCTATTACTTAGAACAAAGGCGCAACTTTAAAACCTTTCTTTAAATCAATTGACCTAGTCGGAAGCCAACTAAGTCGAAAGCATCTTAGTCGAAAGCAAGCAGGCGCTTTTCTCATTTTAAAACATAAAGGCGCTTCGACCCTTTTGGAACCCCTTGGTTTCGACTCTTACCTTCTGCCTTTTTGTTCAATTCACTATGTACCGAGACGTTGATTCTATATGCATTGGTTTGTGGAAGGAGGCAGAGGGTCTTAGTCGAAGGCTTCCTGGGCGAAACCAAAAGTGGGGAAACACACTTTAACATGAATTTCTGATTTAAAACCTTTTTAAGTAAAGTTTTTAACTAACCTGCCTTGTTTGTCAAACTCTTATTGGTTGCTAATTTTTCTTTTCTAAAAGTACTACCATAATTTCAGAATTAAATAATTTAAATCATTTGCAAAACACCCCTTCTCCTTAATTAAATATATAGAACATTTAAGTCCCATACCTTAAATAATTTTATATATCATCAAAAATCTTTGGAAAATTCTACAAAAATTTCAAAAAATCCTTTTTAATATGTTTTCTAACATATAAAAATTTCAGACCCAAATAATTATTTATTTAGCCGTGAATAATTTATTACCTAATAAATCATTTTCTTCACTAGAAAATTAATATAAAATCCACATTAATTCAGAAAATTATGAAAATTGAAACCTATCTCTAAAATATAATTTTTGATCTACATTTATATTTTCATGGTATTTTTATGTTATTTAATTGGGTTTTCATATCAAACATATCATAAAATCAAATATGAACATGTATAAATCATCAACAAAATATATATAAACTTCCAATCATCCAAAACATGGCATTATCATGCAAAATCATTTCAGGTTAACCTTAAATCCGAAAACTATAAGGAAAATGGGATGTAGTAATCATTCACTTTAGCTTTGTGATTAAAGATGTGAGATTTGATGTTGAATAAGTTGATTTACTCCTTCCTCTTGAAAATCCTAGCTTTATCTTCTCTTGATATTGAAAATGGTGGCCGACCTTAGAGTATTTTTTCTTAAGAAAAATGAAATGAAAGTGTGTTTGATATCCTAAGGGTTTAGGGTATAGTTCATCCTATTTCCTATTTTTCCCTTCCTTATTTCCTAACACTTATTTCTATCTTATTTCTTTAGTTTATTTTTTCATATAGGCACGGCTACACTTAGTTAAATCAAATTTCAATCTCTTAATCATCTTACATTATTTTATTTTATTTAGCTAGTTAAATATTCTAAATAATTTTACAAAAAATATGGGGTGTTACATCGATCCAAATAGATATCTAGTGAGACCATGTTGCTTAGTGTAACGAGTTTTCCCATCACTGGTATTTTATCCAAATATGCCAATCATAAATCATGCACCTACAACCACAATAGTTAGAGCAAAACATAACATGATCATATGCATGCATTTAACATGGGTAAGTCTAACTAGTCTATTATCTTAGGGTTATGCACACCCAGGGTTTACCCTTCCTACAATTTAACTGTCTATCTCAAATTATAGTTTTCCTAGGGTCACTATGAACCTAATGGATATGCAGCCCACTAATAACCTATCGGGCTGACTCGGGACAAAACTTTAACCAAATATCCCAAAATCTCCAAATTCGATTAGGAGTCTCCAAGTACGGTTAGGAGTAAAATACCTTAAATATTTTGGTGAGCATATAGAGCTACGAGTTCCTTTATGTGTGTAAACATCCTTTTTTCTCACTATTGACAAGTCTTATGCACTGGAATTTCGACCCTACACCAGTGCGAGGGCTAACGGTTGAAGCATAGGGAGCGACCCTACACCAGTCCCACCTATAATCTTATCTGATTTTAAAACCTTGAGTCATATATTTTTATCAGTTCAGGGCATCCTAATACAATTGGTCTATTTGATCTCTTTGGTGCAATTCTACTCACTCAGGAGTTCATTCTGACCATACTCATGACTGAAACAATCTAACTGGTAATTCCATTCCCAAATCCAAAAATGTAAAACGGGATCATAAAAATGTGAGTATGACAATGATAAATATGCAAATTTAACTGATCAAATGATAACAAGAATACATAACATCATCCATCAACATATGTTCAATCAATAGTCATTGGCATCACAAATTATTTAATTTAAGTAATAATTTCCTTTGGAAAAATTCATGTAAAACTTAGGCTAGAACACTATTTTATTTCCTTGAAACCATTTATCTTTAGAAATGATAAACCACCTAAAATCATTCTTAAAAACAAGGAAACTATAGCCCATATACTTAGCCCAAAATCTCATGCCAAAGCACTATCTTCTTTACATAGCTTTTAAAACATTAGCTGTCAAAATAGGGATGTCGACCCTTTAGAAAACATGGCTATCGAGCCCATAAACATAGCTATTTATTTTGTGAAGCATAAGGCTGTCGAGCCTATAAAATATAGCTTTCGAATCTATAAACATACAACTATACATGCCACTAAAATACAGGTGTCGAGCATCTACTCAAAAAGGTATCGAATAACTATAATATAGTAGATGTGTCTTAAAACAAAAGGCGCCGAGCCTCTAAGAAAAGTTATCTAATTTGTAAACACATGACAGTTAATGCCGTTGAAAACATTGATGTCAAACAAATAGAGGAAAAGTGGCTTTGAGTTTTAAAACATTTAGAGTTGTCGAACCCTTAAAATCTTTGGGATGCCGAACCCCTAAAACTTGTTGGTGTCCCATCTTAAAAGGCTTAAAGGTATCGAACTTTTAAAATGTTAATATGCAGTCTCGAAAATATTGGGTGCCGAGTCTCTACAACCATTTGATACCGACGCCCTACAATACTTTGTGTCAAGCTTCTATATAAGCAAATACATCACATATCTACTAAGTAGATATTGCATGCATCATTCTATGTAGATGCCGAGTCAATAAATTCAATACATCCTATAACTATCAGATAGTTATTCCATGTATTAACCTTCATGGATGTCGAATATCGATATAACTGGGGTGTCGAGTATCTACAATGGCATTATTGTAATTATAATAAAAAATGTTTTATTTCCTTTTAATGTCAATACTTTACACCAACTCTTGCCCCATGTCAAATTATCATTGGATAACAAAATGCTTTACATATTCTTTTCAAAAATTGCTGGTTAATCTATTCTACCTTCTCAAATATCTTTGCAAATTCTTATAACTAATATATTTATCTTATTAATTATGCACTTTTCTAGAGCAATAGATTCATATAAAATCATAACCTTTAGGGAAAAATCCCCAAAAAATCACCAAAAATCCTAATTTTCATCTTCTTCCTTATATAAAAATTTTATGACAAAAATATTAATTTAATTATTTTTTATAATTAAAACCCGAAATAAACACCTTTTTCCTCTTAGAAAATTCATAAAATATTCATATGAACTTGAAAAATTATGAAATTAAAAAATCATTTCCAAAATAATGTTTTACACAACATATTCGAATTTTAAATCAATTGGAGATTATAAAATTAAGTTTTTCTTTCAAAACCTATTAAAACAATCCCATAGAAATTTCAATAAATCATCATTCAATGCAATAATGATAATCATCAATCAAAGCATGACATACGTTCGTAATCAATTTGGAAATCATTCACAGATCCAAAAACAAAGTAAATAAATGAGATGGATACTATTATTCACCTTAGATTAGATAAAAGAGTTTGAGATTTTTTGTTGATTAATTCCTTTTACTTTTTTCCTTGATTTCCTCTTTCTTGTCTTCTAAGTAATGGCCAACCTCTTTATGTTATGTTTTGATATTTTGAAAAATGAAATGAGAATGAATGAGAGAGGAAGGGTCTGGGGAATGAATTAAGGGATTATTCCCATTATGTCTCTCTTATAAATTCCTTTCGATTTTATGTTTAAAACAATCTTCTTAATTGATTAATTAAGTCACGACCTAATTACTTAACAAATATCATTCTCTTTATCACTTTACATTATTATATTTAATATCTAATAAAATTTCTACAATAATGTTAAACAAAAATGAGGTGAGTTACAGGTAGCTAACACTCATTTAGCTTGGCCACAACTAAGTTAAGTCACCTCTGGTAACTGCATCAGCAAGCATTGGACTACTTGTTGAATGTTCGCCCTGATAAATAGGTAGGTTTTATGCATTGGTGTTCCCGACACCTTGACTGGTAGCAACAAATATGGCCATTGAATTAGGAGGCATGCTCTGAAGACTCTCGCTGAAAGCACCAAAAAAATTTCTCAAAAAATGGCAGACATCTCCAAGAGATTTTGTCGAACTATAGGTATTGAATGTATTATCAGGCTGTTGTTTATATGAGGATTAATATTTATCAGAGAGAAACTCTAATATAGAAAAAATATAGCAAATGTACTGAATAAAATAAAAAAACGGATAGGTTTATAGTGTTTTGGCTGATGGTTGCCTATATCCACTTTGAATTATCATTCATTTCCATATAGGTCTCGAATATAATGTAGAAATACAAGATATAACGACCGGTTGATTGAAAGAAATGAAAATAAAGCTCTTAGAAATTGATTCGGCAATTCCAGTTCAGTAGTTTTTTGCTCTCAAAACTTATCTGCCATCACTATTAGTCCATGGGATATTTATTGGTATAAGATTGTAAAGCAATCGGTACAGCACTTCCTAAAAGATATGTACTTTCCATTTTTCACCTGTTATGATCAGTAGTGATTGGTTTAATGACTATTGGGTTTGGCTAATATTTGGTTCGGTAAATACAGCCTACCAAACCATTTTTCTTGTCCAGTAGTTAAAGACTAGCAAATCAGTTTTCCTATTTGATGGTTGACTATTAAATCGTTTCAAGTTACTTTCCACCAGACCATTTCTTGCTGAACTGTTAACTTTACTTTATCAAAATTTGGTTTTATCTTTTGATTTTCTTTGAGTTAACTTCTAATCCTCTTATCCCTTTGCTTTGCCTTTATGGCTATGTGATAGCACTCTTATTGTTAACCTTCCTGCTATATCTTTGCTCCTTGATGTTTTTTTGTATACATTGTGCTGTGAGTGAAAATTCTTACAATAGCTTCCACTACACAAAAAAAATCTTCGCTTTGATTAATGCAAATGTCAATGTCATTTATCTAATTATGTAAGGATTGAGGTAAATCTGAGGTTTTGAGGGTCAAATTGTTTTCAACAATTTGGGATGACATTTTCTTAATAGTCCCTCTTATTTCGCTCATATCTTGTCACCTTAAATAATTAATCAGAGCATCCATGTTTAGCTAAGGATCAAACCACAAATCTATTTCTTCTCCATTTTCTAATCTATTTTCAGTCAGCCCATTATATAAAATTCTAAGCTTAAGCAATATCTTCCATATGTAAGAGGAATTGGCATCGACAGAGGAAATCCAGAAATAACTTTTTCCACAATACCAATTTCACATCCATACAACCAATAAATTATCCTATTGTATGAGTCTCCAAAGAAGATTCATCATTACTGCATTATTTATGTTCCCCAATTCCTTGAAACTCAAATCTATCTCCTTTCCAGCTACATACTTTATTCAAGTTAGTTTGGTATTGCTTACCTTCTCATAGGAAATAGGCATAAATTTTTTCTATATATTTCATTGCCTTAATGGGCATTTGTCTGATTTAAACCTAGAAATTAACTATAGAGTGTACTATAGTTTTATTAACTCATTTCTACCAATACTATTTAAACATCTTCCACTCCAACCTTCAAATCTCTCTTTATTCATTTCGATTAGCATGTTGAAATTATATTTTTTTGATATGTTGATTGATAGAAGAATTCCTAAGAAAGTAATTAGAAAACCAGTGGTATAGAATCTTGATATGTCTTTATTCCCTATTATTTATGACTGATTACCTGAAGAATATTTTTTACTTTCACTCATTTATTGATAGTCTAGCAAAAATTTCCAAGTCATTCATAATTATCTTTAACTATTTCTACATTATCAATACTTGCTTTTGGAAAAAACATGTCATCTGTTTACATTAGATGATTTATAAGTGGACTTGTGTAATAATGGGTTTGGATTTCATTGCTATAACGACCCAAAAAATTTAACAATGTTAATATTAATTAGTGAAAAATGAATTTTTAATTAAAGGGATTTGAGTATCTTATATATATATATATATATATATGTTATGTAAGTCTTTCCAAGCTGATCAATTTAGTATATAAAATTGTTAAATTTGGAGTCACGGTTTTGGAGATTGGAGTTTTACAAGTTATAAACGACGTGCGTAGCGATTTCAATTCAAATTGGGTAAACGATCAATAATTCAACTTAATGACTATTTAAATGAAGCTATGTAACCCAAGCTAATCCCAAAATTCCCTAATCACATGGATATAGGAGCTGATAATCTCTAATTCTAGTTTGTTTTAAATTCAAAGTGTCCAATACCTTTAAGATTATGTACTAAAATGATCGACTTGAGGATGCAACCAACGACAAGTGGTCTTTTGTCGTAAAAGTGCTCAAGTCAATCATAAAAGCTCATGGCAGCGAAACCCTAGGTTTTCAAATTGGGTTTTTTATTAATGCATTAGTTGCTGAAATTGATCATTCAGATTAGTAGAGCTTGACCAGATGAACTAAGATCTGGTTTCAATTGGATGAATTGATCAATATGCTCCAGTAATTAATGGAAAAGGTCATGACAACTGGAAAAAAGGTGGGATGATTTTGGACATTGTTGGTAGTGGTGAAGGCTGTGATAGGTATAGGAGGAGATGGTGGTCACGACGAGGTTGGTTAGCAATCTGATTATGGCGTCAAGGCGGTGAATTTGGTGGTCAAAGCGGAAGGCAACGGTTTTAATTTTGGGGAGAAGGGTATATTTGTACATAAGCCCTTTCTATTATTTAATCATATTTTAAACCTTGAAACTTCTAACGTCCATACTTTTTGCATACAAACTTACTTCATGTGTGATTTCTTCCATTGGACTCATAGTGAAATTATGGACAATGTGGCATATGGTTTTCTGACTTTTGGAGTTATTCGCGAAAGTTATTTTTTACGATTAAATAATTTTAACTATTCATGTTTTAGAAGTATTAATTTGCAAAAGAATAGTTTTCTCATAATATGGCACATAGTTGCGATAGATATGTTATTTCTTGATTTGATTATTTACCATTAATTGTTGTATCATTGGGTGATGAGTGTTTAATTATAATTTATTTTTGATTAAAGTGCAATTAATTAATTGATTAAAAATGAGTAAAACTGTTTAATTTTGGAAGGTAAGATTATTTACAAATTTTAAGGGATATTTGTAAACAACGGTGATTCAAATTTTGTTACTAAAATTAATGTGAGATATCTAATATGCTTATTATTTATGAATTTTAAGGAAAATGCAAAAATAATGAACACATATCTAATTTTAAATGGAATTGATGAATTTATTGTAATTTATAAAATAAAGTAAGACTTAATAAATAATAATATGATTTTGTAAAGATTTTTTATTGTTTTGACTAAATAACAAAAGTATCTTGAGCTAGGTTATTACTATTTTGAGATAAATAGCAATAAAAAGGTTTTTGAGATTTGAAATGGAATATTATTATTTTTGAATTAAATAGCAAAAAACTGGTTGTGAAAATAGTAAAGTGGTTTGAGAATATATTTTTGTTATGACGTAAAATAATAATATTATTGCTTTTGGAAGTAATTTTACTTAAGTTACTATTTTTAATTAAATTATAATGTTTTGATGTATTTTAAATAATAAACATATAATGAAGGATTTTGTAATATAGTATCGTTTTTGAGGAATTATTTTTTATTTTGAGATAAATAAAAGGGTTTTTATAACAAACAATAATAAAATGATTTTATACTGAAGAGGAAATAATAGGAATAACCTCCTTATTGTGGATGGTTGTAATATATGTTGAAATTATCATATATGTTTGTTGTATGATAATGGAATCACATATGGATGAGTATAGGATATTTTTCCATTACTACTATCGAATGATGATTATTTAATTACGGTTTTGTTTTATTAATGAGTTTGATGCTTGTGTTACTATTGTTGAGTAGTTAGTACACATTTGACGGATTGATGTTTGTGTGACTAATATAAAGTAGTTTGTATACAATTGATAAATTGGTGTGTTCCTAATACGGAGTAGTTAGTACACATTTGATAAATGTGATGTTATTTTATTAGTGATTATTGATTAGTACACATGTGACTACATTTGTTGCCGACGATTTATTGGATGGTTGGGGTTAACATTGAATAATTGAATGCGTGTGAAGTTTGATTACTATGTATTGCTATTACTATTATCGTTACCCCACATTTATAATGGCTTATTGCGATGGCATGAAGAATTTTATTCTACTTATGTTGGATGTTTGGTTACTATGGTTGTGCAATGTTATGTGCTAACATATATTTAATGCAAGAGAAGAGTAGGAAATAGAATTACGTTGGCTTGATTCCGAAAGGGTACTGTTATGGCTGAATTTTCCACAATCTTCGAACGGACTTAAATGGTCGAATTGGATGAACAAACGATGAAGAAATGACCGAATGACTTGAGAAATATCGTAAAAAGATAAGAAAATGGAAATATATAAAATAGTTGCAAATTTGGAAAGTCACATTTTTTATTGGAGTTCTCAAGTCGGTATTGAGTTGGCCTGAAGCGAAACCTAAAGCGAACCAAGGATTAGCCTGAAGTAGGTGGAAAAACATAAGCGAAATTCAACCTCAAATTGGCTTGAAGCGGCCCAAAGCAAATCAACAGTTGGCCCGGAGTGTGACCCAAGGTCAGATCGGTACCGATCTGAAGCTCATGGATCGGCACCTGTGATGCCCCACCTCTATGCTCACGCTAGCCAAGAACAATACTGGGTAATGCTGTCGACTAGCACGAAGAATAAGGCTATTGAGGAGCAACCTTCTATGTAATTGCTTTGTGCGAGCACCGATATGTCAGATAATATAACTTACATTTCATTTCAAGAGGAAATCCAACATGTCCAATACAAACTCAAAGCTACCACACAGTGTCTAAGTGGCCTTCGGAAACAAATATAGGAATAAACATAACACAAATCAGCCACAGACATTCATATCACAAAGGCAGAAACAGATATGAATATATAACACAAAAAGGTGTACATCAGAGTAGTGGTCAAATAAGATCCACAGTATCACAAAAGAATAGTTACAAGTGCTAGACAAAAGAATAAGTATACATCATGGAGTCTATATCTCAAATGTATAACGACACAAACTACCAATATAATGTAGTTAGACAAAAGTCAGAAGATGATCCCTGATAAGGAGTCAAGCAGAGGCACCTGTAACATCTCGGTTTGACCCGAGTATTCTTTAATAAGGAAATAATAAACGGATCAGTCTAGCTATAATTATCATATATAAAATGAGATATGAGTAGAGATATAACAAAAACGTATGATAACCATAATGTCAAACTGCGACAAATATACTTTAAACAACAACAAAATCATACAATATCTCAAGAATCTCAAATCACTAAAAAAAATGTCATATTCTTTATTTTATTCACCAAACCCCAAATATTGACAAACATATCATTGCCAATCACAAAAAGAGGTGAAACACAAATTCTAGAAATCATCAATTAGAAATCCAGAAATCAAAAGGGGGGAGGCCTATCACAAACGGGAGCATGAAAACTCACCAACACGTGTATCACAAACGGAACGCTATTCCATGGTCGCTAACCATAAATTTTGAGCCGAAGCTCCACAAACGGCCCGAAGACCACGAGTCGCTACCCCGCCAAATTTGAGTCGAAGCTCCACAAACGGGGTTTTTAGTCCCCACACAAACAAATAGACATCGCACATCGCTAGTCTAAATCACAAAATGATCATCATCGATCAATAAAAAGTGTGAATTACACTAAGCCAGTAAATATAAGAGTTTAGCTTCATGTCCCATAACCACTAGCTTAACTTAAATATTTACGAACAAATTGTAGATTTCACTCGAAAATTGTCACAAGATTTTCAATCGAGCAAGTCCATAAATTAATCGACGAAGTAAACGCAAGCGTTTCATACCACTTTTTTTGCTAAGCCGTTTAATTAGATTTTCTCATACGAATGAGGTAAAGGTTTGTATATACTAATAGATTAGAAAACGGTTTTATAAACGGGCTTTGTATTAAAAATAGAGTTGAAAACATCTTAGTAAAAGAGTTTGAATATTTACTACTAGTATAGAAACCTTTGTATTTTAAAGTGACAAACCAGAGAAATGATTGTAGAAACAATCAACCATCAAAAATTCACATACGAAGACGTGAATCAAATCCAGAGAAATCGATACCGAATCCATCAAAATGGATATCCACAAAAATCCTGAAAAAGAAGTCATCAGAGTAGATAATAAATGGTAACAACAAATCGGATAATCACGAATCGATAAAAACTGGAAATCAAAGCAAAATAATTAAGTAGGCTGAGATAATCAAGTCAGTCGACTGACCCAGGTGGTCAGTCGACTGACACAAGGATACAAATTTTATGTCCCCAGGGTCAGTCTACTGACCCAGATGGTCAGTCGACTGACACAGACCCAGGCAATTTCCTGGGTCCTGGTTCAGTCGACTGACCCACTGGTTCAGTCGACTGAACCTGCTTCTACGCATTTTTCATTTTCTGGTTCAGCCGACTGACCTTCTGTGTCAATCGACTGAACCTGCTTCAGAAGCATATTCAGCCTAGCCCCCTTTTTGGGGAAAAATCAATTACACGAAAATGGGAGCGAACGAACGTGCAACATCGACTAGGGACTTACGCCTAGCGACAACTCAGCCTTGTATGGCCCTTCGAAACATCCCACTATCGTGTTCAAACATCAAAGATTGGATTTTTAAAGATTTGAACTTAAAACACCAAAAATTGGAATATTCACCAATTCAATTCAAATCAAAAGCAAATGAACATAAATAAGTGTTAGGAATTCATACCCAACAACAACGATATCTATAGAAATAGATGTGAGTTCATAAACTCACCTTTAAACCCAAAAACGATGAAGGAGAAGCTTGAAAGCAAAGGAAGATCAACTACTCTACCACTTCAACTCTAGAAGCTCCAATCTAAGTCTAGAAGCAATAATTTCCCAAATTAGGTTATAGGAAATTTCCGAAATTGGAGAGAGATTGAGATGGAGAAGAAGAAGATGATGCTTACCTTAGCTTCTCTTTGAATTTGGAGCAAGAATTTGTATTTGCAAAGAAGATTAGGGCTTAGGAATTCTAATTCTTTTTCTCTACCCCCATTTTTCTAAAGCTTGAGTGTTAGGAAATATTATAAAGGAGTGAAGAGGAGTGGAGAGGAGTTGGGTTTATATGTTGGGTTAATGGGCTGAAACCCAAACCCAAAACCCTAAATGAAAACATCAAAATTTTACTCAACTCCAAACATATCGATGTTTATACTCAAAAAAGTTGTAAACACCATTTTGGACTCAATGGAGGTGGTCTCAAGTCCCAATTCGACTGTTTACAAAAAGTTGCTTTTCGGACTTTAATCTGATTAATGATTCTATATTTAAATAAAATATTTAAATATTAAATCATAAAATATACGGGTTCTTACAGACTCCCCTCCTTAAAGAAATTGCGTCCTCGCAATCTTTAAGAAGTGAATAAGAAGTAACAACAATAAAAGCATATCAACACAAAAAAGAAGAAATTTGAAAAAAGAAGTTCACCTTAAGGAGCACGAGAGAGCAAGTCCAGATGTGTTTTCTCGATGAATTCTCTAGATTCCCAAGAGCAATCCTTAGGATTTGAGGACCATTGAACTTTCACAAGAGGAACATCTTTATTTCGAAGGCGTTTGACCTCCGAAGCAATGATTCGAATAGTATGTTTCTCAAGTCAAATTAGGCGAAACTTCAATTTCTTCAATAACACCGGGCTCAAGAACATAATCGGAATCTCGAAGGCATTTCCGTAGTTGAGAGACGTGGAATACGTCATGAATAGCAGAAAAATGAGCCGGTAATAAAAGGCGATAAGCCACGGAACCAATGCGTTCGATGATGGGAAATGGGCCAATATATCGAGGTGCTAATTTTCCCGATCGACTGAAACACACAACACCCTTCATAGGTGAAACACGAATAAACACAAAATCTCCCACAGAAAATTCTAATTTCCTTCTTCAATTATTGGCATAGGATTTTTGTCTACTTTGAGCTTCTTTCATCCTATGACGAATAAGGTCAATCTTTTTTGTGGCATCACGGATAAAATCAGGACCTAAAACCAGTTTCTCACCGGCTTCAAGCCAACACGAAGGAGATCGGCATGGCCTTCCATATAGTGCCTCGAAAGGTGCCATACCAATACTAGATTGGAAGCTATTATTATAGGAAAATTCAACAAGAGAAATATGATCTTGCCAACTTCCATCAAAATCGAGAACACATACACGAAGAAGATCTTCAAGAGTTTGATTCACACGCTCCGTTTGTCCATCGGACTGAGGATGGTAAGCGGTGCTAAAATTAAGCTTTGTTCCCAAAGCTTTTTGAAGACCTTTCCAAAATCCACTAGTAAACAATGGATCACGATCACTAACAATAGAAGTAGGAACTCCATGCAATCTAACAATTTCCTTGACAAAGAGTTTAGCCAAAATAGGTACGGTCTGATTGGACCGAACGGGAAGAAAATGGGCGGATTTTGTAAGTCTATCTACTATCACCCATAGGCTATCATGGCCTGAACGAGAACGGGGAAGACCGTCAATAAAGTCCATGGAAATTTGATCCCACTTTCATATTGGAATTTCCAATGGTTGCAATAACCCACCGGGCCTTTGATGCTTGGCCTTAACGAGTTGGCAAGTCATGCAACGCTTAACAAAGTTAGCAATATCAGATTTCATCCCATCCTAATAATAAAGTCGCTTCATATCCGCGTACATTTTACTACTACCGGGATGAATGGTAAATTTAGAACGATGAGAATCTTCTAAAATGTCTTTACGAAGATCATAAATATTTGGCACGATAAGTCTACCAAATTTTCGAATACCGCCACGAGCATCAATATCAAAGTCTTTCAAACCTTCAATATCAATTTTATCCCTACAACTTTGGCTAAGATGAACCAATTCGGGATCATGCTTTTGAGCTTCAAGAATGCGGTCTAAAAGAGAAGGATGAGCCTCAAGGCTTCATAAAATAAGAGATGAACATAAATCGGATTCACGATCTCGAATCTCACAAGTGGACAAAGTCTCGAGATCATTCCATTCGGATACCATCATGGAAACAGCCGCTTGTTGCTTACGACTAAGAGCATCGACAACACGATTTCCTTTTCCGGGAGTATAAAGAATATCAAGATCATAAGATGCAAGGAACTCGAGCCAACATTGTTGATGCAAATTGAGTTCCTTTTGAGAAAATAAATACTTCAAAGATTTATGATCGGTATAGAGAACAAATTTCTCTCCCAAAAGATAATGACGCCAAATTATAAGGGCGAAAACGATAGCCGCGAGCTCTAAATCATGAGTGGCATATCTAGTCTCGACAGGCTTTAATTGCCTAGAAGCATAAGCGATAACACGTTCCCTTTGCATGAGAATGGCTCCCAAACCAACACGACTAGCATCGGTATAAACAATAAAATCTTGGTTCCCATCGGGAATCACAAGAATAGGAGCATCGGAAAGGAGTTCTTTTAATTTTTGAAATGAAGCTTCACATTTGTCTGACCAAATGTATTTAACTCCCTTCTTTGTCAAACTAGTGAGAGGTACGGAAATTTTAGAAAAGTCTTTTATGAACCGACGGTAATAGCCCGCCAATCCAAGGAAGCTACGAATTTCTGTCACACTCTCCGGTCTCTTCCAATTTTGAATCGCTTCAATCTTTGAAGGATCCACGGATATTCCGAATTCAGAAATAATATGCCCCAAAAATTTCACACTAGATTGCAAAAAGTGGCATTTAGAAAATTTTGCTTTCAATTGGTTACTCCTGTATCCAACACAATCCGAAGATGATTTTCATGCTTTTCCTCGGTTTTAGAATAAATAAGAATATCATCGATAAAGATGAGAACAAATCGATCGAGGAAGTCTTTGAAAACTCGATTCATAAGGTCAACGAAATAAGCTGGAGCATTCGTTAAACCAAATGGCATAACAAGCCATTCATAAGATCCATAACGAGTACGGAACGATGTCAAAGGAATGCTATCCTCTGCAATATGGAGCTGATGAAAACCGGTTGCTAAGTCGAACTGTGAAAAGACTTTAGCACCACTAAGTTGATCGATTAAATCATCAATCCGATGTAAGGGATATTTATTTTTGATGGTGAGATCGTTAAGCTTGCGGTAGTCAACGTAAAGCCTAAGTGTACCATTAGATTTCTTCACAAAAATAGCTGAAGCTCCCAATGGAGAGGAACTAGATTGAATAAATTGTTTCGCTTCCAATTCGGATAATTGTTTGCGCATCTCCTCATTTTCTTTATTGGACATACGATAAGGAGGACGAGTAATAGGTAGAGCTCCAGGGATTAGATTAATTCTGAACTCAATTGCTCGCTTAGGTGGTAATCCTAGAACGGGCTTAAATATGTCGGGAAATTCACGAACAATGTGAATGAGAGAAATGACATCTTCCTCATCATCATTATCGTCATCATGAGGATTTAGAGAATACAAGGATGCTTTTGAATTGGAATCTGAATCTTTCAGAACGAGAGAAATCTGCTTAAAAGATTGAGGATGCCGAAGATATATAGTCCGCTCTGGACATAGGATATGGGCTTCATAACGGTTAAGCCAATCCATTCCCAAAATCATTCCGAAACCTAAATAACGCATAACATGCAAATCAGCACGGAAAGAGTAATCACATAAATTTAATTCGACATCTTTACAAAGTAAACTGAGTGTTGCGGATCCACCAACCGGATTAGAAATTCTCAAAGAAGTCATCAAGCCAATAACATTCAAAGACAAAGCATCAACAAGTTCTTTTGATATAAAAGAGTGAGATGCTCCCGTATCAAAAAGAACTCGAATAGGAAATTCACGAAATATAATAATGCCATCAAGGATAGAATGAGAAATACCTTGACCACGAGAAGTGTTAGAAGGGGCTTGTACAACATTTAGCTTGCCCCCCTTCTTGCCTTGAAGTTTGGGACACAAAGATATAGTATGACCCGAACTCTTGCAATAGCGGCAAGAAAGAGACTTCGGGCACTTGTTTGCATAGTGGTCCTTAGAACCACAATTGTAACATTCTCCACGACGAGAGTTAGGAGTATTTGCTACCGGTGTTTCTTGCTTTCCCTTCTTGTTGGGATTAGGCTTGAATTTAAAAGGTCTCTTCTTGTTGATGTTTGGTTTGACCTCAGCATCACTATCTATATCAGCCTCTTCGAGTCGAAGAGCAATATCAACAAGTTGGTCAAAAGAAACTTCCAATTTCAGAAGTAATGGCTTTTTGAGGCTCTTGTTCAAGCCATACACAAATATCTGATTTTTCTTCAATGGGGTATTAATGTATTCAACCCCATATTTAGAGAGAGATTCAAAAGATGCGACATAGTCGGTCACGGAAGATTCACCTTGAACAAGGTCGATAAAGCACCGAGCTATGGTTACTTTTTCAACCTCCGGCACAAATTTCAATTCGAATCTTTCCCGAAATTGCTCCCAAGTAAGATCCGCTTCACTAATTTCAGAGATCAAAAGCTCATACCAGTCTAATGCTCTTTCTTGGAGCATGCTAGAAGCCACTTGGACTCGATGGAGACCAATAAGATTCATGCGAGAAAAGATGCGGTCGCATGTTCGAAGCCAAGCCTGGACTTCTATAACGCTCTCGGAACCTTTGAATGGCTTTCCACCCAAACCGGTGTAATCACTGCACAAGCGTGCAAACTCGGATTTAGGATGGGTGGGCTCTGGAACGGGTCCGATAGCTTGTGCATTTCTCACAAGATCAAGAAGTTGCTTAGCAGACATAAATACTCTATCCTGGGGAGTAGCACTAGATTGACCGGCGCTGGGACGGGCTGGTCTAACCATTTCTATTCTTTTAAGAATGAAAGAAAAGAGAAAAAATGTTAATCTCAGAATGAATATCAAACAAACTTGATTGATAAAACAAGGCATCATAAAATGAAATAGGATAGAATGGTACGAAGACTCGAATTAAATCCTATGGCACGATTCCTAAGAAAGACTTAGGACAATGATCCTTGCTAGATTATTCTACATTGTTCCGAAGTTTGGCTTCGATACCAAGCTGTGACGCCCCACCTCTATGCTCACGCTAGCCAAGAACAATACTGGGTAATGCTGTCGACTAAAACGAAGAATAAGGCTGTTGAGGAGCGACCTTCTTTGTAATTGCGTTGTGCGAGCACGAATATGTCAGATAATATAACTTACATTTCATTTCAAGAGGAAATCCGACATATCCAATACAAACTCAAAGCTACCACACAGTGTCTAAGTGGCCTTCGGAAACAAATATAGGAATAAACATAACACAAATCAGTCACAGACATTCATATTACAAAGGCGGAAACAGATATGAATATATAACACAAAAAGGTGTACATCAGAGTAGTGGTCAAATAAGATCCACAGTATCACAAAAGAATAGTTACAAGTGCTAGACAAAAGAATAAGTATACATCATGGAGTCTATATCTCAAATGTATAACGACACAAACTACCAATGTAATGTAGTTAGACAAAAGTCAGAAGATGATCCTTGATAAGGAGTCAAGCAGAGGCACCTGTAACATCTCGGTCTGACCCGAGTATTATTTAATAAGGAAATAATAAACAGATCAGTCTAGCTATAATTATCATATATAAAATGAGATATGAGTAGAGATATAACAAAAATGTATGATAACCGTAATGTCAAACTACGACAAATATACTTTACACAACAATAAAATCATACAATATCTCAAGAATCTCAAATCACTAAAAAGAATGTAATATTCTTTATTTTATTCACCAAACCCCAAATATTGACAAACATATCATTGCCAATCACAAAAAGAGGTGAAACACAAATTCTAGAAATCATCAATTAGAAATCCAGAAATCAAAAGGGGGGGAGGCCTATCACAAACGGGAGCATGAAAACTCACCAACACGTGTATCACAAACGGAATGCTATTCCATGGTCGCTAACCATAAATTTTGAGCCGAAGCTCCACAAACGGCCCGAAGACCATGGGTCGCTACCCCGCCAAATTTGAGCCGAAGCTCCACAAACGGGGTTTTTTGTCCCCACACAAACAAATAGACATCGCACATCGCTAGTCTAAATCACAAAATGATCATCATCGATCAATAAAAAGTGTGAATTAAGCTAAGCCAGTAAATATAAGAGTTTAACTTCATGTCCCATAACCACTAGCTTAACTTAAATATTTACAAACAAATTGTAGATTTCCACTCGAAAATTGTCACAAGATTTTCAATCGAACAAGTCCATAAATTAATCGACGAAGTAAACGCAAGCATTTCATACCACTTGTTTTGCTAAGCCGTTTAATTAGATTTTCTCATACGAATGAGGTAAAGGTTTGTATATACTAATAGATTAGAAAACGGTTTTATAAACGGGCTTTGTATTAAAAATAGAGTTAAATCATCTTAGTAAAAGAGTTTGAATATTTACTACTAGTATACAAACCTTTGTATTTTAAAGTGACAAACCACAGAAATGATTGTAGAAACAACCAACCGTCAATAATTCACATACGAAGACGTGAATCAAATCCAGAGAAATCGATACCGAATCCATCAAAATGGATATCCACAAAAATCCCGAAAAAGAAGTCATCAGAGTAGATAATAAATGATAACAACAAATTGGATAATCATGAATCGATAAAAACTGGAAATCAAAGCAAAATAATTAAGTAGGCTGAGATAATCAGGTCAGTCGACTGACCCAGCTGGTCAGTCGACTGACACAGGGATACAAATTTTATGTCCCCAGGGTCAGTCGACTGACCCAGATGGTCAGTCGACTGACACAGACCCAGGCAATTTCCTGGTTCCTGGTTCTGTCGACTGACCCACTGGTTCAGTCGACTGAACCTGCTTCTATGCATTTTTCATTTTCTGGTTCAGTCGACTGACCTTCTGGGTCAATCGACTGAACCTGCTTCAGATGCATATTCATCCTAGCCCCCTTTTTGGGGCAAAATCAATTACACGGAAACGGGAACGAACGAATGTGCCACATCGACTAGGGACTTATGCCTAGCGACAACCCAGCCTTGTATGGCCCTTCGAAACACCCCACTATCGTGTTCAAACATCAAAGATTGGATTTCTAAAGATTTGAACTCAAAACACAAAAAATTGGAATATTCACCAATTCAATTCAAATCAAAAGCAAATGAACATAAATAAGTGTTAGGAATTCATACCCAACAACAACGATATCTATAGAAATAGATGTGAGTTCAAAAACTCACCTTTAAACCCAAAAACGATGAAGGAGAAGCTTGAAAGCAAAGGAAGATCAACTACTCTGCCACTTCAACTCTAGAAGCTCCAATCTAAGTCTAGAAGCAATAATTTCCCAAATTAGGTTATAGGAAATTGGAGAGAGATTGAGATGCAGAAGAAGAAGATGATGCTTACCTTAGCTTCTCTTTGAATTTGGAGCAAGAATTTGTATTTGCAAAGAAGATTAGGGCTTAGGAATTCTAATTCTTTCTCTCTACCCCCATTTTTCTGAAGCTTGAGAGTTAGGAAATATTATGAAGGATTGAAGAGGAGTGGTGAGGAGTTGGGTTTATATGTTGGGTTAATGGGCTGAAACCCAAACCCAAAACCCTAAATGAAAACATCAAAATTTTACTCAACTCCAAACATATCGATGTTTATGCTCAAAAAAGTTGTAAACGTCATTTTGGACTCAATGGAGGTGTCTCGAGTCCCAATTCGATTGTTTACAAAAAGTAGCTTTTTGGACTTTAATCCGATTAACGATTCTATATTTAAATAAAATATTTAAATATTAAATCGTAAAATATACGGGTTCTTACAGCACTAATTTAAAATTTCTTGGATCGATTTGTCCCCGAAACTTTAATGGAGCAATGTGTGAACGTGGGGAACGTATTTTGGAGATAATTTTGGGATTTTTGTCTATTAATAAGAGGGGAGAAACACTTGAAAAATGAAATTTCTTCTTTTATAAATTTATTCACTTTACCATGAAATTCTGTTCGATCTCCACTGATCCAAGAAAACCAATCCTTAGAATCATAGTTTGTAAAAGTCACAAAAATCAAATAATGAAGTTTAAGTGGATGTAGGCTGGAGAATTCGCCGAACCGCTATAAAAATTGTGTGTTCTTCTTTACTATTTCTTACTTTTTCTTGATAATTTTCATATTTATTACGTAATTTGGTGTTTATGTCATTTTTGGTGCAAACATTTTGGTACTTTCACTGAGAAATGAACTCAAGATTTAACAACTTGAAACTTGAATCTGAATAAGACAAAGATGCCTAATACCAGATCTATGATTGAAGGAATTTAACAAGAAAAAAGGGCTAGCTAGGAGGTATCCTCAAAATCAAACCGTCCATCAGTTTACATAACAAGAGATGAGATTGAAACAACGATGATAGAAATGCAGGAAAGAATGGCAAGGCATGAAGCAAAGAAACTAAGGATTGAACGAAGACAAACTCAAGACAAACCCCAGTCAACCCTGAACTATGATACAAGTTGACCCAAAACCCTTGGATCATCATTGAACTAAGGCCCTTGGATCATCATCGATCTATCAGATCTTGGTTCGGGATTGGCATGTTATTTATGTGGAATGAATGCACCAATAAATGGAGTAGACGAAGTTGGAGCCAACCCTCCGTAGAATCATAACTCGGTACTGAGTCATGACTTTGCAAGTCGAGACCGCACCAAGAAATCTTAGAGTCATAATTGATATAGACTTAGAATCCGGGCATGATGGAGCATGTTCGAGCATGGAGCGGAGATTAGAGTGCAAATGCATAACAACAGGAATTAGAGTTGGAAAGCCCTATGGGAACTGGGATGTAACACCCCCAATTTAGATTAGCATTATTCAGGAGATTTAATTAGATAAATTAAGTAGAATAATGTGATGTGTAGTAAGATAAGGAGGATGAGATTTTATAATTAACAAGGTCGAGAATTAACTAATCAACTATTAAGATTGTTTTAGAATCTTTCTTTTATCCCTTAAACTCTCCCTCTCGCATATCATTCTCATTTTTACAAGTGCAAAAAATCAAAGTAAAATAATAAGAGACCGGCCGTTAAACAAGAAGAATAGAAGGAAAAAAGCTAAGGAAATTTCAAGGGAAAAAGCTAAGGAAAACATTCTCCATTAAATATCAACTCCATTATCCAATACAAGGTGGATAATAATAAGAACATCTCATTTTTATGTTTTTGTAATTCAGATCTGATTGGTTTTGATTCGTTGATAATGTTATGATGTGGCATGAATTTTTATGAAATTATAATGATAGGTTTATGATCAATACCTTAGTTTATGATCTCCAAATGATTTGGTTTTTGGGTATGTTGTGTAAAACATAATTTTGGAGATGAGTTTTTCATTTCATAATTTTCCAATTTAATAGGAATATTTATGAATTTCTTAAGAAAGAAAGGGCATTTATTTTGGGTTTTAATTATTAAAAATAATTAAATAAAGATTTTGGTTCGGAAATTTTTATATGTTAAAAGAATATATTAATTCTGTTTTTTGATGAATATTGGGAATTTTTTCTACGTAATTATGATTTATTATGAATTTAATATCTAGAAAAGCTTATAAATATTATTAAATAATTAATCTTGATTAAGGGGTGCGAAATGAATTTTTGAGAAGGTAAATAGGTTACGGCAGTTTTTCTAAAAAGAAATTTGATAAAGATTGCTTTTAACAAACATAAAGTTGACAGGGGTTAAGAGTTATTGAAAAGTAATTGCTTTTAATAGAAATAAAACAGTTTTTGTGATAATTACAACATTGCCATGTTGCAAATATCAATGTCGAACCCCAGAGGCATTAACCTGGATGGATGCCTATGATATCAACTCAGTTGGTATGGAGTGAATTTGTTCTGGTTGGAGTCTTATATTATATGACATGCGGCATTGAATCAATGTCGACATTGGTAATCTCATAACACCAAAACTATGCTGACCCCTTGTTTCATTGTTTTAAAATCTATTACATACGACATTGATGCCGCATGTTTTCACTATGGTTTTAAACAATTTTGTATGCTTCCTATTTGACGCCATAGTTTAAGGTAGTAATGTCGCAAAGTATTATTTCTGACATTAATTATTTTAGGCAGTGATGCCGCTAGTGTTACTTACGAGATAGAAGAATTATGGCAACAATGCCGCTTATATCTACATACTTTCGACATTGATATGAAATGGTAATGATGCCGCCTATTATCAATTGTGGCATTCTATTTTAATAGCGACATAGTAGCCTAGTTTTATAAATTCAATGTCAACTGTTCTATAGCTTTGATGTCGAAAGTCATCGATGTTAGCCTTATAGTTTTAAAGCATCCGATATCAGTGGTTTTATGATATTGATGCCGAATATCATCAATGTCAGCTTATATTTATTTTATGTATAAAAGGCTATATTTAATAGGTTCGTCGACCTATAAATTACCATGTTACGACAACATTGATTTCGGCATTATAGCATTGTATTTTTATAAAATCGAAATTATTTTCAAAGCTTTCATATGAAGGGATACGACGTCCCATGTCGGCCATATTGTTGCAAGTTTTCAATGATGAACATATCCTAACTTATGGCGTTATGCCATATAATGAAGAGGTGCGACGTCCTTATACTAATACTGAAAGTATACATGGCAGTATTAAAAGTGATTATAAATTGGCATGAGAAATTCGAAAAGTAAAGGGCAATATTTTCCTCATTTTAAATATGAATTAAGAGGATTAATCATATATAATGATAAATGTTTTCAAGGAATAGGTTATTGTTAGCCAAAGTTTTGATATGAAATTACCAAATAGAGTTATTACTTGAGGTTAATTAATTATAAGATGCCGATTGATTGAACATATTCAAACGATGGATGCTATATGTTTTGGGTTATTATTTGATCAGTTATTATGCATAATTATTATTGTCATACTCACATCATCATGACCCATAACTACATTTGGGATAGTTAAAGGCAGAATAACCAGTTAGGATGATCCATTATTGAGTATAATCAGATTTAGCTTCTAAGTGGGTATAATTGCATCCAAAAGATCAGGTAGATCAAAGGTGTATGATGCCCAGACTAATCAAAAGATTATAATTTGAGATATCATATTGGAAGGGCCCAGTAGATTCGTAATCATCCCATGAAAACTATGGCTTGAGTAATGTTATTGGAGATATCCAATAGGTTTCTAGTGATCCCATGAAAACTATGATTTGAATGTATGGTATTGGAAGAATCCAATAGGTTTATAGTCATCTCACGAAAACTATAAATTGAGGAATGTTATTGGAAAATTCCAATAAGTTCATGGTGATCCCATGAAAACTATGATTGAGAAGTGTTATTGGCGGAAGCCAAATAGGTTCTTAGTAATCCCGTAAAAACTATAATTTAGGACAGGCAGTCCTTAAGAATTTTGACAGGTTATTAGTTAACCAATGAAAACTAATAGGTTCATGGTGACCCTTGGAAAACTATGTGTTGAGAAGATAGTCGTTTTGTGAGAATGGGTGAACATAGGGTAGATATAACCCTAAATTGACAGGTGAATCAGACTTACCCCAATGCATACTTGCATATGATTATTTTATTATGTTTTAACCATTGTGGATGTAAGAGCACAGTATATAGTTCATATGTTAATTAAGATATTAGTGAGGGGAAAACCTATTCTGCTCAGCGGCGTGGTTTCACTAGATACTATTTGGTTCGAGATGGTAGTTTATTGTTCACACCAGAATGTTTATCCGACCCGAAGTTTTTTTCTTTCCCCTTTAACTACCGTGTATTCATTTGAGCTGGTCGGGGGTAAGGGATTTTTGGTTTCCAATTAGGAGAATAAGCATATGGAGATGTGTAGGAGGCAAGCTAGCTATATTAAGAGTTTTATTTAATCCACTGTGTAGTTCATTTTGTTTGAATAGATGTAATGAAAGAAATTATAACTATCAAGTAGTAGTAGACTCTGATCAACCAATGGGGCATCTTTATATATCTCTCTTGGAGTATTTTGTAATAATTATGTTTTCTTTGAACATGTGATCGACCGGGATAATGTAATGAATATAAAATCTTATTTGTGAAATGAAATGTGAATTTTTTTTATTAAATTGAGTTTGAAATTTTTTATGTTCATGTGTTTCTTATTATTGATATGATTAACATAGCCATATTTCGTCCCTGGAAATTAATACTATGGATGACCATAGTATTCGTAGTGCTTAATTTTGGGCCCCAAAATGGGGGATATTACAGAGGGCGCGATGGAGAAATAAATGAAAGAGCAGGTTCGGAGTAACTACTCACAATTATATGTCAGAAATCAAATTACCATAGCACAAACCGTAGTGGTGTAGTAGGAGTGACCACCGTCTGTAATGAATATATCTAGATGTGGCCATGGATTTTTACTAAGAATGATCATCCCATGATCGGCATCGATATGAGTCAACACCTACGGAGATTGGTTACTACTTAATATTGATTTATAAACTAACTGAACATTGTTCTCTCGATTGGAGACATAGAGAGATAAACTGTAAGGTGTTAGTTCCCTTGTTGGAGAGTGAGTGGATTGGACTTGTACAAGATATTGAGTCCCCTTTCTGAAGAGTGAGCAGCTAGATTTGTTTTGTCATTGGGTCCCCTCTCCAAAGAGCGAGGGGATTGGACTCAACATGAACTAACGATCCGAAGAGATCGAGGATTGAACTAACAATGCAAAGAGATCGATGATTTAACTAGCGATCTAGAGAGATCGAGGATTGCACTAGCGATCTGGAGAGATCTAGGATTGAACTAACGATCTGGATTGATCGAGGATTGAACTAATGGTTCGAAGATATCAAGGATCAAACTAATGATCCAAAGAGATGGAGGATTAAAGTAACGAACTGAAGAGACCATAAATTGAGTTAATCATTGATTACACGATCCGAAGAGATCAGAAGCTATCTTGGATATTGAAAATGCAATCTAAAAGGATCAAAAACTAAACTTTGGATTTGAATTCCATTTGACTTTGAAACAATTTTATAGCGATAGTTAGATTACATCATTGCCTCGATTCGGTCGGACTCGTTTATGCTAGGATGTGGACCAATTTCAAATGATTCATTGATGATGCTCCGATCAGTGGCAATTCACTACTTGATTGATGACTTATGATAACCAAATAATCGATGAAAGACATTGCTTCACTTCGGTTGGACGTTCATACAATGGGATACTGGGCAATACTAGAAGATTTATAAATAACATTCCAACCGGTGGTAATGAACCTACACAATTGTCGATCTTTGACTACCAGATATATGATTTGTATGTTATAACTTAAATACCGAATGAACACGAGGTGACGTAGATTTTGATATATGATTGTTAACTCGTAAAAAAACATAGAACGATTTTGATTTATCATATACGATATACAATATAATAAAGAACATAGAATGATGATGATTTATGACTAACACTCGACAGAGGACTCGAGTCCTTAGCTATAGTGATCAAGAATGACATTTGATTTATTGGTGAATCCGAAGAAACCGGATGATTCATCATGATTAAACCAATAAATGGCCGGAGAGCTCAGCCACTAATGATTTGTTGACTTTAATATTTGTTCTTGAGCAAAGCACACATTGTCCTTAAAAGGCATGGTTTGGTGGGCAAGTGTTACAGTCGAATTTTCCATAGCCTTCGAACAGACTTAAACGATTGAATTAGATGAACAAACGACGAAGAAATGACCCAATTAATTGGGAAACATCATAAAAGGGAAAGAAAAAGGAAATATCAAAAAATAGTTGAAAACTGTTGAAAAATTGGAAAGTCCCATTTTTGGATTGGGATCCTCAGGTCGATACCAAGTTGGCCTGCAGCAAGACCTAAAGCGAACCAAGGATTGGCCTGAAGCAAGTGGAAAAACACACGGGAAATTTCACCTCAAATCAGCCTGAACCGTATCTAAGAGCAAACTAAGGATTGGCCCCGGAGTGTGACCTAAAGTTAGATCTGTATCGATCTGAAGCTTATGGATCGGTACCGATTTGAGATTTCTTGGATGGTTTGTCCCCGAAATTTTTGTGGAGCGATGCATCAACATGGGGAACATGGTGAAGCATATTTTGGAGATAATTTCAAGGATTTTCGTCTATAAACAGGTGGGGAGATGCATTTGAAAATGAACCTTTCTTCTTTTCAAAACTTAATACAATTTTCCGTAAAACTTTGTTGGATCTTCACAGATCTAAGAATACCAGTCCATAAAATCACAGTTTGTAAAAGTGACAGAAATCAAATAACAAAGTTTAAGAAGACATAGGCTGGAGAATTCGCCAAACCACCACAAAAGTCATGTTTTCTTCTTGCCAGTTCTTTCTTTTTCTTGATAATTTTCATATTTATAACTTTATTGGGTGTTTGTGCCTTTTTTGGTGCAAACAGGTACATAAACAGTCTTTTCCTATGCAATAGATCATGGTTCCTTTATGGTCAAGGCGTATAGGGTTAGGCGCTATCCAAACCTAGTTGAATATTTTTTCTTTTCTTTCCATGCATTTGTAAAGATTGCAGGTCGAAGCGAAGGAGATGAAAATAGGCCTAAATGCATAAAACATCTATATGTTGTTTACTTTGTATATTCCCCTTATGTTATATATATTTATATTATTTATGAGTTTAATAACAACAAATATATATAAAGATGTGAATATCTATTGTATTAGGCCTTGTATGTATTCATTGTTTATATATATATATATATATGTGTGTGTGTGTGTGTGTGTGTGTGTGTGTTTGTGTCAGTGTTATTTAAATTCCACAGAGAGGATTCCTTTTTATCCATATTTTTATATTTTTATTCATATAATTAACAACTCACAATTTTTTATATTTGAGATTAGTGCACAAGCAAATTTAAGTGGCGTTTGTCACTAAGTTTAGATATTAGAAATAGTAGGGTGTCACACTTTGTATCGAAGCTTAGGCGAGTCTTAGGTAGGTTTAAACAATTTATAGTAGGTTAATTTACAACTTAGGTTGGGTTGAAATATTGAATGAGATAGCAGTTTTATTGATAATTGTATGTTTAGTGTGTATAGGTTGTTTCTGTAACCAACGTTGCCACACCCTAAGACATTGTTTATTTATGATGAACTTTGTGTAGGAAAAATAAATAAAGTAGGAGTGGCTGAGCATTTATAAGATGGATTAAGTATTAGTTATAACCCGAGTGACATACAAATGATGTAAAATTAAAAATGAAATCTGACATAAAGACATGGAAATAAATTTTATTATTAAAGTTTCAACTGGATAGGATTTGTTGAAAAAGGTATATTAAATATATTTTTTTGGTTTTAAGAAATCTCCAGAAGGGGAAAATGTATGTTAAAGTGATTTGTTGAAAATTTTACGTAGATAAGAATAGAACCTTTAATTTGAGAAGTAAGATATCTCCTTTTCTTATGGAGATATTCTTGTAGAGAATATGATTATTGTAAAAGTATTTTATTTAAAGGCATTCCGTAAATGATATTCAAATTTAAGTATTTGATATTTCAAAAAAATAATTTGATTGGAAACTAGTTTTAGTTTGAAGTCTTTGGAGAAATAGTTTGAAGGAAAACAATTTGTTTGAAGATTGTTTTAGACACCATTGGATAGGTATGGTATGAAAAATATTCTTATAGATTATCCAGATTTAAAAATGCCATGTTAATTGCACTTTTGTTTAGAAATATTTGGTGAGAACTTTTATTTTAAAAGAGAAAAATATTTATTGCAAAACACTTTTCAATAAATACCATATGATTCGAGAAATGTTTATTTCAACGATGTTTTACTATAAATCCGTTTGATAGAAACATACTTGATTTAGGAAAAATATTTTGAGAATTTATTTTATTGGAGAAAATATTGAAAATATTTTTATTTGGGAAAATTATGCTATTCAATGAATGTGTTTAAGTTTGGGAAAGCTTTTTAGTTGGAAGTTAATTTCGGTTGTTAGAAATTTTATCTAAAGGGTGCTTTTTTTATAAACGGTGTTTCAAAAAGAAAATACTTTTGGGGTAAAGGAATTGGATTGGATCTACCTAATCTGAAAATATTTAGAAGCTCATAATATAAAATGTTTTTGAAAATATTTTATTAAATAAAGATGTATTATAAAATGGCTAGTTTTAAAATACTTTGGGAAAATATTTTAAAATGATGAGAACAATTTGACTCAAGGGTACATTGTTACAATAAAAGTAGAATATTTGATTTGAATAACAAACGTTAGAGGTGTTTGTTGATGTTTTTTTGAAAAGATATTTTTGTGAATACTTTATTTGAGGACCGTGAGCCTAGACTATGGCATGAGGTGAGAGACGACTGGTTGAGATGAGTTTCGAGTTCACCCTACACCTATTATGACAATGTAACCTTTATTTCTATTAGGTGTTACTTTCAATAATGAGTTGTAGGGATGTCTAGTTATTCCCTTCCATAGAGAGAGTTGGGATATAATGTAGGGACTGCCTATTTTGTTGTTTGGGATAATGACCTTTTGCTTGTATTTGCTTACTTTGGTTGAATTATTTGCATTGATCAATTGCTTATTAAGTTATTAGTTATAATTAGGAAAAAAATATGTATGGAATGGATTATTTGATAGTGGTTTCTTATTGATTTTTATCATGCTTGTTTGAATTTATTCCTTTTGCTTGCATTGTGTTAATGTTGATTTCTTATTTTGCTATGATCTATTTTAATTATTTGTTTGTTTGGTTGCTTGTTTGTATGCCTTGTTGTGATAGTTTCTTTTGTGTGATAGGTTATATTGCTTATTATGTATGATAGTTATGATGAGGTAGCTGTCCAATGTTGACTTTTAGTGGGGTGTACAATAGAGAAACCAGCGAGTTGTTAAGGGACATATTTTGTTTAGTTATAGTGGGATGATATAGTTTGCTAAGCTGAGGAAGACTAGATACTCAGATTGACTAAGAGATGTGACGATGATCCTTGAAGATAAGTAATAGTAACTGAAGAATTTTGATGACTAAAGACTTGATGAGTACTAAGGAGGAATAAAAATGATGGGGGGGAGTTCATTATATCTTTACTAAAATAAGAAGTTTTAACATATGTGTGTTTCATATATTTATTTTTTACAAGCAATTACAAGATTCCATAAGTGTTATAGTTTTAGCAAGGGACTTCGATTTTAATTCTTAATAAATTTATACAATTTGAAATTTTTATAAAATGGCGATTTCTCAAAGTTTATTTTAGTTAATTTATATAATATTTCAAAAAAAATTATTTTATAGAATGATGATGATATTTGGAGGAAGAAAATTATTGGCTTGAAGAATGTATGGAAGCTTTGATTTGAAAATGAAAATGTTTTGATTTCAAGATGTATTAGAAGCCTTATCGCTAGTGATGGCTGGTAGTTATTATCCCTATCACCAAATGAAATATTACTAAGACATTTATTGAACCAAATTTTTCCATGTGATCTGAAGGTTGGGACAAGATGGGGTCTGATGTGATGTTTACCTAAGGGTTTTTGTGAGGTGAATAGAAATGTTCATAACTTTGACGATTCGATGATGTGAGTTGTTTAGATGGTCCAAGAAGGCAAGTTCGATGATGTGAACTTCTGAAGTGTACTTATGATCTGCTCTACTATCGAAACATGTGTTAGGCAATCATAGATGACCAAAGGCTTTAATATATGCTTGTAAAGAGGGGCTATGAGAATTCTCACCTGGATTTGATCGTATCCCATATCATTAGGTATGATCTATGTATGCTAAACATTTTGATTGGTAGGTCTAGTTTCTTTGCTATCTAAGTAGCAAGGATTCAGGCATTCATGTAGTGGTTCTAATGACCCACAGAGTTGATATAACAAAATATTAGATTAATTAAAAATGAATTTTTAATAAAAAGGTAACTTGAGTATCGTTTTTATAACCGTTATGAAGATAATTCCAAGACGATCGGTTTGATATATAATTTTGATGCATTTGGAATTACGGTTTGCAAATTAGAAGCGTTGTAGTGTTTAAATAGCGTATGTAGCTGTTTCAGGCCAAACTGGATAAACCATTCATAACTCAGCCTAACGATTATATAAATGAGGCTACAGAAACCTAGCCATCATCTCTAATTTTTGTCTTATTCCTTAAGCCTGAAATTTATTAATTATTTGTTAATGATGGGCAATTATCTTTAATCAAAAGTGATTAAAAAATTAAAATGTCCAAACCCTATCGAATTATATCACTGGAAGGTTCCCGGCGAATGGAATAAAAGGAAAGAATTCATTTTTGGGTACAATGTTCAAGGCAGGTAGAAATTGGTGATTTAACTACGGCCGTCCATTTAGGGTTTTGAGATCAACGGTGGAACGACAACCAGAGGATGATCGGCGGGCACCAGTGTGTAGAGGAGGTATAGTGGAGCAGATATATCGATTTGGGTCATGCTGGAAGCACTTGAATTCAACACAATCGGCGTTGGAAGCCCCGAAAATCATGGATGTGTGCATGCATAAGACTGCATCACGGTGTCCAAGGCGGGGTCGGTCGTGCTCAGCTGGAGGTGGGGAAGGTGGTGTAGTTGTTGGATCTGGCCAGAAGTTGATTAGGCAGTAGTGGTTTGATCATGAGAGTGGTAGCTAATAGGAGGAGGTAAGGTGTGTATTACTTTATTATATTAATTAATAAATTACCAAAATGCCCCTACAATTTCTAACCTCTATATCTTTCTCATACGAACTCTGATATGCACTATTTCTTCCGTTGGACTCATGGCGGAGTTTCAAATGAAATGACACTTGGTTTGCTGAGTTTGAAGATAGTTGGAAAAAGGGCATTGTTATGATTTATTTATGTAATTAATTGAATTTGTAAAATATAAAATGCATATCTATTGATGGAAAAATCATAATTATCAGTATATGTTGAGATATATTGGTGATTGTTTAGATATTATTACTATTTTGGATGTGTTGTGTCATGTTGATAATTTATTGTATTAATTGTTTAACTGTAATTAAAACTGGATTTAAAATATGACTGTAATTCACTATATAAAATGGGTGAAATTGCGTAATAAAGGGAAAATTAGAAAACTAAATGGTAAACAAGGTTGTTTATAGTTATTGTATGATGTTGTAAATAATAGTGATTTAATGAATTAAATGAAGTTGATGGAAGAAATTTAACGAGGTTAATATTGGTGAATTTCTAGGGAAATTCATAAATAATAACGGAATATATATTTTAAATTAAGATTATGAAGTTTGATATTATTATTCGAATAATGAGAGGTTAAATAATACTACTATATCTGTGAAAAAATGTGTTGTTTTGAGTAAATAACAATATAGCTGGTTTTATGAAGTTCAATGAAGATTATTATTATTATCATCATTATTAGAGCAACAAAAATAAGAGATTTTCTGGAATAGTAGTAGTAGTAGTAGTAAAATTGTGTTCTTAAAGTGTTTTGAGCTATGTTATTATTGTATTGAGATAAACAGTAATAAAAATGAGTTTTGAGGATCAAAATGGGAAATTCTATTGTGAAAATAAGGGACACATCCCTAAAATCAAACTAAATACACAAAACATCCGCCTCAAAAAAAAGATATAAATTACATCCCTATTTTCAAATACTACAATTTTCTTCCCTGCAATACCCCTCTCCTCCATTGCGGCAATGTTGATTCTTCATATATGGATGTTATTCTCACATCCATAATTAAAATTTACACCCCATTAATTATCAATCTTTAAAACACAATAACTTTTTGTAGAAACGACGGATTAACAAACCGTTTTCACCATTAAATCACAAATTTTATTATCTTTCTAACGAGTGGCATTGTGCATATGTAAAAACAACGGCATGACAAGCTATTCGCAATTATACAGTATGATTACAGACAATTCAGCAATTATATGCAATAATTGCAGAAATGTCCGTAATTATACCATATAATTGCAGAAATGTCTGCAATTATATGCAATAGTTGCAGACAATTCAACAACTATATGCAATAATTGCAGAAATGTCTGCAATTGTACGCAATAGTAGCAGAAATGTCTGCCATTGTACGCAATAGTTGCTGAAATGTCTGCAATTGTATGCAATAGTTGTAGACAATTTAGCAACTATATGCAATAATTGCAGAATTGTCTGCACTGCAATTATATGCAATAGTTGCATAAATGTCTGCAATTATACGCAATAGTTGCAGACAATTCAGCAACTATATGCAATAATTACAGAATTGTCTGCAATTATATGCAATAGTTGCAGAAATGTCTGCAATTATATGCAATAGTTGTAGACAATTCAGCAACTATATGCAAAAATTGCAGAATTGTCTGCAATTATATGCAATAATTGCAAAAATGTCTACAATTATATACAAAAGTTGCAGACAATTCAGCAACTATATACAATAATTGCATAATTGTCTGCAATTATATGCAATAGTTGCAGAAATGTTTGAAATTATATGCAATAGTTGCAGACAAGTCTGCAATTATACGATATAGTTGCACATTTGAAGAAAAATCGACGATGTTCAAAATTTGCAGAATTCTCTGCAAATATATGGAATAATTGCACCCTTACTGCAAATATGATTATTTTTGGTATCATCAATGGATCTCATTTTAAAGTTCATAATTTTTTTGGTTTTTTGGTGAAAACGGTATGCTGATCCGATGTTTCTATAGAAAGTTATACGCGTCTGAAATGTTAAAAACGTAAAGGGTACTTGGGTCTTTTTGCGCACATGAATTTGAAAACAGGGACCAGAAACTTATTAAAAAACGAAGGGATGTTTGGTGTATTTGCAAACTTTATCAATAATGTATGCCAAACGCACCCAATTCTATTTCTGAGTTATATAGTGATAAAACGGCTGTAAAAGAGGATTTAAAGAGAGTTGAGTATATTATTATCGAATTTTATAGTGCTTTGAGATATTTGGGGAAATAAGCGTACAAAGAAGATACGAAGTATATCATCGTTTTTGAGACATTATTATTGTTTTTGAGGTGGAATAAATAAATGTGTTTTTATAGTAAACAATAATAAAGTGATTGTATACTTAAGAAAAATTAATGAGTGGAAATATATCCATTCAGATGGATATAACATATGTGGGTAACTATTGTGAGTAAATTATCATATATGTTTGTTATGTAGAGATGAAATTGCATTAAGTCGAGTTATGCAATATTTTACTATTATTATTACGCAATGTGTAGTTGATTGTTTTGAATGTTGTATTACTAATATAGAGAGTTAGTACACATTTGGTGATTTGGTCATGTGCTACTAATGTGCTGAGTTAGTACACAATTATTGATTTGATGTTTGGAGTTGACACTGCGTGTTGTCGGCTAAGTGTGTTATTATTGTTATTATCCTATATTTTTTATGATTGCTTGGAATGAATTAGTAGGATTATTGTTTCTTGCTTGCATTGGGTTCTTTGGTTGCAGCAATTGCATTGATGCAATGGTTGTTGTGTGCTAATGATTGTTTGAATGTAAGAGATGAGCAGGAAATAGAACTACGTGGACTTGATCCCCAAAAGGGATACGTAGGCATTCTTTTCCCATGCAATATCTATCGAGCCTATGACAGGAGTGTATAGGGTTTGGCGCTGTCCAAACTTAGTTTAAACCTTTTTTCTTACATACATACATACATACATATATACATACATACAAACATATACATACATAAACATAAACATATATATATATATACACACACACACATACACATATGTATGTATGTTTATGTGTGTGTATGTATGTGTATGTATAATTATGAAGTTGCAGGTATGAGCTGAAGAGGGAATGGAAAGATGGATGCATGCTATATCGTGGATAGCTGATTTGGTATATTATTGTTATATAATTCGCGAGTTAATGATAATTGATGTACTGGAATGAGAATTGATGTGATAAATGTTAGAAAATAATTGTATTATTGAGTTAATGTTCATTTTTTCTAATGATTGATTCTACTATGATGCATTCTTTTACTTTCATAGTTTAAAATTTTAAACTGCAAAACAAACAATCTGTTGTTTTTAATGTCGGAAATTAGTGGCAGTTATATTTTGTGGTGTTTGTAATTGATTTCAAATGTTGAAAATAGTGGGGAGTCACACATGGTATCTGAGCCAGGTTTAGCGACTCCTTGAGCCTTAGGTAGACTTAACTATTTAGGGTAGGTTAATTTACACTTTTGGTTGGGTTAAAAATATAGAATGAGACATCGTTCATATTTAACTTTGTTTTTTTTATGTGTGTGGGTTGTATGCGTAACAACCATTACCCCATCCTGAGATGTTAGTAAATTATTGTGGCCTTTGAGTAGGATATAAATACTATAGGAGAGGGGTAGATGAGCACTTTTAGGAGTTAATTGTTGGTTTTAACCCAAGTGACACACATGTGACATTAAGTCCTAACCTTAATAAGCATGCCTATTTTTGTGGAATTTTAACTTGAGAAGTTATTTTAATAGAGAAAATATCTGAAAGTATTTTTCTTAGAATTGTTTTGAAAAATAATTTTTGACTAAAGAGTTAGAGGATCATTTTTATATAAAAAAGGAAGTGTTTTGTTTAAAAGAACATCATTGAAAGTTGAAAAGCTTCTATATGGAAACTATGTTATATAAAGAACATTTATGGTAAATGGTGTTTGAAGAGAAAACATTTTTTTCAAAAGGATTTTGATTGGGAAAGTACCCAATTTTTAAAAGATAATGTTTTATTGAGAATAAGTTTGAAGATATTTATCTTTTTGAAAAAAAGTTGTATTTTAAAATATCGTTAAATATTTTGAGAAAATATTTTGGGAAAAATATTTTACAGGGATGGAAATCATTTGATCCAAAAGTGGATTTTTGAAAGGAAAAGAAGTAAAATATTTTTTGAATAAAAATTCTGGAGGTGTATTTTATTTGAAAAAACTCAATTTGAAGATTGCAAAACTAGGATGTGTGACATGAGATATAAGATGCCTGGTGATATGAGATTTAAGTTTGTTCAAAACGCATTTTGGAAAATGGGGTTAAGATATGTTACTTTAGTAGTAGTGCTTACTCGTTTTGATTGAATTGGTTGTGCTATTCTAATGCTTGTTGACATTAGTTTTATTAATTTGAACGTTTCATTTAACTGCATTTATTTTATAATCCAGTGCATAATTATTTGGATTAAATTATTCCATTTGTATTGTATTATTATTGTTTACTTATTTGATAATGTTTGTTCATTAGTTATGTTATATATATTTTTTAAGTTAATTATTTTGCTTGTATAATATTTTTGTTGGTTGCCTGTTTTGCTTCACTCCACTTAGTTGTTGGTTGCTTATTGTTTGCCTTTTTATGATTGTGTATGTTATATGGTAGGACACATCCTTGTTAGTGTTAATAATCTTATGATGAGGTAGTTACACAGTGATAACTTTCCCAGGGATGTGCATTGGAAATACTAATGACATAATAAGGGATATATTGGATCAGTCATGGTGGATGATGTGAGATTTTCTCTAGTTGACTTCGAGCCATGCCTTGGGAAAATGGTGGTTTACTTTAAATCAAGCGCATGGAGATTCTAAGATCCAAGTGAGTAGTTTAGTACTTTGACATATGGATGGTGTGAATCATTGTAAGTCGAGTACTTCAGGTGGGAAGTGTATGTGGACGGTGGTGCCCGAGGAGGAAGAAAAAGAAAAAGAAAAAGAAAAAAGTGTATGTGGACTTGGTGATGTCTGAGGAGGTACATTCGACAAGGTGAAGCAATGTGATGGGACATAGTATGTTCAAATCGAGTGATAGGTTGAAGGGATAGTTGATAACTCTGGATGTGGTAGGTATTTCATGCGGAAAGGTATGTGAGGACACTCACCTATATACCTTGGACCTTGGTGATGGTCCAACCTGCCTTGGTGATAGCAGTACCTTGGTAATGGTACATGATCGAGCACCGAATCCAATTGCAGCATGGTGTATCGCCGATCTTGGTGACGGTCGTAAGAGTTTTCAGGTATCCGAAAGCAACTTGGTGATAATGCGAGACCTTTGTGATGGTTGGAATGATATGACATCTTAGTCATGATCAGTACGAAGTGACATCTTGGTGATGATGTGATGCTTTGGTGATGGCTATAATGATATGAAGCCTTGGTGATGGATATAATCATAGGGGACCATGGTGATGGTTGTACGAAATGTAATACATTGGAGAGCATCTTAGTGGTGATGCAAGACATTAATGGTGGTCTAATTCGCCTTAGCGGTGGCGAGGAGTGTTCAGTATGGGACCTCGTCAACGATCTAGTACACCTTAGTGATGACAAGGGGCTACTTTAGGCTTTGGTGAGGCTGTAGTGTTAAGTAGCTACCAATCTTGGTGGTAGTTGCACGGGTTATTGTGTATCGAATTGTGTTTAGTATAAGAGCTTAGTTGTGGTTTATACTTTTCAACCATATGGGAATCGGTATAGGAGTTAGCACGCGTTTTTTGTTTGTCTGTATGCTAGTGCGATGATGATACCCTATTATCTTGAGTGTGTGCGCTTAATTTTGGCAATCTTACTGACTGTTGATCCACACATTTATCTGTGCATGCATGTTGTGACTTGTGTATGGAATTGGTCCATGGTTAAGACTATTTCACCATTTTTGATGGTGTGTTATTGTTATATACTATAGTTTGGATACATTATTGAGGAATTATAGGTGTTACTATTGTACGTGCGTTGAATTCATTATTGTGAATGAATTGTCGTATGTCATGATTGATTGTATTGTGTGGATGTCGTGTGCTACAATTAAAGATGGTTGATTGTGGTTGATATGCCTCCCCATATTAAACCCATGATGAAACTTTATTGATTTGGTCGATGATTGTATTTGGGAAATTGCGAGAGCACAATACTTTTAAGGGAATGAATGTAAAGATCCGAAAATTTGACACTGGAAAATATTAAATTAAATAAAAATAATTTTTTAATGAATTAGATATCATGTTTATAACCGTGGTCTTTTTGAGATGATCAGTTTGATATACAGTTTTGATACATTTGGAATTACGGTTTGCGAAATAGAAGCGTTATAGTGTTTAAATAGCATACGTAGTTGTTTCGGGTCAAACCAGATAAACAATCCATAACCCAACCTAATGACTATATAAACAAGACAACGGAACCCTAGTCGTCACCACTGTGTTTAGTTTTCTTCCCTAATCCTTAAATTTCTTAGTTATTTGCTAATGTTAGGTAATTATCTCTAATTAAAAAGGAGTAACAATCATAGTGTCCAAACCCTATTGAACTATATACCATTGAAAAGTTCTCGATGAATGGAGGCAAGCTTCATTTTTGGATACAAAATTCGAGGTGGTTGGGAATTGAGGTTTAACTACGGTCATCCATTTTAGGGTTCTGAGATCAATGGTGGAACGACAACAGTAGGATGATTGGAGGGTGTAAATAGAGGAGGCTTAGTGGAGCAGATCTATTGGTTTGGATCATTATGGAAGCCCCTGAATTCAGAACAATCAACATTCAAAGAACTGAAAATCGTGGCCGTTGGCATGCAAAAGAAGACATCGCGGTGGCTAAGGCAGAGTAGGTCATGCTCGACAGGAGGTGGGGAAGGCGGTGCAGGTGTTGGATCTACCCAAAAGTTTATGAGGCGAAGGCGGTTTCGTCATGAGAGTGGCAACTAATGGGTTTGACTACTGAGGGGAGGTAATGTGTGTATTAATTTATTATATTTATTAATAAATTACCAAAATACCCAACAACTTCTACCTTCATATCATTCTCATATGAACTCCGATTCATGCATGGTTTTTTCCGTTGGACTTGTGGCGGAGTTCTGAATGATGTGACACAAAGTTTGCTTAGTTTGGAGACAATTGACAAAAGTGCGTTGGTATGATTTATTTATTTAATTAATTGAATTTTAAAATATTAAATGCATATCTACTGATGGAAAATCATAATTACCAGTATGTGTTGGTTGGTGATTTTTAGATATTGTGACTACTTTGGATATGTTGTGTCATGTTGGTTATTTATTGTATTATTGGTTGTTTAATTTTAATTAAAAGTGGGTTTAAAAATATGATTATAATCCATCAAAATAAAATGGTTGAAATTGTGCAATGAAGGGAAAATTAGATAAATAAACTGTAAATAAGATTATTTATGGTTTTGTACGATGTTTGTAGATAATAGTGGCTAAACGAATTAAATGAGATGAATGGAAGAAATTTTATAAGCTTTTTGTTTATGGATTCTGGGGAAATTCATAAATAATGACAGAAAGTATATTTTACATTAAGATTGGGAAGTTTGTTATTATTATTTGAATAATGAGAGGTTTAGTAAATAGTAATGCAATTTTTGAGAAAGTTGTATTTTTTTACTAAATAACAATATAGCTAGTTTTATGGACTTTAATGAAGAATATTATTATTATTAGCGAAATTAAAATAAGAGATTTTCTGGAATAATAATAATAATAGTTTTTAGCAAGGCTAGTCGGCTTTATAGTTCGTCGTGCCACCATTATTAATCAAATTTATAATAGGTGTACCGCAATTGCGCAGTACAACTATAGAATATTAAAGAATAGGAGTTTGGTAGAAGGCCAAACTATTAAATAAGAACCGATAAAAACTAAACCCCATCAAAAGTGGATGACCCATCATCAGACGAATCGGTCCCAGTCACATGAACATATAAGTTAAACAACTTCCCAAGTAAATGAGCGAAATTCGAGGAATCCTCAGAGTAAAAGAATGTCATATCCCAACTATCATCCTAAAGAATAACGTTGTTATGATCCACATTCTCACCATCCTGCGATAGAGAAAGAGAATCACCTGATACCTTGTAGACTAAAATCTATGCTCGCCCACCACATCAGCAACATATCTATAATAACAATCTCTCGTGGGGGAATAACAAAACTGAGTGCCTTTATGTACCCAAACTTGCTCATTAGAATACTAAGATATCATATCTGGAGACGTGTTGGAACCAGAGATGGATAAAGGAATATCAATGTCAAGCCCCAAAGGACTAGGGCTTGGCACTGATATCTTGTGAACCCAAATTCGCTTCGCTGCCTTTGGCAAAGGAATTTTCGGAGGTAGTGGAATCTCAATGTCTTCCGGTACCACAAGAATGGGGAACGGAGCCTGCCAAATGACCAAAAGAACAACAACTAGAGCATATAGGAGATTTCCACTTATAATTTACTTCCACTATTACAACCGACTCCTGAGTAGGTTCAACAGGTAGTACAGAAGGCAACAAGCCTACAGGCTTAATCTCAATTAAAGCTCTAGTATAGCCTATGATATTACTATATTAAGATAAACAATAATAAAAATGAGTTTTAAGTATCGAAATGGGAAATAACTATTTTTGAGTTAAATAACGATAAAATGGCTGTAAAGAGGACTTAAAGAGATTTAAGCATATTATTAACAAATTTACAGTGTTTTCTAATATTTGGAGCAATAAGTATACAAAGATGTATACAAAGTTTATTATCGTTTTTGGGACATTATTATTGTTTTTGAGGTGAAATAAATAAACATGTTTTTATATAAACAATAATAAAGCGATCTATACTTAAGAGAAATTAATAGGTGGGAATATCTCCTTTCATATGGATGTAACATATGTGGGTAATTATTAGGAGTAAATTATCATATATGTTTGTTGTGTAGAGATGAAATTGCATTAAGTCGAGTTATGCGATATTTTACTATTACTACTACGCAATGTGTAGTTGATTGCTTCGATTGTTGTGTTCCTAGTATAGAGAGTTAGTACACAATTGTTGATTTAGTGTATATGCTACTAATGTGATGAGTTATTATACATTTATTGATTTAATGTTTGGGGTTGACATTGTGTGTTGTCAAAGGATTGTAATGTTTAACGGCTATGTGTTATATTATTGTTGCTACCCTATATTTATGATGATTGGATGGAATGATTTAGTAGGAGTAGCTTTTTCTGCTTGCATTGGTTACATGGATGCAATGGTTGTTATGTGCTACTGACTATTTGGATGTGGAGAAGAGTAGGAAAAATAACTATGTGGGCTTGATCTCCCAAAAGGGTACGTACACAGCTTTTTTCTATGCAATAGCTATCGAGCCTATAGTCGTAGTGTGTATGGTTTGGCGCATTCCAAACATAGTTGAAACCATTTTCCTTTTATTATATATATATATTTATGTATGCATGTATGTATGTGCATGTGTATGCATATGTATATGTATATGTATATGTATATGTATATGTATATGTATATGTATATGTATATGTATATGTATATGTATATGTATATGTATATGTAGATGTATATGTCCGTACAGTTGTGAAGTTGTAGGTATGAGCATAACATGGAATGGAAAGGTGGATGCAGGCTATATCGTGGATAATTGAGTTAATGTTGTGAAGTTGCAGGCTAATTGGTGATAATTTATGTATTGGAATAGGAATTGATGTGATAAATGTTATAAAATAGTTATATATTGATTTAATGTTCATTTGTTCAAATGATTAATTTCGTTGTGAGGCTTTCTTTTATTTTCATAGTGTCAAAATTTTAAATTGTAAAACAAACGATCCACTATTTTTAATGTCAAAAATCAGTTGCAATCATATTTTATTGTGTTTGTAATTGATTTCAGATATTGAAAGTAGTGAGGTGTCACAGTTGTGGTGCTCTTGTGATGTTGAGTACCCATTGACCTTATGATGGCGATCATTTATGTCATAATATATCCAAAGGCGCTTAGTACCAGACCAGATGAATAGGTCATCTAAACTTTTCGATGGGTTGAATTTGTTTGGAAATCGAGGATTGATGCAACTATAGCATAAGTTGATGGCCATATTATTTTGAGGATATAGCCATGACTAGGAACATATTAATTTTAAGGATGTTGCCATGACCAAGCACATATTATTTTGAGGATGTATCCATTAGTGGGCATATGTATTATTTTGGAAGGTGTAAATATAAGATGGTACAACATTATTTGAGGATGAGACTATAAGGAAGTTCATCAATGGTTTTCTTTTTTAAAAGGCAATCAGTTTTGGAGTGGCCTGTCCACTTTTTATTAGTACCATTAAAACAGGTGCTTGGTTGAAGTACTAGAGCAACTACAACTCACATATACAGTATGACTAGAAAAATAACATTTTGCATAATTTAAAATGACAAAAAAAAGATGCCATACAAGGTAACATCCTATGACGGGAATAGATCAGTTATCTCATACTCAATTTCGCCATCAAGATCGTCTTCATTGGTTGGGCGCTTGATCAGACCAGGAGAAGTGGCAGCAGGGGACAAATGTCTAGCTTTAGACAAATTGTCATTGGGAGAAATATTAGTAGAGAAGGCAGAGGCAAGGAAGACCTCAAACTTAGCTAGTTCCTCAGGGATGTCGGGAGGAGGAGGAGGAGGGGGAAGGAGCAGGAGGTGGGGGTGGAGGGCCAGAAGAAGGAGGAACCACAATGGGAGGAACATGTTTAGGTCTCCATTTCCTAGATGGGGGTTTCTGAAAAGGATCCTTTTTAGGAATAGGGGCAGGATCAGTCAAATCAGGAAGGTGGATACGAAAGCTCACGACATGACCAAAGGATTGATTGTGAGCACATATCAGATGTTTCCATAGACAATAGACAGAAATAGGGGTAGATCTATTGTCAACAATAGCAACAGTTAGCTATGTAGGAAGGGGAATGTTAGGAGTAATCTCGATCAGTGCTCTAGCAAATTCAAGATGATCTCTAAGCTAGGTATTTTCATCAAAACAAATTAGTTCTGCAATATTACTAGCCAACCAATCTAGGACTTCAAGAGACCGGAGGAGGAGGGCATACAACTAAACTCAGCCCAGAGTGGAATAGGCATTACATGCTCACGAGCAGAATCTACCGAGGAGCTCCAACGGGTGATTATAGATACTTTACCATTTATTACACAAAGGTCAGATTCCAAAACCTACGTCTCTCTTCCTCATTACCAAAATCAAAGAAGTACATATCCTTATCATAGCACACTTTAAGAGAGCCACTAAGTTTCCATTGATTAGATAAAAATTTCTTAACATTGTACGGGAATCCATTATCTAAAAAGAAACCAATAAGAGTGTTTCTCCAAAACTCTACTCCTGCGGATATTACTTCTTGGGGAGGATCTAGATTATCAACAACACTACTAGAAATTTTGAAATGTTTAGCTATATACCTGCCACCATTCTTAGGCTTGCTAGAAAATTAAGAGGATCGAGATTTTTAGCACTGATCACTTAAATCAACATTAGGGCCTTGGTTTTCATTGCTCAAAATAGAATCAGGCAATATGATAGTTTGCACAAAAGTTGAGGCAGAAACAGAACCTCCCAAAGATATATGGGGAGCTAAACCATGAACATAAACATCAAGAGCAACACCATGACGATGAGAATTCTAGGAAAAATCAGAATCTAGATAGTTAGTAACACATGTAGCATCATGAGATACAAGAGGAACTGCACAAGCAATATATGGAGAAACATAGAGGGAAACAAAAGATTAACAGGAGACATAGCAGTTGACATGGTCAAAGAATCAAATTCAGCAGCACGTGCAACATAACTAGAAGTAGCAACACACTCTAAATCCTATGAGGTAGGAGGAGGGATTATATCAAGGAGATAATCTGCAAGGGTGATGTGGGAATACGTTGAAGAGGAACTAGCTTCAAGAACACGTGAAGACTGTTTTCGCTTAGACTGTTGATTGGCCTAAGGCTTCACCAGCGGAGGATAAATGACGGGGTCGGTCAGTGAGGGTGGCTTGAATGATTTATCCGATTTAGTTATTGGCAATCGTGGAGGAGCACAGAGGCCGATTTAGGGATTCGAAAAATCCCTTTCTCATGGGGGTTAATCGGCATGGAAGTAGGGAAGCGAGATAAAGAGACGAAGCGAAGTTAAGCGAGAGGAAGAAGAAATGCGATAAGGGGATTAGTGATGTGATTTTGCGATGAAAGGAAGTTCATCGATGGTTTTTAAGGATACACATATTGTGGTGCATATGTACTCTATGTTTAGGTTAACACATGTGAGTTATTTTTTGGTATTATAATGTGATGTTGAAATTTTGGGATGTGTGCGCACTTTATCTCAATAATCTATGCTGACTGTTGATTTATATATTTAATTATACATGCATGTTTGAACCAATCTAAATTTGTTGTGAACTTTGTTACAAGCTATTATGTTCGAATTATTGAAATGCATGATATGACTTGTGAACTAGGTTGATCTATGATTGAGAGTATTTCACCGTTTGTTGTTGGAGTATTATTTTTACTTGCTGTAGTTTTAATTACATGGTTATGATAATATGTGTATTACTATAGTATGGTTGTGTAGAAAATCACGTTCATGATTGTGAATGAATTTTATTTTCATGATTGATTATGTTGTGCAGTTGTTGTGTTCTACTCTGAGGTACTTAGTTTACGATTAGGATACTTACCTATGTTTTGCAATTAAACCCATGATGATGCATTATTAATTTGGTTAAGGGTCATTTTTGGGGACTTGTGGGGACACAATTCTTTTGGAAAGGGGAGAACGTAGTGACTTAGAAATTTTGACATTGTAGGAATATGACTACTGGCACGATCTCCGAGTTTTGGTTTCAGTCCTAGTGGTGAACCTACCCACCTTCTTGGCCTAGGTATCAGTCATATGCATCTCAAACGTGGCCAAGAGGTTGAACTGACCAACGTAAGCTTCGATAGACAAACTCTGCCATGTCAACTGGATAAATCTCTCTAGTTGCACATCCCTCTCTATATCAGAAATTAACCGGGTCTCTAACCTCGTCTTGAAGTCCTCCTATGTCACTTCATTCTCTAACACCTCCTCTACAACTAACTCCCACCAAGCCATTGCCTCACTAATAAGGTGTCGATAAGTGACTCTTCTTTGACCCATACTTGCTAATTCCATATCATCAAAGATCTTGTCACAAATATAGGTCGAGTTTGTGTATACACAAAAGTCCAAGTACCATCAAAGGACTTACCCCCAATTTTAGAAAGTGAAAGCATTACTTCAGGAAATCAACAATTGGGGGTGCTACTAATATTGGAGCCACACCCACTCTATTACCTGCTACTGCCTCTAGAGTATCCACTACGGGCGGAGTATCCCATGCCATGGTCAGCAAATGTTGACAGAACCATATAGGTATTTCCTCCTCATTAGCATCCTTCTATGCACCTCTACTTGTTTTAGCTCTAGTAATTCTATCACCTTCACCACTCATAGTAGCAAACCTGAAATGATGATATATTTAACACCTTTTCAAGAGTAATTTAAAGTGTATGCTTTATATGGTTGACTAGTATTATCTAGTAGAAAATATACAATTATTCACTATTTATATTTCCTAGTTCCTACTAGCTCACTTAACCTAAGCACTAATACTAAGGGGAATGATCCACTACTTATGGTACTTCAATCAATGCTAAACCAACACATATGATCCTAAAAACTGTAAATAGAGAACCCTTAGGTTAAAAAACAAAGACAAAATGTTGGCATAACCTCCATGCATAACTCACATCAAAAGAACAATATATAATATGAAACCTATACAAAGGTGCATGGAGGCATGGTCAATACACAAAGGCGTGATAGTAAAATCTCGAAGGATACATCAAGTACTGAAAGGATAAATGAATAATAGTTTTGATATACATAATCATACGTGGGCTAAATATACATTTAAATACCAACACCTCTATACCTCTAAAAAATTATGGTTATCCTACTTGCATGCCCCCAAATAAACATATCACTTAGAATACTCATAGGAGTAACCAAAAGTTTCCCAAAGAGAGAAGACGTGGGTTACAAAGAAGTCTAGTGGCTGGATGTAAGCTTATAAAATGGAAATTACATAATCATATATTGATCCTAACATGGAATGGGTTCTTTGTGAAAAAAACCATAAAAATATACATACCCAAATAATATAGGGCATCAGCAACATGGTAGACTGCTGGAGGGGTAATGCTTCACTCCATGGTAAAAGGTGTCATCGTTGTCCCAAACCCAGTTAACCCATAATGTAATGTAAGTAAAATAATGCAACTATGTTATACACAGTCATTCACACATCCAACTCCATATATAAATCGTATTAGTAATACCATAAATTAATTCTATTTTGAGATATGAAACTGGTATTCATGTGATGAACTACCATTATCTATCCAAAAAGAATAATTGGAGTTGACCCTTCCTATTGACTTTGATTACCTACCTGGAAGAACATTTGACTCTTGTAGGTCCGGTCTTAACTCCTAATTATGTTATAGATAGTTTATTAGTTACTCTAGAAAGGCGTCCTAATTTATCTCTGCCACTTCTTCGAGATCTCATCTACTGGTTGTGGCATCTTATTTTGTAACACCCCCAGATTTTAATAATAAATTAAAATATTAATTAGAGGGTAAAGTAGTAATTTTTCTAGAAAGGACAAAAAATTGGATTTTGTAAATGAAAGGATTAGATAATGAAACTTGCACCATTGCATAAAACGTATTTTCCTGGTCAAGTTTAATTATAAATATGTTACAAAAGGACACATGGATAAGAAGTTACGATTAAAAAGGGTAAACAAAAGGGAAGTAGGCTAATTATAGTTATGACCCATTAGCATCAATAAGTAGATATATAGACCTGCTCAATCCTAAAGAAAAGAACATATATCTCAATCTTTATCTTCTTAGCCTCCGTTAAAATAAAACTCAGATCTAGAGATTTAGATCTAAAATAAAATAAATAATTCTTCTTCAATTTCTACAAATTAATAATTGAAATTAAAGAGAAAAGAGGGAGCTTCTTAAATCTACAATCATATTGGCATTTCATGGGGTTTAGGAGTTAGGTCAAATCTGGAGGAAGAAGAATTCAAGGATAGCTGGATTAAATTTGTGAGTGTGAATTTATTCTTTTTGTATATGATTCTATTTGTATTCTTAACTCATTGTTGATAGTCGGAATTAGATAAAAAATTGGGTTTCCTTTTCTTATGAAGAGGAACCATAGAAATATAAAACAAAAATATAGATATATTTAAATTGGTTTTAGAGATAGTTGATATTAAATTGGAATTTTTATAGATAAAATGAATAAATCATAATTGATATGAATAATCTCTAGGCATATGTTGATTTGAAACTATGAATATGGATAAATTGGGTATGAGGCAATAGTTAACCACTGAATCTTTAAATGCACTTATTTATTAGAAGAATATGATAATACAACTTGGATAAATTATCAAATTCAATAATTAATCGAATAGATAAATAAAAATGGATAGATTGATAATGAATTGGATAACTTAACAATTAACCAATGGGTTTGAATCAATAAAAATACAATGGATTGAATGGGTACAAAAAGCGAACAATGAAATACTATAGAGATTGTGTAGGCACCGAATTCATGAAATGAAAACGGTACAAATATTGCAAAGAAAACTCTAGAAGGAAAAGAAAAGAAAATATAAATAAAATATAAATAAAATAATATACACACACAATAGCTCTCGTCCTCTATGCACATGCTACCGACCGGTCGATCAATTGGGCCAGCGGGGCGCTAGGTTGAACCTGGACGAGCAGGTCCTGTACAAGAAGATGAGCTTTATGGGTATGGGTATTGTGAATACCTTTAATTATTCAATTTCCAACGTTAGGGCTAATACAAACAATTGTGATTATGACTACTTTGTCTTGACCTGTTAATGATATTAGGACATTGTATAATGTAAATATGTAGTATGGATTAATACCACAATGTAGATGATGTTGGGAACACTATATATATATATATCTCTGTGTGTAGGCTAACATTTAGTTATAGATAAATGAGATGGCTTATAAGATGGATGGTCATTACCTTAACAGATAATACATTGTTGGGTGTATATGACAGGATGGTCGTTGCCTTTCAATTGATCATGGAATATATGATATATGATCTGTAACATCCCTCTTTTTTGTACGCTTTAAGAAGACACACGTGCCGACTCAAACCATATAGAAGGGCGAATTGTTATTTGGGGTGAATAAGAAAAAGAGAAAGAAATAAAAACAAAACAGAATCTCGCAACGGAATGACAAAATATAATAATCAAATAACAGTTCATGAAGTTGTATACAAAACATTTGATTATACTTATACAATACAAAATCAGAGTTACACATATCAGAGATAAATACATAACATTGCAGCGGAATAGTATGATGTAGTGGAATAATATAATAAATAATAATACAAATCTTCGTCTTCGTCCTTCGGGAATAAGGTCTTCAAATCCTGAAATGCTCAAGCTGACCCGAGCGAATTGAAAAGACAAAACACTCAAGTCAGAACTAAAAGATCTTATGTGAGTTAAATCAACGGTAAATAAATATGAGTGTAAATGGCGTCGGAGATGTTTACGGGGTTTGACATCTTTTATCCAGTGTCTAACGTGAGTGCAGTAACTTAAGAGATGTTCGGGATTCGCATCTCCTAAGGATCCATTAAACTATCTACTATGTAATACAATACGCTATTATAATATGTCCACAGTAAAGTATACTATTTAAAAATAGCGTTAAGGCTTTACATTTTCCATCTTAACACATTTTTAGGTATGCCAATAGTCTATACAGTACCGTAACTCCCCGTAAACTAGAGCTGCCAGAGGATACCACATAGGTACGACATAAAACAAACTCGTAGAAGGCTCGCTAGGGTAGGTGACACGGCACAACTAGGCAATGCCAGGGTAGATCATAGCATAGCCGCAACTTCCAGACTGTTGGTAACGCATAGCCGCAACTACCGCCCAACTCGAAACACACTCCCGAGTAAAAATCGAAGGGTGGCCACTGAATAAATCATAAAGTCATAATATAGATCGATGGAGTGTGTCCGCTAAGAGGAGCTACCTCATTGTCCCGTCAATTGCTCCTGTTTTAGCCACCTTATGCAAACTCACGCGAGTCGGGTCCACGTATATACCTCATATAGGATCATTGCCACCATCCTACTTCATTCTGGAATCTCCACCACGTACACAGTTGTCAAAGTGGTTTTCGGTATCGACAGAGAGTATGCCCATATCTGATCCCGGTCTCTTTAACAACCAATCGATTATTACACACGGGATGGTTCTTTTACATTTCCAAAACCATTTCATAATTGATATCAAAATATCATATTCAATTCAAATCATATCATTTTTGAAATCATTACTCATATATACCTTTGAAATCATATCGCATTTGAAATCATAGTTCGATAATTATATTTCCTTTCAAAGTCAAATTCACACTTTATATCAAAATATCATATTCTCAAAATTATATCGCTTTCAAATCATATTGTTTCAAAAATCATAATTTCTTCCAAAATCATATTTCCCAAAACAGGTTAAGTCCTTACTTCAAAATCATCATTTCAATTTATTATAACATTCAAAATTCCAACTTAAGTTATAACATCATTTAGCCTTATTCTCTTCTTAAACCAAATTGAAATGAATATAACTCTTCCACATACTTAGTTTGAAAATTTATAAATTTGTTTAAATAGTTATAAATAGTTAAAATGCTCTAGAATAGTTTAATTATAGGTAAAAATATTTAAATTGATTTAAGATAGTTAAATAGATTAAATAACTTTAAAATAGATTAATCATATTTAAATTAAATTAAAATGGTTTAATTTGTTTAAAAAAAAGTGAATTGGTTTAAAATAGATTAAAATAATTTATATAGTTAATATTGGTTAAATAGTTTAATAAATTTGAAAATCTTAATAATTAGAAATTTTAAATAATATATCTTTAAAACATTTTATATTAAAATATGAGTTTGAAATTAATATCAAATTAAACTATTCATTTCATTTCAACATATTTGGACAATTTTAAATTTCCAAATCGACAAACCAAATTTCAATAAACTATCGAATTTCATATCGTTTAAATCCATGTTCAAATATCAATACGGATTACTCCAACTTCAAAATATTTCAAAGTTATTTTCAAACAAATTCAATAACTCAATTTCGATAGAATTTCATTTATACTTAAAAGTTTAACTTTAAACTTCCGATTTAGTTCCTTAAAGAAATTCCTTTTTAAACCAATTCGCATTTTAACACAAACTTGATTTTTCAATAATACTTCAATTTACATAAATCAAATTTTATTCAAAACATCAATTGATTAAATTCAAAATTTTGAGGAATTTAAAATCATTTAATTTAACCAATCCGGTGTCCGTATATAATTTTCTATCCTAGGGTCAAGTGATACAGATATTTATCATTTCAATCCGCAATTTAAACATTTTACGGTTGTATATCATTTCAAACCGCAATCCCGAAATAAATAAAAATCCATAACAAACTTGAAGTTTATAATGGTATAAAATAAAACATCCATTCGTCCAATATAAACAAATCAAACATTCATCACAATCATCATCCAAATAAATAAATATCAATATAGAACTGATAATCAATAACAGATATTTAACTGGCAATTTATATGCAATAATAAATTAAATAACAATTTAATTCAAATAAATTCAAATTAACTGAGATGATGATTTAAAATATACCAAACAGTCATAAATAAATTTCTAATCACATCAAAAATTAATTTAACTAACATAAGAAATTTTAGAAGTTGTGAGTGGGTTAAAACACTCACCTTTGAATTTAAATTGAATTTAAATTCAAAATAAGGCCCAAATTTGAACAATCTCGGAATTCGTCCAAACTAGCGTCAAAATCTCTGAAATTTTGATACAATCCTAGCGGAGAAAACCGCGCATGAAACGGACCTCGTATGCGAAAGTTATTAAGGTTAGAATGTTTGAATTTCAAATTTAAATTAAATAAATAGAAAACGAAACATTACCCCCCAACAGTGCCACGTCAACAAAACTACTCTCCCTCCAACAAACCCTAGAACACGCATGCTAATATCGAACGAAGCTTCAGCCGCCAATGGTCCACCCAATAACACGCCCTCACACCTCGCTTTCGTCCCGATCAGAGGTCCTCTCCGCTTCCACCAGGCCTTGCCGCCTCCAACGGCCTATACGCGAGCTGCTCCGGTCAACTATAGTTCGACGCCGCCGAGTTACAAACCAGAACTTTGACATTGATTTCTGGCAATTTCGAGCGCCGATAAAATGAAGCCACCATATCGATTGAGAGCTCTGGTCGTCCCCTACGTAGCAGCACTTCCTGATCGGCCCATCATCGCAGATCTACCGTTGTAACATCCCGTATTTTTAAGCTATTGAATTTGAACATTTAATTCGTTTTAAATGTTAATGTGGGTCCTTAATTGATTTTGAAATGAATGGATTTGGGTTCAATCAATGAAATAAACTATAAATTTTAATTATAGCAATTCTGGTTGAATTTGAATAATGGAAAATAATAATTAAATATTCGGGATTGGGATAAAAAGGTGGATTTGGGTGTAAATAGCTATTAAATGGTGTTTAAATGTATTTTTAGGTTCGATTGGTTATAAACAATATTATTGGAATTTTAGAAGAATTTTAAAGTTGATAAATTAATATTTGGGATTTTATATTAATTTAAAAATGAATTTAATATTATTAAAATGCAATTTAAGCAGATTTGGGTCTGGCCTAAGCCAGAATGATTTTTAATGTGATTATAAATTTTATATGATTTATTGTTAAGTTAAGAAAATTTTAAAAGTGAAATTTGAAGCGTTTTCGACGATTTTAGAAATCGCCTGATTTAAAAGACGAGTTAAAATAGCCTTCCGGGGCACAGTCTCGGAATTCAACGAAACCAGTTCCATTGGATCCGTAATAGTTAGTTATTATCGGATTTCAATTTTCGTAGCAATCGGAGTTGTCGTTTGACCGTGGCAGCTCGAAACGCATCGAAATCGATTTAACCGATTTAATTTTAAATTGATCGTTTAATTCCGTAACTCGCGCATACAATCAAATTAGCTTACGAAACCTGTTTCATTGTGTCCGGAACGTGGAAAAACCCCAAGATAGCCTGTCGGAACGTGAGAATTGGAGGTCGTTTGCATTAACGGTTAATTGAGATATTTTATTAATTAAATAATATTAAAACTATTATATATATACACATTTATATTTACAAAACCCTAGATTATTATCGTGGCCGCCACGAAAACGTTTTAATGGCTGAGAAGCTCCTTCGTTCACCTCTTGTTATCGATCAATCCACACAATAATTTCAGAAACTCTCAACTAGGAAATCGATGAGGACTAGGAGATCTAGGCATCTGACGGTAGTGATGGGTTTTGGCGAAGCGTAGAGGGGACTGGGGGGCCGCGTTTGCTGGGAGTTCGCGCACGAACTGCGAGGTGGTTGGGCAGTCGAGTGCGACGGGGATGAGACCGGAGGTAGGCGTTGGAGAGGGGCTTCGTTTGAAGGGAGCTGATCGAATTTTCGTTGAGTTTCGTGGCCGCGATTGGCAACCCTAAGTGGTGATGATGGGTTCCAAAACCCTGAAGACGCGTACGGGGAAGAAGATGATAGTTGGGCGATCTCGTGTGGAACGTGGGCCACGATTGTTTTGGGTAAAATGTTAAAAAGAAAATTGTTTTAAATTGTTGTTCGAACTTTATAAAATCATAACAAATTCATACATATTCAGAATTCGACGAAATTCACGACATTGGAATCGCAGGAACGCATGCTACGTGATGGCGCAGATCCGGAGTCATTCCAGGCAAGTAGAAATTTGGATTAAATCGGACATCGTCCGGTTTAATTTAAATTTCGAACGCTCGCCGAACTCAAGGTGAGTTTTTCTCACTCACATCTGGATGCTAGGCATTTTAATAGTTAATATTTAAATATCTGTGTGGATGGCTGAATATAATTGTTATTATCAGTCTGGATTGATATTTATATTGTGATGTGCTAATATTTGTGGATGCAGGGAAAAACAGGTTGGAGGGATCCAACTGGATTCCTCACGATGTAGCAATTATTTTATAATTGATAGTGATACCTGTTTATATGTTGTGATTGATAAATCTGGAATTTTAAATTGTTCTGTGAAATTGTGGTATAAATTATAATTCCAGAATTAAATTATAAATGAAGAAATTGGGGATTTAAAAGAAATTAAAGAAATTGTTAAATAAGGAATTTAAAGGAATATAAAAAATTGGATTCTGTTTTGAAATGGAAAATGTAAATTGGTAAAATTGGGATTTTAAATATTGTGGGAAATTTATCAATCGTTGAATGTGAAATATAAGTTTTCTGGAAATGAATTCTATGAAATTATAAATCGAGTAAAATAACAGTGGTTTATTTAATGATGAATAGTGATATCCGGAAAAGTAAAAATATGTTAAAATGAAGCTTCCGAATATAAATGTACAATTTTAAGTGTTAATAGAATATTTTTAAAATTCCGTTTTCTCCATTGGAATTTTATTTAAGTAAATTGAAAATATGGTTTCCATGAAAATTCACCAAAATGTTTATTTAAAAATGTTTAAACTATATTTAAAAATGAATTTCCGGAAATGAAAAATTGTGATTTAACTTCGGAGGAAGTTATAGTTAAGTATGGAATTGGAAATTTATGTTGAAATCATAAATTGACTTGAAATAAATCAGTGGATTTATATGAAAGAGTACTTTGGAATGTTTAGAAACGGGAAAGTGTTTCCCTGGGAAACCAAGTAAATGTTTTATAAATGATTTTATTTAACTAAGGTTAAGTTTTAAATCGTTTTAAAAGTATTTTTAAGAAATCGTTATTTCTAAAGAAATAAATTAATAATTTTTAATACCGTAATAATTTGGGAGTATATTAGCAAATATTTTTACAAATGGATTTATTTAAAAGTTGGTTTTAGCTTAAGTTGTTAAAATTAGCATTTTTCTTCTTATAACGCTATTTTGAATTTAGTTAAACTAAAACCCTTATTTTTAAAATCAAAGTTTATGTGTTAATAACTAGTTTTCTTCACATATTTTAAATTTATATTTTAAATAAATAAATAGAAGAAATTTTCATATTTTAAAGTATATTTCAGTATAAAGTATTTTTAACTGTTTTAAATGCAAATTGTTTTATACTTGGTTATTCCCGATGGGAATAAAGGGTAAAAGATTTACCTTGTAAAGGAAGAGTGGAAAATTGTTTTCAAATGAGTTTTGAAAATGTGAAAATATATCTTTGAAAGATATTAGAAGAAAATAAATAATATGGAGATTATTTATTGTGTGATGGATGTGTATGGATGTTTGTGAACATTAATTGATAGTTAAATCACCGACTATCCATATTGGCCAAATGCGCTGATCGTTTCGAAGAGACCGGGATCGAGTTTCCGTATACCGGGATTCTAGGTCTGGAGACTCGAAAACCACTTCGATCCGGTTTGTACGTTTCGCGAAAACGATTTCGGAGTCGAAGATGGAGCAGCGAAGAGCAAGGGCTAGTCGCTACTAATCCTGAGGATATTTCCAAAATGGATGTAGTAGGGGTAGTGCCTTCGGTTCCGTTCGGACCCGGGACGGACTTGTATGGACGAATGCTTTCGTGACATCGTCAGGTGGACGATGGGCATTCTAAGGGATATGTTCTGAAAGGTATCGTTTAGCCTCAAGCCTCATCAACCGGGAATGACTGAAAATCAGGGGATATGCAGCAAGGCTTCGTGGGTAGCCCCCACTTGAGAGTAAGGTCATCCCTGTCTAGATGTCCCTTTTATTTCGGCTTAGTGGTGCGGTTGCTGATCACAACCGTGGGGTGATTTTACTTGGAATTATCCAGTAAGGGATGATTCCGGTCTTGTGTTGCAGGGGAGCGGGCGTACTCCTCGGTACTGTGATCTAGGCCACGTACTGTGACAGGTGGTACCCCAGTGCCTAGTCATTCGTTGGAAATCCATTCTCCATACGTGCCTTGTACGAGTTTTGTTTGTATTACCCACGTTGTGGCTAGTATGCCGGAATTTAATAGATGTAACAATTTCGGCTATTTTATAAGTATTTGTATTTAGACACTATTATAATATCAAAGGATTTTTATAAAAAGTGTTTTAGCTATCGTAAGGTAAAAACCCGACATGTTTATTTGTGGCGGGGTCTTACGAGATGCTTTTGTTTCAAAGGATTTTTGAACTTTAATAATCAGTTTGGATGTATTTATGATGCGCTGGTATTCCAGACTGACTCGGGTGTTATTTTATTATAATGCTCGGGTCAGACCGAGTATATTACAGGATAGGTTGCTATGGAGCAGAAGAGGAGCTGGAGTCGAGGCGTATTATTCATACTTGTTTATATTCCGCTGCTGTGATTGTTGAGATTGTTTGACTGGCTATGGTTGGTTGTATTGATATACTCTGATGATGATGTATTGTATATAAACAGATATAGTTTTGATTTGTGTAAAGTTCTGTTCTATATATTATATTTTATTCCGCTGCGACTGTGAGGTTTTGATGTTGTTTAGTTCATTCTTCTTCTTCTACCTTCTTTCTTTTCCTACAATCTGTCTTTTTAGGCGTTCGATCGTCGGCGTATTATACTGTTGAGTATTTTGTGTCGATTTTCGAGGGCCGAGAAGGGCGGGTCGTGAAAACCGTTAATCGAGGTTGTGGCCTATGAACGGCCGAGAATAATACCTCAATTTCTGGCCACACCGAAACCCAGATGAAAAAATGAACTGCATATTTGATCTGCGCTCGTCGAGAGCTTCAAATCGATATATAATTCGCTATTGTTTGAGGAGATTGAATTTTTGATTTGGTTTTGATTTTTGAATTTGGAATTGGGAATTAAGGTTTGTCTGCCATTGGAAAGAGAGGAACAAATGAAATTGTACGTACAGACAAACTGAGGTGAGGAATACTAGGTCGGAATTGAGATGAATGGACAGGATTTGATTATAACGTTGAACGATAAATGGCTCGAAAAGCCCATTTCGACTCCGGAACGAAAATGGGTCAACCCATATATCAAAATAGATGCTTTTGATGATTTCAAATTCAATGGAAGAGGTTTCAAGTCCTAATTCTATCGTATGAAGAAGTCATGGTAAAATCAATTTATTCCAAATTGATTTCAATTAAATTGATTTCTAGGCGTTTCGAGTCCGTACGATCAAACGACAAGTGTAATCATTACGAAACTTGAAATCCTACAATAATTCACCATTATGGATCCGATGAAACTGGTTTCGTCGAAATCCGAGTCAGTGGCCAAAATGGCTATATTTCAGTTGATTAAATAAATAAATAAATAAAATCAAATTTTCAATTCCATAATTAACAAATTTTATCATTTTTGATTTCTTAAATAATTACAATACTTTAACAAATTTAGATATCAATTCAAAATTAATTAATTTACCAATTACGGTATTTAATTTCAATTTCAGTAAATTCATAAATTATCGATTGAAATTCCAATAAATCCGTTTATTAAATTTTAAACCTTGTTATTCAAGTCTTTATTATGATAAGGATATAACTAACATTGGTTTACCTCTTAGTACATTAATAATTCCCAATTTCATCTTAATTTCCATCTGCTTAATATTTAAATATTTAATTTCATTTAATTGCAATTAATTCAATTATTATAATTTAAATTCCAATAAATTAATAAATCTTGATTTTCATTCTTTCTATTCAACCAATTGTCATATTATGAATAAAATTAACATTATTCCCAAATATTATCTTAATTTACATTAATATAATATTAAATTACATTTATTGAAATTTATTTCCAATTTAAATTAACAGGCTAAATAGATAGGTAATATACAATAATTGTTACCATAAACCCTTGATCACATCCATAGGTTATTTATTTACAAACAAAGGTTACAATTACTTATATAACGCTGATTTTATTCAATTTATTTTAACTATCTGTTTCATACAAAAATTAAATATTTACATTTGTTTTCTTATATTTAATGTATAACCAAGTATAACAATTTACATTATTACATAATTGGAATTTCATTTCAATTGTTAAAAAAATTAGCTTTAATTACCATTTGTTACATTTCATTTTAGTATTCATTTCATTATTACATTACAACTTTTTATTTCTTCCAATATTAAATAACAAAATTTATTAAATTAACCAATTAAATTATCGAAAATTTACGGGTCGTTACATGATCGTTGCCTTGATATATGGACGACTGTTTGGCATATATGGCAAATGGTCATTGCCTTAACATCCTACGGCATATATATGACATAAGTCATTGCCTAGGGGATTGAGTGATGTATACAACATATGATTGTAGTCTAGATGATCTCGGCGTCGGGTAATATGACATATGGTCATCACCTCTAAGCGAATAGGAAACATTAATTATTATGTAGAGACCCCTATTAATAATTTTACCACAATAACTAATTTATATTGTAGAATAGTTAGAATTGACATGTTAAAAAAGAGTGATAAGTATTTAAATAGGAAACAATGAAATGATGAGGGTAGAATTAGCCTTCAGCGATAGCTTACTAGTATGAAAGCGTTATATGCCTAGAAATATTTTATCACTCACCCGACTTATGTTTGATCCCCTCTATATTTCCACCTTCCCTGTATATGATAGGTTGACAAGGATTGGGAAATGCTAGCGTGAAAAGGAGCAGTGGAGATGCTAAAGTTTCTTAATTATCCATTATTATACTATTTTATTTTTTAGTACTTATATCATGTCGGACTATGAATTCTGGATTATTGATTGGGATTATATAACGACATTTATTGTTATTTTGGAAATTACTTCAGATGTTGATTTTTCAAGTATTTAGATTATATTTTATTTCTTTTATGTGGGTTTAGAAGGTACGGATAAAGTAGATAGCTCTCTATACTATTATTTCACTTTTTACCCTAACAATTCATTTTTTACAGTCTGTAGGATTTGTGCATCGATTTTGGACGTAGAATAAAAATGCAGTGAATGGTGGACTGTTACACTTGGTATTAGAGCTTATGTTACATGATTCCTACAGGTTAAGAACATATTGAGAGAGCGTATTTGTTTTTTATATAGATATTAGAGGAAAAAAAGTATATATGGACACGCCACTTTATTTTCCAATTATATCCACTATCTTGGGAAGTTGCTAATGAAACCCTTCAATCGATGGTTGAGATGGAAAACAATACTAGACTGGGTACATGAGATGCAATAACCGAGATTCCTAGCATGAATGTTCCACTTTGGTTTCCTTGGTATCTTTGAAATAGAGAACAAGCCAATAATAACCCAGAAGTGCCAATCCAACAAGCACAAGAAGTGGGCCCTACATATCCACCTACCTTGGACCTTGCTAAGCTATGTAGAGACTTTATTAGTAGGGTGGAAAGTCTTATACGGGGAAAGAATCTATTGTGGATATATCAGCGAGGCTACGCTCATGTGAGAGGATCTTTACATTGTTCGGTCTTGGAGATGCCATTCAGAGACAACTTACTTCTTGGCATTTGCAAGGATAAGCTTTGCATTGGTAGGATATAGCAATGACTGAGACTGATGAGGATAACATAACTTAGGGTGGCTTTAAGAAGCGTTTTAAAGAAAAGTTCGTGTCAGTAGCCGAGCAAGGAGTTCAGTTGGAAAAGTTTATACATTTGTAATAAAGAGACATGTTATGAAAAAGTATGTGAATCAATTCATTGAGCTGGTTAAGTTTGGATTGGATCTTGTGAATACTTCATGAAAGAAGCCTATGAATTTTTCTAAGTGGCTGAGACAACCACTTCAAGATTTGGCACTAGGTCATATTTTAATGGGAGCTACGTATGAAATTTTATGAGACGACATTGCTAAACACTGTTTCAAAAGATGTAGCCAAAGAAGAGCCAAAGAAAGGGAGTGAAGATGGCGGTCGGCCGAAGAAGAGGAAAGGGTTAGGAGTTATAGGAGGATAAGGGAAGCTTAAGAAGCAGAACCAGTTATGTAGTAAGTGCCACCGAAGGGGACATGTTGTTAAGGAATGCAGAGTCAATATGGGAAGGATAGGTTGTTTCAATTGTAACTAGCTTGGGCATATGAAGCATCAATGCGCCACCTTAGGGAAGAGTGGACCATTTGTGCAAACTTATATACTTGAGGCAATTCCTAGTGCTAGTAAGTTGCTAACAACAATGGACAGTGGAAAGAAGGTCGTCATGAAGGTATATTACTTATTTTCGGTTTTTTCATTCGTACCTTATTTGATACTGGAGCACCTCATTCCATCATATCAAGTAGACTAGTAGATGAATTATAATTAAAGACTCGCATTATTCATGACTTTATAATAGTGTTGAATACCATTAGGGGATCTACCTATTTATTCATGATTTTCTAATACTTGAAATTAGTTATTTTTGGTGTGGAATTTTTTTGCAATGCATATGTACTCGGTTTCTCATTGTATGGACTGATATTGGGGATGGACTTGACATCACAATAATCTTAGTACTAGATTGCGATAGTAGAGTGATTAAGGCAAGGAGCAGTAGATGGCACAATTAAGCTATATATTGTGAGCCCGATGGTCCTATACTATTGAGTTACTTGTATTCACTAGATCTATCACACGATGGGTTAGCTTCTATCCCGGTAGTTTAGGAATTCCCAGATGTTTTTGTAGAAGTTTTAGGCTTACCACCCCCAAAGTGAAATTAAATTTCGAATTGATCTCGAGAAGAACGTTAGGCACGTGGTTATGCCACTTAGAGATATAACCCCAAAAGAAAGAAGGGAGTTAAATTAGCAAGTTTCTGAATCATAACAAAAGGTTTTATCCGTAGAATTATTTCTAAATGGGGGAGTGCTAGTAGCTTCACCATTAAAGCGTATGGTTATTTATAGCTATGCGTTGATTATCGAGAGTTGAACAAGCTGACGATGAAGAATTGCTACCAATTTCCTTACATAGATGATCTATTTGATCAATTAGTGGGAGCGAAAAATATTTTCTTAACTTGACTTAGCCACTAGTTTTCATCAGTTAAGAGTGGCAAGTGATAGTATTCCTAAGACTGTATTTCGTATACTAGACCCACTATTTGAGTGGTTAATCATGTCCTTCGGACTAACCAATGCTCTAGCCTATTTTGTAGATTTGATGAAGTTTGTGGTCAATTTTTGGTTGACATTCTTGCTTATTCATGAAGTGAATAAGAACGTAAGCGGCATTTGAGGATCGTATTTGTTGTGTTGAGAAGGCATTAGTTAAAGGTTAAATTTTTGAAGTTTAATTTTTGAAGTTTAATTTTTGGAGTAGAGAAGTTCTCTTTTTAAGCCATTCATTTTTGAGATTGATTGTCTATTGATCTGAGAAAGTAGTGACAGTTCAGGATTAGCGCATACTGAAGAATGCTACAGAGGTTCGAATTTTTCTTGGCTAGCCCAGTTATTACAGGATGTTCATTAAAGACTTCACTAAAGCTTTGGCACCACTGACTAATCTTATCAAGAAGAATCAGATTTTCTTATGGAATACAGAATGCGAGCATGCATTCACTAGGCTGAAGGAGTTATTAACAAGTGCATCTTTGTTGATGATTCCAAATGGCACTAAGCCTTTTAACATATTAACTAATGCTTGCAGTGCCGGGCTCGGAGCTATATTAATGCAGGAATGTAAAGGAGTAGTATATGCTAGCAAACAGCTGAAGACCTATGTGAGAAATTATCTTACTCGTGATCTTGAGTTAGCGGCAATCGTTTTTGCACTTAACTCTTAGAGACACTATTTGTTGGGAAAGAGGTTTGAGTTGTATACAGATCATAAATCTCTTAAATATTTGTTTTCTCATAAGGATCTAAATCTAAGGCAACAAAGGTAGATGGATTTCCTAGCTTGATGTGATTTTAGTACTACATATACTCCAGGTAAAGGGATTGTCATGGCAGATTCTTTGAGTAGGAAACATGTGACGTTGAGGTCCATGTTATTGGAGTTGATCCAACTAGAGTTTATTTTTTGATTTGATCTCATACGGTCATCAGAGTTAATTCTCAAATTATTAGCAGCTTTACTGGTTAGATCGGCACTTATGGATCGTATCGGTTCTAGTTAAAGCATTGATAGGAGATTGACATGCCTTATGGATTAGCTAGAGAAAGGAGAGAGGTTTTCTCATTTAGATAGATACTTTATTGGTTTAAGGGGGTATCAAAAGATGGTAGATTGTATAGGAATATAAAGAAAGTGTTTTATTAGAGTATCGCCTTTCTAAGATTTTGTCAGAGTCTAATAAAAGGTTTTGTCAGAGCCTCACCTTTCTAAAATGACTATTCATCCCCATGAAGACAAGATGTATAGGGACATAAAGTGATTGTTTTATTAGCCAAGGATGAAGAAGCAAGTGGTTGAGTATGTTATTGTATGCTTGACTTGTCAAAGGGTCAAAGCTGAGTAGAAGAAGCCTATTGTAATGTTACTTCCTTTAGATGCTCTACAGTGGAAGTGGGAACATATATCGATGGATTTTATTGATGCTTTTCTAGGAGTATGTTTGGTTCATCATTGATTGTTTGACCAAATGCGATTAGTTCATTCCAGTATAGAGGAAGCAGACAGCGGCGACTTTAGGTACACTGTATGTTAGGAAAGTGATTAGGTTGTAGGGATTTCGGTCAGCATAGTCAGTGATAGAGATCCACTTTTCACCAATGAGTTTTGGAGGAATCTTCAGAATACCATAGGGGTTGAATTTAATAATAACATTGTATATCATGTATAGAGTAATGAACAGACGAAGAAGGTGAATAGGGTGTTGGAGGATTTGTTAAGGGCTTGCATTCTAGACTTCGATGGAGCATGGAGAATCATTTACCACTAATGGAGTTTTCCTAGAATAATAGCTATCAACGAGCATAGGCACGACACTGCTCAAGACTTTGTATTAACGACCAAGAAATTGTCGTCTTGTTGGTGAGAGATGACCTGTAAGTTATACATGGCCCAGACATGATTAGAGACACTTTAGAAAAAGTAGAGCTGAGAAGAAAATGGTTGAAGACTACACAATATAGTCAGAAGTCATATGTCGATAGAAGACGTACAGAATTGGAGTTCGTAGTAAGTGACATGGTATTTGTGAAAGTATCTCCACTTGAGCATGCTATGAGATTTAGCGGCTTGGGAAAGTAAGCACCTTGCTTTGTAGGGCCTTTTCCTATATTGGAGAGAGTAGGAAAGTCAACCTATAGGTTGAAGATTCCTAAAAAGTTAGCGGAAGTTCGCAACATCTTTCATGTGTCACCTCTATGGAAGTATGTTCATGATTCAGCTATCATAGTTGAGCCAGTTCAACTAGAGGATGTGGAAGTGGATTCAGAGTCTATTGTACCCTATGGTCCTACTCATAGAGTAAGGCATGGAGTGAAAAGGCTTCGAAATAAGGAAGTGAAATTGATTAAGTTCAAAGGATAGACAACCCAACGGAGAGCACTTGGGAACCAAAAGAGAAGATTCATGCTTCTTATCTCGAACTCTTTTCTGGTACATTTCCATTTGTGGAAATTAGCCACAAGGGCCTCTTTAGCAAGTGGAATTAGTTTCTAGGACACACAACTGAAATAATTACTTTCAAGGACAAAACATAAAATAATTAGTTTCTAGGGCCTAAAAACCTATGAAATTATGTCCTTGAAAGTAATTGGACTGCTGACTTTGTCCTTGAAAGTAATTATTCTGCTGACTTTGGCCTTGAAAGTAATTTTTTTGAATGTGTGTCCTAGAAACTAATTGGATTGCAAAGTTTGTCCTTATGGTGAAATGCCCCTTTCCATTTTGTATTTAGATTTCCTAGGTTAGGAAACTACTTTCATTGATTTATTTATATGCATGGTTGTTAGGATTGATTGTTTGGACATGGTTGACAGGATTATGTTGTGCAAGAAACTAGGATTAGATTACCTAGGATACTTTTGTATTACCATTACGCTAGTACCATTGATTGAGTTATGCTTATACTTTGTGATGATAGTTTGATATGATATGATGTGTACCTGCATGCATATAGAATTATGTACTGGTATACATATGGTGTTTTGCATATATGCCTATATGTCAAACTCTTTGCATACCTATAGGAGACCACTAGTCGCATTTTTGCATTTTATATCATGACATGCTCACTCTCATACTCATATCTTTCTGTTATTTTTTTATGGAAACATATCTTGTTTCCTGTACGGATGTACGTTAACGTATAATTACGTAATTTACGCTTAAATGCTAACAAGTGCGTTACATTTTTCCAATCCTTTGGAATTTTGGGAATGAAATTCTTTTAACAGCAGAGTATGTAACAACTAGAAAAATATAATAATAAACTAAAATATTAATTAAAGGGTAATATAATAATTTTTTCGAAAGGGACAAAATATGGATTTCGTAAATGAAATAATCAAGTAATGAACTTGCATCATTGCATAGAGCGTGTTTGGCTAATCAAGTTTCACTATAAATATGGTACAAACAGACATACAAATGAGAAGTTACAGTTATAAAGAGCAAAATAAGAGAAAATTGCTAATTAGGTTTATGACCCACAAGTACCAATAAATGGATATATAAACCTCCTCAACCCAAAAGATAAGAATGTAAATCTCACTCTTCATTTTCTTAGCCTCCACAAAAACAAAACCCTAGATCTTCAAATTTAGGTCTAAATTAAAATCTAAAATTCTTCATCAATTCCTACAAATAAATAATCAAAATTAAAGAGAAAATATAGAACTTCTTATATCTACAATCATCTTTGGCATTGAGCAGGGTTTGGGAGTTAGGTCAAATTAAGGGGAGAAAAATTCTAGGCTAATTGGGCTAAATCTATGCAGGGGAATTTATGTTCTTTGTATATGATTCCATTCATATTATAAATTCATCATTGATCGACTAAATTAGACAAAGTTTGAATTTTTTTCTTTTCCTTATAAGGAGAACCCAATGACATATAAAATTGGGATATAAATATAGTTAAATTGGTTTTGCAGATAGTTAGGATTAAATTGGACTTCTCATTGATAAAATGAATAAGTCATAATTGATATAAAATAATCCCTGGGCATATGTTGATTTGAAACTATGAATATGGATAAATTGAGTTTAAAAAAATAATCAACCATTAAATTTCTAATTGTACCTTTTATTTATAAGTAGAAGATGATTAGTACAACAAGGATAAATTATATGATTTAATAATCAATCGAATAAATAAATAAGAAGGGATGGATTGATAATGAATTGGATAACTAAACAATTAACTGATGGGTTTGAATCGATGAAAATATGATGGATTAAAGGGGAAGAAATAATAAAGAATGAAATACAGTAAAAATTGTATAGGCAATGAATTCATTAAATGAAAAGGGTAGAAGTGCTGCAAAAATTGCCCTAAAAAGAAAAGCAAAGAAATGAAAAGGGAAGGAAATGGAAAGAAAAGGAATAATAAAATGAAACGAAAAATATGTGTTTACCCAAAAGCCCTCGGCCTCTACGTACAAGCTACCAATCGGTCGACCGATTGGTACCAACCGCTCGACCAGTTGGAACTACTGGGCACCAGGTTGAACCTGGACCTAGTATAGAATGTACAAAATGAGGAGCTAGCATTATGGGTTTGGGTTCCCTGAAGTGGTTTGGACTATCTCTACTTGTTCAATTACCAACTTTAGGGCTAATACGAACGATTGTGACTACTTTGTCTTGACTTGTTAATGATATTTGGACATTGTACAATGTAAATATGTTGAATATGGATTAATACCAAAATGTAGATGAAGTTAGGAACATTATATGACAGGATATTGTATATAACGAATGGTTGTTGCCTTTAACGGATGATACAATGTTAGGTGTATACGACAGGACGGTCAATACCTTTTAATAGATTATGGCATACACGATATATGGCCATTGCCACAATATATAAACTATGTGGCATATACAGCAAATGGTCACAGTCTTTAACATCATGTGGTGTATACGTCGTATGGTCGTTGCCTAGGGGATCGAAGGATGTATACGCCATATGGTCGTTGTCTAGATGATCTCGAAGTTGGCGTACACGATGTATAGTCATTGCCTCTGAATGAATAAGGAATATTAGTTATTATGTAGAGGCCCCTATTTATAAGTTTACCATGGAAATTAATAAGATTATAGAATGGGTAGAATTGACATGTTAGAATGGAGCGCTAAGTATTTAAATGAGAAACCCTGAAATGGTAAGGTTAGAACAAGCCTTTAGTAATGTCTTACTAGTACGATAGCGTCGTATGCTTAAAAATATTTTCTCTTTCACTAGGCTTATGTCTAATCCCCTCCATATTTCCATCTTTCCATCATATGATATATTGACAGGGATTAGGAAATGCTGACATGAGAAGGAGCAATGGAGATGCTAGAATTTCTTAGTTATCTACTTTTATGCTATTTTATTTTTCAGTACTCATATCATGTAGAACTATAAATTTTGGAGTATTGTTCGGGATTATGTAATGACCTTTATGGTTATTTTGGAAATTACTTCAGATATTGATTTTTGAAAAAGTTAGATTATATTTATTCCTTTCGTTGTGAGTTAATAAAGTGTAGATAAAGTATATAGCTATATGGACTGTAATTTCATCTTTTTACCCTAAGAATCCACTTTTTACGATCCTTGGGGTTTGTGCATCTATTTGGACATGGAATCAATGGATAGTGAAAGGTAGGTTGTTGCATTGGTGGTGCATTCGATTCACTCACTAGCATCATACCACTCCAGTTTCCTATGCCCAAACATACCAAAGTTGTACGTAATGGCTAAATACTGCATCCATACCCACACACCTATATACAATACATATAAGTGTCATCGTTCCCATATGAGCCACTGAAGTCTCCAACCGCTTCAGATGTCACCTCACGTCGACGAGCCCTATCAGTCTAACACCTTCCTCTCATGTGTTCCATGGAATGAACCTCGACGACTCGGATAAGAAAAATAGGGGCAACCAGTTGCCTGCTGCCTTAGAGCTTTAGCTCTAGACAACCGATTGACCTGTTGGTCCCTGATATACTGACTAGTTATGCATGGAGCCAATGCTTATGGGACAACATGTAAGCCCGTTGTTCCGTAGTTTGCCGCCATCACCTCTTCGCGCCTATTCCTCCACTCAACCTGACTTCGTACTACACCCTGGGCACCACCTCCTGGCCATTGTTCGAAGGTGTTCTTTCATCGTATAAATGTTTTCTATATACTTTTTACTTTACTACTTCTTTATGTGTATATACACTATATGAAATCAACAATCAATAAACAAACTCTATAAATCAGCATACATATATTACTACAACCAATTACCAAATAAGATATTATATCTAGCATACGACTCATGGTTCTTTCTATTGTTTATTTGCTTTAAGAAATATGCATATACATAGGTATATGTATGCGTGCACATAGAGGTATACAAGTTTCCTTCAACATAACAATGATCTAAAGTAAGTACACAACATATAAGTTCCCATGATTTTGCTCATTTTTCAATAGTTGATGTAAAACTTTTCCCTTGAATTAAACAATATCCACTTACTCAATTGCTCTTTCATTCATGTTTATTCTTTCAATTATGTTAAATCTTTTTTTACAAAAGAAGTTCATTTTCGCTACTTAGTAAAATGACTTCATTTTTCAACAAAATAATCATCAATTCTACAATAATCCCATATGTTGAACCCTTAACTGGACCCTGAAGCATGTGTCAGGTCATATAAAATTCCAACCCAATGTAGACTTTGGGTGGTAACCCTAAAGCAAAAAGTAACCGGACATGGAGCTGCTCTAAAGCCCCACATTGAAATATACGTGTTCGAGTTCGTTTCGAGCTCCACCAAACCTATAACAACCCACCCCACACATGCCTAAATTTCGATCCAAAAAAGCCCATCAAAACTTAGATCCATTCTAAGGTAAGTTGTTGGTAAAACTAAGAAAATAAGATTATAGAGCAATAACTAAACTTTCAGATGTCACATTGGATGGAACAGAATATAGCAAAGTGTACCCATTTATTTCAAAACCATAAAAATGTCATGATACAAAATTCCATAAAAATTGTAACATAATATCCGTTACCATAATTGCCTAAAAACATGGGTACACATAAAATCAAGTAATAATAACAAATACTGCAACAAGCCAAGATTCTCTATCTCTAAGCATCATCACCGCCATCACTCCATCCTTAACCTGTGTTGTAATGAGGAGGGAGTCAGAACAACAAGGGTCTTGCGAATAAAAACCTACCTTTTGAGTACTTGGACAGTATATTTCAAAATAAGAATATGTCTACGAACATAAAACCAATAAAAACAATTTAACACTTCTTTATAAGGAAAGGAGGTTTTTTAAACCACTTATTCGTTCCAGAAGCAGGTTTGTAGAATCCCATATCCTAACCATACATCCTAAATGGCTAACGATGTAAGAGACGGTACCCAAGCCATTTAATGCTTTTTATTGGAAAATAGGCAAATCTGGTCATTTAACACCTTAATTAAGGCAGACCCCATCATTTAATACCTGTTTCCAAGGTGTACTCCTTATTGTACTATCTAGCTGACATCATATGGAATCTCTTAGGTCACTTAATACTTCTTTGTGGAAAATAGGCAGACTTTGGTCATTTAATACTTTAATTAAGGATACCCCATCGTTTAATACCTATTTTTAGAAGCATACCCCCTCATTGAGATACCACCTAACCTAAAACCCTTGACCATTTAAATCTTCATCTGGGAAAAAGACACGGGCCCTCATACAACCACTTGATACCTCAAGACCCCAAAGCAGGCACTTCGTCTTATGGCCCATACTCATAATGGCGTCCCACATTAGTCCGACTATTCGTAGGAACTGGTAGCCAAATTAGCTGGGCAGATTTCCCCTATAGAACTTGGGACTAACCTCGTGTCATTACAAGTATTTATCATAAGGATATCTCACATAATCAAAGTGTACACAACTGTTGGTAGCCTCATGGTGAAGGGCAGACTTCCATCATGTAACACTATTAACCTCGCATCCATATGACTTAGCAATAAATCAAATACTCTCTATATGTATATACTCATCTCACTATTTCATAAATAAGGCACTATATGGAACCTTTCTTATTATGCCTTAAAATAATAATTAGGCTATATATAAGCGTTTCCTCTTATTTTTGCCTAACAATCAATTACCTTCCAAATGGGGGAAATAAAGGAAAATAATTTCCTAATTAACTACGCGATATACGCAATAATTATACATTAAATATGCTAATATAGATAAATAAATATTCGCACCTAATAGATTCTAAACACACAGATTTTACGTCCTAAACTAGCATTAAATATCAATTCCCTAACCAAATATTACTATAAGTCCTTTAAATTCTCAAGATTTCAACATACCAAAATAAGGGATTCTAATATCCAAAACAGGGAATAAATATTCATAACCAAAACTGCAATAGCAGACTTGTGAATAAAATAGAAACTCAATTTGTTACACCAATTCAATGGAATATCCTAAATAATAGGAATTGCTATCTAAACTCCATATTCTATTCAACTCCTCTTTTACAAAGAAATAGATAAGAATAAGTGGTGTAAACTATGAATAGAATTCGTAATCTAAATCCCTTATTTCATTGAAGAATCACATTTGAACCAAATAAAAAAGAGAAGTGGAATAGACTATGAAATTATCAAAAATTTCATAAACGAAACAAATTTCATCAAATTAATGTAAATAATTTAGAATCTCAACATAGAATTGACAGTTCGAAATAAAAAGGAATTTTGGGGGATTTTACCAATCGTATTTACGCAATTCCAAAATCCCTTAGGCATATTCAAGTCCAAAAAGAGATACACTAAACAATTACTGAAAAAGAAATACTAAGGTTTCCACTCGTAGCTTAGCCTTAGCTTCACTTCAATGGATTTGTAGCCGTTCATTCTCTTCCAGAATATCTCTCATTTGATATATATATACGTATAATTTGAAAAAGGTACATATATTTATTAGATTCAGAATAGTTGGAGGAGAATAGAATATGAATAGGTTGGAGGAAGAAGAAATAAATAGAAAATAGATTGGATTCTTACCTGAGTTCTCTATGGAGTTCTGAATCTAATTTGGAGAGGAACAATGGCAGAGATTCGCTGAATTCCCCAAAATATTTGTGAATGAAAAGTGAGGGTCTAGGGTCTTATTTACAATAGTTAAAACATACCAAAATCATAGGATGAAAATAGTTTTAGAATGAAGAAATCTAGACCGCTCGTATACACAAAACCCTAGCCTCCGCCCCAATTTTCAGGACCAATCGATCGACCGTCCCCCATCCACCGATTGACCGCTAGGGTCGACCAGTCCCAATTAGAGGGGTTGATCGGTTCGTCCTTTTAGGGAATTTTTATCCCGTTGCTTTTTATATAATTTAGTTCCCTATTTAAATCCAGTGTTAGTTATTAATTTTACATTTACTTAACCCCTATCCTACATTAATTTTTGAATTTCAAACCCTAAATTTAGATATTCATTTAAATTTGAATTCGAACTGAATTAATCTAAATCTAAAAACTTCAAATCCCCATAATGTCTTTGTTTGAGTTCGTTTTCTACATATTATATATGGAAATAGATCAAAATTTCGCCACGAATGCAACGAAATAACTTTCGTGGTCAAATTCCAACTTTTATAAAAATTCCCATATTCAACCCTATCATATTTAATTCATTTTAATCCATTTAATCATAATTCATTTACGGGGTATTACATTCTCCACCCTTAAAAGGATTTCGCCTAGAAATGTTTCAAGGAACGAACAACGTAACGTGCAACAACATCCATGTTATACAACCAAGTTATTTACATAACCATCTACTTAACCAATAGTGTGATGTGATTATGTACTGCAGACACACTAAAATGAGCTCAATCCTAGCGTGAGAGTGTAATCGTGTCATGAAAGTATGTATGCAAATACCCTAACCATGCATAAAAATTTCTACATGAGTGTAAAGTTATTGTTAAAAAGTGTAGCAACCATCTCCTACCATCTAATCTAGCAACCATGGTGCAACCGAAATCCTAATTTTGGGGAGAAAATTTTCCAAAGAAAGGTTTAGGACGAAGAGTCCTAATGCCCCCCACCGAATTTTCTCACCATTAAACTCTGACTAATTAAATTCATTATTGCGAAGCTTTCGAGTTTCGTGCTCTATGATGCATGCAGTGGCATGGGACGCTATTGGCTCCGTCTTAAAATCCCCCAATTGATTAGGCTCTACAGCAATTGTTATACTACTAAGGTATTTCCTCAAATGCAAAAACATCATGGACTCTAGCTAAAATAAAAGTTTTCAAGTGTAACGACCCGTAAATTTTAAATAATTTTATTTGTTTTATTAATATATTTAATTGAAATTTTGTGAAATTTTAAATAATAAAATTTTGAAATAAAAATTAAATATTTGGAATATGTCTATTTTAACATAGGAACTGGTAAATTTTCATCAGAAAATATGGAAGTTTATTTTCTTGTGTAATTCTATTTCAATTCCAATCAGTTAAAAATTTGATGATAATAAAATGTTTTTCAAACCTAAATATTTTTATATAGAAAAATTGTAAATCATCTTCTGCGTAAGACGTCATTCTTCGTTTCGTCAAATTTGGACTGTTACTGCTCCGTCAATCTTATTTTCGACGAAATAGCAGCATTTTCGTACCAATATCGACTTTTGACGGATGATCGTACCACTAACATCTGTAAACCATTTTGATCGTCTCGTCGTGTTGATCTCTACAGTATATTCAATTCTGTGTTTTGAAGTCTGGTACGCAGCGGAATCCGCGAAAATGGTAACCGTATCGGTACTGGTTTTGGGACTGTTGGTTATTATGACTTTTCATTTTTCCCGTACAATACCAATAGCTGTTTGCACTGTTATTTCCTTAAATTCTTGTGCCTGACTTTTACCATTCCCTGTATTAAATTTATAATCTACCGGTTGCTATTTTTATCTTCCTTCTATTTCATTGAACTGCTGGTTCATATTTGTTTTGAAAATATGCCATTATGTTTCGCCAGTCAGAATTATTTATATATTGAGTAATTAAGAAGGCACGTCTCCTTCTTTGAAAATACATCAGCATGTTTTCATGCTCTTCTCCCCAAGCTTGCTCGCCCGTTCCATTCTCCTATATAAAAAAATGAAAACAAAAGCATTCGTATATGGATATTTCTTCAACACTCTAGCTCTAGACAGCTGACATGACCCAACCACCATCAACTAGCCGAACTCACCTCAGCACTTCATTTCATATCTCTCAATGGTATCTGCTATATTTGCTGACGGTGGTCCATATATGATATATATATATATATATTTTAATGATAATTGTTAGATTTTCGTTTGGATCTTTTGAATGATATATATACTTTATAATATAAGAGTTTCTAATTCGTGTTACCGTGTTTATGTTTACAGTTTTACCGTAAAAGTTATATATATATATTTGGTAAATATATACGTTTAAAAGAAAAAAATTATTTTGTTAGGTAAGTTTATATATATGTAAGTACATACATATTGTCAATATATTATGTATATAGAAGATTAAATTATAAAGTGTTATATATATAAAGTTGTTTATATGTTCTGGCTGTTGTTTTAAAGGAAGTTGTATATATATATTTTGTTATAAAGTTACCTGTTAGTTTATAAAGTTATATGTTAGTTATAATATAGGCTTATACAACAGTTTACTTATATTAGTTTATATGCTAGTTAACCTGTTTATATATACATATGTTTTGATATTTATAAAAGCATATATGTTATACTAGCTTATATATATATGACGGTTAAATATATTTTTATAATATTATATTTTATCATGTAATAGGTTGTATAAACTTTACCTGTCTATTTACAGTAACAAAATTTCTTGAGTTATATATATATATAAGTTTATATAAGCACATAAGTTATATATATTAGTATTGATTTTTAAGTACAGATATATATTATATATCAGTAATTTAATGATAAGTATGTTCACATATATATGATATTTTAAAACAGTTTTGGGTTTGTTGGTTGATTACATAAGTTATGTAAATATATATATATATATATAACTGTTAAGTTTTAAAAGGTATTGATTTAAAAAAAATTATTATTATATATATATGTTTGATTTTAATATATGAGTTTAGTTTAAAAGCAATGATTTTGAAATATATATATATGTACATATATATATATATAATTTTTTTTGTGTTGAATTTGATATCAATTTGAAATGTATGTTTTAAATGGATTTTTGAGAGTTTATATATATCTTCCATTTATATCGAGCTAATTTGATTCATTCCATCGATTCACATTTATCAGCTTTGCTCGTCAATTTCGCATTCAGTCTGGCTTTGCTTTGGACTTGTAACTCATCTCATTCTCGTTCATCTCTATCCTCGAAAGGTGAGCAATCACTCACGATTAACGTTCTTTTATTTATTAAATTTGATTTCAATTGAAACGACAATTGAAATATGCTGCTGCTAGTTATTTACATTTTTATATATATGCCATTATCTGTATCTTTTGACCTGTGACATCTGACACCATTATCTGTTATTTACATTGATGATATATGCCTGTTATATTATTTTGATATCTGTTTTCACTCTGCAAGTTCCCTGTTAGTATAGAATTCACTATGGGTTGAAATGATACATACCCGAACGATCTGTAGAATAGGAGAAAATTGTTATGGGCTGAAATGATAAACCCAAGCGATTTTCATTGAATTGAATGGATTGCGGATTGAAATGATATATACCCATATATATATATATTTAAATTGCGGATTGAAATGATAAATATCCGTATCACTGGACCATAGGATAGAAAATTTTATACAGACACCGTTGGTCTATATATAAATATTTTGAAAAATGATTTCTATGGTTTTGAAAAGAAATATATGGTTTTAATAAATATTGATTTTAAAGATTTATTAAAGTTGATTTAATAAAGTTGATATATAATATGTTTAAGTACTTAATTAATTTATATATTTTCAAATATAGAGTTTATAATGATTCAGGTTGGAAAGATAAATTTGAAATTGATTTGAAATTATATTTATTTAAGAATTTTACTTAAATAAGTTTGATTTGAAATTTATTAAATTTGAAATTTTAAAGATATGTTTTATAACTTGAATTTGATTAAAAGTGACTTAAATGAATATTTCAAACTTATATAAATTTAAATGGAATATTTTGTCTATTTAAATTTGTAAATTGAAGTTGTATTTAGATGTTATTGAAATGATTAAGTAAATATTTCAAAACTAAATAATAGTAAAGTGAATTTGATATATATATATATATATGAAATTATCGAATTTAGTTTTGAAATGTTGAATATTTGAATCTTTGAAATATATTGAAATTGAAGTGGCTTATTTTATGGTTCAAATATGTATTTGAAATCGATAATTTGAAATGGTTTATTGTGAAACTGAATCGAATTGAAATTGATGATTTGAGATTTGATTAAATTTGAATTTTGGAATTTGGGTGGATTTGAATCGATTTGTGAAATTGAGGAAGTTATTTTATATAAAGTAATTTTAAAATATATCTAAAACTATTTATATTTTACTTTATAAATTATTTTAATATAAACTATTTTAATATAAATCATTTTTCAATATAAATTATTTTATTATAAACTATTTTAACTTATAACTATTTTATTTTATAAACTATTTTATTTTATATACAAATTTTAATATCTAAAACTATTTATATTTTGCTTTATAAACTATTTTAATATAAACTATTTTAATATAAATCATATCCGTGTACTGTATTGCTGATATCTGTGTACCGTTCTAATCGTCTCGTCGTGCTGATCTCCATAGTATATTCATTGTGCAATTCGGAGTCCGGTACGCGGTGAAATCCATGAAAAACGGTTAACCATATCGGTACCCGTATCGTGCCATTTGAGTTTTGTATCCATTCAGTTTCCACCCTATATTAACTCAGCAGCTATTAGCTTTTAATACATCTGTGAATTCAGTTTTTGACTTTCCCTATTCTTATGGTCTTAATTTATATTAATTGGTTCGTTCAGTCACTTCCCTTTCTCTCCGTTCTAGCTGAAATGAAAGTAGTATAAATTATATAAATAATAAAATATATATATATATATATATGAGTGGTATAATCGAACTGTTGCTTCCTCTTCTCATTGGAATGCCAACCTCTCCTTCTGTTCTTAGAAAAATTTATATATATAAATAAAACATTCCTATTTTTTCTCGGTAGCTAATTGATGCATCACCTTCCATCTTCTGCCTCCACCAAAACAATCACCGAACACAACTACTCCGCTCCATCTCTCCGCCCTGCATCACCAACCCTCCCCTCGCCTTCCCGACTCCGCAGCCCAAAAACTCAACCCGCCACCCCTTGTTTGCAGCCCACAGTTCTCTTTCTCCTCCTCCTTTCCTTTGCTTGCCAGCCCCTCCATGTCCATGCTTCCACCACCCACCAGAAACACCCTAGGCCGGCCATCATTCCTCCTCCTCAAGTCCCACTGCCTCCGAGATCCGCAACCTGCCACCTCGGAAAGCACTACACGATCGAGAAGCACCCCATCTCCCCTCCGACCAACCTCTCTCTGCCGCGTGCCAAACCCTTGCCTCCGGTATTCTCCCACTCGAGCAACCATTGCTCTGGCCATGTCCACCTTTCCCCACCATCTCCACATGTCGTGCCCCCTCCGACCGAGCACCTCCATGCTTCCCTGCCGCAAATCTCCACCCTCTACCCTATGCAACGCCCGCCAACTCCAACCCTTATCCTTCGACCTATAGCAGCAGGCTTTGTATCTCCTCTTCTATATGAATACATTATATATGTAAGTTATATATAGGTTATATATATAATACTTATGATATGTTATATATATAATGTGTTTAAAGTATTGATTTCAATTATTGGTTTTAAATGTTATATATATACTATGATTTAAAGTAGGTGTTTTATTCTATATGTATATTTAATTGTATCTTACATCTGTAGTTTGCAGATGTTTGTTGAGAAGACATATATATTTGTTCTTGCTTTTACAATCCTCTGTTGATTTTTTTCTCTCGTTGTTTACAACTTATAATAAAATGTATATATGAGAGTTGATCGATTTATTAGCAGCTTCTTCTGTATAAGTTGGGCATGTCAAAGTATTTATAATATGTTTAAATAAGATATCTATAATTTGTTTTTTTTGCGAGTTTATACAAGACTTGTCTCTTTGTATATATAAGTTTTATAAGCTTATATATGAACTGCTATGTTATATAGGTATTACAATAAAGTAAGTTGTATTGTTTTTAAAATAAATATTGATTTTTAATTTATATTATGTATGCATTGCATTGAGACTTGAAGCCTACCTGCATATTATAGTTTCCCCGAAGCTTGTATTTTTGCCTACCCACGTGAATCTGGATCTTGCTCTCTGCTCTGCTTGTGACCTACGTGAGTTATGATTTCGAAACATATTTTTTTGTTTATACTAGACATTGTTTAAATTAGATAATGATTTTGCAGTACAATATATTAATTTTTAGATTATAATATACACATAGATATTTTGATTTTTAAGATAAGTCTTGGATTTTTTTATTTGTAGATATTTTTATTTTGTTTTAATAACTATTGATTTTGAAATATAATATATAAAGATTTTATTATTACATGTTTTTTGAAATTTATGATTTTGAAATATATATATTATTTTAATATTTGTCTTAAACTTAAATAATGATTTTTACAAAATAACAATAATAATATAATATCTATTTTCCGTTTATATCAAGTTGATTCTGATTTGTTTCATCGATTCCTTATTATCAGCCTTGTTCGTCGAGTCTATGCTCACCTTGCTTCGCTTTGAGATTTGCTGTTTGGATTGATCAATTTCTGAATTCGTGATTTATCCCGTGTGCTTGTCCTGTTCTCTCTAGCCTCGAAAGGTGAGCAATCACTCACGATTAACATTCTTATATTTAATAAATTTGATTTTTCACTTGAAACGACAATTGAAATATGCCGTTAAATTTGAATTGATAGTTATTAAATTGTTAAATATGATATGCCATTATCTGTAATTGTCCACCTGTGATATATAACACCATATCCTGTTATGTATATTTTATTTGTTACTGATGATATATGCCTGTTGTTGATATGTTATATTTTTATCATAATTGTTCTCACTCTGCAAGTTCAATGTTAATTTAGAAATTCCCTATGGGTTGAAATGATACATACCCGAATGATATTATAGATTAAGGGAAAATCGTTATGGGTTGAAATGATAAACCCAAGCGATTTTCATTTATTTTGAAATTTTGGGATTGCGGGATGAAATGATAAATACCCGTAAATAATTAAATTACGGATTGAAATGATAAATATCCGTATCACTTGACCATAGGGTAGAAAATTATATACGGACACCGTTGGTCTATATTTTGAAATTGATTTCCAAAGTTTGAAAGGAAATATATGGGTTTTAATAAATATTATTTTATATAATATATAAATGCTACTTTTACATATGTAAAAAAATTTAGATTTTTAAATAATATGTTTTGGAAATTTTAATTTATAGTTTGAAGATTTTCTTATAAATTTTTTTAAAAAAAAGTATATAAAATAAGATTTAATACAAATACATTTAATAATAAGAGTTAATTTAATAAAATAAAATTTAATAGGTTTATAATACGTTTTAAAATATCTATTTAAATTTTATATTAATATTTTAAATTGATTTTTTATAACTTTAATAATAGAGGTTTGGAAGGTAAATATATGTTGACTTGGAATTTAAATGGGTTAATAATTTAATTTAAATAAGAATTGAATTGAACTTATTAGTTTGAGATTTTGAAAGATATTATTATAACTTGAATTATAACTTGATTTGATAAAATGAATATTCTCAATTTTGAATAAAATTGAGATTGAATATTTGATATTGATTTAAATATATAAATTGGGATTTTAAATAAACTGTTATAAAAATGGTTAAGGGAATAATTTACAATTTGAATAAATTTAAAGTTAAATGTTGAAATATAAATGAAATTTATATTGTAAATGTTTGAATATTTAAACTTGAATCTTTGAACTTTAAATTGAAATGGTTAAACTGGAATTGATTTAAATTGAATTTTGGAATTTAAGATGATTTGAATCGATTTGCGAAATTAGAGGAGACTAATTTTATTATATAAAGTATTTTATTATATATATAAACTATTCTAATTTATAACTATTTTAATATATATACTATTTTCAATATCTAAACTGTTAAGTCGGAAGTGTTATGATTTCGAAAGTGTTATGATTTCATAAGTGTTATGATTTCAAAAGTGTTATGATTTCAAAAGTGTCATGATTTCAAAAGTGTTATGATTTCGAAAGTGTTATAATTTTGAAAGTGTTACAATTCGGGAAATAAATATTAGTTTAAAGTGAACAATGTTATCGAACTGATATGGTTTTGAAATGAATATGATATTTTGATATGAACTATAAACAATTTGAAAAATGAAGTGACCATGGTGTGAAATAAGTGTTTGGTTGTTAAAGAGACCGGGATCGGATATTGTCATACTCTCTGCCAATACTGAAAACCACTTTAACAACTGTGTATGTGGTGGAGATTCCAGAATGAAGTAGGATGGTTTGGGGACGATTCTATATGGTATTTACGCAGCCCCGACTCCCGTGAGTCAGCTTGATGTGGCTAAAAGAGGAGCCACGCCGGGCCAAGTGAGGTCATTCCTCCAATCGGGCACATTCCTTCGATACCATTCTATTTCTTTTGTGATTTGATTAGTGTGCACCTTTGATTTGGGAGTGTATCACGAGGTGGGCGGTAGTAGCTGCTATGCGTTACCACCAGTCCGGATACGCAAACGGTATATCTACCCTGGCATTGCCTCGAGTGCCTTGTCGCATGCCCTATCGCGCCTTCTACGAGTTTGTTTTGTACCGTACCTATGTGGTGTCCTCTATGTAAACCACCGTTTTGGTGGAGCGTACGACATTGTATAAACTATGGGAATATATAAAATGTGTTAAGAGGGATATGGGTAACGCCTTAACGCTATTTTAATAGTTTACTTTACTACAGACATATTATAATAGTGTATATTATTACATAGTAGATAGTTCCACGGATCCTTAGAGGATGGAAATCCCAAGACCGTTTAAGTTACTTGTATTTCAGTTGACATTTCACTTGAGTTGAATTTATTAATATAAGAATGTTAATCCTGACTCGAGTGTTTTGTGTTTTGCTTTACGCTCGGGTCGGACTAAGTGTCACAGCATTTGAGACTCGCCTTTGGAGTTTGGAGCTTCGCTTGGAGATCCATCTATCTATCTAGCTTTCAGTTATTTCATTTTATTTCAATCATTTATGTTCACACTCGTCAGTTGCTTATGTATTAGAGATTCATTTGTATTTGAGATTCTGTTGTATTTTGTTTCAGACTCTGATGTTTTATAGTAGCTTCATGAACTACTATTTATCTATTCCGCTGCTTATTGTTGTAATACTCTGTGTCTGTGATTCTATGATTGATTTATTGACTGTATATGCTGAGTTTTGCCTAATATAAAATTAACAATCTGTTGTTTTGAGCAATTCAAGTCCGACATGTGCAGATGCGAATAGTTCGAAATACCAGGTCGTTACAGTTGATACCAGAGCTCTGGTTTAGGCAAAACTTAGCATATAGAGTAAATTTAATTACAGAATCACCTTCGTTCGAGCTTGAGTTCCTTCCTCTTTGACTCAGTTTCCTTTGAATTTTTGGAACTTTCCCCTTCGTTCTAAAAATTCATTCGTGTCTTCTTCTATTCGTGTTCTTCTAGATACTGGAACATCCCTTAACTCCATTTCTGTTCCGCCAACCTCTATATGATTTGTAAAGGGGTGACACTCCTATACAACAGGCGTCGATTCACCGACGATTTATATGTCCTCGGTTTACGATGCTATTATTTTCCTATCAAGCCCGAACTGTTTCTTAGTAGACGATCTGAGAAATTCTCTTTGATGGAATGTCGATTGACTCAGGATGAAGCAGGCAGTTTTATCTTTCGTTTGATGCTCAACCTAGCGATCTAGACTCCACCCTGTTGTCCGACTATTTCTAGATGTTCTGGTGAAGTCACTTCTCCACCTCCTCGGTGGAAAAATTGAATTCCGCATTGATCTTATTCCTAGAGTCTCGAATGACCCGGTTAAGGTCAACCGCGATCAATATTAGTCCATCTATTCTTTCCTCTTTGCAATTTAATTACCTTATCTCACTTTCGAGCCTACATATCTTAGTTAGAATTCTCTTTGATCAGGTCCTTCTGAATTTGAACCTCTATCCTTGTTCTAGACCTATTATTGAATCATCGTGTGAGAGAGTGTATTTGTAATTAAAATAAAATTGTTTTATATTATGTTGTTAGAGTTGCTAAGTTTGAATTTTGGGTTTCGATCGATTCGTCTAGCTAACGCTATCGACAGGAATTCCAAAACACTTGAACAGAGAAAATTGACACAATATTGTTTCAAAAATTTGTAAATTTTGTATGATCATATTTTATATATATATAAAACTATAATTTTCTAAAATTAAATAGTTAAATGAATTGGTTGTTAGAAATGATAGTATTTGATTTTCATTTATTATTTTGAAAACCATTGAATATTGCAACATGATATAAATAAATGAAATTATAAAACATGGTTTATAAATTGATTTGGAATTGAAATAAAATTAAATTAAGAATTTGATAATTCAATTTTTGGTATTTTCAAGAAAAAATTGGTTTTTAAAGTTTTGGAATATATTATTTGAAAGTACTTTCGAATGGAAATTGTTTCAAAAGAATAATTTTAAAAGAATTAAGTCTGTACTCTCTTCGTTTGTCGCTGGAAAATAATTTCGGTGATGACTACAGCATCATCGACATTCATTTTTGAGTCTCAAAGTGGAGAGACCGCTTAGTTTCTTTGCTGCACTTTTGTTTGAAGGTGGAATTGATTTGAATTTCTTGTGTATGATTTGATGTATAAAATACATATATGTATATATTTACTTCAAAATTGGTTAAAGTGAATCCGGAAATGTAGTTCTTAAAATTCTGTGTTTAGTAATGGTTTCAATAACTGAAATAAAGCAAATTTTTTGAATAATTGGAGAGTTTAAAATAAGAAATGAAATTAAAACAGTTAATTAGGAAAATTTATTTGTATAATGATCAATTGCATTCTAATACATATATATGACTTACCTAAAATATTCAAAAAGTTAAATTATTAATGTGGATATGTAATTGAAGGTTATACAAGAGAAATTTAATAATAAAAATGTTCAAACTAAATTTTTGCTTAATAGAAATATTGTAATTAGGAGGAAAGTTGGTAAAGTGTTCAATTACATTTGAAAACTTTAAATAAAACTTACCTGGATAAGGTTTGAATGTAATTGAATAATATACAATATGGTGTAAGTAATAATATGTTCAAAAATAATATTTTGCTAAAGGATTTATAAATAATAAATTGAAAAAAAGGGAAAGAATAATTTGCTGACTAATATAGGGTTATAATAAATGTTTATACACGTAATATACGTTGCAAAATATATATTAAGTGAAATAATTTTAATAAATAAAGGAGAATGATAGTTAAGCAAATAAATATGAACCGAAGAATGGTTAAATTTTTTAATTATAAGTAGAATTAACTTAACTGAAGAAAAATGGATAAAATAAATGAGTTAAATAAAATAAATTTTGTTTTAAAATGGAATTTTGTAATGAATATTAATAATTGAAGCCAAATCAATTGAATGAAATATATTGAATTGAAACCAATCAAATGTGTATACAATGAATATTTATTGATTGAATAAATTGGATTTAAACCGAAATAATTGAATATAAATCAATTTAAAAACTAATGAAATTTATATGGTGTTGAATAAATTGTTGTATTTTGTATTTTGAATCTATTTTCCTTTCTGTTACTTTTATTCTCCTATCTCCTTCTTTTTCGGGGACGAAAAGTTTTGAGTGGGGGAGAGTGTAACGAACCGTAAATTTTAACGGTTTTATAACGTAATTAACTGAAATTTTGCCTGAAATTAAATAATTAATTTACCAATGAAAATTTGGTATTTGGTATGCGTCCATTTAAATGTAGCAAATGTCAAAGTTTTATTGAAAAATATGAAAGTTAATTCAGCTGTGTAATTTTCAATTTCAATATTAAATCAGTTGAAATTAGATGAAAATAAAATGTCTTCGAAACCTGAATATTTTTTATATAATGAAAATGTAAACTATTTTCTAAGTGAGACGTCATCTTTTGTTTCGCCAAATTTGGATTGTTATTGCTCCGTTTATCTAATTTTCGGCAAATTAGCAACAGTTTGGGCATCAAATATCGAGTTTTGATAGGATAGTCGTATCGTTGATATCTATATACTGTTCTGATCGTCTCGTCGTGCGGATCTCTGTAGTATATTCATTATGCATTTCGGAGTCCGGTACGCGGTGAAATCCATGAAAACGGTTAACCGTATCGGTATCCGTTTCGTACCATTTGACTTTTGTATCCATTCAGTTTCCACCCTATATTAACTCAGCAGCTATTAGCTTTTAATACATCTATGAATTCAATTTTTGACTTTCCCTATTCTTATGGTCTCAATTTATATTAATTGGTTCATTCAGTCTCTTCCCTTTCTCTCCGTTCTAGCTGAAATGAAAGTAGTATAAATTATATAAATAATAATAGATATATATATATATATATATGAGTGGTATAACCGAACAGTTGCTTCCTCTTCTCATTGGAATGCCAACCTCTCCTCCTCTTCATTTTCAAACCAGACCGTCCCTACTTTTTTTTCATCTTTCTTTTTCTATTCTTAGAAAAATTTATATATATAAATAAAACATTCCTATTTTTTCTTGGTAGCTAATTCATGCATCGCCTTCCATCTTCTGCCTCCACCAAAACAATCACCGAACACAACTACTCCGCTCCATCTCTCCACCCTGCATCACCAACCCTACCCTCGCCTTCCCGACTCCACAGCCCAAAAATTCAACCCGCCACCCCTTGTTTGCAGCCCATAGTTCCCTTTCTCCTCCTCCTTTCCTTTGCTTGCCAGCCCCTCCACGTCCATGCTTCCACCACCCACCAGAAACACCCTAGGCCGGCCACCATTCCTCCGCCTCAAGTCCCACTGCCTCCGAGATCCGTAAACTCCCACCTCGGACAACACTACACGACCGAGCAGCACCCCATCTCCCCTCCGACAAACCTCCCTCTACCGCGTGCCATACCCTTGCCTCTGCTATTCTCCCACTCGAGCAACCATTGCTCTGGCCGTGTCCACCTTTCCCCACCATCTCCGCCTGCCGTGCCCCCTCCGATCGAGCACCTCCAAGCTTCCCTGCCGCAAATCTCCACCCTCCACTTTATGCAACGCCCGCCAACTCCAACCCATGTCCTTCGACCTATAGCAGCAGGCTTTGTATCTCCTCTTCTATATGAATACATTATATATGTAAGTTATATATATGTTATATATATAATACTTATGATATGTTATATATATAATGTGTTTAAAGTATTAATTTCAATTATTAGTTTTAAATGTTATATATAAACTGTGATTTAAAGTAGGTGTTTTATTCTATTATCTTACATCTTTAGTTTGCATATGTTTGTTGAGTAGACATATATATTTGCTCTTGCTTTTACAATCCTCTGTTAATATTTTTTCTCTTGTTGTTTACAACTTACAATAAAATGTATATATGAGAGTTGATCGATTTATTAGCAGCTTCTTCTATATATGTTGGGCATGTTAAAGTACTTATAATATGTTTAAATAAGATATCTATAATTTTTTTTTACGAGTTTATACAAGACTTGTCTGTTTGTATATATAAGTTTTATAAGCTTATATATGAACTACTATGTTATATAGGTATTACAATAAATTAAGTTGTATTGTTTTTATAATAAATATTGATTTCCGTATCACTTGACCATAGGATAGAAAATTATATACGGACACCATTGGTCTATATTTTGAAAATGATTTCCAAAGTTTGAAAGGAAATATATGGGTTTTTATAACTATTATTTTATGTAATATATAAATGCTACTTTTACATATGTAAAAAAAATTAGATTTTAAATAATATGTTTTGGACATTTTAATTTATAATTTTAAGATTTTGTAACGACCCAGTATTTTGGACCATTCAAATCGACAATAAATCCACACATGCCGGACTTAAATAATTCAAACAATGGATTGTAAATAAAATTTGACAAAACTCAGCATATATAGTAAATAAAATAATTGCAGACACAGAGTAATATAACAATAATGCAACAGAAACAAAAGAATAGTAGTTCATGAAGCTACTATATAAATATAACAGAGTTAAACAAGATACAACAGAAGTCTTGAATACATAGATTTCTCAAAACCATAGTCAAATACAAGATCTGAATACATCACTGAAATCAACTGAATAACCGATAGTAGAATCGATAGATAGCTGGATCTCCAAGCGAAGCTCCAACTCCAAAGGTGAGTCTCAAATGCTGTATCACTCAGTCTGACCCGAGCGTAAAGCAAAACACAAAACACTCGAGTCTGGATTAACATTCTTATATCAATAAATCCAACTCAAGTGAAATATCAACTGAAATACAAGTAACTCAAAGGATGTTTGGGATAACCATCCTCTAAGGATCCGTTAAACTATCTACTATGTAGTAATATTCGATATTATAATAATGTCTAATATAAAATAAACATACTTTAAAATAGCATTAGGGCTTTACATTTAATCTGAACTCACCCTAACACGTAATAGTCCCAGTAGTCTATCCAGTATTAGCATACTCCCAAAATGGGGGCTACCCTCGATACTCCATAGGCTACGGGAGAAATCACAACTCGTAGTAAAGCTCGATATGGTAAGTGACACGGCACACAAGGCAATGCCAGGGTAGATATACCAATTACGCATACGGATTGATGGAAACGCATAGCAGCCACTACCGCTCCACCTCAAACAACACTCCCAAATCAAGGGGTGCACCCAAACAATCACAAAGTAATAGAATGGTATCGAAGAAGTGCGTCCGATAAGAGGTGCTACCTCACTGGTCCGAGATCGCTCCTGTTTTAGCCACCTTATGCCAACTCACGGGAGTTGGGTCCACGTATATACCTTAGGATCGTCCCCACCATCCTACTTCATTCTGGAAACTCCACCGCGTACACAGTTGTTAAAGTGGTTTTCGGTATCGACAGAGAGTATGTCCATATCCGATCCCGGTCTCTTTAACAACCAATCGTTATTATAACACCGCGGTCATTCCAAAATAGTCTATACTTCAAAATCAAAATATCATTTCCATTTCAAAACCAAATCAATACTATATCATTTTCACTTCAAATATATCCATTTTCAAAATCATATCACTTTCCAAAGTTATAACGCTTTCGAAATCATAGTCTTTTAAAAATCAAAACACTTTGGAAATCACGGCACTTTGAAATCATAGCATTTTGGAAATCATAACACTTTGAAATTATGGCATTTTGGAAATCATAACACTTTCCTTTTAAACAGTTTAGATATTAAAATTAGTATATATAATAAAATAGTTTATAAATAAAATAGTTTATATAAATAGTTATAAGTTAAAATAGTTTAAAATAAAATAATTTATATTAAAAATGATTTATATTAAAATAGTTTATATTAAAATAAATTTATAAAGTAAATTATCAATAGTTTTAAATAAAATTTTAAATTACTTTATAAAATAAAATATTTTCCTCGACTTTCACAAATCGATTCAAATCAATTCAAATTCCAAATTCAAATTTAATCAAATCTAAACCATCAATTTAAATTCCAATTCAAACAAACATTTTCAAGTTATATCGATTTCAAATACCGAATTGAACCATAAATACCATTTCAATTTAAATACATTTCAAAGCTTCAAATATTCCATATTTCAAAACTAAATTCAAAAATTATATATATATCAATTCACTTTTCTATTATTTAGTTTTGAAATATTTACTTAATTATTTCAATAATATCCAAATACAACTTCAATTTACAATTTAAAATAAATAAAATATCCCATTTAAATTTATATAAGTTTGAAATATTCATTTAAGTCACTTTTAATCAAATTCAAGTTATAAAACATATCTTTAAAATTTCAAATTTAATAAATTTCAAATCAAACTTATTTAGGTAAAATTCTTAAATAAAATATAATTTCAAATCAATTTCAAATCATTATAAACTCTATATCTGAAAATATAGATATTAAATAAATACTTATATATCAACTTTATTAAATCAACTTTAATGAATCTTTAAACTCAATATTTATCAAAACCATATATTTCTTTTCAAAGCCATAGAAATCATTTTCAAAATATTTATATAAAGACCAACGGTGTCTGTATATAATTTTCTACCCTATGGTCAAGTGGTACGGATATTTATCATTTCAATCCGCAATTTAAATATATACGGGTATATATCTTTTCAACCCGCAATCCCAAATTCAATTAATTGAAAATCGCTTGGGTTTATCATTTCAACCCATAACGATTTTCTCCTATTCTACAGATCGTTCGGGTATGTATCATTTCAACCCATAGTGAATTCTATACTAATAGGGAACTTGCAGAGTGATAACAGAGATGATAATAATATAACAACAGTAACATGCATATATCATCAGTATAAATAACAGATAATGGTGTCAGATGTCACAGGTGAACAGATACAGATAATGGCATATATATAACAAATGTGAATAACTAACAGTAGCATATTTCAATTGTCGTTTCAATTGAAAAATCAAATTTAATAAATATAAGAACGTTAATCGTGAGTAATTGCTCACCTTTCTAGGCTAGAGATGAACTAGAACGAAAGCGAATGGATACGGACAAACACACAGGTCGAACAAGCGAGACGGTGACAAGGCTAGAATGGCTGCGACGAATCTGATATTTTAAATGATAAGTCAAGACGGGCACAAGATTGAGGAAGCAAGATATGTTACGTATAAATTTTCTAAAAATCAACATTCAATTTAAACACCAATCAAAAATAAAATCTATATTTATACATATATTTTAAACCAATATAAAAAAAATCTTTATATTTAATATTCAAAAATCAATGTTCATAATAATATTGATATAAACTTACCTATATATATAATAAACATTTATACTTAAACATGCATGCTATAGCAAATATACACAACTAATATCTATGAAACCAGTAACATACTATACTCAACACATAATAAAATTACAGTGCAACATATATACATGTATCAAAATCAACTTCCATATATATATATATATATATCCCAGAATACAACAAAAAAAAAAGATGTAGACTAGTATATAAAAAAACAATGTCTATTCAAAAATCAAAACAACTTACTTCATTACTACTATAACCCATATATTTGTAAACCCAGTAGTATAATAAATATATATTACAGATTTAATATATATATTCAAAAAATCTAAACTAACATGCTACACCCACTTGTTATAGGAATCACTTATATAATACATGTATATGTCTTTGTAAACACATACGTGCTGTAACAATTATATATAATACTCTTTTATATCACCTTCTTATATAGTATGTACAACAAACCTCATCACTGTAAACACATGCAAAAACTATGTATATAAACCGATATATAACATAAGACAAACCTATTTAAATTTATATAAACATGCACATAAATATATAATACAAACTTATAATGAATATATTTGAAAATCCAACATAAAATATTATACATACCCTTCCTAGAATCAGAACGCAAATATATATATATAAACTCCTTTGTACAAATTCTCTTATACAAACTTATATATAAACATATCTTATATGTATATCTTCGTATCCATATACTTAAACCAAGACTAGAACAGCTACTATAATATAATATTCATAATACTTCCTTTATAAAAATGTACTGTAACCTACATATAGTAAACACACACACATATATATATATATATATAATTGAACCAATTTTATATAAACTTATATAAAGTATAAAATATAACATATACATATACAATAACAGATATTAACAAATATATATATAATCTGTAAAATATACTATGTAGAAAATCACATAAACACATGCTAAACCCAAAATAAACTGCAGTAAAATATATAAAGTTATATATACATGCGGCTTCGAAAACTGTCAAGAGAAATATGTGTGCAACCTATAATATACATACCTATCCATAAAACATGTAACATGGATTGGCTTCACGGCTTGGTAGCTCGAGGTTAAGTGGAGGGGACTCGGTGGCCTGCTATGGAGTGGGGCCGAAAAACAAGAAAAAGGTAAAGGAAGAAGAAGGAAATGGCTACAGGGGTCTTCGGCCGAGCTCGGCACCAGATGGTGATGGTGGAGATGGCTATCCTCGGCGACTAGAGGGTGGAATGAAGTGGGAGATGGGTGTGGGACGCACGGCCTTCGGTGGAAGAGCTTGCGAGTGGGTGAGGGGAAGTGAAGAGGCCAAGGTTTCAACAGGTTCTCAGAAGAAAAAAAATAAGTTTTGTATAATTTATATTTATTTGGAAGAAAAGAAAAGCAACAGAGGAAAGGCAGCAGTTCACAAGCAAACACGTGATGAAGTAGCAAAATATGAATTTGGAATAGTAATAGTCTGGGAATCAAAAGTCAAAAGTTTGGTATTGGAAATATTAACAACCGATGAAATGTCAAGTGGTTGATATTAATGTCTGGGAATTTTAAAGGCACGAGGCTGTTGATAATACTATGGATAATGGAAAGGCATCAGAAACCAAAAGGCTTGGTTGCGGAACCGATACGCTCAGCGTTTCGTAGATTGCATCGCACACCGGACTTCGAAATTGACAATTGAATATACCGTAGAGATCAGCACGATGAGACGATCAAAACGGTATACCGATATCAGTGGTTCGATCATCCTGTCAAAAGTCGATAATCGGTACCGAAAACGCTGTTATTTCGCCGAAAATTAGATCGACGAAGCAATAACAGTCCTAATTTAAAGAAACAAAATATGACGACTCACTCAGAATATGATTTACAAATTTTCTATCGAAAAATATTCAGGTTTGGAAAACATTTCATTTCCATCAAATATTAACTGACTTAAATTGAAATAAAATTACACAAGAAAATAAACTTCAATATTATCAGCAGAAAATTTACCATTTGCTATGTTTAAATAAACGTATTCCAAATATTAAATTTTTATTTCAAATTTTTATTATTTAAAATTTCACAAAGATTCAGTTAATTAAATAAATAAAACCACTAAAATTTACGGGTCGTTACAGATTTTCTTATAATTTTTTTTTAAAATTATATAAAATAAGATTTAATACAAATAAATTTAATAATAAGTTTTAATTTAATAAAATAAAATTTAATTGGTTTATAATATGTTTTAAAATATCTATTTAAATTTTATATTAATATTTTAAATTGATTTTTTATAACTTTAATAATAGAGGTTTGGAAGATAAATAGATGTTGACTTGGAATTTAAATGGGTTAATAATTTAATTTAAATAAGAATTGAATTGAACTTATTAGTTTGAGATTTTGAAAGATATGATTAAAACTTGATTTATAACTTGATTTAATAAAAAGTGATAAAATAAATATTCTCAATTTTTAATAAAATTGAGATTGAATATTTAATATTGATTTAAATATATAAATTGGGATTTTAAATAAACTGTTATAAAAATGGTTAAGGGAATAATTTCCAATTTGAATAAATTTAAAGTTAAATGTTGAAATATAAATGAAATTTATATTGTAAATGTTTGAATATTTAAACTTGAATCTTTGAACTTTAAATTGAAATGGTTAAACTGGAATTGATTTAAATTGAATTTTGGAATTTAAGATGATTTGAATCGATTTGCGAAATTGGAGGAGACTAATTTTATTATATAAAATATTTTATTATATATATAAACTATTCTAATTTATAACTATTTTAATATATATACTATTTTCAATATCTAAACTGTTAAGTCGGAAGTGTTATGATTTCGAAAGTGTTATGGTTTCACAAGTGTTATGATTTCAAAAGTGTTATGATTTCCAAAGTGTCATGATTTCAAAAGTGTTATGATTTCGAAAGTGTTATGATTTCAAAAGTGTTATAATTTCGAAAGTGTTATAATTTTGAAAGTGTTACAATTCGGGAAATAAATATTAGTTTAAAGTGAACAATGTTATCGAATTGATATGATTTTGAAATGAATATGATATTTTGATATGAAGTATAAACAGTTTGAAAAATGAAGTGACCACGGTGTGAAATAAGCGTTTGGTTATTAAAGAGACCGGGATCGGATATTGTCATACTCTCTGCCAATACCGAAAACCACTTTAACAACTGTGTACGTGGTGGAGATTCCAGAATGAAGTAGGATGGTTTGGTGATGATTCTATATGGTATTTACGCAGCCCTGACTCCCGTGAGTCAACTTGATGTGGCTAAAACAGGAGCCATGCCGGGCCAAGTGAGGTCATTCCTTCGATCGGGCACATTCCTTCGATACCATTCTATTGCTTTTGTGATTTGATTTGTGTGCACCTTTGATTTGAGAGTGTGTCATGAGGTGGGCGGTAGTAGCTGCTATGCTTTACCACCAGTCCATATACGCAAATGGTATATCTACCCTGGCATTGCCTCGAGTGCCTTGTCGCATGCCCTATCGCGCCTTCTACGAGATTGTTTTGTACCGTACCTATGTGGTGTCCTCTGTGTAAACCACCGGTTTGGTGGAGCGTACGACATTGTATAAACTTCGGGAATATAGAAAATGTGTTAAGGGGGATATGGGTAACGCCTTAATGCTATTTTAATAGTTTACTTTACTATAGACATATTATTATAGCATATATTATTACATAGTAGATAGTTCCATGGATCCTTAGAGGATGGAAATCCCAAGCATCCTTTAAGTTACTTGAATTTCAGTTGACATTTCACTTGAGTTGAATTTATTAATATAAGAATGTTAATCCTGACTCGAGTGTTTTGTGTTTTGATTTATGCTCGGGTCGACTGAGTGTCACAGCATTTGAGACTCGCCTTTGGAGTTTGGAGCTTCGCTTGGAGATCCATTTATCTATCCAGCTTTCAATTATTTCAGTTTATTCCAATCATTTATGTTCAGACTCGTCAGTTGCTTATGTATTAGAGATTCATTTGTATTTGAGATTCTGCTGTATTTTGTTTCAGACTCTGATGTTTTATAGTAGCTTCATGAAATACTATTTATCTATTCCGCTGCTTATTGTTGTAATACTCTGTGTCTGTGATTCTGTGATTGATTTATTTACTGTATATGTTGAGTTTTGCCTAATATAAAATTAACAATCTGTTGTTTTGAGCAATTCAAGTCTGACATGTGCGGATGCGAATAGTTCGAAATAGCGAGTGAAATGATGTTTACTTTAAAGTGAACAATGTTATCGAATTAATGCGGTTTTGAAATGAATATGATAATTTGATATGAAGTATAAACTGTTTGAAAAATGAAATGACCACGGTGTGAAATAAGCGTTAGGTTGTTAAAGAGACCGAGATCGGATATTGTCATACTCTCTGCCAATACCGAAACCAGTTTAACAACTGTGTACGTGGTGGAGATTCCAGAATGAAGTAGGATGGTTTGGTGATGATTCTATATGGTATTTACGCAGCCCCGACTACCGTGAGCCAGCTTGATGTGGCTAAAACAAGAGCCACGCCGGGCCAAGTGAGGTCATTCCTTCGATCGGGCACATTCCTTCGATACCATTCTATTGCTTTTGTGATTTGATTTGGGTGCATCTTTGATTTGGGACTGTGTCACGAGGTGGCGGTAGTAGCTGCTATGCGTTACCACCAGTCTGGATAAGCAAACGGTATAACTACCCTGGAATTGCCTCGAGTGCCTTATCGCATGCCCTATCGCGCCTTTTACGAGTTTATTTTGTACCGTACCTATGTGGTGTCCTCTGTGTAAACCACCGGTTTGGTGGAGCGTACGGCATTGTATAGACTACGAGAATATATAAAATGTGTTAAGAGGGATATGGGTAACGCCTTAACGCTATTTTAATAGTTTACTTTACTATAGATATATTATAATAGCGTATATTATTACATAGTAGATAGTTCCACGGATCCTTAGAGGATGGAAATCCCAAGCATCCTTTAAGTTACTTGTATTTCAGTTGACATTTCACTTGAGTTGAATTTTTTAATATAAGAATGTTAATCCTGACTCGAGAGTTTTGTGTTTTGCTTTACGCTCGGGTCGGACTGAGTGTCACAGCATTTGAGACTCGCCTTTGGAGTTTGGAGCTTCGCTTGGAGATCCATTTATCTATCCAGCTTTCAGTTATTTAAGTTTATTCCAGTCATATATGTTCAGACTCGTCAGTTGCTTATGTATTAGAGATTCTTTTGTATTTGAGATTCTTTTGTATTTTGTTTCAGACTCTGATGTTTTATAGTAGCTTCATGAACTACTATTTATCTATTCCGCTTCTTATTGTTGTAATACTCTGTGTTTGTGATTTTGTGATTGATTTATTTACTGTATATGTTGAGTTTTGCCTAATATAAAATTAACAATCTGTTGTTTTGAGCAATTAAAGTCCGACATGTGCGGATGTGAATAGTTCGAAATAGCGGGTGAAATAATGTTTAGTTTAAAGTGAACAATGTTATCGAATTAATGCGTTTTGAAATGAATATGATAATTTGATATGAAGTATAAACTGTTTGAAAAATGAAATGACCACGGTGTGAAATAAGCGTTAGGTTGTTAAAGAGACCGAGATCGAATATTGTCATACTCTCTGCCAATACCGAAACCACTTTAACAACTGTGTACGTGGTGGAGATTCCAGAATGAAGTAGGATGGTTTGGTGACGATTCTATATGGTATTTACGCAGCCCCGACTACCGTGTGCCAGCTTCATGTGGCTAAAACAGGAGCCACGCCGGGCCAAGTGAGGTCATTCCTTCGATCGGGCACATTCCTTCGATACCATTCTATTGCTTTTGTGATTTGATTTGGGTGAACCTTTGATTTGGGACTGTGTCACGAGGTCGGTAGTAGCTGCTATGCGTTACCACCAGTCCGGATAAGAAAACGGTATAACTACCCTGGCATTGCCTCGAGTGCCTTGTTGCATGCCCTATCGCGCCTTCTACGAGATTGTTTTGTACCGTAACTACGGGAATATAGAAAATGTGTTAAGGGGGATATGGGTAACGCCTTAATGCTATTTTAATAGTTTACTTTACTATAGACATATTATTATAGTGTATATTATTACATAGTAGATAGTTCCACGGATCCTTAGAGGATGGAAATCCCAAGCATCCTTTAAGTTACTTGTATTTCAGTTGACATTTCACTTGAGTTGAATTTATTAATATAAGAATGTTAATCCTGACTCAAGTGTTTTGTGTTTTGATTTACGCTCGGGTCGACTGAGTGTCACAGCATTTGAGACTCGCCTTTGGAGTTTGGAGCTTCGCTTGGAGATCCATTTATCTATCCAGCTTTCAATTATTTCAGTTTATTCCAATCATTTATGTTCAGACTCGTCAGTTGCTTATGTATTGGAGATTCATTTGTATTTGAGATTCTGTTGTATTTTGTTTCAGACTCTGATGTTTTATAGTAGCTTCATGAACTACTATTTATCTATTCCGCTGCTTATTGTTGTAATACTCTGTGTCTGTGATTCTGTGATTGATTTATTTACTGTATATGTTGAGTTTTGCCTAATATAAAATTAACAATCTGTTGTTTTGAGCAATTTAAGTCCGACATGTGCGGATGCGAATGGTTCGAAATACCAGGTCGTTACAGTGTGTTTAACATATCTTAGGATACGTTTAACAGCTTTTATATGGGTATCTTTGGGTTGAGATTGGTACCTTGCACAGAGACAGACACTATGCATGATATTAGGCATGCTCGCAGTTATATAGAGTAGCGATCTAATCATTCCCCTGTATAGTTTTTGGTCGATATCTTTTGACATGTCTTCTTTATTTTAGGCTTCATTGGTTGCCATAGGTGTGGGTTTTCCACTCGCAGTAGTCATACCAAACTTATTAATTAGATCCCTAGCATACTTTTCTTGACTAATGAAAATACCACTATCTAATTGTTTTATTTACAATCCTAAAAAGAAAGTAAGTTCACCCATATGACTCATCTCAAACTCTTTTGTCATTATTTCATTAAACTCTTTGTTCATTTCATTGTTTGTTAACCCAAAAATTATATCACCTACATAAATCTTTACTAATTGAATATCATTTTTGTTTCTTTTAATAAAAAGAGTATAATATACTTTACTAATATCAAAATTTGATTGTAATAGATTAGATCTTAGTCTGTCATACCAGGCTCTAGGAGCTTGTTTTAGACCATATAAAGCTTTCTTTAATTTGTAAACATGATTTGGAAACTTTTCTTCTTCAAAAAGTGGGGATTGTTCAACATAAACATCTTCATTAAAAAACCATTTAAAAAGACACTTTTGACATCCATTTGAAATAATTTGAAATTGTTGTGATTTACAAAAGCAAGTAGAATTCTAATGGCTTCTAATCTTGCTACGGGTGCAAAGGTTTCATCATAGTCTATTCCTTCTTTTTGATAATAACCTTGCGCGACTAACCAAACTTTATTTCTAACGACCTCACCTTTCTTATTCATTTTATTTATATAAACCCATTTAGTTCCTATTATACTTTTGTCCTTGGGTCTAGGAACAAGTTCCCATACATCATTTCTGGTGAATTGATTCAGTTCTTCTTGCATAGCAAAAATCCATGAATCATCAGATGATGCTTCCTTTGGATTTTTGGGTTTAATAGTTGATATAAAAGCTACATTACTCATCTTGTTTAGTTGATTTCTAGTTCTAACAACAGATTCTATATTTCCTAGTGTATTTAATACAGGATGATCTTTTAAAAGCCTGACCTTTTTATTAGGATGAATAGTTTCATAATTTGTTTCATTTGATTCATTATTAGAGTAAAAAAATCATCTTCGTTATTTATTTGAACAAAATCTTTGAAATTTTCATCAAAAGATACATGCATTATTTCTTCAATGGTGTTAGTTTTTAAATTGAAAACTCTGTATGCTTTACTTCTATTAGCATATCCGGTAAAGATTCCTTTGTCAGATTTAGGATCAAATTTATCCAAATTGTCCTTTGTATTTAAAATAAAGCATTTACTTCCAAAAAATTTAAAATAACATACATTTGGTTTCTTATTGAAAATAAGTTCATACGGTGTTTTATTGGTTAAAGGTCTAATTAAAATCCTATTCAAAATGTAACAAGATGTAGCGACTGCTTCAGCCCAAAAATTTCTTAGTAATTTACTATCTGAAAGCATAGTACTTGCACACTCTTGAATCGTCCAATTTTTACGCTCTACCACTCCGTTTTGTTGTGGAGTTCTTGGAAAAGAAAAATTATGAGTTATTCCTTTTTGATTACAGAAATTCTCAAAATTTTCATTTCAAATTCTCCACCGTGATCACTACGAATAGTTTTGATTTTTAAAGAAAGTTGATTTTGAATTCTTTTTGCAAAAGTTTTAAATAAATCAAAAGCATCACTTTTATGTTTCAGAAAAATTATCCATGTAAATCTAGAATAATCTTATACAATTACAAAAACATATTTACTGTGATTTATTGACTGAATTTGAGATGGACCAAATAGATCTTAATGAAGTAACTCAAGGGGTTTTGAAGTTGAAATCGTATCTTTCAATTTAAATGAACTCTTTCTAAGTTTTCCTAATTGACAAACATCACATATACTATCTACTTTAAAATCCATTTTAGGAAGACCTCTTACTAAATCAAGTTTTGAAAGTCTAGATAAGAGTTTGAAATTCAAATGCCCAAATCTTTTATGCCAAATCCAAGGGTCACTTGTATTAGCCAAAAGACATAATTTATCATTTGAGATTTTCATACTGAGAATATAAATATTTTTCTTCCTAATTCCTTCAAAAATAAAATTTGATTTATTATCTTCGATGTGACACTTATCCTTTTCAAAATTAATTTTGTAGCTCTTGTCACATAGTTGAATTATGCTAAGTAAGTTGTGTTTTAGATTCCTAACTAACAGAACATCAGAAATAGTATGAGTTTTAGAGTTAGCGACATTGCCGACGCCAACCACATATCCTTTTGAGTTGTCTCCAATGTTGACCGTTCCTCCATCTTCATAAATTATGTCATTCAGTATCTCCGAATTACCAGTCATGTGTCCTGAACATCCACTATTAAGTATCCATTTGCTTGTCTTGATTTGCACCATTTGTCCATTGAGTGTTGATTCTTCAAAAGCCATGTAACACACCTGTTCCTGCACAACACACCAATTCGGTAGATAACTTGATTTTCTATAATAACAATATGCAGACTTATGAGACAATAATGATTTGGACAGTTTTGAACTAGTGTTAACAGAATTTCCAAAAACTGCCATTTAAAACTTTTTCAAAATTCAGATTATGATAACTTTGAAAACCAATGCTCTAGTACTAAATGTAGGAAATGCGGATTACAGATCTTAAGGCAAAATTAACATTAGAGGGGGATGAATAGTGTTTATTTAATTCTATGAATCTTTTTGAAATCTTTTCAAATTAAATCTAAACAGATGCAATTCACAAACACAGATGCAAATAGTAAATAAAAGCAGTAAAGGAAAGAACACACCCGAATTTTATACTGGTTCGGAGTTGCCCTACATCCAGTCCCACACAATTCCTTGTGCAGATTTCTTTTCAAATATAATTTCGATATTACAACCTTGATTTCAAGGCCACGAGATACACCCTCCTGTCTTCGAGTCCAAGGCAAACTCTCTTGATTTAACCAGGCTACAAGATCACCTAATTGATTTATGGGCTACAATCACACCCAATTGATTTAAGGGCCACAATCACACCGTTTCCAATATCACTTTGATAGATAGAGAGACTCGATACACTTCTTTGATTACAAATGATCCTATAACTCTGAATAGCACTGAGATCTTTGAGAGAGAGTGGTAGAGAATCAAACTAGAGACAATTGAGTTTGATTCACTTAGAATTTCGGCAGAGTTTTGTTAAAATATAAGAGAATGTTTGAGTGGAGAAGAAGGAGTGAAGAAAATGAAGAAAACTAACTTAAAATTCGTTGAAAACAACTGATATTTATAAGAACAATAGTCATGTCCATTCATGAAAGGTTATGACGAATGGACACTTCTTTTGAAAATTTGTAATTTGAATTTCTACGGTCACCATGTCGACATGGGGGGATGGGATATGTCGACATGCCCTAGTAAATTTTGAAAATTTATTTTTGTTTTTAAAAGAGATTTTCTTTCTAAAACTTGTCAAAACAATTTCTGAAGTTTATAAACCATTTTGAATATAGTTTAAACTTATAAAAGAGATTTAAAAAGTAATCTTAAAAATATATAATCTATAATTTAAAAGTAATATTAAAAACTAAGTATAGAATATATTTTTGAGATTTAAAGCTTATAATATTAAAACCAGGAGATATTTTTAAAAACAAGAAATGATTTTGAAATTAAAAAATAGTTAAGGCTAAAATATTTAAACCTAGAGAGATAACTTTTAAAAAGATAGTTTTGAAAAGAATCTTAAAAATAAATCATTTTGAAAATTTCATGGATTCCATTCCACTAGAGAAGGCCGTGGGTTCCATCCCACTATTAAAGCGAGAAGGTGGATTCCATTCCACAATAAAATCCGAATAAAGATTTTAGTGCTATTATGAAGTTTTAACATAAATCTAGACTCTATTACTTATCTTGATATCTTGAACTCTTGATACTCATGAGTGTTCAGTCTTGATTTCTTCAATCTTAAATTCGTCAGTCTTGAATCTCTATACTCAGTCTTGAATCTTTATACTATAAAGTCTTCATTCTCAGTACCTGCATATATATATATATATATATATATATATATATATATATATCCTGCATATATATATATATCTAGACAAGAATATTAGTATTTATATTTTATAATAAGTCCTAAGGTTGTTGTCATCAAAACCATCACCTCAGGAACTAACAATTACACTTCTCCTTTAGGAAGACAGTCGTATACATGCATGATGCCAAGTGTCTTTACACATGTAATTCATTAATACACTTTTAATTTAATAATCAATGAAATGTAAAATACATTAGGTAATATGTTAGAGTCACATTATCTCACACATAGTAATGGTATGAATTAATTTTAGAACTCTGCTTCTGTTGAACCAAATTTGAAAATAAAATGTTTAGAAGAATATCTCAATTTTTATTATGTTTTTCATTATATGTAATCATTCATGCTTTCTCATAATTTAAACATTCATGATCAAGAACTTTTAAAAATATTAGGTTTGATTTCTCAAAGACTAACTATACAGATCCAACATAGTATGGATACTAGTACAAATGTGTTCAATTCCTTTAGATTTTACATATAATCAGTTGAGAACGATGAAAAAATGAATATGGAGATCTTTTATATGACAAATTAGATGATGATATTCTCGGAAAAAGAAAATTTTCAAAATGGCAATTGTAACGACCCGCAAATATGTCACTTTAATAAATTTATTAAAGATTAAAAAGGTTTAATAATTATTTTAATGATTTTTATAACTCGTTTTAAATAGTTATAAATTAATAATTTATCATTAATTTTATAAATATAAATACACACACACTTGATTTGAAATCATAAGGAGAAAAAAAGGAATTCGTTTCGCTTTATCGGTATGATAACAATTTTTGAAAATAATTATTAATATTAATTTATATAGTTTTATTAATAAAATATGATCATTTTAATTAGTTAAAAATGATAAGAAATTTATATTCAATTTTTTTTACAAATATGTATATTAACTAAAAAGTGAAAATATGACCGAAAATTGAAATCAGGATTCGTAACGATACGACGCATAGAAGTGTTAAAACATTGTGGAGATACATGTGCAAATATACAAGTGCATGCATGAAGATATATTTTCATGTACATGATCATTCATATATGCACACATATACATATAAATATAAAAACATATATGTATAAAATATTCAAGATATTTCTCTTTTTCTTACTTCCTAAGCTAACCAAAAGTCCACCATAGTACAAGCACTCAAGTATGCACATGGGGCTTCGTCATTTCGGCCATAAAGGTGATGGAGATGGTGCATATTGAGGTGATGGGTAATGTTGCATATGTGTAAAATATCTTAGATATTTTTCTCCTCTTCTTTTCCTATAAATACCCCCCCTTTTCCTCTTCATTTTCATATGCTTTCTTCTTCATTTTCTAAGCTTTTATCCTCCTCTTTAATGGCTTCCACCCTAAAAGAAATTTTGGCAAATTTTATTCCAAAAAGAATTTAAAATTATAATATATAATTGCATACACTTAAGCACCTCAAAATGATTCCAAACTCCATCCTTCTCCCCTATCTTTCACGGCCACCACCATCTTCCATTGAAGACCGAGCCATCCCTCCCCTACAACCAAGGCTGTGAGCCTCCTAGTCAAGGCCAAGCCCTCCAAAGTCAAGAGCCCAAGTGATCGTGAGCTTTAAAATCCAAATAGCGGAGCTATAGCCAATTTTTAGTTAATCGTTTAAACCTAAGGTGAGAAACTCCTAAACTATAGTATTATATGCTATTGGATGTTATATATGTTTGATTATGATTATTGATGATGATTGTTTAATATGAATCTTGAATATATATGTAAGTCACAGAAATACATGTCGATAAGCACAGAGGAAATCACTTTTCTTTATTGAATGAATTTGTGTATATGGAATGTTAAACCTCTTTAAAAAGGTTTAAAAATGAGTTTGAAATGTTTCATAAACATATAAAAGTTTTTTGGTAAAGTTTGAATGGTAATTGAAAATTTAGCCGAAATTAGGCGCGTCGTGTAACGGTAGTTCGCGATTTCGCGCCATAAAAGTCAAATGAGTATAAAAAATGGAATATAGCTCGGAATTCTTCGAGATAAGAATTTTCCGAACTATTATATCCATAGTTTTGAAACAAAGAAAGAAAATAGGGATTTCAATAAATAAAATTTGAAATATGAGTAAAACAAGTTTTTAGAAAAATCGTAGTTTTGCAGTTCGGAATCCATAACAGGATTTCTTTGAAAATGATATTTTAAAATTGTTTAAAAATATGAAATAAATTCTAAAAATCTTTTAAAAGATTTTAAAAGTGAATTGAGTTATAAAAATGAAATTTCAAATGATAAAAAGTCGTTTTGATCAATATAGCTTAAAAAGCACTTTCCATAGCACTTTTTTGTAACTTTTGAAACATAGTTTTAAATGCAACCGTTCTTTCCCAAATCTTTAGTAAATGTTTTCAAATAATTTATAAAGTATTTTAAAGATGATTTGAAAGATTTATGGAATGGTTATATGTTAAATGATTTAGAGTCGATCAAATAACTTGACCGCCTTATGGGTGTCAGAGAGATAGTGTCTAGGCTTGAGTTTGGAAAACCAGTTTCCTGCTCTCCCTGGCTATCCAGATTGGCCCGATAGATGGGATAATAAATTTGATTTACTCGGATCAAAATTTTCCAAAGTATAAAGGATATGATTTTCCGAATATAAATAACCTGGATTTTATGGAGATAATCTTCTTATACTCGGTGTTAAAGCCCGAAGAGGGAACTTGTACTATTCGTGGAATTTAAAAGGTGATCTCACTGTTATTCCGTCTATAGTACTTGTTGAATACAGGATTTAATATTGAGTAGAATTAGATAATTTCTATAGATTCTGCTCACTTAATATTTACTGGTTTTGGATTAACATCCTAGATAACATGATTTTAACTCAACAAAAAATTTGGGTTTTGAATTAAGAAATCTATGTTAAGATTTAAATGAAATGATTTGGAAATATTTTCCTAAGTGAAAAATGAAATGATGTTGAATTGTTCCAAGTTTAAAAAGGTTTTAAGTAATCAAAGGACATGATAAGAGAGGTTTAAAGATTCCGTGTATACTGGAAAGAAACGTTTTAAAGTTATATATTTCTAAAAGATATTTTTGATAAAAAGAATGAATTAATCAAATACTATTCACCTATTTACTTTACCTCTTTTATCGATGATTGGTTCGAAGGAACTGGGGTTGGATTTGGGTAATTCCTATCCGAAGACCACTTCGAATCAATTTATGCATTCGAAGTAAAGACATGGATATGATTTGGAAGATAGAATGTAGGGCTTCTTGTCACTGGCCCTCGAGGGAAATTTCCCATATCATATTATGTGGCAGTGGTTCTTCATTTAAAATCTTCGATGCAAGGACTTCTCGCTACTAATCCTAGGGGTAACTCTCGACAGGATGTGGTAGGAGAGTGCCTTCGGTTTGTCCTGTTCCTGAGCAACTTGTATGGACGAATGTTTGACATTGCATTTCTAGTTACATAAATTGATCTCTATGAATGTATCATCGGTTTGGTGGCGGAGAAGGCAACTTCTCTTAGCTTAACACCCTTTCCTGAGACGTACAAGCTCAAGAGTTATACGTTTGTAGAAATCAGTTGTGTGACTATGGAATGGCAGTGTGGCATTCAAAGTGGAATGTGCTATGTGAAAGGTGATCGCTACTTCAGACCTCATCACCCGGTAATGGCTTAAACAAGGTACGCCGCAAGGCTATGTGGTTCGCAACCATTAGGGTATGGTCATCACCTTTCTAGATAACTCTCTATGTCGAGTATATGGTGTATGCTATGGGATCCTTGGTAGGTCGGTTACGACCGTGGTGATATCATATTCGGTTCTATTCAGGCCATGTATGAGTGCCAAATAGGGATAGGCTGGTCTTGCCAGATGCGGAGGATTGTCTATGTATCCTCGGTACATTCCTCTAGAGATGTACTATACGGAAGGTAGTCCCTTACATGCCATTGTATGGAAATCCATTCTCCGAACGAGCCTTGTAAGATTGTTTTCGTAGAGCCTAACATATTCGGAAATTAATAATGGTAACAATTTTGGCTAAGATTAATAAGTTTATTTGAAAATGTTTTCAAAGGAATGTCATTAAAAATAATATCAAATGATTATTTTTTGTAGCAACTGTTTTGGTTGTCATAAGGTAAAAACCCGTTCCGTGTTTATGTGCGGCATGGTCTTATGAGATACCCTTTGTTTTCAAAATGTGTAGTTTGCGTTTCTCACACTAGTCCCATAACCGACCCAGAGTTTATTTTTCTTTCCCCTTAAACTCTGGGTGCCCTAATTTTCCCCGGGCAGCTTAGTAGTTAGCTTATTAGGAGCATTTTGGGGCATTTTGGAGTATTTGGAGCATATGGAGCATGAAGCATGAAGCAATTTGGATCTTTTTGTTATTACCACCACTTTCCGCTATGTTTGTATTATGTATATGTTTCTACCAGCACTTCTAGGGATAGGTCGTTATAACTATCCCAGCTAGGTTAGTACTTATCATGACTTTGATATCTCACTATGAGAGTAATTATATGTACTAACTTTATGATTACCACTTGTTAAATAAGATGTGAGATTCTGTTATTGTTCTATCTTCTATCTTTATTTTCTTTTACCCCATGATAATCTGCCTCTCTGGCGCTTGGATTTGCAGCACGTGAATACCGAGGATATTTTAGTGTCGATTTTTGAGGGTCGAGGAGGTGGGTCATCACATTTGGTATCAGAGCTTATGGTTGAGTGAATACCTAAGCCTTAATGGGGTCAACTCATTAGGGATATGGTTAGTAATGCCCTAGAATGTGTTTAGTCTAAGAGAGCGCAGATTTAAAAAAATTCTAAAAAAGTATATTCAAACTTTATGACAATTTCCTAAGATATCTCGTCTATGTATTCTATGATATTTGCTTACTATATGTAGATAGTAGGAAATGAGTGGAAGAAGAGGACGAGGTAGGGGAAGGGGAGGTAGCAGTACCACAAATACAAATGGATGAACTCCTGGAGCCACAATAATCGAGGAAGCAACAATTCGGGTACAACTCCAAATCAACTTTGCCACTTTATGCAAGAACTATACCGGTTTAGGAGGAAAACCGTTCAAGGGAACGGAATCCATCATAGAAGTTCTAGCTTGGATCTGTTCATGTAAAAGGATTTTCAAAGGGCTAAATATTGCAAACGAGCAAATGTGATTCTTGGCTTTTTGGCAATTGCAGGATGGAGCTCTCGCCTGGTGGGAGTCCATTACTATGACTAAATCGGAAGACAATTTTTCTTGGGCACGATTCAAGGAGGTATTGGAAGAGCAATATATGCCTGCATCTGGAAAAGCACGCCTTTACCGAAGCTTTATGGATTTGAAACGTGGGGAATGTCAGTAGAAGAATATACTAACAAATTCAATGAATTGTCACGATTTAGACCTGGTCTAATTGACACTCCTCTGAAAAAGAATGAAATGTTTATTTTTGGAATGAAGAAACAATACCAAGATAGAATGACGGCGCATGTGAAGGGGACTTTCATGGATTTAATGGATATGGGTTTCCGATATGAAGCCCTAGACAAGAAAGACCCACCTGCAACCCAAAGCAATGGCAATAACTATTGGAAGAAAAGAAAATTTAACCAGCAAGGGAAGAAACCAGAGAAATCCAAGCCGGAGGTAGATCGTTTGAAAGATGTAACCTGTTATAATTGCTAGCAAAAAGGTCACATTTCCACAACCTGCAAAAATCCTAAGAGACAAAGGGGAACCTACTGATAACTGCCACAAGCCAGGACACAGGATAAAATATCCCTTAATAAAGAAAGGAGAGCAAGCTAGAGTGTTTGCTATTAAAGACGAACCTTCAACCTCAGCATATGCAAAGGGAAAGGGAGTACTGGAAGGTAAAATTGATATTAATGACATATTAGTTAGAGTATTGTTTGATACCGGGGCTTCCCGCAGCTTTATATCCAAGAAACTAATTGATAGACTTAAACTTAAACCACAAATATTAGATATTCCCATATGTGTGTCTAACCCAATAGGCAAAACGGCTAATCTCGTTATGATTTGTGAGGGAATCCAAGTTACCCACCTATCCCAGATTTTTCCATGCAATTCAATACTCCTTAACTTTGATGAATTTGAAATTTTAATGGTATGGATTGGTTGTTCAAATATAAAGCTATTCTTGATTGTAATAAAAGGACAGTACTATTACGAAATAGAAGATGTAGGCCTTTTGTGATAAAATGCGAGAACCCTAGTCCAGTAAAGGAGAACTATATATATGCGCTTAATTTATTCCAAAAACATCTAGAAGAAATACCCATGGTAAGGGAGTTTTTTGATGTTTTTGAAGATGTAAAAAGCCTACCACCCCATCGAGAAATTGAATTCCGCATAGATTTAATTCCCAACACAAGTCTAGTTGTTCACCCAATTCGGAAGATGGTTCCTAAAGAGAAGGAAGAATTAAGAAAACAAACTGATGAGTTGTTGAAGAAGGGATTGATAAGACCTAGTCGCTCAAGTTGGGGGGCAGTAGTGGTCTTTGTTGCAAAGTCTGATGGCTCGTTAAGGTTGTGTATGGACTATAGAGATCTAAACAAATGAACAATAAAAAACAAGTATCCTCTACCCCGCATAGATGATATGTTTGACCAATTATATGGGGCTAGGGTATTCTCAAAAATGGACATAGCCATCGGATTCCATCAGCTAAGCATAGCAGAAGATTGCATTCCTTTAACCGCATTTAGAAGCTCAAATGGATTCTAAGAATGGTTGGTTATGCCCTTTGGGCTAATAAATGCCCCCGCCTATTTCGTTGACCTTATGAATAGGGTATTTAGAGAAGTACTCAATAAATTCGTATTATACTTTGTCGATGACATTTTGATATATTCAAAGAATAAGGAAGAACATGAAGGGCATCTTGAAATCGTATTAGAAATATTGAGGAGAAATGCGTTGAAAGCTAAATTCTCAAAATGCCACTTCTGGGAAAAAGAAGTAAGATTCCTTGGACACGTGGTGTCAGGAGAAGGAATTGCAATTGATCCAGCAAAGATTACGGTTATTATAGACTGGAAACAACCCCAAACTCCCAAAGACCTTCGCAGTTTCTTGGGATTAGCGGGATACTATCGGAGATTTATTCAAGACTTCTCCAAGATTTCCTCTCACTTAACAAAGATGACCATGAAAGATGCGAAGTTTGAGTGGACACAAAAATGTGAAGAAGCTTTTCAAGAGCTCAAGAGAAGATTAACCACTGCTCCCATATTAGCAGTAGCGGATGAAAATGGCGAATTTACTGTATATACATATGCATGTAGGGAAGGAGTGGGTGTTGTTTTAATGCAGCATGGGAAGGTCATTGCTTATGCAAGTAGACAACTGAAGATCCATGAGAGATACTATGCACACATGACTTGGAATTATTAGTCGTTGTGTTCGCATTAAAAATGTGGGGACATTATCTACTGGATAAGAATTAATTATAGTTTATTTTAAATAGGCTTTGATTGACCCTAGTAAATAATATTCCTTCTTTAAATAGGTGAAAAGTTTGAGCTCCTCATAGACCACAAATCTTTAAAATATCTTTTCACTAAGAAGGACTTAAATATGAGGCAGCAACATTGGCTAGAATTTCTTGCTTCATATGATCTTGATTTCTTATATACACCCGGGAAGGCCAATGTGGTAGCATATGCATTGAGTAGGAAGCCTGCCATTATAGCTTATCTTGTAGTTACCCCGACCCTTCTAGAGAAAATTGCCAACATGCAAAATGAAGATCAACGACTAAGGAGGATTTTTAAAAGAGTACACCAAGGCCAGAATTCAAGCTTTGAAATCGACAACCGTGGGATATTACGGTTAAAGGGGAGAATTTGTGTCCCCGAGGTTGACAACTTAAGGCAAGAAGTATTGACAGAATGCCATCAATCTAAACTTAATATCCACCCAGGAGTCAAAAAAATGTACAAGGATGTAAAACAGACATTTTGGTGGAAGAGTACGAAGAGGGATATCTCCATCCATGTTAGCAGGTGTGCGAATTGTCAACAAATAAAGAGTGGTCAACAAAAGATTGCTGGACCACTCCGGCCTTTTGAAATTCCAACTTGGAAATGGGACCAAATATCGATGGATTTCATCGACGGTTTGCCTCGATCAAGAAAAGGGAATGAAGGGATTTGGGTCATCATAGATCGACTAACCAAAAGCACGCACTTCATCCTTGTAAAGTCAACACAAATTGCTGCATGCCTTGAGGAAATATACTTGAGAGAAATAGTGCGATTGCATGGTGTCCCAAGCAGCATAGTCAATGATTGAGACCCTATCTTTACCAGTAAGTTCTGGGAGGCACTGCAGACAGCTTTGGGAACAAAGCTAAATATTAGTACAGCATATCACCCCAGACCGATGGACAAACAGAAAGGGTAAATCGGGTATTGGAGGATCTTTTAAGAGCTTGCATCTTAGATTTTGGAGGTTTATGGAAAAGCTACCTTCATCTGATAGAGTTCTCTTACAATAACAGTTATCAGGTTAGTATCGGCATCACCCCATACGAAGCTTTATATGGTCGTCCGTGTAAATCCCCAATATGTTAGATCGAGATCGGAGATTGGTTGGAACTAGGCCTTGACATGATTAGAGAAGCTTCGGAAAAGGTTGACCTAATCAGGAAAAAGATGAGAGAAGCCCAAAGCAGGTAAAAGAGTTATGCGGACATGAGGCGTAGAAATTTGGAATTCTCAGTATGAGATTATGTATTCCTAATGGTTTCCCCAATGAGAGGAGTGGTGAGATTTGGGGGAATTGGTAAATTGGCCCCTCGATATATTGGACCTTTTCCCATTCTCGAGCGGATTGGCCCATTGGCCTATTGTGTAGAATTGCCCGAAAGGTTGTCGGATGTTCACAATGTCTTTCATGTATCTCACCTACGAAAATATGTGCATGATCCAAAGCAGATTATAAAAACAGCCGCCCAAGAGGATTTCGAAGTTGAGCCTAATTTGACCTTTATCGGGCAACCTATGTGAATTGTGGATCGCGATGAGAAGTGATTAAGGAGGAAAATTGTAAGATTAGCTAAAGACCAATGGAGTGATGATGTAGTAGACTGTACATGGGAGATGGAGGAGAGAATGCCTAAAGCATATCCTGAGTTTAGAATGGATACGTAGTTGTAAGTTGTATAGTGTACTCACCGGCTTGTGATGATGTCAATTGCTATATCTTATACATATGTATCACTTCGTTATATATATATTTGTTTCCGAGTTATCTTCTTCTTATCCTTAATTTCGACAACGAAATTCTTTTAAGGGGCGAAGTCTGTAACGACCCGCAAATATATCACTTTAATAAATTTATTTGAGATTAAAAAGATTTAATAATTATTTTAATAATTTTGATAACTCGTTTTAAATAGTTATAAAGTAATAATTTATCATTAATTTTATAAATATATATACTTGATTTTAAATCAAAAGGAGAAAAAAAGGAATTTGTTTCGCTTTATCGGTATGATAACAACTTTTGTAAATAATTATTAATATTAATCTATATGGTTTTATTAATAAAATATGATCATTTTAATTAGTTAAAAATGATAAGAAATTTATTTTCAATTTTGTTTACAAATATATGTATATTAACTAAAAAATGAAAATATGACCAGAAATTGAAATCAGGATTCATAACGATACGACGCATAGAAGTTGTAAAACGTTGTGGAGATACATGTGCACATATACATGTGCATACGTGAAGATATATTCTCATGTACATGATCATTCATATATGCACACATATACAAATAAATATAAAAACATATATGTATAAAATATTTAAGATATTTCACCTTTCCTTACTTCCTAAGCTAACCAAAAGTCCACCATAGTACAAGCACTCAAGTATGCATATGGGGGGTGGTCATTTCGGCCATAAAGGTGATGGAGATAGTGCATATTGAGGTGATGGGTAATGATGCATATGTGTAAAATAACTTAGGTATTTTTCTCCTCTTCTTTTCCTATAAATACCCCCTTCTCCTTTTCATTTTCATATGCTTTCTTATTCATTTTCTAAGCTTTTATCCCTCTCTTTAATGGCTTCCACCCTAAAAGAAATTATGGAAAATTTTATTACAAAAAGATTTAAAATTATAATATATAATTACATACACTTAAGCACCTCAAAACGATTCTAAACTCCATCCTTCTTCCCTATCTTTCACGGCCACCACCATCTTCCAGAGACCGAGCCATCCCTCCCCTACAACCAAAGATGTGAGCCTCCTAGTCAAGGCTGAGCCCTCCAAAGTCAAGAGCCCAAGTGATCGTGAGCTTTAAAATCCAAATAGCGGAGCTATAGCCAATTTTTAGTTAATCGTATAAACCATCGAGATAACGGGAGTTCACGATTTCGCGCCATAAAAGAGGCCAAATGATTATAAAGAATGGAATATTGCTCGGAATTCTTCGAGATAAGAATTTTCCAAACTATTATATCCATATTTTTGAAACACAGAATGAAAATAGGGATTTCGATAAGTAAATTTTGAAATATGAGTAAAAACAAGTTTTTAGAAAAATCGCGGTTTTGCAGTTCAGAATCCATAAGTGGATTTCTTTGAAAATGATATTTTAAATTTTTCTAAAAATATGAAATAAATTCTAAAAATCTTTTAAAAGGTTCTAAAAGTGAATTGAGTTATAAAAATGAAATTTCAAATGATAAAAAGTCGTTTTGATCAATATAGCTTAAAAAGCACTTTCCATAGCACTTTTCCGTAGCACTTTTTTGTAACTTTTGAAATATAGTTTTAAATGCAACCGTTCTTTCCCAAATCTTTAGTAAATGTTTTCAAATAATTTATAAAGTATTTTAAAGATTATTTGAAAGATTTATGGAATGGTTATATGTTAAATGATTTAGAGTCGATCAAATAACTTGATCGCCTTATGGGTGTTAGAGAGACAGTGTCTAGGCTTGAGTTTGGAAAACTAGTTTCCAACTCTCCCTAGCTATCCGGACTGGCCTGACGGATGGGATAGTAAATTTGATTTAATCGGATCAAAATTTTCCAAGGTATAAAGGATATGATTTTCCAAATATAAATAACCTGGATTTTATGGAGATAATCTTCTTATACTAGGTGTTAAAGCCCGAAGAGGGAACTCGTACTATTCGTGGAATTTGAAAGGTGATCTCACCGTTATTCCGCCTATAGTACTTGTTGAATACGGGATTTGATATTGAGTAGAATTAGATAATTTCTTTAGATTCTGCTCACTTAATATATACTGGCTTTGGATTAACACCCTAGATAACATGGTTTCAACTCAACAAAAAATTTGTACGGAAGGTAGTCCCTTACACGCCATTGTATGGAAATCCATTCTCCGAACGAGCCATTTAAGATTTTGAGTTTCTCACACCAGTCCCATGACTGACCCGGAGTTTATTTTTCTTTCCCTTTAAACTCTGAGTGCCCTAATTTTCCTCGGGCAACCTAGTCATTAGCTGATTAGGAGCATTTTGGAGCATTTTGGAGTATTTGGAGCATATGGAGTATGAAGCATGAAGAAATTTGGATATTTTTGTTATTACCACCACTTTCCGCTATGTTTTTATTATCATGACTTTGATATCTCACTTTGAGAGTGATTATATGTACTACCTTTATGATTTACACTTGTTGAATAAGATGTGAGATTCTGTTATCGTTCTATCTTCTATATTTATTTTCTTTTACCCCATGATAATCTGCCTCTCCGGCGCTTGGATTTGCGGCACGTGAATACCGAGGATGTATTGGTGTTGATTTCTAAAGGTCAAGGAGGTGGGTCGTCACAACAATGACACTTAAACATATAATCAACCATCTTACTGTCATTCCTAGGTTCTTTTTATTATAAATTTATATGATTCTTTTATAGTGATATTTTTTAACTCCACATATCTCACTTATACTTTGTGTATTAGCCTAAAAGAATTATTACAAATTATTATACCTTTCTAAAAATAAACAATGTATGAGAATTAAATAATATTTACTTCAAAAACTTTCTAAACATAAATTTAATAAGATGCATAGTTACACTTATCAAATATTGTAGTTAGGCTATCATTAAATTTTGTAATTAATATGGTTTTTTTGTAAATATATGAATTTATGTAATAAATCTAATATATAAATTTCTTTGCCAAATTTGGATGCTAACGATTATATAATAATATCATTTACATCATATTGAATTGCTTTCCATTTTCTCATCATTAAACTTTGATTTCATGTATATCTTCTAGTTTATATTGTTTTTAATACATTAGGTATTGATTTTGATGTATACATCATCTTACTTAGGAATTTATTCCCGTTATCATTGGTAATGATTGTAGAATCCGACATTCATATTTGGTATTGATAAAATAAATAGTTTAAGTTATATTTATTTAATAAATTTGGTTTGTCTTTTTAAATGTCTTTAATATCCATCATCATTCTTATATGCCATATAGTTAAATACATATTACTTAGAATTCTAATATAGTTTATAGGTGTATCATTTAGAAGGAGTTTTTTCATCCATTTTTGTTTATGACAAAAGGGAAAGAAAATAACAAAATATACATATGCATATATTTAGGAGGGGTTGTTTATCTCAAGGGCTGTTATATCGTATTTTACATACGGGAATATTTAATGTTTGTCATCATCAAAAAGGGGGATGTTATCCCACTTTTTGGCAAAGCTGAGATACCCAAAAATTAACTGAAATCAATATTAACCAACCATGAATATTAAATATGCATTGCAGGATGATCATGGATATCGATGAATTTTGTCCGAGCTCGGATTGGGCTGTAATTGACAAGACATGACTTGCCAAGCCGTGAGAGCCAGCGTTTCAGATTTCAGGTCAATCGGAGTTCGCATGAATGAGATATGATCGATTCAAGTTAGGTACAAGGTGGTGTTCGAATCCATCAGAAAACCAAGGTGACGACCTGTTCGAATCGATCAGATTCGTATCCATCAGAGAGGCATCGCCAAGTTCGAATCCATTGGAGCTTGGCAACTTCGAATCGATCATCTTCGAATCGATCAGGTACGGGTCAGACCGCGGTCGTGGAGTTCGAATCCATCTGTTCGTATCCCTCACCACACCTTGGTTCATACCCTTGGGCTTCGTATCGATCAGAATGGTCCAGGCCTTCGTATCCATGAACTTCGTATCGATTGACTGATGATTAGTTCGAATCGATAAACGAGGCATTCGTTCGAATCCATCAGGAAGCTTTAGCTCGTATCCATCGCAAACAGTATCCATTGAATGGGTCTTCCTCGATACGAGCTAAGCTGCTAATCTCGATTCAAACTATACGTTGAAAGTTGATACAAAGCATGCGAAGTTGACTGATTCAAATTAGATAACAATGCCCGATACAAGCAAGGCGAAATCCATGGATGCAAATCGGTCAATACGCCACTAAAACCGGATTGACCAGGAAAACCCGCTCCATATCACTCCACGTCATTGCACGCGCACGTGCTTCGATCGAGTCGAAGAAGGGGATACGAAACATGGATTCGAACTCAGCAGACCACGGAAAACATAGCCTTGAATCGATCATAACTCCTAAACCGTAGATCCAAATGCAACGAAATTTTCAGAGTAGCTTCCATGCAAGGTAAAGAGCAATCCTGCCAAGTTTCAGCTCGATTGGAGCATTTCTTGATCGATACGAAATTGATTCGAATCGATCACAGATTGAGTTGAAACTTGGTGGGACCGGTCGCGTGGACCCCCTCACGTGCCAGAAGAAGTCTCCTGAAGTTTGGGCAAGATCTGAGCCTCCTACGCCTATAAATAGAGCCCCAGAATCAACAGAAAAGGGGGATCTTTCAGCGATTCAACGTCCAGACTCTGCCGGATTCAACTCTACTCCTTTCCATTGCTGTTATATTCAGATCCATTCATTATACTTGCTGTAATCATCTGTAATCAGTGAAGAACATCAATAAAAGATAAAAATCCTTGAAGTGGACGTAGGCCGGAGATAGCCGAACCACTATAAATTGCGTGTCACTGTTCAATATTTCTGGATCGTTGTTTGTTGCTTGCTTAGATCTGATATTTGTGTCTGAATATTGCTGATTTGTATTCACACACTGGTGCTTTCACAGCACTTGGGGTTTGTGACCATTTTTGGTGCAAACACTTTGGTGCTTTCACTGAGAAGGACTAGCACCCGCTACACCAGATTCGAAGTTCAGATTTGAAAACTCGAAGATTTGAAGACAATGACTCGACAAACAAGTAGAAGACAAAGAGCTGAGAGAAGCCATCAAGGAGGAAGTCAAGAGGCATCCTCTGGTGCTGGAGAAGAGCCGGCTTCGATCTACATCACTAGAGACGAAATGGAGACCATGACCAATCTGATGCACGAAAGAATGATGAAAAGTCAACAAGAGATGCTGCAGAATTTCTTTGAACAGATGAGAGCTGCAGGGACGCAGAGCCTAGGACCAGCTACAGCGGCTATGAATGTGGAACAGGGAGCTGGGACTGCGGAACTTGATGAGGAACAAAATGCAGATCCAGTGGACAATCGACAAGGACTCGGGGGCAGACCCACGGGATCCGACACTGGAAGGCCGACAGACGGAGCTCAACAAGCTAGGGCCAATGCTGATACTAACGGGCCACACGAAGAGTACATACCAGAATACCCTTCAAGACCAAGAGGGCAACCCCAGGATGGAGATGAAAAGATGGCTGGACTAGTGCGACGACTCATGAGAGGAGGATTGTCTATCGGAGGATTGGAGGAAGTCAGTCGGAGTCCGTTCACTCCAAATATCAGGAATGCAAGGAACCCTCCAAAGTTCAAACTGCCGACGCTGAACCCGTATGACGGAAAGTCAGACCCGACCATGCACGTTACCAGATACATCAGGCATATGGAAGTGCTGGGGGCATCCGAGGAAGTGATGGCACGATGCTTCCCTTTATTTCTATCAGATTTGGCTGCGCTTTGGTTCAGACAACTAGAGACTGGATCAATCAGGACATGGGGTGAGCTAGTGGAATGCTTCATGAGACAGTTTAGGGTCCATGTGACGCGACCCAAGAGTGTGATGACTTTAGCCTCGATAAAGCAAAGGACCGGAGAGTCCATAAAAGATTTTCTATTGCGATTCAATGCAACGGTGGCTTCTGTAGATCGCCCGGATCCATCAATGATTTTGATGGCGGCAGTAGCAGGAATTGCAGAAGGCACCGAATTCAAAGATTCTCTGACCAGAGATCCACCGCAAGATCTAGGGGAATTCTATCATGAAGCTGAAAAATTCATTCGACTAGAGGAATCCCGAGCCGAGAGGCAGGAAATAAACACTACACGAAGCGAAGGAACCGCAGGAGGACAATCTGGAGTAGACAAAGGCAAGAGAAAGCAGGACGATGCACAGGACGGTCCTGATAAACGGAAGAAATTCCGGGAACCCAGATTCAGGCAATTCACAGATTTGACGGCAAGCCTGGAAAGGATTTACACTGAAACTCGGGGGCAACTCCCCTATCGAAAACCACCCAGGAGAGATCCCACGGAGCGGGAACGCAGGACTGGAAAATACTGCCTATTCCATGAGCTGGATGGACACACTACCGATGAATGCCGCCACCTAAGGGATGAGGTGGAAGAACATGCCAGGAATGGTAAACTGCCACAATATGTCAGAGAACGGGCAGCAGCGGTAAGGCCTGAACAACTACCGCCTCCAACTAACAGAAACGATCCTGGATCGGGATCACGACTCATCATCAACTGATTAAGATGGCAAGGGCCAAGTTCGAGATCTGGACTTCGGCCGAATAATTTCATTAGATTTGCTTTCAAAATAAAACGGCTATTCCACTCACTCATGTACGGGAACCAGAGAGACCCCTAGGCATGCTCTGAGATGGTATAGACCGTTCAGCCCGGAGAGGCATTGTTTACTTTTTCCCTGATGTTTGAGATTGAACATCTAGGGTCTGAATTTAATAAATAAACTTGAATTTCCTGAATAAGCCTTTGACCAGAGAGTTAAAGGACGAATATTACGTATTAATACAAAATTATGATCGCTTTATGACCCTACCCGGAGAGACGGGGTCCGGAGTGCAAGAAGTGAGTTGCTTCGCCGGAGAGCGACAGGATCGACTCGCTTAAGCGTTGTTTCCCCTTCACCGAAGTGTGACAGGATGGGATCCAGCAAGGGCCCGGAAAGGCTATGATCGGCCGACGATTTAGGCCAAGATATCGCTTAATGTTCAAATACACTGAACCGGAGTGCAAGAAGTGGATCGCTTCGCCGGAGAGCGACAGGATCGACCCACTTAACGTTGTTTCCCCTTCACCGGAGAGTGACAGGATGGGATCCAGCAGGAGCCCGGAGAGGCTAGGATCGGCCCAGAACGGCCAAGACATCGCTTCACGTCCTAACTGGGGCCAGAGTGCAAGGAGTAGAAAGCAATGCCGGAGTGCAAGAGGATCTTCCTATTCAACCGCTAAGTCTAGAATGGGCTTCGCAAGGGTCCGGAGCGATCGACAACAGTCCGGAGAGACTGTAGAATTTCATTCTTAACTTCCACTGGCAGAAATTGATAATGCTTCGGCTTCGAACAGCCATGAACTCGATTGAAAATATCATAAGATTCGAATGAAACCCGAGCTTACTACATTCGAATTGAGGCTAATCAAAACACACCTTTTACCAAAAGGCATGTTTTGGGGGGCAAAATGTTATCCCACTTTTTGGCAAAGCTGAGATACCCAAAAATTAACTGAAATCAATATTAACCAACCATGAATATTAAATATGCATTGCAGGATGATCATGGATATCGATGAATTTTGTCCGAGCTCGGATTGGGCTGTAATTGACAAGACATGACTTGCCAAGCCGTGAGAGCCAGCGTTTCAGATTTCAGGTCAATCGGAGTTCGCATGAATGAGATATGATCGATTCAAGTTAGGTACAAGGTGGTGTTCGAATCCATCAGAAAACCAAGGTGACGACCTGTTCGAATCGATCAGATTCGTATCCATCAGAGAGGCATCGCCAAGTTCGAATCCATTGGAGCTTGGCAACTTCGAATCGATCATCTTCGAATCGATCAGGTACGGGTCAGACCGCGGTCGTGGAGTTCGAATCCATCTGTTCGTATCCCTCACCACACCTTGGTTCATACCCTTGGGCTTCGTATCGATCAGAATGGTCCAGGCCTTCGTATCCATGAACTTCGTATCGATTGACTGATGATTAGTTCGAATCGATAAACGAGGCATTCGTTCGAATCCATCAGGAAGCTTTAGCTCGTATCCATCGCAAACAGTATCCATTGAATGGGTCTTCCTCGATACGAGCTAAGCTGCTAATCTCGATTCAAACTATACGTTGAAAGTTGATACAAAGCATGCGAAGTTGACTGATTCAAATTAGATAACAATGCCCGATACAAGCAAGGCGAAATCCATGGATGCAAATCGGTCAATACGCCACTAAAACCGGATTGACCAGGAAAACCCGCTCCATATCACTCCACGTCATTGCACGCGCACGTGCTTCGATCGAGTCGAAGAAGGGGATACGAAACATGGATTCGAACTCAGCAGACCACGGAAAACATAGCCTTGAATCGATCATAACTCCTAAACCGTAGATCCAAATGCAACGAAATTTTCAGAGTAGCTTCCATGCAAGGTAAAGAGCAATCCTGCCAAGTTTCAGCTCGATTGGAGCATTTCTTGATCGATACGAAATTGATTCGAATCGATCACAGATTGAGTTGAAACTTGGTGGGACCGGTCGCGTGGACCCCCTCACGTGCCAGAAGAAGTCTCCTGAAGTTTGGGCAAGATCTGAGCCTCCTACGCCTATAAATAGAGCCCCAGAATCAACAGAAAAGGGGGATCTTTCAGCGATTCAACGTCCAGACTCTGCCGGATTCAACTCTACTCCTTTCCATTGCTGTTATATTCAGATCCATTCATTATACTTGCTGTAATCATCTGTAATCAGTGAAGAACATCAATAAAAGATAAAAATCCTTGAAGTGGACGTAGGCCGGAGATAGCCGAACCACTATAAATTGCGTGTCACTGTTCAATATTTCTGGATCGTTGTTTGTTGCTTGCTTAGATCTGATATTTGTGTCTGAATATTGCTGATTTGTATTCACACACTGGTGCTTTCACAGCACTTGGGGTTTGTGACCATTTTTGGTGCAAACAGGGGAGATTGTTAATACCTCAGTTATTGATTTTGATAACAACAACCATATACAATCATATAAAATATAGATACTAATGTTTTGCCAAGTTATATAGTATATAGTGCAGAATATTACACAGGTGTTAAATCTAAGACTATATAGTATAAAGACTGAAGATATAGTTACGAAGACTCATGAGTGTAAAGACATAGAAATGAAGATCTCAAGGTTATAACTTAGTGTATAGAGTCACTAGTAAATATTGTTAAAGTCCTTGATAGCAATTTCTGATCTCTATCTCCAATTTCTTGTCTTGGATATTTTTAAATACTTTATAATAGTTTTTTAAGTTCAGAAAATATTTAAAATCTATGTTCAAAATATTTTAAAGTATAGAGTTTTCAAAACATTTTAAAAGAAAACAATTTTCATTTTTAACTATCATATGTTGACATACATATATGGGGTATGTCGACATACATGCCGTCAAATGGTTTTTCAAATTTTGAATGGAAGTGTATATTCAACACAACCCGTCACGAATGGGCATATCTGTTAATTTACCGAATAAAGAGGAATTCAAATGAATTTTTTGATAACTAATTATTTACTTTCTTCCCACTCCTCGCTCTCTTGAAAATTCTCTTGAAAAATATACTCTATTCTCCTTAAAATTATATAGAATCAATTCATTCTTCATTGTGTTGATTCAATACCAATTTCTCTCTATTTTAGAAATATCTCTCTCAATTCAAGGATCAAAGTGTTATCCAAGAGGCTATAGGATATCTTGTATCCCAAGTACAACTGTTTGTATTTGAAAATCAATAAACTCTACTCTTATTTGTTTGCATGTTCTTACAGCTCATTCAAACTAAGTGGGTGTGCTTGTTTCCCATTCAAATCAAGTGGGTGTGCTTGTAGCCCATTCAGATCAAGTGAGTGTGCTTGTATCCAGTTCGAATCAAGTGAGTCTACTCTGAACTCCGAAATTAGAATGTTGTATCTCGTAGCTCTGAAATTGAAACTGTAATTGGTTTGCTTACTACCCGTTTAAAGTAGGCATTTGAAAAGAACTCTATACAAGAAATTGTATGGACTGGATGTAAGAGAAATCCAAACCAGTATAAAATCCATGGTGTCATCTCTATAACTCTTACTTTACTTCATTGCTTTTATTTTTATTTGTCATTGCACCTGTGACTGATTGTTAGTATAATTCTATGTTGTTAATCTGTGATTTAATATCGATCTTGAAAGAAAACTAAAAAGATTTACTTAAGTTAGAAAACACTATTCACCCTATTTACTGTTAAATTAGCCTTAAGATCCAAAATTCCGTAGCCCACATTTGGTATCAGAGCAAGGTTTTCAAAACCTCGTAATTTGATTTTTGAAAAGTATAAATGGCAAATAATATTATTAGTTCTCCTTTTAACACTTTTATGCAAAAATAATTTTGTGAAACCAATGTGTTATTTTCAATTAGATTAGAAATTAATTATTTTGAAAAATCACTTGATATTTTGGAAAGGCATAATGTTGAATTGCAGGAACAAGTATGTTATACGGCTAACGGTGAACAGACACTTGATAGTCACACATCACAAATCAAGAAGGACAAATGGATTTTAGACAGCGGATGTTCAAAAGACATGATGAAAGATCAAGAGAAAGGAAGAGCAACAATGCAGATATATATGCTTAAAGACAAACCTTTGGATGGAGAAACGTAATATGAGAATAGAAGATGTTAGCAATGTCGGTAATTTTGAAACTTTATTTAATTTTTATATATTATATTTAATGAGTTCTTTAAGTAGAAAGACATTCTATTTTTTTCTTCTACGTTCCAAATAACCAAAATGGTTTAAATAAGTAGAAAACAAGTTTTCCTTCTAAAAATAACGGCTAGTTTTGAAATTGAAAAGACGCTTTAATTTTTGAAATGCCTTGTGATTTTATCTATAGAATATTCTAAATATTTATCTATTAATTTTTTTTTATTGTGATTAATATTATGTATTAAAAGTCTAGAAAAATATTTCAAAGAAAATTATTTCAAAGAAAAATATTTATTTTTAAATTATGTAGAACTTTTACAAAACTAATTATACAATTTGAAAATAGGGTAGAAAATACTGAATGCAGTAGAACGTTTTAAATCTTAGAAATTATAAACTAATAAATTTTAAATGTAAAATTTTACACGATTATAACATAGATATACATGACTCTATAAAAATTTGGAGCCAAAATTCGAATTCTATCTGTTTTATTATTTTTGACTTAGAAAATTACAAGGACTGTATTTCAAGATTTTGGACCCAAAATTTGAATTTTTATAGCCTTCAAATTAAATCTTTTTTCAATCATAAAATTATATTCCAGATAACAATTAATATATTTAACTATATAAAAAATATAAAAGAATTTTAAATAATTTAACATTTTCTAGATTTTCATACAAAATTGACTACTCTCTTTAAATGTCAAACACGCATGTTAAACGCAATAATTTTCTGGAAAATCTCAAAAATTATAAAATGAATTTTTTTACATGAATTTTTTTATCTGGTATCATATACTCTAAACTACTTATGTAAAAAAGTTCATATCAAAATTCAAAAGCTAACTATTTTATTATTTTCAAATAAACGGACACTTGGTAGTTACAGCAGCCATATTTTTAACGCAGGCCATTGTAATTTTGAACTTTTTATGTCCTTTAACACAAAAAATTTAACATAATTTTTCTTCTTCAGAATATAGTTAGTATATATAACTACATAAAAATTCTAAGTACTTTTAATTAATGAAACATTTTCTTTTATTTTTGTTAAATTCAAATAGACATTTGAACTGCCAAGTTTTGCTTTTCATTTTTAGTTTTTAAATGGTCATGCCTCTTCGTGATTGGTCATACTTCTTCCTTAATTAATTTTATAAAGTATTTACTTCTATAAAAATTCCACTAATCATTTATCGTGACTATACTAAATAGAATAGCATACCTTCTTCCATGATTTTAACTTTTCAAATGACGATTTTACTGCTTTTTTACTAAATTTATATGAGATATTAACTTTACAGCTTCATGAAATTAATTGAATGTACATAGAGTATGTGAATAAGGCTCTATTTATAGAATTCCTTCTATCAATAAGAACGCCCCACATCATATGACACTTGTCATATAAACAAATAGTAACAGATATGCAAAAAGACATGTGTCGTTACACTTCTCCTTTAGGAAGATCATTGTATACATGCATGATGCCAAGTGTCTTTGCATATATAATTCATTAATACACTTGTAATTCAAATAATGAATGAGACACAAAATACATTATGTTATATGTTAGAGTCACATTATCTCACACATAATAGTGTTATGAATGAATTTTAGAACTCTATTTGTGTTGAATCAAAATTTAAAAATAAAATGTTTAGTAGAATATCTCATTTTTTTATTATATTTTTCATTGTATGTAATCATTCATGATTTTTCATGGTTTAAACATTCATGATCATAAATTCTAAAAACATTTGGTTTGATTTCTGAAAGATTAACCATACGGATCCAACATAGTATGGATACCAGTAGAAATATGTTCTATTCCTTTAGGCGCTACATACAATAAGTTAAGAAAGATGAAAAATTGACTATGGAGACTTTTTATATGATCAATCATATCATGATATTCTCCGAAAAATAAAATTTTCAAGATGACAATGACACTGAAACAGATGATCAACCATCTTATTGCCATTCCTAAGCTCTTTTTATTGTTAAATTTATATGATTCTATTTTATTGATATTTTTTAACTCTACATATCTCACTTGTACTTTGCATATTAGGCTAAAAAAAATTATTATAAATTATCATGTCTTTCCAAAAATAAACAATGTATAAGAGTAAAACAATATTTACTTCAAAAACTTATTAAACATATATTTGATCATATGCATAGTTACACTTGTCAAATATTGTGATTAGACTATGATTAAATTTTATAATTAATATGGTTTGTTATGTAAATATATGAAATTATCTAAAAGATCTAATATATAAATTTATTATCAAATTTGAATGCTTAAGATTATATAATAAATATTTATGTCATACTGAATTGTTTTCCATAATCTCATCATTGAATTTCGATTTCATATATATCATCTGTTAGGTGTAGCTCGCATTGTACTAAAGTTAGGTACGTAGATTGATTATGATTAGTCTCATATCGCAAGTATCCTAAATGAGATGATCATATATATGGAATTGGTAGCATGTAACAATAAGGAAATTCCTTTTGTCATGTTTGTACCAAAATTGGGCACAACACTCTTCGGAAGGGGTTGAGGAGATAAAATGAAGAAATTAAATGGAAAAAGAGAATTATCTAACAAACACTTCAAAAAAAAGTATGTAGAAACATTGAAATTTAGAGTGGTTCGGCGTGTTGCCTACGTCCACTATGAAATGATTGATCTTTATTAATCTTTGGTTGCTGGTTACAGCGAATTACAGCAGTAAATCTCAAGTACAACAGTAGAATTTGAATGCAATGGTGAATTCGATAGAATATGGACGTCAAAGAGCCAAAAGATCCCTTTTCTATAGGCTTTGGGCTACTATTTATAGGCGTAGGCTGCAAATATCTCGCTCAGATCTCCGGAGAACTCTTCTGGCACGTGTGTGGGCCTACGCGATCGATCCCACGTGATTTGCACTCGGTCCGTGATCGATACGAACCAATTTTGTATCGATCAAGATTTGGCCCAATCGAGTCAAAACTAGGCATGAAAATTCCTTAGGTCGTACGTAAGCTCCTGTGAAAATTTCATAGCGTTTGGACTTGTGGATTGCAAGTTATGATCGATGCAAATTAGAGTTTTTCGATCTCTGTTCCCTTCGTATGATACAGCTCGTATCGATCATTTCGACTCGATGTTGAGCACGTGCCTGCAAGTTGACGTGGCGCTTGATTTTCGGATCGCTCCACTTTCGATGCCGAGTTGACCGAGTCATCCCAAGGTTTTCGCCTTGTTCGTATCGAAGACCGTTGCCTCGTTCGTATCGATGGAAGCGGCTCAATTCGTATCGGTGGAAGTGACACAGTTCGTATCGAGCACCGTGGCTCTGTTGGTATCGATCCAAATTGCATGGCTCGTATCGATTGTGTGGTCTTGTTCGTATCGATCGAAGTTGTTCCAACTTGATGGATACGAACAACTGATAATGTGATGGATACGAACAGATGGATGTGAGATGATATCGATGGATGGATACGAAGAGTCGATACTGTATGGATACGAAGAAAGCCTTTCAGTTGATGGATACGAAAAGTGCAGTTTTCCTGATCGATACAAAATCGCGTGCCTCTAATCGATTCGAATAAGATCAATACGAAGTCAGTTGTTCCCTGGTTGCTTTATGGATACGAACAAGGTGGCTATCGATGGATTTGAACAGTTTTCTTTCCTGAATTGTATCGATCATATCTCGAGCATAAGCACTCCGATTGACTTGAAACTTGGAATGTTGGCTTTCACAGATTTGCTTGTCATGTCTTGTCAATTGTAGCTTGATACAGACTCGGACAAAATTTATCGATATCCATAGTAAACCTTCATATAACCGATCTTCAGGACGGACTGTCCATGGTTTCCAGTTGAGTTCCTGGTATCGCGGCCTTGCCAAAAGGCGGGATAACATTTGCCCCCCAAAGTACGTCTTGTGAGAACACGACGTGCTTTGAAAGCTGCAATCTTCATTCGGAATAGTTCCACCTGACTTGTCAAACGATTGTCGTTCTCTCGTCGAAAGTTGTAATCCTTGCCTAATTTTTCAATAATATGAATTGTTGACTACCAATTGTTGTACCATGTGCAGTTGTAACTAATTGCTGTATGATGGCGATTATTTGTTTGTTGTTGTAACCGTCATTAAGCGAATATCCAATCCCTGTGAATTTTGAAAATTGAATATTAGTCCGGCATACATGCATATAGGTTAACCTGACTCTCGTTAACGTCGCACGTTCACGAGTCGTTGTCAGTTCTCTTGTATTGAATTCTGTATCGATCCTCTCCTGAATCAATGTGAAATTCAAGTTGTAACAATGCTTGATGGTTATTTTTGGAATGTCCCTTCGTATCAATCCTCTCGTTGATTGATGTGAAAGATCGTAAGATTGTTCTTCGGGTACTATTCGTATCGATGAATACGAGTCTTCATGGGTCGTGCGTCGATGGATATGAACAGTGCAATTTGTATCGATGCGTCTCGAATGGAGTCAAAAACAGTGGATACGAATAAGTGCTTCGTATCGATGGAATCCAATGTTTTAGAAAAATCTTCGTTGCACATTTCGTATCGATGAAGCTCAAGTTGTTGGATACGAATAGCCAATTCGTATCGATCAGGGGTGAAACCAGTTGGATTTGGTCGCGATGACTGGGAGACAAATCATTTTCCTCTTTCCCTAGGTCCATATAAATACCGCTTTCGTACTTATAAAATTTTTCACTTGCTTTTTGCTTTTACAAACTGTTTTCGCATCGATCAGGGAAAAAGAGAAACTGCCTTCTTCTTCAAGCCATTTAACCTGTTAATTTCTCGAACCAACTACACTAATTATGTAATTAACCCATAAACCCACATCACAATAATGAGATTCGAGTTTTGAACCACGTCATCTAAGTTCGTGGCCGATTCCGGTGACACTGTTGCTCGAGTTGGGTCGGAGTGAGGTCAATGGAGTGATAATGGGGTTCAGGCTGTTTGGGGAAGAAGAAACGTGGAGCGATACGAGGAAGAAACACTCGTATCGATCTATGACGAAAGGAGGAATCGTATTGATTTAGGAAGGATCGAAGCGAAGTCGCTTGCCTTCGACTGCTACAAAGTGGAGCGGCCCGAGGTGATCGATACAAAGCCAAGGCTTCGGGATCGATGCGAACCAAGGCTTTGAGATCGACTCGAATGCGGGCTTTGGGATCGATTCGAACGAAGGCTTCCAGATCGATTCGAACGAAGGCTCCCGGATCGATTCGAATGAAGGCTTCCGGATCTATTCGAATGAAGGCTTCCGGATCGATACGAAATCCACTGCTCTGGGCCGATACGAATGCAAGCTTTGGCAGGATGATTCAAGTTGAAAGTTGATGGATACGAACTAGTGGCCATTTGCATACTTAAACATTTGACTCCGACGAGCTTTTAGCCTTGCATAACTGGATTTAACTGTTAAACTGTACATTTGACTGCCCTTTGGAGCTCGTTGATGGAACTGTAACTTAACCGAACTTAATAAACCTTAACTTGGATCGGCCGCTAAAATCTGGATGGCGCCGCTGTGACGGTCAGCGATGACGGTTACCCCGCTTAAATTCTGAAGTCTCATCATTTGAATGTTTTCTTTATCCCTGTAGAATTCTTCAAATAACATGTAGCACCGCACTACACCACATTCACACACTTCACACTGGGGAAAACACGGGCTTACTATCGTCTAATAATGGGTTTTAATAAGTTGATTAGTTATGGAGTCCACAAGTTCACAGCAATAGGAAAGTCAGAGTCTGTCTCTTCCAATAATAGAATTGCCAGCCATCGCAGCCGAAGTCATAGACCTTGCTCTGGACGAACTACCTGATGCTACGTTCATCTGTAATCCCCAAGATTATGCACCGTCCAATGTCTCTTAATACATGTTGGGACGAATACGCCTAAGGCATGGTTTGTCATTGGACGATGTATTACTGCCGGGACCTAACGATAGACCGCATGCTCCCCTGGAGGGGTTTACCGCCTTCAACCATCATGCATGCATAGCGGGAACACTTCCCCCATTTAACCAATACATTAGGGAAGTGCTATCTTTCTTTGGAAAAGCTCCATCTCAGTTACACCCCAATGGATATGCTCTGCTGAATAGCCTATTTATTGTATTTATGGAGCATCTCTTCCGACCACCGATGCCAACCGAGATCAGATATCTTTTTAATATCATGAGTAGGGGAGATAGTCCATCTTTTACATTCCTGGAGGCGGTCGGGAATTGTCAAGTAGTAACCGGATCTTGGACAAGGCTGAGTTATTTCAAAACATAATGGTTCTACATTCGATGCCCCCCCAGGATTTGCTAGACGATGGTTAGTTAGACGTAAGTGTTGCAGTTTTTTCCAAAAGTTATCAAGATAATAGTAATTGATGTTAAGACTAATATCTTCTTTTCTTTATAGCCGTAATTTCACGACATGAAGGCGGGTACTTCAAAGAAATAGTGTGGGTCCACCAAGAAGTTCCAAGTGAAATGAGGGACATCGATTTGGTTCTAACCGACAAAAATTTGAGAATCGTTGGACTGATTGAGCGGAATCAAAGCATAAGGCTTGAAGGAACACTAAGGGCAGCCCCGAAGATGCAGTGAAATGCAAAACACCCGGGGTCGTAATAACCGAAGGAGGTGATGAAGAGAGAACGCCCATGGACGACGAACTTGTTGTTGGGTCTTCGGCCGGATTTCAAGCGACAAAAGGAAGAAGAAAAGGCAAGGCCGCTGCTTACAAACGTCCTAAGTCTTCGAGGTGGAAATCAATTGTGGTTTCTTTGCCGGTTCCCGGTATTAGAATCTCAGAGGCTCCTTCCTCGTCAATAGAGAGTCCTTTTGAAGGGCTTGCCGACATTCCGATTCCGGATTACGTTTCACTTCAACATGACACAGGGTTGGAGGAGCTTGATAGTCTCTTGATCTAAGCGAGTCGCTTCCTATAAGTGTGGCCGACATTTCCGGTTGGTCGGGGGGTTGCACATACATACACACTTCACGGCACTACACGATTTCCAATCTCAAGTTGTTCGATTCAAGAAACCACTAACTCTGCTTCTCTTTTTTTACAGATACGATGTCCGGACGAGGGTCGATGTTAGGGAGTCTTCGCTCAGTTCGCCGATCTTCTTCCTATTATGAGTCATGTAGGAGAGAGGAAGATAGAGACCGCGATCGTGGGTACTCTAGCCAAGAACGTCATGAGAGAGATAGGGATAGGGACTACAGACATTGATCCCGATCCCGCTCTCCTCCTCCTAGAATCCCTACACAACCTTCGGCCAAAGAAAATAGCAGATAGATCCCCCTCGTTACAAACCATCTTCGCATGCTTCTCGGCCTGAGTCGCAACGCCATAGAACTGAGGTCGAGCCTCCTGTCATCGCTGAGCAAGCCATCAATGATCCCATTGGGGAAGGGGCTATTAGAATTTCTCAGCTAAAGAAAGACTTCCCAAACATATGCTTTGACGGCTACATTTTTCCCCCTCACTTAAAGAGAATTCCATCGAAGGCGGAGAACACAATGCACGATTACATTCATGATATCTTTTCCCAGTACAAAGAGTGGGCGAAGGTTGTAGAGAAAGCGTCGAAGGTGGCCTTCGAATGGGCTAAAATAATCGAAAAGTTAGAATCTGATCTCGCCCAGAAGGACTGCATCGTCCAAGTGCTTAATGATGAAGCCGAGTCCTCTCGGAAATCAGAGATAAAGGCCACCAAAAAGGCCGATGAGGTGAACTTGGCCATGGAGAGGATAAGGCAGACACACTTCGCCTTGGTGGAGCAGATGGGCCACCGAAACACCACTGTCATCACTGAACATGACTCTGCTCTGAAAGAACTTGCTGAGCTTAAAGCAAAATTTTCCGAAATCATTAAGGAAAAAGATGATGCAAATAGAGTGGCCCAAGAGGCTTGTGAACAGGCCGTAGTGCTTCGGGGCGAACGGGACGGGGCAACGGCTAAGGTCCGTGTGGTGGAGACTGAGGTCGAGGAGAAAGTTCGAATGGCTGAGTCTAGGCTAGAAGCTGATATTGAAGATCTCCTCATTGTTTATAATGCTAACGTTTTGAGGCACAGAAATCTAACCTGGCTCGACAACTACCCGACACATTTATACAATGCTTGGGGCCGATTGGTTGAGGAGGAGAAGGCGGTGCATCTGGGTGAATCAATCGACGAGTTTGAGCTTGAGAATCGTATGCTAGATGAAGATGAAAGAAAGATTCTCCATGAGTCGATGATTTCGCATGAGAAAGAAAGGCTCGGCACCCAACACTCGGAGGCCGGAGAAGGTTCAGGTGTTGAGCACCACGACACAAGTGCTGAAGTTCCTATGCCAACCCAGCCTGAATCTGCACATGTGGTTGATTCCTAATCAGTTCGTGCTTACAATCCGGATCAGTCGTAGTTGTCTCCGGTTAGAGAACAAGTTTCTGAAGCCGTTCAGCCATCCACGAGTCAAACTAAGGAAGGTACTCTGAACATTCTCTATGCTTATCCGAAATCGGAATTGTCATCCGAAGTAGTTACTAACAGTTCTCCTTTTTTCTCTATCCAGTGACTGGAGTTACACTGATCGCGCCTCCCGCAACTCAAGAATCACATCAAGCGCAGGAGGCCATCATCACTGAAGCGACCACCATAACTAAAACTTTACCGATTGATGGAACGTAGGGGAGCACGCTTATTTTTGATGAGTAGATGATGGAGGAACTCCTCGGTCATCACAGTGACCCCTTTGCGGACCTACCATTTGTTATGGGTGGAAGTGCACCTATTACTGGCTCTTCGATGCCAACCAATGATGCTCCCAGCGAGGCCCAAGTAATTCATGAACAAGAAATATTGGCCGAAATCAACGCTGAAATGGAGGCAGCGGCTCGTGGTGGTAGTTTTGGAGGTGGGATGGAGGCACCTGGTCCAGCCCCGTTAAGGATGATATCACCTAGTGGTACGGTTATTGATAACAGTGTGCTTATCCCGCCTCCTATAGTCGACCCAGTTCCTCCGACTCCACCTTCAGGGAGCATTCTCGTACACTTGAGCTCGGATGAGGAAGTTGATATCATGCCCCCTAATAGAGATCAGCCGCCGAAAGGCAAAGGCTCGAAGAGAAAAATAAGTGGCAGTTCCAGTAGGTCCACACCGAAGAATAAGCCGAAAAAGAAGAGAGAGTAGACGTGCTTCTTCGGTTTATTTTTGGTAGATAGATAATAATTTATCTTCGTTTTTCTTTTGTAGGCCGTGTATAGATGTGGGTTTGGCCCCTGCTAGTAGGAATTTTGGAATCAACTTGTACATAATTTTTTTCACAAATAGTTGAAATGAAACTTTATTTTGTTTTGAACTTGATGTGTGTTTATTTGCTTAAGTGTTCCAGCATTTGACTTCCTTGTTCAGTACACTTGTGAAGTTTCAACTTTTGAATCTCGTTTGAGTTTATCCGTCAAGCTCTGAAATCACGGCCACAAGTCATGACTGGATATTAAGTTGAACTCCAATGTTGTACTGCTTCAGTCAGCGATTAACACTTAAGTTCTGCCCCCAGTTTCAGGGATGAATTGAAAAGATCGGATAGCGATCGTATTTCGCCTTCAATGTAGCATGCTTAGCATCGTTGAATTGATGTTGAAACAAGGAGAATCCGAGTGGTCGAATCACACTCGCTCTTTTATTGGTGATTGTATCCACGCTCCGTGGATTGCACTTGTGCGTCGGCGGTTGGTCACGCCTGCTTGAGTTTCAAGAATGCGTCCACGCTCCGGGGACTTAGAGTTGTTTCGCGGACGGTCGATCCCAATCCGGCTCATGTCCAAACTTCAATCCACTCTCCGGGGATTTTGAGTTAACATTTATACTCCAATTCACACTTTGGAAATTTGGAGTTGGTGTTTATGTTGATATTCCGGTTCACACTCTGGGAATCCAGATCATTTCGATGCCTATACTCCGGCTTGCACTCTGGGAATCCGGAGTTAGGTGATGTTTATACTCCAGTTCGCACTCTGGGAACTTAGAGTTAGTTGATGTTTATACTCCGGTTGTCAATGATGATAGTACGTGGAAGACCAAATCGGCAGATGATGTTGCGCACTACAAAGTTGATCACCTCCTTCGTCGTGATTGTAGCAAGGGGCTCGGCTTCCGCCCACTTGGTAACATAATCAACTACTACGATGGCGTACTTCGCACCACCTTTGGTTAGAGGTAAGGAGCCAATAATATTGATGCCTCATACCATGAATGGCCATGGCCTGGCCATATGGGTTATCTTGGTAGGTGGGGCTCTAAGAATTCGAGCATGCTTCTGACACTTATCACATTTCTTGGCATAATCCAATGCATCACGATTTACAGTCGGCCAATAATATCCATATCAAAGTACTTTCTTGGCAAGAGCTTGCCCCCCGGTATGATCGCCACATTCTCCTTCGTGCACATCATGCAATACTCGTTTGATTTCCTCGTGAGCAACACACTAGAGTAAAGGAACAGAGTATCCTCTTCTATACATGACTCCATTCTGAATAGTGAACCACGAAGCTTTTCCAAGAATTTGTCTCTTTTCACTCCTGCGCTCTGGCAGGGTTTTGTGCTCGAGATAATTTCTGAACGGAGTCATCCATGACTCCCTCTCGGAAACGACATCAAATATCCAATCGGTTTCCATCTGATCAATGCTTGGCGAAGATAATGTCTCTACGGGAACAAGTCCCATTTGCTGTGCTTCACTTGTATTGGCTAACTTTGCCAACGAATCAGCTTTCTGGTTGTATTCTCGCGGTATGTAATAGATAGCATAATAGTCAAACTTATTCAATGTCTTCTGAACCTGAGCAAGGTAAGCGGCCAGTCTTCGATCTCTGGCTTGTTATTCCCCTCGAACTTGACACACGACCAATTGTGAATCACAGTAAATTTCCACCGCGATGATTCTTAAATCTCTGGCGAGTTTCAATCCAGCCAGTAGGGCTTCATACTTGGCTTCGTTGTTAGTTGCACGGAAGTTGAACTTTAGAGCATAACATATAGATCGACCTTCAGGAGTTTCAAGTACAACCCCTGCACCTGAGCAACAGTCATTTGATGCACCATCTGTATGCAGCTTCCAGATATACTTGGGAGATTCACTGGTTTCGGGCAAGTCCTCTGGGATGGTAAATTCAGCAATGAAATCTGCTAGAACTTTTCCTTGAATGGCTCGCCTTGGAGTGTAAGTAAGGTCAAACTGACTTAACTCGATATTCCATTTGAGTAACCTACCAGACGTCTCAGGCCGTGTAAGGACCTGTCGTAACGGCTGGTCGGTGTAAATGGTGATCGGATGAGCATGGAAATATGAACAGATCTTCCTCGAGGTAATAACAAGACAATAAGCCAATTTCTCTAGCTTCGGATAATTTCTCTCAGCTCTGGTTAGCCGCTTGCTTATGTAGTAGACCGGCTTTTGTATTCGGTCTTCCTCCCGAACTAGGGCATCATCGATTGCGTTTTCTGATACCGCCAAGTAAATGTACAATTTCTCATGGTCGATTGGCTTTTACAAAATTGGAAGTGTGGAGAGATGTTGAATTAGTGCTCGGAATGCGCCCTCACATTCCGTAGTCCATTCAAAGTTTCGTTTTCCTTTTCGGATCAGATCGAGAAGGGAATGCATTTGTCAGTGGACTTTGAAATGAACCTGCTCAGTGCTGCTACTTTCCCGTTGAGACTCTGGACTTGCTTTATAGTTTTCGGAGTTTCAAGATTTCTGATTGCCTAGATCTTTTCGGGATTGGCTTCGATTCCTCGAGCGTTGACGATAAACCTAAGGAATTTTCCGGATGCTGCCCCAAAATGGCATTTCAATGGGTTGAGCTTCATTCTGTATTCTCGGAGGATATTAAACATTGACTCCAGGTTTCTGATGTGGTCGGTGGAAAATCGCGACTTGACTAGCATGTCGTCCACATACACCTCCATGGTTTTTTCAATCTGGTTAGCGAACATTCGATTAACTAACCGTTGATAAGTTGCCCCAGCATTCTTGAGTCCAAAAGGCATAACTTTATAGCAATGGAGTCCCATATTGGTTACGAAGCTGGTATGATCCTGGTCGGGCAAGTGCATGGGTATTTGATTATAGCCAGAGTACGCATCCATGAAGGATAAGAGTTCATGTCCAGCCATTGAGTCTACAAGTTGATCAATTCGTGGAAGTGGAAAACTGTCTTTGGGGCAAGCTTTATTAAAGTCTGAGTAGTCAACACATGTTCTCCATTTCCCATTTGGCTTTCGGACAAGTACAGGATTGGACATCCATTCCAGGTATAATGCATCTCGAATGAACCCATTCGTCTTAAGCTTATCCACCTCTTCTTTAAGGGCGACAGATCTCTCTGGATCCATACCACGCCTTTTTTGCTTGACCGGGACGTACCGTGGGTCAATATTTAGTGTGTGGCTTACGATGTCCGGCGAGATCCCACACATATCAGAGTATATCCAGGCACACACATAAAGGTTTACCCAGATAAATTCAACCAATTCCTCTTGCATTTGTTGGCTTAGCTGAGATCCAATCTTTATCATTTTCGAGTCATCATTATCGTCGATTGGAACATCGATCGTCAGTTCGGCCGGAGAAGCTTGACTGTCTTTACCATCATCTTCACTTTCGGTATCTCTCGGGTTAAGATCTCTTTGGAATTGGTTAGGGTGCCCGGGCCCGGGCGCTAATTGTCAATTATCAGCAAAGTGGATGCAGAGAGATTCCTCTATTCCCTTTCCTTTTTCTTTCTGCTGCGCCTCGCGCAGCTCAGCAACATAACAGGCTCATCCTGCGGCCTGATCCCCTTGAACAACTCCGACACCATTGTCGGTAGGGAATTTCAAAGTCAAACACCATGGGGGCAATGGCAGCCCTGAATTCAACTAGGGAGTTTATATCCAAAACAACAAACTGCAGTATCCAGACTCTCCGGCGTTCACCAATTCCTAACTCTGCTGGCAATTCCACCACTCTAGTGGGTATAGTTGCACTCCCATTGAAGCCATGAATACGAGACTGACAGGGCTTCAAGTCTTTAGTTTCCATTCTCATCTGGTCATAAGCTCGTTTAAACAAGATATTCACAGAGCTTCCGATGTCTACCAAGATCCTCTTCATCAAAGCAGGACCTACTTGAGCTGATATGACAAGCGGATCAATAGTGGGGGCTTCGACCCTGTCGACACCCTGACCTCGAAATATGATGTGATTTGCCATCGTTCTTTGCTGTTTGGCCGGAGCCCCATCTTTAGAATTACTACAACATTCAAAGTCCGCATGCCTGATAGACCTGGCATACGACTCCATTTCCTTCCAGCTTCGGTCTGTTGGATGAGGACCACCACTAACAGTGTTTATCACCAACCTCTCTCCAGTACGAGAGGGTTCCTCCTGTCTAGCCAGATTTGGTACATGATTTTGATTCGATGGGCCCGCACCTCCAGACTGCGGCGCCCGCACAAACTGTTCTAACTTCCTCTCTCTTATCAACATTTCGATGAGATCCTGCATGTGACGGCATTCATTTGTGTTATGGCCGTAGCTTTCGTGGAATCTACAAAATTTCCCCGTCTGAATTTACTTCTCTGATGGCTGTTTCGGAGCAGGCTTCTTGTACTGAATGGTATTGCAGGTTTGTAGATATACGTTCTCCAGTGACGTATTCAGGGGAGTATAATTATCAAACATAGGAGCTCTACGTCGTGGACCACAGTTCTGATCCCGTTTTCTATTTTGGTTACCATTGCCTTTTTGCTGATCTTGTTTATTTTGAATGTTCAATTGCACTTTTCCGGAATTCTCCCCGGATTGTTTAACAACAATATTACTCTGAATTCCTTCCACACTAGGCCCCACATCATCCTTCTTCCTAGACTGTTTCGCATCCTCCCTTCTCAAGGATTGAGTTGTCTTGTAATAGAAATGGTCCAATGATGTTGGGGGTTTTCCGGCCAACCAGTTGCCGAATTTAGAATCGGGCTCAATCCCCTTAGTCAGTGCCAGAAGAATAGAGTTATCATTTGTGTTGCTGATCTCAGCACATGCAGCATGAAATCTCTCTAAATAACACCTGAGTGTCTCTCCAGGAGCTTGAGTGACACTAGATAAAGTATTAACATCCTTTGGTCTCGCGACATGCATACGAAATTGCTCAATAAACTTTATTGCCAACTGATCGAAGCATGAGATAGATCGAGGTGGCAGTCGAGTAAACCACATAGTCGTTATGCCCCCCAGTGAGATCGGGAAGCTTCGGCATTTGACTGCATCATCAGCTCGTGCAGCGTTCATCAACCATTCGTACTTCAGAAAATGCTGATTAGGATCAGAGTTTTCTTCATAAATGGGTAAAGTCGGCATCCTGAATCGTCAAGGTGGTTCAGCATAGGGTATCTCATCAGTAAAAGGGGTATGACTTCGGGAGATTCCCCAGTCATCATTGCTAAGACCCCGACTTTCACGGATCATTTGACGGATCATTGCTGGCAGGTCGGGTATCTGAACATTTTGAGCAGGTTGGGCTAAGGTGTGGTCGGGTTCCACAATGTGAGGAGGGGCTGGTCGCTGTCGACGGTCCATGTCTCACCTCCTTGGTTCTATTTCTTTGGGGACATAAGGCTCAGGATGGTATTCACGCTGGTGATGGTTCGGATCTGTCCGATTTCGGGTCTCAGCGCCCAAATCAGTAGCTGTCGCAGTACGGTTATCAGTAATATGATGTGGGGTGGCGCCTCCTCGGGAGGAGGGTCCAGTCTGATGGCTGGTTGACGGGCCAACTCTCAGTTGCCTAACATTCAATGTATGCTGATGCCCAGTGGCCTGTGTGTAGCTTTCGTCTAGCCGTGAGCGTGTAGATCTATGATGATAATCGGAAGAGGCTGAACTCTCGGTGGAAGAATAGGAAGCCTGATCCCTCCTGGATCTCCTTCGTCGTTGACGGTTCAGTTGGTTGGTTAGGTCCGCATTAGCACGGAGCTGTTGAGTGAGCTGTTGGCGGCTCTGAGTCAATTCTTGCATCAACATCTGAAATTTTTCCCTGGTGACAAGGCCTTGCGGATCTGATGGTCCGGTAGCATTCTGATCGGTTGGAGGCAATTGCACGGGATTCTGTATGTCCCGTCCTTCTGGATCTGTAGCTGTAGAAGTAGTCCTTGTGTTAACCATGATGGATGATGAAGCTCTCTCCTAGACTTGTAGTAAATCTGAATAGGATGGAAGATCTTCTGAAAATTGAGATCTGGATCTTCTCCTTGGATGTTTGCAATCTGATATCGGCAGTAGATCCAATGAGCAGAAGGAAAAAACTGGGTTTTTTCTCAGTGAAAGCACCAAAGTGTTTGTACCAAAATTGGGCACAATACTCTTCGAAAGGGTTTGAAGAGAGAAAATGAAGAAATTAAATGGAAAAAGAGAATTATTTAACAAACACTTCAAAAACAAATAAGAAAGTACGCTGAAACACAAAAATTTAGAGTGGTTCGGCGTGTTGCCTACGTCCACTATGAAATGATTGATCTTTATTAACCTTTGGTTGCTGGTTACAGCGAATTACAGCAGTAAATCTCGAGTACAACAGTGGAATTTGACCGCAATGGTGAATTCGGCAGAATCTGGATGTCAAAGAGCCAAAAGATCCCTTTTCTGTAGGCTTTGGGCTGCTATTTATAGGCGTAGGCTGCAAATATCTTGCTCAGATCTCGGGAGACCTCTTCTGGCATGTGTGTGGGCCCACACGATCGATCCCACATGATTTGCACTCAGTCCGTGATCGATACGAACCAATTTCATATCGATCAAGATTTGGCCTAATCGAGTCGAAACTTGGCATGAACATTCCTTAGGTCGTACGTAAGCTCCTGTGAAAATTTCATAGCGTTTGGACTTGTGGATTGCAAGTTATGATCGATGCAAATTAGAGTTTTTCGGTCTCTGTTCCATTCGTATCGATACAGCTCGTATCGATCATTTCGACTCGATGTTGAGCACGTGCCTACGAGTTGACGTGGCGCTTGATTTTTGGATCACTCCACTTTCGATTCTGAGTTGACCGAGTCATCCCAAGGTTTTCGCCTTGTTCGTATCGAAGACCGTTGCCTCGTTTGTATCGATGGAAGAGGCTCAATTCGTATCGATGGAAGTGACTCAGTCTGTATCGAGCACCATGGCTCTGTTCGTATCGATCCAAATTGCATGGGTCGTATCGATTGTGTGGTCTTATTCGTATCGATCGAAGTTGTTCCAACTTGATGGATACGAACAACTGATAATGTGATGGATACGAACAGATGAATGTCAGATGATATCGATGGATGGATACGAAGAGTCGATGCTGTATGGATACGAATAAAGTCTTTCGGTTGATGGATACGAAAAGTGCAGTTCTCCTAATCGATACAAAATCGCGTGCCTCTGATCAATTCGAATAAGATCGATACAAAGTCAGTTGTTCCCTGGTTGCTTTATGGATACGAACAAGGTGGCTATTGATGGATTCGAACAGTTTGCTTTCCTGAATTGTATCGATCATATCTCGAGCATACGCACTCCGATTGACTTGAAACTTAGAACGTTGGCTTTCACAGCTTTGCTTGTCATGTCTTGTCAATTGTAGCTTGATCCAGACTCGAACAAAATTTATCGATATCCATAGAAAATGTGCGTATAACCGATCTTCGGGACGGACCGTCCTTGGTTTCCAATTGAGTTCCTGGTATCGCGGCCTTGCCAAAAGGCGGGATAACATGTCATAAGCAAGTGTTGCCAAGGCCATGTATGTACTCATTCTGGAAAGCGATGAAGGGGATGTTCAATCGAGATGCTGGCACATTGAAAGCTTCATTAAGGTGTTACCACTACAGAATAATAAAGCACGCGTTTACGGGGATGCGTCGGAGCGTCGAAAATTTCAACATGGTATCAGAGTCGATGGTTCGAGGGGATGAATATGATGTAGCATTGACCTAAATATGCTTCAGTATGTGGCTTGAGCTCAAGATTCTCATTAAGGTGGAGTTATATGTTAGAACGTGATCTACTCCAACCTTGGAAAAGATGACTCTTTGTAAAACTAGCTTGGCCAAACTGCTGCTTGGTGGTAGTGATCTAATCCGAAATGCTGAGAAGTGTTAGCGACCTTATCTAAGTGTTTGTGGACTATATATAACTTCAAGTTGAATTGAGAAAAATGCTTGCTAAGGTGGAGATTTGTTAGGTATGACTTGCATTGTATTAAAGTGAGGTGCGTAGATTAGATTATTATTTGTCCCACATTGCCAGATATGAGACAAACATATACATAGGATTGGTAACATGTAACAACACGAGATTCATTTTGTTACAATAAACGTTTTTATGAAAATATATGTGCTCTAAGAGGGATGTAGGATATCCAATCATAACGCTGGCAGCAAAAGAGCTTCGTTCAACGGTCTTTCTTCTTTTACGTTAGATGAAGTGCACGTATGGCGGAGATGCGAGGGGTGTCGAAAATTTCAACATCATCCGGTTTATATTTTTTCTAATACATTAGATATTGATTTTGAAGTATATATCATCTTACTTAGGAGTTTATTCCCATTATTATTGGTAATGATTATAGTATCCCACATTCATATTTGGTATTGATTAAATAAATAGTGTTAAATTAATTTAATAAAATTTGGTTTATCTTATTTCATGTCTTTAATATCTATCATCATTCATCTATTACATATTGTTAAATCCATATTACTTAGCATTCTAATATAGTTTATAGGTGTATCATTTAAGTGGAGTTTTATTTTTTCACCCATTTTTGTTGATGACAAAGGGGGATAAATAAATAAAATATAGATATGCATATATTTAGGAGCAGTTATTTAACTTAGGAGGGGTTGTATCATATTTTATATACAGGAATATTTAATGGTTTCCATCGTTGAATAAGGTTAGATTATCAATACCTTAGTTATTGATTTTGATGATAACAACCATATACAACCGTATAAAATATAGATACTAATGTTTTGTCAAGTTACATAATATATAGTGTAGAATATTACATGGTGCTGAATTGAAGACTGTACAGTATAAAGACACAAGGTAAAGACATGAAGACTGCTGAGCTCAAAGACAAAGAAATGAAGATATCAAGGTTATAATTTAGTGTATAGAGTCATTAGTAAATATTGTTAGAGTCCTCGACAACAATTTCTGATCTCTATCTCCAATTTCTGATCTTACATATTTTTAAATTAATTTAATTTAAAAATGTATTTTAAATACTTTATAAAAGATTTTTAAGTTCAAAAAATATTTAAAATCTATGTTCAAAATATTTTAAAGTATAGAGTTTTCAGAACATTTTAAAAGAAAATAATTTTTGTTTTTAACTAGAATATATCGACAAACATATATGGGATATATCGACATACATGCTGCTAAATGGTTTTTCAAATTTTGAATGGAAGTGTCTATTCCAAACAGCCCTTCATGAATGGATACATCTGTTAATTTACCACATAAAGGGGGGTGCAAACAAATTTTTTCATAGCTAATTGCTTACTTTCTTCCTACTCCTCACTCTCTTGAATATTCTCTTGAAAAATATACTCTATTCCTTTCAAAATGATATAGAATCAATTCATGCTTCATTGTATTGATTCAATACTACTTTCTTACTGTTTTGGAAACATCTTTCTCAATTCAAAGATCTAAGTGTTATCCAAGTGTCTATAGGATATCTTGTATCCCAAGTACAATTATTTGCATTTGGAAATCAACAATCTTGCCTCTTATTTGTTTGGGTGTGCTTGTAGCCCATTCAAGTCAAGTGGTGTGCTTGTAGCCCATTTAAATCAAGTGGGTGAGCTTGTAGCCCGTTAAAACCAAGTGGGTGCGCTTATTGCCTGTTCAAATCAAGTTAGTCTACCCTAAACTCTGAAATCAGGATGGTGTATCTCATAGCCTTGAAATCGAGACTGTAATGGGCTTGCTTGCTACCTATTTCTAAATAGGCATTTGAAAAGAACTCTGTACAAGAAATTTTTCGAGACTGGATGACGGAAAATCCGAATCAGTATAAAATCTCTAATGTCATCTCTCTAACTCTTACTTTACTTCATTACTTTTATTTTTATTTTTGATTGCATATATGGCTAATTGTTAGTATAATTCTGTGTTGTTAATCTATGATTTAATATTGATCTTGAAAGAGAATTAAAAAGATTTACATAAGTTAGAGAACAGTATTCACCCTCCATCTAGTGTTTAATTAGCCTTAAGATCCATGATCCCGTGCCCTCATTTGGTATCAGAGCAAAGTTTTCAAAACTCGTAGTTTGATTTTTGAAAAGTATAAATGGAAAGTAATATTGTTAGTACTCTTTTTAATACTTTTATGGAAAAACAATTTTGTGAAACCAATATGTTATTTTTAATTAGATTAGAAACTAATTATTTTGAAAAGTCACTTTATATTTTGGAAAGGTATAATGTTGAATTCAAAGAAAAAATATGTTATATGGCTGATGGTGAAAAGACACTTGATAGTCTTACATCACAAATCAAGAAGGGAGTGAATTTTCGACAGTAGATGTTCAAAAGCCATGATCGAAAATCAAGAGAAAGGAAGAGCAACAATGTAGATATACATGCTTAAAGACAAACCTTTGGATGGAGAAATAATAATATTGGAATAAAGGACGTCATGACGGTAATCTTGAAGCTTTATTTAATTTTTATATACTAATTTTTAATGAGTTCGTTAAGTAGAAAGACATTTTAGTCTTTCTTCTCTGTTGCAAATAACTAAAACGGGTTAAATAAGTTGAAAACAAGTTTTTTCTCTAAAAATAATGGCTAGTTTTCAAATTGAAAAGACACTTTAATTTTTGAAATGCCTTATGGTTTTTTCAATAGAATATTCAAAATATTTATCTACTAAAAATTGTATTTTTATTGTAATTAATATTATGTATTGAAAGTCTAAAAAAAGATTTCAAGGAAAAATATTAATTTTTAAATTTTGTAGAACTTTGACAAAACTAAATATACACTTTTAAAACAAGGCTGAAAATACTGAATGCGAAAATATGTTTTAAATCTCAGAAATTATAAATTAATAATTTTTAAATGAAATTTTTTACATGAGTATAATTTAGATATACTTGATTCTATAAAAAATTCAAAGCCAAAATTTGAATTCTATCTATTTTTGAAGGAACAAACACTTAGTAAATTACAACAGCTATATCTTAAGATTTTGGAGCAAAAATTTGAATTTTATGACCTTCAAATTAAGTCTTTTTTCAATTATAAAAATATATTCCAGATAATGATTAATATATTTAACAATATAATAAATCTATTATCATTTTAAATAATTTAACATTTTCTAGATTTTCATACAAAATTGACTACTCTCTTTAAATGTCAAACGGGAATGTTAAAGTTAAACGTACTTATTTTCTAGAAAATCTCAAAAATTATAAAGTGAATATTTTTACATGGAATTTATATTATATGATAAGATATACTCTAAATTACTTATATAGAAAAATTCATATCAAAATTCAAAAATTAACTATTTATTATTTTCAAATAAACGAAAACCTAGTGGTTACAACAGCTATCTTATTGACGTGGGCCATTACAATTTTGAACTTTCTATGTCCTTTTACATAAATTTTTAATATAAAAAATTATTTTTCCGAATAGAATTAGTATATATAGCTACTTAAAAATTTTGAGCACTTTAAATTAAACAAACGTTTTCTTTTATTTTTGTTAAATTCGAATAGACATTTCAACTGCCAAGTTGTGCTTTTCATTTTTAATTTTTTAATGGTCATGCCTCTTCGTGATTGGTCATACTCTTCCCTAATGAATTTTATAAAGTTTTTACTTTCTAATAACATTCCACTAATCATTTATCATGACTATACTAAGTACAATAACATACCTTCTTCCATGATTTCAACTTTTGTAATGACGATTTTACTTCTTTCTTATTAAATTTATGATGAGATATTAACTTATGGCTTCATGAAATAAATTGAATGTACTTAGAGTATGTGATTAAGGATATTTTTATAGAATTCCTTCTAAAATGAGAATATGCCACATCATATGACACTTGTCATATATAAAAATAGTAACACATATTTAAAATGACACGTGTCACTACACTTGTCCTTTAGGAAGGCCATTGTATGCATGCATGATGTTAAGTATCTTTGCACATGTAATTCAATGATACACTTGTAATTTAAATAATGAATGAGACACAAAATACATTTTGTTATATATATATTAGGGTCACATCAACTCACATATAATAGTGTTATAAATGAATTTTAGAACTCTGCTTGTGTTAAATCAAAATTTGAAAATAAAATGTTTAGTAGAATATTTCATTTTTATTATGTTTTTCATTGTATGTAATCATTCATGATTTTTCATGATTTAAACATTCTTGATCATAAACTCTTAAAAATATTAGGTTTGATTTCTGAAAGACTAACCATACGGATCCAACATGGTATGGTTACCAGTACAAATATGTTCTATTCCTTCAGGCATTGTGTACAATAAGATGAGAAAGATGAAAAAATGACAATGTAGGCCTTTTATATGATCAATCATATCATGATATTCTCCGAAAAAGAAAATTTTCAAGATGGCAATGACAATGAAACATATGAACAATCATCTTACTGTCATTCCCAGGTTCTTTTTATTATTAAATTTTTATGATTCTTTTTAGTGATATTTTTTAACTCTATATATCTCACATATACGTTGCATATTAGGCTAAAAAAATTATTATAAATTATCAAGTCTTTCTAAAAATAAACAATGAATAAAACTAAAATAATATTTACTTCAAAAACTTATTAAACATAAAATTATTCATATACATAGTTACACTTATCAAATATTGTGATTAGGGCATGATTAAATTTCGTAATTAATATGAATTGTTATGTAAATATATAAATTTAATTAATAAATCTAATATATAAATATCTTTGTCAAACTTCGATGCTTAGGATTATATAATAATATCATTTACATCATATTGAAGTGTTATTTGTACTCTCATCATTGAATTTTGATTTCGTATATATCATCTAGTTTATATTGTTTTTAATACATTAGATATTTATTTAGATGTATATATATATCTTACTTAGGAGTTTGTTCCAATTATTATTGGTAATGATTATAGTATCTTATATTCATATTTGGTATTGATTACATAAATAGTTTAAGTTATATTTATTTAATAAAATTTGGTTTGCCTTTTTTAATGTCTTTAATACCTATCGTTGTAATGACCCCACCATTATACTCACATTATTAAAGAACATTATAAATAATGTCGTCTAATAGTATGGAGAATATGGCTTGTTAAGGGCAACCAAATGTGAATATAACTTTAAACTAACAGTGACACATCACAAACCATTTAACTAAATCTATGGAATAAAATTTGACGTGTACAGTCTCAGTTCAAAGTAATAGACACATCGGTTTCTCAGAATCAGAATAGTATATCAAATAAAATAGTAAATCACATATCACAGTGGAATAATAAACCTCATATACATATATAAAACGTGAGTCTACAAAATAAAATACTAGACCCACATAATATACCTGTGTTACAAATCTTTAACTCATATATACATCTCGTATACAACATATAATCCTAAATGAGATAAACTAATAGTCAAAATGGTTTATCTCCCTACTAGCCAAATCATCAAACGGTCTACCTATCCTGCAACCTGAAATGTCTCGGCCTGTCCCAAGTATTATAAAATAAATAGGTTAGACTATCTCTAAACATCCAAAAGGGTGAGAACAAGATATAACACAAAAAAAGTAACACATAAGTAAATCCGGATGTCTAAAATAAAATAAGTCAATTAATTTAACTCGGAATTTACTTCAAGGCACATGTATATATATTTGGTCACAAACACACATTTGTCACTAAACATAGAATCATAGAATAAATCACAATATTCCTAACATAAAGAAACCAATTCCATACCATGGCAAACAAAAATTGTGGTATCACTCGTACTGATCTGATACTAAAGATTGGGAACAGTTAATCTCACACAATCACAAGGATCATGGAATACAGAATCTCGACATGATCACAAGGACCGGGGAACATAAAATTTCAGCATGATCACTAGGATTGGGGAAAACTAAATCTCGACCGATCAAGATGATCGTGGCAACCATGACTTGAAAACTCTAGATTATTCATTATATATTTATGTTCAGAAAGAAATTCAGGAGTATAGCTCTTAAGGATTTATCGGCCCCCAACCGAACCCTAAAAAGAAATACTCTAAAGTGCCAAATACTATCACTCTCAGTAACCACTAGAACTTAACCAAAACGTCTAATACCGTCCGGTGAAATTCAAGTATTTATTAGAAGCTAATAAATCTCACTTATTACAGATATATCGAAAAACTTGAACTATATTCCCTTAAGGATCTATCAGTTCCACCGAACACCAAAAGAGAATACAACCCTAAAGTGTTAAATACTTCCTAATAGCAATCACATGAATTTAACTAAGGCATCCCATACTATCCGGTGAAATTCGAGTATTCGTTAATGGGCTAGTAGGTACCACTCAAACATTCTACTCAATGAGTTGTACAATATTCAAATGAAGCGTTACTCGAGAGCATTTAAACCAATCAGCAACACTAAGTCGATTATTAGTACCCCCTATTATAGAACTATGGCTCTCAAAACATTTTATCTCGAAATTTATTCTGAATCCTCAATTAAAATAAACTACCAAATCTCAGATTCATTCAATAATAAGAGATCACATTTTTAGAGAATTTGAAATAGTTTTGAAAACTATATATATATATATATATTCCAACAAATTTTATTTAAAACTTTTAAACTATCGATTTCCTTTATAAAACCTTTCATCCCAAAATATACTTGTTTTTAAACCAAATTTAGAGTTATCACTAATCACATTATAACTTTAAATTATTTCCTTTTCTTTGAAAGCACTTGTGTGTATTTGAAACTCAGTTTGATTTCATGAAGCTTATGAAAATCGATTACATTAAACTCAAAGTAATTCATTTCTTTTGAAAGCATATATATATATATAAACCCAACTTGAATTCATAAAAAGTATGAAAATAAATTTTTTATTAACTCAAGGAAAATTTGAATCTTAAGGTGAAATCATATCAAAGAGATCAAAACCATCACTAGAAAGTCACAACAAAAACAACAATTTATCACAAGTCAGGACGACAAATCTGGAGCGAAATAGGTCCAAATTATCACCCAGGATTAGACTGGTTACTTCCACCAGTCACCTTGTACCAGTCGACCGGTGGAGATTACCAGTCTACTCCTGGGAGTTGTCCTGGATCAATTATCTCCAAGACGAACTTCCAGTGATCGATGGACAAATTCGACGACCTATACCTTTCCTATGTTTCTGAATTTCACTTTTATCAACCAAAGTTTCGTGTACAAAAGCCTGAGACGTCAGAAATCAAGGCGGCATCTCCTTTGCATTTTAATCAATTCAAACACTTCAATAAATCACCAATTCAACCATATTTAAACCAAACAGCAACCAATTCAACAATTATAATACATGCATTCCTATTTAGAGATAGTAGGTGAGGCTTACTCACCTATAAGCACTTGAATTGAAGATTAAAACCCAGATTAGCTTCTCTTGATAATTACCTAGGTTATTTTAAACAATTGCAACAAAGAGATTACAAACAAAAGACAAAAAATGAGATTACTAACCCTAATTGATTAACTAGGATTGTAGGAGATCACCTGAAGTTTGATTTCTATAATTATTGATCAAAAGTCCTTGATTTGCACTTAGATTTGGGGTGATTTAGGTTCTAGGGTTAAGAAGCAAGAAGGGTTTATTTACGTTCAGGCTAAAAAAGAAATATGAGAAGTAAATGAACGTAAGTTTTATTTTCTCTTCTCTTATTTCTCCTACCTGGGCCAAATGGGTTTACAAAGGACCCAATCAAAGAAATGTGTTATAATTCTTTAGTTTTACTTATTATAAATTTGATTCTCACAAAATTTGATAAACACTAATATATCAAAAAAATCATTCCTATTATAATTGAGATATTTTATAAAATTAAATATAACTTTTGATAATAAAAGTTGTTCTCATTATTTTCATTAAAATAAACTATTAGTTATAAAAATCTCCTTTTAAACAAATCTCAATATTGACATTTTACTAACACTACAACATTGGAGGAAAAAATTGGAGACGAAAAATATTTTATCACAAATCTCCACTTGTAATAAATAAGTGAATAAAACTTTATACTTCATATTTTTATTTTACAATTTATTTTCATATATTTAATTATCACAATTTTCCAAAATTATTCTTATATTATCAAATATAAGAATCAAGTTTCACAAAAGGATATTCCTTGAATTTCCAATTTATGAAATCCCAAATCCATTTCAATTTGGAAATTATAACTAATAAAATTCCCAATTTTATCTTAAAATTAACTAAGATAAGTCAAATGATATTTTAAGTTTAATTCCAAGTAATCTCGACCAGGGTTGTTACAATCATCATTTATATATGCCATATAGTTAAATCCATATTACTTGGCATTCTAATATAGTTTATAGGTGTTTCATTTAGGAGGTGTTCATCCATTTTTGTCGATGATAAAGGAGGAGAAAAATATACATATGCACTAATTTAAGGAGAGTTATTCAATTCAAGGGTTGTTATATCATATTTTATATACAGGATTATTTAATGGTTGTCATCATCAAAATAGGGGAGATTGTTAATACCTCGGTTATTGATTTTGATGACAACAACCATATAAAATATAGATACTAATGTTTTGCCAAGCTATATAGTATATAGTGCAGAATATTACACAGGTGCTGAATCGAAGACTGTATAATATAAAGACTCGAGATGAAGGTATGAAGGCTTATTGGTTCAAGGACAAAGAAACTAAGATCTCAAGGTTATAATTTAGTGTATAGAGCCATTAGTAAATTTTGTTAAAGTCCTTGATAGCAATTTCTTATCACTATCTTCAATTTCTAATTTTAGATATTTTTAAATTATTTTAATTTAAAAATATATTTTAAATACTTTATAAAAGTTTTTTCAGTTAAAAAATATTTGAAATCTATGTTCAAATATTTTAAAGTATAGAGTTTTCAAAACATTTTAAAAGAAACCAATTTTCATTTTTACCTAGCATATGTCGACATACATATATAGGATATGTCGACATACATGCTGCCAAATGGTTTTTCAAATTTTGAATGAAAGTGTCTATCCGACACAACCTATCACGAGTGGACACATCATTTAATTTACTATATAAAGGGGAGTGCAAACGAATTTTTTGATAACTAATTACTTGCTTTCTTCCCACTGCTCACTCCCTTGAAAATTTTCTTGAAAAATACACTCTATTCTCTTTATAATTACATAGAATCAATTCATTCTTCATTATATTGATTCAATACTACTTTTTCACTATTTTGGCAAAGTCTCACCCTCAATTCAAAGATCAAGGTGCTATCCAAGAGGCTATAGGATATCTTGTATCCCAAGTATAACTATTTGTATTTGGAAATCAATAGACTATACTCTTATTTGTTTAGTTATGCTTGTAGCCCGTTGAAATCAAGTGGGTATGCTTGTTTCCCATTCAAATCAAATGGGTGTGCTTGTAGCCCGTTCAAATCAAGTGGGTGCGCTTATAGCCTGTTCAAATAAAGCGAGTCTACCTTGAAATTCGAAATTAGGAGGGTGTATCTTTTTTGTACCAAAATTGGGCACATAGCCCTTTGGATGTGTTTGAAGAGATAAAATGAAGAAAGTAAATGTAAAAATAAGGCAGATCGAACAAACACACCAATCAACAGATAAGAAAATGCACAGAAACACACGAATTTAGAGTGGTTCGGCGTATTGCCTACGTCCACTGTGAAATGACTAATGTTTATTGAATTTCACTTGCTATTTACAAGATATTACAATAGTACAACTGAAGTTTAATAATGATTTCGGTAGAGTATCAGCGTAGAGAAGCCAAAAGTCCATTTTCTGTAGGTCCAGGGTCGCTATTTATAGGTGTAGACAACAAATATCTTGCCCAAATCCTGGAAGACTTCTTCTCCCATGTGAGTGGGCTCATGGGATCGAGTTCAGGTGATTTTGACTTGAACTGGGAGCGATACGAATTGGGTTCGTATCGATCCATAAATGGTCCTTCCGGGCTGAAATTGATCAGGTACATTCTTGAGGTTGTAGGCAAGCTCCTGTGAAAATTTGGTGGCATTTGGACTTGTAGATCTCAAGTTATGATCGATGCAAGTTTGAATTTTCAATGGGATGTCGAACTCGTGTCGCTTCCATTCGTGTCGATCTCGTTCGTATCAATAGCACGCATGTGTTGGATAGTTGATGTGGCGCTATCTTCCAGGATCGATCCACTTTTTGTGCCGAGTGACCGAGTCTCTTAGTTAATCACACCTTTTTGTATCGATCTTGTACATCGCCTTTCATATCGAGGGAGTGCAGTGTGCTTCGTATTAGTACCTGATGGTGGAGTTCATATCAATGTGTGGCAGGTCGATACGAAGTATGTAGAAGTTAAACTGATACGAGGCAACGGTCGTTGTGGGATATGAAAGAGGTGAACCCGAAAGATACGAAGAATGGTGGCTCCTAGATGGATACGAATGTAGCGCTTCCCTTGGGTACGAACGAGATTGCGGCTTGGCCTCGGCTACGACATGAAGGGACACGAAGTGAAGGCCCCTGATGGATACGAATGGAGTGGACATGGAGGAGGTGGTAGCTGACCCTGGTGGGTACGAACTAATGGTCTTCCAGTGGATAAGAAGGAGGTCTTTTGAGAGGATGGACACGAACGTAGTGTTTCCTCCATGGTACCAAATGACGAGTATGTGATGGATACGAACCATTATTCACATTGATGGATACGAATTGTAGTTGTTTTCCTTGACTTGCAACGATCATATCTCGAGCATACGAACTCCGATTGACTTGAAATTTGGAACGTTGGCTTTCATAGCTTTGCTCGTCATACCATATCGATTGTAGCTTGATCCGGACTCGGACAGAATTCACTAGTATCCATAGTGAACGTGTGTATAACCGATCTTTGGGACGGACTGTCCTTGGTTTCCAATTAAGTTCTTGGTGCCATAGCCTTGCCAAAAGGCGGGATAACATTTGCTCTCCAAAGTACGTCTTATGAGAACATGACGTGCTTTAAAAATCTGCAATCTCTAGTCTGAAAAGTTCTTTTCGATTCTCCAAGTAGCTGTTGTCTTTTCGTCAAAAGATGTGACCTTTGATTGATCTCCAGTAATTTAAATACTAAATTGTTGACTGCCAATTGTTGTACGTGCACTGTTGTAATTGAGTGTAAAATGATAGCAAACTGTTGTTCAAGGTTGTAATTGCCATCAGGTGAGCATTCAATTCCTATGAATTTTGGAAATTGAGTGTCACTCTGTCATACATGCATGTATGTTAACTTGACTCCTGTTCGCATTTGCACGTTCATAGGTCGTTGTCAATTTTCTTGTATCGAATCTCGTATCGATCCTTTCCTGAATCAATGTGAAATTCGAGTTGTAACAATGCTCAATGGTAATTTTGAAGTGTCTCTTCGTATCGATCCTCTCCTAGATCGATGTGAAAAGTTGAACAATTGCTCTCGTATCGATGGCGATCGACACGAATTTGGTATTCGCTGATATATATCATATCGATGGAGTTGAGCAGGCCAATTATGACTTAAAATGGCGTTCGTATCGATGGATTGCTAGATATGAGAGACTCAAACTTTTGTTTGCTTCGTCTTGATCATTTGATGGTTACGAATGTCTGCTTCGACTCGGTGTAGGATGGATACCAGAGAGCCTTCATATTGGCAGTGTGAAATTCGTCTTGGTTGAGCCATGGAGACGAAGTTACCAACTCGTATTGATCTCCCTAATGATTTTTTTTTAACCGGTAAGGGTGAATGGGAGATGAATGGTCGTTTCTCTTAGTATATATAGGCTTGGTACTTAGCAACTTTTTCATTTTCTTGTTTCCTGTCTTCATTCTCGCCTTCGTATCGCTCAATCGCTTGAGAGAGAACAACTTTCCTTCATCCTTGAACTAATCAACTCATTAATTCTTTCCTCTAACTGCCTAAACTAGGTAATTAATCCATTGAATTAATTTCAAACTAACGATACTCGAGACCCAATGGCGCTTCACCTATGGTCATGTCGATTCCGATGTCGTTGATGCCAGAATTTGATCGGAGTGGGGTCGAGGAAGCGACAATGGTGCATAAGCAGGTTTGGAGAAGAAGAATCGCTGGATACGAAATTGTCATGGAAGAAGCATCGTTCGTATCGATCCGGAATAGTGGAGTTGTGTCGATACGCAATCGATGGGTGGAGGGAAAAGATTCGTATCGGTTTGGACCGATAGTAATTTGTATTGAATGAGTGACATGCTTCGTATCGGTCAACTAACAATGTCACTCGTATCGATTTACAATAAATAGCATTCGTATCGATATGCCTCGATCAGTACGAACGCTAAGGCTAGAAACAGACAATCCGATCGATACGTAGGAGATCGTCGATCGATACGAGGAGGCTTCCTCTGGATGGATATGAAGTAGTTCACTTAGCATCAATACGAATTATAGCCTCTATGACTGATACAACTGGTGCTTCTTGGACCGAGGCGAAGTGAGCTTTAGTGGTTGATCCAAGTTTAAACTTTTACCGATAAGAAATGCATTCTTGAACACTTGACTCCGACAAGCTTCTGCCTTGCATAATCTGACTTAAACGTTCTATTGCATATTTGACCGCCCTTCGAAGCTCGTCGATGGAACTGTATTACGACAACACTTAACGAATTTCAATTTGAATCAATCTTTGTAGTCTGGATGGCACGGTTATGACGGTCAGCAATGACGGTCACTCCGGTCGAACTCCGGTCGAATTATGACGGTCATGCATTTCATACTGGGGAACAAACGGGATTATTGTTACCTAACGATGGTTTTTGATGAGTTGATTAGCTATGGAACCCGAAAGTTCACAGCAACGAGAGGCTCAAAGTCCACCTACTTTGATAATAGAGATGCCGGTCATTGCGGCCAACGTCATAAGTCCAGCTTTGGACGAGTTACCAGGAGCAACCTTCGTTTGGAACCCACAAGATTATGTTTCATCCAATGTTTCCGAAGATATGTTGGCGAGAATTTGTTTGAGGCACGGGCTATCGTTGAATGATGTCCTGCTATTAGGGCAGAACGACAAGCCACATACCCCTCCGGATGGGTACACCGCTTTTAATCGATTTTCCTGCACAGCTGGGACGCTCCCACCATTCAATCAGTATATCCAGGAGGTGTTATCTTATTTAGGGATTGCCTCATCACGGTTGCATCCGAATGGGTATGCTCTTCTGAACAGCCTATTCATCATCTTCATGGAGCACCTTTTTCGGCCGCCGACTCCAAAGGAAGTCGGATTCTTGTTCAATGTAAAGAGTCGGGGAGATAATCCCTCTTTCACATTCTTAGAGGGAGCCAGAAACTGTCAAATCGTGATTGGGACTTGGACCAAACTCAGCTACTTCAAAATCATGTGGTTCTATGTTCGGTGCCCGCCAGGATTCGCTAGACGGTGGCTAGTTAGACGTAAGTGCCGCAATTTCTCTGGCGACTAATGGGATAGTTGTAATCGATGTTGAGTCTAACATTTTATTTCTTTTACAGCTTCAATTCCATGACCTGAAGGTGCTCACTTTAAGGAAATAGTACGAATTCTTCAAGAGGTGTTGGGCGAGATTAGAGAAATCGAAGCGGTGCTCACGGATGAAAATTTGAGGGCCGTTGGGCTAATTGACAAAGACTAGAGCATATGGCTTGAAGGATCTCTTAGGGTAGCTCCGGCAAGACGAGCTAGGCATAAAAGGCCCGAAATTGTAATCGCTGAGCAGGGTGGCGAAGAGGATATGCCCACTGAATATGAACCCGTAGCCGGACCCTCGGATAGTCCTCGACATTCAGAGGGAAAAAAGAAAGGCAAGGCGGTTTCTCATAAGCTTCACAAGCTTTCAAGATGGAAATCTATGGTCATGTCTCTGCCAGCCGTCGGTGTTATAATTTCGGAGGCTCCTCCCCCACATATGGAGAGTCCTTTCGAAGGACTTACAGACATTCCAATTCTGGACTATGTGTCGCTCCAACAAGATATCAGATTGGAAGGGCTTCAGAGCGCTTTAGATCTAGGCGAGTCAATTTCTTCGAGTATGGCCGATATAATCGGATGGTCGTGGGGTTTGCACATGCATACACACACTTCACGGTACCACCCAATTTCTAATCACAAGTAATTTATCTCTATGAAATACTAACTCTGTTTCTCTTTTCATTTTACAGTTACGATGTCGAAGCGAGGATCTATGCTCGGCAGCCTCCATTCTGCACGTCATTTATCTAGTTCATATTATGAGTCTCGCGGACGTGAGCCGATAGAGACCATGATCGCGGCTACTCTAGTCAAGAGAGGGAGTGCTATGAGATGGAAAGGGATAGAGAGAGGGAGAAGGAGTATAGGCTCCATTCCCGGTCACGTTCTTCGCCACCTAGAGGTCCAACGCAACCTTCTGGTTCCGGCAAACAAACCCATGAATCTTCGCGTCAAATACCACCTTCCCAAGCACCAAGGCCTGACCAATAGCGTCAGATGACCGAAACCGAAACTCCCATCATTACTGAACAAGCCATCACAAAGCCCACCGGGGAAGGAGCGATTAGAATCGCTAAGCTGAAAAAAGATTTTCCAAATATCTGCTTTGACGGCTTCGTCTTTCCCCCACACTTAAAGCGAATTCCCATCGAGGTAGAACAGACGATGCATGACTATATACATGATGTTTACGGCTAGTATCGGGAATGGATGAAGACCGCGGATAAAGTATCAGCGGTGGCCTTTGAGCGGGCGAAGACAATCGAGAAATTGGGGACTGATCTTGCTCAGAAGGACCGCATAATCCAGGTGCTTAATTATGAAAACGAGTCCACGAGAAATTTAGAAATGGAGGCCAATAAAAGAGCCGATGAGGCAACCTGGATGATGGAGGAGATGAGGCACACACACTTAGCCCTGGTTGAGGAAATGGGGCACCGGACCACCACAGTCATGGCCGAAAGAGATGGGGCTTAAAGAGCTTGAGGAGCTTAAAGCTAAATTTGCTGAAGTCGTCAAAGAGAAAGATGATGCAAATAAAGCTGCTCCGGAGGCATGCGAGTAGGCTGTGGTGCTAAGGGATGAGAGGGATGCGGCAGCGTTGAAGGTTCAGGAAACCGAAGCCAGGGTTGAGGGTGAAGTGAGAACAGCAGAGGCCAGGTTGGAGGGTGACATTGAAGATCTCCTCATTACATATAATGCCAATGTTCTTAAGCATAGCAATCTAAGAAATCTTGAAGATTATCCGTCACATCTATACAATACTTGGTGCCGCTTGGTTGAAGATGAAAAGGCAAAGCACCACACTGACTCCATCGATGAGTTTGAATTGAAGAATCTGGTGCTGAATGAGGATGAGAGAAGAGTTCTCCACGACGTCACTATCACATTTGAGAAAGAGAGATTCGGTACTCAGCATTCGAAAGCTGGAGAGGGTTTTGGTGTTGAGCATCATGAAGCGAGTTTCGAAATTCCTATGCCAACCCAGCCTGAATCTACTTCTGCGATTGATCCTCTATCTATGCCTGCTTACAATCCTGATCAACCGTAGTTGTCTACAGCTCGCGAGCATGTCTCTGAAGCTGCTCTGCCACCCGCGAGCCAATCTGAGGAAGGTATTCTGAGCATTTCTCGCATTAATTCAAAGTTGGGGGCATTGTTTGAAATAGTCGCTAACACCTTTTCTCTTATCTTTATTCAGCAATAGAAGCCGCACCGGCCGTGCCCCCTGCAACCCAAGAGTCGCATCATGAGCAGGAGGCCCTTATGATGGAGGCAACTACAACGACGGCCGCTGCGCCAGCTGACGGAGTGCAAGGGAGCGCTTTTCCCTTTAACAAGCAGATGATGGAGGAGCTCCTTGGTCATCAAAGTGACCCACTTAACGACCTGCCATTCGTCATGGGCGAAGGTGCATTTATGGCAAGCTCTTTGGACCCAACTGGCAGCATCCCTGCGGACGCTCAAACTATCCATGAAGAAGAGATAATAGCATAAATTAATGCCGAGATGGAAGCAGCCGCACAGGCCAGTGGTATCGGAGGTGGTATGGCGGGTCCTGGTCCGGCTCCTCTGCGAATGATTTCTCCCGACGGCACAATTGTCGACACCGGTGTGCCTCCCTCGTTTTCCAATGTCGAGAGTTTTCCTATTCCCCCGACTCCGCATTCAGAAAGTGTTCCGATTTCTGTGAGTTCGGAGGAAGAGGTTACCATAATTCCCCCAGCTGGAGACCAACCACCAAAAGGCAAAGGCTCGAAGAGACATCCGAGTGGTAGCTCCGGTGGGTAGACGCTGGGGAGGAAGAAGAAGAAACCGAGGGAATAGACTTATCTTCTCGCTCCCTTTTTTGGTAGATAGATAGGAACTTCTTTTTTCTCCTTGTAGGTCGTGTATAAATGCAGGTTCGGCCCCTGCTAGTAGTATTTCTTGGAACGATTTTTGTACTTATCCTTCTTTTTCAAAGAATAGTTAAACTAAAATTCCATTTTGTTTCTGGCATAACTTCGTGTTTATTTGCTTAAGTGTGTTAGCGCTCAAACTTCCGTTCAATATACTTGTGAAACTTTAATCTTTGAATTGGACCTGGGTTCGGTTGTTAAGGCTCGAAGTTATGGCTTCGAGTCATAATCGAATGTCGAGTCGAGTTCCAATACTGCATTGTCTCGATCAGTAGCTAGTACTTAAGTTTTTCCTTCAGTTCCAGGGATTAATTGAAATGGTCGGTCGGCAGTTGCTTTTCGCCTTTAATACATCGAGCTTGACTTTGTTGAAACGAAGCTGAAACGGGATGAGTTCGGGTGGTCGAATCACACTCGCTCATCTATTGGTAATTGCATCCACACTCTGGGGATTACACTTGTACGTCGGCGGTCGATCACGCCCATTTAATGTTTAGAGATATGTCCACGCTCTTGGGACTTAAGTTATTTTACGGGCGGTCAGTCACACCCAATTTGCGTTTATACTCCGGTCCGCACTCCGGGGACTCGGAGTTGTCTCACGAGTGGTCGGTTCACACCCGGTTTGCGTTATACTCCAGCCCGCGCTCTCGGGACTTAGAGTTAGCTGATGGATGGTCAGTCACACCCATTTTAATGTTTATAATCTAGTTCACACTCTGGGAATCTGGAGTCGGTTAACAAACGGTCGGTCACATCTGTTTTGAGTTTTAGGATTTCGTTCGCACTCCGGGAATGATAGATGTACCAGGATCGTGGATGGTTGGATCACATCCACCATGAGCTAATAAACGAGGTCGTTAGATGGACGGATCCATCCTCCTCGGACTTGGTTTAAATACGGGCGAAGTCGTTAGGTGGATGGATCCACCCTCTTCGAGCCTGCATTTGTAAGTTTGTACTCCAGCTCGCACTCTGGGAGCCGGAGTTAGTTGGAGGATTGTCGTGTATCAATCCTTTTTTGGTTTCAGTGTGATGGCTTGCCCCCGAGCTCGGGTTTCACTTAGCGAGTGACTGGTCGTATCACAGTCACTCCCTATTTGAATAAGTCCCACCGTAGGATGGAACTTAGCTCTCTGTGCATTGTGATGGTCGCATGACACATTTCAAAAATCACTGCTCTGGCTCAAAGAGGTTGCATTTTATTGCTGAAATAAGAAAGTATGGCAAAGTCAGTTGGCCTTATTACAAATCAAATTTCGAAATGCATAAACAAATTGCAAATGAAAAGCAAACTGAATGAATAAATAAAGCCTGTTATGTGTAGTAGCGACGAAGATTCTCGTTGTTCCAAGTTCCCGGCAAAATGAGACCGTCAATGGTTGATAATTTAAAGGTACCGTCTCTGAGTCTTCATTCGATAACATACGGCCCTTCTCACGTTGGTTTCATATGCGAAGGGACTGGGTAAATTCTCTTAAGGATGAGATTGCCGAGTTCAAAGATTCGGGGTCGGACCTTGGCATTGTACAATCGGGCGACTCGACTTTGGTATGCGGCTGCCCTCAAATCAGCCTTTTCTCGCTTCTCATCCAATAAGTCCAAAGATTCGGCAAGTAATATAGCATTTGTCTTTGGATCATAATATGTTACACAATGAGAAGGTACTTCCAATTCGATCGGAATAACGGCTTCTGAGCCGTAGGAAAGTGAAAATGGAGTGTGGCCGATCGCGGACTTGTGGGTTGTTCGATAAGCCCATAGGACCATAGGAAGTTCATCGACCCATTTGCCCCCGGCTTTTTCCAATCGTTTCTTCAGAATGGATTTTATAACCTTATTAATAGCTTCGACCTGTCCATTCGCTTGAGGGTGCGCAACTGTAGAGAATTTCTTTTGGATATGGAATCGTTGATAGAAATTCTTGAACTCAACACTATCAAATTGGGCTCTGTTGTCAGTGATGATGGTATGTGGGAGACCAAATCGACAGATAATGTTGCGTACAACAAAGTTGATCAGTTTCTTCGTTGTGATAGTAGCAAGAGGCTCGGCTTCCTCCCATTTACTAAAGTAATCTACTACAATGATGGCGTACTTCGTGCCACCTTTGGCTAGAGGTAGAGACCCAATGATGTCGATGCCCCATATTGCAAATGGTTATGGACTGACCATCTGAGTTATTTTGGTAGGTGGAGCTCTTGGAATCCGAACATGTTTCTGACATCTGTCATATTTCCTGGCATAATTTGATGCGTCGCGATTTATAGTCGGCCAATAATAACCGTATCGGAGCACTTTCTTAGCAAGAGCTTGCCCCCCGGTGTGATCGCCACATTCTCCTTTGTGTATATCATGTAATACTCGATTGATTTCATCGTGGGCGATACACCGGAGTAGAGGAACAGAGTACCCTCTTCTATACATGACTCCATTCTGAATAGAGAACCGCGAAGCCTTCCGAAGAACTTGTGTTTTTTTCACTCCTGCGCTCTGGCAGGGTCCCATGCTCGAGAAAGTTTTTGAACGGAGTCATCCATGACTCCTTATCGGGTATGACTTCAAGTGCCCAGTCGGTCTTCATTTGATCAATACTCGGGGAGGATAATGTCTCAATGGGAACGAGTCCCATTTGCCGTGCCTCACCGGTACTCGCTAACTTTGCCAAGGAATCAGCCTTCTAATTGTGTTCTCAAGGTATGCAATAGATGGCATAATAATCGAACCGATTCAATATTTCCTGGACCCGAGCGAGATAAGAGGCCAGTCTTCGGTCTTTGGCCTGGTATTCCCCTCGAACTTGACACACGACCAGTTGTGAATCGCAGTAAATCTCCACAGCAATGATCCTTAAATCTCTGGCAAGCCTTAGTCCGACGAGCATGGCTTCATATTCGGCCTCGTTGTTGGTCGTGCAGAAATCAAACTTCAAAGCATAGCATATAGATCAGCCTTCAGGAGTCTCAAGCACAACCCTAGCGCCTGAGCAGCGGTCATTTGATGCACCATCAGTATGTATCTTCCAGACATATTTGGGAGATTCGCTGGTTTCGGGCAAATCCTCCAGGATAGTGAATTCAGCGATGAAGTCTGCTAGAACCTGTCCTACAATAGCTCGCCTTGGTGCGTAAGTGAGGTCGAACTGACTAAGCTCGATATTCCACTTGAGTAACCTACCAGACGTCTCAGGCCGCGTAAGGACCAGTCGTAACGGCTGGTCGGTGTAGATAGTGATTGGGTGAGCCTGAAAATATGGGCGGAGCTTTCTCGAGGCAATGACAAGACAGTAAGCTAACTTCTCCAACTTCAGATAATTTCTTTCTACTCCGGTTAGCCGTTTGTTGATGTAATAGACTGGCCGTTGTATCTGGTTCTCCTCCCGAACTAAAGCAGCACTGATTGCATTTTCTGACACCGCCAAGTAGATGTAAAATCTCTCGTGATTAATAGGTTTTGACAGAATGGGTGGTGTAGACAGGTGTTGAACCAGCGCTCAGAATGCACCCTCACACTCTGTAGTCCATTCAAAGTTATGTTTCCCTTTTCTGATTAGGTCGAAGAATGGAATGCACTTGTCGGTGGATTTCAAAATGAACCTGCTCAGTGCTGCTACCTTCCCGTTGAGGCTCTGAACTTGCATTATAGTCCTTGGAGTCTCAAGATTTCTAATTGCCCAGATTTTCTCGGGATTGGCTTCGATTCCGCGAGCATTAATGATGAATCCAAGGAATTTTCCAGACGTGACCCCAAAGTGACATTTCAACGGATTGAGTTTCATTCTGTACTCTCAGAGGATGTTCAACATCGTTTCCAGGTCTTTGATATGATTGGTGGAGAATTGCGACTTCACAAGCATGCCGTCCTCATACACCTCCATGGTATTTCCGATCTGGTTAGCGAACATTCGGTTGACGAGTCTCTAATAGGTTGCCCCGACGTTCTTAAGTCCGAACAGCATCACTTTATAACAATAGAGTCCCAAATCGGTGACAAAGTTGGTGTGCTCTTGGTCAGGCAGGTGCATCAGTATCTGATTGTAGCCAGAATAAGCGTCCATGAAAGATAAAAGTTCATGTCCGGCCGTTGAGTCTACGAGTTGATCAATCCGGGGAAGTGGAAAACTGTCTTTAGGGCAAGCTTTATTCAAGTCCGAGTAGTCAACGCACGCTCTCCATTTTTCCTTAGGTTTTTTGACAAGTACAGGATTGGACACCCATTCTGGATATAATGCATCTTGGATAAACCCGTTCGACCTGAGCTTATCCACCTCTTCCTTAAGGGCGGCAGATCTCTCTGGATCTATACCACGCCTTTTTTGTTTTACCGGTGCATGTCGCGGATCAATATTCAATGTGTGGCTCGCGATGTCCGGCGAGATCCCACACATGTCGGAGTGTGCCCAGGCAAACACATCGAGGTTTGCCCGGAGAAAGTCAACCAAATCCTCCTTCGTTTGTTGGCTTAGCTGAGATCCAATCTTTAGCATTATAGAATCGTCATCATTACCGATTGGAACATGGATTGTCAGCTCTGCCAGAGAAGCCTGACTGTCTTTGACCTCATCCTCGCTTTCAGTATTTCTTCGGTCAAGATCTCTTGGGAATTGGTTGTGGTGCCCGGGCCTTGGCCCAGGCATTAACTGTCAATTATCCGCAAAGCGGACGCAGAGAGATTCCTCTACGCCCTTTCCATTCTCTTTTCGATGCGCCTCTCACAGCTCAGCAACATAACAGGCCCGTCCAACAGCCTGGTCTCCTTGAACGACTCCGACTCCATCGTCGGTAGGGAATTTCAAAGTTAGACACCAAGGGGCGATAGCGGCTTTGAACTCAACAAGGGTCGGTTGGCCCAAGAAAGCGTTGTATGGTGAGTTAATATCCAATACAATAAATTGCAATATCCAGACTCTCTGGCGCTCTCCAACTCCCAACTCCACCTGTAGCTCCACCATCCCAGTAGGTATAGTCGCACTTCCATTGAAGCCATGAACACGAGACTGGCAAGGTTTCAAATCTTTCGCCTCCATCTTCATTTGATCATAGGCTGGCTTAAGGAGTATGTTCACTGAACTTCCACTGTCTACTAAGATCCTCTTCATCCAAGCAGGACCTATCTGAAATGACTAGTGGATCAATGGTTGGGGCTTTGACTCTGTCGGCATCCCTATCTCGAAATACGATGTCGTCCGTCATTGTTTTCTATTGTTTGGCTGGAGCTCCGTCTTCCAAGTTACTGCAACATTCGAAGCTCGCATGCCTAATAGAGCTGGCATACGACCCCATTTCCCTCCAGCTCTGATCCGCTGGATGAGGACCACCACTAACAGTGTTAATCACTAGCCTTCCGCCTGTACGAGTGGGTTCCTCCGGTCTAACCTGATTTGGTATTTGGTTCTGATTCGATGGGCCCGCACCTCTAGACTGCGGTGCCCGAACAAACTATTCCAGCTTTCTTTCTCGAATCAACTTCTCGATTATATCCTGTAGATGACGACATTCGTTCGTGTTGTGGCCATAACTATCGTGAAATCTACAATACTTCCCAGTTTGAATCAGTTTCTCTGATGATTGTTTCAGAGCAGGTTTTTTTATATATTGGATAGTATTACAAGTTTGCAAGTACACATTTTCCGGAGATGTATTTAAAGGAGTGTATGTGTCAAACATGGGAGCTCTATGTCGCGGTCCATGATTCTGATCTCGTTTCCTACCCTGATTTCCATCGCCTTTCTGCCGAGTCTGCTTATTCTGTATGTTTAACTGCACCTTTCTGAAACTCTCTGTGGTTTGTTTCACAGTGACATTGCTTTGGATGCCTTCCATACTGGGCCCCGCATCATCCTTTTTCCTAAACTGTTTTGCATCCTCCCTTCTCAAGAACTGAGCTGCCTTCGAATAGAAACGGTCCAATGACGCAGGGGGTTTTCCGGCCAACCAGTTGCCAAATTCGGAATCGGGATCGATTCCCTTAGTCAGTGCCATCAGAATGGAATTGTCATTAGGGTTACTAATCTCAGCGCATGCAGCATGGAACTTCTCCAGGTAACGTCTGAGTGTCTCTCCGAGGGCTTGAGTGACACTAGACAAGGTATTAACATCTTTGGGTCTTGTGACATGCATGCGAAACTGTTCCACAAACTTTGTACCCAACTGGTCGAAACATGAAATAGATTGGGGTGGTAAGTGAGTAAACCACATAGTCGCCATGCCCTCTAGGGAGACTGGGAAACTTCAGCATTTGACTGCATCATCAGCCTGTGCTGCGTTCATCAACCATTCATACTTTAAAATGTGCTAGTTAGGGTCAGAACTCCCTTCATAAACAGGTAGAGTTGGCATTCTGAATCGCCGAGGCGGTTCAGCGTAGAGGATGTCATTGGTGAAAGGGGTATGACTTCGGGAGATTCCCAGTCGTCGTTGGTGAGGCCTTGGCTTTCACGGATCATCTGACGAATCATTGTCGGGATGTTTGGCATCTGGACATTTTGAGCATGCTGAGCCAAGGTGTGGTCGGGTTCCATAATGCGAGGATGAGCCGGGCGTGGTCGGTGGTCCATACCTCGCCTCCTTGGCTCCAGGTCTTCAGGAACATAAGGTTTAGGAGTATAATCACATTGGCAAAGGTTCGGATCTGTTTGGTTCTGAGTGCCAGGTCTAACTCGGCGACGATGGTAGCAGCGCGGTTATTAGTAGTGAGATAAGGAACCGTCCCTCCTTGGGAGGAGGGTCCGGTCTGGTGGCTGGTTGACGGACCAACTCTCGGTTGTCCAATAGTCAAAGTGCGCTGATGTCTGGTAGCCTACGTATAGCTTCCATCCAATCATGGGTGCATGGATCTGTGATTGTAATCAGAAGAATCCAAACTCTCAGTGGATGAGTAGGAAGCCTGATCCCTTCTGGATCTCCTTCGTCTTTCATGGTTTAGCTGATTGGTTAACTCCACGTTGGCACGGAGCTGCTGGGTAAGCTGCTAGCGGCTTTGAGTCAACTCTTGCATCAGTAGTTGGAATTCCTCCCTGGTGACAGGGCCTTGTGGATTCGAAGGTCCGGCAGCATTCTGGTCTGCAGAGGGAAGTTGTGCAGGGTTCTGCCTATCCCATCCTTCTGGATCTGCAGCAGTTGAGGTAGTTCTGGTAGCGACCATGGTGAATAGTGAAGCTCTTTCCTAAACTTGGTGCAAATCTGAATAGGATGGAAGAACTTCTAGGCTTGAGATAAGGATCTTCTCCTTAGATTCTCGCAATCCAATATCGGCAGTGTATCCAATGGGCAGGAGAAAAGCTGGGTTTTCCCAGTGAAAGCACCAAAGTGTTTGTACCAAAATTGGGCACAACACTCTTCGGATGTGTTTGAAGGGACAAAATGAAGAAAGTAAATTTGAAAATGAGGCAGATCTAACAAACACACCAATTAACAGATAAGGAAATGCACAGAAACACACGAATTTAGAGTGGTTCGGCGTATTGCCTACGTCCACTGTGAAATGACTGATGTTTATTGAATTTCACTCGATGTTTACAAGAGATTACAACAATACAACTGAATTTTAATAATGATTTCGGCAGAGTCTCAGCATAGAGAATCCAAAAGTCCATTTTCTGTAGGTCCAGGGTCACTATTTATAGGTGTAGATAGATAATATCTCGCCCAGATCCCGGAAGACTTCTTCTCTCACATGAGTGGGCCTACGGGATCGAGTTTAGGTGATTTTGACTTGATCTGGGAGCGATACGAATTGGGTTCGTATCGATCCATAAATGGTCCTTTCGAGCTGAAATTGATCAGGTACATTCTTGAGGTTGTAGGCAAGCTCCTGTGAAAATTTGGTGGCATTTGGACTTGTAGGTCTCGAGTTATGATCGATGCAAGTTTGGATTTTCAATGGGCTGTCGAACTCGTATCGCTTCCATTCGTGTCGATCCCGTTCGTATCGATAGCACGCACGTGTTGGCTAGGTGATGTGGTGCTATCTTCCAGGATCGATCCACTTTTTGTGCCAAGTGACCGAGTCTCTTGGTTATTCATGCCTTTTCGTATCGACCTTGTACATCGCCTTTCGTATCGAGGGAGTGCAGTGTGCTTCGTATCGGTACCCGATGATGGAGTTCGTATCGATGTATGGTAGGTCGATACGAAGTATGTAGAAGTTAAACCGATACGAGGCAACGGTCGATGTGGGATATGAAAGAGGCGAACCCGATGGATATGATGAATGGTGGCTCCTGGATGGATACGAATGTAGCACTTCCCTTAGGTATGAACAAGATTGTGGCTTGGCCTCGGTTACGACATGAAGGGACACGAAGTGAAGGCCCTTGATGGATACGAATGGAGTGGACACGGAGGAGGTGGTAGCTGACTCTGGTGGGTACGAACTAATGGTCTTCCAGTGGATAAGAAGGATGTCATTTGAGAGGATGGATACAAACGTAGTGTTTCCTCCATGGATATGAAGTGACGAGTATGTGATGGATACGAACCATTATTGACATTGATGGATACGAATTGTAGTTGTTTTCCTTGACTTGCAATGATCATATCTTGAGCATACGAACTCTGATTGACTTAAAATTTGGAACGTAGGCTTTTATAGCATTGCTCATCGTACCATATCGATTGTAGCTTGATCCGGACTCGGACAGAATTCACTAGCATCCATAGTGAACATGTGTATAACCAATCTTTGGGACGGACTGTCCTTGGTTTCCAGTTAAGTTTTTGGTTTCACGGCCTTGCCAAAAGGCGAGATAACATATCTCATAGCCTTGAAATTAAGACTGTATTGGGTTTGCTTGCTACCTATTTAAAGTAGGCATTTGAAAAGAACTCCGTACAAGAAATTATGCAGGACCGGATTTAGGTGAAATCCGAACCAGTATAAAATCCCAGTTGTCATCTCTCTAACTCTTACTTTACTTTATTGCTTGTATTTTTATTTGTGATTGATTGTTAGTATAATTTTGCATTGTTAATCTGTGATTTAATATTAACCTTGAAAAAAATTTAAAAAGAATTACACAAGTTAGAAAATACTATTCACCTCCTCTAGCGTTAAAATTAGCCTTAAGATCCATAATTTCGCAACCCACGTATTGCAACCATAGAAGGATCTAGGCTGATCTTCACTTTGCTTCTCTTCTTCATCTCCTATTTCCCTCACAATAGTCACCTATGCAGCTATTGTTTGCAGTTCTAAGATATAGAACCTGTCAAACTCTTGTACTAGTGACTTTTATTCTCTAATTCTCTATAAACAATAATCAATAAAACTATAAAGTGGACATATGCTAGAGATTGTCGAACCACTATAAAAATCCTACATCTCCCTATTCCATTTTTTATCTCTGTTATCTATTAGGTCTCATGGGTTCCCTACAACGTATCTTTGGGTGCTGATCCATTTTTGACGTCAACATTTTGGTACTTTCATTGGAAACACTGAATCCAGGTTTAGATTTTCCTTTCTACTTTGGATTGGAAGGATCTATAAGTTAAATCCAAAAAACTTTCTTGAGGATCTTGGGGATTTTCCATTGGAAATCTATGGCACCAAGAGAAGGAAATTTTGTATCTGGAAGATCCACAAGAGCGGTTGATGGTGGTGATAAAGCAAACACTCACCAATTGAAAGTGAACAATGAACATATAGGATCAGGCACTTCTTCTCAAAATGAAATAGTTAACAAAGGATAGCTTGATAAAATGATGCAATAGCTTAACCGGGAGATGGTGGATAGCTAGAAAGCTCTGATGGATAAGATATACCCTTTGCTAACTTTGCAGCCGTCAAGGACAAGGAGGGTTAAAAGGGAAACTTCACCTGCTTTAGAGTAGGAAAATTCCTTTGTTTGGTCAAAACAGAAGAGGAGGGAAGCAAAAATAGAAGGCATAAATCACTGCAGTTGTTGAAGGAGTTATGGAGGAAGTAGAAGCACTCCCTCTACAAGAAAACCAACCGGTACCATGAGGATTTCTCTCAGTACTGAGAGGAATCTTGAGATGGATGATGCTCGGGAAATGAATGCTATGGTGGTTTCTGATGAGGAAGAGAATGTACACCTTGATGGTGATGATTTGGAGTTAGATGATATGCTAATGAAGGTGGAGTTCAGACAACCGTAGCTCAACCAACCATACATCTACGGAATACCGAAGGTGTGGCCCTCCCAGAGACAGGAGGACCTAAACGTCAACTGATAAACCGAGACCGTTTGTGGAGTTAAACACTCGACATAGCCCTTGGCAGTTGACCTTCGGATTATCGTGCCATCAAGGAGTACATCACCGACATGGTAAAATAATTGGTGGAAAATAGTAGAGGTAGGAAGAACGAAGATTGGGGTCCTACACCAAGCCAAACTCCATTCACTGAAAATATCTTGAGAGAATAATACCCCAGCAAGTTCACTATGCCAACGATGCCATCAAACAATGAAACTACCGACCCCATGAAACACTTACTCAAGTACGAATGTCATATAGATGGAGCTAGAGCTACAGATGCTATTCGGTGTAGATATTTCCTTATCTTCTTAGAAGATGTCGCTTTTATGTGGTTCACAAGACTCGCGCCGAACTCCATATCTACTTTTGATGAATTAGTTAAGAAGTTTCTGCAGCAGTTTCGGCTCCATGGTGCCTGACCAAAAGACATGATGTCCCTATGCGGCTTGTCATAAGGACCCAAAGACTCCCTAAAAGCATTCTTGAATCGATTCAACATCACTGTTACGGAGGTTAGTAATCTGAAGGAAGATCTTGTATTCATGGCACTAGTCCGGGGCATTCATCCGGACATGGATTTTGGTAGATGGCTGAAGGTGAAACAGCCAACAACTATGGAGGAATTTCATTGAAAGGCTAACCAGTTTTTGGGGTTAAAGGAAGCATGATTGACTGTAGGAAAGAGTGACAATGCATAATTCAAGGAAGAAATCCATAGCAACATTGCGATTGACACTGGAATCTCTAGTAATCAAAAGAAAAGGCATCAGTACTTTGGTGGTAGACGTAATAGAAAGGGAAATGTCTAGGAACTTTGGACCAGAAGATTATATGCCTTTAAATGACATGCCGGAAAAATATATATCTTGCTACTCAAGGAACTAAGAAATATAAAAGGCCGCCCAAGAGGGAAGCGATAGAGCAGCAGAAGCGATATGGGAATTACTGCCGATTTCACGAAACTTATGGGCATGATACCAACGAATGCTGCCACCTAAAGAATTTAATTGAGGAGTTGATAAGGAAAAACTAGCTCCAGCAGTACATTGTGGAACCGTGGAACAACGGAGAAGCTCCATGACCCCAGGGTCCACCCGCTCAAGGAAAAATCCCGGGACCCAGTGGAGAGGGGCCCAGGAAAATTGGCGAAAGACTAGCCATCAAATAACACTCAAGCTAGCCGGCCATGTAGGAATGACGCCGCAACCTAAAGAGATGTTATTTCATTCGGCCTTTATCTAGTTTCCTTTCGCAAATAAGCCACCTAGGGACACTAGGGGCATTGTAATTAGGTAGGACTAGCCACTTCCTCTACTCATCAATAAAATCTGCTTCTTGAACCAATGGAACCGCGTTCTCGCAAACAAAACTCCTATGCCGTGTAACCAACAGCATAGCTGAGAAAACGCTCCTCTATTCTCTAATGACGTACGAGGAGTATGGAATCGTAAACAATCAGGGCCGACGGATCAAATCGTCCCCTAAACTTCTAATAACCGGCATTGCCCCAGCAGCAATGAGTAGGTCCTAACCATCAGGGCCGACAGGTCAAATCGGTCCCTAACTTTCTGAAAACCGGCATTGCCCCGGCAATGTCGAAAAGGTCTTAACTGTCAGGGCCGATGGATCAAATCGGCCCTTATCCTTCTCAAAACAGGCATTACCCCAGTTATGCCGATAAGAGCTTAACCGTTAGGGCCAATGGGTCAAATTGGCCCTAACCTTTTGAGAACCTGCGTTGCCTCGTCAATGTCGAGAAGGTCTTAACCTTCAGGGCTGACGGGTCAAATCGGCCCCTAACCTTATGAGAACCGGCATTGCCCCAGCCGCGTCAGGAAGGCCCAAACTGCCGGATCGTCGGTTAGATTGACCCCTACCTTCTAAGATTGACGTTGCCTCGGCAATATGGGAAGGACAACACCGTTGGGTCGATGGTCAAATCGACCCTTGCCTTCTGATAACCGACATTGTCCCGGCAATGTCGAGAAGGTCCAAACTGCTGGGTTGATGGGAAAATCGACCCCAGCCTTCTGAGACCCAGCGTTACCCAAAGATAGTGACATCAGTAAGGTTCTAACCACCGGTCGATGGTGAAGATCGACCAATAACCTTTTGAGAACCAGCGTTGCCCGAAGATAGTCGACGTCGGGAAGGTTCTAAACCGCCAAGTCGATTGTGAAAATCGACCCTAACCTTTTGAGAATCAATGTTGCTTAGAGATAAGCGATACTAAGAAGGTCAAAACCGCTGGGTCGACGGTGAAAATCGACTCCAACCTACTAGTATTCGATGTAGCCCAAAGATTGGTGACGCCGAGAAAGAACCTTCGGATCCAGACTATCGAAGTGGCTGCTTTTGGAGACAGAAGCCGGGGCCCGATTGAACTCTAAACCCTCAGGAATCTGTCGTTGCCCGAAGACAGGCGACAATAGGAGGGTGAAATTGTTCTTAGGTTGAATGGATTGTTCGGCTCAAACTTGCAAATGTCAACCCTTACCCAAAGATAAACAACTTCTAGGAGAAATCCCAAGAGTGTAACCATTAGTATTCTGGTTTATGGAGATCGAAACTAGTGCACAACCAGATTCCCAACATCGAACTTGGAAGAATTTATTATGACGAAAAATGATAATCATGTGTTACGATACATACATCGAGAATGACATTAGTTGAAGATGTCAACTTGGAAAATTCAGTTGCAGCTTGGGGATTGACAGTATCGAACACACAAGGCTTGGAATCAAGCAGGAAAGTCACTTGTTTCCGAAGATAGGAACTATCATGCAAATGGAATTTTTGCATTGACGCTATCGACCAAGCAGGATACACACGGTTGAGGATAGGTGGGAGCAGTCGTAAAGTATCAAAAGCTGGAATCATCAGACTTACTCGATCCTAAAGTAGGGTTGAGAACTGGACTGGAGGCAATCGAAAAAATTGCCCACAATATGTAGTCCCTCGTAAATGCCCAAAGCCTGGCATTTGGAATAATTAATCTGATGAACATAGATACGTATGCAAACAACCAATCAAAAGGATCCCGACCTGGTTCAAACAGGAATAACCGTAGAGTCGGTTAAATAACAGTTATGTTCCGCCACATAGGATAGTTTGGCATCTACTAATAGTGCTTGGTAATAAGATATGACCAACTCAATAACATTAGTATTATTTTCATGCACAAAGTTGTGGTAAATAAACATATTGTTTAGAAACATAATTATATGATATAGGAAAATTTGTAGTATAAGCAGTTGTATTATATACATAGGCAATCGTACACAAACAGGCACAATACATAAAATGAAGATAAGTAAACTAAAGAGAGATTACAGAACAAAAGTGAATCTTTCATTAGTAATAGTTTTTATGTACAATCGTATATCAGAAGGTGTACCCGCACAATCTCGACCTGTTCAAAACAAAAATTAAAAGCGACAGACTCGATAATAACACAACTTCAAAAATGAAATTAGGCTACCATGCCAGTAGTCTCAAAGAACTCTTCGCTTTTTCCCCTCTTTCCACCTTTACCACCGGAGAGACGGCTCTTGTACTTTTTCTTTTCGTCCTTAAGTACCTTGTCGAGGGAGTCTCAACTTTGAAATGAGTGGATTCTTCACCACGTGGTATGTTGTCCTAGGTGGTTAGATCTTCAGGGTTGGAATCTTGAGTCTCAAACTTATCGGTATAGAAGCAGTTGGGTAGAAAGCACCTAGAATCATCAAGTCTTCCTAAGAAACGGATATATCCTACAAGCTCTTTAGAGCAGCAATCTTCTCAAAATTAGGATCTAGGCTGAAACGGGAGGCGGGAGCAGTTGCGCCAAGCCCCATGGAGATAGTGATTGATGCAATAGAGATAGCAGCAATTACTGACCCCTACATAGCTGAAGGTAGAGGAGATAAGTGTGGTTGACCTACAAGTTGACAGACAGAGTAGTATAGTTTAGTAGAAGATTCAAGAGTGAACTGGAGCTTCTGGAAAACAAGGGAAACAAAAGAAATACATGAGCCGGGGCTTCTTTCCTGAACGTCGACTTCAAATTCTCCTTCATCTGCTGTATGCACCTCAGTTTGGCCAGCGGGAGGGGGAATGTAAGGCATAATAGTTGAAATTGCTGCTGAAGTAAGGATTGCCCGGGTAGTTTTGGAGCTAACCCCCATGAGTGCAGGAATAGTCATCGTTAACTCTCTGGATTCTGAAGTGAACACTTCATGCTAACACGAAGAATCGAGCCAGCGAGAGCACTAGTAGTTATAGCATTAGCAGTATCTTTAGTGAGGAGGGCCTTTCCAACATTTTGGTGCTTTCACTGAGAAGACTAAATTCAAGCTTCGATATAGCTCTCTATTTTGGGTTGGGAAGATCCAGAGGTTAGATTTAGGAAACTTCCTCGAAAAATTTAAGCACTGGTAATAGGAGCTGTAGCTGGTGGTGATGAAGGAAACACTCACAAAATGTAAGTTAACAATGAACACGCAGTACCAGGCTCTTCTTCTCAAAATGAAGTAGTTACCAGAGGAAACCTTGATAAAATGAAGTAAGAGCTTAATTGGAAGATGGTGGATAGCCAAAATCTCTGATGGATAAGATGAACGCTTTGCTAGTCTTGCAGTAGCCAAGGACAAAGGGAGTCAGAAGGAAGACTTCTCCTGTAATAGAATAAGAGAACTCTTCAATTTCTTGCCAAAACATAAGGGATGGAAAGCAAAAACAAAAGGAAGCAGTTGTTGGAATTGTAGGAATTGTTATAGGAGGAAGTAGACGTCTTCCCCCTACAAGAAAACCAACCAGTACCGAGAGGAATCCTCTCGGTACTGATAGGAATCCTCTCGGTGCTGATAGGAATCTTAGGTTAGATGATGCATAGGAAGTGGATGCTATGTTGGTCTCTGATGAGGAAGAGGATGTACAACTTGATGGTGATGATTTGGAGTTAGATGATGATACTAATGAAGGTGGAGTTCAGACAACCGCGGCTCAACCAACGGTACGTCTATAGAATACTGAAGGAGTGGTTCTCCTAGAGAGAGGAGGACCTAGACGTTAGTTGGCAAACGGTGACCGTTTGTGGTGTTAAACACTCGGCGTAGCCCCTGACAGTGGACCTTCGAATTATCGTGCTAGCGAGGAATACATCATTGACATGGTCAAATGATTGGTAGGTGTACCCGTCCAGAGCATAGATCTGATCTCTAAAGCATGGATCTGGTCCTAAGTGTGAAGAAGGGAATTCTAACAGTGCAAGACAAGTGAAGGAATATTTATTAACCAAAGTGTAACACCCCTAATTTTAGATAACATTATTCAGGAGATTTAATTGGCTAAATTAAATAGAATAATGTAAAGATTAAATGGTTAAGGGATTGAGATTTGAATAAGGGGTAGCCGTGCCTAGTTAAGTAATGAATTAAATGGGTTTAAAATGAAATAGGAGAGGGAAATTAGATAAGGGGCAATATAGGAATAAGCTACGTTCTTATACCCTAAACTCTTCATACCATAGCATTTCTCAAGTTCATAATCTAAAACACTAAACCTAGAGGCTAGCCACCATTAACGAAGAGTAAGGGGAAGAAAAGCTAAATCAAGAGGAAAAGCTTAATTAACATTCAATCCAAGATGAAATCTCAACTCCTTAACAACAAAACTAAAGGTGGGTAATATGTTACATCTCATATTTTGATGTTTTCGGTTTCTAGGATTAGACCCGAATGATTTTGCAAAGTATATTGCCATGTTTTGAATGATAATTAGATATATATGCTTGTTGATGAATTATGCTTATTCATATTGATTTTATGACATGTTTTGGATTGAAAAACCTATCAAATGACATCCAAATGCCTTGCGATTTTAGTATATGATCAAAAATGATATTTTAGAGATAGGGTTCAAGTTTTATATTTTTCTGAATCAATGTGGATTTGTTATTAATTTTCTAGTGAAGAAAATGGATATTTGGGTTTAAAAGTAATTACGGCAAATATATATATATATATCTTGGGTCAGGAATTTAAATATGTTAGAAAACATACTAAAAGTGATTTATGAGAATTTTAATAGAATTTTCCTAAGTGTTTTAATAAATATATAAAATTATTTAAGGTATGGGACTTAAATGTTTTATATGTTTATAAAAGGAGAAGGAGCTATTTGCAAATGATTTAAAATGTTAATTTCTGTAATTCGGCGGCATCTTCCAAAAAAGATTTTGAAAAGTTAAGGCAACAAATTATAAGGTGACAAATAAGTAGGTTAGTTGAAAAGAATTACCTTTATAAGTTAAAAATCAGGTTTTATAAGGTTCTGATGCTTCATCATCTTCGGCAACCACCTTTCAACTTAGTACCCCCGCTTCCAACTTGATCGAAACCAATGCACATTGTATCAAAGGCTTGGTACGTAGTGAATTGGACATAGGCGAAAGGTACATGGTCGAAATATGAGATTCTAAAGGGGTCGAAGCCTAGTTTTGTTTTCTAAATAAAAATGCACTTGCTTTGCTTTCGATTAAGATAACTTTCGACTTGGTCAGCTGTTGACTTGGTTAAATTGTTTTAAAGAAAGAGGCTTTCGAAATAGGTTGTGCCTTTGTTTTAAAGTAAATGTTTTCGATAGGGTCGCAACCCTTGCTGTCGCCTTTTTCCTTTCGACCTAGATTGGTTTCGAAAGGCCCTTTTGTTTTAAAAATTAGAGCCGCTTCTCCACTGCTTTTGAAGGGATAGGTTTCGACACCATCCACTTCTTTACATAGGAAATTGTTTTCGAAAGTGTTGCTTTCGGCTTTTAAAGACCCTTTTTGATATTATGAAAGTTAAACCCAAAGGTGTCGAAAGGAATGGTTTTGAAAGGTTGTTCCACATGTTTTAACTTAAACCCAATGCTTTCGAAAGGTTTGTTTTAAGTAGTATACATTGATGCTTTCGAAAGACAACCAATAAAAGTTTTGAAAGGAATGGATTCCAGTATTTCGAAAGGTTTACCTTAGTTTAAATGGAAGGTTTCCAATGGTTTTGAAAGGCAAATTAAAGGATTTTAAAAGAGGATGTCTAAGGTTTATAAGACTTTCAAAGAAGCTGTTTTCAATGTTTCGAAAAGACAACTGTCAATGGTTTCAAAAGGTATATTTAGCCTTTAGTCCTAAGGTTATTAAGTAAAGTAGTTTACCTTTATCGAAAGGCGTACTTTCAATAGTTTTGAAAGGGGTACTTTCATTGGTTTCGAATAAGATTGTTTAAAGGTTTTAAGCAAAGGTTTTGAATGTTTTTGTCAACAATGTTTTGAGTAAAGCATATATCATGGCAAAGAGATTTGAGTAAAGCAAATAGTGTATTTTCCTTGTATAAGTATGAGTTAAAGGGTTAAATCATTTTGAAAAGGTTTTCAAGGAAAATTTAAAGGGTAGTTAACCCTAAGTAAAATGACTCAGATAATTGTACACCAGATGGGACTGGTATAGGGTCGCACCCTATACATTAGCTATTAGCCTCCTAGCTAATTTAGTCCAAAACTCCAGTGTGTAGCGCTTAGTCACAGGTAAGACTCAAATGATGGTTACACACAGAAAGGAATATATATGTACAGAGATAGATTATTGGCGAGCCCGCAAAATCATTAGGATCAGGTGACCCTGGGAGAATTAAGTTAAGGACAGACCGTCTAGAAGTATGTATAACAGTTGTTAGATAATTTGTTTAGTTTGTCTGGTAGGCCCGAGTCAGCCAAAGTTTAGTAGTTAGCCAAACAAAAACTACATTTTGCTCGGACAGCTGGTCCATTTATTACCTGTTTTAAGTATATATGATATTTGCTACTATTGATATAATTAGTTTGATTAACCAGTTTGGTTGAAGGATTTTGATTTGCAAAAGTGATATGCTTTAAAGGGATATTAGTGAGCGGAAACCTATTCCGCTAAGCGGCGTGGTCTCACTTAATATCTGTAAACCGAGATGTAATAGTATTATTCGCAATAGGCTTTATGTCTGACTCGAATTTTATGTTTTTCCTATTAAACTCTCGAGTGCTCAAAATTAATTTGAGTAGATTGAGAGTTTGGGTTTACAGGCTTAGTATGTGGACGAATAAAACTTCCGGAGATGAGCAGGAGGCTGATGATAGCTATATTTAGGAGTTGTTTCATTTTTTTCCGCTGTGTTGTATTAAGTCTGATATGACTATTTAGTAATATGGTCAACAAATGGGGCATCTTCATATGTAGCTCTTGGCGTATTTATGTAATAACTATATTTGATCCGAACCTGGGAAATGATTGAGATTATGTAATGGAATATGAAACATGTTTTATGGAATGTAATCAGAAATGTTGTTTTCATAACTCAGTGATTTTGTTTCATATTCATGTGCTTCTAATATTATAGATACCATTAGCATTACCGTATTTGTTCACCGAAAGTTAATACTATGGCTGTAGCATCTGTAGCGCTTAGCTTCGGACCTCTAGATAGGGGATGTCACAACTTGGTATCAGAGCATAGGTTTATGAAAATCTTTAAACTGAAATGATTTTTGAAACCATAATCCTAAGGAATTAGATATAATATCGGGGTATGGGATAACGCTATAGTATGGTATTTTTATTTGCTCTATATAAATATACATTATATCTCTATTCTACTATCTCTCTTAGGCTATTCTTCTATATCTTACGAAGGCTCGAATGCATATATGGATGCTAGAAGAGTTAACCTAGGTGGAGGAAGCACCACAACAAATGGAAATGCCAGACCAACTACCAGGAGAAACCTAGGTCAGGCACAAGTTGAAAATGTGGGTGCTGGAGTCCTGCAAGTAGACATGAGAGCAATGTATCAGTTCTTTGTCAACATGATGCAGGCGGGAATTGATGCTAGTGTGGTTAGAGGAAATGCTGGAAGAGGGAACCAAGAAGCTCTAGTGGTGAATAACTATGATATTCTGAGTAGAGATTTTGCTCGGCTGAGAGGAAAACCATTTATGGGTACTAAAACGCAATCGAAGTGGAGAGCTAGCTACTTCATTGCAAGAGGATTTTCGCTGACTTAGGGCTCAATGATAAGCAGAAAAGGAGACTCGCCTCTAGAAACTTCAAGGGGCGGCACTGTTTAGGTTGAACAATGTGATAGTTGGAGTCAACGAGGAGAATATGACATGGGCTGAGTTCTGAAGGAGGTTTGAGGAAAGGTTTATGTCAAAAATTGCTAAGTCCACTCTGATTAGGAAGTTTTCTGAGTTGGAGCAGGGGGATATGACGGTGCTCGAGTATGCGACGAGGTTTGAGGAGCTAGCGAGATATGGTTATGCTATGATTAATACTTTGATTAAGAGGAATGAGAAGTTCATCAGGGGGTTGAAGCCTGAGCTTGCTAAGGCCATGTTACCGCATATTAGGGATCCAAGTGATGTTGTTATTGAGATGGCGAGGAATGAAGAGATGCAAGCTTTTGTTGAAAGAAGTAAGGCCAAAGAAGCTCGAGGAGGGCAGAGTCAGAAGAGAAAGTTTTTCCACAAGAAAGGAGCTCAGAAGGGTGGAGCTGCTAAGAAGGGAAAGGCAGAAGTGGTATGTTACAAGTGTGACAAGAAAGGAAACTATGCCTATAAGTGTCAGACATGCAAGGGAAAGAAAGCCGCTGAGTAGAAAGGGATAAACTGTTTCAACCGTGATCAGATTGGGCACTATAAGAACCAGTGCAAGGAGCCAGCCAAGGATGGAAAGGGTTAGATGTTTGCATTGGAGCCAGCTACCTCGAGACCAACAGTAGAGAAGAGGGGAAAAGCTATTTTGGGAGGTACGCTTTTGATTTATGGGGTATGAGTTAGAGCTCTATTGATACCGGTGCATTGCATTCTTTTATATCTCATTGTTTGGTAGATAAGCTTAACCTAGAACCCTCATACTTAGTTACTTCCTTATGGGTAACAAATCCAATAGGAGGGTATGCGACAATTAGGATGAAGTGTGACCACCTAGAGTTTGATTTGTTAGGTCATACCTTTGTTTGCAGTTTGCATGTGTTTGATTTCGTAGGGTTTGGAATTATTTTGGGTATGGATTGGTTAAGTAAGTACGATGCTAGGATATTTTGCCATGATAGGAAAATATCCTTTAGACACCCTGACTGTAGTGATCAGATTGTATATACCGTAGAGAACTCTAACTGTGAGGTGAATGCTTTGTTGGGTGTTATGAAGGTAGAAGACGAGTTGAATCCAGTTTTCGTAGTCAAAGAATTCGCAGATGTCTTTGAACCTATAGTAGGATTACCACCGAAACGAGCCATTGAGTTTCAGATAGATTTAGTACCTGGAGCAGAACCAGTAAGTAAACCGCCAAGCAGGATGACACCTACCATGATGAGAGAGCTGAAGGTGCGGTTGGTGGATTTGGAAGGCAAGAATTTCATTAGGCCAAGTAGTTCGCCTTGAGGAGCAGCCGTAGTGTTTTCTAAGAAGCCGAACGGATCGTTAAGATTATGTATTGATTATCGCAAGTTGAATGAGAAGACGATAAAGAATCGATATTCGTTACCCAGAATTGACGATTTGTTCGACCAGTAGAGTGGAGCCAAAGTATTTTCCCAATTGGATTTACCAACAGGGTTCCATCAGCTTAGAGTGGTAGAGGATAGTATTCCTTTGACGGCGTTTAGAACCAGATATGGATCGTACGAATGGTTAGTGATGCCGTTCGGACTAATTAATGCGCCGGCATTCTTTGTGGATTTGAACCGAGTTTTCCGAGAGCACTTGGATAGGTTCGTGTTGGTATTTATAGATGATATCTTGATATACTCTAAGGATGAAAGGGAGCATGAAGTTCATCTTAGAGTGGTGTTGGAAACGCTGAGGCAGCATCAGATGAAGGAAAAGTTTTTGAAGTGTCATTTTTGAAGAAGGAAGTGAAGTTTCTTGGCCATGTAGTCTCAGAGAAAGGGTTGTCTATAGATCCGACTAAGATTGAAGCGGTGAATAATTGGAAGAGACCCGAGACAGTGACTGAGATAAAGAGTTTTCTTGGATTAGCTGGGTATTATCGGAGGTTCATAAAGGATATTTCATGGATAGCAGCACCGATGACTAAGCTAACGCGGAAAGATGTGAAGTTTGTGTGGACCGATAAGTGTGCAGAGGCATTCTAGAAGCAGAAACACTTACTGACTAATGCACCTATGTTGGTTGTTCCAAAAGGGAATCAGGATTTAGTGGTATATACAGATGCATGTGAAACAGGGTTAGGAGATGTATTAATGCAGAGAGGTAAAGTGATTGCCTATGCATCCTGACAGCTTAGACCGCATGAGGTTAGGTACCCAACTCACGATTTGGAATTAGTTACGGTAATTTTTTCATTGAAGGTGTGGAGACATTATCTTTTGGGAGAAAGATTCGAGTTATACACGGATCATAAGTCACCAAAGTATTTATTCTCTCGGAAGGAGTTGAATATGAGACAGTAGAGATGGTTAGAGTTTTTAGCCGCTTATGACTTTGGTATTGAGTACACACCAGGAAAGGGCAATAAGGTTGCGGACGCACTTAGCAGAAAACATCAGAATGCAGTGTTGGCGATGATTGCTGAGTGGAAAGGTTTGGAAGTGTTGACGATATGTAGAGTACAGTGGAGATTTGAAGCTAGATCTAGTAAGGGAACTGTTATGTTTTCATGTTTAGAAGTTTGACCAGTAATAATTGAAAGGGTTACTTCTAAGCAAGGAGAGCATCCAGCATTAGCTGAGCGGATTAGGAAATTAAGGGATGGAATAGAGAGCAATGACTTGAAGGATTTCAGTCTTGACCAGAATGGATGGTTGAGAAAGTAAGGAAGAATGTGTGTTCCGAATGTAGAAAGCATTAGGAAGGAAGTTTTGGAGGAATGCCATCGTTCGAATTTCACCATTCATCCGAGAGGAACTAAGATGTATCAGGACATGAAGAGGAGTTTCTTTTGGGAAGGGATGAAGAGGGATGTAGGCTTATGGGTGAAGCAGTGTTTGAACTGTCAACAGGTAAAAGCCGAACATCAGAAACTAAGTGGATTACTTCAGCCTTTAGATATTCCAGTATGGAAATGGGATTCTATCTCGATGGATTTTATAGACGGGTTGCCAAGGTTAAACAGAGGAAATGAAAGTATATGGGTCATAGTGGACAGGTTGACCAAGAGTGCCCATTTCATTCTAGTTAAGTCAACCAGGACAACACCTGTTTTGTCTAAGTTGTTTATGAAGAATATAAATTAGGCCTCATGGAATTCCTAGTAGTATAGTAAGTGATAGAGATTGCTTATTCACTAGCGAGTTCTGTAAGAGTCTATAGGATACTTTAGGTACCAAGCTCAAAATGTGTACCGCTTACCATCCACAAACTAATAGGCAAACAGAAAGAGTTAACAAAGTCTTGGAAGATTTGTTACGACCTTGTGTGCTAGACTTTGGAGGATCATGGGAAGACCATCTACACTCAGTTGAGTTTTCGTATAACAACAGTTATCATGCTAGTATAGGGATGGCACCGTTTGAAGCTTTGTATGAAAGGCCATGCAAATCTCCCGTATGTGGTTAGAGACCGGGGATAGGTTGGTTCTTGGTCCGGATTTAGTTAGAAAAGCTGCATAAAAGGGTTAGATCATTCGAGCTAGGGTGAACAAAGCTCAGTCTAGGTAGAAGAGCTATACCGATAGAAGATGGAAAGACTTAGAGTTCGCAATCGGAGACCATGTTTTCGTCAAAGTGTCACTCCGATGCAAGGTGTAATTCGATTCGGGAAATTTGGGAAGTTGGCGCCGAGGTTCGTTAGACCATTTCACATTGTAGAGAGGATCGGGAAACTCACGTATAAAGTAGAGTTACCGAACAGTTTGGCAGGAGTCCACGATGTTTTTCATGTTTCTCATCTAAGGAAGTATATTCGAGAACCAGAGACTACTATTTCACCGACTGTGCTAGATGACTTAGTAGTGGAGCCGAATTTGACTATAGTTAGAAAACCAGTTGGTATAGTTGCGAGAGATGAGAAGAGGCTAAGGAACAAGAAAGTCAGATTAGTCAGGGTCCAGTGGAGTAACGACGAGAGAGACTATACTTGGAAAACTGAGACCATGATTCGAGATACTTATCCTGACTTGTTTCATGGTATGTTTTACCTTTATGATTGATTTTGATGTGTACCTTATCGTAATTTCGAGGACGAAATTCTTTAAGGAGGGGAGTCTATAACACCCTTAATTTTAGATAACATTATCCAGGAGATTTAATTAGCTAAATTAAATAGAATAATGTAAAGATTAAATGGTTAAGGGATTGAGATTTGAACAAGGGGTTGTCGTGCCTGGTTAAGTAATGAGTTAAATGGGTTTAAAATGAAATAGGAGAGAGAAATTAGATAACGGGCAAAATAGGAATAAGCTACATTCTTATACCCTAAACTTTTCATACCATAAAATTTCTCACGTTCACAATCTAAAATACTAAACCTAGAGGTCGGCCACCATTAAAAAAGGGTAAGGGGAAGAAAAGCTAATCAAGAGGAAAAGCTTAATTAAAATTCAATCCAAGATCAAATCTCAACTTCTTAACAATAAAGCTAAAGGTGTGTAATATGTTACATCTCATATTTGATGTTTTTGGTTTCTAAGATTAGAGCTGAATGATTTTGCAAAGTATATTGCCATGTTTTGAATGATAATTAGATATATATGCTTGTTGATGAATTATGCTTATTCATATTGATTTTATGACATGTTTTGGATTGAAAAACCTATCAAATGACATCCAAATGCCTTGCGATTTTAGTATATGATCAGAAATGATATTTTAGATATGGGTTTCAAGTTTTATATTTTTCTGAATTAATGTGGATTTATTATTAATTTTCTAGTGAAGAAAATGGATATTTGGGTTTAAAAGTAATTACGGCAAATATATATATATATATATATCTATATATATATTAGGTCAGGAATTTAAATATGTTAGACAACATACTAAAAGTGATTTATGAGAATTTTTATATAATTTTCCTAAGTGTTTTAATAAATATATAAAATTATTTAAGGTATGGAACTTCAATATTTTATATGTTTATAAAAGGAGAAGGGGCTATTTGCAAATGATTTAAACAGTTAATTTCTGTAATTCGGCAGCATCTTTTAGAAAAGATTTTGAAAAGTTAAGGCAACCAATTATAAGGTGACAAATAAGTAGGTTAGTTGAAAAGAATTACCTTTTTAAGTTAAAAATCAGGTTTTATAAGGTTCTGATGCTTCACCATCTTTGGCATCCACCGTTCGACTTAGTAACCCCGCTTCCAACTTTATCGAAACCAATGCACATGGTATTAAAGACTTTGTACGTAGTGAATTGGACAAAGGCGGAAGGTATAGGGTTGAAACATGGGATTCCGAAGGGGTCAAAGCCTAGTTTTTTTCTAAAGAAAAATGCACCTGCTTTGTTTTCGATTAAGATAGCTTTTGACTTGGTCACCTGTCGACATGGTTAAATTGTTTTGAAGAAAGAGGCTTTCGAAATAGTTTGCGCCTTTGTTTTAAAGTAAATGTTTTTGATAGGGTCGAAACACTTGCTACCGCCTTTTCCTTTCAACCCAAATTGGTTTCGAGAGAGCCCCTTTATTTTCAAAATTAGAGCTGCTTCTCCACTGCTTTCGAAGGGATAGGTTTCGACACCATCCACTTCTTTACTTAGGAAATTATTTTCAAAAGAGTTGCTTTCAACTTATTTGTTTTAAGACCCTTTTTGATATTATGAAAGTTAAACCCAAAGGTTTCGAAAGGAATGGTTTTGAAAGGTTGTCCCATGTGTTTTAACTTGAACCCAATGCTTTCGAAAGGCTTGTTTTATGTAGTATACTTTGATGCTTTCGAAAGATAACTAATGAAGGTTTCAAAAGGAATGGTTTCCAGCATTTCGAAAGGTTTACCTTAGTTTAAATGAAAGGTTTTCAATGGTTTCGAAAGGCATATTTAAAGATTTTAAAAGAGGATGTTTAAGGTTTATAAGGCTTTCGAAGAAGGTGTTTTCAATGTTTTGAAAAGACAACTGTCAATGGTTTTGAAAGGTATATTTGGCCTTTAGGCTTAAGGTTTTTAAGTAAAGTAGTTTACCTATATCGAAAGGGGTACTTTCAATAGTTTCGAAAAGGGTACTTTCATTGGTTTCGAATAAGAATGTTTAAAGGTTTTAAGCAAAGGTTTCGCATGTTTTCATCAACAATGTTTTCAGTAAAGCATATATCATGGCAAAGAGATTTGATTAAAGCAAATAGTTTATGTTCCTTGTATAAGTATGATTTAAAGGGTTAAATCATTTTGAAAAGGTTTTCAAGGAAAATTTAAAGGGTAGTTAACCCTGAGTAAAATGACTCGGATAATTGTATACCAGATAGGACTGGTATAGGGTTGCACCCTATACATTAGTTATAGCCCCCTAGCTAATTTAGTCCAAAATTCCAGTGTGTAGGGCTTAGTCACAGGTAAGACTTAAATGATGGTTACACACAGAAAAGAATATATGTACAGAGATAGGTTATTGGTGAGCCCGCAAAACCATTAGGATCAGGTGACCCTGGAAGAAGTAAGTTAAGGACATACCGTCCAGAAGTATGTATAACAGTTGTTAGATAATTTGTTTAGTTTGTCTGGTAGGCCCGAGTCAGCCAAAGGTTAGTAGTTAGCCAAACAAAAACTACATTTTGCTCGGACAGCTGGTCCATTTATTACATGTTTTAAGCATATATGATATTTGATATTATTGATAAATCAGTTTGATTAACCAGTTTGGTTGTAGGATTTGTATTTGCAAAAGAGATATGTTTTAAAGGGATATTAGTGAGGGGAAATCCGTTCCGCTAAGCGGCGTGGTCTCACTTAATTTCTGTAAATCGAGATGTAGTAGTATTATTCACACAAGGCTTCATGACTCGAAGTTTATGTTTTTCCCCTTAAACTCTTGGGTGCTCAAAATTATTTGAGTAGATTGAGAGTTAGGGTTTACAGGTTTAGTAGGTGGATGAATAAAGCTTCCGGAGATGAGCAGAAGGCTGATGATAGCTATATTTAGGAGTTGTTTCGTTTTATTTCCCCTGTGTTGTATTAAGCCTAATATGACTATTTAGTACTCTGGTCAACCAAGGGGGCATCTTTATATGTCGCTCTTAGCGTATTTATGGAATAATTATATTTGATCTGAACTTGGGAAATGATTTGGATTATGTAATGGAATATGAAACATGTTTTATGAAATGTAATCAGAAATATTGTTTTTATAAATCTGTGATTTTGTTTCATATTCATGTGCTTCTGATATTATGGATACCATTAACATTACCGTACTTGGTCGCCGGAAGTTAATACTATGGATGACTATAGCATCTGTAGTGCTTAGCTTCGAGCCTCCAGATAGGGGATGTCACACAAAGGCAACGTTCCGATGCGATACTTGTGCAATCATCGAGGATCCTAGAAGTAGCAATCCAGAACTCATCTTGATCCAGAGCACGCTTTGTTTTTAACGAAACCATACTCTAAGGCATAAGCATTAACCAAGTTATTAACTGAGAAGAATTTAACTAGAACCTTGTCTAGTGCAATGTCTAGTTTTAGACATTATAGTTGAGAGCATCTCCAATCCATGAACTGTTGGAATTAGATTAGCCCGCAGCAGAAGAAATGGGTGAATTTCAGAAATTTACCACTTTTGGATCTTTTAGGCCTATGAAGTCTAAAGATATATTAGATCCAATTTATTAAAGTTTTAAATAAAATCGTATTTTATTTGAAATTGATTAAAAGAAGTTTTTAATTAATTTAAACTTAAAACAACAGTGTATCAAATACACTGAACAATTGCACATAATAGTAAATTAAGAGTAAGAAACTATTCGTTTCTTTCTCCAAAGCTTATGTAATTTAGAGAAGGAAACTTCTATCTCTTTCTCTATAAGTTATAAAGTTAATTAAAGAAATAATATGCTTTATATGGAGAGAGAAACCTTCCATTTCTCTCTCTTTTAGTTGAATTAATTTATACATTAAATGCCATTAATTATAAATGAATACATGGCATAAAATGTAAGTTTGTCTAAATATATTCCAGTGTGAATTATGAGTGTACAACATTGTGGTGTTATAATGGACTGTTCACCATATGACATTTATACGTGATAGTATATGGATCAAATATCCATCAATATTCTTTTATTTCTTTTAGAGTTCGGAACTCATAAAATGCAATACAATGTCTAAAAAAAATAAACACGTAAGTGAACATTTGACGAATGTATTAAGTAGTTGTAAAAATTAGGCACTTGCATGGGTATAGAAAACATTAACATGCAATAGGCATTTAATAGTGGGTATTATATTTCAATTTGTCAACTTTCAATTTAGTTCATTTGTATATGTTAATTAATAAATGTTTTATCAATCATATAAATTCACAAATTTATCATTGTAGATAATTATAACATTATTTAGCAATCTTACAATATTATAAAGGTTAAATGTTACCATTTCATTTTTCTAATAAGGCTCCCAGTAGTATTTTATGTTTTACCAAACCCTAGGCGAAACATAGAAGTCTTTCAACTTCATTAGTGTGAGTTAGGACTCGTATTCCTTGAGATTCTGACCTTGAGGAAAGCTCAACAAATCATAGGCCTGCATACGATGGATAACTCTTTATCGGTTGTATCATATACAGCTCCTAACCTATGGTACCTTGTCCTAATCCCGCCTTTACGTTGAGGAAAGCTCAACAAGTAAAGTGGGGCTATTCACTTGGACCTATCATTTCACGACGGCCTAAGTATAATGCATGTACCTTAAGGAAAGCTCAACAAATAGGTGTGGTTATCTTACCTCGTCTATTCAATATATTACTACACATAACATCCCTAGCTTGAGGAAAGCTCAACACTATGGAGTATGCAAGAAATTTATTAATATATAAATGATAGAGGACAACTTTATATTAAAGATTCATAGACTTCAATATATTATATCGAGTGATATCGACTTATGGAATAATGTATTTCTTATGAAATACACTCATGACACATCGGAAATCACAGTGTACATACATTTATGTATGTATTTATTCCTTAAGTCTATTTAGGGTTTCTTTAATGTTCCACCTTTCGTTTATACATTCATATCATATAAGTTCTATTATTATATAATTTTTATATTTCATATTACTTGTATAATAGTCTTATGTATAATATTTTATAATTAAGTCTTATTTAATTAATTTTAATTAATTAACTCTTTAATTAATTTTAAATTAGTATTCCAGTATAACTTTTATATTGGACATACCTACTATAACCTTTATAGTGTAATACATATATCTTATATATGTTTATGTTTATTTAATTAATTAACCTTTAATTAATTTATTTAATTAAACAATTGTAATTAAATTATATTAATTTCGAAATTTATCTTATATACATACATGCATACTTATTTTACCTTAAACACTTTAAAATAACATAACATATATAATACATGCATATAAGTATTGATTAATTAACTCATTTTATTAATCTTACTAATAAATTTCGAATTTTAAAGTTTGAAATTAATATTTAAATAGTTTCAAACATTTTGAACTTTTTATTACATTTTGAAAAATTATCTTATGTTATAACCTTTTATAATAAATATGTTTTTATTTTAAATTTAAAATCTTATCTTAATTTTCAAAACTACTTTGAAAATTAGTCCAAGGCCCAATTCAATTTGAGCATTTCCTATCAAGAGCAACCTTTAGGCTCACTTCACCTTTCAAGTCAGGAAGATAACTGTTAACCGGTTATTTGACCCGGTAACGAGAGGCTTGGCACAGAGTTCCATTTGGCATTCATGGTTCGGCGCACAGATGTTACTTGTTTTGGGCCGAGGTATCTTGCCACTAGGCCCACCAGGGAAGTCCAACCCATCTTCGTCTATAAATAGAGAGGCAGGGGCACAGTGAAATGGACCTTTTTTCCAGAACACTGGGGAGACTCTGCCGCTTTCAAGACTCACTCTATTCAGTTCAAACTTGTATTCAAGTCATTAATATATGGATTGTATCTGTATTCAACTACTTGTGAAAGCAATAAAGATCAAAACTCAAAGTGGACGTAGGCAGTTACGCCGAACCACTATAAATCTGGTGTTCTCGTTTTTGTTGTTTCTTTGGCATTGAATTACACTATTTTTCAGTTCTAATTTATCTTCTTTAGTAATCTCTCTACATAATCTTTCTCAATGAGGTTAGTGACCAATTTTGGTGCTAACACTTTGGTGCTTTCACTGAGAACTGAATTCTCAGCTTGATTGGATCTCATCGTCTACTAGTGGATTTCCATATTCGCGAGATAGATCCAGTTATTTACTAGAAAACTTCCTATTCTACTCAGATTTGAAAGAAATCTAAAGGAAGCTGATAGACGTAGATTGGATTCACCGATGTACGCAAGATCTGGGGATTGGACGTTGAAGTTTGCACTCAAGTTGAATGAAGGCCGACCCTCCTCTGAAGGCAATTCGACCAATCGCTCCAGAAAAGGCGTATGCCGATCGCCCCAGAAAAGGCTTATGCCGATCGCCCCAGAAAAGGCTTATGTCGATCGCCCCAGAAAAGGCATATGCCGAACGCCCCAGAAAAGGCTTATGCCGATCGCCCTAAAAAGGCTTATGTCGATCGCCCCAGAAAAGGCGTATTCCGAACGCTCCAGAAAAGGGGTATGCCGAACGCTCCAGAAAAGGTGTATGCCGATCGCCCCAGAAAAGCCGAGCGCTCCAGAAAAACAACTCCATGCCGATCCACTCCAGCTCTATGCCGAGCCGCTCCAGCTCCATGCCGAGCAGAACCATGCCGAACGGCTCAGTGTATGCCGAGCAGAACCATGCCGAACGGCTCAGTGTATGCCGAGCAGAACCATGCCGAGCCGCTCCAGCTCCATGCCGAGCAGAACCATGCCGAACAGCTCATTGTATGCCGAGCAGAACCATGCCGAACGACTCAGTGTATGCCGAGCAGAACCATTCCGAGCCGCTTCAGCTCCATGCCGAGCAGAACCATCCCGAACGACTCAGTGTATGCCGAGCAGAACCATGCTGAACGACTCAATGTATGCCGAGCCACTCCACGCCGAACGACTCAGTGTATGCCAAGCAGAACCGTGCCGAACGACTCATTGTATGCCGAGCAGAACCATGCCGAACGACTCAGTGTATGCCAAGCAGAACCATGTCGAACGACTCAGTGTATGCCGAGAAGAACCATGCCGAACGACTCAGTGTATGCCGAGCAGAACCATGCCGAACGACCCAGTGTATGCCGAGCGGGACCATGTCGTTCCGAGCGACCCAGTGTATGCCGGTCCCTCTCTCAAAAAACAATCTGACCGGTCCCTATTCCAAAAAAATATGGATCGGGTACGACCCCTATTTTTTTAAAAAAAATAATTTTGAGTACGACCCAAATTTCCGAAAAAGAGGTGCAGTGCCTCCGGATAGTGAATTCAAAACTCAACTTAATAAAGGAACATTTTATCCACTTCCTTGACATCCCATGATCGACCAGGGCATAGAGGATCTAGCGACAGCTTATAAACGACATCAAGGGAACGGACAAGCAACCGCTATTCAAACGGTACTCCCAAAAGGTTGGAGAACATAGATGATATGACTCTAGCAAACGCCAAGATGACTCCAAGCACCATTCTTCGCTGACCCAGCACTTCGAATTTAGTGACTCCAAGCAAACCAATGTTTTGGCTCTACGCAATTTATTCCAAATACTAACAAGGGTATCATACTGATCGCGTTTGAGGAAAGTCGACCTCCAGATACATTTTGGCAGCTAGTTAGCTAAAGAGCCTCCTACGACTATGGATCGTTTATTTTACAAAATGAATCAGAACTAAAGTGAGGAGGAGTGGAGCATACTAGGAAAAATAACAATGCAGGCCTGTCGACTAAGGACATTGATTCTAGTAGACAAAACAAGATCTCAAAATTCGACTCATATGCTCTTTGATAGATTCAATCGATAGCCTCTACTTGGAAGCTCACGACTCAAATTGGTACTAGAAACCAACCTCGAGAGAGCCCATCGAAGTCCAGAGAAAATCGGAGGAATGTTGTATATTCCAAGATGCATACCGATCTTGACACTGGCGATTACAAACACCTCTGAGGTGTGATCGAAAAGCTTTTTCGGAAAAGAAAGCTTCAGTAGTACATGCAAGCCTCGTAGAAGGGCGAGCCAGGAACTGGGGATGCCCATCAATAAAGAGCTATAATTAATAATTGAACCGTTGGCAGTCGGCATCCCGCTAGAAGGGGCTATGGGAAGAGTTGAACAGCAAGCACACGATGCTGCTCCACTTATCAATAAGATTTATCCCAAACTTCTTTGGATTATTTTCTATTTCAATTTGAAATGTGCTTTGAATTGCAACAGACTTAAACTAAACTTCTTCCAAAACGATGCAGGTGACCAAGTACTCAAAGTTGGTTTCCAACCAATCCACGCAGACCTTAATCGGATTTGTGGAGTTTCATCAAGACGAGCATGATTCGTTCGCTCATTATCAACCATGTGCCTTTGATTTGGGGCCAAGGACTAGAGATTGAAAAGCTCATCACGGTCTAAGCCCAATACAAAGCCAACATAACCGACCATCCATCCATCGACCTCCACATTTGACTTGGAGACCTAAACAAGGCTTGGAATGAATATAGCCCGATCATCCACTCCAATCGAGTCATAGAACAAAGTTCGACAAAATACAGATACCCCTCATGAAGCTCAGTGACGCCGGGATCCATCTAAAGTGGATGTGATTTGATCATCTACACATCAAATCCTACCCTGAACACGAAAGGTTGTTCGAAAGCCCAACTTGAAGTAGCTATGGTAAACTGCCTACTCATTAACCATCGCTCTCAATACATGGACGCGACTGCACTGTGAAACATATGCAACTTACTTTGTCTACCCAGTAATCCATCATCCTCGTTTTTTGGAAAGAGATACGAAGCAAATTGTGCGAGACTTGATTATCTAACCACAGCATGGATGTGATCCAACCATCTGTCATATACCTCCTTCCTTGACTTGATTGGAAGAGCTATAATCACCAAGCGGACGAGAATCGACCGTCCATTTTCAAAGTTTCATCCTTGATGCTGGGGGCAGAGTCCCATTCCATGAGCGAACGTGGTTTGATCATTCATTCGACAACATTAGCCTCGATACGGTAAATGAAATACAAATCAAACGGGTGGAAATACACCTGCACTTCATAAAAATCTCTAAGTCCCTGAAGCGAACTAGAGTACTCTGAGTCCCCAGAGCGCGGACTAGAGTATAAACGACTTCAGAAAAATCTCTAAGTCCCTGAAGTGGACTAGAGTACTCTGAGTCCCCAGAGCGCGGACTAGAGTATAAACAACTTGAGGAAAATCTCAAAGTCCCTGAAGCGAACTAGAGTACTCTGAGTCCCCAGAGCATGGACTAGAGTATAAACGACTTCAGAAAAATCTTTGTGTCCCTGAAGCGGACTAGAGTACTCTGAGTCCCCAGAGCGCGGACTAGAGTATAAACGACTTGAGGAAAATCTCTAAGTCCCTGAAGCAGACTAGAGTACTCTGAGTCCCCAGAGCGCGGACTAGAGTATAAACGACTTCAAAAAAATCTCTATGTCCCTAAAGCGGACTAGAGTACTCTGAGTCCCCATAGCGCGGACTAGAGTATAAACGACTTCAGAAAAATCTCTATGTCCCTGAAGCGGACTAGAGTACTCTGAGTCCCCAGAGCGCGGACTAGAGTATAAATGACTTGAGGAAAATCTCTAAGTCCTTGAAGCGGACTAAAGTACTCTGAGTCCCCAGAGCGCGGACTAGAGTATAAACGACTTCAGAAAAATCTCTAAGTCCCTGAAGCGGACTAGAGTACTCTGAGTCCCCAGAGCGTGGACTAGAGTATAAACGACTTGATGAAAATCTCTATGTCCCTGAAGCGGACTAGAGTACTCTGAGTCCCCAGAGCGCGGACTAGAGTATAAACAACTTGAGGAAAATCTCTAAGTCCCTGAAGCGGACTAGAGTACTCTGAGTCCCCAGAGCGCGGACTAGAGTATAAACGACTTCAGAAAAATCTCTAAGTCCCTGAAGCGGACTAGAGTACTCTGAGTCCCCAGAGCGCGGACTAGAGTATAAACGACTTGAGGAAAATCTCTAAGTCCCTGAAGCAGACTAGAGTACTTTGAGTCCCCAGAGCGCGGACTAGAGTATAAACGACTTCAGAAAATCTCAATGTCCCTAATGCGGAATAGAGTACTCTGAATCCCCAGAGCGCGGACTAGAGTATAAACGACTTAAGAAAAATCTCTACGTCCTTGAAGCGGACTAGAGTACTCTGAGTCCCCAGAACGTGGACTAGAGTATAAACGACTTCAGAAAAATCTCTAAGTCCTTGAAGCGGACTAGAGTACTCTAAGTCCCCAGAGCGCGGACTAGAGTATAAATGACTTTAGAAAAATATCTAATTCCCTGAAGCGGACTAGAGTATAAACGGCTTGAGAAAAATCTCTAAGTTCTTGAAGCAGACTAGAGTACTCTAATTCCCCGGAGCGCGAACTAGAGTATAAATGACTTGACAAAAATCTCTACGTCCTGAACTGTGGACTAGAGCATAAACCATTCGACAAATCTCTACGTCCCCGGAGCATGGACCGAAGCATGAACACAAATTGGGCACGAGCTGACCGGGGGAAGAATAACTCTAAGTCACTAGAATGCAGAGTGGCGTATAAACTTTGATAAATAGATGAGTGGATTCCAACTGTTCTCTATTCTGCAAACATTGGCCTAAAATCGACGGGAGGAGTGTAAACTCGCTAGGGATGGAGTTCGACCATCCGACTTGTGGCCTGGCCAAATCAATGTATGAAGCAAGGGTACAAATCACTAAAAGCTGAATACGACAGCTCATTGTAGCTCTAGTTTGGCGTTCTTTACAACTTAAGGCAACAACTGCAAGGAAACCTTAATACAAAGCCAATCGGAACGGCATCCAAAGCTACGAACGACCGACTATATCATACCTCAGATCGATGGTCAATATCGATCCACACCAAGCACATACGAATGTGATTCGAATGTCCCTTGAAAAGCTTTGACCACCAGAGTGTGGAAAGGAGAGTAAACCATGAAGACTTGGACATTAATTCTCCAGCACCCTTTTTCAATCCATGAGGAGGAGTATGAAACTGGATGAGCATGACCCGACTGCTCTTGAGGCAACTTTACCCCAAGATCTGATTATAGAACATGAACCAAAGTGGACGTGGCTGACCGTCCAATATCCAGCTTACGCCCATAAACTGACGACGCATCGGAGTGTTCCCCTTGGAATGAAAAACCACAATACAATCCAGGATAGGCGAGACTCAGCCTTTCATCAACTGACCTGATCCCATAATTCAAGGGGAAAGAGAGTAAAGCTAAAGAGGGCATGGTTGGCCTTCCTACTTATTGGTATATACCCCAGGCTTGGGGGCACGAGTGAGAAGTAGGATGAATATGAACCGACTATTCACCGATCAACTCTATGTTTTTGGAGTTTAGGTGGGAATATAAACATAGCTAGGGCGAGACTCAACCGTCCACGCAGCACATTTGTCAACCCGAGACTGGGAGCAGAAGCGTGATCATCCAAAGACTAGCTACTATAGCTCAATATTGAAACTTATATATAGTGCTTACAGTCACTCAAGGCTACGACCAAAAGAATGCCTAGAGATAGAATCATTAAATCAATGCCAAAGCTCATGGGCAACTGACTGTCACTCCAACCCGAAGGGCGAGTGAAGGATCATGAATGCATTAAATAGAAAATGTGTTACTCGAATGTACAAGCAAATTCAAACTCATAGCAAGATCCAGCTATGCAGTTGCACGCTACTCGAGGCTGACCCCTACTCGACATTTCCTTCAACGTGCTTTTAAGCCTGATCTTTGGCCATTTGCAGATAATCAATTAGATCATTCAGAGCCCTTCATTATTAGACTTAACAACTCATGACAAGACTCTAGGGTTCGACCAGAGTAACCATCAACGTATATGCCTACCAGCCATTATGACAGGGCATACAATAACCTAAGACATCTGAAAGACTACATAAATAGAATATCGAACTAAACCAATTTGATATCACTTGTTTCCTTCGAAGGGCTATCCAAGGACGGAAATTAGCAGACCTCATACCCGAATTCATTGCATCAGATGACTACTCGACGAGTAGTAGAGAGCCAACCAACAGATGAAAAATGTACGCGGCTGGAGCATCCAGTGATCAGTGTTTTGGCGCAGAAGTCTTGTTAATGACCATTGAGGAACGATCGATCTGCTACGTCCTGAAACTCGATTTCCCTGTAACGAACAATTCACGTATTACATCATTACACACATCCTAAGCGATCGAAATAAAAAGATTCAAGTCACTGGCCATGTTAGCCAGTTTCAGGGACGCACAACGGACATACTTTGTTTCGATTGAAATACTTAATATTCCAAGCATTGACGGATAGAGATCGGCTAGATCTTGGAGACAGAGCCAGAAAAGGGGTCATGGTTGACTCCTATCAAAGACTATCTACAATGAGAAATTCATACTGAATGGAGGAATGGAAAACGACAGATAATCCTAAAAGCTTCATGCCAAATCATCCAAGAAGAAGCCATGTGTAGAAAGAAGTTTATCCATTCCCATGCTTTGGTATATCACCCATAATGATATTAAGTGAGTCTTGAGCAAAGTATATGAAGAAGAATGCGGCGAGCACATCAGGGGGCAAACCCTAACAAAGAAAATACTCCGCTACGGGTATTACTGGCCAACTATCAATCAAAATGCGGTTGATCATGCTAGACAATGCGATGAGTGCAAGATGTTTGCAAAAACTCTGGGAACCCCGCCGATGGAAATTACTCAAATGGCTGATCCGTAGCCGTTTGCCACTTGGGGGCATTGACATCATCGTCTTCTTTCCGATCCTAAAGGTGGTGTGGAATACGCCAACATAGCGGTTGATTACTTTACCAAATGGGTAGATGAAGAACTATTAACCACGACTAAGATGAAGAAAATAATCAATTTCATTGTCCTTAATGTCATCTGTCCTTATGACCTTCCATGATCCATTATAATTGGTTGAAGCTATGAACAAAATCATCATAAAGTCTATTCTGAAGAGAGGTTTGGAAAAGGCTAGAGGTAAATGGGTGTATGAATTTTCAACAGCATTATGGGCTTGTAGAACACCCATGAGTTCACAACTGGCCATACTCCATTCGCCCTTACTTATGGCTCCAAGGCCATCATCTATGTAGAACTTGAAGTCCCCTCTCATCGAGTGGCTGATGACAACCAATATTACAAAAAAAAATATAAACAAGGAATTGCAATTAAACTAGAAGGAATTGGTGATAACTCACGAAAATATAAAACGCATCCAGGAGCCAATGGCAAGAACATGTACCTGAATATGCATGTTTATAGTCATAAAATTCGACTTCTTGAAATCAACAGAATTTGGATTTCACATGGGGTTATTAAGAAAAGACTGGATTAGATAGCCGAAGTTTACTAGCCCTAAAATACCAAACACAGATGGCCACTGATGAACTACAATCCTGAATTTATACTATTGGAAATCGACAAAACGTTGGGACGACCAAAGAAGGATACGACACTTTAGGAGAATAAAATTGAAGAATAATGACTATTAAGAAAATATGATGGATTTCTTTCTAGAGACTCTAACTTGCTTCGATTCAAAGCACGTCATGTATGCAACAAGATGTATTTTGGGGGGCAAAGTGTTAATCGGTTATTTGACCCGGTAATGAGAGGCTCGGCATAGAGTTCCATTTGGCATTCATGGTTCGGCGCACAGATGTTACTTGTTTTGGGCCGAGGTATCTTGCCACTAGGCCCACCAGGGAAGTCCAACCCATCTTCGTCTATAAATAAAGAGGCTGGGGCATAGTGAAATGGACCTTTTTTCCAGAACACTGGGGAGACTCTGCCGCTTTCAAGACTCACTCTATTCAGTTCAAACTTGTATTCAAGTCATTAATATATGGATTGTATCTGTATTCAACTACTTGTAAAAGCAATAAAGATCAAAACTCAAAGTGGACGTAGGCAGTTACGCCGAACCACTATAAATCTGGTGTTCTCGTTTTTGTTGTTTCTTTGGCATTGAATTACACTATTTTTCAGTTCTAATTTATCTTCTTCATTAATCTCTCTACATAATCTTTCTCAATGAGGTTAGTGACCAATTTTGGTGCTAACAATAACCAGGTAGGACATGGTACTTGATTACCCAATTCCAATCCTAGACATCACCTTTCTAGACACCGTACTAAGTGCGCAAGCTTAATTAGTTAGCCTTAACATGACTAATTTAGACCGCATAGGCTATTGGGCTCTAATACCATTGTTGGAATTGTGTCAGCCCACAGTGGAAGAAATGAGTGAATTTCAAAAAATTTACCACTTTTGGATCTTTTGGGCCTATGAAGTCTAAAGATATATTAGATCCAATCTAATAAAGTTTTAAATAAAATCATATTTTGTTTGAAATTGATTAAAAGAATTTTTTAATTAATTTAAACTTAAAAAAAATAGTGTATCAAATACATCGAACAATTGCTCATAAGAGTAAATTAAGAGTAAGAAACTATTCATTTCTATATCCAAAGCTTATGTAATTTAGAGAAGGAAACTTCTATCTCTTTCTTTGAAAGTTATAAAGTTAATAAAAGACATACTATGCTTTATACGGAGAGAAAACCTTCCATTTCTTTCTTGTTTAATCGAAATAATTGATACATTAAATGACATGGCATAAAATATAAGTTTGTCTAAATATATTCCAGTGTGAATTATGAATGTACAACATTGTGGTGTTATAATGGACGTATCAAATACATCCATTTGTGTGAATATATAAACAATGCTAAAATATGAAAAAGTTTGAACATATCAAATATATTCATTCCTCAATTGCATGACATAATAGTTAAACATAGGCAAGTATGGTTAATTTATAACTAGATATATACGAATGAATCAGAATCAATTTAAAGGCAATCATAAATGGAACAAAGAGGAAAGAAATAAAAGATAACAAAGATGATTGATTCATCTTTCCTCTTTGGCAAACTTAACATATGCAGCATTCAATTAATAATCAATGAATCGTTAAGACACTAGAATAAGAACAGCCAACAATAATTAATATTCATATACTATTGTCTCATTCTAAATTGTTTGTTAAAAATAAAGCAATTAAATTATACAATTTGAAATATGAACATTAAATGTTATATGTACACATACATATAAATGTAATTATGTGTATTTAAATATTAAACCAAAACTTCTTAATTAATTCAAAATAAACTTCCATATTACACTAAAATTTTCAAATTTATTTGCGAACTTATGTAAACTTAAATAATTAACAAAATACATATACGTACAATTAAATCAAGAGATACAACCTATATGAATAAAATTTTCTTTTCCTTTTTTTTATAAAACAGAAGTGAAACATACTAAACTAAACAATATATTAACAATCCTTTAAATATTTAAAGAAGCATATTTGAGATATCAAACATGGTAAACAATTTAGAAAATGACTGTAATCAATTTGTCACCAATACATTCTTTAATCATCTGTAAGTTTCTATTACATTACAGATGTAAATAATAAGAATATACAAACTTTCAAATCTAAAATATATGCTTTGATTTAGGTGCTTAAAACATAGATCTACAATTAAAACATTATATTAATCATATACAGATCATTGTTTTGATTTATCAAAACGAAATCAAATCAATTAATATGAGCATACAAACTTTCAGATCTAATGAATTACACTTTGATTTGAAAGTTTAAAACATAGATCTATGATTAAAACATTGTAAAATTATATATACAAATTTCAGTTTTGATTCATCTAAATAAAACTCCAATCAATTCATATAATAAAAAATTCAAACTACATAAACCATTTTCAAATCAATTGAGAGAATATTATATGCATATAAATCATGATATTCAATTTTATTCATTGAAGCATTAGATCAAAATGATTAGAATAAAAAGATCATACCTTAATTCCAAAACCTTGAATCACAACTCAAAGCAATGAATTCACCATTAGATGTATCCAATAAATTACACCTTGAACGATGAATCAAATCTCCTAGATTCAAAATCAGCCTCCAGATGTTGCAAGGATCAGAAGGAATAAACCACTTTTCATAATTGATTTTATTTATATTTGATTTTGGGAATAATTGAAGCCGTAGAAGATCTCATATTTTCAAGCATTGGAGAAGAAGGAGAGAACCAGAAAAATTACAGAAAGAAAATGAAAAATGAGAAAGTCAATTGTACGTACAAAATGAATTAGAGAATATGTTTTATTTGAAAGAAGGGAACCTTTCCCATTTTTTAATTAAAACTTCCCTAATTAACTCTCTTGATTAACCTTCTCATTTCACTCCTATTTCTTTACATGTTATGATTGAAAATTACGTGCCATCAAATGACATAAGATTCCATAAATCAATGCACATAATTATCTTTTATTTAATTACATTGATATCATATATCAATGCGCACAAATATAACTTTTATAAATGCATTCAGATAATTACAAATAACTCACAAACATCAAATAAAATAAATAATAATTAATATTTCTCAAATACTAATTAGTTTAATTAATTTACAACTTCTTATAAATTAATTAAATTATGTGGTTTTTCGGATAATTCATCATTACGGTTGTGCTACTCAAAGGTGTAAATTCAGTCAGCGATTAATATTGAACAACTCAAATATTAACGTTCACAGTCACTTAGCGGGTGATGTGACATTTTGGCTGAATTCATCGCTTACGCATCTTTTGGTAAAATCCCATTTTAGTTATTATACATGGTATCCAATAGTGATAATTATTTACACCAATTCTCTTCATCAAAACTATATCACATTAGGACTTTTGGAATTTGGTAATGACCAAAATTCCAATATCATACATATTCAACTTTATAGTCCAAACACAAAGGCCTTGTTTCAATAATAACGATTATTATGAACTGAATTGCTCTGGCCAAAGACTTTGATTTTGACTTGAACATCATATAACTAAGGAGACGAATCCTCTCTTGAATAGTGTTTCACTTCCAACGCTTTCACTCGACCCAACTATAGTCGTTCGATGGACATCGTGCCATGATTTAACTATAATCAAAGCGGAGCTTCCACATTAAAGATCAACGGTATCCTCAAGTCAAGAGAACTTTGTAAATTAGTCACATCATATTTTTGCTTGACCTTAGTTATATTAACCAACAGAAAACTATCGAGTGAGTCATTCCATAGTTATCCAATAACTATCAGTACGTAACTCCTAGGTGCCCCCAACAGTCATGAGTAATACACTGCCCAATATTTGAAGAGCGTTACGTACTCTAGTTTTAACGGATACATCGATATCCAGTCTCGATGCATCTTGATTTGGAACATTTAAAATGGTATATTTATTTAATTATGATAAATTACTCATGGTTACAACACTTTGTAACTACTATCACAAAATATACCATTTATTGGTTTTCTGTTAAATATATTTTTAATTAAATTAATTAATATAACCTCATTATATCAAGTATATAATAGAAAGAAACGCCTTTATTGCGAACAAGATTGGTCAATGAGTTAGATATATGTAACAAATTAAATAATTACCACTTGGGCATACCCCAAACTCTATCATGAACTTTTTTGTTGTAATGTACATTACACATCATCAACATGTAATTTAGTTTAAACTATCATCTTCAATGTCAATGTTAATGACAATGTTATTATGACTTAGCAAAAAATTATTAGACGTTGCCAGTGGAATGTCTAGTTTTAGACATTGTACTGCACAATGTGAAGCAATAAATATACATAATGGAGTAATTTTTTATGTATTATTTTTAGGGGCATTTCACTAGAAGGACAAACTTTGCAGTCCAATTAGTTTCTAAGACACACATCCACAGAAATTAATTTCAAGGCCAAAGTCAGCAGAATAATTACTTTTAAGGAAAAAGTCAACAGTCCAATTACTTTCAAGGACATAATTTCATAGGTTTTTAGGCCTTAGAAACTAATTATTTTGCATTTTGTCCTTAAAAGTAATTATTTCAGTTATGCGTCCTAAAAACTAATTGCACTAGCTAAAGAGGCCCTTGTGGCTAATTTCCACTTATTTTTATATATTTAAATTTTGATTTGCACACATAGTCAATTTCTTTTCTATAAATACATTTGCATTAGAGTAGTTTTATTCCTTTTAATGTGATGTTTAATTTTTAAAAATTACATTGACAATGTGATTTATCTCTTGACACATAAGATTCAATTAACAGTACATTCTATTTATATTGAAGATGCTCTGAGAATCTTAAGTAGTGAATATACATAATAAAATATTTATTTATTTATTATTTTTATTTATTTAAATTTTGATTGGAATACATAGTTAATTTCTTTTCTATAATTTTTTTACATTGAAGTGGTTTTCCTCTTTTCAATGTGATGTTTAATTTTTAGAAATTATATTGAATTAACATTGTGATTTATCTCTTGACATATTTGATTTAATTAATATTATTTACATCATATCTACATTGAAGGTGCCCTTAAAGTTCATTTCATTCGTATAAATTATGCTGTGAGGAGAGAGGATTTTATATGTCAAATTTCGATCTAGTTTTGGACGATTAGGAAGCAGATTATGAAATCATGAGTTATTCCAAAGTAGAGAAAACTACATCAACATAAGCAAGAAGCAATAAAAGTTGAAATTTAGAAGATGGCAAAATACAAAAAGAAATGGTGATGTCTGAAAATTGGCAACGGTCCAAATTTATGAGTTTAACTTCAATAAAAAATGCACCAACAACTTTCGAGTGAAATGCTATACTTTCAATTTTCCACGATCGTTGTTGACCAAGCCAAAAGCGGTTCCTCCCACTTTCTCCTTGATCTGTAAACACGATCGATTGTCATGTTTTTCCATTATATTCTGAGCTCAACTGATTTTGATCCTATAAATAGTTTAGCAGATGCACGGGAAGACATATCTAATCTTTCATCACCATAATATCCGAAAAAATTCTTCATCGTGGCTATACTCGACCATTCGACAATGTTTCGTCTGTATACTCGAGTTCATTTTCTAATCAACTTCTTACGATGCATTGTTTCATTGATTGAAACACGTCATTTCGTATTTTTATCATATACGAATATGTGATAAAAATAGAATTAAAGTTCTATAGGCCCGATTAATAGCCATATCACTACAAAAATAGTGATGTTTGTTTATTTACTATTATAATATTTTTAATGTATTTCCATGATAATGATTTTTTAGTGCTTTACCATTTGGTTCGCTCAGTGTCGGCCCTACATGTTCAATTGTCCTAGTCAAAATGATAAAGAAAGGTATCGATCATGCACCAATCAATCTGGTATAAGGCAGTAAACCTGGCCAATGCCTTCAATGCAATTATATTGTCCTACCTATTTAAATTATAAACGGTTCCTCTCCAAATGTTGCTTCTTTAATGTCTTGTTTGTCTTGCCCTTAGGACGAGCTTGGGTTTGCTTAAGATCATATAAATCCCATATTTAAAATATAACTCCGATTGAAAGACTAAAGTTCTTATTCATTTGATCGTGCATGCTCATGTACGAAGAAGTAAACATATATCGAACAAACTAAAGACAATTGATAGTCGGGTGTCGAAAATATATTTTTGATAGCCCAATGCCAAAATTTTGAATTTAAACGCCACATACTCCTCCGGAGCTTTATTATTTAAACGAAACTTGTTCTGACAAATGACAATCTTTGACCTCTAATATTTTGGTAGCATGCTATGAAAATGTCAAAAATTGAAGTCTTCCTCCTGTGGAATTCCGAAAAGAAAAAATGAAACAAGATCGAAAGAGCACAAGACAGGGGTTACGCAAATTACATTATACAATATATATCGCTACTGAGCATAACATTTTGACTTTGACTTGAATTTCTCTGAAATTTTCCCTCTTTTAGCAAAAAATGCGTAGTCCTATTAACCGACACTGATTAAGATCACAGTTGAGGTTGAGGCATCTTCATAGTGGCAAAGATATGAATCGACAAAACTTATTACGTGTTTGTTAAACCCTTATAATCGAATTTTCAACATCACAACTTACAAAACAACAAAAATGTCTTTAAACCATTTAATATCTCCTGGAAAAATAAGTAAAGGGTCAATGTGCCATTTCAAATTTTTATGATTTTAAAAAGTGGAAAACTGGAAGAAGGACGAACATAAAGAAAATTTTTAACGCAAGAACAACACGTTTTATATTTAGTATGAAGGCCAAACTTCCTGTAAAAATACATCGTAAAGTCAAACTTAAGACTAGGCCTGGCCCAACCGGTTACATTGCCCTAGTCCGAACTTAAAAAAATTGCCCCAAAAATTTGCAGCCTCTCACACTCGAACCTTGGTTGCTTAATTTAAATGACAATAACATAACCACTTCACTACATTGTCAATTATTTTGTTATTATATAATCCATTTTTATCTAAATAAATGACTGAACCCATCACCACCACCACGTCGTTGCCCCCGTCAGGTCGGTTGCCCTAGACGGCTGTCTTGCCTGTCTTGTCCTGGGGCCGGCATTGCTTAAGACGCGACTAAAATGGTGGTGGCTTGGCAGGCGACGCCATGAGAGATGAGGCTTAGGAGGCGATGAGGTGGCAGAGGCTTGGGATGGTGATGGTGGATGCCCAAGAGGCGACGAGGTGGTTGGTCGAGGTGGATTGGGAGGCAGTGGAAGAGAAGATTGTTGGTGGTGTAGCGCCGCATGGCGTCGATGATGGTGTAGCAGCGAAGCATGGCGTCGTTAATGGAAGAGAAGACGGCTGAAGCTGGTGCCGATAGATTTTTTTTGAACAGTTAACATTCGAAAATGCTAAATATAACTAGCATTATCTTTAAGTGAAAATGAATATAGCATTATATGTGTATAATGCTAATTTAGTTTAGCATTTTTTAAACTATAAAAAGGAATGATAATGCTAGTTTATTTTATCATTTTTTAAACTAACATTTTAGCTATGAATTACAATAGCATGTTTAAAACATGCAAAATTAAAGTTTAATGTAGCATTTTAGATATATAGTTTAGCATATTAAAGATATTTGAAATGGTAGATTGATGTAGCATTTTAACTATGAAGTACACTAGCATGTTTAACGTATGCAAAATGATAGTAAAATTTAGCTTTTCTTGAATATAGCATTACAATGATTTAATGCTAATTTAATTTAGCATTTTATAATGTTATTGATTTTTTTTTAAAATTCAAATCGACGACGATTTAATCTGCTTCATAACTAAAATGACACCGGCGAAGATGGAGCAAGGCACAGTGCAGGTCAGGTCGAGGCAATGACACCGACGATGAGGAGAGCGGCAATGACGATGGGGAGAACGACAATGAAAAACCAACAACAAATCGACGAAGACGATGGGAAGAGCAGCAATGACGCCGACGTGACGGAGCAGGGCACAGTGCAGGTCGAGGCTGCGTGGGTCGACGTCGAGCTGTTGAAGGCGATGGTGATGAAAGAAATGGCTACGAGGTTGTGGTGTTAGGGGAAGAATAGAGGTAGCGGCAATTGAAAGAAAGCGGATTTGGGATTGACGTAGAGAATAGAGAAAACGTGGTTTTGTAGTTGAACCTAAATTTCAAAACTTTTAGACTGCACCTAATTTTTTATATTAATGTTTGTTCTTTTAGTTAATTACCTCTTTTAAAAATATCCAATTTGGACATATGTTAAATATTTTACTAAATGCTGCACATACTTGTAGTCGAATCTTTCCAATAAGCCATGGTAACGGAAGAGAGATGAGAGGAAAGGATGAAAGGAAGAGGAGAAAAGAACAAATATAAGCAAAGAAAGTTGACGTCCCATGCGTAGGCCAATGTATCTTTTCTATGCTTTCCCTGAACGGTGTTGGAAAGGTTGGCTTGCCCGTTGGGACATACGAAGCTTTGAAAGCGTCACCAACTGTAACATGGTGAAGTTTGACTGCCGACAGTACTTAGTTTTATTCACAAGAGACGCTGCAGGCAGACTGAATTTGTCCGTGTCAAACTTACTTTTCTATTTGTTTTCAGTAATCTAAGAGTCAATTTAGTTTGTTTTGTATTTTATGTTTTGAGTTTTCAACATTAATTACAAAATATGAGAAGAATGAAGAGAGGTCAGAAGGGATGAACGGAAGATTGAAGGGGACCACGAAGTGGATGGAGGAACGACGGAAGGATGAATTGTTACTCGTGCTTCCGTTTTTCTAAAAACACGAAAAATGAAAAAAAATTGTTTTCTATTTTGTATGTTAAATTTGTTTTCTAAAATGGCAATTTTTCATAATATACCTGCGTTGTTCGTATTTTTGTATGGACGAAAATTCAAAACTAAAAACGGTAAACCAAATATAGCCTAAGGCTCCGTTTGATTTGCTGTTTTTAGTTTTGTGTTTTCGTCTAAACAAAAATGCGCATTTCTTATACATTGTTGTAAAACGTACAATTTTGAAAAATGAAATTAACATAGAAAATAGAGAACAAGTTTATTTGATTTTTCGTGTTTTGAGGCATAACAAAAGGACGGAAAACAATTCATCCCTCCATTTCCCGTCGATCGTCGTAATGGCTAAGAATTGTAAAAGAATTTTCTTCATTTTTTTGTATTTTGTATTGTATGTTGAAAACACAAAACGCAAAACTAAAAACGAAACCAAACAAGCCCTAATATTTTCGTAAAGGAATAACGTAGAAAATCGTTAATTCAACTTTAAGTAATTCAAATTTGAGTAAACCGTCAGCGGTTTGGATAAAAAGTTTGAATAAGACCTCAAAAAGGTTGCTGATATACAAGCTTAATATATGCACAATCTTCCAAATGAAAGCAGAAAGTTGTGAACCAACCAAGTAAAAGCCCCACACCAGTGACTAACATGAATCGTGGTAACAATTAATGTTATCATGGTATGTATGTATTGGGCAAGACAATGTCACAGCCAACCTTACTTTTTGCCTAGGATTGACCTACATTTGCCGACTATATAAAGTTGTCTTTGTCTCGATTCTAAATACACTTCACGTTCCTTTTCATATTTTGTTTCTTTGCTACTTGTAATATAGATTGAGAAGCATTGAGCAAGTATGTTTGCCCTTATCATCAAGCTTGGCCTAGCTATATAGACACTGCACCAAACTAATCAACTCACATGCGATGTATGTATAATGTTAGCATGCACAACGTGGACGTGTCTAAAATTGAATTGCGCTCTAGCTAATTTGATCCACTTTATAAAATACTAGCACATAACCTTCACGGTACAATGTGCGTACAGATGTGATGTTGACATGCAAAAAAATATGGAACATTAGTAGATTATTTATATAACTATGATAAAGATTGAAATGCCCTAGATAGTTAAGTCACGTAAAATCAATCTTCTTTTATTAGCATCACATGTATAGTTTAATACTTGATGGTTTAGCAAACAGTAAATGGCATGTGTGGTTTGCCATCCACAAAGCACATCGTGTTTTGTGGTCTTCAAAATTTTCAATATTTTTTGAGCTTTCCATTTCCACAAAGCACAACCAATGTATAAATAAAGGAGAAAAAACGCCTTTCTCCGAGGGCTCACAGAATAATACAAAACAAAAAGGACGTCGGCCTTCCATAATAAACACCCCAAAAAACAACGGAAGAGAAAAAAACAACCAAAAATACAGGAGGAAATAACCACAGCTGCTCGATACAAATCCACCCAATGACAGAATGGAAGAAGAGGCAGTCGATTCACCAACAGTCACAAACCCGCCTTAACCCATAGGAAAAGGCCAGACCACCAAACCATACCAGAAAAGAAAGCAATCTAAAAATCTCAAATCCAACAATGCTAGGGAACAGTCACTCCTAGATAGGCAGCAGGAGTCGACGAAGAGAAAAAGCCCAGATAGGTGCCACTGAAGAAGCCGATAGGGGTAGGTGGTAAGTAGAGTAACAAAGACGCCACCATCGTAAATCCAGCTGAGAAAAAACAAGACAATCCGAAGAAGCCGACCAACCACAGTAAAGACACCGAAGAATCAGCGCATATTTGAAAGTCGGGCCCCGAAACAAGACAGCCAAAGACCAAACAGGACCAAAGAAGGAGCCACAGAATCTGAATCTGAAAAACTAACAGAAACATTAAACACAAAAAAAGGGGGGGAGGGGTAGTGAGCGTTGGGTGAAGGTCAGCGCTCACTCCCGGAGTTCAACCTACTCCCAATCTAGCGTGAGACAAAGCACACGAAATAGAGAGAAGACCAACCAGATTTTCCGAGCGGGTGCTCAAACGGCCCCTGAAAGGTCTACCGCGGAAAGCAAGGAATACGTCATTCCTTACACACCGAATAATAGATGGAGGGTCCATACGAGCATTTTCGAAGGTTGCCTTGTTCCGCGCGTACCATAGGTGCCAACAGAGGAGGCAGGGAATCAAGCGGAGAACGATTGAACGAAGAGACTTACCAATAGTCCCAGACCACCAAGAGTTACGGAGATCAGAAGGCGAGCTGGCAACCCGACGAATACCAAGAAGGTTTCCGAAGTAGTTCCAGCAAGATCTGACCGAGAAACCACCAAAGAACAAAAGATCCAGGGATTCTAAGTCCCCATTGCCGCAGCACCTACACCGAGAAACCAAAGGGATTCCGATTTTTTGGAGGTTCTCGTCAAGTGGCAAACCATCATGGAGAATTCGCCACATCAAAATAGAGACCTTGGGTGGAATACGAGAGTCCCAAATGAAAGAGAAGATCGGAAGAATGGGGTCTTGGATTCTAATCGAAGACCAAGCTTTCAGAATGGAAAAGGAGGATCCATCCCATCCTGAAGATCCACCATGGGTGTCGGAAAACGGCTTCACCGACTGCATGTGCTTCCAGGTCTCACTAGCATAAGACGGAGACCCTGTGAAGTTAGAGCTCGCAAGTCTGCGGTATTTCGCATGGAAGAATGAAGCCCATAAGGAGTTATTAGCTCCAAATCTGTGTCATAGTTTACAGGCAAAAGCAGCACAAAGGTCCCTAGGATTGCGCAAACCCAAACCGCCTTCAGTTTTGGGTCGACACACCACGTCCCACGACACCCAATGGTGCCGATGGGCACTGTCCTTGTTGCCCCAGAAGAAAGATGAGGCCAAAGACTGATACGATCGAAAGAAAGAGGAAGTAGGGGTCATAGCTGCGAAAATATGAGTTCCCATCGAGTCTAAGACGGATTTGATAAGAACAAGTCTTCCAGCCTGAGAAATAAGAGAAGCATTCCAGCATAAAATCTTACTCCTCACTTTATCAGTCAATGGGTCGAAAATAGCATTGAGCTTACGACCTCGATACAGGACAACACCCAAATAATGAAGAGGGAGGGTGCCTTCCTTGAACCCAGAGACTGACTCGATCCAAATAGCACGAGCGGGAGGCAAATCTTTCGCATGGACGAAACAGCTTTTGGCAGGGTTAACAAGTTGGCCCGATGACTGCTCATATTGATGAAGAAAACTGAGAAACCGTTAGACAGAGGAGACGCTTCCATTTGAAAAAATGACAATGTCATCAGCGAAGGACAAGGAAGAGATTAGAGGGCAACCCCTCGGAATCCCGAAGCGCTGAATCTGGCCGTAGATAGTCAAGGATTGAAGACCGCGAACGAAAGCCTCAGCCGCGATCACAAAAAGAGATGGCGATAGAGGGTCGCCTTGACGCAAGCCCCTACCAGCCTTAAAGTAACCAGTAGCCGAACCATTAATGAGCACAGAGAACCAGCAGTTGGAGATGAGCCTCCACACCATGTCAATAAGGGGTTCCGGGAAACCGAAATTCCGTAAGACCTTGATGATGAAAAACCAGGACATGCGATCGTAGGCCTTAACCATGTCCAATTTGAAGACAACATTAGAACCCCTGATCTTTCGGTCGATCTGGGAGATAAGTTCCTGAGCGAGCAGAATGTTATCAGTAATCAAACGTCCCTTAACAAACCCCGCTTGAGAAGGAGAGATAATGCGCTCAAGGAAAGGAGCCAAACGAGTGGAGAGGATTTTAGAAATGATTTTATTGGAAAAGTTGCAAAGACTGATAGGACGGAAATCCACACACGATCTAGGGTTCTTGCATTTTGGAATGAGGACAAGGTTGGTGGATGTCCAACCGGAAGGAAGGGAACCACCAGAAAAGAAGGATTGAACGGCAAGACAAAAATCCTCCTGAATAATAGACCAAGCACGCCGGAAAAAAATCCCGTTGAAACCATCCGGACCGCTGGCGCTGTCCTTGCATAAAGCGAAGACAGCAGCACGTATCTCCTCAGTGGAAGGGAGATCCGCGATAACGTCACTTTCCGGAGAAAGGATAACAGGCGGAATGAAGGCCAGCAGAGCCGGGTCAGATTCCGAGACCGAAGGAGCGCCCAAAAAAGATTGAAAATGGGACAGAATAGTCTCTTTGACATCTTCAGGAGTAGAGGCCGTAGAAAGATCCTCTCGCTAAATCTCACGGATCGAGAGTAAGTTGTTCTTTTTACGAATAGAGGAATGAAAGAATTTAGAGTTGGTATCACCGACTACTACCCACTTGACCCTAGCCTTCTGACGAAGAAAGTCATTCTCGATACGAAGTTCCGAGGAGAAAATGGTTTGAGCAAGAGCCCAAGCCTCCTTGTTAGCCACGGTAGGATCCTCGTCTAGCAAGGATTCGGCTGAAATAAGAGACTCTTCGGCCAATCGAACGCGATCGAAAATGTTCTTAAAGACATGTAAGTTCCAATCCTTAAGGCAAGCTTTAAAACGCTTAAGCTTACGACCGAACACCTCACAGGGAGAGGCAACAACAGGAGCGTTCCAAGAATTAGCGACCATTTGAAGAAAAGAATGATGAGATATCCACATGCTTTGGAAGCGAAAGGAAGAAGGCCCCGTTAACGAGCGGGGAGAACAGCGAACTACCATGGGAGCATGGTCAGAGAAGGACCGATGGAGATGCGCGATCGTAAAGGAGAAAGGGAGACGAAACCACTCATCCGACCCGAAAACACGATCAAGTCGGGATAGGATTCGGTTCGGTTTCTCTTGGTTGTTGGACCAGGTGAAAGCAGAGCCAACAAAGGGAAGCTCAGTCAGACCAGAGCTGACAATGAAAGAGTTAAAATCTGCCATCGCCACACGGTTGATGGCGGCTCCTCCCCGTTTTTCCGCTTGGCAGGCCACGATATTAAAGTCGCCGCCTAACACGGAAGAAGAAAAGCCCAGCGAATCGAGCCCTAAAATGTCAGACCAGAGAACTAATCTCTCCAAACGATCACATTTTGCATAAACCGTCGAGAAAAGAAAATGAGAGGAAAACAAAGGGGACGAGCAGGCCAGAGAGAAAAGTTGAGGGGAATCAAAAGCTACCCGAACCTAGATTGATTTGGACCAGATGATCCAAATTTTCCCCGAGACGTTGGCCGAGCCACCGCCAAACCCTAAGGATAAGACAGTGCTGAAAATGCTTTCCGGACCCATAAAGGGTTCGAGAAGAGCGACCAAGCCAACAGAGTGCTTTTTGACAATGCGTTTTAGCCTAGCCAAAGACGCTTCATTGACAATACCACGGACATTCCAAAAAAGCAAATTCGCCATTAAAAGCGAGGACAGGACACTAAGACAAGAGTGCTCAGACGAGGTAAAGCGAGTACCGAGTAGATCGATCGATCTGCTCGGACGCCGCTATAGAGCGTGTGCGAATGGTGCGAGGGGTAGACTGGACTCGACGCGATCGGCGTCGAGACGCCCTGGGAATAGAATCGGAATGCTGAGGAGGAGCCACTGAGAACACTACAAGACCCGGACCTGGCTCAGAATGCATCGAGGAACCAATCAGCGGAGGCGAAAGCGAATAGTTCCTAGCAATGCAGTCGAGACGCTCATTAAGGAGCGCGATCTCTGCCTTACTCATTAGGGGAATGGAAATGGAAAGAGAACAAGAAGAAGAAGGAAGGGAGCAATCAGCGGAGCAATAGGAGGAAGCGGTAGCCACCTGATCCGAAAGATCTGAATGCTCCTGAGGAAACCGGCAATACGAAGGAAGGCGAGACAGTCGCATACCAATCATCTGACGAAACCAATCAGATAAGATAGAAGCAGAGAAACTGAGGGAAACGAACTTGCAGAAGCAATGCGACACCGACAAGGAGGACACAACCGTAGAGGAATAAAAAAAGATGGGCGAAACGACGGATAAGAAAGAGGAAGAAAAAACAGTGACAGAGCAGGATCGTGTAAGGGCACTAACTGAATGCGGCCCATATTGCTGTGGGAGTCTTACCATTGTCGGACTGTCACTAATAAAACAGCCCCGCTTAGCAGGTAAGAGTCGCAGGGCGGACCAATCAAAGGGGGATGGAGGGCATAAAGGTTGGCTATTTCTCGGTCTGTCCGTATAGTGGTCAAGAATGGCCACTATACGAGCAGGGCGAGAAGAAAGCCCGAAACAACAGCTCCAGACCCTCAGAAAGATCCTAAAGGACCATTCGAAACCAGTCAGAAGAAGGCTAAACCAATAAGACAAAGTCACTGACGACATAGGAACGGCTTCGTCAAGACTCAACAAATAAAACCAGCAACAATCAGCCAGTAAAACAACCCAGCCAAAAGACCTGGGATGGTCACCACCTAACCGACAGACAAAAGCCCTCAAAACCAATTGAGGCTTAATATGCTGTTCCATATAAAAAGACGACAAGGATCCGATGATCGAGAAATGATAAACAGGAAACAAGGGACCTGCCACATTCCCGGTCTCAGACGAGACGGCTGTGTCAGGGAGCTCACACGAAGGTGTGACAAGGCTCATGCAACTGCGGCATACCAAACCAGCCGACATCCAATAAACAAAAGGCAACCCACAATTATCAAAGGAAATGAAACAAAATAAAGGAATACTCACCTGCCTACAAAGAGCAAAACAAACCTGCCTGCACATACCGAAACCAAGCTGTCGAGATAAAGACTTGGCCAAAGATGAAATAATACCAGAATGTTCCAAGTCGTCTAGTACCCTATCAGGCGGCATATCATCAATACCAGCCAAGGACACCAAGGAAGCTTCGCATGAGAGCGAAGGAGCACCCCCAGACAGATCAGCATCAGGGATGATCCCCGAAACCCGATTCCGATCAGGAAGATGGGGATAGGTGATCAAATCCTGTACCCCACGTTCACTGACAAAACCCGCAGAGCCAACTGACCCAAACTCGCAAGCAGACACAAGCGAGCCATCAAAGAACTCAGCCCCACAAAAAGATAGCTGAGGGACAAAGCAAGTGGTGAAATCTTGCTTGTCAACCGAAGAATCTACAACAGGAATGGATTCAGAATCGAGGTCAATCGATCCAAAGCATACCCCAATATGGTTCAAGCTCACGTCTCCTACCGCATCCCTGACAATGAGGCACGGTTCAAATCGGGCGATGAAATCCCGACCACCGTTGACCGCCGACAAGCTAGGTAAAGGGAGAGCAGCCTCAGGTGCATCGACAGTCCACGGAAGCGTCCCAGAGAGGGGCGTATCACAGACAGAGTACGAGAAACAGGGAGAGATCTCCATGAAATACCCCCCCACCACCAGAAACTTACTACGAGACAAAGCCGAGCACGACAAATGGGAGTAAACGCAGATCTCAACCGAGCTGGGGCTAGCGAAGCAAATCGAAATCGGTGGAGCCACAACTACCAAAAGAGCTGCAGCAAGATCAGCGAACGCGGGGCAATTTCGCACGAAATCACCTCTGAAATAAAAAACCCCCAAATCCATATGAAACCCTAGGAACCAACGATCGAGAGAGATGATCGCAACAGACAGTAGAGAACACAGTCGCTAAAAACCAGAGGAAAATCGACCGGTTAAAGAATAAGAAAATCGCAACGAGAGAGATTTAGAAGGCGGCCATTTTTAAGACCGTTAGATGTATATTATTCAGTTCAATACTCTTATTTGTGATGTATATATCTCTACTATTAACAAAGAGAATACAATGAATAAGATTTCTACCGTGTCGTTTTGAAATTCAAGAAATACTTCAATTCATCAAAGAAATCTCACCATTGGTTTGCAACCTACACTACAATTTTTTTTTGGTCATAGATCAACGAAATTTTGCTATCAATTTGCCATCAATATATCGGTCATAGTTTTTTATTTAAATATTTTTTCTTTCTTTCTGCTGTCACGTGGACGAAATATTTAAATATAAACATGTGGCTGATATCACTAGACAACATATGATGCTAAACAATACTATTGATTCTAGCTATATACACACACTTGTTTGTTTGATTGATTATGAGTAATATATTACTGAATATATCTCTAGATTATTTTTGGTTGGTGGCAGCTACAAATATATATATTTGAGAGCTATCTAATGTATGATCGTTATTGTTTAGGGTTTTTGAATTGAAACAAATTCATGATTTTATGGTTTCTTTGTAAACTACGGGGGAATTGAACAAATTTGGATTTGAATGAATTTGATTGTGTTATATTCTCCACATTTTATCTTTTTCTCAAATCTAATTTATATAAGTATCCTTGGAATAACTCTAATATTTGCATGATTCATCCTTAAAATCATCATTTACATTCCTTCACAACTATCTTTAGTTTTCAGTAAATTTTTGCTCACTAAATGGGTATTGACAAATTAATGTCTTTGGTCGTTCCCAAACGTTTCCCATTGATTGTTGTTGATCTGGAGTAGCACAAGTGAATCAACGTCGCATACTCTGATTTTAACACCTTTGAATATAGATCCCAGGAGTTGAAATTTAGGTAATTTTACTCGTCAATGGGAGTGCGCTGTTTGATTATCAGTGAGCTTCTTAAGTGGCATTTGAAAAACAAACAGTGCAAGTGGATCGTATTTTATTTTTATTATAATTGTGTGTCAAATATTCTAATATATTGAGGATCTCTGAAAGTAAATTGAAGAATGAGTTTGAAACTTATATCAGTTTTATGTAAATTTACAAATATTCAAAGAATTTGAAATAAGTCAAAAAAAAAAAAATTGTTCATGCCTTGATCATTTTAAGCATACGAACAAGTGTAATAAAAAGAAGCTGGTTCACATAGTTATTGCTGTTAAGTATTATTGTCATTTTGCAATAGACGTGTTGGTACAAGTTTAGGCAACCAAATCTCATTGTACTAGTAACAATCAGGTTACCGATTAACATGGAAATGGAATAATTTGGTTACATGAACACCAAAACTAAAATTATAATTTCACATAGAAGTTGGTAAATTTAATATAAACTGCTTACAAATTAAATGCTGGATGCTCACTAGAATTTATGTGGTTATGAAATGCAGCCGATTTGAATTTGTTGCTTGCATGATCTTGCTCTCTCCATCATTAAGGACTCGTATATTTTATCAAACACCGAATTAGAAAGGGACAATTATAGAACCTTAATACGCCGAATCACTTAATCACGAGTTGATTCTAACCATAGATAATTATAACCATTGAACAGACAAAACTAATCATGAAATAATCCATGCAGTAAGCAACAAAACAAGTGATTACCGATGTTTAATTAATTACAGAAAATCGAAAAACAACAAAAGTTTGAGTGAAATCAACTGTTCATTCAATTCACAAAGTTCATTAAATTATACGTGTTTCCCATGTGCATTAATTAGTTCGTTTATTGAAAAGAAAGAAGAAGAAAAATGGTAATTGAGTATTTTGAATTTTCAAAGAAGAATTTAAGAGTTTAAAGAAGAACAACCTAACATGGTTTGTAGTTATATTTTATTGCAAGCATATCCAGATTTTCAGTATTTAACATGCTCATATATATGTTTGTTTTTTCCTTATCACTTATGTATTCAGAACCCAAGTCCAAAATGATTCTCAAGTGCTGCAAGTTATTTATAGGTTTTGAATTAAACTTTAACAAGTTCCAAGTCAGTTTCAGCGAAGTTTGCAGGTATAAAATAGAAACGTGTGGCAAATTGCAAACGTACCACTGTGTAATTAATACATAGAAGATACACAATTGTGATGTACTATTAAACAGAACTAGAAAGAAGATACAAGGAGGGAAATGCATGTCATTAAGCATTTCAGGGAGGCTAAAGGGTAGAGCCTAGAGCTTATCAAGCTTACTATATACCTAATGTTGCTTTAAATTTCCTGAAGGTACAATTAACAAGATTCATACTTTTTGCTCTAACTTTATTTGAAGATGTAAAAGACAATAATTAACCCAATGGTTAGCTGTCTTGATGCAGCCCAGAATGATGCCCAGATTGATGAAGTCTTAGGTCGCTCACGACCTAGTAACAATTTAGGTCGCTCACGACCTAGTAAGGATGATACAGACCAAGTCTTAGGTCGCTCACGACCTAGTAACAATTTAGGTCGCTCACGACCTATGGAAGATCGCTCACGAATTAACAAGGTACCGGAGCAAGGCGGTGAAGTGAGTTATGCAGAAGAAGGGAACCAACGACCTATGATAGGTCGCGTACGATCTAACAAAGGATGCACGCGGAGTTGTTCAAAGGAAGGAGTTTTAGGTCGCTCACGACCTAAGTTAAGTCGCTCTACGACCTACGACCTAGTTAGGTCGCGTGAAATCCTTAGGTCGTGAACTTTGTTAAGTCGCTGAAGAAGTTAGGTCGCTACCGACTTATGAGTTAGGTCGCTGCCGACCTATGTGTTGGGTCGTTACTTTATTGAGTCGCTATGTTCTTTTATGTCGCTGCTGTTTTAGGTCGTTGGAATATTGTATATGTTGAGTCGTTGTATGGTGTTGTAACGTGTTTTCTTAAGTCGCTTGTACATAAGTGGTAAGTCGCATTTGTTAAGTCGGCTGAGGCGGGTTGTGTGTTGTAAATATTTGTTAGGTCGTTAACGACCTTGTTTAGGTCGAAGGTCGCAGGTGTGTCACTGCTTGTACTAAGTCGCATGTTATAGGTCGTTCACAACCTAAGTGTTGTACAGTTTTGTGTTGTGTGAGTTGTAAGCCTATAAATAGGCACGTTGGGTCACTTGTAAAGGTTGGTTGATTTGAATAAAAACTTTTGTTTGTTAGCTTTGTGCTTTCACTAAATTGGTAGTTGAGTGTAATCTCCTATCTCCTCTTTCGGCATTCGAGTGCGCTCGAATCAACGATCGTAGAAGCCAATTCACGGTATCAAGTGCGCTTGATCAACGTCTGAAGAATTGCAGATCTTCTTTCACGGTATCGTGCGCGATCAACGTGACGAAGATAGCTAGAATTCGGTATCTTCGGATCAACGAATTTGGGTCATTCAGTATTCTTCATTCCATCGATTGCTACTTTCACAGAATCATCATTTTGTTATTTCCGTTGCTGCATCATTTGGTCTCAGAGCTAGACTTAGCCAATCATAGCTAAGCCGAGTCTTGGAGCCAATATTCTATCGAAGAGTAAGAGAAGTGTTAGAGCCGAGAGTTTGAAGTTGAAGGCCGTACCTCATTTGGTAACATTTTGATTGTACAAGCCGAGAATTGAAGAGAGTTGAAGAATCATCATGCCACCGAGAAGAGCTAATCGCCATCAGAATGTTAAAGCTTTGTATAGAAGAGAAGAAGCTGATGAGATGGAGCAAAGAATAAACGAAAACTTTAGTGAAAAGCTTAATGGAGGGATTGGTCGATTATAGAAGATGATGTTGGAGATGAATCAAAATCGGAGAAGGGTTTCACCTGAATCTAACCATGGGGGAAGTAGAGTTTCACCACATTCTAATCGGGAGAGAAGTGCTGATAATGATCATAGAAGTGTGAGTCGAGATTGTTATAGAGATGATGATGATCGAAGACGAGGTAGGAATGTGAATGATCGTGATCGGAGGAATGTAGATGGAAGGGGTGTTGGTGGAAGACAAGATGGTAGTAGAGATGTTGGTGGTCAGGATCGACATCGATATACATCATATTTCGAGGAGGAGTTTGATGGTGGTAGTGTTCATGGACGAGGACGAGGACAAGGAAGGAATCAGTCGGAGTATGATCACAAGTGGGAGTCTGGGATGAAGACTGAAATTCCAGAATTCAAAGGTGGTATGCAAGCTGAGGAGTTTTTGGATTGGTTGTCTAATGTGGAGGAGATTTTTGACTTCAAGGAGGTTTCAGAACATCGTAGAGTGAAGTTGGTTGCTACAAGGTTGAGGGGAAGAGCTTTGGCGTGGTGGAAGCAAACCAAACTTACACGTGAACGGATGGGGAAGTAAAAGATTGAATCATGGGAAAAGATGAAGAAGTTGATGAAAGCTACATTCTTACCTTACAATTATCAGTCTCTTATGTATCAACGTTTGCAGAACTTGAGGCAAGGGACGAAGACTGTTAATGATTATGCAGATGAATTTTATCAGCTTATTGCCAGGAATGATATTATGGAAACGGAGGAGCAGCTAACAGCTAGATTTGTTGGAGGGTTGAGAATGCAGATTCAAGATATGGTGAACATGTTTGATCCCAGATCTATCGCGGAGGCACATCAGAAAGCACTTGCTTGGGAGAAACAAGGGAGACGAGGTGGTGGTGTGTTTACAAATTCCAACAATACAATGAAAGGGGCTAGTAGCAGTGCGAATGTTTCGAAGGCTGTTGCAAAACCGGTTGTTAATGAAGTTGCTAAGACCAGGATCAATAGTGGTATCAAATGTTTCAATTGTCAGGAGCTTGGTCACAAAAGCAATGAATGTCCAAAGCCAAAGAAGCGAACAATGATAGCTGAGGTTGAGGATGAGGATGAGGAGGCTGAATGTTCTAATTCATTACCAGTTGAGGAGGAAGAGTTGTTGTCGGGAGATGATGGATATACATTGATGATGAAAAGGTCGTGCTTGACACCAAAACAGGAGGAGGAAACTAGCTGGTTAAGGAGTAACATCTTTCAATCAACATGTACTATCTTAGGAAGGGTTTGCAAGTTTGTCATCGATGCAGGAAGTTGTGATAATATTATCTCTACAGAAGCTGTGAAGAAGTTATCATTGAAGACAGAGAAGCATCTGAAACCTTACAAGTTAGCTTGGTTGAGGAAAGGTGGGGAGGTGAAAGTTGGACGAAGAGATTGTGTTAATTTTTCAATTGGGAAGAAATACAAGGATGAAATTTGGTGTGATGTTGTGGATATGGACGTATGTCATCTGTTGTTGGGGAGACTGTGGCAGTATGATAGAGCGGTGCAACATGATGGACGTACGAACAGCTACAATTTCATGTTTGAAGGCACCAAGATTACTCTAGTTCCCAAGAAGCAACAACAAGAGGAAAGCAAGTTGGAGGAGATTGAAGAGCTTAAAATGTTGCTATCTTTGAAGGAGTTTGTTAAGGAGGTAGAAGAGGAGCCTGAAGTATTCTTGTTGATTGGATGTGAGAGTCATGAAGTGGTTGAGATCCCTGAAGAAGTGAAACCAGTGCTGGGAGAGTTTGACGATGTATTTCCTGAGGAGTTACCAACGGAGTTACCGCCATTGAGGGACATTCAACATCAAATTGATCTTGTTCCAGGAACCGTGTTACCTCATAGACCACACTACATAATGAGTCCAAAAGAACATGAGGAGTTGAGAAGGCAAGTGGAAGAGTTGCTTGAGCAGGGGCGTGTGCAAGAAAGTTTAAGTCCTTGTGCGGTACCAGCTTTATTAGTACCAAAGAAGGATGGAACGTGGAGGATGTGCACTGATAGTCGAGCACTGAATAAGATTACTGTAAGATACAGATTTCCAATGCCGAGACTTGATGATTTATTGGATCAGTTGAGCGGGGCTACTATCTTTTCGAAGATTGATTTGAAAAGTGGTTATCATCAAATTCGTATAAGACCAGGGGATGAGTGGAAGACATCATTCAAGACGAGAGAATGATTATATGAATGGCTAGTCATGCCGTTTGGTCTTTCGAATGCACCGAGTACATTCATGCGGGTGATGAATCATATTTTTAGACCATTCATTGGGAAGTTTGTAGTGGTGTATTTTGATGACATACTGATATATAGTAGAAGCTCAGAAGAACACGTGCAACATCTGAGAGAAGTGTTGATGGTACTGCGACAGGAACAATTTTATGCTGCAGCGAAGAAATGCGTGTTCATGACGCATAGTGTTTTATTTTTGGGATATGTTATATCGGGAGGAGGTATACAGGTGGATCAGAATAAAGTTGAAGCAATCAGAAATTGGCCGCAACCCAAGACGATTACAGAAGTTAGAAGCTTTCATGGTTTGGCATCATTCTACCGAAGGTTTATTCCACACTTCAGTAGCATGATGGCTCCAGTTACTGATTGTATGAAAGGGAAACAATTTTCATGGTCGGAGGAAAGCGGGATTTGCTTTTGAAAGAATCAAAGGACTTTTGACGACAGCACCAATTCTAGTATTGCCTGATTTTCAGTTGTTGTTTGAATTGCATACTTATGCATCGAAGGTTGGAATTGGAGGGGTATTGAGTCAGAAAGGTCGTCCTATTGCATATTTCAGTGAGAAGCTATCGGGAGCAAAGATGAGATATAATTCATATGATGTGGAATTCTACGCTATCGTGCAAGCTATCAAACATTGGAGACATTATTTGTTTCATAAAAAATTTGTTTTATATACTGATCATGAGGCATTGAAGCATATGCAGGGACATGACAAGATTGCGGCAAGGCATGCTTCGTGGATTGCATACTTACAATAATTTACATTTGTGGTGAAGCATAAATCGGGAATTACGAATAGAGTTGCGGATGCATTGAGTCGAAGAAATCATTTGCTGACTACAATGAAAGTTGAAGTGGCCGGGTTTGATGTGTTGCCAGAAATGTTTGTTGATGATCCTTACTTTGCGAAGTGTGTAGATAAAGTCAAGGAGGGAAAGACGGATGAGTTTGTATTGGTAGATGGTTTTCTTTTTAAGGGAAATCGATTATGTATACCGGAGTGCAGCTTACGTATGAAAATTGTAAAGGAGTTGCATGAGGAAGGTCATGTGGGCCGAGATCGTACTTTGCAATTGATTTCTCAATCTTATTATTGGCCTTCGATGAAGCGGGAAGTTGGAAAGTTTGTGGAGAGATGTCATATTTGCCAAGTTTCCAAGGGAACAACGACAAATGCGGGATTGTATATGCCGTTACCCATGCCGATTAGACCATGAGTTGATATCAGTATGGATTTTGTGTTGGGATTACCGAGAACTTAGAGGGGGAATGATTCGATATAGGTTGTAGTAGACAGGTTTTCGAAGATGGCGCATTTCATCGCTTGTAAGAAGACAGCTGATGCCGTCCGTGTTGCCGAATTATTCTTTAAAGAAGTGTATCGCTTACATGGTTTACCAGAATCCATTGTTTCTGATCGGGATACTAGATTTCTAAGCCATTTTTGGCTAAGTTTGTGGAAGATGGTGGGAACAAAGCTAAATTTCAGTAGTGCTTATCATCCGCAGTCCGATGGTCAGACTGAAGTTGTTAACAGGTCTTTAGGAAATTTGTTGCAATGCCTGGTGAAGGATAATATGAAGAGTTGGGATATGAAATTATGTCAAGCGGAGTTTGCTCATAATCATGCTATAAACCGTAGTACAGGGTTCAGTCCATTTCAGATAGTGTATTCAAGTTTACCAAAGGGGCCGTTGGATTTGACGATAGTACCTCAACCAAAGGGAACCGTTAAACAGGCTGTTGATTTTGTTGATGGATTGGCAGAATGTCATCAAATCGTTCAGGAACGATTGGAGAAAGCGAATGAAAAGTATAAGCGATTTGCGGATTTGAAGCGAAGAAGCGTTGAATTTAATGAAGGAGATTTAGTATATGCCGTACTAACGAAAGATCGTTTTCCAATGGGAGCATACAATAAGCTTAAAGCTCGAAAAATTGGTCCTGTAACGATTGTGAAACGGATCAATGAAAACGCTTATAAGTTGAAGCTGCCGGAGGATGTGTATACTTCTGATGTGTTTAATGTTAAACATCTTATACCGTATCATGGGAATGAGTTTGTTGTGGGAGAAGAGGGCGCAAATTCGAGGACGAATTTTTCTCAACCAGGAGAGGATGATGCAGCCCAGAATGATGCCCAGATTGATGAAGTCTTAGGTCGCTCACGACCTAGTAACAATTTAGGTCGCTCACGATCTAGTAAGGATGATACAGACCAAGTCTTAGGTCGCTCACGACCTAGTAACAATTTAGGTCTCTCACGACCTATGGAAGATCGCTCACGAGTTAACAAGGTACCGGAGCAAGGCGGTGAAGCGAGTTATGCGGAAGAAGGGAACCAACGACCTATGATAGGTCGCGTACGATCTAACAAAGGATGGACGCGGAGTTGTTCAAAGGAAGGAGTTTTAGGTCGCTCACGACCTAAGTTAAGTCGCTCTACGACCTAGTTAGGTCGCGTGAAATCCTTAGGTCGTGAACTTTGTTAAGTTGCTGAAGAAGTTAGGTCGCTGCCGACTTATGAGTTAGGTCGCTACCGAGCTATGTGTTGGGTCGTTACTTTATTGAGTCGCTATGTTCTTTTATGTCGCTGCTGTTTTAGGTCGTTGGAATATTGTATATGTTGAGTCATTGTATGGTGTTGTAACGTGTTTTCTTAAGTCGCTTGTACATAAGTCGTAAGTCGCATTTGTTAAGTCGGCTGAGGCGGGTTGTGTGTTGTAAATATCTATTAGGTCGTTAACGACCTTGTTTAGGTCGAAGGTCGCGGGTGTGTCACTGCTTGTACTAAGTCGCATGTTATAGGTCGTTCACGACCTAAGTGTTGTACAGTTTTGTGTTGTATGAGTTGTAAGCCTATAAATAGGCACGTTGGGTCACTTGTAAAGGTTGGTTGATTTGAATAAAAACTTTTGTTTGTTAGCTTTGTGCTTTCACTAAATTGGTAGTTGAGTGTAATCTCCTATCTCCTCTTTCGGCATTCGAGTGCGCTCGAATCAACGATCGTAGAAGCCAATTCACGGTATCAAGTGCGCTTGATCAACGTCTGAAGAATTGCAGATCTTCTTTCACGGTATCGTGCGCGATCAACGTGACGAAGATAGCTAGAATTCGGTATCTTCGGATCAACGAATTTGGATCATTCAGTATTCTTCATTCCATCGATTGCTATTTTCATAGAATCATCATTTTGTTATTTCTGCCGCTGCATCATGTCCGATATTCTAAATATAGTTTAGATTATTTATAAAAAAAATACTGACAGACAGTTTTTGTCACGTTAGCGTTCGCGTCAATTTGGACACGTGATGTTGAACCAAATGAATCGTTTAAGCCAAACGTTGAAAAATGAACTGTCGGCGTTAGATGCGTTCGACGGATCAGACGCCACCGACTTTTCCAACGGTTGGTCAGCTTCTCCATAAATTATTTCTATCTCTTCATCTCCTCTACCATGTTTCCATTCCCCATATCCCAATCCGAAAATTCAATGTTTTTTTGCCGATTCTACATAAGTTTTTAAGGTAATTTTTTTTCGTATTTGTATTTATCGTATTAATATCTATCTCTTCTACCTTACTCGAAATTTTTTGAATTTTTTTTTACAGAATGTTGATACATAAATTTTCCAATTCTACTAGCACTAACGTTGACTGGACTGAGAAACGAACGTTGGCATTTATCGAAATTTGCTACAAACACATTGTAACTCGAAAAGGTAGAGTTGACTATTGGTACTCCAACATCGTTGTTGTCTTCAACACTCGAACTGGAGTCAATTCCAATGATAGTCGGATAAAAAATAAGTTTACAACCTCAAGCGTGAAAGAAATCCGTAGAACAAGCTACTGCAGAATAAAAGTGGGTTTTGAAATGTGGAAAATGACACCTTCGGAGGAACTGACGAGTGCGGGGACTTCGTCTCGTAGACGTCGGCCGAATGGAGTTTCGTCTCGTGACGATGAGATGAGAGAGACCATTCGTCGAATTATGGATGTGCGATAGGAGAATGACCTATTTTTCGAATGCAAAATCACAATTATTCTGACCAATGTGAGACACACTTAACAGGTGTCTGTGTGCTGATGGACAATCTTGAAGAACTTAGACGGCTTATTCTACATCTAGTAGCAAGATTTAGGATATATATGTGTGTATTTCGAACTACTAGTATGTAATAAAAATTGTCTTTTTTTATTGCATTTTTTTTCCATTTCATAATTTACAAATAATATAAATTAATTTAACCGTATTGATTAAAAAATAAAAAAAAATAACAAAAATAATTATTTACAATATAACAATTGAAATTTCCATTTTTGAACGTCACTTTCGTACACAAGAATGCATTCCTTTTTCTCGAACATTTATTCTTTCATGCTCTTTTCCCATGCCGATTTCGTGTGTCTCTTTCGTGTCATAAGCAAAAGCGAATGATGAACCCTTATGGAATGTTTGTTCAGAAACAAGTAACCATTGGGTTAAAAACATAACCAACAGATTCGAATACTTGGTGACATATGTTGGGCAATGTCCAAACGCATTACATTCAATAAAAAAAGAATAGTAGATGAACCCTATAGGTATGTCTGAGTTAAAATTTTCCCTTAGCAACCAGATAGATGGGTCAAACATTTAGGCTGGCCCATGTTCATTATGGACATTAGGCAACTCTATGCGCATGTGAAGAAGGGGCAAAAAAAACGAAGAAGGAAAATGCCTAATATACAAGTTGAGGGTTGAACTCGATATCTTAGTGAAATAATGGACCCATACACCAACCAAATCTGTTAAAACAACTGGCAGAGCAAACATAGCGCACTTCAAAATATCGTTAACATTTCCCCTCGTACATATGAGACTTGGGCCATTATCGAACCGCTCAAGCCCAGGGCAACCTTGAAAATAATGTGGAAGCCCAAAGTATGCATTATAGGTTCTCTGAATACTCTTTTTAGAATTAATTAAAAAAGGAATCCCTCCATTGACTTTCAAGATTAACAAAACACCCCTCCTAACGCCCATTGAAAATTAGGTCTCATTTTTATGTTCAATATAGTATAACTTGTTACTTGCACCCTATCGTCTGTAATGAAAATAATCCTAAATACCTTTAGTGGAAAAGTCCAAATAGAATTTCATTTTCCACAATGAAATCATAAATTTCATTCTGTTGGAAATTGGGTTTGGTTTAGCTTCTTTGGAGTTTACAAGAAATTACTTCTCTAGCTTAGAGGGTGAGAGAGAGATCCATATATCAAGTGTAAAATATTAGTTCACATTTACATATAACTTTTGATAATATTGTCGAAACATACGATGCTATACAACAATTGAAAAGGGATCATGAGGTTTCTTACAATGATAATGGTTTGAAAAATAGAGGTTGTATATGGAATCTTTGGCCGAAATAGCGGTTGAAAAGCAGATTGATTTGGAACACGAATTGGTTGATTATTTTAACTACTCGTGTAAGGACCCTGAATTTCACCACTTTGATTTGTGAATATTTAATTAATTCTAAATATTCATATAATAGATTTTATAATTAAAGTAAAACTCTTTTAAATAGTAAATAATGATGGTGAAATAGTTTTCCAAATTTTTTTACATATATATTTAGTTCGAAAAAAAAATCGAAAATGTGACCGGAATTCGATTTCCGAATTTTCGACTATTCATCGACTAAAAATTATTGGGAGCATTGTGTACACTATTGTTTAACTATATTCATACATTTACCAAATAAGTTAGGATATGTTTTGATATATATACATTTACTTAAGTGTATGTATGTGTATGTACATATATATATATATATATAAAGTTTGATGTGACATTTTATGAAATAAAAAAAAGTTTAAAGTGAAATAACCTTAGGAAACATAAAGTATAAAAGGATTAAATACATGTTGGCTCAAGGTGGGGAGCATGTTTCTTGCGCATGGAATGAGGTGGAGGGTAAGTTCTTAAGGGGCTTGTTGGTAATTTAGTTAATCTATTTTGTATAAAATCAATTTCATGAATTTTACTCTATTTTTCACTTCATGCTCATTTTTCTAAACTTCCTCGCTCATTTTCCTTAAGCTTTTCCATGGCTTCTTTATGAACTTTTTAAAATAAAAATTATTTCTTTTCTACTTATAAATGCTTAAAATCTTGTTTAAAACCTCTCCTTTCTTTTCCTACAACTCCTCTTTACCAAAACAAAGCCACACCATCTCTTCACTACCTAGGTCGAGCCACCCAAAGCCACGGCCGAACCATTGCCACTTTTAAGTCCACAACAATTCCATAATTCCAAATTGAAAGCATGGATCTAGGACCCATTCAATTCGTAGTGTGATCGTAGTTAGTTTAGATAGCTTTTAGGTGAGAAAAGCTCTCCTTTTTACTTAAAGCTTTGAACTTTAATATTGATGATAATTATAGCTTAACTTGTTTGCAAATGTGTTGGTGGTTTGGGTGAAATTGATGATTGATTGAATGTACATATATATGCTTATTAGTAATGGTTGTATAGACTTGGAAAATGAATTAGAAGTTAAGTTTTCGTTTGCAAGTTATGATTTTGCTTAATATGTTAGATATGGCATGTATTAGGAATATATGAGCTTATGTTTGGATGTTGCATGATTGTTCGAAAATTAGCACTTGATTTGTGCTTTAATGTGGCATCGAAATCCTTTGGTTTAAACTTGTTTACACTTGGGTGTATTTATGAAAAAGTTATAAAGTTTCTAACTTTATTTTATTTGGTTTTCAAAAACATTCAAAGTTATAAAATAGATTAGCACATAAAAATAAAGTTTTGAAGGTTATTTGAAATATAAAACAAGTTTTGGAAATTTCGGGTCCTATAGCGATAGTCACTATGAATGCTGTTCGTGAAAACGAACTCTTTTTGAAATCTAAAAACGTTTTTACTTATGTATCTTTGAATAGTGTTTTTAAAACATATTATAAGTATCTAAAGGTAATTATTATTTATTTAATCATTTAACGATTAATTAATTAATTAAGGTAATTAGTACTTAATCATTAATGAACAAGGGTAAATAGTACTTAAGTATTAATTAAGTAAGTAAATTTTAATTACTTAAATAATTCAAGATTAATTATTAGTTAATAATTTATTTAAGGATAAATTATTATTTAACTAATAATTAAAGGTTAATTATTATTATATTATTATTTAAGAAAGGGTTTAAATATTTATTTAAATTTCTAATTAAGTTAATTAAGACTTAATTAAGGTTTAATTATTATTAAATGAAGGTTTAATTCTTTATCTAAGTATTAGTTAAGGATTAAGTAGTATTAATTATTAATTGAGATTTATTAATATTTAATTATTTATTTAAAGATTAATTATTATTTAATTATTTATTAAAACATAATTATTATTTAATTATTTATTTAATAGTTAATTATTGTTTAATTATTAATTAAAGGTTTGATTATTACTAAAATAAAGATTTTAAATGTTATTTAAATTTTCAAATAAAAGTTTTAACTACTTTATTTCTAAAGATCGGTTTTGTTTTTAAGGCAACTCTCTTTTAAAGGATGTTTAAATCCAAGGGGTTTCTTTGTCGATTATCCTTAAGTAACCCAAATGAGTATGAAACCCAATGATATCTGTTTACCAGAATAAATCACCTTTCCGCTTTAATTCACTTAACAAATCATGTTTGACATCTATTAAGCAGAATAAAATCTAGTTCTGCTATTTTAGTAACTTAGACATTTACCTGTATGATGGTTGATTGTCACTTGTTGATTCCTTTTACATATATGCTTGTTACATAAGTACCCATGTTATAACTTAAAAAGTTAAACTTAATTAAATAAGAGCCATTGTGGTCACTAAGCCTCTTTCTGATTTTAAGAAATTAATCATTTTAATTTTTATTGTGATAATGGTTTTAAAGTTAATTATTATATTATATAAAGGGTTTTAAATAAACTTATTATTTAAAGATTTTTATCAAGGGTAGGTGGGATAGTCCTCATTATTTTTGCTTTATCAGCATTACCTATATACTAGATGTCCTTTTATCGTTTTCTAGAATGGGTAATCGATAAAATAGATAAAACTAGATGAGATTTTCTATGGAGTGGTGATAATTCTAATAATAATTCAAAATGTTTAGTTAATTGGAAAATAATATGTAAATCTAAAGATGAGGGAGGATTATGTATTTTAGATTTACATAATTTTAACATATCCTTATTAGGTAAATGGAAATGGAAATTTACTGATAGTAATGAAAATTTAATTTGAAAATAAATAATATCGAATAAATGGTATATTTGAATATGGAAATTTACGGATAATATACAACATATTTATACTAATAATTTAAAAATCATTTCTCATTATTGGAAATCTATAATAAAAAATTATGATATTTATATATTAATAATGTGGTATATTTGGGGAATAATACCTATTTTTAGCATGATAGCTGGATTTCAGTAATCCTCCGAGAATAGAATTTAATGAACTTTATGAAATTTGTAATTTTAAGAATGTATTGATATCAGAAATATATGAACCAAATTTAATTTTTTTCATGGGAATTTGGTTTTAATCGACGCCAGCGGACAATACTTTAGAACAGTTTGCATTAATGTGCTAAATTAGAGCTTTACAATACCGATAATGAGAAAGACATTAAAATTTGATGTTGGGATAAAAGTAAGAAATATTCATCTCATTCTTTTTATAAATTCATAAACTTTTCAGGAATTCAATTGAAAATATTTAAATAAATATGGAAAATTAGTGTTCCACCTAAAGTAAAATTACACATATGGTTAATTTTACATGGAAAATTGAATATTATAGAACTTTTAAAATAGAAAAATATTTTCTATGGCAAAAAATGTTACTTTTGTAATAATAAAATGGAAAATATTGTACATTTATATATTTTGAATGTAATATAACCAGATTTTTTCTAGTAAAAACTCTTAATATATTTGATTTGAATTTAAATTATAGATATATTAATTGTGAATTATATTGGAATAAAATAAGATTTTTCTATAAGGGTCATAATAGGTTTTTATTGGATACTATTTACACAATAATATGTTGGTATATTTGATTTGAAAGAAATCAACATCTGTTTAATAATATTAGTATGGATTTGGAAAATTTAATATATATAATTTCTCTATTTAGTTCTAATTAGATTTCAAATCCTAGTTATAAATTAAATAAAATTTGAGTTTTAAAGAGTTCCTTAAAAAAATAAAAGCTCGCATTGCATTTTAAAGAAAATATCATTTTAAAGAATAGGAAAAATAGTAAAGATCTAATTTTAACTTCCTTGGATAACCTTGATATAGTAACATTTGATTCTTCATTTTTATTAGGTTACTAGCTACATTGTATGTCTTTTATTTGTTTGTTTTTGTATAAAAAGGTTGAGTTATATTATTTAAAATCAAAATTATTGGACTTTTATATGCCAAATTATATACTTTTCATTTGTTGGAGGAACTCAATAGTAAAATAATGACTTTTCATTTAATGTAGGGTGCAGTAACAACTTAAACTGTCTTAAAGAGTTTTAAGTTCAATGATAATATTTTGAAACATGTCAGTGATAATTATTATAGGCAAAATCTCAAAGAAGAATAATATCATTTAATCACCGTATACATCAATTTATTGAACTAATTGTATCATTAAATAGTCATGGGCAAGGCTGGTTGTCCAAACCCAAATGTAGTACACCTAAATTTCCTGTAAGCATCCTCCAAAAATACGTTTAACCCGTAACATTACAATTACCTAACAAAATTAAGAATAAGATTTAGAAACCAAGGTGTGAGAATAACAAATAAAATGAAGAGAATTTGATTAACCATACTTGTTAGGTTTCTCGGAGTGAAAAAGGCATATGTTTATTCATATATAATATATCACAAAGCAGAGTAACTAAGGCCATGAGTTTTAGAAATACAAGAACTTTTGCTTTCCTTTAACCATAAGCAAAGACATTTAACCAACAACTCCAAATATCATAGCTAGGGCCGTCAATGGATACTCGAAAAATCTGAAATCCGTCCGCATCTGCATTCTAAAAGTGGATAAATATCCGATATTCGGAAAAACGGATGCGGATACGAAGACATCCGCATTCGAAAATTATCCGTCATGTTTTTGTCATGATTATAGTTCAAATTATGTGTATTTTAGTACAGTGAAAGATATTTGTTTATTATTTTATTAAATTAGTAGTTTATATTATATACAGTTAATGCTTTTTAACTGCTTGAAACTATTTATTATCATCATATTTGTTAATTTTTAATACTTTTATAATCGATGAGATTGAAAAATATTTATGTAAAACTAAAATTTTCTTTTTATAATTCTTGATTTACCGGTCGTTAGAGGATATGATAATTATTCGATATCCGTCTGTATCTGCAGATGCGGATATCCAGTATCCGAAAATGATTTCGGATGCCGATGTGGATATGACACTATCCGCATCCGAAAGCATCCGTTAGGCCTAACCATAGCCATGAATAAAATAACATCTAAAGAATCATTGACAACCAGCTAAGATAACTCCAACAACCAAAAATATGACAATGAAAACAATAGCAATGTAAATATATTGGACTAATTAACATGGGTTATACGTTTATTACTAGAAATAGTTTAAGAAAATGTAGTGTATTCTCATTTATATAATTTGTTAACGCTAAAACTTCCATTATGTTATTTTAATTTCTAAATGTCGATAGAATATTTTAAACAGAATTTTGTCATAAAATTCTATCAAATTTTGCAGCATCAATTTTTAAAAACATGATTTGAAAACAATATAGGAAAATAAAAATGGGACTAGATAACAGAGAATTCTACAACTTTCAAATAGTGCAGACTATTCAGTCTTAGAAATGAAGACAGGAGAAAAACATATCAACATATCAAATTATTTAGGGGGCTTTCCACCAACCGTCCCTGTTTTCAAAGCCCACTTACAAAACGTCCCTAGCCCAAAACTATTATAAACTGAGTCCCTATTTTTATAAAACAATACAAACTTTCCTCAAATAACCTCGTCCAAATGAAAAACCTTCTTCTAAAATCCAAGACGAAAGAAAATATAATCCAAATCAAAGTCTCTATGAAACGACGGCAAAGAAGGAGCGGAAAATCGACAGGGGTGAAATCCAAAAGCCAAAACAAGGTAGATCAATCTTTTGTCATTGTTTAATCGAAGTAGTATTAGGGGTTTTCTAATCTATTTTTTCCTTTTACTGTTTAATCGTTTAAGTATTTGTTGTTGTGAAATTAGGGTTTTGCTATCAAAGTATTTTCTGTTAGGGTTTAGTGATTACTAAACCTATTTTGTGTAATGCTGCTGCTAAAGTTGCATTTTCCTTTGTGATTGAATGAACTATTTCTTCTTATTGTTATAAGTTTTCAATGTTGTTGTAAAAATACAGAATAACTAACACTGTAGAATTTAGTATAATTGTAAACAAAACTTTTGTTGCATATTTTTGAGTTGAAGGAACAAAAAACTTGCACACATGAGTGCAGGTAACATGCCTTACAAATACACATTTAGCATGATTTCAGAAATTGCACACACACTTGCACTTTAATATATTTTAAATGGTAGTTGAAATTTAACATGGCAACTATATTTTCTGTAAATGCATACATGCTTGCACTTTTAATATTTTGAAAACTAGCACACATACTTCAAGATAACATGACTTACAGATATACATTAGTACAATTTTAGAAATTGCACACATACTTGCACTTTAATATTTTTTAAATTTAGCATGGCAAATACATTTTTAGTAACTGCACATGTGCTTGCACTTTTAATAAATTTGAAATTTTAATTGAGATTTGTAATGAAAAAGTAAATTTATAATGGAAATATATTATATTAAAAACTTGCACACATACTTGCAGATAATATGATTTACAGATATACATTTAGTATGATTTCAAAAATTGCACACATTCTTGCACTTTAATATTTTTTAAATCTAACATTGCAACTATATTTTCAGTAAGTACACACATGCTTGCACTTTTAATATATTTGAAATTTTAGCTGACTTGTGTACAAGTAATTTGCTAAAATAGTAAAACACTATTGCTTTTGCATTGGACAAGAAATGTCAACTTTTGTGAATGCACTTGAAGTAATTTTCGTCAATTGTATTTTTAGTGTACAAATATGACAAAGTATGTATGACATATCATCATCACCAGTAAAATTATGTATGTAGATAGGTAATTAAAAAAGAATAATGAAGATCTAAGTTAAATAAAATAATGATACAGATCGGTGAATTAGTATTTGTTTAAATTAATGTTCTTCAGTTAGTGTTTCCATATTGTATATATTTATTAAATTAGGATCTAATGTTGATAAATTTCAATTTCAATCTAACATTTTCTACTGTATAGTACTTTATTTATTTTTTAATCAATAGAAAACTTTCTGGCTAACATTAATTTCTTACAGGAATCAGTAGAAATAGAGTTATCAAATAATTCTTCTGATGAGGCTCACTCAGTTCATGAGAAAAATGAACTACAAATTGTACAACAAAATTTAATTTTAGCACAAGAAAATTCTGAAACCGATTCAGATGTAAAGACTAAAGAAACTAAAAGTTATAGAAATAATTTAGGTAGTTTTTTGAAATTTATAAATGGACTGGCAAAGTATTTGACACCAGTACATTTGAATATACTAAGAGATACTCCATTTTGGAATTTTGTGAAATTGTTCATAGAAAAGAAGCTAACCAAAAAAGATACCAAAAAAAATTCAAAAAGTTTAGACGCAATCATACAAACATATAGGCCCGATTTAGAGAAATTCGAAATAGCTGAACAATTACTGGATTTCGATGTTATGCAAATGAAAGAGATATTTGATATTCCTATAGAAGGAACGGTAATAACAACTTTACCTCAAAGAGAAAAGAAATATTTACCACCAATTTGCCAAAATTTTATTAAGAAATATTTGTTGGAAAATGAAAAGATAAACAAAAAGGTGGTAGAACGATATGTATATACAGCGCTAAAACAGAACGACCCAGAAGCTGCTGAAGATGTCGTCGGATTTATTATAATGCATCTCCTTTGTACATTTTTCTTCTCAGGTAATATAATTACTTTAAACTTTGAATGTTATTTCAATGATTATACAATATATTAACTAATATTAATATAATTTACAGGTAGCAATTCTAACCTGAAGTGGTCATATCTACCGTATGTGGTAGATTTTGATCAAATGAGAAAAACAAACTGGGCGAAATCCATTTTGGACAACTTGAAGGAAAATTTGAAAAGAAATATGGAAAATCCGAGAAGTAACAACTCATGTGTTACTGTTTTGCTGGTAAGTTTTGCTACTCTATTATTGCTTGTAACTAACGTATTTTGTCTCATTTCTCTTTTTTTGAATATTCATACAAATTAGTCCACTTAATTAAATTAAATTTGTTCAATACTATAAAACTTAGGTAAAATATGTACAACTATACTATATTGAATAACTATTTTTTTCCTAGATGTAAACTATGAACTCTGTAGAAATTACAGAAGTTAAAGGCTGTAAAAATTATTTTTACATATAGATAATATGTCAACGTCATGGGATGAAGATTGCTAGAAAGTTGTACATATTTTGTAGGATGATATATGCATGCAGCACGATAAAACACTTTATAGATCTTATTAAGACTGTTTAACATGTACGATTATTTGAATTTTAGAACTGCACAGTAAGTATACCATTACAGTTGTTTATGAGATGAATATAGTTGAATTTGACAAATTGACAGTGTTCATTACATACAATATATGCCACCATGACAAACTGGCCAGGTGCCACATGTCCATTCCTGTTGAACTGCACAACTTTTCTTAGTAATTTTATCTTTGTATCACTGTAACATCTTATAATTGATGTCATAATTTTAGTTTAGCAAAAGTATTGAAGTTTTAACCAGGATATTATTTCTAGATTTCTGCACTAGTAGAATACACATTTATATTGTTTACAATGCATATTAACCAGGCTATCATACTTGTCAGATTTAAGTTAGCGGTTATGTTAAAGCTGTTTGTCATCATAAATTAATTCTTTTGTTATGGTACCTGTATCAAAAGTACAAAATCAAGATGCATATTAATTTAACTACAATACATTGCAAGTGGCAACACTGAATATTTAAAGGGATTCTTTTAATGTTTATTGTCGAATAATTCTTCATTTATCATAAAACTGATCATTTCTTTCTATTTGTATATAATCTTCCGAAGTAAATACCTTTCGAAAGTCTCATGCATTTAAAAAAAAAGTAAAGTAACAATATATTATTTTAAGACAGTTTGGAATCATATGATGTTACTGTAAGGCTCTGTTCTTCGGTACATCTATGATTGTCAGTTCTTCTGCATATAGGTTGTCATGGTGTACAAAATATGTTGCTTTTACATATTTCTTGTAAGTTATTTATTTTTCTTTAATTTTCTCTAGTATGTGTACAACTCTTGTACAATTTGTATGAGTGCATCCTTCACATTAGTTTCAGTAACATGTTTTTTTTAATTTGTCTGTTTCTCAAAATTTTCATGTTATGTTGTATTCTAATTTGTATAAATATTCATTGCGAACAGTACACACTTTCTAACTATAAAATATTTTAATTAATGTAGTATTGGATATGCGATCGAATAGAGATAATTCAAGAAAGGGAATCATACAAAGAAGGAATGCCAACAACAGCTAAGTGGAACTTGAGTGATTTGAAGGGTAAACTTACATGCAAGTTTCTAAAGAGTCTTGATGGAAATAAGGTAAAATTTTTACAATAAGAGAACTGTAGCATAAATCTTTCAATAGCTCATCTTAATATTTGCAAAGTGTACACCTACTTGCATTATTCATGTTAGCGTTCATAGTAAATTGTACTGTAAGTAATTTTTTTTAAAACCTTCCACAAATTTAGACAACATTAAGAAAATAGTGGTTTTAATTTCAAAAAAAACAACACTTATATTTTACAAAAAGCGCACCTGCTTGCGCTTTTCATACATTTCTTATTTTAATTAACTTATAGAGTGTTGAATAAAAGTTTTATTGCAAATGTATTTTCTAAATTTGTAAAAAAAATGTAAACTAAATTGAAAAATATCAAACCTAAGTTTTTCAGAAGCAGAACATATTTTTAAAAAAATGCAAACCTTCTTTCGCTTTCCATATAAGTTAAACATCTGTTTAACTTTGAATGAAAATTTTAAATTTAAATATAAATATTTTTTTTCTTTGTTTTAATAGGTTTGGAAAAAAAAAACTATAACATAAAATTTTCAAACGCTCACCTTAATATTTTTATAAAGCGCACACTGACTTGCAATTTTCAAACATTTAAAATTTAAATTGCAGTTTAACATGCAAATATACTGTTAATTTTTTGTTAAATTTTACAGAAATTTAAACAATATTAAGATAACACTAACTTAAATTTGAAAGAATCCACAACATAAGTTTTACAAAGTACATATCTGCTTGCTCTTTCACTACATTTCTTATAGTAATTAACTTTTACCTTTATAGTTTTTGATAGGTTTGAAAAATAAAAAGTGTAGCATAAATGTTTTAAAAGCTTGCCTTAATATTTACAAAGTGCACACCTATTTGCGCTTTTCAAAAATTTTAAATTTTAATTGCACTTTAACATGCAAAAGTAATTATTTTGTTATTGATTATTCATCGCTTAAGTACATATTCTTACTAGGGTCTTTATAATTGATGTAGTTTTAATAATACTATTGATGAAAGACTAACTATATCGGTAAAGTTTTATTTATTTATGTTATATTACAACAACAGGTGAAAATTTTTATAGCATACATAAAAGAAAATTCAGTTGAAAGTGAAGAGGAAATTTTCAAAATAGCTGAACATTTAAAAAGAGAGAATGAATACTTGAAGAAAAAAGTTGAACAACTTGAGATTGAGAATGAAGAGTTAAAACAAAAGATCAAAGTTTGTGAACCAAATTCTACCGAGGTGGAAGATACTTTTGAAATGGACAATGACATAATTTTTCAGCAACAAAACATTCTTGCTGCCGATGATGCTATAGGGGATAGCGATAAAATTGCAAGTAAGAAGAATAATGATCATGCTATTGGGGACAAAGAAATGATAGAGTGATGCTGTGAAAAAGAAAGTTTACAAGGCAAATTTAGCATCGAAGAAAATGATGATTTGAAAAAAAACACAAATGAAAGCGAAAACCTTGACGATTCTTTTGCAACACCGATGGCTAGTATGGATTTGAATGAAGAGGAAAATATAAAAGTATCGTCATGTAAAAGTTTTGATGGAAGTGAAGAAAATTTTAGAGCAGATGTTATTGAAAGTGTTTTTATGGCTTGGAGTGGTAAAGAACAGAGCAAAGATGAAGTGAATAAAGAAAACACTACTGAAGTTGAAGAAGTAAACAAAGTCAATGATTACACTGTTCAAAATATAGGTGATATTGAAGGAGGCAATGAAACTAAAAAAAATGTTAGAAGTTGATATGCCAAGTTTTGAACTATTCCCTACTCAAGAAAGAGAAGAGTTGGAACGTAAAACTGACTTATCAAAAAAAGAAAAGAAGAACAAAAAGCCAAAAATATCTTCATTAACAAAAAGGGTGAGAGAAAGGAAAGATAGAATACCTAAAGTAGATGAAGAGTTCACATATGAAAAGAAAAGGAGGTTGGTTAAAGAAGCTAAGGAGAAGAAAGGCCTTGTTACTAGCAAAAAGGTAAAAAAGAAAAATAGAAAAAACAGACTTGAAGCAGTCAAAGAAAATCAAAAGCTTGAGAAGGGAAAAACTTTTATTACTTACAAAAGAGAAGCAAAAGGATGTGAAACAGACAGAATTGAAGTAAATGCAGAAAAGCTGATTGAAGAAGACGCAGAAAATAATAAAGTAATTTTTGTTTCTCCTATTGTACCGTCAAAACCAATGGGGAAATTAGAAAAGACTCCAATATTTGGTTTTCTAGATCAGAAGCAGCTTAAACCTATTCAAACATTTTATAAGTATGATGATCAAAAGTACGTACATATTATGTTACTAGCTTACATACAAATATACTTTGCAGAACCTACATTTTAAGATATAAGTGCTAACGTTGAAACATGAATGTTTAAAGCTTGGCAGTTTATGAAAACTTTGATGATGGCATAAAGATTATGGGATGTGTGCTTGATGATATAATGAGTGAAGACTGCATAGAATGTTCTGTAAGTAAAATTGCTTACCTATTTTTTTTTGTTTAACTAATCTAATAATGTTTATTGATTATGGTATACAGTATTTACAGTATATTAATCTTGTCTGAAATGTAATTTAAAGGCAATACACTGGTTTCAAGTTACCAAGCTAAGGCCACACTATCCAAACAATTTGTATGTGAGACCTGAAGACACGGTGTGTTTGTTTTTGTTTCATATTATTTACAAATATAAGTCTTAATTACTTAGTTAATTCCTTTATATAATACTATTTATATTTCTTGTGTTATAGAATTGCATATTGTTGGATTTGAAATCAACAACTCATACTCTGTTGGCTAAGCAATTGGAAGAAAGAATAGTGAGATATCATAAAAAAGAACTTGAATTGTACAAGATATTCTTGCCAATATGCCATCAACAATCTCATTGGACACTGTTAGTGCTTGATTATGAAGATATGCAATGGAGCCTCTATAATTCAGTAAAACCAAATTCTTTTTCAAACTGGCCATATGCAAAAGAAATAGTAAAAGTGGTAAGTAAAATAACACTATCAAATATTAATATATTATATTTTTTAATAAATTAATTTTTGTTTAAATGTGCACCGAAAGAACATTAGGGACATGATGAAAGACATATGGCTTAGAAATGCAATTCCACAAATGAAATCTGGTAATGAAAGTAATATTGAATGCAAAGATTGTCCTCAACAACCTGAAAAGTCGTAAGTTAATTCTATAATTTTATGTGTAATTATACTTTCATTAATAACATGGTAATTACTTATATTAGATGTTATTTTTATTTTCATCATACATCATTTTATTAAAAAAACATTATACAAGAAATTTTAATAAAAAGAAATAAACTAGAATTTCAGGGTGCATCGTAAAAATTCTTAAAAGCAAGGCGTCTGAGAAAAAAGCAGAAACAGATTTACATTTTCTAAAATAATTATATTCAAAAGAAAGACTATTTTTTATAAAACAAGGTATAAGTTAAAGAAGCTGTTTCACTTGTTCTTGCTAGTTATCTGTATACTCAAGTGCTGTAAAAATCATAATAAACGTTAATTCCTTAAATTAAAACTTTTGACTGACTTTTTTTGTGACAACAAAAGTTTCTAACCATGCTTTTTAGTAAGTTATAGAGTATGGTGTTGGGATAATAAAAAATATATATGTTGTTACTGAACCTTAATTGCTTGTTGATTATTAGTAAAAAATTATTTATCCATTAATTCATATTTAATCTACGGTTAATATTCTATGATCAATGTTGAACATATATTGAATGTTACTGTATAAAATAAGTAGTTAAACTTTGTAGTCACACATAAAAAATTGTAAAGGGAAGAATCATACACTAACTATATAGTTTAATTTGTAAACAACAAAAAAGAACACTTTTAGATACATAATGCTTCTACTTCTAAACATCTCCATTACTCATTTCATAAAATAATTAAAAATCAATCTAAACATCTCCATTACTCATTTTGTAAAATAATTGAAAATCAATTTAAACATCTCCATTAATCATTTTATTCAACCAGAATATAACCATATTGTACACTACATTATTATGAGTGATTTAATATATATTGTGCATCGTTACAAAAAAAAATGTACTGACTATATTGTTTAGTTTTTAGAATTTGCCTGACAATGTAAACTAGTCTTGAACAACGTCAGTTTAATTTATATTATTTTTACCTTTGATACATAGATGAAATAGGAATTTTATTTATAAATTTAATACTTGCAGGTTGGATTGTGGAATGTACATTATGAAATATATGGAAATCATCAGCACTAATGAATGGCTACCTACATCCTTTTCAAGGAAAGAAATTCAAGCAATGAGAGCTGAAATAGCATATGGTTTATTTACTAGTAACAAGTATAGTTGGAGTGAAGTTAAGCATCTCAGCTATGTTATGCTTCAAGATGATCTTGAGCAAAAAAGAAAGCAAGTGGAGGAAACTGTTGAAAATATGTACAAAGAGTAAATTTTGCAATGCTTTATAGTCCAGTTTATGCTTCAGCACAAACAAAATGTTACTTATGTTTTGTGCTTCAATTGATGTCACGGTTCAGACTTTTGTTTCAGAATTTGTTCCATTTCTATTGATTTTAAACTTCAATTTAATATGTGCAACAAATTTAAATTTCAATATAATATTGTCCAAATTATATTACTGTATGAAACAATGGTTAATTATTGAATTTGCTGGGATTCTTTTTTTTGTTGTTGTCGCATTGAATTGTCACATATAACATTACATTGTATCGTTTTTACTTGTCTTTGCAACAAATAAAGATATAATCAATAAAATAACGTTTTAGGATGCACATCATGTCACAATGTTGATTGACTCCTCATTAAAAGTAAAGAAAGTAAGTTCTCTCTTTACACTAAAACACTTGATTATTTTGGCTCTTTTATACAACACCGATGGCTTTTTCATAAGAAGCAACACAATGGTAATCTAAGCTATTTATAGAGAGATCAAATCACTCTTCTTCTTTCGAACAACATGGTAAGCTATTGACGAATATGTGTCTACAAAGGATAAATACCACTGTTATCCTGCATTTCAGCAAAGTCGTGATATCATCAATTAGGCGAAGAACGGATGGTCAACAGCCTAAGAAACCTGTTATGTATAGTGCTATAAACGACGGTTGGGTTTTCTTGCAGGTATTAGCTTTAGAATTACTACAGTTATCCAAGTTGCACGTATCATCAAACAAACTATAATTTATTTAATGAGCCATTCACAGTTTTACGATCTGAATTTGTTAATTCTTACACATGCATGGCTTAATCTTTGAAACAAGCATATGAATACTGGTAGGATCAACCAGGTAGCACGTCCTTAAAGATTCCGTTAAACAAGGGACCCATAGAGAAATCTTAATCAATATGCAATATCCGTAAAACTTTGAAACCACTCAACGACCAACTTCACCAACAAACAATAACATTGTCAATCAATGCCCGATATAGGAATTAACATTAACCAACCACTCAAGATTAACCAGCTTGACTAAGAGTAAGCTTAGTGTATTTTCCAACTTTACCACTTACAATGCCCTATTGCATATTTAAGTCGTTTGCAAAAGATTCAATCAATGGACCTTACGGAATTTTAATCTAAGGAAGACCGTACAACAAAATTTTCAAATTGGTCAAATTCTTTGATATGTGCCTGTAGGAATGCTTGTATATCCCTACTGTGGGTCAAGAGGAGGTCCTTGTGCTTAAGCACCTCTTCTCTAGCTTGGATTTTGACTTAGAGGTGTTCGGTCATAATTCGACACACAGTAGCTTCGCACCACTGATGGCCGCTCCACCCAACTTCACGCCATAAATTTTGCAGCAACCACCACACCCTCCTACTCATCGAGGCATGGCAACCACCTCGATGGCTGAGTGTGGGTAGCACACTTAAGCGCCATCCATTTTCGAGGATAGTTGATTCGACGGGTGCTTAGCGAATTTCGACTTCCATGACCACCGTCCTGCTATCTTAATCGACCAACACCCTTTGTGGGTTCTAGGTTAGCGTACAATTGGGCACCTTAACCCGGCTTTCGATTTGTCCCGCATCGCTGGTTTTTCTTACCAAAAATGACCTACTTAGAGCTCTCAATTCCGTGGCACGGCTCACCAAAGCAGTCGCAACTACCCATCTATTTAAAGTTTGAGAATAGGTCAAGGGTGTTACGCCTCTAATGCCTCTAATCATTTGGTTTACCCGATAGAACTCGCACGCGAGCTCCAGCTATCCTAAGGGAAACTTCGGAGGGAACCAGCTACTAGATGGTTCGATTAGTCTTTCTCCTCTATATCCAAGTCAAACGAATGATTTGCACGTCAGTATCGCTACGAGCCTCCACTAGAGTTTCCTATGGCTTCGCCTCGCTCAAGCATAGTTCACAATCTTTCGGGTCCCAACAGGCATGCTCCCACTCAAACCCTTCACAAAAGATCAAGGCCGGTCGGCGTTGCACCCTACAAAGGAGATCCTACCTATCAGCTTCCTTACACCTTCCGAGTGTTCACACCCCATTGACTTGCATGCATGTCAGACTCCTTGGTCCGTGTTTTAAGACGGGTCGAATGGGGAGCCCACTAGACAATGCTAAGAGCGCACAAGTGCGCCGCAAAGGACGCGCCATTAAAGCGTGCATTGTATCCTCGATTTCACCGATGACATTTCTTCAAGCAAATCAAACGCCCAAGGCTTCGACCGCAAGCACAGCCTACCACGATCCACATGCCAAGCCAACTGGCTAACTACCCTAGATGTGAGTAGTTCAACATCAAACCAGCACGCATCGCCGACCCCCATTCGTTTCCCTCCTGACAATTTCAAGCACTCTTTGACTTATTGTAGATGAATGGTTAGAATGACGCAAGACATGACGTCCAAACAGACGTGCTCTCAATCTAATGGCCTCGAGCGCAACTTGAATTCAAAGACTCGATGGTTCACGGGATTCTGCAATTCACACCAAGTGTCGCATTTCGTTACGTTCTTCATCGACACGAGAGCTAAGATATCCATTGCCAGGAGTCATTTAGACGCTCACTGGAATAACACAAAGCACATCAAAATGATGGCAAGTTCTCCAACAACAATTGTCCTTGGCACAAACCATGCCCAGTTTCTTATTTCTGCTCTACTTCTTACATCAATTGAAGCAAGATGAAGGCAGCAAATGGAACTCACCTAAACAACACAAGTGCTAACTGCACAAATACGTAGTTCTCGACGGGTATGAGTACAAATTTGCAGTTGTTCGAAAATGAAATCTACAATGACCCTTCCGTAGGTTCACCTATAGAAACCTTGTTACGACTTCTCCTTCCTCTAAATGATAAGGTTTAGTGTACTTCTCGTGACGCCACAGGTGGTGAACCACCTTTATCGCCACGATCCAAAAACTTCACCGAACCATTCGATCGGTAGGAGCAACGGGCGGTGTGTACAAAGGGCAAGGACGTAATCAATGTGAGCTGATGACTTGCGTTTACTAGGAATTCCTCGTTGAAGACCAACAATTGCAATGATCTATCCCTATCACGATGAAATTTTCAAAGATTACCCATGTCTATCGACAAAGGATTAGATTTTCTGAATACATCAGTGTAGTGCGCGTGCTGCCCAGAACATCTAAGGGCATCGCAGACCTGTTATTGCCTCAAACTTCCATGGCCTAAGCAGCCATAGTCCCTCTAAGAAGTTGACCACGAAGGGATGACTCCGTGTAGCTAGTTAGCAGACTAGTAAATGGAAAAATGGACTAATAACTTAATTTGATAACGATGATGAGAAATAATTCACAAACGCATGAACGAGATTATATGTGCATTTCTTAGAACTTAAGCAAATTCATACAAGGGTCGAACAGAACAAAAAGTATCAGTTATTCATATCAAATGAAGCTTGATGAATGATACAGGTTTTGTTAACACTAAACTAGAAGACAAAAAAATGGGGGTCGAACCCCCACAAAGCCGACCTAAAACAAAACAAGCCCTATAGCTATACAACCAAAAATTAGAAAGCAAACGTGACTGACTGCCCACTCATCAACCACCGCTCTCAACACATGGACATGATTGCATACTGGGGTGGATGTGACTTAACTATCCACCCAATAACTCTCTACCTCCACTTGCTAGGAAGAATATGAAACAAATTATACAAGTCTCGATCATCCAACCCCAGCATGGATGTGATCTAGCCATCCATCACTTACATCCTTCCTCAACTTGATTGGAGGAGCTATAATCACCAAGTGGACGTGAATCAACTGCCCATGAGATAACTCTAAGTCCCTATAGCGTGGACTGGAGTATAAACATAATTCAGGAGTGAACCAACCGCCCATAAGATAACTTTAAGTCCGTACAAATGTTTGTCACCATGGAAAACTACAGTGAGCGTTGAAGTGGGGAGGTAGCCTGTTATTTTCTAAGTACAAATGTTAGTCACTATGGAGAACTACAGTGTGTGTTCACAAGATGAAGTATCCGAGTGTACCACATTGTCCGTAATTTAGGTAGGAGTTCATTGGTCGAAATTTTGCCTGATTCCAATTTAGTATGAAGAAGTTATTGCAGTCTAAGAAAAAAATAGCGACTTCTGTCTAGATTGAGTTTAAATATGAGGATATAGCCTGTTATTTTCTAAGTACAACTATTAGTCACCATGGAGAACTACAATGAGCGTTGAAGTGGGGATATAGCTTGTTATTTTCTAAGTACAACTGTTAGTCACCATGAAGAACTACAGTGTGCGTCCACAAAATGAACTATCCGAGTGTACCATATTGTTTGTAATTTAGGTGGTAGTTCATCGGTCGAAGTTTTGCCTGATTTCGAGTTAGTATGAAGAAGTTATTGCAGTATGAAGAAAAAAAGCGGCTTCTGCCTAGGCGAAGTTCAAATATGAGGATGTAGCATGCTATTTTCTAATTACAACTATTAGTCACCATGGAGAACGAAAGTGAGCGTTGAAGTGGGGATATAGCCTATTATTTTCTAAGTACAACTGTTAGTCAACACGGAGAACTATAGTGTGTGTTCACAAGATGAAGTATCTGACTGTACAGCATTGTCCATAATTTAGGTGGGATTTCATCGGTCGAAGTATCTCCTAATTGCGAGTTAATATGAAGAAGTTATTGCAGTCTGAACAAAAAATTAGTGGCTTCTGCACTAGGCGGAGTTCAAATATGGGAATGTGGTAGCCTGTTATTTTCTAAGTACAACTATCAGTCCCCATGGAGAATTACAGTGTGCATTCACATGATGAAGTATCTGTGTGTTACATACTGTCTGTAATTTAGGTGGGAGTTAATTGATCGAACTCTCGCCGGATTTCGAATTAGTATGAAGAAGTTATTGCAGTCTGAACAAAAAAAAATAGTGGCTTCTGCACTAGACGGAGTTCAAATATGACAATGTGGTACCATGTTATTTTCTAAGTAAACTGTCATTCCCCATGGAGAACTACGATGTGCGTTCATAAGATGAAGTATCCAAGTGTACCATATTGTCCGTAATTTAGGTGGGAGTTCATCGGTTGAAGTACTGCCTAATTCCAAATTAGTATGAAGAAGTTATTGCAGTCTGAACAAAAAAATATCTAGCCTATTATTTTCTAAGTACAACTGTCATTCCCCATGGAGAACTACAGTGTGCGTTCACAAGATGAAGTATCTGAGTGTTACATACTGTCTGTAATTTAGGTGGGAGTTCATCGGTTGAACTCTCGCTGGATTCCAAATTAGTACGAAGAAGTTATTGCAGTCTGAAGAAAAAAATAACGGTTTTTGCACTAGGCGGAGTTTAAATATGGGGATGTGGTAGCATGTTATTTTCTAAGTAAACCGCCAGTCCCCATGGAGAACTACGATGTGTGTTCACAAGATGAAGTATCCGAGTGTACCATATTGTCTGTAATTTAGGTGGGAGTTCATCGGTTGAAGGTTTGCCTAATTCCGAGTTAGTATGAAGAAGTTATTGCAGTTTGAAGAAAAAAAATAGCGGCTTCTGCCTAGGCGGAGTTCAAATATGAGGATGTAACTTGTTATTTTCTAAGTACAACTACTAGTCACCATGGAGAAGTACATTGAGCGTTGAAGTGGGGATATAGCATGTTATTGTCTAAATACAACTGTTAATCAGCATGGAGAACTACGGTATACGTTCATAAGCTGAAGTATCTGAGTGTTTTTCCATATTGTCTGTAATTTAGGTGGGAGTTCATCGGTCGTAGTTTCGCCCGATTTCGAGTTAGTATGAAGAAGTTATTGCAGTATGAACAAAATAATAGCGGTTTTTTGCTTAGGCTGAGTTCAAATACGGGGATGTAGCATGTTATTTTCTAAATACAATTGTTAGTCACCGTGGAGAACTACGGTATACGTTCTCTAGATGAAGTATTCGAGTGTTCCTTGTTGTCTATAATTTTGATGGAAGTCCATCGGTCGAAGTCTCGCCTAATTCCGAGTTAGTATGAAAAAGTTATTGTAGTCTGAACGAAAAATAGCGGTTTCTGTCTAGGCGTAGTTCAAATATGGGGATGCTACTATCAAATCTACTTCCACATGTACAACTAAAAACGCATGGACATTGTGATTAAATGCAAGCCCACCTAGACGTGCATATGTATTCGTGCTTAAATAATGAAAGCTTGTTCCATGTGCCTATTAAGACTTGACAATTCGGTGAAGGTTAAAGGAAGACATAAGAAAGGCTTTTTGATCATCTTTTCAAGTTATAGATAAATCTGATGTTTTTGGGATTGGGTGGATGGAACAGAATATTCATGAATAATAGGAAAGTCTCGTGAATGAAAGCGTAGCTATTGGGATACAATTGTGTCGGAGCAATCCCAATATATCTCAACATCTCTCGAATAAAGGAGTTAAAATGTGGAACACATCCGACCCAAAGTGAGGTCTATCTTGCCTCGTAGGAACTAAAACATCCCAAAATAGAATCCCGTGAATTGAGAACAATCGACGAAGAGCGACTTTGCCAATTCGACAAGTTTATGAATCGACAAAGTTATCAAGAACAACGATACCCTCAACAACATTAGCAGCAGGGCTGATGGTTTCCGTCGGAAGAATTATAATATAGGAAAAGAGATCAATTTGCGAGCTGGAAGCTTTTGCTTATTCTGCATGATTTCCGAATATAGTGGTAGAAATTGATTTTGCTTTACAATCGATGTATTTCGTTGTTGAATCAAAAGACATATTGGTTGAACGCTTCGTGTGTCTAGAATCTATGTTAGATGTACTTGGTAGACAATCGAGCTTAGAAGTAATAACATGTTCACCCCATGTCAAGTGTTAACTAGTGCAGCGCAGTGCAATGTGAAACAAGCATAAACAGTTTGAAATCAAAAAAGCAAGAATAAAATGATGAAACTTGGAGCTTTTTCCAGAGAGACCATCATTGTTGACTATCTCAATTGACAACAAAGATGATTGGCATGAAACTTTTAGGATCGATTAACAACAAGTCTAGAAATTTGATCGTTTAATCTTAAGTTCGACAGTCCAAGTATGCAAGTCGCGTTGTGCTTTATCATCTTCTATTTTGGTAAGGCAATATGATGTTATGTGTTCAAATGACATATGTTATATTGATCAAGAGTGTCAATACCGATCCCATCACCCTATGCCAATCCCTATACCCAGCCATTTTTTACCGATCCGTTCATCAAAGTCACTAACAAAAATCACTTGTTTAACTGTTTTCTATCAATCCCTCTCACCAAAACTATTTCTTATAGATCCCTACTCCAGACCAAACAACACTGAACCCTCAACTTAAGACATCTACACTAACCCCTCATCAATGCTACAACCTACCGATCACTTTTCTATATCTACCTTACACCGATTCCTTTCTTCGTATCCTTCTCATCGATCACTCACCAAAATTTCCACACCCCATCATCATTCTATCTAATGCCGATCCCTGTACCAAACTCCTCCTTACCAATCTCAAAACTAAACTTCCCTTCATCCCTTCAAAAACTTCTATTGAACTCTCCTCTTCTATCTCCTTCTTTTCCTCCTCCTCCATCTTCTCCCTCGTGCCTTAATACAACCCACGAAGCCATCTACCTAAAAATGCTCGAGCTCACCATCTCACAAACACACAGGCAACTCAAATCTAGTTGAGTAATTCAAGGAATTTCATGAGCTCTTATCTAAGTCAAAACTTAGAATGTCAAAGTTAAAATCGGGAGGTGATCAATCAAGCTTGCTGAGTTGGAAGTGAAAGGAAAATGGCTTTGAGGGATAGATTAAATTCATGTTTGATTTAAGGCCTGGGATTAAAGAATTTTCATTCGGTAGTATAATGGATTTGGCAAAGAAGGATAACGCAAAGGCATGTAAAAATGATAGAGTGAAATTGGAGAAATACAAAGTGAAGGAAGATAATAGAGGAGACTAGTATATATACATGAAGATATGACAATGTAACTAGTTGCAACAGGTGGACCAAGTCAGGAATGGAGAGGGATTGAAATTGGACTTTATGATCCCTATTCGCGTGGCCATAGCAAGGTATCTACTTGTTGTGTGTTGATCCCTCCACATAAAAAAATGAATAAATGAAAAATAAAAAATCAGATTTGTGTTATTGAAAGACAATAAAGGAATAACAATCAATTAGGAAATTGGATGGACTTCTTTTCGGCAACTCATACTTTTCTTTCGATTCAATACACGTTATGTTACTCACAAGATGTACTTTGGAGGGCAAGTGTTATTTGGTATAATGACCCGGTTATGTTGCTATAATCATGCAAAACAAACTCGATTGTTGTCAAGAAGGGTGACCATGAAGCAATGACTATAAGATCCGAAAATAGAGTTCAAACGATTAAATGAAGTCTTGATTGAATGGAGTTTATAGATTAACATTGCAGAATGTTAAAATTTTGGAATTTAAGTTGGATAGATTAGGGGTTGGCATAGTCATTTGTCAATATAGATGAAATACTAGAGGGATCAACATAGCAAAGTGAAACATTAGGGATTGATGTGTCTTTTTGGATGGATAGTCAGCATGAGTAGTATAAAAGAGGATTGACATAGATGATGGGGCCTGTTTTAACACGACTTGTTGATATTCAAGGGATCGACATAGCGAAAGGAGGGATCGAATGTACTATCAAATTCAAAAGTTAATCAGACATCAATACTAATCAAATATATACGTGTACAAAATCTAACTGGATACTAATCCTAACCAAGTACGTATGGATGACAATCCTAATTGGGTATACGTGGATGCCATGCCAAAATATTTACTTATGCCCATCATCACCTATTGTCTTGTCGTCCCATCGTCTACATCATTGTGATAACCTTTTTTTCTTCTTCTTCACCTTCATCAAATAACTCAACTATCATTTAAACAACAAAAAACCATAGTCGCCATAAGTTCTTACCATCACAACACACTACCATATCATAGCATTAGCCTAAAACTATAATTAGCACTAAACAATATTGCCATAACACACCATTAATTATAAAAGCCAACCAAACAAAAACTCTAATTGGGTACATATTGAAACAAAAGCTAATAAATGTCAGAACTAATAAGGTACGTGTGGATATAAAATTAAACAAGATGCTAAACATAATTGGGTGTCAAACCCAATCATAATTGAAGTGTTTGTTTATCATGACTCAAAATAATCACTAAGCATCATGGTTTGGTACAGAACAAAGCCTTAGCTTGAAAATTTGAAGGTGAGACTCAAACTAAACATAGGTATGAAAATTTTGAAGTATTAATCAAATGACTAGAAGCAAGTACATCATTAACTCAAACTTGATTTGCAAGTCCCCACCATCTATCTAACCATATGACCCCTAAAAACTCACCACTATCTTTTTTCATCATTACACCTGGAAAAGGTAGATTTTCCATCATTACATCATATTACTTTACTCTCTTGCTTTATCAAATTCAAAGAATTTTACGCGAAACTTTTAGGGTTTTTTCACGAAACTTCGCAAATCTGCAACAACGATATCTCCATCTCTCACTTGCAACTACTCAGTTCCAAAATCACGACTAAGAGGAGATTATCTGTCATTCAGTTACATCCAAAAGCTATGGTAACTTGCGAATTCAAAGAAGGAACAGGGAAGAAGTGCGATAAAAAGAGAAGAAGAGGTGGATTGTTTTGTCAACAACACAATCAGCAACAGATAAAGGTATGCTTAAAAACCATTTACAGTTTTATTTTTGTATTGTACCAATTGATGTCATTAATGATGTTTATTGTTGGCTTGGTGTTATTAAGGATGCATAGACTTTTTATTTGATTGTTAATAAAACGTTTTTATAGTTCTCTGGAGTTGGAATGTGCATGCATTAGATGTATGTTATAAGTTACTGTCAAGAAAATTTAATTACTTACCTTAAGTGCATTAATAATTTAGTTGTAGTATCTATATGCAATCAAATATACAAAAGAAGCACGTTGTAAACTGAGTGTATGACATCTCATCATGATAAATACTTGAATGGTAGATATGTACCTTCGAAAAACAACATGCTCATCATTGTTCAATTTGTTGAATATTAGATATGTAATATTAGATATTACACAGTTGAATACTAGAACTGTGTAATTTTGAATCATGCAACTTAACTTCCACCACGAGTTCATCATTGTTCAATTTGTTGTTATGATCTGAAAGGTGAAAAGAAAGGTATTTGTATATGTGAGACTAAGGGGTGATTTCTTCCTAATGCACGATTTATCATTTTAGCAATGCATAACACTGATTTAATTAACAATTATTTTTAACTCAAGCAAACCGACCTTGAGCTCTAGGTTTGCTCAAACACCATTTGTGTTGGTTGTAAGGTGTTACCATTTTGAGTGTACTTATGATACATTGCATTGACACTAGGTACTATTCGTATAACTATGTCCACAATACAACTTCTAAACTTACATGCCAACTATTATTGGTTGGAAGTTGTTTCTGCTTATACCCTTAAAAGTTTCTTTAAGGAAAGCGCAATTCACAAGTTGAGTCAGAAAGGGAGAGTACTGTTTTTCTTTAATATTTGTTTTTATGCAAGATTCAAGTTAAATGGAGGCATTTTTTAAAGCCCAAACATTATTACTTGAACATACAAAATCATACTGTAATAATAATATAAATCTATATTTATTGTACTAATATTTGTTCTTTTTGTTGTGACAGGCTAATGAACAAAATGATTCAGAAATGTCTGAAGAATCCACTGAAGTGATTGAACGCAATGCAAGAAAAAATCAGAAAATTTACAGGAACTCATTGAGTTCATTTTATAAATTTATAAAGAAAATTAAGAAATATTTGAAACCTACTGATATAAATGTTCTGAAAATAACACCATTTTGGAAGTTTATCAATTTGTTTCTCACTGAAGAACTTCATCTAAGTGATATAAAATGGTCATCTAAATGTTTAGATGAAGTGATAAAAACATATAATGCAGAACAGGAAGTTTTTGAAATAAATGGGTTTAAGTTAAAATTAAAGTACAAACATGTTGCAAAAATGTTTGGAATTCCAAGCAAAGGTATAACTATAAAAGAGTAGCAACCGAAAAAGTTTCTACCTTTACCATGCAAACAATTTATTAATAAATATTTGCATGAAGATGAACATTTTAATAAAAAATTAATTGAAAGAGAAGTTGTTAAAATTCTAGAAAAAAGAGACGATCAATTTTCTGAAGATGTGGCTAGATTGATTGTAATGCAGCTCATGTGTTCATTTTTCTTCTCAAGTAAGTATGAACTTTTTTTTTTCGTTTTTACTCCTTAAACTAAACTTATGTAAGTGAATGATGTTTTGTTTAATTTCATTTACAGGCAGCACTTCGCAATTAAAATGGTCACTTTTACCATATATTCATGACTTTGAGAAAATGAAAAAAGTTAATTGGTCAAAAGCAATTTTGTTTAATTTGGAGGAGCATTTGAAAAAATTTGCTGAAGATCCTAGGAGAAATCATTCGTGTGTAACAATTTTACTGGTATTATTTTATTTCCTTAATTTTTTTTATTGTTAGTCAACTAATTGTTATATTATTTAACTAATGTTAAAGTAATAATTATTAGTTTAATTCCATACAGTATTGGATTTGTGATGTTTTGGAAATAATGGAAAAGAGAGAAACCTACGAAGAAGAAATGCCAACAATGGCAAAGTGGAGATTATCAACACTGAAAAAGTTGTTGACATCAAAGTTTCTCTCTACAGTGGTTGAGAAAATGGTAAAAATATAAATCTAGTATGTTTTTTAAAGTGTATACCTAATTGCAATTTTTTAAATTGGCATTAAACATCACATAATTAACTGTAAACAAAAGTACATTTTCTTAAGTTTATAAAATGCACATCTTTTTGCGTTTCCATATATTTCAATTTGTATTTAACTTTAAATTTACAAAGTAAACTTTAAATATAAATATCACTTTTAAAATTTATAATAGGTTTGAAAAGAAAAAACTTGAGCATAAATATTTCAGAATTTCGCCTTAATAATTAAATATTACACACCTACTTCCACTTTTCAAACATTTTAAATTTTAATTGCACTTTAACATGCAAAGTAAATTTTTACTGTAAATATTTTCTTTTAAAAAGTAGCAGAAATTGGAACAATATTAAAATAACACTAAATTAAATTTCAAAAAAACCACAACATAAGTTTTACAAAGCGCACATACTACCGTGGTAATACTTCAAACTTTGTACTTTTTCATTTTTCGATTTCATGAACTTATTTACTAAACATGTCTTTTTTTTCCTCCTCTTATTCATTAATTTTGTATAGTACCTTAGCAATAAGGTTATAATTTATGTGCATGGGCAAGTGATAAAACTTCACTTAACATAATGCTCTTCTTGTTTGGGAGTTTGTATTGTTATCAATTACTTACAATAAAGCCCACAGGAGGAAAGGTTGCAGGGACAAATATAGGAAATACCAAAATAGAAATAGTGAAACATGACTCCTAGATAAGTTTAAAGTTGCAGACAAGATGATACCATGTTTTAATATTTAATCTGTATGAATAGTGTTATGTACTTCCATGAATATTTGAGAATTGTTTTGTTCTTTTTATTATTGTTACAAAGCTATACGAATTTAGATAATTGGTTTCTTTTGTCCGCTGTAATAACCTTGTATGAAAATAGAAGTTCATAATTTAAATTTGTATTTAACTTTAAAATGACAAAGTAAACTTAGAATATAATTTTTTTTAAAGTTTAATTAGGTTTGAAAAAGGAAAAAAGAATTGTAGCACAAAAGTTTCAAAAGGTAACCTCAATATGTACAAAGCGCACACCTACATGCGCTTTTCAAACATTTTAAAATAAATTGTGATTTAAATGCAAAGAATTTTTTAAGTGTAAATATTTTTTTTTAACAAAAGATAATAGAAATTTCAATAACATTAAGATAACAATAGATAATTTTCAAAAAAATCCACAGCATAAGTTCTACAAACTGCACAGCTGCTTGCATTTTCTGTACATTTCTTATACTAATTATATTTTAGTATGATGAATTAAAATTTTAATGCAAATATACTTTTTAAAATATAAAAAAATGCAATCTACCTTGAAATAAAATGGAACCTAAGTTTGTCAAAAGCAGAACATAATTTAAAAAAAAACGCACAGCTTTTTGCACTTTTCATATGTTTTAATTTTCCACTTAAATTTAAAATGACAGTATAAACTTTAATTATAAATATTATTTTCTGAGTTGTAATAGATTTTTGAAAAATAAGAAAATTGAAGCATTAATATTTCAAAACCCGACCTTAATATTTACAAAGCGCACAGCTATTTGCGCTTTTGAAGCATTTTAAATTTTAATTGCACAGCTGCTTGCATTTTATGCACATTTCTTATATTAATTAAATTTTAGTACGATGAATTAAAATTTTAATGCAAATATACTTTTTAAAATATAAAAAAATGTAATCTACCTTGAAATAAAATGGAACCTAAGTTTGTCAAAAGTAGAACATAATTTAAAAAAAAAACGCACAACTTTTTGCACTTTTCATATGTTTTAATTTTCCACTTAAATTTAAAATGCTAGTATAAACTTTAATTTTAAATATTATTTTCTGAGTTGTAATAGATTTTTGAAAAATAAGAAATGTAACAACCCTGTATTTTACAATTAATTTTAATTTGATTTTTCCAAATTTAAGAGCTTTATTTATGAAAAGAATAAATGTTGTTATTGTAAAAAAAAAACATTGATTTTGTATGTGGATTTGAATTCCAAATATGACTAAATTTAATATTTCCAGAAAATGTGAATTTTGGTCAAATAGTCAAACTTCGACTTTTAACTTGAAAATGTAAAAGTTTGAAATTTATGAATTTTATCTTTTATTATAAAAATAGATTTAATAGCTTGAATACTGCTTTTCGTTTCGTTGCAAACGGATTTAAATTGCAAAAGTTATACTATTTTCAATATTGTGTGTATATTGGGTTATTCAGCAATATTCTTTATTTTAAAATTATATAAAATGACATTTTTATTTGATATATTTTATTCTAATTTGTACATTTATGTTATATAAAATATATTTTGGCTTTTAAATATTTTTGAAGTAAGGTAGGAATTTTTCCAGAGTTAGTAGTATTTTTCTTGCAAATTTCCATGCCCTGTTTGTAAATTTTAAACATTTTTCTTTAATCCTTTTCTATTTTCTCCAATTTAATTATCTATTTTATTTTGAAAATGATAAATAAATTATTTTAATTCAAATTTTCACTTCATAATATTTTTATAATGAAGTGTATAGTTTTTCAAGACTGACAGTGATTTATTTATAATTTTTGAACACTGTTTGGTATTTTTAAGTAATTTTCTTCATTCTTTTTATATTTTTCCAAAATTTATTATTTGTTTTCTCATATTTATAATTGATTTCGGTTTGTAAATTATTTTTCTGAATATTTTTGTTTATATAAAGATTAAAAAGAAAAGAAATATGAAAGGTTGTAAAACACTTTGAAACTTAAGCCTTTTTTGTCCAAACCCTTCATTTTCTTTAACTCCTCAAATTTTGCCCTAGCCATCTAAAACCCTAGTGTAGCCGCCACTTTTTGTTTCTCATCTTTTCACGTGAAAACAAATCAGCTCCTTATTTCTCATGGCTTCATCCAAAAATAGGTAATGGCCTCTCCTTCTTTTTCTTCTTTTCTCTTCATTTTCAATGATTTTTGCCATGTTTCTCTTGCTTTGCTTGGCCTAACACCTCCACCATCTCCTCCACCGACCACCACCACTTCCTTCCCCACACCATCCACGACCAAACCCCCTCCTCCTCTGACCATGACAGGCCATGCACTCCTTTTGACTAAAAACCACACAAAACCTTGCACAAATCCCTTAAAACAATGCATAGCCACCACTAGTTGCAACATACCTTCTCCCACCACCTTGGACGCCACCTCTACCCGCCACCACCACCTTGCTACCACCACTACACATCACCATCTCCTCTGTCCAGACCTGTAGCAAGTCATGGCCAAGCCTAGGACCTTGTAGACCGAGCCAAAGATGAACCAAAACTCCACCATATTGCATAAAACTCTTCACATGCCTATGTTGTAACTTCCCCATCATCTCTAGCTTGTAGCCGTGCATCCCTTGGTCCAAACCAGACCCAAACCATGTCCAAACCTGAACCAAAATATTCCCTAGGCCATGCAAAAGGATAGAGAAAGCAAGGCAAAAGATTTGACATTCAAATCTCTTTTCGTTTAAAAGTTATTCCATTTCAAGTGCGTTGAAATTGTGTTTGTTTTGATGTATGTTTTGGGTTGTAATACAAGAGTTGTAGCTTTGGATCTTGCTCTCCACTCAAGTCCGTAGTCTTGTCATCGTGCTTTTGTTCCATTGTGTCATTGGTTTTGATATCTCCAGCACAAACAGGTGAGTTATTCTCACCAGACAATATGTACCTATATAACTGATAAACCGACACCATTTGAATCTGTAATGTATATCATGATGTAATATATGTTTATATTATTATCATATGATGTTCACACCTGTTATTACACTTATTATATCATATGTTACTATTATTTAATGTTATTCTGTTATTTATATCTGTTATCACCATTGCAAGTTCCCTGTAGATTAGAATCACTATGGGTTGAAATGATACATACCCGAACGGAATTTAGAATAGGGAAAAATCGTTATGGGCTGAAATGATAGGCCTGAATGATTTTTATTTAAATTATTTTAACTTGGGATTGCGGGTTTGAAATGATAGAACCCGGATTTTTTTTAACTGCGGATTGAAATGATACATATCCGTATCACTTGACCTAGGTTAGAAAATTATATACAGGCCCGTGGTTATTTTATAAAGTGTTTTGAATATTTTTAAGTATTTTAAAAATATAAATTTATGAAATTTGATTTAAACAGATTTTGAAATATTTTGAATTAAAGAAATTATGATTTTTCTATGTGTTAAAAATGTAATTAATGAATGGTTTAACTGGATTTTTGAAATATAACTTAAGTTGGAAATTTGGAATTTTGGTTAAAAATGATATTTAAGTTATATAAATAAAATGGATATTAAATTTTATTTGGAAATGGTAAATATGATAATTTGATTAAATTTGAATTTAAGTGATTATTAAGTATTATTGATTTTTCTATGAATTTAAGTGGTTAAATAAATGAATGTTTAAAAGTGATCTTTTAAAATATAACTTGACTAGGAAATGTGAAATTTGGTTTTAATTAAAGGTTTAAGTTAATTAAATAAAATTGGAAATTTTGTTAAATTGTGAAATGGTAATTTAAATTTGAAGTGTTAAGTCTATTTGTTGAAATGTGAAGAATTGGAACTTTTACACTTAAACTTATTAAGTAAATTGTTGAAAATTGGATTTAATTATAAGAAATTTATTGTGAAAGAAACGTGTAAAGTTCTAATTAATGAAAGAAATATGTAAAGTTTAATTTATGAAAGAAACGTGTAAAGTTGTAATTAATGAAAGAAATATGTAAAGTTTTACCTACTGAAAGAAACATGTAAAGTCTTAATTAATGAAAGAAACATGTAAGTCTTAATTTGTGTAATATTGATTTAAAATAATAAATGCCCCTTTTGTAATAAAACGTAAATTAAAACGTACATTCGATAATGTAAGTTTAATTAGTGTAATATTGATTAAATGATAAATGCTCTTTACTGTAATAGGAATGTAAGTTAAAAAGTACATTTAATATGTAAGTTTTAATTAATGTAAATGACATATTTTAATGACTAAAATAATAAACTTTCTTTATTGTAATGATAATGTAAGTTAATAAGGTACTCTTAACTTAACATAAGAATTTTAGCATTAAATTGGATATTACAGTAACAAAGTTTATTTAACTATAAGGCTATGATAAAATGACCATGTTAAAAATTTGTAAGTATATAAATACTTTGATTATATAAAATGTTAAATTGGGAAGTATTACATTCCAAAAATGCTATGATTCCTTAAGGTTACATTACCAAAATGCTATGATAATTTAAAGGAAGATTTCAAGTTTAATAAATTAAAGGAAATATTTAGTGATTTTGAAATTTGGGTTTTATTGAAATGATATATTATTGAATTGGTTTTGAAATGGAAATGATATATTTTTGAATTGGTTTTGAATAGATATGTTTTGGGTTTGAAAGTATGTATTAGTTTGAAATAAATGATATGATTTTGAAATGGTTTAAAGGATGTATTTTGATTTGAAACATAAACTATTTTTAAAAGTTATAACCACGGGTTATAATAACGATTGGTTGGCAAAGAGACCGGGATCAGATATGGACATACTCTCTGTCGATACCGAAAACCACTTTGACAACCGTGTACGTGGTGGAGATTCCAGAATGAAGTAGGATGGTGGCGAAGTTCTTAAGGTATGTTACATGGACCCAACTCCCGTGAGTTGGCATAAGGTGGCTAAAACAGGAGCGATCTCGGACCAGTGAGGTAGCACCTCTTCTCGGACACATTTCTTCAATATTATACTCTTACTTGTGATTGATTAGATGGCCATCCTCCGATTTGGGAGTGTTGTTCGAGGTGGAACGGTAGTGGCTGCTATGCGTATCCATCAGTCCGTGTGCGTAATTGGTATATCTACCCCGGCATAGCCTAGTTGTGCCGTGTCACCTACCATATCGATCTTTACTACGATTATGATTTTAAGATCCGACCGCGTTAAGGTTCTCCATCCCCTTAACGCTATTTTCTATATGATTATACTTTACTTATTAGACATTATTATAATAGCGAATATTACTACATAGTAGATATTTTAACGGATCCTTAGAGGATGGGTGGTCCCAAGCATCTTCTAAGTTACTTGTACCTTTATTACAGTTCACTTGAGTTGGTTTACATTATATAAGTATATATTGTCCTGACTCGAGTTTTTTGTGTTTTGCTTTACGCTCGGCTCAGCCTGAGTATTCACAGATTTGGATTTCCACCTTCTGGAGATTTGAATCGCTGGAGATTATTTGCTAGTCTTGTTCTATCAACTTCGGTTCCGTTGTTCTATTCAGTCTGTACTTGGTTATTGTATTGAGACTTCTGCTGTACTTTATTTCTTATGTTGTATCTTATGTAACTCTGATATATTTTCATAGTAGCTTCATGAACTACTATTTCTTTTACTTCCGCTGCATTATTTTACTCTGTGTCTGTGATCTGTGATTATATTTATTTACTGTATATTCTGAGATTTGCCAAATTTTAATTACAACGCGGTATTTTGAGCAATTCAACTCCGGCATGAGTGTCTACCTATACACTTATAATGGATGCGAATGGTTGAAAATATCGGGTCGTTACAAGAAAACTGAAGCATAAATATTTCAAAACCCGACCTTAATATTTACAAAGCGCACAGCTGTTAGCGCCAAAATTGGTCACTAACCCCCAACTCCAGATGAAAGCACCAAATACCAATCACAGCTCAGAGATAGAATGTATGTAGAGAGCAATAATGTGAAGAACAGTTAAAATTGAAATGAAAGCAGTAAAGAACAACAGATTTTATAGTGGTTCGGCTAACTCTGGCCTACGTCCACTCCAGAAGTTTGCTTTTTATTGTTATAATAATCGATTACAGCTACAAAATGGCAGAGTTGCCTTAGCCTTAGAAAAGAGAAAGTAAGAGAGCAGAAAGAAGATCCCCTTTTACTGTGCCCCTGCCTCTCTATTTATAGACAAAGATGGGTTGGACTTCCCTGGTGGGCCTGGTAGCCGAGTACCTCAGCCCAAATGGTGTGGTCTCCATATGCCGAACCATAGATGCCGAACAAGGTGTGAATGCCGAACGGTCTCCTTATGTCGAACGTTGGGAGGTGCGAGGTATGGAGGTGCGGAGTATGGAGGTGCGAGATATGGAGGTGCGAGGTGCAATGTCGAGCGAGGTGAGGTATGCCGAACGACCCATCCAATGCCGAACGCTCCTTGATGCCGAACGATCCATCCAATGCTGAACGCTCCTTGATGCCGAACGATCCATCCAATGCCGAACGTCTCCAGATGCCGAACGTTGGTTAATGCCGAGCGCTCCATCCAACGCCGAACGTCTCCAGATGCCGAACGTTGGTTAATGCCGAGCGCTCCATCCAATGCCGAACGTCTCCTTGATGCCGAACGATCCATCCAATGCCGAACGTCTCCAGATGCCGGACGTTGGTTAATGCCGAGCGCTCCATCCAACGCCGAACGTCTCCAGATGCCGAACGTTGGTTAATGCCGAGCGCTCCATCCAATGTCGAACGACGAATTCTCTATGCCGAACGCTCGCCCAGTGCCGAACAAGATTTATGCCGAACACTCCTTCTAATGCCGAGCACTCGTTCAGTGCCGAACGATCCCTCTATGTCGAACGACGATCTCTCTATGCCGAACAGCCTTCAACGCCGAACCATCCCATCATACTTTAGTCTCGATAGTTGCGAAGTTGTTTAAGTTAAATCCGTCTGTCCGCGGCCTTGCCAAAAGGCGGGTTAACACTTGCCCCCCAAAACATGCCTTGCTGTGAAAGGTGTGTTTTGAATAGCCTCAAGTCCAGTATCCAAAGTCCATGTTTCATCCATATCCAATAACCAATAGGGGACTTTAGGACCTCTTCGGGTCGATATCCAAATCCATAACCTCTCCGGGCTCTTGCCAAGCGCAATCCACACCTGATGACCGTGGTCCAGTGTCCCTGGACGTTGAGATAACCTCTCCGGGTTCTTGCCAAGCGCAATCCACACTTGACGACCGTGGCCCAGTGTCCCTGGGCGTTGAGCTAACTTCTCCGGGTTCTTGCCAAGCGCAATCCACACTTGACGACCGTGGTCCAGTGTCCCTGGACGCAAGTAATGCCGTGGCTTAAGTCCTAAGCCGGATCCTGGTCGCTTCGGACCCTTGCCGAGCATAGTCCATACTCGACGACCTGAAATAGTAACCGATAATATATGGCCTAAGTCCTAGGCCGAACCTTGGTCTCTCCGGAACCTTGCCGAGCATAGTCCATACTCGACGAACTTTAAGCCAAAATCCAAAGAAAATCCAATCAAAATCCAATCCGAAAAACAAACATTCAAACCAGAATTCAAACCAGAAAAACGAGAAAAACAGGGAGTTCAAACCAAACTCCAAAACCAAACCAGAAAAAGCAAATGTCCAAGTCAAAGGAAAAAACAGATTTCACAAACCCGGGCATTTCGGTAAGCCATCATCTCAGAGCATGCCTGAGGGTTATCTCCGACCCCGTACATGAGTAAGTGATTTAACCGTTTTCCCGGAGTTTGTTACTTATTCCAAACCATCAGGATTAGTTGATGACCAATCGGTCACCATTCCTGGGCCTCGCGCCCTCGTCGTTCAAGGTAGGCGGAGGCTGTTCATGTTCCACCGCCGCATTCTGAGTTCCGACATACTGTCGCAACTGACCATTCCTTATATGCTCCTCGATTATATCCTTTAGATGTCGGCAGCTGTTAGTATCATGCCCGTCCAGGTCATGAAAGAGACAGTGCCTTCCTGATGCCCTTTCACGTTCTGTGGGTTCCCTCCTTGATGGCCTTCGATAGGGAAGACGATCTCGAGTATCTAAGAAAATCCGCTCCAACGTTGCGTTCAATCCTGTGTAAGTGGAGAACTTTGGTTCTCCCCAGCGCTTCCTTTTCCCTTTATCCTTGTCCTCACCTGAGCTTTCGCCGAGTAATCTTCCATCCTTAGCCATGTTTACTTCCTGTGACCTCATGTCCAAACATGCATCCTCTTGTCGAAGAAATCTTTCAGCTTCATGAAAGAATTCCCCAATATCCAACGGCGGGTCCCGTACCAACGATACTTTGAACTTCGAATTATCTCTGACTCCTGATACGGCAGCCATCAGAACCATTGATGGATCTGGCCGATCCACCGAAGCAACTGCTGCATTAAATCGAGTCAAGAATGTCCTGAGCGATTCATCTGCCCCCTGTTTGACTGATGTTAGTGTCATCACGTTCTTTGGCCTTTTTATGTGAACTCGAAATTGACTTAAGAACTTGTCCACCAGTTCTGTCCATGTTCCAATGGATCCATCCTCCAGCTATCTAAACCACATAGCAGCAATTTCAGTCAAGTACAGGGGGAAACATTGGGCCATAACCTCCTCCGTTGCCCCCAGCACTTCCATATGCCTAGTGTATCTCATCAAGTGGTCGGTGGGATCCGTCTTCCCGTTGTATACTTCCAGAGTGGGTAGTTTGAAATCGGACGGATTCCTAGCTATCCTGATGTTCCGGGTAAACGGACTTTTGTTAACTCCCTCTGAATCCCTATTTGTCAGACCTCCGCGAATAGTCCGCCTGATAATGTCAGCCAATCTAGTGTTTCCAACTAATCCAGACTGCCCCCCAAGTCCTTGAGGAAATTCTGGCACATATTCTTCATCACGTACTCCCGGTGGCGTGCCTCCGAGTCTAGGTCCATCTAGATTGTTAACTGTTTGTTGATTGGGAGCTGCCCCCTGCTGATTCACTCCATCTGTCCGTTGGTTGAGTTCCTTTGGTCCAGCTCCATGATCTTGAGCACCTGCAGTTCCTGGTTGTCCAAATTGCCTAAGAAGAGCCTACATCATCTCCTCTTGTCGTTTCATCATCTGCTCTTGCATAGAATTCATCATCACTTGCATCTCGTCCCGAGTTATGTAGATGGATGCATGACCCTCTCCAGCTCCAGAAGATGCCGCTTGACTTCCTTCCTGATTGCTCCTTTCCACTGCTTGCCTCTTCGTTGGCGGTCTTGCCATTGCTTTCTAAGATCCAAGTTCCTAACTCCAAAATTCCTGAGTTCAATTCTCGGTGAAAGCACCAAAGTGTTAGCGCCAAAATTGGTCACTAACCCCCAACTCCAGATGAAAGCACCAAATACCAATCACAGCTCAGAGATAGAATGTATGTAGAGAGCAATAATGTGAAGAACAGTTAAAATTGAAATGAAAGCAGTAAAGAACAACAGATTTTATAGTGGTTCGGCTAACTCCGGCCTACGTCCACTCCAGAAGTTTGCTTTTTATTGTTATAATAATCGATTACAGTTACAAAATGGCAGAGTTGCCTTTAGCCTTAGAAAAGAGAAAGTAAGAGAGCAGAAAGAAGATCCCCTTTTACTGTGCCCCTGCCTCTCTATTTATAGACAAAGATGGGTTGGACTTCCCTGGTGGGCCTGGTAGCCGAGTACCTCAGCCCAAATGGTGTGGTCTCCATATGCCGAACCATAGATGTCGAACAAGGTGTGAATGCCGAACGGTCTCCTTATGTCGAACGTTGGGAGGTGCGAGGTATGGAGGTGCGGAGTATGGAGGTGCGAGATATGGAGGTGCGAGGTGCAATGTCGAGCGAGGTGAGGTATGCCGAACGACCCATCCAATGCCGAACGATCCTTGATGCCGAACGATCCATCCAATGCTGAACGCTCCTTGATGCCGAACGATCCATCCAATGCCGAACGTCTCCAGATGCCGAACGTTGGTTAATGCCGAGCGCTCCATCCAACGCCGAACGTCTCCAGATGCCGAACGTTGGTTAATGCCGAGCGCTCCATCCAATGCCGAACGTCTCCTTGATGCCGAACGATCCATCCAATGCCGAACGTCTCCAGATGCCGGACGTTGGTTAATGCCGAGCGCTCCATCCAACGCCGAACGTCTCCAGATGCCGAACGTTGGTTAATGCCGAGCGCTCCATCCAATGTCAAATGACGAATTCTCTATGCCGAACGCTCTCCCAGTGCCGAAAAAGATTTATGCCGAACACTCCTTCTAATGCCGAGCACTCGTTCAGTGCCGAACGATCCCTCTATGTCGAATGACGATCTCTCTATGCCGAACAGCCTTCAACGCCGAACCATCCCATCATACTTTAGTCTCGATAGTTGCGAAGTTGTTTAAGTTAAATCCGCCTGTCCGCGGCCTTGCCAAAAGGCGGGTTAACAACAGCTATTTGCGCTTTTGAAGCATTTTAAATTTTAATTTCACAGCTGCTTGCATTTTATGCACATTTCTTATATTAATTAAATTTTAGTATGATGAATTAAAATTTTAATGAAAATATATTTTCTAAAATATAAAAAAATGTAATCTATCTTGAAATAAAATGGAACCTAAGTTTGTCAAATGCAGAACATAATTTTAAAAAAACACACAGCTTTTTGCACTTTTCATATATTAATTTTCCACTTAACTTTAAAATGACAGTATAAACTTTAATTATAAATATTATTTTCTGAGTTGTAATAGATTTGTGAAAAATAAGAAAACTGAAGCATAAATATTTCAAAACCCGACCGTAATATTTACAAAGCGCACAACTATTTGCGCTTTTGAAGCATTTTAAATTTTAATTGCACAGCTGCTTGCATTTTATGCACATTTCTTATATTAATTAAATTTTAGTATGATGAATTAAAATTTTAATGAAAATATATTTTCTAAAATATAAAGAAATGTAATCTATCTTGAAATAAAATGGAACCTAAGTTTGTCAAATGCAGACCATAATTTCAAAAAAATGCACAACTTTTTGCACTTTTCATATATTTTAATTTTCAACTTAACTTTAAAATGACAGTATAAACTTTAATTATAAATATTATTTTCTGAGTTGTAATAGATTTGTGAAAAATAAGAAAACTGAAGCATAAATATTTCAAAACCCGATCTTAATATTTACAAAGCGCACAGCTATTTGCGCTTTTGAAGCATTTTAAATTTTAATTGCAATGCTGCTTGCATTTTATACACATTTCTTATATTAATTAAATTTTAGTACGATGAATTAAAATTTTAATGAAAATATATTTTCTAAAATATAAAAAAATGTAATCTACCTTGAAATAAAATGGAACCTAAGTTTGTCAAAAGCAGAACATAATTTCAAAAAAACGCACAGCTTTTTGCACTTTTCATATATTTTAGTTTTCCATTTAACTTTAAAATGACAGTATAAACTTTAATTATAAATATTATTTTCTGAGTCGTAATAGATTTGTAAAAATAATAAGAAAACTGAAGCATAAATATTTCAAAACCTGACTTTAATATTTACAAAGAGCACAGCTATTTGCGTTTTATAGTTGTTTGCAATTTTCAAATATTTTATATTTCAATTGTCGTTTTGCATTGCAATGTAAACTTTCAATGTAGACATATTTTTTTAAGTTTTTAAAAGATTTAAACAATATTAAATAAACTATAGCTTAGATGATACAAAACTGAAACAGAATTAAAAAAATGCATGCCTGCTTGCATTTTCAAGTATTTAAAATTTAAAATGTCATTTAGCACTGTAATTTGAACTTTTAATGTAAAATATTTTCTTATGTTTTAAATAATTTAAACAACATATCTTAAATTTTACAAAACTGAAACAGAATAAAAAAAATTGCACTTCTGCTTGCAGTTTCAATGCATTTCAAAATAAAATTTACTTTTAACATAAAAAATTAAATTGTAATGAATGTTTTTAAATTTTAATTTTTCTATTAATTTTTTATAACAAAATGCAATAATTTTTTGTTTTAATTAACAGTGTATTCTGTATTAGATCAAAAAATTTCTTTCATGTCTAACAAATCATATGTAAAATACAAGCAAATGTTGAAATGGATGATGAAAAGACGTTGTCAGATTCAGGGCATGAAAACTCATTATCAAGTTCAGAAAGTGATAATTCTTCTAACTTCCAAGGTTTAAAAAAGAAGTACAAAAAGCTAAAAAGTTATGTTAAAGACGTGGAAAAAAAAGTTACAGCTCTGACGAATGATGTTGAAAATATAAAAAAAAATTGGAAACTGTAGAAGATAAATCAGTGAATGATAACATTACAAAAAAAACTGAAGGAGATTGTTCAACTGAAAATGAAGCAGCGGAGTTGGAAAAATCAGAAGAAAATTTGGGAACTAAAGAACAAACAGTGGAAAACAAAGAAGTAGTGACTAAAGGAATTGATTTACCTATAACTGGTAATAAAGAAATGGTTGATCTGCATGAACTTCAACAACCAACTGAAGAAAATTGCTCAACTGAAAATGAAGCAACAGAATTAGAAAAATCGAAAGAAAATTTGGAAACTGAAGCAATGGTGACTGAAAAAAATGAGTTACCTGTATCTGCTAACGAAGATCTGTAGAAAAAAGATCTTGTACAATTTGAAAATGCTTGCTTGAGATATAAAAAAAGGTAAGAAAATAAAATTGAAATAACACTATAATATCTTTATAATATTTCATTTTTTTTTGAATTTCTTTGCAGTTTCATAGTGTACAAGAACACAGACAACAATATCATAATATCTTCTTGTATGCTACAGAATTACTTGTATGAACGAATAGTGGATGAACAGGTATAATTCCTTAAATTCATTACAAATTTACTAGCTTAAAAGTTCAAAATGTTTAATCTATTTAAATATTTATATATACTCATTTATTGTTTATTATTATGAAATGTTATACAAAATTTTGAAGTACTGTTATAACAATGTAATTATATTATATACAGGTTTTTAATTGGTATATAATAAATATTGCCAGAAAAATGAATGAACAAAATGTCTACTTCAGATCAGAGGAAGTGGTATGTTATTATATCTCCTTGTTAAAAATATTTTACATACACCAAGTAATAATTTAGTGTAAACTTACATTTAAATATTTTGCAGGCATCACTGACAATAAAGGCAAATAACAATGAACTCATTAAAAAACATTTAAGAGACAAGTTACTGTCAGATGAAAAACCAATTCAACTCCTATTTTTTCCTATTAAACATTTGAATAATCATTGGACACTTCTTGTCTACTATCTTCAGAAACAGGAATGGCGTCATTTTAATTCTATGAAAGCAAGACCAGATAATTATGCACAAAAAGCAAATATGATAGTAAGCAATATTTATTTTGTATTGCAAGTTCAATTTTGTTCACAGAATTGTTAGATCACATATGAATTATTGTCAAATTGAACATAGCAATTTATGGATGCCGAAATTGTCTAATTTTTTTTTTACAAGTCAAAGAGTAAAATGGAATATTATATGTTTCATAACACCAGGTTGTGCTGTTATAGTTCCATTACAATGCATATACCTGCCTTGTAGATGTATCATCATCTTATAAACATAGGATCTTAAATACATGACTCATATTTTAGATACTCAACTAGTATTCCAGCATAAACCATTCATTTAACTCTACCATTCTTTCATTTAGTTGTTTCAGGAAAAACTTTTGTTTATGGTTTCCTTGTACGTATATTTTATAATACTAATGTTAAAAACATATTTGTTTCCTACAGAAAGAGAATGCACTTATTTCAATAAATGAGATATTAAAGGAAAAGGGAAAAAACACAAAAAGAAAAAAAATGGTGCTGTTTCAAGATGAAGCATCAAGAAGACAATTTCCTAACATGTAAGCAAAATATCATACATTTATATATTTTCATTTTATAAGTTGTATAACAAAAATATTTCAACTACAAAATACTTCAATATTTCCACAATATTTTATCATTCATTCATACATACAAACACACACACACACACACACACACACACATATATATATATATTCATATATATTCATAGTTCTAAATTGAAACTTTTGAACTTATTGCAGAGAAACAAGTGCAATAGATATCATGCTATATATGAAAATTTGTTCATATAAACACTACTTGACATCTTCAGAGGATTTCCATGAACGCAGAGAATATTTCTCATACCTTATTATATCGGATTCAAAATATGGATGGGAAGGAAGCACAGCAAAATTTATCTGAATGATATTTGGAAAGAGTTTATGTTATTTTGATATCTAGAAACAGTTTGATATAATGCTAGTTTATGTTAATTGTATGTCTGATAAAGTACAACAGTTTGTTTGATACAATGCTAGTTTGTTTGATATCTGAAAACAGTTTGATATTTGGAAAAAGTATCAATGTTGATATGTATGTTGAAGTATGTAATTGATGAATGATTTATGTTTTGCTGTGATAATATTTTGTTCTGCTCTATGTTTTTGATGACCAAAATGAAAATAACAGGAGTACCTCAATTTCAGTAAATACAAATATCAGTAAATACAAATATTGTCACAACAAAAATCAATGAACTTCTACTTTACAATATACATACTAATTCAAGCTTCAACTAAGCTGCGGACGCTGTTCACACTGGTCATATTGGATCCTCCTTTTTTGATGTCGGTGTATTCAGAGAGAATCGCTCGAAATTCTTCTCCTGTAAGAGTCTCCTTTTCGAGTAATGCATCAACCAAAGTGTCCATGGCTGCTCGATTATTCCTAATATGCTCTTCTGCAATCTCATAAGCTTTGTCGACAATTGCCTTAACTGATTTGTCTATATCCTCCGAAAGCTTTTCTGACATTGCATTTCTTGCTAACATTCTCAACACTATGTCATTGCTTTGTGCTGCTGGTTCTACCAACGTCCATGGACCAATCTCCAACATTCCAAACACTGTCACCATCTTTTTCAACAATCAAAAGACATAAATCATGTTACTACATTGGGTTATTTTTGTGGCAAGCATAAAAGATATAGCTACCTGTCTTGCTATCTGAGTAATTTGCTGCCAAGTCTCCAACAGCACCAGTTGTGATCTCCAATTCTCCGAGTACAACTTCTTCTGTTGCTCGACCACCAAGTCCACCTACTATTCTTGCAAATATCTGCTGCTTTGTAATTAGTGCAGGGTCTCCATTCGGTATAAACCAAGTAAGACCTCGTGCATGTCCACGTGGTATCAGTGTAACTTTCTGTACTGGGTCGTGTCCAGGGGTCAGTGTCCTACAATTATACCCACATCACATTCATATCATTAACTCACCCAGAGAAGAAACTAAGAAAAGTTTATGGTTTGTATACTTACACGCAAATAGCATGTCCAATCTCATGATATGCAACAAGAATCTTTCCTCTTCCCTCAGTCATTTTGGTTCCTTCAAGACCTGCAACAATTCTATCAATAGAATCATCAATCTCCTTCGCAGTTATATTACTTTTGCCTCTTCTTCAAGCAAGAATGCAACTTCATTCATCAGATTTGCTAAGTCAGCCCCACTGAACCTAGATGTTCTCATTGCTATAACACTCAATGAAACATCTTTATCAAGCTTTTTATTACTGCTGTGCACTTTAAGTATCTCCTCCCTGCCTCTCACATCAGGTAACCCAATAGACACCTGTCTGTCAAACCTTCCAGGTCTAAGCAATGCAAAATCAAGAATTTCAGGCCTGTTCATTGCAGCAATTACGATAATGCCACTATCTCCGCCAAGACCATCCATCTCAGTCAGCAACTGATTTAATGTCTGCTCCCTTTCATCGTTTCCTCCTCTTATACCAGTGCCTTTCATTCTTCAAACTGTGTCTATCTCATCTATGAAAACTATGCATGGAGAGTTTGCCTTTGCTTTAAAAACTATTATGTTCCCCACATGCATAGAGTTGGATATTATGCAACCAGAAGCACAGTTCCTACACTAATTTATATCAAAAAAATGCCTTCCAAACTTTAACACAACAGTCATGCATTTTTCCATAATACGAATTTCGAGCCTGTTTCAAACCGATCAATGCTTTAAAAACTATTAAAATAAACAGCAAACTTGAATACTAGACTGAATTTCAATTTCCCATTTAAGTCATATTACTTTGACAACATAGAACACACTGAAGAGTAAAATACAAACCACAACAGTAACAAATTATAACAGCAAATAACTTGGCAATATCAAATAAAATCAAATTTCAAATTCAAAATAGTACAATGCCAAATAAACTCTTTTGACAACTTCAACTTAAAACAACTGAATTGTTAACTAAAGGACAAGTGCTCTTGTTGTGACCAAACTTTCGACATTTTCCACATCTTCGTTTCTTCTTAGCTTCACCAATAGAAGGTTTTCGCTTAATAGGTGGACGACCAAGGCCACGTTTAGGAATTGGAGGACAAATGGCAGGATTTTCTGGAAGAACTTCAAGCTTATCAGTATTTGGAACATGAGATATAGGAAAAAAATATGATGCACGAAAGTATGCAGTACAAAAATACTGATCAATATACTCATAGACATTCAAACTTTGAGATCTAATAGCCCGAATAGCATGTGGACAAGGAAAGCCATCAATAGTCCACATATTGCAGCTGCACCAATGATGTAAAAGATCAACATGCTGCGACTCTTTAGACAATACTTCGAAACAATATTCATCAGATTTCTTAACGATCCAACCATGACCTAAACTAATAAAAGAATTCAAACGCTTTTCCATAGTTGGACATATTTCAGTTTTCCATGTTTGACTCAATTGTCGACGTTTAGAAATTTGATCCATAATTTTAATTCGAACAGAGTCTAGACAAGATGTTATTGGAAGATGCCTTTCTTCAATGACCCATGAGTTGAAACTTTCGGCAATATTAGATGCCATTTCACCATACCTTTTACCTGGAAAGAAAGCATTTGCAAAGTGTTCAAATTTAACTCCATTAAGAAATTTAGAAGCTACATTACCCCCAAAATCTCTAAACAATTTCAATGCCACTTCAAACTTTGAATGAGTAGAAGCATATGCAACATCAACAAACAGCTTAACTATCCATTCCTTTCTAGGATCACCTCCCAACATAGCACGCAAGTTGTTTTTCATATGGTATATACAGTCGCTATGACAAGAATTTGGAAACAACTTCGAAACAGAAGATATAATAGCTGGATGCCTATCTAATATAAACGTTATAATTCGATCATCTGACAACATTGATTGTAGATTAGAAAGAAACCAAGACCAATTGCTTTCATCTTCTCCCGACACTATAGCATGAGTTATTGGAAAAAAACCTGAATACAGTGAAAAATTGAAGAAAATTTAATCAAATTTTGAGATGATGATATAAACAATTAGATCAGTACTAATATTATAATAGAGTATAACAAACGTGGTAAAAAAAAATTCAAAACTTTAACAAAACAAAATTGTATACCATCATTTTGTTATGTTGTTTAACATGTTTTAAATTGGTTTAAAAAATATACTGGTTTATGAGACAGCATGAGGCACACTACATGGTTACAAACTTAATATTTTTAATTGCATTGAACTTTCTTTATATAGCTTTGCCAATGTGTACTTTGAACTAAAGAATGATTTTGCAATGCATTAGGGAAAATAGTTCAACATCAACCACTGAACATCAAATAAACATGTTTTTTTTATTGTAGGCTCCTATGTCATATTTCAGCAACCTTGCACCCAATAAGCAGAAGAAATATAAAAGACATTAGTAGAGCTTGTTACAATAAACAATACATACCATCATTTCCATCATTGCACTATGCTATAGATAAATACATAACATCATTTTATTATTATACAGATAAATAATTAAAAGAAAAAATAATACATACCGTCATTTCCATTTTTTGCAGTTGCAGACATTAAGCAACCATAATTTTTCCTTTCGTAAATGTACCATCAAGAATTATCATAGGTCTGCAATACACAAAACCTTTCTTACAAGCTTCATGCCCTATAAATATTCTTTCAAATTGGGAATTATATGGATTAAGTTCCAAATTAATATAACTTCCAGGATTAGTTTTCTTCAAAGCACCAACATACCAATTAAGTTGATGATAGGACTAAGCAATAGAACCATGAATCTCTTTTATTGCTAATTGCTTTCCTTTATAGGCAAAGTAGTAACTGAGTATAATATCATATTCATTTCTAAAATGATCAACTATGTCTTTGGTTCTAGTAAGAGGATTACTACGAATAAAACCGATCACCAATCTTTTAACAAGTTTGCTTGATATAGGTGAATGATTGATATCAACAACACCAGCACCACAGGAATGAACAAGATTACTAGTTTTAAGTACAAAATAGCCTGGAAGATTAAATTTAGTTGATGCATGCACACGAAATTGGCAACCAACTCTAGAACATCTTGCAGTTACTCTAATTGTGTCATTTTTAATCATATTCACCCTATAACCACCACGAAGACAATACAAAAGCAATTTGAGCTTAAACTCACTAACGCCTCCAGGGAATAACTGACCATTTTCAGTAAATATAGGAATAGAACAATCCTTCTTCAAAAGAGACTTTAAATCACAATGAGCATTCCCGTTAAACATAGTAGAAGCACAACTTGAAACATTATTTGTAGAACTAATGGTAGTAATAGCTGAATTACTACTGATCTCAACATCTTCAGAAGACATGCTTAGATTAACCTAAATATGAAAATAATCTTCATGTCTAAACATAGAAAGACACAATCTAGATTGCAAGTCGGAATCTGTTTCAATAATTCGAATTTTGTTTTCCAAATTAAAAGACAACGCCAAAGAAGAAGGTACGTATTCTTGGAAAACATTGCATAGACTAACTTTCAAATCATGAAGAGAATAACCAACATCAACTCTCTTGCTATAACTAATACCCTTATTAACAAATACAACCAAAACACCTTCACTGTTATCATCGGAACTGCAACAACAGAAAAAGAAGACATTATATTATCATCGGAACTGCAACAACAGAAAAAGAAGACCCACAAACAATGAATAAGGAATTCCCACAGCATATTCCATGCATGCACTGCATTTTATTATTTAGTTCAACTATTAAATAATGGAAGACGAGATTTGTCTACAAGGTTTAAGATGTAAACATCGATACATCTCCAAAACCATCCCTTGTGAATTGGCTTTTGCAGATTTAAAAAAATGTACAAATTTGCCAACCATGGCCATCAGTTTATGAATATAGATGTTGGAAAGTCAAACAATAGACAAACATAGTAGCACTCCAAGCTCTGGAAAAAATAAAAAAATAAAATCACCAAAACTCTTAAGGTATTAATATGTTTGATTTACTTGAACTTGCCCGATGAATTTGATAATCCATTACAAAGGCTTATCGTGAAGCAAATGAACCAACAGTTCATAAATGCACATACACAGGACGGAACATAGAAAAGTTTGTCTTAAATATCAGCTTGCAAAAAACTATATTATAAGCATGAAATAGAATAAACATGAACACAGTATTTTGCACACACTAAAAAACAGTTAATAAAACAAACCCAAATTAAATTTTAATAAAAAAAAGAAACATGTTTAACAAAAATGATAATCTACAATAATTCCACAGTAAAATGCAAGTCATATTGCAGTTTTAATATTGTAACAGAATAAATACATATTGTAAAGAAATATACACATATGAACAAAGAAGAAATGCACATAAGCAAACTGAAAAAGATAAAATGCAAGTCATATTGCAGTTTTAATATTGTAACAGAATAAATACATATTGTAAAGAAATATATACACATATAAACAAAGAAGAAATGCACATAAGCAAACTGAAAAAGATAAAATGCAAGTCATATTGCAGTTTTAATATTGTAACAGAACAGATACATATTGTAAAGAAATATACACGTATGAACAAAGAAGAAATGCACATAAGCAAACTGAAAAAGATAAAATGCAAGTCATATTGCAGTTTTAATATTGTAACAGCAGATACATATTGTAAAGAAATATACATGTATGAACAAAGAAGAAATGCACATAAGCAAACTGAAAAAGATAAAATGCAAGTCATATTGCAGTTTTAATATTGTAACAGAACAGATACATATTGTAAATAAATATACACATATGAACAAAGAAGAAATGCACATAAGCAAATTGAAAAAGATAAAATGCAAGTCATATTGCAGTTCTAATATTGTAACAGAACAGATACATATTGTAAATAAATATACACATATGAACAAAGAAGAAATGCTCATAAGCAAATTGAAAAAGATAAAATGCAAGTCATATTGCAGTTTTAATATTTTATCAGAATAGATACAAACTATAAATCAATATAAACATATGAACAAAGAAAAGTTACACATATGCAAAATGAAAAAGACTAAACAGAATCAAATAATATGTACCTTGTGACAGGAATGTTCAAATCCATAATACCAGAAAATAGTTGAAGAAATGATATAAGCAACTGTAAATAAAACAAAAAGAAGCTAACGTAAAACAAAAATAAAAAGCAATATAAAATTACACGAGCCCAACAAAATGGAATACCTAGATAAGTAAACCCTAGATCAAATGCAGAATCAGAGCGATATACCGTCAATGTACAAATTATGGAAAAGGAAATTTAAATTTCAAATAGAAGCAACAACCGAGAGTGGATAACGAGATTCACGAGGAAGAAGAAAAGATGCGCGAGAACGAAATTTGATTGCAGGGTAAAAGACAAAAAAAAACGTCTGTAAAACAAAACTATGGGTATGATGGGAATAAAATAAGAAAAAGCTAATAAGAGGGACTAAATTTACGAATAGCCAGAGGGAGGGATGTTTCGTATACGAGCATTGAAAACAAGGACTAGAGAGCCATTCCTTGATTATTTAGAACTCACAAATGCTCCCAAGTAAAAGCCAATTCAAATGGAAAAAAATTGTTAAATGTATTGCATGTTTGATGTCATTTTAGTAACAAAGTTCAGCTTTACATAGAGAATTGCCTTTTGCTGAAACAAAGAATTCAATACCAACAAATGACATGTTATACTTCTATAGAAATGCTTAACAATCTCTAATCTGCCAGAGACGATATGGGCGAGTAATGAAAACACTAGTGCTACAATGAGCTCACTCAAAGCTCCGATGCTTTCAACCTTAGATTCCAAAATTCCATTGATGAATAAACATATGCTTAAAGCCTTATGCTATGGTTTTTATATGAGGAATATGTGTATTATCTGCTGTTTGTTGCCAACATTTCATGAAGTTCTGCTTCATCTAAGGTAAAATTATATAATCAGTTTGGAATATGGATTCTATATACCAATACTTGTTAGAATTTGGATTTAATTGGTGATGATCTTGGAGCTCGCTATGCATCTAATTGTTTTAATTAGTGATGATCATATAGCAATATTTTATAGAGTTCAGTTATGTTTGGCTACTTTGATCGGTGTTATTATTTGATAGCTGCAATCAGATCTCTATTTAGCAATTATGTTCCTGCTTATGCAATTGATTTTGTTTGGAATATTATTAGTTAAATAATGTTTGTCTTGTTACGCAAGATTAAGACTGTTTTACTCGTTTCGGTTGCCCATGTTAATTAGTAGAACAAACTTATGTTCGGTGTCTGGGCACTACTGATTGTTTCATTTTATATCGAGAGAGAGACATATGGTCAAATAAATGATTATTAATGACACGTCTGCTTTCAATTAGTTTGTATATTCCATTGATTCGATTATATACAACTGTATACATTGGTTCGAAAAAGGAAAAACTGTATCCAAACGGTTTGAAATCCATATCTGCATCTTGAATCTGCTTAGCTAAATTGTTTAAATTCAGCTATTTGTTTTTATTGTATATTCCATTATGTTTTTATATGCATATTTTAAAAAATGTAAGCAGTTTATATTTGTTACCTCATGTCATTGTATATTTCAGACAATTGTATGTTTTATGTAACTAGTTTATTTCTGTCTAATGTAATTGTTGTTTTGTACAACAAATTTTCATTAATGATACACTATGTTATTGATTTCTTCCTTTATAAAGTTTAGACGCAAATTAAATATTTGGAACTCTTTAGTGCATGGCACGCCGAATCAATTTCATGTTTTAGCTAGTATTGTATTCTAATAATGTAATATAGAGAACCTTAAAGAGTGGGTCAACAAAATAGTGGATATTCAAACAAACACAAATGATATATGTCCTATGCTTATTCTTTTTGTTTAGTTTCTTAAAAGATTCAGGTACAGTGACGATCCACTTTTTTGGACGGTTTAAATTTACAATAAACCACACACGTCTAACTCAAACCATTCAAAAGGAAGGATTGTCAATGGAATTTAATAAGAAAATAAGAGAAAAAAGGAAAACAAAACACAGAATCTCGCAGCGGAATAACAAGATATAATAATCAAATAAACAGTTCATGAAGCTGTTTTACAATACACATTTGATTACACAACTTTTACAACATAATAAGAGTACAATCAACAAACATACCAAATAATGATGCAGCGGAATAATACAAATAATATAGTATACTAAACTCCGTCTTCGTTCTCCAGAAATAATGTCTTCAAACACTGAAATGCTCAGGCTGGCCTGAGCGTAATGAAAAGACAAAACACTCGAGTCAAAACTAAAAGTTCTTGTATAAGTAAAGTCAACAAGTAAATATGAGTGTAATAGCTTCAGAGATGTTTATGGGATTTCACATCTTCTATCCAGTGTATAACGTGCGTGCAATAACTTAAGAGATGTTACAGGATTTTCCATCTCCTAAGGATCCGTTAAACTATATATATGTAGTAAGATACGCTATATATGTAATGTCTATCAATAAAATAAATATTTTTCTTAGCGTTCAGACTTTACATTGATCCCTCTTAACACATTTTTAAGCAGGTAGTCTATGCGGGTCCTGTAACACAACCAGCAACGTCGGTAGCCAGTGAGTCCCCTATAGGTACCATACTAAAACAAAATCGTAGTGGTCACGAATAAAGATAAAGAGTATGACAAGGCACGTGAGGCAATGCCCAAGATAGGATACTACCAATTCAGATCGCGGGGCTGGTGGTAACGCATCGTAGCTACGACCGCACACCGCGTCCAACACCCCCAAAATCAAATCAAGTCAAGGTACACCGATCAAGCAAACATCAATATAGTAATACGAAGAGGTGTGTTCGCTAGGGGTAGCTAGCCCACTTGGCCATGACAAGCCGTCATGTTTTAGTCATTTCAAATTGACACAAGTGTCGAGGTCATCCATCATCGTTCTCTTTCTTCAAATCCAGCGAACGTTCACCAAATCCAACAACTTTATTCTGGGTCATCCACCACGTACACAGTTGTTAAAGTGGTTCCAATATTGACAGAGAGTATGCCGATAAGAGGCCCCGGTTCCTTTAACAACCAAACGTCATTTTTCATACTGGTTGGTTCTTTTACATTTCAAAACCGATTCATATTTGATATCAAAATATCATATTCAATTCAAAATATTATTCATTTCAAAATACCTTATTTACTCAAAATATGTCATTTCCACTTGAAAATATCATTTCAAATTCCAACATAAGTTATAACCTCATTTAACGACGGTCGCATTTAAATCAACGATTTAAATATAAATATTCCAACTTTGCACTGTTTGAAATTATTAGAAAATAGTTTGAATAGTTTAAAATAGTTTATATAGTTTAGAGATTTAAAACAGATTAATATAAAATGGTTTGAGTATTGAAAATGTTTTATATAGTGAAATAGTTTGGAAAATCTAAATAATTTGAGTATTAAAAATAATAGATTTTAAACAGTTTATACTAAAATAATTTATTTTGAAATAGTATCAAATCAAACTGTTTCTTTCCATTTCAACAATCTGGACCCATGTCCAAATTTCAAATCAACAAAACTCAATTTCCAATCTTTCAATTCAATTAACTTCAATTTGTGAAACATTCATTTTAACTTCAAATTCGATTCAACAATTCGATTCAATGATTTAAATTTCAATCCAATTCTTAATTTAAACCATTCCAATTAATATCAATTTCATGTCCAATTTTAATTTACTGATTTAAATCACTTAAATCAAATTAAACTTCATTGTTCAGTTTAAGGTTCAAACTTTAAAATAATTCAATTTCAAAATTAAAGTCATTTATCAATTTATAACTTCACATTTCCAATTCAATTCTTTAAAAGAATTTCTTTTAACCAATTTCAACATTTCAAAGCTTAATTCGTAAATAATTCATTTCATAAAAATCCACAATTTATTTCCAATAAAACAATATCATTAACCACAATCCAAATTGAATATTTTAAAACCATTTAATTTAACCAATCCGGTGTCCGTATATAATTTTCTACCCTATGGCCAAGTGATCAGTTATTTCAATTTTAATTTCAGGGATGGATATATATCATTTCAATCCAAATCAAAGTGTCATAGGTATATATCATTTCAATCTATTTCTTAATTTATTTGAAATAATTTAAATAATAATTTATATTTTGTTACTTAATATACAGAGTGATAACATGGATATATAAAAATAAATAAACATCCATCATAGTCAACATCCAAATCAACCAATAAATCACAACAATTAACTAGTTATCAATATTAGGTATTTAACTAGCAATTCAATTTCAATTTCAAATTTTACTGTCAATTTAAATTCTTATCAGTTCAAACCAAATGTCAATTTAAATGTCAGTTAAATTACCAAACAACAGTCAATAAAAATAAATAACTTCATGATTTACATTAACTAACATCAGAATCATTTTAGTATTTGTGAGCGGGTTTAATCACTCACCTTTGATTTATAGCCGATTTAAAATCCAATAAAAGCCCAAAAATTCAACAGTCTCCAAATTCGACCAAACTAGCCTCATGTTGTTTGAAATTTCGATACGATCCCAACGGAGGAAACCGCGTGTGAATCCGAGTTCGTATGCAAAAGTTATAGGCGTTAGAACATTTGAAAATTAAATTTTAAATTAAAATAACACAAGGATAAAAACATAAATACGTATACCTTCCCAAACCCTACAGCAACATCGAACATGTGGCTACGCCCTCAGCCACCGCTTTCCCCTATAGATCGTCGCACCTACGATCAGACCACACCATCGCCTCCGCCATGACAGGCCGCCCCCACGCCACGCTCGCAGCCAACTCCGATGGCCTCCTACCGCCATCGCCTGGACATGGCCGCCGCCTATGAGATCACAATTTTTGGTGAGCCTCTGCACTGTTGATGAAAATGAACCATATGGATGCACTTGGCATCGTCCCCTCTACCTGATGCAACTCCCCGATCGTCGAATGGTCGACGATCCACCATTTATTTGGAAAAACCCTACAACGGACGGCTGCAAATGATCCTCAATTTCTGGCCAAACCGAGACTCAAATGCAAAAACGACTACATACGCAGGTTACGTTTGTCGAGAGCTTCGCGATGATATATTATATGATAGGTTTTGAGCAGTTTGGATTTTTCGATTTGATTTGGAATTATAATTAGGGTTTTGAGATGTCTGCCATTGGGAAGGAACAGATGAGATAGGAATTGTACGTACAGAAAATGAAAATAAAAAGCTGCTAGGGTTTATAACAGCCTATATATAGACAGAGATGGATAAGAATGGATGGAGCAGGTCGAATGGGTCGAAGCGATAACAAAGACCCGAAAAGCCTGTTTCGTTCCCGAAACGAAAATAGGTCATCCAATATAACGAAATATAGGTTTTTCATATTTCTAAACTCAATGGAACTAGTTTCAAACTTTAATTCTATTGTATATAGAAGTTAGCTTTTAAAATAAATTTATATTCATTTAAATTCCTTTAATTGATTTCTACGCGTTTCGAGTTCGCACGATCAGACGATAAGTCTGCTCGCTCTGATCGCTACGAAACTTGAAATCCTATAATAATTCACTGTTACGGATCCGATGAAACTGGTTTCGTCGAAATTCGAGACAGTGCCCAAAAAGACAAATTTTCACGTTAATTAAATAAATTATTATTTTAAAATAAATTTAATCACTTTTAAATTCTAAATTAAAAGTTAACAATTTTCATCATTCTTGATTACACAGAAATTAATAATCTATTACAATACGGTTTTCCATGTTAAATCCAATATTTAAATATTACACTAGTTTCAGCGTTCAATTACAACTGTAATAAATCAATTCATTATAATTTAAATTTCAAAACAAATTCTTTTATTTTGATTTAAATTCTTATTATTAAATCAACCAACACCTTATGAATTTATTTAACATAAGTTTCCATCTTATTATACTGAAATTCTACAGTTAACATCTTTTCTTATATTAACTTAAATATTACAATTGCATTAATTTCATTGATTTCCACATTAATTCCAACGGGTTTAATAATGAGATGATAAATAAACAATATTTATATTCAAGTAATATAAACACATTTATAAATTTATTGTTTACAAAAAAGGTTACCGAATCTACATACTAAATAATTGGTTTTCTATTGCATGTTAAAACCAACCAAATCAACTAACATTGATTTCTCTTTTTAATACAACATTTAATTTTATTCCTTATTAACCTATGCAATTATAATTAATTGGAATTACACTAAAACAGAAGTCAATTACATCCAGTCAACATTATTAAATTATATTCTACTTTTTTTCCATTCATAAATCATAAATTTTAATTTCTCACAATATTAATTTTCAAAATCTCATTTAATTTAATATTCTCAACTATCAAAAATACGGATCATTACAGGTATGCTTTCTGACTCGGATGGATTCTTCTAATTTCGTGGACTTCAGTGTTTTACTCATTTTATGGTTTTTTATTGTACTTTTATTTGTAAATAATTGTAAAGTCAATTTGTAAATAATTTCGTGGACTTCTATTTTAATGTAATTTCCATCGATTGAAATAATTGTAAAGTCAATTTGGTTAAATTTGTAAATAAGGAATAAAATAATTGTTGGAATTTATGCAATTGAAATATTATAATCAATATGGTAAAAGATGATAACTGCTGAATATTAGTATGTAAACTAATGTTAATTATATTCATAAGGTATTAGATGATTGAATAATAAGAGTGCAAAATCGAAATAAAAGAATTTATTAAAATTAAAATATAATTAACTGGGATTTTATTACAGTTGTAATTAAACGCTGAAATTAGTGCAATATGTTAACCTTGAATTTAACATGGAAAATTTATGTTGATAGATTTTTAATTTCTATGTAATCAAGAATGATGAAATTGTTAACTTTATGTAACGACCCAGAATTTTGGGTTATTTGAAATTGTTTATTTAATTGATTTTAAATATAGAAAGGTAACTTTTATCGATTTAATTGGTTGAATTTCAAATATAATGATTTATTGATAATTTAATTGTTGAATTAAATAATTGAAATCATGAAAATAATTTAAATCTTGGATTTTTATTTGGAAAAAAATAGTTTAAGGGCTTATTAAATTTATATTCAGAAGAATGAAGGTAATAGAACTTTTAAATTGAATTTAAAAGCGATTTACTCGATTTTAAAAATAACTCGTTTAAATAGCCTTCCGGGGCACAGTCTCGGATTTCGACGAAACTAGTACCATTGGATCCGTAATAGTATATTATTATCGGATTTCAAATTTCGTAGTGTTTGGAGTTATCGTTGGTCGTACGGGATAAATACGCGTTGAATTTAATATCGAAAATTTAATATTATAATTGGGTTCAAAAAGCTATCTGCTCCATACGATCGAATTAGGACTTGAAACTTGTTCCATCGCGTTCGGAATAGGGGTATAACATTACAAATGCCTAGCGGCACGCCTCGATAGGAGTTCGAAATTTTAAGCCGCTTTTAAACAAGATATTTGTAATTAAATAATATTTTAAATTGTTTTAAGTCAAACACGGCCGTATATTCTATCATTTCAGCCACCCTACTACCTACTGTTCCTTTCAAAACATGTTTCCCTCTCTTCACATGTTAAGTAATAGCCGAGCAATTCATAGTAAAAGAAAATGAAAAGGAAAACTTCAAAAATTTATTTCCCTTGATATACAAAACAAACAAAAAAATGAAACCAATTTTAAAATTCCTAATTCATCGCGAGTTTTCTGCTCATATGAGTTATGATGGGTGCGACAACTGTTTTGGACCAAGGCCGTTCATAGGGAGGAACTAGGGCTCGCGATTTCGGCAATTTTAAGCATGATTGGAGGAAATGACATTGGATTTGGATTCAGAGCAGCATATAGCATCTAGGCTCGCACTTTCATGAGGTTCGATCACCATATGGGGATGTCGACATTTTACTGTACGTGAGGGGAAGGCAGGTCGCATTTTGCTCCTGGGGACAGAAGGTGATGGCGAGGGTACGAGCCGGTCGAGCGCGCCGAGAGGAGTTCATTGACGCGATCGGTTTTGGTTTTCGTTGGAAGATGCTCCGTATCACTATAATATATGCATGGCAGACATGGGTTCTTTCTCGTATTAGAGGAAAAGGAAATTGGGGAAGAAGTAGCAGCGGGCCGAGTTGAAGCTTTTGGGTGGGTTTAAAAAAATAAAGTCATATTTGTGTTTTAATTTATATTTTAATCCATGAACTTAAAAATTTAATAACTCTCTCATACGAGGTCCGATTAGGACGAGACTTTTTGTGTTGCGATCGTGATAACAAGAACTTCGCAATGAAATTGGTTTGGACAAATTTGGAGATAGTGGAAATTTGGGGTAATATCAGACGTTGTTCGGTTTTAGTTCCAAACGGAACGCCTCGGCGACAATAGAAAATAAAAGGTGAGTCTTTTATAATGCTCACAAGAACTAGAATATTTTATGATAGTTAAATTTGAAATTATGAAGTGATAAAAATTTATTGGTCGTTGTGTAATAAATTTAATTGTCATTTGAATTAATTGTTAAAAATTAAAATTGACAGTTAAATCTGAAATTGGAATTTAATTGCCAATAAAATACCTGATATTAATAACTATGAAATTGTTGTGAATTAAATTGACTATTTGGATGATTGATTGCGATGGATGCTATTGGTTGATATTTTGGATGTTTATTTATTCTGATATATCCTGTGATCATCTTGTATATTATTTACATTATATAAACTGTAAATTGAATTATTTCGAATAAATTAAGAAATAAGTTGAAATGATATATACCTATGACACTGTGATTTGGATTGAAATGATATATATCCATCACTGAAATTAAATTGAAATAACTGATCACTTGGCCATAGGATAGAAAATTATATACGAACACCGGATTGGTTAAATTAAATGATTTTAAAACTTTTGATTTGAAATTCATTTAATTGATTTGAATTGAATCGATTAAATTGAAATGGAAATTTAAAAGTGATTTGAATTGGAAAATTGGAAATCGAACCAGTTTGACTTTGAAACTATTTTCAAATAAATTATTTTGATATAAACTATTTAACTCTACTTTTTTTAAAATATTCAAATTATTTTGGATTTTCCAATCTATTTTGGTATATAAACCATTTTAATACTTAAACTATTTTATATTAAACTATTTTAACCATTTAAACTAATTTAACTATTTTAACCATTTAGACTATTTTTAAACTATTTTAACTATTTAGACTATTTTAACTATTTTAACCATTTAAACTATGTTTAACTATTGTAACCATTTAAACTATTTTTAACTATTTTAACCATATTTTTAACTATTTTAATTATTTAGACCATTTTAAAACCATTCAAACTATTTTTCTAAAATTCAAACTGGTCAAAAGGGTGGAGTGTTTATATTTAAATCTCAGATTTAAATACGTGTTGGGTTAAAATGAAGTTATAACCTAAACTGAATTTTGAAACAATTTTGGAACTGAAATTGAGATATTAAGACGAACATGATTTTGAATTGAAATAGTATATTTTGAGTAAATATGATGATTTCGAAATGGATTTGATTTTGAAGCGAATATGATATTTTGATATCAAGTATGAATTGTTTCTGAAATGTAAAAGTTCCAACCGGTATGTTAAACGACGTTTGGTTGTTAAAAAGACCGGGGCCAGATATGGGCATACTTTATGTCGATACTGGAACCACTTTGAGAGTTGTGTACGTTCGAGTGATGATCCAGAACGAAGTGGTTGGATTTGATGGCAATTGCTGGATTTGAAGAAAGAGAACGATGATGGATAGACCCCGACACTTGTGCCAATTTGAAATGACTAAAACAGGACGGCTTGACAGGGCCAAGTGGGCTAATTACCCTGAGCGGACATCCATTCTTTGATTTCCTTGGACTCGGTCCATATTATTACTATTGTTGTTGGTTTCGATTGGTGCACCTTGATTTGGGATAGCCTCCCTTTGAATCGATGCGGGATGGATGGACGCGGTGGGCGGTCATAGCTATGATGCATTACCACCAGCCCTGCCACTCGAACTGGTAGTATCCTACCTTGGACAATGCCTAACGTGCCTTGTCATACTTTTATCCCTATACTAGACCACTACGATTTTGGTTTAGTGTTGTCGTATCACGGCGCATCCCTATCCATCGATGGTTTACTGGTGTTTTATATGAAAACTATACGACAATGCTTAAAATGCGTTAAGGGGGATAAATGTAAAGCCTTAATGCTAAGAAAAATATTTATTTTATCGATTAGACATTATATATGTAAAGTATTCTACTACATATAAATATTTTGACGGATCCTTAAGAGATCGAAAATTCCGTAACATCTCCTGAGTTATTGCACGCACGTTATACACTGGATAGGAGATGTGAAATCCCGTAAACATCTCTGATGCTATTACACTCATGTTATATGCGATATTGATTTGACTTACATAAGGGTATTTAGTCCTGACTGGAGTGTTTTGTATTTTCATTGCGGTCGAGTCAGTCTGAGTTTTTCAACTTATCGAAGATTATTCTCTGGAGGACGAAGACGAAGACTTGGTATATTATTACTAATATCATTCCTAGCATCATGTTGTTCTGCTACATTATACTTGCTTTTTGTTGTATATCTATACTCTAATAAATGTTGTATAAATTATAATCAAATGTATAGTGAACAGCTATGAACTGTTTATTTGAATATTATATTTCGTCATTCCGCTGCGAGATTCTGTGTTTGTTTTCTTCTTCTTTTCTTATTTTTATTAATTAACTCCATTTATTATCTATGTTTCGGATTGTTTAAGTCGGACATGTGTGGATTATTGTTGATTTAAACCTTATGAAATGTGGGTCGTCACAGTTGGTATCAGAGCTTTGGTTTAGCGATAACCTTAGTTTTGTGGGGTAACTCATTAGGGATAGGGTTAGTAGCACTATAGATTGAGTTTGAGTGTATTAATAGATATGAGCGCGTATTTGTTAGTGAATATAAAATGTTTTATATTGTGTTGGTTGATTTGTTGAGTGGCTTATGGATTCTGGTCAATACGAGTAATTAACGTTATTGATATGGATCTCTAAACACTTAAACAGAACAATTCGACATAGTATTGTTTTGAAATTGGGCAAATGAAATAATCTTACCCTAATTATATTTTATATATAAAGGAATAATTTTCAGAAATTATTATGGTATATATAGTGTGTTTGGTTGTTAGGAATGATAATATTGATTATTATCATTAATTGGTTGTTGTGCCTTAATAAAAGATGTTTATTATAAAATAAACAATGATAAATCATTTGTGAAATATTTTAAGGTGGTGAAATTATGTAAATATAATTTATAAATGTGACTTATAACTTAAAATGGATTTAAATTGAGAGGTTTTGAATCTAAGTCTCGAAGATTTTGAAATGCGTTTCAAAGTGTTTTGGAGAAAATAATAATGATAGTATTATTTTGGAAGTATTTTTGAATAAAAATATTTAAAAATGGTTTTTAAAAGAGATAAAAGCGCTGAACTCACTTCAGTCATTGGAAAATAATTCTGATGATGATCGCGACATCATCGGTGTTCATTTTCGAGTTTATAAGTGATGTATTGCTACCGTAATGATTTGCTAACGGAGTCTTGTTTTGATAAATAAGTTTTTGATTTTAAGAAACTTAAAATCTTGATATGATATAAAAGTGAGATATGTATATGTATATATATATATATATATATATGATTTCAAATTACTTAGAAATTAAACCGGGTGTTTAGATTCTGAAATTTGCTATCTAAACGTTTGTGAAATGAATAAAGATAAGTTTCGAACTTATAAATTTGATAAATGATATAGATAAGAAAAGAAATTGCGAAATTGAGATAAGAGATTAAATTTAACTTAAGAAAAGTTAAATGAAGTGATTGTGGTAGTGGAATAAATTAGTGAAGTGAACAAATTAAGTGAATTAAATTGAACTAATAAAGTGAAATTTGGAAATTTAGCCTAAGTGGGGCTAAATAAAATAAAACTTTGGAAATGGAATTTATTGAGATTTGAAATAATTAATGAAATGGGCTAATTGAACTAACTAATTTAATTAGTGGGTAAATATGGTTTGGGAGATGGTTAATAAAATTCAATATTTAAAATTGGGAGATAAATTGAGTTAAATGGAATTGAATTTGGATTTGAATAGAAGTGGATATAAATTTAAGTGGTGAAGTGGTAATAAACATAAGAACTTTTGTATAATTTTTTTTATAATTGACTTAAGAAAATTTGATGAGGAAATTCTTAAGAGATAATTGGTTTTGAAAAAAATACTAAGAAATTAAACAATGTGAATAATGCAATGTGGATGATAATTGTGAATAGTTGAATGGAAATGAAGTGAATGTAAACAAAGGAATTCGGTATAGCTAAGAATCAATAGAAATAAATACGTAAGTTGTACGTATATTATTTTATTCGCATAACGATTTGATCCAGAATCGAGCACAGAATTTCGAGATAATTTATATCGATCTGAATTAGGATTTTTCACTCGATTCTTGACGACGAACCCTAGATATGGATTTTTGATTGATTCTAGAATTCTCTATCATAGTATATGGCTATGAAAGGAGAATGACAGTTTCTGATCAAGGAACCAGATCTGAGTCCGTACTAGAGAGTCGTGTGAACGATACTAGTTCGGAAGTGAAATTGTGTGATCGAGTGAGCGATCAGATTTGATATTGCATACGGATGATATATGTACACCGTACAGGCTTAAGTAAAGAAAATATTGGAAATTGAAAATGCAAAATATAAAATGATTTTAAATTATATGATTGGATATCAATGGTAAATAAGATGCAGGTATTTAAAATCAAGAAAAATTTGGATTGCCCGACAAAAAGGTACATGTTTATTTTGTCATTTGATTTGATGGTTTTATGATTGAGCCACTTGGATTTTGTTTTTTTTGTTGGTTTGGGGTCCGTAGTGGCGTTTTGCAGTTGTTCCGATCTAGCCGCGTAGAGGAGACGCTGGCGAAATTTTCCTAAAATTTAAGGAGTTAGAAAATTTTGATTTTTTTTTAATAACTAAAATTTGGTTTTGGGATATAACTTGAAATAATTGAGTAAATAATATTATTTGGAATATATGGATGAACTTGGGAATTAGTAAAAGTGATAGTACGGTTTCAACAAATTGATTTTGGAAAGTTGTTTCAACTAATTTGTTTTGGGAAAGTTAATGGGTTTTAGGCCATTCTTTTTACCTTGGCAATTTCGGGGACGAAATTCTTTTAAGGGGGGAGGAATGTAACAACCCAGAATTTTGAGTTATTTGAAATTGTTTATTTAATTGATTTTAAATATATAAAAGTAAATTTTATCGATTTAATAGGTTGAATATCAAATATAATTATTTATTGATAATTTAATTGTTGAATTAAATAATTGAAATCGTGAAAATAATTTAAATCTTGGATTTTTATTTGGAAAAAAATAGTTTAAGGGCTTATTAAATTTATATTCATAAGAATGAAGGTAATAGAACTTTTAAATTGAATTTAAAAGTGATTTACTCAATTTTAAAAATAACTCGTTTAAATTAACATATAAAAATAGCCTCCAGGGGCACAGTCTTGGATTTCGACGAAACCAGTTCCATTGGATCCGTAATAGTATATTATTATCGGATTTCAAATTTCGTAGCGTTTGGAGTTATCGTTGGTCGTACGGGATAAAAATGCGTTGAATTTAATATCGAAAATTTAATATTATAATTGGGTTCAAAAAGCTATCTGCTCCATACGATTGAATTAGGACTTGAAATTTGTTCCATCGTGTTCAGAATAGGGGTATAACATTACGAACGCCTAGCGGCATTCCTCGATAGGAGTTCGAAATTTTAAGCCGCTTTTAAACGAGATATTTGTAATTAAATAATATTTTTAATTGTTTTAAGTCAAACACAGCCGTATATTCTATCATTTCAGCCACCCTACTACTTACTGTTCCTTTCAAATCACACTTCCCTCTCTTCACATGTTAAGTAACAGCCGAGCAATTCACAGTAAAGGAAAATGAAAAGGAAAACTTCAAAAATTTATTTCTCTTGATATACAAAACAAAAAATTATGAAACCAATTTTAAAATTCCTAATTCATCTCGAGTTTTCTGCTCATATGAGTTATGATGGGTACGACAGCTGTTTGGGGTCAAGGCCGTTCATAGAGAGGATCTAGGGCTCGCGATTTCAGCAATTTTAAGCATCGATTGGAGGAAATGACATTGGATTTGGATTCGGAGCAGCATATAGCATCTAGGCTCGCACTTTCATGAGGTTCGATCACCATATGGGGATGTCGATGTTTTACTGTACGCAAGGGGAAGGCAGGTCACGTTTTGCTCCGGGGGGCGGGAGGTGATGGCGAGGGTACGATCCGGTCGAGCACGCCGAGAGGAGTTCATCGATGCGATCGGTTTTGGTTTTCGTTGGAAGATGCTCCGTATCACTATAACAGACATAGGTTCTTTCTTGTATCAGAGGAAAAGGAAATTGGGGAAGAAGCAGCAGCGGGCCAAGTTGAAGCTTTTGGGTGGGTTTAAAAAAATAAATTCATATTTGTGTTTTAATTTATATTTTAATCGATGAACTTAAAAATTTAACAACTCTCTCATACGAGGTCCGATTGGGATGAGACTTTTTGTGTTGTGATCGCGATGACGAGAGCTTCGCAATGAAACTAGTTCGGATGGATTTAGAGACAGTGGAAATTTGGGCTAAAATCAGACGTTGTTCGGTTTTAGTTCCAAATGGAACGCCTCGGCAACAACAGAAAATAAAAGGTGAGTGTTTTGTAATGCTCACAAGTGCTAAAATATTTTTATGGTAGTTAAATTTGAAATTATGAAGTGATAAAAATTTATCGGTCGTTGTGTAATAAATTTAATTGTCATTTGAATTAATTGTTAAAAATTATAATTGATAGTTAAATCTGAAATTGGAATTTAATTTCCAGTAAAATACCCGATATTAATAACTATGAAATTGTTGTGAATTAAATTGACTATTTGGATGATTGATTGCGATGGATGCTATTGGTTGATATTTTGGATTTTTATTTATTCTGATATATCCTATGATCATCCCGTATATTATTTACATTATATAAACTGTAAATTGAATTATTTAGAATAAATTAAGAAATAGGTTGAAATGATATATACCCATGTCACTGTGATTTGGATTGAAATGATGTATATCCATCCCTGAAATTAAATTGAAATAACTGATCACTTGGCCATAGGATAGAAAATTATACACAAACACCAGATTGGTTAAATTAAATGATTTTAAAACTTTTGATTTGAAATTATTTAAATGATTTGAATTGAATCGATTAAATCGAAATGGAAATTTAAAAGTGATTTGAATTGGAAAATTGGAAATTGAATCAGTTTGACTTTGAAACTATTTTCAAATAAATTATTTTGATATAAACTATTTAAATCTACTTTTTTTAAATATTCAAATTATTTTGGATTTTCCAATCTATTTTTCTATATAAACCATTTTAATACTTAAACTATTTTATATTAAACTATTTTAACTATTTTTAACTATTACAACCAGTTAAACTATTTTAACCATTTATACTATTTTAACTATTTTAACCATTTAAACTATTTTTTACTATTTTAAGCATTTAAAATACTTTTAACTATTTTAACCATATTTTTAACTATTTTAATTATTTAGACTATTTTAAAACCATTCAAACTATTTTTCTAAAATTCAAACTGGTCAAAAGGGTGGAGTGTTTATATTTAAATCCCGGATTTAAATACGTGTTGGGTTAAAATGAAGTTATATCCCAAACTGAAATTCGAAACAATTTTGGAACTGAAATCGAGATATTAAGACGAACATGATTTTGAATTGAAATAGTATATTTTGAGTAAATATGATGATTTCGAAATGGATTTGATTTTTGAAGCGCATATAATATTTTGATATCAAGTATGAACTGTTTTCGAAATGTAAAATCACCAACCGGTGTGTAAAACGACGTTTGGTTGTTAAAGAGACCGGTGCCGGATATGGGCATACTCTCTGTCGATACCGAAACCACTTTAACAATTGTGTACATGGAGTGATGATCCAGAACGAAGTGGTTGGATTTGACGGCGATTGCTGGATTTGAAGATAGAGAACGATGATGATTAGACCTCGACACTTGTGCCAACTTGAAATGACTAAAACATGATGGCTTGACATAGCCAAGTAGGCTAATTACCCCGAGCGGACATCCATTCTTCGATTTCCTTGGACTCGGTCCATATTATTACTCTTGTTGTTGGTTTCGATTGGTGTAACGACCTGCCTTTTTGGACGTTTTAAGCAGACACACACTTCAGACTCAAACCATTCAAAAGGGCAGATTGTTATGGGGCAAATAAGAAAAGCAGAAAAAGAAAAAAAGAAAATACAGAATCTCGCAGTGGAATGACAAAATATAATAATCAAATAAACAGTTCATGAAGTTGTTTACAACTACATTGATTATACTTTTATAATACAGATCAGAGTTACATACAGCCAGAATAAATAATAAATAAATGCAGCGGAACAATATGATGTAGTGGAATACATATAATAAGTATTAATAGTACAAAATCTTCGTCTTCATCCTCCAGAAAGCAGCCTTCGATAAACTGAAAAGCTCAGACTGACCCGAGCGAATTGAAAAGACAAAACACTCGAGTCAGAACTAAAAGATCTTATGTAAGTTAAATCAACAGTAAATAAATATGAGTGTAACGGCGTCAGAGATGTTTACGGGGTTTGACATCTCCTATCCAGTGTCTAACGTGAGTGCAATAACTTAAGAGATGTTCGGGATTTCCATCTCCTAAGGATCTGTTAAACTATCTACTATGTAGTACAATACGCTATTATAATAGTGTCTACAATAAAGTAAAGTATTAAAATAGCATTAAAGCGTTACCCATATCCCCCTTAACACATTTTATATATTCCCGTAGTCTATACAATGCCGTAAGCTCCACCAAACCGGTGGTTTACACAAAGGACACCCCATAGGTACGGTACAAAACAAACTCGTAGAAGGCGCTCTAGGGCATGTGAACACGGCACTCGAGGCAATGTGAGGGTAGATTTACCAATTGTAGAACCGGGCTGGTGGTAACGCATAGCAGCTACTACCGCCCAACTCGGAACACACCCCCAAATCAAAAATCAAGGGGTGGCCACCAAATCATCACAAAGTCATAATATGGTATCGAAGAAGCATGTCCGATCGGAGGAATGACCTTACTTGGCCCAGGTATAGCTCCTATTTTAGTCACATCTAAGCTGACTCATGGGACTCAGGGTCATGCCAATACCTCATACAGAAATCATTCGCCAAACCATCCTACTTCATTTCTCGAATCTCCACCACGTACACAGTTGTTAAAGTGGTTTTCGGTATTGGCAGAGAGTATGACAATATCCGATCCCGGTCTCTTTAACAACCAAACGCTTATTTCACATCGGATAGGTCAATTCACAATTTATATCAAAATATCATATTCCATTTAAAATCATATCTCTTTCAAAATTATATTCACTTTCAAACTATATTCACTTTCAAAATCATATTCACTTCCAAAATCATATTCACTTTCAAATCATATTTACTTTTGAAATCATATTCACTTGGAAATGATTGATAAGTTATGTTAATTAATTCTTCATTTCAAAATCATCTTATTCACTCAAATATGTCATTTCACAAAAAGGTATCAATTCCAATTTCCAACTTAGGTTGTATCATCATCAAGGATTTAAATATAAATACTTCGACTTTACACATTCTGAAATTTTAGAAAATAGTTTAGGTAATTATAAATAGTTTATATAGTTTTAAAATAGTTTAAATAGATTTAAAATAGTTTAAATAGTAAAAATAGTTTAAATAGATTTAAATTTGATTTAATTAGTTTTAAAATGATTTAAATAGATTAAATATAGATTTAATAGATTTAAATTATATTAAATGGGTTTAAAATAGATTAAATAAATTTAATTAGTTTAAAATAGCTGAAATAGGTTAAATTGGATTAAATAGGTTGTAATAGATTAATATAAATTAAAATAGTTTAAAATTGATTGAAATAGTTAATTTAATTAAAATAGCTTAAATTAGTTTAAATAGATTTCAAAGTTGTATCCCAACATTTTCAGTAACTCAATTCCAATAAATTCATTTATATTTGACACTTCAACTTTGAAATTCAAATTAAATTCTTTGAGAAATTCATTAAACCAATTCCAATTCAACATTTAACACTTGGATTATCGAAAATAATTCAGTTTATATAAATCAATTTCTATTTCAAAATACCAGCTAACTGAACTCAAAATTTAAAGATTCAAAAATCATTTAATTTAACCAATCCGGTGTCCGTATATAATTCTCTACTCTAGGGTCAAGTGATACGGATATTTATCATTTCAATCCGCAAAATAAAATTTTTACGGTTATATATCATTTCAAACCGCAATTCCGAATTAAATAAAAATCTATAAAATCGCTCGAGTTTATCATTTCAACCCATAACAATTTTTTCCTAATCTATAGATCATTCAGGTATGTATCATTTCAACCCATAGGGAACTTGCAGTGTTAAAACAATATAAAATACAACATCCAGTCATTCAATATCAACAATCAAACATCCATCACAATCATCATCCACATCAACCAATAAACATCAATAAATAACTGATCATCAATAATAGATATTAAATTGGCAATTTAAATTCAATATTAAATTAAACGATGATTAAATGCAATAAAAGTCAAGTTCGAAAAGATCAAGCTCTGCGGAAGTGATCTCACCACGAAATGGAGAATCGAATATGCAATAGGTACCGCTACCTTTCTCCTGCAACGATGAAATCTTAAAACTTTTCTCTGGAAGTCAACTGATCTCAACCAATGATTAAATAGGATTTATGGCTACACAAACCGTTGAGGGTAGTTCTAGATCTAGGCTAATACAAACTACTGTAGGGAGTTTATTGAAACCATTGAATTCAGAATATGGTAAAGTAGCTCCGGGTCACTTCCCTTTTTGTCCAAATCACTTCCCTTTTTCTTTGTGAGTATCGGGAATTTGAAAAATCAATATTATAAATATAGAGAAACTTATGACTTTTTCGAGTTATTGGAATAGCTTATATTTTGTTAATAACTGATTTTATTCCGGAATTGGAAAATCCATAGGGCCGTTCTTTTTAGATTTAGAGTTTATTTGTTCGAGAAGAATTTTTTCAATAATTTAGGCCCAATATCTCAATAGCACCCACCTACTCACAAACAAGAAACTTTGCCACCTACTGCCACTAACTCACCACCCTCCAAGTTAAGCTGGTACTTGTTGTTGCACCGGGAGCTGTTACGCCAGGTGCTAAAGCCAGAATTGTCAATTCCCGGATGAATAAATTTCTAATCAATAAATTTAAATATATCAAACATCGATCAATAAATTTCTAATCACATCATACATTTAATTTAACTAACATAAGAAATTTTAGAAGTTGTGAGTGGGTTAAAACACTCACCTTTAATTTCAAATCGATTTGAAATCCAATTTAGGGCCCAAAATCTAACGGTCTCAGAATTCGACCAAACCAGTTCCAAAATGTCCGGAATTCCGATACGATCCCAGTGGAGAAAATCGTGCATGAATCCGAGCTCATATGCAAAAGTTATTAACGTTAGAAGATTGGAAAATTTCGACTTCGGGTCTTACTTCGAGTCGCCGCCTCAATTACCCGGTTCTTGCTCTGAGTTTTTGCTATAATGACCCGAGACCCGAGTCATTTGGCTCCTGACCCGAAGTCGCTCCCGGGTTTTCGCCTCTGGAACTCAAAGCGCGCCCAGATCCGCCTTATTTGGCCTCGAACTCTCTCTGACCCCAAGTCGCTGCAGGGTTTTCTCCTCTGAAACTCGAAGTAAACCTCGAGCAAGTTTTTTTTTCAGTTTTTTTTTTGAAATTACATTTTGGAATTTAGGAATTAGGTTTGAGAAGGAGGAAGAAGATGTACATACAGAAATAATAATATGAGAAACCACTAGGGTTTATAACAGCCTATATATAGGCAGGGTTGGATCGAAACGACTACGCGACCCAAAAAGCCCATTCCGACCCCGAAACGAAAATAGGTCATCCCATATATCAAAATAGATGTTTTTGATGTTTTTAAACTCAATGGAATAGGTTTAAAGTCCTAATTCCATCGTATGAAGAAGTTAGCTTAAAATCAGCTTATTTCAAATTGATTTCAATTGAAATTTGATCTCACGCGTTTCGAGCCCGCACGATCAAACGGCAAGTTCGATCGCTACGAAAATTGATACCCTACAATAATTCACTGTTACCGATCCGATGTAACTGGTTTCGTTGAAATCCGAGTCAGTGGCCAAAATGGCTATTTTCACGTTAATTAAATAAATTTATATTAAATTAATTAATCACTTTTTAATTCAATATTTATAAACTAACCAATTTTCATCCTTTTTGATTACTTAGACATTTACAATAATTTAAAACGAGTTTACATAAAATTTCATTGTTGGTTATTACACTAATTACAGTGTTCAATTTCAACTATAATTAAATCCAATTAATTATAATTTAATTCCAATAAATTGATCTAATTTGGTTTTAATCTTTTTATTCAATCCACTATTACTCTATAGACATAGTTAACATTTGTTTACATCTTATTACACAAATATTCTACAATTATCATCTTTTACCTTATTAGTTGAAGTATTCCAATAATATTGAACCTTTGTTGACTTTGACGTTAATAAAAATTTAAAATCCCACAACTTCATTTTCTTGGTTTCATTTTTATTATTAAATCAATTTATTGCCTTATGAGTGTAACTGACATTTCTGTACATTTTATTGCTTTCACAATCTGCAGTTATTGTATTAACTCACATTAATGTAATATTTATTTACGTTTATTTGTAATTGATTAATTAAATTGGTAACAAATAACAATTGTCACCTTTTCTACATTTAACCACACTTATACGTTTATTATTTACAAACAAATGTTATAAAAACTTACATAATACTAATTCTATCCAATTACCTTTTATTACACATTATTTCATTAATTAATAAACCTTTAATTTATCAACTACTCTTTTAATCCAATTATCAATTAATACACACATTATTACAATTAATTTACAATCTATAACCAATTATAACTTTTTTGTCATTTTAATTAATTGGAATTACATTCAAAGCCATTATCAATTACCTTAAATTAATACAATTTCATTTCATTCCAGTTATATTCTTATTATTAAATCACAAATCTTTATCTCTTCCAACATTAACATCACAAAACTCTATTAAATTAACAAAATTTTAATTATCGAAAATTACAGGTCGTTACAATTGGTGCACCTTGATTTGGAATAGCCTCCCTTTGACTCGATGTGGGATGGATGGACACGGTCGGCGGTTATAGCTATGATGCGTTACCACCAGCCCTTCGACCCCAACTGTTAATATCCTACCTTGGGCATTACCTAACATTCCTTGTCATTCCCTATACAAGACCATTATGATTTTGGTTTAGTGTTGTCATATCACGGCGCATTCCTATCCACCGACGGTTTACTGATGTTTTATATGCAAATTGTACGACAATGCTTAAAAGCGCGTTAAGGGGGATCAATGTAAAGCCTTAACGCTTAGAAAAATATTTATTTTATTGATTAGACATTATATATGTAGCGTATTCTAATACATATAAACATTTTGACGGATCCTTAAGAGATGGAAAATCCCGTAACATCTCTTGAGTTATTGCATGCACATTACGTGAAATCCCGTAAACATCTTTGACGCTATTACACTCATGTTATATGCGATATTGATTTGACTTACATAAGGGTATTTTAGTCCTGACTTGAGTGTTTTGTCTTTTTATTACGCTCGGGTCAGTCCTGAGTTTTTCAGCTTATTGAAGATTATTCTCTGGAGGACGAAGACTTGGTATATTATTACTAATATTATTCCCAGCATCATGTTGTTTTGCTGCATTACACTTGGTTTCTGTTGTATATATGTACTCTGATAAATGTTGTATAAATTATAATCAAATGGATAGTAAACAGCTTCATGAACTGTTTATTTGATTATTATATTTTGTCATTCCGCTGCGAGATTATATGTTTGTTTTCTTCTTCTTTTCTTATTTTTCTTAATTAATCCCATTGATTATCTATGTTCCGGATTGTTTAAGTCGGACATGTGTGGATTATTGTCGATTTAAACTTTCCGAAATGTGGGTCATCAAACTTTAAAATTTGAATTTAAAAGTGATTAAATCAATTTAATAATAATTTATTTATTTAATGTGAAAATTAGCCATTTTGGCCACTATCTCGGATTTCAACGAAACTAGTTTCATTGGATCTGTAAAAGTGAATTATTGTAAGATTTCAAGTTTCGTAGCGATCGGACTTATCATTTGATCATGCGGGCTCGAAACGCGTAGAAATCAATTAAATGAATTTAAATGAATATAATTCGATTTTAAAGGATAATTTCTATATACAATGGAATTAGGGTTTGGAACTAGTTCCATTGAGTTTAAAAATATCGAAAACATATATTTCGATATATTGGATGACCTACTTTCGTTTCGGAAGCGGAACGGGCTTTTCGGGTCGTGTTATCGTTCCGAACCAATTCGATCTGTCCGTTCATTCTTGTCCATCTTTATATATATATATATATATAGCCTATTATAAACCCTAACATTTCTCATTTTCTTTTTCTATACGTATCTGTTCATTTATCTGTTCCTCTTTCTCAAATGTCAGAACATCAAAAACCCTAATTCCGAATTTCAAACCCTAATTTCAATTTCAAATCAAATTTCAAAATCCAAACTCCTCAAACTATGTCATATAATATATCATTGGAAAGCTCTTTCCAAGCGTAATCTAGACTTGCAATTCGTATTTCGATTCGAGTCACGGTTTGGCCAGAAATCATCGATTTACTCTCGACCGTCCATTCTAGGTTTTCAATTTCAACGGTGGATCTTCGTCGATGGGTCGATTGGAGGGTTCAGGCGAGTAGAGGATGATTAGCAACATTCATTCATGTTGGTCGTTCATGCCAAGGATCGCCCGAATCGCCAAAGATTGGCTCGCAAGGCGGCGACGACGAACTACTACAGGCGGCGGTGGAGGGCACAGCGTGGACCCAGGGGAGGCGGTTGGTGATGAGGGACGCGATGGTGTGGTCAGATCTAGGTAGAAGTGGCTATAGGCCGTGCGATAGCGTGGTTTAGGGCGGCAAGCGATGGTTGTGGTGGGTTCTGTTCGTTCGAGTAAGTTAGGGTTTTCGAAGGTTATCTGAATTTTAATTTTGCCCCTCTTGTTTTTTTATTTAAATTTAATTCCCAAACTTCTAACCATCATAACCTTTTCATACGAGCTCAAATTCACACGCGGTTTTCTCTGTTATGATCGTATCGAAATTCTGGACAATACAGGTCTAGTTTGGCTGCATTATAAGACTGTTGGATTTTTGAGCTTTATTTGGATTTTAAATCAACGAAAAATCAAAGGTGAGTGATTTAACACACTCACAAATACTAAACTATCTTATTTTAGTTTAATTAAATTTATGATGTGATTAGAAATTTATTGATTATTGTTTGGTATTTTAAATTGTCATTTAAATTTAATTTGAATTTATATTGAATTAAACTGCCATTTTAAATTAATATTGAATTTAAATTGTTAGTTAAACACCTGACAATGATAACCGGTTAATTGTTGTGATTTATTGGCTGATTTGGATGTTGATTGCAATGGATGTTTATTTGTTGACTTGTGGATGATTGGATGTTTGTATCCCTGTTGTCACTATGGGTTGAAATGATACATACCCGAATGATCTTATAGATTAGGGAAAAACGTTATGGGTTGAAATGATAAACCCGAGCGATTTTATTAATTTGGAAATTGTTGATTCGGGATATGGATTGAAATGATATATACCTGGAGAATTTAACTATTTTGGGTTGAAATGATACATACCCTATCAATTGACCATAGGGTAGAAAACTATATACGGACACCATTGGTCGGTTTTAAATTATTTTCCAAATAGTAAAGTATGTTTGATTTACAAAGTTGATTTTTAAAATTTAATTTAATGATTTTATTTCTAAAATTTTATATTTCGAAAATAATTTATTTATACGTTTTAAAGTTCAAATTATAAGTTAATATATGGTTTTAAATGTAAATTTAAGATTTTAACTTATAATTTTGTTTAGTTTTTAAATATATAATTTAAATAGTTTAAAATTTAATTTAATAAAATATTTAATATAATTTTAATATATATATTTTTTAAATTTAATTTAATATAATAAATATAGTTTTAATTTAATATAATAAATATAGATTTTTATAATAACTTTAATAAAAAAATGTGTAAGAGGTTTTGTAAAGAATTTATAAAGGTCATAGAGATTTTATATTGGATTTTGTAAAAAGGATTTTTATAAAGGATTTTTATAATAGCTTTATAAAGGGGTTTATAAAGGTTTTAAAGGATTTTTATAATGGGTTTATAAAAGGAACTGGTTTAAAGGTGAAGAGTTGTAAACTGTTTGGAATTTATAAATAGCATTATAAATGGTTTTAAAGCATATAAATGGTTTAGAAGAGATTTTCAAATTGTTTATGAAATTGGTTGAAAGAAATCTTCCTCGGTATTTATGAATATATTTATACTTTTGGAATAAGTATATGGATATCTTGATATGAAAGTATGAACTGTTTTCTGGATTTATTATATAAATGTTTTATAAAATGACCATGGTGTGAAAAATGTAAGTGTTTGGTTGTTAAAGAGACCGAGGTCATACTCTTTGCCAATTTCGAGACCACTTTAACAACTGTGCATGTGGTGTACAATCCGGAACGAAGTAGGATGGTTTGGCGAATGCTACTGTATGAGGTATGAACGCAGCCCTGATCTCCCTAGGTCAGCTTGATATGACTAAAATAGGAGCTATACCAGGCCAAGTGAGGTCGCTCCTCCGATTGGGCACATTTCTTCGATACCTATCTGTTAATTTGTGATTGATTGGTGGCTACCCCTCGATTTGATTATGGGAGTATGTTTCGAGGTGGGCGGTAGTAGCTGCTATGCGTTACCACCAGTCCGGGAGTGCAAAACGGTAGAATCCTACCCTGGGCATTGCCTCGTGTGCCTTGTCATATGCCTTATCGAGCCCACTACGATTTTGGTTTGTGTCGTACCTATGGAGTGCTCCCTGATAGCCCACTGGTTTGGTGGAGTTTACAGTACTGTATAGACTACGACATTTATAAAAATGTGTAAAAGGGGATATGGGTAACGCCTTAACGCTATTTTAATATTTTACTTTACTGATAGACATTATATATATAGCGTGTATTACTACATATAAATAGTTTAACGGATCCTTAGGAGATGGAAATTCCGAACATCTCTTAAGTTATTGCACGCACGTTATACACTGGATAGGAGATGTAAAATCTCGTAAACATCTCTGACGCCGTTACACTCATATTTATTTACTATTGATTTAACTTACATAAGATCTTTTAGTTCTAACTCGAGTGTTTTGTCTTTTCATTACTCTCGGGTCAGCTTGAGCTTTTTGGTGTTGAAGACATTATTTCTGGAGGACGAAGATGGAGTTTAGTATTATATTATTATTATTATTATTATTCCACTATATTATGTTGTTCCGCTCATTATTTATTTATTTATTCTTGCTATATGTATAACTCCGATTGTATTGTAAAAGTGGAATCAAATGTATTTGTAAAACAGCTTCATGAACTCTTTATTTAATTATTATATTTTGTCATTCCGCTATTAGATTCTGTGTTTTGTTTTGTTTCCTTTCTCTTATTTTCTTATTGACCCCATTAACAACCCTCCCTTTTGAATGGTTTAAGTTTGACATGTGTGGTTTATTGTCGATTTAAACCATCCGAAAAGGTGGGTCCTTACAGTAGGTATCAGAACTTTGGATTAGCGATAACCTTAGCCTGTTCGAGGTTAACTCATTAGAGATAGGGTTATTAATACCCTAGAATGAGTTTGAGAGTATATATATGCGACATCGTATTTGCTAGTGTTATAAAAATGTTTTTATGTTGTGTTACTTTGTTCTGTTTAGTATTTATAAATTCTGGTCGGTACATAGGATGCTATGACATCGATAGGGATTTCTAAACACTTCATAGGGTAGACCGACACGATATTGTTTTTGAAATATAGGTAAATGAAATAATTTTACCTAGTATTACATTTTGTACATAAAAGAATAATTTTATAAATGGATATAGTTGTATGTGATATGTTTTTTAGGAAGTGAAATTTTATAAATATTAGTTGCAAAATAGGATTTACAAATAAATGGATTTAAATTGGAAATTTGAGAACTTAAGTTCTGGAATTTTGAAATTGGTTTTCAAAGATTTTGGAATATAATATTAGTATTATTTGGAAGTATTTTTAGATATAAATATTTTCAATGTGATTTGAAAGAAATGTTTTAAAAAGAATTTTAAAAAGGAAATAAGTTCTGTACTCCCCTCTTCTGTCGCTGGAAAATAATTTCGGTGATGACGGCCGTATCATCGACATTCATTTTCGAGTCTCAAAGTGGGGGAGGCCACTTAGTAGCTTTGCTACGCAATTGGTTCGATAAACAGATTTTGATTTAAAATTTCCAAGTATGATTTGATATGAGTGTGTGTGTATATATATTTATATATATTATTTTAAAATGATTTGAAATGAAATTCGGAATTTAGTTCTTAAGTTTTTCATAAATTAGGGATTTCAATTATTGTAATGAAATGAAATCTTAACTAATTTTAATAGTTGGAAACTTCTAAAATAAAAAAATAAGAAATTAGATGCTAAGGGATTAATGAAATATATAAGAAATTGGAAATTTGTAACTTGTAAATCAGAAGATGATGAAAATTAAGAAGATGTAAACTATTGAACATTTTTTCTGTTAATTAAACTGAATAAGATAAATTTGTATAACATTCGATTACATTCTGAAACATATATATAACTTACCAGAAATGTTTAAAATTTGAAATGTAAAATGAATATGTAATAGAATATTATACAGGTAAAGGCTTAATAACAAAAATGCTTCAAACTGAATATATGTTTATAAATGAAAATTAAGATGTACAAGGAATATATAAACTTAAGTAAATGGTTGAAATGCTTGATAATCAAATTGAATAGTAAAAGTGAATATCACTTAAGTAAATGATTATAAACTTAAGAAATTGTTAAAATGATTCATAAATAGATTTAATATTAAAGATAATACTATGGTGAAAATGAATGTGAATTGAAAAGTAGAAAAACTTAAGTATGAATTTATTCACTAATGAATATTAATATTAAATGGAAATCAAGTTATATAAGTAAATAATAAATGTGAACTAAACTACAAGAAACTTATATAATATTTTAAGAATTGATTATTGATGTTCTAAATAATTGAGTTTGAAATAATCTATGTGAATAAATGAATGTAAATTAATAAGAGATAACCTTGTATAAATAAATTGAAATAAATGAAATGTATGTAATACTTTAATAATGGATTCATTGATGATTAAACATATTGAATAAAATAACATATGTAAGTAAATGAATGTAAATTAATGGAAAAATGACCTTGTATAAATAAATGAAAATAAATAAAAGAGTAAAAAGGGAAACCAATAGAACAAACTAAAATAACATTTAAATTCTGTGTTGTTTGGCTAATGGAAAGTTTGGGAAACGATACTTCAAATTGTTTAAGGTTTTATGAATAATCTATTAAGTAATTATCTAAGGCTGTTGAGCGTAAGGTACACTTATTATTTTATTTATCACCATTGTACGATGAAAAGTTTCTGAACTAAACAAACCATTAGTTTTGGTTGCTATAAATGGTTAATGGATTCTTGTGTTGCATATAATGGTTGTACTATTTTGTTTGTATATGTTTTGTGTTAATTTTTTTTGTTACTAATTGAAACAACTAAGTATTTCTCTTGTACATAATTCTCACTATTTTGGATTATATAAGTGAAATACAGGTTATGGAAGCAATAACTACTACTTTTGGTTTCATAAAATAAAGTTTGTTTGCCCGACAAATATGTACGTTTTCGGATTACGGTTTTTGTAACGATATTTTATTGTTTTCCCATGGTTTGGGATGTTTATTATTGAAATATGATATATATATATTGAAATTATTGATATTATTATTTTTCTAGACCTAACCGCGCAAAGGAGACTCTGCCGAAATTTTTCATGAATTTAAGACTTAGAATTTTTTTGTAAAAGCTGAGTTATTTAACTCAAATTCTTATTAAACTAAATTATGTAAATAAATTTTTTATAAATTGAATAATTTGAATAAAATTATATCAAGTTTCTTAATTTCTTCTTTTACTTTTTGAGGACGAAAAGTTTTGAGTAGAGGAGAGTGTAACGACCTGTATTTTTTTATAGTTAAAAATATTAAATAAAATAAGATTTTGAAATTTAAAATTATGAGAAATTAAAATTTATGATGTATTAATGAGAAAATTAATTAGATTATGATTTAATAATGTTGTTCAATGTTATTGACAACTATTTTAATGTAATTTCCATCGATTGAAATAATTGTAAAGTCAATTTGGATAAATTTGTAAATAAGGAATAAAATAATTGTTGGAATTTATGCAATTGAAATATTATAATTAATATGGTAAAAGATGATAACTGTAGAATATTAGTATGTAAACTAATGTTAATTATATTCATAAGGTATTGGATTATTGAATAATAAGAGTGTAAATCAAAATAAAAGAATTTATTAAAATTAAAATATAATTAACTGGGATTTTATTACAGTTGTAATTGAACGCTGAAATTAGTGCAATATGCGAACCTTGAATTTAACATGGAAAACTTATTTTGATAGATTTTTAATTTCTATGTAATCAAGAATGATGGAATTATTAACTTTAAAATTTGAATTTAAAAGTGATTAAATCAATTTAATAATAATTTATTTATTTAACGTGAAAATTAGCCATTTTGACCACTGTCTCGGATTTCGACGAAACTGGTTTCTTCGGATCCGTAACAATGATTTATTGTAATATTCCAAGTTTCGTAGCGATCGGACTTATCGTTTGATCGTGCGGGCTTGAAAAGCGTAGAAATCAATTAAAAGAATTTAAATGAATATAATTCGATTTTAAAAGCTAACTTCCATATAAAATGGAATTAGGTTTTGGAACTAGTTCCATTGAGTTTAAAAATATCTAAAACATATATTTCGATATATTGGATGACCTACTTTCGTTTTAGAGGCGGAACGGGCTTTTCGGGTCGTGTTATCGTTTCGAACCAATTCGATCTGTCCATTCGTTCTTATCCATCTTTATATATATATATATATAGTCTGTTATAAACCCTAACAGTTCTCATTTTCTTTTTCTGTACGTATCTATTCATTCATTTGTTCCTCCTTCTCAAATGTCAGAACATCAAAAACCCTAATTCCCAATTTCAAACCCTAATTTCAATTTCAAATCAAATTTCAAAATCCAAACTCCTCAAACTATGTCATATAATATATCGTTGGAAAGCTCTTGCCGAGCGTAATCTAGATCTGCAATTCGTTTTTCGATTCGAGTCACGGTTTGGCCAGAAATCATCGATTTACTCTCGGCCGTCCATTCTAGGTTTTCAATTTCAACGGTGGATCACTACAAGAAAATCGTGGTTTACCAATGCCAAAATGGCATAGGCGGGGCATAGGTAAATGCATTAACTACGTAACCCCTACGCCAATTTTGGCGTGGGTAAAACTTGCGTAGCTAATAAAATACCTACGCTTTACCCACGCCATCCGTTGGGTTGTTTCCTATGTCTTCCATACGCCATGATTTTTCTACTACTTCCCTACGCCTCGTTGTTCCTACGGTTTTGCTATGACATTTTTACTTCTTTTGTTACCCATGCCTTTCCTACATCATCTGTTTACCCATGTCTTCCCTATGCCTTGTTTTCCTACGCTTTCCTTACGCCATTCTTACATATTACATTTCCTACGTCTTTTCTATGTCATTCTTACATATTACATTCCCTACGTCTTTTCTACGCCATTCGTTTATCTACGGTTTACTTACGCCTGTGTTAACTATGTTTTTCCTACGCCATGCACATAACTTTTTGCCGCATCAATATTCCATTTACCTACGCCTTTCCTACGCCTGTTCTGAAGCAATTTTGATATATTACTATTGTGTTTCATTTCACCATATTAAATAGAAACTAAAATCAACTTATTGCACATATATACACATTCCAACAAAAAGATTAACATTAAATCATTAATCTTTAATTCAAAAAACAAATATCTCATTCATATTACAAAGTCAAACAATATTACTTAAGTTCTTATATGTCAAAATAATACGATAATATATTCATGATACATGACATCATACAGTTACCACTAAGTAAAAAATACCCTCATCACTCACGACGATCATTCAACTCTCCATCAAATCATCGTCGAAGAATCTCAGTGAGTTGTTCATACTGCATCTTTAGCATTTGAATCTCCCATTCTTGACCCTCCACATTTTCCTCTAGTTTGGCTCTAGTCTGTACTTCTCCCTTATTGATTCTATAAGTGGCGTCTTTGTGTTTCTGCTTTATTGTTTCTTTAATAATTTGGATAACCAAACTAGATTATAACAATATTTATTTTATGTACTTTCTATTGTTTACCTGATATCCTTCGATTCCAGATGCTTCCAACAACTTTTTTGCAACAGTAACTTCATCAGGACTGCCACAGTAAGTAAGAATGAAGAAGAAGAAGAAGAAGAAGAAAAATCAATTAAGAATAGTACAAAAATCCAAAGAAGCCGTTATTTTATCCATTTATGATTCTCCTTTGTAGTATATAGTACCTTTCATTTGCTGCATTAGGTAAGAGAATGCGAAAACGATCTATAAATTCGTCAACCGTCCGCCTTATTGGATATCTAGCACAGCTAATCCTAATAGCCTCCATCACACCCTAAACTACAGTAGAAAAGTTGTGTAAGAGATTATAAATTGGACTCTCTCTGATTGCTGATTTCTTTAGAATTTTCATACTTGTTCCTGAAATATCGATTTTATCATAGATTGTAACAACATTAACTTTAGAAAAATGTAAAATAAAATAATAACAGAGATACCATCGATACAAGAAAAACTAAGTGATGTTTTGAATGAAATGGTAAAATGAAGAAGCCTCGTGCTCATAAAAACGTCAATGATTCATCTACATAATTTGACAACACAACAAGAAATCTCACTCCACATCGAAGTTGCTAAAGAACATTGTTATTCTCAAAGATTGATGGCTTCAGCAAATTATTTGGTTTGACACAGTGGATATAATGTGGCTCAGTCGCATTTAATGTTTCCAAAAGAGATTGTAGTTGTTGCTGCATATTTGAACAAAATTATGTATACATATATATTGGTTAACTGTAAAACACTAATTATGAAGGATTTTTTCTATATATATTAGCATTATGTTACCTTAAAGTTTGTGCCAATCGATGAAAATTTCGAATATTTTGATGAGTTATCTGAAAGAGGTGGAAACAAACTTGATATAAAAGGACACTTCGACGCATTCAAAAGAGATTGATGCTCTGCAACAACATAATCTTTGTTTTTGTCCAAGAATAATTTAGTTTGATATGTGACCTAAATGAAGAAAGAAAAAGGTTATATAACTTCTATTATGGTAATAAGAAACAAAATTATACACCATATTTCCAAAACATGTTCATACATCACCCGCATAGTGGCAAATGGTAAAATCAGTACATGCCAATTTTGGTTTGCTAAATCTCTTGTGGTCTTTGAACATCTGATATAGGTTCTATGCGAATGTGTCATGCATTGATCTCGATAATATACTATTCAGGAAGAATTTAACTCATAGTTGCGAGCACTAAATAGTTCTAGATATATTGATAATTTACTTGACAATGATCAACATACCAAGCCCCATCCATAAGAGCGATAATCCCGCCTTGTTTTTGGTAGTCAGCGGTGATAAATTAAATAAAGTACTTAAAAGCTTTTATATACCAAACATAGCAATTGCCTGAAGTAACTTCCAAATATATTCATCATTAAAAGAATGGAAAAGAGAATTCAAGGTTTTACAGTAGGAATATGGTGACTATAACACTTCACGCGTCGAGCTATTACTGGATTTCAATAGAGCATGTTTAGATCAAACAGGCAAAAGACACTTTAATTCTGAACAACCATTCGAATTCAAATGTTCTACTTAATTAAAAACAACTCTTGTTTACTGAAACTTGCAAAACTAAAAATAATAAGATAATATTGATACCAAAAGATCATAACATTAATTATACTCATAACAAGCAGAAGGTCCGATCATTGCCATCACTTTTTACACGAAATAACTGAGCTCCAAACTTAAAATTCAAACATAATTAACAATACGCATTAAAAGAAATAAAATTCAAACTGTTCAGAGTCGCCAGATCTGTAACATAACCAAATCATGCCCTCTCACCTCTAATCCTCCTAGCAAGCTGAATATCCTTGGGCATGATGGTAACCCTTTTAGCATGAATCACACATAAGTTAGTGTCCTCGAACAATACAACAAGATAAGTTTCTGCCTCCTCCTGAAGAGAAGAAATAGCATAGCTCTGAAACCTTAGATCGGTCTTGAAATCCTGTGCGATTTCACGTACCAACCTCTGAAACGGTAGTTTCCTTATCAAAAGCTTAGTGCTTTTCTAGTACTTACGGATTTCACGTAGCGCGATGGTTCCTGGCCTGAATCGATGAGGCTTCTTGACACCGCCGGTGGCCGGAGGAGATTTGCGAGCCTTTCCCCAGGTCACGCATCGAGCTACCTTCAACATCACCTCATCGAGCTGCCTCCAGCACCGCCTCGTCTCGAGCTTGTCAGATCGCGCAATTTGCGTAGGGGCTATATGGAATTTTGCATTTTGGGGATTAAGCTTTTTGATTTAATTTTTTGCTTTAGGGATTAGCCTCGCCGCCATTTTCTAAATATTTTTTCGTCCCCTGTTGCATGCGTGAAGAAGAGATTGGCAAATGGAGATTAGGGTTTTTTTTCTGTTGAATAATTGGGGGTTAGGAGGATATGTACAGGGTTAAAGTTTAAAAAAACTATATTTTTGTTGTACTAATGTGTAGGGATGGCGCGAGAAATTTTCTATGCCTTTCCTACGCCAGTTTCGATTTGTAGAAAATTAAAAGAGGTGTGGAAATGGCGTAGGAGATTATCTACATCTTTTGTACGACGGCGTAATTTTACGTAGGGAATTTCCTACGCCTTTTCTACGCCAGTCTGGATTTGTAGAAAATTAATGGACACGTGGAAATGGCATAGAAGGTTATCTACGCCTTTTCTACGTTATACTTTTGGTGTCGGAAATTTCCTACGCCTCAATTATTTTTCTACATATTGAAGTTGGCGTAGGAAAGGCGTAGGAAATTTCTTTATGTCTTTCCTACGCTTTTACCTCTTTCTACCTACTTCCAACCCTTTCCTACGCCCCGCCTTTTGGCGTAGGAAATTTTGCGTAAGAAATTGAAGTATTTTATAGTAGTGATCTTCGTCGATGGGTCGATCGGAGGGTTCAGGCGAGTAGAGGATGATTAGCAACGTTCATCCATGTTGGTCATTCATGCCAAGGATCGCAAGAATCACTAGAGATTGGCTTGCAAGGCGGCGGCGTCGAACTACTACAAGCGGAGGCGCAGGGCACAGCGTGGACCCAAGGGAGGTGGCTGGTGACGAGGGACGCGATGGCGTGGTAAAATCTAGGTGGAAGTGGCTATAGGCGGTGCGACGACGTGGTGAAGGGTGGCGGCTTATGGTCGTGGTGGTCTGTTCGTTATCTAAATTTCAATTTTGCCCCTCTTGTTTTTTTATTTAAATTTAATTTCCAAACTTCTAACCATCACAACCTTTTCATACGAGCTTGGATTAACGCGCAGTTTTCTCCATTGCCATCGTATCGAAATTCTGGACAATATGGGACTTGTTTGGCTGCATTCTGAGACTGTTGGATTTTTGAGCTTTATTTGGATTTTAAATCAACGAAAAATCAAAGGTGAGTGATTTAACCCACTCACAAATACTAAACTATCTTCTGTTAGTTAAATTAAATTTATGATATGATTAGAAATTTATTGATTATTTTTTGGTATTTTAAATTGTCATTTAAATTTAATTTGAATTTATATTGAATTAAACTGCCATTTAAATTAATATTGAATTTAAATTGTTAGTTAAACACCTGTCAATGATAACCAGTTAATTGTTGTGATTTACTGGCTGATTTGGATATTGATTGTGATGGATGTTTATTTGTTGACATTTAGGATGATTGGATGTTTGTATCCCTGTTATCATTATGGGTTGAAATGATACAAGCAGAATGATCTTATAGATTAGGGAAATCGTTATGGGTTGAAATGAAAAACCCATTATTGATTTGGAAATTGTTGATTCGGGATATAGGTTGAAATGGTATATACCCGGAAAATTTTAACTATTTTGGGTTGAAATAATACATACCCTATCACTTGACCATAGGGTAGAAAACTATATATGGACACCGTTGGTCGGTTTTAAATTATTTTCCAAATAGTAAAGTATGTTCGATTTACAAAGTTGATTTTTAAAACTTTATATTTGGAAAATAATTTATTTATATGTTTTAAAGTTCAAATTATAAGTTAATATATGGTTTTAAATCTAAATTTAAGATTTTAACTTATAATTTTGTTTAGTTTTTAAATATAGAATTTAAATAGTTTAAAATTTAACTTAATAAAATATTTAATATAATTTTAATATATATAAATTTAATTTAATATAATAAATATAGTTTTAATTTAATATAATAAATATAGATTTTTATAATAACTTTACTAAATAAAAAAGTGTAAGAGGTTTTGTAAAGAATTTATAAAGGTTGTAGAGATTTTATATTGGATTTTGTAAAAAGTATTTTTATAAAAGATTTTTATAAAGGATTTTTATAATAGCTTTATAAAGTAGTTTATAAAGGTTTTAAAGGATTTTTATAAAGGGTTTATAAAAGGAACTGGTTTAAAGGTGAAAAGTTGTAAACTGTTTGGAATTTATAAATAGCATTATAAATGGTTTTAAAGCATATAAATAGTTTATAAATGGTTTAGAAGAGATTTACAAATTATTTTCGAAATTGGTTGAAAGAAATCTTCCTCAGTATTTATGAATATATTTATACTTTTGGAATAAGTATGTGGATATCTTGATATGAAAGTATAAACTGTTTTCTGGATTTATTATATAAATGTTTTATAAAATGCAACGACCCGTAAATTTTAACGATTTTATAACGTAATTAACCAAATTTTTCTTGAAAATTTAACAATTAAAATTTTGCAATGAAAATTTGATATTTGGTATGCATCTATTTTAACATAGAAAATGATAGATTTTCATTGGTAAAAATATAAGTTAGTTTTGTTGTGTAATTTTCAATTTCAAATTTAAAATTAGTTAAATTAGATGAAAATTAAATATTCTTGAAATCTAAGTATTTTTATATAATAAAATTGTTTACTATTTTATGAGTGGGACATCATATTTCGTTTCGTCAAATTTGGACTGCTATAGCCCCATTTATCTTATTTTCGGCGTTTTAGTAGCATTTTCGGCAGCGAAAAATCGAGTTTTAATAACTTGGTCGTATCACGGATATCTATGTACCATTCTGTTTGTCTCGTCGTGCTAATCTTCGTAGTATATCCATTTTTGTATTTCGGCGTCCGGTACGTGGTGAAAGCCATGAAACGATTAGCCGTATCGGTTCCGCATTCGAGCCCTTTTGTTTTCCCATGTCCATCCATATATCCACCGTGTATAAACCAATAACCACAAACTCTTTATTTTCCCAGAAATTAATATCCAAATTTTTCTATTCCCTATGGTCATTATATTGCTGGTTGAATTTATTTCTTCCATTCCTTCTACTGTCTTCATTTTCATTCCGTCAAGAGAGAAAAATGAATTCACGTTTGCTTACATCTTGCTCAAATAAACCTACTCCTTTTTGCTTACCTGACAGCTCATCCATTTTTCACTTCTCATTATTCAAAAGAAAAATATAAATGAAAAAATGAAAATGAAATGGTGATATCATGTGACTGTTTCGAGAAAGCTGCTCGCCTGCTCCTTTTGTATACCCGCCTTCCCCTTCATTTCCTGAAACGCCACCGCTCCCTCTCCCATCCCACGTGCCGCCTTCGTCGGCCTCAAACCTCTCTCGGCCTTCCCATCTCCAACTCGAAAACCAACCATCACCAAACGGTCACCGCCACCAACACCTTTTCCATTTTCTACTGACGAGGAATGTCTAGCCGAGCCTCCACTGCAGCTGTCCCATCGCCTTTCCACTTCCTTTCCACGTCCAGCAGCCGCCCTCTAAGATGAAAGCCCCTGCCGCCTCACGAACAACCTCTAGCGTGACCCACCAGTGTCGTTTTCCATTCTCTTACCTCTTTCTTTTTTTTGCTTTGCCATGAAAATGTTTAAGCTTTCATATTTACATTTGTGAGACCTAACTAGTTCCCTATCGACCATTGCCACCCAAACGCAACCATCCTATCAGCCGAGCCACCAATGACCAAACTGACCTCGACAGCAACTGCGCAGCCCGCTTTGACCGACACTGCAACCCTCCCTCTCTGCCTTGTACGCGAATCACCTTCTTCAATATATTTATTTTTAAAGAATTTCAAATTTGTTTGTTTAAGGTGATTATATATATTTATTTCAGTTTTAATTTATATATCAAGTAATTTTGCCTGGTAGCAATGGCTGATTGTTTATATCTATACAATAATAAAGTAAATTTATACATATATAGTAAGTTACCTTGTTTTCAAAGAAGGAAAAGTTATATATATACACACACAATATGTTTAAAATATTTATTTAAGTTTATGTTATATTTTGAAACAATTTTGTAATAATATATATAATGTTTGTATTTTTTTTTGAAATTTTTGAAAGGAAATATATGTGTTTAAAATTAAATAATGAGTTTGCAATATAATAATAAAGATTTTATTTTTATATGTGTTTTGAATTAAATATTGATTTTAAATATATATGTTATGTTAATTGAAGAATTTTGGAAAAAATTAGGTTTTAAATAAATATTGAGAAAAGAGAAGGAATATATATATATAATATGGAGATTTTATTTTTAATATGTATTTTTAAATTGACTATTGTTTTAAGAAAAAAAATATAATATAATATACATTTTGTTTCTGGTTATATCAAACTAATTTTGATTTGTTTTCATCGATTCCTAATTATTAGCTTTATTCGTCGAATCTGTGTTCACCTTGCTTTGCTTTGAGATTTGTCGTTTGGATTGGTCGATTGTCGAGTTCGTGATTCAATTCGTAGCTTGTTGTGTCGTCTATATTCTCTAGCCTCGAAAGGTGAGCAATCACTCACGATTAACATTCTTATATATAGTAAATTTAATTCACATGAAATGACGATTTAAATATGCTGTTAAATGTGAACTGTTAGTTATTTAATTGTTAAATATGATATGCCATTATCTGCGATTGTTTACCTGTGACATATGATACCATAACCTATTATATATAATTTATTTAAATTCGTTACTAATGATATATGCATGTTGTTGATATGTTATATTGTTATCATATTTGTTCTCACTCTGCAAGTTCCTGTTAGTTAGAAATTCCCTATGGGTTGAAATGATACATACGCGAACGATATTATAGATTAGGGAAAAATCGTTTTGGGTTGAAATGATAAACCCAAGCAATTTTTATTGCTTTTGAATTTTGGGATTGCGGGTTGAAATGATATATACCAGTAGATATTTCAATTGCGGATTGAAATGATAAATATCCGTATCACTTGACCATATGATAGAAAATTATGTACGGACACCGCTGGTCTATAGTTTGAAAATGATTTTCAAAGTTGTGAAAGGAAATATATGGGTTTTATAAATATTGATTTTAAAATATAATATATAAATGTTATTTTATATATGTGTAAATATAGATTTTTAAATTATATGTTTGCATATTTTAAATTTATAAGTTAGTTTTGAAAATATAATTTTTAAGATTTTTCTTATAACTTTATTAATTTAAAAATATATAAATAATATTTAATAAAAATTAATTTAATTAATATATATATACTATGTTTAAGTATTTATATTAATATATTCTAAAAATAGATTTTTGTAATGACTTTAATAAATTAAGGTTGGAAAGATAAATTGAAATTGATTTGTAATTTTATTTGTTTAAGAATTGTATTTAAATAGAAATTGATTTGAAACTCATTAATTTGAGATTTTAAGATATAACTTTATAACCAGATAATTTGATTTTAATTAAAGGTGAATAAATGAATATTTTCAGATTTAAATAAGATTGAAATTGAATATTTAATTTTGATTAAAAATTTGAATTTGAGAATTTTATTTAAATGTTTATAAATGTGATTAAATATATATTGTCAGAATTTAATATAATTGAAGGTAGATATTTAAAATTTGATATTGATTTAAATTTGCAATTTGAGATTTTATTTAAGTGTTATTAAAATTGGTTAAGTGAATATTTCAGATTTAAGTAAGTTAAAGTTGAAATTGAAATATAAATGAAATCTATAAAATTAAGTTATTGTAAATTGTTGAATATTTAACTTTGAAACCTATTGGATCGGAAAATGGTTTAAATTTGTTGTTAAAATCTAGATTTGAAATCAATAAATTAAAATGGTTTTTTTGATAATTTGAACTGAGATTGATTAAATTGAATTTGGAACTAAAGGTTGATTTGAATTGATTTGTAAATTTAGAAGAAAACAATTCTAATTTGAACTATTTTGATATAAACTATTTTAGTATATACGCTCTTTTTAATATATAAACTATTTTTAATTTATAACTTATTTTTAAATATATAAACTATTTTAATTTACAACTATTTCAATATATATATATATATACCATTTTTAATATTTAAACTGCTTAAGTTGGAATCGTTATGATTTAGATTTAATGGATTTAAATGCGATTGTTTGATGTGATGGTCTAACCTATTTTGTGGTTAAGATTTTGGAAATAAATATGACTTGTCGTTGGCATTTGTATTAGTAACTCCTGTTTATTCAAGATATCTGTTGTATTTTATTTAAACTCTGTTGTTTATATAGTAGCTTAATGAACTACTATTTGTCTATTCCCTTCTTATTGTTATATTACTCTGTGTCTGTGATTCTGTGATTGATTTATTTACCGTATATGTTGAGTTTTGCCGAATATAAATTAACAATCTGTTATTTTGAGCAATTCAAGTTTGACATGTGTGTCTGCTTGTGGATTTGAACGGTTCAAAATACCAGGTCGTTACAAGTGGTATCAGAGCCAGGTTTAGGCAAATTTAGCATATGGAGTAAAAACTCATTAGGGATAGGGTAGTAATACCCTAGAATGAGTAGAATAAATTATAGAATCATATTCGTTCGAACTTGAAATTCTTTGTTAGGATCCTCCTGGATTAGGGTTTCCTTCAGATTTTGGAACTTTCCCTTTGTTCTGAAATCCATTCGTGTCCTTTCCTATTCGTGTTCTCCTTGATACTAGAGCACCCATAGCTCCATTTTCGTCCCACCAACTTTCGTATGATTTGTAAAAGGGTGAAACTCCTTTACAATAGGCGTTGATTCACCGGAGATTTCTATATCCTCAGTTTCGATGCTGTTATATCTTGCTAAGCCCGAACCATTTCTCTAGTAGACGACCGAGGTAATTCTCTTGTGATCGTATGTCGATTGCCTTTGGATTTTGCAAGCAGTCTTATCTTTCTACGTGGTGCTCAGCCTAGTGATCTCGACTCTACCCCGATAGTCAGGGATTATCCTGATGTTTTGGTGAAGTCACTTCCCTCCCTCTCAAGCGTGAAATTGAATTCCGCATCGATCTTATTTTTGGAGCTCGACCTGTTGTCCTTCCTCCTCGACGAATGGTTTCTATGAATGGTTAGTCATTCCCTTTGGGTTAACCAATGCGTCTGCCTTCTTCGTTGATCTCATGAATCGCATTTTCGCGATGTTCTCAACAAGTTGTCTCCATTTTATTTGATGATATTCTCGTCATTATAAGTCTCGGTTGACCCGGTTAAGGTCACTCGCGATTAATATAAGTCTATCCATTTTTCCTCTTTTGTAATTTAACTATCTTATCTTCCTTTCGAACCCATCTTCTCAGTTAGAACACACATTGATTAGGGTCCCTCTAAATTCGAATCTCTATCCTTGTTTTGAAATCCATTCTTGAATCATCATGTGAGGGAGTGTAATTGTAATTAATATAAAATGTTTTATATTGTGTTGTTTGAGTTGTTAAGTTTGATTTGGGTTCCGATCTATTCGTCTGGCCAACGCTATTGATAGGAATTCCAAAACACTTGAACAGAATAAACTGACACAATTTTGTTTTCGAAATTGGAAAATGAAATAATTTTATGTATGATTATATTTACATATAATTTTCTGAAATTGATAGTTAATGAATTGGTTGTTAGAAATGATAATACTAGATTATCATTTATTATTTGTAAACATCCCAAACCCATTAACTATTGTTCCATAATATAAAGAAATGAAATTTAAAAAAAAACATGGTTTATAAAATTTGATTTGGAAATAAAATGAATTTAAATTAAGGATTTGAGAATTAAATTTCCAGTGCTTTTCAAAGTTTGGAAATATATTATTGGAAAGTATTTTTCGAATGGAAATTGTTTTCAAAGGATTTTAAGGGAGGTAAGTTTGTACTCTCCTCGTTTGTCATTGGAAAATAATTTCGGTGATCGACATTCATTTTCGAGTCTCAAAGTGGAGAGAACATTTAGTAGCTTTGCTACATTTTTGTTTTAGAAAATGGATTTGATTTAAATTTCTTGAGTATGATTTGAGGTACAAAATATATATGTATATATTTATTTCAAAATGGTTAGAAGTAAAACTGGAAAATTTAACTCTTAAATTTTTATTAAGTGATGGTTTTCAATTATTGAAATAAAGCAAATTTTTTTTTTGAATAATTGGAGTTTCTAAAATGAGCAATGAAATTTAAATAGCTTGAAACAATTTAATTAGGATAAAATTTATTTGTATAATACTCAATTGCATTCTAAAATATATATATATAACTTACCTAAATATTCAAAAAGTTAAAAATGTTATGTAAATATGTAATTGAAGGTTATACAAGAGAAAAGTTAAGTAATAACAAAAAATGTTTAACCCACATTTTGCTTAATAGAAAATGTTGTAAATTAATGGTAAATTTGTATAGTGTTCAATCACACCCAGAAACATTAATATAGCTCACCTAGAAAAAATATTAAATGTTAATGAGAATATTTAATTGAATAATATACAATATAAAAGTAAGTAATAAGATGTCCAAAAATGAATTTTGTTAAAGGAATTTATAAATAAAATTTAATGGTTATAATACATGATATACACTTAGTCTATGTTACAAGATTTGTTAAGTGAAATAAATTGAATAATAAAAGAGAATTGAGTAAATAAATATGAACTTAAGAATAGTTGAAATTGAATTTTAAGTGGAATTAACTTAAGTGAAGTTAATTGGATTTAATAAATGAGTTAAATAAAATAAATTTTGTTTTGGAAGAAAATTTTGTAACAAATGTTAATAAATTGAAAGCAAATCAATTGAATGAAAATACATTGAATTGAAATAACCCAAATGTGAATACAATAAATATTAATTGATTGAATAAATGGATTGAAACCAAATTTGTTGAATATTAATCAGTTTAATAAAAACTAATGAAATTTATATGGTTTTGAATTAATTGTTGTATCTGGCACTATGTTTTTCAAATCTATTGTTCTTTCGGGTTGTTTCTATTCTCCAATCTCGTTCCTTTTCGGGGACGAAAAGTTTTGAGTGGGGGAGAGTGTAACGACCCGTAAATTTTAACGATTTTATAACGTAATTAACTGAATTTTTCTTGAAAATTTAACAATTAAAATTTTGCAATGAAAATTTGATATTTGGTATGCATCTATTTTAACATAGCAAATGATAGATTTTTATTGGTAAATATATAAGTTAGTTCTATTGTGTAATTTTAAATTTTAAATTTAAAATTAGTTAAATTAGATGAAAATTAAATATTCTTGAAATCTAAATATTTTTATATAATAAAATTGTTTATTATTTTATGAGTGAAACGTCATATTTTGTCTCGCCAAATTTGGACAGCTATAGCCCCGTTTATCTTATTTTCTGCGTTTTAGCAGCATTTTCGGCAGCGAAAAATCGAGTTTTTATAACTTGGTCGTATCACAGATATCTGTGTACCATTTTGTTCGTCTCGTCATGCTGATCTCCGTAGTATATCCTTTCTTGTATTTCGGCGTCCGGAACGTGGTGAAATCCGTGAAACGATTAGCCTTATCGGTTCCGCATTCGAGCCTTTTTGTTTTCCCATGTCCATCCATATATCCACCATGTATAAACCAATAGCCACAAATTCTTTATATTCCCAAAAATTAATATCCAACATTTTCTATTCCCTATGGTCATTATATTGCTAGTTGAATTTATTTTGTCCATTCCTTCTACTATCTTCATTTTCATTCCGTCAAGAGAGAAAAACAAATTCACGTTTGCTTTCATCTTGCTCAAATAAACCTGCTCCTTTTTGCTTACCTGATAGCTCATCCATTTTTCACTGCTCATTGTTCAATATATATATATATATATATATATGAAAATGAAATGGTGATAGCATGTGACTATTTCGAGAAAGCTGCTCGCCTCCTCCTTTTGTATACCCGCCTTCCCCTCTGTAACGACCCGGATTTTTAGCCATCGGATATTGGGTAATTAACTGGTCTTAATTATTGAAATATTAATTTCTATTAGTCAAATAAGTAAATTTTCTGATGTTTAAAATATCTGAATTTATAAACTGATAAAACTATATTCAAATCTAAAATAAATTTCTGGATATGATAAACATCGTAGAAATGTGTATATAAACTCCACCATTCAAATTTAGGATGGAATATCCATACAAGTATATATATATATATAATCTATATGATGTCTGATATATATATAAGTATATAGGTATACATATATGTATATGTATATATATGCTCATATGAGGTAATGTGTATATGGATAGGGGATAATGTGAAAAAATATATGTATATATGATGACAAATATAAGCAAATGTGTGTGTGTGTGTGTATATATATATATATATATTAAATAGTGAAAATGTAAATATATATGTATATATAACTATATATATAAGTAAATGAAAATATGTATGAGTATAAATATATATATGCATGATGATGACAAATATAAATGCATATGGAAATCTATATATATATATATATATAAATTGTGTATATCTAATGTATAAATATGTACAAATGCAAGTATAATAGGATAAAATACATATGCATAACTATATATATATATACACATATAAATGTATATATGCAAGGAGACATCATCATGACAAATCTCAAATTCAAGTCACACACAAAAATCAAGTCAAGCATTTAATTCAAGCCTACAAAAAACATTTAATCAAGTCTCATAAAATGGAAAATCAACTTATATAATCAAATCAGCCTTCATATGAATCAAATCAAGATACAAAGTAAAAATAATAATAATAAATAGATATGGTAAAACCTGTACATGAGAAAAAGAAAAAAAACAACCATACCTAGCCTTCTACTGTACACTCCATCTTCTCTATATATTTGCACAGCAATCCCTATTCATTTTGTTCACACACATAAAAAAAGGGATAATAATAAAAATAGTCTGCCATTGTTCATGTATGAAATTTTAAATCAGAAGTAAACATAGCAGCATTTTTTCATCATCTCTTTGAACTGTGAGTAAAACTCAATCTTTTACTTACTGGAAATTCTTATATGCAATTATGTTCTTGTAGTTTTGAATGAAACTTTGATTTGTCAAGTATGTATGAGCTAACAATGTCTGTACTTTATATGTGCATGAGTAGTTATGTTGTAGAACCCTGTATACTCATAGAAGCATGTAAACGGCCTCTGTTTCTTTGAAAAGATGAGACCTATAACTTCAAAAATCAAGAACTCTTTACCTATTTAGTTTTAGCTTATGATTCCAAAAGGAAGGTTGTTTGTCTTTGAATGTAGTCTATTTTAAAATTTGTTTCGTTTGATATCTTGGAGTGTAGAAGAAGAAAATACATTTTTACAGTAAACAAGCTAAAAATGACCAAAATCAAATTTCATAATGTAATAAATTGATTACATGAGAATGTTTGTTATCGAAAATGATGATTTTTAGAAGTGATTTGGCGATTTTTAATGGTGTATTGAATAAGGAAAAGGGAGATGACCAAAATATGGTTTTTGGTCGTTTTCTGGCAGTCGGGGTGGTGGAATGCCACATGGTTAGTGGAGAAGGTGGCGTGAGTAATGGAGGACCTAGGAAAAATGCTACGGAAATTTATAGGGCTGCGTGGCGTGGTGTTCGAGTCGTTTTAGGGTTTAAGGCTGTTGGTTTTCAGGTTCGGTCTCGAGTTAATGGCGGCAGCGTTAGGCAACTACAAGAGTGCGGTCCAGGGGGAAATGATAGGGGAGGAGATGTTTAAGCTTTGGGCGAAGTTTTGGTGGTGATGGAAGGTTGTGGTGGCGAGGCGTGAGGATTTTTTTATTGACGTGGTCGTTCTAGGCGTTGGTCTATGTTCGAAATTTTGATTGGAGGTTGTTGTTGCGATTCCAGGTGGTTGAGTGGCGTCGCATGTTCATGGGCGACTTGTGTTGGTGGTCGGTGGCGTAGATGGGTGACCGGTGGTGGTGTGTACATGCACGCGTGTGTGTGCACGTCGTCTTGTTTCAAACAAAAGAGTGGGAGGTAAGGAAGAGGCTGGAATGAGAGGGAAGAAGAAGTGTTTGGGTCGTGACCTTCCTTTGTTTTTTGGGTCGGGTCGTATGTGCTATGGGCTAGTGTTTAAAATAAAATAAAATAAGGTAAGTGATTTAGAAATGTTAAATGTTAATAATCTTTAAGTTTTTTTTTAAAACATTTGTTTTCTCATTCATGAAAATTTCCAATGGACATGGAAGCCTTTGTGTTGTGACCCTCTCATTTAATCTTATAATCCAAACTAAATTTGTTAATTAATATGGAACTAATAAATTTTAATATTTAAAGTGAGTTGTTAAATAAAAACTTATTTGATTTTAACATATGTAAATAAATAAGTAATTAGATTCTAAATTGTAAACTAATTGGACTAGTTGATTTTAATTAACTAAAAATAATTTGTTTTATAATGTCTTTAATTTGTAATTAATTTGGATTATAATATAAATGGATTCGGTTAATTAAAGTTTATTAAACCCTGATGGGTGAATGGTTTTGATATCGGATAATTGACCGTTAATTTAGTTAACGATCTATATCTTGGCTTAACTCTATTAGATATTTATTTCAAATCTGTGCCATCAAGTGGTCAAACGAGTTAGAATAGTTAGATTAAAATGATGATTTTGTTTTATTTGAAATAAATATTTGTAATAAAGTAGCATATGTGAATATTGTCACTCTAAATATAAATTGTTTATTTTAAACAATTTACCCTTTTAAAATTTATTACTTGAATTCGAAGAGACTGAAATCGGATATCAGTGTTATCCAGAACCACTTTGATTTGATAATAACTACGAATCTCTACAATTTTGACTAAATAGTCTAATAGGCTGGAATTGAATAAAAATTAATAAATTTGACCATTTTAAATAAGTATTGTATCTAGAAATTAGTTTTAAAATCGATGGATTCTTGCAAAACTGTCTTAGTTATAATCAGATAAAAACTCGTCGGTTTGTACGAGTCACCTTGGATTTCAAACGATTTTATAACTTAAGTATTTTCAAATTAACTGTGTTTACTCACGCTGGTTTCCAGCCTGACTCGGGTGTTACTTTATTGTAATGCTTGGGTCAAACCGGGTATTACAGTTTTTAGGTTAGGACGTTTTGGAGCTCAGGAGACGAGCTGGATGGCAGAGACGTATTTCACGTACTTAGTCATATTCCGCTGTGTATTATAAGCTGTATATTCAACAGTTAGGGACAAGTTATTATAATCGTCCAGATTTTTATACTGGTGATTGTACTCTGATAACTTGTATGTATAATAACAGTTATAGCTTTCTTTGTATAAAATGTTGTTATTGTATATTATATTATGTTCCGCTACGAATGTGAGATTCTATGTTGTTATTTCTGTTTTCTTCTTCTATCTTTTTTCTTCTTAAACCCTAACAACCTGGTATTTCCGGCACTCGATTGCTCGGCACTTTATACAGTGAACGTATTAGTGTCGATTTTCGGGGGTCGAAAATCGCCCGGTCGTTACACCCTTCATTTCTAGAAATGCCACCGCTCCCTCTCCCATCCAACGTGCCACTTTCCTCGGCCTCAAACCGCTCTCGGCCTTCCCCTCTCCAACTCGAAACCCAACCATCACCAAACGGTCACTGCCACCCACACCTTTTCCATTTTCTACTGCTGAGCAATGTCTAGCCGAGCCTCCACTACAGCTGTCCCATCGCCTTTACCCTGCCTTTCCACGTCCAGCAGCCGCCCTCTGACATGAAAGCCCATGCCGCCTCGCGAACAACCTCTAGTGTGACCCACCAGTGCCGTTTTCCATTCTCTTACCTCTTTCTCTTTTTTTGCTTTGCCATGAAAATGTTTAAGCTTTCATATTTACATTTGTGAGACCTAACTAGTTCCAACCATTGCCACACAAACGCAACCATCCTATCAGCCGAGCCTCCAACGACCAAACTGACCTCGACAACAACTGCGCAGCCCGCTCTAACCAACACTGAAACCCTCCCTCTCTGCCTTATACGTGAACCACCTTCTTTAATATATTTATTTTTAAAGAATTTCAAATTTGTATGTTTAAGGTATTTATATATATTTATTTCAGTTTTAATTTACATATCAAGTAATTTTGCCTGGTAGCCATTGCTGATTGTTTATATCTATACAATAATAAAGTAAATTTATACATATATAGTAAGTTACCTTGTTTTCAAAGAAGGAAAAGTTATATACACACACACATAATATGTTTAAAATATTTATTTAAGTTTATGTTATATTTTGAAACAATTTTGTAATAATATATATAATGTTTGTATATTTTTTTGAAATTTTTAAAAGGAAATATATGTGTTTAAAATTAAATAATGATTTTGCAATATAATAATAAAGATTTTATTTTTATATGTGTTTTGAATTAAATATTGATTTTAAATATATATATATATATATATATGTTATGTTAATTGAAGAATTTTGGAAAAAATTGGGTTTTAAATAAATGTTGAGAAAAGAGAAGGAATATATATATATATATAATATGGGGATTTTATTTTTAATATGTATTTTTAAATTGACTATTGTTTTAAGAAAAAAATATACAATATAATATACATTTTGTTTCAGGTTATATCAAACTAATTTTGATTTGTTTTCATCGATTCCTAATTATTAGCTTTGTTCGTCGAATCTGTGTTCACCTTGCTTTGCTTTGAGATTTGTTGTTTGGATTGGTCGATTGTCGAGTTCGTGATTCAATTCATAGCTTGTTGTGTCGTCTATTTTCTCTAGCCTCGACAGGTGAGCAATCACTCACGATTAATATTCTTATATATAGTAAATTTAATTCACATGAAATGATGATTGAAATATGCTGTTAAATGTGAATTGTTAGTTATTTAATTGTTAAATATGATATGCCATTATCTACGATTGTTTACCTATGACATATGACACCATAACCTGTTGTCTATAATTTATTTAAATTCGTTACTGATGATATATGCCTGTTGTTCATATGTTATATTGTTATCATATTTGTTCTCACTCTGCAAGTTCCTGTTAGTTAGAAATTCCCTATGGGTTGAAATGATACATACCCGAATGATATCATAGATTAGGGAAAAATTGTTTTGGGTTGAAATGATCAACCCAAGCGATTTTTATTGCTTTTGAATTTTGGGATTGCGGGTTGAAATGATATATACCAGTAGATATTTCAATTGCGGATTGAAATGACAAATATCCGTATCACTTGATCATAGGATAGAAAATTATATACGGACACCGTTGGTCTATATTTTGAAAATGATTTTCAAAGTTGTGAAAGGAAATATATGGGTTTTATAAATATTGATTTATTTTAAAATATAATATATAAATGTTATTTTATATATGTGTAAATATAGATTTTTAAATTATATGTTTGCATATTTTAAATTTATAAGTTAGTTTTGAAAATATAATTTATAAGATTTTTCTTATAACTTTATTAATTTAAAAATATATAAATAAGATTTAATAAAATTTAATTTAATTAATATATATATACTATGTTTAAGTATTTATATTAATATATTCTAAAAATAGATTTTTGTAATGACTTTAATAAATTAAGGTTGGAAAGATAAATTGATTGATTTTTAATTTTATTTGTTTAAGAATTGTATTTAAATAGAAATTGATTTGAAACTCATTAATCTGAGATTTTAAGATATAACTTTATAACCAGATAATTTGATTTTAATTAAAGGTGAATAAATGAATATTCTCAGATTTAAATAAGATTGAAATTGAATATTTAATTTTGATTTAAAATTTGAATTTGAGAATTTATTTAAATGTTTATAAATGTGATTAAATGTATATTGTCATAATTTAATATAATCGAAGTTAAGTATTTAAAATTTGATATTGGTTTAAATTTGCAATTTGAGATTTTATTTAAGTGTTATTAAAATTGGTTAAGTGAATATTTCAGATTTGAGTAAGTTAAAGTTGAAATTGAAATATAAATGAAATTTATAAAATTAAATTATTATAAATTGTTGAATATTTAACTTTGAAACCTATTGGGCTTGCCTGGTTTGGGGATAAGGATATTGTTTAAGTAACTTTAGAAATTAATTTAGTTAAGAGTTTGAAACTTTAAAAATTGATAACTTGTCCATAGAAAGTCCGTTTAACCCGCGGCCTTCGACGTATAACACACCAGTGTAGTTTATTGACATGTTTAGAGAATCATAAATATTGATAAAATATTAGTGACATTTTATTAATAGAACAAATCTTCATTCTTCTATTATAAACTGTGTAGCTTTATTATTATTCGAAAATTAATCTGTTTGATATTGATTGTTAATTATTTAGTAAATAGATGCATTGCTATTTATTATTGTTGTTGATGGTTGTTTGGATTGCGCTCGGCCAGTTTATGAGCACTAATTATTATTTATTTATTGTTGACTTTGCTCAACCAGTTTATGAGCAATTAATTATCCATATGCATGGGCAGGGTAGAAAATAATTGTAGACTAACACCTTGTGATTTATTTCACGATTTGACTATAAGGTGTTTAGCGGTAATGTGTGGTTCACTTCAATTTAGTGAATTGTTTTTAAAATTTATTTTCAAGTTGAAATGTTATGAAATATTTTTCTTTAAAGGAGAAAAAGAGAGATATCTGAGAATAAATATTTTGAATTGATTTTATATAAAAGTGATTTATATAAAGAATCGTTTTATAAAAATGATTTATAAAACGGAAAGAATTTCGAGGACTAAACCTTACGGCTTTAAGATGATTTTTGAAAGGATTTAGCACTACTAGAAAAACAGTATATTCCAATGCCATTGTTCCAACGGCCGCCAACGGCTATTCCAACGGCTTCCAACGGCCCGTTAATTTTTTACGTAGCCGTTGGAAGCCGTTTGAATCCATTGGAAATAAGCCGTTTGCGGCCGTTGGAAGCCGTTGGAAATTTTCCTGAGATATCAGCCCGCGAGCCATCTTCTCCCTCATTCTCATCTTCCCTAAATCAAATCCCCAAATCCCCCATCTCCTACCAAACTGCCGCCGCCCCAAAAACCATCCAAATCACCTCCTACGCCATCTACAAAGTACTCCGGTCCATCTCCATCCTTCTACGTCTCCAAATCAGGTATTTTTTTCTATACCTAAATTTTTGGTTTTTTTGATTTAGGGTTTAATTTGACTTGTGCTTGTTTCCTACTTGTTATTGTATGCATATTACATCATGCTATCCCCTAATGTTAGTTATTATCCCATAATAAACAAGTTATTATCGATTGAAAATTTTGTAATTTAGGATATTTTAATAGTTTATATATGTTGATTTGGTTAGTATTGAACGTATGTGTGTGATAGAGTTTATTGCATTTGGAATCCGTTAGAACGGATATTGGATTTGTGCGAATACGATTTTTGTATTTGTAGGAACACGTGAATTTGTAAAAAATGAATTTTGTGTACAAATTTTGTGTATAAATGAATTTAGTATATTATGTAATAAAACGGTTAAATGTAAACCAATATTAATTAAATGAGTTATATATTCAAATTTAATATAAACAAATATTTAAATCCTTAGATATTATTCGGCCCCGTCTGACAAGTGTTGTATATGATTGTTTTAGGGATATTCATTTTTTCCACAAAACAGACAACTCTATTCATCTGATACATCATTTGTCAGATTTGTCCCAGTATTGGACAAGTTACAAACACTATAAAGTAATTATATTCCATCAATCATATCACTTTAAACGGTTCACAAAATTTCGACGGCATTTCCTTTACGTTCCGTGTGTACACGCATTTGTGTACGATACAAGGAACACGGGGGAAATGCTGCCGAAATTTTGTGAATCGTTTAAAATGATATGATTTACGGAATATAATTACTATTGTGTTTGTAATGGGAAGTAGGATGACCGACCATCAAAGAAAGACACATAAGTGGCAATGAAACAATAGTTGCTTATTTAAAATAAAGTTTGTGAAATTAGCAGTTTGCGGCCGTTGGAAGCCGTTGGAAAATTTCCTGCAAAATATAAAATGAATGATTTATAACATTTTTACTCTATCATAGGTTTTCTAGTAGGGAAACATGGTCAACTACTTTAATGATCGGAGCTGGATGTATCAAAGAAGGGAAATTAGTGGCGCAATAAGCGAACATTTTCTAAAAGGGGTACAAGTGTTCATCGAATTTGCTATAAGTAATATTGCAAATGATGAAGAAATTCGTTGTTCGTGTAGTAGATGCAAATTGTTGAACTATTTAGAACCGAATATGGCTAAGGTTCATTTGCGCCAATTCGGTTTCGTACCCAATTATTTGCTGTGGGATCGTCATGGAGAAATTGTAGCCCCTAATAATCAAGAATAGTCGGTGGAGGTCATCAACGAAGAAGGTAGTACGAATCTCATAGAACATATGGTCGAAGATGCAGCACGATCAATGTTCCCTACCGTTGTAATTGATAACGACGATGTTAACATCGAAGAGGAACCAAATGTTGGAGCTAAAAATATATATGATTTATTGGATCATGCTAAAAAACCCCTTTGGAATGGATGTTTAAGCGGCTCTCAATTATCGGTAACTGCAGAATACATTGTAATGAAATCAAAATACAACCTTACAGAAGCTGGATTTACGGCTGTTGTTCAAGCTGCTAAACGTCATATGCCATCCGATAATTTAATGTGCGAAAATTATTATGAAGTGAAAAAACTTATGTCATCTTTCGGTTTGCCATATCAAAAAATAGATACATGTTTAAATGGTTGCATGTTGTATTGGAAAGAAGACATCAATCTTAGAAATTGTAAAATATGTAATCAGGAAAGATACAAATCGAGGAAAAAGAAGGGAAAAGAAGTTCCGTACAAGCGTATGCATTATTTGCCCCTCACCCCTAGACTTCAACGATTATATGCATCATCTGTAACAGCGCATCATATGAGATGGCACAGTGTGAGAACACCTCAAGAAGGTACGTTGACACACCCATCCGATGGAGAAGCTTGGAAACATTTTGACAAGAAATATCCCGATTTCGCAGCGAAGATCTGAAATGTTAGACTAGGTTTATGTACAGACGGCTTCTCACCGTTTTCTCAGTTTTGTTCTAAATATTCATCTTGGCCTATAATAATCACACCTTACAATCTACCTCCGTGGATGTGTATGAAAACTCCATATATGTTTCTCACGATTGTCGTCCCTTGGCCTTGATGATCCGACACAGGGCATTGATGTTTACTTACAACCGTTAATCGAAGAGTTGAAAATATTATGGTATGAAGGAGTTGAAACATACGACATATCAAAAAATAAAAAATTTCGGATGTTCGCTTCTTTGTTATGGACTATTAGCGATTTTCCTGCATATGCAATGCTTTCGGGTTGGAGTATGGCCGGTCGTTTTGCTTGTCCTTATTGCATGGAAGAAACACGAGCATTTTCTTTGCCAAATGGAAAGAAAATTTCATGGTTTGATTGTCATCGATGTTTTCTTCATATTAATCACCCTTTTAGAAGAGACAAAAAAAACTTCATAGCTAATAGACATGAGACTCTACGACCACCAGCGGTATGGCAAGCGAGGATATATATGAACTTGTAAAAGATTATCCAAAGATACACGAGATCGGACAACAAGAAGAAATTCAAGGTAAATCGACGTTTCATAATTGGTGCAAACAAAGTATATTCTGGGAATTGCCTTATTAGAAAAATCTATTAATCCGTCATAACATTGACGTGATGCATAACGAAAAAAACGTATTTGATAATGTGTTTTATACAGTTTTGAATGTGAAGGGCAAGACTAAGGACGATCTGAAATCTAGACATGATATAAAGCAAATATGCAATCGTCCTGAGCTTCATATGACTCCCGACAATAAAAAACCCAAAGCATGCTATGAACTAGACAACAACCAAGTTAAAGTACTGTTACAATGGGTGGAAGGATTACGATTTCCCGATGGAATTTCCTCTAATCTTCGTAGATGTGTCGACTATAAAAATGGGAGACTGAGTGGAATGAAAAGCCATGATTGTCATGTAATGATGGAAAATTTGTTACCCATCGCTTTCAAAGAATTGTTACCGGTAAAAGTTTGGACGGTAATAACAGAACTTAGTTTATTTTACAAGGAGCTTTGTTCAACTACGTTAAAAGTTGACCGTCTACTTAAACTTGAAGAAGAAATTCCTATACTGCTCTGCAAACTGGAGAAAATATTTCCTCCGGGTTTCTTTAATGTAATGGAGCATTTACCTGTTCATCTTCCATATGAAGCACGTCTTTGAGGTCCTGTGCAATATGGATGGATGTATCCATTCGAAAGGTATGTTACTATATTGAGTATGTAAATGTTGATTTAAGTATAAATATAGTAGTTAATACTTAACCCAAATATTTTTTATTAGGTACTTAAATCATTTAAAGAAAAAAGTGCGACAAAAAGCTCGAGTTGAAGGTTCTATTTGCAAATCATATATCGAAGAAGAAGCTTCTTTCTTTTTCTCTCATTATTTTAAAGACCATGTGAACTTATCATTTGTAAGTGTTCCACGTAATGACGATCAGGCCGTTGAACAAGATTCTTCTTCTGAATCAGTATTATCTATTTTTAAACAACATGGCCGACATGCTGGAAAATGCGAGGAAGTATGGCTAGATGATAAATAATACCATGTAGCACACACATATATTCTGCTTAATTGTCCTGAAGTTGCACCATTTGTTAGGTAATTAGCACATTCCAAGTTTTGTTAAATTTAATACTACACGTGTGAATAAATAATAATGTAATATATCATGTTTGTGTTTGCAGTATTTATGAATCACAAAATCCAGGCGGCGATTTAAGCAAAGATTTCAGTACTTGGTTTTCGAAATACGTTTTTGATCCCACAAATAATGTGCTCGATAAAGGACTGAAACATTTGGCATTTGGACCGAAAAGAAAAGTTAATACGTATCCAATATTTTTTGTTGATGGATATAAATTCAACACCAAAGAATACGGTGCTGAAAAATAAACAAACAATACTGGTGTATTTGTTAAAGGCAGTGATGACCCTAATAATCATATAAATGATTTTTATGGCGTGTTAACTCAAATATTGCAATTGACATATTTTACAAGACCCGTGGAGGATGTTTATTTGTTTAGATGCAACTGGTTCAGCAATGTTCCAGGTTCTGGTATTAACGTGCATCCACAATATAATCTTATAGAAATTAAACATACCTCGCGTTATCAAAAGTACTACCCATTTATACTAGCCAAACAAGCCCTACAAGCTTATTATGCCCCTTATCCATCTCTAAAAAGGGATAAAGCAGATTGGTCTACGGTTTTTAAAACCAAAGCAAGATTTACGTTCGATGGACAAAATATTCCAAACGAACAAGCCTATCAAGCAGATCTGGAGGAAAATGCTGAAATAGCAATTACAGACGATCAAACTGATTTTGGACCTTTAAATGATGAGACAAATGTATTAGTCGAAGCATTTGAGAGTGTAGAGGAAAACGACATAGAGCACGAAACCGAGTCTGAATCAGAAAACGATGAGGATGACTGAGTAATATCCGGTAATTTTTAAAAGTATTCACATGACATTGATCTCTGATTAATAATGCATTTATCCAATTTATACAATTTTAATGACAATAAGTGTATACTCACACACTCAACACATACACAACATGACACATTTGTAGCATATTGTATTACATTTTTTAATGGTTCATCATATCATGTTTATTATGAATTGTATATGTATGTATATATGGCAGGTATATATATTATGTCCGGTTCTGGTTCTGGTTCTAGGTCTCGGCGACATGGCTCTTCACGTCATATTGGAGAGGGTAGTGGTGAGCCACCAGCTCGGCCACTTGTTTACTTGCAGCCTAAGGCTGATGAGACGTAAGTATCATAATTAGCAAGCATAGCATTTTAATTTTTTAATTGTACATGATATATCTATAATTGTCTAAAGTTTAATTTTATATTTAACGCAGTGGATTTGAGTTGGAGCCATCCAAAGTGGTTCTGAACATTTCGAAGCAGGCGTACATGGCTAGGATGACCGATTGCTGGCCCAAGTGGGGCAAGATCCCCGACGACGTGAGAGAGACGATTTGGCAAGATTTTCTGGTAAGTTTATACCGCTTTACAAGATGATTAATTAAATACAAATAAATAATTAGTAATATTTTCTCATTGTATAGGGCGCCATAGATTTGCAAGAGCCTGACGTTAATTTAGTTCAGCGACACTGGAACTCCAGGATCGCGAAGAACTATAGGGAGACTATGTCGGAGATTAAAAAAGTAGGAAAGAAGCCCAAGTGGATGAGCGCGACTGTATGGGAGAAGTGGGTTGAGTGGTGGAACTCTGAGGAGTTCAAGGTAAATCTACAATAAATCTCAGCAATTTTTTACCGTTTAATAAATAATTAATCATTGTAAATTTGCAGAAGGAGTCAGCTAGGAACTCGGCAAACAGGAGCAGGAATCCTGTATCACACCGTGCAGGCTCCAAATCTTTCCAGATTCACTGTGAAGATTTGGTAAATTTATCTATTATCACATTTGTATATTGATCAGTTCAGTAATTAGTTATGTACAGTTAAATTATCCAAATTATCAATTGCAGGAACGAGCTCGTGGAGGCTCTGTTAGCTTAGTGGACGTGTTTGCTCACACCCACGCGTCTAGGCAAGTAGATGAGGCTGGCAATATCATATATCAGTGGGGTGATCAAGATAGGGCGACCGAGGCATATGTATGAATTTTTAAATTTTTAATACTTACACCGATAAGTTTATTAATTTCTAGCTATGCAAAATAATTACATGCTACTATTTTTCAATTGAAATTGTTTTTTTTCATTATAGTCGAGGTTGCAGGAGGCACAGGCTTATGCGCTTCAGCAGTCTGGTCGTGATGCGCTGACACAGGAGGAGCAGGATAACATTTTTACCGCTGTTATGGATCCGGCGCAACGGAGTAGACGTTATGGCTTCGGGAACCTAACAGTAATTAATCCTTTTACATATTTACAAAAAATCAGCGTTTAGATATATAATGTTATAATATTTTATATGCTGAGACAACCCTTTTGCTATTATTTCTATTTGCAGGCTCGACAGGCTCGACAAGCTCAAAAAGACCAAGACAAAGAAGAAATCAAAGAGCTTTCAGCTATGGTTGAGCAGCTACGGGAGGAGAATCGTCTACGAGCCATCCAGGTGGAGCAGCTGGATCAAAATCTTGCGCAGTATTTGCAGAATCATGGCACCCTTCCTTCGTCGTCTGGTGCTTCTGGAGGCGACGAGGATCCTTGAGGAGGTATGTTTTTGAGTATTTGTGTTTGAACAATGTATATATTTACTTGGAGATGTTTTGATGTTGATGGTGATGTTGTATATATTGGTACGGAGTGGGTGAGAAATATTTTGATGGCATGTACATGGTTTATTGACATTTGTTGATGGTATGTACGTTGATGGTATATTTTGTGATGTTTGATCGGTTTGGTTTGTTTATATTGGTGTTTTATTGATTTATGTGTGTTGTTTGTATTGATATTGATATATATGTGTGGAATTGATTGGAAATGGAATGGAAATTGAATGGATTGGAAATGGTGTGGGTGGAAGGTAAATAGGCTTGCTGTTCTACAGCAAAATAAACCCAGTATTTCCAACGGCTTCCAACGGCTTATTGGCGATTTTATTGTAACGGTTTCTAACGAATTTCAACGGCTCCAAGCCGTTAGCGGCCATTGGAAATTCCGTTGGAAATGGTCCGTTGGATCTGTTGGAAAGCATTGGAAGGCGTGGGATTTATTCCAACGGCTATTCCAACGGCTTCCAACGGCCGCCAACGGCTAGGAGCCGTTGGAATAGCCGTATTATCTTGTAGTGTAGAAATGGAAATTATTATAGGTTTGAAGTATTTGTAATTATTAGTGTAAATGATATTTGCCACTTTTGGATATAAAGTGATTTGTTATGTTACCAAAGATTCGGGTAATCCATAATCTACGAAACGCGTGGACAAAGGAGGTGCAGATGTTCTGTAGCCTTGGTGTAGTCCGCTCTTGAAATAGAAGGATGCACCAATCTATTATTTATTCGGAAGGCTAGACCCAAGGGCCTGGTTATGACTAGAAGCCGCCTGAGACTTGGTAGCATATAGTTTTGTATGCTTTATATTGGTATCGTTTCAAAAGATGATTTGTTTTCAGATCCCGAGAAGTAAAGGACTAGTTTAAATACAAAAGATATATGTATTTCAAAAGTTTTGAAATAAGAATTCGGGATAAAGTCCATAAAGATAATTTTCGTAAAGTTAATTAGATTTGAAAAATCTAAATGTAAAGGTTAAGCCTAAATGGGTAGTTTTGAGAATTGCATATTGTTTGTGCATCGTAGGCTCCATGAGTCCTATTTGTGGTTGAAGAACTACGTTGGCTTGATTCTGCATCTAATTGGGTACCCAATTAGATATGAGTACGTAGGCAGTCACAAGTGGTAGTGTTGCAACCCCAATAATAACATAACATTTTTATGTTTATTGTTTGCCATATATCGTGCATTGTTGTATCTTTTCTGCTTACTATTCTATTCCACATTTACATTGTTTATTGAGTTCGCAGTTAAGGATATTGTTGTTTCTCATCAGAGTTGCGTAGCGGTAGATTTACAGTATTATTTGTAGTATTTTATTTTGGGATTGTATTAAAGCACACTGTAGATTATTCTAATAACTTGTATAATTGAAAGTTATATCCTATACATTTAGTAATGTCAAATATTGTGTATTAAGTTGGTGGTTTTCATTCGTAGTTTTAGAACGGACGGGTTTTTCGGCGATTTTTACTGGTCCGAAAACTTGGGTCGTTACAAGAGCACTAAATTGATGGTAAATTAATCGTCACAAATTAATATCTTATTTATTTTTATTAAGATATTAAAAGAATTTTTATTTAAGCTTTAATGTTGATATGATTTTACTATAAATTTAGGAGACATTTGGCAACCCATATTTCTTATATCTTCAAATGTAGTAGCCATACTCCTACATTTTGGATACTTAGAAAGAAGATACTTCTATTTATTTCCCTTTTTAATGGTTAAGATCTTTAAGTGTACTTTGGTTATGTTGACTCTATTATTGTTGGTAGTATTTATGACTAATCTATGTGGTTAGTAAAAATCTTTATAACTTTATTCAGGGTAAGAAGATATGAAAGAAAGCATAATAACGTTTTACTATAGGAATTGATGATGCTTCATATAACTCTATTCTTGCTGGTGGTAGATATGACTAATCTATATGGCTAGTAAAAATATTTTTAACTTTTTACTATAGGCTTTCCATATCAGTCTGTGTGTTGATGCTTCGCGTACTACTTCCATTCCAGCCTATGTTTGGTTGATAATAAATGGATAGTTGTTCATACTTACTTTAGTCTACATCATGAATGACTTTAGGCTTACTATATGATAATATAAATTGATCATGTTTTGTCATTCAGTTAACCATAGTTCTACCTATTCTATTTGGGTAAAATTTTGTTATTAATTAATATTTGATAGTTTAATTTTGTTTCAATGGTTGACTTGATTTATGACATATTATAAAAGTAATAAATGAAGCTTAGAACAATAGTATGAGTGGTTTTACTACTTTAAGAAACTTATCATCAAAGCTAATGCCAATATACTTATCCTTCTTAAGAGATCCATATTTGTTTGATCTCTCAACTTTATAGAGGATTAACTTGGATAGAACTTTATTTTCCTTTGAGATGTTGATACTAGTTAGCTTGCACCATCAGTATCCATGAACAAGCCGTTAAATAGGCAGTTTTAAAAAATATAACAATATCATGGATGTGTCCTTGCAATACTTTTTGCCTATATATCTACTACACACATATGTGTGTGTGTGCGCGTCCGTGATTTGCTAACATAAAGCCAAAAATGTTTTTTTACAGTACTTGATCCTATATACATGCATTTCTGGTTTGCATGTTTTGTTCATGCTAGATCCATAAATTTAGCATGTAGCCTATGGGTTCTTTTATGCCTGGAATGGGTGACAGAGTGGCCATGTAAGGAGGATGCTGCCATATCAATCTCTTCATTTAGTTTCCCTTAATCAATGATTTTCAACCTTATTCCTTCAATTTGCATGTTCCAATTAAGCTTGCATGGTGTTCATATTTCTCATAGGTATGCCACCTTATTGTCCTATGTCACAAAATTAGGTTTGTCAAGACATAAAATGTGTACATTTAATCAAGATATTCATATCATATTTTAATATTGCATTTGGTTAACCATTGAGTGGGTTCAACATGTTTCTTAATCATACTTAGTAATTTTAATCACTAGTGTCTTATACAGATCAAATCTATTATCCCAACTCATTATGTTTTCGTATGTCCATTCATTTTATTATTCTCTTTTCTTACTTGTAGGTTATCACGGGCTTGAATTCTTGATCTTTTTTGGAGTTCGGTTCAACATGGGTTTCAGCTACTTCTGCTTGGATCTTTGTTTCTATTTTTTCTTTTTAACTGTCTAATATTTGATCTTTGACAACCACTTCAATTAATGAATTCTTCCGGTTGTCCGAAGCAAAATTTTTAGTGTTTATTAGCAGCAATGAATTATTTTTTAACGTCAGAAGCAAATCTATTAGTTGTTTATTAGCAGTAATGAATTATCAACTGCTTGATTATTAGCAGTAAAGAATTTTTTTATTTGTGGGACTTAATTGTACTAAGCTTTGTAAAAATTTGTTGATTGTTTTCTGCATGATGTAATATATTACTCCTTTCAACAGTTATACTACTTATTTCATAGTTTTTTCCTAGAATACTAGTATTCCATGTTTCTGAAATACTCCATGGACCGAGTTATGAAATGTCATAGGCATATATATTTTAAAAAAATACACGATTTTGCAACGGCTTATAGAATTGCAAATACTAAATTCGAGCCGTTGCGTAATATGATTTAGCAAGGCCCTATGCCGTTGTGAAATATGATTTCACAATGGCCCTATGCGGTTGCAAAATATTAGCCACTTCACAATTTGCAATGGCTTAGGGCCTTTGGGAAATGTTTTAACAATGGCTCTAAGATGTTGCAAAATGGCTTTTTTGCTCTTACATTGCTTATCATCATCATCATCTTGTCTTTTTACCAAATGATTGGGAGCAACAATATATATTCTCCTTTTCCATACATTTCTATTTTGAGTCATATGTTTGGTTAAAATTTACCATCTAAGTTTATTTTCCCTAATTTCCTTATTTATAGGTGAAACTTCTAGTTTTCCACGTACTTTCTCATTTGAAACATTATTTTAATCACCGTCATTAGCATTACCATTTCTTTACATTTAACTTAATTTCTTCTCTCTTTTTAAAAGCTAAAATTTCATTTTATATATAGTATAGTTGATCTAGTAAATGCATAGAAAATTTTCCATTTAGTTTGTCTAATATTTTTTTGTTACATAAAAAATAATAGTATGTCTCCTTTTTATTCATCATGTATTAATTCACCATGTTATATCTTTCTTATCTTCTTGTAACGAACCGTAAATATATCACTATAAATAAATGATCATTTAACTTTATCGATATAATAATAATTTTGTAAACAATTATTTATATTAATTTATATGGTTTTATAAATCAAATATGATCATTTTTATTAGTTAAGAATGATAAGAAAATTTATTTTCAAAATCTGTTTACAAATTTATGCATATAGATTTGATAGAGAAAATATGACCGAAAATCGAAATCGGCATTTGTAACGATACAACGTGCAGAAGTTGTGCAACGTTGTAGGAATATGTTAAATACATATATATATGTGTGTGTGTGTACAAGTGCATACATGAAACATGCATACAAACATATATATACCAAAATAATTAAGTATATAAGTATAATATAAAATATATATTATGTTTTATGATTTCTTACTCCTTAAGCATACATAAGTCAACATATGCATACATGAGATGATGGAAGCAATGGGCACATGGAGGGGATGTGTTTGTCGTGCATAAGAGAGGGGGAGGTGTGTTGGAGAAGCCTTGAAATGATGATGCACAAGGTGATGTGTGCATAGATATTTTTCTCTCATTCTTTTTCTATAAATACCCTACTCTCTTCTCTTCATTTTCATTTCATCTTCTTCTTCATATTCCTAAGCTTTGTCTTACACTTCAATGGCTTCCATCCTAAGTGAAATAATGTCAAAATTTTATTTCTAAAAAGAATTTAAACTATAATATATAGTTATATATACTTAAACACCTCAAAACAATCCCTAAACTCCACCTTTTCTCTTTATTCTTCAAATCTCCACCCCACTTCATCATTAGGCCTAGCATTTCTTTACTCCACCCTAGGCCGTGCACCCCAAAGCCATCTCCAGTCTTGGTCGACGCATCTAGGAGCTAAAATCTGAAGAATAGTGAGCTTCGGAGACCAAGTAGCGGATCTATAGCGAATTTTTAATTAATCGTTTAAAATCCAAGATGAGAACTCTTAAACTATTATATTATATGTTGGATGATGATATGATGTTTGCAAATGAATGTTAATATGCTTTGATCATCAAGTTTGGATGTTTTCATATGAATATTGAATATATATACAAGTCACGGAAATACACGTCGATAAGCACAAAGAAAATCACTTTCCTTGAATTAATAAATGGTGCATACGAAATGTTAAACCTCTGTAAAAATGGTTTACAATGAGTTTGAAATGTTTTATAAACATTTAAAAAGGTTGGTGAAGTTTGAAAATAAATTGAAAATTTAGTTAAAAAAGGTGCGTCGTGTAACGGCAGTTCGCGATTTCGCGCCATAAAAGTAAAATGAGTGTAAAGATTGGAATATAGCTCGGAATGCTTTGAGATAAGAATTTCCCAAACTATGATATCCATAGTTTTCCGATGAACAAATAAAATCGAGGTTTTGATAAGTAGATTTTAAAATATGAGTAAAACAAGTGTTGCAAAAAATCGCGGTTTTGTAGTACAGAATCCAAGACAGGATTTCTTTGAAAATGATGTTTTAAAATTGTTTAAAAATATGAAATAAATCTTATAAATCTTTTAAATGGTTTTAAAGGTGATTTGAGAAGTAAAAGTGAATTTTCAAATATAAAAAAATTGTTTTGATCAATATAGCTTAAAAAGCACTTTCCGTAGTACTTTTTCGTAGCACTTTTCTATAACTTTTGAAATATGGTTTTATATTTAACAATTCTTTTCTAGTTGTTTTATAAAGTTTTTAAATGTTTTTAAAGTGTTTTAGAGATGATTTGAAGGATTTTTGGAATGATTAATGATTTAGAGTCGATCAAATAACTTGACCGCCTTATGGGTGTCAAAGAGACAGTGTCTAGGCTTAAGTTTAGAAAACCAGTTTCTAGCTTTCCCTGGCTATCTGGACTGGCCCGACGGAGGGGATAATGAATTTGGTTTACTCGGATCAATATATTCCTAAATGAAAATGAAACGATTTCAAAGTTATTCTTAGTAAAAAGGAGTTTAAAAGTTATCAAGGGATTCTATAAGAGAGGTTTAATATCGTACTGGAAAGAATGTTTTTGAAATATATACCTCCAAAAGAGATTTTTGATAAAAAGAACTAAATTAGTTAAAGAATGATCTCCTATTCACTTGACCTCTTTTATTGATGATTGGTTCGGAGGAACCGGGGTCGGAGTTGGATAATTCTTATTCGAAGACCACTTAAAACCAATTTACGTATTCGAAGTGAAGACATGAAGATATTTGTGGAAGATGGAATGTAGGGCTACTTTTCATTGACCCTTAGGAGGAATTCTCCATATCATATTATGTAGCGGTAGTTCTTCATTTAAAATCTTCGATGCAAGGACTTCTCGCTACTAATCCTAGGGTTAATTCCCGACAGGATGTGGTAGGAGAGTGCCTTCGGATTTGTTCAGTCCTAAAATGAACTTGTATGGACGAATGTCTGACAATGCATTTCTAAGATCACAACGTTTACCTTTACAAACATACATCTACTTGATGGTGGAGAAGGCAACTTCTCTTAGCTTAACACCCTTCTTTGAGACGTACGAGCTCAATGGTTGTATGTTCGTGGAAGTCAATAGTGATCGAAGGAATGGCAATGTGGCACTCAAAGGAAGATGATGTGCTATATGAAAGGTAATCTTTACCTCAAGCCTCACACATGGAAATGACCGAAATATGGTAGATGCGACAAGGCTATGTGGTTCGCAACCATTAGGGTATGATCATCCCGTTCTAGATATATTTCTACCCACTATGACACTCGGGTTTAAATTAATTTAGTGTATGCGAAGAGACGTCTCGGATAGGTCGGTAACGACTGGGGTGATGACATATTCGATACTATATTGTGAGAAAGGTAGGCTAGTCTTGTGGTTGTAGAGGTGTAGATGTTGTGTTGACCTCGGTACATTCATGTAGAGATGTACCGCAGGAAGGAAATCCCTTCACTTGGTCATTTGTATGGAAACCCATTCTCCAATAAATGCCTGCCATTTTATTTTTAGAACCCGCGTTTGTGGTTAGTATGCTGGAATTTAATTATGTGACAATTTTAGCTAAGATAAATAAGTTTACTTGCAAATGATTTCAAAGATATGTCATTAAAAATGATATCCCTTATTTTTATGTAAGAATGTTTTGGTTATCATAAGGTAAAAACCCGTTTCGTGTTTATGTGCGGCGTGGTCTTATGAGATACCTTTACGTTTTCAAAACACGTATTTTTGAGTTCTCACACCAGTCCCATGACTAACCCGAAGTTAATTTTGTTTTTCTTTTAAACTCTTTGTGCCCTATTTATCCGGGCATCCAAGTAGTCAGGATGCTATCGGAGTATTTTGGGGAAGGCATGCTAGAAGAGATTTTTGGAGCATGGAGTTGGAGCACCAGATTGGATATCTATCTATCTATCTATTTATTTTATTTTTCCGCTGTGTCTAAGTTAGTTAATACCAGCAAGTGTGGGAGCAGGCAGTTATAACTGTTCCTGGCTAGGTTAGTTCATACCAAAACTCTAATGTACCATAATAAGAGTGGTTGTATGTACTATCTATCTATTTTTAACGTAATGTGAGAATTTATGTTTATACCTTTTACTTTAATTTACCTTTAAAAATCTACCTCCCCGGCATTTGGATTTACGGCACGTGAATACCATGGATGTATTACTGTCAATTTTCGAGAGTCGAGGAGATGGGTCTTCACATTTGGTATCAGAGCTAAAGGTTAAAAGAGAACCTTGGCTTTGGTGGGGTATAACTCATTAGAAATAGGTTTAGTAATACCCTAGAATGAGTTTAATTTTTGAGAGTGCGCGTTTAGAATCCTTATTTGAATATAATTTATGCTATATACACGTTCCCCAAGATAATTTCATCTTTATATTCTAAAGTTATCTTACTAAATTTAGGTAGTAAGATATAAGTACTCATAGAGGACGAAGATGGGGAAATAACAGCACCACAACAACCAACGGTCGAGCTCCAACCGCCGTCGTGGAAGAAATAGCTCCCGTACAACCCCAGGTTAATTTTGTCACCCTGTGCAAGAATTTTACCAGCTTAGGGGGAAAACCATTCAAGAGTACAGAAGCTATCATTGAATTACAACCTTGGATTAAATCATGCGAAAGGATCTTTAAGGCATTAAACATCAGTGATGAGCAAAAGAGGTTTTTGGCCTCATTGCAATTACTGGAAGGGGCCCTGGCTTGGTGGGAGTCCATTACCCTAAGTGAATCCGAGGACAATTTCTCTTGGGAAAGGTTTAAGGAAGTCTTCGAGGAGTGGTACATGCCAGCGTTCAAAAAATCTCATCTTTGTAGAAGCTTTATAGATCTGAAGCAGGACGGAATGACTACTGAGGAGTATGCGAATAAGTTCAATGAATTATCTTGTTTTGGGCCAGGTCTAATCGACACGCCTTTAAAGAAAAATGAGAAGTTTATTTTCGGAATAAACGAGAAGTACCAAAGCAGGATGACCGCCCATGTTAGGGATCATTTATAGACTTGCTAGATATGGGATTCCATTACGAAACATTGGACAAGAAGAATCCCGTGGTAGTTCAGTCCAACAAAAATAACTCCAACAACTAAAAAAAGAGGAAGTTCGATAATAGTGGGAAAAATCCATGGCCAGGAAAACTCGGGGAAGGATCTCAAGGAAACCGCTTTAAGGAATACACTTGTAATAATTGTAAGAGGAAGGGCCATATTGCAAAGAATTGTAGAAGTCCAAAGATCCAGGATTCTGTCTCCCCTACGGTTCAGAATAGCTTCTGCTATAATTGTCACCAACCGGGGAACATGATCAAGGATTGTCTGATTATGAGGAAGGGAGAGCAAGCTAGAATCTACGCAATAAAGGATGAGCCTTCAACCTCTCAGGACGTGAAGGGCAAGGGTGTTTCGAAAGGTATTATTTTTGTCGAAAATGTTTTAGTTAGAATATTGTTTAATACATGAGATTCTCATAGTTTTGTTGCTAAGAAAACCGTAGAAGAATTAAAACTTGAACCTAAGGTAGTTGATACCCCTATAAGCGTGACAAATCCTATGGGTGGTGCCACTAACCTTTGTATGAATTATGAAAAACTCCCAATTTTCCATTCTTTCCTTCAATTTCCTTTTGACTTATTTATCTTAGATTTTATTGGATTTGAAATTTTGCATGGTATAGATTGGTTAACTCAGTATAAAGTTGTTCTCAATTGCATTAGTAGGACGATAACCTTATGAACCAGTTTCGGGAAGTTTATAGAAATATCTTTTGAAGATCCCAGTCCAAAGATAGGAAGTTTTCTATATGCATTACACTCATCCTAGGAAGGATTAGAAACCATACCTATTGTTAAAGAATTCCTAAACGTTTTTGAAGAAGTAAAAAGTTAACCCCCACATCGAAAAATCGAATTTCGTATTGATTTGATTTCTGATGCAAGGCCAATTAAACAACAAGACCGAAGGATGGCTCCAAAGGAGGTGTGGAGTTAAATAACCAAACCCAAAAGCTATTGAAGAAAGGGTTGAGAAGACCGAGTCGTTCAAGTCGGATGGATCTCTAAGGTTGTGTGTAGACTACCGAGATCTAAATAAACAAACGATAAAGAACATGTATCCTCTACCATGAATAGATGACTTGTTTGATCAGTTACATGGTGCTCGGGTATTCTCGAAAATGGATCTAACTAAATGATTCCATCAGATGAGAATCGCAGAAGGATGCATCCATCTAACTGCATTTAAAGGTCTGAACACTTTCTTCGAGTGGTTGGTTATGCATTTTGTGCTAACAAATGCACCCGCTTGCTTAGTTCATAGACCTTATGAATATAGTATTTAGAGATGTACTCAATAATTTCGTGTTAGCCTTTATCGATGATATCCTTATTAATTCTAAGACAGAAGAAGAACACGAAAGGCATCTAGAAATTGTGTTGGAAATATTGGGAAATAATGTGCTTAAAGCCAAATTCTCAAAATGCCATTTTTTGGAAAAGGAGGTAAGTTCCTTGGACATATAGTTTCAAGGGATAGGATTTCAGTAGATCTTGTAAAGGTTATGGCTATTCTTAATTGGAAGCAACATAAACTCCTAAAGAAATTCGTAGCTTATTAGGCCTTGCAGGGTATTACAGAAGATTCTTTCAAGACTTCTCAAAGATTGCCTACCACCTAACGAAGTTGATCGTGAAATATACTAAATTTATCTGGACCCCTAAATGTGAAGCAACATTCCAGGAACTCAAATAGAGGTTAACAACCGCTCCAGTCCTAGCAATTAAAAATGGAAACAGTGGATTAACCATTTGTACAGCTGCTTGTAGAGAAGGAGTTGGTGCAGCGCTGATGCAAGAAGGGAAGGTGATTGCTTATGCGAGTAGACAATTGAAGGTTCATGAGAGGAATTATGCAACACATGATTTAGAATTATTAGCCATGGTGTTCGCATTTAAAATATAGAGGCACTATTTGCTGGGTAAGAAGTTTTCATAGTTTGTTTCAATTAAAACTTTGAATTAACCTTAGTAAATAAAATTCCCTCTTTAATTAGGTGAAAAGTTAGAGCTCTTTACGAATCATAAATCTTTAAAGTATCTTTTCACTCAGAAGGATTTAAACATAAGGCAACGATGTTGGTTGGAATTTCTCGCATCTTATGATCTAGATATTTTATACGCACCCGGGAAAGCCAACGTAGTAGCTGATGCTAAGTAGGAAATATGCTGTTGTTTCTTGTTTGATAGTAACTTCATCTCTTCTGGAAAGAATTTCCATCAAGAAATAAGAAGATCAATTCCTTAAGAAGATTTTTAAAGCTAAATAAAAGGATAGAATTCAGGCTTTGAATTTGATAGCCGTGGAATTTTACAATTGAATGAGCGAATTTATGTTCCGGATGTGGAAAATCTTAAGCAGGAGTGTTAGCTGAATGTCACAAATGGAAACTTAACATTTATTCGAGAATTAACAAAATATACAAAGATATGAAGCGCACATTTTTGTGGAAAAACATGAAGAGGGACATATCCATTTATTTTAGCAAATGCGTAAGTTGTCAACAAGTGAAAAGCGACTAACAGAAAATTGCAGGGTTACTTAAGCCGTTGGAGATTCCAGTTTGGAAGTGGGATCAAATATCAATTGATTTTATTGATGGCTTACCTCGAGCAAGGAAGGGAAACGAAGGCATTTGGGTTATCATCGACCGATTATCAAAAATGCACAGTTCATTCCAGTTAGGCCAACAAGAACTGCTGCAAGCCTTGTAGATATATATATGAAGGAGATTATCTGATTGCATGGAGTTCCAAGCAGTATAGTAAGCAATCGGAATCCAATTTTTACTAGTCTGTTTTAGGAAGCATTGCAGACACCTTTAGGAACAAGGCTGAATATAAGCACTGCCTATCACTCCAAACTGATGGACAGACGAAGAGAGTCAATTGTTTTGGAAGATCTTATCAGAGCATGTATTCTAGACTTTGGAGGCTCTTGGGAAAATCATTTGCATTTAGTAGAATTCTCTTATAACAACAATTATCAAGCTAGTATCGGCATGGCACCGTATGAAGCTCTTATGGTCATCTGTGCAGGTCACCGGAATGTTGGATTGAAACCGCAGATTGGTTAATACTTGGTCTTGATGTGATACGAGAAGCTTCAGAGAAGGTCGATATGATTAGAAAGAAGCTAAAGGACGTCTAGAGCAGACAGAAAAGTTATGCAGACCAAAGGCGTAGAAATCTAGAATCCTCACTTGGAGATTCAGTCTTTTTGAAAGTCTCTCCAATGAGAGGAGTAGTGAGATTTGGAAGAGCTGGGAAGTTAGCACCTCGATATATTGGACCATTTTCCATTCTTGAACGAATTGACCCACTAGATAATCGAGTACAGTTACCAAAAAGGTTGGTAGGAGTGCACAATGTTTTTCATGTATCTCATTTAAGGAAACATGTGCATGACCCAGAGGTAATCATAGAAACAGCTGCTCAGGAAGACTTGGAGGTGGAATCAAATTTGGCAGTTATTAGACGACCTATTCGAATCATTGATCGTGATAAGAAACGATTAAGGAGGAAGGTAGTAAGGTTAGTCAAAATTCAATGGAGCGGAGATGCTGAGGATTGCACTTGGGAAATAGAGGATAGAATGAAAAAGGCATATTTGGAGTTTAGATTTGAAGAATGAACTATATCATTATACTATATTCACCGCCTATGATGTAGTCACTTATCCATATTTTTGTATATATTCATTATATCGAATATATCTCCTTTTGAACTATTTTATTCTTATATTGACTTCGAGGATGAAATTCTTTTAAGGAGGGAAGTCTATAACAACCTGTAAATATATCACTTTAAATAAATGATCGTATAGCTTTATCGATATAACAATAATTTTGTAGACAATTATTGTTCATTCATTATCTCCTCCCTAACCTTATCCTTAGAGGCTTCTACTTCACGCTGAATAAGTGCATCAACATTTTTGGCCCTTTCAATAGCCGTGTCTCTCTCAAGTCTGACAGTCACCGGCTCGTCACAAGCATCTTGGGCGATTTTCTAAGCATCATCTTTCTCCTTATTTGCATACTTGAGTCTACCCTAGAGTTCCGCAATCTCCTTCAAGGCTGTAGATTCATTACTTCGAGCTTTATCTCGCTTGAGTGCTATTTCTTGATTTCGATGATGCAGTACTTGAATCATATCAAGATGATTGGATTTCATCTCCTCCTTGGATTTAACGGCAATGTTAGCTTTTCCCTCGGCCTCTGCTAGGGAGGTCCTAGAAGCCTCTAACACATTTTTCAAAGTATTGATGATTTTTTTATCTTGAGCTTCTTGGAGTTTCAACTTTTCAATTTTTCGAACCACGTGTTCGGAAGATACTTTCGATATTTTCTCGACTATCTTCATCCATTCACGGTATTGCATGTGGATGTTAGTGACACAATCAATAGTCATTTTCTAAACGTGGTCTGGGACCCTCTTTTCAGGTTGGGAGGAAAATAAAACCCTTCAAAACACAAGTTTGGAAACTCTTCACGAAGTTGTACCATATGAGCAGCTGGATTGACCGTAGGATTTTCATTAGCAGTTTCAAATTCAGTACTTTCCTTGCCAGGTCTTTGAGCAATAACATGTTGGCCATGGCGACGACGATCATTGGATTGCTGAGAGTGAGAAGGAACCAAAGGCTATGGAGTAACTGAAGCAGGAGGAAGACCATGAGAGGGATCAGTGGTAGGTCCCGACGATCAGGTCCCTTCTCGGAACCCTTTTGAGGGGGAAATCTCGATCTTGATCATCTTAGGGTGGCTTATCCCAATCACCTCTATCTTGATAACCCTATTCGCGGCCGGAACAATAATTGGAATCATAATATTCTCGACTGCCACCTTGACAGTAAGAGCCACAGCGTGAACCAAAGGATTGTTGGTGTATATCCCATAGGGAATCAAACATGTTCCTTTTCTTCACCATCGTATCTGCAAAGGAAAACAGAAATCAATCAACTTTAAGCATTAAAAAGCACAACCCGAGCATAGTGCAATGTTGCGGGGTGCAAGTGTGTGCAGGTGTCCTTGTGTTACCCCCCGAAAAACCAGGTCCAGAAGCTTTGCTCATTGGAGTAAGTTCTCCTCTAGAAGATGGAATCTCAATGCCAATTCTAGTTGGAGATTCCGAGCCCTCGATGCTTACATCAGTAAAATAAAAAGCGTCAAGATCATGCATAGTTAGTAAACCAGGCAAAGAATTAAGTGGTAGACATGAACGCTCTGACGGTAGAGAAGAGGATTCATCTTGAACAATCTTATGAGCCATCGATGACTTGGATTGATTAGAAAGATGACTTTTTGGAAATTTGTGAATAGATGTTTTCTTCTTTCTCCTATCGGGAACCGAGGGTTGTGAGGTCTACGAAGATTTGACATCGACTCCGAGACCGGATTCATCATCATTGTGATCGGGCACATCACCTTTATCTCCTTCGATATCAGTACCAGTGAATTCCTGAGCACTCATGACCAGAGGTACCACGGGATCGGTTCGATTGTCCCTTTGAATGACTGCAGCCCATGGTCGTATCCCTGCAGTCTGAGTGACTTTGATAATCCCTACACTGAGGCCCTCTTCTATCAATAAAAAATAATGAGACATTCATCCATAAGCAGATGTTCGATGTTCCTGTCCTCAAACGGTGCATATGTCAGAATTGTAACTGCCTCCTCATAAAGATTACCGCTAGGCCGACGGACGATACTTATAAAAGAAGTTACGTAATCAGGAATATGATCTAAATGTCTTTTTTCGTGCTAATATAAAGGCAGTGGATACCACTTACGTCTTTTTAGCCATTGTCGGGCAAAACCAGGCGGTCAGCGAACGAAGAACCATTCACTTTTAAGGTGCTTAATTTTTTCCATACGCCGGTTAGAATTTAGCACCTCTTCGTCGATTCAAGAATTATAAACGAATGACTCCCTATCCATCACTTGAAAGTGAATATGAATCGAATATCAACGATGGTTGGAGGGCGGTGCACAAGCTCCTTAAATACCATATAAGTACAGTTGAGAAGAGCGTAGCTGTTTGGATGGAGCTTCGCTGGTGTTATTCTTAAATAATGAAGAATTTCCCGAATGTATGAATTAAATGACGGAATGCATATGGCCCAGCACATGAAATTTTTCCATGTCATATATCCTTCTGGGGGTCTATGAGCCCTGTCATCCTATGACGGAACCAACACATCGTCAAAAGTAATTTCATGCCTTACGCAGATTCGCCGAAGAGCATCTTCCTTAATTTTAGAAGCTACCGAGTCAGCAGGGTTCTCCAGAATAACTGCATCCTCTAGAGTGTCGGGAGCAGTTTCGACAACTTCCGGCAGAAGAATGAGAAATGCGTTAGAAAGATCAAATTGAGGGTCCAGGCTTTTCGGTTGTTCCAAATGATGACTAGAGGACAGGCTATTAGATTCAGTTGCTGAACTTGATTCCACGTCAGGGTTACTCTCTAGAACCCATTGCTATTAAACATAGTAAAAATCATGATTAGATAAAGTAACCTATACCCCCAATGCATAGTGAGTACTATTGTAGTGCGATGAAGTGTTATACAATACATTAATAAGTTCCATGAAGTTAAAGACGAATAAGACGACGAGACTTCGAGTTCGAGTGAAGAGACCGTCTCAACCGTTTCTCTATGTAATCAGGGAACGATGTAGTTTTAATTTTGTTATCCCGCCTTTTGGCAAGGCCAGGACACCAAGGAACCGACTAGAGAACAGGGATAGCTCGCCATGGATATCGCTGAATTTTGTCTGAGTCCAGATTGAGCTACAATTGATAGGACATGACAAGAAAGATCATAGAAGTCAACATCTCAAATTTCGGGTCAATCCGGGTTCACATGCTCAAGTTATGATCGGTTCAAATTGAATGGAAAAGCCCATATTTCGTATCCATCACTATGTGTGATTTCGTGTCCATCTCCAGGCTCTAGTTCGAATCGATCATTTCCGTATCGATCAACTTCGAATCCATCGAAGTACCTAGGTTCGATTCGGCCTCATTCGAATCCATCGGCAGATCGCCTACTTCATATCGGCCAACTCCCATGAGTTCATATCGATCAAGAACGGCTGAGTTCGAATCCATCAAGTTCGTATCGATGGGCTTCATACCCCTCAGCATATGGAGCACTTCGTATCCATCAGCTAGTGTCTGCCTCGTATCCATGGGAGAAAGAGTTGTTCGTATCCATCGACCATCGCTTGCTCGAATCCAGCAGTAACGCTTTATTCGAATCCATCAAGCCAAGGTGACTTGTCATCCTTCGATGCGAACATGCCGAGATATATGGAGTCGATGCGGTCGACTCGGAGTGAAGACCGGATCGAGGCGAAGCGTGCATGCCACCTCATCTTGAGAGCACGTGCAGTCATCGACACGAAGTGATGGAGTCGAAGTCATGGAGACGAACCAAACAGCCTTCGAAAAATCTCAGTTCGTATCGACCATATCTCGTGATCTACTAATCCAAATCCAATGAAATTTTAAGGGAAGCTTGCATACACACAAAAGAAGGTCTCCACCAAATTTTAGCTTAATTGGATGTCATCTTGATCGATACGAAATGGATTCGTATCGATCGCAGATCGAGGCCAAACTTTCTGGAAATGGTCGCGTGGGCCCCCTCACGTGCCAAACCAAGTCTCCCGAAGTTTGAGCGAGATCTGAGCCTCCTACGCCTATAAATAGAGCCCCAAAGCATACAGAAAAGGGGATCTTTTGATTATGAAACATCCAGACTCTACCGGATTAAGATTTGCATCCTACCTTTGCTGTCAATTTCGAATTCTAATCTGTAATCCGCTGTTGTTTGCTGTAATCGCTTGTAATCATTGAAAGAGAATCAATAAAATCATCAAAACTTCATAGTGGACGTAGGCAATACGCCGAACCACTCTAAATTACTTGTCTGCGCATTTTACATTTCTGTTTGTTGGAGTTTTTGTTAGATAACCTCTGTTTTACATTTATAATCTTCATTTTATCTCTTCAAATAACTCCCGAAGAGTGTTGTGACCATTTTTGGTACAAACACTTTGGTGCTTTCACTGAGAAAACTAGTTTTTTCTCCTGCTCTTTGGATCTGCCATCGATACCGGATTGCATAAATCCAAGAGGAAGATCCAGATATCCAGTCCAGAATCCTTCCATTCTATTCAGATTTGCTCAAAGTCTAGGAAAGGACTCCACCACCGAGAATGGTTAGCACAAGAACTGGCGCTACCACTGCAGAGCAAGAAGGCCGGGATAGGCAGAATCCCACGCAGCAGCCTTCTTCCAATCAGAACAACACTACTCACTCAGATCCGTCAGGACCAGTCACCCGACAAGAGTTCCAAGTGTTGCACCAGGAACTGACCCAAAGCCGGCAAAAATTGGCTGAACAGTTGCGCACCAATGTCGAATTGACCAACCAACTAAACCGCCAGAGCCGCAGGAGGTCCAGGAGAGATAATGTTTCCCGCGCATCCACTGAAAGTTCTGCCTCATCTGACTACCACCACAGGTCTACCCGTCCCCGGTTAGAAGGAAGTCACGCACAGACCACCGGATACCAACTCGCCTTGACCGTTGGACAATTGAGGGCAGGGCCATCGACCAGCTTTCAGACAGGGCCCTCAACACGAGGAGGCGCTGCTCCATAGTATACTACGGACAACCGTGCTACCACTGCCGTGGCAGGAATGAGGGTTGACATCCAAAATCTGTCAAAACCAAACAATCAGCAGCGTGAGCATACTCCTGAACCATATGTCCCAGAAGATGCTGAGCCGAGGAGGCGAAATATGGACCGTCGACAGCGCCCGGTCCAAACTCGCACTATGGAACCCGACCACACCTTAGCTCAGCCTGCCCAGAATGTGCCAGTGTCAAACATTTCGACCATGATACGCCAGATGATTCGCGAGAGTCAAGGGCTCACTAATGACGACTAGGGGGTCTCCCGCAGTCATACCCCTTTCACAGACGAGATATTGTACTCCGAACCCCCTTGGCGATTCAGAATGCCATCTCTCCCCATGTACGAAGGGAATAGTGACCCCAATCAGCATATCCTGAAATATGATTGGTCAATGAGCGCTGCGAGGGCTGATGACGCAGTGAAATGTCGAAGTTTTCCCATCTCTTTGGGGGGAATCGCAACCATGTGGTTCACAAGGCTACCTCCCAGATCTATTTCTTCGTTCGATCAACTAGCCAAGAGGTTTGTAGAGCAGTTTCGAATGCATGTAGCTAGGCCCAAAGACGTTAATATCCTGTCCAGTGTCACTCAAGCTCAGGGAGAGACGCTCAGGCATTACTTAGAAAGGTTCAACGCAGCATGTGTTGAGATCAGTAATCCCAACGATAACTCAATCTTGATGGCTTTAACCAAAGGGATTGATCCCGATTCTGAGTTTGGAAATTGGCTAGCTGGAAAACCACCTGCATCGTTGGACCATTTCTACTCCAAAGCCGCTCAGTTCTTACGGCAAGAGGACGCGAAACAGTCTAGGAAGCAAGACGATGTGAGGCCCAGTGTTGAAGGAATACAGAGTAATGTGGCAGTTAAACAGTCCGGTGAGAGTTCCGGAAAAGTTCAACTGAACATACAGAACAAGCAAACCCAGCCGAGAGGAAACAATGGCCAAGATAAGAAAAGAGATCAGAACCGAGGCCCACGCCGTAGGGCTCAAATGTTCGACAATTACACGCCATTGAATACGTCATTGGAAAACGTATACTTACAGACTTGCAACACTGTACAGTATAAGAAGCCAGCTCCGAAACCCTCATCGGATAGGCAGGTTCAAACGGGAAAGTTCTGTAGATTCCATGAAAGCTACGGCCACAATACGAATGAGTGTCGACACTTACAGGACCTCATTGAGAAGTTGATCAGAGAGAGGAAGTTGGATCAGTTTGTTCGGGCGCCACAGTTTGGTGGTGTGGGCCCGCCAAATCAGAATCGTCAACAAAATCAAGAGAGGCAGGAAGAACCCGCTCGCACGGGCGGGAGATTGGTTATTAACACAATAAGTGGAGGTCCCCATCCTGCAGACAGGAGCTGGGGGGAAATGGAGTCGTATGCTAGTTCTATCAGGCATGCGGACTTCGAGTTATAGTAATTGTGAAGATGGAAGTCCGGCTAAGCAACAGAAAATAATATCTGATGATATCGTGTTCAGGAGCCGAGACGCTAATAAGGTCGAAGCCCCTATAATTGACCCGCTAGTCATATCTTCCCAGGTGGGTCCTGCTTGGATGAAGAGAATCCTGGTTGACAGTGGGAGCTCTGTGAATATTCTGCTTAAACGGGCTTACGACTTAATGAAAATGGAGGCAAAGGATCTAAAACCCTGCCTATCCCGAATCCATGGTTTTAACGGAAGTGCCACGATACCCATTGGCATAACTGAATTACCGGTTGAATTAGGAATCGGGGAACGCCGAAGAGTCCGGATGTTACAATTTGTTGTGTTAGAGATTGACTCACCTTATAACGCGTTTTTGGTCCGACCGGCCCTTGCTGAGTTCAGGGCAGTCATAGCCCCATGGTGCTTGACTCTGAAGTTCCCCACCGATCGTGGGATCGGAGCCGTTTAAGGAGACCAGGCTACGGGAAGAGCCTGCTATGTTGCTGAGCTGCGCGGGGCGCAGCGAAAGGAGAAGGGAAAGGACGTAGAAGAATCGCTCTGCGTCCGTTCTGTTGATGATTGACAATTGGTGCCTAGGCCCCGGCCCGGGCACCATAGCCAATTCCTGAAAGACCTTGATCCTAGAGACAATGAGGATAAAGACGAATCTAAGGAGAGCCAAGCCTCTCCGGCCGAACTAACTGTGGACGTCCCAATCAGTGAAGATGATGATTCGAAGATGCTAAAAGCTGGGTCTCAACTGAGCAAGCAAACACAACAGGAATTGGTTGAATTTCTCCGGGCGAATCTCGACGTTTTCGCCTGGACACACTCTGACATGTGCGGAATCTCGCCGAGCATTGCAAGTCACTCCCTGAATATAGATCCACGACATGTCCCAGTAAAACAGAAAAGGCACGGTATGGATCCAGAGAGATCTGCCGCCCTTAAGGAGGAAGTTGATAAACTACAATCGAACGGGTTCATTCGAGATGCCTTGTATCCAGAATGGGTATCCAACCCTGTACTGGTTCGAAAACCAAACGGAAAAGAGAGAACTTGCGTCAATTACTCTGACAAACAAGGCTTGTCCAAAAGATAGCTTCCGCTTCCTCGAATTGACCAGCTCGTAGATTCGACGGCCGGGCACGAATTATTGTCTTTTATGGATGCTTACTCTGGTTACAATCAAATACCCATGCATTTGCCTGACCAAGAACATACCAGCTTCGTAACCGATCTGGGGCTCTACTGTTACAAGGTCATGCCATTTGGTCTAAAAAACGCCGGAGCAACATATCAACGCTTAGTCAACCCGATGTTCGCTAATCAGATCGGGAAGACCATGGAGGTTTACGTGGATGACATGTTGGTGAAGTCTCGATTCTCCACAGATCACATCAGAGATTTAAATTCGATGTTCAGCATCCTTCGAGAATACGGAATGAAGCTCAACCCATTGAAGTGCCACTTCGACATCGCGTCCGGAAAGTTCCTTGGGTTTATTGTCAATGCTCGAGGAATAGAAGCAAATCCTGAGAAAATCTGGGCAATAAGAAATTTGCAAACCCCTAGAACCATAAAACAAGTCCAGAGTCTCAACGGAAAGGTCGCGGCGTTGAGCAGGTTCATTTCAAAGTCCACCGATAAATGCATCCCTTTCTTCGATCTGATCCGGAAGGGAAAACGAAACTTTGAATGGACCACGGAGTGTGAAGGCGCGTTCCGATCGCTAGTTCAACATCTTTCCACACCTCCAATCTTGTCAAAACCGGTTGACCACGAGCAACTGTACCTTTATTTGGTAGTGTCTGAGCACGCGATCAGTGCCGCTTTAGTTCGGGAGGAAGATAAAGTGCAAAAACCGGTCTATTACGTTAGTAAACGGCTAAAAGGAGCTGAGAGAAACTACCCAAGATTGGAGAAACTGGCTTATTGCCTGGTCATTGCCTCAAGAAAGCTCCGTCCTTACTTACAAGCTCATCCTCTTACTGTGTACACCGACCAGCCGTTACGACAGGTCCTCACGCGGCCTGAGACGTCTGGTAGGTTACTCAAGTGGAACATTGAGCTAAGCCAATTTGATATCGTGTACGCCCCGCGGAGAGCCATTCAAGGACAAGTCCTGGCAGGTTTCATAGCTGAATTTACCGTTCCAGAAGGTTTGCCCAAAACCAGTGAATCCCCCGAATACATCTGGAAGTTGTATACTGATGGTGCATCAAACGACCGGTGTTAGGGCGCTGGTGTTGTGCTTGAAACTCCCGAAGGCCGATCTATATGTTACGCTTTGAAGTTTGATTTTCACGCAACTAATAATGAAGCTGAATATGAAGCACTCTTGACCGGCCTGAAACTTGCCAGAGATTTGAGAATTATCGCTGTTGAGATTTACTGCGATTCACAGTTAGTTGTGTGTCAAGTACGGGGAGAGTACCAAGCAAGGGATCGAAGGCTGGCTGCCTACTTGATCCGAGTTCAGGAAACGCTAAATCAATTTGATTATTATGCCATTTATTATATCCCCCGGGAACGCAATCAGAGAGCTGATTCATTAGCAAAGTTAGCCAGCACAGGCGACGCACAGCAGATGGGATTTGTCCCCGTCGAAACTCTATCGTTCCCAAGCATCGATCAAATAAAGATGAATTTTGTGTTTGAAGCCGCTCCCGGTAGAGAGTCGTGGATGACTCCATACCGAAATTACATTGAAAATGCGGCGTTGCCTGAGCATAGGAACGAGAAGAGAAAAATTCTACGAAAAGCTTCGCGATTCGTCATCCAGAACGGAATCATGTACAGGAGAGGTTATTCCGTTCCTCTCCTCCGATGTATCACCCATGAGGAAATCAAACGAGTGTTACATGACGTGCACGAAGGAGAGTGTGGCGATCACACCGGGGGCAAGCTCTCGCTAAGAAGATACTCCGATATGGGTATTACTGGCTGACAGTGAACCGAGATGCGGCGAACTATGCCAGGAAGTGCGATAAATGCCAGAAACATGCCCGAATTCCAAGAGCCCCGCCAACCGAGATAACCCAAATGGTCAGTCCCTGGCCATTCGCAATGTGGGGCATCGATATCATTGGCGCTTTACCTCTGGCGAAAGGCGGTGCGAAATACGCCATCGTTGCCGTTGACTACTTTACAAAGTGGGCTGAGGCCGAGGCCCTTGCAACCATTACGACGAAGAAAGTGATAAATTTCGTGGTTCACAACATCATTTGTCGATTTGGACTCCCGCATACCATCATCACTGATAACGGAGCCCAATTCGAGAGTGCGGAATTCAAGAATTTTTGCCAACGGTTTCATATCCATAAAAAATTCTCGGCTGTCGCACATCCCCAGGCGAATGGACAGGTTGAAGCTGTCAATAAAGTTATAAAATCCATCCTGAAGAAACGACTGGAAAAGGCCGGGGGCAAATGGGTCGATGAACTTCCTATGGCATTATGGGCCTATCGAACGACTCACAAAACCGCGACCGGACACACTCCGTTTTCCCTATCTTATGGCTCAGAGGCTGTTATTCCGGTCGAGACGGAAGTATTTTCCCATCGCGTGACTTACTATGATCCGGAAACGAACGCTATACTACTGGCCGAATCTTTGGATCTATTGGATGAAAAACGGGAAGAGGCTGATTTGAGAGCAGCGGCACATCGAAGTCGGGTCGCCCGACTTTACAACACCAAAGTTCGACCTCGAACCTTTGAACTCGGCGACCTCGTGCTCAAGAGAATCTACCCAGTTCCTTCACACATGAAACCAAACTGGGAAGGACCATATATGATTACACGAAGACTCAGAGATGGCACATTTAAACTATCGACCGTTGACGGTCTTGGTTTGCCAAGGGCCTGGAACAGCAAGAGTCTCCGTCGCTATTACACATGACAGGCTTTATTTATTTCGTTCTATTTAGCAATTTGTTTCTGCATTTCGAAATTTGAATTTTGTAATAAGGCAACTGACTTTGCCGCATTTTCTTATTTCAGCAATAAAATGTCATCTCTTCGAGCCAGAGCTGTGATTCATTAAGTACGATATACGACATCACGATGCATGAAGAGCTAAATCCCATCACGCAATGAGACTTATTCAAATGGAGAGTGGCTGTGATACGACCGGCCACTCGCTAAGTGAAACCCGAGCTCGGGGGCAAGCCATTACACCAATATTGATAGGATTGACACACAACAATCCTACATCAACTCCGTACTCCCAGAGTGCGAGACGGAGTATAAACATTCGACTCCGTATTCCCAGAGTGCGAAGCGGAGTACAAACATTCGACTCCGTATTCCCAGAGTGCGAAACGGAGTATAAACATTCGACTCCGTATTCCCAGAGTGCGAAACGGAGTATAAACATTCGACTCCGTATTCCCAGAGTGCGAAGCGGAGTATAAACATTCAACTTCGTATTCCCAGAGTGCGAAGCGGAGTATAAACATCCAACTCCGTATCCCCAGAGTGCGGAGCGGAATATGTCATGACAACTCCAAGCTCCCGGAGTGTGAGCCAGAGTATGAACACTAACTCCTAACTCCCAGGATATGGGTTGGAGTACCAACAGCAATCTCAAGTTCCCAGATTGTGAACAACTGCTAGCGAGATGACTTATATCCCCGAAGTGTGGATGAAACGATTCATGAGGAAACAAGTGTAGTTCGACTGCTCGGTCCTCACTCAGTGCGACCACAAGTTGATCATCATAACTTAACCCCGGAACTAGGGGCAGGTGCAGGTGTTAATCACTACCCGAAACTGTATTATGCTCAGCCCCACTTCGATCTCCGATAACATCTCAAGTTCGAAATTTCCAGGCTTGGCCGACAAAACAAACTATGCTTAAACGTTAAGATAATACAAGTACACCGGACTGAAGTTCGAACACTGCAACAAGCATAGAGAAAATATAAGTTGAAACAGAAAGACAAAATTTTATTTCAACTAATCATATGCAATGGTTCATACACGAGCCTTTCCAAAAATTCCTACTAGCAGGGGCCGAACCCGCATCTAAACACGGCCTATAAAAAAAAAGATAACAAAATTCCTGACTACGAAAGGGGAACACGTGCCTAAAAAAAGTCTATCTAATCCTTCTTTCTCCTCAGCTTCTTCTTCTTCTTCGAGGAGCTACTGGAGCCACCAGTGATCTTTCGTTTAGAGCTTTTCCCCTCAGGCGGGCTCCCCTCGGATGAAGGCATGATGTCGACATCGTCCTCCGAGCTAGAATCTATGGGGATGCTTCCCTCAGGAGGAATTGGAGGAACGGAACCAACAACCGAAGACGGAACTGAAGCACTAGTATCAATGAGTGTGCCCCCGGGAGATACAATCATAAGGGGAGTATGGCACTGCGCTACTACTCCGCCATCCGCGTTGCCACCATGCGCAGCTGCCGCCATCTCAGCGTTAATCTCAGCCAACATCCTTGCTTCTCGCTGCGCTCTGGCCTCACTATGTGCCGTAGTGGCCTGAGTGGAGATATCAGAAGTAGACGAGAATCCGCCCAGGCTGAATGGTAAATCTATAAAGGGATCACTCTGTCGGTCAAGGAGCTCATTTATCATCTGTTCATCGAAAGAAAGTGAGCCCCCCCTGCGTTACTTCCACCGGCACTGTTGTCACAACGGAGGTCGCCTCAGAGATGATAGCCTCCGGCACTTGGCGCGACTCCTGGGCTACGGGAGGCGCAGCTGGCGCAACTTCGATCACTGGATAGAGAAAAGAAACATTTGTCAGTATACGCTTCTGTACAAATTCTTCGGTCCAAGTAAAAAAGAGATTAGTTCAGAATACCTTCCTGGGTTTGGCTCGGGGTTGTCTGGACGATTTCAGAGGGATGCTCCATGATAGGAGAGAGACGTGGCTGGTCTGGATCATATGCCGGTACTGGCCGGGAATCGATCACCGGAGTTGGCTCAGATTGAGATGACACGATCATCTCAGAACTCATACTATAGTGCTTGACACCAGAGCTCTCTCCGACTTCCTGAGACTGGGCACCAAGCCTCTCCTTCTCATGAGAAATCATGGAGTCATGAAGAACCTTCTTTTCATCATCCTTAAGTATGCGGTTCTCCAGCTCGAATCCATCGAAGGCCTCATCAGGATGCCCAGCTTTCTCCTCCTCAACTAGTAGGTTCCAGGTGTTGTAGAGATGTGTTGGGTAATCATCGAGCCATGTCAAATCTCGGTGCCTTAGCACGTTGGCATTGTAGGTGACAAGTAGCTCTTCTACTTCAGCCTCAATCCTGGCCTCCGCCTATCGTACCTTCTCATCAACCCCAGCTTCAGCTTCGCGGACTTTTTCCATAGCCGCTTCCTTCTCCTTCCGGAGCTCCACCGCCTGATCATAGGCCTCCTGAGCAGAGACATTGGCCGCATCTTTCTCCCTCGCCAAATTGGAGAATTTTGATTTCAAATCATTAAGCTCTTTAAGAGCGGCATCCCTCTCGGCGGTAATGGTGGTGTTCCGGTGACCCATGTCTTCAATCGCGGTATAGTGCTCTTGCTTCATCCTGGTCATGGCCGAGTTTATCTCATCGACCTTTTTCAGAGCTTCCATTTCAGACTTACGGGAAGACTCGGCCTCAGTGTTGAGCACTTTCATAATTCGGTCCTGTTGACCCAACTCCTTCTTAAGCTTCTCAATTTCGACATCCCTATCGAATGCCACTTTAGATGCTTTCCTCGCCGCACTTGCCCACTCTTTGTACTGAAAGAAGATATCCGCAACGTAATCATGAATAGTGCCTTCGGCTGTTGGCAGAATCCTCTTCAGATGCGGAGGAAAGACATAGTCATCAAAACAGATGTCGAGAAACTCCTTCCTCATCTGTGCCAGTTTAAGTGCTCCTTCCCCGGTCGAATCAGTCCTAACCGGTGCAGTGGATGAGGAAGTAGCTATTTCGGTGCCGCGCGGAAGATCGGACCTTGGAGCTTGAGGAGGCAGCCTAGGTCGTGAATTTTCAGGAGGACGAGCAGCTATTACCGTGGGCGGTGCAGAAGTCCTGGGAGGAGGAGAGCGAGATCGGGATCGATGCACGTATCCCCTGTCTCTGTCGGACCTCTCCTGACCTGAATGTCCGGAATCATAATCCCTCTCTCCCTCTCTCCGACTTGGCTCGTAATAACGACGTTTGTTGCGCAGGCTGCTCAACACGGTACCTCGTCCAGACATCGTACCTGAAAATTAAAACAAGGAAAGTTAACAACATTCATGATATGTTGTTTATGGTTAGGAAACTGTGTTATGCCGTGAAGAGTGTGTGGATGTGTAACCCCCCGGAAGTGTCGATCGCACTAGCGGGAAGAGGCTCGCTAATGTCAAGGGTATGTCGCAGTTCACCCGATTCAACGTCATGTTGCTCGGACTCGATGTCCGGGATTGGAAGGTCAGCGAGCCCTTCGAATTGATTTTCAGCTTGTAGGGAGGGTGCCTCCGAAATTCTAACTCCTGAAAGGGGGCGGTGTAAAACCACAGACTTCCGCCTCCCGGATTTAGGTTGTTTGGAGACCACTGCCTTGCCTTTTCTCTTTTCATCGGAATCCGGGGTTGCATTAGCAGGTCCGACCAACGGTTCTTCGTCGGTATGAGTTCTTTCGGAATCGGGTTCCTCAATTATTACGACCCTGGGTTTCTTCCGCTTGACCTTTTCTCTGGAGACAGTCTTTAATGCGCCATCGAGCCTTATGCTCTGCCTCCGCCCAATTAACCTAAGAACTCTAAGATTCCAGTCCGTCAGTAGCAATTCGATATTCCTTTCTTCACTAGGAATTTCTTGAAGGACCCGAACTATCTCTTTATAGTAACCACCTTCAGGTCACTGGATTATTGCTGAAAGAAAAGGAGTAGAAGATATGAGTTTAATTTCATTCAAAAATTGCCCTGTCAATTACTTGGGAAAAAGACAATACTCACGTCTGAACAGCCATCTTCTGGCAAACCCCGGAGGACGTCGGACATAGAACTACTCCGACTTGAAGTAGCTCAGCCTAGTCCACGACCCCGTGACAACTTGGCAGTTTCTTACAGACTCCAAGAATGTAAAAGATGGGCTGTCAGTTCGACTTTTGAAGTTGAATAGGTATCTTATCTCGGTCGGACGGGGAGGTCGGTAGAGGTATTCCATAAATGCGATGAACAAGCCATTGAGTGAAGCATATCCATTCGGATGTAACTGAGACGGAGCAATATCCAGGTAAGCCAACACTTCTCTTATATAATCGTCGAACGGAGGAAGTGTACCGGCTGCGCATGCATGTCGATTAAAAGCAGTATACCCCTCCGGGGGATTATGCGGTCTGTCGTCCAGCCCCGGCAACATTACATCGTCCAACGACAGGCCATGCCTTAAGCATATTCTCCCTAGCATATCTTCGGAGATATTTGACGGAACAGAATCAGGTGGACTATTGATGAAGGACGCGTCAGGCAACTCGTCCGGAGCTGGACCGATAACTTCGGCCTCGATATCCGGAATCTCAAGTCTGAAAGGGATTGGATTCTGAGTTTCTTGTTGCTGCGAACTTGACGGTTCCATAACTGGCTAACTCACGAGAAACTATCATTAGACGACAAAAAGCCCGTACATTCCCCAGTGTAAAGTGTATGAATGAGTTATGCAGTGCAAGTGTTGTGCACGATTTAAGCAAATGCTACAGAGTTAAAGGAAATATGCAAACGACGAAACTTTGGAAGTCAGACCGGAAATGACCGTCATCGCTGACCGTCACGACCGCGCCTTCCAGAGACTGTCGTTCGATTCAGATTAAAAGTTCGTTATACTTTGCTGAGTTACGGTTCCATCTACGAGCTTCAAAGGGAAATCAGATGTGCAGTGTTGTGATCAAGTTCGATTATGCAATGCGGAAGCTCGTAGGAATCAGGTGTGTAGTTTAATTGTCAAATCCAGATATGCAGGAATGAAGTTCGTCGGAATCATGTTTTCAAGTGCTTAGGATTTCGTATCCATCAAAGGAAGGGTTCGAATCGATGCCAAGCGTTATGTTTCGTGTCGATCGTTGGCAGTCTGGTTCGTATCGATCACAATATGTGCGCTTTCGTGTCGATCGTTGGAGATCTGGTTCGTATCGATCGCGATAGGTGCGCTTTCGTATCGATCGTTGGTGGCCTAGGTTCGAATCGATCGGTAGGGTCTTAGCTTTGCATCGATAACGCTCGAGTCGATACTTTTTGCATCGATCGCAGGGGCAGAATTCGTATCGATCCAAAAGCTAAGGACTTCAGAGTAGTCATTGACTTGTTGTCAGCTACTTCATGTCGATACGACCCATCTCCACGACCTTCGATACAAAACCACTTCATCTCCACAACCATCGATACGAAATCGCATCGTCTCCACATTAAGTCTCCCGCTAATCGATACGAACCCCAGGAAGAATACCATTGATCTAATCAATTCGAACATGACTCCCATGTCGATTCGGAATCGCCTCTTCCACTCTTTCTTCTCCAACCTGCCAGAAAACGCCATGGCCATCATATCTTCGAGCCTGATCTGGTTTTACCAGTCGCCAGAAGAGAAGATTGGTGGAGAAAGAATGGATCCATGGCAACCTTATCATTTAGATTCGCAGTTGCTTACCTAGAGATTGAGATTCGAAGATCTAAAGAGGTAGGTTTGATCGAGTCGAAAGTACGGAGCTATTATCTCTGTCTGAATCGATCGCAAGGGGTTAAGAGCAACAGTAAAAGTGAAAAGTAGAAAAGTGAAAATAAGCCAAGTCCCAGGTATTTATATGAAGCCTGGAGGCGGACTGGGTCGATTCGTCTCCCAGTCAACGTAACCGGTCGCAAGCGGTCAAGCGATGGATCTGTGCAAATGCACTCTTCGAATCCATCAGGCTGTGCATTCATCGAGGAGAAATATTCACCAGATGCCATCGATTCGATACATCCGTTTTGTGAACCATCGATTCACAACAGTTCAGGTTTATCGATACGAACTCGATATTCATGTCTGTTAAAATCCATCGATGCGAAAAGTTATCTCGTATCCATCGAAGGTCATCGACGCGAATCAGAATTCACCACAAGTTGCGATCCTCGAATGCGAATGAACACCTCGTATCCATCAACGATGCCCCGCACCGATTCGAAGGAATACAACCTGACTTTTTACCATGGCGCCATGAGAGAATCATTGCGAAATTCAACAACGACCTAAACTAACGACGAGTTGCGAACTTGCAACTTTTCAAAGCACGTCATGTTTTCACAAGACGTACTTTGGGGGGCAAATGTTATCCCGCCTTTTGGCAAGGCCAGGACACCAAGGAACCGACTAGAGAACAGGGATAGCTCTCCATGGATATCGCTGAATTTTGTCTGAGTCCAGATTGAGCTACAATTGATAGGACATGACAAGAAAGATCATAGAAGTCAACATCTCAAATTTCGAGTCAATCCGGGTTCACATGCTCAAGTTATGATCGGTTCAAATTGAAGGGAAAAGCCCAAATTTCGTATCCATCACTATGTGTGATTTCGTGTCCATCTCCAGGCTCTAGTTCGAATCGATCATTTCCGTATCGATCAACTTCGAATCCATCGAAGTACCTAGGTTCGATTCGGCCTCATTCGAATCCATCGGCAGATCGCCTACTTCATATCGGCCAACTCCCATGAGTTCGTATCGATCAAGAACGGCTGAGTTCGAATCCATCGAGTTCGTATCGATGGGCTTCATACCCCTCAGCATATGGAGCACTTCGTATCCATCAACTAGTGTATGCCTCGTATCCATGGGAGAAAGATTTGTTCATATCCATCGACCATCGCTTGCTCGAATCCAGCAGTAACGCTTTATTCGAATCCATCAAGCCATCAAGCAAAGGTGACGTGTCATCCTTCGATGCGAACGTGCCGAGATATATGGAGTCGACGCGGTCGACTCGGAGTGAAGACCGGATCGAGGCGAAGCGTGCGCGCGACCTCATCTTGAGAGCACGTGCAGTCATCGACACGAAATGATGGAGTCGAAGTCATGGAGACGAACCAAACAGCCTTCGAAAAATCTCAGTTCGTATCAACCATATCTCGTGATCTACTAATCCAAATCCAATGAAATTTTAAGGGAAGCTTGCAAACACACAAAAGAAGGTCTCCACCAAATTTTAGCTTAATTGGATGTCATCTTGATCGATACGAAATGGATTCGTATCGATCGCAGATCGAGGCCAAACTTTCTGGAAATGGTCGCGTGGGCCCCCTCACGTGCCAAACCAAGTCTCCCGAAGTTTGAGCGAGATCTGAGCCTCCTACGCCTATAAATAGAGCCCCAGAGCATACAAAAAAGGGGATCTTTTGATTCTGAAGCGTCCAGACTCTGCCGGATTAAGATTTGCATCCTACCTTTGCTGCCAATTTCGAATTCTAATCTGTAATCCGCTGTTGTTTGCTGTAATCGCTTGTAATCATTGAAAGAGAATCAATAAAATCATCAAAACTTCATAGTGGACGTAGGCAATACGCCGAACCACTCTAAATTGCTTGTCTGTGCATTTTACATTTCTGTTTGTTGGAGTTTTTGTTAGATAACCTCTGTTTTACATTTATAATCTTCATTTTATCTCTTCAAATAACTTCCGAAGAGTGTTGTGCCCATTTTTGGTACAAACAAATTTCACGATCGATTGTCAACAAGTAAAAGTTCAAATTTTATGTTCGAATTGCTGATGAGATTTAATAGAACAGTCAAAGACTGATTCTTGTCAAAGTTCAAATGTTACACGTTACCAAATATGCAATTCAAGTCATGTACAAGTCATATGTGTTCATTTGAGTATGCAAGGCCGAAGCTCATCATTAGGTTCAAGTTCAGTTAGTTAAGTTCCATTTTTAAAACCTATGTGCTGAACACCGATTATTCTCCTCAATGCCTCATTACCCATCGTTCGCCTAAGATAACATCTATCGATCAATCATAATTGGCCATGTTCACGACCGTTCTTCTTAACCTTCAATGTCGATCGTTGTCTCCATGCCATTAACTGGTCGTTCCACTTTACCCTGTCTGCCTCAAAGTTCTCCAACTCCAAACTATTGCCGATCATTTGTGAACGATCTTTACACTCGAGCTTCAGTGTCATTTCATAATGATCGGCACATCGTCATGATCATCTACCATAGATTCATCCAAGCCTAAGGTTTTGTCGATCATCTAAGAACAATCGTAGTGGGTCAATCGAACAACTTCCTCAACTCTATTGCGTCATCCTCCTCAACAAACGATCGGTTAAGGCCACCATCTCCTCTAATCTCCCTCTTCGTAAACACTTCTCAATCGTATTACTGATCGACTCCATCATAGAAGATAAAGGGCACGACATTGATGAAGCTCAAAGTCTCATCCTCAAATCATAAAGCAAGTTTAAATTCATTCTACCCAAGTTTAAGATCCAAGGAAAGGAGGAAGTTTTGAATTCGAATCAAAGCGAGATCTGGAGAAGAACAATGATTTTTGGGATGCGGATCATTTTTTGGATCGATAAGAAAAAGGAAAGGAGGCTTGTTTTCTCTACCTTATGATGGAATGATATGAAGTGAATTGAAGGATGAAGGAAAAACTGCTAAGTATTGATGTTCATATAGGTAGGATGTATGTCGATCGTTCACAGCCTCAAGAGTATGCCGATCGTTAATGGTCTTAAGATTATGCTGATCATTAATGGCCTTGAGATTATGTCAATCATTCGTGGCCCCAAATTATGTCGATCGTTCCATAACTTTGAGCAATCCAAATTCTATGTCCTAACGATCGGCACTGATTTTGAAAAAAGGCGAAAGAAGGGAAGATAAAATGGTTAAGTATGGAATCTTTTATAAGTAAAGCACATGGCAATCGTTCCATAACCAGGCTAGATGCCGACCGTTTTAAAGCAAGGGTTTTACACTGATCGTTCCATAACCAGGATCGATCCAAAATTTGTTTTAAAAAAGGAGATTATGAATGTGGGGAAAAACGATTGACAGTGAGCATTTTCTATAAAAAATGTATATATAAGAATAACAACCGGTGGAAACTGTTTATAAAAATTTCAAAACTTGACAATGAATCGTGAACACGTAATCGTGATCGAGAGCCAGGTACAAACACGTATATGTACTAGTATACGTTTCAAAATACAATTTTTTGAAATCAACAAAAATTGAATGTTCACCTAAAATCGATCGGGAAAAATTAAAACCAAATTGCTAAAGCTTAGAAACTGCTAGAAACAAAAAAGGATGGTCACCCAAAAGGCGTAATCCCGTATTTATACTATTGGAAATCGACCAATCGTCATGACTAATAAGGAAATTGTGGCACTCGATAAGAAAACAATTTAATAGGAGGATAACAAATATTCGATAAACCGGATGGATTTCTTTACGACGATACTATGTTGCGACGATTCAAAGCATGTCATATTCAAAACAATACATACTATGGGGGAAAATGTTATCCTGCCTTTTGGCAGGGCTGTGATATAATCGACTTAACTAGGAACAGATAGTTACCAGCCCTGAGAATCAGTTATATACGATACTATGGATGATGGTCGAGCAGATCCGAACCGGGACCCAGTCGAGGTGCACTCTATATGGAGTAACTGGCATGGCCCCGTAAAGCTATATTCCAAATTTCAAGTCGATCAGGATTCATATGCTCGAGTTATGGACAAAGCAAGGATTTATATGGATCAATCGAGAACGATCCATAAAACAGCTCAAATCAGCAAAGATCGATCGATATCTCGAAATCCACAAGGTCAATCCACTTGAACCTTCCAGAGCATCAACAAATTGAAGAGTGGAGCCCACAAAAATGATCGCACGTCAAAATCTTGAGATACGAAGATAGCCGATCGTTTTTGTCGATCCTTCATAACGATTGGTGCAGCTTAGTGAACAATCTAAGTGCAATGAAAAATTGATCCATATCTCATAATCTACAATTTAGAATGACTTTATATTTTGGAAGCAAAGTCATGAGGCATATGGGACCCTCCCAAAAATGATCGCACATCAATTAGAGAAAAAAATAACGATCGGCAAAATCATAGCCAATCATTCCAAAACGTCGAGTTAGGTTCGCCGATCGTCGTGATGGACCCCTATGGACCTAGACATCCTTCTATCGAAATCTTAGTGAAATATCTCGTTATCTCACCCTATAAATACAGACCCATGGGTTTATTTTTAGGATCTTTATATTGCTTGTTTCTGAATACTTCATTGTAATCAAGTGCTATCTGTAACGACCCGTATTTTCACGGATCGAAACATCGTAAAATAGTTGACCTTTGGTTGCATTGATGTTAAGTCGTTTCAGATTTTGGCAGAATTTTGCTTAAGTCCTAAGTCGTAGCCGACTTAGGAGTTTTGGACGAGTTAAGTGATAAGTCTGGGCGAGTTAATGACTTAAGGGGTAGGTCGACGACGACCTAAGGAAGATAGGGGAGTGGTTTAAGTCGGTTGACAGTTTGGGACGACCTAAGGAATTAACCGAGTTAAGGAAGTTAAGTCATAAGGTGGCTTAGGTCGAGTGACCGACTTAAGGTAGTAACCGACTTATAGTATTGACCGACCTATTGAAGTTAGCAGGTTAGCGACCTAGTGGTTAGCGAAGTTAGGTCGTTAGACGACTTAAGGAGGTGTATAAGTCGTAGGTCGTAAGTCTTATCCCATGGTAAGTTGTAGGTCGAAGGGTTGTTAGGTCGTGCCCATATCCAATGTGTTAAGTCGTGACCGACTTAGGAGATTGGCTGTTAGGTCGTAGTATTTTTCTAAGTCATAGGTCGGAGGAGCATAAGTCGCGACATTGTTAGGTCGTAAGGCATATGGCCTGTTAGATCGGAGACTGTTATGTCGCGTAGAGTGAAGTTCTGGTAGGTCGTGAGTGCTAATTCGTAAGTCGTATGGTCTATTAGGTCGGAAAGTTATGAGTCGGAGGCAGTTAAGTCATGAACGACTTATAGGGGGCGGACGACCTAAAATCTGCCTATAAATAGGAAGGTTGTTCTCACTTTTTGGGGATCCGGATTTCGAAGCGACGAAGTGCTGCCATTTTGAGAGCTCGACTTCTACACTTCTTCACTTCTTTTCTCCACTTTAATCTAGTGATTCCTTCCATCCATATCGAAGGTCAAATCGAAGATTGAAGAGCTTGGATTGAAGATCTTCATCCTTCGAAGAGAGATTTCATCGTTTGAAGCGGATTGGTGATAGATCAAGCTAGATCCTTCACTGTCTAGATCTGAAGCGTGTTGATTTGGGGTTGTTTAGGTGATTTGGTGATTGGTGATTATCTCTCACACGGATCCAAAGGAGTATATCGGATCGTTGGCTTGAATTGGTGTTAAAATAGTGATTTCCATGCATTTTCCTAATCACATGTGTAGATCCGTATAGATTCATTGTTCATGATGATTTGACATACATTTTACTACATGTTAACCTATGCAAGTTCATTCATCAAGATTATAGGGACATTGCTCATGTTTTCATGCTTATTAGACTTTCGACTCTTTAATTACGAAATTTCCATTATTGTTATAATTGTCCATTTAGCTTATATTTGAATGCTTGACTACTTGGATTAATGTTTGACTTGATTGATTGCTATGAATTAGAGGATTGATGATTTGATTTAGACAAGTTGGTCGAAGATGTTTCAAAAGCTAAGAGAAAGGCTCTTGAATTGGAAAAGCTGCTTGTGGCATATGTAGCGGATGGTGAAGCTCTTATGCATAGATTCGATGATGATGATGTTGAGATGAAGCTTTGCGAGGATGTGATGAAGCGAAGTATGATATGAGATAGTCTTGGTCTAATCCAGACGGGATCATTCCAAGCATGTTGATAACTCGGTGAAATGGTTTGAGTTAGAGGATAATGGTTTGCTCGAGAGACGCTTGAGCTAGTATGGAAATAGTCGTCGAGGAGGATGACTAGAAGGCTGAGATCTTATCGTTGTTGAAGGTTCTAGCATGCTCAAAGCAAGAGTACGTTGGGCAGATTCGATAGTCCCTGAAGGCTAATGATTGATAGTCGAGTACTCTGGGCAGATTCGATAGTCCTAGGCACGGGTCACGATGACGTGCGGGAGTTATGTCTAGAACCGGGGTTTCCATTAGCCCTTGACGGACGGCTGAAAGAATGTGCCGGTCATTCAATTAACGGTGATATCGAAGCAATGATAACAGTGATAGCCAGAGTCATGGATGTTTGGTTGTATCATCATTCGGTCTTAAGAGCAGTGTTTTCAGGGTGCTTATCTGATCTTGGTTTAGGCCTTGGGGGTTTGTACTTGGAAAACATCGCCCTTGACTCGAGTGATAATTGCTTTACTTTATATTGTGTACTCTGCTATGTTTGCTTCTGCTTAGTGTGTGTCTGGGGGCTATCACTGTAGAAAGAGGTTGGAGTGGGAGGGTTGTATTCCTATTCCTTTTCCTTTATGCTCTTTTGGTATGTTGTTAGTTAATTTACTGCTCACTAAGACTGTTGTCCGACTCAAGGCTTTATGTTTTTAACTCTTATTGCCTTGGGCTGTTCGTCCATTTTGGGATGGGCAGACTAGGTAGCAGGTGACAGGTGCTATTCTTGCTTTCCACGATGCTGATGATGAAGACGAGCTGGAGTATTGCATATTACTTCTTACTATATGTACTGGATGTTCCGCTGCTTTGTATTCTCTGAGTGATATGTAGTGAGGCTTGTTGTATTGACTATTCAGATGTTTGTTTTCAACTATTATGAAGTTTTATTGATGAAATTCTATTCTGTGAAGCTTCACTATATATATATGTTCTATTGTATTTTGTCCATGCGCTGTGAGTAATACGATAGATTCTGTTGTTTTTAATTTACCCTGGCAATCGTCCATGGTCGCCTGGCATACTTTACAGCGCACTATCCCTAGGTTCAGTGCAGGGGTCATGGGCGGTCGTCACATTTGGTATCAAAGCATTGGTTAATCGATTTTACCCAACGCTCGCTGACGTAACTACGTATGAGAGACGTAATTATATTTTGATGGATGATTACTATATATAATATAGTAGATTAGAAGAGTTTAAGTCCTTTAAGCAGTTGTTTCTCAAGATATTCTGACCATTCCTTTTTATAGATATTGAGAATGAGTCGAAGAGGGAGACCAGCTGCTAGGGAAGGCCGTGCTACTGAGGGGGCTGCTGATTATGCAGCTATGTTCGAATCTATGATGACTTCGATCATGAGAAGGATACCAGTCCCGGGGGCAGTAGTTGATGTTGGAGTTCAAGTCCAAACTCCAAAACCAGTGGATTTTGCTAAGTTGTGTAAGGACTATACTGCTCTTGGAGGGAAGGTTTTCTTGGGAACAGAATCAACCATTGAAGTCCAGAGGTGGATAGATGCTTGTAGAAGGATCTTTGGTGATTTGGAAATTGAGGATGCAACTAAGAGGAAGTTAGCATCAAGACAGCTTCAAGGGAGAGCCTCTGATTGGTGGAACTCTATTACCATCAATACTCCGGAGGAAGAGATTACTTGGGAGCAATTCCAAGCCAGATTTGAAGCTAAGTTCATTTCTACTGCTCAGAAGTTTGTTCTGTTCAAAAAGTTTGTGGAGCTCAAGCAAGGTGGAAGACCAGTTCTTGAGTACGTTTCTGAGTTTGAAGCTTTGTCCAAGTATGCTCGGTCGTATATTGAATCTGCTTATCAGAAGAATGAGAAGTTTGTGACAGGCTTGGACAGTTATCTTGGGAGGCAGTTGGTGGATCATCTGGATGATTCATTTGAGAAGCTTGTGGAGAAAGCTCTTAGGCATGAGAGTCTGTTTCCTAAGGAAGGATCTGTTGTTGCTGAGACCAGGGAAGAGTCTAAACCCCAGCAGGGTGGAAACAAGAAGAGGAAGCAGCAGCAGCAAAAGGGTAAGGATGGCCAGAAGAAGCCGAAAGGCGAGGTGACCTGCTACAATTGTCAGCAGAAGGGCCATTTCTCTAAAGATTGTAAGAATCCGAAGGTACCGATGAAGTGTCACAACTATGACAAGCCGGGGCATATCAGGAAGAATTGTCCAGAATCGCGGAAGGACAAGCAGATTGTGCAAGCTTATGCTTTGGGAGCTGTCCCATCGTCTTCAAAAGCTCCTACCGCTGAAGAGAAAGGAAAGAGTTTGGTAGTTCAAGGTACTCTTTCCATATGTGGTGTTCCAGTTAGAGTGTTGTTTGATACTGGGGCGTCGCATTCGTTTGTTTGTAGTGATCTTGTAGGCCGGTTAGGTTTGGAACCAGATATTGTTGATAGGCCATTGGTTGTGACTAATCCAGTTGGGGGTTCGTCTTGTTTGTGTATGTTATGCCGTGGTCTGATTGTATCGAGTCATGGTTGCTCTTTTGTTTGTGATTGTTTTGTTCTGAACTTTGCGAGGTTCGGAATTATTTTGGGTATGGACTGGCTTAGGAAGTATGCGGCAAAGGTTGATTGCGAAAGGTTGGAGGTGACAGTTGAGAATGTGGAGGGGCGAAAGATTGTGATACGATGTAAGCATGAAGAAGGCGTCTTCATGAGCTTCATGTATTCGCTAGTTGTTCCACGGGATGGACTGTCATTGGTGCCAATCGCAAATGGATTCGAGGATGTCTTTGACGAAGTCAAAGGGTTACCGCCGCATAGAGAGATCGAGTTTCGTATAGATCTAGTTGAAGGAGCCAGACCTGTTGTGATGCCTCTTAGGCGGATGGCGCCTAGGTAACAGCAGGAGTTGAGGGTGCAGGTTGATGACCTTTTACAGAAAGGATTCATTCGGCGTAGTGTGTCCGAGTGGGGTGCACCAGTTGTGTTTGCAACCAAGGCAGATGGGTCGTTGAGATTGTGTGTGGATTATCGTGAGCTGAATAAGGTGACTAAGAAGAACAAGTATCCATTGCCGAGAATAGATGACTTGTTTGATCAGCTTCATGAAGCTAAGGTGTTTTCTCAGATGGATTTGGCAACGGGATTTCACCAGTTGAGAGTGGCTAAGGATAGTGTGCCGAAGACTGCTTTTAGGACACCATCTGGTTTCTTTGAGTGGCTGGTAATGCCGTTTGGGTTGACTAACGCGCCAGCATATTTTGTGGATCTTATGAATAGAGTGTTCAGAGATCAGTTGAACAAGTTCGTACTTATGTTTGTGGATGATATTCTGATTTATTCCAGAACTGAAGAAGAGCACAAGACGCACTTGCGTATTGTTTTGGAAATCTTGCGGAAACATCAGCTGAAGGCTAAGTTTTCAAAGTGTCACTTCTGGAAGAGTGAAGTGAGGTTCTTAGGCCATGTGATTTCTGGAAGTGGGATAGCGGTTGATCCCGCTAAGGTGGCAGCAATCCAGGATTGGGTTAGACCTAAGAATGCATCGGATGTGAGAAGTTTTCTTGGATTAGCAAGATATTATCGACGGTTTATCAAAAACTTCTCCAAGGTAGCTTCACCATTAACAGGATTGATGAAGAAGAACCAAGTGTTCAGATGGGAAGCTAAGTGTGAGCAAGCTTTCGGAATCCTGAAAGAAAGATTGACGAGTGCTCCTGTTTTGACTATTCCTAGTGGGAATGATGAGATGGTGGTTTACACCAACGCATGTGGTACTGGACTTGGAGCAGTGCTGATGCAGAAGGATAAAATTGTTGCGTATGCAAGTCGACAACTAAAGCCGCATGAAAGGAATTACCCGACTCATGATTTGGAGTTAGCAGCGATTGTATATGCTCTGAAGATGTGGAGACATTATCTACTGGGAGTTCGATTCGAGTTGTTTATAGATCATAAGTCGTTGAAGTATCTTTTCTCCCAAAAGGATTTGAATCTTCGGCAGCAACGTTGGCTAGATTTTTTAGCATCATATGACTTTGGTATAGCTTATACTCCGGGAAAAGGTAACGCAGTGGAAGATGCGTTAAGTCGAAGACATGCAGGATTGGGAGCCATGTTTTCAGAATGGAAGAATCTCGAGTATTTAGCTGGATTTGACTTCAGGCCTAGATGCGAATTGGAACCTGAGATGTTGGCAAACTTATCGATAAGACCTTCTCTTGTGGGAAGGATTGGCGAGAGCCAAAAGAGAGACGATAGGCTTGTCAAGATTATCCGTGATTTGGAATCTGGATTGGATCCAGAAAAGGATAAAGGATTCGAGGTCGATCGAGAGGGTTGGCTTCGGAAGCAAGGATGACTAGTTGTTCCCGATATAGATGAATTGAGGAGTGAAGTTCTGAGGGAAAGTCATCACTCGAAGTTGACAATTCATCCAGGTGGAAATAAGATGTATCGGGATATGAAGAGAACCTACTACTGGGAAGGAATGAAGAAGGATGTTGGAAATTTTATTTCCAAATGTATGAACTGCCAGTTGGTAAAAGCCAAACAGAAGAAGCCGAGTGGATTGCTTCAGCCATTAGAAGTTCCTACATGGAAGTGGGAGCAGATATCGATGGATTTTATTGATGGACTACCTAGAACAAGAGCGGGAAATGAAGGGATTTGGGTCATCGTAGATCGTCTGACTAAGAGCGCATGATTCATTCCTGTTCGATCGACTAGGACTGCATCAAAGTTGGCTGAGTTGTATGTTAAGTGGATAGTTCGATTTCATGGTATTCCAAAGATTATAGTGAGCGATCGAGATCCATTGTTCACTAGTGGATTTTGGAAGAGCTTCCAGGAAGTTTTGGAAACCGAGTTGTGTTTGAGTACAGCTTATCACCCTCAAACGGATGGTCAGACGGAGAGAGTCAACCGAGTTTTGGAAGATCTCCTCAGAGCTTGTGTTTTGGATTTCGGAGGATCATGGGAAGATCACCTTCATTTGGTGGAATTTGCATACAACAACAGTTACCAGTCAAGCATTGGTATGGCACCATATGAGGCATTATATGGAAGACCGTGTAACTCTCCGACATGTTGGTTAGAGACAGGAGAAAAGTTGATGCTTGGGCCAGAGATGATTCGACAGACTTCGGATTGTATAGAGATCATTTGGCAACGAATGAAGGCAGCCCAAGACCGTCAGAAGAGTTATGCCGATAAGCGTCGTAAGGATTTGGAGTTCGACGTAGGTGATATGGTTTTGTAAAGATTTCTCCACTGAAGAATGTTATTCGATTCGGGAAGAAAGGAAAATTGACTCCGAGATTTGTTGGACCATTCCCGATCATCGAGCGAATTGGAAAGCTCGCATACAGATTGGAGTTACCAGAGAAGATGTCGAGTGTGCACAATGTTTTTCATGTATCGTATCTACGGAAGTATGTGCACGACTCGAATACGGTGGTTTCTGCTGATAGCTGTGAAGATTTCGAAGTTGATCCAGTCGATAGAAGACCTCGTAAACCGCTTCGTGTTGTAGAAACTGACACGAAACAGCTTAGGAGGAAGATAGTTAAGTTGCTCAAGATACAATGGAGTGATGATGATAACGACTGCACGTGGGAGGTGGAAGAGAGGATGAAAGCAACTCATCCTGAACTCTTCAAGGTATGGCCCTAAGGTGTCGTGTCATCTCACGATATTGTAACTTGTTCTAGTTTTAGGATTCTGCATGCTAAGCTAGAATTGGATGCATGGTTTGTTGATTGCTATGGATGGTAGGCGTGCAGAATAGTCTTTGATTTCTTTGTTGTTTGGAATTTCGGGGGCGAAATTCCTAAGGGGGAGAGAATGTAACGACCCATATTTTCACGGATCGAAACATCATAAAATAGTTGACCTTTGGTTGCATTGCTGTTAACTCGTTTCAGATTTTGGCAGAATTTTGCTTAAGTCCTAAGTCGTAACCGACTTAGGAGTTTTGGACGAGTTAAGTGATAAGTCTGGGCGAGTTAATGACTTAAGGGGTAGGTCGGCGACGACCTAAGGAAGATAAGGGAGTGGTTTAAGTCGGTTGACAGTTTGGGACGACCTAAGGAATTAACCGAGTTAAGGAAGTTAAGTCATAAGGTGGCTTAGGTCGAGTGACCGACTTAAGGTAGTAACCGACTTATAGTATTGACCGACCTATTGAAGTTAGCAGGTTAGCGACCTACTGGTTAGCGAAGTTAGGTCGTTAGACGACTTAAGGAGGTGTATAAGTCGTAGGTCGTAAGTCTTATCCCATGGTAAGTTGTAGGTCGAAGGGTTGTTAGGTCGTGCCCATATCCAATGTGTTAAGTCGTGACCGACTTAGGAGATTGGCTGTTAGGTCGTAGTATTTTTCTAAGTCATAGGTCGGAGGAGCATAAGTCACGACATTGTTAGGTCGTAAGGCGTATGGCCTGTTAGATCGGAGACTGTTATGTCGCGCAGAGTGAAGTTCTGGTAGGTCGTGAGTGCTAAGTCGTAAGTCGTATGGTCTGTTAGGTCGGAAAGTTATGAGTCGGAGGCAGTTAAGTCATGAACGACTTATAGGGGGCGGACGACCTAAAATCTGCCTATAAATAGGAAGGTTGTTCTCACTTTTTGGGGATCCGGATTTCGAAGCGACGAAGTGCTGCCATTTTGAGAGCTCGACTTCTACACTTCTTCACTTCTTTTCTCCACTTTAATCTAGTGATTCCTTCCATCCATATCGAAGATCAAATCGAAGATTGAAGAGCTTGGATTGAAGATCTTCATCCTTCGAAGAGAGATTTCATCGTTTGAAGCGGATTGGTGATAGATCAAGCTAGATCCTTCGCTGTCCAGATCTGAAGCGTGTTGATTTGGGGTTGTTTAGGTGATTTGGTGAGTGGTGATTATCTCTCACATGGATCCAAAGGAGTATATCGGATCGTTGGCTTGAATTGGTGTTAAAATAGTGATTTCCATGCATTTTCCTAATCACATGTGTAGATCCGTATAGATTCATTGTTCATGATGATTTGACATACATTTTACTACATGTTAACCTATGCAAGTTCATTCATCAAGATTATAGGGACATTGCTCATGTTTTCATGCTTATTAGACTTTCGACTCTTTAATTACGAAATTGCCATTATTGTTATAATTGTCCATTTAGCTTATATTTGAATGCTTGACTACTTGGATTAATGTTTGACTTGATTGATTGCTATGAATTAGAGGATTGATGATTTGATTTAGACAAGTTGGTCGAAGATGTTTCAAAAGCTAAGAGAAAGGCTCTTGAATTGGAAAAGCTGCTTGTGGCATATATAGCGGATGGTGAAGCTCTTATGCATAGATTCGATGATGATGATGTTGAGATGAAGCTTTGCGAGGATGTGATGAAGCGAAGTATGATATGAGATAGTCTTGGTCTAATCCAGACGGGATCATTCCAAGCATGTTGATAACTCGGTAAAATGGTTCGAGTTAGAGGATAATGGTTTGCTCGAGAGACGCTTGAGCTAGTATGGAAATAGTCGTCGAGGAGGATGACTAGAAGGCTGAGATCTTATCGTTGTTGAAGGTTCTAGCATGCTCAAAGCAAGAGTACGTTGGGCAGATTCGATAGTCCCTGAAGGCTAATGATTGATAGTCGAGTACTCTGGGCAGATTCGATAGTCCTAGGCACGGGTCACGATGACGTGCGGGAGTTATGTCTAGAACCGGGGTTTCCATTAGCCCTTGATGGACGGCTGAAAGAATGTGCCGGTCATTCAATTAATGGTGATATCGAAGCAATGATAACAGTGATAGCCAGAGTCATGGATGTTTGGTTGTATCGTCATTCGGTCTCAAGAGCAGTGTTTTCAGGGTGCTTATCTGATCTTGGTTTAGGCCTTGGGGGTTTGTACTTGGAAAACATCGCCCTTGACTCGAGTGATAATTGCTTTACTTTATATTGTGTACTCTGCTATGTTTGCTTCTGCTTAGTGTGTGTCTGGGGGCTATCACTGTAGAAAGAGGTTGGAGTGGGAGGGTTGTATTCCTATTCCTTTTCCTTTATGCTCTTTTGGTATGTTGTTAGTTAATTTACTGCTCACTAAGACTGTTGTCCGACTCAAGGCTTTATGTTTTTAACTCTTATTGCCTTGGGCTGTTCGTCCATTTTGGGACGGGCAGACTAGGTAGCAGGTGACAGGTGCTGTTCTTGCTTTCCACGATGCTGATGACGAAGACGAGCTGGAGTATTGCATATTACTTCTTACTATATGTACTGGATGTTCCGCTGCTTTGTATTCTCTGAGTGATATGTTGTGAGGCTTGTTGTATTGACTATTCAGATGTTTGTTTTCAACTATTATGAAGTTTTATTGATGAAATTCTATTCTGTGAAGCTTCACTATATATATATGTTCTATTGTATTTTGTCCATGCGCTGTGAGTAATACGATAGATTCTGTTGTTTTTAATTTACCCTGGCAATCGTCCATGGTCGCCTGGCACACTTTACAGCGCACTATCCCTAGGTTCAGTGCAGGGATCATGGGCGGTCGTTGCACTATCTTTACTTTTACATTGTAATCAGATTCATAAGTGATTAATAAAAGGAAAAACTTCAAAGTGGACGTAGGCACACAACACCGAACCACTATAATCCCTGTGCCTTCGATTACTGCTCTTTCTTTGTTGCCAGCTTATTTATTTCCTCAGCTTAATTTTACTTTTCTTCACTTATTTCTTTACAAAATCTGTTCTTAGGTGTTTGTGACTAAATTTTGTGCAAATAGTTATATTAATTAACAGAAAACTATCGAATGAGTCATTCCATGGTTATCCAGTAACTATCAGAACGTAACCCCTTGGTATCCCCAGTAGTCATGAGTAATACACTGCCCAACATTGGGAGAGCGTTACATACTCTAGTCTCAATGGATATATCGATGTCCAGTCTCAATACATCTTGACTAGGAATATTTAAAATGACACATTTATTTTCATTTGATAAAATACTTATAGTTACAATACTTTGTAACTATAATCATAAAGCATACCATTATTAGATTTTCTATTAAATATACTTTTAATTAAATTAGTTAATTAATACAACACATTATATCAAGTATATAATATAAATAAAACACCTTTCTTTTGAACAAGATTGGTCAACGAGTTAGATAATGTAACAAACTACATAATTGCCCTTAGGGCATGCACCTAACTGTAACGACCCGCCTGTTTCACCTTAAAAGTTGGCACTAATACATCTTGATATTCACATGTCGAGCATCCGAGTGTCGGAAAGACCGATTATTAGGGTGAAAGAAAAAATGAGACTGAATAGAATCTTACATCGTGATGTGTAATATATAACATACAAATGATCTTTACAAAAGAAAACTGTAATATACATTCATCTATCATAGTAAACTAATCTCTGGAATAGTCATAACAGTCTGTCCTTTCAAACGCTGTTAAATACAATACAAAATGCAGCCGAAATAGAATATGTGAACATGTCTTGGAGGCATCCAGCTCATCTGCTGATTTTTATTTAACCAATTTAAAATTTCATGATTTTTTCTGGATGACTATTTTGAACTTGGTATATGGTATGTTTGATTAGATAAATAATTTATAATATTTTCTTGATAAATTGATTAAGTTGTCGATAATTAAATGTAATAGTGATGAGTTAATATATTCTCATACATATAAATGTTTGTGATGGAAGTTATGATATTCATATTCTTTTCTTTTTTGAAGAAAAGGTAGTGGATTCATTTGCATGCTTCTAAGCTTACCATGCCCTATCCATTACTAAATAAAAGTAACATACATCAATATCTACACTACACCACTATATATGCTCACGCATGAGCTATAGCACTACACATACTTACAAAATACAAAACCCAAAAAGTACCGACCATAACAGAGATTACATAATAGACAATAACCATAACATGACCCTAATTAAACTGAAAAAAAAACATGAAGTCAAACACGAATCAGTGCATAACAAAGACTACACATAAGAACAGATCATCACAAAAGTACATTACCGAGTATAACATGAACAAAAATAAAACATAGTACACATAAGAATAATTGATCACAAAGTAGATAGACTAAAGCTTTAGTTGTTGCTCCTACCCCTTCTGCGAACTCTAGCTCCAATGCTATCTTCAATCAAGTCAACATGCTTCCATTTGTAAACCCCTGACCATATCTATACAAATTTCAGCACTTGAAACAACAATGAGTTATAATTTTTAGCAACACCCATGAAGCTCCTATTGTTTCCCTCGTTCCACATAATCCAGGAATATGAAAAATTAAAGGGAACATACTTGCTCAGCATTTCATTGTTAAAGATTCTATTGTATTCATAACTCCAAAAATCAAACTAGTCTCTAATGTAACCACTCCACTCTAAATCAATGTTTAAATGGACTAAGTATTTGGTCCAAATATAAAATGCCACATCATAGTCGTGGAACAAATGAATACATCCTTCTTCTCCACTTCCACAAAACAAGCATTTTTCAGTAATTTTCATATTTTTATTCCTCAGCATGTTCATAGTACTCAATTTCCCATTTACTAATATCCACATATGTATGTTAACTTTCATAGGAATCTTTTTTGCGCACCACATTTTTAGTAAACCCATCGAACATTCTACCAGAGAAGTTAAAAAAATTATATAACATATATTCACTTTGAAGCTTTTCTTTTTAGACCAAATCCACTCAACTTCATCCATCTCATAGTTTAAATTGGTGTTCTCCAATATTCAATAAGCATCAATAACTAATTAAGAGCTCTTCCTTCAATAACTTTGTTAAATGATAGCCTCCATTTAAAACCCACTGCTTGCTTGTCATACATATTCGAAACTGAACTTCTTTTATCACTTATTATTTCAAATAAAAGTTCAAACTCAATAGCAAAAGGCACTGGCCACAACCAACTATCCGACCAGAAACAACATTTTCTAACATTATTTACCTTGATATCCATTCAAATTCTAAATAATTGCACATTACTCATAATATCTCTCCAAAATTTTGAGCAATGTTTTTAGTCAGCATGTAAAGAGAAAGCTCCATCATAATAAGCATTTATAATATGTTCTGTCTATATATCATTCCTATGATTCATCATGTTCCACAGCCATTTACATAATAGAGAGGAATTCATCACCATTAAATCGATAATACCCAAACCTCCTTGCTCGAATGACTTGCATACTTGATCCTAAGCAATCAAACAGCTCGAAGCACCAGTATTTTTCTTTCCTGTCCAAAACAAATTTACCCTAATTGCAACAATTTTTTTCAATACCCATATAGGACATTTATAGAAAGATATCAAGTATAAAGGCAAAGCAGAGAACACATAGTTAACCAAAACGAGCCTCCCAGCTTTCGAAAGTGAACTACCTTTCCACCTGGCTAGTTTAGTTTCCACTTTTTTGATGATTGGAAACTGGTCTTCTTTATGTAATTTTCCTGGTCTAATGCATAGTACCAAATAGTTCAATGGAAACTCTCTTACTTTACAATTAAACATTCCTGCTATCTCCTTATCAACCTCATCATTTGACCCAATGACCAAAATAGAGCTTTTATGAAAGTTTGTTTGGAGATCAAACAAATTTCAAATGCATAAAGAATGAATTTAAGTGCAGCTACGTATTTGTACTCATAGCACTAAAAGTAACGGTATCGTCCGCGTAATGCAAAGAATTTATTCCCCCTCATAATAAACTCCATTACAAACTTTTCAAAATACCATTGTTACTACTAACTCTCAAAATTTGTGTGAATAAATTAGCGATTAAATCAAATTGGAGATAACGGATCCCTCTGTCTCAATCCTCCTTTTGAACTAATTGTACTACAAAAATCCTATTAACAAATATATTTGCTTTGCTGGCTGAAAAGAAGTTTGTAATCCAGTTAATCCATTTCTCTCTAAATCCTCTAGCTCTAAGTAGATCAACAATAAAATTTCAATCAACGGTGTCAAAAGCCTCAGAAAAATCCAATTTTAGAATAGCACGTGGCACTGAATTTTTGTTACAGTATGAAACAACCTCTTGAATTTGAGCAGCACCTTCAAGAATGTACCTTCCCTTTATAAAAGCAGTTTGAGCTCTGTTTACTAAACTTTCCATTCTATCTTTTAGTCTGTTGGCAAGTACTTTAGTTATCAATTTGTATGTACTATTTAATAAACTAATGGTCTAAAATCAGCAATGTCAAACTTCCTTCTTTTTTGAGTATCAGCACTGCATTTGCATAACTAATTTTCCAGTGTTTAGAAAACCGGACCGAACCGCCGGTTCAACCACAAAAACCGTGAACCGTAGGACAGTCCGGTTCAGAAAGTAATCAAACCGCTTTTTACATTAAACCGTAAGAAACCGCGGTCAAACCTTAAAAAAACCGGTTTTATTACAAGTTAAACCGGACAAAAATGAAATATTTCATTTTCACTGAATTAGACTCTGGTTGGAAACCCAAAAATCAGCTCAGGAATAGCTCCAAAAGCCAACTATGCAGTTCCTACAGCACGCAACATGTATTTATAAAGGCAAATTTTGATAACTATTTCATTGCTGTAGGATGTGGGACATTTGTTCCTTATAAAACCTTATTATTTTTCAAAATGTTAACACAATACAGCTAACGCAATAAATTTAATTTGATTTTGCGTTGGCACGGTTTTTACGGTTCGACCGGTCGGACCTTTAAAACCTTCGACCTTAAGCTATCACGGTTTGACTTGCGGTCCGGTTTTCAAAACATTGTAATTTTCTCAAAGTTCAAAGTCCCAGAATCCAACTCATCAAACATTTCCATTGTATCAAATTTCAACCAATTCCAACATTTTTTGAAAAAGAAATTTGGAAAACCATCAGGTCCTGGAGCCTTATCATTAGGCATTTCATTTAAAGCATTAAATATTTCATCCTCCGTAAACTTCTCATCTAAGTTGGACAAGCTAATATTATTAGGATATAAAAGCTTCCTGTCTACTTCCCCTCTCTTCTTACTACAACTTCTAAATAAAGTTTTATAATATTCTGTGAAAGTTTTATTTAAATCCACTTGCTTATTTATTTTCTCTTCTCCACTCATCACACTGCATATCATATTAGACCTCTTTCTATAATTAGGTATTCTATGAAAATATATTGCATATTTGTCACCTTCTTTTGACCATTGAGTTCTTAATCTTTATCTCTAATATATTTCTTCATAGTCTATCACTTTAATGAGCTCTTTCTCCATGGTTAACAAACAACAACTCTTCTCATCGCTTAAGCTTCTTTGCTCAGCAATAGTATTCAACTCAAGTATGTCATTCTAAAACTTCTCTTTCTTAACCTTACTATCATCAAAGACTTCTTTATTCCACTTTTTCAAATAATTTCTAAGACTTTGCAATTTTCTACTAATAATGCTTGTTGCTTCTTTTTTCCTTTGGAATTCTGCCCAATTATTCTTAATCATCTACTCAAAACCAACCTTAAGACACCACAATTTCTCAAATATGAATATTTTTTTCCTCTTTACGCTATCACTCGAATCAAAAACTATGGGACAATGATCTGAAACAATAATAGCATGACCTTTTTGAAAAGAAAGTGGATGTATGTCTTCAAGTTTTGGGTTTATAAAGAACCTACCTAGATTCACTAAAGTAGGAGTCTCTCTATGATTGCTCCAAGTGTACTTTCTATTTATAAGAGGGAGATCTATCAAGTTACGGTTTCTCACGAATTCGCCAAAATCTTCTATATCACCTATATACTCATTCTCTCTTTTCTTTCCTTCATAAGCAAATCTTGTGACAATAAAGTCTCCTCCAATTAGCCAAGGCCCTTTGCATTGAAATTGTATACAGTCCTCCAAAAGCAATATTCTCTCTTCTCTAGCATGAGGACCATACACATTAGTAATAAAATATAATATCCCAGAGCCTTTACATTCCACAGCCACATGCAAGCAATGCACATTTTTAATCTTCTATTTCAACATCCAGTTCCTACTATTCCAACCAATGAACAGTCCCCCAGCACTACCTCTTGCTTATACATAACTCCATTTATCCAAAATATTTCCTCCCAAACAATGAAAAATTATATCATCGGGATTGGAAATTTTTGTTTCTTGCAACAATATAATGTCAGGCTTTATAGTATTATTTATATTTTTAACTTTTTGGCATTTTAAGGCTATGCCTAAGCCTCCTATATTATAAGATGTCACTATCATTTTATAGCACTAACCCTCTCCAACTCTTTGCACTTGAATTCATCAATGTCAACACTATCGATTTTTAAATGAAACCCGAGCTTTGCAAGAGCATATAATTGCTCATAGATAAGCTATTTAAAAAAAGGGACAAAAATGTTGCCTTCAAGTGGATGATCAGACTCTAAGCCTCTAGCACTCCTCCTCAATAGTTTTACTCCAGCATGCTCCATAACGTTTTTTTCCTTGCCATTTGCGAACTCTCTGATGATTCCATTTGTCCTGTTTCATCATGTATCTTTTGTTTTCCTCTTTCTTACTACAAGTCTTCACCCGAGTCCCTATTTTTAACCATATTAGCATATGTTATCAACTCTTCATATGCTCGGGAACATCTCAGATCAACATCTACCATGTTCTCATTACTCTCCATTTCAAAACTATTAGCTTCTTTATTTACATTTACATCAGCTAATGATATTGTTATTGGATTACCTATTTAGCCTTCATTTGCATCTTCACTATCAACAAAAGCTCCATTACCTAGAACACTTTGATTCCTCTTGTATCTCTAGGCCTTTAGCTTACCATTAATTTCCCTTCACAAATAGACTGCTTTTAAAATCCCTAGAATTCATTCTAAAACTTAAATCACCTATGTATCTTTTCAAAGAGATTTCACGATTATACTCATTTGTGAAAAGCTTGATCTGAGTAGGCAATTCACACGGAGAAGAAACTTCAATATTTCCCCTTAAAGTAGTAAAATCATCAATGTCCATAAAATCACTCTGAAGCCTCTTTACCTCCCTTAGTTTTGCTAACACCATTCTTACCATCCTCAAATTTCTATAAACCAGAGGTAGGATTTTCAACGTAATCCAAACACTTTCTTTTTCCATGTATACTTACCACCTTCCTATAGACTCTATCTCTTTAATCCAAGAATGCCATTATTTGAGGTAATGGATTCGACATTGTCCCTAGATAAGAAACTATGAGGGAATTTCGCAATAAAATCATCGTTAATCCTCTTTACATCCCAGTTCCAATTCCATAATGTTAGATTTCTAAATTTTGACTTTAAAAGCTCTTCCATATATATGATAGTGAACACACCTTTGACAATCGAGATTATGACCCAAGAACTCACCATCTGTTGTTCATTCTTAGTTTATACCGAAGAATTGAAAACCTCATTACCAGCTTCCATTTTGATTTTTGATATAATACTTGAAGAGAAATTAAAATTGCATGCAAAACCTTTGTGGCTGGTTCTTTTACACTTAAAGTAGATGATATGATCCCTACAATCTTTTTCCCTAAACATTGTTTGCAGAATCCCAAGTACCTAGAAAAAACCCTAATGGCTTCCATGGTAATCAAAAATAACCCAATCTTTGAAGAAAACCCTGATCAGATCTCTAGAGGCTCCCCTCACCTTCTCAATCCTTCTCTCATTTCCTCTCCTCCTTCTAATCCTAAGGATAAACCACCTGATCAAGATGAGGAAGGATTCCAATTAGTTATGAATCGGCGCAGAGCCAATTCTGCAAAATCCCAGAATCCCTCGCAAAGATCATCAATGGCTCAATCAGATAGATCATTGGCTAGACCTGTGTCAATAGGACGGGAAAAGTACCCTAATCAGTCTTACAGGCAATCAAGATCCAGCCAATTGACGAAGACACCAAGAACTCAACCTTCTGCCATATCCATTTCAACAAGGGCAGCCTCATCCTGGGCAGATTTAGTCAAGAATGGTGGCTTCAGCAATAATACTGATCTCAGTTACTCTGCCCCCATTAATTTGGGTAACAAGAAGATAGTGGTCGTTAAAGAGGAAATAAGCAAAAGGACTGAGGCTAAATGGAGCAACTCTATCATAGCTTATGCTTATGGAACTCGTCCAAACTATCATCATTTCAGGAATTTTGTTTCTAAAACTTGGAACCCTTTGGGTAACTTTGAAATCTTTACAAGAAACAATGGCTTCTTCATTATTAGATTCTCAATGGAACAAGACTGTGTCAAAGTTACTCAAAATGGTCCCTTCTTTATCAATGGCAAATTAATAATCTTGAAAAGATGGGACAAGAATCTAATTCTTGATCGTGACCTTCTCTCTACCTATCCAATCTGGATTAGATTACCTGAATTAAACCTCCGTTTATGGGATAAGGAGGCTTTTGCCGCCATAGCTAGTGTAGTGGGGAAACCACTAAAACTAGACGAGCCTACAGCTAAGGAGACTCGTCTTAGCTATGCCAGAATATTAGTAGAGATAAAGGCCACAGATGATCTACCAGACATAGCATTAATTTCCATGCACGATGGAGAAAGCATCAAACAAATCATAGAATATGAATTTATTCCTCCTAGATGTCAAAAATGTTCTTGCTTTGGGCATCTCTCTGATACTTGCTCTTGGAAAACAGTTTGGAAAGAGAAAAAATCTTCCAATAATAATTTGGATAAAAACTCTATGGACATTTCAGAAAATGAAAGCGATCATATTCAAGTAAATCAAGTTCTGGAAAAGATCTCTTCTGATAATAATATCGCTTCTAACAATTTTGATACTGAAAATCTTTTACAAATTTCTGAAACCAATTTGAGCTTGGAGGCCCCTATAGAAAATGTTGGGAAAAATCTTGAAAATTTGACTGAGCAATCAGAGAGTTTCACCCCACAAGCTTTTTCAAATGAGAATAAGGATAAAACCGCAATACTTAATGTAGCCATGGATACTGATCAGCAAAAGATGGAAACAGTTGCCTCTTCAGATCATTATGGCATTTCTCAGAAAGATAATAATATTCAAACATACAACAAAGAGGATCAGATAGAACAGTTCTTGCCTCCTCCCCCCCTTCAGGAGAAAGCAATTTTAGTTACAAATATGATTTCTAATCAACTAGATTCTGTTTCAAACTATCAAATTCCCTCAAAATTCAACTCTTCAGAAAGGAGTGCTTTGCCTGAATCCTTGATGGAGAATGCTGGATTGCTTTTCTCTTCTGTCTCCTCCTCTCCTGTCAAAAGCAAAAGGAAGAAGACCAGGAAAAAGTCCATACATGAAATCATAAATAACAATACAGAAGGCAATCCAGACAGCCCAACTACTAACTCTTTTGAGAAGAAATACATTACTAAAAACCCAAAATGGGAAGAATTTCTCAAAGTTCATAACAAAAAAGGCTGCAAAAGGAAAGGAGAAAAAGCTACTGAAAGCTTGGGAATTAACAGCAAAATTCTGACTTAGCTGTTATTGTATCCTTTAGTATCCTTTATTCCCTTATTTTATTTTATGAATATCATTACTTGGAATGTCAGAGGTCTAAACTCTCCTGAGAGGAAATTAGACCTTTCAAATTTATTGTCTTCTCATAAACCTTCTCTTGTAGGCATTTTAGAACACAAATTGTCGGATAAAAACATTGATCTGTTTAGGATTAATAACCTTAATAATTGGCATCTTATTCACAATAATTCAACGGGGGGAAATGGCAGGATCATTGTTCTTTGGGATCCTACCATTTGGGACCTCTGTAACTTTACCCTCAATATACAATTCATTCATTGCAGCTTCAAAAATAAAGGTGGTTTACAATTATTTGTCTCTTTTATTTATGCCTCCAACTTTGAAAAGGATAGAAATCTTCTCTGGAATTCTCTCGTTCAGCTTAACTATAATATTTCCCTCCCATGGGTTATTATGGGTGACTTTAATACTATTACTAAAGTTCACGAAAAAAGAGGAGGAATTCCAGTTCCTTTAAAAAAACTAGAATTCTTCTCTAATTTTCTCATAAAAACTGGTTTAGTTGAGCCTATCATCAATGGTAATAAATTCACCTGGAAATCAGGTGAATTTAGAAACATTCACTGTAAACTTGATAGGATTCTAGTCAATAGTTCTTTTATAAATCATTTCTCTGACTTTAAATGCTACACATTACCTCAATACACTAGTGATCATACCCCCATTCAACTTACATTATCTCAAGTTTCTGCAACTAGGAAAAAATTTCCTTTTAGATTCAAGAATGGATGGGTTTATGACTCTGACTATAAAAAGATCTTTCAAAATAGCTTACATTTCCCCTCAAATGGTTCTGCTCGGTTTAATTTCAGAAATTTTCTCCATTTTACTAAAAACAATCTCAAAGCTTGGAATTGTACCAAACATAAAAACAATAATGAAATTAATCAAATTAGAGAGGAATGTGCTAAATTACAGGACAGCATTGATATGGACTGTTCTGATAAATTCAAAATTAAGGATTTCTATCAATTACAGAAAAACCTCTCCAACTCCCTTCATGTTGAAGCTGTTAACATTAGGCAGAAAGCCAAAGTTAATTGGCTTTCTCAAGGAGATTTGCCTACTAAATTCTTTTATGCTAAAATGTCTGGCAGGAAGTATCATAACAATGTTGGTAAATTAATCAATAGTAATGGTAAGATTATCAATGATGCCACTTTACTTGAAAAAGAAGCTATTCTCTATTTCACTGAGTTGTTTAATACTGAGAATAACTCTTACACTTTTCCAACCATTTTTCCTAAGTATGTTCTTCATCCTAACAGTGAGGATATTCTCCTTGCTCCTATTTGTATTGATGATATTAAAAAAATTGTTTTTTCTGCCAAAGATGATAAAAGCCCTGGGCCAGATGGGTTTGGGGCCAAATTTTACAAAACTCACTGGGATGATATTAAAAACATGTTATATGAGGCAGTAAATGAATTTTTCATTTCTGGTAGGCTTTTAAAAAATATTAATCATACTTTTATAACCCTTGTCCCTAAAACCAAAAATCCTACTTGTCTGGGTGAATACAGACCCATTGCCTGTTGCAATTTCCTTTACAAAATTATTGCCACTATTCTTAGTAGCAGAATTAAATGCTTTTTAAAATTTCTCATTTCCAAAAACCAATGTGCTTTTATTCCTGACAGGTTTATTGTTGATAATACTCTTTTATCTCATGAACTCTTAAGGGATTTCAACCATGCTGGTAAAAACAAAATGTGTCTCAAAATTGACCTTCACAAAGCTTTTGATAAAATAAACAGAAATTTTATTATTTACATGATGGGTCAACTAGGTTTTAATGAGAAATTTTGTAACTTAGTTAAAGAATGTATCTGTAATGTTTCCTATTCCATTCTTGTTAATGGATCTCCCTGTGGATTTATCCACAGCAATAGGGGAATCAGGCAAGGGGACCCTTTATCCCCTTATCTTTTTACTATTGCTATGGAGTATTTCTCCCTTCAAATGGAAATGGATCTGTTATATAAAAAGATGAAACCTATTAACTCCATTATCCCTTGTATAACTCATCTTTTATATGCTGATGATTTACTAATTTTTTTAAATGCTGATACTTTCTCTGCAGCTGCCATTAAAAAAAATTTTGACAACCTCAAAAATCAAGAAGGTCTTCTCATTAATGAAAATAAAAGCAAAATTTTTTTCAGCAAAGATTGCAAGAACAAGTCTGATATTCTCAACATTTTAAATTTCCAACTGAGTGATCTCCCTGTCAGATATCTTGGTTTACCCCTCAGTAATAATCAGATTAAGGAAAGAGACTGTGTCAAACTCTATCAAACCATTCAAAACAAAATTATTAACTGGTCTAGCAGAATGCTTTCTATAGCAGGTAGAGTTGAACTTATTCATACTGTAGTCACTGCTGTCATTATGTACTGGGTGCAATCTCAAAACATTCCAGCAAAAACCTTGAAAAAAATTGAAAAACTTTGTTCCAACTTCATATGGAATGGAAAATCTCATAAAATTTCGTGGAACACCATTACTAAAACCAAGGAAGCTGGGGGACTGGGAATCAGAAACTTTTCAGATATCCATGAAGCTTGCAAATTTAAACTTTTTTGGAAATTCATTGAAGGCAAATCATTATGGGCTGAATGGATGAGGGCCAAGTATGTCAAAAGGAAAAATTTCTGGTCTATGCCCATCAAAAGTCATTATTCTTATGTCTGGAAAAATATTCTTAGTTGCAGAGAAATTGGTGCCAAGCTTATTGAGCGCAAATTTAAAGATGGAAAATGCACAAGCCTATGGTTTGACCCTTGGATCAATGGCAATTCACTTATCAACCTTCTAGGCTGGAACAACTTATACTACTATGGAAAAGTAGGGGCTTCAGTTGACACTATTATACAAAACTCTACTTGGAACTCACAAGCATTTCCTGCAACTAACATCTTTAATTCTGCAATTAATAAAATTGTTATAGACACTAACACATTGGAAGATACTTGGTGCTGGAAATTATCTACTAAGGGCAGATTCTCCTTTAAAAACACTTGGGATTTTTTAAAAGGTAGGGAAATGGAAGTTGATTGGCACAACTCAGTTTGGAACTCTGCTAACTGTCCAAAAATGGCTTTTTGCACCTACTTTGCATTATTAAATCGTCTTCCAACTAGAGAAAGGTGTGGTAAATGGAACAAAAACTCTGGAAATATCAATTGCCTATTTTGCAATACCGAAATTGAAAACATTGATCATCTATTCTTTGATTGTTCTTACTCTAGACATGTTTGGTTCATTGCCAAAAATAAGCTCAACATAAATCAAAATTTGGCTCTCCAAAACATTAGAGACAGCATTCACTACTTTCAGAAAGCTTACAAAGGAAAGAAAGCAGATTTCAACAAAGCTACAGTAATGCTTACTACTGTCATCTACTTTATTTGGAAAGAAAGAAATAACAGATTTCATAACAAAGTTGAAACTGACAGTATTCAGCTTTGGAAAACTATCGAAATAGAATCTAACATCATTCTTCACAAATTCAGCAGAAATAACAACAGTCCTCATAATATTTCTATTGAAGACAACTATGAGAACATTGTCGAAGAATACTTACAGAAGGAGAACTTTAATAAAAGTTCTCAATTCCCTGCTTCTGATGATAATATAGTGAATAAGCCATCTAGTTCCATCAATCGCAGTCCCTCTGTTGAAGGTTGCTACTCCGCTATGCATACCAGGAATAATTCCTGCAAGGGAAGTTATCCAAATTTTAACAATTCGAATTTCAAAAGCTTTCAAAACAATAATTTGAATTACTCTTTACCTAATATGCATAGGGGGAGCCGTCCATTCAACTCTGAGCCTCTGCTTCCTTATGACTGTCAATTGCAAAACAACATCATCATATCCAATGCTGTTGTTCATAGAAACAAGGACTTCAATAACTACAAGCACTCATCTTATAAGGTTCTTTCCAATGCCGCTAGCAAGGACACTGTCGACAACTTTCCTAGCAATCAGTTTGCAACTTATCAGGATAGAAACAAAAGCAATCATACTGCAACCTGTCAGGGAAGTAACAAGTCTCTCAATTCTAATTATATTAGGACTAATATAGGTATTTGTACTAATCAAAACATTTCTTTACCTGATTATAGCATGAGGACTCGCTGGATAGATGAGGCTAACAACAACTTTTCCCTTCCTGATAACGAGCAAAGATTAGGAGACTCTTACTACATCAGCAAGCTCAATAATAAAATCTACCACTTATCTGTTTGGGAAAATGGAGAGAGCAGCGTCTATTGCGCTGATTACAGCTCAGATCTTCCAAGGACTAAGCTTAAAGAGGCTTCTGACAAACTGAAGCTCGGTAGCAACCATAATAGCAAGGAGAACAACTACAAGGATACTAAGACTAAAACTACTCGACAAAGCAATTTTAGCCTAGATCCTGTTATCTCCAGGCTTCGAGATAGAGAAATCAAGGAGTGGAGACCCCCTTAAGCTCTAGCGAGCGATCTTTTTCGTGATTTTAGCTGATTTTCTTTTCGCCTCTTTTGTTTTGCTCCGCCATTTTTGAGCTCGAATGTTTTTGGAGGCGCTTGTGTTCTGAGTTCTAGGGTTTGCTCGTGTTGCTTGTGTTTGTATTCTTGGTTTCGGGTTTTCAGTTATGACCCGTTTCTTATTTCTGTAAACTTTCTGGGCTTGGCCCATTTACCCATTTTCAAAAAAAAAAAAACAATCTTTTTCCCAATGACCAAAATACCCATATCTAAAACGTTTTCCTTTCGATTAGATTTCATTCAGAGAATCCATGAAATTTGATTTTTTTACAACAATTGTCATGATTGGCCTTAAAGTTCGCACTCAAATTACGAAGTAAGATCTCTCTATAGCTAGGCTGCTTCACGTGAAAAATACGAGAGGAAGATTTTGGATCTGAAGCGATGCCATTTTCTTAAACACGTGAGGAAGACGCCATTTTTACATATGACTTTAAAAATTTATGATATTCATATTTATCTTAATGAATACATGATGTTTTGTAGTTTAACAAAATATTTGATGGTAACAACCGTTGAGACAAAAAATGAAACAAGAAATTCGATACAAATATTGACCGTGTAACAACCCTAATTTTTCAGTGTTGTTTCAGTAGAATAAATAAAGATTTAAATTAGTGAAATTAAAATTTAAGTGTTTTAATTGAATAATCGTTGAAGCTAGAAGTTGGAATAATGATTTTAAAATCCATGTAATATTGGTAAGCAAAATATATAATTTATTGACGTTAAATTCTTGGTTTAAGACTTATTAAATAATGTGTTAGTGTTTTCTAAATAATGTGTATTTTATTGAAAAAAACAATATATGAAATTTATTGATGTAAATTTCTTGTTTTAAACTTGATAATGAAGAGATTAGTGTATTTTAAATATTGTGAACTTCATTTGGAATAAAAACTAAATTAAATTGTGTTAAATTTGTTAAAAACAATTTAACAAGCTATTTTCTTATGATGTGTTGATGCAGCGCAACCCTTATTTTGGCCAAGGCATGAGTCGTATATGACTCATGATGAGTCGGATGATGAGTCGGATGATGCAGCGCAACCCTTATTTTGGCCAAGGCATGAGTCGTATATGACTCATGATGAGTCGTAGGTGATGAGTCGAAAACGACTTAAGACTTATGATGAGTCGTAGGTGATGAGTCGAAAACGACTTAAGACTTATGATGAGTCGTAGGTTATGAGTCGTATATGACTTATGATGAGTCGTAGGTGATGAGTCGAAAACGACTTAAGACTTATGATGAGTCGTAGGTTATGAGTCGTATATGACTTATGATGAGTCGTAGGTGATGAGTCGTATATGACTTATGATGAGTCGTAGGTGATGAGTCGAAAACGACTTAAGACTTATGATGAGTCGTAGGTAATGAGTCGACTTAAGACTTATGATGAGTCGTAGGTGATGAGTCATATATGACTTATGATGAGTCGAAGGTGATGAGTCGAAGACGACTTATGATGAGTCGAAGGTGATGAGTCGAAGATGACTCATGACTTAGGATTTTTTTCTGAATATGTGTTGTAGCCTATAAATAGGCAAGTTGTGTCATTTTGTAAGGTTGTTGAATATTGAATAAAATTCTCTTTTGTTAGCTTTGTGCTTTCAATTTCAATTGGTAGTCGAGTGTATCTCCTATCTCCACTTACGTCATTCGAGTGCGCTCGAATCATCGTTTGCTGAAGCCGATTCACGGAATCTTGTGCGCAAGATCAACGTTGAAGAATCGTAGATCTCTTTCCCAGTATCTTCGGATCAACGAGTCAGAGATAGCTAGAGTTCGGTATCTTCGGATCAACGAATTCAAGCATTTCAGTATCCATCAATCCACAGATTGCTATTTTCATCGATTGAAGATCGTTTTGAATTATCCGCTGCGTCAGTTTGGTATCAGAGCTTGTTTTAGCCAATCATAGCTAAATCGAGTCTTGGAGCCGAGAATTTGAAGTGTTGAGGTTGTGTTCATCGTGTTCATCATATTTTGCAACAAAGTTGGAGTTTTCGATCCATTTCATTTTGGATCAAAGTTCGAAAGGTGTTTGAAACTTGAAGTGTGAATTTGTTGAAGTGTTTGGGAAGTATTCAATCATGCCGCCAAGACGAGTTCAACGTCATCGCAATATTAATGCTTTGTACGGAAGAGAAGAGGCCGATGAAATGGAGCAACGAATCAACGAGAATTTCAATGAGAAGCTTACTGAAGGGATTGGTCGATTAGAGAGAATGATACTTGAAATGAGTCAAAATCAGAGAAGGGTTTCACCTGAATCGAGCCATGGAAGAAGTAGAGTTTCACCACATTCTAATCGGGAGAGAAGTGTTGATAGTGATCATAGAAGCGTGGATCGAGATTGTGATAGAAATGTTGATGATCAAGGTCGTGATAGAAATGTGACTGATCGAGAACGGAGGAATGTAGATCGTAGGAATGTTGGTGGAAGAAATGGTGGTGGTAGAGATGTTGGTGGTCAGGATCGACATCGATATACATCGGATTGTGAAGAAGAGTATGATGGTGGTAGTGTTCATGGACGAGGACGTGGACGAGGAAGGAATCAGTCGGAGTACGATCACAAGTGGGAATCTGGGATGAAGACAGAAATTCCAGAATTCAAAGGTGGTATGCAGGCTGAGGAGTTTTTGGATTGGATGGCTAATGTTGAAGAAATTTTTGATTTCAAAGAAGTTCCAGAACGTCGTAGAGTGAAGTTGGTTGCTACAAGGTTGAGGGGTAGAGCTTTGGCATGGTGGCAGCAAACTAAACTTACACGTGAACGAATGGGGAAGTCAAAAGTTGAATCTTGGGAGAAGATGAAGAAATTGATGAAAGCAACGTTCTTACCTTACAATTATCAATCTCTGATGTATCAACGTTTGCAGAACTTGAGGCAGGGCACAAAGACAGTTAATGACTATGCTGATGAATTCTATCAACTTATTGCAAGGAACGATATTATGGAAACAGAAGAGCAGCTGACATCTAGATTCATTGGGGGATTGAGAATGCAGATCCAGGATATGGTAAACATGTTTGATCCAAGATCTGTGGCGGAAGCACATCAGAAAGCGTTGGCTTGGGAGAAACAGGGAAGACGAGGTGGTGGTGTGTTTACCAATTCTAACAATCAAACGAAGGGTGTTAATGGAAGTTCTAATGTTTCAAAAGTTGTTGCAAAACCAGTTGTAAAGGAGGTTGAGAAGGCGAAGGTTAACAACAGTTTCAAATGTTACAATTGTCAGGAGATGGGTCATAAAAGCAACGAATGTCCGAAGCCGAAGAAGAGAACCATGGTGACAGAAGTTGAGGAGGAAGATGAGGAAGAAGCTGAATGCTCTAATTCTTTACCAGTTGAGGAGGAAGACTTACTGTCGGGAGATGACGGGTATGCATTGATGATGAAAAGAAGTTGTTTAACACCGAAGCAAGAGGAGGAAAGTAGTTGGTTGAGGAACAATATCTTTCAATCTACATGCACTATTCTGGGAAGAGTTTGTAAATTTGTTATTGATGCTGGGAGTTGCGATAATATTATCTCTACAGAAGCAGTGAAGAAGTTGGAGTTGAAAACCGAGAAACATCCTAAACCGTACAAGTTAGCTTGGTTGAGGAAGGGTGGTGAAGTGAAAGTTGGACGTAGAGCTTGTGTGAAGTTTTCAATTGGGAAGAAATACAAGGATGAGGTTTGGTGTGATGTAGTCGACATGGATGTGTGTCATCTGTTGTTGGGCAGACCATGGCAGTATGATCGAGCAGTACAACATGACGGTCGGACCAATAGTTACAGTTTTATGTTTGAAGGCACGAAGATTATCCTAGTTCCAAAGAAGAGACCACAAGGAGAAAGTAAGTCAGAAGAAATCGAAGAGCTGAAAACTTTATTATCTTTGAAGGAGTTTGTTAAGGAGGTTGAGGAAGAACCAGAAGTATTCTTGTTGATTGGACGAGAAAGCAGTGAAGAAGTTGAAATTCCAGAAGAAGTTAAACCAGTTTTGAAAGAATTTGACGATGTATTTCCAGAGGAGTTACCAATGGAGTTGCCACCGTTGAGGGATATACAACATCAGATAGATCTTGTTCCAGGTGCTGTGTTGCCACACAGACCACATTATCGAATGAGTCCGAAGGAACATGAAGAGTTGCGAAGGCAGGTAGAGGAATTGCTTGAGCAAGGACGTGTGCAGGAGAGTCTGAGTCCTTGTGCTGTACCAGCTTTATTGGTACCCAAGAAGGATGGGACGTGGAGAATGTGCACTGACAGTCGAGCATTGAATAAGATTACCGTGAGATATAGATTTCCAATGCCGAGGTTGGATGACTTGTTGGATCAGATAAGCGGAGCTACTGTCTTTTCTAAGATTGACTTGAAGAGCGGTTATCATCAGATTCGCATTAGACCAGGAGACGAGTGGAAGACTGCTTTTAAAACCAGGGAGGGTCTATACGAATGGTTGGTCATGCCATTTGGTTTATCCAATGCACCAAGTACTTTCATGAGGGTGATGAATCAGATTTTTCGACCGTTCATTGGGAAATTCGTGGTGGTGTATTTCGATGATATTCTTATTTACAGTGGGAGTCCAGAGGAACATTTGAATCATCTTAGAGAAGTGCTGATGGTATTGCGACAAGAACAATTCTATGCTGCAACGAAGAAATGCGTGTTCATGACGCATAGTGTTTTATTTCTGGGGTATGTTGTTTCAGAGAAAGGAATACAGGTTGACCAAAGTAAAGTTGAGGCGATCAGAAATTGGCCGCAGCCCAAGACGATAACGGAAGTTCGTAGTTTTCATGGGTTGGCTTCATTTTATCGAAGGTTTATTCCACATTTTAGTAGTGTGATGGCGCCTGTTACAGATTGCATGAAAGGTAAACAGTTTGCATGGACGGAGGAAGCCGAGGTTGCTTTTGAACGAATCAAAGATCTTTTGACCTCTGCACCAATTCTAGTGCTACCTGATTTTCAGTTGGTGTTTGAACTACATACTGATGCATCCAAGGTTGGGATTGGAGGGGTGTTGAGTCAGAAGGGGCGTCCTATTGCATATTTCAGTGAGAAGTTGTCAGGAGCGAAGATGCGATACAGTACATATGATGTGGAGTTTTATGCTGTTGTACAATCTATTAAACACTGGAGACACTATCTATTTCAGAAGGAGTTCGTTCTTTACACTGATCATGAAGCATTGAAGCATTTGCAAGGGCAAGACAAGATTTCAGCGAGACATGCATCGTGGATTGCATATCTGCAACAGTTTACTTTTGTCGTTAAACACAAGTCAAGGGTAACCAATCGTGTGGCTGATGCTTTGAGCAGGAGGAGTCATTTGTTGACGACAATGAAAGTTGAAGTGACAGGTTTTGAATTATTGCCAGAATTGATTGAAGAAGATCCTTACTTTGTGAAATTTGTTGAAAAGGTAAAGGAAAGAAGCACTGATGAATTTGTGTTGGTGGATGGTTTTCTGTTTAAAGGAAATCGATTGTGCATCCCAGACTGTAGCTTGAGAATGAAGATTGTTAAAGAACTACATGAAGAAGGCCATGTGGGTAGAGATCGTACGTTGCAGTTAATTTCTCAATCTTATTTTTGGCCGTCAATGAGGAAAGAGGTAGAAAGATTTGTGGAGAGGTGTCATATTTGTCAGGTTTCGAAAGGAACAGCGACGAATGCGGGGTTATATATGCCGTTACCCGTGCCTACCAAACCATGGGTTGATATCAGCATGGATTTCGTGTTGGGATTGCCGAGAACTCAGAGGGGAAATGATTCTATATTTGTTGTGGTGGACAGGTTTTCGAAGATGGCACATTTTATAGCCTGTAAGAAGACAGCGGATGCAGTTCGAGTGGCACAGTTATTCTTTAAAGAGATATATCGTTTACATGGTTTACCCGAATCTATTGTTTTTGACCGAGATACTCGATTTCTGAGTCACTTTTGGTTGAGTCTATGGAAGATGGTGGGAACGAAGTTGAAATTTAGTAGTGCATATCATCCTCAGACGGATGGACAAACTGAAGTTGTGAATAGATCGTTGGGAAATTTGTTGCGATGTCTTGTGCAGGACAATTTGAAGAGTTGGGACTTAAAGTTGTGTCAGGCAGAGTTTGCTCATAATCATGCTGTTAACCGAAGCACTGGTTACAGTCCATTTCAGATTGTTTATTCGAGCTTACCAAAGGGGCCGTTGGATTTGACGGTAGTGCCACAATCAAAGAAGACAGTTAAGAAAGCTGCTGATTTTATTAAAGGGTTGACGGAATGTCATAAAGTCGTTCAGGAACGATTGGAGAAAGCAAATGAGAAATATAAACGAGCTGCAGATTTGAAACGACGAAATGTTGAGTTTAACGAAGGAGATTTGGTTTATGCAGTATTAACAAAAGATCGTTTTCCAGTGGGCGCTTATAACAAGTTGAAAGCCAGGAAAATTGGTCCGGTGGAAGTTGTGAAACGAATCAATGAAAATGCTTATAAACTGAAGCTGCCAGATGATGTGTGTACATCTGACGTATTCAATGTTAAGCATCTCGTACCATATCATGGGGATGAGTTTGTTGGGGATGAAGAGTGTGCAAATTCGAGGTCGAATTTCTCTCAACCTGGGGAGGATGATGCAGCGCAACCCTTATTTTGGCCAAGGCATGAGTCGTATATGACTCATGATGAGTCGGATGATGAGTCGGATGATGCAGCGCAATCCTTATTTTGGCCAAGGCATGAGTCGTATATGACTCATGATGAGTCGGATGATGAGTCGGATGATGCAGCGCAACCCTTATTTTGGCCAAGGCATGAGTCGTATATGACTCATGATGAGTCGTAGGTGATGAGTCGAAAACGACTTAAGACTTATGATGAGTCGTAGGTTATGAGTCGTATATGACTTATGATGAGTCGTAGGTGATGAGTCGTATATGACTTATGATGAGTCGTAGGTGATGAGTCAAAAACGACTTAAGACTTATGATGAGTCGTAGGTGATGAGTCGAAAACGACTTAAGACTTATGATGAGTCGTAGGTTATGAGTCGTATATGACTTATGATGAGTCGTAGGTGATGAGTCGTATATGACTTATGATGAGTCGTAGGTGATGAGTCGAAAACGACTTAAGACTTATGATGAGTCGTAGGTAATGAGTCGACTTAAGACTTATGATGAGTCGTAGGTGATGAGTCATATATGACTTATGATGAGTCGAAGGTGATGAGTCGAAGACGACTTATGATGAGTCGAAGGTGATGAGTCGAAGATGACTCATGACTTAGGATTTTTTTCTGAATATGTGTTGTAGCCTATAAATAGGCAAGTTGTGTCATTTTGTAAGGTTGTTGAATATTGAATAAAATTCTCTTTTGTTAGCTTTGTGCTTTCAATTTCAATTGGTAGTCGAGTGTATCTCCTATCTCCACTTACGTCATTCGAGTGCGCTCGAATCATCGTTTGCTGAAGCCGATTCACGGAATCTTGTGCGCAAGATCAACGTTGAAGAATCGTAGATCTCTTTCCCAGTATCTTCGGATCAACGAGTCAGAGATAGCTAGAGTTCGGTATCTTCGGATCAACGAATTCAAGCATTTCAGTATCCATCAATCCACAGATTGCTATTTTCATCGATTGAAGATCGTTTTGAATTATCCGCTGCGTCATGTGTTTTGATATTATTATAGAACACCTAGCCAAGTTATTTGTGAAGTCATTTGTACGTTAAATTAATTAGAAGAGAGTATAAGGGATAAAAGAAATACATTAATTTCTTATTGGGTCTAATAATAAAACTTAGCTATTTAAGACCTTAAGTAAAATGAGGTATTGCCTTCTCATTCTTCTCATTATCTATGTGTTGTACATTCACAACCAAAAGAAAGAAATAAAAAACTAGGGTTTTCTACTTGCAAACAAAAATCTTCATTTTAAAATAGAAAAAAATTATAGGATTAAGAGAAAATTCAAGGTATGTTAATAAAACCGTATTTCATCACCTAGCCTTATTGATTTCAGTTTTATAGGTTGTAATCTTTGCTATCCTTCTTTTCTTTTAAGGCAATGGTTAGGGTTAATGAAGTCTAAGTGCAAAAATAGGTAGGAATGGGTTGTAGCATGCTAATTAAAGGAGAAAGGTGAGTTTACACTCACAACTTCTTCAATTTTAATTCAAGTTGTTGTTGTGTTGGATTGATGAATATATGATTGAATTGATCTCAAGTTTGTATGTTATCTCTTATCATATAAAACCCTAGTTGTTGTTTGCTAAGAGCTCTTATTATATAATCATTAAATCATCAAGTTTTACTGGTTTATAGGCTTGCACGATAGCCATATCAGTACTTCGGAAGTTGCAAGAAACAACGTCGAAGAAATAAGCGCCAACAGATCGCCGAAGGGCCACTAGCATCGCTTGGGGTTTAGCCCAAGCTTTGCAACTGGTCCACTGGTCCATGCGACTGGTGCATCGGTCATGACTTGGGTTGAGCCCCAGGTAATGTTGTTTGACCCTCTCGTCTAGCTCGTTTAATCGTTCATTTACATGTTTAACTTTTAAGACGATAAATTGTTCGTTTGTCTTGATGGTTGCAATTATTTTAGAGTCAAATTGAAGTTTGTTTATGATGAAATATTTGTGAATTTATACTTGCTTGAATTTTTTTTTGTTGAACTTGATGGCATGGAAGTCTTTTTCTATAATGGTTGTCAAACACATGATTTAATTGAACCGGTTTATGAGGTTATTTATAAAGGAATTATTTTTAGAAACAAATTGATTTCTTTTTATATATAGGGGAAAATATATATGTAGTTTGGATAAGAAGGATTTTGGAAAATACATATATATAAATACTTTAAATTTCAAAGTGATTTCGAAGCAAGCTTTCTATATGTACCGATATGAATTAAATCGTAGTTTCTACTATATAGTATTATAAATCTTCTTGAATCAATATTTTTAAATTAGATTTCAAAGAAAAACTATTTTTAGTACAAAAATACACTATCTCACCTAAATGAGAAATTGAATTAAATGGTCTAGTAAAACAAGTGGCATGAAATGCTTGTGTTTATTTCATCGGTTAATTCGAGGGCTTTTTTGAATGAACATTTATTTGCACGACTGGAATTACTAGCTTTTGTAATTATTCGAGCGTCGTCAAGTGGTTATGAGATATTAGTCGACATTCTTATAATTAATAATCGAAAGTGGATAGCATTTACTTGACAGGTTTCAAACTCGTTCGTGGGTGATCCATTTAAGTGGATTAAATGGGATTTCAGGCCTATCTTGTGATACTCGTTTTCAAGCGAGTTATAATTGCAAAGTACAACCTCTTGTATTGGCGCACGAAGTGCATGTTGCTGGTATTGACTTGCAAAGTGCATGCCTATTTGTTTGCATATATGGACGTGATTTTCTATGCTCTTATTGATGTGGTTACTTTGACTTTGATGAGTTTTGTAAATGAGCACTAAAACTTAACTATAAAATGGTGAAGCCTTAAATGAAGTATTACTATGTTAGTGAAGTATATCTATGGATATTACCCTTAACATTTATGCAAGTTATTATTATCAGTATCTAACCTTTTGTGATAACTAGAGATAGTCTGAACCATGTGTTATTTTAGTGCTTGGGTCAGACCGAGGCTTGATAGGTACGGGGACTCAATGGCTTTGGATGTGAGCTAGCTTAAAGAGTTTAATTGATGATATTATTATTCATAATTTACCATTTGAGTTTTGTATATGTACATTTGTTCTCGTGTAGACTTTTGTAGATAAGTTATATAAATGTGAGTCTAGTATTCTCTTTTATAGACTCATTCTTTTGAGAAGATATTGATGTATATTATTTCTATTGCGGCATCTGATTCTTTGATGTATATTATATTGTGTACTGTTTTGAATTATAGTAAAATCTGTACTATTGTTTTGTGCCTGGTTCGGATATGTCGAATTACCACTTGTAAGAAATAAAAATATAGTCATATTATTCGCGCATTCAATACTCGTCCAAAGCAATTTTATAGATGGTCGCTCCTATCTAGCCCTAATCTCTACACTAACAAATAGTATTACCCAACAATACCCATTGTTAGTATGGATCTCGGTGTGGGGTGTTATAGACCATTAGATTTCTTTCATCTTTAAATGGGGATGTTGGATAGAGGAGATCTAACTGATAGGAACTCTTGCATCACATTCCAAATTGTGTCTAAATTGAATTGCCCATATTTACCTATAGATTACTAGTAATTGTGTAGCGAAATAAGATTTGGAATGTAAAAATATCATATTGTTACTTGGTTTATAGAAAAATATATTATACTTAAAATTTTGGTAATTAGATATTCAAAATTTTAATCCATTGTGTGATTCTTTAAACGTTATCTGTTGCGATAGTACATGCATTTACCTCAAAATAAGTGATAGTAAATAGAAGTTTATTTTTTTGTAGTTTTAATTTACAGAAGTTTTTATGTAAATATAAAAAGGAAAATGTGTGAAATGTAAGTAAGTATACAATTACATTCAAAAAAATCATTGTTAGTTCGAAAATGGTAGTCACAGTGATATTATGATTCATCTATATATGTATCATGAATTCAACGCATAACTTTTTATCCCGATCTTCTCAAAAGTGAAGACAGTATTTTACAAAATATTATTTAAATAATTAAAATATTTATATGGAATACCCAATAAAAATTTAATGAAAACAAAGCAAAGGAAATATTATTTCTTAACTTAGATGGAAAAACATTCATTATCATATTCTATAATCTTTTAAGTATATTAATTTGAAACCTAATGTCGAATTAAAATCATAAACAATGGTCCCTTAAACATATCCTTCATATGTTCCTAAAAAATGCATGTTTCATGAATATAACATATGTGATTAGTTTCCATAAACATTTTATTTACCAAAATCTTGTATTCGCCGAGTTAATTTCTAAAATAATTTTTTTCATTTTCTTTCACTTCATAATAATCAATACACACACACTGGTCAAATAACTATTGGAGAACTTGCCATTTACAGTAATAACAATAGCTGAAATATAATGGAATCAATTGAGAATTCAACATAATAAAATTTATGAAGGGAATTAAGAAAAAGAGTAAATTGTATCTAGAGTCCAAAAGGATGGATTGTGAAATGGGGGGAACATCATCGTTGATGTGTTTAATTTTACATATTAAATTTCATTTATATTAGCATGGATCAACTAATTTTCACTATATCAATCTTTCATATGATCATTTGTGAACTAATATATGATCCTAGCAATTTTGGTATCGGGATATCAATTGTTTTGATTAGCCTTTGATGTATAATAGTGTTTGATGTGTATTTATTTAACTTTGTTTTTGTTTGGTTATGGTTTGTCAATATGATCAGATTGATTTCTTTCTTGTAGGTTATCATGCACGATTTAAAATACAAATATAAGAAATTGAAATTTAAGTAAAAGAGTAATTCAATTAGGCCCATTTGAATAGAATATGAAGATCAAGTGAAATTCAGATAAATATTTTGCCTAGAAACCTTTTAACTCGAATAAATATTTGACTTTTTTCTCTTGGTCAAATTTGAAAGCCTTTTCGGGATAGTAACTTCTTGAAACTACAATATATAATTGGTTTGGATTTTTCATTTATTCAATTTTAATTTGAAATTCAATTTTTTTTCCAAAGAATACTATGCATACTCTATAGAAATCTCAAAAATTTGATGACTTTTTTGTAAGAGAAATGAACTATTTGGGATTTAAGTCTGTCTTTGAACTGCTTTTCCTTTTATATTTTATATGATTCTCGATAAACATTTTGAGTTACACTATATGAATTAATAGTTAAAGTAGCTTCCCATGGTTATTTGAGAAGTAATTAGATTTATAGCAGAATTGATAGAAAAATTATAGAAACATATTATTCGTAACAAGAAGATCAATTAGAAAAAATTCGCTTTAATCCATGTCATATTTGTTGTTTTTATTAAAAAAATGCTAGGGGATCAATCCTGCATACCGATTTTTTATCCTTTGTTTTTGTCTTTGGTATTACCACTTAAGCTAAAGTGTTCTATTTACTTGGAAGTTACGTAAGAAAGAGAAAAATTAACTTGAAATTTTGAGGGTGAATTCATCATTCTTTGAATGTGATTTTACAAAAGTAATTGAGGTAAACTTAAATTTTGTAGGCTATGTGCAAAAATGTATGAGGCATGTCTGTTCTATTTTTCCTTTTTACAAAATATATGATGTATGATTATTTCAAAATGTATGGTGTATGCTTTTTAAAATATTTGGTTATACTTGACCTTTTTGTAAAAATAAATTGGGCATTTAGTATCAAATAAGTAAAAAGATATTGTTAACTACAGACCCCAAAAAAATGCATGTAAATAATATACATTTAAATGAGCATTAGTAGAATGGCCAGGCATTCATTGTTGAAAGTGTGTTATCATAATTGAATCGAATCGCAGCCAAACCGCAAATAATTGTGGATCGCTTCGGTCCAAAATTCAATTATACATCGGTTCTGAATAGACTAAAGGTTAGATCACTAAATCAATAGTCCAACCATCAATTTTAACCAGTTCAATCATGTTTTCATTATTTTTCTTCCTTATCCTCTTCATTTTTCAATTTAGATACGTTGACTAAATAACAAATCCAAAAAGTTTGCCACCACATCAAATTCTCCACTACAAGCACCACGCTTGTGCTGCCGCAAGCTAAACCTAGCCTAACAACCTTTCCAAGTTCGTCCCTTTCGGATCTAGTAATAATTTCGCCCTAATCAAGTAATGATACTAATTTTATTATGTAATGTTAGCTTGAATCCTTTTTTATTTGACTTAAATACTTAGATTAGAAGATAGATTTAGTTAGAGCATGGATATTAACAATGAACTGTGAAGAATGAATAATACAAAATAATAATTAAATCATCATTTTAAATAATATGAACCTCAAAAAGTAATTCAATTGTGTTAATTACTTAATTTTTATGATCATGAACATAAAAAACCTTGATTTAACTACTTAAAATTGTGGTAATGATTTTCCTATCGTCTAATGCTTGATTTGATACTAATAATGACCAAAAAAGTTGTATTTGATTTAATTTTATTGATTATAATTTAATGCTCATAAAGTTCACTTATTATGAGATAAAGTGATTCAACCTTCTAATTCTCTTTAATGCTTGATATAGTTTGCTATTTTTTGGAATGAAGTTCATATCCCTTTTGTTACATACTAATAAGAAAATATGCACAATAGTGCATAATAGGCTAAAAAATATGTACAAACACACTTTAGCTAATAACAATAAATACTGCCCATAAAACCCTAAATTTCTCCACCCGGACATCGGCCTATATAACCGCATTAACATCCTTCTTTAAAGAAGTCTCCAAATCCTTTAAGGCAACTAACTTCTTTCCACTTTCTACCACTTATGCTTCACCACTTAAAAAATGGTAGACCAATTTTAACTCCAAATCGAAGAGGAAACACATGAAATCATTCCATGATTCCTTTTTGAGCATAATATAGCATGGAAAAATTATGACGTTCTTATTTCTTCATCCCCCAATTCCAATTTACAAGTGATCAACAAGCGTTAATGATGGATCTACATAGATCTATGATAGATCCAAGTAGATCTAAATCAAATCGTTACAAAGGCAAATTTTTTAGGCAACAGAGGGCATGGATTGACGAAGAACTAGCTGATGGTAGACAAACCCATAAGATTTACTACTTATTGGAGAGTAATTAAATAGATCTGCTTGCTTCCGGATATAAGTAAAAGGTATTTAATGTTGTGTAGCTTAGAAATTCCAGTTCCCACAGTAATTTTTCTTTTTGTACTCACATGTGCATAGGACTGAAACACAGATAGTAACTCAAGTTTGACTATTTTTTGCTTGATAATACATAATTTATTCCATTCCTATAATAGAGAATGTTAGAGAACAAAATGTTATTAAACACAAGGGAAGATCGTTACCTAAGGCTTCAAAGCATTGCAAGGAGTTTATATGATCAAGTCAAGCCATCCAACATAACCACCTTCTCAGATGGTAGGTAAAATACTAAAAATGCTTACATATCTCTTTATTCTTCTAATTGATATATTATTTGTGTTTGGATCTGATTATGCATCGCTTATCTACTTGCATAATATTTGCTTCAACAGATACAGTTTTACCAAACATTTTATTGTTTTGTTCCCTCCATATGATCCATATGCAAGTAGAAAATAGATTATTTCAATATATCGATTTGTTCATTTTTTATTAAACTTGTTAATGAAATCATTCATCTCGGTTTTTAAATCCAATAAACTAGAGTGTGATAGTGTCCACTTAATTTTAATTTTGCACCATTTCCAAATATATGAGTTGAACTTGGATTTGAAATGAAGGTGTTGAATATTTTCTTCACATTGATCGCACAACACACATATTGGGTCGATTTGAATGCATCTTTGGCTGACGTGGTCATCTATGGGAAGAAAATCATTCATAACTTTGAATGGACTGCCATCTTGGGATAGTGTATTCTATCCCATTAATTGCTATTTTGTTTGCATAGAATAGTTGAATATTTTCATTTTTGAGGAAGAAAAGAGTTAGCAAAGTTCAGTAAAGCTTTGCGTGAGGAAGCTCTCTATTGTTTGCTTATTTATCATTTGTTAACAATTTTTAGTTTTTTAGTATAATCTGTATTTAAATGCGCAAATTTTTGAAAAATAAATTATGCATAGTTTCGATAGTTTGACCATTAAACCATTGATTCCTTTAACATTGAGTTATCATTGTCTAACTCACGACCTGGTCACGATAACCATGGACTTGAAACATACTTTTGTTCCACCAAACCATACAGAAGTTATTTTGAACTTAGAAATGAATCAAACTATAACAAATAAAAATGATCCAAGTTGCTTACCTATACATAAATTAGAAAGTAACTATGAACATGAGTTATTTAAAACTTGGAAAGTAAATCAGTAAATGCTCACTTGTTCTTAATTCAAGCAAACAAATTAAATGCATTTATTCTAATTTAGTAAAAAATTCAGTTATTGCGTTTTTTTATTTACCTTTGCATTTTGGTTAACTATTAAAATTTTAAATAGCTGGATCATTTGATTAGAAAACTTTGAAATCTTAGTGATATGAGTTGAAAATCCTAGAATTTAAATAAGATTTTCCATAAATATATCAATATCAAATAAGTATATGTATTCAATGTTCTAATTGATTATCCACAATTAAACCTAAATAAAATTAACTATTACACGTATATTAAGGTTAAGTAATTGTTAAAAAATATAGAAATAGTTTTGTTGATTTGGTAAATAAATCCATTAAATTAAAAAAGTTATTAGAAACTAAATTGAAAGCAACAAACAAATTTGACAAGCACTACTGTCCAAGTGGTTAAGTGATTCGGCTTTGGTGCGAGATGTCACAAGTTCGAAACTTGCGTAGCGTGATTCGAACGTTTATTGACATATGACATGTTGTTCCAATGACATGTTGTATATAAAGTACCATTTCAAATAAAAACACAATGGACAAATTTTTATCTTAGTTCAGTAACTAAAATCAGAAAAGAATTATCAGTACCCTTTTGAACTCTTATTTTACAACTTTGTTATTCAGGCAGCGAGCCCATCAAACAGTTGAAAAAACTGTATCAAAGTTTTTTCAAAAAATTATTATATACATGGCGCCCATTGTAAATATGTTAAATTTGTAAATAAAGCAAAAAGTAAAAATAAATAAGGCTAATTCTATTAACCTACTATTTTTTCATCACACACCCCACCAAAAAATAAAAATATGTACATACTTTTTTGTAACGATCTGCCTTTTCCACTCTCGAATGTTGACACTAATACATCCACGGTATTTACATGCTGAGCTCCCAAGTGCCAAAAAGATAGATTGTGAGGTAAAATAAATAGAAAAAGAAACAGAACAAGAAAGAAGGAACATAATATCAGATTCTCACAGCGGAACGATAACATATGTTATCAAAAGATAGTACAAACTGTCACTCTAAGAAATAAAGCATTTCAGAGTTACAATTCTAAATATATCATCATATTAAACAGTTATAACAACATGTCCACAAAAAATGAAGATATGTATAATATAGTAATGTAGTGGAAATAAGAATACTACAGTAGGTGAAACATCCAACTCGTCTCCTTGAGCTCCAGAACATCTAACTAAAACCTGGCTTTCTTAGACTGTTCGAAAGTGAACACAAGGAATTTAGGAAAAACAAAAGGCATGTGTTAGATCCATGTCTGGTGTAAGAAAATCAAAAAATTTGTGTACAACATATAACAGTACTTTGAGACCACATGGTATGTCGTAAGGATTATCCCCTCAAAAGAACCACTCATCTAATAAGTATAAAAGGTGATGCAATAATAATGTTTGATGTGAAGAATATAAATCAAAAAATAGTCATTGATGCTTACATTAATCATAATGGTATCGAGGGTACAATCAAAACCACTAAGGTATGTCGCATAATGGATTTTCCGTGGAGATCCCTTCGGTCAAGCCGAAATCCAATCATCTACAAAAGGATCAGAAACAACATCTGAGCATCGTATATCTTTAGGTAAAATACACCGTTAAGGTAAATTTAACTGATCCATATCTAAAAAAAGTGATCCCAAATATCATCTGTGGTGAAAAATGTATGGAATGACTTATCACCAACGACAATGAGTGGAAGCGATTTAATTAGGATCTTGTATTGCCTATTTGAATACCAATGCAAACCTAAAATCTGTTATGATATCAGATAAAATCAAATTGTAGAAAGAAAAGAGACATAGAAGATTTAGCGTGGTTTGGATTTGTATCCTACATCCACAAAGACCCAATAACCCTTTTATTCTAATCACTAAATTCAGAGAGACTACAAGCCTAATCAATGATTAAAGAGTTACAAGATGTAGAAACTCTCTTTGATCAATCACTCGATTCAAGAATCATAATTTAAATAACTCAAAATAGAAAACCCCAAATTGATTTATCTACGGTTTCTATTAATTTCAATTATTGGAAATCTGATCTCTTCATTAGGAAGATGATTATGAGGCTAATATATAGATGCTCTAATCACTCTAGACCATCCGATCACATCACAATAATCTATACGATCAATAGAGAAGAACCTTGGACCGAAATGGCGAAACTACCCTTTAAAATTTGAATCATCCAACACCCTAGGACAATCTCGTAGCAGTGAGTCAAACGTCTGACCAAGGGGGGTCAGACGTCTGTTCAAACTCTCGAGATAGAACTTCCATCAACTGAGACGTCCGACCAAACTGTCTGGTTTGACAAATGAAGGAAATCAGATGTCTGATTGGTTAAGCCAAACGTCTGAGTGCCTGATACTCTTCTGTTCTTAAACTCCACAGGCATTCACAAGTCTGGCTTGGGTTCCCAAACGTCTGTTTACCTGTTTCTACCACCTTATTAACCTCTCTCCTTCAATTCTTTTGCTCTCTTCCTCCAATCGACATCCTGACACTTCCAACACGAAGCTCTACACCAAATCTTCAATCTGAAGCATTCATAGGCACATATTTGAATCGCATAACAACAACACTCCACCTTGATTCAACAATCAACAAAATGATCATAACAACAACACTCCACCTTGATTCAACAATCAACTAAAACCAAGCTAATCAAGTTTGTCCGATGCTCAAACTTGTCTTTAGAAAGCGACTTAGTCATCGTATCTGAAGGATAATCCATAGTACTCACCTTCACCAACTTGATCTTGCTTTATTCTACCTCAAGCATAAGGAAGAATCCTCTAACATCAACGTGCTTCGTCCGAGAACTTCTCTACAAGATGAATCATGCTTGGACTATCTAAAAATAGCGCTACTGCCTGCTCAACCAATGAAAGATCATCCAATAATGAAGTAAATAAAATCCCTCTTTAGTTGCTTCCACAATCGATACCAACTCGGCCTCTATAGTTGACAAAGCTACAGTAGATTACAGCTTTGATCTCCAAGAAATCAAGCTTATGCCATGTGTAAAAACATAGTCCAACATTGACTTTCATCTGTCACTATCCCTAGAATAATCTAAATCACAGTAACCTCTAAGAGATATGTCTCCATCTACTCCACCACAAAACAAGCCAACTGAAGAAGTTCCACCAAGATATATAAGTTCCACTTCACAATACCCACAACATGGGCCAAATCTTTTCAACGTATTGTGCCTGAGTGAGTCTCAACTCTCTCCTTTTCCTATCTTTGAATATCTTCATTTCCATAAAAATTTGTGCTTTTCCCAAATCCTTTATATTAAAATCTTTACTGAGCTCTACTTCTTCGAACTCATCATGGACAACATTTAATGCACATATTGCCATGCCATTATATTGAATGAAACAACTAACTATGATCCAAAATTTTAATACTAACCATATATAGATCAGAAATTCCTTAGTCCCTTTAATTATTTCTGCTTTCTTAGTACAACTCAATCCCATGTAGCTTTACCAAAATATAATTTTACATTTTCTTTATATTTTATCAAAGTTGATATATAATAACTCATGTTGACAGTAGGGAGACAAAATTATACTGAAAAATAATAAGTATTTTTTAAACTTATGCACCTAAGCATAAGCGAGCACTTTTATCAACTTAAACGATTATGATTTTTATCATAGTGCATAAAGTTAGGGAATTTTACTTTAATGCAACATTTCAAATGTCTAATAAAATGGCATATTATTGGATGGGAGGGTGAGTGGGTATAAATAATTATTTGTCTAATAAGCTAATAAGTGACCCACAATGCATATTACAGGTCTAGTATGCAGATGATTGAAAAGAATTCACTATATGAAATCTACGAGGGACACCTTATGGAGTTTGGTCACTCCTACTTTGTTAATCCGCTATCTAATACATAACACATTCTCTTATTATCTGTATTTACACCCAAAAGTTTTAGCTATATGCCTAATATTATTACTCAAGTGAAACAGAGATAGAAAAAATACTATGTTATTCAAGTGATACTATAGAGATAGAAACAATAATACTATACAGTTGAAAGATGATTATTTGATTATATTTGTTTGTAACTTTGTATGCACTATTCATTTTCTTATATGATAATAAAGTAAAGTACAACTTTGCAATTGCATTCTATATTAGAAAATGAAAAGCATACTAAAGTTCTTACAAGTGCTAAAATAAATAAATAAATAAATAAGCCAGGAAATCTAGATGCAACTATGACTGTGCAGGTCGAACAGCTTAAGTTGTTTGATGTGTTTGAAAACCGATATATGATGCATGCAGCTATTATTTGTGTTTAATGATTATCTTATCAAATAGGATGACTATAAAAATATGTAGAGATCTACACATCAGATTTCAGCAATTCATGTATCTGTGGGTTCTAATTCTAAATTTCCCGATGCATTCATAGTAATTTTATTGCATTTACTTCCAGGATCATTACTGTGTAGCTTATGCAATCAATGAGGCACAGGTTAGTAGAAACTAATAATAAGTTCGTGATTTCATAAAAGTTTAATTGATTGAAATCAATTTATGTGCAAATGGTTCAAGTTTTATTTTTGTTCTCTTATGGTGAAGGCTGGGAGGCCTAAAGAGGTTATCGTGGAAAATTGTTTTAAAAACAGAATGGAGCTGCAACGACCAGTACTTTTGGGTTTTCGAATTTGAATATCGAATCTATTTAAATATTCGGATTTGAGTTAAATTAGAATAAAATATATGTTTTAAATTTAGATATTATTTTTGATGATGTATTTTTAAATTAATTTATCGGATTTTTCCATAATTTTTAATTTGAAAAATAAAAATATTTTTGTTTAACGCTTTATGCGGCAAACGTCGGTACTTTTGAAATTTTACAAAATAAGTTAACTTGTTTATTTTTTTACTATTTTGTGATCGTATCACATTATTGAGCGCGATCATATTTTATTTTTGTCATTCGCCGCTCGTACGTGAACGTGATATGGTGTAGCGTCATGTTAAATTTGGATGATTCAAATATTTGTTGAGGAGGAAAGAAATAGATTAACCGGTTCAATCAATCAGTCAATTTGGCTTGCATATGGAAAGATATGAGAGAATATTTTGGAAGGAAACTAATTAATTAGCCAATCAATTAATTAATCAATGCATTTGTTACATGAAGAAATAAATGATTAGGCATGGAGAATCAATCAATCAAAGGAAAGATAAGGAAACCAAGATTACACCATATATTTGTCCTAAAATCAAATCATGCAATTTGGAAAGATATTTGGGTAATCAGAAAATTGATTTTCTTAATCTCCAAGCAACCCTTCATTATCTAGTCTATTTATATGAAAGAATTTCATCTTCATATGTATGCGAGTGTGTCAGAGCATCCACCATTATTCTTCTCTCTCTTTTGTACACTTTTTTCTTCAGTGGAATAAAAGAAGTTGTTGGGTCTCCGTGGACGTAGGATATTCATATCTGAACCAGGTTAAGTCTTCTGTGTCTCTTATTTCTGCTATTGTGTCTGTGAGACTGCATAATTGATTTTTTTAAAATTCCACTGATATATAAATAGACAATACTAGATCCTGATCAAATAATTCGCTTCTGCTCAAATTAAAACAAATTTCACTACAGTTTGGTATCAGAGCTAGTGTTATTGTTCCTTGGATATTAATGGCTACTTCTAGTAAGTCTGTTGGTAGATCTGGTCAATTATGGAGTAACACATTTTGACGGAAAGTGAGATTTTGGTACTTGGAAGATGAAGATGGAGGCTGTATTAAAGAAGGAGAAGACTTATAAGGTTGTTTCTGTGCCTGAGAAATTGAAAGATATTGATGCAGCTGATTTGGAAGAGATGGAAGATGAAGCTCTCAAACAATCCAGTTGAGTCTTTCAGATGAAGTTCTTAGAGAATTCTCTCAGAAGAAGACGGCGAAGGGACTATGGGATGCATTATCGGATGCATATCAAGACAAGTCTCTCACTAATGGAATTATTCTTCAACAACAACTTTATTCGTTCAAGATCAAGCCTAGAGCTGATCTCATGGAGCATGTAGATGCTTTGACCACTTTGATTATGAACTTGAAGGCTACGAAAGTTAATATTACCGATGAGGCTCCAGCTGTGATCCTCTTATGTTCCTTGCCTAAGAAGTATCCTGCTTTTGTTAATTCCATGATTTATGGCCGTAGTAAAATTAGCATGTCTGATGTAAAGGCTGGTCTTCATAATGAAGTATTAAGAGGTAGATTGGCAGCACTAGCTTGGATAGTGATACCGAAGGCTTATCTGTTCAGAGAGGTAGAGGCCAAAGCAGGTCGAAGAAAGGTAGAGGACAGAATTCTCGGCCGTCTCAGTCTATGGGGCCTAAGAAGTTGACTTGTCATTATTGTAAGAAACCAGGGCACTTCATAGCACAATGTCCCAAGCTTGAAGGTAGAAGAAAATATCCAAAGCAAGCCTCGGCTTCTACAGCAGAAAAATAAGATACAGAAAGTGACACCAATGTATTTATAGCTTCTGGCTCTTCTGGGAAGAGCAACTTATGGCTGATTGATTCTGGCGCATCCTATCATATGACACCTGATAGGAACTGCTTTTCCACTTACCATGAAATTGATGGAGGAGAAGTTCTGATGGGTAATGATGCTTCTTGCCGTATGGTTGGTGTTGGTAGCGTGATGATTAGAATGTTTGACGGTGTTATTCGTACGATCACTGTTGGTAGACATGTACCTGATTTGAGGAGGAGCTTGATTTCTGTTGGGGCATTGAGTAGACTTGACTTGAAGATTGTAGTGGAATGAGAGAAAATGAAGATATCGAAGGGTTCCATAATTGTTATGAGAGGTGTGAGGGTAGGAAATCTTTATCTATTAAAGGGCACTACTATAGTTGGTGAATCAGCTTCTGTTACATCTGTTGATTCGGATTCTTCCAGATTATGGCACTTATGGATGGATCACATCGGTGAGTGCAGCATGGATGAGTTGAGAAAACGAGGATTGATTGATTGAGTTCATCATTCAAAACTTGGTTTCTATGAAGAGTGTGTTCTTGGAAAGCAGACAAAGATTTCTTTTGGTATAGGAGAGCATAAAGAAAAAGCTATCCTGGAGTATGTTCATACAGATGACTGGGATCCCTCCCCTTGTCAATCTTTAGGTGGAGCCAGGTATTTCGTTTCATTTATAGATGATTTCTCTAGTAAAGTATGGGTGTACTTTCTTCAGTCAAAGAGTGAAACCTTTGCCAGGTTTCGAAAGTGGAAATCGATGGTTGAGAAGCAGTCAGGGAAGAAATTGAAAGTTCTCCGTTCAGATAACGGCGGTGAATTTGTGTCACAGGAATTAATCGATTATTATGAGTCTAAAGGCATTAAAATGCATTACACTACACCAGGCGACCCCCAGTCTAATGGAGTTGCAGAAAAGATGAATCAGAAATTATTATGGAGAACAAGATGCCTTAGACTGACTACAAAATTGAAGAAAGGATTTTGGGCTGAAGCTTTATCAATGGCGGCTTTCCTCATCAACCGCACACCTTTTACTGCCATAGATATAAAGATCCCTAAAGAAGTATGGAAAGGAGAGCCTGTTAGCTATTCTATCCTTAGAGTGTTTGGTTGCCCAGCTTATGTGCATGAGAGTAAAGGGAAGCTGGAACCTAGAGCTTGCAAGTGTATCTTTCTAGGTTATAGGAGTGGAGTGAAGGAATATAAACTGTGGTGTCCTATTAGCAAGAAGATCATTATGAGCAGTCATGTGACTTTTGATGAGAAGGCTATGTTGAAGGTGGAGCCTTCCTCATCGGATGATAATGAGAGGACATGTGAAGACTACTAGACACAAAGCAAGTCATCTATTGATTCTTTCCATAGACGTTCAAATGGTGTTTTCGATGACACCATGGTTGATGAGGGTAATACTGATGTTAGTACAGAGGATCAGACTCAAGGTGGAGCTCATTCAGAACCTAGGCCTGTCAGACAAAGAAGAAAGTCAAAGTGGCTTGATGAGTTTGTTGGATTGAGCATCGAAGACATTAACTTCGATGATATGGCAACATATGCTTTGGATGTTGTCCATGATGAGCCCTGTGATTATAGAGAAGCTATCGCATCAGTTAACAGTTCTAGTTGGTTAGTTGCTATGGAGGAGAAGATTGAATCATTGTAGAGAAATCATACTTGGGATTTGGTGCCTCTTCCCACCGACAAGAGAGCTATTAGATGCAAGTGGATCTATAGAGTGAAAGACGGTGAAAATGGTAATCTTACATATAAGGCAAGATTAGTCGCAAAGGGGTATGTCCAGAAGAAGGGGGTAGAGTATCATGATATCTTTGCACCAGTGGTTAGGCATACTTCTATTCGTATTCTCTTGGCATTAGTTGCTCATTATGATATGGAATTAGGGCAACTATATGTCAAAACTGCATTCTTGCATGGTGATCTAGATGAGGAGATTTATTTAAAGCAGCTGGAAGGGTTCATTGATAGTAGCAAACCAGATTATGTTTGCAAACTCAAAAAATCTATATATGGACTGAAGCAGTCTCCTAGACAATGGTGTACACTACACCAAACAGTCCATTTTGTAACACTTTTCCGCTTTCAATTTGTAATGGTTATAAATGTTACCAATTTCTAACGGTTATTTCGGTTACTAACATTTGTCACGGTTATTATCGTTACCAAATCTGGTTATTTCGTAAATAATTAAATGCTATATGGACAGGACTGTAATTTTATCTACTATTATTACTTAAACTATTTCTAACGAATAAAATTTCATTCTTCCAACGTTTTTCCTCTTTCGTTAATTTTAGGGTTGTCGCCAATTTGTTCTACCACTGCCTCCACGGTCTACCACCTCCTCCGCCATCTTCCACCGCGTTTGCCCTTTGTTCTACCAATTTGACGCCACTGCCTCCACAGTCTACCACCTCCTTCGCCATCTTCCACCGCCTTTGCCCTTTGTTCTACCAATTTGACGAAGATAAAGGTAGATTAGGGTTGCGTTCTATTTCGGCAATCGACTGCAAACTAATTTTCAAATTCAAATCAGGTAATCACTTCAACATTAATTTATTTTTTGAAATTAGGTATTTTGTGCTAAATTAGGATTTAAAGTAGTTATGTATGAATTTGGAGGTTAATTTCATCAACGTCGTGTTTTCTGTTTGTTACGTTTTCTGCTCATTTCTTAATTTTAGCCGCTTTCAGTTACGCTATTACCTAGAATGTATTTGGTTCTTATTTTACTGTAATCCCTCTACGTCATGCTATTTTAAGTCTTTGTGATGGCCTTGGAAATTGATTTGTTTTTTCCTTTACAAATTAGTTCAATTTTTTACATGTTGATTTAGGAAAATAAATTATCTTTTGTTTGATTTCTCTGATATTTGTTTGGCTTTCTTAAGATTCAAGATTCCAATTTAGGAAGTTATATTATGTTCGTTCACTTGATATATCTTGTCCACTATTTTTAGGTACTTTATGCAGCTAGTCTTTACCAGTGAACCATCAGGCAGGCTTTTAAACTATAACCCAGTGACGAAGGTGACAACCATTCTTCTATGGAATCTACAATTCCCTAATGGTGTCTCTTTAAGCAAGGAACAGTCATTTGTTGTGTTCTGTGAAGGATCACGTGGAAGGTATACGGGTCCTTGACATCTTACAAATTTATTTTGTTTACTTTCTCACACCTATGACTTATACTATTAATACACTCTTAATTCCATAGCATATCAAAATACACAAGGATGATCATGCTTTCATCTCCCACCCAAAATTCTAGCTAATTATTTGTTTGATTCTCAATTAACTCTAGCACAGGAAAGAGGCTAGTAAAGCCACACGATGGTTGTATTTATGGCTTTTGTATTTATGATAAAATTACTTGAATAACTTTATAGTAGTTTATGACATGCACGATTTGCTTAATATGAAGATTATGTATATGAAAAATTTGAAAGAGTATTTGTTCGACTTTGACGATGGTTGTAACAGCGAGCAACTATGAATTCTATACAATCATTTTCCTTTATTAATAGCAGTGATAAATATAGAATACTGAAGTCATTTTATGAGTTCATATTTGAAATTGCATGTTCTAGTTATTAACAACAAAGATAATTAATATAAAAAAAATGTAAGCTAACAGGGGTTGTGCAACAGAGCATGTTGACTTAGAATTCGAACTAGCTGTAATCTTAAAAACCTTATCAAAATTATTCTGACAAATTTTTTTTATTTGATAATAATAAAACACATGTTTATTCATATAGAGAAAATGGTGAATAATACCGGCATGAACTTTAAACCAAGCCTACTTCCATTTTCAAACGAACCCTTCTTTGACGGAAAAGGATGCAAATATATAGTCTATTAAACCCAATTTTTCTTACAGTAAGAGTATCAAAAAATCCATCACATCACCAACTCAACAATAGCCACAGCAGCATACCTAGTAGCGCCTTAAAGTATCCAACATCAAAACAGTTAAGCCTGTTAGCTAGTTTTCAGTCTTTTGATTAGAGAATTGAAAATATGAATAACTTAAATATTCGGCCAAATCATTAAGGAGCTTCTTCTTGCAATACTTGTTTGACATTTTCTTTCGTATCCATTAGCAAATATGCAAGCTTGTGTAGGTGGAGATCTTTGCCTTGCTAAAGAATAGTTTTTCTATGTTAAATTTAGAAATATTTTTGCCAAGTATGTGAAGTTTCGCACCTGCAAATTCAGATACTACATTACAATAATACCATCTTTAAACCTTTCAAGTATTGGGTCATATTTTTAATGGAGTGAATAACCTGGAGGAAAAGTTGGACAAAGTGGTTGTTTTACAATTTCTACCTAGAGCTAGCCCAACATTCTTCAGCATTTCTTTATGTCCTGTTGAATAAAAGTTCAAATAATAAAGAATTGTTTAACGAGGACAAAGATTAAAATTAAGAAGTAGTTGATCATCTGATCAGAATACTAATACATCAAAACTACTGTTTTTTACAGACCTTGTTGACAGTAATTAGAATAGAAAGTAGAATCCACAATGCCATTTTCATGGACATGGTCCTCCGGCACATGAAGCTCAACTTTATAATACTTGTTCATCCTACATATAGAAAAATTCAAATGCATATATATGATTCAAGAAATGGAATAAATATGTAAATTAAAAGATGATAATGTGGAAATATTCGTAGTTAAAACAGACCATGTATTAATTTTACAAGTTAGCAAAGTTAGCACCAATTGCCATATAATTACAAGTTAGCAGAGTATTTATTTTATGGCCAGTTTTGTTAATTGGGTAGACTAATTAACATTGTATTATGATATAAAGGGACAAAGGGTATATAATGTTTATCCAAACAAGACCATGTATTAATTTCATCTAGAACTTGAGTTATTAATAACTTGTAGAGAACTAAGGAAAAAGGCTATGAATGCAATTCATGCAAACTTACATTAGAGATGTGAATGCAATTGTCAGTTCATCTTCCCATAAATAGCATTATCCACATATTGTAATTTTAATATGTCGGGAAAAAGGTAAACATTAATTTTGCATGTGTAATATTTATCATGTATCCATAATGAACCTTGTTTCAAACTCAAAATCTAATATAAGCAACCACAACATATGTATATACAAACATAAATAAATGATTTTATATCATATTTTCTTGTAACTAGTCCCAAAAAATGTGAAACTCAAAGCTTGAATATTCAATTTTTCATACTAATTAAGAAGAAAAATCAAATTTTATAAACATAAAATCACCACTCAAAACCAGTCACATAAATAATAAATACAACAAAAATCAACTCAAAAAAATTGATTGGTAATACTCAAAATAAAAATATAATTTAGATCTCTGAGACGCAAAACCCATTCTCCTTATTCCACATACAGAAAGAAGAATCTGAAGACATGAGTGTGCTCTTCATCATGTAGGTAGACAGTAAAAAAAAGCTCGCCTGAAAGAACTATTGGAGGAAGCACGCCTGAAAGAAACATGCAGGAGTGCATGAATGTGGAAAGCTTGCCTGAGAAATTGCAGGAAGCAAGCGGGAAAGTGGGACAAAAATTTGGAAATCCGTATACTGAAGCGTATGGGATCGTAAAAGTGAGGCATGTGGAAAGCAGGGTTGTGAACAGTCAGGCGGTTTTAAATGATATGCATGCAGTCGGAACAGGAATTGTAGAAAGTCAAGGTATGTAGACAGTCCCACACATTGTCGTGGCCTCTGAAGCAGGGTGCAGTCAGAAAAAGAATTCGCCAAGTGTAGACAAATGCATCTGAAGCAAGGTTGTGAATGATGTCATAATCTCTGATGTAATTGCTCAATTAAGTCTGAAATGAAACTAAGTCTGAAATATAATAGAGATGTGCCAAAGATGCAAGCTTATGTCTTCGGGACTGAGACGTCGGGAATTTGGCTCTGAGGTTAAACTTCATATGGTCAATATTTAATGAAGTGTTGATTTTCCAGAAATTTTCTGCACTGAAGATGTGTGTGTATGTTGTGGGTAGTAAATCAGGAAACTTTGTTAAACTTTCATGTAGTACTTACATGCTATAAAGCGTTTAAAGGGGAAAAAAGTATAGAACACATGATAGCAAACTGAAACTAAGCCAAAATGAAATAAATTGAGATATTGCACAAGCTATGCACACAAACTAGATATTATATTTGACTTTAGAAGGAAACATGCATCCTCAAGGTAACATGCTTTCTCCATTCCTGTCAAAGAATGGATTACCGAGTGCATGATCAATTAACTTCAAGCAGTTGCCACTAATTAATATTAGCCACATTAATACCAATAAATAAATTAATTGCGGACGTCCTAATAAATTTTTTTATTAACAAAATTTGCAGAACAAAGTCAAGATCCATTGATATTCTGGGCTATTGTTCTTTTTTACATTATGTAACTGAGGGTAAGATTTTATTGATATTATGTCAATCTGCATATGTTTTAACTTATTTCACTTAACGCTCACTTCCAAATAAGTTCCATCAGCAATATTTGCACTAAAAGCTGCAAATATCTCTCATTTTTGCTTTTTTTTTCTTTTTTGGCGAATATTTGCTGTGACAATTACAAAAATTCAGTTTTTAGTGCAAATATATGAATTGAAAACTGAAAAATTAACTGAAAATAATTACAAAGATCTCTCGTGAAACTTTTTTTTTTAAAGACGGAAGTGTTTCTCGAAACTTTTAAAATGGTATTCGAGACACTTCCCTTGTTTTTAGGTGATATCAGAGAAAAATGTCAGAACTAAGTAATATCATTACAAGTGAAACAACTGACAACACATCAACAACCCATAAGCCTATCAATCCTATCCATCCATTTCAAACAAAAGGCCAGACAAATTGAAACGTGCAAACAGCTAATGGCTAATACCTTATCAAATAAAACTACTCAGATAAGGCACCCTTCTGAAGAAAAAAAACCAAAGTCCATCCTCCCCTACAAACTTGAAACACAAAGAAACTATAGTTAAAATGGCTCAAGCTATGACTTCAATGACAGGTTTGTGTGGGTCGGTCAAGTTACCAAATCTGAAACCATAAAATCGTACATCTGCCAATAGAAGATTGGAAGTACGTGCTCAGCATGGGGAAGATGAGTCCATGGCTCAGACTGGGCGTAGAGTGGCACTTGGGCTCGTGGGTGCTGGATTGGTCTACGGCTCGTTCGCTAATGATGTGCTTGCTGATGGCAAGCCTATTATGTTGGGCCCACCTCCTCCCCCTTCTGGTGGACTTCGTAAGTAACCTATTACTCATGTATAGCAAGAGCAGTGATTTGTCTCTAGACTGTCTATCTAAATGTCGTATGTTCATCGTCTGGACCGTTAAATCTAATTCAATGATGGAAAACACTAAGTGAAATCCTGTTTTGAATTTTTATTCCCTTGAATTCTCAACCTGTTCAGTTGTGCAATGTACCTTTTTTACTGTACATGCAATGTGCTTATTGAAATTTTAATGTCCTTTATATTATGATCTTTTTTGTCTAAATCCTCGGCTACAGTTGTTATGGCCGAAAGGAAGACGAGTGGACTAATAAGACCTTGTCACATAAGAGAAGCTTATAGAAGCTGAAGCTGGAAGGAAAAGTACCTAGAAGATCAGTGTGCCTAGACTTATCCGATAGTTTGCTTTGCAGCTTGTTTATTGCTAGGCATTGGTATGCTTCATTGCTCATTTAAACCGATTTATCAATTTTATGTGCATGTTATGTGTAAGTAGTGCACTTTACTGTGATATTTCATTAAGAGAATTGCTGTTCAATGTTAGATTATCCATGAAAATTATGATGAACAGTTGAGAAGTTGAAGTTCAGCTAATATCCTACAATTTTAAACTGAATTGGATATATTTTTATTCATATATTGAATTTAAAGCTTGAACTTTTTTTTCCGAACTTTAGAATTCTTACAATTAAGTTACATGTAAGAGAATAATTGTGTTTGCTTATACATATAAATCTAATGCACTTTAAATGTAATTATGATTAAGATGTTATATTCTAAAAAATGAAATATTGTAGAATATTTAATATTAAGGAAATGTCTGATATTATGATTAAGGTATTATATTCTAAAGCAATAAATTACAAAATCAAATTGTAGAAAGCTTTCCCAACCATTTCTAAAAGCAGTCTTGAATCGAGGAGTTGGGTAGTCTGTTATCTTAGGAGTTGGGGCATTCTTTGCAGTTTTCACTTCTTTCTTGGTATGAATGTGTATTTTATCTCATAAAGAAGTAGATATACTATTGCCTGGTCCATTCAAAAATATTAACTTTTGGCCTGTTGGATAAAAAATAATCAGTAGTAGTGCTTGTGGAAATTAATTGTATGCACCTGGCAAAGTAAATGCAATAGAATATGATTGGTGAAAAGATCTAATAAAGTATCAGGACATCCCGTTTTCATTTTATTTATCTATTTTGTAAGTATCAAGAAAGCTTCTCTTTGTTAAGTTTGTTGTTCATATGATTTTGATTTATATTGTTGTCATTTCTGTGCTTGTTGTCATTTGTCATCAGAGCTGCAATCATTCGTCCTGGTGAAGAGTGCCATCGTCAATCCACTCACATGCATATTCGTACTTGTGTTTGTGTCTCAGTGGTGTATGCATGGGTGAGTGATGAAGTATGAGCCTGCGTTTGCTAACAGGTGCGTGTGTTTTTTCCTCAATGGTGCATGTGCTCCATTGTCTTGCTCTATGTTTCCATATTTTCATTTTTGGTCTAATCATTTTTATTTTATTGAAGAAACCTGCTACTATTTCATATTTTATTTAATTGTCATATCCATAAAGAAGTACGTTCACAAACTAAACTATTTGAATATGAAATTGGTTCCATTTTGTGGGTGAGCGCATGCTTATGCATGGGCAAGCTCCTGTAATTTATATTCAGTATATGCCAGAGTGTGTTGTATCTTCTTTTGAACTTCATGGATATTAAAAGAAATAAACTAGTTTGTAATGTTATTTCCAGATATTAAATTATTTTTATAAAAGATTGACAAGTTAGTTTTATTCAATAACATAATATAGACCATAACCTCTACTTTATAGTTTTTAATGTATTCTATTCTGCAGTTATAAAACCTGTGCGTTTAAGTTAGTATACTTTAGTGTTTGTGTAACTATGTCATTTGAACATGTATATCATAGTTTGATAACTTTATTGGCTTCATTGATAGTCCTGCTGAAGAACAACAGTTAGTGCAACTTTTCAAGTGTTTGTCACTTGGTTCAACTCTAGCTGAAATGCAACAATGTATACGGCAACTTGTTAGTCAGATTGGAACGAATGCGATGGCACTAAGAATAGAAATTGGTTCGAATACCGAGCACCATCCTAGCCCTACTCCTACTTCATCTACTGCTGGTATTAGATCTTCTACGGTTGAAAGGCAAGCGGTGCAATTATTGTCACGAAAAATGGAAGTGGTAGCTAAAGGACATCTTGGAGTGCAGAAAATTTGTCATGGTAGAAAGGTTGGAGATGGAGAAAATGTTGTTTGGGTGAAGGATGTTCTTAATCCGAACGAGCCACTTTTTGATGCACCTCAAAATGGTCATTATATATTGTCCGAGTTGGTTGATGGTGGTTTTGTAGTTTGGCCGGAGTGTCGTATTCGTTGTTTGTAAGCTTCTAGATATGTTATTGTTTGCACAAAAAATGGACAAACACCTCAAAGTCGTATGATTTAGTAGATCTTATGTTGTTCTTAGTGATTTGGGTGATTTATGCAGATATGCAAAAAACATGGACTAAACTGTAAAGAGACACACAGATTTATAGTGGTTCGGCCAGAATGTGCCTACGTCCACTTTATATGTTATTTCTCCTTTAGATCTCAGATTACAAGTACAAAACTTTGGTACAAGTATCTAAAAGTGTTTGAAAGTTCCTTCCGTGCTTGAGCTCTCAAACTTCTCCCCCATTGTTGTACCCCTGCCCCTCTATTTATAGAGTGAGGTTGGGGGCAGGGGTCTTGGATGTATATAGCTGCTGGTGGGCCTGGGCTGAAGCAATCTGGCCTGGCAGCGTTCTGGTTCGGCGAAGCTTTGGTTCGGCCGTGCTTGGAGAAGGTTGGAGAAGCTTGGGTTCGGTGGTCTCCTGGTTCGGTGTAGGGTGGTCCGGTGTTGGGTTGTTGGAGTTGTGGTTCGATGGTCTCCTGGTTCGGTGTAGGGTGGTCCGGTGTTGGGTTGTTGGAGTTGTGGTTCGATGGTTCATGGAGGTGCAGCTGGTTCGGCAGTGAGATGCCGAATGAACTTGGGAGCGCCGAATGAGCTACTGTACTGGGAATGCCGGATGAACCATGGCATCTTGAAATGCCGAATGATATTGGGAAGGTGAATGCCGAATGACCTTGGTGATGCTGATTACCGAATGAAACTTTAAACCTTTGATACCGAATGGACTTTTACACTTGAATCATGAGTGAAATCCCAGACTTCTATACGCTTGCTGGCTGCTTCTTCTTGGTTCAGTCGTGGAGGAAACGCACCCAACACTGATATTCCAATTTTGACCAAAAATGGGATAACACTTTGCCCCCCAAAACATGACTTGCAGTAGGAAGACGTGTTTTGTAATGCCATGAGCTGGATGTTCGTATCCTGTCAACAACCTGTAAAGAGCTTGATAGTTTTATATGGCCCCAAATGACGACCGTTCGGGATCGAGCTACTTGGGATGAAGCGCGGCCGTTCGTGGTCAAGCGCCTAACTTCAAATGACGACCGTTCGCGATCGAGTCATTTGAGGTGAAGTGCGACCGTTCGCGGTCAAGCGTCTAAATCCGTGCGACGATCGTTCGAGATCGAGTCATTTGTGGTGGAATGTGATCGTTCACGGTCAAGCGCTTTACTTCAAATGACGATCGTTCGGGATCGAGTCATTCGAGGTAAAGTGCGACCGAGCCCGGTCAGAAGGCGGACCTCATATGGCGACCGTTCGCGATCAAGCCACTTGGGGTGAAATGTGACCGTTCGCGGTCAAGCGCCTTACTTCGAATGACGATCGTTCGAGATCGAGCCATTCGTGGTAAGGTGCGACTGTTGGCGGTCAGGGGGTGGACCTCAAATGGCGACCGTTCGCGATCGAGCCACTTGTGGCGAGATGAGTTGTGCCGTTCGAGGCGAGATTGTGACTGTTCGAAGTCGGGTGCCGTTCGAGGCGAATTGTGACCGTTCGCGGTCGGGGTGCCGTTCGAGGCGAGTTGTGACTGTTCGAAGTCGGGTGCCGTTCGCGGCGAGTTGTGACCGTTCGCGGTCGGGGTGCCGTTCGAGGCGAGCTGATGTGTGCCCGGGGGGGACTTAATACCATCCAAACCAGATTCACATTCGGGTGAGTTTCTGGATTGTCTGTTGTGGCGGTTTATCACTATCTCAGAGCATGCCTAGGGATCGTTCGCGATCCCGTACATGTGTAAGTAGCTTAGCCATTTTAGAATTATCAAAACCAATATTTCCATTCAACTGATGAAATTTAAAATAGAAATGTTCAGCAAAGTCAAATCCAGATTTAAGAAGTAAAGAACAAAAGCAAAGCAGTGACGTCGGAGTGCAAACGCCTATATCGATGTGGTTTATAGTTGTATCAGAGCATGCCTGAGGATCGTTCGTGGTCCTGTACATGTGTAAACAACTTAACCGTATCCGTGTGGAGTTTGCTGCTCGTTCGTCGTTATTATCTCAATCAATGGATAACAAGCCGACGTCTTGATCCCGAGCCTTCTTCAGTTGGTGCGGGCGGTGGTCGTTCTTATTCCACCGTTGTGGCCCTCCGAAGTATGCCTTGTTGGCAACGAGGTATGCTTCGCTCAAGAACTTGTGTTGGTGAAAGCAAATTTGTCGGCATCAAATTCTCATTTCTTTGGATGTTTGACAGATGTTAACTGAGTGAGGGGCTTCGCATGCTCCTTGTTTCTGGTCCTTGGTGGTTGCCCCCAGCTATTTGCTTCATGGTAGAAGGAAAGTTTGAATGAGAGGACGCCTCTTGGCCGCCCCCTTGCTGAGTTCCTTCCATAGCGCTTTTCCTTGTATGAGGCTTCTTCGTCTTCTAAAAGCTAGATCTAGGAACCCGTTTTCTGGATCTAAATTTCTTCTTTCAGATCTGAGATTCCCTTGTTCTTCTCAGTGAAAGCACCAAAAATGTTTGCACAAAAAATGGACAAACACCTCAAAGTCGTATGATTTAGTAGATCTTATGTTGTTCTTAGTGATTTGGGTGATTTATGCAGATATGCAAAAAACAGGGACTAAACTGTAAAGAGACACACAGATTTATAGTGGTTCGGCCAGAATGTGCCTACGTCCACTTTATATGTTATTTCTCCTTTAGATCTCAGATTACAAGTACAAAACTTTGGTACAAGTATCTAAAAGTGTTTGAAAGTTCCTTCCGTGCTTGAGCTCTCAAACTTCTCCCCCATTGTTGTACCCCTGCCCCTCTATTTATAGAGTGAGGTTGGGGGCAGGGGTCTTGGATGTATATAGCTGCTGGTGGGCCTGGGCTGAAGCAATCTGGCCTGGCAGCGTTCTGGTTCGGCGAAGCTTTGGTTCGGCCGTGCTTGGAGAAGGTTGGAGAAGCTTGGGTTCGGTGGTCTCCTGGTTCGGTGTAGGGTGGTCCGGTGTTGGGTTGTTGGAGTTGTGGTTCGATGGTCTCCTGGTTCGGTGTAGGGTGGTCCGGTGTTGGGTTGTTGGAGTTGTGGTTCGATGGTTCATGGAGGTGCAGCTGGTTCGGCAGTGAGATGCCGAATGAACTTGGGAGCGCCGAATGAGCTACTGTACTGGGAATGCCGGATGAACCATGGCATCTTGAAATGCCGAATGATATTGGGAAGGTGAATGCCGAATGACCTTGGTGATGCTGATTACCGAATGAAACTTTAAACCTTTGATACCGAATGGACTTTTACACTTGAATCATGAGTGAAATCCCAGACTTCTATACGCTTGCTGGCTGCTTCTTCTTGGTTCAGTCGTGGAGGAAACGCACCCAACACTGATATTCCAATTTTGACCAAAAATGGGATAACAGTTATAGTAGTGAAATTTGAAGTTGTCACGATGAACTTTGTAGAATTTGGTATGTACTATTTCGTACGTTTGATGCTTTTTAACAATTTGATGATATGTTAGTTTTGAATTTTAGTTTTGTGTTTTCTGTTGTTATATATTCGTATAGATATAGTTGAATGAAATACTATTAGATGTTGAATAAGATATGGTTCTGCCATACCAAATTTGTAACACTTATAAGTGTTGGTAATTTTGCTATTTACTTATACAAGGAATTCCTAACGCTTATAACCGTTGAAAACTAAAATATTCCCAACGGTTATAACCATTGGGAATGTGAAGTAATTTCCAACGGTTATATCTGTTGGGAATTACCAAGATTCCCAACAGTTATAACCGTTAGAAATTACGGTTTTTCCCAACGGTTATAACCGTTGGGAATAACCAAAATTACCAACGGTTATAACCGTTACAAAATATGTAAAAAAAATTGTAACATACCTGCTACCAACGGTTATAACCGTTGGGAATTAGATTACCAACAGTTATAACCGTTACAAAATGACAGTTCTGGTGTTGTGGTAAGAGGTTTGATAAGTTTATGCTTTCACAAAGATACTCCAGAAGTTTCAAAGACCAGTGTTTATTTAAGGAGATGTGATGGTGATATGATTTAATTGTTGTTATATGTTGATTATATGCTGATTGCATCTTGGAGTATGGTCAGAATTTAGGAGTTGAAAGTGGAGCTCAGTAGAGAGTTTAACATGAAGGATTTGAGAAAGGCACACAGAATATTGGGTATGGAGATAAGCAGGGATAGGAAGCGGAGAGAATTAAGGCTCACTCAGGCATAGTACATCGAGAAGGTCCTCGCTCGATTTGGAATGGAGAAAGTTAAACCGGTTGGCACTCCATTAGGCTCTCATTTTAAGTTAAAAGACTTATCTCCCTCATCGGAAGAAGACAAAAGGTATATGGCTGATATACCTTATTCTAGTGCCGTTGGTAGTCTTATGTATGCGATGGTGTGCACAAGACCAGATTTGGCCCATGCAGCGGGTGTTGTGAGTCGATATATGTCTAACCCAGGCAAAGAACATTGGCAAGCAATGAAGTGGATTCTTAGATATCTTCGAGGAACTTCTTCGGTGGGCTTGTTATATAATGGAGTGGATGGTAACATCTCTCTTAGAGGATATTGTGATTCTGATTATGCTGGGGATAGAGATGCTAGGAAGTCAGTGTCGGGCTATGTTTTTACACTTGGCATAGGCTCGATTTCATGGAGATCAAAGCTTCAATCTATCGTAGCTTTATCGACTACCGAAGTAGAGTTGATATCAATTGTGGTAGCAACAAAGGAAGGATTATACTTGCTTCAGTTGTTGGATGATCTTTCAATGGTGCAGCGGACAGTAGAGCTATTTTCAAGCAGTCAAAGTGCGATTCATCTTGTAGAGAATTAAGCTTATAATTCACGGACAAAGCACATTGATTTTAGAGGTTTCTTTCTTATGCTTGAGGAAGAACGAAGCAAGATCAAATTGTTGAAGGTGAGTACTTTGGATTATCCTTCAGGTATGAAGACAAAGTCACTTCCAAAGGACAGGTTTGAGCATTGCTCAAACTTGATTAGTTTGATTCCTATTACTTGAGCGCCATGGTGCGCTAGACCCAACAACTTCTATGTTGATTGCTTGATGATGAGATGATGAAGAGAGATTGTTATATTTGAATCAAGGTGGAGTGTTAAATTTGGATGATTCAAAATTTGTTGAGGAGGACAGAAATTGATCAATTGGTTCAATAAATCAATTAATTTGGCTTGCATATGGAAAGATATGAGAGGATATTTTGGAAGGAAACTAATTAATTAGCCAATCAATTAATTAGTCAATGCATTTATTATATGAAGAAATAAATGATTAGGCATGGAGAATCAATCAATCAAAGGAAAGATATGGAAACCAAGATTACGCCATCTATTTTTAAAATCAAATCATGCAATTTAGAAAGATATTTGGATAATCAGGAAATTGATTTTCTTAATCTCTAAGCAACCCTTCATTATCAAGTCTATTTAAATGAAGGAATTTCATCTTCATATGTATGCGAGTGTGTGAGAGCATCCACCATTATTCTTCTCTCTCTTTTGTACTCTTTTTTCATCAGTGGAATAAAAGAAGTTCTTGCGTCTCCGTGGACGTAGGATATTCATATCCGAACCACGTTAAATCTTTTTTGTCTCTTATTTCTGCTATTGTGTCTGTGAGATTGCATAATTGATTTTTTTTAAGTTCCATTGATATCAAAATAAAAAATACTAGATCTTAATCAAATAATTCACTTCCGCTCAAATTAAAACAAATTTCACTACCTGTCATACCCCAAAACTTTTATATACTAGAAGTTCAAACACAAAATATATTTCTCGTCCTTCCTCTGTATTGCATTAAGTGTTCATGTGCACTGCATTTAATAGTTGGTACCTCTTTCCTTAGCAATTAACACATCTATTGCCTATATATACACTTTTTATTTTTTTCACTTTGATACATCATGAAAACAAAATGCACGCATGAAAATAAAATGGAAACTACATTCCCTTATACACAGAACATGAACACACATGCAATACAATATATATTTTTGGTCCACTGCATACTTTCAAAAAACTTTTCATTCTTCTTCTATCCAAATGCTCATGAACACGGAGCCACATTCATTTGTACACATGCAGCAAACTCTTTCCCATCTCAATTTCCATTCTTTTGTTCACTACAACATATACACAGCATGCATAAAAGAAATACTCAAAGCACACTTCTCCAATTCTTCTCCTTCTTTCTTTATTTATATATTTATGTATGGCCGAGTGTATGTATATATGGGTATGGTGAGTTTCAGGTGTATAGGCGCATGAGTGGGAAGGGATAAGGAAGAAGGTAAAGGCGGTCATGCATGTTGCATGCGTCAGCAAGTAGAAAATGGTGGAGGAAGAGGAGTGTGTGGGTTTGTTTGATTGGGCTTTGTGGGCTTTGTTATGGCTATACATGGGGAAGGGTAGTGTGTAAACGTGTGTATGGGAAGATTGAAAAAAATTTGAAAGTTAGAAAACGTTGTGTGCATGGAAATGTGAATGGAAGAACATGTGCATGGGAAGAAAGAAAGAAATGGAGGAAGAAGGGGAGTGTGTGGGTTGCAGAGATGTTTGTGCTTTAGGCCTATTTGGTTATGGTTGAGCTTATATATAAGTTAAGTTATATTTAGTTAATTAGTTTATTTGGTTAAGAATTATTTTAGTTTAAATAAATTACTTAGTTAGTTTAGTTTAAATTAACTTGAGATGATGGCTGTAACAATCCGAGCTTGCGGGTTTGCATGATATTTTGGCCAGGTATATTTAGTGATCGGGCTTGCCTGGTTTGGGCATAAGGATATCGTTTAAGTAACTTTAGAAATTAATCTAGTTAAGAGTTTAAAACTTTGAAAATTGATAACATGTCCATAGGATATCCGCGCGGCGTTCGAAGTTAGATTTGTATAAACAAATAAAACACACTAGTGTAGTTTATTGACATGTTTAGAAAAGTATAAAATATTGATAAAATATTAGTGATATTTTTTTAGCAGAATAAATCTCCATTCTGCTATTATAAACCGTGTAGCTTTATTATTATTTGACAATTAATCTGTTTGATATTGATTGTTAATTATTTAATAAATAGATGCATTGCTATTTATTATTGTTGTTGATTGATTGTTTGGTTGTTTGGATTGCACTTGGCCAGTTTATGAGCACTGATTATTATTTATTGATTGTTGACTTTGCTCAACCAGTTTATGAGCAATTAATTATTCATATGCATGGGCTGAGTAGAAAATAATTGTAGACTAACACCTTGTGATTTATTTTACGATTTGACTATAAGGTGTTTAGCGGTAATGTGTGGTTCACTTCAATTTAATGAATTGTTTTGAAAATTGATTTTCAAGTTGAAATGTTATGAAATGTTCTCCTTTAAAAGAGAAAAAGAGAGATATCTAAGAAAAAATATTTTGAACTAATTTTATATAAAAGTGATTCATATAATGAATCATTTATAAAAATGATTTATAAAACAGAAAGAATTTCGAGGACTAAACCCGATGGCTTTAAGATGATTTTTGAAAGGATTTAGAAATGGAAATTATTATAGATTTGAAGTATTTGTAATTATTAGTGTAAATGATATTTTCCACTTCGGGATATAAAGTGATTTGTTATGTTACCAAAGATTCGGGTAACCCATAATCTACGAAACGCATGGGCAAAGGAGGTGCAGATGTTCTATAGCCTCGGTGTAGTCCGCTCTTGGAATAAAGTGATGCACCAATCTATTATTTATTCGAAAGGCTAGACCTAGGGGCCTGGTTATGAATAGAAGCCGCCCGAGACTTGGTAGCATTTAGTTTTGTATGCTTTATATTGGTATCGTTTCAAAAGGTGATTTGTTTTCAGATCCCAAAGTGACTAGTTTGAATACAAAAGATATATGTATTTCAAAAGTTTTGAAATAAGAATTCGGGGATAAATTCCAAAGGGATAATTTTTGTAAACTTAATTAGATTTGAAAAATATAAATGTAAAGATTAAACCTAAATGGGTAGTTTTGGGAATTGCATATTGTTTGTGCGTTGTAGGCTCCATGGGTCCTGTTTGTGGTAGGAGAATTACATTGGCTTGATCCTGTATCTAATTGGGTACCCAATTAGATAGGGGTATGTAGGCAGTCACAAGTGGTAGTGATGCAGTCCCAATAATAACACAACATTTTTATGTTTATTGTTTGCCATATATCATGTATTGTTGTATCTTTTCTGCTTACTATTTTATTCCACATTTACATTGTTTATTGAGTTCATACGTAAGGATATTGCTGTTTCTCATCAGAGTTGCGTAGCGGTGGATTTACAGTATTATTTGTAGTATTTGATTTTGGGATAGTATTAAAGCACACTGTAGATTACTCTGATAACTTGTATAATTGAAAGTCGTATCCTATACATTTAGTAATGTTGAATATTTATCAAATATTATGTATTAAGTTGGTGGTTTTCATTCATAGTTTTAGAACGGATGGGTTTTTCGGTGATTTTTACTGATCCGGAAACTCGGGTTGTTACGAGAGCACTAAATTGATGGTAAATTAATCCTCGCAAATTAATATCTTATTTATTTTTATTAAGGTATTAAAATTTTTTTATTTAAGCTTTATTGTAGATATGATTTTACTATAAATTTAGGACACATTTGGCAGCCCATATTTCTTATATCTTCAAATGTAGCAGCCATACTCTTACATTTTGGATACCACTACACAGAAAAAAGATACTTCTATTTATTTCCCTTTCTAATGGTTAAGATCTTTAAGTGGTCTTTGGTTATGTTGACTCTATTCTTTTTGGTGGTATTTATGACTAATCTATGTGGTTAGTAAAAATCTTTATAACTTTATTCAGGGTGAGAAGATATGAAAGAAAGCATAATAACGTTTTACTATAGGAATTGATGATGCTTCATATAACTCTATTCTTGCTGGTGGTAGTTATGACTAATCTATATGGTTAGTAAAAATATTTTTAACTTTTTACTATAGGCTTTCCATATCAGTCTGTGTGCTGATGCTTCACGTACTACTTTCACTCCAGCTTATGTTTGGTTGATAATAAATGGATAGTTGTTCATACTTACTTTAGTCTACATCATGAATGGCTTCAAGCTCAATATATTATAATATATATTGTTCAGGTTTTGTCATTCAGTTAACCATAGGTCTACCTATTCTATATTTGTAAAATTTTGTTATTAATTAATATTTTATTGTTTAATTTTGTTTCAATGGTTGACTTGATTTATGACATATTATAAAAGTAATAAATGAAGCTTAGAACAATAATATGAGTGGTTTTACTTCTTTAAGAAACTTATCATCAAAGCCAATGCCAATATACTTATCTAGCTTAAGAGATCCATATTCGTTTCATCTCTCAACTTTAAAGAGGATTCACTTGGACAGAACTTTATTTTCCTTTGAGATGTTGATACTAGTTAGCTTGCACCATTAGCATCCATGAACAAGCTATTAAATAGGCAGTTTTAAAAAAATGTAACAATATCATCAATGTATCCTTGCAATACTTTTTGCCCATATATCTACACACATATGTGTGCGCACGCATCGTGGTTTGCTAACATAAAGCCAAAAATGTTTTTTCTATGGTACTTGATCCTATATACATACATTTCTGGTTTGCATGTTTTGTACATGCTAGATCCATAAATTTAACATGTAGCTTATGGGTTCTTTTATGCTTGGAATGGGTGACAGAGTAGCCATGTAAGGAGGATGCTGCCATATAAATCTCTTCATTTAGTTTCCCTTAATCAATGATTTTCAACCTTATTCCTTCAATTTGCATGTTATAATTAAGCTTGCATGGTGTTCATATTTCTCATAGCTATGCCACCTTATTGTCCTATGTCATAAAACTAGGTTTGTCAAGACATAAAATGTGTGCATTTAATCAAGATATTCATATCATATTTTAATATTGCATTTGGTTAACCATTGAGTGGGTTCGACATGTTTCTTAATCATACTTAGTAATTTTAATCACTAGTGTCTTATACAAATCAAATCTACTATCCCAACTCATTTTGTTTTCGTATGTCCATTCATTTCATTATTCTCTTTTCTTACTTGCAGGTTATCATGGGATTGAATTCTTGATTTTTTTGGAGTTCGGTTCAACATGGGTTTCAGCTACTTCTGCTTGGATCTTTGTTTCTATTTTTTCATTTTAACTGTCTGATATTTGATCTTCGGCAACCACATTAATTAACGAATTCTTTCGGTTGTCCGAAGCAAAAAATTTAGTGTTTTTAGCAGCAATGAATTTGAATTACGTTAGAAGCAAATCTATTAGTTTTTATTAGCAGTAATATTAACTGTTTTATTATTAGCAATAAAGAATTTTTTTATTTGTAGGACTTAACTATGTTGAATATGCTAGTATATGATTTTTGTTTGATGATAATAAACATATATATATATATATATTCATTTAAATGTTGTTAATGTACTATTTTATTTTTCACATAATTAAATAAATATTTGTTTAATAAAATAAATAACACATAATTTAAATTCAAACAGATATTTTATTCATACAAATATTTATTACAACTTTTGAATAATACAAATTTGAGCTCTCACTATATATATATACAAATTTCAATTACATTACAATTTCAATCACATCACATTTTTCACTATACATTTGCACCTCACTATATATCACTCAATCACTCGTATTTAATCTTCAACTATATTCCAGATTGAATCCAGCATCTGAGCGATCTGTAAAATAAACACTGAAGCAGTAAAATTGAAAAAGAAATATTTTTGCAGTGTAAAATAAAATGTATTTTGAAAATATTATTTGCCTCAGTTATTTGGGTTATTCGTCATCATTTAAATTTGAATTCATCATACACGAACAGCTTGTGACATGCACAGTGTATCACTGTACATGCCACAAGGCCGTGCACACCAATGTACTTTTGATAAAATTATAGGGACAGGTGACCACATGGTCAAACCCAATCAAAAGTCGGGTTCAACTCATGTGAAATACAAATAAAGTCACGATACAAGCACAAGGTCAAACCCGAGCTTTAAGCTGGATTCAACACAGGTGCAAGTTCAATAAAATGGTCAAAAATCCAAAACCAACAAAAAACAAGCCTTGACAAAAATTCAGTGAGTGCACAAGAAAACAATGAACTGGTCACTACAACCCAAACCAATATCACACTTATGTATATGCTATACACTGACTCATGCAACACATGAACATGTATGTATGCAACCCAAATCAATGAAGGTTCACACATGAAGCATGTTCAGATTTCAAACCATAACCAGAACCAAGGCAAAATGAAGACAAATTCCAAAATCATCAACTCAGTGCAGCACAACCAATCTGCCCAGGACCAAAGACATATATATATATATATATATATATATATATATATATATATATATGAACATAACAATCAAATGAATCAAAGGAGAACCAGACCTACAGCTAACAAGGAAAAAATGCAAACACACATACAATGACAACTAGAGCTCAATGCAATCAAGACACAGTTGCAAATACAAGTCGATGAGCAAATACAAATGAATTTCAAAATCTGTACATGCATGAAAGTAGACAGCAGATGAGCAAATGTAGACCAGAGCTGCAAAATCTATATGTATGCATATATATACATATTAGCACAAGTTCAGACATGTACAAATATGCAAAACCAAATGCAAACTACAACAGAGGCATACAACAATCAAGTGAAGGCATGGAGGCTACACGGCAGTAGACAAAGCAGTGTAGAGCAACACAGACATACATATACATATATATATATGCATCTACAAGTGCACCGGGACAGTACACAAAAAGACAGTGCATATTGAAGCACACGGCAGTGGAAAATGCAATACACAACACACACACACACACATATATATATATATATGTATGTATGTATATAAATGGTGCTCGACAAATTACAAACTGTACATGAGACAGCAAGCTACATAAAGACCAGCATATAAATGAAACAACATGTATACATATATGCAGCTATGAATAAGACTACATCAAGTCACGGTTCAAACTAGTAAACACTGTGAAGCCATAAGGTTCCAAATGACCGAAGTCGAATAACATGAGGAACACGAATTAACAAAGTCAAATTTTCATAAATCAAGTCACTGGCCGAATTCAACTTACAGAGGAATAATTCAAAGTAATGCCGAAGTCACAAACGGAAACAAGTTCAAAAGCAAATCAGAACCATGGTGACCAAGGAAAGGAATCGAACGAGTAAAAATCAAAGCCATAATACACAGGCAACAAATTATACGAATCGAACAAGTCAGAGAAATCATCAACATCCAAAAAAAATCAAACAGCCGAGTCCAAAATTATCAGACAAATTCATATAAAATATACGAACGAAATTATAGGGGATCGAACCCTATTTAACCCTATCATCATCGGCATTTTTGATTCATTCGAGTTCAAGCAACAACAGAGATAAATAAATCATTCAACTCGAATCAAAGTCAAGAATAAACAATTATTAGTAAAAGAAAATCACGTACCAAATTACAACATCGATCTCGACTTAGATTGAAGCAGCCATAAGCAAAGTGAAGAAACGGTCGATTGCCGACGCAAATCAAAATAATATCCATTGTAATCGACTTACAATCAAGCGGCACCTCAATTCCATGAAAACCCTAATTTTAGAACAAAGAAGGAACGAAGAGGAACGAAGAAAGGCAACCATTTTCATAGAGCAAAGCGGGCCGATAAAAGAATAAAGGGGATAATTTTTTTAACACTTAACATATATTTAGGCCGGCTTTGATAAAATACATTTGGGCCTTTATTTTTAAATTAGGGTTTTTATTTTTAAATTGTTTTTAAATTTTTATTTTTCATTGATACCGTTGTAAATTCTAGTTGTGTGATTAGGGGACGAACTACGGTAGTGTAGTTCGAGAATTCACAACTCAGTGGCTGAGTTGTGGCAGAGTTTTGAGCGTAGAGTTAGGTTAGTCGATAGCGGGTGTCACGAGTTTATGTGTGTAAGTGTCTGACTACTTAATTTCTAGTAGAAACCTTGCGGCAGCACGTAGATAGGGTTTTGCGAAGCTGGGTAAATCTGTGTGTTCTATTTTCTGCTTTTAATATTCTGTTATTATATGTGCTGCTATAATTCTGCTATATCTGTGCTGAAATTATTTTATACTTCTGCATTAAATTTTTATAATTATAGTATCACTTATTCACCCCCCCTTTAGGGTGAAATCGATCCTACAAGTGGTATTAGAGCTAGGAACAGAAGTCAATTTTTGTTTTAAAATTTTGATTTTTCAAAAATCAATTTTTTTTAAATTTGAATTTTTAAAAATGGCTTCTTTTAATAATGCTTTTACTAAGGGTCGGTCCAATATTATTCCTCCTGTTTTTGATGGAACGGAGTTTTTGAATTGGAAATTAAAAATGGAATTTTATTTAAAATCTGCTAATGTTAAATGTTGGGATATTATTGAAAATGGGTGTGATATAATAGACGAGAAAATTCCTTCGATTAATGCTCTTGCTATGCATATATTATATTCTCATATTAATCAAGATAATTTTAACTTTATCTCTCATTGTGAAATTGCACAGGAAATCTGGAATACTTTTGATGCAATATATGGTGCAAAAGTCAACAACCGTAAGAGATCCCCCATAATCGACTCAGTTAAAGAAACGTGCTTGACAGGATTGGCAAAATGCAGCAGTGATGAAGATTCAATAGCCGATGAGGATGGAAAAAGAGCAGCTGAGCTGGCGCTACTAATAAAAGGATTCAAAAAGTGGAACCGCAAATACGGAAATCCAGCTCTATATCAAAAATTGAAAAGCAGAATAGTCAAAGCACTAGACAACTCAAAAAAGGAGGAAATCATTTGTCACAAGTGCAATAAACCTGGTCACATCAAGCCCAATTGTCCTCGAAATCGACACGGCCAAGAAAAGAAATCGAAAAGAAGAAATTTTACAGCCACGTGGAATAAAAGTTATGATGATTATAAAAGCACTAGCAGTGAGAGTGAAAAAGTAGATCCGTGCCTTCGAGGTGATATAACTGATAGCGATGATGACGAGCCAAGCGAGGTATCAAAACTCACTCACTCAGAATTAATTATATATTTCCATGAAGTAAATGGCTATTTTGAATGACTTAGAGAGAAATACACTAAAATTGAATCACAAAGAGATACTTTGATAGATTTAAATAAACAGCTTGATCAATTGGTTAAAAACTATCAAAGCAAGAGCCCTAAGTGTGAAAAGTGTCCAACATTTGAAGATGAAATTAAAAAATCAGAAATCAAAATTAAATCACTTGAAAATGAAATTCTGATTTTAAAAGAAAGTGAAAATACTAGGAGAGAAAATTCTACTAAAAGTGCACTCAATTATTGAATGAAAACCAATCGCTCAAAACACAAGTCCAACAATTATCTACAACTTTAGGAAAATTTTCCCAAGGAGAAAAATCGTTAAATATGCTATTAGGGAAACAAACTGTTAATACAGATAGACAAGGACTTGGATATAATCAATCTGAACTTGATAAAGGCGAAATTAAACAAGTCAATTCCATGTGCACAATTTGTAGAAAATTTGGACACAATCAAAATATTTGCTAGTATAAACCCAAACTCGTGAAAACCATTACAATTTGGGTTCCAAAAGGCACGAATATAAAATCCCTTAAAGTCAAACAAATCTGGATGCCAAAAGGAACGTATATAAATAGTTTCGGGTCTCCACAAACATATTTTTCAAAATCTTTTGCCACTAACAACCATGGACCTATTAAAACAAATAGGTCACAAAAATCTTCTCTTGTGTAGGTGTGGTGGCAGGCTAAGGAACAACAATAGTGTTACCTGGATTCTGGCTGTTCCAGGCACACAACGAGCGTCAAATCAAAGTTCCTTAGCCTAGTATAAAGGTAGTAGAATCACAATGGGAAACAACGAAATATTATCGGTAAAGGTAAAACAGGTAATGGTATATTCATCTTGAATGATATATTAAATGTGATAATCTGCACCATAATCTGAATTTAAATCAGCCAGTTATGTTATAAAGAGATGAATGATGATTTTGATTCTGACTTATTCAAAATGTTGACCAATCATCTTTGAACTATTTCATATGGAATTGCTTGGACTAATGATGATGTTTTATTGATTGCTGATTACTCATAATACACATGGATATATGTGCTTATCTTATTGCTTCGGGATCTGACACTATGGTCACTTTTTGTTTATTTACACGGCTTCAATTCAAATTCAAGAGAACTTCATTTAAAAGATGTTAAAAATGATTTTAAGGCATTTTGTTGCACACTTCACGATCTGGTCTATAACATCCAACTAATAATAATCATGAGTTAAAGGAAAATTTGAATGCAGATTACACTGGTAATCTAGTTGATAGAAAAATGACTGGTGGAACGTGATTTATGTTGAGACATTCAGTAATTGCATCATTTTTCAAAGAAAATATCTGCATATTTTTCACTTGAAATAATTTTCAAATAGTAGACATTTTTTCTAAAACCGCTTCCAGAAAATCATTTTTGTTGACCTTATTTCAGATTAGTCATTTTAGAAAATTTGATTTTATAATTATCTTTGGATTTGATTTTAAATGACTACATTAACTAATCTGACCCCCTACTGATTATCGAAAAGATAAATAATGATTGAAAAAGTGATGATTATTGATATTAATCATATATTATTACTTGAGACGTTATAATTAGTAAATTTCTTTAGAAATTTAAACAAGAGTTATAAAACTTTTTGTTGGTAAAAATTCCATGACCATCTCTATTTCTACCATATTTCTATCGACCATCACTCATCAAAATCCAATATAGTATGTTAATATGTGGTATTTCAAACGGGAAATTATTTGTTTTTCATTTCATTATATTTTTAACAAATAAAAACATCCAAAGTATCCACTCTCATTTAAAAGTCCTCATGGTTATGCATGGGTGAATTACTTGGAATTTTTGATTATGTGCTTCCATGCTCATTTAAAAGTCCTCACGGTTATGCATGTATGGAACGCATATCAAAATTGATTGATTAAATAGACAAGTTGATTCTAATCCCATTTAAAAGTCCTCACGGTTATGTGTGGTTAGAAGATACTTGAATTCATTTTTTAAAAAGAGTTTGGAATACTACTAATCTCATTTAAAAGTCCTAACGGTTATGCATGGTTAGTAGATATTCAAATTCCTGATATAAATATACCTAAAATAGACACAACAATATGGTTTTATATGATGACATTATCCCTATCATTCTAAAGTGGAATATGCGTCAAATAGAATATTTATGATTTTTGTTTGATTTTTTTTATTGAAATTTAATATTTATACTCGATTGAGTATTAATGTTGTATTAATGTCCATCACATTATCTCTATTTTTCTAACACTATTACTCTTTTGCTGATAACAAAAGGGGGAGAGAAAAGTTAAGATTTTGGAAAATAAAGGTCAAATATTTTATTTTCTATTTTCTATTTGCATCTAGGCTCATTTGCGTATTTTTATTCATGCATATATGAAGGGGGAGCTTTTTGTAGAGAGGGAGCATTCAAATATGGGGAGCAAATAGAATCTATCAATAATCAAATACATTTAATAAATTCAAAATCTTAAATATATGTTTGTTATCATCAAAAGGGGGAGATTGTTGAATATGCTAGTATATGATTTTTGTTTGATGATAATAAACATATATATATTGATTTAAATGTATTTGTTAATGTACTATTTTATTTTTCACATAATTAAATAAATATTTTTTAATAAAATAAATAACACATAATTTAAATTCAAACAGATATTTTATTCAAACAAATATTTATTACAACTTTTGAATAGTACAAATTTGAGCTCTCACTATATATACAAATTTCAATTACATTACAATTTCAATCACATCACATTTTTCACTATACATTTGCACCTCACTACATCACTCGTTTACTCGTATTTAATATTCAACTCTATTCCAGATTGAATCTAGCATCTGAGCGATCTGTAAATAAACACTGAAGCAGTAAAATTGAAAAGGAAATATTTTTGCAGTGTAAAATAAAATGTATTTTGAAAATATTATATGCCTCAGTTATTTGGGTTGTTCGTCATCATTTAAATTTGAATTCATCATACACGAACAGCTTGTGACATGCACAGTGTATCACTGTACATGCCACAAGGCCGTGCACACCAATGTACACTTGCTAAAAGTACACGGACAGGTGAGCACAAGATCAAACCCAATCAAAAGCCGGGTTCAACTCAAGTGGAATACAAATAAAGTCGCGATATAAGCACAAGGTCAAACCCGAGCTTTAAGATGGATTCAACACAGGTGCAAGTTCAATAAAACGGTCAAAAATCCAAAACCAACATAAAACAAGCCTTGACAAAAATTCAGTGAGTGCACAAGAAAACAATGAACTGGTCACTGCAACCTAGACCAATATCACACTTATGCATATGCTATACACTGACTCATGCAACACATGAACATGTATGTATGCAACCCAAATCAATGAAGGTTCAAACATGAAGCATGGTCAGATTTCAAACCATAACCAGAACCAAGGCAAAATGAAGACAAATTCCAAAATCATCAACTCAGTGCAGCACAACCAAACTGCACAGGCTCAAAGACATATATATATGCTATGTACATAACAATCAAATGAATCAAAGGAGAACCAGACCTACAGCAAACAAGGACAAAATGCAAACACACCTACAATGACAACCAGAGCTCAATGCAATCAAGACACAGTTGCAAATACAAGTCGATGAGCAAATACAAATAAATTTCAAAATCAGTACAGGCATGAATGTTGACAGCAGATGAGTAAATGTAGACCAGAGCTGCAAAATCTATATGTATGCATATATACATATATTAGCACAAGTTCAGACATGTACAAATATGCAAAACCAAATGCAAACTACAACAGAGGCATACAACAATCAAGTGAAGGCATGGAGGCTACACGGTAGTAGACAGAGCAGTGCAGAGCAACACAGACATATGTATATGCATCTACAAGTGCAATAGGACAGTACACAAAAAGACAGTGCATATTGAAGAACACGGCAGTGGAAAATGCAATGCACAACACATACACACACACATATATATACACATATACATATGTATGTATGTAAATGGTGCTCGACAAATTACAAACTGCACATGAGACAGCAAGCTACATGAAGACCAGCGAATAAATGAAACAACATGTATACATATATGCAGCTATGAATAAGACTACATCAAGTCACGGTTCAAAATATTAGCCACTTCACCATTTGCAATGGCTTAGGGCCTTTGCGAAATGTTTTAACAACGGCTCTAAGCTGTTGCAAAATGGCTTTTTTGCTATAGTGCATCTACCAATGACTTACATTACTTATCATCATCATCATCTTGTCTTTTTACCAAATGATTGGGAGCAACCATGTATATTCTCCTTTTCCAGAAGTTTCTATTTTGAGTCATATGTTTGGTTAAAATTTACCATCTAAGTTTATTTTCCCTAATTTCCTCATTCATAGGTGAAACTTCTAGTTTTCCACGTACTTTCTCATTTGAAACATTATTTTTTAAAGTAATTTTAATCACCCTCATTAGCATTACCATTTCTTTACATTTAACTTAATTTCTTCTCTCTTTTTAAAAGCTAAAATTTCATTTCATGTATAGTATAGTTGATCTAGTAAATGCATAGAAAATTTTCCATTTAGTTTGTCTGATATTTTTTTGTTACATAAAAAATAATAGTATGTCTCCTTTTTATTCATCATGTATTAATTCAACTTGTTATATCTTTCTTATCTTCCTATAATGACCAGTAAATATATCACTATAAATAAATGATCGTTTAACTTTATCGATACAATAATAATTTTGTAAACAATTATTTATATTAATTTATATGGTTTTATAAATCAAATATGATCATTTTTATTAGTTAAGAATGATAAAAAAATTTATTTTCAAAATTTATTTACAAATTTATGCATATTTATTTAAAAGAGAAAATATGACCGAAAATCGAAATCGGGATTTGTAACGATACAACATGTGGAAGTTGTGCAACGTTGTAGGAATATGTTAAATACACATATATATGTACAAGTGCATACATGAAACATGCACACAAACATATGTATACCAAAATAATTAAGTATAAATGTATAATATAAAATATATATTATGTTTTATGATTTCTTACTCCTTAAGCATACATAAGTAAACATATGCATACATGAGATGATGGAAGTGATGGGCACATGGAGGGGATGTGTAACAACCCTGAATTTTTCAGTGTTGTTAATTTAAATTTAATTAAGATTTAAACTTGTAATTTTAATGAGAAGTTGGATTTCTCATTTATTGAAGTAGATTTGAACATTAAGTGTTTTATTTAAATAATAATTGGAAAAGCAAAATATGGAATTCATTGATGTTAAGTTATTGTTTTAAGACTTGTTAAATAACGTGTTACAATTTTCTAGATATGGTGTAATTTTACTTAATAAGAAAATATGGACTTTTAAAGTTAAAAATTGTTTATTTGTTGAGTTTTCGTATTATAGAAAATGCAAAATACCATGTTTTCAGTGAGGAAAATAAAGGTTTATAAATTATTAAAAATTATGTTTTATTAATTAATCTTGATGATCAGGTGATGAACTTAATTTTAGTATATTAACTTGAATTTTTCTATGTTGAATTGACTTATTTATTAGTGTTTTAATAAGATAGAAAATGAGAAAAATGTGTAAGTACTTTATTGTTCTAATTAACTAATGGGTTTGGGCTTAGATGATTTCATCCCACTTAAGAATAAGTGGATTTCTTTCTTTTGCATTTAGACAATGAACATCACGTTTATTTTCTTTCTCTTACAGTAAACATAAGCTTTTCTTCCTCTTGTTTTCTAAAACCTAGTTCTCTTAAAATCAAAGTTTAAAATCCAATAAATTCCAGAAAATTAAGAGAAAATCAAAAGTAAGTTCTCTTAACTCTAATTCATTATTTAGACAAGTTGATTTTCAGTATCTAGTAGGTTTTGATTGTTATTGTTCTTCCTTTATTCTGAGACAAATTGTTAGCTGTTTTTTGAAATTGAATGCAAGATTGATAAGAATGGCTGTAACAAGCTAAGGAAGAAGGGTGAGTAATCTCACAACTATTTCTGTTCTAATCTTTAGATGTATAAATACAAGTCTATTGCTTGCATATATGGATGTGATTATTTATGCACTTGTTATTGTGGTTATTTTGACTTTGATGAATGTTAGAAATGAGAATATAACTAAACCATAGCACATGAGGTCTAAAAGAAAGATTTATTATGTTAGTGAAAATGTGAAATATACAAATCGATAGCTGAAAATTTCTTAGGGAAACCGCTGTAGTAAAATAGTAATATTTTGATGTAAAATTATTTGAATTTGTTCAGTCTTTTTGTGCTAGAAAGATATTTCAATAAGCTACAACTTTTATTTTGATCATTTCTCAAAATACTGAATTTAAATGGGTCTAAATTAAGTTTGAAACAGAGGTTATAGCACAGCCATATCAAATTTTCAGTGTTGATACCTGATAGTAAAATAGACATAACTTTTGATCGATTAATCCAATTATGTCGAATCTTTTTGCAGTAGAAAGATAAATTCCTAAGGAATAACTTTTCTTATTAATTACTTTCTCATATTTCGAAGATTTTTTGGCCAAAAATCGAGTTTTTAATAGAGTAATAGTCTCCGTCCTGTCAAATTTCTATGCTAAACATTGTTAGTAATTTAAGCATAACTTTCTCATTTCTTATCGGATTTTGATAATATTTAAAGTTCTGGAAAGCTTACACTTTGTGCTACAACTTTCATGTTGTAAGTTTTCTAAATTTATGTGATTTAAAGGGTCGAAATTGCAATTTAAAACTGAAACTTGTGACTAAGTTGTAATTGGTGAAGCGGTTGAAAAGACCGGTGCATTCTCGACCCATTGCTTGAACCCGTTTGAGTGTTATTGTATTTGTAATGTTGTGCCCAGATGTTGGAGTGATAATTTTGGTAGTTGGTTATATATAAATATATATCTACAATAATAAATTTATATTATTAGTTTGATTTGGTATATAGTTAAGAGTTAGAACTCTACGGTGTTAGCTCCTGACTAAAATCTTGTGATAATCTAATATTTAGTTATAAACACCAATAATTTGGTAAGGAGAGTTTATTAAAGTTATAAATATTAAACTTGTTTTATAAATTGGCCTAATCTCTTTTATAACTGGTTTTATCAAATATTTATATTCATATTAAGTATTACTGGTATAAATAGTTATGGATTTAAAAATATGTTTTGTGAAATATAAATTTAATTTATTAAATAAAATGTTATGAGATTTAGAAACATGGTTTTGAAGTATAAAGATAAGTTGTTTTATACAAGTGTACGAATACTAATTTGGACATTTCTAAGAGTAATAAATAGAGTTTTAGAGAATAAGTGATTACTTAAATAAATATATATATATATATATGGTTTTAAAATATGATTCGTGAATAATAAAACTTTATGGAAATTTAAGTATCATTATGGTTTCGGAAAATGGAAAATCTTAGTTCACAAAATAAATAAAATTGGAACAATTTGGAATAATGGAAAATTTTAATAAGTGACAAATTAAATAGATGTTTTGAGAATCTTAATTCTATAATTTGGGAAGTACTAATAATCGATATTGTGTTATCGATTGGTTTAAATGCTTTCGAATAACACTTTATTGATTATGGTATAACTCATTGAATATAATGTTTGAGTGGAATTTACTAACTCATTAGCGAATACATGAATTTCACCGGGTAGTATGGGATGCTTGGGTTAAGTTCTTGTGATCGAATTGGGAAAGTACTTAACATTTTAGAGTTGTATTCTCTTCTGGTGTGCGACAAGTGGTTGCTAGATCCTTAAGAGAATATGGTTCAGGTTTTCCAGTGGTATCCGTAATAAGTGATATTTACTAGCTTTTAGTAAATACTTGAATTTCACCATACGGTATGGGACGTATTGGTTAAATTCTATTGATTACTGAAGGTGATAGTATTTGGCACTTTAGAGTTTGCTCTCTTTTGGTGTGCGGCAAGTGGCTGCTAGATCCTTAAGAAGTTTATTCTTGGATTTCTTTTCAAACATAACAATTTAATAATATTAAATAAATGTGGATTTATCGAGTCATGGTTTCTACGATCACCTTGATCGGTATGGACTGTCGTTGAGATCATTATGTGATTCTGTTTTCCCGGTCTGAGTACGATCCTTGGTATCGGATCGGTTCGAGTGATACCAATTTGTTTGTTTGTTTGCCTCGGGTTTTGAGTACAATCATTGTGATTGTTTTGGACGATCATTATGATCGGTTTGGATTAAGATCTCTTGGATTTTGGATATTGAATTTTGTGACTGTTCTGTGTTCATGAAATAGGTATATATATTATTGTGTCTTGTGTTTGTGACATAAACATATATTCTTGTGTCGTGTGTTCGTGAAATAAATATATGTTCTTGTGTCTTGTGATGGATGTTAAGTTAATTCTATTATTTTGTGTTTAGTGACTAGTTCATGTTTGTGACATAAACTTATAACCCTGTACTGAGTTAATCATTGATATTTGCGTGCTTAGAGATATTGTGTTTTGTTCTGTGAATTCAATCCTGAACATCTGTATTTACTTATATGTTGTTTGTTCTTGTGCTATATCTTATTCTCACCCTATTGGATATCTAGAGATAGTCTGACCCGGGTGTTATTTTTCTCGGGTCAGGCCGAGACTTTTCAGGTTACAGGACAGGTTGACCTTTGATTGGTTGTGCTAGCAAGGAGATAAACATTTGGACTTTTAGTTTATCCCTTTTAGGAATTTGGACCTTGTATATAAAATGTATAATTGAGATTAGAGAATTGTTAAATTTGTATAACAATGGAGTTTAGTATTTCATTTTGTAAACTAAATAATTTGTGTATGTATAAGTTGAGATTTATTCCACTGTGATCTGTGACTGCTATTTATATGATATATTGTTCTGATTCTGAGAAATCAGTGTGTCTATTACTTCGTATTAATATTGTACACGTCAAATTCAGTTTGGATATTAAGTGAAAAGGTATAAATGACGTGTCAGTATTAGTATAAAGATATATTCACATTCGATCGCCCTTAACAAGCCGTAGTCTTCGGATTAATAGACGACATTACTTGTAATGTTCTTTGCTAATCTGGGCATCGCGGTGTGGTCGTTACAGGAGGTGTGTTGGAGAAGCCTTAAGATGGCGATGCAAAAGTTGATGTGTGCATAGATATTTTGCTCTCATTCTTTTTTATAAATACCCTACTCTCTTCTCTTCATTTTCGTTTCTTCTTCTTCTTCATATTCCTAAGCTTTGTCTTCCACTTTAATGGCTTCCATCCTAAGAGAAATTATGTCAAAATTTTATTTCTAAAAAGAATTTAAATTATAATATATAGTTATATATACTTAAACACCTAAAAACAATCCCAAAACTCCACCTTTTCTCTTTATTCTTCAAATCTCCACCCCACTTCATCATTAGGCCGAGCATTTCTTTGCTCCACCCTAGGCCGTGCACCCTAAAGCCTTCTCAAGTCTTGGTCGATGCATCTAGGAGCTAAAATCCGAAGAATAGTGAGCTTCGGAGACCAAGTAGCGGATCTATAGCAAATTTTTAATTAATCGTTTAAAATCTAAAATGAGAACTCTTATACTATTATATTATATGTTGGATGATGATATGATGTTTGCAAATGAATGCTAATATGCTTTGATCATCAAGTTTGGATGTTTTCATATGAATATTGAATATATATACAAGTCACGGAAATACACGTCGATAAGAACAAAGAAAATCACTTTACTTGAATTAATCAAATCGTGTGTAGGGAATGTTAAACCTTTGTAAAAATGGTTTACAATGAGTTTGAAATGTTTTATAAACATTTAAAAGTACTTTGGTGAAGTCAGAAAAGAAATTGAAAATTTAGTTAAAAATAGATGCGTCGCGTAATAGTTGTTCGCGATTTCATGCCACAAAAGTCAACTGAGTGTAAAGATTGTAATATAGCTCAGAATTCTTCGAGATAAGAATTTTCCAAACTACTATATCCATAGTTTTCCAACGAACGAAGAAAATCGAGGTTTCGATAAGTAGATTTTAAACTATGAGTAAAACAAATTTTGGAAAAAATCATGGTTTTGCAGTTTGGAATCCAAAACAGGATTTCTTTGAAAATGATGTTTTAAAATTATTTGAAAATATGAAATAAATCTTATAAATCTTTTAAAAGGTTTTAAAGGTGATTTAAGTAATAAAAATGAATTTTCAAATAATAAAAAAATCATTTTAATCAATATAGCTTAAAAAGCACTTTCCGCAGTACTTTTTCGTAGAACTTTTCTATAACTTTTGAAATATAGTTTTAAACTTAACAATTCTTTTTCAGTTATTTTACTAAGTTTTTAAATGTTTTTAAAGTGTTTTCAAGATGATTTGAAGGATTTTTGGAATGATTAAAGATTTGGAGTCGATCAAACAACTTGACCGCCTTATGGATGTCGGAGAGATAGTGTCTAGGCTTAAGTTTGGAAAACCAGTTTCTGGTTCTCCCTGGCTATCTGGACTAGCCCGACGGAGGGGATAATGAATTTGGTTTACTCGGGTCAATATCTTCCTAAATGAAATGAGACGATTTCATATTTATTCTTAGTAAAAAGGAGTTTAAAAGTTATCAAGGGATTCTATAAGAGAGGTTTAATATCTTCGTATGTACTGGAAAGAATGTTTTAGAAATATATATCTCCAAAAGAGATTTTTGATAAAAAGAACTAAGTTAATTAAAGAATGATCTCCTATTCACTTGACCTCTTTTATGGATGATTTGTTCAGAGTAATCGGGGTCAGATTTGGATAATTCTTGTCCGAAGACCACTTCGAACCAATTTACATATTCGAAGTGAAGACATGAAGATATTTGTATAAGATGGAATGTAGGGCTACTTGTCACTGACCCTCGGGTGGAATTTCCCATATCATATTATGTGGTAGTAGTTCTTCATTTAAAATCTTCGATGCAAGGACTTCTCGCCACTAATCCTAGGGTTAATTCCCGGCAGGATATGGTAGGATAGTGCCTTCGGCTTTGTTCAGTCCTAAAACGAACTTGTATGGACGAATGTCTAACAATGCATTTCTAAGATCACAACGTTGACTTTTACAAACATACATCTACTTGATGGTGGAGAAGGCAACTTCTCTTAGCTTAACACCCTTCTTTGAGACGTACAAGCTCAAAGGTTGTATGTTCGTGGAAGTCAATAGTGATCGAAGGAATGGCAGTGTGGCATTCAAAGGAAGATGATGTGCTATGTAAAAGGTGATCGTTACCCCAAGCCTCACACATGGAAATGACTGAAATATGGTAGATGCAACAAGGCTATGTGGTTTGTAACCATTAGGGTATGATCATCCCTTTCTAGATATTCTACCCACTATGACATTCGGGTTTAAATTATTGTAGTGTATGCAAAGAGACATCTTGGATAGGTCGGTACCGACTGAGGTGATGACATATTCGATACTATCTAGTGAGAAAGGTAGGCTGGTCTTGTGTTGGTAGAGGTGTAGATGTTCTGTTGACCTCGATACATTCCTCTAGAGATATACTGCTGTGAGGAAATCCCTTCACTTGGTCATTTGTATGGAAACCCATTCTCCAATAAATGCCTACCATTTTTTTTAGAACCCGCATTTGTGGTTAGTATGCTGGAATTTAATAATGTGACAATTTTAGCTAAGATAAATAAGTTTACTTGCAAATGATTTCAAAGATATGTCATTAAAAATAATATCCCTTATTTCTACATAAGAATGTTTTGGTTATCATAAGGAAAAAACCCGTTCCGTGTTTATGTGCAATGTGGTCTTATGAGATACCATTTTGTTCTCAAAATGCATATTTTTGAGTTCTCACACCAATCCCATGACTGACCTGAAGTTAATTTTGTTTTCCCTTTAAACTCTGGGTGCCCTATTTTTCCGGGCAGCCAAGTATTCAGGATCCTATCGGAGTATTTTGGGGAAGGCATGTTGGAAGAGATTTTTGGAGCATGGAGCTGGAGCACCAGAGGTTGATATCTATCTATCTATTTATTTTATTTTTCCACTAGATCTAAGTTAGTTAATACCAACAATTGTGGGAGCAGGCAGTTATAACTGTTCCTAGCTAGGTTGGTTCATACCAAAACTCCGATGTACCCTAACGAGAGTGGTTGTATGTACTATCTATCTATTTTTAACGTAATGTGAGAATTTATGTTTATATCTTTTACTTTAACTTACCCTTGAAAATCTGCCTCCTCGACACTTGGATTTATGGCACGTGAATACCATGGATGTATTACTGTCGATTTTTGAGAGTCGAGGAGAATGGTCTTCACATTTGGTATCAGAGCTGAAGGTTAAGAGAGAACCTTGGCTTTGGTGGGGTATAACTCATTAGAGATAGGTTTAGTAATACCCTATAATGAGTTTAATCTTTGAGAGTGCACGTTTAGAATCCTTATCTGAATAAAAGTTATGCTATATACACGTTCCCCAAGATAATTTCGTCTTTGTATTCTAAAGTTATCTTACTAAATTCAGGTAGTAAGATATGAGTACTCGTAGAGGATGAAGATGGGGAAATAACAGCACCACAACAACCAACGGTCGAGCTCCAACCGTCGCTGTGGAAGAAATAGCTCTCGTACAACCCCAGGTTAATTTTGCCACCCTGTGCAAGAATTTTACAAGCGTAGAGGGAAAACCATTCAAGAGTACAGAAGCTATCATTAAATTACAACCTTGGATTAAATCATGCGAAATGATCTTTAAGGCGTTAAATATCAGTGATGAACAAAAGAGGTTTTTGGCCTCATGGCAATTACAAGAGGTGGCTCTGGCTTGGTGGGAGTCCATTACCCTAAGTGAATCAGAGGACAATTTCTCTTGGGAACGGTTTAAGGAGGTCTTAGAGGAGCAATACATGCCAGCGTCCGGAAAATCTCGTCTTTGCATAAGCTTTATGGATCTGAAGCAGGACGGAATGACTATTGAGGAGTGTGCGAATAAGTTCAATGAATTATCTTGTTTTAGGCCAGGACTAATCGACATGCCTTTGAAGAAAAACGAGAAGTTTATTTCTGGGATGAACGAGAAGTACCAAAGCAGGATGACCGCCCATGTTAAGGGATCATTTATAGACTTGCTAGATATGGGATTCTGTTATGAAACATTGGACAAGAAAAATCCCATGGTAGTTCAGACTAACAGCAATAACTCCAATAACTAAAAAAAAGGAAGTTCAATAACAGTGGGAAAACGCCATGGCCTGGAAAACTCGGGGAAGGATCTCAAGGAAACCGCTTTAAGGAAAACACTTGTAACAATTGTATGAGGAAGGGCCATATAGCAAAGAATTGTAGAAGTCCAAAGGTCCACGATTCCATCTCTCCTACGGTTCAGAATATCCTCTACTATATTTGTCACCAACCAGGGCACATGATTAAGGATTGCCCGATTATGAGGAAGGGAGAGCAAGCCAGAGTCTATGCAATAAAGTATGAGCCTTCAATCTCTCAGGACGTGAAGGGCAAGGGAGTTTTGGAAGGTATTATTTTTGTCGAAAATGTTTTAGTTAGATTATTCTTTGATACATGAGATTCTCATAATTTTATTGCTAAGAAAACCGTAGAAGAATTAAAACTTGAACCTAAGGTAGTTGATACCCCTATTAGCCTGATGAATCCTATAGGTGGTACCACTAACCTTTGTATGAATTGTGGAAAAGTCCCAATTTTTCATTCTTCCCATCAATTTCCTTTTGACCTATTTGTCTTAGATTTTGTTGAATTTGAAATTTTGCTTGGTATGGATTGGTTAACTCGGTATAAAGCTATTTTTGATTGCGTTAGTAGGACGATAACCTTATGGACCAGTTTCAGGAAGTTTATAGAAGTATCTTTTGAAGATCCTAGTCCAAGGAGGGGAAGTTTTATATATGCATTACACTCATCCCAAGAAGGATTAGAAACCATACCTATTGTTAAAGAATTCCCAGACGTTTTTGAAGAAGTAAAAAGTTAACCCCCACATCGGGAAATCGAATTTTGTATTGATTTGATTTCTGATGCAAGGCCAATTAAACAACATGACCGAAGGATGGCTCCAAATGAGAGGGAGGAGTTAAATAACCAAACCCAAGAGCTATTGAAGAAAGGGTTGATAAGACCAAGTCATTCAAGTTGGAAATCGGCAGTAGTTTTTGTTGCCAAGTCGGATGGATCTCTAAGGTTGTGTGTAGACTACCGAGATCTGAATAAACAAATAATTAAGAACAAGTATCCTCTACCACGAATAAAGGACTTGTTTGATCAGTTACATGGTGCTCGGATATTCTCGAAAATGGATCTAGCTATAGGATTCCATTAGCTGAGAATTGCAGAATCTAACTGCATTTAAAGGTCCAAACACTTTCTTCGAGTGGTTGGTTATGCATTTTGTGCTAACCAATCCACCTGCTTATTTCATAGAACTTATGAATATAGTATTTAGAGATATACTCACTAAATTCATGTTAGTCTTTTTCGATAATATCCTTATCTATTCAAAGATAGAAGAAGAACACGAAAGGCTTCTAGAAATTGTGTTGGAAATATTGAGAAATAATGTGCTTAAAGTCAAATTCTCAAAATGCCATTTTTTAGAAAAGGAGGTAAGATTCCTTGGACAAATTATGTCAAGGATGGGATTTCAGTAGATCCTGTAAAGGTTGTGGCTATTCTAAATTGGAAGCAACCACAAACTCCTAAAGAAATTCGTAGCTTATTAGGCCTTGTAGGGTATTACAGAAGATTCATTCAATACTTCTCAAAGATTGCCTACCACCCAACGAATTTGACCATGAAAGATGCTATATTTATCTGGACTTCTAAATGTGAAGCAACATTCCAGGAACTCAAATAGAGGTTAACAACCACTCCAGTCCTAGCAGTTATAAATGGAAATAGTGGATTAACCGTTTATATAGATGCTTGTGGAGAAGGAGTTGGTGCACTGCTGATGCAAGAAGGGAAGGTGATTGCTTATGCGAGTATACAGTTGAAGGTTCATGAGAGGAATTATGCAACACATGATTTAGAATTATTAGCCATGGTGTTCATATTAAAAATACAGTGGCATTATTTGCTGGGTTAGAAGTTTTCATATTTTGTTTCAATTAAAACTTTGAATTGACCTTAGTAAATAAAATTCCCTCTTTTAATTAGGTGAAAAGTTAGAGCTCTTTACGAATCATAAATCTTTAAAGTATCTTTCCACTCAGAAGGATTTAAAAATGAGGCAACAACGTTGGTTGAAATTTCTCGCATCTTATGATCTAGATATTTTATATGCACCCGTTAAAGCCAACGTAGTAGCTGATGCATTAAGTAGGAAATATGTTGTTATTTCTTGTTTAATAGTAACTTCATCTCTTCTGGAAAGAATTTCCAGCAAGCAAAAAGAAGATCAATTCCTAAAGAAGAGTTTTAAAGCTAAATACAAAGGGCAGAATTTAGGCTTTGAATTTGATAGCCATGGAATTTTACAATTGAATGAGTGAATTTATGTTCCGGATGTGGAAAATCTTAAGCAGGAGGCGTTAGCTGAATGTCACAAATGGAAACTTAACATTCATTCAGGAATTAACAAAATATACAAAGATATGAAGCACACATTTTGGTGGAAAAGCATAAAGAGGGGCATATCCATTTATTTTAGTCAATGTGTAAATTGTCAACAAGTCAAAAGCGACCAACAGAAAATTGCAGGGTTACTTAAACCGTTGGAGATTCCAGTTTGGAAGTGGGATCAAATATCAATGGATTTCATTGATGGCTTACCTCGAGCAAGGAAGGGAAACGAAGGCATTTGGGTTATCATTGACCGATTATCTAAAAATGCACAGTTCATTCCAGTTAGGCCAACAAAAACCGCTGCAAGCCTTGTAGATATATATATGAAGGAGATTTTCTGATTGCATGGAGTTCCAAGCCGTATAGTAAGCGATCGGAATCTAATCTTTACTAGTCAGTTTTGGGAAGCATTGCAGACAGCTTTAGGAACAAGGCTGAATATAAGCACTGCCTATCACTCCAAACTAATGGACAGACGGAGAGAGTCAACTGCATTTTGGAAAATCTTATCAGAGCATGTATTCTAGACTTTGGAGGCTCTTGGGAAAATCATTTACATTTAGTAGAATTCTCTTATAACGACAGTTATCAAGCTAGTATCGGCATAGCACCGTATGAAGCTCTATATGGTCGTTTGTGCAGGTCACTGGCATGTTAGATTTAAACTGGAGATTGATTAATACTTGGTCTTGATATGATACGAGAAGCTTTAGAGAAGGTCGATATGATTAGAAAGAAGCTAAAGGAAGTCTAGAGCAGACAGAAAAGTTATGCAGACCAAAGCCGTAGAAATCTAGTATTCTCAATTGGAGATTCAGTCTTTTTGAAAGTCTCTCCAATGAGAGGAGTAGTGAGATTTGGAAGAGCTGGGAAGTTAGCACCTCGATATATTGGACCATTTTTCATTCTTGAACGAATTGACCCACTAACTAATTGAGTACAATTACCAAAAAGGTTGGCAGAAGTGCACAATGATTTTCATGCATCTCATTTAAGGAAACATGTGCATGACCCAGAGATAATCATAGAAACAGCTGCTCAAGAAGCCTTGAAGGTGGAATCAAATTTGGCAGTTATTAGACGACCTGTTTGAATCATTGATCGTGATGAGAAACGATTAAGGAAGAAGGTAATAAGGTTAGTCAAAATTCAATGGAGTGGAGATGCTGAGGATTGCACTTGGGAAATGGAGGATAGAATGAAAAAGGCATATCTCGAGTTTAGAATTGAAGAATGAACTGTATCATTATACTGTATTCATCGCCTATGATGTAGTCACTTATACATATTTTTGTATATATTCAATATATCGAATATATCTCCTTTTGTACTATTTTATTCTTATCTTGATTTCGAGGATGAAATTCTTTTAAGGAGAGGAGTCTGCAACGACCCATAAATATATCACTTTAAATAAATGATCGTTTAGCTTTATCGATATAACAATAATTTTGTAAAAAATTATTTATATTAATTCATATGGTTTTATAAATCAAATATGATCATTTTCGTTAGTTAATTCCCACGCACGCCAAAGCTGGTAGGGATAATCATCACCAAGCCATGTTTAATTTATATACTTGAGAACATTGGCGCTGTAAAGAATAAGAAGTGGGTCAAGCTCGTTCATTATCTCCCCCTAACCTTATCCTTGGTGGCTTCTACTTCACGCTGAATAAGTGCATCAACATTTTTGGCCCTTTCAATAGCCGTGTCTCACTCAAGTCTGACAATCACCAGCTCGTCACAAGCATCTTGGGCGATTTTCTAAGCATCATCTTTCTCCTTATTTGCATACTTGAGTCTACCCTAGAGTTCCGCAATCTCCTTCAAGGCTGTAGATTCATTACTTCGAGCTATATCTCGCTCGAGTGCTATTTCTTAATTTCGATGATGGAGTACTTGAATCATATCAAGATGACTGGATTTCATCTCCTCCATGGATTTAATGGCAATGTTAGCTTTTCCCTTGGCCTCTGCTGGGGAGGTCCAAGAAGCCTCTAACACATTTGTCAAAGTATCGATGATTCTTTTATCTTGAGCTTCCTGGAGTTTCAACTTTTCAATTTTCCGAACCACGTGCTCGGAAGATACTTTCGATATTTTCTCTACTATCTTCATCCATTCACGGTATTGCATGTGGATGTCAGTGTCACAATCAATAGTCATTTTCTAAACGTGGTCTGGGACCCACTTTTCAGGTTGGGAGGAAAATAAAACCCTTCAAAACACAAGTTTGGAAACTCTTCACGAAGTTGTACCATATGAGCAGCTGGATTGACCGTAGGATTTTCAGTAGCAGTTTCAAATTCAGTACTTTCCTTGCCAGGTCTTTGAGCAGTAACATGTTGGCCATGGCGACGATGATCATTGGATTGCTGAGAGTGAGAAGGAACCAAAGGCTATGGAGGAACTGAAGCAGGAGGAAGACCATGAGAGGGATCAGTGGTAGGTCCCGACGATCAGGTCCCTTCTCGGAACCCTTTTGAGGGGGAAATCTCGATCTTGATCATCTTAGGGTGGCTTATCCCAATCACCTCTATCTTGATAACCCTATTCGCGGCCGGAACGATAGCTGGAATCATAATATTCTCGACTACCACCTTGACAGTAAAAGCCATAGCGTGAACCAAAGGATTGGTGGTGTATATCCCAGAGGGAATCAAACATGTTCCTTTTCTTCACCATCGTATCTGCAAAGGAAAACATAAATCAATCAACTTTAAGCATTAAAAAGCACAAGCCGAGCATAGTGCAATATTGAGGGGTGCAAGTGTGTGCAGGTGTCCTTGTGTTACCCCCCGACAAACCAAGTGCAGGATCTTTTCTCATTGGAGTAACTTCTCCGCTAGAAGATGGAATCTCAATGCCAATTCTGATTGGAGATTCCGAGCCCTCAATGCTTACATCAGTAAAATAAAAAGCATCAAGATCATGCAGAATTGGTAAACCAGAAAAAGAACCAAGTGGCAGACTTGAACGCTTTGACGGTTGAGAAGAGGATTCATCTTGAATAATCTTAGGAGCCATCGATGACTTGGATTGATTAGAAAGATGAATTTTTGGAAATTTGTGAACATATGTTTTCTACTTTCTCCTATCGGGAATCGAGGGTTGTGAGGTCTGCGAAGATTTGACATCGACTCTGAGACCGGATTCGTCATCATTGTGACCAAGCACATCACCTTTATCTCCATCGATATCAGTACCAGTGAATTCCAGAGCACTCATGACCGGAGGTACCACGGTATCGGTTCGATTGTCCCTTTGAATGACTGCAGCCCATGGTCGTATCCCTGCAGTCTGAGTGACTTTGATAATCCCTACGCTGAGGCCCGCTTCTATCAACAAAAAATAACGAGACGTTCATCCATAAGCAGATGTTTGATGTTCCTGTCCTCAAGCGGTGTATTTGTCAGAGTTGTAACTGCCTCCTCATAAAGATTACCACCGGGCCGATGGACGATACCTATAAAAGAAGTTACGTAATCAGGAATATGATCTAAATGTCTTTTTTCATGCTAATATAAAGGCAGTGAATAACACTTACGTCATTTTAGCCACTGTCGGGCAAAACCAGGCGGTCAGCGAACGAAGAACCATTCACTTTTAAGGCGCTTAATTTTTTCCATACGCCAGTTAGAATTTGGGACCTCTTCGCCAATTCAAGAACTATAAACGAATGACTCCCTATCCATCGCTTGAAAGTGAATATGAATCAAATATCATCGATGGTTGGAGGGCGGTGCACGAGCTCCGTAAATATCATATAAGAACGGTTGAGAAGAGCTTAACCATTTGGATGGAGCTGCGCTGGAGCTATCCTTAAATAATGAAGAATTTCCCGAATGTATGAATTAAACGGCGGAATGCATGCGGCCCAACACATGAACTTGATGCACGTCGTATATCCTTCTAGGGGTCTATGAGCCCTGTCATACTACGATAGAACCAACACATCATCAAAAGTAAATTCATGCCTTAGATTCAGCGAAGAGCATCTTCCTTAATTTTAGAAGCTACCGAGTCAGCAGGGTTCTCCATAATAACTGCGTCCTCTAGAGTGTCGGTTGCAGGTTCGACAACTATCGGCAGAAGAATGAGAACTGCGTTAGAAATATCAAATTGAGGGTTCGGGCTTTTCGGTTGTTCTGAATGAATACTAGAAGATAGGCTATTAGATTCAGTTGCTGAACTTGATTCCACGTCAGGGTTACCCTCTTGAGAAGATGATCCAACCGGCATAGTAGCAAGGCGGCCAGAACGTCTAGAACCTATTGCTATTAAGCTTAGTAAAAATCATGATTAGATAAAGTAACCTGTACCCCCAGTGCATAGTGAGTACTAGTGTGGTGCGGTGAAGTGCTATACAATACATTAATAAGTTGCACAAAGTTAAAGACAAATAAGGCGATGAGACTTCGAGTTCGATCAAAGAGACCGTTATTCCTGACCGTCTCAACTGTTTCTCTATGTCATCGGGGAACGAGGTAGTTTTAATTTGACAATCGATCGTTAGCAAATGAAAGTTCAAATTTTATGTTCGAATCGCTGATGAGATTTAATAGAACATTCAAAGACTAATTCTTGTCAAAGTTCAAATGTTACACGTTACCAAATATGCAGTTCAAGTCATGTACAAGTGATATGTTTTCATTTGAGTATGCAAGGACGAAGCTCTTCATTAGGTTCAAGTTCATTTAGTTAAGTTCCATTTTTAAAACCTATGTGCTGAACACCGATTATTCTCCTCAATGCCTCATTACCCATCGTTTGCCTAAGATAACATCTATTGATCGATCGTAATTAGCCATGTTCACAACCGTTCTCCTTAACCTTAAATGTCGATCGTTGTCTCCATGCCATTAACTGGTCATTCCGCTTTACCCTGTCCGCCTCAAAGGCCTCCAACTCCAAACTATTGCCAATCATTTGTGAACGATCGTTACACTCGAGCTTGAGTGTTATTTCATAATGATCGGCACATCATCATGATCATCTACCCTAGATTCGTCCAAGACCAAGGTTTTGTCAATCATCCAAGAATAATCGTAGTGGGTCGATCGAATAACTTCCCCAACTCTATTGCATCATCCTCCTCAACAAACGATCGGTTAAGGCCACCATCTCTCCATCTCCGTCAACACTTTTTAATCGTATTAATGATTGACTCCATCATAGAAGATAAAGGCCACGACATTGATGAAGCTCGAAGTCTCATCCTCGAATCATAAAGCATGTTTAAATTCATTCTACCCAAGTTTAAGATCTAAGGAAAGGAGGAAGATTTGAATTCGAATCGAAGCGAGATCTGGAGAAGAACAATGATTTTTGGGATGCGGATCATGTGAGGAATGCGGATTACGGATCTTAAGGCTAGGAATAACACTAGAGGGGGGTGAATAGTGTTTATAAGAAATTACAAAATCTTTTTGAGTTTATGTTAATTTGAACACAAATGTATCTAATATTCAGACACAGATATAATCACAAAAACAAACGCAGATGCAGAAATAAAGTAAATGCAGTAAAGGAAAGAACACACCAAATTTTATACTGGTTCGGAGTTACCCTACATCCAGTCCCGCACAACTAAGTACAGATTTCCTTTCAAAAGCAATTCAACAATTACAACCCTCGGTTTCAAGGCTACGAGGTACACCCTCCAGAATCACAATCCTTTGGGTAGAGATACTTGATTTCCGGGGCAACAAGTTCACCCAATTGATTTCCAAGGCTACAATCACACCTTTTCTCGCTTGATTGATTTCCAAGGCTACAATCACACCTTTTCTCGCTAGATAGATTACAAAGATGCCTATAACTCTGAATAGCACTGGGATCTTGTTGAGATATTGATAGAGAATCAAACCAGAGATTATCTAGTTAGATTCAATGTTGATTTCGGCAGAGTGATGATAGGATTTTGAATAAGAAAATGTGGAAGAAGAAGAGAAGTGAAAAACCAGAAAATCTGATGATAAATTCGTTGAAACTAACCCCTATTTATAGAAGAACAACAGCCATGTCCATTTGTGAAAAGTTATGGCGAATAGACACTTCTTTTGAAATTCAAAATTTTGAATCTAACTGTCACTATGTCGATATGGGGTACTAGGGCATGTCGACATCCCAAAGGAAATTTTGATATTTTGTTTTTCTTTGAAAATAACCTTTATCTTATATTAAAACTATTTTAAACTTTATTAATATACTTGACTATAGATAAAATACATAGATAAATATAGAGAATAATATGTATGTAATTTTACTATAATTTTATATTTAAATCTAAGTATAAATATATTATAATTAAAAGATAGTTTAAAAAAACAAAGTTTAAAACAAGAGTTTATTAAAAACAAAAACAAAGAATATTTTAAGGCTAAAATATCTTTTTGAAACTCATTTGAAAAGAAAATTTTTAAGGCTAAAACATTTTTGAAAAGAAGTTTTGAAAATCATTCTGAAGTAGTTTTGAAAATCATTTTGAAGTAGTTTTGCAAGCTTCTTCCTGCAGAATATCTCATCATATCAGGATTCGAGAACTTGTACAAAACCAGGATGTTCGTGGGTTTGTAAGCCACTTGTCGTAGGTTTGTAAGCTACTTGTCGTGGGTTTGTAAGCCACTAAAAAGGTAGAAATGGGTTCCATCCCAAAAGAAAAATGGAGTGAAGATTTCAGTGCTATTATGAAGTTTTAACATAATTCTAGACTCAATACTTATCTTGAAATCTTGAACTCTTGATAATCTTGATAATCTTGATACTCATGAGTCTTCAATCTTGATATCTTGAATCTCTATACTGTACAGTCTTCATTATTGGTACCTGCATGGTTAAATCCTGCATATACATATATATCTAAACTATAATGTTAGTATTTATATTTTATAATCTTATTCTAAGGTTGTTGTCATCAAAACCATCAACTCATGGACTAACAATCTCCCCCTTTTTGATGATGACAACCTTTGTTTATAAAATATTACTTCTATCCTAATAACTCCCCCTAAAACTGATAACTCCCCCTTAATCTATGCCTAACTCTCCTATATTATATTTCTCCCCCTTTGTCATCAACAAAAACAAACTAACTCTAAACTATATAACTCTTAGTCTAATATCCTATATGATGATAGTGTTATCATACATAGTCAATACTTACTTGTAAACCTAAAACTTAGTCCTAAACTACTAACATTCCTAACCAAGTACCTATATAATACTTATATATAACATATATAGGAATCATATATAAGAACACACAATATTTATTTACATATATATATATATATATTTATATTTACATTTTCGTAAAACGTGACAAATATACACATAATGATGAAAAAACGAAAAAGAAGAAACTACAGAGTATCTTTGACAATTGGAGATCTATGGATCGAACAATTTGGATAATGGAAACAGAAATTTCCACGTTGTTCAACCAAGTTTCCGTCCTTGTCAAAACATACTTCGCCAACGCAAATGACTTTGTCATTGTTTTCTGCATGCTCGTCTTCTATTGGTTCTTCTTCTTCTTCACTTTCCTCTTGTTCATGATCTCCTGAAGAGTCCTCGTCAATCAAGATTGGATTAGTATGATTGTCCATTAGAAATTTTTGTAAATTTCTAAGGATTTTCCCTTACCTTTCCTGTTCTTTTGCCATTCGGAGTTGCACCATTTGAATTTCAGTCATTAACTGAATTGCATCCTTCATAGAATACTCCATTTTTGTCACTCGGGCGAGCGTAGTACGTTGGAACGGACCAGAGGTAGGAGAAGGGATCGAAAAGGTTGATTTTATGTTTGATTTTGAAGAGGAGGCCATTGATAAATTGATTTCAGAAGATAGAACAGAAAGTGAACAGAGAGAATGAAGAAAATTTCGAAAATAGGAAGAATATATAACCAATTATTTGAATTTTGGTGGGAAAAAATTTAAAATTAAAAAAACGTTATATGTCGACATGGGTAAATGGGGGATGTCGACATGGTTCTCAATATTTTTATTATTTGATTTATTTTGATTTAATTTTTAATTATACTTTGTTATTTATATTTTATATTTTATATTTCATTTAATGAACAAATACCTAATTCTCTTCTTAATTTAGTAAATGTAGATTCATTTAAGGGTTTTGTTAAGATATCAACAATTTGATTTTCAGAATTGATATAGTCGAGAGTAATTACTTCTCCACTTATATTATCTCTGAGAAAATGGTGTCTTATATCAATATGTTTAGTTCGAGCATGTTGAGAAGTATTTTTGGATAAATTTATTGCACTAGTATTATCACAATAAATTGGTGATTTTGAGATATTTAAACCAAAATCTTTTAAAGTTTGTTGCATATATATTACTTGAGAACAAGCCAAAGCAGCAGAAATATACTCCGCTTCAGTTGTTGATAGAGAAACTGTGTTTTGCTTTTTACTAAACCAGGAAATCAGATAATGCCCTAAAAAGTGACAAGTTCCACTTGTAATTTTTCGGTCTAATTTACAACCAGCATAATCAGCATCATAGTAAGATATTAAGTCAAACGAATCATTTTTAGGATAAAATAACCATAATCAAAGGTGTGTTTAACATATCTTATAATACGTTTTACAGCTTTTAAGTGAGTTTCTTTAGGTTGGGATTGATACCTTGCACAGAGACAGACACTATGCATGATATCAGGTCTACTCGCAGTGATATAGAGTAGTGATCCAATCATTCCTCTATATAATTTTTGATCTACATCTTTCGAGAGATCTTCTTTACTAAGGTACTCATTGGTTGCCATGGGAGTGGGTTTTCCACTCGCAGTAGTCAAACCAAATTTACTAACTAGGTCTTTAGCGTATTTTTCTTGACTAATAAAGATACGATTATCTGATTGTTTTATTTATAATCCTAAAAAGAAGTTTAATTCATCCATATGACTCATCTCAAACTCTTTTGTCATTATTTCAGAAAATTCTTTATTCATTTCAAAATTAGTTGATCCAAAAATGATATCATCTACGTAGACTTGTACTAGTTGAATATCATTTTTATTTCTTTTAATAAAAAGAGTATTATCTACTTTACCTATTTCAAAATTTGATTGTAACAAGTAAGATCTTAGTCTATCATACCAGGCTCTAGGAGTTTGCTTTAGACCATATAGAGCTTTCTTAAGTTTGTAAACATGATTTGGAAATTTATCATTTTCAAAAAGTGGTGGTTGTTTAACAAATACTTCTTCTTTTACAAAACCATTTAAAAATGCACTTTTAACATCCATTTGAAATAATTTGAAATTATTATGATTTGCGAAAGCAAGTAGAATCCTAATGGCTTCTAATCTTGCTAGGGGGCAAAGGTTTCATCAAAATCTATTCCTTCTTCTTGACAATAACCTTGAGCGACTAACCGGGCTTTATTTCTAACAACCTCTCCTTGTTCATTCATTTTATTTTTATAAACCCATTTAGTTCCAATTATTGTTTTATTTTCAGGTCTAGGAACAAGTTCCCAAACATCATTTCTAGTGAATTGATTTAATTCTTCTTGCATAGCCAAAATCCATGAATCATCAGTTGATGCTTCTTCTGGATTTTTGGGTTCAACAGTTGATATAAAAGCTACATTACTCATTTGACTTAGTTGGTTTCTAGTTTTAACAACAGATTGCATATCTCCAAGTATATTTTCTATAGGGTGATCTTTTAAAAGTTTAATCCTTTTATTAGGATGATTTAATTCATTATTAGTTTCAGTTGACTCTTGGTTTTGAGTGATTAAATCCTCTTCATCATTTATTTCTTCAAAAATTTTGAAATTTTCATCAAATGAAACATGCATTGTTTCTTCAATGGTATTAGTTCTTAAATTAAATACTCTGTATGCTTTACTTCTATTAGAGTATCCGATAAAGATACCTTTGTCGGATTTAGGATCAAATTTATCTAAGTTACCTTTTGTATTTAAAATAAAAAATTTACTTCCAAAAATTCTAAAATAAGATACCTTAGGTTTCTTTGAGTAAATAAGTTCATAAGATGTCTTATCAGTTAAAGGTCTAACTAAAATTCTATTTAAAATATAACAGGAGGTAGCAACTGCTTCTGCCCAAAAGTACTTTGGTAAATTACTATCAGAAAGCATAGTTCTCGCACACTCTTGAATCGTCCTATTTTTACGTTCTACTACTCCGTTTTGTTGTGGAGTTCTTGGAAATGAAAAATTGTGAATTATTCCCTTTTTATTGCAGAATTCTTCAAACTTTTCATTTTCAAATTCACCACCGTGATCACTACGGATGGTTATAATTTTTTTAGAAAGTTGATTTTGAACCCTTTTTGAAAAATTCTTAAAATTTTCAAAAGTATCACTTTTATGTTTTAAAAATATTGTCCATGTAAATCTAGAATAATCATCTACAATTACAAAAACATATTTACTATTATTTATTGATAGAATTTGAGATGGACCAAATAGATCAATATGAAGTAATTTAAGAGGTTTTGAAGTAGAAATTATATTTTTTAATTTAAAGGAACTTTTTCTATGTTTTCCTAGTTGACATGCATCACATAGACTATCTACTTTAAAATTCATTTTAGGGAGGCCTCTTACTAGATCATGTTTTGATAGTCTAGATAAGAGTTTGAAATTCAAATGCCCAAATCTCTTATGCCAAATCCAAGGGTCACTTGTATTTGCCAAAAGACACAAGTTATCATTTGAAATTTTCATACTAAGAATATAAATATTCTTTTTCCTAATTCCCTCAAATATTATGATTGAATTATTATCTTCAATGTGACACTTATCTTTTTCAAATTTAATTTTATATCCTTTATCGCATAGTTGACTTATACTTAGCAGATTGTGTTTCAGATTCTTAATTAGCAAAACATTAGTAATAATAGAAGTTTCAGAGTTACCGACTTTGCCGATGCCGATCACATAACCTTTTGAATTGTATCCAAAGTTAACCAGTCCTCCGTCTTTGTATATTATATCATTCAACATATCTGGATTCCTAGTCATGTGTCTAGAACATCCACTATCGAGTATCCATTTGTTCTTTTTGATCTGCACAGTTTGTTTGTTCTGGATTGATTCCTCAACTCCCATAAAGCATGATTCCTGCACATCAAACAATCTTAGTAGACAACTTGTATTTGAATATTGATTATATGCAGACTTAAGAGACAATGATGATCTGAATATTTCTAAACATGCATTAACAAATTTCTTAAACATAGCCATTTAAAAAAAAACTTTTTCAAAAATCAGATTATGAAACTTTTGAAAACCTTGCTCCGATACCAAATGTGAGGAATGCGGATTACAGATCTTAAGGCTAGGAATAACACTAAAGGGGGGGTGAATAGTGTTTATAAGAAATTACAAAATCTTTTTGAGTTTATGTTAATTTGAACACAAATGTATGTAATATTCAGACACAGATATAATCACAGAAACAAACATAGATGCAGAAATAAAGTAAATGCAGTAAAGGAAAGAACACACCGGATTTTATACTGGTTCGGAGTTACCCTACATCCAGTCTCACACAACTAAGTACGGATTTCCTTTCAAAAGCAATTCAACAATTACAACCCTTGGTTTCAAGGCTACGAGGTACACCCTCCAGAATCACAATCCTCTGGGTAGAGATACTTGATTTCCGGGGCAACAAGTTCACCCAATTGATTTCCAAGGCTACAATCACACCTTTTCTTGCTTGATTGATTTCCAAGGCTACAATCACACCTTTTCTCGCTTGATTGATTTCCAAGGCTACAATCACACCTTTTCTCGCTAGATAGATTACAAAGAAGCCTATAACTCTGAATAGCACTAGGATCTTGTTGAGATATTGATAGAGAATCAAACCAGAGATTATCTAGTTAGATTCAATGTTGATTTCGGCAGAGTGATGATAGGATTTTGAATAAGAAAATGTGGAAGAAGAAGAGAAGTGAAAAACCAGAAAATCTGATGATAAATTCGTTGAAACTAACCCCTATTTATAGAAGAACAACAGCCATGTCCATTCGTGAAAAGTTATGGCGAATAGACACTTCTTTTGAAATTCAAATTTTTGAATCTAACTGTCACTATGTCAACATGGGGCACTAGGGCATGTCGACATCCCAAAGGAAATTTTGATATTTTGTTTTTCTTTGAAAATAACCTTTATCTTATATTAAAACTATTTTAAACTTTATTAATATACTTGACTATAGATAAAATACATAGATAAATATAGAGAATAATATATATATAATTTTACTATAATTTTATATTTAAATCTAAGTATAAATATATTATAATTAAAAGATAGTTTAAAACAAACGAAGTTTAAAACAAGAGTTTATTAAAAACAAAAACAAAGAATATTTTAAGGCTAAAACATCTTTTTGAAAATCATTTGAAAAGATAATTTTTCAGGCTAAAACATTTTTGAAAAGAAGTTTTGAAAATCATTCTAAAGTAGTTTTGAAAATCATTTTGAAGTAGTTTTGCAAGCTTCTTCCTGCAGAATATCTCATCATATCAGGACTCGAGAACTTGTACAAAACCAGGATGTTCGTGGGTTTGTAAGCCACTTGTCGTAGGTTTGTAAGCTACTTGTCGTGGGTTTGTAAGCCACTAAAAAGGTAGAAATGGGTTCCATCCCAAAAGAAAAATGGAGTGAAGATTTCAGTGCTATTATGAAGTTTTAACATAATTCTAGACTCAATACTTATCTTGAAATCTTGAACTCTTGATAATCTTGATATTCTTGATACTCATGAGTCTTCAATCTTGATATCTTGAATCTCTATACTGTACAGTCTTCATTCTTGGTACCTGAATGGTTAAATCCTGCATATACATATATATCTAAACTATAATGTTAGTATTTATATTTTATAATCTTATTCTAAGGTTGTTGTCATCAAAACCATCAACTCATGGACTAACAGATCATAGTTTGGATCGATAAGAAAAAGGAAAGGAGACTTCTTTTCTCTACCTTAAGATGGAATGATATGAAGTGAATTGAAGGATGAAGGAAAAACTGCTAAGTATTGATGTTCATATAGGTAGGATGTATGTCGATCGTTCACAGCCTCGAGATTATGTCAATCGTTAATGGTCTTAAGATTATGCCGATCATTAATGGCCCCGAGATTATGCCGATTATTCGTGGCCCTAAATTATGCCGATCGTTCCATAACTTTGAGAAATCCAAATTCTATGTCCTAACGATCGGCAATGATTTTAAAAAAAGGCAAAAGAGGGGACGATAAAATGGTTAAGTATGGAATCTTTATAAGTAAAGCACATGCCAATCGTTCCATAACCAGGCTAGATACCGACCGTTTTAATGCAAGGGTTTTTCACCGATCGTTCCATAACCAGGATCAATCCAAAATTTGTTTTAAAAAAGGAGATTATGAATGGGGAAAAACGTTTAACAGTGAGCATTTTCTATAAAAATGTATATATAGGAATAACAACCGGTAGAAATTGTTTATAAAAATTTCAAAACTTGACAATGAATCATGAACACGTAATCGTGATCGGGAGCCAGGTACAAACAAGTATACATACTAGTATACGTTTCAAAATACAATTTTTTGAAATCGACAAAAATTGAATGTTCACTTGAAATCGACCCGAAAAAATTAAAACCAAATTGCTAAAGCTTAGAAACTACTAGAAACAAAATAGGATGGTCACCCACAAGTTGTGATCCCGTATTTATATAGTTGGAAATCGACCAATCATCACGACTAATAAGGAAATTGTGGCCCTCGATAAGAAAACAATTTAATGGAAGGATAACAAATATTCGATAAACCGGATGGATTTCTTTCCGATGATCCTATGTTGCGACGATTCAAAGCATGTCATGTTCGGAACAATACATACTATGGGGGCAAATGTTATCCTGCCTTTTGGCAGGGCCATGATATAATCGACTTAGCTAGGAACATATAGTTACCGGCCTTGAGAATCAGTTGTATGCGATACTATGGATGATGGTCGAGCAGATCCGGACCGGGACCCAGTCGAGGTGCACTCTATATGGAGTAACTGGCACGGCCCCGTAAAGCTATATTCCAAATTTCAAGTCGATCAGGATTCATATGCTCGAGTTACAGACTAGTAAGGATTTATATGGATCGATCAAGAATGATCCATAAAACAGCTCAAATAAGCAAAGATCGATCGATATCTCGAAATCCACAAGGATAATCCACTTGAACCTTTCAAAGCATCAATAAATTGAAGTGTGGAGCCCACAAAAATGATCACACGTAAAAATCTTGAGATAGGAAGATAGCCGATCATTTTAGGCCGATCATTTTTGCCGATCCTTCATAACGATCGGTGCTGCTCAGCGAACAATCTAAGTGCAACAAAAAATTGATCCATATCTCATAAACTACAATTCAGAATGACTTCATATTTTGGAAGCAAAGTCGTGAGGCATATGGGACCCTCCCAAAAATGATCGCACATCAATTGGAGACAAAAATAATGATCGGCAAAATCATAGCCAATCGTTCCAAAACATCAAGTTAGGTTCGCCGATCGTTGTGATGGACCCCTATGGATCTAGACATCCTTCTGTCGAAATCTTAGTGAAATATCTCGTTATGTCACCTTATAAATACAAACCCATGGGTTTATTTTTAGGATCCTTACATCGCTTGTTTCTGAATACTTCATTGTAATCAAGTGTTATCTTTACTTCTCCATTGTAATCATATTCATAAGTGATTAATAAAAGGAAAAACTTCAAAGTGGACGTAGGCATACAACACCGAACCACTATAAATCCCTGTGCCTTTGATTACTGCTCTTTCTTTGTTGCCATCTTATTTATTTCCTCGGTTTAATTTTACTTTTCTTCACTTATTTAATCTATTCTTAGGTGTTTATGACTAATTTTTGCGCAAATAGTTATATTATTAACATAAAACTATCGAATGAGTCATTCCATGGTTATCCAATAACTATCAAAACGTAACCCCTTGGTGTCCCCAGCGGTCATGAGTAATACACTGCCCAACATTTGGAGAGCATTACATACTCTAGTCTCAATGGATATATTGATGTCCAGTGTCAATACATCTTGACTAGGAATATTTAAAATGACACGGTTATTTTCATTTTATAAAATACTCACAGTTACAATACTTTGTAACTATAATCACAAAGCATATCATTATTAGATTTTCTATTAAATATACTTTTAATTAAATTAATTAATTAATACAACACATTATATCAAGTATATAATATAAATAAAACACCTTTCTTTTGAACAAGATTGGTCAACGAGTTATATAATGTAACAAACTACATAATTGCCCCTAAGGCATGCACCTAACTGTAACGACCCGCCTGTTTGACCTTAAAAGTTAGCACTAATACATTCCGATATTCACGTTTCGAGCATCCGAGTGTCGGAAAGACAGATTATTAGGGTGAAAGAAAGAATGAGACTGAACAGAATCTCACATCGTAATGAGTAATATATAATATACAAATGATCTTTACAAAAGAAAACTGTAATATACATTCATCTATCATAGTAAACTAACCTCCTAGATAGTTATAACAGTCTATCCTTTCGAATGCTGCTAAATACAATAAAAGAAATGCAGCGGAAATAAAATATGTGAACATGTCTTGGAGGCATCCTGCTCATTCCCCTGAAGCTCCAAAGCATCCATAAGTAAATCTGAAATATACTCGGGGCTGACCCGAGCATTATAAGAAAATAGCGCTCAGATCAGTCTAGTAAACCAGCATGAGAAACTCAAATCATATCGGTTTTTAATGTTATAAAACCTTTTAAAAATAAAGGTATCTTGTAAGACCATACCGCATATAAACAAGGACGAGATTTTACCTTACAATAACCAAACCATTTTTATTAGAAATCCAGTGATATTATAGTAATGTCTAGGGTTTAAAATAAATATTTAACATAGCTAGAATGGTTACAATAATTATTCAACATCATATTTAGTATATAACTAAATCCGTAAAGGCGCATATTGGAAAATGGTTTCCATCAATGACAAGGTTATTAGGGTACTACCTGCCTTGCATGGACCCACTGCCAACAACAGAATTAGCCTAGCCCTTTCTGGATAGTACCGAATATGATCATAACTTGATTGAATCTACAACCGTATTGGGCCTAAAGCATACATCAAAATAAAAATATCGATCTAGATCAGGGACAATCATACCCTAATGGTAGTGAACCACATAGCCATGCTGCATAACCTCTGTTTTAGTTATTCCTAGGTGTTAGGCTTGAGGCTATAATTTATATTTATAGAAAATCCCACTTGGAATGTTAACGCTACCATTCGGGCAATAATTCAATGCCACCATTCATCCATATAAGTTGTTCATGATATGAACAAACTGAAGGCACTACTTCTACTACATCCTTTTTGGAATCACCCTTAGGATTAGTAGCAAGTAGCACTGGCACTTCAAAGAACTCCATCTTCAATTTTCATTATCTTCAAGATGTCTTCAGTTCAAATGCTTATGCCAGTTCGAAGTGGTTTTCAAATTACATATCTGATCCGGATCTCTCCAAACTGACAACCGATAGTTTCAAAACTGGTCAAGATTTGATATTTGGTTATCTAACTATCAAATAAGCATACAATCCAATCAGAATTTAACTTCAAGTGGAAACCAAGCATGGTTAAGGAAATAAGCAACCACTAAGCCTCCTTAATTAATTCTTTCATTAATTAAAATCATTTTGTAAATACTCTTATCAAAATAATTTTACAAAGCTATACATATTTATACTACATATTCACTATTCATTTATACTTTTTCAATGCTTGAAAAAATATCTATATACTTATTTCATCGGTATAAGTATATTCACAAAACACTATACTTTCAATACTTAGAAAATGCAACTATATACTTATCACGACAATATTAGTATATTCACAAAACATTTATGGAAGATTTCATATTTCAAAAGTATACTTAAACGGGCCAAAACAAATGTCATTTAAAAAATTGTTTATTATAAACCCAAACCACTTTCCTTTTGGTGTAAGTAAATGGATCGTATGGAAATTACACCAAATATATTTAACACCACTTTCCAATTTCAAACTAGTACCATCCCTTGCTTAACAATGTAGTGGAGAAGTTAGCGTACTATCCTTGCCTTAAGGTACATTCCTAAACTATAATAGATAGACACAAGTTTCCTACCATGGAATTTAGTTAAGTATAAAAAGAATACTTTCCATACCTTCATAAATTATGAAGATCATTTGCAGAAATCAAATCTCATCTCTTTATAAAACTCCTTTTATAAATCTCTTTTATATTTACATAACTCCTTTTATAATTCCCCTTTCTATTTATAAAACTTCTTTTATAAATACCCTTAATTTAAATCTCATATTCTTTCCATATCATCCCATATATCACTATAAATTCACAAATGTGGTTTATTATTTCAATTTATCAAAATGATGTCATTTCCCTTTTATAAAACCTCGTTTATAAATATATTCTTTGATTTATAAATACCATTTATAAATCTATCTTTCTATACAACATTTTATATAAAGCATTTAATAAATATTTATTCCAAAATATTTCTATTGTCTTTTAAAACAGAATCACGTTATTATAAAAGATAAGTTCCCCATTTTTCTTTAAAATAAACATTCCTTATTATATTAACTTTTCTGGACAATAAATACTTTCCTAAGTATTTTTAAAACATTTCCAAAAAATTAGAAGAGACCAAAATAAAATTTGGAGTAAAATAAAGAAGTTCAAAAACCATTTCTAAATAAAATGCCATAGAAAATTTCAAAAGTCACATTTAAAATCATTCTCCGAATCAAAACCATTTTCAAATTAAAATAGCAAATAATAGTACTTCATAATACTATAATGAGGCTTAAAGCTACTATAGCACTTTATTTTCATATAAATGTACCAAGTGTAAGAACAATAAGGCCAATATCAAAGTCATATATCGAAATCACATCCAATAAGGCCAAGCTATCGAGCTTTTGACATTCAACAATTTATACAGTAAGTATATAAATGATATTAAAATCAACAGTGGTGAGGAATTCAAATTCCACTACAAAATTTCCTGAGTTTCCTATATTTATTTTATGTGCCTTTCCACTTTCCAAAGCGGGAATTCAACTAAACCAAACAAAGAAATCATCCATGCACACAAATAATAATTTATATCAACACGTGCATCATATAGTGTTCATCGAACAGTAAAGTTAACACATCAAAATTCCAGCCATGCTCTCAGTTTAAAATCGAACGACATTCGATTTCAGATCAAATTCATACTTGCTCCAAAATTGATGAAATCAACTCCACTGCGTAGATAACTCTTCTACGAGCGCAACGCAAAAGACTGCATTGGATTTGGATCTAGTATGCAAAAGATATTGATTTTATAAGAATTCGAATTCAAACTTTAATTTATTAAATAATTAATCTACTATTCACTTTTCTTTACTTCTCTAACTACCTTCCCCAATTCCCAAATCTCATACACAGTGTATCTCTGATATAGCCCATGGCAGCGTGCACGTCTTCCCTTTCTCCTCTAGCTACACTCTACTAAATCAACCACCACCAATTCCACTACACTCCCCTTCGCGCGTGCTTCGCATTACGCCAAAAATCATTAAGCTCAATCTCGTCCTTCTCCTCACAACCTAAATCCCTGCTATTGATAAACGAAATGTTGCGCCTCCATATACATCACCGCATTTGGCCACCATCAACTCGTCTTCACCCAACAAGTTCAACCCCACCATTGTCTAGCCTAATGCCACCTAAATCTCCTCTTATCCAAAACCCTAATTTGGCCTCTCACATCACTCCTCCCCAATCGATGCGTCGCTCAACAATGACCATATAGATTCAAAGCCCCCACTCATATGAGTATAAAGGATCAAACATCACTCGATTTCTATATAATAAAAAGAAAAGAGGGAGGATTGAATGAGAAGAGAGGGGGTGTAGTATTTATATAATATATATATTATTATTTTAATTTCTCTTTTTAATCGCTGCATGTTTCGATCTCGCACGATCACGCATCATGTCTGATCGTCACGAAACCCGTGAGCTTACATCATCTTATTATTCTAGTTCTAATGACACTAGTTTCTTCAAAATTCGAGATTGTGTCCGATAATGATAATCTTACGCATTTCGAGACCGTTTATCGAAAAATGATTTTTGGTCTCAATATCGATATTATTCAAACTATTTACTTATGTAAATATTTTTCTACAACAAGTACACCATTGTTATTCATTATTTAAAAATGTTATTCAGCTTTATTAAATATTTAATATTAATTAAATATTCAAAACCAAAACGATAAAATTCCGGGTCGCTACACTAACTCTATCAGCCTCGTGTTGAGGTGTTGAATGTGACTTCACCATCAGAAATGATAGAAGATAGAGTAGGATGCACAGCCAAAGGATTTAGCTAACCCAAGGATATATCAACTCTATACCTAGAGAAGCTTATCGATGTTACTAGCAGGAGCTGATAATATTTGGCATCACTTGTTCGGGCGTGGGCTAGTTGTGTTTACCTTATAGTATATTTTATCGAGATATATACGACGCTCGTAAGGTAGTTTATGATCCTTGTCTTGGGGGTCGGCCTCAATGTACTGAGGTTGCCTCCACCTAAATCCATATGTGAACATACCTTAGCAATTTTAGTTGTACTTCTAATATTGTATGTTGTGAGATGCAAGCAGCACAGCTATTTTCTGATTTATATTCTACACCCCAGATATTATCTGTTATATCCCATATGTTCTTGTTAGATGGTTTGGTTATATTAAGGGGAAAACTATTATGGTGATTCGAACGATCTCAAAAATCAATGTTATATGGTGGCCACATATTTCTTGAGTTTCTCATACCAAAATTAAGTCTAACTCGTGGTTTTATCTTTTCCTTAATTTCTTAGAGTGCTCTTAAAGCACTCTAAGAAAGACAGGTTTCATTGATATTCTTTACAGCTTAAGGAGTCGAGCTAGATGTTGTCACCTACTGTAGTATTTTATTTCCACTACAATACTAGTATGTATATACCAGCAATTGTGAGTATAGGTTGTTATAACTGTTCTGGCTGATGATAGTACTTAGGAATGTAACTCTAAAATGTTATGTTTCTTAGAGTAGCACTTTGTACTGTCTTTTGATATTATATAGTATCATTCCATTATGAGATTCTGATGTTTTGTACTCTTCTTTCATGTTCTATTTCTTTCTACTTTTTTTACCCCAATAATATCCCTTTTCGGCACTTAGGTGCAAGGCACGTGAATACCGTGTATGTATTAGTGTTGACATCTAAGGGTCAAAAAGGTCAATCATAACACAATGCATCAATGCCATAAGGAAATGTTGATGACCATTGATAATGGTGATACGACATTTGGTCGTAATAACAATTCTTGGGTTAAATAACTTTCAAATATAAGTTTGAAAAGGTTATTTTTTGGAACTTTGGAAACCTTTTGATTTTTTTTTCCACAATAATTTTTCTTTTGGAAAATGAATAGTTTGAAATTTAGTGATTTTTTTGGAAAAGGTTAATTTCATTAGGAGCGTTTTGAATTTAATGTAACATTTAGATTTTAGATATATTGTTGAAATTTTATTCGTTATGCAATATATGGTGAATTTGCAAAGGTAAACGATTTATAAATCGAACTTCTTGGTTGTTTAAATAAATAATTCGTGTTTCATGATATATATATATATATATATATATATCAAAGCTAGCCAGCTTTATTATAGGTCGTTCATATATATAAAAGAAATTGGAATAGGTGTTTGGAACAAGCGTCGGAACAACTTTAATGAAAATAAGGCATATGAAGGTTGCATAAGTGCCAACCTACTAGATATATATAGGAGCGTTCAATGGTACCCTAAACAGTGCTGCATCCCTATAGCCGTCTGATTTCTACCACATAACCCGAGTTAAATAATAGTGTGAAGAGAGTGAAAGCCATGTTATTTAATTTGGGTTGTGTGGTGAAAATCAAAGGGCTATAGGGGTGCTGCACTGCTTATGGTACCATTGAACGCTCCTCATGTATATATACGTGTATATGTATATGTGTATATGTGTGTGTATATAAGTTCCAAAGTACCAAACCCACAACACATAAATTAAATGTAACTGGTGCACATCTATCCTCAGGCCTTGTTGACGAAGGTCTTATACACAACCAAATATATTACCTATAAGTAATTCATATGTGTATTTTTTATATTTGAAACAAAATTAAATAAAAATTATATTCTTTGTTAATATAAATGAGGTATGCATTAAATTTTTATTTTTGTATGTTTTCAAAAAGGATAAGAAAACTAATGAATTTTAATTGATGACTTTTATTTAACCAATTTAAAATTTCATGATTTTTTCTAGATGACTATTTTGAACTTGATATATGGTATGTTTGATTAGATAAATAATTTATAATTTTTTTTTGATAAATTTATTAAGTTGTCGATAATTAAATGTAATAGTGATGAGTTACTATATTCTCATACATATAAATGTTTGCGATGGAAGTTATGATATTTGTATTCTTTTCTTTTTTAAAGAAAAGGTAGTGGATTCATTTGCATGCTTTTAAGCTTACCATGCCCTATCCATTACTAAATAAAAGTTACATACATCAATATCAACACTACACCACTATATATGCTCACGCATGAGCTATCACACTACACATACTTACAAAATACAAAACCCAAAAAGTACCGACCATAACAGAGATTGCATAATAGACCATAACCATAACATGACCCTAATTAAACTGAAAAAAACATAAAGTCAAACACGAATCAGTGCACAACAAAGACTACACATAAGAACAGATCATCACAAAAGTACATTACCGAGTATAACAAGAACACAAATAAAACATAGTACACATAAGAATAGTTGATCATAAAGTAGATAGACTAAATCTTTAGTTGTTGCTCCTACCCCTTCTGCGAACTCTAGCTCCAATGCTATATTCAATCAAATCAATGTGCTTCCATTTGTAAACCCCTGACCATATCTATATAAATTACATCATTTGAAACAACAATGAGTTATAATTTTTAGCAACATCCATGAAGAACCTATTGTTTCCCTCATTCCATATAATCCAACAATATGAAAAATTAAAGGGAACATACTTGCTCAGCATTTCATTGTTAGAGATTCTATTGTATTCATAACTCCAAAAATCAAACTAGCCTATAATGTAACCACTCCACTCTAAATCAATGTTTAAATGGACTAAGTATTTAGTCCAAATATAAAATGCCACATCATAGACATGGAACAAATGAATATATCCTTCTTCTCCACTTCCACAAAACAAGCATTTTTCAGTAATGTTCATATTTTTATTCCTCGGCATGTTCATGGTACTCAATTTCCCATGTACTAATATCCACATATGTATGTTAACTTTCATAGAAATCTTTTTTGCGCACCACATTTTTAGTAAACCCATCGAACATTCTACCAGAGAAGTTAAAAAAATTATATAACATATATTCACTTTGAAGCTTTTCTTTTTAGACCAAATCCACTCAACTTCATCCATCTCATAGTTTAAATTGGTGTTCTCCAATATTCAATAAGCATTAATAACTAATTAAGAGCTCTTCCTTCAATAACTTTGTTAAATGATAGCCTCCATTTAAAACCCACTGCTTGTTTGTCATACATATCCGAAACTGAACTTCTTTTATCACTTATTATTTCAAATAAAAGTTCAAACTCAATAGCAAAAGGCATTGTCCATAACCAACTATCCGACCAGAAAGAACATTTTCTACCATTATTTACCTTGATATCCATTCAAATTCTAAATAATTGCACATTACTCATAATATCTCTCCAAAATTTTGAGCAATGTTTTTAGTCAGCATGTAAAGAGAAATCTCCATCATAATAAGCATTTATAATCCATTCTATCCATATAGCATTCCTATGATTCATCATGTTCCACAGCCATTTATATAATAGAGAGGAATTCATCACTATTAAATCGATAATACCCAAACCTCCTTGCTCGAATGACTTGCATACCTGATCCCAAGCAGTCAAATAGCTCGAAGCACTAGTATTGTTCTTTCCAGTCCAAAACAATTTCTCCTAATTGCAACAATTTTTTTCAATACCCATATAGGACATTTATAGAAAGATAACCAGTATAAAGGCAAAGCAGACACATAATTAACCAAAACTAGCCTCCTAGCTTTCGAAAGTGAACTACCTTTCCACCTGGCTAGTTTAGTATCCACTTTATTGATGATTGGAAACCGGTCTTCTTTATGTAATTTGCCTAGTCTAATGCATGTCCCAAATAGTTCAATGGAAACTCTCCTACTTTACAATTAAACATTCCTGCTATCTCCTTATCAACCTCATCATTTGACCCATTGACCAAAATAGAGCTTTTATGAAAGTTTGTTTGGAGATCAGACAAATTTTCAAATGCATAAAGAATGAATTTAAATGTAGCTACGTATTTGTACTCATATCACTAAAAGTAATGGTATCATCTGCGTAATGCTAAGAATTTATTCCCCCTTATAATAAACTCCTTTACAAACTTTTCAAAATACCATTGTTACAACTAACTCTCAAAATTTGTGTGAATAAATTAGTGATTAAATCAAATTGGAGATAACGAACCCCTCTGTCGCAATCCTCTTTTTGAACTAATTGTATTACAGAAAATCCTATTAACAAATATAATTGCTTTGCTGGCTGAAAAGATGTTTGTAATCCAGTTAATCCATTTCTCACTAAATCCTCTAGCTCTAAGTAGATCAATAATAAAATTTTAATCAACAGTGTCAAAAGCCTTAGAAAAATCCGATTTTAGAATAGCACGTGGCATTGAATTTTTTTTACAGTACGAAACAACCTCTTAAACTTGAGCAGCTCCTTCAAGAATGTACCTTCCCTTTATAAAAGCAGTTTGAGCTCTGTCTACTAAACTTTCCATTTTATCTTTTAGTCTGTTGGAAAGTACTTTAGTTATCAACTTGTATGTACGATTTAATAAACTAATGGGTCTAAAATCAGCAATGTCAAACTTCCTTCATTTTTGAGTATCATCACTGCATTTGCATAATTAATTTTATCAAAGTTCAAAGTCCCAGAATCCAACTCATCAAACATTTCCATTATATCAAATTTCAACAAATTCCAACATATTTTGAAAAAGAAATTTGGAAAACCATCAGGTCCTGGAGCCTTATCATTAGGCATTTCGTTTAAAGAATTCCATATTTCATCCTCAGTAAACTTCTTATCTAAATTGGACAAGCTAATATTATTAGGATATAAAAGCTTCCTGTCTACTTCCCCTCTCTTCTTACTACAACTTCTACATAAATTTTTATAATAATATGTGAAAGTTTTATTTAAATATACTTGCTTATTTATTTTCTCTTCTCCACTCATCACACTGCATATGATATTAGACCTCCTTCTATAATTAGGTATTCTATGAAAATATACTGTATATTTGTCACATTCTTTTAACCATTGAGTTCTTAATCAATATCTCCAATATATGTCTTTATAGTCTATCGCTTTTAAGAGCTCTTTCTCTATGGTTAACAAACAACTCTTCTCATCACTTAAGCTTCTTTGCTCAGCAATAGTATTCAACTCAAGTATGTCATTCTAAAACTTCTCTTTCTTAAACTTACTATCATCACAGACTACTTTATTCCACTTTTTCAAATAATTTCTAAGACTTTCCAATTTTCTACTAATAGTGCTTGTTGCTTCTTCTTTCCTTTGGATTCTACACAATTATTCATAATCATCTACTCAAAACCAACCTCAAGACACCATGATTTCTCAAATCTGAATATTGTTTTCCTCTTTACACTATCACCCGAATCAAAAACTATGGGACAATGATCTGAAACAATAGTAGCATGACCTTATTGAAAAGAAAGTGGATGTATGTCTTCTAGTTCTGGGTTTATAAAGAATCTACCTAGTTTCACTAAAGTAGGAGTCTCTCTATGATTGCTCCAAGTGTACTTTCTATTTATAAGATGGAGATCTATCAAGTTACAGTTTCTTACGAATTCACCAAAATCTTCAATATCACATATATACTCATTCTCTCTTTTGTTTCTTTCATAAGCAAATCTTGTGACATTAAAGTCTCCTCCAATTAGCCAAGGCCCTTTGCATTGAAATTGTATACACTCCTCCAAAAGAAATTTTCTCTCTTCTTTAGCATTAGGACCATACACATTAGTAATAAAATATAATACCCCAGAGCCTTTACATTCCAAAGCCACATGCAAGCAATGCACATTTTTAATCTTCTATTTCAACATCCAGTTCCTACTATTCCAACCAATGAACAGTACCTCAGCACTACCTCTTGCTTATACATAACTCAATTTATCCAAAATATTTCCTCCCAAACAATGAAAAATTATATCACCAGGATTGGAAATTTTAGTTTCTTGCAACAGCATAATGTCAGGCTTTATAGTATTATTTATATTTTTAACTCTTTGGCATTTTAAGGCTATGCCTATGCCTCCTATATTCTAAGATGTCACTATCATTTTATAGCATTAACCCTCTCCAATCTTTGCATTTGAATTCATCAATGTCAACACCATAACTTTTTAAATGAAACCCGAGCTTTGTAAGAGCGTATAATTGCTCATTGATAAGCTATTTTAAAAAAGGGACAAAAATGCCACTTTCAAGTGGATGATCAAACTCTAAGCCTCTTGCACTACTCCTCAATAGTGTTACTCTAGCATGCTCCATAACTTTTTTCCTTTTTCCTTGCCATTTGCGAACTCTCTCATGATTCCATTTGTCCTGTTTCATCATGTATCTTTTGTTTTCCTCTTTCTTGCTACAAGTCTTCACCTGAGTCCATATTTTTAACCATACCAGCATCTGTTATCAACTCTTCATATGCTCTGGAACATCCCAGATCAACATCTACCATGTTCTCATTACACTCTATTTCAGAACTATTTAGCATCTTTATTTACATTTACATCAGCTAATGATATTGTTATTGGATTACCTATTTGGCCTTCATTTGCATCTTCACTATCAACAAAAGCTCCATCACCCAAAACACTCTGATTCCTCTTCTATATCTTGGTCTTTAGCTTACCATCAATTCCCCTTCACAAATAGACTGCTTTTAAAATCCTTGGAATTCATTCTAAAACTTGGATCACCTATGTATCTTTTCAAAGAGAATTCATGATTATATTCATTTGTGAAAAGCTTGATCAGAGTAGGCAATTCGCACGGAGAAGAAACTTCAATTTTTGCCATATAGAGAAATTTGATACAAGTATTGACCGTGTAACAACCCTGATTTTTCGATGATGTTTCAGTAGAATAAATAAAGATTTAAATTAGAGAAATTAGAATTTAAGTGTTTTAATTGAATAATCATTGAAACTAGAAGTTGGAATAATGATTTTATAATCTGTATAATATTGGAAAGCAAAATATATAATTTATTGATGTTAAATTTTTGTTTTAAGACTTGTTAAATAATGTGTTAGTGTTTTAATGTGTATTTTATTGAAAAAAAAACAATATATTAAATTTATTGATGTAAATTTCTTGTTTTAAACTTGATAATGAAGAGATTAGTGTATTTTAAATATTGTGAACTTCATTTGGAATAAAAACTAAATTAAATGGTGTTAAATTTGTTAAAAACAATTTAACAAGCTATTTACTTATGATGTGTTTTGATATTATTATAGAACACCTAGCCAAATTATTTGTGAAGTCATTAGTAAGTTAAATTAATTAGAAGAGAGTATGTGGGATAAAAGAAATACATTAATTTATTATTGGGTCTAATAATAAAACTTAGCCATTTAAGACCTTAAGTAAAATGAGGTATTGCCTTCTCATTCTTCTCATTATCTATGTGCTATACATTCACAACCAAAAGAAAGAAATCAAAAACTAGGGTTTTCTACTTGTAAACAAAAATCTTCATTTTTAAATAGAAAGAAAGTTATGGGATTAAGAGAAAATTCAAGGTATGTTAATAAAACCTTATTTCATCTCCTAGCCTTATTGATTTTAGTTTTAGGTTATAATCTTTGATGTCCTTATTTTCCTTTAAGGCAATGGTTAGGTTAAATGAAGTCTAAGTGCAAAAATTGGTAGGAATGGTTTGTAGCATGCTAATTAAAGGAGAAAGGTGAGCTTACACTCACAACTATCTCCAATTTTATTTCAAGTTGCCATTGTGTTGAATTGATGAATATATGATTGAATTGATCTCAAGTTTGTATGTTATCTCTTATCATATAAAACCCTAGTTGTTGTTTGCTAAGAACCCATATTATATAATCATTAAATCATCAAGTTGTATTGATTTATAGGTTTGCACGATAGCCATATTAGTACTCCGGAGGTTGCAAGAAACAACGTCGAAGATATAAGCGCCAACGGATCGTCGGAGGGCCACCGGCATCGCTTGGGATTTAGCCCAAGCTTTGCAACTGGTCCACTGGTCCATGCAACTGGTGCATCAGTCATGACTTGGGTTGAGCCCCGGTCATGTTGCTTGACCCTCCGGTCTAGCCCGTTTTATCATTTGTTCACCTGTTTAACTTTTAAGACAATAAATTGTTTGTTTGTCTTGATGGTTGTAATGATTTTAGAGTCAAATTGAAGTTTGTTTATGATGAACTATTTGTTAATTTATACATGCTTGAATTTATTTTTGTTGAACTTGATGGCATGGAAGTCTTTTTCTATAATGGTTGTCAACACATGATTTAATTGCACCGATTTATGAGGTTATTTATAAAGGAATTCATTTTAGAAACAAATTGATTTCTTTTTATATATAGGGGAAAATATATATGTAGTTTGGATAAAAAGGATTTTGGAAAATACATATATGTGAATACTTTAAATTTCAAAGTGATTTCGAAGCAAGCTTTCTATATGTACTGATATGAATTAAATCGTAGTTTCTACTATATAGTATTATAAATCTCTTGAATCAATATTTTTAAATTAAATTTCAAAGCAAAACTATTTTTAGTACAAAAATACACTATCTCGCTTGAATGAGAAATTGAATTAAATGGTCTAGTAAAACAAGTGATATGAAATACTTGTGTTTATTTCATCGGTTAATTCGAGGACTCGTTTGAATGAACATTTATTTGCACGACAAGAATTACTAGCTTTTGTAGTTATTCGACCGTCGTCAAGTGGTTATGAGATATTAGTCGACATTCTTATAATTAATAATTGAAAGTGGATAGCATTTATTTGACAGGTTTCAGACTCGTTCGTGGGTAATCCATTTAAGAAGATTAAATGGGATTTTAGGCCTATCTTGTGGTACTCATTTTCAAGCGAGTTATAATTGCAAAGTACAACCTCTTGTATTGGCGCACGAAGTGCATGTTGTTGTATTGACTTGCAAAGTGCATGCCTATTTTTTGCATATATGGATGTGATTATCTATGCTCTTATTGCCGTGGTTACTTTGACTTTGATGAGTTTTGTAAATGAGCACTGAAACTTAACTATAAAACTGTAAAGCCTTAAATGAAGTATTACTATGTTAGAGAAGTATATCTATGGATATTACCCTTAACATTTATGCAAGTTATTATTATTAGTATCTAACCTTTTGTGATAATTAAAGATAGTTTGACCCATGTGTTGTTTTAGTTTTTGGGTCAAACTGAGGCTTGATAGGTACAGGGACTCAATGGCTTTGGATGTGAGCTAGCTTAAAGAGTTTTAATTGATGATATTATTATTCATGATGTACCATCTGAGTCTTGTATATATACATTTGTTCTCGTGTAGACTTTTGTAGATAAGTTATATAAATGTGAGTATAGTATTCTCCTTTGTTGACTCGTTCTTTTAAGAAGATATTGATGTATATTATTTCTGTTGCGACGTCTGATTCTGTGATGTATATTATATTGTGTATTGTTCTAAATTATAGTAAACTTTGTACTATTGTTTTGTGCTTGGTTCGGATATGTCAAATTACTACTTGTAAGAAGGAAAAATATAGTCATATTGTTCGACGCATTCGATACTCCTCCAAAGCAATTTTATAGATGGTTGCTCCTATCCAGCCCTAATCTCTGCACTAACAGACAGTATTATCCAGCAATACCCTTTGTTAGTATGGATCTCGGGGCGGGGCGTTACAGACCATTAGATTTCTTTCATCTTTAAATGGGGATGTAGGATAGGGGAGATCTAATGGATAGGATCTCTTAAATCACATTCCAAATTGTGTCTAAATTGAATTGCCAATATTTACCTATAGATTACTAATAAATGTGTAGCGAAATAAGATTTGGTATATAAAAAAAATCATATTGGTACTTGGTATATAGAAAAATATATTACACTTAAAATTTTGGTAATTAGATATTCAAAATTTTAATCCATTGTGTGTTTCTTTAAATGTTATCCGTTGCGATAGTACATGCATTTACCTCAAAATAAGAGATAGTAAATAGAAGTTTATTTTTTTGTAGTTTTAATTTACAGAAGTTTTTATGTAAAAATAAAAAGGAAAATGTGTGAAATGTAAGTAAGTATACAATTACATTCAAAAAAATTATTATTTGTTCGAAAATGGTAGTCACGGTGATATTATGATTCATCTATATATGTATCATGAATTCAATGCATAACCTTTTATCTCGGTCTTCAAAAAAGTAAGACAGTATTTTACAAAATATTACTTAAATAATTAAAATAATTATATGGAATACCCAACAAAATTTTTATGAAAACAAAGAAAAGGAAATATTATTTCTTAACTTAGATGGAAAAACATTCATTATCTTTTTCTATAATCTTTTAAGTATATTAATTTGAAACCTAATGTCGAATTAAAATCATAAACAATGGTCCCTTAAAACATATCCTTCATATGTTCCTAGAAAATGCATGTTCCATGAATATAACATATGTGATTAGTTTCCATATACATTTTATCTGCCAAATTCTTGTATTCGCTGAGTTAATTTCTAAAATAAATTTTTTAATCTTCACACGCACACACTGGTCAAAAAATTATTGGCGAACTTGCCATTTACAGTAATAACAATAGCTGAAATATAAGTGAATCAATAGAGAATTCAGCATAATAAAATTTATGAAGGGAATTAAGAAAAAGAGTAAATTGTATCTAGAGTCCAAAAGGATGGATTGTGAAATAGGGGAAACATCATCGTTGATGTTTTTAATTTTACATATTATATTTCATTTATACTTAGCATGGATCAACTAATTTTCACCATATCAATCTTTCATATGATTATTTGTGAACTAATATATGATCCTAGCAATTTTGGTATTGGGATATTAGTTTTTTTGATTAGCCATTGATGTATATAGTGTTTGTTGTTGTGACGCTCCACCTCTATACCCACGCTAACCAAGAACACTACGATGTAGTGCTGTCAATTAGCACGGAGAATAAGGCTGTAGAGGAGCGACCATCCATGTAACTTCTTTGTGCGAGCACCGATACGTCAGATAGAGTAGAATGCATATCCTTTAAGGAGGAAATCCGACATACCGATACAAACACAAAGCTACCACACGGTGGCTATATATAATCTTCGGAAAGAAACATAGAAATAATCATAACATAAATCAGTCACAGACATCCATATCACAAAGGCGGAAGAAGATATGAATAAACATATAACACATGAAAGTGTACATCAGAGTAGTGGTCGGAAAGATCCACTATAATACAAAAGAATAGCATCACGTGCTATACAAAAGAATAGATACACAACATAGAGTCTATATCTCAAATGTGTACAACCAAAAACTACTAATCTAAGTAGTTAGCCAAAAGTCAGAGTAATCCAGAAGAGAAGTCAAGCAGAAGCGCCTGTAACATCTCGGTCTGACCCGAGTATTATTTATAAGAAAATAATATACGGATCAGTCTAACTATAAATATCAGATGACATGATATAGGATAAGGGGTATGGCATAAACATATAATAACCATGATGGCATACTACTATAAGTATGTAAATGATAATCAACAAGGGATTAATCAATGTCACAAGAATCTTCTCAAAGATCCAAACACATAAAAAGGGTAATGACACACAAATTCACCAATACACAAAAACTGATATCATATCAGTGAAAACCACAAAAGTTGGTGAAGCACTAAATCCAGAAATCAACACACGAAATCCAGAACAAATCCCAGAAATCAACAAACGAAATCCAGAAATCACTAAAAAGGGGGAAGTCCGAACACACGGACGAGAAGCTATCTCATGGAAGCTATCCATTTAATTTTTCCGAACACACGGATGGCCCGAAGGCAAGTCCGAACACACGGACGAAGAGACATCGCACATTGCTAGTCTAAACCATAAAATGATCATCATCGATCATAAAGAAGTGTCAATCACACTAAGCTAGTAAATATATGAGTTTAGCTTCATGTCCCATAACCACTTGCTTAACTTAAGTATTTACGAACAAACTGTAGATCTTCACTAGGAAATTGTCACAAAAAGGGTTCAATCGAACAAGTCCAAGAGCTAACCGACGAAGTGAACGCAAGCGTTTCATACCACTCGTTTTACTAAGTCGTTTAAGTCGATTTCTCATTCGAGTGAAGTAAAGGCTTGTATATACTAGTAGATTGAAAATCGGTTTGAGAAAACGAACTTTTGATATTTAAAATAGTGTTGAAATCGCTTTGATGAAAGAGTTTTGATATTTACTATTAGTATTGAAACCTTCATATATCTTTAAAGTGACAAGTCATAAAACGATTGTAGAAACAAATCAATTCACGTTCGAAGACGTGAGTAAAGTCCAAAGAAGTCAATCCCAAAACCATCAAAGTAGAAATTCTGATAAATGTTTTTCAGACGAGATTGCCTACGCAGAGTAATACGGGGTTCGACCTAAGGAAAAATAGGTCATACGACCTAAGGAAATCGTGAACTAAAAAGACCAAGTGTAAGGTCGGCGACGACCTACGACTTACAGAGTCCTGCGACCTAAGTGGGATGCGACTTAGTGGGGCATAGGTCGGAGACGACCTACGACTTAAGGTCAAGCGACCTAAGGTAAATGGTCCAACGACCTAACTCGAACGACCTAGAGGGTCGAACGACTTAACTGGAGGATAAGTCGGAGACGACCTACGAGATATACTGGCCGACCTAACTCGAGCGACTTAAAGACTTAGCAGGGTCGAGCGACTTACGAGCTACGACCTAAGGTGACGAGGGCGTTAGGTCGGAGACGACCTAACACTTGACTCGCGAACGACTTATGAAAAAGAAGCTTAGGTCGGAGACGACCTACGAGATAAGCCAGTGCGAGCGACCTAAAGTTTGCCTGGGGGATTATAGGTCGGCAACGACCTAACGTTTTGCCTGGATATTATAGGTCGGCAACGACCTAACGTTTTGCCTGGGGATTTTAGGTCGGCAACGACCTAAGACTTAACAAAATTCGAGCGACTTAGTGGTTTGCCTTGGAATTTTAGGTCGGCAACGACCTAAGACTTAAAGCTGTTTCGACCTACGACTTATTTCCCTGCGACCTAAGCCCTAACTCGTGAACGACCTAAGAAAGTGGAGACTTTTCAACACACGAGCTAGCAGCCTGGACGACCTAAGAAGGGCAGAACGACCTAGGGCCAGAATTTGCAAACAGCACTGAAACTTGAGTTTCTCACCAATTCAATCCAAACCAGTTGCAAACATTAATGCTAAAGTGATAGGAAGTCATTTCCAACAACCCAATGACAGTTATAGGCGAGATGTGAGATTAAAAATCTCACCTTTTCCACGAAATTGATGAAGATGAAGATTGAAAGCAAGGAGAAGCAATCCAAAGCTTGAATCCACAATCTTCTACTTGAATTTGATGTTGAATCTCGGATTTGCAATAGAATTTGAGTTGGGAGTTTTAATTTCTCTTTCCCACCACCATTTTTGACAAAGCTTGAAGTGTTTGAACAAATGAGAAAGAGGGTTGGGCTGAGCTAAAGGGGTGCAGTCCAAACCAAAGTCAAAGGCGGGAAAAAGTGCCGAAAAGTTTACTATCTTCAAACATATCGAAGTTTACACTTAAAAAGATCGCAAACGTCATTTTGAACTCAATGGAAGTGGTCTCGAGTCCTAATTTGACCGTATGCAAAAAGTAGCTTTTCGGACTAACATCCGACTAACGATAAAATATTTAAATAAAATATTTAAATATAAAATCGATAGATATGCGGGTTGTTACAGTTGTGTATTTATTTTATCTTTGTTTTTGTTTGGTTATGATTTGTCAATATGATCGGATTGATTTCTTTCTTGTAGGTTATCATGCAAGATTTAAAATACAAATATAAGAAATCGAAATTTAAGTAAAAGTGTAATTCAATTAAGCCCATTTGAATAGAATATGAAGATCAAGTGAAATTCAGATAAATATTTTGCCTAGAAACCTTTTAACTTGAATAAATATTTGACTTTTAACTCTTGGTCAAGTTTGAGAGCCTTTTCGGGATAGAAACTTCTTGAAACTACAATATATAATTGGTTTAGATTTTTCATTTATTCAATTTTAATTTGAAATTCAATTTTTTTCCAAAGAATACTAAGCGTACTCTATAGAAATCTCAAAATTTGATGACTTTTTTGTAAGAGAAATGAACTATTTGGGATTTAAGTTTGTCTATGAACTGCTTTTCCTTTTATATTTTGCATGATTCTTGATAAACATTTTGAATTACACTATATGAATTAATACTTAGAGTAGCTTCCCATGGTTATTTGAGAAGTAATTAGATTCATAGCAGAATTGATAGAAAAATTATAGTAACATATTATTAGTAACATGAAGATCAATTAGAAAAAATTCACTTTAATCCATTTCATGTTTGTTATTTTTATTAAAAAATGCTAGGGGATCAATCCTGCATCACACTTTTTTCTCCTCTGTTTTTGTCTTTGGTATTACCACTTTAGCTAAAGTGTTCTATTTACTTAGAAGTTAAATAAGAAAGAGAAAAATTAACTTGAAATTTTGAGGGTGAATTCATCATTCGTTGAATGTGATTTTTCAAAAGTAATTGAGGTAAACTTAATATTTTGTAGGCTATATGCAAATATGTATGAAGCATGTCTGTTCTATTTTTCCCTTTTTATAAAATATATGATGTATGATTATTTCAAAATGTATAGTGTATGCTTTTTAAAATATTTGGTTATACTTGACCTTTTTGTAAAAATAAATGGGGCATTTAGTATCAAATAAGTAAAAATATATTGTTAACTACAGACCTCAAAAAAATGCATGTTGTACAAACAAACTAAATGAATTTAAATAATATACATTTAAATGAGCATTAGTAGAATGGCCAAGCATTCATTGTTGAAAGTGTGTTATCATAATTGAATCGAATCGCAGTCAAACCGCAAATAATTGTGGATTGCTTCAGTCCAAAATTCAATTATACATCGGTTGTGAATAGACTGAAGGTCAGATCACTAAATCAATAGTCCAACCGTCAATTTTAACCAGTTCAATCATGTTTTCATTATTTTTCCTCCTTATGCTCATCGTTTTTCAATTTAGATATGTTGACCAAATAACAAATCCAAAAAATTTGCCACCATATCAAATTCTCCACTACAAGCACCACGCTTGTGCTGCCGCAAGCTAAACCTAGCCTGACAACATTTCCAAGTTCATCCCTTCCGGATCTTGTAATAATTTCTCCCTAATCTAGTAATGATACTGATTTTATTATGGAATGTTAGCTCGAATCCTTTTTAATTTAACTTAAATACTTAGATTAGAAGTTGGATTTAGTTAGAGCACGGATATTAACAACGAACTATGAAGAAATAATGATACAAAATAATAATTAAATCATGATTTTAAATAATATGAACCTCATAAAGTAATTCAATTGTGTTAATTAAATAATTTTTATGATCATGAACATCAAAAAACTTGATTTAACTACTTAAAATTGTGGTAATGATTTGCCTATCGTCTAATGCTTGATTTGATACTAATAATGACCAAAAAAGTTTTATTTGATTTAATTTTGTTAATTATAATTTAATGATCATAAACTTCACTAATTATGAGATAAAGTGGTTCAACGTGCTATTTCTCTTTAATGCTTGATATACTTTGCTATTTTTTTGGAATGAAGTTCATATCCCTTTTGTTACGTACTAATAAGAAAATATGTACAATAGTGCATAATAACACTAAAAAAATATATACAAACACACTTTAGCTAATAACAATAAATACTGCCCATAGAACCCCAAATTTCTCCACCCGAACATCGGCCCATATAACAGCATTAGCATCCTTCTTTAAAGAAGTCTCCAGATCCTTTAAGACAACTACCTTCTTTCCACTTTCTACCACTTATGCTTCACCACTTAAAAAATGGCAGACCAATTTTAACTCCAAATCGAAGAGAAAACACGTGAAATCATTCCATGATTCCTCTTTAAGCATAATCTAGCACGGAAAAATAATGATGTTCTTGTTTCTTCATCCCTTAATTCTAATTTGCAAGTGATCAACAAGCGTTAATGATGGATCTACATAAATCTATGATAGATCTAAGTAGATCTAAATCAAATCGTTACAAAGGCAAAGTTTTTAGGCATCAGAGGGCATGGATTCACGAAGAACTAGCTGATGGTAGACAAACCCATAAGATTTACTACTTACTGGAGAGTAATTAAATAGATCTGCCTACTCCTAGATATAAGTAAAAGGTATTTAATGTTGTGTAGCTTAGAAATTCCAGTTCCCATAGTAATTTTTCTTTTTGTACTCACATGTGCATAGGATTGAAACACAGATAGTAACTCAAGTTTGACTATTTTTTGCTTGATAATACGTAATTTATTCCATTCATATAATAGAAAATGTTAGAGAACAAAATGTTATTAAATACAGGGGAGGATCGTTACCTGAGGCTTTAAAGCATTGCAAGGAGTTTATATAATCAAGTCAAGCCATCTAGCATAACCACCTTCTCAGATGGTACGTAAAATACTAAAAATGCTTACATGTCTCTTTATCCTTCTAATTGATATATGATTTGTGTTTGGATTTGATTATGCGTCGCTTATCTACTTGCATAATATTTGCTTCAACAGATACAGTTTTACCAAACATTTTATTGTTTTATTCCCTCCATATCATCCATATGCAAGTAAAAGTTAGATTATTGCAATATATCGACTCATGCATTTTTATTAAACTTGTTAATGAAATCATTCATCTCAGTTTTTAATTCCAATAAACAAGAGTGTGATAGTGTCCACTTAATTTTAATTTTGCACCATTTCCAAATATATGTGTTGAACTTGGATTTGAAATGAAGACGTTGAGTATTTTCTTCACATTGATTACACAACACACATGTTGGGTCGATTTGAATGCATCTTTGGCTGAACTGATCATCTATGGGAAGAAAATCATTTATAGCTTTGAACAAATAGACTGCCATCTTAGGATAGTGCAATCTATCCCATTAATTGTTATTTTGTTTGCATAGAATCAGCTAACACCCTGGGACAATCTCGTAGCAGTGACTTAAATGTCTGACCAAGGGAGGTCAGACGTCTGTTCAAACTCTTAGGATAGAACTTCCATCAACTGAGACGTCTGACCAAACTGTCTGGTTTGAAAAATGAAGGAACTCAGATGTCTGAGTGGTTAAGCCAAACATTTGAGTGCCTAATACTCTTCTGTTCTTAAATTCCATAGGCATTCAGAAGTCTAGCTTGGGTTCCCAGACCTCTGTTTACCTGTTTCTAGCCCTTTATCAACCTCCCTCCTTCAATTCTTTTACTCTCTTCCTCCAATCGACATCCTGACTCTTCTGACACAAAGCTCTACACCATATCTTCAATCTGAAGCATTCACAGGCACATATTTGAATCGCATAACAACAACACTCCACCTTGATTCAACAATAAATAAAATGATCATAGGGGTTTTGGCCCTTGCGCCCTATAGCACTCAAGCAACTGAAACCAAACTAATCAAGTTTGTCCAATGCTCAAACTTGTCTTTAGAAAGCGACTTAGTCATCATATTTGAAGGATAATCCATAGTACTCACCTTCACCAACTTGATCTTCCTTTATTCTACCTCAAGCATAAGGAAGAATCCTCTAATATCAATGTGCTTCGTCTGAGAACTATAGGCTTGATTCTCTACAAGATGAATCGTGCTTGGACTATTTGAAAATAGCTCTACTGTCTACTGCACCACTGAAAGATCATCTAATAACTAAAGTAAATAAAATCCCTCTTTGGTCGCTTCCACAATCGATATCAACTTGGCCTCTGTAGTCGACAAAGCTACTGTAGATTGCAGATTTGATCTCCAAGAAATCAAGCCTATGCCAAGTGTAAAAACATAGTCCAACGTTGACTTTCATCTGTCTCTATCCCCAGAATAATCCACAGTAACCACTAAGAGATACGTCTCCATCTACTCCACCATAAAACAAGCCAACTGAAGAAGTTCCATGGAGATATATATGTTCCACTTCACAATACCCACAACACGGGCCAAATCTTTTCTCGTGCACACCATCGCAGACATAAGACTACTAACATCAATAGGATAAGGTATATCAGCCATATACCTCTTGTCTTCAACCGATGAAGGAAATAAGTCTTTCGACAACTTAAAATGAGAGTCTAATAGAGTGCCAACACGATTAGCTCTCTCCATACCAAATCGAGCGAGGACCTTTTCAACGTATTGTGCCTGAGTGGGTCTCAACTCTCTCCTTTTCCTATCTTTGAATATCTTCATTTCTAAAAAAATTTGTTTTTTCCCAAATCCTTTATATCAAAATCTTTACTAAGCTCTACTTCTCCGGACTCATCATGGACAACATTTATTGCACATATTGCCATGTCATCAGAGTCTTCGATACTCAATAACAACAAATTCACTAACCCACCTAGACTTCCTTTTCTATCTAACATGTCTAGTCTCTGAATGAGCTCCACCTCGAGTCGATCCTTTGTACTAAGATTTTTACTATCCTCATCAATCGCCATGTTATCAAAATTACCATCTAAACCTCTGTGTAAAGAATCTGAAGGTGACTTACCTTATGTTTGTCTAAATCTGTCTTCACATTGTTCCTTCCAACATCAACATAACCTTCTCATCAAAAGTCACATGCCAATTTATAAAAAATCTTCTTGCTAATAGGACACAACAACCTATATCCCTTCACCCCTCTTCTATAACCTAGAAAGATATACTTTCGAGCTCTAGGTTCTAGGTTTCCTTTGCTCTCATGAATATAAGTTGGACATCCAAATACTCTAAGATCTGAATAGCAAACAAGCTCTCTTTTCCATACTTCTTCAGGAATCTTTATATCTATGGCAGTAGAAGGTATGCGGTTGATGAGGAAAGCCACCATAGATAATGCTTCAGCCTAAAATCCCTTCTTTAACTTAGCAGTTAATATGAGGCAACGAGTTCTCTCCAACAATGTATGATCCATCCTCTCAGCAAATTCATTAGACCAAGGGTCATTAGGTGTGGTGTAATACATCTTAATGCCTTAAGAATCATAATAATCGATGAATACCTTTGATACAAATTCACTGTCATTATCTAAATGGAGAACTTTCAACTTCTTCCCCGACTACTTCTCAACTATAAATTTCCACTTTTGAAACCGGGCAAAGGTTTCACTCTTAGACTGTAGAAAGTATGTCTATACTTTACGAGGGAAATCATCTATAAATGAAACGAAGTACTTGGCTCCACCCAAGAATGGGCAAGGGAAGGGCCCCCAAACATCTATATGAACATACTCTAGGACACTATTGCTTTATGCTCAGCCAAAAGAATTTGTCTGTTTCCCAAGAACACACTCTTTACAAAAGCCAAGCTTTGAATGTTGAATACCATCTAACAAACCTTTCTTTCTCAACTAATCCAAACTGCACTCACCAATATGTCACATCTGTAAGTGCCACAATCTAGAAGAATATGAACCAGCAGAAGTAACATAAGCTGATTCACCAACTGCAATAGTGCCCTTCAGTAAATAAAGATTTTCTACCCCCACGTCTTTCATAACAATCATGGAACCCATCGATATCTTCATTTTCTCTCCCTCAACTACAATCTTCAACCCAAGCCTACTCGAACCCCTAATAGAAATCAAGCGTCTTCTCAAATCAGGTACATGTCTAACATCAGTAATAGTACGAATAACACCGTTAATGCAACGACCCAGTATTTTGGACCATTCAAATCGACAATAAATCCATACATGCCAGACTTGAATAATTTAAAACAATGGATTGTAAATAAAATTTGGCAAAACTCAGCATATACAGTAAATAAAATAATCACAGATCACAGACACAGAGTAATATAACAATAATGCAGCGGAAGCAAAAGAATAGTAGTTCATGGAGCTACTATATATATATATATATAACAGAGTTAAACAAGGTACAATAAAAGTCACGAGTACATAGATGTCTCAATACAATAATCAAATACAAGATCTGAATGCATCACTGGGATCGACAGAACAATTGATAGCAGAATCGATAAATAGCTGGGTCTCCAAGCGAAGCTCCAACTCCAAAGGTGAGTCTCGAATACTGGTACACTCAGTCTAACCCGAGCGTAAAGAAAAACACAAAACACTCGAGTTAGGATTAACATTCTTATATCAATAAATCCAACTCAGGTGAAATAACAACTGAAAATCAAGTAACTCAAAGGATGTTTGGGATAACCATCCTCTAAGGATCCGTTAAACTATTTATATATAGTAGTGTACGCTAAGTAGATAATGCCTATTAGTAATATAAAGTATCAAAATAGCATTAAGGCGTTACCATTACCCCCCTTAACACATTTTATATAAGCGTCATAGTCTATACAGCACTGTAAACTCCACCGTAAACTAGTGGACTATCAGGGAGTACTCCATAGGTATAACATGAAACAAATCGTAGTGGTCACACATAGGGATACAAGTATGACAAGGCACATGAGGCAATACCCAAGGTAGTGAAACTACCGTTCGCCTGATCCGGACTGGTGAGAACGCATCGCCGCAACGATCGCAACAGCGTGAAACAACACTCCCAATTCAAGGGTGCGCACCAATCAAAAACAAGTAATGAGTAGTTTACGAAGAAGTGTGTCCGCTAGAGGTAGCTAACCTCACTAGCCCGGCACGGCTCCTGTTTAAGTCATTTCCAATTTGACACAAGTGTCAAGGTCATTCATTATCGTTCTCTTTCTTCAAATCCAACAACGCCATCATTCCAACCACTTCATTCTGGATCACACTCCGCGTATAATAGTTATTAAAGTGGTTTTCAGTTTAGACAGAGAGTATGTCCCTAACCGATCCCGGACTCTTCAATAACTACATAATTATTACACCGATTGGTCATTTAATAAACTTTCAAAATAGTTTATATTTCAAAACCAAAATATCATTGCCATTTCAAAACCATATCAATACGATATCACTTGCATTTCAAAACCAAATACGATATCATTTCCATTTCAAATATATCCATCTCAAATATATCCATTTACGAAATCTTAGTACTTCAAAGTTATAACACTTTCTAAATCAAACACTTTGAAAATCATAATTCTTTGGAAATCAAAATTTAGAAATCATAATGCTTTGGAACCATAACACTTCCCACTTAACCGTTTAAATATAAATAATAGTATATATAATAAAATAGTTTATAATTTAAAAATAGTTTATATAAAAATAGTTATAATTTAAAATAGTTTATATTAAAAATAATTTATATTAAAATAGTTTATATGAAATAAATTTATAAAGTAACATATATAAATATTTTTAAATATAATTTATAAATACTTTATATAATAAAATAGCTTCCTCAAATTTCACAAATCAATTCCAAATCAACACCAATCCCAAAATTTCAAATTTAGTCAAATCTCAAATCTTCAATTTCAATTCAATTCAATTCTTAATAAATTATTATATCAATTTCAAATACAGATTTGAACCACAAATAAACCATTTAAATTTCGATATATTCCAAAGCTTAAATATTCCACATTTCCAAAACTAAATTCGATAATTATCAATTTATCAAATTCACTTTACTATTATTTAGTTTTGAAATATTTACTTAATCATTTCAATAACATCTAAATACAACTTCAATTTACAAATTTAGGTAAACAGAATATCCCATTTAAATTTATATAAATTTGAAATGTTCCCTTAAGTCACTTTTAATCAAATTCAAGTTATAAACATATCTTTGCAATTTCAAATTTAATAAATTTCAACCCAAACTTATTTAAGTATGATTCTTAAATAAATATAGATTTTCAAATCAATTTCAAATTATCTTTTCAACCTGAATCATTTCGAACTCTATATTTGAAATTATAAATTTAAATAAATGCTTAAACATATTATATATCAACTTTATTAAATCAACTTTAATAAATCTTTAAAATCAATATTTATCAAAACCCATATATTTCTTTTAAAAACCATAGAAATCATTTTCAAAATATTTATATATAGACCAACGGTGTCTGTATATAATTTTCTACCCTATGGTCAAGTGATACGGATATTTATCATTTCAATCCGCAAGTTAAATATATTCGGGTATATATCTTTTCAACCCGCAATCCCAAATTCAATTAAATGAAAATCGCTTGGGTTTATCATTTCAACCCATAACGATTTTCTCTTATTCTACAATATCGTTCGGGTATGTATCATTTCAACCTACAGTGAATTCTATACTAACAGGGAACTTGTAGAGTGATAACAGATATGATAATAACATCACAGGCATATATCATCAATATAGATAACAGATAATGGTGTCAGATGTCACAGGTGAACAGTTACAGATAATAGCATATATATAGCAATGTAAATAACTAACAGCAGCATATTTCAATTGATGTTTTAATTGAAATCAAATTTAATAAATATAAGAACGTTAATCGTGAGTGATTGCTCACCTTTCAAGGCTAGAGGGGGACAAAATATGATGAGTTACGAATCCAAAGCAAGGTGGGATGGGCACGAATTTGACGATCAAAGCTGGTAGATAGAATCAATGAAATGAATCAGAATCTGAATCAACAAAGATAATAGGTATAAGTAAACTTATATATATATAACTATACATATAAAGTCATATTCCAAATTCAAACACATACCAAAATATATATTTCAAAATAAAATCATTGTTTTAAATTAAACACATATATATAACTAACAGGAAAAATAAACTCATATTTTGTAAGTAAACATTTAACTTCATATATACTTAAACACATCATATATATACCCATATTTCATATAAACAAACATTATCATGCATATGTAAAAATACAGTAACAAAGAAAATATATAGATAAACTTCATATAAAACAGACAGTGATCAATGTATAAATTCTCATACATATATATACATTATATAAATGTTACTGATATATTAATATACAACAGTTAAAAGTAACTTTTCAGGAAAATCAGTGCTTATACATACAAGCACATTACATACTACTAATATACTATATATACATACTATAAAAGCATGCAACAGGAAAAAATGCAGGATGTATAAGCTTACTATATAAGTAAACTGTTATATAAATATCTATGTATATATGCGCTTGGCTATAATGGAGTGTTACATAAATAAGATACTTAAACTGTTATGTACAAAACGAAACTGTTATAAAACTTACTATACTTACAAATCAACACTGACTATATATATATATTTATATAAACTCACCTATTCACACTGACTATACATATAGCCTAGACAATATATATATATATATATATATATATATATATATATTTTCAACAGATTACAGCTAACCAACCACACAACAAACAAAATAATAATAATAATAATAATAATAAACTATATCTACTGTAACTAATATGTACATACATACCAAAAAATATCAAAACTTTAGAAATATATAAGATATAAACTATCAATACTTACACGCCAATATAAATAAATATATATATAATTATACAACTAACAAACTTAAGACTATAAACATATATATATATAACAATTAATACATATACAATATATAACTGGCAGTATTACAGCACTATTATAAAAATATAATATCAAATAAACCCCTGTATAAAATATACAACTGGATATATACCATGTAACAGCCAAAAGAAAGAAAACAAGCTTTTATAATATAAATTATATATATAACATTGTAATAAAATATGAGTATACATACTTACAGAGCATTAAATATTCGCATACACATATAACAAGATATATACTGTAAAATTAATATATACATTTCTTTATCTCCCTTTTTTTCTAGAAAACAAGGTTGTAAAACAACATTATTTATTTAACATAATATAGGTTATTATAAAACAAAACAGAGCAAAAATCTAGTTCAAACAAATAGTCAAAATGTATTGTATATATATGCTTACTTTCCTATAGATGACAAGCAGGCAGCGGGCTTCATATAAAATTTTCCGGCTCATATGTACACATGAGAAGATGCTAGGCAGAGCACGGTTAGAGACATGGGTTAGGTGGTGGGAGCTTGAGTGTGCGCGACTGCGAGGCTTTGGCCGGAGGAAGGTTTTGGGTTGTGTTAAAGGCCAAGGCGGAGGCGTATGTAGTTGGGCGGCTGAGAAGTCATGAGGTAGGAGATGAGTTGCAGGGTCTGGAGAGAGAGATGGGTTTGATTGTGGAGGCGGTTGTTGTGGATGTTCGAGGAGATTGACGGAGGGAATTTGAATCATGAGGGGACGAAAGCTTCGGGCTTGGTGATGTTTGCTTCGGGAATGAGAAGGTAAGATGCCAGAACAAATGAGATCAACCTTAGATAAAAAATAAATAAATAAAAACTTGAATGAGACAGAAGGAACCAAAAGAAAAGGAAATGCCAGTTAATAATAGATTGAACGATAGGAATATTAATAGTCAGTATTGAATTCTCTAGGAAATATAAAAAGACCATTGGTTGTTGGTTTTGAACAGGTGAGTAAATGAATGGTCAAAAGAAGTGAAATGTCATTCCGATATGGTTAACCGTTACACGGGTTCCGCCGCGTATCGGATTTCAAAACACAGAATTGGATATACCGTAGAGATCAGCACGACGAGACGATCAAAATGGTATACAGATACCAGTGGTATGGTTATCCGATCAAAAGTCGATAATCGGTACCGATAAACGCTGCTATTCCGTACGAAAAAATCCAAACGGAGCTAGAAACGTCCAAAATTTGCAAAACGAATTACGTAGTCTTATTCAGAGCATTCTAAATAAATTTTCTCATGTTGACATATTTAGGTTTCAGAACACTCTTAAATTCAACTGTTTTTAACTGATTTAAATTGAAATAAAATTTCATTAGAAAATAAACTTCCAAAATATCTGATGAAAATTTACCCGTTGCTATGTTAAAACAGACGCATTTCAAATATCAAATTTAAATTTCAAAATTTTATTGTTTAAAGTTTCACAAAATTTCAATTAAATATATATATAAACAAATAAAATTATCTAAAATTCACGGGTCGTTACACTCTCCCCCACTCAAAACTTTTCGTCCCCGAAACGGAAGGAGATAGGAGAATAGAAACAACCAGAAAGAAAATAGATTGAAAAAAAAAACAAAATAAACAATTGATTTAAAACCATATAAATTTCAACTTAAACTAATTTAATATTCAATAATTGATTTTAACTTCAAGGTATTTCATTAAGTTGTTCTAATTTCAATTTATTAATTCTTTCAAAACAAATTTATTTGTCTCATCTATTATTCAATTAACTTATTATTCTATTTATCTCCATTAACATTTTGATAATAAAATTTAAGTGTATAACATTTATTATAACCACTCAAATTTTATTTATAAAATTCTTTATATCGTATATTATCTAATTACATATTCAACTTTTGAATGATTTAGGTAAGTTGTATTAGAATGTAATTGAGTATTATACAAATAAAATTTTCCAATTCAACTTATTTCAAGTTTAAATATCTATTCAAAATCTTGGCTTTATTTTATAATTAAAATCATCCCTTAACAAAATTTAAGAATTAAATTTCCAATTCACTTCAAACCATTTAGAGATAAATATATATATATATATATACACACACTATATATATCAAACCAGATCTATAATCATATAGCAATATATATATTATAAATCAAGTTATAATTTAGAAATTTAAATCAATTTATTTTCCAAAACAGAACCGTAGCAAAGCTACAGAAAGGTCTCTCCACTCTAAAACTCGAAAATGAATGTCGATGATGCGGCCGCCATCACCGAAATTATTTTCCAGCGACGAAGTGAAGAGCACTGATTTAAACATTTAAAATTCTTTGAAAACGATTTCTATTCGAAAATACCTTCAATAATATATATTTTAAAATTTTTAAAACCAAAGCTTGAAATCACTGGAAATTAAATTCTCAAATTCCTGATTTTTAAATTCATTTAGGTTTCAAATCAATTTATAAACCATGTTTATAAATTCATTTATAGAACAATAAATGAAAATCAAATGTTATCATTTCAAACAACAATTCAATTAACTTATTAAATTCCAGAAAAATTTACTTATATATATTTATAATATATTCATACAAATTTATTTCATTTACCAAATTTGAAAATAATATTGTGTAAGTTAGCTTTGTTAAAGTGTTTTGGAAATTCTATCGATAGCGGTGATCAGACGAATCGATCGAAAATCCAAACCAACATCGACAACTCAAACAACACAATAAAACATTTCTAATATTAATAAAAATACACTCCCTCACTCGATAATTCTAGAATTGGATTCCAAAACAAGGATAGAGATCCAAATATAGAGGGATCTTAACCAAAAGGATTCAACCAGAAGATAGGTTCGATAGGGATATAAATAGATTGCAAAGAGAGAAAAGGATGGATAGACTTATAAAAATCGCGGACAACCTTAACCGGGTCAACCGTGATTTCTAGAATAAGATCGATGAAGAATTTTGAGGCAAATCGACATTCGATCGCCAGGGATAGAATTTGGGCATAGCAAAAGATAGTAGCATCGTAAACCGAGGATACAGAAATCTTCGGTGAATCAATACCGATTGTAAAGGAGTTTCACCCCTTTACAAATCATTCAGAGATTGGCGAGACCGCCGATTTATTATAGAGAATATTCGAAGTGGAGTTATGGGATATTCCAGAATCAAGAGGACACGAATAGGGGAGACAAGAATGGACTTTGGAACCGAAGTGAACATTCCAAAATTCAAAGAAAACCGAGTCAAAGAAGAAGGAATTCAAGCTCGAACGAAAGTGATTCCGTAATTAAATTTACTACATATGCTGATTTTTTCCTAAAACTAGAGCTCTGATACCAACTGTAACGACCCAGTATTTTGGACCATTCAAATCGACGATAAATCCACATATGCCGAACTTGAATAATTCAAAACAATGGATTGTAAATAAAATTTGGCAAAACTCAGCATATACAGTAAATAAAATAATCACAAACACAGAGTAATATAACAATAATGCAGCGGAAGCAAAAGAATAGTAGTTCATGAAGCTACTATATATTTATAACAGAGTTAAACAAGGTACAACAAAAGTCACGAGTACATAGATGTCTCAATACAATAATCAAATACAAGATCTGAATGAATCACTAGGATCGACTGAACAACTGATAGCAGAATCGATAGATAGCTGGGTCTCCAAGCGAAGCTCCAACTCCAAAGGTGAGTCTCGAATACTGGTACACTCAGTCTGACCCGAGCGTAAAGAAAAACACAAAACACTCGAGTCAGGATTAACATTCTTATATCAATAAATCCAACTCAGGTGAAATAACAACTGAAAATACAAGTAACTCAAAGGATGTTTGGGATAACCATCCTCTAAGGATCCGTTAAACTATTTATATATAGTAGTGTATGCTAAGTAGATAATGCCTATCAGTAATATAAAGTATCAAAATAGCGTTAAGGCGTTACCATTACCCCCCTTAACACATTTTATATAAGCGTCATAGTCTATACAGCACTGTAAACTCCATCTTAAACTAGTGGGCTATTAGGGAGTACTCCATAGGTATAACACGAAACAAATCGTAGTGGTCGCGCATAGGGATACGAGTATGACAAGGCACATGAGGCAATACCCAAGGTAGTGAAACTACTGTTCGCCTGATCCGGACTGGTGAGAACGCATCGCCGCAACGATCGCAACACCGCGAAACAACACTCCCAATTCAAGGGTGCGCACCAATCAAAAACAAGTAATGAGTAGTTTACGAAGAAGTGTGTCCACTAGAGGTAGCTAACCTCACTGGCCCGACACGGCTCCTGTTTAAGTCATTTCCAATTTGACACAAGTGTCAAGGTCATCCATTATCGTTCTCTTTCTTCAAATCCAGCAACGTAATCATTCCAACCACTTCATTCCGGATCACACTCCGCGTATAATAGTTATTAAAGTGGTTTTCGGTTTAGACAGTGAGTATGTCCCTAACGGATCCCGGACTCTTCAATAACTACGTAATTATTACACCAATTGGTCATTTAATAAACTTTCAAAATAGTTTATATTTCAAAACCAAAATATCATTGCCATTTCAAAACCATATTAATACGATATCACTTCCATTTCAAAACCAAATATGGTATCATTTCCATTTCAAATATATCCATCTCAAATATATCCATTTACGAAATCTTAGTACTTCAAAGTTATAACACTTTCTAAATCAAACACTTTGAAAATTATAATTCTTTGGAAATCAAAATTTAGAAATCATAATGCTTTGGAATCATAACACTTCCCACTTAACTGTTTAAATATAAATAATAGTATATATAATAAAATAGTTTATAATTTAAAAATAGTTTATATAAAAATAGTTATAATTTAAAATAGTTTATATTAAAAATAATTTGTATTAAAATAGTTTATATGAAATAAATTTATAAAGTAACATATATAAATAGTTTTAAATATAATTTAAAAATACTTTATATAATAAAATAGCTTCCTCAAATTTCACAAATCAATTCCAAATCAACACCAATCCCAAAATTTCAAATTTAGTCAAATCTCAAATCATCAATTTCAATTCAATTCAGTTCTCAATAAATTATTATATCGATTTCAAATACAGATTTGAACCACAAATAAACCATTTAAATTTCGATATATTCCAAAGCTTAAATATTCCACATTTCCAAAACTAAATTCGATAATTGTCTATTTATCAAATTCACTTTACTATTATTTAGTTTTGAAATATTTACTTAATCATTTCAATAACATCTAAATACAACTTCAATTTAAAATTTTAAGTAAACAGAATATCCCATTTAAATTTATATAAATTCGAAATGTTCCCTTAAGTTACTTTTAATCAAATTCAAGTTATAAACATATCTTTACAATTTCAAATTTAATAAATTTCAACCCAAACTTATTTAAGTATGATTCTTAAATAAATATTGATTTTCAAATCAATTTCAAATTATCTTTTCAACCTGAATCATTTCGAACTCTATATTTGAAATTATAATTTTAAATAAATGCTAAAACATATTATATATCAACTTTATTAAATCAACTTTAATAAATCTTTAAAATCAATATTTATCAAAACCCATATATTTCTTTTCAAAACCATAGAAATCATTTTCAAAATATTTATATATAGACCAACGGTGTCTGTATATAATTTTCTACCCTATGGTCAAGTGATACGGATATTTATCATTTCAATCCGCAAGTTAAATATATACGGGTATATATCTTTTCAACCCGCAATCCCAAATTCAATTAAATGAAAATCGCTTGGGTTTATCATTTCAAACCATAACGATTTTCTCCTATTCTACAAGATCGTTCGGGTATGTATCATTTCAAACCATAGTGAATTCTATACTAACAGGGAACTTGCAGAGTGATAAAAGATATGATAATAACATCATAGGCATATATCATCAATATAGATAACAGATAATGGTGTCAGATGTCACAGGTGAACAGTTACAAATAATAGCATATATATAGCAATGTAAATAACTAACAGTAGCATATTTCAATTGCGTTTCAATTGAAATCAAATTTAATAAATATAAGAACGTTAATCGTGAGTGATTGCTCACCTTTCTAGGCTAGAGGGGGACAAAATACGATGAGTTACAAATCCAAAGCAAGGTGGGATGGGCACGAATTTGACGATCAAAGCTGGTAGATAGAATCGATGAAATGAATCAGAATCTGAATCAACGAAGATAATAGGTATAAGTAAACTTATATATATATATATATAACTATACATATAAAGTCATATTCCAAATTCAAACACATACCAAAATATATATTTCAAAAGAAAATCACTGTTTTAAATTAAACACATATATATAACTAACAAGAAAAATAAACTCATATTTTGTAAGTAAACATTTAACTTCATATATACTTAAACACATCATATATATACCCATATTTCATATAAACAAACATTATCATGCATATGTAAAAATACAGTAACAAAGAAAATATATAAATAAACTTCATATATAACAGACAGTGATCAATGTATAAATTCTCATACATACATATACATTATATAAATGTTACTGATATATTAATATACAACAGTTATAAGTAACTTTTCAGGAAAATCAGTGCTTATACATACAAGCACATTACATACTACTAATATACTATATATACATACTATAAAAGCATGCAACAGGAAAAAATGCAGGATGTATAAGCTTACTATATAAGTAAACTGTTATATAAATATCTATGTATATATACGCTTGGCTATTACGGAGTGTTACATAAATAAGATACTTAAACTGTTATGTACAAAACGAAACTGTTATAGAACTTACTATACTTACAAATCAACACTGACTATATATATTTATATAAACTCCACCTATTCACACTAACTATACATATAGCCTAGACAATATCTCTATATATATATATTTTCAACAGATTACAGCTAACCAACCACACAACAAACAAAATAATAATAATAATAATAAACTATATCTACTGTAACTAATATGTACATACATACAAAAAAAAATCAAAACGTTAGAAATATATAAGATATAAACTATCAATACTTACACGCCAATACAAATAAATATATATATAATTATACAGCTAACAGACTTAAGACTATAAACATATATATATATAACAATTAATACATATACAATATATAACTGGCAGTATTACAACACTATTATAAAAATATAATATCAAATAAACCCCTGTAAAAAATATACAACTGGATATATACCATGTAACAGCCAAAAGAAGGAAATCAAGCTTTTATAATATAAATTATATATATATATATAACATTGTAATAAAATATGAGTATACATACTTACAGATCATTAAATATTCGCATACACATATAACAAGATATATATTGTAAAATTAATATATACATTTCTTTATCTCCCATTTTTTTTCTGGAAAACAAGGTTGTAAAACAACATTATTTATTTAACATAATATAGGTTATTATAAAACAAAACAAAGCAAAAATCTAGTTCAAACAAATAGTCAAAATGTATTGTATATATATGCTTACTTTCCTATAGATGACAAGCAGGCAACAGGCTTCATATAAAATTTTCCGACTCATACGTACACATGAGAAGATGCTAGGCAGAGCACGGTTAGAGACAAGGGTTAGGTGGTAGGAGCTTGAGTGTGCGCGACTGCGAGGCTTCGGCCGGAGGAAGGTTTTGGGTTGCGTTAAAGGCCAAGGCGGAGGCGTATGCAGTTGGGCGGCTGAGAAGTCATGAGGTAGGAGATGAGTTGCAGGGTCTGGAGAGAGATATGGGATCGATTGTGGAGGCGGTTGTGGTGGATGTTCGAGGAGATTGACGGAGGGAATTTGAATCATGAGGGGACGAAAGCTTCGGGCTTGGTGATGTTTGCTTCGGGAATGAGAAGGTAAGATGCCAGAACAAATGAGATCAACCTTAGATAAAAAATAAATAAATAATAACTTGATGAAGACAGAAGGAACCAAAAGAAAAGGAAATGCCAGCTAATAATAGATTGAATGATAGGAATATTAATAGTCAGTATTGAATTCTCTAGGAAATATAAAAAGACCATTGGCTGTTGGTTTTGAACAGGTGAGTAAATGAATAGTCAAAAGAAACGTAAAGTCATACCGATATGGCTAACCGTTACACGGGTTCCGCCGCGTATCGGATTTCAAAACACAGAATTGAATATACCGCAGAGATCAGCACGACGAGACGATCAAAACGGTATACAGATACCAGTGGTATGGTTATCGGATCAAAAGTCGATAATCAGTACCGATAAACGCTGTTATTCCATACGGAAAAATCCAAACGGAGCTAGAAATGTCCAAAATTTGCAAAACGAATTACGTAATCTTATTCAGAGCATTCTAAATAAATTTTCTCATGTTGACATATTTAGGTTTCGGAACACTTTTAAATTCAGCTGTTTTTAACTGATTTAAATTGAAATAAAATTTCATTAGAAAATAAACTTCCAAAATATCTGATGAAAATTTACCCGTTGCTATGTTAAAACAAACGCATTTCAGATATCAAATTTAAATTTAAAATTTTTATTGTTTAAAGTTTCACAAAATTTCAATTAAATATATATATAAACAAATAAAATTATCTAAAATTTACGGGTTGTTACAGTTAAACATTCCGACCTTCACACTATCAACACCAACCATACGGCAAGAAGCATCATTGCCAATTAGAACTCTTTCATCAATCTCACGGTATGTAGAGAAACAATTCCTATTAGGTGTCATATGATATGATGAGCCAAAATCAATAAGCCATAACTTGCTCTTAGAAGAGCCAGAAGCTGTAACACATTGGTATTACTCTCTGTATCTGATTTCTTTGCAGTAGATGCTGAAGCTTGCTTTGGGTCTTTTCTTCATCCTTTGAGCTTTGGACGTTGAGCTACAAAGTGCCTTAGTTTCTTATAATAATGGCAAGTCAATCGCTTAGGCCTCCTAGACTTGGACCTTGTATATCTACCTCCATCATTCTTTGACTTGCTTTGACTTCTACTGTAACGACCCGCTATTTTGGACCATTCAAATCGACAATAATCCACACATGTCTGACTTGAATAATTCAAAATACCGAATTGTTAATTTAAATTTGGCAAAACTCAGCATATGCAGTAAATAAATCAATCACAGAATCACAGACACAGAGAAATACAATAATACGCAGCGGAATAGATAAAATAGTAGTTCATGAAGCTACTATATAAACATCAGAGTTAAATAAAATACAACAGAATATCTCAAATGTAATGAAGTCTCCAGTACAACAGATGACTTATCTGAACGAATCAACTAGAAGAGCTGAAAGCTGAGGCGATAGTTGGATCTCCAAAGGAAGCTCCAAACTCCAAGGGTGAGTCTCAAATGCTGTATCACTCGGTCTGACCCGAGCGTAAAGCAAAACACAAAACACTCGAGTCAGGATTAACATTCTTATATAAATAAATCCAACTCAAGTGAAATATCAACTGAAATACGAGTAACTTAAAGGATGTTTGGGATAACCATCCTCTAAGGATCTTCAGAACTATCTACAAGGTGGAAATATACATTACAACACCGTGGTCATTTCAATTAAATTTATACTTCAAAACCCAAATATCATTTCATTTCAAATATATCTATTTTCCAAAATAGTATATATATTAAATGATTTAAAAAGTAAAGTATTTAATATTTCCTCAAGTTTCACAAATCGGTTCAAATCAACTCAATTTCCAAATTTCAATTTAATCCAATCTAAAATTTCCATTTTAATTCAATTCAGTTTCTAAATAACAAATTCAAATCTTATTGATTTCAAATACAGATCTGAATCACAAAATAAACCATTTAAATTCCAGTATATTTCAAAGCTTTAATAAGCAACAATTTTAAAGTTAAATTTTAACAGTTTCATATAGCTCTTGATTTAACTTCACTATTTTTTTTTTATCAGGGAATATTCACTTAATAAATTCAATATCATTTAGCTTAGCCTTAGATTACATTTTAATAAATATTTCCTTAAACTTATTTAAACAAGAAATATTCATTAGATTACTTATAAATCAAACTCAAGTTATAAATCATATCCTACATCTTAATTTCAATAAGTTTCAAATCGATTTAATTAAATAAAATTCTTTATTGAATACAATTTCAACTAAATTCAAATTATCTTTCTAACCTTAACTTATTCAAATTATTACCAAAATCTATTTTGAAATATACTTACATACTCAACATATTATATGTATTTAAATCAATCATTTCCATTTATATATAATAAATTAAGGCTCATTATTTATGAAACCATATATTTCTTTCCGAAACCATAGAACTCATTTTTAAAATATTTATATATATGGACCAACGGTGTCTGTATATATATTTATCATATGGTTAAGTGATGCGGATATTTATCATTTCAATCCGAAATTTAAATATATCCGGGTAAAAATCATTTCGACCCGAAATCCCAATTTCAATACAAATGAAAATCACTTGGGTCTATCATTTCAACCCATAACGATTTTCTCCTATTCTAAAGTCCGTTCGGGTATGTATCATTTCAACCCATAGTGATTTCTATACTAACAGGGAACTTGCAGAGTGATCACAGATATTAAAATATATAACAGGCATATGTATCAGAAATAACAATTTAATATAAACAACAGGATATGGTGTCATATCCCACAGGTGAACAGTTATAGATAATAGCATGTACGACAATTTAAATAACTACAGCAGCATATTTCAATTTTTATTTCAATTGAAATTAAATTAATAAATATAAGAACGTTAATCGTGAGTGATTGCTCACCTTTCGAGGCTAGAGAAATTTGGCAATGAAACGAGCTATGAATTCCAAAGCAGTACGCTAGACGGACATAATTCGATGAAGAAGACGTGCACGATGGTCAAAGCTGATAGATAAGGAATTGACGAAATCAAATCAGAACTGGATTGGTGAAGATAAATGATATAGGTGAATTTATATATATAACTATATATATATATAATCAAATTCTAAATTCAAATATATATTAAATTAAATATATATAGGAATTTCGAAATCCATTGTTTTTAACTAAAACTCAAATACTAAAGTCATACATGTAAAATAAATTATATGTTATAATTAAAACAATATTGGTTATAAATTTAGTATTGACGAAACCAACTTAAGTCCAAAATAGTATATTTATATATAAAACAAATATATGTAAACTATTTATATATATGCCACCCACTACATTCATGTTACTCAAATGTATTCAGACCTATTATAAATCTATGCAGACCCGTTATAAACATTCATGCAATACAAAATATATATATATATGCAGACCCAACAACATACAAGTATAAGTTATATAGTAACTTATATAACCCTATTATGCTTCATACTTTATAATATAACTGTAACTATTTATAACATAACCTACTATAACATACATTTCATTTACAACTTATCTACAGTGAAATAGTTAATATATACGAAAAGCTCATAACTGTACAATTTACATATATTTTTGTAGCTATTAAAACTTGTATAGTTTAATATGGTATATATTAAACTATTCAAACGGTATTACACTAATATTTTATAAACTTACACTTTAAACATGCATATATAACATATTCAAATATACCGCCATAGGGAAAATACAAGTCCTAACTACAATTATATAACTACAGCAAATGAAATGTGAACAGACTGCCGACCAACCTTATAACCAATTATATTTCATGTTATAAAATATAGTTTATATTTAAAATAATCTTTAACTGAAACATATATAAGGGTTAAATCAAAATTTCCAATCATAGACTGTTAAACCGCATGTATAGCAGCAGCTTGCCAAGCTAGTATGTAGAATCACATGTATAAATAGCGGGTTAGAAATAAAATAACTTGTAATTTATATTGAACAATAACTTATAGAAGTCTTATCTCTGTAACAACAAGATATCTATATGTAGACCATTATAAACTATATCATAAAATACATTTCAAAACCAAGACATATTGATATATTTATACTAGCAAATGCATAAGTGAGCTTACGCCTATTATATATTCTATTTACAGCAGACAGCCTAAACAATATATATATACACTCCTGGCATGCACCGTACTTTATAAAGATAGATTTATAACATACAGACTCACGGCATGTATAAGTTTATTATTTAGTTATATACAAATTGCTATACCAAAAAAATCCAGGTCAAAAGATAACAAACAGAACGTATATACATCAAATAATAAAGTGACAGCCATCCATATCCAAATCTAAACCCACAAAGCAAACGTGTTAAATATATGACCAATAAAGATTTATAACTAGTTTGGTAAAGACTTACATATATACTTTTATATAACAGACCTTTACATATATGTATAAAGTATACCTTATATAGAATAAAAGAAGTGGGGAGGCTGACCGGCATGGAGACGAGTGGATCGAGTTGGTCGCATGGGGATTGGCTTCGGGGTAGGTGGAAAGTGATGATAGAGGTGGTGATGCGGGCTTGCACGCGTCCAGGCAGAGGAAGGGGATGGGATGGTGCGCGGAGGGATGAACGTGAGTTGTGAGTGGCTGAACGTGCCAGGGTGGTCGGAGTGATGGAGGCAGGTGGGACGGTTGACGTGGAGAGGGAGGTTGGGTTCGGGACAGAAATTCTTGACGTGTTGGTTGTTTTGACCGTGTTTGGACGATGATGGGTGGATCTGGGTTGTCAGGTGCGATTGGTCGAAGCACGGTGAGTCGTAGGCGGTGGTGTTGGAGGCGAAGGGGAGGATTCCGGAGTTCATGTGGATCCGAGCCTGCGTGGTGGTGGATGCGATTGTGGCCGAATGAAGTGTTAGGGAAAGAAGAGAAAATGGAGGTGGGAGAAAAATTTGAGAGAAGAAGAAAAAAAAATATAGATCTGAAGGCAGCATTTTGAAGAAGCAGGGTAGAACGAGTTTTGAGGAAGATCTGAAATGTCGATCTAAATATTAGGTAGAGAGAAACGTACGAAATAATTGAAAATCAACAGGAAGGGAAAAGAATGGCAGCAATCTTGCATTGATTCAGTTGAAGTATTCAAAGCAATTTACTATTGGCCAACGGTTCAAATTTGAAAGAAGGGAATCAAAAGTCACGAATTTTGGTACCCATACAATATATAGTTTGATTGTTCCCGTCGTGTACCGGACTTCAAAATACAAAATAAATATACCGCGGTGATCAGCGTGACGAGACGATCAAAACGGTATACATATACTAGTGGTACGATCATCCGATCGAAAGTCGATAATCGGTACCGGAAATGCTGCTATTTTGCCAGAATTAAGATAAACGGAGCAGTAGAAGTCCAAATTTGGAAAAACGAATTTCGCAGTCTGATTCAGAATGATCTGAATAAATTTTCTCCTGTTGACATATTTTGATTTCGGAAAACTTTTAAATTCACTTTTATTAACCGGTTTGATTTGAAATGAAATTTCACAGGAAAATAAACTTCAATGTTATCAGATGAAAATTTACCAGTTGCTATATTAAAATAGACGTATTCCAAATAATAAATTTTTAATTTCAAATTTTATTGTTTAAAATTTCACAAATTTCCAGTTAAACATACCTTTAAAACCGTTAATTTTTACGGGTCGTTACACTCTCCCCCACTCAAAACTTTTCGTCCCCGAAAAGGAAGGAGGTAGAAGAATAGAAACAACCAGACAGAAAAGATAGATTGAAAGTCAAGATTAAACAATTTATTTAACTATATAAATTTTACTTGAAATTTGAAAACTTCATTTGCAATTCAATTATCTTATATACTTTAAAACCTTTCAAAAATCCATTTGTAAAATTTCTTGCTTCCTTTATAAATACCATTTATATGTTTAAATGACACTTTATAAATATATGAAAACTATTTGAAAACTATTATTTACATTATTACTTATTTTTTTCAAAGAAGCTATTTAAAAACATTAAATTTATAATTCATAATTTTATTAATTCTATCTAAAATACTTTTCAAATATTATTAATAAGTCAATAATCATTTCTTTAAATATGTTGTATTTAATTAATAACTTCTAAAATATTTAACAATAAAATTTTCTATTTATAACACTATTTTTTTTATATATATTAAACCATATAGTATAAAAATAAACAATACTTAAAAGATATAGTCAACAGGGAAAAGAAGGAGGACTTTGAAAAACAGAATATAGGTAAATAAATAAAGCTGAGCAGATAAGGTAGATTCAAGGAATAGTATCGGGCATGAATAGTTAATTTAGAACCATAAGGGTTTTGATTCCAAATATCGATTCAAAATTTCTTTGTTGGAAATACTTTTATTATAAAATACCTTTATAACGAAACAAATTTTCTTTCGAAAATACTTTTATAACTCGATGTTTCAACAAGTTTATCCTTGTTCCTGTAGACTCTGGTAGTGCGTTGATCAGGCGCAAAACTAGAATTCTCCAGGTACTTAGTAGACCTGTTTCAACACCCAGTGAAAATACTAGAAAAACTTTTAAAAACAGATATGGAAAGTACAATCCAATCAAAAACAAACAAAACCTTTGTCTAACCATGGTTCGCAGATACACAATGGTTACGCCTGGGTCCCCCAGGAAACAATCCATATCCGTAAGCTTTCTCAGCCCTGCGAGTTACGCCATGATGACTAGTAGAATGCAGGATACACAATGGTTACGCCTGGATCCCCCAGGAAACAATCCGTACCCCCAGGCAAGACTCAGCCAAGCATTTGCGCTACTATTCGCGACCTACACAGATTGCAGGATACACAATGGTTACGCCTGGGTCCCCCAGGAAACAATCCGTACCCCTAGGCAAGACTCAGCCAGGCAGTTGCGCTGTGCAGTCACGAGAGAAACATAAGACCATGGGTAACGCCATGGAATTCGAAGGACACTCGAGTATCATATCCGGAAAACCAAAATCAGAGAGAATAATATCGATAGAATGAATCCAAGATGTGGCCACAAATCGGATATCAAGCAGAAGGCACTTTCCATATCTTTACTTCGAAAATATGTATCATATAGTACCTTTTCAAATCACTTTCAAATATCGTACTTATATAAAATCCATTATATATAAGATTTAATTTTCAAATCAAATACTTTTCCAAAATCAATAGTATATCAAATCATACTTATATAGACTTCAATTATATAAGATTTCACTTTCAATTTGAGTACCCTTTCAAATCTATAGTTTTCGAATCAATTTCATATTCATACAAATCAATTTTATATAAGTTCGACAACTCCCAAATCAAGTGTTTAGTAACATAAGGTTCTCAAATTTCAATTTGTTTCAATATTAGTTCAATTTCAAAATCATATACAATTCCGCCAAATTATTTCTTCTCAAATTAAATATCTTTAGTTTCAAAGTTTCCAAAATGATAGATTTAGAAAATAAATCCAAATTTCCAAATCAATACAATTTAAGTCAACCAATTCATTACCAAAATCAAATGTTTTCAAAATCATCTTATACTTACGTAAGGTCTATCTTATATAAGGATCAAAATTTTCAAAATAAATATCGCTGTATGAAGAGCCATATGGGATTGAATATCTTTGCTTTTATGGGTTATATATCTCCGTAATTTAAATTGGAATTTTTCTTTTAGTAAGCAAAGATATTCTAACTCGACAGCTTTCGATTTCAGCGTCAAAATATATCAATGATATTAGGATATAAGATGTACATACGTCATCATTTCGCAAAATCACCTTTGATCGCTCGCTCGATCACACAAGTTCGCTTTCAAACTAGTATTGTTCATTCGACTTCCCTAATGCGGATTTCGATATGGTTTCTCGACTAGAAGCCATCAGTCTCCTTGCATAGCCATATACTATGATAGAGAATTCTAGAATCAAGCCCAAAATCCATATCAAATATTCGCCATCAAGAATCGAATGAAAAATCCTAACACGAAATGGTGTAATTCACCTCGAACTTGTGTACTCAAACCTGGATCAAATTAATTATGCGAATAAAACAGTATACGTACAACTTATATATTTATTCCAACTTGTTAAATATATAGTTTCAAAAAGATGTTACTAAGTTAAAACATTTAAACTAAACTTTATTCAAAATATTTTGAAGACCAATTTCTTTTCAAATCATTTCAAATCTAAATTCATATTAGAAAATTTTAAAATTGCCTTATTCATTTTCTTAACAAAACAGTTTCAACTTATTTAAATCATATTACTTCATACTTAATCATTCAAAACAAACTTATATACTTTATCAAAATACTTTTCAAATTTCTTAGCTTTGAAAAGTTAACCTTGATTTGGAAGTACTCGAACTCCAAAATAGTCGAAGAAATCATTTTCAAATTCAAGAGTTGGAAATCATCAATAAATCAGTAAATAAATTTTAATAGATAGGTTTATATCAAATTCGGAACACGAGGACTGAACACCGGCTTATTTCAAATCATTTCAAATATATATATATACATATATCTTTCGAATATCAAATCTTTCTTCGGAATTTGAAATCAAAATTGGTTTCGCAAAATCACTCGCGTAGCAATGCTGCTAAAGTGGCCTCTCCCTCACTATGAAACTCGAAAATCAATGTCGATGATGCGTGCACTCATCACCGAAATTATTTTCCAGCGACATAAGTGAGTTCTGGACTTCTATTTCTCAAACTTCGTTTGAAATTTCTTCGAAACTCATTAAAATCATTTGAAACATTTCTTATTCGGAAAATATTTTTAAATCATATTATTATTATATATTTCAAAATCTTAAAACCAATTTCAGAACACCGGAGTTCAATTCTCGAATTTCAAATTTAATATCCTTTAGTTATAAATCAAATTTCTTATATAGTTTTTTTCAAAATTTTAAATCCTTTCGAAACCTCAAATTCTTATTTTTAAAAGGGTTTAAAATCTTTATCGAAAACATTCTCTTTTATATATGGAATGTAATAATTTCGATATACAAAACAATTTCCAAAATACGAATAAACCCGATTTTTCGAAAGGATGATTCAAGAATGGATTTCAAAACAAAGATAGATATTCAAATCAGAGGTACTCTAATCAAATTGGATTCTGATTCGAAGATAAGTTCGGACGAAAATGAGATAATCAATTATAAAACAAGATGAATATACTTATATAAATCACGGGCGACCATAACCGGATCAACCGTGACTTCAGGAACAAGATCGATGCGGAATTCCAAGAAAACCAACATTCGATCGCAAGAGATAGCGGCATCTAAACCAAAGATATAGAAATCTCCGGTGAATCAATGCCAAATGTAAAGGAGTTCCACCCCTTTACAAATCATTCAAAGATTGGCGGAATCGCCTATTCTTATAGAGATCATTCAAAGTGTAGTTATGGGATACTCCAGAATCAAAAGAAGACAAATAGGGAGAGACAAGAATGAATTTTGGAACCGCAGGGACGTTCCAAAGTTCAAAGAAAATTCGAGTCAAAAGGGAGAGATTAAACTCAAACGAAAGTGATTCTGTAAATAAATTTACAATATATGCTAAGTTTCGCCTAGAACCTGGCTCTGATACCAACTGTAACGACCCGCTATTTTGGACCATTCAAATCGACAATAATCCACACATGTCTGACTTGAATAATTCAAAATACCGAATTGTTAATTTAAATTTGGCAAAACTCAGCATATGCAGTAAATAAATCAATCACAGAATCACAGACACAGAGAAATACAATAATACGCAGCGGAATAGATAAAATAGTAGTTCATGAAGCTACTATATAAACATCAGAGTTAAATAAAATACAACAGAATATCTCAAATGTAATGAAGTCTCCAGTACAACAGATGACTTATCTGAACGAATCAACTAGAAGAGCTGAAAGCTGAGGCGATAGTTGGATCTCCAAAGGAAGCTCCAAACTCCAAGGGTGAGTCTCAAATGCTGTATCACTCGGTCTGACCCGAGCGTAAAGCAAAACACAAAACACTCGAGTCAGGATTAACATTCTTATATAAATAAATCCAACTCAAGTGAAATATCAACTGAAATACGAGTAACTTAAAGGATGTTTGGGATAACCATCCTCTAAGGATCTTCAGAACTATCTACAAGGTGGAAATATACATTACAACACCGTGGTCATTTCAATTAAATTTATACTTCAAAACCCAAATATCATTTCATTTCAAATATATCTATTTTCCAAAATAGTATATATATTAAATGATTTAAAAAGTAAAGTATTTAATATTTCCTCAAGTTTCACAAATCGGTTCAAATCAACTCAATTTCCAAATTTCAATTTAATCCAATCTAAAATTTCCATTTTAATTCAATTCAGTTTCTAAATAACAAATTCAAATCTTATTGATTTCAAATACAGATCTGAATCACAAAATAAACCATTTAAATTCCAGTATATTTCAAAGCTTTAATAAGCAACAATTTTAAAGTTAAATTTTAACAGTTTCATATAGCTCTTGATTTAACTTCACTATTTTTTTTTTATCAGGGAATATTCACTTAATAAATTCAATATCATTTAGCTTAGCCTTAGATTACATTTTAATAAATATTTCCTTAAACTTATTTAAACAAGAAATATTCATTAGATTACTTATAAATCAAACTCAAGTTATAAATCATATCCTACATCTTAATTTCAATAAGTTTCAAATCGATTTAATTAAATAAAATTCTTTATTGAATACAATTTCAACTAAATTCAAATTATCTTTCTAACCTTAACTTATTCAAATTATTACCAAAATCTATTTTGAAATATACTTACATACTCAACATATTATATGTATTTAAATCAATCATTTCCATTTATATATAATAAATTAAGGCTCATTATTTATGAAACCATATATTTCTTTCCGAAACCATAGAACTCATTTTTAAAATATTTATATATATGGACCAACGGTGTCTGTATATATATTTATCATATGGTTAAGTGATGCGGATATTTATCATTTCAATCCGAAATTTAAATATATCCGGGTAAAAATCATTTCGACCCAAAATCCCAATTTCAATACAAATGAAAATCACTTGGGTCTATCATTTCAACCCATAACGATTTTCTCCTATTCTAAAGTCCGTTCGGGTATGTATCATTTCAACCCATAGTGATTTCTATACTAACAGGGAACTTGCAGAGTGATCACAGATATTAAAATATATAACAGGCATATGTATCAGAAATAACAATTTAATATAAACAACAGGATATGGTGTCATATCCCACAGGTGAACAGTTATAGATAATAGCATGTACGACAATTTAAATAACTACAGCAGCATATTTCAATTTTTATTTCAATTGAAATTAAATTAATAAATATAAGAACGTTAATCGTGAGTGATTGCTCACCTTTCGAGGCTAGAGAAATTTGGCAATGAAACGAGCTATGAATTCCAAAGCAGTACGCTAGACGGACATAATTCGATGAAGAAGACGTGCACGATGGTCAAAGCTGATAGATAAGGAATTGACGAAATCAAATCAGAACTGGATTGGTGAAGATAAATGATATAGGTGAATTTATATATATAACTATATATATATATAATCAAATTCTAAATTCAAATATATATTAAATTAAATATATATAGGAATTTCGAAATCCATTGTTTTTAACTAAAACTCAAATACTAAAGTCATACATGTAAAATAAATTATATGTTATAATTAAAACAATATTGGTTATAAATTTAGTATTGACGAAACCAACTTAAGTCCAAAATAGTATATTTATATATAAAACAAATATATGTAAACTATTTATATATATGCCACCCACTACATTCATGTTACTCAAATGTATTCAGACCTATTATAAATCTATGCAGACCCGTTATAAACATTCATGCAATACAAAATATATATATATATGCAGACCCAACAACATACAAGTATAAGTTATATAGTAACTTATATAACCCTATTATGCTTCATACTTTATAATATAACTGTAACTATTTATAACATAACCTACTATAACATACATTTCATTTACAACTTATCTACAGTGAAATAGTTAATATATACGAAAAGCTCATAACTGTACAATTTACATATATTTTTGTAGCTATTAAAACTTGTATAGTTTAATATGGTATATATTAAACTATTCAAACGGTATTACACTAATATTTTATAAACTTACACTTTAAACATGCATATATAACATATTCAAATATACCGCCATAGGGAAAATACAAGTCCTAACTACAATTATATAACTACAGCAAATGAAATGTGAACAGACTGCCGACCAACCTTATAACCAATTATATTTCATGTTATAAAATATAGTTTATATTTAAAATAATCTTTAACTGAAACATATATAAGGGTTAAATCAAAATTTCCAATCATAGACTGTTAAACCGCATGTATAGCAGCAGCTTGCCAAGCTAGTATGTAGAATCACATGTATAAATAGCGGGTTAGAAATAAAATAACTTGTAATTTATATTGAACAATAACTTATAGAAGTCTTATCTCTGTAACAACAAGATATCTATATGTAGACCATTATAAACTATATCATAAAATACATTTCAAAACCAAGACATATTGATATATTTATACTAGCAAATGCATAAGTGAGCTTACGCCTATTATATATTCTATTTACAGCAGACAGCCTAAACAATATATATATACACTCCTGGCATGCACCGTACTTTATAAAGATAGATTTATAACATACAGACTCACGGCATGTATAAGTTTATTATTTAGTTATATACAAATTGCTATACCAAAAAAATCCAGGTCAAAAGATAACAAACAGAACGTATATACATCAAATAATAAAGTGACAGCCATCCATATCCAAATCTAAACCCACAAAGCAAACGTGTTAAATATATGACCAATAAAGATTTATAACTAGTTTGGTAAAGACTTACATATATACTTTTATATAACAGACCTTTACATATATGTATAAAGTATACCTTATATAGAATAAAAGAAGTGGGGAGGCTGACCGGCATGGAGACGAGTGGATCGAGTTGGTCGCATGGGGATTGGCTTCGGGGTAGGTGGAAAGTGATGATAGAGGTGGTGATGCGGGCTTGCACGCGTCCAGGCAGAGGAAGGGGATGGGATGGTGCGCGGAGGGATGAACGTGAGTTGTGAGTGGCTGAACGTGCCAGGGTGGTCGGAGTGATGGAGGCAGGTGGGACGGTTGACGTGGAGAGGGAGGTTGGGTTCGGGACAGAAATTCTTGACGTGTTGGTTGTTTTGACCGTGTTTGGACGATGATGGGTGGATCTGGGTTGTCAGGTGCGATTGGTCGAAGCACGGTGAGTCGTAGGCGGTGGTGTTGGAGGCGAAGGGGAGGATTCCGGAGTTCATGTGGATCCGAGCCTGCGTGGTGGTGGATGCGATTGTGGCCGAATGAAGTGTTAGGGAAAGAAGAGAAAATGGAGGTGGGAGAAAAATTTGAGAGAAGAAGAAAAAAAAATATAGATCTGAAGGCAGCATTTTGAAGAAGCAGGGTAGAACGAGTTTTGAGGAAGATCTGAAATGTCGATCTAAATATTAGGTAGAGAGAAACGTACGAAATAATTGAAAATCAACAGGAAGGGAAAAGAATGGCAGCAATCTCGCATTGATTCAGTTGAAGTATTCAAAGCAATTTACTATTGGCCAACGGTTCAAATTTGAAAGAAGGGAATCAAAAGTCACGAATTTTGGTACCCATACAATATATAGTTTGATTGTTCCCGTCGTGTACCGGACTTCAAAATACAAAATAAATATACCGCGGTGATCAGCGTGACGAGACGATCAAAACGGTATACATATACTAGTGGTACGATCATCCGATCGAAAGTCGATAATCGGTACCGGAAATGCTGCTATTTTGCCAGAATTAAGATAAACGGAGCAGTAGAAGTCCAAATTTGGAAAAACGAATTTCGCAGTCTGATTCAGAATGATCTGAATAAATTTTCTCCTGTTGACATATTTTGATTTCGGAAAACTTTTAAATTCACTTTTATTAACCGGTTTGATTTGAAATGAAATTTCACAGGAAAATAAACTTCAATGTTATCAGATGAAAATTTACCAGTTGCTATATTAAAATAGACGTATTCCAAATAATAAATTTTTAATTTCAAATTTTATTGTTTAAAATTTCACAAATTTCCAGTTAAACATACCTTTAAAACCGTTAATTTTTACGGGTCGTTACATCTACCTCTCTGAACAGATAAGCCTTCTGTATCACTATCAAAACTTGTACTCGCTAATCTTTCTGTTAACACTTCATTATAGAGACCAGTCTTTACATTAGATAGATTAATCTTACTGCAACTATATATCATGGAGTTAACAAAAGCAGTATACTCCTTAGGCAAGGAACAAAAGAAGATCACCGTCTTAGCCTCATCAGTAATATCAACATTCGTTGCTTTCATGTTCATAATCAAAGTGGTTAAAGCATCTACATGCTCCGTAAGATCGGTTCCAGGTCTCATCTTAAATGAATATAGTTATTGGCGAAGAATAATCTGATTCGTCAGAGACTTGTCTTGATATGCATAAGATAATGCATCCCATAATTCCTTTGTCGTCTTCTTTTGATAGAATTCTCTAAGAACTTCATCTGAAAGACACAACTAGATTGTTGTAAGAGCTTCATCTTCCATCTCTTCCAAAACAGTTGCCTCGATGTCCTTCAATTTATTAGGCACAGAAACAATCTTAAAAGTCTTCTCCTTCTTGAACACTATGCGAAATATCGTAATATTCGAGGTCTGCCAACAGTTCTTGAACCCGAGCAAGGTATGGGGCAAGTCTCTGCCCCTTTGCTTGGTAGTCACCTTGTACTTGATATACTACCAATTGCGAGTCATAAAAGATTTCACTCCGAGTTCCCTGGTAAGTTTTAAGCCAGCAATCAATGCTTCATATTCGGCTTCGTTATTTGTAGCTGGGAAATCAAGCTTCAAATCATAACAAATGGATCAGTTTTCGGGAGTTACTAGAACAACACCAGCCCTAGAACAACGGTCGTTGGATGCCCCATCGGTGTATAGTTTCCATCGAATGGGGGGAATGACATCAACACCACTTGGCTCGTCTGATGTGGTGAATTCTGTGATGAAGTCTGCTAGCGCTTGCCCTTGGATAGCCCTCCGTGGCAGGTAAGTGATATTAAATTGACTTAACTCAATGTTCCACATGAGTAACCTCCCAGAGGTTTCTGGTCGTCGGAGCACCTGTCGCAAAGGTTGATCGGTATAAACACTGATCGGGTGTGTCTGAAAATATAAACGGAGCTTGCGTGATGCAATCACCAAGCAGTAAGCTAGCTTCTCAATCTTGGGATAATTTATTTCTGCCTCTGTTAAACGTTTATTGACATAGTATATTGGCCTTTGAATTCGGTCCTCTTCGCGAACCAAGGCCATACTGATGGCATGTTGAGACATGACCAAGTATACATATAACACTTCTTGGTGTACAGGCTTTGACAGATCGGGGGACTTTCCAAGTGTCCTACAAGAGCTCGGAACGCATCCTCACAGTCGGGCGTCCATTAAAAATTTCTCCTCCCTTTCTTTATCACATCGAAGAAGGGAATACACTTGTCGGTCGCTCTAGATATGAATCGACTCAACGCGGCGACTTTTCCATTCAGGCTTTGTACTTGCTTTATAGTTCTAGGCGCTTGTATTTCCCGAATAGCCTGAATCTTTTCTGGGTTAGCTTCAATTCGCTGTGCATTGAAAATAAAACCCAAAAACTTTCCCGACGCTGCACCAAAGGAACACTTCAGCGGATTGATTTTCATTCTGTAGTATCTAAGTAAATCAAACATCTCCGCCAAATCTCGAATGTGGTCGTTTGACTGTCATGACTTCACGAGCATGTCATCCATATAGACTTCCATCGTTCTACCAATTTGGTCTTTAAACATTCGATTTACCAAGCGCCGATAAGTCGCTCCGGCATTCTTTAACCCAAAAGACATCACCACATAACAATATAGTCCGACGTCCATGACAAAACCAGTGTGTTCCTGATCTGGGATGTGCATCGGGATTTGATTGTACCCCGAATATGCATCCATGAACGACAATAATTTGTGTCCTGCTGTTGAGTCGACCAGCTAGTCAATTCTAGGTAAAGGGAAACTATCCTTTGGGCATGCCTTGTTCAGGTCTGAGTAATCAACACAAGTCCTCCATTTCCCATTCGCTTTTCTCACTAGTACGGGGATAGAAACCCATTCAGGGTAGAGGGCGTCATGGACGAACCCATTGGCTTTGAGTTTGTCCACCTCCTCTCTGAGAGTAGAAAACCTCTCCGGGTCCATACCTCTCCTTTTCTGTTTTACTGGTACGTATTTTGGGTCAATGTTCAACATATGACTTGCGATGGCGGGAGAAATCCCGCACATATCAGAGTGGGTCCAAGCGAATACATCCAGGTTCGCTCGGAGGAAGTCAGTTAGATCCTCAGTCATCAAGGGAGTGAGTTGTGATCCAATCTTAAGCACCCGTGAGGGGTCATCATGGTTGACCAAAATGTCAATCGTCAGTTCTGCCGGTGCAGCTTTAGACTCCTTATTTTCTTCATCATCGTCTCTCAGATCTATGTCTCTGTAGATCCGACCCTGCTGCCCAAGCCAAGGCTCAGGCACTATTTGTCAATTTTGTGCAACCTGGATGTGGACAGAGTTGTCCACAACCTTTCCCTTCTCTCTTCGTTGAGCCTCTCTCAGCTCAGCCACATAACATGTACGACCAATCGCTTGATCGCCATGCACTGCCCCAACTCCTCTGTCCGTCGAAAACTTCAAAGTCAAACACCATAGGGCCAAAGCTGCCCTAAACTACGCCAGGGCCGGTCGGCCCAGAAAAACGTTATACGGGGAATCAACATCCAAAACAATGAACGATAGGATATGTACCCTCCTATGTTCACCTTCTCCTAACTCAACCGGTAATTCAACAAAACCTATTACGTCAGTTGCCGCACCATTAAAACCGTGAATGTGGGCTTTAGATGGCTTCAAATCCTTTGCCTCCATCCTCATTTGGTCGTACGTCTTTTTGAAAATAATGTTCACAGAACTCCCGCAATCAATCAATATCCTTCTCACAAACGCCGGCCCAATCGTTGCCGAGATGACCATCGGGTCTATGGTAGGTGCCTCCACCTTATCGGCACCTCTGCTCCTGAATACTATATCATCCGTCATCATTCACTGCTGTTTCGCTGGGGTCCCATCTTCTGTGTTTGAACAACACTCAAAATCCGCATGCTTTAGGGAACTAGCATAACGCTCCATTTCTTGCCAATTCTTGTCTACCGGGTGGGGCCCACCAACTATCGTGTTTATGATCAGTCTACCAACAGTCCGAGCGGGTTCCTCAGGTCGATGTGGAGCCTGCCCGCGATTGGGGTCGGATGTCCCCTGTCCGTCTTCCTGTGGATTCTTAACAAATTGTTGTAACTTCTTTTGCCGAATCAGTTTTTCTATAGCATCGTGGAGGTGTCTACATTCTTCGGTGTTGTTCCCGTAGGTCTCGTGGAACCGGCAGTAATTCCCAACTTGTTTTTGCTCCTTAGTGGATTCCTTTGGGCATGACTTTCAATATCGGAATGTATTACAAGTTGATAAATAAATATCCTTAGGAGATGCGTTCAAAGGAGTGTATTCAATGTATGTCGGGATCCTGGGTTTTCACTTTCCTGCCTCCCTCTTCTTATCGGAACTTCCTCCTCCGGATCCTTTAGACTGCTCAGGCTTGATTTGAACATTAACCTGGACCTTTCCAGAATTGTCGCCAGATTGCTTTACCGCAATATTGCTTTGCACGGTCTCCTTGCCAGGCCTTGGCACACTGCCACGCCTCGTCTACCTGGCTTCCTCCCTTCTCATGAATTGGTGCGCCTTTGAATAAAAACGCTCCAAGGTTGCCAGAGGTTTTCCTGCCAGCCAATCACCAAACTCCGAGTCCGGATCTACTCCTCGCATCACGGCCATGAGAATAGCGTGGTCATTCGAGTTGCTTACTTCGGTAGCAGCAACGTGAAATCTCTGCAAATACTCCTTTAACGACTCCCTTGGAGCCTGGATCACACTGGATAAAGGCATCACGTCCTTTGGGCGAGTGGTATGAATTCTGAACTGTTCCACAAATTTTTCCACTAACTCATCAAACCTAGAGATCGATCACGGAGGAAGTTTGGTGAACCACATAGTGGCGATTTCGGATAAGGTTATTGGGAAACACCTACATTTAGTCGCGTCATTTTCCCTAGCCGAGTCCATCATCCACTCATATCTCATTACGTGTTGTCGGGGATCAGTCTTCCCCTCATAGGCCGGAATAGTCAACATGCTGAACTTCCGGTGGTACTCAGCTTGTAGGATAGCATCTGTGAATGGAGTATGAATCCTAGTTGTACCCCAATGGTCGTTAGATAAGCCCTGATTTTCTCTCATCAGTTGTCTGACCATAGCTGATAGATCGGGGGTCTAAATGGGAGGCGGCAGGTTGGACTCCGTCCTGCGTGACTGTTCCGGCCGGTGCCTCCTTGGTAAGTGATCTCCCAAATGCATGTCCTGGGGACCCGCTTCGCTACGACCCTGGCGTGGTGATGCGCCAGATTCCACCTGAGCTCCAGATCTTAAATTTCCAACTCCAGTTTGAGTGCGATTTTCCCGGGGCAAGTGAGGGGCGTGGTTCCAGGTAGATTGCCTGGACCAGTTCTGTTGGATTGTTCCACTACAGCTGTTTGCGCCGCTTCAATCCTACGGCGTCTACGCCTGTGATGCTCATCCGACGAAGCGGAGCTGTCAGATGATGAGTAGGAAACAAGGCTTCCTCCAGCATTCTGATGCTGTTGCCGAGCAATCTGGGTCATGAGATTGGCGTTAGCTTGAATCTTCTCGTTAAGCTGTCTCCTGCTTTCCACGATTTCTCTCATCAGCTCGTTGAACTCTGTCCTAGTGACAACTTTTGTTTGGTTTAGGACGGTGGCAGTCCCTGCACCTAGATTAGCTTGTTGATTGCTAGGTCCCACTTGTTGGACGCTGGCGGTCTCGTTGACATCCGCATTATGGGAGGCTGATTTAGTACATGGTCTTCCCATCTTAGAGTTATCTGCATGAACTCTGAGTAGTGTCTATGGACTCTTGGGAGTGAATCTGGATCTCCTTCGGGGGATTTCTTCAATCCAGTAGCGACAAAGTAGATCCTAATAGCCTGAGAATGCAATCTCTCAGTGAAAGCACCAAAATGTTAGCACCAAACTTGGTCACTAACACCCTTGAGTAGAATTATATAGAGAGATTAATGAAGATAGTAAATTAAAACAGAGGAATATATGCAAAACTAACTGTAGAAACAAGAACACCAGAATTATAGTGGTTCAGCGTAACTGCCTACGTCCACTGTTAATGTAATCTTTATTGCTTTTCTCAAAGACTTGAATACAGATGCAATCCATAAACAAATAACTCGAATACAAGTTAGAACTAAAAGAAGGAGAGTATCAAAAATGGCAGAGTATCCTCGGAGTTCTCGGAAAGAAAGGCCCCTTTCAGCGTACCCATGCCTCTCTATTTATAGACGAAGATAGGCTGGACTCCCTGCGCGAGCCCAAGGACAAGATACTTCAGCCCATAGTAGACAACCTATGTGTGCCGAGCCATGTATACCGGACGGTGGTTGCCGAACGAGGGTGGCCGAATGAGCCTGGACGAGCGACCTTTCCTTTTACGCTTAAACCGATCCATCCCGTTCTCCCATTCTTGATCAAGCCACTTAGGCCAACCCAGCTAGGGCGAACCGGAGTTTACCAAACCAGCATGGCTAAGGCAATTGTGCCGAGCCCTCCAACGCCGAGCCACCAAATATCGAGCCAAACGAATCAATTCCGCTGGGGCCGGTCTACCAAGTACCGAGCCACCTTTGCCGAGCGACCTATCCATGGACATGTCAACCTAGTCATTTCGCTCTCCCTTCGTTGACCGAGCGATATATGCCGTGTTCCCGTGGCTTCCTTTCTTTGGCCGAACGACACATGCCATTCTTCCTCGGTCGAACCGCATTTAAAGGCCGAGCCATACATATAGGACGAACCTTCATATAGGCCGAACCATGTATACAGACCGAACCATGTATATAGGCCGAACCATGTATACAGGCCGAACCGTGCTTACAAGCCGAACAATGTATATATGCTGAACTCCTTAATTCGGGTCAATCTTTTACATTTTCCAACTTCTCACTGGCTCGAGTTTCATCTTGATTCAATCAAAATCTCTGTAACTATCATCTTATAGCCGGGCCAAGTAACCGGATAACAATATGTATATATGAATATATATTAATAGATTAATTTATATGAATTATATGTATGTATACTAATTATAAAATCCATAATTTAATTTAATAATTGTTTAAAAAATCATTTTTAATTTAAAATTTTATTTTTTATAAAATGGCCTAAATCATATATATGTGTTTTAACTATATATAAAATTTTCATTTATTTAAATGGATATGTGTGTGTGTAAAGCAAAATAGTAATTACATATATAAGTTCTTAATAATACGGAGATCTAATCTATACTAGAATACTGACATAGATGAATATATATATATATATATATATATTTGTGTGTGTGTACATATGTATGTATAATTGAAAATAGTTTAGATATTACCAATAAATAAAGACTTAGATTTGCACCATGAATATTGAATTGAACTCCTTCTAGACCCAATCAATATACCTCTTGAATTTGCAGCAAATAAGTGACAAATACCACACCATTACCTTTTATTTTGGTTTGAGTTTGCTTTAGGAATTAATGGAAATTTTGCCTTGGAATTTTCTGCTAGGATAGGGATCAAGTGGAGGCTCAAATGAATGTGAGTGGAGATCTTAAATAGACATCTAGGTGGAGATAAAGGATGAGACATATTCTCCTATCTTTAATCAGTTTTGTTTGCTAATTCAAATCATCATTTGATCATTTAAATCTCCCATGTTTATAGTTAACCGTGGTATTAACCTTATATAATTAAAGAGACGAATTCTTTATTGAATAGTGTTTCACTTCTAATGCTTCAACTCAGACCCAACTATAGTCGTTCGATGGATGTCGTGCCATGATTTAACTTTAATAAAAGTGGAGTGTCCACACTAAAGTTTAATAGTATTCACAAGTCTAAAGAACTATGTAATAACGTCAGTTCGAGATCCTTTATTTGACCTTAGTTATATTAACCAATAGAAAACTCTCGAGTGGGTTATTCCATAATTATCCAATAACTATCCATACGTAACCCCTTAGTGCCCCCAGCAGCCATGAGTAATACACTATCCAACATTTGGAGATCATTGCATACACTTGTCTCAACGGATGTATCGACGTCCTATCTCGAAACATCTTGGCTAGGAATATTTAAAACGATATGTTATTTTATTTTAATATATTTCTCATGATTACAACACATTATAATTACTAGTACATAACATATTATTTAAGGATTTCCTATTAAATATACATAAATTAAATAATTAGTTAACATAAGATAGTAGACAAGCATATAATAGAAAGAAAAACACCTTTCATTTCGAACAAGATTTTATTGCAGAGTTAATAATTTAGAATAAAATACAGAATTGCCAATAGGGAATACCTCTAACTCTATCAATCTCCTACTTGCATTTAGGGCCAATTATGGAATCTCAATCCCATCCCTTTGATAAGTTTGCTAAGAACTAACCAAGCTAGTCCCTTTGTGTATAAATATGCTTTATTGTCTTTGGTATCTACTTTATCAATCACTACTTTTTTATTAACGATGAAATCGCTAATAAGGTGGAACTTTTGAAGTATGTGCCTTGATTTCTTGTGACATCTTGGTTTCTTTATGATCTGCATAGCAGTGTTATTATCATGGAACAATTTCATTAGATCTTCAATGTTTGAAATCACTCCTAGCTCAGCCATAAATCTGCGCATCCAGATCGCTTCCTTAGCTGCTTCATTGAGGTTGATGTATTTGGCCTCCATAGTGGAATTAGCTACTATTTCTTATTTGAAACTTTCCCAACTAACAGCCCCACCATTTAAAGTGAAAACATAACCTAATACAAACTTACTTTCATCAATGTCACTTTAAAAGCCGACTCTTCATATCCTTCAAAAGGAGACCTTCATTCCCATATATAAGAAATAAATCCTTAGAATTTCTTAAATACTTAAGTATACATTTATTAGCAGTCTAATGTTTTCTTCAGGATTAGACTGGTATCGAAGTATGCATCCTAATGCATAAGACACATCTAGTCTAGTATATAGCATATCATAAATTATGGAACCGATTGCAAATGCATAAGGTAACCTCTTCATACACACTTTCACCTCATCGGTATGAGGAGTGTCTTTCTTAGAAAGGACGGTTCCAGATTGCGTCGGAACATTTCCATGCTTGGAATTCTTCATACGGAACCTTTTCGTTATAATATCTATATATAGGAATTGAGATAGTCCCAGCAACCTCTTAGATCTGTTTCTATAGACCTTAATACCCAGTATATCGGCTGCTTCTCCCAAATCTTTTATGGAGAATTTCTTCGATAAACTCACGTTCATCGATTGCTACAACTAATGTAGTTTCCAATTAGTAACAAATTGTCAATGTGTAGAACTAAGAATACTACAACACTTCCTTGTTCTTTTTGATATTTGAACGCTTCCTCTGCATTCCAGTAAAACCAAAAGATTTGATTACTTTATGAAAACACTTATTCCAATTTCTTGAAGCTTATTTAACGCCATAAATGGATCTTAACAACTTGCAAGCCTTGCCCTCACTCCCAATGACCTCGAGACCCTCAAGCTGTAACATGTAAACGGTCTCTTCTAAATCACCATTTAGAAATTTTGTTTTCACGTCTATTTACCATATTTCGTAGTCATAGAATGCGGCCATGGCTAGCATTATCCGAATGAGCTTAAGCATGCCTACGGATGAAAATGTTTTGTCATAATCAACTCTTTGAATTTGATGAAATCCTTTTGCGACTAGTCTTGCTTTATAAGTCTCTACTTGTCCATCAACATTTAGTTTCTTCCTAAAAGTCCATTTGAAGCCGATGGGTTTTATCCCTTTAGATATGTTAACCAAAGTATAAACTTTGATTTTAGACATGGAATCTATTCAGATTTCATAGCTTTATGTCAAAGTGCGAAGTCTTTACTCTGTAGTGCTTGATGAATTTCATAGCTGTAAGCATCAAATTAAACATATGCGCTACAGTTTCCAATGCATATCCCCATTAGAAAAGAGGTAATCATCTTTACTCATCATGGAATGAACCATATATAAAAAGGTTTGATTCCTTCTCTCTAAAACACCATTATGTTGCAGAGTATAGGGTGGTGTAACTTGATAGATAATCACGTTATCTTTTGAGTATTATTGAATTTCTTGTCCGACAAACTCACCTACTCGATCTTATGGCTTATTTTATTTTTGACCTCATTCTTACACTCTTTAAATTTCTTATAGACATCGGATTTGTTCTTCATAAAATACACATATTCTAGTCTTGAGAAATCATTTGTAAAAGTTACAAAATAAGAAGCATTGTCTTTGGTAACTATAAGCATTAGACCATAGATATCAATATGTACAGGACCCAAGAATTCATTAACTCTATCAATTCTCCCACTAAAGGGATGCTTGGTCAATTTTCCTTTTAGACATGACTCACAAGTATCAAATGATTCTGAATCAAACGATGGTAGAAAATCTTCAGTTTTCAATTTATGTAGTCGTTTATCAGTTATATGACCTAGCCTACAATGCCATATATAATATAATAAATGTTAATATTAGAAGAATTATTCACAATGCATATATAATTAGAATTAAGTTTTAGAACATTAGTTCTCCGGTTTAATGATGACAACTATATACTGCACATATATACAATATCATGATGACAGACTATCATTCAAGAAGACAAAAAAAGCAAGGCAATGAGCAAGAAGAATCATCTACAAGTCAAAGAAGTCAAAACTATGGAGCTTCAAGATCAATTGTATGTATATGGTCTTGGATTAAATTGTAAAATCTCCTTCATAGTTCATATACACACACAAAAACACACACAAACACAAATATCAATATAGCATAGAGATTAAACTTAAAATGACAAATGTTAATATATAAGACTGAACTTACACTGTTCAGTCGACTAAAATTGGTTTTAGTCGACTGAGCCCAATTTCAAGAGACTAAAACCGTGTTAAACTATTTTTTTAAAATTCAAATATTTGCCGTGAAAATTAAAACGTTCATACTCAGTAGATTGACGTATTCGCTCAGTAGACTGAGATGCTGTAATGGCTACTTTTTATGAAACGTCATCTTCAAGAGTTGTGACTTTTTAAACAATTTTCTACAATTCTGAAAGGATTTCTTGAAAATTGACAACTCTTGATTGCTTCTCTTCAATATATATAAATAGCACAATAATTCATACTTAGAGATAGATCTTCTATTCTGATTTCTATCTATTCTACTCTCTTGTGATATTCTAAGCATTTGTGCTTTCAACTCTATTATTTCATTTACTTTTGTTTCAATAATCACTGTGCACTCACTATGAATCATCAAGGAGATTATAGGAACCGTTGTACTATCAAGTCAAAATCAGTGTTAGACGAACATAAGATTGTCAAGCAAGAATTGTATTTTTCAAAGGAAAGAATAAATCTGAGTGGTGCTCAGATTGGTTAAGTTGTAAACCTATTCCTCCGGGTCAAGCAAGGGATTTACCAAGGAAATAACTAAGAGGTGCTTAGGGACTGGAGTAGGAGAGGTGCTCCAAACCAGTACAAATCTCGGTGTGTACATTTACTTACTGCTTTATTCTTTCATAGTATAAATTAGTATATATACTTGTTTTATTAGCCATACACGGTCTACTAGTTCTTTCATTAAGAGCATAAATGCCATTACCTAAAACATCATTGTAGATTTTGTTTCCATCCAATATAATGGTCATAACATTATCAACATAAAGAAAAATATGTCTAGTCTCAAACAATCTAGATGCAGAAATTATTCCAGAATAAAGATTTTACATAATAGAAATTATTTAAAATTAACTCTAATCTATTCGGGAAAGCCAAGTGATAGTCTCCAAATGTAGTTGCATCTACTAGAGATCCATCGACTACCTGAAGTCTCATTTCACCTTTGTCGTATGTCGCCTGTTCCTAAGTCCCTGTAATGAATTATAAATTTGAGTTCTAGGACCAATATACCAAAACCATATACCAAAACCCAAGATAATTAATTGATTGCAAAATAATGTTGGATCATAAATATACATGTAGGAGCAGTAGAACCATTCTGTTTCTTCTCTTTAACGATCTTTAGGTAATCTAAACAATTTCTTCTCCGGTGCCCCTTCCTGTGATAGTGATGACAACCACCTTTGTCATTTGGAGCGCTTTCTTACTTTTCTTGTTAACTTGTTTCTTATTACACGAACCATTAGAAGACGATTCTTTCCCTTTTAGCGCGAGCATTGCGCCTTGAATCTTGGATGAATCTCATTTTAACCTTGAGTTTTCTCAATAAATTAAAAGAGACTATTCACTCTTACCCACCATTTAGCGATGGCCTAAGTATATTATATGAATGTTGACTTTGCTAAAAAAGTACATATAGTTGTCTTACCTCGTATAGTTAATATATTAATAATACTACATATACAATTTTAGCTTGAGTTTGCTCAATAATCAAAGAGTATGCAAATACTTTATTAATATGCAAAGGGTATAGGACAACACTTATAGTAAAGATTCATAGTCTTTAATACATTCATTTGAGTGATATTGCCTTATGGAATAAAGTATTTCTTATAAAATACCCTCAAGTGTCAAACACATCTAAAATCAAGGATACGTACTGTACGTATGTATTTATTCATTAAACCCAATTTGGGTTTATTAAAGTTCAACTTTATTTAATAAAATTTTAATTTTATTAATTAAATCATATTTAATAATTTAATCAATTAATTAGTTAACATTTTAATTAATTTAGTTCTACTCATTTTGAACATTTTAAATTGAGAATACATGTACTATAACATTTATAGTGATATATATATATATATATAATTTATTATTTATTAATTAACATTTAAATAATTTTTAATTAACTTTTTAATTAAATTTAATTATTTAGAAAATTTAATTATTAATTACTTTTAGATTTTGAGATAAGTATACATATATCATTATAAATGTTTTAATTTAATTAACTAACTTTAATTTATTTATTTCTTTAATCAATTAATTATATTAAAAAAATTAAATTTATTTATTTTTAAAACGGTTTTGAAAAATATTTTATAACATTTATAAAATTTCTTACATATTTTACACTCAACCTTTTAAATTTAAAATGTTTTATAATTTCAAAATAGGTTTTTAAAATTAGCCTAAGGCCTAAAATCAATTTAGGCCTTTATGTTGGGGATAAATTTTGGGCTTGCTTAATTTTTCAGACCAAGCCAGTAGCCAGGTAGGGTACATCCCGATTACCCAAACCCAACCTTTTACGCTACCTTTCTAGACACCCTACTAAATGGGTATGCTTTAATAAGTTAACCAAAATATTGCTTATTTATAGCGCAGAGACTATTGGGGTTTAATGCCATTAGAGAAACTTAGCTAACTCGCAATGGGCCAAAAGGAGGAATTTCAAAAGAGATCTATTTTTAGGTCTTATTGGGCCAATGAAGTCTAAATTATTTTAGATCCAATCTAAATAATTTTAAAAAAAATTATTTAATTTAGTTTGTTTATATAAAAGATTTAATTTGATTTATATAATATATATAAAGTACATGTGTATTGAATACACACATACATGTATAGTGCACGTGCAACATATAAATGTGTAGATGGATTAATATGCCTAGATATAAATGTAGGGATCACACCACAAGGGACACATTTGCCCCTTTATATACATATATGTTTTCCATAATTAATTAATTTTTTATTTATATACATATACACACACGTATGCATATATATATATGAGCTAGGATCCACAACCACCCTTATTTAGCACCATCACCTAGCCTTCTAATATCAACCACATGTTTATACTTATATAATCAACATTTCTCTCTCTTGTCACATGGGTTGATTATTTAAATATAAACATGTGTTTGGTATCAAGAGGCTAGTGATGGTGCTAAATAAGGGAGTTGTTATTATACAAATATTTATGGATATGTGTAAAAAATTTCTAACTTTTAAATTATACAAACCCATACAGAGTTTGTATAAAAAAATTATAATTACAAATAAGCACATATTTATATTAAAATTGCTGATTTATATTAAAAAGTTTTTTTAAAACAAACATAATATTTTAGAGGTTTAAAATATTTATAAATTATTCTTTATGTTATTTAATTACACACACACATGTATATAAATTCAAAAGTATTTATATGAATATATATTAATAGAATAATTTATATGAATTATATATATATATTTACACTAATTATAAAATTCATATTTTAATTTAATAATTATTAAAAATCATTTTTAATTTTGATTTTTATTTATAAAATGGCTGAAAAAATATGATGTTTTAAATGTATAAGTTTTTTTATTTAAATGGATGTGTGTGTATGTAAAATCAAACATCAATATTATATACACACACACATATATATATATATATATATATTTGTAATAATACAGTGATCTAATGTATATTAGCATCTAATATAGATGAATATATATATATATAATAGTTTAGATATTACCAATAACCGAAGCCTTGGATTTGCATCTTGAATATTGAATTGAACTCCTCCTAGATCTGATCAATATACCTCTTTAATTTACACCAAACAAGAGACGAATACCAAATTATTATCTTTGATTTTGATTTGAGTTTGCTTTGGGAATTAATGGAAAATTTGCCTTGGAATTTTCAACTAGGATAGTGATCATGTGGAGGCTCAAATGAATGTGAGTACAGATCTTAAATAGGCATCAAGATAGAGGCAAATGTGGAGACATATCTTCTTATCTTTACTCAATCTTTGTATCCCAATTCAAATCATTGTTTGATATTTAAAAATCACCCTTTAGCTCTTATGGCCGGCCATATTAGGAGGCTTCATAAGCCTTTAAAAGTTGCAAACATGTTTAATAATTAATTTATTTAAATTAAATTTAAATATTTGTCGATATCGTATATCGATTTGTACATAAATAGCTTTTATATACATACTCAATTAATTACTATTGGCAACAAAAATCAAATAAAATTTAATAATTAATATAAATATTAATTAATTTAATAATTTACAATAATTATAAATTAATTAAATCATGTTGTTATTTGGAGTATTCAACATTATGGTTTTGCGACTCAAAAGTGTAAATTCAGCCAGCAATTAATATCGAATAATTTGAATAATAACATTCACACATCAACTTAACTAGTAATGTGACAGTTGGCCAAATTTATCACTTACACATTTTTCGATAAAATCCAATTTCACTTTTTTAAGCAGTATCTGGTAGTAATGATTATTTACACCAATTCTCTTCGTCAAAACTATATTACATGAGGACTTATGGAACTTTGTTTTGGTCAAAATGCAAATGTCATCAACATTCAACTTGTATAATCCAAACACAAAATCCTTGGTTTGATAATAACAACTATTATTAATCGAACTGCTCTATCCAGAGACTTTGACTTTGAGTTGATTGTGATACAAACCTCATATAACTGAGGATGCAAATTCTCTATTGAATAATATTTCACTTCCATTTCTTTAACTCATGCCTAACTATAGTTGTTCGATGAATGTCGTGGCATGATTTAACTATAATCAAAGTGGAGTTTCCACATTGAAGTTCAACAGTATTCTAAAGTCGAGAGAACTATGTAATATCATTACTTCGAGATCCTTTATTTAATCTTAGTTATATTAAACAAAAGAAAAACTATCGAGCGGGTCATTTCATAGTTATGCAATAACTATCAGTATGTAACCCCTTGGTCCCTCTAACAACCATGAGTAATACAATGCCTGATATTTGGAGAGCGTTATGTACTCTAGTCTCAACGGATGTATCGATGTCCTGTCTTCTAATACCCGAAAATTTAATAAATATTTTAAATTAAATATTAGTAATATAATATTGTGAAGATAATTGAATTTAATGAATTAATTAAATAAACTGAAAATAAGGAGGGGCAAAATGGTCATTTTACTAAGTTTGGAATTTGACAACTAAACCATCGTCATTGCAATTGCTAGAGATGGTTAGGGATACTGCAGAGAAGGTGAAGCTTATAAGGAAAAGGATGAAAGCTACACATGACCAACGGAAGTCATATGCAGATAAGAGGAGGAAAAATTTAGTATTTAAGGTGGGAGATTTGGTCTTTGTTAAAGTTTCTCCATCGAAGAGGGTGGTAAAATTTGCAAGTTTGGAAAGTTAGCGCCCAGATTTGTGACGACAGCCCATGACCCTTGCACTAAACACAGAAATAGTGCACTGATAACTGTGCCAGGCAACCATGGATGATTGCCAAGGTAAATTAAAAACAGCAAAATCTATCGTATAACTCACAGCGCATGGATAAAATACAATAGAAAGTATATATAGTGAAGCTTTACAGAACAGAATCTCTATTAAACCTCATAATAGTTGAATACAAACATCTGAATAGTCAATACATCAACCCTCACTACATAACACTCAGAGAATTATAAAAACCAGCGGAACATCAAGTACATATAGTAAGAAAATAATATGCAAGCCTCCAGCTCGTCTTCGTCATCAGCATCGTGAGAAAATAAGATCGGCACCTGTCACCTGCTACCAAGTCTACCCATCCCAAAATGGATGAACAGCCCAAGGCAATAAGAGTTAAACATAAAGCCTTGAGTCAGACAACAGTCTTAGTGAGCGGTAAATTAACTAACAACATACCAAAAGAGCATAAAGGAAAAAGGAATAGGAATCCAACCCTCCCACTCCACCTCTTTCTACAGTGATAGCCCCCAGACACACTAAGCAGAAATAAACATAGCAAAGTAGACATTTAAAGTAAAGCAATTATCACTCGAGTCAAGGTCGGTGTTTTCCAAGTACAAACCCCCAAGGCCTAAACCAAGATCAGAAAAGCACCCAGAAAACATCGCTCTTGAGACCGAATGACGATACAACCAAACATCCATGACTCTGGCTATCACTGTTGTCATTGCTTCGATACCACCGTTAATTGAATGACCGGCACATTCTTTCAGCCGTCCGTCAAGGGTTAATGGCAACCCCGGTTCTAGACATAACTCCGCACGTCGTCGCAGCCCGTGCCTAGGACTATCGAATCTGCCCAGAGTACTCGACTACAATCATAGTCTTTAGGGACTATCGAATCTGCCCAACGTACTCTTGCTTTGAGTCTACTAGAACCTTCAATAACAATGAAACCTCAGCCTTCTAGTCATCCTCCTCGACGACCAATTCCATACTAGCTCAAGCGCCTCTCGAGCAAACCATTTTCCTTAAATCCGAACCATTTCACCGAGTTATCAACATGCTTGGAATGATCCAGTCTGGATTAAACCAAGGCTATCTCATACCATGTCTCGCTTCATCTCATCATAGCAAAGCCTCATCTTAACATCAACATCATCAAATCTAACCATATGAGCTTCATCATCCGCCACATATGCCACGAGCAGCTTTTCCAATTCAAGAGCCTTTCCCTTAGCTTTTGAATCATCTTCGACCATCTTGTCCAAATCAAATCATCAATCAACTAATTTATAACAATCAATCAAGTCAATCATTAATCCAAGTAATCAAGCATTCAAACATGATCTAATAAACAATTATACAATAATGGAAATTTTGTAAATAAAGAGTCCAAATCTAACAAGCATGAATTATGAGCAATATCTCTATAACTTGAAGAATGAACTTGCATAGGTTAATCATGTAGTAAAATGGATGTCAAATCATCATGAACAATAGATTTACACTTAAGTTTACGAAAATGCATGGAAATCACTATTTTAACACATAATCAAGCCACCAATCCGATATACTCCTTTGGATCCATGTGAGAGATAATCACCACTCACCGAATCTCCTAAACAACTCAAAAGCAACACACTTCAGATCTGGACAGCGAAGGATCTAACTTGATTCTCCAAAATTCTGCTTCAAACGATGAAATCTCTCTTCGATGGTTGAAGATCTTCAATCTAAGCTCTTGGATCTTCGATTTGATCTTCGATTTGGATGGAAGGAATCACAAGATTAGAGTGGAGAAAAGAAGTGAAGAAGTGTAGAACTCGAGCTCTCAAAATGGCAGCACTTCGTCGCTTCGAAATCCGGATCCCAAAAATGAAGAAGAACCTGCGTATTTATAGGCTGATTTCCTTAGGTCGTCCGCTTCCCCTTAGGTCGTCCACGACCTAACAACCCCGACCTACGACCTAACAGATTCCCCGACCTAACACTTTGCGCGACATAACAGCTTCCGACTCAACGACTTAGCACATGCACGCGACTTAGCTACTTAACACTACACGACCTAACTGCATATGCGCTTCCACGACCTAAAATGTCACGACCTAAGACTCAATACTAATGCGCCACCTACGACTTAAGCCCTTGCGTGACTTAACACCCTATGACTTAACTCTTAGCGACTTAACGCTACTCGATCTAACAACTTAACTAGGATACGACTTAACATCCACGCACCCTAACGACTCAACCCACCTATCTCCTTAACTCGTCCACGACCTAACCTTCTTAGGTCGTTAACTCGCTTAGTTCCTTAGGTCGCTGTCTTTCCTTAAGTCGCTCAAACCTTAGGTCGTCTACTCCTTAAGTCGCCGATTCCTGTAGGTTGCCAACTCTTAGGTCGTCCACTACCTTAAGTCGCCAACTTCCTTAGGTCGCTCCAATCCCTTAAGTCGCTCACCCGACCTAACTACTACTCGACCTAACCTACCCCACGACCAAAGCCACCACACGACTTATCTTCCAAACGACCTAAGCTACACACGACTTATCTTCTATACGACCTAACCTCTATACAACTTAAGCTCTAGTCGACCTAATGACAACTGCTTTACAAACATTCGATCCGTAAAAATACGGGTCGTTACATTCTCTCCCCCTTAGGAATTTCGCCCCCAAAATTCCAAACAAACAAGAGCAATCAAAAGCTATTCTGCATGCCTACCATCCATAGCAATCAACAAACCATGCATCCAATTCTAGCCTAGCATACAGAATTCTAAAACTAGAACAAGTTACAATGTCGTGAGATGCCACGACACCTTATGGCCATACCTTGAAGAGTTCAGGATGAGCTGCCTTCATCCTCTCTTCCACCTCCCATGTACAGTCGTTAACATCATCACTCCATTGTATCTTGAGCAACCTAACTACCTTCCTCCTAAGCTGTTTCGTGTCAGTTTCCACAACACGAAGCGGCTTACGAGGTCTCTTATTGACTGGATCAACCTCAAAATCTTCACAGCTATCAGCAGAAACCACTCTATTTGAGTTGTGCACATACTTCCGTAGATATGATACATGAAAAACATTGTGCACACTCGACATCTTTTCTGGTAACACCAATTTATAGGCGATCTTTCCAATTCGCTTGATGATCGGGAATGGTCCAACAAATCTCGGAGTCAATTTTCCTTTCTTCCCGAATCGAATAACATTCTTTAGTGGAGAAATCTTCACAAAAACCATATCACCTACGTCGAATTCCAAATCCTTACGACGCTTATCGGCATAACTTTTCTGACGGTCTTGGGCTGCCTTCATTCGTTGCCGAATGATCTCTATGCAATCTGAAGTCTGTCTAATCATTTCTGGCCCGAGTATCAGCTTTTCTCCTGTTTCTAACCAACATGTCGGAGAGTTACACGGTCTTCCATACAATGCCTCATACGGTACCATACCAATGCTTGACTGGTAACTGTTATTATACGAAAATTCCACCAAATGAAGGTGATCTTCCCATGATCCTCCGAATTCTAAAACACAAGCTCTAAGAAGATCTTCCAAAACTCGGTTAACTCTCTCAGTCTGACCATCTGTTTGAGGGTGATAAGCTGTACTCAAACACAACTCGGTTCCCAAAACTTCCTGGAAGCTCTTCCAAAATCAACTAGTGAACAATGGGTCTCGATCGCTCACTATACTCTTCGGAATACCATGGAATCGAACTATCCACTTAACATACAGCTCAGCCAACTTTGATGCAGTCCTGGTTGATCGAACAGGAATGCATCTTGCACTCTTAGTCAAACGATCTACGATGACCCAAATCCCTTCATTTCCCGCTCTAGTTCTGGGTAACCCATCGATAAAATCCATCGATATTTGATCCCACTTCCATGTAGGAACTTCTAATGGCTGAAGCAATCCACTTGGCTTCTTCTGCTCGGCTTTTACTAACTGGCAGTTCATGCACTTGGAAATAAAATTTCCAACATCCTTCTTCATGCCTTCCCAGTAATAAGTTCTCTTCATATCCCGATACATCTTATTTCCACCTAGATGAATTGTCAGCTTCGAGTGATGACTTTCCTTCAGAACTTCATCTCTCAATTCATCTATATCGGGAACAACTAGTCGTCCTTGCTTCCGAAGCCAACCCTCTCGATCGACCTCGAATCCTTTATCCTTTTCTGGGTCCAATCCAGATTCCAAATCACGGATAACCTTGACAAGCTTATCGTCTCGCTTTTGGCTCTCGCCAATTCTTTCCATAAGAGTCGGTCTCATCGATAAGTTTGCCAACATTTCAGGCTCCAATTCACATCTGGGCCTGAAGTCAAATCTAGCCAAATACTCGAGATTCTTCCATTCTGAAAACATGGCTCCCAATCCTACATGTCTTCGACTTAACGCATCTGCCACTGCGTTACCCTTTCCCGGAGTATAGGCTATACTAAAATCATATGATGCCAAAAACTCTAGCCATCGTTGCTGCCGAAGATTCAAATCCTTTTGGGAGAAAAGATACTTCAACGACTTATGATCTGTAAACAACTCGAATCGAACTCCCAATAGATAATGTCTCCACATCTTCAGAGCAAAAACAATTGCCGCTAACTCCAAATCATGAGTCGGATAATTCCTTTCATGCGGCTTCAGTTGTCGACTTGCATACGCAACAACTTTACCCTTCTGCATCAACACTGCTCCAAGTCCAGTACCACATGCGTCGGTGTAAACCACCATCTCATCATTTCCACTTGGAATAGTCAAAACAGGAGCACTTGTCAATCGCTCTTTTAGGATTCCGAAAGCTTGCTCACACGTAGCATCCCATCTGAACACTTGACTCTTTTTCGTCAATCCTGTTAATGTTGCAGCTACCTTGGAAAAGTCTTTAATAAATCGACGATAGTATCCTGCTAATCCAAGAAAACTTCTCACATCAGATGCATTCTTAGGTCTAATCCAATCCTGGATTGCTGCCACTTTAGCGGGATCAACCGCTATTCCATTTCCAGAGATAATATGGCCTAAGAACCTCACTTCACTCTTTCAGAAGTGACACTTCGAAAACTTAGCCTTCAGCTGATGTTTCCGTAAGATTTCCAAAACAATACGCAAGTGCATCTTGTGCTCTTCTTCAGTTCTGGAATAAATCAAAATATCATCCACGAACACTAGTACGAACTGATCTCTGAACACTCTATTCATAAGATCAACAAAATATGCTGGTGCATTGGTCAATCCAAACGGGATTACCAGCCACTCAAAGAAACCGGATGGTGTCTTGAAAGCAGTCTTCGGCACACTATCCTTTGCCACTCTTAACTGGTGAAATCCCGTTGCCAAATCCATCTGAGAGAACACCTTAGCTTCGTGAAGCTGATCAAACAAGTCATCTATTCTCGGCAATGGATACTTGTTCTTCTTAGTCACTTTATTCAGCTCACGATAATCCACACACAACCTCAACGATCCATCCGCTTTGGTTACAAACACAACTGGTGCACCCCATTCGGACACACTACGCTGAATGAATCCGTTATGTAGAAGATCATCAACTTGCACCTTCAACTCTTGCTGTTTCCTAGGCGCCATCCGCCTAAGAGGCATCACAACAGGTCTGGCTCCTTCAACTAAATCGATACGAAACTCGATCTTTCTATGCGGCGGTAACCCTTTGACCTCATCAAAGACATCCTCAAATCCATTAGCGATTGGCACAGATGACAGTCCATCCCGTGGAACAACCAGCGAATACATGAAGCTCATGAAGACGCATTTCTCATGCTTACATCGTATCACAACCTTTTGCCCCTCCACATTCTCGACTGTCACCTCCAACCTTTCACAATCAACCTTTGCCGCATACTTCCTAAGCCAGTCCATACCCAAAATAATTCTGAACCCCGTAAAGTTCAGAACAAAACAATCACAAACAAAAGAGCAATCATGACTCGATACAATCAGACCACGGCAAAGCATACACAGACAAGACGAACCCCCAACTGGATTAGTCACAACCAATGGCCTATCAACGATATCCGGTTCTAAACCCAACCGGCCTACAAGTTCATTACAAACAAAAGAATGCGACGCCCCAGTATCGAATAACACTCTAACTGGAACACCACATATGGAAAGAGTACCTTGAACCACCACACTCTTTCCTTTCTCTTCAGCAGTAGAGGCTTTCGAAGATGATGGAACAGCCCCCAAAGCATAAGCTTGCACAATCTGCTTGTCCCTCCGCGGTTCTGGACAATTCTTCTTGATATGCCCTGGCTTGTCACAGTTGTGGCACTTCACCGGTACCTTCGGATTCTTGCAATCTCTGGAGAAATGGCCCTTCTGCTGACAATTGTAGCAGGTCACTTCGCCCTTCGGCTTCTTCTAGCCATCCTTACCCTTTTGCTGCTGCTGCTTCCTCTTCTTGTTTCCACCCTGCTGTGGTTTAGACTCCTCCTTGGTCACCGCAACAACAGATCCTTCTTTAGGAAACAGATTTTCATGCCTAAGAGCTTTCTCCACAAGCTTCTCAAATGAATCATCCAGATGATCCACCAACTGCCTCCCAAGATAACTGTCCAAGCCTGTCACAAACTTCTCGTTCTTCTGATAAGGAGATTCAATATACGACCGGGCATACTTGGACAAAGCTTCAAACTCAGAAACATACTCAAGAACTGGTCTTCCACCTTGCTTGAGCTCCACAAACTTCTTGAACAGAACAGATTTCTGAGCTATAGAAATGAACTTAGCTTCAAATCTGGCTTGGAATTGCTCCCAAGTAATTTCTTCCTCCGGAGTATCAATGGTGATAGAGTTCCACCAATCAGAAGCTCTCCCCTGAAGCTGTCTTGATGCGAGCTTCCTTTTAGTTGCATCCTCGATTCCCAAATCACCAAAGATCCTTCTACAAGCATCTATCCATCTCTGGACTTCAATGGTTGACTCTGTTCCCAAGAAAACTTTCCCTCCAAGAGCAGTATAATCTTTACACAGCTTAGCAAAATCCACCGGTCTTGGAGTTTGAACTTGAACTCCAACATCTACAGATGGCCCCGGAGCTGGCATCCTTCTCATGATCGAAGTCATCATAGCTTCGAACATAGCAGCATAATCAGCAGCCCCCTCAGTAGCACGGCCTTCCCTAGCAGCTGGTCTCCCTCTTCGACTCATTCTTAATATCTATAAAAGAAATGATCAGCACACCTTGAGAACAACTGCATAAGGGGTTCAAATCATTCTAAGCTACTATATTATATATAGTAATCATCCATCAAAATAAAATTATGTCTCTCATACGTAGTTACGTCAGCGAGCGTTGGGTAAAATCGATTAACCAAAGCTCTGATACCAAATGTGACGACCGCCCATGACCCCTGCACTAAACACAGAAATAGTGCGCTGATAAGTGTGCCAGGCAGCCATGGACGATTGCCAAGGTAAATTAAAAACAGCAAAATCTATCGTATAACTCACAGCGCATGGATAAAATACAATAGAAAGTATATATAGTGAAGCTTTACAGAACAGAATCTCTATTAAACCTCATAATAGTTGAATACAAACATCTGAATAGTCAATACATCAACCCTCACTACATAACACTCAGAGAATTATACAAAGCAGCGGAACATCCAGTACATATAGTAAGAAAATAATATGCAAGCCTCCAGCTCGTCTTCGTCATCAACATCGTGAGAAACTAAGATCAGCACCTGTCACCTGCTACCTAGTCTGCCCATCCCAAAATGGATGAACAGCCCAAGGCAATAAGAGTTAAACATAAAGCCTTGAGTCAGACAACAGTCTTAGTGAGCGGTAAATTAACTAACAACATACCAAAAGAGCATAAAGGAAAAAGGAATAGGAATCCAACCCTCCCACTCCACCTCTTTCTACAGTGATAGCCCTCAGACACACTAAGCAGAAATAAACATAGCAAAGCAGACATTTAAAGTAAAGCAATTATCACTCGAGTCAAGGTCGGTGTTTTCCAAGTACAAACCCCCAAGGCCTAAACCAAGATCAGATAAGCACCCAGAAAACATCGCTCTTGAGACCGAATGACGATACAACCAAACATCCATGACTCTGGCTATCACTGTTGTCATTGCTTCGATACCACCGTTAATTGAATGACCGGCACATTCTTTCAGCCGTCCGTGAAGGGTTAATGGCAACTCCGGTTCTAGACATAACTCCGCACGTCGTCGCAGCCCGTGCCTAGGACTATCGAATCTGCCCAGAGTACTCGACTACAATCATAGTCTTTAGGGACTATTGAATCTGCCCAACGTACTCTTGCTTTGAGTCTGCTAGAACCTTCAATAATGATGAAACCTCAGCCTTCTAGTCATCCTCCTCGAAAACCAATTCCATACTAGCACAAGCGCCTCTCGAGCAAACCATTATCCTCAAACCCGAACCATTTCACCGAGTTATCAACATGCTTGGAATGATCCCGTCTGGATTAAACCAAGGCTATCTCATACCATGCCTCGCTTCATCTCATCATAGCAAAGCCTCATCTTAACATCAGCATCATCAAATCTAACCATATGAGCTTCATCATCCACCACATATGCCACGAGCAGCTTTTCCAATTCAAGAGCCTTTCCCTTAGCTTTTGAATCATCTTCGACCATCTTGTCCAAATCAAATCATCAATCAACTAATTTATAACAATCAATCAAGTCAATCATTAATCCAAGTAATCAAGCATTCAAACATGATCTAATAAACAATTATACAATAATGGCAATTTTGTAAATAAAGAGTCCAAATCTAACAAGCATGAATTATGAGCAATATCTCTATAACTTGAAGAATGAACTTGCATAGGTTAATCATGTAGTAAAATGGATGTCAAATCATCATGAACAATAGATTTACACTTAAGTTTACGAAAATGCATGGAAATCACTATTTTAACACATAATCAAGCCACCAATCCGATATACTCCTTTGGATCCGTGTGAGAGATAATCACCACTCACCGAATCTCCTAAACAACTCAAAAGCAACACACTTCAAATCTAGACAGCGAAGGATCTAACTTGATTCTCCAAAATTCTGCTTCAAACGATGAAATCTCTCTTCGATGGTTGAAGATCTTCAATCTAAGCTCTTGGATCTTCGATTTGATCTTCAATTTGGATGGAAGGAATCACAAGATTAGAGTGGAGAAAAGAAGTGAAGAAGTGTAGAACTCGAGCTCTCAAAATGGCAGCACTTCGTCGCTTCGAAATCCGGATCCCAAAAATGAAGAAGAACCTGCCTATTTATAGGCTGATTTCCTTAGGTCGTCCGCTTCCCCTTAGGTCGTCCACGACCTAACAACCCCGACCTACGACCTAACAGATTCCCGACCTAACACTTTGCGTGACATAACAGCTTCTGACTCAACGACTTAGCACATGCACGCGACTTAGCTACTTAACACTACACGACCTAACTGCATATGCGCTTCCACGACCTAAAATGTCACGACCTAAGACTCAATACTAATGCACGACCTACGACTTAAGCCCTTGCGCGACTTAACACCCTACGACTTAACTCTTAGCGACTTAACGCTACTCGACCTAACAACTTAACTAGGATACGACTTAACATCCACGCGACCTAACGACTCAATCCACTTATCTCCTTAACTCGTCCACGACCTAACCTTCTTAGGTCGTTAACTCGCTTAGTTCCTTAGGTCGCTGTCTTTCCTTAAGTCGCTCAAACCTTAGGTCGTCTACTCCTTAAGTCGCCGATTCCTTAAGTCGCCGATTCCTGTAGGTTGCCAACTCTTAGGTCGTCCACTACCTTAAGTCGCCAACTTCCTTAGGTCGCTCCAATCCCTTAAGTCGCTCACCCGACCTAACTACTACTCGACCTAACCTACCCCACGACCTAAGCCACCACATGACTTATCTTCCAAACGACCTAAGCTACACACGGCTTATCTTCTATACGACCTAACCTCTATACGACTTAAGCTCTAGTCGACCTAATGACAACAGCTTTACAAACATTCGATCCGTAAAAATACGGGTCGTTACAAGATTTGTCGGCTCATTTCCACTGTTGGAGAGATAGGGAGTTTTGTGAACAGAGTGGAGCTTCTAGAGAAATGGCGGAAGTCTATAACGTGTTTCACATGTCACATTTATGAAAATCTATGCATGACCCAACAACTGTAATTGCACCTAGTCAATTAGAGGAGGTAGAGATGGATTCTGAGCCGAGTTCGTCCCATGGTCCGACCTATATTATGGAACGTGGGGTAAATCGACTTAGAAATAAGACAGTGAAATTGGTTAGGGTGTAATGGGGAAATGGCCCAACCAAGAGTATGTAGGAGTCAGAAGATAAGATAAGGGCTACACGTCCTTAGCTCTTTTCTAGTACGTTTCCTAATTTGATTTGGTTTCCTTTGGTAGATTGCTCTAGGATTAGGATTTGGATGCCTTAGATGGATTAATTGTTGAATTTTATGTATGTGATTGAATTTGCATTCATATAGAAATATATATATATATATATATATAGGTGTTATATTATGATGTTGTGCATCATATCTGATATGCCATCTTATCGCATTAATATAGGATGCATTAGCTGCATTTATGCATTGTAAGTTTATGACATTCATTCATACCTATATGTTGTTTATATTATATATTATGTATATATCTTGTTTGCACAAATTAGATAACGTGTTTGTTATATTGGTTGGTATATTTTGTCGAGCGTGCATTATATAACATTTTCAGTTACTTGGGAATTTCGAGGCGAAATTATTTTAAGATTGGGAGAATGTAATATCACAGAAATTTAATAAACATTTTTGTTAAATATTAATAATATAATATTATAAAGATAATTGAATTCAATGAATTAATTAAATAAATTAAAAATAAGAAGGAAGAAATGGTCATTTTTTAATTTGGAATTTGATCACAATACCATTGTCATTGTGACCATCTCGTTTTCTAATTCGCGTGGTATCTTGGTTTGCCTTAATTGAAGTTCGTATAAAAGAAATATGAGTGAAACTGTATCGGGTCAAACGGACGCCAAGACTTGGGGTTTTTGAATTTGAATTAGGCAGACAGTAATCTTTTTCCCTCCTTCCTCTTAAAAATAGATACACGTACGTTCAGTTGTATAAACCACCCAATCACCCTCTCTTCTTCCTCTTTCTTCCTCTCAACCTACTAATGATCGAAACACAATATCTTCGTCTAAGCTCAACCAAATCATGAAAGGCCAGCAGCATTGTGGAGCTAATAAACAAGGCTACATACCAGTTATGATTTGGAGTTGGAAATTTAAATCAAGAAGGTGCAATAGGCCAGACATCGAGGATCTGAGTAGAGACGGGCGTTTTGGTCATTTGTCCCCTACCTTTGTACTATGCAATTATAATGCAATGTACATGACACGTTGGCTTTATTAGTGTAGTTTAACGCCTATAAAAACTTAATTTTGGATTCAAATAGGGATTTGGGAAGATTTTGCTAATAACAGCACTGAAAAACTTGGTTTTGATATAATAGGGTAATTTGAGAATTGTATCTTCAAATTGATGAAATAAATGATCAAACTAGAGTTAGGGACATAAGGCTAGGTATTAGGTTGTTCTCAGGTGATCAGAGGCGAAGTGGAGGTGGTTAAAGGTGAAAAATAACGATGATAACAACCAAATCTGAAACTAGAAATTTACCAAAAACTTGTACATCGGTCCACCGATGGGTAGAATCGAGGCACCGATGGCCTATTCTGGGCACAAGTTGAACCTAGACCCAGAAGGGCTTATATTAATAATAAAAGTTCGACTTGAGTCTTGTTTCTTTGTTGTTCTGGAGGATGATTCAAGGAAAACGATGGTGACACAAATAGAGTGAATGGTTGTAATGATTGGTTGCTATTTGAAATAAATATATATGTTATTGCAATGCAGAGAAGTGATACGACAGTGAAGGTGAATGTGAATGAGTTTGTGGTATAGGTAGACGTCATAGGACATCGTTATGGATATAGATATAAATATGGATATGAATAGAGATATAGATATGGATACGGATGCAGATGCAAATGCGGACCTACGACACAAGTAGGTGATCTAGGCATAATCTTCCTCCCCTGTAGTGCTTTGACAAACACGATGGAGGAAGTGGATGTTAAGCGCCCAGTAGACTATGGGCAGACTAGGGCATGAGTCCAATTAGCATGGGGACAACAGGCTTTCCTATAGGCTTTGGGCGGTCTATGGAAGTGAGTCATATGCACAATTTACGTGATGATGGGCAGCGGACGACCCTATAGGGCACGAGGCTAATACATGGAAGTGAGTCCATATAGAGATGATGTAGTACGATTGGATCTGTATGATAGGTTGATGCATTGTAATGACAGGACGTGAGATCAAAGAACGATTGACTCGTATCATGGTATGGTATTATTTTTGTAGTATATGTAGAGTAGAGTGTGATTCACTCGCTTGATTTATGTGTGACCCACTCCTATTTTTTCCTTTTACATATATCCAGGTTGATGGAGTTTGGAGATGAGATGGTATTGGAGATAGGGACTCATTTGTTTATTTATTGTATATGATGTATATAAGCGTAGTGACCTGGATTTGACTGTGTATGGATTGGGTTGTATTTGTACTATTAAGACATATGTATTTGACATTGTAGACATGTTATGGTAATGTGACTATGGTATTTATTCTTGTATTATATTTTATTTCCTTCTGCTGTAAGATTCTGAAAGTAGATAGTAAGAACAATGTGTGTGACTATATCTAATACTAGTTCATATTTTATCTTACCCCAATGACTCTTCCTTTCGACTTTCGGATATTGGCATCGGGTTATGTGCTAGACCCCGTGTCGAAGGGGCAAATTGTTATCATAGCTTAGGTTAAGAACTAGGATAGGAATTAGGAATGTGTTGAGAGAGCGTATTTGTATTTTCTATTAGAAATATATATTATGTACAAGACTCAATAACATATGCACACACCAATTATTGTTCCACTTTTATTAACTATTTATTGGGAAGTTGCAAATGAATCCCATTTTTATAGATAGGGGAATTAAGTAACTCAGTCAAAACTGGAACAGAGACCAACACAATCAATGCTGGTGGGGTAGAAACCAGGGCAGGGACTAGAAACCGATTGGATGTACTGGATATTCCCAGAGTTAATATTCCAGTATGGTTCAGAAGCTATCTTCTGGCAACTGGCCAAGTTAGTGCCAACCCCACTGAACCCGCGGCCGCCAATACCACTACTATCCATGGTGCCATTCCATTCCCAGCACCACCAACTTTTGACTTTCCTAAGCTATGTAAGGATTTCTCAAGCCTTGGTGGGAAGCCTTTTCTTAGGAAAAAATCATACTCAGTGCCTCGGGCATGGCTAAATGATTGTGAAAAGATTTTCAACCTGTTAAGACTTGGTAATGGTATTAAGAGACAGTTAGCTACTTGGCATTCGAAAGGTGAGGCTACATACCGGTGGAAAGTGGTAACAGCTAAAGGGGATGAGAATACCATTACTTGATGGATGTTCAAGTCGAGATTTGAGACGAAGTTTTGTTTCCAGTGCCAAGAAGGATTTATTGTTAGAGAAATTTATTCATCTAAAATAAGAGGAGATGACAATCGAAGAGTATGTAAGCAAGTTCAATGAGTTGACTAGATTTGGATTTGAGTTAGTGAATACCCGGGTGAAGAAGGTGTTGAAGTTCACAAAAGGTCTGAATTCCCCTCTAAGAGAACTTTCATTGAAACAGATACCATATGGAGCTACGTTTGAGGGATTAGTGGAGGCAACATTGTTGAACTCTCTGAATGGAACTACGAATAAGGACCAGACTGAAGAAGTGGAGGGCCCAAAATAGGGCAAGCGTAAAGGAAATGGATCACAAGGATGGCAAAATAAAAGGCAGGCAGTTACTTATTAGAGATGTCAAAAAGTTGGACACCTTGCAAAGGATTATAGGACGAATCTCTAGAAGGGGAAATGTTGTAACTACAACCAAGTGGGACATATAGCAAACATATGAAGAGGGACTGCCCATCTTTGAAAAGTGAAGGCTAGATTGTGAAGGGATATGCTTTGGATGTCATTCCAACTTCTAGTAAGGCACCATCGTCAATGTAGGAAAATGGGGAAACATATTATGATGGAAGGTGTGTTGGTTTTATCTGATTCTCTTGTTCATACTTTATATAGCATTAGTGCATCTCATTCATTTGTTGCAATTGCATTAGTCGATAGTTTAGCCCCTAAACCTGACATCATGCACCAATCTATCTCAGTGTTGAAGCTTGTCGGGGGATTGACTCATTTATCAATACTATGTCATAACATAAAGTTGGTCATTAATGGTGTGGAGTTCCCCTATAATGTAAATGTACTAAAAAATTAGGGGTATGGGTTGATTTTGGGAACAGGTTGGATGTCTCGCTATGGAGTAGTATTGGATAATGATAAGAGGATGGTTCGATTGTGGAAGGGCGAAGGACTTGATTTGGTTCATGTTGTGAGCCTGATCTTTCTATTATGGAGATGTAGATGTATCCACTTAGCCTGTCACGGGGAGAGCTATTGTGTATACCTATAGTGAAGGATTATCCCGATGTATTCGAAAAAGTTTCTGATCTCCCTACTCGAGAGAAATCAAATTTCGTATTGATCTCGAGAAAGATTCAAGGCCAGTAGTGATGCCTCTTAGGTATATAGCTTTGAAGGAAAGATGAGAATTGGATAAGCAAGTTTTAGAATTGTTGCAGAAAGGCTTTATTCAGAGGAGTATCTTGGAATAGGGAGCCGCCTGTCATTTTTTTCACCAAGGCAGATGGTTCCTTAAGGTTATGCGTCGACTATCGAGAATTAAATAAGCTGATGAAGAAATGACGTTGTTTATTCCTCGCATTGACAACCTTTTTGATCAGTTAGTCAGGCGAAATTTTTCTCTCAACTTGATTTGGAATTGGGTTTTATCAGTTTAGGGTTGCTAAAGATAGCATCCAGAAGATCGCTTTCCATACACCTTATGGATTGTTTGAGTGGCTAATCATGCCATTTGGATCAACTAATGCTCTGACTTATTTTATGGATTTGATGAGTAGAGTATTCTGGAAGTAGTTGAATAGGTTTGTTATGGTCTTTATAGATGACATTATTATCTATTCCAGAAGTGATGAAGAGCATGAGATTTATTTAAGAGAAGTGATGGATGTATTAAAAAGAAGTCGGTTAAAGGCTAGGTTCTCTAAATGTCACTTCTGGAGAAAAGAAGTCATTTCCTTCAGCATGTAGTATCAGTAGACAGATTGGTTGCAGATTTAGGGAAGGTAGTTGCGGTTAGGGATTGAAAGACATTGAAGAACGCTTCAGAGGTCCATAGCTTTCTTGGTTTAGTTGGAATATATAAAAAAAATTATTAAGGATTTTGCGAAAATATAGACACCTCTGACCCGTTTAACTAAGAACAATATGATTTATACTTGGAGTCTGGAGTGTGAAGAGGCATTTGTTCGATTGAAGGAGTTGTTGATGAGTGCTCTGGTTTTGGTCATTCCTGATGGTACCAAACCTTTTTCTACATATACTTATGTATGTGGTACTCTCTTGGCACTATTCCTATGTAAGAAGGAAAAGTAGTAGGATATACAAGTAGGCAGTTGAAGAATCACGAGAAGAATTATCCGATGACTTGGAGTTAGCTGCCATTATACTTGCATTGAAATTGTGGAGGCACTTTAGGCAAGGGATTCAAGTTGTCTATGCACCATAAATCTCTCAAGTATCTATTTTCATAGAAGGATTTGAATTTAAGACAACAACGATGGATGGAGTTCTTAACATCATACGACTTTGGGATTTCTTAAACTGTGGGGAAAGGAAACGTAGTTGTTGATGCTTTGAGTAGGAGGCATGCTAAAGTGAATGCCATGATGTTAGAATGGAGGAATTTGGAGTTTTTATCAGATTTTAACTTCCAACCTCGAACGGAGTATGCACCAGGATTGTTAACAGCGATGGAAGTCGGACCTACAATGGTGGATCAAATTAGAGTGAGTTAAGGGCAAGATGCATCATTAGTGAGTATAATGGAGCAGTTAGGATGGGGCGAACGATTGAGCCATTTGGATCGTTACTCTAAAGATCAGAATGGTTATTCGAGGAGAGATGGAAGACTATGTGTACCATAGGTTAAGGAGTTAATAGAGGAGGTCTTGGGTGAGTGTCAACATTCTAGGATTGCTATTCATCCAGGAAGGGATAAGATGTATCAGGATGTGAAAGGGATATTTTATTGGCTAGGGATAAAGAGGAAAATAGCAGAGTATGTGGTGAAGTGTATGATGTGCCAAAGAGTGAAGGGGGAGAAAAAGGAGTCGAGTGAGCTATTACTAACATTGAATGTGCCACAGTGGAAGTAGGAGTGCATATCTATGGATTTTGTAGATGGATTACCCCGAAGTAGAAGTAGAAACGAGAGCATATGGGTTATAGTAGATCATCTCACGAAGAGCGCGCATTTTATCCAAGTTAAGAGTATGAGAACGACAAAGACACTGACGGCACAACATATTAAAGTGGTGGTCCAACTACATGGAGTTCTAACTAGCATAGTGAGTGTTCAGGATCCACTTTTTACGAGCGAATTCTGGAGGAGTATTCAGGAGGCATTAGGGATGGAGTTGAATTTAAGCACAACATATCACCTACATACCGATGGATAGATGAAGATAGTAAACAGGGTGTTGGAGGATTTGTTGAGGGCTTGAATATTAGATTTTGGAGGACCTTGGGAAGATTGTCTACCTCTTATAGAGTTAATGTATAATACTAGCTACCAGGCAAGCATAAGTATGGCACCATTTGAAGCGTTATATGGAAGACCATGCAAGCCATCTTTGTGTTAGTAGGAGTCTACGGATAATATTATTTTGGGTCTAGAGATGGTTAGGATACTGTAAAGAAGGTGAAGTTTATAAGAAAGAGGATGAAGGCTGCACATGACCGACATAAGGTGTATGCAGATAAGAGGAGGAAAGATTTAGAATCTAAGGTAGGAGATTTGGCCTTTATTAAAGTTTCTCCATTGAAGATGGTGGTAAATTTTGGAGGTTCGAAAAAGTTAGCAACTAGATTTTTCGACCAATTTCAAGTGTTAGAGAGGACAGGGAGTTTAGCGTACAGAGTGGAGTTTCCAAGAAGACGGCGAGAGTCCATAATGTGGTTCATGTGTCACATTTAAGAACATGTGTACACAACACAACGATTGTAATTGCACCTAGTCAATTAAAGGAGGTAGAGATGGATTCTGAGCCGAGTTTGCCCCGTGGTCCGACCTATATTGTGGAACGTGGAGTGAATTGACATAGAAATAAGACGGTCAAATTGGTTAGCGTGCAATGGGGGAAATGACACGGCAGAGAGTATGTGGGAGCCAGAAGAGAAGATGAGGGGTACACATCCAAAGTTATTTTCTAGTATGTTTCCTGAGTTGATTTGGTTTTCTTAGAGAGATTATTCCAGGATTAGGATCAGGAAGCCTTGGATTGATTAATTGTTGAATTTTATTTATGCGGTTGAATTTGCATTTATATACACACACACACACATATACATATACATATATATAAGCTTATATCAGGATGTTGTGCATCATACCTAATAGGTTATCTTATCGCATTCATATAGGATGCATTAGCCACATTTACGCATTGTACGGGTAGATAACTGCAAGTTCTAGACAATCATTCATACCTATATGTTTTTATATCATTCATTATGTATATATCTTGTTTGCACAAATTGGATGATGTGTTTGCAAACTTGGTTGATATATGTTTGACGAGCATTATATAACATTTTCCGTTCCTTGGGAATTTCAGGGCTGAAATTCTTTTAAGAGAGGGAGAGTTTAACACCTCGGAAATTTAATAAATATTTTAACTAAATATTAATAATATAATATTGTGAAGATAATTGAATTTAATAAATTAATCAAATAAATTAAAGATAAGGAGGGGGAAAATGGTCATTTTTCCAAATTTGGAATTTGATGACAACCATTGTCATTGCAACCATCTTGTTTTTCTGATTCGCATAGTATCTTGATTATCCTTGTTCGGAGTTCGTATGAAGGAAATATGGGCGAAATTGTATTAGGTTAAACATGCGCCAAGACTTGGGGTATTTAAATTAGAACTATTCAGACAGTTACCTTTTTCCCTTCTTTTGTTTAAAACTAGATTCACGTACGTTCAATTGCAGTAACCACCCAATCATCTTCTCTTCTTCCTCCTTCTTCCTCTCAACCTACTAATGATCAAAACACAATATCTCCCTATAAACTCAACCAAATCGAGCAAGACCGGCGGCATTGTGGAGTTAATGGATAAGGCTGTACATAGTGATGATTTGGATGCAGAAATCTAAAGTGAGAAGGTGTAACAGGCCGAACAACGAGAATTTGGGCAGAGACAGGCATTTCGGTGAGTGATTTGTTCCCTACCATCATAGATTGCAATTATAATGCTATGTACATGACATATTAGCTATATTAGTGTAGTTTAACACCTATAAACACTTAAATTTCTAATTCAAACCAGAATTTTGGAGGGATTTTGCTAATAACAGCACTTAGAAACTAGGTTTTCATATAATAGGGTAATTTGAGAATTATATGTCGAAATTGATGGAATAAATGATCAATTGGACTTAGGGATGTAGGGCTAGGTACTAGGGAAATTCTCAAGTGACCAGAGGCAGAGCGGAGGCAGTTAAAGGTGAAAAATGACTGTTAAAACAACAAAATACAAAATTGGAAATTTGTCAAAACTGTGTACACGATCCACTAGTAGGTGGAACGGGGGCACCGGTGGCCTACTCTAGGCACAGGTTAAACCTAGACCTAGAAGGGCCTATATAAATAATAAATGTCTGATGCGTGTCTTGTTTCTCTTGTGTTCTGGAGGACGAATGGAGGCTAATGATAAGGAAAACAGTGTTGATATGAATAGAGTAAATTGTTATGATGATTGGTTTCCATTTGAAATATATATATATATATGTTATTGCAATGCGGAGACGTGACATGATGATGAATATGAATGAGTCTTTGGTGAGGTTGATACCATGGAATATGCGTATGGATATGTATACAGATACTTATACGCATACATGTACAGACACGAATGTGGACCTATGGTGATCTAGGCAATACATTGCTCCCCTGTAGCTCTTTGATAGGCCAGGTAGAGGAAGTAGATGTTGCGCGACCATGTAGGCTATGGGTGGACCAAGGAGTGAGTCCAATTAGCACGAGGGCAACAGGCTTTCCTATATGCTTTGGGTAGTCCAAGAAAGTGAGCCCATACATGATATACATGATGATGCGCAACAAGCGACCCGGTTGGGCATAAGGTCGGTCCAGGGAAGTGGGTCCATGTAGAGATGATGCAGTACGACTGGATGTGTACGATAGTTAGACGTGATGTAATGACAGGATGTGAGGTGACCGATTGATATAATTATATCATGGTATAATATTATTTTTGTAGTATATGCAGAGTAGTGTATGGTTCACTCGCCAGACTTATGTCTGACCCATTCCTACCTTTTCCCTTTATATACATCCAAGTTGATGAAGTTTGGAGATGAGATGCATCGGAGGCGGAGACTCATTAGTTTATTTATTGATATGATGTATATAAGTGTAGTGACCTGGATTTGACTATGTATATGGATTAGGTTGTATTTGTATTATCGAGACATATGTATTTGACATTGTAGACATGTTATGATGATGTGACTATGGTATTTATTCTTGTATTATATTTTATTTCATTCTGTTGTGAGACTCTGTAAGTAGATAGTTAAACAGTGTGTGTGACTATATCTGATATTAGTTTATATTTTATCTCACCCCAACGACTCGTCCTTTCGACTTTCGGTTGTTGGCATCAAGTTGGGTGCAGGACCTAAGGTCGAAGGGGTGGGTTGTTATATGTCTCAAAACATCTTGACTAAGAATATTTAAAAAAATATGTTATTTTAATGTGATAATTTTCTCGTGATTACAACACATTGTAATTACTATCACATAACATATTATTTAAGGATTTTCTATTAAATATACTTAAATTAAACAATTAATTAACATAATATGGTATGAAAAGTATATAGTAAAAAAGAAAAATACATTTTTTCGAACAAGAGTTTATTACAAAGTTCATAATTTGCGATAATTACATAATTGTCCCTAGGGCATTCCTCTATGTCTATCAAAACAAATACAAAATCAAATTTAAATAGTTATAAGTCACAAAACTCAATATAACTAAGATTAAATATGGTTTATTGTACAAAATTATTCATAATAACATAAGCTAAAAATATACTACAATAATTAATAAAAGACCTTTCTTGGAAATTTGCTCATTTTTAGGCCACTGCCAATTTTTCTTATCCAACAGGTCCTACCTAGGCTCTAAGCAAGGCTTACCACCTAGCCATCCACCTAGGTCTTCCAACATAAGACCTACTACCTTATATACGCATCTAAATGGATTTTAAGGAACTTCTCAAGCGCTCGTTAAGGATTGAAACCTCATATAAGCATCTACATGATAGTTTTTGGTGGTCTTTCTCCTTGTGTCTACTCTGAAACCCATCCAGATGCTCAAATTCCATGTGGGATCAATTAGTGGTATCTTGAATACCAAACTTTTATCTTAAATACATTAGTTTATCAAAAACATGAGACTCGAACTAAACTGTGATTAATCCCTGCTCAAAAAATTAATCCCTTGTCCATACTCGTTGTCTAGCATTCGCACAACGATTTTTACAATCTTGTTTGTAATCGAGATGTCGAATGTTTGGTGTTAGGGACGAAGTGCCTCTAGATTGAGAAGTCGATCATTTGTTGTTAAAGGATAAATGTCTCTAGATCCAGAAGTCAATCAGTTGTAGTTTGGTGCCAAGTGTATTTGGATCGAGAATCTGATCATGTGCTAGAGAAGCCTAAAGTTTTGTAAGCTTATCCCTTCCATTGAAGTGAGAGCTTTAGTTAATGAAATTCGTAGGAAGACCATGAGATTGGACATAGGATGTGAAATCCAAATTAGAGTAAATCTGCTATGTTATGTACTTTCGCATTGCCACTAAGTTTTCTCTCAATTACTCTACTTGTTTGTTTATATTTACTTTACTAAGTAGATAAGTTAGCATCTGGCCTTAAGTACATAAATTAGCATCTAACCTTATCAGCCTGACCCCATTGGAATTTCCCTCCTGCTCCTACCATTTAGTATCTTTGTATACGAACGTGTAACCATATTTTAGAGCGATGATGTCAAGCAGGGAATAAGTTTTATATTACAGTTTCCAAATATTAGTAAGGCTTATGCTACTAGAGTGTTGTAAAACTCGCAAATTTGGCATATTGGATGATTTTTGACTCTAATAACGAAATTGCACATGTGGTCCTGCCTGTGTATCGTAGAGTATGAATTCCAAGTTGAATCCGTTAGACAATTATTTTCTTATTTGGCTTTATTGTTTATCTTTTTTTTTATGCTTTACCCATAGAAATGAATTTTATTTCCATTCTTCTGCATCTGTTAATTAAATAATTTTATGACATTATTAAATATTAAATATATTAATCAAATTTAATTCAATAAATGATTAAATATAGTTATTAATTGTAGTTTATTAATTATTAGTTATTAATTTTAAATTATTTCATCAATTATCAAACTGAAATTACTAATTATTATTATTTATGTTCAACCAGTCAGTTGCCGATATGGATTAGGCTGATTCTCATACACTAATAATCTCTTAACATACTACAAAAAATACAATAAATTGGTATACACCAAAAAATACTTTACACGCGCCATCGTTTTTACCAATATACCATTATTCATCGTCTTCTCTCTTTAAAATTTTAAACTCATTTACACAAAATTAGAAATTCCTACCATTAAATTAAGTTAAAAATCAATAAACTGAACTTTAATTTTTGAACTATTGTAACTTCTTTAATATTTTTTAAGTTCTTATTTTTATCAAAATCAACTATAATTTTAGAAAAAAATAACTTAAATACTTATAAACTAGAGTACTTAGTTATGGAGGTTGACTTAATTGATATTTTATGTTCCATTAACTTCATAAAAAACTATATAGATTTGATCAATATCATTTATTTTAATGTTTAGTTTAATGTGTTATAAGAGAATGACTAAAAATTGCAATTAAGAAGATGAGTAACTTCGTTATATATTATTTTGACAAAATAAAGATTTATGTTAGGTGCTTTTTGGTATATGAATAGAATTTTCCCATGGATTAATAATTATTAATATATACTATACTATTAAAATTGGGTCCTAAATTCTCTTCTCTCCTTCATTCTCAGCTTGGTCTTTTTAGTTTTCTCCACTTGTCATGCGGCATCCTTTCAGTCTATTTCTCTTAAATGCCTTGTCGTTTTCCCTTAATTCAGGAATAAAAATTTCTTCTTTACTAATAAATATTCTTCCTTAATTTACCTAACCTTATTTACTTTCTAAGCTACAAATTAAATTTTACTCTGTTCAATCTTCCATGGTTCAGATGTTCTAGGTAAATTCTGATGTTATTTTTCTTAATTTTTTAATGGTGGGTAACATTAAAAGTCATTTATATTAATCATGCTAATTCATATACTATCTTATTAAAAGTGAGTCCTAAATTCTCTTCTCTCCTTCATTCTCAGCTTTGTCTTTTTAGTTTTCTCCACTTGTCAAGTAGCATCCTTTCAGTCCCTTTCTCTCAAATGACTTCTCATTTTCCTTTAATTTCAGGAATAAAAACTTCTTCTTTCCTAATAAATATTCTATCTTAATTTACCTAATCTTCTTTCTTTTTTAAGCTTCAAATTAAATTCTACTCCCTTCAATCTTCCATGGTTCAAATGTTCTTGGTAAATTCTGATGTTATTTTTCTTCGATGTTCAAACTTAATTCACCTTTGTTTTTCTTAATTTTTTTTAAATTATGGCTAATGTTAAAAATCAGTTATATTAATCATACTATTATGATTCATTTCCATTCCTCTTATGATGGAGCAGGCAAGGTAATTCAACTATTGATTTGTGTGTGTGTGTATAAATAAGTATGGTTTTGTATTTATGAATTTCTTTTGCCCTTCAATAATAAATTTTAAACCAAAAATTAATTCAATTATAATGCATTATTCCTTATTTTACATAATTATCCTAACCAAGAAAATATTTTTTTATAACCATTTTCAAAACTATATACTATTTTACAGAATATCTTTATTTTTCACAGCATTTAAGATCACATCCAATATAATAAATTACTACCAAAAAATAATTTCTCTTCATAACATAATTTTTATTTTCGCATTTTTTTCCGCTACCCAAAATAATTTACTTTTTACATAAATATACATTTTAAAAATATTGTGTTGAAATGACTCGTTCAAGTATTTAGAATTTCGTATCGATAATGTAGGATCGTTTTCACCCTAGAGGGGGAGTGAATAGGGTGATACAAATAGTAATAAAAATTAATTCGGAAATAAAAACAATAACAGTAAATAAAGCAGAAGAGATCACACACAAATTTACCCAGCTTCGGCAAAATCCTGTCTACGTGCTTCCCCCAAGGTTTCTACTAGAAATTAAGTAGTCAGACGCTTACACACGTAAACTTGCGACATCCGCTAATGACTAACCTAACTCTACGCTCAAAACCTTGCCACAACTCAGCCACTGAGTTGAGAATTCTCGAACTACACCATCGTAGTTCGTAACCTAGTTACACAACTAGAGTTTCAAAATTTTAAAAGAAAAATACAAATTGAAAATAAAATCTAAACTTAAAACAAAGCCCTATATATAAGTTTAAGCCCAAAATAATAACAACGGCCCACTTAGTTAATAAAAAGCAGTCTTCCCTTCTATTTTATTTCGTGTAATATCTTCGGCTGTGTTCTTGTTTTCCTCTTTCAAAACTAGGGCTTTGAAATCGAAGCCGCCGCCTTGATGCTGTGATCGATTGAAGTATGCTTTTGAGTTGAATTGCTTTGTCAATCGCTCATGGCTTTGTTCGCCGATCTTTGATTCTCTTCGGCTGCTTCAATTGATTCGATTTCGAATGAGTCGAAATTGATATGTGATTTATGCTTCTTTGATTTCCTTAAACTCGAATGAATAATATGTCGATGATGAATTGGGTTTTATAGGGATTATGTAACGACCCGGTATTTCATGCCATTCGCATCCACATATGTCAGACTTGAATTGCTCAAAATATCAGATTGTTAATTTATATTTGGCAAAACTCAGCATGTACAGTAAATAAATAAATCACAAACACAGTGTAATATAACAATAAGCAGCGGAATATATAAATAGTAGTTCATGAAGCTACTATATAAACAACAGAGTTTGAAACAAAATACAACAGAATATCTCAAATACAATGTAGTCTCGAATACAAATAGATGACAAGTCTGAACAAAACCACTGGATAGCTGAAAGCTGAATAGATACAGATGGATCTCCAAGTGAAGCTCCAACTCCAAAGGTGAGCGTCAAATGTTGCGACACTCAGTCTGACCCGAGCGTAAAGCAAAACACAAAATACTCGAGTCAGGATTAACATTCTTATATTAATAAATTCAACTCAAGTGAAATGTCAACTGAAATACAAGTAACTTAAAGGATGTTTGGGATTTCCATCTTCTAATGATCCGTGGAACTATCTACTATGTAGTAATATACGCTATTATAATATGTTTATAGTAAAGTAAAAGTATTAAAATAACGTTAAGGCGTTACCCATATCCCCCTTAACACATTTTATATATTCTCATAGTCTATACAGTACCGTAACTCCCCTCGTAAACTGGAGGGCTATCAGAGGACACTCCATAGGTATGGTACAAAACAAACTCGTAGAAGGCGCGATAGGGCATGCGATAAGGCACTCGAGGCAATGCCAGGGTAGATATACCCTTTGCACTCCCGGACTGGTGGTAACGCATAGCAGCTACTACCGCCCACCTTGTGACACACCCCCAAATCAAAGGGTGCACCCAATCAAATCACAAAAGCAATAGAATGGTATCGAAGAAATGTGCCCGATCGGAGGAATGACCTCACTTGGCCCGATATAGATCCTGTTTTTGCCACATCAAGCTGACTCATGGGAGTCAGGGTTACGTAAATACCATATAGAATCGTCACCAAACCATCCCACTTCATTCTGGAATCTCCACCACGTACACAGTTGTTAAAGTGGTTTTCGGTATTAGCAGAGAGTATGACAATATCTGATCCCGGTCTCTTTAACCACCAAACGCTTATTTCACACCGTGGTCATTTCTTTTTCAAATAGTTCATACTTCATATCAAAATATCATATTCTTTCAAAACCATATCAATTCGATATCCCATTCACTTTAAATAATATTCAATTCCAGAATCGTAACTCTTTCAAAAATTATAACACCTTCAAAACCATAGCACTTTTGAAATCATAACACTTTGGAAATAATAACACTTTTGAAATCATAACACTTTAAAAATCATAACACTTTAGATAATGAAAATAATATATATTAAAATTGTAACATCCCGCCTTTTTGGACTCTTAAAGCAGACACATGTGTCAACTCAAACCACACAGAAGGGTGGATTGTTATTGGGGTGAATAAGAAAAAGCAGAGAAAGAAAAAAACAAAACAGAATCTCGCAGCGGAATGACAAAATATAATAATCAAATAACAATTCATGAAGCTGTATAAAAAACATTTGATTATACTTATACAATACAAAATCAGAGTTACACATATCAGAGATAAATGAACAATGCAGTGGAACAATATGAATGCAGTGGAATAATAGAATAAACAATAATAGTACAAATCTTTGTCTTCGTCTTCCAGAAATAAGGTCTTCAAATCCTGAAATGCTCAAGCTGACCCGAGCGAATTGAAAAGACAAAACACTCGAGTCAAAACTAAAAGATCTTATGTAAGTGAAATCAACGGTAAATAAATATGAGTGTAAATGGCGTCGGAGATGTTTATGGGGTTTGACATCTCTTATCCAGTGTCTAACGTGATTGCAGTAACTTAAGAGATGTTCGGGATTCACATCTCCTAAGGATCCGTTAAACTATCTACTATGTAGTGCAATACGCTATTATAATATGTCTACAGTAATATAAACTATTAAAATAGCGTTAAGGCGTTACATTTTCCCCCTCAACACATTTTTATTTCCCATAGTCTATACAGTACCGTAATCCCACCCGTATTGGGTGCCGTTAGAGGGCACTCCATAGGTATGGTACAAACCAAACTCGTAGAAGGCGCGCTAGGGTAGGTGACACGACACAACTAGGCAATGCCAGGGTAGATATACCAATTCCACTTCCGGACCGGTGGTAACGCATAGCAGCTACTACCGCCACCTCGGAACACACTCCCGAATCAAAAACAAATCGAGGGGTGGCCACCAAATAAATCGCAAAGTCAGAATAAGTATCAATGGAATGTGCCCGATCGGAGGAATGACCTCACTTAGCCCGTCAATTGCTCCTGTTTTAGCCACCTTATGCTAACTCACGGGAGTTAGGTCCACGTATGTATACCTTTAGGATCGTCGCCACCATCCTACTTCATTCTGGAATCTCCACCGCGTACACAGTTGTCAAAGTGGTTTTCGGTATTGGCAGAGAGTATGACAATATCTGATCCCGGTCTCTTTAACAACCAATCGCTTATTACACAACGGATTGTTCTTTTACATTTCCAAAATCATTTCATAATTGATATCAAAATATCATATTCAATTCAAATCATATCATTTTCGAAATCATTACTTACTTCCGAAATTATATCACATTGAATTCATAGTTCGAAATTATATTTCCTTTCAAAAGTTATATTTCCAAAATAGACTAAACTCTCATTTCAAAATATCATATTAAACCAAACATGTTATTTAAATCCCAACTTAGGTTATAACATCATTAACCATATTCACTTATAAATCGAGAATTTGAATATAAACCCATCCATTTTACTTAGTTTGAAATTTAGAAGAAAATAGTTTTAAATAGTTATAAATAGTTAATATAGATTTAAAAATAGATTAAATATAATTAAAATAGATTAAATAACTTTAAAATAGATTAATTAGATTTAAATAAGTTAAAACAGGTTAATTAGTTTAAAAGTTGAAAATCTTAATAAATAAAGTCTTTAAAACAATATATTTTTAAAACAGTTTATATAAAAATATGAATTTGAAATTTATATCAATTTAAACTATTTATTCCATTCCAGTACATTTGGACCATTTTAATATCCCAAAACCCAATTTCAAATTTTCCGATTCAGAATTCTAAATAAATATTAAATTCAATATCGCTTAAATCCATGTTGAAACATCGATTTAATTACTCAAATTTCAATATATTTCAAAGTTATACTTCAACGATTTTAATAACTCAATTTCGATAAACTTCACTTGTATTTCAAATTCAATATACATTTCAATTTTATTCCTCTCAAAACAATTCGATTTTAATATAAAACTCGAAGTTCGATAAAAATTCGATTTATATAACCCAAATTTTATTTCAAAATATCTTTTAACTCAAATCAAAATTTAAGGATTCAAAATCATTTAAATTTAACCAATCCGGTTTCCGTATATAATTCTCTACACTAGGGTCAAGTGATATGGATATTTATCATTTCAATCCACGATTTTAAAAATTTTATATTTACGGATATATATCATTTCAATCCGCAATCCCAAAAATATCAAATCCATAAAATCGCTCGATTCTATCATTTCAACCCATAACGATTTTTCCTTAATCTATTGATCATTCGGGTATGTATCATTTCAACTCATAGTGAATGCAGTTTATAACGATATAAAATACAATATCCATTCATCCAATATTAACAATCAACATCCATTACAAACATCATCCAAATCAATCAATAAATATCAATATAGAACTGATAATCAATAACAGGTATTTAACTGGCAATTTATATTCAATAATAAATTAAATAATGATTTAATTCAAATAAATTCAAATTAATATAGATGATGATTTAAAATATACCAAACAGTCATAAATAAATTTCTAATCACATCATAAATTAATTTAACTAACATAAGAAATTTTATAGGTTGTGAGTGGGTTAAAACACTCACCTTTGAATTTAAATTGAATTTAAATCCAATTTAAGCCCAAAATTCAAATGGCCTCAGAATTCGTCCAAACTAGCGTCAAAATGTCCAGAATTTAAATACGATCCCCGTGGAGAAAACCGCGCGTGAAACGGACCTCATATGCGAAAGATATTCAAATTAGAACATTAACGATTTAAAAATTAAAATAAATAATATAATAATACTAACATATACCATGTCATCACCTTCTAACATACGCGATCGAAACCCTCGTTTGTTCGAGCAGTAGCATGAAGCCGCCACCACGTACGCAATATTTGCTGCCGCTACGTCGTACTTCGCCTCGATCGGGAACCTCTAATGAACTCGCCAACCCCCGCTCCCCCCTCTGCTCGAGAGCTGCCACTTCCGGTCATGCCTGTGGCCAGCGCCACCATGCACAAACTCTTCCCTTTGTACTCACTCCCTAGCGACTAGAAGCACCTGCAACCCAACGTAGCCATATGGATGTGAAGAGAACGGAGAGTTCTACGATTCCTCTTTAGATGTCGGCACGAATCATTGAATAGATCGAGCGAAATAAGGGATTGAAATTGGATAATTTTCGGCCATAGAAAAAGGAGGTGGCGGCTGCAGTTAGGGTTAAGGAATAATTTAATGATAATTTCCTCTATAAGCGTGCCACCTATATAGTTGGGCCCGAAACGTCACGAACTCTGATTGAAGTGTGCCGACAGGCTTTCCTAATGTAAACATGCCTTATAAACACAATGGAACTAGTTTCGTGGCTCAATTCTATCATTTTCATAAGTTACTGTTAAATTCGAATTGGTTTGAAATGATAATAACGCCCCTAAAACCCGTTCTGCTTCCCAACTGAAAGCATGTCATCCCATATATCAAAATAGATGTTTTCAATAATTTTAAAATCAATGGAATGGGTTTCAAGTCCTAATTCCATCGTATGAAGAAGTTGTGTTAAAATCAGCTTATTTCAAATTGATTTCAATTGATTTCAATTAAATTGATTTCTAGGCGTTTCGAGCCCGTACGATCAAACGACAAGTCCGGTCGCTACGAAACTTGAAATCCAACAATAATTTACTGTTACGGATCTGATGAAACCTGTTTCATCGAAATCCGAGTCAGTGGCCAAAATGGCTATTTTTCAGTTAATTAAATAAATTAATAATTAAATCAATTAAATCACATTTTCAATTCTGATTCTATAATTAACAAATTTTATCACTTTTGGTTACTTAGATATTTATAACAATTTAAAACAAATTTTTAGGTTAATTCAATGTTAATTATTTCAATAATTTCCATCTTTACTTCCAATTTCGATAAATTCAGTAATTATAAATCAAATGTCCAATAATTCCATTTAATTGACCTTTCATCCTATTATGCAATCAATTATTATCAAATGGGTGAAATTAACATTGGTTCATGATTTATTACACTAATATTCTCAAATTTCATCTTAATCTCCATTAACGTAATATTTAAATATTTAATTTCATTTATTTGCAATTAATCCAATTACTATAATTTAAATTCAAATAAATTAATAAATCTCGATTTCCATTCTTTTTATTCAAACAATTATCATATTATGAATAAAATTAACATTATTTCCAAATATTAACTTAATTTACATTAACATAATATTTAATCACATTTATTGAAATTTATTTCCAATTTAAATTAACAGGCTAAATAAATAGGTAATATACAATAGTTTGCCACAGTTAACCTTTAGTCACATTAATAAGCTTTTATTACTTACAAATCAATGTTACCATTTATTTTCATAATACTAATTTCATTCAATTTCCATTAACTATCTAGTATTTCCTTGGTTAATCCAATATTTCATTTATTCACTTATATTCAATTTATAACCAAGTATAGCATTTTTATTATTTCAATTAATTGGAATTTCATTCAATTTATCAAAAATTTACTTTAATTAACATTGTTACATTTCATTTTAGTATTCATTTCATTATTACATTACAACTTTTTTTGTTTCTTCCAATATTAAATAACAAGATTCATTAAATTATCGAAAATTTATGGGTTGTTACACTCTCCCCCACTCAAAACTTTTCGTCCCCGTAAAGGAAAAATAAGGGAAAGAAGGAACTAAGAAAATTAATATATCTTATTCAAAATGTTAAATTTATAAACAAACAAATTTACAAAATAATAATTTAAATAAAATATATCAGTTTATAAACACTTAAATCCTTTTATACTCAAATTAATAAAGTTTGGAAACATTTACAAAATTTTCTAAGTCCAAAATTTACGAAAAATTTCGGCAGTCTCCTTTGTATGGAGAAGTCTAGGAGAAATAGTAACATTGATAATAACAATATATATCATATATTTTCAAAATAATATATCCCAACAATGGGAGAACAATGTAATACCGCTAGAAAACCGTAATATGAGAACGTACCTATTTGTCGGGCAAACAACGCTTAATTATGAAACCAAAAGCAGTGGCAATTGCTTCCATAACCTGTATTTCACTTATATAATCCAAATAGAGTTAATAATTATATAAAATGAAATATTTAAAGTTATTTCAACCACTAACAAACAAATCAATATAAACAACAATCACTGGCAATCACAGCATGCAATCATCATATGAAATCAATAGAATCAACTATATATCCATAACAAGTAAAACAAGTGGTTTGTTCGGGTTCAGAAATTTTTAACCCCCTAGAATGACAAATAAACTACTGAGTATACCATTTACTCAACAGTCATAGATAAACTCAATAGATTATTCATACATCTTAAACAATTAGAAGTATCCTATCCCAAACAACCCATAAACCAAACAAACAATAATTTACAATGTACTTGAGTTATTCTTATTAATTTTCTTTCACAACATTTACAGTTTTTATTTTTCTTTTCATTCATACAAGGATTATTTCTTTAACTTACATTTATCTCTTACAAAATTTTATTCCCATTCATTCATTCAGTGTTTATTTCATTTATTTTCCTTTGTTACTTACAAAAATTCATTTTATTTATTCATATCATTTCAATTTCTTTTATTGCATTACATTCATTTTATTATTTACTTTAATTATAAATAGTTTCAATATTAACTTAAGTTCAAAATCCTTTACTTATAGTAGTCATTTTCTATTTCATTTAATTAGTAGTATTACAATTTTAACTCAATTTTACAACTATTTTCATATCAAATTTCTTATTTATAAAAGTAGATTTCATTGGACACTTCCATTACATAAGTTTTACTTGTAAAAATTTCCATTACATATTCTTTTAACATTTCAACTTTTATAATTGGTAAGTTATATATATGTCTTTAAGAATGAAATTGAAAGTTATACAAGTTTGACTTACTTATTCTAATTAACTTAAGGTTCAATAGTTATCATTTCTAATTTTCATATTCTTTTCGTTTACAAGTTACAAATTTCAAATTCCTTGTATATTTAAGTTATAGCTTAGCATATAATTTCTTATTTCCATTTAGAAGTTTCAATTATTAAATAGTTAAAAATTTTATTCCATTTCAATAGTTGAAATCTCTAATTTATAGAAATTTAAGAACTAAATGTCGGGTTCCATTTCAAATCATTTAAAATAATATATACATATACATTTTTTTTTGAAACTGGGTAAACCGCCTCATTAAAAACCTTACTAACTATCGACGTGATAATTAGTAGGGGAAAAAGAGTGCGGTGCTTTATTGATAACGCATCAATAAAAAAGAACTTACAAAGTATATGTACAAACAATCCATAAGAAAATAAAACGTGAAAACAAAACATCCCGTTACAAGCAGAAGCAAAGCCACGTGGCGGAGACCACAACCATGACTATCAAAAAAATTCTCACATTCTTTTAAACTTATTGTCTTCCTCCTTCTTTTTGACCGGCTGAGAAAAAGGAACAAACAAGATCGAAGCTTCAGCCGGTATCCACTAAGCCAATGCCCCATCTTTCTAAAATATTTTCATTCTCTCTCGATCTCATCGTCTTCTTTCTACTTTTAGTCATTTGATATTTAATATCTAATTCGACTAGGTTCCATCTCCAAAGCTTGTCAGTTTCACTCCCTTCATGGATTCGAGAGTTTCGTTCCAACCATATATGGTAGATGATCGTGATGAAGCTGCAAAAGGCCAGATCTTTGATCTGATTCGCTACTTTAAAGGAGTTGTATAAAGCTGCAGCCTCTACATCAATCAGCAAAGGACCATTCAGATTCATGCCAAGCTTCATTTTGTTTCGAGTCCAGAGATAAGCCGAGTATGAACATTGGAAAAACAGGTGATTCCTATCTTCTGATTCACAATTACAAAGTACACATATAGGATCTATAGAGTATCCCCATTCAATCTGTTTATCTTTGGTAGGAATTCTGTTTAACATAACTTTGTACGCGGAAAGAGCCATTTTAGGGCTGTTGCAGTAGCTCCAAATTACTTTTGACCAATTAGTTGTCTGAAAATGACTTCTAGCACAATCCCATGCAGAGTAGAAAGTAAATCCATTGGGATGATTGTTCCAGCTCCAAAAATCTGAGTCATAATTTGTAGAAATTTCCACATTTTTGATCTGGTTAATTTGTCTAGTGAAATGGAATGTCTCTGGATTAATAATGTTATCTTGTATAATGCTGCTGACCTTCAAATTGTCGCCACCATTTAAACCAAGGGCATCCCACCCAAGGATATTAACAAATAGTTCATTGTTAATCCAAGGGTCATGCCATAGAAGTGTATTTTGCCCATCAACTATATTTCTATGTATGTGTTGTAGACCTTTCTGTCTGTGTTTAAGAATAGATTTCCAGGTGCATGAGCTATTATTATCAATATCCATAGTCTAGAAGTATTTATCTTTACAGTATCTTTTGTTCATCCATTTAGACCATAAGTTATTGTTGTTAATAAAATGCCATAACAATTTAAGAGCAGTGGCAGTTCTGATGTCTCTAAAGTTTCTCAGTCCCACCCCTCCTTCAAGTTTAGGTCTACAAAGGATATCCCAAGCTATTTTATGAGTTCTGCCTCCCCAAATAAAATTAGCACATATCTTATTAATTTTATCAATAGTTGCAATAGGCAGTTGGTATGTCATCATCCAATATAGAACCATAGGAGTAATAACTGAGCGAATAAGCTCAATCTTACCTGCCATAGAAAGAAGCCTACTGTCCCACCCATCCATTCTGAGCTGAATTTTATCTAGAAGATAACCACAATCAGAGTAGTGAAGATAATTATAGGACAGTGGAACTCCCAAATATTTGATAGGCAATGCTCCTTCTCTCATATCCAAAATATTGAGCCCATATATATATATATATATATATATATATATATGTATATATACTCATAACTTTTATCCAATCATATTTAAACTTAAAATTTTATTTGTTTATCAAAATAGATCTGTAGTAAAACTAATACAATGGCCTTCCCACTTTAAAACTCGAAAATGAACGTCGATGATGCGTGCACTCATCACCGAAATTATTTTCCAACGACAGAGAGAGGAGTACATAACTTATTTCTTTCCAAAATTTCATTAAAATAATTCTTTCAAATTATATTGAAATATTAATATCAGAAAATACTTCTAATAATATTATCATTATATTCCAAAGTCGTTCGAAAGAAATTTTCAAAAACCCCGGAACTTAAGTTCTAAATTTCCCAATTTCATTTATTTTATTTTCAAATCTTATTTCCAACTGATATTTATAAATTTCACTACCTAACGACCAACTAATTACATCTAATTATATCATTTATAAAGTCTATATTATATATATATAATATACAATAGGTAAAATTATTTCATTTACATATATTTCTAAACAAATATTATGTCGGTCTGTCCTATTAAGTGTTCAGAAATTCCTATCGATGTCATAGCGTCCTATGTACCGACCAGAATTTATAAATACAAAACGGAACAAATTAACACAATATAAAAACCTTTTTATAACACTAACAAATACGCTCTCTCATATATATACACTCAGCGACTCATCATAGGGTATTACTACCCTATTAATAAAGAGTCAGACCCCACAAAACTAAGGTTATCGCTAAACCAAAGTTCTGATACCAACTGTAACATCCCGCCTTTTTGGACGCTTTAAGCAGACACACGTGCCAACTCAAACCGTACAGAAGGGCGGATTGTTATTGGGGTGAATAAGAAAAAGCAAAAAAAGAAAGAAAAACAAAACAGAATCTCGCAGCGGAATGACAAAATATAATAATCAAATAACTGTTCATAAAGCTGTATACAAAACATTTGATTATACTTATACAATACAAAATCAGAGTTACACATATCAGAGATAAATGAACAATGCAGCGGAACAATATGAATGCAGTGGAATAATAGAATAAACAATAATTGTACAAATCTTCGTCTTCGTCTTCCAGAAATAAGGTCTTCAAATCCTGAAATGCTCAGGCTGAACCGAGCGAATTGAAAAGACAAAACACTCGAGTCGGAACTAAAAGATCTTATGTAAGTTAAATCAACGGTAAATAAATATGAGTGTAAACGGCATCGGAGATGTTTACGAGGTTTGACATCTCTTATCCAGTGTCTAACGTGAGTTCAGTAACTTAAGAGATGTTTGGGATTCACATCTCCTAAGGATCCGTTAAACTATCTACTATGTAGTACAATACGCTATTATAATATGTCTACAGTAATATAAACTATTAAAAAAGCGTTAAGGCGTTACATTTTCCCCCTTAACACATTTTTATTTCCCATAGTCTATACAGTACCGTAATCCCACCCGTACTGGGTGCTGTCAAAGGGCACTCCATAGGTATGGTACAAACCAAACTCGTAAAAGGCGCGCTAGGGTAGGTGACACGGCACAACTAGGCAATGCCAGGGTAGATATACCAATTACACTTCCGGACCGGTGGTAACACATAGCAGCTACTACTGCCCACCTCGGAACACACTCCCAAATCAAAAAATCGAGGGGTGGCTACCAAATAAATCGCAAAGTCGGAATATAGTATCGATGGAATGTGCTCGATCGGAGGAATGACCTCACTTATCCCGTCGATTGCTCCTGTTTTAGCCAACTTATGCTAACTCAGGGGAGTTAGGTCCACATATGTATACCTTTAGGATCGTCGCCACCATCCTACTTCATTCTGGAATCTCCACCACGTACACAGTTGTCAAAGTGGTTTTCGGTATTGGTAGAGAGTATGACAATATCCGATCCCGGTCTCTTTAACAACCAATCGCTTATTACACAACGGATGGTTCTTTTACATTTCCAAAATCATTTCATAATTGATATCAAAATATCATATTCAATTCAAATCATATCATTTTCGAAATCATTACTTACTTTCGAAATTATATCACATTGAATTCATAGTTCGAAATTATATTTCCTTTCAAAAGTTATATTTTCAAAATAGACTAAACTCTCATTTCAAAATATCATATTAAACCAAACATGTTATTTAAATCCCAACTTAGGTTATAACATCATTAACCATATTCACTTAAAAATCGAGAATTTGAATATAAACCCATCCATTTTACTTAGTTTAGAATTTAGAAGAAAATAGTTTTAAATAGTTGTAAATAGTTAATATAGATTTAAAAATAGATTAAATATAATTAAAATAGATTAAATAGCTTTAAAATAGATTAATTAGATTTAAATAAGTTAAAACAGGTTAATTAGTTTAAAAGTTGAAAATCTTAATAAATAAAGTCTTTAAAACAATATATTTTTAAAACAGTTTATATAAAAATATGAATTTGAAATTTATATCAATTTAAACTATTTATTCCATTCAATTACATTTGGACCATTTTAATATCCTAAAACCCAATTTCAAATTTTCCGATTTAGAATTCTAAATAAATATTAAATTCAATATCGCTTAAATCCATGTTGAAACATCGATTTAATTACTCAAATTTCAATATATTTAAAAGTTATACTTCAACGATTTTAATAACTCAATTTCGATAAACTTCACTTGAATTCAAATTCACTATACATTTCAATTTTATTCCTCTCAAAACAATTCGATTTTAATATAAAACTCGAAGTTCGATAAAAATTCGATTTATATAACCCAAATTTTATTTCAAAATATCTTTTAACTCAAATCAAAATTTAAGGATTCAAAATCATTTAAATTTAACCAATTCGGTGTCCGTATATAATTCTCTACCCTAAGGGTCAAGTGATACGGATATTTATCATTTCAATCCGCGATTTTAAAAATTTTATATTTACGGATATATATCAATCCGCAATCCCAAAAGTATCAAATCCACAAAATCGCTCGAGTCTATCATTTCAACCCATAATGATTTTTCCTTAATCTATTGATCATTCGGGTATGTATCATTTCAACACATAGTGAACTTGAAGTTTATAACGATATAAAATACAACATCCATTCATCCAATATCAACAATCAACATCCATAACAAACATCATCCAAATCAATCAATAAATATCAATATAGAATTGATAATCAATAATAGGTATTTAACTGGCAATTTATATTCAATAATAAATTAAATAACGATTTGTTTCAAATAAATTCAAATTAACTGAGATGATGATTTAAAATATACCAAACAGTCATAAATAAATTTATAATCACATCATAAATTAATTTAACTAACATAAGAAATTTTAGAAGTTGTGAGTGGGTTAAAACACTCACCTTTGAATTTAAATTGAACTTAAATCCAACTTAAGCCCAAAATTCAAACGATCTCAGAATTCGTCCAAACTAGCGTCAAAATGTCCGGAATTTAAATACGATCCCAATGGAGAAAACCGCACGTGAAACGGACCTCGTATGCGAAAGATATTCGAATTAGAACATTAACGATTTAAAAATTAAAATAAATAAAATAATAATACTAACATATACCACGTCATCACCTTCTAACATACGCGACCGAAACCCTCGTTTGTTCGAGCAGGAGCACGAAGATGCCACCACGTACGCAATATTCGCTGCTGCTACGTCGCACTTCGCCTCGATCGGGAACCTCTGATGAACTCGCCAACCCCCGCTCCCCCCTCGGCTCGAGAGCCGCCACTTCCGGTCACGCTTGTGGCCAGCACCGCCATGCCCAAATGCTTCCTGGAATGTCCCTCTCTTTTCTACCTTCATTTTGTAAGGATTTTTTTTTACAAAGTGATATATATATATATATATATCATTTATTGACAAACATCTTTCCCAGGGTCATTTTCCTTTTTCCAATGAACAAACTTTATCCAGGATCAAAAGTTTTACCAATATAGATATATCAGTGCAACCACAAGGATATGCACACACATATGAAGATGCATGTGCCCCTCTTGCTCAATCAGGTTATGGCAAACAAGAGGTTATATTGATTGATTAAATTTAATCAATCCCCACATAGCTTTAATTTTATTTATGTAATAAAATCTTATTCATATAGGTAACAGTATGATTTTTAATCCTTGATAGCTTGCCGGATCCTCTATGAAATATGATCCATAGAAACCAGATAATTATATTATGATTATCTATAAAATTAATAGTGTGGTGCCTGTGCTTTGAAAATGATATAAGCTTCTATCATTTTTTATGTTTGCTTTTCTATAAAATCTGCCTTATATGCAAACTCATATCTGGGATATTTTTAAGTGAATTATCATATTCTAGAAGCTTGATTCCTTGATACCAAAATACTAGACTAAATGAAATGCAGTCCGAGGTGAGTTTTCTGGGACATATGGATACTCAGCAAAGAAAAACATGGGTTTAATAGACTCTCTGTTCAGGCATATTTCAGAGGGTCTTAAAATGCATTTTGCCCAAAACTTTAGTAAAAAGAAATTCAGATTCATGTTAAAATTACAAAGGTACTGGTGTGACAATATCTGAACAAATCATGTCTGAACATATATAAAATTACTAATATGGATCTAACTTCACCCTCCTATAAAATTCCTATTATGGATCTAACTTACAAAATTATAGATAAAAACTTTTCAACATTCCAGATAATGAAACTCAGATATTTTAAATTCCAGTTACAAGTCAAATTCTTAAAATACTTAACCAAATATCCAACATCACTCAGTACTTACTACAATGGAATTTTTTTTTAAATATCAATACATGCAAATTTCATCTTTTAAGCTCTTATCTATCTAATTCTAGCATGCTATAATCATCTCCTCAATGCCTTTCTTCTACTCCTACCTAGAGGCTGTTGTTCCTGAAAAAGCATTTGAAGCTGCCTCATTTTAAATGAGACACCCCAGATGCCATTAGCACACTAGGGTCAGACACATGTCTGGTATGAGAAAATCCACTAAAGTAATTAATTAATTAAGTTAAAATTGAATTAAGTACATATACATATAGTTCTGCCCTTTTTGAAAACAAGTAATACTTGTGTGCATGTTTTGTGTCATTGTGCATGTGCACACTTTATTCTTTCTTTGCAGAGACTTTATATAGATATGGCACATACATTCAGGCATACAATTCAGTCATAAATCAAATAATCATTCACACAAAACAGAAAAATAACCAACATGAGTTAAATCATTTATTCCCTCCTTATATTTCATTTCTGGGAAAACTCTAGTTCCTCATCATGTCAAATATTCTTCCCTTGATATATTTATCTACTCTGGTCTCATCTGCAATTTTATGAATCAATGGACACACTGTAATGAACTAATTCACTCCATTACACAAAGATCTCAGGACTTAAACAAGCCATGTGTCAACTTGCATTACTCAAGAACACAAGTCATTCCTGCAGTAATCTTGACCCCATTTCCTAATCAAGTTCTCAGGTACTTTCTCTTTTTAAATTTTTCAGGGCAAACCCAAGCAGTGAGTCATTTTACAAAAACAAGCATTCATCTCATAGCATTCCTCATCATTCACATAAACAAACAGAGGCAATCAAGCAATTTAAGTATTGGTACTTATTAAAGCATGTTTTTGCAATTTAAAAGAGGTATAGACAACTAACATTGGTTTATGGCTCTATGGGAAGATTTGGTTGCAAACATCTGTGCTTTAGTTAAACTCAGATTGACCAAGCTTCCTAAATCACAAAATCTATTTGCTAGGTGGTTATTGTATATTTTCTTTGAATCAGGAGTATCAGCACATAGGCAAGCCTATTGCACTCCTAATTCCTTTTTATCTTAAGCCTCAGCACATATACATATGTATATTGCAGCCCATATGCTCATCAATTCTTCTGGGTTGAGCCAAAACCAACACTACTTGCTTATATTCAACATTTTATTTTCTGGGTATTTACTTATATTTCTAACCAGTATCATATCAGAAAGAGATCTGGGTTTTTAAGATACTTATTCATGCATACTGATCATATTTAGAATATTCACAAAATAAAACAACCATAACAACCATCTAGCATTAAAGCATCCTTAATTTCTGAAAGACAATCACATACACTTTTAAGAAAAGTTAATTTATAACTGGCTGCCTTCATTAGGACTTAGTGCCTTAAGTTGTTGAGTGAGTTTTCTCACCTAGCTCTCTTCTTTGCTTCCTTAATTAATTGATAACTTCTGCCTTTAGCCTCAAGCTCTTTTTCCTTCACTTGCCTTATGTTTTTATATGGTGTTTTTTTTTCAAAGTTCCTTTTGAGAAGGAGAGGAGGCTGCTGCTTATATATATACAGAGTTCTCCTTAGGGTTTTGGGTATTGGCTAAAGCCATTTTTGCCCACCAGAAAATTATGTTATCTGCATTTATTTGAACCCAAGATTCTACCCTCCCCGGCTTAATTTTGTGAAGAGAAAAGTGGTTATCTACTTTGGTTATTTTCAAAAATCTTGCTTTTCCATAAAATGCTTTTTCTCTTGTCTATTTGCATGCTAAATGTGTGATCTGATTTCCAGCAATATTATACACATATTTCTTTCTTTCTTAATTCAGCCCATACAAAATACATTTTTGTTTTCCTCCCATTTTCTATTTTTAGCCTTTACTTTATTATCTGGTGTTTCCTTTTTTTTATTTATCCACCAGAGGAAAAACATATTTGTGTGTTTCATCTTACTAGTTTAAATTCTAATACTTAGTTAGTATACTTACATATATGTTTTACAGACAATAACTTTTATACATATATACATCTATATTATTTTATACTGATACACATATGCACATGTATATTTAGTTATATTTCTGCATATAGCACATTTGAGGGTTTTCTTTATTTATCAGTAAATATATATATATATATACATATACATATATATATATATACATTTTCCATAAATAGCATCAAGTACTCATTCATAGTATCCAGGGATCTAGCTTTACTCATGTGTATTTTCTGTGCACAAATGCACATCATTTTATTATACCACATCAAGCTATCTCATCTTTCCCTTAAACATGGTTTTAAAAACTACTTAAAAATTGTTTTAATCTTATTTATATTTTTCCAAGATAAATTCCTAAAATCTTGGGTCATTACATACACCCCACCTTTTAGGAATTGTGTCCCACAATTTTTCCAAGCTTAAATCAGAGAACAAGTACTCCTCAACCACTTAGATCTCTAGTTCTATGATAATAACTAAAAATACATGCATCCAAAAGAAAAGAAAATAAAAAAAATTAGATTTACCTCTAATCTGAAAATAGCTTAGGGTAGTTCATCCTAACCTTGTCCTCTAATTCCCACGTGCAATCACTGGGATCAAGACTCCACTGTACTTTCACAAGTTTCAGTGATTTATTTCTTAATTTCTTCACATTCTTTGCCAAAATCCCTACTGGATCTTTTTCATAAATCAAATTAGGATTTATCTGCACTTGGGTTGGGGTCTCCAGAATTTATGCCTTGTCATGTACTCACCTTCTCAGTTGTGATACATGAAAAACATCATGTATGCCTTGCATGTTTTCTGGCAATTCCAACTTATATGCCAAGGAACCAATTCTTTCCAGAATTTTGTATGGTCCAATATATCTTGGGGTTAACTTGCCTTGTTTCCCAAATCTCAGCACATTTTTCATAGGTGAGATTTTGATGAAAACAAAATTTCCCACTTCATATTCTACCTGCCTCCTTTTCTTGTCTGCAAATTTCTTTTGCCTATCTTGTGCTGCTGCCATTCTTCTCCTTATCAACTCAATTTTCTCCTTAGTTTCTTGTATGTACTCAGGCCCTAAAATAGCCCTTTCTCCTGCTTCTACCCAACAAACAGGTGACAAACAAGGCTTACCATATAAGGCTTTAAATGGAGCCATTCCTTTGGTGCTTTGATAGCTGTTGTTGTATGTAAATTCAACTAGATGAAGATAATCTTCCCAATTGCCCCCAAAATCCAATACACATGCTCTCAACATGTCCTCCAAAACCTTGTTTACTACCTCAGTCTGCCCATCTGACTGAGGATGGTAGGCAGTACTTAAGCATAGTTCACTTCCCATTGCTTCTTGAAAGCTTCTCCGGAATTTTGAGGTGAAGATGGTATCCCTATCACTCACAATGGTTTTGGGAATGCCATGCAATTTTACCACTTCCTTCATAAAAAATTGAGCTAATTTTGGTGCTGTCCTTTCTGACTTGACTGGGATGAAGTGTGCTACTTTGGTTAGCCTATCAACTATCACCCATATACTTGTATTTCCTCTCTTAGATCTAGGCAGCCCATCTATGAAATCCATAGATATATCTTCCCACTTCCACTGTGGTACACTAAGTGGCTGCATCAACCCTGATGGCCTTTGGGTTTCAGCCTTGACTTGTTGGCTAGTCATACATTTGGCAATGTATTTAGCTACATCTGATTTCATCCCCTTCCACCAGAAGTCTCTTTTCAAATTTTGGTACATTTTTGTGTTGCCTGGGTGTATGGAGTATTTACTTCTGTGATATTCATTCAATATCTGTTTCTTCAATTCGGTGTCCTCTGGCACACACATCCTATTTTGGTATCTCATATAACCATTTTTATCAATATGGTGATTCATCACTTCCTCCCCTTTTAAGAGGAGAATTTTCTTCTCTAATAAGTTTGCACCCTGTTCTTGCATTTTTTCTACCTTCAGAATTAAATCTGGTTGAAGTGTCATTAAGCTTAACTTCCCTTTATTTTCTTGTGCACCATGCATCTGCTCATCAATGTGCACACAACCATTCTCCCCAATTTCTAACTCGGTTAGCAAAGACAAGTCCTTAAATTCTTCTATCATCATCATAGCCAATTTAGCATGCTGTCTACTTAGAGCATCTGCAACTTTGTTTGCTTTGCCTGGTGTATAGAGTATGTCAAAGTCATAGGCAGCTAAGAACTCCACCCATCTATGTTGCCTCATGTTCAAATCTTTTTGTGAAAATAAATATTTTAGAGACCTGTGGTCAGTGTAAAGTTCAAACTTAGTGCCTAACAAATAATGTCTCCAAAGTTTCAAAGCATAGATCACTGCTGCTAATTCAAGATCATGTGTGGCATACCTAACTTCATGGGGTTTAAGTTGTCTGGATGCATATGCAATGACTTGACCTTGTTGCATCAACACTGCACCCAAGCCAAATCCACTAGCATCAGTGTATACAACTAATTCTTCATTTCCATGAGGTACCTTTAAAATTGGAGCATTCACCAATGCCTCCTTCAACTGTTCAAAAGACTTTTCACATTTTTCTGACCAAACAAAAGCTTGGTTCTTCCTGGTTAGGTTAGTAAGTGGTGTAGAAATTTTTGAAAAATCTTTTATAAACCTCCTATAATACCCTGCCATCCCCATAAATGACCTCACTTCACTCACAGTGCTTGGCCTCTTCCATGCTTGAATAGCCACTACTTTATTGGGGTTCACAGAAATTCCTTGGGCAGATATAACATGGCCAAGAAAATGCACTACCTCTTTCCAAAATTCACATTTTGAGTATTTTGCCTTTAAATCTTTTTCCCTTAGTCTAGACAAAACCATGTGCAGATGACTTTCATGCTCTTCCATTGTTTTGGAATAAATTAAAATGTCATCTATAAAAATAAGCACAAACTTGTCTAAATAATCTCTAAAGGTTCTGTTCATTAAATCTACAAAGTATGATGGTGCATTGGTCAAGCCAAATGGCATAACCAAAAATTCATACAACCCATATCTAGTGTTAAAGGCAGTGTACTTGATGCTTGATTCTTCCACCTTCATTTGATGAACACCAGATGCTAAATCTAGCCTAGAGAATACTCTTGCTCCAGCCAATTGATCAAAAAGATCATCTATTCTTGGCAGTGGGTATTTATTTTTAATGGTTACCTTGTTTAATTCCCTATAATCTATGCAGAGTCTCAAGGTACCATCTTGTTTCTTAACAAACACCACTGGTGCCCCCCAGCAAGAATTACTGGGTCTTATAAAACCCTTATTTTCTAATTCCTCTAATTGTTTCTTTAATTCTTTTAGTTCATTTGGCCCCATTCTTGTTGGCTTTTTAATCACTGGGCTTGCTCCTGGAACTAAATGAATTTGGAATTCCACTGGCCTATGGTTTGGAACACCATTAACCTCCTCAAAAACATCCAAGTATTCAATGACTATGGGAATTTCCTCAATAATATGTTCACTGAAATCTTTACCCAAATCAATCAAATGACACAATTTTCTTCCCTTGGACACTTCACAAAAAATTGTGATCCTCTGGCTTCCATGGTTTTGCAATGATATGGTGGATGAGTCTAAGTTAATTATGGTCTTGAATTGCCTTAACCAGTCTACTCCCAAAATAACACCTATATTTGGGTAATTTAAAACATATAAATTGGAAATAAAAGTATCTCCTCCTATGTTTAATCCCACATCCACACAGATCATGTTTAAAACACTAGAACTTCCCAGTGGACTTTGTATATGTAAAGGGGTTTCAACCAATATGCAACTTAATTTCAGCATTTTAACTAATTCATAGGAAATTAAGGAATGATTTGCTCCAGTATCATATACTACTGCTATGGGTACATTACAAATAAATAGTGTACCTTCCACTTGACTGTGCTTCTCAGCATTGATCTCCACTGTTCTGCCTTTTTCTTCCAAGTTTGCTAATTTTCCTTGCTGCTTATTCTCAGGACAATTTCTTTTCATGTGCCCTTCTTTCCCACATAAATAACACTTGAAAGCTCCTCCTTTCAATTCTGGACATCTTGGTTTGATATGTCCTTCTTTTCCACATTGATGACACACAATCTTCTTGGTTTCCTTAGCTTTAATATCCCCAGTAGGCTTAGTACTGGCCTCTTCTTTCTTTTTATCATAAGGATGATATCTCCCCTTACCCTTCTTACTGTTATTATTCTTGAAATTTCTGAATTTTTCCCTTTCCTTGTCATGCTGCACCAATCTCAAAGCTAAGTCTATCACGTGGTCAAAGGTCCTGTCAGCATAAGGTAACATAGCTCTGCTAAGTCCTGGGTTCAAACCTTTTATGTACCTATCATTTTTGGATGCTTCATCTGCCACAAGCATTGCTCCATATGTGGAAAGCCCTTCAAACTTTTGAGTCTATTCTGTGACGGTCATAGTTCCTTGCCTAAGTCTAATAAATTCTTCTAGCAAGGTAGTCTTAGCTGATGCTGGTACAAACCTTGCTTCCAACATCTCTTTGAATTGATTCCAAGTGATTTCATTCTCATTTCTTCCTGCAATGATTACTTCCCACCAGCTTAAAGCTACTCCTTTTAGCTGTCTCGAAGCCACTTGCCTCTTTCTTTGGTCATCAAGTTGCATGTCATTGAAAATCCAATGTTCTCAACCATGCTTGAATTTCCATAATACTCTCTGTCCCTTCAAAGCTTTTGCCTCCTAAATGAGTATATGTCTTAAGTAATTTTGAGAGTTCTTCAAAGGGATTTTCTTGCCTTTGTCCTGCCCCATCCCTAAATGCTCTCACCAAGTCTTGCAGATTGACCATTGGTGATGCATTAGAAGATCCTGCTCCCTGATTTGGCGGTCTTCCTACCATAGTTTGCTAATAATAATTTACATAGCTGGTTAGTTTGATTGGTAATTTTATTATTTCAGTGGTTTTATTTACACTGAAAACATTGTTATACATTTAGTCTCTTTAAATTTTATTTCTATCAGAGAACTTGATCTTTATTTCTGCTATGTTTAATAACATAGCTCTGATACCAAATGGAATGACCCTCTCTTTTCTACCTTCATTTTGTAAGGATTTTTTTTTACAAAGTGATATATATATATATATCATTTATTAACAAACATCTTTCCCAGGGTCATTTTCCTTTTTCCAATGAACAAACTTTATCCAGGATCAAAAGTTTTACCAATATAGATATATCAGTGCAACCACAAGGATATGCACACACATATGAAGATGCATGTGCCACTCTTGCTCAATCAGGTTATGGCAAACAAGAGGTTATATTGATTGATTAAATTTAATCAATCCCCACATAGCTTTAATTTTATTTATGTAATAAAATCTTATTCATATAGGTAACAGTATGATTTTTAATCCTTGATAGCTTGCCGGATCCTCTATGAAATATGATCCATAGAAACCAGATAATTATATTATGATTATCTATAAAATTAATAGTGTGGTGCCTGTGCTCTGAAAATGATATAAGCTTCTATCATTTTCTATGTTTGCTTTTCTATAAAATCTGCCTTATATGCAAACTCATATCTGGGATATTTTTAAGTGAATTATCATATTCTAGAAGCTTGATTCCTTGATACCAAAATACTAGACTAAATGAAATGCAGTCCGGGGTGAGTTTTCTGGGACATATGGATACTCAGCAAAGAAAAACATGGGTTAAATAGACTCTCTATTCAGGCATATTTCAGAGGGTCTTAAAATGCATTTTGCCCAAAACTTTAGTAAAAAGAAATTCAGATTCATGTTAAAATTACAAAGGTACTGGTGTGACAATATCTGAACAAATCATGTCTGAACATATATAAAATTACTAATATGGATCTAACTTCACCCTCCTATAAAATCCCTATTATGGATCTAACTTACAAAATTATAGATAAAAACTTTTCAACATTCCAGATAATGAAACTCAGATATTTTAAATTCCAGTTACAAGTCAAATTCTTAAAATACTTAACCAAATATCCAACATCACTCAGTACTTACTACAATGGAATTTTTTTTTAAATATCATTACATGCAAATTTCATCTTTTAAGCTCTTATCTATCTAATTCTAGCATGCTATAATCTTCTCCTCAATGCCTTACTTCTACTCCTACCTAGAGGCTGTTGTTCCTGAAAAAGCATTTGAAGCTGCCTCATTTTAAATGAGACACCCCAGATGCCATTAGCACACTAGGGTCAGACACATGTCTGGTATGAGAAAATCCACTAAAGTAATTAATTAATTAAGTTAAAATTGAATTAAGTACATATACATATAGTTCTGCCCTTTTTGAAAACAAGTAATACTTGTGTGCATGTTCTGTGTCATTGTGCATGTGCACACTTTATTCTTTCTTTGCAGAGACTTTATATAGATATGGCACATACATTCAGGCATACAATTCAGTCATAAATCAAATAATCATTCGCACAAAACAGAAAAATAACCAACATGAGTTAAATCATTTATTCCCTCCTTATATTTCATTTCTGGGAAAACTCTAGTTCCTCATCATGTCAAATATTCTTCCCTTGATATATTTATCTACTCTGGTCTCATCTGCAATTTTATGAATCAATGGACACACTGTAATGAACTAATTCACTCCATTACACAAAGATCTCAGGACTTAAACAAGCCATGTGTCAACTTGCATTACTCAAGAACACAAGTTATTCCTGCAGTAATCTTGACCCCATTTCCTATTCAAGTTCTCAGGTACTTTCTCTTTTAAAATTTTTTAGGGCAAACCCAAGCAGTGAGTCATTTTACAAAAACAAGCATTCATCTCATAGCATTCCTCATCATTCACATAAACAAACAAAGGCAATCAAGCAATTTAAGTATTGGTACTTATTAAAGCATGTTTTTGCAATTTAAAAGAGGTATAGACAACTAACATTGGTTTATGGCTCTATGGGAAGATTTGGTTGCAAACATCTGTGCTTTAGTTAAACTCAGATTGACCAAGCTTCCTAAATCACAAAATCTATTTGCTAGGTGGTTATTGTATAATCTTTGAATCAGGAGTATCAGCACATAGGCAAGCCTATTGCACTCCTAATTCCTTTTTATCTTAAGCCTCAGCACATATACATATGTATATTGCAGCCCATATGCTCATCAATTCTTCTGGGTTGAGCCAAAACCAACACTACTTGCTTATATTCAACATTTTATTTTCTGGGTATTTATTTATATTTCTAACCAGTATCATATCAGAAAGAGATCTGGATTTTTAAGATACTTATTCATGCATACTGATCATATTTAGAATATTCACAAAATAAAACAACCAGAACAACCATCTAGCATTAAAGCATCCTTAATTTCTGAAAGACAATCACATACACTTTTAAGAAAAGTTAATTTATAACTGGCTGCCTTCATTAGGACTTAGTGCCTTAAGTTGTTGAGTGAGTTTTCTCACCTAGCTCTCTTCTTTGCTTCCTTAATTAATTGATAACTTCTGCCTTTAGCCTCAAGCTCTTTTTCCTTCACTTGCCTTATGTTTTTATATGGTGTTTTTTTTTCAAAGTTCTTTTTGAGAAGGAGAGGAGGCTGCTGCTTATATATATACAGAGTTCTCCTTAGGGTTTTGGGTATTGGCTAAAGCCATTTTTGCCCACCAGAAAATTATGTTATCTGCATTTATTTGAACCCAAGATTCTACCCTCCCCGGCTTAATTTGGTGAAGAGAAAAGTGGTTATCTACTTTGGTTATTTTCAGAAATCTTGCTTTTCCATAAAATGCTTTTTCTCTTGTCTATTTGCATGCTAAATGTGTGATCTGATTTCCAGCAATATTATACACATATTTCTTTCTTTCTTAATTCAGCCCATACAAAATACATTTTTGTTTTCCTCCCATTTTCTATTTTTAGCCTTTACTTTATTATCTGGTGTTTCCTTTTTTTTATTTATCCACCAGAGGAAAAACATATTTGTGTGTTTCATCTTACTAGTTTAAATTCTAATACTTAGTTAGTATACTTACATATATGTTTTACAGACAATAACTTTTATACATATATACATCTATATTATTTTATACTGATACACATATGCACATGTATACTTAGTTATATTTCTGCATATAGCACATTTGAGGGTTTTCTTTATTTATCAGTAAATATATATATATACACATATACATATATATATATACATTTTCCATACATAGCATCATGTACTCATTCATAGTATCCAGGGATCTAGCTTTACTTATGTGTATTTTCTGTGCACAAATGCACATCATTTTATTATACCACATCAAGCTATCTCATCTTTCCCTTAAACATGGTTTTAAAAACTACTTAAAAATTGTTTTAATCTTATTTATATTTTTCCAAGATAAATTCCTAAAATCTTGGGTCATTATACACCCCACCTTTTAGGAATTGTGTCCCACAATTTTTCCAAGCTTAAACTAGAGAACAAGTACTCCTCAACCACTTAGATTTCTAGTTCTATGATAATAACTAAAAATACATGCATCCGAAAGAAAAGCAAATAAAAAAAATTAGATTTACCTCTAATCTAAAAATAGCTTAGGGTAGTTCATCCTAACCTTGTCCTCTAATTCCCACGTGCAATCACTGGGATCAAGACTCCACTGTACTTTCACAAGTTTCAGTGATTTATTTCTTAATTTCTTCACATCCTTTGCCAAAATCCCTACTGGATCTTTTTCATAAATCAAATTAGGATTTATCTGCACTTGGGTTGGGGTCTCCAGAATTTCTGCCTTGTCATGTACCCACCTTCTCAGTTGTGATACATGAAAAACATCACGTATGCCTTGCATGTTTTCTGGCAATTCCAACTTATATGCCAAGGAACCAATTCTTTCCAGAATTTTGTATGGTCCAATATATCTTGGGGTTAACTTGCCTTGTTTCCCAAATCTCAGCACATTTTTCATAGGTGAGATTTTGATGAAAACAAAATTTCCCACTTCATATTCTACCTGCCTCCTTTTCCTGTCTGCAAATTTCCTTTGCCTATCTTGTGCTGCTGCCATTCTTCTCCTTATCAACTCAATTTTCTCCTTAGTTTCATGTATGTACTCAGGCCCTAAAATAGCCCTTTCTTCTGCTTCTACCCAACAAACAGGTGACAAACAAGACTTACCATATAAGGCTTTAAATGGAGCCATTCCTATGGTGCTTTGATAGCTGTTGTTGTATGTAAATTCAACTAGATGAAGATAATCTTCCCAGTTGCCCCAAAATCCAATACACATGCTCTCAACATGTCCTCCAAAACCTTGTTTACTACCTCAGTCTGCCCATCTGACTGAGGATGGTAGGTAGTACTTAAGCATAGTTCACTTCCCATTGCTTCTTGAAAGCTTCTCCAGAATTTTGAGGTGAAGATGGTATCTCTATCACTCACAATGGTTTTGGGAATGCCATGCAATTTTACCACTTCCTTCATAAAAATTTGAGCTAATTTTGGTGCTGTCCTTTCTGACTTGACTGGGATGAAGTGTGCTACTTTGGTTAGCCTATCAACTATCACCCATATACTTGTATTTCCTCTCTTAGATCTAGGCAGCCCATCTATGAAATCCATAGATATATCTTCCCACTTCCACTGTGGTTCACTAAGAGGCTGCATCAACCCTGATGGCCTTTGGGTTTCAGCCTTGACTTGTTGGCTAGTCATACATTTGGCAATGTATTTAGCTACATCTGATTTCATCCCCTTCCACCAGAAGTCTCTTTTCAAATTTTGGTACATTTTTGTGTTGCCTGGGTGTATGGAGTATTTACTTCTGTGATATTCATTCAATATCTGTTTCTTCAATTCGGTGTCCTCTGGCACACACATCCTATTTTGGTATCTCATATAACCATTTTTATCAATATGGTGATTCATCACTTCCTCCCCTTTTAAGAGGAGAATTTTCTTCTCTAATAAGTTTGCACCCTGTTCTTGCATTTTTTCTACCTTTAGAATTAAATCTGGTTGAAGTGTCATTAAGCTTAACTTCCCTTTATTTTCTTGTGCACCATGCATATGCTCATCAATGTGCACACAACCATTCTCCCCAATTTCTAACTCGGTTAGCAAAGACAAGTCCTTAAATTCTTCTATCGTCATCATAGCCAATTTAGCATGCTGTCTACTTAGAGCATCTGCAACTTTGTTTGCTTTCCTAGTGTATAGAGTATGTCAAAGTCATAGGCAGCTAAGAACTCCACCCATCTATGTTGCCTCATGTTCAAATATTTTTGTGAAAATAAATATTTTAGAGACTTGTGGTCAGTGTAAAGTTCAAACTTAGTGCCTAACAAATAATGTCTCCAAAGTTTCAAAGCATAGATCACTGCTGCTAATTCAAGATCATGTGTGGCATACCTAACTTCATGGGGTTTAAGTTGTCTGGATGCATATGCAATGACTTGGCCTTGTTGCATCAACACTGCACCCAAGCCAAATCCACTAGCATCAGTGTATACAACTAATTCTTCATTTCCATGAGGTACCTTTAAAATTGGAGCATTCACCAATGCCTCCTTCAACTGTTCAAAAGACTTTTCACATTTTTCTGACCAAACAAAAGCTTGGTTCTTCCTGGTTAGGTTAGTAAGTGGTGTAGAAATTTTTGAAAAATCTTTTATAAACCTCCTATAATACCCTGCCATCCCCATAAATGACCTCACTTCACTCACAGTGCTTGGCCTCTTCCATGCTTGAATAGCCACTACTTTATTGGGGTTCACAGAAATTCCTTGGGCAGATATAATGTGACGACCCGACTTTCCATTCCCGGAAAATCGCATCGACAGAAAGAAAGAAAGGGGTGAGAAATAGAAAAGAGAAGAAGAGAAAAGAAACAACAACAGATACTCACAGCGGAAACGAAACGAAATATAATATATCACATAAATATTACATAGTATCATATACATTGATGTTTTAATCTTCCAGAGACACCCAGGCTTAAGATTTGACTTAATTTAAATTTTAAGCTTTGGTTTATGATAAAACAAACTTATTTTGTTTTAAAACTTAAGTCTATCAGAGATCAGATAAGTAGATAGGGATTTTATCAAGAATCTGAACTTAAAGAAATTATAAAACAGGGATATCATACATAACAGACATGCACATATATATCAACACATCCACATATATATATTTATAGAAACTCACATATAGATACACACAAGAACATACTTCTTTCAGAGCTAACAAGCAAACAGATTCTTATATTTTAAGTTCTAAGAATGTTACTCACAGATTTGAAAAGGCAGAGCAGAGCATCTAATTGTTATAGCAAACACACTATAAACATTCACATCAGAAACTCATTTATACTTGCAATACTTATTCATTTCAACTATATTAGCAAGCAACCATATTTTACTTTAAGTTTTAAAAGTTACTCACTGATTTAAACAGAGGCAGTTCTTTAATTTTTGAAGACTTTAGACTTGAAACAGGGAAACTTGAATTCCTCTTTAGATTTGATTCTAAACTTGAGTTGCTGGCTTTAAACTTGATTTAAATTATATGCATGCTGGCTTCCAGGTTGCAAATGAAGGCAGACAGCTTCTTGAATTTGATTACAGATTTGCAAAGAAGGTTGCAGACAGAAGACTTGATTTTGAAATGTATTACAGGGTTTTATTTTCTTGAATTTCTGGTTTGAGTAGTTGATTACAGATCTCTGATTTGGTTTGAGGAAAGTTTGTTTACTGATTACAGATTTTAGAGTAGAGGATTGTTTTAGAAGTGGTTACTGATTTCAGATTTGCATTTTAGAGAAAGAGTTTTTGAGTTTCTTGTTTTTGAAAAGGAAATTAGAAAGAATGAAGAAAAGGGATGCAAATGTATATATAACTAAATTTATGATTTTATAAAAATAAAAGAAAATGAAAAAATTTAAGACACTTGTCATTACATTAGCTAATTAAATTACACATGTTAAAATGAGTCATTAGATAAAGACACATGTCTTTTAAGTAATTATCTTATTTCTATTTATTTTAAAGTAATTAAAAAGCCTTTTTCTTAATTTATTAAATACTTATCTATATATATTACTTTTTAAAGAAACAAAAACAAATTATATTTTAAAATAAAAGTTATACAAATATTATAATATCCAAACAATTTAAATATTTATTCTCTTGAATTTCAAAGATTAAATTCAAATTCAATTAAATTAAATCCTAAGATTCAATTTAAAAAGTCAAGTTATATATATATATACATATATAACTATTTATTCAATTAAATAACAATTTCATATTCTTTAAAATCCATTCATATTAATAAAAATAATACATTATACTTATTATCTGAAATTAACATATTTGATATTTAAATAATTTATATAAGAGATTATATTATCAAGTGATATTTTAAAAAGAAACAAAACAAGCCTTTTTGTTAACTCTTATATAATTTTAAACTTAAATAGAAAATATCTTATTAACTTTTAAAAGATAAAATCACCAATTAATACTAATTTAATCAGATTATTAAATTAAATTCAATCTTATTATCAAAGATCATCAATATCAATTTAATTATTTAACAGATTATTAAATTGATATTGTTAAAAATTTCCGGGATATTACATATAACATGGCCAAGAAAATGCACTTCCTCTTTCCAAAATTCACATTTTGAGTATTTTGCCTTTAAATATTTTTCTCTTAGTCTAGACAAAACCATGTGCAGATGACTTTCATGCTCTTCCATTGTTTTGGAATAATTTAAAATGTCATCTATAAAAATAAGCACAAACTTGTCTAAATAATCTCTAAAGGTTCTGTTCATTAAATCTACAAAGTATGATGGTGCATTGGTCAAGCCAAATGGCATAACCAAAAATTCATACAACCCATATCTAGTGTTAAAGGCAGTGTACTTGATGCTTGATTCTTCCACCTTCATTTGATGAACACCAGATGCTAAATCTAGACTAGAGAATACTCTTGCTCCAGCCAATTGATCAAAAAGATCATCTATTCTTGGCAGTGGGTATTTATTTTTAATGGTTACCTTGTTTAATTCCCTATAATTTATGCAGAGTCTCAAGGTATCATCTTGTTTCTTAACAAACACCACTGGTGCCCCCAGCAAGAATTACTGGGTCTTATAAAACCCTTATTTTCTAATTCCTCTAATTGTTTCTTTAATTCTTTTAGTTCATTTGGCCCCATTCTTGTTGGCTTTTTAATCACTGGGCTTGCTCCTGGAACTAAATGAATTTGGAATTCCACTGGCCTATGGTTTGAAACACCACTAACCTCCTCAAAAACATCAAAGTATTCATTGACTATGGGAATTTCCTCAATAATATGTTCACTAAAATCTTTACCCAAATCAATCAAATGACACAATTTTCTTCCCTTAGACACTTCACAAAAAATTTTGATCCTCTGGCTTCCATGGTTTTGCAATGATATGGTGGATGAGTCTAAGTTAATTATGGTCTTGAATTGCCTTAACCAGTCTACTCCCAAAATAACACCTATATTTGGGTAATTTAAAACATATAAATTGGAAATAAAAGTATCTCCTCCTATGTTTAATCCCACATCCACACAGATCATGTTTAAAACACTAGAACTTCCCAGTGGACTTTGTATATGTAAAGGGGTTTCAACCAATATGCAACTTAATTTCAGCATTTTAACTAATTCATAGGAAATTAAGGAATGAGTTGCTCCAGTATCATATACTACTGCTATGGGTACATTACAAATAAATAGTGTACCTTCCACTTGACTGTGCTTCTCAGCATTGATCTCCACTGTTCTGCCTTTTTCTTCCAAGTTTGCTAATTTTCCTTGCTGCTTATTCTCAGGACAATTTCTTTTCATGTGCCCTTCTTTCCCACATAAATAACACTTGAAAGCTCCTCCTTTCAATTCTGGACATCTTGGTTTGATATGTCCTTCTTTTCCACATTGATGACACATAATCTTCTTGGTTTCCTTAGCTTTAATATCCCCAGTAGGCTTAGTACTGGCCTCTTCTTTCTTTTTATCATAAGGATGATATGTCCCCTTACCCTTCTTACTGTTATTGTTCTTGAAATTTCTGAATTTTTCCCTTTCCTTGTCATTCTGCTCCAATCTCAAAGCTAAGTCTATCACGTGGTCAAAGGTCCTGTCAGCATAAGGTAACATAGCTCTGCTAAGTCCTGGGTTCAAACCTTTTATGTACCTATCATTTTTGGATGCTTCATCTACCACAAGCATTGCTCCATATGTGGAAAGCCCTTCAAACTTTTGAGTCTATTCTGTGACAGTCATAGTTCCTTGCCTAAGTCTAATAAATTCTTCTAGCAAGGTAGTCTTAGCTGATGCTGGTACAAACCTTGCTTCCAACATCTCTTTGAATTGATTCCAAGTGATTTCATTCTCATTTCTTCCTACAATGATTACTTCCCACCAGCTTAAAGCTACTCCTTTTAGCTGTCTCGAAGCCACTTGCCTCTTTCTTTGGTCATCAAGTTGCATGTCATTGAAAATTCTATCCAATGTTCTCAACCATGCTTGAATTTCCATAATACTCTCTGTCCCTTCAAAACTTTTGCCTCCTAAATGAGTATATGTCTTAAGTAATTTTGAGAGTTCTTCATAGGGATTTTCTTGCCTTTGTCCTGCCCCATCCCTAAATGCTCTCACCAAGTCTTGCAGATTGACCATTGGTGATGCATTGGAAGATCCTGCTCCTGATTTGGCGGTCTTCCTACCATAGTTTGCTAATAATAACTTACATAGCTGGTTAGTTTGATTGGTAATTTTATTATTTCAGTGGTTTTATTTACACTGAAAACATTGTTATACATTTAGTCTCTTTAAATTTTATTTCTATCAGAGAACTTGATCTTTATTTCTGCTATGTTTAATAACATAGCTCTGATACCAAATGGAATGACCCTCTCTTTTCTACCTTCATTTTGTAAGGATTTTTTTTACAAAGTGATATATATATATATATATCATTTATTAACAAACATCTTTCCCAGGGTCATTTTCCTTTTTCCAATGAACAAACTTTATCCAGGATCAAAAGTTTTACCAATATAGATATATCAGTGCAACCACAAGGATATGCACACACATATGAAGATGCATGTGCCACTCTTGCTCAATCTGGTTATTGCAAACAAGAGGTTATATTGATTGATTAAATTTAATCAATCCCCACATAGCTTTAATTTTATTTATGTAATAAAATCTTATTCATATAGGTAACAGTATGATTTTTAATCCTTGATAGCTTGCCGGATCCTCTATGAAATATGATCCATAGAAACCAGATAATTATATTATGATTATCTATAAAATTAATAGTGTGGTGCCTGTGCTCTGAAAATGATATAAGCTTCTATCATTTTCTATGTTTGCTTTTCTATAAAATCTGCCTTATATGCAAACTCATATCTGGGATATTTTTAAGTGAATTATCATATTCTAGAAGCTTGATTCCTTGATACCAAAATACTAGACTAAATGAAATGCAGTCCGGGGTGAGTTTTCTGGGACATATGGATACTCAGCAAAGAAAAACATGGGTTAAATAGACTCTCTGTTCAGGCATATTTCAGAGGGTCTTAAAATGCATTTTGCCCAAAACTTTAGTAAAAAGAAATTCAGATTCATGTTAAAATTACAAAGGTACTGGTGTGACAATATCTGAACAAATCATGTCCGAACATATATAAAATTACTAATATGGATCTAACTTCACCCTCCTATAAAATCCCTATTATGGATCTAACTTACAAAATTATAGACAAAAACTTTTCAACATTCCAGATAATGAAACTCAGATATTTTAAATTCCAGTTACAAGTCAAATTCTTAAAATACTTAACCAAATATCCAACATCACTCAGTACTTACTACAATGGAATTTTATTTTAAAAATATCAATACATGCAAATTTCATCTTTTAAGCTCTTATCTATCTAATTATAGCATGCTATAATCTTCTCCTCAATGCCTTGCTTCTACTCCTACCTAGAGGCTGTTGTTCCTAAAAAAGCATTTGAAGCTGCCTCGTTTTAAATGAGACACCCCAGATGCCATTAGCACACTAGGGTCAGACACATGTCTGGTATGAGAAAATCCACTAAAGTAATTAATTAATTAAGTTAAAATTGAATTAAGTACATATACATATAGTTCTGCCCTTTTTGAAAACAAGTAATACTTGTGTGCATGTTTTGTGTCATTGTGCATGTGCACACTTTATTCTTGCTTTGCAGAGACTTTATATAGATATGGCACATACATTCAGGCATACAATTCAGTCATAAATCAAATAATCATTCACACAAAACAGAAAAATAACCAACATGAGTTAAATCATTTATTCCCTCCTTATATTTCATTTCTGGGAAAACTCTAGTTCCTCATCATGTCAAATATTCTTCCCTTGATATATTTATCTACTCTGGTCTCATCTGCAATTTTATGAATCAATGGACACACTGTAATGAACTAATTCACTCCATTACACAAAGATCTCAGGACTTAAACAAGCCATGTATCAACTTGCATTACTCAAGAACACAAGTCATTCCTGCAGTAATCTTCACCCCATTTCCTAATCAAGTTCTCAGGTACTTTCTCTTTTTAAATTTTTCAGGGCAAACCCAAGCAGTGAGTCATTTTACAAAAACAAGCATTCATCTCATAGCATTCCTCATCATTCACATAAACAAACAAAGGCAATCAAGCAATTTAAGTATTGGTACTTATTAAAGCATGTTTTTGCAATTTAAAAGAGGTATAGACAACTAACATTGGTTTATGGCTCTATGGGAAGATTTGGTTGCAAACATCTGTGCTTTAGTTAAACTCAGATTGACCAAGCTTCCTAAATCACAAAATCTATTTGCTAGGTGGTTATTGTATATTTTCTTTGAATCAGGAGTATCAGCACATAGGCAAGCCTATTGCACACCTAATTCCTTCTTATCTTAAGCCTCAGCACATATACATATGTATATTGCAGCCCATATGCTCATCAATTCTTCTGGGTTGAGCCAAAACCAACACTACTTTCTTATATTCAACATTTTATTTTCTGGGTATTTATTTATATTTCTAACCAGTATCATATCAGAAAGAGATCTGGGTTTTTAAGATACTTATTCATGCATACTGATCATATTTAGAATATTCACAAAATAAAACAACCAGAACAACCATCTAGCATTAAAGCATCCTTAATTTCTGAAAGACAATCACATAAACTTTTAAGAAAAGTTAATTTATAACTGGCTGCCTTAATTAGGACTTAGTGCCTTAAGTTGTTGAGTGAGTTTTCTCACCTAGCTCTCTTCTTTGCTTCCTTAATTAATTGATAACTTCTGCCTTTAGCCTCAAGCTCTTTTTCCTTCACTTGCCTTATGTTTTTATATGGTGTTTTTTTTCAAAGTTCTTTTTGAGAAGGAGAGGAGGCTGCTGCTTATATATATACAGAGTTCTCCTTAGGGTTTTGGGTATTGGCTAAAGCCATTTTTGCCCACCAGAAAATTATGTTATCTGCATTTATTTGAACCCAAGATTCTACCCTCCCCGGCTTAATTTGGTGAAGAGAAAAGTGGTTATCTACTTTAGTTATTTTCAGAAGTCTTGCTTTTCCATAAAATGCTTTTTCTCTTGTCTATTTGCATGCTAAATGTGTGATCTGATTTCCAGCAATATTATACACATATTTCTTTCTTTCTTAATTCAGCCCATACAAAATACATTTTTGTTTTCCTCCCATTTTCTATTTTTAGCCTTTACTTTATTATCTGGTGTTTCCTTTTTTTTATTTATCCACCAGAGGAAAAACATATTTGTGTGTTTCATCTTACTAGTTTAAATTCTAATACTTAGTTAGTATACTTACATATATGTTTTACAGACAATAACTTATATACATCTATATTATTTTATACTGATACACATATGCACATGTATACTTAGTTATATTTCTGCATATAGCACATTTGAGGGTTTTCTTTATTTATCAGTAAATATATATATATATACATATACATACATATATATATACATTTTCCATACATAGCATCATGTACTCATTCATAGTATCCAGGGATCTAGCTTTACTCATGTGTATTTTCTGTGCACAAATGCACATCATTTTATTATACCACATCAAGCTATCTCATCTTTCCCTTAAACATGGTTTTAAAAACTACTTAAAAATTGTTTTAATCTTATTTATAATTTTCTAAGATAAATTCCTAAAATCTTGGGTCATTACATACACCCCACCTTTTAGGAATTGTGTCCCACAATTTTTCCAAGCTTAAATCAGAGAACAAGTACTCCTCAACCACTTAGATTTCTAGTTCTATGATAATAACTAAAAATACATGCATCCAAAAGAAAAGCAAATAAAAAAAAATTAGATTTACCTCTAATCTGAAAATAGCTTAGGGTAGTTCATCCTAACCTTGTCCTCTAATTCCCACGTGCAATCACTGGGATCAAGACTCCATTGTACTATCACAAGTTTCAGTGATTTATTTCTTAATTTCTTCACATCCTTTGCCAAAATCCCTACTGGATCTTTTTCATAAATCAAATTAGGATTTATCTGCACTTGGGTTGGGGTCTCCAGAATTTCTGCCTTGTCATGTACCCACCTTCTCAGTTGTGATACATGAAAAACATCATGTATGCCTTGCATGTTTTCTGGCAATTCCAACTTATATGCCAAGGAACCAATTCTTTCCAGAATTTTGTATGGTCCAATATATCTTGGGGTTAACTTGCCTTGTTTCCCAAATCTCAGCACATTTTTCATAGGTGAGATTTTGATGAAAACAAAATTTCCCACTTCATATTCTACCTGCCTCCTTTTCCTGTCTGCAAATTTCTTTTGCCTATCTTGTGCTGCTGCCATTCTTCTCCTTATCAACTCAATTTTCTCCTTAGTTTCTTGTATGTACTCAGGCCCTAAAATGGCCCTTTCTCCTACTTCTACCCAACAAACAGGTGACAAACAAGGCTTACCATATAAGGCTTCAAATGGAGCCATTCCTATGGTGCTTTGATAGCTGTTGTTGTATGTAAATTCAACTAGATGAAGATAATCTTCCCAGTTGCCCCCAAAATCCAATACACATGCTCTCAACATGTCCTCCAAAACCTTGTTTACTACCTCGGTCTGCCCATCTGACTGAGGATGGTAGGCAGTACTTAAGCATAGTTCACTTCCCATTGCTTCTTGAAAGCTTCTCCAGAATTTTGAGGTGAAGATGGTATCCCTATCACTCACAATGGTTTTGGGAATGCCATGCAATTTTACCACTTCCTTCATAAAAATTTGAGCTAATTTTGGTGCTGTCCTTTCTGACTTGACTGGGATGAAGTGTGCTACTTTGGTTAGCCTATCAACTATCACCCATATACTTGTATTTCCTCTCTTAGATCTAGGCAGCCCATCTATGAAATCCATAGATATATCTTTCCACTTCCACTGTGGTACACTAAGAGGATGCATCAACCCTGATGGCCTTTGGATTTCAGCCTTGACTTGTTGGCTAGTCATACATTTGGCAATGTATTTAGCTACATCTGATTTCATCCCCTTCCACCAGAAGTCTCTTTTCAAATTTTGGTACATTTTTGTGTTGCCTGGGTGTATGGAGTATTTACTTCTGTGATATTCATTCAATATCTCTTTCTTCAATTCGGTGTCCTCTGGCACACACATCCTATTTTGGTATCTCATATAACCATTTTTATCAATATGGTGATTCATCACTTCCTCCCCTTTTAAGAGGAGAATTTTCTTCTCTAATAAGTTTGCATCCTGTTCTTGCATTTTTTCTACCTTCAGAATTAAATCTGGTTGAAGTGTCATTAAGCTTAACTTCCCTTTATTTTCTTGTGCACCATGCATCTGCTCATCAATGTGCACACAACCATTCTCCCCAATTTCTAACTCGGTTAGCAAAGACAAGTCCTTAAATTCTTCTATCATCATCATAGCCAATTTAGCATGCTGTCTACTTAGAGCATCTGCAACTTTGTTTGCTTTGCCTGGTGTATAAAGTATGTCAAAGTCATAGGCAGCTAAGAACTCCACCCATCTATGTTGCCTCATGTTCAAATCTTTTTGTAAAAATAAATATTTTAGAGACTTGTGGTCAGTGTAAAGTTCAAACTTAGTGCCTAACAAATAATGTCTCCAAAGTTTCAAAGCATAAATCACTGCTGCTAATTCAAGATCATGTGTGGTATACCTAACTTCATGGGGTTTAAGTTGTCTGGATGCATATGCAATGACTTGGCCTTGTTGCATCAACACTGCACCCAAGCCAAATCCACTAGCATCAGTGTATACAACTAATTCTTCATTTCCATGAGGTACCTTTAAAATTGGAGCATTCACCAATGCCTCCTTCAACTGTTCAAAAGACTTTTCACATTTTTCTGACCAAACAAAAGCTTGGTTCTTCCTGGTTAGGTTAGTAAGTGGTGTAGAAATTTTTGAAAAATCTTTTATAAACCTCCTATAATACCCTGCCATCCCCATAAATGACCTCACTTCACTCACATTGCTTGGCCTCTTCCATGCTTGAATAGCCACTACTTTATTGGGGTTCACAGAAATTCCTTGGGCAGATATAACATGGCCAAGAAAATGCACTTCCTCTTTCCAAAATTCACATTTTGAGTATTTTGCCTTTAAGTCTTTTTCCCTTAGTCTAGACAAAACCATGTGCAGATGACTTTCATGTTCTTCCATTGTTTTGGAATAAATTAAAATGTCATCTATAAAAATAACCACAAACTTGTCTAAATAATCTCTAAAGGTTCTGTTCATTATATCTACAAAGTATGATGGTGCATTGGTCAAGCCAAATGGCATAACCAAAAATTCATACAACCCATATCTAGTGTTAAAGGCAGTGTACTTGATGCTTGATTCTTCCACCTTCATTTGATGAACACCAGATGCTAAATCTAGCCTAGAGAATACTCTTGCTCCAGCCAATTGATCAAAAAGATCATCTATTCTTGGTAGTGGGTATTTATTTTTAATGGTTACCTTGTTTAATTCCCTATAATCTATGCAGAGTCTCAAGGTACCATCTTGTTTCTTTACAAACACCACTGGTGCCCCCCAGCAAGAATTACTGGGTCTTATAAAACCCTTATTTTCTAATTCCTCTAATTGTTTCTTTAATTCTTTTAGTTCATTTGGCCCCATTCTTGTTGGCTTTTTAATCACTGGGCTTGCTCCTGGAACTAAATGAATTTGGAATTCCACTGGCCTATGGTTTGGAACACCATTAACCTCCTCAAAAACATCCAAGTATTCATTGACTATGGGAATTTCCTCAATAATATGTTCACTGAAATCTTTACCCAAATCAATCAAATGACACAATTTTCTTCCCTTGGACACTTCACACAAAATTGTGATCCTCTGGCATCCATGGTTTTGCAATGATATGGTGGATGAGTCTAAGTTAATTATGGTCTTGAATTTCCTTAACCAGTCTACTCCCAAAATAACACCTATATTTGGGTAATTTAAAACATATAAATTGGAAATAAAAGTATCTCCTCCTATGTTTAATCCCACATCCACACAGATCATGTTTAAAACACTAGAACTTCCCAGCGGACTTTTTTTATGTAAAGGGGTTTCAACCAATATGCAACTTAATTTCAGCATTTTAACTAATTCATAGGAAATTAAGGAATGAGTTGCTCCAGTATCATATACTACTGCTATGGGTACATTACAAATAAATAGTGTACCTTCCACTGGACTGTGCTACTCTGCATTGATCTCCACTGTTCTGCCTTTTTCTTCCAAGTTTGCTAATTTTCCTTGCTGCTTATTCTCAGGACAATTTCTTTTCATGTGCCCTTCTTTCCCACATAAATAACACTTGAAAGCTCCTCCTTTCAATTCTGGACATCTTGGTTTGATATTTCCTTCTTTTCCACATTGATGACACACAATCTTCTTGGTTTCCTTAGCTTTAATATCCCCAGTAGACTTAGTACTGGCCTCTTCTTTCTTTTTATCATAAGGATGATATCTCCCCTTACCCTTCTTACTGTTATTGTTCTTGAAATTTCTGAATTTTTCCCTTTCCTTGTCATGCTGCTCCAATCTCAAAGCTAAGTCTATCACGTGGTCAAAGGTCCTGTCAGCATAAGGTAACATAGCTTTGCTAAGTCCTGGGTTCAAACCTTTTATGTACCTATCATTTTTGGATGCTTCATCTGCCACAAGCATTGCTCCATATGTGGAAAGCCCTTCAAACTTTTGAGTGTATTCTATGACGGTCATAGTTCCTTGCCTAAGTCTAGTAAATTCTTCTAGCAAGGTAGTCTTAGCTGATGCTGGTACAAACCTTGCTTCCAACATCTCTTTGAATTGATTCCAAGTGATTTCATTCTCATTTCTTCCTGCAATGATTACTTCCCACCAGCTTAAAGCTACTCCTTTTAGCTGTCTCGAAGCCACTTGCCTCTTTCTTTGGTCATCAAGTTGCATGTCATTGAAAATTCTATCCAATGTTCTCAACCATGCTTGAATTTCCATAATACTCTCTGTCCCTTCAAAACTTTTGCCTCCTAAATGAGTATATGTCTTAAGTAATTTTGAGAGTTCTTCATAGGGATTTTCTTGCCTTTGTCCTGCCCCATCCCTAAATGCTCTCACCAAGTCTTGCAGATTGACCATTGGTGGTGCATTGGAAGATCCTGCTCCCTGATTTGGCGGTCTTCCTACCATAGTTTGCTAATAATAATTTACATAGCTGGTTAGTTTGATTGGTAATTTTATTATTTCAGTGGTTTTATTTACACTGAAAACATTATTATACATTTAGTCTCTTTAATTTTATTTCTATCAGAGAACTTGATCTTTATTTCTGCTATGTTTAATAACATAGCTCTGATACCAAATGGAATGACCCTCTCTTTTCTACCTTCATTTTGTAAGGATTTTTTTTTACAAAGTGATATATATATATATATATATCATTTATTAACAAACATCTTTCCCAGGGTCATTTTCCTTTTTCCAATGAACAAACTTTATCCAGGATCAAAAGTTTTACCAATATAGATATATCAGTGCTACCACAAGGATATGCACACACATATGAAGATGCATGTGCCCCTCTTGCTCAATCAGGTTATGGCAAACAAGAGGTTATATTGATTGATTAAATTTAATCAATCCCCACATAGCTTTAATTTTATTTATGTAATAAAATCTTATTCATATAGGTAACAATATGATTTTTAATCCTTGATAGCTTGCCGGATCCTCTATGAAATATGATCCATAGAAACCAGATAATTATATTATGATTATCTATAAAATTAATAGTGTGGTGCCTGTGCTCTGAAAATGATATAAGCTTCTATCATTTTCTATGTTTGCTTTTCTATAAAATCTGCCTTATATGCAAACTCATATCTGGGATATTTTTAAGTGAATTATCATATTCTAGAAGCTTGATTCCTTGATACCAAAATACTAGACTAAATGAAATGCAGTCCGGGGTGAGTTTTCTGGGACATATGGATACTCAGCAAAGAAAAACATGGGTTAAATAGACTCTCTATTCAGGCATATTTCAGAGGGTCTTAAAATGCATTTTGCCCAAAACTTTAGTAAAAAGAAATTCAGATTCATGTTAAAATTACAAAGGTACTGGTGTGACAATATCTGAACAAATCATGTCTGAACATATATAAAATTACTAATATGGATCTAACTTCACCCTCCTATAAAATCCCTATTATGGATCTAACTTACAAAATTATAGATAAAAACTTTTCAACATTCCAGATAATGAAACTCAGATATTTTAAATTCCAGTTACAAGTCAAATTCTTAAAATACTTAACCAAATATCCAACATCATTCAGTACTTACTACAATGGAATTTTTTTTTAAATATCAATACATGCAAATTTCATCTTTTAAGCTCTTATCTATCTAATTCTAGCATGCTATAATCTTCTCCTCAATGCCTTGCTTCTACTCCTACCTAGAGGCTGCTGTTCCTGAAAAAGCATTTGAAGCTGCCTCATTTTAAATGAGACACCCCAGATGCCATTAGCACACTAGGGTCAGACACATGTCTGGTATGAGAAAATCCACTAAAGTAATTGATTAATTAAGTTAAAATTGAATTAAGTACATATACATATAGTTCTGCCCTTTTTGAAAACAAGTAATACTTGTATGCATGTTCTGTGTCATTGTGCGTGTGCACACTTTAATCTTTCTTTCCAGAGACTTTATAGATATGGCACATACATTCAGGCATACAATTCAGTCATAAATCAAATAATCATTCACACAAAACAGAAAAATAACCAACATGAGTTAAATCATTTATTCCCTCCTTATATTTCATTTCTGGGAAAACTCTAGTTCCTCATCATGTCAAATATTCTTCCCTTGATATATTTATCTACTCTGGTCTCATCTGCAATTTTATGAATCAATGGACACACTGTAATGAACTAATTCACTCCATTACACAAAGATCTCAGGACTTGAACAACCATGTGTCAACTTGCATTACTCAAGAACACAAGTCATTCCTGCAGTAATCTTGACCCCATTTCCTAATCAAGTTCTCAGGTACTTTCTCTTTTTAAATTTTTCAGGGCAAACCCAAGCAGTGAGTCATTTTACAAAAACAAGCATTCATCTCATAGCATTCCTCATCATTCACATAAACAAACAGAGGCAATCAAGCAATTTAAGTATTGGTACTTATTAAAGCATGTTTTTGCAATTTAAAAGGGGTATAGACAACTAACATTGGTTTATGGCTCCATGGGAAGATTTGGTTGCAAACATTTGTGCTTTAGTTAAACTCAGATTGACCAAGCTTCCTAAATCACAAAATCTATTTGCTAGGTGGTTATTGTATATTTTCTTTGAATCAGGAGTATCAGCACATAGGCAAGCCTATTGCACTCCTAATTCCTTTTTATCTTAAGCCTCGGCACATATACATATGTATATTGCAGCCCATATGCTCATCAATTCTTCTGGGTTGAGCCAAAACCAACACTACTTGCTTATATTCAACATTTTATTTTCTGGGTATTTATTTATATTTCTAACCAGTATCATATCAGAAAGAGATCTGGGTTTTTAAGATACTTATTCATGCATACTGATCATATTTAGAATATTCACAAAATAAAACAACCAGAACAACCATCTAGCATTAAAGCATCCTTAATTTCTGAAAGACAATCACATACACTTTTAAGAAAAGTTAATTTATAACTGGCTGCCTTCATTAGGACTTAGTGCCTTAAGTTGTTGAGTGAGTTTTCTCACCTAGCTCTCTTCTTTGCTTCCTTAATTAATTGATAACTTCTGCCTTTAGCCTCAAGCTCTTTTTCCTTCACTTGCCTTATGTTTTTATATGGTGTTTTTTTTCAAAGTTCTTTTTGAGAAGGAGAGGAGGCTGCTGCTTATATATATACAGAGTTCTCCTTAGGGTTTTGGGTATTGGCTAAAGCCATTTTTGCCCACCAGAAAATTATGTTATCTGCATTTATTTGAACCCAAGATTCTACCCTCCCCGGCTTAATTTGGTGAAGAGAAAAGTGGTTATCTACTTTGGTTATTTTCAGAAATCTTGCTTTTCCATAAAATGCTTTTTCTCTTGTCTATTTGCATGCTAAATGTGTGATCTGATTTCCAGCAATATTATACACATATTTCTTTCTTTCTTAATTCAGCCCATACAAAATACATTTTTGTTTTCCTCCCATTTTCTATTTTTAGCCTTTACTTTATTATCTGGTGTTTCCCTTTTTTTTATTTATCCACCAGAGGAAAAACATATTTGTGTGTTTCATCTTACTAGTTTAAATTCTAATACTTAGTTAGTATACTTACATATATGTTTTACAGACAATAACGTATATACATATATACATCTATATTATTTTATACTGATACACATATGCACATGTATACTTAGTTATATTTCTGCATATAGCACATTTAAGGGTTTCTTTATTTATCAGTAAATATATATATATATATATACATATACATATATATATACATTTTCCATACATAGCATCATGTACTCATTCATAGTATCCAGGGATCTAGCTTTACTCATGTGTATTTTCTGTGCACAAATGCACATCATTTTATTATACCACATCAAGCTATCTCATCTTTCCCTTAAACATGGTTTTAAAAACTACTTAAAAATTATTTTAATCTTATTTATATTTTTCCAAGATAAATTCCTAAAATCTTGGGTCATTACACTTCCCTTTGTCCTCACTCCCTGGCGACTAGAGGCACCTGCAACCCAACGTAGCCGTATGGATGTGAAGAGAACGGAGAGTTCTACGATTCCTCTTTAGATGTCGGCACGAATCATTGAATAGGTCGAGCGAAATAAGGGGTTGAAATTCGATAATTTTCGGCCATAGAAAAAGGAGGTGGCGGCTGCAGTATTTTTTTTAGGGTTAAGGAATATTTTAATAATAATTTCCTCTATAAGCGTGCCACCTATATAGTTGGGCCCGAAACGTCACGAACTCCGATTGAAGCGTGCCGACAGGCTATCCTAATGTAAAAAGGCCTTATGAACACAATGGAACTGGTTTTGAAGCTCAATTCTATAATTTTCATAAGTTACCGTTAAATTCGAATTGGTTTGAAATGACAATAAGGCCCCTAAAACCCGTTCTGCTTCCGAAATGAAAGCAGGTCATCCCATATATCAAAATAGATGTTTTCGATAATTTTAAAATCAATGGAATAGGTTACAAGTACTAATTCCATTGTATGAAGAAGTTGTGTTAAAATCAGCTTATTTCAAATTGATTTCAATTAAATTGATTTCTAGGCATTTCAAGCCCGTACGATCAAACAACAACTCCGGTCACTACGAAACTTGAAATCCTACAATAATTTACCGTTACGGATCCGATGAAACTGATTTTGTCGAAATCTGAGTAAGTGGCCAAAATGGCTATTTTTCAGTTAATTAAATAAATTAATAATTAAATCAATTAAATCACATTTTCAATTCTGATTCTATAATTAAAAATTTTTATCACTTTTGGTTACTTAGATATTTATAACAATTTAAAACAAATTTTTAGGTTAATTTAATGTTAATTATTTCAATAATTTCCATCTTTACTTCCAATTTCGATAAATTCAGTAATTATAAATCAAATGTCCAATAATTCCATTTAATTGACCTTTCATCCTATTATGCAATCCATTATTATCAAATGGGTGAAATTAACATTGGTTCATGATTTATTACACTAATATTCTCAAATTTCATCTTAATCTCCATTAGCGTAATATTTAAATATTTAATTTCATTTATTTGCAATTAATCCAATTACTATAATTTAAATTCAAATAAATTAATAAATCTTGATTTCCATTCTTTTTATTCAACCAATTATCATATTATGAATAAAATTAACATTACTTCCAAATATTAACTTAATTTACATTAACATAATATTTAATTACATTTATTGAAATTTATTTCCAATTTAAATTAACAGGCTAAATAAATAGGTAATATACAATAGTTTGCCACAGTTAACCTTTAGTCACATTAATAAGCTTTTATTACTTACAAATCAATGTTACCATTTATTTTCATAATACTAATTTCATTCAATTTCCATTAACTATCTATTATTTCCTTGGTTAATCCAATATTTCATTTATTCACTTATATTCAATTTATAACCAAGTATAGCATTTTTATTATTTCAATTAATTGGAATTTCATTCAATTTATCAAAAATTTACTTTAATTAACATTGTTACATTTCATTTTAGTATTCATTTCATTATTACAATACAACTTTTTTTATTTCTTCCAATATTAAATAACAAGATTCATTAAATTAACAAATTAAATTATCGAAAATTTACGGGTTGTTACAAAAATAGTTATAGATTAATATAGTTTATATATTAAAATAATTTATATATTAAAATAGTTTATGTATATTAAAACTCTTTATATAATAAAAATAGTATCCTCTAATTTCACAAATCGATTCAAATCATTTTGAATTCCAAAATTCAATTTAAATCAATTCCAGTTTAACCATTTCAAATTTTAAAGGTCAAAGATTCAAGTTTATATACTCAAACATTTACAATATAAATTTCATTTATATTCGACATTTTAACTTTAAATTTATTCAATTTGGAAAGTATTCACTAAATCATTTTAATAACAATTTATTAAAATTCCAATTTATAAATTTAAATCAATATTAAATATTAAATCTCAGTTTTATTTAAAATTTTGAGAATATTCATTTAATCACCTTTTTATCTAATCAAGTTATAAATTAAAATTTTCAAAATCTCAACAATAAGTTCAAATAAATTCTTAATTAAATTCAATTATTAACCAATTTAAATTCCAAGTCAACATTAATTTATCTTTCCAACCTTTATTATTAAAGATATAAATCTATTTTAAAATATTAATATAAATTTTTAAATAAATAATTTAAAACATATTATATACTAATTAAATTAAATTTTATTAATATTTGTATTTTGTATTAAATCTTATTTTATATATTTTTAAAATAATAAACTATAAGAAAATCTTAAAACTTATATTTTTCAAAACTAACTTATAAATTAAAAATTCCAAAACATATAAATTTACAAATCTAAAATTTTCAAAATAAATTATCTTTACATTATTGAAATCCATATATTTTCTTTCAAAATTCAAAAATCATTTTTCAAAATAGACCAATGGTGTCCGTATATAATTTTCTATCCTATGGTCAAGTGATACGGATATTTATCATTTCAATCCGCAATTTAAACATTTACGAGTATATATCATTTCAACCCGCAATCCCAAAAATTAGAATAAATGAAAAATCGCTTGGGTTTATCATTTCAACCCATAACGATTTTCTTCTATTCTACAAAATCGTTCGGGTATGTATCATTTCAACCCATAGGGAATTCTAAACTAATAGGGAACTTGCAGAGTGAGAACAATTATAATAAAATATAACATATCAATAATAGACATATATCATCAGTGATAAATAAAATAAAATATATACAACCAGATATGATGTCATATGTCATAGGTGAACAGATACAGATAATGGCATATCATATACAGCAATTATAAAATTAATAATTAAATTTAGCAGCATATTTCAATTGTCGTTTCAATTGAAATCAAATTTAATAAATATAAGAATGTTAATCGTGAGTGATTGCTCACCTATCGAGGCTAGAGAGATTCGACAATGAAATGGGTTACGAATCCAAGCACGAATTTCGAAGCAAAGCACGATGGGCACGAGTTCGACAGACAAGCTGATAAATCAAAATCAATGAAAACAAATCAAATTAGTTTTGATATAAACTGAAAATATATACATTATTATATATATATATATATATTTCACTATTTTAATTTAAGACAAAAAAATTCAAAATCATTATTCTTAAAACTCAATATTAAAAATCAAAGATATATATGTTATACTTAAAATGAATACTTATATATACTTCAAAGGTGGGATCCAAGTATACTTTATTAAAATACATATGCTTCAAATCTATGTATAGAGTCTCATAGATATAACGTCCCTTAGACTTCCTGTACCTACAGATTATATTTAAACAACAAACAGTATTTATAAACATATATATATTTATAAACATACATACATATTATATATTAAAATCAATAAAATTCAATATAGACCTACTTTTATTATAATATAGACTTAACTTAATTGTTTTGAAAAGCAAGCATACACAAGTGTACCAAACGAAAAATGAAAAATATATGTGTACGGCCTTCATTATAACGAGTTAAATATATAAACGAACATATAGTTTTAAACTTGCATAAACTTATATATTATAGCTGACAGATAGTTTTAAACTAACAGTTTTTGAAAAGAAAACCTATATATTATAACTAACATATCAAATATATAAGCAATGTATATACAGACTATATATATTATAATATATAAACTAACGCTTAAATTTTCATATATATAATATATATATTATTTATACTTACAAAACTGATAGATTGTAAACGTATATAAACTAATATATATATAATTTATATAATCTAACATATATACTATTATATATATATATATATATATATATATATACAAAACAACCGCAAATATACATGTATAAACGAGCAATTATGAGAGAGCATAAACATATAGCATATACCTATATATAGAGTAGATTTCCAAATATCAAAATATATATATAGGGTAGGGGATCGGCCGAGCAATGGAATGGCATGGAGGTCTAGCTGCTACTTCGGATCAGGGACGGTGAGAAGTCGGAGCAGTTTGAAGGCGAGTCCGCGGCTCTCAGGGGATGGCGTAGGCGGAGGAAAAAGTGCTGGCGGGTGAGGTCGTCAAGTCAGTGCTCGTTGGCCATTGGAGGGTGGAGGCAATAGGATGGAGCGGTCGGCAGGCTGTGGTTGATTCGGGTAGAGTTGTCGTCAATGACATGGGGTTCGGGTGATTGCATAGGAGGAGATATGCGGACGGTGTAGTGTGGTTCAGGAGGAGGTAGGAGATAGAGAGGGTGGAGTTGCGAGGTAGGGCGTTGGGCTCGGCGTTGGCGGTTGTGGCAGCGGCGAAGGCCGTGGTAGGGGAAGCATTCGAATATATGAAGGGATGCGGGTAGGCTCTCCAACCAATACAAACATGAAGACATTACATTATATATATATATATATTTGTTTATTTAGAGCAATGGACAGAAAAAAGCAAAGAGGAGAGAGATATCAGGGGACCCAAGAATGAATATATACAGACTTCTATATTATAACTTGTTTATTAATATATATTGAAAAGCAAGCCCATATCAGAAATGGAAAAGGCAATGTGGAGGCACACAGATATAAATATATATAAATGAAAATGTGAAGGGTCAAAAGTTCTTTCAGAATTTAATAAAGCATATTGTTTTTTACGGTTGGAGATTTGAAAAGGCACAAGAAACGAAATGACACAAATATGGTACCGATACGATGAACCGTTACGCTGATTTCGTCGCGTATCGGACGTCAAAATGCACAATCGAATATACTGCGGAGATCAGCACGACAAGACGAAAAGAATGGTACACAGATATCAGCGATACAACCCTCCTATCAAAAGTCAATATTTCGCTGCAAAACTACTGCAAATTTGCTGAAAATAAGATAAACGGGCTAGAGAAGTCCAAATTTGATGAAACAAAATATGATGTCTCATACAGAAAATTATAAGCATTTTTATTATGTAAAAATATTCAGATTTTGAAAACATTTTATTTTCATCAATATTAACTGATTTTAAATTGAAACTATAAATTACACAACAGAATTTACTTCCATATTTTCTGATGAAAATCTGACATTTGTTACGTTTAATTAGACGTATCTCAAATATTAAATTTTCTTTTCCAAATTCTTTAAAATTTCACAAAAATTCAGTTAATTACATTATAAAAACTGTTAAAATTTACGAGTCGTTACACTCTCCCCCACTCAAAACTTTTCGTCCCCAAAAAGGAACAAGGTAGGAGAATAGAAACAACCAGAAAGAGAAGATTGATTGAAATACTAAATACAACAATTAATTTAAAACCACATAAACTACATTTATTTTAAAATTGGTTTATATTCAAGTAGTTGATTCCAATTCATTTTATTTAATCAATCAAATTTATTGTGTTCACATTTGATTGGTTTCATTTCCATATATTTTTATTCAATTGATCTGTTTCCCATTTATTAACATTTATTACAAAAAATTTCACAACCAAATTTGTGTTATTTAACTCATTTATTAAATCTATTTGATCAACCATAGTTAATTCCACCTCAATATTCAACTATTCAAAACCATATAGATTTCAATTTTAGATAAATTAATATTCAACAATTTGGTTTAATCCATTTTATTCAACTAATAAATAGTCATTTGATTTAAAATTGATTTTCTTTCATTTTATCAACATTTCTTTCAAACAAATTCATTTTTAATTTAACTCGTTTATTTTATCCATTTATCTTCAACTAAGTTGATTTCACAAAAATTCAAGTTCACTATTATTAAGTTCATATTTATCTGCTTAAATAGTCTTCTCTTTTATTTATTTAATTTATTTCACTTAACATATTTTCAACATATATTGGGTGTATACATTTATAACCATATATTATTCAACATATAAAATTTCCTTTTTATTATCCAATTTATTATAAGTAATTTCCCTTAACAAAATATCATTTTTGGACATCTTATTGCTCACATTTATATTGTATATTATTTAATTACCTATTCTCATTAACATTTAACTATTTCTTGGTAAGTTATATTAAGGTTCTGAGTGTGGTTAAATACTATACAAATTTCCTGTTATTTACAACATTTTCTACTAAACCAGATTTTAGTTTGAACATTTTTATTATTTAAATCTCTCTTGTATAACCTTCAATTCCATTCACATAAATATTTTAACTTTTTGAATAGTTCAGGTAAGTTATATATATTATAGAATGCAATTGATTATTATACAAATAAATTTTATCTTAGTTCAATTATTTCAGGATATTTTAAATTCCAATTTAAATTTTAAACACTTCAAATATTTCAAAATTTTACTTTATTTCAATAATTGAAACCATTTCATAATATAAAGCTTAAGAGTAAGATTTTTCTGGTTTCTCTTCAACTATTTTGAAACAAATATACATATACCTATATATTTTATAAATCAAAATTATACACAAGAAATTTAAATCAAATCCCTTTTTCCAAAACAAAAGTGTAGCAAAGCTAACAAGGGCCTCTCCACTTTGAGACTCGAAAATGAATGTCGATGATGCTGCAGTCATCACCGAAATTATTTTCTAGCGACAAAAGAGGGGGGTACTGATTTACTTCTTTTAAAATCCTTTGAAAACAATTTCCATTCAAAAATACTTCCAAATAATATATTTTCCAAACCTTGAAAACCAAATTTAGAAATGCACCGGAAATTAAATTCTCAACTCTTTAATTTAAATTCATTTCATTTTCAAATTAAATTTTATAACCATATTTACAATTTCAAAGAAAAATAGTTAATCATTTGGAAGTGTTAACCAGAAATAAGTGATAACCAAGTATTATCATTTCTAACAACCAATTCATTTTACTATCTAATTTCAGAAAATTATACTTTTATATATAAAATATAATCGTAAAAATTTATTTCATTTGCCAAATTTGAAAATAAAATTGTGTCAGTTTGCTCTGTTCAAGTGTTTTGGAATTCCTATCGATAGCGTTGATTAGACGAATCGATCGAAACCCAAAATTCAAACTTAACAACTCAAACAACACACTATAAAACATTTTATATTAATTAAAAAATACACTCCCTCACTCGATGATTAAATAATGGATTTCAAAACAAGGATGAGATTCAAATCCAGGTGAATCCTAGTCAAAGAGAATTCTAACTACGAAGATAGACTCGAAAGGAAGATAAAATAATTAAATTACCAAAAAAGGAAAAATGGATAAACGAATATAAATCGCGGGCGACCTTAACTGGGTCAACCAAGACTTCAAGAATAAGATCGATGCAGAATAAGTTTGATCACAAGAGAATTACCCTGGTCGTCTACTAGAGAAACATTCGGGCATAGCAAGAGATAGCAGGATCTAAACCGACGATACAGAAATCTCCGGTGAATCAATGTCTGCTGTAAAGGAGTTTCACCCCTTTACAAATCATTCTAAGATTGGCGGGATCGCCGATTCATTATAGAGATCAACCGAAGTGGAGTTATGGGATACTCCAGAATCAAAAAGAACACGGACATGAAGACAAGGATGGATTTCAGAACGAATGGGGAAAGTTACAAAATTCAAAGGAAACCAAATCAAGGAGGAAGAGATTTAAGCTCGAACGAAGGTGATTCTGTAATTAAATTTGCTCTATATGCTAAGTTTTGCCTAAACCAGAGCTCTGATACCAACTGTAACGACCAGGTATTTCGTGCCATTCGCATCCACACATGTCAGACTTGAATTGCTCAAATATATCAGATTGTTAATTTATATTTGGCAAAACTCGGCATGTACAGTAAATAAACAAATCACAGACACAGAGTAATATAACAATAAGTAGCGGAATAGATAAATAGTAGTTCATGAAACTACTATATAAACAACAGAGTTTGAAACAAAATACAACAAAATATCTCAAATACAATGTAGTCTCAAATACAAACAGATGACAAGTGTGAACAAAACCACTGGATAGCTGAAAGCTGAATAGATAAAGATGGATCTCCAAGTGAAGCTCCAACTCCAAAGGTGAGCCTCAAATGCTGTGACACTTAGTCTGACCCAAGCGTAAAGCAAAACACAAAACACTCGAGTCAGGATTAACATTCTTATATTAATAAACTCAACTCAAGTGAAATGTCAACTGAAATACAAGTAACTTAAAGGATGTTTGGGATTTCCATCCTCTAAGGATCCGTGGAACTATCTACTATGTAGTAATATACGCTATTATAATATGTCTATAGTAAAGTAAAAGTACTAAAATAGCATTAACGTTACCCATATCCCCATTAACACATTTTATATATTCCCATAGTCTATACAGTACTGTAACTCCCTCCGTAAACTAGAGGGCTATCAGAGGGCACTCCATAGGTATGGTACAAAACAAACTCGTAGAAGGTGTGATAGGGCATGCAACAAGGCACTCGAGGCAATGCTAGGGTAGATATACTATTTGCACTCCCGGACTGGTGGTAACACATAGCAGCTACTACCGCCCACCTCGTGACACACTCCCAAATCAAAGGGTGCACCCAATCAAATCATAAAAGCAATAGAATGGTATCGAAGAAATGTGCCCGATCGGAGGAATGACCTCACTTGGCCCGGTATAGCTCCTAGCCACATCAAACTGACTCACAGGAGTCAGCGTTACGTAAATACCATATAGAATTATCACCAAACCATCCTACTTCATTCTGGAATCTCCACCATGTACACAGTTGTTAAAGTGGTTTTCGGTATTGGCAGAGAGTATGACAATATCCGATCTCGGTCTCTTTAACAACCAAACGCTTATTTCACACCATGGTCATTTCTTTTCAAATAGTTCATACTTCATATCAAAATATCATATTCTTTCAAAACCTTATCAATTCGATATCGCATTCACTTTAAATAATATTCAATTCCAGAATCGTAACTCTTTCAAAAATTATAACACTTTCAAAACCATAGCACTTTTGAAATCATGACACTTTGGAAATCATAACATTTTTGAAATCATAACACTTTAAAATCATAACAGTTTAAAAATCATAAAACTTTAGATATTGAAAATAATATATATAAAATAGTTATAGATTAAAATAGTTTATATATTAAAATAATTTATATATTAAAATAGTTGATGTATATTAAAATACTTTATATAATAAAAATAGTTTCCTCTAATTTCAGAAATCGATTCAAATCATTTTGAATTCCAAAATTCAATTTAAATCAATTCCAGTTTAACCATTTCAAATTTTAAAGGTCAAAGATTCAAGTTTATATACTCAAACATTTACAATATAAATTTCATTTATATTTCGACATTTTAACTTTAAATTTATTCAATTTGGAAAGTATTCACTAAATCATTTTAATAACAATTTATTAAAATTCCAATTTATAAATTTAAATCAATATTAAATATTAAATCTCAATTTTATTTAAAATTTTGAGAATATTCATTTAATCACCTTTTTATCAAATCAAGTTATAAATCATATTTTTCAAAATCTCAAAATCAATAAGTTCAAATAAATTCTTATTTAAATTCAATTATTAACCAATTTAAATTCCAAGTCAACATTAATTTATCTTTCCAACCTTTATTATTAAAGTTATAAATCTATTTTAAAATATTAATATAAATTTTTAAATAAATAATTTAAAACATATTATATGCTAATTAAATTAAATTTTATTAATAATTTTATTTTGTATTAAATCTTATTTTATATATTTTTAAAATAATAAACTATAAGAAAATCTTAAAATATATATTTTTCAAAACTAACTTATAAATTAAAATTTCCAAAACATATAAATTTACAAATCTAAATTTTTCAAAATAAAATATCTTTATATTATTGAAATCCATATATTTTCTTTCAAAACTCAAAAATCATTTTTCAAAATAGACCAACGGTGTCCGTATATAATTTTCTACCCTATGGTCAAGTGATACAGATATTTATCATTTCAATCCGCAATTTAAACGTTTACGGGTATATATCATTTCAACCCGCAATCCCAAAAATTAGAATAAATGAAAATTCACTTGGGTTTATCATTTCAACCCATAACGATTTTTCTCCTATTCTACAAAATCGTTCGGGTATGTATCATTTAAACCCATAGGGAATTCTAAACTAACAGGGAACTTATAGAGTGAGAACTATTATAATAAAATATAGCATATCAATAACAGACATATATCATCAGTGATAAATTAAATAAAATATATACAACAGGATATGATGTCATATGTCATAGGTGAACAAATACAGATAATGGCATATCATATACAACAATTATAAAATTAACAATTAAATTTAGCCGCATATTTCATTTGTCGTTTCAGTTGAAATCAAATTTAATAAATATAAGAATGTTAATCGTGAGAGATCGCTCACCTTTCGAGGCTAGGGAGATTCAATCATGAAATGAGTTAAGAATCCAAGCATGAATTTCGATGCAAAGCACGATGGACACGAGTTTGACAAACAAGCTGATAAATCGGAATCAATGAAAACAAATCAAATCAGTTTTGATATAAACTGAAAATATATACATTATTATATATATATATATATATATATTTCACTATTTTAATAAAAATAAAAAAATAAAAAAATTCAAAATCATTATTCTTAAAACTCAAATATTAAAAAATTAAAGATATATATGTTATACTTAAAACGAATACTTATATATACTTCAAAGGTGGGATCCATGTATACTTTATTAAAATACTTATGCTTCAAATCTATGTACAAAGGTAGATATAATGTCCCTCAGACTTCCCGTACCTACAGATTATATTTAAGGAACAAACAATATATATAAACAGATATATTTATAAACATACATACATATTATATATGTTAATCAATAAAATTCAATATAGACCTACTTTTATTATAATATAGACTTAACTCAATTGTTTTGAAAAGGAAGCCTACACAACTGTACCAAACGAAAAATGAAAAATATATGTGTACGGCCTTCATTATAATGAGTTAAATATATAAACGAACAGATAGTTTTAAACTTGCATAAACTTATATATTATAGCTGACAAATAGTTTTAAACTAACAGTTTTTGAAAAGCAAACCTATATATTATAACTAACATATCAAATATATAAGCAATGTATATACAAACTATATATATTATAATATATAAACTAACGCATAAATTTTCATATATATAATATATATTATTTATACTTACAAAACTGATAGATTGTAAACGTATATAAACTAACATATATACTATCATATATATATATATATGTATATACACACAAAATAACCGCAAATATACATGTATAAACGAGCTAATATGAGAGAGTATAAACATATAGTATATACCAATATATAAAGTAGATTTCCAAATATCAAAATATATATATATGGTAGGGGATCGGCCGAGCAGTGGAACGGCATGGAGGTCTAGCTGCTACTTCGGATCAGGGACGATGAGAAGTCGGAGCAGTTTGAAGGCGAGTCTGTGGCTCTCAAGGGATGGCGCAGGCGGAGGAAAAAGTGCTGGCGGGTGAGGTCGTCGAGTCAGGGCTCGCTAGCCATTGGAAGGTGGAAGCAATGGGGTGGAGCGGTCGGCAGGCTGTGGTTGGTTCGAGTGGAGTTGCGGTCAATGACGTGGGGTTCGGGTGATTGCATGGGAGGAGATAGGCGGACGGTGTAGTGAGGTTCAGGCGGAGGAAGGAGATAGAGAGGGTGGAGTTGCGTGGTAGGTTGCTGGGCTCGGCGTTGGCGGTTGTGGCAGCGGCGAAGGCGGTGGTAGGGGAAGCATTTGAATATATGAAGGGATGTAGGTAGGCTCTCCAACCAATACAAACATGAAGACATTACATTTTATATATATTTGTTTATTTATAGCAATGGACAGAACAAAGCAAAGTGGAGAGAGAGATGAGGAGACCCAAGAATGAATATATACATACTTCTATATTATAACCTGTTTATTAATATATATTGAAAAGCAAGCCCAGATCAGAAATGGAAAAGGCAATGTGGAAGAACATGAATATAAATAAATATAAATGAAAATGTGAAGGGTCAAAAGTTGTTTCAGAATTTAATAAAGCGGATTGTTTTATATGGTTGGAGGTTTGAAAAGGCACAAGAAACGAAATGACACAAATACGGTACCGATACGAACTATTACGCGGATTTCGTCGCGTATCGGACATCAAAATGCACAATCGAATATACTGCGGAGATCAGCACGACGAGACGAACAAAATGGTACACAGATATCAACGATACGACCCTCCTATCAAAAGTCGATATTTTGCTGCAAAACTGCTGCTAATTTGCTGAAAATAAGATAAACGGGCTAGAGAAGTCCAAATTTGATGAAACGAAGTATGACGTCTCACACGGAAAATTATAAGCATTTATATTATGTAAAAATATTTAGATTTCGAAAACATTTTATTTTCATCAATATTAACTGATTTTAAATTGAAACTGAAAATTACACAACAGAATTTACTTCCATATTTTCTGATGAAAATCTGACATTTGCTACATTTAATTAGACGTATCTCAAATATCAAATTTTCTTTTCCAAATTCAATTATTTTAAAATTTCACAAAATTTCAGTTAATTAGATTATAAAAACCGTTAAAATATACGGGTCGTTACAGATTAAAGTCCTAAAATTACGTTCGTATATTTGAGTTGAATTCTTCAAATATTTTTGCTTGGTCGTTAAATTTTGCTTGAATACTTGTGATAAATCTGACTTGTTCAATTTGTATTTTTATTCCGTGATTTTGAATTTTGCTCCGTTGCTTTGGGTCGGTTTCTTCTTTTGCTCCTATTACTTCGGCGTTTTGAAATTTGTGATGACTTGACAAACTTTGAATTTTCATCCACTGTTCCATTTTTCTGAGACTTGTTCATCTGACGTGTTGGCATGAATACGATTGACCCCTGTTGATTTTATCTCGGTATACCAGTTTGAATTACTACCGGGCTTGGTTCCTCATGCTTTCTGGTTTATGCTCCATTGTTTTCTTGTGAACTTGTATTCATGGTTGCATTCATTTTTGTGTGTTCATGCTAAAAGTTTTGCATTGCTTCAGTTACCATTTTGAGCTGCTTGCTTATTCACTGTCTGCATTTATATGTATATATTGTGTGAGTTACTTGCTACTTCTTCCTTGGCTTTTGAAACTAGTTTTGTTATACTTGTGTTCAGTCCCATTTGTAGCTTGTTGCCATTGCACTGAACTTGTGTTATGTTGATCATCTCCATATGTTCATTGCTTGTGTTGCCATATATGCTATCTCTATGCACTTGTGTCATGTGGTTTGGTGTTTGTGAGTCTGGCCATACTTGTACCACCGCATCCTATTATTGTTCCTTAGGAGCCTGGTGCACCTTTTTCTGGTTCTGTTTTGTGCATTTGCCTTCAACTTGAATTTTTGTGGCCTTTTTCACTTTGTGTCCATTTCTCTGTTCTTGGAGTCCATTCACTTGTTCATGTCTGTCTCTGGTGTGAATTGTTGTTGGTGCACCTTGTTCCCTGCTCATGTGCACTTTTTGTTCTGGCCTGTGAGGTTGCCTGATCCTACTTTGTTTACATGTGATCTTGAAGCCTATTCCAGTTGCATGAACATAATGCTGCTCTGACCCATTCACTTGAACATGTACATGACTTGTGGCATCTGTTTCATGTGCAATGCCCTAATGCCATATGTATTGTCATGAATTTGCATGCCTCTGTTGTGTGCTTTGCTGAAATTCGAGATGTTGTGGCAGTGCACATGTGTACATGTACACATGTGTATATGTAGGCTCTTGTGCATTTGAAACTTTGTGACTTGTTTTCGTATTGCACCTGAGTTGAATCCAGCATAGGCTCGAGTTTGACCTGTGCTCACCTATCCCTACAATTTTAACAAGCAAGTGTATATCGGTGTGCACGGCCTTGTGGCATGTACAGTGCATGTCACAAGTTGTTCGTGTATGATGAATTCAAAAGAAATAAATGATGACGAACAACCCAAATTACTGAGGCAAATAATATTTTCAAAACACACACTTCATTTTGAACTGCAAAATATTTCTTTTTCAATTTTACCGCGTTAATGTATATTTTGCAGATAATTCAGATGCGGGATACAAACTGGAATAGAGTTGAAGATCAAATACGAGTGTTGAGTGAATATGTAGTGAGGTGACATTGTAAATTGAAAAATGTGTTGTAATTGAAATTGTATTATAATTGAAAATGTATAAATGTAGTGGGAGCTCAAATTTGTACTATTTGAATTTGTAATAAAATATTTGTTTGAATAAAATATTTGTTTGAATAAAATATTTGTTTGAATTTGAATTCTGTGTTATTTATTTTATCCAACAAATACTTATTTAATTATGTGAAAAATAAAATAGTACAATAACACATACATTTAAACGAATATATATATATGTTCATTATCATCAAACAAAAATCATATACTAGCATATTCTACAGATAATGTTGATTAGACGTATCAACTAGAATTCATAAAGCACTCAATAGGAAAATATACATAAAATAAATTATGAAAACCTCTTTTAGCCAATTTTATACAAATATACAATTTTACATTAATGATAGCATATACTTGCTAGTATAAAAGTGTTTACTTATGTCTTTAAGCTTTTGATTAGTTTTAGCATCCATTAGCAACAATGCAATTCATCGAACATAGACCAATTCATACAACAAGTAAGCGCATAATTATGCCTTTTTTTATCCATATCACATTTTAATTATATACATATAAATGTATTTTACTTTCTTTTGTCCAAATAGGTTTATTTATAGATTCACATTATAGTTTTGAAGAAACCACTGGCTTCTACTAATGTTTGGCTTTATCTAGTTTTAAGTAAGTTGGTAACATTGAGCGACAACTCTTGCTCAATCACACATTCTAAAAAGCCTAAACAAAATTTTCAAATATTTTTGCAACCAAAAATACACATCGAACAAACAAGAAAATGTGCTCTGTGGAAATCAACCTATAGGCTTTCGTTGCGCAACCCTGATAACTACTGGATCATCATACTTTAACTCGCTTCATCACATCTTAGTGTTGTGATGAACTTATATAGTGGGATTAAGGTTAAAGCCTTCTAAAAATTCTCTAACCACCATTTCATTCTTACTTCAAGCCACAAAGAGGAATTTAAATCACCAATGCCGACACTACTGGTCATGCCAATCGCTTCTTCCTTCACTACTTCCATCAACTATTCATTATCTCACATAAAGGAAAATGCTCAAAAAGAGATAAAAGTAAAGATATTATATAGTAGGAAAAATGAGAAATACGTCCGCAGATAATTACCCTCATAATCATCGTATACCCTTACTATTCCTTATTATAGTCGGGAATCTACTAACCACCCAAGGGGACAAGAACTCTAAGGCTCACTAAGGCCAACACTCATAGTTAATATATTTTGTATTGTTTTAAACCTGCTCTGACACCAAATGTAACACCTCATTTCTATATCCATACTACCAAAGAGTATTACAGTGTAACATTATCTAGTAATACAAAGAATGAGGCTCGTTAGTAGCGACCATACATGAATATTCACTTGGGCTAACACTGATACATATTCTTACCTCATATAATACACAAATATGCATACATGATGTTGACACAAAGCAATAGCACGTGGGTTTACCAGGACAGAACAATACACAATATAACTAGAGAACATAGAGTCACAAAACGCAGCAAAAAATATAATACCATAACATAATATCATAAAGTAGGTCTATTAAATGAAGTATTTAACCTACTGTAAAATATATGCACCGACAAAAGTCAAATGCCATATACAACTCAACCTCGTCACATATATCATACATGGACACATCAAAATAAAATATATAATAGACTTCCATAATATAATATAGTATATAATCATCTCCTCAATAAGCCCAACATCCAAGATAGGCTGATGTCCTTGTACCTGTAAAGTCTTGGACTGAGCCGAATATTATAGAAATAATAAACAAGTCTGACTATGTCTAGATTTAAATGTAAGGTCATCATAATGATACATATAATCATAACAAGTAATATTATCCTGAATGGGTTTCATAAATACCAAATGAATGTCATCTACACTCATAAAAACCCTAATCGTTGTCAAATAACATACATGATGCCATAATATATGAGTCACGTGTTTAGTTAATATGAGTATAATTGCAAATCTACTCAATTATGATTCACTCCTAATCATAATTATTAAAAGTCACATTGATTAATCATCTAGTTATCATGAATTGATCATGGTTTAATTTAGATAACTGTTAAGTGCAGAATACACTCTTCTAGACTTTGATCGAGCCAAGATACATAGCCCTTTTCATTCATGTATCCCACGATTACAATTATAACATTTCCAGATGTTGATTGAGCCAAGGTACACGACCTTTTTCATTTGTGTATCCCTCAATTATAATTATAACTCTTCTAGATGCTGATCGAGCCAAGATACATGTCCTTTTTCATTCGTTGTCCTACGAGTATAATTATAACTCTTCCAGATGTTGATCAAGCTAAGATACACGACCTTTTTCATCTGTGTATCCCTCTACCAGAATGGAGTGTGCCCGAACATGACCCATATGTTGAACTATTCTCTACCACATGAGCATCATCGTTTCATCAAATATATTGTGTTCCCATCATCATGGGTGTGCACATACAGCAAGTCGTCGGACCTTTGATAAATGGGCCAGAATGTCGCATGGTCCCAGCAAGGATGGAGTCCATTTGGTATCTCATCTCCTTTCATCAATTATTATATTTTGTGTGCTCTTGTTATTATAGTAAACCTTCCTGACGGTCGTTTAACCCAGTGTAACTAGGGGTTATTAGCATGATTCAACATGCAATACACCCAATATCATACCACATCCCATACAATGAGTCAAAAGAATAACCAAAGAAATATTATCAAATTTCCATATTGTTGGTATTTTGGCTTTATTTATTCAGAATTCTCATTATATTGATGTTAACACATCTCTTATGATCCAACCATTTATTGATCCAAAAGGGGTTTTATTATAAATACTTATCTTCAAAATCTTCATTACAATTTCAAATACCAATACTAAATTTAAAGAGGTTTAATGTGGAAATTTTCGTTCTCATCCAAACCAGGTTTAATTCCTAAAACTCCATAACTTAAAATCTCTTATTTTAACTTTGAAAAGTCATTAACTGATACCTTCGATAATTTTTTTGTAAAAACCCCTAAATTCCCTTTTAAAATAATTCATACTACCGTAATTTCCATTTTAATTCTATGCAAACCATAAAGGAGCTTTGTAATTTCCAATTACCTTTCAAGCATCAAATTCAAAATATGTTGTTTCTGTTGGTGAGATTTTTTTCCTCTTATAGCACCCAAGTGATTACGAAGTGATTACAACACTAATCACCTTCATGATTAATAATCAGCAAATTTAAGCAATGTCAAATTTGCCTCAAAGGTAGCAATTATGTACCGTGTGCTTACATAATTATGTAGTTCTATTCTAATTGGTTGTTAAAATGTCAAGTTGAATTAATGTCCAATTTAGGAAAAAAAGAATCTAGTATTGAAAAAAAGGTAAGAAAAAAGTACAGAAAAAGTAAAAGACACAGAGTTTTACATGGTTCAGATATTAAGGAATCTACGTCCATAGGAAAAGTATCACTTTCTTCTTAGTATAGACATTAATGGTAGAGTACATAATTTTCGATTATCAACCTTAAACATCTCAAATTGAGATGAAGAAGAAGATCCATTTCCTACTACAGTGCTTTTTCTATTTATTGTATTGAGATGCATGTGGATCGACATAATCCTCCTTTCACTCTTTCTGTTCCAATCCTTGGATTTTGTCGCATGTTATCCATCCATCTTCCTTATTTGATGTACGTGGATTGCTGATGTGTCTTTGGTGGAAAACCATAATTTGAGCGGTTGAATTCTGGGCTTTGATGGGAAGTTTGAAATTGAAGTGGGAATACCCAAAATTGAGGTAGGAAACTCAAATTTGAATGGGTGTTGCACTTATGAGCTTGAGGAGCGGGAGGTCTGTAACGACCCGTAAATTCTAGATAATTTTATTTGTTTATTTATATATTTAATTGAAATTTTGTGAAGCTTTAAACAATAAAATTTTGAAATTTAAATTTGATATTTGAAATTGTCTTTTTTAACATAGCAACTGGTAAATTTTCATTAGATAATTTTGAAGTTTATTTTCTAGTGTAATTTTATTCCAATTTATATCAGTTAAAAATTGATGATAATAAAAGTGTTCCGAAACTTAAATATGTCAACATGAGAAAATTTATTTAGAACACTCTGAATAAGACTGCATAATTCGTTTCGCAAATTTTGGACGTTTCTAGCTCCGTTTGGATTTTTCCGTATTGAATAGCAGCGTTTATCGATACCGATTATCGACTTTTGATTGGATAACCGTACCACTGGTATCTGTATACCGTTTTAATCGTCTCGTCATGCTGATCTCTGCGGTATATTCAATTCTGTGTTTTGAAGTCCGATACACGGCGGAATCCGTGAAAACGGTAACCATATCGGTATTGGTTTTTGTGTCTTTTGGTTTTGTGACCTTTCATATATTGATCGTAGAATTTCTACAGCCATTTGCTTTTATCACATCACAGAATCCAACGTGTGACTTTTGTTATCCTATTAATTAAATATAATATTCCTTATTTGTTAATATACTTCGGTTCCAGTTTATTCTAAAAACTTATGACATTCAAACTACTCATGACCTTCTTATTGTTATTCTCCTTTCCCCTTGGTTCTTTCGGGTTTGAAAACAAAAGAAAAATAAATATTGGAAAGCAAACATATGAGATTTGGCTTCTCACTTTTCTCTTTATCTTGCCCCTCTCCAACCTGGTTCGGCCACCTCCCACCATCAACCGAAGCTTGCATCTCCACTCTTCCTTTCCTCTTGGCGCAGGCAGCCCACAGCCTCGACCATCCGCGCCACTGTCCATGTAACCGCATCCACCTCCACTGTCGTGCGCCTCAGATCCGCAAACCCATGCCACCGCACCATCCTTTCTCTGCCATTTCTTTGGTCGCTGCATAGCCTTGCTTCGCCCAGTGCAGTTCCTCCTCGCCTAAGTTCACGGCCATGGCTGTAGCCGACTCTATCTCCACTCTAGCTCTTCCTTTTAAGGTATTTTGTGTATATTATTATATTATGTAAAGATATATATTGTTATACATATTAGTTATTATATATATAATAATATATTTAAATATGTACGTATATATATCTTCTGTATATATAGATTGTTGACAGATATTCGGTTGTGTGTATTATGACAATAGACATATATTTGAAAATTTGTTTTGGTTTAAACTTTTAAAACTGTGTTTATTTATATATATGGCGTTATATATATATATATTTTATATAATAGTTTGTTTATATATATTAAGTTTAAGTACCTATAAATATATATATTCTAACCTGACATTTTTCTTTATATGTGATATACGTGTATTATGGGAAAAGAAAATATATAAGTTTAGATATATTGAATCTGTTAGTATAAGTACATATAATTACCTAAGTTATATATATGTAGTCTGGGATAAGGGCGAGTTAGTTTATATTGTTGATTTTCTAATTATACTATATAGTCTGGTTTCATATGTTACTGTATGGGTTAATATATATATATATATATATATTAAGTGATGTCAGTTTGTATTGATAAGATTTTTTTACAAGTTTATTTATCTGCTGTTTGAGCCTATAAAGAGTTACATATATATATATATATATATATATATATGTGTGTGTGTGTGTGTGTGTAAGTTTAGATAGAAATTTAGGACCTGTTTTGCAGTATATATATATTAGTGTATAAAAATCTAGTTACTGAATATATATGTTAGTAATAACTGTATATATATATTATGTCATATGCTATCTTATATATAAAAGTATGCATGCTTTATTTATTGTTCCCAAATATGATACTGTTAAGTATAAACCTCATGCTTATTGTATATTATACTGGAAAGAAAATATATATAGTCTTAAAGAAAAACTATAGCTTGGAAAGCATATATATATATATATATATATGTATGCATGTATTTATTTCAAATTTTATTAGGTAGATATGTTTGTCCTATTATGTGTGTTTTATTTAAAACAACGATTTAAATATATATATGTATGTATTTAAATTTAAAATGTGTTTGAATTTAGAATATGATGTAAATAGATATATATATAGTTATATATTTATATATATGAGTTCACTTATACTATTTATCTCCATCGATTCAGTTCTGATTTGATCTCGTCAATTTTGATTTATCAGCTTTGCTCTTCTGATTCGTGCCCATCTTGCTTTGCTTCGGAAATTCGTGCTTGGATCTGTAACTCATTCTATTTTATATTCTCTCTAGCCACTAAAGGTGAGCAATCACTCACGATTAACGTTCTTTTATGTATTAAATTTGATTTCAATTGAAACGACAATTGAAATATGCTGCTGCTAGTTATTTACATTGCTATATATATGTTGATATCTGTATCAGTTCACCTGTGACATTCTGACACCATTATCTATTATTTATATTGATGATATATGCCTGTTATATTATTATCATATCTGTTATCACTCTGCAAGTTCCCTGTTAGTATAGAAATCACTATGGGTTGAAATGATACATACCCGAATGGATTTTAGAATAGGAGAAAATCGTTATGGGTTGAAATGATAAACCCAAGCGATTTTCATTTGAATTGAATTTGGGATTGCGAGTTGAAATGATATATACCCGTATATATTTAAATTGCGGATTGAAATGATAAATATCTGTATCACTTGACCATAGGGTAGAAAATTACATACAGACACCGTTGGTCTATATATAAATATTTTAAAATGATTTCTATGGTTTTTAAAAGAAATATATGGTTTTGATAAATATTGATTTTTAAGATTTATTAAAGTTGATTTAATAAAGTTGATATATAATATGTTTAAGTATTTATTTAAAATTTATATTTTCGAATATAGAGTTTATAATGGTTCGGGTAGTAAAGATAAATTTGGAATTGATTTGAAATTATATTTATTTAAGAAATATACTTAAATAAGTTTGATATGGAATTTATTGAATTTGAAATTTTAAAGAAGTGTTTTACAACTTGAAATTTGATTAAAGGTGACTTAAATGGATATTTCAAGCTTATATAAATTTAAATGGGATATTTTGTAAATTGAAGTTGTATTCAAATGATATTGAAATATGGAATATTTGAAGCTTTGAAATATTTTGAAATTGAAATGGTTTATTGTGGTTCAAATCGGTATTTGAAATCGATATAACTTGAAAATGTTTAATTGAAATGGGAATTGGAATTGAGGATTTAGATTTGATTTAAATTTGAATTTGGAATTCGAATTGATTTGAATCGATTTGTGAAAGTCGAGGAAACTATTTTATTTTATAAAGTAATTTTAAATTATATTTAAACTATGGATATTTTACTTTATAAATTATGTTGATATAAACTATTTTAATATAAATCATTTTTTAATATAAATTATTTTATTATAAACTATTTAACTTATAACTATTCATATAAACTATTTTTTTATAAACTATCTTAACTTATAACTATTTATATAAACTATTTTATTTATAAACTATTTTATTTATAAACTATTTTATTATATATACTAATTTTAATATCTAAACTGTTTAAGAGGAAAGTGTTATGTTTTCCAAAATGCTATAATTTCCAAAGTGTTTTGATGTTTAAAGGACTATGATTTCGAAAGCGTTATAACTTTGGAAAGTGATATGATTTTGGTAATGGATATATTTGAAGTAAAAATGATATTGTATTGATTTGGTTTGAAATGAAATGATATTTTGGTTTTGAAGTATAAACTATTTTGGAATGACCGTGGTGTTATAATAATGTTTGGTTGTTTAAGAGACCGAGACCGGATATGGGCATACTCTCTGTCGATACCAAAAACCACTTTAACAACTGTGTACGCGGTGGAGATTCCAGAATGAAGTAGGATGGTGGCGACGATTCCTATTGAGGTATATACGTGGACCCAACTCCCGTGAGTTGGCATAAGGTGGCTAAAACAGGAGCGATTCCCAGGCCAATGAGGTAGCACCTCTGATCGGACGCATTTCTTCGATACATTTCTATTACTTTGTGATTGATTTGGTGGCCACCCTTCGATTTTGATTGGGAGTGTGTTCCGAGGTGGGCGGTAGTGGCTGTTATGCGTTTCCACTAGCCCGGATGCGTAATTGGTATATCTACCCTGGCATTGCCTAGTTGTGCCATGTCACCTACCATATCGAGCTTTACTACGAGTTTCTATTTCTGTCGTACCTATGGAGTATCTTGTCGTAGCCACTCGAGGTATGCAGGTACTGTATAGACTATTGGCACTATTATGTGTTAAGGGGAATATTGGGTCACTCCTTAATGCTATTTAAAAGTAAGTTTATTTTACTATTAGACATTATTATAATAGCGTATATTACTATATAGTAGATAGTTTAACGGATCCTTAGAGGATGGTTATCCCAAACATCCTTTGAGTTACTTGTATTTCAGTTGTTATTTCACTTGAGTTGGATTTATTGATATAAGAATGTTAATCCCGACTTGAGTGTTTTGTGTTTTGCTTTACGCTCGGGTCAGACTGAGTGATACAGTATTCGAGACTCACCTTTGGAGTTGGAGCTTCTCTTGGAGGTCCAGCTATCTATCCTGCTTTCAGCTGTTCAGTCGATTTTAGTGATGCATCCAGATCTTGTATTTGATTATTGTATTGAGACATCTATGTACTCGTGACTTCTGTTGTATCTTGTTTAACTCTGTTATATATATATATATAATAGCTTCATGAACTACTATTCTTTTGTTTCCGCTGCATTATTGTTATATTACTCCGTGTCTGTGATCTGTGATTATTTTATTTACTGTATATGCTGAGTTTTGCCAAATTTAAATTAACAATATGATATTTTGAGCAATTCAAATCCGACATGTTTGGATGCGAATGGTTGAAAATTTCAGGTCGTTACATGTGGTATCAGAGCTCTGGTTTTAGGCAAAACTCAGCATATAGAGTAAAATTCAATTACATAATCACTTTCGTTCGAACTTGAATTCCTTCTTCTTTGACTCGGTTTCCTTTAAATTTTGGAACATTCACTTCGGTTCCAAAGTCCACCCTTATCTCCCTATCGAGTCTATCTTTTAGTTGAATTCTATTTGATTAGAGTTCCTCTACTTTGAATCCCATCTTTGCTTTGAAATCCATTCTTGAATTATCAAGTGAGGGAGTGTATTTGTAATTAATATTAAAATGTTTTATATATTGTGTTGTTTGAGTTGTTGATGTTGATTTGGGTTTTGGATCGATTCGTCTGATCAACGTTATCGATAGGATTTCCAAAACACTTGAACAGAGCAAACTGACACAATATTATTTTCAAATTTGGTAAATGAAATAAATTTGAATGAATATATTATAAATATATATATAAGTAAAATTTTCTGGAATTTAATAAGTTAATTAAATTGGTTGTTTGAAATGATAATATTTGATTATCATTTATTGTTTTTTATAATGAATTTATAAACATGGTTTATAAATTGATTTGAAATTGAAATGAATTTAAAAATCAGGAATTTGAGAATTTAATTTCCAGTGATTTCAAGCTTTGGTTTTAAAATTTTAAAATATATATTATTGAAGGTATTTTTGAATAGAAACTGTTTTCAAAGATGTTTAAATGTTTAGATCGGTACTCTTCTCTTTTGTCGCTGGAAAATAATTTCGGTGATGGCGACCGCATCATCGACATTCATTTTTGAGTTTCGAAGTGGGGAGACCATTCTGTAGCTTTGCTACGGTTTTGTTTTGGAAAAATATTTTGATTTGAATTTCTTAAGTATGACTTGATTTATATATATATATATGGGTATATTATTTTAAATTTAATTTGATTTAATATATATAGTATATACATAATTATCTCAAAAGGGTTTTCAATTATAAATAAAGCTAAATTTTGAATAAGTAATTAAACTTGAAATAACTGAATTGAAAATTTTATTTGTATAATATTAAATTACATTTCAATATAACTTACCTAATTTATTCGGAAGTAAAAAAATGTAATTGGATAATATACAATATAAGATGATTTTATAAAGAAAATTGAGTGTTTATAATAAATGTTATACGCTTGATTTTTGATTATAAAAATGTTAATTGAGATGAATAGAATAATAAGTTAATTGAATAATAGATGAAACAAATACATTTGTTTTGAAGGAATTAATAAATTGAAATTAGATTAACCTATGGAAATACCTTGAATTTAAAAGCAATTATTGAATATAAATTAATTTAAATCGAAATTATATGGTTTAAATTAATTTACATGGTTTATATATATGTGATAAGATATATTAAGTGGAATAAACTTAATAATAATTTGGAAAAAAAGAATTAAATTTTTTGAATAAAATAGGAGTATAATAAATGATTACACAAATTGATGATTTAGAAATTGTTAATTTAGGATGACTAGATAATAAGATAATGAATGTTGAAATAGATAGATTGATTTAACTTAAGTGAAACCAAGTGGATTAAACCAAATTGTTAAATATTAATTAGTTTAATTTGAAATTATATGGTTTAAATTAATTTATATGGTTTAAATATATGTTATAAGATATATTAAGTGGAATAAACATAATAATAATTTGGAATAAAAGAACTAAATTTGTTGAATAAAATATGAGTATAATAAATGATTATACAAATTGATGATTTAGAAATTGTTAATTTAGGATGACTAGATAATAAGATAATGAATGTAGAAATAGACAGATTGATTTAACTTAAACCAAGTGGATTAAACCAAATTGGTATATCTACCCTGGCATTGCCTAGTTGAGCCGTGTCACCTACCATATCGAGCTTTACTACGAGTTTTTATTTGTGTCGTACCTATGGAGTATCTTCTCGTAGCCTCTCGAGGTATGTAGGTACTGTATAGACTATTGGCACTATTATGTGTTAAGGGGAATATTGGGTCACTCCTTAACGCTATTTAAAAGTAAGTTTATTTTACTATTAGACATTATTATAATAGTGTATATTACTACATAGTAGATAGTTTAACGGATTCTTAGAGGATGGTTATCCCAAACATCCTTTGAGTTACTTGTATTTCAGTTGTTATTTCACTTGAATTGGATTTATTGGTATAAGAATGTTAGTCCTGACTCGAGTGTTTTGTGTTTTGCTTTACGCTCGGGTCAGACTGAGTGATACAGTATTCGAGACTCACCTTTGGAGTTAGAGCTTCTCTTGGAGGTCTAGCTATCTATCCTGCTTTCAGTTGTTCAGTCTATTTCAGTGATGCATCCAGATCTTGTATTTGATTATTGTATTGAGACATCTATGTACTCGTGACTTCTGTTGTATCTTGTTTAACTCTGTTATATATATATATATATATATATATATATATATTAGCTTCATGAACTACTATTCTTTTGTTTCCGCTGCATTATTGTTATATTACTTTGTGTCTGTGATATGTGATTATTTTATTTACTGTATATGCTGAGTTTTGCCAAATTTAAATTAACAATCTGATATTTTGAGCAATTCAAATGCGACATGTATGGATGCGAATGGTTGAAAATTTCAGGTCGTTGCAAGGTCCATGTAGTTCTCCTATGCATTAATGAGAGTGTACCGAGATGTTTCACCCTTCTTAAGGATGAACTGTGTTATCTTCAGTATCTTTGCCACAAAAATTTTGAGAGTTATGTCTTTGCTTTGCCTTGGGCGGCATTGGTAACTGTGGGGCTGAATTATGTTGTCCGGTGCGGAACGTTTGCATAGTATTGACCTAGAGATGGAGAAAGTCGGAGTCGAGCCATATTACTTGGCAAAAGAGGTCGGGTCGCCATCTATGGAGGTGGTTGCCTTATGTGATTCCATGCCAAACTGTTGTTGGTATTGGGCTGCCAAAGTTACTAGTAAGGGACGCTTATATCTTTATTGTTTGCCTGTAAGTAGGGTCCTACATTGGAGTGTAGTTTGAGTGACCCATGTATAGCCTTTGGAATGCTTTTCATTCAACATAGTACTGCTTAAGGAGTCCTCGGTGAGCATAGTGCAGGCCCATATCTAAAGGTGTTGGCAGTGCATAAGCATTAGGAATAGCTTTAGGGTTTATTGGGCCTTTTGGTATATGCAATGTTCACCTATGGCTTGCTCGGAATGGACTGGGAGTAGATTTTTGTGAAGGGTTGGGCGTAGTATGTTGTGATCTTAGCTCGGCCAAACATTGATGAGTATTCAGCGATGTTTGCACTATTTGGGTTCAGATTTTTTGGAAGGAGGTGGTATGTCCAGTACAATTCATTGGTTGGTGTGACTGAACTACATACTGGCGACGTGGTCTTATTTGCTGAGTTGTGCAGTTTAGCTTTGATTACTCCTAGACATTGTGCCTTGGTGTTACTTCAGATTGAACATTATAGTATGACCTCTAGTTGTGTTGATGTAGTTCATCGATGTTGGGTAGTACTTCTTTAAAATAGCGGTGCAGTTCTACCACCTCAATGCCAAACCAAGATGGAGGCACATCCTTATGGTTTTTTATGTTGGTGCAAGATTGCGGTGTAGACCTGGAAAACTATGTCGTAGTCCTACATATAGAAGTAAGTGTTAAGGTTGAAGATTGTTTCGTACACTTTGTAGCCATCTTAAGTTTTCGGCCTATCATCATAGCATAATGCTGGATTTGGGGGATTGGCACGGTCCCTGAGTCTTTTCATTGTCTTAAGACTTTGGCGCAGTATTGTTTGGACCTTGCCATGTTCCTTGCTTCCTTTATGTAGTTCAACCTTATTATGGGGGTAGTCCTTTTGGTTCGATGCTTGCATTAACTCGCTGCTAATAAAATTCGGGAAATACGGGTGTAACACTTGCCCCCCAAGTCTACAACAATCGATGGGTGCAGACTTGTCGTCGTTCATTTTCGCTCTCTACATCCCATCACTTCTTCCTATTCCTTTCTTTCTTTTCAAGAAAGGGAAAAGGTCTTAGTAGCGGTTTTGCATTTAATGCTCTTACAGATGTGCCACTCTCTCATTGGCTGGCCCTCTATAAAGCTGTAACATCCATCTCTTCGTTTCTAGGTAAATCATCTTTGTGCTCATTATCCTTGCTGTTAATTGATTGACGTTTCAAAAAAATTCTATCATTTCGACTATGTGGCGAAAATTCGAGTAAGATGCGTATATAATTTTCTCTTCTTCTTCTTATTCTTATTCTTTTACACCTCTTTTTTAATTAAAAGAAAAGAGAAAAAAGAAATAGATTTCCTTATCAGCTTAATCGATCTTTTCTAGTCTAGTTTTTTTTCTTAAATCGAAGTAAGGATCCTTTTCTTTAGTCCTATGTATATTTTAGTAATTTTCGTCAACTAACCTTGTGATTTCGACATGGCTTCTTCTTCTCCTCCTTTTTATCTTTACCTTCCAAGATAATTTGTAACGACCCGTATTTTTAACTATTTTAAATTATAGAATTGCTATAATTATTGAATGAAAATGGTTAATAAATGGTGAATTATTTATTAATGGTGATTTATTGGAAATTAAATCGTTTAAATTTAATATTGCAATTATTTAAATAATGAAATCTTGAATTATTATGAATGAAAATGGTATCGGAAATTGATTTAAATTTTATTTAAATATGAATAAAGACCGTTTACTTTTAAAATTGAATTTAAAAGTGAATAAATAGGAATTTGAAATTTTATATTTTAATTAACGAGTAAAAATAGCCATTTTGGCCACTGTCTCGGATTTCGATGAAACTAGTTTCATCGGATCCGTAATAGTGAATGATTGTAGGATTTTAAGTTTCGTAGTGATTGGACTTGTCGTTTGGCCGTGTGAGCTTGAAACACATAGAAATTTATTTCGGAATTGGATAAAATAGTTTGACTTTGAAAAGCTATCTTTCACATACGATCGAATTAGGCCTCGAAACTAGTTCCATTGTGTTCGGAATGAGGGTAAAACATTATGGATTCTAGGCGGCACGCTTCGTTTGGAGCTCGAGGATTTCAAACGTTTAAGGGCGAGATATTTTTCTAATTAATAATATAAACATCTACTTTTAAACCCACGTTTTTTTAGCCGTATATCACTCCTTCCCCCTCCTTTTATTTCAAATCGTTCAGAAGATAAATCCATTTTAAATCAAAGAAAAAATCGAATTAATCTCGATAAAAAAAATAGCAGTGAAGTCGCGAGCGATGGCAAGGGGATCAGAGCGCAATAGGGGCAAAGTCGAACTGCTCGCATGCGTGTTTCTGACCTCGGCGACAAGGCATGGCGATCAATGGTCGTAGCGCTGGTGAGTGAGGCGTGGAGCTTGGACACGGCGGTCGGGGGTCGGCTGGTCGCTGGCATCGATCATTTAAAAAAAATGAATGTGAGATCGAGGTATTCGCGATGGCAAGAGCAAAGACACATGCTTGTACGCGTGAGGAAGAGGAACGGAATCACGAGGAGCGACGCTGGAGGTGGGAGAAGAAGATGCGGCTGTAAGGTTTGCTTTATTTTATTTTTAAAGTTAATTTAATTTTAAATTAAAACAGTATACTAATATAATCGAAAATCTTACATAAGAGGTCCGATTCGGGCGAGAAAAATTGCGCTGGGATCGTATCGAAGTCGTCTTCGACGTGGAGTGGAACTGGATTTTATTTGAAACTGAAATTATTTTAAGTTTCAAATAGAAAGGTGAGTGTTTTATATGCTCACGTTTTACTAACATAACTGTAACGGTCAACCGATAGTGGGGTAACGCCCACCGTAGCATACAGCCGTACATGTGTTATGCTTTTACGGCCAGCCTCTCGACTGCACCAACCCCATGGGACATGTAGGAGTAAGAGTCATATGTTCGCTACCAAACCCGGAAGCAAGAACCCCTATCGATAACACGGCGTCCCGCACATCGACCAGAATTCATAAACAACTCAACGGATAAGTAAACATAATATAAAACATTTTATAACACTAACAAGTACGCTCTCTCATATATATATACACTCAAACAGACTCATTCCAGGGTATTACTACCCTATCTCTAATGAGTCAAACCCCACAAAGCCAAGGTTATCACTAAACCAAAGCTCCGATATCAACTGTGACGACCCACATTTCGGAAGGTTTAAATCGAAAATAATCCACACATGTCCAACTTAAACAATCCGGAACGTAGATAATCAATGGGGTTAATTTAAAAAACTAAGAAAAGAAGAAGAAAACAAACACAGAATCTCACAGCGGAACGATAAAATATAATAATCAAATAACAAATCATGAAGTTGTTTACTATACATTTGATTATAATCTACACAACATTTATCAAGGTTATATATACATCGGGGTTAAATAAAAATAATGCAGCAGACAACATGATGCAGAGAATAATAATAGTAATAATATACCAAATCTTCGTCTTCGTCCTCTAGAAAATGATCTTCAATACACTGAAAACTCAGGGCTGACCAGAGCGTAATGAAAAGACAAAACACTCAAGTCAGGACTAAAATACTCTTATGTAAGTCAAATCAATATCACGTAAAATGATTGTAACAGCGTCAGAGATGTTTACGGGATTTAACATCTCCTATCCAGTGTATAACGTGCGTGCAATAACTAAAGAGATGTTACGGGATTTTCTATCTCCTAAGGATCCGTTAACTATTTATATATAATAGTATACACTATAATAGGTAATGTCTATCAGTAAAATAAATATAAAAATAGCGTTAAGGCTTATATTGATCCACCTCAACACATTTTTATAGGCACAATACCAAAGTCGTAATGGGCTCACATAAGGATAAATATGACAACGCACGTGAGGCGATGCCCAAGGTAGGATTCTAACAGTTTACCCTTTCTGGCTGGTCGTAACCCATCTATGACCGACCGCGACAATCAATCCAAACGAAAAGGGTGAACCCATCGAATACCAAATCACAATAGTAATACAAGGGATCGATGTCGCTAGAGGTAGCTAACCTCATTGGCCAGACATAGGCTCCTATTTTAGTCATTTTAATTATGACACGAGTTTCAAAGCTATCCATCGTCGTTCTCTTACTTCATTCTAGTAAACATTCGCCAATTCAACCACTACATTCTGGCTATCATCCACCACGTGCACGGTTGTCAAAGTGGTTCCAATATTGACAGAGAGTATGCCAATAAGAGGCCCCGGTCTCTTTAACAACCAAACGTCGTTTTACACACCAGTTGGTACTTTTATATTTCGAAACCAATTCGTACTTGATATCAAAATATCATATTCATTTCAAAAACCAAATCCATTCAAAATCATCATGTTCGTTTCAAAAACCATATTTTTCTTCAAAATGTCATTTCAGTTCGATAAATCGATTTCACTTCAAAATTTGATTCGAATTTCAATTTTTGGTTATAACTTCACTCTAACACAATTCACATTTAAATCCAATATTTAAATATAAACATTCCACCCTTTTGACCGGTTTGAATTTTAGAAAATAATTTAAATAGTTTTAAAATAGTTTATAGAAAATAGTTTGGGTAATAAGAATGGTTTATATAGTAATATAGTTTGGAAAATTAAAATAATTTAAATATTTAAAGAATATAGATTTTAAACCATTTATACTAAAATAGTTCATTTGAAAATAGTTTCAAAGTCAAACGGTTCACTTTCCAATTCTCCAATTCAAATCAGTTCCAATTTCCATTTCGATTTAATCAGTTCAATTCCGATTTCAAGTCGAATTTTACTTCGATTCCAATTTCAATTCAAATAATTTCGATTTCGAATCAATTCAATTTCGCTTTCAATTCCAACTGATTTCAATTTATATTCCAACTTGAATAAATATCAATCCAATCCCAATTTAATTTTAATTTCAATTCCAAATTAATTTCAAATTCCAATTCCGAATTAATTTCAGTCCCAATTCCAAATTAATTTAAATTTCAATTCCAAATTAATTTAAATATCAACTCCAAATTAATTTCAATTTCAACTACAATTTAATTTCAAATTTTAACTCCAAATTAATTTCAATTTCAAATTATCTGATTCAATGATTTAATTTCAACTCAAGTCTCAAATTTAAACTATTTCGATTTATATAAGTTTCGAGTTCGATTTTTAAAATATCGATTCAAATCACTTAAATCCAATTAACTTTCAATATTCAATTAAAAATCCAAATATTCAGATATAATTCAAACTCAATTTTGAAATATCGTTTTATATTACTTTTACTTAGCAGTATTCAAAGTTCAAATAAAAGTCCAATCTTTTAAAACAAATCAATTTCTGAAATTCAAATCATATTTCGATTAATATTTCAAAAATCTCAACTTCGATTATTTAAACAATTCCTGTTATCAAATTTAAATTTCAACATTTCGAGCTCAAGTTTGAAAATAATTCGATTTCCATAAATTCGATTTTTATTTCTTAAAATCAAATCATTTAAAAAAAATTCAAAATAATTTTTTTTTTAAATCCTTTAATTTAACCAATCCGCTGTCCATATATAATTTTCTATCCTATGGCTAAGTGAAACAATTATTTCCATATAATTCCAAAGATGGATATATATCATTTCAATCAAAAAGAAATGCCATAGTCATATGTCATTTCAACCTATTTCTTAATTTATTCGAAATAATTCGATTTACAGTTTTATATACTATAAATAATATAAAGGATGATACAGGATATATAAAAATAAATAAATAACCAAATCATTCAAATATCAACCAATTTTCATCCATCACAATCAATTATCCAAACAATCAATAAATTACAACAGTTTAACCAAATATCAATAATCGGGAATTATATTAGCAATTTAATTTTCATTTCAAATTTTAACTATCAATTCAAATTCTTATTATTTTAATTCATTTCAATTTTAATACCAGCTAAATTTTACTAAACAACAGTCAATAAATTTAAATCACTTCACTATATAAATTTTACAAACATAAAAATATATTAGTCAAACGTGAGCGTATAAAACACTCACCTTTCTATTCCAGTTCCAAATAATTTCAGCATCAAATAAAATCCAGTTCCACTCCACGCCGAAGACGACTTCGATACGATCCCAGCACAATTTTTCTCGCCCGAATCGGACCTCGTATTGAATATTTTCGATTATATTAGTATAACGTTTTAATTTAAAATTAAACTAACTTAAAAAAATAAAGCAAACCTTACAGCCGCATCTTCTTCTCCCACCTCCAGCGTCGTTCGTCGTGATTCCGTTCCTTTTACTAACATAAAAATATATTAGTCAAACGTGAGCATATAAAACACTCACCTTTCTATTTGAAATTGAAAATAATTTCAGCTTCAAATAAAATCCAATTCCACTCCATGTCGAAGATGAATCGATACGATCGAACACAATTTTTCTCGCCCGAATCGGACCTCGTATGGAAGATTTTCGATTATATTAGTATAACGTTTTAATTTAAAATTAAACTAACTTAAAAAAATAAAGCAAACCTTACAGCCACATCTTCTTCTCCCACCTCCAGTGTTGCTCGTCGTGATTCTGTTCCTCCTCCTCACGTGTACAAACACGCGTCATTGCTCTTGTCATCACGAATACCTCAATCTCACATTCATTTTTTTTAAAACGATCGACGCTAGCGACCAGCCAACCCCCAACCGCCGCGCCGAAGCTCCGCGCCTCACTCCCCAGCGACGCCACCATTGATCGCCGCGCCTCGTCGCCAAGGTCGGAAACACGAACGCAAGCAATTCGACTTTGCCCCTATCGCGCTCCAATCCCCTCGCCATCGCTCGCGACTTCACTGCTATTTTTTTATCGAGATTGATTCGTTTTTTTTCTTCCATTTAAAATGAATCTTCTGAATGATTTGAAATAAAAAGGGGGAGGAAGGAGTGATATACGGCTAAAAACGTGGGTTTAAAAGTAGATATTTATATTATTAATTAGAAAAATATTTCGCCCTTAAACGTCTGAAATCCTCGAGCTCCAAACGAAGCATGCCGCCTGGCGTTCATAATGTTTTACCCCTATTCCGAACACAATGAAACTAGTTTCGAGGCCTAATTCGATCGTATGTGGAAGATAGCTTTTCAAAGTCAAACTATTTTAACGAATTCCGAAATAAATTTCTACGCGTTTCAAGCCCGCATGGCAAACAACAAGTTCGATTGCTACGAAACTTCAAGTCCTACAATCATTCACTATTACGGATCCGATGAAACTGGTTTCGTCGAAATCCAAGACAGTGGCCAAAATGGCTACTTTTACTCGTTAATTAATATTTCAAATTCCTATTTATTCACTTTTAAATTCAATTTTAAAAGTAAACGGTCTTCATTCATATTTAAATAAAATTCAAATCAATTTTCGATACCATTTTCATTCACAATAATTCAAGATTCCATTATTTAAATAATTGCAATATTAAATTTAAACGATTTAATTTCCAATAAATCACCATTAATAAATAATTCACCATTTATTAACCATTTTCGTTCAATAATTATAGCAATTCTATAATTTAAAATAGTTAAAAATACAGGTCGTTACATAATTCGACTGAAAGACATCGAGGGTATTTTGAACCATTTTGGGTTCCAAGGTTATGCGACTAGGGTTCTGGGCCTCATGAACATGTTCACACTCTTCCTGATGGGTTTACTTCTCTCACCCTCAAGCATATTTTATGCGGGCTTTATCTTCCCCTGAATCTGATCCTCTGTGACTGGCCGACCGCGATTGATCTTGTTCCCAATCAACTCGCTCCACTTTCTTGTTCTCTTGTAATTTCCATTCATCCTTTACATGGAGAATGATTCTCCTCCTACCTGTGTGGAGCTCCAATTTTTGTTTGATATCAATAGAAGTCCTACTGGGGTGTTTTTATTACGCCCAAGCCAAAAAATTGATTCTAATGTCTGTCCCTCCCTAGACTCAGAGATGGATCGATCAATAATTCTTTGTTTCAAATTCTGACAACTTTCCTTCTTCCATTCGTCTGCACCCTGACCGCTCTATCTTTTCTGATGACGCCATCAAGTCATACGAGTTTCATAGAAATCGCATTTTAGGATTAGATGTAAAGGAGAGAAAAATTCAAACATTTTTTACTAAACCGATGGTGATAAAGCATGGGTTTCTACGCTCGAATCACAACTTCTCTCGTTCTATTTTTTAGCTTTTCCCAATTTTGAATGAACCTAAGGGTGTAATTTGCTAAAATAGATTGAAGTTCTATTCTTTTGTGTTTCTTACTTTCGTAAGAATTTTTATTGACCTTAAAATTCCTTTTATATACAGGTGAAATGAATGATGACCTTGCGGATGCGTTCCTTGAGGCAGTAAAGCCGACGAAGAAGAACCTTATAATGAGGGGACATGGTGATGATGAGGCCTCTGGCTAATTTTCCAAGAAGCTTACTGTATCTACACCCCTTCCTTCTCCAAGAACTCTCTATGTTCCACCTCTGAAATCCCTTCCTGACGCCCGCATTTGCTATTTGCCCTTGCCCGAAGGCGCCATATGTGGCTTTGCTGAGAGATTGGGGAAAGTTACTATGGATAACCTTTCTAGCATCACTTCTACTTCTCCTTCCCCTCTTGCTCTTTTGCCTTCTCTACTTAACTTTTTCTGCCTTAGCAATGGAGGTGCAGAAAAAGGGGAGGATGACCAGGTCACGGCCATCGTCCGCAATGCCAAGCTTGAGGCAGACCTCGCTACAGCAACTTCCGATAAGACTAAGGTCGAAGAAGAGTTTAAGGAATATCGCACCAAAGCCGAGAAGGAGACAATGTCCATGGAAGATGCTTTGGCCTTGAAAGATCGCGAGCTAAAGGAGGAGGATGCACTGGCAATGTTATAGAAGAAGCTTTCTGACATTACTTACATCGTGGTTTACCAAATGTATGCTTCAGCTCGGCCCCAATTCTCTATTGAGGTCGACCTTAGCTTTTTAAAGGACCCTGTCAAGATTAATAAAGCTGTCACTCACTATTGAACTAAGTGGGCTGAGGAAAATGCCTCTCCTTTTGTTCTGGGCAACCGAGCGAAGATGCAGCATTCAAGGGAATTTGGGCGACTGATGGTACCGAGGTGTCCAAAGAAACTGGGTCTCTTCACCTCCTCATGTAACTACTTAACTTTTGTATGTGAATCTTAAGACCTTTTAAGAATGCAAATAAAAATTAGCTTGTTACTTTTTCTTTGTTATGGTAAATTTCCTTTATTGTGACAGTGTTGTCGTTGTTGCTTATTTTGTTTGTTTTAGTCTTTTGAAGAAGTTTTGTTTACTAAACTTTTGAAGGAAAGTGAGGATAGGCGTAAAAATCAAACCCTAGATCATCTTGGCCTTAATGTAGTAGCTATTTATGGGTGTGAGAAAGAGTTAGATAGGTCATTGACCTAACTTAAGGAGGAAACCCAAAGTTTGCTTTCCAAGATTGATCAAGTCGTTAAAGAGAAGGAGGCGCTCAATGACTTTGTACTGCGCTGATGGCAGTATATTTTAGAAAGTGGATCTTTCCTACCTGATAACCCTTACTTGGAGTGGTTTAGGCTTAAACTAAGTAGATTGCATAAAGACTATGTATTGCTTATCATTTTCGTTTTTGTATATGGAGTCTCTAGATTTATTGTATGGTGGTCCTCTTAATAATATATGTCTTTTTTAATTTTAACTTAGCACCTTTTTTATTTCCTTTGAATCGAGTTTTAATTATCATCAACTAGGTTGGTCCCCATGAGCCTTCGTCTAAGTTTATTAAGGCCTTTTAATCCAACCTTCCCCCTAGTCCCCTTGTCATGGCTCGGATGACGCAAGTGTGCCCAAATCTAGGGTTGTTGTAATGACTCCTACTACAACCTTAAAAGAGGAGAATATCCGTCCAACACTCATTAATGAAAAGGTTAAGAAAGACTAAGAGGAAGCCCTTTCAGATCTTAAGGAGGTGAAAGGTGTGTTGAGCCGTCAACATCAAATTAACATTAAGTTATTCGAAGGGGTCGTGACAGCCGAATCAAAGTTGAATGGATTGCAACAATCCATAAAAGACAGCAAGGCACTTTATGGCGTTATTTATTAAGCAGAAATAATGAAACTGAATAAAACAATAGAAGAAAAGTTTGCTCAACTCGCCTGCTAAATTAAAGAGAAGGAAGATATTGAAGGAGGAAAAGCGGCAGAGGGGTCCGGTTTGGGTATAGTTCCTGGTTCCCCCACGGGTGTGAACTTTCTTTGGCAAATAAGTGGAAAAGGAGACTGGAAATTCATTTCCAGGGCAAATTAAAGGAGATGGAGGTCCACAACAAGCGACAGATGGCGAAGTTGAAGCCGAAGCCACTTTCCAGTTTACAAAAGAAAGGGTAGAGGACTGATGCCCTTAGGTATTTTGGTGGTTTCCCTAGAAATACCAAGAAAACCAAAGCTGAGATGATCGATACTTTAGAAAGCATAAGAGAGAAGGCTATACTCAAGATCTATGAGTTGAGGATTCTCTATGTGAAGCTCAGGTCGCTTTCATTACAGTGGCAGAACCTGCTGATAAACCCGGGCAGGACAAGGTTGCTTCCCCTACAGAAAAACTTAGATAGAAGAAAGCTGAAAGCAGGATGGGGCGAATTTCTTTGCAGCGCGCTATGGACGTTTTTGGTTGTTTCTACCCTATGCTTAATTTGAGTTTTCTTTTCAATATCGACGGTTTCGAGGTGATAATGAAAGAGCCAATAGATCATGGGGTGGATGCTTGTTATGACCCCTATAAGACTATTCACATTAGCTTAGCTCCACCCTTGGCCAATACGGCTTAGGTGTTTTTAGTGTTCTTTTTTAGGAATTTATAACTTAAAACGACTTTGTAGTTGGATATATTTTTGTACACATACTATGTAGATTGTGAATATTTGTGAAGTTTGTAAATTCCTTATGAGTGTTTTACTTGGTCGAACTTCCATTTAGTTTTGTTTTGTGCAGGATAATTTGATCTTCAGCCACTTTTTCGACTGAAATTTGGATAATGTTGATTTGGAAGGAAAGCTTTCCTTTGCTCTAACTAGGATTACTAAGCTGGAAGGCTTGTTGAAGGATGCAGAAGGTGTATATAGGGTCGTATATATAAACGAAATTAAGTTTCTTGAATGCAAGTTGAAGGAATTAAATGAGCTGATTGCGAGAAAAATTAGCGTGGAAGATTCTCCTACTCCCCCATTTGGAGCAGACCCTGATGTCATTCTTACATGGTAGAATGAATTTAAAGATTATTATGAGGCCAAGCTTATTGAGCTAACTAATTTTTACAAATAAGGATCAAAAACCACTGGGAGTAACAACTCGCCTTATATTTCTACCATGTAGGAGCTTTTCGGACCCTACTTTAGGACTACCAAGAAAACAAAGGATGAACTTTTGGATGAGATATAGCGGGTCAGGAGAGTGCCTATGGAACGTATAAACGGTCTTGAGAACAAAGTTATTACCTTAGAGTCTCAGCTCCACCTTGGTGCTGCTACCACTTATCTAGATGGGTTGAATAGGGCTTCCCTGATGGAGCAACTCATGATGAGAAGGTAAAGAGGGTTATAGCAGTCATTACCTCAAAGCATGTGATTGATGTCTTCACTTGCTTCTGGCCTGGACTTGATCTGACATTTTCATTCAACCATGCGGATTATGAGTATGGTCCACTGGATTATGTTGATGTTTGGGCCAGCTCTAACTATAACCCTCATATCTCTTTCGGCAGCGTTGCTTCTGACCGCTCATCGGTTATAATTACTTAGTTGAATTACCCATCTCTTATTCTTTAACTTAAGGATAGTCCTGCTCAGCGTCTAGCACTGGATGCCTGAAAAACCTTATCATCGAAATAGGATCATATCTTGTACTTCCTCTTGATCTGAGTCATATTTGTGACGTCGTCTTGATTTATTACGAGCTGTAGTTTGTCGTTTTTCTTTCAAGCCTTTAAAGCATTTGTAGGGATATATGTCAAGTAAATTCGTAAAGAGTTCACTGTACATTAGCGGAACTAAATAAATATAAGAAAATTATTGCTTTTTGATGATTACCTGGTAAGCTCTTAAGTAAATTCTGGGATTGTGCTTGATATGTTGATTGTTGTGCATCCTATGTATTGTCTTTTTCTAACCATCTTTGGATTTATTATCTATGCAGCTCATGCTTTCTGATGTTTGAGTGTCATGAACTTGATTGTCTTATCATTTGAGCTTGTCATGCGCTTAGCACAATCTGCCACACTATTTGAGGGCGGACTAATGTTTAACTGTGAAGTCAGCTCGCGTATTTACAGCCTTTTTAATTCTTGCGCATGTTTTTTGTACTAATTTAAGCAATCTAATATCCCTGCATCCTATATGGTTAGGTCACATCAATTAACATAGAGAGATTTTCATACTGGTTTAGGCCGTCCAATATCCCTACGCCCAGTTTAGTTATTTAGCTGAAAAGTTGGGCTATATCTACACAATTTTGTTTTGATATCTGGTTCGGGCCATCCAATATCCATACATCCAATATACTTATTTAGCTATGTCAAATAGATTAACATAGAGAGATTTTTTATTACTAGTTGGGGTCGTCTAATATACCTATGTTCAATTCATTGTATTACTACTTTTTATAATAATAACAATGTTTATTACATGAGTAACATAAATCACACAATATAAGGCCTGAGATGCTCTAAGTTCCATGTTCTTGGAACTAGGTTCCCGTAGGGTTTTGATAGCCGGTATGCCCCGTTAGCCAAAACTTCTGCTACAACTAATGCGCCTTCCTAATTTGGGCACAAAGCTCTATCCGTTGGATCTTTTATGTTGGTCATTACTCTTCGTAGTACCAAATGTCCCTTGTAGAAGTTTCTTTCCTTGAGCATAACGTTGTAATTTCTCGGTATCCTTTGTTAGTATATGACAGATACAACTACTACTTCATTACTTCTTTCTTGGATGAGATCGAGGGAAGCTTCTTTCAGGTTCTTGTTCTTCTCTGTCGTATATGATATCCTTCTATGTGATGTGAACTCTACTTTAATGAGAAGCATTGCCTCGTATCCACAGGTCAATGAAAAAGGAGTATGGCTAGTTAGAGATCTGGTGGAAGTCCTATAAGCCCATAATGCTGAGGATAATTCTTCTATCCACTTTCCTTTTGTCTTCTATAGTCATTTCTTAAGTAACTTTTTGATAGTCTTATTTGTTGCTTCAACCTGCCCTTTTGCTTATGGGTGCACGATGGAGGAGAAAATTTAATCATTCTTTTCTCAAAGCTATGTAAATTCCATACTTTAAACCGTGTCCCATTGTCAGAAATTATTTTATGCTGGATTCCGAACCTTGTGATTATATTTCTTACAATAAAGGTGATTATGTTTTTCGCGATGATGGTAGCTAAAGGTTCCGCCTCCACCCATTTGATGAAGTAGTCTATCACCACAATAGCGTACTTTGCTCCCTCCTTCGACATAGAAAGTGGACCTATTAAATCTATGCCCCATATATCGAAGGGCCATAGGCTAGCTAGTGGGAAGAGCTTATGGGATGACTGTTTGGGGGTACTTGTAAACCTTTGACATATGTCGCATCTTCTTACAAATTTTCTTGCATCCTGAAGTGTCGTGCGCTAGTAATAACCATGCCTTAGTACTTTCTTTGCTAATTTGGCTCCTCCAGAATAGTCCCCGCATTGCCTTCATGTACTTCTCTCATGACTCATATTCCCACTTCTTTGGAAGCAAACCTAAGATAAGTGGTGGAGTGCCCTCTCTATGTATAATGTGCCATTAAAGAATGAGTGGTACAGAGCCTGATACCTTATTTTTTTCGAGCATCATTTCTATTTTGGGGTAGGATTCCGTTTAGCAGGGATTGTCTTATGAGGCTCATCCAAGTGTTTTCTTCAATTTGCTAATGGGGAGGTTTAATTGGGGACCAGCCTCGATTTTCTTTGATTTCCTAGTCTTGAGATCCCTAGGTCATCGCCCGTGGGCTCGGGTTAGGACAAGTATTTGGTTAGCTTCTGTGATACTCGGCTTTGCTTAATGTCCTGTTGGAACCATTTTCATTTCATTTGCTATTTTGGAGCACGCAAGTCTAGCTAATAAACTGACAGAAGAGTTGTTTTCCTATGGAATTTGCTCTATACCAAATTGTTCGAACTGCTCCAGTAATTTCTGAGAAAGTTCCACATACTTGGCTAAGGTTGGCTTCTTTACTTGGTAATTGCCTTGCACTTGGTTCACAATTAATTGGGAATCGCTATAAACTTTAATATGGGTTACCTTCATTACCTTGGCCATTCTCAAGCCTATAAGGAGAGGCTCATATTCTGCCACGTTGTTGGTCGCCTTGAAGCCAAGCTATACTGCTCAATATAGTTTCTGCTTATCTGGAGTAATTAGCGTATATCCAATTCCTACCCCCTGTTCATTTGAAGCTCCATCTACAAACAGTTTCCACAACTGTGGGATAAGCTCTTCTTCCTTTGGTTGGGGTTCGATTGGAAGTGTGCATTCTACAATGAAGTCTACTAATGTTTGACCTTTGATTGCTCTCCTTAGGTAGTAAGGGATGTCATATTGGCTGAGCTCCATCGCCCATTACAACAATCGGCCCGATGTCTCCTGCTTTTGCATTATTTTCTTAGCGATTTGTCTGTGAGGATCTTGAAGGGATGTGCTTAGAAATAGGGTTGCAGCTTCCTTGCTGTGAGGAGCAGGTTGAAAGCTAGTTTTACGATGACTGAGTTATTTAACTCTGCTCCTAACATACGCTTGCTTGTGAAGTAAATTGGCCTTTGGGTCCCTTTGTCCTCCCAAATCACTACAGCACTAACTGCTTTATTAGTAAAAGCTAAATATACATACAATTCCGCACCTGTTACCAGTTAGATAGTATGGGAGTGTTGACTAGATGGTCTTTCAGGTTTGAATGCAGCTTTGCATTCTTTGATCCATTCAAATTTGCGTCCCTTCTTCACCTGATCCAAGAATGATACACACTTGTTTGTCGCTTTAGAGATGAATCTGCTTAGCGCTGCTACTTTGCCATTTAGGCTCATGAGATCCTTCGGCTTTGTTGGGATTCCCATTTTCCTTATGGCTTCAATCTTCTATGGGTTAGCTTCAATGCCACATGCGCTCGTTATATATCCTAGGAACATACCTGGCTGAATGGCAAAACTGTATTTCAAAGGGTTTAACTTCATATTGTGCTGCCTTAGGACTTCAAATGTTTATCCCAAACCTTGGACGTGAGTTGACGCTGCTTTTGAGTTAACTAGAATGTCCAATCTGATCTAAAACATAGTATTAACCAGCCTTTAGTAAGTTGCCCAGCATTCTTGAGCCTGAATGGCATGACTTTATAGCAATACAACCCTTTGCCTATCACGAAATTAGTATGCTCCTCATCCGGCTCGAACGTAGCTATCTAGTTATACACTGAATATGCATCTATAAATGAGAGTAGTTCATGCCCACTAGTTGCATCCACTAGCTGATCAATTCTAGGTAGGGGAAAGCTATTCTTAGGACAGGCCCTGTTGAGGTTGGTGTAATCAACACAAGTCCTCAATTTCTCGTTAGATTTTCTCACAAGTACTAAATTACCAATCCATTTTGGGTAGTACACTTCCCTGATGATTCGCCTTTAGCTTCTTGACTTCTCCATGCGAAGCGTTATACCTTTTTTGATCGAGGAGTTTGCTCTTTTTCTTGACTGGATGTACATCAAGATTGATGTTGAGTGCATGATAAATGGTGGGTGGATCAATTCCTATCATGTCTAAATGGGTCAAGGCAAATACATTTGCTGATCTTTCAAGAAGTCTACTAGTTCAGTTCGAGATTTTGTACTGAAATTCTTCCCTATCTTGAGAACCTTTGTAGGGTCCTCTGGATCTACTTGTACATCTTCAAGGTCATCCACTGGCTTTAACTCACTTTTTGTTTCCCCTAATCTCGGGTCTATTTCACTTTCTACTTCCTCTTTTGGGTGAGAAGTAACTGTGAGCGCCAATTTCTAAGCTTATTCGAAGAAATACTACACGTAAACTGAATTATATTCATATACTTTTGCTTTTCTTTCTTTACTAATGTTGTAGTCGTAGAATGACTTGTTTTAGCCTCAGCTTTGGTATTTGATACTAGTGTAGTTCTTTGAACTGATTTGGTTTCGGTTTCATTACTACTATTACAAGTATTAAAAGAGACACTATAGTAGTTCCGAAAATTTTTATTGCTAGAAGTAAGGATTACATTATGTAAGTACCTAGCTAAAACTATTCTCCCCTTATCGACCCTATCCCAGCAGGGATGTTGAACTTTATGATTAGATCCTTCTATGAGATGATTGCCCACAGGCCTATCAATGCAGGTCTTCCTAGGAACACATTATATGGTGAGGGTTGGTCGATGATCAGGAAGCTTGCATAGAATGATTTGTATAGAGGCGCGGTTCCAGCGGTAACAAGCAGGCATGCAAATCCTAAAGGGACGATCCCGGTGTTGTTGAAGCCATAGATCGGCTTAGGGCTAGGCTTTATAATTTATGTTGGAAGCTTCATCAAGTCATATGCTTATTTAAAGATGTCACCAAACTCCCAGAATGAACAAAGACTTTTTTATAGTGCAGTTTGAAATATGCACCGTGACAATGAGCGGATCCTGATGCAGGAATACAACTCCTGGTGCATTAGTTATAGTAAAGACTATTTCTTGTGTTGGCTTTTACTTGACATGGACGACCACATTTTGATGTGTCTTAGCTTCTTGCACATATCTCTCTTAAGCCTTTTTGCTTGCTCCAGCAAGATGTGGTCTTCCATGGATTGAGGCTATGAGGTTGGAGAGGTTTACTGCTTGGTTCTCGTTCGAATCCGGGGTGATATTTCATGTCCTGTCTTCGTTGTTAGCATTTTGAAAGCAACCCAGGTATCCCTTTTGAATCAGCCTTTCTATTTCGTTTTTCAAGTGTCTACAATTGTCAGTGTGGTAGCCATTTGCTCTGTGGAAATGGCAGTACGCTCTGCTTCGATTCTGCTCCACCTTCTTCCTTTTATTGGGCACATTATATGCAAGCTTTGTCCCGATCATTTCATATATTTGTTCAGGAGTATGGGTGAGGAGATTTTTTGCCGTGAAGCTGAGCTCCTTTTCTCGTTTGGTAGCTGGATGATACCCTTCTGCCCCCCTTTTCCTATCATAGTTGAGGGCAGAAGTTCTTTGAGTTTGTGTTGTGGATCCGGCTTCTTCCATCCTTATGTAACTGCTGGCCCTCTCATAGAAAGACTTCATGCTATGACAAGGCTTTCTACTGTTTTTCTCCTACATTGATGTACCACTTCTGATCCTGGCATAGGCCGCTATAAGTAGTGCTTCTTCACTAGTTACTCTGATTCGAGGTGCCTTAGATTTGAAGCGCATTACAAAGTTACACAAGCTTTCATTTTTGCCCTACTTTATACATAACATGGTTTTTACATCTAGGGAGGCCTCTCTCCCTGAGTAGAATTGCCTTAGAAAATCTACGGATAGCTGCCTCCAAGAATGGACCTCCCTTGGTTCGTACTTCCTAAACCATCAGGAGACTGCACCGGCTAAGTAAACCGAGAAGAGTTTACATCGAGCCATGCTTCCCACCTTTAGAATGTCTATGTAATACTCAAAAGTGAAAATATGGACATCTCGGTTGGTGGTTCCATTAAAATTATCGATTGATGGAGTGTTCGTCGATGGAAATTCTATCGGTTTAGAAAACCGTCGAACGAATTTAGAAATAAATATAACCGCAAGCGCACGGCGTACACTTGTAGTACGTGGCGAATATGGGTCGATCCGCAGGGAATTGTTGATTTTAAATTTCTATTCAATCAAATTAACCAATGTTGAAAATGTGATTGGCTAAAAATGTAGAAAACTAACACAAGAAAATTGATAAAATATGAGAGTAGAAAAACAATTTAGAGATAAATTCACTCTCTAGATCACATAGTTCAACCAAAAATGAAATTATGATCTCTTTTTGGTCATTTGTGAGTTTAGTTGATGCATTTATCATAAGCATGGCCTAATTGTATTATTAGTTAACACACTTAAGCCATCAAACTTGAATGCACCCTCCAACCCACTTACTAACTCTCATGAAAATGACAACAAGTTGAGAATGAAATCTATTTTAAGCATGGCCTATTAACTATTAATTAGAAATATAAGCCATCAAATTTTAATTTCAACATTCACTTCTTTGCCATAATCATATGTAGATGAAGAGGCAATTTGTGTTTTGTTTGTTCAAGTATAGCCTATTTGTTATGAACAACATAGACTATCAAATTCAAAGCTAAACAACATCATTAAACCACTTCAATCATTCTCATTAAGCACAAAAAGAGAGCATAAACATCAAATTAAGTTGAAGCTACATGATTAGAGAGCTTCATTACCCCTAAATTGAAGGGTTTAGCCTCTCATATTTGTTATCATATAAACAAGTGTAGCTTGCAACATAAATGAAAAGGAAAAGGAAAAGGAAAAAGAGAGCTAAATGAAAGAAGAGCTAATTAACAAGAAATGAAACTAATCTACTTGCATGGAAATAAATCTATACTAACATGAAAGGAAAACAAACAAGAGAAGAAAAGAGTAATGTATTAAAGTTGCATAAGAAAAAGAATTACATAAAAGAAATGGCTAAGTAGCCATGAAAAGAAAAGAGAAGCTTTCTTTTTATTTCTAAGCTAAAAACTAAACTAAGAGAGACTAAGGGAGAAGAGGGTTATGTAACGACCCGACATTTTGGACCATTCGCATCCATTATAAGTGTATAGGTAGACACTCATGCCGGAGTTGAATTGCTCAAAATACCGCGTTGTTAATTTAAATTTGGCAAAACTGAACATATACAGTAAATAAATAATCACAGATCACAGACACAGAGTAATAAGTGCAGTGGAAATAAAAGAAATAGTAGTTCATGAAGCTACTATATGAATATATAAGATACATCAGAGTTTACAACAGAAGAGTAATACGATACATCAGAGTTAAACCAGATACAACGGAAGAGTAACATGATACATCAGATACAAATCAGAATACATCACTGGAATCATCGAATACGGAAAGCAGAATAGATGGCTGGATCTTCAAGCAAAGCTCCAACTCCAAAGGTGAGTCTCGAATACTGGATCACTCAGTCTGACCCGAGCATAAAACAAAACACAAGACACTCGAGTCAGGATTAACATTCTTATATTAATAAATCCAACTCAAGTGAAATAGCAACTGAAATACAAGTAACTCAAAGGATGTTTGGAATAACCATCCTTTAAGGATCCGTTAAACTATCTACTATGTAGTAGTGTACGATAAGTAGATAATGTCTATCAGTAATATAAAGATATCAAAATAGCGTTAAGTCATGGCCCATTCCACCCTTAACACATTTTTATTCCCAAAAGCATATACAAGACCGTAGTTTCCCCAAAACCGGAAGTCACCAGAGGGCAATCCATATACTAAAGGTACAAATCAAAATCGTAGTGGTCGCGTATAAATGGAATACAAGTATGACAAGGCACATGAGGCAATACCCAAGGTAGTGATACTACCGTTCGCCTGATCCGGACTGGTGAGAACGCAATGCCGCAGCGCCCGCAACACCGTGAAACAACACTCCCAAAATCAAGGGTGCACCAATCGACAACAAGTAATAAGTAGTTCGAAGAAGTGTGTCCACTTGAGGTAGCTAATCCTCCATTGGCCCGGCACAGCTCCTGTTTTAGTCATTTCCAATTTGACACAAGTGTCAAGACTATCCATCATCGTTCTCTTTCTTCAATCATCACGTACATCATTCCAACCACTTCATTCTGGATCATCACTCCGCGTATAGTTATTAAAGTGGTTTTCGGTTTAGATAGAGAGTATATCCATAATCGAATTCCGGTCTCTTTAATAACTTCCGTAATTATTTCACCGATTGGTCGTTTATATATTTCAAAAATCAAATCAATTACAATTTCAAATAGAATTCGTAAACCAACATTTCATTTGCCTTTCTAAATCAATTCCCACAATTTACGTTTCAAAACTTCCAAATTATCATTTCAAAATCTTATAATTCAATTTCAATCTTTATTTAAAACAATTCAAAATTGATTCAAGTTCGTATATAAGTTTCATTCCGAAATCATTTAAATTAATTTAATTTAACATTCCAAATCAGTTTAACTTCATTTATCGATTTCATTCAATATTCGTTAAGTTACTTTATCATTCAAAATAATTTCTATTAAATTTCCAATTCATTAAATCCATTATTTAAATTCAACTTCCTTATATCAAAACTTACAAATTGAATTTAAATTAAATTCATCAAATCAAATCCTTTAATTTTCAAGTCTTACATTTATTTCAATAAATCACATTTTATTTCTTGTTAAAGAAATTCAATTTCACTTATTTACTTACTTAAATAATTTTCCAAACTTAATTAATAAAGAAACTCAATTTCAGTCATTTAAGAAGTTCAATTCCACTTAATAAAGAATTCAATTTTATTTAACTATTAAATAATTCAATCTTATTTAATTATTAAATAATTTCAAACTTAATTATTAAAAATTTCAAACTTAATTATTAAAAATTCAAACTTAATTCAATCATTTCTCAAATTAAACATCGTTCTTTCATCAATTACATTGTTAATATTTTGTTTCAGATTATTAAATATTAACATTTTCTTCCATTAAAAATTCAAATTTCAACTTCATTTCAAAACCATATTATTTATTCAAATAAAACCTTCATTTTATTTTTAAATCAAATTATTGACCAATCGGGTTTTATTTAATTTTCTTTCCTAGGTCAAAGTTCAATTTGGGTATTTATCATTTCAACCCGATTCCAATTCAATTCAAAAATCAAAGCATAACAAAGGGAACTTGCAGTGTGATAACTGGGATGGTGTCAAAGTAAATAAACAAGCAATAACAACAAACAATAACAATCCAATAATCAATTCAAATAATCTCGAAATAACCGTATTAATTCGCATTGTTATTTGTACGAATTAATATACTTATTTCTAGAATCTACACTATCATTTCATGTAGATTAAAGATTATTACATTACAGTTTTTCACTTGTCATCTATTTACAATTTCATACATCATCAATTTAACATCATACATTCAGTGGTTCAAAGTATAATTAAACGAATCCTACGTGTCAATAAATTCAACAGTTAAAGGGGTCATATTATACAAATGTCAGTTAATCAAATTTAACATTTAATTATCCTATATCAAGTTCAATTTCATACTATTTATCATTTTAACATTAACAATTTAACGTCCAATATAAACATCAACAATCAATCAATTATCAGCCAAACTGTATTATCATTGCATAAATAATTAACAGATAATGGTGGCAGATGTCACAGGTGAACTGATACAGGCAATAGCATATATAACAGTGTAATTAACTAACAGCAGTATATTTCAATTGTCGTTTCAATTGAAATCAAATTTAATAAATAAAAGAACGTTAATCGTGAGTGAGTGCTCACCTTTTTACGCTGAAGTTTGCAAGGCAAACACACAAACAAAAATCCGGAAAGCACGAAAGCACGACTAGACACAATTCTGATTTGAATGGATAGAGAGCCTTGATATTTATCTTGTAAACAATAACCAAAACAAGACAATATACACATAAATATTCAACACAAAACAATGTTGAAACAATTTTAAATAAGGAGCAACAAAGAAATAGATGACTTGACCTTGCCTCAACCATTCAAGTGCTTGGCCATGACATCATTTGGCTCAGCCATGATCAGGTCTAGACCTGAAATACTCATCCAATGGTCAGCAAAAAGAAGGCAAAACAATGGAATGATGATGGTAGGAGTTACACATGAAGGAGATAAAGAGTCAAGGCCAAAAGGAGTGGTTTTGGTGCACACTAGGCTCGGCCTATGGCCTATAGGGGCTCGGTCATGCATGGTTCAGGTCAGGTCAGAGGAGAGGCTGATGGTTAGGGGTCAGGTCATGAGGGTGGTGGAGCTAGGGAAGGTGGCCAAGGCAAGCTATGAAGGTGATGGTGGCATATAGGTCAGCTAGGCATTGTTTTGTGGAGTTTTGCAATGTTTTTGTGGTGCTTTGTTCAAGGAATGGTCATGGAACTTCTAGGTCAGAGGAGAAGGTTTATTGGTTGTGGATTAGGTGGGGAAGGAAGTGGTGGTGGTGGTCGGAGGAGATGGTGGTGGCTAAGGCCAAGCAAGGCATGAAGAATCAAGGCAAAAATCAAGCAAAAACAATGGAAAAAGAAGAGAAAAAGTAGAAAAATTTGGAGAAGCCATTACCAAAATTTCAGAAATGAGTTAGGCAGAAATTTTTGATGGAATGAGAAGTCTTTTACGTGAAAAACAAAGATAAAACACACGGCTACAAAAGAAAATGAAAAGGCCAAGGCAAATGAAGAGTTTAGGCAATGAAAAGTCACACAAGTTAAAGCTTAAGTCCTTTCAAATTTCCTTTTCTTTTAAATCAAATAAAACAAATAAAAATAAGTAAATGAATTACAGAAATGAAAACAAAACAAAATAAAATAATAAATAAATAAATAAATTTAGGAAAATAGGAAAAGAATTAAAGAAATTGCTTAATATTGAAAACAGGGTCCAGAAATTACAAATAAATCACCATTGGCTTTGGAAAATATCTACTTCATTTAAAAATATGTTCTAAAGAAAAAATTTGAAATAAATAATTCATTTATCATTTATAAAGTGAAATAAATAATTAAATTTAGAGAAAATAGAAAAAGAATAAAGAAATAGTCTATTTAATTAAAACAAGGCTTAAAATTACAAATAAAACATCACTAGCTTTATAAAATTTCTATTTCACTTTAAAACAAATAAAAGTCAAATAAGTAAAATAAATGATGAACAAAATAAAGTGGAGATTAAATAAAATAAGTTCTTAAGGAAATAGAAAAATAAATAAAGATTTTCTTTAATTAATTGAAACTGGAAATTAGAAATTATAAACAAAATACAACTGACATTGGAAAATGTCAATTACACTTTGAAAAATGTTTTAAAACCAAAATATATACATAACAAGTTATTTTACCCATATATATAAACATAAATTATAACATTACATGACCAAATAAAATATTATTTGTGTAATTTAAAATAAACAATTTAGTTAAATACAGCAAATTATACACAATATTCAAAAGGGCAAAACTTTCACATTATAAACCAGATTTCAACGAAACGAAAAGTAGTATTATTAAAATTTTATTTACTTTCATAATAATAGATAAAATTCAAAAATTCAAACTTTTTAAAATTTTAAATTAAAAGTCAAAGTTTGAACATATTGACCAAAATTCATATTTCTTGAAAATATTATATTTGTTCATGTTTGGGATTATAATTCACATACAAAACATAATTAATATTTAAAATAACAAAATTTTCCATTTTAATAAATAAAATAAAGTTTTTAAATCAGGAAATTCAATTTAAAATAATTACAAAATACAGGGTTGTTACACTCTCCCCCACTCAAAACTTTTCATCCCCGAAAAGGAATGAGGTACGGGAAGACACAGAAAAAGATAGAATGAGATAGAACTAAGACAATAAAAAAAAAGATTGAAATTATACCTGGTAACAGTCGTTACAGGTAAATTCAACAAGACGGAGATGATCTTCCCAAGATCCTTTTAAATCAAGGACACAAGCACGAAGAAGATTCTTGAAAAGTTTTCCAAAACAGACTGGTAAATGTATTTTGGGAGGAAGAACTACAAATCGAACTTTAGGAGATAAGATCAATTTGGAATTCCATTCCCCGCTTAGGATGCAGGGGAATAGGAACAACCGAAGGATAAGAGATTGGAAAACAAAATAAGATGATAAATTTTAAAACCATAAAAGTTTCAACTTAAATTAATAATTGATTTCATCCATTTGATTTTTCCTAAGTTAATTAAATCTTATCTATTTATAATTTCATTATCTTATCACCCAATTAACAATTTCTAAAATAGTGAATTTGAGATCATTCATTATACTCAAAATTTTATTCAATAAGTTTCATGCTTCTTTATTCCAGATGGTTATTACATTTATTCCACTTAATATATGTCTAATCACATATATTAAGTATACTTACACTTATTATGACTTACTCCAATTTATTCATAAGTTCCTTTAACATCACTTTATACTGTATATTATTCAATTAACTTTTTATTCTATTTACCTTAATTAATCCTTTATAACTAAAATTTAAGTGTATAACATTTATTATGACCACTCAAATTTTATTTATAAAATCTCCTTTATATTGTGTGTTCTCCAATTACATATTTAACTTTTAATAATTTAGGTAAGTTATATTGGAATGCAAGAGAATATTACACAAATAAAAATTTTAACTCAATTATCTAAGCTTCAATATTTATTCAAATTTTGATTTCCTTTTATAATTGAAATTATCCTTTAAGATAAAATTTAAGAATTAGATTTTTGATTAACTTCAAACTATTTTAGAGATAATTAAATATACACAATATATATCAAATCAACTCTTAAATCACATATATTATAAATCAAGTCATAATTAGAAAGCCAAATCAATTTAATTTTCCAAAACAAAACTATAGCAAGGCTACAAGATGGTCTATTCGCTTCGAAACTCGAAAATGAACGTCGATGATGCTGTAGTCATCACCGAAATTATTTTCCAGCGACAAAGAAAAGAGCACTGATTTACAAATTAAAAAAATCCTTTGAAATAATTTCTACTAGAAATACTTTTAAATAATATATCCTTTTTAAAACTTTCAAAACAAAGTTCAAAATCATCGGAAATTAAATTCTCACATTCTTGATTTAAATCCATTTAAATTTCCAAATTAATTTATAACCATGTTTAATTATTTATATATGGAACTAAAGCCAATGATTATAAAATACAGGCAAAGTTAAATATTATTTCTTAACACCCAATTCCATTAATTATCAAAAATTTAGAAAATTAACCTTATACATATTATAATTATACAAAATTTATCCATCTACTAAATTTAAAACCATATTGTGTCAGTTTGCTTTGTTCAAGTGTTTTGGAGATCCTATCAATAGCGTTGATCAGACAAACCGATCGGAAACCCAAATCAACATCAACAACTCAAACAACACAATATATAAAACATCTTTAAAATATAAAAATTTCAAATACAAGATTAATTTTTCAAAATAAGGATAGGGAATCAAATTGATGGACTCAAATCAAAGAGAAATTTGATTCGAGGATAAGTTCGAAACAAGATATGATGATCAATAGCAAAGTAGGAAGATTGATAAGTTTATATAAATCGCGGGCAACCTTAACCGGGTCGACCGTGACTACAAGCATAAGATCGATGTGGAATTTCGAGGTAAATCGACATTCGATCTCAAGAAATAGAATTCAGGTATAGCAGGAGATAGATAGCATCGTAAACCGAGGATACAGAAATCTCCGGTAAATCAATGCCTATTGTAAAGGTGTTTCACCCATTTACAAAATCATTCGAAGTTTGGCGAGACCGCCAATTCATTATAAGGGTCATTCAAGGTGGAGCTATGTGATACTCCGGAATTAGAAAGAAGACGAATAGTGAGGGACACGAATGAAATTTCGGAACCGAGGGGAACGTTCCAAAATTCAAGGGAATTGAGTCAAAGGAAGAGATTGAACTCGAATGAGAGTGATTCCGTAAATACATTTACCATATATGTTAAGTTTTGCCTAGAGCTACCAAAGCTCTAATACCAACTGTAACGACCCGACATTTTGGACCATTCGCATCCATTATAAGTGTATAGGTAGACACTCATGCCGGAGTTGAATTGCTCAAAATACCGCGTTGTTAATTTAAATTTGGCAAAACTGAACATATACAGTAAATAAATAATCACAGATCACAGACACAGAGTAATAAGTGCAGCGGAAATAAAAGAAATAGTAGTTCATGAAGCTACTATATGAATATATAAGATACATCAGAGTTTACAACAGAAGAGTAATACGATACATCAGAGTTAAACCAGATACAACGGAAGAGTAACATGATACATCAGATACAAATCAGAATACATCACTGGAATCATCGAATACGGAAAGCAGAATAGATGGCTGGATCTTCAAGCAAAGCTCCAACTCCAAAGGTGAGTCTCGAATACTGGATCACTCAGTCTGACCCGAGCGTAAAACAAAACACAAGACACTCGAGTCAGGATTAACATTCTTATATTAATAAATCCAACTCAAGTGAAATAGCAACTGAAATACAAGTAACTCAAAGGATGTTTGGAATACCCATCCTTTAAGGATCCGTTAAACTATCTACTATGTAGTAGTGTACGATAAGTAGATAATGTCTATCAGTAATATAAAGATATCAAAATAGCGTTAAGTCATGGCCCATTCCACCCTTAACACATTTTTATTCTCAAAAGCATATACAAGACCGTAGTTTCCCCAAAACCGGAAGTCACCAGAGGGCAATCCATATACTAAAGGTACAAATCAAAATCGTAGTGGTCGCGTATAAATGGAATACAAGTATGACAAGGCACATGAGGCAATACCCAAGGTAGTGATACTACCGTTCGCCTGATCCGGACTGGTGAGAACGCAACGCCGCAGCGCCCGCAACACCGTGAAACAACACTCCCAAAATCAAGGGTGCACCAATCGACAACAAGTAATAAGTAGTTCGAAGAAGTGTGTCCACTTGAGGTAGCTAATCCTCCATTGGCCCGGCACAGCTCCTGTTTTAGTCATTTCCAATTTGACACAAGTGTCAAGGCTATCCATCATCGTTCTCTTTCTTCAGTCATCATGTACATCATTCCAACCACTTCATTCTGGATCATCACTCCGCGTATAGTTATTAAAGTGGTTTTCGGTTTAGATAGAGAGTATATCCATAACCGAATTCCGGTCTCTTTAATAACTTCCGTAATTATTTCACCGATTGGTCGTTTATATATTTCAAAAATCAAATCAATTACAATTTCAAATAGAATTCGTAAACCAACATTTCATTTGCCTTTCTAAATCAATTTCCACAATTTACGTTTCAAAACTTCCAAATTATCATTTCAAAATCTTATAATTCAATTTCAATCTTTATTTAAAACAATTCAAAATTGATTCAAGTTCGTATATAAGTTTCATTCCGAAATCATTTAAATTAATTTAACATTCCAAATTAGTTTAACTTCATTTATCGATTTCATTCAATATTCGTTAAGTTACTTTATCATTCAAAACAATTTCTATTAAATTTCCAATTCATTAAATCCATTATTTAAATTCAACTTCCTTATATCAAAACTTACAAATTGAATTTAAATTAAATTCATCAAATCAAATCCTTTAATTTTCAAGTCTTACATTTATTTCAATAAATCACATTTTATTTCTTGTTAAAGAAATTCAATTTCACTTATTTACTTACTTAAATAATTTTCCAAACTTAATTAATAAAGAAACTCAATTTCAGTCATTTAAGAAGTTCAATTCCACTTAATAAAGAATTCAATTTTATTTAACTATTAAATAATTCAATCTTATTTAATTATTAAATAATTTCAAACTTAATTATTAAAAATTTCAAACTTAATTATTAAAAATTCAAACTTAATTCAATCATTTCTCAAATTAAACATCGTTCTTTCATCAATTACATTGTTAATATTTTGTTTCAGATTATTAAATATTAACATTTTCTTCCATTAAAAATTCAAATTTCAACTTCATTTCAAAACCATATTATTTATTCAAATAAAACCTTCATTTTATTTTTAAATCAAATTATTGACCAATCGGGTTTTATTTAATTTTCTTTCCTAGGTCAAAGTTCAATTTGGGTATTTATCATTTCAACCCGATTCCAATTCAATTCAAATATCAAAGCATAACAAAGGGAACTTGCAGTGTGATAACTGGGATGGTGTCAAAGTAAATAAACAAGCAATAACAACAAACAATAACAATCCAATAATCAATTCAAATAATCCCGAAATAACCGTATTAATTCGCATTGTTATTTGTACGAATTAATATACTTATTTCTAGAATCTACACTATCATTTCATGTAGGTTAAAGATTATTACATTACAGTTTTTCACTTGTCATCTATTTACAATTTCATACATCATCAATTTAACATCATACATTCAGTGGTTCAAAGTATAATTAAACGAATCCTACGTGTCAATAAATTCAACAGTTAAAGGGGTCATATTATAAAAATGTCAGTTAATCAAATTTAACATTTAATTATCCTATATCAAGTTCAATTTCATACTATTTATCATTTTAACATTAATAATTTAACGTCCAATATAAACATCAACAATCAATCAATTATCAGCCAAACTGTATTATCATCGCATAAATAATTAACAGATAATGGTGTCAGATGTCACAGGTGAACTGATACAGGCAATAGCATATATAACAGTGTAATTAACTAACAGCAGTATATTTCAATTGTCGTTTCAATTGAAATCAAATTTAATAAATAAAAGAACGTTAATCGTGAGTGAGTGCTCACCTTTTTACGCTGAAGTTTGCAAGGCAAACACACAAACAAAAATCCGAAAAGCACGAAAGCACGACTAGACACAATTTTGATTTGAATGGATAGAGAGCCTTGATATTTATCTTGTAAACAATAACCAAAACAAGACAATATACACATAAATATTCAACACAAAACAATGTTGAAACAATTTTAAATAAGGAGCAACAAAGAAATAGATGACTTGACCTTGCCTCAACCATTCAAGTGCTTGGCCATGACATCATTTGGCTCAGCCATGATCAGGTCTAGACCTGAAATACTCATCCAATGGTCAGCAAAAAGAAGGCAAAACAATGGAATGATGATGGTAGGAGTTACACATGAAGGAGATAAAGAGTCAAGGCCAAAAGGAGTGGTTTTGGTGCACACTAGGCTCGGCCTATGGCCTATAGGGGCTCGGTCATGCATGGTTCAGGTCAGGTCATAGGAGAGGCTGATGGTTAGGGGTCAGGTCATGATGGTGGTGGAGCTAGGGAAGGTGGCCAAGGCAAGCTATGAAGGTGATGGTGGCATATAGGTCAGCTAGGCATTGTTTTGTGGAGTTTTGCAATGTTTTTGTGGTGCTTTGTTCAAGGAATGGTCATGGAACTTCTAGGTCAGAGGAGAAGGTTTATTGGTTGTGGATTAGGTGGGGAAGGAAGTGGTGGTGGTGGTCAGAGGAGATGGTGGTGGCTAAGGCCAAGCAAGGCATGAAGAATCAAGGCAAAAATCAAGCAAAAACAATGGAAAAAGAAGAGAAAAAGTAGAAAAATTTGGAGAAGCCATTACCAAAATTTCAGAAATGAGTTAGGCCGAAATTTTTGATGGAATGAGAAGTCTTTTACGTGAAAAACAAAGATAAAACACACGGCTACAAAAGAAAATGAAAAGGCCAAGGCAAATGAAGAGTTTAGGCAATGAAAAGTCACACAAGTTAAAGCTTAAGTCCTTTCAAATTTCCTTTTCTTTTAAATCAAATAAAACAAATAAAAATAAGTAAATGAATTACAGAAATGAAAACAAAACAAAATAATAAATAAATAAATAAATAAATTTAGGAAAATAGGAAAAGAATTAAAGAAATTGCTTAAATATTGAAAACAGGGTCCAGAAATTACAAATAAATCACCATTGGCTTTGGAAAATATCTACTTCATTTAAAAATATGTTCTAGAGAAAAAATTTGAAATAAATAATTCATTTATCATTTATAAAGTGAAATAAATAATTAAATTTAGAGAAAATAGAAAAAAGAATAAAGAAATAGTCTATTTAATTAAAACAAGGCTTAAAATTACAAATAAAACATCACTAGCTTTATAAAATTTCTATTTCACTTTAAAACAAATAAAAGTCAAATAAGTAAAATAAATGATGAACAAAATAAAGTGGAGATTAAATAAAATAAGTTCTTAAGGAAATAGAAAAATAAATAAAGATTTTCTTTAATTAATTGAAACTGGAAATTAGAAATTATAAACAAAATACAACTGACATTGGAAAATGTCAATTACACTTTGAAAAATGTTTTAAAACCAAAATATATACATAACAAGTTATTTTACCCATATATATAAACATAAATTAGAACATTACATGACCAAATAAAATATTATTTGTGTAATTTAAAATAAACAATTTAGTTAAATACAGCAAATTATACACAATATTCAAAAGGGCATAACATTCACATTATAAACCAGATTTCAACGAAACGAAAAGCAGTATTATTAAAATTTTATTTACTTTCATAATAATAGATAAAATTCAAAAATTCAAACTTTTTAAAATTTTAAATTAAAAGTCAAAGTTTGAACATATTGACCAAAATTCATATTTCTTGAAAATATTATATTTGTTCATGTTTGGGATTATAATTCACATACAAAACATAATTAATATTTAAAATAACAAAATTTTCCATTTTAATAAATAAAATAAAGTTTTTAAATCAGGAAATTCAATTTAAAATAATTACAAAATACAGGGTTGTTACAGGTTACATGAAACATAAGGGGTACTTATACACGTGTTAAACCCTAATTCATATTTTTGGAGAATGCCCAAAATACCCTTGAGAAAGTGTGGAGGCCAAGTAATAATTAGCTTCTACTAATCATCATTTAAGTGTACATGAAGCCAGTAATTCCATAAGCATGTGCATTAGCCTCTAATTTGTACATTAAGGTAGGTGGGTAGATGGGTAGGTGGGGTCCTCCATTATCTTCACTTTGAATTATTTCCATCTTCATTTGTTCTCTTCACTCTTGTGCATGCATATATCATCTTGTAACCACTTGTAAAATTCACCAAATTTCCTACAATACACCATAGAAAATTCCAAGTAAATTTTCACAATTTAATAAATGCATAAAAATGACCATTTTACCCCTATATAAAGATGAATATGTGACAATTTGAAAATAATTTGAAATTTGGTTTAAACAAGTTAAAATACCCTATATGATCATTTATTTAATTTAAATAGATTAAATATGGTGGTAAAAATATGCACATTTACGTGCACATCAAATACCCCCACACTTATCTTTTTATTCGTCCTCGAATAAAGAAAAACTAAGATAAATCCGTTTTCGTAGGGAGCACGATTACATTGAGCATATGCAACAAGCCGTTAAACCTCTGGGTGTCCCCAGTAGGACGAGTGTTGTCTCGTGAGGGTTTTCAGTGGATACTACCCACAAAATACAAATGCAGGATGAAAATATTTACAAAATGCAAGATTTATTTACAAAGTGATGAATGTGAGTTTTTGGAAATATTTACGAATGAAGGATTTACTTTTAAATTAACACAAATAAGTTAAATATAGGTTTGGTTATTATCTTGAAAATTTAAGTAATTTACTCGTCAAAATTTCCAACAAAAATCAAGTTATCATTAAAAAAATAGACAATAGTTTAACTCGTTGTTTTGGTTGATAACAAAGTGTAATTATAAAATGGATCCTTATTTGATTATCAAAGTTTATCAAAGTGGTAATTTTATTTCTTTTCAATAACAAATCAAATCAAATAAGTTAAAATAGTGCTTGGATTTCATTTGCTTACTCTCTCCATTTTTTCTTTTGAAAATTTTGTTGATATTAGCAATATTTACATATGCCTAACTCAGATAAACTGAGGCCAGATATATTACCCATGCACTGCCTTGCGGACTGATGTGAGGGCAATACAGAGCGTGGCGAGTGAACACACAAGTGTGAACACTTATTGACTGTAGGTGTTATTAGTAAAATAATTTTTATATACACACACCTAACTCAGATAAACTGAGGCCAGATATACCGATCGTGCACTACCTTTCGGGCTTACGTGAGAAGGGTACAGAGCATGGCGAGTGAACACACGAGTGTGAACACATGACTCTAGGTGTTTATTAAGAAAATATATACATATATACAAGAATTTTGTTTTTGTTTTTTTTAGAGAGAGAGTTTCGAAAAATCATCTTAGCATCATTTAACTTAGAAGGCAAAAAAAATGTTATATCCTTTACTTTAAATCAACCACTTTTTAAAACAAAGATTTTCTGTTAGGATATATTTCATAATTATCACATATGAATCTTCCTATATACTAGTTAAACCATTTTTATTTGTAATCAAACTTCATTTTTATTTTTGTTAAGACAAATTAAATTTCAAAATTTTTAATTTAATAAACCAAAACCATATATTTATCCTATAGTGTTTCTTTAAAAATAAATCAAAATGCATTAAAAAAAATTAGATTTTTTTTTATTTTGGAAAGAAAATAAAAATAAAAATAAATAAACCATGAAAAATCGAAAATGATGATGAGACTCCCCCCACACTTGATTTTGACTGTGTCCCCACAGTCAACCCAAGTGAAAGGAGAAAAATAAAAATAAAAACATGACATTTATTTAAATAAAAATTAACGGTATTTACACGAGATCAAAAAGTATATCGTCAAAAAGTAAATGAAACGGTCTTCCAAAGACCGATTCATTTGTCTCGTCAAATATGCGAGACATAGCTTAAGCTCGGAAAACCAAACCATACAAGATTTCGAAGTTGAATTTGGATTTGGAAAAACGAATGCCATTATATTAAAAATTGTACGAGTCGTTTTATTTTCAATGATTTTTGGGGTTGATAAAACGATTGATTGAAGTTCAAATTTATTTTCACCAAATTGAAATTCAAGCTGTTCATTGAAAAATTCTTCAGAATTATTGATTTCAAATTGGTGATTTAAATCTTCCCCATCAGAGTTTAACGACTCGTTTTCAAAAAGTTCATAAAACTCGTGTTCGTTAAATTCGACTTCCTTTGTTGGATTATCAACAACTTTATTGCATAAATCAAGTTCAAAATTCAAAGTTGTTGTATTCAAATTTTCAGAAAAAGGAAGATCGAAATTTAAATCGAGTTTCTCACCCTCAAAAGAATTTAAATCCAACTCAATTACCAAATTTTCAACAACTTCATTAAGATCATCATTTTCCATTTCAAAAGTTGTCATTTGAAAATCAGTGATTTGGGTAAAAGTTGGATTATCGTTTGACTCGTCACACGTTGGAATTTGATTTTGTTGTTCACGTTGTTTCATATAAGTTTCAAACAATGAATCCGTGTGATCATCGTAAATTTCGTTCATTTGTTCAACAAAATCCAATTTATAATTATTAGCTTGAGGATTTTCGATTTGGATTTGTTGAGAACAAAAATTTTCACTTGCATCATAGTCGAGATGATTCCCATTGCCTAAATTATTTAAAAAGTGGATCACATTTTCGTTTTGATTTTGAAATTCATTATGGAGTTCACAATTGAATTGGCATGGGTTATACTCGAAATCGTTTGAATTTTGAATTGAATTCAAATTTTGATTATTTTGAAAACTTTGATTTGAATCATTTCCCAAATATGAATTACACAAATCATTTATCATTTGATTTTGTTGTGTAGAGATTTCAAGTAAAAGACGAAATGCTCTTTTCAAGATTTAAGGGTTGGTCATTGTTTTGAAAATTTTGTGGTTCAAAATTTGAATCATTTAAACAATAGTTGTTGTTAAAATATCCATACGAATTTGGAGTGAAATCATATGGATTATATTGATTTTCACAACTATTGTAAAATTCAAGTGAATATGGAAATTCAGACATTTTCAAGAATGTTTTTGGTTTTTTTTATAAAGGAAAATATTTACAAATAAAATTTGTTTTTCAAAAGGGAAATTGATTTTTGTTTTGTTTTTTGGTTTTTCAATTTTTTTTTTGTTTTTGAAAAAGTTTTATAATTATTTTTTTCTTTTGGATTTTGGTTTTTTCTAAAATTTTTGGATTTTTAAAATTTCAAAGAAAAAGGATTTAAAAATTTCAAAGGAAAAGGAATATATACAATTTTTTTTAATTTTGGATTTTGATTTTTTTTTAAATATTCATGAACTAATGCAACTAAATGAATGCAAGAATTAATTACAAATGATTTATCCTAAGTTAACCCAAAATTGTATAATTACACATTGTCTTAGTTCAACAAGATATTTCTCAGCCAGGTAACGGACATGATTTATCGGTGCACCACGAATCATCGTAGCAATGCAGCCGAAGGTTTAAGTACCTTCAGAGAAACAACCACTATAATATTTACGAATCACCGTAATATTTATAAATGGTTATTACTCTGCCGTAGCCTAGACACCAAGAAATTAAATTGTTCAAAGAAGACAACTTGTCAATATACAATTAAGAGTTATCGATGTCTAGCCGTTATTATTAATCAAAATCTAAGATGAAATGCAAAACTGAAATTAAACGTGTATTAACAATGCAACTACGAATGTAATTTTTTTGTTTTTTAATTTTTGAATTTTTTTTTAAATATATATATATATATATATATATATATATATATATGCAAATGCAAGCAATCAACAATGCAACTAAAATAAAAACAAGAGATATATACAATGCAAGGCAAATAAAAACAATAGATATATCAAGCAAGTAGTTTTTTTTCTTTTTATAAAGCAAAGCGAAGCAATTATTTTTGGGCAACAGTTGAGCGAAGCAAGCAACTTTTCCAATCTGCTTTGGCAACCTAAAATTTAAAACAAGATATATACAATTGTTTTTTTTAATTTTTTTTTCGAAAAGGAAACTTAAAAGTGAGGTTTTACTTAAAAAAAAATATTTTTTTAAAGGGTGAAACAAAACAAAAGTAAAACAAAGCAAGCAAAACTAATTAAGCAACCCTAAATAAAACAAAGTAAACAAGGTAAACAAAAAAATTAAAAGAAAATGCCCCTTTTTTAAAAATTTTAAGCCCAGCCCACTTAACAACCAAACTCAGTAAAAAGAAAAACCGCCTATTTGAAAACAGTGAAAATCGACAATAAAAGTGAAAATCCAGACCCAAATCATCTTCGTTCACTTATTCTCTACTGAAGAACGAAGAGAAAAATAAATTTGAAATCGATAATAAAAGTGAAAATGGCAAGGAAGCGAGTTGCAGTGGAGAGGTTTCGATTTGGGATAGGAGGTTGGTGGCGATTTGAGTGTCGACAGTGGACGCGGGTTCGTTTGAATGATTTCAGGCGATTGCGTGAGGCGATTGCTGGTGGGCGATGGAATTATGGTAATGTTCGGCTTGGTTTTGGGTTGTTCAATTTCATCGATGTTTGATGGAATAGGCGAGACGATTGGTTCGTGATGTTGTAGAGGATGGTGGAAGTAGGGCGATGGTAGAGGATTGCTAGCAGTGGTTCGAAATTGGTTCGAGGGGATTATTATTTTTTTGTTGGTTTTTCAAATTTTTGTAATCCAGTAGTCGAGTAGTCGGCAGTTCAGGGAGGCCGATTCAGGGGTCCGCGATGCACTTGTTCGACGACGTTTGAGGCAAAAGGAGGTGAGGTTGTTCGATTGCTGTAAGGAATTATTGAAGGAGGAAATGGTGATGACAGTGATTCTGGTGAGTGAATTGTGAAGTGCACACTGGAATTGTATCAGTGTAAATGTTGTTGCAAGCAAAGAAGTGTTGTATATGTATTGGAAGTGTTGAAATATATTGAAGTATATGAAGATGTTGTTTTGGTTGTGGGAAGATGGAGTATAGAAGATGGAGTATATGAAGATGGTTGTGGAAGTGTTTGAAATGTTTGCAACTGAAGTGGTTGTAGTTATGGTGGAGGATCTGGAAGGATATGGTGATAGCTGAAGCAATGTTGGTTGGTGTGGCAGAGGCAGTTATGACAGCAATGGGTGGTTGGCAACAATGGGAGTAGTGGCAAAAAATTTGGTTGTGGAGTTGAGACAATGAAAGTGTGATTGTGACTGTGAGGAAGGAAGTTGATGGTATGGATTATTGTTTGAACTGTGGATGTTGGTGGATATGGCAGTGGTTTGTGGAAAGGGTAGTTTTTGTTCGTGACAGGGTAGCTACAATGTTATACAAGTGAGGATGGTGATAGAGGAAGTACTTTGCAACAGTGATTTGAGATGGATATTGTAGGAAGGCTGGAAGAAGTTTGTGGGCGGTTGTAGGGGCAGTGACAAGTATGAAATAATGTGATGAGAAGTGTTGACAGTTTTGAAGTTGAATGTACACTGTTGTTTGAAGTGGTTGGTTTCTGGTGATGGATGTATGCACAGCAGTGTGCAGGCAATGGTAAGTTGTGAATGGTGAAGTGGATTGTAGACTTCTGGTGTGTGGGTAGTTTTGTTGCAATGCTGGTGGTTGTAAGATGAGTGGTTTGTTGGGGTATGAGTGGTGGACTTTCTGTTGTACCACTGGATTCTGTTATGCACAGTTTTGAAGTGCAGTGGCTTGTTTGGTTGAAGATGCGATGACAGCTTGAAATGGCAGATAAGTAGCAGATTGTTTGGTCTAGGCTGTGATAGAGATGAAGTTTAGAGGGGAGTTATTGTGGAGAGGGCTTTGGATTGAAGTGTGTAGTTCTAAGTAGCAGCTACACCATTGCACAAGTGCACTTCACAGTGAAGTATGGTGATGATGAATTGGTGGGATGTGTAGGGGTTTGCTCTGTGCAGTCAGACAGTAAGGCAAGCAGTGAAATGTAAAACAATATATGTAAAATGAGAAATGTTAAACAAATGTAACTGTACTGCTAACAATGAATGAAAACCCCCTTTTTTTGTTTTTTTAAATAGAAATAGAATATGAAAACGCAAAATGAAAATAGAACAACTGCAAACACACAATGAAAAGGCAAGCAAAAATGAACAATTATTATTTTTAAATAACAAGCACACAAAATAAAAACACAAATAAAATCACACAAAAATAATCCAAAGAATAGAAAATCAAAATCAAAAGCATTCCCCGGCAACGGCGCCAAAAACTTGTTCGTCGACGGAAATTCTATCGGTTTAGAAAACCGTCGAACGGATTTAGAAATAAATATAACCGCAAGCGCAGGACGTACACTTGTAGCACGTGGCGAATACGGGTCGATCCGTAGGGAATTGTTGATTTTAAATTTCTATTCAATCAAATTAACCAAAGTTGAAAATGTGATTGGCTAAAAATGTAGAAAACTAACACAAGAATATTGATAAAATATGAGAGTAGAAAAACAATTTAGAGATAAATTCACTCTCTAGATCACATAGTTCAACCAAAAATGAAATTATGATCTCTTTTTGGTCATTTGTGAGTTTAGTTGATGCATTTATCATAAGCATGGCCTAATTGTATTATTAATTAACACACTTAAGCCATCAAACTTTAATGCACCCTCCAACCCACTTACTAACTCTCATGAAAATGACAAAAAGTTGAAAATGAAATCTATTTTAAGTATGGCCTATTAACTATTAATTAGAAATATAAGCCATCAAATTTTAATTTCAACATTCACTTCTTTGCCATAATCATATGTAGATGAAGAGGCAATTTGTGTTTTGTTTGTTCAAGTATAGCCTATTTGTTATGAACATCATAGACTATCAAATTCAAAGCTAAACAACATCATTAAACCACTTCAATCATTCTCATTAAGCACAAAAAGAGAGCATAAACATCAAATTAAGTTGAAGCTACATGATTAGAGAGCTTCATTACCCCTAAATTGAAGGGGTTTAGCCTTTTATATTTGTTATCATATGAACAAGTGTAGCTTGCAACATAAATGAAAAAGAAAAGGAAAAAGAGAGCTAAATGAAAGAAGAGCTAATTAACAAGATATGAAACTAATCTACTTGCATGGAAATAAATCTATACTAACATGAAAGGAAAACAAACAAGAGAAGAAAAGAGCAATGTATTAAAGTTGCATAAGAAAAAGAATTACATAAAAGAAATGGCTAAGTAGCCATGAAAAGAAAAGAGAAGCTTTCTTTTTATTTCTAAGCTAAAAACTAAACTAAGAGAGACTAAGGGAGAAGAGGGTTACATGAAACATAAGGGGTACTTATACACGTGTTAAACCCTAATTCATATTTTTGGAGAATGCCCAAAATACCCTTGAGAAAGTGTGGAGGCCAAGTAATCATTAGCTTCTACTAATCATCATTTAAGTGTACATGAAGCCATTAATTCCATAAGCATGTGCATTAGCCTCTAATTTGTACATTAAGGTAGGTGGGTAGATGGGTAGGTGGGGTCCTCCATTATCTTCACTTTGAATTATTTCCATCTTCATTTGTTCTCTTCACTCTTGTGCATGCATATATCATCATGTAACCACTTGTAAAATTCACCAAATTTCCTACAAAACAACATAGAAAATTCCAAGTAAATTTTCACAATTTAATAAATGCATAAAAATGACAATTTTACCCCTATATGAAGATGAATATGTGACAATTTGAAAATAATTTGAATTTTGGTTTAAACGAGTTAAAATACCCGATATGATCATTTATTTAATTTAAATAGATTAAATATGGTGGTAAAAATATGCACATTTACGTGCACATCATGGAGCATTAAAGTTATCTGAAAAATATGTTTCTATAATGGTCTCGCTAAATGGGGAAGAACCTTCTTCCTTAATCCTTTCTCTGGTATTCTATTGGCAAAGCATTACCAGCTGTTCCATATGAGTTTTTAGTTATCGGATCTTATTTTCCTTAGGATCCATCTGGGACAAATCGCTTCCGTATAGCGAAGAAGTAGAATCTACAAGAGCAGATCATGCTTACTTTTCCAATAGATGTGGGTTTATATTAGTGGGTTTCGATTTGATCTGAGGGTAAGCTTGGATTTTGCTCTTGAGTTTGGTATCGGTTTTCAAGCCAACCTCACTGTTCTCATGACTAAGAGTGTCGTTATCACCCACATATTGCATAACCATCGCAGTTGGTGAATGAAGGTGGTGAGCTATAGATGTTGAGGTGAAGTTGCCTAAGGGCAATATGCTGGGCCATAGTCTTTTCTATCCCCTCCATTCGTTGGTTTATTTGGTTAGTGGAAGGCCTGAAACGCGGCTAAGATGGGATCTAAGGGGGCTTCTATAGAAGCTTCTGCCTTGATTTGAACTTTTGAGGTTACTAGTGGATTTTTCGAGGTTTTTTAGGCTAGGTGTAATTATTCTTGTGTAAGAGGAGTCATGAAAACTGTGGGATTCATGGTTTGTGGAGAAAATATAGGTAAAACTTCTTGGATTGGGGAATCAGAGATTCAAGCCCTCCTTCTAGCGCTAAAAAATGCTGGTGAGATTTTTTCATCTCACAACACCCAAGTGATCAGCTTTGTGATTACAACACTAATCACCTTCATGATTAACTGTAACAAAAGCCTTTTTGACATCTGTATGTCGACACTAATATATCCATGGTATTCACGTGCTGGGCACCCAAGTGCTGGAAAGACATAATGTTGGGGTAAAAAAAGAATAAGAATGAGGATAAAAAACATCAGAATCTCACATGCAAAATGATAACATATAATATCAAAAGATAATACACGGAGCTACTCTAATATACATAACATTTCAGAGTTACTAATTAAAGTACTATCATTAGCCTTGACGGTTATAACAGTCTGTTCTTATAATTACTGAAATATATACACACACGTATATATACATACAGTAATGCGGTGGAAATAAACACTATGGTATAGGTAAACATCCAGCTCCTCTCCAAGAGCTCAAATAAACATCAATGAAAACCTACGTTTCTCAGACTACTCGAAAGGGCACCCATGGAAACACTACACCATAATCCCGATTTCGCAACTCCTTAATGCGGCAGCTTTACAATGGCTTTGAGCCGTTGCTAATTAGAAACGGCTTTTAGCCGTTGCAAAGGTCTTTAGAAAATTAACCTACATCGTTTCCTTTTTTACAACGGCTTTAGGCCGTTGCAAATTGAAATTGTACTTCCCTACCCCCTTTAACCCAGTACGCTCCCATATCTATCCAGTACTCTCATAAAAATAAAAAATAAAAAGAAAGCAGAAAACCCTAATCATCTCCTCCGCAGCACCTAAAACCACATCGCCAATCATCTCCTGCAATCTTCGAAACTACCCCGACCCTAATAGCGACCACCCCCTTTCCAAATTCGCAACCTAAACCATCAATCCCCCAATCCTCGCCTGAAACTCACCACAGCAATTCGCCCTCAATAGTTGAAGAAAGCAATTCTCCGAATTTCAATTCCAAATCGGAGAAGGCTGAAAACAGAAATCCGAATTGAAGATTGCGGATCGGTTTGAAGACCCTAATCTTGATTGAGTCAAGGTATGAAACTCGCAAATATTTTAGTTCGGCGTATGCTAAACGCTTCTCCTAAATGATTACTACAACTTCCTTGTTGTGTTCATATTTTGATTTAATTATACCCTATATTTATCTTCGATGAATTAACTCAGCAAACATCTGCATACTCACGTATGTTAGCTGCTTGGGATGACAGTGACCTTGATATACTTGAAATTTCATTGAAAACTAAGACAAAATTAAATGTTACATTGACATATGTAACTTAGTTAAGAATATTTGTATATTTGTGTGTCACATGTATGAATAAAAAACATCTGGTGTTACATTGACATATGTAACTTAGTTAAGAATATTTGTATGATGAACTGTTCTGCCTTAATTTTCATAGCCAAATTAAAAGCCTTTGAAAACTTGGCATCATCTTTTGCACCATTTTGATTCAAGTCTAACCAAAAAAACATTGAATTCCACCTGCTAAATATCGATTTGTAATTAAACTAAGTTAGAAGAGTAATAAAGTATGTAGCATCAGTACTATTATTGACTTTGGACTTCAAAATTGCTTAATATGGAAAATAGTTTCACCATCCAATTCATGTAGCATGGAGAATAATGTATACAAAGCATCTATCATTGAAGTTCACATTGTTGCACATTTAAATATTATATATTTCAGAAAAGTTTTATAGTTCCAAATAGAGCCAAAAAGAGTGTAGAAATCCTTGCACTATAGGTAGCCAAATTTAACAGAGAGCAACAATTTTTTTTATAACAAAAAGTGGTTGAACTAAGTCTTGTTCTAGGTAATGGATAATGGTTTTAATTGTATAGCACTGTACATTTAAGCAGGCTACCGCAAATGAATAAACTGCATTAAGTAGGGAAAAACTATGATAAATATTTAGGACGTAGGAGTTTAATATTAAATTTTAGTATAGTGATCTGATAGGAATCAAAAATAAAAAAACAGTAGCACAAAATAGATGTACTTTTAATACATCTGTTCTTCTGTCAGCTGATGCCACATTACAGCTGCAATCTTGGTTTTATCAACAATGACTGCAAAATTTCAATACATAAGTTGTTTGTCTTGGTTTAAGAATAGTAACCAACATTTTTTTTAAAACGTATCAATATAGTCTCGCGTGACCATTAGAATCAAATATTTATTTTTCCTTCTGATTTGACTATAATACCATTATATTCTGAACCCGTTAAGGTCCCATTTTTGTCATTACACTTTGATTGATAATAATGAAATAAAAGAAGCTCCGAACAATATACACATGCATGGCTTTGTGGATTGGAATTTTGCCAAAGTCTTTGAATAATGAATTTGATTTTTGATTTTTGTTTTTGTTTATTATTATTATTATTATTGGAACCAAGATATCAAGGACCCAAGTTAAGGCCTCCAAAATTTCACGCAAGCAAATAAAAACTGCTCAAAACATGGAAGATCGGATGACCAATGTAGAGGGTACATTGAAGACTTTAGTGGAATTGATTAAAGGAAATTATGAGAAGCAAATACCGGACAATGCTTCGAATGAAGGAGGAAGTAATGCATGTCACGATGCTACTGAAACACAGCCGGAAATTGACATTGGCAATCGACAGAATTCTTCCGAGTCGGTAAGTTTGAAGTGTGAAATCTTAAACTTTAACTGGAGGTCATTGCGACAGGTATAGTATGCAGAGGTTCGTTGGGTTCAATTATTCATGGAAAAGCTGTACCGCCATCATTTGAGAAGTTGGTTGTGGATAGCATACTGCTGCCAGATGAAAGCACAACCAAGCAAAACCATGCTCTTGCTACGACCTTCGAAGAAGTTGGAGTCGGTGGTTTTGTGTGCCATCCGAAGAATCTTCTTCGATACCTGTAGACGCTGTAGCACATCAGGTAGTTACTTGCAAATTTATGCTTTACTTAAAACAGATGGATTGTCGATGATGCTTAATCAAACAATCTTGAAGCAGGCTTTATACTTCAAATTTTTCATGCACATAAAATTCTTACAGAAAAGGCATCAAGCTGAGATCATGTTAGTTACTAGTATACTGTTAGTAATTTTAGTATGGGATGAATTTAAACACACTTATCTAAGTTTTTAAAAGTAGGTCATTCCTTCCAATAGTGCATTCCACTAAGCACCCCTTTAACTATTATGAAGAATCTTTTTTTCCATATTTTCGACCCGCATCGCAGCGGCCAAAATTTGAGCAACAAAAAATTTAAATTTATTTACTTTTACAAATATTTTCAATAAAAAATAAAAAGGTATCAAAAATGCATTTTTTGCTCAAAAAACAAAGAAAAATAGAGAAAATCAAAATTCTGGAAAAATAATAACAATTCCAAAGTTTAAAAGGGGTGGTTAGCGAAATTAGGTTTTGGACAGCACCCATCTAATAAAATTTAAAAGGTTGGTTGATTAATTTTCACTTTTAGTATTTTTTTAAAAGTATGCATGTTTGAAGCTTCATTTTGCTTTTGTATGCTAACGTGCGGACCAGTTTTGAATTTTTTGAGCTATCATTTTTTCTTTAACTTCATTTTCAGTTTAAAAAAGAAGTTGCTCTCTATTGTTTTATAACAAGAAAATACGCCTATATGCCGGGTGAATATACAACCGTATATATATACAGCTATATTTCTTTACTATCCACATGTAATGTAAATGCTTGATCATAAAAGTTTACAAAAACGCACAGAACAATATTTGTATATCAAAAATTGGAAGCTATTTTGAACATCTGCAATAAGTAGAAAAAATCACATTACTGTCATTATTATGGTTTAATTTCCAATGGATAGAAATTGAAGGCCTTGTATGATTCAAACATCATAAAATAATGTGTAAAATACTAAAAATGTAGACAAAGAAAAGATCACATACCTTTGTAAATAATTGAGTTCTATGCAGTTGTTCTCTATTCTTGTCTTTGTTCTTGTTTCTTTACTTTTTTTTACTATGTATTGAATTGCATTGTGTTTGCTAATTGCTATTGCTTGAATTGCATTTTTAAGTTTACTGTCTCTGTTTCTGGTTCACTGTATTTTTATAAAAAGAAAAAAAAAACTTATTTCATTTCCACATTTTCATTCACTATTACATAAATCTCTCTGTTGCATTGCCTGCACATATTTATTCTCTGTTGCATTGCATTTTTTTTTGTTTACATCTATGTTCATGGTTTCATTTACTCCTGCACACACCATATTACCAGAAACATTGCACAAACCAATCTATCTCTGCAGCCCATTTCATCACAACATTCATATAATCCCTTTGCATTTGCATATCCACCTCCATTGCATTCATACTGTTGCACCACCATCTTCCATCATCTACGGCAAGACAAAACTTTACAATTCCCTACTATTACATTCATCTACCTGCAAAGCATCATACTTTCCAGACTTCCATTCCGGATAACTACCACTACCATATCCAATAGAAGTAGACACCATGTGTATTATACTTTAACATTTTGACATTTATCGTCACCTATGTTTATAAAGTATGGTAGTTCTTTGACTGATTTAAATTATATAAGGCATTTTGCCTGTTCAAAATATATGTCATATACAGTTTGCCATATACATATTCTGAACTGGGTTCTTCTTTGCAATATACAGATTCTTTGCTCTATGATGATATAAGGAGGCTTCCTTTGCTCTGTGAACCTTTGACTGAAGATAAAAGCTTCCGCTCTTGGCGTTCCTCTCAAATAGTGTATTATATCTCTTGTAGTACGCTTGTAGTATGCTTGTAGTACTTTATTGTGTTCGTATTGTTTTGGTGAACTAAACTTTATGATGGTATTGTAGTATGCTTGTGTTGAAATTATCGTAACTTATGTGTTTTATGATGGTATTGTGGTATATATGCTTGTATTGAAATTATCGTAACTTATGTGTTTTATGATGGTATTGTGGTATGCTTGTATATCAAATATTCATAGATTTCTGCTGAATATGAAATGCAGTGAAAGCAATAAAAAAACATTTTTTTAGAAAAATTTTAATATAGCAACGGCCAAAAACCGTTGCGAAAATAAATTTGCAACGGCCTTTACCCGTTGCTCCAAGGCAACTATTCTATTGATCTTAACATGTAGCAACGGTTCTAAGCCGTTGCTAAATAATATTTCGCAACGGCTCATAACCGTTGCTTTTACAATAAACTGCAACGGCTTAGAGCCGTTGCGAAATCATATTTAGCAACGGCTTTGAACCGTTGCGAAATTTAGCAACGGGTCTTTTTGCAACGGTCCAAAGCCGTTGCTAAATTAATATGCAACGGCTTAAAACCGTTGCGAAATCGGGATTATGGTGTAGTGAAATAAGGGGAAAATAAAACCATGGGTTAGACATAAATCTAGTATGAGAAACTCAAGAAATATATAGCTATCATATAATAGTACTTATGAAATTTCATGGAATACCATAATGGTTATCCCTCAAAAGAACCACCATCTAATAAATACATAAGGTGATGTAATAGATTATGTCTAGGGTGAAGAATATAAATTAGAAAATAGCTATACCGCTTAAATCTAACGACACAACAATATTGAATAGGAATACGATCAAAACCGCTAAGGTGCATTCGCATATGGATTTTCCACAGAGACTACCCTGGTAAAACTCGTAAGTAAACTAAGACCAATCTCCATGACAAGGATCAAAAACTATCTTTCAAGCATCGTATATCTTTAAATAAAATATACATACGGTAAACACAACTAGCCCAAGCCCGAACATGTGGACTAAGTATCATCAACTTCCTCGGTGCAATATATTGACAAGCATACTCTAGATTCTTGAGTTGATGTACTCCCAAGGGTTTGCTAAACCCAAGATCATGCATCCTACTCTGTCTTAGTCATATACCGATGGTGAAATCGCGTTTATCATATCAACCAACGAGCCACAACTCGAAAAAAATCATGAATGCCCAAGTGGATTCCATCATCTCGGATAAATCCACTTCCAAGAGATAGAAAATGTATCTCGGTCTTAAAGTGGTTTCGATAAGTAAAACACTTACTGATCTCGGTTACTTCAAGATTGAATCGACGAATTTCCAGTTAACTCAATTCCGGTTCTTTAAGAAGTAAGTGAAAGCTAGAGAAGTTTCATGCGAATGCTCCTCCCCGGGGGTTCTCAAAGCATATAAAGCCGTGAAGCTTTTTGATACTTCTTAAGCTAATTTGGTCGTATTAAACAACAATGAAACGATCGCATATGGAAACTAAGTCTTGTATACTTATCACATTACTAACCTTTTCAACTTCTACTATCCCTCAATCAAGAATGAAGCCGGTAGTTTAGAGCACTATTGCTTCTACACCCTACTCGAATCATCATTCTTAATTCTCATAGATAGAATCAACTCTACTTCATTGACTTTTGATGCTAAGCACACAATTAAATATTTCCATACACAAGTAATCACACAAAGCACGATCAAGTCACATGAACGACTTTTAATCCTCTTTTTATTTAATTAATCTTTCACTAATTACAACTTCTTTTAATAGTAAAACTCTTTTATTTAATAAAACTTCTTTCATTTGATTTAACATCCATACTTAATTAAAACTCCTTTTAATTAAACACCTATATTGATTAAAAACCTTTTATTAATTAAGACTTAACTTTCTTAATTAAACTTCATTTATTTAATTAATATTCTTATTAATCTTGTAGATAGATTTAATTTTCCTTCATAAATGATATATACTTTTATTCTACTATTCATGTATTACTATTCATTTATATTGTACTTTACTATTGATTTATACTATATTCTATACTTCAAAAGTATTCATATACTTATCTCAAATGGTATAAGTATATTCACAAATCATTAACAAGATTTACTTACATTAATTTATAATCAAAGAAGTTAAAAACAAATATTACTAACATACTGTTACTATAAACCCCTTCTCTTTTATAAATTAAACATATAACTTTTCTATTTTTTATAAAAGATTCCATACTTGTCCTTATCTTTAAAATTCTATTGTTAAAGACCTAATTTTATACTTAAGGGTTTAAGAAAAGTGTTACTCAAACGATGTCACAACAAACCCGAAACCATTTCACACTTAAGCATTTTATCTAAAACTTTCTTTTTAAAAGATTTAATTACATTTAAGGGTTGAAGATAATTGTAACTTAAACATTTGTCACTACAAACCCAAAACCATTCACTTATAGTTATCTTTAAAATATTCATTATTAAATATCTAATTATAATGCTAAGTATAATATTAATAAGCGTTAAAAATAATTATTAATTAAACAATGTTTACTACATCCAAAACCATTTTTATACTTATTATTAACTTTCAAACATTCATTTTAAAGGTCAAAGCATATTCACAATTACTAATTAAGGTAATACACTTTTAATTGAACTTCTCAAAACCATTTATTTAACTTAAGTGTTAAAAATTCAAACTTCCTTTACTAATTTATAAAATATTTAACTTACTTTTTAAAACTTATACACACACACACACTTTTAAAATACTTACAATTATGTTAAACACTTTAAAACTACTTTAAAATATATTATAATTATCTATATAGAATATTATGTAAAAATAACAAATTTTAAAACAAATGGAAAAACCAATAATAAACATGTTTCAAATTAAAAGCCACTTACTTCAAAAATTCATTGTCAATTATTAATAATATATTTAAACTTGATACTAATTTCAAAACACTCAAATATAAGTTAGAAAATAATCCTAAAAAGATTAGAGGAAAACACTTAAGTAAATATCATTTTTACACAATTTAAAGTTTTAAATAGAAAAGATAGCATTTATTCAAATGCTACAAAAACAACTTGCAAAAGGTAAAAGTGTTTTAGAAGCAAAGATAGCCTTTCAGAAATGCTATCTAAAGTTTCTGGGCTATTTTTATGCTACAACTTTGCACTTAGTTTTCGATGCTTTAACAAATGATATTTGGCCCTTTCTTTTTACAGTAGTTATTATACTTTGGGTACTTAAAAATCTTGTAGAAAAATCCCAAATAATTTCTTTTTATTATTTTATAAAATTTTCTTAAAACAAGGTATTTTTTGAAGTGCTCATTTAGCGACTATTTCGCTATAACTTTTACCACTGCGGTCAACTAGCTACTAAATGGTTTAGGCTTAAAAAAAATTACAATAAAAATAATATATAATTTACTTGTTAAGGTAGTAAAGAAAACCCTAAGGAAGTTTCTACAAAAATAAGAGTTAATTTCCAAAAACAAGGCATTTAAAAGTGTTGATTAAGCGACTATTTCGCTGTTGACTTTTACAACTTTGTTCAACATTTTCCACAACTTTTCAAACATATTTTGTTTTAAAATACACTTCTAGAAGTGTAGAGAACAACCAAACCAAGTTATATCAAGATATGTCCATAAATCTCCAAATAACACAAGTTAAGATTAAGGGATTTCAAAGTACTTTCACAGCGACTTTCTCACTTTAAACATTCACATACAGACCTTTTTCATCCCATAAAACATATCCAAACATGTATACATCAAATCATGGCCATGTTATAAGTTTCAGAGGGATTATAAGAGAGATTATAATACGTATATGCTATCATTTCCTTTCAAAAGCTAGAGGGGTCTAAAAAGTGATAACTTGCATTGTTTTCATATGCCATTTTATATTTTTAACAATCACCTATTATACAAACATTATATATTTTGCAAGATGGTGAGATGACTCACTTGTTAACAAGCCAAACAACAAGCATAAGCATCTAGAATCAAGGCAACACTTCCTACCATCACCCCAAAGCACAAAGCTACCTCCTTTGCTCAGCAAACACAAGCACAAGCCTCCTAACCCTCCTAGATGCTCATGGCATGAGCATGATTTCCCCTTTTCTCCATTATTCTTCAACTTTTTTGATGCTAAACCATGTACAAATGATGATCTAAGATCTTTGTGAAAGTTTGGAGGAGGGTAGAGTTGATTTAAATAAGATCTGAAGAATTGAAGAGAGGTGGAAGTGTTGAATTCTTTTTCTTTTTTGCCAAAACTTAGCAAATGGAATAATGAGATTATGAGATGCAAAGGAGTATGTTTTAGCACACAAGAATACCCCAAAGTATGCCACTTTGGCCAGCCAAGAAAGCTCCACCATGATGCATGCAAGCCCATGCCTCTTACACACCATACCTTCCCTAAATCACTCCATATAACTAGGGTCTTTATCCCCTTGATTATTCTTTGGTTTAATTAATCTTGCTTATGAAGTTAGGTGATTTAAACACTTTCAAATGTCTTTATATGTTACACCACAAAAACAAAAGAGTTCAAACAACTTTTATCTAACAAAAGGTCGTTTATAGATGAAACGATTTTCATAAACGAATTTATTATCATTAGCTTAAATAAAAAGGGTGTTAACAAGGTTATTAAATCAATTTAGTCACATTAAATCCAAGATTCAAATATTTAAATAATTCAGATATTTAAATACAAAGTGTCCAAAATTCTGGGTTGTTACATTAAGAATCAACAAATATAAGCAACGTCAAATTTGCCTAAAAGGTGGTAATTATGTTGCTGAGTGTTTACATAATCATGTAGTTGCATTCTAACTTGTTATTAAAATGTCAAGTTGAATTAACATCCAATTCAGGAAAAAAAATACTGAAAACAAGGTAAGAAAAAAGTGTAGAAAAAGTAAAAGACATAGAGTTTTACATGGTTTGGATGTTGAGGAATCCTACGTCCATGAAAAAGTATCACTTTCTTATTTTATATTTTTTAGTATGGACATTAATGGTAGAGAGTACAGAATTGTTAGTTATTGACCTTAAACATCTCAAACCGGGAAAAAGAAGAAGATGCCTTTTTGGCTATAATGCTTTTCCTATTTATAGTATTGAGATGCACGTGGATCACCATAATCCTCCTTCTACTCTTTCTGTTCCTACCCTTGGATTTTTTTCACGTGTCATCCATCCATCTTCTTTATTTGATGTACGTAGATTGCTGATGTGTTTTTGGCAGAAAACAATAATTTGAGCGGTTGAATTCTGGGCTTTGGCGAGAGGTTTGAGATTGAAGTGGGAATACCCAAAATTGAGGTGGAAAACTCAAATTTGAATGGGTTATGCACTTATGAGCTTGAGGAGCAGGAGCCCTATGTACTGCTCCCATGCGTGAATGAGAGTGTAACGAGATGCTACACCCTTTTTTAGCATGAACTGTGTTATCTTCATTATCTTTGTCCCAAAAATGTTGAGAGTTGTGTCTTTGCTCTGCCTTGGACGGCATTGATACCTATTGGGCTGAATTATGATGTATGGTGTGGAACATTTGCATAGTACTAATTTAGAGATGGATAAAGTCGAAGTCGAGCCATATTACTTGGTAAAAAAGGTCGAGTCGCCATAAGTGGAGGTTGTTGCCTTATGTGATTCCACGTCGAACTACTCTTGGTACTGAGCTGCAAAAGTTACTGGTAAGGAATGCTTATATCTTTGTTGTTTGGCTATAAGTGGGGTCCTGCGTTGGAGCATTGTTTGAGTGACCTTGTGTGCAGCCCTTGGAATGCTTTCGATTCCGCACGGTACTGCTTAAGGAGTCCTCAGTGGGAGAAACACAGGCCTACATCTGAAGGTGTTAGCAGTTCATAAGCATTAAGAATAGCATTAGGTTTTATTAGGCCTTTTGGTATGTGCAATGTTCACATATGGTTTGCTCAGAATGGATAAGGAGTAGATATTAGTGAAGGATTGGGTGCAGTATGTTGTGATCTTGGCTCGGCCAATCGTTGATGACTATTCAGCAGAGTTTGTCTTGTCTAGGTTTAGAGTTATTGGAAGGATGAGGTATGTACAATGTAGTTCATTGGTTGGTGTGATTGGCCTGCATAATTACGGCGTAGTCTTATTTGCTAAGTTATGCAGTTTGGCTTTGATTATTCCTAGACATTGTGCCCCGGTGTTACTTCAGGTTGAACGGTGCAATATGACTTCTTATTGTGTTGATGTAGTTCTCCAATGTTGGGTAGTGCTTTTTTAAAATAGTGGTGCAATTCTATCACCTCAACATCAAACCAAGGTGGAGGTGCATCCTTATGGTTTTTTATGTTGGTGCAAGATTGCGGTGTAGCCTTGGAAGCTACGTCATAGTCCTGTATATTAAAGCAAGTATTAAGTTTGTAGATTGTTACCTACACTTTGTAGCCATCTTAAGTTTTCAAATAATCAACAGAACGTAATACCAGATTCAGGGGATTGGCGTAGTCCCTAAGTCTTGTCATTGTCTTAAGACATTAGTCCAGTACTATCTGGATCTTGCCTTGTTCCTTGCTTCCTTTTTTGTTGTTCAACCTTAATCGTAGGGACAGTCCTTTTGGTTCAGTGCTTGCATTAACTCGCCTCTAACAGAATTCGGAAAATATGGGTGTAACAGTTTCCGTTCCAATATATTTCCAAAGAACAAATATTTAATTTTAAATCAATATTTAATTTTTTTTTTGAAAACCCTTTTACAACAACTTTGAAGATTAGTTTATCAGCTAAAATACTCTTTTTATACATGTCTTCGAAATATTTAACAAACCAACATTTATTTATAAAATTCATTTACATAACCAAATTCCAAAACTTCCTCTTTCAAAGTAATTCAATTTATATACTAATAATATTTGCAAATGTATTTAAATCAATTTCCTTTTACTTAAAGATGGTTATAAAATAAGTTACCTCTAAAAATTTATACTAAATAAAACATAATAACAAATTTTTACTACTAATGTTTTCCTATAATAAATAAAGCACATGCAACTTTTTATTATTCCAAAACATTATTTTGTAAAACTCAACTTCTCGTCAATTCTGATAAAAGTAAATTCATCGCTTTTAGAATATAAATTTTATATCCTATTTTATAAAAATCCATCAATATTTTATATAAACAAAGATAGAAAAATATCTATTCAAAGATCGACTTATAAAACAAATACCACAATTTCAACTTCTAAAAATTAGTTTCTTTTCAAAAATTCCAAAAATTCATTTTAAATATATGTCCCCTATTTTTATAAAGTTCTTCTATAGAACCTAATTTTTAAACCATTTATTTCAAAGATATTATAATTTAAGCAAATTCTTATTTTACATATACTTCCAAAAGTATTTAACTCCAAATTTCTCCTTTTAATCAATTTCAAAAGCAATGTCCAACCTTTGTCAAAGAAAAACAAGGACATGCAAATATCATATATTCAATATTAGAGTAATCTATCTCCCAATTATATTCAACAAAATGGGATCACATCCATTACCATATAGAACATTCATAATGTTGAATTTCTATTTGTTTTCAACTTATTTTAGCCAATTCATTAAAATCAAATATATCAAACAAAATTCAGACACAAGCATGCAATTATATTTCAACCCATTCAACCATTCCCACCTAAATTTCATCATATCCAATAGGCTAGTTCTATTCGCACCTCGCTTTCCTCCTTTCACACCTTGTTAGTTTATCAATTTTGAATATTCCAAAATTGCTCTTATCTTCAAACCATAACAGATCACGTTCAAGAGAAAAAGTCATGAAAACAAGCTCCAATAAAGCAAGGTTCTATAAAATCCTTGCATAGTCCAAGCGAGGTTTATTTACTAACCTTGCTCCTACTGAACTAGGTTCGTATAATAACTTAGTAGGGTCGAGCAAGGTTTGTATAATAACCTATTTTGGACATCGCGAGGTTCATGAATCAACCATGTCATATTTGAACGTTGATTTAAAAAATAAGGGCATTTCAGTATGAATTAGGGGTAAAAAGAAAAAAATAGGGTGTGATAATTTTTTGAAACTGAATGGGATGTGAACGAAGGAAAGTGGGGTGGAAATAGAACCAACCTATCCAATAATCAAATTAAAGCATGCAAAAATAAATATATATTCCAAAACATAGATTACTGTGAGGTAAAAAAATAACTCATCCAAATAATGTATCCAATTCTTAGACTCTGCTCTAGCCATAAACACTTACCCTACCATTACCAAAGTACATTCCCCATCTCAAGACCGTCGTTTGCGTGCCACCAGAAAATTACCCAACACCGCCTCAACTATCACAACCATAGCTAATGACGCAATTGCCATTTGTTCCTCGACCCAGGCACTCCCAACTCTGCCTTCCTCTGACAAAGCTAGCCTCCCACTTAAACCCCTGTGTAGACGAGCACATCTGCCTCAAACCCGCATAGTCATGGCGCCTATCCTACCGTGCCTCCATCTCTCCTCCTTACCGTCGCTTATTCCAACACACACAGTTCTTTTTTTCTTCTTCTTCTTTCCATGTTTTTTCCCTAAGCGATTTCAATTTTGTGTGTTAAGGGCTCGGGCAAGAAGAAGCAATATGGATTGGGTTCGGATGTAATGAGGGGGAGAGGATATAAAGAGGGTTTTATTGAAGTATTATAATTTTCCACTTTACTCCTTTTAACAATACTTATATTGCAAAATTCAATTTAAACTTTAAATATTGCGTAAATTACTCAACCATTTTGTAGAAATAAATTTATATGCAATCAAAGTTGATATATTGCTTATATTACCAAGTATATTTCAATAACTCATACCGAATATTTAAATTCAAAACTTATTCGTTTTCATTGTTTATTAATTTTATTAACAATAATCGGTACTTTCCTTCAGTTATTTCAATCATAGTTAATTCAATTGTAAATATATTAAATCATACTTAATTCAATTGTAAATATATTATTTTCATTGTAAATATATTACTCGAGTTCAATATATCTTCTGAAAAAAATTAATTACTTCATTCAATTTATTAAAAACAAAATCCTTTATCAAATAGGCTTTATTATAATAAAAATATAATTTCAAAATTAAAAATTATAAAAATTCGAATTCAAACATTTTATATTACTTAAATTTATTCGTTACAACGACATGAAATGTAGGGTGGTTACACGAACATGTGTATTTAATACACATGTAGTACGCCCATGGTAAGCTTATAGAATATTAAACGAAAGTAAACAACATAATATGCAAAATGCAATAAAACGATTCGATTTGATCGAATTGGCGAGAATATTGGAAAAGAGACCAAATATACCTAAAAATGAATAAAAATTCAATCTTAAAAGTCACTCCTCCCTATGATACATAATGATGTATAGATAAGGAAAAATTGAATTTTGTTAAATAAAGTATGATTGATAATGAGTGAAGTTGAGTTAACTTCTTTCTGTAAGGTCGTGTACTTAAGACTAAGTGCGTAATGTTAAAAATAATTTCATCTAAAACCCTAGTTTATGATATTATTGAAGATAAGAGTTTATAAAACCCGTATGTATATTAGGTTAAGGAGTTGAAGGGTTGTGCATGTCGATTGACTGCACGTAATAATTGTTCATGAGGGATCTTGTGTGGACCACCTCAAAGGAGTTTAGGATTAACCAATATTGGTCGATTGAATTATGTTACGAACATAAGTTTCATTAACTAAAAATTGAATTGGTTTTATACATACATATAGGTATATCATAAAAAGTTTAAGAATCCTATACAATTGCACTAAGGAGCAATTATTGCTTCGAGAAATGCCAACTTCGTAATGAAGGAATTTATTATAGAAATTATTGGTAGTAAAATGGTTTTGAATATGATCCAAAGATACAACTAATTGTGAGGGTTGAAATGAAATTAACCAAACCTAATCGAACAAACATATTAGAATGTCTGATAAGTAATCTCACATGATGAAGAAACATGAGTTTCATATCACCATCGAGAAAAGAACTTCATAAGTTGTCAATGAGCCATTAAGAGTATTAACTCTATCATATAGTACGACGCGCACATTCGAAATGGATTCCAAGTACGTTTATCGAAATATGATTTTGATAGTTGTACTCAAAGGGATATGATCCATTGGCTACAAATGTATCTTCGAGAAGATGGCGGCTGTAGTTGGAATATAGTAAGCAAGGTCGATAAGAATAACAAAATAATTTTTAATTATTGAAATTAACATAACAAATTCATCATTCAACTTGCTTTAATAAATTCAGATTTTACTTGCAAAATTAATGCCAATATGATTTTGAGTTTTTGTGCATCTATGTTGAAATATAAAAATCAAATAATGATATAGAATAGAGTATTTATACATAAACCTAAGTGTCTCAAAGTCAGTGGGAGCGATACTGAGTTTGTGGGTATCAAATATGATCCAAGAACTGATATGAAAGTAATGTTCGACGAGTATTAGAGTTGAAAAGTTATTTTAACAGAAATATCAAATAATTTTATTTTTAGTTAAAATGCAGAGGATGCATGGGTCTATAAGAAAGAACATTAAAAGGTACTCGGATATTTTTTGAAACCATAAGTAAAAAAACATATTGTTGATTGTTAACAGTGTACTTGTGTTCAAATCAACTTTTAGTTTGGTTATTTAATTCTCGATATAGGATTTGAAAAGACATCTTTTACAATCAGTATAAAACGATGTTGGGAATGTCCCAAACGATATGCACAGACATTGTATTAAATGTTTAATATGTAGCATGTAAGATGGATTCCTTCTGCAGTGGCAATGGGAATTATAAAAAATAATGCCTTGTCTACTATATCTTATTTTGCTTATGTATTTGATAAATAAAACAAGTACCAAATCCTAATTAAGATCTATAAATGGTAGTTAAGAGTATTCTCGAGTATTTACTAGAGAAATGTACATAGAAACAACAAGCTTCTTATGAAGAAGTATTCGAACTCAAAACCTCATAAGTGACATCGAGTATAGTATGTCAATACTAAATCATATTTAAAGTTTAGTTAAGGAAACTAAAGTTGGAAATGTTCCAAACATAAATATTATAGATGATTCAACCAAAAGGCTAAGTGTTTGCACAAAAAAATGGACAAACACCTCAAAGTCGTATGATTTAATAGATTTTATGTTGTTCTTAGTGATTTGGGTGATTTATGCAAATATATGAAAAGCAGGGGCTAAACTGTAAAAGACACGCAGATTTATAGTGGTTCAGCTAGAATGTGCCTACGTCCACTTTATATGTTATTTCTCTTTTCTTGTTTAGATTACAAGTACAAAGTTTTGATACCAGTAAAAGAAAGTTGTTTGAAAGTTCTCTCCGTGCTTGAGCTCTCAAACTTGTCCCCCATTATTGTACCCCTGCCCCTCTATTTATAGAGTGAGGCTGGGGGTAGGGGTCTTGGATGTATATAGCTGCTGGTGGGCCTGGGCTGACGCGATCTGGCCTGGTATTGTTCGTCCGGAAGGAGCTTGGTTCGGAACGTCTCGGTCCGGTGGTAGGTGGTCCGGTAGGAGCTTGGTTCGGAATGTCTCGGTCCGGTGGTAGGTGGTCCGGTAGGAGCATGGTTCGGTAGTTGGTGTTGTTGGTCCGGTTCGAGATGATTCGGTGGGAGCTTGGAGCTTGTTGGCTCGGTACCGAATGGTCCGGTAGGAGCATGGTTCGGTGGGAGCTTGGAGCTTGTTGGCTCGGTACCGAATGGTCCGGTAGGAGCATGGTTCGGTGGTGGTATAAACGTACCCAACATTTGCCCCCCAAAGTAGGGCATACGCTTAGCGTATGTCGTGCTTTGTTCCAGTTTGGACGACCACATTCGGCCCGAGAACCGAACCGGCTGGTCCGGCTATCAACCCTCCTCTATAAGTAGGAGCCATATGCCTTCGTCATACCTTACCGAACGAAAATAGCCGAGTCAAATTCTGAACTGTCGAATCAATCTTAGCTGTCGGACCAGGTAAAAAAATTTTTTTCTGCCGAACCAGTTTTTAAGATTGAGTCTCTTTGTTCTACCGAATGAACCTAAGGACTTTTAATGCCGAACGAACTCGATACCGAACGAACTTGAAAATTTTCTATATCGAATGGACCTTATACTGAGGAAGCCAAATGAATCTTATACTGAGAATGCCGAACGAATCTTATACTGAGAATGCCGAATGAATCTATGCCGAATGAATCTATACTGAGAATGCCGAACGAATCTTATACTAAGAATGTCGAATGAATCTATGCCGAATGAATCTATACTGAGAATGCCGAATGAATCTTTAGTTGGGCTTTACTGAATGAATTCGGGGATTCCGAGTGTTGAATGAACCCTTTACCGGATGGACCTTTGTACCTGAATCACCAGTGAAACTCTAGATTACATAGTTTATGTGTCTTAACGATATACTTTCTTGTGTCTGCAGATAAATGTCTCAAAGAGTGGAAACCCGATCAGAGAAGAAAAGATCTCAGGATAGAGAAGAGCCTTCCTCAGTGCCCCCGGCTCAGCTAGGATCTGCCCGTCATGGGCCCACCCCGAGATCATTGGTGGATGGATACGGTCCTCAGGAACTTCTTAACTGGCCTCCTGATTGCTTCCCTAGCTCACTCAAGGGCGAGCAACTTGATGTTATATCTCGCTCTTTCGGGATCGACCGAGCACGCATGTTATTGCCGGATGCGGGAGTGATGCCGTATGATCCTCCTGAAGGATATTTTGCCTACAGCAGATACTATTGCATGTGTGGTGCCATCCCGCCTCTTGACGCCTGGGTAGTCAGCTTTCTCACATATCTAAAGGTAGCTCCATTCCAGCTTCAGCCCAACTCCTATGCCATTCTGGTGAGTCTCTTCGTCATCTTCCAGAGGAGATATGGGCGTCCTCCTACCAACCGGGAGATCTGGTATTTGTACAACTTGAGAGGCTATAAGAAGGGGTCTCCCAACATCAGCTTGGAATCGGCCGTATCCTTTAAGCCGGTCCTGGATTTATACTCCAAGTACAGCATGTTCAAGAAGGAATGGTTTTTTGTCAGGGATGATTCTGTTTCTATTCGGCGCTTCACCTCCGGATGTAAGTCAAAGCTTTATTTTTAATTCCCGTTCTGGTTGCAATGCTCCTTCTTATGTGTTTTTATTTTTTGCTAGCGACAGGTGGTTTTGCAGTCATGGAGAATGATCGCCTGGTTCAGACGGCAGCAGAAATAGAAGCTATTACTGGAAGAGATAGGTCGGCTGCTTACCTGATCAGGAACGCTACACTTTTGGAGTACAACTTGATCCTTCCACAGCAGTCCATGGTCAAGAAGAGGGACACGGCTGAAGAGAAGGCTGCCCAAGCTAAAGAAGGGGCCGAGTCGAAGAGCAGTAAAAGGAGGCCCTTTCCGAAACACCCGGTTGCCGAGGGGAAGAAGCTCAAAAAGTCTGACGGTCCCTCTCCCAGCACATGTCCAGATATCCCGGAGGAGGGAGATGTGGAGGAGGAGCAAGGCGAAGATGGAGGAGAAGGCGCTGGAGGTGGCGACGGTGTCGGGGCTTTGTCTTCTGGGCAAGTAGGAGAGATGCAAGAGTGGATGGATGATGCTTTCCGCCAAGCCTTCGAAGGTTTGGAGGGGACGGAGAAGTCCAAGAAAGCCGATAAAGTTGGGACCGGCGTCGATTTATCTTCCGGGAGCGCCTCTACTGAAGCAACTTCGGCGGTTCAAGGTGAATTTCTCTTTACTCTTTTAATTCTTGAATGATGGCTCAATACATGTTGGTGACACTTGGTTTTCATATCAGGAGCGGGTAAAACGGCTAAGACCTCAGATCTTTGGCACAGGCTTGAACAATACAAGCTCTCCAAAGCTTCCGCCAAGCCGATGCCTTCTACTAACCGCCCGGGAGACATAGTCGGCTATCGTCCTCTTCTCGGAGTTATCGAAGAAGATATACAGAAGAGGAAGAGGAGTCTATCTTCGTCTGAACCTCTTCTTGAACCCCGGGCCCCACTCCAGCCTATCTACGACATTACAGAGGAGGATACCGAGCTTATGCCCTCCCCTCATCCGTTTGAGAATCCAACCGTCATCCCAGTAGATCATCCTGGCTTAGTACGCAATCCGTTTGCGGGTCATCCGGACCTAGACCCGGCATCTCATGACATCTCTTTTGATGAGGTTACTGGTGAGCACCTTCTTCCTCGCAATCCTATGGTAAGGGTGCTTGATGAGGCCAAGTCCCTGGACCTTGATTTGCTTACTACTCGGATTGTCGCTATGGGGGACGAAGCTAAGGCAAATATCGACCGGGTTGCTAAGGAGACCAGGAAGTTGATGGGGCATCATGCCCGACTGGTCAAGGCCGGGGAGGAAATTGGGAGTGCCAACATAAGACTGCGGTTAGTGGTTTCCAACCAGGCCAAGCAACTCGCCGATCAGGCCATCAAGATCTCTCAGTACGAGGCCGCCTCCGGACGACTAAAGAAAACTATGGAAGAGGCCAGCCAGGCCGAACTGCGGAAAATGGAGGCTATTTGCAAGGAACGGATCGATATGGCCATTGCCACGGTGGATGAGGTTCGGAAAGCAGATCTTGAGCAGATAGAGGAGTCATCTGGGAGGCTTGAGGCCGCAGAGCTTGCTCAAGCCAAGTTGAAGGAGGAGATGGAGGCGATGCGAAAATCCCTTCAGGCTGACTGCTCGAGATACCAATTGGAGAGAGATGCTGCCGTTGTAAGGTTGTCGGCTTCCGAGGCCCGGACGAGGGAGCTTGAGGAGAACGAGGGGATGATGGACGAAATGCTCCAGGATATGTACTTCCGTACTTGGAAGCAGGGCAACCTCTCCTGGATGGATGATTATCCCCGGGTCATGGCTAGGGTTTATCTCCGAGCTCTGGAGGAGGCTAGGGCTGATGCGGATAAGGAGGGTGGTGTGGCCTTTAGGATGGATGTGGTTACCGCCCAGTTTACCAAGGAGGAGAAGGTGGCGGTGAAGGAGGGCATGCGGTTGCTTGCAGCTGAGGAGGCAGGTGTGCAAGTAGAGGATGATGATCAAGATGATCAAGGAGAAGATGTTGGTAAGTCTTCCTTTCTAGTCTTTCCGTTAACTTGGTCGCTTATCACTAATGAATTCTTTCTCTGACCGGACAGGTGGGCAACAGGACAAGGATAAGACTCCGACGCAGCCGGCTCCTTGATTAGACCTGGATATCTTTTTATAGACTTGACATTGTTGTATATGTTAGTTTCAAAACAGTAACGTAACTCTTAGGTTGTAATTATGCTACTTGTAATAAACAACGCTATTCTTGACGTGTAATTCTTTAACTTAAGCTGATTCTGTCGTTTTTTTGAATGTTTTCGCTATTTTGACATGTTGTATGAAAAATATAGCTATGCATATTCTTGTAATTAAATTGTGTTTGATGTCAGGTTCTTGTTTAAAACATAATTTCATGACTTGCAATGTTAGCGTGAGGTGTGAATAAATTATAGTCACGTGTTTACACATGAAAGAAGGAAATACCGCCCTTTATATTTTGCTTGTAGATGGCAGCTTTGAATGTCTTGTGTGACCGAGTATGGAATGCGGTCCAGTATCTTGCTGTGAGTATCCGCTTCCATTAGCGAATGTCTCTTGTTCTGTGTCCTGTACTTCAGGGATTGTTATAGAGGATAGGGGAAAAGTTTCTTAAATAAAGTTGAAATATGTGAAATAGTAAAACTTCCAATCACGGAAGGCCTTCGATGTGCTTAAGTTCGTGGCAAACGGGCTTTGTAGTCACTTTCCTTAGTTGTGGGTCTTGGAGACATTTGTCACCCATCTTACGCCTCCGCGGGGAGTTAATTCTTTTTTACCACAGCCGCACTTAGGACACATCGGAGCCGAGATCGCGCACAGTAACTACCTGGGCCATTATGGCCCGTAATCATGGGTATTATTCGATTTACTGTGGCCGGCTAGCGTGGGTGCCGATCGTCAACCGTGAACTGCCCCTGGCTGGCCATACCTTATGTTGGGGCTTATAGTCGGTTCACAGTTGTCGGCGAGCCGAACGCCGTAATGAGCTGCCTCGGCTATAGTCGGCCTTCTCGGTGGCTTATAATCGGCTCATTACAGTTGGCTTTAAGGGCCGTCGCGAGCAATGAGTTAACCCGCAGCAAAGGGATGCCGGAGCAAAAGTGTCTCATTGGCGAGGGCATAGATTCGCATAGTACCTGTTAGGTCTTGTCCAGGTGAAGTTGCGCTATGGAGTGCTTTGAATGGAAATGCTATACGCATAAGATTTCGTTCAACGGAAAAGGATAAAGTTAACAAGCAGCCAAGATATAAAGGAACAAGTTAAAAAAGAGACAAGGTTTTTTAAAGTGGTTCGGCACGAAAATGCCTACGTCCACTGATTCTCTTTGTTAATTCACTTCATATGGGCAGTACAAGTTAAGAAAAGTATCGACGGAGGTGTTGGATGTTCCATGCCCACTGGAACACCTCTCCGTCCACTGTTGACAAAATATAAGCTCCATTGTGGAGATCTTTATGAATTACATATGGTCCATCCTAGATTGGATTTAGTGCTCCGGGGCGAGGGAAGATTCGCTTGAGGACAAGATCCCCTTCTTGTAAGGTACGATGCTTGACTTTGGAGTTGTATTGTGCTGCCACTTTTTGCTTGTGGGCTGCTGCTTTAAGGACTGCATCATTTCTTCTCTCCTCAACTAGATCCAAAGACATGTGAAGGAGTTCTTCGTTCTCTTCTGGGTTATAGTGGATCCTACGGTGGGAAGGCACGATGGTTTCAACTGGGAGCATAGCCTCCGATCCGTATGCCAAAGAGAAAGGAGTATGCCATGTCGAGGTTCTGAAAGATGTGCGATAGGCCCACAGTACCGTAGGGAGTTCATCCACCCAAGCGCCCTTTGACTTTTCGAGTTTCTTTTTTATTAGAGTTTTCAGAATTTTGTTGATGGCTTCGACTTGTCCGTTTGCCTGGGGATACGCTACGGATGAGAAGCTTTTGTGAATTCCGTGCTCTCGGCACCAGTTGGCGAATTCTTCGCTGTCAAACTGAAGTTCATTGTCTGATATGATTTTGAATGGGACTCCGTACCTGCACGGAACATTTTTGATCAAGAAGTTAATAACTTTTGCTGAAGATACTTTATTTAGAGGTTCTGCTTCCACCCATTTGGTGAAATAGTCGACTGCCACTATAGCATATTTGGCCCCGCCTCGGCCCATTGGTAGTTCGCCGATTAAGTCAATTCCCCATACTGCAAAGGGCCAAGGGCTGGTCATTTGAGTAATCTCAGTTGTTGGTAGCCGCGGAATCTTAGCAAACTTCTGGCATCTGTCACATTTTTTGACGAAATCTAAGGCGTCCTTGCTCAAGGTGGGCCAGAAATATCCATATCGGAGTATCTTTTTTGCTAAAGTTTGCCCTCCGGTGTGATCTCCGCAGCTTCCTTGATGAATGTTGGATAAGATTTCCTTGGCTTCCCTTCCAGCGACACACCTTAATAAGGGGTTAGAGAATCCGCGCCGATAGAGGATGTCCTCTTGTATAGTGTAGCGGGAAGATTTCCTCAAGATTTTCTTGACTTCGTTACGCCCGTTGGGTAGTGTGCCGCTTTGTAAGTAGTCTCGGATGGGAGTCATCCAAGTCGCTTCTTCGGTTGCAGCTATCAGATTCACTTGCTCAAAACTTGGGGTCAGTTGCTTTGAGATGGCTACTGCTCCAGAAATGGCACCGTCTCTCACGCTTGCTTGCTTCGCCAATTCGTCGGCCTCTCGGTTCTCTTCCCGAGGGATGTGTTTGACTAAGTAGTGGTCCAATCGATTGAGAAGTAACTTGGTCTTCTTTAAATATGCTATGAGTCGTTCTTCTCAAGCTTGGAATTCTCCTAGTATTTGATTAACAATAAGTTGAGAATCGCTATGAAGACACAAAGAATTGGCTCCGATTTCTAAGGCAAGTTCTAATCCAGCTATCACTGCTTCATACTCTACATCGTTGTTGGTGGCAGCGAACTCCAACCTTATAGCATAGTGCAGCTTATTTCCCCTAGGGGTGACTATTACCACACATGCCCCCGAGCCTTGGTCGTTTGACGCCCCATCCACGAAGAGATTCCACTTAATGTCTTCTGCTATTTCCGATTGCTCCTTACCTTCGTTGGTGGTGAATTCTGCAATGAAATCGGCCATGGCTTGTCCCTTGATGGCGGTGCGAGGGTGATAGGTGATATCATACTGACTCAGTTCAATGCACCATTTAAGTAGTCGCCTGGAAGTGTCGGGATGATGGAGTACCTGCCTCAGTGGTTGATCGGTCAGAACTTTGATGGAATGGGACTGGAAGTAGTGACGCAGTTTCCGTGACGTGATCAGTAAACAGTATGCTAGCTTCTCAAGTTTAGGATATCTGACTTCTGCCCCCGTAAACCTCTTACTTACAAAGTAAATTGGCCGCTGCGTGCGGTTGTCTTCCCTTACCAACGCAGCGCTTAGGGCGTGAGATGACACAGCAAGGTATAGGTATAACTCTTCGCCTTCGCTTGGAGTCGAGAGTACCGGCGGTTTCTGGAGGTGTTCGATTAAGTTAAGGAAAGCGGTTAAGCATTCGTCAGTCCATTCGAACTTTCCTTTGTCTTTCTTCAAAGCTTCGAAGAAGGGGACACACTTGTCCGTTGCTTTGGAGATGAATCGGCTTAGGGCGGCCACTTTCCCATTCAGGCTTTGCATTTCCTTTCGAGTGGAGGGTATCTTGATATCCTTTAGCGCTCGGACTTGTTCAGGGTTTGCTTCAATCCCTCTGGCATGGACGATGAATCCCAAGAACTTTCCTGATGATACTGTGAAGGAGCATTTTAGAGGATTGAGTTTCATTCTATATTGGTGAAGTACTTGAAACATCTCGCCCAGATGGCTTACGTGACCGTCGTCTTTCCTTGACTTTACCAGCATGTCATCCACATACACTTCCATAGTTTGTCCTATTAGCCCTGCAAACATCTTGTTGATGAGGCGCTGGTAGGTGGCTCCTGCGTTTTTAAGTCCGAAAGGCATTACCTTATAGCAGTATAAACCCCGGTCAGTGATGAAACTAGTGTGGTCTTGATCGGGAGCATGCATAGGAATTTGATTATATCCTGAGTATGCGTCCATAAAAGATAAGAGTTCGTGCCCGGCTGTGCTGTCTACAAGTTGGTCGATTCGGGGAAGTGGGAAGCAATCCTTTGGGCAGGCGTCGTTTAAGTTGGAGAAGTCAATGCATGTTCGCCACTTCCCATTAGCCTTCTTTATTAGTACCGGGTTGGCGATCCATTCTGGATAGATGGCTTCTCGTATGAAGTCATTGGCAAGTAGATTCTTTACTTCTTCATCGAGGGCTGCTGATCGTTCTGCCCCCATACTTCTCTTTCTTTGTTTTACGGGCGCCTTGGTAGGATCAATGTTTAGTACATGGCATGCTACGTCGGGGGAGATTCCGGTCATGTCAGCGTGTGACCATGCGAATACATCCAAGTTGTGGCGGAGAAAGTCGATGAGTTGCTCCTTCAACTCTGCTTTTAGTTGGGACCCGATTTTCAATAGTCTACCCGAGTCGTGCTTGTCTACAGATACAAATTCCATAGCCTCCGCAGGCTCGGCGGTGGCCTCCTCCTCTTTGTCCCTGGGGTCTAATTCATTGAAAGGGTCGCTGGTATATCGAAGAGGAGGGGCTTTCTTTAGTTGCTATGCTTCCAAACTTTTTGTGCAGAGGGCAACCTCTACACTTTTCCCTTTACCCTTCCTGTGGTTGTTGCGAAGTTCAGTCACATAGCAGTCTCGAGCAACGTCCTGGTCTCCTTCTACTTCCCCTACTCCATTGTCCGTTGGAAATTTCATCTTTAGGCACCATGGGGCTAGGACAATTTGGAAGCCAGACAAGGCTGGCCTTCCTAAGAAGGCGTTGTAGGCCGAGTGGTTTTCTATTAGCACAAATGTCTGTTTCCGTACAACGGAGCGGGGATGGCTTCCAATTTCAACAAAGAGGTCCAGTTGCCCGAGGGGCATCTTCGCATCTCCAGTGAAACCGTGTAGTGGTTTATTGCAGGGAGATACATCCTTCATTGATAGTTTCATTTTGTCGAATGCATGTTTGAATAGGATATTTACTGAGCTTCCAGTGTCTACTAGAATTCGGAAAACTTCGGCTGGACCGAGCCGGGCAGAGATAACCATGGGATCCATGTGAGGGTATTGCCTTCCTTCTAGGTCACGCCTACCGAATGTGATGTCATGATTCTCTTTCCGCTTCGGGTGGCGCTCTTCTATAACAGAATTAACACAGTCTTCATTGTTTCTAAGCGACTTTCCATATCTTTCCATCTCTGCCCAGCTTCTGTCGGCGATGTGCGGTCCTCCCGAGATGGTATGGACCACTATCTTCTCTTGACTAGAGCCGCTAGTGTTGCGGTTTCCTCTGCCGATCTCCGGTGAGGGTAGCCTTGGGTTCTCATTGGCAGGAGTTGAAGTCCTGTCCTGACCTTTTACATAGCGTTCCAGTTTCTTCCTTCTGATGTGTTCTTCAATCAAGTCCCGGAGATGATGGCACTCATTGGTATCATGCCCATGAGATTTGTGGAAGCGGCAGAACTTTCCAGACTTCTGCGCGTTATCTAATTCCTTCTTGTATGCTGGGCGTTTGAATCTAACTTTGCCTTGGGTGGCAAGGAAGATGTTTTCGACGGTTTCGTTCAAAGGAGTATAAGTGTCGAATCTCGGTCCTGGCCGATATAGGCGCTTTTCTCCCTTCTTGCCCCCAGCATTGTCTCTGGAATCATTTCTTCGAACGTCCCTTGCCACAGCAGGCGCGTTGCTGTGAGTTGCCTTATTTTGTTGTCCTGACTGCCCCTCAACGGCAGCATCCTCAAGCCTCATATATTTCCCGGCTTCATGGAATAAATCGGGTAAAGTAGCTAGTTTTTCTTTTGTCAACCTTCTAGCAAATTTAGTGTCCGGATGCACACCACTACAAAGGGCCATTAGTATAAGGTTCTCATCAGCATCTTGGACTACGGCCGCTGCGGCATTGAATCGGGTTAGGTATTGCTGCAGTTTCTCTCCAGGTTTCTGTTTGATGCTGGATAAGGAATAAGCGTCCTTAGGTTGTTCCACATGAATGCGGAACTGACTAATAAATTTTTCTTTCAACATTTCCCACGAGCTGATGGATCCCTGGGGTAAATGACAGAACCAGGAGGTAGCGAGATCTGCTAAAAATAGTGGAAAGCATTTGCACAGTACTCCCTCTGTTGCTCCACTCATGAGCATATGTTGTGTGTATCTCTGTAAGTGTACAACGGGGTCGGAGGTTCCTTTGTAAGGTTCCATTGTTGGCATCTTCCATTCTCGGGGGGTGATAGCAATTTCGATATTGCGGGCGAAAGGGCTGGTTACCCTAGCGCCTATCCCTCGATCCCTTTACTCCCGTTGGACGCATTCTCTGAACAAGCGTGCCATCCTTTCATCAGAATTTGGAGTAGATAGAAACAAGTTCGGTTCTGTTCTGTGGGATTGATTCCATCCAGATGACCTATAGGGATGGTATCGTCTATCATTCCTCATATTCTCCAGTGGCTGCCTTTGGTCTTCTGGGAGCATGCTAGGGTCAGCTACAGTTGGCCCTTGCCTTGATCTTCTCCTGTTGGGTTCTGATCTAAGCACTTCCTCGGGTCCAACTTCGGGCTGGACTCTAGCTCGGTCCCTTTCGCTGGCATTTCCGTGGTTAGGCAGTATAACCGGCTCAGCTATAGTTGACCTTCGCCCAGTACCTCCCCCGTTGGGTTCGGTTCCAAGCGTTTCTTCAGGCCTAACTTCAGGCTGTGCTCGATTTTGGCTCCTACCATGGCTGCTTATGTCGTTAGCTCCTTCGAAGAAGGAAGATCTTTGTTGTCTCTGAGATCCTCCAGACTGGGACTCACCCCATGATTTAGTGTTGCGGTTGGACTCTTCAGCATCCCTTAAGCGTGACATGAGATGGTCCACCAAGGCTTCCTGCTGGGACGTGAAGCGGTTAGTCACTTCAGCCACAACCCTGTCTAGATCTGCCCTAGTAATTGCTACCGGCTGTTCTGCGGCAGGAGTGGTCGGATTAGCCTATCCTTCATTTGGTACTGCTACTGGAGGGGGACGATTTACTTGATCTGTGACCACTGGATCTGGAAGACTGCTGGTTGCGATGTTTTTTCCTTTGTTAACATCTTTCTTCTGTTTGGGAGGCATGTTTTCCAAGCAATGAACGATGCTTTTAGGAAGAAGGTTAAGTGGAAGAAGCTGAAGCTCCTGAGTTCAACTCTCAGTGAAAGCACCAAAAATGTTTGCACAAAAAAATGGACAAACACCTCAAAGTCGTATGATTTAATAGATTTTATGTTGTTCTTAGTGATTTGGGTGATTTATGCAAATATATGAAAAGCATGGGCTAAACTGTAAAAGACACGCAGATTTATAGTGGTTCAGCCAGAATGTGCCTACGTCCACTTTATATGTTATTTCTCTTTTCTTGTTTAGATTACAAGTACAAAGTTTTGATACTAGTAAAAGAAAGTTGTTTGAAAGTTCTCTCCGTGCTTGAGCTCTCAAACTTGTCCCCCATTGTTGTACCCCTGCCCCTCTATTTATAGAGTGAGGCTGGGGGTAGGGGTCTTGGATGTATATAGCTGCTGGTGGGCCTGGGCTGACGCGATCTGGCCTGGTATTGTTGGTCCGAAAGGAGCTTGGTTCGGAACGTCTCGGTCCGGTGGTAGGTGGTCCGGTAGGAGCTTGGTTCGGAATGTCTCGGTCCGGTGGTAGGTGGTCCGGTAGGAGCATGGTTCGGTAGTTGGTGTTGTTGTTCCGGTTCGAGATGATTCGGTGGGAGCTTGGAGCTTGTTGGCTCGGTACCGAATGGTCCGGTAGGAGCATGGTTCGGTGGGAGCTTGGAGCTTGTTGGCTCGGTACCGAATGGTCCGGTAGGAGCATGGTTCGGTGGGAGCTTGGAGCTTGTTGGCTCAGTACCGAATGGTCCGATAGGAGCATGGTTCGGTGGTGGTATAAACGTACCCAACACTAAGTATATTGCCTCGAATGACGTCGTAATAATAGAAATATATGTTATGTGTGTATAAATGCACAAATTTATAACCGAGCTAAGGGGATTCCAAATGTCGAGAATCCCATGTCATTGTTATATGATAACAATGTTGTGATATTGATCATGAAATAAACAAGACCTCGCTAGAAGCCAAGAAACATTCTCTAAAAAGGTTGCACATGATAAAGGCAGTTTATCAGCATCGAAGAGAGTTAATTGACACAGTAGATAATTAAAACATCACATCAGATCCATTTAAGAAGGGAATAACTCAGTCAGTTCTTTACAAATTGATCGAGGGGATGTGATTGAGATTCCATAATTGGCCCTAAGTGCAAATGGGAGATTGATTGAGTTAGAGGTATGCCTTAGGGGCAATTCTGTAATTTATTATAAATTATTAACTTCGTAATAAAATCTCGTTCGCAATAAAAGGTGTTTTTCTTTCTATTATATACTCATCATATTATGATATGTTAATTAATTATTCAATTTAAGTATATTAAATAAATATCTTTAAATTATATATTATGTGATAGTAACTACGAGTGTTTTAATCATGAGAAATTTATCACATTAAAAAATAATATATTATTTTAAATATTCCTAATTAAGATGTTTCGAAACAGGATATTAATACATCTGTTGATACTAGAGTACGTATCACTCTCCAAATATTGGGCAGCATGTTACTTGTGGTTTATGGAGGAACTAAGGGTTTACATACTAATAGTTATTGGATAAATGCAGAATGATTCACTCGAGAGTATGTTGGTTATATAACCAAGGTCAAACAAAGAAACTCGAAGTGATGATATTACAAAGTTATCTCGACTTGAGAATACTATCGAACTTCAATATGGATATTCCACTTTAATTATAGTTAAATCGTGGCAAGACGTCCATTGAATGAATATAGTTGTGTCTGAGTTGAAGTGTTTTAAGTGAAACATTATTCAATAGAAAATTCGTCTCCTCGGTTATATATGGCTAGTGTCATGGTCAACTGTGGTCAACAAAAAGTCAAAGTCCTTAGCCATAGCGATATGGTTAATAATAATTATTATTATTATTTAAAAAAGGATTTCGTATTTGGATTAACCAAGTTGAATGTGACAGTATTTGAATTCTGCCAAAATACTATTCCATATGACATAAGGTGATATAGTTTTAACGAAAATAATGTAAATACTAATGGGTGTCACTTAAAATTGTAAAGTAGGGTTTTACCAATATATATGTATAAGTAGAAAATTTGGTCAAATTTTCATACCACTTACTAAGGTGATATGTGAACATTAATATTTAAATTGTACGATATTAATCATTGACTAAATTTACACCTATGAATCGCATAGTCGCATTGGTAGATTCTTCTAAATACCACACGATTTAATTGATTTATAATTTTTTTAAATTAATTAAACTAGCTAATATTTATGAAATATTTGTTTTTTGTTTGACATATTGGGTGCCATTATTATTTTTTATGTGTTATTACTAATTAAATGGGCACGTATATAAAAGTTACGTATGTACTACTCAATATATGATATCGATATGAATTTAAATTTGATTTAAATATGTTTAATTGCTTAATGGATTTGGACAAAGTTTTAAGGCCTACATCGCCCCATGAATTGCCAGCATCGATGAGGGGAGAAAGGGGATTAAAATTCAAGTGTCGGATGTTGAGTTGGTAAAGAGAGACTTAGTAAACCAAGGAGGAAAGATCTTCGTCACTCTATTTATATAAACCACACTAAGCCTCATTTTACATTGTACTTTTTGGCTTTCCCCTTCTCTTGTCCATCCGCCATAACTATTCCATCACCTTTAGGCCGATTATACTTTCTTTTAATCAATATTAAATTAAATTAAAGGTGGTCCTCCAAGCTATTGTAAAGCTAAAAGCAAGGATCGAGATCAGATCTAGGAATTTTTCTAATCAAGGTGCAAATCTAAGGCTACATCTATAGGGTAATTTTCTATTAATTACAATACCATATCATCATGATTATGTTGCTCTAAATCATCATCGAATGAATTCACATACACATGTGTGTGTGTATTCAAAGTTATATTATTGTTTACATACACATATATAGATCTATATAGTTTAAATGTTTTATATATAATTAAAAAATTAATTTTTTATACACATATAAGTATGCATGAAAATTATAAATAGTTTATTTTATTTATTAAATGGTAAAATGAACTTGAATTACTAAAACTTGTTTTTCTATATATATATATATATATATTAATTTATAAATAAGTATGTATATATTTGAAATCTTTTTAAATTAAATTTTAAGGCATACTACTTTAGCAAAGTTACAAAAAAATATTTTAATTTATATACGTATAATTTCAATTATAAATATAAATTTGTATACATTATTTTAAAACAACATATAAGAGTATGTGTGTGCATTTATTAATGCACAAATTTGTAAATTAATATTTTATTTTATAAAAGTAATGTTTTGGTCTAAAAAAATTTAGTTAAAAGGCATATTAATATATATATATATGTAATATTTAATTAATGAATGATTTAGTAGTATTAAATATATATATGTATATATATATATATCTTGAAAAAAAAAATTAATTATTTTCGTAAATTATACACGTATTAAAGTATTATAAATTTTATTTTTGATTTTTAATATATATAATAAATATTATTTTTATTTTAAATTATAGATCCAGATTTGTATTTAAATTGTTTTACTAAGTAAACTGTTAGATATTTTTAAAGGTTTTAAATTTTAAAATATTTAATTTCATCATCATTTCATGGCTTCCTATGAACGGCGATTTTTTGCAGATCTTCCCTTTTCCTTTTGTCTGCTCCTTCCCCTTAGCTTCGTCTTCCCCTTTTTTCTGGCTTCGCTTCGTCTTCGATCCGATGGCCAAGAACCGTAGGCATAAAGCCCACTTCCAAGAATTATTTAGTTAACAAAAGGTTCGACGGTTACCATTTCTTATTTTCATTTACCCTTTTATTTACAGTTTTCTAAATTTCAGTTTCTTATCTATTTCATTAATCATTTTAACATCAAATTCTTATTTTCATTTTAGAAGTTTCCAATTATTAATATAGTCAAGATTTCATTCATTACTATAATTTCAATTTCTAATTTATAGAAACTTAAGGACTAAACAACCGGGTTTCCTTTCAATTATTTAAAATAATAATATATACAATCATATCTTATATATATATCAAATCATATTTGAAATTTAAAATCAAGATTTATTTATCAAAACAATTGTGTAGAAAAATTGCTACACGGTCTTCCCACTTTAAAACTCGAAAATGAACGTCGATGATGCGTGCACTCATCACCGAAATTATTTTCCAACGACAAAGAGGGGAGTATAGAACTTATTTCATTCCACAATTCCTTTGAAAACATTTTTTTTCAAATCTCTTGAAATACTTACATAAGAAAATACTTCTAAATAATATTAATATTATATTCCAAAATCTTTCGAAAGAAATTTTCAAAAATCCCGGAACTTAAGTTCTCAAATTCCAATTTATATCCATTTTACTTGTAAATCCTGTTTTCAATCAATATTTATAAAAAAATTCTACCTAACAAACAACATATTACATCCAACTATATCATTTATAAAATCTATTATTTTATATACAGAATATATAATAGGCAAAATTATTTCATTTACCTATGTTTCAAAACAAATATTGTGTTGGTTTGCCCTATTAAGTGTTTAGAAATCCCTATCGATGTCATAGCGTCCTATGCACCAACTAGAATTTATAAATACAAAACGGAACAAATTAACACAATACTAAAACCTTTTATAACACTAACAAATACGCTCTCTCATATATATATATATATATACACTCAGCGACTCATTTTAGGGTATTACTACCCTATTTCTAAAGAGTCAGACCCCACAAAGCTAAGGTTATCGCTAAACCAAAGCTCTGATACCAACTGTAATGACCTGCCTTTTTGGACGTTTTAAGCAGACACACACGTCAGACTCAAACCATTCAAAAGGGCAGATTGTTATGGGGTAAATAAGAAAAAGCGGAGAGGAAAAAAAAACAAATACATAATCTCGCAGCGGAATGACAAAATATGATAATCAAATAACAGTTCATGAAGCTATTTTATAAATACATTTGATTATACTAATACAATATAGAATCAGAGTTACAGACAACAAGAATAAATAAATAAATGCAGCGGAACAACAGGATGCAGTGGAACAATAAATAATACTAGTACAAGTCTTCGTCTTCGTCCTCCAGAAATAAGGTCTTCAACCCTGAAATGCTCAGGCTGACCCGAGCGAATTGAAAAGACAAAACACCCGAGTCAGAACTAAAAGATCTTATGTAAGTTAAATCAACGGTAAATATGAGTGTGACAGCGTCAGAGATGTTTATGGGGTTTGACATCTCTTATCTAGTGTCTAACGTGAGTGCAGTAACTTAAAAGATGTTCGGGATTTACATCTCCTAAGGATCCGTTAAACTATCTACTACGTAGTACAATAAGCTATTATAATATGTCTACAGTAAAGTAAAATTATTAAAATAGCGTTAAGGCATTACCCATATCCCCATTAACACATTTTATATATTCCCATAGTCTATATAGTACCGTAATTCCTCCATAAACGGGAGGGCTATCGGAAGGCACTCCATAGGTATGGTACAAAACAACTCATAGAAGGCGCGATAGGGCATGCGACACGGCACTTGAGGCAATGCTAGGGTAGATATACCATTTGCGTATCCAGACTGGTGGTAACGCATAGCAGCTACTACCGCCCACCTCGGAACACACTCCCAAATCAAAAATCAAGGGTGGCCACCAAATCAATCACAAAGTCAGAATATAGTATCGAAGAAGTGTGCCCGATAAGAGGAATGACCTCACTTGGCCCGGCGTAGCTCCTCATTTTAGCCACATCAAGCTGACACACAGGAGTCAGGGTCACATAAATACCTCATACAGAATCATTCACCAAACCATCCTACTTCATTTCTGGAATCTCCACCACGTACACAGTTGTTAAAGTGGTTTTCGATATTGGCAGAGAGTATGACAATATCTGATCCCGGTCTCTTTAACAGCCAAACGCTTATTTCACACCGGATGGTTCTTTTACATTTCAAAAGTCAATTCACAATTTATATCAAAATATCATATTCAATTTCAAATCATATCTCTTTCGAAATCATATTCACTTCAACTATATTCACTTTTAAAAATCATGTTCACTTCCAATCATAAATACTTTCAAATCAAACTCACCTTTGAAATTCACATTCACTTTGAAATTTTCGATAAGTTCTGTTAATTAATTCTTCATTTCAAAATCATCTTATTCACTCAAATATGTCACTTCACAAAAGGGTATAAATTCCAAATTCCAACTTAGGTTGTATCATCATTACGGATTCAAATGTAAATACTTCAACTTTACCTAGTTTGCAATTTTAGAAAATAATTTAGATTGTCAAAATTAGCTTAATAGTTTAAAAGTAGTTTAAATAGATTAAAATAGTTTAAACAGTAAAATAGATTTAAATTTTATTTAACTATATTTTAAATTGATTTAAATGGATTAAATATAGATTTAATAAATTTAATTTGATTTTAAAATGTTTAAATATATTTATTATAGATTAAATAGAGTTAAATTATATTAAGTAGATTTTTAAACCGATTAAATAAATTTAAAATAGATTTAATTTATATTAAACAGATTTAAAATAGATTAAATAAATTTAATTAGTTTAAAATAGGTAAAATAGATTAAATTGTATTAAATAGGTTATAATAGATTAAAATAAATTAAAGTAGTTTAAATTGATAATATAGATCAAATTAGTTTAAAATAGATTTCAAAGTTGCAACCAAACAAATTCAATAACTCAATTATGATGAATTCATTTATATTTGACACTTCGACTTTGAAATTTCAATTTAATCCTTTGAACAATTCATTAAATAAATTCCCACTTTTAGCATTTACATTTGGATTAACAAAAATAATTCAGTTTATAGAAATCAATTCTATTTCAAAATGTCAGTTAACTGAATTCAAAATTTCAAAGATTCAAAAATCATTTAATTTAACCAATCCGGTGTCCGTATATAATTTTCTACCCTAGGGTCAAGTGATACGGATATTTAACATTTCAATCCGCAATTTAAAATTTTACGGTAATATATCATTTCAAACCGCAATCTCGAATTAAATAAAATCCATAAAATCGCTCGAGTCTATCATTTCAACCCATGACAATTTTTCCTTAATCTATAGATCGCTCGGGTATGTATCATTTCAATGCATAGGGAACTTGCAGTGTTATAACAATATAAAATACAACATCCAGTCATCCATTATCAACAATCAAACATCCATCACAATCATCATCCAAATCAATTCATAAACATCAATAGATAACTGATAATTAATAACAGGTATTAAATTACAAATTAAAATTCAATATTAAATTAAACAATCATTAAATGCAATAAAAGTCAAATTTAATCGGAATGACAATTTAACATACCAAACAACAATCAATAATTTCAAATCACAGCATAAACCTAATTTAACTAACATAAGAAATTTTAGAAGTTGTGAGTGGGTCAAAACACTCACCTTTGATTTTTAAATCGAATTAAAATCCAAAATAGGACCAAAATTCCAACAGTCTCGGAATTCATCCAAACTAGCGTCATAATGTCCGGAATTTCAATACGATCCCAGCGGAACAAACCGCGCGTGAAACGGACCTGGAATGTAAAATTTATGTAATTTAGAACATTTGACAATTATAATTAAAATAAAATAACCAAAAAGGGAATTACTGTTCGGCCACGTCACCACTGCAAAAAGAACCCTAGCCTGCTACAGAAACACGCGATCCTCGAATACGTATAACCTCCAACCGTCGTCCATGCTTGAAGATCGCCGACGCCACGACGAACTCCACCCAGATCAGATACCTCCATCGCCTTCGCCACACCCTGGCGCCCCTCCGGTGACCACGCGGCAATCTCCGGCCACCTTTCTGTGCTCCGCCGCCATGAACTAAGATGGCCATTTCTAGCGAAAACTGACGCAGTTGACAGACCCCAACCACATGGATGCGGAGCTCTGGTCCCTGTAACGACTCGCAATTTTCGATAATTAAAAATTGTTAATTTAGTTAAGTTTTGCAATTTAATGTTGAAAAAAAAATTGTGAGTTATAAATGAAACGATATCTAGAATAAACGGTAACCATGTCAAATTGAGTCAATTATTAATAAATTGAATGAATTCCAATTAATTGAAATAATATATATAAGTTATACTTGGCTATAAATTGAATATGAGGAAACCAACTGGAAATATTGAATTAACCAATGAAATAATACAGATTAAATGGTAATTGAATAAAATTGGTTTTATGTAAGTATTTATAACCTTTGTTTGAAAGTAATAAACTTATAGTGTAATTAAAAGTTAACGGTAATAATTATTGTATGTTACCTATTTATTTAGCCTGTTAGTTTAAATTGGAAATCAATTACAATAATTATAATTTAATATTATGTTAATGTAAATTAAATTAATATTTGGAAATAATGTTAATTTTATTCATAATATGACAATTGGTTGAATAAAAAGAATGGAAATCAAGATTTATTAATTTATTGGAATTCAAATTATAATAATTGGATTAATTGCAAATAAATGAAATTAAATATTTAAATATTACGTTAATGGAGATTAACATGAAATTTGAGAATATTAATGTAATAGATCATAAACCAATGTTAATTTCATCTATTTGATAATAATGGATTGAATAATAGGATGAAAGGTCAATTAAATGGAATTATTGAAAGCTTAATTTATAATTTCTGAATTTAATGAAATTGAAATTAAACACTGAAATTGATGGATTAATCAACTTTAAATTGACATCTAAATTTGTTTAAATTATTGTAAGTGATTAAGAAATCAAAAATGATAGATGTTGTAAATTATTAAATTTAAACTGAAAAAGTGATTTGATTAATTAATTATTAATTTATTTAATTAACGTGAAAATAGCCATTTTGGCCACTGACTCGGATTTCGACGAAACTAGTTTCATTGGATCTGTAATAGTGAATTATTATAGGATTTCAAATTTCGTAACGATCGGACTTGTCGTTTGATCGTACAGACTCGAAACGCCTAGAAATTAATTTAATTGAAATCAATTGAAATCAATTTGAAATAAGCTGATTTTATCATAACTTCTTCATACGATTGAATTTGGATCTGAAACATGTTCCATTAAATTTAAAATTATCGAAAACATCTATTTTGATATATGGGTTGACCCAATTTTGTTCCGGAGACGGAACGGGCTTTTTGGGTCGCTTATCGTTCCAATCCAAATCAAATCTGATCCGTTCTTTTCTATTTCAACTTCGCCTATAGATAGCTCATTATAAACCCTAGCCACTCCACATTTTCATTTGTCTGTACATACATTTCAGTCTACTCCTCCTTCTCAATTTCAGACAAACCAAACACACTTCTCAATTCAATTTCAAAATCAAATTCAAATCAAAATTTCAAACTTCTCAAACTATATCGAATTATATATCATTTTGAAGCTCTCGACAAACGTAATCTTTTGCAACCATTCATTTTTTGATTCGACGCATTGTTTGTCCTGAAATTCAAGATGAACCTCGGCCGTTCATAGGCCACATGCTCGATCAACGGTGGATCTTCGTTGTTTGGGCGATCGGGAAGTTCGTGCATGTAGAGGAGGAACAAAGCAGCTGATCGGTGGTGCTCGTCTGTGTCAGAACGTCATATTTTGGCCATGGACTCAAACCCTAGTGGTGGCGGTCGTTCGTGCTCGACCAGGCAAGGGGAGATCGCGTGTGGGGTTTTGGGTGCGGCCGGAGTTGCTTGGGACAGTGGCGATGTTGGATCAGGCTACAGGCTGGCGTAGCGATGTCGGTGATTGGATTTAGGGTGGCGGCTGTCATTGCTTCAGGTTCGAACAAGATGTTCTCATAGGGTTTCGTGAATGAAGTATCGCGGATGACGTGGCCTCACATGAGTGGTTTCTTTTCTTTTAATTGTTTTCTTTAAATTTAAATCCTTTAATCACCATAATTTTTTCATACGAGCTCGGATTTGGGCGCGGTTTTCTCCGCTAGAATCATATCGAAATTTCGGGCATTTTGACGCTGGTTTGGACGAATTCTGAGACAGTTTGAATTTGGGCCCTAAATTCGATTTAAATTCGATTTAAATTCAAAGGTGAGTGTTTTAACCCACTCACAATTTCTAAATTTTCTTATGTTTGTTAAATTTATTTTATGATTTGATTAGAAATTTATTTATGATTGTTTGGTATATTTTAAATCATCATCTCAGTTAATTTGAATTTATTTGAATTAAATCATTATTTAATTTATTATTGAATATAAATTGCCAGTTAAATACCTGTTATTGATTATCAGTTCTATATTGATATTTATTGATTGATTTGGATGATGTTTGTAATGGATGTTGATTGTTGATATTGGATGAATGGATGTTTATTTTATATCGTTATAAACTGCAAGTTCACTATGGGTTGAAATGATACATACCCGAATGATCAATAGATTAAGGAAAAATCGTTATGGGTTGAAATGATAGACTCGAGCGATTTTATGGATTTTATTATTAATTCAAGATTGTGGTTTGAACTGATATATATAACCGTAACATTTTAAATTGCGGATTGAAATGATAAATATCTGTATCACTTGACCCTAGGATAGAGAATTATATACGGACACCGGATTGGTTAAATTAAATGATTTTATAATCCTAAATGTTTGAATTTAATTAAATGATATTTTGAAATAAAATTGGATGTATATAAATTGAAGTATTGTTGGAAAATCAAGTTTATGATGAAATGTGAAATGGTTTAAAGGAATTGCTTTAAGAAATTAAAGTGGAAGTTTAAAGTAAAATTTTAAGTATAAATGAAATTCTATCGGAATTGGGGTATTGAAATTGTTTGAAATATAACTTCGAAATATTTTGAAATTGGAGTAATCCGAATTGATATTTGAACATAGATTGAAACGATATGAAATTCAATAGTTTATTGAAATGTTAAATTGAAAGGTTTGGAATTTGGTTTGTTGACTTGTAAATTGAAAATGGTCCAAATGTGTTGAAATGAAATGAATAGTTTAATTTGATATTAATTCCATAATCATGTTTTAATATAAACTGTTTTAAAAAATATATTATTTCAAAATTTCTAATTATTAACATTTTCAAAATATTAAACTATTTTAACCTGTATTAATTAAATTAAATCATTTTAACCTATTTTAAACCATTTAATTTATTTAAACTAATTAACCTGTTTTAACTTATTTTAAATCTAATTAATCTATTTTAAAGCTATTTAATCTATTTTAAATATATTTAATCTATTTTAAATCTATATTAACTATTTATAACTATTTAAAACTATTTTCTTCTAAATTCCAAACTAAGTAAAATGGATGGGTTTATATTCAAATTCTTGATTTTTTTTAAGTGAATATGGTTAATGATGTTATAACTTAAGTTGGGAATTAAATAACATATATGGTTTAATATGATATTTTGAAATGAGAGTTTAGCCTATTTTGGAAATTATGACTTTTGAAAGGAAAAATAATTTCAAACTATGATTTCAATGTGATATAAATTCGGAAGTAAGTAATGATTTCGAAAATGATATGATTTGAATTGAATATGATATTCTGATATCAATTATGAAATGATTTTGGTAATGTAAAAGAACCATCCAGTGTGTAATAAGCGATTGGTTGTTAAAGAGACCGGGATCGGATATTGTCATACTCTCTGCCAATACCGAAAACCACTTTGACAACTGTGTACGCGGTGGAGATTCCAGAATGAAGTAGGATGGTTGTCGACGATCCTATATGAGGTATATATGTGGACCTAACTCCCATGAGTAAACTTAAGGTGGCTAAAACAGGAGCAATTGACGGGCCAAGTGAGGTCATTCCTCCGATCGGTAAAACTCCTTCGATACTATATTCTGACTTTGCGATTTATTTGGTGGCCACCCTTGATTTTTGATTTGGTAGTGTGTTCCGAGGTGGGCGGTAGTAGCTGCTATGCGTTACCACCAGTCCGAAAGTGTAATTGGTATATCTACCCTGGCATTGCCTAGTTGTGCCATGTCACCTACCCTATCGAGACCACTACGAGTTTGTTTTGTACCATACCTATGGAGTGCCCTCTGACGACGTCCAGTACGGATGGGATTACGGTACTGTATAGACTATGGGAATATATAAAAATGTGTTAAGGGGGAAAATGTAACGCCTTAACGCTATTTTAATAGTTTATCTTACTGTAGACATATCATAATAGCGTATTGTACTACATAGTAGATAGTTTAACGGGTCCTTAGGAGATGTGAATCCCGAACATCTCTTAAGTTACTGCACTCACGTTAGACAATGGATAAGAGATGTCAAACCCCGTAAACATCTCCGACGCCGTTTACACTCATATTTATTTACCGTTGATTTGACTTACATAAGATCTTTTAGTTCTGACTCGAGTGTTTTGTTTTTTCAATTCGCTCGTGTCAGCCTGAGCATTTTAGGATTTGAAGACCTTAGTTCTAGAGGACGAAGACGAAGATTGTATTATTATTTACTATATTATTCCACTACATTATTTGTTTATCTCTGATATGTGTAACTCTGATTTTGTATTGTATAAGTATAATCAAATGTTTTGTATACAGCTTCATGAACTATTATTTGATTATTATATTTTGTCATTCCGCTGCGAGATTCTGTTTTTTTTTTCTTTCTCTGCTTTTTCTTATTCACCCCAATAACAATCCGCCCTTCTGTATGGTTTGAGTCGGCATGTGTGCTTGCTTAAAACGTCCAAAAAGGCGGGATGTTACAGTTGGTATCAAAGCTTTGGTTTAGCGATAACCTTAGCTTTGTGGGGTCTGACTCATATTAAATAGGGTAGTAATACCCTAGGATGAGTCGTTGAGTGTATATATATATATATGGCAGAGCGTATTTGTTAGTGTTATAAAATGTTTTATATTGTGTTAATTTGTTCAGTTTTGTATTTATAAATTCTGGTCGGTATATAGGACGCTATGACATCGATAAGGATTTCTAAACACTTAATAGGACAGACCGACACAATAATTGTATTGAAATATAGGTAAATGAAATAATTTTTCCTATTGTATATTTTTATATATAAAATAATGATTTATAAATGATATATATTTGGTTGTAATATGTTGGTTGTTAGGTAGTGAAATTTATAAATATAGGTTGGAAATAAGATTTGAAAATAAGATAAATGAAATTTGGAAATTTAGAACTTAAGTTCCGGGGTTTTTTGAAAATTTCTTTCGAATGATTTTGGGATATAATAATAATATTATTAGAAGTATTTTCTGATAAATATTTCAATATAATTTGAAAGAATTGTTTTAATGAAATTTTGGAAAGAAATAGGTTCTGTACTCCCCTCTCTGTCGCTGGAAAATAATTTCGGTGATGAGTGCACGCATCATCGACATTCATTTTCGAGTTTTAAAGTGGGAAGGACATTGTAGTAGTTTTACTACAGATCTATTTTGATAAACAAATAAAAATTTTAAAGTTTAAATATGATTGGATATAAAAGTTTTGAGTGTATGTATATATATATATATATATATATATATATATATATATATATATGTATATATTATTTTAAATGATTTGAAATGGAACTTGACATTTAGTTCTTAAATTTCTATGAATTAGAGATTTCAATTATTGAAAAGGAATAAAAAAATTAACTATTTAATAATTGAAACATCTAAATGAAAATAAGAATTGATAAGCTAAGTTATAACTGAAATATGCAAGGAATTTGAAATTTGTAACTTGTAAACGAAAAGAATATGAAAATAAGAAATGATAACTATTGAACCTTAAGTTAATTAGAATAAGTAAGTCTAACTTGTGTAACTTTCAATTGCATTCTTAAAGACATATATATAACTTACCAATTACAAAATGTTGAAATGTTAAAAGGATATGTAATGGAAATTTTTACAAGTAAAACTTATGTAATGGAAGTGTTCAATGAAATTTACTTTTATAAATAAGAAATTTGATATGAAAATAGTTATAAACTTGAGTTAAAATTGTAATACTACAAATTAAATGAAATAGAAAATGAGTACTGTAAGTAAAGGATTTTGAACTTAAGTTAATATTGAAACTATTTATAATTAAAGTAAATAATAAAATGAATGTAATGCAATAAAAGAAATTGACATGATATGAATAAATGAAAATGAATTTTTGTAAGTAATAAAGGAAAACAAATGAAATAAACATTGAATGAATGAATGGGAAAAATTTTGTAAGAGGTAAATGTAAGTTAAAGAAATAATCCTTGTATGAATGAAAAGAAAAATAAAAAAAACTGTTAATGTTGTGAAAGAAATTTAATAAAAATAACTCAAGTACATTATAAATTATTGTTTGTTTTGGTTTATGGGTTGTTTGGGATAGGATACTTCTAATTGTTTAAGATGTATGAATAATCTATTGAGTTCATCTAAGACTGTTGAGTAAATGGTGCACTCGGTAGTTTATTTGTCATTCTAGGCGGTTGAAAATTTCTGAACCCAAACAAACCATTTGTTTGTTTGCTATGGATGGATAGTTGATTTTATTGATTTCATATGATGATTGTATGCTGTGGTTGCCAGTGATTGTTGTTTATATTGATTTGTATGTTAGTGATTGAAACAAATTTAAATATTTCATTTTATATAATTATTAACTCTTTTTGGATTATATAAGTGAAATACAGGTTATGGAAGCAATTGCCACTGCTTTTGGTTTCGTAATTAAGAGTTGTTCGCCCGACAAATAGGTACGTTCTCGGATTACGGTTTTATAGCGATATTATATTATTTTTCCACTGTTGGGATATATTATTTTAAAAAAAATTGATATATATCATTATTATTGATATTATTATTTTCTCCTGAGTCTCTCCGTACAAAGGAGACTCTGCCGTTTCGTGAATTTTGAACTTAGAAATTTTTATGAAATGTTTTTCCAAACTTTTGTTAATTTGAAAAAAAAAAGGATTTAATGGTTATAAATTGATATATTTTATTTAAATTAATTAATTTTGTAAATTAATAGTTTATAAATTTAATATTTTGAATAAGATATTGATTACTAGCTTCCTTTTCCCTTCCTTTTCCATTTCGGGGACAAAAAGTTTTGAGTGGGGGAGAGTGTAACGACCCGTAATTTTCTATAATTAAAAATTGTTAATTTAGTTAAGTTTTGCAATTTAATGTTGAAATAAATAAATAAAATTGTGAGTTATAAATGAAACAATATCTAGAATGAATGGTAACAATGTCAATTTAAGTCAATTATTAATAAATTGAATGAATTCCAATTAATTGAAATAATATATATAAGTTATACTTGGCTATAAATTAAATATGAGGAAACCAACTAGAAATATTGAATTAACCAATGAAATAATACAGATTAAATGGTAATTGAATAAAATTGGTGTTATGTAAGTATTTATAACCTTTGTTTGAAAGTAATAAACTTATAGTGTAATTAAAAGTTAACGGTAACAATTATTGTATGTTACCAATTTATTTAGCCTGTTAGTTTAAATTGGAAATCAATTACAATAATTATAATTTAATATTATTTTAATGTAAATTAAATTAATATTTGGAAATAATGTTAATTTTATTCATAATATGACAATTGGTTGAATAAAAAGAATGGAAATCAAGATTTATTAATTTATTGGAATTCAAATTATAATAATTAGATTAATTGCAAATAAATGAAATTAAATATTTAAATATTACGTTAATGGAGATTAACATAAAATTTGAGAATATTAATGTAATAGATCATGAACCAATGTTAATTTCATCCATTTGATAATAATGGATTGAATAATAGGATGAAAGGTCAATTAAATGGAATTATTGAAAATTTAATTTATAATTTTTGAATTTAATGAAATTGAAATTAAACACTAAAATTGATGGATTAATCAACTTTAAATTGACATCTAAATTTGTTTAAATTATTGTAAGTGATTAAGAAATCAAAAATGATAGAAGTTGAAAATTATTAAAATTTAAACTGAAAAAGTGATTTGATTAATTAACTAGTAATTTATTTAATTAACGTGAAAATAGCCATTTTGGCCACTGACTCGGATTTCGATGAAACCAGTTTCATCGGATCCATAATAGTGAATTATTATAGGATTTCAAGTTTCGTAACGATCGAACTTGTCGTTTGATCGTACAGACTCGAAACGCCAATAAATTAATTTAATTGAAATCAATTGAAATCAATTTGAAATAAGCTGATTTTATCATAACTTCTTCATACGATTGAATTTGGATTTGAAACCTGTTCCATTAAATTTAAAATTATCGAAAACATCTATTTTGATATATGGGTTGACCCAATTTTGTTCCGGAGACGGAACGGGCTTTTCGGGTCGCTTATCATTCCAATCCAAATCAAATCTGATCCGTTCTTTTCTATTTCAGCTTCGCCTATAAATAGCTCGTTATAAACCCTAGCCACTCCTCATTTTCATTTGTCTGTACGTACATTTCAGTCTACTCCTCCTTCTCAATGGCAGACAAACCAAACACACTTCTCAATTCAATTTCAAAATCAAATTCAAATCAAAATTTCAAACTTCTCAAACTATATCGAATTATATATCGTTTTGAAGCTCTCGATGAACGTAATCTTCTGCAACCATTCGTTTTTCGATTCGACGTGTCGTTTGTCCTGAAATTTAGGATGAACCTCGGCCGTTCATAGGCCACATGCTCGATCAACGGTGGATCTTCGTTGTTTGGGCGATCGGGAAGTTCGTGCGTGTAGAGGAGGACCAGTGCAGCTGATTGGTGGTGCTCGTCTGTGTCAGAACGTCGTATTTTGGCCGTGGGCTCAAACCCTAGTAGTGGTGGTCGTTCATGCTCGACCAGGCAAGGGGAGATTGTGCGTGGGGTTTTGGGTGCAGCCGGAGTTGCTTGGGACGGTGGCGATGTTGGATCAGGCTACAATCTGGCGTAGCGACGTCAGTGATTAGATTTAGGGTGGCGGCTGTCACTGCTTCAGGTTCGAACGAGATGTTCTCGTAGGGTTTCGTGAACGAAGTATCGCTGATGACGTGGCCTCGCGTGAGTGGTTTCTTTTTTTATTGTTTTCTTTAAATTTAAATCCTTTAATCTTCTAATCACCATAATTTTTGGATACGAGCTTGGATTTGGGCGCGGTTTTCTCCGCTAGGATCGTATCAAAATTTTGGGCATTTTAACACTAGTTTGGACGAATTCTAAGGCCGTTTGAATTTGGGCCCTAAATTGGATTTAAATTCGATTTAAATTCGATTTAAATTCAAATGTGAGTGTTTTAACCCACTCACAACTTCTAAAATTTCTTATGTTTGTTAAATTTAATTTATGATGTGATTAGAAATTTATTTATGACTGTTTGGTATATTTTAAATCATCATCTCAATTAATTTGAATTTATAATAATTAAATCGTTATTTAATTTATTATTGAATATAAATTGCTAGTTAAATACATGTTATTGATTATCAGTTCTATATTGATATTTATTGATTGATTTGGATGATGTTTGTAATGGATGTTGATTGTTGATAATGGATGAATGGATGTTTATTTTATATCGTTATAAATTACAAGTTCACTATGGGTTGAAATGATTCATACCCGAATGATCAATAGATTAAGAAAAAATCGTTATGGGTTGAAATGATAGACTCAAGCGATTTTATGGATTTTATTATTAATTCGGGATTGCGGTTTGAAATAATATATGTAACCGTAACATTTTAAATTGCGGATTGAAATGATAAATATCTGTTAACGCTAAAATTGTGAACGCTAACACCCCGGTGTGAGTATTAGTAAAGTGAAAGCACCACCCGTTTGCACGGGAACTAAAAGTAAACAGAAAATCGCAGAAAAAGTAAAGAAGACAGCAATTTTTATAGTGGTTCGGCTCAAAGTCAAGCCTACGTCCACTTTACATCCTCTATCACCGACTCGATTACAAACTTTACAATCACTCTTCGATTACAAACTTTACAATCACTCTCTCATTACAACACAATTGGAACAAGGAATTTTTCACATCATTCTTTGATTACAACACGATTGAAACACGTAGATTACAACACCATTAAGACGAGTAGCTAAAACATCGATTTAGGCATGCTCTTTATCTTCATGTTGAATGATTTAGATCTTCTTCCCAAAAGTTCGTTGAAACAAGTGAAGAAGGAGTCGAGGAAACAGCATAGTGTTGGCGTATCCAAGTCTGGAAAAGTCCACCTTCAATATGGAGTAGGCGGGGTATTCATAGGGAAAACTGGAGTTAGGTCGTAGGTCGTCAGCGACCTAAGGTGTTGCGACCTAGGGTGATTCTGAGGTAGCATAAGTCATTCGCGACTTAGTGGAGCTGTCCTGGATGAGACATAGGCTGTGAGCGACTTAGTATGTTGTTTGCATAGAAGGTTAGGTCGTTAGGAAGCTAGGAAGTTAGGTCGCTAGGTCGTTAGGTATTTAGGTCGCTAGGTCGTTAGAAAGTTAGGTCGCTAGGTCGCTAGGTCGTTAGGTATTTAGGTCGCTAGGTCGTTAGAAAGTTAGGTCGCTAGGTCGTTAGGAAGTTAGGTCGCTAGGTCGTTAGGAAGTTAGGTCGCTAGGTCGTTAGGAAGTAACTCGTTGAGCCGCTCTATGCTTTAGGTCGTAGGTCGCTGTCATGTTTAGCTTGTTGTAGAACCTGTTGCCAAGCTAACTCGCCGGAGCCTAGGTCGTTCAGTTACTAGGTCGCTAAGCTCCTCCGTTGCGATGTACTGCTGTCTTGTATTGATTTTTAGGTCGCTAAGCCGTTAAGTCGCGTATGCTTTAACTCACTGAAATGCTTAGCTCACTGGAGCGCTTGCCTTTGAACTGGTTAGGTCGCTTTTCCTTCGAGTACTTGAGTCGCCGTTTAGAGTGGTGTGTGTTCGTTGAAAAGGAGACGTTAACAGAAGCGTTGACACAGTGTATGACCAGTCTTTGAAACGAACTTTCTTTGGTTTTTTCGATTGATCCTTTGGTATCACGGCCTTGCCAAAAAGGCAGGATAACAATATCCGTATCACTTGACCCTAGGATAGAGAATTATATACAGACACCGGATTAGTTAAATTAAATGATTTTAAAATCCTTAATTTTTGAATTTAATTAAATGATATTTTGAAATAAAATTGGATGTATATAAATTAAAGTATTATTGGAAAATCAAGTTTATGATGAAATGTGAAATGGTTTAAAGGAATTGCTTTAAGAAATTAAAGTGAAAGTTAAAAGTAAAATTTTAAGTATAAATGAAATTATATCGGAATTTGGCTATTGAGAATGTTTGAAATATAACTTCGAAATATTTTGAAATTGGAGTAATCCGAATTGATATTTGAATATAGATTGAAACGATATAAAATTCAATAGTTTATTGAAATGTTAAATTGAAAGGTTTGGAATTTGGTTTGTTGACTTGGAAATTGAAAATGGTCCAAATGTGTTGAAATGAAATGAATAGTTTAATTTGATATTAATTCCAAATTCATGTTTTAATATAAACTGTTTTAAAAAATATATTATTTCAAAATTTCTAATTATTAAGGTTTTCAAAGTATTAAACTATATTAACCTGTATTAATTATATTAAATCATTTTAACCTATTTTAAACCATTTAATTTATTTAAACTAATTTACCTGTTTTAACTTATTTTAAATCTAATTAATCTATTTTAAAGCTATTTAATTATATTAATCTATTTTAAATCTATATTAACTATTTATAACTATTTATAACTATTTTCATCTAAATTACAAGCTAAGTAAAATGGATGGGTTTATATTCAAATTCTCGATTTTTTTAAAGTGAATATGGTTAACGATGTTATAACCTAAGTTAGGAATTAAATAACATTTTTGGTTTAATATGATATTCTGAAATGAGAGTTTAGCCTATTTTGGAAATTATGACTTTTGAAAGGAAATATAATTTCGAACTATGATTTCAATGTGATATAAATTCGGAAGTAAGTAATAATTTCGAAAATGATATGATTTGAATTGAATATGATATTCTGATATCAATTATGAAATGATTTTGGAAATGTAAAAGAACCATCCGGTGTGTAATAAGCAATTGGTTGTTAAAGAGACCGGGATCGGATATTGTCATACTCTCTGCCAATACCGAAAACCACTTTGACAACTGTGTATGCGGTGGAGATTCCAGAATGAAGTAGGATGGTTGGCGACGATCCTATATGAGGTATATACGTGGACCTGACTCCCATGAGTTAGCTTAAGGTGGCTAAAACAGGAGCAATTGATGGGCCAAGTGAGGTCATTCCTCTGATCGGGCACACTCCTCGATACTATAATCTGACTTTGCGATTGATTTGGTGGCCACCCTCGATTTTTGATTTGGGAGTGTGTTCCGAGGTGGGCGGTAGCAACAGCTACGCGTTACCACCAGTCCGGAAGTGTAATTGGTATATCTACCCTGGCATTGCCTAGTTGTGCCGTGTCACCTACCCTATCGAGACCACTATGAGTTTGTTTTGTACCATACCTATGAGTGCCCTCTGACGACGTCCAGTACGGATGAGATTATGGTACTGTATAGACTATGGGAATATATAAAAATGTGTTAGGGGGAAAATGTAACGCCTTAACACTATTTTAATAGTTTATCTTACTGTAGACATATCATAATAGCGTATTGTACTACATAGTAGATAGTTTAACGGGTCCTTAGGAGATGTGAATCCCGAACATCTCTTAAGTTACTACACTCACGTTAGACAGTGGATAAGAGATGTCAAACCCTGTAAACATATCTGACGCCGTTTACACTCATATTTATTTACCGTTGATTTGACTTACATAAGATCTTTTAGTTCTGACTCGAGTGTTTTATCTTTTCAATTCGCTCGGGTTAGCCTGAGCATTTCAGGATTTGAAGACCTTATTTCTGGAGGACGTAGACGAAGATTGTATTATTATTTACTATATTATTCCACTGCATTATTTGTTTATCTCTGATATGTGTAACTCTAATTTTGTATTGTATAAGTATAATCAAATGTTTTGTATACAGCTTCATGAACTGTTATTTTATTATTATATTTTGTCATTCCGCTACGAGATTCTGTTTTGTTTTTTTTCTTTCTCTGCTTTTTCTTGTTCACCCCAATAACAATCCGCCCTTCTGTATGGTTTGAGTCGGCACGTGTGCCTGCTTAAAATGTCCAAAAAGGCAGGATTTTACAATCCCCCTCTACGCACCGCAACTCGCCGATCGTCGTAAAATCGACGATCCGCCGCACAATCCAACGACCACAAACGAATGGCCAAAACTACATCATCAATTCTGGACAAACATTGATTCAATGACAAAATTGAATTGCAGATCTGAGATGCACTCGCCGAGAGCTTCGAAACGGTATATAATTTGATAGGGTTTGGAGGAGTTTAAATTTGGGAATTGAATTTGAAATTGAATTGAGGGTTTGGAATTTTGGATATGTTCTGCCATTGGAAAGGAGGAGATAGACAGGAGATGTACGTACAAAATAATGGAATAAGAAATAGCTAGGATTTATAACAGGCTATATATAGGTAGATCAAAAATAGAAATGAATGGACAAGATTGATTTGAAAGTTGAATGATGAACAACCCGAAAAGCCCGTTTCGTTCCCGAAACAGAAATGGGTCATCCCATATATCAAAATGGATGTTTTCAAAAATTTTAAATTCAATGGAACAGGTTTCAAGTCCAAATTCCATCGTATGAAGAAGTTAGCTTGAAAATCAGCTTATTTTAAATTGATTTCAATTTATTTCAATTAAATTGATTTCTAGGTGTTTCGAGCCCGTACGATCAAACGACAAGTCTGATCGCTACGAAACTTGAAATCCTACAATAATTCACCGTTACGGATCCGATGAAAATGGTTTCGTTGAAATCCGAGATAGTGGCCAAAATGGCTATTTTCACGTTAATTAAATAAATTAATTAAATCACTTTTTTCAATTCAAATTTAATAATTTACAATTTCTATCATTTTAGATTACTTAGTGTGAGGAATGCGGATTACGGATCTTAAGGCTAGGAATAACACTAGAGGGGGGCTGAATAGTGTTTTTAAGAAATTACTAAATCTTTTTCAGTTTATGTTAATTTGAACACAAATGTATGCAATATTCAGACACAGGTATAATCACAGAAACAAACACAGATGCAGAAATAAAGTAAATGCAGTAAAGGAAAGAACACACCGGATTTTATACTGGTTCGGGGTTACCCTACATCCAGTCCCGCACAATCAAGTACGGATTTCCTTTCAAAAGCAATTCAACAATTACAACCCTCGGTTTCAAGGCTACGAGGTACACCCTCCAGAATCACAATCCTCTGGGTAGAGATACTTGATTTCCGGGGCAACAAGTTCACCCAATTGATTTCCAAGGCTACAATCACACCTTTTCTCGCTTGATTGATTTCCAAGGCTACAATCACACTTTTTCTCGCTAGATAGATTATAAAGAAGCCTATAACTCTGAATAGCACTTAGATCTTGTTGAGATAGTGATAGAGAATCAAACCAGAGATAATCTAGTTAGATTCAATGTTGATTTCGGTAGAGTAATGATAGAATTTTGATTAAGAAAATGTGGAAGAAGAAGAAGAGGAGTGAAAAACCAGAAAAACTGATTAAAAATTCGTTGAAACTAACCCCTATTTATAGAAGAACAACAGTCATGTCCATTCGTGAAGAGTTATGGAGAATAGACACTTCTTTTGAAATTTAAATTTTGAACTCAACTGTCACCATGTCGACATGGTCACCATAGGCATGTCGACATCCCAAAGCAATTTTTGATGTTTTGATTTTCTTTGAAAATAACCTTTATCTTATATTAAAACTATTTTAAACTTTATAAATATACTTGATTATAGATAAAATACATAGATGAATATAAAGAATAATATATATAATATTTTACTATAATTTTATATTTAAATTAAAGTATAAATATATTATAATTAAAAGATAGTTTAAAATAACCGAAGTTTAAAAACAAGAATATTTAAGGCTAAAACATCTTTTTGAAAATCATTTAAAAAGATAATTTTTAAGGCTAAAACATTCTGAAAAACAATTTTGAAAATCATTTCGAAGTAGTTTTTGAAAATCATTTTGAAGTAGTTTTGCAAGCTTCTTCCTGTAGAATATCTCATCATGACAGGACTCGAGAACTTGTACAAAACCAGGATGTTCGTGGGTTTGTAAGCCACTTGTCGTAGGTTTGTAAGCTACTTGTCATGGGTTTGTAAGCCACTAAAAGGTAGAAATGGGTTCCATCCCAAAAGAAAAATGGAGTGAAGATTTCAGTGCTATTGTGAAGTTTTAACATAATTCTAGACTCAATACTTATCTTGAAATCTTGAACTCTTGATAATCTTGATATTCTTGATACTCATGAGTCTTCAATCTTGATATCTTGAATCTCTATACTGTACAGTCTTCATTCTTGGTACCTGCATGGTTAAATCCTGCATATACATATATATCTAAACTATAATGTTAGTATTTATATTTTATAATCTTATTCTAAGGTTGTTGTCATCAAAACCATCATCTCATGGACTAACAATCTCCCCCTTTTTGATGATGACAACCTTTGTTTATAAAATATTACTTCTATCCTATTGACTCCCCCTAAATCTAATAACTCCCCCTTAATCTATGCCTAACTCTCCTATTTTATATTTCTCCCCCTTTGTCATCAACAAAAACCATCCTAAAATCATAAAACTATAAAACTCCCCCTTAAACTAATACTATATAACATGTGATTATAATGATAGTGTTATCATAAATAATCAACACTTAACTCTAAAAACTAGAACTTAATCCTAAATTACTAACTATCCTAACTAAGAATCTATGATAATGCTTATAATAGTTAGAAATCAAATATAAGAACATAAATTATTTATTAAGTATATTTCAACACACTCATCAAAACCAATCATGTCAGACAAGTCAAACTAATGAATCAAGTCAAACAAGTCAAACAAGTCAATCAAGTCAAACAAAACATTAAAAAACTAATAATCCTATATTATAAGACAATACTACAAACTCCTCCTAAATAAAATACACTCGTTATGTATACATGTATGCAATATGTAATTTGTAATGCAGTATGAAATGTATGACATATGATATGCAGAATGAAGTGCAACTTGTGATGCAAATGATTATGATATTTCATGCATTGTAATTTATGATGTAATATGTAATGAAATGTGATATGAAATAGGATGCATAATGATAAACATGAGTGATAAGTAATATCTAATTGACAAGCATATATATATATATGTGTGTGTGTGTGTGTGTGTGTGTCTGTCTATGTATGTATACATATATCAAACTATTTATTATAGTTTAAAGGTAATAAATGGTATTAAAACTATAACATATTCATGAAAGGTAGTAATCACACTCAATATCAAAATCAAATTGATAAGAAATATGGACTTTAAACTGCATATATGATCAAATATGGTTTTTTTATAAAAATTAATACCCTAACTATTTAATTTATTTAAAATGATTTTTTATTAACTTGGTTGATTTTTTTAAGAATCCAAACTTCCATATTCTTTACTTACTAATTAAAACCTTTATATCAAATTATTATTGATTTAAATATTTAGAAACATGTTTAAACATCTTTTAAATTTAAAAAATATCATAATGAAATATTAAATAAAATAATAAAGATTGAAAAACTAAAATAAACATGTGTTACATTAAGGCTTCTTATTAAAAAAAATTAATTAATTAAAAAAATATTTAAACATGAAATTACTTTTTAAATATTCTAATATAAGTTAGAAAATAACTCTAAAAAGAATAGAGAAAAATACTTAGTTTAAATATCATTTTTTTTATAATTTAAAATTTCAAACAGAAAAGACAGAATTTACAGAATGCTATAAAAAGTTTTTGCAATAAAATATATTCAAAACATTATAAAATAGAAACTGTAGCTTTTACCAAATGCTGTGTAAAGTTTCTGAAACTCTACAGCGTTTTAAAGCACAGAAATGCTATAAAATCGAATTTGCAGTACTTACAAAACATTACAGAAGAAAAGAAGCATTTTAGAAATGCTATCTAAAATTCTGGTCATGTGATGTGGTGCAATCTTATTAATTGAAGAAATATATAAATAGAGCCTTATTCTAACATTCTAAATTCATTCTACTAATTTCTTAAAGATATAAAATTAGTATCTTAAAAGAAATAGAGTATGAGAAGTAAAAATAAAATTAGAAAAGTTGAAATCATGAATGAATGTATGCTTTTCTACTTAGTATAGTTGTAATAAATTAGTTGTAGATTTTATTTGAAAGAAAACACATTTTAAAAGACTTTTAAAAAATTTAGACTTGTATAACGATATTTATACTATTGTGTGTCGATATGTGGACCAAAATATCAAAACTTATAAAAGAGATAAATTTCTATACCTAACTAAATGCATAGATATATATTTCTAAATGCAACAATAAAGATGAAATAATAGTAAAGCGTACCAATTTTTGCATTCCATCTTTCTAACTTTGCTGTTCCTCCATTGTTGTGAACCACACATTTATATCTTTCTGAATTTGACGACGAGATATGTTCTATTGCGACGGGCTCGTTTTTCTGATCAGCGTAGTATATTCATTTGCTGAATTTGAAGACCGTATGAGAAAGATACAGATGATTTAGTAAATTGACCAACTTGGCCCCAAAATTTTAAATTCGAATTTTGAATGAATGGACACTTAAACCACTATGAATAGGCCCAATGGTCACCACTTTTCATAAAAATTCCTCCTTTTCATCTTCTTCCCGTTTTTCTATATACTATCAAACTTCTAGAAGGCATATCTCCTTCGTTTCTTAACAGAATTGGATGAAACCAGCGGCAAGTCGAAGAGGAAGGCAAGGGATATGATCTAGTAATAGTTTGGTGTCAAATTTGGACGGTATTGTGATGCAACAGGCCGAACAGTAGAAGAAATGTAGAAGATCCCGTACACAGTTTTTCAGTTTTGGATAGCCAACTTCAAACTGTCATATCTCACTCAATTTTGATCGGAAGTTGATGATCCACCCATCAAAACGACCGCGAGAACAAGAACTACAATCTGAAAAGGAGTGGGAACAAAATACTCGAATCTATGGATGCATTTTGAGGAATACCTTTGACAGTTTTGCCTTCTTTTTCTCTTTGTTCACCAAAACTTCATTTGACCATAACTTGGTCATTTCTTGACGGATTCACACGAAACCAATGACATTGCGAAGCAGATGGAGAGAAGTACAATATCAAATCAAGTTGTATATGAGAACCCAAAGTTTAGAATTGATCTGGTACCCATTTCTTTGTCGATTTTCATTATATATCCATTTGTTCTTCTTGATCGATGAATGATTATCTGGTATCTTTTAACCAACAGTCATTAGACATAACTCTTCTCCTGCAAAACAAGATAACTTTTTAAAGAATCAAGTGACTTTTCAAAATAACTAAATATAATTTTAAACAACAATATCATGATGATTCTGTGACATATTCATATGAAAACAGTGTTAATAATTTTATTAAAAAAATTGTCATTTTCAAAATTTTCAAAATTCAGATTATGAATGTTTGGAAACCTTGCTCTGATACCAAATGTGAGGAATGTAGATTACGGATCTTAAGGCTAGGAATAACACTAGAGGGGGGTGAATAGTGTTTTTAAGAAATTACTAAATCTTTTTCAGTTTATGTTAATTTGAACACAAATGTATGCAATATTCAGACACAGGTATAATCACAGAAACAAACACAGATGCAGAAATAAAGTAAATGCAGTAAAGGAAAGAACACACCGGATTTTATACTGGTTCGGGGTTACCCTACATCCAGTCCCGCACAATCAAGTACAGATTTCCTTTCAAAAGCAATTCAACAATTACAACCCTCGGTTTCAAGGCTACGAGGTACACCCTCCAGAATCACAATCCTCTAGGTAGAGATACTTGATTTCCGGGGCAACAAGTTCACCCAATTGATTTCCAAGGATACAATCACACCTTTTCTCGCTTGATTGATTTCCAAGGCTACAATCACACCTTTTCTTGCTAGATAGATTACAAAGAAGCCTATAACTCTGAATAGCACTTAGATCTTGTTGAGATAGTGATAGAGAATCAAACCAGAGATAATCTAGTTAGATTCAATGTTGATTTCGGTAGAGTAATGATAGAATTTTGATTAAGAAAATGTGGAAGAAGAAGAGGAGTGAAAAAACCAGAAAAACTGATTAAAAATTCGTTGAAACTAACCCCTATTTATAGAAGAACAACAGTCATGTCCATTCGTGAAGAGTTATGGCGAATAGACACTTCTTTTGAAATTTAAATTTTGAACTCAACTGTCACCATGTCGACATGGTCACCATAGGCATGTCGACATCCCAAAGCAATTTTTGATGTTTTGATTTTCTTTGAAAATAACCTTTATCTTATATTAAAACTATTTTAAACTTTATAAATATACTTGATTATAGATAAAATACATAGATGAATATAAAGAATAATATATATAATATTTTACTATAATTTTATATTTAAATTAAAGTATAAATATATTATAATTAAAAGATAGTTTAAAATAACCGAAGTTTAAAAACAAGAATATTTAAGGCTAAAACATCTTTTTGAAAATCATTTAAAAAGATAATTTTTAAGGCTAAAACATTTTGAAAAACAATTTTGAAAATCATTTCAAGTAGTTTTTGAAAATCATTTTAAAGTAGTTTTGCAAGCTTCTTCCTGCAGAATATCTCATCATGACAGGACTCGAGAACTTGTACAAAACCAGGATGTTTGTGGGTTTGTAAGCCACTTATCGTAGGTTTGTAAGCTACTTGTCATGGGTTTGTAAGCCACTAAAAGGTAGAAATGGGTTCCATCCCAAAAGAAAAATGGAGTGAAGATTTCAGTGCTATTGTGAAGTTTTAACATAATTCTAGACTTAATACTTATCTTGAAATCTTGAACTCTTGATAATCTTGATATTCTTGATACTCATGAGTCTTCAATCTTGATATCTTGAATCTCTATACTGTACAGTCTTCATTCTTGGTACCTGCATGGTTAAATCCTGCATATACATATATATCTAAACTATAATGTTAGTATTTATATTTTATAATCTTATTCTAAGGTTGTTGTCATCAAAACCATCATCTCATGGACTAACACTTAGTACTTTATAATCCTTTAAAACAAATTTCTATATCAATTCAATATTCAATATTGCACAAATTACAGTATTTAATTTCAATTTCAAATAATTCAGTAATTATAAATTTCAATTTCAATAATCCATTTATTTGATTGTCAATCTTGTTATTCAATCAATTATCACCTTATGGGTATAATTAACATTGGTTTATATTTTAATACATTAACATTTCCCAATTTCATCTTAATTCCTATTAACGTAATACTTATTTTCATTTAATTGCAATTGGTTTCCAATTTTATTTAATAGACCAAATAAATTGGTAACATATAATAATCGTTACCATTAACTTTTAGTCACACTTATAAGTTCATTAACTACGAACAAATGTTACAATTTCTTACATAACACTAATTTTATCCAATTACCATTAATTATACTAGTTTATTAATTTATACAACGTTTACATTTATTTGCTTATATTCACATTATAACCAAGTATAACATTTAAATTATTTCAATTGATTGGACCATCGTTAAAATATTAAATAATTAACTTAAATTTACATTATTACATTTCACTCTAGTTATTATCTTAACTCACATTAGCGTAACATTTATTTACATTCATTTGTAATTGATTAATTAAATTGGTAACAAATAACAATTTTCCCATTTCTACAGTTAATAACATTCGTAAGTTTATTATTTACCACCAATTGTTATAACAACTTATACAACACTACTTTTATCAATTAAAATTAATCACACCTTATTTCATTAATTAATCAACATTTGAATTATCAATTACTCTTTAAATCCAATTATCAATTAATACATACATTAGTATAATTTATTTACAACCTATATCAATTATAAAACTTTAATTCTTTTAATTAATTGGAATTACATTTAAAGCAGTTATCAATTTACCTTAATTTAATACTATTACATTTCATTCCAATTACATTCTTATTATTAAATCACAAATTTTTATTTCTTCCTACATTAAATCACAAAACTTTATTAAATTAACAATTTTTTTAATTATAAAAAATTACGGGTCGTTATAGTCCTGAATGCAATTTAACTACTGGGGTTGCTCCTAATGTTGTAATGGATGGTGGCATTGAGTCATATTTGCATGATTCGTTTGCCCATTGTTCTAGTGATCTAAATTATGTGGAGAGGTTTGAATTTAACGATGCTAATCCAAGTTAAACATCGAGCATTTAAGAGGATATCAAGATTTGCAATTTTATGTTAAAGTATGTAGAGCAGGTATTGATGAAGCAGTTGAAGCATCAGTTGTAGGCATTGGACTTATCGTTTGAAATTGGAAAATCACCATTCTACACCATGATTCTTTAGTTCTAACTCTATTGGCATCTAAACAAAAAATATTAAGTTGATTTTGATGAAATCGTGCATCTCAAATTAAAAGGAAAAAAACATAAAAAAATTTACATCCACTACAAGAACTGCTAACATAAACACAATTTCCTTCCCAAGTAAGTTATCAAATTATAGGTAACACAAAACATATAATCAAATTATAGGAAAAAAAATTATATGACATTCATACCAAAATTACTTGAAAATGCTGATTGAATCCATTATTCTTCTAGTTAGCAAAACCAAAATAAAATGAAAAGTTAAGTCAATGTAACATGCTCTAAATCGCAAGGCCAATGAAAAAGCAAGTTGAGAAAAACACAACATTCCTAAAATTACCTAATAATGACATGGTTTTTTTAGGAAAGCTAAGTAATTCAAGAGCCAAATGTGAAAGTGCATCAAGTAGGTGAGAAGGTGCTGATTTTCTAGGTGCAAGTACTTGGTTTCATGATTTGCAACATAATAATTTTTAGCTAGTGCAATTTGGAAAATTTCATGAGAGAATCAAACTTTATTAAATGAGAGAAAACAGTTACATGCTACCAACCTTCTTTCAAAAATTCTGATTACTGGTGTATCTTATTGTATAACTCACATAAGTGGTAAAAGAAACATTTCCTCTTGATTAGAAGAAGCCTTATAAATAAATAAATAATATTTTGGTGGAAAAAATTGAATTCCTAAAAGTTGAAATTGTGAACAAATTTACTTATAAATTAGATAGTCTTGAATAACTAATTTAATACAAGTATATAATTTTTGGAAAAACCTTTCATATAGAAAATGGTAGTTACGTAATTAAATTAGTTGTACACACACACTCTTTTTGTAAGCGAGCTTTTCCTTGACAGAGCATGAACATTTTTTAAGAAACCAAATTTCCTAAAAATTAAACCAGCAAGTAAATTTATTTTCAATTTATAATAATATTGATTAGAAATTTAGTAAACATTTCTAATCACTGAAAAGTCACTTCATGGAGAAGAAGGTTGCCTTATAAGTTAAATAAACACCTTCTTTGTAAGTTTATTATCTCTGAGAATATCACATTTTACATAGTAAATGATGATTACCTTAATTGTCATACACACACATTGTATAATTTTCCCACATTTGGGCACGAAATGTTGACTATGCAAAACATTAGAAAAGCTTACCTTGAATCTCATTGCAAATTTTATCTAACTATGCACCATTTAAATCATGTACATATGGAAATTCATAAGCTATGGTTAACGTATGACATGTGAAATTATTGTAGTTTTTTAATTATAGAATAAAATATGTATTAGCAAAGCATATAAACATAAAAATCTGCATGTATAAATCCAATCATTTTCTTAATAGAGCCCCATTCTGCTTATTAGAGATCCTTATAGCCAAATTAAATCAAAAATTAAGAAACTGTTATGAAGTCGTCTTTAATCATTTATCGAAAGTGTTACTCTATAGATACCTAAAAATCTAATTTTCACATGTTTCATATCTTTTTTCTTAAAACCTAAATAAACAAAACTAAACTTAGTACATCTATCCCTATGGTAGAGCATAGTTGTCACAATATAATATAATATATAATATTATTAACAATTTTGACCAAACTTTAAGATATAGTAAGGATGACTGCAGTTATTAATGTGAAACCATTTTTTTCAATACATAATAGGTAATAATTGTACTCTTTTAGAATGAAAAAAAACATTTCATGAGTTTTTTCATTGAATATACAGGAGTATAGCGAGTAATAAATCTGTATTATGCATAAACAAATTTGGAGTAGTATTAGTAATTGCTTTGGAGGTAGTAGTAGTAATATAATATGATTTAAACCAAACAAATTATAAAAATAAATACAGATATTTGCACAAATTTTTTTGCCTACTCCAAAATTCTTTTATTGATCAAAACATGTTAAGTTCTTCCCAAAATTACACCCGTTCAATACTTTTCATGAACAGATTAACAAGTGAAATCATTAAAGAAAAGTCCTAAGACATTAACCACTAATTTGTTAAGGGGAAAAGTTTGTTCAATCTCCAAAACTACATCACTTTTGTTTTAAATATTATCATTGTTTGAAAATGCAATATACATAAATAAAAACCTAGTAACCTTTAGTATTATTCTAAAATATTATATTTAAAAGTTTACGAAATGACTAAATATCATATTAGTTTCCAAAAACACCAAAATTCCTATACCAAGAATTTAAAACTTCTCCATAAAATACCAAAATTCGGATATCGAGAATTTAAAATTTCCAACTTTAAGTAGAACACATTCCTCTTTGAGTTATTAGTATTGTAGCATGTAGTTAATGGGGTAAGCATTCGGACCATAATTTTTTGAAACATATAATGTGACGACCCACCTTTTTGAAACTGATTAATATAAATCCATTTAATTAACAAAATGTGCTTTTCTTTTTTCGTATGTGTGTGCACAACAAGTTTCAACAACTTCTGTTTGACAAAAAGTCGAAAATCCAAAAATGATTACCGGTCACGTTTACGATTTTTCTCTGAACTATTTAATTTTGTAAACAAACTTTAAAAATGAGTTTGCCACCATTATTTACTAATTAAAAGAGGGTTATTTTACTATCAAAGACCAATAATTGAATATTTATAATTTATTAAATATTCACAAATCAAAGCGATAAAATTCGAGGTTGTTACATCTTACCTCCCTAAAAGAATTTCGAACCCGAAATTTCATCACAAATAAACAACCAAGAAACAAACCATATTAATACTTAATATTCTATCTTTGCATAAATCATCCGTACGCAATATTGGACCTAATCACTTGCTCGGATACATAAATCTCTCATCCAAACTAGTATAGATTACTTAACTTCTCCATTGCGGAACTCTAATCTGGTTCCTTGATCTGATACTTATGTTTTCCTTATATAGTTCTAAACTATGATAGAAAACATTCACATCATCCCAAGAATCCATCTCGAGTACTCGATGTTGAGAAATCGAGTGAAAATGCTTAGGTTGGACTAGTGCATAGCACCCAGAAATCATGTGCTCGGACACTGGATCAAGAACTGTCATGCGAATAAAATGATCCAAGTCCAACTTACAATTTTATCCCTTTTAGGATAACTTGATAATTATATTACTCCAATTCTTTTTACTTTTCAAAATTATTTATGTAAACATTTCATAAAATATAACCTAAGTTTTAAACTCGTATAATATCATACTACATCCCGAGAGTATATACAACTATCTGATTTAATCCTTTATCTTTTCTTTTGCCATAAATTCAGTTGCAGGACCAAAATAAATCTAGGTCTTAAAACTGAGTCGACTTCTTCAACCTATTTACCCATCTGGTCTGATAAGTATCTAAGAAGAGTAGGATGTTGGTACCCAACTCAGTCCTAGAGTCTACTTCTCCTCAAACATCTCCAAGTTAAAGACGTATATTAGTCGGCTCAATAACATCAAATAGTTCTCACAACTTAGATGTTAAAACAAAATACATGGTTTAGTAAAACAAAGTTTGCTAACATCTTCTTATTAAATTCAACCCAATAAAGCTTGTGTTCAATTATTTCTTCTCTAACCAAGAGCGATATAAACCCATATTAACATTTTCATTTATCAACAAACTCTTTTATCAAAGTACCTTTTTATTTAAATCCATTTTCTTTAAGGAAACTTAAGAACTAAATACCAGGTTTATATTTCAAAATCCTTTTGAAATGATACTATATATATTAATGCAAAGAAAATATACATACAGATTAAGTAACACCAAAATGATACCAAGGAACTGGGTCCTACCAAGTAGTATCGTACATCCCCTTACTAAGATGGGTAATACTTAAGAGAAGTGCTGACCATCCAAACATATCACTTGCACATTTTTGTCATTTTCTAGCCACATGAACTAATTAACATAAAAATACTTCTTCTTTTTCGAATCCCATTTTGAAACAATACTGTATATATTTCTATATAAATAGTTTTAACAAAATACCTATTACTACTTACTTTTAAGTTCGTTGGGATTCGAACTCGTTTTGATCGTACAAAAAAACGGAATAATTTACCAAATGCATTACAATGTTTGCCTAAGAAATCATCCAATTGTAACTTAAAAGGTTATTCATATTACCATAAAACTAATTGAGACTCATTCCCCAAACTATCCAAAGAAAATCTACCTTACTTTAAAATTCTCTTTGAAATATTTATACTTATAAATACTTTCAAGTAATACTATTATTATTTTTCTCAAAAATCATTTGAAATATTTTTTAAAGACACCGGGATTTAAATTCTCAAAAATCCTTCTTATTTACAATACACAATTTATAAACTTGATTTATAAAATTAACTTTATATACTATCATCCCTTCTTGTATCAAAATAAACCTTAACGCATTACTACCAAACACCTTATAGGCAAATTGTAGAACTTAATTCGCAAGGTGTTAATTTAAGCAAAATCATAAATGCTCACAAACTAGCGGAGCCTGAATAATCAATTAGCAAATAATAGTCAATGCTCCTAACTAGACGAGCATGACTAATCAAACAATAAATGATGATGATTGCATATTATCATTTCCTAACAAACAAACACATCATAAATAACTAATATCAATCTTTTTTTTAAATTATACTTTTATATATAAAATATAGTCCTAGATAAAATTATTTCATTTACCAATTTCAAAATTTGTGTATCGGTTTGCCTTGTTCAAGTGTTTAGGTCCCTATCGATAACGTGGATCAGACACATTGACCAGTATTCATAATCCACTCAACATCCAATTAACACAGTTTTTTTTACAGCAATAACAAATACGCTTTTGTATATATAATACACTCAACTCATTCTAGGGTGTCACTTACCCTATCTCTAATGAGTTTACCCTACCAAGGCCTAGGTGTTTGCTCAATCTAAGCTCTGATACCACTGTGATGACCCATCTTTTTTAAAGCGATTAATATAAATCCATTTAATTAACAAAATATGCTTTTGTTATTTGTTTATGTGTGTGCACCTATGTACACAAGTGTACACAACAAGTTTCGACAACTTTTGCTTGACGGAAAGTCGAAAATCCGAAATAACGATTTTCGATCACATTTTCGTTTTTTCTTTGAACTATTTAATTTTGTAAACAAATTTTCAAAATGAATTTTCTATCATTATTTATTAATTAAAAGTTGGTTATTTGATTATCAAAAACCAATAATTGGATATTTAAAATTAATTAAATATTTACAAATCAAAGCGATAAAATTCCAGGTCATTACATATAATTTACAATAACCTTAAATAAAACACATAATTCTGTAAATATTGAAAAAAATTTGTTTGTAACTAATAGGCAAATGATGGAAATGTGCTAGCATTTCATCATCGAAATCAGTAACCATACTTATAAGACAGCTCAAATCCTAAAATCATCTCAAAGCCTCAGTAACATCATCAGCTATGTGTACTTTGTCCAATAATAGGATCACCGCCAAAGAAGATTGAAGAGGCTAATGAGTACCATTAGCACTCATTTAATAATTATAGTTTTATAATGTCAAGAGTTATTTATCCTCAACGTTGATTGAATTGGGAATCATAAAAGTAAACTGCAGGACCAATTTGTATTATGGTTATATGTAATCTAAACACGGTTAAAACTAATTAGCCAAATGTTATATTATTTTAAATATTTTTAACTATAGAAAATATTTTGAACTATAGGTAGCAAACAAAATTAAAAGATAAATTTGAAATTAAATCGAATGATTAAATAATTTAAATAAAAACATTATTTAATCCTTAATATGAACATAACTCTTACATATTTTGAAACATAAGTTTAAAGGTCTTATTTTGCTTTAAATTCAGTCTATCTTTTAAGAAAAAATACACCAAGAGCATGGAAAGCTATTAGACAAAAATGCTTGAAAATAAAGTATTTTATCGGCTAGTTTAACAAAGGGGGGACAAAATAAAATATACCTGGATGGATAATTTAATAATTCAATTTCTCATAAAGCAGCTTCGAAACATATTAATCTGAGAATCCAAAAAAGCAAAAAACTGAATCCAAAATCCAAAATCTATAAACCCATAAAACAAAGTGCAAGTCCGGAGAATAAATATATTTCAGAAAAATGTTCAAATATATGGTCATATATAATATCAAAAACTTATACTTTTGTAAACAAAGAATATTCGTCGTACCATAAGAGACTCGGTGTCATCAATAAAAGATCATAAAAATTCAAATCCTATAATCATGTTGTATATTATATTGGTTCAGTTGATTAAAACTACAAATTCATTACTGAAAATTAAAAAATTTGGAGTGGAGAACCCAAAATGTTTTAAAACCATTTTGAAGAAATGTTTTTTTCAATATGCCAACCAATGTGTCTTGATAAGCTATTCAAAGTGTTATTTTAATACTGGTGTGAACAAAATTATATTTTGATAAATATGGTTAATAGGCCATCCAACATGTCTCGATGACAATAAAAGGAATTACACCACAATCAATGGAAAATAAGTAGACTTTTATAAATAAATATATAATTGAATAGAATAATGTCCATTGAAAATATAAATTACTAATTACCCATCTACAGGCATCTTCCATGCACATGTTTGAAGAAAACACCAAGCATCTTCTTTTTATTGCATAACCGATGTGCCTTTTTTATAAATGTAATGGAGCTTACTTTTGTCTTTTGAGTGCAATTCAATAATGATTTTCTTCCATACACCCTACTGATAAAGTACTGACAAACTCTTCATGTCATAATATTGAAATTGATGAGCCAAAATCAAAATGATAAATTAAAATGAATATTATAGTCAAAATGATATATAACTTTTTAATCCAAAAAAATGAATATGAATTAAAAATACAACAGATAAGTATAGACAAACACACAATAGCAAACATTTTTCCACACTACACATGTCTTCTACCATTACCTTTTCTTTTCCATACTTTGTTTTGATTGTTGGGCCGCTAAAACTTGTATGACTCTTTTCAAGCATAATATAAACTACCACTTTCTCTGTAGTTTGCAAGCAAACATTATATATTCCTGCTCTCAATAAGAAAACCACCATGTATATACATTCAAAACCTCATCTACAACACCACATTGTGTATACAAAGGATGCATTAACCTATACCGACTGAAATATCATGGCATGGTCATAATTCTACAAAAAATAGTGTAATAATAATAAACATTCTATCATCATTGTTGTTTTGAAATGCAACTTAAAGAAACAAAGTTCTAAACATATTAATAAAAATGTGATAATAGCTTTAAGAAAAAATTTAACTTACCAACTGGTTAGTAGATGAGTCCATTACATGAATATGCAAGCTAATCACACATTCTAGAAAGACTCAAATATTTTTTTATCAATCAAAATAAATGAATTAAAAAATAACTCCAATATGCACATATGTTGGCAGTTGTTATTTAGTAAATTTAGTAGAAGACTTAAAAAGTCACTAACAAGGAAAATTCCATAACTAAATTTTGCAATGTGTTATCTCTACTTCTTGCAAATGGTGCTATAATGGAGCAACAATTGATTCTGATGAAGTTGAATCTTTAATTGAAATTTAACTATGGACGTGTACTTCCTTCCTCTTATATGTAGTAAATAATAAAATACAGAAACATATGAATGATATGGATGTGCAGTTGAAGAATAGTAAATTGTATTCATGAAGAAAGATATACAAGTTCATGTTCATATTAAATAATAATAAAAATCCACTACATATTATTGCAAATGCTTATGAAATGAAGACATCTCAAATACCTTTAAAAGGGAACTTCCATGATTTTTAAGAAACAATGAGGCACCAAATGTGTAAGAAAATTTGTCATCGGCTTAAAATCAAGTCATTTCACTTATATGAAGTAGATGTACACAACACGACTATAATTAATTTGAAAGTGAGACAACTATATTTTCAATGACATTCAAGATTGTTTTAGTCCTAAATATTATCGCGTCCAAGAATACGATAAATTGAAGTATTTTCCCTCAACAAATCTACATGTGGCTAGTCTAACCCTTAAATTTTTTTGCCTTTCACGAAACCACTATCTACTTTAAATGAAAATACCTAGATGAATGATCAAATAATGTAATAAATAAGAAGCATTATCAGTAACTTGTAAAAACATTGATCTAACCTGAGAGTGTATACCAATCTATAAGCTTATTTCGTAGCTCCTTGCCTGGCATACATAGACGTTTCCTTTATCTTCATAGATAAATAGAATAATAAACGTCTTCGTGGGAGTACTATCAAAAGTGGATTTTACTATACTGATCAATGATATTTATGCAACGTGAATTTTGTAGATCTTCGTTGAGAAGGTAATATATCTTACAATATTGTAGCTAACAAACATGAACAATTCATATATTTCAAAAAATAGATGAACCATAACTGGATATGTATACATATTTCAGAAAATAGATGAACCATAATTGGATATGTATATGATTCTTAGTTCAAAATGCGATTAGTACCACATGGACCAAGGAAAAAAACTATTTTCTAAGTTAATCACATATACAATTGCAAATGAGTAAAATAAACTTGGGTTCCATAGTGTAATGATATCACAAGGACAACTGCATATAGAAGCATGCATAAACATTATATGTGAGTATAGTAGGAAAAGGAGAAATGTAGTGAAATATGATGAAACACATATATAGTATAAGTTTGGGTTTTACAGACCCCTCAACTTCTATTCGGCCTAACTATTGTGATTAAATGACAAGCACCATTATCCAAGTGATTAAGTGATTCGGCTTTGGTGCGAGAGGTCACTAGTTCGAAACTTGCGTAGCATGATTCGAACGTTTATTGACATGTGATATGTTGTCCCAGTGACATGTTGTATATAAAGTACCATTTCAAAAAAAAAACTATTGTGATTAAAACCTATTGCAATTTGTTGATTTTAACCTTACAATCTATATTCAGGTTAACAACTTATGCAAGTATTGTTATTTTATTTTAATTTTTGTATGATTGTAAATTCCTAGAAAAATAGGCTATGGGTATTGGTGGACATCTCAGAGTTACAAAATCTAAAATCTGAATGATAATGAAGATCGATATATATCATACCTCACTTCTTGTTATAATTGCTCTAATAATCTGCTTCATAGACATAATATTGAGACAAAAAGTTATAACACCTCAAATAATTTTCACTATCAGCATCAAAAACTTAGGGTTAATTTACTATTTTTGTTTAGTAATTATTAACCCGCTTTTTAGCATAGCAGATTTCAACTGGACTTAGAAGATCAAAACAGGAACGAAACGATTCACGAACTTGGAAATTGTAACGATCCAGAATTTTTCCTATGATTTGCGAATATTTAATTAATTTTAAATATTCAAATAATAGGTTTTAGAGCTAAAATAAAACTCTTTTAAATGATAAATGATGATGATGTAATAGCTTTTAAAATTTGTTTACAAAAATATTTAGTTCGAAGGAAAATGGAAAATGTGACCGGAATTCGTTTCTCAAATTTTCAACTTTTCGTTGGTTAAAAGTTATCAGAAACGCTATGGACTCTTTAATATATGTATACACGTTTGTAAATTTATTAGTGTATATATATGTATGTATGTAGTCATGTATGTATTAGCTAAAGTATATGTATGTGTATATATACTTAAGATAAAAAAAGTATATGTCGCCTCGTAGGCAGACATAGGTGCAAATAAGTACCATAACATGTTTGAAACATGTTTTCTTTTGGAAATGGGGGGGAGACAAGAAGGTGGAGTTTTTTCATGAAGTGGAGGAAGGCTAGGTGAGGTGGCAAGAGGATAGTGGAGGGTATAGGACAAGGTTAGTTTGGTAATTTTTGCTTATTCCATTTTATATAAAACAATTTTCCATATTTTCCTTTCCATTCATTTTCATTCTTCCATATTTTTATAAACTTCTTCCTCTTTGCTAAGCTTTTCAAAATGTTCCATAGCTTCTGATTTAAATTCCTAAGTTTTTAAAAATTAGATTCTTACTTCAAAACTTTTAAAAACTTAGTTTTAAATCACTTGTTTTCATCTCCACTTTCCCTATTTTTTCTCCCACTTTATTCGGCTATAATTTCCTCCATACTATTCCAAATTAAGATTTTATTTTTTTCAAACCATATATAATTCTAGTGGCTATAACTTTCATTTGAACCAATTTTCCATTATTATTGGGTTAAAAATGCATTTCTTTCTGACTCATTTTCGGACTCATATTATCAAGGCTGAAAAAACCACTCCTTCTATTAACCATATCTCCCTTAAAACAAATCGAAATTGAGTGATTATTTTTCTAAAATTGTAGAGTAAAGAATTTCCTAAAACTTTTATTTTCACTACTTGTCCAAATTTTGAGAGTAACATGATCAAAAATAAGTGAGAAAATGACCTATTTTCGAGTGGATTTTTGTGGTTTCCAAGCTTTGCAAGTCTAAAGCATTTCAAGTTCTAAAATGTTTTTGTGAGTAAACTATTTTTTCTAAATTTAAATTTTTTTAAATTTTTATGTGTTGAATATATTGTGAAATGATATGTTTTAAATTGTGTGGATTATTATATGTCTTGGTTGTTTATAGTATTGTTGATATGAGGTTGTTTGCACAAAAAATAGGCAAACACCTCCAAGTCATGGTAGTAGAGCTGCGAATACTATTTTCAGTATAGAGCTATTGTTTGATTAATTTTAGTTGCGGATGATTAAGATAGAAAATCAAGAATGTGCAATAAAGAATAAGTAAATGACTTAAATGTAAAAAGACACAGATTTTATAGTGGTTCGGTCTGAATGTGCCTACATCCACTGTTCCTCTTTTATTATTTCTTTCATATCTGATTACAAGTACAAGCTTTGTATATGAATAAACTTATAGTTGGAACTAAGGGTTTTCCCTCTCAAAGTTGTTGTCATTTTTGGTGGAAGCTTAACTCTTTTCGATCCATCCCTTTTTCTGATGCCATATGCCTAGTATTTATAGAGTGAGGTTGTGAGGAGAGGCAGCTGAGTACATAGCTTCTAGGCTTCGGTTCAACCTTTCTTCCCTTGAAATATGGTTCCGCAGTTGTTCCACTGCTCTGGGATGCTAGTTGAATATTATTCTGTTAGCTCGATTCAGTCGCCCATCTTGACCCTTGAATCTTTAATAGCGGACCAGGTAAGTTCATACCTGTGAATCCAAAAAAGGGTGGATCCTGCCCCAGAAGGGCTGGACCAGATATGTTTGGTGGGTCCAGCCCCAGAAGGGCCGGACCAGGGTGGTCCGGTGTGTCCAGCCACGAAGGGCTGGACCACGTGGGTGCGGCCCCGGACCTGGTGGGTCCGGGCCAGGCGGGACCGGCCTAGGGCTGGACTAGGTGGGTCCAGGCCCAGGCTAGACTAGGCTAGTCTGGCCTGGTCTCGGACCAGGCTGGTCCGACACCAGGGGGCCAGACCAAGTGGTTCGGCACCAGGGGGCCGGACCAGACCTGGTTCGGCACCTGGGGCCGGACCAAATCTGGTCTGGCACGGGTGCTGGACAAGGTGGGTCCAGCACCAAGGTCCCGAACCACGGGGTCCAATCCCAGAGGCCGGACCTGTGCGGGTCCGGCACTCCTAGGCCAGACCGAGCTATCCGGCCCTGCGTGCCGACCTATGCCGGTTCGGTCCTGCTGGGTCGAACTTTAGCTGGTCCGGCCCAGCTGGGCCGGACCGGGCTTTCTAACCTTGCTGGGCTGGACTCAGCTAGGCTGGACCCATGCGGGTTCGGCCTGGGCTGTCGAGTCCTACGGGGCTAGACATATGCGGGTCCGGCCCTGTTGGGCTGGATCCGACGGGTCCGGCCCTGCTGGGCTGGACTCGGCTGGGCCGGACCTGTGTGGATCCGGCCTTGTTGGGCTGTATCTGTGCGGGCCTGCTTTTGCAGGATAGGTGCTTTGCTAGTCTAGGCGGGGCTGGACCTTGGCAGAAGGCTGCCTTTGAGGCTTTATTGTCGGGCAGTGTGAGGTAATTCTTGGAATGACCATATCTTTCAAACCGTTATTCGGATTGAGACGCGGTTTGGACCTGTGCTAAAATCTTGACCTTGCGAACATTTCTAAGCAGCTCTAAGTCTATTCCAAGACTTTGACAATTTTTCCTTTGACTTCTCATATTCACTATACGGTGGGCGAGAATGCCCACAACATTTTCCCCCCAAAGTATACTTTTGCGAATGCAAAGTATGCTTTGTTTGGTCTAGGGTTGCCTCACCAGTATTGTAGGTTTCATTCTGGTGTTTGACTATCCACATCTCATCATCGTCCCCAATATGAGCTTCCTTTCGTTAGCTGGATGTGATGCTTCGTTTGTCTCGAGGAGGACTTGCTGGTTACTTGATGCCGTTTTTAATTATCCTTCGTTTGGCAGGGCAGTATTTTTTCTTAGCCTTCCTGTTTCCGGCTTCAAGGCCTTGAGTAGTACGTGGACTCGGTGATATTCCCTTCATGGTATTTGACTTAGGACATGTGATGTGGAATTTCTGGTTCTGACCATCGTATGGCCAGGTTGAGTGAGCAAGGTCTTACCATTTGATTGCTGAGTTTGTATGTTTCGTCATTAATTCTTTCTCCACTTTGGTGCATGCGCGGACAAGGTCAATCATTGTTGAATTTGATGAAGTAACAATTTTTCATTGGAGGTTATTTTTATGAAAAATATTTTGCATAGCGTCATTGAGTGGATGTTGGCCAGGTTTGACCAAGCTGGGCTAATAGGCTTATGTCCCATCTAGACCGGTAAAGTGATGATATTTGGAGTAATTCCTTGCTCTCTGTTAGCCTTTATAGGACTTTCCCCTAGGCACATTTGTATAAGATTATCTTAGCCAAATTCCTTGGTAGTTTGCCTATGATACCTCGTATATCTGTTTGGAATCGACTATTGGAAAGTGTTTAATGGGGCAGTTGTTGGGTCCGAGTGAGTCATCCTGGCTCCTTTGAGCGAAGCTCAAGGAGATTTGTCGGCATTGTGAATTAGGTGTCCTATTGTCTGTTCGATTTATGCCGATTATTGCAGTCAGATGCCTCCGGCGCGAGGTGTTTATTGGTGACTTCGGCTCGCTATCCCTAAATTGATCAGGTGGAATCAATCTTTCTATTCAAACGTCCCATCGGCTTTGGCAATAGTGGATTGTTCTATTCCGTTGATTTTACCTACAAGTTTAGAGTCCTTTCGGGCCTAGCGTGGTCAAGGACTTTCAACCTTGCTTTAGAACTAGTTATAGACTATTAATACATTTTTATTTGGAATTTTACCACAGATTTGTGTTAGAGTCACCCCTCGTGTTCCCGGGATTGACTTATTAGGTAAAGGTATCAAGCTATTTGTGCTAAAATAGACTATGATATGAATTAATTACATTTGGAAGGTTAGAGATTGAATCACTTCTGTTTAGAGGGGTCCTTATCATTCGAAGTGATTCCCTATTATCAAGGTTTAGAGATTAATTTGGGGAACGTAGCAGTCCACAAATACTCATCACATTCTCTAAAGCACCCTCTAGCAACGTTGTCAAAAGTCGACCGGGAGTGCTCATTATTTGTTTGGGTTTGCCCCTAATATAGTGTACTTGGTTGCTTCTCACCACATGCTGCCTTGTATCATGACTAGGTTTCAAACTTGCAAACTTAAGGTCATGATCCAATGTGTTATTACCGAGCTGAGAGGTAGTGTATGTGTATAATCAAGGGGTGAGGTGGAGCTATGCCCCCAAGCATTTTTTATCGAATTTAGCTTACCTTACAAAAGTTAGTCATGCCTTTGCACTGAGTTTTTCTCAGGTTCCATAAGCGTTCTCAGCTTTGGGAGAATCCTTATAGTTTCTGGGGCGAAGTTGGCTGGAAGGGATATTCTAATTCTTGTAGCAATGTTGGATTGATGTTCTGCTATCTCTGACGAAGTTGGGATGATGCTCTGTTTCCTCTGGTGGAGCGGAAGCGAATGAATATCCTACTGTGGTTGGCAGAGTGGAATTCATATTTCTACTATCTGTATGTAATGCCGCAAGACTAAAAGAAATTGTTAGAATCTTCTAGTTTAAGTTCAAGGAACTATATTCTCCGTTAAGAGGGTCCTTCTAAGCTTAAGATTTGTGGCACATAAGTTACTTGCCCTGATGGTGGATTTTGGTGACATTTGGTTTGTCAACCCAACCCTGTGTTCCAAGGGAGTGTAACTTTGGCGACTGCCATACTTAAGATTTAGAGTCGGGATTCGCATACAGTAACTACCTGGGCCATTACGGCCTGTATTGTGAGTATTATTCGATTTACTATGGCCCGGCTAACATGGGTGTCGATCGTCAACTACGAACTATCCCTGGCTACAGCCATGCCTTAATCATGGGATTTATTATCGGTTCGCAGTTTCTGGTGAGCCACACGCCAATGATAAATTTCCTAGGCTATAATCGTGCCTAATCCCTGGCTTATAGTCGACTTATCATTGCTAGCTAGGGGGCCGATCGTCAACAGTGAACTACCCAGGCTACTTTCGTGCCCTTAGTCATGGTTATTTTGCTTTCTCTGCTATCGGCGAGAGCTTGCGATTGATCGCAATAGGAATAATATTAGATAAGCAAAACATCAATGTTTTCAGTGGTTTGGCCAGAATATGCCTACATCCACTGTCTTTTATGGTTTCAGGTGATACATGCTTTTTACAAGCTGAGAGAAGTAATGGCGGAGATGCTGAAGATTCCTTCCTTTCCCAAACACCTTTTCCGTCAACTGTCGACGAAATGTAAGCTCTGTTGTGGAGATCCTTATGAGCAAAAAATGGTCCTTCCCAAACTGGATCTAGTTCGCCTGGACGGGGAAAGACTTGCTTGAGAATAATGTCTCCCGCTTGTAATTCTTGGGGCTTCACCTTAGATTTGTATTGTTTTGCCACTTTTGGCCATGTGCGGCGGTCTTGAGGGCGGCATTACTTCTTCTCTCCTCAACCTATTTGCCCAGTATGCTTAAAGCAAATAGAATATGTCATGTTGCTGTTTTGTAGGAGGCTTGGTAGGCCCCTAGTGTCGCGGGTAGTTCGTCAATCCACGCTCTTTTGGATTTATCTAGTTTTTCCTTAATTAGTGTTTGCAAGATTTTGTTGACAGCTTCTACCTGCCCATTGGCTTGGGGCAACTCCTGTTATGAGTCAATCCATACTAGGCTTCGAATGCATTTATTCTTTGAGTTACTCAAGCTAGATTTGTGGCCGGATGCCTGACTGGTATGTCATTGCCAGGGAAAGAGGCGGTCGTCAGCAGTGAACTGCCCAGGCTATTTCCCTTAGTCATGGCTATCTTATTTTCACGGCTGCCAACACATGCTTGTGATCTAGGTTGCTAATCACAAAAGAAGGAGTGGTTACAATAGCATAGGTGTTAAGTGAATATAACTATGTGCGTTAAGTGAATGCATTAGTCTCTTGCCTCTGTCAAAGGGAAAGAGTAGTTTAGACCAAACCTGCCGCTTCGAAAGAAGCGCAAAGTACCAGGTTGTGTAGTATGCCTGGTTTAAGATTTTCTCTTGGATAGGAATTCTCGCTTTGTATTTTTGTAAGACTCTGTGGAACCTAGGGGCCAATGGAATTGTCCTGAAATGACAACAACCGAGTTAGATAAAATGAAAGAAGAGGTTTGTCATGGTACCTCCTTTGCAGGGTCGTCTGTTATCATGCGTATAACATGTTTATGCGAGCATATTGTATGATCGGAGAGCTCCTTATAAAGATTTTCCCCTGGCAGTCATTGGACTAGTCATCTAGTCGGGTTGATTTTGATTAGTTTGGTGGACTTATAGTGGATGCCCCCAGTGTGCATCCTGCTATCTTTAGTCCTCGATCAATTTGAACTGCATTTTCTGATTGTTGGATCATGAGGAGTTGTGAAGCTAGTATCTTGATTGGTGACTGCAATGTCCTAGCAGTTTACTATATATATTGCTGATTCGTGTTGAATTGTGATATGAGGAGTAGTGGTGGTGGTTCTGGATATCTCTCGCCTTTCTGCTGCAGGCCAAGTATGTTGGAATTGTTGGAGCTCGGTCTTTCAAAGCCTTTCTGTATAAACATTATGTTATCCAAGTTCTCGGTATATGTCGTCTCCATCGCGTCCTCTTCCTTACCCTTTGAGTTAACACCAAACTCAAATGGATGGCTTCTCTCTAATCATTGATCATTCAAGCCCCAGAGGCAAAGAGTTGTATCTCTTCCATTTTGCTATAGCATTTGTACTACAAGCTATGCTAGCTTCCATATGCGACCATCTATCTGAACTTCTGACAGTGATGATTTCTTGTCTTTACTTTGTGTAGCGTGTAAGCACCCTTGGGTCGATCAGCACATGCAACGGATTTACGAATCCTTCCTTCACCTTTTTCCAAGGATGGACATTCAAGAGTAGATGATAGAGCCCTGCAATAGCTTAAGATTGATTAGAATGAAAGAAAAGTGATTATACAGTACCTCCTTTGTGCCCCCCCATTTATCAGCAAGTGAGTAGATCTTGGCAAGTGTCTAGGGGGTCAGGTTAGCCCTTTATAAAGGTCTGTAGTGGGCACTCAAAAGTTTTTGTCTTCCTGGAGGGTGGGCTAGTAACTCTTGGTCTTATCTCCTTCTCTTTTCATATTTTTCGAACATATCCCTAGGCAAGGAGAGCTGTTGACATTATTTGAGTCGTGTCTGGTACGCGTTGGATTGGTGATGCCTTCATGCATGATAGGAGTGACGAAGCGTCATGCTTGTCATATCTATACTATGAGTATTCAATCATCATGACTTCAGTCTTCAAGTTGTGATATTTCGATCCATCAGTGGGATCCCAATTATAGTACTTTGATTTGATGTTGGATGAAAAAGGGCTATGCTTGGGGTTCATTTGGTTATGTGGAATGCCCCATGTGTTCTTTAGACTGGGACTTTCCTTGTATTATGACGTTGAGATCGAATACTTCTGTCTGCCCTATGCGTGTCAAGATTTTATCCACCAAAGCTTTATGTTGAGCAACGAAGTGTTTACTAATTTCAATCACAACCATGTTGAATTTACATCCGATAATTTTTAGCACCGGGAGGTTATTAAAGTAGTCTTCCTGCTTTTTCATATCCGGATAGTTGTTGCATTCTTTGCAGTGGAGTTCTCTCACTTTAGGTGGCACATCGGAAAGTTGTTCTACTTCCCTTCCTAGAGAGTTTGTACTTTTCGAGAGAGATAATTCAATTTTCGGAAAGGATTGGGAGGTTTTTTAGCTGCAAAGGGTTGATGGTCCAACTCTTAAAATAAAGAGAGAATTTTGAGATAGAAGGTATAGCTTCTCAATCCGAGAAATGGTGATTACAAACTTGAAAAAAAAGAAAGAGAAAAGCACTAATTTCAAAGAGACAATGAATTTAGATCAGGAGAAAGGATTTCGAGTTCGGAGGGAGAAAAGGATTTCCTTAGAACCGTAATTTTATATTTTACTAGGGGAATAGATTCCTCTTATACAAAAGTGGAAGATAGTTTTCTTATGTTAAAGAAGCAATGCTTCCAGATGGAAAGAGAATAAGGTTTGATTTTAGATCTGAAAAATGACTAAGTGTTTCTTTTGGTCAAAATAGTGTTTTTTGATCTGAAATGAGAAAAAGAAGATAGAACGATCTCAGATGTAAGAAATAAATACATGTTACTTTTTAGTTGAGAAACAGTGTTGGCAGATCTGAAAGGAGATATAGTGATTTCAGATATAAGAAGTGAATACATGTTTCTTGTTTGTTAAGGAGCAGCGTTTGTAGATCTGAAATAAGAGAAAAGAAAGATAGAAAAAAAATTATCTTCAAGGAATAGTGATTGCAGATCTGAAAAGAGAAATAGATTTTGCTAAAGTAAAGGTTTCAAATCTGGAAGATATAGAGTATTTTAATCTAAGAAATAATGTTGGTTAAGGGGTTTCTTATGCCAAGAAACCATGTTTTTGGATTCCAAATGAGAAAAGAGAGGTGGCTTGATTTTAGATCAAAAGAATGGGTACATGTGTTTGTGAATCTGGAACACTAAAAGTAATATCTAAGGATTTCAGATCTAAGGGATGACATTTTTGTTTTATGTAAAACAGCCAGGGTAGATCTGAAAAGAAACATAGATTTCAGATCTTAGAAAAGGGGAGAGAGTTTCCTAAGAGAAGAAACGATAATCTCTAGTCAGAAGATTAGAAATAATAGGTTTCAAAATAAAAAGAAAAGTAAGAAAGAAAGAAAGAATTTCCTTTTAAAAAAGGGAAGTTTAGTTCTCAGTGAAAGCACCAAAATATTTGCACAAAAAATGGGCAAACGCCTCCAAGTCATAGTAGTAGAGCTACGAATACTGTTTTTAGTATAGAGCTATTGTTTGATGAATTTTAGTTGCGGATGATTGAGATAGCAAATCAAGAATGTGCAATAAAGAATAAGTAAAGGACCTAAATGTAAAAGGACATAGATTTTATAGTGGTTCAGCCTGAATATGCCTACATCCACTGTTCCTCTTTTATTATTTCTTTCATATCTGATTACAAGCACAAGCTTTGTATATGAGTAAACTTATAGTTGGAACTAAGAGTTTTCCCTCTGAAAGTTGTCTGCCATTGTTGGTGGAAGCTTAACTCTTTTCCATCCATCCTTTTTTATGATGCCATATGCCTAGTATTTATAGAGTGAGGTTGTGAGGAGAGGCAGTCGAGTACATGGCTTTTAGGCTTCGGTTCAACCTTTCTTCCCTTGAAATATGGTTCCGTTGTTGTTCCACTGCTCTGGGATGCTAGTAGAATACTATTCTGTTAGCTCTCTTCAGTTGCCCATCCTGACCCTTGAATCTTTAATACCGGACCAGGTAAGTTCATACCCGCGAATACAAAAAGGGGTGGATCCTGCCTCGGAAGCGTTGTACCAGATATGTCTGGTGGGTCCAGCCCCAGAAGAGCTGGACCAAGGGGATCCGCTGGGTCCAGCCCCGGAAGGACTGGACCACGTGGGTGTAGCCCCGGACCAAGCGGGTCCGGCACCAGGGGGCCGGACCATGTGGTCCGGCACTGTGCCAGACCTGGTCCGGCCTGGGACCTGGTCCGGCCTGGGGTCAGACCAGGTTGATCCGGCACCAAGGTGCCGGACCAATGATCTGGTCCGGCACGGGTGCCGAACCAGGTGGGTCCGGCACCATGGTGCCGGACCTTGGGGTCCGGTCCAAGGGGCAGGACCTGTGCGGGTCTGGCACTCCTAGGCCGGACCGGGCCATCCGTCCCTACGGGGCCGAACTTGTACGGGTTCGGCCTTTTTGGGCCGGACCGGGCTTTCAGGCGATGTGGGCTGGACCTGTGCGGGTCCGGTCCTGCTGGGCCGGACTTTAGCTGGTCCGGCCCTGTTGGGCTGGACTCTCTAGGGTCCGGCCCTGCTGGGCTGGACCTGTACGGGTCCGGTCCTTTGGGCTTGTCGGCCCTGCTGAGCCGGACTCTGTGGGGTCCGTCCCTGCTAGGCCGGACTCAGTTGGGCCGGACACGTGCGGGTCCGGCCTGGGTTGTCGGGTCCTGCGGGGCTAGACATGTGCGGGTCCGGTCCTGCTGGGCTAGATCCGGCGGGTCCGGCCTTGCTGGGCTAGATTCGGCGGGTCCGGCCCTGCTGGGCTGGAATCGGCTGGGCCGGACCTATGTGGATCCGGCCTTGTTGGGTTGTATCTGTGCGGGCCTGTTTTTGCAGGATAGGTGCTTTGCTGGTCTAGGCGGGGCCGGACCTTGGCAGAAGGCGGCCTTGGAGGCTTTATTGTCGGACCGTGTGAGGTAAATATTAGAATGACCATATCTTTCAAACCGTTATTCGGATTAAGACGCGGTTCGGGCACGTGCTAACATCTTGACCTTGAGAACATTTCTAAGCAGCTCTAAGTATATTCTAGGACTCTGACTATTTTTCCTCTGACTTCTTATATTCACTATGCGGTGGGCGAGAATGCCCACAACAGAGGTGATATTGTAGTAACATTATTTGGAAATTTTGGATGTGAGTATGATATTGTATGTGGCTTTGAGTATGATGTTGTACGTAAGTTGGACATTATGTGGTATGCAACTTTGAGTATGTTGTAATGTGTAAAACATGAATATTGGTTAGGGAACGTTTAGCACTTGAATTTGTATGTGTGTGACCTAGAATTCCGTGAGTTAAAAACTAGTTTACTTAAAAAGGATTTTGAAAGTTTTTTTCAAGTTTTGAACTTTGATTTAGTTTCCAATTTTTGGTTATAAACCTTTTGGAAAATTAAAGGTAAATGGTACAAAGTGTGTTGGATTCTAAAACAAGTCCTAGATTACGAGTACCCATAGCGATAGTCGCTATGGATGTAGTTTCGCTTAAAAATCCAATTTTTGCAAAATTTGGTTTTATTAACTTAAAGTGTTTTGAAATTGTTTTATAAACTTAACAATGACTTTTTATAAAGTTAATTAAGTTTTTAATGATTATATTTTTATTAATTAAGTTTATATAATTAATTAAGATTAAACGAGGTTTATTAATTATAACTAAGTAAAGATTAGTTGTTAATTAATTATATTTTAAAGATAAGATTAATTTTAATTAATTGTTAATTAAGTAAGATTAATTTTTAATTAAATATAATTTAAGTATATGATTTATTTTTAATTAATTATTAATTAAGTATACGGTTAATTATTTAAATAAATCAATTATTTAATTATTTTTAATTTATTAAGACTTAATTAAAGTAAAAAAAATTATTTGAGTTTAATTAAAGATTATTTAATTAGTTAAATGAGATTAGTTAACATTTAATTGTTAATGAAGGTTTAAATTATTATTTAATAATTAATAAAGGATAAATTAGGGTTTATATTATTTATATAATAGTTAATTTTTGTTTAATTAGTTATTAAAGGTTTAATTATTTATTAATTTATAACTAAATTAAGTTCAAATTTAATAAAGATTTATTTAAGATTAATTATGATTTAATAAAGGGTTAACTTGTAATTAATTATTTTAAAAGAGGTTCAAGTTTAAAATTGCTTTGTTTTTCCGAGAATCAATTTGTTTAAAAGGGAACTTTCTTTTACAAAGGATAGTTTGAACATAAGGATATCAAGTGTCAATACCAATAAGTAGCCAACCTCTATGAATGAGTTATGTAAATAGTTGATTGTTGTGGACATAGATTAGCAGAATAAATCCCCGTTCTGCTATAGATTGGTTGTTTGATTGTATGGACATATGTATTAGCAGAATAAATCCCCATTCTGTTATAGGTTAATTGTTTGATTGTTGGACATTTATTTAGTAGGACAAATCACCATCCTGTTATTGTGTTGTTTGGACATGTATATGCCAGTTAGTTTATATTGACATATTATTTTCTGATTTGGATATGAAGTGTATTTACATATATGTTGACTTATGTAAATAAATTGTCGAATGACTTGAAAGTGAAATGTAAATTAAATGGTAACTTAAATAAGTACCAATGGGATTTCCAGGGCTCGTTTTGAATTTATAAAGTATGATTTTGAATTAACTTAAATTCTTTAATCAATTTTGGGGTTTAAAGTTTATAAATGATTTTCAAGTTATATAATTATGTACAAAGGTATTATAAATAATAACTTGCTTATAAATGGGGCTTTACTAAATAAAAGGGTTTATTTAAAGTGATTATCAAAAGATGTTTTGGAAATGATATTTGTAAAGGATTTTTCTTTAAGAAGGTTTATTAAAAGCATTTTAAAAATAGGAAAATGATGTATAAATGATTTTATAGATTGTAAAGGTGTTTTTAATTATGAAGTGAACTTTTATGAAAGGAAACTTTCTGTGAAGGTTAAGTGGGTTGGTTTTATAGGAAGAAATGTTATTAAACGGAATTTGTATGTTCATTTAATATGGAATATGAAGAGAGGAAATCTCTTATAAAGTTTGGTAATATACTTATATCATTAAGATAAGTATATAAATGTTTTTCCAAGTATAAAAGGATGTAAGGGGTTTTGAAAATAGTGTTTTGTAAAAGATCCTTTGATCGAATGTTTATAAAGTGATTTTAATTAATGAACGATTAATTAATAAAGGCTTAGTGGATCCTATGTGGAATTAAATCAATGTTGAATGATTTTTTATTTGATAGTTAAATAACCGACTATCAAATCTGGACCAAATCGCAACTTTGGAAATATCTAGGAGAAACACATGAGTTATATGGCACAGTCATCCTTAATGATGTTGTACTATACGTATAAATATCGTTTCGTTCTTCTAGGGTAAATGATAAGGAAATCCATCCACAAACGGTTAGGAGGTGAACTCCGCTCTTATATTTTATCTGCTTATTTCCTAAAGAACCGAGTTTGAGTTTACCGGAAATTATCGAAAATTGTTTCGAAGAGACCGGGATCGGATATGTTATCTGAAAACCACTTCGATCCAAATCAAGCGTTTCAAAATGAAGACACCTTGAAGAGTATGGAACTAAAGATGGAGCCATTAAAGTGCAAGGGCTGCTTGCTATTAATCCTGAGGATTATTCCAAAATGGATGTAGTAGAAGTAGAGCCTTTGGTTTGTCCTTATCCTGGACAAATCGTATGGGTGAATGCGGCATTGCATTGCTGCTTGGAAGGCGGTGTTAGCATTCCAAGTGGGATTGTTATTCAAAAAGGTAAATACGTAGCCTTAGGCCTCATCAACCAAGAATGACTAAAACATGGGAGATGCAACAGGGCCATGTGGGTCACACCCATTAGGGTATGTCATCACCAAATCTAGAATTGATATTTGACCCATTTTTGTATGCTTCCATACGGTTGCTGATCCCAACCGTGGTGGTGATGTATTCGATACTTTCCAGCAAGGGGTAGGCCACTCCTGTGTTGGCAGGGAATCCAGGTGAGGTCTCGATGTGTTTATCTAGGGTTGCACTTTGGCGGGCGGTACCCCGGTAACCTAGTCATTATATGGAATCCATTCTCCAATACATGCCTTTACAGTTTTAGTTGTATACCTATTATGCTGGAATTTAATTAATGTAACAATTTCGGCAATGATTAATAAGTATTTGTATCTTAGACACTATTATAATATCAGAGAATTTCATATGAATTGGTTTGGTTATGGTAAGGTAAAAACCCATCTGTGTTTATGTGCAGCGTGGTCTTACAAGATCTCCTGATTTTAAAAGGGTTTTAAACATAATAATTTAGTTGTTTGAGTTTACTCACACCGGACCCATGTCTGATCCGGTGTTTTATTTTCTTTTCCTAAAACACTTAGATGCTCAATTTTTTTATGGGCAGCCAAGTAGTTCAGGTTTCCCACGGATGCATTTTGGAGGAGCTTGGAGCAGCAGGCTTCATCGATAACTAGTTATTATCTTGTTTCCCCTATATTATATATATCTTGTATCAGTTTGGTAGGCACGGGCTGTTATAACTGTCCAAGGGTAGAATTGTATTAGTATGACTCTGATATCATTTTTGAAAGGACTTTGTAAAGTGTTATGTTGATTAATATACGTTATTCTGTTGCATTGTGAGATTCTGTGATTGTTTAGTTTCTTCCTATCTTCTATCTCCTTTCATTCCCCCTAACAATCTGTCTTTTCAGCACTTAGTTGTTTGGCACATGAATACCATGGATGTATTAGTGTCAACTTATGGGGTTCAGAAAGGTGGGTCGTTATAGAAACACACTGAGAAGGACTGGAGAAACAACTCGAAGAAGTTTTAACCAAAATGGAGCTAAGTACATAGCTCAGTGCCGAGCTATGATAGGTCGGTACCGACTTATAAATTTTTCCTATTTCACTTCCCAAACTCCATACACCTCTTGTGCTACTCTAGTAACTCATGATCAAGTCATTTTCCAATGATTTGAATGAGCAGTTCCAAGGATGACGAGAAGAAAGGAAGGAAAGCAGCTATTAGAAAGATCACAAGAATCAACTCAAAGCCGAAGGAAAAGGACTTAGAACAGCTCGAGTAAATGAGAGAAAGGCAAAACAAGTGGAAGACTTCAACTTCCACCAAAAAGTATAGCTCGGTACCGACCAATAGTTTCAGGTTGTGTGGCCCCAATTTTCATTGTGCAACTTCAAGCTGCCTTCTAGACTTCATTGTAAGCGGGCTTTTGACTTCATACCTTTATTTCTCTATAAAGACCAGTTTACCTGCAACCAAAATGGGATCTGATTTCTCTATTATTGGAGACTCCATCTTCTTCTTCACTTATATCCTCTACCTCTCAAACACTCTAGAAACTTCAAAGTAAATCTAAAATCCACTAGATTGTGGTCATATCCGATATAACTCATTATAATCCAGAGAGAAGACAGCGAATAACAAACTATAAGTGGAGATAGGCCAGAGATTTCCATACCACTAGAAAAATTCTTGTGTCTCCCCTTTACTTTTTCTGCCTTTCCCTTTACTTTTAGTAGAACTGGTGCTTTCATTTGATTTCTAGCCGTTGATCCATTTTTTGAGTTAAAATTTCGGTGCTTTCACTGAGAACAAAAGAACTAGATCTGAAGATTTGAAGCTTGAATCTTGGACTTGGAGAAGATGAAGAGGCCTAACATTGGATCTAAGGTTGGAGTAAGACAACTAGAGCACAGGGGTGGCCAGGAGATGTCCTCAAAAGCTCATCAATCCATCTATGTAACCAGAAATGAGATGGAGAAAATAATGAAGAAGATGCAGGATGGATTAGTGACTCGACAGCATGAAATGCTTGAACAATTTTTCCAAAGGATGAGACAACAAGGAATAGCTAGGACTGTTGGAATTCAAAACCAAGGACAAAGAGCTAATGCAGGAACAACTAAAATTGGAGGGTAGCAAATTGGAACGATATCCCCACAAATAGAATGACTTGGTACTGACCTGAATCAACTCGGTACCGAGAGAATTATACTTGTGGGAAACGCTGGTGTGAACTTGGGACGTGCTGGAATGCCGGGAAACGATGTTGGAGCTAAGAACGTAAATCAGAATGCAAATGCGCAATAACCAAAGGAATATGTGCTAGAACCTCCTCGTAGGGATGGAGGACGGATGAAGCCAGAGAAGCAAGTCAGAATGCAACTGTGTAGCCAGAGGAATATTTGCCATAGTATGTTCCGGAATTCCCTTATAGGAGTAAGAGGCAGAATATCGCTTTTGGTCCAAACCATCATTGGACGGTGAAAACCAAATTGCTAAGTTAATAAGGAGAATAATTAGAGGGGGACCCATAGATTAGAGTTTGGAGGATGTGAAAAGGAATTCATTTACTTCTAATATCTGGAATGCGAGAAATCCCTCCGATTTCAAGCTTCCGACGTTGGAAATGTATGATAGAAAGTCAGATTCGACGGGTCATTTGATGAGATACATCTGAGATATGGAGGTGTTGGTAGCTTCTGAGGAGTCAATGGGGCAGTGCTTCCCATTATACCTAACAGACTTGACAGCAATTTGGTTCAGACAACTGAAGAGTGGGTCCATAAGCACATGGGCCGATTTGGTGAATCAGTTCTTAAGACAGTTCAGAGTTCATGTCTCACAACCGAAGAATGTAATGCCACTATCAAGCATGAAACAAAGGCCCAAAGTGACCTTGAGAAGCTATTTGGCAAGGTTCAATGCGGCAGTTGCAGCCATCAATAAACCAGATCTATTTATAATCTTAATGGCGGCAGTATCTAGAGTCGTGAGCAAGACCGACTTCAAAGTTACATTGGAAAGGGATTCATCGATGGATCTTGCAGAATTCTACCATGAAGCTAAGGGATATTTGCATTAGGAAGACATCGGAGCTGAGGATGTTGAAATTAATATTATGGATGACAAATGACTGTTCGGAGCAGGAAATGGAAAGGACAAAGGAAAGAGAAGAGCTAATGATGACTTTGGAGAACCAAAATGGCAAAGGAGGGAACTGAAGTTCACTTCTTACATTGAACTAATAGAGACCCTCGAGAGGATATATCTGCACACTAGGGGAAAATCCCCTATCGAAAGCCAGCTAGGAGAGAGCCCACTAATCGGGAGAAAAGATCTTGAAAATTCTACATCTTCCATGAGCTGGATGGACATGAAATGAACTAGTGTTGACACCTTCATGATTTGATAGAAGAACTGGTTTAGAGCAACTAGTTATAGTAGTACGTGAGGAACCGAACTACAATGGTGCGGTTGGACCGATCACCATTTGCAGTGAACGCATCAAGGAACAACTAAGGATCTGGTCTGAGACTCAAAATCTTATGATCGGGATGGTCAAGACTCGGGTTCAACTCCCTTGCTTTTCTTTTCTTATTTTGAATAATTAAGATAACAATAACTTCAGGCCCTTATACATGTATGAGGCCTAGACTGGTCTCAAGGCACGCTCTGAGTCGGATGTCTGTGATGACAATTTACAACAATAATAACCTCGGACTGCTTATATGTGTACGGGAACTAAATTGATCCTTAGGCATGCTCTGAGTCTGATGTTTGGAATGGATAATTAGGACTACTTCTTGTTTGCTTTGATTTGAATATTTGACATTCAAAAATCCACGTTGAATGTGATGATCAATATTGATCGCTTTACATCCCGTCCGGAGAGACAGGACCAGAGTGTAGGGTGCAAATCACCTCATTGGGGAGCGAGCGGATGGACTTTTATGATATTGATCGCTTCAAGTCCCATCCAGAGAGACGGGACTGTAGTGCAAGATGCAAGCCCTTTTGCCGGAGAGCGAGTGGATAGGCTTGTATGAAAAATAGGTCCCCTTACCGGAGAGTGAGCGGATGGGCTTGCTTGATTATTGATTTCCTTTTCCTTATAGCAAGCAGATTCACCAAGAATCCGGAGAGATCAAAACCCTAGATTGGGCGATAAACGATCCGGAGAGATCAAATCCTAGACTGGAAGTTAAACAGTTTGGAGAGATCGAATCCAAGATTGATTATGACGATTCGGAGAGATCGCATGCTAAATTTAATGTAAAATGATCCAGAGAGATCGAACCTTAGAATGGAAATAGATTTGATGAAATCATTTAAATGACCTGTAATTAGAGTAAAACGGATAAATCATGAATAAACACGGGACGATTTTGATATGTGATGTGATAACTCTAAACAAAATCAGAATGATAAGGATGTATGAACATCATTTAAGCAAAAGCTGGAGTTCTCAGCTGTAATAGGTTTGGAACAATCTTTAATTTGCTAGGGAATCCAAAGGAACTAGACGATTCACCAAGATTGAAACAGCCGAAGAGCCAACTATCGAAGAAAGATGTTGATGGAACTTGTTCTTGAGCAAAAGCACACCTTACATTCGAAAGGCATACGTTGGGGGGCAAGTGTTAACCCGCTTTTTAGCAAAGCATATTTCAACTAGACTTAGAAGATCAAAACAAGAACGAAATGATTCACGAACTTGGAAACATGCTAAGAAGGACTAGAGAAACAATTCGGAGAAGTTTTAACCAAAATGGAGCTAAGTACATAGCTCGGTGCCGAGCTATGATAGGTCGGTACTGACCTATAAATCTTTTCCGTTTCATTTTCCAAACTCCATACAACTTATGGTTAAGTGATTTTTCAATGATTTGGACGAGCAATTCCAATGGTTAACGAGAAGAAAGCAAGGAAAGCAGCTATTAGAAAGATCGCAAGAATCAACTCAAAGCCAAAGGAAAAGGACTTAGAACAACTTGAGTAGATGAGAGAAAGGCAAAACAAGCGGAAGACTTCAACTTCCACCAAAAAGTATAACCCTGTACCCAGCTAGATAGCTCGGTACCGACCTATAGTTTTAGGTCGTGTGACCCCAATTTTCCTTGTGCAACTTCGGGCCGCCTTTTGAACGTCTTTGCAAGCAGGCTTCTGACGCCATACCTCTTTTTCTCTATAAATACCAGCCTACCTACAACCAAAACGGTATCTAATTTCTCTGCCAATGGAGACTCCATCTTCTTCTTCACTCCTATCCTCAACCTCTCAAACACTCTAGATACTTCATTGTAAATTTGAGATCCACTAAATTGTAGTCAGATCTGATATAACTCATTGTAATCTGGAGAGAATTTTAGAACCTCTCTTGTTGGATTTTAATGACAACAACAGAACCTCTCTTGTTAGATTTTAATGACAACAACTTTGTTGGATTTCAATGACAACAACTATACAATTATGCCAAATAACCTCTAGACTAACTTGCAGGTACATAAGTATCAAAAAGAGATAAACAAATAAGTTCATAATGAAGATACATAGTACAAAAGAGGATAAAGTATATATATATGGGGATACGAGAAGAGATATACATGGCAGAAACAAGACGAAGGTGACAAACAAAGTACTATTAGTCATAGAGCGTCATGTCTAGAGTACACATATGTTAAAATCTCTTCAAAGTGGTATGCACACAAATGTATTTGATCACAAGTCAATTTCAAAGTTTAAAAACAAAAATCACTTCAGGCAGTCGACTTAAAAGACCGCGGCAGTCGACTGAATTCATGCATATACAGACATTTATACACTAACAGTTTTAGTCGACTAAATATATAATTCAGTCGACTAAACACTAGTTCAATCGACTAAACTAAGGAATTCAGTCGTCTAAAACTGCCTTATTTTACACTATTTCTTTTCTGACTTGAAACGTGACTTTTCACTTAAAATTCAGTCGGTTGATTAACTCCAATCGGTCGACTAAACGGTCGTAACAACTATATTTTTTAAATTTTCTTAAGGGGTGCTCTTCTCCATGAAGAATTATTCCTCTTCATTAATGGTTGCAACCATTTCTACTGGTCATTCCTCTTTACTAAGAGTTGCAACCATACATCCTCTATATAAAGCAAACAAATTCTTGAATTTAATATCAATTACATTCTCTGATTTTTTTTATATATTGCTTTTGAATTCTCAAGTGCATTCACATACTTTCAATACTTTCAAATTGATCACGTATTCATTCAAGAATATAATTTTTGTGATCAAAACCTTTTATTTCTTCATGTGCACTTAATATACCACTCAGAAGAAGATTATAGGAAGGTTTTACTATATCGACTCATTCATGCTATTCAAAGAGCACACAAAGTCACAAACTCAACTATTTATAATTAGTCGAAGTCCTGTTGGAGATCTTCAAGCACGAAGTCCTCTCCGGTAGCTTAGGTGGTTTATATAATATAGAAGTCCTGTTCGGCAGCTCAGGCAGTCTGTAATACATATTCCTCTGGGTTAAGTGAGGACATTTGTTAGTTAACTCTAGAAGGAGTCTGGGACTGAACGTAGAACGGGAGTTCGAACCAGTATAAAAATCCCTGGTGTACTTTACTTTATTATATTTATTTTTATTACAATTTTTATGCTGCTAGTTTGATATAAGTTTTAAATTAGTAGAATTATTCATATTATTCGATCCGCATAGACTTTCAGAGAAGACAACGGATAACAAACTATAAAGTAGGCGTAAGCCAGAGACTTTCGAACCATTATAAAATTGTTGTATCTCCTTTTGCTTTTTCTGCTTTTTCCTTTTCTTTTAATAGAACTGGTGCTTTCATCTAATTTCTAGATATTGATCCATTTTCTGGGTTGACACTAATAAAGGAATTCATAAACTGCCAGAGAACCATTCAATTGATAGTTCCAAACTTTATATACAATATTTTAATTAATTATATAGAAGTTTATTGAAAATTCACATCGATTACCAAAAAAAATAAAAAATAAAGTAAACACCAAAGATAAAAATAAATATTTATAGAAACATTTATATGTTGAACATTACTAATTTCAACTACAATGATAACCATTAACAAACTTAAATCAAGTAAAAAATGGTGAAAAAATTACCTTAATTCTCTATAAAGAATGGAAGCTTCAAGGATGCCTTGAAAATAGATCGATGTAGAACTTAAGTAATGTAAAGCATTAGAAGCATTCTGTTGGAAAGAGAGGATAAATTTGTAGATATAGGGGAAATAAGGCAAAAAGGAGATAAAATTAGATCCAGAGAGGATGGAAGATTAAATTGAAATTAGGGTTAGGTAGTAAATGGTGAGGAGAAAACGATGGCCATTAAATTAGTTTTGAATTAAGGTTAGACAGCGGAATGAGGAGTAGAAAGATGGGTAGAATTGTTTCTTACATAAACAAAAGTGATGTTTGAATTCCCAAATACACATAGCAAAGCCAAACTGAGAAACTAAAGGGGGCTTAAGATTCAAAGAAATCCTCCGTATTAATAGTATAGATTTGCATAGTTTAAGAATAATGAAGGTGAATTTATCTTTGGGAATATAGAAAACTTCTAATGAAACTAAGTACGACTTCTCGCATACTAATTTGCGTGGGCAACTAGTTTAATCTTGGATATATAAATATTTACATGCTAGTTAAGTGAAATAATCCAAGTTCAAAATGAAATAATAAGACACGACATGTATTAGTGATCAATAGATGTTGAGGTTGTTCTACAAGTTAAATCAATCCCGTCATATTAGCCTATATATCGAAGTTAAATAAACCAAACTAGTTTTTTAGGAGGAGACACATTACCAGTGTTCCAAGGATGTAGCCAGACTTATCGGGTCTCTCTTTGAGAAGCACATGTATAGTCTAGTCTATATAATATTGCAAGATGGGTAGATCTCATTTCTAGTAAGTCCATTTATTTCTTATTTTATTTATGAATATAAAACATGAAATAATCAAATTAAACTTTAGAGATTTCTTTATAAACCCAAAAAACATTAAATTAGAAAAAAGAACATCTTTCACTACTGTTATACGAGCTAAGAATTACATGATTAGCTTAGCACTTAGCTAGAAATTGCCTAATCCTACCCATTCCTACATGTACAATGCACATAACCCATAGTTATCTCTAAGACCTTCATTCAGTGTCTCTTATTTCATCAATGCTTAAAATTATCAAATAGTACAAATTTCATACAAAAAATAAATTGACTGCAACATTGTTTAGAACTAACTAATAAAACCTACATTATCATTCAGTATTTTTTTCAGTTGTGAATAAAAAACTCAGAAAGTAAACAGGCATGATTTAAAAGAATTAGTTTTTAAGTTCATATCATTCACTTTGTAACTAATTCTTGCCAATTAAACAAACAATTAAAGCATTTAGCTAAACAACAACATACTAATTAAAATCACACAAATCATACGAATAAACATGTAATTCAACCAAAAAACTGTGATATAACAAAATTATCAAAATTTCTGTAGAATCATTCAACATCCGATTCCCAAACTGTATACTTAGAGTAAATCTGAATTTTTTAGCAAGATTTGATTAATCTTCATTACTATCAGATCACTTATTCCAAAATAAACGCAAGCTTTTTAAATCTTGTGTAATTCTGCCCCGTCTCCAAATTCAATCATTTGTTTCTCTTTTCTTAGTTCTTATTCTTTGATTTCGACATTATTTTAAATATGATAGGATTATTATTGGTTCTATGAATATGTGATCCTAATTATGAATTAAGTACATCACACTTCTTTTGAATCAAGTTCATCCTTCTATGTAGAGGGAAACTAAAGATTAACAGAACCAACATTATACATTATATCAATTCTATCCATGAACTGGTTTAAAAATTCGTTGACTGACTTCAAAGACCTAAAATATGCAACATGAGCATTAACAAACACATAACAAAAACTAAGCGCTTTTAATAATCATTTAAACACCCATGGCATAGGATTACATCTTCTGAGTTATCGATCTTAGAACCACAAAACCCATAAAATTAAGATGAAAATATCAAATTAGGAATGATAAGGTAATTAGTAAGACGTTCCAATTAGCGAAGCTATGCATGTAAGTCATTTCATAGGTTGTATTTGATAATAGTTATTTGGAATAAATATACAGAATTGGCCTCGCTAAAAGATTTAATAATATATGCTAATTAATTAATATTGTTTGTTGTAATACTAATAAGGATATGAAATTCTATCGCTCAATTAATGGGCATAATGGCGTTAGAGATTTAAAAAAATCAAACTCTGTGTTTTGGGTAAAGATTCATTGCAGTGATTTATCTAAGATTAGGATATACTTTGTTATCAAAATATATAATCGGTAATTTTTTGACATGACCATGAACATGCAAATTAATTGATATTAAATTTATAATAAATGAAAATGGATAAGATTTAAAATCTCTTTTTCAACTGAAATTTGAGTATATAAGATTAATTTACCTGGTGGATACAAAAGTCTTCTTGAGATATAAACAACATTCTGTTATTTTCTTTATAATAGGACATTAAAAGTAGTGAAATCAAGTAGTACACAAGTTCTAAATAATGTCCTATTATAAACAAAATAATAGATTATTGTTTATATCCCAAGAAGACTTTCATATCCACTAGGTAAATCAATCTAATATACTCAAATTTCAGTTGAAAGTGAGATTGTAAATCTTATCCATTTTCATTTATTATAAATTTTATATCAATAAATTTGCATGTTTATGGTCACATAAAAAAATGACTGATTGTATATTTTGATTACAAAGTATAACCCAATCTTAGATAAATCACTGCAACGAATCTTTACCAAAAAAAAGAGTTTGATTTTTTTTTTAATCTCTAACACAATTATGCCTATTAATTGAGCATATAGATTCACATCTCCCATTAGTATTACAATAAGCAATACTAATTAATTAGCAAATATTACTAAGTCTTTTAGCGAGGCCAATTTTGTATAATTATTCTAGATATTTGTTCTCAATACAACCTATAACATGACTTACATGCATAGCTTCACTAATTAGAACATCTAACTGATTATCTTATCATTCCAAATTTGATATTTTCATCTTAATTGTATAGGTTCTTGTGGTTCTAAGATCGATAACTTAGAAGATGTAACCCTATGACATAGCTATTCAAAATATTTATTAAAAGCGGTTGGTTTCTGTTACGCATTTACTAATGTTCATGTTGCATATGTTAGGTTTTGAAGTCAGTCAGTGAATTTTTAAGCCAGTTCATGGATAGGATTGATACAATGTTTAATGTTGGTTCCGTTAATCCTTAGTTTCCATATACAAGGATAGATGAACTAGAATCAGAACAAAAGGGTGACGTACTTAATTAATAATTAGGATCACATATTAAGTTTCCTACTGATTTAGATTTATCTGATTGTAGAAGTGATGATAAAACCGATAAAGTTATTTTACAAGTTCAACGCCTTCTTTATTCTGAAAGAAACCAACATATGGTAGTTCATCTTGGCCAAATATATTAACACCCCACTAATTTCTTTCCCATCCCCTAATCTTTTATAAAACTTTTGCACCTCATATTTTTCCTTTATGCCCAATTTATACCAAATATACCCTTTGGTTATCTCATCGATTGCATGAATCAGATTGGCTTTAACTAAACGTTGGACCCAAATGTTGATATATGTTATGGCTCATGAGGCTTAAACATGATTTTATCCGCTCCTAGTGTGTTTTAAACTAGGTTTCAATCGATTAATATAGTGCAACATACTAGGTTTTAAGTGATTCATGGTATGCAACAAACCATATTTTTAACTGTTCTAAGCTTGTTATGCAATAGGTTTATATTCATTCCTAGTTTCCTACCAACTAGGTTTTCAATTCATTCCTAGCTTGCTGCTGACTGGTTTCTATCCATCCTAGTTTGCTGCTGACTAGGATGTTATCCATTCTTAGCTTGATAGGCACTAGGTATTACTCATTCCTATGTAATCAAACCATTCGATTTGATGGAATTAGATTTGTATTACATGAATTTTTTGTTTTTTATGTTGTATGAAATCATATTCAGATTAATTTGTACTCAATTCATAGATGCTATATGATTTGCAATTTACATCGGTTAATTACTTCGTGACGATTCAAGTTTGCATACTAGAATTACATAGTTGATTCAACTTGTCTTTTATGATAATTTTCTCCATCTTTTTATAGTAAAGAAAACGATGAATGAAAAGACATTTATGATTATGTATTAATAAAGGCAAAATAGTAAGTACATATTTTTATTTTTTGATGGGGCGTGTTAGTAAAAAGACGGTGGGTTAATAGAATTAGCCTAGTATTATTAGTGGTTAGGTATGGAAGAAACGAAAGCAAAAAGAAATAAGTGAATACATTTTGATCGTAAACAAAACAAAGAAATTTATTTAGTGTATTGTCCACAGTGGACGCCCACTTGGAAAAAACCATGATAGGGTGTCCAAAATGGAGAGATTTACCTGTCATAGTTTATTTGTTTTGTTAAAGCTAGTTTAACAAATTTACAGTGGGCGCCTGCCTATAATAATTTTTTTGAAAACACCTTGGCATCGTTCTTTCAAGTGTTTGGTGGGCTCACTACCTGAATAGCAAAGTCGTAAAAGAAGATCTGAAAATGGAACCGATGATTTTTTCTAGTTTTAGTCAATGAACTGAGATATAATCGGTCCATTGCTTTTGGTTTAGTTTCCAATGATTTTTATTTAATCGATTTATTTACCAAACCAACAAAAATATTTTCAATTGGGACAATCAGTACAACTTCAAATTTGATTCATATTTAATGAACATTAAATTGGAACAATTAGTACAACTCTAAATTTGTCTAATCCTGCTAGTGTACTTGTTTATTATTGATGTATGTATGACAAATTCTATTTGAATTCTAGGTTTTTCTACTCATATCTCTATGATTTTAGAGTTTGTTATATCAAACGATCCAATTATTTAAAAATGTCATAATTTAACCAAAATGCAAAAGGATAAATCAAAAGGCAAACACAACTAACTGAATTTTTGTTATGTAATTGAAATAAATACATAAAACATGTTTGATTGAATTAAGAACGGAAAAAGCGTTTACTAATTTACTTTCCTAATTTTAATTAACCTGCCTTCATTATTGCTTTTCTAATTTATGTAGGTAAGCAACTTGGATCTTTTTTATTTGTTATAGTTTGATTCATTTCTAAGTTCAAAAAAACATCATTCGTCTTTCTGTATTTTGAAAACACATTGAAAATAAATTCAAATGGTTTTGTGCAAGTACAAGCATGTTTCAAGTCCATGGTTATCATGATTGGACTGTTAGTTGAACTGTGTCAACTCAAGGTTCAAGTATAAAATGGTTCAACCGATTTAACCATTGAAACTGTTCGTTTTTATTTTTTGAAAATTTACACACTTGATTACAAATTATACTCAAAAATGTTGAAACAAAATACTAAATAAGCAAACAATCAAGGGCCAACCATTTTTATCCACAAAACTGAACATATTCTATGTAAACAAAATTACAAATTGAATCAAGCATTAAACTATACTAGAGAATTAGCATGTTAAAACACTTTATCTCATAATTAGTGAACTTTAATGAGCATCAAACCATAGTCAATAAAATTGAATCAAATGCAATTTTCCCTTGTCATTATCAGTATCAAATCGAGCTTTAAACTATAGGCAAATCATTGTCGCCATTTTAAGTAGTTGAATCAATTTTTTGTTGTTCTTAATCAGAAGAATTAAGTACATAAAACGATTCGATTAATTTTTTACTACTCATATAATCCAGAATCATGGTTTAATTATTATTTATGTTGTTCATACTTCATAGTTCATAATTAACATCCATGCTATAATTAAATCAAACTTGTAGTCTAAGAATTTAAGTCTAATAAAGATTCAAGCTAACTTTCCTTAAGAAAATCAAAATCGTTACTAGGTTAGGGCAAAATTGTTACCAGATCTGGGAGGCACGAACTTGACGAGGTTGTGGGGCTGGGTAGATCTTGCGATAGCGCGTGTGGAGCTTGCGGTGGAGAATTTGGTGTGGCGGCCAATCTGTTAGGTTTTTTCCCTTTTCTTGTTTCAGAATAGGTATTGAAATTGAAAAGGAAAGAGGGTGAGGAGGAAAAGTAATGAAAAACATGATTAAACCAATCAAAATTGACGATTGGACCATTAGTTCGACGGTCCGACCTTCAGTTCAGAAACAATCAAGGTTTATTTGAATTTCAAACCGTAGTGGTCCACGGTTATTTATGGTCGAACTGTAGTTCTATTCGATTATGATAAACACACTTTCAATAAGTAAATGCCTTACAATTCTAAAAACAATAGTTTAAATGTATATCATTTACTTTCATTTAATTTGTCTGTATAATACACATTTATTTTTGGGATCAATGGCTAACAATATCTTTTTACTTATCTAATACTAAATGCCTAATTTATTTGAATCCAAACAGGTTAAGTATAACCGAATATTTTATATAAAACATACACCATACATATTGTAACAATCATGTATCGTATATTTTGTGAAAAGAGAAAAAAAACGCACCATACATTTTTACACATACCCCACAAAATATTATCTTTACCTCAAAAGCTTTTGTAAAATGCACATTCAAAGAATAATGAGTTCACCGTTCAATTTCAAATTAAAAATTTTCTTTCTTCTTTAACTTCTCGAACAACCATATGTGTTAAACAAATACCAAGGAGGAAAAAAAGGAATGTAGGATTGATCTTCTACTGTTTTTCATACAAATAACATATATGACATGTGTTAAAGTGATTTTTTTAAATTTGATCTTAGTTTTAATTGATAATATGTTCCTGTAATTATTCGATCGATTCTATTATAAATCTAATAATTCTCTGATAACCATTGGATGCAAATACAAGTACTAACCCATATAGTGTAATTCAAAACGTTTATAAAAAACCATACAAAATATAAAAGGAAAAAAGTTCACACTGACTTAAATCCCACACAATTCATTTTCATAAACAAATTTTTGGATCAAAATATAAATAATTTATTGTATTATGTTTTTGGAATTCTAGATAGGCATGAAATATGAGAAAAGAAGGATTATATAGTCATCAAAACTTTTAGAATTCTATATAGTATTCTTAGTATTCTCTAGAATTGAAATTGAATGCCAAATTAAAATTGAATAAACACAAAATCCAAACCGATTATATATTTTAATTTAAAAGGTTTAGATCCAAAAGAGATTTTCAAATATGACCAAGAGCAAAAAGTCAACTATTTATTCAATTTAAAAGGTTTTAGACAAAATATTTATCCAAATTTGACTTGATCCTCATCTTCTACTCAAATGGGCTTAGATTAAATTACTCTCTTACTTAGTATGATTTTCTTTTTTATATTTCTGTTCTGAATCTTGGATGATAATCAACAAGAATGAAATCAGTACAACCATGTTGACAAATTATAATCAAACAAAAACAAAGATAACAACACAGTCACACCCAATACTGTTATACATCAAAGACCGGCCAGAATAACCAATATCCTAAAACCAATAACATATTATTTGATAAACAATCATATGAAATATCGATAGTAGTGAAAATTAGTTGATCCATGCTAAGTATAAATGAAAAATAATATGTAAAATTAAACTCAAGCACATCTACTACCACCCCAGTATTTGCTTTATGCCCCCCGTAATTTCTCTATAATTTCAAACATCCTAGAATTTACTCTTCAAACCCCGCTTTCTTCCATTTCTATCCTTTATCTCCATCAAAATTTCATGTTTTCTTCTCCACATATTTCCACAACATGGATCTCACTAAAAATAATGAATTTCCTTTTGAAATTCACAAACTTTGATTTCAGTCACTCATAACACCATGTAAAATGAGTAATAATCTTTAAGAATTATTTTTCATAATGAAATTGATGATTAATTTCTAGGCTTTTCAAATTTATTAAGTTTGTTGTATTTGCTAGAATCGATTTGCAGTTGTTCAAAAATCATTCACTGTAATTATTTATATGATTTAGGCTGGATTCTATTGTAAAGAATATATTTTTTGTTGAATTTTTACTGGAATGAAACTAAGTTAATTAGGCAAAATAATAAAGAGAGCAAAATAATTTGAATACAACAGGTAGAAGGAATTAGGTAAGGCTACAGTGGTTTTTTCTTTTCAAAAACTAACGAACCTTGCATTTAGGAAGAAGGGTAAACTTAAGAATTTGAATTTTTTTCATCAACATGGGTGAACGGAAGAAACTAGTATGGCAACAGAAGTAGCCTTAAACTCACCAATGATGATGCTTTTCCTGTTTTACAATCCATCCATTTGGACTCCAGTAACAATTTGCTCTTCTTCTTAGTTCCCTTCATAAATTTTATTTATTTATGCTACCATCTCTATTGATCCAATTGTATTTCAACCATTGTTATTAGTGTAAATGGTAGGTTCGCCAATAGTTTTTTGACTATTATATGTTTATTGATTATTAAGCAAGGAAATAAAATTTGAATTTTTTTAGAAACTAATTCAATGAATACAAGATATTGGTAGATAAAATGTATATGGAAACTAATCATGTATGTTATATTCATGAAACATGCATTTCTTTATGGAACATATAAAGGACATGTTTTAAGGGACTGTTCTTTATGATCTTAATTGGACATTAGCTTTTTAATTAGTATAATTAAAAAATTACATAAAAGCATAATAATTATTTTTCCATCTAAGTTAAGGAAAATTATTTGCTTTACTTTGTTTTTCCTTAATTTTTTTTGATTATTTCACATAAAATTTCATTCATCGTTTAAGTTAAATTTTGCAAAAAATTGTCTTCACTTTTCTAAATATCCAATTAAAAAGTTGCATTGAATTCATAATACATAATTAGATGAATCATAGCATCACGGTGACCACCATTATCAAACTACGAATGATTTTTTTGAATAGAATTGTATATTTATTTACATTTCACGCATTTTCCCTTTTAATTTTACATAATTAAACTTTTGTATATTAAAACCATAAAAACAATAAACTTCTAGTTACTTTATATAATAATTTCCATTTGGAACATCACTATAAAGTATAGTTTACTTAACTATGGATATTTTAGAAAATTATCCTGTAGGGCCATATAAGAGATAAATGACTCAACACCTAAAGTGTAGAGTTCTTGACCTTACAATAAGAGATAAAAATTTATTTAAATTAGGACCCCATGCACACATGGTCAATTTTTAAATACAAATCTCACACCCACATTACACATTAAGGAACTCGCCGCTTTAGGCATATAGTCATTTAACTCTAGATATAATTCCTAATATAAATGAAATATGAGAAATCATTAGGTGGTTCTTCAAGAAAAAGATCAATACTTTATCAACCGCATTAATTGCATAAAACCACAGATAAAAACATGTGGAAATTAGGGGCACATCCCTCTTTTCTAAACTTATTTGTTTTACATATTCCCTTTTACAAACTATTTCAACATCCCACGTTTTTTCTTTTTTACTTCTCCCGTTTTCAAATTTAAAAGCGGCTGCTCCGACGTGTATTATGGCGGTTATTAGTTATGGATGTATATCCTAAGAGCGCATATTAAGGTTAGTAAAATTACCTAAATACCCCCGTGAATTTCACTTTTTTATTTTTTGATAATGGGAATATAATTTATAAAAGAGAATTGAGAGAGACCTAGCTTTAATTTTTTTATAATCATAAGGATGTATGTCAAAAATTTTCTATAAACATTATGTATTTAGGTTAACAAAACATAAAGAATACATGTGAAGGGAAAAGATTTTAATAAACTCACATTACTCTATACATAGAATTAGCAATTTACTAACTCGACACTTGTTTTCCATTATTACTCTTAGGGATGGTAATTTTTTGAATGGTGTCGAATGTGAGGAGCATTACTTGGAAGTCAACTACTTGAAATGGTACATAAATTCTCCATTTCATACCACTTTCATGAATCAAATTGTTTGCTTGCAATTAGAAATGAATCAGCTATTTGGATACATAGAGTTGGTATTAAAAATGGTACTGTATAACATATCAAGAAAACACATAATTTATTCCAACTTTATGTACCCAAGCAAGCCACAAATGTTGTACAATTGTGCAATGTGAATAATGCTACCTAGAGTCTAGCAATAGAAACTGAGGTTTATGTCAAATTGTCAATAGCTTAAGCTTATGCTTGAAGGATCTAAAATGAAATTATACCTGCCAAAGTTTCAATTCAAGTTAAAAAATCTATGGCTCAATTTTTTTACAATAAAGTCCTCCATAGTATAAATTATAAATGAATATAAATGCATAAACCACTAATCAAGCTTGAAATAGTTCCTCCACCCCCTCCATGGTCCCCTCCATCTTCCTTCCATCATATCCTTCCTCCCTCCACTCCTTTCATATTTTGTAATTAATGTTGAAAACTTAAAACACAAAGCTCATTTAAACCAAATGCTACCTAAGATTCTAAAGAAATAATTTGAGAAAATTATGGTAAATTAACAGACACATATACGAATAATTTATTCATATCGAGAAGCAAATTAACTCCACCACATATGTTTATAATTTACTTTAGCATTTGTTACATTTCGTATTAATTCTTCATCAATTCTGAATTTTTTTCTTCATTTGTGTACTTGTTCAATTGCGCTTTAATATTAGTATTGTTCATTTAAAGTTTCAATTCATTTATCCTTCGGGACTTGGTATATATTACTATTTTAGTATTTCAACATAATGTAATTCAGATTTCTATTTATTAGTTATTCATTGCTCTAAGTATCATTTTACTGTTAAGACCTTTTATTCTAATTTATAAAAGATACACTATGAGATAACAATGCACACCTTGAAGTGTGATAGATATAGGGTTAATATTAGTAAGGATATGTTCCAATATTATTGAACTTATGTTAAGTTTATTTTATTTTGTACAATTATTACTATTTCAAAAGAGGAACCTTTCTAACTATCATCTTATATAAGAAATTCAATTTTTGATCATTTATATTCTTTTTGGGAATTTCTAAAAAAGTTATTATTATCTTATATAAGAAATTCAATTTTTGATCATTTATATTCTTTTTTTGGAAATTGCTAAAGAAGTTATTGGGATATTGGGAGTAAAAAAAGCATCCATTCTATTATATAGAAAATTCAAGATCTAACCATTTATATTCTCTTTTCTAATTCACCATTTATATTCTCTTTTCTAATTCACTGTGAGCTCATATTTCTATTCTCCTTAATTTAGGGAATAATTTTGCATTTTCCCCTGTCTCGGTCTATCTTATCTTCTTTTTATTAAACAAGACATTATTAAATATGAGACCGTTTGTATTCTTACTTCTCGATTAATATGAATTAATATACTACTACAAAATAAGATATTTACACTTCTTAAAATTATGGTTTATCACAACTTTCCTTCAATAGTTTAAATTAAACCAATTATTCACCAACTCCTACTCTTTTCTTTATTATCTTTTCATAATCATTCAATGTTTGAAATTAACTTTCCTTTTTGGATTCCATACATTTTGACTTTATACTAAAAAATTACCTACTTTTTTACCATGCATCGTTTGTTCTCTTGTATAAAAAGTTTACCTCTTACCACCTTTAATTTCATCTTAATTTTCATAATTTGCGGCTCAAATTTTACAATAAAGTTCATTTATCCCTTTCAAATTTTATTGAACGTTTTAATTAATATCGTATCATTTGTAAAATATGTGCTAACATAATATTGACGTATAATTTTTTACTCCCATCATCCATTAGAAATAAATCCATGTGTTTCCTCTTGACTATTCAACTTTCTGTAACTTAAGGAAAAATTATGATATTTTTCGCACATGATCAATTCCAAATTAACTGTGTTTTCCATCCAAAGCATAACATTTTATCTTCTACTTTAAGAACGTTATTAATGTGTTCTACTACAAAATTGCTACATGTTAAAATGAGAATTCTCACTCACTCCTTGCAAATCAAACAAATCGATATAATTAAAATGGCAAAAATCTCTGTTTTCTAATTTAAATCCATTCCATTTATTATGTGTACTATTATATCACTATATTCTATTATTAATCTATTAATTATTCAATCTATCTTTCTATTGTATATGAAATTCAGTATCTAATCATATATCTTTCTCTTCTAATTTACCCTTAGATCATAGCATGTACTCTCCTTAATTTAAAAAATAATTTTGCATTTTTTTGCTCGATTGTATTTATATCTCAATTTATTTTATATTTTTCCGTTGTGTTATTTAATAAACTACGAAATGTTCATTGGCAACACATATTCATGATTAACATCAAAATCTTAGCGATTTGACTCAAAACAGAGGTAATTATCCATGAAATTTACGAAGTTTATTTCATGTTACATTATTTTAAATTATTTTGCAGTTTGGAAGTGGTTATCAATAGCTATAAATTAGAGATATAGTTATTATAAAAACCCTACTCCGGAGAGTAAAGTTAGGGAATTCAGTTAGCCTGCCACAACTAACCCCCCTTTTAAGCCAGCCAAGAAGCATTAATCCCCAAGCTGTTTTTTGTTTCTTCGAGGGATAATCGCTCCAAGTCTTAAAATTCATAATGTTTATAATCATATCAATTTTTTTTACCATGCAATAAATAAAGAAAATTAATTGCTTTTAATTTTGAATAATTTGAATTTAAAGTAGATAATTAAATTAAAATTTAAGTTGATGAGAGCATCAATTTCATACTATCACTTTGTTGTCGATCATGTAATAAATTAGCTATTTGTATTTATTTTCTTTCATCAACAATATTTTAGGTGCATAACAACTGTAGAAGCTTATGTTGTTACATAAAATCTATTACAAAATAATGTTAAACTGTTTCTTCTTTCTCACATTTTATATCGAATTTTGTTTCCATATTTTATTTATATTTATCTTTCTACAAATTTTGGATCCTCTATTTATTTTGTAGGAAGTTATTGATCTATTAATATATAGGTGCTAAAAAATCATAAGTTTTTTATATAACCAAATTGAGGTGAAGTTGATCTTTATTTCATTCTGAAACATAAGTGTATGAAAAAAATCAAGTTGGAAGAAAAGCATTATATATGAAGTAAAAGATTATTTAAAAAAATGAGTTTTACATTGTATTTTGAGAAAAACTATAAATGTATAAGAACCACTTACGTTTTGCCTTCGGTAGACAATATTAAAATTTTAGTTTTAAATACGTGTTTTGGAAACATATTTTATTCTTAAATATTTTACTTGTCTTGGTTAGTTTAAACCTTTTTTGCTAAATTCTAACATTATCCTTCTTTAATCGATCTTGGCTTTTGATATTTTTCTGTTGTGTTATTTAATATACTGTATAATGTTAATAGGCATTGCATATTCATGGTTATCACTAAATACTTCAAAATCTTATGCAAGAATGAGGTAATTATTTCTGATTTTTTATGAAGAAATTTTATTTTATGTTGTTTTGAATTCTTTGCAGCTTAAAAATATGTATAAATAATTATAAGTTAGAGATGTAGTTATTCATAATGGTTATAAGTGAATTATTTTAAGGACGAAGGATCGTATCAAAAATTATTATCATGCAAAAATTAATATGAATAAATTGATTTTAATTTTGATCAATTAGACTTCAAAGTACTTTGAGAATTAATCTGCAATTCATATTCATGGGAGAGTTAAATTAAATATTAATTCTCTTTAATGCTAATAAATTATTTAATCAATATGTATTCAATTAGTTGTTTTATTTATTTCCTTTTATCAATAACATTACAGATGAAAACTCTATGAAGGAACATGTTACATGAAGTGTTATGTAAATAAATGATTATAAATTAGAGACAAAGTTATTCATTATGGTTATAGATGAACTATTTTTAAATAATAAGGATCATATCAAACATTATTAACAAGCAATAAATAAAAGGAATTAACTGCTTTTTAACATGAAGCGGTTTGTAAATTTATCAAATGTCCTTGATGTAAGAAATATGTATTTCAAAGAAAAATAGTAACATAGGAGCTCATCGCCTATTTTGTAGAAATACTTTACTTTCCATTGATAAGATTAGTAAAAAGTTAAAATTTTTGAGAATAAATATAGTTATAAATAATTTTCTTCAACAAACTCACCATACTAATATTAGGGTGACATTTTGCTTATGCTGTAAGGGCAGCATAATATTTTTGACGTATTTGCTTATATTTGAAGTGAAGCATTATTTATTCGATATATTTTAAAAAGCAGCTATAGTTTTGTCTTATATGCATAACAATTATACTGGATTATAAATATTATATTTTGTTGAGGTTGGATGGATAGTATCAAAATAAAACAAGAATTTCTAATGGCATATAATTACATGATGTTTTAATAGCTCACTTTATTGATTATATTTTCTTATGGGATTTGGCTTATAGTTATTTTCAATGCGACGTCATCTAAACTATTTTTATGCATATCCACAAGTATATATTTCTCATGGTAATAATTATTTTGCTTTATGCTAATATTTTTTTTGTTATTATATGATGGTATGATTATTTGAAGTAAATGCTAGAAGTTTACCCGCTTTTTGACCAAAACAGCTAACTTAAAATGGACCTAAAAAACTCATACAGTGTCGGATTTACTTGAAATTTTGGGAGAACACATAAAAGAAGTCACTCACCAAAAATGGGCTTGATTAGATAAGGCTCGATGGATCGCTAGTGACCTAACTAGATGGATCGCTAGCGATCCATGTAGATTGGGCCCACCATTTGAAATTTTTAGGGTAGATCCTAAACACCCTCCAGAGTGTGCTTGCAAAGTTTCATTTGATTCGTTAAGTTTTGAGCGAGTTATGAATGGTTCTTCTGGACCAAATAACCCATGAAGACGGATGATCAAACAAACTTCAAATGACTTGATATTTGGACAAGGCCTTCAAATAGAAAAAGGAAGGCAACCTAAAAGGGTAGACTCAAAAATAGTTTAAGGGCATGGATCACCAGCGATCCATCATGTTAGCTCGGGTTGCCTTGAGTTTTTTTGGACTTCTTCCTAGCGCTGAGTAGAGGTCTCTAACAAGTCGGCCTTGGTCTAACTGCTCTCCTACTCCTATAAATACAATCCTACCCGCAACACAAAGAGGATCTTCTGAACTGGTTGTTAGAACTCTATAGAGATTATTCTTCATTCTTCTCCTCCCACACAATAGTCATCTAGGGGTTCATTGTGATTCTCCAGTGAACTCTTGTACTTATGACTTGTTCTAACATAGGATATTCAATCATATTGTAATCCGATTCAGCCTGTAACAGCAGCAATTAATAAAAAGTTATAAAGTGGACGTAGTCTTCATTAACAACCGAACCACTATACAAATCTTCTGGTCTCTTTACTATTTCTGCTCTTTTTTATATTTATTTTCTATATTATTGCTCTGTCATAACAAGGCCGGTGCTTTCACGAACTCATACCGGGTATTGATCCATTTTTTGGGTTAACACTAGAATTATTTGGTTGTTCCAAAAATTAGATTACGATGTCCTCAAGTGGTAGCTTATCTGGTCATGACATTAGAGATAAAGATGTGCAAGTATTGATTATCAATGACAATATTAAATCGATTTGTTAATTTGCCAAAGTGGAGGGTGTCATTGGTGCACCCACCAAAGAGTTGGTGAAACTATTCGGTTTACCTAGGTGTTCAAAAATAATATATTACACAATATTTATTATGTATTTATATTTTTCATGTTATAATATATTATATCAATTAAGAATATAATCTTAAAGGCACTAAAGTATTTTTCTAAATCAATTAGGATTAGTTAGTGTCAATGAGTGTATTAATGCATGTTAGAATATTATTATTTAAACCAATTTTGAAACACCATTTCACACTTAGCATGATTTCTTTATTTCATATTTGGAGCACTATTATCATATCGAATGTGTACATATTTAAATTTATATTCTATATAAGATGAATCCATGTTGAACTTATGCATCACTTAAATTAATAGGAATGCTCAGTAATGTAATACTACCAAACAAGGAATTATCGATAGTTAGATATTTATGTTTTTTTTTGTTGTATAAATCCATTATTCTAAAAAAAAAATTGTTATATTATGTGTGCTTCAAAATTACTTAAGTGGATTTACTGGTAAATGTTTACCATTGGTGTTCAAGAAATAAACTAATCTAAATAAATTCAATTCACAAACATACAATTTCATTTTCATATGACTAAAATTTAAAGTTGTACCACTAAATAATTTATGAGGTCAACTCCATCTGCGTGTCACTAGGTTTCGCACTTGTTTAAATTATTATTAACTATTTGAATTAAACATTCAAAAGTGTCCAATAAGCGATAAACAACTTTAAACGGGCCTGAATGTGATGGTATACCCGCCCCAGTTCTTTCTCTATCTCATCTCTTTTTCTCACCATGTAGAATCAGAAACATAAAAATAAAAATTAAATTAAACAACCAGTAATAAACCCAAGCACCAGAATGCTAGCAATAGAGGCTTTCCAAACAATTCCAAGTTCATCAAAATATCTCCCACTCCCCTTTTCTCACTCTCCTTTTGTGTTATCTACAACGAATAATTTGAACTGTAGCAGTTCTAGACGTGGAAGAATAGGGAGAAAGCTAAATAGCTCTAATTCGTTCTGCATACCAAGTAAGAATCTTGATTCATGTAATATTTTAATTTACCTATCTCTCGAATGGTACAAAATGATATAAATTGTAAAATGCTTCGTCTTCGATTGGTTAGGACATCTCATCGATTCTATGAATTATACAATATTTTCTCTAGTTCTCTTTGGGAAATCCGTGACAAATATCAGTGCTCCAATCATGCAGTAACGAAACGCGAAGAGTTTAATTGTTTTAATTATGCTGCCCATCTACCCGTTTCCCTTTTGAATTAATCTTTATATTTAGGAATGGATTGTTTTGTGCGATGCACAATTAACTATCTTATGCAAAGCTCTAAATTGGTACCAACGTGCGTGTTAGTCATCTGCAGAGATTGTGGCAACCAGTTAATGCAGATTTAATGGTGTCTAAGTACAGTTTGAATATGCAAATAACCATACCTTTTGATGTGTGTTATGGTTTCGCATCTGCAGTATTCATGGCTTTTACTATTAGCAAGCCGGGACCTGGCTATAACCCAATACGCCTAAGCTTAGAGCTTCAGAATCTTTTTTATGTACTGTTGCTATGGCCGAATCTGCCACAGTCTTCGAACAGGCTTATACCATCGAATTGGTTGAACAAACGACGAGAAAATGATCCAAGAACTTGGGAGACATCATAAAAGTGCAAGAAAAATGAAATATCTAAAAATGAGCGAAAAAAGTTAAAAATTTGAATGTTAAGTTATTGGAAGAGCCGATTCGAAGCAAACCTACAAATCATCGGGTCGGACTCGAAGAACAATAGCCTTGGGAAAAACTCCAAGCAAGGCCCGAAGCAACCCAAGCAAAAACCCGAAGTGCGATTGTTCGATACCGAACCATGACCATAGATTGGTACCGATCTATGAAACTCAGGTCGAACACACAAAAATCTCAGGTCGGACTTCAAGCATCCCAAGAAAAACCCGAGCACTAAAATCTCAGGAAATTTTCAGGTCGAACCTCAAGCAAACACTCAAATTCCTCGAGTTCGACTCTAAGTTAGTTTGGTACCGATCCATGATGTCTTTGATCGGTTTATCCTGAAATTTTTGTGGAAGAACATGCATGACGTGTGGAGCAATTTTCGAAGATCATATCGATGATTTTCGCCTATAAATGAAGGTGGAGTGTCCTTGAAAAATGACCATTTTCCCTTCTTTTCTGAATTTCTAAACTTTGTCATGGAACCTCATAGAATACTGATGCATAGAATATCGATCCATAAGATCATAGTTTGTTAAAGTTACAAAAATTGAATAACAAATTTTAAGTGAACGTAGACCGGAGTATATGTCGAATCACTATAAATCACGTGTTCTTTTGTATTTCCTTCTTTTTTCTTGATAATTTTCAAATTTCTTACTTCATTGGGTGTTTGTGCCCTTTTTAACGCAAACATTTTGGTGTTTTCATTGAGAAAACTCGGATTCAATGTCTTAAAACTTGAATTTGGAGAATATGAAGAGGCCTAATGCTAGATCTATGATTGGAGGAAGTCAACAAGAAGAAGGGGACAACCAAGAGGCATCCTCAGAATCAAACGTTCATCCATCTACATAACCAGAGAGCAGATGAAGAGAATGATGATAGAAATGCAGAAGAGACTGATAGCAAGAAATGATGGACGAATTCCTATGAAAGATAGGACAACAAAGAACAACCGAAGTTGTTGGAAACCTGAACCAAAGGACAGAAGGCAGAATAAATGCACCTGAAAACAAAATGGAACAAAATGGAGCAACCCCCCAAGAGGCGCCAAAAGTCGGTACCGATCCCCGAGCAAAAGTCGGTACCGATCCATGAAAGTCAAGGGGCATGATTGATCTTGACTTGGAATCCGTGCGACATTGAGAGTGTCCGAGGAAGGATGTTAAGCCGTGGAGCGGAGATCAATGTGCAAATGCATAACACCAGGAATTAGAGGTGGAAAGCCCCACGGGAAAGGGGGGCATGACGGAGAACTAAATCAGAGAGTAGGTTTAGAGTAACCACTCACAATGGTATGTCCGAAATCAGATTACCAAAGCACAAACTACAACGGTACCGCAAGAGCGACCATCATCTATGACGAATGTACCTGGATGCGGCCATGGATCTTAGCCGAGAATGATCATCCCATCATCGAGATAGATAGAAGTCATGTTCGATTCCCTTTACTTTTCGTTTTGAATGAATGATGCAATATTGCTATCAGGCCGCTTACACGTCGAGATCTCGATCAGTCCCTAGGCATGCTCTGAGTTAGAAATCTAAAAGTGATCCCGATAGAATTAGATGTTTTGGATGTTTGATTGATGCATTTGATTTAGACCTCAAGATTGCTTGATAAATAAATGAAACCGGAAATCTCTTGAACATAATAACTGATATTGATTGCGAAACACAAACAGAGATTAGTTACCTCCCGAGACTGATTAATGAACTGATTGGACACAGTTTCTTCTGGAAAGACGGAACGATGAACCATAATTTGCGCAGGTCCCCTTATCGGAGAGCAAGGGGATTGAATTGTACAGGACAGTAAGTTCCCTCATCGGAGAGTGAGCAAATGGACTTACTTGTTCCTTGAGTCCCCTCGTTTGAGAGCGAGCGAATTGGGCTCAACATGAACTAATGATCCGAAGAAATTTAGGATTAAACTAAAGATCCGATAAAACTAACGATCTGGAGAGATCGATGATAAAACCAATGATATGAAGAGATCATGAATTGAATTAGTTGATTACACTATCCAAAGAGATCGAAAGCTGACCTGGATATTGATAATGTGATCCGAAGAATTGAAAACTAGACTTTGGATTTGAATGCCACTCTACTTTGAAAGGATTTTTTTTTTGAGAGTGACGGGTGTGTAGCGTGAAACTACACAGCCGGTTAAATAGTTATATTATATAGTACTGAAGAGGTCGATCGACAAGCCTGATCGATGGCCAAAAAATAGGTGCGAAGCAACAAACTATAATAGAAATACTAGAGTATCATAGACTATTACATATTAACTGTAGTACGTGATATCCCCCTGTAGACTAAGACTACCTCTCCGGAGATGCAGTGGTGCTTCCCTGGGATTCTACTGGCTGGACGCTGCACTGCGGGAGACTCAGGCGGAAAGGCGCAGAGTGACATTGACCTGTTATAGAGGAGAAAATGTGAGTGATAGTTCTACAGGTTCCCTCAGAATCAAACCTGTAGAACTGATTGGAAATCATGGCTTCCCTCTCCAACCTATCCCAAACCCCCCTCCAACCTATCCCAAACCCCTCCAAACCCCCCCTCCCGCCCTCCAATAACCACTCCACCAGCTCCTGTATCGTCCGGCAATCCTCCTCCGATCTCATTCGTACCCAAAAGATACGCCTCCCATCTCTGCGCCAAGTCCACCTCCACTCAACCGACCTCGGGAAGGGATACCACTGATAAAGCTAATTCAGCTAGCCCATCACAACCCCACCCAGTCAATACCAAAATTATCCCAGAAAAATCTTATGCACAAGTGGCCGCTCTCCCACCACTCATTCTCGAACTCCCGAGACTGAAACGTCGACGTTCCCTGCCGTCTTTCGCTAATGTACGCTCCATGATTGATTTTTTAAAATCCAAGGGACGATGTCTAAATTGCGCCGGGAGTGGACACCTGGCTCGAAGCTGCAGAGACTCAAAGATTTGTTACAAGTGCAATCTTTTCGGTCACTCGCAATCAACATGCCCCGAGGCAAACAAATCAGCCGCCTCGTTTCCCGTGCGAGCCTCTGCCCCTCCCGCAAAAAACAAAACATCAGCTGATTTGTATCGGGACCCAGTGCTACATTATTACACTGTCAAGCCAAAAAGTACCCCCAAACCAATTAAAATTCCGGAGTCTCCTCGTTCCCCGCTCCATTCTCATTCCAAAAAATATCCCGAACCCCGAACCTCTGCTCCCTCTTCACAACAATTTTCAATGGACAACTCCACACTCTACCTCACTGCAACAGTAATTAATGGAATCTGGACGCTGGAATCATTACACCAAACCCTCTCTACCGCTCTCCAACACACTGAGTTGCCCATCTGGATCTTAAACAATAACAGCTTCGTCTTTTGCTGCCCTACACACGAAACACTCGTCCGCGCCCTACAACTCCGAACCATAACCAAACCAGGCGGGGCCGTCCTCATCCAACCCTGGTCTGACCTTGAGCCCTCCTCTGTCAACCTAGAACCGGTCACCTGGGCTCGCGTCCAAGGCTTTCCAGAGCTCCTCCGAGACAAAACTGACGCGGTGCGCTCCGCCCTGAATCCCTTGGGCCGCTTCGTTGAATTCGATTGCTGCAATTGGGCAATGATTGATCATCGATACCTATTCGTCAAAATTCAATTTTTTTCAGGTGTCTCCACTCCCACTGCTATCGTCGCAAACTTAAATAACCATGACTACCTCCTCACCATAGAAAGATGGGAACATGCGCACCCAAACCGAAACTCCGAGTCGCTACCAATAGGGACAGATTTGGAGGAGGCTTTCAGATGCTTTGACGAACATATCCCCTTACACGAACTCAACTCGGAAGACAGATTCGATGCTATGAACTTTGATCCAGATATCTTTGCCCCTCTATCTCCTCTTGACCCCATCCCTATGGTTGACCCCATTCATCAAGACGCACCAGAACTCGAGGCCCCCAACCCACCTGAAAATTCCTTCGAAGTCATGGGTCCCCTTGGCTGGGACAGCTGGTCGACTGAAGACCAGAATTGGAACCCCTACGCAGATCTAGACCTGTCCAACCCATGGTTCCTCCAATTCCCCATCCACAGCCATCCTCCTGTTCCCAACTCCAGTAATCAACTTGCACTCATCCCCTCACCATTCCACCCGCCTCCAGATAACTTTCACATGCCTCGTAACCAATCCGAGAACATCGCCCCCACTCCCACGGATGACAGAGCAGCTGCATCCCCTCCACCTCAGGTTGGACAAGAGTCTCCAAGGATCACTCCCACAGCAGTCAGACGAAGCGCCAGACTACATAAAGCTGCATCTCACCCTGGTAGTTTTTTCAAACCCGTAGTTTTTTCCTCTGCAAATAAAATTTTAAATAAAAAAATTGCACGTTGCATGGGGGTGAAACTGCGAGAGGAACATCTCGCTGCCATGCAATCACTAGAACCAGAGCGTTCACCATCTTCATTGGGATGGGGATGAACGCTCCAGTTCTAGTGATTGCATGGCAGCGAGATGTTCCTCTCGCAGTTTCACCCCCATGCAACGTGCAATTTTTTTATTTAAAATTTTATTTGCAGAGGAAAAAACTACGGGTTTGAAAAAACTACCAGGGTGAGATGCAGCTTTATGTAGTCTGGCGCTTCGTCTGACTACTGTGGGAGTGATCCTTGGAGACTCTTGTCCAACCTGAGGTGGAGGGGATGCAGCTGCTCTATCATCCGTGGGAGTGGGGGCGATGTTCTCGGATTGGTTACGTGGAATGTGAAAGTTATCTGGAGGCGGGTGGAATGGTGAGGGGATGAGTGCAAGTTGATTACTGGAGTTGGGAACAGGAGGATGGCTGTGGATGGGGAATTGGAGGAACCATGGGTTGGACAGGTCTAGATCTGCGTAGGGGTTCCAATTCTGGTCTTCAGTCGGCCAGCTGTCCCAGCCAAGGGGACCCATGACTTCGAAGGAATTTTCAGGTGGGTTGGGGGCCTCGAGTTCTGGTGCGTCTTGATGAATGGGGTCAACCATAGGGATGGGGTCAAAAGGAGATAGAGGGGCAAAGATATCTGGGTCAAAGTTCATAGCATCGAATCTGTCTTCCGAGTTGAGTTCGTGTAAGGGGATATGTTCGTCAAAGCATCTGAAAGCCTCCTCCAAATCTGTCCCTATTGGTAGCGACTCGGAGTTTCGGTTTGGGTGCGCATGTTCCCATCTTTCTACGGTGAGGAGGTAGTCATGGTTATTTAAGTTTGCGACGATAGCAGTGGGAGTGGAGACACCTGAAAAAAATTGAATTTTGACGAATAGGTATCGATGATCAATCATTGCCCAATTGCAGCAATCGAATTCAACGAAGCGGCCCAAGGGATTCAGGGCGGAGCGCACCGCGTCAGTTTTGTCTCGGAGGAGCTTTGGAAAGCCTTGGACGCGAGCCCAGGTGACCGGTTCTAGGTTGACAGAGGAGGGCTCAAGGTCAGACCAGGGTTGGATGAGGACGGCCCCACCTGGTTTGGTTATGGTTCGGAGTTGTAGGGCGCGGACGAGTGTTTCGTGTGTAGGGCAGCAAAAGACGAAGCTGTTATTGTTTAAGATCCAGATGGGCAACTCAGTGTGTTGGAGAGCGGTAGAGAGGGTTTGGTGTAATGATTCCAGCGTCCAGATTCCATTAATTACTGTTGCAGTGAGGTAGAGTGTGGAGTTGTCCATTGAAAATTGTTGTGAAGAGGGAGCAGAGGTTCGGGGTTCGGGATATTTTTTGGAATGAGAATGGAGCGGGGAACGAGGAGACTCCGGAATTTTAATTGGTTTGGGGGTACTTTTTGGCTTGGCAGTGTAATAATGTAGCACTGGGTCCCGATACAAATGAGCTGATGTTTTGTTTTTTGCGGGAGGGGCAGAGGCTCGCACGGGAAACGAGGCGGCTGATTTGTTTGCCTCGGGGCATGTTGATTGCGAGTGACCGAAAAGATTGCACTTGTAACAAATCTTTGAGTCTCTGCAGCTTCGAGCCAGGTGTCCACTCCCGACGCAATTTAGACATCGTCCCTTGGATTTTAAAAAATCAATCATGGAGCGTACATTAGCGAAAGACGGCAGGGAACGTCGACGTTTCAGTCTCGGGAGTTCGAGAATGAGTGGTGGGAGAGCGGCCACTTGTGCATAAGATTTTTCTGGGATAATTTTGGTATTGACTGGGTGGGGTTGTGATGGGCTAGCTGAATTAGCTTTATCAGTGGTATCCCTTCCCGAGGTCGGTTGAGTGGAGGTGGACTTGGCGCAGAGATGGGAGGCGTATCTTTTGGGTACGAATGAGATCGGAGGAGGATTGCCGGACGATACAGGAGCTGGTGGAGTGGTTATTGGAGGGCGAGAGGGGGGGTTTGGAGGGGTTTGGGATAGGTTGGAGGGGGGGTTTGGGATAGGTTGGAGAGGGAAGCCATGATTTCCAATCAGTTCCGGCTCCTTAATTGACCCACCAATTAACAACAGACTTTATACCTGGTCAAACCGTAGATCGGACCCGTCACTAGCTAAGCTCGACAGATTCCTTTTCAATATCAATTGGGATGATCTGCACCCCCTTATCTTGGACTCGGGTTCATCCTCCAACCCAAATCGCCCCTTTCGCTTCGAACGCCTATGGACCCTGGAATCGTCCTTCGACAATTTCATCCAGTTAGCTTGGTCCCAACCTATGATGTCCAATTCCGCAATCGCCAGGATTGTCTCCAAACTTCGTTCAATCAGAAAGATCATCAAACCTTGGGCAAAAAATATTTGGGGTTCCCTCCGCTCGCGCATTTCCTCCACTCAAGATGCTATCCTAGAACTCAACATCCTCGAAGAATCCCGACCCCTCACTCCAACCGAACATTCTCAACTGAAGACTTTAGAAACCGAGCTCGATAGACTAATCAAACAAGAGGAAATTGGATGGAAGCAAAGATCCAAAGCCAAATGGTTAGAGGAGGGAGACAGGAACACCTCCTTCCATCGTATGGCCAACGGCAGACGCAGATCTATCAACATCTCGGAACTAGTGCTCAATAACTCTAGCTTCACCGAATCGTCTGACCACCTCCGCCTCTTCACCGACTACTACCGTAGCATTCTAGGCCAAGCTTCTCAGGCACTACCCCCCATTGAATGGAACCTCCTATACCCATCTTGTCCTCCAATTTCTGTCGACCACCCTTTTTCCGAAGAGGAAGTGTGGGCCGTGCTTAAGGACTTGTCAGATGATAAGGCCCCGGGCCCGGATGGTTTCGGCCCATATTTTTTTAAACGATATTGGGAAACCATCAAAACCGACATACTAGATATGTGCGAAGAATTCCAAGCCAATCCCTCTTCAATTGCTCGCCTCAACTACGCCAACATCATCCTCCTCCCCAAATCCCCAGGCGCCAACACCCTACCCGCTTTCAGACCAATCAGTCTCCTAAACACTACTTTCAAAATCATCACAAAGGTTCTTGCCAATAGACTCCAAGCAGTCATCGACCCTCTGGTAGGGGCGGAACAGTCTGCCTTCATACACGGCAGAAACATTTTAGATTGTGTCGCTGCCACCCAAGAAGTTGTCTCCTACTGCCATAGAACATCAACCCCTGGAACCCTGTTGAAATTAGATTTTTCCAAAGCCTTTGACACGGTACACTGGGACTTCATCTTGGACCTTATGAAGCATAGGGGTTTCCCGACAAAATGGTGTGGGTGGATTGAAGCGATATTCAACACAAGTATCTCATCCATCTCAATCAATGGCTCTACTGGTGGTCACATTAAATCAGCTAGGGGTCTGAGACAAGGGGACCCGCTCTCTCCCCTAATCTTTGTCTTGGTAGCGGATGTGCTCAACCAGATGATCAAGCTTGCCTCGTACAATGATCTTTTTAAAGGTATCCAGCTTCGAAACTCAGATTTAGCTGTGTCTAACCTTCAATTTGCAGATGACACGATCCTATTCGCTTCCACCGACATTAACCACATCCATTGCCTCAAGGTTGCGCTATATGTCTGAAACAATTTCTGGCCTCTCTATCAATTTCAACAAAAGCTCCGTCATCATGCTCGGCAACTCCGCTAACCTCGGTCCTACAATCTCATCACTGCTCAATTGTAACCTAGCCTTATTCCCCATTTCCTATCTAGGCATCCCCATCCGCCCATCCAATCTCCACCGCGCCGACTGGCTTCCCCTCATTTCCAGAATTGAATCCAGACTCTCAACCTGGAAGGCACACTCGTTATCCTCTGCAGGTCGTCTTATCCTAGTCAAATCGGTCCTATCAGCTATCCCCTCATACTGGATGTCCTTCCTCAAGCTTCCATCCTGGGTTATCAAGAAAATTGACTCAATCAGACGCTCGTTCCTTTGGAACGGAGGCAACGCAAAATGTTTGGTCAACTGGAAGACGGTGTGTCTACACCGCAATCATGGTGGGTTAGGGATTACTGACCTTCGCACATTCAATCAGGCGTTGCTGTCCAAATGGCTTTGGAGATTACTTACACCTGGAAATTTCATCTGGAAATCGTGGATCTTATGTCAGCATTATCATTCAAACCCTCACTTGGCACTCCACCTCACCACCCGGTCCCATCCATCCCCTTTCTGATCGGGGGTCCTTCAAACCCTACCTAGAGTCAGAGCACTGTTTCAGGTTAAAGTCGAAAGCGGCAACAGGTGCCTATTCTGGTTAGATACCTGGTATGGACAATTGCCCCTCGCTAAACTACTACCCAACCTCTTCTCGCACGCCGCCCTCCCTAATGCAACAGTTGAAGACTATCTCACCCTAGGCCCCGAACACCTTTGCCCACTTTGAAAGGATTTGATAGCAATTATCAGATTACATCGTTGTCTTGATTCGGTCGAACTCGTTTATGATGGGATGCTAAGCGATCTCAGACGATTTATAGATGATGCTCCGATCGGTGGCAATACATTACCTTGATTAATGATTTATGATAACTGAATGATTGATGAAAGTCATTGCTTCAATTTGGTTGAGCATTCTTATAATGAGATATTAGACGATACTAAATTTATAAATAACGTTCCAACCGATGTAAATGAACTTACACAATTATTGGCCTTTGATTGCCCGATACATGCTCAACTGATGATAATAAAATCCCGGACGAACATGGAATAACATTGATTTCGATATATGATTGCTAACTCCCGAACTAACATGGGACGATTTTGATTTACCATATACGATATAGCAATTCTAAAAGAACACAAAATGATGATGATTTGTGACTAACACTCAAGCAAAGACTCGAGCCCTTAGCTATAGTGGTCTAGAATGACTTTTGATTTACAGGTGAATTCGCAAAAACTGGACGATTTGCCGCAATTCGATCAGTCAATAGCTAGAGAGCTCGACTACTAGTGATCCATCGACTTTGATTTTTGTTTATGAGCAAAGCACATGTTCCATTCACAAGGCGTGCTTTGGGGGACAAGTGTTACGGTCGAATCTGCTGCAGGCTTCGAACAGACTTAAAAACGATCGAATCGGATAAACAAATGATGAAATGATCCAAGGACTTGGAAGACATCATAAAAAGGCAAGAAAAGGAAAATATAAAAAATGAGCGAAAAAAGTTGAATAGGTGGATGTTCAAGTTTTTGGAAGAACTGACTCGGAGCAAACTCAAAAAATCCTCAGGTCAGACTCGAAGCACAATAGCTGTGGAAAAAACTTCAAGTAATACCCAAAGCAATCCAAGCAAAAACCCCAAGCGCGACCGTTCGGTAGCGAACCATGACCATGGATCAGTACCGATTCATGAAACTCGGGTGGACATACAAAAATTTCAGATCGGACTCCAAGCAAGCCAAGGAAAACCCGAGCACTAAAATCTCAAGAAATCTTTGGGTCGAGCTCCAAGCAAACACTCAAATTCCTCGAGTCCGACTCCAAGTCAGCTCGGTACCGATCCATGAGCCATGGGTCAGTACTGATCCATGATGTCTTGGATCAGTTGACTTCGAGGTTTTTGTGGAAGAACGTGCACGACGTAATGGACATGTGAAGCAATTTTCGGAGATTATCTCGGTGATTTTTGCCTATAAATAGAGGTGGAGTGCACTTGAAACGAGACTTTTTTCCCTTCTTTTCTTACTTTTTAAGCACAGAACCTTGTTAGATCTCCACCAATCAATTAGAATATTGATCCATAAGATCATAGTTTGTAAAAGTTACAGAATCGAATAATAAGTTTAAATGGACGTAGGCCGGAGTATTTGCCATTTTTGATGCAAATATTTTCTTGATAATCTTCATATATATTCATGGCTTTTACTATTAGCAAGCCCGGACCTGGCTATATAACCTAATACGCCTAAGCGTAGAGCCTCAGAATCTGTTTTATGTGCTATTATCATACTCAACAGTACTATCATCCCATGGTGGAAAAACCAACTGATTTTCTCCATATCTAGTTTAATATATTTTTGAATAATATAAATGTGGTTATTAAACAAAAATAATGATCACATATACCGCTTAACAGAAAAGTAATTGCACTGCTATAAGCATTCACTACTCACAATTATATTTTATAAATGCAACAAAATCAGAAAAAATAATATTAATTATTTGCTTATTTGAAATAAACAATACTATATAATTAAAAAACAGCTATTTATCCTTGAGGGAAATGCAGAAGTTCTGAAATTCCAACTAAATAATAAATTTGGATATACAAGTTCCATGTATTTTTTTTTCAATCAAACATTCAAACCCTGTCTATCCATTAGTTATCCAGATGTTGAATTGTTTAGTTTCTTTATCATGGCTTCATGTATCATATAAGTGAGTCAATCATTTCAGAACTTTCCATCATAAATGTAACTTCTATGCTAATATCGAAGATATCTACTTTCTCTACAGATGCCTTTAACTCAAAATCATGTATTAAAAGAAAGAAAAACCAAGCACTAAAGTGAAGGTGTCATGAACATTTACCTACATTTAGTACATAATTTTTTTTTCTTCAATTTGTTCACTGTCATGAAAAATCAGATCTTATATAATATCTAGCTAAGTTTAGTTATGTTTAGAAAGTTTTAAATATTGGCTATATCATTTATTTCATTCATTCCAAAGAAACAAAAACTTAATTTGCTTACAAATGTCAAGCAGCATATCAATACCGAATCACTACTTTATCAAGATGAGGATATCAGATAGCCATGGAAAACATTAAACAAAATCACAAACTTAATGTTACTAAATGTTATAAGGGAAGATATATAAATGGCAGTTGTAATAAATAAGCAACGAACACATTAAAGTAAAATTACCAAGCATTAGCTTAAAAGAGTTAAAACTTCGATTAATAGTATTAATACTTAGGATGAAAATGGACCAAACTACCCTTTTTCGATCCACCACTACATCAATTTATTGTATTTGGCATACTCCCATATCTCCATCTCCAACGATGTTCCGATAAATCATGCATTATGACATAATCATGATCATCTCTCTTTCTCTCTTATATGTTTGTGTGTATCTCTCTCTCATGTGTGTGTTTTCCTACCTTAAGTCTATTTGTTCATTTTTTCAACATCGAGGTATTATTCTAAATGAAATGTAGCCGACTTGGAAGATACTTAGACAATAACATAAAGCTAAATGAAGACCCCATCTTTTTTGTAGTATCCTCATCGATCATTGGTAAGGTAAATTTGGATTGGACGAACGGTGCAATTACTGCAAATGATGATGTCAGCTTCAATCTTTTAAACTTGCTAATACTTCCATATTTGCAAAAGATGAATTAAAATATCCTATAATCAGAATTCAAAAGATACCATTTCTCAACATGATTAAAACATGACTTGTTTTAGTAAGTGGATTTGTGAAAATAGGGAAAAATTTATGGTGAGGCATAAAATGGAATTGTTCAAACTCGATTTTAAAAACGATTGAAGAATACATGTGTTTGAACAAAAAATGACACAAACACCCACGAGTTAAAGTAGAGAATAAAAAATGAAGAAATAAATGAAAAATGAGTAAGGAAGAGCATACAACAATTTATAGTGGTTCGGCAAATCAAAGCCTCCATCCACTTAATTTTATTGTTTATATTCTGACGTGGAGGCAGAAGTTCTTATGAGTCGGTACAACTTCGTTAGGGGTAGGTACAACTTCAACACTTAGAGTTTCAGAATTATCAGAATATAGAGTAGAGTAGAACTAGAGCCAAAAGATCCTGAAAAATGAGTCATACCCTTTTATTTATAGAGGTAAGGAGCCTAAAATCTCGCACAAATTATCTTCAAGCCGTTGTACACGATTTAGATCAATTCTCCCAAAAAAGTAGGTGCCACATCATTAGGTTGCTAGGGATCGGTACGATTCCAAGGTCAGGGGTCGGTACGACTCCAAGGTCAGGGGTCGGTATCAATCCCTAAAATGGCCAAACTGGTCGTCTTGAACTCTTCGCTTCATGGTTAGCTTCATGATTCCATAGTTGTTTGTACCAATATTAGCTTGTTTGAAGTCCAAATGTGGAGCTGTAGAAGAATATAGTTGCAGATTCAAGAATTCGTGGAGATTGATAGCGGATTGCGTTGAATCGACAAAACAACACTTGAAATGGGGTTCAAGCATCAAGTAGGTTGTATAGACAGAAGATGGGAACCACCTATGGAAGAAATATGGGTCAGTACCGATCCCACACTTGTGCATTTTGGAATCTTGGATTTTTGGAGTGGACACATACTTGCCTCTATCTTTGTTGACTGGAGTCCGATCCGATAAATTTGAGTGTTTTCTTAGGGCTCGACCTGAAGGTTTTCTGAGATTCTTGTGCTCTGAGTTTTCCTTCATTTGCTTGGAGTCAGACCTAAAAATTTTGTGTGTTCGACCCGAGGCTTCTGTGTGTCTGACCCGAGTTTGCTTGCTTGGAGTTAGACCCGCGATTTCTATGTGTCCAACTCGAGTTTTTAGGGGTCGGCACCGAACCAACTTTGGGTCGCGCTTGGGGTTTTTGCATGGATTATTTCAGGTCGTGCTTGGAGTTTTTCCCAAGGCCATCCTGCTTCGAGTCCAACCTGAGGATTTTGTGGGTTCGCTTCGAGTCGGCTCTTCTAAAAACTTGAACTTTCAAAATTTCAAATTTTTTCACTTATTTTTTGATATTTATTTTTTCTTGCCTTTTTATGATATTCCCAAACTCCTTGGGTCATTTTTCTGTCGTTCGCTCGTCCGATTCGATCGTTTAAGTCTGTTCGAAGACTATAACAAATTCGATCGTACCACTTGATTCTCAAAGTACGTCTCATGAAATCTCGATTGTCATTGGTTTCTGGACTCTGGGGCTATCTCTCCGAGCTGCCTACCTTGATAACTCCTAAGTTCAACCTGTCAATTCTATGCGCATATTGCATGGTCAAAAAGCGGGATAACATTTGCCTCCCAAAATACATTTTGTTTCAAACATGATGTGTTTTGAATCAAGACAAGTCAGGATTGCTCTAAAGAATTCCGCTATGTGCTTTGATTGGTCGTTATCCTTCTCGCGAATCGCCTCTGTGAATAGTTATGTCCATAGCTATTCGTCGCGACGCTTGACCAACGTCCAGTGTTATAAATTTGAAGAGTGCTCTCTCGATCTAATGTTCCGAGCTTAGTAATTCTGAACTGGTTTCTCTTATAGCATTTTCAGGTATGAGTCTGCTTTTCTTTGACTCTAGCCATTAGGTGTCGTATATGATTAAATACAAGTATACACGTGCACTCCCTCGTAGAAGCTCTCGATCATATGGACGTACTTATATAAGCATATGTAGGTCATCATCTTCATTGTTGTCGTTGTTTGTTTTGTGTAGCTAGACTCACTTTTGGTTTGCAATTGTAGGAGTCTGTTTTTGTTTTAGGCCGGTGTTGTGCGGGTTCGGCCCCGCTTTTGTTGTCATCTTAGATGTAGATAAAACCTTTACTTTTCTTTCCAAGTTCTATTTTGAATGCAATAACAAAGACTTGTTTCGTCCAATCTTTGTGTGAATTTGTATAAGTATTTGAGAAATACGCTTTCCAATCAATGTACTTGCGATCCATTTCTTATCAAGATTATTGTCGAACTAAGTCATTAGCCTGTTCCATGCTTTGCCGGCCTTTCCTCATAAAGCAATCGTTGAAGCGCCAATCTCTGAGCATTTACATGTAATCATATCTAATTGTGGAACCCGGTCGAACTTCGATCACCTGGAAATGTAATTTAAGCATTCCTTTTGGAGGAACTTTAAATGCGATCGCGCTTGCTTTCGGGCATTGGTTGAAGTAAATTGCCTTGAATGGCAAGTCGGACATCCTTCTTCGGGATGCGTGTTTCAACCATGCCGAACTCGGGGCATTGGTCAGGACTAACCACTTAAGTTCGAGGTTTAGGTATTCTTTTCTAGAGTAGTAACATTCGATCGCACCAGATTTGGAGCATCGATCGAAGTTTATAAGTAATATCCCGCCTTTTACTGAGCGGGGACCTTTTGCCTCGCCTACTCCGGGCGAGGATCTTTGGCCTTGCCATCCTCTGGGCAAAACATTAACGCTCTGTCAAACTTCGGGCACGAGCAAATGAGTGGACGGTCATGTCACGTCTACTTTGATTTACCCGAATGTCGAGGTCTGAAAGAGTTTACTGGTATCTACCTCCAGACGCTAAGGAAGGTTGAACTTCAAGGGTCCGATCATTGACCACAGAAGTTTGGTCGACACCTAGCTTCGTTACGTGTGCACCTGCAATGACTTTAATCACTTATGCATAAATTTATTTCTAAGTGAAATAGCGTCGCAAGTGTTCGCTATTCCACGCCCTCGGGAGTGAAATCCCGTCAATCGTCGCAAGCCTGAAAGTTCCATCTTCAAGCTTTTGCTCTATTGTGTACGGACCTTTCCAGGTCGGGTCCAAGTTTTTAGGGCCAGTGAAGATTCATTTAAGGACCAAGTCATCGATTTCAAAGGTCCGATTCCTGACCTTGGTGTTGTAATACCGGACGACTTGGTGTCGGTGTGCAACTACTCTTAACTCACCTTCATTGCGCTTCTCATGATCATATCAAGGGACTCCAGGAGTGACGCAGCTTTGACTAGGCTCGAACAGCTTTGATACCAAACTGTCGCAACCTATCCAGGATCTTCCTCACGAAATTATGATTTCGTGTCAAATAAACCGATAGAACGATAAATGCTCAATTCCGTTGATCGTGATGATGCCGGAATCTAGCTATCTCCAATCCGTTGGTCTCGCAAGATACCGTGTTGAAAGATTTACAATTCGATCGTTGATCACTCGTAAGTGATACCGAGAATTGGCTTCAAATTCGTTGATTCGCTCACGAATAACCCGAAGATGGAAAGAAGAAGGAGATCACATTCAACTTCCAACAATGGTGGCCAAAGCTCACACACAAATTTATTTTCAAAATCCACTCTCCTTTACAAATGACAACACACCCCTATTTATAGGAAATTACAACACACACATACGACTCAACACATGCGACTCACGACTTAACTCAACACATACGACTTAAGTTCACCAAACGACTTAACATCATACGAGTTACAACATCATACGACTTAACAACAATGCGACATAAGAACTGGCTCACGACTCACGACTCACGACATAACATGCGATATTACAACACGTTACAACATACATGCGACACGACTTAACAAATGCGACTCAACAAATACAACACAAACGACTTAAGAAAAGCGGCACAGCAGTTCAAGGCAGCATGGTTTGTAGCGACATAAAAACTTACGGCATAATGGAGGCGACATAAGGCAGAGGCGGCATAGCGACATAAGAGAACAAAGCGGCATAGCTGACTGACTTAGAGAAATGCGGCATAAGTGAACGACTTATAAAGATGAACGACTTATAGGCTGAGCGACTTATAGGATGAACGACTTATAGGCTGAGCGACTTATAGGATGAGCGACTTAGATGATGAGCGACTTATAGGATGAGCGACTTAGAGGAATTCAAGGCAGACGACATAAGATGGTTGGCTGACATAACTCGCTATGTCGAGTTTGTTCCGCTCGCTTATCATGGTGCGCTGCATCATCCTCCCCTGGTTGAAAAGAATTCGACCCCGAATTCACACTTTCCTCTTCTTCGACATGCTTATTCTTATGGTATGGAATCAAGTGTTTGACGTTGAAAACGTCAGCAGTATGGATATGATCCGACAATCTTAACTGATAAGCATTCTCATTAATCTTCTTTACGATTTTCAAAGGGCCAATCTTTCTAACAGCCAGTTTGTTGTAAGTACCAATAGGAAATCGATCCTTAGTCAATACTGCATATACAAAATCTCCTTCTTTGAACTCAACATTTCATCGCTTAATATCCGCGGATTGCTTATATTTCTCATTCGCCTTAAGCAATCGTTCCTGCACAACCTTGTGGCACTCTTGCAATTCATTCACAAAATCACTAGCTCGTTTGATCACTCCTTTCTGCTGTGGTACTGTAGATAAATCTAATTGTCCCTTAGGCATTGTTGAGTAAACAACCTGGAATGGACTGAACCCAGTGCTACGATTAACTGCATGGTTGTGTGCAAACTCAGCTTGACACAACTTGGAATCCCAACTCTTCAAATTATCATTCACGAGGCATCTCAATAGATTACCTAGGGATCTATTCACAACTTCTGTCTGTCCATCCGTCTGTGGATGATAAACACTACTGAATTTCAGCTTTGTCCCGACCATTCTCCATAGACTCATCCAAAAATGACTCAGAAAACGAGTGTCTCTATCCGATACAATAGATTCAGGCAACCCATGAAGACGATAGATCTCTCTGAAATATAACTGTGCGACATTAACTGCATCTGCCGTCTTCTTGCATGCGATAAAATGTACCATTCTTGAAAACCGATCAACCACCACGTAGGTAGAATCATTGCCACGTTGCGTTCTCGGCAATCCCAATACAAAGTCCATACTAACATCCATCCATGGTTTAGTAGATATAGGCAACGGCATATATAAACCTGCATTTGTTGCGGTCCCCTTTGAAACTTGACAAATGTGGCACCTCTGAACGAACTTTTCAACCTCCTTCCTCATTGACGGCCAAAAATAAGACTTTGAGATCAACTGCATAGTACGGTCATGGCTAACGTGTCCTTCTTCATGTAATTCTTTGATGATTTTCATTCGCAGACTGCAATCTAGAATACACAACTGATTTCCTTTGAATAGAAAACCATCAACCAACATATATCCATCCATGTTTCCCTGCTTGATTTTGTCTAGGATCTTGGAAAAAATATGAATCTGAAGTAAGCAAATCTGGAAGTAAGTCAAAACCCATCACCTCTACTTGCATGGTTGTTAGTAAATTATTCCTCCAACTCAATGCATCGGCGACGCGATTAGTTACTCCAGACTTGTGCTTTACGACGAATGTAAATTGCTGCAAATAAGCTATCCACGATGCATGTCTAGCTGCAATTTTATTCTGCCCTTGTAAATGTTTCAATGCTTCATGATCCGTATACAAAACAAATTCTTTGTGGAACAAGTAATGTCTCCAATGCTTCACGGCCTGCACAATAGCATAAAACTCCACATCATAAGTACGGTATCTCATCTTTGCTCCAGAAAGTTTTTCACTGAAATAGGCAATTGGACGACCCTTCTGACTCAACACTCCTCCAATTTCAACTTTGGACGCATCTGTATGTAACTCAAATAGTAACTGAAAATCTGGCAACACTAGAATCGGTGCTGATGTTAAAAGTTCCTTGATCTGTTCAAAAGCAGATCCTGCCTCTTTCGACCATGAAAACTGCTTTCCTTTCATACAATCAGTAACAGGAGCCATCACACTACTAAAGTGCGGTATAAATCTTCGATAAAATAAAGCTAACCCATGGAAACTTCTGACTTCTGTTATAGTTTTGGGCTGTGGTCAATTTCTGATTGCGGCTACTTTACTCTGGTCCACTTGTATCCCTTCCTTGGACACGACATAACCCAGAAATAAAACACTCGGTGTCATGAACACGCATTTCTTCGTCGCTGCATAGAACTGTTCTTGACGAAGAATAGTTAACACCTTTCGCAAGTGTTGAATGTGCTCCTCTATGCTAGCACTATATATCAAGATATAATCAAAGTAGACTACAACAAACTTCCCGATGTAAGGTCTGAAAATTTGATTCATCACCCTCATAAACGTACTTGGTGCATTAGATAGACCAAATGACATGACCAGCCATTCATATAATCCTTCCCGAGTCTTGAATGCTGTCTTCCATTCATCATCTGGTCTTATGCGAATCTGATGATAACCACTCTTAAGGTCGATCTTAGAAAAGATTACAGACCCACTGAGTTGATCCAATAGATCATCAAGTCTTGGCATAGGAAATCTGTATCTGACAGTTATTTTGTTGAGTGCCCTGCTGTCTGTACACATTCTCCACGAACCATCTTTCTTTGGTACCAACAGAGCTGGTACAACACAAGGACTGAGACTCTCTCGAACACGCCCTTGCTCAAGCAACTCCTCAACCTGTCTCCTCAACTCTTCATGCTCTTTCGGACTCATACGATAATGCGGCCTATGCGGTAAAACAGCACCTGGCACTAGATCAATTTGATGTTGTATGTCCCTTAGTGGCGGTAAATCCTTGGGTAATTCCGCAGGAAAGACATCTTCAAATCATTTAACACCGGTCTAACCTCCGTAGGAATTTCAAGATCTTCACTTGTTTCATACCCAATCAACATAAACAATTCAGCACTATCTTCCACTTCTTTAACAAATTCTCTCGAAGATAATAGACTAGTTGGTTCTACTTTCTTCTATGACTTGCTTTCACTTTGTTCACGCTTCTTAGGAACTAAGGTGATTTAAGTACCTTCGAACATGAAACTGTAGCTGTTGGTGCGACCATTATGTTGTACAGCTCTATCATATTGCCATGGTCTTCCCAATAGTAGATGACACACATCCATATCAACAACATCACACCATATATCATCTTTGTACTTCTTCCCAATAGAAAATGTAACAAATGCTCGTCTTCCCACTGTCACTTCTCCACCTTTCTTTAGTCATGCCAGTTTATAAGGTCTAGGGTGTTTTTCAGTCTTCAACCCTAACTTCTTGACGGCTTCTTCAGAAATAATGTTATCGCAGCTTCCCGTATCAATAACAAATCGACAAACCTTTCCCAAGATAGTACATGTAGACTGAAAGATATTGCTTCTCAGCCAACTAGAATCATTCTCATGTTTTGGCGTTAAACAAGACCTCCTCATCATCAAGTTACACCCTTCGTCTCCTGATACAACTTCTTCATCTTCATCAAACTTCGGTGGTTGAGAATAATCAATTTCAGCTTCCACATCCACATACTCACATTCCTCTGCAACTAATGCTCTCTTCTTTGGCTTTGTACATTCATTACTTTTATGGCCAAACTCCTGACAATTATAGCACTTGATACCGTTATTGACCTTTGCTTTAGCGGCTTCATTGACAATTGGTTTATTGACTGCCTTGGAAACATTAGCACTGCTACTAGCACCCTTATTCTGGTTGTTGGAACTCGTAAACACACCACTTCCTCGTCTCCCTTGTTTCTCCCAAGTTAGAGCTTTCTGATGTGCTTCAGCAACATACATTGGATTAAACATATTAACCATGTCTTGAATTTGCATTCGTAACCCTCCAACATATCTAGCCGTTAACTGTTTCTCGGTTTTCATAATATCATTCCTTGCAATCAATTGATAGAATTCATCTGCATAGTCATTCACTGTCTTCGTCCCTTGTCTCAAATTCTGCAAACGTTGATACATAAGAGATTGATAATTGTACGGTAAGAAAGTCGCTTTCATCATCTTTCTCATCTTCTCCCAAGTAACAACTTTTGATTTTCCCATTCTCTCCCGAGTTAGTTTAGTTTGTTGCCACCAAGCCATAGCTCTTCCCCTTAGTCTTGTAGCAACTAATTGGACTCTGCGATTCTCAGGCACATCCTTGAATTCCAAAATTTCTTCAACACGTCAACCAATTAAGAAATTCTTCTGTTTGCATACCACCTTTGAATTCTGGAATTTCCATCCTCATACCTGACTCCCATTTACGATCATTTTCTGAATCTCGATATTGATTTCGCACTTGGCCTTGATTTCGATAATGAATACTACCTCCATCACCATCTTCCTCAAAATCAGATGTATTTCGATATCGATCCTGACCATCTACATCCCTACGACCACGCGTGTTCCTTCTACCCTGTCTTTCAGCATCACGATATGGTTCATTTTCGAAACCATGTTGAGTTCTTCCCTCTTCATTTCGGTATCCATGGCGGTCTCGCATCATTGAAACTGATGATTCTCTCCTATCTCGATAAGACTGGGGTGACATCCTTCTTTCTTCCGAAACCGATGGCGAAACCCTATTTCCACCCTGGTTCGAAACTGGTGACGTTCTCCTTTGATTTTGATTCATGTCGATCATCAATTTCTCCAATTTTTCAATACCCTCATTGAACTTTTCATTGATACGCTGCTCCATCTGCTCAGCTTCTTGTCTTCTATACAAATCTTCAACATTTTGATGGCGATTAGCACGTCTCGGAGGCATGATCATTAAAACAATCTCGTTTCCGTCTCTGATTTAGCTCTGATACCAATTGACGCAGCTTTGACTAGGCTCGAACAGTTTTGATACCAAACTGTCGCAACCTATCCAGGATCTTCCTCACGAAATGATGATTTCGTGTCAAATAAACCGATAGAACGATAAATGCTCAATTCCGTTGATCGTGATGATGTCGGAATCTAGCTATCTCCAACCCGTTGATCTCGCAAGATACCGTGTTGAAAGATCTACAATTTGATCGTTGATCACTCGTAAGTGATACCGAGAATTGGCTTCAAATTCGTTGATTCGCTCACGAATAACCCGAAGATGGAAAGAAGAAGGAGATCACACTCAACTTCCAACAATGGTGGCCAAAGCTCACACACAAATTTATTTTCAAAATCCACTCTCCTTTACAAATGACAACACACCCCTATTTATAGGAAATTACAACACACACATGCGCGACTCAACACATGCGACTCACGACTTAACTCAACACATACGACTTAAGTTCACCAAACGACTCAACATCATACGAGTTACAACATCATACGACTTAACAACAATGCGACATAAGAACTGGCTCACGACTCACGACTCACGACATAACATGCGACATTACAACACGTTACAACATACATGCAACACGACTTAACAAATGCGACTCAACAAATACAACACAAACGACTTAAGAAAAGCGGCACAGCAGTTCAAGGCAGCATGGTTTGTAGCGACATAAAAACTTGCGGCATAATGGAGGCGACATAAGGCAGAGGCGGCATAATAACATAAGAGAACAAAGCGGCATAGCTGACTGACTTAGAGAAATGCGACATAAGTGAACGACTTATAAAGATGAACGACTTATAGGCTGAGCGACTTATAGGATGAACGACTTATAGGCTGAGCGACTTATAGGATGAGCGACTTATAGGATGAGCGACTTAGAGGATGAGCGACTTAGAGAAATTCAAGGCAGGCGACATAAGATGGTTGGCTGACATAACTCGCTATGTCGAGTTTGTTCCGCTCGCTTATCATGGTGCGCTGCATCAAGGAGTTGCTCATTCGTTCGTAGATTGTAGTGAGTCACTCCATGAGAAGGTACTTCTAGTTCAACCAAAATCATAGCCTCTGATACGTAGGCTGGGGCTAATGGAAAGTGGCCAGTCGCTAACTTGTGGTTGTTCGGTAAGCCCATAGTACTAATGAAAGTTCATCGATCCACTTGCCCTTGGTCCTTAAGAATGGACTTGATAATCTTGTTTACAACTTCATCTTGTCCAATCTCCTGGAGGCGTGCCGCTGTAACAAATTTCTTATGCGATGTCGGCGGCAAAAGTCTTTGAATTATGTACTATTGAATTGGGTCCCATTATCGGTAACGATTGCTTGCGGAACTCCAAAACGACAACTGGTATTCCGGAATAACAAAGTTGATTACTTTCTTTGTGGTGATCGTGGCTAAGGGCTCTGCCTCAGCCCATTTGGTAAAGTACTCAACTGCAACGGGACGTACTTCGCGCTGCGTTTAGATATCGGCAACACATCGATGATACCAATTCCCCAAACTGCTAAGGACTGACCATTTGAGTAATATCCATTGGTCGGGCTTTTGGAATTTTAGCAAATCTTTGAACTTGTCATACTTTTGGATGTAATCAGCCGCGTCTCGATTGACAGTTGGCCAGAAGTATACATAGTGGAGGATTTTCTTTGCTAGGGTTTGCGCCCCGGTGTGGTCGTCCTAGGCCCCTTCATGAACTTCACTTAGGACTCATGTGACCTCGTCGTTGGCAACACACAATAGCATTAGGATTGAGAATCCCTTCTTATAAAGTGCTCCTTGCTGAAGGATATATCTTGAAGCTTGCCGAAGGAGCTTCTGTCGCTCGTTCATATCTAGAAGGATTTCTCTCTGCAAGTAGTCTTTTATTGGAGTCATCCACGACTCCTTTTTTGGTTTAGCCTCCGAGATTCAATCGCATCTGATCGACGCTCGGAGCTAATAATACTTCCACCAGAACCAAGCCCATGAGCTGCGCATCTCCTGAAATGACCAACTTAGCTGGTGAGTCGACCTTTTCATTTTCCTCTCTGGGATTCTGAGTGCGATTGCGTCTGCGTCCGGGCGTCGATCGAGATTAACCACCTAGGATAGCAGTTCAGGTACCCCTTCTGGGATAGCGATTTTCGATTGCGTCAAGCTTCGGGTGCTAGTTTAAGTTTACTACTTAAGAACGTAGTTCGTTCATCCTCAGCCGGGATCTTTATTTCAAATCGCACCTAACTCCGGGTGTCGGTTCAAAGTTCATAGGTAAGATTCCATCTTATGTCGGGTATGGATCTTTCGTTTTTCCTACTCTGGGCAACATGTCAAGGATTGGACGGTCTTATCAGATCCGTTTCGGTTTATACTCCTGCCTCCAATCCAAGGACAAGAGTTGAGAGAGTGAACGGTCGTATCACGTTCGTTTCGGTTTATACTCCTGCCCCCAATCCAATGACAAGAGTTGAGAGAGTGGAACGGTCGTATCACGTTCGTTTTGGTTTATACTCTTGCCCCCACATCAAGGTTGAGAGTTAGTCTGTGGACGGTCAAGTCACATCTATTTTTTTAGGGTTTATACTCCTGCCCCCATATCAAGTGCAAGAGTAGACTGATGGACGGTCGTGTCATGTCCATCTTTAATTTATACTCCTGCCCGCAATCCAAGAACAAAAGTTGGCTGATGGACGGTCGTGTCACGTCGATCTTTAGTTTATACTTCTGCCCCTAATCCAGGGACAAGAGTTAGCTGATATCAATCTTCAGATACTGAGAAGAACTTTAGGGGTTCGATCATGGACCGTAGAAGTTTGGTTGGCACCTATCTCCAGGTACCTGCTTACCTGCACTATACACATGCATATTTATTCGAGTCGGTCAAGGCACAAGTCTTAAGTAATGGAAAAACAAAGTCTCTGACTCGGAAAGTCGTTTTATTCTATAAAAGACGGGAAATTACATGTTATATCTTGGACCTTCCCAACATTGCCGGAGCAACGCCGGTTTCAGAAGGTTGGGGATCGAATGTGACCGTCGATTCCGCGGTTCGGACCTTCCCGATGCGCCGGTTCTCTGAAGGTTATGGGTCAAATGCGACCATCGATCAGGTGGCTAGGACCTTCCCAGCGTTGCCAGAGCAACGCTGGTTCTCAGACGGTTTGGGGTTGAATGTGACCGTTGACCCGACGGTTAATGAGTCTACACCCCCGTCCGTCATTTGAGGGCAAAGGAGCGTTCCTTGGTTGTGCTGATGATTTTGCGGCACAAAATTTTTTGCCTGCAAGAACACGGTTCCATTGGTTCAAAAGCATATTTTATTAATATGTAGAAGAAATGACAAGACCTGTCTATTTATAATGCCTCCAGTGTTTCTGGGAGGCTTATTTGCGAAAGGAAACTAGGTAATGAATAATGAGGCAGCATTATCATAGGCCGTTGCTTCATCCTTGGGTGACCAGTTAGTTGATGATCAGTCTTTCATCAGTTTTTTCTTGGCCCCTGTCTGCTGGGCGCAGGCGGTTCTCCTGGAGCAAGTAGACCCTGAGGTCTGGCAGTTTCTCCGTCATTCGGCGGTTCCTTAACGTACTGCTGGAGCTTGTTATCTCTTATCAACTCCTCAATCGGATTTTTCATATGTCGACACTCATTAATGTTATGTCCGTGAGTTTCATGGAAACGACAGTATTTTCCTGAGCGCCTCTGTTCTTTTGTCGCCTCTCTCTGGGGGCTTCTTGTATTGCTCCATTCCTTGCATGTCAAGGTAGATGTTTTCCAACGTATCATTCAAAGATGTATATTCTTCCAATCTCAAGTTTCTTAGGCGCTCGTTGTTATCATTGCGTTGGCCGTCTAGAGCTTGATTCCTTTTCCTCTGATTATTAGAATCTCCGGCATTAACTGCTGCGTTCGTAGAGTTTCCTCTGGTCTGCTTCACAGACATTACTCTATATTACTTCAGGTGAACCTCCGACATTATTCCTTCGGGGACATTTGCGTGCTTCCTCCAAGCATAAGTACTCGTTGGCCTTTCTATAGAAAGTATCCATCGTCGATAGGGGTTTTCTTTCCAACCGTTCCCCAAAATCCGAGTCGTGATGAATTCCCCTAATCAACGTCATCAATACTATGTCTTCTTTTGGATCTGTAATTTCCGTGACGACCGTGTGAAACTGATTCAAGAAGTCCTTTAGCGACCCTCCATCGGCTTGGAAGAGTTTAGAGAGTGACATCACATGCTTTGGACGTGAAGTGTGTAGGCGGAACAGTTTCGGAAACTTTCGTGACAACTCAGCGAAGGTCGATATGGACCTCAGTGGGAGTCGAGTGAACCACATCATAGCTACTCCCAATAAAATCGAGAAACAACGGCGTTTCACAACATCAGAAGCCGTAACTGAATCCATATGCCACTCATATCTCGTCAAGTGTTGCCTAGGATTCGTTGTTCCTCCGTATAGCGACATCGTCGGCATTGCAAATCTCCGGGGATATCTCTCGCGTAGGATGTTCTCAGTAAATGGAGTCCGGCTGGGAGAGGTACCCCATTCATCGTTGTTTCTGAAACGATTTTCGCTAACAAGTCTCCTGACCATATCCTCCAGGTAGTTCGGGTCAACGTGTTCGACTGAACGACGGTAGTCGGGCTTCGCCCCGAGTGTTTGGCCTGGCAACGCTCTCGGTTTGGCTCTTGATACCTCGGTTCTCCAAACTCCAGAGGTCTATTTGTCCAGCAGTCCCCTCTGTTTGGTTCAAGTGAGCAATATCATCATCAGCATCACGATTTTCCAGATTCTGACCAACAGCAGGGCGTCCTGAAGCCAAGTCTACACCACCTTCCGGAAGATGGGCTCTGGGCCCACCATTGGAGGGGTCGGTACCGACCTCTAGTCTTGGGTGGGTACCAATCCCCAAACTTGAGCCTGGGGCTCGTTTTCCTCCCTGGTACGCCGTTCCAACGGTGTTTTGAGTCATCTTCTGCCTTATTTCCCTCCGTCTCTGCTTGAATATAGAAGGACTTTCTGACTCTGAATTAGAATCCCTTCTACTCCGTCTTTGGCTATTTTGAGTCGTTTCATTCAGCAGCCTCAAGCTCTGCTGCATCGTTCGTCTCATTTTGACTAGCCTGGAATCTATCTTTCATCTGCTTCATTATCTTATCCATTTCTACTCTGGTCACAACTTCAGTTGGAGTCTGGATCTCAGGTTGAGTTAGCTGAGCAACTTCATCTACAGGCCAAGGATTCTGATTCTCAGCATTACTGTTAGCTCTGGAAGTGATAGTATGTTCTTTCCTTGATGGGGCCATGGCAGAAAGCTTCTAGTAGATCTTTGCAAATCCGAGTTGTAGAATTAAAAGGTAGAAAAATTGAATCTATCTCTTGAATATAGGAAATTCAATAATAGTTGATGGATCCAAATAGCTTGAGAATATTACTCTCAGTGAAAACACCAAAATGTTTAAATAAAAAATGGCACAAACACCCAAGAGTTAAAGTAGAGAATAAAAAATAAAGAAATAAATAGAAAATGAGTAAGGGAGAGCACACGACAATTTATAATGGTTCGGCAAATCAAGACCTACGTCTACTTAATGATTTTTATTGCTTATATTCTGACTTGGCGGCAGAAGTTCTTATGAGTCGGTACAACTCTGTTAGGGGTCGTACAACTTCGATACTTAGATTTTCAGAATTACCAGAATATAGAATATAGTAGAACTAAAGCCAAAAGAACCTGAAAAATAAGCCATACCCTTCTATTTATAGAGGTAGGGAGCCTAAAATCTCGCACAAAATATGTCCAAGCCGTCATACACGATTTAGATCAATTCTTCCAAAAAAGTAGGTGTCACATCATCAGTTTGCTAGGGGTCGATATGACTCCAATGTTAGGGGTCAGGACAACTCCAATGTTAGGGGTCGGTATCGATCCCTAAAATGGCCAAACTGGTCGTCTTGAACTCTTCGCTTCGGCTCGTCTAGTGGTTAACTTCATGATTTCATATATCAATATTAGCTTGTTTCAGAGTCCAAATGACGGAGTTGTAGAAGAACAGAGTTGCAGATTTAAGAGTTCGTGGAGATTGATAGAGGATTGCATTGAATCAACAAAACACCACTTGAAATGAGATTCAAGCATCAAGTAGGTTGTGTAGGCAGAAGATGAGACCCACCTGTAGAACAAATAGGGGCCGGTACCGATCCCACACGTGCATTTTGGGATCTTGGATTTTTGGAGTAAACACACACTTGCCTCTATCTTTGTTGACTTGGAGTCTGATCCAATAAATTTGAGTGTTTGCTTGGGGATCAACCTGAAGGTTTTTTGAGATTTTCATGCTTTGAGTTTTCCTTCGTTTGCTTGGAGTCAGACCCAAGAATTTTGTGTCCGACCCAAGACTTCTGTGTGTCCGACCCAAGTTTGCTTGCTTGAAGTCAGATTCGAGATTTTTGTGTGTCCGACCCGAGTTTTCAAGGGTCGGTACCGACCCCACTCTATGGGTCGGTACCGAACCAACTTTTGGTCGCGTTTGGGGTTTCTATATGGATTACTTCGGGTCGCGCTTGGAGTTTTTCCCAAGGTCATCCTGCTTTGAGTCTGACCCGAGAATTTTGTAGGTTTGCTTCGAGTCGATTCTTCCAAAAACTTGAACTTCCAAATTTTAAAATTTTTTCTCTTATTTTTTGATATTTCTTTTTTCTTATCTTTTTATGATATTTCCAAAGTTCTCGAGTCATTTCTCTATCGTTCGCTCGTCCGATTCAATCGTTTAAGTCTGTTCAAAGACTACAGCAAATTCGACCGTAATACTTGTCCGTCAAAGTACGCCTTGCGAAATCTCGGATGTCCTTGGTTTTTGGATTCTGGGGCTATCTTTCCGGACTGCCTGCCTATAACTCCCAAGTTCAATCTGTCAATTCTATCTGCATATTGTCGGGTCAAAAGGCTGGATAACAACAAGCAACCATTGATTTTTTTTAGTTATAACTATTAAAATTTAACTAATTTTGGAATCAAAAGATTTGTAGAAAATTATAAGGCTAGAGACAATAGAATTAGTCCAAATCCAAAAGATTGTGGTGAACTTGAACAATGTTAATTGACTTAACTCTAACTTTCAAAATTCATGTTTTTGTTTATTCATTCAATTTTTTAAAATTTCGGTAATCCGAAAATTTCGGTTCCAATCCCATTTTGGATTTTAGTATTTTTATCCATAGAATTGCATTACAGATAATACATATTTGTATTTGATATATATATATATATATATATATATATATATATATATATATATATATATATATATATATATAATACATGAAAAAAAATTCATTTGATCACTGCTTTTTTTTACTGCTTGTTCATGTTGTTTCTGCTGAATTGGGTCGAAATCAACAAAAATATCGCGATATTTTTGTACCTATTTTTCCCTTTTTTTTATCTTGTATAATTTATGTCTTGTCAATCCTTTTACATATTTATCACACTTCATCCTTTTTTGTTTTTTTATTAACTTTCAATGCATAAAGAGTCAAAATTGGAATTTGGACCGAAACCACAATTCGGACTGGGTTCTGTTCCAATTATTGATCGAGAGCGTAACGGTATTATTGGAATATCCAAAATACTACTGGAATTCGAACCATGGTTAAATTTATTAAAACCCATGAAACATGTATAGAATAGAACTTTTGCCTCATGCAATTAACCTATGGTATTGTCAACAATGTATATACTTTCAAATAAATAACTTCCACAAAAAGCTTTAGCTTTAATATAAATAAAATAGGCACAAGCAATTTATGATATTTATCTATATAAATTTGATAAAAAATCATGAAATCAACTTGTACATTTCTCCGGCGATCCACTACCTCACATCTTTGAGTCTTGTCGGCTTCTTTAGTAATGAATGACGTTGATATATATAGCTTTCAATCATTCTTGATGAATGTATGAATTAATTTTTCAATACTAGACTGCAAATTAAGTGGTTTCATAGACGAATGATGTTGACGTGATGCGAATGGAGCCAAAGGATTTGATTCGTGAAAAAATTTAAATATAGAGAATCACTGGATTTTTGAGAGTGATTAGAGGAACACTATGAGATTAACGTTTTGTTCAATGGATATTTACTTGAAAAGTTGGCACTGTAAAGTTCCATTAAGCCTCTCCCGGCAAGAAAAACTTTAGTAAGCGGGCTTTGATTTTTCAATGGCTACTAACCTAAACCTGACATACACATTTTCTAAACAACTATGCATACCACCCCCACCCCCTCCCCCCTATTCACACACACATCTGTGACTCTAGTTTTTACTTCAACAATTTTATATTATTATGAGCAATCTAAAACTGTTCAATCTTTTCTTTACCAATATAGGTATTTTCCAGCTTCAATTTTTTTTCTACAATTCTATAAATTTCAGATATGTAATAGCTATAAATTTGATATTTGACAAAATTTTATATTTAATGATGTTATTTAATAGATTACTTCTCGAATTGTCAATTCAACTTATATCACATTAATATTTATTTGTTAATACATGTGACAATTTTTATTATGTGTAGAATTATATTTCACTTTTAATTGTCCAAGTTAGTAATGCTTATTAGTTCACAGAAACAATCTATTAAATATATATGGCACATACTTGTATAGTAAACTGTATATGTTATTTTTGTTGCTAATTTTATTTTTAGTTCATTGTTTAGCTCATCTCGTATGAGGAAAAAGAAAGAGAACGCATATTTTTCTAATGCCATGTTCAAATCAAATAATTATTTAGTGTTGCTAATCTTTTTTTTCTTAATAACATTTACGATGCCAATACTTTTTTTTAATAGCCCCTTAAAGTTCAAGATCAAGCCTTGCTATTAGCAACATCTGTTTCAGCTAACTCAATTCATGGTTTGAAATTTAGAATTTTGATCCGTGTCTAACTGCTTATTACATAATCATAGATTATGGAGCAGTCAATGGTACAGTTGCCCATGTGGAAAAACAGGCCGAGGTGGAGGTTGCAAAAGGGTACACAATGACACAATTTTGTGATAAGATGATTGAATTTTTCATGCATGAGAAACCAGAAACAAAAGATTGGAGAAAGGTTTTGGTTTTTAGGGATGAATGGAAGAAATACAGGGAAAATTTCTTTAGTAGGTTGCAGGCTCGTGTAGATAATGAAACAGATCAAGCTATGAAACAGAAATTTATCCTTCTTGTTCGAAAAATTAAAAAGGTAGCTTATTTTTTTCTCTCTTCTAATTAAATCTCAGCTTATATCAATTTGGTAAGCATTTTCCCTTGACAACATTTGATTATGTTCATGAAATTACTACTGTATTGCATACATTTCAATCATTTAACTATTGTATATTTGGTCATAAGTACATACATACATACACATGTACACACATGCATACGTATATATGTGTGCTTGTGTGTGAAAAAAACTCTAGAGTTCTCCACATCCTCATCAAGCTTCAAATTTCCCACTAAGTTCTATCAATATTCTGCGAGTTAATCTTGTTACCATCAAGATCATCCATTTTCTTTTGGATCGTGTCAAAACTTCTAACTTATGTCAAATCATAGGTCAACACAAGCCGTTGATCATAGTTATCTTTGTAACGACCCCACCGCTATGCCCAGTTTAGCAAAGAACAGTACAAGTAATGTTGTCTGCTAATCCGGAGAATACGGCTGGTTAAGGGCGATCGAATGTGAATATAACTTTATACTAACACTGACACGTCTTATTTACCTTTTTGAGGATCTGAACTGAAATTTAGATGTGTACAGTATTAATACAAAGCAATAAACACACCGATTAATATTCAGAACAGTATATAATATAGACAAATCAGAATCAGAGTCACAGATCACAGCGGAATACTATACATCATCATATATATTTACGTGAGTCTAGTACTCATATTTTGTAGAACTATCAATCGAAAATATATATCGAAGAGTTAAAAGTTTCGAAATGGTTCTATAGATTTATGGAGATTATCTTGAGTACACGAAGACACATCTACAAAGTTTGACTTGTGTCAAACAAACTAGAAAGGGGAAAGAAAAACCTACAAGGAACTTTAATTAAGTGAGTACATATTGTTAGGGTTTTATATCCACATCTTATAGTTCTCACTTACAAACTACCTCCAACCCCTGACCCTTTTCCAGCCCATCCTTTATATAATCGGGTTTCATATCCCATCCTATATCCTATGAGGAGTTGATTACACCTTCCATATCCTCATCTTTTATAATTAAAAATAGTGAGTGGATGGAAAAAATTCGTTGGAAGAATGAAATCCTAGATAAAGCTAACTTGGAAAGGTAGAGATGAAAGAGTAACAAAAGCTAGAAAAAGAAAATTGTGTCATTTCAAAAACACGCGGTTGAACTATATACAATGTGTTCATTTTGTGGATAGTAAAGATAAATTGTAGTGCTCCATACAACTAGTATAAAATATCAGTGGATTGTCGTCAAATTTCTTTTATCTGTAGTTTCAAGTCGAGTACTATAGCTCAATTATCATGTATGCCTAAACCTATCCATTTATACAATAATACTTGCTATCTTCGGATAAACTATCTAACCATATAACAATGAACTGATTCAAAATGCATTTTTCAGGCAGTGAACACTCCAGTCACAACATTCATAGATTCAGAATTGGCATTCTAAGTGGATTTATAAAAAAATATAAAATAGCCAATAGGTTTGAGTACAACATCAAATTATAATGCCAAACAAACTTTCATTTCTACACCATATATACAATTTATAATTCAGAATATGACGAAGAATAAATTATCAATGCATTCATCAGGCAGATAATAACAACGATTAATTACTTAAAAATATTCTTATGGAAAATGCACCTATTTATAAATAGAAAGGTATTTTGGTTTTATAATTCTTTCTTTTGCTTTGTGGTCGTTAACATTACATGTACCAAATTTACAAGCCCACGTTGTACCTACAATGACCCAATAATAAATTTTAATATCATTTACTAATGAAATCTTGTCTAAACATGTGAACTAGATATATTGGTATATTTTCCTGGTTCAAACATGGTACGCAGTTCAAAAATCTCATCTGTGATGGAAAGAAAATGTAACACTCCTCAAATGGCGCTCTTTGCGGGGATCGAATTTGGGCTTTTATGGTTCCCATGGAAACTAAAATAAATTAATACTTCCAGCGGAATTAAAACCTATGAGTTAGCGGTTCCCATAGGAGACTATAGTCCCATATTGCAGGAAAAACATTAAAAGAGGTGCTTGATAAGTCACCGCCTCAATTGATCAATGATGTCTTTTGATGAACAAAATCTCACACCACAAGTTAGAGGGAACAATATATTTGCTATTGAGGTATGGATCTTTACAGAAACAGCGGGGTACCCTGTAGTATGACCACTGAAACTTTTAATTGGGACGGAAGTCATATCATCATTACATGAAAATCAAGATTATGTTTACATAGCTTTGGCACTGAATACTGGAGAAAATACATCAATTCATTGCCTGAGATATTATTGTTAAGACATACCACAAGTTCATATCAAAACCAAACACCTTGGAATAAAATTATCATTTATTCTGTTATGGGTAGAATGAGGTGAGACCACCTTCATTGCACCTACTCAAATTTTGGTGTTTAATATAAATGGCAGAGCAAATGCAAATCCAAGAAATATAAGGCTGTCTTGGAGATCCCTATCACACCAACGCACATAAATTATCTGTTAGGTGTTTAAACCTATTAATTTATCCATATTATTGTTATATACAAAAGTATATGTACTATGTATTTTAAAACGGAAGGATCTATGACACCGCTTTAGCATCTCTATCCCATTTTGAGTTACACATTTCCAAATGCTATTACTTTTGGAGATGTTTAATCCACGTAACCAATTTTATCTCTACAAAAATGGAACATTTTTAAAATTCCAAGTCTATTCAAAAATATAAGTAACTATTAACCGTTAAAACAGTCATTATACAATTGATTTAAAATATTAATTTTACCATGTTAGAAATATTCAAACATGATCAATTTGTGTGTGGAGATGATCTTAAGAAAATTGTCGATAATCCACAAATTTTGTAGCATTTGAAATAATGTACCTTAAGATTTGATATGAATGTTAAAAGGGTTAATCATTTCTTATTAAAAAAAATATTATGCATATACATATACATATGTGTGTGTGTGGGGGGTAGGGTGCATGTTGTGTATATGTGTTGTGTATAAGCATGTGTGTAAGTACAAGTATTTTTTTATATTAACATACACATATGCATGTGTGTGTGTTCATGTGCATACATGTTTATACACATATGCGCACGTGTGTATATAACTTAAGGAGAACCAAGTTGGTAAAATTATAGAAATAAGTAACACGTGAAGGTTCAAACCTTGAGATGACATAAACCCTCTTGGTTACACATTTGTGTGCGTATGTGTGTGCGTACGCCTTGTTACACTCATATAATTTATAAGATAAACAATTTCAAATAAAATCAAAATAGAATCTACGCTGTCTTCACAAAAGTATATTTTGAAAATGTTAAGCTGTTTAAACTTAACTTTTGTTTTGGATATATTAAAACCATTCAAATGTATTAAAGTTGTTGTGCATATAATTATTAGTGACACAAGAACGTATCATCATGATTTTGTGTAAAGCCATGTATTTTAGACATTCATAAGGGAAATTTATATCTTGATTCTTCCCTATCTGTGTGTGTGCACGCGTGTGTATGTATGCATATGTGTGTGTATACACACACATACACACACACGTGCACGTATGAATGAGAAAACGATTCAATGACACTTTTATTTTTAACACCCTAAATGCCTCTTAACTTTCACCATTGGATTCATCGAATTAATCTTGCTGTTTGTGTATGGAGAAAGACAAACATAGGCACGCATGCATAATGAACTTTACTGCACACCTCTTTGATTTTAAAAGCTACACATTTCAAAATCAAACGAATTTTTTTAGATATGTTCTTACATGACTCAATACCATATTTAGAAAAGTTTGGCTAATTTGGATAATCCTAACATATTAAAAATAATATTTCAAATTAATGGTTAAAATAAATGTTTTAGCGGTTGATATCGACTTAATATTTTGAGCATGGTAGAAGTTTGAAAAGGATCTATTTTTTTGGGACATGATGTTCATGGAAGGGATGTTACGGTTGCGATAGCCATTATTATTGCCTCCAACCGTAAATGCAACCGCATCTGTTGGCGTTTATAAAATTTTTCAACCATTGCTGTAATCCTTTTGATGGTTAGCTGTCATATCTCTAAACATAAAACCTTATATACATATATTATATCAATTATTTACATTATCGTTGATAAGTAGCTACGGTTCTAAAAAAATCCGCAAACTAGTTTGCTTGTAAAATAAATCATGTATGTACATGTTATTAGTGCATGAAAACCACCTATCATTGGTGTAAAAATTGTTCCTCTAACTTATACTACTAAGTTGTATAGTTCATTTTGAAATACATATAAATAAAACCATGCATGGTTGGTATGGTTTACCGCGGTTATCAAAATATTTATTTGTTACCGTAACCTTTACCGTAATATATGATAAGCATATAAACAGCTGAATACGATTGAGCGGTTGACGGTTCAACCGTAACAATACTAATTCGTAGTGTAGATTTAACATTATCCAAAGTTCATATGATTTCGAAATGTGTAACTCTAAAAACCACATTGGCATAAAATGAGGTGTTACGAAAGAAGAGTGTAGCGGATCTTCTATATTATCTAAAATTATAGATAAAGGTAATAAATTTGGTGAAAAAAAGTAATCATTGATCATCTATGCACGAAAAATATAAAATAAATGAAAAATCATACTTAATAGATCCGTCAAAATATGACCCAACTCATTAACCCGATTCATGTTATCCACTTATAAATAGGTTGGGTCAACCCATTTATGAACTTTTGTTAAATGGATCATAAATGAGTTGATTTATTATTACAAGGGTCATAAATGGGTAACTCATTTATTAAAAACTTGAAATGATATTTATTCATAGATATGAACTTAACTGGGCCATGGAATTCTATAACGGAACAAAATTTAGCCCAGCCCATAAAGCTAAATAGATTATAGTTTACAATGCAAGGGAAGCTAAAATGATGCAATTATAAAAAGCTTACAGATCCTAATCTAAGAAAATAAAAAAGCGGGTAGCATAACTTCAGTTTGTTGCAGAACTAAATTTTCTTTTTAATTTGACACACTTATCGTCTATGGTCTCCGGATTATATATTTAAACGGAAACAAATGCAACAATTTCCTTCAACCTTGGGCTTTTATAAAGTTAGGCTGTGGTATTCTAGGGTACTGTTGGCTGTGAGAATCAAGGGATTCTGTTCTCTTTCGTTTTTGTTTGTTCATCTAAAGTTCTTTTTGTAACAGTTTTATTACAGTTTGAAAAAATTGGAACTTTCATAGTTTGCGTGCCTGGTTCATAAAGCTTTCAATACATTTAATGATTTAAGGAAAAGTGAAAGCAGTTTTAGACAAACCTTGTAAGATTAGTGGGATTATGAAATTTTGAATTTGAAATTTTATTTAGAAATTAAAAAAGAAAAATTAAAATTAGAATTTTTGTATGTTTTCATATTTTTTTATTAGTCAAATCTAGTTTAAATCTTTAAATAGGTCAAATGAGTAATCCACTTATTAAATTGGTTGTGTCAGATTGGCCCGTGTACTAAATGGGTCAAAGAAAATGGGTCATAAATGGGTTGTGTCAAAATCGACCCAATCCATTTTGACCCAACCTAACCCGTTTGACGGGTCTACTCCTATCTTTTTTTGTGTGTAAAGAAATTCAGATCTGAAGTGAGTTTTTGTTGGTACATTCTATTTGTTAGTGGGATCGTCTTTTCAAAAATTAAATTCATTTTGAGACCCCTTTAAGGTCGCTAGTGAATGTGAGGCACTGAAAATATTTATATTAAACATCGATTTGAAATATTATTTTGAAGGGGTTAAAAGTTTCAGTTCGAATTTTGTTAAAGATGGTCTCACTAACAAATTGAACATATCTACAAAAATTCAGTTCAATCGCAATTTTGATCATCCTATTTATTTATGGTACAAAAGTAAATGTTTAAGGGCATTGTTAAAGGGGCTCCACTTTCGGATATGAGGTGTTTTCATTAGGGGGTCATCGAATTTGGCTATATTTTTCCGTATGGGGTCACTGTGCGAACTCTAATTTTTTTTTAGATGGTGGCTGACCAAACCTTTTGATCATCGCATATCCAAAAGTGGAGTCCTTTTAACAATGACCATAGTTAAAGAATAACTGGAATTAACTAATCAATCAATGTACGCACTTTTTATTGTCTTTCTAATTTGTATTTAATGTCAAACTCAGTAAACTTAATCTGAATGCTATCTATACAATAAATGATGTACAAACACACATCGTGCATTTTGGTTTACTAGTATGTGTAACAAGAATAGATACAGAGCAGATATGTTATATGACCTGAAGACATGCAGAGCTTGACCAGGATCACAATGCATTTTCATAAAATGGTTGCAATTCGTTCACTGTTGGCCTGATAATACATTGTGCAATTTAGAAGGCTGTTTTTAGGTCCAAGTAATATTCTATTGTTTCTTATAATCTATGTAAACTACAGATTGATGATGAAATAGAAAAGCATTCTGATCTTCTGACAGAAATTCAAGACAACCCGATGGATTTTAGTGCAATTGTTGCAAGAAGACGTAAAGACTTTAGCAAGGAGTTTTTCCATCACTTGAATGTATTAGCTGGCATTTTCGACAGTCTTGAGGACAGAGATGGTAAACAGATTCAAAGTGGTTTCCTGTATATACCAGCTCTTAAATCTGAAACGTAGGATGTTTAATTTGTAGTTAAATAATCAATAACGTTCCATGGCCTCTCCGGTTCACATGTATCAATTTTCCATAACCACTAATAAATGCATGAACATCTGCAACACATACAAATATCAGATATTAAATAAATACACAGTTTGTGCGTACGATTATTATTTTAAGGTCAATCATGCACTAATTCATGCTTAAATGTTTACATCCATTTACTCACTCTACATTTGTGTGTGTGTGTTTGTTTGTTATCATTTGAAATTTGTGGTAAATTTCGAAGTAATCTTCTAAACACCATTTCTGAAAACGAGTGCTAGAGGTCTTGGGTTCAATCCGTCCGAGACACCAAAATGAGTGCTTTACTTAAATTAAGTATCACTCTTGTTATATATATAAAAAACACCATTTTTGAAATTGCGTAAGATGTAAAAGTGGAATGCTTAGATACATACTCAAAGTAGGAATATATATTTTGTAACTAATGACCAAGTTCGGTTGTTTAACTTGATGCTCTTTTTTAATCCTTGTAGTAAAATGATTAAAATATTCATTTGAGCAGCAATTGCTAGGCTTGGAACCAAATGCTTGGCTGCAGTTCGCGCTTACGACAGTGCGATGGAGCAGTTGGACACTCTTGATGTTTCTCAGTCTAAATTTAATGACATTTTGAACTCTCCTACATTGGAGGCTGCATGTGAAAAGATCAAGATCCTTGCAAAAACAAAGGAGCTAGATTCATCTCTGATTTTACTGATAAATAGTACTTGGGCAGCCGCAAAAGACTCCACTACAATGAAGAATGAGGTGAACTCAACATTCTATTATAAAGATAAACTCTACATTTTGTTTACAAATTTATCTACCTACATAAATTAATGAATAACTACCTGTATATATGTTAGCACTTACTTTACAAACTACCATAGGCACCGCATACTTCATAAATAGCTGACACTGTGCATAATATTATTTCAAAAATACAAGCAGCAAAATAATGTACTCAACCCCCAACCCACCCCCTTCCCTCCTTTTTTTTACATGAAAATCCTTAATCCTCATCTTTATGTTACTATATAGAAAATTTGACGGATAAATATTATTCTCCTTCCCTTTCTTCAATATGTAAAAAGGCTAAAATGGTTATAATTTTTCTTTTCCCCGGTTGTAATAATGTTTAATTGCTCCTTTGACCATATTGTATATTATTAGATGATTTCCTCAGTGTTGAATGAAATTTCTTTACACTTGTTCATAAAATTAACCCTTTCTGAATGTTTGTACTAACAAAGTAACAACTATAATCTAGTACCATCATATGTTTCTACTTTATTGGTAATTCAATATGATCTCAATAATTACGAGTGATTGCACTTAATTTGCATTTAGGATGGATATTTAATAACCCCTTGTACAATAGACACATATTATGAGTGCTGAATTTGCTGATATGTTGGTAACTGTTAAAAAAATTTCAAACCTTTTGTTTCAATATCAATATGTGGATCTTCCAACTTCATGCTGACTATAAGTTAAGGCAGTGTTGCACGCCCCACATTTGCTCGGTATATATTACATGGAAATAACGTATGGTTATAACTTGGAATTACAATATCAGAAATAAGGTCACATGCAAATAAATTTAAACTGTTTAATTACACCAATTTGTCGTACTTAATCTATCTTATCCATATAACACTTTCTGTTTAGTTGTCTCATTGAAATCACATCTTGTCATATAATATTATATAATGTAGTTGACAAAAATGTCCAGTTAAATGGATATGTGATATTAGTACCTTAGAATGTGTTAGGTTGTGTGATACCATATATGACAATCTAACAAGATAACTAACGAAAACTATTTGCATAAACTTATACCGTAACCTTCAAATTTTTTTTTGATAAATTTTGATATGATGTTTCTATAAAAAAGAATAATTTATAAACTTCTTTATGTTCATTTTTTAAAGCCAATCCATAAGTTTTACCAAGTAATTTATGAAGATAAATGGTGTCACATAAAAATGCACTATCTTTTAAACATTCTTTTGTTGTCGTCCTTTAATTAAAATTTCTCTCATTTTAAAGTTTTGCTATGTTTTTTACTTTTTTTTATACATAAGTTTTGCATTTATTCCTTTCAAGATTTATCCACATTTAAGAATAACGATTTTTTTTTTTGAAATAAATTACGGTGATGCAAATTTTGGTATTCATTAGCTTAAAAAATTGGTACAATGACTTATTAGAAATAACCTTTTGTCATTAATTTTGTCTTTTCCATAAATTGTTATAAGATGTAATGTCTTGCCATGAATCTTCTACCTTAATCATATACAGTGATGTTATTAATTTTTAGAATATTTGAAATTAACATTTCATTGTTAATAAATTGAAATTTAATTTCTATAGCTTTCCTCCACTCCAATGCAGTACAATTATATATTAAAGATATAAAAATCCACATTTATATGGTTGTTATTTTGAAAATAAATAGCAGCAGCAATATTTTCAATCTATTGTGATTTTATTTTTAAAAAAAATTGATATAGCGATACCGTTATATGTTTGGTTTAATGATGAGAATAGTTATCTTTTTGTTTTTTGTTTTTTTTGGTCATTCGAGTGGGATCAGTTCCATGCTTGCCTATTTTATCATTTTTAATTAATTAATTATATTTTCAATGTTCGCAAGCCAAAAGTAGAAAATGTGTTAGAGATATGGATAGATGGGTAAAATTTTATAATTCATAATACTTGGAAGAATCTTTAAAGCATTTTCTTGAACAAATGAATATAAAAATGACAAAATGGCAATAAACAAGTCAATAGATAAATAAACAAATAATTTGAATAAGAATCAAATACAGAACCTGTGTTATACTAAACATAGCTAAATCTACATAAACCTCTAATTTCACTTTTCCAAGCCCAATAATCTCACAAAGTCCTTAACCCCATATTATTAGCACACTCGATCGTTATTTTTCTCATATAATCTTCTCTATCATTGTTATATATCTCAAGCAATACAAAGATTCATACCAATTTTAAAAACCGTCTTCGTTTTGCTGTCAAATTTTAAGCAAAATGTGCCAATTATGCTTAATTTTATTGATTATTTTACCTTCAAATCACAAGGTGTACTTTATTCTTCAAATTTTTTTCACTATGGGGATAGTGTCACGTCGAAGTATTCAATTTTATTGGCTGTTGCATCTACTCTGCCTTTTTAAAGATGGTTGCTGTAAGAGTGCTTCTAGTACAAAAACTGTTAGAGAAATTTTCAATAGCAGCAGCCTAAGCTAATGCTCATCTTGTGACTTCTGCAGGTTAAAGATATAATGTACCATATATATAAAGCCACAAATAAAAGCCTTAAAAGTATTTCACCCCCGGAGATGAAGCTACTCAAACACTTATTGAATATCACTGATCCGGAGGAGCGCTTTTCAGCTTTAGCTACTGCTTTCTCTCCAGGGGATGAACATGAAGTCAAGGTTCCTGATGCACTTTATACGTAATGTCTTTACTCTGATATTATATATATATATAGTCTTCATTTTTTTCTCAAATCATATTAGCTATTAAGATTAGTCTTGGGGTAATGACTACAAAAGCATTCCATTTTAACACGACTAATGTACACATTCTGAAGGCACCTTTGGATTTATCAATAAGCAAATATCGGAAAATAAATTGAACACCAAAATAATAAAGTTTTAAAGCAACATTTTGTCTCTTGATATTTTTATTTATGTGCAAGTGTTTTGCGAAATTGCCCTTTTATTTGAAAATAAAAGTTTAATGCTTTTTGCCCAGCACCACTGTATCAGTGGTTGGGCGCTCCGGCTTTGGTTTGTGAGGTCAGAGGTGATCAACTTTTGTGAATCTAAACAATTGTTTTGTGTACCCACGCAGCACATTTGACATTTCATTCCACCTATCAATTTCGTTGATTGAACTATAACACTTTGTAATCAAAACAACCTAAAATCTACTGTTAAACCGAAAGAGATAAGGCAATGCTTGTTGATAACTTGATGTACAATTAATAAAAATATAATATCTTAAATGTAGCGCTGATATGATACCATGTTTTATTTGTTTTCTTTTTTTAAAAAATCTCAGAACTCCCAAGGAGCTATATAAATGGATTAAAATATTGCTAGATGCGTATCAAATTAACAAGGAAGAATCTGATATATTGGAAGTACGGAAAATGAGTGATCCTATGGTGATTCAAAGATTGTTTATTCTGAAAGAAACAATAGCTGAAGAGTATTTGAAAGACAGTGAAAAGAAGGAAAATACAGAGGCCAGTGAATGAAAAATTAACTTGTGCAAGTCGACAGACATGATTCCTTAATATATTCTTCTACACAAATGCCGAATTGGTCCAAGAACGAGAATCTGCACGAGCAGTGAGCTGTGCTTAGTGCTCAGTTGTTTTTCGTCTCCTTCTCCAGTAAGCGTTTTCTGGTAACAGTGGTAGGAAAAGGTATTATTCATCTTCTGTCTTTTGCACCAGGAGAGTGTTGCTTGACCAAATTACGGTCTTTCATACATGGAGTGCATGTCTTTTGTACTAATAATTTTTCTTTTCATTCGCAAAGTGCTTTTCATTTGTGTATTGTTCATTTTGTTGTGCACACATAGAATGCAGGCCTTATGTACTAGTTAATTCATCTCGCATTAGCATGTGCTCTTTTATCCTGCGCATGATAAATTGATAATTAAGATAACCTTATTTCATTAATCAATTAGTCTGCTGTATCAGTATTGTTACACCATATTTCATCGAAGCAGATCACGTCGACAACCAAGGAATGAAGGCATGTTAATGCACCTACAAGAGATGATCAAGACTGATGGACTAAATAACCAGCTTCAGAACAACCTCTAGAGTGGGAAGTCTCCCTGTAAACGCCTCAAGTCCTACTGCAAACTAACCTCGTCAAATTGTTCCTATCGAGCACCTCCAACAAAGAGTCTCTAGGCCCCTTTTCATGCATCACCTTCACGGCTCCTTCATTCAATTATATCCCCTCTCGAGCTCCTAGCATGCTAGTTGAGGCTTTCAGCTCTCAAGTCTAAGTTCACTCCATACTTTTCCCGGTAAACATGCCCTTAGGCTAGATCCTTGACGTCTTATTATTGACCTCTAGCTTTGCATCGTCTTTTCACTTGGCATGGCACCGACTAACATCGATAACTCACTCCAAGGTAACTTTACAATGCAGCCTTTGGCAATGATTCACACCATTTTCCTCTTAATAATTTGTTGCCTATTTCACGCTGTAGCTTTTGGCTAAGCCATAGGGCAACCATCTAAATCTCTCACCTCATTCCGAGATAACTCCATATCATAACTTGTGTGAATCATTGCATGGCAGCGACTAACATCGTTAACTCACATTGATGACCAATGGACAAAATTTGTTAATATCTAAGCAAAACATCATTCCCTACCTGCTCGATCAGTAGATAATTTTACAACGCAGCAGTCTAATCCAACAACGTGGTAATCACCTAAGCCATTATGAAGAATAACATGAAACTAGCTCAAGCGGCGAGGGGTGAGATGCTCGGGACCGAGATATTATAGTTTTTAGGTTAGATCAAAATTAATGTTTGTTTGAGTAAAGCAACACTATTATTCTAAAAAAAGAATAACATGACACGTTGCTACTAGGTCACCAACTCACATAATTAATTAGGGCCGGTAATGGCGTTACCATTTCATAAGTACCGTTACCGTACCATTTTTACTGGCAAGCGAAAATTGCTTACCGTTACCGTTACCGATAGGCCGGTATACCGAAGACCGGTATACCGATAATCTGGTAACCGCTACACCGGTAATGGTAAATTACCGTTTGTCTAAAAAATGTTAGTAACATAATATGTATTCACACCATAACGGTGCTTCATTATACAATTTATAGTGTTACTTAATAAAAGACATAAATGAGAAAGAAGTGAAGTGTATTTAACATTATTTCATCTGGTTAATAAACTAAATTTAATCATTTGCTTGGTTCTAAATGCCTATAATAAAGCATGTTACATGAATATACACGTATTATAAATTGACTGGTAAAATTACCGTTACCACTGGTATTGAAGAAATATTACCGATGATTTACCATAGAAAATGGTAAATTTACCGTTAGCATACTGATTAAACTGGTATAACTATTTCAATCGAAAATGCTAACCGATTGACTGGTAATGGTATAGTAATGGTAAATTTACCGTTACCATAACAACCCTATAATTAATCATGGCTACAAAATACCTTGGACGCAGCAGTAGGTTGAAGGGTCAAACTTTTATCATTCTTCAATTAAGCTCTAAATACGATGTTAATAATTTTGAGATCATCATTGATGGTGATCGAAAGCATAACTATAACAACCCCTCAATATTTTCTTGTGTTGTTTACCACTTTACTCATATATTATACCATATGTGGCTTATTACTAGTATTGAAATGTCATCAACTGCTTTTGAGAACCAACTAACCTTTAATCAACCCTTTTTTCATATTAGCGATGATAAATATCACCGATAATCTTCCAGAATGTTTTAGTTTGTAGATTGACCGCTTAAATTCACATCACGTGGTTTTGCTCCACCTAAGTTAAAACTTTTGGACCTAGTTTTGAAAACTGGACCTTGGATCAAACCGTGATAATCCACGGTTGTGTTCCGATGGTCAGATCGATCAGAGCGTGCTAACCATGTTATTTGATTTGTGTATTTATCTTGTCGTAAATACAAACTTTTAATAAAAAGTGGAGCAAAATACAAAAAGAATTAACAAACAAGGAGAGAGATATAAGTACAAAACTGCATTTATCATAGCTTATCAAGCTTCTTCTTCTTCTTCCTCAGCTCTCATTCTTCCCTGAAACCAAACCTTATTTTCAAATCTCCGTACAAATCATAATAATATGCTGTAATCAACCACTAAAACTATTGTTTTGTGGGGTTCTTTGTAGTTCCATCGGAGTTTGATGTAAATCAGATTCTTTTTTTTAACTTCTAAGCCGCCATGTTTAATGGTCGGCGGTTTTGATGGTCTGATCGAAGTTCCGGTCCGGTTTTCAAAGAATTACTTTCATATAAATATCCATATATAAAATTAAGTTTCAATACGTAGTCACAATACCCGTTAGAGCACTCCCAAACAGGTCATGGTTGGGAGTTGACCCAACCCCAATGGGGGGAGGAGGGGTGAAATACGTTTGTGGGTTAATTTAGCAAATCGCAAGATTGCCAAGGTAGCCTTGAAGGGAAAGTATATAGCCGGCTTTTATAAAGCCAACTATACTTAACAGGCTTTATAAAAGCCGGTTATATACATATTATGGCAACGGTCAAAAAATTGACGATTGCCATTTAGTCGGCTTTAATAAAGCTACTAAATGGCAACAGTCAATTTTTTGACCATTGCCCCATTTTCTTCATTCCTTATATATATTTACACAAATTTAAAATTTTAATTACACTATTCCATTAAAATTTTCTTACTCTCTTCAAAAAATTCTCTATAAGAGAAAAATCTCAACAATCTTCATATTCAAGTTTTCTTTCACAACATAAACTTGATAATCGAAATTCTCAAAATACGTTCCATCCATGGCATAATCAAACTCAATATCATTCCTAAAATTGTCGACAACAAAAACAAAATTCAAATTTTGATTTTTCACCACAAAATTTGAATTCGTATCGTTCTCCACAACATCAAAATTCATATCATTCCCAACAAAATTTGAATCACTACCAATATTCCCAAAATTCCTCATGCCAACAAAAATTTAAGTATGACTCAAATTACGTTTCTCCCACTAGCCAACATCGATCAACCGTGCCTTACCAAACTCAAAATGTGATAAGAAATTTGAACAATCAATTCAAGAATTACGATTGTGGAAACCAAGAATTGCAATTCGAGCCTTATGAAACCGTTGAAGAAGATGTTTGTAGGATACCTAATTCGTCTACCGCTCAAGGAAGGAAAATGCAACCAACGCGAATCAATATTAACGAGTCCCCAAATGCAGAAAGTGTGGATCCGTTACCAAATGGTCCTAAACCATGAAAATGCTGGAAGAGCAATCTGGGTTAGCATTCTATTGGGTTGAATGTTCTAAAGATAAAAAGAAAGGTACGAGCCAATCTGAAAGTTTCGTATGAAACTCTATTTGCAATTTGTTCAACCTTCGACGTTCGAATAATTTTCCAAGAGCCATTGATTCATTGGAAACTCAATGGAAAAGGATAAATTCCACTTATCAATGATGGGAAGAAATAATGACCGATTTGCATACAAGAGAACAAAGTGAGGCAAATGACTTGGATTTGGTAATGATTTTAAATTTTTGATTCAAATTTTGAGCTACTCCCGTTTCATATATATGGCTGAACATAATAATCAACTGTTCAACCTTTAACATTGTTATGACTTTCTTGCAACCGGGACAAATGGAGTCGAGTGCGACAAAAATACTCGGTATTACGCTTTCTTCCTATAAAGATGAGTGATGAATCCAGTATTGGAAGTTTTGATGCATATGATGGCACACCCTTCAACGTTAGTACGGGGAGTAAACCTTTAAGAAAGTATAAGGTGAAGAAGAAAACCACCACTGGTTGCACCGCATGCCATGAATCTATTGTTGAGCGTATGGTTACCGCTGAAAATGCAAATAAATCATATGTGAAGTCAAAAGAAATAAAGAGGCTTGAGAGGGAAATGATAAACAACAGCGACATGCTGAGAAACATCAGTTAAGAATTGATGAGATGACATTAAGAAAAGAAGAATTAGCTTGGCAACAAAGATCTAATGCTATGGCTCGTTTAAGTTGCAACCTAAATGACTTTAATCCAATGCAAAGGTTGCACATGGAAAAGCAAATCGAGGAGTATCATAGAAGTCAAAGAGGATTGTAAGAAATTATGTTGTTACTTTGTATCTTGTATCTTGTATCTTCTATTTATATTGTTATTGCTATTGTTATTCACATTGTTGTACATTGATAACATTAGGCTACTTTTATGTTTATAGTATATGTCAAGGGTGAAACCTATTACAACCAGGTTGATTTATGAGAAAGTACAATACATAAGAAATATGAAAATGAACTAAATTACAATACGTCAACAGAAAGAAAACTGAAACGTACAACAAGATAAGAAGATAAATTAGTGAATTCAAACAACATTTCAACTAATGGTTTCCTATATGTTCCCAGTAGTGTTCCACTAGTTCTTCTCTTAAATCAAGATGAGCTTGTGGATCTCGTACGTCTTCAATTCTTTGTATGTATTTGGCAAAGGTATTTGGGTCTTTGTAAGATTTTTTTCAAAATGCCACAACAATGTTCGAATAGTTATTAAGATAAAGCTAATATCCACCACGTTCTTCTTCGACAATCATGTAAAATAATACAACAATAGATGGTATCAGATAATACCATTGGATTGTGGTAGTATACCTCTTTCCTTAGGATGTGAAACGTACCTTGAAGCACTCCAAATACATGTTCAACATCTTTTCTCAAACTCGCTTCTTTTTGGTAAATTTGGCTTCTTTAGTATCATTTGGTTTTTTGAAGGCTTGCACAAGCGGTTTACATTTTGGATAAATTACACCTACTAGGTAATAGCCTATGAAATGATTATTTTGTCTTACTCTGTAATTGCATGGGGGTTCTACATTGTTGCATAGACCATTAAATAAATACGACTATCGTAGGATGTTAATATCATTAAGGGAACTTAGTGCTCCAAAAAAAGCACGATATATGTATAAATCGAAAGCAGAAACCGCTTCTAATACTAAAGTTTCCTTTTTGCAGTGACCTGTGTATTGTCCTTGCAAAATAACCGGACAGTTTTTCCAGCTTCAATACATAAAATCTAAGCTGCCTAACATACTTGGAAATCCATGCCGAGCTTCTATTGCTAACAATCTTTCAATGTCATGAGGGGTTGGGGACCATAGATATTCTGCACGAAATTGTAAAACTACGATTTTGCAAAAAAAATTTCAAACACAAGATCGCCGTTGAGTCTCCAATCCTCACTTTGTCATCTTATAAATCAACAGAAGTTCCATAGGATATCATGCGTAGTGCAGACGTAACCTTTTTTAGTGGGGAACTCCTAATTCGTTGATTCCAATTATTCTATGGATGAAAAATATGTTTGTTTTGGTTAATTTGTCGAGAACTGGTTAAAGACATTCTTTGGCATACAAAATCTTCATCAGAAATCTACATTGCCGTACAAGAGGTTTTTCGGAAAAATAATCCTTGATTAGTTGATTGTGGCCAAAAATGTAGTCTCTCCTGTTTTATAAGTCCCTCCTTCCTTGAACGCTACCCCCTTCGATTAAAGCTGAGCTTTCAGCTTTTTCGAGCGCTATCAAATCCAATGCTTCATAGGCAAACGTGTTCTGTTGAATAACACAATGTTCAATGAAATCTTTTGAAGATGAAGATGATGAAGACGAGGATGAGAAGAAAACATTCCTTTTAGGTTACTCATTTGATGTAGAAGATAAGCGACGATGAATTTAGAAGAGTGAATGAGTATGATATTGATGAGCCTTTGACCCCTCCTTATAGGGTGAGTTTAAATGAAGTGGAAGTGTTTTGGATGACTGCCATGTGTCACAAATGGACGGTTGATGAAGCTAGCACATGGATTGTGGTTTTGTTTTGGAGGAGGTGTTTGTTTATGACGTTAGGATGACTGCCATGTGTAACAAATGGATGGTTGATGGAGTTAGCATGCGGATTGTGGTTTTGTTATGGAGAAGGAATGTTTTTTTACAATGCTTGGATCACCGTCACGTGTCACAAATGGATGGTTGGTGGAGCTAGCACATGGATTGTGGTTTTGTTTTGGATAAGGTGTGTTTGTTTACTACGCTAGGATAACTGCCACGTGACACAAATGGATAATTGATGGAGTTAGCACGCAGATTGTGGTTTTGTTTTGGAGATGGTGTGTATGTTTACGATGCTTAGATCACTGCCACATGTTACAAATGGACGGTTAGTGGAGTTAGCATGCTGTTTGGTTTCATTTTGGAGAAGGTGTGTTTGTTTACGATGCTCAAATGATTGTCACATGTAACAAACGGATTTTTGGTGCAGTTAGCACGTGGATTGTGGTTTTGTTTTGGAGAAGGTATGTTTGTTTATGATGGTTGGATGACTGTCATGCGACACAAATCGACGGTTCGTGGAGTTAGCACGCGGTTTATTATTTTATTTTGATAGTTGCATACTACTTATATATAACACCCACTAAAAGAGTAATTATTCCTCATCTTATATACTTCATATTCTCGTAATGTCGAACTCATATTGGTTATCAAATGAGCTATTGCTTCTCAGAAAACCATAAATACAATAGTATGACCTAGAACCACTACAAAGGTTGTTGATGTTGCATGAAAATTATGGTAGCCACACAGAGTGTATTCGTTACCACATGTACGATAATACTTAGATCGTTGGGAGAAATTAAGGTTGAATTTGAACGGCATCAAGTGTAACGACCCGTAATTTTCGGTAATTAAAAATATTAAATTAATTAAGATTTTTCAATTTAATGTTGTGAGAAATAATTTTTTTTATAATTTATTAATGAGAAAATAACTAGAATATGATTTAATAATGTTGTTTGAATGTTATTGGCAATTATTTTAATGTAATTCCAATCAATCGAAATTATTGTAAAGTTAATTTGGTTATAATTATAAATAAGGAATTAAAAATTGGTAATTAATGGAATTAAGAAAATTAAATATTATAACTAGTATGAAAAAAATGATAACTGTAAAATTTGAATGTAATAAAATGTAAACCATTGTTAATTATATCCATAAGGTGATAGTTGATTTAATAATAAGAGTGGAAATCAAAATAAAAGAATTTATTTGGATTTAAAAATTAATAAATTTATTACAATGTAATTGAATGCTGTAATTAGTGCAATATTTAATATTGAATTTGACATGGAAATTTTATTTCTGATGGATTATAAATTTCTATGTAATCTAGAGTGATGAAATTGTTAACTATTAAATATGAATTTAAAAGGTGATTAAATTAATTTAATAATTTATTTAATTAACGTAAAAATAGCCATTTTGGCCACTGTCTCGGATTTCGACGAAACTAGTTTCATCGGATCCGTAACAGTGAATTATTGTAGGATTTCAAGTTTCGTGGCGATCGGACTTGTCGTTTGATCGTGCGGGCTTGAAACGCGTAGAATCAATTAAAGAAATTTAAATGAATAATATTTGATTTTAAAAGCTAACTTCTGTATATAATGAAATTAGGGTTTGGAACTAGTTCCATTGAGTTTAAAAATATCGAAAACATCTATTTCGATATATTGGATGACCCACTTTCGTTTTGGAAACGGAACGGGCTTTTCGGATCGTGTTACCGTTTCGAACCAGTTCGATATGTCCATTCTATGGCGAGTTGTTACAAAAGCATTCTTGGCGGTCACTTAAGTTAGAGCTTCACGTGCAAGTGGGTTTGGAGGTCCATAATGGAGCAAAAAGCTCTCGATACCGAGTGGTTTGCCTCGGTAGTGAGTGGTCCAGTTTGCTCCTTTGCCTTTGCAACTTGTTGAGTATGATCTTTTTACCCTTCCGTTAGCGTTCCCAAGTTCGTGAATCATTTCATCTTCATCTTGATGTCCTAATTCCAGTGGAAATCTGCTTGGTCAAAAAGCTGGTTAACATGAATTAAATTGTTTTTGTCAAGGTGTGATTACAGAGAACATACCTTGACCTCTTTTTAAGTTGTTGGTTCTTATTGCAATCTATATTACATCATTACTATCACAATCTTTTATTGGATTCTCAATGATGGAAACCATCCATAGCTTTTTTATAAATTTGCACAAATAAATTGCTTTTGTTATTGCGCTATTTAAGGCGATGTACTAGCCTTTATATTTAAATCTGCCATAACCTCTTGTTTCGAACATTTCCAACTTAAAACTCCTTTGGTAAGGGTAAACATGAATTTAAGATTGACTTACTATATTTGACGTCACTTATGAAATTCGAGTCTGAACACTCTTGTTTAAGGAGTGCAGTGGTTCCATAACAATTCTATACTAATTCATAAATACTCAAGAATACTCTTAACAACCACTCAGTGATTTTAGTTCAGGTTTGATATTCACTCACTACAACAAAATGCATAAACGATTTCAGATCTAGTACATAACATAGTATATATGTTGGTTCCCTCCTATAAATCCATCATCAAGTGTTAACAACAAAGATTTAACAGATTTTAACAAGGGTATATCATTATCAATCAGTAGCACATTGTTTTCTTATGGTATCAAAAAAATCTTAGTACCTTTTGTTTTCTTCAATATAAACACATGCTTCCTTTGCATTTTGACTGAAACCAAACTATTTGATTTTTCTATCAAAATACTTAGCACTTGTTTAAAATCAAGTCTTAAAAGGTCCACAAGCTTCATTATCACTCTCACCGACTTCGTGATAATTTGGCTATGGTGTGCAAACAGTCTCCTCCAAATCATTATTTAGAAGTTCTATCCATGCCAGTGTGCCAAAACCGACAATAATATCATGTGTTAATTTTGCAAGTAGAATCCTAATGGATTTAAGCCCATGGCTGGAGAAATTGTTTCACTAATTTCAACATTTGAAATTGATGAGGTCATTTTCCATCAATATTGCTTTGTTCATTTCCAACTACATTGATCTTCTTCTCGAAGATTCACTTGTAGCCGATGGTCACTTCCTTTAGGGTACAACTACCAAAACTAAATTTTGTTAACGTACTTGGAATCTATTTTGAATTTAAAGCATTACATCATGTGGTAGTGTAATGACTGCACTTTTATTTGTTGAAAGGTCGATAAATATTATTTACATTGTTAAAAGGAACTTAAAAAAAGCTAAAACTTTCGGTAAATTGTAATTTGATATTTTTGACATTTAAAATAAATTGTGGACATTTTTAATATGGAAATCTTGTAAAGGCCATAACTTTTGATAGGAGAATAATTTGAACCTAATTCTTATTCCAAATGAACGATTTGATGGTTTCACATTTTTTAAAGTGGTCATAATAATAATAATTTGTTTAGCCATTTGAGAGATAACTGCTTTAAGTTAGGCAGATTTTAGGCAGATTTTTGTTATTAGGCCTAAAGCCCATAATTAAGGCTTGGTTATTTATTTTATAAATTATGATAATCCTAGGTTTAGCGCACCCACTAAATCACTTCTCTTTCTTTTTAAAAGAGATCTAAACCTCCATCAATTATATCTATACCTAAATTATCGTTAAATCATACCGGTTCTGGCTAAAATCTTGAGATGAAGGAATAACAAGCTTAGAGATCCATTAGAGATGACCAAAATATCATTTTGGGAGGGAATTTCAAGATCATTGTTGTTTGGACTTGGATTTGCTTAGATTTGGCTTTATTTCATCGATTTGGCATCAATAGATGAGTGATTTGTAATCCATCACATAATATATTGATATATGTTTAAATTGTTTTAGATTCATTTTTTTAAATTAAAAATATGAGTTTTAGATCCGACTTTACCTAAACCAAAAATTAAAACATGTGTAAATAATTTTAAGTGGTTTTAGTCATGTAGTTTGATGATATGGACTTATGCCTGTATGTTAGGGGTAGGTTATTATGTTAAATGGATTATATGCTTTGGTATGATGATATGTTTGTTATTGTTATGCTTGCATATTAAGATTGAATGGATGAAATGCTCATGTGCAGTGAAATGAGGATGACTATTTTATAAGCGAGGGTTTTGGAGTGCATATAAAGGTTATTACGATGGAGCCTTCGATGGACATGCACAAGGATAAAGGATCCGTAGTTATAGAATATGCTTCGAAGGATCGGCTCCAGAGTGTTTGAAGTTGATCACTACAAATGAGGAATGCATCAAGATCAAAAGGGCTAGAAAAGAAATGGATCAACAATAGGATCAGATCAAGGCAAAATACTTAGCCAAATTTGGCTAAGTGATGGATCGACATCGTACCATATGGATCACTACCAATCTATGCCAAAATTAGAGTTAGCTTATTTTAGAGCTTTGGGACTTGGGAAATCAATTACAAGAAGAAAGGAAGGATTTTTTTGGCTAGCTGTATGGATTAGCACCGATGCACCAATCCATCAAGGTTGTTGTTTTGTTCAAATATGGCTAAGGCATGAGGTAAGAATTGGATTTTGGCCAAGTACATAGACTTGTACCGATATATGATGGATCTGTACCAATCCATGCTGTAATGTCAACTGTTGTTGACTAAAGTGTGGAACTAGCTGAAGCATCTAAAGATCGTTTGAGCAGGCAAGTTGTAACGACCCTGAATTTTTGACAGTGGAAATCATGATATTTAATTGATTTTAAATATATGGAAGTTAGTTTAATATGAAATTCGAAGTATCAGAATGAATTTGACAATTAAATTATTGAATTTAATTATTGAAACTGGGTAAAATATTGTATCTTCAGTTTTGAGCTTGTTAAAAATATTTTCGAGGCTTAGAAAATTCATATTGATGATACTGAAGGTAATGGAACTTTCAGAATTGAATTTGAAACTGTTTTGTTCAGTTTTGAATTTTATCGTTTAAATTGAATTTAAAAATAGCTTTCCGAGGCACAGTCTCGGAATTCGACGAAACCAGTTCCATTGGATCCATAATATTGTATTATTATCGGATTTCCATTTTCGTAATGTTTGGAGTGATCGTTTGGCCGTACGATAAGCAAACGCGCTGAAATTAAATCGAAAATTTAATATTATAACTGGTCCAAAAAGCTATCTTCTCCATACGATCGAATTCGGACTCGAAATCTTTTCCATTACGTTCGGAATAGGCGTATAACATTACAAACGCCTAGCGGCACGTCTCGATAGGATATCGAAACTTTGAGTTGCAAATTCGTGACGATTTGAATTCGAATTTAAAATTAAATAAATAGTTGATTGACATATATACTCACATCAGCACACAAAACATAATCTCGTTTCACTTTAACCCTAAAAACACGCAAATAAATTCACGCCAGTGTCTCATCTTGTCTCCTACGTTTCTTTTTAAAATACTCGAGTGTTGGTACAATCGAAAAGGAATTTTTTTTTCGAACGAACGAAAACCCTTTTCTTCGTTTCAAATCAGAATCATGGCCGAACAATTTTTTCCCTCTTCATTCCAGTTCCAGAAATCGAATTCAAAAGAATGAAACTTTCCTCTCTTCCTCCTCTAATTCATTCACGAAATCACGAAAAGGGCAGAGGAAATAAAATAAAATATATAAACAGATCGAATTCGTAGAAAAGAGGATAATGGCCGCTACCCTTGTTTCCCCGTTTCATTTGTCGAGCATGTGAATCGAGTCGAGCTTCGAATTCGATGATGCGGCGCATTTATGGTGGCGACAGTTTTGGGTCGATCTGTAGTTTCAACTAGGGCTTACATCGCCTTTTGATCCAGGGCTCGAGGGGGAGACTCGTGGCCGTATTCGTGGTCGGCGTTGAGAGTAGCATCTCAGGTCAAGGTTTCGTGAGCAGTTTCTGAGGCTCGTCGATGGTCTAGAGGAGCTCGGGTATGGCGTTTTGGGCCAGGCGAGTCTAGTGCGAGGTGAAAGGGGGTGTTCGCGAGCGACTTCGCGATTGGGAAGAAGGGTTGTCGAAGCTGGGTTCGCATCTTTTCTGTAAGGTATATAGGCTGTACCCGATTTTATTTTACAAATATATATTGAAGAAGAAAGGTTATTACAGTAAAGGAAATTCTGTTTTTTTATTTACAGAAAGAGAGAAAAAAAAGTATATGAATATAAATATATCTATATAATTTTTTTTATTTTATTTTTTTATTTTATAAGTGAGGGTTTCAAAGAAATAGAAAAGAAAAATATATATGGTTGAAAAGGAATTTTAAAATACATACTAGTTTAAATTAAAAAAAATGTTAAATAGAAATTTAATTATTCGATTGGTTCGAATATTAATAAATTGTATAAAATTGTTTATACAAGGTCAAAAGATCGTGAAATAGTCGAAATGGAAATGGATTGCAAAACAAAAGAAAATCAAAGGTGAGATCTTGTCACTCAAATTAAAATTGAATTGCAGTTATTGATTGATTGCCTGATTGTGATAGTATATATAGTAGTATATAGCAATATATATATTGGAATATATATATATATATATATATATATATATTGGAGTTGTTGATTTCCCGCATTATATAGCGGATGAGACCCTATGCGCCGCATAATAGCGGATGGTATTTTATAAATCCCATATACCGCGATATTCCACCTCGAAGTGGAATGGGTATTTAGTTGTTGTGCTAACATCTGTGGATGCAGGGAAACAGGTTGGAGGGATCCAACTGGATTCCTCAAATTATATGAATTTGTTTCATATGTTGTATGAATTTGTTTCATATGCTGTGTGATTATGTATTTATAATATGTGAATGATTATATTTGTGATTGAATTTGTTAAAGGCTATAATTTAGCCGAATGTATTTTTGGTATCGTTGGATACCAGAAATAAATAAAATTGGGTTTTTGAAATTAAAGTTGGAATTTTTTTGTAAATTCCTTTTGAAAAAATTGGATTAATTTAAAAGAAGTTTGAAAAAGATAAAGTTTTATTTTTGAATCATATTGAATAAAATTCCAAATATGGGAAAAAAGCTTAATAAGTGGATTTCGAGTAATATTGTTTATAAGTTGAAGAATTTATTTAAAATTTGGATTTTTAAAGAGATTGGAAGAGATAAAAGAATTTGTTTTCTTTAAAAAGATTTTGTTTCTTTAAAAGGAATTTATTTTAAAAGGGAAATAAATTTGGAAATCCATTTGAAAGTTGATTTGGAGTTGAAAGTGAATATTTGAGAAATCGATTTGAAAATCGTATAAAAAGTGAATATTTGGGAATGTAAGTTCAAAATGGAATTTATAACGGAAAGGGAAAATTGTTTTAAAAATAAACACTGATTAATTTTTAAAGTGTGGAAGTAATTTACAAATTTGGAATGTAAATTTGAAATAAATCGATAAAGATTTATTTAATTGGTTTAAATGGACCATTTTGAAATGGAAATGTATTTTCCTTGAAAAGCCGAGTATATTTCCAAAGTAGTTTTAAATTATAAATGAAGAAATTCTGAAATTGGATTTTAAGGAATATTTTGAAGATAAAGTATTTGAACTCGGCAGATTTCTAGTGGAAATGAATAAATATTTGGAAATATATTCCGCGTAAGGAAATTGATTTGAAATTTGTTTTCAAAAGTTGAAAGGTGAAATGTGATTTGAAATTTGTTTTCAAAGTGATGAACTGTGGAAAATATATATCTTGCGAAAGATATTTGAAATTTAATAATTTGGGAAAATTATTTAAATTGGTTGATTGTTGTGAATGTTGTTGATAGTTAAATAACCGACTATCAATATTTGCCTTTGAAATGGCACTTGAATTTGTTTTAAAATAAGCGCTCATTATTCGGTTTAGCCGGGAGAGGACTTTGTGTCATAAAACCCATTCCGAATAATGATACGAAGAAATGGATTGCATTTGAAGACCGGTGTGAAGACCGGGTATTTTCGAAAATGAAAGGACAACCTATCGAATGTCTCTGCACCGAGTTGCTCCGGTATAGAGATTTATATCACTCTTCTTGTGATGGGAAGTCTGGACGTGATTAGTGAATATCCGGATTGCAAGGGCTTCTTTGGAAGTGCCTTCGGTTCTGTTCGAACCCGGAACAGACTTGTATGGTTGTTTGTCTGACATTACACTTTGAGATATAAAGCTGATTTCTTTCAAATACATTTCTGTTGGTGGTGGAGAATTTATTCTCTTAGCTTAACACCCTTCTCTGAGACGTACGAGCTCAGAGGTTATGTAATTGAAGGTTATCAGTGATATACTCCCAATTTGGTAGTATGGCATGCTAAGTGTTGCTGTGTGTTGATGATCATTCGTTGATCATTTGTTGATCAAAGCATGGCTTTGTGAAAAAGCGTAGCTTTGTGGACGAGACCTCATCGGACCTCACAACCCGGAAATGGTCGAAACAGGAAAGATGCGGCAAGGTTATGAGGGTCGCGCCCTTTAGGGTATGTCATTTCCTTCTGGAAAAAGGTGATATTATGGTGTGGAAGCCAGATATTTACCTGTGTGGTTGCTCCAATCTCATTTACTGTGTGATTGTTGCTTTGTGATCGAGGGCCCTCGGATAAAGGTCCCAAAGGACCGGGGGGTGGCATATTCGTGTAGTAGTTACCTAGTGTAAGGGGTAACCCGGCCTTGTGTTGGCAGAGAGCTAGTTAGTTCTCGGGATGTCCATCCAGAGGCGTACCCATGTGGCAGTAGGAGGTTCCTTAGCCTGACCATTTGTTGGAAAATCCAAAGAAACAATACGAACCCTGTACGGTTTTAGTTGTATAACCTGCTATGGAATGTGGCGGTAACCTGCTATTGAACATAGTAGCTATAGTAGGCATACAATAATGGTTGTATGTTAGCTAAGATTAATATTATACTTTCGAAATGGTTTCGACACTATGCACTAATAATAATATCAACTGATCTTTCGTAGTAAGCATCTTTGACTATCATAAGGAGAAATCTCCTCCAATTCTGCGTTTGCATTGTGTGTGTGGCGGGAGGTCTTATGGTAGTTTCATTTTCCAAAAGCATTACGAATTTCTTTTATTTTCTTTGTGAAAATAACTGTTTTACGATCTCACACCAATCACCATGACTGACCTTGCTTAGCTTAGTGCAATGTGATAGGGGTTCTCGCTTCGCGGTTAGGTGGCGAACGGGAGACTCTTACCCCTACATGTCCTCTCTTCGTGAATAGGGGTTGGTTAGCCGTAAGGCGTGACAGTCGAAAGGCTGGCCGTAAAAGCAAGGGCATGGTACCATTGTAAGCCACGGCGGAGAGTAGCCGCTGTAGGGATGGTTGAAAAGCCTACCTATCGTTACATGTGGTATCAGAGCTGTTGGTTAAGCGACAACACTGGCTCTGTTGGGTGTCACTCATTAGAGATAGAGTCAGTAGTACTCTAGAATGAGTGTGAGTGTAATAATAGTTATGAGCGCGTATTTGTTAGTGAATATAAAAATTTGTTTTGTATTGTGTTGACTTATCGGTTGATTGTTTATAGATTCTGGTCGGTGCAGTCTGGCCAACTGTAATCGATAGGGATTTCTAAACTCTTAAACAAGATAAACCGACATAGTATTGTTTTAAAATGGGGTAAATGAAATGATTTTACCCAAAACTATTTTTGTATAGAAAAGAAATGATTTTCTATGAATTATTATAGTATATGGATGCTTGGTTGTTAGGAAGAGATAATATTAAATATTATCATTATTGTATGGAAATTGAATGAGAAATAATGGTATAACCAAAAATTTGGAGATAAATTCATTTAACAAATGAAATTTATAAATATGAATTGAAAGTATAAGGAAATAAAATTCATATACGAATGAGATTTGTAAATGTAAATTGTAAATGTGATTTATAATTTGAAATAGAATTCCAGAAAAATATTTTGAAATAAAATCCATTAATGGAATGAAATTGGTAATGTGAATTTATAAATGAGTTTTATAGATTGAAATGAAGTGCCAGAGTAATTGTTTAAAAAGACTCTGAAATTTCTTTAAAATGTTATGGAATGTAAATAAGTTTGATAACTTATAAAATATTTGAAATTTGATTGGAATAAGATTCAAATTGAAAAGGAATGAATTTGTAAATGAACAAATGAGGTTACATTTGTAAATAAATGAGTTGGAATTGAAAAATGGAATGAGATTTTTATTTGAATCAAGTTGAATAAAAAAAATCCAAACTTGGAAAAATAAAATAAAATGGATTGAATTCAAGTAAATTAACTGACTGATAATTTATTAATTCATAAAATAATGAATTGGAAGTTGAGTTAGTTAAATAAAAAAAAATATTGAATTGTGAGCTGAATAAAAATGGTTTGAATTTGCATATAAATTCAAGTAAGTAGTAGAAATAAATTGAAATTTCCTTGTTATTGATAAAGTAAATTCAGGATGAATTGAATATGGAAATGTGAAATTTAAAATGGATAAGTGAATATACTAATTGAATTAAATTAGTAGATGGAATTGATTTGATAAATGAAAAATCAAATCAAAGATTTAAATTGGAAATTGTTTACAAGGAAACTATAATTTGAGTTTTGAGTTGAAATAACTTAAGCAATATTTGGATAAATGCTCGACTTAAGTAAAATTGTAAAATGGTTGTTGTCGAGTTTTGTGAAATGGTTTCAAATGAAATGAATATGAATATGGAATGTAAATTAAATTGAATGGAATCAATTGGAAATGAAATGAAATTAAAATAAATTGAGTTGGTATCAATTTAAATTAGTTATAAACTAGAATGGATATTCTATTAAGTGAATATCGTTGAATTTGCATAATAATGGTTGTCGTTTGACGTAAACGAGATTATATAAAATTCTATGAGTTAATAAAAGAAAATAAAAAAATTTGATTTTGAATCAATTGAAATGGATATGAATTCGTTTCGCTTAAAAATGAATTCAATGTAAGAAAGTGCATTGTAAATCACTTGAATTGAATAGAAATGGTATGTGAATTAGATGAAAGAAATTTAAATTTGTATTGAAACCATATAAATTGCTTATGGGAATTATTTTGAATGCATTGCTTATGAATACTATGTGTTTACTGTTTAAAATAAGTGAAATGTAAATGAATTTCTTATATTTGTCACTTACGTGTTTAAATTGAGTAAGTACAGGTTTTTGGAAGCCGTTTGGCTGCATTTTGGTTGTGAAAAATGCTTAAAAATAAGCCGCTTTGCTTAAAATGCTAATAAAGGTACGTGTACGCAATACAAAATAGGAAATATGAACTGTTTTTTTTTCTGATCGAGTGGGTCGATGTATATATATTTATATCTTTTGTCAAATTGCAAAAGCTCCTCCGTACAAAGGAGACTCCGCCAAAATTTTCTGAAAATTTTGGGAGTTAGAAAAAAGTTTGGAATTTTTGAAAATTTTCACTTAACGACAAGTGATTTCAAATTGAATTTGAGATAAGGTAAATAGAATTCAATATCTAAAATGAAGTAAATTGAATTCAAATGGAATTGAAAATGCAAAGTTGAATGGAAATGAATATATAACTTTTTTTGTGAAGTGAAAATAAATATAAGAAGTATGTAAATACTTATATTGAACTTAAGAAATGAATGGAGAAATTCTTAAGTAAATGGGTATTTGGAATCCAATAAGTAAATTTGGACATTGTTGTTAAATAAAGTATACAGGGATTATAAAGGCTATAGGAAAATGGAATTGGATTTTGATTTCGAAGATAAGGTATGTATTTAAAATTTCAGTATGATATTTGATTGGGTTTTTGATTTTGCCACTTGGCATTTTGTTTTCTATTTGAATTTGGAAGTCCGTAGGGACATTTTGTAGTTGTACCGAGTTAGCCGCGCAAAGGAGTCGCTGGCGAAATATTTCGGAAATTTAGAGAGTTAGAAAATTTTTGAGAAATTTTGGATAATTTACAATTTGAATTTAAATTTGAATTTGAATTGTGAAGTAAAATAAAGTTGTTTGAACTTATGAATAAGTTTGGAAAGTTAGAAAAAGATTACTTTGTCTTAATAAAAGATTATTCTGGAAAGTTTTTTAAAACTATTTGGTTTTGGGAAAATAGTTAACGAGGATTGGATCATTCTTCTTAACTTGTAATTTCGGGACGAAATTCTTTTAAGGGGGAAAGATTGTAACGACCCTGAATTTTTGACAGTGGAAATCAGGATATTTAATTGATTTTAAATATCTGGAAGTTAGTTTAATTTGAAATTCGAAATATCAGAATGAATTTGGCAATTAAATTATTGAATTTAATTATTGAAACTAAGTAAAATATTGTATCTTCAGTTTTGAGCTTGTTAAAAATATTTTCAAGGCTTAGAAAATTCATATTAATGATACTGAAGGTAATGGAACTTTCAGAATTGAATTTGAAACTGTTTTGTTCAGTTTTGAATTTTATCGTTTAAATTGAATTTAAAAATAGCTTTCCGAGGCACAGTCTCGGAATTCGATGAAACCAGTTGCATTGGATCCGTAATATTGTATTATTATCGGATTTCCATTTTCGTAATGTTTGGAGTGATCGTTTGGCCGTACGATAAGCAAACGCGCTGAAATTAAATCGAAAATTTAATATTATAACTGGTCCAAAAAGCTATCTTCTCCATACGATCGAATTCGGACTCGAAACCTTTTCCATTGCGTTCGGAATAGGCGTATAAAATTACAAATGCCTAGCGGCATGTCTCGATAGGATATCGAAATTTTGAGTTGCAAATTCGTGACGATTTGAATTCGAATTTAAAATTAAATAAATAGTTGATTGACATATATACTCACATCAGCACACAAAACATCATCTCGTTTCACTTTAACCCTGAAAACACGCAAAGAAATTCACGCCAGTGTCTCATCTTGTCTCCTATGTTTCTTTTTAAAATACTCGAGTGCTGGTAAAATCGAAAAGGAAAAAAAAATCGAACGAACGAAAACCCTTTTCTTCATTTCAAATCAGAATCATGGCCGAACAATTTCTTCCCTCTTCATTCCAGTTCCACGAAATCGAATTCAAAAGAATGAAACTTTCCTCTCTTCCTCCTCTAATTCATTCACGAAATCACGAAAAGGGCAGAGGAAAAAAAATAAAATATATAAACAGATCGAATTCGTAGAAAAGAGGATAATCGCCGCTACCCTTGTTTCCCCGTTTCATTTGTCGAGCATGTGAATCGAGTCGAGCTTCGAATTCGATGATGCGGCGCATTTATGGTGGCGATAGTTTTGGGTCGATCTGTAGTTTTAACTAGGGCTTGCATCGCTGTAACGACCCGTAAATTTCAACTGCTTTAATAGCGTAATTAGTTGAAATTTTGTGAAATTTTAAACGATAAAATTTTGAAATAAAAATTTGATATTTGGAATACGTCTAGTTAAAAATAGCAACTGGTAAATTTTCGTCCGAAAATATGAAAATTTATTTCGCGCGTAAATTCACTTCAATTTAATCAGTTAAAAAGCGATGAAAATAAAATGTTTCGGAACCTAAATATTTTTACATAGAAAAATTCTAAACCATCCTCTGAGCAAGAGGTCAGTTTGTCGTTTTTCCAAATTAGAACATCTATTGCTCCGTCGTTCTTATTTTCTGCAAAATAGCAGCATTCTGGTACCGATATCGATTTTTATCGGCTGATCGTACCACTGATATCTGTATACCGTTTTGATCGTCTCGTCGTGCTGATCACTGTGGTATATTCCCTTATGTGTTTCGGTGCCCGGTTCGCGGCGAAACCGCGAAATAAATATCCGTATCGGTTACGAAATTTCAACTCTTTGTTTCCTGTGTCTTTTCAGCTATCCATCTATTGAAACAAATAGCCAATAGACTTTTATAATTCCAAGATTTAATAGCTGGCTGTCACTATTCCTCGGTTACAATTCATACAGCTAACAGTTTCATTTTTTTTGAAAAGCAAATGTATTATAATTTTGAGAATAATTTACTTCTTCTTTCCTCAGCCTCTCTGTCACTTTACATTTCCAATTTGCCAATGGTCGAAACCATCCCTCCCTTGATCCTTCACGCTCGACCTCCTCTCCAACCACCGCCGGCATCACTTCTAACCTCCGCCTTCCCCGTTCCTTCACCGCCGCCGAGGCCAGCAACCGCCTCAACGTCCCCCTTGGCCCCACATCCCCTCACCGAGACCATCCCCTCCTCCTCACGGCCTCTGGCCACACCCCGCATACATCTCCTTCAGATCCGAGCTCCACCCTTCCTCCGCAGCAGCCCAAGACTTCCCATCACCGTTTGCCACATCCTCTTCCATTTGAACCGCCACCTACACCCTTCCCACCACACAAACCACCAGACCGAGCCACTGTCTTAGCCACCACACCAGACCCGTCACCAAACAAATGCCCACCAGATCCGCCCATCCCCATCACGTAGCTCCCATCCCAGCTGTCAGCTCTCCACTCGCGACCATAGCCTCCCTGAAACCCAACCCGAAACCTTCATCCTCTTCCCTCGCCACCTTATTCGCTTGCAGTCCCGCAACCCAACACCAATAGACCGCCGCCTGTAGTACCACCCACCAGCAACCGAGGCCGAGCGCAGGCAGTTTCCTTCCCTTCTTGAACCTGCTTCCTCTCTTCATTTGAAATGGCATATATAGGTATATATATATGCGGTGTTGTTATATAGTATAGATTTATATATGTTTTATATATAAGTTTTATAAATAGGCCTGGTATATTAATATATATGTGAGAGTATGTGAAACATAGGTTATATATATATTGGAATGAAAACAGATTTTGGTAATGATAGTATATAGGTTGCACTGTTTATATATTTACTTATATATAATCTATATTATGTATATCACGTTTATACTACATGTAGTTGTCTACAGTTTATTTATATTTCAAAAGTTTAGTTATATATATATCTAGGGATGAGTTTGCAGGCTTTCGGTTGTTCTTCTTTACAATTTTGAGGTTCATAGTATACATCTTTTATAATATACATCTTTTACAATATACATCTGTCTCTGCATACTGTGAGTTCATTTTATATAGTTTGTATAAAGTAGATATTTTGATTTAGGTTTAAACTAGATATTGATTTTGGGCATACATGTTTAGTGAAATTATAGTGTGTCAGTTTGTATATTTATAAGTAACTGGTTTGTAAGTATTTACTATTTATATACATTAGTTATATATATTTTATATGAGTAAGTTTTAGAATTCTATTTGCTGTTCTAAAATATCAAGGTTGTATATGTTGCAAGCTGTTCCTATATTACGTAATATATGTAATATGCCGTTTAAAAATAAATATCTCTTTATATAGTAGAGTATATATATATATATGTTTTCAAGTGTTGGTGCATATCCGTTATATAAGTGTTTTGAAAATTTTATATTCATAAAATATGTTATACTTACATTTATACTAACAGTTTGAAAAGTATATATATATATATATATTTCAAATTTTTATCATATAGATATGTTTGTTGTACTATATGTGTTTATTTAAAGCAATGATTCTGATGTATATATAATTAGTTAATATGTGTTTAAAGTAATATTGCTTTGGAATTTAAATAGATATACTTTGTCTCTATCTAATTGGTTTTGATTTGTTCTCTTCGACTTCTGTTATCAGCTTTGATCTTGAATTCGTGCCAATCTTGTGTTGATTTGGAAATTCGTGCTTGGATATGTTACTCAATCCACTGTATATCCTCTCTAGCCTCGAAAGGTGAGCACTCACTCACGATTAACGTTCTTTTATTTATTTAATTTGATTTCAATTGAAACGACAATTGAAATATGCTGCTGTTAGTTAATTACACTGTTATATATGCTATTGACTGTATCAGTTCACCTGTGACATCTGACACCATTATCTGTTAATTATTTATGCAATGATAATACAGTTTGGCTGATAATTGATTGATTGTTGATGTTTATATTGGACGTTAAATTGTTAATGTTAAATTGATAACTAGTATGCAATTGAACTTGATATAGGATAATTAAATGTTAAATTTGATTAACTGACATTTGTATGATATGACCCCTTTAACTGTTAAAGTTATTGACACGTAGGATTTGTTTAATTACATATTGAACCACTGAATGTATGTTGTTAAATGGATGATGTATGAAATTGTAAATCGAATGACAAGTGAAAACCGTAATGTAATAATCTTTAATCTACATGAAATGATAGTGTAGATTCTAGAAATGATTATATTAATTCGTACAAATAACAATGCGAATTAGTACGGTTATTTCGGGATTATTTGAATTGATTATTGGATTGTTATGGATTGTTGTTATTGCTTGTTTATTTACTTTGACACCATCCCAGTTATCACACTGCAAGTTCCCTTTACTATGCTTTGATTTTGAATTGAATTGGAATCGGGTTGAGATGATAAATACCCAAATTGAACTTTGACCTAGGATAGAAAATTAAATAAAACCCGATTGGTCAATAATTTGATTTAAAAAAAATAAAATGAAGGTTTTATTTGAATAAATAATATGGTTTTGAAATGAAGTTGGAATTTGAATTTTTATGAAAGGAAAATGTTAATATAAAAAAAAATATGAAATAAAATATTAACAATGTAATTGATGAAAGAACGATGTTAAATTTGAGAAATGATTGAATTAAATTTTGAAATGATTTGATAATTAAGTTTGAAATTATAATTAAGTTTGAAATTATTAAACTTTGAATTATTTAATAATTAAGTTTTGAATTATTTAATACTTAAATAAGATTAAATTATTTAATGATTAAATTGAATTGAAATTCTTTAATAAGAAAAAATTGAACCTTTGAATAAGTGAATTTTTCTTCGTAAAAAAATTGAAATTGAGTTTATTTATTAATTAAGTTTTGGAAATTTATTTAAGTAAGTAAATAAGAGGAATTGAATTTCTTTAACAAGAAATAAAATGTGATTTATTGAAATTAATGTAAGGCTTGTAATTTAAAGAATTTGATTTGATGAATTTAATTTAATTCAAATTGTAAGTTTTGAAATAAGGAAGTTGAATTTAAATAATGGATTTAATGAATTGGAAATTTAATAGAAATTGTTTTGAATGGAAAATTTACTAAATGAATATTGAATGAGATCGATAAATGAATTTAAATTGATTTAAATGTTAAATCAAATAAATTTAAATGATTTCGAAATGAAACTTATATACGAACTTGAATCAATATTTGAATCGTTTAAATAGAAATTTGAAATTGAATTATAAGGTTTTGAAATGGTAAATTGAAGTTTTGAAACGGAAATTTTGGAAATTGGTTTTTGAAAGACAAATGAAATGATGGGTTACGAATTGAAATTGAAATTGAAATTGATTTGGTTTTGAAATAAATAAACGACCAATCAGTGTAATAATTACGAAAGTTATTAAAGAGACCGGGATCGGTAATGGATATACTCTCTATCTAAACCGAAACCACTTTAATAACTATACGCGGAGTGATGATCCAGAATGAAGTGGTTGGAATGATGTACGTGATGACCGAAGAAAGAGAACGATGATGGATAGCCTTGACACTTGTGTCAAATTGGAAATGACTAAAACAGGAGCTGTGCCGGGCCAATGGAGGATTAGCTACCTCAAGTGGACACACTTCTTCGAACTACTTATACTTGTTGTCGATTGGTGCACCCTTGATTTTGGGAGTGTTGTTTCACGGTGTTGCGGGCGCTGCGGCGTTGCGTTCTCACCAGTCCGGATCAGGCGAACGGTAGTATCACTACCTTGGGTATTGCCTCATGTGCCTTGTCATACTTGTATTCCATTTATGCGCGACCACTACGATTTTGATTTGTACCTTTAGTATATGGATTGCCCTCTGGTGACTTCCGGTTTTGGGGAAACTACGGTCTTGTATATGCTTTTGGGAATAAAAATGTGTTAAGGGTGGAATGGGCCATGACTTAACGCTATTTTGATATCTTTATATTACTGATAGACATTATCTACTTATCGTACACTACTACATAGTAGATAGTTTAACGGATCCTTAAAGGATGGTTATTCCAAACATCCTTTGAGTTACTTGTATTTCAATTGCTATTTCACTTGAGTTGGATTTATTAATATAAGAATGTTAATCCTGACTCGAGTGTCTTGTGTTTTTGCTTTACGCTCGGGTCAGACTGAGTGTACCAGTATTCGAGACTCACCTTTGGAGTTGGAGCTTTGCTTGAAGATCCAGCCATCTATTCTGCTTTCAGTATTCGATGATTCCAGTGATGTATTCTGATTTGTATCTGATGTATCGCATTACTCTTCTGTTGTAAACTCTGATGTATTTTATATATTCATATAGTAGCTTCATGAACTACTATCTCTTTTATTTCCGCTGCACTTATTACTCTGTGTCTGTGATCTGTGATTATTTATTTATTGTATATGCTCAGTTTTGCCAAATTTAAATTAACAACGCGGTATTTTGAGCAATTCAACTCCGGCATGAGTGTCTACCTATACACTTATAATGGATGCGAATGGTCCAAAATTCCGGGTCGTTACAATCGCCTTTTGATCCAGGGCTCGAGGGGGAGACTCGCGGCCGTATTCATTTGTCGGCGTTGAGAGTAGCATCTCAGGTCAAGGTTTCGTGAGCAGTTTCTGGGGCTCGTCGATGGTCTAGAGGAGCTCGGGTATGGCGTTTTGGGCCTGGCGAGTCTAGTGCGAGGTGAAAGGGGGTGTTCGCGAGCGACTTCGCGATTGGGAAGAAGGGTTGTCGAAGCTGGGTTTGCATCTTTTCTGTAAGGTATATAGGCTGTACCCGATTTTATTTTACAAATATATATTGAAGAAGAAAGGTTATTACAGTAAAGGAAATTCTGTTTTGTTATTTACAGAAAGAGAGAAAAAAAGTATATGAATATAAATATATCTATATCTATATAAATTAATTTTTTTTATAAGTGAGGGTTTCAAAGAAATAGAAAAGAAAAATATATATGGTTGAAAAGGAATTTTAAAATACATACTAGTTTAAATTAAAAAAAATTTTAAATAGAAATTTAATTATTCGATTGGTTCGAATATTAATAAATTGTATAAAATTGTTTATACAAGGTCAAAAGATCGTGAAATAGTCGGAATGGAAATGGATTGCAAAACAAAAGAAAATCAAAGGTGAGATCTTTTCACTCAAATTAAAATTGAATTCCAGTTACTTATTGATTGCCTGATTGTGATAGTATATATAGTAGTATATAGCAATATATATATTGGAATATATATATATATATATATATTGGAGTTGTTGATTTCCCGCATTATATAGCGGATGAGACCCTATGCGCCGCATAATAGCGGATGATATTTTATAAATCCCATATACCGCGATATTCCACCTCGAAGTGGAATGGGTATTTAGTTGTTGTGCTAACATCTGTGGATGCAGGGAAACAGGTTGGGGGATCCAACTGGATTCCTCAAATTATATGAATTTGTTTCATATGTTGTATGAATTTGTTTTATATGCTGTGTGATTATGTATTTATAATCTGTGAATGATTATATTTGTGATTGAATTTGTTAAAGGCTATAATTTAGCCGAATGTATTTTTGGTATCGTTGGATACCAGAAATAAATAAAATTGGGTTTTTGAAATTAAAGTTGGAATTTTTTTGCAAATTCCTTTTGAAAGAATTGGATTAATTTAAAAGAAGTTTGAAAAAGATAAAGTTTTATTTTTGAATCATATTGAATAAAATTCCAAATATGGGAAAAAAGCTTAATAAGTGGATTTTGAGTAATATTGTTTATAAGTTGAAGAATTTATTTAAAATTTGGATTTTTAAAGATATTGGAAGAGATAAAAGAATTTGTTTTCTTTAAAAAGAATTTGTTTCTTTAAAAGGAATTTATTTTAAAAGGGAAATAAATTTGGAAATCCATTTGAAAGTTGATTTGGAGTTGAAAGCGAATATTTGAGAAATCGATTTGAAAATCGTATAAAAAGTGAATATTTGGGAATGTAAGTTCAAAATGGAATTTATAAAGGAAAGGGAAAATTGTTTTAAAAATAAACACTGATTAATTTTTAAAGTGTGGAAGTAATTTACAAATTTGGAATGTAAATTTGAAATAAATCGATAAGGATTTATTTAATTGGTTTAAATGGACCATTTTGAAATGGAAGTGTATTTTCCTTGAAAAGCCGAGTATATTTCCAAAGTAGTTTTAAATTATAAATGAAGAAATTCTGAAATTGGATTTTAAGGAATATTTTGAAGATAAATTATTTGAACTCGGCAGATTTCCAGTGGAAATGAATAAATATTTGGAAATATATTCCACGTAAGGAAATTGATTTGAAATTTGTTTTCAAAAGTTGAAAGGTGAAATGTGATTTGAAATTTGTTTTCAAAGTGATGAAGTGTGGAAAATATATATCTTGCGAAGATATTTGAAATTTAATAATTTGGGAAAATTATTTAAATTGGTTGATTGTTGTGAATGTTGTTGATAGTTAAATAACCGACTATCAATATTTGCCTTTGAAATGGCACTTGAATTTGTTTTAAAATAAGCGCTCATTATTCGGTTTAGCCGGGAGAGGACTTTGTGTCATAAAACCCATTCCGAATAATGATACGACGAAATGGATTGCATTTGAAGACCGGTGTGAAGACCGGGTATTTTCGAAAATGAAAGGACAACCTGTCGAATGTCTCTGCACCGAGTTGCTCCGGTATAGAGATTTATATCACTCTTCTTGTGATGGGAAGTCCGGACGTGATTAGTGAATATCTGGATTGCAAGGGCTTCTTTGGAAGTGCCTTCGGTTCTATTCGAACCCGGAACAGACTTGTATGGTTGTTTGTCTGACATTACACTTTGAGATATAAAGCTGATTTCTTTCAAATACATTTCTGTTGGTGGCGGAGAATTTATTCTCTTAGCTTAACACCCTTCTCTGAGACGTACGAGCTCAGAGGTTTTGTAATTGAAGGTTATCAGTGATATACTCCCAATTTGGTAGTGTGGCATGCTAAATGTTGCTGTGTGTTGATGATCATTCGTTAATCATTTGTTGATCAAAGCATGGCTTTGTGAAAAAGCGTAGCTTTGTGGACGAGACCTCATCGGACCTCACAACCTGGAAATGGTCGAAACAGGAAAGATGCGGCAAGGTTATGAGGGTCCCTCCCTTTAGGGTATGTCATTTCCTTCTGGAAAAAGGTGATATTATGGTATGGAGCCCAGATATTTACCTATGTGGTTTCTCCAATCTCATTTACTGTGTGATTGTTGCTTTGTGATCGAGGGCCCTCAGATAAAGGTCCCAAAGGACCGGGTGGTGGCATATTCGTGTAGTAGTTACCTAGTGTAAGGGGTAACCCGGCCTTGTGTTGGCAGAGAGCTAGTTAGTTCTCGGGACGTCCATCCAGAGGCGTACCCATGTGGCAGTAGGAGGTTCCTTAGCCTGACCATTTGTTGGAAAATCCAAAGAAACAATACGAACCCTGTACGGTTTTAGTTGTATAACCTGCTATGGAATGTGGCGGTAACCTGCTATTGAACATAGTAGCTATAGTAGGCATACAATAATGGTTGTATGTTGGCTAAGATTAATATTATACTTTCGAAATGGTTTCGACACTATGCACTAATAATAATATCCACTGATCTTTCGTAGTAAGCATCTTTGACTATCATAAGGAGAAATCTCCTCCAATTCTGCGTTTGCATTGTGTGTGTGGCGGGAGGTCTTATGGTAGTTTCATTTTCCAAAAGCATTGCGAATTTCTTTTATTTTCTTTGTGAAAATAACTGTTTTACGATCTCACACCAATCACCATGACTGACTCGGAGTTTATTGTTCCCTTTCTAAACTCTGGGTGCCCATAATTTTCCACACGGGCAGCCTAGAGTTATGTTATCAGGATATTCTGGATATTCTGGAGCTTTGGAGACGAGCTGGATGGCGAGACGTATACTCATACTTATTTATTTATTCCGCTGTGTATTCTGTATGGGGACAAGTTTATATAACTGTCCATTGTTGTATTGAGTTGAATATTGACTCTCATTGTTGTATTGTATAAACTGATATAGTTCTTTGTTTAAAAGACTAGTGATTATCTATTATATATTGTTCCGCTGCCAATGTGAGATTCTGATATTGTTTTGTTTCTGTTTCTTTTTCTTCTGTCTTCTTCTACCTCTTCTTTTAACCCTAATGATTCGGTTTTCCGGCATTCGATTGTGCGGCATTTGATACAGTGGACGTATTAATGTCGACTTTCGAGCGTCGAAAGATCGTATCGTTACACAAGTTCTATATGACGATGACTTATGTAGAGTAATAAGAGGGTTCTACTAATGGTACATGTGCCAAGGGATCGTTGATTACTCAAACATCTTGATGTATGCTTGTAAAGAAGGTGTAGGTGGGGACGTTCACTGAGGATCGTACGGCGTGATTCATATCTCTAGACCTTACGATGTCGGTCTAGTTCTTAGCCATCTTAGTGGGCAAGAATTTGAGTATTGATGGAGCCATGATGTTGAGTATCTACCAACCTTGTCATTTGAGTTATCATATATCCAAGTGCACTACGAGTATGAGAGATGTTATTATTTGATGGTTCTTATGGTTGTCTATACAATGTAAGTATTATTGAGTCTAATACCCTAACACCCTGGTACATACTTAGATGGAGTAGTACACCTATATTAATGATAGTAATTTAGTATATATTGTGTTTATGTGCTAACTTGTTTGATGCAGGAGTAGGTCGGGTATGACTTTCCATACCATATTGCTCTACTATGATATATCAATTTTATATTTATTGTTGTCGAGAATTGTAAACTGCTTACACCAGACTATTGTCTGACCCAAGATTATTTGCATTGCTTCTTATATTCGCGGGTACTTTTAAATGAGTAGATTGAGAGACGGATATGAGATAGCATATGGAGTTGTGCGAAAGACGAGTAGCGGGTTTACGCTTTCTTGTATTTGTTATATTATGGAGTTACCACTACTTATTTTCGGTAAGTAGTGATATGGAGCTATTATTTATTGACTTATGTATAGAGACACTTTTATTATGTAGTTTATGATGTATTTGAAATGTATAATCGCATATATTCTATTATGTATAATCTGTGGAACCTATGTTGCGGTATGATGATGTTTTGGTTTATTTGATTATGCTATTACCTCACTTGTTTATATCAATGTTGATATTTTATTTTTTTCCTACGTTGAGAGATATATTAAAGGTTATCATATTACCCTTGATGGTTTCCCTCCATCGGTCGGGTACCATTACAATATATTACAAGCTTATACGGATATTGTATATTGCAGGTAGAGGGAGGTCATCATAGGTGGTATTAGAGTTTAGGTTGAGCGAACACCTAAGATTCCTGGAGTAGATCCATTAGAGATAGGGTAAAAGGCCTTACAATGAATCGAAGTGATATATGAGCGAGTGCACTTCTTATATTTTGAATTATAGACAATATTATATACATAATAAGATGGAGTCCACACAAAAGTACTACTTACACTTATATCCTTTATGAGAAACCGATTATTCTTATTGTTGATTGTATGACTGAGCTAATAAATAAGTGTTATCCAGTCACTTGGCCCGGCTACAAGGTGATAATTACGAAGGCTTTGATTGAGTCTGGATAAGACTTGAGTTAGTTAGAGATTGGAGACGTAAGGGATTGATCCGTTTTGGGTAGTCCGACATATGTGCACCGTTCGGCCACCTTCGTTCGGCAACCACCGTTCAGCCACCTTCGTTCAGCAACCACCGTTCGACCACCTTTGTTCGGCAACCATCGTTCTGCCACAACCATTCGGCAACCACCGTTCGGCCACCATCGTTCGACAACCACCGTTCGGCCACCTTCGTTCATCAACCACCGTTCGGCCACCTTCGTTCGGCAACCACCGTTCGACGACCACCGTTCGGTATGCCTGGCTCGTCACACATAAGTCGCCTACTATGGGTTGAAGTACCTTGTTCCTGGGCCTGCGAATGGAGTCCATCCTATCTTCGTCTATAAATACAGAGGCAGGGGTACAGTTGAAAGGACCTTCTTTTTGGGAGAAATCCAGGGAATCTTCCATTTTTTATACTCTCCTATTTTCGATTCAAACTTGTATTCAAGTGGTTTGTATATGGATTGTATCTGTATTCAAGTGATAGGGAAAGTAATAAAGATCATATTCAAAGTGGACTAGGCAATTACTCCAAACCACTATAAATCTGGTGTTCTCGTTTCTGCTGTTCTTTTTGCACTCAATTACGTTATTTTTCTGTTTTAATTTACTTTCTTCATTAATCTCTCTACATAACTATATTAAAGGGTGTTAGTGACCAATTTTGGTGCTAACAACAAGGAAAACAACAAGGAACTCGATATCAGGAGTTGAAGTTGGAACAAGCACTTAGGCAACTATTAACTTTGATACGTAACTGTTGTTCACATAAATGATAATGAACATAACGTAAAATGCCCATTACATTTGTTTATATTTAGTGACCCTGTAGGTAAGCTAGATTTAAGACCCGACTTAGTAGACATACCCTTAATAGTGTCGAATCCTGTAGGAGGGTCGAATAATTTAATTATGGTTTGTAATGACACTATTTTATCAAGTCATGGATGCAAGTTTGCATGATTTGTTTATACTTGGTTTTTTTGGGTTTAGGATTATTCTAGGGATGGACTAGCTTTAGAGATATAGGGAAGTTCTCGACTGTGAGCTTACTGGTGATGATAGGTAGCGACGATGGGCGCAAGCTAGTGTTATGCTGCATGACCTAGGATGTAGCAATAGCTAACCTTTTGTATTTGTTCGAGATCCTGTACGTTGAGTTATCATTGGCACCGATTATAAGGGAGTATCCTAATATATTCAAGGAGGTTACAAGATTACCACAATATAGATAGATCGAGTTTCTTATCAATTCAGCAAAGGATAATAGACTGATTGTTATGTCTTTGAGATGGATGGCACCAAAGAGACACGAGAACTAGAAATGCAAGTAAATGATTTACTAAGGAAAGGATTTGTTCGTAAGGGTACTTCTAAGTAGTGATATTTGTAGTATTCACCACTAAGGTAGATGACTCTTTGAGATTTTGTGTGGATTATTATGACTGATTGAGGTAATGAGAAAGAACTAGCATCCTTTGTTTCATATAGATGAATTGTTCGACCAGCTTCATAATGCGAAGGTGTTTTCTCGGTTGGATTTGGAAATGGGTTTTCAGCAACCAAGAGTGCCGAGAGATAGTGTGCTGATTACTGCATTCTATGTGCCATTGATATTTTATGAGTGGTTAGCCATCCCGGTTGGGTTAACCAATGCACCGACATAATTTGTTTAACTTATGAATTGTGTACTGAGAGATCAACGTAATAAGTTTAGGCTTTTGTTTATTGACAATATTCTGGCTTATTCATGGACAAAATGGGATGTTGCATCCCGCTTCCAGAGGCTCAGAACTAACTGCTATGGATGCTGCAGTCATCCACAAGTGTTATTTCCGAGTGACCGAAATCGAAATCTTGAAACTATTGGCAACACTAAAACACAAGAATATGAAAATTTTTAAACTTCAACAAAATAGAATTTCTCATTTCTTATGAATTTCAATTTAAGATTAATTACATAATCCCAGACGTTAACCACGTTCAGATCACATATACATGTACAAAATACGATAAGAGCGACATATGAAGATGTCCTCTTATGATGATCAGAGAACTAATAAATATGAACTTTACAGTTCTTAGCACATCACAACGGAAAACACAAAATAGCTCCTATATAGCTAACACTGCTTCTTGCACGTCTCCGGAAGCTTATTTATCCAAAAACATGAAAGTCTCCCAATCTCAGACTACTCAAATTAATTTTGAGTACCCGAGAGTTTGTGGAGAAATAAAAACTTCGAGTCAGATAATAAGTCTGGTATGAATAACCCCTATCATCTCTTATTATAAATAGATATCTAGTGAGACCATGCCGCTTAGCAGAACAGGTTGTCCCCTCACTAGTATACAAAACAAAACATGCAAATCATTTACTATGCTCCTGCACCCAAAATGATTAGTCTTAACATAATATGAAATAAAGCCACAAATCATATATATTAGATATCTCATCCACCCATTCATTAGATATCCCATCTAAAAGCAATTTATTAGATTTTCCATCTAAAATCAATTTATTAGAATTCCCCTCTAAAACCTTTAAAATGACTATCTGTCCCAAATCCATTTAAAATAAACACCGATTATCCAGTGTACATTGTTTTATAAAAGTTGGCGTGGGCTATCCACCGCACACTCCAAAGTTTTTCTAGGATGATTATGAACTCTTGGATGCTAAATCCCGAGGCTAACCACCTTTGGCAAAACATTCTTTACTTTAGAAAATTGGTGTGGGTTATCTATCGCACATTCCATGGTTTTTGTTGGTTAACCAAGAACCCATCACTTGGACAATTAAAATATCATGATCCCCATGATTATTTATAAAAATTCATGATCCCCATGATTAATTATCTTCCCTAGGTATACCACCTGTTTAACCTATTTCCATTGGTAACCCCAATTAGGTTAAATGAAATAAAAATTCATTGATAGCCCCAATGTATAATTTTGAAAGCATATTTCTGTTTGTAACCCCAAACCATGTATCGAAAATATTAAACCCACCCCAGTGTCCCCAAGGTTTTATAACATTCATTTTATATAAGGATCCCCCTTACATATTCAAACAAAGATAAGTATTTTATGCTATAACCTTTCGAATGAAGTCCCATTCGAAAGTAAATAAACATCCAAAGTTAGCCACTTCGGAAACCTTTCTTTTGAAAGCATCACAAAATCATACCTTTCGACCTTTCGACCTTGTCGGAAGATTTCTTTTCGACCTAGTCGAAAGCCTGGGGTATCCCTCCTTATAAAACCATTTATAAACCTTTCGAAAGCAATGAAACTCAAAACCTTTCGCAATCATTGAAGGTAACCCCTTCAAACCTTTCGAAATCAAACCATTCGAAACCATTCAAAAGCAATAAAGTGTTGGTGTTGGAACCAACCCTTCGAAAATATACTTCCGACCTTGTCGGAAGGTTTACCCTTCTACTTTGTCTAAAGGTATTAAAACTTTTACTTTAAAAACAATGGGAGGTTCAGAAGTAATCCCTTCTTCTTCCTCTTCTTTCCCTTCGGCTTTGTCGAAGACATCCCTTCGACTTAGTCAAAAGAATTAAAACACCTTTTTAGAAAACATTTTAAAACAATTCCCTTGAAAGTTTAAATTTTCGAAGATCCCTTTCGAAACCCCTTCTTGAATATATAAAAATTTTAGTCTTTTATAAAATGATAAAGTTGAAGGATCCCCCTTCAACTTATTCGAAAGCAATTATGTTTCTATTCGAAAGCAAAGGAAGAAGCCTCCCCATCCTTTCGTCCCTCTTCCCTTCGACACCGTGCCTACCTTTTGACTTAGGCGGAGGGTAATTGTTTACCTTCTGTCTTAGACGAAAGGGTAAAAGCGGGCTTGTTGGAGTCGAAGGCAGAACTAGGCCTACTAAAGTGATGTTTTATCTTGCTTATCTAATTTTGATTGGCTGAGGAGCCTTCTCCTGTACTTCCAAATAGTAAAAAGTATACAAAAGTTAACATTTTTGTTAAAACACTGTTCTTCTTCCCCAATTAAATTTTTGAATTGCAGCCTTCCCTCCGAATTGACTAATTCGAAGGAAATTTTGCAGTTTAGCCCTTAGGCTTAAATAATTTAATTACCTTAGTAAATCACTAAGGAAAATCCCCAAAAATCTGATAAATCTTATTCTTCAACATATTAAAATTTCAAAGCATATAAAGATCAAAACAACTCGAAATTTAACCAAAACCTAATAAAAACGTGTTAATTAGCCCATTGACATTTAAAACACCTATGTCTTATCCAAACAAAGGTTTAAATGGTTACATCCTAACCAAAATCACAAACATGAATTGGGTATAACCCATAACCGATCCAAACACAGAAAAATGAGATGATAAACATGATTATTCACCTTGATTAGTTAATTGGAGAATGTGATAATTTCCTAGCTTTAATTCCTTAGCTTTATCTTCAATTTATTGCTCTTCCTGGAGCTTTTAATGGTCGACCGAAATATAGTGAGGAGTTATGAATGAGAAAGTAAAAGTTCTTTAAGGTGGAGGAAGAGATTTATACTAAGAAATGTAGCCCTATTTCCAAGTTTACCCCTTAGGAAGTACCTCCTATTTAATTTAGTTAAGTCTTATTTTACTTCATTCATTAAGACACGACCATTGGATTTATCAACCTCATCTCCCTACTTATTCACATTATTCTATTTAATTTATCCAATTAAATATCCCAAATAATGTTAATTAAAATTCAGGGGCATCACAGACTCCCCCTTAAAGAATTTCGTCCCCAAAATTTCAGCAAGGACACAACAACAAGCATATAGTCCATGCAAGTAAAGCTAGTATAATCTACCAGCCAAATTCTATATAAACCCTATATAGAACATACCATCTAAAATAGCTCAGGAAAAGTAGCCCTGATCCTGTCTTCTGTCTCCCAAGTACAGTCCTTCATGTTGTCGCTCCACTGAACTTTCACCAACCCGACTGTCTTGTTCCTTAGTCTTTTCTCATCTTTTTCCACAACACGAACTGGTTTCCTCACAAAAGTCATATTCGGTTCCACTACTAAGTCCTCCAATGCTGTTGGAGCGATAGTAGTTTCTGGATCATGAACATACTTCCTAAGATGAGAAACATGAAACGTATTGTGGACCTCGACCGAACTGCTCGGTACGGTACGCGAGTCTCCCAATCCTCTATGATATAGGAAATGGTGCAACATATCTCGGTGCTAGCTTCCCGGTCTTCCCGAACCGAACCACTCCTTTCATCGGCGGTACCTTAATGAAAACTCTATCTCCAACTGAGAACTCTAGGTCCTTACGCCTTTTGTATGCATAATTCTTCTGCCTAGACTGAGCTTCCTTCATTCTTTCCCGTATCAACTCGATCTTTTCTGTCGCCTCTCTCACCAAATCTGACCAAGGACCAATCTGTCTTCGGTCTCTAACCAACATACCGGTGGTTTGCATGGCCTTCCATACAAAGTTTCAAAAGGCGCTATTCCTATAGAAGTCTGATAACTATTATTATAAGAAAACTCCACTAAGTCCAAGTGATCTTCCTAAGAACCACTAAAATCCAGCACACAAGCCCTTAACAGATCTTCTAGCACCTTGTTGACTCTCTCTGTCTGCCCATCCGTCTGAGGATGATAAGCGGTACTCACCTTGAGCTTAGTGCCTAACACACTCTACAGGCTCTTCCAGAACTCGCTAGTAAACAAAGCATCTCTATCATTGACGATACTACTAGGAATTCCATGCAGTCTAATGACGTTCTTCATGAATAACTTAGCCAAAACAGGTGTCGTCCTGGTTGACTTAACTGGAATGAAATGGGCACTCTTAGTCAATCTGTCCACTATGACCCATATACTTTCATTACCCTAGTTTGACCTTGGCAACCCGTCAATAAAATCCATGGATATCGAGTCCCACTTCCAAACTGGAATTTCTAAAGGCTGAAGCAAATCACTTGGCTTCCGATGTTTGGATTTTACTTGCTTACAGTTCAAACACTGTTTTACCCATAAGCCAACATCCCTCTTCATTCCTTCCCAGAAGAAACTTCTTTTCATATCCTGATACATCTTGGTTCCTCCAGGATGAATCGTAAAATTCTATCGGTCACATTCCCTAAGAACTTCCTTCCTAAGGTCTCCAACATCCGGAACACATAGCCGTTCCTTCTTTCTCAACCAACCCCTGTGGTCAAGAATAAAATCCTTCGAATCATCAATCTCTGTTCCAGTTTCTAACCTTCTAATCCTCTCAGCTAACACTGGATCCTCTTTCTGCCTAAAAGCAATTCGTTCGATTAGAACTGGTCGAACTTACAAACAAAACATCATTGCGATATTCCGACTAGATCCAGCAATCGACCTCAACTACACATTGTAAGCAGCCAGTGCTTCCAAGTCTTTCCATTCTGCCAACATAGCCAACACCACTGTTAGCACCAAAATTGGTCACTAACCTCGTTGAGAAAGATTATGTAGAGAGATTAATGAAGAAGATAAACTAGAACTGAAAAATAGTGTAATTCAATGCCAAAAGAACAACAAAAACGAGAACACCAGATTTATAGTGGTTCGGCGTAACTGCCTACGTCCACTGTGGGTTTTGATCTTTATTGCTTTAACAAGTAGTTGAATACAGATACAATCCATATATTAATGACTTGAATACAAGTTTGAACTGAATAGAGTGAGTCTTGAAAGCGGCAGAGTCTCCCCAGTGTTCTCCTAAAAAAGGTCCATTTCACTGTGCCCCTGCCTCTCTATTTATAGACGAAGATGGGTTGGACTTCCCTGGTGGGCCTAGTGGAAAGATACCTCGGCCCAAAACAAGTAACATCTGTGTGCCGAACCATGAATGCCAAATGGGAACTCTGTGCAGAGCCTCTCGTTACCGGGTCAAATAACCGGTTAACACTTTGCCCCCCAAAGTACGTCTTGTTGCATACATGCCGTGCTTTGAATCGAAGCAAGTTAGAGTCTCTAGAAAGAAATCCATCATATTTTCTTAATAGTCATTATTCTTCAATTTTATCCTCCTAAAGTGTCGTATCCTTCTTTGGTCGTCCCAACGTTTGGTCGATTTCCAATAGTATAAATTCAGGATTGTAGTTCATCAGTGGCCATCTGTGTCTGGTATTTTAGGGCTAGTAAACTTCGGCTATCTAATCCAGTCTTTTCTTAATAACCCTATGTGAAAATCCAAATTCTGTTGATTTCAAGAAGTCAAATTTTATGACTATAAACATGCACATTCAGGTACATGTTCTTGCCATTGGCTCCTGGATGCGTTTTATATTTTCGTGAGTTATCACCAATTCCTTCTAGTTTAATTGCAATTCAATTGCAATTCCTTGTTTATATTTTTTTTGTAATATTGGTTGTCATCAGCCACTCAATGAGAGGGGACTTCAAGTTCTACATAGATGATGGCCTTGGAGCCATAAGAAAGGGCGAATGGAGTATGGCCAGTCGCAAACTCATGGGTAGTTCTACAAGCCCATAATGCTGTTGAGAATTCATACACCCATTTACCTCTAGCCTTTTCCAAACCTCTCTTTAGAATAGACTTTATGATGATTTTGTTCATAGCTTCAACCAATTATAATGGATCATGGAAGGTCATAAGGACAGATGACATTAAGGACAATGAAGTTGATTATTTTCTTCATCTTGGTCGTGGTTAATAGTTCTTCATCTGCCCATTTGGTAAAGTAATCAACCGCTATGATGGCGTATTCCACGCCACCTTTAGGATCGAAAAGAAGACGATGATGTCAATGCCCCCAAGTGGCAAACGGCTATGGACCAGCCATTTGAGTAATTTCCATCGGTGGGGTTCCCAGAGTTTTTGCAAACATCTTGCACTCATCGCATTGTCTAGCATGATCAACCGCATTTTGATTGATAGTTGGCCAGTAATACCCGTAGCGGAGTATTTTCTTTGTTAGGGTTTGCCCCCGGATGTGCTCACCGCATTCTTCTTCATATACTTTGCTCAAGACTCATTTGATATCATTATGGGTGATATACCAAAGCATGGGAATGGATAAACTTCTTTCTACACATTACTTCTTCTTGGATGATTTGGCATGAAGCTTTTAGGAGGATCTGTCATTTTCCATTCCTCCATTTAGTAAGAATTTCTCATTGTAGATAGTCTTTGATAGGAGTCAACCTTGACCCCTTTTCTGGCTCCGTCTCCAAGATCTAGCCGATCTCTATCCGTCAATTCTTGGAATATTAAGTATTTCAATCGAAACAAAGTATGTCCGTTGTGCGCCCCTGAAACTGGCTAACATGGCCAGTGACTTGAATCTTTTCATTTCGATCGCTGAGGATGTATGTAATGATGTAATACGTGAAGTCGGCTAGTAGCTCTTGGACCTGGTCGAGATAAGGAGCAAGACAATGCCCCCTAGCAAGATCAACTTCCTTAACTTTGCATACTACTAATCAGGAATCACAAAAGATATATAAAATTTCCACTCCAAGTCCTCTAGCAAGTTTGAGGCTGGTGGTCGAGGCTTCATACTAAGCATCCTTGTTCGTTACAGGGAAATCGAGTTTCAGGACGTAGCAGATCGATCGTTCCTCAAGAGTCATTAACATGACTTCTGCACCAAAACACTGATCACTGGATGCTCCATCCGCGTACATTTTTCATTTGTTGGTTGGCTCTTTACTACTCGTCGAGTAGTCTTCTGATGCAGTGAATTAGAGTATGAGGTCTGCTAATTTCCGTCCTTGGATAGCCCTTCGAAGGAAATAAGTGATATCGAATTGGCTTAGTTCAATATTCTATTTATGTAGTCTTTCAGACGTCTCAGGTTATTGTATGCCATGTTGTAATGGCTGGTAGGTATAGACGTTGATGGGGCGAGTCTAAAAGTAAGAGTGGAGCTTTCATGATGAAATCAATAGACATTGCGCTAGATTTTGTAGCTTCGGGTCGGTATCCAATGCATGGTTCGCGATAGTCGGTGAAATCACATACGCATGTCAGAATGGGTCCAAGGGAACATATCATCATTTATTCAGAAAAATCCAACTAATTCTTTTATCATCCTTGCACTGAGCTGTGATCCGATCTTCAGCACTTGTGAAGGGTGGCCATGGCTAACTGTAATGTCGATTGTCAGTTTAGCCGGTGCAATCTTGGATTCTTCGAGTTCAGATATAACTATTTTGCATAACATTCAATGTGAAATATGGTTGGGATGGTCAATGTTGATGGTTGCTCTGGTCGAATCCTAGAGTCTTGTCATGAGTTATTAAGTCTGATAGTGAAGGGCTCTGAATGCTCTGATCGATTATCTGCAAATGGCCAAAGATCAGGCTTAGAATCATGTTGAAGAAAATGTCGAGTAGGGGTCAGCCTCAAGTTGCGTGAAGCTGCATAGTTGGATTTTACTTTGAGTTTGGAGTTGCTTGTATATTCGAGCAACGCATTTTCCATTCAATGCATTCATGACCTTTTATCTGTCCTTCGGGTTGGAGTGATAGTCAGTTGCCAACGAGCTTAGGCATCGATTCAATGATTCTATCGCTAGGAATTCTTTCGGTCATAGCCTTGAGTAACTGTAACCACTATATATAAGTTTCAATATTGAGCTATAGTAGCTAGTCTTTGGATGATCACGCTTCTACTCTCAGTCTCGGGTTGATAAATGTGCTGCGTGGACGGTTGAGTCTCGCCCTAGCTATGTTTATATTCCCACCTAAACTCCAAAAACATAGAGTTGTCGGTGAATAGTCGGTTCACATTCATCCTACTTCTCACTCGTGCCCCCAAGCCTGGGGTATATATCGATAAGTAGGAAGGCCAACCATGCCCTCTTTAGCTTTACTCTCTTTCCCCTTGAATTGTGGGATCAGGTCAGTTGATGAAAGGCTGAGTCTTGCCTATCCTGGATTGTATTGTGGTTTTTCATTCCAAGGGGAATACTCCGATGCGTCGTCAGTTTATGGGCGTAAGTTGGATACTGGACGGTCAGCCATGTCCACTTTGGTTCATGTTCTGTAATCAGATCTTGGGGTAAAGTTGCCTCAAGGGCAGTCGGGTCATGCTCATCCAGTTTCATACTCCTCCTGATGGATCGAAGAAGGGTGCTGGAGAATTAATGACCAAGTCTTCATGGTTTACTCTCCTTTCCACACTCTGGTGGTCAAAGTTTTTCCAGGGATATTCGAATCACATTCGTATGTGCTTGGTGTGGATCGATATTGAACCTCGATCTGAGGTATGATATAGTCAGACGTTCGTAGCTTTGGATGTCGTTCCGATTGGCTTTGTATTGAGGTTTCCTTGCAGTTGTTGCCTTAAGTTGTAAAGAACGCCAAACTAGAGCTACAATGAGCTGTCGTATTCAGCTCTTAGTGATTTGTACTCTTGCTTCATACATTGATTTGGCCAGGCCACAAGTTGGATGGTCGAACTCCATCCCTAGCGAGTTTATACTCCTCCCGTCGATTTTAGGCTGAAGTTTGCAGAATAAAGAACGGTCGGAATCCACTTATCTATTTATCAAAGTTTATACGCCACTCTACATTCTAGTAACTTAGAGTTATTCTTCCCCCGGTCGGCTTGTGCCCAATTTGTGTTCATGCTTCGGTCCAGGCTCCAGGGACGTAGAGATTTGTCGAATGGTTTATGCTCTAGTCCACAGTTCGGGATGTAGAGATTTTTGTCAAGTCATTTATACTCTAGTTCGCGCTCCGGGGACTCAGAGTACTCTAGTCCGCTTTAGGAACTTAGAGATTTTTCACAAGCCGTTTATACTCTAGTCCGCTTCAGGGAATTAGAGATCTTTCTGAAGTCATTTATACTCTAGTCCGCGCTTTGGGGACTCAGAGTACTCTAGTCCGCTTCAGGGACATAAAGATTTTTCTGAAGTCGTTTATACTCTAGTCCGCGCTCTGGGGACTCAGAGTACTCTAGTCCGCTTAAGGGACTTAGAGATTTTTCTGAAGTCGTTTATACTCTAGTCCGCACTCTGGGGACTCATAGTACTCTAGTCCGCTTCAGGGACTTAGAGATTTTTCAGAAGTCGTTTATACTCTAGTCCGCGCTCTGGGGACTCAGAGTACTCTAGTCCGCCTCCGGGACTTAGACATTTTTCTGAAGTTGTTTATACTCTAGTCCGCGCTCTGGGGACTCAGAGTACTCTAGTCCGCTTCAGGGACATAGAGATTTTTCTGAAGTCGTTTATACTCTAGTCTGCGCTCTGGGGACTCAGAGTACTCTAGTCCGCTTCAGGGACATAGAGATTTTTCTGAAGTCGTTTATACTCTAGTCAGCGCTCTGGGGACTCAGACTACTCTAGTCCGCTTCAGGGACATAAAGATTTTTCTGAAGTCGTTTATACTCTAGTCCACTTCAGGGACATAGAGATATTTCTGAAGTCGTTTATACTCTAGTCCGCGCTCTGGGGACTCAGAGTACTCTAGTACGCTTCAGGGACATAGAGATTTTTCTGAAGTCGTTTATACTCTAGTCCACGCTTTGGGGACTCAGAGTACACTAGTCCGCTTCAGGGACTTAGAGATTTTCCTCAAGTCATTTATACTCTAGTCCGCGCTCTGGGGACTCAGAGTATTCTAGTCCGCTTCAGGGACTTAGAGATTTTTCTAAAGTCGTTTATACTCTAGTCCACGCTCTGGGGACTTAGAGTACTCTAGTCCGCTTCAGGGACATAGAGATTTTTCTGAAGTCGTTTATACTCTAGTCCGCGCTCTGGGGACTCAGAGTACTCTAGTCCGCTTCAGGGACATAGAGATTTTTCTGAAGTCGTTTATACTCTAGTCCGTGCTCTGGGGACTCAGAGTACTCTAGTCCGCTTCAGGGACATAGAGATATTTCTGAAGTCGTTTATACTCTAGTCCGCGCTCTGGGGACTTAGAGTACTCTAGTCCGCTTCAGGGACATAGAGATTTTTTTGAAGTCGTTTATACTCTAGTCCGCGCTCTGGGTACTCAGAGTACTCTAGTCCGCTTCAGGGACATAGAGATATTTATGAAGTCGTTTATACTCTAGTCCGCGCTCTAGGGACTCAGAGTACTCTAGTCCGCTTCAGGTACATAGAGATTTTTCTAAAGTCGTTTTTACTCTAGTCCGCGCTCTAGGGACTCAGAGTACTCTAGTCCGCTTTAGGGACTTAGAGATTTTCCTCAAGTTGTTTATACTCTAGTCCGCGCTCTGGGGACTTAGAGTACTCTAGTCCGCTTCAAGGACATAGAGATTTTTCTGAAGTCGTTTATACTCTAGTCTGCGCTCTGGGGACTCAGAGTACTCTAGTCCGCTTCAGGGACATAGAGATTTTTCTGAAGTCGTTTATACTCTAGTCCGCGCTCTGGGGACTCAGAGTACTCTAGTCCGCTTCAGGGACATAAAGATTTTTCTGAAGTCGTTTATACTCTAGTCCGCTTCAGGGACATAGAGATATTTCTAAAGTCGTTTATACTCTAGTCCGCGCTCTGGGACTCAGAATACTCTAGTCCGCTTCAGGGACATAGAGATTTTTCTGAAGTCGTTTATACTCTAGTCCGCGCTTTGGGGACTCAGAGTACTCTAGTCCGCTTTAGGGACTTAGAGATTTTCCTCAAGTCGTTTATACTCTAGTCCGCGCTCTGGGGACTCAGAGTACTCTAGTCCGCTTCAGGGACATAGAGATTTTTCTGAAGTCGTTTATACTCTAGTCCGCGCTCTGGGGACTCAGAGTACTCTAGTCCGCTTCAGGGACATAGAGATTTTTCTGAAGTCGTTTATACTCTAGTCCACGCTCTGGGGACTCAGAGTACTCTAGTCCGCTTTAGGGACATAGAGATTTTTCTGAAGTCGTTTATACTCTAGTCCGCGCTTTGGGGACTCAGAGTACTCTAGTCCGCTTCAGGGACATAGAGATATTTCTGAAGTCGTGTATACTCTAGTCCGCGCTCTGGGGACTCAGAGTACTCTAGTACGCTTCAGGGACATAGAGATTTTTCTGAAGTCGTTTATACTCTAGTCCGCGCTCTGGGTACTCAGAGTACTCTAGTCCGCTTCAGGGACATAGAGATATTTATGAAGTCGTTTATACTCTAGTCCGCGCTCTGGGGACTCAGAGTACTCTAGTCCGCTTCAGGTACATAGAGATTTTTCTGAAGTCATTTACTCTAGTCCGCGCTCTGGGCTCAGAGTACTCTAGTCCGCTTCATGGACTTAGAGATTTTCCTCAAGTTGTTTATACTCTAGTCCGCGCTCTGGGGACTCAGAGTACTCTAGTCCGCTTCAGGGACTTAGAGATTTTTCTGAAGTCGTTTATACTCTAGTCCGCGCTCTGGGGACTCAGAGTACTCTAGTCCGCTGCAGGGACATAGATATTTTTCTCAAGTCGTTTATACTCTAGTCCGCGCTCTAGGGACTCAGAGTACTATAGTCCGCTTCAGGGACTTAGAGTTTTTTATGAAGTGTAGGTGTATTTCCACCCGTTTGATTTGTATTTCATTTACCATATCAAGGCTAATGTTGTCGAATGAGCGATCAAACCACGTTCGCTCATGGAATGGGACTCTGCCCCCAGCATCAAGGATGAAACTTTGAAAATGGACGGTCGATTCTCGTCCGCTTGGTGATTATAGATCTTCCAATCAAGTCAAGGAAGGAGGTATATGATAGATGGTTGGATCACATCCATGCTGGGGTTGGATAATCAAGTCTCACACAATTTGCTTCGTATCTCTTTCCAGAAAACGAGGATGATGGATTACTGGGTAGACAAAGTAAGTTGCATATGTTTCACGGTGCAGTCGCGTCCATGTATTGAGAGCGATGGTTAACGAGTAGGCAGTCTACCATAGCTACTTCAAGTTGGGCTTTCGAACAACCTTTCGTGTTCAGGGTAGGATTTGATGTGTAGATGATCAAATCACGTCCACTTTAGACGGATCCCAGCGTCACTGAGCTTCATGAGGGGTATCTGTATTTTGTCGAACTTTGTTCTATGACTCGATTGGAGTGGATGATCGGGCCATATTCATTCCAAGCCTTGTTTAGGTCTCCAAGTCAAATGTGGAGGTCGATGGATGGATGGTCGGTTATGTTGGCTTTGTATTGGGCTCTGACCGTGATGAGCTTTTCAATCTCTAGTCCTTGGCCCCAAATCAAAGGCACATTGTTGATGATGAGCGAACGAATCATGCTCGTCTTGATGAAACTCCACAAATCCGATTAAGGTCTGCGTGGATTGGTTGGAAGCCAACTTTGAGTACTTGGTCACCTGCATCATTTTGGAAGAAGTTTAGTTTAAGTCTGTTGCAATTCAAAGCACATTTCAAATTGAAATAGAAAATAATCCAAAGAAGTTTGGGTAAATCTCATTGATAAGTGGAGCAACATCGTGTTCTTGCTGTTCAACTCTGCCCCTAGCCCCTTCTAGCGGGATGCCGACTGCCAACGGTTCAATTATTAATTATAGTTCTTTATTGATGGGCATCCGCAGTTCCTGGCTTGCCCTTCTATGAGGCTTGCATGTACTACCGAAGCTTTCTTTTCCGAAAAAGCTTTTCGATCACACCTCGGAGGTGTTTGTAATCGCCAGTGTCAGGATCAGTGTGCATCTTGGAATATACAACATTCCTCCGATTTTCTCTGGACTTTGATGGGCTCTCTCGAGGTTAGTTTCCAGTACCAATTTGAGTCGTGAGCTTCCAAGTAGAGGCTATCGATTGAATCTATCAAAGAGCATATGAGTCGAATTTTGAGATCTTGTTTTGTCTACTAGAATCAATGTCCTTAGCCGACAGGCCTGCATTGTTATTTTTTATAGTATGCTCCACTCCTCCTCACTTTAGTTCTGATTCATTTTGTAAAAGAAAATGATCCATAGTCGTAGGAGGCTCTTTAGCTAACTAGCTACCAAAATATATCTAGAGGTCGACTTTCCTCAAACGCGATCAATATGATACCCTTGTTAGTATTTGGAATAAATTGCTTAGAGCCAAACATTGGTTTGCTTGGAGTCACTAAATTCGAAGTGCTGGGTCAACGAAGAATGGTGCTTGGAGTCATCTTGGCGTTTGCTAGAGTCATATCATCTATGTTCTCCAACCTTTGGGAGTACCGTTTGAATAGCGGTTGCTTGTCCATTCCCTTGATGTCGTTCATAAGCTGCCGCTAGATCCTATATGCCCTGGTCGATCATAGGATGTCAAGGAAGTGGATAGAATGTTCCTTTATTAAGTTGAGTTTTGAATTCACTATCCGGAGGCACTGCGCTGCGGCTAGCCTCTTTTTCGAAAATTTGGGTCGTACCCGAAATTATATATATTTTTAAAATAAGGGTCGTACCCGATCCATATTTTTTTGGAATAAGGACCGGTCAGATTGTTTTTTGAGAGAGAGATTAGTATATAGTGCATGGATTGATCGCATACTCCCGCTCGGCATACACTGGGTCGTTCGGCATAGTCCCGCTCGGCATACACTGAGTCGTTCGGCATGGTTCTGCTCGGCATACACTAAGTCGTTCGGCATGGTCCCGCTCGGCATACACTGAGTCGTTCGGCATGGTTCTGCTCGGCATACACTGAGTCGTTCGGCATGGTTCTTCTTGGCATACACTGAGTCGTTCGGCATGGTTCTGCTCGGCATACACTGGGTCGTTCGCCATGGTCCCGCTCGGCATGGTTCTGCTCGGCATACACTGATTCGTTCGGCATGGTTCTGCTCGGCATACACTGCGTCGTTCGGCATGGTTCTGCTCGGCATACACTGCGTCATTTGGCATGGTTCTGCTTGGCATACACTGCGTCGTTCGGCATGGTTCTGCTCGGCATACACTGGGTCGTTCGACATGGTTCTTCTCGGCATACACTGGGTCGTTCGGCATGGTTCTGCTCGGCATACACTGGGTCGTTCGGCATGGAGTGGCTCGGCCTGGAGCTGGAGCGGCTCGGCATGGAGCTGGAGCGGCTCGGCATGGAGCTGGAGCGGCTCGGCATGGAGCTGGAGTGGATCGGCATAGACTTTTTCTGGAGCGGTCTTGTGTAGACTTGGTTTCTCTGACTACGGCTATCAGCTTCCTTTAGATTTCTTTCAAATCTGAGTAGAATAGGAAGTTTCCTAGTAAATTACTGGATCTATCTCGCAAATATGGAAATCCACTAGTAGACGATGAGATCCAATCAAGCTGAGAATTCAATTCTCAGTGAAAGCACCAAAGTGTTAGCACCAAAATTTGTCACTAACCTCGTTGAGAAAGATTATGTAGAGAGATTAATAAAGAAGATAAATTAGAACTGAAAAATAGTGTAATTCAATGCCAAAAGAACAACAAAAACGAGAACACCAGATTTATAGTGATTCGGCGTAACTGCCTACGTCCACTGTGAGTTTGATCTTTTTTGCTTTAACAAGTAGTTGAATACATATACAATCCATATATTAATGACTTGAATACAAGTTTGAACTGAATAGAGTGAGTCTTGAAAGTGTTGGGTACGTTTCGACCCTATTCCAGACTGCCGAACCAAAGCTCCATTCCAAGACTGCCGAATCAAAGCTCCATTCCAGACTGCCGAACCAAAGCTCCATTCCAAGACTGCCGAATCAAAGCTCCATTCCAGACTGCCGAATCAAAGCTCCATTCCAGACTGCCGAATCAAAGCTCCATTCCAGACCGCCGAATCAAAGCTCCATTCCAGACTGCCGAATCAAAGCTCCATTCCAGACTGCCGAATCAAAGCTCCTTTCCAGACCGCCGAATCAAAGCTCCATTCCAGACTGCCGAATCAAAGCTCCATTCCAGACTGCCGAATCAAAGCTCCATTCCAGACTGCCGAATCGAAGCTTCACTCGAGACTGCCGAACCAAACTACCACCGCACCAAATCAACCGGACCAAATCTCATCCACCGGACCAAGCTGCCACCGGACCACCAAGCTCCTACCACCGGATCAAAGCAAACCGAACCAACTCCACCAGGCCAGGTTAGATTAGCCCAGGCCCATCAGCAACCATATACATCCAAGACCCCTGCTCCCAACCTCACTCTATAAATAGAGGGGCAGGGATACAACAATGGGGACAAGGTTTGAGAGCTCAAGCACGGAAGGAACTTTCAAACAACTTTCTTTTACTTGTATCAAAGCTTTGTACTTGTAATCACAACAAAAGAAGAGAAATAACATATAAAGTGGACGTAGGCACATTCTGGCTGAACCACTATAAATCTGCGTGTCTTTTTACAGTTTAGCCCCTGTTTTTCATATATTTGCATAAACCTCCAAAATCACTAAGAACAACATAAGATCTACTAAATCATACAACTTTGAGGTGTTTGTCCATTTTTTGTGCAAACATTTTTGGTGCTTTCACTGAGAAATTGAAGCTCGAAGCTTCAGCTTCATCCGCTTAACAAGTTTTCCTAACAGCATCATCCGCCACTTGGAAAACATGCCTCCCAAACAGAGAAAAGATGTTAACAAAGGAAAAAACATCGCATCCAGTAGCCTTCCTGATCCAGCTATCGCAAATCAAGTAAATCCTCCTCCTCCAGCAACGGTAACAAATGGAGGACAGGCTAACCCAACCACTCCTACCACAGAACAGCCTGCAGCAATTACTAGGGCAGATTTGGACAGAGTTGTTGTTGAAGTAACTAACCGCTTCACGTCCCAGCAGGAAGCCTTGGTGGACCATCTCATGTCACGCTTGAGGGACGCTGAAGAATCCAACCGCAACACTGAATCATGGGGCGAGTCCCAGTCTGGAGGATCTCAGAGACAGCAAAGATCTTCCTTCTTCGAAGGAGCTAACGGCAGAAGTAGCCGTGGTAGGAGCCGAGACCGAGCCCAGCCCGAAGTTAGGCCTGAGGAAACGTTTGGTACCGAACCCAACGGGGAAGGTACCGGGCGAAGGTCAACTGCAGCTGAGCCTGTCATGCTGCCTAACCACAGAAACACCGGTGAACGGGGCCGAGCTAGAGTTCAGCCCGAAGTTGGACCCGAGGAAGTGCTAAGATCAGAACCCAACCGGGGAAGATCAAGGCAAGGGCCAACTGTAGCTGACCCAAGCATGCTCCCAGAAGATCAAAGGCAGCCACTGGAAAATATGAGGAATGATAGACGATACCATCCCTACAGGTTGTCTGGACGGAATCAACCCCACAGAACAGAGCCAAACTCATTTCTGTCTGCTCCAAATTCTGATGAAAGGATGGCGCGCTTATTCAGAGAGTGTGTCCAACGGGAGCAAAGAGATCGAGGGATAGGCGCTAGGGTAACCAGCCCTTTCGCCCGCAATATCGAAGTTGCTATCACCCCCCGAGAATGGAAGATGCCAACAATGGAACCTTACAAAGGAACCTCCGATCCCGTTGTACACTTACAGAGGTACATGCAGCACATGCTCATGAGTGGAGCAACAGAGGGGGTGCTGTGCAAATGCTTCCCGCTCTTCTTAGCAGATCTTGCTACCTCCTGGTTCTGTCATCTACCCCAAGGATCCATCAGCTCATGGGAAATGTTGAAAGAAAAATTCATCAGTCAGTTCCGCATTCATGTGGAGCAACCTAAGGACGCTTATTCCTTATCCAGCGTCAAACAGAAACCTGGAGAAAAGCTGCAGCAATACCTGACCAGATTCAACGCCGCAGCAGCCGCAGTTCAAGATGCCGATGAGAAGCTTATCCTAATGGCCCTCTGCAGTGGGGTACATCCAGACACTAAATTTGCTAGGAGATTGACAAAAGAAAAACCAGCTACTTTACCCGATTTCTTCCATGAAGCCGGGAAATACATGAGGCTTGAGGATGCTGCCATGGAGGAGCAGTCAGGGCAGCAAAGTAAGACGACCCCTGGCAACGCCCCTGCTGCGGCAAGGGACGTTCGAAGGAATGATTCCAGAGACAATGCTGGGGGTAAGAAAGCAGAAAAACGCCTATACCGGCCAGGACCAAGATTCGACTCTTACACCCCTTTGAACGAGACCGTCGAAAACATCTTCCTTGCCACCCAAGGCGAAGTTAGATACAAACGCCCACCATACAAGAAGGAATCAGATAGCGCACAGAAATCTGGAAAATTCTGCCGCTTCCACGAATCCCACGGACATGATACCAACGAATGCCATCATCTCCGAGATCTGATTGAGGAACACATCAGAAGAAAGAAACTGGAGCGCTATGTAAAAAGTCAAGACAGGACTCCAGCTCCTGCCAATGAAAACCCAAGGCTACCCTCACCAGGGACCGGCAGAGGCGACCGCAACGCTAGCAGCTCTAGTCAAGAGAAGATAGTGGTCCATACCATCTCAGGAGGTCCACACATCGCAGACAGAAGTTGGAAAGAGATGGAAAGATACGGGAAGTCGCTCAGAGACAATAGAGACTGTGTCAATACGGTTATAGAAGAGCGCCACCCAAAGCGGAAAGAAAGTGAAGACATCACATTCAGTAAACGCGACCTAGAAGGAAGACAGTACCCTCACATGGATCCCATGGTCATCTCTGCCCGACTCGGTCCCGCCGAAGTTTACCGAATCCTGGTAGATACCGGAAGCTCTGTAAATATCCTGTTCAAACACGCATTCGACAAAATGAGGCTATCAATGAAGGATGTATCTCCCTGCGATAAACTGCTACACGGTTTCACTGGAGATGCGAAAATGCCCATCGGGCAGCTGGACCTCTTCGTTGAAATTGGAAGCCATCCCCGCTCCGTTGTAAGGAAACAGACGTTTGTGCTGATAGAAAACCATTCGGCCTACAACGCCTTCCTAGGAAGACCAGCCCTATCTGACTTCCAGATTGTCCTAGCCCCGTGGTGCCTGAAAATGAAATTTCCAACGGACAATGGAGTAGGGGAAGTGGAAGGAGACCAAGATATTGCACGAGACTGCTATGTAACCGAACTTCGCAACAACCACAGGAGAGATAAAGGGAAAGGTGTAGAGATTGCCCTCTGCACAAAAAGCCTTGAAGCATAGCAACTAAAGAAAGCCCCTCCTCTTCGATACACCAGCGACCCTTTCAATGAATTAGACCCTAGGGACAAAGAGGAGGAGGCCACCGCCGAGCCTGCAGAGGCTATGGAGTTTATATCTGTAGACAAGCACGACTCAAGTAGGCTACTGAAAATTGGGTCGCAGCTGAAAACTGAATTGAAGGAACAACTCGTTGATTTTCTCCGCCACAACTTGGATGTATTCGCTTGGTCACACGCTGACATGACCGGAATCTCCCCCAACATAGCGTGCCACGTATTAAAAATTGATCCTACCAAGGCACCTGTAAAACAAAAAAAGAGAAGTATGGGGGCAGAGCGATCAGCAGCCCTCGATGAAGAAGTAAAGAATCTACTCGCCAATGACTTCATACGAGAAGCTATTTACCCAGAATGGATCGCCAACCCGGTACTAGTAAAGAAGGCTAATGGGAAGTGGCGGACCTGCATTGACTTCTCCAACCTAAATGACGCCTGCCCAAAGGATTGCTTCCCGCTTCCCAGAATCGACCAACTTGTAGACAGCACAGCCGGGCACGAACTCCTGTCTTTTATGGATGCATACTCAGGATATAACCAAATTCCTATGCATACTCCCGACCAAGATCACACTAGTTTCATCACCGACCGGGGTTTGTACTGCTACAAAGTGATGCCCTTCGGACTTAAAAATGCAGGAGCCACCTACCAGCGCCTCGTCAACAAGATGTTCGCAGGGCTAATAGGACGAACAATGGAAGTATATGTAGACGACATGCTGGTAAAATCACGGAAAGCCAAAGATCACGTAAGCCACCTGGGCGAAATGTTCCAGGTACTTCGACAGTATGGAATGAAGTTGAATCCACTAAAGTGCTCCTTCGGAGTGTCATCAGGAAAATTCTTAGGATTCATCGTCCATGCCCGAGGGATAGAAGCAAACCCTGAACAAGTCCGAGCATTAAGAGACATCAAGATACCTTCCACCCGAAAGGAAATGCAAAGCCTAAATGGAAAAGTGGCTGCCCTAAGCCGATTCATCTCCAAAGCAACGGACAAGTGCGTCCCCTTTTTCGAAGCTCTAAAGAAAGATAAAGGAAAGTTCGAATGGACGGACGAATGCTTGACCGCTTTCCTTAACCTAATCGAACACCTCCAGAAACCACCGGTACTCTCGACCCCAAGCGAAGGCGAAGAATTATACCTATACCTTGCTGTGTCATCTCACGCTCTAAGCGCTGCCTTGGTAAGGGAAGATAACCGCACGCAACGACCAGTTTACTTCGTCAGTAAAAGGTTTACTGGGGCAGAAGTCAGATATCCTAAGCTTGAAAAGTTAGCATACTGTTTACTAATCACTTCACGAAAGCTACGTCATTACTTCCAATCCCATTCCATCAAGGTTCTAACCGATCAACCACTAAGGCAGGTACTCCATCGTCCCGACACTTCCGGGCGACTACTTAAATGGTGTATTGAGCTGAGTCAATATGGTATCACCTATCACCCTCGCACCGCCATTAAGGGACAAGCCATGGCTGATTTCATTGCAGAATTCACTACCAACGAGGATAAGGAGCAACTGGAAATAACAGAAGATATCAAGTGGAATCTCTTTGTGGACGGTGCATCTAACGAACAAGGCTCGGGGGCAGGTGTGGTAATCATCACTCCCAGGGGAAATAAACTGCACTATGCTATAAGGTTGGAGTTCACTGCCACCAACAACGATGCAGAATACGAAGCAGTAATAGCCGGATTAGAAATTGCTATCGAGATCGGAGCCAATTCTTTGTGTCTTCACAGCGATTCTCAGCTTATTGTTAATCAAATACTAGGGGAATTCCAAGCTCGAGAAGAACGACTCATAGCATATCTAAGGAAGACCAAGTTACTTCTCAGCCGATTAGACCACTACTTAGTCAAACACATCCCTCGGGAAGAGAACCAAGAGGCCGACGAATTGGCAAAGCAAGCAAGTATGAGAGACGTCGCCATCTTCGGGGCAGTAACTGTCTCAAAGCAAATGATCCCAAGTTTTGAGCAAGTGAATCTGATAGCTGCAACCGAAGAAGCAACTTGGATGACTCCCATCCGAGACTACCTACAAAATGGCACACTACCCGACAGGCGTAACGAAGTCAAGAAAATCTTGAGGAAAGCGTCCCGCTACACAATACAAGGAGACATCCTCTATCGGCGCGGGTTCTCTAACCCATTATTAAGGTGTGTCGCCGGAAGGGAAGCCAAGGAAATCTTATCCAACATTCATCAAGGAAGCTGCGGAGATCACACCGGAGGGCAAAGGTTAGCAAAAAAGATACTCCGATACGGATATTTCTGGCCCACCTTAAGCAAGGACGCCTTGGATTTCGTCAAGAAGTGTGACAGATGCCAAAAATTTGCTAAGATCCCTCGGCTACCAACAACCGAGATTACTCAGATGACCAGCCCTTGGCCCTTTGCAGTATGGGGAATTGACTTAATCGGTGAACTGCCAATGGGTCGAGGCGGCGCCAAATATGCTATAGTAGCAGTCGACTATTTCACCAAATGGGTGGAAGCAGAACCTCTAAATAAAGTATCTTCAGCGAAAGTTATCAACTTCTTAATCAAAAATGTTCTGTGCAGGTACGGAGTCCCACTAAAAATCATATCAGACAATGGACTTCAGTTTGACAGCGAGGAATTCGCCAACTGGTGCCAAGAACACGAAATTCACAAAAGCTTCTCATCCGTAGCATATCCCCAAGCAAACGGACAAGTCGAAGCAGTCAACAAAATTCTGAAAACTCTGATCAAAAAGAAGCTCGAAAAGTCAAAGGGCGCTTGGGTGGATGAACTCCCTACGGCACTATGGGCCTACCGCACATCTTTCAGAACATCAACAGGGCACACTCCTTTCTCTTTGGCATACGGATCGGAGGCTATGCTCCCAGTTGAAACCATTGTGCCTTCCCACCGTAGGATCCACTATAACCCAGAAGAAAACGAAGAGCTCCTCAACATGTCTTTGGATCTAGTCGAGGAGAGAAGGAATGATGCAGTCCTAAAAACAGCAGCCCACAAGCAAAAGGTGGCAGCACAATACAACTCCAAAGTCAAGCATCGTACCTTACAAGAAGGGGATCTTGTCCTCAAGCGAATCTTCCCTCGCCCCGGAGCACTAGACCCAATCTGGGATGGACCATATGTAATTCATAAAGATCTCCACAACGGAGCCTATATTTTGTCAACAGTGGACGGAGAGGTGTTCCAGAGGGCATGGAACATCCAACACCTCCGTCGATACTTTTCTTAACTTGTATTGCCCATATGAAGTGAATTAACAAAGAGAATTAGTGGACGTAGGCATTTTTTCGTGCCGAACCACTTTAAAAAAGCCTTGTCTCTTTTTTAACTTGTTCCTTTGTATCTTGGCTGCTTGTTAACTTTATCCTTTCCTGTTGAACGAAATCCTGAGCATATAGCATTTCTATTCAAAGCACTCCACAATGCAACTTCACGTAGACAAGACGCAACAGGTACTATGCGAATCTATGCCCTCGCCAATGAGACACTTTTGCTCCAGCATCCCTCTGCTGCGGGTTAACTCATTGCTCGCGACGGCCCTTAAAGCCAACTGTAATGAGCCGATTATAAGCCACCGAGAAGGCCGACTATAGCCGAGGCAGCTCATTACGGCGTTAGGCTCGCCGGCAACTGTGAACCGATTATAAGCCCCAACATAAGGTGTGGCCAGCCAGGGGCAGTTCACAGTTGACGATCGGCACCCACGCTAGCCGGCCATAGTAAGTCGAATAATACCCGTGAGTACGGGCCATAATGGCCCGGGTAGTTACTGTGCGCGATCTCGGCTCCGGTGTGTCTTAAGTGCGGCTGTGGTAAAAAAGAATTAACTCCCCGCAGAGGCGTAAGATGGGTGACAAATGTCTCCAAGACCCACAGCTAGGGAAAGTGACTACAAAACCCATTTGCCACGAACTTAAGCACATCGAAGGCCTTCCGTGACTGGAAGTTTTACTATTTCACGTATTTCAATTTTACTTAAAAAACTTTCCTCCTATCCTCTATAACAAACCATAAAGTACAGGATGCAGGGTAAGAGATACCCGCCAATGGATGCAGAGATTCACAATCAGATGGCAGGGCAGTCAACTGCTTTCCATGCTTGGTCATACAAGATATTCGAAACTGCCATTTACAAACAGAACATGAAAGGCGGTATTTTCTTCCTTTATGTACAAATGCATGACTATAATTTGATTTTTTCACACCACACGCTAACATTGCAAGTCATGAAATTATGATTTAAAACCAGAATCTGACATCAAACACAATTTAATTACAAGAATACACATAGCTACATTTCTCATACGATATGTCGAAATAGCAACAAATATTCAAGAAATGACAAAATCAACTTGAGCTAAAAAATTACACGTCAAGAATAATGTTATTACAAGTAGCAAGAATTACAACTCAGAAGTTACTCTACTGTCTTAAGACTAACAGATACAACAATGCCAAGCCTACAAAAAGAATTTTTCAGGTTCAGTCATGGAGCTGGTTGCGTCGAAGTCTTGTCCTTGTTCTTTTGCCCGCCTGTCCGGTCATAAAAAGGATTCATTAGTGATGAGTAACCAAGTTAACAGAAAGACTAGAAAGGAAGACTTACCAGTACTAGCTTCTTGACCATCCTGGTCGTCATCCTCTACCTGCACACCCGCCTCTTCAGCAGCAAGCAGCCGCATACCCTCCTTTACCGCCACTTTCTCCTCCTTGGTGAACTGGGCAGTGACCACATCCATACTGAAGACCGTTCCACCCTCTTTATCTGCATCAGCCTTAGCCTCCTCCAAAGCCCGAAGATATGTCTTGGCCATGACTCTGGGATAATCATCCATCCAAGAGAGGTTACCCTGCTTCCAAGTCTGGAAATACATGTCCTGGAGCATGTCATCCATCATTCCTTCGTTCTCCTCAAACTCCCTCATCCGGGCATCGGAGGCCGACAACCTTTCCACGGCAGCATCTCTCTCCAGTCTGTATCTCGAGCAATCAGCTTGAAGGGACCTCCGCATCACCTCCATCTCTTCCCTCAACTTAGCTTGAGCAAGCTCTGCAGCCTCAAGCTTCACGGACAGTTCCTCCACCTGCTCGAGATCCGCTCTCCGAACCTCATCCACCGTGGTAATAGCCATGTCAATCCGCTCTTTGCAAGCAGCTTCCATTTTCCGCAATTCGGCCCGACTGGCCTCTTCCATGGTCCTCCTTAATCGCCCAGTAGCAGCCTCATGCTGAGAAATCTGGATAGCCTGATCCGCAAGCTGCTTGGCCTGATCCGAGACCACCAATCGAAGTCGGATATTGGCGCTCCCTATCTCCTCTCCGGCCTTAACCAGCCGAGCGTGATGCCCCATCAGCTTCTTGGCCTCCTCTGCCACCCGATCAATATTAGCTTTGGCCTCGTCTCCCATAGTGACTATACGAGTGGTGAGTAGATCGAGGTCTAAGGACTTGGCTTCGTCAAGTACTCGTACCATGGGGTTACGGGGGAGAAGGTGTTCACCAGTAACTTCGTCAAAAGTAATATCCTGAGAACCTGGATCCAGATCAGGATGACCCGCGAAGGGATTACGGGCCAAGTCGGGACGGTCGATATGAATAACAGAAGGGTTTCCGGACGGGTGTGGAGAGGGTACAAACTCGCTACCCTCCTCAGTAATATCATGAATAGGCTGAGCCGGAGGCTGAGGACCGAGCGAAGTTTCGGATAAAGGATGACTCCTCTTCCTCTGCTGAATACCCTCTTCGATGACCCCAAGAAGAGGACGGTACCCGACTACATCCCCGGAGCGTTGGGCTGAGGGCTTCGGCTTAGCAGAAATTTTGGAAAGTTTATATTGCTCGAGCCTGTGTCGAAGGTCTGAAGCTTTGGGCGTCTTGCCTGCTCCTGATATAAAGAACAAGTGTCATAATCTTACATTACAATATGATTCAAGAAACGCGGTAGGTTACAAGTTAGAAAAGGAAAAGAAACACAGCTGTGGTTGTACAAACCCTGGGGAGGAGTGGGATACTGCAATAAGTCCTGGATTTCATTCCAGGACGGGAGCGGGTCATAAAATATTCCTAAGTCCCTATCATTAGTGAAGCATGCAGGGGTCAAGAGTTCACCTTGAGTCGTCAGAGCCACCTTGGCCGGAATAGTCGGAGAAGACTCACTTGCACCAGTCCCGGTTTTGTCCGCCTCCCCGGTCTTCTCTACCAAAGCCGGATCATCACCCAACCCCTCAAAAGCTTGACGAAGAGCATCGTCCGTCCACTCTTGCATCTCGCCTACTTGCCCAGAAGACAGAGCCCTGGAACCATCACCACCCTGTCCATCGCCACCCTCGTCACCAAGACGCTCAACGTCACTTCCGCCCTCCGCCTCACCTCTTTCCTCCTCCGCGTCTATCTCCCCCTGAGTAAGTGGACAATTGCTGGGAGAAGGACCGTCTGACCTCTTAAGTTTCTTACCTCCAACGGCTAGAGGTTTCGTGAATGGTTTTCTCTTTCCACCCTCTGCCGCAACGCCTCCCTTGGCCTGAGCAGCCGCCCTCTCTTCCGCCGTTTCCCTCAACTTAACTACAGACTGCTGCGGAAGGATCAAGTTATATTCTAGAAGGATCGCATTTCTAATCAAGTAAGCAGATGATCTGTATTTCCCAAGAATTCCTTCTATCTCCGCCGCCGTCTGAACCAGGCGGTCAGTCTCCACAACCGGAAAGCCACCTGTCGCTAGCAAAAATGAGAAAGTATGAGAAGAAGCATCGTAATCAGGATAGAAATTATAAGTAAAAGCATCAACTTACATCCAGAGGTAAAGCGCCGGATGGAGACGGAGTCGTCCCTAACAAAGAACCACTCTTTCTTGAACATGCTGAATTTGGAATAAAGGTCCAGGACCGGCTTGAAGGTCACAGCAGATTCCAAGTTAATATATGGGGACCCCTTCTTGTAGCCCCTTAAATTGTACAAGTACCGGATCTCCCGGTTGGAGGGAGCGCGACCATACTTCCTCCGAAAAATAACGAAGAGGCTCACCAGTATGGCATAAGAGTTGGGCTGGAGCTGGAATGGGGCCACCTTCAGGTACGTGAGGAAGCTGACTATCCAAGCATTGAGAGGCGGGATAGCACCACACATGCAATGGTACCTACTATAAGCAAAGTATCCTTCGGGAGGATTGTATGGCATGACTCCTGGACCTGGCAGCAGCATGAGGGCTCTATCAATCCCAAAGGAACGAGATATAACATCGAGTTGCTCCTCTTTGAGAAAGCTAGGAAAGCAGTCAGGCGGGGAATCCAGCAACTCCTGGGGACCATATCCATCCACTAATGACCTCGGGGCGGGCCCATGACGCTCCGATCCTGATTGAGCTGGGGGCACGGCCGAGGACTCTCCTTCACCCCCGGATCTCCTCTTATCTGATCGAGTTTCAACTTTTCGAGACATTTTATCTGCAAACATGGGAAAGGTATATCGTTAGAACATACAAGCAGCATAATCTGGAATTTCGCTTAAAAATTCGAAGTATAAAACACATGTTCATTCGGTCATATAACTTAATGGTTCATTCGGTCGTATAACTCAATAGTCCATTCGGTCGTATAACTCAATAACTTCATTCGGTCGTATAACTCAATAGTCCATTCGGTCGTATAACTCAATAGTCCATTCGGTCGAATCACTCAAGAATTTCATTCGGTAGCACGAGCCAATGGTTCATTCGGTCTTTCAAGACAACAGTTCACTCGGCGGAAGAAGTAGTACCTGGTTCGGCTAAATCACTTGGTCCGGCTAGAATGCTTAATAACTTGGTTCGGCTAAATCACTTGATGAGAAGAGCGATGGCCTAAGCCCCTTATTTATAAGGGAAGGCTGGATGACCGGACCAGCCGGATCGACTCAGGTACCGAATACGGTCACTCAAGACAAAACAAAGCACAACGTATGCCGTCATACGCCCCGCTTTGGGGGGCAAATGTTGGGTACGTTTCGACCCTATTCCAGACTGCCGAACCAAAGCTCCATTCCAAGACTGCCGAATCAAAGCTCCATTCCAGACTGCCGAACCAAAGCTCCATTCCAAGACTGCCGAATCAAAGCTCCATTCCAGACTGCCGAATCAAAGCTCCATTCCAGACTGCCGAATCAAAGCTCCATTCCAGACCGCCGAATCAAAGCTCCATTCCAGACTGCCGAATCAAAGCTCCATTCCAGACTGCCGAATCAAAGCTCCATTCCAGACCGCCGAATCAAAGCTCCATTCCAGACTGCCGAATCAAAGCTCCATTCCAGACTGCCGAATCAAAGCTCCATTCCAGACTGCCGAATCGAAGCTTCACTCGAGACTGCCGAACCAAACTACCACCGCACCAAATCAACCGGACCAAATCTCATCCACCGGACCAAGCTGCCACCGGACCACCAAGCTCCTACCACCGGATCAAAGCAAACCGAACCAACTCCACCAGGCCAGGTTAGATTAGCCCAGGCCCATCAGCAACCATATACATCCAAGACCCCTGCTCCCAACCTCACTCTATAAATAGAGGGGCAGGGATACAACAATGGGGACAAGGTTTGAGAGCTCAAGCACGGAAGGAACTTTCAAACAACTTTCTTTTACTTGTATCAAAGCTTTGTACTTGTAATCACAACAAAAGAAGAGAAATAACATATAAAGTGGACGTAGGCACATTCTGGCTGAACCACTATAAATCTGCGTGTCTTTTTACAGTTTAGCCCCTGTTTTTCATATATTTGCATAAACCTCCAAAATCACTAAGAACAACATAAGATCTACTAAATCATACAACTTTGAGGTGTTTGTCCATTTTTTGTGCAAACAGAAAGCGGCAGAGTCTCCCCAGTGTTCTCCCAAAAAAGGTCCATTTCACTGTGCCCCTGCCTCTCTATTTATAGACGAAGATGGGTTGGACTTCCCTGGTGGGCCTAGTGGAAAGATACCTCGGCCCAAAACAAGTAACATCTGTGTGCCGAACCATGAATTCCAAATGGGAACTCTGTGTCGAACCTCTCGTTACCGGGTCAAATAACTGGTTAACAACCACATTCTGATGTTTCCTGCTAAGTGCATCCGCTACCTTATTTCCTTTTCCCGATGTATACTCGATGCAAAATTCATAAGCTGCAACAAACTCCAGCCATCTCTGCTGTTTCATGTTCAGCTCCTTCAGAGAGAATAAATACAGTAGAGACTTATGATCCGTAATAGCTCAAACCTTTCTCCTAAAAGATAATGTCTCCACACCTTCAATGCAGAGATTACCGCTGCCAACTCCAAATCATTAGTCGGGTATCTCACTTCATGCGGTCTAGAAGCATAGACAATAACCTTTCCATTTTGCATTAGCACAACACCTTAAATCAGTACCACATGCATCGGTGTAAACTACCAACCGCTGATTCCCATCAGGAACTACTAACACGGGTACATTGGTTAACAAATGTTTTAACTTACGGAATGCCTCCTCACATTTGTCAGACCAAAAAGACTTTACGTCCTTCCTGGTTAGCATGGTCAAGGATGCCGCAATCCGTGAGAAATCCTTAATGAACCTTCGGTAGTATCCTGCAAGTCCAAGAAAGCTTCTAATTTCACTTACCGTCTCTGGTCTTTTCCAATTGTTAACAGCTTCGATCTTATCCGAACCAACTGCTAAACCTTCCTTGGAAACTACATGTCCAAGGAACTTCACTTCCTTCTTCTAGAAATGACACTTTGAGAACTTCGCTTTCAGCTGATGTTGCCTTGGCGTCTCCAACACTATTCTAAGATGATCCGTATGATCCTTCTCATTCTTAGAATATACCAAAATGTCATCAATAAAAACCAACATGAACCTATCCAAGTACTCTCGGAAAATCCGGTTCATCAAATCCACGAAGAAAGCTGGCGCATTGGTAAGCCCGAATGGCATAACCAACCACTCTTAAGACCCATATCTGGTCCTAAACGCTGTCAAAGGAATACTGCCCTCTGCCACTCTTAGCTGATGGAAACCTGTCGCCAAATCCAGCTGGGAAAACACTTTGGCTCCACTCAACTGATCGAATAAATTGTCGATTCTCGGCAAAGCATACCTATTCTTGATCGTCCTCTCGTCTAACATACGATAGTCGATGCACATCCTTAACGACCCATCTGGCTTCTTCACGAATACCGCGGTCATTCCGGAAGGCGAACAACTTGACCTGATGAAATTCTTTCCTTCCAATTCCACTAGCTGCATCTTCAATTCCTTCATCTCGGTTGGTGACATCCTGCTAGGTGGTCTACTTACGGGTTCAACACTCGAAATGAGATCTATCTGAATCTCGATTGCTCTCTTTAGAGGCAAGCCTGAAACTAGTTCAAACACATCCGCAAACTCTCTTGCAACATAAACCTGCTTCCACTCTGCTTCCGTTCCTATGGCACCCAATAACGCATAAGCATTTCCGTCCGAACTCCTTCCTGAGTAAATAACTCGGTTACGGTTATTAGGGTGTCTCAATGATATTTCTCCCTCTTGGAAAAATATACTAGTATCATATCTATCTAACCAATCCATACCCAATATGATCTCGAAACCCACGAAATCAAAAACATGTAAATTGCATGCAAACATATGACCTAACAAATCAAGTTCTCACCGGTCATATCTCATTCCCAGAGTTGCATACCCTCCTATAAGATTCGCAACCCTTAAAGGAGTAATAAGGTATAAAGGTTCCAGACATAAGCAATCTACCAAATACTGAGATATAAATGAGTGCGATGCACCGGTATCAAATAGTATCTTAACCGGAGTACTATGAATCACAAGCATACCTTTCATCACATCTTTTCCTTTCTTAGCAGCCGTTAGTCTAGAGGATGATGGTTCCAATGCAAAGACCATTCCCTTTCCAGCCTTAGCAGCCTCGGGACACTTGTCCTTGTAATGCCCCATCTGGCCACAGTTGTAGCACTTCACATTCGGCCTCACTGTAACTGCTCTTCCATCACTCGAGCGACACTCATTAGCATAGTGCCCCTTCTTATCACACTTGTAACAGACAATATAGGCCTTGCTCTTCTTAGCTGCTACCCGCGACTGGGCACCTTTCTTCTTGAAGAACTTCCACTTCTTACCTTGAAAATTTTGAACCTCAGCTAGTTTCCCCTTTCCAAAAGTAGAAAGCATCTCTTCATTCCGAATCGCCATCTCAAAAACAATATGACACTGATCCCGGAGGTTTGGCATGTTTGCTATGGCGATCTCAGGATTCAACCCCTGGCAAACTTATCATCCTCTGAATGACAGTATCAACTGTAGCATGTTCGTAACAGGACAGCTCATCGAATTCCGTAGCATACTCAATCACCGATTTATCCCCCTGGACTAAATCTGCAAACTTCTTAGCAACGATGACTTGGCAACCTCAGATAGAAATCTTTCTTCGTACCTCCTTCGAAATTTAGCCCAAGTCAGGTTTTCCTCTAGCTCTCCCATGGTAACTCCATTCCACCAAAACAATGTTGCTCCCTACAATTGCCTTGAAGCAAGTCTTCTCTTCTTCATATCTATCAAGCCGAGATCTGCAAATATCCTCGCACAATGCAATAGCCAGTTTTCCAACCCTACTACATCCTCGGTACCTAGAAAAGGCTTCCTTCCAAGACTAGCGTAATCCCTGCTCAGCTTGGCATAATCATTGCCAACTGGGGCCACTGGATTAGCTCCTCCAGCATTCCCTACAGCCACTCCCGCAGCTGCTCCATCTTGCATCATATTCACGAAGAATTGATACATTATCCCCATATTAACCGGTGGAATCTCAGCACCAACGTTGGCATTTGCATCTGGGTTTGCATTTGCCTATCGACCCTGGTTGCTTCTAGTATTGGGTTGAACATTTCCACTTGTTGCGGTGCGTCTTCCACCTTGATTCACTCTTCCACTTCTTGCCTCCATATCTTACTTTCCTACTACTTGAAATCCAATCCTGGCAAGATACAGAAGAACGGTCTAAGAGAGGGGGGAATACATACTTAGGTATTTATAGCAAAGCACACATACATTACTATAACGCTTACCTAAGCCCAACTATATTTCAAATTCATTAGATTTGCTTTAAAAATCTTTTAAGGTATAAATTCCTTTTAAGGACGTAAACCATGCTCTAATACCAACTTGTTGCATCCCGCTTCCGGAGGCTCAAAACTAACTGCTACGGATGTTGCAGTCATCCATAGGTGTTATTTCTGAGTGACCGAAATCGGAATCTTGAAACTATTGGCAACACAGAAACACAAGAATATGAAAAATTTTAAACTTCAATAAAACATAATTTCTCATTCCTTATGAATTTCAATTTAAGATTTAATTACATAATCCCAGACGTTAACCACGTTCAGATCACATATACATGTATAAATTACGATAAGAGCGACATATGAAGATGTCCCCTTATGATGATCAGAGAACTAATAAATATAAACTTTACAGCTCTTAGCACATCACAGCGCAAAACACAAAATAGCTCCTATATAGCTAACACTACCTCCTGCACGTCTCCGGAAGCTTATTCATCCAAAAACCTGAAAGTCTCCCACTCTCAGACTACTCAAATTAATTTTGAGTACCCGAGAGTTTGTGGAGAAATGCAAACTTCGAGTTAGAAAATAAGTCTGGTATGAATAATCCCCTATCATCTCTTATCATAAATAGATATCTAGTAAGACCACGCCGCTTAGCGGAACGGGTTGTCCCCTCATTAGTATCCAAAACAAAACATGCAAATCCTTTACTATGCTCCTGCACCCAAAATGATTAGTCTTAACATAATATGAAATAAAGCCATAAATCATATATATTGAATATCCCATCCACCCATTCATTAGATATCCCATCTGAAAGCAATTTATTAGATTTCCCATCTAAAATCAATTTATTAGAGTTCCCCTTTAAAACTTTTAAAATGACTGTCATAATTCAATAGGCCTATCCGTCCCAAATTCGTTTAAAATAAATGCCGATTATCCAGCGTACATTGTTTTATAAAAGTTGGTGTGGGCTATCCACCGCACACTCCATAGTTTTCCTAGGATGACTATGAACCCTTGGGGTGCCAAATCCCGAGGCTAACCACCTCCGGCAAAACATTCTTTACTTTAGAAAATTGATGTGGGCTATCCACCACATAATCCATGGTTTTCCTAGGTTAACCAAGAACCCATCACTTGGCTAATTAAAAATCATGATCCCCATGATTATTTATAAAAATTCATGATCCCCATGATTGATTATTTTCCCTCGGTATACCACCTGTTTAACCTATTCCCTTTGGTAGCCCCAATTAGGTTATATTAAATAAAAACACATTGATAACCCCAATGTATATTTTCGAAAGCATATTTCTGTTTGTAACCCCAAACTATGTATCGAAAACATTAAACCCAACCTAGTGTCCCCAAGGTTTTATAACATTCATTTTATATAAGGATCCCCCTTACATATTCAAACAAATATAAGTATTTTATGCTATAACCCTTCGAATGAAGTCCCATTCGAAAGTAAATAAACATCCAAAGTTAGCCCCTTCGGAAACCTTTCTTTTGAAAGTATCACAAAATCATACCTTTCGATCTTGTCGAAAGGTCCTACCTTTCGACCTTGTCGAAAGGTCCTACCTTTCGACCTTATCGGAAGGTTTCTTTTCTACCTAGTCGAAAGGTTTACCTTTCGACCTATTCTAAAGCCTGGGGTATCCCCCCATATAAAACCATTTATAAACCTTTCAAAAGCAATGAAACCCAAAACCTTTCGTAATCATTGAAGGTAACCCCTTCAAAACCTTTCAAAATCAAACCTTTCGAAACCATTCAAAGACAACGAAGTGTTGGTGTTGGAACCAACCCTTTGGAAGTATACTTCCGACCTTGTCGGAAGGTTTACCCTTCGACTTTGTTGAAAGTTATTAAAACTTTTACTTTAAAAACAATTGGAGGTTCAAAAGTAACCCCTTCTTCTTCCCTTTCTTTCCCTTCGGCTTTGTCGAAGGCAACCCTTTGACTTAGTCGAAGGGATTAAAACACCTTTCTAGAAAACATTTTAAAACAATTCTCCTGAAGGTTTAAACTTTCGAAGATCCCCTTCGAAACCCCTTCTTGAATATATAAAATTTTTAGTCTTTTATAAAATGATAGAGTTGAAGGATCCCCCTTCAACTTATTGGAAAGCAATTATGTTTCTATTCGAAAGCAAAGGAAGCAGCCTCCCCATCCCTTCGCTCCTTTTCCCTTTGATACCGTGTCTACCTTTCGACTTAGGAGGAGGGTAATTGTTTACCTTCCGTCTTAGACGAAAGGTACCTTTCGACTTCGTCGAAAGGGTCAAAGCGGGCTTGTTGGAGTCGAAAGCCGACTGGACCTACTGAAGTGATGTTTTATCTTGCTTGTCTAATTTTGATTGGCTAAGGAGCCTTCTCTTGTACTTCAAAATAGTAAAAAGTATACAAAAGTTAACCTTTTTCTTAAAACACTATTCTTCTTCCCCAATTAAAATTTAAAATTGCTGCCTTCCTTCAGAATTGACTAATTCGAAGGCAATTTTGCAGTTTAGCCCGTAGGCTTAAATAATTTAATTTCCTTAGTAAATCACTATGGAAAATCCCCAAAAATCACCAAAATCTGATAAATCATATACTTCAACTTATTAAAATTTCAAAGCATATGAAAATAAAAAAAATTCAGAATTTAACCAAAACCGAATAAAAACGTGTTAATTAGCCCATTAACATTTAAAACACCTATGTCTTATCCAAACAAAGGTTTAAATGGTCACATCCTAACCAAAATCACAAACATGAATCAGGTATAACCCATAACCGATCCAAACACAGAAAAATGAGATGATAAACATGATTATTCACCTTGATTAGTTAATTGGAGAATGAGATAATTTCCTAGCTTTAATTCCTTAGCTTTATCTTCAATTTATTGCTCTTCCTGGAGCTTTTAATAGTCGATCGAAATATAGGTGAGGAGTTCTGAATGAGAAAGTAAAAGTTCTTTAAGGTGGAGGAAGAGATTTATACTAAGAAATGTAGCCCTATTTCCAAGTTTACCATTAGGAAGTTCCTCCTTCTTAATTTAGTTAAGTCTTATTTTAATTCATTCATTAAGACGCGACCATTGGATTTATTAATCTTATCTCCTAAATTATTCCCATTATTCAGTTTAATTTATCTAATTAAATATCCTGAATGATGTTAATTAAAATTCAGGGGCTTTACACGGGAACAGAATACGCATCCAAAATGGTGCTTGAGGCTTTAAGAAAGCACTAACCGAAAGTTAAGTTTTCGAAGTGCCACTTTTGGAGGAGGGAAGCAAGGTTCTTGGGTCATGGTGTTTCGGAGCAGGGCATCGCTATTGAAACTACCAAAATAGTCGCGGTCCTAGATTGAGAAAGAATTATGGATCGATAGATGCAAGATGTTCTCTTGGATTAGTAGGTTATTATAGAAGATTCATTAAATGCATCTCTAAGTTAGCAATACCGTTGGATTATTTGACGAAGAAGAATTAGACTTTTGCATAGGATGTAAGGTATTAGCACGTAGTCGTTAATCTGAAAGAAAGGTTTAAGTGTGCACTAGTGTAAGTAATTCTAGACAGAAATAAGGAGCTGACAATATACGCATATGCTTGTGGTACTGGACTTGGGGCGGTATTAATGCAACAGAGTAAGGTTGTCAGTTATGTGAGCAGGCAATAGAAACCATAGGAGAGGAAATATCTAACCCGTGACTTAGAGCTAGCAGCAATAGTATTTGCATTGAAGGCATGGTGGCATTATTTTCAAGGACAAAGGTTCGAGTAATTCACCAATTTAAATCGATTATATACCTTTTCTCATAGAAGGACCTTGACCTTGAGTTTTAAATTTTAAATCAAATCGAACGACGTTCGATTTAACCTAAAATTTTAGTTAGCTCCAATCATCTCCAGATCAGTTCGATAATGTAGTGCTCGTCACCACGGTTTCATCACCGCTTGTTTCGCTTTATTTGGACCTTGTATGACAACGTTATACAATTTATAAGGTTGCATGAATTAGAATATAATTAACTTACTTGAACTAAAATTGTAAATTAAATAACCTTATCAAAAATTTAGCCCGGCCCACTAAGCAAAAACCTGATCCATACCTTCTTCTTCCCTATTTCATATTCCTGTACATGCGAACACACTTCATCATGCTCTACACGCGGTGCACTGACACAACACCTCCCTCCTCCATCAACCATCCCGACACCACCAACGATCGCCCCTCACCAATCTCCATCCACTCGCCACTTCATCACCTCCTCCGAGCCACTACACAACTTCACGACCTCACTAGTAGAACCCGACCTCGCCCATTATCGCGATGACTATCCACGCGCCGCACCGACCAAATCTCGTCCTCCAACTACTACTTGCTTCGCCGAGTCCAAATCTAATGCCCAATTTCCCAATCGAAGCTTCGATTTCTTCCTATAGCTAACCCTAGCTCGAACTGATGTTCAACTTCACTATTGATCAGCTCGACTCGAAGCTGCACCTCACAACCCATACATCAGATCGAAGCTCTTGGAAAAATATGAATTTTGAAGTAAGTTTGATGATTTTTAATTGAGTATAGGTCGAGAAATAATTTTTCAAAGTTTTCATTTTTTTTTCTTTTTTCTTTTTGTTCTGTCATGCTTGTTTAAATCAAAGAAGGGAGAAGCTTGATTTAAAAGGTATGGGGTGGGTAGGTTATAGGTATAGGGTGGCTGATACAGTAAAAATGAGGTGATGTGAAGGTATGGTCAAATCAATGTATATATTATTTTAAATTCAGAATATCTGGCTATTAATTTCGAACTCCGATTGAAACGTGCCGCCAGGCATTCGTAATGTTATACCCCTATTTCGAACACAATGGAACAAGTTTCGAGTCCCAGTTCGATCGTATGGAGAAGATAGTTTTTTGGACTCAATTATTATATTGAAATTTTGATATTAAATTCAATGAGTTTCTATCCCATACGACCAGACGATAACTCCAAATACTACGAAATTTGAAATTCGATAATAATTCACTATTACGGATCCAATGGAGCTAGTTTCGTCGAAATCCGAGATAGTGGCCAAAATGGCTATTTTTACTCGTCAAATAAAATATAAAATTATCAAATTTTAAATTAAACACTTAAATTCAATTTTTAGGTGTTGACAATCTTCTTCCATATTTAAATAACATCTAAATTAACTTTTGAAATCATTTTCATTCATATTTAATTTAGGATTCAGTTATTCTAATAATTTTCAAAATTTAAACTTAAACAATTTAGTTGTTCAATATTCAACAAATTTTCAATATTAGATTTCAAATGAATTTTAGTTATCAATCAATTACTTTATTTACATCTAATGAATTCAACGTTTATTATTCAATTCAACTATTGATTGTAAACACATTCAATACATAGCATTTCCTTTCAATACTTGTTATTACATAAATCTTCGAAATTTGTTTGTTTCAAAATCTTGTTCTAGTTCATATTCAACAACTATATTAATAAATCATTAAAATTTTTATTTTTAACCATTTTTATTCACTAATTACAATAAATTTAATAATTTAAAATAGTTAAAAAATACGGGTCGTTACGTTCTCCCCCACTCAAAACTTTTCGTCCTCGAAAAGGAACTAAGTAGAGAATTTTACATTTGATATATTAAAAAAAATAATTAACTTATAAAACATAAAATCTATTAGAAAACTTTTACTACGTTTCTACTACGCTACTCCGATCGGCTTACGGAAATTACAATGTAGTTATCAAAACAAGTTATAAAATTTTTTAAAGCTTCAAAATTTTTCTAACTCCCGGATTTACGGAAAATTTCGACAGAGTCTTCTTTGCGCGACTCGATCGGAAAATTTTTACAATTCAATATATTACCCAAATATACCAAATAGATATCAATATACATCTCATCTCAATGATGAGGCATTCCGTAGGGAAAAATATAAAAGCGCGGTATGTAATCCGAGATGTGTACCTTATTATTATTAATACGAGCGAGTTCGCTCGTATTAAGCAAGAAAAAGCATATAAAACCCGCGTATATGTCCGAACGGTCTTCTTATGTACTTATCTCAACTCAATTTAGAATATTAATCATTATATAAGATATAGAACATGTATGAGTTAAATAGAAGCATATAACATGAATTTTAAACCCAAACCATAACTAAGCATTAATATACGACAAACAACAATCATATACAGTAAAATAGTTATAACGACGATTTACAACAAAAGAAACCATTCAATTATTATTATTCATCCATTTAATTCATAACGATATGAATTTACATTATCCAATGTCAATATTTCAATTAATACACTTCATTTTTTATTAACATCCAATTTTTATTAGCATTTAATTGGTTTACTTCCAATTTATTCAAGTCTATTTCATTTGCATTCAATTTTATTCAATTCAATCAGTTAAATTTCAATTGTTTCATTTTATGTTTAGCAACATCTCATATCAATTCATTTATTCACATTCATTCTACACTTAAGCTCATTTTCATTTTAATCAATGTTATTTCATTTACTCATTTTATTAATACAATTCACCAACTTCTTCCAATTATTCATTTCGGTTAGCTTTTCATAAGTTAAAGTTCATTTCATAATTCAATATTGGCCTCCTTTCTTTAACATCCATATTCAATTTATTTAACATCTTGTTTGACTAACATTTATCAAAGTTATAAACTATAAACTTTACTTTACATTTTCGCGAAACATTTAAATAATAATATTCATATCTCCATTTTTAGCACCAACATCATTAATGAATTATTTCTTATATCCTCACTTAAGTTTCTTTTCAACTTAATTCACATTTATTTTCACAGCTTCATTTAATAACAGATTTATTTGTGAAACATTTTATTAATCATCACTTTAGTTTATAATCATTCTATAAAAGTCCAACTTCTTATATATGACTTTATCTAAGTTTATAATTATCTCAAAAATTACAAATTCAATTTCAAAGTTTTTTTTGCAAATTTCTATTTAATTCTATAACCAATTTACAAAGATATTATTTATTTCATTCATCTACATTCTTAAGTTCCACTTTCTTATTCCATTTAGTCATTAATCATTGCATATTATACTAATTAAGTATATAACATCTATTATTAAAACTAAATTTCCATTTATATACATTTTAATTGCTTTTTAAGTTTTGTTTACTTGTATAATATCCCATTACATATCCAAACCGTCATTTTAACTTTTAACACTTGGTAAGTCTTATTATATGTTATTAGAACGCAATTTGGTATTATACAAATTAATCTGATTCATTTTTCTTAATTAGAATGTTCACTATTTTAACCTGTTTAAATTTTATTTACTTTAAATTTAAGAGTTGCAAACTTCAATTCTAAAGCTTCTTGAAACTTTTAGCTTAGATTTCCTAATTCTCTTATTTTATAAGCTCTGGTCATTCAAATATTTCATTTCCTCTAGATAATTTGAAGATTATTAACTAACAGAACTTAAAAAAAATTTAAATACCGGGTTCATTTCAAATCATTTAAAATAAGTATATATACTTAGCTCTTTTGGATGTCAAATCATACTTTTGGAGTTTAAACCAAAATCTGTTTATCAAAACTTTTTCATAGCAAAGCTTCTCAGAAGTCTCCCCTACTTTTAGACTTGAAAATTGTAACGACCCGCCATTTTGGACCATTCGCATCCATTATAAGTGTATAGGTAGACACTCATGCCGGAGTTGAATTGCTCAAAATACCGCGTTGTTAATTTAAATTGGCAAAACTGAACATATACAGTAAATAAATAATCACAGATCACAAACACAGAGTAATAAGTGCAGCGGAAATAAAAGAGATAGTAGTTCATGAAGCTACTATATGAATATATAAAATACATCAGAGTTTACAACAAAAGAGTAATACGATACATCAGAGTTAAACTAGATACAACGGAAGAGTAATAGATACAGATCAGAATACATCACTGGAATCATCGAATATCTGAAAGCTGGATAGATAGCTGAATCTCCAAGCGAAGCTCCAACTTCAAAGGTGAGTCTCGAAAGCTGAACTACTCAGTCTGACCCGAGCGTAAAGCAAAACACAAAACACTCGAGTCAGGATTAACATTCTCATATTAATAAATCCAACTCAAGTGAAATAGCAATTGAAATACAAGTAACTCAAAGGATGTTGGAATAACCATCCTTTAAGGATCCGTCAAACTATCTACTATGTAGTAATGTACGATAAGTAGATAATGTCTATCAGTAATATAAAAGATATCAAAATAGCGTTAAGTCATGGCCCATTCCACCCTTAACACATTTTTATTCCCACAAGCATATACAAGACCGTAGTTTCCCCAAAACCGGAAGTCACCAGAGGGCAATCCATATACTCAAGGTACAAAACAAATTCGTAGTGGTCGCGCATAAATGGAATACAAGTATGACAAGGCACATGAGGCTATACCCAAGGTAGTGATACTACCGTTCGCCTGATCCGGACTGGTGAGAACGCAACGCCGCAGCGCCCGCAACACCGTGAGACAACACTCCCAAAATCAAGGGTGCACCAATCGACAACAAGTATAAGTAGTTCGAAGAAGTGTGTCCACTTGAGGTATCAATCCTCCATTGGCCCGGCACAGCTCCTGTTTTAGTCATTTCCAATTTGACACAAGTGTCAAGGCTATCCATTATCGTTCTCTTCCTTCAATCATCACGAACATCATTTCCAACCACTTCATTCTGGATCATCACTCCGCGTATAGTTATTAAAGTGGTTTTCGGTTTAGATAGAGAGTATATCCATAACCGAATTCCGGTCTCTTTAATAACTTTCGTAATTATTACACCGATTGGTCGTTTATTTATTTCAAAACCAAATCAATTCAATTTCAAATAGAATTCGTAAATCAACAATTTATTTGTCTTTCAAAAACCAATTTCCAAAAATTTACGTTTCAAAACTTTCCAATTTCAATTTCAACATTTCTATATTCAATTTCAAAGTTTCAATTAAAACAATCCAAATATTTGTTGCATTTAGTATATAAGTTTCATTCCGAAATCATTTAAATAAATTTAATTTAACCTTCAAATCAATTTAAACTCATTTATCGATTTTATTCAATATTCATTAAATTACTTTATCATTCAAAACAATTTCAATTGAATTTTCAATTCATTAAATCAATTCTTAAGTTCAACTTCATTAAATCAAAATTTACAATTTTGAATTAAATTAAATTCGTCAAATCAAATTCTTTCAATTACAAGTCTTATATTAATTCCAAAATTATCACATTTCATTTCTTGTTAAAGAATTTCAATTTCACTTATTACTTTCTTAAATAATTTTCCAAAACTTACTTAATAAAGAAATTCAATTTCAATTATTTACGAAGTAAATTCACTTATTCAAATGTCCAATTTTTCTTATTAAAGAATTTCAATTCAATTTAATCATTAAATAATTCAATCTTATTTAATTATTAAATAGTTCAAAACTCAATTATTAATTAATTTCAAAGTTTAATAATTCCAAACTCAATTATAATTTCAAACTTAATTATCAATCGTTTCAAAGTTTAACCATTTCAAACTTAATTATAATATCAATCATTTCTCAAATAAACAACATTCTTTCGTCAATTACATTGTTAATATTTCGTTTCAGATTATTATATATTAACATTTTCTTTTCATAAAAATTCCAATTTCAACTTCATTTCAAAACAATATTATTTATTCAAATAAAATCTTCGTTTTATTTTTAAATCAAATTATTTACCAATCGGGTTTTATTTAATTTTCTGTCCTAGGTCAAGATTTAAATTTGGGTATTTATCATTTCAACCCGATTCCAATTCAACTCAAAATCAAAACATATCAAAGGGAACTTGCAGTGTGATAACTGGGATGGTGTCAAAGTAAATAAACAAGCAATAACAACAATCAATATCAATCCAATAATCAATTCAAATAATCCCGAAATAACCGTATTAATTCGCATTGTTATTTGTACGAATTAATATAATTATTTCTAGAATCTACACTATCATTTCATGTAGATTAAAGATTATTACATTACGGTTTCCACTTGTCACTTCAATTACAATTTCATCCATCATCAATTTAACAACATACATTCAGTGGTTCAAAATGTAATTAAACAATCCTACGTGTCAATAAATTTAACAGTTTAAAGGGGTCATATTATACAAATGTCAGTTAATCAAATTTAACATTTAACTATCCTATATCAAGTTCAATTTCATACTATTTATCATTTCTAACATTAACGATTTAACGTCTAATATAAACATCAACAATCAATCAATGATCAGCCAAACTGTATTATCATCGCATAAATAATTAACAGATAATGGTGTCAGGTGTCACAGGTAAACTGATACAGGTAATAGCATATATAACAGTGCAATTAACTAACAGCAGTATATTTCAATTGTCGTTTCAATTGAAATCAAATCTAATAAATAAAAGAACGTTAATCGTGAGTGAGTGCTCACCTTTCGAGGCTAGAGGAGTTTGATAGACAACAAGCTACGGATTTGATCACGATTTAGAAAATCGAACAATCCAAACAAAAATCTCAAAGCGAAGTAAGCTGAAAGTGGGACCGACGGGCAAAGCTGATAGATATGAATAAAGGAAAATCAAATCAAACCGGTTTCGATATAGACCAAATATATATATATACACACATCATTATTGTATTATATATATATATATATATATTTCCTAATATTTCAAATTAAGCCAAACATTAAAATAGTATAAAATTCCAAAATCACTTTCCTAAATCTCAAGTATTAAGAGTCAAAGATACATATATTATACTTACCTTCATAACCTATACACTTAAGATCAAAACAAGATCTTATATATATATACATATCTTAAAACCCGATATCCGAACGAAATTCTATATTTTTAACATTGGAAAAATCGATGTTTATAAAATTCACACTTTTCCCCAAAATTTTCTTAAATACAATTTAAGCGTTAACACCAACATAAGTAACCACATTTATAAGAGTACTCCTCAAAATATTAATATTAACGTAAATATAACTTATTACATAAATATATATATGTCTCGAAATATTAACAAAACACATTTTATTTACGCTTCAGAATATCAACTCTTATCAACATATGTTCATATATATTGAGATCAATGTTTATAATAAAATTGGCATAAACTTACATGCCAAACTAAATGTACAGACTCAAACATATACATAGACAAGGTATTTGAGTAATAAATGCTTAAACCTGGGAATGCCAAAATGATAATAATCATTGTGTAAAATTTACGTATACTTATACTAATATATAAACATATACATAAACTTACATAAATATTTTATTTAAAATCAATATTTTTTTTTATATACATACTTATAACAAAATGAACATACTTGGACGAGTGTATAGGTTGTAAATGTTTGTATGACAGCACTCGTACACATAACACGCATATATTTTTACCTCATCTATGTAATATCTTAACTTAACCATCGGCCATAATAATTCAAATATGAACAGTATATTTTCCTTTAACACGTTTATAGATACATATAACCAGCTTTATATTTTACATATTATTCAAAGCGAAGTAAAATCAATATACAATATCACAAACCTTTATATTCTTGTTTGTAAAACAAGTATCCAGAGACAGTTTCAAATATAACAATCAGGTGGACAAAATAACGAATAGAAAATAATATGTGAAACTATTACAAATATAACAGACATATATAACCCCTATGTGTAAACTATTAACTCAATATACGTTTATGTAAACTGTCAATATATAGACACTTAATATATATATACTTTAATATATATACTGTCAACTACACCTAGGACCGAAACTTATAACTAATATATATTTAAAACTGTAACAAATATCATAATATATATATACTCTTATATACAACCCAGAGGTAAACCATACAACTCAGTAATAATAATATAAGAAAAATCAAATAACTATGTACATGAAATCTATATAATAAAACCTACTCTGTTACTTCATATATACTATACCATACTTATTATACTAATATATATAAGCTTTCTCAGTAAAATACAAGTCATACATATATTAGAGATGAATATATACCTCACACCCTAGGAGAAGTGAGGCACGACATAGATACAAGGCTCGAACGGAAGGCAAACTCGGCCGAGGCTGAGGAGGTGCTGACGGAGGGGTTGATGGTCGGAGGTTGTGGTGACGTTTGGTTGATGTAGGCCGAAGGGAAGGCTTGGATCGGAGGAGAGAAGAGATGAAAGCAAGGCCGATGGTGGTCTGGGGTGACATTGGTGTTCGATCAAGTCTCACGGTGGTGGGTGAGCTTGCATCCTTGGAAGCTTGGGTGGCTATCGTTGATCATGGTGAGGTAGACAGGGAGATGAAGGCGGGTCTGGGCTACGGGAAGGGGAGGTGGTGCGGGTTCGGGTAGGGTGGTTCGATGCTGGGCTTCGGGCGAGAGGAGGGTTAGGTGGTGGCGGGTCGTTGGCTGAACTGGGTGTGCGAGCTACTCGCGGCGGCTGGAGGAAGGGAGGAGGGGGAGTGCGGAGGCGTTTGTGGTGGAGCAAGGAGTCGCGTGAGTCTGTAGCATGCGGAAGAACATGGCTGAGGAGTGGTGAGGGGAGATGTGTTCGGTTGTTAGTGGAGGTATAGGAAGATGCAGAAGCAGTATAAACTCATATTGTAATTCATATGTAAAATTCCTATTCAAAGCTATCAACTAGAAACGAAAGGGTGGATAAAGAAACGAGCAGCCATAAAGTAGATGAACGAAATAAATGTTCACGAAAATAGATGGTCACTATAAATTTTCTAGGAATATGAAATGAAAAGGCTATTGGTTAAAAGACGTTGAAAAAAAAAACAAAGGGAAAACCAAAAGGTTTTAAAACCGATACCGATACAAAATTGTTTTCATGAATTCCGCTACGAATCAGGCTTCAAAATACAGAATTGTGTATTCCACAGAGATCAGCTCGGCGAGACGATCACAACGGTATACAGATATCAGTGGTACGATCATCCGATAAAAATCGATATCGGTACCAGAATGCTGCTATTTTGCAGAAAATAAGAACGACGGAGCAATAGATGTCCGAATTTGGAAAAATGACGAACTGACATCTTGCTCAGAAGATGGTTTAGAATTTTTCTATGTAAAAATATTTTGGTTTTGAAAACGTTTTATATTCAACGCTTTTTAACTGATTAAATTGAAGTGAATTTACGCGCGAAATAAACTTTCGTAATTTCGGACGAAAATTTACCATTTGCTATGTTTAACTAGACGTATTCCAAATATTAAATTTTTATTTCAAAATTTTATTGTTTAAAATTTCACAAAATTTCAACTAATTACGTTATTAAAACGGTTGAAATTTACGGGTCGTTACATTCTCCCCCACTCAAAACTTTTCGTCCCCGAAAAGGAACGAGGTAGGAGAATAGAAACAACCAGAAGAAAACAGATTTGAAAAAAAAACAGAATAACAATTTATTTAAACCATATAAATTCAAATTTAAATTAATTGATATTCAATAATTGATTTAATCCATTTGATTTCACTGAAATCATTCTCAACTATTACTAGATTGATTTTCTTATTATCCAATCATCTTTAATTAACAGTTTCAAATCATAAATTTGAATAGTCATTTATTACAATCATATTTTATTTCAGCAATTTAAATTCTTCTTTATTCCAAATTATTGTTAAATTTATTCTACTTAATATATCTGATCACATATATTTAGCCCATATAAATTAATTTAACCATAAAAGTTCCAATTTAAATAAATTTATATTCACAAACTGCCTTTAAATTCGAGGTATTTTCATAAGTTGGTCTAATTTCAATTTATTAATTAACCCTAACAAAATTTATTTTTCAATTATCTTATTATTCTATTTATCTCTATTAACATTTTATAATTAAAATTTAAGTGTACAACATTTATTATAACCACTCAAATTTTATTTATAAATTCAATTTATATTATATATAATCCAATTACATATTCAACTTCTGAATGATTTAGGTAAGTTGTATTAGAATGCAGTTGAACAATATACAAATAAAATTTTCCTAATTCAATTATTTCAAGTTTAAATATTTATTCCAAATTTTGGTTTTATTTATAATTAAAGTCATCCTTTAACAAAATTTAAGAATTAGATTTCCGATTAACTTTAAACAATTTAGAGATATATATAATATATTTATATCAAATCAAATTAATTTTTAAAATAAGATACCTCTATATATGTCAATCAAAATATACTGAAGAAATTCAAATCAAAATATATATTTTTTTCTCAAAACAAAACCGTAGCAAAGCTACAGAATGGTTTCTCCACTTCGAAACTCGAAAATGAATGTCGATGATGCGGCCGCCATCACCGAGATTATTTTCCAGCGACAAAGAGAAGAACACTGATTTCAATAGTTTAAAATTCTTTGAAAACGGTTCTATTTGAAAATATTTAAAACTATACACCTAAAACTTTCAAATCAAAGTTGGAAATCACCGGAAATTAAATCCTCAAATTCTGATTTAAATCCATTTGAATTCCAAATTAAAATTTTAAACCATGTTCTATAATTTCATTTATTTATCATATTAGAATAATCAATGGTTTTCCAAACAATAAATGAAAATTAAATATTATCATTTTTGACAACAGATTCATTAACAATTTAATTTCAGAAAACTTATATTTATATATAATATAATCACACAAAACCTTTATTTTATTTATCAAACTTGAAAACGATATTGTGTCAGTTTGCTCTGTTAAAGTGTTTTAGAAATCCTATCGATAGCATTGATCAGACGAATCGATCGGAAACCCAAATCAACATTAACAACTCAAACAACACAATATATTCTAAAACATTTTAAATATAATTTTATAAATACAATTTCTCGCTCGACGATACAAGAACAGATTTCAAAACAAGGATAGAGATTCAAATTTTTGATAGACCCTAATCAAAGAAATTTCAATTCGAAAATAAGTTCGAAACAGAAGATAAGATAATTCAATTACCACAATCGGGAGATGGATGAGTTTATTTAATTCACGGGCAACCTTAACCGGGTCGACCGTGACTCTAAGAATAAGATCGACGTAGAATTCCGAGGCAAATCGACATTCGATCTCAAGAAATAAAATTCAGGTATAGCAGGAGATAGATAGCATCGTAAACCGAGGATACAGAAATCTCCGGTAAATCAATGCCTATTGTAAAGGAGTTTCACCCCTTTACCAATCATTCGAAGATTGGCGAGACCGCCGATTCATTATAAAGATCATTCGAAATGGAGTTATGGGATGCTCCAGAATTGAAAGAAGACGAATAGTGAGGGGGCATGAATGAATTTTGGAATCGCCGGGAACGTTCCAAAATTCAAAGGAATCGAATCAGAAGGAAGAGATTGAAACTCGAATGAGAGTGATTCTGTAAATACATTTACTCTATATGTTAAGTTTTGCCTAGAGCTACCAAAGCTCTGATACCAACTGTAACGACCCGCCATTTTGGACCATTCGCATCCATTATAAGTGTATAGGTAGACACTTATGCCGGAGTTGAATTGCTCAAAATACCGCGTTGTTAATTTAAATTGGCAAAACTGAACATATACAGTAAATAAATAATCACAGATCACAGACACAGAGTAATAAGTGCAGCGGAAATAAAAGAGATAGTAGTTCATGAAGCTACTATATGAATATATAAAATACATCAGAGTTTACAACAGAAGAGTAATACGATACATCAGAGTTAAACTAGATACAACGGAAGAGTAATAGATACAGATCAGAATACATCACTGGAATCATCGAATATCTGAAAGCTGGATAGATAGCTGAATCTCCAAGCGAAGCTCCAACTTCAAAGGTGAGTCTCGAAAGCTGAACTACTCAGTCTGACCCGAGCGTAAAGCAAAACACAAAACACTCGAGTCAGGATTAACATTCTCATATTAATAAATCCAACTCAAGTGAAATAGCAATTGAAATACAAGTAACTCAAAGGATGTTGGAATAACCATCCTTTAAGGATCCGTCAAACTATCTACTATGTAGTAATGTACGATAAGTAGATAATGTCTATCAGTAATATAAAAGATATCAAAATAGCGTTAAGTCATGGCCCATTCCACCCTTAACACATTTTTATTCCCACAAGCATATACAAGACCGTAGTTTCCCCAAAACCGGAAGTCACCAGAGGGCAATCCATATACTCAAGGTACAAAACAAATTCGTAGTGGTCGTGCATAAATGGAATACAAGTATGACAAGGCACATGAGGCTATACCCAAGGTAGTGATACTACCGTTCGCCTGATCCGGACTGGTGAGAACGCAACGCCGCAGCGCCCGCAACACCGTGAGACAACACTCCCAAAATCAAGGGTGCACCAATCGACAACAAGTATAAGTAGTTCGAAGAAGTGTGTCCACTTGAGGTATCAATCCTCCATTGGCCCGGCACAGCTCCTGTTTTAGTCATTTCCAATTTGACACAAGTGTCAAGGCTATCCATTATCGTTCTCTTCCTTCAATCATCACGAACATCATTTCCAACCACTTCATTCTGGATCATCACTCCGCGTATAGTTATTAAAGTGGTTTTCGGTTTAGATAGAGAGTATATCCATAACCGAATTCCGGTCTCTTTAATAACTTTCGTAATTATTACACCGATTGGTCGTTTATTTATTTCAAAACCAAATCAATTCAATTTCAAATAGAATTCGTAAATCAACAATTTATTTGTCTTTCAAAAACCAATTTCCAAAAATTTACGTTTCAAAACTTTCCAATTTCAATTTCAACATTTCTATATTCAATTTCAAAGTTTCAATTAAAACAATCCAAATATTTGTTGCATTTAGTATATAAGTTTCATTCCGAAATCATTTAAATAAATTTAATTTAACCTTCAAATCAATTTAAACTCATTTATCGATTTTATTCAATATTCATTAAATTACTTTATCATTCAAAACAATTTCAATTGAATTTTCAATTCATTAAATCAATTCTTAAGTTCAACTTCATTAAATCAAAATTTACAATTTTGAATTAAATTAAATTCGTCAAATCAAATTCTTTCAATTACAAGTCTTATATTAATTCCAAAATTATCACATTTCATTTCTTGTTAAAGAATTTCAATTTCACTTATTACTTTCTTAAATAATTTTCCAAAACTTACTTAATAAAGAAATTCAATTTCAATTATTTACGAAGTAAATTCACTTATTCAAATGTCCAATTTTTCTTATTAAAGAATTTCAATTCAATTTAATCATTAAATAATTCAATCTTATTTAATTATTAAATAGTTCAAAACTCAATTATTAATTAATTTCAAAGTTTAATAATTCCAAACTCAATTATAATTTCAAACTTAATTATCAATCGTTTCAAAGTTTAACCATTTCAAACTTAATTATAATATCAATCATTTCTCAAATAAACAACATTCTTTCGTCAATTACATTGTTAATATTTCGTTTCAGATTATTATATATTAACATTTTCTTTTCATAAAAATTCCAATTTCAACTTCATTTCAAAACAATATTATTTATTCAAATAAAATCTTCGTTTTATTTTTAAATCAAATTATTTACCAATCGGGTTTTATTTAATTTTCTGTCCTAGGTCAAGATTTAAATTTGGGTATTTATCATTTCAACCCGATTCCAATTCAACTCAAAATCAAAACATATCAAAGGGAACTTGCAGTGTGATAACTGGGATGGTGTCAAAGTAAATAAACAAGCAATAACAACAATCAATATCAATCCAATAATCAATTCAAATAATCCCGAAATAACCGTATTAATTCGCATTGTTATTTGTACGAATTAATATAATTATTTCTAGAATCTACACTATCATTTCATGTAGATTAAAGATTATTACATTACGGTTTCCACTTGTCACTTCAATTACAATTTCATCCATCATCAATTTAACAACATACATTCAGTGGTTCAAAATGTAATTAAACAATCCTACGTGTCAATAAATTTAACAGTTTAAAGGGGTCATATTATACAAATGTCAGTTAATCAAATTTAACATTTAACTATCCTATATCAAGTTCAATTTCATACTATTTATCATTTCTAACATTAACGATTTAACGTCTAATATAAACATCAACAATCAATCAATGATCAGCCAAACTGTATTATCATCGCATAAATAATTAACAGATAATGGTGTCAGGTGTCACAGGTAAACTGATACAGGTAATAGCATATATAACAGTGCAATTAACTAACAGCAGTATATTTCAATTGTCGTTTCAATTGAAATCAAATCTAATAAATAAAAGAACGTTAATCGTGAGTGAGTGCTCACCTTTCGAGGCTAGAGGAGTTTGATAGACAACAAGCTACGGATTTGATCACGATTTAGAAAATCGAACAATCCAAACAAAAATCTCAAAGCGAAGTAAGCTGAAAGTGGGTCCGACGGGCAAAGCTGATAGATATGAATCAAGGAAAATCAAATCAAACCGGTTTCGATATAGACCAAAAATATATATATACACACATCATTATTGTATTATATATATATATATATATTTCCTAATATTTCAAATTAAGCCAAACATTAAAATAGTATAAAATTCCAAAATCACTTTCCTAAATCTCAAGTATTAAGAGTCAAAGATACATATATTATACTTACCTTCATAACCTATACACTTAAGATCAAAACAAGATCTTATATATATATATACATATCTTAAAACCCGATATCCGAACGAAATTCTATATTTTTAACATTGGAAAAATCGATGTTTATAAAATTCACACTTTTCCCCAAAATTTTCTTAAATACAATTTAAGCGTTAACACCAACATAAGTAACCACATTTATAAGAGTACTCCTCAAAATATTAATATTAACGTAAATATAACTTATTACATAAATATATATATGTCTCGAAATATTAACAAAACACATTTTATTTACGCTTCAGAATATCAACTCTTATCAACATATGTTCATATATATTGAGATCAATGTTTATAATAAAATTGGCATAAACTTACATGCCAAACTAAATGTACAGACTCAAACATATACATAGACAAGGTATTTGAGTAATAAATGCTTAAACCTGGGAATGCCAAAATGATAATAATCATTGTGTAAAATTTACGTATACTTATACTAATATATAAACATATACATAAACTTACATAAATATTTTATTTAAAATCAATATTTTTTTTTATATACATACTTATAACAAAATGAACATACTTGGACGAGTGTATAGGTTGTAAATGTTTGTATGACAGCACTCGTACACATAACACGCATATATTTTTACCTCATCTATGTAATATCTTAACTTAACCATCGGCCATAATAATTCAAATATGAACAGTATATTTTCCTTTAACACGTTTATAGATACATATAACCAGCTTTATATTTTACATATTATTCAAAGCGAAGTAAAATCAATATACAATATCACAAACCTTTATATTCTTGTTTGTAAAACAAGTATCCAGAGACAGTTTCAAATATAACAATCAGGTGGACAAAATAACGAATAGAAAATAATATGTGAAACTATTACAAATATAACAGACATATATAACCCCTATGTGTAAACTATTAACTCAATATACGTTTATGTAAACTGTCAATATATAGACACTTAATATATATATACTTTAATATATATACTGTCAACTACACCTAGGACCGAAACTTATAACTAATATATATTTAAAACTGTAACAAATATCATAATATATATATACTCTTATATACAACCCAGAGGTAAACCATACAACTCAGTAATAATAATATAAGAAAAATCAAATAACTATGTACATGAAATCTATATAATAAAACCTACTCTGTTACTTCATATATACTATACCATACTTATTATACTAATATATATAAGCTTTCTCAGTAAAATACAAGTCATACATATATTAGAGATGAATATATACCTCACACCCTAGGAGAAGTGAGGCACGACATAGATACAAGGCTCGAACGGAAGGCAAACTCGGCCGAGGCTGAGGAGGTGCTGACGGAGGGGTTGATGGTCGGAGGTTGTGGTGACGTTTGGTTGATGTAGGCCGAAGGGAAGGCTTGGATCGGAGGAGAGAAGAGATGAAAGCAAGGCCGATGGTGGTCTGGGGTGACATTGGTGTTCGATCAAGTCTCACGGTGGTGGGTGAGCTTGCATCCTTGGAAGCTTGGGTGGCTATCGTTGATCATGGTGAGGTAGACAGGGAGATGAAGGCGGGTCTGGGCTACGGGAAGGGGAGGTGGTGCGGGTTCGGGTAGGGTGGTTCGATGCTGGGCTTCGGGCGAGAGGAGGGTTAGGTGGTGGCGGGTCGTTGGCTGAACTGGGTGTGCGAGCTACTCGCGGCGGCTGGAGGAAGGGAGGAGGGGGAGTGCGGAGGCGTTTGTGGTGGAGCAAGGAGTCGCGTGAGTCTGTAGCATGCGGAAGAACATGGCTGAGGAGTGGTGAGGGGAGATGTGTTCGGTTGTTAGTGGAGGTATAGGAAGATGCAGAAGCAGTATAAACTCATATTGTAATTCATATGTAAAATTCCTATTCAAAGCTATCAACTAGAAACGAAAGGGTGGATAAAGAAACGAGCAGCCATAAAGTAGATGAACGAAATAAATGTTCACGAAAATAGATGGTCACTATAAATTTTCTAGGAATATGAAATGAAAAGGCTATTGGTTAAAAGACGTTGAAAAAAACAAACAAAGGGAAAACCAAAAGGTTTTAAAACCGATACCGATACAAAATTGTTTTCATGAATTCCGCTACGAATCAGGCTTCAAAATACAGAATTGTGTATTCCACAGAGATCAGCTCGGCGAGACGATCACAACGGTATACAGATATCAGTGGTACGATCATCCGATAAAAATCGATATCGGTACCAGAATGCTGCTATTTTGCAGAAAATAAGAACGACGGAGCAATAGATGTCCGAATTTGGAAAAATGACGAACTGACATCTTGCTCAGAAGATGGTTTAGAATTTTTCTATATAAAAATATTTTGGTTTTGAAAACGTTTTATATTCAACGCTTTTTAACTGATTAAATTGAAGTGAATTTACGTGCGAAATAAACTTTCGTAATTTCGGACGAAAATTTACCAGTTGCTATGTTTAACTAGACGTATTCCAAATATTAAATTTTTATTTCAAAATTTTATTGTTTAAAATTTCACAAAATTTCAACTAATTACGTTATTAAAACGGTTGAAATTTACGGGTCGTTACAAAAATGAACGTCGATGATGCCGCGGTCATCACCAAAATTATTTTCCAACGACAGAAGAGGGGAGTACTAAATTCATTCCTTTTAAAATTTATTTAGAAACAATTTGTATTTGTATATACTTTTAACAATTATGATATTATTTTCCAAACCTTGAAAACCTTTTCAGAAACACTGGAATTTAAATTTCTCAAATTCTCAATTTTTTAGTCATTTTACTTGCAAATTATATTTTATAATCATATAATAGCTAATAGTTTAGGAATATTGACTAATTAAACAATAAACGATAGTGATCAATATTATCATTTATAACAACCAATTCACACTATATATACCATAATAATTTCTGAAAATTATTCCTTTATATACAAAATATAATCAGGGTAAAATTAATTCATTTACCTAATTTCAAAACAATACTATGTCGAATTATTTCGTTCAAGTGTTTAGAGATCCCGATCAATAACGTTAATTACTCGTATTGACCAGAATCCATAAGCCACTCAACAAATCAACCAACACAATATAAAACAATTTTTATATTAACTAACAAATACGCGCTCATATCTATTTATACACTCAAACTCATTCTAGGGTGCTACTGACCCTATCTCTAATGAGTTACCCCTCAAAGCCAAGGTTATCGCTAAACCAAAGCTCTGATACCAACTGTGACGACCCATATTTCAGAAGGTTTAAATCGACAATAATCCACACATGTCCAACTTAAACAATCTGGAACATATATAATCATTGGGGTTAATTAAGAAAAATAAGAAAAGAAGAAGAAAACAAACATAGAATCTCACAACGGAATGATAAAATATAATAATCAAATAAACAGTTCATGAAGCTGTTTACTATACATTTGATTATAATTTATACAACATTTATTAGTGCTATACATATACAGTAGAACAAAATATAATAATGCAGTGGAACAAGCAATGATGGAATAATACTAGTAATAATATACCAAATCTTCGTCATCATCCTCCAGAATAAGTCTTCAATAAGCTGAAAAACTCAGGGCTGACCCGAGAGCAATGAAAAGACAAAAAACTCGAGTCAGGACTAAAATATTCTTATATGAGTCGAATTGATATAGCATATAACATGAGTGTAATAGCATCGGAGATGTTTACGGGATTTCACATCTCCTATTCACTGTATAATGTGTGTGCAATAACACCGGAGATGTTTCGGGATTTTCCATCTCTTAAGGATCCGTCAAAATATTTATATGTAGTAGAATACGCTATATATGTAATGTCTAATCAATAAAATAAATATTTTTCTTAGCGTTAAGGCTTTACATTGATCCCCCTTAACACGTTTTTTAAGCATTATCGTACAATTTGCATTTGATACCACCAGTAGAACGTCGGTAGTCAGGGATGCACCATGATACGACAACACTAAACCAAAATCGTATGAGTCTCGTATAGGGATAAAAGTATGACAAGGCACGTGAGGCAATGCCCAAGGTAGGATACTACCAGTTTACGCTTCCTGGCTGGTGGTAACGCTTCATAGCCATGATCGCCCATCGCGTCCAACACTCCCATAAAATCTGAGGGTGTGCACCAATCAATCACAATGTAAATGATGGTAATACGAAGAAGCGCGTCCGCTTGTGGTAGCTAACCCACTTGGCCGGTACGGCTCTTGTTTTAGTCATTTCAAATTGGCACAAGTGCCAAGCTAATCCATCATCGTTCTCTTTCTTCAAATCCAGCAAACGTATGCCAAATCCAACCACTTCGTTCTGGATCATCACTACACGTACACAGTTGTTAAAGTGGTTCGGGTATTGACAGAGAGTATGCTCATATCCGGCCCCAGTCTCTTTAAAAATCAAACATCGTTTTACACACCGGTTGGTACTTTTACATTTCGAAAACAATTCATACTTGATATCAAAATATCATATTCGCTTCAAAATCAAATCCATTTCGAAATCATCATATTTACTCAAAATATATCATTTCACTTCAAAAATCATTTTCGCCTCAATATCTTGATTTTGCTTCAAAAATCGTTTCGAATTTCAATCCGGGATTTAAATATAAACACTCCTTTGACCAATTTGAATTTTTATAAAATAGTTTAAATAATTTTAAAATAGTTCAAATAATTAAAATAGTTAAAAGTAGTTTAAAAGGTTAAAATGGTTTTATATAAAATAGTTTAAGTATTAAAATGGTTTTATATAAAATAGTTTAAGTATTAAAATGGTTTATATAGCAAAATCGTTTGGAAAATCCAAAATGATTTGAATATTTAAAAAGATAAATTTAAGTAGTTTATATCAAAATAATTTATTTGAAAATAGTTTCAAAGTCAAACTGATTCAATTTCCAAATTTCCAATTCAAATCACTTTTAAATTTCCTTTTCGATTTTTATCAATTCCGAGTTCGATTTTCAAAACATCGATTCAAAACACTTAAATCAAATTCACTTTCATTACCCAATTTGAAATCCAAATCTTTAAATATAACTCAATTTCGAAATTGTTTGGTTTCCATAAATTTGATTTTTCATTTTCTTAAAATCAAATCATTTAAATAAATTTCAAATCAAATTTTTTAAAATCGTTTAAATTAACCAATCCACTATCGTATATAATTTTCTATCCTATGGCCAAGTGATCAGTTATTTCAATTTAATTTAAGGGATGGATATATATCATTTCAACCCAAATCAGTGTCATAGGTATATATCATTTCAGCCTATTTCTTAATTTATTCGAAATAATTCAATTTACAATTTTATATACTGTAAATAATATACAGGATGATAATAGGATATATCAAAATAAATAAACATCCAAATCATCCAAACATCAATCAATAGCATCCATCACAATCAATCATCCAAATAGTCGGTAAATCACAACAATTAATATCGGGTATTTTATTGGCAATTAAATTCCAATTTCAAATTTGACTGTTTATTTTTATTTGTAACAGTAAATTCAAATGACAATTTAGATGACAATCAAATTTATCAAACAACAATCAATAAATTTATATCACTTCATAAATTCAAATTTAACTAGCAAAAAAATATTCTAGTATGTTGTGAGCATTATAAAACACTCACCTTGAGTTTTAAATTTTAAATCAAATTGAACGATGTTCGATTTAACCTAAAATTTTAGTTAGCTCCAATCGTCTCCAGATCAGTTCTAGAATGTAGTGCTCGTCACCACGATTTCATCGCCGCTTGTTTCGCTTGATTTGGACCTCATATGATAACGTTATACGATTTATAAGGTTGCATGAATTAGAATATAATTATCTTACTTTAATTAAAATTTTAAATTAAATAACCATATAAAAAATTTAGCCCGGCCCACGAAGCAAAAACCCAATCCACACCTTCTTTTTCCCATTTCATATTCATGTACACACGAACGCACTTCCTCATGCCGTACACGTCGTGCACTGATACAACACCTCCCCCCTCCATCGACCATCCCGACACCACCAACGATCGCCACTCACCAATCTACATCCACTCGCCACTTCATCACCTCCTCCGAGCCACTACACCGCATCATGACTTCACCAGCCGAACCCGACCTCGCCCGCTGCCGCGATGACAATCCACGTGCCGCACCGACCAAATCTCCTCCTCCAGCTGCTACTTGCTTCGCAGAGTCCAAATCAAATGCCCAATTTCCCAATCGAAGCTTCGATTTCTTCATATAGCTAACCATAGCTCGAACTGATGTTTGACTTCACTGTCAATCAACCCGACTCGAAGCCACACCTCACAACCCATACATCAGATCGAAGCTCTTGGAAAAATAGGAATTTTGAAGCAAGTTTGATAATTTTTAATTGAGTGTAGATCGAGAAATAATTTTTCTCAGTTTTCTTTTTTTTCTTTTTGTTTTGTCATGCTTGTTTAAATCAATGAAGGGAGAAGCTTGATTTAAATGGTATAGGGTAGGTAGGTTACAGGTATAGGGTGGCTGATATAGCAAAAATGAGCTGATGTGAAAGTATGGTCAAATCAATGTATATATTATTTTAAATTCAAATTAACTGGCTATTAATTTTGAACTCCGATTGAAACGTGCCACTAGGCATTCGTAATGTTATACCCCTATTCCAAACGCAATGGAACAAGTTTCGAGTCCCAATTCGATCGTATGGAGAAGACAGCTTTTTATACCTAATTATTATATTGAATTTTCGATATTTAATTCAACGCGTTTCTATCCCGTACGACCAGACGATAACTTCATATACTACGAAATTTGAAATCCAATAATAATTCACTATTATGGATCCAATGGAACTTGTTTCGTCGAAATCCGAGACAGTTGCCAAAATGGCTATTTTTACTCGTCAATTAAAATATAAAATTTTCAAATTTTAAATTAATCACTTAAATTCAATTTTTAAGTGTTGACAATCTTCATCCATATTTAAATAACATCTAAATCAACTTCTGAAATCATTTTCATTCATATTTAATTTAGGATTCAGTTATTCGAATAATTTTCAAAATTTAAACTTAAACAATTTAATTGTCCAATACTCAACAAATTTTCAATACTAGATTTCAAAAGAATTTTAGGTATCAATCAATTACTTTATTTACATCTAATGAATTTAACATCTATTATTCAATTTAACTATTGATTGTAAACACATTCAATAGATAGCATTTCCTTTCAAAATCTTGTTCTAGTTCATATTCAACAACTATATTGATAAATCATTAAAAAATTTATTTTTAACCATTTTTATTCATTAATTACACTAAAATTAATAATTTAAAATAGTTAAAAAAATACGGGTCGTTACAATGGGAGATTGTATGTATAAATAGACTTGTAGATGAGCTGCTTGAGAGTTCCATCATTCGAAGTTGACTATCCATCCCAAAGGCAATAAAATGTATGGAGATATAAATCAAACATTTTATTGGGAAGGAATGAAGAAGGATGTTGGGTGATTTCTCTCCAAATATATGAATTGTCAACTAGTAAAGGCTGAGTAGAAGAAATAGAATGGTTTGCTGCAACCACTTGAAATTCGACGGTGGAAGTGGGAGCAAATATCAATGGACTTCATTGACAGATTGCCGAGGAATAGAGGAGGGTATGGTAGTATTTGGGTTATAGTTGATTGATTGACGAAGAATGATCGATTCATACCATTAAAGTCTAATAGAACAAAAAACAAAAACAAAACTGGCTGAGTACTACATGCATTGGATCGTATGATTCCATGGAGTACCAAAAGGTGTTGTGAGTGATAGAGACCCATTATGCACGAGCAGATTCTGTAAGAGCTTGCAAGAGGCATTGGTGATAGAGCTATATTTGAGTACATCTTATCACTCACAAACTAACGATCAGACCGAGAGAGAATCGAATACTAGAGGATCTTTTACAAGCTTGCATACTTGACTTTAGAGGCTCATGGGAGGACCGGTTGCACTTTGTAGAGTTTGCATACGATAATAATTATTAGTTGAGCATTAGTATGGCATCACTTGAAGCTTTATATGGCCAACCATGTAATACCCTTTCATGTTGGTGGGAAATGGAGGAGAAACTAATACTTAGGCTAAATATGATTATAAAGACTTTGGAAAAAAGTAAAGTTAATTTTGTAATGAATGAAAGCTGCATGAAATAGACAAACGAGTTATGCTGATAAGAAATGTTAAGATATACAATTCTCTGTTGGCGATATGGTGTTTTCAAAATTACTCCCTTATGAAATGCAGTTCGATTCGGTAATAAAGGAAAGTTGGTACCGAAATTTATAGGACATTTTATGATACTTAAGAGGATTATGAATTTGCATATAGAGTCGACTTACCTTTGTAGGTGGTTGGTGTGCACAATATATTCCACATTTTGCTTCTTAGGAAGCTTTTGCATGACTCAAGCATGGTAGTTGCATTGGATCAACTTGATGATTTAGTGCTTGAAACTAAAGCGACTAGATCTTGCAGCCTTATTTGTATAGTCATGTAGAGTACGAAGCAGCTAAGCAGGAAGACTGTAAAGCTTATAAGGGATCAATGTAGCAAATGAAGGTGAGAGTACTTGGGAGACCGAGGAAAACACGAGGACCGCTTATCTGGAGCTCTTTGCTTGGTAAGAATCTATCTATCAATCACATTTGGTATGTTACTTTTTAGCTAGTATAGGGTGCTAGTATGGATTCATTTCTATGCTTTTACGTTGTGCATGTTTGTTTTATTATTTGCTTTAATTATGTTTTGTTGACGTTGGAATTTCGGGGGTGAAATATTTGCATGTGTGTAAAGGGGTGGGAATGTATCGATCCACACTTTTATATAGTCAACAAGTAGTTAAAATATTATTTACATAACTAAACAAACTTAAAATGAGCTAAAACTTTAGAAAATATAGTAATTTTATATTTTTTACCTTTAGAATAAATTGTGGATATTTTCAACCAAAAAAACATGTAAACACAATGACTTTTGACAGAGGCCTAATTTAGACCTGGTTCTTGTTCTAAATGAAATATTTGATGGTTACTCGTTCCGGAGAGTGGTCGTAATAGTTATTTGGCTCGGTTATTTAATAGTTACCACAGTTTTAAGTTTGAAAAATTTTAGGCAGATTTTTCATTAGGCCCAAAACCCGTAATCAAAGTCAGATTAGTGATTCCAAGAATTGTGCCAATCCTAGGTTAAGCACATCCACCAAATCACTTCATTTTCTTCCTTAAAATAAATCTAACCCTCCATTAATCCTATCTCTACCTAAATCACCACTAAATCATTCTATTTTTAGCCTAAAACTTGAGATTAAGGAAAATCAAGCTTAGGGATTCATTAGATTATCAAAACATCATTTTTGGAGGGGAACTCGAGATCATTGCTATTAGAATTTGACTTTATTTCATCGATTTTACATCGATAGGTGATTGATTTATGACCCTCACATATTATATATATATATATATGTTTAAAAGTGTTTTGGATCCATTTTTCAAGTTAAAATATGTTTTTAGATCTGACCTGACCTAACAGGAATTAAAACATGTTTTAAATGTTTTAAGTGGTTATAATCATGTATTTTGATCCAGATTGATGCACATATATTAAAAGTAGGCTACTGTAACGACCTGTATTTTACGTATCAAGAATCATAAAATATTACTTCTAAATCCATATGACCTCGTATGACTCTAACTTTAGGAGGTATCTATTAGGGAAATTTTCCATCCTTAGATATTTATCAAATGATTTTGACCTTTTAAATCTTGTAAGGCCTATAACATTTAACAAGAGTCGAATTATGGTTTGAAATCACTTTCATTAGATTGGAATGATGATTTCTTTTTCCGTAGAGTGGTCATATTAAGAATTTAGACTTACGGTGTAACAACCCGCATATTTTACGATTATATATTTAAATGTTTTATTTAAATATAGCTTCGTAAGTTGAATTTAAAGTCCAAAAGGTGACTTTTTGTAAACAGTCGAATCTGGATTCGAGACCACGTCCACTGAGTTTAAAACGATGTTTACAACTTGTTTAAGTATAAACATCGATATGTTTGGAGTTGATTAGGATTTTGGTATTTTCATTTGGGCTTTGGGTTGGGTTCTAGCCCACTAACCCAATAAAAGAACCCAAACCTTCTACCAAATAACTCCCACTCCACTCCTCTTCATTCATTCCATTTCTAATTTCCTAATACACTCAAGCCCTAGGAAATATGGTGGGAAGAGGAAACTAAATTCCTCAGCCCTAGTTCTCTTAGGAAATTCAAATTCAAGTTCTAAAATCAAGGTGAAGCTTAGGTAAGCATTCTCTTCATCTTCTCCATCTCAATCCCTCTTCAATTCTTGATTTTTCCTATAACCTAACTTAGGAAAAACTTTGCATTTGATAATAGATTGAAGATTCTAGAGCTGTAGTGAAGAGAAATTGGTCTAAGCTTGTTTTAGAGCTTCTCATTTCTTGTTTTTGAATTTAAAGGTGAGTTCTTGAAATCACATCTATGTTTATAGCTTTCATTATTGTTAGGTATGAATTCCTAACATCTATTTCATGTTCAATTGATTTTGATTTGAATTGGTTTGGAGAATTTTTCAATTTTGAAGTCAAAATCCTTAAAGATCCTATCTTGGATGTTTGGACATGTTAATTGGGGTGTATCGAAGAGCCTATATGGCTGGGTTGTCGCTTGGCATAAACCACTAGCCTCCATCGCTCGTTCGGTCACTTCCGAATTGATTTGGCCATCAATGGCCTAGGAAAATTTCTTCCCAGCTTAGGCAACCAGACGTCTAGTTGAAAATTCCAAACGTCTGGTAGGGGTTTCTGAGGAAAAATAAATATATAAACGAAATAATAAAATTCCAGGGCCTAGAACCAGACGTTTGGTTGAAATTTCCAGACGTCTGAGAGTCTTCAGGAAATAAAAAGAAAAAGGAGAAAGAAATTAAAAATTTCCGAAACCCAGGCTCAGACGTCTAGTTAAAACCAACCAGACGTCTGGTCCTTTGAAAATTTTCCTATATGCCTATTTTTATGTGGATTTCCATTTCTTATCGATTTTTGTTGATCCGGTTAGTTGTTGTCATTTATTATCGACTTTGATGACTTCTTTTCTAGATTTTTGGGAATATCCATTTGATGGATTTGATATCGATTTTCATGGATTTAATTCACATCGTCGAATGTGGATTTTTGGTGATGGATTGTTTTACAATCATTTCTGTGATTTTTTACTTTAAAATACAAAGGTTTTTATACTAGTAGTAAATACTAAAACTCTTTCACAAAAACGATTTCAACACTACTTTTGATACAAATCTCGTTTTTAAAATCGTTTTCCAATCTATTAGTATATACAAACCTTTACCTCATTCGTATGAGAAATCCAATTAAACGAATTAGCAAAACAAGTGGTATGAAACGCTTGTGTTTACTTCGTCGATTAATTCTTTGACTTGTTCGATTGAAATCTCGTGACAATTTTCGAGTGAAAATCTACAATTTATTCGTAAATATTTAAGTTAAGCCAGTGGTTATAGGACACGAACCTAAACTCATTTATTTACTAGTTTAGTGTAATTTACACTTCTTTTTTATCAATGATGATCATTTTGTGATTTAGACTTGCGATGAGAATGTCTCTTTATCCGACAAGGGGAACTATACCCTGTTAGGAGGAGCTTCGGCTCATAGTCCGCAAAGGGGGATTATACCCTGTTAGGAGGAGCTTCGGCTCATTTTATAGTTTAGCGACCCATGGGATAGCATCCCGTTTGTGATACACGTGTTGGTGAGTTTGCATGCTCCCATTTGTGATAGGCCTTCCCCTTTTTGTGTTTTCTGGATTTATAATTGATGATTTCTGGAATTTGTGTTTCACCAATTTTTTTGATTTGCATTGATATGTTTTGTCAATATTTGAGGCTTGGTGATTAAGCCAAAGAATATGATATTCTTTTTGGGTATTTGAGAAAACTTGAGATATTGTGTGATTTTCATTATTATCAAATATATACTTGTCACAACATGGTATTATTGTTATCATATATTTTTGTCATATCTCTTATCCTATCTCATCTTACATGATAATTATAGCTAGACTGATCCGTTTACTATTTTTCTTCTTAAATAATACTCGTATAAGACTGAGGTGTTTCAGGTGCTTCCACTTGACTTCTTAGCAGGGACTATCTTCTGACTTTTGGCTAACTACTTTAACTTAGTAGTTTTTTTTTCTTTCATGTATACGAGATAAAGACTCTTTGATGTATACTTATTCTTTTGTGAAGTACATGTATCTATTCTTTTGGCTTGTAGTGGATCTTGTATGACCGCTACTATGATGTTCATTTCTATGTGTTATATTCATATCTGTTTCTGCCTTAGTGATATGAATATCTGTGACTGATTTTGTGTTGTACTTATTTTATATTGATTTCGAAGGCCACTTAGCCACTGTATAGTAGATTTGAGTTTGGATTGGATATGTCGGATTTCCTCTAGAAACGAAATGCATGACATACTATGTGACATATCGGTTCTCGCTCAAATCAATTATACAGTTGGTCGCTCCTGAACACCCTTATTCCTCGAACTAATTGACGGCATTACCCAGTAGTGTCCTTGGTTAGTGTGAGTATAGAGGGGGGGGAGCGTCACAGCTTGGTATTAGAACCAAACTTCGGAACAATATAGGATATTATGACAAGGATCATTGTCCTGGGTCTCCCTTAGAAATCGTGCCTTAGGATTTAATTCGAGTCTTCGTACCGTTCTATCCTATTTTCTTTTATGATGCCTTGTTTTATCAATCAATTTTGTTTGATATTCTTTTTGAGAATAACCTTTTTCCTCTTATTTCTTTCTTTCTTAAAGAAGAGAAATAGTTAGACCTGACCGTCCTAGCAACGGTCCATCCATTGCTACTCCTTAGGATGGCGTATTCGCCCAACAGCTTTTGGATCTTGTAAAGAATGCCCAAGCTGCCGGACCAATTCCAGAGCCTACTAATCCTAAATCCGGGTTTGCACGCTTGTGTAGTGATTATACCAATTTGGGTGGAAGGCCATTCAAGGGTTCCGAAAGCGTTATGGATGTCCAAGCTTGCCTTAGAACATGCGACTGCATCTTTTCTCGCATGAATATTGTGGATCTACATCGAGTCCAAGTGACTTCTAGCATGCTCCAGGAGATAGCTTTAAATTGGTATGAGCTTTTGATTTCGGAAATTATTGAAGCGGATCTTGCTTGGGAGCAATTCCGGGAAAGGTTCGAGTTAAAGTTTGTGCCGGAAGTTGAAGAAGTAACTTTAGACCGACACTTTATTGACCTTGTTCAAGGTGAATCTTCTGTGATGGATTATGTCGCATCATTTGAATCCCTCTCTAAATATGGGGTCGAGTATATTAATACCCCATTGAAGAAAAATCAGAGGTTTATCTATGGGTTGAGCAAGAATCTCAAAAAGGCTTTACATTTGAAACTAGAAGTGCTTTTCGATCAGCTTGTAGATATCGCTCTTCGACTTGAAGAGGCCGATAAAGAAAGTGATGGTGATGTTGGGGGTGCCAAAAAGAACTTCAATAACAATAAGAAGAGGCATCCCGATAATAAGTTCAAAGGCCATAATCCCAACAAGAAAGGGAAGCAAGCAACTTCGGTGGCAAAGACCCCTGCCTCTAGTCGTGGACAATGCTACAATTGTGGTTCTAAGGACCATTATGCAAATAGGTGTCCAAAACCCTTTTATTGTCGCTATTGCAAAAGTTCGGTCATCTTATATCTTCATGTCCCAAACTTCAAAGTAGGAAAGAGGGAAAGCTGAATGTTGTACAAGCCCCAAGTAACACTTTTCTTAGTCAAGGTATTTCTCATTCCGTCCTTGATGGCATTATTATGTTCCGTGATCATCCTATTCGAGTTCTTTTTGATACGGGTGCATCTCACTCTTTTATATTAAAGGAACTTGTTTATATTTTGTCTTTAAATGTTATGGGCTTGATGACTTTATTGAAAATTTTGAGTCTGGTTGGTGGATCTGCAACACTCAGTTTGTTTTGTAAAGATGTCGAGATTATTTTATGTGATTATGCTTTCCATGCCGATTTGCATGTTATGCGTTACCTAGGTTTCGAAATGATTTTGGGAATGGATTAGCTTAACCGTTATGAAGCCCACATCCTATGTCCCGAGAGGACTATCCATCTTCAACATCCTCAATCTGTTAAGCAGATTTCTATTGTTCTTAAAGATTCAGATTTCAATTCGGTAGCATCCTTATATTCTCTAAACCAGTAGGATGACGATAATGATGATGAGGAAGATGTCATTTCCTTCATTCATGTTGTTTGTGAATTTCGTGACATCTTAGAGCCCATTTTAGGATTACCACCTAAGCGAGAAATTGAGTTCATAATTAATCTAATCCCTGGAGCTCTACCTATCACTCGTCCTCCTTATCGTATGTCCAATAAGGAAAATGAGGAGATGCGTAAACAATTATCCGAATTGGAAGCAAAACAGTTTATTCGTTCTAGTTCCTCTCTAAGGGGAGCTTCAGCTATGTTTGTGAAGAAATCCGATGGTACACTTAGGCTTTGTGTTGACTACCGCAAACTAAATGATCTCACCATCAAGAATAAATATCCCTTACCTCGGATTGATGATCTATTCGATCAACTTTGTGGTGCTAGAGACTTTTCACAGTTAGACTTAGCAACCGGTTTTCATCGGCTTTGAATTGTAGAGGATAGTATTCCTTTGACATCGTTTCGTACTCGTTATAGATCTTATGAATGGCTTGTTATGCCATTTGGTTTAACAAATGCTCCAGCTTATTTCGTTGCCCTTATGAACTGACTTTTCAAAGACTTCCTCGATCGATTTGTTCTCATCTTTATAGATGATATTCTTGTTTATTCTAAAACCGAGGAAGAGCATGAAAAACATCTTCGAATTGTGTTGGAAACCCTTAGGAGCAATCAATTGAAAGCAAAATTTTCTAAGTGCTACTTTTGGCAATCCCGTGCGAAATTTTAGAACATATTATTTTTGAATCCGGAATTTCCGTGGATCCTTCAAAGATTGAAGCGATTCAAAATTGGAAGAGACCGGAGTGTGTGACGTAAATTCATAGCTTTCTTGGATTGGCCGGCTATTACCGTCGGTTCATAAAAGAATTTTCTAAAATTTTCATTCCTCTTACTAGTTTGACAAAGAAGGGAGTTAAGTACATTTGGTCAGACAAATGTGAAGCTGCTTTTCAGAAATTAAAAGAACTCATTTCCGATGCTCCTATTTTTGTGATTCCCGAAGGGAACCAAGACTTGATTCTTTATACCGATGCTAGTCGTGTTGGTCTGGGAGCCATTCTCATGCAAAGGGAACATGTTATCGCTTATGCTTTTAGGCAATTAAAGCCTACCGAGACTAGATATGCCACCCATGATTTAGAGCTCGCGGCCATTGTTTTCGCCCTTAGAATTTGGCGTCATTATCTTTTGGGAGATAAATTTGTTCTCTACACCGATCATAAATCTTTGAAGTATTTGTTCTCTCAAAAGGAACTTAATTTTCGTCAACAACGTTGGCTCGAATTGCTTGCATCTTATGATCTCGATATTCTCTATACTCCTGGAAAGGGAAATCGTGTTTTCGATGCCCTTAGTCGTAAGCAACAAACGGTTGTTTCCATGATGATATCCGAATGGAATAATCTCGAGACTTTGTCCACTTGTGAGATTCGAGATCGTGAATCCAATTCATGTTCATCTCCTGTTTTATGTAGCCTTGAGGCTCATCCATCTCTTTTAGACCGCATTCTTGAAGCTCAAAATTAAGATCCTGAATTGGCACTTCTTAGCCAAAGTTGTAGGGATAAAATTGACGTTGATGGTTTGAAAGACTTTGAAATCAATGCTTGTGGAGGTATTCAAAAATTTGGTAGACTTGTTGTGCCAAATGTTAGTGATCTTCGTAAAGACATTTTAGAAGATTCTCATCGTTCTAAATTTACCATTCATCCCTGTAGTTGTAAAATGTATGCGGACATGAAACGACTTTATTATTGGGATGGAATGAAATCAGATATTACTAACTTTATTAAGCGTTGCATGACTTGCCAACTCGTAAAGGCCGAGCATCAAAGGCCCGGTGGGTTATTGCAACCTTTGGACATTCCAGTTTGGAAGTGGGATCAAGTCTCCATGGACTTTATTGATGGTCTTCCCCGTTCTCGTTCGGGTCATGACAATCTATGGGTGATAGTAGATAGACTTACAAAATCCACCCATTTTCTTCCTGTTCGGTCCAATCGGACCGTATCTCTTTTGGCCAAACTTTATGTCAAAGAAATTGTTAAATTGCATGGAGTTCCTACTTCTATTGTTAGCGATCATGATCCATTATTTACTAGTGGATTTTGGAAGGGTCATCAAAAAGCTTTGGGAACAAAGCTTAATTTTAGCATCGGTTATCATCCTAAGTCCGATGGACAAACCGAGCATGTGAATCAAACTCTTGAAGATCTCTTTCGTGCATGTGTTCTTGATTTTGGTGGAAGTTGGGAAGATAATATTTCTCTTGTTGAGTTTTCTTACAATAATAGCTTCAAATCTAGTATTGGTATGGCACCTTTCGAGGCACTCTACGGAAGGCCATGCTGATCTCCTTCGTGTTGGCTTGAAGCCGGCGAGAAGCTTGTTTTAGGTCCAGATTTTATTCGTGATTCCACAGAAAAGATTTACCTTATTCGTCATAGGATGAAAGAAGCTGAAAGTAGACAAAAATCCTATGCCGATAACCGAAGAAGGAATTTGGAATTTTCTGTGGAAGATTTGGTATTCATTCGTGTTTCACCTACGAAGGGTTTTGTGCGTTTTAGTTGATCGGGAAAATTAGCACCTCGACATATTGGCCCATTTCCCATCATCGAACGCATTGGTTCTGTGGCTTATCGCCTTTTATTACCGACTCAATTTTCCACTATTCATGACGTATTTCACATCTCTCAACTACGGAAATTCCTTAGAGATTTCGACTCTATTCTTGAGCCTAGTGTTATTGAAGAAATTGAGGTTTCACCTAATTTGATTTATGAGCAACACTCTATTCGTATCATTGCTACATAAGTTAAATGCCTTCGAAATAAAGATGTTCCGCTAGTGAAAGTTCAATGGTTCTCAAATCCTAAGGAATGTTCTTGGGAATCCATAGAATTCATCGAGCGAACACATCCGTATTTACTCTCTTGTGCTCCTTAAGGTGAACTTCTCGCTTCAAAATTTTCTTTTGTGTTGTTATGCCATAGAGTGGTTGTTGCTCTTTATTTTCTTCTTAAATATTGCGAGGATGCAATTTCTTTAAGGAGGGGAGTTTGTAACAACCCGCATATTTTACGATTATATATTTAAATATTTTTTTAAATATAACATCGTAACTTGAATTTAAAGTCCGAAATGTGACTTTTTGTAAACAGTCGAATCCGGACTCGAGACCACTTCCATTTAGTTTAAAACAACGTTTACAACTTGTTTAAGTATAAACATCAATATGTTTGGAGTTAATTAGGATTTTGGTATTTACATTTGGGCTTTAGGTTGGGTTCTAGCCCACTAACCCAACAAGAGAACCCAAACCTTCTACCAAATACCTCACACTCCACTCCTCTTCATTCATTCCATTTCTAATTTCCTAATACACTCAAGCCCTAGGAAAAATGGTGGAAAGAGGAAACTAAATTCCTAAGCCCTAGTTCTCTTAGGAAATTCAAATTCAAGTTCTAAAATCAAGGAGAAGCTTATATAAGCATCCTCTTCATTTCTCCATCTCAATCCCTCTTCAATTCTTGATTTTTCATATAACTTAACTTAGGAAAAACTTTGCATTTGATAATAGATTGAAGATTCTAGAGGTGTAGTGAAGAGAAATTGGTCTAAGCTTGTTTTAGAGCTTCTCATTTCTTGTTTTTGAATTTAAAGGTGAGTTCTTGAACTCACATCTATGTCTATAGCTTTCACTGTTGTTAGGTATGAATTCCTAACATCTATTTCATGTTCAATTGATTTTGATTTGAATTGGTTTGGATAATTTCCCAATTTTGGTATTTTGAAGTCAAAATCTTTAAAGATCCTATCTTGGATGTTTGGACATGTTAATTGGGGTGTATCGAAGAGCCTATAGGGCTGGGTTGTCGCTTGGCTTAAACCACTAGCCTCCATCGCTTGTTCAATCGCTTCCGAATTGATTTGGCCATCAATGGCCTAGGCAAAATTCTGCCCAGCTCAGGCAACCAGACGTCTGGTTGAAAATTCTAGACGTCTGGTATGGGTTTCTGAGGAAAAAAAATATAAACGAAATAATAAAATTCCAGAGCCCATAATAAGACGTCTGGTTGAAATTTCGAAATGTCTGGGAGGCTTCAGGAAATAAAAAGAAAACGGAGAAAGAAATTAAAATTTTCCAGAAACCAGGCTCGGACGTTTGGTTAAAACCAACCAGACATCTGGTCCTTTGAAAATTTTGCCTATATGCCTATTTTTATGCAGATTTCCATTTCTTATCGATTTTTGTTTATTCGGTTAGTTGTTGTCATTTATTATCGACTTTGATGACTTCTTTTCTGGATTTTTGGGAATATCCATTTCATGGATTTGATATCGATTTTCATGGATTTAATTCACGTCGTCGAATGTGGATTTTTGGTGATCGATTGTTTTACAATCATTTCTGTGATTTGTCACTTTAAAATACAAAGGTTTTTATACTAGTAGTAAATACTAAAACTATTTTACAAAAACGATTTCAACACTATTATTAATACAAATCTCGTTTTTAAAACCGTTTTCCAATCTATTAGTATATACAAACCTTTACCTCATTCATATGAGATATCCAATTAAACGACTTCGCAAAACAAGTGATATGAAACGCTTGCGTTTACTTCGTCGATTAATTCTTGGACTTGTTCGATTGAAATCTCGTGACAATTTTCGAGTGGAAATCTCCAATTTGTTCGTAAATATTTAAGTTAAGCCAATGGTTATGGGACATGAAGCTAATCTCATTTATTTACTAGCTTAGTGTAATTTACACTTCTTTTTGATCAATGATGTTCATTTTGTGATTTAGACTTGCGATGAGAAATGTCTCTTTATCCGCAAAGGGGGACTATACCCTGTTAGGTGGAGCTTCGGCTCATAGTCCGCAAAGGGGACTATACCCTGTTAGGAGAAGCTTCGGCTCACTTTATGGGTTAGTAGTAACCCATGGGATAGCGTCCCATTTGTGATACACGTGTTGGTGAGTTTGCACGCTCTCGTTTGTGATAGGCCTCCCCCTTTTGTGTTTTCTGGATTTCTAATTGATAATTTTTGGAATTTGTGTTTCACCAATTTTTGCGATTTGCATTGATATGTTTTGTCAATATTTGAGGTTTGGTGATTAAGCTAAAGAATATGATATTCTTTTTGGGTATTTGTGAAGACTTGAGATATTGTATGATTTTCATTGTTATCAAATATATACTTGTCACAATATTGTATTATTGTTATCATATATTTTTGTCATATCTCTTATCCTATCTCATCTTACATGATAATTATAGCTAGACTGATCCGTTTATTATTTTTCTTCTTAAATAATACTCGGGTCAGACCGAGGTGTTTCAGGTGCTTCCACTTGACTTCTGAGCAGGGACTATCTTCTGACTATTTGCTAACTACTTTAGCTTAGTAGTTTTTTTTGTCTTTCATGTATACGAGATAGAGACTCTTTGATGTATACTTATTCTTTTGTGAAGTACAGGTATCTATTCTTTTGGCTTGTAGTGGATCTTGTATAACCACTACTATGATGTTCACTTCTATTTGTTATATTCATATATGCTTCCGCCTTAGTAATATGAATATCTGTGACTGATTTTGTGTTGTGCTTATTATATATTGATTTCGAAGGCCACTTAGCCGATGTATAGTAGATTTGAGTTTGGATTGGATATGTCGAATTTCCTCTTGAAATGAAATGCATGACATACTATCTGATATACCGGTTCTCGCTCAAATCAATTATACAGTTATTCGCTTCTCAACAGCCTTATTCTTCGTACTAATTGATAGCATTACCCAGTAGTGTCCTTAGTTAGTGTGAGTATAGAGGTCGGGCGTCACAGCTTGGATCAGAACCAAACTTCGGAACAATATAGGATATTATGACAAGGATCATTGTCCTAAGTCTCCCTTAGGAATCGTGCCTTAGGATTTAATTCGAGTCTTCGTACCGTTCTATCCTATTTTCTTTTATGATGCCTTGTTTTATCAATCAAGTTTGTTTGATATTCTTTTTGAGAATAACCTTTTTCCTCTTATTTCTTTTTTTCTTAAAGAAGAGAAATGGTTAGACCAGACCGTCCTTGCACCGGTCCATCCATTGCTACTCCTCAGGATGGCGTATTCGCCCAACAGCTTTTGGATCTTGTAAAGAATGCCCAAGCTGCCGGACGCATTCCAGAGCCTACTAATCCTAAATTCGGGTTTGCACGCTTGTGCAGTGATTATACCAATTTGGGTGGAAGGCCATTCAAGGGTTCTGAAAGCGTTATAGATGTCCAAGCTTTCCTTAGAACATGCGACCGCATCTTTTCTCGCATGAATCTTGTGATTCTACATCGAGTCCAAGTGGCTTCTAGCATGCTCCAGGAGATAACTTTAGATTGGTATGAGCTTTTGATTTCGGAAATTGTTGAAGCAGATCTTACTTGGGAGCAATTCCGGAAAGGCAGAATCCTCCTATAAACAATGAATCAGTAAAGAAACGGAAGCGTGCATTTACTGCTACTTTAGATAACTCAAACTCGTCCTCAAGTGATGATGATCAGAAGACAGATAACTCAAATTTGTGTTTCACAGCAGTTCACGACTTCAACAAATTCAAGGAAACAGACTCAGAAAAAGGTACACATTTACAATACAATTGATTGAAATTGCATGCTTATAATTAGATGATTGATTGCTTGATTGATTGTCTTTTGAATTGGTGTGTTGATTGAATTTTAAATTTATTTTCTATTATTTTATTATTTTTATTTTTATTATTTTTATTATTATTTATATATATATTTTATGGAATATAATATAATCATAATATTATTCCAGATATATATATTTAGTCATATATATATATATTAGAGTAGTTAGGAAAATTAAATCATAGAATATTTCAGGCACATGTCGACATGGTCCCTACCATGATGTCGACATGGGTACAAATTTTGAAATTCAAAATTTGAATTCAAATGCTTGAATTTCCCTCCACCTTTTCACTTCATTCAATACTCTTAAAAGGCATCTTTTGACCAGAGAACACGTCTTTCAAAAATCTATTTATTCACTATCTTTTATCACAACTTTTCACTTTCATTTTCAAATTCAAACTCTCTCTTCAAAACTCCAAGCTCTCTACTCTCTACTTTAATGGCTTCTTCAAGCAACCCCTCCACCATGAGACTTTCCAGAAACTTGAAAGAGCAACTCCTCAATAATCCGGAGGCAATAAAAGCATACATCAATTATGCTAACTATGGAAAAGTCCATCCTGGAAAGTTTGCTATTTTTCAAGATTTTGCCTCTTATGAAATTGATACTCTTTTTGCAAACAATCAAATTCTTAGTCTTATTGATTCTTCTCAAAATGATTTTGTTTGTTACCCAAATCTTGTTAAAATTTTCTATGCAAATCTCAATCGAGAATTTTATGAAGGAAATGATAATGAAATTTGGAGTAGTGTCAAAGGCACTAAAATTGTTTTGAATTGTGATCTTTTGGGTACCATTCTCAATTGCAAAAGCACGGGAATGGATCTTTCTAGTTTTCAAATCGATGAACATGATCGTGAGACATTTCATCATATTTTTGAAAGAGATGAAAATTTTGAATTTAAAAACCGAAACTTTCGTCCTAAAGCAAGAATTGTCAATCTTCTTTTACAACATACTTTGACCCCAAGATCAAGAAATTTTAACAATCCTACTTCAAGACTATGCAAAGCACTTTTTGCTATCTTCGGAAATTATGATATCAATTGGGCGCAAGTTATTTTGGAAGAACTTCGTCCTAAAAATTTTGAAATGGGAGAAAACACTATATATCATGGAATTTACCTTACTCGGATTTTCAACTATTTTGGAGTAAATTTCAAAGGAGAAGTATTTATTTCAAGAAAAGTTTTTAATATCTGAAACATTTCTCTCATGAAAATACCATATGTTTTTCAACCTTATGAGACTCTTGCCGAAAAGGAAGAGCGTTTGGCTCATGAAGAAATGGAAGAGGAGGAAGAGGAAGAAGAAGAAGAAGGGGATGAAATGGAAATAGAAGAAGAAGAAGGTGAAACATCCCTAGAAAGTATTGAATATCCCTCCAATCCTACCAACAAAACCCTTCTCAAAAACCAAAAGATAATTATTAAGGATCAACGGATTCTTAAACGATCCGTTAGTAAGAAGTTGGACAAAATTTCATCCAAGTTGACCAAGTTTTTCTCCAAAGTCAGCAAGAAACTTGGATTATCTTCATCTTCATCATCCTCTAACTAGTTGCATCTTTTCATTTCATGATGTATTACTCTAGTTTGTTTTAGTTTGAATGTTTATGTAGTTCTTTATGGTTAATCATTGTATTATCCTATTATGCAATGAAATTGATTTCCTTTTCTGTTATCTAGCTTATCTTATCTCTAGAATAAATGTTAGTATATTATATAAATATATATATACACACACAATTATTCACAAAATCAAAATAAATCACCAAAATTCACTGGACCATGTCGACATCCCCTCCTTGACCATGTCGACATGTACTGGTCAGAAATGACATTTCATTTCAAATTTGAAATTTGAATAACTACCCTATGTCTATTCATTTCAAACGAATTCCTACACCAATAAATACCTATTTCTTCCAGAATTCTTCACTCAATATTATTTTCTATCTTCTTTATCTCTCATTCTTCTCACAAATTCAAAAAAGGCAAATCCTATTTACAATTTAACCGAGAATCTTGAAAAGATTCTTAATTCGTTCAAGAATATTCTTTCGTTCATTCTTCGTAACCAGCAACACTTAGAGTTGAGTCAAATGCAGATGATCAAGGAGCAAGAAAGGCATTTCGATGCAATGCGATGGATGATTTCTTCACTGCACAAGGATGATAACGAAGCACATCCTTCTGTCTCTCTCACAAATGACAATGAAAATTGGGATGCCATCAAAGCAGACCCTATTTTCGGAGAAGAAGGATGGGTGGAAGTTCCTCGAAACGTTTGATGTTGGTTTGTTTGCTTTGTTTGATTTGATTGCTTTGATTGAAATTGTGTGTTTTGATTGGTTTGATTGACACTTGGTATGGATTGATAAATGTATAGATATACATTGATATATTAATTGAATATCATGTCTATAAGTATAGTTATTTCTTAATCTATCTATTATATACTCTATTATATAGTTTAATGAAGGTACTTAAGTACAAGAATGAGGGGAGTTATATAGTTTGGAGTTAGTTTGTTTTTGTTGATGATAAAGGGGGAGAAATATAAAATAGAAGAGTTAGGCATAGATTAAGGGGGAGTTATCAGTTTTAGGGGGAGTTATTAGGATAGAAGTAATATTTTATAAACAAAGGTTGTCATCATCAAAAAGGGGGAGATTGTTAGTCCATGAGTTGATGGTTTTGATGATAACAACCTTAGAATAAGATTATAAAATATAAATACTAACATTATAGTTTAGATATATATGTATATGCAGGATTTAACCATGCAAGTACCAAGAATGAAGACTGTACAGTATAGAGATTCAAGATATCAAGATTGAAGACTCATGAGTATCAAGAATATCAAGATTATCAAGAGTTCAAGATTTCAAATAAGTATTGAGTCTAGAATTATGTTAAAACTTCACAATAGCACCGAAATCTTCATTCCGTATTTTCATTTGGGATGGAACCCATTTCTACCTTTTTAGTGGCTTACAAACCCACGACAAGTAGCTTACAAACCTACGACAAGTGGCTTACAAACCCACGAACATCCTGGTTTTGTACAAGTTATCGAGTCCTGATGTGATGAGATATTCTGCAGGAAGAAGCTTGCAAAACTACTTCAAAATGATTTTCAAAACTGTTTTTCAAAATGTTTTAGCCTTAAAAATTATCTTTTCAAATGATTTTCAAAAAGATGTTTTAGCCTTAAAAAAATATTCTTTGATTTTGTTCTTAGATAAATTCTTGTTTTAAACTTTGTTTGTTTTAAACCATCTTTTAATATATTTAACTTTTAATATTTACTTAGATTTAAATATAAATTATAGTAAATTTTTTTATATATTATTCTCTATATTTATCTATGTATTTTATCTATAGTGAAGTATATTAATAAAGTTTAAAATAGTTTTAATATAAGATAAAGGTTATTTTCAAAGAAAAACAAAACATCAAAATTTCCTTTGGGATGTCGACATGCCCTAGTACCCCATGTCGACATAGTGTCAGTTAGGACCAAACATTTGAATTTCAAAAGAAGTGTCTATTCGCCATAACCTTTCATGAATAGACATGACTGTTGTTCTTCTATAAATATGGGTTGGTTTCAACGAATTTCAGATCAGATTTTCTGGTTTTTCACTTCTCTTCTTCTTCCACATTTTCTTATTCAAAATCCTATCATCACTCTGCCGAAATCAACATTGAATCTAACTAGATCATCTCTGGTTTGATTCTCTATCACTATCTCAACAAGATCCCAGTGCTATTCAGATTTATAGGCTTCTTTGTAATCAATCATGCGAGAAAAGGTGTGATTGTAGCCTTGGAAATCAATTGGGTGAACTTGTTGCCTCGGAAATCAAGTATCTCTACCCAGAGGATTGTGATTCTAGAGGGTGTACCTCGTAGCCTTGAAACCGAGGGTGTAATTGTACAATTGCTTTTGAAAGGAAATCCGTACTTAGTTGTGCGGGACTGGATGTAGGGTAACTCCGAACCAGTATAAATCCGGTGTGTTCTTTCCTTTACTGCATTTACTTTATTTCTACATCTGTGTTTGATTCTGTGATTATATCCGTGTTTGAATATTTATACATTTGTGTACAAATCAACAGTAACTCAAAAAGATTTAGTAATTTCTTATAAACACTATTCACCCCCTCTCTAGTGTTCATTCTAGCCTTAAGATCCGTATTCCGCAGTCCTCACAGTAACTTTATCCCGACACTTTATTGACCTTGTTCAAGGTGAATCTTCTGTGACGGATTATGTCGCATCATTTGAATCCCTCTTTAAATATGGGGTCGAGTATATTAATACCCTACTGAAGAAAAATCAGAAGTTTATCTATGGGTTGAGCAAGAATCTCAAAAAGGCTTTACATTTGAAACTAGAAGTGCCTTTCGATCAGCTTGTAGATATCGCTCTTCGACTTGAAGAAGTCGATAAAGAAAGTGATGGTGATGTTGGGGGTGCCAAAAAGAACTTCAATAACAATAAGAAGAGGCATCCCGATAATAAGTTCAAAGGCCCTAATCCCAACAAGAAAGGGAAGCAAGCAACTTCGGTAGCAAAGACCCCTGCCTCTAGTCATGGACAATGCTACAATTGTGGTTCTAAGGACCATTATGCAAATAGGTGTCCAAAACCCTTTTATTGTCGCTATTGCAAAAGTTCGGTCATCTTATATCTTCATGTCCCAAACTTCAAAGTAGGAAAGAGGGAAAGCTGAATGTTGTGCAAGCCCCAAGTAACACTTCTCTTGGTCAAGGTATTTCTCATTCTGTCCTTGATGGCATTATTATGTTCCGTGATCATCCTATTCGAGTTCTTTTTGATACGGGTGCATCTCACTCTTTTATATCAAAGGAACTTGTTGATATTTTGTCTTTAAATGTTATGTGCTTGATGAATTTATTGAAAATTTTGAATCTGGTTGGTGGATCTGCAACACTCAGTTTGTTTTGTAAAGATGTCGAGATTATTTTATGTGATTATGCTTTCCATGCCGATTTGCATGTTATGCGTTACCTAGGTTTCGAAATGATTTTGGGAATGGATTAGCTTAACCGTTATGAAGCCCACATCCTATGTCCCGAGAGGACTATCCATCTTCAACATCCTCAATCTGTTAAGCAGATTTCTATTGTTCTTAAAGATTCAGATTTCAATTCGGTAGGATCCTTATATTCTCTAAACCCGCAGGATGACAATAATGATGATGAGGAAGATGTCATTTCCTTCATTCACGTTGTTTGTGAATTTCCTGACATCTTTGAGCCTATTTTAGGATTACCACCTAAGCGAGAAATTGAGTTCTGAATTAATCTAATCCCTGTAGCTCTACCTATCACTCGTCCTCCTTAACGTATGTCCAATAAGGAAAATGAGGAGATGCGTAAACAATTATCCGAATTGGAAGCAAAACAGTTTATTCGTTCTAGTTCCTCTCCATGGGGAGCTTCAGCTATGTTTGTGAAGAAATCCAATGGTACACTTAGGCTTTGTGTTGACTACCGCAAACTAAATGATCTCACCATCAAGAATAAATATCCCTTACCTCGGATTGATGATCTATTCGATCAACTTTGCGGTGCTAGAGACTTTTCACAGTTAGACTTAGCAACCGGTTTTCATCGGCTTTGAATTGTAGAGGATAGTATTCCTTTGACATCGTTTCGTACTCGTTATAGATCTTATGAATGGCTTGTTATGCCATTTGGTTTAACAAATGCTCCAGCTTATTTCGTTGCCCTTATGAACTGACTTTTCAAAGACTTCCTCGATCGATTTGTTCTCATCTTTATAGATGATATTCTTGTTTATTCTAAAACCGAGGAAGAGCATGAAAAACATCTTCGAATTGTGTTGGAAACCCTTAGGAGCAATCAATTGAAAGCAAAATTTTCTAAGTGCTACTTTTGGCAATCCCGTGCGAAATTTTAGAACATATTATTTTTGAATCCGGAATTTCCGTGGATCCTTCAAAGATTGAAGCGATTCAAAATTGGAAGAGACCGGAGTGTGTGACGTAAATTCATAGCTTTCTTGGATTGGCCGGTTATTACCGTCGGTTCATAAAAGAATTTTCTAAAATTTTCATTCCTCTTACTAGTTTGACAAAGAAGGGAGTTAAGTACATTTGGTCAGACAAATGTGAAGCTGCTTTTCAGAAATTAAAAGAACTCATTTCCGATGCTCCTATTTTTGTGATTCCCGAAGGGAACCAAGACTTGATTCTTTATACCGATGCTAGTTGTGTTGGTCTGGGAGCCATTCTCATGCAAAGAGAACATGTTATCGCTTATGCTTCTAGGCAATTAAAGCCTACCGAGACTAGATATGCCACCCATGATTTAGAGCTCGCGGCCATTGTTTTCGCCCTTAGAATTTGGCGTCATTATCTTTTGGGAGATAAATTTGTTCTCTACACCGATCATAAATCTTTGAAGTATTTGTTCTCTCAAAAGGAACTTAATTTTCGTCAACAACGTTGGCTCGAATTGCTTGCATCTTATGATCTCGATATTCTCTATACTCCTGGAAAGGGAAATCGTGTTTCCGATGCCCTTAGTCGTAAGCAACAAACGGTTGTTTCCATGATGATATCCGAATGGAATAATCTCGAGACTTTGTCCACTTGTGAGATTCGAGATCGTGAATCCAATTCATGTTCATCTCTTGTTTTATGTAGCCTTGAGGCTCATCCATCTCTTTTAGACCGCATTCTTGAAGCTCAAAATTAAGATCCTGAATTGGCACTTCTTAGCCAAAGTTGTAGGGATAAAATTGATGTTGATAGTTTGAAAGACTTTGAAATCAATGCTTGTGGAGGTATTCGAAAATTTGGTAGACTTGTTGTGCCAAATGTTAGTGATCTTCGTAAAGACATTTTAGAAGATTCTTATCGTTCTAAATTTACCATTCATCCCTGTAGTTGTAAAATGTATGCGGACATGAAACGACTTTATTATTGGGATGGAATGAAATCAGATATTACTAACTTTATTAAGCGTTGCATGACTTGCCAACTCATAAAGGCCGAGCATCAAAGGCCCGGTGGGTTATTGCAACCTTTGGACATTCCAGTTTGGAAGTGGGATCAAGTCTCCATGGACTTTATTGATGGTCTTCCCCATTCTCGTTCGGGTCATGACAGTCTATGGGTGATAGTAGATAGACTAACAAAATCCGCCCATTTTCTTCCCGTTCGGTCCAATCAGACCGTATCTCTTTTGGCTAAACTTTACGTCAAAGAAATTGTTAAATTGCATGGAGTTCCTACTTCTATTGTTAGCGATCATGATCCATTATTTACTAGTGGATTTTGGAAGGGTCATCAAAAAGCTTTGGGAACAAAGCTTAATTTTAGCACCGGTTATCATCCTAAGTCCGATGGACAAACTGAGCATGTGAATCAAACTCTTGAAGATTTCCTTCGTGCATGTGTTCTTGATTTTGGTGGAAGTTGGGAAGATAATATTTCTCTTGTTGAGTTTTCTTACAATAATAGCTTCCAATCTAGTATTGGTATGGCACCTTTCGAGGCACTCTACGGAAGGCCATGCTGATCTCCTTCGTGCTGGCTTGAAGCCGGTGAGAAGCTGGTTTTAGGTCCAGATTTTATTCGTGATTCCACAGAAAAGATTGACCTTATTCGTCATAGGATGAAAGAAGCTCAAAGTAGAAAAAAATCCTATGTCGATAACCGAAGAAGGAATTTGGAATTTTTTGTGGGAGATTTGGTATTCATTCGTGTTTCACCTATGAATGGTGTTGTGCGTTTTAGTCGATCGGGAAAATTAGCACCTCGATATATTGGCCCATTTCCCATCATCGAACGCATTGGTTCCATGGCTTATCGCCTTTTATTACCGACTCAATTTTCCACTATTCATGACGTATTTCACATTTCTCAACTACGGAAATGCCTTAGAGATTTCGACTCTATTCTTGAGCCTAGTGTTATTGAAGAAATTGAGGTTTCACCTAATTTGATTTATGAGCAACACTCTATTCGTATCATTGCTACGGAAGTTAAATGCCTTCGAAATAAAGATGTTCCGCTAGTGAAAGGTCAATGGTCCTCAAATCCTAAGTAATGTTCTTGGGAATCCATAGAATTCATCGAGCGAACACATCCGTATTTACTCTCTTGTGCTCCTTAAGGTGAACTTCTCACTTCAAAATTTTCTTTTGTGTTGTTATGCCATAGAGTGGTTGTTACTCTTTATTTTCTTCTTAAATATTGCGAGGACGCAATTTCTTTAAGGAGGGGAGTCTGTAACAACCCGCATATTTTACGATTATATATTTAAATGTTTTATTTAAATATGGCATCGTAAGTTGAATTTAAAGTTCGAAATGTGACTTTTTGTAAACAGTCGAATCCAGACTCGAGACTACTTCCATTTAGTTTAAAACAGCGTTTACAACTTGTTTAAGTATAAACATCAATATGTTTGGAGTTGATTAGGATTTTGGTATTTACATTTGGGCTTTAGGTTGGGTTCTAGCCCACTAACCCAACAAGAGAACCCAAACCTTCTACCAAATACCCCACACTCCACTCCTCTTCATTCATTCCATTTATAATTTCCTAATACACTCAGGCCCTAGGAAAAATGGTGGAAAGAAGAAACTAAATTCCTAAGCCCTAGTTCTCTTAAGAAATTCAAATTCAAGTTCTAAAATCAAGGAGAAGCTTAGGTAAGCATCCTCTTCATCTTCTCCATCTTAATCCCTCTTCAATTCTTGATTATTCCTATAACTTAACTTAGGAAAAACTTTGCATTTGATAATAGATTGAAGATTCTAGAGGTGTAGTGAAGAGAAATTGGTCTAAGCTTGTTTTAGGGCTTCTCATTTCTTGTTTTTGACTTTAAAGGTGAGTTTTTGAACTCACATCTATGTCTATAGCTTTCATTGTTGTTAGGTATGAATTCCTAACATCTATTTCATGTTCAATTGATTTTGATTTGAATTGGTTTGGATAATTTTCCAATTTTGGTATTTTGAAGCCAAAATCTTTAAAGATCCTATCTTGGATGTTTGGACATGTTAATTGGGGTGTATCAAAGAGCCTATAGGGCTGGGTTGTCGCTTGGCATAAACCCCTAGCCTCCATCGCTCGTTCAATCGCTTCCGAATTGATTTGGCCATCAATGGCCTAGGCAAAATTCTGCCCAGCTCAGGCAACCAGACGTCTGGTTGAAAATTCTAGACGTCTGGTAGGGGTTTCTGAGGAAAAAATATATATAAACGAAATAATAAAATTCCAGAGCCCAGAACAAGATGTCTGGTTGAAATTTCGAAATATCTGGGAGGCTTCAGGAAATAAAAAGAAAAAGGAGAAAGAAATTAAAAATTTCCAGAAACCAGGCTCAGACGTTTGGTTAAAACCAACCAGACATCCGGTCCTTTGAAATTTTGCCTATATGCCTAGTTTTATGCGGATTTCCATTTCTTATCGATTTTGGTTTATCCGGTTAGTTGTTGTCATTTATTATCGACTTTGATGACTTCTTTTCTGGATTTTTGGGAATATCCATTTGATGGATTTGATATCGATTTTCATGGATTTAATTCACGTCGTCGAATGTGGATTTTTGGTGATAGATTGTTTTACAATCATTTTTGTGATTTGTCACTTTAAAATACAAAGGTTTTTATACTAGTAGTAAATACTAAAACTCTTTTACAAAAACGATTTCAACACTATTATTAATACAAATCTCGTTTTTAAAACCGTTTTCCAATCTATTAGTATATACAAACCTTTACCTTATTCATATGAGAAATCCAATTAAACGACTTAGCAAAACAAGTGATATGAAATGCTTGCGTTTACTTCGTCGATTAATTCTTGGACTTGTTCGATTGAAATCTCGCGACAATTTTCGAGTGGAAATCCCCAATTTGTTCGTAAATATTTAAGTTAAGCCATTGGTTATGGGACATGAAGCTAATCTCATTTATTTACTAGCTTGGTGTAATTTACACTTCTTTTTGATCAATGATGATCATTTTGTGATTTAGACTTGCGATGAGCAATGTCTCTTTATCCCCAAAGGGGGACTATACTCTGTTAGGTGGAGCTTCGGCTAATAGTCCGCAAAGGGGACTATACCCTGTTAGGAGGAGCTTCAGCTTATTTTATGGGTTAGTGACCCATGGGATAGCGTCCCGTTTGTGATACACGTGTTGGTGAGTTTGCATGCTCCCGTTTGTGATAGGCCTCCCCCTTTTGTGTTTTCTGGATTTCTGATTGATAATTTTTAGAATTTCTGTTTCACCAATTTTTGCGATTTGCATTGATATGTTTTGTCAATATTTGAGGTTTGGTGATTAAGCTAAAGAATGTGATATTCTTTTTGGGTATTTGAGAAAAATTGAGATATTGTATGATTTTCATTGTTATCAAATATATACTTGTCACAATATTGTATTATTGTTATCATATATTTTTGTCATATCTCTTATCCTATCTCATCTTACATGATAATTATAGCTAGACTGATCCGTTTATTATTTTTCTTCTTAAATAATACTCGGGTCAGACCGAGGTGTTTCAGGTGCTTCCACTTGACTTCTGAGCAGGGACTATCTTCTGACTATTGGCTAACTACTTTAGCTTTGTAGTTTTTTTTGTCTTTCATGTATACGAGATAGAGACTCTTTGATGTATACTTATTCTTTTGTGAAGTACATGTATCTATTCTTTTGGCTTGTAGTGATTTTGTATGACCACTACTATGATGTTCACTTCTATTTGTTATATTCATATATGCTTCCGCCTTAGTAATATGAATATCTGTGACTTATTTTGTGTTGTGCTTATTATATATTGATTCCGAAGGCCACTTAGCCGATGTATAGTAGATTTGAGTTTGGATTGGATATGCCAAATTTCCTCTTGAAATGAAATGCATGACATACTATCTGACATATCGGTTCTTGCTCAAATCAATTATACAGTTGGTCGCTCCTCAACAGCCTTATTCTTCGTATTAATTGACGGCATTACCCAGTAGTGTCCTTGGTTAGTGTGAGTATAGAGGTCGGGCGTCACATACGGTTTATGAGATATGACCATCAGAAGTTTTGACTATTGCAGGTCAGATTGTGGGGTAATTTATTAAGCCCAAACTTAAGCCCATCGACCCATTTTGGGATTTGTGCCTAGTTAGGTATGATGTGAAAGATCATTTTCCCACTTCTCAAATAGATCTAAACCTTCATCAATTCGATTCCAACCTAAAAGCTCCTTATTTTCATACTTTAATTAGCCTTAATGCTTCATTAAGGGATGATTATCACATGGAATCTTAGGATTACTATTTGGACTACTTTGGAATCCATGCCATCACTATTCATCTTAGATTTGCATTGATAATTGGGTAAATTTGGTGCCAGATGAGTGATATTGTTCTCTCACTATGCTATGTATGTTAATTTAGTTAAATCATGGTTTTTAAAATTATTTTCAGAACTAAAACATTTTGAAGCCAAGATTTGATGTTAATAACACCTTATACCCGTGTTTAAAAAGACATTTGGATTTGATATGTTTTATACTATTTACCAACCATAATTGTTATTTTAAAGTAAACCAGATCTAGGAAAATTCATTCTTGTAAATTGTGCTTAGAGGATTTGTATGTAAGGTTTGGATATTGTGGAGTGATGTTAGATTTTTTTATGAATTGTTTTGATGTTATTACTAGTTGTTTTGTGTAGTTAGGATTATGGTACATCATTTGGTGCAGATGGCATCAAAGTGTTCGAACACAATGCAATTTAGATATGATGGGGTTAAAAGTCCCTGAAGGTCCTAAAACAAATTGTAAGCAAATTGGTGTTAATTTTGTAGTCCAAGTTATGCTCATCATTTGTGGTCAACAGTGGTGGAGTATGGTCGGTGGTGACCAAAATTGGCTTGGTGGTGAATTTCTTTGAATCATGGAAGGAATTTCTTTGTGTTGAAAGACAAGTGCTCCAAAATTATGGTTGGGGTAGAGTTTTATACATAGGAAAAATTATGGTCAGTGAAAATAACTCGGTAGTGCAAGACTCTAGGTCAAAGTAGGAAAAGCTTTGAGTTTTCCATGTTGAAGCTTCATGATAGGCACAAAATAGTATAGGGAATAGAAGTACAGACTTTGCCAAATTTTAAGAGGGTGGGACATGGTTGGTATCGATTATGTGTACTCTATATTCTACATGCATTTACTTCGAGTTTTGGGGAGATGGTGCTTTGGGTTTTGGGCAAGAAGAATTCGAGTTTGGCTTAAGTAATGCAAAGCAAGGTTTGGAATTCGGCTTTGCAAAATTTAGTGTGGTCCCTCACAGTCGGGATGACTATATATCCTCGGTGCTGACCATGTTGGGTGATGACCAATGAGGTCAATGTTTTGGGGGCGTGGATATGGTGTTTCAGTGATTATGTATGTATGTTCATTCGATCGTTCAATGTTCCTTTCTGATGATCATGATGCAATGAAGATCGATGGTAAACAATGAGGCAAAGGCATGATGCTTTAACGTGATGGCTTTGGAACTTTAATGTGTTGTTTCAACGACTAATGTGGATGTCTAGAAGTGTTTCGATGATGGCGACTCGATCAATGGAGCTGTTATGATGATCCATCAGGGCGGGTTCGAGGAAAGAAACCAGTGAATAAAACGTTAAAGGGTTCTATTGTGGAAAGTGGAACGTTAAAGGGTTCTACCATGATAAGTTGACATAGATGGAGTGAAGAAGGACTCAAATACATGTGCGAAGGGATAATTAATGCTCAAAGTGTTTTCTATTGTACTCGTAAGTAAAGATATTGTAAGAACGCTCATTGTGTACTTAGTCGGCTACCCTAGATTGTTGAAGGGATCCGTATACCCTCGATCGACGAAGTGATCCAGTGTCAGCTATAGGCTGGTGTTCCATACTTAAAAAACCAAGATTTTCACATTAATTCATGGTAGAGAAATGGTCGTATGGGTTATTATATATACAAAGCACATTGAGTGACAGTGTGGATTGTTTGATAGATGTTATGTTTTCCATGTATATTGTTACTCTAGGGATGTCACATGATGTAGTTATATAAGAGATTGATATTTAAAGACATGATGATGTACCGGGATGTTTTTTCACTTTATGATGTTAGTAGATTAGCATATTATTATTATGTGCTAATTCTTTGGATGCAGGGATAGTTCAGGTAGGATTCTTCACACTATTATTCCTTTCTATATCGATCAATATAGTATTTTGAGATCGCTTATCGCTCACACCGGATTGTGGTTTAACTCGAGGTTTTATGCTTTTCTTCTTATTGTCTCTGGCACTCTTAAACGAGTAAACTAGATAATAGGTTTAGGGTGACACATGGTGCCGTATAGATGGATGAACAAGAGATGGTACTTTCTTGTACTTATATTTAAACTCATTTTTGCTTTTTCCACCATGCGACACCGCAGAGTCTAAACTATGTTCATTTAGTTTGTTTGGAAATAGTTTATCTTCTGAGTTTATTATCTATTGTATAAACTCTACTACAACTTTATATAACTGTTTGAACATGTAAAATTTGATACTGTGGTTCATTTTTTTATTATCATCTCGCCATTTTTACATCTGTGGTGACTATTATATTTTATTCAGTGCACTGTAAGAAATACGATAGGTTCTGTGCTTTTTTTATTTACTTTGCAACCTTGACAACCATCCTATAGTGGTTGGGCACCATAAGAGCACATTATAGATATATGAGGTGCTGGATGTATATAGCGGTCGTCACATTTGGTATCGAGCTTAGGCTGTGTAGTCGACCTAAGTTGATACCGTGATCTGTAACAACCCACTGTTTTCGACCTCCGTATGTAAACGAACGAAAACCGAAAACGATTGGTCGTTATGGTTAACATACAGTGTACAAAGAGCTATATAAATTAACTTAAACTTTTAGAATTCCAAAGCGGAAGGAAATAAACATTATTTATATATACCAGTATCAAATCGTATCCCGTAATACATGACCAAATCCAAATCCATATACATCATACACTAATACTGTCAAGTAATAAATACAACACACTACATACATAAGCAACGCTATCGTAACCTACACTATCCACGTTACTCAAGACCACCATCATAACCTATAAATCTATAAACAAAAGGAAACATAGAGAGGGGAGGGTCAGACATGAGTCTAGTGAGTGAACAACACTAGTAAGAATATACCGAAGATATAATTACATACATTATATAAAGGCTACATCTAAACGAATGTCTAGACGTACCTCAAGCTGTCTCACCTGCACTTACAAAGTTAGCCTAGCATAATAAACATAATATGTGGGCCTAAACTACTTATGACAGTGGTACCATAACATAGCATTGCATTGCATACAACATATGAGTTAGTTAAACACAGACTAACCTATACACGAGAGATGATTAGGTAAACATAGCCTAACTAGAATCAGTTAAACATAGGCTGATTGTAAAAGGGAATTGTGTTAGATAAACATGGTCTAACACAACATGAACACAGAGAACTAGTTGAACAAAGACCAGTTTCTAAATGAATCAATAGTAGTTAAACAAAACTAACTCTCAATACACATGTAAGCACATATACTAATACATCGCACAATGCTTGGTAAAACATGCATGTGAACATCCTACGAGATCCTCACGTTGAATAAAAACCAAAATGATAAATAATCGCTTATTTGGTTCGGCCCTAAATGGACCTAGGTTAAACCTACAATTTGCAGGTCTCATCGATGCATCAGTGTGGTATACACCGATGGATTGGTGAATGCTTAGGAAGCATTTCCTGCCTCCGGCCTAAAGCAAATCAACCACCACAACTCACCAAATTCCATCTAGATCTCCATATTTCTAATTTCTAAATGTAGACAATCCTTATGATCTTCCTCGATAATGGATGAGCATGATTCAATTTCTTAAGAGCCGGACCCGGGATCGGAATATAGCAAATAGCTTCATGATTATGAGCTGGTCATAGACCTTACAGAACCAGATCCATCCGAGCCAGATATGGCAAAAGGAGTCGAACCCAATGGCTTCGCTAGTGGCATAATCTTCGTTACATGTTTTAGGGCATTATACCTCACAGTCCTATCCTCTTAAACTTTATAGTATCATTTTATATTGTCCTTTAACCCAAATTCAACTATTACAATACCCGAACACAATTAACCCAATTTAATTTATTCTAATCAACACTTAGTGTTTGTACCATAATTGGGCACAACACTCTTCGGAAGTTTTTGAAGAGATAAAATGAAGAAATTAAATGGAAAAAGAGGATTATCTAACAAAAACTCCAAATTTCAGATATGAAAATAATTAAAATGCAGGGAGACATAAGAATTTAGAGTGGTTCGGCGTATTGCCTACGTCCACTATGAAGTTGTTTGCTTTATTGATCTTTCTTTGATGATTACAAGTGATTTCAGCGAATTACAATAGATAATTATGATTTACAGCCGTGAATTTCGTTAGTAGCAGCAGCAAGAGAGTTTAGATCTGGATCCGGTAGAGTTTAGGCGCTGGAGAATTCAAAGAAGAAGAAGCCCTTTTTCTGTATGCCCTGGGGTCTATTTATAGGTGTAGGAGGCTAATATTTCGCTCAGATCTCGGGAGGCTCCTTTTGGCACGTGACCAGGCCCGCGCGCCCAAGCCTGCGAAGTTTCGGTCCGATCCGTGATCGATACGAACGGATTTCGTATCGATCAAGATTGCGTCCGATGGAGACGAAATTTTGCATGGACATTCCTTAGCATGCACGTAAGCTTCTGTGAAAATTTCATAGCATTTGGACTTGTAGATTAGGAGATATGATCAATACGAATTAGGATCTTCGGTAGGCTATTTCATTCGACTCCCTTATTTCGACTCGGTCCTGTTCGACTCGATCACTTCGAATCGATGGGCGTGCGTAATCTGGAGGTGACGTGGCGAGCCTTCCTCATGTTGATCCACTTTCTATGCTGAGTTGGCCGAGTCATTCTTGGACCTCGCCTTGTTCGCATCAAAGTTTGTTGCCCAGTTCGAATCGATCAGAAGCTTGCTCCTTCGCATCGATCTGTAGCACGCCTTGTTCGAATTAGTGGAGGTGGTTTGTTCGTATCGATGATTCTGCTCTATTCGCATCGATGAAAGGTGCACAGTTCGCATCGATGGTTATGCTCTGTTATGTGGATATGAAGTGGACATTGGATGATCGAGTCGAAATGTGGCTCTCTGATGGATACGAAGTGGAGTGAGTCGAACAGATGCTCTTTGATGGATGCGAAGCGGAGCGAGTCGAATAGAGGCTCTCTGATGGATGCGAAGCGGAGCGAGTCGAACAGAGACTCTCTGATGGATGCGAAGCGGAGCGAGTCGAACAGAGGCTCTTTTTATTCAATTTTGCATCGATCATAACTTGAGCATATTAACTCGGATTGACTTGAAATTTGGAATGTTGACTCTCATAGCCTCGCTTGTCATGTCAAATCAATTTTAGCTCGATCCGAACTCGGACAAAATTCGTCGATTTCCATAGTGAGCTTGTGTATAACCGATCTTTAAGACGAGCTGTCATTGGTTACTAGTCAATTCCTTGGTGTCACGGCCTTGCCAAAAGGCGGGATAATAGTTTTAAATTGGAAATTTGAGAAACTGAACTTCGGTATTTTGAAAATTGGTTTTAAGATTTTGAAAATATATAATAATACAATTTGAAAGTATTTTTCGAATAAGAAATGTTTCAAATGACTTCAAATGAGTTCCAATGATTTCGAAGAAATTTCAAAGAAGTTTTCAAGAAAATAGAAGTCCAGAACTCACTTATGTCGCTGGAGAATAATTTCGGTGATGAGTGCACGCTTCATCGACATTGATTTTCGAGTTTCAAAGTGGGGGATAGGCCACTTTAGTAGCTTTGCTATGCGATTGATTTTATGAAACCAATTTTGATTTCAAATTTCGAAATATGATTTGATTTTCGAAAGATATATGTATATATATTTTAAACGATTTGAAGTGAGCCCGGTGTTCATTCCATGAGTTTCGGATTTGATTTGGTATAACCCTATCTTTTGAAATTGATTTACTGATTGGTTGCTGATTTCCAACTCTTGGATTGGAAATTTGATTTCTCTGACTATTTTGAATGTTCGAACACTTCCAAATCGAGAAAAAAAATCTCAAAGCTAAGTAATTTCGAAAAGTATAAATTATTTGATAAAGTATATAAGTTTAGTTTTGTATGTTTAAGTATAATGTAATATGATTTAAATAAGTTTGAAACTATTTTGTTAAGTAAATGAATAAGACTATTTTGAATTATACTAATATGAAATTTAGTTTTGAAATGTTTGAATAAAATTTAGTTTTAAATGTTTTAACTTAGTAACATCTTTATAAAACTATATATATATATATATTATAATAATAATTTTCAAAAGGGTAAATTGGATCTTTCAAATAGAATAAATAGTTCAAATATTTTAAAGGGATGGTTATAAACTTGGTAATCATTTTGGTTATAATTGATTTTGAGAAAAATATTTGGTTTCGAAAATAGATTGGAATTTAAAACCCAGTATTTATATGATGATTTTGGAAATGAATTTGTTTGACCTAAATTATGTTGATTTGGAAACTTGGATTATTTTCTAAACCTATTATTTTGGAAACTTTGAAACTGAAGATATTTAATTTGGGAGAAATAATTTAGTGAAATGGTATATGATTTTGAAACTAAACTGATATTGAACGAATCGAAATTGAGAACCGTATTTGACTAAATACTTGATTTGGGAGTTATCGAACTTATATAAAATTGATTTATATAAGTATGAAGTTGATTCGAAACTATTGATTTGGAAAGTTACTCAATTTGAAAAGTGAAATCTTATATAATCGAAGTCTATATAAGTGTGATTTGATATACTATTGATTTGGAAAGTATTCGATTTGAAAATGAAATCTTATATATAATGGAATTTATATAAGTAAGATATTTGAAATTGATTTCAAAAGGTACTATATGATACATATTTTCGAAGTAAAGATATGGAAAGTGCCTTCTGCTTGATATCCTATTTGTGGCCACATTTAGGATTTATTCTATCGATATTATTCTCTCTAATTTGGGTTTTCCGAATATGATACTCGAGTGTCCATCGAATTCCATGGCGTTACCCATGGTCTTGTTATAATCAAATACTTATTTCACAAAATTATATCTAAGTGTCGTTACTCAGATTAAATGGTCCGATTTACTTAAATTTATTCCATTCCAGCCTATTTGATTCTAAAATCAAATCTATAAAGAATTATTGTAGTTACTAATCAATGTGGTTCCGGATATTACTGATATCCGACTCCGGTCTCTTCGAATCCAATGTCATCTTTAATCCAAGTTGTTTAAGCGAATACAATTCAATTTTAAATACAGGATGTCACATTTACATAACAATTCATCATTGATAGATAACCTACATTATCACAGTTCAACCCAAACATATCATATCACAAAACATCACAAATTATCAGACTAGATATTAATCCAATCATTCGATACAATTTAATCATCCATAAGCAAGATTAATTAGTCTATTTCTAATTAATTTAATTAACACAAAATAAATTAATTACTTTTATAAATCCTGCTTAATTAACATTAATTAATTACAAACTATTTATCTTAATTAATTACTTAATTATCATTTAAATCTTATTTAAATTAAATGCTTGAAATTAATTTATTCAAAATCACTTGAGACCTTTTTATTAATTAAAGTTTTATACTCTTATCTTAATCACGCACTTAATTACATCATTATTAAATTCCATTTGAAAATACTTAGGGATTAATATATAATTATCCTAATATATAATATTTCAATTCCAAATCAATTAACATTTAAAACACACTTGACTTTAAAATTTAAGTTTGAAACTTATTTGCAAAACTTGATAACACTTGTTTTGAAAACTTGGAACTTGTATAATCCTTATGCTTTTAAAAAAAACTGGTCATGTTTTCTTTTTTTTAAAAAACCTGGATAACTAACCAAAAATCAAACCCGGGCCCAAACTCAAGAACCCCGAGCAAAAACCCGAGCCAAACTCGATCTTCTTCCCTTCGATAAACCCGAGAACAACTTCGAGCATCACACCCTTCCTCCCGATCCTCTCTTCCTCTCTCTCTCGAACAACAGCAAACACATGCACACGTGCTCCATGCACCTGCACCCTTAATCTGATCAACTCCGATCAACACTGCGACCATCCACAAGTCGCCGACGACCTCGCCGACGATCCCGACCACCCAGCTCCAACGATTTCACCTGGAATCGAAAATGAGCATGACAGCACCTCCTCGAACCCAAACCAATCGACGAAAATCCTCTCGCGATGCCGCCTCCAATCGCCTACAACCTCGCGATCACGACCAGACCTCCGCCACTCGCGTACGCTTCTAATCCCCCACCTGCGATCAACTCCGGTGCACCCACGACGACGCCATACCCTTAAGAACAACGATGACCAAAACTGCTCGTAAAACCCTAAATCGTCGTCGATAAGCCACCATGGTGAACTAGAAATTTACCGAGCATTTTTATCGTGATCCCCATCGCACCAGCTTCCTCCATCATCAAGCACGACACCCATCCCTTCGCCGATCGTCGAGAATGGACGAAAATCCCAATATCGTTCAACTCACAAATTCTCGACAGCCACAACATTAAAAATCATGAAATCTTTATCAAAATTGGTTTCTAAGCACGAATCCAAAAATACAATCAAAACTTGGAATTTAACAATCGAATTGTTGACTTGAATTAATTCTTAAAGTAAATTCAGTCCAATTTGATAATTACTTAATAATTATTCTTGAAATTATTTTTAAAAACAGTATTTCACCCATGCAAACAACTCTTCTTTAATGATCAAAGTCTAAAACTGTTTGGGTAGGGAGATATGAATTTATTTAGGTGAGTTCTTGAGTCTGTCTAACATAACAGAGGCTAATATATACATATACACAGACATGCACATAAATAAACAGAGTAGTTCAACTATATTCCAAGTAAATACATTCATGCAAACATTATTCACAACATAACATCTTTAATTTATCATATGCACCAGGATAAAAAAAGATTTAAGGTTTAAAAAGAAATGTTTACTCACAGTATTTTTTAAAACAAAGAATAGTATCCTGCTTTGAAAAAAACTGCAAGTTTGATCTTTGAACTGCAACTTGTTTTGCTTGTATTTAGTTGAGTTGATCCTTGAATTTATACTTGCTTTTGCTCAGCTTGAACTTGAAAGCGTTGAAGTTGTTGTTTGATTTTCTTTTTAGTTTAGTTTTGGTTTGAGAGAAGATGAAAGAAAGAAAGCAAAGAGATTGTAAATTGTTAACAACCTGGTTCTTCTTTATATTATTATCATTCCTCAATTTAAAAGAAAAAAACAATTGCCACTTGTTATTTTGCATGACACTCTAATTTACAAATGTCCAAATCTTTATGATATATTAATATATGTTTTATGTTTTTAAATTTATACTTATTATATTTCTCATGGATTACAAAAGATATATATATATATATATATATTAAAGCTTTTTATTTGTTCTTGTTTAAATATTTACTTAAGTTATTACTATTACAAATAATAACTATACATAAAGATTTTTCTTTAGTGTTTAGAATTTTAACTTTAAATATCCTTTGAAAATTATTACATTGGATCCAAACCAATGCTTCCTAATCACAATATATACATATATATACATATATATATATATATATATTATAATTTGAAATATTTTATATGAATTTTTTGATACATATATGTATCCACACTTTTACAAACTTCCATATATTCTACTTCTCATGGCATATATATACATATATATACACACACACACTTATATACTTGTATATGTATACACTTAAAATTTTCAACATTATAAAGTTTGCATATATCTATTTATATATATATATATATTAATTTACTATAAGATTTATCATCTCCAGAGATTTATAATTCAACATTTATTATGGTTTCAAATCCATTTATATGCATCCAGATATTTTAATTATCAGAATTTTATTTGTTCAACTAAATAAAATTAGTATCTCAATAGTAAAAATCAGTTAATTATCCAATTAGCAGATGTCCAAAAATCCGGGTTATCACACTTAGATTCGCCAGAATTGGTTCTTGAAGGTGCGACATTCGAGCACGAAAATCGAGAGCTGTGGGCGACCGAGTGTTATGGGGCTTGAAGCGTGGTTCGAGCATAGGGCGGCGCGTCATATGGAGGTGGTTGATCTTGTTCCGGTCGTGTGTGGAGGTTGCGGTAGGCGAAGGTCTAGTGGCATGATGGGTTTTGGCAGACGAATGAGGAATGAACGATGGAGATGTAGAACGTGTGGCCAGATTTCGGTTCAGTGAAGTAACGGTGTAATGACCCACTATTTTGGACCATTCAAATCGACAATAATCCACACATGTCAGACTTGAATAACGCAAAATAACAGATTGTAATAAAATTTGGAGCAAATAAAACCAATCACAGACATAGAATATCAAAATAACTCGCAGCGGAAAATAAAATAAATAGTGGTTCATGAAGCCACTACAATACATAGTCTCAAAACAGATTCAAAATACATAGTATGAAAAACAGATACAACAGAAGTCTGAAACAAGTACAGTAGAAATCCCAAATACATATGTCTCTAATACAAAGCTGACATAGAAATACTGAATGGAAAAAGATAGCAACTAAATAAAAGATGGTCTCCAGTAGTCCTAGCTCCAGAAGGTGAGATCCAAGGCTGATACTCATGCTGACCCGAGCGTAAATAAAACACAAACACTCGAGTCAGGACATACATACTTATACAATGTAAACCAACTCAAGTGAACTGTAATAAAAGGTACAAGTGGCTTAAAGAATGCTTGGGATCGCCCATTCTTTAAGGATCCGTTAAACTATTTACTATGTAGTAATATTCGCTATTATAATAATGTCTAATAATAAAATAAACATACTTTTTAATAGCGTCAAGGGGTTACCCATATAGCCCTTAACAGGTAATAGTCCCAGTAGTCTATCCAGTATTAGCATACTCCCAGATCAGGGGCTACCCTCAATACTCCACAGGCTATGGGAGAAATCCAAACTCGTAGTAAAGCTCGCTATGGTAGGTGACACGGCACAACTAGGCAATGCTAGGGTAGATATACCAATTACGCATCCGTGCTGGTGGAAACGCATAGCAGCCACTACTGCCAACCTCGAGCCACACTCCCAAAATCAAGGGGTGCACCCAATCAATCACAAAAGTAATAGAATGGTATCGAAGAAGTGTGTCCGATCAGAGGTGCTACCTCATTGGCCTGTCAATCGCTCCTGTTTTAGCCACCTTATGCCAACTCACGGGAGTTGGGTCCACGTTCATACCACAATAGGATCGTAGCCACCATCCTACTTCATTTTGGAAACTCCACCGCGTACACAGTTGTTAAAGTGGTTTTTGGTATCGACAGAGAGTATGTCCATATCCGATCTCGGTCTCTTTAACAACCAATCGTTATTATAACCCGTGGTTATAAATTTCAAAAATAGTTTATATTTCAAATCAAAATACTTCATTTAAACCATTTAAAATAAAGTCATTATACCTTTAAATCAAATATTCAATTGCCAATAATTTAACCTTTTCTGAGCTCATTTATTCACTTAAATACATTAAAACATTAAATTCCAGCTTTCACAGCACTTAGAAAATGCTGCGGTAAGTTATATTTGAAAAGAATTCATTTCAGCAAAGACTGCATTTAAAAACTGCTGTAGTAATTCAGTTACATTTGAAAACTAGTTCAGTTCAGAAAAGACAGCATTTCAAAACTGCTGTAGTAGTTCAGGGTTCAATTTGGAAAACTAGTTCAATTCAGCAAAGACAGCACTTATCAAGTGCTACTGTAGCCCTTATATTAGTTTCAGATTTTTAACTTTCTTCCTGCAACCACAGCACTTACCAAGTGCTGCAGTAGCCCTTAGTTAATTAGCCTTTAGTTCATTTGCATCAACCACAGCACTTACAAAGCGCTGCAGTATCCTTTACTTCAGATTTTAAGTGAGTTTTAGAAATGATAGCATTTCTGAAGTGCTATTGAAAGAATTTCCAGATTTATTTTAAAATTCCAGAAACTATTAAACTTCAATTATAACCATTTTAACTTATAAAAATCATATTTTTCCACTTCAAAAATGTACATTTAAATACCCTTTAACTTATGATTTTTATAAAGAAATATTTTACAATAAAATCAAATTTTTCAATAATTCACTTATTAAATTCAAGTGTACTATTTTCTTATTCTTTTCATTTTTAAAAATTTACCTTTACACTTAATTTTATATTTCCATTTCAAAATAAAACTTAATTTCCACTTTTATTTACTTAACTTAAACTTCCATTAAAAATCAAATCACAAATTTCCAAATTAAGTTATGTTTTAAATCACAATTTTTCCATTCATTTATTTAACATTTTTAATACATAGAAAAATCATTATCACTTTATTAAATCATTTTAAATTCAATTTAAATCAAATTATCATATTTTTTCATTTTAAAATACTTAAAATTTTCTAGAAAAATATATAAAATAACCAAGGTTCTGTATAATATTTTCTAGCCTAAGTCAAGTGATACGGATAATATATTATTTCAATTCGTAATTTACAAAGAAAATCCGGGTTCTATCATTTCAAACCCGCAATCCCAAGTTAATAAAATAAATAAAAATCGCTCAGGCTTATCATTTCAACCCATAACGATTTTTCCCTATTCTAAAGTCCGTTCGGGTATGTATCATTTCAACCCATAGTGATTCTATTCTACAGGGAACTTGTAATGTGAGAAACAGTATAAAATAAACAATATAACAAAATATAACATAGCAGATGATGTGACAAGTTTATAACAGAGTTTAAGATCATATAATACATATCATAGGCAGGTATAACATGATATAATAGTTTCTACACATTCACTTGTTGTCACTTCACAAATTATATAAGTATAAATGTCATGTGTGAATACTCACCTCTTTACGCTGAAGTTAGCAAATAAAACACACAAACAAAAATCCAGAAAGCACGATAGCACGACTTGATTCGAGTGGAGAGATAGCCAAGATATTAATCTTGTATTCAGCAACAAAACAAAGAAAAAATATAAATATAAATAACACAAAGATTATATTGAAACAAAATGGAATCAAAGTAAACAAAAGACATAACCAAGCTTTTAAATCGAATTTGCTTGTTCTTAACTCAACATATGCTCGACCACAACATGTTTTAGGCTCGGCCATAGATGTATATTGGTGGAAAAAGGCTCGGGTTTGGCACATATAGGCACGACTACAAAGGAATGCAAAGGGTTTGGAGTTACAAAAGGGAAGAAGGTCAAAAGTCAAGGCCAAACGAGGAGGGTATGGTCACCATTTAGGCTCGGCCTATGGGTCAAGTGGCTTGGCCAAGGGCTGCTACAGGTCAGGTGATGGACTGATGGTGATGTTCAGAGGTGGAGCACGCACTGGTGGTGGCGGCTAAGGGTGTGGCCGTGGCTACAAATGAAGGGGATGGTGAAAACTAGGCTCGGCTATGCATTTTTGGAAGAGATCTTCAATGTTTTGTGGAGTTTTGTTCATATGGAGGTCACGGCACTTGCTGCTCAGAGGAGATGGAGGGTGTGCCATGGATGGTGAGGGGGAGATGATGGTGGTGATGGTCGGTGGAGATGGTGGAGGGTTACGCCGAGCAATATATGGAAGAGATCAAGCAAAACAATGGAAAAAGAAGAAGAAAAGAGAGAAAAGAGGAGGCCATTGCTTACCAAAAATTTCATAAATGATGATGGCCGAAAATTGTGATGGAAATGCGAAAGTTTTCACGTGAAATACCAAATAAAACTCACGGCTACAATCAAGGAAAGAACGGCCAAAGAAATGAAAGGTCTAGGCAATGAAAAGACAAAAGTTTTAAAGCTTTTTGTCTCTTAGAATTTCCACTTTATATTTATACAAAATAAACAAAATAAAATCAATAAATAAAAATAAAAGAAAAACAAAATAAAGTTAAAATGAAAATAAACGATTATTCTTAAGAAAAATAAAAAGTAAATAAAAAAATAGTTTATTATATTGAAACTAGAATTAAAAATTGTAAACAAAATACAATTAACTTTGGAAAATTATAACTATACTTTAAAAATGTTTTTAAAAATAAAATATTGAAATAAAATTTAATTTAATATAATTTAAAAATATTTGCAAAAATATTGGGTTGTTACACTCTCCTTCTGATGCAGCCCAGAATGGAGAAGTCATAGGTCGTGTACGACCTAACATGTTGATAGGTCGAGACCGACCTAAAGAGGAGATTAACGAGTTAACATGTCGTGAAAAATGGTGGAAAGTTCAAGTGTTAGGTCGCAGCCGACCTAATGAAGTCTTTAAGTCATTCCAACGACTTAGTGAAGATCGGCAACGACCTAGTGGGAATGTGCGAGTTAACAAGATACTGGAACGACCTAACATGTTTCTAGCTCGTATACGATCTAACGAATTGAAAGATAGGTCGCTGGAACGACTTACCGAGTTAACTTGTATACGACCTACCGAGTCACACAGTGAAGAGGCAGAGCAATTTGATGAAGTGTTAGGTCGTAAACGACCTAACGAGTCAAGAGATAGGTCGGTGAAGACTGGAGGCATGGATCTTCTCTGCCGACTTAATATCGGCGGTTGATTTCTTAAGTCGTACCTGTTTGATTTTTAGGTCGTTACCGACCTAAGTTAGGTCGCTGAAGCTTGGTGCCTGGATTCTATTGCCGACTTAATCTAAACCGTTGAAGTCTTAGGTCGTTCTGTTTGTAAGTCGTAAGTCGTCTTAAGTTGAGTCGTGTGTTGTTTGTTGTAGTTATTTTAAACATGTTGTTAAGTCGTTCTGTTATAAGGCTTAAGTCGTGATGTTTGTAAGTCGTAAGTCGTCTGACTTTTTAGGTCGTGACTGTTAGGTCGGCGACGACTTAGGAGTTGTATTTTTTTTCTGTTTTGCGTGTTGTAGCCTATAAATAGGCAAGTTGTTTCATTTGTAAAGGTTGTTGATTTTTGAATAAAATTCTCTTTTGTTAGCTTTGTGCTTTCATTCCAATTGGTAGTTGAGTGTAATCTCCTATCTCCTCTTTCGGTTAATCGAGTGCGCTCGATTCAACGATTGTAGAAGCCGATTCGCGGAATCAAGTGCGCTTGATCAACGCTTGAAGAATTGAAGATCTTTGAACCCGGCATCGTGCGCGATCAACGAGTTCGGGATAGCTAGAATTCGGTATCTTCGGATCAACGAATTCGGGCCTTTCAGTATTCATCAATCCATCTATTGCTACTTTCATCGATTGAAGATTGTTTTGTTTAATCTGCTGCGTCACCTTCACTCAAATCTTTTCGTCCTCGAAAAGAACGAAACAAGGAAAATAAAGAAAAAGCAAGATAGAAAAGCAAATAGTACCTGAAATAAACAATTCTGGATTCGAAGCACGAATGCTCTCCTCCGTCTCCCAATTACAATCTCGATCATCAGTACTCCACTGTACTTTGACCAGACTAACAGATTTCCTTCTTAGCTGCTTCGTACCTCTGTTGAAAATACGAAGTGGCTTCCTCTCGACAGTCAGATTAGGCTTAATATCCAAACTATCAAGAGAAGAAGGCTGAACAATAAGAGATGGATCATGTAGATAGCGACGAAGATGTGAAACGTGGAATACATTATGCACTCCATAGAACTTCTCGGGCAAATCCAGACGATAAGCCAAAGAACCAATTCTTTCCACAATGCGGAAAGGACCAATGAACCTAGAAGAAAGCTTCCCTCTACGACCAAATCGAATAACATTCCTTAAGGGAGAGACCTTAAGGAAAACCAAATCACCAACAGCAAACTCTAAACTCCGCCTACGCCTATCAGCGTACTTCTTCTGCCTATCCTGAGCAATCCTCATCTTCCTCCTAATCTCATCAACTCTCTCAGAAGCCTCTAAAATCATCTCAGGACCAAGAACCAAACGATTACCGGATTCAATCCAGCAAGATGCAGATCTACAAGGTCGTCCACGGAGACGTCTTAATGCTAGCCTGAATTCGAAGATAGAAATGAGATAGATAAAGGATTAAGATAAACTTAAAATAGAAGATTAGATTATACCTGATAGCTATTGTTATAGGTAAATTCGACAAGATGGAGATGATCTTCCCAAGATCCTCCATAATCAAGCACACAAGCACGAAGAAGATCCTCTAGAATCTGATTCACCCTTTCCGTTTGACCGTCGGTTTGTGGATGGTAAGCAATGCTCAGATTCAGTGGAGTACCCAAAGATACCTGAAAAGCTTTCCAAAACTGACTAGTAAATATAGGATCACGATCACAAACAATACTGAGAGGAACACCATGGAGACGAACAATCTCCCTCATGTAGATCTCAGATAAGCTAGAAGCAGAACGGGTAGACTTGACCGGAATGAAATGAGCTGACTTGGTCAATCTATCCACAATAACCCAGAAACTCTCATTACCCCTCCTAGTCCTCGGTAATCCATCAATAAAATCAATAGAAACCTATTCCCATTTCCAATTGGGAATCTTAAGGGGGTGCAACAAACCAGGGGTCTTCTGATGATCTGTCTTGACTTGCTAACCAATCGCACACCTACTAACAAAAATGGAGATATCCCGCTTCATACCCTTCCACCAATACAACTTCTTCATATCCTGATACATCTTGGTCACTCCCGAATGAATAGAAAGTCTGGACCGATGATTCTCCCGAAGTAACTCCTGTCTCAATCCATCAACATTCGGGACACAAATCCTATTATTAATCCTCAAAATACCTCTATCATCGATCTGAGCTCCACTACCATCCAGACTACTACTACCAACTTTTCTACGAACACTCTCCTTCATCAATCTAAGCATCTCATCCTCATCCTACTTAGCCATGATACGATCCAAAAGAGAAGAAGAAACAACCAGCTGACACAACATAGCCTTCTTCCGACTCAAAGCATCTGCCACAACATTAGCTTTCCCAGGGGTATAGTTGATGTCGAGGTCATAAGAAGCAAGAAACTCTAACCACCTAACTTGCCTCTGATTCAAATCCTTCTGAGTGAAAATATACCTCAAAGACTGATGATCTGTGAAGAGCTCAAACTTAGTACCCAATAGATGATGCCTCCAAAGCTTCGAAGTAAAAACCACAGCAAGCAATTCTAAATCATGAGCAGCATAATTGGCTTCATGGGTCTTCAACTGACGACTAGCATAAGCAATGACCTTCCCATCCTGCATTAGAACAGCTCCCAAACCTTTACGACAAGCATCAGTGTATACCGTTAATCCCTCATTTCCATTTGGAACGGTAAGAACTGGTGCGAAAATAAGCTTGTGCTTCAACTCACTGAATGCAGCTTTACACTCATCACTCCAAATAAACTTAGCATTCTTTCGAGTCAAAGCGGTGAGAGGTGCAGCAATCTGAGCAAAATTCTCAATGAATCTCCGATAATAACCGGTAAGGCCTAGAAAACTACGGATATCAGTTGGGGTCCTAAGAGTTTCCCAATCCTGCACAAAATAGGGATAAATAAGGACAACTGGAAAGATAGACTAAATTGAATGAAACAAGGAAAGAGAAGGAAGGAAAGACTTACATTGATCGCAGCGATCTTGACTGGATCAACAGAAACTCCATTACCAGAAACAATATGCCTGAGGAATTGGACTTCATCCTTCCGGAAATGGAATTTAGAAAATTTAGCCTTCAACTGATGATTTCTAAGAGTTTCAAGAACAGATTTCAAATGTGACTCATGCTCTTCCTCAGACTTAGAGAAAATGAGAATATCATCAACAAAGACTAGAACAAATTTATTAAGCACATCACGAAAAACACGATTCATCAAATCAACAAAGAAAGCAGGAGCATTAGTCAAACCAAAAGGCATGACTAACCATTCAAAAAACCCATTCTCAGTACGGAAAGCAGTCTTGGGAATACTTTCCTCGGCAACTCTGAGCTGGTGGAAACCAGAGGCAAGATCCAGTTGAGAGAAAACAGTAGCACCATAAAGCTGATCAAACATATCATTGATGCGAGGCATTGGATATTTGTTTTTCATAGTGAGCTTGTTCAGCTCCCTATAATCAACACACATCCGGAGAGAACCATCAGACTTAGTGATGAAAACCACCGCTGCTCCCCATTCCGAATAGCTAGGTCTGATCAGACCTTTGGAGAACAAGTCCTCAATTTGCTTTCCCAACTCAACCTTCTCACGGGGTGCCATTTTCCTAGAAGGAAGAACTACAGGTCGAGCTCCAGGAATAAGATCAATACGGAAATCAATTTGCCGCTTAGGGGGTAAAGCAGTGACTTCACCAAATACATCGGGATAAAGTTTGACCACACGAGTCGACTGAAGATCAACAGGAGAAGAATCCAGAGAATAAATAAAGCTGCCAGCATAATCATGAGGCATATGAAACTGAATAACCAAAGAACTACCCGATCATCCTCAAGAGAAACAATTCGGGATTTACAAGAGATATGAGCACCATGCCTCTTAAGCCAATCACCTCCGAGCAACAAATCAAAAGCATCGAAACCAAGAACATAGAAATCACCAAAAAATTTATGGCCAGAATAGAAGTCTCACTTGCTTACAAATCCTATTAAGGTTCGCGGGACCACCAATAGAATTTTTGACACACAAAGATTCAACAGCATACATAGGAGAAAGAAGATGCTCAAACTTATCACAAAGAACCATAGAAATAAAACTATACGAAGCTCCAATATCAAATAAAACACGAACAGGATGATTAAATAAAGAAAAGGTGCCCTGAAGAGTACCTTGATCATCACTAGGAGCAGGAGCAGGTGGAATAGGTGAAGAAACAGAGGTAACAACAAAAATACTAGATGGTTTGCCCTTCTGATACAACGGACAATCATTCTTGAAATGACCAGGCTGCAGACAGACATAACAGAGATTGTTCCTGGTACCCTGAGGTGGAGGAACAACATCACCTACTGAAGTAGGGAAACTATTTGCATAGTGTCCCTTCTGATCACACTTGAAACATGTAATGGTAGATAGGTCGATAGGGTGCCTCTGAGAAGGAGAAGATGATGAAGATCCCAAACCCGGATTCTTGAGCCAATTCTTCTTCTGCTGGTGGAAATTGGGCTTTCTCTTCTTAGAGTTAGCAGAGGAAGACTGAGATGAAGGAGCACTAGCAACAGCAGGACCCTCAGAAGTAGGGTTCTCATAACGAATAGCCATATCCATAAGCTCGGTGAAAGTGCCATGAACATGTGAAATGAGACGATCATAGAACTCTGGGCGAGCTCCAGCTTGGAAAGTTTGTTGAATTTCCGCTCATACTCAGAAAAGGACATGGTACCCTGCTTGAGATCCATGAATTCACGATAAAGCTGAGATTTCCCGGCTTTGGGCATCCATTTTGCCACAAAAGCCTCCCTAGAAAGAAGATACAGAAACAAAACTTAAGATAGATTCAAAAGAAAGGAAATGGGAACAAAATTCAAGATAACACAAAGGATACCTAAACTGCTCCCAAGAAATATCACCCTCGTTAGTGTGAGCTGTAACAGACTCCCACCAATCTAAGGCTCTCTTGCAACTGCCAAGCTACTAACTGACGCTTCTGGGCATCAGAAATCTCAAGACAAGTAAAGATCCTCTCTAAACTCTGTAGCCATTGTTGGGCTTCAATAATGCTCTCTTAACCGGTAAACTTAGTTCCACCAAGTTGAGAGAATTCCTTATAGAGAACAGTAAACCTAACAGGTGCAGCAGGTTGAGGAGCTGGGGCGATACCACGACCCCTACCTCTGGCATTTCCACGATTCATCCTGAAAAATATCAAGAATGAATTTTAGGACAAAGGTACATAGAAGACAAAGATAAGATAAGATAAGACAAGATAAAATCACTTGGATAAATATCCTAATTAAAGAAATTTCTAACTAGGTAGATAGGAAAAGGAGGAAGTTTAGAAAATTTACTCTTAAAACAAGAAAATTTTATATCAAAATAATCTTTGAAAAATCCTTTGAAAAATCATTTGAAAAATCCTTTTATACTTGAAAATACGTTCTCTCACAAAGAAATGATTCTGAGGTTGATTTCACTCATTCTAGGGTATTTCTACCCTATCTCTAATGAGTTTTTGCTCCTTAGGCTAAGGTTTGCCTAAAACCTGGCTCTGATACCAAATGTGACGACCCACTATTTTGGACCATTCAAATCGACAATAATCCACACATGTCAGACTTGAATAATGCAAAATAACAGATTGTAATAAAATTTGGAGCAAATAAAACCAATCACAGACATAGAATATCAAAATAACTCGCAGCGGAAAATAAAATAAATAGTGGTTCATGAAGCCACTACAATACATAGTCTCAAAACAGATTCAAAATACATAGTCTGAAAAACAGATACAACAGAAGTCTGAAACAAGTACAGTAGAAATCCCAAATACATATGTCTCTAATACAAAGCTGACATAGAAATACTGAATGGTAAAAGATAGCAACTAAATAAAAGATGGTCTCCAGCAGTCCTAGCTCCAGAAGGTGAGATCCAAGGCTGATACTCAGGCTGACCCGAGCGTAAATAAAACACAAACACTCGAGTCAGGACATACATACTTATACAATGTAAACCAACTCAAGTGAACTGTAATAAAAGGTACAAGTGGCTTAAAGAATACTTGGGATCGCCCATTCTTTAAGGATCCGTTAAACTATTTACTATGTAGTAATATTCGCTATTATAATAATGTCTAATAATAAAATAAACATACTTTTTAATAGCGTCAAGGGGTTACCCATATAGCCCTTAACACATAATAGTCCCAGTAGTCTATCCAGTATTAGCATACTCCCAGATCGGGGGCTACCCTCAATACTCCACAGGCTATGGGAGAAATCCAAACTTGTAGTAAAGTTCGCTATGGTAGGTAACACGGCACAACTAGGCAATGCCAGGGTAGATATACCAATTACGCATCCGGGCTGGTGGAAACGCATAGCAGCCACTACCGCCAACCTCGAGCCACACTCCCAAAATCAAGGGGTGCACCCAATCAATCATAAAAGTAATAGAATGGTATCGAAGAAGTGTGTCCGATCAGAGGTGCTACCTCATTGGCCCGTCAATCGCTCCTGTTTTAGCCACCTTATGCCAACTCACGGGAATTGGTTCCACGTTCATACCACAATAGGATCGTCGCCACCATCCTACTTTATTCTGGAAACTCCACCGCGTACACAGTTGTTAAAGTGGTTGTCGGTATCGACAGAGAGTATGTCCATATCCGATCCCGGTCTCTTTAACAACCAATCGTTATTATAACTCGTGGTTATAAATTTCAAAAATAGTTTATATTTCAAGTCAAAATACTTCATTTAAACCATTTAAAAATAAAGTCATTATACCTTTAAATCAAATATTCAATTCCCAAAAATTTAACCTTTTTTGAGCTCATTTATTCACTTAAATACATTAAAACATTAAAATTCCAACTTTCACAGCACTTAGAAAATGCTGCGATAAGTTATATTTGAAAACAATTCATTTCAGCAAAGACAGCATTTAAAAACTGCTGTAGTAATTCAGTTACATTTGAAAACTAGTTCAGTTTAGAAAAGACAGCATTTCAAAACTACTGTAGTAGTTCAGGGTTCAATTTGGAAAATTAGTTCAATTCAGCAAAGACAGCACTTATCAAGTGCTACTGTAGCCCTTATATAATTTCAGATTTTTAACTTTCTTCCTACAACCACAGCACTTACAAAGTGCTGCAGTAGCCCATAGTTAATTAGCCTTTAGTTCATTTGCATCAACCACAACACTTGCAAGTGCTGCAGTATCATTTACTTTAGATTTTAAGTTAGTTTCAGATGTGATAGCATTTCTGAAGTACTATTGAAAGAATTTCCAGATTTATTTTAAAATTCCAGAAACAATTAAACTTCAATTATAACCATTTTAACTTATAAAAATCATATTTTTCCACTTCAAAAATGTACATTTAAATACCCTTTAACTTATGATTTTTATAAAGAAAATTTTTACAATAAAATCAAATTTTTCAATAATTCACTTATTAAATTCAGGTGTACTATTTTCTTATTCTTTTCATTTTTAACAATTTACCTTTACACTTAATTTTATATTTCCATTTCAAAATAAAACTTAATTTCCACTTTTATTTACTTAACTTAAACTTGCATTAAAAATCAAATCGCAAATTTCCAAATTAAGTTATGTTTTAAATCACAATTTTTCCATTCATTTATTTAACATTTTTAATACATAGAAAAATCATTATCACTTTATTAAATTATTTTAAATTCAATTTAAATCAAATTATCATACATTTTTCATTTTAAAATACTTAAAATTACAGTTGTAATTGGACACTGTAATTTGTGAAGTATATGACACTGGATTATATGTAAACTTGTTTTAATTTATTATGAATGTCCAAACAATCAAAAATGATGAAAATCGTTAGTTATTAAATTTGAAATAAAAATGTGATTTAATTAATTTAATATTAATTTATTTAATTAACTTGAAATATAGCCATTTTGGCAACAATATCGGATTTCGACGAAACCAGTTTCATCGGATCAGTAACAGTGAATTACTGTAAGATTTCAAGTTTCGTAGCGATCGGACTTGTCGTTTGATTGTACGGGCTCGAAATGCCTAAAAATCAATTTAATTGAAATCAATTTAAAATAAGCTGATTTTAACATAACTTCTTCGTATGATGGAATTAGGACTTGAAACCTATTCCATTGAGTTTAAAAATATTGAAAACATCTATTTCGATATATAGGATGACCCATTTTCTTTCCGGAGACAGAACGGGCTTTTCAGGTCATTTATCGTTCAACTTCCAAATCAAATCTGATCCATTCATTTCTATTTTGGATCTGCCTATAAATAGCCTGTTATAAACCCTGGCTACTTCTTATTTTCATTTGTCTGTACGTACAATTCTCTCCGACTTATTCTTCTCAATGGCAGACAAACCAAACAAATTCCAAATTCAATTGCAAATCAAAATCAAATCTAAAATTCATACTCCTCCAACCCAATCAAATTATATATCGATTCAAAGCTCTCGATGAACGTAATCCACTGGTGGAATTCATACTTCGATTCGAGTCATCGTTTGTCCAGATTTCGCGAATCATTCTCGGCCGTCCATAGGCCATAATTTCGTTTAACGGTGGATTGTCGACTATTTGTCGATCGGAAAGATGCAATGGGTAGAGGGCGTTGAGAGGAGCAAATCCATACGGTCACCTGGGTCTAGAGGTGCCTGGATCTTGTCAAAATTGGCATGGAAGTGGTGTGTGATTGGTCACGATGGGAGGATTTTGGCGGCGCCACGAGTAGGAGGTGGGGTCGTGTAACAACCCGCATATTTATCGATTTTATATTTAAATATTTTATTTAAATATTTCATCGTTCGTCGAATTTTAGTCCGAAAAGCTACTTTTTGCAAACAGTCAAATTAGGACTCGAGACCCCTTCCATTGAGTTCAAAATGCCGTTTGCGACCTTTTTGAGTATAAGCTTCGATATGTTTGGAGTTAGTAGAATTTTGCTACTTTTTCACTTTGGACTTTGGGTTTGGTTCAACCCATTTGCCCAATTCTGGTTTCATTAACTCAAGTTCCACTCCCTCTCCTCTTCATTACTTCACTTTCATTTCCTAACAATTAAGCTTCATCAAAAATGGAGAGTGGAATGGGAAATTAAAACTCCAAGCCCTAGTTCATTTGCAAATCCTTCTTCTAGCTCCAAATTCAAAGAGAAGCTATTGGTAAGCATCCTCTTCATCTTCTCCAACTCATTCTCCTTTCAATTTCACAAATTCCCTAAACCTAATTTAGGAAATGTTTCTCTTTTAAGCTTAGATTCAAGCTTGTTGAGTTGGAATTGAAGAGTGATTGTCCTTGTCATTGCTTTATAGCTTCTTCTTCATTGATTTTGTGAAAAAGTGAGATTTTTATCTCACATCTATGTCTATATTTATCTTTGATTGTTAGGTATGAATTCCTAACACTTATTTATGTTCAATTGCTTTCGATTTGGATTGAATTGATGAATTGTTCAATTTTTGGTTTTTGGAATCCAATTTTTATAAAACTCCAATCTTTGATGTTTAAACACGTTAGTGGAGTGTTTCGGAGGGTCATATAGGGCTGGGTTACCGATTGGCGTAAAACCTTAGCGCCCGTTGCTCGTCCGATCGCCGTTGTTGGAATTTTCCCCGAAAGGGGGCTGGACTGAAAATGCTTCTGGAGCAGGTTCGGTCGACCGAACCAGGGGTTCAGCCGACCGAACAGAAAAACAGAATGTCTCGGAAGCAGGTTCGGTCGACCGAACTAGGGGTTCAGTCGATCGAACCAGACCCAGGAAATTGCCTGGGTCTGTATCGGTCGACCGACCCCCTGGTCCAGTCGACCGACCTGCTCCCATTTTGCCCATTATGTCTTTTTTTTGCCTATTTTGCTTGATTTCCAAATTTTATCGATTCGTGTTGATTCCCATTTGTTGTTATCATCTATTATTGACAATGATGACTTCTTTTTCGGGATTTTTGAGAATATCTATTTTGATGGATTTGGTATCGATTTCTTTGGAATTGATTCACGTCTTCGTATGTGAATTTTTATCATTGATTGTTCCTACAATCGTTTTGTGATTTGTCACTTTAAAAAAATATAAAGGTTTTCTATACTAGTAGTAAATATTCAAACTCTTTCACAAAGATGATTTCAACTCTATTTTTAATACAAAGTTCGTTTATAAAACCGTTTTCCAATCTATTAGTATATACAAACCTTTACCTCATTCGTATGAGAAATCTAATTAAACGGCTTAGTAAAACAAGTGGTATGAAACGCTTGCGTTTACTCCGTCGGTTAATTTTTGGACTTGTTCGATTGAAACTCTTGTGACAATTTTCTAGTGGAGATCTACAGTTTTTTCGCAAATATTTAAGTTAAGCAAATGGTTATGGGACATGAAGCTAAACTCTTATATTTACTAGCTTAGTGTAATTGACACTTCTTGATGATCGATGATGATCATTTTATGGTTTAGACTAGCAATGTGTGATGTCTCTTTGTTTTGGCTCATCGGATGTTTCGTTGTACGACATCGATGTTCCGAATTATTTGTGCTTCTGGTTCATCGGACGTTACGTTGTACGACGTCGTTGATCCGGTTTATTGTGTTTTGGTTCATCGGACGTTACGTTGTACGATGTCGTTGATCCGGTTTATTGTGTTTTGGTTCATCGGACGTTACGTTGTACGACATCGTTGATCCGGTTTATTGTGTTTTGGTTCATCGGACGTTACTTTGTACGACGTCGTTGATCCGGTTTATTGTGTTTTAGTTCATCGGACGTTACGTTGTACGACGTCGTTGATCCGGTTTATTGTGTTTTGGTTCATCAGACGTTACGTTGTACGACGTCGTTGATCCGGTTTATTGTGTTTTGGTTCATCGGACGTTACGCTGTATGACGTCGTTGTTTCGATTTATTGTGATTCTGGAGCACCGGACGTTTCGCTGTACGACGTCGTTGCTTCGAATTATTTGATTTCTGGATTTCTAATGGATGATTTCTGGAATTTATGTTTCACCAACTTTTACAATTGACATTGATATGTATGTCATTATTTGTGGCTTGGTGAATTAAATTAAGAATATGACATTCTTTTTAATCTTTGAGAAGACTCTTGTGATATTGATTAATCTCTGGATTGATTTACGATCAGATACTTATCACAGTATGGCTTTATGGTTATCATACGTTTTTGTCGTATCTCTTATTCTATATCACTTTATCTGATAATTATAGCTAGACCGATCGGTTTATTATTTTCTTCTTAAATAATACTCGGGTCAGACTGAGATTTTACAGGTGCTTCCTCATGACTCCTTATCTAGGACTATCATCTGACTTTTGGCTAACTACTTTAGCATTGTAGTTTTTGGTTGTATACATTCGATATATAGACTCCTTGATGTATACATATTCTTTTGGCTAGCACTTGTATCTATTCTTTTGTGTTATTGTGGATCTTGTTTGACCACTACTCTGATGTACACTTTCATGTGTTATATTCATATCTATTTCCGCCTTTGTGATATGAATTGTCTGTGACTGATTTGTGTTATGTTTATTTCTATATTTGTTTCCGAAGTCCATATATCCACTGTGTAGTAGCTTTGAGTTTGTATCAGTATGTCGTATTTCCTCTTGAGATGAAAAGTTATATTTTATCTGATATATCGGTACTCGCACAAAGCAATTATACAGATGGTCGCTCCTCAACAGCCTTATTCTCCGCGCTAGTCGACGTCATTACCCCGTAGTGTCCTTGGCTAGCGTGGGTATAGAGGTGGGGCGTTACAACTTGGTATCAGAGCCAAACTTCGAAACCATGTAGAATAATCTAACAAGGATCATTGTCCTAAGTCTTTCTTAGTAATCGTGCCATAGGATTTGGTTCGAGTCTTCATACCGTTTTATCCTATTTTCTTTTGTGATGCCTTGTTTTATCAACCAAGGTTGTTTGATATTCATTTTGAGAATAACCTTTTTCCTCTTCTTTCTTTCTTTCTTAGAGAAGAGAAATGGTTAGACCTGGCCGTCCCAGCACCGGCCAATCTAGTGCTACTCCTCAGGAGGGAGTATTTATGTCTGCCCAGCAGCTTCTAGATCTTGTTAAGAATGCTCAAGCTATCGGACCCATTCTAGAGCCTACTCATCCTCGATCCGGTTTTGCATGCTTGTGTAGAGATTATACTGATTTGGGTTGAAGGCCATTCCGAGGATCCGAGAGTGTCATTGAAATTCAAGCTTGGCTTAGATCATGCAACCGCATCTTTTCTCGCATGAATCTTGTTGATCTCCACCGAGTCCAAGTGGCTTCTAGCATTCTCCAAGAAAGAGCATTGGATTGGTATGAGCTTCTTATTTCTGAAATCGTTGAAGCGGATCTCACTTGGGAGCAATTCCGGGAAAGATTCGAATTGAAATTTGTGCCGGAGGCTAAAAAAGTAACTTTGGCCCGGCGTTTTATCGACCTTGTTCAAGGCGAATCTTCTGTGACGGACTACGTCGCATCTTTCGAATCGCTTTCTAAATACGGGGTTGAATATATTAATACCCCATTGAAGAAAAATCAGAGATTTGTTTATGGCTTGAACAAGAATCTCAAGAAGCCATTACTTCTGAAATTGGAAGTTTCTTTCGATCAGCTTATTGATATCGCTCTTCGTCTTGAAGAGGCCGATAAAGAGTGTGATGTTGAAGTTGTGGGTGCTAAACAAAACTTCAACAACAACATGAAAAGGCCTATTAAGTTCAAAGGCCCCAATCCCAATCCCAACAAGAAAGGGAAGCAAGAATCTTCGGTAGCAAAGACTCCTACCTCTAGTCGTGGACGATGCTACAATTGTGGTCTTACGGACCACTATGCAAATGAGTGCCCGAAACCATTTTTCTGTCGTTATTGCAAAAGTTCAGGCCATCTTATATCTACATGTCCCATACTCCAAAGTAGGAGAGAGGGAGAGCTAAATGTTGTTCAAGCCCCTAGTGACACTTCTCTTGGTCAAGGTAATTCTCCTTCTATCCTTGACGATATTTCTTTTGTGATTATCTTATTCGAGTTCTTTTTGATATGGGTTTCATCTCATTATTTTTATATCAAAAGAACTTGTGATCCTTTTTCTTTAAACATTTCTAGGCTTGATGACTTCTTTGAGGATTGCGAATCCGGATTGGTGGATCTGCAACACTCAATTTGTTTCTTTTATTTTAATTTTTTTGATTATCGATGTCGAAATTATTTTATGTGATTTTTCTTTCCGAGCCAATTTCTACTTAGGCTTCGGAATTAATTTTTGTGAAAGGATTGGCTTATTGTGAAGCCCATATCCTATTTTTCCAAGCGGACTATTCATTTTCGACATTTCCTATTTGTTAAGCAAATTTCTATTTTTCTTTGTGAATCCGAATTCAAATTTTTGGTGGCATCATTTTATTCTTTAAGCCCACTTGATGAGGAAAGTGTTATTTCTCTCATCTAAATAGTTGTGAAGTTTTCCGGTATTTTTGAGCTTGTCTTAGGATTATCACCTAAGCAATCTTTTGAGCGGTGATAAGGTCATTTTAGCTCGACCTTGCCACCGGTTTCTATTAGCTACGAGTTGCGGAAGTTAGCATTCCACTTTCCGCATTCCGCACTCGTTATGGTTCTTAGGAATGACTTATTATGTCATTCAGTTTGTCCGGCTTATTTCATCCATTTTATGAATCGAGCATTCTACGAGTACCTCGATGACTCCATTTTTGTATTTATTGATTTTGGATGAAAATAGCAATTTAAAATTTTGCAAATCTTTTTCATAAGATTTATTTATAAGTATAATTGAATTTTTTTTTGTTCTTAAAACGAACAAAGAATATTCTTAAGACTTTTTTTAGAGATATTTTATTATAAAGAAGATGATTTTGTGATTGTATTGCCCGTTAAGTGCTTTAAGAATTCTGGTCCGTGCGCTTGATCAACTTTATCGATAGGAATCTCCTAAACGCTATGATGAGACAATCAGACACAGTAAATTGACTTGTAAAATGTAATTTTTTCTGAAAAGATTATTACATAAAGATAATTGTAATTTTGAAAGTTTTAGCTTTTCGGGAAAGAAGATTATTTAAAAGAACTCTTTTCCGATACTCTTATTCTTGTGATTCCCGAAGGGAACCAAGACTTTATTGTTTATACCGATGCTAGTCGTATTGGTTTGGGTGCCGTTCTCTTGCAAAAGAGTTCTTGCTATCACTTTTGTTTCTAAATCATTGAAGCCTATCGAGACTAGATATCTCACCTATGATCTAGTTCTCGTGGCTATTGTTTTCGCTTTTAGAGTTTGGCATCATCATTTTTTTGGGGAGAAATTTGTTCTCCACCTCGATCATAAATCTTTGGAATATTTATTTTCTCATAAGGAACTTAATATTGGCTTGAGTTCCTTGCATCTTATGATCTTGATATTCTTTATACTCCTGAAAGGGGAAATGGTGTTGCCCATGCGCTTAGTCGTAAGCAACAAGTGGTTGATTCTTTGATGATGTCTGAATGGAATTATCTTTTTATCAAGTTCATCGGACGTTTTGATATACTTCGTTTTATTGAGCTTTATCTCATTTTTTTTATGGACTCGCGTCCGATGTTCTTTTATGGTGTTCGGTTCATTGGACGTACCGTTTTTGTACTACGTCGGTGTTCCGAATTATTTGAGTTTTCGTTCATTGGACGTACCGTTATTGTACTACGTCGATGTTCAGAGTTATTCGTGTTTCCAGTTTCTCGGGCGTACCGTTATTGTACTATGCCGTTGCACCGGCTCAATTTTCTTCTATTCTTGACGTTTTCCACGTCTTTTAACTATGGAAATGATTTTAGGTTTCCGATTTTTATTCTTGAGCCTGGTGTTATAGTAGGAATTGAAGTTTCACCGGATTTGACTTTTGAGCAACATTCTATTCGCATCATTTCTTCGGGGGTTGAGTGCCTTCGAAATAAAGATGTTCTTTTTGTGAAAGTCCGATGGTTCTCAAATCCTAAGGATTTCTCTTGGGAATCTAGAGAATTCATCGAGCGAACACGATCGGGCTAACTCTTTCGTGCTCTTTATGGTGAACTTCTTATTTCAAATTTTCTTTTGTGTTGATATGCTTCTATGGTTGTTACTCTTTATTTTCTTCTTAAGTATTGCGAGGACGCAATTTATTTAAGGAGGGGAGTCTGTAACAACCCGCATATTTATCGATTTTATATTTAAATATTTTATTTAAATATTTCATCGTTCGTCGGATTTTAGTCTAAAAAGCTACTTTTTGCAAATAGTCAAATTAGGACTCGAGACCCCTTCCATTGAGTTCAAAATGTCGTTTGTGACCTTTTTGAGTATAAGCTTCGATATGTTTGGAGTTAGTAGAATTTTGCTACTTTTTCACTTTGGACTTTGGGCTTAGTTCAGCCCATTTGCCCAATTCTGGTTTCATTAACTCAAGCTCCACTCCCTCTCCTCTTCATTACTTCACTTTCATTTCCTAACACTTAAGCTTCATCAAAAATGGAGAGTGGAATGGGAAATTAAAACTCCAAGCCCTAGTTCATTTGCAAATCCTTCTTCTAGCTCCAAATTCAAAGAGAAGCTATTGGTAAGCATCCTCTTCATCTTCTCCAATTCATTCTCCTTTCAATTTCAGAAATTCCCTAAACCTAATTTAGGAAATGTTTCTCTTTTAAGCTTAGATTCAAGCTTGTTGAGTTGGAATTGAAGAGTGATTGTCCTTGTCATTGCTCTATAGCTTCTTCTTCATTGATTTTGTGAAAAAGTGAGATTTTTATCTCACATCTATGTCTATATTTATCTTTGATTGTTAGGTATGAATTCCTAACACTTATTTATGTTCAATTGCTTTCGATTTGGATTGAATTGATGAATTGTTCAATTTTTGGTTTTTGGAATCCAATTTTTATAAAACTCCAATCTTTGATGTTTAAACACGTTAGTGGAGTGTTTCGGAGGGTCATATAGGGATGGGTTGCCGATTGGCGTAAACCCTTAGCGCCCGTTGCTCGTCCGATCGCCGTTGTTGGAATTTTCCTCGAAAGGGGGCTGGACTGAAAATGCTTCTGGAGCAGGTTCGGTCGACCGAACCAGGGGTTCAGCCGACCGAATAGAAAAACAGAATGTCTCGACAGCAGGTTCGGTCGACCGAACTAGGGGTTCACTCGACCGAACCAGACCCAGGAAATTGCCTGGGTCTGTATCGGTCGACCGACCCCCTGGTCCAGTCGACCGACCTGCTCCCATTTTGCCTATTATGTCTATTTTTGCCTATTTTGCTTGATTTCCAAATTTTATCGATTCGTGTTGATTCCCATTTGTTGTTATCATCTATTATTGACAATGATGACTTCTTTTTCGGGATTTTTGAGAATATCTATTTTGATGGATTTGGTATCGATTTCTTTGGAATTGATTCACGTCTTCATATGTGAATTTTTATCATTGATTGTTCCTACAATAGTTTTTGTGATTTGTCACTTTAAAAAAATATAAAGGTTTTCTATACTAGTAGTAAATATTCAAACTCTTTCACAAAGATGATTTCAACTCTATTTTTAATACAAAGTTCGGTTATAAAACCGTTTTCCAATCTATTAGTATATACAAACCTTTACCTCATTCGTATGAGAAATCTAATTAAACGGCTTAGTAAAAAAAGTGGTATGAAACGCTTGCGTTTACTTCGTCGGTTAATTTTTGGACTTGTTCGATTGAAACTCTTGTGACAATTTTCTAGTGGAGATCTACAATTTGTTCGCAAATATTTAAGTTAAGCAAATGGTTATGGGACATGAAGCTAAACTCTTATATTTACTAGCTTAGTGTAATTGACACTTCTTGATGATCGATGATGATCATTTTATGGTTTAGACTAGCAATGTGCGATGTCTCTTTGTTTTGGCTCATCGGACGTTTCGCTGTACGACGTCGATGTTCCGAATTATTTGTGCTTCTGGTTCATCGGACGTTACGTTGTACGACGTCGTTGATCCGGTTTATTGTGTTTTGGTTCATCGGACGTTACGTTGTACGACGTCGTTGATCCGGTTTATTGTGTTTTGGTTCATCGGACGTTACGTTGTACGACGTCGTTGATCCGGTTTATTGTGTTTTGGTTCATCGGACGTTACGTTGTACGACGTCGTTGATCCGGTTTATTGTGTTTTGGTTCATCGGACGTTACGTTGTACGACGTCGTTGATCCGGTTTATTGTGTTTTGGTTCATCGGACGTTACGTTGTACGACGTCGTTGATCCGGTTTATTGTGTTTTGGTTCTTCAGACGTTACGTTGTACGACGTCGTTGTTCCGGTTTATTGTGTTTTGGTTCATCGGACGTTACGCTGTACGACGTCGTTGTTTCGATTTATTGTGATTCTGGAGCACCGGACGTTTCGCTGTACGACGTCGTTGCTTCGAATTATTTGATTTCTGGATTTCTAATGGATGATTTCTGGAATTTATGTTTCACCAACTTTTACAATTGACATTGATATGTATGTCATTATTTGTGGCTTGGTGAATTAAATTAAGAATATGACATTCTTTTTAATCTTTGAGAAGACTCTTGTGATATTGATTAATCTCTGGATTGATTTACGATCAGATACTTATCACAGTATGGCTTTATGGTTATCATACATTTTTGTCATATCTCTTATTCTATATCACTTTATCTGATAATTATAGCTAGACTGATCGGTTTATTATTTTCTTCTTAAATAATACTCGGGTCAGACTGAGATTTTGCAGGTGCTTCCTCATGACTCCTTATCTGGGACTATCATCTGACTTTTGGCTAACTACTTTAGCATTGTAGTTTTTGGTTGTATACATTCGATATATAGACTCCTTGATGTATACATATTCTTTTGGCTAGCAATTGTATCTATTCTTTTGTGTTATTGTGGATCTTGTTTGACCACTACTCTGATGTACACTTTCATGTGTTATATTCATATCTATTTCCGCCTTTGTGATATGAATTGTCTATGACTGACTTGTGTTATGTTTATTTCTATATTTGTTTCCGAAGTCCATATAGCCAATGTGTAGTAGCTTTGAGTTTGTATCGGTATGTCGGATTTCCTCTTGAGATGAAAAGTTATATTTTATCTGACATATCGGTACTCGCACAAAGTAATTATACAGATGGTCGCTCCTCAACAGCCTTATTCTCCACGCTAGTCGACGTCATTACCCCGTACTGTCCTTGGCTAGCGTGGGTATAGAGGTGGGGCGTCACAGGTCGGCCATGGACGAGGAGGCGCGCGGCGGTCTTGGATCTGGGTGGAAGGCGGCGTGGCGGCGGCAAAAATTCACGACATGGTGGTGGCTGAGTATTTTCGCGTGTGTGATGATGCAGTTGAGGGTTTCGAACGATGGAAAACTGGTATGACGTGTAATAACTTTATTATTTTTATTTGTTTTAAAATTGAAATTTATATAACTTCTAACTCGTATAACTTTCACATACGAGCTCGGATTCACGCGCGGTTTGTTGTGCCATGATCATATCAAAATTCTGGACATTTTGACGCTGGTTTGAACAGATTCTGAGATCGTTTGAATTTGGGCCCTAATTTGGATTTTAATTCGATTTAAAATCGAAGGTGAGTGATTTGACCCACTCACAACTTCTAAAATTTTTTATATTAGTTAAATTAAATTTTCGATGTGATTAAAAATTTATTTATGGCTATTTGGTATATTTAAATTGCAATTCCTGTTAATTTGAATTATTTTGAATTAAATGGTCATTTAATTTATTTTTGAATTTAAATTTTGCCGGTTAATTACCTGTGAATAATAATCAGTTATTTGTTGTAATTTTATTTGGTTGAATTGGATGATAATTATGACGGATGTTTGATTGTTGACATTGGTTGATTGGATGTTATGTTTGATTTATATAATGTTATCACTCTGCAAGTTCCCTTGGTTATTATTAGAAAATCATTATGGGTTGAAATGATATATACCCGAACGATCTATATATTAGGGAAAAATCATTATGGGTTGAAATGATAGACTCGAGCGATTTTATGGATTTTTAATAAATTCGGGATTGCGGTTTGAATGATATATAACCGTAAAATTGTAAATTGCGGATTGAAATGATAAATATCTATACCACTTGACCCTAGGGTACAGAATTATATACGGACACCGGATTGGTTAAATTAAATGATTTTTAAATCCAAATTTTTCGAATTTAATTAAATGATATTTTGAAATAAAATTTGATTTATATAAAATGAATTTTTATTGAAAAATCAATTTTTATGTTGAAATGGGAATTGGTTTAAAGGATTTGCTTTAAGAAATTTAATTGAAGGTTTAAAGTTGAATTTTTACGTATAAATGAAATTTTTGGAATTGAGTTATTGAAATTGTTTGAGATATAACTCGAAATATATAATGAATTTGGAGTAACTTAAATTGATATTTCAATATAAGTTGAAAGCAATATAGAATTTAATAGTTTATTGAGAATTTGAATTTAAAGATTTGAAATTGGGTTTGTTGATTTGGAGATTGAAATGGTTCAGATGTGTTAAAATAAAATAAATAGTTTAAATTGATTTTAATTCCAAATTCATATTTTATTATAAAATGTTAAAATATATTATTTTAAAATTTCTAATTATTAAGATTTTCAAATTATTAAACTATTTTAACCTATATTAACTATATTAATCATTTTAACCTATTTAAAACCATTTAATTTATTTTAAAACTAATTAGACCATTTTTAACTTATTTGAAATCTAATTAATTTATTTTAAAGCTATTTAATCTATTTTAATTATATTTAATCTATTTTAAATCTATTTAACTATCTTAAATCAATTTAAAACTATTTTTAATCTATATTAAACTATTTTAGAGTATTTTAACTATTTAAAGATTTATTTAAACTATTTATAACTATCTAAACTATTTTTCTAAATTTTCAAACTAAGTAAATGAGATGTGTTTATATTCAAATCCTTGATTTTAAAGTGAATATGGTTAAATGACATTATAACCTAAGTTGGGATTTAAATAACATATTTGATTTAATATGATGATTTTGAAATAAGGGTTTTACCTATTTTGGAAATGCGGTTGTTGAAAGGAATATGATTTTGGAAATGATATAATTTCAAATGTGATATGATTTTGAAAATGAATATAATTTCGAAAGCGATATGATTTGAATTGAATATGATATTTTGATATTAATTATGAAAAATGATTTTTGAAATGTAAAAGAACTGTAACAACCCGCATATTTTACGATTGTATATTTAAATGTTTTATTTAAATATAGCATCGTTAGTCGGATTCAAGTCCAAAATGTCACTTTTTGCAAACGGTCGAATTGGGACTCGAGACTATTTCCTTTGAGTCCAAAATGGCGTTTGCGACCTTTTTGAGTATAAACATCGATATGTTTGAAGTTGAGTGAATTTTGCTATTTTTCACTTAGGGCTTTGGGCTTGGGTTTGGGTTTCAGCCCACTGACCCAACTCATCTTATATCCTAACTCCACCCCCTCTCCTCTTCATTCATTCTATTATTTTCCTAACACTTCAAGCTTTAGTAAAAATGGGGGAAGAGATTGGAAACTAAAATCCTAAGCCCTAGTTTCCTTTGCAAATTCAAGTTCTAGCTCCAAGTTCAAAGAGAAGCTTATGTTAGCATCCTCTTCTTCTTCTCCATCTCAATCTCTCTCCAATTTCAGAAATTTCCTATGATCTAACTTAGGAAATATTCGTTGTAATCTTAGATTGGAGCTTGTAGAGTTGAAGTTGAAGTGTGGTTGAACTTTCTTTTGATTTCAAAGCTTCTCATTTGTTGTTTTGGGTTGAAAAGGTGAGTTTTTGAACTCACATCTATGTCTATTAGCTTTCATTGTTGTTAGGTATGAATTCCTAACATCTATTCATGTTCATTTGGTTTTGATTTGGATTGATGGCAAATTTTCCAATTTTTGGTTTTTGATGTCTAATTTTGTGAAAATCCTTTTATGGATGTTTGAATATGTTTACCAGGGTATATCGATGAGCCTATAAGGCTGGGTTGTCGCTTGGTATAAATCCCTAGTCGCCGTTGCTCGATCGATCGATTTCGGTAGGATTTTGCCACACTTGGGGCTAGGCTGATTCTGCTATGGAAGCATGTTCAGTCGACTGAACCAGTAGGTCAGTCGACTGAACCAGGGGCAGAAAACATTCTGTCCCTGTATCAGTTGACTGACCACCTGGGTTAGTTGACTAACCTGCTTGTCTCAACTCAATTTGTTTATTTTGCTTAGGTTTCCAATTTTAATCGATTCGTGATGATCCGATTCATTATTATCATTTATATCGACTTTGATGACTCATTTTTCGGGATTTTCGGGAATATCCGTTTTGATGGATTCGGTATCGATTTATATTGATTTGATTCACGTCTTCCTATGTGAATTTTTGGTGATTGATTGTTTCTACAATTATTTCTGTGATTTGTCACTTAAAATACAAAGGTTTCTATACTAGTAGTAAATACTCAAACTCTTTCACAAAAACGATTTCAACACTACTTTTAAATACAAAGCTCATTTTTAAATCCGTTTTCCAATCTATTAGTATATACAAACCTTTACCTCATTCGTATGAGAAATCTAATTAAATGACTTAGTAAAACAAGTGGTATGAAAAGCTTGCGTTTATTTCATCGGTTAATTTTTGGACTTGTTCGATTGAAAATCTTGTGACAATCTTTGAGTGGAAGTCTACAATTTGTTCGTAGATATTTGAGTTAAGCTAGTGGTTATGTGTAACGCCCCACTCCGAGACCCACATTAGCAAAGAGTATTACAAGGTAGCAGCGTCTGCTAATGCGGAGAATAGAGCTAGTTAGGAGCGACCATCTATAACCTTGTCTTAATTATCTATTGAATACGCCGACAAATGCCACTTCTTACTTAAATGGATTGACATATCCAATAAATACTTAATACAAAGCCATAAGTGGCTGAAGGATCTATCAGAATAAATATGACAACTCAAATGTAATACACATCACAGGACAGTAGATCATCACATACATTTTCACATATACAGATACATCACAGAGTTTACAAAATGATACATGTCAAGTGGTAAAGCAAACCACAATATACAGGCGAGTTAATAGAATACATATCAGAGTTACAGACAAAAAGGACTACACAAAAAGATATAACAAAAAGGAGCTAGCAGAATAGTCCATGCGGAAGAAAAAGAGGCTAAGTCCAAAGTACCTAACCTTAAACATCTCGGTCTGACCCGAGTATAAAATACACGGGTCAGTCTAGCTAAACAAATCAGTTAGGCAAACTAAATGATAATGAACATACAAGATCATAAAGTACCACCAATATCTCTAAAAGAGATAACCAAATCATCTAACAAAAGATGAATCATAACAAGCCTCATATCATTGGCAACTCAAATAAACAAAGGATATCATATCCCCAAAACAAGCTAAAAGGCAACTAACAAATACCAACAAAGGTACACAAGTTTCCACAAGGTAATCGCTATATATCGTGTGGTTCAAAGAACCTACCCCGAAGGGCGATACACTAGGGAAATATAATAGTCAAAGAAACAAAAGATGCTCGAGCTCAGTACTGTATAACAAGGATCCACACGCCCGAAGGCAACGCCAAAAGGCAACGCCCGAAGGCAACAAACCTCGAAGGCTCAAGCCCGAAGGCAACAAACCCCGAAGGCAACACACCCCGAAGGCAACACACCCCGAAGGCAACAAACCCCGAAGGCAACAAACCGTAGTGGTGAAGGTCCGAAGGCCCAGTACTGGACACCACTAACTGGCGGAATGTATCACAACTCTCAGAAAGGAACCCGAAAAATGTTAACGTGAGTCTCATACCACACGTTCGCACTAAACTGTTTACTAACCGTTAGTCAATTTCACACTCAAAGCAGTACAAATTTCACCTCATCTCATCGGTAAACTAGACCCAAAGGTCAAAACAGTCAAACTAATAGATTAGGAATTAAGAGAAAAGATGAACACACGTGTTCATAGCACGCGTTTTATCTAATCATTTAATTCTCCTCCCTCTTCGCTCGAAGTGCAAGATTGTGTGTGTGTGTGTTTTAAATAGAAATTATAAATTGGAGAAACGAGCTTTTAATATAATTTGGAAAGATCATTTTATAAAAATCTATGTGTGAAATCAAAAAGGAATCATCAAAGTCAAATATGCAATAACAACTAATTAGAATCGACACGAATCGATTGAAATTGGAAACCAAGCAAAATAGGCAAAAATAGGCAAAAACAAGCAGGCCAGTCGACTGACTGCAGAGGCCAGTCGACTGATCCAGAAACCCGAAAGTTTCATTTCCTGCAGTCAGTCGACTGACTGCAGAGGCCAGTCGACTGACTGCAGAAAACAGAGACTTCCAGTTTCTGCAGACAGTCCTAGGAACTTTCATTTTCTACAGCCAGTCGACTGACTGCAGAGGCCAGTTGACTGACTGTCACTGGGACTGTTTTTTCAGCCTATCCAAATGAAGAGCAAACTTTTCCAATTTGCAACCGGACGAGCAATGGGCACTAGGGATTTATGCCAATCGACAACCCATCCCTATTGGCTCTTCAATACACCTCCAAAATCATGATCAAACATCAAAGCAAAGATTTTTAGAGTTTTAGACTTCAAAACACCAAAAATTGAAATGTTCCCCAAATCAATTCAAACCAAAAGCAAATGAACATGAATAAGTGTTAGGAATTCATACCTAACATCATTGATATCAAGAGAAGTAGATGTGAGTTCAAAACTCACCTTTTTAACTCAAAACAAAGATGAGAAGCTCAAATGCAAGGCTAGCACAATCACTTTTCAATTTCAACCCAAGGAACTTCAATCTAAGCTCAAAAGAAAACATTTCCTAAGTTAGGGTTTAGAACATTTCAGAAATAGAAGAGAGATTGAGATGGAGAAGGTGAAAAGAAGGTTTACCTAAGCTTCACCTTGATTTTTGGAGCAAGAAATGGAGTTTGCAAAAGAAATAGGGTTTTGAATTTTAATTTCCCTTTCCTCTCCCCATTTTTGCTGAAGCTTGGATGTTAGGAAAATAAGAATGAAGTGAAGAGGAGAGGTGGACTGAGCTAGGGTGTTAAGATGGGTTAGTGGGCTAAAACCCAAACCCAAAGCCCTAAATGAAAACATCCAAATTTTACTCAACTCCAAACATATCGAAGCTTATACTCAAAAAAGTCGCAAACGCCATTTTGGACTCAATGGAAGTGGTCTCGAGTCCCAATTCGACCGTTTGCAAAAAGTGACATTTCGGACTTTAATCCGACTAACGACGCTATATTTAAATAAAATATTTAAATATACAATCATAAAAATATGCGGGTTGTTACATTATGGGACATGAAGCTAAACTCTTATATTTACTAGCTTAGTGTAATTGACACTTTTTAATTGATCGATGATGATCATTTTATGATTTAGACTAGCGATTGAGCGATGTCTCTTTGTTGGTATGGGGATTAAACCCCGTTTGAGGAGCTTCGGCTCAAATTTGCCGGGGTAGTGACCCGTGGTCTGCGGGCCTTTTGCGGAGCTTCGGCTGAAATTTGATGGTTAGCGACCATGGAATAGTGTTCCGTTTGAGATACACGTGTTGGTGAGTTTTCATGCTCCCATTTGAGATAGGCCTTCCCCCTTTTTGTGATTTTTGGATTTCTAGTATTTATGTTGATCATTCTGAGATTTAGACTAGCGATGTGCGATGTCTCTTTGTCCGCGTGGGGGACTATACCTCGTTATGTTAAGCTTTGTCTCATTTCTTTTATGGGCTAGCGACCCATGTTCTTATTTGAGTTTTTGGTTCATCGGACGTACCGTTATTGTACTGCGTCGTTGTTCCGAATTGGACGTACCGTTATTGTACTGCGTCGTTGCACCGGCTTATTTTATGGATTAGCGTTCCATTTGCGTTTCTGGATTTCTAGTTAATGATTTCTAGTATTTACATTTCACCGATTTTGTGATTGGCATCGATATGTTTGCCAATATTTATGTTTGGTGAATAAAATAAAGAATATGACATTCTTTTTGGTGCTTTGAGATTCTTGAGATATTGTATGACTTTATTGATATTAAATGTATACTTGTCACAGTATGGCATTATGGTTGTCATACGTATTTGTTATATCTCTTACCCTATCTCATTTTATCTGATATTTATAGCTAGACTGATCCGGTTATTATTTTCTTATTAAATAATACTCGGGTCAGACCGAGATGTTACAGGTGCTTCTGCTTGACTCATCATCTGGAACTATTATCTGATTTTTGGCTAACTACTTAGCTTAGTAGTTTTTGCTTTTATACATTCGAGATAGTGACTCCTTGATGTATACATATTCTTTTTTTTGGCACTTGTATCTATTCTTTTGTGACGAAATGGATCTTATATGACCATTACTTTGATGTACACTTTTATGTGTTATATTCATATCTGTTTCCGCCTTTGTGATATGAATATTTGTGACTGATTTGTGTTATGCTTATTTCTATATTTGTTTCCGAGGTCCACACAGCCACTGTGTGGTAGCTTTGGGTTTGAACCGGTATGTCGGATTTCCACTTAAAATGAAATGTAAGTTATATTATCTGACATGTCGGTGCTCGTACAAAGCAATTACACAGATGGTCGCTCCTCAACAGCCTTATTCTTCGTGTTAGTTGACGGCATTACCCCGTAGTGTCCTAGGCTAGTGTGAGTATAGAGGTGGGGCGTCATAGCTTGGTATCAGAGCCAAACTTCGGAACAATGTAAAATAATCTAGCAAGGATCATTGTCCTAAGTCTCTCTTAAGAGTCGTGCCATAGGATTTAATTCGAGTCTCCGTACCGTTCTATCCTATTTCTTTTTATGATGCCTTGTATTATCAATCAAGTTTGTTTGATATTCATTTTGAGAATAACCTTTTTCTTTTTCTTTCTTTCTTAAAGAAGAAGAGATGGTTAGATCTGGCGGTCCCAGCGCCAGTCAATCCAGTAGTCCTTCTCTGGATGGCGTATTTATGTTTGCCCAACAACTTTTGGATCTTGTAAAGAATCAAAAGTTTATCTGTGCTTTGAGTAAGGACCCCAAAAAGGTTTTGCCTTTGAAACTAGAAGTTCCTTTCGATCAGTTTATAGATATCACTCTTCGACTTGAAGAGGCCGATAAAGAAAGTGATGTTGAAGTTATCGATGCCAAAAAAAGCTTCAACATCAACAAGAAGAGGCGTATTAAGTTCAAAAGCCCTAATCCCAACAAGAAAGGGAGGCACGCAATTTCGGTAGCAAAGACTCCTACCTCTAGTCGTGGACAATGCTAAAATTGTGGTTCTATGGACCACTATGGGATTGAGTGTCCAAAACCCTTTTCTTGTCGCTATTGCAAAAGGGTGGGTCATCTTTTATTTTCATGTCCCAAACTTCAAAGTAGGAGAGAGGGAAAGCTGAATGTTGTGCAAGCCCCTAGTAATACTTCTTATGGTCAAGGTATTTCTCCTTCTACCCTTGATGACATTAATTTGTTTTGTGATTATCCTATTCTAGTTCTTTTTGATACGGGTTCATCTCATTATTTTATATCAAAAGAACTTGTTGATTCTTTTTCTTTAAATATTATGGGCTTGATGACTTCATTGAGAATTGCGAATCCGATTGGTGGATCCGCAACACTCAGTTTACTTTTTGAAAATGTCGAGATTATTTTATGTGATTATTCTTTTCGAGCCGATTTACATGTTATGCGTTACTTAGGCTTCGAAATTGATTTTTTGGGAAAGGTTTGGCTTGATCATTATGAAGCCTACATCCAATGTCCTGAGCGGACTATTCATCTTCGACATTCTCAATCTGTTAAGCAGATTTTTATTGATTTTAATGATTTTGATTTCCAAATTCGGTGGCATTATTTTATTCTTTAAACCCACTTGATGAGGAAGATGTTATTTCTCTCATTCAAGTAATTTGTGAATTTTCCGAAATATATTTGAGCTTGTCTTAGGATTATCACCTAAGCAATCTATTGAGTGGTGCTAAGTTCTTTTCAGCTTGACCTTGCCACCGGTTTTCATCAGCTACGAGTTGCGGAGGGTAGCATTCCACTTACTGCATTCCGCACTCGTTATGATTCTTATGAGTGGTCCGTTATGTCATTTGGTTTGACGAACCTTCTACCTTATTTCATCCATCTTATGAATCGAGTATTCTACGAATATCTCGATGAGACCATCCTTGTATTCATTGATTATGGATGAAAAGACCAATTTAAAATTTGCAAATCTTTTTAATAAGATATTTATAAGTATGATTGGATTTTGTTCTTAAAATGAGCAAAGAATATTCATAAAATTTTTAAGTGACATGTTTATCATATAGAAGATGATTTTGTGTTGTTCTGCCATTTAGTGCTTTAAGAATTCTGGTCGATGCGCTTGATCAACGTTATCGATAGGAATCTTCTAAACGCTATGATGAGACAGTCAGACACAATAAATTAACTTGTAAAAAGTAAAAATTTTCTAAAAAGGATGAGTACAAAATGTTAACTATAATTTTGAATGTCTTAGCTTTTCGGGAAGAGGATCAATTAAAAGAACTCTTTTCCGATGCTTTTATTCTTGCGATTCCCGAAGGGAACCAAGACTTTATTATTTGTACCGATGCTAGTCGTATTGGTGTGGGTGTCATTCTCTTGCAAAAGGAATGTATTATTACATATGCTTCTAGGCAATTAAAGCCTGCCGAGACTAGATATGCCACTCATGATTTAGAGCTCGCAGCTATTGTTTTCGCCCTCAGAATTTGGCGTCATTATCTTTTGGGAGAGAAATTTGTTCTCCACACCGATCATAAATCTTTGAAGTATTTATTTTATCAAAAGGAACTTAATTTGCGTCAACAACGTTGGCTCGAGTTCCTTGCATCTTATGATCTTGATATTCTTTATACTCCCGGAAAGGGAAATCGTGTTGTCGATGCCCTTAGTCCTAAGCAACAAGTTGTTGTTTCTATGATGATATCCGAATGGAATGATCTCGAGACCTTGTCTACTTGTGAGATTCAAGATCGTGAATCCGACTCATGTTCATCTCTTGTTTTGTGTACCCTTGAGGCCCATCCTTCTCTTTTAGACCGCATCCTTGAAGCTCAAAAGCTAGATCCCGAATTGGCTCTTCTTAGCCAAAGTTGTAGGGATAAAATTAATATTGAAGGTTTGAAAGACTTTGATATTGATGCTCGTGGCGGTATTCGATAATTTGGTAGACTTATCGTGTCAAATATTAGTGATCTTCGTAAAGATATTTTAGAAGATTCTCATCGTTCTAAATTTACCATTCATCCCGGTAATAGTAAAATGTACGCGGACATGAAGCGACTTTATTATTGGGATGGAATGAAATCTGACATTGCTAACTTTATTAAGCATTGCATGACTTGCCAACTCATAAAGGCCGAGCATTAAAGGCCCGGTGGGTTATTGCAACCTTTGGAAATTCCAATATGGAAGTGGGATCAAATTTCCATGGACTTTATTGACGGTCTTCCCCGTTCTCGTTCGGGCCATTATAGCCTATGGGTGATAGTAGATAGACTTACAAAATCCGTCCATTTTCTTCCCGTTCGGTCCAATCGGACCATACCTATTTTGGCTAAATTCTTTGTCAAGGAAATTGTTAGATTGCATGGAGTTCCTACTTCCATTGTTAGCGATCGTGATCCATTGTTTACTAGTGGATTTTGGAAAGGTCTTCAAAAAGCTTTGGGAACGAAGCTTAATTTTAGCACTGTTTATCATCCTCAGTCCGATGGACAAACCGAGTGTGTGAATCAAACTCTTGAAGATCTTCTTCGTGCATGTGTTCTTGATTTTGGTGGAAGTTGGGAAGATCATATTTCTCTTATTGAGTTTTCCTATAATAATATCTTCCAATCTAGTATTGGTATGGCACCTTTTGAGGCACTATACGGAAGGCCATGCCGATCTCCTTCGTGTTGGCTTGAAGCCGGTGAGAAGCTAGTTCTAGGTCCAGATTTTATTCGGGAAGCCACAGAAAAGATTGACCTTATTCGTCATAGGATGAAAGAAGCTCAAAGTAGACAAAAATCCTATGCCGATAACCGAAGAAGGAAATTAGAATTTTCTGTGGGAGATTTTGTGTTTATTCGTGTTTCACCTATGAAAGGTGTTGTGCGTTTCAGTCGATCGGGAAAATTAGCACCTCGATATATTGGCCCATTTCCCATCACCGAACGCATTGGTTCCGTGGCTTATCGCCTTTTGTTACAGGCTCAATTTTCTGCTATTCATGACGTATTCCACGTCTCTCAACTACGAAAATGCCTTCGAGATTCCGACACTATTCTTGAGCCCGGTGTTATTGAAGAAATTGAAGTTTCGCCTAATTTGACTTATGAGCAACATCCTATTTGTATCATTGCTTCGGAGGTTAAACGCCTTCGAAATAAAGATGTTCCTCTTGTGAAAGTTCAATGGTCCTCAAATCCTAAGGATTGCTTTGGGGAATCCAGAGAATTCATCGAGCGAACACATCCGGACTTGCACTCTCGTGCTCCTTAAGGTGAACTTCTTATTTCAAATTTCTTCTTTTTGCGTTGATATGCTTTTATAGTTGTTACTTCTTATTTATTTCTTAAAGATTGCGAGGACACAATTTCTTTAAGGAGAGGAGTCTGTAATAACCCGCATATTTTACGATTGTATATTTAAATGTTTTATTTAAATATAGCATCATTAGTCGGATTCAAGTCCAAAATGTCACTTTTTGCAAACAGTCGAATCGGGACTCGAGACCATTTCCATTGAGTCCAAAATGGCGTTTGCGACCTTTTTGAGTATAAACATCGATATGTTTGGAGTTGAGTGAATTTTGCTATTTTTCACTTAGGGCTTTGGGCTTGGGTTTGGGTTTCAACCCACTGACCCAACTCATTTTATATCCTAACTCCACCCCCTCTCCTCTTCATTCATTCTATTATTTTCTTAACACTTCAAGCTTTAGTAAAAATGGGGGAAGAGATTGGAAACTAAAATCCTAAGCCCTAGTTTCCTTTGCAAATTCAAGTTCTAGCTCCATCTCAATCTCTCTCCAATTTCAGAAATTTCTTATGATCTAACTTAGGAAATATTCATTGTAATCTTAGATTGGATCTTGTAGAGTTGAAGTTGAAGTGTGGTTGATCTTTCTTTTGATTTCAAAGCTTCTCATTTGTTGTTTTGGGTTGAAAAGGTGAGTTTTTGAACTCACATCTACGTCTATTAGCTTTCATTGTTGTTAGGTATGAATTCCTAACATCTATTCATGTTCATTTGGTTTTGATTTGGATTGATTTGGCAAATTTTCCAATTTTTGGTTTTTGAAGTCCAATTTTGTGAAAATCCTTTTATGGATGTTTGAGCATGTTTACCGGGGTATATCGATGAGCCTATAAGGCTAGGTTGTCGCTTGGTATAAATCCCTAGTCACTGTTACTCGATCGATCGGTTCCGGTAGGATTTTGCCCCACTTGGGGCTAGGCTGATTCTGCTATGGAAGCAGGTTCAGTCGACTGAACCAGTAGGTCAGTCGACTGAACCAGGGGCAGAAAACATTATGTCCCTGTATCGGTTGACTGACCACCTTGGTCAGTCGACTGACTTGGAAATCGAAAGTTTCCAGGCATTGGGCCAGTCGACTGACCACCTGGTTCAGTCGACAGACCTGCTTGTCTCAACTCAATTTGTTTATTTTGCTTGGGTTTCCAATTTTAATCGATTCGTGATGATCCAATTCATTGTTATCATTTATATCGACTTTGATGACTCCTTTTTTGGGATTTTCGGGAATATCCGTTTTGATGGATTCGGTATCGATTTATATGGACTTGATTCACATATTCGTATGTGAATTTTTAGTGATTGATTGTTTCTACAATCATTTCTGTGATTTGTCACTTTAAAATACAAAGGTTTCTATACTAGTAGTAAATACACAAACTCTTTCTCAAAAACGATTTCAACACTACTTTTAAATACAAAGCTCATTTTTAAATCCGTTTTCCAATCTATTAGTATATACAAACCTTTACCTCATTTGTATGAGAAATCTAATTAAACGACTTAGTAAAACAAGTGGTATGAAACGCTTGCGTTTACTTCATCGGTTAATTTTTGGACTTGTTCGATTGAAAATCTTGTGACAATCTTTGGTGGAAGTCTACAATTTGTTCGTAAATATTTGAGTTAAGCTAGTGGTTATGGGACATGAAGCTAAACTCTTATATTTACTAGCTTAGTGTAATTGACACTTTTTAATTGATCGATGATGATCATTTTATGATTTAGACTAGCGATTGAGCGATGTCTCTTTGTTGGTATGGGGATTAAACCCCGTTTGAGGAGCTTCGGCTCAAATTTGGCGGGGTAGCGACCCGTGGTCTTCGGGCCGTTTGAGGATCTTCGGCTCAAATTTGATGGTTAGCGACCATGGAATAGCGTTCCGTTTGAGATACACGTGTTGGTGAGTTTTCATGCTCCCGTTTGAGATAGGCCTTCCCCCTTTTTGTGATTTCTGGATTTCTAGTATTTATGTTGATCATTCTGAGATTTAGACTAGCGATGTGCGATGTTTCTTTGTTCGCGTGGGGGACTATACCCCGTTATGTTGAGCTTCGTCTCATTTCTTTTATGGGCTAGCGACCCATGTTCTTATTTGAGTTTTTGGTTCATCGGACGTACCGTTATTGTACTGCGTCGTTGTTCCGAATTATTTGAGTTTTTGGTCATCGGACATACCGTTATTGTACTGCGTCATTGCACCGGCTTATTTTATGGATTAGCGTTCCATTTGTGTTTCTGGATTTCTAGTTGATGATTTCTAGTATTTACGTTTCACCGATTTTGCGATTGGCATCGATATGTTTGCCAATATTTATGTTTGGTGAATAAAATAAAGAATATGACATTCTTTTCGGTGCTTTGAGATTCTTGAAATATTGTATGACTTTATTGATATTAAATGTATACTTGTCACAGTATGGCATTATGGTTATCATACGTATTTGTTATATCTCTTACCCTATCTCATTTTATCTGATATTTATAGCTAGACTGATCCGTTTATTATTTTCTTGTTAAATAATACTCGGGTCAGACTGAGATGTTACAGGTGTTTCTGCTTGACTCCTCATCTGGGACTATTATCTGACTTTTGGCTAACTACTTAGCTTGGTAGTTTTTGCTTTTATACATTCGAGATAGTGACTCCTTGATGTATACATATTCTTTTGTCTGGCACTTGTATCTATTCTTTTGTGACAAAATGGATCGTATATGACCATTACTTTGATGTACACTTTTATGTGTTATATTCATATCTGTTTCCGCCTTTGTGATATGAATATCTATAACTAATTTGTGTTATGCTTATTTCTATATTTGTTTTCGAGGTCCACACAGCCACTGTGTGGTAGCTTTGAGTTTGAACCTGCATGTTGGATTTCCTCTTGAAATGAAATGTAAGTTATATTATCTGACATATCGGTGCTCGCACAAAGCAATTACACAGATGGCCGCTCCTCAACGGCCTTATTCTTCATGTTAGTCGACGGCATTACCCCGTAGTGTCCTTGGCTAGCATGAGTATAGAGGTGGGGCGTCACAAGAACCATCCGATGTGAAATAAGCGTTTGGTTGTTAAAGAGACCGGGATCAGATATTGTCATACTCTCTTCCAATACCGAAAACCACTTTAACAACTATGCACGTGGTGGAGATTCCAGAAATGAAGTAGGATGGTTTGGAAAACGATTCTATATGAGGTATTTACATGACACTGACTCCCATGAGTCAGCTTGATGCGGCTAAAATTAGGAGCCACGCTGGGCCAAGTGAGGTCATTCCTCCTATCGGGCACACTTCTTCGATACTATATTTATGACTTTGTGATTGATTTGGTGGCCACCCTCGATTTTGATATGGGAGTGTGTTTCGAGGTGGGCGGTAGTAGCTGCTATGCATTACCACTTGTCCGGATATGCAAATGGTATATCTACCCTGGCATTTCCTCGAGTGCCGTGGCGCATGCCCTATCGTGCCTTTTAGTTTGTTTTGTGTCGTACCTATGGAGTGCTCCCTGATAGCCCACCTGTGGGTGGTGTTTACAGTATCTGTATAGACTACGGCATTATATAAAATGTGTTAAGGGGGATATGGGTAACGCCTTAACGCTATTTTAATACTTTACTTTACTGTAGACATATTATAATAGCGTATTGTACTACATAGTAGATAGTTTAACGGATCCTTAGGAGAGTGTAATCCCGAATATCTCTTAAGTTACTGCACTAACGTTAGACACTGGATAGGAGATGTCAAACCCCGTAAACATCTCTGACGCCGTTACACTCATATTTATTTACCGTTGATTTGACTTACACAAGATCTTTTAGTTATGACTTGAGTGTTTTGTCTTTTCAATTCGCTCGGGTCAGCCTGAGCATTTCAGGGTTGAAGACCTTATTTCTGGAGGATGAAGATGGAGATTTGTACTATTATTATTTAATATATTTATTCCACTGCATCATGTTATTCCGCTGCATCTATTTATTTATTCATGTTTATGTAACTCTGATGTTTCTGTTGTAAAGAATAATCAAATGTATTTATAAAACAGCTTCATGAACTGTTATTTGATTATTATATTTTGTCATTCCGCTGCGAGATTATGTATTTGTTTTATTGCTTTCTCCTTTTTTTTACCCCATAACAATCTGCCCTTTTGAATGGTTTGAGTCTGACATGTGTGTCAGCTTAAAACGTCCAAAAAGCCAGGTCGTTACAGTTTGTATTAGAGCCAGGTTTAGCGATAACCTTAGCTTTGTAGGGTCTGACTCGTATTAAATAGGGTAGTAATACCCTAAAATGAGTCGCTGAGTGTGTATATATATGAGAGAGCGTATTTGTTAGTGTTATAAAAGGTTTTTATATTTTGTTAATTTGTTCCGTTTTGTATTTATAAATTCTAGTTGGTGCATAGGATGCTATGACATCGATAGGGATTTCTAAACACTTAATAGGGAAAACCAACACAATATTTGTTTTGAAATATAGGTAAATGAAATAATTTTTCCTATTATATATTTTTGTATCTAAAATAATAATTTTATAAATTATATATTTGGTTGTAATATATTTGTTGTTAGGTAGTGAAATTTATAAATATTGGTTGAAAATAAGATTTGTAAATAAAATAAATATAAATTGGAAAATTTAGAACTTAAGTTCTGAGATTTTTGAAAATTGCTTTCGAAAGATTTTGGAATATAACATTAATATTATTTGGAAGTATTTTATGATATAAATATTTCAATGTGATTTGGAAGAAACGTTTAAGAGAATGTTTGAAGGAAATAAGTTCTGTACTCCCCTCTCTGTCGCTGGAAAATAATTTCGATGATGAGTGCATGCATCATCGATGTTCATTTTCGAGTTTCAAAGTGGGAAGACCACTGTAGTAGTTTTATTACTGATTTATTTTGATAAACAAATATAAATTTCAAAGTTTAAATATGATAGGATATATAAGTTGTAAGTGTATACATATGTGTATTATCTTAAATGATTTGAAATAGAACACAACATTTCATTTTAAGTTTCTATAAATTAGAGGTTTCAATTATTGTAATGAAATGAAATTTTCACCATTTAATAATTGGAACTTCTAAAATGAAAATAAGAATTAAATGCTAAATTATAATTGTAATATATAGAAATTTGAAATTTTTAACCAGTAAATAAAAAGGAAATGAAAATAAGAAAATGGGAATTACTAAACATTTATTTACTAAAATGAAATAAGATAAACTTGTGTAACATTCAATTGCATTCTTAAAAATATATATATATAGCTTACCAAAGATTATAAGGTGAAATGTTTAATAAGAACATGTAATATAATATTATACAAGTTAAACTTAAGTAATGAAAATGTTCAATGGAATTACTTTTATAAATAAGAACTTTGATATTATAGTTGTTATAAACTTAAGTTATATTTGAAATACTACTAATTAAATGTAATTGAAAAATGAGTACTGTAAGTAAAGGATTATGAACTTAAGTTAATGTTTGAAGCTATTGATAATTAAAGTAAATAATAAAATGAATACTATATTAAATTAAATGGTTATAACTTCAGGAAAAGTTGAAATGATTCAGAAATTAGATTTAATATTCAATGACACTATATAAAGAAATGAATGTAAATTAAGAAGTAAGAAACTTAAGTATGAACTTATGCACAAATGAATATAATATCTAATGGAAATCAAGTATATAAATTTATAAATGTGAATTAAACTGCAATAAAATGTATGAAAAACTTAAATAATGAATTCATTGATTATTTTAAACAATTGAATGGAAATGACTTATGTAAGAAATGAATGTAAAGAAATAAAAAGAAATTTGCATTATGTGAATAAAGGAAGAAAATGAATTTTGTAAGTAATGAATGGAAATAAATGGAATTAAGTATTACATGAATAAATGGGAATTGAATTGTGAGAAATAGATGTAAATTAAAGAAATAATCACTGTATGAAAAATGAATAATAAATGTTGTGAAAGGATTAATAAAAATAAACTTAAATAATTTTTGGCCTTTGTTGTTTGTTTTGGCTTATGGGTTGTTTGGGAAAGGATACTTCTAATTGTTTAGGATGTATGAATAATTTATTGAGTTTTACCTAAGACTGTTGAGTGTATGGTATACTTAATAGTTTATTTGTCATTCTATACGATTTAAAGGTGTCTAAACCCGAACAAAACCATTTGTTTTGCTTGCTATGAATGGATGGTTGATTTCATGTGATGATTGTATGCTTTTGGTTGCAAGTGATTGTTTTTATGATTTGTAACGACCCGGTATTTCGAACCATTCGCATCCGCACATGTCGGACTTGAATTACTCAAAACAACAGATTGTTAATTTATATTTGGCAAAACTCAGCATATACAGTTAATAAATCAATCACAGAATCACAGACACAGAGTAATACACTAGTACAAAAAGTGCATATTGCTTCGCCTCATTTGCATCGGTTGAAGTAAAAACTGATGCAAATAGAACTATTTGCATCAGTTGTATCTTAATAACCGATGCGATTGGTACGTGGAAAGCAATAGGTAATAAAAAAATCAAATTTGCATCAGTTCTCACCAACAACCGATGCAAATAGTTTTAGTCGCATCGGTTTTAAAGTCAACCGATGCAACTACATGTTGATGGCAATATGAAATTTAGGTGGGAAATAATGAAAAATTGGCTCCAAAGTTTACTTTGGACAAATGTATTCCTTCCTCCTCAATAACCCACTCCAAAAAAATAATAAAAATAATAACAATAATATCGTGCCCTCCCCTTCTTTTCATTTTCAAAATCGAACAAAAGAAGAAAAAATTAAAAAAATTAATGGCGAAGATGGCAGCAAACTCGAAATCGAAGTTAACCCCTGTAATTTTTCATCATCATTGCTTCCGCTGCTATCAATTCCTAAAAAGAAGAAGATAATAAGGGTGATTCCATAAACATTTCTTGGTTCCTCTTCTTCTGTCGCAGAGGCGGATTCTCCAGAGGTGGTACAAGTACAGATTGCAGCTGCTGAAGCAGAAATTCCAAAGGGGGAAGACGTATTTGTCATCGTCATGGTATTATTCTTATACTGCTTACAGCTTTCTTCATTTCCTTTTCCGATTTTAGTTTCCCTTTCCACTGGTTTTCTGTAAAACAATAATTATAATTAATTGATGACTACGACCTCAATTGTAAGGATTGAAGTTAAAATGTGAAATAATTCAGGTCGGTGGTCGGTAGTATATTGTGCTTCCTGGAAGGTTTATCTACACACAGAGGCTCAAGGAGGCTAATGTCAATGATAAGGTTTCATTATTGTCACTATCATCTTTATTTTTTATATAGATAATAATGTATAATATGGTTCCAGCTTGATAGTTCTGTAGCATCATATAAGAGGGGGATTACTATACAATATGGTTCCAATTGAGAGTTATCTGATGTGTTTGTATAAAGTTCCGAGTAGACTGACTCTGAATCTCTTTCATTATCACTATATGTGTAGCTACTATAGTGATTATTTGACATGGAAAACAAACTTTAGTACTTTTGGTAAGGCTCTAACGTAGGTCAATGTAGTTTCATTCATTATAAACAACAATGGTTTTGAGTTGTATGTAGCTACTTTTAGTTTGTTCCTGAAAATTCTATATACAATTTTCTTAGTATAAAGTGAAATAGCTTCATGCTATCATGATTAGTTATTAGAATCATTAATAAATTCTTCATAAAACACATGGATGTGTGTGTGTATTGTAGGATTAACGGGGAACCTTCAACCTATGAGATAGTACAAAATAATAATCCATTATTATGCTTGTACGTTAGGCTGACCTTGTTTTGGAATTCGTTATCATAGAGTTATATTGGTGATTTACATGAGTTAACTCGATCTATTGCACTGGCTTTAGAAACTTACAGTTAATATAAAACTTCCATTAGGGAAAAATTAAGGAGACTTGGAAATAAACGAGTAAATGAGAGAAATAGTAGCATACACAAAGAAATATATGAAGTATTGTACACCGACAAGCATAATTGAAGTACCACGGAAATAATGAGATGCCTCCAGAAGAATTGCGACCTTTGAAGACTATGAATCCTTACTGAATTATACTAGAACTTGAACTTAAGCTAGGATAGAGATGAAGCAAGCATGAAAATATTGACTGAGTTTATTATGTTATCTCCTTTTGAAGAAAAGGTACTGTGCCTTCAATCTATTATTTTACAGTATATATATTATATCAAAATTTCAAATTTTACAGTGATTTGTACCTGCTATCTAAAGATGCAACTTACAATGTTTAAACTGATCTGTACTTGGAATTTAGATGAGACAGATAAAACATTTTTGGAGGGATCAAATAACCTGTAACACTATGCATTGGAGTAATAATTTTAGCCTGCTTTAGCAAATAAATGAAAAGAAGCAACTGAGCATTATAAATGCTATGTGATATGTATAACATGAAAGATTAGGCTCTATTACATCTTAACTAAACAGGGAAATATATCGCTTTACATTATTTCATAAATCATACCACTGCCTCTCTATTATTGGATATTATGGTCAACAAATTGTAATATGGTTGATTATAAAGTACTATGGTAATTAATTATGGAGCTTAATGTTAAAAGAAAAATGTAGTATTTGCTCCCTATAAAATTAGAGTAGTCGTTGAATTAATTTAACATAACAAACATGTACTCCGCTGTTTTATAAAGTTAACATATTTGTGATGCAGGCAATAATGGAACTATAAACGGACAGGGCCAGATTTGGTGGGACAAATTTCACCAGAAACAGCTTGAGTACACTCGCAGTTATTTACTTGAAATTCTTTACTCTGATCGTGTTCTCATATCAAACCTCACATTTGTTGACTCCATGTCATGGAACAGCCACCCAATTTATTGCAAGTAAGAATAAAAGATCATGTCATCTGTATCTGTTCAGTTTGTGTTCGGTAACTGTTATTTATCCTATTGTGACTTTCCTAATTATTTTTCATGGATTATGTAGAAATGTTGTAGTATCTGGCATTACGATTCTTGCACCAACTCATTCCCCAAATACTGATGGAATTGATCCAGGTATATATGTTGAACATACAATCTTGATTTTTTTCTCCTTTTTTTCATTTTTCAGTTATGTTTTTTTCTAAAGAAAAAATTGTTAATTTATTGCGAAGTGTTTCTTTTTAGTATATTTTTTTTCCAAAGAACACAATTTTGAGAAATTTAATTGTGTTTCTACGGCACAACTTTAATTTCTTTAATTAAATGCACAGCCCTAATGAATTCCACTTCTTCTTTCCATGGATCATGCCCTTTTTGATAGTAAAGTTGTACTTATGATGAATATTTTGATCTAAGAGCTAATTGAATAATGGAACTTTGGATGACATGCTTCTTGTTAATAATTAAAATAAACAAAAAGCCATGATACAAGACTTAAGAAAATTAAGTCCTTGGTCGGACATTCTCTTTGTAACCAGAGCTATTCCGACACTCATATTAATTCTGCACACCTTGTTGTTAAATAAAATTATCTAGCTTTTCGAAAGGCTATTAAAGTTAATTAAAAATATTTTTTTAAAATTATTTTTTATGTTTATGAATATCAATAGAAATCTTAAAATTTTTCGATTAATGATGAACACATTTTTAAATATTTATCTCAATATGGATATCTAAATTAAATGGCTTGTGTAGTGCGAATATTGAGTGGGTGTGATTTTAACACCCCATAGAATCTAATTTGTATAAATTATGGGGTAGGCAGCAAACTGATTTACATTTCAATTATAAAATACTAACCCCATACTAATACTATTTCCAATAAATAAAAGGGCAAAATTTTAATTTAGGCCTCCAAAATAAATTTATTTCAAATTTAGGTTTCGTTCGAAATTTATTATGAAAATAGATCTTTTTTAGTAATACAACGTTTTTTATAAGCGCGTTTATAAAAAAATTAATAAAAAATAATCTTGCGCACTTTGATTTTGCGCAGATACAAATTAAAATTTTGTTTTTATGCATTTTCAAAATTCATAAGTATAAAATGCTGAATAGTTAAAATACTTGAAATAATGTTTTTTCAGAGGTCTAAAATGAAATTTTGTCCAAAATAAAATGGATTCTTCAAATGTGAAACAACAAGTGATCACTAACTCTGATGGTAACGTGTATAGCTTAAGTTGAAGTTTTAGACTTGAACTCTAGGCTTACATAATATAACCACTCTTAGAAAAATCAACTGTCCATTGAACTAATAAATTTAAACTTACATTCGTCCTTGATACAACACAAGTTTACACTATTATTTATTTGTTGGACAAATTCATGCTCTGGAGTCCGGATCGAAGATTTCTACATAGTCTCAGCGACGACTGCATCGCTATAAAAAGTGGCTGGGATGAATATGGTATAAAAGTGAACATCCCAAGCGAAGACATAATAATCCGCCGCCTCACGTGCATCTCCCCAACAAGCGCCGTAATCGCCCTCGGATCAGAAATGTCCGGTGGCATCCGGAACATCCGAGCAGAGGACATAACTGCCATCAACTCCGAGTCCGGAGTCAGAATTAAAACAGCCATCGGACGTGGAAACTACATAAAGGAAATCTACGTACGTCGTATGAATTTACACACGATGAAGTGGGTGTTCTGGATGGCGGGCAACTATGGGCAGCACCCGGATGATGGGTGGGACCCGAAAACCATACCTGAAGTTAGCGATATTAGCTACAGCGATGTGGTGGCTGAGAATGTGACCATGGCTGGAAGTTTGACTGGGATTCCTGGAGATGCTTTTAAAGGGATTTGTATGTCGAACGTGACTGTTGAAGTTGTTAAGTCTAAGAAACCGATTTGGAATTGTACGGATATTGAAGGGGTTGTGGTGGAGTGAGTCCGGCTCCTTGTGATATGCTGCAGGACAATAATGGGCAGGACTGTCCTTTCCCTAATGATCGGTTGAAGATGTTGAGTTTGGTACTTGTTATAACAAGTAAGCACATTTTTAACCAAAAATCACGCAAGTTCGACAATTTAATGATGTTGTAATCTATATAAATTCTGTATTTGTGCATCTAATGTATAAATGTATAATTCAATAGTTTACCTCATAATCATAAAGGTTGATATTAGCATAATAAGTAAAGTTTGGGTTGAATATTATAACCAATAACCATGACTCCGATGCCATGCTCTTTTGGGTTGTACAAAAGACCAACTAAAAAGTGGAAAAAATAGCATGTTCATACGAGAAGTTCCATATAAAGAGCACAAAAAGGCATTATGAGAATATCAGTATTAACTTCGTAGATTGCAACTTCAGCGTGTTTGTTAGTCATTGCAGTTATTTATCCTGCAAAGGTGCACTGCTGTAAAATTATGCATCTCTATTTCATTTTTTTTATTGGCCTTATTTCAGACAAGATAATAATGCACAGTATACGTGCAGGTGCAGGTGAATGCAGCAGCAGAAGTAATCTATGACCTTGTAGATTCAGCAGCCAATTTAATATTTGGAGCGGTTATTAATCCATCACTCAATGGTCAGGTAAGCTTTAGATTGATGATAATAGTATATTGGTTGCGTTGCCAGATTGTTAGTGGTGACTATCTACACTCTAAAATGATGTGGTTGCTATCTAGATCATCAAAGAAAAAATAGGTGAAATGATGAGGATGACTGGATACTGGTATGACAGTCAAAAGTAGTGGCGATGGGTAATTGGTGATCAGGTAATGGGTTAATGTTGGGGGTATTTAGATGTATGTTAGAGGAGGTTGGAATGGCTGTGGGATTAACGTTAGTAATGGTTAGAGGAGGAGCAGTTGTATGTTGAATGGAGGTTTAGGCAGAGGATGGTGGGCTGTGAAGAAAGTGGGCCGTGCCAGTAGTATGCTTGATGTTTTGTTGGTTGATGAGGTGGAGACAATGGTAGTGCTGGATATTGTAGTGTTGTATGGAGGAGGTAGGCAGTGAGGTGGTTAGAGGAGTGGTGAAGTGAATGCAGAGGGCAGTTGCAAAAGATGGTGGCAGCAATGTGGGGATGATAGCAATGTTATGGTGTTTGTGTGTAGTTGCTTAAAGTTGGTTGAAGGTTGTGGTTTGCAGAAGTGTAGTATGCAGAGGGAAGGCAGGCTGGTGGTGGAAGATGATGGATGTATGGGGTATCTAAGGAGAGGCAGTGGTTTGATGTGGTTGGAAATGTGATGGTGTTTGTTGTTGTGGTGAACATGATGGTTGAGCAACAGTAATGTGTTGTTGGGAGATTTTTTGCAAGAAGTACAGGTGGTGGGGTGCAGTTTTGTGATGGATATGGTGATGCTTACTAATGAACTGGTTGTAGGCTGTGGTGATGTTTGAGTGTGTATTTGTATGTGGTTCAGGGAGTAAATGTATGTAGGCAGATTGATGGTTTGTGTGTGGAGGAGAGTGAAATGAGTGGTTTTGGTTGCATTTATTTTTTACTACTGACTGTCCTATTACGTACCGTGGAATTTATTTATGTTTTTCATTCTTTTGTAGAATTATTAAATCTGATTATGTATTTGTTATTAAATTTAATTTTGAATGATAGTAATATTGCATGCAATAATTGTTTGTTACAATTAATAATATACATATATAGTCTATTTGAATACTGCAATAATGGTATCTGAGAATGGTTTTTTTGCATCAGGTATAAATAGCTGATGCAATAGAGAGATTAGTTTGCATCGGTTGTTATGAAAAACCGATGTAATAGAGGGATTAGTTGCATTGGTTTTCATTACAACCGATGCAACATGGGGGCTGTGTCCAAGCAACCAACCATGATATTTTGCATCAGTTGTTAGTAACAACCGATGCAAAAAGGACTGTTTTGCATCGGTTTCAGAACTGATGCAAAAGTGTTAAGCCTGTTGCATCGGTTGCATATGCATCGGTTGTTGAACTGATGCAAAAGGGGGGTAAACAACCGATGCAAATAGCCTGTTTTGTAGTAGTGATATAACAATAAGCAGCGGAATAGATAAATACTAGTTCATGAAGCTACTTTATAAACATCAGAGTTTGAAATAAAATACAACAGAATATCAAATACAAATGAATCTCTAATACATAAGCAACTGGAAAGTCTGGACATAAATGACTGGAATAAATTGAAATGACTAAAAGCTGGATAGACAGATGGATTTCCAAGCGAAGATCCAACTCCAAAGGTGAGTCTCAAATGTTGTGACACTCAGTCTGACCCGAGCATAAAGCAAAATACAAAACACTCGAGTCAGGATTAACATTCTTATATTAATAAATTCAACTCAAGTGAAATATCAACTGAAATACAAGTAACTCATAGGATTTTTGGGATTTCCATCCTCTAAGGATCCGTGGAACTATCTACAATGTAGTAATATACGCTATTATAATATGTTTATAGTAAAGTAAACTATTAAAATAGCGTTAATTAAGGCATTATCCATATCCCCCTTAACACATTTTTATATATTCCCATAGTCTATACAGTACCGTAATTCCTCCGTAAACTGGAGGGCTATGAGAGGGCACTCCATAGGTATGGTACAAACCAAACTCGTAGAAGGCGCGATTGGGCATGCAATAAGGCACTCGAGGCAATGCCAGGGTAGATATACCGTTTGCATATCCAAACTGGTGGTAACGCATAGCAGCTACTACCGCCCACCTCGTGACACACTCCCAAACCAAAGGGTGCACCCAATCAAATCACAAAAGCAATAGAATGGTATCGAAGAAATGTGCCCGATCGGAGGAATGACCTCACTTGGCCCGGCATGGCTCCTATTTTAGCCGCATCAAGCTGACTCACGGGAGTCAGGGCTACGTAAATACCATATAGAACTGTCACCAAACCATCCTACTTCATTCTGGAATCTTCACCATGTACACAGTTGTTAAAGTGGTTTTCGGTATTGGCAGAGAGTATGACAATATCCGATCCCGGTCTCTTTAACAACCAAACGCTTATTTCACACCGTGGTCATTTCATTTCAAAATAGTTCATACTTCATATCAAAATATCATATTCATTTCAGACCATATTAATTTGATTTCATTTTTCACTTTAAATAATATTTCTTTCCAGAGTCGTAACACTACAAAAATTTTAACATTTCTGAAACCATAGCACTTTTAAATCACAACACTTTTGAAGTCATAGGACTTTTGAAATCATAATGCTTTGAAATCATAACACTTCCGACTTTAGTTTAGATATTGAAAATAGCATATATATTAAAATAGTTATAAGCTAAAATAGTTTATATATTAAAATAGTTTATATATTAAAATTGCTTTATATAATAAAATAGTTTCCTCCAACTTCACAAATCAATTCAAATCAACTTAAATTCTAAAAATTCAATTTAAATCAATTCCAGTTTAACCATTTCAAATTTAAAGTTCAAAGATTCAAGTTTATATATTCAAACATTTAAAATATAAATTTCATTTATATTGCAACATTTAACTTTAATTTATTTCAAATTGGAAAATATTCACTTAATCATTTAATAACTATTAAATAAAATCTCAATTTATAAATTTAAATCAATATTAAATATTCAGTCTCAATTTTTATTTAAAGTTGAGAATATTCATTTAATCACCTTTTATCAAATCAAGTTATAATCATATCTTTTCAAAACCTCAAAACTAATAAGTTTAAATCAATTCTTTCTTAAATTCAGTTATTAACCAATTTAAGTTCCAAGTCAACATTAATTTATCTTCCCAACCTTTATTATTAAAGTTATAAATCTATTAATATAAATTTAGGTAAATACTTAGACATATTATATACTAATTAAATTTTATTAAAATAAATCTTATTATTAAATTTTGTTTTATATTAAATCTATTTTATATATTTTAAAAAAAATAAAATTATAAGAAAATTTTAAAATTTATATTTTAAAACTAACTTATAAATTAAAATTTCCAAAATGTATAATTTAAAAATCTAAATTTTTCAAAATAAAATATCTTTACATTATAAAATCCATATATTTCCTTCCAAAATTCAAAAATCGTTTTTCAAAATAGACCAACGGTGTCCGCATATAATTTTCTATCCTATGGTCAAGTGATATGGATATTTATCATTTCAATCCACAATTTAAATATTTACGAGTATATATTATTTCAACCTGCAATCCCAAAAATTCAAAATCAACGAAAATCGCTTGGGTTTATCATTTCAACCCATAACAATTTTCCCTTATTCTACAAAATCGTTCGGGTATGTATCATTTCAACCCATAGGGAATTCTAAGCTAACAGGGAACTTGCAGAGTGAGAACAAATATGATAATAATAAAATATATCAACAACAGGCATATATCAACAGTGATAAATTAAATAAAATATATACAATAGGATTTGGTGTCATATGAACAGGTGAACAATTTTATATAATGACATATCATATTTAAAAATTAAATAACTAGCAATTAAATTTAGCAGCATATTTCAATTGTCGTTTCAAGTGAAATCAAATTTAATAAATATAAGAATGTTAATCGTGAGTGATTGCTCACCTTTCGAGGCTAGAGAGATTCGACAATGAAATAGGTTACGAATCCAAGCACGAATTCCAACTCAAAGCAAGATTGACACGAATTTGACGAACAAAGTTGATAAATAGGAATCGATGAGAATGAATCAAATCAACTTGATATAAATGGAAAATATATATACTATTATTATTATTATTTTCTTAAAATCAATATTTTTAAAACTTATATAAACTAACATATTATACTTTAAGATCCATATTTATTATAAAATCAATAATAAATTTTAAAACACATACATATTAAAATCAAATCTATATATATATATATATCTAAACCAAATTCACGTATACCTATATATAAACATATATACAACTTACATACAGGTTACAAATTTTAAAACACGTACTAAAACAAATCATCTTCATATTATTTTTGACAATCAACATTTATTAAGATACATATATTAAAGCTATTACAAAATCCAATAAAATTTTAAGTAAATACTATATGTACATAAACTCTCACAAATCTATATAACTTATATGCACCTATATCCAACTCCTATAAAGCATATGCATGTGCTGTTGTAAGAAGGTGATACCTAGGCTAGAGATCTAAACACACAGAGCCAATATATATATACAGCACACAACCTATATATATAATAAATTTGAATATAAACAAGAGATTATAGCTTACTTTTAATAAAATTTGTAGACAAAGATCTAAATGTAAAACCCAAGATAGTATGTATAAACTAATATATGCAAATCTTATATATTATAACATATTAAAATTACGCTGTAACATATATAATCTTCACACATAAATGTTATTTATACCAATATAGAAATAAACAACATATATACAATTGCTAACACAATATATATAAAGCCATGAATGAAATGTAACTCACATATATGGAGCAAGTATATGCAAAAGCAAATATACTCGAGTTGTATGCAGACAAGACTTTTACATCCACTAACATATATATAAATATATGTGACTAACATATAATATATATATATATATATATGTTATAACAGAACATATGTAAACAAATATATATATATAACTTATATATTACAGGTCACTTTACACAAACCTATTACTCATATAAAAATATATAACTTATATACTATATATATAAACGTATCACCATTATATAGAATCCGCAAAACATAAATATAGATATACAAACAAATAAATAAAAATATTTATATATATATACCTTGCCGAGGCTTATGTGAGGAGAAAGGAGCGGGGTCTGGGCTGCGCGGGCTGGGTCGAAGCAAGGAGGAGGGGAGACTCGGCGGAGAGGGAGGATAAGGTGGAGCCGAGCTAGGGGATTTGGGAAGAGGAAGGGGAATTGGGTGGTCACGCGAGGGAGAGGTGATGAGCAGTGGGGACTTGGCGAGGCTGAGATAGGGAGGACGCGGCTGCACGTGGATCTGGGGTTCGGTGATGTATCGTGTGGTTGAAGGCTAGTGGAAGGGAAAGGGAAGAAGCTACTGTGAAAAAGAAATGAGAAGAAGGTAAAAGAAAAAAATGAGGGGAGGATGGTTTGGCTTCAGGGAGGAAATATGCAAATATAAATCTCGTTCAAAATGAAAAGTAGCTGAACAACGAACCAGAGAATTTTGAAACCAATTAAAACCAAAGGTCATGACTATTGAAATCTAGAATATAATTAGTTAATGGTTATTAGCATTACCTGATGGACAAACGAATGGTCACGGGATATCCAAAAGCCAAATTGCGGAACTGGTACGGAAATCGTTCCGTAGATTTCGCTGTCTCCCGGACACCAAAACACACAAACGAATAGACTACGGAGATCAGCACGACGAGACGATCAAAACGGCATACAGATATCAGTGGTATGACAATCCTATCAAAAGTCGATATTCACTGCAATAATGTTGTTAATTTGTCGAAAATAAGATAAACGGAGCAATAGCAGTCCAAGTTTGGCGAAACGAAATATGACGTCTCACTCAGAAAATGATAAACAAATTTATTGTATAAAAATATTCAGGATTGAAAAACATTTTATTATCATCAAGTATTAACTGATTTAAATTTAAATAGAATTACACAATAAAATAAACTTCAATATTTTCTGATGAAAATTTACCATTTATTATGTTTTTATAGACGTATTACAAATATCAAATTTTTATTTCCAAATTTTATTATTTAAAATTTCACAAAAAAAATTCAGTTAAATTACGTTATTAAAACCATTAAAATTTATGGGTCGTTACCTATTAATTGAAACGACTTAAACATTTCACTTTTATATAATTTTTAACTTCCTTTGGATTATATAAGTGAAATACAGGTTATGGAAGCAATTGCTACTACTTTTGGTTTCATAAATTAAGCATTGTATGCCCGACAAATAGGTACGTTTTCGAATTACGGTTTATAGCGACATTATATTATTTTTCCCGTTGATGGGATATATTATTTTGAAATATATGTGATATATATTGATTATTTTGATATTATTATTTCTCCCACACCTCTCCGTACAAACGAGACTCTACCGAAATTTTCCGTAAATTTTGGACTTAGAAAAATTTTGTGAAATGTTTTCCAAACCTTATTAATTTGAGTATAAAGGATTTAAATAGTTATAAATTGATATATCTTATTTAAATTATTTAATTTTATAAATTTATTTGTATATAAATTTAATATTTTGAATAAGATATATAGAATTCTAAATTCCTTCTTTCCCCTTCTTTTCCTTTTCGAAGACGAAAAGTTTTGAGTGGGGGAGAGTGTAACGACCCGTAATTTTCGATAATTAAAAATAGTTAATTTAATAAGATTTTGGTAGTTAATATTGGGAGAAATAAAAAATTGTGATATATTAATGAAATAATAACTAAAATGAAATGTAATAATATTTATCTAAGTTAATTATTAACAATTTGAATGGAATTCCAATTAATTGAAATGATTAAAATGTTATACTTGGTTATAAATTTAATATAAGAAAACAGATCTAAATATTGATTGAATTAATGAAATAATATATAATTAATGATAATTGGATAAAATCAGTGTTCTTTAAGTAATTATAATATTTGTTTGAAAATATTAAATGTAACGATCCCGGTTTTAAGCCAAAATTAATTTGATAATTAATATAAATTTTTGTATTTAATTATGAATTAATTTGAGCTTTTCCAAAATGAATAAGATATGTGTTTGTTTATTTATATAAATAGATTTTAATTTGAAATTTGATTTGAAATTCAAGAATAAATATTTTAAAAATAATTTGGATTTAAAAAGTAAGAATTTGTTTTCTAATATATATAAATGAAATAAACATCTAAAATCATAAGAACATATATAAAGATTTAAAAATATACATATGTAAACATATTACATAATTTTAATAACATAAGGGTTTAAAACAAAATGTATAAATTAAATAAAGAAGGAGTTTAAACATAAATTTAAGTGTTTTAACATTTGTAAGCCATGTAATTTGAAAATTAACAAGTGTGGGCTTAGTAAAGACAAGTGGCAAGCAAAAGATTTTTCTTTTAATCTAAAACTAGTGTGTAACCCGTGCGTTGCATACGGTAATATTGTTAAAAAATAGTATTTATATTTCAGTTATTGCTAAAAATATATTTTATTATGAAATATATGATAAATTTACTGGGAGATATTAATCATAAATTAAAATGACATGTAACGTTCGGATATAAGGTTGAGGGTTCAATTCTTACCAACTACATATCTCGATAAATTAATGTCCCAACTCAAAAAAAAATTATAAATTAAAATTGTTAATACCATATATATTAATAATTTATGTTATATGACATACTTTTTCCATATGTATAAGTGAATAAATAACTTTATCATTTGTATTAATATGATTTTTGTCTATATATTGAATGTCATTTTTCCAAAGGGTTTATAAATGGACTAATGAACATTAAATAATTAAATTTATTTAAATAAATTGAATTAACGATCAGCATAACTAATTAAAGTTAAGGAGTCGAATGCAAAAAAGTTGAAGAAATTGAGGAGATTATAACACCATTAAGTATAACAACACAGCGGAAGAAAGAAAACAGATGATATCATATACAATTCAAATACATACAATATCCAGTATGATATACAACAATGATATCAATATGATACAACAATATCAGAGATAAATAATGATACAGCGGAAATAACAGAAGTAATAACTCCAAATGATCAGTCAGAGAGGCTGAGTCCAACCACTCTAACATCAGCTCGAACCATCATCACATAAGACAAAGGTAAGCAATGTCAGTCGTGATCTCCAAAACTGAACAAGCTCCAATGTCAACTGAACCTGATTATCTGAAAAACCCAACTCTAGACTGCCCGTGTGGAAAATTGTGGGCACCCAGAGTTTAGGAAGGGAACAATAAACTCCGAGTCAGTCATAGGACTGGTGTGAGTAACAAAAACAGTTTATCTTTGAAATAAAAAACAAAAGAATTTTTTAAACATTGAAATCCGCAATGCTTTTGGAAAATGAAACTACCATAAGACCTCCCGCCACACCCACAATGCAAACGCAGAATTGGAGGAGATTTCTTCTTATGATAGTCAAATATGCTTACTATGCAAAAACACCTTTGATATTATTACTAGTGCATAGTGCAGAAAACCTTTCGAAAGTATAATATTAATCTTAGCCAACATGCAACCATTATTGTGTGCCTACTATAGCTACTATGTTCAATATCAGATTACCGCCACATTCCATAGCAGGTTATACAACTAAAACCATACAAGGCGCGTATTGTTTCTTTGGATTTTCCAACAAATGGTCAGGCTAAGGAACTTCCTACTGCCAATGGGTACGCCTCTGGATGGACGTCCCGAGAACTAACTAGCTCTCTGCCAACACAAGGCCGGGTTACCTCTTACACTAGGTAACTACTACACGAATATGCCACCCCCGGTCCTTTGGGACCTTTATCCGAGCGCTCTATAACCAACAACATCACACAGTAATAAATATAGTGTGTCCACATAAGTAAGTATCTGGGCTCCATACCATGATACTACCCTTTTCCAGAAGGAAATGACATACCCTAAAGGGAGCGACCCTCATAACCTTGCCGCATCATTCCTGTTTCGACCATTTCCGGTCTGTGAGGCTCAATGAGGTCTCTTCCACAAAGCTACGCTTTGGCACAAAGCCATGCTTTGATCACGAATGATCAACACACAGCAACACTCAGCATGCCACATTACCAAATTTGGAGTATATCGTTGATAACCTTCAACTACATATCCTCTGAGCTCGTACGTCTCAGAGAAGGGTGTTAAGCTAAGAGAATAAATTCTCCGCCACCAACAGAAATGTATTTGAAAGAAATCTTCTTTATATCTCAAAATGTAATGTCAAACATGTAACCATACAAGTCTGTTCCGGGTTCGAACAGAACCGAAGGAACTTCGAAAGAAGCCCTTGCAATCCAGGTATTCACAATCCCGATCGGACTTCCCATCACTTAGGAAATCTCTATACCGGTGCGACTCAGTGCAGAGACAATCGATAGGTCATCCTATCATTCTCACAAATACCCGGTCTTCACCACCGGTCTTCAAATGCAATCCATATACGACGTGTCATTATTCGGAATGGGTTAAATGACACAAAGGTCCTCTCCCGGCTAAACCGAATAATGAGCGCGATATTTTAAAACATATGGATATTGGAATTTCAGTTAAGTCACAACTTATTATCCAAAACTTTCTTTCAAATGGTTTAAACACATTACCATTTTAACATTTTAATCTATTAAACAAAAATAATTCAATTCACAAAGTTCACCCAGTTTCACAAAGATTCATTCACAGATTTTCCAAATCAATTTCCATTTCAATTGGATTAACTCATTTAAATCTTTATATCAAAGATTTAATTCATAGCTTTCAAAACTCATTTCCAAAGATTCATTCGTAACTTGGAAAACCATTTTCAATTCAAACTTGAAATTCCTTTAATTCAAATTGGAAATTCATTTCTTATATGAGAGCTTTTATCAGGTGAAAACAATTAGTTTCCCAAATCATTGAACTCAATTCCAAATATTGAATCTAAATCAATTTATTTTGATTTCAAAGTTTTATCAAGTTATTTAAAATAACTTTTACATTTGAAACTCATTTTCAAAAGCTTTCAATTCCAATTTCCAAAACTATGTGGATTCAAGAATTCAATCTTTAAAATTGTCAAAAATCTGCGACTTAACTGATATCCCCGTGAAATCCATATTTGTGTGTGTATGGTGTAGTCTAGGGGTTTTACACAGTAGTGCAACATCATTTAATCATCACAGATCAGAATACAGAAATATAGTTGATAAGCGGTATAACTATAACGCTTATCTTTCATTTACAGATCACAGATATATAAGTCATAGACAATAATTTACATCCATCCCAGATAAATAACTACAGTACAAATCACACACAAATCAGAATATATATCACACAGCATCACAGATCAGAATATCAACAATTCAATCTTTCAGTCAGGTCAAACATTCATAAGTAAATTTTATTAATCAACTGATTAATTTTTATCAGATGTGTCAATTATTAATCTAGTTTAATTATCATAAGTTAATTACAAATTATTTGAAATAAATCCTCTTTTCAAATTTATTAGTTAACCCTTAATTATTAACTAATCATTCTTAATTAATGAATCAATTAATCTTTAATTATTAAATTAATTTTAATTAATCACCATTATTAATTAATCCTTTAATTAATTAGCAAATAATTTACTCAAATTTCAAATCATTATTCAATAAATTTCATTCAATAATTATCTATTAATTACTTCTCTAAGTAATTATATCTTCCAAATTATCAAGTAATTATTCTGAATTATACTTAAGAATTTTAATCTTGAACTAATCAAGTTAACTCAATTGATTACACTAAATAAATTAATTACTTGATTACTTGTAACAACCCGGGATTTGCATTACCAATTAATAAATAAAGGTTAGGATTTTTATTTATTTTAATGAAGCATAAAAGGATTTGGAATAACAAAATTTATTTGAAAAAGGCTATTTTAATTAAATGGGAAATATGGGATTTTAAAATGAGGATAAAATGTTATTTTTGGAAAGTTAAATATTTTAAGAGAAGTTTTAAAACGGGTTTAGATAAGAAAAATGAGTTTTATAAACATATATGAACACTTAGACTAATTTTTGGAAACATGTAAATAACTCTATTCTTATTGGGTTACTAAACCTAGCCCAATAACCCACCCTAAACCTCCTCTATAAATTATCTCAAACTCTCCTAACCTCATTCATTCATCCCTAATCAAAACCTTAATCATTTCCTAAAGCTTCTTAACAAAAATGGCCTCTATCTTCATCTCCTTCTAGTTTTTGCTTATGCAAGTCATTCTATGCAAAGGTAATGCAAATACCCACCTCAAATCCGTTTTTATATCTTTCTCATTTCTGAAATTTATTTGGTAACACATGTTTTATGTGTTTTTTTGATCTTATAGCCTCCTAATCATCTTTTGCTAACTTGGGTTGATGCTATAGTAGTCTTTGTTGCTTTCTAAAGAGGTATATTCCTAAAAACCTCTTCTAATATGTGTTTAATCATCTTTTGATTTCAGTAATCATTTAGTAACACATGTTTTATTATGTAACATGTGAATCATAGATCTTTGATCCTCTTTGCTTTCATTTTGGGTGTGCACACAAGTTGCTTGCTATATTGGTTGAGGTAAAATTGCTAGCTAAATCCTTTTTTTACTTGATGCTTCTATAATTTTCGTTTTGGAATTGTAGCTGAAACGAAATCAGGCATAACTTCTTCATTTCTCATCCGTTTTTGGTCAGTTTTTTTTTTGCTGAAAACTAGATTCAATAAGAAACACTTTTTGTTCAGTGAGTTTTCTGTAATTTTGCCATTTAGATGACCTGAAATGCGTTCAAAGACAGAAGACCAATTCTGTCTTTAACAAGTTATCTTGAGTTTCAATCTGATATTATTTTGCATGTATCTCTCTAGTTTTTGATCCGAATTAGATAATTTTGGATGTTACGGAAAGCTTAAAACATATGCTACTATTTTTGTTCAGTGAGTTTTCTGTAATTTTGCCATTTAGATGACCTGAAATGCGTTCAAAGACAGAAGATTCTGTCTTTAACAAGTTATCTTGAGTTTTAATCTTATATTGTTTTGCATGTATCTCTCTCGTTTGTGATCCAAATTAGATAATTTTAGATGTTCCGGAATGCTTAAAACATATGCTACAATTTTTGTTCAGTGTGTTTTCTGTAATTTTGCCATTAAATGACCTGAAATGCGTTCAAAGACAAAAGACCAATTCTGTCTTTAACAAGTTATCTTGAGTTTTAATCTGATATTGTTTTGCATGTATCTCTCTCGTTTTTGATCCGAATTAGATAATTTTGGATGTTCCGGAAATCTTAAAACCTATGCTACAATTTTTGTTCAGTGAGTTTTCTGTAATTTTGAGTCTAACTAGGACAAAAATTGATTTTTCTGCTGTCTTCCCGAGAGCGATACACATATTAGCTCTGTGGATGAAACCGAAACTATTTTGGTCATAACTTTTGAGCCGCTAGTCGGAATTTGACGATTTTGGTCTCGTTGGAAAGATGAAGTTATGAACTCCATATCTGGAAAGTTTGGTCATCATCTGAGTTCATTAGACCCTTCGAATTTCCTGTTAGAGTTGAACCCAGATCGCTTTGCAAAACAATGCATTTCATGTTTCTGTGTCAGACTTTGGAACGTCGCTACGCCTTCGTTTCAAGTCGGAATCGAGTAATTCTTTTTGCGTTCTGAAGTAGGAATGTCGGACTACGTTCCTACCAATTTTCATGCCATTCAGATTCAGTCTGCTAGTCTGAATAATTTTCCGAACTTGGGTTCGCGTCAGTTTTGGACTATTTTCCAACACTTAGAATATTTTCAGTGATTTTCTGGTTTTATTGATTTCTTTGAGATTTGTCTCTGGATTTTATACACGGGCCTTATTAAAAGGTTTTAAAAGGATTTTTCGCTCCGAAATGGCTTTCGAAATTATTATATAATATTATTTTTAATTAGTAGACTATTTACTCCATAATAGGAGAGTTTCCAAAAGCCGTTTTAGAGTGTTCTCAAAATCAATTATAAATCCGTTTCGAACAATTATTTTCTATAATAAAAATCTCACACTCACTTTTTAGCACGTCAAGCGAAGTGGAAAGGTGCTTAAACGGTTAGGAAATCTCCGGCCTATGGAACCGTGTGTATTTTCTTTCCGGTTAATCCCTGACCTATTCGATTGATCGTTTTGACCTTTGGGTCTAGTTTACCGATGATACGAGGTGGACTTTTTATTGTTTGGAGTGTGAGCTTGCTATTGGTTAGTAAACCGTTTAATGCGAACGTGGGGTATGGGACTCATCGTTAACACTTTACGGGTTCCTCTCCAAGAAGTTTGTGACACATTAGCCTATGGGCAGCCAGTACTGGACCTCTGGGTCACCACGCCTCTGGGCAACCGTCTCTGGACACCTGTTCTACGGAGCAGTTTCTTTTTCGGCATGTGCCACTGGTCCTTTATCCTTCTGGGAAGGATCTTGCCGTCTCGTGCGTTTCGCATCTATGCGAGTGATCGATCACAACTCTACAGTACTTGGCAATATTGACTCCGGTCGGTGCACGTGCTATACTTGTATTATCTGATGATTTTTATATCCATTCGAGTACCGCCATTCGGTGTTGGTTCTATGGAACCATACGATGTAAGTGCGATTACCTTGTGGATTCACAGTGTCTCTGGGCACTGCTTTTCAGTGTTTGATTTCATTGACTTTTCAGTATATCCCCATTGCTCTTTGAAGCATCGATCTTTGCTTGGGCATTGATTACAGACTCTGGTCATTCTTGGGATTATTGCCTATGGGCAACTTTATATAGCTTTGGCTACGTCGATGATATGAGGCGATTTTATTTATTCAACACTTTGGTGCTGATATTCTCTTTGGAGATTTTTTACTGTTGATTGATGATTAAAGACCGTCATTATATTCATGTGGTCCAAAATACTCTTCTCTTAGGAAAAGTACTGTTTTATTTATGTACCGCATTATTATATATCTCAGTTATTACTGATTGTTTAGCTAGCCTGACCCGAGTGTTTTTCGCTCGGGTCAGACCGAGTTGATTCATGTTAGGTCTCTGGACTTAGCTTCTGTGCTTCCGTTTGGACATTATCTACTATGCTGATAGATAGCGCTTTTATTTGTCCACTATTCCGCTACTCTGTTATTATTCAGACTTTGATATGTACATATTTTTGACTCACATGTATGGGCAGTGGCTTTGTACCCACTTTTAGTATTTGGATCTGTATTGACGATGTATTGTTCTGGGATTTTATATCTGTTATGTGATTCTGTTATGTGATGTTTTATCATTTTATTACTATGCTTATTCTGATAGATCTTTAGCCATTGTAATTTCGTTATAAATATGTATTGAATATGTCGAACCACTTGAAAAAAATAGATACCACCCTTTCGACGTATTCAGTAGATAGTTATAGCTTGATTACAAATGGTCGCTTCCACTATACTCTATTCTCCGCTTTAACAGACAGTATTACTCCCGTAATACTCTTTGTTACAGTGGGTCTCAGAGTGGGGCGTTATAGCTTGGTATCAGAGCAAGGTTCAGAATTAAGCATAACAAACACAGAACAGACACGTAGTACAATACGTTATAATACGATCCAAATTGAACATATCCACCTTTAGATAAATAAGTTAGGAATATGTGTAGGAATCTATTATATTCCGTAATATTCCTTAATGAATTGTCTATCTTTGAATCGTGCTTAACTAAATCTACCGATCATATGTTCGAGAGTGTCCCAAACCTCTCTATTGCACCTTCTGCAAGAAGGAGGGACACGGGATCTCCGCTTGTCCTATTGCTCCAGCTAGTGCCAAGCCTGGCAGGCTTAATGCTGCCAAGGCTCCTACCACTTCTGCTCAGCCTAAAAGTACACATCCTTCCGTTCTGGAAGGCTTTATTTTATTTCATGGTAGATCTATTAGAGTTCTTTTTGATACGGGTGCCTCTCACTCATTCGTATCAAAGGAGCTAGTAGATGCATTATCCTTAGATGTTACTTGTTTGGTTTCTTCACTAAGGATTGTGAATCCCATCGGCGGATCCACGACCCTTAGCTTGCTTTGTGAGGATATAGATATAGATCTTTATGGATTTTCTTTCCGTGCAAATCTCCACGTTATGGAGTATTTGGGCTTTGATATGATTCTTGGCATGGATTGGCTCGTTCAGCACGACGCCAAAATTATTTGTTCGGAGCGGATATTATTCATTCATCACCCTGACTCGTCCTCTCCGTTAGCTATTGCTCTTCAGGATGTTGGGATTTCTGATATTACTTTATTTGCTCTTGATTCACGAGATGAGAATGTGGACATATCTCGTATTCCTGTTGTTCGGGATTTCCCCGACATATTCGAGCCAGTATCCGGACTACCGCTGAAGCGATTTATTGAGTTCCGCATCGATCTCATCCCAGGCTCTCATCCAGTTGGGCGTCCTCCTACGAGAATGTCTACTAAGGAGAATGAGGAACTCAGGAAGCAGTTAGTTGAGCTTGAAGCGAAGCAGTTCATCCGATCCAGTTCTTCGCCATGGGGTGCTGCTGTGGTCTTCGTTAAGAAGGCTGATGGCTCTCTTAGGCTTTGCATTGACTATCGCAAGCTCAATGAGTTGACCATCAGAAATCGCTACCCACTTCCTCGGATAGACGACATGTTTGACCAATTGAGCGGTGCAAAGGTCTTCTCTCAGCTTGACCTTGCCACCGGATTCCATCAGCTACGAGTCGCGGAAGACAGCATTCCTCTTACAGCATTTCGCACTCGTTATGGTTCTTTTGAGTGGTTGGTCATGCCGTTCGGCTTGAAGAACGCTCCGGCTTTCTTCGTCGATCTCATGAATCGAGTATTCCGGGAATTCATCGATAGATTCGTTCTGGTTTTCATCGACGATATTCTTGTTTATTCTAGATCCGAGGCAGAGCATGCTCGTCATCTGCGGATCGTCTTGGATACTCTTCGTCAGCATCAGCTTAGGGCCAAGCTCTCCAAGTGCCATTTCTGGGAGAGTAAGGTCAAGTTCTTGGGTCATATTGTTTCTTCTAAGGGTATTTCTGTTGATCCTGTCAAGATTGAAGCTATTTAGAATTGGAAGCAGCCTGAGAACGTTCACAATATTCGCAGCTTACTTGGTCTGGCGGGTTATTACCGTCGATTTATCAAGGATTTCTCTCGTGCTGCACTTCCCCTCACGACTCTGACTCGTAGGGGGGTTCGCTTTATTTGGTCTGATAAGTGTGAAGTTTCTTTCCAGCGATTGTAGGAACTTCTCACTCATGCTCCTATCCTTGTGGTTCCTGAGAGTAACCAGGATCTTGTTGTTTACACCGACGCTTGTGGTAGCGGCCTCGGTGCTGTGCTTATGCAGAAGGATCGGGTAGTTGCTTATGCTTCTATGCAGCTACGTCCGAATGAGGTTCGCTATCCGACTCATGATCTTGAGTTGGCAGCTATCGTCTTTGCTTTGAAGACGTGGCGTCACTTTCTATTAGGCGAATGCTTCACTCTTTACACCGATCACAAGTCGTTGAAATATTTATTCAGTCAGAAGGATCTCAATATGAGGCAGCAGCGATGGCTTGAGTTTCTCGCCTCATATGACTTAGACATTCAGTATACCCCTGGCAAGGGTAATCATGTGGCTGATGCACTCAGTCGCAAAAACTCGGTAGTAGTTTCTATGATGATAGCCAAGTGGGATATTCTTGAGACTCTTTCTATGTGTGATATTCGAAATCAAGCTCCGTCTTCTGATCCTCAGATCTTGCTATTCAGCTTGGAAGCTCGACCTATTCTATTGGATCGCATTGCCCATGCTCAGCGGCAGGATCCAGACTTGTTGCGATATATTCATCTCCTTGGGTCGGGATCCAGTGATGAGACATTGTCGGATTATTCTATTGATTCTCATCGGTGTCTTCGTAGGAAGAACCGTATTTTGGAACCATCTGATTTATCACTTAGGCACGACATTCTAGACGAGTGTCATCGCACTAAGTACACTATACATCCCGGGTCGAGTAAGATGTATGCCGACATGTGTCGCCTATTTTATTGGGAGGGCATGAAGAGTGATGTTGCAAGTTATGTAAGTCATTGCATGACTTGTCAACAGATCAATGCTGAGCATCAGCGTCCATCTGGTCTTCTTCAGCCGCTAGAGATTCCATTGTGGAAATGGGATCAGATATCCATGGATTTTATTGACGGTCTGCCTCGATCGAGGTCAGGCCATACTTCTATTTGGGTCATAGTCGATCGCTTGACCAAATCAGCTCATTTCATTCCTATTAAGTCCACTCGGACTGCTCCTCAGCTTGCCAAGCTATATGTAAAGGAAGACGTTCGACTTCATGGCATTCCTAGCTCTATCGTCTGTGATCGAGACACTATCTTTACTAGTCACTTCTGCAAGTGCCTACAGTCAGCTTTGGGCTCAAAGCTGAATCTCTCGACTGCTTATCATCCTCACACCGACGGTCAGACGGAGAGGGTGAATCATGTTTTAGAGGATCTTTTGCGCTGTTGTATTCTTGATTTCGGAGGTAGTTGGGAGGATCACTTACCGCTTGTAGAATTCTCCTACAACAACAGCTTTCAGTCTAGTATTGGCATTGCTTCTTTCGAGGCTCTTTACGGAAGGCCATGTCGCTCTCCTGCTTGTTGGTTAGAGTCTGGCGAGAAGCTTATTCTAGGTTCAGATTCAGTTTGGGAATCTTCTGAGAAGATTATTCTTATTCGTCAGAGAATGGAAGAGGCGCAGAACCGTCAGAAATACTACGCGGACAACCATAGGAAGCTTCTTGAGTTCTCCATTGCTGATCATGTCTTTATTCGGATATCTCCTATGAAAGGGGTTGTGCGTTTCAGCTCTACAGGGAAGTTGGCTCCTCGCTATGTTGGACCATTTCCTATTACGGAACGCATCGGCCCTGTGGCTTATCGTGTGGCTCTACCTGCTCACTTCTCTGGAATGCACGACGTGTTCCATGTTTCTCAGCTTCGCATGTGTGTCCGCGATCCTGATTCTATCATTGAGCCGCATGCTGTGCCTGATTTAGAGATCTTACCTGATTTATCTTTGGAGCAGCAACCTCTTCGTGTGCTTGATTCGGAGGTTAGATGCCTTCGCAACAAAGAGGTTCCACTCATGAAGATTCAATGGTCACCGAATCCTAAGGACTGCACTTGGGAGACCAGAGAATCTATCGAACGCTCTTATCCTGGCTTTCTCCCATCTTCTTCTGCAGGTGAGAACTCTCTATTTTAGTTCTATCACTTCTTTTGGAAATTTGACGTTATAGACGACATCTATCTTAAGGAATTGCGGGGACGCAATTTTCTTAAGGGGGGAGTCTGTAACAACCCGGGATTTGCATTACCAATTAATAAATAAAGGTTAGGATTTTTATTTATTTTAATGAAGCATAAAAGGATTTGGAATAACAAAATTTATTTGAAAAAGGCTATTTTAATTAAATGGGAAATATGGGATTTTAAAATGAGGATAAAATGTTATTTTTGGAAAGTTAAATATTTAAGAGAAGTTTTAAAACGGGTTTAGATAAGAAAAATGAGTTTTATAAACATATATGAACACTTAGACTAATTTTTGGAAACATGTAAATAACTCTCTTCTTATTGGGTTACTAAACCTAGCCCAATAACCCACCCTAAACCTCCTCTATAAATTATATCAAACTCTCCTAACCTCATTCATTCATCCCTAATCAAAACCCTAATCATTTCCTAAAGCTTCTTAACAAAAATGCCTCTATCTTCATCTCCTTCTAGTTTTTGCTTATGCAAGTCATTCTATGCAAAGGTAATGCAAATACCCACCTCAAATCCGTTTTTATATCTTTCCCATTTCTGAAATTTATTTGGTAACACATGTTTTATGTGTTTTTTTGATCTTATAGCCTCCTAATCATCTTTTGCTAACTTGGGTTGATGCTATAGTAGTCTTTGTTGCTTTCTAGAGAGGTATATTGCTAAAAACCTTTTCTAATATGTGTTTAATCATCTTTTGATTTTAGTAATCATTTAGTAACACATGTTTTATTATGTAACATGTGAATCATAGCTCTTTGATCCTCTTTGCTTTCATTTTGGGTGTGCACACAAGTTGCTTGCTATATTGGTTGAGGTAAAATTGCTAGCTAAATCCTTTTTTTACTTGATGCTTCTATAATTTTCGTTTTGGAATTGTAGCTGAAACGAAATCAGGCATAACTTCTTCATTTCTCATCCGTTTTTGGTCAGGTTTTTTTTGCTGCAAACTAGATTCAGTAAGGAACACTTTTTGTTCAGTGAGTTTTCTGTAATTTTGCAATTTATATGACTTAAAATGCGTTCAAAGACAGAAGACTAATTCTGTCTTTAACAAGTTATCTTGAGTTTCAATCTGATATTATTTTGCATGTATCTCTCTTGTTTTTGATCCGAATTAAATAATTTTGGATGTTCCGGAAAGCTAAAAACATATGCTACAATTTTTGTTCAGTGAGTCTTCTGTAATTTTGCCATTTAGATGACCTGAAATGCGTTCAAAGACAGAAGACCAATTCTGTCTTTAACAAGTTATCTAGAGTTTCAATCTGATATTGTTTTGCATGTATCTCTCTCGTTTGTGATCCGAATTAGATAATTTTGGATGTTCCGGAAAGCTTAAAACATATGCTAAAATTTGTGTTTAGTGAGTTTTCTGTAATTTTGAAATTTAGATGACCTGAAATGCGTTCAAAGACAGAAGACCAATTCTGTCTTTAACAAGTTATCTTGAGTTTTAATCTGATATTGTTTTGCATGTATCTCTCTCGTTTTAGATCCGAATTAGATAATTTTGGATGTTCCGGAAAGCTTGAAATCTATGCTACAATTTTTGTTTAGTGATTTTTCTGTAATTTTGAGTCCAACTAGGTCAAAAATTTATTTTTCTGCTATCTTCCCGAGAGCGATACACATATTAGCTCTGTGGATGAAACTGAAACTATTTTGGTCATAACTTTTGAGCCGCTAGTCGGAATTTGATGATTTTGGTCTCGTTGGAAAGATGGAGTTATGAACTCCATATCTGGAAAGTTTGGTCATCATCTGAGTTCATTAGACCCTTCGAATTTCCTGTCAGAGTTGAACCCAGATCGCTGTGCAAAACAGTGTATTTCATGTTTCTGTGTACGACTTTGGAACGTCGCTACGCCTTCGTTTCAAGTCGGAATCGAGTAATTCTTTTTGCGTTCTGAAGTAGGAATGTCGGACTACGTTCCTACCAATTTTCAGGCCATTCGGATTTAGTCTGCTGGTCCGAATAATTTTCCGAACTTGGGTTCGCGTCAGTTTTGGACTATTTTCCAACACTTAGAATATTTTCAGTGATTTTCTAGTTTTATCGATTTCTTTGAGATTTGTCTCTGGATTTTGTACACGGGCCTTATAAAAAGGTTTTAAAAGGATTTTTCGCTCCGAAATGGCTTTCGAAAATATTATATAATATTATTTTTAATTGGTAGACTATTTACTCCATAATAAGAGAGTTTTCAAAAGCCGTTTTAGAGCGTTCTCAAAATCAATTATAAATCTGTTTCGAACCATTATTTTCTATAATAAAAATCTCACACTCACTTTTTAGCACGTCAAGCGAAGTGGAAAGGTGCTTAAACGGTTAGGAAATCTCCGGCCTATGGAACCGTGTGTATTTTCTTTCCGGTTAATCCCCGACCTATTCGATTGATCGTTTTGACCTTTGGGTCTAGTTTACCGATGATACGAGGTGGACTTTTTATTGTTTGGAGTGTGAGCTTGCTATTGGTTAGTAAACCGTTTAGTGCGAACGTGGGGTATGGGACTCATCGTTAACACTTTACGGGTTCCTCTCCAAGAAGTTTGTGACACATTAGCCTTTGGGCAGCCAGTACTGGACCTCTAGGTCACCACGCCTCTGGGCAACCGTCTCTGGACACCTGTTCTATGGAGCAGTTTCTTTTTCGGCATGTGCCTCTGGGCCTTTATCCTTCTGGGAAGGATCTTGCCGTCTCGCGCGTTCCGCATCTGTGCGAGTGATCGATCACAACTCTACAGTACTTGGCAATAACGACTCCGGTTGGTGCACGTGCTATACTTGTATTATCTGATGATTTTTATATCCATTCGAGTACCTCCATTCGGTGTTGGTTCTATGGAACCATACGATGTAAGTGCGATTACCTTGTGGATTCACAGTGTCTCTGGGCACTGCTTTTCAGTGTTTGATTTCATTGACTTTTCAGTATATCCCCATTGCTCTTTGAAGCATCGATCTTTGCTTGGGCATTGATTACAGACTCTGGTCATTCTTGGGATTATTGCCTATGGGCAACTTTATATAGCTTTGGCTACGCCGATGATATGAGGCGATTTTATTTATTCAACACTTTGGTGCTGATATTCTCTTTGGAGATTTTTTACTGTTGATTGATGATTAGAGACCGTCATTATATTCATGTGGTCCAAAATACTCTTCTCTTAGGAAAAGTACTGTTTTATTTATGTACCGCATTATTATATATCTCAGTTATTACTGATTGTTTAGCTAGCCTGACCCGAGTGTTTTTCGCTCGGGTCAGACCGAGTTGTTTCAGGTTAGGTCTCTTGACTTAGCTTCTATGCTTCCGCTTGGACATTATCTGCTATGCTGATAGATAGCGCTTTTATTTGTCCACTATTCCGCTACTCTGTTTTTATTCAGACTTTGATATGTACATATTTTTGACTCACATGTGTGGGCAGTGGCTTTGTACCCACTTTTAGTATTTGGATCTGTATTGACGATGTATTGTTCTGGGATTTTATATCTGTTATGTGATTCTGTTATGTGATGTTTTATCATTTTATTACTATGCTTATTCTGATAGATCTTTAGCCATTGTAATTTCGTTATAAATATGTACTGAATATGTCGAACCACTTGAAAAAAAAATAGATACCACCCTTTCGACGTATTCAGTAGATAGTTATAGCTTGATTACAAATGGTCGCTTCCACTATACTCTATTCTCTGCTTTAACAGACAGTATTACTCCCGTAATACTCTTTGTTACAGTGAGTCTCAGAGTGGGGCGTTACAGCTTGGTATCAGAGCAAGGTTCAGAATTAAGCATAACAAACACAGAACAGACACGTAGTACAATACGTTATAATACGATCCAAATTGAACATATCCACCTTTAGATAAATAAGTTAGGAATATGTGTAGGAATCTATTATATTCCGTAATATTCCTTAATAAATTATCTATCTTTGAATCGTGCTTAACTAAATCTACCGATCATATGTTCGAGAGTGTCCCAAACCTCTCTATTGCACCTTCTGCAAGAAGGAGGGACACAGGATCTCCGCTTGTCCTATTGCTCCAGCTAGTGCCAAGCCTGGCAGGCTTAATGCTGCCAAGGCTCCTACCACTTCTGCTCAGCCTAAAGGTACACATCCTTCCGTTCTGGAAGGCTCTATTTTATTTCATGGTAGATCTATTAGAGTTCTTTTTGATACGGGTGCCTCTCACTCATTCGTATCAAAGGAGCTAGTAGATGCTTTATCCTTAGATGTTACTTGTTTGGTTTCTTCACTAAGGATTGTGAATCCCATCGGCAGATCCACGACCCTTAGCTTGCTTTGTGAGGATATAGATATAGATCTTTGTGGATTTTCTTTCCATGCAAATCTCCACGTTATGGAGTATTTGGGCTTTGATATGATTCTTGGCATGTTTTGGCTCGTTCAGCACGACGCCAAAATTATTTGTTCGGAGCGGATATTATTCATTCATCACCCTGACTCGTCCTCTCCGTTAGCTATTGCTCTTCAGGATGTTGGGATTTCTGATATTACTTTATTTGCTCTTGATTCACGAGATGAGAATGTGGACATATCTCATATTCCTGTTGTTCGGGATTTCCCCGACATATTCGAGCCAGTATCCGGACTGCCCCCGAAGCGAGCTATTGAGTTCCGCATCGATCTCATCCCAGGCTCTCATCCAGTTGGGCGTCCTCCTACGAGAATGTCTACTAAGGAGAATGAGGAACTCAGGAAGCAGTTAGTTGAGCTTGAAGCGAAGTAGTTCATCCGATCCAGTTCTTCGCCATGGGGTGCTGATGTGGTCTTCGTTAAGAAGGCTGATGGCTCTCTTAGGCTTTGCATTAACTATCGCAAGCTCAATGAGTTGACCATCAGAAATCGCTACCCACTTCCTCGGATAGACGACATGTTTGACCAATTGAGCGGTGTGAAGGTCTTCTCTCAGCTTGACCTTGCCACCGGATTCCATCAGCTATGAGTCGCGGAAGACAGCATTCCTCTTACAGCATTTCGCACTCGTTATGGTTCTTTTGAGTGGTTGGTCATGCGGTTCGGCTTGACGAACGCTCCGGCTTTCTTCGTCAATCTCATGAATCGAGTATTCCGGGAATTCATCGATAGATTCGTTCTGGTTTTCATCGACGATATTCTTGTTTATTCTAGATCCGAGGCAGAGCATGCTCGTCATCTGCGGATCGTCTTGGATACTCTTCGTCAGCATCAGCTTAGGGCCAAGCTCTCCAAGTGCCATTTCTGGGAGAGTAAGGTCAAGTTCTTGGGTCATATTGTTTCTTCTGAGGGTATTTCTGTTGATCCTATCAAGATTGAAGCTATTCAGAATTGGAAGCAGCCTGAGAACGTTCACGATATTCGCAGCTTCCTTGGTCTGGTGGGTTATTACCGTCGATTTATCAAGGATTTCTCTCGTGTTGCACTTCCCCTCACGACTCTGACTCGTAGGGGGGTTCGCTTTATTTGGTCTGATAAGTGTGAAGTTTCTTTCCAACGATTGAAGGAACTTCTCACTCATGCTCCTATCCTTGTGGTTCCTGAGAGTAACCAGGATCTTGTTGTTTACACCGACGCTTGTGGTAGCGGCCTCGGTGCTGTGCTTATGCAGAAGGATCGGGTAGTTGCTTATGCTTCTATGCAGCTACGTCCGAATGAGGTTCGCTATCCGACTCATGATCTTGAGTTGGCAGCTATCGTCTTTGCTTTGAAGACGTGGCGTCACTTTCTATTAGGCGAACGCTTCACTCTTTACACCGATCACAAGTCGCTGAAATATTTATTCAGTCAGAAGGATCTCAATATGAGGCAGCAGTGATGGCTTGAGTTTCTCGCCTCATATGACTTAGACATTCAGTATACCCCTGGCAAGGGTAATCATGTGGCTGATGCACTCAGTCGCAAAAACTCGGTAGTAGTTTCTATGATGATAGCCAAGTGGGATATTCTTGAGACTCTTTCTATGTGTGATATTCGAAATCGAGCTCCGTAATCTGATCCTCAGATCTTGCTATTCAGCTTGGAAGCTCGACCTATTCTATTGGATCGCATTGCCCATGCTCAGCGGTAGGATCCAGACTTATTGCGATATATTCATCTCCTTGAGTCGGGATCCAGTGATGAGACATTGTCGGATATTCTATTGATTCTCATCGGTGTCTTCGTAGGAAGAACCGTATTTTGGAACCATCTGATTTATCACTTAGGCGCGACATTCTAGACGAGTATCATCGGACTAAGTACACTATACATCCCGGGTCGAGTAAGATGTATGCCGACATGTGTCGCTATTTTATTGGGAGGGCATGAAGAGTGATTTTGCAAGTTATGTAAGCCGTTGCACGACTTGTCAACAGATCAAAGCTGAGCATCAGTGTCCATCTGGTCTTCTTCAGCCGCTAGAGATTCCATTGTGGAAATGGGATCAGATATCCATGGATTTTATTGACGGTCTGCCTCGATCGAGATTAGGCCATACTTCTATTTGGGTCATAGTCGATCGCTTGACCAAATCAGCTCATTTCATTCCTATTAAGTCCACTCGGACTGCTCCTCAGCTTGCCAAGCTATATGTGAAGGAAGACGTTCGACTTCATGGCATTCCTAGCTCTATCGTCTGTGATCGAGACACTATCTTTACTAGTCACTTCTGCAAGTGCCTACAGTCAGCTTTGGGCTCAAAGCTAAATCTCTCGACTGCTTATCATCCTCAGACCGACGGTCAGACGGAGAGGGTGAATCGTGTTTTAGAGGATCTTTTGCGCTGTTGTATTCTTGATTTCGGAGGTAGTTGGGAGGATCACTTACCGCTTGTAGAATTCTCCTACAACAACAGCTTCAGTCTAGTATTGGCATGGCTCCTTTCGAGGCTCTTTACGGAAGGCCATGTCGCTCTCCTGCTTGTTGGTTAGAGTCTGGCGAGAAGCTTATTCTAGGTCCAGATTCAGTTCGGGAATCTTTTGAGAAGATTATTCTTATTCGTCAGAGAATGAAAGAGGCGCAAAACCGTCAGAAATCCTACGCGGACAACCGTAGGAAGCCTCTTGAGTTCTCCATTGCTGATCATGTCTTTATTCGGATATCTCCTATGAAAGGGGTTGTGCGTTTCAGCTCTACAGGGAAGTTGGCTCCTTGCTATGTTGGACCATTTCCTATTACGGAACGCATCGGCCCCGTGGCTTATCGTGTGGCTATACCTGCTCACTTCTCTGGAATGCACGACGTATTCCATGTTTCCCAGCTTCGCATGTGTGTCCGCGATCCTGATTCTATCATTGAGCCGCATGCTGTGCCTGATTTAGAGATCTTACCTGATTTATCTTTGGAGCAGCAACCTCTTCGTGTGCTTGATTCAGAGGTTAGACGCCTTCGCAACAAAGAGGTTCCACTCGTGAAGATTCAATGGTCACCGAATCCTAAGGACTGCACTTGGGAGACCAGAGAATCTATCGAACGCTCTTATCCTGGCTTTCTCTCATCTTCTTCTGCATGTGAGAACTCTCTATTTTATTTCTATCACTTCTTTTGGGGATTTGACGTTATAGACGACATCTATCTTAAGGAATTGCGGGGATGCAATTTTCTTAAGGGGGGGAGTCTGTAACAACCCGGGATTTGCATTACCAATTAATAAATAAAGGTTAGGATTTTTATTTATTTTAATGAAGCATAAAAGGATTTGGAATAACAAAATTTATTTGAAAAAGGCTATTTTAATTAAATGGGAAATATGAGATTTTAAAATGAGGATAAAATGTTATTTTTGGAAAGTTAAATATTTTAAGAGAAGTTTTAAAATGGGTTTAGATAAGAAAAATGAGTTTTATAAACATATATGAACACTTAGACTAATTTTTGGAAACATGTAAATAACTCTCTTCTTATTGGGTTACTAAACCTAGCCCAATAACCCACCCTAAACCTCCTCTATAAATTATCTCAAACTCTCCTAACCTCATTCATTCATCCCTAATCAATACCATAATCATTTCCTAAAGCTTCTTAACAAAAATGGCCTCTATCTTCATCTCCTTCTAGTTTTTGCTTATGCAAGTCATTATATGCAAAGGTAATGCAAATACCCACCTCAAATCCGTTTTTATATCTTTCTCATTTCTGAAATTTATTTGGTAACACATGTTTTATGTGTTTTTTTGATCTTATAGCCTCCTAATCATCTTTTGCTAACTTGGGTTGATGCTATAGTAGTCTTTGTTGCTTTCTAGAGAGGTATATTGCTAAAAACCTCTTCTAATATGTGTTTAATCATCTTTTGATTTCAGTAATCATTTAGTAACACATGTTTTATTATGTAACATGTGAATCATAGCTTTTTGATCCTCTTTGCTTTCATTTTGGTTGTGCACACAAGTTGCTTGCTATATTGGTTGAGGTAAAATTGCTAGCTAAATCCTTTTTTTACTTGATGCTTCTATAATTTTCGTTTTGAAATTGTAGCTGAAACGAAATCAGGCATAACTTCTTCATTTCTCATCCGTTTTTGGTCAGGTTTTTTTCGCTGCAAACTAGATTCAATAAGGAACACTTTTTATTCAGTGAGTTTTCTGTAGTTTTGCCATTTATATGACCTGAAATGCATTCAAAGACATAAGACCGATTCTGTCTTTAACAAGTTATCTTGAGTTTCAATCTGATATTGTTTTGCATGTATCTCTCTCGTTTTTGATCCGAATTAGATAATTTTGGATGTTCCGGAAAGCTTAAAACATATGCTACAATTTCTGTTCAGTAAGTTTTCCGTAATTTTTCCATTTAGATGACCTGAAATGCGTTCAAAGATAGAAGATCAATTCTGTCTTTAACAAGTTATCTTGAGTTTCAATCTGATATCGTTTTGCATGTATCTCTCTCGTTTTTCATCCGAATTAGATAATTTTGGATGTTACGGAAAGCTTAAAACATATGCTACAATTTTTGTTCAGTGAGTTTTCTGTAATTTTGCCATTTAGATGACCTGAAATGCGTTCAAAGACAGAAGACCAATTCTGTCTTTAATAAGTTATCTTGAGTTTCAATCTGATATTGTTTTGCATGTATCTCTCTCGTTTGTGATCCGAATTAGATAATTTTGGATGTTCCGGAAAGATTAAAACCTATGCCACAATTTTTGTTCAGTGAGTTTTCTGTAATTTTGAGTCTAACTAGGTCAAAAATTGATTTTTCTGCTATCTTCCCGAGAGCGATACACATATTAGCTCTGTGGATGAAACTGAAACTATTTTGGTCATAACTTTTGAGCCGCTAGTCGGAATTTGACGATTTTGGTCTCGTTGGAAAGATGGAGTTATGAACTCCATATCTGGAAAGTTTGGTCATCATCTGAGTTCATTAGACCCTTCGAATTTCCTGTCAGAGTTGAACCCAGATCGCTGTGCAAAACAGTGCATTTCATGTTTCTATGTCCGACTTTGGAACGTCGCTACGCCTTCGTTTCATGTCGGAATCGAGTAATTCTTTTTGCGTTCTGAAGTAGGAATGTCGTACTACATTCATACCAATTTTCATACCATTCGGATTTAGTCTGCTGATCCGAATAATTTTCCGAACTTGGGTTCGCATCAGTTTTGGACTATTTTCTAACACTTAGAATATTTTCAGTGATTTTCTGGTTTTATCGATTTCTTTGAGATTTGTCTCTGGATTTTTGTACACGGGCCTTACAAAAAGGTTCTAAAAGGATTTTTCGCTCCGAAATGGCTTTCGAAATTATTATATAATATTATTTTTAATTAGTAGACTATTTACTCCATAATAGGAGAGTTTTCAAAAGCCGTTTTAGAGTGTTCTCAAAATCAATTATAAATCTGTTTCGAACCGTTATTTTCTATAATAAAAATCTCACACTCACTTTTTAGAACGTCAAGCGAAGTGGAAAGGTGCTTAAACGGTTAGGAAATCTCCGGCCTATGGAACCGTGTGTATTTTCTTTCCGGTTAATCCCCGACCTATTCGATTGATCGTTTTGACCTTTGGGTCTAGTTTACCGATGATACGAGGTGGACTTTTTATTGTTTGGAGTGTGAGATTGCTATTGGTTAGTAAACCGTTTAGTGCGAACGTGGGGTATTGGACTCATCGTTAACACTTTACGGGTTCCTCTCCAAGAAGTTTGTGACACATTAGCCTCTGGGCAGCCAGTACTGGACCTCTGGGTCACCACGCCTCTGGGCAACCGTCTCTGGACACCTGTTCTATGGAGCAGTTTCTTTTTCGGCATGTGCCTCTGGGCCTTTATCCTTCTGGGAAGGATCTTGCCGTCTCGCGCGTTCCGCATCTGTGCGAGTGATCGATCACAACTCTACAGTACTTGGCAATAACGACTCCGGTCGGTGCACGTGCTATACTTGTATTATCTGATGATTTTTATATCCATTCGAGTACCGCCATTCGGTGTTGGTTCTATGGAACCATACGATGTAAGTGCGATTACCTTGTGGATTCACAATGTCTCTGGGCACTGCTTTTCAGTGTTTGATTTCATTGACTTTTCAGTATATCCCCATTGCTCTTTGGAGCATCGATCTTTGCTTGGGCATTGATTACAGACTCTGGTCATTCTTGGGATTATTGCCTATGGGCAACTTTATATAGCTTTGGCTACGCCGATGATATGAGGCGATTTTATTTATTCAACACTTTGGTGCTGATATTCTCTTTGGAGATTTTTTACTGTCGATTGATGATTAGAGACCGTCATTATATTCATGTGGTCCAAAATACTCTTCTCTTAGGAAAAGTACTGTTTTATTTATGTACCGCATTATTATATATCTCAGTTATTACTGATTGTTTAGCTAGTCTGACCCGAGTGTTTTTCGCTCGGGTCAGACCGAGTTGTTTCAGGTTAGGTCTCTGGACTTAGCTTCTGTGCTTCCGCTTGGACATTATCTGCTATGCTGATAGATAGCGCTTTTATTTGTCCACTATTCCGCTACTCTGTTATTATTCAGACTTTGATATGTACATATTTTTGACTCACATGTGTGGGCAGTGGCTTTGTACCCACTTTTAGTATTTGGATCTGTATTGATGATGTATTGTTCTGGGATTTTATATCTGTTATGTGATTCTGTTCTGTGATGTTTTATCATTTTATTACTATGCTTATTCTGATAGATCTTTAGCCATTGTAATTTCGTTATAAATATGTATTGAATATGTCGAACCACTTGCAAAAAAAAATAGATACCACCCTTTCGACGTATTCAGTAGATAGTTATAGCTTGATTACAAATGGTCGCTTCCACTATACTCTATTCTCCGCTTTAACAGACAGTATTACTCCCGTAATACTCTTTGTTACAGTGGGTCTCAGAGTGGGGCGTTACATTACTTATATTCAGTAATTATGCTTAATGTTCCACACATGATCATTATTAATTTAATTTATCTAAATTCATTGTTAAAATAAGTCACGTTAATTAATTGTTCAAATATTCTTAGTTAATGATTTCATTAACTATTAAATTTCTTTAATCACCATTTTAAAGAAAATTTACTTATATTAATCATTTTTGATTTTAAATTAATTAACCATTAAAAACTCATTTATTAATGAATTTAGAAATCATAAATCTGCATTCTTTAAAGTAACACATTCATTTTTTTGATTAAATGATTATTCACAATATATTGAAAACATTGTTTCAAAATTCCTTTTTAAATTTCAATTTAAATTCAAAATTGAAATAGATTCTTGTTTATCTTCAAATAAGTTTAAAACAAAATTTCCTAACATTTTAAATTCTACATATTAAGATAACAATTGATTACAAAAGAAATTTTAAAGAGTTTAAAATCAATTTTCTCTTTAACTTTAACATTTTAACTTATTGCACACTTAAGTTTAAAAAAAATTAATTTCCAAAATCTTAAAATCTGATTTAAAATTAGTTCCAGGTTTAAATTTTAACTTGTTTAAATTTTTCATTTACACATTACAGATTTTTTTTAAATTCAAATTTCTTTCAACCATCTAGTTGCTTTTAAGTTATTTAAACAATTTGAATTTTTAAACTTCATCTATATTCAAACTAAATTTCAATTCAAACTTGAATTATATTTATACTTTGATTTACCACTCAGTTTTAAAAAAAAACTTGATTTAAAATTTAAATTTAGTTTAAAAATTTCAAAACAGAAACAATTTCAGGTTGAAGCCTGGAACAAAAATTTGACCCGAGTCTCCACGAATTTACTTCGAGTAAACTACTCGAATTACTCGAGTACGACGCGAGAACTTTCCCAATTCTTCCAGGAAGATATCCAGGCTAACACCCCAAGGTTCGTGCATGTGCACGCTGCCGTGGATCAACTCCGATCGTCACCACGATGTCGAACACATCGACGATCATCCCTAGTCAAATACCAGACCACCCAAACTTCCCCATCCTCTCGAATTCGAAATCGAGTTCAACTTGCAACCTAGAACCCATAAACTGGAAACACCCTCAAACCTAAAACCACATCGTCCACGCAACCTCGACCGCCAGAAAATCTGGAATTTTGGCCAAGCCTTCATCCACACTCCCTCTACCATCACCCCGAACCCCATAGCACTCGATCGACCATAGACGAAGAACAAATCAAAATACAGACCCTCGACCAAACTAGGTTTAGAAATAAAAATTTCTCGCCGCTATTGCCACCGCCATCGTTGGCACCTCCGATTATTTTTCCTACCACCACCGTAGGCGCATCCACCTCCACTAGCAACCCCGACCCCGCTAGTTCAGCGTAACGCCGGAACAAACTACCCATTTCGATCATCTTCGAACTACTCTCAAACCCCACCTCTGAAAATCATCAAATCCACCTTAAAAATCATCGCTTCCAGTAAGGATTCAAGTTATATACTTTAATCAATATTTCGTGACATTCGAAATTTCCAGAAATTAAGGTTTCTACTGTAAAAATTTGATCTTTCTATATATATGCATTTTTACTTCATGAGACTATTTTTAGATTGTAGCTCATACTTAAACACCACTATTTTGTTTTGAAATCAAAGTCTAATATGGATTATAAAACAAGATATTGAATTTTCTTGTTATATGTTACTCTGTAAAATAAACAGAGAAGAAGAAAGCAATCACTGATGCAAGCATATATACACAGAGCAAATGGCAATATATTCAAGTTAAAAAAACTATATGTTACTCACCTTGAACATTTTGATTTCCAGAAGTTTCAAGTTGAAAAGTTTAGGCCTTTTTGAATTTGAAAGTTGAAATCTGGTTTGAATTATTAGATGAAGCTTCTTCTTGATCTCAGGCTTGTACAAATTTTGTTTTGATGTTTTAATCTGAAGTTTGTTTGTTTAAAAAATGATTTTTACTTCAGTTGTTTCTCAGTTTATAATGGTGAACGAAAAACTGGAACGAAGTGATATTGTAAGGATGATAAATATTATATTTCTCAGCTGAAATGAAATGTGGTACAAATGTTTATATTTTGTACAAAAATTTGGACAGGGATATTTTATTTGGAGGCTGCATTAATTAGCATTGTACCATGTTTTCATTTATAAAATTTTCTTCATTTCGGCTGTAATGTTTGAGATAACATGATGGCTTCCTTTACATGCTTTTATACTTTATATATTTGTATTTCTTTTGAATGTATATGTTTGTTTATATATGGTTTTGTTCCTCTATTTTTTTCCAAGTGTTCTTGAATATATAATTTTTTTATTTGTTTGTGCTTGAATGTATTTTATTTTAAATTTTCTTTTGTTTTGTTTTATTTTATCACTTTGCAATATAAGTGAGATTCTATTTTATTTTGTTTTATAATTTATAATTTTCTAATATAAATGAATATATTGTTTAATTTAACTAATGTGTATATATATATATTCTATAATTTATCTTATGTATTTTTATATTTATTTCTATCTCAATCATTTATTTCTAAATTTAATACTAATTATTCTATATATTCATTTTGTAATATAGGTGAATTTCTATATTTTAATTTGTTATTAGATTTTATCCAATGTATTTACTTTATACTTTACATCTTATATATTTTCATTTAAAAACCATTTATTCACGATTTAAATTCAAATCAAATATATATATATATATATATTATTTCAAATTTACTCATATATGCTCAAATACATATATATTCACATATATACATATATATACAATATTTTAAATTTTAAATGATTTATACAGAATTTATTCGAATTCGGGGAAACTCGCAATCAATTTATCGATTTATTTCACAAATTTTTATTCAAAAATAAATTTAATTATCAATTTAAATTTATATAAAATCCGGGGTCGTTACAACCTTCCCCCCTTAAAAGAATTTCGTCCTCGAAATTGCACAGTTCGTTTTATGAATTATCCACACACACAGAATAGACCAATGACAACTCAAACTATACCCGTAAACACATAGATTCTTACGGTTAATCCAAAATACACTTTATATTAAGCGTTACTAAGGTCATTCATACAGATGTTATAGTCATTCATCCAACCATACATATACATAGATCTAGCATTCATGGCATTCTGAGTCAAAATACATATATAAGGCATACACTACCCAAAAGGAAACATCCTAATCATCTACGGATTCTCACTATCAGAGCTTTCCCTTTTAGGCCCTGACAATTCTCTGATCTCTGCCTCACTGTATGATTCTGAAACTTCCACTGGATCAGGTACTACAGGGATAAAGCCTCCACCATTTAATTCCTCAATGGCATTATCTAGATCCCAAATAATTGCTTCATCATCTTCTGATTCTACATAATACTCCTCAACTTCAAATTCTTCTTCGTCCTCAAACTCTTCCTCGTCCTCTTCGAGTCCTTCCTCGTCCTCGAACTCTTCTTTATCGTCGAATACTTCCTCAGGTTCTTCTTCAGTTTCCTCCTTGGGCTCCTGATCTTCTTGAGGTTGTAGCTGCATAGTAGGCTCCACTGGCACTTCCTCATCCATAGATGGCTCACCCAGGTCCTCCTGAATCCTTCTAGCCAAACCATGATCACCAACTCTTCTGGCCTTTGAGGTTGCTCCGCCTCGGCTGATGCTATGGGTTCTCTATAATCAGAATCAAAATCCAAAGATATGATAGATGAAAGATTATCCATCAAATCAAACTGAATATCTATTCTGCATTTGGCAAACGTGATAGGGGGTTCTCGCTTCGCAGTTTGGTGGCGAACGGGAGACTCTTACCCCTACATGTCCTCTCTTCGTGAATAGGGGTTGGTTAGCCGTAAGGTGAGACAGTCGAAAGGCTGGCCGTAAAAGCAAGGGCAGGGTACCATTGTAAGCCACGGTGGGTCTGGGATGGTTGCAAAGCCTACTGGTCCCCACTGTCTCGAATCGCTACATTTGGTATCAGAGCTAAGGTTAAACTTTAGCTCAGGAGTATAACACATTAAGCAATTCATTAGAGATAGGGTGAAGTATACCCTAGAATGAGTAATCTCTAAGATATCTGTCTGTACGCCTCAGTAAATTCTCTTGCTATTTACTAATAGTTAGTATGAGTGCAAGAAGAGGATGAGATAGGGGACAGGGGAATACGACTATAAATGGTCAATACCCTGTAACAACAAGGAAACAATCTTTTCTCTATCAATCTCTTTTGTTCAACATCTTTTCTCAATTCTTTGATGGTTCCTGGTAGATCCAGGAAGAAGGAGATTCGATATATTATTATGGGACATAAACTCCAAATAGCCAAAATTGTTGTTTGGATGAATTATTTGCATTGGTTGCTATGGTTGATAGGTATACTTTAGTTTTTAAACTAAAAGTACTGGAATTGTATCCATATATCTGTCTATTTTTGGGTCTGGATATGTTCTACGAATGGTTAGTTATCCCTTTGAACTAACCAATGCCACTGCATATTTCATAGATCTGGATAACCCGAATATCTTGTAAAGTGTCAAATAGATTCGTTCTCATATCTATTATTGATATTCTGATTTGGTAAGCCAAATGCAGAATAAATATTCAGTTGATTTGATGAAACATTCTTCATCTATCTTTGTGTCTCCTTGGCAAATTTCGAGGACGAAATTTCTTAAGGGGGGAAGGTTGTAACGACCCCGGATTTTATGTAAATTTAAAGTGATAATTAATTTAATTTTTCAATAAAAATTGGGAAATTTAATTGTAAATTGATGCGAGTTTCCCCGAGTTCAAATAAATTCTATGTTAAATCATTTAAAATTTAAATATTGTATATATGTGAATATATATGTATACGGACATATATGAGTAAATTTGAATATATATGTGTGTATATATATACATATATATATTGAATTTGAGTTTAAAATCTCAAATAAATGGTTTGAAAATAAGTATAAAAATATAGACATTTGACACAAATATAATAATAAATAATTTTCAATTTAGAATTGATGGTTTAATAAATATTTGAGGTTATAACAAAATATACTTATAAAACAAACAAATAAAAAAATATCTATACACTTGTAAAATAAAGAGACAAAATACATATGAATGTACTTATTAAAGAAAAGAAAATATAAAAATATATATGAAAGTATTGTAAAAGAAAATAAAATATACATGAATTAGCTTACAAAAGGAACCACTAATATACATTCAAGAATGAAACACAGCAAGGAAAAAATGTATTGAGTTGAAAAGGTGAACAAAAATAAATATGTATACATTAGCTTGTAGTAGAAGATACTAGCATATAGATAAATAAACATATGTGTACACTTGTAAAGGAAATTATATGTATGTAATAGCTTGCAAAAGAAGATACTAGTGTATATATTCAACTATGAACAAACTAAAGTGGATAAGTATGAACACATGGAAAAGAATTCAAACCAATTATAAAAATCTCAGTTTGTACAACTGATAATTAATGCAAACCAAAATCTTATCATATCAGCCCCCATTTGTTTGAAAAATCCCTGGCCAAACTTTAAACAAGAAAATATTTTCAGTACAAAAAAAAAATCTCTGATCAATTGTACAAACACATTTTATCACCCTGTACAAAAATATTACCCTGTAAACTCATTTCATATATATCAATTCCTCACTTCAGTTCGTCCATTCCAAGCCATGTAAAACTGAAGTAAATATCATTTCAAACCTTAAACAAAAATACAACTTATACAACAACACAAATTAATCAAGGCAGAAATCAAAGAAAATGGTTTCAGCAAGCTTGTTTCCTTCACCAAGCTCTGTTCTTCTTGCTTTGGAAAACACTGTGAGTAAACAAGCATTAACTCTGTTATAAATCCCGATTTCATGCAAATAAACCTGAATTTAATTGATGATATTTGCTTGCATGATTGGTTATATGATTACTTATATATACATATGAATATATTGTGTACATGTCTGTGATTCAGTATCCTTTCCTACTCTGTTCTTCATTTCCAGGTTGCAAATGAATCTTAAAAATTATCTGCTCTTCATCTGATTCTTTTTAGATTTAGAATTTAAACAAAACTTGTTTGTAATGACAAGGTGCTTGATCTAAAAATATTTTCAGATAAGATTTAAGGGTAGTTTTTAACATAAAGTAAGAATGACAGTAGAAATTCACACATACCAAAATCTCGATTTCAGAAATTCATTGTTTCGGGTATATAATCAAGTTCGTATTCGAAAACTAGGATTTTTAAGATTGAAATCTTAAATTTTAAGATTGTAAATCAAAAGGAATTGCATGTTGGTCGGAAATTGGGTTTCGAGCATTCTCCGGCGATCGGCGTGGTTGGGAAAGACGTGGTCAGGGCTGAAGCAAGGTGAGACATGGGGGAACTCAGGAAAAATACTCGATGATTTTTCTGATCATCGTGGATGGCGAATAGGGTCGATTTAGGGTTTTGTGTCTAGTATGGTTCGTCGTGGCTCTGGAAACGATTGCGACGTCGATAAGTCATTGGGGACGATCGGTCAGTGGGGGATCAGTGCGTGGTTAAACGGTGAGGCTGTGGCCAGAATTGCGAGGCCTCTGATGGTTGGGATCGTTGGCGACATGGTGTTTGTTGATCAAGGTTGGGTTCCAGTATTTGATCAAGTAACTCGATTTTGATTTCCAACTTGTTTAGATGTTCTGGGTGGTCGGGATTCTCGAGTAGGTCAATGATGACTTGTGGGAGGTGGAGGCGATGGTCGGAGCGCTGGCGATCGTTGTGCATGTGTACGTGCATCTGTGTGTATCTGGGTTGAGGAAGAAGGTGGTGTCTCGAAGTCGACCTCGGGAAACTTGTGTGTTGGCTGGAGTTTTAGTCAGGGTATTCTCGAGTACATATCGAGTTTAAAAACTTAAATGAAAATCAAAGTTTTAAAAAGAAAATACGGGTTGGTTTGGGGGAAGACTCGAAGTAAGGGACGTGTTAGCTTGGGTAACACTAGGGGATGTCTCGGGTTTGATATATATAAAAACAGTTTTTTTTACTTTAAAACCCAATTCAAATTTTAAGCATTTTTAATCCATGCTTTTAAATAATGGTTTTGATTTAAGTTTAATCTATAAAGGTTTTAAGTAAGTTATTTTTAAGGTAATTAAGTTATTAATCATGTGATCTTTATTTATAAAATTAATTCTTAATTATTTTAATTAAATAATGTGATTAAGAAACTAATTAAGAAGATAAAATGGTTTAAAGGTTAATTTAACTTAAAGATTTTAAATTAATTGGTAATTGATAATTAATTCCAAAGGTTATTAATAAGAATTAAATGATAATTAAAGTAATTAATTTAGATAAATGGTTTATCTTTTAAATAAATTAAGGTCTTAAGTAATTAAAGAATAATTACTTAATGTCATTAATTAAGGTGGGTAATTAATGGATAATTACTAAATGTGATTTATTTAAAGGAATTACTCAATGTAATTAATTTGTGATTTATTAATATAAGTGATTAGGGATAATCACTTACAGTAATTAATTAATTAAATGGTAACTAATTAAGGGTTAATTAATTAATTAAGGAAAATTAATTAAAAAAATAATTAAATAATTAAAGGTTAATTATTTAATAATTAAAGGCTGATGAATTATAATTAAAGGTTAATTAATTTATTATTAATGGTTAATTAATAAATGATTAAAGAATAATTAATCAAAATGATTTGTGATTTATTAATGTTAATTAACCTGGATTAGTAATTCATAAGGAATTAATCTGATTTGAATTAATCAGACAATTAACTGATCTTACTTATGAATGTTTGAATTGTATGGAATGCTTTGAATTGTTTGATATTCCTTATGTGTGATGCTCTGTGATATGAATTGTTTTAATTCAAGCTGTGATGAATGTAATTTATTTATAATGCATTTATATTATCTATCTGTGATTCTGTGTGTATAGATAAGCGTTTTAGGATTATACCGCTTATCGATATTGCTGTAATTGTATCTGTAATGACTGATGATGTTGCACTATTGTGTGTGAAACCCTTGGACCACACTTTTACACACACAAATATGGATTTCACGAGGAAATCGGTTAAGTCACAGATGATTTAAATTTAATATTTTTGAAATTTCAATTTCAATTTCAATTGATTTTGGAAATGGATTTGGGTTAAATGTTAAAGCTTTGAAAAGAAGTTTTAAAGATAAAAGTTATTTTGAATAACTTGGTAAAGTTTTCCAATTTAACTAATTTAATTTGAATTGGAATTCAACATTTGGAATTGAATTCCATGTTGGAAATTTATGGTTCAAGATATTATAATGTGTTTATATGAATTTAAACCATTTTAAAAGTATGGTTTTGAGAATTGGAATTAACCCAATGACTTTAACTCGTATAAATGAATCAGATTTTCCGAAATGAAAACTGTTTGTTTTCAAATAATAGAAGCTTTCATATAAGAAATGAAATTCCAATTTAAGTTAAAGGAATTTCAAGTTTGAATTGAAAAATGGTTTTCCAAGTTATGAGTGAATTCATTTTGAAAGCTATAAGTTAAATCTTTGTTTTAAGATTGGACGAGTTAATCCAAATTGAAATGGAAATCGATTTGGAAATCTATGAATGAATCTTTGTGAAACTGGGTGAACTTTGTGAAATGAATCTTTTTGCATAAAAGATTAGAAATGGTAATGTGTTTAAACCATTTGAAGTTTTGGATAATAAGCTATGACTTAATTGAAATCCAATATCCATATATTTTAAAATATTACGCTCATTATTCGGTTTAGCCGGGAGAGGACGTTGTGTCATATAACCCATTCTGAATAATGATACGTCGTATATGGAAAGCATTTGAAGACCGGTGGTGAAGACCGGAATTTTTGAAAACGAAAGGACAACTCGTCGAATGTCTCTGCATCGACTGGTCCCCGGTATAGAGATTTGATCACCCTTTGTGATGGGAAGTCCGGACGTGATTAGAAATTATCCGGATTTGCAGGGGCTTCTTTGGAAGTGCCTTCGGTTCTGTTCGAACCCGGAATAGACTTGTATGGTTGTATGTCTGACACTACACTTTGAGATATAAAGCTGATTTCTTTCAAATACATTTCTGTTTGGTGGCGGAGATTTATTCTCTTAGATTAACACCCTTCTCTGAGACATACGAGCTCAGAGGTTATGTAGTTGAAGGTTATCAGTGATATACTCCCAATTTGGTAGTGTGGCATGCTAAGTGTTGCTGTGTGTTGCTGATCATTTGTTGATCATTTGTGATCAAAGCATGGCTTTCGTGTAAAGCGTAGCTTTGTGGACGATACCTCATCGAGCCTCACAAACCGGAAATGGTCGAAACATGAAAGATGCGGCAAGGTTTCAAGGGTAGCTCCCCTAGGGTATGTCCATTCCTTCTGAAAAAAGGTGGTATCATGGTATGGAGCCCAGATATTTACCTATGTGGTTGCTCCAATCTCATTTACTCTGTGTGATTGTTGCTATGTGATCGAGGGCCCTCGGATAAAGGTCGCAAATGACCGAGGGTGGAAAATCTCAGGTTTACTACCCGGGAGGGGGTAACCGGCCTTGTGTTGGCAGAGAGGCAAGTGGTTCTCGGGGCATCCCTCCAGAGGCGTTCCCACGTGGCATAGGAAGTTCCTTAGCCTAACCATTTGTTAGAAAATCCAAAGAAACAATACGAACCTTGTACGGTTTTATTTGTATAACCTGCTATGGAATGTGGCGGTAACCTGCTATTGAACATAGTAGCTATAGTAGGCATAAGTACGGAATGCCTATGCTGGCTAAGATTAATATTATACTTTCGAAATGTTTTCCACTATGCACTAATAATAATCCCAAGAATTTTGCGTAGTAAGCATATTTGACTATCATAAGAAGAAATCTCCTCCAATTCTGCGTTTGCATTGTGTGTATGGCGGGAGGTCATATGGTAGTTTCATTTTCCAAAAGCATTGCGGATTTCAATGTTTAAAATTCCTTTGTTGTTTGTTTAAAGTTAAACTGTTTTTGTTGCTCACACCAGTCCCATGACTGACTCAGAGTTTATTGTTCCCTTCCTAAACTCTGGGTGCCCACAATTTTCCACACAGGCAGTCTAGAGTTGGGTTTTTCAGATAGTCAGGTTTAGTAGAGTATCTGAGCTAGTTCAGTGTTTGGAGTTCACTGACGACTGACGTTGCTTCTCTTGGTGCAACGTGATGGTGGTTTGAGCTTGATACTGGAGTTGGTGGACTCATTCTGTTTTAAAGATCATTTGAAGAAAAGTTTACTAGGTGATAGAATTTTGTACAATATCAGGTACAAGATTTTTTCAGTATGCTCAGAGATTTTTCCATTTGGAGGCTAATATATATTTCTTGTGTGCTATCTCGTGTACTAAGGAGGCTGACATTAATTGTGCAGGCTTGATTTTTTTTCTTGGATGTATATTTGTCATCCTTTGCAAGCTATTCACATATCCACTTGTTTACATACTTATCTACATTTTTTTCTTTTTAACTTATACTTTGTTCATATTGCTTGAATGTATCATATTTCTTTTCTTTTTCTTTAGTAATATTGCTAAATAAATTTCTATTTTAATTTTGTTTTCTTTTGTTAATTTTATCACTTTGTAATATAAGTGAGATTCTATTTTATTTTAATTTTACTTTCTTTTTCATATTTGAATGTATTTCCATATTTAATATATTGTTAAAATTTATTTCCAACCATTTATTAAGATTTAAATTCAAATTCAATAAAATATTATAATTTCAAATCTACTCATATATGCAAAACTATATACATTCACATATATATACAATTCTCAAATTTAAAATGATTTAATATATTTTTATTTGATTTCGGGGAAACTCGAATCGATTTATCAATAAATTTCACAATTTTTACTCAAAAATTAATTTAATTATCAATTTGAATTTATATAAAATCCGGGGTCGTTACAACCTTCCCCCCTTAAAAGAATTTGTCCTCGAAATTTGCCAAGGAGACACGGAGATAAATGAAGAATGTTTCATCAAATCAACTGAACATCTATTCTGCATTTGGCTTACCAAATCAGAATATCAATAATAGGTACAAGAACGAATCTGTTTAATTTTTCACACGATACTCGGGTTATCCAGATCTACGAAATATGCAGTGGCATTGGTTAGTTCAAAGGGATAACTAACCATTCGTAGAATATATCCGGACCCAAATTGTATTCATATATCTGTCTATTTTTGGGTACAATTTCAAAACTTTTAGTTTAGAAACTAAAGTATACCTATCAACCATGGCAACCAAAGCAACCAATTCATCCAAACAAACAATTTTGGTCCATCCGGAGTTTATGTCCCATGCAAATATATCAAATCTTCTTCCTGGATCTATCAGAAACTATCGAAGAATTGAAAAGAGATGTTGAACAAAAGAGATTGATAGAGAAAAGATTATTTCCTTGTTGTTACAGGGTATTGACCATTTATAGTCGTATTCCCCTGTCCCCTATCTCATCCTCTTCTTGCACTCATACTTACTATCAGTGGATAGCAAGAGAATTTACTGAGGCATTCGAACGGATATTTGAGGAATACTCATTCTAGGGTATACTTCACCCTATTTCTAATGAGTTACTTAATGTGTTATACTCCATAGCTAAAGTTTAACCTTAGCTCTGATACCAAATGTAGTGGTCCTAAACTCGGCTTCGAAAATCGGCACCCGTACTTCACTTGTACTCAAAATGCCGCAGATTCGAACGCCGAATCTGGCTCACCGGAGCTTATAACACCATTAAGTATAACAACACAGCGGAATAAAGAAATAGATGATATCATATACAACTCCAATGAATACAATATCCAGAATGATATACAACAATGATATCAATATGATACAACAATATCAGAGATAAATAATGATACAGCGGAAATAAAAGAAATGATAACTCCATATGATCTTTAAAACAGAATGAGTCCACCAACTCCAGTATCAAGCTCGAACCACCATCACATTGCACCAAGAGAAGCAACGTCAGTCGTCAGTGAACTCCAAACACTGAACTAGCTCCAGATACTCTACTAAACCTGACTATCTGAAAAACCCAACTCTAGACTGCCCGTGTGGAAAATTGTGAGCATCCGGAGTTTAGGAAGGGAACAATAAACTCCGAGTCAGTCATGGGACTGGTGTGAGCAACAAAAACAGTTTAACTTTAAACAAACAACAAAGGAATTTTAAACATTGAAATCCGCAATGCTTTTGGAAAATGAAACTACCATAAGACCTCCCGCCACACACACAATGCAAATGCAAAATTGGAGGAGATTTCTTCTTATGATAGTCAAATATGCTTACTACGCAAAATTCTTTGGATTATTATTATTAGTGCAAAGTGGAAAACATTTCGAAAGTATAATATTAATCTTAGCCAGCATAGGCATTCTGCACTTATGCCTACTATAGCTACTATGTTCAATAGCAGGTTACCGCCACATTCCATAGCAGGTTATACAACTAAAACCGTACAAGGTTCGTATTGTTTCTTTGGATTTTCCAACAAATGGTCAGGCTAAGGAACTTCCTATGCCACGTGGGAACGCCTCTGGAGGGACGCCCCGAGAACCACCTGGCTCTCTGCCAACACAAGGCCGGTTACCCCCTTCCCGGGTAGTAAACCTGAGATTTTCCACCCTCGGTCGTTTGCGACCTTTATCCGAGGGCCCTCGATCACATAGCAACAATCACACAGAGTAAATGAGATTGGAGCAACCACATAGGTAAATATCTGGGCTCCATACCATGATACCACCTTTTTCCAGAAGGAATGGACATACCCTAGGGGAGCTACCCCTGAAACCTTGCCGCATCTTTCCTGTTTCGACCATTTCCGGTTTTTGAGGCTCGATGAGGTATCATCCACAAAGCTACGCTTTACACGAAATCCATGCTTTGATCACAAATGATCAACAAATGATCAGCAACACATAGCAACACTTAGCATGCCACACTATCAAATTCGGAGTATATCACTGATAACCTTCAACTACATAACCTCTGAGCTCGTACGTCTCAGAGAAGGGTGTTAAGCTAAGAGAATAAATCTCCGCCACCAAACAGAAATGTATTTGAAAGAAATTAGCTTTATATCTCAAAGTGTAGTGTCAGACATACAACCATACAGGTCTGTTCCGGGTTCGAACAGACCCGAAGGCACTTCCAAAGAAGCCCTTGCAATCCGGGTATTCACAATCCCGATCGGACTTCCCATCACTTAGGAAATCTCTATACCGTAGCTACTCAGTGCAGAGACAATCGATAGGTTATCCTATCGTTCTCGCAAACACCCGGTCTTCAACACCGGTCTTCAATTGCTATCCATATACGACGTATCACTTATTCGGAATGGGTTATATGACACAAAGTCCTCTCCCGGCTAAACCGAATAGTGAGCGTAATATTTAAAAACATATGGATATTGGGATTTCAATTAAGTCACAACTTATTATCCAAATTTCCTCTTTAAATGGTTTAAACAAATCACCATTTTAAATCTGTTAAAAATAAACAGATTCAATTCACAAAGTTCACCCAGTTTCACAAAGATCTATTCATAGAATTTTCAAATCAATTTTCATTTCAATTGGATTAACTCATTAAATCTTTTAAAACAAAGATTTAACTGATAGCTTTCAAAACAATTCCATTTCGAACTTTTATACAAAAGGTACAACTTTCCAATTTCAAAACAAAGTTCAACAATCTTTCACAAAGGTTTATTCATAATTCGGAAAACCATTTTCATTTCAAACTTGAAATTCTTTTAACACAAATTGGAAATTCATTCCTTATATGAAAGCTTCTATTATTTGAAAACAAATAGTTTTCATTTCGGAAAATCTGATTCTTTTATACGAGTTAAAGTCCTTGGGTTAAATTCAAATTCTCAAAACCATACTTTTAAAATGGTTTAAATTCATATAAACACATTTATAACATCTTTAACCATAATTTCCAATCATGGAATTCAATTCCAAATCTTGAAATTAAATTCAAATTAAATTATTTAAATTGGAAAACTTTACCAAGTTATTCAAAATAACTTTTATCCTAAAATCTCCTTTTCGAAAGCTTTAACCCAAATCCATTTCCAAAATCAATTGAAATTAAAATTTCAATTTCAAAAATATTAAATTTTAAATCATTTGTGACTTAACCGATTCCACGTGAAATCCATATTTGTGTGTGTATGGTGTGGTCCAGGGGTCTCACACAGTAGTGTAACATCATTCAATCATTACAGATTCAAATACAGCAATATATTTGATAAGCAGTATAAACTATAACGCTTATCGTTATTCACAAATCCACAGATAAATCACAGATAAAATAAATTACATTCATCACAGCTTGAATTAAAACAATTCATATCACACAGCATCACATAGCAGAGATGACAAAACAATTCATAGCATTCAATAGAATACAGCCATCCATAAGTAGGGTCAAACATTCAATAATCATTTATAAGTAGGATTAATTAATTGTTTAATCCTAATTAATTCAATTAATTTCCAATTAAATTAATTACTTATGAATTAATTATCCAATCCTGATTTATTAATTACAAATCAGTTGATATAAATTAATTAGTTAAACACTTTAATTGATTATTCTTAATTAATCATATTAATTAAATTAATCTCCATTTGATTAATTATTCTTAATTAATCATAATAATTAATTACCCCTAACTACTTAATTAACCAATTATTAATTCGTAATTAACTTCTTAATTACATTATTAAGTTTTAAAATAAACTTTAAAATAAAGGTTATATATATATATATATCTTAAATACTTTTAAACTTTGTTAATTTAAAATAATTTAATTTAAAAACCTTTATTAACCAATTCAAAACTTGGATAAACATTTACCATTTACAAAAGAACTGGTTTTAACAAAATTGTTTTAAATAAAACTTGATTTTGTTTTAAAAGTTAAAACTATTTTTACCCTTAATTTCCAGACCCGAGGAAAACCAAGAAAATCCCGAGCTCAACACAATTTTTCCCCGAGCAATCCCCGAGTCCCCTTTCCTTTATTCTTTTTAATTTTTTAACTTTGTTTTAAATTTATAACTGGCGTAACCACCACGAGCTACCCGATAACCCACACGAGCCATAACCCCGTTTACCCGAGTACAAACTCGAGCTCCACAAACAAAGCAACCCTCTGACACACTGATAACTCGTGCACATGCACGCTCCACCGGACGTTACTCCGATCATCGTTACCTTCGCCGCGAGTCGACCCTGACCTCCCTACTCATTAACGATCATCAGAGCTTCGAGTCAAACACAAAATCGAGATCGAGCCTGAGTGAACCCAAACTGAAATGAACCATCGCCCAAGACTTCCCCGGCCTCGCCACCACAGATCACTGGTGGTTACGAAACTCCGACCAATCCCTCGCCAACGTCTCTGCTGTCATTCCCTCGAATTTTGTCGCACTCGATCAACCAGAGAGGTCATACAACCCGAAGTACTCAACCTAGTTAAAACTAGGGTTACAGGCTAAACATGATCGCCGCCGTCGCCTCGATGCTCGAGAGCGTCTCCGACTATTTTCCCAACATCGCAGATCACTCTCCTAGCCTCAGCCCAAACCCTGACCATGATATAGCCTCCAACCATCTGAATTTGGTCGAAACCCATTTACAGTTCAACTCAAAACTGCTCTTTACATATTTAGTGAAAAATCAAAATTCTTGTTTTAAAAATCATATTTTTAAATGGTGATCCCAATTATATACTTGATTCAACAATCTATTACATTTGATTTTATCATGTATAAACCAATTCATCTGTACTATGGTGTTTCCGAGCTATCTTTAACTTATTTTATTGAAAATAAATTTTCAACTCAAATTTATAATCACACAACATAGTAAGTTATAAATCTTTTGGCCTAACAATGATCAAAAGATTTGATTTGTGGGTTTTGATCAAGCCTTGATACTCTGAACCAAAGAAACAGAGGTGATTTCAATATATACAGGCATATACACAAACACATATTTATAACACAGAGAAAATCCAGATATATGCATAAACAAAGTAACCTAAGTCTCAGACTTCACAGGCAACAGATAAATATATATATATACTTAGCTTTAATTTAAATTGTTTCCTCACCTTGGTTTGCAGAAGAAAAACAGAACTTTTGATGACACAGGCTTTGAAAATACAAGCTGAAGCTCTTCACTTGATCTTTGGCTTTCATGAATTTGTATTGTTGTTTTATTTGAGTTATTGTTTGAGTTTTAAGATGATGTTTACTCCAGCTTTTTCTTGTTTGGAATGGACGAAAAATGAAATGAGGATGATAGACATTTGAAGAAAAGTTTACTGGGTGATAGAATTTTGTACAATATCAGGTACAAGATTTTTTCATTATGCTCAGAGATTTTTCCATTTGGAGGCTAATATATATTTCTTGTGTGCTATCTCATGTACTAAGGAGGCTGGCATTAATTGTGCAGGCTTGATTTTTTTCTTGGATGTATATTTGTCTTCCTTTGCAAGCTATTCACATATCCACTTGTTTACATACTTATCTACATTTTTTTCTTTTTAACTTATACTTTGTTCATATTGCTTGAATGTATCATATTTCTTTTCTTTTTCTTTAGTAATATTGCTAAATAAATTCCTATTTTAATTTTGTTTTCTTTTGTTTATTTTATCACTTTGTAATATAAGTGAGATTCTATTTTATTTTAATTTTACTTTCTTTTTCATATTTGAATGTATTTCCATATTTAATATATTTTTAAAATTTATTTCCAACCATTTATTAAGATTTAAATTCAAATTCAATAACAATTTATAATTTCAAATCTACTCATATAGGCATAACTTTATACATTCACATATATATACAATTCTTAAATTTAAAATGATTTAATATATTTTTATTTGATTTTGGGGAAACTCGAATCGATTTATCAATAAATTTCACAATTTATACTCAAAAATTAATTTAATTATCAATTTAAATTTATATAAAATCCGGGGTCGTTACAGTATGCTTACAATTTTGATAATTGCAAAATAATGTTATGTAGCATTTAGTTGAGTTGTGAGTTGTGTATGATTTAATAACATGTTGAAAGTGAAAACACTTATATAACCCTATTTTTAATGGGGCAATATGTGTGTTCATATTGTAATATTGTAAATTATAAATTTATCTTTTAAATGTTCTTAAAAATGAAATTATATTATGTGATGTACGATAAATTTTTGGAGAAAAATGAATTAGAAATTAAAAGAGTTATTATATTTACGTATACATTATATGTTATAAGATTTAAATAGTTTTACTTGAATAAAGAAATAATTTTAATTTTTTTTTTCATATATATGAATATTATATAAATTAAAATTTTCATATTTTTAAGATCTTTTAGATGGATTAATAGATATATATATTAGTTAATCATATTTATTTAAATAGTTTAAATTTAATACTACACATTTAGTTAAATATATGGACTTGAATGTATAATATTAGGAGATAACTGGGACGGGTTTTTAAGAAATTGTGAAAAAATATAAAATTTAAGTATTTGAAGTTAAAAAATTTTATAGTGCGATATATGATAAATTCATTTGGTAAATATGTTATAAAATAAGTTTGTTATTGTCATCAATGCACATAATTTATGTTATGTTATATATATATATATATATATATTTGCATCCAAATGATTTTTGTTTTACCAATTTATTGATGCACCTGTAATATACGTGTTGAAACTCTCATCTTTTAGGATTTATCAATAAATATTACTTGACTTATTTTATCATTTAAAGTTTGGATTATGTAATTAATTTAAAGGGTAAGTTTGGCTCACATCCCTAATAAGTTTCAAAATAAACAAAACATCCTTCACATACAAAACTTACATTTCCGCCCCCTATTTTCAAATTCGCGCAGGCAAAAATACACAAATACCCTTTACGTTTTTAACATTTCAAACACGTATAACTTTATGTACAAAAACCGGATCAACAAACCGTTTTCACAAAAAAATCACAAATTTTATGATCTTTGAAATGAGATCCATTGTTGATACCAAAAATTCATATTTGTAGTAAATGTGCAATTATTTCAAATATTTGCAGACAATTCAGCAACTTTTAAACCTTTTTGATTTTTTTTCAAATTTACAAAATTTACAAATAATTGTAGATATTTCTGCAGCTATATGGTATAGTTGCATAAATGTCTGCAACTATTGGGTATAGTTGCAGAAATTTATGCAACTATACGGTATAGTTGCAGAAATATCTGCAACTATTGCATATAGTTGCAGACATTTCTACAACTATTGCATATAGTTGCAGAAATGCAACTATTGCAAATAGTTGCAGAAATATCTGCAACTATTGCACATAGTTGCAAACATTTCTGCAACTATTGCAAATAGTTGCAGAAATATCTACAACTATTGCACATAGTTGCGAACATTTCTGCAACTATTGCATATAGTTGCAGAAATGCAACTATTGCAAATAGTTGCAGAAATGTCTGCAACTATTGCGTATAGTTGCAGAAATGTCTGCAACTATTGCGTATAGTTGCAGACATTTCTACAATTATTGCTTATAGTTGCAGAAATGTCTACAACTATTGTGTATAGTTGCAGAAATTTCTGCAATTATTGCGCATATTTTTGCAGAAATTTGTTGCGATTATTCATAACTGCAAATATTAAGAATATCATATTTCATAATAAAAAATTGATTCATCTTTAATATTATTGCAGTTTACCATTAAATCGAAAAATAAGAAGAAGATTCAGCTCCACAGTGAAACGTAAGGGTAATTTGGGAAAAAAATGGCGGAAAACAGAAACAGGGATGTAGAAAATATATATTTTATGACAGGGACCCGCTTTGAATTTAAGTTCCGTTTTAAGGATGTGTGGCTAATTTTCACTAATTTAAATGTGCGGACTTCAATGTAAAATTTGGAAGAGAATCGTCAAAGATTTGTAAATAATTGTAGATTTTCTTAAAAGTAGGTATTTAAATGTGAAATAATATATGAAGTGTAACGACCCGTAAAATTTGATAATTAAATTGGGTAATTTAATAAGATTTTGTAACTAAAATTAGAAAGAAAGAAATTTTTTATAATTTATATTGCAGTAAATGTTAAGAATGAATTGTAGCAATGGTTATTAAAAACTAATTATTGACAATTGAAGTGAAATCACAATAAAATGAAATAGTGTAAATTGTTGCATTTGGTTATAAAATTGGAAATAAGTAAATAAGAGTAAGTATTGAATCAATCAAGGAAATAATATATTGATTACTAGTAAATGAATGTAATAAGGTTTATGCAAGTTGATAAATAATTGATTTAATGCAATACCAATTAATTGAAACAATTGGAAGGTTATAATTGATTGAAACTAGTAAATTGGGAAATAAATTCAAAAGTTATATTTATTGATGGAATTATACGTAATAATTGCAATTTGATAGAATCAATACTAGGTAGGTAATTATAATAATTGTTAGTTGACAATTATGTATGAATGTGAGTAAAATGGGCAAATAGTGATAATTATTAATTGTTTACCCATTCATTTAGTTTAATTGAATTAGATCTAAATCACTTGCAACATTTGTTTGTTAATAATAGCTTATAAGTGAAATTAAACGTAAATGGTAACAATTATTATAAGTAACCATTTATGTAGTATATTAAACAGGAAATTGTTGTCAAGGACAAAATTTCTCAGTATTTTAGCCTCAAGGACAGACCTTCAGTATTTTAGCCTGAAGGACAACTTTCTTTAGGTATCAGTTTTTAAGTTTTTAGATATCGGTTTGTAGTTATCGGTAGCAGTTTTTAGGTATCAGTTTTTAGTTCGGTAGCAGTTTTGGAAAAATGTTTGTCCTTATGAATAATTTTGAAAGAATGTTTGCCCTTATGAAAAAAATTTAGGAGAATGTTTGTCCTTGTAGGTAAAATATTGAGGTCTTGTCCTTGAGGCTAAAAATATACAAATTTTTGTCTTTTAAATTAATTTCCCCTATATTAAATATAAACTGGTAATCAATTGCAATAAATCTAAATTAACACTTATGTTAGTGTAAATTTAGGAAATAATGTCAATTCAATTTATAATATGACCATTGGTTGCACAAAAGGAATGGAAATAAAGTTTCATCAATATATTGGAATTTAAACTATAATAATTGGATCAATTGCAATTAAATGATAACAAATTATTATAAGTTACCTGTTTTGACGAAATTTGAATTGGAAATAAAGTTTAATAAACGTAAATAAATGTTACATTAATGTGAAATGTAATACAATGATTAGGAGTTGTTAAATTTGAGTATATTAAGGTAATGAAGGGAAAAAAACAAGATAACTAAGTTTATAGAGTAGAAATGAACTTAATAAAAAGATTTGAATTGAAACAAATCAATCCATTGAAATCCAATTTATAATAAGTGAAATTATTGTAGCAATTGAAATTAAATATTATGCAATTGAAATAAAGATAAAATAGAAAATCAATAATGTTATATTTATAAGAATTAATGCAATGACTGAAGGTGTGTATGTAATAAATGAATAGAAATGTAAATGTATTCATAAGGTAGTAATTGATGAATTAATTGAGAATATAAATGGTAATTAATGTATATATTTGGCAAACACAATAAATTGGAGATAGTAGTTAATACAAAATGGATATTTGAATATAGTAGGGTAATGAAAGACAAACAAATATTAAGAAGATTTATAGAGTAATATAGACTTAATAAAAAGATTAGGATTGAATCAAATCAGTTTAATTGAAATTAATTATAATTAATTGGATTCAATTTATAATAATTAGGTTTATGGTAAGAAATTGGAATTTGATACTATGGTAACTGGAATTAAGATGAATATGGGAATATTAGTGTAATAGATATAAATTCATGTTGACATCACCTTTAAGATGGTAAGTTAATAATTGATTCATAACAGGATTTAAAATCAAATGAATGGATTTATTGGCATTTCAATTGAAAGCTAATAAATTTACCGGAATTGGAATTTAATACTATAACTGCTGAATTAAGTAACTTTAAATTGATATGGAAATTTGTTATAAAGGATTTTAAATTTCTAAAGGAATACAAGATGATAAAATTTATGAATTATAGAATTTGAATTTAAATAGTGATTTAATTAATTTAATATTAAATTATTTAATTAATTGGAAAATAGCAATTTTTGCTACTGACTCGGATTTCGACGAAACTAGTTTCGTCGGATCCATAATGGTGAATTATTGTAGGATTTCAAGTTTCAGAACGATCGGACTTGTCGTTTGATCGTATAGACTTGAAGCGTCTTGAAATAAATTTAATTGAAATTAATTGAAATCAATTTGAAATAAATTGAATTTAGCATAACTTCTTCATACGATGGAATTTGGACTTGAAACCTGTTCCATTGATTTTAAAATATTTGAAAACATCTATTTTGATATGTGGGTTGACCCAATTTTGTTCCGGAGTCGAAACGGGCTTTTCGGGTCAGTATCATTCAACTTTCCAAACCAATCGAGCCCATTCAATTCTATCTTATTTAGCCTATAAATATATCGTTATAAACCCTAATTGTTCCTCATTGTCATTTGTCTGTACATACATCTCCTTCTTAGCTCCTCATTCCAATGGCATACAAAACCTAATTCCTAAATTCCAAAATCTAAAAAAAAAACGAAAAAAATATTTCAAACCTGCAGCACGAGTCGCGCTTTGCTTTCAGAGGCAAAAACCCTACAGATACATCGAGTCAGGAAGAAAATGACTTGGGTCTCCGGGTCGTTTTGGCAAAAACTCAGAGCAAGCACCGGGGATTTGTGGCGGCGGACCGAAGTAGAACCCGAAGTCGACTCAGGACCAGAATTTTGCAATCTTCAAATTTTCATAACTTTTGCATACGGACTCGGATTTGGACGCAGTTTGTTTTGCTAGGATCGTATTGAAATTCCGAACACTTTGACGCTGGTTTGGATGAATTTGGAGACTGTTCAAATTTTGGGTTTAAGTTGGATTTAAATTCAATTTAAATCCAAAGGTGAGTGTTTTAACCCACTCACAACTACTAAAATTTCTTATGTGTGTTAAATTAATTGTTGATGTGATTAAAAGTTTATTTATGACTGTTTGGCATATTTTTAATCATCATCTCAGTTAAATTGAATTTATTGGATTAAGTTGTTATTTAATTTATTATTGCATTTAAATTGCCAGTTAAATTATTATTTGATTTATTATTGCATTTAAACTGCCAGTTAAATTGTTATATAATTTATTTTTGAATATAAACTGCCAGTAAATACCTGTTATTTATTTTCTGTTCAGTATTGATGTCATTGTTGAATTGGATGATGATTGTGATAAATGGTTGATGGTTGATATTGGATGAATGGATGTTGTATTTATATTGTTATAAACTGCAAGTTGTTATGCATTTTTATTTCATTCGGGATTGCGGTTTGAAATGATATATAACCGTATTTTTATTTTTAAATTGCGGATTGAAATGATAAATATCTGTATCACTTGACCATAGGATAGAAAATCATATACAGACACCGTCGGTCTATATATATATATATATATATATATATATATATTTGGAATGATTTCTATGGGTTTTGGAAAATAAGGGTTTATATAAATACTAATTTTGATATTATATAAATATTATTTTATATATAGTTAAATTCTAAAATTTAAGTTATGTATAACTTGATGATGTTTTAAGTTTGATTTACGAATATTTCAAGTTTGAACTTTATTTAAGTGATATTGAATTTATTAAATAAATATTTATAAATTAAATAATAGTAAATTGAATTAAGGTATATATAAGATTTTCAGATTTGGTTGGGAATTTTGGAATATTTAAAGACTTGAAATATATCAAATTTAAATGTTTTATTGAAATTAAGGTATTATTGTTTTCAAAGTATTGGTTTTTGAAATTGTTATAACTTTGAAAGTAATATGGTTTGAAAAATGAATTTATTTGAAATAGAATTTATTTAAGAATTTTATGTGAATATATTGATTGGAAACCTATTGAAATTGGAAATTTAGAATATGAATTCAAAATGTGGTTTGGTTTTAAGAAGATTTAAAAGAATATTTCAAGTTTATCTAAATTAAAGTAAGATTAGTGATTGGAAATTGGGTTTTATTTAAATAAGATATTATTGAATTGTTTTGGAAATGGAAATGATATATTATTTAATTGGGTTTCTGATGCAGCCCAGCCTGATATTCCAATTCAAGATTTGAAGTTGGAACAAGTTAACGATTCAACTAAGTCGTATGAACGAGTTAAAGGGGTGAAAAGGCGGGGAAACGAGCTAAATAAAGAAGAAAACGACCTAAAAACTACGCAAGTTTTAAGTCGTTCAAGCGACCTAGTGAGTTATGCTGTAAGTCGTTCAAGCGACCTAGCGAGTTATGCTGTAAGTCGTTCAAGCGACCTAGCGAGTTATGCTTTAAGTCGTTCAAGTGACCTAACGAGTTATGCTTTAAAGTCGTTCAAGCGACCTAGCGAGCTAAGGCGCCTACCTTATGTCGCTTCTTTAAGTCGCTCATGTTAAGTCGCTGAAGTTTAAGTCGCCTGAAGAAGAACTATTTGCTTAAGTCGCATGTGATGCAGATGTGTTAGATCGCTCCAGATGATATGTCGCAAGATGTTATATTTTCTTAAGTCGCGTATGTTGTAATGTTGTAACTTCTGTTGTGTTGTAATTGTATCTGTTAAACCGTGCATGTGTTAGCTCGTGAGTCGTAGGTCGTTTATCTGTTAGGTCGTTATCGACCTGTGTTGAGTCATAGGTTGCAAGCACCGGTTGTATGTTGTAATTCCTGTTAAGTCATAAATGCTGGGCGTTGTAAAATCCTATAAATAGCGGGTGAGTTGTATCATTCAGGTTGTTGAATTTTAAATAAAATTTGGTTTGTGCTTCTTGCCTCCATTAAAATTGGTAGTTGAGTGTTATCTCCTATCTCCACCTTCGGCATTCGAGTGCGCTCGAATCAACGATTGTTGAAGCCAATTCACGGAATCAAGTGCGCTTGATCAACGTTCGAAGAATTGTAGATCTTCTCCCACGACATCGTGCGCGATCAACGTGTCGAAGATTGCTAGAATCCAGTATCTTCGTTATCAACGGATTTGGGCTTTTTTGGGTATTCTTAAATTCACCAATTTATCATCGATTCACCATTATTTCAGCTAATCGTGTGAGATCTTGGACGGATTCGATTTACATCGTCGATTTCGCTTCCTTGGCTGCATCATTTTGTATCAGAGCTAGATCGCAAGAAGTTTGCATCCGTTTGGAGAATTGGGTTTCGAGAATTTGAAGTTTGGTGTTCATCGTGTTCATCGTGAAGTTGCAACAAGTTGGGAGTTTCGATCCATATCATTTTGGATCAAAGTTCGGAAAGTGTTTGAATTTTGCTCGTTGGGATTTTTTCGCGCCGAAGTGAAGTTTGAATTTTTGAAGATTTGTTTGAAGTTCAATCATGCCACCGAGACGAGCTCAACGTCATCGCAATGTTGATGCTTTGTATGGAAGAGAAGAGGCCGATGAAATGGAACAACGAATCAACGAGAATTTCAATGAGAATTTGAATGAGGGGATTGGTCGATTAGAGAGAATGATGCTTGAAATGAATCAAAGTAGAAGAAGGGTTTCACCTGAATCGAGCCATGGGGGAAATAGAGTTTCACCACATTCAGATCGGGAGAGAAGTGAAGATCATGATCGTAGAAATGTTGACGATCGTGATAGAGATGTGGATGATCGTGATCGGAGGAATGTAGATCAAAGGGACGTTGGTGGTAGAAATGGTGGTGGTAGAGATGTTGGTGGTCATGATCGACATCGATATGCATCAGATTTTGATGAGGAGTTTGATGGTGGTAGTGTTCATGGTCGAAATCGAAGCCAAGGAAGAAATCATTCAGAGTATGATCACAAATGGGAGTCCGGAATGAAAATTGAAATTCCAGAGTTTAAGGGTGGTATGCATGCTGAAGAATTTCTAGATTGGTTATCTAATGTTGAAGAGATCTTTGATTTCAAGGAGGTTCCGGAAGATCGTCGAGTGAAGTTGGTTGCTACTAGGTTGAGAGGGAGAGCTATGGCGTGGTGGCAGCAAACCAAACTTACACGAGAACGGATGGGGAAGTCGAAGATTGTTGCTTGGGAGAAAATGAAGAAGATGATGAAGGCTACATTCTTGCCTTACAATTATCGATCACTCATGTATCAGAGGTTGCAGAATCTGAGGCAAGGGACGAAGACTGTTAATGATTTTGCTAATGAGTTTTATCAACTGATTTCTCGATATGGTAAATATGTTTGACCCTAGATCTGTGATTGAAGCGCACCAAAAGGCGTTGGCTTGGGAGAAGCAGGGAAGATGAGGAGGTGGTGTGTTTCCCAGTTCCAATTCTCAGAGCAAGGGTGCTAGTGGGAGTTCCAATGTTTCTAAAGCTGTTTGTAAACCAGTTGTGAATGAAGTTGCAAAGGCGAAGGTCAACAACAGTTTCAAGTGTTATAATTGCCAGGAAGTGGGTCACAAGAGTAATGAATGCCCGAAACCGAAGAGGCGAGCTATGATTGCTGAAGAGGAAGGTGAGGATGTTGATGAAGGTTATTCTAGTCCAGTTGAGGAGGATGAACAGGATATCGCGTCGGGAGATGAAGGATGTAATCTAATGTTGAGGAGATCATGTTTGACACCGAAGCAGGAAGAGGAGGCTAGTTGGTTGAGGAGTAATATCTTTCAGTCGACATGCACTATACTGGGGAAGGTGTGTAAATTTGTGATTGACGCGGGAAGTTATGACAATATCATTTCTACCGAAGCTGTGAGAAAGTTGAAGTTGAAGACGGAGAAGCATCCAAATCCTTACAAGTTAGCGTGGTTAAAGAAAGGAGGAGAGGTGAAGGTGGACATGCAAGTTCATGTTCCATTTTCTATTGGGAAGAAGTATAAAGATGAGATCTGGTGTGATGTGGTGGAGATGGATGTTTGTCACTTGCTTTTGGGAAGACCAATAGCTACAGCTTTATGTTTGAGGGTACTAAGATCATTTTAGTTCCGAAGAAGAGACAGCAAAGAGAGAGCAAGTCAGAAGAGATTGAGGAGCTGAAGACTTTGTTAACTTTGAAGGAGTTTGTTGAAGAAGTAAAGGAGAGTCCAGAGGTGTTCTTGTTGATTGGACATGAAGCTACTGAATCTGTTGAAGTTCCAGAGGAAGTAAAGCCAGTGTTGGAAGAATTCAGAGATGTGTTTCCTGAAGAGTTGCCAAAGGAGTTACCACCGTTGAGAGATATTCAGCATCAGATTGATCTTGTGCCAGGGGCGGCATTACCTCACAGGCCACATTACAGGATGAGTCCTAAGGAGCATGAGGAACTGAGAAGGCAGGTGGAGGAGTTGTTAGAACAAGGGCGTGTTCAGGAGAGCTTGAGTCCTTGTGTAGTGCCAGCCTTATTGGTACCGAAGAAGGATGGGACTTGGCGGATGTGTACGAATAGTCGGGCTCTAAACAAGATCACTGTGAGATACAGGTTTCCTATGCCGAGGTTCGATGATTTGATTGATCAGTTGAGTGGGGCTGTTGTGTTCTCAAAGATTGACTTGAAGAGTGGATACCATCAGATTCATATTAGACCGTGTGATGAGTGGAAGACTGCTTTTAAAACTAGGGAAGGTCTATACGAATGGCTGGTTATGCCGTTTGGCTTGTCAAATGCTCCTAGTACTTTTATGAGAGTGATGAACCAGATTTTCAGACCATTTATTGGGAAGTTCGTAGTAGTTTACTTTGACGTTATTTTGATCTATAATGGGAGTATGGAAGAGCATATCCAGCATTTGCGAGAAGTGCTGTTGATTCAACGACAGGAGCAATTCTATGCAGCAACGAAGAAGTGCGTGTTCATGACGCACAGTGTTTTGTTTCTGGGATATGTTCTGTCGAAGGAGGGTATTCAAGTGGATGAAAGCAAAGTGAAAGTTGTCAGGAGTTAGCCACAACCCAAGACAATTACTGAAGTAAGGAGTTTTCATGGGTTGGTATCTTTTTATCGAAGATTCATTCCACATTTTAGTAGTGTGATGGCACCTGTAACCAATTGCATGAAAGGAAAGAAATTCGTATGGACAGAGGAAGCAGAGTTAGCTTTTGAGAAGATCAAGACACTTTTGACGACAACACCCATTCTGGTACTGCCGGATTTTCAGATATTGTTCGAGTTACACACTGATGCTTCGAAGGTTGGGATTGGAGGGGTATTGAGTCAGAATGGAAGACCGGTTGCTTATTTCAGTGAGAAGTTGTCTGGAGCCAAGTTGAGATATAGCACTTATGACGTGGAGTTTTACGCAATTGTTCAAGTTGTGAAGCACTGGAGGCATTATCTGTTTCAGAAGGAGTTTGTTCTTTATACGGATCATGAAGCTTTGAAACATTTACAAGGGCAGGACAAAATCTCAGCTAGACACGCTTCATGGATCGCGTATCTGCAGCAGTTTACTTTTGTTGTAAAGCACAAATCAGGGGTGACTAATCGATAGTTGATGCCTTGAGCAGGAGGAATCATTTGTTGATGACGATGAAGGTTGAAGTGACAGGATTTGAACTATTGCCAGAATTGTTTGAGGAAGATCCTTACTTTGCGAAGATTGTTGAGAAAGTCAAGGATGGGAGTACTGATGAGTTTGTGTTAGTAGATGGATTCTTATTCAAGGGGAATCGATTGTGCGTACCAGATTGCAGCTTGAGAATGAAAATTGTAAAAGAGTTGCATGAAGAAGGACATGTTGGTCGGGATCGCACATTGCAGTTGATTTCTCAGTCTTATTATTGGCCCTCGATGAAGTAGGAAGTTGAAAAGTTTGTTCGAAGATGTCATGTTTGTCAAGTTTCGAAAGGGACAGCTACAAATGCGGGTTTGAATATGCCTTTACCTGTTCCTACAAAACCGTGGGTTGATGTAAGCATGGATTTTGTGTTGGGCTTGCCGAGGACTCAACAGGGAAATGACTCTATATATGTTGTGGTGGACCGTTTCTCGAAGATGGTACATTTTGTTGCTTGTAAGAAGATGGCAGATGCAGTCCATGTGGCACAGTTGTTCTTTAGAGAGATCTATCGCTTGCATGGTTTACCAGAATCTATAGTTTTGGGCAGGGATACCAGATTTCTGAGTCATTTTTGGCTGAGTTTGTGGAAGATGGTGGGATCAAAGCTGAATTTTAGTAGTGCTTATCATCCGCAGTCGGATGGACAAACCGAGATTGTGAACAGATCGCTGGGAAATTTGTTGCGGTGTCTTGTGAAGGATAATCTGAAGAGCTGGGATGTGAAGTTATGTCAAGCGGAATATGCTCATAATCATGCTATCAACCGTAGTACGGGTTTCAGTCCATTTCAGATTGTATATTCAAGTTTGCCAAAGGGGCCGTTGGATTTAACGATAGTGCCACAACCGAAGGTGACAGTTAAGCGGGCTGCTGATTTTGTTGATGGATTGACAGAATGCCATAGAATCGTTCAGGAACGATTGGAGAAGACGAATGAGAAGTATAAACGATCTGCGGATCTGAAGCGAAGAAGTGCTGAATTTAATGAAGGAGATTTAGTATATGTTGTACTAACGAAGGATCGTTTTCCAGTGGGAGCATACAATAAACTTAAAGCTCGAAAGATTGGTCCTGTAAAGATTGTGAAACGGATCAATGACAATGCTTATAGGTTGAAGCTGCCGGAGGATGTGTACACTTCTGACGTGTTTAATGTTAAACATCTTATACCTATTATGGAGATGAACAACCCAATAGGGAAGAACTTATAAATTCGAGGACGAATTTTTCTCAACTAGGGGAGGATGATGCAGCCCAGCCTGATATTCCAATTCAAGATTTGAAGCTGGAACAAGTTAACGACTCAACTAAGTCATATGAACGAGTTAAAGGGGTGAAAAGGCGGGGAAACGAGCTAAATAAAGAAGAAAATGACCTAAAAATACACAAGTTTTAAGTCGTTCAAGCGACCTAGCGAGTTATGCTGTAAGTCGTTCAAGCAACCTAGCGAGTTATGCTGTAAGTCGTTCAAGCGACCTAGCGAGTTATGCTTCAAGTCGTTCAAGCGACCTAACGAGTTATGCTTTAAGTCGTTCAAGCGACCTAACGATTTATGCTTTAAAGTCGTTCAAGCGACCTAGCGAGTTAAGGCGCCTACCTTATGCCGCTTCTTTAAGTCGCTCATGTTAAGTCGCTGAAGTTTAAGTCGCCTGAAGAAGAACTATTTGCTTAAGTCGCATGTGATGCAGATGTGTTAGATCGCTCCAGATGATATGTCGCAAGATGTTATATTTTCTTAAGTCGCATATGTTGTAATGTTGTAACTTCTGTTGTGTTGTAATTGTATCTGTTAAACCGTGCATGTGTTAGCTCGTGAGTCGTAGGTCGTTTATCTATTAGGTCGTTATCGACCTGTGTTGAGTCGTAGGTCGCAAGCACCGGTTGTATGTTGTAATTCCTGTTAAGTCGTGAATGCTGGGCGTTGTAAAATCCTATAAATAGCGGGTGAGTTGTATCATTCAGGTTGTTGAATTTTAAATAAAATTTGGTTTGTGCTTCTTGCCTCCATTAAAATTGGTAGTTGAGTGTTATCTCCTATCTCCACCTTCGGCATTCGAGTGCGCTCGAATCAACGATTGTTGAAGCCAATTCACGGAATCAAGTGCGCTTGATCAACGTTCGAAGAATTGTAGATCTTCTCTCACGGCATCGTGCGCAATCAACGTGTCGAAGATTGCTAGAATCTGGTATCTTTGTGATCAACGGATTTGGGCTTTTTTGGGTATTCTTAAATTCACCAATTTATCATCGATTCACCGATTATTTCCGCTAATCATGTGAGATCCTGGACGGATTCGATTTACATCGTCGAATTCGCTTTCTTGGTTGCATCAGTTTCGAAATGGAAATAATACATTGATAATTTGGGTTTGAAATAGCAATAATATTTTGGTTTTAAGGTATATACTATTTTGAAGTAAAGAATATGTTTTGAAATGGCAAAAATATTTTAGTTTTAAAGTATATACTATTTTGAAGTAAAGGATATGTTTTGAAATGGCAAAAATATTTTGGGTTTTAAAGTATATACTATTTTGAAGTAAAGGATATGGTTTGAAATGGCAATAATATTTTGGTTTTTGAAGTATATACTATTTTGAAGTAAAGAATATGTTTTGAAAGGGCAATGATTGTGTTTTTAAAAGTATATGTATTTTTAAATGACCACTGTGTTATAATAACGATTAGTTGTTAAAGAGACCGGGATCGGATATGGACATACTCTCTGTCGATACCGAAAACCACTTTGACAACTGTGTACGCGGTGGAGTTTCCAGAATGAAGTAGGATGGTGGCGACGATCCTAAGGTATAAACGTGGACCCAACTCCCGTGAGTTGGCATAAGGTGGCTAAAACAGGAGTGATTGACGGACCAAGGAGGTAGCACCTCTGATCGGACACACTTCTTCGATACCATTCTATTACTTGTGATTTATTTGGTGGCCACCCTTCGATTTTTGATTTGGGAGTGTTGTTCGAGGTGGGCGGTAGTGGCTGCTATGCATCACCACCAGTCCGGATGCGTAATTGGTATATCTACCCTGGCATTGCCTAGTTGTGCCGTGTCACCTACCATAGCGAGCTTTACTATGATTTGTGATTTCTCCCATAGCCTGTGGAGTATTGAGGGTAGCCCCCATTTTGGGAGTATGCTAATACTGGATAGACTACTGGGACTATTACGTGTTAGGGGCTATATGGGTAACCCCTTGACGCTATTAAAAAGTATGTTTATTTTATACTAGACATTATTATAATAGCGAATATTACTACATAGTAGATAGTTTAACGGATCCTTACGAGATGTGAATCCCGAACATTTCTTAAGTTACTACACTCACGTTAGACACTGGATAGGAGATGTAGAACCCCGTAAACATCTTTGACGCCGTTTACACTCATATTTATTTCATTGATTTAACTTACATAAGATCTTTTAGTTCTGACTCGAGTGTTTTGTCTTTTCAATTCGCTCGGGTCAGCCTGAGCATTTCAGGATTTGAAGGCCCTTTTTCTGGAGGACGAAGACTTTATTACTACTATTTATTATATTCCACTACACCATTGTATTCCGCTGCATTAATTATCATTCTCTGGTATGTGTAACTCTGATATGTATTGTATAAGTATAATCAAATGTTTTGTAAAACAGCTTCATGAACTGTTATTTGATTATTATATTTTATCGTTCCGCTGCAAGATTCTATTTTGTTTCTTTTATTTCTCCACTTTTTCTTATTTACCCCATAACAATCCGCCCATCTGTATGGTTTAAGTTGGCACGTGTGTCTGCTTAAGCGTACAAAAAGGTGGGATGTTACATGAAGTTTAGTAGAATAATTGTAAAGTGTTAAATTACATGATTAATATTTTGAAAATAAAATATCTAGATTTGGAGAGAATTAAGGAGAATAGAGATAACTCATAGAATTGATGAGAGAGCTTCAAATTCTTCTGCTGTACTATTATTTAATAGATTTTAAGATATGAATAAGTGATAGACCAGGCTATACTCAGATTAAAACTTCTCAAAACCATACTACAAAACAAAGGATGAAATCAAAACTAAAACCTAGAAAATCAAAATAATCTTGAACCTGAATCAAAGCAACAAATTCAACATCAAAGCAAATACAAGTTTCAGTTTCAGTCTGGAAATCAGAATACAGAACAAAAGAAAATTTCAACCTGAGTTTAAAGCTTCAGGCTATCTATACAAAATCAAAGATCAACATCAAATACAGGCTAGATCAAATAATCATTAGGTTCCAAATCTAAAACTCAAAGCTTGTCCTCTATTCAACTTTCCAGGTGAGCAAACCCCTAAACTAAATCCTTTTATCTGTTGTTGCTTGTGAGCAAACTACCCTCAGATTCTGTTTATATGTATATTGATATCAGTGATTGATATTTGGGTATGTTGTGAATTTTATTGTATAAGTGTAAGTATATCTGTATGTTTATATATATACAGGTAGAGATTGTTGTGTGCATATCTGTAAATGGATATATTCATCCCTCTATTTAAGTACAGGATTAAGGCCACTAAAACAAAAATTTAAACTGCTCTTTATATGATCAATATTAGAGCAAGATCATTAAAGATAAAATAATGGTATGAATGTGAACTTATTTTTAAAAATAATTACAAGTAAAAATATTAAATATATATTGGAAATTTTACAGAAAGATAATATGCAGAGATAATCAAAATATAACTTAAAAATCCATCATCTTAATTTCTGAATTGGATTACAGATCTAGATTGGCCTTAGAAAATGATGAATTTAGACAGTAAAATCATGATTTTTAGTGTAGTATTCATCGAGATATGCTTAGTTGATCATATTTGGGTGTTTTGTTGATTTCCGACTATCGATGGCAAGAGGAGTGGCGAGGTTTGGTCTGGAGGTGGCCAGTGGGTTGAGGGTCTCGGGAAAAATAGTGAGGTATTTTATCGATGGTCGTGGCGGTCGGGAATCGATGGAGTAGGATTTGGTTGCCTGATTTTGTCGACGTTGTTTTCGTGGCAAATTCGTCGCTGAGGGGATGCCGGAGTGGATCGTGAGGTAGGGAAGTGGTTCGTTAGAGTGTGACGTAGCTTCGGGTAGGTCGGCATGTGATCTAGTGGTCGAAGGTGGTGGCTGGTGGTGATTTTGGTCGATTGGGTTTTCTCCAGTTTTGATCGAAATGCTCGATCTCGATTCGTGGGTGTTTTCGTCGATCTGGGTTCACGTGAGGGACAGCGAGGCTATCGATGACTGGCGGATGATCGGAGGAAGGGGAGGAAGGGTCGGAGCGACGTGGAGTCGCCGTGCACGTGCATGTGCACATTTTTGTGTCTACATTTGTGATGTTTTGGGGAAGAAGGTATTGGACTCGGGTTTGGGCTCGAGTCTTTTGATGTTTGTCTCGAAGTAGAGAGGGAGCGTGAGAGTCACGGGGAACAACAGAAAAATTTTTTGATTTTCGTTAAAAAAATATATACTCGGGGAAACCAGGGTTTTGTCTCGAGCAGTTGAAGTTGCAGTTTTAAAAACTTTAATGAAATTATGTTCAAACAATTCTTAACAAAATTAAGTTCAAACAATTCTTAACAAATTCTTTTAAATACTTATTTTTGTTAAGTTGGGGATTTGTTAAGGTTTTAAAGTAGATTATTTTGAATTAATTAAGAATTAATTATTTAATTATGTGACCATTATTAATTCTTTAAGTATTTAAAAAAAATTAAAAAATGTAATTTAGGAGTTGATTAAAAAGATAAAGATGTTTTCAATTGTTAATTAACTTAAAGGTTTAAGTTAATTTATTTGTTAATAATGATAAATTCCAAGGTTTATTAAATGAAGATTTTAACGATGATTAAGTAATTAAATTAAGATAAATGATTTATCTTTTAAATAATTAAAGTTTAGTAATTAAAGATTAATTAACTTATGAAAGTAATTAAAGGTTAATTACTTAAAGAATAATTACTAATTAGAGATTTAATTAAAGGTTAATTAATTACATAATTAAGGTTAATTAACTAAATGATTAAGGTTAATTAATGACTTGATTAAGTTTAATTTATACATGATTAAAGGATCATTAATTAAATGATAATTAATTAAGGGTTAATTAATTAAAGTAATTAATTAAGAATAATTAATTAAAGAATAATTGAATATTTAAAGGTTAATTATTTAATGACTAAAGGTTGATTGATTTATAAATTAAGGTTGATTAATTAATAATTTAAAGGTTAATTAATTAAAATGGTTTGAAATTAATTAATGTTAATTAACCAGGATTAGTAATTTATTCATAAGTAATTAATATGGTTTAAGTTAATTATAATCAGATAATGAATTGATCTTACTTATGGATGATTGAATTGTATTGAATGCCTTGAATTGATTGATATCTCTGATGTGTAATATTCTATGATGTAAAATGTTTGAAGTGAGCTGTGTGTAAATTATTTATCTGTGTTGAATTTACATATTTATCTATGAATCTGTGAATGGAAGATAAGCGTTATAGGATTATACCGCTTATCAATATTGTTGTGCTTGAATCTGTGATGATTGATGATATTGCACTATTGTGTAAACACCTGGACCACACTCACACACACACAAATATGGATTTCACGAGGAAATTGTTTAAGTCACGGATATTTTGAATTTAATATTATTTTATTCAAATGGTGAAAAGTTTAAAAGTTGAATTTTGAATCCAAATGGTTTTGGAAATGGAATTGGGTTGAATATGAAAAGCTTTTGAAAAGGAAGTTTGATATAACGAAAGAACTTCCAGTTTTTGAAAAGATTTCAAGTTTGAAATGGAATTGTTTTGAAAGCTAAGAATGAATCTTTGTTAAAAATTGGTGAACTTTGTTTTCGAATTGAAGAGGATCTTAAAGGTGTATCTTTTGTATAAAAGATTTGGAATTGAAATAGTTTTGAAAGCTATGAATGAATCTTTGTGAAAGATGGTGAACCTTGTTTCAAATTGAAAGTGACCTTAAAAGGTAAATCTTTTATTTAAAATATTTAAAATAGTAATTTGTTTAAATCATTTGAAAGAAAGGTTTTGGGTTGTGACTTAACTAAGATCCCATATAGCCATATGGTTTTAAAATTAAGCGCTCATTATTCGGTTTAGCCGGGAGAGGACTTTATGTCATAAAACCCATTCTGAAATAATGATACGACGAAATGTATACATTTGAAGACCGGTGGTGAAGACTGGATATTTTCGAAAGCGAAAGGATTACCTATCGAATGTCTCTACACCGACTGGTCCCCGGTATAGAGATTTATATCACCCTTTGTGATGGGGAGTCCGGACGTGATTAGGGATTATCTGGATTTGCAAGGGCTTCTTTGGAAGTGCCTTCGGTTCTGTTCGAACCCGGAACAAACTTGTATGGATGTATGTCTGACGTTACACTTTGAGATATAAAGTTGGTTTCTATCAAATACATTTCTGTTTGGTGGCGGAGAATTTATTCTCTTTGCTTAACACCCTTCTCTGAAACGTACAAGCTTAGAGGTTATGTAGTTGATGGTTACTAGTGATATATTCCCAATTTGGTAATGTGGCATGCTAAGTGTTGCTGATCATTGATTGATCGAAGCATGGCGTTTGTGAAAAGCGTAGCTTTGTGGGACGAGACTTCATCAGAACCTCACACCCCGAAAATGGTCGAAACAGGAAGGATGCACCAAGGTTATCAAGGGTCGCACCCCTTAGGGTATGTCCATTTCCTTCTGGATAAAAAGTGGTATCATGGTATGGAGCCCAGATAACTAACTTATGTTGTTGCTATTTGTTGGTGAATCCCGGGATAAAGGTTGGTTACGACCGGGGGATGGCATACTCGTGTAGTAGTTACCTAGTTACAGAGGTAACCCGGCTTTGTGTTGGCAGAGATCCGGTTAGGTTCTCGGGGCGTCCCTCTAGAGGCGTACCTATGTGGCATAGGAAGTTCCTTAGCTTGACCATTTGTTGGAAATCCAAAGAAACAATACATGCCCTGTTCGGTTTTAGTTGTATAACCTGCCATGGAATGTGGCGGTAACCTGCTATTGAACATGGTAGCTATAGTAGGCATACTACGAAATGTGTATGCTGGCTAAGATTAATATTATACTTTCGAATGTTTTCTGCACTATGCACTAATAATAATATCAAAAGGATTTTCGCGTATCAAGCACGTTTGACTATCATAAGGAGAAATCTCCTCTAATTGTGCGTTTGCATTGTGTGTGTGCAGGGAGGCCTTATGGTAGTTTCATTTTCCAAAAGCATAGCGAGTTTCTTTTCAACTTCTTTTGTTCAAGATAAACTGTTTTTGTTTGCTCATACCAGTCCCATGACTGACCTGGAGTTTATTGTTCCCTTTCTAAATTCTGGGTGCCCACAATTTTCCACACGGGCAGCCTAGAATCAGGTATTCAGATAGTCAGCTAGTAGGTGTAGCTTTTGGCAATCTTTTGAAGTTTTTGGATCATCGAAGTCTTTGGTTTGGCGATCGCATAGAGTGAACCTAGTTTGCTTCATTCAGCATGATTGGGGGTTCGAGCTATCTTTGCATTGGAGATAGAGATGCTGTATGGAGTTGGATTCTTTTGGAGTTTCTCTTTTGAAGTTATTCTTTCCGCTGCTATTGTTTCCGCTGTTGTATTCTGCTATGATATTGTTGGATCTGTTGTATCATATTGTATCAGATATTGTATCCATTGTTGTATCAATGATATTCATTCTGTTTCCGCTGTGTTTGTTATACTCAATGTGTTATAGGTGAAAATGTGTACGTGCTAATATAGTACACACAGATCGTGTAATATGATGTATAACACACAAATATATGACTAATCACAGATAATAGAAAATTCAGTAAAATAGAAAAATCACACCAGAGATTTTTATACTGGTTCGGAGCACCGTCCTACGTCCAGTCCCAAACTTCTATCTGGATTTTCACTACCAACTACCTCGCTTCACCCGGAGGAACAGGTTTACAACACCCGAGAAGACTAACGGGATTTCACGCCTCTAATACACTGAGGACTTCAACACTTGCCTCTTACAACACCGAGGACTTCAACAAAGATGAATATAATTGTTTGTTGACTGTATGTGTTCTTGCTAACACAGATTTGTCACTTGTAGTACAAACTTCCTATAATCTTATCCTCAAATAGAATATTTGTATATATGAAGATTTGGAAGTGGATATCGTATTGAATCAAAAGAATGTTAAATAAATTCTAGGATTCAAAACGATATATGATAGAATATGAGCAATTTGAGCGCTTGAGAGTTCAAGATAGTGATCAATAGAATAGAGAATAGAATAATAGAATTGGTCAATTGGAATAATGATTTCATGATGTTTATATAAGAAATAAACAGTTGTAACCCTTTGTGAAAAGGTACAAACAAAGGTCATGATCATTGGTGAAGAGAAAGAGAAGCAACCGTTGAAGAAAAGGAAGTGTCTGTACGAAAGGTTGCTTTCTGTTTGAAAACGGTCGACAGGTCAAAATGGACCAGTAGACAGGAATTTGAATATATATACGTTATGTACACTTGTGCACGTTATCTGTGCTTTCTAGGCAGAAACGGTCGACCGCCTTGTTTAAATCGGTCGACCGGTTTAGCCCAGACTGCATAGTTAATGTGCACTCATACATATATACATTTATATATAAAGATTGAAGGTATGAGATTATTTGAGGATATATTTTAACATAAATAACACTACTAACATACCAAATAATCAACCTCTAATGTATGGAGCTCTTTGTGTCTCTTTTAAAACTATGAATAACTTCTTTTTGTCGATCACGGCTTATCCCTTTGTCAGAAATCAAAACTCTATAAAAATCTTGACTCAACATTCTCCCCCTTTTTGATTGATGACAACATAGTTATGAATCTCCCCCTGTATATGATCTCCCCCTGAGATTGTGCCTGCAAATCTATATTTTCTTGCATATATACTGTTAGCACAATTTTCTCCCCCTTTGTCATCGACGAAAAGGAGTTGTTAAATAGAGGATGTAAATGATATAAGCCAGATTATAAGCAACATAAAACTACTACCATAGATCAAGAGTTAAGATTCACACAATATGATAATACATTGTCCAATATTCACTTTCCTCTTTTCTTAAGTGGGACCTGCAAAAAATAAAATTAAGTCCATGGTACCCACTTTTTATGGGGTCCTAAGAGTTAGGTCTTAGGAGTCCAACCCATACGGGTCCTGTCACATCCCGAAATTTTCGACTTTCGAAAATTCAACATCGATACTCACTTTATCGACTGCTGAGCCATCGAATGCCGGAAACCCGAAAAGTTATGGTTTTAAGAAAAAGAAAAAGTAGAAGAAGAAGAAGATAGAAGAAAAAGAGAAGAAAGAGAGAAGAAGAACAACAGAACAGCCTCAGAAACAGAACAATATCAGAATCTTACACATCGCAGCGGAACAATATATAATAGGTAAACACTAGTCTTTTAAAACAAAGGACTATATCAGTTTATACATACATCAATCATCAGAGTCAATATACAACAATGGACAGTTATATAAACTCGTCCTCATACAGAATACACAGCGGAATAAATACTATCAGATACAAATACTACGTCTCGCCATCCAGCTTATCTCCAAAGCTCCAGAATATCCTGATAATCTAACTCTAGACTGCCCGTGTGGAAATTGGTGGGCACCCAGAGTTTAGAAGGGAAACAATAAACTCCGAGTCAGTCATGGTGACTGGTGTGAGATCGTAAAACAGTTATTCTTTAAAATAAACAACAGGAAGTTTTTAAAGTCAATTCGCAATGCTTTTGGAAAATGAAACTACCATAAGACCTCCCACCACACACACAATGCAAACGCAGAATTGGAGGAGATTTCTTCTTATGATAGTCAAAGATGTTTACTACGCAAAATCAAATTCTTTTTGATATTATTATTAGTGCATAGTGGAAAACATTTCGAAAGTATAATATTAATCTTAGCCAACATACGACCAGTATCGTATGCCTACTATAGCTACCATCTAAACAGTGGTGACCACCGTACGTAAATGGCAGGTTCTACAACTAATACCGTACAAAGTTCGTATTGGAGTCTGGATTTCCAACAAATGGTCAGGCTAAGGAACTTCCTATCCACGATGGGTACGTCCCTGGAATAGACGACCCGAGAATCTAACGTTACGGTTAGATCTCTGCCAACACAAGGCCGGGTTACCTCTGCAAAAATAGGTAACTACTGACACGCGTATGCCATCCCCCGATCGTCACCGATCTTCCCGAGGATCCCCGATTCGCAACAAACCACATAGATAATAATAATGCAGTAACCACAGAGGTTAAGTATCTGGGCTCCATACCATGATACCACCTTTATCCAGAAGGAATGACATACACTAAGGGGCGCTACTCCCTAGAACCTTGCTGCATCCTTCCTATTTCGACCATTTCCGGGGTGTGAGGCTCGATGAAGTCTCGTCCACAAAGCTACGCTTTCTACAAAAAGCCCTGCTTCGGGTCAAACAAAATGATCAACCTATGATCACAAAGATATAAGATCAAACAAATGATCATATCACAAATGATCAAACACTGATCATTTCACAGCAACACTCAGTATGCCACGTTACCAAATTGGGATATATCGCTGATAAATTTCAATTACATAACCTCTGAGCTCGTACGTCTCAGAGAAGGGTGTTAAGCTAAGAGAATAAATTCTCCGCCACCAACAGAAATGTATTTGAAAGAAATCAGCTTTATATCTCAAATTGTAACGTCAGACACACAATCTATACAAGTCTGTTCCGGGATCGAACAGAACCGAAGGCACTTCTCACGAAGCCCTTGCATTTCCGGATAATTTTCAATCACGTCAGGACTTCCCGTCACTAAGGGTGATAAAACCTCTAAATCGAAGATCAGTCGATGTAGAGTAACTCGACGGTAATCCTTCCATTTTCAAAAATATCCGGTCTTCAACACCGGTCTTCGAATGCAATTCATAACGACGTATCACTTATTCGGAATGGGTTATACGACCCCATGGTCCTTTCCCGGCTAACCCGAATAGTGAGCGATTTTTCAAAAATAAGTGTGGCATTCAATTCATCCAATTCACAACAAATACCTATCTAAAGGTAATTATTGATAGTCGGTTATTTAACTATCAATAAAGATGCGCAACATCATCAGATTCCAAATAATTTTCCCAAATTATTTCATCTTCAAAAATATCTTTACTAGATATAAAATTTCCACACTTAACCGTTTGAAAACAAATTTTCAAATATTCACTTTTCAATTTATCTTTAAAAGATAAAATCTCTAAACAGTTCACTTTATATTGGAAAAGCATTTCCATACTTATTTGAAAATAAGTAATTCACGAATCATTTATTTTCAACACTTAGAAAATATTCGATATACTTAAATCAATATTAAGTATATATTTCATTCTTCAAGGAAATCATTTTCTATAACAACATAAATTTGAGTCAAAACGAATGTTGCGTAAAACATCGTTACGACGACTCAAAATCACTAGTATAGGGATTCGAATTTAGATAGATATATAAATCCCAATACTACATTAAAACATTTCCTTTCGGAAATCATTTACTATAACAACAGTGTTATAGTCCACCATTTCCTTATTCTTCGAAAACGTCTATTTCAACAAGAACTGCGGAAATCTCTGCTTTCGATTTATAATACATTTTAAAACACCTTTAAAATGTTTAACTTCATTTTTAAAATATTACTTCTTCAAAAATGAATCCATTTTACTTAACAATATATTCACTGTCCAAAATCGTGAATAAAATTTACTTAACCCCATTTCAATCATTTCTACACATTTTTATTTCAATAAAAATTCGCTATTCAAAATCGTGAATATATCTTCTTAAATAATCTTCAATATTAGATTTATCACATTCAATCTATTTCGAATTTATAAGCACGTTTATAAATTCTATTTCTCTTTTTAATAACAACTTCGGCTTATAAACCTTCTTTTATCAACTTCTATATTTAACTTATTAAAATAAGTGACTTTGGGTTTATAACAACTTTTATAAATTTCAATTCTATTTATAAAAACTTCAATATCAATTCAATTTCACTATTGATTTCTGAATTTATTTTCAACGTTAAATAAAAGATCCCATACTAATTTCTCAAAAATTCATTTCTAAATATTAAATCAATTACAGATTGATTTCAAATTTTATTTATCACTACTAAAATAAATTCCTTATTTTTCTTTCAAATTATTCAATATCCTGTTTTTAAATGGATTCTTCAAATTGAAATCATTTTACATTGATTTCACAACTTATTTCAACTTACCAATTAATTTCTAATTGGATTTCCAACTTATCTCCTTTTAAATAAACTCCTTTCAAAGAAAATATATTTCAATTGTTTCTTTCAGTCTATTTAAAAATCCAGATTTTAAATTAATTTCCTCCATTTAAAATCACTATTATATGAAATTCATTTATTTAACATTTTCACTTTATTCTGGAAATAAATTCGATAAGATTATAAAAATTAACTTTTTATACTTTAAAATTTCTTTCTTCGAATTTATTAAATTTCTAAAATCAAATTCACTTAGAAATTTCTATTTTGATTTCCAAAAATTCAATTTCGTTTATTTTTGGAATCCAATGATATCAAACATCCATTCAGCTAAATTTTAGCTTTCAAACAATTTCCAGATATCCATATGATTAATAGCATCACTATAATCATTCACAGATTCATATCACAATAGAAATGAATTAAATAAATGTGAGGGGTCCAGTTGGATCCCTCCAACCTGTTTCCCTGCATCCAAAGATGTTAGCACAATACCAATTCCGCTCCAGTACGGAATTATCGCGGTATATAGGTTTTTATAAATCCGCTTACTAACGGCGCAATAGGGTCTCATCCGCTATATGAGGCGGGAAATCATCAATCCAATATATACATATGCCAATATGCATATATTGCTATATATATATATATATCCTAAAATATCTAATATCACATCCAACCAAATCAATCAATAATAACTGAAAATTCCACTTCATTTTTGAGTGAGAAAAATCTCACCTTAGCATTTTATTTTTGCAATCCATTTTCCATTTCTGCTTGATTTCTCATTCTGACCTTTCCTTCACAGTTTCAAACCTTGTATAAATAATTTATACACTTCATAAATATTCGAAATAAATTGAACAAACAATTTTCGTTTTGATAGTTTTTAATCATTCAATGATTTTATTTTAACAACTTTTATTTAACTAAACATTTCAATCTCAATTTAACTTTCTTGACTCTTTAAACTAAAGTCCCCTTTACATGTATTTATATTTATGCTATTTTCTTCTTTCACTGCGTATATCGGTTTACTGTTAAATTTAGAAATCCATATATACTTTTTATTTACTTTAACAGTATATATATATTTTTATTTACTTTAAATCTTCAACTGTTTAAAATACATGAGGATTTTTATTTAAAATTTAAGGGAACTGGAATCTATACCTCACTGCAAATTGACGAACCCAGCTACCCCGAGCCTCCAGTACCCACGAGATCGTGACTCTGCCTCAACAGCAACCCCGCGAGCTCATGAATCGATCCCCTTGACTCCGATTGAACTGCACACAACCCTTAAAAATGACAGCCTCGCTCGAACGATGCGACGAACATTCCTCCTCCAACCCACTGCCGTTCAGTTCGCCATCTCTAACTTACTGCCGTCGAAGTCTTAGTTCGCCACTGCTCTTAAAACTCGCGAACCCACCTGACGACGACGCTGCCATCACCATCGCGACCCACGGCACTGACCTCAATCTCGCACCCAGCTCCATCTCGCAACGCGCGCCACCACCTGGTCTGCTCAATCGCCGTAATGACGAACCCCCAGATCTTCCTTAGAATCGCGAAACTCCCAATAGCCACGGCTATCGTCATCGAACTCCACTGGCCTCACCGCTGCCGTTCGCTCGCCCACGAACGCCTGCTCTACTTCGATCGCGAGCCACCGAGAATACCTCCAGTTCCACACGCGACGCTTGCCGCGTTCGCGAATGCCTATTGCCTCCATCGATGCGACGCCTCCCAGAATCACTCGCGAGGCAAAAATCACGTTCTTGAAATCGCCTGCCCCCCCTTTCTTTAATTAAATGATTTATTTGAGAATAAAGAGGAGGGCACGGTTTCGTGAATAAATTAGAGGAGAGGGGGAAAGTTTCACTGTTGAAATTTTGAAGGCAGTAGCCATTATTTGATTTTGAACGAGATTTCTTTTTCGTGTAGATTCAAACTGAGGAGAAGGGTTCGGTAATTATTTTTATCAGGGAACGAGGGTATGGGTTACACGATCGCTGGCGTGATACTAGGCGTGATTAAAGGAGGGAACAGTAGTTTGATTTTTGACCAAATTCAATTTAAAAATTAAATTGAATTCGATTTAATTTCCACGCGTTTATGTGTCGTGTGCTCACGGATTTACTCCAAAAAATACGAAATTGGAAATCCGACAATAATACAATATTCCGGACCCAATGGAACTGGTTTCGTCGAATTCCGAGACTGTGCCTCGGACGGCTATTTTTAAATATCGGTTCGAACGATAAATTTCAAAACTGAACAAATCGTTTTCGAATTCGATTCTGAAGCTTCTGTTATCTTCAGAATTATCAATATATATTTTACAAGCGTTTGAAATATCTTTCTTTAGCAATAAATTGAAGAATCCAAATTTTTATTTAGCCTTCAATCGATTAAATTTTAAAGTCTAACCGCAAATTCCAAAGTTATATCGGGGATTCAAATTAAATCATCGTTCAAATATTTAAAATAAATTAAATATTCTCAAATTAATTTGGTCAAAATTCCGGGTCGTTACAGACTTCCCTCCTTAAAAGAATTTCGTCCTCGAAATTACAAGTTAGAGAAAAAGATCCTTAACTCGTCTACTATCTTTCCACATTCAAATAGTTTTATCAATTTTCCAAAACAAATCTTTCTACTAAAGATTCGTTATTATTCATACTAAATTTCCAACTTCAATTATAAGTTTCAAAACAACATTGTTTAACTTCAAAATTCAAATTCGAGTTTAAATTCAAATTTAAACTGTCAAAATTTCTCAAAAATTTTCTAACACCCTAAATTTTCGAAAAATTTCGCCAGCGTCTCCTTTGCGCGGCTAATACGGTACGACTACAAAACGTCCCTACGGACTCTCAAATTTCAAAAAGAAAAAGAAAAAGCCAAGCGGCTAGACCAGAAATCATCAAAAACTCATATTATAATTCAAATACATACCTTTTTCGAGCAATTCGAATTATCTGTGAAATAAATTTTCCAATCCCTTTATACACCTGTATATCCTACCAGCCATTATATCTAGTTACAGCATTCAAATCATTTTGCAAATTCAATTACAAATTTTCAATATAAACTACTTATATCATTTTTTAGTTCACGGTTGAAGTTATATATTCAATTTCATTCAAATTTTATTTGAATTCAATTTCACATTTCAATTTCTCATTTGAGTTCAATTCACAATTCCAATCTAATTTGGATTCAATTCACTTTCAATTCTGAAATATTGAATTTTTATCGGATTTCTTTTGTTCACTTCAACTAATCTCAAAACTTTATTTTATTTCACACAATTCAATTTCGTCTCAATATTCAGTTTTACTCCAGTTTTATTTACTGACAAATTCAAAATGAATTTTAACATTCAACTTCATTTTCTTGTACTTGCAATTGCAAATTTATTTATTCATTCTCAAATCCTTTCATTTTCAATTGAATCTCATCTCTATCAAATTTGCAAATATTTATAAGTCATTAACTTATTTACATCTCGATTCATCAAATCATTTATACTTTTACTTACAATTTCATTCTACTAATGAATTTTAATTTCAATTCTCTTTTCTGGAATTCCATTTTCCAATTATAAATTCACTTACAATTAGTATTTACAATTTTATTCATATATGAATTTATCTCTTTATACTTTCAATTCACATTTATAGATTTCATTTGTTAATGAACTTTAACTCCAATCACATTTACATAATTTGCATTAACAATTTCTATTTGTATAAGTTATCAATTCAATAATATTCCATAAATATTCTTATAAAGTATTCCAGAGTCTTTTCAACCTTTCATAACCATTTCGAAAACAATTAAAATCCCATTTGAATTTCCAAAACAAAAACCCAAATTTTCCAAACACTTTCCATTTAAAACAATTTGGCAGCAATTTCTCTTTTGGAAACCCGAAAATGAACACGGTGATGCCGCGGTCATCATCGAAGTTATTTTCCAGCGACCGAAAAGAGTTTAGAGCTTTCATCTCTCTAAAATACTTTTCAAAAGCTTTGAAATCCATTTTCAAATCAAAAATGATTTAAACTTTTCAAATCTACAAAATTTTCAAATTCTTTTCAAAACATTTCCAAAAACTTCTCTGGAATTCCGTTTCAATTTACAATTCACATTTATAATTTACATTCTTAAATTTCACTAGTATGTGAATTTATTTTAACTTTGGAGTTACAATTTCAATGTCTTATTCAATTTCAATAGTAATGATAACATTTCAATATCATCACTTTCCTAACATCCATGCAACCATATACTATAGTAATTCATAGAAAAACATTTCCTTTCTATACAAAATAGTTTTGGGCAAAATTATCTCATTTACCCTATTTAAAACAATACTGTGCCGAATTGTTCTATTCGAGTGTTTAGAGATCCCTATCAATGATCGTTAATTACTCGTATTGACCAGAATCCATATACCACTCAACAAATCAATCATCACAATATAAAACAATTTTATATTCAAATAACAAATACGCGCTCATATCTATTATTACACTCAACTCATTCTAGAGTACTACTGACTCTATCTCTAATGAGTAACACCCAACAGAGCAGGGTTGTCGCTTAACCATATGCTCTGATACCACTTGTCACATCCCGAAATTTTCGACTTTCGAAAATTCAACATCGATACTCACTTTATCGACTGCTGAGCCATCGAATGCCGGAAACCCGAAAAGTTATGGTTTTAAGAAAAAGAAAAAGTAGAAGAAGAAGAAGATAGAAGAAAAAGAGAAGAAAGAGAGAAGAAGAACAACAGAACAGCCTCAGAAACAGAACAATATCAGAATCTTACACATCGCAGCGGAACAATATATAATAGGTAAACACTAGTCTTTTAAAACAAAGGACTATATCAGTTTATACATACATCAATCATCAGAGTCAATATACAACAATGGACAGTTATATAAACTCGTCCTCATACAGAATACACAGCGGAATAAATACTATCAGATACAAATACTACGTCTCGCCATCCAGCTTATCTCCAAAGCTCCAGAATATCCTGATAATCTAACTCTAGACTGCCCGTGTGGAAATTGGTGGGCACCCAGAGTTTAGAAGGGAAACAATAAACTCCGAGTCAGTCATGGTGACTGGTGTGAGATCGTAAAACAGTTATTCTTTAAAATAAACAACAGGAAGTTTTTAAAGTCAATTCGCAATGCTTTTGGAAAATGAAACTACCATAAGACCTCCCACCACACACACAATGCAAACGCAGAATTGGAGGAGATTTCTTCTTATGATAGTCAAAGATGTTTACTATGCAAAATCAAATTCTTTTTGATATTATTATTAGTGCATAGTGGAAAACATTTCGAAAGTATAATATTAATCTTAGCCAACATACGACCAGTATCGTATGCCTACTATAGCTACCATCTAAACAGTGGTGACCACCGTACGTAAATGGCAGGTTCTACAACTAATACCGTACAAAGTTCGTATTGGAGTCTGGATTTCCAACAAATGGTCAGGCTAAGGAACTTCCTATCCACGATGGGTACGTCCCTGGAATAGACGACCCGAGAATCTAACGTTACGGTTAGATCTCTGCCAACACAAGGCCGGGTTACCTCTGCAAAAATAGGTAACTACTGACACGCGTATGCCATCCCCCGATCGTCACCGATCTTCCCGAGGATCCCCGATTCGCAACAAACCACATAGATAATAATAATGCAGTAACCACAGAGGTTAAGTATCTGGGCTCCATACCATGATACCACCTTTATCCAGAAGGAATGACATACACTAAGGGGCGCTACTCCCTAGAACCTTGCTGCATCCTTCCTGTTTCGACCATTTCCGGGGTGTGAGGCTCGATGAAGTCTCGTCCACAAAGCTACGCTTTCTACAAAAAGCCCTGCTTCGGGTCAAACAAAATGATCAACCTATGATCACAAAGATATAAGATCAAACAAATGATCATATCACAAATGATCAAACACTGATCATTTCACAGCAACACTCAGTATGCCACGTTACCAAATTGGGATATATCGCTGATAAATTTCAATTACATAACCTCTGAGCTCGTACGTCTCAGAGAAGGGTGTTAAGCTAAGAGAATAAATTCTCCGCCACCAACAGAAATGTATTTGAAAGAAATCAGCTTTATATCTCAAATTGTAACGTCAGACACACAATCTATACAAGTCTGTTCCGGGATCGAACAGAACCGAAGGCACTTCTCACGAAGCCCTTGCATTTCCGGATAATTTTCAATCACGTCAGGACTTCCCGTCACTAAGGGTGATAAAACCTCTAAATCGAAGATCAGTCGATGTAGAGTAACTCGACGGTAATCCTTCCGTTTTCAAAAATATCCGGTCTTCAACACCGGTCTTCGAATGCAATTCATAACGACGTATCACTTATTCGGAATGGGTTATACGACCCCATGGTCCTTTCCCGGCTAACCCGAATAGTGAGCGATTTTTCAAAAATAAGTGTGGCATTCAATTCATCCAATTCACAACAAATACCTATCTAAAGGTAATTATTGATAGTCGGTTATTTAACTATCAATAAAGATGCGCAACATCATCAGATTCCAAATAATTTTCCCAAATTATTTCATCTTCAAAAATATCTTTACTAGATATAAAATTTCCACACTTAACCGTTTGAAAACAAATTTTCAAATATTCACTTTTCAATTTATCTTTAAAAGATAAAATCTCTAAACAGTTCACTTTATATTGGAAAAGCATTTCCATACTTATTTGAAAATAAGTAATTCACGAATCATTTATTTTCAACACTTAGAAAATATTCGATATACTTAAATCAATATTAAGTATATATTTCATTCTTCAAGGAAATCATTTTCTATAACAACATAAATTTGAGTCAAAACGAATGTTGCGTAAAACATCGTTACGACGACTCAAAATCACTAGTATAGGGATTCGAATTTAGATAGATATATAAATCCCAATACTACATTAAAACATTTCCTTTCGGAAATCATTTACTATAACAACAGTGTTATAGTCCACCATTTCCTTATTCTTCGAAAACATCTATTTCAACAAGAACTGCGGAAATCTCTGCTTTCGATTTATAATACATTTTAAAACACCTTTAAAATGTTTAACTTCATTTTTAAAATATTACTTCTTCAAAAATGAATCCATTTTACTTAACAATATATTCACTGTCCAAAATCGTGAATAAAATTTACTTAACCCCATTTCAATCATTTCTACACATTTTTATTTCAATAAAAATTCGCTATTCAAAATCGTGAATATATCTTCTTAAATAATCTTCAATATTAGATTTATCACATTCAATCTATTTCGAATTTATAAGCACGTTTATAAATTCTATTTCTCTTTTTAATAACAACTTCGGCTTATAAACCTTCTTTTATCAACTTCTATATTTAACTTATTAAAATAAGTGACTTTGGGTTTATAACAACTTTTATAAATTTCAATTCTATTTATAAAAACTTCAATATCAATTCAATTTCACTATTGATTTCTGAATTTATTTTCAACGTTAAATAAAAGATCCCATACTAATTTCTCAAAAATTCATTTCTAAATATTAAATCAATTACAGATTGATTTCAAATTTTATTTATCACTACTAAAATAAATTCCTTATTTTTCTTTCAAATTATTCAATATCCTGTTTTTAAATGGATTCTTCAAATTGAAATCATTTTACATTGATTTCACAACTTATTTCAACTTACCAATTAATTTCTAATTGGATTTCCAACTTATCTCCTTTTAAATAAACTCCTTTCAAAGAAAATATATTTCAATTGTTTCTTTCAGTCTATTTAAAAATCCAGATTTTAAATTAATTTCCTCCATTTAAAATCACTATTATATGAAATTCATTTATTTAACATTTTCACTTTATTCTGGAAATAAATTCGATAAGATTATAAAAATTAACTTTTTATACTTTAAAATTTCTTTCTTCGAATTTATTAAATTTCTAAAATCAAATTCACTTAGAAATTTCTATTTTGATTTCCAAAAATTCAATTTCGTTTATTTTTGGAATCCAATGATATCAAACATCCATTCAGCTAAATTTTAGCTTTCAAACAATTTCCAGATATCCATATGATTAATAGCATCACTATAATCATTCACAGATTCATATCACAATAGAAATGAATTAAATAAATGTGAGGGGTCCAGTTGGATCCCTCCAACCTGTTTCCCTGCATCCAAAGATGTTAGCACAATACCAATTCCGCTCCAGTACGGAATTATCGCGGTATATAGGTTTTTATAAATCCGCTTACTAACGGCGCAATAGGGTCTCATCCGCTATACGAGGCGGGAAATCATCAATCCAATATATACATATGCCAATATGCATATATTGCTATATATATATATATATCCTAAAATATCTAATATCACATCCAACCAAATCAATCAATAATAACTGAAAATTCCACTTCATTTTTGAGTGAGAAAAATCTCACCTTAGCATTTTATTTTTGCAATCCATTTTCCATTTCTGCTTGATTTCTCATTCTGACCTTTCCTTCACAGTTTCAAACCTTGTATAAATAATTTATACACTTCATAAATATTCGAAATAAATTGAACAAACAATTTTCGTTTTGATAGTTTTTAATCATTCAATGATTTTATTTTAACAACTTTTATTTAACTAAACATTTCAATCTCAATTTAACTTTCTTGACTCTTTAAACTAAAGTCCCCTTTACATGTATTTATATTTATGCTATTTTCTTCTTTCACTGCGTATATCGGTTTACTGTTAAATTCAGAAATCCATATATACTTTTTATTTACTTTAACAGTATATATATATTTTTATTTACTTTAAATCTTCAACTGTTTAAAATACATGAGGATTTTTATTTAAAATTTAAGGGAACTGGAATCTATACCTCACTGCAAATTGACGAACCCAGCTACCCCGAGCCTCCAGTACCCACGAGATCGTGACTCTGCCTCAACAGCAACCCCGCGAGCTCATGAATCGATCCCCTTGACTCCGATTGAACTGCACACAACCCTTAAAAATGACAGCCTCGCTCGAACGATGCGACGAACATTCCTCCTCCAACCCACTGCCGTTCAGTTCGCCATCTCTAACTTACTGCCGTCGAAGTCTTAGTTCGCCACTGCTCTTAAAACTCGCGAACCCACCTGACGACGACGCTGCCATCACCATCGCGACCCACGGCACTGACCTCAATCTCGCACCCAGCTCCATCTCGCAACGCGCGCCACCACCTGGTCTGCTCAATCGCCGTAATGACGAACCCCCAGATCTTCCTTAGAATCGCGAAACTCCCAATAGCCACGGCTATCGTCATCGAACTCCACTGGCCTCACCGCTGCCGTTCGCTCGCCCACGAACGCCTGCTCTACTTCGATCGCGAGCCACCGAGAATACCTCCAGTTCCACATGCGACGCTTGCCGCGTTCGCGAATGCCTATTGCCTCCATCGATGCGACGCCTCCCAGAATCACTCGCGAGGCAAAAATCACGTTCTTGAAATCGCCTGCCCCCCCCTTTCTTTAATTAAATGATTTATTTGAGAATAAAGAGGAGGGCACGGTTTCGTGAATAAATTAGAGGAGAGGGGGAAAGTTTCACTGTTGAAATTTTGAAGGCAGTAGCCATTATTTGATTTTGAACGAGATTTCTTTTTGTGTAGATTCAAACTGAGGAGAAGGGTTCGGTAATTATTTTTATCAGGGAACGAGGGTATGGGTTACACGATCGCTGGCGTGATACTAGGCGTGATTAAAGGAGGGAACAGTAGTTTGATTTTTGACCAAATTCAATTTAAAAATTAAATTGAATTCGATTTAATTTCCACGCGTTTATGTGTCGTGTGCTCACGGATTTACTCCAAAAAATACGAAATTGGAAATCCGACAATAATACAATATTCCGGACCCAATGGAACTGGTTTCGTCGAATTCCGAGACTGTGCCTCGGACGGCTATTTTTAAATATCGGTTCGAACGATAAATTTCAAAACTGAACAAATCGTTTTCGAATTCGATTCTGAAGCTTCTGTTATCTTCAGAATTATCAATATATATTTTACAAGCGTTTGAAATATCTTTCTTTAGCAATAAATTGAAGAATCCAAATTTTTATTTAGCCTTCAATCGATTAAATTTTAAAGTCTAACCGCAAATTCCAAAGTTATATCGGGGATTCAAATTAAATCATCGTTCAAATATTTAAAATAAATTAAATATTCTCAAATTAATTTGGTCAAAATTCCGGGTCGTTACAGGTCCGGTATCCCCTTTATACATATAATTAGTATTAAGATGCACAGTATTCATGAAATTCTGAATATATTTGTTCCTAATCAAATTGTTATTTTTTTTAGGAACCCATATTTTGATAGTCCTGACATTTTTCTTCTGAAATTTCACAACTGGTGTTGGTTTGGAATATAATAAACTAAGATTAGCTTCAGTCTTTTGTACTTTCTTCTTCCTTTTATTACCAAGATATTTCTTGGTTTCTTGTTTCTTATATCCCAAACCTTGTTTATTTGAAACAGATTGTGAACTTTCAATGATTTTTGTCAAATTTTCTCGACCTTTGTTAAAGTTAGAAACATTTTGAGTAATGTCATCTAACTTAGTTTGTAACCTAGCCTTTTCTAGGTCCAGAATTTTGACTTTTGCTTTAAGCTCATGATTTTCAGTAGTGAGAGCATCATTTTTCTCTTTTTGAGTTTCAATTTCTTGACTCAAAAGAGATAATTGAGAGTCAACATTAGATGATGATGCTTGAAGTTTTTCAAGTTCTTCTTCTAATATTTTCTTCTCGTCTTTTAACATATCTCGTTCAAATTCTGCTCTACTCAAATCTGCTTTGGCTTCTTTTAACTGTCGTTTTATGTCTTTATATTTGACTATCAATTCAGCATTAATATCAAGTACTTCATAAAATGTAGGAATTTGTACCTCATCTTCGGTTGCCATGAAACAGACATTTGCTTCTTCATCTTCCGTATCACTATCACTTTCTGATGAGTCTGTATCATCCCATGTTACCGAGAATGCTCGTTTCTTTGATTTGTCCTTCTTATATTTTAATTTGTCATTTTCTGACTTCTTCTTTTGCACCGGACAATCCTTGTGCATGTTCCCCTTTTTGTGACAGTTGAAGCATTCTATAGCGGATGATGTTGGTTTATTTGATCCAGATTTCTTTCTGTTATAACGACTGGCTTTTCGCTGTTTTAGGAATTTTTTGAAACCTTTAGCAATGAATGCTAGATCTTCATCTTCAGACTCTGATTCATTTTCGTCCTTTTCAGCATGGAATGCCACGTTTTTCTTTTCTTCTTTTTGTTCCTTTCTAGTCTGCAAGTTAGCTTCATAGGACATTAGATTTCCTATCAATTCATCTGGCTTCATGACGGAAAGGTCATTAGCTTCTTCAATTGCTAATACTTTTCCTTCCCATTCACTAGTCAGAGAATGTAGGACTGTTGAAACAACATCAAAATCAGAATATTTTTGTCCTAAGCCAATAAGTGCATGGTGGATAGTTTGAAACCGTGTATACATGTCATTGATTGTCTCATTCGGTTTCATTTTGAAAATTTGAAACTAACTTTTCAGCATGGCTATTTTGGCTTGTTTAACCTTGTTAGTACCTTGATGAGTGGTTTTCAGCGTTTGCCAAATTTGATATGCAGTAGTGCAGATACTAACAAGGTTTTATTCATTTTGGTCTAATGCACAAAACAACATATTTATTGCTTTTGCATTTACGGCTGCTGCCGTATTCTCAACCGCTGTCCATTCTGAATAATCAGTTGTTGGATTCACTATTTCTTTTTGAGTAGCATTCCAGGCATCATAACTATTTGATTGCATAAAGAATGACATACGTGTTGCCCAATAGCTATAGTTAAGACCATTGAAAAATGGAGGTCTTTGTGTCGATTGACCTTCTGTGTAAGTGGTGTTTTGAGTGCTAGTACTTGCGTTATTTGCCATATTACAAGAATATATCAAATAACGGTGTTACGGTTATATGATGACCGTGCTCTGATACCAAATGAAAATGTGTACGTGCTAATATAGTACACACGGATCGTGTAATATGATGTATAACACACAAATATACGACTAATCACAGATAATAGAAAATTCAGTAAAATAGAAAAATCACACCAGAGATTTTTATACTGGTTTGGAGCACCGTCCTACGTCCAGTCCCAGACTTCTATCTGGATTTTCACTACCAACTACCTCGCTTCACCCGGAGGAACAGGTTTACAACACCCGAGCAGACGAATGGGATTTCACGCCTCTAATACACTGAGGACTTCAACACTTGCCTCTTACAACACCGAGGACTTCAACAAAGATGAATATAATTGTTTGTTGACTGTATGTGTTCTTGCTAACACAGATTTGTCACTTGTAGTACAAACTTCCTATAATCTTATCCTCAAATAGAATATTTGTATGTATGAAGATTTGGAAGTGGATATCGTATTGAATCAAAAGAATGTTAAATAAATTCTAGGATTCAAAACGATATATGATAGAATATGAGCAATTTGAGCGCTTGAGAGTTCAAGATAGTGATCAATAGAATAGAGAATAGAATAATAGAATTGGTCAATTGGAATAATGATTTCATGATGTTTATATAAGAAATAAACAGTTGTAACCCTTTGTGAAAAGGTACAAACAAAGGTCATGATCATTGGTGAAGAGAAAGAGAAGCAACCGTTGAAGAAAAGGAAGCGTCTGTACGAAAGGTTGCTTTCTGTTTGAAAACGGTCGACAGGTCAAAATGGACCAGTAGACAGGAATTTGAATATATATACGTTATGTACACTTGTGCACGTTATCTGTGCATTCTGGGCAGAAACGGTCGACCGCCTTGTTTAAACCGGTCGACCGGTTTAGCCCAGACTGCACAGTTAATGTGCACTCATACATATATACATTTATATTCAAAGATTAAAGGTATGAGATTATTTGTGGATTGTGATAACCCGTATTTTTGGACATCTGTTAATTGGTAAATTAACAGGATTAAATTTATAAAAACACCGATTTGTATGTTAAACAAATAAATCTTTGGATAAATGAGTAATATATCTATATGTATAAAGATATATGCAAAATTTATAATGTTGAAAATTTTAAATGTATACTTATACAAATATATAAGTGTGTAAATATATATATATATGTATATATATGCCATGGGTGGTAGGATATTTGTAAATTTGTAAAAGTGTGGATACATATTTAAAAATAAGAACAAATTGAGAGTATGATAAATATATATTTAAAATATATTAATACATGGAAATTACCAATGTAAGTTAAATATATACAATTTAACAAATTCTCATGAGATTAACAAGTGTAAAGGATTTATGCCATGCATTAAACAAGTGTGTACTAAATTTCTACATATAATACAAGTGTCATTGATTTCCAATATTTCTAAAAAAATAATAAATAAAAAGAAATCAGATTTTGTAATATCTGTATCTACTCTCTATCATTTTCTTTCACCTTCACATTTCATAACAAAAGCTTGTGAAACAAAATTCGAAACCAGATCAAAGGAGAAAACTAAACCAAAGGAAACAAATCAGATTAAAGGAAAAAGCAAAAGAAAAGAAAATCAAACTAAAACTAGCAAACATCATCTTCTCCCAGTTTTCAAATCTAAAGCAATCAAAGCATCATCATCTCAGTTTTCAAAACCTTGATCATCTCTGTTTCAAAGCAAAGAAGATTCAAGATTTAATTCAAGATTCAATTCAAGTTCAAATTCAAGCAAAGATACAAGTTTATCTCAACTAAAAACATAGCAGATCAGATCAAAGAAATCTGTTTCCAGTTTTTCAAAGCCTGGTTCCTCTGTTAAAAAAATAAAATAAAACTGGTGAGTAAACTTCTTTTCTAAATCTTAAATCTTATTATTTACAATATGCATGTAAGATTTAGTAGTAGTAATAGTTTAATTATGTTTTGCATGGATGAAATGTATGTGTGCATGTCTGGGTGTAGATAGGCATGTCTCTGTTTATTGTTCAACAGACTAAAACTTACTCAAACTCAAATTCCTCTTCATATAAACTATATTGTATTATGATGTTTAAAGAAAATATGTTTGAAATAACTAAATTCCATTTTTAAAAATATTTATATGTGTAATTAGCAAGTAGTTTAACTGGGAAGAAGAAGAACAGTGGAAATCAAATTTAAGTCATAAATTAATTGTTCAAAACTTGGTTTTTGTTTATATCATCTAATTCGTAATTAAAAACTATGATTTTTAAAGATAAAATCAGGATTTTTAAGTAAGTATTTTGGAAGAAATTGATAGATGAAGGGAAAATATGTTTTGATCAAATTCTGGCGAAGCAAGTGTTAATAGGGGTCGGTATTTGGTCAGAATAGGGTTCGATGAAGGCGAAGCTCGGGAAAAATGCATGTTGAAATTCTCGATCATCATGGTGAAGTATAGAAGGTGATGTAGGGTTTTAGAGCAAGTTTTGATGGACGTTGTTCTCCAGTCAATTTCGTCGTGGTTGAGGCAATTCAGGTCATCGGACCTGGGGGAACAGGAGAAGGAGACTATGGCGAGTGTTTGGTCGGAATGGAGTGGATGATGGCTGGGATCGTCGGCGACACGAGATGTTTTTGTCGATCGAGTTGATTCCAGGTAGGGGATCGATCGGTTCGATTCTGATTCCAGACGTAATCGATGGACAAGAGTTGTTATAATCGTCGGGGAGGTTGTCGACGATGTGTGATGATCGCGGCGATGACCGGAGTTGGTCAGATGATGGTGCACGTGCACATGTGTTGGTGAATATCTGGAGTCGTTTGTAAGTTGGGGAAGACGAGGAGCACTCGGGTTCAAGCTCGAGAAAATGTTAGTTCGACTCGAAGCAAAAGGAAAGTTGGGGTTACTCGGGTTGGGCTCGGGTAATTTACGAATTTGACTCGGGATGGGTTCCAAGTTGAACCCAAAGTAATAAAACAGTTTAAAATTTAATTGAAAACAAGTTTTTAAAATTTAAATAAATCAAGTTTGAATCTATTCTTTATATAATAAATGTGTTTAATAATTGACTTAAGTAAGTTATATAATTTGTTTAACTTGAATTTATTAAGTTAAAGTTTTAAGTTATTTTAAAAACTTTATTTAGAAATGTAATTAAGTAAAAGGATAAAAGGTTTTATATTTGTGTGTTAATCATAATTAAGCAATTAATAAGGAAAATAGTTTATCTTAAAGTTAATTAAGACTTTGAATAATTAAGGATTATTTAAACTAATGAGGTAATTACAGAGTAATTAATTAATTTAATTAATTAATGATTTAGGATTAATTAATTAAAAATTAAGGTTTTTAAATTAATTAATTTGGAGATTAATTAATTGGAAATTTGAGATTAATTAATTGGTAATTAGAGAATAATTAATTACTTAAATAATAATTAATTAATGTAAGTAATTAAGGATTAATTTGATGAGAGTTAATTAATTTAATTAATTTTTAGAGGATAATTAATAAATAATTAAAGGTTAATTAATTAAGTATAATTAACCAATGTCATAATTACTTAATGAAAGTAATTATGGATAATTAATTTAGATAGATAATTAAAGGAGGATTAAATCAATAGTTGAAATTAATTAATGTTATGTGAGCAGGATTAAGGTAATCCAAATGATTAAAGTTGGTAATTAATTTAATTGGAGATTAATTAAATTAATTAGAAATTATATTGAATGATGTTGAATGCCTTGGATTATGTGATATCTCTGGTATGTGATATGTGCTGCTTTGTGATATAAGATGAATGATTATAAACCTTTGGTTAAGATGACATTGGATTCGAAGAGACAGGAGTTGGGTATCAGTAAATACCCAAAACCACTTCGATTTGAAATCTTCTATAATTCTTTATAGATTGATATGTGAATCAATAGGCCGGTTTGGGATAATATGGACCATTTAAACTAAGTTGGATACTTAGATATTGTTTTGTGAACATATGTGTTGACTATATAAGTTGTTTTACTTATAGTAAAGTACGAGTTACCCCGGGTTTAAATAAGTTCTATGAATTGAAATTCCATGTTAGATAAGTTTACTCACGCTGGTTTCCAGCCTGACCCGGGTGTTACTTTGATGTAATGCTCGGGTCAGACCGAGTATTACAGATTTCAGGTAAGGACGTTCTGGAGCTCAGGAGGCGAGCTGGATGGCAGGAACGTATGGAGTGTATTCCGCTGTGTATATGAGGCTGTGTAGTCTGTATAGATTGTAGTCTGGAACAAGTTGTATAACTGTCCAGCTCATGTATAAATGGTTATAACTCTGATGTATTAAATTGTAATTGACTGATACAATTTTCTTTGTGTAAAGAATATTATTTGATATTATATTTTATCCGCTGCGAATGTGAGAATCTGTGTCTTGCTCTATTCTTTCTTCTATCTCTTTTCTTTTTCTTCTAACTATCTGGAAATTTCGGGTTCGAAATTTCCGGGTCGTTACACTTGGTATCAGAGCAGAAGGTTAAGCGAGAACCTTGGCTCTGTTGGGATTACTCGTTAAGGATAGGGTCAATGGTACCCTAGAACGAGTTGAGTGTATATATATATATAAGGGCGTAATTGTTATTTTCATATATAAGGATTTCAAATGATTTTATATAAGAATATATTTATATAAAATGATTTCTTTCTAATAAATAAGTTAATTGGTTGTTAAATTAAGTGGTAATAGAAATACAACCAATTTGAAATTAAATGAAGATAAGTTTGAAATGGATTCAAACTAAAATTAAATTCTTGAATTTGTAGAAGTGTTATCAAGAATAAAGATAATAATGAATTGGTTTCCAAATATGATAATCTTGGTTATTATCATAAATGGTAATTGTGTTTAATAATGAAATATTGTAAATGAGTAAGCAAAATAAAATGTTTTAGGGAAGTAAAACATTTAGGCAAGTATGACTTGTAAATTGAAGTGGGTTTTAAATTGTGAAGTTTTAAATCCAGAAAACTTGAAATTATTTTTAAATTAAAACTAGAGATGGTTTAAAAAAAAAAAATTTAAGGTATAACTTGGTGTAAAAAGAAAATGTATATATAAGGATGATTTGAAATAACTCTTAGTGTTGAGTTTTAAATTGGAATGTGATATGAAAACCCGAAGTGATCAGTTTTTGAATTTATAAGTGGGAAGATTATTATTATAAGGTTTAAAATTTGTATGGGAATTCAAATTAGGTCAAGATGACTAAATTAAATTGAATTTAACTTTAGGGAAGTTAAATGAGTTTAGAATGAACAACTTGAATTGGAAATTTCAAGATGAAATTGAAATTTAACTTGGAAAGTTAAAAATGGTGAATTTGATTTGTTTGAATGAATGAAGAAATGGATTGTAATAATATATCCATTATTGAGATAAATTAAAATTAAACCTTAATTTGAAATTAAGGATATGAAATTCCTTTTAACTTAAGATTTGAATGTTAAGAATTGAATTTGTAACTTAAAATTGCTTAAGAATCAGTTTCGAAGTTGGAAGATAAAAATTAGGCAATAAGTTGAATTTTTGAAGAAAATTTCTTTGAACTTTTAATTTGAACTTTAAAATAAGTTAAGTAATGATAATTTTAAAATGGAATTTTGAAATTTGGATTCAGAATTAAATGGTTTAAAGATTTAAGTTATTTAAATTAAAATAAAGGTTGATTGATTTAAAAGTAAGGGTTAATTTGATGTAAAGGATTAAATCAACATTTAAAAAAAAAAAAATTTAACTCGAATTTATATAATTCGAGATGGTTTTAAGTTGAGATTTGAATAGAATTAGTTCAAATTGAATTTGATTTGAATTAATTAGAATTGTGATTAAAGATGTATAAGTTTAAAAATTCAAATGGGAATTGGGATTAATTTCAATGGAAATTAAGATAATTTGAAATTGAAGAGGATTCAATTTGAAATTAATCCAAATTGAATTGAAATAATTTGGAATTGTGATTAATGTTGAATAAGTTTTAAAATCAAATGGAATTTGATTTGAATTAGGAAAGAAATTGAGGATTTATTTAACTTGAATTGGGAATAAATCAATTTCAATGGAAATTGAAGTATTGAGTCAATTTAAATGGAAGTGGAAATTTAAATTGAATTAATGGGAAATTAATTGGAAATGGAGATTGGGAAATTAAACAGTTTGGCTCTGAATTATTTTCAAATTGTTTTAATACAAGTATATGTTTCCAAACTATTTACTATACAATCTTTCTTCTTAAACCCCAAACTATCTTATACTTATTTTACAATTATTTTGAAACTATTTAATTATTTTGAAATTATTTAACTATTTTGAAACTGTCTTATAAACTAATTACTATTTTTCAGTTACTTATATCTAATCTCTATTTTAAAAACTATTTTGCAATTATCTAACTATTTTATACCTACTTAACTATTTTACAACTATTTTACAAACTAATAACTATTTTTCAACTACTTATCTATTTTAAAACCTTTTCAAGCTATTTTTAAATTTAAATTGGTCAGAGTTCAAACTGTTTGTAATTGAAGTAATAACTCACTTGGTAATGAAGCAATTGAGAATAAGTGAATGGAATTAAAGGAAATGTGAATAGAAAAGAGAATTGATTTTGCTAATAACCAATAAAGATAAATACGTAGGATGTACGCATATTATTCTATTCGCATAGTGATTTGATCCAGATTCGAACACAGAATTTCGAGATAGTAATATCGATCCGAGTTGGGATTTTTCACTCGATTTTCGACGGCGAACCTGGATATGGATTTTTGATTGGTTCTGGATATTCTCTATCATAGTTGTGACTATGCAAGGAGAATGACGGTTTCTGATCAAGAAACCAGATCTGAGTCCGCACTAGGAAGTCGGGTGGACGATACTAGTTCGGAAGTGAAATTGTGTGATCGAGTGAGCGATCAAATTGGTATAGCGTACGGATGATATGTGTACATCGTACGAATTTGAATGAAATTGGTATTGAAAATTTGTGGATAAAAACTGTAAAATGGTTTTTGAAATGAAAAGTAATATGGTTAATAACTTTATAAAAGATTTATAAAATTTGAATATTTGATTTGGAATAAAATAAAGTTATATATATTCTTGTTATATAAGATAAATCTTCCCCTGTTGAATCTATTGTTAAAAGAAAAGGGTTTTGAAAATATTTGAAATATAAAAGAGGTTTTATACAAGTTTGAAATGATCCAAAGATTTTCAAAGTTATATATATATATAAAGGATATTATGAGAATGATTTTGGAAAAGGTTTTGGGAACCTATATAAATTGGAAAAGGCTTTTGATTTTTGGGAAAATCAATTTTGGATTTTGGAAAGCCTAGTTTGAGAATTATCGATTTTGGTAATCGATTTTGTGTAAAGTAGATTTTGATAAATCATAAAGGGTATGATTTGAAGATACTATAAGTATATAGTATAAAGTATTTTGAGAATAGCTCTGGGGAAAAAGGCGCTTCCTTGAAATGAACTTCTCAGGAGTACCACTGGGTGGTACTGCCTTGAACCCCAAGGGGGGATTCTAAAGTTGATCCTGTGAGGAGTCCGGACAAAACTAGTTCCTGAGGATTATTTGTGTAGCGAAAGTCGAGGGGCTGGTGCCCACAGAGGCATTTGAGTTATGCTGTGACAACAATTTAACTCAATGTCACTGCGATCTACTGCAGACCATAGCGAAAGTCATGTGTGCCGCTGAGAGCCAACTGTCTACGTTTGATTTTATATCAGTAGACTGTGACACTATGGTAACATAGCGAAAGTCGTTTGTGCCGCTGAGAGCCAACAGTCTGCGTTTGATTTTATATCGGTAGACTGCGACCTATGTGGGAGAAGTTTCATTTTGACAGCGAAATCGTGTGTGCCGCTGAGAGCCAACAGTTACATGGACTTTTGCTGCGACGGCAACGTAACCCTGGATGTAACTGCGATCTGTTGTGGGTTTCATGGTGTAATCAGTTACATGGACTTTTGCTACGATGGCAACGTAACCCGTGATGTAACTGTGACCATGGATGGGGGTGATGATTTCCAGAGTATTCTCACCAAAGATATTTCCTCTATTTTCAAAAATGTTTTCGATATTTCCAATAAATTATTTTCCAAGTATTTTCACTGGGTGTTGAAAACGAGTCTGCTAAGTACTTATAGATTTTCAGTCTTACGCCTGATCAACGTATGACCGAATTTCTGTGAGAACGAAGATGGATTTGTTAAAACATCGAGTTATAAAAGTATTTTTACAAAAACTATTTTGATAATATTATATAGATTTTTTTTTTTAAAAAAAAAGGTGTTTTAAAAATGATCAAAGAATAATTTATCTGATCTTAAGTATTGAATAAATTCTAGCTTCGTTTCTTTTCGAGGACGAAAAGATTCAAAGGGGGAAGGAATGTGATAACCCGTATTTTTGGACATCTGTTAATTGGTAAATTAACAGGATTAAATTTATAAAAACACCGATTTGTATGTTAAACAAATAAATCTTTGGATAAATGAGTAATATATCTATATGTATAAAGATATATGCAAAATTTATAATGTTGAAAATTTTAAATGTATACTTATACAAATATATAAGTGTGTAAATATATATATATATATGTATATATATGCCATGGGTGGTAGGATATTTGTAAATTTGTAAAAGTGTGGATACATATTTAAAAATAAGAACAAATTGAGAGTATGATAAATATATATTTAAAATATATTAATACATGGAAATTACCAATGTAAGTTAAATATATACAATTTAACAAATTCTCATGAGATTAACAAGTGTAAAGGATTTATGCCATGCATTAAACAAGTGTGTACTAAATTTCTACATGTAATACAAGTGTCATTGATTTCCAATATTTCTAAAAAAATAATAAATAAAAAGAAATCAGATTTTGTAATATCTGTATCTACTCTCTATCATTTTCTTTCACCTTCACATTTCATAACAAAAGCTTGTGAAACAAAATTCGAAACCAGATCAAAGGAGAAAACTAAACCAAAGGAAACAAATCAGATTAAAGGAAAAAGCAAAAGAAAAGAAAATCAAACTAAAACTAGCAAACATCATCTTCTCCCAGTTTTCAAATCTAAAGCAATCAAAGCATCATCATCTCAGTTTTCAAAACCTTGATCATCTCTGTTTCAAAGCAAAGAAGATTCAAGATTTAATTCAAGATTCAATTCAAGTTCAAATTCAAGCAAAGATACAAGTTTATCTCAACTAAAAACATAGCAGATCAGATCAAAGAAATCTGTTTCCAGTTTTTCAAAGCCTGGTTCCTCTGTTAAAAAAATAAAATAAAACTGGTGAGTAAACTTCTTTTCTAAATCTTAAATCTTATTATTTACAATATGCATGTAAGATTTAGTAGTAGTAATAGTTTAATTATGTTTTGCATGGATGAAATGTATGTGTGCATGTCTGGGTGTAGATAGGCATGTCTCTGTTTATTGTTCAACAGACTAAAACTTACTCAAACTCAAATTCCTCTTCATATAAACTATATTGTATTATGATGTTTAAAGAAAATATGTTTGAAATAACTAAATTCCATTTTTAAAAATATTTATATGTGTAATTAGCAAGTAGTTTAACTGGGAAGAAGAAGAACAGTGGAAATCAAATTTAAGTCATAAATTAATTGTTCAAAACTTGGTTTTTGTTTATATCATCTAATTCGTAATTAAAAACTATGATTTTTAAAGATAAAATCAGGATTTTTAAGTAAGTATTTTGGAAGAAATTGATAGATGAAGGGAAAATATGTTTTGATCAAATTCTGGCGAAGCAAGTGTTAATAGGGGTCGGTATTTGGTCAGAATAGGGTTCGATGAAGGCGAAGCTCGGGAAAAATGCATGTTGAAATTCTCGATCATCATGGTGAAGTATAGAAGGTGATGTAGGGTTTTAGAGCAAGTTTTGATGGACGTTGTTCTCCAGTCAATTTCGTCGTGGTTGAGGCAATTCAGGTCATCGGACCTGGGGGAACAGGAGAAGGAGACTATGGCGAGTGTTTGGTCGGAATGGAGTGGATGATGGCTGGGATCGTCGGCGACACGAGATGTTTTTGTCGATCGAGTTGATTCCAGGTAGGGGATCGATCGGTTCGATTCTGATTCCAGACGTAATCGATGGACAAGAGTTGTTATAATCGTCGGGGAGGTTGTCGACGATGTGTGATGATCGCGGCGATGACCGGAGTTGGTCAGATGATGGTGCACGTGCACATGTGTTGGTGAATATCTGGAGTCGTTTGTAAGTTGGGGAAGACGAGGAGCACTCGGGTTCAAGCTCGAGAAAATGTTAGTTCGACTCGAAGCAAAAGGAAAGTTGGGGTTACTCGGGTTGGGCTCGGGTAATTTACGAATTTGACTCGGGATGGGTTCCAAGTTGAACCCAAAGTAATAAAACAGTTTAAAATTTAATTGAAAACAAGTTTTTAAAATTTAAATAAATCAAGTTTGAATCTATTCTTTATATAATAAATGTGTTTAATAATTGACTTAAGTAAGTTATATAATTTGTTTAACTTGAATTTATTAAGTTAAAGTTTTAAGTTATTTTAAAAACTTTATTTAGAAATGTAATTAAGTAAAAGGATAAAAGGTTTTATATTTGTGTGTTAATCATAATTAAGCAATTAATAAGGAAAATAGTTTATCTTAAAGTTAATTAAGACTTTGAATAATTAAGGATTATTTAAACTAATGAGGTAATTACAGAGTAATTAATTAATTTAATTAATTAATGATTTAGGATTAATTAATTAAAAATTAAGGTTTTTAAATTAATTAATTTGGAGATTAATTAATTGGAAATTTGAGATTAATTAATTGGTAATTAGAGAATAATTAATTACTTAAATAATAATTAATTAATGTAAGTAATTAAGGATTAATTTGATGAGAGTTAATTAATTTAATTAATTTTTAGAGGATAATTAATAAATAATTAAAGGTTAATTAATTAAGTATAATTAACCAATGGCATAATTACTTAATGAAAGTAATTATGGATAATTAATTTAGATAGATAATTAAAGGAGGATTAAATCAATAGTTGAAATTAATTAATGTTATGTGAGCAGGATTAAGGTAATCCAAATGATTAAAGTTGGTAATTAATTTAATTGGAGATTAATTAAATTAATTAGAAATTATATTGAATGATGTTGAATGCCTTGGATTATGTGATATCTCTGGTATGTGATATGTGCTGCTTTGTGATATAAGATGAATGATTATAAACCTTTGGTTAAGATGACATTGGATTCGAAGAGACAGGAGTTGGGTATCAGTAAATACCCAAAACCACTTCGATTTGAAATCTTCTATAATTCTTTATAGATTGATATGTGAATCAATAGGCCGGTTTGGGATAATATGGACCATTTAAACTAAGTTGGATACTTAGATATTGTTTTGTGAACATATGTGTTGACTATATAAGTTGTTTTACTTATAGTAAAGTACGAGTTACCCCGGGTTTAAATAAGTTCTATGAATTGAAATTCCATGTTAGATAAGTTTACTCACGCTGGTTTCCAGCCTGACCCGGGTGTTACTTTGATGTAATGCTCGGGTCAGACCGAGTATTACAGATTTCAGGTAAGGACGTTCTGGAGCTCAGGAGGCGAGCTGGATGGCAGGAACGTATGGAGTGTATTCCGCTGTGTATATGAGGCTGTGTAGTCTGTATAGATTGTAGTCTGGAACAAGTTGTATAACTGTCCAGCTCATGTATAAATGGTTATAACTCTGATGTATTAAATTGTAATTGACTGATACAATTTTCTTTGTGTAAAGAATATTATTTGATATTATATTTTATCCGCTGCGAATGTGAGAATCTGTGTCTTGCTCTATTCTTTCTTCTATCTCTTTTCTTTTTCTTCTAACTATCTGGAAATTTCGGGTTCGAAATTTCCGGGTCGTTACATGGATAGATTTTAACATAAATAACACTACTAACATACCAAATAATCAACCTCTAATGTATGGAGCTCTTTGTGTCTCTTTTAAAACTATGAATAACTTCTTTTTGTCGATCACGGCTTATCCCTTTGTCAGAAATCAAAACTCTATAAAAATCTTGACTCAACAATAAGCTCCGGCATACTGGACTTCGACGTTTGAATCTGCGACATTCGAATACAAGTGAAGTATGGATGTCGATTTTCGAGCGCCTATTTCCGGGTCGTCACATTAAACTTATAAAAGTGTGATTAAGAGTTAATGGTAACAATTATTATAAGTTACCTATATATTTAATCCATTATATTAAATTGGAAATCAATTGCAATTAATTCACTTAATTAGTGCAGTTAATGTAGGTTAAATTAATAATGGTAGAATGTTAATTCAATAAGATGTAACCAATGAAAATTTTATGCAAAATATGACAATTGATTGAATAAAAAATTGGAATCAAGTTTGACCAAACTTTTGGAATTTAACGAGTGAATTTATTACAATTAAATGTAATTGAAGATTACGTTAATAAAAAGTAAGATGAAAATGGTAAAATATTAATGTAATAAAATATGTAACAATGTTAACTATGTGTGTAGAGAAATAATTGATTGAATTAAAGGATCGAAACCAAATTAAATTATATTGATTTGATTTAATTACAATTGTAATTGGACACTGTAATTTGTGAAGTATTTGGCACTGAATTATATGTAAACTTGTTTTAATTTATTATAAATGTCCAAACAATCAAAAATGATGAAAATTGTTAGTTATTAAATTTGAAATAAAAATGTGATTTAATTAATTTAATATTAATTTATTTAATTAACTTGAAATATAGCCATTTTGGCAACTGTCTCGAATTTCGACGAAACCAGTTTCATCGGAACCGTAACAGTGAATTATTGTAAGATTTCAAGTTTCGTAGCGATCGGACTTGTCGTTTGATCGTACGGGATCGAAATGCCTAGAAATCAATTTAATTGAAATCAATTTGAAATAAGCTGATTTCAACTTCCAAATCAAATCTGATCCATTCATTTCTATTTCGGATCTGCCTATAAATAGCCTATTATAAACCCTTGCTACTTCTTATTTTCATTTGTCTGTACGTACAATTCTCTTTGACTTCTTCTTCTCAATGGCAGACAAACCAAACAAATTCCAAATTCAATTGCAAATCAAAATCAAATCAAAAATTCAAACTCCTCCAACCCAATCAAATTATATATTGATTCGAAGCTCTCGAGGAACGTAATCCACTGGTGGAATTCGTTCTTCAATTCAAGTCATCGTTTCTCCATATTTCATGAATCATTCTCGGCCGTCCATAGGCCATAATTTCGTTTAACGGTGGATCGTCGACTATTTGTCGATCAGAAAGTTGCAATGGGTAGAGGGCGTTGAGAAGAGCACATCCATATGGTCACTTGGGTCTAGAGGTGCTTGGATCTTGCCAAAATTAGCGTGGAAGTGGTGTATGGTCGGTCACGATGGGAGGATTTTGGCAGCGCCGCGAGTAGGAGGTGGGGTCGGCCATGGAAGAGGAGGCATGCGACGGTTTTGGATCTGGGTGGAAGGCGGCGTGGAGGTGGCAACAATTCATGACGTGGTGACGGCTGGGTAATTTCGCCTGCATGATGATGCAGTTAAGGGTTTCGAACGATGGAAAAGGGGTATGACGTGTAATAACTTTATTATTTTTATTTGTTTTAAAATTAAAATTTATATAACTTCTAACTCGTATAACTTTCACATACGAGCTTAGATTCACGCGCGGTTTGTTTTGCCGGGATCGTATCGAAATTCTGGACAGTTTGACGCTGGTTTGGATGGATTCTGAGATCGTCTGAATTTGGGCCCTAATTTGGATTTTAATTTGATTTAAAATCGAAGGTGAGTGATTTGACCCACTCACAACTTCTAAAATTTCTTATGTTAGTTAAATTAAATTTCCGATGTGATTAGAAATTTATTTATGGTTGTTTGGTATATTTAAATTGCTATTCCTGTTAATTTGAATTATTTTGAATTAAATGGCCATTTAATTTATTTTTGAATTTAAAATTTGCCAGTTAATTACCTGTGAATAATAACCAGTTATTTGTTGTAATTTTATTTGGTTGAATTGGATGATAATTATGGCAGATGTTTGATTGTTGACATTGGTTGATTGGATGTTATGTTTAATTTATATAATGTTATCACTCTGCAAGTTCCCTTGGTTTGAAAATCCTTATGGGTTGAAATGATATATACCCGAACGATCTATAGATTAGGTAAAATTCCTCATGGGTAGAAATGATAGACTCGAGCGATTTTATGGATTTTTAATAAATTCGGGATTGCGGTTTGAAATGATATATAACGGTAAGATTGTAAATTACGGATTGGAATGATAAATATCCGTATCACTTGACCCTAGGGTAGAGAATTATATACGGACACTGGATTGGTTAAATTAAATGATTTTTAAATTCAATATTTTCGAATTTAATTAAATGATATTTTGAAATAATATTTGATTTATATAAATTGAATTTTTATTGAAAAATCAAGTTTTATGTTGAAATGGGAATTGGTTTAAAGGATTTGCTTTAAGAAATTTAATTGAAGGTTTAAAGTTGAATTTTTACGTATAAATGAAATTTTTGGAATTGAGTTATTGAATTTTTTTGAAATATAACTCGAAATATATAATGAATTTGAAGTAACTTAAGTTGATATTTCAATATGAGTTGAAAGCAATATAGAATTTAATAGTTTATTGAGAATTTGAATTTAAAGATTTGAAATTGGGTTTGTTGATTTGGAGATTGAAATGGTTCAGATGTGTTAAAATAAAATAAATAGTTTAAATTGATTTTAATTCCAAATTCATATTTTATTATAAACTGTTAAAATATATTATTTTAAAATTTCTAATTATTAAAATTTTCAAATTATTAAACTATTTTAACCTATATTAACTATATTAATCATTTTAACCTTTTTAAAACCATTTAATTTATTTTAAAACTAATTAACCCATTTTTAACTTATTTTAAATCTAATTAATCTATTTTAAAGCTATTTAATCTATTTTAATTATATTTAATCTATTTTAAATCTGTTTACTATCTTAAATCAATTTAAAACTATTTTTAATCTATATTAAACTATTTTAGATTATTTTAACTATTTAAAAATTATTTAAACTATTTATAACTATCTAAACTATTTTTATAAATTTTCAAACTAAGTAAAGGAGATGTGTTTATATTCAAATCCTTGATTTTAAAGTGAATATGGTTAAATGACATTATAACCTAAGTTGGGATTTAAATAACATATTTCATTTAATATGATGATTTTGAAATAAGGGTTTTACCTATTTTGGAAATGCGGTTGTTGAAAGGAATATGATTTTGGAAACGATATAATTTCAAATGTGATATGATTTTGAAAATGAATATAATTTCGAAAGCGATATGATTTGAATTGAATATGATATTTTGATATCAATTATGAAAAATGATTTTTGAAATGTAAAAGAACCATCCGATGTGAAATAAGCGTTTGGTTGTTAAAGAGACTAGGATCGGGTATTGTCATACTCTTTGCCAATACCGAAAACCACTTTAACAACTATGCACGTGGTGGAGATTCCAGAAATGTAGGATGGTTTGGTGAACGATTCTATATGAGGTATTTACGTGACCCTGACTCCCGTGAGTCAGCTTGATGCGGCTAAAATCAGGAGCCATGTTGGGCTTAGTGAGGTCATTCCTCCTATCAGGCACACTTCATCGATGCTATATTCTGACTTTGTGATTGATTTGGTGGCCACCTTGATTTTGATATGGGAGTGTGTTCCAAGGTGGGCGGTAGTAGCTATTATGTGTTACCACCAGTCCGGATACGCAAATGGTATATCTACCCTGGCATTTCCTCGAGTGCCGTGGCGCATGCCCTATCGTGCCTTCTATAAGTTTGTTTTGTGTCGTACCTATGGAGTGCTCCCTGATAGCCCACCTGCGGGTGGAGTTTACAGTATCTGTATAGACTACGACATTATATAAAATGTGTTAAGGGGGATATGGGTGATGCCTTAACGCTATTTTAATACTTTACTTTTCTGTAGACATATTATAATAGCGTATTGTACTACATAGTAGATAGTTTAACGGATCCTTAGGAGATGTAAATCCCAAACATTTCTTAAGTTACTGTACTCACGTTAGACACTGGATAGGAGATGTCAAACCCCGTAAACATCTCTGACGCCGTTACACTCGTATTTATTTACCGTTGATTTGACTTACATAAGATCTTTTAGTTCTGACTCGAGTGTTTTGTCTTTTCAATTCACTTGGGTCAGCCTGAGCATTTCAGGGTTGAAGGCCTTATTTTTGGAGGACGAAGACGAAGATTTGTACTATTATTATTTAATATATTTATTCCACTGCATCATGTTATTCCGCTGCATCTATTTATTTATTCCTGTTTATGTAACTCTGATGTTTCTGTTGTAAAGAATAATCAAATATAATTATAAAACAGCTTCATGAACTGTTATTTGATTATTATATTTTGTCATTCCGCTGTAAGATTTTGTATTTGTTTTATTTCTTTCTACTTTTCTTTTTTTTACCCCAAAAGAATCTGCCCTTTTGAATGGTTTGAGTTCGACATGTGTGTCTGCTTAAAACGTCCAAAAAGGAAGGTCGTTACATGCGCACCCTCGGATTTTGGGAGTGTTGGATGTGGTGGGCGATCATGGCTATAATACGTTACCACCAGCCGGGAAGGGTAAACTAGTAGTATCCTACCTTGGGCATTGCATCACGTGCCTTGTCATACTTTTATCCTTATACGAGACCCCTACGATTTTGGTTTACTGGTGTTTTATATGAAAACTGTACGACAATGCTTAAAAACGCGTTAAGGGGGATCAATGTAAATCCTTAACGCTAAGAAAAATATTTATTTTACTGACTAGACATGTGGGTCATCACACTCCAGTTTTGGGGGGTCTTTTGTCACAGTTGACCGTCGTCCATCCAATCTACTGCTTCCCATTATCATGTACCACCAAAAGATCTTGGATCCATACATATGCATCACAAATACTCTTTAAATAAACAAATTTTTATTCACATACTTCGTCAATATAAACAATTTTTTCTAGAAACTTGGAAATTCATTTACCTCCAATAATGTTGAGATCCTTTAATCCAACCTCAGTTTCAGTATTCCTAAACATGCACTCCCAAGTTTCTAAATATATTTTTCATTCTTCATTAATTCTATACCATTCATATTTCAAAATACAAAATCAAAAGAAGTAAATACTCACTGTAATTATTAGATAATTGTCAAGAGGTATTTCAAACTGTATTGCTTTTCTGGTAGTAACGAAATCCATAAACAAACTGCTGAAATATTTCGTGACATCCAACAATGATTTAAATGGCTTTGCTCCATTCCAGCACACTGGAAGAGATGGGTCTTCCACTATCTCGTTAAGTGGCTTCTTGTGTAGATCCACTTTCATTTGTCAATCAAAATTACAATATTAATTTCTTTGTACTTCAACATTAGTAATTGATTGGTATCTTTTACTTACTCCTGTTTGAATTTTTCTAATGATTATCATATAAATCATTCTTTGAGTTTTCAATACAATTTACTTCTCTCAAAATTTACAAAGTCCTCAACTTTGGTGTTGAAAAATTCAGTTGCTCTAAATCGTTCATGACTAAAGATATATCTAATATATATATATATATATATATATATATGGATATTACATACACAATCATCCCAATTCTATTAGATTATTCTTTAGCTAGCATCAATAGAAAAAAAGAAATAGTAAAACCACTAACAAAATCAATTAACCTTTAACAAATGATCAACAGAATTCACAGTATACATCGAACAAATTAGGATAGGAAAAATTGCAAGAGTGCAAGTAAAATTCCAAACAAATTCTGAATTACAATTTAAGTTGTAGGTCGTAAGGACTATATGTGGTTCCAAAATTCGAAGAATCAAAAGTGGAAAACAATGCAGGAGGAAACAAATTAGGATACCAAAAAATGTTGAGAAGATATGAGTAGAAAAGTTACCAGTAACGCGAAGCAAGCCGGGAAGAAGAGGTGGAAAAATGAGAAGCAGCGGTTTGTTTATGGGAATAGAAGTGGTAGAAATTATCTGCTAGGAATTATCCAATGTCGGGTTTGACCAAGAAATTGGGGCTGCATTGAAATTTATTTCCTAATGATGAGCGGCTCTTGCAAAAATTAAAAATAATTTGTTGAAGTGGAGTGGCTTAATTGAAAAAGCAGGTGAATAAACTCTAGGAATTGAGGATTTTAGCTGAGATTTAATAGGGAATTTAGGTTGAACGATGAAGAAGGAGGAAGGGTAGAGTTGCGTATGTAGAGAAAGAAATAGAATGCACGACGGTTGAGTTTAAAATCTATAAAAATTGGAAGGAGGCTTGTGCTGACTATTTAAAGACTTGACTACATTTAATTTTGATAAATAATATTGGTAAAGTCACTATTTAAAGTTTGTATAAGTTTTTAATATGGAAAAGTTCATAAAGTGGAACAAAATGGAATAGTAATTATTATGATGCATATGACTGAGTGAGCTGAGTGGTACTATAAGTTTTACTACATTTGCAATGTCTGATGTATGTTATTTGTGTTAAATACATGAAATAGTTGCAAAATTATAACCAGAAGGAACAAACATAATTTTAAAAAAGTATCTAGCTTTGATTTACCATGTCATTTGATGATAACGAAAAGTCTAAACAGCTTCATTTTCCCCTTTCCTAGACCAAACAAGTTTATTTAATAAGTATATGTTAGCAAGTGTCATATGAGATGCAATATTGGAACACATTCAAGGAATAAGAACTTTATCAGTAAATCATATTGTTGTTCCTAGCATGTACATAAGTCAAAATTCGCTTACGATTATATACAGACTACAGGGACAAAATAACCTTTGTATCCAATCTACAAAATAAAAAGCAACTTACTGAAAATATAAAAAACAAAATGTTACATACATGAGTGAATATATTTGATTTCCTAGGCATGAAGTGCATCTACAGAATAACACAAAGAATGCGAAGATGTCCAGTTGCCAGAATCATCTTGAAAAGTAGAGTTGTCAACACATTTAAAGCCATTGTTCATACTATTGTAGGCAGAGCTAACGCATCATTAGCATTCGATATACAACAAAACTGTTAGATCAAATTGTCATTAAATACTGCAAACATTCAACGCTTCATTAGATTTATGGGCTGCAAATTCAAACCTTATTTAATCATTTTTTAAAAGCTATTATTGGATTCACAAATATACTAAAATTAAAAACATTATTATTATATTGGTATAAAAATATTTGTTGTTTTCTTAACTCTCCATAAAACCCCATACACTAATACGAACATACACAACACAAATCCAGATAAGCTTAGTTTTCTATAATAGTTCCATTTTTATACTAAGTGCCACACATTTTATTTCTCTTTAGATTTGGTCGCATAGCCCATCCAAAATTAAAAGGCTGGACTTGTGCCATAAGATGGTTGTGAGGCCTTATGATACTATAATTAAATTAATACTCACATCATTTTCTTCCTTCAAAAAGTTATAGAATGACCTTGGTCGTGCTTCAAATAATCATAGCATTAGACATACATTATATGTTTTTGCCATTAAAAAAATGAATCTCTTGAAATTCATTAAAGCATATAAACAACGGGCCATGTTTTAGACTGGGGATAAGTCTAAGAGATACAATTATAAATAATATTATAACTTAATATTATAAGATAAGGTTTACTTATTCTAGAGCTTACATTGAAGATTATTTGGCCTCCACAGGAGAAGGTTAGGTTTACTGATCACTAGCGCCTATTAAGCACTGAGACATTTTTCTAAAGTTGTGAAGCATTGTAACATTAAACTTTGTAGTTACTAAATTTAATAGAATAATCATTGAAACATAAGGAATATTACTTACTATATATTTCATGGAGTAGTGCATGATATTTGTAACTTTCATACATTTTTATATATCTTAAAATATAATGTTTAATTCAACACTTGAAGTGTTGAAAGTCCTCCCAATACAAAAGGCAAAAAATAGACTAATATGATTTTAGGTAAGTGATCATAGGTTTTTTGCGCTCATACTTGACTAGGAACATCTTTTCTCTAACATTGTGAAGCTTTATAACATTAAAATTCATAGATGTTCAGTTAACAGAAAAAAAGAATCACTGAAAAATAAAGGATATTACTTTCTCTATTTTCCATGGGGCAGTGCATGGTACTCATGACTTCCCAAATTTTTTCTATCTTAAAATATAGTATTTAATTCAAAAAGGTCGGAGTACTGAATGCCTCCTAATTCTAAAAAAGAAAAGGAACAAAGATGGTTTTAGATAACTAATTAAAGGTCTTTTTTGCACCCAAACTTTTTTAAGATCATTTTAGGTCGGATGGGATATAAGAAAAAGTGGAACATGTCCTACTTTAAATAATATATAACATATTAAAATAGGTTATTGTAACTTAGACGAATTATTTTCCTATTAAATTCGAGCAAGAATTTTTACAAAAAAAAACTATATAAATAATTCTTTTTTATTAAAACAAAATACTTTTATTTAAAAAGCTTCTGTGACATAAGAATTCTTATCTAACTTGAGTACCTTACGAATAAATAAGGCAGATGTAATCAATCATGAGTGATATATGTATACATATAATATAATTGACATATAAATAAGTAATCTTTACTCTTAAAACAATGTTTCTTCATAATGAAAACATAACTTCTTATTATCTTATACGTGATTGATGCGATAATAAATCGAGATTGTTTTCAAAATTTAATTAGTATTGTGACCATGTTATTTCAAATGACCATGGATTCAAAAATTATGTACAAACTCGTTGAAAATTTCAAATCGATAAATAAATAAGGCCATATTTCCATTTGAGAAAAGAACTGAAGAATCCAAATATAGACGTCATTATGATCCAATGCTTACAATCAATGGGAAACCTATTATCATTCGGAAGCAAATATATAAAAATGAATATTAACTTCGTATTCATATTGTACTAGTACATACAAAAGATATAGATAACTTAAACCCTTTAGATATAAGTTTCCTACATTTATTTTGATAACTTATATGTTACTTTTGATTCCCAACATCTTTACACTATAATCTTGAAATAACTGCCAAATTAGGAATAAACTATAGATTTTAATTTTTAAATTACAAAATGTAAGAGAATAAAATGGTAGTTTTACCCATAGGGTTCATCAAAACTGCCTTAGGCAACCAAAGTCTCAAAGGACTGTTGTTAAGATTTATGTGTGAAAGTTTGAATGAGATGATAATGATAGAAACTAATTTATCTGTAGATTAATTGAAAGACCAAAACTGGTAGCTAAACTTCTAGCATATCCTAAGTGAATCTTCCCAACAAAAAGGTGGAAAAACTTTTATGCCTTAGCTCATGTTCATACTTGGCTGAACAATGTCTTTCTAAAGCATAGATTTTCACATTGTTAATAGCATTAATCATTCGTAGCCTAATTTTTTATCAAGCCAAATATCAAAAGATCCAACAACAAAAATACAAATAGATTTCTCATCAATTATTCAATTAATGCCAACATTAAAATAGCAAAAAATTAAAGCAAAAAAACAGTGTCATATTAAGTATTTCCTAGGAAAAGTATAACCCTGAGACAAAAGAATCGAACCTTCTATGAGGAGGATTAACCAATGGACTGCGAAGGAGGATAGATCCAAAAACATAGGTCCAACATGAGTATTTTCTATAGCAGATGAGAGCAAACTCCACACCTCACAGTAGTCGATGCATAGAAAATCAACCGAGGTATCGAGAGAGCAAAGCATGGCATGGAGAAAAGGAAGCTGATGCCTGAAGAAAGGAAATTGAAGCCGCTTGTAGAATTTAGGGTTTAAAGGAAGGAATCATGTCAAAACTTAGCGGAAGTAGTAATTCTTTTAGGGTTAGGGTTAGGCAATCTATGATAAAAGGTAAGAAAGGACGTAAATCTGAGATGACATGATTTAGCGAGTATATCTTGGGAAATGAAAATTTAGGATTAGGAAGAGAAAAAGAGGAATGGAAGAAGGATTAGAAGATGGTTTCGTAAGAATGAAGGGAAAAATAAAAGGAAAGAAAGAAAAGGAAGAAGCCGTGATTGTTGAGTTTAAACTTTGGAGGAGGGGGGCTGTGCGCCCTTGAAATGTAACTCAGTAATAATAGTATAGTATAGATTTATCCATATGGATTTCTGTATTTTAATGCATTAAAATTACATATCTCCCATTTGGAATGGTTAACACAACAATTTCTCTATCTTATCCTTTATGTTACATTTGAAATTATAAGGAATTATCTTTTTCATAGTTATTGAAATAGACGGTACAAAACACGGAAAGTATCCCTATTTTATACATCTCTTTCTTTTAGATGCATTCCTTATTATTTCAACCATTATACTTTTATTTATAAATCTAAAACTTGATAATCTATAGAAATTCACATTGCAACACGTTATATAATTCAATAAATTAAAATACTACTTAAATCCTTATAATTTTTTATGATAACTAAATTTACATTTTACTTGCATAATTCATTTTAAATTTACAAATCTGGAATCATCACATATTTTATAAAATTCAGGAACTACTAGTACTATATACTAAGTTCTGGGACTATTAATATCTAATATTTTCCAGATTATTATACATGCAATATACAATTCAAGTTATCAATAACAGAATATGTAGGCAGGGTTTATAGTTTTATTTCACATAAATATATTTAGCTTATAACTCCAATTTACATTTCGGGCAAATAAGAATAGATTTACGATGATATAATTCTAATATTGTATAAAAATACATAATTTCCCACTCACCATTTTAACTTTCTAAATCTCCAGATCTATTCCCTGTTACTCTAGTTTGACTTCCTTTTCTCCATATTTGGATAAATACATAGCAAGCGTACACAGATTTATCAGAGATCTAGATTAGAAAAGAGATTTGGATTTGATTTACAATTTAGATCTGGATTTATAAGTTACCTTAGCTTTGGTGATTTGATTTTACCATATTCTCTTCCTCAATCATCTTCTACGATTCTCCAATTGTATATACGTTTAAACAATAACTATTTTTAAATATTTAGAATTTTGTGGAGAAGAGAAAATGGTAGAAATCCAACATCACTCCAAGAATACGAGTTTAAAAGTGGTGCTTTAGTTCTATATTTATAGGAGTTCAAATCAATGTCAGTCATTCGATTGAAGTATAATGAATCCGGGCCATTTGGCCACACACTATTGTCGAATTTACTCAGGCAACGGTCGACCGCTACCTATCGACCTGGGTGCACAGGGGTCGACCTATCCTTTATTTTAGCCGTGATTAATTATTGTTACTTGATTTGTTTAATTTGCTTCCTCATTTAAGCGACTGATATAATTTATTTCCTTAAACATTTTTCTTAACATTTAAGCTAACGTTAACTATCCATTTACTTTGACTGATGGTAACTAACATTAGTTAATTATTCATATTTCCTTAATTACATATGTGATTATTTCCAATTCTAAAACTTCAAACGTTAATAACGTTTTCATTTGAACTATAATCGGGAAACTCCGTATATGAAAATTGATCAAAAAATTGCCAAAAACCTAATGATGCAAGTTTCGTAGCCTTATTATTTATTTATTAATTTCTTTTTAGTTAATTGTCGTATAAATTAGGTAGTGTTACAAGGACCCTAAGTTATCAATAAGAAAGTTCATAGTGTTACAGTTTAAAATGGTGGCAACCCGACTCTCTACGTTACCTATGTTGTTTAGCACTATAATAGAACTTTTATCAAAATTAATTTTTAGACAAGATAATAATTTGAAACTGTACAAACTAAATTTAAGAGCTATAATATGATGAGGCAAAGGCGAAGTAAAGGGCATGTGTCATCAGCGTACTGGAGGACGGAGAGACCACAACTTATAATCTCATTTCCAAAAACCTACATACGATCCTATTATTTGTAGCTAGCTTAATAATTCTCATGAAAACTTCAACCGTTAAGTTGAACAGAAGAGGCAACAAAGGGTCACCTTGCCTAAGTCCATGTTTTGGTTGGATTTTAGTACCTAAAATATCATTTACCACAATACTAGAATTGCCTTTCCTAATAAGAGCCATAATCCTACCTACCCATTTTATGCTAAAACATCTAGATAGTAATGAATAATTAAGGAAAACCTAATCCAATGAATCAAAATCTTTAGCGAAGTCTAGTTTTAGAAGTGCATAAGTGAAATTATTTTTATAGTAGAAATTAATGAACTCTTGAACGTTCGCAACCCTATCGATGAAGTTTCTACCCTTGATAAACCCAGTTTGCAAGTATCGATTAGATCATTCATTTTAGTATTAAGTCTATTCACTAAAACTTCTAAGATATAATTTTGAAGAAGCAATTTAAACGCGAATAGGTCTAAATTCTTTTAACTCATTTTCACCAACTTTCTTGTGTAATAGAATTACATTAGCAAAATAAAAAATATCTAATTATAACTTGCCATCATAGAATTCATTAAATAAATTTTAAATTAATTTATATATTACTTCTATGAATACAAATTTAACCAATTTTAAATTTATCTATAACTTTTACAAATTTAAATTAAATTTAAACTAATTTAAATTCAAATTTTATATATTACTCATAATAACACAATGATGGCTTTAATACCATTGTCGAATTAGGTGCAACGAGCAATATGGTTAATGGAGCAAATTTCAAAAAAAATTCCTTTTTAATTTCATTATACACTAAATCTTTTATAGCATTATCATGAATAATTTATTTACGTCGAATAATATTTAATGTTATTGATATGATTCGTTTAAATTTTTATTTGAGTTTTAAGGTATATTATTATTAATATTGTCATTAACATGAATAACATTTATTCATATTCATATGAAAGATTTGCAAATTAATTTCATTGTTAATTCCTATTAAATTTTATTTAAAGTAGTATATGTATGTGTATTTAAAATAATTTTTTTATTAATTGAACAAGATTTTTTTAATATAATATTTAACAAAAATTTATTATTATTAATCCATATAATATTTTTATATATGTACAAACACAAGATTAACATTTTTTATTCAAATATAAATTTTAGATAGTAAATAATGTCCTGGTCTATGTTGACAATGATAATATACAATTATCTAATTAACAATTTTAGTTACTATTATCCATTTTCCAATATTAGATATAAGTTAATAATTTATCACTAAACGATGCCACTATGCTTAGAATTACAATACAAACATAAATGCACAAGTTCAATGTAAAAGAGAGTTCGTATGTAAAGGATATGCTTATATAAATAATTAGTACGAGGCCCATACTTCATACACGGGCAGATTAGGGAACAAAACCACTTTTGAATTATTTTTTGTTTGGTTGAAGCATATATTTTCCATAAAACGATACGCAATATAAAAAAATAGCGGTCGTAAGTTTAATGATAGTTGATGACTGTAATTCGAATAAGTATACCTAATTTGATCTTGTGCAACCAATTAATACGCAACCTACTTGTTGTATCTTAATTTTTGTTTTGTTTTGTTTTTTGCTTGATACAACTAAATATTAGACAAACATAGTACAAAAGCGCACATTGATTGCAGAACCAAGTTACATCATTGTGGTATTATTCAGAACACATATAGTTGTTACTCGAAAAGTGGCAAACCAAATATATTAGACACACGTGCACGTAAACATCTTAAAGGTCTTAAAACAAAATTTTGCCTAATCCCCATGTTAACTAAAGATTTGAGGCTAACACTGAAAATAGAAGGTGAAAGCAAAATGCAAATTATTTCTTTAGTGCAGTCATCCTATCTCTAAGATAATATAGCTTTGCTCTCCTAACTTCTTGTCAGTGAATTTCACTTCCTTAATTTTGGAGAACATAAAGGAAAGACATACTCCACTACAACTTCTACTACCATTCGGCATAGTCTAATGGTTGTATTTACACCAGTATTGCACTTCCACTTTTACACGAATGATATACCCAGGCTTTATATCAGGAATCTATCTGGAAGCTCGTACACTATTGATGATTTCATTGTTAGGTACATTCAACATTTGCTTTGTAGTTTTATCAAGCCCGTTGAATTTGATCCGCCGAGGTTGATGTACATTTGTGGAGGCAGTCATTGCCTTCAATAGAAACTAGATTAGCTTCACTCGTTATTGTCATGGACCTAAAACCATGATGCTTTTGTGCAAGTACACATCATTTGATAGTCCCATCACTAGTTTATATAGCATCTTAATCTTCACAATTATAGAAATTAAAGAAAACCGATGGTGCTTCGAGAAGGCTACTGATAGATGGGAGATGCTACAAGCTATTCATTCCCTACCAGTGGACATTTGAGCAAGGCTTCTCCCTAAGGACTGCATATTTCTGACACGAAGGATAAATGATAAATAAGAGATAAAAATAATGGAGTGATACATGTTATTATTTACCAAGTTGTGAGTGAAGTTTGAGGTTCGAAGATGCATACTATAAGAACCCATTTCTTAACCATCAAGACAAAGTAAATTTTATTATATAAAATATTTTGACTTTGAAGGATAGGCTGGAAGTTATTTACAGTAGTACCTTGTTTATGTAAATATTGTTGAAATAAATAAAACACAAAATTATATACCTTAAATTTAGTGCAATTCTGTGATGTGTTAAAATAATAAATCTCTTCAATAAACATAATAATGATTGCATAAGTAGCATAAGATACAAAAATATATACCTTGTTGATGTCCTGAATATTTTTTGCTATGTTTTTGAGATTTGGTTATTACTTTTATATCTTTAAAGTTTAGTGGTTGTTCCTTACTTACATATTCAGCAAAAGCATCATATGGAACCATCAACTTTGTTTACTACAATTAGCAACATAACCTAGTGTTCATTGGACAAATAATTTTTCATCTTTTTTAGAAAATAGATAAAAAAATGAATGAAACTAACAATAAGAGAGTAAAATAAAGTATGTTGCCGAGTAAAAGATGTTTTATATCTGATGTAAGGGGCAGAAATGTAATTTGATATGTACAGCTGTATTTAGACCGAGTCAAGCCAACTCTGACCGTATTGTATTATAAATACAAAGGATACTACATATGTAAATTCATTCAGATAGCAATAAAACATTTCTTTAGCAAAATAAAATTTTCTCAAATTTCTAATTTGGTGTCGGAGCAGCAACTAGCCTTACGGTAACACCTCGCCAAGTCAGGTCATCGAAGAAATATCATCATCTGAACTAAATATAGGATGTGTTTTCTTTGGATTCTTTTCTCATCAGAATAATCTTCATCATTTGAGAAAAGGCCAAGATCAAGAAGTATTAGTTCGTATCACCTGAGAAAGAAGCCAAGATCAAGAAGTCTATGTTCATATCTGTTTTCAACTTCCTTTAATATATCATATCACATTTCTCACTTCAGAAGTAAGTGCCTCACCATAAGATTCATCAACATCATCAGGATCCTTGGCTACACATACCCCGGTTTAGAAGCTCATCACCAATCAAGTTCTTGCATTCAAGAATCTTGAGGTTTAATCATGGCAGAAGAGAATGATAATGCTGGCAATATTACACCAACCAATTCAAAGCACAATTCCTCCACAACATCTCCATCAAGAAGAATAAATCAACAATAGCATAGGACATAACATGTTCAAGATTTAATCAGAATAATCATACATCCACAAAGTCAGTTAATCATAGCACAGTTAGATGAGGGCAACTATTTGCTATGGAAGTTTCAGGTTGAAACAACATTAAAAGAATATGGTTTGGAGGAATATATACTTGGAACAAGCATTATACCACAAAAAATTGTAACAAATGATGAAGGGAAATTGGTCAGTAATAAAGAATACTTTACACATCAGAGACAAGATCATCTATTGAGTTCTTGGATATTATCATCTATCAGTAAGGAGATTCTGCCTCAAGTCATTAGATGTAAAACATCCAATGAAATCTGGACAACCATTGAACAAGTTTTTACTCCACAATCAGCTGCCAAAATTATGCATTACAAAAGGCAAATGCAGAATTTAAGGAAAGACAACATGGCAATGAGAGATTATCTAGCCAAAATCAAGAATCACTGTGATTTTTAGAGGCAGCTGTTCATAAAGTGTCTGATACATAACAGATACTAACTATTATGAATGGTTTAGATAATGAGTATGAAGCTGTTGTAGTAGTTATGTCCTCTCAAGAAGTTATTCCATCAATCCAGTTTGTACACTCTACCTTACTTGCACATGAGGGTAGAATTGAACATAAGAAAGCATTTGATTCAGATTTGTCAATCAATTATGCAACAAATACAAGAAATAGAAATCAGGACAGAAACAGTAATGCAAAGAATACTCAAGGAACAAGAAATGATCAAAACAATCAAAGAAATCAGTCAGGAAGACTTAGAGAAAGAGGAGGTAAATGGAATAGTAATAGGAGGCCAAAATGTCAGATATGTGGAAAGTTAGGGCATACTGCCAACAGGTGTTATTTCAGGTTTGACACCAATTACAATGCATCACAAAATTCTGCAAATCAGAGAAACTATGCTATGAATGCAAATCTAGCAAGCATGCAGCAAGAAACCAAAAATGAGTCAGAGGATCATAAAATACATAACCTGAACATATCAGAATCTGGAAGGTCTGAATATTTCTATAATGAATGTTGGTACCTTGACTTAGGAGCAACACATCATGTTACCGGCAATCTACAGAACCTAAACATTGGCAATAAAGAATACAAAGGTACATAGTCTATTTGTATGGGTAATGGTTCTAGCATCAAAATTACACACACTGGTAATGCACAGATTAGGGGACAAAGAATACTGCATCTTAATAATTTATTAAGAGTTCCCAAGATAAAGAAAAATATTATCGGTGTATCACAATTTGCACAAGATAATGATATATATTTTGATTTTTATCCCAAAAACTGTCTAGTTAGAGATATTCAAGCTAAACAAATATTATTACAGGGTAAAACTCATAATGGACTGTACAGATTCAACTTTTCAAACTCAAATGACAATTGTTCGAACAGTTCAAGAAAATGCTGCTACTTAGCTGAATCAGAGTCAAGTCAATGTGTCAAAAGTGTATTTGATATTTGGCATTGTAAGTTGGGACATCCAAGTATAAAAATTGTAAAGAAAATATTAACTGATAATAATATAGAAGTTGAAAATATACCTTCCTTCTATGTCTGTACTTACTGTCAGATGGGAAAGAGCCATAAACTGGCCTTTCCAGAATCGCCATCTGAGTTTGATAGGCCATTGCAGATTATTGCAAATGATTTAAGGGGACCAGCTCCTGTAAACTCAGATTATGGTTTCAAATATTATATATCTTTTATAGATGCTTATTCCAGGTACACCTGGATTTACTTTCTGAAATCAAAATCGGAGACACAAAATGTGGTCATGCACTTTATAAAACTAGTGGAGAGGCAGACAAGTCAACAAGTAAAGGTAATACAAACTGATGGAGGTATAGAGTACAAGTCACTAAAAGAATATTTCCAAATGAGAGGAATTATACACAGAATGAATTGTCCTTATACCTCTGGAAAAAATGGGTTAGTTGAGAGAAAACATAGACACATAGTAGAGACTGGTCTTACATTATTAGCTTAAGCTTCACTTTCATTGAAATTTTGGCATGATGCTTTTGCACCTGCAGTCTATCTAATCAATAGACTGCCTACTAAAGTAAAGTATGACAAAACACCAATGGAAGTCTTATTTAAGGAAAGACCAGATTATCAGAACTTAAGAACCTTTGGGTGTTTATGTTTTCCTCATCTAAGACCATACAATTCACATAAATTGAATTTTAGATCTACACCATGCACCTTTTTAGGTTATGGTGTAAATCAGAAAGGGTACAAATGCTTGGATAGCAATGGAAAAATATTTATATCAAGGCATGTTGTGTTCAATGAACATATATTTCCATTTGCAACACAAAGTGTAAAAAATACACAAAATTTGCAGAATTCAAAGGCATCCATACCACCCATACCAATGCATGTCAGCAATCATAGGTCATCTTACATGGAGGAAAGAAAGAACAGTTCGGATATTCAACACATATTGTTCAATAGTGAATCAGGTTAAGAAGAATCTGAACAGGTACAGCATGAAAATTGTACTCCAACAACCATAAGCAATCAATAGACAAATAATAGAGACAACAGTCAAGAACAAAGCACAGAAAAATCAGCAAGCATACATCAGGAACCAGAATACAGAGGTCATCCAATGATAACAAGGTCTAAGAGTGGCAATTTTAAACCAAAGCTATATGCTACATGTACTACAAATGAAGAGCCAGAAACTCTTGAACAAGCACTCAACAATGAAAATTGGAAAAAGGCAATGGATGAGGAGTACAGTGCATTGATGAAAAACAAAACATGGAGTCTTATATCACCACCAAATCACAAAAGCATAATTGGATGCAAATGGACTTACAAATTAAAGAAAAATCCAGATGGAACAGTACAAAGATATAAAGCAAGGTTGGTTGCAAAAGGCTATACTCAACAATGTGGTTTTGACTTCAATGAGACCTTCTCGCCAGTGGTAAAACCAACTACCATAAAAGTGATCTTAACCATAGCTTTACATAAAGGATGGGATGTTAGACAGTTAGATGTAAATAATGCATTCTTAAATGGAGAACATCAAGAGGAAGTTTATACGGAGCATCCACCAGGTTTCAATCAATCAAAAGGTAGTATAATGGTATGCAAATTAAATAAAGCCATATATGGTTTAAAACAGGCTCCAAGGGTATGGTTTGACAAGCTCAAGACAACCCTTATGGAACTAGATTACCAACAAGAAAAATCAGACACCTCATTGTTTATCAAGACTCACAAAAACATATCAACATATATTCTAGTCTATGTGGATGATTTTATAATTACAGATGATAGTGAAGAAGAAATTAACCATGTTATTCAGCATCTGGACATACAGTTTTTGTAACAACCCGCATATTTTACGAATAAATATTTAAATGTTATATTTAAATATAGCATCGTTTGTTGAATTTAAAGTCCGAAATGTAACTTTTTGTAAACAGTCAAATCCGAACTCAAGACCACTTTGATTGAGTTCAAAACGATGTTTACAACTTTTTTGAGTATAAACATTGATATGTTTGGAGTTGATTAGGATTTTGGTATTTTGTTTGGGCTTTGGGTTGTGTTCTAGCCCACTAACCCAATAAGAGAACCCAAACCTTCTACCAAATACCTCCCACTCCACTCCTCTTCATTTATTCATTCCATTATTCCTAACACTCAAGCCCTAAAGGAAAAATGGGGGAAAAGAGGGGAAATCAAAATTCCTAAGCCCTAGATTCTTAGGAAATTCAAATTCAAGTTCTACAATCAAAGAGAAGCTTAGGTAAGCATCATCTTCCTCTTCTCCATCTCAATCCCTCTCCAATTTTCATAATTTCCTATAACCTAACTTAGGAAATATTTACATATGATCATAGGTTGGAACTTCTAGAGTTGTGATTGAAGTGGAGCTGATCTTTCCTTGTTTTAGAGCTTCTCAATTGTTGTTTTTGAGTTTAAAGGTGAGTTCTTGAACTCACATCTATGTCTATAGCTATCATTCTTGTTAGGTATGAATTCCTAACATCTATTTCATGTTCAATTGCTTTTGAATTGAATTGGTTTGGTGAATTTTCCAATTTTGGTATTTTGAAGCCAAAATCTATGAAAATACTACTATGGATGTTTGGACATGTTGTTTGGAGTGTATTGAAGAGCATTAGGGCTGGGTTGTTGTTAGGCATAAATCCCTAGCCACCATCGCTCATTCGATCACATTCGAGGTTATTTGACTTCAATGACCTAGGTAAATTTTGCCCTGAGCTTCAGCTCGGACGTTTGAGAAAACACTCAGACGTCTGATGCATAGGAATAAAAATTCCAGAACTTCAGCTCAGACGTCTGAGGTTATTCCCAAACATCTGAGCGATTTGGAAGAAAATTTCCAGACTCTCAGCTCAGACGTCTGGGAAAACCACCAGACGTCTGGCGTTGTTAAATTCAGCCAATTTGCCTGTTTTTATGTGGGTTTCTATTTTAATCGATTTTTTTGTTGATCCGGTTGGTTGTTGTCATTTATTATCAACTTTGATGACTTATTTTTTCTGATTTTTGGCAATATCCATTTGATGGATTCGATATCAATTTTCATGGTTTTAACTCACGTCGTCGTATGTGAATTTTTGGTGATAGATTATTTTTACAATCGTTTCTGTGATTTGTCACTTTAAAATACAAAGGTTTCTATACTAGTAGTAAATACTCAAACTCTTTAACATAAATGATTTCAACATTTACTTTTAGTACAAAGCTCGTTTTAAAAACCGTTTTCCAATCTATTAGTATATACAAACCTTTACCTCATTCGTACGAGAAATCCAATTAAACGACTTAGCAAAACAAGTGGTATGAAACGCTTGCGTTTAATTCGTTGGTTAATTATTTGACTTGTTCGATTGAAATCTTGTGACAATTTCGAGTGGAAATTTAGATTTTTTCCTTAAATATTTAAGTTAAGCCAGTGGTTATGGGACAAGAAGCTGAACTCATTTATTTACTAGCTTGGTGTAATTTACACTTTTATTGATCTACGATGATCATTTTGTGGTTTAGACTAGCGATATGCGATGTCTCTTAGTCCACGTGGGGGACTGTACCCCGTTCTGTTGAGCTTCGTCTCATTTTTTATAGGCTAGCGACCTACGAGTTTTATGGAGTTCGGTTCATCGGGCGTACCTTTGTACTACGTCGTTGTTCTGGCTTATTTGATTTTCAGGTTCCTCGGGCGTACCATTTTACTACGTCGTTGCACCGGCTCTATGGGTTAGCGACCCATGGGATAGCGTCTCGTTTTTGATACACGTGTTGGTGAGTTTTCATGCTCCTGTTTTTGATAGGCCTCCTTCTTTTTGTGACTTCTGGATTTCTAATTAATGATTTCTGGAATTTGTGTTTCACCAATATTTGTGATTTGCTTAGATAAGCTTTATCAATATTTGTGACTTGGTGAATCCAATAAAGAATATGACATTCTTTTTGGATATTTGTGGAGATTTGAGATATTGTATGATTTTCATTGTTATCAAATATGTACTTGTCACAGTATAACATTATTATTATCATATATTTTTGTCACATCTCTTATCCTACCTCATCTTGTATGATATTTATAGCTAGACTGATCCGTTTATTATTTTTCTTTTTAAATAATACTCGGGTCAGACCAAGGTGTTTCAGGTGCTTCCAGTTGACGTCTTAGTAGGGTCTAGCTCCTGAATTTTGGCTAACTACTTTAGCTTAGTAGTTTTTGTTTTTATACCTTCGAGATAGAGACTCCTTGATGTATACATATTCTTTTGTCTAGCACTTGTACCTATTCTTTTGTGATGTAGTGGGCCTTGTATGACCACTACTTTGATGTACACTTCTATGTGTTATATTCATATCTGTTTCCGCCTTAGTGATATGAATATCTGTGACTGATTTTGTGTTATGCTTATTTTATATTTGTTTCCGAATACCACATAGCCACTGTGTAGTAGCTTTGAGTTTGTATTTGATATGTCAGATTTCCTCTTGAAATGAAATGCATGACATACTATCTGACATATCGATACTCGCACAAAGCAATTACACAGATGAGCACTCCTCAACAGCCTTATTCTTTGTACTAATTGACGACATTAACCAGTAGTGTCCTTGGTTAGTGTGAGTATAGAGGTGGGCATCACAGCTTGGTATCAGCGCCAAACTTCGAAACAATGTAGAATAATCTAGCAAGGATCATTGTCCTAAGTCTCTCTTAGGAATGGTGCCTTAGGTTAATCCGAGTCTTAGGACCCATTCTATCCTATTTTCTTTTATGATGCCTTGTTTTATCAATCAAGTTTGTTTGATATTCATTCTGCAAATAACTTTTTCCTTTTCTTTCTTTCTTTCTTAAAGAAGAGAAATGGTTAGACCTGGCCATCCTAGCGCCGGTCAATCTAGTGCTACTCCTCAGGATGGCGTATTCCTGTCTGCCTAACAGCTTTTGGATCTTGTAAAGAATGCCCAAGCTGCCGGACCCATTCCTGAGCTTACTCATCCTAAATCTGGGTTTGCATGCTTGTGTGGTGATTATACCAATTTGGGTGGAAGGCCATTCAAGGGTTCCGAAAGCGTTATAGAAGTCCAAACTTGGCTTAGAACATGCGACCAATCTTTCCTCGCATGAATCTTATGGACCTACATCAAGTCCAAGTGGCTTCTAGCATGCTCCAGGAGAGAGCATTGGATTTGTATGAACTTTTGATTTCAGAAATTGTTGAAGCGAATCTTACTTGGGAGCAATTCCATGAAAGGTTCGAGTTGAAGTTTGTGCTGGAGGCTGAAAAAGTAACTTTAGCTCGATGCTTTGTTGACCTTATTCAAGGTGAATCTTCTGTGACAGATTATGTCGCATCATTTGAATCCCTCTCTAAATATGGGGTCAAGTATATTAATACCCCATTGAAGAAAAATAAAAGGTTTATCTTTGGGTTGAATAAGAACCTCTAAAAGCCTTTACTTATGAAACTAGAAGTTTCTTTCGATCAACTTGTAGATATCGCTCTTCGACTTAAGGAGGCCGATAAAGAAAGTGATGTTGAAGTTGTGGGTGCCAAACAGAACTTCAACATCAACAAGAAGAGGCATATTAAGTTCAAAGGCCCTAATCCCAATAAGAAAGGGATGCAAGCAACTTCGGTAGCAAAGACTCCTACCTCTAGTCATGGAGAATGCTACAATTGTGGTTCTAATGACCATTATGCAAATAGGTGTCCGAAACCCCTTTATTATCGCTATTGCAAAAGTTCGGGTCATCTTATATCTTTATATCCCAAACTTCAAAGCAAGAAAGATGGAAAGCTGAATGTTGTGCAAGCCCCTAGTAATACCTCTCTTAGTCAAGGTATTTATCATTCTATCCTTAATGGCATTATTATGTTCCGTGATCATCCTATTCGAGTTCTTTTTGATACGAGTGCATCTCACTCTTTTATATCAAAGGAACTTGTTGATACTTTGTCTTTTATATCAAAGAAGCATCGTTCGGCCAAAGGATCGTTCGGCTAAGAAGCATCGTTCGGCCGCCAAAGGATCGTTCGGCTAAGAAGCATCGTTCGGCCAAAGGATCGTTCGGCTTCGACTGACTACTGTTCTGCACTTCCCACCCATCAAACGTACCGTTCGGCATTGAGAAGGTGGTTCGGCGTCAACGCGTTCGGTCTACTTGGTTCGGCATATAGCGACCACTACACTTGGGCTAGAGTGTTCGGCCACCAAGCCCACCTGGGAAGTCCAGCCCATATTTGTCTATAAATAGAGGGGCAGGGTCACAGTGAAAAGGGACTTTTTTTGGGAGAGAACACTGGGGAGACTCTGCCATTTTCAAGACTTATTATTTTCTGTTAAAACTTGTATTCAAGTCATTAAGATATGGATTGTATCTGTATTCAACTACTTGTGAAACAAATAAAGATCAAAACTCAAAGTGGATGTAGGCAGTTACGCTGAACCACTATAAATCCGGTGTTCTTACTTTCTGCATTTAAATTAGCATATTCTTCCTTGTTTAATTTAACTTCATCACTTACATCTCTACACAATCTTTCTCAACGAGGTTAGTGACCAATTTTGGTGCTAACAGTGGTGTTTAACCTTGAAGTTTCCGACGGATAAAGGAGTTGTTGTTGTGCATGGAAATCAGGCAACTGATCGTGCGTGTTATGTGGCTGAGCTGAGAGAGGCCCAGCGAAGTGAGAAAGGAAAGATTATGGACAACTCCGTCCGCATCCGAGTCACTGAAGATTGACAAGTAATGCCCGAGCCTTGGCTCGGGCAGCATGATCGGATCTATAGAGACATAGATCCAAGGGACGATGATGAGGAACCCAAGGAGGCAAAAGTAGCGCCGGCTGAACTAACGATTGACATTCCAGTCAGCCGCGATGACCCATCACGGGTACTAAAGATTGGATCACAACTCAACCCCTCGATGATCGAGGATCTTACTGATTTCCTCCGAGCGAATCTGGATGTCTTCGCTTGGACGCATTCCGATATGTGCAGGATTTCTCCCACCATTGCGAGTCATATGTTGAACATAGACCCGAAATACGTGCCGGTGAAGCAAAAAAGGAGAGGTATGGATCCGGAGAGGTCCGCTGCTCTCAAAGAGGAGGTGGACAAACTCAAAGCCAATGGGTTCATCCGCGACGCCCTCTACCAAGAATGGGTCTCTAACCCTGTACTAGTGAGGAAAGCGAATGGGAAATGGAGGACTTGCATGGATTACTCAGATCTGAACAAAGCATGCCCTAAGGATAGTTTCCCTTTACCTAGAATTGATCAGCTGGTCGACTCAACACTAGGGCACGAGTTATTGTCATTTATGGATGCGTACTCAAGATATAATCAAATCCCGATGCACATTCCAGATCAGGAACCTACTAGTTTTGTCACAGACGTTGGACTGTACTGTTATGTAGTGATGCCTTTCGGATTGAAAAATGCAGGAGCAACTTATCAACGTCTGGTGAATCGGATGTTTAAAGACCAAATTGGTAGGACGATGGAAGTCTATGTGGATGACATGCTCATGAAGTCACAACAGTCAAACGACCACAAACGAGACTTGGCGGAGACGTTTGATATACTCAGACACTACGGGATGAAAATCAATCTCTTGAAGTGTTCTTTTGGTGTTGCGACGGGGAAGTTTTTGGGTTTTATCGTCAATGCACGGGGAATTGAAGCTAACCCAGAAAAGATTTAGGCTATTGGAGACATACAAGTGCCCAAAACCATAAAGCAAGTACAAAGCCTGAACGGAAAAGTGGTCACGCTAAGTCGATTCATATCCAGAGCGACGGACAAGTGCATTCCCTTCTTCGATGTAATAAAGAAAGGGAAGAGAAATTTTGAATGGACTCCCAACTGCGAGGACGCATTCCGCGCTTTGGTAAGACATTTGGAAAGTCCCCCAGTGGTGTCGAAGCCTATAGACCATGAAGTGTTGTATGTATACTTGGTCGTGTCTCAACATGCCATCAGTACAGCTTTGGTTCGCGAGGAGGACCGAGTTCAAAAGCCGGTGTACTATGTCAGTAAACGTTTAACGGGAGCAGAAAGAAATTATCCTAAAATTGAGAAGCTAGCCTACTGCTTGGTGATTGCATCACGCAAGCTTCATCCATATTCTCAGGCACATCCGATCAGTGTTTATACCGATCAACCTTTGCGACAGGTACTCCAACGACCAGAGACCTCAGGAAGGTTACTGAAATGGAATATTGAGTTCGATCAATTTGATATCACCTACCTACCACGGAGGGCTATCCAAGGGCAGGCGCTAGCAGACTTCATCGCAGAATTCACCATATCAGACGAACCAAACAGTGATGATGTTATTCCCTCCATTCGATGGAAACTATACACCGATGGGGCATCCAACGACCATTGCTCTGGGGCTGGGGTCATTCTTGTAACCCCTGAAAACTGATCAATATTTTATGCCTTGAAACTTAATTTCCCAGCTACAAAAAACGAAGCTGAGTATGAAGCATTGCTTGCTGGCTTAAAACTTATCAGGGAACTCGGAGTAAGATCGGTTGAGATCTATTGTGACTCACAATTGGTGGTATACCAAGTACGATGAGATTATCAAGCAAAGGGGCAGAGGCTCGCTCCATACCTCGCTCGGGCTCAAGAACTGTTGGCAGACCTTGAATATTACGATATTGCGCACGTCCCGCGTGAACAAAATAGGGAAGCCGATTCATTGGCAAAATTCGCAAGTACTGGCGATGCACAGCAGTGGGCTTGGTTCCTGTCAGAGTTTTGAAAATTCCGAGTATAAACGAGATGGAAGTAGATTTTGTGCTAGAAACAGAAATTGAAAGGGAGTCATGGATAACCCCATTCAAACAATACTTACTATATGGGACTTTGCCCAATATAAAGAACGAAAGATGACAAGTCATTTGCAAAGCTTCAGGATATATAATGCAGGACGAAATAATGTATCGGAGGGGATTCTCGGTTCCCTTATTTTGGTGCATCGCCCACGATGAGATAAAACGAGTCTTGAGGGAAGTTCATGAAGGAGAATGTGGTGACCATACTGGGGGGCAGACCCTAGCAAAAAAGATCCTCCGCTATGGATACTATTGGCCAATTGTAAATCGGGATGCTGTGGACTACGTAAAAAGATGTTACGAATGTCAAAAGTATGTGAAAATCCCAAGAGCTCCACCAACAGAACTCACACAAATGGTTAGTCCCTGGCCATTTTCAATTTGGGGGATCGATATAATCGGTTCCTTACCAATTTCCAGAGGTGGTGCAAAATATGCAATTGTTGCGGTCGATTACTTTACCAAGTGGGCAAAAGCAGAGCCTTTAGCTACGATCACTGCCAAAAAGGTAATTAATTTCGTTGTACGAAACATCATATGCCGTTTCGGCCTCCCACGGACTATCATTACGGACAAAGGAACTCAATTTGAAAGTAGGGAGTTCAAAGAATTCTCCCAAAAGTATCATATTGAGAAAAGGTTTTCGGCGGTCGCTCACCCTAAAGCAAATGGAAAAGTTGAAGCTGTAAATAAAATAATCAAGTCAATATTGAAGAAACGTCTGGAGAAGGTTAGAGGCAAGTGGGTGGATGAGCTTCCGACAGCGCTTTAGGCTTACAGGACCACCCACAAGTCCGCGACTGGCCATACTCCATTCACCTTGGCATACGGCACTGAAGTTGTGATACCCGTGGAACTTGAAGTTCCTTCTCATCGGGTAACTTATTATGACCCCAAGACAAATCAGAATCTCTTATTGGAATCGCTGGACTCTGTTGACGAAAAACGTGAAGAAGCTGATTTAAGAGCAGCCGCACATAAGCACCGAGTTGCTCGATATTATAATTAAAAGGTTCGACTGAGAATTTTCGATGTGGGTGATCTCATTTTGAAGCGAGTCTTTCAGACCCCATCACATCTGAATCCCACATGGGAAAGTCCGTATGTCATCGAACGGAGGCTTGGAGAAGGAACTTTCAAGCTAGTGACTGTAGATGGCATGACACTTCCCCACGCATGGAATAGCAAGCATTTGCGTCACTGCTACACCTAGTTTATTTCTTTTACATTTTAGTCGCAATTATTTTCGGTGTTTGTTCATTTTGCTGTTCTTAGTTTTTAGCATGTAATAAGACAATTCAATTTGTTTCCATTTGGCATGATCAATAAAGGCTTGAAGCCGTCTTTTCCATGAACTATTGATGTTTCCGTATGTTACAGTTCTGTAACAAAAAATAAATTACATTATTCTATCTGGCGCATGAACGCGCACCCAAACTTAAAAATCTCCAAGTCCCTAGAGTGCGGACTAGAGTACTCTGAGTCCCCAGAGTGCGGACTAGATTATAAACGACTTAAAAATCTCTGAGTCCCCGGAGTGCTGACTAGAGTACTCTGAGTCCCTAGAGTACGGACTAGAGTATAAACGACTTAAAAATCTCTAAGTCCCCAGAGTGCGGACTAGATTATAAACGACTTAAAAATCTCTAAGTCCCCGGAGTGCGGACTAGAGTAATCTGAGTCCCCAGAGTACGGACTAGAGTATAAACGACTTAAAAATCTCTAAGTCCCCGGAGTGTGGACTAGAGTATACACGATTTAAAAATCTCTAAGTCCTCGGAGTGCGGACTAGAGTACTCTGAGTCCCCAGAGTGAGGACTAGAGCATAAACGACTTAAAAATCTCTAAGTCCCCAAAGTGCGAACTAGAGTACTCTAAGTCCCCAGAGTTCAGACTAGAGTATAAACGACTTAAAAATCTCTAAGTCCCCGGAGTGCGGACTAGAGTACTTTGAGTCCCCAGAGTACGGACTAGAGTATAAACGACTTAAAAATCTCTAAGTCCCCGGAGTGTGGACTAGAGTACTCTAAGTCCCCGGAGTGCGGACTAGAGTATAAACGACTTAAAATCCTCTAAGTCCCCGAAGTGCGGACTAGAGTACTCTGAGTCCCCGTAGTGCGGACTAGAGTATAAACGGCTTAAAAATCTCTAAGTCCCGGAGTGCGGACTAGAGTACTATGAGTCCCCAGAGCACGGACTAGAGTATAAACGACTTAAAAATATCTAAGTCCCTGGAGTGCGGACTAGAGTAAATGACTTAAAAATCTCTAAGTCCCCAGAGTGCGGACTAGAGTACTTCGAGTCCCTAGAATGTGGACGAGTATAAATGATTCAAGCTAATAACTCAGCCTCTGGAGCACAGGCTAAAATATAAGCAATTTAGAAATCTCCGAGTCATCCGAGAACAAACGAGAGTTCAAGTGGCCTACACAACCCTGGATTTCAGATACAAGATGGGTGGTGAAGCTAAGTAGCAAAGATCATCAAAAAACAAAGTTTTATTTACTAATCGAGAATTCAGTTTCACTACAACTTCTCCTGAACCCGGAGCAAAAAATCTATTTACAACGACTACGAGAATAAATAGAGATAATTACATAATCTAGGCTTATTCGCGTTGAGCAAGGCATGATGGCTACTTTTTTGACTACTTCTCCTTCCTTGGTTTCTCTGAAGACTCCTTCCCCCAAGCATTTTTTCCTAAACGCCTTGCTTGCTAGGAAAATGGTGCCTGGGGAAGGAAGAGGGACTTCCTGTGGCGAGGTTCCATCGGGGAGTATAACCTTCAGGGCCTGTTCAATGGATCATCAAGCTCCACCACCTGAGGCTCAACCTTAATCTCAGCTTTCTTCTTCTTCTCTTCTATGATTTGCTCCGCCATGCTTGATTTTGAAGTGTGTTCAGAGGCGCCCGTAATCTCAACTTCATCATGTCCCTCCACGGGCGATAAATTTTTAGATTTGTCTTCATCGAGCGCCCCGATCACTTGAGCGTCGGGTCCGGGAGTCTCTCTAGTCATAGTTTCCTCTCTCGTTTTCCCCTCCTTTTCTATGGCAGCATCGCGCCCTAGAGTTGGCTCGGGGTCAGAATGGCCTGCACGAAATCGTAAGAACAAATGTTAGGATACATTTATTATTCGCCAAAAGCGATGGTCCTTTGAACTCTAGGAGGAAAAGCTATGTACTAGTTTCTGGCCGACTCTCAATGGTTCGGGGAGTTTCACCTTTTGGAATAGGGGATAGAGCGTGAATATCAAGTCCAGGCTTCTCTGGGTTATAGCCAATACGCTGCTCAAAGGGATCAACTGATGGGCGACCAGTCGGTTGAATAGGAGGAGGAACTGAGGACTCGGTTCCGGATGGACCGGCAGTGTCACTTTTTCCTTTTGATGAGGAAGAGTCCCTTCCATAAAGGGCCTTTGCCGCAGATAGGTCAGTGCGCTCATTCTCGCGAAGTATTTTCTTCACAAGAGACTCCTCATCCACCTCTTCAGTTCACAATTCAACCTTTTTAATTTTTATCAAAGTGTCCCATGGTTCAACCAAAGATTCGAGGTAACCTTCGCCAAGAAAAGTTTGGTCACGATGCATGAGAACTTGAGCGTTATACTCGGCTATGAGTGGATCAAACATGCACTTAATTTCCTCCCTACCAGCCTCAGTGCCCGTCTCAATGCGAGAATCGATTTCCGAGAGCGCCATTCTTTTTCCCTCTTCATGGGCCACATCCTTCAGCGCTTCAACTTTGGAGAGCTCCTCATCAAGCCTTGCTTTTAAGAGTCGTGTGGAGACAATCTCGTCACAATATCGTTGTGACTCCTCTTGGGCTGCAGTTTCTTCTTCTTTTTCTTTAAGGAGTAGCTCCTCCAATTCTTTAACTCGCTAAGCGAGAGCATTCTTTTCTTTTTGGATGGAATTCTTCTCTAAGGCTAAAGCGCCACAGCATTGAACCGCCTCATCAATTTCCTTTTTGTGTGCGACTTCCAAACGATCAACTACTTCGGCTGTGTCTTTAACGGTTTTTTGAGCAGCTTTAAGTTGATATTTATACGAGGAAAGCTCTTCATCCTATGCTTTGATAATGCCTTTGTCGTGGATAGCTTCAAGTTTCAAGCGATCAATTTCATGCTGACGTTCCACCGAAACTTCTGAAACTTTTTCTACCAAATGAACGAATGCGTCGTCTTGGACATAGACATTTATTACAAGCAATGGCACTTTGTTTAACATGCCCTGGAATAGGATGGATCGCCAGAAGAAACTTTAGTCCATCAAAGCATATTTTTGGAAATGTGGTTTTAGCACAGCTAGCTTTTCTGCTATCGATGGATCGTGTGTAGGGCTGGAGGAAGTTTGTTTAGTCGAAACAACAGATTTCTTGTGAAGCTCACGGGACTACCTAGTGCTTGATGAACCGGAATATTGATCACGAGGAGCTTCAGATTGAGACCCCCTTTGAGCAGATTTATCCCTGCTATGCTCTGATTGAGGAAGAGGATCGTTGGGGTAGGAAGAGTGGCTATAAGTTTTCCTTCGAGGCGATGAATCTCGAGGACAATAGTCTCTATCGCTGTTGTCATCTTTATCTCGGCGTTTTTCGGGCCCTGAGTCTCAGCTAGAGTGATGAAAGATAGAGGAACCGTGAAGGCGGTCGAAGCCGTGTGATTGTCCCATGTCACCCACACAGAAATCGAGTGAAAACAAGTTAGAGATGATCATATGATGGCTAAAACTTAAGTGCGGGTGGAGAGTGAGTGTTAGTGTGTGTCCTAGTGTTTCCCCCCAACGGACCAGTTTCTTTTGATTTACTTATCGAAGTTTTTTCTCCTTGCTGATGGGCTTGAACGCCTTCGTCACCTCTCACGGGCGAGTGAAGTTTTAGGGCTTCTGGGTCATCAAAGCCATAATTGAGCAAGTCATCGGGAATGGTGAGGTCTAATAAGCCTTTTAGTGAACCCTCTAAGTGTTGTGGAGATGGCCCTTTCTCCATCGGAGTAATTATGATCTTCGAGGTTCCGCCCACTATCTTCTTCCTTAGTTTGTAGGCTAGTTTCTTTTTCCCCTTTGATGGGGAGACAGTTCATCGACGTCGGGTGCGTCGATCACTAGTTCTGAGAGAGGACTTATATGCTCGTCGGACGCGCTAGAAACACCGGCCTCTCTAATCTCACCTTCCTCGGGCATGTCGGAGGCCCCACCTGTAGGGGGCACCGAAGACCCAGCTTGTTCTTTACCCTTCTCCATCATGGGCTTGGTTGTAGTGGCACTGGATGGGAGACTAGTTCGGCAACTTTCTGCCAATAGCCCAAACTTTCGGAGTGACTCATTGGAAATTACGACTTTGATCTCCCGGTCCTCCATGGGAGTAGCACGAATGGCCTCGACGGCCTCAGAATACCTCGCACCTTCGGGATGTGGGCTGATGCTTGCAAAAGACCGAAGGAAGTTTAGAAAAAATGCACTTCATGCCTCAGGTAAATAACGAGTCTGGAAATGGAACTTACTCCCTTCCAACCATCTTCTCGCAAAGCCAGGGGCAGCGCACATAGAACCACTCCTGCTTATATTGGGAGAATTTACTCCATGCCCCGGTCAGGATTTGACACTTAGAGTGCAGCTCAAGAAATATGAAAGAAGGGCTGTCAAATCGCCTTTTGAACCGATAAATGTAGCGAATATCCTCGAGAGTGGGGAGCCTGGATAAGATGCTCATAAAGAGAATGCAAGTGCCTTGGAGAAATGCATGACTGTTAGGGTGAAGCTGTGCCGGAGCGATCCTGATGTACTGCAGCACCTCTCGAAGAAATGAGTTGAACGGTGGCACACTCCCGACCCAGCACATAAATTTGCTACAGGCTGTATATCCAGCTAAGGGTAGGTGGGGACGATCTTGTCCTGATTGGATTAATATGTCGTCAAAAGGGATTATGTGGATTGAACATAGCCGGCGAAGGGCGGTTTCATTGATTCTTGAAGCTTGAGAATCAGTTGGGTTGTCCAGGATGATTGCTCCATCTATAGCATCAGGTGTCGGACCAATAATTACAGCGGATGGATCCAGAATACCCTGCGTGGAGGTCGTTGGTGGGTCCGAAGTACCTACTACCTCCCGCTTATCGGAAATTGTAGCAGAGCTCGACTTTCTGGACATCTTTAAAGAGCAATGAATGTGGAAAAGTCCTGTTTGAACTATACTTGAAAGACAATCGATATTAGAAATAATGACAAAAATATTCCCCTGTGTGGTGTGTGGACTAGTGCAATCGTTCAGACATGAGTATAAAAGAATTAAAGCTTTAAAAACCGATGGAGCGTGGTCGAGCGCTAAGCTATTGTCTTCGAAGACCGTCGTCGTTAACCGTCCCCGAGGGCTTGTCCTATGATCGGTAGTAGGGATCCTGGAATTGGGCATTGACATCATACGTTGAAGGCTATTGTTTACTTTGGCTAAGTTGAATACATGTTTACATTTTGTTAAAACCGTGAAGTTGTTAGTCCAAATCGGCTATATATGCTCATGTGTTTAAGTTCTCGTCATTGTTCGTTATTCTACGATTAGGCGTGGGAGTATGCAATCTTGACATATGCTGTGTTCAAGTGGAGATGGTCCTGAATTATCAATGTCGAACCCAAGGCCTAAGGCCGATCGTATCTCTAAGCCTACATACCGAACGGCTTATATACAAGCTACCGAGCGGCCTCCCTACCGAACCTCTATCCTTAACAAACGAACGGCCCCACTCTAACTTTGACCGACCCACTTTCCTAATTCCTTGCCATCCTGTGCTCTCCCTCAGGGCCGAGCGACACTCTGGACCAGAGACGCCGACCCACTCGCTCACCTCCATCTCACATCCTCAAATCACCTAAACACTCTCCTCGGTGCCCACCGAATGACACTTTCATTCGTACACTACCCCCACTAGAGAACTAATGGCTAGTAGGCTTCAACCCAACCTATTGACTTGGTATTGGCACTCAGCCTACACTTTCTAAACTTACTAACTCCTGCCGACCAACTTCTACTTCCTTATCCCTCGTTCCCTATTAGCCGGGCTACATTGTACCAGATCACTAAACCAACTCTACTTCAATAACCTAACAACCACACTCCCTCGCTCGGTAGCCCAACAGGAGCCTACGTCCTAGAGACCACTGGCATCCTTTCTCCTCTCCATCTAACCGGCCTCGAAATCAGTTAAAACTGTATCGAGTTCCAAACCTAAGGCATGTTCTGACCTCAGATTCGTCTTCCTCATCTACACGACTTCCACCATCCGTAATCTGAAGAAAATTCATGAATTCGAATTTCGTACAAAACCCCTAATTTGGGAATGTCGATTGAATGAGAAGTTCATACCTAAGAGAATGAATCAAAGCTTAGGGAACTGCTTGATTTGGGAAGTTGTGGAGCAAACGTACTGGATTCAGGAAGAGAGAGGAAGATTGAGGAGGTAGCAGGAGTTCGGGGGAAGGTAAGTTAAAAAGTCCTGTAGAGTTGAAGTGAAAGTAAAGGGAAGAAGAGGAGAAGTGTTGGCTTTTATATGAAGAAGGGGAGGTGAACAGGCATTAACCAGTGGACCCGGCCAAAGTATCTCACTGGGTCGGTGAACAATCATACCGAGCGACAATGAGTATGTCGAACGAGTGGTCCGACGTGTGTACGTCTATCGAACCGCACCAAAGATGATAGCGCAATGGAGAAACATATTCCACCCAATAGGTGGAGAAGAATGGGAAGCATGGATTGCTTATGATTCAAAGCGCATCATCATTGGCTCTCACGATACGCTTTGGGGGGCAAATGTTACCTGGATGCTTGGCCCGGCTACAAGATACTGGTTATAGAAGTCAATTTGAAGGGTTCGGCCTATGCACACGGGTCGGCCTGTAGACATGGCTCGGCCGGAGTAAAGGGGTTGTATGTCGTTCGGCCAAAGAAGGATGTTGTTGTGAATTCCATATGTATTGCTCGGCTTAAGGTGAAAGTTCATCGTTCGGTCAATTATCGTTCGGTGTAGAATTGTTCCAACCTTAAAGGCGCATTGTCATTCGTTGCTCGGTCTGGATAGTACACTATGTGCCGTTCGGTCTATACGTTTCAGCAATCGCCGCATAGTCAATTAAGTGAAGCCATACATGGTTCGGCTAAGGAGTTTGGTTCGGTCTTATTTCAGTGCTCGTGGTCCGGTCATGACCATTTAGTGCATACCGCTCGGCAACTCTCGTTCGGCTAACGCTGCTCGACTAAAGGAAAGAAGCTAAAGGAGCACAGTACATGTCGCTCGGCAAGGGTGGCTTGGCATCGGGGCGTTCGTAGTCACATGTCGCTCGGCCATAAAAGGAAGGCTACGTGGCTAGGTGACTCCTCAATCGGCCTTGAAGGGAAGATTTAGCGGCTCGGCCGTGGGGCGTTCGGCATGGTGCCTTGTTCATTTCGGCTCGGCAAGCATCCATCGGCAAGAGTCACATGGCAAGCACCGTTCGGCAAGGCCTCGCTCGGTAAGAGTCGCTCAGCATAAACCGTTCGGTATGCCTAGGTCGGCATACAGAAGTTGTCTATTGTGGGCCGAGTCATCTTTTCTCCAAGGCCCAAGAAGGAAGTCCAGCCTATCTTCGCATATAAATAGAGGGGCAGGGGTACAGTGAAGGGGGACCTTTTTTCGAGAACTCCAGGGAGACTCTGCCATTTCGAAGACTCATCTATTTTCGATCCAAACTTGTAATCAAGTCGTTAGTGCATGGATTGTATCTGTATTCAATAGTTTGAAGAAGCAATAAAGATTAAACTCAAAGTGGACGTAGGCAGTTACGCCGAACCACTATAATTCTGGTGTTCTTGTTTCTGTAGTTAATTTTGCATACATTCCTCTATTTTAATTTTCTATCTTCATTAATCTCTCTACGCAAATCCTTTCTTAGGTGTTAATGACCAATTTTGGTGCTAACAGTAACTTACCAATTATAAAAGTGGAAATGTTAAAAGAATATGTAATGGAAATTTTTACAAGTAAAACTTATGTAATGGAAGTGTTCAATGAAATTTACTTTTATAAATAAGAAATTTGATATGAAAATAGTTATAAACTTGAGTTAAAATTGTAATACTACTAATTAAATGAAATAGAAAATGAGTACTGTAAGTAAAGGATTTTGAACTTAAGTTAATATTGAAACTATTTATAATTAAAGTAAATAATAAAATGAATGTAATGCAATAAAAAGAAATTGACATGATATGAATAAATGAAAATGAAATTTTGTAAGTAATAAAGGAAAAATAAATGAAATAAACACTGAATGAATGAATGGGAATAAAATTTTGTAAGAGATAAATGTAAGTTAAAGAAATAATCCTTGTATGAATGAAAAGAAAATTAAAAACTGTAAATGTCATGAAAGAAATTTAATAAGAATAACTCAAGTACATTGTAAATTATTGTTTGTTTTGGTTTATGGGTTGTTTGGGATAGGATACTTCTAATTGTTTAAGATGTATGAATAATCTATTGGGTTCATCTAAGACTGTTGAGTAAATGGTGCACTCAATAGTTTATTTGTCATTCTAGGCGGTTAAAAATTTCTGAACCCGAACAAACCATTTGTTTGTTTGCTATGGATGGATGGTTGATTATACTGATTTCATATGATGATTGTATGCTGGGATTGCAAGTGATTGTTGTTTTATATTGATTTGTTTGTTAGTGGTTGAAACAACTTTAAATATTTCATTTTATATAATTATTAACTATTTTAGATTATATAAGTGAAATAAAGGTTATGGAAGCAATTGCCACTGCTTTTGGTTTCGTAATTAAGCGTTGTTTGCCCGACAAATAGGTACGTTCTCGGATTACGGTTTTCTAGCGATATTATATTGTTTTTCCCACTGTTGGGATATATTATTTTGAAAATTTTGATATATTATTATTACTGATATTACTATTTCTCCCAGACCTCTCCGTACAAAGGAGACTCTACCGAAATTTTTCGTGAATTTTGGACATAGAAAATTTTGAGAAATGTTTTCCAAACTTTATTAATTTGAGTATAAAAGGATTTAATTGTTATAAATTGATACATTTTATTTAAATTAATTAATTTTGTAAATTTATTTGTTTATAAATTTAATATTTTGAATAAGATATATTGATTTCTAAATTCTTTCTTTTTCCTTCTTTTACCTTTTCGGGGACGAAAAGTTTTGAGTGGGGGAGAGTGTAACGACCCGTAATTTTCGACGATTTAAATTTGTTAATATAATGAGATTTTGGTAATATAATATTGAAGGAAATAAAATTTGTGGTTTTAGAATGAAATAATAATTAGAATTAAAGGTATTAATGTTAATATAAGTTGACTATTAACAATTTGAATGAAAACCCAATAAATGAAATAATGCAAATGTTATACTTGGCTATAAATGGAATATATGAAAACAAATGTAAGTTAATTATTAATAACCTGAATGGGATTCAGACCAATTGAATTTATGTAAATGTTATAACTTGGTTATAAGCTTAACATGAGAAAACCAATGTAAATGTTTAATTGTGTAATGAAATGGTATAATAAATGGTAATTGAATAAAACCAGTATTGTGTAAAGAATTATAATAATTGTTGTATTAATATGTGCATAAATTTAAAATGGGATATAAAATGTAATTTATAATTTAAAATGTTGACTTATTGATAAAATAGTGTGTAATGAATGGAAATGGAAAGCAAATTAAATTGAATTATTGGAAATTTAATTTATAATCTCTAAATATATTGAAATTGAAATTTAAACTTTGAAATTGGTGAAATATGCAACAAATTTTTTTATGGGAATTTGTTATAAAGATTTATAAATTACTAAGTAAGCCAAAATGATAGGGTTGTAAATAATTAAAAATTTTGATTGAAAAGTGATTTATTTAATTTAATAATTAATTTATTTAATTAATGTGAAAATACCCATTTTGGCCATTGACTCGGATTTCGACGAAACTAGTTTCCTCGGATCCGTAACGGTGAATTATTATAGGATTTCAATTTTCGTAGCGATCGGACTTGTCGTTTGATCGAACGGACTCGAAACGCCTAGAAATTAATTTAATTGAAATCAATTGAAATCAATTTGAAATAAGATGATTTTAATATAACTTCTTCATACGATGGAATTAAGACTTGAAACCTGTTCCATTGAGTTTAAAATATTTGAAAACATCTATTTTGATATATGGGATTATCCATTTTCGTTCCGGAGATAGAACGGGCTTTTCGGGTCATTTATCGTTCAACGGGTAAATCAATCGTATCCATTCATTCTATTTTTCCTGATCTGTCCTCGTTATAAACCCTAGCCATTCCTCATTCTCATTTTTCTGTACGTACATTCTTTCTCAATTCCTCATTCCAACGGCAGACAAACAAATTCTCCGTTCAATTTCAAATCAAATTCCAAATCAAAATTCAAACTCCTCAAACTATATCAAATTATATATCGATTTGAAGCTCTCGGCGAGCGTAATCTTCTGCAACAATTCGTTTTTCAATTCGATTCATCGTTTGTCCAGAAATTCAGGATGAAACTCGGCCGTTCATAGGCCACAATCTCGATCCAACGGTGGATCTTCGTCCTGGCGACGATCGGGATGCGCCATCGTGTAAAACTCGTCAGGTAGGGGTCATCCATGCCATTCGTTGTTGGTGTTGGTTGCTCGAATCGCCAGAATTGGCCCGTAGTTGATGTGGCGGCGCACGGCAGTGGGAGGCAGGAGGAGGGGCCGCGAATCCGAGGTGGGGTCGGCTTTGCATGGTGGTGCCAGGGATGATGGCCGATCAGGGTGCAGAGGCGCGTGGCGATAGGCGTTTGTGGTCAAAGCATCGATCAGGTGGCGGGTGTGCTCTTTCGTGCTCGAGAATACTAGGGTTTCGCCTGGTATGGTATGCTGATGTGTAAGCTTTATTAATTATTTTATTTAATTTAAAATTCAAACTACAAATCTTCTCACGCGTATAACTTTCGCATACGAGGTCCGATTCATGCGCGGTTTGATCCGCTGGGATCGTATCAAAATTCCGGACATTTTGACGCTAGTTTAGACGGATTATGAGACTATTTGAATTTTGGGCTTAAATTGGATTTAAATTCAAAAGGTGAGTGTTTTGACCCACTCACAACTTCTAAATTCTCTTATATTTGTTAATTTAAATTCATGATGTGATTAGGAATTTATTTATGGCCGTTTGATATATTTAAATTGCTATTCCTATTAATTTGTATTATTCTGAATTAAATCGTTATTCAATTTATTATTGAATTTAAATTGCCAGTTAAATACCTGTTATTAATTTATCAATTATATATCGATGTTTATTGATTGATTTGGGATGATGATTGTTGATATTGGATGAATGGATGTTTTATTTTATATCATTATAGACTGCAAGTTCACTATGTGTTGAAATGATACATACCCGAATGATCAATAGATTAAGGAAAAATCGTTATGGGTTGAACTGATAGACTTGAGCGATTTTATGGATTCATTATTAATTCGGGATTGCGGTTTGAAATGATATATAACCGTAAATATTAAATTGCGGATTAAAATGATAAATATATGTATCACTTGACCCTATGGTAGAAAATTATATACGGACACTAAATTTAATGATTTTGAACTTCTTAAATTTTGAATTAATTAAATGATATCTTGAAATAAAATTTGATGTATATAAATTGAAGTATTATTGGAAAATCGAGTTTTGTGTTGAAATGTGAATTGGTTTAAAAGGAATTGCTTTAAGAAATTAAATTGGAAGTTTAAAGTTAAACTTTTAAGTATAAATGAAATTCTATCGAAATCAAGTTATTGAAGTTGTTTGAAAATAACCTTGAAATATTTTGAAATTGGAGTAATCCGAATTGATATTTGAACATGGATTGAAACGATATGAAATTCAATAGTTTATTGAAATGTTAAATTGAAAGGTTTGGAATTTGGTTTGTTGACTTGGAAATTGAAAATGGTCCAAATGTGTTGAAATGAAATGAATAGTTTAATTTGATATTAATTCCAAATTCATGTTTTAATATAAACTGTTTTAAAAATATATTATTTCAAATTTTCTAATTATTAAGATTTCAAAGTATTAAACTATTTTAACCTGCATTAATTATATTAAAACATTTTAACCTATTTTAAACCATTTAATTTATTTAAACTAATTAACCTGTTTAACCTGTTTTAACCTGATTCCGGAAGTAAGTAATGATTTCGAAAGTGATATGATTTGAATTGAATATGATATTTTGATATCAATTATGAAATGATTTTGGAAATGTAAAAGAACCATTCGGTGTGTAATAAGTTATTGGTTGTTAAAGAGACCGGGATCGGATATTGTCATACTCTCTGCCAATACCGAAAACTACTTTAACAACTGTGTACGCGGTGAAGATTTTAGAATGAAGTAGGATGGTTGGAGACGATCCTGTATGAGCTATATACGTGGACCTGACTCTCATGAGTTAGCTTAAGGTGGCTAAAACAAGAGCAATTGACGGGCCAAGTGAGCTCATTCCTCCGATAGGGCACACTTCGTCGATAATATATTCTGACTTTGTGATTGATTTGGTGGCCACCCTCGATTTTTGATTTGGGAGTGTATTCCGAGGTGGGCGGTAGTAGCTGCTATGCGTTACCACCGATCCGGAAGTGTAATTGGTATATCTACTCTGACATTGCCTAGTTGTCCGTGTCACCTACCCTATCGAGACCACTACGAGTTTGTTTTGTACCGGACCTATGGATTGCCCTCTGACGACGTCCAGTACGGATAGGATTACGGTATTGTATAGACTATGAGAATATATAAAAATGTGTTAAGGGGGAAATGGGTAACGCCTTAACTTTATTTTAATAGTTTATCTTACTGTAGACATATTATAATAGCGTATTGTACTACATAGTAGATAGTTTAACGGATCCTTAGGAGATGTGAATCCCGAACATCTCTTAAGTTACTGCACTCACGTTAGACACTGGATAGGAGATGTCAAACCCCGTAAACATCTCTGACGCCGTTCCACTCATAGTTATTTACCGTTGATTTAACTCACATAAGACTTTTAGTTCTAACTCGAGTGTTTTGTCTTTTCAATTCGCTCGGGTCAGCCTGAGCATTTCAGGATTTGAAGACTCTATTTCTAAGGACGAAGACGAAGATTTGTACTACCATTATTTACTATATTTATTCCAGTGCATTCATACTGTTCTGCTGCATTATTTGTTTGTTCTCTGTTTATATAACTCTGATTCTGTATTGTATAAGTATAATCAAATGTTTTGTAAACAGCTTTATGACCTGTTATTTGATTATTATATTTTGTCATACCGCTGTGAGATTCTGTTTTGTTTTTTCTTTCTCTGTTTTTTCTTATTTATCTCATAACAATCCGCTCTTCTGTATGATTTGAGTTGGCACGTGTGTCTGCTTAAAATATATAAAAAGACGGGATGTTACCGGCAACAATACCCTAAACTTGAAGCTAAATCAATATGCTGCTTCAAATAATTTCACGGACCAGAAGTCATAACGGCAAACCTGTCAACAACTCAACTCAAGATCAATAGATCAACTCACTTTGTAGAATCACATATCCCAATCTAATTAATTGTAGATCTATGATGAAGCAATAAGCAATCTGAAGTTTGATAATCTCTTGCATCAGAAAGTTTCATCATTTTTAAAAGCTATCATAACTTCCGGCAGCAAAGGAAGAGAATTTGGGAACGAGAGCAAAAACCCTAGGTTGTTTCGAGGGAGCAAATAAGACAGTAAAATAAAGTATGCGGCCGAGTAAAAGATGTTTTATATCTGATGTAAGGGGCAGAAATGTAATTTGATATGTACAGTTGTATTTAGACTGAGTCAAACCAACTCTTGCCGTATTGTATTGTAAATACAAAGCATACTGCATATGTAAATTCATTCAGATAGCAATAAAACATTTCTTTAATAAAATCAAACTTTCTCAAATTTCTAACTCTAACCACAATAAAGCATAAGAATCTTAAGGTTAAGGCTACATAAGTTTAAGAATGTGAGATGGAACAACCAATATGACTGGAACAAACAGTCATGTTTGTATATTTATTGCTTACCAAATGAGTACGACCTTTTAGGTATGTAGATTAAAGTGTAAGAAAACTTTTAGGTATGTAGATAAACTTTCTCACTGTAAGAAAAACCAAACCATCAACCTGCATAGGTTATATGGAAAAAGCAGGTAATTTTAAATGACTCGTCATCATTTACATGCTTACGCACATAAGATATTACCTGCCATTATTAAAAACTATCAAAGCACGCATTCTAAAGTTGAGGGTACATTCGAAAATAAATAACAATGTACTAAAGGTTGAACTACTAGTCATTGCGAACAAAAAGCTGGAGATGTATTTATTAGGCATAATCCTCATATCGAATATTTGTACCGCTAAAACATTTGTAACATCTAACTCAAAATGTCTTAAATTCAATATCATACAACCTAGTTTATTTCAAATAATATGATATAAGATCAATCTGGATATTTTAAGGACAAATGCATAATTAATAAAACCATACCATTAAGAAATTAACATTAAAAGATCAAATAAGCAAACAAACAATAAACATAAAATCTATTGCCTTTCTAGTTTCTCCCGTCAGGCATCTTCAATCAATCAGTGTATATGCAGAAGAGCATAACAGTATGTACAAATTTGTACTTCAAAATAAAAGCATCACAAAATATCTTATATTTTATAACGTTCACATAAAGTTCAATGGACAAAAAAAGGTTTAAAAAAATTGATGTTCTATTATCTTTTTTCATAAAATAGATTTTCAATCTCTTTCCCTACGCCTTCTTTTTTTAAAAGGGTGTTATGTTTCCCCACAGCTTCATATGTCGAAAAAAAATATAACATGACATGGAAGCATGGGAAATTCCCCAGTACTTACCCACGACATGCCTACACATTGACGTATTACCCTGACAAGGGGAAATTAATGACGGAAAATCAGTCTTTTTCTAGTATTGATAATAATCAGGGTTAAGTTAAATTTTGATTTATGAAAGAAGAAGAAAATCAGCTTGAAATTTAAATGCATGATCTTACCTGTTTAGTTTCGATGTTCCCAAGGGTCGGTCAATTAGAACTTGAACAAAAACTTTCAATCTGAACGACAAAGCAATTAATCAGGTTGGCAGAAGCCAAAATTTTGAATCCTATGACACATTACATATAGGGTGAATTTTTACCATGATTTAGTTATTTTAAATCGTTGGAGATATTTATGATTTAACATTACTAAAGACGATCAGTTCATGTGAATAGTATGTTGAACAAAAACTTCTAAAACTACTTTCTAAATTTTCATACAAATATTCAATGAAGAAAGTTTACTCAAAAAAATAGTCAAGACCTAAACTATTTCATTAATGTTATAAGAATGGTTGTGAAAAATCTACTACATAGCCACAAAATTTATGAAGAAATCTTTCATCAAACTATTGCACATATTTCAAATTTGAATGTTAAAATAGTTTCTAAAGTCAAACATAATATGAACTTGAAAACATATGAATCTAACTTAATAAATCATAGAAATCATGTTTTAAAAACTAAAACTATATATATATATATATATGTATGTATATATGTATGTATGTATGTATATTATAAATGTATTGGACTTATATGCAAATAGCTAATTCAACATGCTAATGTTTTTTCATGAATGTATAGCATACTTTGTATCATAAGCATAAACAGCTTAATTTATTAACCATGTTGAGTATTTTGTTATAGTGGAATATGTATAAACTTAAATAATTTACTTCTTCCTAGGTCATAAAATAAAGTATAAAAATGTATCAGACATGCTTAGATGTAAATATAATATAAGCATGCAATCAAGTTTTAACTTCTTGAATAATTAAACAAAAGCAAGATTATAGAAAATTTTCACAATATGGTGCAATATAAGAAGCCATGTCATGAAAACTTCATAAAGGGGATAAAATTGAAATATTAAAATCATAAAAGGATTTAGTGAAATGATCTGTAATAGACAGGATGGCATTCTTCTGTCAAGCTAAAAGAACATACTGTGCTTGCAGTTATGCAAATAGAATGCATATAGTTTGCATATATATGTAACTGAATCCTACCCACAAATATAGACAACACTGTGAATCAAGTTAATTCCACTTCTATTGTCAATAACGGGCAAATAACAATTATCCATAAATGATAGTGCAACTACAATTTTGGAATTGCATAGAGAAGTTGTTCAGGGATGAAGGCAGACTCAACCAAATCTTTATCATAAAAGTTAACAATTGTCACCATATATTCCTCGTAAAGAATTCTCTTTACACCAATTAGCTTTCTCGGCTTTTCATATATCTAAAATAGTTATATAAGTCATATTTAGACATAAAAAAGAAGACTAGTAGATTGGAGAAGAAAAAAAGGCAATTGTGTGACACTTTTATTTGGTAGGAAAGAATGTTTTTTTGGCCAATGAGGTGAACAAAGAATAGACTGTGTGACAATTTATTGGCAAACGATGCCAAAATTATTTTCAATCCCCTTCAACCAAACATAACATCATGTTCTAAAGTTATCAAACAAGAAATCAAAAACTCTCTTCTCTCAGCCATCGCTGCCATGACCATAAAAAATAATCCAATTTTTGATGTTAACCCTAATCAAATTTCTAAGGGATTTTCACCTCCCTCCTTGATTCTCCGGCTCCTCCTCCTCTCTCTTCTTTCTCAAATCATAAAGATAAACCTTCTGACCAAGAAAACGATGGTTTTCAAATGTTCAGAAATCGCCGCAAGGGTCCACCAGCAAGATTCCAGAGGCAAACGCAAGAGTCTGCTGTTAATATTCCGGCAAGATCACTGCCCAGAAGGCAAAGAACCAACCAGAATTATAACCATCAACAATTAGAGAGCAAACATGTCCTTAACGCCTCAAGAACTTACTCAATCAAAACAACTAATCTAGCAAAACCATCATCTTCTTGGGCAGATTTGGTTAAGAAAGGTGGGCTCAATACTATTGCAGATTTGAATTATTCAGCACCTATTAAATTAAATTAGGTGACAAAAAATTGTTGTTGTTAAAGAGGAAATTAGCCGAAGAACCGAGGATAAATGGAGAGATTCAATAGTAGCCTATGTGTTTGGAACACGACCCTACTATCATCATTTCAGAGATTTTATGATTAAAACATGGAACCCAATTGGCAATTTCAAGATCTACACAAGAAATAATGGATTTTTTATCATCAGATTCTCAGATGAATCTGACTCCAACAAAGTTATTCAAAACGGTCCATTCTTTATTAGTGGAAAGCTTATAATTTTGAAAAAATGGGACGAGAAAATGGTTCTTGATCGTGATCTATTATCTACTTATCTAATCTGGATAAGGTTGCTAGAATTAAAATCTCAGATTATGGGATATGGAAGCTTTTGCTGCTATTGTTAGTATTGTAGGCAATCCGATAAAGCTAGATGAGCCTACGACCAATGAGAACATGCTCAGCTATGCAAGAATCTTGGTTGAAATCAAAGCCAATGAAGATTTACCAGATCTTGCCTACATCACTATGCATGATGGTGAAAACATTACACAAGAAATCGAGTAGGAATGGATTCCACCAAGGTGTATGAAATGTGCTTACTTTGGACATCTCACTGAAGCTTGATCATTGAAACCATTTTGGAAAAAAAAGGAAAGCTTAAATCTCAATACTGCTATGAGGAAATAGCCAGATTTAGAAAATCCAAGAAATGAGCAACATTTTTCTTATCAAGAAAAGAGCAATCAGGTTATAAATGATGTCATCTTTGAAAGCAATAATTTTTCTGAAATCTCCCCCATTCTTGATAATAATTTAGTTTCATAAAATTCTCAAATCTTTGGAAGTAAAAAAAAAGTTTCAAATCCAGAAATCTCAAAAGATGATATGGATATTATAAGTATCGACGAGCAATCAAAAAGTCTAATTTTGCAACCAATTTTAAATAACACAAAAAAGAAAGAATCATGTCTTAATGTACCATAGATACTGATCAGTAGAAGGGAATGGATGGTTCTGTTGATAATCCAGTTCCGAATGGTAACAAAAAAGAAATAACAGAGAATCAACAACAGAGTCATGGGGATAATAATGTATAGTTTTTTATTCTCCCCCTGCAGGAAGAAACAAGTTTAATTACAGACAACAATATCTCAAAAGATACACAAAAGAAAATCTCTGCTATCTCGGCTAAAAGCTGCTTGCATAGGGGCTCTGTCATTTTTGAGTCCTTATTAGAGAATGCATGTCTCCTTCTTTCCTCTTCTTCTTCCCCTGTCAGCAACAAAAGGAAAAAAGCCAGAAAAAAGAATATACAGGATATTATGGATAATAATATTGCTGACATTTCTAATTCAAAAACCTTTGAGAAGAAATACATCATCAAAAATCCTGAATGGGATGAATTCTTAAAAGTTCAAAGAAAAAAACTGTAAGAAAAGAGGAGGGAAAGCTTCTAAAAGCATAGAAGTTAGCAACAATCTTTCACTTTAGCTGTTGTGATATCATTTCACATATCCTTTATTATATATTATTATTATGTTAATAATTTCTTGAAATGTTAGGGGACTTAATTCCCTGGAAAGGAAATTGGATTTTTCAAAATTATTGCAATCTTATCAGCCTAGCATGGTTGGTATATTAGAACATAAACTTTTTGAGAGTAATATAAATTTGTTTCATAACAGATTTCTAAGTAACTGGAACATTATACATAATAACTCTATAGAGGGTAATGGTAAGATAATTGTCATTTGGGATCCCAACATTTGGGAGCTATGTCATTATTCTCTTAATTTGCAATTTATTCATTGTTATTTTAAAAATAAAGTGGGTCTTCAAATAAATGTAACTTTGTTTATGCTTCAAATTCTGAAAAAGAAAGAATTTTATTATGGAATACTTTGGATCAGTTAAATAATAATATTAATTTTTCTTGGATTATTATTGGGATTTCAACACTGTTATGAAAGCTTCTAAAAAAAGGGGAGGAATTCCAATTCCTTTTAAGAAATTAGAATTCCTCTCTAATTTTTGATTTAAAACTGGTTTAATTAAACCCTCTATTAAAGGAAATAAATTTACTTGGAAATCAGGTGAATTTAGAAATATTCAATGTAAATTGGACATAATTTTAGTAAATCAAAATTTTATTAAAATTTTTTCTAATTTTAAATGTTATACTTTATCCCAAGCAACTAGTGACCATACCCCTCTACAACTTATATTCTCTCAAGAAAGCATTATCAAGCATAATTTTCCTTTTAGATTTAAAAATGGTTGGGTCTATGATAAAGAATACAAATTAGTCACACAAAACTGCTTTCAGTTTACAACTGAAGGCTCTGCTCAGTTTAAATTTAGGAAGCTTTTACAACATACTAAGGCTAAACTGAAAGACTGAAACAAAAATAAAAACAATAATGAAATCAATCATATTAGAGAGGAATGTGTGAGATTGCAAGATAGTTTAGACCTAGATTGCTCAGACCCAATTCTAACAAATAATTTTTTTCATATGCAAAGAAAGTTTTCCAATTCTCTTCATATTGATGCTGTCAATCTTAGGCAGAAAGCCAAAGTTAATTGGCTTACTAGTGGGGACTTGCCTAGTAAATTTTTCTATGCCATAATGTCAGGTAGAAAATACCGTAATGACATAGGAAAATTACTCAATGGCAATGGATCTATTATTAATGAAGCCTCACAATTAGAAAAGGAAGTTATTATGTACTTCTCTGGTCTGTTTAATTCTGAAGGGAGTCCAGGTACTTTTCCTAATATCACCCCTAAGTACTTACTGCATGCAAATAGCACTACACCAAAAACTACTATTAATTGCACTACAAAAGCGGAATAAATAGCGTTTGAATGGTACTTGCTGTCGTTGGTTATTTATGTTCAAAAAAATAGCGTGGTACTCGTTGTCGTCTGGTAATAACATACGCACTGCATCTAAATAAAACTAAAATTGAAAAGTTAAAGCGGGTTAAAATTTTCCATTCCCTCCTACTTTCTTATCCCAGTACCTACTGCCTTGAACATTTGAAACCCCTCTTTCATCCTCATCCTCCCTTTCGAAACCCTAACTTGCTCTTTTCTTCGTCAATGCAACCTTCGGATCTGCCATCTCGATTGAAGTTTCTATGGCCAGTAGGGTTGCAAGTAAGTCTCTTCTGTTTCTCAATTTTGCTCAATTTTGTTCATCTTCTCTCCGAAAACCTTAAGTTGCTCGATTTTATCTACAAATTCTTACTTGTGTATGTGGTTAATTCTTGATTTTTGTTAAAAGCTTTTCCGTCTTTTCGTATTCGTGAACTTTTAATTCAGTTCCTACATACATTTACTGTGCAACTTTGTAAATTGATCTAAATTTTTTGAAATCTTGTTGAGTTATTGAAATTTTCAACATTGGCTTGATAGGTTAGGTATTCAGAGGAGCTATTTTGAAATTTTTTTGAGTAAACTATGATGTACAGACAACTGAGTTTGAGATTTAAATACAAATTATAGTCGAGTTATATGTAACTCAACTATATATGTAACTCAACCGTATATGTTGGTTTTGCTTAAACTCAAATGTCTAACCCTAAATTTATATGCTCAAATGAAGTTGGGGTTCACTTCAAAATTTAATAAGAGAAAATAACAGGTCAAATTAGTATACTATTATTTTTGAAACTAAACTTCACTTCAATGTTATTACTGGTATACTCAAGTTTTTTTTAACTACTGTTTTTTTTACATACAACACATAACAAATCTTGTTTACTTCACTTCACCCGGTATTCCATTACAAAAAGCACTATAACGATTGACGCCATACTAATATACATTTCAGTATGCATTTAGCATAGTAAAAGAAAGTACAATGACGGATGCTATATTTCTTGAGAAAAAAAAATCTTCGTAGCTTTGGTACCTTATGAAACATGAACTTGGCTGACTTGTATAAGTATGCAGGCGAAGCACTTAAGATGGATGATGGTCATCTTGCATTTCTAAAGTTTATTTTGTACAGTAGAAATTGATGTTAGATAATTAACCACTGTCTTTTTTCTTTCTGCAAGTAGTCATAAAGAAGCCATGAATTCATAAACTATGAGAAAACTTCTTGTACATACTCATATAGAACAGTTGCTCACATTCCCTAACATGATTTTCTACTTTGGTTGTTCCACAACTTCCGTAAAAGAAAACTACCGGCATTCACCGAAGAGGAGGTGTAGTTTGAAGGCCAATCGCCCATTCTCACTTGAAAAAATATCTCCAAAATAATCGACTCAAATCTGGCACTGGAATATGAGGTAACCTATATACCATACAAGTACACGTTTGACACTCTTATCTTTTTTGCCTTCAACGTCCCTTAGCTGTTGAAATTTTTTGTCATCAAGGGAAATATTTAATGCAATTTTCATTAAATTTGAAGTACATTCCATGAAACAATTTATTATTCCACTGCCTCATCCAAATCGTAGATTGTCCACTTTCAGCCATTATTTTACGATTTACTGCCTTTTAGTATATAAACCTCTCAACATGCAAGTTGAGTTCTTCAATTCCGCGACCTAATCAGTTTGGTACAAGTAATTTTAGTACAATTACTTATTCGTTGTTTTATAGCTTAAAATTCTCTGCCCGTTGAATTTGCTTGTGGTTAAATTTTGAAAAAAAAATTCTAACTCTTTATTGTACTACATGGAAGATACCGAGTCTTATTTAGTTAAAGACATCTTGCTTTCTAATGGACCTACTTTTCCGCTGCACACTAATATTTGATAACCTTTTCAGTTTATAGAAAGTTGCAATTAAATGACAGTCTTAATTCAAATAATCATGTTTTTTGGGATAAATATTTTTTAAATCTATGCTTGTGCTTATCCTTATACTACATGGAAGTCTACAAGTTACTATTCTATTAAGTAATATGTCTGATTATTTGAAGATAAAGTACTGTTATATAAAATTTATCCATTAAATTAATTTTTACTTTCATAGGCATTGCATTAATTTATATTTTCAGATTGATTGGTACAAATTATCATGTTTTATTTTGAATACTTTTTTTTACTCATCCATATGCTCAACATAGCCTTAGATAAAGATCTAAGATTTTTTTTCTTTGCGGTAATTTAGTTGATGATTTAGAGAGAACTTACTTTCATAATTTATATCATTGTTATTCTATTCATTTACTAAATAATTGACCTATGTCTTTTTTGGTCATTTTTCACTGTAATACTGATCTTATTATTAAGTCATCTATGTCTCTAAGGTTATTTAGGTTTACCATTGAGAAAATCATACTAATTTTAAAAGAAGCTATAGTGGTATCAATAAAAAAAAGATTGATATATCGTTGATAATAGGTTGGACCTTAAAATAAAATCAAACCAAATAGCACCTTAACCAAACAAATCATCAATAGTAGTAAATATGATAAGTATATTGCAAAATCATGCTCATATAATCCCAGAAAAACAAACCGATGTCATTTTTACCAAATATGTAGATTGGATGGATTATACAATCATTTCATGTTTTGACAAAATAAATTTTTTAACAGTATCATACCTATATTATTCATAGTTCTATCATCAAATTCATATAAATCGATATAAACTTGTGACAACTATATAGAAACATAGACAAATAGATACATACATACATACATGCATGCATGCATAAGTACATTACATATACACACACATTATTTACCTTAATTGAATAAAGATTTGATCTAAAATAGTTAATGTAATAACAATTCATATAGTTTACTTTCTGTTAAAAGTATTATGCTTTAAACTTTTGCACATATGATAGCCTAAACTTGCCAAAACTATATTTTGTCTGACATTTTATCCCCAAAGCATACAATTTATTTTACCACGCACATAATGTGATTGCTATAACTTTTACACTTTTGTAGCAAAGGATCTTTGAATTTCAAGGAAGAATCACTGGCATTAATATAGCACTGGATGGGAATACCTTTCTTGCAACATTTGCAAGTCAGCTGTTGGCTAATCTGGTTTCAAAAATTACTGCCAGAAATGTAAAGCAGATTCAGAGTTTCCTTTTCGCAGGTAACACAACTACATATCCATACATTATCTTCTAATTTTATACTAAACGGATCAACCACTCTCAACTTCATGTACCACACGCAAGTACCCTCTAAAATTGACGGTCAATGATGGTAGCTCTTCTACAGCTATTGTTCTATTCGACAAAGTGGCTGAATACCTCATAAAACACACAGCCGAGTCTCTGTCTCATGTGCGGGTCACCGAGGTACGCAAGATACATCCTCCCTTCACTACACAAACAAACGTCTGTCCATATAAGAACCACCTAACAGATTACAATACGTGCAGGTCGAAGGCATGAAGCGGGTTGCCAGTATTTTGCAGCAAGTCATTTGTACCACCGAGATTTTTCATGCTAAGCTTGACAAATTCATGGCGAGGAATAGACAGTGAAAGCTTATTGCAACAAAGATTGCTACATGGGCTGATGAGGGCGGCTCAAAATCAACTGATGCATCCACTGCTAAGGTACAACTAAAATTGCTATCAAACTATCATGTAAAAGCATACCAGTTTACTTCCTTTTTCAACATCTATAATGTGTAAGTTTCTATCCCAGTTCAGACATATATAGGTTTCTATCTTAGACATAAATTCAACAACTAATAGAAAGTACAACATGTAGATTTCAAGTGGAGCAACCTTAAAGCGTACCCAGTAAAGGTTATGCAAGGCAGAAAAATCATACGATCAACAACTAAAATGCTTTGCTCTGTCCTTATTTTACTTTATCTATGTGAACTATTATAATCAAGTACTGTCTTGGTTTCTGGTTTGTGTCTAACAACGAATTGCATATTCATGTCAATTACATTCTGCTTGCTATGTTATGATTTTATATACTTTTTCTTTGTCATTGCACTGTGCGTAAGCAAATTACCATTGCGTTGTTGCGTCAAGGTTAAATTTATTGAAAAAGAGTTGGGTCATGATATCCAACTACTGCACTCACAATTTACATCCATAATTCCTACCGGATATATATGCTCCATCTAATACATAAATGTCAATTCTGCTTTACCTGAATGATAATAGGTTCATGTAGTGCAATTAATAACAAAATGGCCTGACACGTAAAAAATTCCATGTTTACCTGTTTTTTACGATTTACACGACTCCTTGGAAACCGGAAAATTTTCAGTACCAATGCTTCAACTACCCGGGCATTCTCCCATCTTAATTGGGCATACTTAGGGCTATGAACTACATCTATAGATATACATGAATTAGTGTGATGAATATTTAGTGTTTGCATTATGAATCCGATTTAACTTTGTGTACACTTTTTTGATGAATTGATTCTCAACCATTACTTTTGCTTTACAGGTAGATAGATGATTGTGATGCAAAAAAAGGTTGCAACGAGTTATGATCGAAGTTATTTTTGCTGCTAGAACTACTTTTTGGTTTTAACGTATGTACTACTTGCTTTTTTTGCTATTGCTACTTGTTCTATATTTTGTTTTTGAACTATTGATGACAAACTATTTATGTTTGGTGTAAGAATATTGTGTATTTTGATTATGAAATTTCATACGTCGGTTATCAAATATGTGTCCAAAATGTGGTATTGATACAATATGTTGATTTTGAAATGTGATATTGATATAATATGCTAATTTTGAAATGTGGTATATACACACATTATGGCGGATATTTACTGAAATGCAATTAAAACATTCCACAGCGTTTTTAAAACGCTGTTAAAACATTCCACAGCGTTTTTAAAATGCCATTGAAAGTTTTAACAACATTTTAAAAATGCCGTTAAATTGTATCTAAAAACATAAAGCACGATTTATTGCAACAAGGAAACGCTGTAAATAAATATCACAGCATTGAAAAAACGCTATAAAATCTTATCTTAGCACGAAACAAACGCTAAGAAAGATCTCTAACTGCACCCAACCAAACGTTGTTAAATGATTTCATGACACAAGGGAAACGCTGTTAAAAAGGACATTTAACAGCGTTTATTTCTTGTCATTGTATATCTCTGACATATAACTGCATGTCGATATACAGCGTATGTAAAAACGCTGTTAATAGCTTTTATAGCATTTTTAAAACGCTGTTAAAGGTCCTGTTTGTTGTAGTGTAGTGAGGAAATATTACTTGGTCCAATTTGTTTAGATGACATAAATTTTTTTTTCTGCTAAGGATGACAAAAGTCCAGGCCTAGATGGTTTTGGGGCCAAATTTTATAAGACTCGTAGGGAAGAATTGAAAAGTATGATTTTTGAGGCTGTTGATGAATTTTTTTCTACTGGCAAGCTTTTGAAAAATATAAATCATACTTTCATTACTTTAGTGCCAAAAACAAAAATTCCTAATTGTCTTGGGGATTTCAGGCCAATAGCCTGCTGCAATTTCTTATATAAAATTATTGCCTCAATTTTAAGTAATAGAATTAAAATATTTTTAAAATTTCTTATTTCAAAGAACTAAAGTGCTTTCATACCAGGTAGATTTATAGTTGAGAATACCTTACTAGCTCATGAGCTATTAAGAAATTTCAACCAATTTGGGAAAAATAATATGTGCATTATAATTGATTTGCATAAAGCATTTAAAATTAATAGGAATTTTATAATTTTTATGATGAGGCAACTAGGCTTCAATGAAAAATTTTGTAACCTAGTTAAAGAATGTATTTGTAATGTAACATATTCCATTCTCATTAATGGTTCCCCTTGTGGGTTTATTCATAGTAATAGAGGTATAAGACAAGGTGACCCTCTATCTCCTTATTTATTTACATTAGCTATGGAATATTTTACATTGCAAATGGAAAAGGAGAAATTGAATAAAAATTTAAAACCAGCAAACTCAATTACTCCTTGTATTACTCATCTATTATATGCTGATGATTTATTAATTTTTTAAATGCAGATATTCAAATGGCTGAAATCATTAAAAATATTTTTGACATCCTCAAATCCTATGCCGGTCTTCAAATTAATGAAAATAAGAGCAAGATCTATTTCAGTAAAGCATTCAAAAGCAAGAAGGAGATTCTCAATATTTTAAAGTTTCAACAAAGTGAACTTCCTATCAAATACCTAGGACTCCCTCTTAGTTGCAATCAAATTAAAGATAGTGACTGTGCTAAACTACAAGATATTATTCATAGCAAACTTGATAATTGGTCTAGCAAACTACTATCAATTGCTGGAAGAGTTGAACTCAACCATACGGTCATCATAGCTGTAGTCATGTATTGGATGCAATCTCACAATATCCTAGTTAAAACTATGGAAAAAATTGATAAATCATGTGCAAACTTCATTTGGAATGGGAAATTTCATAAAATCTCTTGGAATACATTCACAAAAACAAAGAGGGCAGGAGGCGTAGGAATTAGAATTTTTGCTGACATAAATGAATCCTGCAAATACAAACTATTTTGGAAATTCATTGAAGGCAAATCTCTCTGGGCCAAATGGATGAAAGCCAAATATGTTAAAAATAAAAACTTTTGGTCCATGCCAATGGAAAAACACTTCTCTCATGCATGGAAAAGCATTCTTAAACGTAGAGAAATAGACATAAAACTATTAGAAAGAAAATTCAAAAATGGCAATCAAACAAGTCTTTGGTTTGACTCATGGATCAATGGAAAATCTTTGATTAATTTATTTGGTTGGAGCAATCTATATCAATTTGGAGTTGCCGATACAAAAGTTGAAAGGTCATTCAAAATTCATCTTGGAATACTCAATCTCAACAAGCAGCATCCATATTTAACTCCACAATTAATAAAATAGAAATTGATTCAAGTCTAGATGAAGATATTTGGATTTGGAAATTATCATCAAAAGGAAAATTCTCATTTAAAAACACTTAGAATTTCATTAAAGGGGAGGAAATGGAAGTTGACTGGTTCAAAACTATCTGGAATACAACCAACTGCCCAAAAATGGCTTTTTGTACATACTTTGCTATTCTAAATCGATTGCCAACTAAAGAAAAGTGTGCAAAATGGAATAAAAACAAAGGAAACACCAACTGCCTTCTTTGCAAAACTAAAATTGAAAATATTGATCATCTCTTCTTTGATTGTCAATATTCTAGGCACATTTGGTTCATAGCCAAAAGAAAAATAAATCTCAATCAACATTTGGCTCTCTAAAATATCAGAGATAGTGTTCAACACATTCAAAAAAAATTCAATGGAAAGAAAATAGAATTCAATAAAGCAAGTGTTGTTCTAACTACAGTTGTTTATTTTTTATGGAAAGAAAGAAATAGGAGATTGCATAATAATATTGAAACGGACTGTCTACAGCTGTGGAAAGCCATTGAAATAGAATATAATATCATTCTCCAAAAGGCTAGCAAATCAAACAAACTCAGCAATCAAATTTATAATATCTATGATTCAGATAATTTTGAAGAAATAGTTGAAGAGTACCTACAAAGGGGAAATTTTCCCTCTGAGAACTCTCTCCAATTAAACAGCAACTGCTGGTTAACTACAACTGAAGGCGGCCATTCCTTAGTCCAAACCAGAAATCTTTTCTACAAGGGAAGTAAACATAATCTTGTTAGTTACAAATCAAATAATGTAAATAATTTATTTTCTAACAACATATTTTGCTTGCCTGATTTGAATAGGAGCTACCGCTCTATCAGTTCCGAGCTTGTTCAGTATAGTAACTTGCATCTTTCAAGCAGAGACAAAAAGTCAAGAGATGATCTCTTAAAATCCAAAAATCTAAGTGTAAAAACAATCACTTATCTGCTTGGACTCAAAAGGATAGCACATGCAACATTTCAGATAATATCCCTCCGAGACTCATACTAGTGCCTGCAAGGGAAGTAACAAGGAAATTATTAATAATAAATTTGTTAACTTAGATAATTCGTATGCTAATCACAATTTATCTTTACCTGATTTGTATAGGAGAAACTGCTCTCGTTTTAGTAAGCCAGATTGTGACAGCAATTTCCTTCTGGCCATTAACGACCAAAGATTAGGAAACTCCTTTTACAAAAGCATTCTCAACAATCAGATTTATCACTTATCTGTCTGGTATAGAGGAAAATCTAGCAAATCACTAGATCCAGTTTTAGATGCTACTACTAAGGATTTTACTGATCCTAGGCTTGATGATGTTTTGACTAGCAAAGTGACTCGCTCCATGGTAGCTGAAACAGAAGCAACTCGAAAGGATTTTCTCATGAAAACTTCAAATCTGGCTGCTTTTGCTAAGGATTTCTCAGATCCAAAACTTGTTGATATGGAAGCTGTAACAGAAACAACTCGAAAGGATTTTCACATGAAAGCTATAGATCATGTTGCTTCTGCTAAGGATCTCTCAGATCCAAAACTTGATGTAGCTTCGATTAACAAAGCGACTAACTTCATGGAAGTCAAAACAAAAATAGCTCTCCAGAGCTATTTTTGCTCAGTTCCAAAGACTATTGGACTGAGTTGTAATGACATGAAGAAGTGGAAGCCTCCCTGACTCTTTTTTTTCTCTTTTATTTTGTGTATCGAGTGATCGGTTTGTTCCGCCATGGTTTTTCTTTTTGAGACGAGGAGATTTTGTGCAGGCGATGTTTACCCTAATCATTTTAGGGTTTGTTGATATGTTGTTTAGTTGGGTCGATTGAGTTGTATTCGGGTATTTACCGGATCACCTACTTTTCTTTTGGGCTTGGGTCCTTATTAATAAAGTTTAAAAAAAAAGAACAAACTGTGTCAATCTGTCTCACATGCCCTGACATTTTTAGTTAATGTAACACCCCGTAAAATTAATAATAATTAACAAATAATTAATAAAAATAAAAAAATGGAACTTGAGCAAACGATGGAATTTGGCCATGAAACTTGCACTGTTGCATTCGAGGCAATTTTCTGAGCAATTTTTATATTTGGAGTTTTACGATCAGAGCTCAAACAAAAAATTTATAAGCGTTTGAAGTTTTCGAAGTGAAAATAATTAAAAAAACAAAATAGGAAATATATTATAATTAAATGCACACTTTACCGGTCAACCCCCTCCATGGGCCAGTCGATCGCTAGTGGTTGACTGCTTATAAGGAGCGGTCGACCGGTCGGGTTGCGGTGGTTAGGGTTTGAACCTTAGCCAATAAATCATATTTTAATATAATGGTTACGATTGATTCGAGCATCTATAAATACAGGCCAAACCCCTTAATTCTTTTCTCATATTTTCTGATCCGAATAGCGAAGCTCTACTATTTTTCCTTCTCCGCTATTTCTAAAAATTATAAAATATTATATACACACACTCATTGGAGAAGGGTTAAAAATAAAAGAGAAGAAGCGAATCAACTTTGCGAAGGAAAAATGTAAGATTTTATAATTATAAATCTATATTCTCCTTAACCTCAAATCTCTTCTCAAATCTATAATTCTAAATGTATATACCTTGTTATACATATCCTTTTATATTAGAATGGAAAAGGAGTCAAGTACAGGAATGGATTCGGATTTGGAAGATTTGGAAAGCTAGAAAGGTGAATGAGAAATTATATAATTTATTTATAACATTGAAATTTATATCGTTGAACTTTATTTAATTATTATGCATGTATAAGTTCTGATTAGTTGTAGGCTTAAAAAAACATATAGGATTATCGCCTACATATATTTTATAAAGTAGGTAATTGGAATAGAAATTGTATGTACAACATAGTCTGAAAATTTGAAATCGGTCCCAAATAATTATTATTGAAGAATTTTTGTAAAGTAGTACGGTTATTCTAGATTTATAATTGGGTTATAAATTAGATTGCCCTAGTTGACTTAGAATGTGAATTACTATATTTTAATTTATTTGGAGTGGGGTATAATTTAATTATATATATTTTCATGTAATTTCCATAAATTATCTAATTATAAAAAATGTGTTGTTCGAATTAACATGGTATATACAAAAAAAGAAAGAAAAGTGTAAAGTATGGATATTCTTCTCCCTATTTTACACTGGCTATTTCAATAATAGAAAAGAGATAATTTCTTATAATTTCAAACGGAGCAAAAGCTTCATTTTTGGGTAATTTATGGAAGATTATAACGGTAATCCTTTTTGGAAGGATAGCTTTTATAAACTAAAACTTGGAAAGGAATATTCTAGTTTAGTAATTTATGGTTAAAATTTAATTATATCTATTTCCGTGTAATTTCCATAAATTATCTAATCATAAAAAGTGCGTTATTCAAATTAACATGGAATAAACAATAAGGAAAGAGATGTGTAAAGTATGAATAGTCTTCTCCGTAGTTTGTTAGTCCATAGGATAGTGGTTTTGATGACAACAACTATAGAAGTGTTATAAAATATATATGTGCAGGAAATCTATATGCAGGTATCAACAAAAGAAGATTGTACAGTAAAGAAAACAAAATTGATGAAGACAAAGATCAAGAGTTCAAGATTGAAGACTCATGAGATTCAAGATATTCAAGAGTTCAAGACAAATAATATAGTTAGGTTAGATATTTGTTAAAACTCCTTGAAAGCACTATCATTCTTTTTTATCCAATTTACTCGTGGAATGGAATCCACTTCGTTCTTGTTAAAGGGATGGAACCCTAGTGAGATGGAACTCACGAAATATCTAGTGGAACGGATAGTAGCCCTATTTTGTTATTCACTAATTTTGATTCAAAATGATTTTCAAAATTATCTCTTGTTTTATAAAATGATTTTCAAATATTTCTTTTCAAAAGAAAAACCTTCGTTCACATTTCCAAAAATGTTTTAGCCTCAAAATCTATTTTAATATTATATTTACTTTAGTTTATTTACTTTCATTTTAAATATATTTTAGTATATATACATATATACATTCATAAGTATTTCTACTTCTGAATACCTTCTACAAATACATAGAGTCCATTTGAATAAAGTTGCATATGTTTTAAATCATCATTTTCAAAGTAAAGCAAATCATCACTTTTTACTAGACCATGTCGACATCCTATTTACCTGTCATGTCGACATGCTTCCCGTTACAGCAAAGGTTGTTTTCAAAAGAAGTGTCTATTCGTTTAAACCTCTTCGAATGGACACATCCATTCATTCTCTATAAATAGAGACTGTTATGGACGTTTTCCAGTAACTACTTTCTTTATTTTCTCTCCTCTTTACTCTCTTATCTTATTTTCTAATCATCCTATCCATATTTTGCCGAAATCTTAAGTGAATCAAACCAGAATATCTCTAGTTTGATTCTCTGCCACTCTCTCCAAAGAATCTCAGTGCTTATCAGAGTTATAGATACATTTGTACTCAAAGAAACTTGTGTGGGGTTATAAAGGTGTGATCGTGTCCTTGGAAATCGATCGGGTGAACTTGTGTCCTGTGAATCAAGTGGTTCTACCCAGAGACCTGAGAATCTGGAGGGTGTACCTCGTTGCCTTGGAATCGAGGGATTGTAATCTAGATTATTGTTGAATAGAAAGCCGTACGGGTTGTGCGGGACTGGATGTAGGGTAACACCGAACCAGTATAAAATTCCTGGTGTGTTCTTTCCTTTACTTGCTTTTTATTTACATTTGCATTTGTTTGTGATTCTGTGATTTGATCTGTGATTGTGTATTTGCATTAAGTTAGTTAATTCAATTTAAATCAAAGAAGTTTTAAAGAAATTCTTAAAACACTATTCACCCCCCCTCTCGTGTTAAATAGCCTTAAGATCATCTTCCGCGTCCCTTTCATTTGGTATCAGAGCAAGTTTTTCAAAGTATTCATAATCTGATTTTTGAAAAGTTCATGGCTAAGTTTGAAATGTTTCCTAAAAATATTTCTTTAATGATCAAATCATTGTGGTCTCATAAATTGATGCATGATAGTTATATAGAATCAGGTAGTCTACAAAAGTTGCTCACTGTGCAGGAATCTTGCTTCATGGCGACAAATGAATCTATTCACAATGGACAAGCTGTGCAAATAAGGAAAAACAAGTGGATACTTGATAGTGGATGTTCAAGACATATGACAGGAAATCCAGAGATACTCAATGACATTATTTACAAGGATGGAGGATTGGTTAATTTTGGGGATAATTCAAAAGGTTATGTGGTTGGCATCGGCAATGTAGGTAATTCTGAAACCCCTATTATTTCAAATGTTTTGTTAGTTAAAAATCTACAACATAATCTACTTAGTATTAGTCAGTTATGTGATAAAGGATATAGGATTAAATTTGAAAAAGACAAGTGTCACATCGAAGATAATGAATCTAATATTATCTTTGAGGGAGTTAGGAAAAAGAATATCTATATTCTTAGTATGAAAATTTCAAATGATAATCTATGTCTTTTGGCCAATACAAGTGACCCTTGGACTTGGCATAAGAGATTTGGACATTTGAATTTTAAACTCTTATCTAGACTATCCAAACTTGATCTAGTAAGAGGCCTCCCTAAGATGCAATTTAAAGTAGATAGTATATGTGATGCATGTCAATTAGGAAAACTTAGAAAAAGTTCCTTTAAACTTAAAGATATGATCTCTACTTCAAAACCTCTTGAGTTACTTCACCTAGATTTATTTGGTCCATCTCAGATTCAATCAATCAACCATAGTAAATATGTCTTTGTAATTGTGGATGATTATTCCAGATATACATGGACAATCTTTCTGAAACATAAAAGTGATACTTTTGATTATTTTAAAAGTTTTTCAAAAAGAGTTCAAAACCAACTTTCTTCCAAGATCATCACTATTTGTAGTGATCACGGTGGTGAATTTGAAAATGAGAAGTTTGAGGAATTCTGTAATCAGAAGGGAATTACTCACAATTTTTCGTTTCCAAGAAATCCACAACAAAACGGAGTAGTTGAGCGTAAGAATAGGACGATTCAAGAGTGTGCTAGAACTCTACTTTCTGATAGTAAATTACCAAAACATTTTTGGGCTGAAGCAGTTGCAATAGCCTATTATATTTTGAATAGGATTTTAATTAGACCTCTAACCAATAAAACACCTTATGAACTTCTTTTCAATAAGAAACCTAAGGTATCTTATTTCAGAATTTTTGGAAGTAAATGTTTTATCTTAAATACAAAAGATAATTTAGATAAGTTTGATCCTAAATCCAACAAAGGAATCTTTATCGGATATTCTAACAGGAGTAAAGCTTATAGAGTTTTTAATCTAAGAACAAACACTATTGAAGAAACTTTACATGTTTCCTTTGATGAAAATTTCAAAGAAGTTGATCAGACTAATGATGAGGATGACTTAGTTATTTCTAATCATGAATCTGTAGATGCTACAAATGAAACTTTTCATCCAAATAAAAAGATTAGGCTTTTAAAAGATCAACCTGTAGAAAATATTCTAGGAGATATGCAATCTGTTGTTAAAAACTAGGAATCAATTAAACAGTATGAGTCATGTTGCTTTTATATCCTCAATAGAACCTAAAAATCCAAAGGAAGCATCAACTGATGATTCATGGATTCTTGCTATGCAAAAAGAATTGAATCAATTCACCAGAAATGATGTTTGGGAACTTGTTCCTAGACCTGAGGATAAATCAATTATAGGCACTAAATGGGTATATAAAAATAAATTAAATGAATTAGGTGAGGTCGTTAGAAATAAGGCTCGACTAGTTGCACAAGGTTATTGTCAAGAAGAAGGTATAGATTATGACGAAACCTTTGCACCCGTAGCAAGATTAGAAGCTATTAGAATTCTGCATGCTTTCGCTAATTTCAATAATTTCAAACTTTTTCAAATGGATGTCAAGAGTGCCTTTCTAAATGGTTTTGTAAAAGAGGAAGTTTATGTTGAACAACCTCCACTCTTTGAAGATACAAAATTTCCAAATCATGTTTTTAAATTAAAGAAAGCCCTGTATGGTCTAAAACAAGCTCCTAGAGCTTGGTATGATAGACTTAGGTCTTATCTTTTGCAATCTAATTTTGAAATAGGTAAAGTAGATAACACACTTTTTATTAAAAGAAACAAAAATGATATTCAACTTGTACAAGTGTACGTAGATGATATTATTTTTGGATCAACCAATTCTGACATGAACAAAGAATTTTCTGACATTATGACAAAAGAGTTTGAGATGAGTCATATGGGTGAACTTAACTTTTTCCTAGGATTACAAATCAAACAATTAGATAATGGTATCTTTATCAGTCAAGAGAAGTATGCGAGAGAGTTAATTAGTAAGTTTGGCTTGACCAATGTGAGTGGAAAACCAACTCCCATGGCAACCAATATAGCGTTAAGTAAGGATGATCTATCCAAAGACGTAGATCAAACCTTGTATAGAGGAATGATTGGATCACTTCTCTATATAACTGCTAGTAGACCAGATATCATGAACAGTGTCTGTCTCTGTGCAAGATATCAATCTCAACCCAAGGAAACTCATCTAAAAGCTGTGAAACGTATCATTCGATATGTTAAACACAACTTTGATTATGGATTGTTCTACCCTAAGAATGATTCATTTGAATTAGTTTCCTACTGTGATGCTGACTATGCTGGGTGTCAGTCAGACCGAAAGAGTACAAGTGGAACTTGTCACTTTCTAGGTCATTCCTTAATTTCCTGGTTCAGTAAAAAGCAAAATACTGTTTCCCTATCAACAACTGAAGCAGAGTATGTTTCTGCTGCTTTAGCTTGTTCTCAAGTTTTGTATATGCAACAAACCTTGAATGATTTTGGTATATCTATCACGAAATCTCCAATTTTCTGTGATAACACTAGTGCCATTAGTTTGTCCAAAAACCCAACTCTCCATGCCCGAACTAAACATATTGACATTAGACACCATTTTCTAAGAGATAACGTAAATAAAGAGAAAATTTCTCTTGATTTCGTTAATTCTGAAAATCAAATAGCTGATATTTTAACCAAACCTTTAGGAGAACCTGTCTTCACCAAGTTAAGAAGAGAATTAGGTATATGTTCTCTTTCTGAAATATAGTATATAGTATAGTAGTATACATAGGGTATATATGAATGTTTTCTTAACCATAGCATTTTGCAACACCATGTCGACATGGTATTCATGCGTCATGTCGACATGCAACAGTAAAAATGACAGTTCGTTTTTTCCCTCTAATTTTTGAATGGGTGGTTATTTAACTCACCCATTCCGAGTTTCTCTTCCCTCCAATCATTATTTCTTCATTCTACTTTCTAGAAACATCAAATCCATGGCTTCCACATCCAATCCTAATCAAATATCACCGGTTTCTTTCCCTTCTCCTTCACATGGCCCTTTCCAAAACTCCATACTCGCTCATGTCATCAAAATAGAGGAGAAAGTTAATGATTCGCTGCAGATGTGAACTGAAATGCAAGTTCAACAATTGAGAATGGCAAGAAAGCAAGAGAAACAAGGGAAAATTCTGAGGAATCTTCAAAAATTCCTTATGGATAATCATGCCAATCCAATTGTAATTGAAGATTCTTCTAACATAGAAGCAAATGAAGAAGGAGAAGAAGACGAAGACGAAGAAGAAGAGGAAGAACCAATGGAGGAAGAAACTGATGATGAAGCAGTATGTGTAGGGGAAGTTTGTTTTGATGCTTATGGGAACATTGTGGAACAACATGGAAATTTCTGTTTCCATTACCCAAATTGTCCTGTCCACAAGTCTCCCATCATCAAAAACAACCGTTGAGTTGTTTATTTTCTTGTTTTAGTTATTTATGTGTTTATAAGTTTAAATAGTCATGCATATAGTAATATTGAAATGAATAAAATAATCTGTGGTTACACTTATTATTCTTATTCTTATATTGCTCATATATAACATTCTAAGTATACGATGTTTAGTGCATTGTTATATCTAGTTTCAGTATTATTAATGATAACACTATCATTAATATCATAGATTTAGGGGGAGTTAGTGTCATTTTTTTGTTGATGACAAAGGGGGAGAAGTATAAAATAGGTTAGTTAGGCATAGATTAAGGGGGAGTTATTAGATTTAGGGGGAGTTATAAGGAGAATATAAATATTTTATAAACAAAGGTTGTCATCATCAAAAAGGGGGAGAATGTTAGTCCATAGGATAGTGGTTTTGATGACAACAACTATAGAAGTGTTATAAAATATATATGTGCAGGAAATCTATATGCAGGTATCAACAAAAGAAGACTGTACAGTAAAGAAAACAAAATTGATGAAGACAAAGATCAAGAGTTCAAGATTGAAGACTCATGAGATTCAAGATATTCAAGAGTTCAAGACAAATAATATAGTTAGGTTAGATATTTGTTAAAACTCCTTGAAAGCACTATCATTCTTTTTTATCCAATTTACTCGTGGAATGGAATCCACTTCGTTCTTGTTAAAGGGATGGAACCCTAGTGAGATGGAACTCACAAAATATCTAGTGGAACGGATAGTAGCCCTATTTTGTTATTCACTAATTTTGATTCAAAATGATTTTCAAAATTATCTCTTGTTTTATAAAATGATTTTCAAATATTTCTTTTCAAAAGAAAAACCTTCGTTCACATTTCCAAAAATGTTTTAGCCTCAAAATCTATTTTAATATTATATTTACTTTAGTTTATTTACTTTCATTTTAAATATATTTTAGTATATATACATATATACATTCATAAGTATTTCTACTTCTGAATACCTTCTACAAATACATAGAGTCCATTTGAATAAAGTTGCATATGTTTTAAATCATCATTTTCAAAGTAAAGCAAATCATCACTTTTTACTAGACCATGTCGACATCCTATTTACCTGTCATGTCGACATGCTTCCCGTTACAGCAAAGGTTGTTTTCAAAAGAAGTGTCTATTCGTTTAAACCTCTTCGAATGGACACATCCATTCATTCTCTATAAATAGAGACTGTTATGGACGTTTTCCAGTAACTACTTTCTTTATTTTCTCTCCTCTTTACTCTCTTATCTTATTTTCTAATCATCCTATCCATATTTTGCCGAAATCTTAAGTGAATCAAACTAGAATATCTCTAGTTTGATTCTCTGCCACTCTCTCCAAAGAATCTCAGTGCTTATCAGAGTTATAGATACATTTGTACTCAAAGAAACTTGTGTGGGGTTATAAAGGTGTGATCGTATCCTTGGAAATCGATCGGGTGAACTTGTGTCCTGTGAATCAAGTGGTTCTACCCAGAGACCTGAGAATCTAGAGGGTGTACCTCGTTGCCTTGGAATCGAGGGATTGTAATCTAGATTATTGTTGAATAGAAAGCCGTACGGGTTGTGCGGGACTGGATGTAGGGTAACACCGAACCAGTATAAAATTCCTGGTGTGTTCTTTCCTTTACTTGCTTTTTATTTACATTTGCATTTGTTTGTGATTCTGTGATTTGATCTGTGATTGTGTATTTGCATTAAGTTAGTTAATTCAATTTAAATCAAAGAAGTTTTAAAGAAATTCTTAAAACACTATTCACCCCCCCTCTAGTGTTAAATAGCCTTAAGATCATCTTCCGCGTCCCTTTCATAGTTTACATTATCTTTTTCAATAAAATAAAAAAGATAATTTCTTGTAATTTCAAATGGAGCAAAAACTTCATTTTTGGGCCATTTATGAAAGGTTATAACGGTAATGCTTTTTGAAAGGATAGCTCTAATAAATTAAAACGTTGAAAGGAATATTCTAGTTTAGTAATTAATAGTTAAAAATAACACACACACACACACACTTGACAATTAAAAATAAAAATATATACGTAGCGCAATTTACGACGATAGTCGTATTAGTTATTAGTAACGTAATAATTATAGGACTAGGAGGTTGAAAAAGAAAAGAATAGTAATTCCAAAATTTATGGACAATAATTCCAAAATTTAATGGGCAATAAATTTATAGTTAATAAAGAGTTAAAGGAATTAAATATGGACTGATTAAGAATTCAATATGGCATTTATGGGGAAACTGAATATGCATAATATGTGGATTTTGAAACAGGTAAATATATATCATTAGAGATTGTTCAATTTTGACATTGATGACCAGTTATTACGAATGATTGACATGTATTGGACATAAGAAGGAAACACGGAAACTAAAGCATAAGCGTATAAAAATAAGAATATTTACGTAGTGAACAAGTATTAATACTATAAAATATACGTAAAAGGTAATATAATTTTCATAGTAGAAAATTATATAACATTAATTATACGTTTAGAACATGCATGAATTAGTGGGCCTAGCCCAACACTTAGGCTTTGGGTGATAGGTTTAGTTTAGTGAATTGGGATGTGAGGTCAGTAGAGTTACACAACAAAAGTATGCCCTTCGCTTAGAGGCTACCAACAGTTGTGTATACTTACTACTGATTTGAGACATCTCCAACCATAGGGCCCGTGCGAAAGGGATATGCATTGCGGATAGGTGAGGGAAAATATACTAAGGGTTCGTGTGACGCCCCACCCCGAGACCCACATTAGTAAAGAGAATTACTAAGTAATCCTGTCTACTAATGCAAAGACAAAGAAGTTATGGTAAATTTCGTTTCAGCTTCAATCCCAAAACAAATATTACTGTAATGATCTTTTTTTTATCAGCAAGTTCACCACTGTAAAACATCATTAAACCCATGAATTCAAACTAGAAAACGTGAGGGAACTCTCACCTTAGATATGCAGCAAAGATTGGGTTGAAAAACTTCACCGATTTGGATCAATTTGTTGATTTTGAGGCTCCTATGTTAGCTTCAGGAGCTGAAAATGCTAAAACAAGAACATGCAGTAACAAGGAATTGGTTATAGACAATTCATATCATAAGTTCAAAGCTTTTTGATGAAATTTACATAGTATTGGGTAGAGATTACCATGTAGATTCTTGTTTTATTGATTATCTTCTTTAATTTGCAACAGATTTGGTGAATTTTGGTTTTAATTGGAGAAAGCCATGATTTTTTTTCTTTCTTTTTTACTGTAAGCTGTTTTGAGAAGAGAATGAAAAAGGAAGCTACGTACAGGATGATTTCTCAAGGCAGAAGGTCCTAGTGAGGACTAATGGATCTAGTTCTTACCCAATAAGCCCAAGTGTAAATATACTTAGTGAAAAATATTAAGCTATGTTCATTTCTTTCCTATATTAACACTATATAAGCAAAATTTCACATTTTAAAGTGAAATACAATTCTATTCAACCAATATATGTAACCAAAATTATTATTTTAACAAGATAAAATTTATTTTAATAATAAAAAGTCATTTTTACAAATAAAACCTTATTTTCAACAATATTTTACAATTTACACAATTTACACTTTTTATTCTCATAAAACACCATTTTTAACATAACAATTTATACAAAAATTGTTGTCTTGTCAAATAAAATACAACAAACCATTCTAATTTTATTTACACATCAAATTATTATTTTTGAACAATATTCCATCTTTTATATTAATAAAATACAAATTTACTTCATTTATCCCCATTTAAAAATCAATAAATGGTTAATATTGGCATTAATTACCAATATTATTGCATTTACCCGAATAAAATTACAAATTGATTATTTTCACTCCAAATTCTCAAAATAAAGTTTTTAAAACTTTATTTTCATCAATTTATATTTATCTCAACAATATAAATGTTGAAATATATCTCTTGATTAATTTATTAACTCAAATTAACAAAACTCCAATATTTCCATCTTATTTAACCAAATCTCCTAACAATCAAATTTCAAACCCAATATTTATTCTCAAACACATTGTTTATTTAAAATAAACAATTTAAACCAAATTTATTTCTCCATTACATTCTATTTACCATATTAAATTATAACTATCGTTATAATTTAATATCATCAGTAATCTCCAATACCAGGGTTGTTACAGACTCCCCCTCTTATAAAAATTGCGTCCTCGCAATTTCTAGAGGAAATATGTATTCAACACACTTTATTTCATCAAACAAAGGAAATTTGAATAGATTAAAATGGAAAATTCTTACCTACGTCATGAGAAGATAAGAATCCAGGATACGATCGCTCGATGAATTCTCTGGTTTCCCAAGTGCATTCATTGGGATTATCAGACCATTGAATCTTCACGAGCGGAATACTCTTGTTGCGAAGGCGTCTAACCTCCGAAGCAAGTGCCCTCACAGGATGCTGCACGAATGATAGATTAGGAGAGACTTCTAGCTTCTCTAAAGCACGAGAATCGAACACAGAATCTGAATCTTGTAGACACTTCCGCAACTGAGAGATGTGGAATACGTCGTGAACTCCAGAAAATTGATCGGGAAGTGCTATGCGATATGCAACAGGACCGATATGCTCTGTAATAGGAAATGGTCCAATATAGCGTGGTGCCAATTTCCCTGTCTGGCTGAAGTGTATCACTCCCTTCAGAGGAGAAGCTCGAATATAAACAAGATCACCCATTGAGAACTCAAGAGGCCTCCTATGGTTGTCCGCGTAGGATTTCTGTCGGCTCTGAGACTCTTTCATTCTCTCTCGGATAAGATGGATCTTCTCAGATGATTCTCGAATAGACTCAGGGCCAAGAATGAGCTTTTCCCCCGACTCAAGCCAACATGATGGAGATCGACACGGCCTTCCATATAAGGCTTCGAAAGGAGCCATGCCTATAGAAGATTGGTAGCTATTATTATAAGCAAACTCAACTAGAGGAAGATGATCCTCCCAACTACCACCAAAATTCAAGATACAAGCACGAAGCAGGTCTTCCAAGATACGATTCACCCGTTCAGTCTGTCTATCAGACTGTGGGTGATAAGCTGTGCTAAGATTAAGCTTTGTGCCCAAAGCTTGCTGGAGACTCTGCCAGAAGTGACTCGTGAAAAGAGGATCACGATCACACACAATAGATGAAAGAACACCGTGTAATCACACGATCTCCTTAATATATAGCTTCGATAAGAGAGATGCCGTCCTATTAGACTTAATAGGAATGAAATGTGTGGACTTGGTGAGACGGTCCACAACAACTCAAATACTGCTATGGCTCGACCTCGAACAAGGTAAGCCATCGATGAAATCCATAGAAACTTTGTCCCATTTCCACAATGGAACCTCTAAAGGCTGAAGAAGACCACTGGGTCGCTGATGCTCGGCTTTAATAAGCTGACAAGTCATGCAATTGCTTACATAACTTGCTATATCTCGCTTCATGCCTTCCCAGTAATAGAGACGATGCATATCAGCATACATCTTGCTGCTGCCAGGATGAATAGTATACTTAGAACGGTGACACTCAGCTAGAATGTCCCGCCTAAGTTTTGGAATAGAAGGCACGGCTAGACGGTTCTTCTTTCGAAGACACGCATGAATATCGATGCTGAAATCCCTCATCTCAATGTCATTGTGGGATTCAGACTTATACTTCTGAATAGGAGTAGATATATCGGAGTCTTGCCGCTGAGCCTCGACAATCCGATCTAGAAGAGTAGGACGAGCTTCCATGTTATATAATATAATAGGAGAGTTGGATGTGGAAGCACGATCACGAATATCACACATGGAAAGAGTCTCAGGAACTATCCATTCTACAATCATCATGGAAACAATAGCTGAATGCTTACGACTCAAAGCATCAGCTACTCGATTCCCCTTGCCAGGGGTATATTGAATATCCAAATCATATGAAGCTAGAAACTCGAGCCAACGCTGTTGTCGCATGTTGAGCTCCTTCTGGGTGAACAAGTACTTAAGAGACTTATGATCGATGAAAAGAGTAAAGTGCTCTCCTAACAAATAATGACGCCACATCTTCAAAGCAAAGACAATGGCGACAAGCTCTAAATCATGGGTAGCGTACCGAACTTCATTCGGACGTAATTGCCTTGAAGCGTAGGCAACTACCCTATCCTTCTGCATAAGAACAGCACCAAGGCCACTATGACTAGTATCGGTATAGACAATAAGATCTTGATTCCCTTCGGGAACCACAAGAACATGAGCATTAGTGAGAAGCTCCTTCAATCTCTAAAAGGAAGCCTCTCACTTACCTGACCTTATATAGTGAATGCCTTTCTTCGTAAGGCTAGTCAAGGGAAGCACAATACGGGAAAAGTCTTTGATGAATCGACGGTAATAACTTGCCAAACCCAGAAAGCTACGAATCTCATGAACATTCTCAGGCCTCTTCCAATTTTGGATGGCTTCGATCTTAAAAGGATCGACCGAAATGCCTTCGGAAGAAACAATGTGGCCTAAGAACTTAACTTGCTTTTCCCAGAAATGACACATAGAAAGCTTTGCTTTGAGTTGATGCTGTCGAAGAGTACTCAAATTTTTTTTAAGATGTCGAGTATGGTCCGCTTCGGACTTTGAATATACTAGAATGTCGTCGATGAAAACAAGAACAAACTTATCGAGATATTCTCGGAATACTCGATTCATAAGGTCGACGAAAAAAGCAGGGGCGTTCGTCAAACCGAACGGCATGACGAGCCACTCATATGAACCATAGCGAGTGCGGAAAGCTGTAAGTGGAATGCTGTCTTCCGCAACTCGAAGCTGGTGAAATCCCGTGGCAAGGTCAAGCTGTGAGAACACCTTAGCACGACTCAACTGATCGAACATATCGTCAATCCTAGGTAATGGATAGCGGTTCTTGATGGTCAACTCATTAAGCTTGCGATAATCGATGCATAGCCTAAGAGTCCCATCGGACTTCCTCACGAATACCACCGCCGCTCCCCACGGTGAAGAACTAGATTGAATGAAATGCTTGGCTTCAAGCTCTAGGAGTTGCTTCTTGAGTTTCTCATTCTCTTTAGTAGACATCCTCGTGGGAGGACGACTAACTGGCTGTGCGCCTAGAATAAGGTCGATGCAGAACTCAATAGCCTGCTTGGGTGGTAATCCCGAAACAGGCTCAAATAAGTCTGGAAAGTCACGAACAATAGGAATCCGATACACATTATCATCATTGTCTCGAGAATCAAGAGCAAATAAAGAATCCATGGAATCATGATCCGACTCTTGAAGTAGAAGAGACAACTGAGTAGGAGAATCAGGATGATGAAGATATAAAACTCTCTCCAAACAAAGAATCCTGGCATCGTATCTAACTAGCCAGTCCATACCAAGAATCATATCAAATCCAAGAAAAGGAATCACATGCAGATTCGCACAGAAAGAAAAACCACAAATCATAATCTCAACTTCATCACAAAGAAGACTAAGGGTTGCAGATCCCCTGATAGGATTCGCAATCCGTAAAGAAGTAAGCATGCAAGAACCATCTAATTGTAAAGCATCGACGAGTTCCTTCGATACGAATGATTGAGAAGCACCCGTATCGAAGAGCACTCGAATAGAATGATCATGAAATAAAATAGAACCCTCTAAAACGGTAGAGAATATACCTCGAGACTGAGAAGCATCACCAGAAGTGGTAGGTACATTAAGATAACCCTGACGAGAACTCTTCTCTCTCTTGGGACAAGCTGAAATCAAATGTCCCTCCTTCTTACAATAGAGGCATCTCTTAGGCTTAGGACACTCTCTCACAGGATGGTCAGGCGAACCACAATTGAAACAAGCAAAAGGCTTAGCTGAAGGAGTAGCTAGAGACTGAGAAGAGGATCCACCTTGCTTCTTCTTCTTATTAGGGCAGAAAGGCTTTGACTTGCTGAAAAACTTTTTCTTGTTCGGATTTCCCCGAACCTCACCCTCAACATCACTATCCTTCTCCTTCTCGACTGCTTCAAGCTGAAGGCCCATATCCACAAGTTTCTCAAAAGAAAGCTCAAGACGAAGCATAAGAGATTTCTTCAAGTATTTCTTAAGTCCAGAGACGAACTTAAGATTCTTCTTATACAGAGTAGAAATGTGCTGAAGACCATACTTAGATAAGGCTTCAAAAGATGCAACATACTCAGAAACTGGCGACTTCCCTTGTTTGAAATCAAGGAAACGTCGAGCTAAAATAGCTTTCTCGGATTCAGGAACAAACTTAAGCTCAAATCTCTCACGGAACTGATCCCACTCTAAGGTAGACTCATCAACCTTCGCCACAAGCAAGTCATACCAATTCAATGCACGTTCTTGCAATACACTCGATGCGACAAGAACGCGATGATTGCTAGATATCTCCATACGGCTAAATATGCGCTCACAAGAACTGAGCCATGCCTCGACCTCTAAGACGGTCTCAGTGCCTCTAAAGATCTTGCCACCAAGATGAGTGAAGTTGCTACACATGCGCGCAAATGCGAATTTGAGCGGAGGAGATGATCGAGCTGGATCTAGAGGCTGAGTGCTCCTAATAAGCTCAAGAATCTGATCGGTAGACATATATACACCTTCGGGACGAGAACCACTGGACGGTCCTGCCGCCGAAGAGCGTCCTCTACCTCTACCAGACATAGCTGAAAGATAAGATAAGATAAGTGTTAGCACCAAAATTGGTCACTAACCTCGTAGAGAAAGGTTGTGTAGAGATATAAGTGATGAAGATAAATTAAACAGAGAAGACAATGCTAATTTAAATGCAGAAAGTAAGAACACCAAATTTATAGTGGTTCAGCGTAATTGCCTACGTCCACTTTGAGATTAAACTTTATTGATCTTCCTTATTGTTGGTTACAAATACAATTCGTGAATCAAATGCTTGAATGAAGTTGTTAAGTAGAGAAGATGAGTCTCAAAAATCGCAGAGTCTCCCCGGTGTTCTCTCCCAAAAAAGGATCCTCTTCACTGTGACCCTGCCCCTCTATTTATAGACAAAGATGGGCTGGACTTCCCAAGTGGGCTTGGTAGCCGAACGCTCTAGCCCAGGTGTAGTGGTCGCTACATGCCGAACCAGGTATGCCGAACGCTTTGATGCCGAACGGTCCTTTCCATGCCGAACAGTCCCTTCCATGCTGAACGGTCCTTTCTATGCTGAATGGCGTTTGATGTGTGGGAAGTGCAGGATGGTTGCAGTTGAAGCCGAACGTACCACTGTCCGAAGCTCTTGACCGAACAATGCATGTAGGCCGAACGATATTGTTACCTTGAGTAGTTGTGCATACTGAATGTCTTCTACATGCCGAGTACTCCCGTTGCCGAGTACTATGCCGAGTACCATGGGACGCCGAGTACTCCTGTTGCCAGGATCTACTTGATGCCGAGCGCTCTTGTTGCCGAGTTCTCCTATCGCCGAGTTCTATTGGTGCCGAACGCTAGCTGACGCTGAGCATTGGTTGACGCCGAGTAGTTTTGTATGCCGAGTACTACGCCGAACGCCGAACACTACTTAACGCCGAGTCTTCTGGATGCCGAGTATTACGCCGAACGCCGAACACTACTTAACGCCGAGTCTTCTGGATGCCGAGTACTACGGATACCGAGCACTATGGATGCCGAGTATTACGGATACTGAGCACTATGGATGCCGAGTACAATTCCGAGTACTAGTTGCCTGGTTAAATCTCCAGGAAACACTTTCCCCCCAAAGTGTATCGCGTGGCCGAACGTGATGCACTTTGAATCTAGTTCAACTTTCCTTGGTGATGCCTTCTCGAGAATGCCTGTGACGGAGGTGTGTGACGAGCGTGGCCTGGACGCCGAACTATACGTTCGAAGCCGAATAATCCTCATGTGCCGAACGTCACTTTGCTCTGATGCCGAACACTCTAGCATTGACCAGTTCTACCGAGTATAGCCCCTTCGACTTCCACCTCCCTTCTCTATAAAACCAGGCCTTTTCCTTCTTCTCCCCTTTACTTTTTTACTTCTGCCGTTCCTCGAAGATTTTCAATTCTATTCAGTCGTCCGGATTTAAAACTTAACTACTCCATCCCAATCTCCAATCTGCAAACTAGGTATCTTTTCTCATACGATAGTAGTAGATTTCAAACGAGATGGCCGAGTGTGTCACGTAGAAGGCCTTTGAGTAGGTTGTCTCTATCGCGTCTTCATTGCCGAACGATGAGGCGAGGAGGAATGATCCGGTTCACCTACGGGCTTAGCTTCCTCGTGTCAAACCAAAGTTAACGGGAAGAAAAAGAAAGAAGGTGTTGGAGGAGGTAAAGGTGCTGTTCGCTACTCCGACGTATGTCGTCATGCGCCGGACGGTAGAAGGGGAAGTTGCCGAGCACTACCTTGGCCGAACGAACCCAGGCCTAGCGCTTATTAAAATGCCAAACTATGACTTAGCCGAACGAACTAGGGCCAAACAACACTCAAATGCCGGACAGTATATGTGCCGGGCAACTGACATGCCGAACAAACACACATGCCAACTAGAACTTAACCCGAACAGTACAATTGCCGAACAGACGCACATGCCGAACAGTATACGTTTTGAACAACTGACCTACCGAACAAACATACATGCCGAATACTCTACTCAGGCCGAACAATCCAAATGCCAAACAAAACTTAGCCGAACCATATCAAGGCCGAGCAATGCAAATGCCGGACAATTATAAATGCCGATCAATGATAACTGTTGAACCATACTTAGGCCGAACACTGTAAATGCCGAACGAACAATTGCCTTGCTTAATCAATACAAGGACAAAGGTCTAAGCACACCATCATATGAAACTGACCTGGATCATTAACTCCCTAGCTTTAGTAGACTTAACGGGCTTTTTGAGACGGTCAGCAATGACGGTCTTCGAAAGCGACGATTCGAAGCACATTTTTATATCTTTGAAATCTTTAGACTTTTATTGCTTGTACACAATTGCTTGCACTAGATCACACACCACGTGGGGGGGAAAACTCGTGTTGCCAATTCTAACGTTCAACGTTTTTCAAGTATAGTTTTCTCAAGCACTTTGTCAGGTTCGTTATTTATTGAGGATGTCAAGAAAGTCTAGCTCCGCCACTATATCTGATAGGCCTGGGCCGTCATCAAGGCCAAAAGCTGCTGATACTTCTAATCCGTCGACTTCTCCTGCTCACAACTTAGCACCTGATGCCCTGGAGGCAGCAATTCCTCTAGACAATCCGATCGATTCACAAGCTTCGAAGATCAACGAAGCCGCTCTTCGACGGATATGCTCCATTCATGGGATCCCTTTCGCCGATGTGTTGGTCCCTTCGCGACACGATCGTCCTCATCTGCCCCCAGTCGGTTATACCGCCTGTAACAAGTTCATGTGTTGGATGGGTAGCATGCCTCCGTTCAATTTATTTCTCCGGGATGTATTACAATATATCGACATAGCTCCGTCGCAGCTGCACCCGAACGGCCATGCGTTTCTGTACGGGACATATTTACTTTTCATGGCCGTCTTCTCCAGACCTCCTACCGCTGGCGATATCAGATACATCTATATGATCAAGAGACGAAAAGATAGTCCTTCCTTTATGTTCCTCGAGCCGTACCACAAATGCCAAATCTTGACAGGAGCATGCAGTAAATTCGCCCTGTACAAACAGGAATGGTTCTACGTGCGCTGCCCTCCTGGTTTTGCGAGGAGATGGGTTGAAGGCAGTAAGTCTCTCTGCTGAGTCACTATTCGCATTGAACTGGAGTCATGTTTTTCCTAACTCTTTGTTTCATCCTTTCAGGTATCAACCCTCGTCTAGAAGGCCGAGGATATTCTGAGGCTGTTGAAGCCATTAGAGCTCTTCCTGCCGAGGAACGAGACATCCGAACTATCGTCTCAAATGAATCATCGTTGGGGTTTGGTTTGCTAGCCCCTGGTCGTCGGATCAGCCTTTCAGAAGGTGTCACCATTCCCAAACCTACGTCCGGTAAAGGGAAAAAACAGGCCGGATCGTCGTCGCGCCGCACTCCCGATACACATGAAGAAGTTGAGCGCAAAGAAGACGAAGCTCTTGAGACTCAAGGCGAGAATGTGGGTCCCGCTTGGAATCCGGCAGTCGAAGTCCAAGACATTGAAACGTGATCCTCCCCTTCTAAGGGAAAGAAGAAGTTAAAATATAAAGTTCAGAAAGAGAAAGTTGGTGGCACTTCAAAAGTCATGCCTATCCCGCCTGAGAAAGAGGCTTCCTCGCAGCACCTGGAAAGTTCCCTGAGGGGCCTGTCGAACCTGTCTATTCCCGATGATATTCTTAATTACGGGTTTGACGATCCTGAAGCCCTCAAGTTTTCTTCGCCCGCTAAAGGCAACGCGGGAGTTCGACTCCCGACCCAAGGAGACAATACTCCAATTAGCAAAGACAAAAGAACTGTTCCGTCGGGGGAGATACTGGGACACACACACACGCACATACGCATTCCATCATACACTTCAAGTTTTTTCTTATCTCACAGATTTTTCTTAACTCGTTGTTATCTCCATTCTTTGCAGGTGATATGGGGCGTTCTCATGGACTCGATCGCCTTCATGGCTCTTCCATATTTCATCACTCTGGACGGGATTCCGGTTCAGGCAGACGCAGGGACAGAGACGATTATGAAGATAGAGACAATCGTCCCCGTGAGTCGTCTCACCGCAAGAAGGCATATTCTCAATCTTCCTAGTCCCGTGATCTTCCTCCTCCAACTGAGCCGGATAGAGAGAAGTCTTTACAGAAGGGTTATCAATCTGACGCTCCTCGAGAACAACACTCCAGTTCATCGAGTACAAGGCAAGTTCGAGAGCAACGAAAAAGAGCGGAACTTTCAAAGCCTCCTCCTCCTAATCCTGCGGTGGACCCAACTGTTGTGGAAAAGATGGTCGATCTTAATGCCAAGTTTCCAAAAATTTGCTTCGACGGTCTGAAGTTCCTCCCGGCCATTCATCATATTCCCGGGCATATGAAGCAGAGTGCCATTGCCTGCAATAACGACATCTATGTTCAACATGACGCGTTTGTGCACTTGGTGGAGAAGATCTCAGAGGTATCCATTGAGCGTCAACATGAGATTGATCGCCTGAAACTGGAGGCTGGCTGCGACAAAAACATCATCGAGCACCAAGACGTAGAGCTCGCTTCGTATAAGTCGAAGCTGGAAGCCGCTGAACAAAGCGTAAAAGATACTGCAGAGGCAGTTACTCGTTTAGAGGCGGCTCACAAAAAAGAGCTTGACGAAGCAGTCCAGCGCAGCGGTGCCCTCGCCCTAGAGAAAGACTCTGTCCAAAAAGAGAGGGATGCGCTCGTCGTGCAAGTCAGAGAGCTGAAAGAATTACTCTCCAAGGAGAAGGAGGACAAGATAGCTGCTCAAAAAGAATCACAATGATACTGTGATGAAATCATTGCTACTCGTCTCTTGAAAATGAAGCTCGATGACGAACTTGCTGGGGTTGAGAAAATGAAGGATGAGGCCCGTGAGGAGGGCAAGAGAGAGGCTACGGAGGAGATTGATTCTCGCCTCGAGGCAGCCGCAGAAGCCGGCAGGGAAGAGGTCAAATGCATGTTTGACCCGTTGATTGCTGAATATGGAGCCCGCGTCCTTATGCATCGCGACTTAACGTTCTTGGGCGATGGCTATCTCGAATCCCTAGCCGAGGCCTGGGAAACCTTGATAAGGATCAGGAAGATCGAGTTGGGCTCCGAAGAGGTCGATGAGGAGGCCTTGGTGAAGGAGTTCCTTAGGGGGAATGAGCCATCGGATTTATACGCAGCATTGGCACTTTACAGCAAAGGCTCTCCCCTTCCAAAAGAGAAAAATGATGAAGCTGGCCCGTTTGGGGCCAATATTACTGCTCCTCATATTGCTGCTCCTCCCGCTGCTCAATCGGCCGGTCGGCCGACACCTGATCCATTCGAGCAGCATGCTGGTTATGACCCCGAAGATCCCGGGCTCGGTGCTCATGTGCTATCCCCTATCCTGGAGGGTGAAACCCCACGCGCCACCGATAGCCAACCGGAACCTGGTAGGAAATTCTTCTTTCTCTAGAAGTTGAAAGATCCCGTCTTTTTTCAGCAGTGGCTACTCGTTCAAACGCTCATTCTTTATGTTTTCATGTAGGTTGTTCTGACGCCGAGCCAACTCCGAGGAGCGATGACGCCAAGGAGGAGGCAGTGAAAACAAGCGACGCTGTCCATGCGGGAGTACTCCCTGGTCCCGATGCTCAAGTGATCGGGGCGCTAGATGATGATAAGCTCGACACTTTATCTCCTGCCGAAGGGAGTGATGAAATTGAAATCACCGGCGCCTCTGAGCATACCTCGCAGATGAGCATGAAGGACCGCCTTGCCGAAGAGGAGAAGAAAAAGGTTGAGGTCAAAGTTGAACCTAGAATACTGGAACTGACCGACCCACGGAACAGACCTTTGAAAATCATTCTCCCAGGCAAGTTCAAACCACTGGACGTTCCGTCTCCTACCCTTGACTCCGCTTCTTTAGCAAGCAAGAAATCAAAGAAAAAGCGTGAGGGAGAGGAGTCATCGGAAAAAACAAAGGAAGACAAGAAGAAGAAATCGAAGAAATAATCGATACACTCGTTCAACGAGTTTCTTGCTTAAGTCTTGTAATTGCTTTTATCTTCCGTAGCTTGCAGTTTGTATAGACAGGTCTGAATTTTGTAGGAGTGATCATGTAACCCCATTTTGGACTTATCGAATAAAGTTTTTAGTTTCTTTTTCGCTTGAATGATTCTCTTGTCTTTCTTCGGTTTGCTGACTAACTGTAGCCATAACTCAAGTTCTTATGAGTTGCGTTATCTCCCGGTCCATTCTCGTGTTGTTTAAACATTTCTAGACATGGCGTACTTCTCGTCCCACATCTCTCGAGTACTTGGACTTTTTGCTGACTCTGTGCTCCGGGGACTCGGAGACTTGAAACCGTTTATACTCTAGTCCGTGCTCCAGGGACTTAGAGTACTCCGCTCCGCACTCTGGGGATTCGGAGATTCATATTCGTTTATACTCTGGTCCGCGCTCCGGGGACTTAGAGTACTCCACTCCGCACTCTGGAGATTCAAAGATTCGAAATCGTTTATACTCTAGTCCGCGGTTCGGGGACTTAGAGTACTCCGCTCCGCACTCCGGGGATTCAGAGATTTGAAATCGTTTATACTCTAGTCCGCGCTCCAGGGACTTAGAGTACTCCGCTCCGCACTTCGGGGATTCGGAGATTTGAAATCTTTTGTACTCTAGTCCGCGCTCCGGGGACTTAGAGTACTCCGCTCCGCACTCCGGGGATTCGGATATTTGAAATCGTTTATACTCTAGTCCGCGCTCCGGGGACTTAGAGTACTCCGCTCCGCGCTCCGGGGATTCGGAGATTTGAAATCATTTATACTCTAGTCCGCGCTCCGGGGACTTAGAGTACTCCGCTCTGCACTCCGAGGATTCGGAGATTTGAAATTGTTTATACTCTAGTCCGCGCTCCGGGGACTTAGAGTACTCCGCTCCGCGCTCCGGGGATTCGGAGATTTGAAATCTTTTATACTATAGTCCGCGCTCAGGGGACTTAGAGTACTCCGCTCCGCACTCCGGGGATTCGGAGATTTGAAATCGTTTATAATCTAGTCCGCGCTCCGGGGACTTAGAGTACTCTGCTCCGCACTCCGGGGATTCGGAGATTTGAAATCGTTTATACTCTAGTCCGCGCTCCGGGGACTTAGAGTACTCCGCTCCGCGCTCCGGGGATTCGGAGATTTGAAATCGTTTATACTCTAGTCCGCGCTCCGGGGACTTAGAGTACTCCGCTCCGCGCTCCGGGGATTCGGAGATTTGAAATCGTTTATACTCTAGTCCACGCTCTAGGGACTTAGAGTACTCCGCTCCGCACACTGGGGATTCGGAGACTTGAAATTGTTCTCACGAGTCTGTGCGTCGTACAGGATAATGTAATTTGCCATCCAATTATGAGATATAGAAACGTTAGCGATTCATGGGAAATACGGCTTCAAGCCTTTATTAATGAAAATCAACTAAACTGCTCGATTACAACTTTAAAAAGAAACTAAGTTATGACTGAATGGAAACATGCAGAAAATAACAGTGCCTAAGACAAGAAAGGAAACATGCTAAATGTAATAGTGCCGCAGATGTTCACTGTTCCATGCTCGGGGGAGTGTCGTGCCATCCACAGTCGCTAGCTTGAACGTTCCCTCTCCAAGCTTCCGTTCAATGGCGTACAGACCTTCCCAGCTGGGATTCATGCGTGATGGTACCGGGAAGACTCGTTTCAGAACGAGATCACCTACATCAAAGATCCTTGGGCGGACTCTGCCGTCGTAGTAACGCTTGACTCGATGTCTATGCGCTGCCGCCCTTAATTCAGCTTCTTCACGCTTTTCGTCGATGCAGTCCAATGATTCCAACAAGAGATTCTGGTTCGTCTTGGGATCATAGTATGTCACCCGGTGTGATGGAACTTCAAATTCCATGGGTATAACAGCTTCGGAGCCGTATGCCAAGGCGAATGGAGTGTGGCCGGTCGTGGACTTGTGGGTAGTTCTATATGCCTATAATGCTGTCGGGAGTTCATCTACCCACTTGCCTCCAACCTTCCCCAGGCGCTTCTTCAGTATGGACTTGATTATTTTGTTGACGGCCTCAACTTGTCCGTTAGCTTTCGGGTGTGCAACGGCGGCGAACTTCTTCTCGATACCGTACTTCAAACAGAACTCTTTGAACTCTCTGCTTTCGAATTGCATCCCATTGTCCGTAATGATGGTGCGAGGAAGGCCGAAATGGCATATAATGTTTCGTACAACGAAGTTAATGACCTTCTTAGAGGTGATTGTGGCCAAAGGCTCTGCCTCAGCCCACTTTGTGAAATAGTCGACTGCAACTATCGCGTATTTCGCACCACCTTTGGATATAGGCAAAGAGCCGATTATGTCGATCCCCCAGATCGCAAACGGCCAGGGACTAACCATTTGCGTGAGTTCCATTGATGGAGTCCTCTGGATTTTTGCGTATCTCTGACACTTGTCACACTTTCTCGCGTAGTCTGCGGCGTCTCGGTTTACGGTTGGCCAGTAATATCCATAGCGGAGGATCTTCTTTGCTAGCGTTTTCCCCCCAGTATGGTCACCACATTCCCCTTCATGAACTTCTCTTAAGACCCGCTTTGTTTCATCATGAGCGATGCATCGTAATAATGGGACTGAGAATCCTTTTCGATACATTGATCCATCCTGCATTACGTATCGCGCGGCCTTTCGAAGGATTTGCTGTCTTTCGCTTCTTTTTTCTGGTAAGGCTCCGATCGTTAGGTACAGTTTGAATGGGGTTATCCACGATTCCTTCTCGATCTCCGTTTCCAGCACACGATCGACTTTCATCTCGTCTATGCTCGGGGCATGCAAGGCTTCAACGGGATACAATCCCATTTGCTGCGCATTGTCGGTACTCGCAAACTTAGCCAACAAGCCGGCTTCTTTGTTCTGTTCGCGCAGGACATGTGAAATGTCATAACGCTCGAGATTCGAGAGTAGTTCTTGGACCTGAACAAGGTACGGAGTGAGCTTTCGTCCCTTTGCTTGGTAGTCTCCCCGTACTTGGTAAACCACCAACTGTGAATCACAAAAGATTTCGACTGATTTGATCCCGAGTTCCCTGATGAGCTTCATGCCAGCGATCAGTGCTTCATATTCTGCTTCGTTATTTGTAGCCGGGAAATCAAGCTTCAGGGCATAACAGATTGATCGATTTTCCGGAGTTATAAGAACTATGCCCGTGCCGGAGCAACAGTCGTTTGATGCACCGTCAGTGTATAATTTCCATCGAACGGGGGGATGATGTCGTGGTCATCCGGTTTGACGGGTATGGTAAACTCAGCGATGAAATCTGCTAACGCTTGCCCTTGGATGGCTCTTCGTGGTAAGTAGGCGATATCGAATTGGCTCAACTCGATGTTCCATTTTAGCAACCTTCCAGAAGTTTCCGGCCGCTGGAGTACTTGCCTCAGGGGTTGATCGGTATAAACACCGATTGAATGTGCTTGAAAGTATGGGTGCAGCTTACGTGACTCGATCACCAAGCAATAAGCCAATTTTTCGATCTTAGGGTAATTCCTCTCTGCCCCCGTTAAACGTTTGCTAACATAATACACCGGCTTCTGGACTCGATCCTCCTCACGAACCAAAGCCGCACTTATCGCATGTGGGGATACAGCCAAGTATACATATAACATTTCGTGGTCAACTGGTTTTGACAGCATTGGTGGACTCTCCAGATGCCTCACCAGATTCTGGAATGCTTCCTCACAACTAGACGTCCATTCAAAATTTCTCTTCCCCTTCTTTATTATATCAAAGAATGGGATGCACTTGTCAGTTGCCCTGGATATAAATCGACTTAGCGCAGCTACTTTTCCATTCAAACTCTGCATTTGCTTTATAGTCTGGGGCGCTTGCACATCTCGAATAGCTTGGATCTTCTCTGGGTTGGCTTCAATTCCCCTAGCATTGACGATGAATCCTAAAAACTTCCCCGATGCCACGCCGAAGGAACACTTCAGAGGGTTGATCTTCATCCCGTAAAACCTGAGTATGTCGAACATTTCAGCCAAGTCTCGAATGTGGTCGTTTGACCGTCGTGACTTCACGAGCATGTCATCCACGTAGACTTCCATCGTTTTACCCAGCTGGTCCTTGAACATTCGATTCACTAAACGCTGGTAAGTTGCCCCTGCGTTCTTCAATCCAAAGGGCATCACTACATAGCAGTACAGTCCGACATTTGTCACGAAGCTGGTGTGTTCTTGGTCCGGAATATGCATCGGGATTTGGTTGTACCTTGAGTACGCATCCATAAATGACAACAGCTCGTGTCCTGCGGTGGAGTCGACCAACTGATCGATCCTAGGCAACGGGAAACTGTCCTTAGGGCATGCTTTGTTCAAGTCGGAATAATCTACGCAAGTCCTCCATTTCCCATTCGCCTTTTTCACCAGCACGGGGTTGGATACCCATTCAGGGTAGAGGGCGTCGCGGACGAACCCATTTGCTTTGAGTTTATCCACCTCCTCTCCTAGAGCGGCGGACCTCTCCGGATCCATTCCTCTCCTTTTTTGTTTGACTGGAATGTATTTCGGGTCTATGTTCAACATATGACTCGTGATGGCGGGGGAAATCCCACACATATCGGAATGCGTCCAGGCGAAAACATCAAGATTCGCCCGGAGGAAGTCGCTAAGGTCTTCAGTCATCGCGGGGCCAAGCTGTGAACCGATCTTCAATATTCGCGAGGGGTCGTCACGGCTAACTGAAATGTCAACTGTTAATTCAGCCGGTGCCGCCTTCTCTTCCCTGGGTTTCTCATCGTCGTCTCTCGGATCTATATCTCCGAAGATCCGAGAACTATGCCCGAGCCAGGGCTCGGGCACTACTTGTCAATTATCCGTATTAAGGATGCGGACGAGATTGTCCGCAACCTTTCCCTTCTCCCTCCGATGGGCCTCTCGGAGCTCAGCCACATAACAGGAACGACCAGCTGCTTGGTCGCCATGAACAATACCTACTCCTTTGTCAGTCGGGAACTTCAAAGTTAAACACCACGGGGCTAACGCTGCCCTACACTCAGCCAGGGCCGGCCGGCCCAAGAAAACGTTATATGGAGAATCCACATCCAGAACTACGAAGGGTAGAATTCGTACCCTCCGACGCTCGCCTTGTCCCAGTTCAACTGGCAACTCAACATAACCCACAGCATCGGTTGCTGCGCCGTTAAAACCATGTATACGAGCCTTGGACGGTTTCAAGTCCTTGGTTTCCAGTTTCATTTGGTCGTAATCCTTCTTGAAGATGATGTTGACTGAACTTCCGCAATCAATCAGAATTCTCTTTACATATGCTGGTCCGATCGTCGCAGATATGACCATCGGGTCGATGGTCGGAGCCTCTACTTGATCAGCGTCTCTGTTTCTGAACACTATATCGTCTGTCATTACGCGCTGCTGCTTAGTAGGGGTCCCTTCCTCCACGTTCGAACCGCACTCAAAATTCGCATGTTTAAGGGAACTTGCATATCGCTCCATTTCTTGCCAATTCTTTTCTGCGGGGTGAGGCCCACCGATAATGGTATTTATGACTAGTCTACCTACGGTTCGGGCAGGCTCCTCGGGATGACGCGGAGCTGGTGCACGACCTGGGTTGGACGTTCCCTGTCCTCCTTCCTGTGGATCCTTCACAAATTCTTGCAACTTCTTTTGCCTGATCAACTTCTCGATAGCGTCGTGCAGGTGTCTGCACTCTTCCGTATTGTGCCCATAAGTCTCATGGAAGCGACAATATTTCCCGGTCCGCTTCTGTTCCTCGGTTGATTCTTTTGGACATGGCTTTCTGTATTGAAAAGTATTGCAGGTGGATAGGTAAATGTTCTCAAGCGGTGCGTTCAGCGGAGTATACTCGCTGTAGCTTGGAATTCTCGACTTCCATTTCCCCGCTACTCTCTTCTTCCCTTGATTTCTTCCTCCGAACTCCTTAGACTGCCCAGGCTTATTCTGGACATTGACATGGACCTTTCCCGAGCTGTCTCCGGACTGCTTCACAACAATGTTGCTCTTCATAGATTCTTGGACAGGTCCTGGTGCCTTATCTCGTCGTACCCACCTAGCTTCCTCTCTTCTTATGAACTGGTGTGCCTTTGAGTAGAAACGCTCTAGCGTAGCCGGGGGTTTTCCTGCCAACCAGTCTCCAAACTCAGAATCTGGATCCACACCTCTCATTACAGCCATCAGAATTGCATGGTCATTGGGATTACTGACTTCAGTTGCCGCAACATGGAATCTCTGTAAATATTCCTTCAATGACTCCCCAGGATTTTGGATTACACTTGACAGAGACATTACGTCCTTTGGACGTGTAGTGTGTATCCTGAACTGCTCAATAAACTTCTTTGCCAATTCCTCGAAATTTGATACGGACCGCGGAGGAAGTCGGGTGAACCACATAGTAGCGATCCCAGATAGAGTAATCGGAAAGCATCTAAACTTGGTGGCATCATTTGCTCTAGCTGAATCCATCATCCATTCGTACCTCATGACATGCTGTCTGGGGTCAGTCTTTCCCTCATACGAAGGGATAGTAGGCATACTAAACTTCCTGGGGTACTCCGCCTGCAACACAATATCCGTGAACGGAGTGTGACTTCTTGACACTCCTCAATCATCATTCGATAACCCCTGATTTTCTTTCATCAATTGCCTGATCATGGCTGTCAGGTCTGGTGTCTGTATGGAATGCGGAAGGTTAGAGTCTGTTCTACGTGCCTGTCCATGCTGATGCCTCCTCTCTTGGTGATCTGTCAGTCGCGCGTCTTGGGGTTCGACATCGTTAGCGTTTTGATGGACTGGGCCTCCATCCTCCGTTTGCACTCCGGTCCTGAAGTTTCCAGCTCTCGCTTGGTTACGGTCTCCAGCTGTTTGAACATCAGCTTCTACTCGTGCAGCTTCGGTCTTACGTCGTCTGCGCCTGGGAGGTTCATCAGAGGAAGTTGAGCTGTCAGATGAAGAGTAAGGAGCGGGATTGCCCGCAGCATTCTGTTGCTGCTGTTGAGTGAGTTGTGCCATCAGGTTGGCGTTAACTTGCATCTGCTCTCCTAGTTGTCTCCTGCTTTCCCTAAGTACTCTCATCAAGTCATTGAACTCTACTTTGGTGACAACTGGAGTCTGTTCTTGAGCGGCAATTCCTGCACTCGGAATCGCTGGTTGATTGCTAGGTCCTGCTTGTTGCACGCTAGCAGTCTCGCGGGCATCCGCATTATGAGAAGCTGACCTGGTACGTGGTCCTGCCATTGTAGAGTTATTGGTATGAACTCTGAGTAGAATCAACGGATGTCCTATCAGTGAGTCGGATCTTCTTTGGGGGATTTGTTCAACCCAGTAACTTCAAAGCAGATCCTTGAGGTCTCAATTCTCAGTGAAAGCACCAAAGTGTTAGCACCAAAATTGGTCACTAACCTCGTAGAGAAAGATTGTGTAGAGATATAAGTGATGAAGATAAATTAAACAGAGAAGACAATGCTAATTTAAATGCAGAAAGTAAGAACACCAAATTTATAGTGGTTCAGCGTAATTGCCTACGTCCACTTTGAGATTAAACTTTATTGATCTTCCTTATTGTTGATTACAAATACAATTCGTGAATCAAATGCTTGAATGAAGTTGTTAAGTAGAGAAGATGAGTCTCAAAAATGGCAGAGTCTCCCCGGTGTTCTCTCCCAAAAAAGGATCCTCTTCACTGTGACCCTGCCCCTCTATTTATAGACAAAGATGGGCTGGACTTCCCAAGTGGGCTTGGTAGCCGAACGCTCTAGCCCAGGTGTAGTGGTCGCTACATGCCGAACCAGGTATGCCGAACGCTTTGATGCCGAACGGTCCTTTCCATGCCGAACGGTCCCTTCCATGCTGAACGGTCCTTTCTATGCTGAATGGTTCGTTTGATGTGTGGGAAGTGCAGGATGGTTGCAGTTGAAGCCGAACGTACCACTGTCCGAAGCTCTTGACCGAACAATGCATGCAGGCCGAACGATATTGTTACCTTGAGTAGTTGTGCATACTGAATGTCTTCTAGATGCCGAGTACTCCCGTTGCTGAGTACTACGCCGAGTACCATGGGATGTCGAGTACTCCTGTTGCCAGGATCTACTTGATGCCGAGCGCTCTTGTTGCCGAGTTCTCCTATCGCCGAGTTCTATTGGTGCCGAACGCTAGCTGACGCTGAGCATTGGTTGATGCCGAGTAGTTTTGTATGCCAAGTACTACGCCGAACGCCGAACACTACTTAACGCCGAGTCTTCTGGATGCCGAGTATTACGCCGAACGCCGAACACTACTTAACGCCGAGTCTTCTGGATGCCGAATACTACGGATACCGAGCACTATGGATGCCGAGTATTACGGATACCGAGCACTATGGATGCCGAGCACTATGGATGCCGAGTACAATTCCGAGTACTAGTTGCCTGGTCAAATCTCCAGGAAACAATAAGATAGGATTATTCACAGGGTAGATAGATATATTAGCAATTCAAATGTAGAAATTAAGGAATACTACGGAATTAAATTAACATTCCTAGACATATTCCTTTCTATCTACCCCAAAGGAATCGAAAAGGGACACGAATCAAAATAAGGACAAGGTGAGATGGATCACGATTGGGGATGATGTGTACAAATGTATTATATTTGATGTAGGGTAATCTTGTGTACTGTTCTGCCTATATCACATTATATTTTGAAATTCTGCGCTGATACCAAATTGTGACACCCCACCCCGAGACCCACATTAGTAAAGAGAATTACTAAGTAATCATGTCTACTAATGAAGAGAATAGGGCTGGTTAAGGGCAACCCTCATGATAATGCATTAGCTAATAGCTAAGTATGTCGATATTTTTTTTCTTTTCCCATTACCTCATATATGATCGATACACCTAGTCCTTAACTAATACAATACCATGGTGGTTTAGGACCGTTTCAGAATAAATGCAATATACAAAAAAATATAAACAGTCATAGAACAGCAAACCCAGATCAGAGTATACATACATCTTCATACATCATACATAATACAACATACATAAGTAGCATGAACTGCAAAGTATACATACACAACCATCCCACAAAATTATAGGTACAATGTCCAAGTCTGAACAAAGCGGTCTAAACAAAAGCAAGCTAACCGATCCAAGAAGTAGTGAGCTAAATCCATACCTAACCTGCAACTCGGTCTGACCCGAGTAATAAATACACGGGTCAGGTAGGCTAGAACTTATCATTAGTAAAGATAACAGTAATAGGAGGAAAGAGAGAACCATTCTGTTGTTGACAACGTAATGATATAAGTATCATCAAATCGTCTCTAAGGTGAGACATCTATGGGTTCATCATGATTTCATAAGGGAATTCAATTGGTTGTCTAACTATGGTTCATCTTCTATAGTTATTGTTTGCACAAAAAATGGACAAACACCTCAAAGTCGTATGATTTAGTAGATCTTATGGTGTTCTTAGTTATTTTGGAGATTTATGCAAATATATGAAAAGCAGGGGCTAAACTGTAAAAAGACACACAGATATATAGTGGTTCAGCCAGAATGTGCCTACGTCCACTTTATATTTTATTTCTCTTCTCTTCTTTTGATTACAAGTACAAAGCTTTGATACAAGTAAAAGAAAGTTGCTTTAAGAGTTCCTTCCGTGCTTGAGCTCTCAAAAAACTTGTCCCCATTGCTGTACCCCCTGCCCCTCTATTTATAGAGTGAGGCTAGGGGTAGGGGTCCAGGATATGTAGAGTCGCTGATGGGCCTGGGCTGATGCGATCTGGCCTGGTATATCTTGGTTCGGCATTGCTTGGTTCGGAGGTGGTTGGAGTGTAGAGTGGACCGGTAGCTGTTTGGAAGTAGGTTGGACCGGTTGTTGTTGGTTCGGTGGGATGGAAGGAGACTGGTTCGGTGTTGGCTGGTTCGGTGGGATGGAAGGAGACTGGTTCGGTGTTGGCTTAAGACTGCCGAACGAATTACTGCCGAACGAATTACTGCCGAACGAATTACTGCCGAACGAATTACTGCCGAATGGGCCTTTGAGGACGAGAATACCGGATGGGCTTAGGCGAGCCTGGATGGATGAGTCACGCTCCTTGGTCGCAAGGTCTTCTGGGTGAGAATGCGCCCAACATTTGCCCCCCAAAGTGGGGCATATGCCGGAATGTGCCGCGCTTTGTTTAGAAGATGACGACGCAGTCTTGGATGCGTTCGCCGAATCAGACGGTCCGGTCGCCTACAATTGCCTATAAGTAAGGGCTCAGGGTCTCTATTACCTTCTACCGAACGAACAGCCAAGCCAAGATAGTCACATAGCCGAATCAAACTCTGATCCTTTGCCGAATCATCCCAGCTTGCCGAACCATTTCAGTTGCCGAATCAGGTACCCAATTCCCTTAGCCGAATGATACCTTTTTTTTTTTTTGCGTCCACCGAATGAAGTGCATGTGCCATACGTGCCGAATGAAAATTTTCAGATGAGAATGCCGAATGGGAATGCCGAATGAGAATGCCGAATGAAATCTCATATTCAGTTTTACCGAATGATAATGGGAGTTTTAAGCATTTGGACTTTATGAGTGAAATTCTAGATTACACTGCTTGTATATTCTGACGATATACTTTTCCCATGTTTGCAGATAAATGTCTCGAAAAGTTGAAACTCGATCAGATAAGAGGAGATCCGGGGGTGAAGGAGAGTCCTCGGCCGTGCCCCCAGCTCAATCAGGATCGGAGCGTCATGGGCCCGCCCCGAGGTCATTAGTGGATGGGTATGGTCCCCAGGAGTTGTTGGATTCCCCGCCTGACTGCTTTCCTAGCTCTCTCAAAGAGGAGCAACTCGATGCTATATCCCGTTCCTTTGGGATCGATAGAGCCCTCATGCTGCTGCCGGGCCCAGGAGTCATGCCATACGGTCCTCCCGAAGGATACTATGCTTATAGTAGGTACCATTGCATGTGTGGTGCTATCCCGCCTCTCAATGCTTGGGTAGTCAGCTTCCTCACGTATCTGAAGGTGGCCCCATTCCAGCTTCAACCCAATTCTTATGCCATACTGGTGAGCCTTTTCGTTATCTTTTGGAGAAAGTATGGTCGCGCACCCTCCAACCGGGAGATCCGGTACTTGTATAATTTAAGAGGCTATAAGAAGGGGTCCCCATATATTAACTTGGAGTCCGCTGTGACCTTCAAGCCGGTCCTGGACCTGTACTCTAAATTCAGCATGTTCAAGAAAGAGTGGTTCTTTGTTAGGGACGACTCCGTTTCCATCCGGCGCTTTACTTCAGGATGTAAGTTGATGCTTTTACTTATAATTCTTATTTCGATTGCGATGCTTCTTCTCATACTTTCTCATTTTTGCTAGCGACAGGTGGCTTTCCGGTTGTGGAGACTGACCGCCTGGTTCAGACGACGGCGGAGATAGAAGGCATTCTTGGGAAATACATATCATCTGCCTACTTGATTAGAAATGCAATCCTTCTGGAATATAACTTGATCCTTCCGCAGCAGTCTGTAGTTAAGTTGAGGGAAACGGCGGAAGAGAGGGCGTCTGCTCAGGCCAAGGGAGGCGTTGCGGCAGAGGGTGGAAAGAGAAAACCATTCACGAAACCTCCAGCCGTTGGAGGTAAGAAACTTAAGAGGTCAGACGGTCCTTCTCCCAGCAATTGTCCACTTACTCAGGGGGAGATAGACGCAGAGGAGGAAAGAGGTGAGGCGGAGGGCGGAAGTGACGTTGAGCGTCTTGGTGATGATGGTGGCGATGGACAGGGTGGTGATGGTTCCAGGGCTCTGTCTTCTGGGCAAGTAGGCGAGATGCAAGAGTGGACGGATGATGCTCTCCGTCAAGCTTTTGAGGGGTTGGGTGATGATCCGGCTTTGGTAGAGAAGACCGGGAAGGCGGACAAAACCGGGACTGGTGCAAGTGAGTCTTCTCCGACTATTCCGGCCAAGGTGGCTCTGACGACTCAAGGTGAACTCTTGACCCCTGCATGCTTCACTAATGATAGGGACTTAGGAATATTTTATGACCCGCTCCCGTCCTGGAATGAAATCCAGGACTTATTGCAGTATCCCACTCCTCCCCAGGGTTTGTACAACCACAGCTGTGTTTCTTTTCCTTTTCTAACTTGTAATCTACCGCGTTTCTTGAATCATATAGTAATGTAAGATTATGACACTTGTTCTTTATATCAGGAGCAGGCAAGACGCCCAAAGCTTCAGACCTTCGACACAGGCTCGAGCAATATAAACTTTCCAAAATTTCTGCTAAGCCGAAGCCCTCAGCCCAACGCTCCGGGGATGTAGTCGGGTACCGTCCTCTTCTTGGGGTCATCGAAGAGGGTATTCAGCAGAGGAAGAGGAGTCATCCTTTATCCGAAACTTCGCTCGGTCCTCAGCCTCCGGCTCAGCCTATTCATGATATTACTGAGGAGGGTAGCGAGTTTGTGCCCTCTCCACACCCGTCCGGAAACCCTTCTGTTATTCATATCGACCGTCCCGACTTGGCCCGTAATCCCTTCGCGGGTCATCCTGATCTGGATCCAGGTTCTCAGGATATTACTTTTGACGAAGTTACTGGTGAACACCTTCTCCCCCGTAACCCCATGGTACGAGTACTTGACGAAGCCAAGTCCTTAGACCTCGATCTACTCACCACTCGTATAGTCACTATGGGAGACGAGGCCAAAGCTAATATTGATCGGGTGGCAGAGGAGGCCAAGAAGCTGATGGGGCATCACGCTCGGCTGGTTAAGGCCGGAGAGGAGATAGGGAGCGCCAATATCCGACTTCGATTGGTGGTTTCGGATCAGGCCAAGCAGCTTGCGGATCAGGCTATCCAGATTTCTCAGCATGAGGCTGCTACTGGGCGATTAAGGAGAACCATGGAAGAGGCCAGTCGGGCCGAATTGCGGAAAATGGAAGCTGCTTGCAAAGAGCGGATTGACATGGCTATTGCCACGGTGGATGAGGTTCGGAGAGCGGATCTCGAGCAGGTGGAGGAATTGTCCGAGAAACTTGAGGCTGCAGAGCTTGCTCAAGCTAAGTTGAGGGAAGAGATGGAGGTGATGCGGAGGTCCCTTCAAGCTGATTGCTCGAGGTACAGACTGGAGAGAGATGCTGCCGTCGAAAGGTTGTCGGCCTCCGATGCCCGGATGAGGGAGTTTGAGGAGAACGAAGGAATGATGGATGACATGCTCCAGGACATGTATTTCCGGACTTGGAAGCAGGGTAACCTCTCTTGGATGGATGATTATCCCAGAGTCATGGCCAAGACATATCTTCGGGCTTTGGAGGAGGCTAAGGCTGATGCAGATAAAGAGGGTGGAATGGCCTTCAGTATGGATGTGGTCACTGCCCAGTTCACCAAGGAGGAGAAAGTGGCGGTAAAGGAGGGTATGCGGCTGCTTGCTGCTGAAGAGGCGGGTGTGCAGGTAGAGGATGACGACCAGGATGGTCGAGAAGCTAGTACTGGTAAGTCTTCCTTTCTAGTCTTTCTGTTAACTTGGTTACTCATCACTAATGAATCCTTTTTATGACCGGACAGGCGGGCTAAAGAACAAGGACAAGACTTCGACGCAACCAGCTCCATGACTGAACCTGAAAAATTCTTTTTGTAGGCTTGGCAGTGTTGTATCTGTTAGTCTTAAGATAGTAGAGTAACTTCTAAGTTATAATTCTTACTACTTGTAATAATCAACATTATTCTTGACGTGTAATTTTTTGACTTAAGCTGATTTTGTCGTTTCTTGAATATTTGTTGCTATTTCGACATATCGTATGAGAAATGTAGCTATGTATATTCTTGTAATTAAATTGTGTTTGATGTCAGATTTTGGTTTTAAATCATAGTCTCATGACTTGCAATGTTAGCGTGTGGTGTGAAAACAAATTAAATTACAGTCATGCATCTGCACATAAAGGAAGAAAATACTGCCTTTCATGTTCTGTTTGTAAATGGCAGTTTCGAATATCTTGTATGACCGAGCATGGAAAGCAGTTGAATGCCCTGCCATCTGATTGTGAATCTCTGCATCCATTGGCGGGTATTTCTTACCCTGCATCCTGTACTTTATGGTTTGTTATAGAGGATAGGAGGAAAGTTTTTTAAGTAAAATTGAAATACGTGAAATAGTAAAACTTCCAGTCACGGAAGGCCTTCGATGTGCTTAAGTTCGTGGCAAACGGGTTTTGTAGTCACTTTCCCTAGCTGTGGGTCTTGGAGACATTTGTCACCCATCTTACGCCTCTGCGGGGAGTTAATTCTTTTTTACCACAGCCGCACTTAAGACACACCGGAGCCGAGATCGCGCACAGTAACTACCCGGGCCATTATGGTCCATACTCATGGGTATTATTCGACTTACTGTGGCCGGCTAGCGTGGGTGCCGATCGTCAACTGTGAACTGCCCCTGGCTGGCCACACCTTATGTTGGGGCTTATAATCGGTTCACAGTTGCCGGCGAGCCTAACGCCGTAATGAGCTGCCTCGGCTATAATCGGCCTTCTCGGTGGCTTATAATCGGCTCATTACAGTTGGCTTTAAGGGCCGTCGCGAGCAATGAGTTAACCCACAGCAGAGGGATGCTGGAGCAAAAGTGTCTCATTGACGAGGGCATAGATTCGCATAGTACCTGTTGTGTCTCGTCCACGTGAAGTTGCATTGTGGAGTGCTTTGAATAGAAATGCTATATGCTCAGGATTTCGTTCAACAGAAAAGGATAAAGTTAACAAGCAGCCAAGACACAAAGGAACAAGTTAAAAAAGAGACAAGGCTTTTTAAAGTGGTTCGGCACGAAAAAATGCCTACGTCCACTGATTCTCTTTGTTAATTCACTTCATATGGGCAATACAAGTTAAGAAAAGTATCGACGGAGGTGTTGGACGTTCCATGCCCTCTGGAACACCTCTCCGTCCACTGTTGACAAAATATAGGCTCCGTTGTGGAGATCTTTATGAATTACATATGGTCCATCCCAGATTGGGTCTAGTGCTCCGGGGCGAGGGAAGATTCGCTTGAGGACAAGATCCCCTTCTCGTAAGGTACGATGCTTAACTTTGGAGTTGTATTGTGCTGCCACCTTTTGCTTGTGGGCTGCTGTTTTTAGGACTGCATCATTCCTTCTCTCCTCGACTAGATCCAAAGACGTGTTGAGGAGCTCTTCGTTCTCTTCTAGGTTATAGTGGATCCTACGGTGGGAAGGCACAATGGTTTTAATTGGGAGCATAGCCTCCGATCCGTATGCCAAAGAGAAAGGAGTGTGCCCTGTTGATGTTCTGAAAGATGTGCGGTAGGCCCATAGTGCCGTAGGGAGTTCATCCACCCAAGCGCCCTTTGACTTTTCGAGCTTCTTTTTGATCAGAGTTTTCAGAATTTTGTTGACTGCTTCGACTTGTCCGTTTGCTTGGGGATATGCTACGGATGAGAAGCTTTTGTGAATTCCGTGTTCTTGGCACCAGTTGGCGAATTCCTCGCTGTCAAACTGAAGTCCATTGTCTGATATGATTTTTAGTGGGACTCCGTACCTACACAGAACATTTTTGATTAAGAAGTTGATAACTTTCGCTGAAGATACTTTATTTAGAGGTTCTGCTTCCACCCATTTGGTGAAATAGTCGACTGCTACTATAGCATATTTGGCGCCGCCTCGACCCATTGGCAGTTCACCGATTAAGTCAATTCCCCATACTGCAAAGGGCCAAGGGCTGGTCATCTGAGTAATCTCGGTTGTTGGTAGCCGAGGGATCTTAGCAAATTTTTGGCATCTGTCACACTTCTTGACGAAATCTAAGGCGTCCTTGCTTAAGGTGGGCCAGAAATATCCGTATCGGAGTATCTTTTTTGCTAACGTTTGCCCTCCGGTGTGATCTCCGCAGCTTCCTTGATGAATGTTGGATAAGATTTCCTTGGCTTCCCTTCCGGCGACACATCTTAACAATGGGTTAGAGAACCCGCGCCGATAGAGGATGTCTCCTTGTATCGTGTAGCGGGACGCTTTCCTCAAGATTTTCTTGACTTCGTTACGCCTATCGGGTAGTGTGCCATTTTGTAGGTAGTCTCGGATGGGAGTCATCCAAGTTGCTTCTCCGGTTGCAGCTATCAGATTCACTTGCTCAAAACTTGGGATCGTTTGCTTCGAGACAGTTACTGCCCCGAAGATGGCGACGTCTCTCATACTCGCTTGCTTTGCCAATTCGTCGACCTCTTGGTTCTCTTCCCGAGGGATGTGTTTGACTAAGTAGTGGTCCAATCGGTTGAGAAGCGACTTGGTCTTCTTTAGATATGCTATGAGTCGTTCTTCTCGAGCTTGGAATTCCCCTAGTATTTGATTAACAATAAGCTGAGAATCGCTGTGAAGGCACAAAGACTTGGCTCCGATCTCGACAACAATTTCTAACCCGGCTATTACGGCTTCATATTCTGCATCGTTGTTGGTGGCAGCGAACTCCAACCTTATAGCATAGTGTAGTTTATTTCCCCTGGGAGTGATTATTACCACACCTGCCCCCGAGCCTTGTTCGTTAGATGCACCGTCCACAAAGAGATTCCACTTGATATCTTCTGTTATCTCCAGTTGCTCCTTATCCTTGTTGGTAGTGAATTCCGCAATGAAATCAGCCATGGCTTGCCCCTTGATGGCGGTGCGAGGGTGATAGGTGATATCATACTGACTCAGCTCAATACACCATTTAAGTAGTCGCCCGGAAGTGTCGGGACGATGGAGTACCTGCCTCAGTGGTTGATCGGTCAGAACCTTGATGGAATGGGATTGGAAGTAGTGACGTAGCTTTCGTGAAGTGATTAGTAAACAGTATGCTAACTTCTCAAGCTTAGGATATCTGACTTCTGCCCCAGTAAACCTTTTACTGACGAAGTAAACTGGTCGTTGCGTGCGGTTATCTTCCCTTACCAAGGCAGCGCTTAGAGCGTGAGATGACACAGCAAGGTATAGGTATAATTCTTCGCCTTCGCTTGGGGTTGAGAGTACCGGTGGTTTCTGGAGGTGTTTGATTAGGTTAAGGAAAGCGGTCAAGCATTCGTCCGTCCATTCGAACTTTCCTTTATCTTTCTTTAGAGCTTCGAAAAAGGGGACGCACTTGTCCGTTGCTTTGGAGATGAATCGGCTTAGGGCAGCCACTTTTCCATTTAGGCTTTGCATTTCCTTTCGGGTGGAAGGTATCTTGATGTCCCTTAATGCTCGGACTTGTTCAGGGTTTGCTTCTATCCCTCGGGCATGGACGATGAATCCTAAGAATTTTCCCGATGACACTCCGAAGGAGCACTTTAGTGGATTTAACTTCATTCCATACTGTCGAAGTACCTGGAACATTTCGCCTAGGTGGTTTACGTGATCTTTGGCTTTCCGTGATTTTACCAGCATGTCATCTACATATACTTCCATTGTTCGTCCTATTAGCCCTGCGAACATCTTGTTGACGAGGCGCTGGTAGGTGGCTCCTACATTTTTAAGTCCGAAGGGCATCACTTTGTAGCAGTACAAACCCCGGTCGGTGATGAAACTAGTGTGATCTTGGTCGGGAGCATGCATAGGAATTTGGTTATATCCTGAGTATGCATCCATAAAAGACAGGAGTTCGTGTCCGGCTGTGCTGTCTACAAGTTGATCGATTCTGGGAAGCGGGAAGCAATCCTTTGGGCAGGCGTCGTTTAGGTTGGAGAAGTCAATGCAGGTCCGCCACTTCCCATTAGCCTTCTTTACTAATACCGGGTTGGCGATCCATTCTGGGTAAATAGCTTCTCGTATGAAGTCATTGGCGAGTAGATTCTTTACTTCTTCATCGAGGGCTGCTGATCGCTCTGCCCCCATACTTCTCTTTTTTTGTTTTACAGGTGCCTTGGTAGGATCAATTTTTAATACGTGGCACGCTATGTTGGGGGAGATTCCGGTCATGTCAGCGTGTGACCAAGCGAATACATCCAAGTTGTGGCGGAGAAAATCAATGAGTTGTTCCTTCAATTCAGCTTTCAGTTGTGACCCAATTTTTAGTAGCCTACTTGAGTCGTGCTTGTCTACAGATATAAACTCCATAGCCTCTGCAGGCTCGGCGGTGGCCTCCTCCTCTTTGTCCCTAGGGTCTAATTCATTGAAAGGGTCGCTGGTGTATCGAAGAGGAGGGGCTTTCTTTAGTTGCTATGCTTCAAGGCTTTTTGTGCAGAGGGCAATCTCTACACCTTTCCCTTTATCTCTCCTGTGATTGTTGCGAAGTTCGGTTACATAGCAGTCTCGTGCAATATCTTGGTCTCCTTCTACTTCCCCTACTCCATTGTCCGTTGGAAATTTCATCTTCAGGCACCATGGGGCTAGGACAATTTGGAAGTCAGACAAGGCTGGCCTTCCTAAGAAGGCGTTGTAGGCCGAGTGGTTTTCTATTAGCACAAACGTCTGTTTCCGTACAACGGAGCGGGGGTGGCTTCCAATCTCAACAAAGAGGTCCAGTTGCCCGAGAGGCATCTTCGCATCTCCAGTGAAACCGTGTAGTGGTTTATCGCAGGGAGATACATCCTTCATTGATAGCCTCATTTTGTCGAATGCGTGTTTGAACAGGATATTTACAGAGCTTCCGGTATCTACCAGGATTCGGTAAACTTCGGCGGGACCGAGTCGGGCAGAGATGACCATGGGATCCATGTGAGGGTACTGTCTTCCTTCTAGGTCACGTTTACTGAATGTGATGTCATCATTTTCTTTCCGCTTTGGGTGGCGCTCTTCGATAACCGTATTGACACAGTCTCTATTGTCTTTAAGCGACTTCCCATATCTTTCCATCTCTTTCCAACTTCTGTCTGCGATGTGCGGCCCTCCTGAGATGGTATGGACCACTATCTTCTCTTGACTAGAGCTGCTAGCGTTGCGGTCGCCTCTGCCGGTCCCTGGTGAGGGTAGCCTGGGGTTTTCATTGGCAGGAGCTGGAGTCCTGTCTTGACTTTTTACATAGCGTTCCAGTTTCTTTCTTCTGATGTGTTCCTCAATCAGATCTCGGAGATGATGGCATTCATTGGTGTCATGTCCGTGGGATTCGTGGAAGCGGCAGAATTTTCCAGATTTCTGTGCGCTATCTGATTCCTTCTTGTACGGTGGGCGTTTGTATCTAACTTCGCCTTGGGTGGCAAGGAAGATATTTTCGACGGTCTCATTCAAAGGGGTGTAAGAGTCGAATCTTGGTCCTGGCCGATATAGGCGTTTTTCTACTTTCTTGCCCCCAGTATTGTCTCTGGAATCATTTCTTCGAACGTCCCTTGCCACAGCAGGGGCGTTGCCATGGGTCGTCTTACTTTGCTGTCCTGACTGCCCCTCCATGGCAGCATCCTCAAGCCTCATGTACTTCCCGGCTTCATGGAAGAAATCGGGTAAAGTAGCTGGTTTTTCTTTTGTCAATCTCCTAGCAAATTTAGTGTCCGGATGCACCCCACTGCAGAGGGCCATTAGGATAAGCTTCTCATCGGCATCTTGAACTGCGGCTGCTGCGGCGTTGAATCTGGTCAGGTATTGCTGCAGCCTTTCTTCAGGTTTCTGTTTGACGCTGGATAAGGAATAGGCGTCCTTAGGTTGCTCCACATGAATGCGGAACTGACTGATGAATTTTTCTTTCAACATTTCCCATGAGCTGATGGATCCTTGGGGTAGATGACAGAACCAGGAGGTAGCAAGATCTGCTAAGAAGAGCGGGAAGCATTTGCACAGCACTCCCTCTGTTGCTCCACTCATGAGCATATGCTGCGTGTACCTCTGTAAGTGTACAACGGGATCAGAGGTTCCTTTGTAGGGTTCCATTGTTGGCATCTTCCATTCTCGGGGGGTGATAGCAATTTCGATATTGCGGGCGAAAGGGCTGGTTACCCTAGCGCCTATCCCTCGATCTCTTTGCTCTCGTTGGACACACTCTCTGAATAAGCGCGCCATCCTTTCATCAGAATTTGGAGCGGACAGAAATGAGTTTGGTTCTGTTCTGTGGGGTTGATTCCGTCCAGACAACCTGTAGGGATGGTATCGTCTATCATTCCTCATATTTTCCAATGGCTGCCTTTGATCTTCTGGGAGCATGCTTGGGTCAGCTACAGTTGGCCCTTGCCTTGATCTTCCCCTGTTGGGTTCTGATCTAAGCACTTCCTCGGGTCCAACTTCGGGCTGGACTCTAGCTCGGCCCCGTTCACTGGTGTTTCTGTGGTTAGGCAGCATGACAGGCTCAGCTGCAGTTGACCTTCGCCCGGTACCTTCCCCGTTGGGTTCGGCACCAAACGTTTCCTCAGGCCTAACTTCGGGCTGAGCTCGGTCTCGGCTCCTACCACGGCTACCCCTGCCGTTGGCTCCTTCGAAGAAGGAAGATCTTTGCTGTCTCTGAGATCCTCCAGACTGGGACTCGCCCCATGATTCAGTGTTGCGGTTGGATTCTTCAGCGTCCCTCAAGCGTGACATGAGATGGTCCACCAAGGCTTCCTGCTGGGACGTGAAGCGGTTAGTTACTTCAACAACAACTCTGTCCAAATCTGCCCTAGTAATTGCTGCAGGCTGTTCTGTGGCAGGAGTTGTTGGGTTAGCCTGTCCTTCATTTGTTGCCATTGCTGGAGGAGGACGATTTACTTGATTCGCGGCAGCTGGATCAGGAAGGCTACTGGATGCGATGTTTTTTCCTTTGTTAACATCTTTTCTCTGTTTGGGAGGCATGTTTTCCAAGTGGCGGACGATGCTGTTAGGAAAACTCGTTAAGTAGATGAAGCTGAAGCTTCGAGTTTCTAGCTCTCAATGAAAGCACCAAAAATGTTTGCACAAAAAATGGACAAACACCTCAAAGTCGTATGATTTAGTAGATCTTATGGTGTTCTTAGTTATTTTGGAGATTTATGCAAATATATGAAAAGCAGGGGCTAAACTGTAAAAAGACACACAGATTTATAGTGGTTCAGCCAGAATGTGCCTACGTCCACTTTATATTTTATTTCTCTTCTCTTCTTTTGATTACAAGTACAAAGCTTTGATACAAGTAAAAGAAAGTTGCTTTAAGAGTTCCTTCCGTGCTTGAGCTCTCAAAAAACTTGTCCCCATTGCTGTACCCCTGCCCCTCTATTTATAGAGTGAGGCTAGGGGTAGGGGTCCAGGATATGTAGAGTCGCTGATGGGCCTGGGCTGATGCGATCTGGCCTGGTATATCTTGGTTCGGCATTGCTTGGTTCGGAGGTGGTTGGAGTGTAGAGTGGACCGGTAGCTGTTTGGAAGTAGGTTGGACCGGTTGTTGTTGGTTCGGTGGGATGGAAGGAGACTGGTTCGGTGTTGGCTGGTTCGGTGGGATGGAAGGAGACTGGTTCGGTGTTGGCTTAAGACTGCCGAACGAATTACTGCCGAACGAATTACTGCCGAACGAATTACTGCCGAACGAATTACTGCCGAATGGGCCTTTGAGGACGAGAATACCGGATGGGCTTAGGCGAGCCTGGATGGATGAGTCACGCTCCTTGGCCGCAAGGTCTTCTGGGTGAGAATGCGCCCAACAGTTATATAAGTGAAATAGGCAAGGATTTAAACCATATAAATAATCATCATAAAACAGTCTAATACCTCATAAATCCACCATAATAGAACTCAATGAGTTCAAAACATCATATTAGAAATCACCATAAAACCATCAATACATGTAAGCCTTCATCTTACTCAAGGCTAAAATAAACTTCCTCATAAAAAGGTGAAATCAAAACATCTAAAATTTCATGGAAAACTGCACGTGCTTACATCGTGACTAGTACTAATATTTGGTACCAAAAACATCATGATGATTGGAGTCAAGTAACATCATAACATCATGAACGTCGTGACGACTATAGTCTATAATATCATAATGACTCCCAGTCACAAAGACTCAAGTTAATAACATCGTGATGATCGGAGTCGCAACTACAACGTGATGACTCCAATTGAGTACTCGTGGTCTATAGTACTTGCAAACATCATGAATGTGTCTCAACTTCTCGGATAGGAACCCAATGGGCGTTAACGTACGTCCTATACCATACGTTCACACATAATGGTTTACTAGCTGTTAGTTGGTGCCACACTAGTAAAACACTGTAAACATCATGACAATATACTCTGCCTCATCTAATCAGCGAGTAAATACAATACCCTACCCATCTCATCTCATTGACAGGTACTAGTGGCATCGTGACTTGTCCCATCTCATCGACAATTAAAAGCCATCATAATACATCTCAACATCGTAAAATCATCATAAAGTAGCTTACCTCATCTCATCGGCAAGTAAAAATAACATCTAGATGGTTATTTATAACAATAATTCCAAATAGAAATTTTTAGCTCTTAATTCGTCTCAATTTTGACCCGGATATCTTTAAAATTATAGAAAGCTCAAAATATGAAACTTATAGCTCTATATCTAGGATTTCTAGAACATCCAACATTATCAAAATCGGTTAAGAAACGAAGAAGTTATGGTCAATTTCGTTTCAGCTTCAAGCATAAAGCAAATATTGGTTTTGCTCTCGGGATAGCAGAAGAAAATTTCGATTTGATATAGCTAACCTCAAAATTACAGAAAACTTAATACATGAAAGTTGTAGTACATGATTTGAACTTTCCATGAAATCCAAAATTATCCAAATCGGTTAAGAAACGAAGAAGTTATGACAAATTTCGTTTCAGCTTCAAGCATAGAGCAAATATTGGTTTTGCTCTCGGGATAGCAGTAGAAAAATTCGATTTTGCCATAGCTATCCTCAAAATTATAGAAAACCTAATACATGAAAGTTGTAGTACATAATTAATTCTTTCCGGAATATCCAAAATTATCAAAATCGGTTAAGAAATGAAGAAGTTATGGCAAATTACGTTTCAGCTTCAAGCACAGAGTAAATATTGGTTTTGCTCTCGGGATAGCAGTAGTAAAATTGGATTTTGCCATAGATAACCTCAAAATTACAGAAAGCTTAATACATGAAAGTTTTAGTACATGATTTAAGCTTTTCGGAACATCCAAAATTATCAAAATCAGTTAAGAAACGAAGAAGTTATGGAAAATTTTGTTTCAGCTTCAATCACAGAGCAAATATTGGTTTTGCTCTCGGGATAGCAGTAGAAAGTCTCAATTTTGCCATAGCTAAGCTCAAAATTACAGAAAACTTAATACATAAAAGTTGTAGTACATGATTTATGCTTTCATGAACATCCAAAATTATCAAAATCGGTTAAGAAACGAAGAAGTTGCAAATTTCGTTTCAGCTTCAATCCCAAAACAAATATTACTATAATGATCTTTTTTTTCCAGCAAGTTCACCACTGTAAATCATCATTAAACGCATGAATTCAAACTAGAAAACATGAGGGAACCCTCACCTTAGATATGCAACAAAGAGGGTTGAAAAACTTCACCGATTTGGATCAATTTGATGATTTTGAGGCTCCTATGTTAGCTTCAGCAGTTGAAAATGCTAAAACAAGAACATGCAGTAACAATGAATTGGTTATAGACAATTCATATCATAAGTTCAAAGCTTTTTGATGAAATTTATATAGTATTGGGTAGATATTACCTTGTAGATTCTTGTTTTATTGATTATCTTCTTTAATTTGCAACATATTTGGTGAATTTTGGTTTTATTTGGAGAAAGCCATTATTATTTTTTCTTTCTTTTTACTGTTTTGAGAAGAGAATGAAAAAGGAAGCTACGTACAGGATGATTTCTCAAGGCAGAAGGTCCTAGTGAGGACTAATGGATCTAGTTCTTACCCAATAAGCCCAAGTGTAAATATTTTTAGTGAAAAATATTAAGCTATGTTCATTTCTTTCCTATATTAACACTATATAAGCAAATTTTTACATTTTAAAGTGAAATACAATTCTATTCAATCAATATATGTAACCAAAATTATTATTTTAACAAGATAAAATTTATTTTAACTATAAAAAGTCATTTTTACAAATAAAACCTTATTTTAAACAATATTTTACAATTTACACAATTTACACTTTTTATTCTCATAAAACACCATTTTTAACATAACAATTTATACAAAAATTGTTGTCTTGTCAAATAAAATACAACAAACCATTCTAACTTAATTTACACATCAAAATATTATTTTTAAACAATATTCCATCTTTTATATTAATAAAATACAAATTTACTTCATTTATCCCCTTTTAAAAATCAATAAATGGTTAATATTGGCATTAATTACCAATATTATTGCATTTACCCAAATAAAATTACAAATTGATTATTTTCACTCCAAATTCTCAAAATAAAGTTTTTAAAACTTTATTTTCATTAATTTATATTTATCTCAACAATTTAAATGTTTAAATATATCTCTTGATTAATTTATTAACTCAAATTAGCAAAACTCCAATATTTCCATCTTATTTAACCAAATCACCTAACAATCAAATTTCAAGCCCAATATTTATTCTCAAACACATTGTTTATTTAAAATAAACAATTTAAACCAAATTTATTTCTCCATTAGTAATCTCCAATACCAGGGTTGTTACAGTTCGCCTCTGATTTGAAATATGTAGGAAATGCGGATTACGGATCTTAAGGTAGAATTAACACTAGAGGGGGGGGGGGGGGGTGAATAGTGTTTAATAAATTTTATGAATCTTTTTGAAATCTTTTCAAATTAAACCCAAACATATGCAATTCACAAACACAGAGACAATCACAGAATCAGACACAGATGCAAATAGTAAATAAAAGCAGTAAAGGAAAGAACACACTGGAATTTTGTACTGGTTCGGAGTTACCCTACATCCAGTCCCACACAATTTCTTATGCAGATTTCTTTTCAAATACAATGTCGATATTACAACCTCGATTTCAAGGCCACGAGATACACCCTCCTGTCTCCGAGTCCAGGGCAAACTCTCTTGATTTAACCAGGCTACAAGATCACCTAAATGATATACGGACTACAATCACACCTAATTGATTTACGGGCAACAATCACACCGTTTCCAATCACACTTTGATAGAGAGAGACTCGATACACATTGATCTTTTGATCTTCGATTATAAATGATCCTATAACTCTGAATAGCACCGAGATCTTTAACAGAGAGTGGCAGAGAATCAAACTAGAGACGATCGAGTTTGATTCACTTAGTATTTCAGTAGAATTTTGTTAAAGCATTTGAAATATAAGGGAATATTTGAGTGGGGAAGAAGGAGTGAAGAAATGAAAAAAAACTAACTTAAAATTCGTTGAAAACAACTGGTATATATAGAAGAACAACGGTCATGTCCATTCGCGAAAGGTTATGATGAATAGACACTTCTTTGGAAAATTTGAAATTTGAAATCTACGGCTACCATGTCGACATGGGGAGTATAGGGATGTCGACATGCCTATGTTATTTTTGAAAATTGATTTTGCTTTAAAATGATTTCTATTCTAAAACCTGTTAAAACAATTTCTAAACTTTGTAAATCATTTTGAATATAATTTAAACTTATAAAAGAGTTTTAGAAAATAATCTTAAAATATATAATCTAAAAGTAATATTAAAAAATAAGTATAGAATTCTTTAAAATATATTTTTGAGATTTAAAGCTAAAATATCAAAATCAAGAGATAGTTTAAAAAAATAAGAGATGATTTTTAAAAAAAGATAGTTTTTGGAAAAATAGTTAAAACAAATTATTTTGAATATTTCGTGGATTCATTCCACTAGAGAAGGTCGTGGGTTCCATCCCACTATTAAAGTGAGAAGGTGGATTCCATTCCACAATTAAAATCCGAATAAAGACTTTAGTGCTATTATGAAGTTTTAACATAAATCTAGACTCTATTACTTTTCTTGATATCTTGAACTCTTGATACTCATGAGTCTTCAGTCTTGATTTCTTCAATCTTGAATTCATCAGTCTTAAATCTCTATACTGTACAGTCTTCATTCTTAGTACCTACATTTATATATCCTGCATATACATATATCTAGACAAAGATATTAGTATTTATATTTTATAACAAGTCCTAAGGTTGTTGTCATCAAAACCATCATCTCAGGAACTAACAATCTCCCTCTTTTTGATGATGACAACCTATGTTTATAAAATATACTCCACCAAACTCTGATTCTACTCTGACTCCCCCTTATTCCAACAACTTCCCATTAATCTACTAGCTTCCCCTTAATCTACTAACTAACAGCCTAACTATCCTATTTTATAATTCTCCCCCTTTGTCATCAACAAAAACTAAGCCTAAACTACATAAATCCGCCTTAAACTAATACTATGGAACTAAATACTAATAACGAAGTACAATAAGCGAAACATAAATCTAATTTTATTATATATGTTACTATATCTATATTCTATATCTCAGTTATAGAATAAATACCTAGTTCTCTTCTTAATTTAGTAAAGGTTGATTGATTCAATGGTTTGGTTAAAATATCAGCTATTTGATTCTCAGTGTTGATAAATTCAAGAGAAATAATCTCTTTACTTATATTATCTTTGAGAAAACGATGTCTGATATCAATATGTTTGTTTCTGGCATGATGAGTAGGATTTTTGGATAAATTTATTACATTTGTATTGTCATAATAAATTGATGATTTTGAAATATTTAATCTAAAATCCTTTAGGGTCTGTTGCATATAGATAACTTGAGAACAAGCTAAAGCAGCAGAGGTATATTCTACTTCAGTTGTTGATAGTGAGACAGTGTTTTGCATTTTACTAAACCAGGAAACCAGAGAATGTCCTAAAAAGTGACAAGTTCCACTTGTACTTTTTCGGTTTGATTTACAACCAGCATCACAATATGAAATTAAATCAAATGAATCATTTTTAGAGTAAAATAGGCCATAGTCTAAAGTGTGTTTAACATATCTTAGGATACGTTTAACAACTTTTAAATAGGTTTCTTTGGGTTGAGATTGGTATCCTACACAGAGATAGACACTATGCATGATATCAGGCCTACTCGCAGTTATATAGAGTAGCGATCCAATCATTCCCCTGTATAGTTTTTGATCAACATCTTTTGACATATCTTCTTTATTCAAGGCTTTATTGGTTTCCATAGGAGTGGGTTTTCCACTCGTAGTGGTCATATCAAACTTACTAACCAGATCCCTAGCATATTTTTCTTGACTAATGAAAATACCACTATCTAATTGTTTTATTTGCAATCCTAAAAAGAAAGTAAGTTCAACCATATGACTCATCTCAAACTCTTTTGTCATTATTTCAGAAAACTCCTTGTTCATTTCATTGTTTGTTGATCCAAAAATGATATCATCTACATAAATCTGTACTAATTAGATATCATTTTTGTTTCTTTAATAAAAATAGTATTATCTACTCTACCAATTTCAAAATTTGATTGTAATAGGTAAGATCTTAGTCTGTCATATCAGGCTCTAGGAGCTTGTTTCAGACCATATAAAGCTTTTTTTAATTTGTAAACATGATTTGGAAACCTTTCTTCTTCAAAAAGTGAAGGTTATTCAACATAAACATCCTCTTTAACAAAACCATTTAAAAAGGCACTTTTGACATCCATTTGAAATAATTTGAAATTGTTGTGATTTGCGAAAGCAAGTAGAATTCTAATGGCTTCTAATCTTGCTATGGGTGTAAAGGTTTCATCAAAGTATATTCCTTCTTCTTGACAATAACCTTGTGCGACTAACCGAGCTTTATTTCTAACGACTTCACCTTGTTCATTCATTTTATTTTTATAAACCCATTTAGTTCCTATTATAGTTTTGTCCTCGGGTCTAGGAACAAGTTCACATACATCATTTCTGGTGAATTGATTCATTTCTTCTTGCATAGCAAGAATCCATGAATCATCAGATGATTCTTCCTTTCGATTTTTGGGTTCAACAGTTGATATAAAAGCTACATTACTCATCTTGTTTAGTTGATTTCTAGTTCTAACAACAGATTCAATATTTTCTAGTATATTTTCTATAGGATGATCTTTTAAAAGCCTGATCCTTTTATTAGGATGAACAGTTTCACAATTTGTTTCATTTGATTCATTATTTAAAGTAACAAAATCATCTTCATCATTTATTTGAACAAAATCTTTGAAATTTTCATCAAAAGATACATGCATTGTTTCTTCAATGGTGTTAGTTTTTAAATTGAAAACTCTGTATGCTTTACTTCTATTAGAATATCCGATAAAGATTCCTTTGTCGGATTTAGGATCAAATTTATCCAAATTGTCCTTTGTATTTAGAATAAAGCATTTACTTCCAAAAACTTTAAAATAAGATACCTTTGGTTTCTTATTGAAAAGAAGTTCATATGGTATTTTATTGGTTAGAGGTCTAATTAAAATCCTATTCAAAATGTAACAAGCCGTAGCGACTGCTTCAGCCCAAAAATTTCTTGGTAATTTACTGTCTGAAAGCATAGTTCTTGCACACTCTTGAATCGTCCTATTTTTACACTCTACCACTCCGTTTTGTTGTGGAGTTCTTGGAAAAGAAAAATTATGAGTTATTCCTTTTTTATTACAGAAATTTTCAAAATTTTCATTTTCAAATTCTCCACCGTGATCACTACAAATAGTTTTGATTTTTAAAGAAAGTTGATTTTGTTTTCTTTTTGCAAAAGTTTTAAATAAATCAAAAGCATCACTTTTATGTTTTAGAAAAATTGTCCATGTAAACCTAGAATAATCATCTACAATTACAAAAACATATTTACTGTAATTTATTGACTGAATTTGAGATGGACCAAACAGATCTAAATGAAGTAACTCAAGAGGTTTTGAAGTTGAAATCATATCTTTCAGTTTTAATGAACTCTTCCTAAGTTTTCATAATCGACAAGCATCACATATACTATCTACTTTAAAATCCATTTTAGGAAGACCTCTTACTAGATCAAGTTTTGAAAGTCTAGATAAGAGTTTGAAATTCAAATGCCCAAATCTTTTATGCCAAATCCAAGGGTCACTTGTATTAGCCAAAAGACATAGGTTGTCATAAGAGATTTTCATGCTGAGAATATAAATATTTTTCTTCCTAATTCCTTCAAAGATAATATTTGATTTATTATCTTCGATGTGACACTTATCATTTTCAAATTTAACTTTGTAGCCCTTGTCACATAGTTGACTTATGCTAAGTAAGTTGTGTTTTAGATTTCTAACTAACAGAACATCAGAAATAGTAGGAGTTTTAGAGTTACCGACATTGCCGATGCCAATCACATATCCTTTTGAATAGTCTCCAAAGTTGACCAGACCTCCATCTTCATAAATTATGTCATTCAGTATCTCTGGATTACCAGTCATGTGTCTTGAACATCCACTATCAAGTATCCATTTGTTTTTCTTGATTTGCACCATTTGTACATTGATTGTTGATTCTTCAAAAACCATATAACACATCTGTTCCTACACAACACACCAATTCGGTAGATAACTTGATTTTCTTTAATAACAATATGCAGACTTATGAGACAATGATGATTTGGACAGTTTTGAACTAGTGTTAACTAAGATTAACTGCACAGTACCAGGGCCAATCATATACATTAACTTATAGACTAAGTCCCTATTACGTTAAGACGTGGCCTAATTTGTTTTAAGAATGGAGAGGCAAATGTTTTGAAAAGTAATGTTCAAATGCTTTTGAAATTTTTTGTTTAAATGATTTTGAGAAGTTGGGTTCAAATGGTTTTGGAAATTCTGGTTAAGTGCTTTTTGAAAAAAATTGGTGTTTAAATGCTTTTGGGAATTTTATCTTTCAAACTATTTTGCAAGTTTGATTGGAAAGAGAAAAGGATTTTCGATGGAAGATGAATTTTTTTTCAATTTTATAGTGATACATGCTTAGTAGGATGGGTCGATATGTTTGTGAATATGAATTTAACTATCCGACAAGCGCGACAGTATACAAAACATAGATAATAATAAGGGAAAAGACCGTTTTAGCTTTGGAATTTCTATTTCCATACATTGTTGATAGTGAAATGAAAACTTACGCTTAGGATAATTACGTTTTAGCATCCAAAAATAAACCTCCTTATGCAAATTGTACATGGAAAAGTTTTGGAGGTAGAAGAGAAGGTTCCAAGGTACAATGGAATAGGTATTCAAAAGAATAGTGAAATTGTAAATTTTCCATTTAAATTCTTTTTCCGACATAGGAGTATGGATTGAGAATAACTGGATTTTCAAAAATTTTGATGTTAAAAATTATGTGCTAGGTTTTGGATGGTAGGGATTGGATGCAAAATTGGTTGAACTACACTTCTACTCGTGGGAGTGTGGAAATTTTTATGTGAAAAACGATTTATAATTTTTGAAAAATTACATACAAATAGAATTGCCAGTATATCTAGGTTATTTGCATCATATTTTCAAAATATTTTAAAAGAATACATTCATATAGGAGGCGCCAATTTAGAGTCATTCTGCATGCATGTCTTATATATTGTGATACACCGTGCACTTGTATAGGTTTGGCTGCAAAAATTATCGTACACTAATTGGTTGGAAAGCTCGGATTAGTTGCACGCTATGTTACATGATTCAACCCTTGGGGAATTTCAGGGATCAAATTATTTTAGGGGGAAGAATGTAACTCACATAAAATTAACAATAATTAATAAGACTTAGAAAATTGAATTTGAGCAAACGACGGACTTAGCCATAAAACTTGCACTATTGCATTCGTGGCAATTTTCTGAGCAACTTTCATATTTGGAGTTTCGTAATTGGAGCTAAAACGAAAATGCTATCAAAGTCTGACGGACCGCTAGCGATCGACCGCCTAAAGGGGAGCGGTCAACCGGTTGGATGGCGGCGGCTAAGGTTTGAATCTTGGCTAACGACTCAGATTTATTATTTTAATCTAACGGTTACAGTTGATTTGAGCGCTTATAAATACAGGCCCAACCCCTCAATTCTCTTCTCATATTTTCTGATCCAAGTGGCGAAGCACTGCCATTTACCATTCTCCACTATTTCTAAAAATTATAAAATATTATATACACACACACACAAATTGGAGAAGGATAGAAAATAAAAAAGAAGAAGAGAATCAACGTTGCGAAAGAGGAAAGTAATATGCTATAATTATAAATCTACATTACCCTTAACCCCAAATCTCTTCTCAGATATGTAATTTTATAGTATGTTTACACCTTGTTATACATATTTTTTTGGATTAGAATGCAAAAGAAGTCAAGTAAAGGAATGGATTCGGATTTGGAAGATTTGAAAAGCTAGAAAGGTGAGTGGGGAATTATATAATTTATTTATAACATTGAAATCTGTATCGTTGAATTTTATTTAATTATTATGTTTATAGAAGATCCGATGAGTTGTAGGCTTAAAACAAACATATAGGATTATCGCCTACATATTCTATAAAGTAGATAATTGGAATAGAAATAGTATGTACAACCTAAGCTAAAAATTTGAAATCAGTCCCAAGTAATTATTATTGAAAAATGTTTGTAAAGTGTTATAGTTTATTCTAGATCTATAATTGGGTTATAAATTAGGTTGCCCTAGTTGACTTGAAATGTGAATTACTATATTTTAATTTATTTGAGTGGGGTATTATACCTATTTCTTTGTAATTTCCATAAATTATCTAATTATAAAAAATGTGTCGTTTGAATTAACAAGAAATATACCAAAAAAGAAAGAGATGTGTAAAGTATGAATATTCTTCCCCCTAGTTTACACTGTCTATTTCAATAAAATAAAAGAGACAATTCCTTGAAATTTCAAACGGAGCAAAATCTTCATTTTGGGTAATTGATGGAAGATTATAACGGTAATCCGTTTTGAAAGGATAGCTCTTATAAACTAAAACTTGGAAAGGAATATTCTAGTTTAGTAATTTATTGTTAAAATTAGGATACACACACACACGTATAACCCTCGTAACAACCTTGCTTTCTACACCATATAAATAAATTTAATTAAAATAAAAATTGTTAAATTTGATTTTTAATAATTATTATTTTGAAAATAAATTCCTATTTGTTGAAGTCTAGTCAATAAAAGAGTTTGATTTAACAAATTAATTAATTAATTCTTTTCTAATAATTTAATTGATATCGAATAAAATATTTTAAATTGAATATAATATCTTTTTAATAGGGTAAATTAATTTGAATTATATTGGAAAATATTTATAAATAATCTTAGGAATTTAAATGGTATTGTAATTGGGCTAAAGTAGTTAGAAGCCGAGCCCGTTTTCTTTTCCCCTCTTACTTCTAGAATACTCTCAGAGTTCGACACTTCGGTCCAAATCAAACCCGACACCTCCATTTCAGCCTTTAGCCCAAATTCCCAAAAGATAGGTGTGCAATCGAAAAAAATGGAGAGAGGCGTGACATCTCGACCCAGGGTAAGGCGACGAAGCAGAGACGATGTCCTAGAGGAAGCGCAATGCCCGTGATGGCGTGCGATTGGGATGGCGATTGGCATTCATGTATGGATATTGATGGGTCGTGTGTGGTCAAGGGATAAATGGCGACCTGGTGCGAGATGGTTGTGCCACCTGGATGATGTTAGGTCAGAGGCTGCACCAGCAAGAGGAGGACATATAGGTGGCTGGGCACGTTGATGGTGGGATGCGTATTGTTCATGCTCTTGTGATAGCAGTAGTGTAACAACCCGGGATTTCGCAGTGATTTATAATCGTCATTAAATGGTTAATCTGTTGGCTAATTACTATTGGAAGCTTCTAGATTGTTGAGAAATTATTGTGGGCCTTAAATAAATATTCCTTTATTTTGAGTGGCCAGCCCTTTTAAAACGTTGGCCCGATCCGTTATCATTTTTGGTTCGATCCCCTTTCTTTTTAATTCACTCCAGCCCGATCCCCTCTTTATATTTTCGAACCCTAATAAAAAAAACAAAAACAAAATAAAGGCATGGCGACTCGTCTTTCTTCGAATTAGGGCATACGTGAATTCGAAGATGGCTGGCTCGAGTCTTTGATTTGCGTGAAGCTCATCGGTTGTTCGTCTCATGGAGCTCCGCTTGGCCGCATCGTGCTCGCCATAATAAAGTGAGTGACTTTTAGTTGCTCACATCTAATTCAGGCTACTATTTCTAATTGATTCGAGATCCTTGATATTTGTTTGCCTGAATTTGTTTGTTTGATGATTTCTGTCTTGTTCCCTGTTGTTTACGCGAACTTGCTTTAGTTGATTTCGGCATTGATTTGCTTCTGTGACACTGTCTTCCTGCTCAAAGACTTTGGTTACACTGCAGTTGTTTTTTTTGATTTGCAACTTGATTTGGCGAAAATAATTTGGATTTGGCATTGTCCAGACTTGAGGCGGCTGTTTCATAATTATTGAACTCGTTTTGATTCATTGTCCTTGGCATTGTTTAGAATTGTCGCGGTCATTGTATATGTTTTTGGATTGACTTTGCATTCCCTAGGTGTACTCACTTCGGTCCTTATATCTTTGATCTGTAGCCTGATTTTCACCTGTCCACTTTGGGTTGAAACTGCATCATCTTTGTAGTGGTGCATACTGTCGCTCCACTGTTTTGTCTAGTATTTGAATTTAAAGTTTTCTTATTAAACTTGGTTCGTGCACTTGGTTTCTTTGTAGTCTCTGGCATCGTTACTCGAGACAGTTTGCATACTTGTTATACGTAGCATTTGGGGTAGCCTTTGGGGTTCACAGACCACTCATGTACATTAGTTCTGTTTCACTGGTCATTACGTGTTATATACATGATGTATTTCCTTTTTCTTGGAATTTGGCAGTTTCTATTTTAGTGGTACCTGGGTATATACTACATATTCATGTGTCATTCTTCACTTGCATCTGTTCATCCCTGAGCACTTGCTGACCTGCTGCATACTTGTAGCTTGTAGTTGATTCTGGTGTAGTTGTACATTTGAGCTTCTGTTCATCACTGGTCACTGATTAGTTGCTTTTGAGTTCCCTGTATTACTTTGTTCACTCGACCTTCACTTCTATACTTGTTGGTATTGTTTGAGTTCCCTGGGTCACTTTGTTCACTGGTCAAGTTCTTTACTTGATGTTACTTGATCTGTTTCACCGTTGTACCCTGATTCATTTGCCATGTGCAGTTTGTGATATATACCATCACTTGTGTACACATTTCGTATTCTCTTAGTTGAAGTTTTTCGCTGCTGCACTGCCTTGTTCTCGAATCTGATACATTGCATTGATGCCTTGTATCATTTGCATTTTGTCATTTTGCTTCACTGATGACCTTATTCTCTAATGAGGCTGATCTGCGTCTTTTCTGTTGAGTGTTGTAGTGCCATACCTTTGGTGCTCTCGCCTTCAGTTAGCTATTTCCCTGTGCCTTGCTTTGCGACATGTTGAACTTGTTTCACGTGTTGCCTCTGATCTTGTTTAGTATTGCTTTGAGTTGTTTTGTAGTGGCAAGGCAGTACACGCGTGCGTGTACTGCAGCCCTAGCAGGATTGACAGATTTGGTTGATATTTCGATTGTTAAATGGTTTTGTTGGTTAAATTTAATATTTTGAAGGGTATTTTGAGATGGTTCATTCTGATTTGAGTTAGATTCGTTTGCTTTTTGGATTCATTGATCTTATGAGCATTTCGTGGACTGTATTGGCGAGGCAGTACACGTTAGCGTGTACTGCAGCCAATCAGCATTGTTGTTTTTAAATTGGCATTTCAATTGTTTAAATTGATTTGGATTTTTGATATGTTGTTTAACATTGTATAGTGTTATATCTGCCGTTCTCCGATTCTTTTATCAAAGAGTCGGGTATACGAGATTTCTGTGATTGTCGTCTATTTGACTATTTGATTATTATTGCTTCTGTGCATTAATAACTGAGTTTGAATTAGACTGACCCGTGTATTATTTTCTTTTGAATGTAATACTCGGGTCAGACCCGAGTTATTTTAGGTTGTAGATTTTCTTCTTTGAGTTGCTGTTCAGGATATGAAGACTTTTCACATCTTCTGAAGTTGTCAGTGTCATTTTGTAGTAGTCGTGTCATTGTATAGAACGATATGTATTCATGTATATTAGTCGATAATTTACTTGTATATATAACTTCTAGAGTCGACAGTTGTAGTTGTATCATATGTATTGTGTCAACTATGTATTAACTGACATCAGTTATATATATATATGAGACTTTTGTTTTTATCTGTGTTCCGCATTTATATTATCTGTGTTATTGTTATATCTAATGTCCTAAACTATTATAAACCGTCGTAGTTCGTTTTATACTAGTATTGGGTGTGTCGATGGGAGTAAATAAATAATAGAAGAAAAATAAAAAGTATGTACCACTCCTATCGAGATAACCAATATTAGTGTAAGGCCAATTACGGATGGTCGCTCCTATCCAGCCTTATTCTTCGTAATAATAGACAGTATTTCCTTTAATACTCTTTGTTATTATGAGCATAGAGGTGGGGCGTCACAAGTAGTGTAGTTCAATGATTTCCAGAGTGATGGTGGTGAGGTGAAGCAAATGTCAGTCCTTTTGGTGTTGATGGATGGTGTGTAGCTGTGTCATGTGATGCGATTGTTGACGAGGAGGGGCAGGGCTGAGGATGAAGCTGGGTGAAGACAACAATTGGCGATGTGGCTGCGATGTTATCGGTTGATGATGGTAGTGCTGTTTTGAGAATTGTAGCGTCATTTCAGTGAGTTTTATCACTCAAAATTATGTCTATTTTATTACCCGATCTATATACATACATATATGCATACATACATACATACATACATACATATACATACATACATACATACATACATACATACATACATACATACATACATACATACATAAATACATATACATACATACATATATATATATATATATTTATCCCATTATCGATTGAATTGTTTGCTTGAAATATTTGCTTGGGATGGTTGATTGATTATTGTGATATTGGATGTTGAAACACCCTACACCCCTTAATATACCCAAAAGGACACATTAAAAGGCGTGGTGCGTTGTAGGTATAACTAAAGCTAACATAGATTAAGATTCACAAGACAAATATAGATAAAAATAACGGAAACTTAAAATAATAACTTAATTAAAATAAAGCTTCATAATTGCTTCATAAATAAGTCAAATACCAAATACCACATACATGTCTAAAAATCCAGTATGTCTCATGAAACAAAACTCATAGTCTCAAAAATCATAGTACATAATATCCCTCATAATAAGCCAGTACATAGAAATTAGAAAGAACAAACCTGAAAATAAAAGAAATACATAGTAGAGAACTCCTCCAAGAAACCGCCAAGCAACAACAATCTACTGAATTCTCCCTTGATTGCCTATGGGGTAGAAGGGGAAAATAGAGGAGTGGGTCAGACTAAAAGCCTGGTGAATGATAGTAATTACTAGAGTCTTTAAGCAAGATAAAAGTAATGGACTCTACAACAGTTCTAGCATAAATAAGGCCAATAAAGGAAATAGGAAAGAGATAAACTGAAAATAAGTACGATTAAATATTGCTCAATTTATAAGATAGATTAACTTTGATTGCTTGCACTTGTCCTTGATTTCTGCTTTGATTAGGCTGAATTCCTAATCATGTAATTAGGATATAACCCTAATTCTACCATTTTTGATCGGCCTGCTACTCCATAGACCTTACTGCGGACCAGACGCTATATAACTCTCTACACAGCAGCCAATGGTATCTATGAAAGATGCACAAAGCAACCACTGTGGATCCGGACGACATATATAGCTCCCTACACATAAGGCAATGGTGTCTACGAAAGACACTCATACTAAGCGCTTGGAACTCATAGCTAGTACTGAGCACCCAAATGGAAGTCGCACGCGTAACTGCCACCATGCATGCCCATGCTACCTTTGGCTCCACCTATTAGGTCTTCTTGTTACCTCAAACTCCAGCATAAGCATGCCCCTCATCTCACTTCAGGCTAACGTGAGATCACCGTGTGTCCATAAATCTATAAGGGAAATGCTGTTGGTACTGGCTCGTCATCCAAACAATATAAATCTCGGATTTCGGTCACGTCTCGTCTCGAAGAATTTAGATAGCTTATCTCGTATCGGGTGAGATCTCGAACGAGATGAGTGCATCTCGGTCGTCCATCTCGGATTTACATCTCGGTTTCTAAAATTCATTTCGGAGTTATCTCGGAGTATATGTCATGTCGAAAATTAGTTTTCATACACCTAAATTTATAATACTAGTCACTACCTTAAGGAAAACACTATGCACTTACCTTGAATATATCACACGCTTATCATTAGTAATTTAGTATGGAAAATTATCACTTGTATCATGTAAAATAAACAAATAACTAGATTTCATGAATAATGTTCAATATAATATCATATGAGATAAAGTAGACAAGAAACAAACCATAGCATATGCACCTTTACTTTGTTTGATCATTCACTTAACTTTCCTACACAATATAATGTCTCATTTCTACCTTTTATGATTTATAGTGCTGCAAGGGAACCTTAATTTTATAACCTCAAATACAAAAGTCTACAAGTAGAATTAAGATATTCTATGTCTGATTATAGTATTTAATTATTAGCAAACAAAATCTCATTAAGCAACTAATAGCATAGATATTTCAAACAAATGTAGAAAATAGCATACATAGTACAAACAATTTCAAACATTTAGTAATATTATAAGAAAAGCAAAAAAATGATGTACGAATGAACATGTAATCATCAAATGAAATTAATAGATGAAAGAGAATTCCTTTATTGCTTAAAAATAAGCCTTGAGGAAAAAAATTATAGCAGCAAAGACTAAATGAAATCAAATTGGGAATCCATTTAGAACATAAAGTTAAATAAGTGAAGCCCAAAATTTATAGCCGCAAAAAATAGGGTTAGGAAAAAAACTCAAGAAAGTGTCGAAAAAAGAAAAATGAAATCGGATGTAAATTAATTTGGATCAGAAACCTAAATGAAAATCAAAAGTGAAATACTTACCATAATCGATGTAGATTTTATCATCTTCTTACACTTGTCACTGTCGTAAAATAAGAGACGAAGATTAAATGAGATTTATATAAAAAATAAGGGTTAAAAAGGTACAATTAAGAAGGCTTAAATTAAGGTAAAGGATGAGCTAGCCCGATACGGAAAAAGAGTTGATTCTTTCCAAAGTTCAAAAATTCGGCCGATATCTCGCTGTTAAATCTCGTCCGAGATACCGGACGAGATACTGAAATCTCGTCCGAGATTTGGGTCAGACGAGATTCAAACGAAATTAGTTGTTTCGAATCGCCCAGGCTTGAAAACGAGATCTCGCCCGAGATGAGCGAGATTTAAAACCTTGGATCAGCCTGCTACTCCATAGACCTTACTGCGGACCAGACGCTATATAACTCCCTACACAGCAGCCAATGGTATCTACGAAAGATGCACAAAGCAACCACTGTGGATCCGGACGACATATATAGCTCCCTACACAGAAGGCAATGGTGTCTACGAAAGACACTCATACTAAGCGCTTGGAACTCATAGCTAGTACTGAGCACCCAAATGGAGGTCGCACGCGTAACTGCCACCATGCCCATGCTACCTTTGGCTCCACCTATTGGGTCTTCTTATTACCTCAAACTCCAGCATAAGCATGCCCCTCATCTCACTTCAGGCTAACGTGAGATCACCGTGTGTCCATAAATCTATAAGGGAAATGCTGTTGGTACTGGCTCGTCATCCAAACAATATCTAGTTGCGCCCCTTATCCAAATCCCCCATGATTTGGACTTTTATTAGACCAATTGCTACCATTCTTAGCATAAGTGTGCCCTCGTCTCACTTTAGGCTAATGTGGGACCACTGTTTTGTCTAATGGGGAATGCTATTTGGTACAGGTCCTACTTTCATCTTTGCTTATTAACTTAGGTAAATTATTTAAATAAGCCTTTACATTTTTCTCTACTATCTATACTTATTAATTTATCCTAAGTCTAAAAATAAGCTATATTATGTTCTTTTTCTTATTATAACCTATGTTATAATCATGCCTATTACTTAGCCCAAGATCTAAGTGTGAAAATAAGCCTCTTTCATCTTTTACTTATTTTAGTTATAGTTCTAAGTTATAACTAGGCACATCTTTTTAATTCAGTCCAATTAATGTCATAATTAGGCATAATTTCAGTACAATTCCATTTATATTACAGTCTTTTTGAAATTTACATCTTATATTCCATTATTTCAGTTTTCTTACAATTTAATCCGTATTCGCGTTAAACCTATTCTAATCCATATGCGAAGAAGAAGGAGGAATAAAAGAAAACTAAAAATAGAAGAAAATCCAAAGCGTAGAAAGAGGATGTAAATAACGTATAAATAACAGTAAATAAACTAAAATATTGTAAATAAACTGTAAATAAACGGAAAAGCTATAATTAATAGAATTAAACTAAAATTACTAAAAAGAATAGCTGAAAGGAAATATACTAAAATAATTCTAAAAACTGTAAATAAACTACTGAAAAGGCTATTCCAAAAATTGTAGTAAAACTACAACTATTTGAAACCCTATTATTTTAAATTACTTAAAGAAATCTTAAAATAAGTACAATCACTCACCTCCGGTCCTAAGTTCTTCCTTTGGTCTTACTGGATCCACTTGGTGTTGTAAAATAATTTAATTTATAACGATTTTCTCCTTTGGAAAAATTATTCCGTTTAGGGTCCTTCCTAGAAAAGTGAACCCAATTGGAGAAAACCTAGAATGAGAAAAAGTGTTAGGTCTAGGTGTGTATTTATAGGGGTAGAAGTGGATCTCGGACCGTTGGATTTGGGGATTGAATAGGATGCAACCACGTCATAGGCTGAATAGGAGCCATCGGATGCAAAAATAGATTGACCGGATTGGTCAGAAGAATGCAAAACATGTAAGTCGGTTAAAAAAATCGCACCATCATTCGAACGAGCGAACAATAGTTCGTTCGCCCCCAAAATAGCAGGCGTGTTGTCCGCCTGGTGCCTAGGTCGACCGGCCGCTCGACCTGCCTTATATATATATATTTCTGCTTATTTTGATTATTTTATAACTTGGTCATATTAGCTCGGTTTCTGACGTTCTATATATGGATATTGACTAGAAAATTACCTCGGACACAATGGTGTAACTTCTGTGGCTTAATTCTGATAATTTCACAAAGTTATTTTATTGTCTAATTAATCAACAAATTAATTATTACGGGTTGTTACATTCTCCCCTCCTTAAGTGATTTCATCCCCGAAATCTCTAAGGATAAAAGAATGTACTAAATGTTTTCATCCAATTCTACAACCAACTACTCAATCATCAACCATTCATCCATTGTCCTTAAGTTTTTCTAATGCAATTTATGATACTTATGCAATTAGTGTAGTGTAAATGTCCATAAATAATGCAAAAGATTAGGAAGTCCACTGATTCAGTTGACCTCCTTTTATGCAATCATGTATGTACCATGTTTCCAAATGAATGCAAAAATTTCCTAATGATATTGATAATTCTATGTGTGCTACAAACATCATCCAAATGCAACAATCATGTGATAAACATCCATTTATAGCAATAATGGAAATAAAATAAAAATGCGCACACATCCATACGCATATGCTCTAGTGTCCTAGTTAGGCCGATCCCTAAAGAATAATAGTGCCTAGTGTACCTATATGCATCCATTAACATCCACTAGCAAACACTTGCAACCACTAGCATACATCATTCATAACATGTTCTATTAACATGTTTACATCAAATCCTACCATCCATAAGTTAAATCCTAAGTTCTACCCTCCCAAAGGTTAATAAAGGAAAGAACCTATTCAAATCTAAAGATGGAAAAAGGAATTCTAAAACTTACTATCAAAAAGATAAGGGTAGGAAGTACGAATCTTCTCTTCTGCTTCCCAAGTGGCGTCTGCAACATCATCTGCCCATTGCACCTTCACTAGTGAAATCTCCTTATTCCTTAGTCGCTTGATGTCTCTTCCAACAATCTTCATGGGGATACACTGAACAGAAGCTTCACTTTATACCTCCACCTCCTCTAACTGACTAGGCTCTACAACCTCCGTCGAGTCATGTAAGCACTTTCGCAAGTGCGAAACAAGGAAAACGTCGTACACTCCTGCGAGCCTATCAGGTAGCCTTAGTAAGCCATCTTCCCAACTATCTCTGTGATAGGAAATGGTCCAACAAATCTAGGGGCTAACTTTCCATTTGATCCGAATCTTACCACCTTCCTAAGCGGGGAAACTTTGATAAAAACTAAGTCTCCAACCTCAAACTCAAAGTCTCTCCTCCGCTTGTCCGCATACGACTTCTGTCTGTCTTGAGCCATCTTCATCCATCGTCGAATCAAATCCACCCTCTCAGAGGTCTCCCTAACCATATTGGGACTAAGTAATACTTCTCCGTAGACTCTACCCAATATGATGGGGACTTGCAAGGTTTCCCTTATAAAGCCTCAAATGGTGCCATTCCTATACTTGTTTGGTAACTATTATCGTATGCAAACTCAACCAACGGAAGATGCTCCTCCAAAGTTCCTCCAAAGTCCAGAATGCACATCCACGGCAAATCCTCAAGCACCCTATTTACCCTCTCTGTTTGGCCATCTGTCTAGGGCTGATAGGCTATACTCAACCTAAGTTGCATCCCTAGCGCCTCCTGTAAGCTTCTCCAAAACTCACTAGTGAAAATGGGATCTCTATCACTAACAACGATCGAAGGAACTCCATGTAGACGGACTATCTCTCAAATATACAAGGATGCCGAATATGAAGCCGTACGCTTACTCTTAACTAGGATGAAGTGAGCACTCTTGGTCAATCTATCAACAATCACCCAAATGCTTGTGTTCCCCTTCATAGAACGGGGTAAACCATCAATGAAATCCATTGAAATACTGTCCCACTTCCACTCCGGCACGTTTAAGGGCTGAAGTAATCCACCGGGCTTCTGCTGCTCTGCTTTTACCCTTTGGCGTATGAGACACTTAGCTACAATTCCGCCACGTCCTTCTTCATGCCACCCCAGTAGAACATCCTCTTCATATCTCGATACATTTTTTCACCACCCGGATGAATAGTTATACGGGAATGGTGCGCCTCTTCCAAAACTGCTCTCAACAAGTCACTGGCGCGTGGAACACAAAGCCTCCCATCTCTTCTAAGCCACCCTCTACTATTAATGGAATAGCGTTGGAGATGTCTCGAGCCCTCTCCTCGGCTAATCCTATCCATATTGTCCATGAGCTCCGAATCCTCCTGCTGCCTCGAGCCAATCTGATCCATAAGGGTACGACTCACCCCTAATGTTGCCAACAATCCGGGAGTAATGTCCGTAGAGGGCTTAACATCAAAGGTTGAAATAAACTCCAAGCTCCTCCACTCTACGAACAAAGGACTAAGGGTTGCTTTCTTTCTACTCAATGCATCCGCAACCACATTACCCTTGCCAAGGGTATAGGCTATCTCAAAATCATATGAGGCTAAAAACTCCATCTACCTCTGTTGCCTCAAGTTCAAGTCCTTCTGCGAGAATAGGTACTTTAATGACTTGTGGTCGGTAAAAAGCTCAAACCTCTCTCCAAGCAAATAGTGCCTCCAAGACTAAAGTGCAAAAACTATGGCAGCCAAGTCCAAATCATGGGTAGGGTAGTTCTTCTCATGCGTCCTCAACTGCCTACTACCATAACACACTACCCTCCCTTATTGCATCAACACTGCTCCTAGACCCGTTCCGCATGCATTAGTGTATACAGCGAAAGGCTTAGCTCCGTCAGGTAAAACTAACACTGGTGCACTAGTAAGGGCTCTCTTAAACTTCGTGAAGGAATCCTCACAATCCACGTCCCACACAAAAGATTTATTCTTCTTAGTAAGGCGCGTGAGTGGTGCCGAAATCTTGGCAAAGTCCCTAATGAACTTCCTATAGTAGCCAGCCAATCCTAGGAAGCTCCTAACCTCGGTAACGTTCTTGGGGGCCTTCCAATCTTGCACTGCAATAACCTTGGCGGGGTCAACAGCCAAACCTTCCTTTGAGACTACGTGCCCCAAGAAACAAACTTCCTCTCTCCAAAAATGACACTTCGAAAACTTAGCTCTCAAATGATGACTACGAAGTATGCAAAGAACTTCTTCTAAATGAACAACATGCTCCTCTATATTTTTGGAAAATACCAAGATATCATCCACGAATACCACCACAAACTTATTTAGGACATCCCTAAAGACGTGGCTCATCAAATCAATGAAATAGGCTGGGGCATTGGTTAGCCCAAAAGGCATAACCAACCACTCGAACAATCCGTTCGGTGTCCTAAAGGCAGTCTTATCTATGCTGTCATCAGCGACTCTAAGCTGATGGAATCCCGTGGCTAAATCAAGCTGAGAGAAAACTGAAGAACCTACCAACTGGTCAAAAAGATCATCAATCCTAGGGAGTGGATATCAGTTCTTCTTGGTGAGCTTATTTAATTCTCTATAATCTATGCAAAGTCGGAGAGAACCATCCGCCTTAGTGGCAAAGACGACTGGCGCTCCCCACTTCGATATGCTTCTTCTTATGAATCCCTTCTCCAAAAGCTCACGAATCTGCTTGCTCAATTCTTTCCTCTCCCTAGGTGCCATGTGCCTCACAGGTAATGCTACTGGCTTAGCATTCTCGGTCAAATAAATCCTGAAGTCTATCTCTCTCTTAGGGGGCAGTCCCCTAATCTCCTCAAAGACATCTGCAAAATCTCTGACGACAGAAACCGAATGCAAATCTTATGACGATGAATCGAGGGAATAGAGAAAACTCAACATGATTGACCCTTGCGGGTCGCAAGATACCTCTAGAATCCTACCACTACAAGTCTCAAGTTTAACGACTCTCCTCTCGCAGTCTAAGATAGCTCCGTATGTGGATAGCCAATCCATCCCTAGGATCATCCCATACCCCAAGAATCCCAAAACATAGGCGTCACATTCAAATTCTACGCCTAGGATAAATATTTTCAAACCCCTACAAACCATAGATAAGTGTGCCGATCCTCCTATGGGGTTTGAAACAATAATGGGGTCTACTACTAATGATATGTCCAAGTGCAAACAATCTACTAGAGAACTAGAGATAAAAGAATGTAATGCTCCAGAATCAAATAAAGTCCAAATGGGAAAATCAGATATAGAAATCAAACCTTCAACTGTGACTTTCCTACCTCTATCTGGAATGCTACTGGAAGGTGTTGTGTTTAACGCCTGAATCTACGCAACTGGTGCACTCACTCCCTGGGGATAACTCCTACTCATATGACTGGGCTGCCCGCAAATATATCACTTACCCTTCATCTTCTCCTTCCAGCAATCCTTGGCCATATGTCCAACCTTCCTACAACTATGGCACTTTATTCCTTTCTTAATTTGCTTCTGAGGACCACCACCTTTCTTCTTCTTATTCTTTTCCCACCACTTCTTCTTTGAACCTTCTGACTTAACCTCCTCTTTAGACTCTCCCTCCTTGACTGAATCCGACATAAGCGCCATCTCGACCAAAGACTCATAATAGCTCCCATCGGTACATGAGTCAGCAATAATCCTTGAAGGGGTTGATTCAATCCCTTTGCAAACTTCATAGATTTTTTGTGCGGCGTGTTCACCAAATCCATACCAAACCATGACAACTCATTGAATTGATTGATGTATTCCTTAACAGACAAACTCCCTTGCTTCAAATTGATAAACCTCTCCAGCTGAACACTCTCTTCCGCCTAAGACAGAAACTTCCTAGAGAATCGCTTCCAGAATCCATCCCAAGTAATATTCCTTCCTTCCAACTCGATCACCTTCCACCAATAAGATGCCTCCTCCTTCAGCTGTTAAGTGGCCAGTTGAACTCGCTGCTGTCCATCCAATCCCAAAATACCAAAAATCCTCTTTGTGTCCCTAAGCCATGCTCTCACCTCCATAAAAGTCTCCTTGCCAGAAAATGTCTTCCTGCCCAAACTCACAAAATCTTTACAAAGCTTAGAGAAATTGATGGCAGTAGGTGGGTTGATGGGATTCCTAACCGTTGGTGCAAGATTGGGCGCTGGCCCGTGCACCTCTGGAGTCGTGGCTTGTAAGTACCTATGAAACTAGGCTGGGACTGGAATGCCCTCGGGAAGGTTCGAGGAATCAGCCATTCTACGAAGAGAAAACGATAGTTTAGGAAAGAGTCAAAGGGAGGTTGAACTGGACTTATGAGGGGATTTTTATAAAAATTCTTTTATACTTAAAAATCATTTCTAAAAGTTCTTTTCTGAAAAAACTTTTAAAACAAGTTATTTTGAAAAATACTTTACTTTTAAAAATAAATTTTTAGGAATCTTGTATCCTTAGGCTCTGATACCAAGTGATACACCCCCACACCCCTTAATATAACCAAATGGACACATTAAAAGGCGTGGTGCGTTGTAGGTATAACTAAAGCTAACAAAGACTTAGATTCATAAGACAAATATAGATAAAAACAGCGGAAACTTAAAATAATAACATAATTAAAATAAAGCTTCATAATTGCTTCATAAATAAGTCAAATACCAAATACCACATACATGTCTAAAAATCATGTATGTCTCATGAAACAAAACTCATAGTCTCAAAAATCAGAGTACATAATATCCCTTATAATAAGCCAGTACATAGAAAGAACAAAAGCTGAAAATAAAAGAAATACATAGTAGAGAACTCCTCCAAGAAACCGCCAAGCAACAACAATCTACTGACTTCTCCCTTGAGTGCCTATGGGGGGGGGGGAAGGGGAAAATTGAGGAGTAGGTCAGACTAAAAGTCTGGTGAATGATAGTAATTACTAGAGTCTTTAAGCAAGATAAAAGTAATAGACTCTACAATAGTTCTAGCATAAATAAGGAAAATAAAGGAAATAGGAAAGAGATAAACTGAAAATAAGTACGACTAAATATTGCTCAATTTATAAGATAGGTTAACTTTGATTGCTTGCACTTGTCCTTGATTTCTGCTTTGATTAGGCTGAATTCCTGATCCTGTAATTAGGATGTAACCCTAATTCTACCCTTTTAGATCGGCCTGCTACTCCATAGACCTTACTGCGGACCACACACTATATAACTCCCTACACAACAGCCAATGGTATCTACGGAAGATGCATAGAGCAACCACTATGGATCCGGATGACATATATAACTCCCTACACATAAGGCAATGGTGTCTATGAAAGACACTCATATTAAGCGGCTGGAATTCATAGCTAGTACTGAGCATCCGAATGGAAGTCGCACGCGTAACTGCCACCATGCCCATGCTACGTTTTGCTCCACCTATTGGGTCTTCTTATTACCTCAAACTCCAGCATAAGCGTGCCCCTCATCCCACTTCAGGCTAACGTGAGATCACCGTGTGTCCATAGAATCTATAGGGGAAATGTTGTTGGTACTGGCCCATCATCCAAACAATATCTAAATATGCCCCTTATCCAAATCCCCCATGATTTGGACTTTTATTTGCCCAATTACTACCATTCTTAACATAAGCGTGCCCTCGTCTCACTTTAGGCTAATGTGGGACCACCATTTTGTCTAATGGGGAATGCTATTTGGTACATGTCCTACTTTCATCTTTGCTTATTAACTTAGGTAAATTTTTTAAATAAGCCTTTACATTTTTCTCTACTATCTGTGCTTATTAATTTATCCTAAGTCTAAAAATAAGCCTTATTCTGTTCCTTTTCTTATAATAACCTATGTTATAATTATGCCTATTAATTAACCCAAGATCTAAGTGTGAAAATAAGCCTCTTTCATCTTTTACTCTTTTTAGTTATAGTTCTAAGTTATAACTAGGCCCATCTTTTTAATTCAGTCAATTAACGTCATAATTAGGCATAATTTCAGTACAATTCCATTTATATTACAGTCTTTGAAATTTACATCTTATATTCCATTATTTCAGTTTTCTTACAATTTAATCCATATTCGCATTAATCCTTTTCTAATCCATACGCGAGGAAGAAGGAGGAATAAAAGAAAACTGAAAATAGATGAAAATCCAAAGCGTAGAAAGAAGATGTAAATAACGTATAAATAACAGTAATTAAACTAAAATACTTTAAATAAACTGTAAATAAACGGAAAAGCTATAATTAACAGAAATAAACTAAAATTACTGAAAAGAACAGCTGAAAGGAATAGACTAAAAATAATTCTAAAAACTGTAAATAAACTACTGAAAAGGCTATTCCAAAAATCATAGTAAAACTACAACTATTGGAAACCCTGTTATTTTAAATTACTTAAAGAAATCTTAAAATAAGTACAATCACTCACCTCTAGTCCTAAGCTCTTCCTTTGGTCTTCCCGGTTCCACTTAGTGTTGTAAAATAATTTAATTTATAATGATTTTCTCCTTTGGAAAAATTATCCCGTTTAGGGTCCTTCCTAGAAAAGTGTTAGGTCTAGGGGTGTATTTATAGGGGTAGAAGTGGATCTCGGACCGTTGGATTTAGGGATTGAATAGGATGCAACCAAGTCATAGGCTGAATATGAGCCATTGGATGCAAAAATAGATGGACCAGATTGGTTAGAAGAATGCAAAGCACGTCAGTCAGTTAAAAAAGTCGCACCATCATTCGAACGAACAATAGTGCATTCGCCCCCAAAACAACAGGCGGGTTGACCGAGCGGTCGACCGCATGGTGCCCAGGTCGACCGACCGCTCAACCTGCCTTATATATATATATATACACACTTCTGCTTATTTTTTTTATTTTATAACTTGGTCATATTAGCTCGGTTTCTAACGTTCGATATATGGAAATTGACCAGAAAATTACCACGGATACAATGGTGCAACTTCTGTGGCTTAATTCTGACAATTTTACAAAGTTATTTTATTATCTAATTAATTAACGATTTAATTATTACGGGTTAAATTTTGAGTTGTTACATTCTCCCCTCCTTAAGGGATTTCATCTCCGAAATCTCTAAGGATAAAAGGATGTACTAAATGTTTTCATCCAATTCTACAACCAACTACTCAATCATCAACCATTCATCCATTGTCCTTAAGTTTTTTCTAATGCAATTTATGATACTTATGCAATTTGTGTAGTGTAAATGTCCCTAACTAATGCAAAAGATTAGGCGGTCCACTGATTCAGTTGACCTCTTTTTATGCAATCATGTCCATGCCATGTTTCCAAATGAATGCAAAAATTTCCTAATGATACAGATAATTCTATATGCGTGCTACAAACATCATCCAAAAGCAACAATCATGTGATAAACATCCATTTATAACAATCATGAAAATAAAATAAAAATGCGCACATATCCATATGCATATGCTATAGTGTCCTAGTTAGGCCGACCCTTAAAGAATAATAGTGCCTAGTGAACCTATGTGCATCCATTAGCATCCACTAGCAAACACTTGCAACCACTAGCATACATCATTCATAACATGTTCTATTAACATGTTTACATCAAATCCTACCATCCATAGGTTAAATCCTAAGTTCTACCCTCCTACAGGATAACAAAGGAAAGAACCTATTCGAATCTAGATATGGAAAAAGGAATTCTAAAACTTACTATCAAAAAGATGAGGATAGGAAGTACAAATCTTCTCTTCTGCTTCCCAAGTGGCGTCTGCAACATCTTATGCCCATTGCACCTTCACTAGTGGAACCTCCTTATTCCTTAGTCCCTTGATGTCTCTTCCAACAATCTTCATGGGGATACGCTGAACAGAAGCTTCACTTTCTACCTCCACCTCCCCTAACTGACTAGGCTCTACAACCTCCGCCGAGTCATGTAAACACTTTCGCAAGTGCGAAACAAGGAAAACGTCATGCACTCCTGCGAGCCTATCAGGTAGCCTTACTCGGTAAGTGACGCAGCGGATATTACAAAAACAAGATAATAAGATGAATGTAGTAATCGGTGGATTGATGAATACTGCGATGCCCAAATTCGTTGATCCAAGGATACCGAATTCTAGCTATCTCTGACTCGTTGATCCGAAGATACCGGGAAAGAGATCTACGATTCTTCGACGTTGATCTTGCGCACAAGATACCGTGAATCGGCTTCAACAAACGATGATTCGAGCGCACTCGAATGACGTAAGTGGAGATAGGAGATACACTCGACTACCAATTGAAATTGAAAGCACAAAGCTAACAAAAGAGAATTTTATTTAATATTCAACAACCTTTTCAAATGAGAGACTCGGCCTATTTATAGGCGTTTTACAACTCACACAAAAAAACAACAAAAAATTCACCAACTCCTAAGTCGGTTCCGACTTAACAACGTCTCCGACTTAACATAAGTCGTACACGACTTACAACTCACAAAATACAGACCATTCGACTTATAACAGACGACATATGAACAGACGACTTACGACTTATAACAGTTGCGACCTACGACTTAGTATAAGTCGTACACGGCTTATCAATAGATTCAGCCTTCATCAGCGGCAGGGATTATCTCGGTCTAAGAATCAACGGCATCCAGCTGTAACGACTTGAAGATAAGACCTTGCGACTTAAGAAACATGACTTCGCGACCTAAGACCAAAGCATCTTCACGCGACTTAAGAAAATCAATGGTCCAGATTAACTCGGCAGAGAAAACAACGACAACAACTACAGCGACTTAAAAACATGCGGCGACTTAAAGAAACCAATGGTGGAGATTAACTCGGCAGAAAATCCAACGGCATTCAGGCTTCCGCGACTTAAGAACATGCGCATCAGAAACTTCGCGACCTAAGCTTTAGGTCGGTAACGACCTAAAAAAAATGTAGCGACTTAAGGACTTCACGCCTTAACTTCTTGCGACCTAGCTCCTTGCGACCTAACTTAGGTCGTTCCATTTTAGCTCGTAGTACCTTTAACTCGTTGAGTCGTTCCAGTGTTCTACCTTCCAACTCGTTAGGTCGTAGACATCCTTCCATAAGTCGTGAGCGACCTAAAAACCCATTAGGTCGTGAGCGACTTAAAACTTCAGCTTTCAACAAATTAGGTCGTAACTCGTCATCAGTAGGTCGTATTCCATTAGATCGTGACTCGTTCATTACTTCTACCTTGTTAGGTCGAAGTTCATTAGGTCGGAACTTGTTAATGTGACTGGAATGACTCAAGGTCGCTTCTGTTATCCTGTTAACTCGTAGGTCGTTAGGTCGTTTTCGACCTAAGGAATGGAAGGTCATTCGCGACCTAAAGAAACTGGCCAATAGCATTAGAATCTTATCCCGGTAGGTCGCTGGAATGATGTAGCTAGGTCGTAACGCGCCTGAATGACTTGCCAACTCGTTTTCCTGCATTTTCATCTCCTTAACTCGTTCATTCTTCCTCACATTAAGTCGGGCGCGACTTAGACTTAGCTTGTGATCATGGTTAGGTCGTAGGTCGTTTGAGCGACCTATAGTATCATGATGCTGGCCTGCATCATCTTTCCCTGGTTGGGAGAAATTCGTCCTCGAATTTAAAAGCTTTCTTCTTCGAGATGCTGTCTTCCATTCATTATCTAGTTTGACACAGCCCTGGTGATAACCATTTTTGAGATTAAACTTGTTTTGTACTTTGGATGTTATGGTTCGAGCTAAATAATAAATGGAATAGAACAGACGTGGCATTAGGCAGGCGGCATAAGAAAGTGACCTAAGGGATATGGCATGTGGAAAAGTACGGACTAAACTCAGCTCTAGATGCCCGATCCACTTCAGATAGCATAGAACTTCATAAGAATAGTGTCGTTTACCAAATTGTTTGTGCCAATAGGAAGATGTGATATAGAACCAAAACATGTCTAAAATGTGTGAAGTTATAAGGAAATTTATAATCATGGAATGACTTGGGAAACCTCGACCGAAAAATTGTGATGACTCATGCCCAGATTCTTGTCTTTCCTTATCCCGTTCAGATGTATCATCATCTTGAATCATCCCTTGACGTGTTGCATCAAATTCCCCTGACTGAAATGAACTCCCACTTGCTTCTCCTTCAACATATTTAGGTTCATAATATGGTTCCAAGCAATCGACACTGGCAATGTTGGTAGCGTGGACATCAATAGTCAACTTCAACTGACAATCATTCACTTCTTCCTGTCGTATCAACCCCTTTTGTTCCTCCAGACTCATAAGATCATACGATCCTGGCAGTAAAGCAGCATCTGGTACGAGTTCAGTTTGAGGTTGAATGTGTTGTAGAGATGGTAACTCTTCGGGTATCTCTTCAGAGTATTCGACTTCAGACTTATCGAATTCTGATCCAACTTCCTCATAGACATCAAGATCTTCACTCGTTCCTTGCCCGGATAATACAAACAAGTCAGTACTAATTTCCACCTTTTCATCAGGCTCTTCCAAGCATACAAGACTAGATTCTTCAAGTAGTTCCTCAGACATCTCATCCTCACATTCTTCAAATACTTCAACTTCTTCAGGATTCTCAAAATCAGAATTTTCTCCAGGTTCAATCATCATTGATAACTCATCATCATCTTCTATTTCAATGATGAAGTCTTTCAAAAATAATAAGCTATCTGATTCTGCCTTCTCTTCTGTTTCACTCTCGCTTTGTTCATGTTCCTTGGAAACTAAGGAAATTATACTCGGCTGACTCTCATCCATAAGCTCAGGTGCTAAATAAGAATCCTCCATTGTCAAATGAATTTCCTCCATCCCGAACACAGCTTCTTCTTCCATACTATCAACATCAAACTGTGGCAATGAAGAGTAATCAACTTCTACCTCCACATACTTTGACTCAACTTCTTCTTCATCGTCAAATTTCGACGGTTCATAAAAGTCAATTTCAACAGTCCCCCACAACAAGTTACCTCCTTTCTCTATTGACAAAACTTCTACTCTCCCTGATAAAGATTCCTCAAATCCTGGCAAAAATTCTTCATCGTCGTCAAATTGTGGTGGTTGATAAAAGTTAATTACATCAATCAAATTACATTCTTCGTTCTCCAACTCGACCTCTTCATCTTCGTTGTCAAACTTTAGTGGTAAGGTTGCGAATGATTCTGTATGTCCGACCACTTCTAATTCTTCTATCATTGGTTTAACCTCCTCGAGAGTTTTAAGCTCTTCACTTGCCTCATACCTAACCAAGGTTTCAGCACTACCTTCCGATTCTTCAGCACTTTCGCCGAAAGGTAATGGACTAGTTGGTTCCTCTTCCTCTTCTGTCTTGCTTTCAGTAGTATCATCCACATCCTCACTTTCACCTTCTTCTATAACAAAGGGTTTCTTCTGGGACTTTGTACATTCAAAACTTCGATGGCCAAACTCCTGACAATGATATTGCTTAACTCGTTCATCAACACTTGCCTTCGTGATTCCATATGCAACTGGTTCATTGACTCTCTTAAAAACATTTCTACTGTAATGAACAGCATGATTTTGATTGCTGGAGTTTGGAACCACACCCTTTCCTCGACTCCCTTGACTCAACTTCTGCAATTGTTGATCAATACGAGCTTGATAATTGTAGGGTAAGAAATTTGCCTTCATCATCCTTTTCATCTTATCCCACTTGACAACTTTAGACTTCTTCATCCTCTCTCTGGTTGACTTAGTTTGTTGCCACCAGTCCATGGCTTTTCCTTTCAAACTTGCAGCAACTAGCTTCACTTGACGATCCTCAGGAACGTAGTTGAGCTCAAAAACATTTTCAACCGTGGATAACCAGTCCAAGAATTCCTCTGCTTGTAGTCCACCTCGGAATTCTGGAATCTCCGTATCCTTTCTTGATTTCCATGTATAACCATCCTCTTCAATATTCTTGTATCGATTTTGCCCTTGACCAGAATATCGAAAATGAACACGATCACCATAACTTTCCTCTTCAAAATTAGTTGAACTTCGTCGTCGATTCTGAACATCGACTCTTCTATGCCCATGTACGTCCTCTTTACTTCTTTTCTCATAATCATAACGTGGCGACACTCTCCGTTGATTTCGATTCATGTCAAACTTCATTCTCTCCACTTTCTCGAAATCCTTATTGAATCTTTCATCACTACGTTGCTTCTTCTGTTCAGGATCTTCTCTCTCATATAAATCTGCAACACTATGATGACGGTTAACATATCTCGGAGGCATGATCAAGCCTTCAAACTTTGATTTTCGGCTCCACTCCAAATTTCAAACACCTTTCGAACTTAGATCCAAAATGAAATGGATCGAAAACTTCCACTTTGTAGCAAATCGCGATGAACACGATGGACAAAGTTTCGGCCTCCAATTCAATCCGATCAAACAACTTCAAACAATGATGAACACAACTTCTCCAAATCACAAATCCAATCTACAAACTTCAATATACAGTCGAACACTTCAATTAGCTTTCGGCCGTGATAAACAAAACTTCAAATCTTCAAAATGAATAGGCTCCAAGTCTCGATCTAGCTATGATTGGCTAGAACAAGCTCTGATACCAAACTGACGCGGCGGATATTACAAAAACAAGATAATAAGATGAATGTAGTAATCGGTGGATTGATGAATACTGCGATGCCCAAATTCGTTGATCCGAGGATACCGAATTCTAGCTATCTCTGACTCGTTGATCCGAAGATACCGGGAAAGAGATCTACGATTCTTCGACGTTGATCTTGCGCACAAGATACCGTGAATCGGCTTCAACAAACGATGATTCGAGCGCACTCGAATGACGTAAGTGGAGATAGGAGATACACTCGACTACCAATTGAAATTGAAAGCACAAAGCTAACAAAAGAGAATTTTATTTAATATTCAACAACCTTTTCAAATGAGAGACTCGGCCTATTTATAGGCGTTTTACAACTCACACAAAAAACAACAAAAAATTCACCAACTCCTAAGTCGGTTCCGACTTAACAACGTCTCCGACTTAACATAAGTCGTACACGACTTACAACTCACAAAATACAGACCATTCGACTTATAACAGACGACATATGAACAGACGACTTACGACTTATAACAGTTGCGACCTACGACTTAGTATAAGTCGTACACGGCTTATCAATAGATTCAGCCTTCATCAGCGGCAGGGATTATCTCGATCTAAGAATCAACGGCATCTAGCTGTAACGACTTGAAGATAAGACCTTGCGACTTAAGAAACATGACTTCGCGACCTAAGACCAAAGCATCTTCACGCGACTTAAGAAAATCAATGGTCCAGATTAACTCGGCAGAGAAAACAACGGCAACAACTACAGCGACTTAAAAACATGCGGCGACTTAAAGAAACCAATGGTGGAGATTAACTCGGCAGAAAATCCAACGACATTCAGGCTTCCGCGACTTAAGAACATGCGCATCAGAAACTTCGCGACCTAAGCTTTAGGTCGGTAACGACCTAAAAAAAAATGTAGCGACTTAAGGACTTCACGCCTTAACTTCTTGCGACCTAGCTCCTTGCGACCTAACTTAGGTCGTTCCATTTTAGCTCGTAGTACCTTTAACTCGTTGAGTCGTTCCAGTGTTCTACCTTCCAACTCGTTAGGTCGTAGACATCCTTCCATAAGTCGTGAGCGACCTAAAAACCCATTAGGTCGTGAGCGACTTAAAACTTCAGCTTTCAACAAATTAGGTCGTAACTCGTCATTAGTAGGTCGTATTCCATTAGATCGTGACTCGTTCATTACTTCTACCTTGTTAGGTCGAAGTCCATTAGGTCGGAACTTGTTAATGTGACTGGAATGACTCAAGGTCGCTTCTGTTATCCTGTTAACTCGTAGGTCATTAGGTCGTTTTCGACCTAAGGAATGGAAGGTCGTTCGCGACCTAAAGAAACTGGCCAATAGCATTAGAATCTTATCCCGGTAGGTCGCTGGAATGATGTAGCTAGGTCGTAACGCGCCTGAATGACTTGCCAACTCGTTTTCCTGCATTTTCATCTCCTTAACTCGTTCATTCTTCCTCACATTAAGTCGGGCGCGACTTAGACTTAGCTTGTGATCATGGTTAGGTCGTAGGTCGTTTGAGCGACCTATAGTATCATGATGCTGGCCTGCATCAGTAAGCCATCTTCCCAACACTCTCCGTGATAGGAAATGGTCCAACAAATCTAGGAGCTAACTTTCCATTTGATCCGAATCTTACCACCTTCCTAAGCGGGGATACTTTGATAAAAACTAATTCTCCAACCTCAAACTCTAAGTCTCTCCTCCGCTTGTCCGTATACAACTTCTGTCTGTCTTGAGCCGTCTTCATCCTTCACCGAATCAAATCCACCCTCTCAAAGGTCTCCCTAACCATATCGGGTCTAAGTAATAACTTCTCTGTAGACTCTACCCAACATGATGGGGACTTGCAAGGTCTCTTATATAAAGCCTCAAATGGTGCCATTCCTATACTTTTTTGGTAACTATTATTGTATGCAAACTGAACCAACGGAAGATGCTCCTCCAAAGTTCCTCCAAAGTCCAGAATGCACATCCGCATCAAATCCTCAAGCATCCTATTTACCCTCTCTGTTTGGCCATCTGTCTAGGGCTGATAGGCCATACTCAACCAAAGTTGAGTCCCTAGCGCCTCTTGTAAGCTTCTCCAAAACTCACTAGTGAAAATGGGATCTCTATCACTAACAACGCTAGAAGGAACTCCGTGTAGATGGACTATCTCTCGAATATACAAGGATGCCGAATATGAAGCCGTACGCTTACTCTTAACTGGGATGAAGTGAGCACTCTTGGTCAATCTATCAACAATCACCCAAATGCTAGTGTTCCCCTTCCTAGAACGGGGTAAACCATCAATGAAATCTATAGAAATATTGTCCCACTTCCACTCTTGCACGTCTAAGGGCTGAAGTAATCCACCGGGCTTTTGCTGCTCTCCTTTTACCCTTTGCCATATGAGACACTTAGCTACAAATTCTGCCACGTCCTTCTTCATGCCACCCCATTAGAACATCCTCTTCATATCTCGATACATTTTGTCACCACCCGGATGAATAGTTATACGGGAATGGTGCGCCTCTTCCAAAACTGCTCTCAACAAGTCACTGGCACGTGGAACACAAAGCCTCCCATCTCTTCTAAGCCACCCTCAGCTATCAATGGAATAGCGTTGGAGATGTCTGCTACCAATTACTACCATTCTTAGCATAAGCGTTCCCTCGTCTCACTTCTGGCTAATCTGGGACCACCGTTTTGTCTAATGGGGAATGCTATTTAGTACAGGTCCTACTTTCATCTTTGCTTATTAACTTAGGTAAATTATTTAAATAAGCCTTTACATTTTTCTCTACTATCTGTGCTAAATAATTTATCCTAAGTCTTAAAATAAGCCTTATTCTGTTCTTTTTCTTATTATAACCTACGTTATAATCATGCTTATTACTTAACCCAAGGTCTAAGTGTGAAAATAAGTCTCTTTCATCTTTTACTCTTTTTAGTTATAGCTCTAAGTTATAACTAGGCCCATCTTTTTAATTCAGTCCAATTAACGTCATAATTAGGCATAATTTCAGTCCAATTCCATTTATATTACAGTCTTTGAAATTTACATCTTATATTCCATTATTTCAGTTTTCTTACAATTTAATCCATATCCGCATTAATCCTATTCTAATTCATACGCGAAGAAGAAGGAGGAATAAAAGAAAACTGAAAATAGAAGAAAATCCAAAGCATAGAAAGAAGATGTAAATAACATATAAATAACAGTAAATAAACAAAATATTGTAAATAAACTGCAAATAAACGAAAAAACTATAATTAACAGAAATAAACTAAAATTACTGAAAAGAATAGCTGAAAGGAAATAGACTGAAAATAATTCTAAAAACTGTAAATAAACTACTAAAAAGGCTATTCCAAAAATCATAGTAAAACTACAACTATTGTAAACCCTATTATTTTAAATTACTTAAAGAAATCTTAAAATAACTACAATCACCCACCTCCGGTCCTAAGCTCTTCCTTTGGTCTTTCCAGATCCACTTGGTGTTGTAAAATAATTTAATTTATACTGATTTTCTTCTTTGGAAAAATTATTCCGTTTAGGGTCCTTCCTAGAAAGGTGAACCCAATTGGAGAAAACCTAGAATGAGAAAAAGTGTTAGGTCTAGGGGTCTATTTATAGTGGTAGAAGTGAATCTCGGACAGTTGGATTTGGGGATTGAATAGGATGCAACCACGTCATAGGCTGAATTGGTGCCATCAGATGCAAAAATAGATGGACCGGATTGGTCAGAAGAATGCAAAACATGTCAGTCGGTTTAAAAAATCGCACAATCATTTGAACGAACGAATAATCGTTCGTTCGCCCCCAAAATAGCAGGCGGGTCGACCGGACAGTCGACCGCCTGGTGCCCAGGTCGACCGGCCGGTCGACCTGCCTTATATATATATATATTTGCTAATTTTGTTTATTTTATAACTTGGTCATATTAGCTCGGTTTCTGACGTTCTATATATGGAAATTGACTAGAAAATTACCACGGAAACAATGTTGCAACTTCCTTAGCTTAATTCTGATAATTTCACAAAGTTATTTTATTATCTAATTAAATAACAAATTAATTATTACGGGTTAAATTTCGGGTTGTTACAGATGTTATTTTGGAGTTTCTAGTGAAGTTATGTTTGTTGGATGTTCGAAATGTAAAGTAGATGTTGTCCGTTTGCATTATAATGTTAGAAATTTATTCATATTGTGTGTACAGTTTATCGATGGCCGAAATTCGATGGAATTCGACTTGGCCACACGATAAAATTGATATTGATGATTTGCAGTTGATTTTGGAGAATTTTGCTCCATGGTTTTTATTTTAGGTAATTGATTGATTTTCCCATTTTCGAATATTTTTGAAAGCTTCAACAAATTATTTATGGGAATTGTTTTAGAAATAAAAGTTAATTTAAAGATGAAAATATGGATTTTCAAGAATAATTGAATGTATAGAATTTTTGAAAGTATAAATGAGGGTTTTTAATATTCTTTATCCGTCTGATTCTAATGTTGATCTTTCTGAGTTAGATAATCCTTTTACTAAAGAGGAAATTTGGAAAGCTATTAATAACATGCCAAGTGATAAATCCCCGGGTCCGGATGGGTTCCCAATTTTCTTTTATAAAACATTTTGGGATGTTTTAAAATTACATTTAATTAGTATGTTTAACGAATTCTATAATGGTAAATTGCAATTAGGAAGATTTAATTTTGCAAATGTTATTTTATTACAAAAAATAGTCGGTGCTAATGAATTAAAATATTTTAGACCTATTTCATTGATTAACTATTCCGTTAAAATAATTTCAAAAGTTTTAGCTAATAGACTTAGTATAAGAATGAACGATCTTATTGATTGTTCACAATTTGCTTTCATTAAGGGGAGAAATATCACCGACGGTGTGGGTGTTGTTCAAGAATACATTAATCACTGTTGTAAGAATAAGATAACATGTGCGATTTTAAAATTAGACTTCACAAAAGCTTTTGATTCAGTAGATTGGGATTTTCTTGTAGATATTTTTCATGCTAGAGGTTTTAGTCATAGATGGATTAGCTGGATCATGAATTTACTTAGAACTGGTAACTCTAGTATTATGGTTAATGGTATTTTAGGTAATAAAATTCAATCTAAGCGAGGTTTAAGGCAAGGAGATCCTTTATCGCCTCTTTTTTTTAACTTAGCCGCAGATGTTTTCGGTAAGATAATTAAAAAAGAGGTTGACAATGGATCTCTAGGGAATGTAGGTAATGTTATATCATGTAACAGTATATCCGTCCTTCAATTTGCAGATGATACCTTGCTTTTTTCTTCCCATTTACCTAGACACATTATTTCTCTTAAGTTTATTCTATATAGTTTTGAACTACTTTCAGGATTAAAAATAAATTTGGATAAAAGTTCTATTTTAGTTCTAAATGATTTTGAAAAAGTTGAAAATTTAGTTGCTAATACGCTTAATTGTAAAACTATGAATTTTCTTTTTGACTATCTTGGTTTTGTAATTAGGCCTACTAAACTTAAACATGATGACTAGTTTATAATCATAGATAAAATCAAAAATAGGATTTCTAATTGGAATGAGAGATTTTTATCGAGGGCGGGTAGATTAGTTCTAATAAATTCTGTTTTATCAGCTCTCCCGATCTATTGGATGTCTATGCATCATTTTCCAGATTGGGTGATTGATAAAATAGAAAAAATAAGAAGGGATTTCTTATGGTGTAGGGAAAACTCTAATAGCAGCATTAAATGTTTAGTAAATTGGGAAACTGTTTGTAAATCTAAAAAGGATGGTGGTTTAGGAGTCATTAATTTGCGTAATATGAATTTGTCCTTATTAGGTAAATGGTTATGGAAGTTTAAGGATATTAATGATAATGCTACTTGAAAAGAAATCATTTCTAAATATTACTATAATGGTAGCAACTAATTATATCAAATTACTCCTTCAGTCATTCGTAAACTATCTAAATTTTTGGAAATCCATTTTAAAATGTCATAAGATTTTTAACTTAGGCACTATAATAGTTCATTCTGGTAATAATACTTCTTTTTGGCATGACCGTTGGATTTCCATTATCCCTCTTAGGATTAAATTTATAGAGCTATATGATATCTATAATTTTAAGTATGCTTTAATTATAGATGTTTTTTCTCCCAAAAATGACCCTCCTTGGAATTTTAGTTTTAACAGAATTTTAGTAGGCTCAACCCTTATGTAGCTTTCTTTGCTTTATGCTAGATTAAATCTTTATAATATTGATAATGATAATGATAATATTAGTTGGAAATGGGATAAGACTAATAAATATACTTCTAATTATTTTTATAGATTTATTAACTTTTCGGGTGTAACCAATAATTCTTTTAAATTTATTTGGAAATAAAATGCTCCTCCTAAATCTAAAATTCACATGTGGTTAATTATGCATGAAAAATTAAATACTATAGAATTTTTAAAAAGAGAAAATATACAAATTGATAATAAATGTTATTTTTGTAATCTGCATTTTGAAGATATTAAACATGTATACTATGATTGCATGGATACTTATTTCATTCTAAATAATACCCTTAAATTTTTTAACTTTAATATAATAACTAAAATTTCTTATTGTGAATTCTATTGGAATACTTTTAGATTTATGTTCAAAAAAGATAATAGATTCTTACTTGACACTTTATTCATTATAACTTGTTGGTATATTTGGTTTGAAAGAAATCGGAGAATTTTTAATAATGATAATAGTCACTTTAATAAATTGATTTTTATAATTTCTTCATTTTGTTTTAATTGGATATCTAACCCTAATTATAAATTAGCTAAAAATAACCTATTCAAAGATAATCTTAATAAGGTTAGTAATCATATTAATCTATTTAAACATAAATATAATATTTTTGACATTAATAATTGTAGTATTAATATTTTTTCAAATTTAAATGATGATTTCACTGTGTATCATAATTTACTTTTGATCAAGGGACCTTAAGGATAATTTTAGATTTGTTTTAGTTATTATTTTTGTTTTTGTTTGTTTTTGTTTATTGATCTTTTAGTTCTTTAGATCTTGGATCCTATTAACTTTACTTTATTAGATCTTTTGTTTGTTTTTTAGTCTTTTGTTTCTAATATTTTCTTTATTCTGTCCTATTAGCTTTACTTTTGTATCTTTACTTCTATCTCATTTATACATAATACGTATATAAATTTCATTTATATACATACATGTGTATCATTCTAACTTTTTTCCTTAGTTACTTTTCAGATACAGGTCTGGGCTAGATAGGGTGTTAGCTTCTCTTTACAGGTTCACAGGATCGCTGATTGCAGGATTGCTGATTGCAGTGAGGGATTCTTCTCAGCTCATCTTCATTATGGCATTCTATTTTCAAGAGGATTCACTCTTCGGCTAGGCGCTACTTCCATCTTTACCGAGTCTTCAGAGCAAAGTTTTCCATTCAGGATCATTAGCAGTTCCACTTCAGATTAGTCGCATCTTCATTCCTTCTGAGTTAGTAGCATGGAGCTTCCTTCTTAGATGGTGCTGGATTCCAGTATCATTGGCTTTGTGATAGATATTAGTTTTTTCAGGTACTTCTAACACCTTAATATTGGGCGGTGGCCATGCCGGAGCTCGATATTGGGGTGTAATGGGCGGTGGCCTTGCCGGAGCTCATTGTAGAGGTACTTGAGTTTTTTTCCTTTGATACTTGTACCTAGATATGCTACCTGCCAGGCATATTGGCAGCGCCTTACTTTGTGATATATATATACAGTTACATGTGTGCTCTCCTCTATTTCTAGAGGATCACACATTTTTCTCAAAAAAATAATATTTCCAAAAAGGGAAATTCTCTTGAAAAGTGTATGTGTTCAATAATATTTTTGAAAGGAATTTCTTTTGTGAAGTGTATGTTTAATAATTAGGATTTAAAAGATATTTCAAAAAGAGATTATTGAGTATATGAGCCTATTTTAAAGAAAAACCAATTTTGAAATATTATTGAATGGTTTTGAGAGTATTTTAATATAAATTCCTTTTCGTATACATATACTTTGGTGGTTCCAAATTGATTTATTGATATTTTGAAAAATTCTATATTAAAAGAAGATTTTGAATTATATTCTATGGTTTAAAATAAACATAATTTATTTTATAACTTATAAATTTATGTTGAAATAGTATTTTTTATAGAAGATTATAAAATGAATTTAAAGCAATATCGATTGATTATCCATATGAGCTACTAGAGATTTTAAATATATAGTGAAGGTATTGAATTATACATTACGATTAAATGAAAAGAACTGTTTTAGAGATTTATAAATTTATTTTAAAGTATTATTTAGTTATAGAAAATTATAGAATAGTTTCTATAATTATTTTTGATGTGTAAAGTAATTTTGGAAGTTTTGGAATATATATATATATATATAAGGATTTGGAAATGTAATTTCATAATTGAATCTTATATTGAGATTAAACAAACAAAGCAGATATATTATTTTATATATATATATATCTGTGTGTGTGTGTATTTGGTCTCTATTTCTAGGTATTTATTTTTGTTATAAACGATTCATTACTAAATATTGAGTTATTAGATGTTATGTTTATTTATTTGAATAATTTATTTTATAATACTTTTATGATTATTCTTCTCTTGTATATTGAATTGGATTATATAAGTGATTCACCGTTGATGCTGAGTTGTTTAGTGACATGGTATGATACGGTGATGATAGCTTTCTATATGATTTTGTGATGAATTTCATTTTGTGTGACGAGAAATCCAAATAAACAGAGTTATAATACCGTCTGTATGAGACTTTCGGTAATATTTTTCTTGTTATTCTTTGGACTCGTTATATAGAATATTGAAGGAGCGAGTGTGATGTATGAGCACTGTATAAACGGACTAGTAACACACGGTTGTATGGGACACCGTTGTGTTATTTATTCGGTTATCCTTTTGCTCGTAGATGACACTCATACGGGAATTCATTATGTACGATGGGCTCGCTGCGGTGAGTGGCGTATTTAGCCATTTGTCAGCATATATCATGTTGTGTGTCAGCAATAGTATGTAGCTATGTATCAACTTTTATATTATATATATTAAGTATTTGTATATTCACTGTCTGACTTCCTTTATAATACGGTAGTTGAACCAGATTAGATAGTATCCATCCTAGTGGCTAGATAGTCACGCCCTGGATCTGTGACACCCATAGTCCTGTGTCAACAATCTATATAATCGTGTGTCGACAATCTATATCCCCAGCATGTCACCAAGGCCAGCAGTTTGTTACCATTTGGGGGCACGTGTAGGGTCGTGACCAATGCATAGCGTAGTCGTGCAACATGTTTATGACATGCGATGGATAGAAGTCACGATGTCCGTCGAGGTAACCAAGACTGTAAGAGCCTTGTTGGTGGAACACGTATATTGCATTTGCCAATTACATATGAAGTCTTCTGGAGCAGGTGTGTCCGTCAGTCTCCCGTATGGTTTGGTGTGTGTGATATAGACATATAGTTATATACATACATACATACATACACACACACACACATATATTTAAGATGATGAGTTATAATTATACTTGTGATTGTGTCTAGAGTACGATCAATAACCGTATCCTTCTTTGGCATGTGTCGCCATTTCTACGATTTTGTAATGGATTATTATTTGTATTGATGTGGAGGATATATTATTTATAGAGATTGAGAGATATATTTAGGCTAAGCTACGTGTAGCCTAATTATATATGGTGATATCTAATTATTGATGATTTCTGGAATTAGATGATATTTGTAGATATGGATGATTCACCATTTGATGTTGTTTCATTATTTTTGATTTAATGAATTTTGTTATGGGTGATGAAATCTTTATGCTAGGCTTTGTGGTGTTATACATTAATTGATATTAGGGTTGTTTGAGAAAAAATTATCATATTTACTCCCAGCATATACTATGATCTATATGTGTATTGGACCTTCGATTTAGATATAGTCTTACCCGTTTATTATTTATATAATACTCAGATTAGTCTTAGACATTTCAGGTACATGGACAATATAACCAGCTTGTGTTTTGGGCTTAGAGGAGGCTAGTATATAGTATTGTGGTAATTATCTTGTATTGTACTTCCCCTTGTATGTATATTCATGTGAAGTATATTAGACATATACTGTATATTGGATATGATATATTTTGTATAATCAATATTATATATTATCGTTGTGATTGACTCTGTGTTCTCTACGATTTATTATACGTTGTGTAATGTTCTATCCTGGAGGCACATGTGTATATTGCTTTGTGCCGATACTGTGTACATTTAAGTGAGTTATTTATACCATGTTTAAAACGTACCAGTGTTATCTCATGGGAATATTCACATGTGTACCCCACACAACCTTATTCTTCGTATTATCTGATAGTACTACTCAGTGGCACTCTTCGATAGTATGGGTATAAAGGTGGGTGTTTCAATTTGTTATCAAAGCAGGTTTAGAACAATAAACCATATATAAGGGACATGAGTCAAGACTTTAAAGAGACTTAGAGTCCCTATCCTTGTAACATCCCCCAACTTGAGGCCCGAAAATAAGCGCTATTGATGTTGTAGTCATCCATAATGTTTTTTCTGGTGACAAAATGAGATCACTTAATTGTATCTATAACATCAGGAGCACATGAATATGAAAATTTCTAAATGCATTTTATTAATAAATTTTCACATTCATTACATAATCTCATCGATTCCATGTTCAGAGAAAATATAATAAATACAATTATGTTCCAAGAGAGACATATGAAGATGGTCTCTTGGATGATAAGAGTTTAACTACTGATAGTTATAAATTCCGTCGTTACATCCATTCAAACAAAGCATAAACTTCAAACAACACAGTGGAAATAAACTTCTAATATTAGCTTGACTCCTACATGTCTCTGGAAGCTTATTCGTCTAACTTGAAAACTCTACTCCCAATCTATTCAAATGAGTACCCGAGAGTTTAAGGGGAAAACAGAAACTTCGGGTCAGACAAAAAGTCTAGTGTGAACAATAATATACCATCTCGAACCAAAAATAGATATCTAGTGAGACCACGTCGTAGAACGGAATAATTTTTTCCCTCAATGGTATCTTATCAAAATATGTCAATCTTAACATAAATCATGCACCTACAACCACAATAGTTAAAACAAAACATGATATGATTATATGCATGCAATATGGGTAAATCTGACTAGTCTGTCATTGAAGGGTTATGCGTTCCAAAAGTTTACCTACCCCATGAAATCGATTATCGCCTCAAATTATAGTTTTCCTAGGGTCACAATAAACTTATTAGTTTTCACAGGCTAAATAATAATCTATCAGGCTGACTCGGACCAAAACATAACCAGATGTCCCAAAATCTCCAAATACGGTTAAGGGGAAAACAAACTAAACAATACAGTGAGCATACAGAGCTACGAGTTACTTTTTGTGCGTGTATATCTTTTAGTCTCACGGCTGACAAAGCCTTATGCACTGGAATCATAGACCTTTATCAATCGGGGGCTACCGGTTGAAGCATAGGGCACGACCCTACACCAGACCCACCTAAAATTTTATTTGGTTTTAAATCCATGAGTCAAGTCATCCTAACACAATTAGTCTATCCGATCTCCTGGATTCAATTCTACCCACTCGCTAGTTTAGTCTGACCATGCCCACTATTGGAACAACCTAACTGGTAATTCTGTTCCTAAATCTAAGGTGCAATGTTGGGTAATAAAAATGTGAGTATGAAAAATGATAAAATATGTAAATTTAACTAATTAAAAGAAAGTAAGAACATTTAACATCATTCATCAAAGTATGTTCAATCAATAGTCATATACATAACAAAATTACTTAAGTTTAAATTATATTTTCCTTTTGTAAAATTCATATAAAATTGGCTAAAACACTATTTCATTTCCTTGAAAACATTTATCCTTAGAAATGATAAACCACTTATTAGCATTCTTAAAACAAGGCCCAAATATTTAGCCAAAATCTTGTGCCAAATCACTATCATCTTTACATGGATTTTAAAACACTTGCTATCAAAACAGGGCTATCGAGCCTCTATAAAACATGGGCTATCGAGCCTCTAAACCTAGCTATCAGGTTTGTAAAACATACGACCGTCAAGCCGTTAAAAATATAGTTTTCGAGTAACTGCACGAATGTTATCGAGTCACTATAAGCATGAGGTGTCGAGTCCTTGAAAACATGAGGTTTGCTAAAAACTTGAGGATGGCGAGCCTTTAAAAAGGAAGTTGTTGAGTCTCTAAACCATGGGTTGTCGAGCCTCTTCAAAACATGAGATATTGAACCCCTAAAAACACAAGGTGTCGAGCCCTTATTAAAGCGGATACATCACATAAATATCGAGTAGCTATCACATACATCAGCCATTAGAGTTGTCGAACCTCTTTGAATTTAGAGGTCTCGAGACTCTAAGTTATTGTGCTAATGGCATTTCTATAAATAAGTTAAAAATAATTTATTTCCTTTTAAAGTTAAAACTTTCCACTAACTCTTGCCACTTGTCAAATTATCATTGGATAACAAAATACTTTTCATATTCTTTTCTAAATTACCGGTAGGTCATGTTCTACCTTCTCACTCAACTTTGCAAAACCCTTGTAATTTTAATCATTAACTCATATAAATTAAAAACTTTTCTAGAATAACAAATTCATAAAAAATCATAACAATTAGGGAAAAATCCTCAAAAATCACTAAAAATCCTTGTTCCATATACAAAAATCAAGACTATAATATTAATCTAATTATCTTTAATAATTAATAATCCAAATTTATACACATTTTTTCTCTTAGGAAATTCATAAAATATTTGTATGAACTTGGAAAATTATGAAATTGAAAGCCCATCTCCAAAAAAATGTTTTCTACAACATGTTCAAATTTCAAGTCAATAGAAGACCAAAAAATTAGGTTTTGCCTTAAAAACCATTAGAACAATTACATAAAATTCCAACAAACCATCATTCAATCTAATAATGATATTATCAATCTAAGCATGAAATATTATCATAAGCAATTCAGAAATCAATCCTAAGTCTAGAAAAAAACATAAACAAATGAGATGATTAACTATTATTCATCTTAGATTGGATAAGATAGATTGAGATTTGATGTAGAATTAATTCCCCTAAGCTTCCCCTTTGAATTCCTTAGATTTCCTCTTCTTCTTCTCTAGGTATTGGACGGCTTTCTTTTAGGTTTTGTTTTGATTTTAGAAAATGAAATGAGAATGAACGAGAGAGGAATGGTTTAAGGAATTATTGCTTTTATGGCCCTCTCATTAATCCCTTTCTATTTTATGTTTCAAACAATTTTATTAATTGATTAATTAAGGCTTAACCCAATTAGTTAACAAATCTCATTATCCTTATCACCTCATATTATTCTATTTAATTTATCTAATTAAATTCCCTGAATAATGTTAAACAAAAAAGGGTGTTATAAGCTCCCTTCCTTAAAGAATTTCATCCTCGAAATTATGATAAGAAAAAAAACAAGCATAATAATCATGCAAACATGTGTGACAAACATATAACAGCAATACTAGCATATCCTACTAGCATAAAGTCTGTATGACAGATATAGAGCATACCATCAAAACAACTTAGGATAAGAATCTCTAATCCTATCTTCTATCTCCCAAGTACAATCTTTCTCATTGTCACTCCACTAGACTTTCACTAACTTGATCGTCGTGTTTCTTAATTTCTTCTCATCTCTTGGTACATCACAAACTTGTCTAACAAAAGTCATATCCGGTTTCACTACTAAATCTTCCAATATAGTCGGTGCAATAGTAGTCTCTAGATCATGCACACACTTTCTAAGATGAGAAACATGAAAAACATTGTGAACTTCTACCAAACTATTCGGTAAGTCTATCTGATAAGCAAGTTTCCCAATCTTTTCTAAGATAGGAAATGGACCAACATATCTCAGTGTCAATTTCTCTGACTTTCCAAACCGTACAACACCCTTCATCGGTGATACTTTAACAAAAATATGGTCTCCAACTGAGAACTCTAAATCCTTATGCCTCTTATCTACATAACTTTTCTGCCTAGACTGGGCTTTCTTCATGTTTGCTCGGATCAACTCAATCTTAACTGTAGCTTCTCTCACCATATCTAGGCCAAAAATCAATCTGTCTCCAGTCTCTAATCAACATGTTGGTGAGTTGCGCGTCCTTTCGTAAAGAGCTTCAAAAGGCCCAATTTATATACTAGTTTGATAACTATTATTATAGGAAAACTTGACTAAGTGCAAATGGTCTTCCCATGACCCTTCAAAGTCAAGTACACAAACCCTTAATAAATCTTTAAGAACTCTGTTAACTCTTTCCATTTTCCCATCCATTTGCGGATGACAAGCGGTACTCATCTTCATCTTGTTACCTAACACTTCTTGTAGACTCTTCCAGAATTTACTAGTGAACAAAATATCTCTGTCACGGACTATACTACTAGGAATCTCATGCATTCTTACAATATTATTCATAAATAACTTTGCCAGAGTTGGTGCCATCCTCGTCAACTTAATGGGAACAAAATGTGCACTCTTGGTCGGTCTATCTACCATGACCCATATACTTCATTTCCCTTATTCTACCTTGGCAATCCATCAATAAAATCCATGGATATAGAATCTCATTTCCAAAGTGGCACTTCTAAAGGTTGAATCAATCCACTTGGTTTTTTATGCTGGGCTTTTACTTGTTGGCAATTCAAATATTGCTTCACCCATAAGCCTACATACCTTTTCATTCCTTCCCATAAGAAACTCCTCTTCATATCCTGATACATTTTAGTTCCTCCAATATGAATAGTAAACTTCGATCGATAACATTCCTAGGAATTTCTTTCCTTAGGTTACAAACATCTAGCATACACAACCGTCCCTTCTTCTTCAACCATCTGCTCTGGTGAGGACTACAATCTTTCAAATCATCAATCTTAGTTCCATCTTCAAGTCTTCTAATCTGTTCGGCTAGTAATGGATTAACTCTATGCTTAGAAGCAATTCTTTCGATCGTCACCGATCAAATTTTTAGACATGACAACATTGTAGTATTCGAACTAGAACTAGCCGTTGACCTTAACCATACATCATAAGTAGTCAGTGTCTCTAAATCTTTCCATTCTGCTAACATAGCTAACACACACTCTGATGTTCCTGCTAAATGAATCTGCAACTTTATTTTCTTTCCTTGTTGTATATTCAATATCAAAATCATAAGCTGGCAAAAACTCTAGCCATCTTTGCTCTCTCATATTCATCTCCTTCTAAGAGAATAAATACTTTAAAAACTTATGATCCATAAATAACTCGAATCATTCTCCTAAAAGATAATGTCTTCACCCTTTCAAAGCAAAAATCATCGCAGCTAACTCTAAATCATGAGTCGAATATCTAACATCATGCGGTTAAAGCTATCGAGATGCGAATGCAATCACTTTACCTTTTTGCATTAACCCAGCTCCTAATCCTACCCCATGTGCATCAGTATACACCACTAAATCTTGATTTCCATTTTGAACTACTAATACAGTCTCATTATTAGTAAATGTTTTAGCTTTAAGAATGCTTTGTCACATTTATCGGTCCAAACATACTTTACGTCCTTCCTGGTTAGTTTAGTCATAGGTGCCGCTGTACGAGGGAAATCCTTGAAGAATCTTCGATAATCGCTAGCTAACCCCAGAAAACTTCTTATCTTGGCTACAGTCTCGGGTCTTTTCTAATTATTAACTGCTTCAATTTTAGCCGGATCTACTGATAACCCATTATCTAAAACTACATGGTCAAGGAACTTCACTTCTTTCATCTAAAATTGACATTTTGAAAACATTTCTTTTTGTTGATGTTGCCTCAATGTCTCTAGCATTATTCTGAGATGAATCCTACGATCTCGTTCATTCTTAGAATATATCAGAATGTCATTTATAAACACTAACACGAATCTATTGAAATGCTCTCAAAAGATCCGGTTCACCAAATACACAAAGAAAGCAGGCGCATTGGTCAGTCCAAAGGGCATGACTAACCATTCATACGAACCGTATCTTGCTCGAAACGCCATTAATGGAATGTTATTTTTTACCACTCTCAATCGGTGGAACCTTGTTGCTAAATCCAATTGAGAAAATACCTTGGCTCCACTCAAGTGACCAAACAAATCATCTTTTCTCGGCAAATGATATCGATTCTTTATCGTCTTCTCATTTAACTTACGATAATCAATACACATCCTTAATGACCCGTCCGATTTCTTCACAAACACAGCGACCGCTTCCTAAGGCAATTTGCTTGGTCTAATAAAATTCTTTCCTCCTAAGTCCATTAGCTGCACCTTTAACTCTTTCATTTCAATAGGTGTCATTCTACTAGGCGGCCTACTTACGAGTTCAGCTTCAGGTACAAGATCTATTCGAAACTCAATAGCTCGTCTCGGCAGTAGTCCTATAACTGGTTCAAAAACAACCGCATACTCACTTATAATAAAAACCTGATTCACCTCATCTTCCACTTCCTTTGCACCCAATAAAGTACATACATCTAAACTCGAGTTTTCTACTAAGTATATAATTAGATCATGGCTATTAAGGTATCTTAATGATATCTTCCGATCCTGGCAAAATATCCTAGCATCATATCTGGTTAACTGGCCCATACCCAATAATCCCAAAACCCACAAAATCAAACACATGCAAATTGCAGGTAAATGCAAGACCCAACAACAAAAATTCTAAATGGTCACATCTCATTCCAAGAGTTTCATAAACTCCTATCAGGTGCGTAACCCTTAAGGAAGTAATGAGGTATGATGGTTCTAGATTTAACTTATCTACTAAACATTGCGAGATAAAAGAATGTGATGCACTAGTATCAATTAGTACTTTAAAAGGTATGCCATGGATCAAAAGCGTACCTCCCTTCACAAACTTTCCTTTCTCTTTTGCATTCGGTTTAGAAGCTGATAGTTTCAGAGCAAAAACTGTCGATCCAGGAGTTGATGGTTCCAGGACAAAAACTTTCTCTTTATCAGCCTTGGCGAGTTCAGGACATTAATTCTTGTAATGCCTCATTTAGTTGCAATTGAAACATTTCACACCCTTCTTTCTCACAACCTTCTTTCCATCACCAGATCGACACCCATTAGTGAAGTGCCATTTCTTATCACACTTATAACAAAAACATTAGCCTTCCCTTTCTTGGTAGCTCCACCCTTCTAAGCTCCCTTCTTATTAAAGAACTTCTTTTCTTGCCTTGAAAACCTTGAGTGTCCACAGGTTTGTTACTTCCAAATGTCAAAAGCATTTCTTCATTCCTTAACGCCATTTCCACCACCACATCACATGGATCTCTGAGATGTGGCATATTTGCCCTGGGAATATCTGGCTTCAATTCATGAATGAACTTCTCATTCCTTTTTATCACAGCATCAATGTAGCATATCGTATCTGGTCAACTCATCAAACATAGTTGCATACTCCAGTACATACATCTCTCCCTGCTCCAATTCAGCAAACTACGCGAGTAAAGTTGACTAGCTATCTCAGACAAAAACCTTTCCTCAAATCTTCTTCTAAATTCAGATCAAGTCAAATTCTCCTCTGGTATTCCTACAATCATATTGTTCCACCAATACAAAGCAGCTCCCTGCAACTATCTAGATGCTAACTTCCTTTTCTGCTTATTATTCAAGCCTAAGTTAGCAAAGATCCTTTCACAGTGCAATAACCAATTCTCAACTTCAACAACGCTTTATGTTCCATGAAAAGACTTTCCTCTAAGACTGGTATAATCATAGCAAATTGCAGCATAATTGTTGCGAGCAAGTACCTCGAGATTAGCACCTCCCGCATTATCAACAATTACTCCAACCAAACCAGCTGCAGCTCCAGCTTGCATCATATTCACGAAGAACTGATACATAGTCCCCATATCTATCGGGGGGTTCCAACACTCACATTAGCATTTTCATTTGCATTTGGATTAGCATTTGCTGGTCGACCTTGATTTCTTCTAGTATTGGTCAAACATTTCCATTAGTTGTGGTGCTTCCTCCACCTAGATTCACTTTTCTATTTCCTGCTTCCATATCATGCTTTCTCATAATCTACATACGAGACTTCGTAAGATACAAAAGAATGGTCTAAGAGAGAGGGGAGAATAGAGATAGAATGCATACGTATGCATAGCAATAACAAGTAAGTTACTATAGCGTTATCCTACACCCCAACCTTATTCTCTAATTTATTTGGATTATGTTTTCAAAATCTTTTAAGTTTTACATAAACCTGTGCTTTGATACCAAGTTGTAATATCCCCCCAATTTGAGGCTTGAAAATAAACGTTATTGATGCTATAGTCGTCCATAGCGTTATTCCCGATGACAAAATAAGATCAGTTAATTATATCTATAACATCAAGAGCATATGAATATGAAATTTTCAAAATGCATTTTATTAGTAAACTTTCACATTCATTACATAATCTCATCGATTCCACATTCAGAGAAAATATAATAAATATAATTATATTCCAAGAGCGACGTATGAAGATGTCCCTTTAGATGATAAGAGTCTAACTACTCGAATATTGTAAATTCTATCGTTACATCCATTCAAACAAAGCATAAACTTCAAACAACATAGCGGAAATAAACGCCTAATATTAGCTTGCCTCATGCACGTCTACGAAGCTTATTTGCCTAACCTAAAAACCCTACTTCCGATCTACTCAAATAAGTACCTAAGAGTTTAAGAGGGAAACAGAAACTTCTCAGGTCAGTCAAAAAGTTTGGTGTGAATAATAATATACCATCTTGAACCAAAAACAGATACATAGTGAGACCACGCCACATAACGGAACATGGTTTTCCTCACTAGTATCTTATCAATATATGTCAATCTTAACATAAATCATGCACCTTCAACCAAAATGGTTAGAACAAAACATGATATGAACAATGCATATAGTATGGGTAAATATGACTAGTTTGTCATTAAAGGTCTATGCATTCCCAAAGTTTACCCACCCCATGAAATTGAATGTCTATGTAAAATCATAGTTTTCCTAGGATCACTATGAACCTATTAGTATTCACAGGCCAACTAGTAACCTGTCAGGCTGACCTGGGCCAAAATATAACAAGATGTCCCATCATCTTTTAGTCTCACTATATATTTTGAAACGGTGTATCTGATTTCGATGATTTTGCCCATTCCGAAAAGATAAGAGTATAAGTAACAAATTTTAATTTTAGTCTTTCATAAAATGCTATCGTTTTCTAGCCTAAAATTGCAAATTGCAAAGGTGAGCCTACATATTTATCTAAAAATATGAGATAATTCTCTTTAGAAAACTCCATATAACTTCAGTTGTAATCCACGTTTTTGCAATCCGAAATATGTTTCGAAAAGCAGATTGATTATGCTATAAATTTACTTTTGAAAACATAAAATAATTTTTTTTACCTCTTAAACTTAGAAGGAAAAGTGGCTAAATTTAGAATGCTACAGGGTTTTTCTGTTATATGGATCTAATGCATCTTTACACTTTTATTTGATCTTACATGATGTAACATCCCCTACTTGGAGGCCAAAAACTAACGGCTACGGATGTTGTAGTTATCCATAGTTATTAATCCTCGGCGACCAACTATAGTAATGTTAAATACATTGATACACAGAAACACATGAATATGGAAAAAATTTAAAATATCAAACAAGTTCGACATTTCATTTCACAGCATTTAATATTCATTACGTAATCCCAACACGAGAACCACGGTCAATGAAAATATATTTATTACAACATACGCTAAGAGCGATATATGAAGATGTCCCCTTGGATGATTAGAGTATATATGTAGGCAATTTAACAACCTTGCCTTTACAAAATCAACACATCGGAATCAAAATGAAAGAGAACTCTAGATAGCTATCTGCCTCCTGCACGTCTCCGGAAGCTTATTCGTCTAAGATGTACCTGAAAACCTCAACTCTCAAACTACTCAAAATCAATTGAGTAGCGGAGAGTTTAAAGGGAAAATATAAACTTCGAGTCGGACATAAAGCCTGGTATGAAAAATAATCTACCATCTCAAACCATTTAGATATCTAGTGAGACCACTCCGCTTAGCGGAAATGGTTTTTCCCTCACCAGTATCCTAAAACCTTTATAAAACCATATACTGTGCTTCTACATCCACAATGGTTAAAACAATTCAATTTGGTGATATGCAAACAAGTAAATCAATTCTGCATTTCCCATCCCCATTCATTCTGACTAACTGTCTCATTTATAGTTTTTAGGGTCACTATTAACCTATTAGTTTTCATGGGCTTACTAATAACCTGTTTAATATTTAAGGACTCCCTGTCCAATTACATAGTTTTCATGGGATCACTAAGAATCTATTGTCCCCAGCCAATATCTATACTATTTCATGGGTTCTCCCTGAACCTATTGGTAATTCCAATATCTTTTCCCTTATCCTGGTTTTCATGGGTTGAGTAGGAACCTATTGGCTTCTGTCAATATCTTAATCTGGATATAGTTTTCATGGGCTAACTACAAACCTATTAGCCCCAACCAATATCAAATCATAGTTTTCATGGGATAACTATGAACCTGTCTTCCTGACATCTTCCTTTATACATAGTTTTCATGGGCTTATTATGAACCTATTGGCCCCTGCCAATATCTTTTCCTATACATAGTTTTCATGGGCTTATTATGAACCTATTGGCTCTTGCCAATATCTTTAATTAATTTAGTTTATATTCACTACTGGGTCAACCTAGCTGGTTATTCTACCCTTCCCCAAATTACCGTTATGGGTTCATTACAATGTGGATATATATATATATAATTTTGAAGAAGCAAACATAATAACATAACTATACCACTCCTGTGGGTTTAATATCCTTGAATTCATTTTATATAAAACTTGGTTAATCCCTTTAACCCATTAATCAAGGAAAACTTCTTCAAAACTCCATTTCAAAACACTTTATTTATTTATGCCATGGTTTTCCTTTAAATCAGATTGGGTTATTTTTTTTGAAAACTAAGGCTTTCGAAACCTTCTAAACCTTGCTTTCAACTTCACTGGATAACCTCCTTCGAAAGCATATAAATCTCTTTTCAAAACATTAGGCCCCTGCCTTTCAAAACACTTTAAAACTTCTCTTTTGAAACCTTTCGAAAACAATAAAGTGTTACTTATTAACTCTTAGAAGCATAGCTTCGAAACCATTGAAAGTACCCCTTTTGATACCTTTGGAAGTATCCCTTCCGAAATCATTGAAAGTACCTCTTTCGAAACCATTGGGTTTATATTTAAAAATATCATTTGGGTCAATGTGAATCTAAACGAAAGTATCTATTTCGAAACCATTCTTTGTCATATAAAAGTATTAGGGAAAACTTGATGGCATCGACACCATCCCTTTCGAAAGCTTCAAAACTTTTAAGCCAAAACACTGAAGGATAGCATTGAAACCCCCTTTTGAAACCATTGTCTTCGAAACCCTTGGACCCTTTCTAAAGCATTTAGGAAGTGGCTTAGTATAAGTTAAAAACAAAAACAACCCTTTGAAAGCATTGATGACTTTCACACGCTCGAAAGGTATAAAAACAGCAGCAGAGTTTCAACTAGGTCGTAACCATAATTTTTGAAAGCATTCTTTTATAAACAAGGGTCTTAGTCGAAAGCTCTACATTTAAATGAAGAAAGGTGGCAACAAGTTCGAAAGCAATCGGGTATCGACTTGGTCGAAAGCACCCTTCAAAAACAAGGCAGGCGAATATCTTTTGAAAGTAAATAATGGTTTCGTCTCTATCGAAAGCAATGCTTTCGACACCCTGCCTTCCGCACTTCACCAATCCACTTCGTACCAATCTCATTGATACCATGTGGATTGGTTTCGGCTTTAGTAGGTTTTGGCTAGGTTGGTCTCGGCTGAGATGAAGCGGAGGCATTGGAGTCGAAAGGCACTTCTAAAGGAGGCGGAACCAACTTTTCTGGGTAAAAGCTGATTTAATACCAATTAAAGCAAATACTTTCTAACTACCCTATCACGTGTAAACATATGATTGGTTGCCTTAGCTTTTAAAGTTCTTTACCAAAATAGTTACTGCTTAATTTCAGATCTAAACCAAGGTTAATTTAGCAAATAAGCCCTTCCATTAAGCAAAACCAATATTGCAAATAAGTACTTTTTCCTAAAATAATTTAATTTCCATAGCAAATCACTTAGGAAAAATCCCAAAAAATTACAGAAATTCACTTTCATCATGTTATCTAACATATCAAGATTTCATACCCAAATTCTCAATTTCTGAAATAAATTTCTAAACCCAATTAACCATATTTTCCTTTGAAAATTCATAATAATCTTTCCATAGCTTGGAAAATTATCAAAATTAAAACCCAACTCCAAAATCATGTTTTACACAACATAAATTTTTTCCATGGCATTCAAAGATCATTTACAATCGATTTTTCCCTAAAACCGCATAAATCCTCATTTAAAAAATCTTTTTAAAATTAAAAAAATTATAATTCAATCATATCATCATCCAAATCATCATAAAAATGAATTTAATCTTAAATCCGAAATCATATGATCATAAAACAAAATAGAGATGGTATAAATTATTATTCACCATGATTATGATAAGGAGATTGGATTGAGATTGAGATTTATTCCCCTAGCTTTAATCCTTAGCTTTACTTTGATTTCTCTTCTCTTTTCTTCCTAGCAATGGTCGGCTTCTCTATTCTTACGTTTGTATTTTGTTTTCAAAACGACGTGAATATGAAATGAAATTATAAGGAACGAGAATATATAAGGGTAAGGGGTTATATGCGGCTAATTCATATTATGCCCTTATGTATATTAGTTAACTTATAACCCATTCTTAAGCCCATTTAATTTATTAAGCACGACCTTAAATTTTATTTTCATATCTTAATCCTCTTATCACTCTAATTATTTACATTATTCTATTTAATTTATCTAATTAAATCTCCTGAGTAATGTTATCAAAATTAGAGTTGTTACAGGCTCCCCTCCTTAAAGAATTTCGTCCTCGAAATTTAGTAAGGACTAAATACTAAACATAGCAATCATCTGTAACGACTCCCAACAACCATACTAACCTACCTGACTAGCAATTATCTATATAAATCTAATATAGGTATACCCTCAAAGCAGATCAGGATATGTATCTCGAATCCTGTCCTTTGTCTCCCAAGTACAGTCCTTCTCATTGTCGCTCCACTGAACTTTCACCAACTTGACTGTCTTGTTCCTTAATTTTTCTCATCTCTAACTACAACCCGAACTGGTTTCCTAACAAAAGTCAAATTAGGCTCTACTGTCAAATCTTCCAATCCTGTTGGAGGAATAGTGGTCTCTGGATCATGCACATACTTGTGAAGATGAGACACATAAAATACATTATGGACAACTGCCATACTACTCGGCAAGTCTACTCTATATGCTAGCTTTCCAATCCTCTCTATAATCTGGAATGGACCAACGTATCTCAGTGCCAGTTTGGCTAACTTTCCGAACCTACCACACCCTTCATCGGTGATACTTTAACGAAAACCCTATCTCCAACTGAGAACTCTAGGTCTTTACGCCTCTTATTTGCGTAACTTTTCTATCTAAACTGAGCTTGCTTCATCCATTCTCGAATCAACTCAATCTTCTCTAATGCCTCCCTAACCAAATCTAGACCTAAGACTAATCTGTCTCCACTCTCCAACTAACATGCTGGTGATTTGCATGGCCTTCCATACAAAGCTACAAAAGGCACCATTCCCATACTAGTCTGAGAACAATTATTATAGGAAAACTCAACCAAATGTAGGTGATCCTCCATAGATCCACCAAAGTCCAATACACAAGCTCTCAAAAAATCCTCGAGTACCTTATTGACTTTCTCTGTCTGCCCATCCGTATGAGGGTGATATGTAGTACTCATCTTGAGCTTAGTGCCTAATACCTCCTGTAGACTCTTCCAAAATTCACTAGTGAACAAAGCATCTCTATCACCGACTATGCTACTAGGAACTCCATGAAGTCTAACTATGTTCTTCATGAACAACTTAGCTAAAACAGGTGTCATCCTGGTTGACTAAACTAGAATGAAATAGGCACTCTTGGTCGACCTGTCCACTATGACCCATACACTATCATTTCCTCTATTTGACCTTGTGTAACGACCCATATTTTTAATAATTAAAAATATTAAATTTAATAAGATTTTGGAATTTAATATTGTGAGAAATTAAAATTTATGATTTATAAATGGGAAGAAATTATTAGAATATAATATAATATTATTGTTTAATATTATTGACAACTATTTTAATGTAATTTCAATCAATTAATATAATGGAAAAGTTAATTTGGTTATAATTGTAAATAAGGAATAAATTCATTGTTGTATTAATGGTGAAATTGTATGTTATTTTATTTAACTGGTTTTAGTATAGAATGTGAAATCAATTAATTAGTACGTAAATTTATTAGCTTTTGTTGTAAACAATAAATTTAGAAATGTTTTGGATTTCTAATGTATAACAATCGTTTTATTTATCACCTCATTATTTAATCCGCTTGAAATTAATTTGGAAATCAATGGAAGTTAATGTAATTAAATATTGCAGTTAATATATGAAAAGATGTTAACTATAGAAAATGAGTATAATAAGATGGAAAATTATGTTAAATAAATTCATAAGGTATTGGTTGATTTAATAATAAGAGTGTAAATCAAAATAAAAGAATTTATTGGAATTTAAAATATAATTAACTGGAATTGTATTACTGTTGTAATTTAACATTGAAATTAATTTATAATTTAAATCTTGATTTTAACATGGAGAATTAAAATTTAAAAGATTATAGATTTCGGTTTGACTAAGAATGATGATAGAACACTTTTAATTGGTAATTTAAAGGTGATTAAATCAATTTAATGATAGTTTATTTAATTAACATGTAAAATTAGTCTTTTTGGGCACTGTCTTGGATTTCGATGAAACCAATTTCATCGAATCCGTAATGGTGAATTATTATAGGATTTCAAGTTTCATAGCGATCGGACTTATCGTTTGATCGTGCGAGCTCGAAACGTGTAGAAATCAATTAAAGGAATTTAATTAATATAATCTGATTTTAAATGATAACTTTTATATACAATGGAATTGGGGTTTGAAACTAGTTCCATTGAGTTTAATAATATTGAAAACCTATATTTCAATATATTGGATGACCTACTTTCATTTCGGGAACGAAACGGACTTTTCGGGTCATTGTTATCGTTTCGATCCATTCGATCTATTCCATCCATTCTTATCCATCTCTGTCTATATATAGGCTGTTATAAACCCTAGCAGTCTTTTATTTTCATTTACTATACATACAATTTATATCTATCTGTTTCATTATCTGTTCCTTCTCAATGACAGACATCTCAAACCCTAATTACAATTCCAAATCAAATCGAAAAATTCAAACTCCTCAAAACCTATCATATAATATATCATCGCGAAGCTCTCGACGAACATAATCTGCAATTCATTTTTGCAATTGAGTCTCGGTTTAGCCAAAATTGGGCAAAACATTCTCGGCCGTCCATGTTAGGGTTTCGTGATCAACGGTGGATCGTCGACCAATCAACGATCGGAAGTTGTAGCTTGCAGAGGTCGCGAAGCAGATCTCAAAGACGGTGGTCGTTCATCAGGAGGTGGTCGTAGTTCGCCAGAAATTAGCATTTATTGAGGCGGCGGCGCTAGCCCATCAGGCGACCTCTGGCGATCGGACGGCCAGGGTCTGGGGCGGCATGGAGTGAGTAGCACTGTGGTGGCCTCTGATCTGGGGTTGGACGTTTGTAGATGACGGCGGTGGCGCATGAAGGGTGGCGGTTATTTTGCGTGATTTCTGTTCGATTTAGGTAGGGTTTGAGGAGATGAGTATTTACCAATTTACCACTGTATTTTTTTATTTTAAATTTTCAATCTTCTAACACACATAACTTTTGTATACGAACTCGGATTTGGACGCGGTTTCTTCCGTTAGGATCGTATCGAAATTCCAGACAACGTTAAACTAGTTTGGTTGAATTTGGAGACTGTTCAAACTTTGGGCTTTTATTGGATTTTAAATCGACTATAAATCAAAAGTGAGTGATTTAACCCAGTCACGCAATACTAAAGCTTCTTATGTTAGTTGAATTAAATTTGTGAAGTGCTAAGAAATTTATTGATTGCTGTTTGGTAATTTAAACTGTCATTTAAATTTAATTTGAATTTATATTTTATTAAATTGACATTTAAATTAATATTGAATCTAATTGCTAGTTAAGTACCTGATATTGATAACTAATTAATTGTTGTGATTGATTGGCTGATTTGGATTTTGACTGTGATGGATGTCTAATTTGTTGACATTTTGGATGATTTGATGTTTATTTATTTTATATATCCCTGTTATCACCCTAGATATTAATTGAAAGCATATAAATTGTTATTTTAATTATTTCAAATAAATTAAGAAATAGGTTGAAATGATATACATATGTAACACTTTGATTTGGATTGAAATGATATTTATCCATCCCTGGAATTAAAATTGAAATAAATGATCACTTGGCCATAGGGTAGAAAATTATATACGGACACTGAATTGGTTAAATTAAATGGGTTTAAAATCTTGAATTTGGATTTTGATTAAAGGATATTGTTTTAAAGGAAATAAATTAAGAATTTATGTGAATTGAATTATTTCTAATTCAAGCTTTGAAAAGCTAAATTAAAATCGGGTAAAAGAAATTATTTAAAAGAATTGAATTGGGAATGTAAAGTTATAATTGGTATTTGACTTTAATTTTGGAAATTGAATTATTTTAAGATTTGGACTTTAAAATTGAATAATGAGGTTTAAATTGATTTAAGTGTTTTAAATCAGTAAATTAAAATTGGGCTTGAAATTGATATAAATTGAAATTGTAACGTCCCAGATTTTTCGCGTTCGAAAATCGACATCCATACTTTATATCGTACTCGAATGTCGTAGATTCGAGCGTTCAAATCCGAGTCGCCGGAGCTTATAACAACATTAAGTAAATAACACAGCGGAATAAATGAATAATACATTGATATACAATATCTGATACAACAGAGTGATACAATGAATATCAATATACATCAGAGATATGATACAACAAATAGCAGCGGAAAAGAAAACGATAACATCAGCAGCGGATAATCTCCAACTCCAAAGCACGATCTAGAAATAGCTCGAACTCCCAATAACGAGGCACAAAGATAAGCAAGTGCAGTCTGATCCAAAGACTGAACTAGCTCCAGATAACCTACTAAATCTGAATATCTGAAAAACCAAACTCTAGACTGCTTGTGTAGAAAAATTTTGAGCATCCAGAGTTTAGGAAAGAAACAATAAACTCCGGATCAGTCATGGGACTGGTGTGAGCAACAAAAACAGTTTATCTTTAAAACAAATAGCAGAGAATTTTAAAGTCAATTCGCAATGCTTTTGGAAAATGAAACTACCATAAGACCTCCCACCACACACACAATGCAAACGCAGAATTGGAGGAGATTTCTTCTTATGATAGTCAAAGATGCTTACTACGCAAAATCAAATCATTTGATATTATTACTAGTGCATAGTGTAGAAAACAATTTCGAAAGTAGAATATAAATCTTAGCCAGCATAGACATTTCGCACTTATGCCTACTATAGCTACCATGTTCAATAGCAGGTTACCACCACATTCCATGGCAGGTAATACAACTAAAACCGTACAGGGCTCGTATTGTTTTGTTTGGATTTCCAACAAATGGTCAGGCTAAGGAACTTCCTATTCCACGAAAGAAACGCCTCTGGCGGGACGCTCCGAGAACCAACTGTTCTCTGCCAAACAAGGCCGGCAACCCCTTTTCCCAAGGGATAAAAGAAACCTCAGATATGCCACCCCCGGTCCTTTGGGACCTTTATCCGAGCTCGGTATCCAACATCACACATCATAAAGAAAGTGTATCCACATGAGTAAGTATCTGGGCTCCATACCATGATACCACCCTTTTCCAGAAGGAATGGTCATACCCTAGGGGAGCTACCCCTGAAAACCTTGCCGCACAATTCCTGTTTCGACCATTACCGGGTTGTGAGGCTCGACGAAGTCTCGTCCACAAAGCTACGCTTTTTCAAAAAGCCACGCTTTGGGTCAACAGATGATCAACCTATGATCACAAAGATAAATGATCAAACAAATGATCATATCACAAATGATCAAACACTGATCATCACACAGCAGCACTCAGCATGCCACATTACCAAATTGGGATATATCGCTGATAACTTCAACTACATAACCTCTGAGCTCGTATGTCTCAGAGAAGGGTGTTAAGCTAAGAGAATAAATTCTCCGCCACCAAACAGAAATGTATTTGAAAGAAATCGGCTTTATATCTCAAAGTGTAATGTCAGACATGTATCCATACAAGTCTGTTCCGGGTTCGAACAGAACCGAAGGCACTTCTCACGAAGCCCTTGCAATTCCGGATAACTTTTCAATCACGTCCGGACTTCCCGTCACAAAAGAGTGATATAAATCTCTATACCGGGAGCTACCCAGTACAGAGACATTCGACAGGTTGTCCTTTCATTTTCGAAAATATCCGGTCTTCAACACCGATCTTCAAATGCTATCCATATACGACGTATCACTATTTGGAATGAGTTATACGACCCAAAGGTCCTTTCCCGGCTAACCCGAATAGTGAGCGAAATATTTAAAAACATACAGATATTGGGATTTCAATTAAGTCACAACTTAAACCCAAACTTTCTTTACAAATGGTTTATCAAATTACCATTTTAATCTTTTTAAACAAAAAGATTCAATTCACAAAGTTCACTTAATTTCACAAAGATTCATTCACAGATTTTCCAAATCAATTTCCCTTTCAATTTGATTAATTCGTTAAATCAAAGATTTAACTCATAGCTTTCAAAACAATTTCATTTCGAATGGGTTAAACAAAACATCAATTTAAATCTGTTAAAAATAAACAGATTTAATTCATAGCTTTCAAAAAGAATTCATTTATAACTTGGAAAACCATTTTTCAAATAAATCTTGAAATTCCTTTACCTAAATTGGAATTTCATTTCTCATCTAAAAGCTTTTATTCTTTGAAAACAAACAGTTTTCATTTTGGAAATCTGATTCATTTATACGAGTTAAGGTTCTTGGGTTAAATCAAATTTCCAACTTATACTTTTAAAATGGTTTAAATTCATATAAACACATTTATATCATCTTTACTCCCTAGTTTCAATCATAGATTTAATTTCAAACTTGAATTCAAATTTAAATCAAATTATTTAAATTTTCACAACTCGATTAAGTTATTCAAAATAACTTTTATCTTTGAAATTCTATTTCAAAAGCTTTCCCATTTAAACCCAAATTTCTAATTTCAAAATCAATTGAAATTAAAATTTCCATTTCAAAAACATCAAATTTAAATTGTCTGTGACTTAACCAATTTCCATGTGAAATCCATATTTGTGTGTGTAAAAGTGTAGTCCAGGGGTTTCACACACAATAGTGCAACATCAATCATCACAGATATATCGATAAGCGGTATAATCGATAACGCTTATCTTCATTCACAGATTCATAGATAAAATAAATTTATCAGTCACAAAGATTCACTATTACAATTCGATGTGGGTTTCGGATAACCAACTGGAATCCGACTCCCTGTCGCATCGAAACTCAAATGTCGTTCTATGGGTCAAGGGTTGCATATCCACATAGTAATATATCACAGAAAACAGAAATCACAGCTCAGCACAACATAAATCAGGGTATATCACAAATGATCATATATCAAGGATATCAAAAAAAATTCAACCATTCAATACAATTCAAACATTCATAAGAAAGATCAAATCAATTGTCGGATTAATTCAAATCAGATTAATTTCTTGTGCATTTACTACTAATCCTGGTTAATTAACTTTAATAAATTACAAATCATTTTGATTAATTATTCTTTAATCATTTATTAATTAATCATAAAAAAATTAATTAACCTTTAATTATACTTCATCAACCTTTAATTATATAAATAATTAATCTTTAATTATAAATTTCACTATTTAATTGATTGTCTTTAAATTAATAAATTAACCCTTAATTAATTACCATTTAATTAATTATCCTCAATTAAAAATTAATTAGCTTTAAATTTATAATTAATTGATCTTTAGTTAATTTTAAATCATTCATCAATATAAAATTAACTTAACTTTTAAGTTAACACATTAAAACATTTAATCAACTTCTTAATTTCTTAATTAATTACAAATTAACTAACCCTTCTTAATTACTCCTGTTTGATCAGTTAATCAATAATGATCACTTAAAATTGTTTAAGGGATATAGCTTCAAATTCTTTGTTTTGCTGAAGGTCTCAGCTACACCGAGAGACCCCCTGCTTTCCTCGAGTCAAACTCGAGTCCCTCCCACATATTTCCCGAGTCATTCTTCTCCCCTCACGTACATTCTTCTTCTTCCCTTTTTTTTTTAAAAAAAACTCAGATAAATTTCTAAATGTATAAAGACAGTAGGCTTATCACCTACAAACACTCGAGTAACCCCCGAAGTAACCCACGCAAATACTCGATCCCCTGTACTACTTTCTCCTCGACCTGAAACCCACCGGCACACGACACCACGTGCACGTGCACGATCACCGCAACCAACTCCGACCCCTCGCGACCATCCACACAAGTCGGCGACCATCCCTTAGCCACAATCCGACCATCAGAGAAACTGCAGACACCCCGAATCAAAAACGAGCCTTCGAGCTCAACACAGTAGCAAATGTCGAATCTGAAAATCACCAAAAATCACCCAACCTCCGATCACCAGAATGGCCTTGCCTCCGGCTACTAACTCTCCCATACCCCAACTATCATCCACACAAACCTGGAAGCACTCGATCAATCGTACGTGCCGTGGTGGTCGATTCATTCGACCCAGTAGAAACTAGGTCACCAGATTGAAACCTCACGCCGCCAACGCCACCGTCATCTTCGCCACCTCCGCCCATTTTTCCAGGCATCCCTGTAGCCTCCTCCATCGCCACGAGAAAACCCGAACCCTAGATCAACGTCGTTCACCGAAAATTGCCATTTTTGTGTTTTCTGTTCAATTCGAGTTAACTCCACAATTCCCAACCTAAAAATCTTGAAACTTGATTCTAAAATCATAGTTTTCTATTACAAATCACTTCATAAAATCCAAACAAGAAACCGTAATCATCGATTTTTAACTTGAGTTAGATTTTCACTGTCATATTCAATTTTATAAACATCCCACAAATATCTACATCTGGAATTTATTTTTAAAAAGTAGATTAGAGTGTTATAAACAGTTTTTATTCAGACATCATAATCTAAATGTCATTATTCGAAGAGATATTGGATTTTTATATTTTTATCTTATTATTTTTAAACAAAATTCTGAATCCTGTAACTAACAGAAACCAACATATTTACACATATAGGCATGTTTATCTACACAGAGATGTTCATCTATTTTCGCAAAAACAAACATTCATGCCAAACATAATTCAATTCATCATCACAGGCATACAGAAATCAAGCAGATCAGGTTTTAAAAATAAGGTTTTCTCACCTGATGGGAAGAAAGAAGAACAGAGAAAGAAGAGCAGAGCTTTTAGTTTTTAAATCTGAAAACTTTGCTTGAAGTTGAATTAATTACTTTGCTCTTGATTTCCAGATTTTGGTTTCCAGATCTCTGCTTGGCTTTAAACTCTCTAATTTTCATTTTACTTTGATTCCTTTTTCCAGGCTGAAGTTTGATTGTTTTGATGTTTAAATCTGAGATGTTTAGGTTGATGTTTGGTTTGAATATAAGATGATATTCTCTCAGTTTCTTTTACTTAGAATGGACGAAACTGAATGAAAAGGAAGGTGATATGTATATGAAGAATGAGGTTACAGGGTGTTGTATTATTTTGTGCAATAGCATGAACATTGCTTTGTTTTGTACTAAGGCATGGCTGCTAAGGAATGGAAGCATTTAATGCTATGTACTCTATGTTTCCCTAAGCCATATTTGTTTGTCTCGGCTGTACAAATTTGAGATGACAGTGATGGCTTGTATTTGTTTATGTTGATTTGTTTTGGTATTGTATTTTATTTTATCTTTGTCTTGTTTTATTTCGGCTGAGGTTATTTATACTTTGTTGCCTTGTTTTCTTGTTGGTATTTACAAGTTAATTCACACTTTATTTATTTTGTACTCTTCACTTTTATAAGACATGCCTGCATACTTACTTATAGGTATATTTACTTTATCTTATTCTTCAAGCTTGGAGATATTTTGTTTTATCTTTTGTTTACATATATATATATATATATCTATCAAGAATTAAAAATGACCATTTCTATGTTTATTTGTTTTCTCTATTTTTCTTACTACTTTGAAATGTAAAGAAGTTCTACTTTTAAATTGTTGTTAGATTTTAACAAATATGCTACTTCTATTTTTATTAAAACTTACCTTATATTAATTTCAATTTCTAGTTCAAATGTTAATTATCATTATTTACTTAATATTTATTGTCTCATATTTATTTTATAAACTCAAACCATCTTTAACCATAATTTCAAATATATATATATATATATTTATCCTTTATCTCTAAACCATTTATTTAAGTTTTAAATTCAAATAGAAATATATATATATAAGTACATATATATATTAAATTTGCTCGTATATACCTAAATATATATATACATTCAATATATACACATATACTCACATATACACTATTTACAATATTTTAATCTCAAATGATTTATACAGAATATACTTGGATATCGGGGAAACTCGCAATAAATAAATCGATTAATTTCACTTTAAACCATTTGTTTTGCTATTTTTATTCAGAATGAAATAAATTAACAATTTTAAATTCAAAAACTCAATTAATTATAAATTTAAATACTTATAAAATTTGGGGTCGTTACAAATTTCCCCCCTTAAAAGAATTTCGTCCTCGAAATTCGCAGGCACGAAACAAAGACAGAGATAGACAGATTCGATCTTCTATAACTCCTCAAACACAAGATACGGTTTCCAAACTCAAGTCGGAATATCTCAGAATACATACCAATTTGTCCATCTTCGGACTTTGGTATTCAAAAGAAATTACAATAAAATTTCAAATTCGGTTTCAAACAATATCGTTTTAATTGATTCAATTCAATTTACCCTCATATTCTATTAATCAATTTAACTCAAATTAAAATTCCCAATTTATTTAAAATTTTCAATTTCCAAATTTCATATTCATTATGGTTTAAATCAAAAAGCTGATAAGAAATCGATGAAAATACGAAGTAAGAATTTTCTACAAGGATTCGTAGGTCATCACCGCACCGAAACTTCTTCTTGTAGCTGGTACTAAGCAATGAAAAGAATTTGGAATCGAATCAAAGAATATTGATAGAGAAAGTTGTTTCCACTGTTGCAGGGTATTGACCATTTATAGTCGTATTCCCTTGTCTCCTATCTCGTCCTCTTCTTGCACTCATACTCACTATCTGTGGATAGCAAGAGAATTTACTGAGACGTTCAGACGGATATCTTAAGGATTACTCATTCTAGAGTTTACTTCACTCTATCTCTAATGAGCTACTTAATGTGTTATACTCCTGAGCTAAAGTTCAACCTTAGCTCTGATACCAAATGTAACGTCCCAGATTTTTCGCGTTCGAAAATCGACATCCATACTTTATATCGTACTCGAATGTCGTAGATTCGAGCATTCAAATCCGAGTCGCCGGAGCTTATAACAACATTAAGTAAATAACACAGCGGAATAAATGAATAATACATTGATATACAATATCTGATACAACAGAGTGATACAATGAATATCAATATACATCAGAGATATGATACAACAAATAGCAGCGGAAAAGAAAACGATAACATCAGCAGCGGATAATCTCCATCTCCAAAGCACGATCCAGAAATAGCTCGAACTCCTAATAACGAGGCACAAAGATAAGCAAGTGCAGTCTGATCCAAAGACTGAACTAGCTCCAGATAACCTACTAAATCTGAATATCTGAAAAACCAAACTCTAGACTGCTCGTGTAGAAAATTTTTGAGCATCCAGAGTTTAGGAAAGAAACAATAAACTCCGGATCAGTCATGGGACTGGTGTGAGCAACAAAAACAGTTTATCTTTAAAACAAATAGCAGAGAATTTTAAAGTCAATTCGCAATGCTTTTGGAAAATGAAACTACCATAAGACCTCCCACCACACACACAATGCAAACGCAGAATTGGAGGAGATTTCTTCTTATGATAGTCAAAGATGCTTACTATGCAAAATCAAATCATTTGATATTATTACTAGTGCATAGTGTAGAAAACAATTTCGAAAGTAGAATATAAATCTTAGCCAGCATAGACATTTCTCACTTATGCCTACTATAGCTACCATGTTCAATAGCAGGTTACCACCACATTCCATGGCAGGTAATACAACTAAAACCGTACAGGGCTCGTATTGTTTTGTTTGGATTTCCAACAAATGGTCAGGCTAAGGAACTTCCTATTCCACGAAAGAAACGCCTCTGGCGGGATGCTCCGAGAACCAACTGTTCTCTGCCAAACAAGGCCGGCAACCCCTTTTCCCAAGGGATAAAAGAAACCTCAGATATGCCACCCCCGGTCCTTTGGGACCTTTATCCGAGCTCGGTATCCAACATCACACATCATAAAGAAAGTGTATCCACATGAGTAAGTATCTGGGCTCCATACCATGATACCACCCTTTTCCAGAAGGAATGGTCATACCCTAGGGGAGCTACCCCTGAAAACCTTGCCGCACAATTCCTGTTTCGACCATTACCGGGTTGTGAGGCTCGACGAAGTCTCGTCCACAAAGCTACGCTTTTTCAAAAAGCCACGCTTTGGGTCAACAGATGATCAACCTATGATCACAAAGATAAATGATCAAACAAATGATCATATCACAAATGATCAAACACTGATCATCACACAGCAGCACTCAGCATGCCACATTACCAAATTGGGATATATCGCTGATAACTTCAACTACATAACCTCTGAGCTCGTATGTCTCAGAGAAGGGTGTTAAGCTAAGAGAATAAATTCTCCGCCACCAAACAGAAATGTATTTGAAAGAAATCGGCTTTATATCTCAAAGTGTAATGTCAGACATGTATCCATACAAGTCTGTTCCGGGTTCGAACAGAACCGAAGGCACTTCTCACGAAGCCCTTGCAATTCCGGATAACTTTTCAATCACGTCCGGACTTCCCGTCACAAAAGAGTGATATAAATCTCTATACCGGGAGCTACCCAGTACAGAGACATTCGACAGGTTGTCCTTTCATTTTCGAAAATATCCGGTCTTCAACACCGATCTTCAAATGCTATCCATATACGACGTATCACTATTTGGAATGAGTTATACGACCCAAAGGTCCTTTCCCGGCTAACCCGAATAGTGAGCGAAATATTTAAAAACATACGGATATTGGGATTTCAATTAAGTCACAACTTAAACCCAAACTTTCTTTACAAATGGTTTATCAAATTACCATTTTAATCTTTTTAAACAAAAAGATTCAATTCACAAAGTTCACTTAATTTCACAAAGATTCATTCACAGATTTTCCAAATCAATTTCCCTTTCAATTTGATTAATTCGTTAAATCAAAGATTTAACTCATAGCTTTCAAAACAATTTCATTTCGAATGGGTTAAACAAAACATCAATTTAAATCTGTTAAAAATAAACAGATTTAATTCATAGCTTTCGAAAAGAATTCATTTATAACTTGGAAAACCATTTTTCAAATAAATCTTGAAATTCCTTTACCTAAATTGGAATTTCATTTCTCATCTAAAAGCTTTTATTCTTTGAAAACAAACAGTTTTCATTTTGGAAATCTGATTCATTTATACGAGTTAAGGTTCTTGGGTTAAATCAAATTTCCAACTTATACTTTTAAAATGGTTTAAATTCATATAAACACATTTATATCATCTTTACTCCCTAGTTTCAATCATAGATTTAATTTCAAACTTGAATTCAAATTTAAATCAAATTATTTAAATTTTCACAACTCGATTAAGTTATTCAAAATAACTTTTATCTTTGAAATTCTATTTCAAAAGCTTTCCCATTTAAACCCAAATTTCTAATTTCAAAATCAATTGAAATTAAAATTTCCATTTCAAAAACATCAAATTTAAATTGTCTGTGACTTAACCGATTTCCACGTGAAATCCATATTTGTGTGTGTAAAAGTGTAGTCCAGGGGTTTCACACACAATAGTGCAACATCAATCATCACAGATATATCGATAAGCGGTATAATCGATAACGCTTATCTTCATTCACAGATTCATAGATAAAATAAATTTATCAGTCACAAAGATTCACTATTACAATTCGATGTGGGTTTCGGATAACCAACTGGAATCCGACTCCCTGTCGCATCGAAACTCAAATGTCGTTCTATGGGTCAAGGGTTGCATATCCACATAGTAATATATCACAGAAAACAGAAATCACAGCTCAGCACAACATAAATCAGGGTATATCACAAATGATCATATATCAAGGATATCAAAAAAAATTCAACCATTCAATACAATTCAAACATTCATAAGAAAGATCAAATCAATTGTCGGATTAATTCAAATCAGATTAATTTCTTGTGCATTTACTACTAATCCTGGTTAATTAACTTTAATAAATTACAAATCATTTTGATTAATTATTCTTTAATCATTTATTAATTAATCATAAAAAAATTAATTAACCTTTAATTATACTTCATCAACCTTTAATTATATAAATAATTAATCTTTAATTATAAATTTCACTATTTAATTGATTGTCTTTAAATTAATAAATTAACCCTTAATTAATTACCATTTAATTAATTATCCTCAATTAAAAATTAATTAGCTTTAAATTTATAATTAATTGATCTTTAGTTAATTTTAAATCATTCATCAATATAAAATTAACTTAACTTTTAAGTTAACACATTAAAACATTTAATCAACTTCTTAATTTCTTAATTAATTACAAATTAACTAACCCTTCTTAATTACTCCTGTTTGATCAGTTAATCAATAATGATCACTTAAAATTGTTTAAGGGATATAGCTTCAAATTCTTTGTTTTGCTGAAGGTCTCAGCTACACCGAGAGACCCCCTGCTTTCCTCGAGTCAAACTCGAGTCCCTCCCACATATTTCCCGAGTCATTCTTCTCCCCTCACGTACATTCTTCTTCTTCCCTTTTTTTTTTAAAAAACTCAGATAAATTTCTAAATGTATAAAGACAGTAGGCTTATCACCTACAAACACTCGAGTAACCCCCGAAGTAACCCACGCAAATACTCGATCCCCTGTACTACTTTCTCCTCGACCTGAAACCCACCGGCACACGACACCACGTGCACGTGCACGATCACCGCAACCAACTCCGACCCCTCGCGACCATCCACACAAGTCGGCGACCATCCCTTAGCCACAATCCGACCATCAGAGAAACTGCAGACACCCCGAATCAGAAACGAGCCTTCGAGCTCAACACAGTAGCAAATGTCGAATCTGAAAATCACCAAAAATCACCCAACCTCCGATCACCAGAATGGCCTTGCCTCCGGCTACTAACTCTCCCATACCCCAACTACCATCCACACAAACCTGGAAGCACTCGATCAATCGTACGTGCCGTGGTGGTCGATTCATTCGACCCAGTAGAAACTAGGTCACCAGATTGAAACCTCACGCCGCCAACGCCACCGTCATCTTCGCCACCTCCGCCCATTTTTCCAGGCATCCCTGTAGCCTCCTCCATCGCCACGAGAAAACCCGAACCCTAGATCAACGTCGTTCACCGAAAATTGCCATTTTTGTGTTTTCTGTTCAATTCGAGTTAACTCCACAATTCCCAACCTAAAAATCTTGAAACTTGATTCTAAAATCATAGTTTTCTATTACAAATCACTTCATAAAATCCAAACAAGAAACCGTAATCATCGATTTTTAACTTGAGTTAGATTTTCACTGTCATATTCAATTTTATAAACATCCCACAAATATCTACATCTGGAATTTATTTTTAAAAAGTAGATTAGAGTGTTATAAACAGTTTTTATTCAGACATCATAATCTAAATGTCATTATTCGAAGAGATATTGGATTTTTATATTTTTATCTTATTATTTTTAAACAAAATTCTGAATCCTGTAACTAACAGAAACCAACATATTTACACATATAGGCATGTTTATCTACACAGAGATGTTCATCTATTTTCGCAAAAACAAACATTCATGCCAAACATAATTCAATTCATCATCACAGGCATACAGAAATCAAGCAGATCAGGTTTTAAAAATAAGGTTTGCTCACCTGATGGGAAGAAAGAAGAACAGAGAAAGAAGAGCAGAGCTTTTAGTTTTTAAATCTGAAAACTTTGCTTGAAGTTGAATTAATTACTTTGCTCTTGATTTCCAGATTTTGGTTTCCAGATCTCTGCTTGGCTTTAAACTCTCTAATTTTCATTTTACTTTGATTCCTTTTTCCAGGCTGAAGTTTGATTGTTTTGATGTTTAAATCTGAGATGTTTAGGTTGATGTTTGGTTTGAATATAAGATGATATTCTCTCAGTTTCTTTTACTTAGAATGGACGAAACTGAATGAAAAGGAAGGTGATATGTATATGAAGAATGAGGTTACAGGGTGTTGTATTATTTTGTGCAATAGCATGAACATTGCTTTGTTTTGTACTAAGGCATGGCTGCTAAGGAATGGAAGCATTTAATGCTATGTACTCTATGTTTCCCTAAGCCATATTTGTTTGTCTCGGCTGTACAAATTTGAGATGACAGTGATGGCTTGTATTTGTTTATGTTGATTTGTTTTGGTATTGTATTTTATTTTATCTTTGTCTTGTTTTATTTCGGCTGAGGTTATTTATACTTTGTTGCCTTGTTTTCTTGTTGGTATTTACAAGTTAATTCACACTTTATTTATTTTGTACTCTTCACTTTTATAAGACATGCCTGCATACTTACTTATAGGTATATTTACTTTATCTTATTCTTCAAGCTTGGAGATATTTTGTTTTATCTTTTGTTTACATATATATATATATCTATCAAGAATTAAAAATGACCATTTCTATGTTTATTTGTTTTCTCTATTTTTCTTACTACTTTGAAATGTAAAGAAGTTCTACTTTTAAATTGTTGTTAGATTTTAACAAATATGCTACTTCTATTTTTATTAAAACTTACCTTATATTAATTTCAATTTCTAGTTCAAATGTTAATTATCATTATTTACTTAATATTTATTGTCTCATATTTATTTTATAAACTCAAACCATCTTTAACCATAATTTCAAATATATATATATATATATTTATCCTTTATCTCTAAACCATTTATTTAAGTTTTAAATTCAAATAGAAATATATATATATATATATATATAAGTACATATATATATTAAATTTGCTCGTATATACCTAAATATATATATACATTCAATATATACACATATACTCACATATACACTATTTACAATATTTTAATCTCAAATGATTTATACAGAATATACTTGGATATCGGGGAAACTCGCAATAAATAAATCGATTAATTTCACTTTAAACCATTTGTTTTGCTATTTTTATTCAGAATGAAATAAATTAACAATTTTAAATTCAAAAACTCAATTAATTATAAATTTAAATACTTATAAAATTTGGGGTCGTTACAGAAATGGTTTAAAATAAGAGTTGGATTTAAATTTAAATCATTGAATTGAATTGTTGAATCGAATATGAAGTTAAAATGAACGTTCGAAAATTGAAGTTAATGCCAATTGAAATTGAAATCAAGTTGCTTTGAAATTTAATTATAATTTAGTCAATCGAATCGAATGATTGGAAATTGAGTTTTGTTGATTTGGAATTTGGACATGGGTCCAAATTTTTGAAATGGAAAGAAACAGTTTGATTTGATACTATTTTCAAAATAAATTATTTTAATATAAACTGTTTAAAATCTATTCTTTTTTATATTCAAATTATTTAGATTTTTCCAACCTAAATTACTATATAAACCATCTTCAATACCAAACCATTTTATATTAAACTGTTTTAAAAATCCTTAAACTATTTAAACTATTTATAACTATTCAAACTATTTTCCAAAATTTCAAACTGTGTGAAGTTGGAATGTTTATATTTAAATTGTTGATTTAAATGCGAATGTGGTTAAATAAGGTTATAGCCTAAGTTGGAATTTGAAATGATATTTTAAGTGAAACGATATATTTGATAAAATATGGTATTTTGAAATGAAGTGATATTTTTGAAGTGAATATGATATTTTGATATCGAATATGAATCGTTTTCAAAATGTAAAAGAACCAACCGGTGTGAAAAATGACGTTTGGTTGTTAAAGAGATCGGGCCTCTTATTGGCATACTCTCTATCAATATTGGAACCACTTTAAAAACTGTGTACGCGGTGGATGATCCAGAATGAAATGATTGGATTTGGTTAACGATTACTGGATTTGAAGAAAGAGAACGATGATGAATGACCCCGGCACTTGTGCCAATTGGAAAAGACTAAAACATTATGGCTTGTCAAGGCCAAGTGGGCTAGCTACCCCTAGCAGACACACCTCTTCGTATTATTATATTGATGTTGGCTTGATCGGTGCACCTTGATTTGATTTGATTTGATTTTGGGGGTGTTGGACGCGGTGGGCGGTCGTGACTACGATGCGTTACCACTAGCCCTGCGACCCGAACTGGTAGTAACCTACCTTGGGCATTGCCTCACGTGCCTTGTCATACTTTTATCCTTATACATGACCACTACAATTTTAATTTAGTGTTGTCTTATGACGGCGCCTCCCTGACTACCGACGTTACTAGTGGTGTCAAAGGAAAACTGTAGGACAATGCTTAAAAATGTGTTAGAGGGATTAATGTAAAACCTTAATGCTAAGAAAAATATTTATTTTATTGATAGACACTACATACATAGCGTATCTTACTACATATAGATAGTTTAACGGATCCTTAGGAGATGGAAAATCCCATAACATCTCTTAAGTTATTGCACTCACGTTGTACACTGGATAGGAGATGTGAAATATCGTAAACATCTCTGACGCTATTACACTCATATTTATTTGCTATTGATTTAATTTACATGAGATCTTTTAGTTCTGACTCGAGTGTTTTGTCTTTTCATTTCGCTCGGGTCAGCCTGAGCATTTCAGTGTTGAAGACATTATTCTGGAGGACGAAAACGGAGTTTGGTATATTATATTATTAGTATTATTCCATTGCATCATTATTGGTATGTTGTTGATTGTACTCTGATTATGTTGTAAAATTTGTGTAATCAAATGTATATTGTAAAACAGCTTCATGAACTACTTATTTGATTATTATATTTTATCAATTCCGTTGCGAGATTCCGTTTTTTGTTTTTCCTTCTTTTCTCTTATTTTCTTATTTACCCCATTGACAATCCTCCTTTTTGAATGGTTTGAGTTAGACATGTGTGGTTTATTGTCGATTTAAACCGTCCAAAAAGGTGGGTCGTCACAGTTGGTATCATTGCTTTGGTTTAAAGATACCTTAGCCTGTTTGGGGTTAACTCATTAGAGACAAGGTTGTTCATACCCTAGAATGAGTCTGAGTGTATACATACGAGAGAGCGTATTTGTTAGTTTTATATAAAAATGTTTTTGTATTGTGTTAATTTGTTCTGTTGAGTATTTATAAATTCTAGTCAGTACATTGGACGTTATGGCATCGATAGGAATTTCTAAACACTTGAACAACGCAGACAGACACAATATTGTTTTTGAAATAGGTAAATGAAATAATTTTACCTATTATCATATTTTGTATATAAAAATATACATATATAATTTTTCATAAATTCATTTTGTTATTTTGTTGTGTTGGATGTTAGTAAATGATAATATTCAATTATTGTCATTTATTGTTGGTTAGTCAAGGTCCTTAAAACTATTGACTATTGTATGTTATAAGAAAAGTAAGTTTATAAATATGGTTTATAAAATATGATTTACAAATAAATGAATTTAAATTGAAAATTTGAGAACTTAAATTCCGGTGTTTTGAAATTGGATTTCAAAGATTTGGAAAAATTAATATTAGTACTATTTGGAAGTGTTTGCAAATAAAAATGTCTCAAAATGTTTTTAAAGGGTACTTGAAAGGAATGTTTTAAAAGAAATTTTAAAGGGAAATAAGTTATGTACTCCCCTCTTCTGTCATTGAAAAATAATTTCAGTGATGATCGCGACATCATCGATGTTCGTTTTCGAGTTTCAAAGTGGGAAGACCACTGGAGTAGCTTTGCTACACATTTGTTTTGATAAACAAATCTTAATTTTAGATTTCTAAATATGATTTTATATATAAAATATATGAGTATATATATTATTTCAAGATGATTTGAAATGAAACCCGGTAATTAGTTCTTAAATTTCAGTTAATTAATGATTTTCAACTGTAGAGCTAAAGTTAAATTTTAATAGTTGGAAACTTCTTGAATGAGAAATAAGAAATTAGAAGGTAAGTGTTTAATGAAACTGTAAAGGAATTGGAGATTTATAACTTGTAAATTAAAAGATAATGAAAATTAAGAAGATGTAAATTATTAAACGTTTTATTACCTAAAATGAATAAGATAAATTTGTATAACACTCAATTATATTCTAAAATAACATATATGAAACTTACCAGAAATGTTAAAAAAGTTGTAATGTTAAATAGAAATATGTAATAGAATATTATATAAGTAAAACTTAAGTAATGAAAATGTTTTCAAATGGAATTATGTCTACAAATAAGAATTTTGATGTACAAGAAATGTTTTAAACTTAAGTTGATGTTTTGAAATGCTTAATAATTAAATTGAATAGTAAAATGTGAATACTATTTCAGTAATTGATTATAAACTTGAGAAAATGTTGAAATGATTCATTAATAGATTTAATATTAATTTATTCATAAGTAGATGTAACATTAAATGATACTATATTTGAAGAAATAAATGTGAATTAATAAGTAGAAAAACTTAAGTATGAATTGATTCACAAATGAATATTAATATTAAATGGAAATCAAGTATATAAGTAAAATAATAACTGTGAATTAAATTGCAAAGAAACTTATATAATATTTTAAGAATTTATTTATTGATGTTCAAAAAATTGAATGGGAAATAACTTATGTATGTAAATGAATGTAAATTAATAAGTGATAACCTTGTATGAATGAAAAAAATAAATGGAAAGTAAATGATGTGTTAAAGAAACCAATAGAATAAACTTAAATAACATTTAAAATTCCCTGTTGGCTTATGGGATGTTTGGTGAATGATACTTCAAATTGTTTAAGGTTGTATGAATAATCTATTAAGTAATTATTTACGGCTGTTGAGCGTAAGATACACTTGTTAGTTTATTTATCAACCTTGTACGATGAAAAGTTTCTGAAACTGAACAAACCATTAGTTTTGATTGCTATAGATGTATGATGGATTCTTTTGTTGCATATGATGGTGGTACTGCTTTTGTTTGCATATGTTTATTATATATTGTATATTGCTTGTGATATTAATTGAAACAACTAATATATCACTCTTTTTACATAATTTTAACTCTGTTGGATTATGTAAGCTAAATACAGATTTATGTAAGCAACAGCTATTGCTTTTGGTTTCATAAATAAAGTTTGTTTGCCCGACAAATAGGTACGTTTTCGGATTACGGTTTTTGGAACGAAATTTTATTGTTTTTCCCATGGTTTGGGACGTTTTATTATTGAAATATGATATATATATATTATAGTTATTGATATTATTATTTTTCTAGACCTATTCCTGCAAAGGAGACTGCCGAAATTTTTCGTAAATTTAGAACTTAGAATTTTTTTTGTAGAAGTTGTGTAACGACCAGCCTTTTTGGACATTTTAAGCAGACACACAGGTCAGACTCAAACCATTCAAAAGGGCAGATTGTTATGGGGTAAATAAGAAAAAGCAGAGAAAGAAAAAAAACAAATACAGAATCTCGCAGCGGAATGACAAAATATAATAATCAAATAAACAGTTCATGAAGCTGTTTACAAATACATTGATTATACTTTTATAATACAGATCAGAGTTACATACAGCAAGAATAAATAATAAATAAATGCAGCGAAACAACATGATGTAGTGGAATAAATATAGTACATAATAATAGTACAAAATCTTCGTCATTGTCCTCCAGAAAGCAGTCTTCGATAAACTGAAAAGCTCAGTCTGATCCGAGCGAATTGAAAAGACAAAACACTTGAGTCAGAAATAAAAAATCTTACGTAAGTTAAATCAACAGTAAATAAATATGAGTGTGACTGCGTTAGAGATGTTTACGGGGTTTGACATCTCCTATCCAGTGTCTAACGTGAGTGCAATAACTTAAGAGATGTTCGGGATTACCATCTCCTAAGGATCCGTTAAACTATCTACTACGTAGTACAATACGCTATTATAATAGTGTTTACAGTAAAGTAAAGTATTAAAATAGCGTTAAGGCGTTACCCATATCCCCCTTAACACATTTTATATATTCACATAGTCTATACAGTACCGTACGCTGCTCCGTGAGGTTTACCCAAAGCGCACTACATAGGTATGGTACAAAACAAACTCGTAGAAGGCACGATAGGGCATGTGAACACGGCACTCGAGGCAATGCCAGGGTAGATATACCAATTGCAGATCCGGACTAGTGGTAATGCATGGAAGGGAGTGCGGATTAAGGATCTTAAGGCTAATTTAACACTAGAGGGGGGTGAATAGTGTTTAATGGATTCTAAGACTTATATGGACTAATTTAAAAGTTATGACACAAACAAATGCAGAAATAAATCACAGAACAATCACAGAATCAAACACAGATGCAAAAAGTAAATAAAAAGCAGTAAAAGGAAAGAACACACCAGATTTTATACTGATTCAGAGTTATGCTACGTCCATTCCTGCACCAAGGCAAACACCTCGTACAGATTTTTATTATACCAATGTCGAGTTCTAAAGGCCTTGAGGTACCCTCCTGTCTTCGAGTCCGGGGCAAACTCTCTTGATTTACGGGACAAAAGATCACCCAACTGATTTCCAGGCACAACCACACCTTATAGAGAGGCTCGATAAACTTTTGATTACAAATTGATCCTATAACTCTGAATAGCACTTTGATCTTCGAGAGAGGGAAGAGAATCAAACAAGAATTAGATTCTAATTTGATTGACTTGAGAATTCGGCAGAATTTTGGCACGATCTTAAAAATATCAAAATTTTAGAATATGGATTTGTGGAGAAGAAGGAGTGTAACGACCCGTATTTTTACGGATCGAAACATCGTAAAACTGTTGTCATTAGATTGATAGTATTGTTAAGTCGTTCGAAGCTTAAGTCGTGTGGTAGTTAGGTCGTGTTGGGACTTAGGTCGTGAAGAAGGATAGGTCGTGGAGCGACTTAAGGGAGTTGGCGACCTAAGGAAGTTGGTGGTAGTAGTTGGCGACTTAAGGAATTGACCGACTTAAGGAATTGGCGACTTAAGGGAAGCGGCGACTTAAGAGTTAGCGACTTAGGGGAGTTAACGACCTAGGCGGTTAAGCGGGGTTAACGACTTAAGGAATATGGGATAAGTCATTGAAGTTTAGGTCGTAAGACCCTATGTGTGTAGTTAAGTCGTGGACGAGTTGAGGAGTTAAGTCGTTGAGTTGCTATGGCATGTTTAGTTAGGTCGTTAGACGACCTAAAGGTGTTAGGTCGTGAGCTGTTAAGTCGAGTGAGGACTCATTTTGTTAAGTCGATAAGTCGTAGGTCGGAAGATCTGTTGAGTCGTTAAGTCGCATCTCTGTTAGGTCGTAAGTCGCGCACGTGTGTTATGGCTTAGGTTGTTGAACCGTTAGGTCGTGGATGCGCATAGGCTCGTGAGTGTTAAGTCGTAGGTCTTAATTCGTCGGGTTTTAGGTCGTAAGTTTTTATGAGTCGTAGGTCGTGGGTTTTTCATAAGTCGTGGACCACTTAAGGAGCGGATGACCTAAGGATTCAGCCTATAAATACACGTCCATTTCCTCATTTTTTTGGGATCCGGATTTTGAAGCGACGAAGTGCTGACATTTTGAGAGCTCGAGAACTACACTTCTTCACTTCTTTTCTCCACTTTGATTTTGTGCTTCCTTCCATCCAAATCGAAGATCCAAGAGCTTAGATTGAAGATCTACATCCATCGAAGAAAGATTTCATCGTTTGAAGCGGAATTTTGGAGAATCGAGTTAGATCCTTCGCTGTCCAGATCTGAAGTGTGTTGCTTTTGAGGTGTTTAGGTGATTCAGTGAGTGGTGGTTATCTCTCACACGGATCCAAAGGAGTATATCGGATTGGTGGCTTGATTGTGTGTTAAAATAGTGATTTCCATGCATTTTCTTAAACTTAAGTATAGATCTATTGTTCATGAGGATTTGACATCCATTTTACTACATGTTAACCTATGTAAGTTCATTCATCAAGTTATAGAGATATTGCTCATAATTCATGCTTGTTAGATTTGGACTCTTTATTTACAAAATTGCCATTTTTGTTATAATTGTTTATTAGATCATGTTTGAATGCTTGATTACTTGGATTAATGATTGACTTGATTGATTGTTATAAATTAGTTGATTGATGATTTGATTTGGACAAGATGGTCGAAGATGATTCAAAAGCTAAGGGAAAGGCTCTTGAATTGGAAAAGCTGCTCGTGGCATATGTGGCGGATGATGAAGCTCATATGGATAGATTTGATGATGTTGATGTTGAGATGAGGCTTTGCTATGATGAGATGAAGCGAGGCATGGTATGAGATAGCCTTGGTTTAATCCAGACGGGATCATTCCAAGCATGTTGATAACTCGGTGAAATGGTTCGGGTTTGAGGATAATGGTTTGCTCGAGAGGCGCTTGAGCTAGTATGGAAATAGTCGTCGAGGAGGATGACTAGAAGGCTGAGGTTTCATCGTTATTGAAGGTTCTAGCAGACTCAAAGCAAGAGTATGCTGGGCAGATTCGATAGTCCCTAAAGACTATGATTGTAGTCGAGTACTCTGGGCAGATTTGATAGTCCTAGGCACTAGCTGCGACGACGTGCGGAGTTCTGTCTAGAACCGGGGTTGCCATTAACCCTTGACGGACGGCTGAAAGAATGTGCCGGTCATTCAATTAACGGTGGTATCGAAGCAAAGATAACAGTGATAGCCAGAGTCATGGATGTTTGGTTGTATCGTCATTCGGTCTCAAGAGCAATGTTTTCTGGGTGCTTATCTGATCTTGGTTTAGGCCTTGGGGGTTTGTACTTGGAAAATGTTGACCTTGACTCGAGTGATAATTGCTTTACTTTAAATGTCTACTTTGCTATGTTTAGTTCTGCTTAGTGTGTCTGGGGGCTATCACTGTAGAAAGAGGTGGAGTGGGAGGGTTGGATTCCTATTCCTTTTTCCTTTATGCTCTTTTGGTATGTTGTTAGTTAATTTACCGCTCACTAAGACTGTTGTCTGACTCAAGGCTTTATGTTTAACTCTTATTGCCTTGGGATGTTCATCCGCTTTGGGATGGGCAGACTAGGTAGCAGGTGACAGGTGCTGTTCTTAGTTTCCGACGATGCTGATGACGAAGACGAGCTGGAGGCTTGCATATTATTTTCTTACTATATGTACTGGATGTTCCGCTGCTTTGTATAATTCTCTGAGTGATATGTAGTGAGGCTTGATGTATTGACTATTCAGATGTTTGTATTCAACTATTATGAAGCTTAATTGATGAGATTCTATTTTGAGATGCTTCACTATATATATTCTCTATTGTATTTTATCCATGCGCTGTGAGTAATACGATAGATTCTGCTGTTTTAACTTAACCTTGGCAATCGTCCATGGCTGCCTGGCACACTTTACAGCGCACTATTTCTACGTTTGGTGCAGGGGTCATGGGCGGTCGTCACACTTGGTATCAGAGCTTTGGTTAATCGATTTTACCCAACGCTCGCTGACGTAACTACGTATGAGAGACGTAATTGTATTTTGATGGATGATTACTATATATAATATAGTAGCTTAGAAGGATTTGAGTCCTTTATGTAGTTGTTTCTCAAGGTGTATTAATCATTCCTTTTTATAGATATTAAGGATGAGTCGAAGAGGGAGACCAGCTGCTAGGGAAGGCCGTGCTGCTGAGGGGGCTGTTGATTATGCTGCTATGTTCGAGGCTATGATAACTTCGATCATGAGAAGGATGCCAGCCCCGGGATCAGCAGTTGATGTTGGAATTCAAGTTCAAGCTCCAAGACCGGTGGATTTTGCTAAGCTGTGTAAAGATTATACTGCTCTTGGAGGGAAGGTTTTCTTGGGAACAGAGTCAACTATTGAAGTTCAGAGATGGATAGATGCTTGTAGAAGAATCTTTGGTGACTTCGGAATCGAGGATGCAACCAAAAGGAAGCTAGCATCAAGACAGCTTCAAGGAAGAGCTTCTGATTGGTGGAACTCTATCACCATTGATACTCCGGAGGAGGAAATTACTTGGGAGCAATTCCAAGCCAAATTTGAAGCTAAGTTCATTTCTACAGCCCAGAAATCTATTCTGTTCAAGAAGTTTGTGGAGCTCAAGCAAGGTGGAAGACCAGTTCTTGAGTATGTTTCTGAGTTTGAAGCTTTGTCCAAGTATGCCCGGTCGTATATTGAATCTCCTTATCAGAAGAACGAGAAGTTTGTGATAGGCTTGGACATTTATCTTGGGAAGCAGTTGGTGGATCATCTGGACGATCCATTTGAGAAGCTTGTGGAGAAAGCTCTCAGACACGAGAATCTGTTTCCTAAGGAAGGATCTCTTGTTGCTGTGACCAAGGAAGAGTCTAAACCACAGCAGGGTGGAAACAAGAAGAGGAAGCAGCATCAGCAGAAGGGTAAGGATGGCCAGAAGAAGCCGAAGGGCGAAGTGACCTGCTACAATTGTCAGCAAAAGGGCCATTTCTTCAGAGATTGCAAGAATCCAAAGGTGTCGGTGAAGTGCCACAACTGTGACAAGCCGGGGCATATCAAGAGGAATTGTCCAGAACCGCGGAAGGACAAGCAGATTGTGCAAGCTTATGCTTTGGGGGCTGTTCCATCATCTTCAAAAGCTCCTACCGCTGAAGAGAAAGGAAAGAGTGTGGTGGTTCAAGGTACTCTTTCCATATGTGGTGTTCCAGTTAGAGTATTATTCGATACTGGGGCGTCGCATTCTTTTGTTTGTAATGAACTTGTAGGCCGGTTGGGTTTAGAACCAGATATCGTTGATAGGCCATTGGTTGTGACTAATCCAGTTGGGGGTTCGTCTTGTTTGTGTATGCTATGTCGTGGTCTGATTGTATCGAGTCATGATTGCTCTTTTGTTTGTGATTGTTTTGTTCTGAACTTTGCGGGGTTCGGAATTATTTTGGGTATGGACTGGCTTAGGAAGTATGCGGCAAAGGTTGATTGTGAAAGATTGGAGGTGACAATCGAGAATGTGGAAGGGCGAAAGGTTATGATACGATGTAAGCATGAGGAAGGCGTCTTCATGAGCTTCATGTATTCGCTGGTTGTTCCACGGGATGGACTGTCATCTGTGGCAATCGCTAAGGGATTTGAGGATGTCTTTGATGAGGTCAAAGGGTTACCGCCGCATAGAGAGATCGAGTTTCGTATCGATTTAGTTGAAGGAGCCAGACCTGTTGTGATGCCTCTTAGGCGGATGGTGCCTAGGGAACAGCAAGAGTTGAGGGTGCAAGTTGATGATCTTTTACAGAAAGGATTCATTCGGCGTAGTGTGTCCGAATGGGGTGCACCAGTTGTGTTTGTTACCAAAGCGGATGGATCGTTGAGGTTGTGTGTGGATTATCGTGAGTTGAATAAAGTGACTAAGAAGAACAAGTATCCATTGCCGAGAATAGATGACTTGTTTGATCAGCTTCACGAAGCTAAGGTGTTTTCTCAGATGGATTTAGCTACGGGATTTCACCAGTTAAGAGTGGCTAAGGATAGTGTGCCGAAGACTGCTTTCAGGACACCATCCGGGTTCTTTGAGTGGCTGGTAATGCCATTTGGATTGACCAGTGCACCAGCATATTTTGTGGATCTTATGAATAGAGTGTTCAGAGATCAGTTGAACAAGTTCGTACTAGTGTTCGTGGATGATATTTTGATTTATTCCAGAACTGAAGAAGAACACAAGACGCACTTGCGTATTGTTTTGGAAATCTTACGGAAACATCAGCTGAAGGCTAAGTTTTCGAAGTGTCACTTCTGGAAGAGTGAAGTGAGGTTCTTAGGCCATATTATCTCTGGAAATGGAATAGCGGTTGATCCCGCTAAGGTGGAAGCAATCCAGGATAGGGTTAGACCTAAGAATGCATCTGATGTGAGAAGTTTTCTTGGATTAGCAGGATACTATCGTCGATTTATCAAAGACTTTTCCAAGGTGGTTGCACCATTAACAGGATTGACGAAAAAGAACCAAGTATTCAGATGGGATGCTAAGTGTGAGAAAGCTTTCGGAATCCTGAAAGAGCTACTGACAAGTGCTCCTGTTTTGACTATTCCAAGTGGAAATGATGAGATGGTGGTTTACACCGACGCATGTGGTACTGGACTTGGAGCAGTGCTGATGCAGAAGGGTAAAGTTGTTGCGTATGCAAGTCGACAACTGAAGCCGCATGAAAGGAATTATCCGACTCATGATTTGGAGTTAGCGGCGATTGTTTTTGCTCTGAAGATGTGGAAACATTATCTATTGGGAGTTCGATTCGAGTTGTTTACAGATCATAAGTCGTTGAAGTATCTTTTCTCCCAAAAGAATTTGAATCTTCGGCAGCAACGATGGCTAGAGTTTTTGGCATCATATGATTTTAGTATAGCCTATACTCTGGGAAAGGGTAACGCAATGGCAGATGCGTTAAGTCGAAGACATGCAGGATTGGGAGCCATGTTCTCAGAGTGGAAGAGTCTCGAGTATTTGGCTGGATTTGACTTCAGGCCCAGATGTGAATTGGAACCCGAGATGTTGGCAAACTTATCGATAAGACCTACTCTTGTGGAAAGAATTGGCAAGAGCCAAAAGCGTGACGATAAGCTTGTCAAGATTATCCGTGATTTGGAATCTGGATTGGACCCAGAAAAGGATAAAGGATTCGAGGTCGATCGAGAGGGTTGGCTTCGGAAGCAAGGACGACTAGTTGTTCCCGATATAGATGAATTGAGAAATGAAGTTTTGAAGGAAAGTCATCACTCGAAGCTGGCAATTCATCCAGGTGGGAATAAGATGTATCGGGATATGAAGAGAACCTATTACTGGGAAGGTATGAAGAAGGATGTTGGAAATTTTATTTCCAAGTGCATGAACTGCCAGTTGGTAAAAGCCGAACAGAAGAAGCCCAGTGGATTACTTCAACCATTAGAAGTTCCTACATGGAAGTGGGATCAAATATCGATGGATTTTATCGATGGACTACCTAGAACAAGAACGGGAAATGAAGGGATTTGGGTCATCGTAGATCGTTTGACTAAGAGTGCAAGATTCATTCCTGTTCGATCAACCAGGACTGCATCAAAGTTGGCTGAGCTGTATGTTAAATGGATAGTTCGATTTCATGGTATTCCGAAGAGTATAGTGAGCGATCGAGACCCATTGTTCACTAGTGGATTTTGGAAGAGCTTCTAGGAAGTTTTGGGAACCGAGTTGTGTTTGAGTACAGCTTATCACCCTCAAACAGATGGTCAGACCGAGAGAGTCAACCGAGTTTTGGAAGATCTCCTTAGAGCATGTGTTTTAGATTTCGGAGGATCATGGGAAGATCACCTTCATTTGGTGGAATTTTCGTATAATAACAGTTACCAGTCAAGCATTGGTATGGCACCGTATGAAGCATTGTATGAAAGACCGTGTAACTCTCCGACATGTTGGTTAGAAACAGGAGAAAAGCAGATACTTGGGCCAGAAATGATTCGACAGACTTCGGATTGCATAGAGATCATTCAGCAACGAATGAAGGCAGCCCAAGACCGACAGAACAGTTATGCCGATAAGCGTCGTAAGGATTTGAAATTCGACGTAGATGATATGGTTTTTGTGAAGATTTCTCCACTGAAGAATGTTATTCGATTCGGGAGGAAAGGAAAATTGACTCCGAGATTTGTTGGACCATTCCCGATCATCGAGCGAATTGGAAAGCTCACCTATAAATTGGAGTTACCAGAAAAGATGTCGGGTGTGCACAATGTTTTTCATGTATCGTATCTACGGAAGTATGTGCATGACTCGAATACAGTGGTTTCTGCTGATAGTTGTGAAGATTTAGAGGTTGACCTAGTCGATAAGAGACCTCATAAGCCGCTTCATGTTATCGAAACTGACACAAAACAGCTTAGGAGGAAGGTAGTTAGGTTGCTCAAGGTACAATGGAGTGATGATGTTAACGACTGTACATGGGAGGTGGAAGAGAGGATGAAGGCAGCTCATCCTGAACTCTTCAAGGTATGTCCATAAGGTGTCGTGTCATCTCACGACAATGTAACTTGTTCTAGTTTTAGAATTCTGCATGCTAGGCTAGAATTGGACGCATGGTTTGTTGATTGCTATGGATGGTAGGCATGCAGAATAGTTTTTGATTGCCTGTGTTTGTTTGGAATTTCGGGGGCGGAATTCCTAAGGGGGAGAGAATGTAACGACCCATATTTTTACGGATCGAAACATCGTAAAACTGTTGTCATTAGATTGATAGTATTGTTAAGTCGTTCGAAGCTTAAGTCGTGTGGTAGTTAGGTCGTGTTGGGACTTAGGTCGTGAAGAAGGATAGGTCGTGGAGCGACTTAAGGGAGTTGGCGACCTAAGGAAGTTGGTGGTAGTAGTTGGCGACTTAAGGAATTGACCGACTTAAGGAATTGGCGACTTAAGGGAAGCGGCGACTTAAGAGTTAGCGGCTTAGGGGAGTTAACGACCTAGGGGGTTAAGCCGGGTTAACGACTTAAGGAATATGGGATAAGTCATTGAAGTTTAGGTCGTAAGACCCTATGTGTGTAGTTAAGTCGTGGACGAGTTGAGGAGTTAAGTCGTTGAGTTGCTATGGCATGTTTAGTTAGGTCGTTAGACGACCTAAAGCTGTTAGGTCGTGAGCTGTTAAGTCGTGTGAGGACTCATTTTGTTAAGTCGATAAGTCGTAGGTCGGAAGATCTGTTGAGTCGTTAAGTCGCATCTCTGTTAGGTCGTAAGTCGTGCACGTGTGTTATGGCTTAGGTTGTTGAACCGTTAGGTCGTGGATGCGCATAGGCTCGTGAGTGTTAAGTCGTAGGTCTTAAGTCGTCGGGTTTTAGGTCGTAAGTTTTTATGAGTCGTAGGTCGTGGGTTTTTCATAAGTCGTGGACGACTTAAGGAGCGGACGACCTAAGGATTCAGCCTATAAATACACGTCCATTTCCTCATTTTTTTGGGATCCGGATTTTGAAGCGACGAAGTGCTGACATTTTGAGAGCTCGAGAACTACACTTCTTCACTTCTTTTATCCACTTTGATTTTGTGCTTCCTTCCATCCAAATCGAAGATTCAAGAGCTTAGATTGAAGATCTACATCCATCGAAGAAAGATTTCATCGTTTGAAGCGGAATTTTGGAGAATCGAGTTAGATCCTTCGCTGTCTAGATCTGAAGTGTGTTTCTTTTGAGGTGTTTAGGTGATTCGGTGAGTGGTGGTTATCTCTCACACGGATCCAAAGGAGTATATCGGATTGGTGGCTTGATTGTGTGTTAAAATAGTGATTTCCATGCATTTTCTTAAACTTAAGTATAGATCTATTGTTCATGAGGATTTGACATCCATTTTACTACATGTTAACCTATGTAAGTTCATTCATCAAGTTATAGAGATATTGCTCATAATTCATGCTTGTTAGATTTGGACTCTTTATTTACAAAATTGCCATTTTTGTTATAATTGTTTATTAGATCATGTTTGAATGCTTGATTACTTGGATTAATGATTGACTTGATTGATTGTTATAAATTAGTTGATTGATGATTTGATTTGGACAAGATGGTCGAAGATGATTCAAAAGCTAAGGGAAAGGCTCTTGAATTGGAAAAGCTGCTCGTGGCATATGTGGCGGATGATGAAGCTCATATGGATAGATTTGATGATGTTGATGTTGAGATGAGGCTTTGCTATGATGAGATGAAGCGAGGCATGGTATGAGATAGCCTTGGTTTAATCCAGACGGGATCATTCCAAGCATGTTGATAACTCGGTGAAATGGTTCGGGTTTGAGGATAATGGTTTGCTCGAGAGGCGCTTGAGCTAGTATGGAAATAGTCGTCGAGGAGGATGACTAGAAGGCTGAGGTTTCATCGTTATTGAAGGTTCTAGCAGACTCAAAGCAAGAGTACGCTGGGCAGATTCGATAGTCCCTAAGGACTATGATTGTAGTCGAGTACTCTGGGCAGATTCGATAGTCCTAGGCACTGGCTGCGACGACGTGCGGAGTTCTGTCTAGAACCGGGGTTGCCATTAACCCTTGACGGACGGCTGAAAGAATGTGCCGGTCATTCAATTAACAGTGGTATCGAAGCAAAGATAACAGTGATAGCCAGAGTCATGGATGTTTGGTTGTATCGTCATTCGGTCTCAAGAGCAATATTTTCTGGGTGCTTATCTGATCTTGGTTTAGGCCTTGGGGGTTTGTACTTGGAAAATGTTGACCTTGACTCGAGTGATAATTTCTTTACTTTAAATGTCTGCTTTGCTATGTTTACTTCTGCTTAGTGTATCTGGGGGCTATCACTGTAGAAAGAGGTGGAGTGGGAGGGTTGGATTCTTATTCCTTTTTCCTTTATGCTCTTTTGGTATGTTGTTAGTTAATTTACCGCTCACTAAGACTGTTGTCTGACTCAAGGCTTTATGTTTAACTCTTATTGCCTTGGGCTGTTCATCCGCTTTGGGATGGGCAGACTAGGTAGCAGGTGACAAGTGCTGTTCTTAGTTTCCGACGATGCTGATGACGAAGACGAGCTGGAGGCTTGCATATTATTTTCTTACTATATGTACTGGATGTTCCGCTGCTTTGTATAATTCTCTGAGTGATATGTAGTGATGCTTGATGTATTGACTATTCAGATGTTTGTATTCAACTATTATGAAGCTTAATTGATGAGATTCTATTTTGAGATGCTTCACTATATATATTCTCTATTGTATTTTATCCATGCGCTGTGAGTAATGCGATAGATTCTGCTGTTTTAACTTAACCTTGGCAATCGTCCATGGCTGCCTGGCACACTTTACAACGCACTATTTCTACGTTTGGTGCAGGGGTCATGGGCGGTCGTCACAAGGAGTGAAGAAAATAAGAAAATAGTTAGTTAAAAAATTCGTTTGTGAAGGCTATTTATAGACCAATAAAGGTCATAACCAATCGTGAAGAGATTTAAACGATTAGACACTTCTTTTTAAAATTGAAACTTTTGAATTTAATGCCCACCATGCCTACATGGGGTATCCCATGATGTCGACATCCCTTAGTTAAAAACAATGTAAAATTTGTTTTGAAAATGGTATTGAAAGGAAAACAAGATGAAATGATTCTGGAGTAAAATAAACTAATTTTCCTATGATTTAAAATAAAGAAGAGTAGAAAAATATATTTTTAGAATGTATATACAAATTTGATTTTTAATCTAAAAGAATTTTTAAAAATCATAAGATAGTTTAAAAACAAACGAAGTTTAAAACAAGAGTTTATTTAAAAACAAAAACAAACAATATTTTAAGGCTAAAACATCTTTTTGAAAATCATTTGAAAAGATAATTTTTAAAGCTAAAACATTAAAAAAAACAGTTTTGAAAATCATTTTAAAAAACCATTTTGAAGTAGTTTTGCAAGCTTCTTCCTACAGAATATTTCATCACATCAGGACTCGAGAACTTGTACAAAACCAGGATGTTCGTGGGTTTGTAAGCTACTTGTCGTAGGTTTGTAAGCTACTTGTCATGGGTTTGTAAGCCACTAAGAAGGTAGAAATGGGTTTCATCCCAAATGAAATTTGGAATGAAGATTTCCATGCTATTATGAAGTTTTAACAAAACTAGACACTTATCTTGAAATCTTGATACTCATGAGTCTTCAAACTTGATTTCTTCATTCTTGATCTTTATACTGTACAGTCTTCAATAATCAGTACCTTCCTTATAAATATCCCGCACAATAACATTCATATATATCTAGACAATAGTGTTAGTATATAAGTTATAATAAAATAAGTTACAAAGGTTGTTGTCATCAAAACCACTATCTCCAGTTCCTAACAATCTCCCCCTTTTTGATGATGACAACCTTTTAAAATATACTTACCACTTCGATCATACCATTGTTAGTCCTTGAGATGATGGTTTTGATGACAACAACCTTAGAATAAATTATAAAATATAAATACTAACATTACAAGTTTAGATATATATGTATATGCAGGATCGAACCATGCAGGTATCAAGAATGAAGACTGTACAGTATAGAAATTCAAGATATAGAGATAGAAGACTCATGAGTATCAAGATTATCAAGTGTTCAAGAGTTCAAGGTTAAGTTTGTTTTATTAGGAATATTTTTTAAAACTCTTAGAAAAGCACTAGCATCTTAATATCCAATTTATTCGTGGAATGGAATCCACTTCGAGCCCGTTAAAGGGATGGAACCCTAAGTAGGATGGAACCTACGAAAATCTAGTGGGACGTTGTTTTGTATCCACTAATTTTAATTCAAATGATTTTACAAAATTATCTTGTTTTCAAAATGATTTCAAAACTTTCCTTTTAAAAGTTTCAAAACTCTCTATCTTGATTTTAAATAATTTTAGCCTCAAAACATCTTTAATTTCAAAGTCAAAATACTCCTGTTTTTAAATGTCTTTTCAAATAATATATTTAACTTTTAATATTTATACTTAGATTTAAATATAAAATTATAGTTAAATTATGTATTTATTGTTCTTTATATTTACTTATGAATTTCAACTATATTCAAGTATATTTATAAAGTTTTAAATAGTTTTTATATAAGATAAATATTGTTTTTATAGAAATTCAAATTATCATTTTTGGCTAAGGGATGTCGAAATGCCCCTAGGTAGTATGTCAACATAGTGACAGTTGAAGTTCAAATTCAAATTTCAAAAGAAGTGTCTATTCGCCATAACTCTTCATGAATGGTCACGGCTGTTGGTTTTCTATAAATAGGGGCCAGTTTCAACGAATTTTCAATCATATTTTTCTGATTTTCACTCCTCTTCATCTTCCACATTTCTTATTACAAAATCATACCATTACTCTGCCGAAATCAACATCAAATCATACTCGATTACTTCTAGTTTGATTCTACATCACTATCTCTACAAGGTTCTCAGTGCTATTCAGAGTTATAGACTTCTTTGTAATATATTAGCGAGAAAAGGTGTGATTGTAGCCTTTGAAATCAATCAAGCGAGAAAAGGTGTGATTGTAGCCTTGGAAATCAATTGGGTGAACTTGTTGCCCCGGAAATCAAGTATCTCTACCCAGAGGATTGGTATTCTGGAGGGTGTACCTCGTAGCCTTGAAATCGAGGGTTGTAATTGTTGAATTGCTTTTGAAAGGAAATCCGTACTTAGTTGTACGGGACTGGATGTAGGGTAACTCCGAACCAGTATAAAATCTGGTGTGTTCTTTCCTTTACTGCTTTTACTTTATATTTGCATCTGTGTTTGATTCTGTGTTCATATCTGTGTCTAATTAGTGTATACATTGTTAATAAAGTTAGATAAACTCAAAAAGATTAACAAATTTTTTAAAACACTATTCACCCCTCTAGTGTTAATTCTAGCCTTAAGATCCTTAATCCGCATTTCTCACATTTGGTATCAGAGCTTTGTTTTCAAAAGTTTCATTATATGAATTTTGAAAAATTTCAAAATGGCTACTCACACTAGTACTGCTATTACCACCAACACTAGTTCATTTGTAGAAGGTCAGTCTACTGCCAGACCACCACTTTTTAATGGCAGTAACTATGCATATTGGGCATGTAGGATGAGAATATATTTACAATCTGTAGGATTATATACTTAGAATATCACACAAACTGAATATTCTGAACCCACAACTAATTTTGCACAGTGGACCACTGAGCAAAAGACTGTTGCACAAAATAACTCTAAGGCAATGAATATTCTGTTTTGTTCACTTGAAAGAAATGAATTTAATAGAGTGTCAGTTTGTAAGTCTGCATATGAAATCTGGAAAACTTTGTAAGTAACTCACGAAGGAACAAGCAAAGTTAAACAGACCAAAATTTCCATGCTCACAAATCAGTTTCAGTTATTTAAAATGAATACTAATGAGTCTATTTCAGATATGTATAGTCGATTTCAAGATATTGTGCATTCTTTAATATCTTTGGGAAAGGAATTTTCGGAAGAAGATTGTTTCCTGGATATTTGGCCAGGCAACTAGTACTCGGCATCTAGGAGAACTCGGCGTAGTACTCGGCAACTAGTACTCGGCATCAGAGAGTGTCCGGCATTCAGGAGTGTTCGGCGAAGCACTTGACATCCAGGAGTACTCGGCGTGGTACTCGGCATCCAGTGGAACTCGGCGTCAGGGAGTACTCGGCATCCAGTGGAACTCGGCGTCAGGGAGTACTCGGCATCCAGTAGTGTTCGGCGTCAACTGGCACTCGGCGTCAACCAATGCTCGGCATCAAGACTGCTCGGCATACAAGAGTGCTCGGCATCAAGACTGCTCGGCATCAAGACTGCTCGGCATACGAGACTGCTCGGCATATGAGAGCACTCGACATCAAGGAGAACTCGGCAGCATCTGTGGTTCGGCATACATGAGTACTCGGCGTAGTACCCGGTAGCATCAGTAGTACTCGGCACAAGAGTACTCGGCGTCTAGAAGAGCGTTCGGCTTCGACTGACTAACACCCTGCACTTTCCAAACATCAAACCACATCGTTCGGCACAGAAAGGACTGCTCGGCATCCGAGCGTTCGGCGAACCTTGCTCGGCATACGGCGACCACTGTACTCAGGCTGGAGCATTCGGCAATCAGCCCACTTGGGAAGTCCAGCCCATCTTTGCCTATAAATAGAGGGGCAGGGTCACAGTGAAATGGATCCTTTTTTGGAGAGAAAACACCGGGGAGACTCTGCCATTTTCAAGACTCATCTTCTCTACTTAACAACTTCACTCAAGCATTTGATTCACGAATTGTATTTGTAATCAACTATAAAGGAAATCAATAAAGTTGAACAAAGTGGACGTAGGCAATTACGCTGAACCACTATAAATTTGGTGTTCTTACTTTCTGCATTTAAATTAGCATTGTCTTCTCTGTTTAATTTACTTTTATCACTTATATCTCTACACAATCTTTCTGAACGAGGTTAGTGACCAATTTTGTTGCTAACACTTTGGTGCTTTCGCTGAGAATTGAATTCTCAGACCTCAAGGATCTGCCTTGAAGCTACTGGATTGAACAAATCCCCCAAAGAAGATCCTACTCACTGATAGGACATCCATTGATTCTACTCAGAGTTCATACCAATAACTCTACAATGGCAAGACCACGTACCAGGTCAGCTTCTCACAATGCGGATGCCCACGAGACTGCTAGCGTGCAACAAGCAGGGCTTAGCAATCAACCAGCAATTCCAAATACAGGAGTTGCCACTCAGGACCAAACTCCAGTTGTCACCAGAATAGAGTTCAACGACTTGATGAGAGAGCTCAGGGAAAGTAGGATACAACTAGGAGAGCAGATGCAAGCCAATGCCAACCTGATGGCACAACTTACTCAACAGCAGCAACAGAATGCTGGGGGCAATCCCGCTGCTTACTCCTCATCTGACAGCTCTACTTCCTCTGATGAACCTCCCAAGCGCAGACGCCGTAAGACGGATGTTGCGCGAGCAGATGCTGCTGTTCGAACAGTTGGAGACCGCGACCAAGCAAGAGCTGGAAGCTTCAAGACCGGGATACAAATGGAAGATAGAGGCCCAGAACATCAAAATGCTAACGATGTCGAACCTCAAGATGCACGATTGGCAGATCGGCAAGAGAGGAGGCATCAGCATGGACAGGCACGTAGAACAGACTCCAACCTTCCGCCTTCCATACAGACACCCGATCTGACAGCCATGATCAGGCAACTGATGAGAGAGAATCAGGGCTTATCAAATGATGACTGGGGAGTGTCAAGAAGTCATACTCCGTTCACGGATGTTGTGTTGCAAGCGGCGTACCCCAGGAAGTTTAGTATGCCTACTATTCCTGCATATGAAGGAAAGACTGACCCTAGACAACATGTCATGAGGTACGAATGGATGATGGATTCAGCCAGAGAGAATGATGCCACCAAGTGTAGGTGCTTTCCGATTACTCTATCTGGGATCGCTACTATGTGGTTCACCCGACTTCCTCCGCGATCCGTATCAAATTTCGAGGAGTTGGCAAAGAAGTTTATTGAGCAGTTCAGGATACACACTATGCGCCCAAAGGACGTGATGTCTCTGTCAAGTGTAATCCAAAATCCTGGGGAATCGTTGAAGGAATATTTGCAAAGATTCCACGTGGCAGCAACTGAAGTCAGTAATCCCAATGACCATGCAATTATGATGGCTGTAATGAGAGGTGTGGATCCAGACTCTGAGTTTGGAGACTGGCTGGCAGGAAAACCTCCAGCTACGCTAGAGCGTTTCTACTCTAAGGCACACCAGTTCATAAGAAGAGAGGAAGCTAGCTGAGTACGACGAGATAAGGCGCCAGGGCCTGTCCAAGAGTCAATAAAGAGCAACATCGCTATGAAGCAATCGGGAGACAGCTCGGGAAAGGTCCAAGTCAACGTCCAGAATAAACCTGGGCAACCCAAGGAGTCCGGGGGGAGGAGTCAAGGGAAAAGAAAAGAGGCAGGAAAGTGGAAGTCGAGAATTCCAAGCTATAGCGAGTACACTCCGCTAAACGCCCCACTTGAAAACATTTACCTATCCACCTGCAATGCTTTTCAGTACAGAAAACCACGTCCAAAAGAATCAACTGAAGAACAGAAGTGGACCGGGAAATATTGTCGCTTCCATGAGACTTATGGACGCAATACAGAAGAATGTAGACACTTGCACGACGCTATCGAGAAGTTGATCAGGCAGAAGAAATTGCAAGAATTTGTGAAGGATCCACAAGAAGGAGGACAGGGAACGTCCAACCCAGGTCGTGCACCAGCTCCACGTCATCCCGAGGAGCCTGCCCGGACCGTTGGTAGACTGGTCATAAATACAATTATCGGCGGGCCTCACCCCGCGGATAAGAATTGGCAGGAGATGGAGCGATATGCAAGTTCCTTGAAGCATGCAGATTTTGAGTGTTGTTCGAACATGGAGGACGGAGCCCCTGCTAAGCAGTAGCGCGTAATGACAGACGATATTGTGTTCAGAAGCAGAGACGCTGATCAGGTAGAGGCTCCGACCATCGACCCCATGGTCATATCTGCAATGATCGAACCGGCATACGTAAAAAGAATTCTGATTGATTTTGGAAGTTCAGTCAACATCATCTTCAAGAAGGCCTACGATCAAATGAAGCTAGAAACAAAAGACTTGAAACCATCCAAAGCTCGTATCCACGGCTTTAACGGCGCTGCAACTGATGCAGTGGGATATGTCGAGTTACCAGTTGAACTGGGACAAGGCGAGCGTCGGAGAGTGCGAATTCTACCCTTTGTAGTTTTGGATGTGGACTCTCCGTATAACATTTTCTTGGGCCGGCCGGCCCTGGCGGAGTTTAGGGCAGCGTTAGCCCCGTGGTGTTTAACTTTGAAGTTCCCGACTGACAAAGGAGTAGGCATTGTTCACGGCGACCAAGCAGCTGGTCGTTCCTGTTATGTGGCCGAGCTCCGAGAGGCCCACCGGAGGGAGAAGGGAAAGGTTGCGGACAATCCCGTCCGCATCCTCAATGCGGATAATTGACAAGTAGTGCCCGAGCCCTGGCTCGGGCATAGTTCTCGGATCTACGGAGATATAGATCCGAGAGACGACGATGAGAAACCCAGGGAAGAGAAGGCGGCACCGGCCGAATTAACAATTGACATTTCGGTTAGCCGTGACGACCCTTCGCGAATACTGAAGATCGGATCACAGCTAGGCCCCGCAATGACTGAAGACCTTAGCGACTTCCTCCGGGCGAACCTTGATGTTTTCGCCTGGACGCATTCTGATATGTGTGGGATTTCTCCCGCCATCACGAGTCATATGTTGAACATAGACCCGAAATACGTCCCAGTCAAGCAAAAAAGGAGAGGAATGGATCCGGAGAGATCCGCCGCTCTTGGAGAGGAGGTGGACAAACTCAAAGCAAATGGGTTCGTCCGCGATGCCCTCTACCCGGAATGGGTCTCCAACCCCGTGCTAGTAAAGAAGGCGAATGGGAAATGGAGGACTTGCGTAGATTATTCCGACTTGAACAAAGCATGCCCTAAAGACAGTTTCCCGTTGCCTAGGATCGATCAGTTGGTCGATTCCACCGCAGGACACGAGTTACTGTCATTCATGGATGCGTACTCAGGATACAACCAAATCCCAATGCATATTCCGGACCAAGAACACACCAGCTTCGTTACAAATGTCGGGCTGTATTGCTATGTAGTGATGCCCTTTGGATTGAAGAATGCTGGAGCAACTTACCAACGTCTGGTGAATCGAATGTTCAAGGACCAGCTGGGTAAAACCATGGAAGTCTATGTGGATGACATGCTCGTGAAGTCACGACGGTCAAACGACCACATTCAAGACTTGGCTGAAATGTTCGACATACTCAGGTTTTATGGCATGAAGATCAACCCGTTGAAGTGTTCTTTCGGCGTTGCATCAGGGAAGTTTTTGGGATTCATCGTCAACGCTAGGGGAATCGAAGCCAACCCAGAAAAGATCCAAGCTATTCGAGATGTACAAGCGCCCAGGACTATAAAGCAGGTACAGAGCTTGAGCGGAAAAGTAGCTGCGCTGAGTCGATTTATATCCAAGGCAACTGACAAGTGCATCTCGTTCTTTGACATAATAAAGAAAGGAAAGAGAAATTTTGAATGGACGTCTAGCTGTGAGGAAGCATTCCGGAATCTGGTGAGGCATTTGGAGAGCCCACCAATGCTATCAAAACCAGTTGACCATGAGATGTTGTACGTATACTTGGCTGTATCCTCACATGCGATAAGTGCGGCTTTGGTACGAGAGGAGGATCGAATCCAAAAGCCGGTGTATTATGTTAGCAAACGTTTAACAGGGGCCGAGAGGAATTACCCTAAAATAGAGAAATTGGCTTATTGCTTGGTGATTGCATCACGAAAGCTTCGCCCGTACTTTCAAGCACATTCAATCGGTGTTTATTCCGATCAACCCCTGAGGCAGGTACTCCAACGGCCGGAAACTTCTGGAAGATTTCTAAGATGGAACATCGAGTTGAGCCAATTCGATATCGCGTACTTACCACGGAGAGCCATCCGAGGGCAAGCATTAGCGGACTTCATCGCTGAGTTTACCATACCCATCAAACCGGACGATCACGACATCATTCCCCCCGTTCGATGGAAATTATACACTGACGGTGCATCAAACGACCGTTGCTCCGGCGCGGGCGTAGTTCTTTTAACTCCGGAAAACCGATCGATCTGTTATGCCCTGAAGCTCGATTTCCCGGCTACAAATAACGAAGCTGAATATGAAGCACTGATCGCTGGCTTGAAGCTCATCAGGGAACTCGGGATCGAATCAGTCGAAATCTTTTGTGACTCGCAGTTGGTGGTTTACCAAGTACGGGGAGACTACCAAGCAAAGGGATGAAAGCTTGCTCCGTACCTCATTCAGGTCCAAGAACTACTATCAAATCTTGAGCGTTATGACATCTCACATATCCCGCGCGAACAGAACAAAGAAGCCGACTTATTGGCTAAGTTCGCGAGTACCGACGATGCGCAGCAAATGGGATTGTATCCCATCGAAGTCTTGCATGCCCCGAGCATAGACGAAATGAAAGTCGATCGCGTGTTGGGAACAGAAATCGAGAAGGAATCGTGGATAAACCCATTCAAACCGTACCTGACGACCGGGGCTTTACCAGGAAAAAGAAGCGAAAGACGGCAGGTCCTTCGAAAGGCCGCGCGTTACATAATGCAGGATGGATCAATGTATCGAAAAGGATTCTCAGTCCCGTTGTTACGATGCATCGCTCATGATGAAACAAAGCGAGTCTTGAGAGAGGTTCACGAATGGGAATGTGGCGACCATACTGGGGGGTAAACGCTAGCAAAGAAGATCCTCCGCTATGGATATTACTGGCCCACCGTAAACCGGGATGCCACGGACTACGCAAGAAAATGCGACAAGTGTCAAAGATATGCGAAAATCCCGAGGGCTCCATCAATGGAACTCACACAAATGATCAGTCCTTGGCCATTTGCGATCTGGGGAATCGACATAATCGGCTCTTTGCCTCTATCCAAAGATGGTGCGAAATACGCAATAGTTGCAGTCGACTATTTCACGAAATGGGCTGAGGCAGATCCTTTGGCCACTATCACCTCTAAGAAGGTCATTAACTTCGTTGTACGAAACATTATATGCCGCTTTGGCCTTCCATGCACCATCATTACAGACAACGGAACGCAATTTGAAAGTAGAGAGTTCAAAGAGTTCTGTTTAAAGTACGGCATCGAGAAAAAGTTCGCCGCCGTTGCACACCCAAAAGCTAACGGACAAGTTGAGGCCGTTAACAAAATAATCAAGTCCATACTGAAGAAACGTCTGGAGAAGGCTGGAGGCAAGTGGGTAGATGAACTCCCGACAGCATTATGGGCGTATAGAACTACCCACAAGTCCGCGACCGGCCACACTCCGTTCGCCTTGGCCTACGGCTCTGAAGCCGTTATACCCGTGGAACTTGAAGTTCCATCGCACCGAGTGACGTACTATGATCCCAAGACGAACCAAAGCCTCTTGCTGGAATCACTGGACTGCATCGACGAAAAGTGTGAAGAAGCTGAATTAAGGGCGGCGGCGCACAGACATCGAGTCAAGCGTTACTACGACGGCAGAGTCCGCCCAAGAATCTTTGATGTGGGTGATCTCGTTCTGAAACGAGTCTTCCCGGTACCATCACGCATGAATCCCAGCTGGGAAGGTCCATACGCCATTGAACGAAAGCTTGGAGAAGGAACATTCAAGCTAGCGACCGTTGATGGCACGACACTCCCCCGAGCATGGAACAGTGAACATTTGCGGCACTATTACATTTAGCATGTTTTCCTTTCTTGTTGTAGGCACTGTTATTTCCTGCATGTTTCCATTCAAGAATGACTTAGTTTCCGTTTTAAAAGTTGTAATCAAGCAATTTAGTTGATTTTCATTAATAAAGGCTTGAAGCCACATTTTCTATGAAGTTTCTATATCTCTTAATTGGATGATAAATTACATCATCCTGCACGACATACAGACTCGTATGAACGATCCCAAATCTCTGAATCCCCAGAGCGCGGATCGGAGTACTCTAAGTCCCCGGAGCGCGGACTAGAGTATAAACGATCCCAAATCTCCGAATCCCCAGAGCGCGGATCGGAGTACTCTAAGTCCCTAGAGCGCGGACTAGAGTATAAACGATTCCAAATCTCCGAATCCCCAGAGCGCGGATCGGAGTACTCTAAGTCCCTAGAGCGCGGACTAGAGTATACACGATTCCAAATCTCCGAATCCCCAGAGCGCGGATCGGAGTGCTCTAAGTCCCCAGAGAGCGGACTGGAGTATAAACGATTCCAAATCTCCGAATCCCCAGAGCGCGGATCAGAGTACTCTAAGTCCCCGGAGCGCGGACTAGAGTATAAATGATTCCAAATCTCCGAATCCCCAGAGCGCGGATCAGAGTACTCTAAGTCCCCAGAGCGCGGACTAGAGTATAAACGATTCCAAATCTCCGAATTCCCAGAGCGCGGATCGGAGTACTCTATGTCCCCAGAGCGCGGACTAGAGTATAAACGATTCCAAATCTCCGAATCCCCAGAGCGCGGATCGGAGTACTCTAAGTCCCCAGAGCGCGGACTGGAGTATAAACGATTCCAAATCTCCGAATCCCCAGAGCGCGGATCGGAGTACTCTAAGTCCCCGGAGTGCGGACTAGAGTATAAACGATCCCAAATCTCCGAATCCCCAGAGCGCGGATCGGAGTACTCTAAGTCCCCAGAGCGCGGACTAGAGTATAAACGATTCCAAATCTCCGAATCCCCAGAGCGCGGATCGGAGTACTCTAAGTCCCCAGAGCGCGGACTAGAGTATAAACGATTCCAAATCTCCGAATCCCCAGAGCGTGGATCGGAGTACTCTAAGTCCCCAGAGCGCGGACTGGAGTATAAACGATTCCAAATCTCCGAATCCCCAAAGCGCGGATCGGAGTACTCTAAGTCCCCGGAGCGCGGACTGGAGTATAAACGATTCCAAATCTCCGAATCCCCAGAGCGCGGATCGGAGTACTCTAAGTCCCCCGAGCGCGGACTGGAGTATAAACGATTCCAAATCTCCGAATCCCCAGAGCGCGGATCGGAGTACTCTAAGTCCCCGGAGCGCGGACTAGAGTATAAACGATCTTAAAACTCCGAATCCCCGAAGTGCGGAGCGAAGTATTCTAACTCCCCGGAGCGCGGACTAGAGTATAAACTATTTCAAGCCTCCAAGTCCCCAGGGCACAGAGTCAGCAAGAAGTCCAAGTACTCAAAAGATGTGGGACGAGAGGTACGCCATGTCCAAAAATGTTTGAACAGCACAAGAATGGACCGGGAGATAATGCAACTCATAAGAACTTGAGTTATGGCTACAATTAGTCAGCAAACCAAATAAAGACAAGAGAATCATTCAAACAAAAAGAAACTAAAACTTTATTCAATAAGTCCAAAATGGGGATACATGATCACTCCTACAAAATTCAGACCTCTCTATACAAACTACAAGTTGCGGAAGATAAAAACAATTACAAAACTTAAGCAGGAAACTTGTTGAACAAGTGCATCGATTATTTCTTCGACTTCTTCTTCTTATCTTCCTTTGGTGTTTCCGACGACTCCTCTCCTTCACGCTTTTTCTTGGACTTTTTGCTTGCTAGAGAAACTGAGTCAGGAGTAGGAGACGGAACATCTAGTGGTTTGGACCTGCCCGGGAGAATGATTTTCAAAGGTCTGTTCCACGGGTCAGTGAGTTCCAGTATTTCAGACTCGACTTTGACTTTGACTTTTCTCTTCTCCTCGTCGGCAAGACGGTCCTTCATGCTCATCTCTGAAGTATGCTTGGAGGCGCCAGTGATTTCAATTTCATCGCTTCCTTCGGCAGGAGACGAAGTATCAAGTTTGTCATCATCTAGCGCCCCGATCACTTGAGCGTCTGGACCGGGAGTTACTCCTGCGTGAGCAACGTCGCTTGTTTTCTCTGCTTCCTCCTTGGCATCATCGCTCCTCGGAGTTGGCTCGGCGTCAGAGTAACCTACACGAAAACATAAGGAATGAGCATTAGAACGAGTAGCCACTGCTGAAAAATGACGGGAACTCTTCAACTTCTAGAGAAAGAAGAATTTCCTACCAGGGTCCGGTTGGCTATCGGTGGCACGGGGGGTTTCACCCTCCAGGATAGGTGACAGCACATGAACACCAAGCCCGGGATCTTCGGGATCATAACTAGCATGCTGCTCGAATGGGTCAAGTGTTGGCCGACCGGCCGATTGAGCAGTGTAAGGAGCGGCAATGTGAAGAGTAGTAGCATCGGCCCCAGACGGGCCAGCTTCGTCATTCTTCTCTTTCGGAGGGGAAGAGCCTTTGCTATAAAGTGCCAATGCTGCGGATAAGTCCGATGGCTCATTCCCCCTTAGGAACTCCTTCACCAAGGCATCCTCATCGACCTCATTGGAGCCCGACTCGACCTTCCTGATCCTTATCAAAGTTTCCCACGCCTCAGCCAGGGATTCGAGGTAGCTGTCGCCCAGAAATGTTAAGTCGCGGTGCATAAGGACGTGGGCTCCATACTCGGCGATCAACGGGTCAAACATACTTTTGACCTCTTCCCTGCCGGCTTCTGCGGCCGCCTCGAGGCGAGAATCAAGCTCTTCCACAGCCATTCTTTTGCCCTCCTCACGGGCCTCGTCCTTCATTTTCTCGACCCCGGCGAGTTCGTCATCGAGCTTTGTCTTCAGGAGTCGGGTAGCAACAATCTCATCACAGTATCGCTGCGATTCTTCTTGAGCGGCTACTTTGTCTTCCTTCTCCTTGGAAATTAATTCCTTCAGCTCCTTGACTTGGGTAGCAAGTGCGTCCCTTTCCTTTTGGACAGAGTCTTTTTCTAGGGCGAGGGCACCGCTGCGCTGGACTGCTTTGTCAAGCTCTTTTTTGTGAGCCGCCTCTAAACGAGTAACTGCCTCGGTAGTATTTTTTGCGCCTTGTTCAGCGGCTTCTAGCTTTGACTTATACGAAGCGAGCTCTTCGTCTTGGAGTTTGATGATTTTCTTATCGCTGTCAGCCTCCAGATTCAGACGGTCAATCTCGTGTTGACGCTCAACAGATACTTCCGAGATCTTCTCCACCAAGTGCACGAACGCGTCATGTTGAACATAGACGTCGTTGTTGCAGGCAATGGCACTTTGCTTTACGTGCCCAGGAATGTGATGGATGGCTGGGAGGAATTTCAAGCCGTCAAAACAGATTTTCGAAAACTTGGCCTTAAGGTCGACCATCTTTTCCGCAACAGTTGGGTCCACTGCAGGGGTAGGAGGAGGAGGCTTTGAGAATTCCGTTCTTTTACGTTGCTCTCGAACTTGCCTCGTACTCGATGAACTGGAGTGTTGTTCTCGAGCAGCATCAGACTGATAACCCTTCTGCGAAGGCTTCTCTTTATCCGGCTCAGTTGGAGGAGGAAGATCGCGGGACTGGGAAGATTGAGAATGTGCTTTCTTACGGTGAGACGACTCGCGAGGACGATTGTCCCTATCTTCATAATCACCTCGGTCCCTGCGTCTGCCTGAACCGGAATCCCGTCCAGAGTGATGGAATATAGAAGACCCCTGAAGGCGATCAAGTCCGTGAGAGCGGCCCATATCACCTGCAAAGAATGGAGATAGCAACGAGTTAAGGAGAATTCACGAATTAAAAAGAATTGAAGTATATTATGGAATGCGCGTGTGCGTGTGTGTCCTAGTGTTCCCCCCGACGGACCCGTTCGTTTATCTTTGCTAATAGGAGTGTTGTCTCCTTGAGCCGGGAGTTGAACTCCTACATTGCCTCTAGCGGGCGAAGAAAATTTGAGAGCTTCAGGATCATCGAACCCGTAATTAAGTAAATCATCGGGGATGGACAGGTTGGACAGACCCCTCAGAGAACTTTCCAGATGCTGTGAGGAAGCCTCTTTCTCAGGCGAAATAAGTGTGACCTTTGAAGTGCCACCAACTTTCTCCTTTTGAACCTTATACTTCAACTTCTTCTTTCCCTTCGAAGGGGAGGATGATGTCTCAATATCCTGAACTTCGATTGCCGGATTCCAAGCGGGACCCACGTTCTTGCCCTGAGTTTCTGGGGCATCATCCTCTTTGCGCTCGCCTTCTTCGTGCGTGTCAGGAGCGCGACGCGACGACGATCCGGCAAGTTTTTTCCCTTTACCGGACGGAGGTTTGGGAATGGTAACACCTTCTGGAAGGCTGATCCGACGACCAGGGGCTAGCAAGCCAAACCCCGACAGCAATTCATTTGAAATGATAGTCCGGATGTCTCGATCCTCAGCAGGAAGAGCTCTAATGGCTTCAACAGCCTCAGAATATCCTCGGCCTTCCGGACGCGGGTTGATACCTGAAAAGATGAAATGAAGAGTTAGGAAAAGCATGACTCTGATTAAATACGAATAGTGATTCAGTAGAGAGACTTACTGCCTTCAACCCATCTCCTAGCGAAACCAGAAGGGCAGCGCACATAGAACCATTCCTGTTTGTACAGGGCGAATTTGCTACATGCCCCTGTCAAGATCTGGCATTTGTGGTATGGCTCGAGGAACATAAAGGAAGGACTGTCTTTCCGTCTCTTGAACATATAAATGTATCTGATATCACCGGGGGTTGGAGGTCTGGAGAAGACGGCCATGAAAAGTAAGTAAGTCCCGTATAGGAATGCATGTCCGTTCGGGTGCAGCTGAGATGGAGCCATGTCTATGTACTGCAGAACATCCCGGAGAAATAAATTGAACGGAGGCACGCTGCCCATCCAACACATGAACTTGTTGCAGGTAGTGTACCCGACTGGGGACAGATGAGGACGATCGTGTCTCGAAGGAACTAACACGTCGGCAAAAGGAATCCCATGAATGGAGCATATCCGTCGCAGAGCAGCTTCGTTGATCTTCGAGGCTTGAGAATTGATCGGGTTGTCTAGTAAGATGGTTGCCTCCAGAGCATCAGGCGCCAAGTTATGAGCAGGAGAAGTCGATGGGTTAGAAGAATCAGCGGCTCCTTGCCTCGATGACGGCCCAGGCCTGTCGGATATGGTAGCGGAGCTAGATTTTCTCGACATCCCAAATAAATAACTAAGTGCTTGAGAGAACTATACTTAAAAAACGTTGAACGTTAGAACTAACAACACGAGTTTTCCCCCCACGTGGTGTGTGAACTAGTGGAAGCAATTGTGTACAAGCGATAAGAATCTAAAGGTTTTTAAAGATATAATAATTAGCTTCGAATCATCGCCTTCGAAGACCGTCATCGCTGACCGTCTCAAAAAGCTTGCCTTGAGGCGATCACAGTTCCAGATTCAGAAAGCATATGATTTATAAAGTGGCCGGCCTAAGTGTAGTCTGACATTGATACTGTTCGGCATTGAAATTGTTCGACCTAAGTTCTGTTCGGCATACACGTGTTCGGCATGTCTAAGTTCTATTCGGCATATATGTGTGTTCGGCATGTCTAAGTCCTGTTCGGCATATATGTGTGTTCGGCATGACTAAGTCTTGTTCGGCATATATGTGTGTTCGGCATGTCTAAGTCATGTTCGGCATATATGTGTGTTCGGCATGACTAAGTCCTGTTCGACATATATGTGTGTTCAGCATGTCTAAGTCCTGTTCGGCATGTATGTGTTTTTTCGGCAAGTCTAAGTTTTGTTCGGCACGTATGTGTTCGTTCGGCATGTCTAAGTACTGTTCGGCACGACAGTTGTTCGGCGATTATGTCGTTCGGTCTAAATGATATTCGGCGTGTGTGTCTGTTCGGCATTAGGGTAGTGTTAGGCCTAAGTTCGTTCGGCTAGAGTAGCGCTCCGCCTTCGATCATAACTCCACACAGCTCCCTCTCCATTTACGCCGAACGACAAAGACAGATCGCCCGGCGTAGGTTACGCCGTTCGACTCCCCATCTTCCTTTTTTCTTCCAATCTTGATCAGCACAAAGGAGCCAGGCTGAACTACCATACACCGTTCGGCGACTCCAAGCGAGCAAACCACTTCCACTAGCCACGCATTTACAGCTAAGGAAATACCCCGTTTCCGTGTGATGAACCTAAAGTGGAAGTAATGCAATTGTGGAAGGAATGATACCTAATTCGACGATCGAAGTTGAAGACGGATTAATTAGACTTTATATCTGATAGGATGGCAAGAGTTGCAAATCTCTAGGAATGATAGAAAAGAAGGCGTAAAAGAAAAATGGTGGAAGGGCGCCTGGTTATATAGAGGGAGGTAGAAGTCGAAGAGGCTATACCCGGTAGAACCGGTCAATACCGGAGTGTTCGGCACGCGAGGTACGTTCGGCTTCGAACGTATCGTTCGGCATCCTAACCTCGTTCGTCTTGCACCTCCTTCACTAACATTCTCGTGAAGATACCTCCGAGATAAATTGTACTAGATTCAAAGCGCATCACGTTCGGCCACGCGATACACTTTGGGGGGCAAGTGTTTCCTGGATATTTGGCCAGGCAACTAGTACTCGGCATCTAGGAGAACTCGGCGTAGTACTCGGCAACCAGTACTCGGCATCAGAGAGTGTCCGGCATTCAGGAGTGTTCGGCGAAGCACTTGACATCCAGGAGTACTCGGCGTGGTACTCGGCATCCAGTGGAACTCGGCATCAGGGAGTACTCGGCATCCAGTGAAACTCGGCGTCAGGGAGTACTCGACATCCAGTAGTGTTCGGCGTCAACTGGCACTCGGCGTCAACCAATGCTCGGCATCAAGACTGCTCGGCATACAAGAGTGCTCGGCATCAAGACTGCTCGGCATCAAGACTGCTCGGCATACAAGACTGCTCGGCATATGAGAGCACTCGACATCAAGGAGAACTCGGCAGCATCTGTGGTTCGGCATACATGAGTACTCGGCGTAGTACCCGGTAGCATCAGAAGTACTCGGCACAAGAGTACTCGGCGTCTAGAAGAGCGTTCGGCTTCGACTGACTAACACCCTGCACTTCCCAAACATCAAACCACATCGTTCGGCACAGAAAGGACTGCTCGGCATCCGAGCGTTCGGCGAACCTTGCTCGGCATACAGCGACCACTGTACTCGGGCTGGAGCGTTCGGCAATCAGCCCACTTGGGAAGTCCAGCCCATCTTTGCCTATAAATAGAGGGGCAGGGTCACAGTGAAATGGATCCTTTTTTGGAGCGAAAACACCAGGGAGACTCTGCCATTTTCAAGACTCATCTTCTCTACTTAACAACTTCACTCAAGCATTTGATTCACGAATTGTATTTGTAATCAACTATAAAGGAAATCAATAAAGTTGAACAAAGTGGACGTAGGCAATTACGCTGAACCACTATAAATTTGGTGTTCTTACTTTCTGCATTTAAATTAGCATTGTCTTCTCTGTTTAATTTACTTTCATCACTTATATCTCTACACAATCTTTCTGAACGAGGTTAGTGACCAATTTTGGTGCTAACAAAGATCAAGTCAGAAAATTTTTAAATTCTCTCACTCCAGAATGGGATCAAAAGACACTTGCAATTGAAGAGGCAAATGACATCAGTACTTTAAAGATAGAAGAATTGATTGGAAATCTAATGTCGTTTTAAGTTCAAATGATCGAAAGAAGAGAAAGCAAAGTATCTGAAAAGAAATCAATGGCATTCAATGCATTGACCGATGGATCAGACTCAAACAGTGACAATGATGAAGACAGAGCATTTATGACCGGAAATTTTAGGAAATTTCTGAAGTACAGAAAATTGAATAGTTCCAAGAGAAATAACTTTAAGAATTCCGGTAATCAGACTACAGTACCAAACTTTATCAAATGCTTCAATTGTGACGAACCAGGTCATATCAAAAAGAACTGTCCGTATCCAGAAAGGCAGAATCCTCCTATGAACAATGAACCAGCAAAGAAACGGAAGCATGCATTTACTGCTACTCTAGACGACTCAGACTCATCCTCAAGTGATGATGATCAGAAGACGGATAACTCGAATTTGTGTTTCACTGCAGTTCACGACTCCAACGAGTTCAAAAAAACGGACTCAGAAAAAGGTACACGTTTACAATATAATTGGTTGAAATTGCTTGCATAGAATTAGTTGCTTGATTGTTTGATTGATTGATTTTAAATTGATATGCTATTTGAATTTTAAAAAATTTATTTTCTATTTTTACTATTTTATTATTATTATTATTATTATTATTTTTGACACATTCTGAAATATATTATAAGTAAAATAATATTTCAGAAATATAGACATTAATAATATATATATATATATATATATATGTATATTAGATATCTTAGGAAAATCATATCATGAAAATTCACAGGCACATGTCGACATGGCCCCTACCACGATGTCGACATGCCTACCTGAATTTGAATTTCAAATTTTGAATTCAAATGTTTGAATTTCCCTCCACCTTTTCACTTCATTTATTTCTCTGAAAAGATACCTTTTGACCAGAGAATATGTCCTTTGAAAGTCTATTTATCCACTATCTTTTATCATATCTTTTCACTTTCATTTACAAATTCAAACTCTCTTTTCATATCTTCAAGCACTCTACTCTTTACTCTAATGGCTTCTTCATGCAACCCCTCAACCATGAGAATTTCCAGAAAAATCAAAGAGCAATTATTCAATGATCCGGAGGCAATTAAAGCATACATCAATTATGCTAATTATGCCAAAGTCCATACCGGAAAATTTGCTATTTTTCAAGATTTTTCTTCTTATGAAATTGATTCTCTTTTTGCAAACAATGGTGTTTTAAGTCTTATTGACTCTTCTCAAAACGATTTTGTTTGCTATCCTAATCTTGTCAAAATCTTTTATGCTAATCTAAACCGTGCTTTTTATAATGGAAATGAGAATGAGATTTGGAGTAGTGTCAAAGGGACTCAAATTGTTTTGAATTGTGATCTCTTGGGTACCATTCTTAATTGCAAAAGCACGGGAATGGATCTTTCTAGTTTTAAAATCGATGAACATGATCGTGAGACATTTCACCATATTTTTGAAGGAGATGAAAACTTTGAATTTAAAAACCAAAACTTTCGTCCTAAAGCAAGGATTGTCAATCTTCTTTTACAACATACTTTGACCCCAAGATCGGGTAATTTTAACAATCCTACTTCAAAAGTGTGCAAAGCACTTTTTGGTATTTTCGGAAATTATGACATCAATTGGGCGCAAGTTATTTTGGATGAACTTCGTCCTAAAAATTTTGAAATGGGCGAAAACACTTTATATCATGGAATTTACCTTACTCGGATTTTTTACTATTTTGGAGTGGATTTCAAAGGTGAAGAATTTGTCTCTAGAAAAGTTTTTATATCTCAAACATTTCTCTAATGAAAATCCCATATGTTTTTTAACCTTATGAGACTCTTACCGAAAAGGAAGAGCGTTTGGCTCATGAAGAAAAGGAAGAGCGTTTGGCTCATGAAGAAATGGAAGAGGAAGAAGAAGAAGAAAGGGATGAAATGGAAATGGAAATAGAAGAAGAAGAAGAAGGTGAAACATCCTTAGAAAGTATTGAATACCCTTCCAATCCATCCAACAAAACCCTTCTCAAAAACCAAAAGGTAATTGTGGAGAATCAACGGATTTTAAAACGATCCGTTAGTAAGAAGTTGGATAACATGTCTTCGAAGATGAACAAGTTCTTTTCAAAAAGTCAGCAAGAAACTTGGACTATCTTCATCATCTTCATCTTCTAACTAGTTTTATCTTTTAGTATCTTATTGTATTTGTCTTAGTTTGTTTCGAATGTTCGTGTAGTTCCTTATGTTTAATCATTGTATTATCCAATTATGCAATGAAATTGAATTTCCTTCCTGTCATCTAGCTTATTTTATATCTAGAATAAATGTTAGTATATTATAGAAATATATATACATCATTATTCACAAAATAAAATTATCATCAATTTTCACTGAAGTATGTCGACATACCCCCCTTGACCATGTCGACATGTACTGGTCAGAAGTGACTATTGATTTTGAATTTGAAATTTGAATAACTACCAAATGTCTATTCATTTCAAACGAATTTCTACACCTATATATACCTTTGTCTTCCAGAAATCTTCACTGAAATTTATTTCTCATTATCTATATCCTTCATTTCTTTCTCTAATTCAATTATGGCCAATCCTATTCATAATCTATCTGAAAATCTTGAAGAAACACTCAATTCATTCAAGAATATTCTCTCTATCATCCTCTGTAATCAGCATCACTTAGAATTAAGTCAAATGCAGATGATCAAGGAACAAGAGAGACATTTCGATGCAATTCGATGGATGATCTCCTCCCTGCACAAGGATGATAACGAAGCACATCCTCTCGTTTCTCTATCTGTTGATATAGAAATATATATACATCATTATTCACAAAATAAAATTATCATCAATTTTCACTGAAGTATGTCGACATACCCCCCTTGACCATGTCGACATGTACTGGTCAGAAGTGACTATTGATTTTGAATTTGAAATTTGAATAACTATCAAATGTCTATTCATTTCAAACGAATTTCTACACCTATATATACCTTTGTCTTCCAGAAATCTTCACTGAAATTTATTTCTCATTATCTATATCCTTCATTTCTTTCTCTAATTCAATTATGGCCAATCCTATTCATAATCTATCTGAAAATCTTGAAGAAACACTCAATTCATTCAAGAATATTCTCTCTATCATCCTCTGTAATCAGCATCACTTAGAATTAAGTCAAATGCAGATGATCAAGGAACAAGAGAGACATTTCGATGCAATTCGATGGATGATCTCCTCCCTGCACAAGGATGATAACGAAGCACATCCTCTCGTTTCTCTATCTGTTGATAATGAAAATTGGGATGCCATCAAACAAGACCCTATCTTTGGAGAAGAAGGATGGGTTGATGCTCCTCGTAACGTTTAATTTTTTTTCTTTGATTGATTTGTTTGAATTAATTTGTTTGATTTGATTTGGTTTGGATTGATACTTTGTGTGGATTGATTTCATTTGGTTTGAAGTTTGCTATGTTAAACATGTATATATATATACATTAAAATGAATATAGTCTTTAGTTAAGTTATTATGCTCATAAGTATCATTATTTCTTAATCTATATATTATATATTCTGTTGTATAGTTTATCAATGCAGGTACTAAAGTCCAAGAGTAAGGGGGAGTAAATTTTTGTTGATGACAAAGGGGGAGAAGTATAAAAGAGGGTAGTTAGGCATAGATTAAGGGGGAGTTGTTAGTTTTAGGGGGAGTTATTAAGATAGAAGGAATATTTTATAAACAAAGGTTGTCATCATCAAAAAGGGGGAGATTGTTAGTCCTTGAGATGATGGTTTTGATGACAACAACCTTAGAATAGATTATAAAATATAAATACTAACATTACAAGTTTAGATATATATGTATATGCAAGATCTAACCATGCAGGTATCAAGAATGAAAACTGTACAGTATAGAGATTCAAGATATAGAGATAGAAGACTCATGAGTATCAAGATTATCAAAAGTTCAAGAGTTCAAGGTTAAGTTTGTTTTATTAGGAATATTTGTTAAAAATCATAGAAAAGCACTGGCATCTTAGTATCCAATTTATTCGTGGAATGGAATCCACTTCGAGCCCGTTAAAGGGATGGAACCCTAAGTAGGATGGAACCTACGAAAATCTAGTGGGACGTTGTTTTGTATCCACTAATTTTAATTCAAATGATTTTACAAAATTATCTTGTTTTCAAAATGATTTCAAAACTTTTCCTTTTAAAAGATTCAAAACTCTCTATCCTGATTTTTAATAATTTTTGCCTCAAAACATCTTTAATTTCAAAGTCAAAATACTCCTGTTTTTAAATGTCTTTTCAAATAATATATTTAACTTTTAATATTTATACTTAGATTTAAATATAAAATTATAGTTAAATTATGTATTTATTGTTCTTTATATTTACTTATGAATTTCAACTATATTCAAGTATATTTATAAAGTTTTAAATAGTGTTTATATAAGATAAATATTGTTTTTATAGAAATTCAAATTATCATTTTTGGCTGAGGGATGTCGAAATGCCCCTAGGTAGTATGTCAACATAGTGACAGTTGAAGTTCAAATTCAAATTTCAAAAGAAGTGTCTATTCGCCATAACTCTTCATGAATGGTCACGGCTGTTGGTTTTCTATAAATAGGGGCCAGTTTCAACGAATTTTCAATCATATTTTTCTGATTTTCACTCCTCTTCATCTTCCACATTTCTTATTACAAAATCATACCATTACTCTGCCGAAATCAACATCAAATCATACTCGATTACTTCTAGTTTGATTCTACATCACTATCTCTACAAGGTTCTCAGTGCTATTCAGAGTTATAGACTTCTTTGTAATATATTAGCGAGAAAAGGTGTGATTGTAGCCTTTGAAATCAATCAAGCGAGAAAAGGTGTGATTGTAGCCTTGGAAATCAATTGGGTGAACTTGTTGCCCCGGAAATCAAGTATCTCTACCCAGAGGATTGGTATTCTGGAGGGTGTACCTCGTAGCCTTGAAATCGAGGGTTGTAATTGTTGAATTGCTTTTGAAAGGAAATCCGTACTTAGTTGTACGGGACTGGATGTAGGGTAACTCCGAACCCGTATAAAATCCGGTGTGTTCTTTCCTTTACTACTTTTACTTCATATTTGCATCTGTGTTTGATTCTGTGTTCATATATGTGTCTAATTAGTGTATACATTGTTAATAAAGTTAGATAAACTCAAAAAGATTAACAAACTTCTTAAAACACTATTCACCCCCCTCTAGTGTTAATTCTAGCCTTAAGATCCTTAATCCGCATTTCTCACAACCATAACTCCCCCTTACACCAACAACTCCCCCTTACTCCAAGCCTACTATTTTATATAACTTCTCCCCCATTTTCATCAACAAAAAAATACCTATAAACCTTGAACTTAATAGAAAATGAGATAAACAAACATATGACAAAAGGAAAATAACTATGTATGAGTGATATAAAATATAGCACCCTAAATTAAATGGAATTCAAGATATTTATACACTAAAGATTTTTTTTATAGAAGAACATTAGTTTTATTAAGATAACATTTATATACAAATTAACAAACCAATGTATAATCAAGAAAGAGAAAAACAAAAACGAAAAACGCAAAGAGGACCCTTAACTATTGGTGATTTATGAACCAAACAGTTTGGATAGTGGAGACAAAAGTTTCCACGTTGTTCGATCAAGTTCTCACTAGCATCAAAAAGGACCTCTCCAATGCAAATTATGCCATCGTCTTCGTCCATATGAATATCCGGATTCAGCAGAGGATGTTCTTCTTCTTGATCCTCTTGTGGTTCTTCTAGAGGCTCTTCTTCTTCAGAATCCATGGCTTGTGATGATTCTTCGATGACAATGGGATTGGCATGGTTATCCATAAGGAAGCTTTGTAAATTCCTAAGGATTCTGCCTTGCCTATCTTGTTCTCTAGCCATTCGCAGTTGACTTACTTGAATTTCCATCATCATTTGAAGCAAATCTTTCATCTTCTCTTGTAATTTGATGACTCGTACGTGTGTGGAATGTTGAAAAGGGCCAGAATGAGGGGAAGTGGGTGAAGAAGGTTCATTATTAGAAGAGGAAGCCACTAGTTTACCGTTTTAGAAGTTTATTACAGAGAATAGAACAAAGAAAAGGAGTAAAAGTCAAAATATATAAATATATAACCAAATAACTAATTTTAGAGGGAAATTTAAATTTGAAAATCTCGGCCTATATGTCGACATAGGGGGATGGGTCATGTCGACATGCCAGTTCAATTTTTGAGAAATTTTTATTTATATTAATTATTAACTATACTTGTATTATTTATAATTTATATTTCAGTTAATGAACATATACCTAATTCTCTTCTAAATTTAGTAAAGTTTTGTTCATTTAATGGTTTGGTTAATATATCAGCAATTTGTTTTTCAGTATTAATATATTCAAGAGTTATGACTCCTTTACTTATATTATCTCTAAGAAAATGATGTGTAATATCAATATGTTTTGTTCTAGCATGATGAGTTGGATTTCTAGATAGGTTTATTGCACTAGTATTATCACAATAAATTGGTGATTTAGTTATAATTAATCCAAAATCTTTTAAAGTTTGTTGCATATATAAGTTGAGAACAAACCAAAGAAACAGATATATATTCTGCTTCAGTTGTTGACAAGGATACAATGTTTTGCTTCTTACTAAACCAGGAAACCAGAGAATGTCCTAGAAAGTGACAAGTTCCACTTGTACTTTTTCGGTCTGATTTACAACCAGCGTAATCAGCATCACAATATGAAATTAAATCAAATACATCATTTTTAGGGTAAAATAAACCATAATCTAAAGTATGTTTTACATATCTTAAAATTCTTTTAACAACTTTTAAGTGAGTTTCTTTAGGTTGAGATTGGTATCTTGCACAGAGACAGACACTATGCATGATGTCAGGACGACTTGCTGTTATATTAAGCAGCGAACCAATCATTCCCCTATATAAATTTTGATTAACATATTTTGATTTATCTTCTTTACTTAAAGATACATTAGTTGTCATTGGATTTGGTTTCCCACTAGAAGTGGTCAATCCAAATCTATTAATTAAATCCTTAGCATATTTTTCTTGACTAATGAAAATTCCTTTATGTAATTGTTTGATTTGAAGTCCCAAGAAGAAACTTAGTTCTCCCATATGACTCATTTCAAATTCTTTAGTCATTATATCTAAGAATTCTTTATTCATTATGTTATTAGTTGATCCAAATATTATATCATCTACATATATTTGTACTGATTGAATATCATTTTTGTTTCTTTTAATAAAAAGAGTTGTATCTATTTTACCAATTTCAAAACCAGATTGTAGTAAATAAGATCTTAGTCTTTCATACCAGGCTCTAGGAGCTTGTTTCAGACCATATAAAGCTTTCTTTAATTTATATACATGATTTGGAAATTTATTATCTTCAAAAAGTGGAGGTTGTTCAACATAAACATCTTCTTTTACAAAACCATTTAGAAAAGCACTTTTAACATCCATTTGACATAACTTGAAATTATTGTAGTTTGCGAAAGCAAGTAGGATCCTGATAGCTTCTAGTTTTGCTACGGGTGCAAAGGTTTCATCATAATCAATTCCTTCTTCTTGATAATAACCTTGCGCGACTAAGCGAGCTTTATTTCTCACGGCCTCACCAAGTTCATTCATTTTATTTTTATAAACCCATTTTGTTCCAATTATACTTTTATCCTCAGGTCTAGGAACAAGTTCCCAAACATCATTTCTGGTGAACTGATTCAATTCTTCTTGCATAGCAAGAATCCATGAATCATCAGATGATGCTTCCTTTGGATTTTTAGGTTCAATAGTTGATATAAAAGCTACATTACTCATACTATTTAGTTAATTTCTTGTTTTAACTATAGATTCAATATTTCCTAGTGTATTTTCTACAGGATGATCTTTTAATAGCCTAATTCTTTTATTAGGTTGAATGATTTCACAATTAGTTTCATTCGGTTCATTATTTAAAGTTACAAAATTTTCTTCATCTTCTATATGTACGGTATCTTTAAAATTTTCATCAAAAGATACATGCATTGTTTCTTCAATAGTGTTAGTTCTTAAATTATAAACTCTAAATGCTTTACTTCTATTAGAATATCCAATAAAGATACCTTTGTCGGATTTAGGTTCAAATTTATCTAAATTATCTTTTGTATTAAGAATAGAACACTTACTACCAAAAACTTTAAAATAAGCTACTATGGGTTTCTTATTGTAAAGTAATTCATATGGTGTTTTATTAGTTAATGGTTTAATTAAAATCCTATTTAATATATAACAAGCTGTAGCGACTGCTTCAGCCCAAAAGTTTTTAGGTAAGTTACCATAAGAAAGCATTGTTCTAGCACACTCTTGAATCGTTATATTCTTACGTTCTACCACTCTGTTTTGTTGTGGAGTTCTTGGAAAAGAGAAATTATGAGTAATTCCTTTTTGATTACAGAAATTCTCAAAATTTTCATTTTCAAATTCTCCACCGTGATCACTACGAATAGTTTTTATTTTTAAAGAAAGTTGATTTTGAATTCTTTTAGAAAAATTCTTAAATAATTCAAAAGCATCACTTTTAAGTTTAAGAAAAATTGTCCAAGTATATCTAGGATAATCATCTACAATTACAAAAACATATTTATTGTGATTAATTGATTGAACTTGAGATGGACCAAATAAATCTAAATGAAGTAATTCTATAGGTTTAGAAGTAGAAATCATATCTTTTAATTTAAATGAACTTTTCTTAAGTTTTCCTAATTGGCAAGCATCACATATACTATCTACTTTAAAGTTTAACTTGGGAAGACCTCTAACTAAGTCAAGTTTTGATAACCTAGATAACAGTTTGAAATTTAAATGACCAAATCTTTTATGCCAGATCCAAGGGTCACTTGTATTAGCCAAAAGACATAAGTTATTATTTGAAATTTCATACTAAGGATGTAAATGTTTTTCTTCCTAATTCCTTCAAAGATAACATTTGACTTATTATCTTCGATGTGACACTTATCTTTTCCAAATTTAATTTTAAATCATTTATCACATAGTTGACTTATACTAAGCAGATTATGTTTTAAATTACTAACTAGCAAAACATCAGAAATAAGAGGAATTTTAGAATTACCAACATTGCCGATGCCAATCACATATCCTTTTGAGTTGTCTCCAAAGTTGACCAATCCACCATCTTGATATATAATGTCATTGAGTATCTCGGGATTTCCAGTCATATGCCTTGAACAGCCACTATCAAGTAACCATTTATCTTTCTCAATTTGCACAGTTTGTCCATTGGTTGTTAATTCTTCAAAAGCCATGTAACATTTATGTTCCTGCATAACAAACCAATTCGGTAGATAACTTGATTTTTCATAAAAACTATATGCAGACTTATCATACTTTGATGAAATGCATAAATTCAAACTAGTATTAACAAAATTTCCTAAAAATGCAATTTTTAACTTTTCAAGTTTCAGATTATGAAAACTATGAAAACCTATGCTCTGATACCAATTGAAAGGGAGTGCGAATTAAGGATCTTAAGGCTAATTTAACACTAGAGAGGGGGTGAATAGTGTTTAATGGATTCTAAGACTTATATGGACTAATTTAAAATTATGACACAAACAAATGTAGAACTTAATCACAGAACAATCACAGAACAATCACAGAATCAAACACAGATGCAAAAAGTAAATAAAAGGCAGTAAAAGGAAAGAACACACCAGATTTTATACTGGTTCGGAGTTACGCTACGTCCAGTCCTGCACCAAGGCAAACACCTTGTACAGATTTTTATTATACCAATGTCGAGATTACAATCCTCAATTTCTAAAGGCCTCGAGGTACCCTCCTGTCTTCGAGTCCGGGGCAAATTCTCTTGATTTACGGGACACAAGATCACCCAACTGATTTCCAGGCACAACCACACGTTATAGAGAGACTCGATAAACTTTTGATTACAAATTGATCCTATAACTCTGAATATCACTTTGATCTTCGAGAGAGGGCAGAGAATCAAACAAGAAAGAGATTCTAATTTGATTCACTTAAGAATTCGGCAGAATTTCGGCACGATCTTAAAAATATGAAAATTTTAGAATATGGATTTGTGGAGAAAACTGAAGAAAACAAGAAAATAGTTAGTTAAAAAATTCATTTGTGAAGGCTATTTATAGACCAGTAACGGTCATAACCATTCGTGAAGAGATTTAAACGAATAGACACTTCTTTTGAAAATTGAAACTTTTGAATTTAACGGCCACCATGTCGACATGGGGTATCCCATGATGTCGACATCCCTTAGTTAAAAACAATGTAAAATTTGTTTTGAAAATGGTATTGAAAGGAAAACAAGATGAAATGATTCTGGAGTAAAATAAACTAATTTTCCTATGATTTAAAATAAAGAAGAGTAGAAAAATATATTTTTAGTATGTATATATAAATTTGATTTTAAATCTCAAGTATATATATATATATATTATAAAAGAATTTATAAAAATCAGAAGAGAGTTTAAAAGCAAACGAAGTTTAAAAACAAACGAAGTTTAAAACAAGAGTTTATTTAAAAACAAAAACAAAGAATATTTTAAGGCTAAAACAACTTTTTGAGAATCATTTGGAAAGATAATTTTTAAAGCAAAAACATTTAAAAAAACAGTTTTGAAAATCATTTTAAAAAACCATTTTGAAGTAGTTTTGCAAGCTTCTTCCTGCAGAATATTTCATCAAATCAGGACTCGAGAACTTGTACAAAACCAAGATGTTCGTGGATTTGTAAGCCACTTGTCATAGGTTTGTAAGCTACTTGTCGTGGGTTTGTAAGCCACTAAGAAGGTAGAAATGGGTTCCATCCCAAATAAAATTTGGAAGGAAGATTTCCTTGCTATTATGAAGTTTTAACAAAACTAGACACTTATCTTGAAATCTTGATCTTGATACTCATGAGTCTTCAAACTTGATTTCTTCATTCTTGATCTTTATACTGTACAGTCTTCAATAATCAGTACCTGCCTTATATTTATCCTGCATAATAACATTCATATATATCTAGACAATAGTGTTAGTATATAAGTTATAATAAAATAAGTTACAAAGGTTGTTGTCATCAAAACCACTATCTCCAGTTCCTAACAATACATAGCAGCTACTACCGCCCACCTCAGAACATACTCCCAAATAAAATCAAGGGGTGGCCACCAAATCAATCACAAATTAATAGAATGGTATCGAAGAAATGTACCCGATAGTAGGAATGACCTCACTTGGCACGTCATGGCTCCTGTTTTAGCCACATCAAGCTGACTCACAGGAGTCAGGGTCACGTAAATACCTCATTCAGAATCATTTGCCAAACCATCCTACTTCATTTCTGGAATCTCCACCACGTACACAGTTGTTAAAGTGGTTTTCGGTATTGGCGGAGAGTATGACAATATCCGATCTCGGTCTCTTTAACAACCAACCGCTTATTTCACACCGGGTGGTTCTTTTACATTTCAAAAGTCAATTCATAATTAATATCAAAATATCATATTCGATTTCCAAACCATATCACATTCGAAATCATATTCACTTCCAAAACCATATTCACATCAAAATCATATTCACTTTCAAATATCATATTCACTTATGAAATTATCGATAAGATAGGTTAATTAAATCCTCGTTCTAAAATCATCATATTTAATCAAATATGTCATTTCAAAAAAAGGTATCAATGTCAAAACCCAACTTAGGTTGTATTATCATCAAGGATTTAAATGTAAATACTTTCTCTTTACACGGTCTGAAATTTTAGAAAATAGTTTAGATAGACATAAATAGTTTTATTAGTTTAAATAGATTAGAATAGTTTAAATAGTAGAAATAGTTTCCAACAGATTTAAATTTGATTTAATTAGATTTGAACGATTTATATAGATTTAAAGTACATTAAATGGATTTAAATTATCTTAAATAGATTTTAAATAGATTAAATAAATTAAAAATAGATTTAAATCATATTAAATAGATTTAAAATAGATTAAATAAATTTTAAAATAGATTAAATAGATAAATTAGATTAGTTTGGATTAAAGAGATAAAATAGATTAAAATAAATTAAAAATAGTTTAAATTGATTAATATAGTTTAAATTAGTTTAAAATAGATTTCAATGTTATATCCAAACATTTTCAATAACTCAATTTCGATAATTCATTTATATTAGACACTTCAACATGAAATTCTAATTTAAATCCTTTGAACAATTCATTAAATCAATTCCAATTTCAACATTAACGCTTGGATTATCGAAAATAATTCAATATATATGAATCAATTTCTATTTCAAAATGCCAGTTAATTGAATTCAAAATTTAAAGAATTAAAAATCATTTAATTTAACTAATCCGGTGTCCGTATATAATTTTCTACCCTATGGTTAAGTGATACAGATATTTATCATTTCAATCCACAATTTCAAATTTTACGGTTATATATCATTTCAAACCGCAATCACGAATTAAATAAAATCCATAAAATCGCTCGAGTTTATCATTTCAACCCATAACGATTTTTCCCTAATATATAGATCGTTCGGGTATGTATCATTTCAACCCATAGGGAACTTATAGTGTTATAACAATATAAAATACAACATCCAGTCATCCAATATCAACAATCAAACATCCATCACAATCATCATCCAAATCAATCAATAAACAACAATAGATAACTGATAATCAATAACAGGTATTAAATTGACAATTTAAATTCAATATTAAATTAAACGATAATTAAATGCAATAAAAGTCAAATTTAACTAGAATGACAATTTAAACATACCAAACATCAATCAATAAATTTCAAAACACATTAAAATTTTAATTCAACTAATATAAGATAATTTAGTAATTGTGAGTGGGTTAAAACACTCACCTTTGATTTCAAATCGATTTGAAATCCAAATAAAGGCCCAAAATTCAACAGTCTCAGAATACATCTAAACTGGAGTCAAAATGTCCGGAATTTTGATACGATCCCAACGAAATAAACCGCGCGTGAAACGGACCTCGTATGCGAAAGTTATAACAATTAGAAGTTTATACGATTTATATTTAAAATAAATAAAATAATAAAAAAACAAAGCCACATCACCCGATTTCACGCGGTCAAACCCTAGCCACGTCTCGATCGCGACCATCTCAAGTTGCAACCGCTGCCTTTGATTGATGACCACGCCTCCTACACGCAGTTACGCCTCGATCAGGTCGAACCACTGAGCCGCCCTCGTTCACGCGCCTCTCCACCTCAGACGTGGCCACCTCCGCCTCCTCCGTTCTCTCCGCCGCCGCCGCCGCCGCTTTGACATCACTTTCCGGCGAATAGAGGACCATCCAGCACAAACAAATGGTACCGATGGGTGCTGCTCGACGTCAGCTTCCCATCGCCACCTCCCGATCGTCGATCGGGCAACGATCCACCATTGGATCATCCAAAACCTAGAATGGACGGCTAAGGTTCATCTTCGATTTCTGGATAAACGGTGATTTGATTGAAAAAACGAATAGCACCAGTGGATTACGCTCATCAAGAGCTTCAAAATGGTATATAATTTGTTATGGTTTGGAGGAGTTTGATTTTTGGATTTTGTTTTGAAATTGAATTGAGGGTTTGCAAATTTGATTTTGTTTCTGCCATTGAGAAGAAGGAGCAGACAGATCGAGTTATATGTACGGAATAAGAAAATGACTGCTAGGGTTTGGGAATAAGAATATTTATATTAACAAAGCACGATAAGAAAGAACGAACGCGGATCAAACTGGTACGGATGACAAATAGCGACCCAAAAGCCCATTCTGCCTCCGAAACAAAAGTAGGTCATCCCATATATCAAAATAGACGTTTTCGATATTTTTAAACTCAATAGAACAGGTTTCAGGTCCTAATTCCATTGTATGAAGCAGTTAGCTTTAAAATCAGCTTATTTCAAATTGTTTTCAATTGACTGTTAATAAATTTATTTCTACGCGTTTCGAGTTTGTACGATCAAACAACAAGTCTGATCGCTACAAAACTTTAAACCTTATAATAATTCACCGTTATGGATCCGATGAAACTGGTTTCGTCAAAATCTGAGACAGTGGCTAAAATGACTACTTTCACGTTAATTAAATAAATTAATATTAAATTAATTAATCACTTTTTAATTCACTATTTAATAACCAACAATTTTCATCATTTTTGATTACTTAGACATTTACACTAATTTAAAACAATTTTACATATCAATTCAGTATTAAATATTACACTAATTACAGTGTTCAGTTTCAACTGTAATAAAATCCAGTTAAGTATATATTTAATTGCAATAAATTGATTTAATTCGATTTAAATCTTTTTATTCAATCAATTATTACTTTATAGACATAGTTAACATTTGTTTATATCTTATTACACTAATATTCCACTAATATTCTACAATTATCATCTATTACCATATTAGGTGTAGTATTACAATTACATTGAATTTTTGACGGTTTTATTATAATTTAAAATCTCAATAAATTAATTTATCTTTGTTACACTCTTTTTATTTAATCAATTATGGCATTATGAATAAAATTGACATTTTTGTACATTTTATTACATTCACATTTTACAGTTATCATCTTAACTCATATTAACGTAACATTTAATTACATTTTATTGTAATTGATTTTAAATTTAATTCAATAGATTAAATAAATTGGTAACATATAATAATTGTCACCATTAACTTTTAATCACATTTATAAGTTTATTATTTACAAACAAATGTTATACTACTACTACAACATTACTTTTATCAATTACAATTAATTACACCTTATTTCATAATTAATACCACATTTAAATTATCAATTACTACTTTAATCCAACTATCAATTAATACATACATTATTACAATTTATTTACAATCTATAACCAATTATAACTTCTATTTATCTCAATTAATTGGAATTACATTTAAAGCAGTTATCAATTACCTTAAATTAATACTATTACACTTCATTCCAATTATATTCTTATTATTCAATCACAAAATTTAATTTCTTACAACATTAAATTACAAAATCTTATTAAATTAACGATTTTTAATTATCAAAATTTATGGGTCGTTACACTCTCCCTCACTTAAAACTTTTCATCCTCGAAAAGGAAAAAGAAGGGAAAAAAAGGAATTAAGTAATCAATATATCTTATTCAAAATATTAAAATTATAAACAATTAATTTACACAATTAAATAATTTAAATAAAATATATCTATTTATAACAATTAAATCCTTTGTATTCAAGTTAACAAAAGTTAGTGTAACGACCCGTAAATTTTAGATAATTTTATTTATTTATTTATTTATATATTTAATTGAAATTTTGTGAAACTTTAAACAATAAAATTTTGAAATTTAAATTTGATATTTGAAATGCGTTTGGTTTAACATAGCAACTGGTAAATTTTCATCAGAAAATTTGGAAGTTTATTTTCTAGTGTAATTTTATTCCAATTTATATCAGTTAAAATTGATGATAATAAAAATGTTCCGAAACCTAAATATGTCAACATGAGAAAATTTATTTAGAACACTCTGAATCGGACTGCGTAATCCGTTTCGTGAAATTCGGACGTTTCTAGCTCCATTTGGATTTTTCCATACGGAATAGCAGCATTTTCGATACCGATTATCGACTTTTGATTCGATGATCGTACCACTGACATCTGTATACCATTTTGATCGTCTCGTCGTGCTGATCTCTACAGTATGGTCATTTGAACGTTTTGAGGTTCGGGACGCGACGGAAACAATCAAACTGTGCGTCGTACCGGTACCGAAATTGGTGACTTTTGATTTCCTTTCTTTCAAATTTGAACAGTGGCCACGGAAATAAATTGCTTTAAAGTTTTTCCAGCCGTATCACTTGAGACCGTTGCACTACTTCAAGAATTTCACCTGAATAAGAGCTGGACCGACATATATATATATATATATATATATATATATATACACACGTTCAATTGAACCGGCTCTTCCTCTCTCCTCTATTTTTTCTTTCTTTTTCACACGCCTCCTCCTTCACACAAAAAAAAGAAAAAAAAAGAAAAAGGGAAAGAGTCCAACAGCCAAAACAAGCAAATCACCTCTTCAATCTGCCTTCCCCTCTCTCTCTGCTGAAACCTCACGTCTACCCTTCATCTGACCTTCTTCCACCCAACAAGTGCAGCCTCTGCCTCATGCGAGCACCCTCCAACCGATTCCCACCTCTCACCCATCAACACGTGAATCACCTCGGCCTTCTTCCCGCATATATATAAAAGGTATATAATTTATAAAATTTCGTATATATTAGTATATGTATTATAGTTTATATATAAGCTTGTATTTATAATCTATTAAGTGTTTATATAGAGGATGTTTATAAAATATGTAATTGTAATAGTTTTATATATTAAATGTTAGTGGACTGTTAGGTATGCGAATATATTTATTTTGCAATAGTATATATATATATAAGCCAGCGTTTTCGAATAGTGTATATATATTAGATTTTATGTTAAATTGTTATCTCGGCTTATGTTATATATTTAATAATTATTAAGTTTTGATTTTGTTGTATGGATGTTATATATATATAGTTTATTCAAGTTGGAATTTTGTATACAAATCTAGTTTATATATTAGTTAATATATATATATATATATATGAAAGTTCTACAACACAATTACTTATGGATAAAGTTGTACGTGTACGTATATATATATATAAAGTACATCACTGATTGCAGTTTTATATTAGCATATATATAAATATTTTCGGTTGTATGTTTATATTCCGGTTATAAAAGTTGTAGATCTACTTATTATAAAACAATTTCGTTTATTCTTATATTTTTTCTGTAAAATGTATATAATTATACGGTAATTTAAGTGAATGTGTATGAAAACTCTGGGATTGTCTGTCGTACAATATATATATCTGTTGGTTTCAAGTGTTATTCAGTTTTGTAAACTGTTTATATATGAGTGTATACACGGTTATTTCATTTAGTTGTAAATTTGGCTGAGTGTTAAAGTATAAAGTTGGTTATTTATTTAATTGCTTGACTGTATATATTTTATAGGTTATTGGTATGACTAACAAACGTATTTGTGTTCAAATCTATGTTGTAGTTGGTTATGTATATATATATATATTGTGTTAAGCTATATAATACTATTAGCTATATATATAATAATGTTTTGGATATATTGATTTATTTATCGATTTGAGTTTATTTTATAAGGGTCTCCTTTGGTTTTTCTATAATATTTAAAGCCCGACATCTCTATTTATGTATAAACCTTATTTATGTTGATATATATAGTATCTAAAATATAATGTAATATATTTAAATTTAAAGGTGTCTGAATTTAGAGTATGATTTATATATATCCGTATAGTTATTTATAGATATATATATATATGAATAAATTTTCTTATACCATTTATCGCCATCAATCCAGTTGATTCGATTTTTGTCAACTCCAAGCTGTCAGCCTTGTCCGTCTAATACGTGCCAATCTATTTTGCTTTGGGAGTCGTGCTTGCATATCGTAACTCATCTTATTCTCGTCCATCTCTAGCCTCGAAAGGTGAGCAATCACTCACGATTAACGTTCTTATATTTTTTTAATTTGATTTCAATTGAAACGACAATTGAAATATGCTGCTGCTAGTTATTTACATTGTTATATATATGCCATTATCTATATCTGTTCACTTGTGACATCTGCACCATTATCTGTTATTTATATTGATGATATGTGCCTGTTACTGTTGTTATTTTATTATCATATCTATTATCACTCTGCAAGTTTCCTGTTAGTATAGAATCACTATGGGTTGAAATGATACATACCCAAACGATCTGTAGAATAGGAGAAAATCGTTATGGGTTGAAATGATAAACCCAAGCGATTTTCATTAAATTGAATTTGGGATTTCGGGTTGAAAAGATATATACCCGAATATGTTTAAATTGCAGATTGAAATGGTAAATATCCGTATCACTTGACCATAGGATAGAAAATTTTATACAGACACCGTTGGTCTATTTATATATTTTTGAAAATGATTTCTATGATTTTGAAAAGAAATAAATGATTTTGATAAACATTGATTTTTTAAAGATTTATCAAAGTTGATTTAATAAAGTTGATATATATAATATGTTTAAGTATTTATTTAATATATATATTTTTAAATATAGAGTTTATAATGATTCAAATTGGAAAGATAAATTTTGAAATTGATTTGATGTTTATTTAAGAATTTTACTTAAATAAGTTTGGTTTGAAATTATTAAATTTGAGATTTTAAAGATATGATTTTATAACTTGATCTAGATTTAAAGTGATATTTCAAATAAATTGAAGGAAATATTTAGTTTATTGTAATTTGGGTTTGTTTTAAATGATATTGGATTTATCAAGTGAATATTTTAAGACTAAAATAATAGAAAAATGAATTTGATATATATATATATATATATATATATAATTATCGAATTTAGTTTTGAAATTGTTGAATATATTGACTTTGAAATATATTGAATTTTGATGGATTATTGTGTGGTTCAAATCTATATTTGAAAACGGTATAATTTAAAATGGTTTATTGAGAAATTTAATTGAGTTGAAACATAGCTGAATTTGGAAGTCGAGTTGATTTGAATCGATTTATGAATTTGTGGAAACTATTTTATACTATAAAGTATTTTAAATTATATTTAAAGCTATTTTATATTATTTTATAAACTATTTTAAATATACTAATCATTTTTAAATATAAATTATTTTATTATAAACTATGTTAACTTATAACTATTTATATAAACTATTTTATTTATAAACTATTTTGTTATATATACTAATTTTAATATCTAAACGGTTTAATAGGGAAGTGTTATGATTTCCAAAATGCTATGATTTCAATGCTGTGATTTCCAAAGTGTTTTGATTTTTAAGGACTATGATTTCGAAAGCGTTATAACTTTGGAAAGTGATATGATTTTTGGAAATGGATATATTTGAAATGGAAATGATATCGTATTGATTTGGTTTTGAAATGGAAATGATATTTTGATTTTGAAGTATAGACTATTTTGAAACGACCGCGGTGTTATAATAATGATTGGTTGTTAAAGAGACCGGGATCGGATATGGACATACTCTCTGTCGATACCGAAAACCACTTTAACAACTGTGTACGCGGTGGAGTTTCCAGAATGAAGTACGATGGTGGCGACGATCCTAAGGTATATACGTGGACCCAACTCCCGTGAGTTGGCATAAGGTGGCTAAAACAAGAGCGATCTCGGACCAGTGAGGTAGCACCTCTTATCGGATGCACTTCTTCTATACCATTCTATTACTTTGTGATTGTTTAGGTGCACCCCTTGATTTGGGAGTGTTGTTCGAGGTGGAGCGGTAGTGGCTGCTATGCGTTTCCATCAGTCCGTGTGCGTAATTGGTATATCTACCCTGGCATTGCCTTGTGTGCCGTGTCACCTACCATATCGAGCTTTACTACGAGTTTCTATTTGTGTCGTACTTATGGAGTATCTTCTCGTAGCCTCTCGGGGTATGCAGGTACTGTATAGACTATTGGCACTATTATGTGTTAAGGGCTATATGGGTAACCCCTTAACGCTATTTAAAAGTATGTTTATTTTATATTAGACATTATTATAATAGCGCAATATTACTACATAGTAGATATTTTAACGGATCCTTAGAGGATGGTTATCCCAAACATCCTTTAAGTTACTTGTATTTCAGTTGATATTTCACTTGATTTGGATTTATTAATATAAGAATGTTAATCCTGACTCGAGTGTTTGTGTTTTGCTTTACGCTCGGGTCAGACTGAGTGATACAGCATTTGAGACTCACCTTTGGAGTTGGAGCTTCTCTTGGAGACCCAGCAATCTATCGATTCCGCTATCAGTTATTCAGTTGATTCCAGTGATGTATTCAGATCTTGTATTTGATTATTGTATTGAAACATCTATGTATTCGAGACTTCTGATGTATCTTGTTTAACTCTATTATATATAAATAGTAGCTTCATGAACTACTATTCTTTTATTTCCACTGCTTATCGTTTATTACTCTGTGTCTGTGGTTCTGTGATTTGTTTATTTACTGTATATCAGAGTTTTGTCAAATTTAAATTAACAATCCATTGTTTTGAATTATTCAAGTCCGGCATGTGTGGATTTATTGTCGATTTGAATGGTCCAAAATACTGGTTCATTACAGTTCGGAAAACATTTCACAAAATTTTCTAAGTCCAAAATTTATGGAAAATTTCGGCAGAGTCTCCTTTGTACGAAGAGGTCTGGGAGAAATAATAATATCAATAATAACAGTATAAATCACATAATTTTCAAAATAATATATCCCAAACCATGGAAAAATAATATAATATTGCTAGAAAACCGTAATCCGAGAACGTACCTATTTGTCGGGCAAACTATGCTTATTTTATGAAACCAAAAGCAGTAGCAATTGCTTCCATAACCTGTATTTCACTTATACAATCTAAAAGAGTTAATAATTATATAAAAGAGAAATATTTTAAGTTGTTTCAACTAATAACAACAAAACAACAAAACATAACAACAATCATTTGTAAATAAATAGTACAAACACCATTTTCAACAAAGAGAGCAACCATCCACCCATAGCAACCAAAACAAACGGTTTGTTCGGGTTCAGAACTTCTAATCATATAAAATGATAAATAAATTATGAAGTAAACCATACACTCAACAGTCGTAGATAAAACTTTAAAATTTATTTATACATCTCTATACAAAATAGAAGTATCATTTCCCAACCAATCCATAAGCCCAATAAACAAAGAATTCAACACATTTTTAAGTTTACCCTATTTATCTTTTCACATCATTTATTGTTCGTTTTTTTTCATATAATGATTTTTTTAATTCACGTTCATTACCTACAAAATTTTAAATTTCATTCCTCCATGTAAGGCTTATTTTATTAATTTACATTCTTTACTTACATAAGTTATATCCATTTCAATTATTTGGATCATAAATGAATTCATTATTGAAGTATTGTATACATTTTTATTTCAGTTTACTTCACATTTACAATTTAGTTTGCTTTTCTTTTTTTTCATCATTTTCTTTTCTTTTCTCATTCATATAATTTTTATTTCATTAATTTACATTCATTATTACTTACAAAAGTTCAATTCTCCTTTATTCATACAGTGTCATTTTCTTTCATTTTTATTAGTTTACATTCATTGCTTAAATAACTTATTTTTATTTCAATTATTGGATTGTACATTATTAGGTAGTTTCTTTACAATTCAATTCACCATTTATAGATTATTCCTTTTTCACATTCATTCTTCCATATAAAGTATTATCGAATATTAACTCCATTTCTAAATCATTTCCAATGTTCTCTGAAGTTATAATCATTTAATTTATATAGTACTCATTTTAATTATAAATGACTTCAATATTAATTCAAGTTTATAATTATTTACTTACAGTATTCACCTTTACCATTAAATCTGATTATAAATAGCTTAAAATGTTAACTTAAGTTTATAATCATTTTTCTTACATTATTCACTTCTATTACATTTAATTAGTAGCATTTCAAACTATTGACTTAAGTTTATAACAATTTATAACATTAGAATTTCTTATTTATAGAAGAAATTCCATTGAACACTTTAACTTTTTTTCCAAGTTTTACTTGTAAAATATTCTATTAAATATTCTTATTAACATTTTAACTTTTTAATAATTTGGTAAGTTATATACATATATATACATATATACATATATATATATATATATATATATATATATATATATGTGTGTGTGTGTCTTTTAGAATGCAATTAAATACTACCCAAGTTTATCTTATATTTTTAGTTAACAAATGTTCAATAGTTACCATTTCTTATTTTCATTTCCTTTTTTATTTACAGTTCTCAAAATTTCAGTTTCTTACCCATTTCATTAATCGCTTTAACATCAAATTTCTTATTTTCATTTTTGATATAGTCAAGATTTCCATTCATTACAATAATTTCAATTTCTAATTTACAGAAACTTAAGAACTAAACACCCGGGTTCCATTTCAATCCTTTTTAAAATAATATATATACTCATAACTTATATATATATATATCAAATCAAACTTCAGAAATTAAAATTAAGTTTCGTTTCTCAAAACGGATGTGCAGTAAAACTACTACAGCAGTCTTCCTACTTTGAAACTCGAAAATGGACGTCGATGATGCGTGCACTCATCACCGAAATTATTTTCCAGCGATAGAGAGGGGAGTACAGAACTTATTTCCTTCCAAAATTCTTTTAAACAATTTTTTCAAATCATATTGAAATATTTATATCTGAAAATACTTTCAAATAATACTAATATTATATTCCAAAATCTTTTGAAATAAATTTCAAAAATCCCTGAACTTCAGTTCTAAACTTCCAATTTATGTTTACTTTATTTGTAAATCCTAATTTTTTTCTCAATATTTATAAAATTTCTCTACCTTACAAACAACATATTATATCCAACTATATCATTTATATAATTTATTATTTCATATACAAAATATATAATAGGCAAAATTATTTCATTTACCTATATTTCAAAACAATATTGTGTCGGTCTGTCCAATTAAGTGTTTAGAAATTCCTATCGATGACATAGCATCCTATGTACCGACCAGAATTCATAAATACTAAAAGGAATATATTAACACAATACCAAACCTTTTTTAACACTAACAAATATGCTCTCTCATATATACACTCAACGACTCATTCTAGGGTATCACTACCCTATTTTACTATGAGTCAGACCCCACAAAGTTAAGGTTATCACTAAAACAAAGCTCTGATACCAATTGTAACGACCAGCCTTTTTGGACGTTTTAAGCAGACACACACGTCAGACTCAAACCATTCAAAAGGGCAGATTGTTATGGGGTAAATAAGAAAAAGCAGAGAAAGAAAAAAACAAATACAGAATCTCGCAGCGAAATGACAAAATATAATAACCAAATAAACATTTCATGAAGCTATTTACAAATACATTGATTATACTTTTATAATACAGATCAGAGTTTCATACAGCAAGAATAAATAATAAATAAATGCAGAGGAACAACATGATGCAGTGGAATAAATATAGTACATAATAATAGTACAAAATCTTCGTCTTCGTCCTCCAGAAAGCAGTCTTCAATAAACTGAAAAGCTCGGGCTAACCCGAGCGAATTGAAAAGACAAAACACTCGAGTCGGAACTAAAAGATCTTATGTAAGTTAAATCAATAGTAAATAAATATGAGTGTGACGGCGTCAGATATGTTTATGGGGTTTGACATCTCCTATCCAGTGTCTAACGTGAATGCAATAACTTAAGAGATGTTCGAGATTACCATCTCCTAAGGATCCGTTAAACTATCTACTATGTAGTACAATACGCTATTATAATAGTGTTTACAGTAAAGTAAAGTATTAAAATAGCGTTAAGGCATTACCCATATTCCCCTTAACACATTTTATATATTCCCATAGTTTATACAGTACCGTACGCTCCTCCGTGAGGTTTACCCAGAGGGCACTCCATAGGTATATTACAAAACAAACTCGTAGAAGGCATGATAGGGCATGTGAACATGGCACTCGAGGTAATTCCAGGGTAGATATACCAATTGCGGATCTAGACTAGTGGTAACGCATAGCAGCAACTACCGCCCACCTCGGAACACATTCCTAAATAAAATCAAGGGGTGGCCAACAAATCAATCACAAAGTAATAGAATGGTATCAAAAAAATGTCCTCGATAGGAAGAATGACCTCACTTGGCCCGGCATGGCTCCTATTTTAGCCACATCAAGTTGACTCACGGGAGTCAGGGTCATGTAAATACCTCATTCAGAATCGTTCGCCAAACCATCCTACTTCATTTCAGGAATCTCCACCACTTACACAGTTATTAAAGTGGTTTTCGGTATTGGCAGAGAGTATAACAATATCCGATCCTGGTCTCTTTAACAACCGACCGCTTATTTCACACCGGATGGTTCTTTTACATTTCAAAAGTCAATTCATAATTAATATCAAAATATCATATTCGATTTCTAAACCATATCACTTTCAAAATCATATTCACTTCCAAAACCATATTCACTTCAAAATCATATTCACTTTCAAAAATCATATTCACTTATGAAATTATCGATAAGATAGGTTAATTAAATCCTAGTTCCAAAATCATCATATTTACTCAAATATGTCATTTCACAAAAAGGTATCAGTTTCAAAACCCAACTTAGGTTGTATTATCATCAAGGATTTAAATGTAAATACATTCTCTTTACACAGTCTGAAATTTTAGAAAATACTTTAAATAGGCATAAATTGTTTTAATAGTTTAAATAGATTAGAATAGTTTAAATAGTAGAAATAGTTTAAAATACATTTAAATTTGATTTAATTAGATTTAAAATGATTTATATAGATTTAAAGTAGATTAAATGGATTTAAATTATCTTAAATATATTTTAAATAGATTAAATAAATTAAAAATAGATTTAAATAGATTTAAATCATATTAAATAGATTTAAAATAGATTAAATAAATTTTAAAATAGATTAAATAGATAAATTAGATTAGTTTGGATTAAAGAGATAAAATATATTAAAATAAATTAAAAATAGTTTAAATTGATTAATATAGTTTAAATTAGTTTAAAATAGATTTCAAAGTTATATCCAAACATTTTCAATAACTCAATTTCGATAATTCATTTATATTAGACACTTCAACTTGAAATTCCAATTTAAATCCTTTGAACAATTCATTAAATCAATTCCAATTTCAACATTAACGCTTGGATTATCGAAAATAATTCAATATATATGAATCAATTTCTATTTCAAAATGCCAGTTAATTGAATTCAAAATTTAAAGAATTAAAAATCATTTAATTTAACCAATCCGGTGTCCGTATATAATTTTCGACCCTATGGTCAAGTGATACGGATATTTATCATTTCAACCCGCAATTTAAAATTTTACGGTTATATATCATTTCAAACCGCAATCCCGAATTAAGTAAAATCCATAAAATCGCTCGAGTCTATCATTTCAACCCATAACGATTTTTCCTTAATCTATAGATCGTTCGGGTATGTATCATTTCAACCCATAGGGAACTTGTAGTGTTATAACAATATAAAATACAACATCCAGTCATCCAATATCAACAATCAAACATCCGTCACAATCATCATCCAAATCAATCAATAAACATCAATAGATAACTGATAATCAATAACAGGTATTAAATTGACAATTTAAATTCAATATTAAATTAAACGATGATTAAATGCAATAAAAGTCAAATTTAACTAGAATGACAATTTAAACATACCAAACATTAATTAATAAATTTCAAAACACATCAAAATTTTAATTTAAGTAACATAAGATAATTTAGTAATTGTGAGTGGGTTAAAACACTCACCTTTGATTTCAAATCGATTTGAAATCCAAATAAAGTCCCTAAATTCTACAGTCTCAGAATTCGCCCAAACTTGCGTCAAAATGTTTGGAATTTGGATACGATCCCAATGAAACAAACCGCGCGTGAAACGGACCTCGTATGTGAAAGTTATAACAATTATAAGTTTATACGATTTATATTTAAAATAAATAAAATAATAAAAAAGCCACATTTCCCGATTTCACGCGGCCAAACCCTAGCAGTGTCTCGATCGCGACCATCTCAAGTTGCAGCCGCTGCCTTTGATTGATGACCACACCTCCTACATGCAGCTACGCCTCGATCTGGTCGAACCACTGAGCCGCCCTCGTCCACGCGCCTCTCCACCTCAGACGCGGCCACCTCCACCTCCTCCATTTGCTCCACCGCCGCCGACACTTTGACATCACTTTCTGGCGAATAGAGGACCATCCAGCACAAATGAATGGTACTGATGGGTGCTGCTCGATGTCAGCTTCCCATCGCCGCCTGCCGATCTTCGATCGGGCAACGATCCACCGTTGGATCGTCCAAAACCTAGAATGGACGGCTGAGGTTCATCTTCGATTTCTGGACAAACGGTGATTCGATTGTAATAATGAATTGCACCAGTGGATTATGCTCGTCGAGAGCTTCAAAATGGTATATAATTTGATATGGTTTGGAGGAGTTTGATTTTTGGATTTTGTTTTGAAATTGAATTGAGGGTTTGCAAATTTGATTTTGTTTCTGCCATTGAGAAGAAGGAGCAGACAGATGGAGTTGTACGTACGGAATAAGAAAATGACTACTAGGGTTTGGGAACAAGACTATTTATATTAACAAAGCACAATAAGAAAGAACGAACGCGAATCAAACTGGTACGGACGACAAATAGTGACCCAAAAGGCCATTCTGCGTCCGAAACAAAAGTAGGTCATCCCATATATCAAAATAGACGTTGTCGATATTTTTAAACTCAATGGAATAGGTTTTAGGTCCTAATTCCATTGCATGAAGAAGTTAGCTTTAAAATCAGCTTATTTCAAATTGATTTCAATTGACTTTTAATAAATTTATTTCTACGCGTTTTGAGTCCGTATGATCAAACGACAAGTCCGATCGCTACGAAACTTGAAACATTACAACAATTCACTGTTACGGATCCGATGAAACTGGTTTCGTCGAAATCCAAGACAGTGGCCAAAATGGCTATTTTCACGTTAATTAAATAAATAAATATTAAATTAATTAATCGTTTTTTAATTCACTATTTAATAACCATCAATTTTCATCATTTTTGATTACTTAGACATTTACACTAATTTATAACAATTTTACATATAAATTCAGTATTAAATGTAACGACCCGTATTTTTAACGGATCGATAAGTTCGACAGAATCTGGAGTTTTAGCATTTTGAGCCATTTCAGATTTTAGGCAATTTTTGGCTAAGTCCTAAGTCGTTCACGACTTAGCATAAGTCGTGAGTCGTATACGACTTAGGAGATTGGAGTGTTGACACAGGGCTTGGAGTTAGGTCGTTAGACGACTTAAGGAAGACTAGTTGTTGGCTTTGGTTAGGTCGTAGGCGACCTAAGGGGTTAAGTCGTGACCGAGTCATATGTTAGGTCACACGCATTCATAAGTCGTTGCCGAGTTTAGTGTTTGTTCGATGAGTCGTATTCCAGTAAGCTGTTGAGTCGTGAGCGACTGAGGAGTTAGCGGTCATAAGTCGTAGAAGCATAGATGTGATGAGTCGTATCTTCTGCCAAGTATAAGTCGTGACCGAGTTAACTAATAAGTCGTAGAATGAGTTGTCTCGTCTAACCAGCTAAGTCGTATCCCAGCAGGTTGTTAAGTCGTTAAGTCATATAGACGAAGGTGCTAAGTCGCAACCGACTTAGTGGTTGAGTCGTATACCCAAGTTAAGGTGATGAGTCGTACTCATGTTGTCTGATGAGTCGTACCAGTTATTTGATGAGTCGTACCAGTTATTTGATGAGTCGTAGGTTGAACTCTTTGTTAAGTCGTATCTTCTGATGAGTCGTAGCCTTTGTGTTGAGTCGGAAGATGCTATAAGTCGTATACGACTTAGGAGATGGCTGTTTTGTCGTGAGTCGTAGACAGATGAGGATTAAATCGTAGGAGCGTGTGTTGACTCGTAGCTTGGTTAAGTCGTAGGGGGTTGTTGAGTCGTAGGGGCTTGAGTCGTGAGTCGGAAACGACTTAGGAGATAGACTAGTTACGACTTAAGGGCAGTTTTCAGCTATAAATAGGAGGGGTTGTTCTCACTTTTTGGGATCCGGATTTTGAAGCGACGAAGTGCTGCCATTTTGAGAGCTCGACTTCTACACTTCTTCACTTCTTTTCTCCACTCTAATCTAGTGCTTCCTTCCATCCAAATCAAAGATCAAGATTGAAGATTCAAGAGCTTAAGTTGAAGATCTTCATCTTTTCAAGAGAGATTTCATCATTTGAAGCGGATTCGTGATAGATCAAGCTTGATCCTTTGCTGTCCAGATCTGAAGCGTGTTGATTTGGGTTTGTTTAGGTGATTTGGTGAGTGGTGATTATCTCTCACACGGATCCAAAGGAGTATATCGGATTGTTGGCTCGATTTGGTGTTAAAATAGAGATTTCCATGCATTTTCTTCATCCTAAGTGTAGATCCATATAGATCCATTGTTCATGATGATGTTACATCCATTTTATCATATGTTAACCTATGCAAGTTCATTCATCAAGTTTGTAGAGATATAATCCATGTTTTCATGCTTATTGGACTTTCAACTCTTTAATTACGAAAATGCCATTATTGTTATAATTGTCTACTTAGATCATTTTTGAATGCTTGATTGCTTGGATTGATGTTTGATTTGATTGATTGTTATGAACTAGATGATTGATGACTAGATTTAGATCGAAGGTGATTCAAAAGCTAAGGGAAAGGCTCTTGAATTGGGAAAGCTGCTCGTGGCATATGTAGCGGGATGATGAAGCTCTTATGCATAAATTTGATGATGTGATGATGAAATGAGGCTTTGCGAGGAGGTAATGAAGCGAGGCAATCATGTGATGAAGACTTGGTCTAATCCAGACGGGATCATTCCAAGCATGTTGATAACTCGGTGATATGATTCGAGTTGAGGATAATGAATGGATATGAGAATAGTCGTCGAGGAGGATGACTAGGAGGCTTGGATAGCATCGTTGTTGAAGGTTCTAGCATGCTCTAAGCAAGAGTACGTTTGGGCAGATTCGATAGTCCCAACGGCCAACTGTTGATGGTCGAGTACTCTGGGCAGATTCGATAGTCCTAGGCACGGGCTGCGACGACGTGCGGGAGTTATGTCTAGAACCGGGGTTTCCATTAGCCCTTGACGGACGGCTGAAAGAATGTGCCGGTCATTCAATTAACGGTGATATCGAAGCAATGATAACAGTGATAGCCAGAGTCGTGGATGTTTGGTTATATCGTCATTCGGACTCAAGAGCGGTATTTTCTGGGTGCTTATCTGATTTAGGCCTTGGTACTTGGAAAACATCGCCCTTGACTCGAGTGATATTAGCTTTACTTTAAATTGTATGCTCTGCTATGTTTGCTTCTGCTTAGTGTGTGTCTAGAGGCTATCACTGTAGAATGAGGTTGGAGTGGGAGGGTTGTATTCCTATTCCTTTTCCTTTATGCTCTTTTGGTATGTTGTTAGTTAATTTACTGCTCACTAAGACTGTTGTCTGACTCAAGGCTTTATGTTTTAATTCTTATTGCCTTGGGCTGTTCGTCCATTTTGGGACGGGCAGACTAGGTAGCAGGTGACAGGTGCTGTTCTCTTCTCACGATGCTGATATCGAAGACGAGCTAGAGGGTTGCATATTATCTTCTTCTTATGTACTGGATATTCCGCTGTTTTGTATTCTCTGAGAGATATGTAGTGAGGCTTGATGTATTGACTATGTGGATGCTTGTATTCAACTATTATGGAGTTTTATATGATGTCATTTTGTTCTGTAAAGCTTCACTATACATATGTTCTATTGTATTTTGTCCATGCGCTGTGAGTAACACGATAGATTCTGTCGTTTTAATCTTACCTTGACAATCGTCCATGGTTGCCTGGCACACCTTACAGCGCTCTATCTTTAGATTCGGTGCTGGGGTCATGGGCGGTCGTCACATTTGGTATCAGAGCCTTGGTTAATCGATTTTACCCAACGCTCGCCGTCGTAACTACGTATGAGAGACGTAATTGTATTTTGATGGATGAATACTATATATAATATAGTAGCTTAGTAGAGTTTGAGTCCTTTATGCAGTTGTTTCTCTAGATGTTCTAATCATTCCTTTTTATAGATATTGAGAATGAGTCGAAGAGGGAGACCAGCTGCTAGGGAAGGCCGTGCTACTGAAGAGACTGCTGACTATGCAGCCATGTTCGAAGCTATGATGACTTCGATCATGAGAAGGATACCAGTTCCGGGGGCAGCAGTTGATGTTGGAGTTCAAGTTCAAACTCCGAAACCAGTGGATTTTGCTAAGTTGTGCAAGGATTATACTACTCTTGGAGGGAAGGTTTTCTTGGGAACAGAATCTACCATTGAGGTCCAGAGGTGGATAGATGCTTGTAGAAGGATCTTTGGTGATTTGGGAATTGATGATGCAACTAAGAGGAAGTTGGCATCGAGGCAGCTTCAAGGGAGAGCTTCTGATTGGTGGAACTCTATTACCATCACTACTCCGGAAGAAGAGATTACTTGGGAGCAATTCCAAGTCAGATTTGAAGCTAAGTTCATTTCTACAGCTCAGAAGTCTGTTCTGTTCAAGAAGTTTGTAGAGCTCAAGCAGGGTGGAAGATCTGTTCTTGAGTATGTTTCTGAGTTTGAAGCTTTGTCCAAGTATGCCCGGTCATAAATTGAATCTGCTTATCAGAAGAATGAGAAGTTTGTGACCGGCTTGGATAGTTATCTTGGGAGGCAGTTGGTGGATCATTTGGACGATTCATTTGAGAAGCTTGTGGAGAAAGCTCTCAGGCATGAGAGTCTGTTTCCTAAGGATGGATCTGTTGTTGCTGTGACCAGGGAAGAGTCTAAACCCCAGCAGGGTGGAAACAAGAAGAGGAAGCAGCAGCAGCAGAAGGGTAATGATGGTCAGAAGAAGACGAAAGGCGAGGTGACTTGCTACAACTGTCAGCAGAAGGGCCATTTCTCGAAGGATTGTAAGAATCCTAAGGTGTCGATGAAGTGTCACAACTGTGACAAGCCGGGACATTTCAGGAAGAATTGTCCAGAGCCGAGGAGGGACAAGCAGATTGTGCAAGCTTATGCTTTGGGAGCTGTTCCGTCGTCTTCGAAAGCTCCTACTGCTGAAGAAAAGGGAAAGAGTGTGGTGGTTCAAGGTACTCTTTTCCTATGTGGTATTCCAGTTAGAGTTTTGTTTGATACTGGAGCATCGCATTCGTTTGTTTGTAATGAACTAGTAGGCCGGTTAGATTTGAAGCCGGATATTGTTGATAGGCCATTGGTTGTGACTAATCCAGTTGGGGGTTCGTCTTGTTTGTGTATGTTATGCCGTGGTCTAATTGTGTCGAGTCATGGTTGCTCTTTTGTTTGTGATTGCTTTGTTCTGAACTTTGCGGGGTTCAGAATTATCTTGGGTATGGACTGGCTTAGGAAGTATGCGGCTAAGGTTGATTGTGAGAGGCTGGAGGTGACAGTCGAGAATGTGGAGGGGCGAAAGATTGTGATACGATGTAAGCATGAGGAAGGCGTCTTCATGAGCTTCATGTATTCGCTAGTTGTTCCACGGGATGGACTGTCTTTAGTGCCAATCGCAAATGGATTCGAGGATGTCTTTGACGAAGTCAAAGGGTTGCCGCCGCATAGAGAGATCGAGTTTCGTATAGATCTAGTTGAAGGAGCCAGACCTGTTGTGATGCCTCTTAGGCGGATGGCGCCTAGGGAACAGCAGGAGTTGAGGGTGCAAGTTGATGACCTTTTACAGAAAGGATTCATTCGGCGTAGTGTGTCCGAGTGGGGTGCACCAGTTGTGTTTGCAACCAAGGCAGATGGGTCATTGAGATTGTGCGTCGATTATCGTGAGCTGAATAAGGTGACTAGGAAGAACAAGTATCCATTGCCGAGAATAGATGACTTGTTTGATCAGCTTCACGAAGCTAAGGTGTTTTCTCAGATGGATTTGGCAACGGGATTTCACCAGTTGAGAATGGCTAAGGATAGTGTGCCGAAGACCGCTTTTAGGACACCATCCGGTTTCTTTGAGTGGATGGTAATGCCGTTTGGATTAACTAACGCGCCAGCATATTTTGTGGATCTTATGAATAGAGTGTTCAGAGATCAGTTGAACAAGTTCGTACTTGTGTTCGTAGATGATATTCTGATTTATTCCAGAACGGAAGAGGAGCACAAGACGCACTTGAGTATGGTTTTGGAAATCTTGCGGAAACATCAGCTGAAGGCTAAGTTTTCGAAGTGTCACTTCCGGAAGAGTGAAGTGAGGTTCTTAGGCCATGTGATTTCTGGAAGTGGAATAGCGGTTGATCCCGCTAAGGTGGCAGCAATCCAGGATTGGATTAGACCTAAGAATGCATCTGATGTGAGAAGTTTTCTTGGATTAGCAGGATATTATCGACGGTTTATCAAAGACTTCTCCAAGGTAGCTGCACCGTTAACAGGATTGACGAAAAAGAACCAAGTGTTCAGTTGGGATGCTAAGTGTGAGCAAGCTTTCGGAATCCTGAAAGAGCGATTGACGAGTGCTCCTGTTTTGACTATTCCAAGTGGGAATGATGAGATGGTGGTTTACACCGACGCATGTGGTACTGGACTTGGAGCAGTGCTGATGCAGAAGGATAAAGTTGTTGCGTATGCCAGTCGACAACTGAAGCCGCATGAAAGGAATTACCCAACTCATGATTTGGAATTGGCGGCGATTGTATTTGCTCTGAAGATGTGGAGACATTATCTGTTGGGAGTTCGATTCGAGTTGTTTACGGATCACAAGTCGCTGAAGTATCTTTTCTCCCAAAAGGGTTTGAATCTTCAGCAGCAACGTTGGCTAGAGTTTTTGGCATCATATGATTTTGGTATAGCTTATACTCCGGGAAAAGGTAACGCAGTGGCAGATGCGTTAAGTCGAAGACATGCAGGATTGGGAGCCATGTTTTCTGAATGGAAGAGTCTCGAGTATTTAGCTGGATTTGACTTCAGGCCTAGATGTGAATTGGAACCTGAGATGTTGGCAAACTTATCAATAAGACCCACTCTTGTGGAAAGGATTGGCGAGAGCCAAAAGCGAGATGATAAGCTTGTCAAGATTATCCGTGAATTGGGATCTGGATTGGATCCAGAAAAGGATAAAGGATTCGAGGTCGATCGAGAGGGTTGGCTTCGGAAGCAAGGACGACTAGTTGTTCCCGATATAGAAGAATTGAGGAGTGAGGTTCTGAAGGAAAGTCATCACTCGAAGTTGACAATTCATCCAGGTGGGAATAAGATGTATCGGGATATGAAGAGAACCTACTACTGGGAAGGTATGAAGAAGGAGGTTGGAAATTTTATTTCCAAGTGTATGAATTGCCAGTTGGTTAAAGCCAAACAGAAGAAGCCAAGTGGATTGCTTCAGCCATTAGAAGTTCCTACATGGAAGTGGGAACAAGTGTCGATGGATTTTATCGATGGATTGCCTAGAACCAGAACGGGAAATGAAGGGATTTGGGTCATTGTGGATCGTCTGACTAAGAGTGCACGATTCATCCCTGTTCGATCGACTAGGACTGCATCAAAGTTGGCTGAGTTGTATGTTAAGTGGATAGTTCGTTTCCATGGTATTCCGAAGAGCATAGTGAGCGATCGAGACCCATTGTTCACTAGTGGATTTTGGAAGAGCTTCCAGGAAGTCTTGGGAACCGAGTTGTGTTTGAGTACAGCTTATCATCCCCAAACAGATGGTCAGACCGAGAGAGTCAACCGAGTTTTGGAAGATCTTCTCAGAGCATGTGTTTTGGACTTCGGAGGATCATGGGAAGATCACCTTCATTTGGTGGAGTTTGCGTACAACAACAGTTACCAGTCAAGCATTGGTATGGCACCGTATGAGGCATTGTATGGAAGACCGTGTAACTCTCCAACATGTTGGTTGGAAACTGGAGAAAAGCTGATGCTTGGGCCAGAGATGATTCGTCAGACTTCAGATTGTATAGAAATCATTCGGCAACGAATGAAGGCAGCCCAAGACCGTCAAAAGAGTTATGCTGATAAGCGTCGAAAGGATTTGGAATTCGACGTAGGAGATATGGTTTTTGTGAAGATTTCTCCACTAAAGAATGTTATTCGATTCGGGAAGAAAGGAAAGTTGACTCCAAGATTTGTTGGACCATTCCCGATCATCGAGCGAATTGGAAAGCTCGCCTATAGGTTGGAGTTACCTGAGAAGATGTCGGGTGTGCACAATGTTTTTCATGTATCATATCTACGGAAGTATGTGCACGACTCGAATACAGTGGTTTCTGCTGATAGCTGTGAAGATTTCGAAGTTGATCCAGTCGATAGAAGACCTCGTAAGCCGCTTCGTGTTGTTGAAACCGACACGAAACAACTTAGGAGAAAGATAGTTAAATTGCTCAAGATACAATGGAGTGACGATGATAACGACTGTACGTGGGAGGTGGAAGAGAGGATGAAGGCAGCTCATCCTGAACTCTTCAAGGTATGGCCCTAAGGTGTCGTATCATCTAACAACATTGTAACTTGTTCTAAGTCTTAGAATTCTGTACGCTAAGCTAGAATTGGATGCATGGTTTGCTGATTGTTATGGTTGGTAGGCGTACAGAATAGTCTTCGATTGCTTTGTTTGTTTGGAATTTCGGGGGCGAAATTCCTAAGGGGGAGAGAATGTAACGACCCGTATTTTTAACGGATCGATAAGTTCGACAGAATCTGGAGTTTTAGCATTTTGAGCCATTTCAGATTTTAGGCAATTTTTGGCTAAGTCCTAAGTCGTTCACGACTTAGCATAAGTCGTGAGTCATATACGACTTAGGAGATGGGAGTGTTGACACAGGGCTTGGAGTTAGGTCGTTAGACGACTTAAGGAAGACTAGTTGTTGGCTTTGGTTAGGTCGTAGGCGACCTAAGGGGTTAAGTCGTGACCGAGTCATATGTTAGGTCACACGCATTCATAAGTCGTTGCCGAGTTTAGTGTTTGTTCGATGAGTCGTATTCCAGTAAGCTGTTGAGTCGTGAGCGACTGAGGAGTTAGCGGTCATAAGTCGTAGAAGCATAGATGTGATGAGTCGTATCTTCTGCCAAGTATAAGTCGTGACCGAGTTAACTAATAAGTCGTAGAATGAGTTGTCTCGTCTAACCAGCTAAGTCGTATCCCAGCAGGTTGTTAAGTCGTTAAGTCATATAGACGAAGGTGCTAAGTCGCAACCGACTTAGTGGTTGAGTCGTATACCCAAGTTAAGGTGATGAGTCGTACTCATGTTGTCTGATGAGTCGTACCAGTTATTTGATGAGTCGTACCAGTTATTTGATGAGTCGTAGGTTGAACTCTTTGTTAAGTCGTATCTTCTGATGAGTCGTAGCCTTTGTGTTGAGTCGGAAGATGCTATAAGTCGTATACGACTTAGGAGATGGCTGTTTTGTCGTGAGTCGTAGACAGATGAGGATTAAATCGTAGGAGCGTGTGTTGACTCGTAGCTTGGTTAAGTCGTAGGGGGTTGTTGAGTCGTAGGGGCTTGAGTCGTGAGTCGGAAACGACTTAGGAGATAGACTAGTTACGACTTAAGGGCGGTTTTCAGCTATAAATAGGAGGGGTTGTTCTCACTTTTTGGGATCCGAATTTTGAAGCGACGAAGTGCTGCCATTTTGAGAGCTCGACTTCTACACTTCTTCACTTCTTTTCTCCACTCTAATCTAGTGCTTCCTTCCATCCAAATCAAAGATCAAGATTGAAGATTCAAGAGCTTAAGTTGAAGATCTTCATCTTTTCAAGAGAGATTTCATCATTTGAAGCGGATTCGTGATAGATCAAGCTTGATCCTTTGCTGTCCAGATCTGAAGCGTGTTGATTTGGGTTTGTTTAGGTGATTTGGTGAGTGGTGGTTATCTCTCACACGGATCCAAAGGAGTATATCGGATTGTTGGCTCGATTTGGTGTTAAAATAGATATTTCCATGCATTTTCTTCATCCTAAGTGTAGATCCATATAGATCCATTGTTCATGATGATGTTACATCCATTTTATCATATGTTAACCTATGCAAGTTCATTCATCAAGTTTGTAGAGATATAATCCATGTTTTCATGCTTATTGGACTTTCAACTCTTTAATTACGAAAATGCCATTATTGTTATAATTGTCTACTTAGATCATTTTTGAATGCTTGATTGCTTGGATTGATGTTTGATTTGATTGATTGTTATGAACTAGATGATTGATGACTAGATTTAGATCGAAGGTGATTCAAAAGCTAAGGGAAAGGCTCTTGAATTGGGAAAGCTGCTCGTGGCATATGTAGCGGGATGATGAAGCTCTTATGCATAAATTTGATGATGTGATGATGAAATGAGGCTTTGCGAGGAGGTAATGAAGCGAGGCAATCATGTGATGAAGACTTGGTCTAATCCAGACGGGATCATTCCAAGCATGTTGATAACTCGGTGATATGATTCGAGTTGAGGATAATGAATGGATATGAGAATAGTCGTCGAGGAGGATGACTAGGAGGCTTGGATAGCATCGTTGTTGAAGGTTCTAGCATGCTCTAAGCAAGAGTACGTTTGGGCAGATTCGATAGTCCCAACGGCCAACTGTTGATGGTCGAGTACTCTGGGCAGATTCGATAGTCCTAGGCACGGGCTGCGACGACGTGCGGGAGTTATGTCTAGAACCGGGGTTTCCATTAGCCCTTGACGGACGGCTGAAAGAATGTGCCGGTCATTCAATTAACGGTGATATCGAAGCAATGATAACAGTGATAGCCAGAGTCGTGGATGTTTGGTTGTATCGTCATTCGGACTCAAGAGCGGTATTTTCTGGGTGCTTATCTGATTTAGGCCTTGGTACTTGGAAAACATCGCCCTTGACTCGAGTGATATTAGCTTTACTTTAAATTGTATGCTCTGCTATGTTTGCTTCTGCTTAGTGTGTGTCTGGAGGCTATCACTGTAGAATGAGGTTGGAGTGGGAGGGTTGTATTCCTATTCCTTTTTCTTTATGCTCTTTTGGTATGTTGTTAGTTAATTTACTGCTCACTAAGACTGTTGTCTGACTCAAGGCTTTATGTTTTAATTCTTATTGCCTTGGGCTGTTCGTCCATTTTGGGACGGGCAGACTAGGTAGCAGGTGACAGGTGCTGTTCTCTTCTCACGATGCTGATATCGAAGACGAGCTAGAGGGTTGCATATTATCTTCTTCTTATGTACTGGATATTCCGCTGTTTTGTATTCTCTGAGAGATATGTAGTGAGGCTTGATGTATTGACTATGTGGATGCTTGTATTCAACTATTATGGAGTTTTATATGATGTCATTTTGTTCTGTAAAGCTTCACTATACATATGTTCTATTGTATTTTGTCCATGCGCTGTGAGTAACACGATAGATTCTGTCGTTTTAATCTTACCTTGACAATCGTCCATGGTCGCCTGGCACACCTTACAGCGCTCTATCTTTAGATTCGGTGCAGGGGTCATGGGCGGTCGTCACATTAAATATTACTCTAATTACAGTGTTCAATTTCAACTGTAATAAAATCAAATTAAGTATATATTTAATTGCAATAATTTGATTTAATTCGATTTAAATCTTTTTATTCAATCAATTATTACTCTATAGACATAGTTAACATTTGTTTATATCTTATTACACTAATATTCCACTAATATTCTATAATTATCATCTTTTACCATATTAGGTGTAGTATTACAAGTACATTGAATTTTTGACAGTTTTATTATAATTTAAAATCTCAATAAATTAATTTATCTTTGTTACACTCTTTTTATTTAATCAATTATGGCCTTATGAATAAAATTGACGTTTCTGTACATTTTATTACATTCACATTTTACAGTTATCATCTTAACTCATATTAACGTAACATTTAATCGCAATTGATTTTAAATTGAATTCAACAGATTAAATAAATTGGTAACATATAATAATTGTGACCATTAACTTTTAATCACATTTATAATTTTATTATTTACAAACAAATGTTATACTACTACTACAACATTACTTTTATCAATTACAATTAATTACACCTTATTTCATAATTAATACCACATTTAAATTATCAATTACTCCTTTAATCCAATTATCAATTAATACATACGTTATTACAATTTATTTACAATCTATAACCAATTATAACTTCTATTCATCTCAATTAATTAGAATTACATTTAAAGCTGTTATCAATTACCTTAAATTAATACTATTACACTTCATTCCAATTATATTCTTATTATTCAATCACAAAATTTAATTTCTTCCAACATTAAATTACAAAATCTTATTAAATTAATGATTTTTAATTATCGAAATTTATGGGTCATTAAAAGTTGAGTTGTTTTCAAATTTACATTAAACTTATGTAAGTTTAAAGTGTTATAAATTGAATATTTTGAATAAAAATATACCAAGTTTCTTGATTCCTTCTTGTTCATTTTTGGGGACGAAAAGTTTTGAGTGGGGGAGATTATAACGACCCGTATTTTTTATAATTAAAAATATTAAATTTAATAAGATTTTGGAATTTAATATTGCGAGAGATTAAAATTTATGATTTATAAATGGGAAGAAATTATTAAAATATAATTTAATATTATTGTTTGAATGTTATTGATAACTATTTTAATGTAATTTCAATCAATTGAAATAATGGAAAAGTTAATTTGGTTATAATTGTATATAAGGAATAAATTCAGTGTTGTATTATTGGTGAAATTGTATGTTATTTAATTTAATTGGTTTTAGTATAGAATGTGAAATCAATTAATTAGTACGTAAATTTATTAGCTTGTGTTGTAAACAATAAATTTAGAAATGTTTTGGATTTCTAATGTATAACAATCGTTTTATTTATCACCTCATTATTTAATCCATTTGAAATTAATTTGGAAATCAATGGAAGTTAATGTAATTAAATATTGCAGTTAATATAAGAAAAGAAGTTAATTGTAGAAAATGAGTATAATAAGATCGAAAATTATGTTAAATAAATTCATAAGGTATTGGTTGATTTAATAATAAGAGTGTAAATCAAAATAAAAGAATTTATTGGAATTTAAAATATAATTAACTGGAATTGTATTAATGTTGTAATTTAACGTTGAAATTAATTTATAATTTAATCTTGACTTTAACATGGAGAATTAAATTTTAAAAGATTATAAATTTTGGTTTGACTTAGAATGATGATAGAACGCTTTTAATTGGTAATTTAAAGGTGATTAAATCAATTTAATAATAATTTATTTAATTAACGTGTGAAATTAGTCTTTTTGGGCACTGTCTTGGATTTCGACGAAACCAGCTTCATCGGATCCATAATGGTGAATTATTATAGGATTTCAAGTTTCGTGGCGATCGGACTTATCGTTTGATCGTGCGAGCTCGAAACGCTTAGAAATCAATTAAAGGAATTTAATTAATATAGTCTAATTTTAAATGCTAACTTCTATATACAATGGAATTAGGGTTTGAAACTAGTTCCATTGAGTTTAAAAATATTGAAAACCTATATTTCGATATATTGGATGATCTACTTTCGTTTTGGGAACGCAACGGACTTTTCAGGTCATTGTTATCGTTTCGACCCGTTCGATCTGTTCCATCCATTCTTATCCATCTCTATCTATATATAGGATGTTATAAACCCTAGCAGTCTTTTATTTTCATTTTTTATATGTATAATTTCTATCTATCTATTCCATTATCTATTCCTTCTCAATGGAAGACATCTCAAACCCTAATTACAATTCCAAATCAAATCGAAAAATTCAAACTCCTCAAAACCTATCATATAATATATCATCGCGAAGCTCTCGATGAACATAATGTGCATCTGCAATTCGTTTTTGCAATTGAGTCTCGGTTTGGCCAGAATTGGGCGAATCATTCTCGGCCGTCCATGTTAGGGTTTCGCGATCAATGGTGGATCATCGACCAATTGACGATCGGGAAGTTGCAGCTTGTAGAGGTCGCGAAGAAGGTCTTAAAGATGGTGGCTGTTGATCAGGAGGTGGCCGTAGTTCGCTAGAAATTGGCATTTATCGCGGCGGCGGTGCTTGCCCATCAGGCGACCGCTGGCGATCGCGTGGCCAGGGTCTGGGGTGGCAAGGAGCGAGCAGCACTGTGGTGGCCTCTGATCTGGGTTGGACGTTCGTAGATGGCGGCAGTGGCGCATGAAGGGTAGCGGCTATTTTGGGTGATTGTTGTACGATTTGGGTAGGGTTTGAGGAGATGTGTATTTTCCAATTTGTCCTTGTATTTTTTTTATTTTAAATTTAATTTTTCAATCTTCTAACACTCATAACTTTTGCATACGAATTTGGATTTGGACGCAGTTTCTTACGTTGGGATCGTATCGAAATTCCGGATAACATGAAACTAGTTTGGTTGAATTTGGAGACTGTTCAAATTTTGGTCTTTTTGGATTTTAAATCGACTATAAATCAAAAGTGAGTGAATTAACTCACTCATGCAATACTATAGCTTCTTATGTTAGTTGAATTAAATTAAATTTGTGAAGTGATAAGAAATTCACTGATTGTTGTTTGGTAATTTAAATTGTCCTTTAAATTTAATTTGAATTTATATTGAATTAAATTGACATTTAAATTAATATTGAATTTAATTGCTAGTTAAGTACCTGATATTGATAACTAGTTAATTGTTGTGATTGATTGGCTGATTTGGATGTTGACTGTGATGGATGTCTAATTTGTTGACATTTTGGATGATTTGATGTTTATTTATTTTATATATCCCTGTTATCACCCTAGATATAATTGAGAGCATATAAACTGTTATTTGAATTATTTCGAGTAAATTAAGAAATAGGTTGAAATGATATATACCTATAACACTTTGATTTGGATTGAAATGATATATATCCATCCCTAAAATTAAAATTAAAATAAATGATCACTTGGCCAGAGGGTAGAAAATTATATACGGACACCGGATTGGTAAATTAAATGGGTTTAAAACCATGAATTGGGATTTTGATTAAATGATATTGTTTTAAAGGAAATAAATTGAGAGTTTATGTGAATTGAATTATTTCTAATTCAAGCTTTGAAAAGTGAAATTGTAATCGGGTAAAAGAAATTGTTTAAAAGAATAGAATTGGGAATGTAAATTTATAATTAGTATTTGACTTTAATTTTGGAAATTGAATTATTTTAAGATTTGGACTTTAAAATTGAATAATGAGGTTTAAATTGATCTAAGTGTTTTAAATCGGTAAATTGAAATTGGGCTTGAAATTGATATAAATTGAAATGGTTTAAAATAAGAATTGGATTTAAATTTAAATCTTTGAATTGAATCGTTGAATCGAATCTGAAGTTAAAATGAACGTTCGAAAATTGAAGTTAATTCCAATTGAAATTGAAATAAAGTTGCTTTGAAATTTAATTGAAATTGAGTTAATTGAATCGAATGATTGGAAATTGACTTTTGTTGATTTGGAATTTGGACAAGGGTCCAGATTTTTGAAATGGAAAGAAACAGTTTGATTTGATACTATTTTCAAAATAAATTATTTTAATATAAACTGTTTAAAATCTATTCTTTTTAATATTCAAATTATATAGTTTTTTCCAACCTATTTTACTATATAAACCATCTTCAATACTCAAACCATTTTATATTAAACTGTTTTAAAAATCCTTAAACTATATAAACTATTTTAAACTATTTAAACTATTTTAAACTATTTATAACTATTCAAACTATTTTCCAAATATCAAACTGTGCAAAGTTGGAATGTTTATATTTAAATCATTGATTTAAATGCGAATGTGGTTAAATAAGGTTATAGCCTAAGTTGGAATTTGAAATGATATTTTAAGTGAAACGACATATTTGAGTAAATATGGTATTTTGAAATGAAGTGATATTTTTGAAGTGAATATGATATTTTGATATCAAATATGAATCGTTTTCAAAATGTAAAAGAACCAACCGGTGTGAAAAATGACGTTCGGTTGTTAAAGATACCGAGCCTCTTATTGGCATACTCTTTGTCAATATTGGAACCACTTTAACGACTGTGTACGTGGTGGATGATCCAGAATGAAGTGGTTGGATTTGGTGAACGGTTACTGGATTTGAAGAAAGAGAACGATGATGGATGACCCCAGCACTTATGCCAATTTGAAATGACTAAAACAGGACGACTTTTCAGGGCCAAGTGGGCTAGCTACCCCTAGCGGACATACCTCTTCGTATTACTATATTGATGTTGTCTTGATCGGTGCACCTTGATTTGATTTGATTTTGGGGGTGTTGGACGCGGTGGACGATCCTAGCTACGATGCGTTACCATCAGCCCTACGACCCGAACTGGTAGTATCCTACCTTGGGCATTGCCTCACGTGCCTTGACATACTTTTATCCTTATACGCGACCACTACGATTTTGTTTTAGTGTTGTCTTATCACGGCGCCTCCCTGACTACCGATGTTACTAGTGGTGTCAAAGGAAAACTATAGGACAATGCTTAAAAATGTGTTAGGGGGATTAATGTAAAGCCTTAATGCTTAGAAAAATATTTATTTTATTGATAGACACTACATATATAGCGTATCTTACTATAGATAGATAGTTTAACGGATCCTTAAGAGATGGAAAATCTTGTAACATCGCTTAAGTTATTGCACTCACGTTGTACACTGGATAGAAGATGTGAAATCCCGTAAACATTTCTGACACTATTACAGTCATATTTATTTGCTGTTGATTTAACTTACATGGGATCTTTTAGTTCTGACTCGAGTGTTTTGTCTTTTTGTTACGCTCAGGTCAGCCTGAGCATTTCAGTGTTGAACACATTATTTGAGAGGACGAAGATGGAGTTTGGTATATTATATTATTAGTATTATTCCGGTGCATCATTATTGGTATGTTGTTGATTGTACTCTGATTATGTTGTAAAATTTGTGTAATCAAATGTATATTGTAAAAATGTTTCATGAACTGTTTATTTGATTATTATATTTTGTCAATTCCGCTATGAGATTCTGTGTTTTGTTTTTCCTTCTTTTCTCTTATTTTCTTATTTACCCCATTGACAATCCTCCTTTTTGAATGGTTTGAGTTAGACATATGTGGCTTATTGTCAATTTAAACCGTCCAAAAAGGTGGGTCGTCACACCTAGGCAACCCGTCACTAAAATCCATGGATATCAAATCCCATTTCCAAACTGGAATTTCTAAAGGCTAAGGCAATCCACTCGGCTTCTGATGTTCGGATTTCACTTGTTGACAGTTTGCACACTGCCTAACCCACAAGCCAACATTCCTCTTCATACCTTCCCAATAGAAGCTCATCTTCATATCTTGATACATCTTGGTCCCTCCAGGATGAATCATAAACTTGGATCAATGACATTCCCTAAGAACTTCTTTCCTCAAGTCCTCAACATTCGAAACACATAATCATCCTTCTTTCTCAACCATCCTCTCTGGTCAAGACTAAAATCTTTCAGATCATCGATCCCAATTCCAACCTCAAGCCTTCTGATCTTCTTGGCTAATACTGGATCCACTTTCTTCTTAGAAGCTATCCTTTCGATCAACACTGGTCGAACTTCCAAATAGGACAACATGGCAGTACTCTGACTAGAACTAGTAGTCAATCTTAACTGCACACTACAAGTAGTCAAAGCTTCTAAATCCTTCCATTCTGCCAACATAGCTAACACTACATTCTGATGTCTTTTGCTAAGAGCATCCACTACTTTATTTCCTTTCCCAGGAGTATACTATATACCAAAATCATAAGCAACCAAAAACTCTAACCACCTCTGCTGTCTCATATTCAACTCCTTCTAAGAGACTAAGTATCTTAAAGACTTATGATCTTTGAATAGCTCAAATCTCTCTCCAAAGAGATAATGCCTCCAAATCTTCAATGCGATGATCACCATAGCCAACTTCAAATCATGTGTAGGATATCTCACTTCATGCGGTCTAAACTATCGCGAACCGTAGGCAATCACTTTACCATTTTGCATCAACACAGCTCCCAATCTAGTTCCACATACATCAGTATACACCACCAACCCTTGGTTTCCGTCTCGAACTACTAACATAAGTGCATTGGTCAATAAATGCTTTAACTTAAGGAATTCTTCCTCGCATTTGTCGGACCAAACAAACTTCATCTCCTTCCTGGTTAGCTTAGTCAAAGGTGCTTCTATCCGCGAGAAATCCTTAATGAATCTCCGGTAATAGCCAGCAAGTCCAAGAAAACTTCTAATCTCAGTCACTGTCTCTGGTCTCTTCCAATTATTAACAGCTTCGATCTTATCTGGATCGACTGACAAGCCCTTCTCTGAAACCACGTGACTAAGAAACTTAACCTCTTTCTTCCAGAAATGACACTTAGAAAACTTCGCCTTCAACTAATGCTACCTCAGCATCTCAAGCACAACTCTAAGATAATCTTCATGCTCTCTTTCATTCTTAGAGTATACCAAAATGTCATCTATAAACACCAACACTAATCTATCCAAATACTCTCGGAAGACTTGGTTCATCAAATCCACGAAGAAAACAGGTGCATTCGTTAACCCGAATGGCATTACTAACCACTTGTACGAACCTTACCTAGTTCGAAATGCTGTCAAAGGAATAATGTCCTCTGCCACTCTTAACTGATGGAAACCTATTGCCAAATCCAACTGGGAAAACACTCTAGCTCAACACAACTGATCAAACAGATTATCAATTCTCGGCAAAGGATACTTATTCTTGATCATCCTCTAGTTCAACTTACGATAGTCGATAACATCCTCAACGACCCATCAGGTTTATTTACAAACACCGTGGTCGCTCCTCAAGGCGAACTACTTGGTCTAATAAAATTCCTTCCTTCTAGATCCACTAGTTGCACCTTCAATTCCTTCATCTCAGTAGGTGTCATTCTGTTAGGTGGTCTACTCACAGGTTCAGCTCTTGGCACAAGATCTATCCAAAACTCAACAGCTCGTTTCGGTGGTAGTCCTGTGACCGGCTCAAAGACATTAGCAAACTCTCTTGCTACCCGAACCTGACTTAACTCTTCTCCCACTTCCATTACACTTAACAAAGCAAAACTAGTCCGGTCAGAATTCTCTACTGAGAATATGATTCGGTTATAACTATCTGGGTGTCTCGGTGATATCTCCCCATCCTGGAAAAATATCCTAGCCTCATACTTTCTCAACCAATCCATACCCAAAATGATTCTGAAATCTAATAAATCGAAAACATACAAACTGCATGCAAGCTTATGACCTAACAAATAAAGTTCTAACCGGTCACATCTCATCCCCATAGTTGCAACCCTCCTATTGGATTCGGAACCCTTAAGGAAGTAACAAGGTATGTGGGTTCTAAGCATAACCTATCAACCAAACACTGGGATATAAATGAATGTGATGCACCGATATTAAATAGTATCCTAACTGGTATACTCTGAATCAAAAACGTACCTTCCATCACATTCTTTCCTTTTTCAGTTGCAGTTGGCTTAGCAGATGATGGTCCAATAGCATAAACATTTCCCTTGTCCGCCCTAACCGGTTCTGGACACTAATTCTTATAATGCCCAACCTAGTCACAATTGAAGCACTTCACATTCTTCTTATCTACAGCCTTCTTCCCCTTGCCTGACCGGCACTCATTTGCATAATGACACTTCTTGTCACACTCGTAGCAAACTAAATTAGCCTTTTCCTTCTTGGCAGCATCTCTATTCTGGGCTCCCTTCTTTTTAAAGAACTTTCTCTTCTTTCTCTTCTTTCCTTGAAACCCCTGGGTTTCAACTAGCTTCTCTCTAGCACAAACAGCAAGCATCTCCTCATGGTGGATTGCCATCTCCACCACTACATTACAAGGATCACGGATATGAGTCAGGGTCGCCCTAGCAAGCTCGGGCCTTAATCCTCGAATGAACCTCTCATTCCTTCTGATGTCAGTGTCTATAGTTGCATATCACCTCTCATTCCTTATGATGTCAGTGTCTATAGTAGCATATCCATATCAAGACAGCTCATTAAACTTAGTAGCATACTCGATTACCGACATCTCTCCCTGAACTAAATCCATAAACTTCTTCATCAACGCTGACTTAGCAACTTCAGATTAAAAAACCTCATCTCAAATCTCCTTCTGAACTCAGCCCATGTCAACTCTTCCTCCAGAACTCTAGCAGTCACACTATTCCACCAGTGAAGCACTGCCCCTTGCAACTACCTAGAGGCCAACCTCCTCTTTTGCTTATCATCCTAACCTAGATCTGCAAAGATTCTCTCATAGTGCAACAACCAATTCTCAACTTCAATGGCATCCTCCGTTCCCATAAACGGTTTCCCACTAAGACTGGTGTAATCTCTGCTCAACTTAGCATTATTATTCCCAACTGGAGCCATAGGATTAGCTCCTCCAACATTTCTAGCAACTCCAGTAGCAACTTCCGCCTGCATAAGATTGATGAAAAACTGATACATCATCCCCGCTTCTACTAGTGGATTTCCATCACCCACATTGGCATCAGCATTTTGGTTAGCATTAGCCTGTCGACCTTGGTTCCTCCTGGTATTAGGTCGAGCATTTCCATTGGTTGTGGTGCTTCCTCCACCTAGATTTCCTCTTCCGTTTCCTGCTTCCATATCTTATTTCCCGTAAATCTACATACGAGCCTTAGTAAGATAGAGAAGAACGGTCTAAGATAGAAGGGAATACGTACTTATATATACATATATATATATATATATATATCAAATACAAGTATGTTACTATAGCGTTAACCCAAACCCCGATCTTATTTTCTGATTCATTGGATTATGTTTGAAAATCCTTTAGGTTTAAATTTCTTTTATGTTTCATAAACCTATGTTTTGATACCAACTTGTAACATCCTCTACTTGAAGGCCCAAAACTAATGGCTACAGATGTTGCAGTCATCCATAGTTATTAATTCTCGGTGACCAAATGCGGTAATGGTAGATACATTGATACACAAAAACACATGAATATGGAAAAAATTTAAAACATCAAACAAATTCCACATTCCATTTCATAGCATTTGATATTCATTACATAATCCCAACGCGAGAACCACGTTCAAAGAAAATATATTTATTACAACATACACTAAGAGAGACATATAAAGATGCCCAATTGGATGACCAGAGTATATATATAGGCAATTTAACAACTTTGCCTTTACAAAATCAACACAGCGGAATCAAAATGAAAGAGAACTCTTGATAGCTATCATGCCTCCTACACGTCTCCGGAAGCTTATTCATCTAAGAGGTACATGAAAACCTCAACTCTCAAACTACTCAAAATCAATTGAGTACCCGAGAGTTTAAGGGGAAAAAATAAACTTTTAGTCAAACATAAAGCCTAGTATGAATAATAATCTACCATCTCAAATCATTTAGATATCTAGTGAGACCACGCCGCTTAGCGGAACGGGTTTCCCCTCACTAGCATCCTAAAACCTTTATAAAACCATATATTGTGCTCCTGCATCCATAATGGTTAAAACAATTCAAAACAATTTGATGATATGCAAACAAGTAAATCAATTCTGGATTTCCCATCCCCATTCATTCTGACTAACTGTCTCATTATAGTTTTTAGGGTCACTATAACCTATTAGTTTTCATGGGCTTACTAATAACTTGTTTAATATTTAAGCACTCCATGTCCAATTACATAGTTTTCATGGGATCACTAAGAACTTATTGGCCCATGCCAATATCTTTACTGTTTCATGGGTTCTCCCTAAACCTATTGGTAACTCCAATATCTTTCTCTTATCCTAGTTTTCATGGGTTGACTAGGAACTTATTGGCTTCTCTCAATATCTTAATTCAGATATAGTTTTCATGGGCTAACTACAAAACTATTGGCCCCTGCCAATATCAAATCATAGTTTTCATGGTCTAACTAAGAACCTACCTTCCTGACATCATCCTTGATACATAGTTTTCATGGGCTTACTATGAACCTATTGGCCCCTGCCAATATCTTTTCCTATACAAAGTTTTCATGGGCTTACTGTGAACCTATTAGCCCCTACCAATATCTTTAATTAATTTAGTTTATATTCACTACTGGGTCTACCTAGCTGGTTATTCTGCCCTTCCCCAAATTACCATTATGGTTTCATTACAATGTGAATACATATATATAATTTTGAAGAAGCAAAAATAATAACATAACTATACCACTCCTGTGGGTTTAATATCCTTGAATTCATTTTATATAAAACTTGGTTAATCCCTTTAACCCATTAATCAAGGAAAACTTCTTCAAAACTCCATTTCAAAACACTTTATTTATTTATGCCATGGTTTTCCTTTAAAATGAGATTGGGTTATTTGTTTTGAAAACTAAGGCTTTCGAAACCTTCAAAACCTTACTTTCGACCTCACTGGATAACCTCCTTTGAAAACATATTAATCCATTTTCAAAAGATTAGGCCCTTGCCTTTCGAAACATTTTAAAACCTCTCTTTCAAAACCTTTCGAATATAATAAAGTATTACTTATTAACTCTTAAAAGCATAGCTTCAAAACCATTGAAAGTACCCCTTTCGAAACCTTTGGAAGTAACCCTTCCGAAATCATTGAAAGTACCTCTTTCAAAACCATTGGATTTATATTTAAAAATATCATTTGGGTCAAAGTGAATCTATACAAAAGTATCTCTTTCGAAACCATTCTTTATCATATAAAAGTATTGGGGAAAACTTGATGGCGTCGGCACCATCCCTTTCGAAAGCTTCAAAACTTTAAGCCAAAACACTGAAGGATAGCATCGAAACCCCCTTTTGAAGTCATTACCGTCGAAACCCTTGGACCCTTTCGAAAGCATCTAGGATATGGCTTAGTATAAATTAAAAACAAAAAACCTTCGAAAGCATTGATGACTTCAACACACTCGAAAGGTATAAAAATAGCAGCAGAGTTTCGACTAGGTTAAAACCGTCATTTTCCAAATCATTCTTTTATAAACAAGGGTCTTAGTCGAAAGCTCTACTTTTAAACAAAGAAAGGCGGCAACAAGTTCAAAAGCAACTGGGTATCGACTTGGTCGAAAGCACCCTTCAAAAATAAGGCAGGCACATATCTTTTGAAAGTAAACAATGGTTTCATCTCTATCGAAAGCAATGCTTTCGACACCCTGCCTTCCGCACTTCATCAATCCACTTCGTACGAATCTCATTGATACCATGTGGATTGGTTTTGGCTTTAATATGTTTCGGCTAGGTTGGTCTCGACTGAGATGAAGCGGAGGCATTGGAGTCGAAAGGCACTTCTAAAGGAGGCGGAACCAACTTTTCTGGGTAAAAGCTGATTTAATACCAATTAAAGCAAATACTTTCTAACTAACCTACCACATGTAAACATATGATTGGTTGCCTTAGCTTTCAAGTTCTTTACCAAAATAGCAGTCGCTTAATTTCAGATCTAAACCAAGGTTAGTTTAGCAAATAAGCCCTTCCATTAAGCAAAACCAATATTGCAAATAAGTCCTTTTTTCTAAAATAATTTAATTTCCATAGCAAATCACTTAGGAAAAATCCCAAAATTACACTAATTCACTTTCATCATGTCATCTAATATATCAAAATTTTAGACCCAAATTCTCGATATAATTTTGTGAAATAAATTTCTAAACCCAATTAACCATATTTTCCTTTGAAAATCATAATAATCTCTCCATAGCTTGGAAAATTATCGAAATTAAAACCCAACTCCAAAATCATGTTTTACACAACATAAAATTTTTCCATGGCATGTAAAGATCATTTACAATCGGTTTTTCCCTAAAATCGCATAAATCCTCATTTAAACAATCTTGTTTAAATTAAAAAAATTATAATTCAAGCATATCATCATATAAACGAATTTAATCTTAAATCCAAAAACATATGATCATAAAACAAAATAGAGATGGTATAAATTATTATTCACCTTGATTATGATAAGGAGATTGGATTGAGATTGAGATTTATTCCCCTAGCTTTAATCCTTAGCTTTACTTTGATTTCTCTTTTCTTCCTAGCAATGGTCGGCTCCTCTATTCTTACATTTGTATTTTGTTTTCAAAATGACGTGAATGGGAAATGAAATTATAAGGAACGATAATATATAAGGGTAAGGGGTTATGTGCGGCTAATTCCCATTATGCCCTTATGTAAATTAGTTAACTTATAACCCATTCTTAAGCCCATTTAATTTATTAAGCACGGCCTTAATTTTTATTTTCATATTTCAATCCCCTTATCACCCTAATTATTAACATTATTCTATTTAATTTATCTAATTAAATCTCTTGAATAATGTTATCAAAATTAGGGGTGTTACACATGAGCTATCTAAGTTCAGTTTAGGTACATGATAAGGACTAATTGGATTGAGTTTAGCGGCATTGGCTCGCTTTTGCTCGCTTTATAATAAGTAACTTTCTTAAAATGCAAATAAAGGTACGTTTTTATGGTATATCAATATATAATGTGGCATTATATCATTTTCCCTTGTTTTAGGATGCTCCGTGTTGGGATGTATATATAAATTTTGATATATTGTGATTTGATTTTTCGAAATGCTCTCCGTACAAAAGAGACTCTATCGAAATTTTCCAGTAAATCTAACACTTAGAAAATTTGCACAATATTTTTATTGTATGTGAAAAATAAAAGTCGTGAATTGAATCTGTTTATATTATAGCATGCGATAAGAGAGCTAGAGAAGAGCTACATAGAGGATTGAGTAGTTTAAATTTGATGGAAGATCATGGATACAAAGAAGTCAGGGTATGAGTCATTTGATCTTTCCCTATAAGAAATTATGAGGATGCAATTTTCATAAGGTGAAGTCTAATACAACCCTATTTTCTACGCCGTATAAAGAAATAAATTTAATTAAATAATTTTTTTTAAAAAAAGACAATTTTTAATAATTATTATTTTGAAAATAAATTCCTATTTTTTGAAGTATAGTAATCAATAAAAGATTTTGATTTAATAAATTAGTAAATTCTTTTGGGATAGTTTAATTGAAATTAAATAAAATGTTTTAAATTGAATATAAGTTATTTTTAAAAGTGTAAATTAATTAGAATTTTATTGAAATTATTTAAAAATAATATTAGGAATTTAAATGGTATTGTAATTGGGCCAAAGTAATTAGAAGCCAAGCCCATATTCTTTTCCCCTCTTGCTTTTAGAATACTCTTAGGAGTTTGACACTTTAGCCCAAATCAAACCCGACACCACCATTTCAGCCTTAGTACTAATTTCCAAAAGACGGCCACGCATCAAAAAAAACAGGGAGACGCGCGACGTCTCGATCGAGGCCAAGGCGACGAAGCAGAGGAGATGTCCTGGAGGAGGGCTGTGATGGTGCGCGATAGGGATGGTGACTGGCGTTCATGTGTGGATGGTGATGGGTCATGTGTGGTTGTAGGATGAACGGCGATCTAGTGCGAGATGGTTGTGCGACCTGGTGGATGTTAGGCCGGAGGCGACGCCGGTAAGAGGAGGACACGCAGGTGGCTATGCGCATTGATGATGGGATGCATGATTGTTCGTACGCTCATGGTAGCAGCAGTGGAGTTCAATGATTGCCAGAGCGATGGTGGCGAGGTGAAGTAGATGTCAGTCCTTTGGTGATGATGGCTGGTGTGTACCTATGTCATGTGATGCGATTGTTAACGATGCGGAGTAGGGCTGCGGATGAAGTTGGGTAATTACAGCAGTTGGTCATGTGGTTGCGATGTTATCTACTGATGATGGTAGTGTTGTTTTGTGAATTTTAGCACCATTTCGGTGAGTTTTATGACTCACAACTATATCTATTTTATCGCCTGATCAATATATATATCCCATTATTGTAATGACCCTAAAAATGAAAGTTATATTTATATTAAGAAATTCTGAAATTATAAAATATATATATGATGCATTAAAACAGAAAAGAAGAAAAAAAAATTTAGCAATAAATAAAATTGCATGGGAGCTTCTGTTTGATAAAAATGCAAGAAAATAAGGTGATTAAAAGAAAAATTGAAACTCAAAATAAATATAGCTCTATGTCCAAAGAATTATATAAATACATACATTTAATATATGGGGTGTTTTCTGTTCTATTTAAAGATAGAATAAAATGAAGTTTAATAAAAAGATTTATATGTCTTATAATTATGCTAGAAATAATTAGCATAATATATGTGATTCTTATTTAGAGATAGGAGGAGTTACTGTTTTGACAAGGAGGCAGAGATATATATATAAAGATATATACATACAGGATCAAATAAAAAATTTCCATATCTTATATTTATTTCAAGCAAATAAAATGGGAGAATGATTTTACATTACATGATTAGATATAATAGTATGCATGATTGAATGGAGATAATAGATAGGTAGAAAATACAAAGGAGATTTTCAGATTCTTTAAACTTAAAAAAAAATGAACAAAGGATCACATGCATATGGCATGAATAAAATGGAGACATGAAAATAGCATGCAGTGTTTAAAAAGTTTGATTCCCGAAATAACCAATTAAAGTAACCTAATGTGTGCATTTCCAATTTAAGACCACACACAAATGTGATATGTACATGAACATCTAAGGGTATCAGGGGAATTACCCATTTTCTTAAACCCTAGAATAATTTTATAAAGAACCTACAAATAACTATATTCATCATTCTCTCGGGATCAAAACAAAAAAAAATAGGAGAAGCAATAGCTTAAAACACTGAAAGGATCTGCTGTTCAGAGGAGCAAGGCAGTAAAAGAAAACATTAGGTGAGCATTAATCCTTTTTTTATGCTATGGCACTAAGTCCTCTGGTAGGCAGCCTATAATGTTATGATTCATTTAATAGAAAAACAAAATCCTTGAAATAATTTATTATGGGTGAGATGGATGTTTGGTTGTGTATTCTTGTTTGGTTGTGCTTTATTGTTTGGGAGTTTTTAATCTATATGTGTGTTTTTCAAAAACAAATTGGTTTGGGCACTTTTGTTTTGCTTTATTATTATGGAGTATGGATCTACATTATTTAGGGAATAGGCAGCAAGACAGTGATCTAGCTTATGTCTATTTCTTAGATAATGAAGCATGAAGCTCAACATTCATATCACAAGTCAGAAGAGAATTTCTGGGTTTTGAGGGGCTTCCTTAATAAAACCCTTATCCATTTATTCACAATAATATAGCAGGATCATGATGCTCAAATTACTTTTGGGAAGACCAAAGAAATGTTGTATTTCCTGTAATAAGGCTAATAAACAAATATCATGGGGATTGAAACAGAAAGTATACAAGCAGTTATATCTTTCTGAAATATGAATGAATGAAAGAAAAAGTAAATTGGTCACTTGGGAGTTAGTCAATGATCTGCTTGCTTCAGGTGGGAGCAAGTATATGCATGGTGCAACTGCACCCTGAGGCCTTTGTGTGTTGGAATAATTTAAAAACCTGGGAGTTTCCTTCACAATGCATACATAGTGTTCATTTGACAAGGAGATGTAGACCATAAAATAAATAAGGAATGGGATTTATAAACTTGGGTTATGAATATCTAGACAGGGAGTTAAATTAATCAGGATTAATGTGATGTTCTGATTAATTACTGGGTGAGATTGGGAGATTAAGATCTGAGTTTATTTATCTAGAAATGGAAGTATGAATATGTGTATAAAATTTTGATTAATGTTCACACCAGTATAAACTAACCCTTTTGGTTGCCCTTGCAATCATCTGGGTGTCTCAAAAATTCTTTGGGGCAGCTAAATGAATTGCTTGTAGGAAATTAAAGTTGGCTTGATGAGTGAAGAAGGCATTAGCTGCTAGTATAAATAAAAGAGACTTGTTTTGAATTTGCAGATGCTTGTAATGATGTTATTAGTCAGTTCACATGTGGTAGTTGGAGTTAATTGTAAGGAGTTTTTTTTTATTATTTGGATTAAAACTTGTACTTAAGTAAAACTTATTTTAAATGATGTTTGATGGAGTTTGATTACCCAATGATTTTATGATTATCTGATTTGGAGAAAACAGGGGAATGGACATAACACATAAATATAAAATGTGTATGTGATGATCTCTGGTTTTATTGCCTGAGCTTATTATATAATTTTCTAAAAAAATAATAATGGAGCTGACAAGATTTAGATAAGAAATATTCAAGTGGAATATATGTATGCATGGCAGATAATTGATACTGACTTGTGCATATATTCTGATGAGTCTATAACATTGCATTAATGTACCTGATTTCAAGAAAAAAAAGATTATAAAAGAAACAAACCTGGAAGCATTTTGTGTTTTTGGTTGTTAGCATAGATGGATGAATTCCCAGGAACATACATAGGGAAGAAATATGCTGGTGTTAGGAGAAGCTTTTGAAGAAGTTTATTTGAGAAACATGGGTTTGAAAGTGGTAAATAAGGGACTATGGCCGGCCAAGATGGCCATGGGTCAAACCCTTGGAGCCTGGAACCACTTCATTTCAATCAATGAAGTGTAAGTGCTTCTGGGACAAAACAAAGAAAACACCAAGCAATTCCAGTAAAACACCAAGCATTTAAGTCTGCACCATGTTAAACTTAAAAAAAATGCAATCTAACTTCAATTGTTTAATTTGAAATGGTGATTAGGAAATCTACTCTTAATGTTCATAACTTCAATTGTATATCATCAAATATATAATTGTCTTAAAGTGTTTTATGAACTGATATGAATATATTGGTAAACCCAGGGTCTTGGGAAAAATATTTGGAAATTATATAAATATTCAAATAAAAAGAATTGGGGTTTAGTGGTTAATTCCTCTTGAAAGTTAAAAAAAATCTATGTGTTTTAGAGTGAGGGTCACCACAGTTGGTATCAGAGCTATGTTTTGAATAACATAGTAAATATTATTGTATGCATATGGATGTTTGAATGCATTGTTTGAATCATTGGTGTTGAATGCTTTTGTTTTATGTCTAAATATATATATATATATATATATATATGTGTGTGTGTGTGTGTGTGCATGTGATACATGCACAGTGTGCACAGAAATAAAAATGAACAAAGTAAAGACACCAAAAAATGATAGGGGTAAATAAACTAACATAAAAATCATATTTATAGCATTATGGTAGGACCAAGGCATCACACAGGTGCAGGATCATCACATGAGCCACCTGTGATGAGCATGGAGGATTTTGTGAGAGCTTTAAGGGATGGAATGGCACTAAGGCAAGACAATCCTCATGAGGAACTCTCCAAACTGCTTAAGACAAGTACCACTTTGGGAGGAAAGGATTTTGAAGGCACTGAAGGAGCTATAGGTGTCCAAACTTGGATAAGAACTATGGAGAGGGTCTTCACAGATATGCAAATCAATGACCAAAGGAAGAGACAGATAGCTTCAAGGAAATTGAAAGGGGTTGCACTGGATTGGTGGGAGGTTGTGACAGCAGGAAGACAAGAGGATACCATCACTTGGAATAATTTCAAGGACATGCTTGAGGCCAGATTTGTCCCAGCATCTGCCAAGGCCACACTGCTTGAAGACTTTATTAGGTTAAGGCAAGGAAACATGAGTGTGAATGAATACACTCAGAAGTTTGAAGCATTATCCAAGTATGGAATGGTGTTAATAGGGAATGCAGAAGCAAAGAATGCAAGGTACATTCAAGGCTTGAACCCTAGTCTGTCAAGGGCAATGTTGCCATACTAGGACAAAACCTTTGATCAAGTAATTGATCTAACTCTCTCATTTGAGCAACATGACACTACAAGGGAGAAATTCAGGAATATGAAGCTCAATAAGAAGAAGGGTGGTCAGAACAAAGTGCAACCTTATGACAAGAGAAATGCAAGTAAAGGAGTTAAGAAAGGGGAAGGAGCAATAGCATCTGAAAGCAAGAAATTCACTCATTGTTTTAATTGTGGAAAAGCTGGACATTATAGTAACCAATGCCCTGACCCTAAGATACCTAGAGGAGGCTGCTATAATTGTGGAAAGATGGGTCATCACAAGAAGGATTGCCCAGAGACCAATAGGGGAACAGCAAGGGTAGGAGCTTTGGCAGCAAGCAACACTGGGAATGTTGGGCAACTTGAAGATATAATTCAAATTAATACCCAACCAATATCAGTAGTATATGACACTGGTGCCTCACATTCACTAATATCTTTGGAAATTGTAAAGAAGTTAACACTTGCTTGTGTTTCTATTGAACAGCCCTTAATTGTACACAGTCCTATAGGGAGTCATTGTATGTTAGGGATGAAGTGTATGGGTCTGAAATTAATTATAGGGGGTTATGAATTTAATTCAGATCTATATACCTTAAATTATCCTGGTATTGGGATTATTTTAGGGGTAGATTGGTTAATGAAGAATAAAGCAATTTTAAATTTAGAAAACCTTACTATTTCTTTGGAGACAAAGGAAGGTAAAAGAATTACCATCTTAAGTGAAATAGCAAAGAATACATGTTTTAATAAAATATGGAGTATTAATGAAGTTCAAAAAGAATTAAAAATAGAGGAAATCCCAGTAGTCAATGGATATATAGATGTATTTGGAGAAGTGAAGGGAATTCCTCAAAACAGACCAGTTGAATTTAAAATAAAATTAATGCCAGGAACTAGCCCAATCATTAAGAAGCCTTATAGAATGGGTCCAAAAGAGTTAGTAGAATTAAAACATCAATTAGAAGAATTAGAAGAGAAAGGATTCATAAGATCAAGTAGTTCCAGTTGGGGTTCCCCGGTGCTATTTGTTAAGAAACATGATGGAACAATGAGGTTGTGTGTAGACTATAGGGATTTAAACAAGGTAACTATTAAAAATAAGTACCCACTGCCTAGAATAGATGACCTATTTGATCAACTGCATGGAGCTAAAATATTTTCAAGGTTAGATTTAGCCTCTGGATTTCACCAAATGAAAGTTACAGAAGAAAGCATTGAGTACACAGCCTTTAACACAAGATATGGCCTTTATGAATTTCTAGTAATGCCATTTGGCTTGACCAATGCTCCCTCCTATTTTGTAGACTTGATGAATAGAATTTTTAGAGACTTTTTGGATAAGTTTGTCTTGGTATTTGTAGATGACATATTAATATATTCAAAGACAGAAAATGATCATGCCATGCACCTACATTTAGTATTATCCAGACTTAGAGAACATGAATTAAAAGCAAAGTATTCAAAGTGTACATTTTGGAAACATGAAGTAAAATTCTTAGGACACATAGTGTCACGGCAAGGGGTGAGTGTGGATCCAAGCAAGGTCATTGCAGTTCAATCCTGGAGTAGACCCAAAACAGTGACTAAGGTGAGGTCATTCTTAGGTTTGGCAGGGTACTATAGGAGATTCATCAAGGATTTTTCAAGAATAGCCACACCAATGACCAAGGTAACAAAGAAGAATCAACCATAAGTGTGGACTGAGCAGTGTGAACAAGCTTTTGAGAAGTTGAAACAAGCACTGGTGGAAGCTCCTGTCCTACAAATCCCAGAAGCAAATGAAGGAATGGTTGTATATACTGATGCTAGTGGGTCTGGGTTAGGTGCAGTGCTTATGCAACATGGCAAGGTAGTGGCATATGCATCAAGACAGCTTAAACCCAATGAAACCAAATATGCAACTCATGATCTAGAATTAGCTGCAATAGTGTTTTCATTAAAACTATGGAGGCATTATTTGCTTGGGGCAAAATTTGAATTATTCACAGATCATCAAGCATTGAAATATTTATTTTCTCAAAAAGATTTAAATATGAGGCAAGCAAGGTGGTTGGAGTTTCTAGCTGCATATGATTTAGATATTTTGTACACTCGTGGAAAAGCTAATAGAGTGGAAGATACTTTGAGCAGAAATCATATTAGATTAGCCAGTTTGATGATTGATGAATTTAAAAACCTTGCAGTGCTTGGGGAGGCAGATATATACAGCAAGGATGAAGTGAATTTTAAAGAACATGGTGATATGGTGGAGTATGGTACACTGGGAATAATCACAGTGAAGTCTAATCTGGTGGAGAAAATTGGTAGCATGCAAGATCAAGATCAAAGTCTAAAGGAGAAGAAAGAAATGTTATTAAATAACATTGAGTCAGAGAATTTTAAAATAGATTCCAAGGGTTATTTGAGGAAAAATGATAAGCTTTTTGTACCAGACATTGCAGAGTTGAAGGAAGAAATCATGAATGAGCATCACAAGACCAAGTACACCATACACCCTGGTGGTACTAAAATGTATCATGATTTAAAAAGAAGCTACTGGTGGTCAGGAATGAAGCAAGCAGTGGCAAGATATGTGGCAAAGTGTTTCACATGTCAACAAATTAAAGCAGACTACCAAAAGCCCTCTGGCATGTTGCAACCTTTGGAGGTACCTCAGTGGAAATGGGAGAGTATATCCATGGATTTTGTGGATGGTTTGCCTAGAACTAAGAAAGGCAATGATAGTATATGGGTAATTGTTGATAGACTAACCAAATCAGCTCACTTTGTCCCTATCAGGTCAGATAGAAATGCATCTAGGCTTGCATAATTATTTATTAAGGAAGTGGTGAGGCTACATGGTATACCCAAGACTATAGTAAGTGATAGAGACACTTTGTTCACCTCAAGATTTTGGGAAAGCTTCCAGGAAGCAATGGGAACTCAACTATGTTTGAGCACTGCCTACCACCCTCAAAGTGATGGGCAGACAGAGATAGTAAACAAAATATGGGAAGATTTACTTAGAGCATGTGTGCTTGATTTTGGGGGTAATTGGGAGGATCATATCCACTTGGCAGAATTCACTTACAACAATAGCTATCAATCAACAATAGGAATGGCTCCCTTTGAAGCCTTGTATGGGAGACCCTGCATGTCTCCTGCCTGTTGGTTGGAAGCAGGAGTGGGTGTAATATTGGGGCCAGATCATGTTAAAGAAACTTCCAACATGATTGAATTAGTTAGGCATAGAATGAAGGCAGCACAATCAAGACAAAAGTCTTATGCAGATAGAAAGAGAAAGCCAATGGAGTTTGAAGTAGGAGAGCATGTTTTTCTGAAGGTATCACCAATGAAGAAGGTGTTCAGGTTTGGGAAATCTGGTAAGCTATCACCAAGATTTGTAGGACCATATGAAATTATGCAGAGAATTGGTGCTATGGCCTACAGACTTAAGTTACCTGAGGAGTTGAGTGGTGTGCATCTAGTGTTTCATGTTTCTCAATTGAGAAAGTGGGTGCATGATGAAGGGGCAATTCTGGAGTCACCTACTCAAATTCAAGTCCAAAAGAATTTGGTTTATACAAATGAACCAGTAGGGATAGTTGCCAAGGAAGAGAAAAACTTGAGGAACAAGGTGATCAAACTGGTAAAAATTCAATGGAGCTTGGACACTAATGATTGTACATGGGAGGTTGAAGATAAAATGAGGGCTAAATACCCCGATTTGTTTACTGATGGAGAGGTATGTTTAAGCAGCTTATAATGATTTTTCTAAATATTCTTGAATATTGTTTGCTTTCATAAAATGTGAGTATGGGGTTATGGAGTTAAAACAGGCTATAGATTAGTGCTTTTAATTGGAGGAATTAGGTGAAATTATGGGGACATAATTCCTTTAAGGGGGAGGGTATGTAATGACCCTAAAAATGAAAGTTATATTTATATTAAGAAATTCTGAAATTATAAAATATATATATATATATATGATGCATTAAAACAGAAAAGAAGAAAAAAAAAATTTAGCAATAAATAAAATTGCATGGGAGCTTCTGTTTGATAAAAATGCAAGAAAATAAGGTGATTAAAAGAAAATTGAAACTCAAAATAAATATAGCTCTATGTCCAAAGAATTATATAAATACATACATTTAATAAATGGGGTGTTTTCTGTTCTATTTAAAGATAGAATAAAATGAAGTTTAATAAAAAGATTTATATGTCTTATAATTATGCTAGAAATAATTAGTATAATATATGTGATTCTTATTTAGAGATAGGAGGAGTTACTGTTTTGACAAGGAGGCAGAGATATATATATAAAGATATATACATACAGGATCAAATAAAAAATTTCCATATCTTATATTTATTTCAAGCAAATAAAATGGGAGAATGATTTTACATTACATGATTAGATATAATAGTATGCATGATTGAATGGAGATAATAGATAGGTAGAAAATACAAAGGAGATTTTCAGATTCTTTAAACTTAAAAAAAATGAACAAAGGATCACATGCATATGGCATGAATAAAATGGAGACATGAAAATAGCATGCAGTGTTTAAAAAGTTTGATTCCCGAAATAACCAATTAAAGTAACCTAATGTGTGCATTTCCAATTTAAGACCACACACAAATGTGATATGTACATGAACATCTAAGGGTATCAGGGGAATTACCCATTTTCTTAAACCCTAGAATAATTTTATAAAGAACCTGCAAATAACTATATTCATCATTCTCTCGGGATCAAAACAAAAAAAATAGGAGAAGCAATAGCTTAAAACACTGAAAGGATCTGCTGTTCAGAGGAGCAAGGCAGTGAAAGAAAACATTAGGTGAGCATTAATCCTTTTTTTATGCTATGGCACTAAGTCCTCTGGTAGGCAGCCTATAATGTTATGATTCATTTAAAAGAAAAACAAAATCCTTGAAATAATTTATTATGGGTGAGATGGATGTTTGGTTGTGTATTCTTGTTTGGTTGTGCTTTATTGTTTGGGGGTTTTTAATCTATATGTGTGTTTTTCAAAAACAAAATGGTTTGGGCACTTTTGTTCTGCTTTATTATTATGGAGTATGGATCTACAATATTTAGGGAATAGGCAGCAAGACAGTGATCTAGCTTATGTCTATTTCTTAGATAATGAAGCATGAAGCTCAACATTCATATCACAAGTCAGAAGAGAATTTCTGGGTTTTGAGGGGCTTCCTTAATAAAACCCTTATCCATTTATTCACAATAATATAGCAGGATCATGATGCTCAAATTACTTTTGAGAAGACCAAAGAAATGTTGTATTTCCTGTAATAAGGCTAATAAACAAATATCATGGGGATTGAAACAGAAAGTATACAAGCAGTTATATCTTTCTGAAATATGAATGAATGAAAGAAAAACTAAATTGGTCACTTGGGAGTTAGTCGATGATCTGCTTGCTTCAGGTGGGAGCAAGTATATGCATGGTGCAACTGCACCCTGAGGCCTTTGTGTGTTGGAATAATTTAAAAACCTGGGAGTTTCCTTCACAATGCATACATAGTGTTCATTTGACAAGGAGATGTAGACCATAAAATAAATAAGGAATGGGATTTATAAACTTGGGTTATGAATATCTAGACAGGGAGTTAAATTAATCAGGATTAATGTGATGTTCTGATTAATTACTGGGTGAGATTGGGAGATTAAGATCTGAGTTTATTTATCTAGAAATGGAAGTATGAATATGTGTATAAAATTTTGATTAATGTTCACACCAGTATAAACTGACCCTTTTGGTTGCCCTTGCAATCATCTGGGTGTCTCAAAAATTCTTTGGGGCAGCTAAATGAATTACTTGCAGGAAATTGAAGTTGGCTTGATGAGTGAAGAAGGCATTAGCTGCTAGTATAAATAAAAGAGACTTGTTTTGAATTTGCAGATGCTTGTTATGATGTTATTAGTCAGATCACATGTGGTAGTTGGAGTTAATTGTAAGGAGTTTTTTTTTGAGTATTTGGATTAAAACTTGTACTTAAGTAAAACTTATTTTAAATGATGTTTGATGGAGTTTGATTACCCAATGATTTTATGATTATCTGATTTGGAGAAAACAAGGGGATGGACATAACACATAAATATAAAATGTGTATGTGATGATCTCTGGTTTTATTGCCTGAGCTTATTATATAATTTTCTAAAAAAAAATAATGGAGCTGACAAGATTTGGATAAGAAATATTCAAGTGGAATATATGTATGCATGGCAGATAATTGATACTGACTTGTGCATATATTCTGATGAGTCTATAACATTGCATTAATGTACCTGATTTCAAGAAAAAAAAAGATTATAAAAGAAACAAACCTGGAAGCATTTTGTGTTTTTGGTTGTTAGCATAGATGGATGAATTCCCAGGAACATACATAGGAAAGAAATATGCTGGTGTTAGGAGAAGCTTTTGAAGAAGTTTATTTGAGAAACATGGGTTTGAAAGTGGTAAATAAGGGACTATGGCCGGCCAAGATGGCCATGGGTCAAACCCTTGGAGCCTGGAACCACTTCATTTCAATCAATGAAGTGTAAGTGCTTCTGGGACAAAACAAAGAAAACACCAAGCAATTCCAGTAAAACACCAAGCATTTAAGTCTGCACCATGTTAAACTTAAAAAAAAAATGCAATCTAACTTGAATTGTTTAATTTGAAATGGTGATTAGGAAATCTACTCTTAATGTTCATAACTGCAAGTAGGATCTTAAAATGATTTCATGCATGAGCTTAATAACGGTCACAAGAACAATTAAATACTATTATTGTGTTAATAGGATTAGTTAGGCAGAAAGCCTATATGGCATAAAAAAAATGTACAGTGCTCTGCAAGTCAAATATATATATAAGTGTTATAAATTGCCAAAATGTACCTCTGGCAGTAGAACAAGATTTAGAAAAGAAATAAGTGGTTATGTCAATAACTTGTATGGTATTTTGATTTCTGTTTGATTTAAATTCCCTTTGATAAAAAAAACAATTGTATATCATCAAATATATAATTGTCTTAAAGTGTTTTATGAACTGATATGAATATATTGGTAAACCCAGGGTCTTGGGAAAAATATTTGGAAATTATATAAATATTCAAATATAAAAGAATTGGGGTTTAGTGGTGAATTCCTCTTGAAAGTTAATAAAAAAAATCTATGTGTTTTAGAGTGAGGGTTACCACAATTATTGATTGAATTGTTCGCTTGAAATAGTTGCTTCGAATAATTGGTTGATTGTTGTGATATTGGATGTTATTTTGGAGTTTGATAATGGACTTGTGTTTGTTGGATGTTCGAAATGCAAAGGAGATGTTATCCGTTTAATGTTTGAAATTTATTTAAACTGTGTGTATAATTTATTGATGATTGAAATTTGATGGAATTCGACTCGGCCCCACGTTAAAGTCTATTTGATGATTTGTGGTTGATTTCGGAGAATTTTGCTCCATGGTTTTTATTTTAGGCAGTTTATTGATTTTCCCATTTTTGAATATTTTTGAAAGCATCAGGAAATGATTTACGGGAATTCTTTTGGAAATAAAAGTTGATTTAAAAATAAAAATAGAGATTTTCAAGAATAATTGAATGTATATAATTTTTAAAAGTATAAATAAGGGGTTTTAATAATATTTCCGAAAAGGAAATTCTCTTGAAAAGTGTATATAGTTAATAATGTTTTTGCAAAGGAATTTATATTGTAAAATATATGTTTAATAAATATGATTTAAAAGATATTTTTGAAAAGAGATTTCTGTATATATGAGCCTAATTTGAAGATAAACCAACTTTGAAATATTATTGAATGGTTTTAAGAGTATTTTAATATAAATTACTTTTAGTATATATATACTTTGGTGGTTCAAAATTGATTTATTAATATTATGAAAAATTCTATATAAAAAGAAGATTTTGAATTATATTCTACGGTTTGAAATAAATATAATTTATTTTGTAACTTATAAATTTATTCTAAAATAGTGTTTTATTACAGAAGATTATAAAATAAATTTAAAGCAATATCTATTGATTTTCCATATGAACTATTAGAGATTTTAAATATACAATGAAGGTTTTGAATTATAAATTACGATTTAATTTGAAATGAATTATTTGGAGATTCATAAATTTATTTTATAGTATTATATAGTAATGGAAAATTAAGAAATAGTTTCTATAATTATTTTTGATGTGTAGAGTGATTTTGGTAGTTTTGGAATATATATTCATATATATAAGGATTTGGAAATGAAATTTAGTAATTGAATCTTGAATTGGGATTAAATAAACAAAGAAGTGCATTATATATATATATATATGTATATATATGATTTGGTATCTATTTCTATGTATTTATTTTTGTTATAAATGATTCATTATTAAATATCGAGTTGTTAGATATTATGTTTATTTATTTGAATAATGTATCTTATATTACTTTGCTGATTATTCTTCTCTTGTATATTGAATTGGATTATATGAGTGATTCACCGTTGATGCTGAGTTGTTTAGTGATTTGGTGCGATACGATGATGACATCTTTTTATATGATTTTGTGATGAATTTCATTCTATGTGACGAGAAATCTAAATAAGCGGAATTATAATGTCGTCTGGTATGGGACTTTCGGTAGTATTTTTCTTGTTATTCTTTGGACTCGTTATACAAAATATTAAAAGAGTGAGTGTGATGTCTGAGCACTGTATAAACGGACTAGTAACATAAGTGCTATGGGACACCACTGTGTTATTTATTTGGTGATCCTTTTGGTCATAGATGACACTCATACAGGGATTCATTATGTACGGTGGGCTCGCTGCGGCTAGTCACCTATTTAGCCATGTGTTGGCATATATCATGATGTGTGTCGGCACAAGTATGTAGTTGTGTATCGGCTGTTATATTATATATATAGTATTTGTCTATTCAACGTCCGACTTCTTTTATAATACGGTAGTTGAACCAGATTGGCTAGTATTTATCCTAGCGCCTGATCGTGGTGGTTGCGCCTCGGATCTATGACATTTATAACCGTGTATTGGCAATCTATATAGCCTTGTGTCGGTAATGTATAACCCCTACGTGTCACCTAGGCCACATACTGTTACCATTTGGGGGCATGTGTAGGGTCGTTAAAAATGCATAGTGTAGTTGTGCAACGTGTTTATGACATGCGATGGATAGGATTCACGATGTCCATTGAGGTAGCTAAGACTGCAGGAGCTGTGTTGGTGGAATATGTGTGTCGTGTTCGCCAATCATGCGTGTAGTCTCTTAGAGTAGATACGTCCACCAGTCTCCCGTCTGGTTTCAGTGTGTGTGATATTGACACATATTTATATATGAATATATATTCCAGAAAATGAGTTATGATTATACCTGTGACTGTGTCCAGAGTATGATCAATTCCCGTATCCTTCTTTGACGTGCCGTTATTTCTACGATTTTATTATGGATGATTATTTGTATTGATGTGGAGGATATTTTATTTATAGAGATTGAGTGATATATTTAGGCTAAGCTATGTGTAGCCTGATAATTTCTAGATATGGATGATTCACCCATTTGATGTTGTTTCATGATTTCTGATTTGATGAATTTTGTTATGGGTGATGACATCTTTATGCTGGGTTTTATGGTGTTATACGTTAATTGATATTGGGATTGTTCGAGATAACATTATTATATTTACACCCGGCATATACTATGATCTATATGTGTATTTGCTTGGATTTAGATATAGTCTGACTTGTTTATTATTTATATAATACTCGGATCAGTCCAAGACATTTTAGGTACAGAGGCAGTATGACATGCTTGTGTTTTGGGCTTAGAGGAGGCTAGTATATAGTATTTTGGTTATTATCTTGTATTGTATTACCCCTTGAATGTATATTTATGTGATGTATCTTAGACATATACTATATATTAGATATGATATATTTTGTATAATCAGTATTGTATATTATTGCTGCGATTGACTTTATATTCTCTGTGATTTATTATATACTATGTATTGTTCTATCCTTGAGGCACACATGTTTATTGCTTTGTGCCGATACTGTGTACGTTTAGGTGAGTTATTTATTCGATGTTTAAATACATATCAGCGTCAGCCCAAGGGAATATTCATGTGTGTACTTCATATAGCCTTATTCTCCATATTATCTGATAGTATTCCTCTGTAATACTCTTGGATAGTATGGGTATAAAAGTGCGGTGTTTCAGCTGCACTTAACGATTAAAAATAAAAATATATACACATAGCGTAATTTATGACGATATTCGTATTAGTTATTAATAACGTAATAATTATATGAGTAGGAGGTTGAAAAAGGAAGGAATAGTAATTCCAAAATTTATGGACAATAACTACAAATTTAATGGGCAATAAATTTGTAGTTAATAAAGAGTTAAAGGAATTAAATGTGTGCTGATTAAGAATTTAATATGGTATTTATGGAGAAATTTCATAGGCGGAATAGGTGGATTTTGAAATGGGTAAATAAATATCATTAGAAATTGTCTAATTTTGACATTAACGACCAATTATTATGGACAATTGATATTTATTGGACATAAGAAGGGAGCCTAAGCGTATAAAATAGGAATAACTATGTAGCGAACAAGTAAGTATTAATACTATTAAATATACATAAAAGGTAATATAATTTTCATAGTAAAAAATTATATATCTTTAATTATACATTTAGAACGAGCGTGAATTACCGGGTCTAGTCCAATACTTAGGATTTAGGTTATAGGTTTGGTTAAGTGGGTTGGAATGTGAGGTCAGTAGAGTTACATAACAGAAGTATGCCCTTCACCTAGAGGCTACCACAATTGTGTATACTTTTACTGATGTGAGACACCTCCAACCATAAGACCCATGAGGAAGGGATATCCATTGTGGATAGGTGAGCGAAAAATATACTGAGGGTTCGCCTCAGATTTGAAGTATTAAATGACCTAGTAGTTTTAAGGAAATAGAGTCTGCTTCTTTGCAATAAGAGGTATTAGGTAACCGAAAGGGGCATTTTTCCTTGACTTACTTATGTTACTCTAAATGGGATGTCAACTGTGGAAGGTCGACGGGCTATGTCGGTATTTTGTACCGGTATTTAGTAGTAGGTCTAGCATATAGGCTATGACCACTAGTGGTCCCGAGCGAGCGACAGCAAAGATTTGGGTTATGCCCTAACAGATTTCGCTTCTTACTAATGTAGAATCCGTATTGGACACGCATGGACCTCAAACTAGATGGTTGGACGAAAATTTGTTTATCGAAGGTAGGCTAGTTAACCCTTAGATGAGTCTTTGAGATGCATTAGTAGTACAACAATTAAATTATATATATTATAGCACCATATATAAGTGGCATCGGTTTCTGTAGTTAGGACCGATTAACTAGCATTTACGTTACGGAGGGCCCGCTACGGGGATTGAGGTATTAAATGGCCATTGGGTTCTCCTCCTCCCTGTTTAAGAAGTATTAAGTGACCGGGGTATTTGGGTAGTGAAAAAGGTTGGACATATATGCAGATATATACCTTAGAGGAGGTTAAGCATATTGTACATACACATAGGACTTAACAGATTAGCCATAAGAAATAAACTTAACCCTTAAATGGAAATCAATCGGCATAAATTAATGGTATGGGTAAAGTATGTAATTTTCCAATCACAAGAACGTTGTTCTGACCCCCTCCTTATTACTACCCACATGATAGATTTAGAAGGACGGACATTTAGAGCAAGACAGGAATGGTAGATGGAGAAGTCTTCTTATTTATGCTCGGCGCTGACGAGGCAATTAGATGATTCCAAGTTAGTAGCCTTAGTCAATACGTATGTTCTATTATATTTTTCAATTCCGCCGTGAGTTTATATTGATCGCTATTTGGTATGTTTGTTTTTATTACAGGTTATCAAAACCAATGATCTATACCCTAATGGACTTGGGTTTTGATTTAGTCAAAATTTGATCCTATTAAGGTGTGGGTTGCTACATTTATCCTGGTTTTCCGGTTAGTGAACTATTTTGAAAATCTTGAAATCATAGAAGAAAAGGTTTTTGAAATGATTCAAAGGACTACACTGAAATAATGAATCAAATAATTGTTCGCTAAGACATCGCATGATTGTAATTGAAAATATCTTAGGTTAATTAGAGATGAAATTTGAGCAGCAAAGGTTGTTGTCCAAGACACCTAACTAAGTGAAATACATCGGTCACGAAAACCTAAATCTAACTTGAAAATAAAACAATTATAAATGCAAGTGAATAAGCAAAGAAAGATATTAAATTAACATAAAAGATTACCTGAATACTTACTCTAGCCTCCTCCAACAACATTTTTCTTCCTACCAGATTCCTATGGGCTGCGCTACCAGCCTCCTACAAGCATCATTTTTCCATCACACCAACCGAGACCTATAATCGCATCCCTTCATGCATTAGATCATCGTTTCCATCAAACGGATGCTCAACTGCTTCTAAACTTCAGGTTGAGTGTCCCATTTCATGCACGTAACACCTGTAACGCTGGCATCTCTCTATCACATCTCTTAACCGTGTCTACTGGCATCGTCCGCTTCTGGCCTCCCTTCTCGGCATGATGTGAATTTACTTTTTCAATCGTAATTTTTTAATTTTTGGAGATTTTGGTTTTTCCTCATTTGAATAGAGTTGAAAAAAGTAAAGTAAGAAGGATATTTGAGCAACGCAAGTGATGAATGGAGGCTTTCCTATAATAATGATGGATGCTTAAATAAATCAATTTTGATGTTAAATTAGAGGGAGGAAGAGATGCTGGTGAGCGGTTACAATTGGTGGGATGAAATGGAAAATTAAATAGAAAAAATTAGAAGTTGTGGGTTGCAACCGTATTATGGAAAGAACAGCGAAACGCGGAACGGAAGAATGAAGGAGAATTAGAGCTACAACATAAACTAGGGTTGATTCCTTCTTTTATATTTAAGTAATAGATCAAGGACCAAAATGTAATTTTAAATTATACAAGGGAGTTAAAATTACATGTCTCTCCAAAATTTCCTAGTCATCTTGGTAAGTTCCACTTGAGAGTTTCTTGGTCGCTAGAGTTCATCGTAGTCTGTGCAACCACTACCAATGGCCGTCCCATGCTAAAGCGAGCCACTTTGTGCTAGAAATGTCAGCCCTGATGTAACGACCCCACCGCTATGCCCTATTTAGCAAAGAACATTACAAGCAATGTCGTCTGCTAATCCGGAGAATACGACTGACTAAAGGCGATTGAATGTGCATATATCTTTATACTGACACTGACACGTCTTATTTACCTTTTTGAGGATTTGAACTGAAATTTAGACGTGTACAATATTAATACAAAGTAATAAACACACTGATTAAAAATATTCAAAATTGTATATAATATAGATAAATCAGAGTCACAGATCATAACGGAATAATATACATCATCATATACATAATAGAATGTGAGTCTACAAAATATCAGTACTAGAACAACATAAATATATACATCATATTCAAAATCTTGTATCAGGTACAAAGTCACTACTATTTAATATAGATGACATAAACTCCTAACTGTCAATATATACAAGTATGAAGTAAACTAAAACTATCAAAATAGTTTACTTCAATGCTAGCCCAAAATCCAAAGGTCAATTGGTCCCTGTACCTGTAAATTCTCGGCCTGACCTGAGTATTAAAATAATAAACAGGTCAGACTATATCTAAATAAAAAGGTAAGATATTAATATCACAACTATATAACTTAAAATAATAAGTCATATAAATTTTTTTGAACAAACAATCATAATAAAGCATATTAATTAAATTCACTACTTTATAATTCCATAAATAACTTAACTCTAAAATAAGTCATCTCAAAATATGCCTAAAACCCAAAAATTCAAAAAGGCATATAAAACCAATAAATATAGATCTTAAAATTTTGACTTAACAATAACCAAAAAAGTCATAAATAAAATATGCCCAAAACAAATACTCAATTAAGGCATATCTAGCAAATCACCATTCCATAAATACATATCAAGTCTCAATGGACTATCATCTCAAAATATGGTGATGCCAATTCAAAATTCCTCAGAGCCATAAACGATGCAGAATATCTGTACTAAAAATTTATAAAGGAATAATCATCAATAATGAACTAATAATGATAGTCATCCATCAGTTTAATACAATGACATGAAATCTACCGAAAGAGATCTGCTACATAGAAAAGAAGCCTTCCGAAAGAGACTGCAGATTAGGGACACCGCTCAAAGAAAAGAGCAGCCGTGTACCTAATCTGTCCTATGCAAATTTACCTTCCGAAAGAGGTAAACATAGTCTAAAAATATAAAACAAAATAAACTAGTAGTTTGTAGTATCTATAGACTATGATGCATGTAAAAATCTGCCTTTCGAAAGAGAAAGCCGTATTAACACCATAACAGATCTTCCGAAAGAGATCTGCTTACTCAAATCTAAAAATGTATCGATTCTTAGATCGATGAAAAATGAGTTATCTTCTTTCGGGGATCTATTGGTCTGAAATCCGAACACCCTAAGATAATACAACTCTAAGTGTTAATTACTGCCACTCCAGTAATTACAAGAATTTAGCTAACTATCCCATACCAGATAGTAAATTCAAATATTTACTAAAGGCTAGTAATTTCCACTCAAACTCTATTTATCAAATTATAATAATAATCGAAAGAATTGTACAAAGTGTCCCATACCCCGACAATTCAATCGTTTATTAAAATTATTTGTTTCATAGAAAATCACGAAATTCAACAGATATCCAATTCAAACTTGCGTGAAATAGCCAAAAGCTAATTATAATTAAAGCCAACAATAGTTTATAGGTTGAAGGTAATTAGTGTAATTTTATCATATCGATAATGATTTCTAAAATATTTAATCTATAATTCACTTTTAAACTTCTCACCTTTGTTAATCCATAATAAATTAATTAAAAGAGTTTTAAATTAGTTTTTATATATACCAAGATATAATTGTTCCAAAATCACTTTTAAAAAATTCAGTAACTCATATATATAAAAAGAAAAGAGTTCCAAAGTTTTAACTCTTAAAATAAAATTCCTTTATTCGGTCTTTGAATCAAAACAATATTTAAATAATTGATAATTCTCTTTATTTCAAATCTATATAGAAATATATATAATTTTACTTCATAACACTTTAAAACCATAAACTATTTGCAAACTTAAAAATCTTAGTTAAATTTATTTTAAAACAAAGCTTTACTTTTCATAATTGATAACTTACTTTATTTTGAAAATCTATTAAAATATATATATATATATATATATATATATATATACAGAGACACACACCAATAAAGATATAATTTTCCAAAGGCTTTTAAACTCTTTTTAACGAACCGTAAATTTGTATGGTTTTAATAACGTAATTAACTGAAATATTGTGAAATTTTAAATAATTGAATTTCAAAGTGAAAATTTGATATTTGGAATACGTCTATATAAACATAGCAAATGGTAAATTATCATTTGAAAATATGAAAGTGAATTCTATTGTGTAATTTTCAATTTTAATTTATAATCGGTTAATTGGATGAAAATAAATATTTCTCAAACCTGAATATTTTATACAATAAAAATGTTGATATTTTCTAAGTGAGGCGTCATATTTCGTTTCGCCAAATTTGGACTTCTCTAACCCTGCTTATCTTATTTTCGGCGTTTTAGCAGCATTTTCGGTACCGAATATCGACTTTTGATAGTTCGATCGTATCGCTAATATTTATGTACCATTTTGATCGTCTCGTCGTGCTGATCTCCGCAGTATATTCATTTGTATGTTTCGGGGTCTGATAAGCCGCGAAATTAGTACAACATTTTTCATATTGGTTCCGCAATTTGGGCTTTTAGGATTTTCTATGACCATTCGTTATTCATCGTGAGAAACATATGGACAGCAACCTTTTCTATTCCAAAAATTTATTGTATAACTTTTGGTATCCCAACCGTTGAATATAATTGTTATTCCTTTTTTTGTTCGTTCCCAGCTTCATATTTCTCTCTGCCTATCTTACTAAAGGGAAAATACATAATATTATATACGTTGTTCATAATTCACTGTTCATCTTCTTTTCATTCCTATTAACCGAAGCACGCGAGCAGACCCTCCATGCTCTCGCCACAATTCACCGCCGTACCTTTCGTCCACCAACGCCCAGCCAACACCATCACCAACTGCCGCCTGTCTTCCATACCTAGCTCGACATCATTCCATTCACGCAACCCGGAACGACCACCACATCGACAGCCACCCTCCTCCCCTTGAACCGCCACCAGCCATCTTCCCTTCTCGGCCGAACTGACTTTCCCCCTTTGAACCCGTGCCCGCGCCTTCCAACCTGGCACCAGACCCCCACCCCGTGCATCCTCCTCCACTTCCTCCTCTCACCTACCAAAGCTCGCTCAGCCCCACCTCCTTTTGCAGCTACCCTCCAGATCTTGGCACTTTGCACCACTACTGCAACACCTGTCCTCCACCTCAGGCCGTGAAGCCTGCAACACTGCTCATAGCCGCACGCAAGTGCTTCCACCTCAACACTACAACCTCCTTTCCCTTAAACTTATTTATATGTAAGTTATACATTTTGGTTTAAATTATATAATATAGGTATAAGTTTATATCTCGGTACTGTATAGCCTATATTTATATGTATGTCAGTCATATATATAGATGTGTATGCAGGCTATATGTGTGTCAGTCTATATATATAGTAGTGTTAAATTTTTTGAAAGGTATATATATGAAATATAGTTGTTTAGGTAATATGTAGAAAAAAAGGTGTAAGTTTTATAACTGTATATGATATTGTTATGTATGTTAGCTTATATTAGTATTATCTATTACCTGTTTGTGTAGATAAGTATATATATGATCTAATATACAATATGATAGTATTATATGTTTTTGTTGAGTTATGTTTATGTACAGTAAGATAAGTATGTCAGATATAATATGTTTGTTATTAAATGTAAATTTTAAAAGAGTTTGTATACGAATATATATAGTTATTTATAAGTTATAAACTATGTATGTAAGTTTTATATATTAGTATATATAGATACATAGTTAAACTGTTATATTATACATTTAAAATTAGTTTACAGTAATATCTGGATAAAGTCTCTGAAGTACTTTGATTTCTTTGTTGTTTTAAAGCACGCATGTATATATTTCTGTAATGATTTTTATGATCTGTTTGGGGTTTTATGTATAAGTTTATATATAATTGACTTGAATTATATATATACATATAGTTAATAAAGTATGTTGACATTGACTTCTATGATATATATTGTTTTTAAAATTTTAACATGTATGTAAGTTTGTATATATATTTATATACATTAGTTTATATGTAAGTATATGTGAATTTGGTTTTCAATTATATATAGATATTGTATGTGTTAGGATTAAATAATGATTTGAAAATAAATATAAATATATATACTTTATTTTAAATATATGTTTTTAATTGATTTTAGAAAATATATATGTAATACATTTCGTTTCATCAATCTCTAGTCCATCTCAGCTTACATTTCAATATCGAATTTGTTGCAGCAATCCCAAGTTTGTCGCTGTTCCGTGTGCGTATCTGTGTTAGTGTCATCTTCTTGTCTCTCTAGCCTCGAAAGGTGAGAAATCACTCACGATTAACATTCTTATATTTATTAAATTTGATTTCACTTGAAACGACGGTTGAAATATGCTGCTAAAAATTTAACTGTTAATTTTATAATTGTTGTGCCATTATCCATAACTGTTCACCTGTGATATGACATCGTATCCTGTTGTATATATTTAAATTTGTTACTAATGATATATGTCTGTTGTTGATATTGTTATCATTATCACATTTGTTCTCACTCTGCAAGTTCCCTGTTAGTATAGAATTCCCTATGGGTTGAAATGATACATACCCGAACGATCTTGTAGAATAGGAGAAAATCGTTATGGGTTGAAATGATAAACCCAAGCGATTTTCATTTATTTTAAATTTTGGGATTACGGGTTGAAATGATATATACCCATAGATATTTAAATTGCGGATTGAAATGATAAATATCCGTATCACTTGACCATAGGATAGAAAATTATATTCAGACACCGTTGTTCTATATATATTTTGAAAATCATGTCCAAGGTTTTGAAAGGAAATATATGGTTTAATAAATATTGATTTTTAGATATTATATATATATATGTTTTTTTATAAAGATTTAAATTTTAGATTTTAAAATAATATGTTTGGAAATTTTTAACTTATAAATTAGTTTTGAAAAATGTAAATTTCAAGATTTTACTTATATTTTATTTATTTTAAAAATATATAAAAATAAATTTAATATAAAAATAAATTTAATAATAAGTTTTAACTTAATAAAATTTAATTTAATTAGTATATAAAATGTTTAAGTATTTACTTAAATTTATATTAATATTTTAAAATAGATTTTATAACTTTAATAATAAAGGTTGGAAAGATAAATTAATGTCGACTTGGAATTTAAATTGGTTAATAATTGAATTTAAGAAAGAATTGATTTAAACTTATTAGTTTTGAGATTTTGAAAAGATATGATTATAACTTGGTTTATAACTTGATTTGATAAAAAGTGATTAAATGAATATTCTCAATTTTGAATAAAATTAAGATTGAATATTTAATATTGATTTAAATATATAAATTGGGATTTAAATAAATTGCTATTAAAATGGTTAAGTGAATATTTTTCAGTTTGAATAAAATTTAAAGTTAAATGTTGAAATACCAATGAAATTTATATTGCAAATGTTTGAATATTTAAACTTGAATCTTTGAACTTTAAATTGAAATGGTTAAACTGGAATTGATTTAAAATTTGAATTTTGGGGAAATTAAGATGATTTGAATTGATTTGCGAAATTGGAGGAAACTGTTTTATTATATAAAGTATTTTTAATATATAAACTATTTTAATATATAAATTATTTTAATATGTAAACATTTTAATTTATAACTATATTAAAATATATACTATTTCAATATCTAAACTGGTTAAGTCAAAAGTGTTATGATTTCCAAAGTGTTATGGTTTCAAAAGTGCTTTGATTTCCAAAGTGTTATGATTTCAATGTGTTATAATTTTGAAAGTGTTACGATTTTGGAAATGAATATGATTTAAAGTGTATAATGATACCAAATTGATATGGTTTGAAATGATATGATATTTTGATATGAATCATGAACTGTTTGAAATGAAATGACCACGGTGTTATAATAACGTTTGGTTGTTAAAGAGACCGGGATCAGATATTGTCATACTCTCTGCCAATACCGAAAACCACTTTAACAACTGTGTATGTGGTGGAGATTCTAGAATGAAGTAGGAAGGTTTGGTGACGATTTTATATGGTATTTACGTGACCATGACTCCCGTGAGCCAGCTTGATGCGGCTAAAACAGGAGCCACGCCGGGCCAAGTGAGGTCATTCCTCCGATCGGGCACATTTCTTCGATACCATTCTATTGCTTTTGTGATTTGATTAGGTGCACCCTTTGATTTGGGAGTGTGTCACGAGGTGGGCGGTAGTAGCTAATATGCGTTACCATCCGTCCGGATACGCAAACGGTATATCTACCCTGGCTTTGCCTCGAGTGCCGTGTCACATGCCCTATCGCGCCTTCTACGAGTTTGGTTTGTACCATACCTATGGAGTGCCCTCTGATAGCCCTCCAGTTTACGGAGCAATTACGGTACGGTATAGACTATGGTAATATATAAAAATGTGTTAAGGGGGATATGGGTAACGCCTTAACGTTATTTTAATAGTTTACTTTACTATAGACATATTATAATAGCGTATATTACTACATAGTAGATAGTTCCACGGATCCTTAGAGGATGAAAATCCCAAACATCCTTTAAGTTACTTTTATTTCAGTTGACATTTCACTTGAGTTGAATTTATTAATTTAAGAATGTTAATCCTGACTCGAGTGTTTTGTGTTTTGCTTTACGCTCGGGTCAGACTGAGTGTCACAACATTTGAGACTCAACTTTGGAGCTTAGAGTTTTGCTTGAAGATCTGTCTTATCTCTGTTTAACTTTCTGTTATTTCCAGCTGCTTGTGTTCAGACTTGTTAGTTGCTTCTGTACTTGAGACTACTTTGTATTTGAGATTTTTGTTGTATTTTATTTCAACTCTATTATTTTTTTATAGTAGCTTCATGAACTACTATTTATCTATTTCGCTGCTTATTGTTATATTACTCTATGTCTGTGATTCTGTGATTGATTTATTTGCTGTATATGCTGAGTTTTGCCAAATATAAATTAATAATATGTTGTTTTGAGCAATTCAAGTCCGACATGTGCGGATGTGAATGGTTCGAAATATCGGGTCGTTACAGTTGGTATCAGAGCTCTGGTTTAGGCAAAACTTAGCATATAGAGTAAAATTTAATTGCAGAATCACCTTCGTTCGAGCCTGAATTTCTTCCTCTTTGATTCGCATTTCCTTTGAATTTCAGAACCTTCCCTCTGTTCTGAAATCCAATCTTGTCTCCCCCTATTCATGTTCTTCTTAATATTGGAACATCCCATAGCTCTATTTCGGTTGATCTCTATAATCAATTTGAGTTTATCTTGCCACTTCTATTGGCAGCTTTATCCTTGAGTGTGACTGATCCCATATGCGGTCCCGCCTATCTTAGTATGACTGGTAAAGGGGTGAAACTCCTTTACAACAGATGTCGATTCACCGAAGATTTCTATGTCCTAGGTTTACGATGCTATTATTTCTTGCAAAGCCCGAACCGTCTCTAGTAGACGATCAGGGTAATCCCCTTGTAATTTGACTCTACTCTGATAATCGAAAATTATCCTGATATTGGGTGAAGTCACTTCTCTTCCTTAATTTCAAGCGGGAAATTTAATTTCCGCATCGATCTTATTCCTGGAATCTCGGATTTGACACGGTTAAGGTCGCCCGCGATTTATATAAGTCTATCCCTCCTTTCTCTTTTGTAACCTATCTATCTTATCTTACTTTCGAGCCTATCTATCTTTGTTAAGATTTTCTTTGAATAGGGTTCATTTAAATTGTTACCTGAAGATTTGACCTGGCAACTAGGCACTCGGCACTTGCATACCGTTCGACATTAAGAGTCGTTCGGTATTGTATATCGTCCGGCATTAAGTGACGTTCAGCACTTATGGTCGTTCGACATTCGAGAGTGTTCGGCATACGTGGATCGTTCGGCATTCGAGGGTGTTCAGCATACATAGAGCGTTCGGCATACATGGACCGTTCGGCATGGCAGAGTCATTCAGCATTCCGTACTGCCCGACATCCATACCTCGTTCGGCACTCAACCTCGTTCGGCATAGGTCTCGATCGGCATTCGAAATCGTTCGGCATCCAGAGATCGTTCGGCTTTCAGAGTTGTTCGGCATCTAGAATTGTTTGACATCCAGAGGTGTTCGGCATTCATCCAATCTTGACCGGTTTCGACTATTGCTCGGCCTGCACTCTCCACACAGCACACCACTTCGTTCGGCATGACGATATCGTTCGGCATCACTTCGTTCGGCATGACAATATCGTTCGGCATCACTTTGTTCGGCATCTAGGGTTCGGCACACAGAGCTCACTCTTTTTGGGCTGAGGTATTTAGCTGCCAGTCCAACCCATCTTTGTCTATAAATAGAGAGGCAGGGGCACAGTGAAAATGACCTTTTTTGAAGAACACTGGGGAGACTCTACCTCTTTCAAGACTCATTCTCTTTACTTAGCAATTGCATTCAAGTAGTTGGTGTACTGATTGTATCTGTAATCAATTATCAAGTAAAGCAATAAAGATTAACCTCAAAGTGGACGTAGGAAGTTACGCCGAACCACTATAAATCCGGTGTTCTCGTCTTTGCATTCAATTTAGCATATTACTCTTTGTTTAAATTTACTCTCATCATTTATCTCTCTACACAATCTTTCTCAACGAGGTTAGTGACCAATTTTGGTGCTTAACACTTTGGTGCTTTCACTGAGAATCGAACTCAAGCCGCAAGGATCTGCTTTGAAGCTACTAGATTGAATAAATCCCCCGAAGGAGATCCGAGTCGACGTCTGTTGATTCTACTCAGAGTTCTTACCAATAACTCCACAATGGGAAGACCACATACCAGATCAGCCTCTCATAATGCGGACACCCATGAGACTGCTAGCGTACAACAAGCAGGGCCTAGCAATCAGCAAGCAAATCTAGGTGTAGGGACTACCGCCCAGGACCAAATGCAAGTTGTCACCAGAATAGAGTTCAATGACTTGATGAGAGAGCTCAGGGAAAGCATGAGACAACTTGGAGAGCAGATGCAAGCTAACGCCAACCTTATGGCACAGCTCGCTCAACAACAGCATCAGAATGCTGGGGGCAGCCCAGCTCCTTACTCTTCATTTGACAGCTCGACTTCGTCCGATGAACCGCCCAAGCGTAGACGCCGCAAGACTGAAACTACGCAGACAGGTGCTGCTTTTCGAACAACTGGGGACCATTTACACCTCGGAGACCGTGACCGAGCAGGAACTGGAAACTTAGGATCTGGAGTGCAGGTGGAGGCTGGACGCTCGACTCACCAAGACGCCGATGATGCCGAACATCAAGATGCACGTTTGGCAGATCGCCAACAGAGGAGGCTTTAACCTGATCAATCCCGTAGGACAGACTCCAACCTTCCATCTTCCATACAAACCCCAGACCTAACAGCTATGATCAAACAATTGATGAAAGAGAATCAAGGCTTGTCGAATGATGATTGGGGGGTATCTACGAGTCATACTCCGTTCACAGACTTTGTTCTACAGGCAGAATACCCCAGGAAGTTTAGCATGCCAACTATCCCGACCTACGAAGGAAAGACTGATCCCAGGCAGCATGTGATGAGGTACGAATGGATGATGGATTCAGCCAGAGCAAATGATGCAACCAAGTGCAGGTGCTTTCCAATAACCCTATTTGGGATCACTACCATGTGGTTCACCCGACTTCCTCCGCGGTCCGTATCCAGTTTCGAGTAGTTGGCGAAGAAATTTATAGAACAGTTCAGAATACACACTACTCGTCCAAAGGACGTGATGTCTCTATCAAGTGTAATCCAAGCTCCTGGAGAGTCATTGAAGGAGTATTTGCAGAGATTCCATGTTGCGGCTACTGAAGTCAGTAATCCCAATGATCATGCAATTCTTATGGCTATGATGCGAGGTGTAGATCCGGATTCAGAGTTTGGAGATTGGCTGGCAGGAAAACCTCCAACTACGCTAGAGTGTTTCTACTCAAAGGCACATCAGTTCATAAGAAGAGAGGAAGCCAGGTGGATAAGACGAGATAAGGCACCGGGGCCTATTCAGGAGTCCGTGAAAAGCAACATTGCTGTGAAGCAATCCGGAGACAACTCGGGGAAGGTTCAGGTCAATGTCCAGAACAAGCCCGGGCAATCTAAGGAATCCGGAGGAAGAAATCAGGGGAAGAAAAGAGAAGCGGGGAAATGGAAGCCGAGAATTCCAACCTACAACGAGTACACCCCACTGAATGAATCTCTTGAAAACATTTACCTATCAACTTGCAATACCTTTCGGTACAGAAAGCCACGCCCAAAGGAGTCAACCGAAGAACAAAAGCGGACTGGGAAGTATTTCCGCTTTCATGAGACTTATGGGCACAATACTGAAGAGTGCAGACACCTACACGACGCTATAGAGAAGTTGATTAGGCAGAAAAAGCTACAGGAGTTTGTAAAGAATCCGCAAGAAGGTGGACAGGGAACCTCCAATCCAGGTCGTGCACCCGCACCACGTTTCCCCGAGGAGCCTGCTCGGACTGTGGGAAGACTAGTCATAAACACGATCATCGGCGGGCCTCACCCTGCAGATAAGAACTAGCAAGAAATGGAGCGGTATGCTAATTCCCTGAGGCATGCAGACTTTGAGTGTTGTTCCAATGTAGAGGATGGGACCCCTTCTAAATAGCTGCGCATGATGACAGACGATATAGTATTTAGGAGCAGAGATGCTGACCAGGTGGAGGCTCCTACCATTGACCCGATGGTCATATCTGCGACAATCGGGTCAGCTTTTGTGAAAAGAATTCTGATTGATTGTGGAAGTTCTGTCAATATCATCTTCAAGAAGGCTTATGACCAGATGAAGATGGAGACGAAGGATTTGAAGCCATCTAAAGCTCATATACACGGCTTTAATGGCGCAGCGACTGATGCGGTGGGGTATGTGGAGTTGCCAGTTGAACTGGGACAAGGTGAGCGAAGGAGGGTGCGAATCCTACCTTTTGTAGTTTTGGATGTGGATTCTCCATACAATGTGTTTTTGGGCCGACCGGCCTTGGTGGAGTTTAGGGCAGCATTGGGCCCGTGGTGTTTGACTTTAAAGTTCCTGACTGACAAAGGAGTGGGTGTTGTTCATGGCGACCAGGCGACTGGTCGTGCATGTTATGTGGCTAAGCTTCGAGAGGCCTAGCGGAGAGAGAAAGGAAAGGTTGCGGACAATTCCGTCCGCATTCAGCATACTGACAATTGATAAGTGATGCCCGAGCCCTGGCTCGGACATGATTCTCGGATCTTCCGAGACATAGATCCGAGAGACGACGATGAGGAACCCATGGAAGAAAAAGCAGCACTGACTGAACTGACGATCGACATTTCAGTCAGCCGAGACGATCCATCGCGAGTACTGAAGATTGGATCACAACTCAGCCCCTCAATGACTGAAGACCTCAGTGATTTCCTCCGAGCGAATCTCGATGTTTTCGCTTGGACACATTCCGACATGTGTGGTATTTCTCCCGCTATTACGAGTCATATGTTGAACATAGACCCGAAGTACGTCCCAGTTAAACAAAAGAGGAGAGGAATGGACCCGGAGAGGTCCGCTGCTCTCAGAGAGGAGGTGGAAAAACTCAAAGCCAATGGGTTCGTCCGCAACGCCCTCTACCCTGAATGGGTATCAAACCCCGTGCTGGTGAAAAAGGCGAACGGGAAATGGAGAACTTGCGTAGACTATTCCGATTTGAAAAAAGCATGCCCCAAGGACAGTTTCCCATTACCTAGAATTGATCAGTTGGTCGACTCCACTGCAAGACACTAGTTGTTGTCGTTCATGGATGCGTTCTCGGGATACAATCAAATCCCGATGCACATCCCGGACCAGGAGCACACCAGTTTCGTCATAGATGTTGGGCTATATTGTTATATAGTAATGCCTTTCGGATTGAAAAACGCGGGAGCGACCTATCAGCGTTTGGTGAATCAAATGTTCAAGGATCAGATTGGTAGAACGATGGAAGTCTATGTGGATGACATGCTCGTGAAGTCACGACAGTCAAACGACCACATTCGGGACTTAGCAGAGATGTTTGACATACTCAGATATTATGGAATGAAGATCAACCCTCTGAAATGTTCCTTCGGCGTTGCGTCGGGGAAGTTTTTGGGATTCATTGTTAATGCCCGAGGAATTGAAGCTAACCCAGAAAAGATTCAAGCTATTCGAGACGTACAAGTGCCCAGAACTATAAAACAGGTGCAAAGCTTGAATGGGAAGGTGGCTGCGCTGAGTCGATTCATATCCAGAGCCATAGATAAGTGTATTCCCTTCTTCGATATAATAAAGAATGGAAAGAGGAATTTCGCATGGACATCCAACTGTGAGGAAGCGTTCCGAGATCTGGTGAGACATTTGGAGAGTCCTCCAGTGCTGTCGAAACCGGTAGACCACGAAATGTTGTACGTATACTTGGCCGTATCCCCGCATGCTATAAGTGCGGCTTTGGTCCGCAAGGAGGACCGAGTCCAAAGGCCGGTGTATTATGTTAGTAAACGTTTAACGGGGGCAGAAAGAAATTATCCTAAAATTGAGAAATTGGCCTATTGCTTGGTGATTTCATCACGTAAGCTGCGTCCGTACTTTCAAGCACACTCAGTTAGTGTCTATACCGATCAGCCCTTACGACAGGTACTCCAACGACCAGAAACTTCTGGAAGGATGTTAAAATGGAATATCGAGTTGAGTCAGTTCGATATTACCTACCTGCCACGAAGAGCCATACAAGGGCAAGCATTAGCAGATTTCATTGTTGAGTTTACTATATCTAACGAACCAGATGGTCACAGTGTCATTCCCCCCATTCGATGGAAATTGTACACCGATGGGGCATCAAACGACCATTGCTCTGGAGCTGGTGTAGTTCTCGTGACGCCAGAAAACCGATCGATTTGTTATGCTTTGAAGCTCAATTTCCCGGCTACGAATAATGAAGCAGAATATGAAGCATTGATTGCCGGTTTAAAGCTTATTGGAGAACTCGGGGTAAAGTTAGTTGAAATATTTTGTGACTCAAAGTTGGTGGTGTACCAAGTGCGGGGAGATTACCAAGCAAAGGGACAAAAGCTTGCTCCCTACCTTGCTCTGGTTGAGGAACTATTGGCGAACTTTGAACATTATGACATTTCGCATGTCCCACGTGAACAGAACAAGGAAGCCGACTCGTTGGCCAAATTCGCAAGCACTGGCAATGCACAGCAAATGGGACTGGTTCCTGTCGAAACCTTACATGCTCCAAGTATAGATGCGATGAAGGTTGATTTTGTGTTGGAGACAGGAATCGAGAGGGAGTCATGGATAACCCCATTCAAACTATACCTGATGACCGGGACTTTACCTGAAAGAAGGAGCGAAAGACGACAGGTCATTCGCAAAGCCGCACGATATGTGATGCGGGATGGACTAATGTATCGGAAGGGGTTCTCGGTTCCCTTATTACGGTGCATTTCCCATGATGATACAAAGCGGTTCTTGAAGGAAGTGTATGAAGGAGAATGTGGCGACCATACTGGGGGGCAGACGCTAGCAAAAAAGATCCTCAGTTACGGATACTATTGGCCAACTGTGAATCGGGATGCTGCAGATTATGCAAGAAAATGTGACAAGTGTCAAAGATATGCGAAAATCCCAAGGGCTCCACCAACGGAACTCACACAAATGGTTAGTCCCTGGCCGTTTGCAATCTGGGGAATCGACATAATCGGTTCTTTGCCTATATCCAAAGGTGGTGCAAAATACGCGATAGTTGCGGTCGACTACTTCACAAAATGGGTCGAGGCAGAGCCTTTAGCCACAATCACCTCCAAGAAGGTCATTAATTTCGTTGTACGAAACATTATATGCTGCTTTGGCCTCCCGCGGACCATCATTACGGACAACGGAACTCAATTTGAAAGTAGAAAATTCAAAGATTTCTATTTAAAGTACGGCATTGAGAAAAGGTTCGCCGCCGTTGCTCATTCGAAGGCTAATGGACAAGTTGAAGCCGTGAACAAAATAATCAAGTCCATATTGAAGAAGCGTTTGGAAAAGGCTGGAGGCAAGTGGGTAGATGAACTTCCAACAGCGCTATGGGCTTACAGAACTACCCACAAGTCCATGACTGGCCACACTCCATTTGCATTGGCATACGGCTCGGAAGCTGTTATACCCGTGGAGCTTGAAGTTCCATCACATCGGGTGACGCATTATGATCCTAAGACGAATCAGGATCTCTTGTTGGAATCACTGGACTGCATTGATGAAAAACGTGAAGAAGCTGAATTAAGGGCGGCAGCATATAGGCACCGAGTCAAGCGATATTACGACGAGAAAGTCCACCCAAGAATCTTTGATGTGGGTGATCTCATTTTGAAACGAGTTTTCCCGGTGCCATCACGTATGAATCCCAACTGGGTAGGTCCATATGTCGTTGAACGGAAGCTTGGAGAGGGAACTTTCAAGCTAGCGACCGTTGATGGCGTGACACTTCCCCGAGCGTGGAATAGTGAACATTTGCGACGTTATTATATTTAGCCTGTTTCTTTCCTGTTTTAGGTGCAATTATTTACCGTATGTTTTTATTCCATTAATTCTTAGTTTCCTTTTAAGCATGTAATCAGATGGTTTAGTTTATTAATAAAGGCTTGAAGCCATCCTTTCTATGAATTATTAATGTTTCTAAACCTCATTGTCTAGTGACAAACAGCTGGAATTGCATTATTCTACCTGGCGTACGAACTCACATAAACGACTTGAATCTCCGAGTCCCCCGAGTGCGGACCGTAGTGCTCTAAGTCCCCGGAGCGTGGACTAGAGTATAAACGACTTGAATCTCCGAGTCCCCTGAGTGCGGACCGGAGTACTCTAAGTCCCCGGAGCACGGACTAGAGTATAAACAACTTGAATCTCCGAGTCCCCTAAGTGCGGACCGGAGTACTCTAAGTCTCCGGAGCGCGGACTAGAGTATAAACGACTTGAATCTCCGAGTCCCCTGAGTGTGGACCGGAGTACTCTAAGTCCCCGGAGCGCGGACTAGAGTATAAACGACTTGAATCTCCGAGTCCCCTGAATGCGGACCAGAGTACTCTAAGTCCACAAAGCGCGGACTAGAGTATAAACGACTTGAATCTTCGAGTCCCCTGAGTGCGGACCGGAGTACTCTAAGTCCCCGGAGCGCGGACTAGAGTATAAACGACTTGAATCTCCGAGTCCCCTGAGTGCGGACCGGAGTACTCTAAGTCCCCGGAGCGCGGACTAGAGTATAAACGACTTGAATCTCTGAGTCCCCTGAGTGGGGACCGGAGTACTCTAAGTCCCCGGAGCGCGGACTAGAGTATAAACGACTTGAATCTCTGAGTCCCCTGAGTGGGGACCGGAGTACTCTAAGTCCCCGGAGCGCGGACTAGAGTATAGACGACTTGAATCTCCGAGTCCCCTGAGTGCAGACCGGAGTACTCTAAGTCCCCGAAGCGCGGACTAAAGTATAGAAGACTTGAATCTCCGAGTCCCCTGAGTGCGGATCGGAGTACTCTGAGTCCCCGGAGCGCGGACTAGAGTATAAACGACTTGAATCTCCAAGTCCCCTGAGTGCGGACCGGAGTACTCTGAGTCCTCGGAGCGCGGACTAGAGTATAAACGACTCAAATCTCCAAGTTCCCTGAATACAGACTGGAGTATTCTAAGTCCCCAGAATGAGGGTTGAAAAATACTCTAAATACAAGAAATGTGAAATAAGAGATGTACAATTCCAAAGAATGTCCGGACAATGTAAGAATGGATTGGGAATTTATGTAACTCATAAGAACTTGAGTTTCGACTACAGTTATACAGAAAGATAAAAAGCAGAAATCGTTCAAATGACAAAGAAACTAAACTTTATTCAATAATCCAAAATGTGGTTATACAACCACTCCTCCAAAACTTGGAGTTAAAAGTCTATCTCCATAAACTACGAAAATGAAAAAGTAAAGTAGTTACATGACCAAAGCTAAACCTCGTTGAACGAGTATAGTGGCTACTTCTTCGACTTCTTTAGTTTCTTGTCCTCCTTTGCTTTCTTGGATGACTCCTCTCCCTCACGCTTCCTCTTGGACTTTTTGCTCGCCAAAGAAGCGGAGTCAGGAGTAGGAACATCCAGTGGTTTGGATTTGCCGGGAAGAATGACTTTCAGAGGCCTGTTCAACGGGTCGTTAAGTTCTATTACTTGAGACTCGACCTTGATCTCAACTTTCTTTTTCTTCTCTTCCGCGAGTTGCTCCTTCATACTCACCTTCGAAGTGTGTACTGAGGCGCCCGTGATTTCAATTTCATAACTCCCTTCAACGGGAGATGAAGTTTCAGACTTATCATCATCTAGCGCCCCGATCACTTAAGCATCAGGACCGGAGGGTACTCCCACGTAAGTAGCATCGCTTGTTTTCCCCGTCTCCTCCTTGGCGTCATCGCTCCTTGGAGTCGGTTCAGGATCAGAGCGGCCTGCATAAAAATATAAAGAACGAACGTTAGAATCAATAACCACTCGCAGAAAGCGACAGATCTTTGAACTTCAAGAAGAAGAGTTTTATATCGGTTTCTTGCTGGCTTTCGACTGTGCGAGGAGTTTCACCCTCTAGAATGGGGGATAGCACGTGAATGTCAAGGCCGGGATCTTTCGGATCATAGCTGGTGTGTTGTTCGAACAGATCAAGTACTGGCCGATTGACCGATTGAGTAGGAGGGGGAGCTGAAGGTCCAGTTCCAGATGAGCCAGCGATGTCATCTTTCTCCTTTGATGGAGGAGAGCCTTTACTAAAGATAGCCATAGCTGCAGACAAGTCCGATGGCTCGTTCCCCCCGAGAAACTCTTTCACTAAAGCCTCCTCATTCACCTCCTCAGTGCCCGACTCAACCCTTCTAATCTTTATTAAAGTCTCCCAGGCCTCGGCTAGAGATTCAAGATAGCCCTCGCCTAAGAAAGTCAAGTCCCGATGCATGAGGACGCGGGCATTGTATTCAGCTATCAACGGATCAAACATACACTTGACCTCCTCTCTGCCGGCCTCTGTGGCTGCCTCAAGGCGGGAGTCGATCTTCGCGGACGCAATTCTTTTGCCCTCTTCACGGGCTTCGTCCTTCATCATCTCAAATTTAGAAAGCTCATCATCGAGCTTTACTTTTAAGAGCCGTGTAGCAACAATTTCGTTGCAATATCGTTGGGACTCTTCTTGAGCGGCTATCTTCTCTTCTTTCTCCTTAGAGAGTAGCTCCTTCAATTCCTTAACCTGCTGGGCGAGCGCATCCCTTTCTTTTTGGACGGAGTCCTTTTCTAAAGCCAGGGCTCCACTGCGTTGGACCGCTTCGTCAAGTTCCTTTTTATGAGTCGTCTCTAGTCGAGTGACGGCCTCGGTAGTGTCTTTAGCACTTTGTTCGGCGGCCTCGAGCTTAGACTTGTACGAAGCGAGCTCTTAATCCTGATTTTTGATGATGTCTTTATCAAAGATAGCTTCAAGCTTCAAGCGGTCGATTTCCTATTGACGCTCAACGGAGATTTCCGAGACTTTTTCGACTAAATGAACAAACGCATCATGTTGAACATAGACGTCGTTGTTGCAAGCGATGACACTCTGCTTGACATGACCCGGAATATGATGAATTGCTGGGAGGAACTTCAGACCGTCGAAGCAGATTTTGAGAAATTTGACTTTAAGCTCGGCCATCTTCTCCGATATCGTTGGGTCCGCCGTAGGAACGGGGGGAGGTGGCTTTGAAAGTTCGATTTTCTTACGATGTTCCCGAGATTGCCGTGTGCTCGATGAACCGGAATGTTGATCTCGGGAAACATCGGGTTGAGACCCCTTCTGCGAAGACTTTTCTCTGCCTTGCTCTATTTGAGGAGGAGGATCGCGAGAGTATGAAGACTGGCTGTGAGATTTCTTTCGATAAGACGACTCTCGGGGACGGTTGTCTCGGTCTCCGGAGTCGTCTCTGTCCCGGCATTTGCCGGAGCCCGAATCCTGGCCAAAATGGATGAGCCGTGGAGACGATCAAATCCGTGGGAGCGTCCCATGTCACCTGCATAAAATGAAAATGATGACAAGTTAGAAAAGATCGGGGTGATAACAAAAGTTGAAGTATAAGGTGAAGTGCACGTGTTTGTGGGTGTCCTAGTGTTTCCCTCCAACGGACCAGTCTTTTTACTAACGGGAGTTCTTTCTCCCTGATGTTGGGCTTGAACGCCTGCATCACCTCTGATGGGCGAGTGAAGTCTGAGTGCCTACGGATCGTCAAAATCATAATTGAGTAGATCATCGGGAATGGAGAGGTTTGATAGACCTTTTAAAGAACTTTCTAAATGCTGTGAGGAAGCTTCTTTCTCCACTGGAACAAGGGTAACTTTAGAAGTTCCGCCAACTTTTTCTTCCTCATCTTGTACGTCGGTTTCTTCTTCCTCTTCGAAGGGGAAGATGATGTTTTCATATCATGAACTTCGACCGTCGGATCTTGAGTGGGACCGACATTCTCATCTTGTACTTCGGGTGTCTCAGTCTCTTTAATCTCCCCCTCTTCTAGCGCATCAGGAGCATTGCACGCTGAAGACTCAGCTTGTTTTTTCCCTTTGCCAGAGGCAGGCCTGGGAATGGTGACGCCTTGAGGGAGGCTTATCCGACGGCCTTCTGCCAATAGTCCAAGCCTTGTAAGTGACTCATTCGAAATGAGAGTTCTAATGTCCCATTCTTCGGCAGGAAGGGCTCGAACAGCTTCGACGGCATCAGAGTTTCCGCGGCCGCCAGGACATGGATTGATACCTGAAAAGATGGGTAAAAGTTAGAAAAGGTACGGCTTCGACTAAACATGAGTAACGATCCAAGAAAAAGGCTTACTTCCTTCAACCTATCTCCTCGCAAAGCCGGAAGGACAACGCACATAAAACCATTCCTGTTTATACAAGGCGAACTTGGTCCATGCCCTAGTTAAGATTTGACATTTGTTATGCGGCTCGAGAAACATGAATGACGGGCTATCCTTCCGCTTCTTGATGCAATATATGTATCTGATATCGCCCGGAGTTGGAAGCCTAGAGAGGACATTCATGAAGAGCATGCAAGTGCCGTAGAGGAATGCATGGCCGTTCGGGTGCAGTTGCGATGGGCCAATGTCGATATATTGCAGCACATCCCGAAGAAATGAGTTGAACAGTGGCACACTGCCAACCCAGCACAAGAATTTATTACAAGCTGTGTATCCGGCTGGGGCAAGTGTGGACGATCATTCCCCGACGAAACTAGCACGTCATCAAAAGGGATTCCGTGGACAGAGCATATCCAACGGAGTGTACTTTCATTAATCTTCGAAGCATGTGAATCGACGGGGTTGTCCAAGAGAATTGTTGCCTCCAGAGCATCGGGAGCTAAGTCATGTGTAGGGGAAGTTGACGGGTTTGAAGTATTTGCGACTTCTCGTCGGGAGGAAGGCCCAAGTCTGTCTGAAATCGTGGTGGAACTAGATTTCCTAGACATCTCGGATAAAGATTGAATCTAGCAGAGCACCTGTTCGAACTATACTTAAAAAATAATCGACGTTAGACTTAACAATATGAATATTCCCCCCCATGTGGTGTGTGAACTAGTGCGATCATTCAGGTGTAAACGCTGAGAAATTATAAGTCACGAATTTGATGGTATAAAGTTGAGCTTTGGACTGTCGTCTTCGAAGACCGTCATCGCTGACCGTCTCCGAGAGCCAGCCTTGCAATGTTTTCGATTTTGGACTCGGACATTGGCACTGCGTGTTAAAAGCTTTTATCTGTTTCTATCGGTTTAAGTTCAGGCTTGTGATTATTGAAACTAGGAAGTTATCAGTCCAGATTGGTTCGATATGCGAGTATGCTTAGGTCCTTGTCCTTGTTTTTGTTATATGATTAGGCAAGGTGAATAGGTGTTCGGCCTTCGTTCTGTTCGGCCTTCGTTCTGTTCGGCCTTTGTTCTGTTCGGCCAAAATGACGTTCGGCCTTCGTTCTGTTCGGCCTCCCTTCTGTTCGGCCCTCGTTATGTTCGGCCTTCGTTCTGTTCGGCCTTCATTCTGTTCGGCCTTCGTTCTGTTCGGCCTCCCTTCTGTTCGGCTTAAATACAAGTACACGCGGCGAATCATGCCGAACCGATTCGCTCGGCCTTCTGCCCTTAACATCACTTCTCTTCTTTTCCTCCATCTCTCCCGACCGGCATGGCCGAGTCTTTCGGCAAGCCATGCCAAACCACGGCCATGCCGACCCACATCACTAGGCCGTATCACCAATTTCATCCACCCTTGTACTCACTCGGATTTAAAAGATCGTGCCAAGCCACAACAGTTCATCATACACACACCTCTTACTCCCTTTAATCTACGGAGGATTTACGAGTTCAAGTTTTGTGTTATGCTTCCTAATTTGAGAAAACGATCAAAAGGTTCTTACCGAAGAAAACAGTTGGAGCTTGGGGGTCTGTGGACTTAAGATTGAAAGATTGTTCAAGCTTAATTTGGAAAGGGCTTGTTGGATTCGAATTAGGAAGGAAAGATCTGAAGAGGTGAATAAAACTTAAGGGAGGTAAGTTATGTATTCTTGGAGAGTCGCGGAGGTAAAAAGTGAAAAAGAGAAGAAGAAGAAGAAGAAGGAGGAGAATGCCGGCCTTTATAGGAAAGGAGAGGAAGTCGAAGAGGCAATAACTGGTAGAACCGGTCAAAACGACATTGTTCGGCATCGGCCGTGTTTTTCGGCATCCAGGGTGTTCGGCTTTGGCTATGTTGTTCGGTATTTGTATATCGTTCGACACCCATCGCCTCACCTGGGATTCGAGAGAAGATACTATCGTGAAGACTAAGCCACAGCTTGAAGCAAAGCACTGTGGATTCATGATTCAAAGCACAATCACGTTTAACCACGTAATGCGCTTTGTGGGGCAAGTGTTACCTGAAGATTTGACCAGGCAACTAGGCACTCGGCACTTGCGTACCGTTCGGCATTAAGAGTCGTTCGGTATTGTATATCGTCCGGCATTAAGTGACATTCGGCATCTATGGCCGTTCGGCATTCGAGAGTGTTCGGCATACGTGGATCGTTCGGCATTCGAGGGTGTTCGGCATACATAGAGCGTTCGGCATTCGAGGGTGTTCGGCATTCGAGGGTGTTCGGCATACATGGGCCGTTCGGCATGGCAGAGTCATTCGGCATTCTGTACTGCCCGGCATCCACACCTCGTTCGGCACTCAACCTCGTTCGGCATAGGTCTCGATCGGCATTCGAGATCGTTCGGCATCCAGAGATCGTTCGGCTTTCAGCGTTGTTCGGCATCTAGAGTTGTTCGACATCCAGAGGTGTTCGGCATTCATCCAATCTCGACCGGTTTCGACTATTGCTCGGCCTACACTCTCCACACAGCACACCACTTCGTTCGGTATGACGATATCGTTCGGCATCACTTCATTCGGCATGGCGATATCGTTTGGCATCACTTCGTTCGGCATCTAGGGTTCGGCACACAGAGCTCACTCTTTTTGGGCCGAGGTATTTAGCTACAGGCCCACCAAGGAAGTCCAACCCATCTTTGTCTATAAATAGAGAGGCAGGGGCACAGTGAAAAGGACCTTTTTTGGAGAACACTGGGGAGACTCTGCCGCTTTCAAGACTCATTCTCTTTACTTAGCAATTGCATTCAAGTAGTTGGTGTACTGATTGTATCAATTATCAAGTAAAGCAATAAAGATTAACCTCAAAGTGGACGTAGGCAATTATGCAGAACCACTATAAATCTGGTGTTCTCGTCTATGAATTCAATTTAGCATATTACTCTTTGTTTAAATTTACTCTCATCATTTATCTCTCTACACAATCTTTCTCAACGAGGTTAGTGACCAATTTTGGTGCTTAACATAAATTTGGATCTCTATCCTTGTTTTGAAACTCATTTTGTATCATTGAGTGAGGGAGTGTATTTGTAATTAATATAAAAATGTCTTATAGTGTGTTGTTTGAGATGTTAAGTTTGATTTGGAGTTTCGATCGATTCGTTTGATCAACGCTATCGATAGGAGTTCCAAAACACTTGAACAGAGCAAACTGACACAATATTACTTTCAAATTTGGTAAATGAAATAAATTTTATGATTATATTGTATATATAAGTATAAATTTTTTGTAATTAAATAGTTAAATGAATTGGTTGTTAGAAATGAAAATATTGATTTTCATTTATTGTTTTGTAAACCATTGACTATTCCAACATAATATAAACAAATGAAATTATAAACATGGTTTATAAATTGATTTGGAATTGAAATGAATTTAAATTAAGAATTTGAGAATTCAATTTCCGGTATTTTAGAAAAATTTGGGTTTTAAAATTTAAGGGTATATTATTTAGAAGTATATTCGAATAGTCGTTTCAAAGAATTTTAAAGGTTTTAAATCAGTACTCTCCTCTATTATCGCTAGAAAATAATTTCAGTGATGACTGCAGCATCATCGACATTCATTTTCGAGTCTCGAAGTGGAGAGACCCCTTAGTACCTTAGCTACACTTTTGTTTTGAAAAAATGTATTTGATTTAAATTTCTTGTGTACAATTTGATTTATAATATATATATGTACATAATTATTTCAAAATAGTTTGAAGTGAAACCAGAAAATTTGAATCTAAAATTTTATATTAAGAAATGGTTTCAAAATATTGAAATAAAGTGGAATTTTGGAAAACTTGGAATATCTAAAATGATATATGAAATTTAACCAACTTAAAATAGTTGAATTTGAATAAAACTTATTTGTATAATACTAAATTGCATTCTAATATATATAACTTGCCTAAAACATTCAAAATTTTAAAATGTTGGGGTATAATAAAGGGTTACAAGAAGAAAACTTATGTAATAAATTGTTCAAACTAAAATCTGGCTTAACATAAATGTTGTAAATAAAATAAAATTTGTATAGTGCTTAGTTACACTCAAAAACATTAATATAACTTACCTAGAAAAGTTTTAATGTAATTGGAATGTAATTGGATAGTATACACTATGATATAAGTAATAGGATATCAGAAATGGTGTTTTGTTAAGGGAATTTACAGATAATAAATTGGATAATAAAGTGAATAATAAAAAGAAATTTTATTTGTTGAATAAAATATGATTAAAAAATGTTTATACACTCAATATATGTTGTAAAATATGTCAAGTGGAATAAATTAAATGAGAAAAGAAAAGAATACTATTTAAGATAATAAATTTGCACTTAAGAATAGTGAAATTGAAATTTTAAGTGAAATCAACTTAACTAGGGCCAAAAGGATTTAAATAAATGAGTTAAATCAAATAAATTTTGTTTGAAAGAAATTTTTGTAACAAATATTGATAAACCAAAACCAATCAATTGAATAGAAATAGCTTGAGTTGAATTCAACAAAATATGAATATTAATGGATATTTATTGATTTAATAAATGGATTTAACCCAATTTGGTTGAATATTCATCAAATTAAAATAAATGAAATTTATATGGTTCTAGATTAGTTGTTTTGTTTTATATTTCAAATATATTTTTCTTTTTGGTTGTTTCCATTCTCCTACTTTGTTCCTTTTCGAGGACGAAAAGTTTTGAGTGAGGGAGAGTGTAACGACCCGTAAATTTTTATGGTTTTAATAACGTAATTAATTGAAATATTGTGAAATTTTAAATAATTGAATTTCAAAGTAAAAATTTGATATTTGGAATACGTCTATATAAACATAGCAAATGGTAAATTTTCATTTGAAAATATGAAAGTGAATTCTATTGTTTAATTTTCAATTTCAATTTATAATCAGTTAATTGGATGAAAATAAAATATTTCTCAAACCTGAATATTTTATATAATAAAAATGTTGATATTTTCTAGGTGAGACGTCATATTTCATTTCGCCAAATTTGGACTTCTCTAACCCTGTTTATCTTATTTTCGATACCGAATATCGACTTTGGATAGTTCGGTCGTATCGCTGATGTATGTATGCCATTTTGATCGTCTCGTCGTGCTGATCTCCGCAGTATATTCATTTGCATGTTTTGGGGTCTGATACGCTGCGAAATCAGTACAACGTTTTTCATATCGATTCCGCAATTTGGGCTTTTGGGATTTTCTGTGACCATTAGTTATTCATCGTGAGAAACAAATGGACAGTAACCTTTTCTATTCCCAAAATTTATTGTATAACTTTTGGTATCCCAGCTGTTGAATATAATTTCTATTCTTTTATTTTTGTTCGTTCCCGCTTCATATATCTCTCTGCCTATCTTACTAAAGGGAAAATACATAATAGTATATATGTTGTTCATAATTCATTGTTCATCTTCTTTTCATTCCTATTAACCGAAGCACGCGAGCAGCCCCTCACCCTCCATGCTCTCGCCACCATTCACTGTCGTACCTTTCGTCCACCAACGCCCAGCCAACCCCATCACCAACTGCCGCCTGTTATCCATGCCTAGCTCGACATCTTTCCATTCACACAACCCGGAATGACCACCACATCGACAGCCAATCTCCTCCTCTTGAACCGCCACTAGCCATCTTCCCTTCTCGGCCGAACTGACTTTCCCCCTTTGAACCCGTGCCCGCGCCTTCCAACCTGGCACCAGACACCACCCCGTGCATCCTCCTCCACTTCCTCCTCTCACCTACCAAAGCTCGCTCAGCCCCACCTCCTTTTGCAGCCACACTCCATATCTCGGCACTTTGCACCACTGCCGCAACACCTGTCCTCCACCTCGGGCAGTGAAGCCTGCAACACTACCCATAGTCGCACGCAAGTGCTTCCACCTCAACACTACAGCTTCCTTTCCCTTAAACTTATTTATATGTAAGTTATATATTTTGATTTAAACTATATAATATAGGTATAAGTTTATATCTCAGTACTGTATAGCCTATATTTATATGTATGTCAGTCATATATATAGATGTATATGCAGGTTATATGTGTGTCAGTCTATATACAGTAGTGTTAAATTTTTTGAAAGGTATATATATGAAATATAGTTGTTTAGGTAATATGTAGAAAAAAATATGTAAGTTTTATAACTGTATATGATATTGTTATGTATGTTAGCTTATATTAGTATTATCTATTACCTGTTTGTGTAGGTAAGTATATATATGATCTGATATACAATATGATAGTTATTATATGTTTTTGTTGACTTATGTTTATGTACAATAAGGTAAGTATGTCAGATACAATATGTTTGTTATTAAATGTTAATTTTAAAAGAGTTTTTATACGAATATATATAGTTATTTATAAGTTATAAACTATGTATGTAAGTTATATATATATATTAGTATATATAGATACATAGTTAAATTGTTATATTATACGTTTAAAATTAGTTTACAGTAATATCTGGATAGAGTCTCTGAAGTACTTTGAATTCTTTGTTGTTTTAAAGCACGCATGTATATATTTCTGTAATGATTTTTATGATCTGTTTGGGGTTTTATTTATAAGTTTATATATAATTGACTTGAATTATATATATACATATAGTTAATAAAGTATGTTGACATTGACTTCTATGATATATATTGTTTTTAAAATTTTAACATGTATGTAAGTTTGTATATATATTTATATACATTAGTTTATATGTATGTATATGTGAATTTGGTTTTCAATTATATATAGATATTGTATGTGTTAGGATTAAATAATGATTTGAAAATAAATATAAATATATATACTTTATTTTAAATATATGTTTTTAATTGATTTTAGAAAATATATATGTAATACATTTTGTTTCATCAATCTCTAGTCCATCTCAGCTTACATTTCAATATCGAATTTGTTGCAGCAATCCCAAGTTTGTCGCTGTTCCGTGTGCGTATCTGTGTTAGTGTCATCTTCTTGTCTCTCTAGCCTCGAAAGGTGAGAAATCACTCACGATTAACATTCTTATATTTATTAAATTTGATTTCACTTGAAACGACGGTTGAAATATGCTGCTAAAAATTTAACTGTTAATTTTATAATTGTTGTGCCATTATCCATAACTGTTCACCTGTGATATGACATCGTATCCTGTTGTATATATTTAAATTTGTTACTAATGATATATGTCTGTTGTTGATATTGTTATTATTATCACATTTGTTCTCACTCTGCAAGTTCCCTGTTAGTATAGAATTCCCTATGGGTTGAAATGATACATACCCGAACGATCTTGTAGAATAGGAGAAAATCGTTATGGGTTGAAATGATAAACCCAAGCGATTTTCATTTATTTTAAATTTTGGGATTACGGGTTGAAATGATATATACCCATAGATATTTAAATTGCGGATTGAAATGATAAATATCCGTATCACTTGACCATAGGATAGAAAATTATATTCAGACACCGTTGTTCGATATATATTTTGAAAATCATGTCCAAGGTTTTGAAAGGAAATATATGGTTTAATAAATATTGATTTTTAGATATTATATATATAAATGTTTTTTTATAAAGATTTAAATTTTAGATTTTAAAATAATATGTTTGGAAATTTTTAACTTATAAATTAGTTTTGAAAAATGTAAATTTCAAGATTTTACTTATATTTTATTTATTTTAAAAATATATAAAAATAAATTTAATATAAAAATAAATTTAATAATAAGTTTTAACTTAATAAAATTTAATTTAATTAGTATATAAAATGTTTAAGTATTTACTTAAATTTATATTAATATTTTAAAATAGATTTTATAACTTTAATAATAAAGGTTGGAAAGATAAATTAATGTTGACTTGGAATTTAAATTGTTTAATAATTGAATTTAAGAAAGAATTGATTTAAACTTATTAGTTTTGAGATTTTGAAAAGATATGATTATAACTTGGTTTATAACTTGATTTGATAAAAAGTGATTAAATGAATATTCTCAATTTTGAATAAAATTAAGATTGAATATTTAGTATTGATTTTAATATATAAATTGGGATTTAAATAAATTATTATTAAAATGGTTAAGTGAATATTTTCCAGTTTGAATAAAATTTAAAGTTAAATGTTGAAATACCAATGAAATTTATATTGCAAATTTTTGAATATTTAAACTTGAATCTTTGAACTTTAAATTGAAATGGTTAAACTGGAATTGATTTAAAATTTGAATTTTGGGGAAATTAAGATGATTTGAATTGATTTGCGAAATTGGAGGAAACAGTTTTATTATATAAAGTATTTTTAATATATAAACTATTTTAATATATAAATTTTTTTAATATGTAGACTATTTTAATTTATAACTATTTTAAAATATATGCTATTTCAATATCTAAACTGGTTAAGTCAAAAGTGTTATGATTTCCAAAGTGTTATGGTTTCAAAAGTGCTATGATTTCCAAAGTGTTATGATTTCAAAGTGTTATAATTTTGAAAGTGTTACGATTTTGGAAATGAATATGATTTAAAGTGTATAATGATACCAAATTGATATGGTTTGAAATGATATGATATTTTGATATGAATCATGAACTGTTTGAAATGAAATGACCACGGTGTTATAATAACGTTTGGTTGTTAAAGAGACTGGGATCGGATATTGTCATACTCTCTGCCAATACTGAAAACTACTTTAACAACTGTGTACGTTGTGGAAATTCCAGAATGAAGTAGGATGGTTTGGTGACGATTCTATATGGTATTTACGTGACCCTGACTCCCATGAGTCGGCTTGATGCGGCTAAAACAGGAACCACGCCGGGCCAAGTGAGGTCATTCCTCCGATCGAGCACATTTCTTCGATACCATTCTATTGCTCTTGTGATTTGATTGTGTGCACCCTATGATTTGGGAGTGTGTCACGAGGTGGGCGGTAGTAGTTGCTATGCGTTACCACCAGTCTGGATACGCAAACGGTATATCTACCCTGGCATTGCCTCGAGTGTCGTGTCGCATGCCCTATTGCGCCTTCTACGAGTTTGGTTTGTACCATACCTATAGAGTGCCCTCTGATAGCCCTCTAGTTTACGGAGGAATTACGGTACTGTATAGACTATGGGAATATATAAAAATGTGTTAAGAGGGATATGGGTAACGCCTTAACGCTATTTTAATAGTTTACTTTACTATAGACATATTATAATAGCGTATTTTTCTACATAGTAGATAGTTCCACAGATCCTTAGAGGATGGAAATCCCAAACATCCTTTAAGTTACTTGTATTTCAGTTGATATTTCACTTGAGTTGAATTTATTAATATAAGAATGCTAATCCTGACTCGAGTATTTTGTGTTTCGCTTTACGCTCGGGTCAGACTGAGTGTCACAGCATTTGAGACTCACCTTTGGAGCTTGGAGTTTTGCTTGAAGATCTGTCTTATCACTGTTCAGCTTTCTGTTATTTCCAGCTGCTTGTGTTCAGACTTGTTAGTTGCTTCTGTACTTGAGACTACTTTGTATTTGAGATTTCTGTTGTATTTTATTTCAACTCTGTTGTTTTTTATAGTAGCTTCATGAACTACTATTTATCTATTCTGCTGCTTATTGTTATATTACTTTGTGTCTGTGATTTTGTGATTGATTTATGTACTGTATATGCTGAGTTTTGCCAAATATAAATTAACAATCTGTTGTTTTGACCAATTCAAGTCCGACATGTGCGGATGCGAATGGTTCGGAATATCAGGTCGTTACACTCTTTCTAAAATCATTCAAACGACTTTTATAGCTAAAATTATTTGAAATTGAATTTATTACTTTCATAACCATTTTTCTAAAATAATACCATATCTTATCTTTTTCCCCTAAAGTATTTCCAAAATTATATACTGATAAATAATAATTTTAAAAAGATTTTGTAAATAAATATTACTTATCTTTAATAGTTTAAATTGGAAATTTTGTTGTAAGCAATAAGTTAAGAAGATAATATAATTTAACTATATATTTTATAAACTAATTTCCAATAAGGATCAAAATGGATAAAATCTTTTTTTTTTTAAATTCATTTAAAAACATTTAAATAATTTAAACAATAAATCCAACGAAAATTCAACATATAGACCCAACATCGCTCTAAAATATAATTCCATAATATAGAATTATTTAGCGACCCAAGTTGCTTCCTGGTAACATCAGTCACACAAACAATGTATGTACTTCTATATAAGTTTATAGGATTAAAAAAAAATTGCAATCGAACAAGGTTCCGTTTGCAAATTAGCCTTTTTCAATCAAATAAGAATGCATATATCACCAAACAATCCATCAAACATAATATACAATAATATGTCATTCAAACACAATCAATATCATAATGTATGCATACAAGAAGAATTTGTACCCAACCAAGACTAACAGTGTTTAACTTAGAACTAACCGTGCTAATTTTATAAGACACGATCATACCGATTCATTTACTGATCAATTCGTTCATAAGCAAATAAAGTCAAAACAATGATCATCTCAGAGGCTAAAAATATAGATTATGTGAGTTATAAAATAACTTACCTCGAATAATTGCTTGCCTCCAATCGATACAAACTACTATCGCTTCCTTCCATTCACGTCACCAGTTACTCGCCGCCATCTATGCCTCAACCAACTATCTCCGGCCGCACTTGTATCATTTCAGGTCACACTCATCCATCTCGTTAGCCATGCTCGCTCGACCTCCCTCGCATGCCCCTAAGCCCTACCGCATCACCCCAGGTCGCCAACACCTAGCTCTAGCTGCCTTCGGCTTGCTCACGCGTCGCCCATGGTAGCAACCATCATCGTGCGCTTCCATTTCATTGTTGCCGCTCTAACCATCGCCGTGTTCGCCTTCGATCGCCGTTGATCGCCATCATGGTTCACTCGATGCCCCAATTTTTTCTTCTTCTGATAATCGATTTTGATTATGATAGAGGTTAGGCCTAAATGTGTTTTAGGATTTTGGAACATGGTTTGGATAAGAGAAAGCATGTTTATAGATTTAGATTTTAGTGAGGAGATGGACTAATGGACTAAACTTTAACTTAAGGCCCAAACAATAATTAAATAAAAATTACTATACTTGGCCTAATGAATAGATTAAATTAACCTAACTTATTAAATCAACTAAGTTAAGTTAAATTTTCACAAACCAATTTAGTTATTAATTTATAAATTCCAATAATTGATTTAAATGATATTTCGACCAAATCGAAATACATAACTTAAATCATTTATTCAAACTGGATTGAATTTCATAATCAAATTACAAAAAATTCATATTTAAATTTTATCACACTAATTAATTGAAATTAATTAGGTCGTTAACAATAGGGTTGTTACAGACCTCCCCCCTTATGAAAATTGTGTCCTCGCAATTTCTTATAGAAAGAAGTCAAAAACACATGCAAATATTAACTCTCTTCGAATTTTACTATTTAGTTGAAATTCGATCAAAACTTAAGCAATTAATATTGGAATCAAACTTATCGTATGTTATAAATTTAATTAGATTCATTTATTAATTTTTGTTTCATCGCATAAGAAAATTTATTGAAAATTTTCTAAGTGTTAAAATTTTTGGAAAATTTCGACAGAGTCTCCTTTGTACGGAGAGCCATTTGCAATTTCACAAATATAATATAAACTATATACATCGACCACATGCTCGGAAATACCATATATATCAATATTTCTATCATTGTTGTATTTAATCCGAAAGCGTACCTTTTTTAGCATATAAAAGCAAACTCGCTTATTATTAAGCGAGAAAAAGTAAGCTAATATCTCTACATGGTCGCACAAGGCCTTAAAAAGTACCTCTACTTGCTCAAATTCAATTATTAGCTTATAGAGAGAAAAATGAGCACATATGAGTTTAATATAATTATGTAATGTATGTATTCTTATTTTAAGCTACACTCAACAAAGTCTTTAAAGTTCAACGTATCAAATTTGATAAGGATTTTAAAATATAGCTATTGCATATTGCATTAGCATTCATAAGAAACTCCTGGATCATCAAAACACCAAATATACAAAGAGTTATGTGAATATTCACAAAACACTAAAATCTAAAATTGTTAATTAGGTGCAGGCCCACTTATAAATTTCACTTTTTAGGCCATGCTAATAGCAAAAGTTTGTTAACACTTCAAACCAAAGTTGTTGCTTAAGTTTTAAGCTTTCCCAAATGGGCAATATCATCAAAATCGAATAAACGGTTCAAAAGTTATGAGCAAATTGGTTCAGCTCGGTTTTTAAGCAATTTCCATTTAAAGACAGCGACATGCCCCCATTCTAATTCTCATTTTAATATTAATAAACTATAAAATTTCAAGAAACGACAACCATGAAAAGTGTTCTATATTAAATTATCTATATATATAAAAAATCATCACAAATGGACGACTAGAACAAAAGTTGCTCCCATATTTGTTAAGCATTTTTCAAATCCTATATATTTCTTGAAAGTTGCCTTTTAAAAAATACAATGAATGAAAATGCCCCAAATCTCATTTAATAATTAATAATGTATTTATGTAAATACACGTATGTATACTAATGGGTTTTGTTGGACCAATATATGCTTTTAAAAGAAGAAAAATATAATAAGATGTGTAGTCCACGAATTATTAAGAGTATAAAAAGTAAAAACTATAACAAGATAAGACTTGAGAAATTAGGATCACATCTCTATTTCCAAACTTAATATGGAAAAAGATTTTGATAGTTGCGCATTTTCCAAACTTAATATAGCAAAAGATTTTGATAGCCACGTATTAGGTTCCGGGTTTTTATTTTTCCATCGTGTGTTCAAAATTTTGTTTCATATGTTTTGGTGATAACTATATGAGCATTGTGACCAATATACTCAACAACTATGTGCGTAAACAACTAACAATTATCATGCATTCAAACATCAAATGCATGAAATACAAAAGAAAAGCCCTTTCAATATTTGATATAGTGTGATGCTAAGGGTAGCTTGAAATGTGCTTTTTGGAACTAAAAAATATCATACATTCGCAACTCGTTCAATCTCCTCCAATTCAATGACGCACTCAGCAAGATGAAGAAATTAACTGTCGCAAGCCGCCCCTTCATCGCAGCAGAGTAATTTTGTTGTGGCCTTTTCTTTTCTTTTTTCTTTTTTTACAATTATTGGACTTAGACAATACTTATTTTGTTTTGTTTGTCGATTCAATGTCGTGGGTTGATTTTTCCTGCATTTATAAATGGTCGTTTAAAAAATGTTATATTATTTGGAAAGCTAAACATTCATTCTTTATATAGCAATTTAGGATATAAATCCATATAATGTACCATCTTTATTTAAAAAGTAATATGAATCCGTATAGCAATTTGGACCTTTAGACTATTAATTTAAGGTAATATAAATCTATTATTTTAGATACCTTAAAACAAACTTCCACATTGAAATATGATGATTATCGGTCTTTTTCTTGATGAGGTCATTGTAGATTTTTATTTCTTCAATTTTTTTCAACTTTCCTACATTTTGACCGTGCAATCAGTGTCTTATGATGCAAATTTTATGATCTACAAAGTTCAAAAACTAAGTCAAATACAGAATGCTAGTCTAATGTATCAACTACCAACTAGTTATAAATGAATGAAAATACAAAACTGAGAGATTATGGCTTAAAACCAACAACGGTGTAAATACTATTTATAACAACCAAAGAATTGGGGGTGCTTCATGTAAAATTGCTATCAAACATTATTTTTCCTGCTCTTTTCATTTTTTTTCGTTGAGTAACTAAAATAACCTTTTTTCTATATATTCAAGGACTCTGTTTCGGGTATAAAGGCGGAGTTGCTGCTCATATGCCTATCATTGGTTTGGCTACAAGAAACCCAGAACAATCACTACTAAATGCAGTTGTTATTTTCATTATTAAGGATTACGAAGATTCAAAACTAGGGAAAGCACTCGAAGAATTGGAAACAAAACCATCTAGTTTACAAAATGGTACCACTTAATCTTCAACATGAGAGGAAAATTATATGCTAATGGCTTTTGCTATCATATCTCATATCTGCTAGTTGAATACATCTGATTAATGCAATGTATTATGTTGCTGAAATGTATTTCTAAAATCATTGTTGACAATTGGGTACATTTGTTTTGAATAAGTGATATTCTAGTAGAAATAAATTTATTTTCAATATTGCTTAATTATAAACAATTTTTTTTGCTATTATTTCTAATTATTTAATAAAACCTCTTTAATGCTTTAATAATAAAAAAATGTAAATTACATGAAAAGATTTCTCAAAAAGGTTATTACCTTTTTATTATTCAAAAAGTTCTAACAAAAAAGAAAAAATTGTTTTCCCATGAGGGATTTACTTATCTATTTGATTGAGAAGTCATGACAATTTATTATTATTCAACATTTTACTATTTCCAAATTGAACGTCCATTTTCAATTTCAAGAAGTACTAAACGTTAACTTCTTGATCTAAATGGTATATAAATTTATACAGTAATATTTCCTCAAAATATTTCTTATTTACCAAATCAAATTACCCAACTTCAATTATATATCAATTCTAATAGTGTTATATTTTATTTTAAATCTTCCTTTGATTTAAAACTCATAAGCACACATTTTAATCTTTATTTAGATTACCAAATGTTATACATAACCAATCAAAAGCAAAATACATAAATTATGTAACATCCCATATTTTTATAACATTATTTAGAATAATTAATTGGGTAAATTAAATAAAATAATGTGAAGATTAATAAGTTGAAATTTGATTAGACTAAGGGTAGTCATGCCATGTTAGTGTGTTAATTAAAATAAAATAACATAAACAAAGGTGTTAGGAATGAGTAAGGGCAATATGGGAAATAGGACAGGCTCATACCCTAAACCCTTAGGAAATGAAACTCATGTTCATTTCATTTTCACTCAAACTAAAATTATAACAAGGCCGGCCACCATTATTGTTCTCAAGGAAATATTAAAGCTAGGATTCAAGAGAAGGAAGACAATCAACTAATTCAACATCAAATCTCACATCTTTTAATCTCAAAGCTAAGGTGAATAATTACTACATCCCATTTCCTTTTGGTTTTCGGATTCAAGACTAGATCCAAAATGTTTTTGCATGTATATGCCATGTTTAGATGATTAAAGTTATAAATATATATATATATATATATATATATATATATGTGTGTGTGTGTGTGTGTGTGTGTGTGTGTGTCTATATGTGTGTGTTTATTGGTGAATTATCCATGTTCATGTTAGTTTTTATGATATGTTTGATATGAAACCCCAATTAAATGACATTCAAATGCCTTGAAAATTTAAATATAGGTCAGAAATGATATTTTAGAGTTGGGATTCAATTTTCATAATTTTCTGAAATTATGTGGATTTTATATTAATTTTCTAGTGAAGAAAATGATTTATTGGGTTATAAATTATTTACGGATAAATAAATAATTATTTGGATTTGAAATTTTTATGTGTTGGAAATGATATTAAAATATATTTTTTGGAATTTTTCCAGATTTTTCCTAATTGTTTTGATGAATATATAAAATTATTTAATGTATGGGACTTAAATGTTTTATATATTTAATTAAGGAGAAGGGACATTTTATAAAATAAAATTATTATTTATTTTTGAAATTAGTGGCAGCACTTTTCTGAAAAACATTTGTTAACCAATGAGAATTTGACAAACAAAGGCAGGTTAGTTGAGAAGTTATCTTTTTTAAGTTAAAAACAAAGAAACCATATTTTTAGCATGTTTCAGCCTTTTACGGTATCAAACCTTCCGACCCAGACCATTCAACAAGGTCGAGAGGTTCATAGCTTTCGACAAGGTCAAACCAATGCATATGGTATCAAGTTACTTGGTACGTAATGAATTGGACACGGTCGAAGGGTACAAAGTCGAAAGGTTGATGGCCAAAGAGGTTGGGGTATGTTTGTTTTATAAATCAAAAGCTTTCACCTGCTTGCTTTTGAAAATGAGCTTTCGATTTGGTTGCTTCTGACCAGGCCAATTACTTAAAATAAAGGTTACTACTGCTTTGTTTTGTTTTGAACCTTCCGACAAAGTCAAAAGGTTTACTTGTTTTAAAACCAGCCGCTTCTCCGTGCTTTCAAAAGAAAGCTTTCGACTTAGATGATTTACCCTTGTTTTATAAATTGAAGTATAACCCAAGTTTTGAAGGAGTTGTTTTAAAGGCAGAGGCCTATTGTTTTAAAGCTTTCGAAGCAGAGCTTTCGACAAAGTCGAAACGTTGCTTCCAATGAAGTCAAAAGGTTTTAAAGGAGGATTTTCCACATGTTTTAAATTGTACCCAGTGTGCTTTTGAAAAGTTTATGTTTTAAGAGTTTAAGGCTTTCAAAAGGTTTTGTTTTGAATGATTTCAAAGGAGTCGAAAGGTAACCTTTCGAAGGTGTTGAAAGGTAGCCTCCGACAAAGTTGAAAGGTTCAATTTTTGAATGATTTCGGAAGGTTTTAAACGGAAGGTTTTCCAAAGGTTTTCTAAGGTAATGTTTTAAAGTGTTTATAATGTGGGGTGTCTAAAGTCTCAATGGTTTTGAAAGGTTTTCGTTCAATGGTTTCGAAAGGTTTTCGTTCAATGGTTTCGAAGGGTTTAAGATTAATTATTTCGAAAGTTTCGATGAATGGTTTCAAAAGGTAAGGTTTTTGCTTCTTGGCCTAGAAAATTAAAGTGTTTTACTTGGGTTTGAAAGAGGTGCTTTCAAAGGTTTGGAAAGAGGTACTTTCAAATGTTAAATGTTTTCATCAACTAATGTTTGGGTAAAAATATATATATATAACATGGCAATGTGATTTTGAGTAAAGCTTAAAGATTTTATATTTTCCTTGTTTAAATTTGATTTAAAGGTTTTAAATCATTTTGAAAATGTTTTCAAGGAAATTTATGGGAGGGGATCCTTAAGTGAAAATGACTCGGATATTAGAATACCATATGGGACTAGTATAGGGTCGCGCCCTATACATTAGCGATTAGCCCCAACTAATTGTTGTCAAAAATTCTAGTGTGTAGAGCATTTACATAGGTAGACTAAAATTATGATTACACACCGGAAGAAATATATGTTTGTATACAGATAGGTTATTGGTGAGCCTGAAAAACCATTAGGATCAGGAAGATCTGGGAGATGAGTAAGTTAGAGACGGACCGTCCAGAAGCGAAGTATTTAACAGATAGTTAAGGACAGACAGTCCAGAAGTGAAGTATTTAACAGATAGTTAAGGATATGTAATCCAGAAGAAGAATAGCTAACAGGTGTTAGATTAATTTTGATTAATTGTCTGGTAGGCCCGAGTCAGCCAAAGGTTAAAAGTTATTCAAACAAAACTTATGTGCTTGAATAGATAGTTCATTATTACCTGATATTTATGTATGTTTACATAATGATGCTTTAGAGTGTTTAATCAGTTTTGATTGCAGGAAAAAGGTTTTGCAAAGATATGTTTTTAAAGGATGTTAGTGAGGGGAAACCCGTTCCGCTAAGCGGTGTGGTCTCACTTAACATACTAAACCGGAATGTATAGTATTATTCATACCAGGCTTTATGTCTGACTCGAAGTTTATGTTTTCCTCTTAAACTCTTGGGTGCTCAAAATTAATTTGAGTAGGCTGAGGGGTTAAGGTCTTTTCAGGTTTAGTAGGATGACGAATAAGGCTATCGGAGGCATGCAGGAGGCAAACGGATAGCTATCTAGGAATTGCAGTTCTTGTTTTATGTTTAAATGAATTTCCGATGTGTTTGTATTTGGTCTATTATGACCATATGACTCTGATCATCCAAGGGGGTATCTTTATATACCGCTCATGGCGTAATTTGTAATAATTATATTTTATCTCTGCCTGGGAACATATTTGGGAATTGTGAAAGTTGAATATGGAACATCTGGTTTTTGAAATGAAATGATGGAAGTTGTTTTGAAATCTGTGTTTTGTTTCATATTCAAGTGCTTCTGATATTATAGATACCATTAACATAGCCACAGTTAGTCGCCAGAAGCTAATACTATAGATGACTACAGCATCTGTAGCGCTTAGTTTTGGGCCTCTGGATAGCGGATGTTACAGTTTGGTATCAGAGCATGGTTTATGAAATACTTTAACTAAAAATGGTTTTGAAAACATAATCCTTAGTAATTAAAGTTAAGATCGGGGTATGGGATAACACTATAGTAACGTACTTGTATTTGCTATATATAAGTATATGCTATATCTCTGAACTACTATCTTAGTTAGGCTATTCATCAGTATCTCACGAGGTTTGAATACAGATGTGGAAGGAAGAAGAGGCAGAGTTGATCTTGGAGGAGATAGCACCACCATAATGGAAATGGCCAACCAAATGCTAGAAGAGGTCCCGGTCAGGCTCAAGCTGAAACTGTTGGTGCTAGGGTTCCCCAAGTGGACATGGGAGCCATGTATCAGTTCTTTGTAAACATGATGCAAGCTGGAATTGCAGCTGGAGTTGTCGGAGGAAATGCTGCTGGAGGTGGAGTACAGGAAGCTCTGATGGTCAACCAATATGCTAACTTGAGCAAAGACTATATCAGGCTTGGAGGGAAGCCGTTCATTGGAACTGAAGATGTCATTGAGGTTGAAAAATGGCTGTTGCATTGAGAGAGAATTTTTGCTGACTTAGGATTGAATGACGAGCAAAAGAGGAGATTGGATTCAAGACAGCTTCAGGGAGCTGCCTTATTCTGGTGGAATAATGTTGTAGCTGGTGTTGATGAGGAAATTATAACTTGGGAGGAGTTTAAGAGAAGGTTTCAAGAAATGTTTATGTCGGTGATGGCGCAATCGGCATTGGTGAGGAAGTTTGCAGAACTAGAACAAGGGGAGATGTCTGTTCTTGAGTATGTAAGAAAATTTGAAGCATTAGCCTAGTACGGGTATGCTTTGGTTGATACGATAATGAGGAGGAATGAGAAGTTTATAAGAGGCGTGAGACCGAAGTTGATAAGTGCTAATTTGCCGCACCTAAGAGATCCAAGTGATGTAGTGGTAGAAATGGCGCTGAGGCACGAAGAGGCGTTAGCTTGTTTGAGGAAGAAGATGAAGGAGGCCCAGGTAGGACAAGGCCAGAAAAGAAAGTTTTTCCAGAAAAAGAATGCTCATAAGGGAGGAGCACAAAAGAAGGGAAAAGCTGAGGTGGTTTGTTATAAACGTGATAAGAAGGGACACTATGCTCGTGAGTGTCGGACCGAAAAAGGAATAAGGAAAGGAGTAGTTGGAAAGAAGGATATCCAATGTTTTAATTGTGATCAGATCGGCCATTACAAGAACAAATGCCAGAGCTTACTAGAGATGGAAGGGGGCAAGTTTATGCATTGGAGCCCACAACCTCAAGGCCAGTGATGCAGGAGAAAGGGAAGGCTGTTCTGGGAGGCTCGCTATAGATTCATAGTATGTCTGTTAGCATTCTATTTGATACTGGTGCATCACATTCTTTTATTTCTCGATGTTTGGTAGATAAACTTAACCTAGAACCCTCATATTTAGTTACTTCCTTAAGAGTTGCAAATCCGATAGGAGGGTATGCGACACTTGGGATGAGGTGTGACCATTTAGAGTTTGATTTGCTAGGTCATACTTTTGATTGTTGTTTACATGTGTTTGATTTTGTGGGATTTGGGATTATCCTTGGGATGGATTGGTTGAGTAAATATGATGCTAGGATATTTTGCCATGATAGAAAAATATCACTTAGTCACCCGGATTGTAGTGATCAGATAGTTTATACCGTAAAGAACCCTAGTTGCGAAGTGAATGCTTTATTGGGTATTATGGAGTTATAGGATGAGTTGCATCGAGTCTTTGTGGTTAAAGAATTTGCTTATGTGTTTGAGCCAGTAACTGGATTACCACCGAAACGAGCCATTGAGTTTCAGATTGATTTAGTGTCTAGAGCTGAACCTGTCAGTAGGCCGCCAAGCAGGATGACACCTACAGAGATGAGAGAGTTGAAGGTATAGTTGGTGGATTTGGAAGGCAAGAGTTTAATCCGACCGAGTAGTTCACCATGGGGAGCTGCCGTAGTGTTTGCTAAGAAGCCGGACAGATCGTTGAGGCTATGTATCGATTATCATAAGTTGAATGAGAAGACGATAAAGAACTAATACCCATTGCCGAGAATTGATGATTTTTTCAATCAATTAAGTGGAGCTAAGGTATTCTCTCAGTTGGATTTGGCGATGGGATTTCATCAGCTTAGAGTGGCAGATGATAGTATTCCTTTGACGACGTTTAGGATGAGGTATGGATCGTACAAATGGTGTTATGTCATTCGGACTAACTAATGCACCAGCATTCTTTGTGGATCTGATGAATCGAATTTTCCGAGAGCACTTGGATAGATTTGTGTTGGTCTTCATATATGATATTCTGATATACTCTAAGGATGAGAAAGAGCATGATGTTCATCTTAGAGTTGTGCTTGAGATGTTGAGGGAGTATCAGTTGAAGGCTAAGTATTCGAAGTGTCATTTTTGGAAGAAGGAAGTGAAGTTCCTTGATCATGTAGTCTCAAAGAAAGGGTTGTCTGTAGATCCAACTAAGATTGAAGCGGTGAATAACTGGAAGAGACCCGAGACAGTGATCGAGATAAAGAGTTTTATTGGATTGGTCGGATACTATCAAAGGTTTATAAAGGATTTTTCACGGATAGCATCATCGATGACTAAGCTTACGCAAAAAGATGTGAAGTTTGTATGGACTGATAAGTGTGAAGAAGCATTCCAGAGCTTGAAACACTTATTGACCCATGCACCGGTGTTAGTGGTTCCAGAGGGGAACCAGGATTTGGTTGTTTATACTGATGCGTGTGGAACTAGATTGGGAGCTGTGTTGATGCAAAGAGGTAAAGTGATTGCTTATGCTTCTAGGCAGCGCAGACCACATGAAGTTAGGTATACAACGCATGATTTGGAGTTAGCTGGCATTATATTTGCTTTAAAGGTGTGGAGGCATTATCTTTTGGGGGAGCGATTTGAGCTTTATACAGATCATAAGTCAGTGAAGTACTTGTTCTCTCAGAAGGAGCTGAACATGAGACAGTAGAGGTAGTTGGAGTTTATTGCTGCTTATGATTTTGGAATTGAGTATACACCCGGAAAAGGGAATAAGGTAGCGGACGCACTTAGCAGGAAACATCAAAATGCAGTATTGGTTATGATTGCTGAGTGGAAAGATTTAGAAGCATTATCAGCTTGTAGCGTGCAGAATAGATCCGAGGCAGGTTCTAGTGCAGGAAGTGCTGTATTGTCTTGTTTAGAAGTTCGACTGGTAATGATTGAAAAGATAGCTTCTAAGCAAGAGGAGGATCCAGTTATGGCTGAACGGATCAAGAAGTTAAGGGAAGGAACAGAGAGCGATGACTTAAAGGATTTCATTCTTGACCAGAAGGGGTGGTTGAGAAAGAAAGGAAGGTTGTGTGTTCTAAATGTAGGAGACATGAGGAAAGAAGTTTTGGATGAATGCCATCGTTTAATGTTCACTATCCATCCAGGAGGAACGAAGATGTATCAGGATATGAAGAGAAGTTTCTTCTGGGAATGTATGATATGGAACATTGGTTTATGTGTGAAGCCGTGCTTGAATTGCCAACAGGCAAAGGCTGAACACCAGAAGCCAAGTGGATTGCTTCAACCATTGGAGGTTCTGTTGTGGAAGTGGGATTCTATCTCTATGGATTTTATTGATGGGTTGCCAAGGTCTAATAGAGGAAATGAAAGCATATGGGTCATAGTAGATAGATTGACTATGAGTTCCCATTTCATTCCAGTAAAGTCAACTATGACGACACCTATTTTGGCGAAGTTATTTTTGAAGAATGTGGTTAGACTGCACGGAATTCCTAGTAGTATCATCAGTGATAGAGATTCTTTGTTTACTAGTGCGTTCTGGAAGAGTCTACAGGAAGCATTAGGAACCAAGCTCAACATGAGTACCTCTTACCATCCACAGACTGATGGGAAAACGGAAAGAGTTAACAAAGACTTGGAGGATTTGTTAAGAGCTTGTGTATTGGATTTTGGGGGATCATGGGCGGACCATCTTCATTTAGTCAAGTTCTCGTATAACAATATTTATTAGACTAGTATTGGGATGGCACTGTTTGAAGCGTTGTATGGAAGACCATGCAAATCTCCCATATGTTGGTTGGAGACCGGGGATAGGTTCGTTCTTGGTCTGGATTTGGTGAAAGAAGCCGCAGAGATGATTGAGTTTATCTGAGCTAGGATGAAGGAAGCTCAGTCTAGGTAGAAAAGTTATGCAGATAGAAGAAGGAAGGACTTGGAATTCTCTATTGAAGACTATGTGTTTATTAAATTTTCACCGATGAAGGGTGTGATTAGATTTGGAAAATCAAGAAAGTTAGCACCTAGATTCGTTGGACCCTTTTGTATTGTTGAGAGGATCGGGAAACTCGCTTACAGAGTGGAGTTACCGAATAGTTTGACAGGAGTCCATGATGTTTTCCATATTTCTCATCTTAGGCAGTGTGTTAGAGACCCGGAGACTACCATAGCACCCACAGTGTTAGAGGATTTAGTAGTAGAGCCGGATTTGACTATAGCTAGAAAGCCGATTCAGATTGTGGCTAAAGATGAGAAGAAATTAAGGAACAAGACAGTCAGATTAGTAAAGGTCAAGTGGAGTGACGATGCTAGAGACTGTACTTAGGAGACTAAGAGCAGGATTAGGGATGCTTATCCTGATTTGTTTGATGGTATGTTTTACCTTTGATTGTTTGCTGTGTACTTTATAGTAATTTCAAGGACAAAATTATTTAAGGTGGGGAGTCTGTAACACCCTATATTTTTATAACATTATTTAGAATAATTAATTGGATAAATTAAATAAAATAATGTGAAGATTAATAGATTGAGATTTGATTAAACTAAGGATAGTCGTTCCATGTTAGTGTGTTAATTAAAATAAAATAACATAAACAAAGGTGTTAGGAATGAGTAAGGGCAATATGGGAAATAGGACAGGCTTATACCCTAAACCCTTAGGAAATGAAACTCACGTTCATTTAATTTCACTCAAACTAAAATTATAACAAGGCCGACCACCATTATTGTTCTCAAGGAAAGATTAAAGCTAGGATTCAAGAGAAGGAAGATAATCAACTATTTCAACATCAAATCTCACATCTTTTAATCTCAAAGCTAAGGTGAATAATTACTACATCCCATTTTATTTTGGTCTACGGTTTTAAGACTAGATTCGAAATTTTTTTGCATGTATATGTCATGTTTAGATGATTAAAGTTATATATATGTTTGTTGGTGAATTATCCATGTCCATGTTAGTTTTTATGATATGTTTTCTGAATTTCTATGGATATGTTTTCTGATATGTTTTCTGATATGTCCATGTTTTCTGATATGTTTTCTGTGGATAATTTCTGTGGATATGTTTTCTGTGGATAATTTCTGTGGATATGTTTTCTGTGGATAATTTCTGTGGATATGTTTTCTATGGATAATTTCTGTGGATAATTTCTGTGGATATGTTTTCTGATATGTTTTCTGTGGATATGTTTTCTGATATGTTTTCTGATATGTTTTCTGTGAATTATCCATGTCCATGTTAGTTTTTATGATATGTTTTCTGAAATTTTTTTGCATGTATATGTCATGTTTAGATGATTAAAGTTATATATATGTTTGTTGGTGAATTATCCATGTCCATGTTAGTTTTTTTGATAATTTTCTGAATTTCTGTGGATTTTATATTAATTTTCTAGTGAAGAAAATGATTTATTGAGTTATAAATTATTTACGGCTAAATAAATAATTATTTGGGTTTGAAATTTTTATATGTTGGAAAACATATTAAAATAGATTTTTTGGAATTTTTCCAGATTTTTCCTAAGTGTTTTGATGAATATATAAAACTATTTAAGGTATGAAACTTAAATGTTTTATATATTTAATTAAGGAGAAGGGGCATTTTATAAAATAAAAGTATTATTTATTTTTGAAAATAGTGGCAGCACTTTTATGAAAAGAATTTGTTAAACAATGAGAATTTGACAAACAAAGGCATGTTAGTTGAGAAGTTATCCTTTTTAAGTTAAAAAAAAGAAATCGTACTTTTAGCATGTTTTAGCCTTTTACGGCATCAAACCTTCCGACCCAGACCTTTCGACAAGGTCGAGAGGTTCATAGCATTCGACAAGGTCAAACCAATGCATATGGTATCAAGTTACTTGGTATGTAATGAATTGGACACGGTCGAAGGGTACAAAATCGAAAGGTTGATGGCCAAAGAGGTTGGGGTATGTTTGTTTTATAAACCAAAAGCTTCCACCTACTTGCTTTCGAAAAGGATCTTTCGACTTGGTTGCTTTCAACTTGGTTGCTTCCGACTAGGTCAATTACTTAAAATAAAGGTTTTAAACCTTTCAACAAATTCGAAAGGTTACTGCTGCTTTGTTTTGTTTTGAACCTTCCAACAAAGTCGAAAGGTTTACTTGTTTTAAAACCAGCCGCTTCTCCATGCTTTCGAAAGAAAGCTTTCGACTTAGATGATTTACCCTTGTTTTATAAATTGAAGTATAACCCAAGATTTCAAAGGAGTTGTTTTAAAGGCAGAGGCCTATTGTTTTAGATAATATGTTTTAAAGCTATCAAAGCAGAGCTTTCGACAAAGTCGAAAGGTTGCTTGCAATTAAGTCGAAAGGCATTAAAGGAGGATTTTCCACATGTTTTAAATTGTACCCAGTGTGCTTTCGAAAGGTTTATGTTTTAAGAGTTTAATGCTTTCGAAAGGTTTTGTTTTGAATGATTTCAAAGGAGTCGAAAGGTAACCTTTCGAAGGGGTCGAAAGCTAGCTTTCGACAAAGTTGAAAGGTTCTACTTTTGAATGATTTCGGAAGGTTTTAAATGGAAGGTTTTCTAAGGCAATGTTTTAAAGTGTTTATAAAGTGGGGTGTCTAAAGTCTCAATGGTTTCGAAAGGTTTGAGTTCAACGGTTTCGAAAGGTTTTCGTTCAATGGTTTCGAAAGGTTTTAGTCCAATGATTTCGAAGGGTTTGAGATCAATGATTTCGAAAGGTTTGATGAATGGTTTTGAAAGGTAAGGTTTTGGTTTCTTGGCCTAAAAAATTAAAGGGTTTTACTTGGGTTCGAAAGAGGTGCTTTCAAAGGTTTAGAAAAAGGTACTTTCAAATGTTAAATGTTTTCATCAACTAATGTTTGAGTAAAGAATATATATATATATATATATATATATATATATATATATAACATGGCAATGTGAATTTGAGTAAAGCTTAAAGATTTTATATTTTCCTTGTTTAAATTTGATTTAAAGGTTTTAAATCATTTTGAAAATGTTTTCAACGAAATTTATGGGAGGGGATCCTTAAGTGAAAATGACTCAGATATTAGAATACCAGATGGGACTAGTATAGGGTCGCGCCCTATACATTAGCTATTAGCCTCAGCTAATTGTTGTCCAAAATTCCAGCGTGTAGGGCTTTGTCACAGGTAGACTAAAATTATGATTACACACCGGAAGAAATATATGTTTGTATACAGATAGGTTATTGGTGAGCCTGAAAAACCATTAAGATCAGGAAGATCTGGGAGATGAGTAAGTTAGAGACGGACCGTCCAGAAGCGAAGTATTTAACAGATAGTTAAGGACAGACAGTCCAGAAGTGAAGTATTTAACAGATAGTTAAGGATATGTAATCTAGAAGAAGAATAGCTAACAGGTGTTAGATTAATTTTGATTAATTGTCTGGTAGGCCCGAGTCAGCCAAAGGTTAAAAGTTATCCAAACAAAACTTATGTGCTTGAATAGATAGTTCATTATTACCTGATATTTATGTATGTTTACATAATGATGCTTTAGAGTGTTTAATCAGTTTTGATTGCAGGAAAAAGGTTTTGCAAAGATATGTTTTTAAAGGATGTTAGTGAGGGGAAACCCGTTCCGCTAAGCGGTGTGGTATCACTTAACATACTAAACCGGAATGTATAGTATTATTCATACCAGGCTTTATGTCTGACTCGAAGTTTATGTTTTCCTCTTAAACTCTTGGGTGCTCAAAATTAATTTGAGTAGGCTGAGGGGTTAAGGTCTTTTCAGTTTTAGTAGGATGACGAATAAGGCTATCGGAGGCATGCAGGAGGCAAACGGATAGCTATCTAGGAATTGCAGTTCTTGTTTTATGTTTAAATGAATTTCCGATGTGTTTGTATTTGGTCTATTATGACCATATGACTCTGATCGTCCAAGGGGGTATCTTTATATACCGCTCATGGCATAATTTGTAATAATTATATTTTATCTCTGCCTGGGAACATATTTGGGAATTGTGAAAGTTGAATATGGAACATCTGGTTTTTGAAATGTAATGATGAAAGTTGTTTTGAAATCTATGTTTAGTTTCATATTCAAGTGCTTCTGATATTATAGATACCATTAACATAGCCATATTTAGTCGCCGGAAGCTAATACTATAGATGACTGCAGCATCTGTAGTACTTAGTTTTGGGCCTCTAGATGGGGGATGTTAAAAATTACTTAAGTGTATTTCTTATAAAAAACCATATATAATTTCACAAATGTCAATTATCATAATGACATTGCCTTACCATCTATTTATAGCAATTTACTTTGTCAATTGGCTGCGATATTGACTGTGGTATCAACACTGCTTCACCACTGACCTCAACTATCACTAAGATCTAATGGCTGCATTTTCCATCTAAAATAAAATCAATGCCTATAGATATCCTTATTTAAATCCTCAAAAAAATTTATAATACATACAGTCTTTTTTCATACTAGATATATTTTTTCCTTCTTAATTTATTTTCCAAAACATTTTCCAAAATATTCATCCCATTTTTAAAATAATATTCAATTCACTTCAAACTTAATTTATTATAACTCAAATTACTGTGTCTGACTGTCTCGTCCTAGTGTTCAGGAATCCCTATCGATAACGTTGATCAGGTGCATCGACCAGTATTCTTAAAGCACTCAACGGGCAATTTAACACAAAATTATTTTCTATAAGATGTACATATATATATATATATACATTTAATACTTTATGCCTATTCAGAATATTTTCTTGTCTATAATAAATATAATAAAGTTCCATATGTATGTATATCTAATATCAAAAGATTTTAATTCAAATAGATGCTTGCTTTTATTAAAAAAATTTCAATCATTGTTACAGTTATCTTAGAATTAATAATTTACTGATAATAATTCCATAACACACATTCATCCATAATTACTTCATACAAACATCAAATTTTTAATTCATCTTAACTTTTAATTAATCACACATATGAATTAACATTTCATTTTATATAAATTTAAATAGCTCAATATTTCTTGTGGTAACTATGTTACTCAAGACACCGTAAGTTCTTATTATTATTATTATTGAGCATGTTTCAACATTCAATAGTAATTCCTACTCAATATTAATTTTTCACAATCACTTACGAATTTGTAACAACCAAGTATCCATTAACCAATCAATTTTTTTTGTTTACTAATATTATTTATTAAGTATATTTTCAAATTCCAAATTTAATATTTTCTTTTATAAAAGTTCTTTCTATCCATTTCAAAATTTAAATAAAATAATTCTTAACAAACTTTAATTCCACTGTGCATCTTGATATTTATTTGGTTGTACCAATAATTACAATTTCATTTTATATAAAACAATGTTTTCAATTTCCTTTGCGGTAACCACACAAATGAAGATACCGTATATGTTTAATAATTAATATCGAGCAGGTTATAAATTTTTAGATAAAAATTCCTACTCGATACTAATTAAATTTTTTTTATAGAGTTTTCAAAACAATCAAACATCCATTGATGCAAACAACATACATTTCAATCAAACAAACAAACAATCACCTTCAGCGGCAAGCTATTTTCCAGCTTCCACTGTGCACTTTGACCATTAACAAATTAGAACAAAACAATTTAATTCTAGTTCATCTACTTATTTATAATATCCTTTAAATCTCACTCTTTACAGAAGTGAGTTCCAATATTTTCATAAAAATAAGTTATATAGTATTATCAAAAGATTTTTCAAATATGTCCCAATGATTATTCCCAATAATCATTTATATTCCTATTCCTAAATAGTTAATTGAATTACTAACAACTAAACACCTAAGAGATGAGACTCTAGGTCATCTAGGTTTAGATCTCGACTCTATGCAATTTATATTCTATAATGTTCTGAATCCAGCACCGATACCAAGCTGTAAGGACCCCACCGCTATGCCCAGTTTAGCAAAAAACATTACAAGTAATGTCGTTGGTTAATCCAGAGAATACGAATTGTTAATGGCGATCGAATGTGAATATATCTATATACTAACACTGACACATCTTATTTACCTTTTTGAGGATCTGAATTGAAATTTAGACGTGTACAATATCACACTGATTAAAAATATTCAGAATGGTATATAATATAGATAAATCAAAGTCACATATCACAGCAGAATAATATACATCATCATATACATAATAGAATGAGAGTCTACAAAATATCAGTACTAGACCCACATAAATATATACATCATATCCAAAATCTTGTATCAGGTACAAATTCACTACTATTTAATATAGATGACATAAACTCCTAACTGTCGATATATACAAGTATGAAGTAAACTAAAACTGTCAAAATAGTTTACTTCAATGCTATCCCAAAATTCAAAGGTCAATGGGTCCATGTACCTATAAAGTCTCGGCCTGACCCGAGTATTAAAATAATAAACGGGTCAGACTATATCTAAATAAAAAGATAAGATATTAATATCATAACTATATAACTTAAAATAATAAGTCATATAAAATATGCCGAACAAACAATAATAATAAGGCATATTAATTAAATTCACTACTTTATAATAATTCCATAAATGACTTAACTCTAAACTAAGTCATCTCAAAATATGCCTAAAACCCAAAAATTCAAAAAGGCATATCAAACCAATAAATACAGATCTCAAACTTTTGACTTAACAATAACCAAATAATTCATAAATAAAATATGCCAAAAACAAATACTCAAATAAGGCATATCTAGGAAATCACCATTTCATAAATACATATCATGTCTCTATAGACTATCATCTCAAAATATGGTGATACTAATTCAAAATTCCTCAGAGCCATAAAGGATACAGAATATCCGTACTAAAAATCTCTGAAGGAATAATCATCAATAATGAACCAATAATGGTAGTCATCTATCAGTTTAATACATTGATATGAAATCTACCGAAAGAGATCCGCTGCATAGAAAGGAAGCCTTCCGAAAGAGACTGTAGATTAGGGACACCACTCAAAGAAAAGAGCAGCCGTGTACCTAATATGTCCTACGCAAATTTACCTTCCGAAAGAGGTAAACATAGTCTAACTGTATAAAACAAAATAAACTGATAGGTTGTAGTATCTATAAACTATGATGCATGTAAAAATCTGCCTTCCGAAAGTGACAGCCGTATTTACACCATAACAGATCTTTCGAAAGAGATCTGCCTATTCAAATCTAAAAATGTATTGATTTTCAGATCGATGAAAAATGAGTTATCTTCTCTCGGGGATCTATCGGTCTGAAATCCGAACACCCTAAGATAATACAACTCTAAGTGTTAATTACTGTCACTCCAGTAATTACAAGAATTTAGCTAACTATCCCATACCAAAACGTAAATTCAAGTATTTACTAAAAGCTAGTAATTTCCACTTAAACTCTATTTAACAAATTATAATAATAATCGGAAGAATTGTTCAAAGTGTCCCATACCACCCGACAATTCAATCGTTTATTAAAATTCTTTGTTTCATAGAAAATCATGAAATTCAACAGAAATCCAATTCAAACTTGCGTAAAATAGCCAAAAGCTAAATACAATAAAAGCCAACAATAGTTTATAGGTTGAAAGTAATTAATATAATTTTATTATATAGAAAATGATTTCTGAAATATTTTATCTATAATTCACTTTTAAACTTCTCACCTTTGTTAATCCATAATAAATAAATTAAAAGAGTTTTAAATTAATATATACCAAGATATAATTTTTCCAAAATCACTTTTAAAAAATCGAATAACTCATATATATAAAAAGAAAAGAGTACCAAAGTTTTAACTCTTAAAATAAAATTCCTTTATTAGGTCTTTGAATCAAAACAATATTTAAATAATTGATAATTCTCTTTTTTTCAAATCTATATAGATATATATATATATATAATATTACTTCATAACACTTTAAAACCATAAACTATTTTAAACTAGAAATCTTAGTTAAATTTATTTTAAAACAAGGCTTTAATTTTCATAATTGATAACTTACTTTATTTTCAAAATCTATTTAATATATATACATACAAATAAAGATATAATTTTCCAAAGGCTTTCAAACTCTTTCTAAGATCACTTAAACGGCTTTTATAGCTAAAATTATTTGAAATTGAATTTATTACTTTCATAACCATTTTTCTCAAATAATACCATATCTTATCTTTTGCCTCCAAAGTATTTCCAAAATTATATACTGATAAATAATAATTTTAAAAAGATTTTGTAAATAAATATTACTTATCTTTAAAAGTTTAAATTGGAAATTTTTTGATAAGCAATAAGTTAAGAAGATAATATAATTTAACTATATATTTTATAAACTAATTTCCAATAACGATCAAAATGGATAAAATCTCTTTTTTTAAATTCATTTAAAAACATTTAAATAATTTAAACAATAAATCCAACAAAAATTCAACATATAGAGCCAACATCGCTCTAAAATATAATTCCATAATATAGAATTATTTAGCGACCCAAGTTGCTTCCCGGCAACATCGGTCACACAAACAATGTATGTACTTTTATATAAGTTTATAGGATTAATTTTTTTTTGTAATCGAACAAGGTTCCTTTTGAAAATTAGCCTTTTTCAATCAAATAAGAATGCATATATCACCAAACAATCTATCAAACATAATATACAATAATATGTACAATAATATGTCATTCAAACACAATCAATATCATAATGTAAGCATACAAGAAGAATTTGTACCCAACCAAGACTAAAAGTGTTTAACTTAGAACTAACTGTGTTAATTTTATAAGCCATGATTATGCCAATTCATTTACTGAACAATTCGTTCATAAGCAAATAAAATCAAAACAATGATCATCTCAAAGTCTAAAGATATATATTATTTGAGTAATAAAATAACCCACCTCGAATAATTGCTTGCCTCCAATCGATACAAACTGTTATCACTTCCTTCCATTCACGTCACCATTTAATAGCCGCCATCTATGCCTCAACCATCCATCTCCGACCGCACTTGTTTCATTTAAGGTCGCACTCATCCATCTCGTCAGCCATGCTCGCTCGACCTCCCTCGCACGCCCCTAAGCCCTGCCGCATCAGCCCAGGTCGCCACAACCTAGCTCCAGCCGCCTTCGGCCTGCTCACGCATCGCCCATGGTAGCAACCAGCATCGTGGGCTTCCATTTCGTCGTCGCCGCTCCAGCCATCGCCGTGTTCGCCTTCGATCGTCGTTCGATCCCCATTGCGATTCATTTGATTCCCCAATTTTTCTTCTTTTGATAATCGATTTTGATTTTGATAGAGGCTAGGGCTAAATGCGTTTTAGGATTTTGGGACCATTGGTTGGATAAGAGAAAGCAGGTTTATAGATTTAGATTTTAGTGAGGAGACGGACTAATGGACTAAACTTTAACTTAAGGCCCAAACAATAATTAAATACAAATTACAATACTTGGCCTAATGAATAGATTAAATTAACCTAACTTATTAAATCAACTAAGTTAAGTTAGATTAAATTGTCACAAACCAATTTAGTTATTAATTTATAAATTCCTATAATTGATTTAAATGATATTTCGACCAAATCGAAATACACAACTTCAATTATTTATTCAAACTGAATTGAATTTCATAGTTAAATTACAAAAATTTCATATTTAAATTTTATCAGACTAATTAATTGAAATTAATTAGGTCGTTAACAATAGGGTTGTTACACGTGATGCCCCCTGCATGAAACCCTAATTCGCTATCGAAGTTTCCAAAGTTCGCCAGAATAGCTGTCGTCGTCACCATATGTCATCTTGGTCCTGTGTAGTTGATTCCTACCAAATTGGTAAACTTCAAGACACCCCGATGATCCATGGTTGCGACGACATGCACGAAGTATCATGTATAGAGGAACAGTAAAGTGATGGAAAATTTTCCTTTCTAAAAGCATTAATTAATTTTAAAATTTTAAAACAAACTAGAAATATAGAAAAATAGGCTGGATGAAATAGTTTAGTTTTTTAATGAACCAAGGACGCTAGGAATAAATTTTAGGTTGAAGGACAAAGTAACGCTATATGTATATAATATTTGTTATAAACTAATGCTATATGTATATAACATTTGTTATAAATATAGTATTATTGTTGTAAATATAGTGCTACTTTAATTTAGTATTTACATAGATAATGTTATATTAATATACCATTTTGTTAATGTTTTTCCTACAAAGTAAACTTTTGAGGTGGTGTCCTTGGTTGAAAATTTTACCAATTGTTTCTTTTTAACTAAGTCTAAACTGAATGAGTTTAAAATCAAAAGGTTTATTTATGAAATATATATTTGGAAATGATAATGAAAGTAAGATTAATTCCATAATCTAATTAATCGATAAAACTTTGAACCATCAACATTGCCTCGGAGAGAACAATTCTCTAACTCAATGGTTAAAGGTGTGTTCTTCCACAAAAAGAAAGGGGCACGGGGAAAAGGGCTATTGAAAGGGGAATGAAAGTTTAAAGTTTAGCGAAAGGAGAATGCGTTCTTGTATAGTGAAAGGGAATGAAAGTGGTATTAATTGTTTTGTTATTAGGAATTATATTGTTAATGTATTTGAAAAGGGTATTAATAGGAACGTGAAAGGGCATTTGTATTGGTAATTACCATTGGCATCTGACAATTGCGTTTGATGCCAACGGAATAATTTTACCAGTTCACTCCCAACTAGGCTACCGACGGACCATACAGTAATGTGTTTGATGCTTCTAACGTGTCAGATGTGATGCGAACTCCAACCAGTAAAAAAAGGACTGCGAACGAATCCTAAATTACAAAATCCACCATTAAAATGTAATTTATTTGGAAAGAGAATAAAATTTTGTATTTGTAGAATAAGGCATATATAATTAACACTAATGGCTATGTAAAATTTCTTACCTAGATCCATTATTCAAGGTATGACTGTTATAAGTGAGATCTTATCTTAATTTATTCATTAAACTCATTTAATTAGTTCATATCCATATATATATATATATTTCAGCTAGGCTTAATTTAAAAAAAGTTATTATTTTTGGCTATTACACTAATAGAACAACAGTAAATAGCGACGGAGGCTTCCGACGGCAATTTCCGATGGCTAGCGACGGCTATCGAACTCCGTGGCATTTTCGTAAATAAAATATACTAGCCGTCGAAAATCGAAACAACGAAGCCGTCGGCGGCCGTCGCTAGCCGTCGAAAATTATCATGCATACCAGCGCTTGGCCGAGAGCTGCTGCTTCATTCTTCAACTTCCTCCAAATCAACCAAATATCCTACCTCCACCTCCTCTATGTCGTCAACCAGCCGCCGTGCCTCCCCGAGCTTCTCCAACATCATCATTCTCCACTCTCAACAAGCCTAGCCACTTCATCAATCTCCAATCAGGTTTTATTCCTAAATCTTAATTAATTTTGATTTGTTAAATTAGGGTTAATTGTTGTTATAGTTGTATAATACCCCATTGATTGTTTGGTATACCCTATTGAATGCTAATTAGGGTGTTATTACAATTGTTTATCATTGAAATGTTGAGAAGAAAAACTTGTTTAGTGTATGTGTGCGTTAATTGGTGTATATGCGTTGATTAATTAATGCATACGCGCATTAGGGCTACTTTGGATTAATTAGAGTCGATACTTAGAATTTGGTGTATGCGTTTTCAAGATGACGAAACGACGATTTGGTGTATGCGTTTCTTAGAATGCAAATAAATTATTGTAAAAATTGTTGTATAATACGCTTTACTTTTTGTAAATCCCTTAGAAAGTTTTTGGCCTCGTCTGACAAATATTGTTTATGATCGGTGTATGGATATTCGTTTTTATCACAGAACGGACATTTATATTCATCCGATACAATATTTGTCGGATTTGTCCTTGTATTGGACAGGTTACAAACACAATAGTAATTATATTTTACAAATCATTTTATTTTAAACGGTTCACAAAATTTCGAGAACACTTTCTTTTTATTCCCTGCGTACACACATATGTGTATTATATGGGGAACAAAGGGGAAGTGCTGCCGAAATTTTGTTGAATTGTTTAAAATAAAATGATTTGCAAAATATAATTACTACTATGTTTGTAATGGGAAGTAGGATAACCAACCATCAAAGTGTAAAATAATAACCTAAAAATTGTAGATTATATTCATATAATAATTTGTGTAAATCCGTTTGAAAATAAAATTAAATAGAATAATATTATATATTTGCGAAAATTTAAAGGTATGATTTATTTGAAAAATAAAATGTTAACACGTAAATGATTAATGCGTTTTTATGTTTTAAAGTAGGAAAAATGGTCAATTATTTTATCGATCGGAACTACATGTACCAACAAAGAAGAGAAATTGGAGGCTCAATAAGTGAATATTTTCAAAATGGTGTACACGTCTTTATTGAATTCGCTTTACGTAATAATGAAAACGAAGAAGAAATCCGTTGTCCATGTAGTAGGTGCAAATTATTGAAGCATTTGATACCAGATATGGTAATAGTTCATTTGCGTCAATATGGTTTCATGCCAAATTATTTGTTGTGGGATCGTCATGGAGAACTTATAGCACCTAATCACGTACATTCGGAGGAGGAGGTGGATAATGAACTTGTTCCGACGATCTTGTAGAAGATATGGTTGAAGATGCAGCACGTTCAATGTTCCCTACTGTTGAAGTTGATGGTAACCATGTTAATGTCGAAGAAGAACCAAGTATTGGAGCAAAAAAATTTATGATTTATTGGAGGCTGCTAAGAATACAAGAACGACATATGCTAAGAATACATTGCGATGAAATCAAAATACAACTTCACAGAAGCCGGGTTTATAGCTATAGTACAAGCTGCAAAACGGCATATGCCACCCGAAAATTTAATGTGCGAAAATCATTATGAAGTGAAAAAAATTATGTCTGCTTTTGGTTTGCCGTATCAAAAAATAGATACATGTGTAAATAGTTACATGTTGTTTTGGAAAGAAGACATCAATCTTAGGAATTGTAAAATATGTGATCAAAAAAGATAAAAACCAAGAAAAAAGAAGGGAAATGAAGTTCCATACAAGCGTTTGCATTACTTACCCATCACTCCTAGGCTTCAAAGGTTATATGCATCTTCTGTAACCGCACATCATATGAGATGGCACTGTGTGAGAACACAAGAAGAAGGTACGTTAACACACTTAACTGATGGAGAAGCATGGAAGCATTTTGATAAGACATACTCCGCTTTCGCAGTGGAGAACCGCAATGTTAGACTTGGTTTATGTACGGATGGATTTTCACCATTCTATCAATTTGGTTCAAAATATTCATCTTGGCCTATAATCGTTACACCTTACATTTACATCCGTGGATGTGTATGAAAACTCTGTATATGTTTCTCACTATTGTCATCCCTGGCCCTGATGATCCAACACAAGAAATCGATGTATATTTACAACCGTTGATTGAAGAGTTGAAAACACTGTGGTACGAAGGTGTTGTAACATACGACATTTCAAAAAAAATCGTATGTTCGCTTCTCTATGATGGACTATAAGCGATTTTCCTACATATGCAATGCTATCGGGTTGGAGTACGGCTGGTCGCCTAGCTTGTCCTTATTGCATGGAAGAAACACGAGCATTTTCTTTACTGCATGGGAAGAAAATTTCGTGGTTTGACTGTCATTGGTGTTTTCTCCATATTAATTATCCTTTTAGAAAAGATAAAAAAACTTTACAAGTAATAGAGTTGAGACCTTGCGACCACCAATGATTTGGTTAAGCGAAGATATTCATGACCTTGTAAAGGATTATCCAAAGATACATGAAATCGGCGAACAAATTGAAATTCAAGGTAAATCGACAATTCATAATTGGTGCAAACAAAGTATATTTTGGGAGTTGCCTTAATGGAAAAATCTCATAATTCATTATAATATCGACATGATGCACAATGAGAAAAACATGTTCGATAATGTATTTAACATGGTTCTGAATGTTAAAGGAAAAACGGAAGATGATTTTAAATCAAGACGTGATATAGAAGCAATATGCAATCGTCCTGAACTTCATATGAAGCCAAATGACACAAAAAAACCCAAAGCATGCTACGAGATAGACAGTAACCAAGTTAAAGTACTATTAAAGTGGGTGGAAGGATTAAGATTTCCTGATGGGATTTCCTATAATCTTCGTAGATGTGTCGACTATAAAAATGGTAAACTGAGTGGGATGAAAAGTCATGATTGTCTTGTAATGATGGAACATTTGTTACCCGTCGCTTTCAAAGAATTGTTGCCCACAAAAGTTTGAATGGTTGTAACAGAACTTAGTTTGTTTTATAAGGAGCTTTGTTCAACTACCTTAAAAGTTGATCGTTTACGTAAACTTGAGGAAGAAATTCCTATACTGCTCTGCAAACTGGAGAAGATATTTCCTCCTGGTTTCTTTAATGTAATGGAGCATTTACCTGTTCATCTTCCGTTTGAAGCACGTCTTCGAGGTCCTGTGCAATATGGATGGATGTATCCATTTGAAAGGTATTAATATTGAGTTGTTAAATTTTAATTTAACCACATGTAATAAAATTTAATTATAATTATTCCTACCACGTACTTAAATCATTTAAAGAAAAAGTGAGACAAAAAGCACGAGTTGAAGGTTCGATATGCAAATCATATATCGAAGAAGAAGCTTCGTTCTTTTTCTCTCATTATTTCAGTGACCATGTGAACTTATCTTTTGAAAGTCCTACGTGAAATGATGAGGGCATTGAACAAGATTTTTCTGAATTAGTGTTATCTATTTTTAGACAGCAGGGATGCCCTACTGGAAAATGTGTGGATGTATGGTTAGACGATAGAGATTACCATGTAGCCCACACATATTTTCTTCTTAACTGTGCAGAAGTTGCGCCATTTTTTAGGTATTAATGAATAACACATCTAAAATTATTTACTTGAATAATACATGTGTGTATTAATTATAATGCAATATATTATCTGTATATGCAGTATTTATGAATTACAGCATCCAAGCGGGGATATCAGCAAAAATTTTGCTACTTGGTTTTCGAACCACGTATATGATCTGGTAAATTGTGTGGTTGACAAAGGGTTGAAACATCTTGCGATGGGATCAAAAAGAAAAGTCAAGACATATCCAATATTCTTTATCAATGGATACAAATTTAACACCAAAGAATATGGGGCTGAAAAATTAACTAACAATACCGGTGTATATCTTAAAGGTAGCGATGATCCAAATGATCACATAAATGATTTTTACGGCGTGTTAACTCATGTTTTGCAATTAACATATTTCACCAGACCTGCGGAAGAAGTTTATTTGTTAAGATGCAATTGGTTCAGTAATGTTCTAGGTTCTGGAATCAACGTGCACCAAAAATAGTAGTCATGATTTGTCTGTATAATATTTAATGCAGGGGTTTTGAGCCCAAGCCTTCTAACATTGTTCTCAACATATCGAAGCAATCATACATGATCCGTATGACTGCATGCTGGCCGAAGTGGAGCAGGATCCCAGACCATGTACGGGAGAGCATATGGCAGGACTTCTTGGTAAGTGTAAAATTATATACCATTATATATAATCACTTTACAATTTGCTGACTAAGTATAAATGTATAACTTATATTTTTTCAACATATATACAAGGGGCAGTAGACTTACAAGAGGAGGACGTGTCTCTTTGCCAGCGCCACTGGAACTCAAAAGTGGCAAAGAACTATAGGGATACGATGTCCACCATAAGAAAAACTGGGAAGAAGCCAAGCTGGATAGGCGCCAGCGTTTGGGATGCTTGGGTCGCATGGTGGAGTAGCGACGAATTCAAGGTAAGTCTATCAAATATCACCTTAATTTATTCAGTACAGAATACATAATTTATACCTGTAAAATATAATCTTAATTTTTAATTTGTAGGCGGAGTCGGACAGAAACTCTACGAACAGGTAGAAAAATCCAGTCACACACCATGGCGGCTCAAAATCATTTCAGCACCATCGCGAGGTCCTGGTAAATTAATTAATTGCAATTACGAATAGTTATTACATTTTTAGTATAAATTTGTATGAAAAACAATAATATACACCAATTATTACAGGAAAGAGCGAGTGGGGGTCTCGTCTCGTATATGGACGTGTTTGAGCATACCCATGTCGTTAGGCAGACAGACAACGAGGGAACAGTGTCCTATGCCTGGCATGAGGATGATAGAGCATACGCCGCACATGTAAGTATAGTTTAAGTTATAAGTTATTAATAATGATCATTTTAATTAATTAGTTATAAAGTATTATAATAATGTCATGTAATATTTATTTGTATTTAATTATGCGTTGCAGGAAAAATTTATGCAAGCACGTGCGCAGATGCTTGAGCATTCGGGACAGGAGCAGTTGACCACTGACGAGGAGGATGCGATATTTGACTCTGTTATGGACCCGACCCAGAGAAATAGGCACTACGGCTAAGGCAATCAATCGGTAATTTATAAAAAATAACTACGTGGTAAAATTTGCTTAATTTTTATAAAAGTTACGTAATAACTTAAACATATTTCGACTTGTTTTATAGGCTCGGACATCACAAAGGGCTTTCCGAAAGGCTCAGGACAACGCAGAGATTAATGAGCTTCGACAGCATATTGCACAACTGCAGGAGCAGGACCGCCTTCGAGCAATGAAAATGGAGCAACTCAACCAGTGTTTGGTCGAGTATGTGGAGCGTTATTGAGCATTCCCTTCGTCTGGTAGTTCCGAAGTCGATGATGAGTCCTAAGGTACAATTTGCAGTTTTTTTTATACTGGTGTAAACATTGAGTGACGGTGAGGTTGATTTATGGACATGTGGTGTTTGGTATTGATTTGTGTGGTTGATTTGGTGGTTTATTTGTGGAGTTGATATGTGGAGTTTGATGTTGGATGTTAGATGTTGGATGTATATATTGTACATTGATGTTGGATGTAAATATTGGAGTTGGATGAGTGAGACTGATGATGGAAGGTTTGTTTTGTATTGAATGAATATGTTTGTGTTTGATATGATGATGTTTAAGTCTTATATTGATATTGATTTCAGCTTATATATATGATTTATATATTGATTTTGATGAGTTGTGCTATATATTAGTATGGAAGTGATGCTCTATTGCTGAAAAAAATTACCCAGATTTCCGACGGCTTATTGGCCATTTTTTTCAACGGCTTCCGACGGCTTTCTGGGCGAAAATTGCAACGGCTAGCAACAACTTAATGGAAAAATTTCATGCTACATGGTCGTCTTTGCCATCGGAAACGCCATCAGAAGTACCGTCGGAATAGCTGTCGCAAACCCTCCGTCGAAGCCGTCGAAAGTTGATGAAATGTGTGGTTCGTATTTCGACGGCATTTCCGACGGCTCGCAACGGCCACTGACTGCTGCGAGCCATCGGAAATTGCCCTTGTTCTTGTAGTGTTAAAACAGTACACACACACACATATACATACATACATACATACATACATACATACATACATACATACATACATATATGTATGTATGTATTTATGTATTATTTATTATATTCAAATTATTATATTAGCCTAAATAATTAAATAAATATACAACGATTATATATTTCTGTAACAAGAAAATAGGCACAAGGACAAACTTAGAAAAAATTTTAGACTGAAGGATAACATGTTTTTTTTAGACTGAAGGACAATGCTAGTTATAAATAGCATTTTGTATAGTGTAAAACTGAATATAATGCTAGATATAACTAGCATTTTGTATAGTGTAAAAGTTGAATATAATGCTAATTATAACTAGCATTTGTCCTTCAGCCTAAAAATAAAACTTGGTGTCATTCAACATAATTTTTTTTCAAAGTTTGTCTTTTTTCCCTAATTCCCTCTTTCCGTAACTAAAGTTTAGGTCCTGTAATAATTGAGCCTCTAACGATTATGTATTTCACTAATTAATTTTAGGACCTCTAATGATTATATGTTTAACTTATATCCAACTACGACCTTAAAACAATCACTATTATCGTGTGCTTGATCATAATCAAAGTACAGTTTAGATACTTAAGATTCATTGTATTCTCGAGTTAAAGACAGCTGCACATCGTCACGTGGGATTTTTATTTGACTTTTAACCTCCATAAAACTCTCGGTTAGTTGTTCTGTAATTATTCCAAACAACTATACGTAGGTAACCACTTGGTGCCCATAACGGTCATGAGTAATTCACTATCCGTCATATGGAGAGCATTATGTACACTAGTCTCAATGGATATATCAATATTCCATTCTCGATGCATCCTGGCTAAGAAAATTTGAGGAAAAATATTTATTTTATACCATTCAATACTCATTGTTATGAACATATTCGTAATTGCAATATATAAATATTTTCCTAAAGATTTTCTACTTATATGTACTTAATGTATTTAAAACATTATTTATATCTAATATAACAATATAAATAATAGAGATTAAACCCAACAGCTCATTTTATTCCGAACAAGATTCGCTATAAGAGTTAAGTTATATAATCAAATTACATAATTGTCCTTAGGGCATACTATTGTTTGTTTTTTTCACAAAGGTTTGAATAGGCCCAACAAGTCCAAAGCCCAATAGCATAGGCCCGCATAACACGTGACGACCAATATCATCTCGGGCCTAGTAGCATGTCCGCCTTCAACATTCCAGTCCATGAATAGCTGGTCGTCTTGCCTTCCTTAAATATAACACTTTGCCCGCTACTTTCCTAAGTCAACAAAGATCTTCAAGCCTCGCGGACATCATCTCCCTGCCCCATTACTTGGCAACCAAGTCATAACTAGATGACACCAACTTCCAAGTCCACCCAATCGTCCATTAGTCCCGTCTATCTCTCCCTGGTCGCCATAGATCCATCACTTACTAGTCTCTCTGCCCAACCCATTTTATTGCAACTTGCCAAACCTCTGGCAAAAGCTATTAGACGCCCCTACAAAAGAGGTGGTGACCTCGTATTGTTCCTCTAACAAAAGCGCTCCAACGAAAATATGCATCTGACAAAAGTGCCACAGTGCAGCAACCACTCTTTGTCTGCCTATGGCATAAACGTCACAGTACAATAACCAGTCCCTACTCCACACTGCCTTTTTGGCACAAGCACGTCATGGTATGACCCGCCAGCTAGTATGCATCCGAGTCATTCTCTTAACATAGAATCTGCGCCGATCACTATTTAAATCATATATCGCAATCGTTGGTCACAAGGAAACTTAACATTCAAGGCATCACTCTAAGCCTTTCAAGACATGATTTCTTCAAATATATATAAGGGATTCTAAGCACTTCTATCGAATTTCCTACTTTTATAAGACATATTTGCTAGTTCAAATCTCTTGTAAAAGACATTAAATTTCTCTTGTAATTGGGAACTCAAAGGAATAGAATCATAAGGCATAGTGATCGTAGATCTTCATTAAGATCAAACCCATCTACATTGTGTCTCATTTACTTTAATTGCACCACTTATCAACTCTTGATGAAAAGCTTGAGGAAACTGAGGAGTGAAGAGAGTTGCAGATAGTAGAAGAGTTTTGTTAATTGGTAAAGTAGGCGAAGAAGAAACTAGTTTGGAGGAAAAATGAAAATTTTAAAGCATTGCCGTTCACATCATAATAAAAAACACCGGTAATTATCCAATTTGAGACGGTGATATACAAAGTATGTATGTATGTACCTCATTACGATGTATGTACAAAGTATGTATGTATGTACACCGGTAAAATTCTAAAAACACCGTTCACAAAACATATATTTTCGCAATACAAAAAACAGGAAATGATATACAAAGTATGTATGTACCTCATTACGATGGCAATAAAATTTCTAATCCTCATGAAGAACAAAGATTCAACCATTGAAAATTAGATTATTTTTCAGTGTTTTTTATGAAGAGAATATAATAAATTTTCAGTTGATAATAGCATCCTGGGCCTTATACATCAGCCCAGTAATTTCCTCAAGGACGAAAAGCAACAAACCAACCTACATTATTCACAACTGTAACTTACTCCAGTTACCATGACATTCTGAATCGTGAATCTATATAATGTGCTAAAGTTGTTGATGTTGATGTTGATTCCATGCATTCCGTACATATTGATGTTGAGGCATTTGACACGCAAGCTATTAAGGAACGGGTTCAGGTCTTCAAAAGTGCGGACCCGTTAAGGTCTGTTTATATTCTGAATCATGAATCTGGGCAATGTGCCAAAGTTGTTGATCTGGGATTCACATATGTATTCGTGGTACGCTAGTTGCTGGTTGCGGATCGGGTAATATACTTGACTTTTCCTGCACATTACCTGTTTGTTGAAATGGTTTGCCGTTCCTGTATTAATTGTGTATGTTAGTTGCCGATATCTGTATGTTTTTCGGAAACATTAGATATAAAAACTGTATTATGCTTGGGCCCTTCGGGAATGTTGAATTGAAATAAATTTGTCATTGCAAATTGCAATCTCTAGTTAGTTCTTAAAGTAAGAGCTGCCTAATTTATAATCAAACAAATAATTATAGTGTCACATATAACTGAAGTGCTGATTATCAAAGGTGACAAAAAATTGATGAGCTAAATATTTTGTCATCATAATTTATTTTGCCTTCCATAAGAAATAATGTTAAGTGATTACTGAATTCTCAAAAGAATAAACATTTAAACTTAAACTGACAGTCTCTTTAGCAATCATCTAATGGTAAATGATCAGCGTGAATTTAGTTAAAAATGCGCGGAAAGCAGATAAGGAGATAGTTGAAGCATGGATATGGATGCATCATACAACAAAAATTCTGTCATGGCTTTTCTTTCTAACTTTTTGGATATATTCGACGCATACACTGTTGAAATTAGGCGACACAATATATAGGAGAGTTGAAGAGGATGGAAGTAGCTTGGCGTAGGAGAAGACGGATTGCGAAACGGAGTCCGGAGGAGCAAACTGGAGGGGGGTTTGGTGTGCTGGCTGTCTGCAGGCTGCAGCCAGACATCTGCAGTGATGGGCCAGACGTCTGGCCCTACAGGGGCCAGTTGCCCGAAAGTTCGGTCAGACGTCTGGAGCCCTGCCTGCAGACGTCTGAGCCGACGAAGTTGTGTTTTCTCGGCTGGTTTTGTGATGTTTCGCTCAGGGGCAAATTGGTCTTTCGCCATCATTTTCTCTACTACTATATATTCTCTCTTCAGGTCTGAAAAGAGAGTGAGATTGAAAAACCTAATCTACTTCCAAATCAAGGGTTTTATCCTCCAAATCTAGGGTTTAGGCAAATCCTATTTCTTTAATTCTAATCTCCACAAAATTATATTCTTTCTAGAATATTGTGATCATTTTTAACAATCTTTTGTACTCTTTCTATTGGTGATATAATAAAACCTCTCTCAAGTGGATGTACACTAACACAACGTTAGTGGAACCACTATAAAATCGTGTGTGATTTACTTATTGTTATTGCATTCATATATTGCTTGTATTGGTGTTGTGATCTTGTGTTGGACTATTTGGTATTGGTTGGATTTTGGTTGAGTTAGATAATCGGTTGTTTTGCACTATCTATCACGATTTGGCTTTTCCGCGTTGCGCGTTGCGATTGTATTCGAGTGGTCTTGGGTGTAGTCGTAATAACATATACATGCATGATTCCAACAGCACACAGCATATGTAATGAAGCGGTTTCTAACGAGTTTATTAGAAAATACCATGTTTGTTAATCGGAGTTGCTTTAATGAATAGTTATTGTGATCTTTGATTTTTGATAGTTTACACCCATTGGTTTGTATGGATGTATTTATATGCATGATTCTCATGTCTAACTAATGGAATTATACATTATATTTTTCTGGAACTTGAAAATATTCAAATTCAAATCATTATGCGTGCTGCAATTCTGCTACTACCTATGATGCTTTGTTCAATAATGCTTGTCATAATTCATGCCCTAATGCATGAACATGAACCTTCATTAATTTGTATATCTTACTTAATAAACCTAAATCTTTCGTCACGTATGAGGGTACAACTTGCTCCAGATAATAAAATCTTCATGAAGTTGGACAACAATGTAAGTTTCTGGCTCATGTACTTAATGACATGTAAAAATGTAAATGATGGATGATTGACTACTATGCCTATGATAGTCCTAAAATGGGCATATTATACCATTTTGGGCCTCAAGCATTTTATAACAATAGCTTTTTCTAAACTATGACAGATTCATTTGATTTTTCAATACCACAACCTAAGAAGAAATACAACCCACTTTCATTATTTTTCAGACAACGTATAGTTTATTGGCAATAATTTCTGTCAATGTCAAGAGTAATGATTAATATTTAATTACCTTGTTAATCTTAACTCTTAATTAAAGGAGCAGACCTTAAGGTATAGAAGCGATTTATTAAGTTAAGAGATAAAAACACACAAACATTATAAGTCCCAAATGCATGTTTCTTTCATGATATATTCGACACACATAAATACAAAAGTTGGAACATGAAATTCTCACAATTAAGCTCTGTTGGTCATATAATTTTTTGTTTCAATTTGTAAGTTCACAAGTTAATAAAAATGCACGAGGGCTGATTGCCAAAACTTAAGATCAATCAAGCATGTTATAAAATCACATGTGCAACTTTCACAGAGTATAAAAATGAGGATTAATCCATATATTGTTGCTGCAAGAGAATGTTTCTGGTATATTTTTTTGTTCAGTTGTCAGTGGTCAAATGTTAATTTTCCATCTTTATAACCTTTATATTTGCGTCTTTGAAGTTTGGAGCAATCTTCAAGTTCCTCTATCAATAAAACTGTAGGGCTAATGATGCTCAAGTCATTAACATGTTGTTCTTCTTATTGCTAATGGTTGTGTACTTTTGTTAGAGACTTGGAGTGATAATCATATCATATTGTTGGAACTGCCTCCACTTTAAGCTACGTATAAATTTTATAATTGCTTTCTTAGGTAACTTCGCTGAACATGTATTGATGTACGTAGCATGTGAGTAAGTTATGAGAAATGGGCTTTTAGTTCGCATGTTACAGTTCAGACTCCAGAGTGATAATTGAGTTTGCTTGAACTAGCTAATGTGTCTTTCTTTTTGTATATGTATGATTGGAACTGGATTCTTTCACTGAAACTCATGTTTCTCCAATTGATATGGAAGAAAACAAAACAGTTGTTGAGTATTGTGGCAACTATATAAATAATCATTCCTCAAAGAGATAATGGATGATCAACATCTCGAGACTTAATCAGACCTGTTTGGAGCCAACTTGATGTCACATATTTCCTCCCATTGATTGTACCATCAAAGAGGTTCCAAACAGCCCATAACTGATTGTTGGATATGACCTAACCTCTTAAACTCTATCCGTATAGGGGTATCTTTTTCCCATGACTCATTTACAAGCTACTTCAATGATATTGAATTTAACTTGCCAAATGCTTTTGCCCATGTATGTTTTATTCAGATGAATATCAATCATCTCAAAAGCAGTACTGGTCCTTTCTTTTCTTATTAAGGAATAGTTGATCTTTTCAGTTATTGGCTATTCAAATTTGATGAGATAAATGGATGTTCAGTTAAAGAAAACAATCAAGGTGAGGCTAGAGTTTCTCCAGTATTATGGTGGTCAATACCTTCTTTAAGGTGATGGATCCTGATTGAGGGAGATAAAGATGACACCATTTAAAGAATGGAGAGTGAAAGTCTTTTTCAAATAAAGTGGAATTCATCACTTGATTTCTCATGCTTTATTGGGAAGGGAAAATTTTCTTACCATTTACATCTAGCTGGATATGACAATGAAAATGAAGGAGACACTCTTGCAATTCTTTTGAAAAAAGTTAGATATGGGCAGATTAAAACTGAACCATTTTTCTTTTCTTTAAAAAAAATACTAGTAGCAGTCATATGTGCTTTGTGATGATTCTTTAATACAACTGTGATATCATTCAGCTTGTTGGCGTTGAAAAGCTGATGTATGTTATTAGAATGGTGCAATACAAACTTTATGTACCTGGATTTATCTTTCTATTGTTATTTTTTATGAGTTGATCTTGTAAATAGCTGAAATGCTGAGAATACTGATTAAAGTATCAGAAAACGCATGCGTCTACATGCTTAATAAGTTGTTCAATTTTGTATGGTAGGATGACCTTAAATAAAATGTTTGAAATATTTACTGTTTGTTAGTGTGTACCAAAGATAAAGCTGTGATGTTTTGAAAGGAAAATAGATCATAACAATTAAAAATTGATGCTAGTAGCAAAATAAGGTAGCGCGTTGTTACTTGACTCGTCCATTATTGTTATTATTAGCAGCAGCAGCAGCTGCAGCTTTACTACTAGTATTACTACTGATACTTTTACTGCTGCTATTATCATTATTATTATTAGGTAGCTATAGTTGATTTTATGTTTTAGACTTTATACCTTACAATTTGAATAATCTATTTATGAAAACATGGAAGTTACTTCCACGTGTATGATTTTGTGGTTAAAATATGATGCTTACTATCCTTCTTTTTCATGCTTAACAGCTTCTCCTGTTATTTCTATGTTCAAAATTTACTGCAACTGATGGTGGGCTTTTAAATTTTAGCCCGATTAGGAATCTTATATATTTGGTTTGGTCTATTTATGTTCTGGTTTAGCAGTAAATCCGTATGTATGATTGTAATGTGCATTAGTTTTTTTTCACTACTTGGATGTTCACTTACTATTAGACTCTTCTGTAATATTTGTTTTGTTTTCTGCATTATTAGTTTAGACAACACTATGTTAGGTAAACAGGTAACGCTAATATTATTTCTTTTACTTTGGAAGGCTTCAAAGCAAACACATCTAAATTTGATGGAGCTAAGATATGACTGCATTTAAGGAAGTAATTTTGACCACCAAGTTCAATCGGTAAAGTATCTATCATCCCTATGCAGTTAGTTTATGACTGGGCCCAGCCAACATTGTATAATATATTCACTTTTACACTGTTTACAGATGGAAGTTGATTTCTAACTACAAAAGCAATGCCTTGAACAGCTTTACGATCAAAAGTTGGGAATTAATTATTAGATTTATTCCCTTAATTTATTTTCCTAAGTGTTCAGTCTTCTTTAGCTTGCCGCTCCTGCTAGATTGCAGCTTTAGAACAAAAAGCTGAGAAACAAATTATTGCATTTATTCCCTAGGCCATTTCCTACGCATTCAGTCTTCTTTAACACTGTGTTTAGTTTGCCATTCCAACATGAGTTGTACATAAAATAAACTAGACATAAAGAAAAGTCATCTTTTGTTGAAGTGTACCGCTCTACTTTAGAAAGCAAAACACCCAAATTATTTACATGTGATACTATGCAATGTTTTCTTAGCACAAGGACAGCCGGGTTGTCCAGCACCAACCAAAAATAAAAAGATGCTAATTCAGAATGATGGAAGCACAGATTTTTGGATTGTTCATAAAACCTTTAGCGTTATAGTCCCTGAGGGGAGGTCATGTAATTGTGCAAGAACTTGAGAAGAGTAAGATGTAAAATTTGAAGTTCGAAGCACAGTGATGGCATAAAAATCCCCCCTTGATGTAGGTAGAAGCACCGTTAGAACAAACATACATCCTTTAGAGAGAAGATGTTCAAGCAGAGGGACAGAGTGGTAACTCAGACCACATAGTGCCATTGAGTAGTTGTAGTTGCCACCACATAGCCAGTCAGATCCTTGCAAAAAATTGAGTAGATGCTAATTCAAATGAATTTTAAAATGGATTTTCCGCATCATTGATTTGTACCCAACTTATATGCATTACCAACATATCCTTGCAAAAAATCACACTATTTTGATATTTCTAATACAATAAATAGGGTTGCTGAGCGAATCAGATCCAAAAGGTTTAGTAAATTGTTGATCCGATCAAATTTAAGGTGAGTTTTAAATTTTTGAGCTGCATCCGATCTGCCTGACCGATTCGATCAAATTCAGAATTTATTGGATTGGATTAGATCAAATATTGATTATTATTTATTGCTAAAGGTAAAATTGCCAAACTGATATATTTGTGCTCCATTTATACGAAAATAGTTGATTATAAGTTAGGTCTTTTTTTTCCCAAGTACACTATTTAATATATATAATTTTTAAATGTTTTTTATTGTATAGTCTATAATGTACAATATTCATTATCTAACTGGATTTTATTGTGGACCTACAACATTATTGTAAAAAGTTTTTTGCTTTATGATTTCGAATTGTAAACTGGATTAAGTTTGTAAATTGAATGTACAAATTATCAAACCGACTGTTAGGAAAGTTATCAACTATAGGCTTGCAAAACAAGATAGTATGAAGGCAAAAAAACAAGAAACACGTCTCCTTAAATCCCTTATGAAATCTTCGCAATGACATTTATTTTGTTCTCTCCATAAATATCTTTATACTAATTTTTTCGTAATCGATCTAATATTTAAATAATAACATGTTTTCTTATCATAACATTTTGACTTTTTTCATAAACTTCCAAATTTCGAGCTCAAAATTCAAAATTTAATTTTTAAATTCATAAAATTTTGAATTTAGAATTCAATTTTTCAAATGCAAAATCAAAATTAATTTTTCTAGTTCAGTGAAAAATATTCAAAATTTCATCTTTAATAGTTTCAAATTGAAATTGACACTTTTAAAATCCAAATTTCGAATTTTTTTTTAAAGTACGAGTTTCCAAAAATTCATGCTTCAAAATTTCAGTTTTTGAATTCAAATTTCAAAATTTTAAAATCCGAAAACCAAAATTCTCAGATTTTAGATTCTATATATATTTTCCTTTTGGAGAAGGTTGCAATTGAACTATCTACTTCTAAAAATTTTCAAACTGAAAAATAAGTTAAAATTTCAAATATGAATTTTCAAATTCAGTTTCGAACTCAAAATTTGTTATTTAAAAATTCAAAATCCAAATGTTGCTATTTTAATTTTCAACTCTAGTTTCAGATTTGAAATTTGATTTTCTTATTTTGTAATTTCAAATTCAAATCTTCAATTTGATTTTTCAGATTAGAAATTCAAATTTGAATTTCAATGTTCAAATTAAAATTTTATGTTTTCAAATCTTAAATATCAAATTCAAATCCTAGAATCTAATTTTTTTTCCCACCGTATAATGATTTGATGTTTATTTAAAACTAATGAAAATTCAAAAAAAAATTCTATCAGAATTATGGAATCGATCGCTCGGTTCCGTTGTGTGGTTGTATTAGTCTTCCTATCGCAAATTAAACGAAAGTGGAATTAAGTGTAGAATATAAAGTAGTATAAAATTATTATTTTTAGGTTGTAACAAAATTAAATTAGGTAGAAAAGGTCGAAAAATTTGTTTTATCGGCATTTAACTTAATAAAATTAGGGTGACTCATACCTTTGGATAGAAAAACAAACAACCCCATAGTAGGAGGACAACAACAAATTTTTTTTATCAAACTATTATATTAATAAGTTTTCAAATAAAATAAAATAGATAAAATTTAAACACTTAAATTTCCACATATTATTTAGTTGATCATAAAAATACGGAGACATGAGAAACATAACAAGTTTAAAGTTTAAATTAAGACATGAAAAAATTATAAATTAGAACTAAGTGAGATTTAAAAAACTCTAGATGAAATGAGATCGTATCGCAATTAATCAAATTTATCAACTTTAGAATATGACTTGGACATTTTGTTTTTGATAATTTAGAATAAGTTGAATCTAAATGGTTTCGAACATAAGGATCCGCCAGTCCATCCGTCATAGTTGGATTTCTATAACTTTAATCTTATCTGAACTAATATTTTATTTCTATAGTGTTAGACCAAGAATTGGTATAACATCCATGAAGCTAACTATGATGAATTAATCCTTGATTTAAACATATTTTATGACATGATTAAGATAACTCCACCAATGTCAACTCAATGTTGTTATCAAAGATCAATTCACCACTAGAAACTTAGTGTTTGATGAAATCGTTAAAGAATGGGTTTGTGATGTCAATGATCCTTGAGGAGATATCATACGAAAGACCATATGTTTCATTTGATAACTGTGCATGAGATCCTCTAAGGCCGTTTAAAGCAGTTGTGTTTGAGGGATCGTATAGGTTGTAAAGAAATATACTCCACAAAAACCAAAGTCATATCATATGTTCAATGGTCATAGAAGACAAGCGACGAATTTATGCTATGGTCCATTATGCATAATAATAGACTATATATCCTGTCCTTATGTTCGAAGTCCATGGGCCATATAATTATGCATATATGTGTTCGTCATAGTTCAAACTCCTTTAATCGAGTTTCAGTCTTGATTAGTTCGAATGGGTTGAAATATGTGCAAGCTAGTTCGAATGAGTTCGAATATATACAAGTCAGTTCGAACGAGTCTGAATATATGCAAGTCCATATCAATAACGTTCAAAAGACATAGTCAAAGGCAATAGGCATGTCCTATTCCTTGTTCATATTAATCCTATGTGATTACAGTTAATTAGATTTTGTCCCCAATTTGATTTAGGTTTACAAAGCTTTGATTTAAGAAAAGAGGGAGAGAATGAAAAATCGTCCCCTTAAATGGCACCCATAGGTCCATATTTCTAAGGGTGAGTGGCTCTACTTCACCTCTTATGTCTTCAACGGGATTGACTTCAAGAATGCTTAGCACTCGCTTTTGTATAGGACAACACCAATAAAAGGCGGCACTAAACATTGATGAGAAGCGACGTTGTCATTGGACTGTGTTATAGAGAAGAGTCTTTATATTGTATGGTGTCAAAGTCGATGACTCTTGACTTTGATGGTTTGCGCCTTTCATTGGTTGACAGCTGTATGGAGTTGAAGCAGCTTGAAGTATTGATGAGGTATTCATAGCCGACTCACGATATGATGCTTATCGATGAGGCGAAATTAATTAAGCATGATGTTCATCTTGACTTTGTTGACCTGCCGCCCTGTTTGTTCCACGTGGAAGCGGAGTGGTAGTATTTGAGGCTCGATGTTGAAAGGAGATGTCGTCGTCGTTGATGAAAAGCAGCATTGTTTAAGTTCGTCGACATTTATGATAAGCGGCTCTAATGAATTATAAGGTTGTTTGAGCTGTGACATTCATGTTGCCCTTATTGATGAAATTCGATGTCAATTGAGCACAATGTCGATGATAAGCTGTGTTGATTAGGAGCGGCATCCTCCTCAACTTTGTTAGCATGCGATAATGATGGCAGGGTCTTGGGGTTCCATACTAAATGAGGGGTCATCGCGTGCCATTGAAGGAAGGCGCCTTGATGAAGCATGAAGTGAATGGAGTTCAATGTAGCATGGAATGCGGCGTAGTCAAATTGCATCTCTTCATGAGATACGACGACGTTAATTCTTTTCCTTTGTTGATGGAATGTGATGTTGATGAATCGCGAAGTGGTAAAGTGTGATGTGATTGATGGGCGGCACCTAAGAGAAGCGGAAATGATGAATGGCAAGATGATGAGGCGTGTATTGAAGTGAAGCGGCGCCGTAATTCAATTGAATTGGCCTATCCTCACATATTTAGTGTTGTTGATCTTCGTCAAAGAACCTAGCAGTGTCAATTCCCTTATGATGCCACTTCTTACAACATCATTTTCGACACTAAAATTAGATGAGTAACATTTAGCCTCTTCCCCTTTGTATAAAAGAAGCTTTTTATCCTTTAGGGTAAAACCATAAATTTCCTTGCTTTGCTTGATCTTTAGTGAGATTTCCCTCCAAGTGTTATTTTCCTGCAAAATGAGTTATGGATTTTATTGTTAGCCTTTTGATTAAACTTTTTCAAGAGATTATGAAGAATCTTTTGCTTGCAACCTAATGTTATTTTTGGAGTTTATTAAGTTTAGAAATTTAACTAATAAAGGTTTTTATGAATTGATGACTAGATAATTATTTATGAATTATAATTTCCTAAATAGAAACATAATAAGGGGAAAAGACTAGAAATCCCTCTAGCGATGATAATAGAAGATCAATAGGTATGCCTGATGATTATCAATGAAAATCATTAAACTCATTTGATAATAAAATGTCTTTCCAACAGTAAGAAAAGACCAGAAATTCATGTCAGGACATAATAAAAGAAATCCAAAGATTCTTTTCTGGCAATAATAGAAGAAGTCCAAAAATTCGTATCTAATAGTAATAATAGAAGTCCAGAAATCCATATCTGGAGATAATAGAAGACCAGAAATATAAATCAGGTGCTAACAATGAAGTCCAGAAAGTCATATTTGGAAATAATAGGAGAAGATCAGAAATCCAAATCTGATAATAATAATAGAAGTCCAGAAATCCATATCTGAATATAATAGATGACCAGAAATAGAAGTCCAGAAATCCATATCTGTAGAAGAAGACCACAAATAGAAGTCCAAAAATCCATATCTGTAAATAATATAAGAAAACCAAAAATCCAAATCTGGTGATAATAATGGAAGTCCAGAAACCAATATCTGGAGATAATAGAAGACCAGAAATAGAAGTCGAGAAATTCATATCTGGAAATAATAGGGGAAGACCAAAATCTCTTGTATGGTGGTTGAGAATTGCATTTATTGGAAGCATTAATAGCTCATATTTGATGGACTTTCTTCTAGTAGACTTTGTTTGACTTGAAGCGCTACTTGGCTCGGATTTTGATAGATTTGGAGCACCACTTGGCTCTGATTTTGATTAAATTGGAGCACTACTTGGCTCTGAATATGATTGATCTTCCTCTTGAAGATATCGATGCTTTAATGAGGCCTTTGATGACTGGCAATAAAAGCTTACTCCATCATCACTCTGGAAGGTGCTTCAGTGAGGCTTTTGATGATGGCACCGAAGGCTTTCCAAGTGCTTTAATGAGGCCTTTGACGACGGCACTAAAGCTTACTCCGACCTCCATCTAGGAGGCGCTTCAACCAGGCCACGTAGTTAGCAGTTAAAGGCTTTTTCGGTGCTTTAGTGAGGCCTTTGATAGCAGTATTAAAGGCTTACTTCGATCTTCCTCTAGAAAGCGCTTCATTGAGGCCTTTGATGACGGCACTGAAGGCTTAGGGTCTTTGATGGCCATGGACCTTTTGCGGTCATGAGCCTTTGATGGCTGGGGCCTTTGATGGCCAGTGACCTCATGCAGTTATGAGCCTTGGATGGCTAGGGCCTTTGATGGCCTTATGAGATTCCTACTCCTTTTCAATAAATTCTTTTTATTCATCTACTGTCGGAAAGTATGGCCGCAAATGTTTGCCATTCCATGTTCTTGCTATGACATTGTCATCTGGTCGATAAAGTTTATAAGTCCCAGACAGGATTACCTTATGTATGATTAAGGGTCCTTCCCAATTTGATCCTAGCAGCCCGTCCGTCGGATTCTTAGTATTTGTCATGACTCTTCGAAGAACTAAATCTCCTTTTTGAAATGATTTTACTCTTACTCTAGAGTTGTCTTACTTAGATATTCTACATTGATGCTCAGCCGTTCACATACCTGCTTCATCTCTTAACTCATTGATTAAGTCCAGGGATTCTTTCTTTAATTCTTGATTTGGATTGAATGCATATGCAATCCTTTGATTAGAAGGTACTTCGACTTCAATTAGGAGCATGGCTTTGCATCCATATGTTAGGGAATATGGGGTAAGACCCATCGCAGTCTTTGTCCAAGTTCTATATGCCCATAGAACGAGAGCTAGTTCTTCTACCTAATTTCCCTTTTGTCTTGTTCGACTGCTTCTTTAGAATGGTTTTTACAATTTTGTGGCTGCCTTGACGGCTCCATTTGCCATGAGATGAGCTACAGATGAAAAACTTTTGATGATTCCATTCTTGTTACACAATTGGGTGAATTCTTCACTCTCAAATTGTGTTCCATTGTCGGATATTATATGGTATTGAATCCCGAATCTTGTAACGATATTCTTGATTATTAATTTGACAACCTTTCCTAATGTAATATTCGGAAGTGGCTAAGCTTCTACCCACTTTGTGAAATAATCAATGGATACCACTGCATATTTTGCCCTACCTTTAGATATTGGAAGTGGTCATATTAAATCAGTTCCTCATACGTCAAAGGGTCACAGACTTGAGATAGGCGTGAGATTTTGGAGAATTTTTGACATTTTTCACATCTTCTGGCATAATCAATGGCTTGACTAGTCGTTTGGGGCCAATAGAAACCTTGTCTCATAACTTTCTTGGCTAACTTCATACCATTGGAATGGTCTCCACAGAACCCTTTGTGGGCTTCCCTTAGCAATCCTGCCCATGTCTTTGGATTAACACATCTTAAGTAAGGAAGCGAGTATCCCTTTTTATGAAGTATCCTGCAACAGCAAAAGTCGGGGCTTGACGTTTTATCCTCCTTGCCTCTTTTTTATCCGTTGGTAGTGTTCCTTTTGTCAAATATTCAATGATAGGTGTCATCCAACTATCCTTGTATTGATCACTTATTCCTGCATGAGGGGTCTTTCTTGGTTAACCTCAACTTCCTTTTCCTTGTTATGTGCTAAAGCTCGAGATCTGGTTTACACTCGAGCTTCATTTTCCGGATTGGAGTCCTTCTCCTCTATACTAGGATTTGCTTAGTAGCCCACCGGCACAATTTGGGTTTCTGGTGCCCCTCGCGCACTAGCCAACTTAGCAAAGAATTGGCTTTAGAGTTCTTGCCTCTAGGCACTTGATGTACTGATAAATCTTCTAATTGAATCAGTATTTTTAATCTTTTCTTAGCATTTAATGTCAGTTTGACATCTTTCGTCTAATATTTTTGATTTAGTTGGTTCACAATCAATTGTGAATCACTAAAAATTTCAATTCTAGGGATTTTCAACTTGAGGGCTAGAGTAAGTCATGCTATCATAAATTCATATTCTATCACACTGTTGGTGGCTGGAAATCCTAACTTTATCGCATAGTGCAAATGGTGTCCATCAGTTATTATAACCACATTTATGGCTCCAGCTCCTTATTCATTCGAAGCCTCTTCTTCGAACAGATACCACTTAGGTTTTAGATCTTTCTCTTTCTCTAATTGCTCTTTAATAAATTTGGTACATTCATTGACAAAATCAACTAGTGCCCGCCCTTTAATTACCATTCAGGGCAGGAATTTGATATCATATTGGCTAAGTTTAATTCCCCACTTAGCCAACCTTTATAAAGCTTCTGGTTTACTAAAAACTTGCTTGAGTGGGAACTTGGTTAGGATTTTGATTGGATATGCTTGAAAATAAGCTCTTAGTTTGCGCGCGGTAAACATTAAACAGTACGCCAATTTCTCTAAATTGGGTATCTAGTTCTACATTTTGAGTCTTTTGCTAATATAATATTTGAAAAGCTGAATTTTCTTTTCTTCTCTTATCAGTGCTGAGCTAACTGCATGTTCAAAAACTGCCATATAGAGATATAGACATTCTCCATCCACATGACTAGAGAGAATCAATGGCTTTTGCAAATGATCTTTTAGTTCTTGGAAAGCCTTTTGGCAATTCTCACTCCATTCGAAGCCTTTCTTCTTCTTGATCACATTGAAGAAGGGAATGCATTTGTTGGTAGCTTTGGAAATAAATCGATTCAATGCTGCCACTTTTTCGTTAAGGCTCATTACATCTTTGTTTATCTTTGGGTTTGCCATTCCTCTAATAACTTGAATTTTGTCTAGGTTTTCTTTAACTCCCTTAGAACTAACGATATATCCCAATGAATTTGCCGGACCGGATTCCGAAAGGCCATTTTTGTGGGTTAAGCTTCATCTGGTACCTTCACAACACATCAAACATTTCTTCTAGGTCATTTAGATGATTGTTTTTCTCCTGGTACTTGACCAACATGTCATCCACGTATACTTCCATATTCTGACCGATTTGTTCCCTGAACATTCTATTTGCTAGTTTTTGATATGTTGTTCCTGCATTCTTCAATCCAAAGGGCATCACCTTGTAGCAATATGTTCCCTAATCAGTTGTAAAGCCGGTGTTTTCTTCATCTGGTTTGAACATTGGAATTTGATTATATACAGAATATGCATCCATGAAGGATAAGAGTTGATGTCCGCTCATTGCATCGACTAGCTGATCTATCCTTGAAAGAGGGTAGCAATCTTTTGGACATGCTTTGTTCAAGTAGGTATAATTGACACACTTTCTCCACTTCCCATTGGACTTCTTGATCAGAACCGGATTAGCTAACCATTTCAGGGTAGAAAACTTCTCTGATAAATCCATTCTCAAACAGTCTTTTGACTTCTTTAAAAGTATTGGACCAGACTTTATCAAACTGTCTCTTCTTCTATCGAACTAGTGTGACATTTGGGTCTATGTTCAAGGCATGACACATGATGGTTGGATCTATTCCGACCATATCTGAGAGAGTCCAAGAAAATACATCTTTGCTAGTTTGAAGGAACCGAATTAACTCCCCCTTGATTTTCCATCTAATTCTTTCTGATCCTAACTATCTTCGTTGTATCAGCCGAATCTAGGCATACCTCTTCAAGAACCTCCGTTGGTTTCATCTTTTTCTGCTCGTTTCTACAATCTAATTCGATGTCAATTTCTTCATCTTCTACCAAGTTTGCTTCCTTCCTTTTCCTTTTCTTTTTGGAGAAGTCGAATTTTCTCAACACATGTTTAGCTGTCTTAACGGGCATTTTTTTTTGCTTTGTGTGATGAGTTTAAAGAAACATCATCCAAAGGCTTTCCAATATCAGTTTTGATTGATTTGTCTTTCTTCAAATCGTATCAAGAAAACGCGTGTTATTTATATTGCTCAGCAGTTGCAAAATACATCTCTTGAACACTAAATTGCTCTCCTCTTATGGTTTTCCATCCATTTTTGGTGAAGAATTTTACCATCAAGTACTCCAGCGAAATAAAAGCATCAACTTCATACATAGTCAGTCTTCCAAAGAAAGTATTATAATAAGAAGGCTGGTCCATGATGACAAAGAGGGTTTCAAAGGTTCAAGTACACTGTGGTACTCCCACATACATGAGAAGCTTTACTTGTCCCATTGGAGTTGACCCTTTGTTATTGAATCCAAAGATAGGCTCGAAGCTCGGTTCAAGTATTTCTTCTGGAAGTCTCATCTGGTCAAATGCACGTTTGAAGATCACGTTGAGCGCATTTCCAGTATCCACTAAAATTTTGAAGACCACATAAAGTCCAATTTTTGCGGTGATCATAAGTGGATCATTATATGGATGGAGAACCCCCTTAGCTCCTTAGGAGTGATGGTCAAAGTATGCATTTGGATTTAAAATCTTGGGTTCTTAAGTGGCGGTTCTTCTTGGATAGACAAAATCCCTTTGCTTTCTTAGCATATTGACTTTTAGCTCTTTTGCTGTTCCCAGCCAAATGTGGGCCTCAGTGGATTACATCAACTCAGTTTAGGGGTGGAATAAAGTCAGGTTGAACATCATATTCTACCATATTTGCAGCATTGCTTGACGACCTTTGGTTGCCGTTTTCAGAACGGATTGCCTTCTGACCATCTTTAATGAATTCCTTCAGTTGTCCGGAACAGATCATACATTGGATTATACCGGCCATAACTCGGCATTCGTCCATTTTATGCTCGTTTAATTTGTGATAAGCGTAGTAATCTCCTCCACTTCTTGGCTCAGGATCAGTTTTAGCTTTGCAAGAGATAAGGCAGTCATCTTTTTCTTTCATCATGGCATATATATAAGATAGCGGCTTGTTCAAAGCAACATGGTTAGCATTTGAGTCTTCTTCCCATCTTAGTTTCTTATGGTTGCAGTTGTTGTTAAACTTTTCTATCTCCTTCTTAGCTTGGGCCTTTTTCTTGGCATGATATGTTTCATCCATGCGAATGAACTTATCAGCTTGGAAATGGAAATCTTGCAAGTCTTTGCGTCCATGGATGTAGAGCTCCCGCTAGAATGGGGTTTGTTCGATCAGCCCAGAATATACCACTACCAGCTTATCTTTATTAGTCATATTCTTTGACTTCAGGGCTTCCATATTGAATCTCTTAAGATAGTCATCCAACAGCTCTCCAAACCTTTCTTTGATATTAGCTACTATAGTGTAGTCAATAGTAGGATCTTTGCAGATACATAATTGCATTGAGAATTCATAAGAAAACTGCTTTCAAGAATAGATGTTCCTTTCTCCGTTATGACGGTATAATTTAGCTACTGCTCCTTGAAATGTGGTTGGAAAAATCCTGCAACGCATGGCTCTAGATGCATTGTATAGATCCATTCGACTTTCAAAAGCTAATAAATTATCATTCAGATCGGTTGTTCCATTATATCTGATAGACGTGATCTTGATGTGAGAAGGAAACTTCATGGCCATAATCTCATCTGTGAAAGGAGCCTCTCGAGGATTATCATTGATTCTGTCGTCTAGGGTCCTCTTTCTCTTGAGGTTAAGCAGGTCCTATGCTATCTTCTCTGCCAAGTCCCTCAAGTAAGATTCATAATTATGGTAGTTACTCCTTTCAAGTTTGTACCCTTCAGAAATTGAGCTTCTAGACCAGTCCTCGGGTTTTTCTTCTAATCTTCCTTTGTAGTTTACTTTAGCTTGCTGATCACCTTTCCTCTTTTGTGGAGTCAAGGTAAGTTTGCCTTTACTTTTGTTTCTAAGCAAAGAAGCATTCAAGTCCCTCCTTGGAGATTCAGCTTCATCTCCCCATGTAGGCCTGGTAGTTTTGGAGGATTTCTGAGAAAGTACTGCTTCCAAAATCCCTTCATCTCTAGCACTTGTTGTTCTAGGCTTTTAATCTTGGCTTCCCTGCTAGCAGGCTGTGCTGGCTCTAACGGTTGTCCAGGCTCACATTCTCTTCTAGGTTTGTTGTTTGGATGACCTCTTCATTTAGAGCACTAAGTTTCCTTGGTCTCATTTTTCCTAAAACAAAAACTTTCTCGATTAGTTTAAAGAGAGAATTAAACAAGTCAGAGGTTCATGTCCTTCTTCTAGCGCCAAAAATGTTAGACCAAAAATTGGTATAACATCCATGAAGCTAATTCTGATGAATTAATCCTTGATTTAAACAAATTTTATGACGTGATTAAGCATAACTCTATCAATGTCAATTTAGTGGTGTTATCAAACATCAATTCGCCACTTGAGACTTATTGTTTGATGAAATCATTAAAGAACGAGTTTGTGATGTCAATAGGCCTTTGAGGAGATATCATATGAAAGACCGTATGTTTCCTTTGATAACTATGCATGAGATCCTCTAAGGTCGTTTAAAGTGGTTGTGTTTAAAGGATGGTATAGGCTCCAAAGAAATATATTCCACAAAGGCCGAAGTCACGTCATATTTTAAATGGTCACAGAAGACAAGCGACGAATTTATGCTATAGTCCATTATGCATGATAATAGACAATATATCTCATCCTTATGTTCGAAGTCCATGGGCTATACAATTATGCATATATGTGTTCTGTAACGACCTATATTTTTGATAATTAAAAATATTAAATTTAATAAGATTTTCGGATTTAACATTGTCAGAAATTAAAGTTTATGATTTATTAATGATAAAAAGGGTTAGAATATATAACTTGATCTTAAATGAATTCTAAAAATGACAAATTCGATGAGATAAGGATGGTAACACAAATAAAATATAATTTAATGTTATTGATTTTAATATAATTAATAACTGTTTGAATGTAAATTTCATCGATAGTAAATAATAAAATGTTAATAAAGAATGAAATGGTTTTTTATTTCTAATTGGAATATAAATGTAAAGTTTAATTTGGATATGATTGTGGGTTTAATAAGGAATAAAAGAAACAATACATTAAAGGAAAAATCATATGTCGTTTAATTGAAATTGGTTTTAATATAGAATTTGTAATCAATTATTTGGTAAGTAAATTTATAATCCTTGTTTGTAAATAATAAATTTATAGATATATGAATTACTAAGTTGTAACAATTGTTTTATTTCTCTCTCGTTATTTAATTCGTTTTGAAATTAATTTGGTAATCAATGGAATTTAATGTGATTGAAATATTTTAGTGATATGAGAAAGATGTAACTATAGAGTAATGAGTGCAGTAAAATGAAAACTTATGTTTAATAAACACATAAGATATTGTTTGATTTAATATAGAGAACATTAAAAATAATAATAAACAAAAGAATGTGTTGAAAACTAAATTGTAATGAACAAAATTTTTATTATGGTTGTAATTAAATATTGGAATTAATTTTGTATATAGATATTGGGTTTAACATGGAAAATTGGATTTCAAAGGAAAACAATTGGATTAATTATCTTCCCTGTATTAGGGTATGTTTTGAGATTTAATTATTGTAATTAATAGTAATTAAATCTTGCCATTAATAAGAAATAGAAGTAAATGGTAATTAATTAGTGATATGTGCAACTTACGTTTTGTGTTAAAAATATAATGAGAATTTCAATGAGAAATATTACGTTCAAATTGTGAGTACTCAAATTTGTTACAAATAAATGATAATAGGAAATCAATTGATAAAGAAAAGACGTGGTTGTACGATGTATTATTTCTGTAACTCTTTAATGGGATAATCTTTTAATATAAGTTGGTTTTAAAAGGGGAGGTGTTAATTGTAAAATAATGTGTAATAAAAAGAAATATGTTTCAATAAAAATAAAAGAAAAAGATTGATTTATTGAAAAGAATATTTTTATCAAATAAATTGAATGTTTCATTTGTGAATATAAATTTAATTTCATTAAAACAAAGAATTGAATTTTGTTGTATGTTTCTAGTTGGAATATTTGATTTATTTAAATATTCAAACTTGATTTGAATTTAATTTATAAAAAAATAACAATAATAAAATGGTAAGAAAACAACTTGAAGGTTTGGTTAAAATTTTGATTTGGAATAGTAAGCATATTTACATAGGAAATTTATTTCGTTCCAAATTTGAATTTGGAGTCTGAGTTCATCTTTTATTGTGTGTAGTGGCGGGCCCCATTACGTTAATTGCAGTGTTTAATTTTATTTACCGTGTACTAAATAAAAATATATATGTGTGTGTAAATTTGAGCGTATTGGGGTTAATAAAATATGTTAAAATGAACATTTTTTTATTTGAGTATATTAGAGTTGTGATTTCCATGTACAGTCTACCTTCTCAAATTTAAATCATCGCTTTCATTTATTTTATTTTATTATTATTACTTTCTTTTATTAAATACATGCCTCTTTTGGTTTTCCAGTAAGTTTTATTGTAACAACCCGAATTCCAGTGGGTCCGGATTTTTCGCAAAAATGCTAAAATCCAAGCCCATTGAAGCCCGAGTTGGGTTTTTGGTATCCTACAAATAGGCAAAGACAAATATATCAGAGCTTAGATAAATATCTCACAGCGGAACTGACTAAAATATAATAGTAAGTAAATACTCACCAATATAATAACACTTTCTAAACAAGTGTCTCAAAGCTGGAAAGTCTCTGCCATCTACCTAACCTGTAGGATGTTATGAGGAGGGGGTCAGAACTAAAGTTCTGCTGAATGGACAAATTATACACTTCTAAGCTTAATTCTACTTATACCGTTTTATTTCCATCTACTGTTATATTAGGTTCAAAGGGTTTATAATACTCTCGTCTATGTGCATGAATCGTGCCCACCTACTCCCTAGTAGATTAAAACCTAATAACTGATATATATGTAGCTATATGCCCAATGACCGCATTGGTCCTAGGTACTACCCATAGTACCTTCCGTATCCTCCTCGCAAAGGACTCCATCGTCTTGCTTCTCTGGCGTTTTGTGACTACATATATAAAGGACTACCTCATAAGGCCTACAATACAGATGTTACGTCGTCTACTATGAAAACGTAAAACAACGTCCGCACTAGTCTATACTAATGCTCGGACATCCACAGTGTACCACTTGGTGCGTATATGAGGACTATACGTAATCATTCTATCTACTCCCTGAATCTCGCTTAACAAGGTCTACCTTATACGGAACTCAGTCAGGGATTTTCTATTTCTGTAAAGGACTGCTCTGTTAGGCCTACAATACAGATATTCTATTTGGTCTGTCTCTTTTCTTATCGTGGCTATGGCCCCACGCAGCCACCCCTCAACTAATCGAAAGACCTCTAAAGAGCTAAGTGGTTGTGCCCTACTACAAACAATCTAAACATCCAATTGGTTGCGCCCCTCATCCAATGTCTCGACAGTGAAAGAATCATTGGACTGATTTTTTAACTCTAGTCTTTCCCGAACTCGCTTCTTGGTTTTGATGCTGACCCAATATCCGCATGAGACTATCCTTTCGAGTCCTACCCACTAAAACTTACTTGCAAGTACTGAGACATATGAATATCCTACTCCAAACATCAACCCCTTTTGACTACCTACAATGGTCTTGCCATGCAAAAAGCAGTCAAGGCATACTCTTTTGATGGAACACCTACAGACCTGCCTCTGGAGGACTGCTCCGCTACGCTTACCCCAGAGGGCCATCCTAGAGTACCCTCACTTCCCGATGAAGTCTCGTACTTCCTTCTAGCCCAAAATAACTACGTTGGACTTGCTTCTTCTATGATGAAATCTGTGATGAACTGCTTCATTAGGCTCTTCATCCTTTGGGCTGCTTCCAACGCATCTCACTCTTTTATTAGACCCTAGGTCTAATCTTTTATTTTGCGTTTAGTTTACTTTTCTTATTCTGTTGGCTACTTATTTACTCTAATTAGCATAATCTTCACTACAAGAAAACTGCAGTTTACCTACGCCAATATGGCGTAGGCGGGGCGTAGGTAAATGCAATAGCTACGGAGCGCCTACGCCAAAGTTGGCGTAGGTAAAACCTGCGTAGCTAAAAATATGCCTACGCCTTACCTACGCCATCCGTAGTGGTGTTTCCTACGCCGTTCCTACGCCTATATTTTTCTACGTCTTTCCTACGCCGTAATATTCCTACGGATATGGTACGACATTTCTACTTCTTTTTTACCCACGCCTTTCATACGCCCTTCGTTTACCTACGCTTTCCCTACGCCTTTGATTTTCTACGTTTTTCCTACGTCTTCCCTACGTCATTCATTTATCTACGATTTACCTACGCCTATATTTTTTACGTTTTACCTACGCCATACACACGATTTTTTGCTATACCAATATTTGCTTTATTACGCCTTTTCTGAAGCAATTTTTATATATTATATACTATTATATTTCTTTTCATCGTACCCATTGTGATACCATCAGTTCCTGACTGAAAGGGAATGCTGTTGGTTTGGGCCACTTCTATTATCTTGCTTATTAACTTAATTTAAGTCTTAAGTTTATTAAAATAAGCCTCTTCTATTATTTCTGCTCTATTTTCTTATTAACTTAATTTAAGTCTTAAATAAGCCTTTTATGTTCTTTCTACTTAATTATAACCAATGTTATAATTTTACTTGTAATTGTCACTTTTATTTTCTTTTATAATCTGTACATTATAAATATAATTACAAGCGTCTCTTTTCTATTCTAGTATGTCTTCTTTTATTATGGTATTGAATTCTCTTTAATTCTCTTATATTATATGACTGTCTTGGCTTGGGACTACGTCCGATTGTCACAAATTTACTTATCATAATAATTGCTTTACTTTTACAATATTATCTGGGCAGTAAATGCAGATCTAGGTACATTTCTTTTTATAGCTTCTAGTCTTATCTAATAATTAACTTGATTCCTTCAATTCTTTACTTTATTTTCTTATATTCTAGGAAGTAGTTCTATTCTATTTGGTTGGTTACGAAAACGGTAATAAAAATCCATTTCCATATTTTAATACTTAATACTATAAACAATAATCCGTAACTGCAAGATATTTCTTTTATTATTTTTTTACTTTTTGGATAGTGCAAAATACAATGGTTTCTTTATTTTACACTTATTTATTTTTCCCCGTTTTAGCATAATTTACTGCAAATTTCTATTTTTCTCTTTTTATTTCAGCTTTTCTTATTTTACATCTAATTTCTGTAAATCTAGTGTTCTTTCTATTTTAGTCCGTATTTGCGAATTTTTCTCTTTAACTAATTTATTTTCGTAAAAAGGAATAAAAATAAGCTAACATTTACATGCCAAATTTCAACTTTTAAAATAGATGTAAATAACTATAAATTTCTTACTTTTAGGCCAATGCCTTTCTCTAACTGTCAAGCCTAATATTAATTAAATATAAGCTTTCTTATACAATTTACAGTCTCAGAATAACTAATTAACAGAATTAATTACTGAAATAGATACTGAATAAAATTATTTAACGGGAATCAAACGATAATATATTATAAACGTAAAAGATATATAATTAAATCCACTCACATGTCGTCCTTAGCTTTAAATCTCTATCTTCTAAAATTATTACACCGTTCTACAACTTCTCTCCTTTAATTTGTTGCAATTCCTCTATTTTGTTCACATATATTTTATTTGGATTTATTTGGTGAAGATTTGTGAGAAATAGGAGAATAGAATGAAGAAAGAAGCTATTGTTTACTGTAAGAGAGGGATGAAGAAAGTGACGGCTGATGGAACGAATTACATTACGTTCTCTCTTAAATAGATGCAGCCCCCTAATTATCTAATTAATCCTCTACTTAATTGATCCTTCAATTAATTTTTATGTGCAGCAATGTACTGCCTATATGTACACATTCAAATCTAGGTCAACTATTATTTCTTTTCCTTATTAATTGACATTTTCTACTGATTACGTTACAATCCTAATTAATAGCCCCATTAATAGATTAACATGTCACCTCTATTAGTTAATTTCCTTAATTAATATTTTACACATTGTAACGTTTCATTAATTGGCATGTCAATTAATTCCACCATTCAATTAACATATATATTTAATATGCATTTTTTTTCAGATTTGAGTTTGAACATTTATTTGTTACATTTATATGTAAACCTCTTTAAATTGAGGGATCTGTTATATACACACACACATTATATATTAATCTCCAATATTAAATCACCTATTAATTAATTGCACTTTTTAGCTGATTCTGTTTGCAATGTTAACTATTCCCCTTATTTTTTTCCTCTTACATCTAATTCTCTTACTAATTTACATTCATTACAAACATAATAAATTTGTTACTACTTTTATAAATATCCTATGAATTTATTGCAAATGTTTATAATTGATAAAATTTCCGTGTTTGCATATGTAATTGTTTTTTACGCTAAAACTTCAAACGGCTATAACTTCTCCGTTTGAAATCCATTCAGAAAACATTGTATATGGAAGTTGATCAGAAAATTGCCACGAACACAATGGTATAAGTTTTGTGGTCAAATTCTGACATTAGCAAAAATTTATTTTTCACTGTTTTCATAGTTAGCAATTAAATTTATTTTTAATTATATAAAAATGCAGGGTGTTACATTCTCCCACCCTTTAGGAAATTTCGTCCCCGAAATTCAACAAGGGTAAAATTATGTAATTCCTGGCATTAATCACATCCATTTTGTGTACATCCAATTTTGCTACCATCTGTGTTCTTGTGCAAATGTGTTATTCAATACAAAATATATGCATGTACATGAATTTCTAAGCGGTACCTCCTATATGAATGCTTTCCTTCTTTAAAAATTTATTTTAAAATATGATGCACACATCCTAAATATACTTGCAATTTCTATATAAATGCAATTTTTTAAAAACTTAAAACATTTTTCATCCAATTTTTCCCACACTCCTACTGAATAGGGGTGTAGTTCAACAAATTTTTCATCCAAATCCTACCCCACAACTTTTAATATTCGAATTTCAGAAAAATCTAATTTTCTGAACTCGATTTCTTATGTCAGAAAGAGGTAGAAAACGAAAAAACTACACATTTCTCCATTTTTCTTTTACGTACATCTTTCTTCGTACTGGGAATTTAGGCCACCATTCTATAAAAATCCCTATTTTCTTTCCCAAGCACGATTTTCATAAGAAATATTTTTCTTTTCAAACTTTTTCACAAGCTTAATTTATGGGAAAGATGTATTTTTCTTTTGCAATTCTCATTTATTTCTATTGACGTCTCTAATGCTTTCTTTAGATCTTACTGTTTTTCTTTTAGTTACCTTACGTCTTCTTTTACACTTCTTTTAATACAGCAATTAGACACAGATATCATCTAGGGCAAGGAGGTCTAGGACCATGTCCACTCTGACACAGAAAGGTCCTACTTTAGGAATCCAAGTAACTCATATGCTCCTCCTGCCGCCTATTACTTATTACCAACTTTCGCTGTATTACTCATGACGAATAAGATCTATTCATCTCTTCTATTCCATGCTCAAAAAGGAATAACTATGTCTCATTTACTGCAATGGATAAGGATTTCAATCTATGCAGTCTCTATCTAAATAGGCAACTAAGCTTGGGGAAATTCTCCTTTTAGCTTTCATTTTTCCCCAACTAAGGTCTACTTTTCCCAACCACGTATATCTTACTATCTTACTAATATCACTTCACTATTCTTCTATAGTCTACACACATGAAGCAACATTTTTAGGTTCTCACTAGTGTCTTATACACCTTACGGGAACTTTCATTATTACTACTAGGAGTAATTACTGCTATAGCCTTATACTTTTCATGTTACACCTAGGAAATGATTCCTATCTTCTCCATATTTAAAAGTTTGGTTTGGTTTGGTATTTTTCATTTTACTTCAGAAATTAAAGCTTCTAAATTTTTGAAACATCAAATCCCAAAATTCTCACATTTGAAAGTATTGTTTGAAAGTTTCCTATGAAATTAAAAGGTACTTGATTACTTAAAATTTTATCTTTTCAAAATCTTATTTACTTTTTCACCAAACCATTTTTCTTTAAAACATGTCTTGATTATTCTTAAAACATTCTTCTTTTTTTTCTTGACTTAAAAAAAATGTCCTCACATGTTTTCAAAATATCTTCTTTTCATAGATTTTTCAAATTTACTAAAAATGGAGTAGATAAGAACAATTATTTTATTAAAAATCTCTTAACTTTCTTACTCTTTCAATTACTTAACCCTGAAGGAGTTTCTAACTTACTACACTTAATGGTTTTATACCTTAATGTATTGGAATTACTCTCTTATGAGATACCATTAACGCTAAAACCTTCTATGAATCCTTTAAAGTAGGATTTCATATTTATGTGAAATTATAAGGAATTTATTTTCTATTTTATCGAAATAGGCTATACAAAATATAGTGCTTTCCATACCTTGTACATCTCTTTCACGTATTCCTTATAACTTGCAAAAAACATCTTTATTTGTGATTCATAGAAAATTATTTCATTATTTATTTCATTCCAATAGATTAAAGTATGTTTACTCTATATTCACTTACATAAGATACTTCCTACTAAATTTATTAATTTAACGTACATTATTTTTCAAAAGAACTCATTTTCAAAACTGCTTTAATATTTTCATAATTAGAAAATATTTTCATATACTTAAAAAATAAGTGTACATACAAAACACTTTAGAAATTATCTCCAAAACTCATTTAGGTCAAAACAGATGTTGCGTAAAACATCGTTACTACAACCCAAAAATACTAATATATGAATTCAATTAAAATAATTTTAATAAATCCCATATTCTATGTAAAAACATTTACTTGGGGAGTCATCTACTATTAACAATAGTGTCATAGTCTATGCCTCCTTTATTTTTACCGAAAATATCTATTACAACAATAAATGTTGTAACCTACGTTTTTGATACTTAACGCACTTAGGTTTTTATATTTTAAAATCTCTGTTTACCTACAAAGAAACTAGCGAGCTATACATGCCCTATAATTATTCAAAAAGAATTTCACTTTTAACAAAATCTACATCATATATAAACCAATTTAAATTTCATACAACTTATTTTTTTTCAAAAACCCAATATTTACTTCCTCAAATATATTAACCATTATAATTTTCAACTTTTCAATTCAAAAGTTTCATTTTATTGGGCTAGACATAAAGTGGATTTTCTTCTTACTAAAACATCTTACTCCTTCCAAAATAAAAACACTCCCCTTCTATCCCTAGGGAATTTCCCTACTTCCTATAACATATGGATACTAATCTTCTCTCAAAACATGGCTTATTTGTACGCTATGAATTAGTAATAACATAGGGCTCAACATATATGGGTCATCCCAAACCCAACTAGCAAACTATACAAAAATATACTTCTAAAAACTTTCCATATGTTAAAATATATAATTAGGGACTATTTGGATTTTAGTACATAATATATTTATATTTTATTCAAAAATACAAATACGTTCACTCACTATCTACCTAAGAATCCTAAACCTAGGCTCTGATACCAAATGTAACAACCCGAATTCCAGTGGGTCCGGAATTTTCGCAAAAATGTTAAAATCCAAGCCCACTGAAGCCCGAGTTGGGTTTTTGGTATCCTACAAATAGGCAAAGACAAATATGTCAGAGCTCAGATAAATATCTTACAGCGGAACTGCTTCGTTAGGTTCTTCATCCTTTGGGCTGCTTCCAACGCATCTCACTCTTTTATTAGACCCTATGTCTAAATTTTATTTTGCGTTTAGTTTACTTTTCTTATTCTGTTGGCTACTTATTTACTCTAATTAGCATAATCTTGTCCCAGCCTAACCTAACTATTGTGAGACCATCAGTTCCTGACTGAAAGGGAATGTTGTTGGTATGGTCCACTTCTATTATCTTGTTTATTAACTTAATTTAAGTCTTAAGTTTATTAAAATAAGCCTCTTCTATTATTTCTGCTCTATTTGCTTGTTAACTTAATTTAAGTCTTAAATAAGCCTTTTATATTCTTTCTACTTAATTATAACCAATGTTATAATTTTACTTGTAATTGTCACTTTTATTTTCTTTTATAATCTGTACATTATAAATATAATTACAAGCGTCTCTTTTCTATTCTAGTCTGTCTTCTTTTATTATGATATTGAATTCTCTTTAATTCTCTTATATTATATGACAATCTTGGCTTGGGACTACGTCCGATTGTCACAAATTCACTTTTCGTAATAATTGCTTTACTTTTATTCTATTATTTGGGTAGTAAATGCAGATCTAGGTACATTTCTGTTTATAGCTTCTAGTCTTATCTAATAATTAACTTGATTCCTTTAATTCTTTACTTTATTTTCTTATATTCTAGGAAGTAGTTCTATTCTATTCGGTTGGTTACAAAAACGGTACTAAACATCCATTTCCATATTTTAATACTTAATGCTATAAACAATAATCCGTAACTGCAAGATATTTCTTTTATTATTTTTTTACTTTTTGGATAGTGCAAAATACAATGGTTTCTCTATTTTACACTTATTTATTTTTCCCCGTTTTAGCATAATTTACTGCAAAATTCTATTTTTCTCGTTTTATTTCAGCTTATCTTATTTTACATCTAATTTCTGCAAATCTAGTGTTCTTTCTATTTTAGTCCGTATTTGTTAATTTTTCTTTTTAACTAATTTATTCTCGTAAAAAGGAATAAAAAGAATCTAACATTTACAAGCTAAATTTCAACTTTTAAAATAGATGTAAATAACTGTAAATTTCTTACTTTTAGGCTAATGCCTTTCTCTAACTGTAAAGCCTACTATTAATTAAATATAAGCTTTCTTATACAATTTACAGTCTTGGCATAACTATTTAATAGAATTAATCACTGAAATGGATACTGAATAAAATTATTTATTGGGAATCTAACGATAATATATCATAAATGTAAAAGATATATAATTAAATCCACTCACCTGTCGTCCTTAGCTTTAAATCTCTATCTTCTAAAATTATTACGCCATTCTATAACTTCTCTCCTTTAATTTGTTGCAATTCCTCTATTTTGTTCACATATATTTTATTTGGATTTATTTGGTGAAGATTTGTGAGAAATAGGAGAAAAGAATGAAGAAAGAAGCCATTGTTTACTGTAAGAGAGGGATGAAGAAAGTGACGGCTGATGGATACGTTCTCTCTCAAAAAGATGCAGCCCACTAATTATCTAATTAATCATTAATTTTATGTGCAGCAATATACTGCCTATATGTACACATTTAAGTCTAGGTCAACTATTATTTCTTTTCCTTATTAATTGACATTTTCTATTGATTACGTTACAATCCTAATTAATAGCCCCATTAATAGATTAACATGTCACCTCTATTAGTTAATTTCCTTAATTAATATTTACACATTGTAACGTTTCATTAATTGGCATGTCAATTAATTCCACCATTCAGTTAACATATATATTTAATATGCATATATTTTTTTTATCCAGATTTGAATTTGAACATTTATTTGTTACAATTAACACACACTTTATATATTCTCCAATATTAATTCACCTATTAATAAATTGCACTTTTTAGCTGATTTTGTTTGCAATGTTAATTATTCCCCTTATTTTTTTCCTCTTACACCTAATTATCTTAATAATTTACATTCATTACAAACATAATAAATTTCTTATTAATTTTATAAATATCCTATGAATTAATTGCAAATGTTTATAATTGATAAAATTTCCGTGTTTGCATATGTAATTGTTTCTGACGCTAAAACTTCAAACGGCTATAACTTCTCCGTTTGAAGTCCATTCAGAAAACATTGTACATGGAAGTTGATCAGAAAATTGCCACGAACACAATGGTATAAGTTTCATGGTCAAATTCCAATATTAGCAAAAATTCATTTTTCACCGTTTTCATAGTTATCAATTAAATTTATTTTTAATTATATAAAAATGCGGGGTGTTACATTTATTTATTTACACGCGAGCCTTGCCTTGAAATTTTTCCTGTATGTTAATGAAGTTAATTGAGGTAGTGCACATTTTGAAATTTTATACCAAAAGATTTGCTTGCCGTGTAAACATGTCTTATCAAATTCCAACGTGTGTCTTTCATCCTTTGTTAATTACATGCATGTTAGTCTCTTTTCATTTTGCAAATTTACATCTTCTTGTATCCATCCCTTTCACATTCCAATTTCCAAATGTGCTTTACTTATATTCATTTCCTATTTCATAAATCTCTTCCTCTAACTTTCCATTTCCAAAACGTGCTTCCAATATTTCTTTTGTCTGAAGTTTTCTTTCTCTTCTAAAAAAACAAAAAAATGTGAGCAATTTATTTTCATGAAGCTAATCTTTTCCATTTGTTTGAAAATCCATTTCCTAAAGCCTTTTTCCTCCATGCGTGAGCCATCGGGTCATTTTTTTCGTTGATTCCCCAGGCTTTAGAAACATGAGAAGGCTTCAAAATTCTTAACGTCGGTAACTAATTTGCTATATTTTATTATTAAAATGTGTACATGTTTTTATATTTCATTTTCATAATATTCTTATAACCTGAATATCTTCCGCATATGAACTCCGATTGATGCGATGTTTCTTCCGTTGGGTTCGTATTGAAATTCCGGACAACATGAAACTGGTTTGGTTGAATTTGAAGATTGTTGAGATTTTAGGCTTTTATTGGATTTTTAACGGGCTTTAAATCAAAGGTGAGCGATTCAACCCACTCACGCAATACTAAAATTTCCATTGCAAGTTAAATAAAATTTATGATGTGATATATAAATTTTTGATTACAGTTTGTTGATTTAAATTGACATTTGAATTGATATTGAATTTGAATTGACATTAAATTGAATTGCATTTAATTTGGATTGGTTTGAATGATATTGTTTTAAAGAAAATAATAATTTGAATGATATTTTTTTAAAGAAAATAATAATTTGAATGTTAGAATTGGATAACTAAGGCATTAAATTATGGGTTGAAATGATATATATACCCATACAATTTCTTGAATTTGGATTGGTTTGAATGATATTGTTTTAAAGAAAATAATAATTTGGATTTATTTTAATTTAAGAGGTTAAATTAGTATTCCGAATTTTGATTAGGAGATGGAAAATCCCATAACATCTCTGAAACTATTGCACTCATATTTTACGTGATATTGATTTGACTTACATAGGAATTTTTAGTTCTGACTCGAGTGTATTGTTTTTCATTATGCTCGGGCCAGCTTGAGTATTTCAGTGTTTTGAAGACGTTATTCCTTGAAGATGAAGATGAAGATTGGTGATCGTATTTATTATTATTTTTCCGCAGCATTATTTGATATGTTTGTTTATTGTACTCTGATTGATGTTGTAAAAATGTGTAATCAAATGTATATTGTAAAACAGCATCATGAACTGTTTTATTTGATTAGTATATTTTGTCGTTCCGCTACGAGATTCTATGTATTGTTTTCCTTCTTCTCTCTTATTTTCTTTATTAAACCCCATTTATAATCCGCCCTTTTGAATGGTTTGAGTCAGATATGTGTGGTTTATTGTCGACTTAAGTTGTCCAAAAAGGTGGGTCGTCACAATTGGTATCAGAGCTTAGGTTTAGCGTATACCTAAACCTGTAGGATAAGCTCATTGAGTGTATATACGTATATGAGAGAGCGTATTTGTTAGAGATATAATTTTTTTTTAAATTAATAAATGACATGATTTTAACCTGGATTATATATAGAATATAAAAAAATTAATTCTATAAACTGATAAATTCATTTGTGACTGTTTGATGATGATTAGATGTTATCATTTTGCTGGTTGATTGATATGATTGTGCATATTATCATTTACTGATTAGTTAGTTTTGCTCGGCTAGTTTATGAGCATTTGATTTTTGTTGTTGATTTCCGAATAGTGCATAACCAGTTGTATGTAATTTACCTTTTTTCATGCAAAGGAAGGGTAGAAATTGTAATCTTTTGGGAATGTTGGAACAAACCCCTTGTGAATTAAGTTTCACAATTTCACTATAGGCGTTCGGCGACCATGTTGGGTTAAAATTGATTGTTAGATTAAAGCTATTTATTTTGATCCAAGTTATTTATTTTTAATCCAAAGAAAGAATTACGATTTTTGAAATGAATACTATAAGATAATGACTCATACGAATATGATTTATAACTAAAAAGTAATTAAAACTGGAAATTTGAGAACTTGAATTCCGGAGTTGTTGAATTTGTTTTCTAAGATTTTGAAAAAATATAGTAGTATTGTTTGAAAGTATTTTCCGTACAGAAATGATTTCAAAATGATTTCGAAAGAAATAAAGTGGAGAACTCACTTCTGTCATTGGAAAATAATTTCGGTGATGATCGCGACATCATCGGCGTTCATTTTCGAGTTTCAAAGTGGGGAGGCCACTTTAGTAGCTTTGCTACTCGACTGTTTAATGAAACTGATTTGATTCAAATCCTTGAAGTATGATTTGATATTCGAAAGAGATATGTATTTATTTATTTCAAACGATTTGAAATAAAACTCGGTGTTTAGTTCTCGAGTTTCTATTGAATAATATTATTAACACATGTATCCTATATATTAGAATTGTTTGATTGATTGATTGTGCATCTTGTATAGACGACTGATTGCTGATTTCCAATTTCGGATTGGAATTTGATTTTTCTTTCTCGACTATTTTGAATGGTCGAACACTTCCAAATTGAGAATTAATTTTCATAGCTAAGTATTTTGGAAAGTATATTAAGTTTGGTTTTGAAAATTTTAAAGTAAAGACTAATAGAAGTTGAACAAGTTTTAAGCCGTTAAATATTTTGGTAAGTAAAATGAATAAGGTTATTTTGTATTATACAAGTATGAAATTTAGTTTTGAGATGTTTTGAATGAAAAGAGTTTTAAGAAATGTTTTGAACATAGTAAATATTTACAAATACTTATTATTGGCAAATTGATTTTAAGCAGTTCTGATTTTGTATAAATACGGAAAAAAGTTTTGAAAGGTTTATAATGGAATTTGTTTTGAGAAACTTTTTTAACCTAGTAAATGTCTTATAATAAATTTTTTGAAAAGTATTTCATTTGGAAAGAAATTTCATTTTATCTGAATTTGATATCAGTATTAAACTGAAGTTATGGAAAACTATTGATTTGAAATTTGGAAAATTTTGAATTTGAATGATATATGATTGAAAAAAATTGATTGTTGAGATCGTATATAGAATTGAAACTGAACTGGTATTTAAAATGGATTGTTTTAGAAGACCTTTGACTCTATAAAATATCCGATTTGGAAGTTTTCGATTCTTATATGGAAATGGTTGATATAAGTATGAAGTTATTTTGAAAACTATTGATTTTGGAAGGTATTCGATCTAGAAAGGGATAAATCTTATATATAACGGAATTTATATAAGAATGATTTGATATATTCGAGATTATTGATTTTGGAAAGTACTCAGTCTGAAAATGAAATCTTATTTATAATGGAATTTATATAAATGTGATATTTGAAGTTATGATTTTGAAAAGGGTACTATGTATATTATGATACATTTTGAAATTGAAGATATGGGAAGTATCCTCTGTGAAATTTGGTAATCCACTTTGTGGCTTCATTCTATTGATTTGATTTGATTTTCGATCGTCTGGACATAAACCCATGAGTTCCTTTGAATTCCGTAGCGTAACATATGTCTTATGATTTAGATCGCAGCGTAAATCGAGGGTAGAGATTACGTACAGTGCAAATGGATTCTGCTGGGATAGCGTAACCATTGCTTAATGCGATCGGTGTTCGTATGGTACTTTTCATATCTGTGTTTAAGTATTTTCACGGGGTGTTGAAATAGGTCTACTAAGTACTTGGAGATTTCTAATCTTGCGCCTGATCAACGTATGACCAGAGTCTGTAAGAACGAGGATAAACTTGTTAAAACATCGAGAAGTATTCTGATAAAGTATTATATAAAGGATATTTTGATAATATTCTTATAACTTGAATATCTTCCGCATATGAACTCCGATTGATGCGCGTTTTTTTCCATTGGGTTTGTATCGAAATTCTGGACAACATGAAACTAGTATGGTTGAATTTGGAGACTGTTGAGATTTTAGGCTTTTGTTAGATTTTTAACAGGCTTTAAATCAAAGGTGAGTGATTCAACCCACTTATGTAGTACTAAAATTTCCATTGCAAGTTAATAAATTTTTTGATGTGATATATAAATTTTTGATTGCTATTTGCTGATTTAAATTGACATTTGAATTGGTATTGAATCTGAATTGACATTAAGTTGAATTGACATTTAATTTTATATATGAATTTAACTGATAGTTAAAACCCGATATTGATAACTATTATCTGTTGTAATATATTGGTTGATTTGGATGTTGTTTGAAATGGATGCTTATTGATTGATATGTTGGATGTATGGTTGTTTATTTATTTTAATATGTCCCTATTATCACCTTGTATATTATTGACATCATTTAAATAGTCACCTGAATCATGTTAGAATTGGATAACTAAGGCATTAAATTATGGGTTGAAATGATATATATACCCAAACAATTTCTTGAATTTGGATTGGTTTGAATGATATTGTTTTAAAGAAACTAATAATTTGGATTTGTTTTAATTTAAGAGGTTAAATTGGTATTCCGAATTTTGATTAGGAGATGGAAAATCCTGTAACATCTCTGAAACTATTGCACTCATATTTTACGTGATATTGATTTGACTTACATAGGAATTTTTAGTTCTGACTTGAGTGTATTGTTTTTCATTATGCTCGGGTCAGCTTGAGTATTTCAGTGTTTTGAAGACGTTATTCCTTGAAGATGAAGATGAAGATTGGTGATCGTATTTATTATTATTTTTCCGCTGCATTATTTGATATGTTTGTTTATTGTACTCTGATTGATGTTGTAAAAATGTGTAATCAAATGTATATTGTAAAACAACATCATGAACTGTTTTATTTGATTAGTATATTTCATCGTTTCGCTGCGAGATTTTGTGTATTGTTTTCCTTCTTTTCTTTATTAAACCCCATTGATAATCCGCCCTTTTGAATGGTTTGAGTCAGACATGTGTGGTTTATTATCGACTTAAGTTGTCCAAAAAGGTGGGTCATCACATGTTCGTCATAGTTCAAAACTCCTTTAATCGAGTTTTGGTCTTGCTGAGTTCGAATGGGTTTAAATATGTGCAAGCAAGTTCGAATATATGCAAGTCTGTTCGAACGAGTCCCCCAATCAATAACATTCAAAAGACATAGTCAAATTCAGTCCTTGTTCATATTGATCATATGCGATTACAATCAATTAGATTTTGTCCCTAATCTGATTTAGGGTTACAAGGCTTTGATTAAGAAAAGAAGGAGAGGATGAAAAATTGTCCCCTAAAATGGCACCCCTAGGTCCATATTTATAGGGTGAGTGACTCCACTTCGCCTCTTATGTCTTCGGTGGGGTCGACTTCGACAATTCTTAGTACTCGTGTTAACAAGAAAACTTGTCAACATCCCCAAAGCTGTGTGAATGGAAAATAAGATTATAGAAGGAAGATTGAAAAAGATTACTTCCTTCGAAACCTCTCTTCCAACCAAGTTGACTTGGTCAAATCTCTTTCGGAAGATAATTGACATATTGCTAATGAATCATTGATCAAATTAATCTCGCCAAGATGAAGGTAAGGAGGTAGCATCTTATTCGAAACCCCTCTTTCGAATGAGTCGAAAGTAGCTAATCATATTTAATATTCACCCCCTTCAACTATGTCGAAAGGTCCACCTAAACCCTTTCGATCATGTTGGAAGGTCTGCTTTGTCCATAAAGGGATGTAGCTACTTTTGACATCATTGATTTTGTTCCTTATAAAGGAACTCCTTCGAAAGGGTTAAAGATGTAGTCACGTGTATGTTCCTTTTGAAGGAATCCATCCTTAAATGATAACTTGGCATTCATGGACTAGGTGTCTTTCGTAACATCCCTTTCGACCAGGTCGAAAGAGGTTTCATCCTTCCGAAACAAATCTAATTCACGATGGAGCAAGCTTCATTTGGTGTATTCAGTAGACGATCATCTTAGATAAATGTAGGTTCCACAGACTTATCAATGTCGAGACATCATCATCATCTTTATTTGTCATCGTGCTTATCGCAATGATAATGTGTCTCACATATATTATATCCAAGTTGATCCCACATCTTAGCAAAAGACAGAAAGAAATTAAGAAAATAAGATAGCATCGTATGCAATTGATCATTAGTCTAGCTAATGATCGTAATGATCTTCCTCATAATCGAAATCCTTAATGAATCTGCGCATTTCTCCCTTTTTTTTTAAAATCCCACTCCGAAGAGTAGAGCTAGGGAACTCAGCTGTCCACCACATCGGTCCCCCTTTCAACTAGCCCAGCCTGAAGCATCAATCCCCACCGATTTTAAAGGTATTTAAGAGGATAACCGCTCCAGGCCCAAGGGAAACAAAGCTCGTCTGGCTAGGAATCGAACCCGTGACCTCCAGGAACTTTGTTCCATGGTCACTAAGTACTCCTTACCAGTTGAACTTTCTCCCTTTTTAATCCAAAATGAGTTACAAGTTTGAAAGCTTTTCCCCAAATCAATTTAGGGTTACAAAGATTTTGTTGCTGAAAAGAAGTAGAATTCAAAGAAGTGAGCTTTGAATTCCAAAATCCGGTCCCCATAATCAGACCACTTGGGTCTTATTTATAGATGTAGGTCGACCCCCTTTCGCGCCAATGCTTTCGACCTAGTCGATAGTTCTCTTTATCTTCTGCATCATTTCTTTCGACATGGTCGAAAGGCCTCGCTTGCTTTCGATGCCGTCGAAAGGCTTTCCTTTCGAACTCTCTAACTCATCCTTGCACTTCTCATTTTCTTATTCCAGACCTTTCGACCTTGTCGAAAGGGTCCTTTGTCCACCTTTCGCTGTTGTTAAGTTTTGAGTGTTCCTTCCCTATACTTTTTCCCGAATTGCTTTCGACGTCATCGAAAGGGCCACAGATGCGCTTTTCTCTTCGTGTTGCTTTGTAGTCATAAGAAGTAAAGATAAGAGCTCCTGACTCCGTCGATAGGTTTTTTTGGGTTTCAAAGGTGTTGAAGTATTGATGATTTCGGCGCGATTGGAAGCTTCTGAATGCATGCGTATGAATTGATGCGGAACCTTCACTTGATGTCATAGGCTTCGATCGGTTCGACAAGCTCGACAATTCTTCTAAAAGGGTTGTTTTAGGTAATTCGAATAAAGGAAAAACCTTTGGTTTCGAAAAGTTTGGTGCACATATGAAAGGTTATTATTCATTGCCTTCGAAAGGGGTTCCTAGCTCGTCCTTGTTTTTCTATATTCACGAATCCATCTGCATCGAAAGATTCGGATGAAGCGGAAGGGTGGCCCTGCTTCCTTTTTCATCCTTTTCGAAAGCTTTTTGCACTATTTATCACTTGTGAAGGCGCCTGGTGCTTGTGACTCCTTCGAAAGCTCTCTTAATGCCTTCGAAACATTCTTTCATGATCCTTGTCGAAACCCGTGCCTATAATTTCAGTAGATTCTGGAATTTTTATTAATCTTCTTTCATATCTTTGTTCTCAAGTGGGTTTTATGGTTAACATTTTGACCTCCTTTAGGAAAGAATCTTTTGTTCTTTAGGACAAAACTTTCACAACTTCTTTGCTCTTAATAACTCGATTTCCCTGCAAAATTCAAAGATAGTGACATTTTCCATTACTAACTCGTTATCTTATAAATATACTTCATGATAAGTCAGCATAGCGGTGCTTCTAAATTTAAATGGTTAGTTAATCATAATCCTGATTTAATAAAGGATACGAGGTCCGTAATTAATAGTTATCCATGCATATAATAATTGAAGTCTAAGAACTTCCTATTGGAAACAGCCAATGTCTGGAAATAGGAGATCATAAGCTATCATCTAGAAATAAGTATTTGTAATCTGTAAATCTTAATGTGCATTTAGAAACTTCTCTTGGAGATAAATGATCCCGGAGTTCAAATTCAGATGTTGGTGAACGTTGTTTAGAGTTGCAAACTAATAACCCTAATTTGGGTATTAAGAAGACCAGCTCGAAATTTTTGGTCGAAGACTTAGATGTCTATTGTAGTTTCAATACCACTGCTTTAAAACCTAGATTCAGGAGTTGAAAGACGGAATCCAAAATTGATGAGAAAAGACCCGAAATTCAAATTCAGGCATTAGAAGGTTATAAAGTCTAAACCCAGATTAGGGCATCAACAAGTGAAGTTTAGAAGTTAATAGTAAGATGTCCAGAACCCAGATTCGGGTTTTAATAAGTAAGATTCAGAAATAGTCTTCAAAATAGAATTCTCAAACCCAGATTCAGGTATTAGTGGTGGACAATCAAAAATTCGTAATAATTATCTTCATGACAAAATCCCTAGCCAAAATTAGGGCATATAATGGATAATCGGAAATCCATAATAGTTAACTTCATAATAGGAATCTCAAGTCCAAATTAGGGCATTAATAAGTGAATTCCGGTAATAGTTCTGAAACCCAGATTTGGGTATGATGAGTTGAAAAACCTGTATTCCATATTCGGGTATTAATATGTGAAGTCTCATATTTCAATAATGAATTACCCAAAACACATATTCGGGAATTTAACAAATGATGTTTAGAAATAAGAAACCCGAAACCCAGATTCGGGTATTAATAGGCGGAGTTCCATTCTACTCTTTAATTTATATCTTCTTTGACACGTGTAAACCCCTTAGGCCTTGTATAAAGTTGTGGTTTGATTGGCCACTTCTCGAGCTTGTACATCTTAGTCCATCATTTGATATGCCGCTTCTCGGGCTTGGACATCTTAGTCCGATATTTGATGTACCACTCCTTGGGCTTGGACATCTTTGTCCGTTGCAGATATGCCTCTTCTTGGGCTAGTACATCTTAGTCCATTGTTTGATAGCCGCTTCTTTGGGCTTGGATGTCTTAGTCCATTAATTGATGAGCCTCTTCTTGGGCTTGGACGTCTTGTCCATTATTTGATGAGCCTCTTCTTGGGCTTAGACGTCTTAGTCCATTGTTGTCTGGTGCTCTTGGTTAGCTCATTCTCAAGCTGAAACCAAGGACTTACCCAACCTCCCTCCAGGGGGTGCCTTGATCTGACCATAGGCGTGGCCAAGGGCTTTTCGATGCTTTAACCTAGCCATAGCATGGTACGGATAAAGGCTTACACTCCTCCCTCCAGGAGGTGCCCTGCCCTGGCCATAGCATGGTGCGGACAGAGGCTTGTCGATGCTTTAACCTGACCATAGCATGGCGCGGATAAAGGCTTACACTCCTCCCTCCAGGAGGTGCCTTGACCTGACCAAAGGCACGGCCAAGGGCTTGTCGATGCTTTAACCTGGCCATAGCATGGTGCAGTTAAAGGCTTACACTCCTCCTTCCTGGTGGTGCTCTGTCCTGGCCATCTCGGCGTGGACAAAGGCTTTGACCATTAAAGGTAGTGTCCAAATGAAAAGAGAATTCTACTCCCAACCATATAGATTTTTCTTTTCGAAGAAAGAGATTCTTTATTCATTCATCGTAGGAAAATATGGTTTCAAATGTTCCGCATTCCATGTTCTAGGAACCATATTGCCGTCTGGTTGGCACAACTTATAAGCTCCTGGGGGGATTACTTTGCAAATGATTAAGGGTCCGTCCCAATTTGGTCCTAGCGATCCATCCACGGGATTTATTATGTTTGCCATTACTCTTCGGAGCACCAGATCTCCTTCTTGAAATGATCGTGTTCTTACTTTTGAGTTGTAATACTTTGAAATCCTTCTTTGATATTCTGCTGTTCTAATTACTGCTTCGTCCCTAAGCTCATGTATGAAATCCAGTGATTCTCTTTTTAGTTCTTGGTTTAAATCGAATGCATATGCGATTCTTTGATGTGAGGGTATTTCAATCTCAATTGGTAACATTGCCTCACGCCCATATGTCAATGAATAGGGAGTATGACCCATTGCCATTTTAGTAGATGTACAATAAGTCCATAATACAAGTGGCAGCGCTTCTACCCAGTTTCCATTAGCTTTGTTCAGTTGCTTTTTCAAAATTGTTTTTATGGTCTTATTTGCAGCCTCAACTGCCTCATTTGCCTTCGGATGCGCAACGGAGGAAAAGCTCTTAATAATTCCATTCTTATGGTAAAAACGAGAGAATTATTCAACCTCAAATTGTGTTCCGTTGTTGGAGATAATCTTGTAGGGGATTCCAAGTCTTGTTATAATATTTTTGATGCCAAATCTGAGTACTTTTCCAGAAGTAATCTTGGGGAGCGGTTCTGCTTCAACCAATTTAAGAAATAGTCTATGGCGACTACAACATATTTTGCTCCCCCTTTAGAAATGGGCAACGGGTCGAGTAAATCAATTCCACATATATCAAAGGGCCATGGACTTGAAACTGGGGTTAAATGACTTTGTGGTAATCATGGCGTCTTCGAGTACTTTTGGCATTTCTCGCATCTCCTTGCATATTCTATGGCTTGACTCACCATATGTGGCCAATAAAATCCCTGTCTCTTTATCTTTTTTGCTAGTTTTGTTCCATTAGAGCGGTCTTCACAGAATCCTTAACATGCTTCTACTAGCAATTTCATCCCATCCTCCAAGCTTACACATCTTTAATAAGGCAAGGCATATCCTTTCTTGTAAAGGATTCCATCTACTATCGTGAAAGTTGGAGCTTGTCGCTTGATTTTCCTAGCTTTCCCTTGTTATGTGGAAATTTCTCCATTGAAAGATAATCGACAATAGGTGACATCCTGTAACCCCTCGATATTTTATGGGAATATAATTAAAAAGAAATTAAAAGCGCATTTGGTACAGTGGTAAAGGTGCATGTTGACTTCCTTAGTGACCAGGGATCAAGTCTCGTTGTCGCCCAAAATCTGGAGCGATATTTTTTTTAGCTGGTTCGTTTCAAGCAATTTTCCTACGTATTTCAGTGTTGTTTCTAACATGTGGCGGCTTCCCATTCGCTCCAGTAATGTAATAGGATGAGATGACTAATTTTATTGGTTGAGTGATGTGTATAGGCTAGAATGGATAACCATTAAGTGTATGAAAGAACCAGATTTAATCTAAAATAATCTAATGGATTATATTCACTCAAACAATCTATAAATAAACCATCAAACCTAAACCTAATCTCTTATTCAGTTGTCGCCATAATTCTACAGTAAAATTAGTGTGCATTATTCTTCCTTCTTTTCTCTACTAAATAAACAAATCTCTACTAAATTAAATTACCTATGTATATTCAAGCAATTTGGGGAATTTAGAAGAATCAAAGGGAGAATGATTAAAGAAAAACTTTTTTCAAATTTATGCAAGCTCAAGTGCCAGGTGAGTGGGAATTAATATGAAATAGAAAAATAAAGTAGTTCAATTTCAGTTCTTTTTTGGCACGTTAATATGAATTAATTTTTCTTATTAATTGAGAATAGATGTAAATTAGTGCAACTTCTTCTTCTTCCACTTCTCAAATCTAATTCATGTTTGGTTTATAATATGGGACATATAAATAGTCTATTCACATTTTATGGCATAAATAAGATTGAAATTTATGTAAATTATTGTATCTTCTTCTTCTTCCACTTCTCAATTCTAATTCATGTTTGGGTTGAAATTTGAAACAAACAAATTGTTATTCACGTTTCACGGCATAAATAAAATTGGTTTAATTAAATTGAATTAGAATTGTTATTCAATTTCTAATGGTAGAACAGGTTAGTTGAATAAATTTAGAATATGCTACTTGAGTAAAATTATGGTTTTGATTGATATAATTACATGATTTTGAATATGGTTTTGGAACAAAATTGGGAAGTTTAATTGGCATAATTGTTTATTTCATATGTGGCCTAAAAATGTAAAAGTGGAATTTTGTGTAAGTAAATGGTTTGTGGCTATTGGATAAAAAATTTGTACAGATTAAATCTCTAAAAGGAGAACGTAAATTAGGAAAAAAATGTAAATTAAATAGACCTTAAAGGCTAGTGTAAATCTGGAACAAAATGGCATAAAAATTACTGACAAACCATACAGATTGAACGGACATGAAATTGAAATACCATTTATGTAAGAAAAAGGGAAATTGTGAAATAACCAAATCGGATGTAAAAATGGCCTAAAGTAGATTAATGGAAATAAACAGTATGTAAACTGTAACGGTAAAATTAATTAATCTGGAAGCGATTTGGTATGCAGACCTTGTAAAGGTCTGGATAGGTGTTTCATGCAGTTTAGACCAAAATATAGTTTTGGCTATACGTACTAGGAGCGGGCAAGTAGGTTCGCAAGGATGTTTAATACCTTCCATAGGTTGCTAGTACGTAGGAAAGATAGCATCCGCAATCATAGGCTTCTTCAGGCAGATCGACGTGGACGGAACAGGACAAGTGTGATCCGACGTAGGCTTCTTTGGACAGATCGTTGGGAGATTTTGCGCAGCCGACCCAGCTGTGGGTGCTCTTTCGGAGGACCGACACTTTGGATAAGGGAAAGTCCACATTGGTGGCCGAGGAGACAGGAGGATAGGAGTCTAGTTTGGCGGAGCCCGAGCTCAACTTTGGGGTCCTGCGAGGTTGTTTGAGTCGGCGCTGGTCAGACGTAAGAGGCGTTTAGTCAAAGTGCACGGGTGAAGAGCATGACACGTTGTAGCAAGTGGATAGGTAAGGACAGCTGGTCTGACAGGCCGATTGACGTTTAGTATTACTGCATGGTTGACTTCCCTAGAGTGACCACGGACTTTGGCTTCTTAGGAACTGTATCTAAGAAGGATTCACTGCATTATATTATTCATCCTCTACGATATCCGGGGAAGACCTAGAATTAAACTGTTTTATTATTTCTGCTTCATTTTATTTCTCATTCACCAGACTTTATATGACCCATTCCTATTTTCCCCAAATCACAGGAGGGCAGGTCTAAGTTGCAGTTCTTTGCAGCTTGAAGGGTCATTGGAGCAGTTGTTATCTTTAGCTTTTGTTTCTTTTGTTACATATACTTCGTTTCTCTTTTCCGTACTTTACTCTATATATGGGGACCTATATCGTGAACTTTGTTATGTTTTATGTTTTGGTAGAGACTACTCGGTACTTTTGGTTTCAGAAATAAATTTGGGATAATGTTGTTTTTAATGAAGCTGTTTTTCTATTAATTTATAATTAGTGAAAGTTTTCTTCCGTTGTAATATTTTAATCATTTTATGTTGTTGCCTTAGTCTCTGTGCTATGTTATGGATTTTTATTTCACCCGACCACCCGTGTTTCTAGTCATATCCGATTTTCGGGATGCTTAGAGGTGCGGGGTGTCATAGTTGGTATCAGAGCTAAGGTTTCGGTAATCCTAAAACTATTTTAAAAATATAAAGGTTTTCGAATAATTTTTAAAGGATATTCCAAATAATACTTTTAAAAGTATATGTATATATTTTGGAAAAAAGGAAATTTTAGAAATGGGTCCCTCATATCTCTTCCTCCATATCTATTGAACTATTTGTGGAGTACCTAATCCCATCTTTTTAATATCCACAGATAGAAATGTCTGAACCACAAGATATCCCCGAAGTTCTAGGCCTTAATATGCCTGCTTGGTTCAGACGCTATTTGTAGGCTACTACACGAGCAGAGCCACCAGCTAGGGATGCTGCTTCGGCTGTAGGGGCTCCAGCTCGTCCGCCAAGCATTCCCAATTTTCCCAAGTTATGTAAGGACTACACCAGCTTAGGAGGCAAGTCGTTTCTTGGCACCGAGTCATATACTGAGGCGAGAGCTTGGATCTGTAGTTGTGAGCAGATATTTGGACTTATGGGATTGGAGGACTTGGCTCGGAGGTAGTTAGCTTCTTGGTAGTTTTAGGGAGAGGCTCTTTGTTGGTGGGAGATTGTGGAGGCTGAGGCTGAGACTGATAATTTGACTTGGGTGGAATTTCATACTAGGTTCGAGAGGAAATTCTTATCGCAAGCTGAAGAGGGAGTGCAGCTAGAGAAATTTATACAACTCAAGCAAAGGGATATGACAGTTAAGGAATATTTAATCAATTCAATGAGCTTGCCAGATTTGGACTAGACCTGATCAATACTCCTCACAAGAAGGTGCTGAAGTTCGCTAAGGTTTTGAGTCAGCCGCTGTAGAGTTTGGTAGTGAGCCACATTCCAATAGGAGCCACCTTTGAGGGATTGGTAGAGATGGCTTTACTTGTTGATACTGAGAAGAAAGGAGATGTGGCGCAGAAGAGTGATGGGAAGAAGCAGTGGAATGGAAAGAGTATTACAAGGTAATACCGTCTGCTAATACGAAGAATAGAGCTGGATAGGAGCGACCATCTATAGCCTTGTCTTAACTATCTACTAAATACGTCGATAAATGTAGCATATATATATATTTTTCCATGTGGATCGACATATCCAATAGATATTTAATACAAAACAATAATGGCTATAAGATCTAACAGAACAAAATATAACAACTCAAATGTAAAACACATCACAGAACAATAGATCATCACATACATATACACATATACAGATACATCACAGAGTATACAAAATGATACATATCAAGTGGTGTAGCAACCAAAATATACAGGCAAGTCAAAAGAATATACATAACAGAGTTACAACCAAAAAGGACTACATAAAAAGCTATAACAAAAAGAGCTAGCAGAATAGTCCATGCGAAAGCAGAACAGGCTAAGTCCAAATGTACCTAACCTGAAACACCTCGGTCTGACCCGAGTATAAAATACACGGGTTAGTCTAGCTAAACAAATCAGTTAGATAAGCTAAATGATAATGAACATGCATGGTAATAAAGTACCACAAATATCTCTAAAAGAGATAACTCGATCATCTAACAAAAGATGAATCATAACAAGCCTCATATCATCGGCAACTCAAATAAACAAAGGATATGAATATCCCAAATCAAGCCAAAAAGGCAAATAACAAATACCAATAAAGGTAACACAAGTTTCCACAAGGTAATCGCTATATGTCGTGTGGTTCAAAGGACCTACCCCGAAAGGCGATACTATAGGGAAATATAAATATCAAAGGAACAAAGGATGCACGTGCTCAGTACTGTATAAACAAGGATCCACAAGCCCGAAGGCGACAAACCCAAGTATCTCTCGAGCGGTGACGAAGGACCAACTCCAAAAGCGATACTATAGGGCAACAAACCCGAAGGCAATAAACCCGAAGGCACAACAAGACGGTTCTTCTTGCGAAGACACCCATAAGGATCAATGCTGAAATCCCTCAACTCCTCATCACGGGCCTCTGACTCACAAATTTGGATAAGGTGCACAAGATCGGGATCACGCCATTGGGCATCGGCAATACGATCCAATAAGCTGGGTCGAGCTTCCAAACTGAATAATAGAATATGCGAATCAGAAGATGGAACTCGATCACGAATATCACAAAGGGATATGGTCTCTAGAACATCCCACTCGGCTAGCATCATAGAAACAACTGCCGAGTGTTTGCGACTAAGCGCATCAGCAACACGATTACCCTTACCAGGGGTATACTGGATATCGAAGTCATAGGAGGCAAGGAACTCGAGCCAACGCCATTACCTCTTAGGCGAGCGCTTCATTCTCTATACCGATCATAAATCCTTGAAGTATTTGTTAATTGGCAATAATTAATACAATTAATGCCAATTACTTCTTTAAAAAATTATTATAATGAGACAAGGTGGTCAACATGAAAGTTGTAGCCACTAGAAAAATACATGATTTGAAAAAAGAATATGATGTCTCAAACATGGACTCAGGCCATGTTTGCAGCAACTCAGGAAACAAAATGTGCACAAAATATTTTCAAGTTGTGCATTGATTTTGTAGCAACAGTTTGAACACTCAAATGATAATATTTTTCGACCAAAATTTGCAGAAATAAAGTTCAACATGCAAGCTACCAAATGCATTTTTCTCAAACCATATAAAATTCCAGTGACTACAACTTTTATGTTGATCACTTTTTCCAGTTTTGAGGTTTGCTATACCTGAAACTCAATTCTTTGAAGTGCATTTTCGGGCTTTATATTTGTGAATCCGAGAATAGCTCTTTTTCTTTTGACCATATCTTCCTCAAAACTAATGAAAATCAAGTGATTCTTTTATTCAAAAACAAGAGAGAAGATGACCAATTTTTCAGGTCTAATTTTGAAAATTAAAGGTCGAAGCTCTACCACTTCTTCTCTATACTTTCGGCCAATCTCCATTTCAACCCTTGGCCAAGCATTAGGAAGGAGGATAATTGAATGATTAGATAACCGTTTAATGCAAACGTGTGGTATGGGACACACGTTAACACTTTGCGGGTTCCTATCCGAGGGGTTTGTGACACACATTGCCAGTTAGTGGCGTCCAGTACTGGGCCTTCGGACCTTCGCCACTACGGTTTGTTGCCTTCGGGTTTGTGCCTCTAGGTTTATTGCCTTCGGGTTTGTGCCTTTGGGTTTGTTTCCTTCGGGTTTGTTGCCCTATAGTACTGCTTTTGGAGTTGATTACATGTTGAATTCTCTCTGGATTGATTAAAACTACAATTATATTGAAGGAATTTGAGAGTAGAAGCCTTAGGTTTGAAAATGGTGGAGCTTTCTTTGTTTTCTGATTTGCTGCAAACATGGCCTGAGTCCATGTTTGAGACATCATATCTTTTTCATACTTTTTCTAAATTTCATGATTCTTGGTGCAGTTTAAAGTCTTGTTGTTGAGCTTTATGCATGTTAATTTTCAGGTCGTTTCGACCTATAGATCTTATAGAAATTTCCAAGGAAGGACTGGAAGTGCAATACTTGTGGGAAACCAGGTCATCTTGCTAAGGATTGTAGAGGGCAGGAGAGCGACCAAGACCGTGGTGCTATCTTTGCAAACAAGTGGGGCATATGAAGGATTATCCGTCGAAGCCTAAGGACAGTTCACAGACACCTTCATAGCCTGCTCAGGCTTATGCTTTAGAGGCAGCTCCTTCCTCTAGTACTCATCTGGTTGTGGACAAGGGAAAGAAGGTGATCATCAAAGGTGTGTTATCTGTCTTTGATTTTCCTGTTCGTATCCTATTTGATTCTGGAGCTTCGCACTCTTTTATATCTAGTACTCTTGTAGAGAGTCTTGGTCTTGATGCTTGCTTAGTGACCGACCTGGTAGTAGTATCAAATTCCGTAGGAGGATCGGCCTATTTGTCCATGTTATGTCGGGATTTGAAATTTTTTATTTTAGGGGTTGAGTTTGACTGTAGTGCCTTTGTAATGGGCTTTTTCGGGTTTGGGTTGATCCTTGGTATGGATTGGTTATCAATGTATGGTGCTGTTCTTGATTGTGATAAGAGGGTAGTGAGGTTAGGCACTTGTAGTGGACGTACCTTGGAGGTATCTTGTGATCCTAGAGGATCAGTCATGTTGAGCTACCTTTATTCTCCTGACTTATCGCCCGATAGTTTGAGTTCGGTACCCGTTGTTAGAGACTTTCTAGATGTGTTCGAGGAGGTTACTAGCCTTCCACCTCGAAGAGAGATCGAATTCAAGATTTATCTTGTTGACAATGCCAAAACGGTTGCTTTACCGGTAAGGCATATGGCTCCTAAGGAACGTCGTGAGTTGAGCAAGCAGATTGGAGAGCTTTTGGATAAGGGCTTCATTCGTAGGAGTATTTCTGAGTAGGGCGCACCCGTCGTCTTTTCCACTAAGGCGGATGGCTCTTGCGTGGATTATTGGGAGCTTAATAAGCCGACGAAGAAGAATTGTTATCCTCTTCCCCATATAGACGATCTCTTCGACCAGCTAGTAGGAGCCAAGGTATTTGCGCAGCTCGATCTGGCCATCGGATTTCATCAGTTGTGTGTGGCGGAGGATATCATCGAGAAGACTGCGTTTAGGACTTCGGATGGATTATTTAAGTGGTTAGTCATGCCATTTGGGCTAACCAATGCTCTGGCATATTTTGTGGACCTGATGAGTTTAGTATTTCACGAATCATTGAACAAGTTTGTGGTGGTGTTCGTCGATGACATTTTGGTTTATTCGCAAAGCAAGGAGGAGCATACTGTTCACTTGGAAGAAGTGCGTAGGACCCTACGAGCACATAAGTTGAAGGCGAAGTTCTCCAAGTGCCACTTATGTAGGGATGAGGTTTGCTTTTTGGACACATCATTTCGGAGGTTAGACTTGCAGTAAATCCGGCGAAAGTGGCAGCAGTATAGGATTGGCAGACCCCTTAGAATGCCACGAACATAAGGAGTTTCCTTGGTCTTGTGGGCTACCATAGGAAGTTCATTAAGGACTTCGTTAGGATATCAGCTCCGCTTACCCGCCTTACCAAGAAGAACTCAGCTTTTGTTTGGGATGCCAAGTGTGAGGATGCCTTTGGTTGATTGAAGGAAGCTTTGACTACCGCGCCTGTATTGTTATTACCGGATGGAACCAAGCCTTTCTCAGTTTATACGGATGCTTGTGGTACGGGGCTAGGGGCGGTACTGATGCAAGTGGGTAGGGTAGTGTGCTATGCGAGTAGACAGTTTAAGATGCATGAGAAGAACTACCCGACGCATGATCTTGAGTTGGCAGCTATAGTTTTTGCTCTCAAGTCTCGGAGGCACTATCTGTTAGGAGAAAGATTTGAGCTTTTCACGGATCATAAGTCTTTGAAGTATCTATTCTCCTAGAAAGACTTAAATTTGAGACAGCAAAGATGGATGGAGTTTTTAGCCTCTTATGACTTTGAGATTTCCTATACCCCTGGCAAGGGTAATGTAGTGGCAGATGCGTTGAGTAGACGCAAAGTGGTTTTAAGTCCTCTATTTTTTGAATGGAAGCATTTGGAGTGCATTGCTACCTTTGATTTTAGACCTCCATCGGATTTAGCTACGGGATTGTTAGCAGCCCTCGACGTCCAGCCTACTTTGATGGAGCAGTTTGGAGCAAGGCAAGGTGAGGACGAAGAGTTAAAGGATATTTAGATAAGCTTGGTAGAGGAGAGTCATCGCCACATCTTAGGCGTTATACCATGGACACTAGGGATGGCTTAGAAGGGATGGTAGACTTTGTGTTCCCCGTAGTGAGGATTTAGTAGATGCGGTGTTGGCCGAGTCACATCATTCTAGGATGACAGTGCACCCCGGTGGTGATAAGATGTACCGGGATATGAAGAGGGTATTCTATTGGCTTGGAATGAAGAAGAGGGTGGCGGAGTATGTATCGAAGTGCATCACTTTCCAAAGGGTAAAGACGGAACAGAAGAAGCCCGGAGGACTGTTGCAGCCATTGGATATTCCATTATGGAAATAGGAGAGTGTCTCTATGGACTTCGTGGATGGATTACCAAGGTCACGAAGAGGGAACACAAGCATTTGGGCCATTGTGGATAGACTGACGAAGAGTGCTCATTTTATACCCATTAAGAGTAATAGGACGGCAGCTTCTTTGGCGACTCTTTATGTAAGGGAGATAGTTAGACTTCATGGAGTTCCCGCCAGCATTGTGAGCGACAGAGATCCATTATTCACCAGCAAGTTTTGGAGGAGTCTTCAGCAAGCCTTGGGAACGGAATTGAATCTGAGCACGGCATATCACCCTCAGACAGATGGACAAACTGAGAGGGTAAATAGGGTTTTGGAAGATTTGCTCAGATTGTGCATCATTGACTTCGAAGGCTCTTGGGAAGACCACCTACCTTTGGTAGAGTTCGCCTATAATAATAGTTTTCAAGCAAGCAATGGGATGGCACCGTTCGAGGCCCTCTATGGCAGACCATGTAGATCACCAGCCTGTTGGTGGGATACCACCGATAGGATCTTGTTTGGACAACACTTGGCGAGGGAAACTTCCTAAAGGTGGATTTGATTTGCAAGAGGTTGAATACTGCATAAGATAGACAAAGTCATTTGCTGATATAAGATGTTTAGATTTGGAGTTTAAGGTTGGAGATATGGTTTTTGTCAAGGTTTCTCCTCTGAGAAACGTTATGAGATTTGGCTCAGTGGGTAAGTTGGCACCGAGATTTGTAGGACCCTTCCCTATTACCGCGAGGATTGGAAAAGTGGCATACAGAGTTGATCTTCCAGATAAGTTGGTAGGAGTTCACGATGTTTTTCATGTTTCTCATCCGAGGAAGTGTCTACATGATTCCGTAGTAGTAGTAGAACCCGATCAGCTAAGGGAAGTGGTGGTAGAGCGCGAATTACTTATGCGTCGTACACCCACCTGTATATTGGAACACGGAGTCAAGAGATTACGCAACAAGGAAGTTCGTCTAGTGAAGGTTCAGTGGGGAGATGACCCCAAGGAGTGCATATGGGAATCTGAGGAGAGAATTCGTACTTCTTATCCTTTTCTATTTGAAGGTACACTTCAAATATCCTATCTTTGATCTTTGACCTTTCCTTAGTTAGGGTCTTTTCAATAATCTTTAGGTGAAACCTATGGATGGTGGCTTGGTTGTAAACATTTCATTAGGGCATGTTATGTTTGATGGATGAAAATGATTGCAAGTGGATGCCAATGTTTGCAAATGGATGCATTGCATGCAGTAAATAGATATTTATTAGGATAACCGGCCAGCTAGGTACACACACCTGCATATGCGTGCCTGTTATCTATTACATTTGCACATGGTTGTATATATATGTGTGTGTGTATATAAATGGATGTTGCATATGGATAGTGCATTTGGGTGAATGATTGAAACATACATATAGAATTATCAATTATACTAGGGTAATTGCATAAATTTGGTTGCATGGCATAAGCATACTTGCATTACAGGAGGTCAACAGAATCAGTAGACCAATTACCTTTTCACATTAGGTAAGTTCATATGCATTTCACTTTGCATAAATCATAAATTACATTAGTTAAAAATAAGGACAATGGTAGAAATGGATGATGGTTGAGTAGATGGATGTAGTTCTTGGATGCTGGTTGTTAATTACGTTCTTCCGTCTTTCGAGATTTCGGGGACGAAATCCTTTAAGGGGGGAGAATGTAACACCCCGATATTTTACGGGAAATATAATTAAAAAGAAATTAAAAGTGCATTTGGTACAGTGGTAAAGGCGCATGTTGACTTCCTTAGTGACTAGGGATCAAGTCTCGTTGTCGCCAAAAATCTGGAGCGATGTTTTTTTAGCTGGTTCGTTTCCAGCGATTTTCCTACGTATTTCAGCGTTGTTTCTGACATGTGGCGGCTTCCCATTCGCTCCAGTGATGTAATAGGATGAGATGGCTAAATTTTATTGGTTGAGTGATGTGTATGAGCTAGAATGGATAACCATTAAGTGTATGAAAGAACCAGGTTTAATCGAAAATAATCTAATGGATTATATTCACTCAAACAATCTATAAATAATCATCTAACCTAAACCTAATCTCTTATTCAGCCGTCGCCATAATTCTACAGTACAATTAGTGTGTATCATTCTTCCTCCTTTTCTCTACTAAATAAACAAATCTCTACCAAATTAAATTATCTATATATATTCAAGCAATTTGGGGAATTTAGAAGAATCAAAGGGAGAAAGATTAAAGCAAAACTTTTTTCAAATTTATGCAAGCTCAAGTGCCAGGTGAGTGGGAATTAATATGAAATAGAAAAATAAAGCAATTCAATTTCAGTTCTTTTCTGGCACGTTAATATGAATTAATTTTTGTTATTAATTGAGAATAGATGTAAATTATTGCAATTTCTTCTTCTTCTTCAACTTCTCAAATCTAATTAATGTTTGGTTTAAAATATGGGACATATAAATTGTTTATTCACGTTTTATGGCATAAATAAGATTGAAATTTATGTAAATTATTGTATCTTCTTCTTCTTCCACTTCTCAATTCTAATTCATGTTTTGGTTGAAATTTGAAACAAACAAATTGTTATTCACGTTTCATGGCGTAAATAAGATTGGTTTAATTAAATTGAATTAGAATTGTTATTCAATTTCTAATGGTAGAACAGGTTAGTTGAATAAATTCAGAATATTTTACTTGAATATAATTATGGTTTTGATTGATATAATTACATAATTTTGAATATGGTTTTGGAACAAAATTGAGAAGTCGAATTGGCATAATTGTTTGTTTCATATGTGGCCTAAAAATGTAAAAGTGGAATTTTATGTAATTAAATGGTTTGTGGCTATTGGATAAAATTTTTGTATAGATTAAATCTCTAAAAGGAGATCGTAAATTAGGAAAAAAAATGTAAATTAAATGGACCCTAAAGGCTAGTGTAAATGTGTAACAAAATGGCATAAAAATTACAAACAAACCATACGGACTGAACAGACATGAAATTGAAATACCATTTATGTAAGAAAAAGAGAAATTGTGAAATAACCAAATCGGGTGTAAAAATGGCCTAAAGAAGATTAGTGGAAATAAACAGTATGTAAACTATAACGGTAAAATTAATTAATCTGGAAGCGATTTGGTAGACAGACCTTGTAAAGGTCTGGATAGGTGTTTCATGCAGTTAAGACCAAAATATAGTTTTGGCTGTACATACTAGGAGCGGGCAAGTAGGTTCGCAAGGATGTTTGTTATCTTTCATAGGTTGCTAGTACGTAGGATAGATAGCATCCACAATTGTAGGCTTCTTCAGGCAGATCGACGCGGACGAAACAGGACAAGTGTGCTCCGACGTAGGCTTCTTTAGGCAGATCGTTAGAGGATTTTGCGCAGCCGACCCAGCTGCGGGCGCTCTTTCGGAGGACCGACACTTCGGATAGTGGCAAGTCCATGTTGGTGACCGAGGAGACAGGAGGATATGAGTCCAGTTTGGCGGAGCTTGAGCGCAACTTCGGGGTCCTGCGAGGTTGTTTGAGTCAACGCCGGTCAGACGTAAGTGGCATTTAGTCACATTGCACGGGTGAAGAGCATGACTTTCACGCTGTAGCACGTGGATAGGTAAGGACAGCAGATTCGACAGGCCAATTGACGTTTAGTATCACCGCATGGTTGACTTCCCTAGAGTGACCACGGACTTTGGCTTCTTAGAAACTGTATCTAAGAATGATTCACTGCATTATATTATTCACCCTCTGCGATATCCGTGGAAGACCTGGAATTAAATTGTTTTATTCTTTCTACTTCATTTTATTTCTCATTCACCAGACTTTATGTCTGACCCATTCCTATTTTCCCCAAATCACAGGAGGGCAGGTCTAAGTTGCAGTTCTTTGCAGCTTGGAGGGTCATTGGAGCAGTTGTTATCTTCAGCTTTTGTTTCTTTTGTTTCATGTACTTCGTTTGTCTTTTCTGTACTTTACTCTATATATGGGGACCTATATCGTGAACTTTGTTATGTTTTATGTTTTGGTAGAGACTACTTGGTACTTTTGGTTTCAGAAATAAATTTGGGATAATGTTGTTTTTAATGAAGCTGTTTTGCTATTAATTTATAATTAGTGAAAGTTTTCCTCCGCTGTAATATTTTAATCATTTTATGTTGTTGCCTTAGTCTCCGTGCTATGTTATGAATTTTTATTTCGCCCGACCACCCATGCTTCTAGTTATATCCGATTTTCGGGGTGCCCAGAGGTGCGGGGTGTCACACATCCAAGTGTGATCATAATAGTTATCCGCCCTTAGCTGGTTAACCCTCTCATTCGGGACTTCCCCATTGACTTCTTTTCTTTTCTTTCTCGTGACATGGTTTGGGATCTTGTTAGGACTAGCAATTCTTTTCCTTGTTTGGATGTCCCCTCTTCTATACTTGGATTTGCTTGATATCCCACTGGCATGATCCGAGTTTCTAGGGCACCTCTTGAACTAGCCAATTCTGCTAAAGAATTCGCTTGTGAGTTTTCCCCTCTCGAAACTTGATGTATGGAAAAGTCTTCAAACAAAGAAAGCATTTTCAATATCTTCTTTACATATAGAGATAGCTTGGAGTCTTCTGTCTGATATACCTGCTTTATTTGATTTACCATTAGTTGGGAGTGACTAAAGATCTGAATTCGTGGGATTTTGAGCTCTAATGCCAGAATTAACCCTGCCACCATCAATTCATATTCGGCCACATTGTTCGTTGTGGGAAACCATAACTTCATGGCATACTGTAAGCGGTGTCCATCTGGTGTTATTATCACATTCCCAGCACCGGCTCCCTGTTCGTTTGATGCACCATCGATGAATAACTGCCACACAGGTTTCTGATCCTTTTCTTTTCTGATTGCTCTTTAATGAAGTTAGCGCGTTCTTTAATAAAATCCTCCACTGCTTGACTTTTGAAAGCGGTTCATGGCTGAAATTCAATATCATACTAACTAAGGTCGATTCCCCACTTTACCAGCCTGCTTGAAGTTTCTGGCTTACTGAAAGCATGCTCTAAGTTTTCGTGCTGTGAGGATCAGCAATAGGCTAGCTTTTCTATCACTAGGGGCCAAACTTCCGCATCTTTTAATTGCCTTCTTACATAATACACTGGAAGTTGAGCTCCACTTCCTTCTTTAATCAACACTGAACTGACCGCATGCTCAGAAACTTTCATGTATAGGTACAAGTTCTCTCCATTCTCGGGACTAGAAAGTATCGGTGGCTTTTCCAAATGACTTTTTAACTCCTGAAAAGCTTTTCTACAATCTTCCCCCCGTTCAAAGTTTTTCTTTTTCTTGATTACGTCGAAAAAGGGGATACATTTTTCAGTTGCTTTTGAAATGAATCTGCTTAGAGCAGCTACCCTCCCATTCAAACTCATTACCTCTTTACTGGTTTTGGGTTCGACCATATCCTTAATAGCTTGAATTTGGTTAGGACTAGCTTCGATCCCTTAGGCACTCATAAGGTAGCCTAAAAACTTCCTCCGATGGACTCCGAAGGAGCATTTCTATGGGTTCAGTTTCATTTGATATTTCCGTAGTATTCTGAACATCTCTTCTAGATCCTCAAGATGATTCTTAGCTTCGCCAGACTTCACTAGCATGTCATCCACATAAACTTCCATATTTCGGCCAATTTGTTCTTTAAACATTCTATTGACTGGCCTTTGATAAGTAGCCTCTGAATTCTTTAGCCTGAAAGGATTTGCTTTGTAGTAGTAGATTCCCCTTTCAGTAATGAAGCTAGTGTGCTCCTCATCCGGCTTGAACATGGGTATTTGATTTTATCCCGAATATGCATCCATAAGAGATAATAATTTGTGCCCACTAGTTGCATCAACTAACTGATCAATTCACGGTAGTAGGTAACGGTCTTTCAGACAAGTTTTGTTCAAATCAGTATACTCAATGCAATTTCTCCACTTTCCATTCGATTTCTTCACCAACACCGGGTTTGCTAGCTATTTTAGGTAGTAGATTTCCCGAATAAACCCATTTTAGAGGAGTCTCTTAACTTCTTCTTTCAACGCATCAGGCCGTACTCTATCTAATTGTCTCTTTTTCTGTCTAATAGGGGTTGCTTCCAGATTTATGTTTAGCGCATGACACATGACCGACGGATCAATTCCCACCATATCTGAAAGAATCTAGGCAAATACGTCCTTATTGATCTTAAGGAATTGGATTAAATCTTTCTTCAAGTAGCTATCCAATTCTTTTCCCACTTTGACTACCTTAGTGGTATCATTAGGATTTATGCATGCCTCCTCAAGGTCTTCAATGGGTTTTATTATGTAACGACCCACTTTTCCATATAGTTTAAGCTGACAATAAACCCCACATGTCCAACCCAAATTGAACGGAAAGGTAGATAGTTAGGGAAAAGAAATAAGAAAGAAGACAAGAAGAAACTAAGCAACACAGAATCTCACAGCGGAACGAATAATCTATATTATATAACAAATCTTTACACAAAAGCAATATTGTAATTTATATAAACAGACATCAATCAGAGTACACTAACCTATTTCAGCTTGGACAGTTATAACAACCTGTCCTCACAACTGCTAAATAATATACAACAATGCATACAACGAAAATATAATCATCTACGTGAATACATCTCTGGCCTCCAGCTCCTCTCCTGAAGCTCCAAAATATCCATCCATACCTAGAAAATATGCTTGGTCTGAGCCGAGCATTTAGGAAAAACCATGCCCGGGTCAGTCTGGTTAAACTAGCGTGATAAAACACAATCAACTTGATTCTTAAAGTTTAATAACCTTTTCAAAACAAAGGTATCTCGTAAGACCTTACCGCAAATAAACATAGATGGGTTTTTACCTTACGATAACCAAAACTCCTTTATGGAAAATCATCTTATATTATAAAAGTGTCAAATCGCCAAAGTAATAATAACAAGTAGCTGTGATGCATGTGTTGTGTACATCACAACGATACTAGTCATAAAAATCTAAATCTGAATCGGCTCGTTCGCTAATTGTGTAGGATTTCCATGGAAATGCCCTTGGTACTTCGAGAATGGTCCTCCTACCAAGGATCAGAATTATCCTTCCGAGGGTCAGTGCCTGTCTAGCCGAGGTACATAGGAAATACATAACTGGCCACCTAGGCCGAGTGAATTGCTCTTAGAATGCATAAAATAAACGATAGGGACCTGCTAGAATGAGAGACAACTACACTCTTATGGGTTAGCTAGGCCCCTGGGCTATGCATCCTATCTTTGGTTTTAGTCATTTTCGCTAATGAGGCTATGCCCGACTTTCCAGCTCATGCACCATCTCCAAAATAAATTATGGAATCCCACATGGACTCCCACGGCTTAACAGGTCACGGAATCAAACCTGAATTCCACATCTCAATAGATCTTGGAATCTCACACAGATTCCCACACTCTAACGAGTCATGGAACCCCACATGTATTTCAACATCTCAAAGTATAACGCATCTCCTCCATTTAACTGTATATAGTTTCGGAGTAGGTCATGGGTTCTGAGTCATCTCTTATGGTACACTCTCCATTTCTTGGGTGCTCCAAAAACCATTCATTATATTTCCAGAATGCTCAATACCGGTTCTTTAGGAAATAATCAGACAATACATGAGATCGAAGATCACCCCCTAACTGTTTAAGTGGATGGATCTCCTTATCATTTGTCCTAGAAGATCCACAAGTTTATACATACAGTATAGCCACCCGATGGTTACCGTACCATATAATTCTCGCATTTCTCCTAGATATTTAAAAGTTAAAATCCTTCGGTGTTAAGTAGGAAATTAATTCTCTAATATCAAAATTAAGAAGGATTCCATATTTAGGTTAAGATTTGATAGTCGGTTATTTAAGTATCAAATAAACAACACTCAACCAAAGATTACATTTCCCACTGAAATCTCTAAGCCTTATTTAATTTAATTTCGATAAATTGAAACTCTTTATCAAAAACAGTCATATACTTCTCTCACTAGAATAAGTATATTAACAAATCATATCTTTCAAGAATACTTGAAAACCTTTTAAAATGAATATGGAAAGCACCATACGGTATCAACCATGGATCGCAGCTCAATAATTACGTCTCTATCCCAAAGAAATCCAAACTTAACTTAGGGAATCTCAGCATCCCGATTTCTGCCATGCAATTAATCATAGATTGCAGTTTGCACAATGGTTACATCGCTATCCCAGCGAAAATATAACAAACTGTAGGCAGTCTCTGCCCCTCGAATTACGCTATGAAAATATACCATTACTTCCCGGAATATTTTATTTTAATAATTACCTCAAAATAATGCTTATAAAGTTTCTATAATAATTTCCAAGTTTAGTTTAGGAAAATACCCTTTTATAATAGTTTACTATATAATATATTATTTTTAAAACAATATTAATGTTTGAACAAATTATTTTTGAAATAATAATATTTTAATACTAATTAATTCTAAAATAATAATTAACTTTTCAATCAAATCATTTTTTTTAGAGTGACGGGTGTGTAGCATGAAACTACACAGCCGGTTAAATAGTTATATTATATAGTACTGAAGAGGTCGATCGACAAGCCCGATCGATGGCCAAAAAATAGGTGTGAAGCAACAAAACTATAATAGTAATACTAGAGTATCATAGACTATTGCATATTAACTGTAGTACGTGATATCCCCCTGTAGACTAAGACTACCTCTCCGGAGATGCAGTGGTGCTTCCCTGGGATTCTACTGGCTGGACGCTGTACTGCGGGAGACTCGGGCGGAAAGGCGCAGAGTGACATTGACCTGTTATAGAGGAGAAAATGTGAGTGATAGTTCTACAGGTTCCCTCGAAATGGCGTTTTGGTTTCCCATATACAAGGGCATTCCTCTCTTTCCAAATGCACCAGCTAAAAGTTGATATGAAGGTGTCCATCAGCAAACTCTGCTGATTAAACTGCCAATACTCGAAGTAGGAGGTCACGCTGGGGATAAACCCCAGAAGATAGGCACTAGTTGCAGCCCAAATTGAGTAAGAGAAATCACATTTGATCTTCATAAAAAGATTTATTACCCCCTCCAACTGTCAAAAATGGCTTCCCTCTCCAACCCCCCCTCCCACATATCCCAAACCCCTCCAAACCCCTCCTCCCGCCCTCCGGTAACCACTCCACCAGCTCCTGTACCGTCCGGCAATCCTCCTCCGATCTCATTCGTACCCAAAAGATACGCCTCCTATCTCTGCGCCAAGTCCACCTCCACCCAACCGACCTCGGGAAGGGATATCACTGATAAAGCTAATTCAGCTAGCCCATCACAACCCCACCCAGTCAATACCAAAATTATCCCAGAAAGATCTTATGCACAAGTGGCCGCTCTCCCACCACTCATTCCCGAACTCCCGAGACTGAAACGTCGGCGTTCCCTGCCGTCTTTCGCTAATGTACGCTCCATGATTGAAATTTTAAAATCCAAGGGACGATGTCTAAATTGCGCCGGGAGTGGACACCTGGCTCGAAGCTGCAGAGACTCAAAGATTTGTTACAAGTGCAATCTTTTCGGTCACTCGCAATCAACATGCCCCGAGGCAAAATCAGCCGCCTCGTTTCCCGTGCGAGCCTCTGCCCCTCCCGCAAAAAACAAAACATCAGCTCATTCGTATCGGGACCCAGTGCCACATTATTACACTGCCAAGCCAAAAAGTACCCCCAAACCAATTAAAATTCCGGAGTCTCCTCGTTCCCCGCTCCATTCTCATTCCAAAAAATATCCCGAACCCCGAACCTCTGCTCCCTCTTCACAACAATTTTCAATGGACAACTCCACACTCTACCTCACTACAACAGTAATTAATGGTATCTGGACGCTGGAATCATTACACCAAACCCTCTCTACCGCTCTCCAACACACTGAGTTGCCCATCTGGATCTTAAGCAATAACAGCTTTGTCTTTTGCTGTCCTACACACGAAACACTCGTCCGCGCCCTACAACTCCGAACCATAACCAAACCAGGCGGGGCCGTCCTCATCCAACCCTGGTCTGACCTCGAACCCTCCTCTGTCAACCTAGAACCGGTCACCTGGGCTCGCGTCCAAGGCTTTCCAGAGCTCCTCCGAGACAAAACGGATGCGGTGCGCTCCGCCCTGAATCCATTGGGCCGCTTCGTTGAATTCAATTGCTGCAATTGGGCAATGATTGATCATCGATACCTATTCGCCAAAATTCAATTTTTTTCAGGTGTCTCCACTCCCACTGCTATCGTTGCAAACCTAAATAACCATGACTACCTCCTCACCGTAGAAAGATGGGAACATGCACACCCAAACCGAAACCCCGAGTCGCTACCAATAGGGACAGACTTGGAGGAGGCTTTCAGATGCTTTGACGAACATATCCCCCTACACGAACTCAACTCGGAAGACAGATTCGATGCTATGAACTTTGACCCAGATATCTTTGCCCCTCTATCTCCTCTTGACCCCATCCCTATGGTTGACCTCATTCATCAAGACGCACCAGAATTCGAGGCCCCCAACCCACCTGAAAATTCCTTCGAAGTAATGGGTCCCCTTGGCTGGGACAGCTGGCCGACTGAAGACCAGAATTGGAACCCCTACGCAGATCTAGACCTGTCCAACCCATGGTTCCTCCAATTCCCCATCCATAGCCTTCCTCCTGTTCCCAACTCCAGCAATCAACTTGCACTCATCCCCTCACCATTCCACCCACCTCCAGATAACTTTCACATTCCACGTAACCAATCCGAGAACATCGCCCCCACTCCCACGGATGACTGAGCAGTTGCATCCTCTCCACCTCAGGTTGGACAAGAGTCTCCAAGGATCACTCCCACAGCAGTCAGACGAAGCGCCAGACTACATAAAGCTGCATCTCACCCTGGTAGTTTTTTCAAACCCGTAGTTTTTTCCTCTGCAAATAAAATTTTAAATAAAAAAATTGCACGTTGCATGGGGGTGAAACTGCGAGAGGAACATCTCGCTGCCATGCAATCACTATAATTGGAGCGTTCATCCCCATCCCAATGAAGATTATCACCTGGAATGTCAGGGGCTTAGGGGACCCCAGCAAAAGAATCGCCCTAAATCTCACACTGTCCCCACACAAAAGTGATATTCTCCTCATCCAAGAAACTAAACTCGTGGACCCCTCTCCTACCCAAATAAGACAGCTAGGTGGGCCCCATCTTTCTGGGTGGGCCCATTTGAATGCCATAGGTTCCAGTGGTGGTTTAATCACCCTCTGGAATGAATCCACTTGGTCTCATTGTCAAGCCATCCTTCATCCTTCTGCCCTTCATGTTTCACTTCGCCACATCCAAACCAACACCATTTACTTCTTTTCCAACATCTACGGCCCTCAAAACCCCACCGATAGAAATACCCTCTGGAACAACTGCCTCACCTTCGCCACACACCTTAATGGCCCCTGGTTACTCGGGGGAGACTTCAACACCACCAGAAACACCATCGAAAGAAACTCCGGAAACGCCTCCCAAGACTCAGATTCATTCAATTCCTTCATCAGTTCCGGCTCCTTAATTGACCCACCAATTAACAACAGACTTTATACCTGGTCAAACCGTAGATCAGACCCGTCACTAGCTAAGCTCGACAGATTCCTTTTCAATATCAATTGGGATGATTTGCACCCCCTTTCTATTGTTTCCGGCCTAGCCTCGACCATCTCAGACCATTGCCCCCTTATCTTGGACTCGGGTTCATCCTCCAATCCAAATTGCCCCTTCCGCTTCGAACGCCTATGGACCCTAGAACCCTCCTTCGACAATTTCATCCAGTTAGCTTGGTCCCAAACTGTGATGTCCAATTCCGCAATCGCCAGAGTTGTCTCCAAACTCCGTTCAATCAGAAAGATCATCAAACCTTGGGCCAAAAATATTTGGGGTTCCCTCCGCTCGCGCATTTCCTCCACTCAAGATGCTATCCTAGAACTCAACATCCTCGAAGAATCCCGACCCCTCACTCCAACCGAACATTCTCAACTGAAGACTTTAGAAACCGAGCTCGATAGACTAATCAAACAAGAGGAAATTGGATGGAAGCAAAGATCCAAAGCCAAATGGTTAGAGGAGGGAGACAGGAACACCTCCTTCTTCCATCGTATGGCCAACGGCAGACGCAGATCTATCAACATCTCGGAACTAGTGCACAACAACTCTAGCTTCACCGAATCGTCTGACCACCTCCGCCTCTTCACCGACTACTACCGTAGCATTCTAGGCCAAGCTTCTCAGGCACTCCCCCCCATTGAATGGAACCTCCTATACCCATCCTGTCCCCCAATTTCTGTCGACCACCCTTTTTCCGAAGAGGAGGTGTGGGCCACGCTTAAGGACTTGTCAGACGATAAGGCCCCGGGCCCGGATGGTTTCGGCCCATATTTTTTTAAACGATATTGGGAAACCATCAAAACCGACATACTAGATATGTGCGAAGAATTCCAAGCCAACCCCTCTTCAATTGCTCGCCTCAACTACGCCAACATCATCCTCCTCCCCAAATCCCCAGGCGCCAACACCCTACCCGCTTTCAGACCAATCAGTCTCCTAAACACCACTTTCAAAATCATCACAAAGGTTATTGCCAATAGACTCCAAGCAGTCATCGACCCTCTGGTAGGGGCGGAACAGTCTGCCTTCATACAAGGCAGAAACATTTTAGATTGTGTCGCTGCCACCCAAGAAGTTGTCTCCTACTGCCATAGAACATCAACCCCTGGAACCCTTCTAAAATTAGTTTTTCCAAAGCCTTTGACACGGTACACTGGGACTTCATCTTAGACCTTATGAAGCATAGGGGTTTCCCGACAAAATGGTGTGGGTGGATTGAAGTGATACTCAACACAAGTATCTCATCCATCTCAATCAATGGCTCTACTGGTGGTCACATTAAATCAGCTAGGGGTCTGAAACAAGGGGACCCGCTCTCTCCCCTAATCTTTGTCTTAGTAGCGGATGTGCTCAACCAGATGATCAAGCTTGCCTCGTACAATGATCTTTTCAAAGGTATCCAGCTTCAAAACTCAGATTTAGCTGTGTCAAACCTTCAATTTGCAGATGACATGATCCTATTCGCTTCCACCGACATCAACCACATCCATTGCCTCAAGGTTGCGCTATATGTCTTTGAAACAATTTCTGGCCTCTCTATCAATTTCAACAAAAGCTCCGTCATCATGCTCGGCAACTCCGCTAACCTCGGTCCTACAATATCATCCCTGCTCAATTGCAACCTAGCCTTATTCCCCATTTTCTATCTAGGCATCCCCATCCGCCCAACCAATCTCCACCGCGCCGACTGGCTTCCCCTCATTTCCAGAATTGAATCCAGACTCTCAACCTGGAAGGCACACTCGTTATCCTCTGCAGGTCGTCTTGTCCTAGTCAAATCGGTCCTATCAGCTATCCCCTCATACTGGATGTCCTTCCTCAAGCTTCCATCCTGGGTTATCAAGAAAATTGACTCAATCAGACGCTCGTTCCTTTGGAACGGAGGCAACGCAAAATGTTTGGTCAACTGGAAGACGGTGTGTTTACACCGCAATCATGGTGGGTTAGGGATTACTGACCTTCACACACTCAATCAGGCGTTGCTGTCCAAATGGCTTTGGAGATTACTTACACCTGGAAATTTCATCTGGAAATCGTGGATCTTATGTCAGCATTATCATTCAAACCCTCACTTGGCACTCCACCTCACCACCCGGTCCCACCCATCCCCTTTCTGGTCGGGGGTCCTGCAAACCCTACCTAGAGTCAAAGCACTGTTTCAAGTTAAAGTCGAAAGCGGCAACAGGTGCCTATTCTGGTTAGATACCTGGTATGGACAATTGCCCCTCGCTAAACTACTAACCAACCTCTTCTCACACGCCGCCCTCCCCAATGCAACAGTTGAAGACTATCTCACCCTAGGCCCCGAACACCTTTGCCCACCTTCCATCTTTGATGCAGATCTAGTTCCTGAACTTCTCTCCGCCACAAATATCCTCCTGTCGATCCGCCCTTCCAACAGTCAAGACCTCTTTCTCTGGGCCCTTGCACCTTCCAAAGGATTCTTAGTCGCCTCCTGTTATCAATACCTAATTCACCCCGGTCGCCTTTTCTCCTTCCCTAGGGTTTGGCATTGCAACCTTCCACCTCATATAGCCTTTTTCCAATGGTGCCTAATTTCTGGCAGAATTAATACCAAAGACAGACTCAACAGACTCAACATCCCCATTGATTCGCGCTGCGTGTTTTGTTCAACTCAGAACGAATCAGTAACTCACCTTTTCTTCGAATCAAATCATTTTAAGATAACTTTAATTAAAAATTAAAATATACTTTTAAACATTTTAAATAATTAAATAACTTTGAAAGCAATAATTAAATACTTTTAAATAACTTTTAATAATCATAAAATAATTAACTTTAAATCGTTATCAAATAATTATTAATTATCTTTAAAATGTCATTAATAATTAATAATCATTCTTAAAACAACTTTGGTTCAAAAATCAACTTCCAAATTTGGAAAGAGGCTTAGTAACTCCAATGGTATTTAATCAAGTCACCATTAATTCCAATAACAATCTAAGTTATAATCCCAGTATTTACAGGACATCAAATATGTAAATTAAACTCACCACTAACAATTAATTGTTAATACAACACTTGTCCAATACTAACTAATTGGAATGTAGTTAAGTGTCTACACAAATGTAATAGAAGAATAGGGTTTTTGTTTGTTAAATAAATGTCCAAATTAAATTATCTAATTAATAATAGCAGAATGGTGATTTATTCTGCTAAACAGGGTCCAATTAATTTAATTAGCGGAACAGTGATTTATTTCCGCTAAACAAATGTCCAATTTATCGCATTCAATTCAATTTTACTCAACAGTATTTTATTTGGCTACTTAATGGCATAGACAAAAGATAATTGAAATCAATATCTAAATAAAAGTCAAGAATAGATCATTAACTACAATAAACGATTATAATTAATATTAAATCCATTTACAAATCAAAACTGAATTGGTTTCAATTAATCGAGACAACTTATAATTAACCCAAATTGCTTGTCAATTAAAGAAATTTAATAAATGATTTATTCTTACTTAATTTAAATTAAACAGTCCATTAATAATTAACTGATTAATTAACATATAATTAATTAAATAAGAAATTACTTATTTATTCAATTTCAATTATTATAAATCAGTAAATTTTACATTGTTGTAATCTTGACAATATTAGTTCAGATGAAAATACTTGGCGATAGGATACGGATGCAAAATTCTGCGCGTCGATTGGATTTGATACAAAGGAGAAATAATGGTTTTAAATTTATAGGTTATTAAATACAATAATTAATTTAATTTTCCTTTTCAACAAAGCCAGCCCATTCGAGACAATTCGGCCCATCGAACTAAACTCGACCCGAACCCTCCCGCTTCTTCTTCTCCCAGTTTTCCTTCTCCTCCCTTTCATTTTCATATGCGTCCACAAATCTGTGCATGAATGTGTGCACATACACACTGCCTCCAGCCATTATACCTCGCCGCCGACCATCCCCCTAGATCACCCACGACCATCGCAACGCGACCTCCCAACTGGAAACGCGTCAAAGCTTCAGTTCGAAAATTCGAACTTCTCAACCCAAAACTATAACAAAACAGTGCCACCCAAACACCTCGCCATGCCACCCACGACCACCATCCATCACCTGGTTACGTCCACGACATCGCCATCGCCTCCTCTTCCAAATCCCCCCTATGCGCACGGCCCTCTCTCTATCAACGTCGCCATTCTCACGAGAACCCGAGACTAAACAAACCACTCGAAAATCCTAGTTTAATTTGTCTAGCCCACTCACGCATCTAAAAATCACCGCACTATTTTTCCAAGATGCCGCATCAACCCCTCCTCCTCCACGCCCAACGCCTTGTCACGAAATCGGTCAGATCACCGGAATTTGGCATTTCGCCCAGTTCCGTTCATCTCCATAATTCCCCCTCCACACAACACTAAAAATCCTCAAACCATCTTCAAAAATCATATTTTTCAACTATGAGTACACTATACAAGTTATTCATTAAATTATGATAGTTGATTTTCGTCCATAACTGACCTACTCACGGTTATATAAGTTTTCCTCTGCCTCTGCTTCATGAAATTAAACGAAATAAATTCTAAAATGTTTCAAACTAAAAAACAACCGATTTTTGTTTTGAAATCATGTTTTAAAACTTAATAGATGTGGAGATATTGATTTATAAAGTTGAAAGTTAAAACTGTTTTAATAAGAAAACATGAACAGGGAGGCTTCCTGGAAGAAGTACAGTATTTTTGCATTGTAGGTGGAATTAAACATGTCAAACACATTCATATATATACATATACACTCCATAGATACATATACACTTAGCATGGAACAAAGATTCATCCAAAATCAACGGTTATATAAATATATATACAATAACCAGTAAAAAAAACAAGATGTTTACTCATAATTTATAACTAGATGAACCGCCTAATCTTCACCAAGCCTTTGAACTCTCAACCCTTTTTTATCTTAACAGCAGAGATTTTTTTTAAGTATGAACAAGTATGGCCATATATATATATAGAATGGAAAGAAGACAGTAGATCAATAGGGTGGCTATGGGTACACATATAGGGTGGCTGAGATGCATGTACAAGCTTCATTTTTATTTTATTTTATTTTCTTATGTGGGCTGATTTGATTTTTGTTTTTGGGCTGATTTGATCTTTGTGGGTGATTTGATTTATAGTATGCTTGATTTGATTTATTGTATGCTTGATTTTATGTTTGCCTTCATGAAGCTTGTATATGTGTATATATATATTTTTATCATAAGTTTTAAATGGTGAAGTATATATACATATATATATATTTATTTATTTATTTTATCATATCCAGCAATTAGCCTTTGAAAATTTAGTATAGTTTTCAAAATTCCTAAATTCAGATATTCTCAATATCAGCAAAATTAAGTTATTCGACTTATAAAAATTAATATTTCAATACTTAAAATTAGTTAATTATTCTAAAAATAGATGGCTAAAAATCCGGGTCGTTGCATTCCTCCCCCTTAAAAGAATTTTGTCTCCGAAATTTCCAGTTGAAGCACATTCAATAATATTCATAAGCTCGCATGATGTCCATAGATCATTCATATACTGAATCTGATTCGATCACTACTCGAATACATGACTCCACTTCCAAACCAGTATCGCTCACCCGATTTATTAGTGCGGACCTTGATCAGGCTCCTTGGTTAGGAACCTCTGTTCTCCTTACATAGTTTTAGCTATGATAGAAAATCTTGGTTCCATATCAAGAACCCACATCAAGTGCTCGTCGTCAAAAATCGAGTAATAGATCCTTATTCGGTATGGTGTGAAACACCTCAAAGCCTTATACTCGAATATTAGATCAAAACTATATGGGAAGAAGAAACGATCTATGTCCATCTCACACATTTATTAAATTGAATATCCCTAATAATAATTATATTATTAGTAAATTATTTATGAAAAACATTTTCATAAAACAAAAGTTAAGTTGTAAAACTTAACCCTAAGGGTATACCCAACCATTAGATTTAAATCCTTATTCTGAATTCACTTAAGAATTTTAAATACTCGGTTTTCATTCAAAACACTTTTTGAAACCATATCAAATATATTTACAAATAAATAGTTTTATCAACTATCAATTTGCAATTTACTTTTGGATTCGTTCAGATTCGAACTCGTCCCAACCATACAACGACAAAAAGAATAATTTACTAAGTGCACAATACCGCTTGCCTAAGCAAACTTCCGATCGTCACTTAGAAGATTATTTCGATCATCAAAAAACGAATCGAGACTTATTTCCTGAACTAACCAAAGAAATGCCCATATTTCCCCAAAATTTCCTTTTCAGAGGTATTTATACTCAAATATATTTCTAAGCAGCTTTTTCAAAAATATTGGTACACCATAAACCCTTTTTAGACCCAAAGCTATCTCAAATAAAATTATTATTTCCTTTTTCCAAAATCATTTGAAATAACAATATACACTTTACTTTATAGTAAATCAAACCATACTTTTGGAATCAATTCAAATTTATTTTATCTGGGTCCTATTGGTAACAATTGCCTATTTAGAAACTTGAAAATATTTTCAATACTATTATTAACCCTTTAAACCGTGAAAACCATTTTGCCAAAATCACCGGGATTTAAATTCTCAAATTCCTTTTATTTATAAGGCACATTTTAATAAATCAAATTTTAAAATATCTCCTTTTAAAGGAAACCATTTTCAAATATTTATTTCAAAAATATTTTAGCTTCCTTATGTACATCATTTACCAGGTATTTACTTCAGAAATATTTAAGTTTTCTTTTAATAACTTCTTTTATTAAACCCAATTCAATACACCCAACTTTAATATTCAATCATAAAATATTATTTTAAAATATTCCAAATTTAATTAAACAACATTTATTTAAACTTAATCAAATCAATTTTTATATTTCTAAAATATTCATTTTAGAAATATTCAAAATTTTCTTTTAAATAAATAACTATTAGAAATCAAATTTCAATCCAACATTATTAAACGAATGCCTTATATTCAAATTGTGAAATTTAATTCACAAGGTACTCGTTTCAATGTTCTTAAAATTTCCTATCTACCCAATCCAGATTTCAAAAAAACAAGATTCAAGATAGATTTATGGATAATAGTCAATGCTCAGAAATGGTCGAGCATGACTGATCAAATCCTAGATGATAATGATGGAATATTATCCTTCCTAACAACCAAGCACAATCAGAATAACTATGAAAAATTATTCTTTTATATATAAAATACATTTCCAAATAAAATTATTCCATTTTCCCATTTTAAAACAATACTGTGTCAATCGGTCTTGTTCGAGTGTTTAGGAAATCCCTATCGATAACGTTGGCCAAACGCATCGACCAGAATTCTTAAGCCACTCAACATAACAAACAACACAATACAAAACATTTTTATAAAAATAAAAAATATGCGCTCTCATATACACTCAAACTCATTCTAGGGTGTCACTTACCCTATCTCTAATGAGTTCTACCCCACCAAAGCCAAGGTTCTCGCTTAACCTTCAGCTCTGATACCACGTTGTAACGACCCACTTTTCCGTACAGTTTAAGCTGACAATAAACCCCACATGTCCAACCCAAATTGAAGGGAAAGGCAGATGGTTAGGGAAAAGAAATAAGAAAGAAGACAAGAAGAAACTAAGCAACATAGAATCTCATAGCGGAATGAATAATCTATATTATATAACAAATCTTTACACAAAAATAAAACTGTAATTTATATATACAGACATCAATCAGAGTACACTAACCTATTTCAGCTCGGACGGTTATAACAACCTGCCCTCACAACTGCTGAATAATATACAACAATGTATACAACGGAAATATAATCATCTATGTGAATACGTCTCTGGCCTCCAACTCCTCTCCCGAAGCTCCAAAATATCCATCTATACCTGGAAACTATGCTCGGTCTGACCCGAGCATTTAGGAAAAACCACGCCCGGGTTAGTCTGGTTAAACCAGCATGAGAAAACACAATCAACTTGATTCTTAAAGTTTAATAACCTTTTTAAAACAAAGGTATCTCGTAAGACCCTACCGCAAATAAACACGGACGGTTTTACCTTACGATAACCAAAACTCCTTTATAGAAAATCATCTGATATTATAATAGTGTCTGATCGCCAAAGTAATAATAAGAAGTAGCTGCAATGCATGTGCTATGTACATCACAACGATACTAGTCATAAAAATCAAAATCTGATAAGGCTCGTTCGCTAATTGTGTAGGATTTCCATGGAGGTGCCCTCAGTACTTCAAGAACGGTCCTCCTGCACAAGGATTAGAGTTATCCTTCCGAGGGTCAGTACCTGTCTAGCCGAGGTACATAGGAAATACATAACTGGCCACCTAGGCCGAGTGAATCGCTCCCAGCATGCATAAAATAAACGATAGGGACTTGCTAGAAAGAGAGACGACTACACCCTCATGGGTTAGCAAGGCCCCTGGGCTATGCATCCTATCTCTGGTTTTAGTCATTTCCACTAATGAGGCTACGCCCGGCGTTCCAGCACACACACCATCTCCAAAATAAATTATGGAATCCCATATGGACTCCCACAGCTTAACAGGTCACAGAATCACACCTGAATTCCACATCTCAATAGATCTTGGAATCTCACACAAATTCCAATACTCCAACGAGTCACAGAACCCCACATGGATTTCAACATCTCAAAGTATAATGCATCTTTTCCATTTAACCATATATAGTTTCGGAGTAGGTCATGGGTTCTGTGTCATCTCTTACGAGTACACTCTCTATTTCCTGGGTGCTCCAAAAACCATTCGTCGTCTTTTCAGAATGCTCAATACCAGTTCTTTAGGAAATAATCAAACAATAGATAAGATCGGGGATCACACTATAACCGTTTAAGTGGACGGATCTCCTTATCATTTGTCCTAGAAGATCCACAAGTTTATACGTACAGTATAGCAATCCGATAGTAACCGTACCATATAATTCTCGCATTTCTTCTAGATATTTCCAGAGTTAAAATCCTTCGGTGTTAAGTAGGAAATTAATTCTCTACCACCAAAATTAAGAAGGATTGCATATTTAGGTCAAAATTTGATAGTCGGTTATTTAACTATCAAATAAACAACATTCAATCAAAGATTACATTGCCCACTGAAATCTCTAAGCCTTATTTAATTTAATTTCGATAAATTTAAACTCTTTACCAAAAACAGTCATATAATTATCTCAGCGGAATAAGTATATTAACTAATCTTACCTTTCAAAAATACTTGAAAACCTTTTAAAATGAATATGGAAAGCACCATACGGTATCAACCATGGATCGTAGCTTAATGATTACTTCTCTATCCTAGAGAATTCCAAACTTAACTTAGGCAATCTCTACCTCCCGGTTTCTGCCATGCAATTAATCATAGATCGCAGTTTGCACAACGGTTACGTCGCTATCCCAGCAAAAAAATAACAAACTATAGGCAGTCTCTGCCCCTCGAATTACGCTATGAAAATATACCATTACTTCCCGGAATCTTTTATTTTAATAATTGCCTCAAAATAATGCTTATAAAGTTTCTATAATAATTTCCAAGTTTAATTTAGGAAAATATCCTTTTATAACAGTTTACTATATAATATATTATTTTTAAAACAATATTAATGTTTGAACAAATTATTCTTGAAATAATAATATTTTAATACTTCTTAAATAATAAGTAACTTTTAAATCAAATCATTTTAAGATAACTTTAATTAAAAATTGAAATATACTTTTAGACATTTTAAATAATTAAATAACTTTGAAAGCAATAATTAAATACTTTTAAATAACTTTTAAGAATCATAAAATAATTAAATTTAAATCATTATCAAATAATTATCTGTTATCTTTAAAATGCCATTAATAATTAATAATCATTCTTAAAACAACTTTGTTCAAAAATCAACTTCCAAATTTGGAAAGAGGCTTAGTAACTCCAATGGTACTTAATCAAGTCGCCATTAATTCCAATAACTATTTAAGTTATAATCCCAGTATTTACATAACATCAAATATGTAAATTAAACTCACCATTAACAATTAATTGTTAATACAACACTTATCCAATACTAACCAATTGGAATGTAATTAAGTGTCCACACTAATGTAATAGCAGAACGGGGTTTATTCCTGCTAAATAAATGTCCAAATTAACTTATCCAATTAATAATATTAGAACGGTGATTTATTCTGCTAAACAGGGTCCAATTAATTTAATTAGCGGAATAGTGATTTATTTCCGCTAAACAAATGTCCAATTTACCACATTCAATTCAATTTTACTCAACAGTATTTTATTTGGCTATGTAATGGCACAAACAAAAGTTAATTGAAATCAATATCTAAATAAAAGTCAAGCATAGATCATTACCTACAATCAACGATTATAATTAATATTAAATCCATTTACAAATCAGAACTGAATTAGTTTCAATTAACCGAGACAAGTTATAATTAACCTAGATTGCTTGCCTATCAAAGAAATTTAATAAATGATTTATTCTTAGTTAATTTAAATTAATCAGTCCATTAATAATTAATTGATTAATTAATATATAATTAATTAAAGAAGAAATTACTTATTCACTTTCAATTATTATAAATCAATAAATTTTACACTGCAGAAATCTTGACAATATTAGTTCACATGAAAATACTTGGCGATATTACCCCGACGCAAAAATTTGCGTGTCAATTGGATTTGATACGAAGGAGAAATAATGGTTTTAAATTTATAGGTTATTAAATACAATAATTAATTTAATTTTCCTTTTAAACAAACCCAGCCCATTCGAGACAATTCGACCCATCCAACTAAACTCGACCCAAACCCTACTACTTCTTCTTCTCCCAGTTTTCATTCTCCTCCCTTTCATTTTCATATGCGTGCACGAATCTGTGCACGAATATGTGCACATACACACTGCCTCCAGCCATCGTACCTCGCCGCTGACCATCCTCCAAGATCACCCATGACCATCGCAATGCGACCTCCCACCTGGAAACGCGTCAAAGCTTCAGTTTAAAAATTTGAACTTCTCAACCCAAAACTGTAACGAAACAGTGCCACCCAAACACCTCGCCACGCCACCCATGACCACCATCAATCACCTGGTTACGTCCATGGCATCGCCATCGCCTCCTCTTCCAAATCCCCCCTATGCGCACGCCCCTCTCTCTCTATCAACGTCGCCATTCTCACGAGAACCCGAGACTAAACAAACCACTCGAAAATCCTAGTTTAATTTGTCTAGCCCACTCACGCATCTAAAAATCACCGCACTATTTTTCCAAGATGCCGCATCAACCCCTCCTCCTCCACGCCCAACGCCTTGTCACGAAATCGGTCAGATCACCGGAATTTGGCATTTCGCCCAGTTCCGTTCATCTCCATAATTCCCCCTCCACACAACACTAAAAATCCTCAAACCATCTTCAAAAATCATATTTTTCAACTATGAGTACACTATACAAGTTATTCATTAAATTATGATAGTTGATTTTCGTCCATAACTGACCTACTCACGGTTATATAAGTTTTCCTCTGCCTCTGCTTCATGAAATTAAACGAAATAAATTCTAAAATGTTTCAAACTAAAAAACAAACAATTTTTGTTTTGGAATCATGTTTTAAAACTTAATAGATGTGGAGATATTGATTTATAAAGTTGAAAGTTAAAACTGTTTTAACAAGAAAACATGAACATGGAGGCTTCTTGGAAGAAGTACAGTATTTTTGGGTTGTAGGTGGAATTGAACATGTCAAACACATTCATATATACACATATACACTCCATAGATACGTATACACTTAGCATAGAGCAAAGATTCATCTAAAATCAATGGTTATATAAATATATACAATAACTAGTAAATAAAACAAGATGTTTACTCATAGTTTATAACTAGATGAACTGCCTAATCTTCTCCAAGCCTTTGAACTGCCTAATCTTCTCCAAGCCTTTGAACTCTCAACCTTTTTTTATCTTAAAAGTATAGATTTTTTTAGTATGAACAAGTATGGCCATATATATATATATATAATAGAAAGAAGACAGTAGATCAATAGGGTGGTTATGGGTACACATATAGGGTGGCTGAGAAGCATGTACACGCTTCATTTTGATTTTTTTCTTTTCTTATGTGGGCTGATTTGATTTTTGTTTTTGGGCTGAGTTGATCTTTGTGGGTGATTTGATTTATAGTATGCTTGATTTGATTTATTGTATGCTTGATTTTATGTTTGCCATCATGAAGCTTGTATATGTATATATATATTTTTATCATAAGTTTGAAATGGTGAAGTATATATACATATGTATATTTATTTTATCATATCCAGCAATTAGTGTTTGAAAATTTAGTATAGTTTTCAAAATTCATAAATTTAGATATTCTCAATATTAGAAAAAATTAAGTTATTCGACTTATAAAAATTAATAATCAAATATTTAAAATTAGTTAATTATTCTAATAACAGATGGCTAAAAATCTAGGTCGTTACATATTCTTTCTGTTTTCCCTCGGCAATCAAATTCAGTGACAACTGGGCTTTCTTCAGCAGAATTAGCATTAATTCTCTTCCACTTGCCTCCAGGAGGTGTGTATCTTTCATACGTGCGCTTGTTAGTCTTATTATATTTAATTTTTTCTTCAAATGTTGGATGAAAAAATCCATCATCCGTAGGCCGAAAAACAGTGGAAGAATCAAAGTAAACAGAAGACTTCCTTTTATACTGATCAATTGTAGCGAAATACATTTCTCATGAGCTGAATTGTTCCCTACGGACTGTGCCCCAGCCCCTCTTCGTCAAGAATTTCACCATCAGATACTTTGGCGAGACTAAAGCATTTATCTTGTGAAGCGCTGGTCTGCCAAAGAAGGCGTTGTAGTAAGATGGCTGGTTGATGACCACAAAGAGAGTCTCGAATGTTCGGCAAAATGGTGGCACCCCCATTTGTACTATCAAATTTATTTGACCCACTGGAGTTGACCCTTTGTTGTTGAATTCGTAGATTAGTTCCATGCTGGGCTCTAGCTTGTCCTAAGGGACGTTCATCTGATCGAAGGCATGCTTAAAGATGACATTGACTGCACTGCCCGTATCCACAATAATTTTGGACACGATAGACTGTCCAATTTGAGCTGTGATCATTAAGGGATCAATGTGTGGATGATGAACTCCCTTCTTTAACTCTTGGGGGGTGATGACAAGATTTGGCATTAGAATTTTGAGTCGCGGATTTTTCAGCGGGGGCTCTTCTTAAACTGAGAATACACCCTCTCTAGCCTCCTTAATATATCTGTTCCTTGCCCCTTTGCTTGTCCCTGCTGGATGTGGCCCACCATGAATTACATCGACCCTGTTCAGCGGTGGGCTTAATCTCAAAGGGTCACCCTCCTCCAGAATATTAACAACATTATTTAGGAGCTTCTGCGGACCATCTCATGTTTACAAAACTTTCTGCTTATCTTGAATGAAATCTTTTAAATGACCTTTGCGAATCAACTTCTGGATGATTCCTGCCAATACTCTGCATTCGTCGGTCTTGTGACCATTTGCTTTATGGTACACACAGTAGTCATCTTCTTTTCTTTGCTCTGGGTGGTTCTTAGCCTTGAAAGAAGTTGGGAAATTAACTCTTTCCTTTGCTACAACATAGACGTAAGACAATGGCTTGTTCAAAGCGGTTGAATTAGCAATAGGTTCTTCCCATTTTATGCCCTCGATCTAGTCCAAATCTTCCTCCTTCCTTTTTGGGCATTGCTTTTCTTTTTGCATGATATAGCTCATCCATTCGAATGAACTTGTTAGCTTGAAAGTGGAAGTCTTGCAGATCTTTGCACCCATTAACAAAAGGTTGCTTCCAGAATGGAGTATTTTCAATCAACCCAAAGTGTACCACTATGAGCTTATCACGGTCATTCATATCCTTGGCCTTTAACACTTTAGTGTTGAATCTTTTAAGATAATCTCTCAAAGACTCCCCTTGTCTCTGTTTTATATTAGCCAGAACTGTGTAGTCTATGGTCGGGTCTTTGCATATGCAAAACTGAGCAGAGAATTCGTAAGAAAATTGTTTCCACGAGTAGATGGACTTTTCTCGTTATTGTCTATACCATTTAGCTGCAGCCCCTTGGAGTGTGACAGGAAATAATCTGCATCGAATAGCTCCTGATGCATTATAATGATCCATCTGGCTATCGAAAGCCATTAAGTGGTCATCTGGATCTGTGATTCCATGATATTTCATAGTTGGAATCTTCACATAAGATGGAATAGTTGTTGCCATAATTTCATCTGTGAAGGGCGGCACTCGCTCGTTGTCATTCACGTTTTCGTCCAAGGTCCTCTTCCCTTTTATGTTCAGCACATCCTTAATTGCTCCCTCCGCCGCATCCTTTAGATAGGCTTCGACGTCATGATAGTTTTTCTGGTTTGGATAGTATTCCTTCGACGTTGAGCTAGCAGATTGTTCAAGTGATTTATCCAACATCCTTCCTTGATGATCAGCTTTAATTTGACAGCGTTCCTTCTTTATTGAAGATGTGAGATCGATCTTGCTCTTGTTTTCGTTTGAATGGGCCTTCAAATTCCTTCTTGGTGAGACCACCTCGTCTCCATTTGTTGGCCTCGCTATTTTTGAGGATTTCTGAGATAACGCCATCTTGAGAAGTTCTTGCATTTCTTACAGTTGTTGTTCTAAGTGCTTGATTTTGGTGGTGTTATCCTCTTGCCGAGCTGATACTGAAGGTTGTCCTGGAACTACCCCTCCAAGTTGAAGGTTGGAGTGATATTTTCTTCGAAGGTGTTGGTGTGAAGTACCTCCTCATCAATCCTGCTAAGTCTCTTTGATTTCATTTTCCTATGCTAAGTTAAACAAACCAAAATTAGTCTATAAGGTAACCACAAGCATGGAGGTTCGAGCCCTCCTTCTAGCGCCAAAAATATTAACAAGAAAACTTATCAACATCCCCAAAGCTTTGTGAATGGCAAATAAGATTATAGAAGGAAGATTGAAAAAGATTACTTCCTTTGAAACCTCTCTTTCGACCAAGTTGACTTGGTCAAATCTCTTTTGGAGGATAATTGACATATTGCTAATGAATCATTGATCAAATTAATGTCATCAAGATGAAGGTAAGGAGGTAGCATTTATTCGAAACCCCTCTTTCGAATGACTCGAAAGTAGCTAATCATATTTAATATTCACCCCTTTCAACCATGTCGAAAGGTCCACCTAAACCCTTTCGATCATGTTATAAGGTCTGGTTTTCCCATAAAGGGATGTAGCTGCTTTCGACATCATTGATTTCATTCCTTATGGAGAAACTCCTTCGAAAGGGTTGAAGATGTGGTCATGTGTATGTTCCTTTCGAAGGAATCCATCCTTAAATGATAACTTGTCATTCATGAACTAGGTGTCTTTCATAACATCCCTTTCGACAAGGTCAAAAGGGGTTTCATCCTTCTGAAACAAATCTAATTCACGATGGAGCAAGCTTCATTTGGTGTATTCAATAGAGGATCATCTTGGATAAATGTAAGTTCCATAGACTTATCAATGTCGAAACATCATCATCATCTTTCTTTTTCATCATGCTTATCACGATGATAATGTGTTTCTCAAGTATTCTGTCCAAGTTGATCCCACAGCTTAGCAAAAGACAGAAAGAAATTAAGAAAATAAGATAGCATCATGTGCAATTGAACATTAGTCTAACTATGATTGTAATGATCTTCCTCATAATCAAAATCCTTAATGAATTAGTGCATTTCTCCCTTTTTATTAATCCAAAATGAGTTACAAGTTTGAAAGCTTTTTTCCAAATCAATTTAGGGTTACAAAGATTTTATTGCTGAAAAGAAGTAGAAGTAAATGAAGTGAGCTTTGGATTCCAAAATCTGGTCCGTAAAATTGGACCCCTTGGGTCTTATTTATAGATACAGGTCGGCCCCCTTTCGCACCAATGCTTTCGACCCAGTCGAAAGGTCGCTTTATCTTCCGCATCATCCTATCGACATGGTCGAAAGGCCTCGCCTGCTTTCGATGCCGTCGAAAGGCTTTCCTTCCAAACTCTGTAATGACCCACCTTTTTAGATGGTTTAAATCGACAATAAACTACACATGTCAACTCAAACCATTCAAAAGGGAGGATTGTTAATGGGGTAAATAAGAAAATAAGAGAAAGGAAAGTAAAACAAAACATAGAATCTCACAGCGGAATGGCAAAATATAATAATCAAATAAACAGTTCATGAAGCTATTTTACAAATAAAATTTGATTACACTTTTACAATATATCAGAGTAATACATACAGCAGGAATAATAAATAATGCAGTGGAACAACATGATGCAGTGGAATAAATATAATAGATAGTAATAATATACTAAATCTTCGTCTTCGTCCTCCAGAAATAAGGTCTTCAACACTGAAATGCTCAGACTGACCCGAGCGTAATGAAAAAACAAAACATTTGAGTCAGAACTAAAAGATCTTATGTAAGTTAAATCAAAATAAGTAAATATGAGTGTAATGGCTTCAGAAATGTTTATGGGATTTTACATCTCCTATCCAGTGTCTAAAGTGCGTGTAATAACTTAAGAGATGTTCGGGATTCCATCTCCTAAGGATCCGTTAAACTATCTACATATGTAATACAATACGCTATTATAATATGTCTACAGTAAAGTATTAAAATAGCGTTAAAGCGTTACCTATATCCCCCTTAACGCATTTTTATAAATTCCATAGTCTATACAGTACCGTAATTCCTCCGTAAACTGGAGGGCTATTAGAGGGCAGTACATAGTGTACGACACAAACCAAACTCATAGTGGGCGCGATCAGGATAAATATGACAAGGCACGCGAGGCAATGCCCAGGGTAGGATACCACCGTTTTGTGGATCCGGACTAGTGGTAACGCATAGCAACTACTACCGCCCACCTCGAGACACACTCCCATAATCAAATCAAAGGGTGGCCACCAAATCAAATCACAAGGTAATATATATGGTTTCGAAGAAGCATGCTTGATATGGGGAGCGACCGGACTTGGCCCGACGTGGCTCCTGATTTAGTCATTTTAATTATGACCCGAAGTTCAAGGCTATCCATCATCGTTCTCTTACTTCATTCCAGCAGCATTCGCCAAACCATCCTACTTCATTCTGGATTCTCCACCACGTGCACAGTTGTTAAAATGGTTTCCGGTATTGGTAGAGAGTATAACAATATCTGATCCTAGTCTCTTTAACAACCAAACACTTATTTCACAACGGTTGGTTCTTTTACATTTCCAAAACCGATTAATAATTGATATCAAAATATCATATTCAATTTAAAATATCCCTCATTTCAAGACCATCATATTTACTCAAAATATGTCATTTCATTAGAAGATATCATTTCAAATTCCAACGTAGGTTATAACATCATTTAACCCTATTCGCCTTTAAATCAAGGATTTAAATATAAACCATTCAACCTTGCACCGTTTGAATTTTAGAAAATAGTTTGGTTAGTCATAAATAGTTTAAAAATAATTTAAATAGTTAAAATAGTTTTAATAGTTTAAAATAGTTTAAATAGTTTAAATAGTTTATAGTTTTAAAATAGTTTAAAATAGTTTTAATAGTTTTGAAATAAAATGGTTTGATTATTGCAAATGGTTTATATAGTAAATAGTTTTTTTTTGAAAAATCTAAATAATCTGAATTTTAAAATAATAGATTTTTAAACAGTATATATTAAAATAATTTTATTTTGAGAATAGTATCAAATCAAACTGTTTCTTCCATTTCAACAAATCTGGACCATATTCAGATTTCAAATCAACAAAACTCAATTTTAAATCTTTCAATTCAAATGACTCAATTTCGATTTAGTTCCAAATCAATGTGATTTCAATTTCAATTCGAAATAACTTCAATTTCCGAACATTCATTTTAACTTCAATTTCGATTCAATAAGTCAAATCAATGATTTAAATTCAATTCCATTCTTATTTTAAACCATTTCAATTAATATTAATTTCAAGCCCAATTTCAATTTACTTATTTAAATCACTTAAATCAAATTAACTTCATTGTTAAATTTTAAGATCCAAATCTTCAAAATACTTCAAATTCCTGAATTAATGTCATATATAGATTTTAACTTTACATTTTCCAATTTAATTCTTAAACAATTTCTTTTTAACCATTTCAATTTCAACCTTCAAAGCTTGAATTAGAAAAATAATTAAATTCATATAAATTTATAATTTATTTCCTTTAAAACAATAACATTTAATCAAAAATCCAAATTCAAGATTTTAAACCATTTAATTTAACCAATCCGGTGTCCGTATATAATTTTCTATCCTATGGCCAAGTGATACGGATATATATCATTTCAACCCGCAATAAATTTAAATTTCCGGATATATATCATTTCAACCCGTATCCTGAATCACAATTTTCCAAATCCATAAAATCGCTCGATTTTATCATTTCAACCCATAACGATTTTTCCCTAATCTATAAGGTCGTTCGGGTGTGTATCATTTCAACCCATAGTGATTTTCCTAACAATAACTAAGGTAACTTGCAGTGTGTTAACAATATATAAAATAAACATAACATCAAATCATTCAACAGGACAACAATTAAACATCCATCACAATCATCATTCAAATCAACCAATAAATCCCAATAATTGACTGGTTATCATTATCGGGTATTTAACTAGCAATTCAATTCCAATATTAATTCAAATGGCAATTAAATTCAATATAAATTCAAATTAAATTTGAATGACAATTTAAATATACCAAACAACCATCAATAAATTTCTAATCACATCATAAATTTAATTAACCAACATAAGATGGTTTAGCATTTGTGAGTGGGTTAAAACACTCACTTTCGATTTTCAGTCGATTTAAAATTCAAATAAAGCCCAAAATTTGAACAGCCTTAGAAGGTAGTTAAATCAGTTTCAATATGTCCGAAATTTCCATACGATCGCAATGGAGAAAACTGCGCATGAATCCGAGCTCGTATGAAAAAGTTATGGATGTTAGAATTTTTAAAATTTTAAATTAAATAAAATATTAACTAGGGGCAATTTCGTAATATCATTACCTTTGAAACCTAGCAGCCAGTAACGAACCACGAACATCAAATTGCACTTGAGCCGCCACCTTCGAATCAAAAACACCGCTACCTCGCGACACCACTGGCCTCTCCTTCTCCGACCGCCAACAATGGACCTGCGCGCGATCCTTCCATGCTCCCAGGCGACGACCGCCGCCGCCGTGTATTGGTGGCAATTCTGGCGAAATCGTTGCTCCATATTATGAACGAAGGCCAAATCTAAGGCCTGCTCGACCCCCTCTACTGCCGGTGCCCTCGGATCGTCGTAAGGGTTAAGATCCACCGTTAAATGAGAAGCCCTAATATGGACGGCCGAAACTAAATCACCAATTTCTGGCCAAAACATGATTTGATTGCAAAAACAAACTACAGCAGTAGATTGCACTCGTCGAGAGCTTTCCAGCGATATATAACATGACATATTTTGAGGAGTTTGGATTTTGAAGTTTGAATTTGAAATTGGAATTAGGGTTTTGGGTTGAAATTATCTGACATTTGAGAATGAGGAACAAATAAGAAGTTGATGTACATATAGAAATAATGAAATGAGAAACAACTAGGGTTTATAACAGCCTATATATAGGCAGAGATAGATAAGAAAGAATGGACATATCGAATTGGTTCGAAACGATAACACGACCCGAAAAGCCTGTTTCGTTTCCGAAACGAAAATGAGTCATCAAATATATCGAAATATATGTTTTCGATATTTTTAAACTCAATGGAACTAGTTTCAAACTCAAATTCCATTGTATACAGAAGTTAGCTTTTAAAATCAGATTATTTTAATTGAATTCATTAAATTGATTTCTACGCGTTTCAAGCCCACATGATTAAATGACAAGTCAGATCGTTATGACACTTAAAATCTTACAAAAATTCACTGTTATGAATCCGATGAAACTAGTTTCGTCAAAATCCAAGACAATGGCCAAAATGGCTAATTTTCACGTTAAATAAATAAATTATTATTAAATTGATTTAATCACTTTTCAAATTCAAATTTAAATGTTAACAAATTGTTATCATTCTTGATTACATAGAATTTAAAATCTAAAAATAAAATTTCCATATCAAATTCAATATTTATGCACTAATTACAGCGTTTAATTACAACAGTAATAAATTCATTAATTATAATTTTAATTCCAATAAATTCATTTATTTTGATTTATATTCTTATTATTCAATCAACAATACCCTATGAATTTTATTAACATAAGTTTACATTTTATTACATCCATTATTTTATAGTTATCATCTTTTACCATATTAATTGGAATATTTATATTTAATTACATTAATTCCAACCATTGATTCCAACAATTATTTTGTTCCTTATTAACTTACAATTATAATCAAATTAATTTTACAAATATTTCAATTGATTGAAATTACATTAAAATAGTTATCAATTACATTAAATTAACATTATTAAATTAAATTCTAATAATCCATTCCATTTATAAATCATAAATTTTAATTTCTCCCAATAATAAATTCTAAAATCTTATTAAATTTGATAGTTTTAATTATCAAAATTACGGGTCGTTACACTCTCCCCCACTCAAAACTTTTCGTCCTCGAAAAGGAACGAGAAGGAATTAAGAAACTTCATATAATTTTATTCAAAACATTCAATTTATAAACACTTTAAATTTAAATAATTAAGTATTTTAAATAAAATATATCAATTTATAAACAATTAAATTTTCCATATCCAAGTTTAATAAAAGTTTGAAAATGTTTTCACTTTCACAAAAAATTTCTAAGTCTTAAATTCACGAAAAATTTCGGTAGAGTCTCCTTTGTACGGATATGTCCGGAAAATAATAATATCAATAATTACAATATATATATATATATATATATATATCACATTTCAAAAATAAAACATCCCAAACCACGGGAAAAACAATAAAATATCGCTATAAAACCGTAATCCAAAAACGTACCTATTTGTCGGGCAAACAACTTTATTTATGAAACCAAAAGCAGTGGCTATTGCTTCCATAAACCTGTATTTTACTTATATAATCCAAAATAGTCAGAATTATGTACAAGAGAAATATTTAGTTGTTTCAATTAGTAACAAAAGCAAATCAACACAAAACTATACAACCATCAATATGCAACCAAAGAATCCATCATACATTCATAACAATCAAAACTAATGGTATGTTCGGGTTCAGAAACTTTTCATCATACAAGGATGATAAATAAACTAATAAGTGTACCTTACGCTCAATAGCCTTAGATAATTACTTAATAGATTATCCATACAACCTTAAACAATTTGAAGTATCCTTTCCCAAACTTCCCATAAGCCAAACAATACAAATTTTAATATTTAAGTTTATTCGATTGGTTTCTTTTCACATTATTAACCTCAGATTTATTTTAAATTCTCATTTATTCATACAATGTAATCATTTTTTAGTTTACATTCATTTACTTACATAAATTATTTCACATTCAATATCTGAAGTCATCAATAAATCAATTCATGAAATATTATATAAGTTTCCTTGTAATTAAATTCACATGCATTTACTTATATAACTTGATTCCATTTAAGATGAATATTCATGAATAAACATTTCATACTTAAGCGTTTCTACTTTTTAATTCACATTTATCCTTTCTTTTATAGTATCAATTAATAATAAAATTATTTATGAATCATTTATGTCATTTCTTAAGTTTATAAACATTTTCTTAGATAATATTCACTTTTTACTATTCAATCTAATTATTAGCATTTCAAACCATTAACTTATGCTTATGCATTTCATGTACATCAAAATTCTTATTTTTAGAAATAATTCCATTTGAACACTTTCATTACTTAAGTTTTACTTGTATAATATTCTATTACATATTCCTATTTAACATTACAACTTTTAAACATTTCTGGTAAGTTATATATACATATATGTTTTAAGAATGTAATTGAATGTTACACAAATTTACCTTATTCATTTTAGTTAACAAAATGTTCAATAATTACATCTTCTAAATTTTCATATCTTTTGATTTACAAGTTACAAATTTCCATTTTCTTATATATTTCATTAATCACTTAGCATCTAAATTTTTTATTTTCATTTTAGAAGTTTCCAATTATTGGAATAGTTATGGTTTCATTTCATTACAATAATTGAAATCCATAATTTATAGAAACTTAAGAACTAAATGTCGGGTTCATTTCAAGTCATTTAAAATAATATATATATATATATATATATATACACTCATAACCTTTATCTATCAAAATCATATTTAGAAATTTAAAATTAAGATTTCTTTATCAAAACAAATGTGTAATAAAGCTACTGCAGTGGTCTTCCCACTTGGAACTCGAAAATGAATGTCGATGATGCGGCCGTCATCACCGAAATTATTTTCCAGCGACGAGAAAGGGGAGTACAGAACTTATTTCCTTTCAAAATTCCTTTAAAACATTTCTTTCAGATCACATTGAGAATATTTATCCGAAAATACTTCCAAATAATACTAATATTATATTCCAAAAATTCATTTGAAAACAAATTTCAAAACCCCCGGAACTTAAGTTCTCAAATTTCCAATTAAATTCATTTTATTTGTAAATCCTATTTTGAAATCAATATTTATAAAATTTTCCTTCCTAACAAACAACATATCACATCCAACTATATCTATTTATAAAAATTATTCTTTTATATATAAAATATAATACTAGGTAAAATTATTTCATTTACCTATATTTCAAAAACAATACTGTGTAGGTCTGCCCTATTAAGTGTTTAGAAATCCCTATCGATGCCTTAGCGTCCTATGTACCGATCAGAATTTATAAATACTAAATAGAACAAATTAACACAATATAAAAACATTTTATAACACTAACAAGTATGCTCTCTCATATATATACACTCAGACAAACTCATTCTAGGGTATTACTACCTTATCTCTAATGAGTCAAACCCCACAAATCTAAGGTTATCGCTAAACTAAAGCTCTGATACCAAATGTAACGACCCACCTTTTTGGACGGTTTAAATCGATACTAAACCACACATGTCAACTCAAACCATTCAAAAGGGAGAACTGTTAATGGGGTAAATAAGAAAATAAGAGAAAGGAAAGAAAAACAAAACATAGAATCTCACAATGGAATGAAAAAATATAATAATCAAATAAACAGTTCATGAAGCTGTTTTACAAATAAAATTTGATTACACTTGTACAATATATCTGAGTTATACATACAGCGGGAATAAATAAATAATGCAGCAGAACAACATGATGCAGTGGAATAAATATAATAAATAGTAATAATATACTAAATCTTCATCTTCGTCCTCCAGAAATAAGGTCTTCAACACTGAAATGCTTAGGCTGACCCGAGCGTAATGAAAAGACAAAACAATCGAGTTAGAACTAAAAGATCTTATGTAAGTTAAATCAAAATAAGCAAATATGAGTGTAATGACTTCAGAGATGTTTACGGGAATTTACATCTCCTATCCAGTGTCTAACGTACGTGCAATAACTTAAGAGATGTTCGGGATTCTATCTCCAAAGGATCTGTTAAATTATCTACATATGTAATACAACACGCTATTATAATATGTCTACAGTAAAGTAAAGTATTAAAATAGAGTTAAGGTGTTACCCATTTCCCCCTTAACACATTTTTTATTTTTATAAATGCCGTAGTCTATACAGTATCATAATTCCTCCATAAACTGGAGGGCTATTAGAGGGCACTCCATAGTGGGCGCGATCAGGATAAATATGACAAGGCACGCGAGGAAATGTCCAGGGTAGGATACTACCGTTTTGCAGGTCCGGACTGGTGGTAATGCATAGCAGCTACTACCGTCCACCTCGAGACACACTCCCATAATCAAATCAAAGGGTGGCCACCAAATCAAATCATAAAGTAATAGATATAGTTTCGAAGAAGCATGCTCGATAGGGGGAGCAACCCTACTTGGCCCGACATGGCTCATGATTTAGTCATTTTAATTATGACCCTGAGGTCAAGGCTATCCATCATCGTTCTCTTACTTCATTCCAGTAGCGTTCGCCAAACCATCCTACTTCATTCTGGATTCTCCACCATGTGCACAGTTGTTAAAGTGGTTTTGGATATTGGCAAAGAGTATGACAATATCTGATCCCGGTCTCTTTAACAACCAAACGCTTATTTCACACCGGTTGGTTCTTTTACATTTCCAAAACCGATTCATAATTGATATCAAAATATCATATTCAATTCAAAATATCCCTTATTTCAAAACCATCATATTTACTCAAAATATGTCATTTCACTGGAAAATATCATTTCAAATTTCAATGTAGGTTATAACATCATTTAACCCTATTCGCCTTTAAATCAAGGATTTAAATATAAACCATTCAACCTTGAACCTTTTGAATTTTAGAAAATAGTTTGGTTAGTCATAAATAGTTTAAATAGTTTAAAAATAGTTAAAATAGTTTTAATAGTTTAAAATAGTTTTAATAGTTTAAAAAGTTTTAAATAGTTTTAAAATAGTTTTTAATAGTTTTAATAGTTTTGAAATAAAATGGTTTGATTATTGCAAATGGTTTATATAGTAAATAGTTTTTTTTGAAAAATCTAAAATCTGAATTTTAAAATAATAGATTTTTAAACAGTTTATATTAAAATAATTTTATTTTGAGAATAGTATCAAGTCAAACTGTTTCTTCCATTTCAACAAATCTGGACCATATCCAGATATCAAACAACAAAACTCAATTTTAAATCTTTCAATTCAAATGACTCAATTTCGATTTAGTTCCAAATCAATGTGATTTCAATTTCAATTCGAAATAACTTCAATTTCCGAAACATTCATTTTAACTTCAATTTCGATTCAACAAGTCAAATCAATGATTTAAATTCAATTCCATTCTTATTTTAAACCATTTCACTTCATATCAATTTCAAGCCCAATTTCAATTTACTTATTTAAATCACTTAAAGTCAAATTAATTTCATTGTTAAATTTTAAGATCCGAATATTCAAAATAATTCAAATTCCCAAAATTAATGCCATGTATCGATTTTAGCTTTACATTTTCCAATTTAATTCTTAAACAATTTCTTTTTAACCATTTCAATTTCAACCTTCAAAGATTGAATTAGAAAAATAATTAAATCCATATAAATTTATAATATATTTCCTTTAAAACAATAACATTTAATCAAAAATCCAAATTCAAGATTTAAAACCATTTAATTTAACCAATCCGGTGTCCGTATATAATTTTCTATCATATGGTCAAGTGATACATATATATATCATTTCACCCTGCAATAAATTTAAATTTCCGGATATATATCATTTCAACCCATATTCCGAATCACAATTTTTCAAATCCATAAAATCGCTCGGGTTTATCATTTCAACCCATAACAATTTTTCCCTAATCTATAAGATCGTTCGGGTATGTATCATTTCAACCCATAGTAATTTTCCTAACAATAACTAAGGGAACTTGCAGTGTGATAACAATAAATAAAATAAACATAACATTAAATCATTCAAAAGGACAACAATTAAACATCCATCACAATCATCATTCAAATCAACCAATAAATCACAACAATTGACTGGTTATCATTATCTGGTATTTAACTAGCAATTCAATTCCAATATTAATTCAAATGGGCTTTATATTCAATATAAATTCAAATTAAATTTGAATGACAATTTAAATATACCAAACAACCATCAATAAATTTCTAATCACATCATAAAGTTAATTTAACCAACATAAGATGGTTTAGCATTTGTGAGTGGGTTAAAACACTCACTTTGATTTTCAGTCGATTTAAAATCTAAATAAAGCCCAAAATTTGAATAGTCTTAAAATATAGCCAAACCAGCTCCATAATGTCCGGAATTTCGATACAATTGCAATGGAGAAAACCGTGCATGAATCCGAGCTCGTATGAAAAAGTTATGAATGTTAGAAATTTTAAAATTTTAAATTAAATAAAATATTAACTAGGGGCAATTTCGTAATATCATTAGCTCTGAAACCCTAGCAGCCAGTAACGAACCACAAACGCGAACATTGAACTACACTCGAGCCGCCACCTTCGAATCAAAAATGCCGCAACCTCGCGAGCCTCCGACCCCATCGAGCATCACCACTGGCCTCTCCATCTCTGACCGCCTACCCTGGACCTACGCGCGAGCCTTCCATGCTCCCAGACGATGACCGTCGCCGCCATGTATTGTTGCCGATTCTGGAAAAATCATGGCTGCATATAATGAACGAAGGCCAGATCTGAGGCCTGCTCGACCCCCTATATCTGCCGGTGCCCTCCGATCGTCGTAAGGGTGAAGATCCACCGTTGAACGAGAAGCCTTAATATGGACGACCGAAACTAAATCATCAATTTCTGGCCAAACCATGATTCAATTGCAAAAAAGAACTGCAGCAGTAGATTGCGCTCATCGAGAGATTTCCAACGATATATAATATGACATAGTTTGAGAAGTTTGGATTTTGAAGTTTGAATTTGAAATTGGAATTAGGGTTTTGGGTTGAAATTATCTGACATTTGAGAAGGAGGAACAGATAAGAAGTTGATGTACGTACAGAAATAATGAAATGAGAAACATTTAGGGTTTATAACAGCCTATATATAGGCAGAGATAGATAAGAAAGAATGGATATATCGAATTGGTTCGAAACGATAACACGACCCGAAAAGCCCGTTTCGTTTCCGAAACGAAAATGGATCATCCATTATATTGAAATATATATGTTTTCGATATTTTAAAACTCAATGGAACTAGTTTCAAACCCAAATTCCACAGTATACAGAAGTTAGCTTTTAAAATCAGATTATTTTAATTAAATTCATTAAATTGATTTCTACGCGTTTCGAGCCCGCACGATCAAACGACAAGTCTGATCGTTACGAAACTTGAAATCTTACAAAAATTCACCGTTACAGATGCGATGAAACTGGTTTTGTCGAAATATGAGGCAATGGCCAAAATGTCTAATTTTCACGTTAAATAAATAAATTATTATTAAATTGATTTAATCACTTTTCAAATTCAAATTTAAATGTTAACAAATTTTTATCATTCTTGATTACATAGAATTTAAAATCTAAAAATAAATTTTCCATGTCAAATACAATATTTTAATATTGCACTAATTACAGCGTTCAATTACAACTGTAATAAATTCATTAATTATAATTTAAATTCCAATAAATTCATTTATCTTGATTTACATTCTTATTATTCAATCAACAATACCCTATCAATTTTATTAACATAACTTTACATTTTATTACATCCATTATTTTACAGTTATCATCTTTTACCATATTAACTCCAATATTTATATTTAATTACATTAATTCCAACCATTGATTCCAACAATTATTTTATTCCTTATTAACTTACAATTATAATCAAATTAACTTTACAATTATTTCAATTGATTGAAATTACATTAAAATAGTTATCAATTACATTAAATTAACATTATTAAATTAAATTCTAATAATCCATTCCATTTATAAATCATAAATTTTAATTTCTCCCAATATTAAATTCTAAAATCTTATTAAATTTAATAGTTTTAATTATCAAAATTACGGGTTGTTACAAACTCTCTAACTCATCCTTGCGCTTCTCATATTCTTATTCCAGACCTTTCGACCTTGTCGAAAGGGTCCTTTGTCCACCTTTCGCTGTTGTTAAGTTTTGAGTGTTCCTTCCCTCTGCTTTTTTCCGAATTTCTTTCGATGTCGTCGAAAGGGAAACAAATGCGCTTTTCTCTTCGTGTTGCTTTGTATTCATAAGAAGTAAAGATAAGAGTTTCTGACTCTGTCGATATGCTGTTTAGGGTTTCGAAGGTGTTGAAGTATTGATGATTCTATCGTGATAGGAAGCATCTAAATGCATGCTTGTGAATTGATGCGGAACCTTCACCTGATGTCATAGACTTCGATGTATTCGAAAGGCTCGACAATGCTTCTTAATGGGTTGTTTTGACTAATTTGAATGAAGGCGAAACCTTTGGTTTTGAAATGTTTGGTGCGCATATGAAAGGTTATTATTCATTGCCTTCGAAAGGGGTTCCGAGCTCGTCCTTGTTTTTCTATATTCACGAATCCATCTACATCGAAAGGTTTAGATGAAGCGGAAGGGTGGCGCTGCTTCCTTTTTCATCCTTTTCGAAAGCTTTTTGCATTGTTTATCACTTGTGAGGGCGCCCGGTGCTTGTGACTCCTTCGTAAGCTTTCTTAATGCCTTTAAAACATTCGTTCATGATCCTTGTCGAAACCCATGCTTGTAATTTCAGTAGAGTCTGACATTTTTATTAATCTTCTTTCATACCTTTGTTCTCGAGTGAGTTTTATGGTTAACAACTCGCTTTGGCGTTGGACAACACCAATAAAAGACGACACCAAACATTGATGAGAAGCGACATCTTCATTGGACTACGTTTTAGAGAAGCGTCTTTATATTGTATGGTGTTGAAGTCAATGACTCTTGACATCGATGGTTTGCATCTTTAATGATTGATGGTGGTATGGAGTTGAAGCAGCGTTAAGTATTGATGAGGTCTTCATAGCCGACTTACGATATGATGCTTGTCGACGATGCGATATTGATTAAGCACGATGTTCAACTTGACTTTGTTGACCTACTGCCTTGTTTATTCCACGTGGAAGCGGAGTGGTAGTATTTGAGGCTAAATGTTGAAAGGAGATGTCGACGTTGTTGATGAAAAGCGGTATTGTTTAAGTTCGTTGACATTTGTGATAAGCGGCTCTAATGACTTATGAGGTTGTTTGAGTAGCGACGTTCCTTATTGATGAAAGTCGACGTCAATTGAGCACGATGTCGGTGATAGGCGGTGTTGATTAGGAGCGGCATCTTCCCCGGCTTTGTTAGCATGCGATACTGCCAACAGGGTCTTTGGGTTCCATACTGAATGATGGGTCAACGCATGCCATCGAATTAAGGCTTCTTGATGAAGCGCGAAGTGAATGGACTTCAATGTTGCATGGAATGCGACGTGGTCAAATTGCATCTCTTCATGAGATACATGGATGTTGATTCTTTTCCTTTGTTGATGGAATGTAGACCTATCAAACGGGTTGGGCTGAGTCAAAATGGGTTAGGTCGAGTTTGACCTAACTCATTTATGACCCATTCTTTTTGATCCATTTATGACCCAACCCATTTAATAAGCGGGTTACCCATTTAATCAATTTAAAGTTTTAATTTTGATTTGACTAATAAAAAACAAGTAAATATAAACTAATTCTAATTTCAATTTTTACGTTTTGAATTTCGATAAAAATCAAAGTTTAAAATTTATAATTTTAATTATAATTTTCATCAAAATTTAAATATGGGGATGTGGTAGCCGGTTATTTTCTATGTACAACTGTTAGTCTTCATGGAGAATTATAGTGTGCGTCAACAATATAAAGTATCCGAGTGTTCCATATTGTCCGTAATTTAGGTGAGAGTTAACCGATTGAAGTCTCGCCTGATTTCGAGTTAGTATGAAGAAGTTATTGCAGTCCGAACAAAAAAAATAGCGGCTTCTGCACTAAGAGGAGTTCAAATATGAGGATGTGATAGCCTATTATTTTTTAAGTACAACTGTCAGTCTCCTTGGAGAACTACAGTGTCCGTTAACAATACGAAGTATCCGAGTGTTCCATATTGTCTGTAATTTAGGTGGTAGTTAATCGGTCGAAGTCTCCTTTGATTCCGAGTTAGTATGAAGAAGTTATTGCGGTTTGAACAAAACAAATAGCGGCTTCTGCACTAGGTGGAGTTCAAATATGGAAATGCAATTTTAAATGGGTCACCCATTTATATCCCTTTTAAAAATGGATCAACACAACTTATAACCCATTTAATAGAATTCATAAATGGGTTAACCCAACCCATTTATAAATATGCTAAATGGGTTGGGTTAATGGGTTGTGTCATATTTTGACAGGTCTAATGGAATGCGATGCTAACGAACCGTGAAGTGATGAAGTGCAATGTGTTTGAGGGGAGTCACTGAAGAGAAGCGGAAATGATGAATGGCGACATGATGAAGCATGGCATTAAAGTGAAGCAACGTCATAATTCTATTGAATTGACCTGTTCTTACATCTTTGGTATTGTTGGTCTTCGTCAAAGAACTTAGCAGTGTCAATTTCCTTGTGATTCCACTTCATATAACATCATTTTCGATACTAAAATTAAATGAGTAACATATAGGTTTCGGTCTTTTTTTTTAAATCGGTTACGCATGTGGTAGTATATAGTTGTATTACAAGTAGTCTTAGTTAGTATATAACATACTACCCATCAATAGATGTCCAGTGGTTCATATCATGCACTACGTAAGATTCGAACCTATGACCTCATGTACCAAAGTCAGAACATCTAACCACTGGGACAATAGTGCTTTGACTTTGGTCCATTAGGTCACAGGTTCGAATTATGCGTAGCGCGTGATTTGAACCACTGGACATTGTTGACTTGTAATATGTTATATACTATTTAAGACTTGTAGTACAATCATTTCCTACCATTTAAGTATTTAATTTTCAAAAAGAAATTAAAAAAAAATCAGTCTGCTCCATTTTTATTTTTTTTGATTGGATTGGATTTAATATGGATAATTGAGCCATGTGCACGCTTAGCCGTAAAACGTAATATTTTAAAATAAGTGACTACACTAAATATTTTTAAAATACAAATGTATCGCATAACTAGTATTAATGGCCTAAATGAATTGGAGTATCATAATTTATTGCAAAGATGACGTTGATGATACATAAAATAGGCTTGCATTAAAAGAAAGCTTTAAGAATGTAAAATGATCTTTTATTCAGTAATCGAATTCTTGTCTTCTGTACAACCTTTCTATTGTATTTATACAAGGCTGGAAAGAATAAAAGAAAATGAGTTGGGCTGTGATGCAAGGCCCATTAACCCAGAAGAAAGAAAACACAACTTATATTCTCTAAACCAATACAACCCGAGTCTTATTATGCCCCCTCAAATAAAACTAGGGTTTCAGTCCCTCTTCGTCTTTCATAGCGGCGGAGAAAACCCTGAGCTCATCTCTAAATCGATCAAAGTTCTTCCTTGAAATAGCTTTAGTAAGAACATCAGCTCGCTGATAATAAGCCTGAATGTGTTGGATCTGGAGTTTTCCACTTCCCGTTCGTTCGCGAACGAAGTGAAGGTCCACTTCTAAGTGCTTCGTTCTCGAGTGTTGGGTGGGGTTCATAGATAGAGAGATAGCACTCAAATTGTCCACCCGGATGATTGGCTTTTGATTCGGTATGAACCCTAATTCTCAAAGGAGGGTTTCAGTCCAAATGACCTCTGCAGTGGTGCTGGCGATGGCCCTGTACTCTGCCTCAGTGCTCGATCTCGAGATGGTGGCTTGCTTCTTCGTGCACCACGAGATGGGATTGCTGCCGAGGTAAACGCAATATCCGGTGATAGATCTCCTGTCATCTAAATCATTTGCCCAGTCTGAATCACTATAAGCCTGTAGATGTAAGTTTTTGCTTGAACTGAATTTAATCCATGGTTGATCGTCCCCTTTAAGTATCGTAGAATGCGTTTTACTGCACACCAGTGTTCATTTGTAGGAGTTTGCATATATTGACAAACTCTGTTTACACTAAAACATATGTCTGGTCTAGTAATAGTAACGTATTGAAGAGCCCCAACTATGCTTCTGTACTGTTTGACATTCTCGATGGGTTCACCTTTTTCCTTAGATAGCCTGAGATTGCTTGTCATGGGAGTAGGTAGAGACTTAGCTTTATCCATGTTTGACCTGACAAGTATGTCTGATATGTATTGTTTTTGAGATAAAATGATGTTTGAATCAACATCCCTTTGAATGTGTATGCCAAGAAAGAAATCTACCTCACCCATGTCTTTTATTGCAAATTCCTTATCCAAGTGTTTCATGATTGATTCGATTTCATGTTGATTATCTTTTGTGATCAGTATATCATCTACATAAACTAATATGTAAATACTGTTGTCCCCTCTCCTTTTTATATAAAAGGAGCAATCTGACTTGGTGGCAGTGAATCCCAGTTTAACCAAGACACCTTTTAATTTGTCATACCAGGCCCTTGAGGCTTGCTTTAGACCATAAATTGCTTTATGTAATTTGCATACTTGACTGATGCTTGCTTCAGAACCATAACCCTTTGACTGTTGCATATAGACTTCCTCTATTAATTCTCCATTTAAGAAAGCATTATGCACATCTAATTGCCTTATTCTCCAGTTTTTATGCAAGGCAATGGTTAGGATTTTCCTTACTGTTGCTGGTTTGATAACTGGAGAGAAGGTTTCATTAAAGTCAAAACCAAACTGCTGGGTATATCCCTTTGCCACAAGTCTGGCCTTATATTTGATGATCTTACCATCAGCATCTCTTTTAATTTTGTACGTCCATTTGCTTCCCACAATGTTTTTATGCCTTGGTAAATCGACAAGTGTCCATGTATTGTTTTTAACTAGAGCTTTATATTCTTCATCCATGGCTTTTCTCCATCTTTTATCTTTTATTGCCTGCTCATATGATGTTGGTTCCACTTCATTGTGTTGAGTGTTAAATACTTTGGGTTTATAAATCCCACTTTTTGACCTAGTAATCATGGGATGCTGAATAGTGGTTGCCCGTGGTTCACATTGCTCATCATTATGCTCATCAGTTGTATCATTTGTAGATTCTGTGTTGGATTCTTGCTGTGTGTTGGATTCTTGTTGATCATTATGTTGAGAATTGCCTGTTATGATCTGCTCTGAATGGTCTATAATTTCATTCCTTGTTGCTTCTCTGTTTGGTTGAATCTCAGTATTTATCCACTCTGATAATTCTGGCATGTGAATGACCCTAGTTTTGTTTGCATTAGTTTCTTCCATGTGCTTTTCCTTCTCTACAAAAGGAAAAACATTTTCATTAAAAACAACATGCCTTGAAATGTAAACCCTGCCTTGACTGTTTAGACATATGTACCCTTTTTGATTATGTGCATATCCTAGAAAAGTACATTGACTAGACCTAAGGCTTAGTTTATGTTTATTGTATGGTCTAAGACAGGGAAAGCACAAGCACCCAAAATTTCTTAAGTATTCATAGTTTGGTTTAAAACCAAACAACTTCTCAAAAGGACACACATGGTTTAACACTTTGGTTGGCATTCTATTAATGAGATATACTGCTGTGGCAAACGCCTCTCTCCAATATCTCATTGGTAGACCTACCTGAGACAAAAGTGTTAACCATGTTTCCACAATGTGCCTGTGTTTTCTCTCAACTAGACCATTTTGTTCAGATGTATGGGGACATGTAGTCCTATGCATAATCCCTTTTGTGCTAACAAACTCCTTTAGGGTTTTGAACTCTCCCCCACCATCTGTTTGAACAATCTTCACACTGTTGTTATATTGTTTTTCAGCACTGGTGATGTAGTGTTTCATAGCATTACATGTATCTGATTTTGCCTTTAAAAAATATATCCAAGTATATCTAGTATGTGCATCAACAATGGATAGATAATACCTGTCCCCCTTTGATGAGTTGTGTGGAGATGGTCCCCACAAATCAGCTGCCACAAGCTCAAGTGGTCTCTGATAAGTAGTTTCAGAAAACTGAAAGGGTAATTTGTGACTTTTGCCAGTTTGACAGTGTGTGCATAATGATAAATTGTGCAAAGGTGTGAAGGAAATTTTATTCTCATTCAACACTTGCTTTACTACATCATAACTAGGATGTCCCAATTTACAATGCCACATATGAAAAGTATTGTCACATTTGACATGATCCAAACTTGTGTTATTACAACAGACAACATTATTATTATTACAGATGTTCTTTGTTATCATATGGCTGAACTTGTAAAAACCCTGGTCCAGTTTACCCTGTAATAATATATCTTTACTCAGCATATCTCTGAGTAGACAAAATTTAGGGTGAAACTCAAAATATACATGATTTTCTTTTGCAAATTGTGAGACACTTATTAAATTCTTTTTGATACTTGGCACTCTTAATAAGTTATTTAGGTAGAGTAGCCTTGTACCTTGTATAGTGCCTGTTCCCACATGTGATATATTAACAGTTTCACCATTACCCATAAATACAGAATTCTTACCATTGTAGCTTTTGTTTCCCAAGTTGAGGTTTTGTAAGTTGTTGGTAATGTGATTTGTAGCTCCTGAGTCTGGAAACCAATCTTCTGTGTTGATGTCATCTGTCTTGATTGTATCATCTGTTGAGTTGTCTGAATTGTTTCTTGATTGATGATTAGTTTGGGCCATGTTTGCTGTGGGTTGTCTGCTTGACTGTGTTTGTTGAGGTGGATTGTAATCCTCCTTGAATCTGAAGTAATATTTATTTGCCATACGACCAAATTTCTCACAAATTTGGCATTTGACTCTGTTGTTGCTTGATGACCTTCCTCTGCCCCTGCCCCTTTGATTATAACCACCTCTTGGGTTCTGGTTGTTCTGATTATTTTTCTGACCTTTATTCTTTGTGGTTGAAACATAATTTGCTGAATATTCCTCTTGCATAAGTCTTCTCTGTTCTACTCTGCCTTCATGTGCAAGGAGAGCTGAGTTGACATAGTCAAGATCAGGTAGGGTTGATTGTGTGGCAATGAAAGTCACCAGAGATTCATATTCTTGATCAAGGCCATTGGTGATGATGAGAATCTGCTCACTGTTTGAGATATTATGCCCAACAGCTTTTAGTCTGTCACACAGATTCTTGATTTTGGCAAGGTATTCTCTCATGCTCATATCATTCTTTCTTGTATTTTGTAACTCTCTTCTATAGTGCATGATTCTTGCTGATGACTGTGAGTTGAAAATTCTTTCGATAGATGACCATATCTCATATGATGTGTAGCAACCAACTAGTTGGGACAATAGGGTTTGACTTATGGATGATAGGAGCCAAGATGCAAGCAAGTTATCTTGTTTCTGGTACAATGTGTATTCTGGGTTGCTAACAGTGTTCCCTGTATCATCAGTAATGTTAACTGGTGGTATCTCTTTGGTTCCTTTTACATAATCATGTAGATCATACCCTCTCAAAGCAATTTCTGTTTGATATTTCCATGTGATATAGTTGTCTTCATCTAAAGGTGTGTTTATTGCTTGATTCTTAGGTCTGATCAAGACAGAATCTGATCTCTGATTATCTTTGGATTTGTTGCCAGTGTTTGCTGAAGTGACATCTTCATCTTCGAGAGCCATGGTGGATCAAAAATATGGATAGACCAGTTTCTTGATCAAGAAAGCTGGTTTTGGTGGCCAAGAAATGTCCCAAAATGCAACAGAAAAGAGGGTACAGGAGAAAACTGCTATATGTATTACTGTTTTATTGAAAAACAATAATATGTATACAGAGATAATTGTACCTTCAGATGCCTGAGTTGAAAAAAAATGCAACCAGAGGTGGAGGTGATGATCTTGAGTTTGATCTGCCTCTTGGATGGCACCGTGGGTTGAGAACAGATGAATACGACTGCTGTAATGATCTAGAGAAAGGTATCTTCCCCTATGATGATAATATTCTGAGGGGAGAATCAATTCCTCAAAGGAAAACTGCCGTTTGGCAATGATGCTCTGATACCATAAAAGAAAGCTTTAAGAATGTAAAATGATCTTTTATTCAGTAATCGAATTCTTGTCTTCTGTACAACCTTTCTATTGTATTTATACAAGGCTGGAAAGAATAAAAGAAAATGAGTTGGGCTGTGATGCAAGGCCCATTAACCCAGAAGAAAGAAAACACAACTTATATTCTCTAAACCAATACAACCCGAGTCTTATTATGCATATCGAATTTTGACAATCGTACAATAATTTGGGCACAAATCGGGGATGTGTGTACAAGGTCTTTGATCTGAAGATGTTGGTTCAGCTCTTGTTCACGACAGTTCTCAAGTGTTTGTGTTCAACCAGTGGAGTTGAAGTGAAAGGGAACCATGTGCACAATATTCCCTAAAATGTATGATAAACATCACTTTGTAATAAGATTTTCACTTGATTGAATTTTAGGCATATCAGTTGATGTGTTTCCGTTGGTTACGGAGAAATTTATGAATATTGGAGAATATAGTGCACATGGTTGTGTCCTTATATGTGATATTACTTCGCAACATACATTTACCATTTAGAGAGAAAATGCAAGGAAAAATGGGGTTATTTATGCGTTGCTGACTGGTTATTTGGCTTTATTTTGATGAAAGACTTTAGTTTTAAGTTAGAGTATATGGTGGGTTTACTTTAGATTAAAGCTGAGGGTTACTTTCAAGTACTAATTGCTTTTACTCTTAGATAAGGCCCATACAAACAGAACTTTAGTTCCTTGTGGCATTATGTTCTCATAGCATTATACCTCTTGATTGTGATGTAATTCTAGGCATAGGATCATGCCTTTTAGACGTCAAATATGTCTTTCATCCGCCAGTTAATTGTGGTCATGGATATATAACAGGAAAGAAAGAAAAATGCTTCATTTTTGTTCGATCAACGCATGTTCTAGCTACCTTTCTTATTTTCCAAGACTTCTTGCGTATTATTCCCTAGCAAATCAAAATGACTCAAATGCTCACAACTTGGAGATTCTCCATTGGCCCATATCAAGAATTTTTCTTTCTTATCTGTACAATGGCTACATATGAATATGTAAACATCTTATGCTCGTTTCTCTTTAGAGGTTATACCATTTGTATATATAGATAAATCAATTTGTAGTGGACTTATCTCTAAAGCCATCTTTTCTTATCACCTTCGAGTCCAAACAAGTTGCAGTGACAAGTAACAACATGTTGTTTACTGATTTTAGTTTGAGTAATATGTCCGACATCTCAAATGCATGCAATGCTCAAGTGATCAAAATTATAGACCAGACTTGTCATTTTAGATTAGCTAATACGGTTATGATGGAAAAGTAACCAAAACACGTCATATTTTTAAGCAGCAGCCTTTTTTTTTGGCCCATTACCGATTTCTTTATTGATTTTACTGGGTGTACATTTCATATCCTGTTTAGTATTCGCATTCCTTGTTTCTGGGACATTTCGAGCTCTTTTGGCTTCACCATAATATAGGTAGTTGGCAGTTAGCTGCAAAAAAATATGCAATGATGTAAAACCATTTAGTATATCTACTATTTTTGCACATATTTGGCAGTTTGCTTCAAGATGTATGCGAAGACACAAACAATTAAATATTACTAAGATTTTTGTGCATAGTTAAAATAAATAGCTTGATTGTGTTGAGAGAGAAGAGAGGAGAAAATAAGTTGAGCACAATGAGGCCTCGTGTTTGAAGTCAAGGTAGACAAAGTTGTCTCCTTTGTGTTGGTATTTGAATAGTTAGAAAGGATAACTTTTCATTTCATTCATTCTCAATGAGAATGCTTGTTCTATATTACGCTAGTTGTGAACATGGGGTCTTGGGATTTTCATTTTTGATAATGTGGGAGACAAATATATTCAATTCTCTTGTTTCCATGTGGAGCAATGCTCTTGTAAAGCTATCCTTCCTGTCCACTGTTTCTCCTGCAAATTCATATCTTTCTTCTTGGGTTAAGTTATATCTGTTTGTTTTTAAGTATTAATCTTATATGTGGTTGCTGTCCTACTACGATGTATACGAATATGTTTCCGGCCTTGCACTGCCTTTTTGAATACTTATTCCTAAATCATTAGTTTTTTAGCAAAAGAAATATACTTAGCAGAGTTGTAACACTATAGGAATTAATTAATAGCATCTCATTGTCAAAGTCAACACCCAAACATGGTATATGAACACTGATATTTTTTGAAAAATACCTATATCTATATGGGTAAAAGGAGTCTGTGTACGCAAGTCTGTGTACAAATTTCCATTTTAAGTGTATTTGTATAACAAAATGACTAAGTTATTTAGTAGAACCCACTGAATCAAAGTTATACCAAAGGCAATTTCAGCTAAACTCTATCTATGTTGATCTTTTATAGCTAAATGCTTATTTCTTCAATTGACTATGTAACAGACATGGTTACGCGCATTTCCAAAAATTAAAAGATGGTTACACACAGTTACCTCACGTGACTAATATACTATACAATTGCAGCGTGCGAACTGCGAAGCATTTATTATGTAGAATGTATAACTTTAAAGGTTTTATCGGTGACTGTTTAAAATTGGAGTTGTTAGGCAGTGGGAAAGGTGCTTTATGTTTCATTAGTATGTTATTGGAACGATGGAGGAAAGGTAATGAAACAACCTTTTAAATAGAATGCATTTAGATCATTGGGAATATGCAAAATTATTCCAGCTTTCATATTAATCAAAAATTTATGTCTTTATTATGTGTTATTATAATACAAACGTCCGTTATGTCTGACTTTATTATATATGTTGATCTATCTGATAACATAGTGATATCCTTGGTAAAACAAATTTTATTATAACTTTGCATCATTTGTTGCTAAATTTTATACGCCTGAAATGACAGTATTATACTACTAACAGTTCACACAGTGGTTTAACTGGGTTTTCTTTCTTGTCTAATACACGTAGTTAGAGCATGTTTGACAATTACTTTTAAGTAATTAAAACTATTTGTAAGTCATTTATTTCAATTCTACTAACTAACAACTTATACGAAACTTACAAAATTGAGTAATAAATGGAAATATAAGAAGCAACAATTTGTATTTTATGATTTATGAACGTATTCCATAACTAGTTTTTGACAAATATTATTTTATCTATGTTAAATTAGTATAAGATTGCATTCAAACATTTCTATTTATGAATCAACAGTTAAAATTGTTTAAAAGTTACTATTTAAAATTTATTTTACGAAATTTTATAAAATAAGTTATTGTCAGTCGGTTTTTAGGAAACTCATTACTTGCAGCTACAAAGCTAAATCTTACCACTACAAGTCACCAACAACGGTTGAAGGTTTTTTATTTAAGTTACCTGATTGGACTTAAGTAAACAAAACATCTTGTTTGCAAAAATTTAAGAATTTGATGCTTATATATAATGTTTCATATATAATACTGTTTACGCTTGTCAGAATTGTACTAAACTCCACATGATAATTCTTAATTTCTATCCATATGAATATATACACATACGTTAATCTTCTACTCAAATTTTTATAATTTTACCCTTTCCCTTCCGGCTTCTAGTCTAGTAGAAAAGCACAACGTCTGTCTGAACTTTGAAAAGCGGGTTTATTTAGACAATTTTGTTAATTTCCTTTTTATCTGGCAATGTTTATTTTTATTGCCTCGGCAAATTTTAGTGATATTAATACTGCCATACAGGCAATTGTAAAATCAAAAGACCAGCAAAAAGAATATGTAAAAAGGGATGAATTGAAACAGTTTATTTTTTGTCAGAAAATGGTAGTGTAGAAATACCTCATATATTTTCTGAATTATTGAATGGAGTACTACGCAAGTAAGGTCAGAAAGAGTGGAGCCTAACCCCATACTTGTGTTGTTGTTGTCTGTGACAACACAGACTGATATTTTCTACAGTTTCTTCTTCATATACTGCTAGATTTTGAATTGTGGCTGAAGTGACCACTCAAATAGATTCATATATGTTGACTATAGTGATTTATAAATGTACCATCAATGTCATTGTTATTTTAATTATTTTTAGTTGGGTACTAGCATGTAAAGCAGGGAAAACTAATCATTTGATTTGAATATCTCATGGGTATGGAGGTTCCATCCATCAATAAACACATAATGTATCCACCATCTATTCAGAGAGAAAGCATCATTTTTATAAAGCTGGTTTGTTTTGTTGCAGAGCGTGAAAAGCCTCTCTAACTGCATTATGTTGAGGAATTATATTGTGCTTTGATCTTCCTCCATCTGGTTCAGTGTTTGCATGGACTTGTTACTATCATGGATTTCACTGTGCTCATGTCTCTGACGATATTTATAATAATATTTAATGAGTTTTGCAGGAGATTATGCTTTCTAAAATGTCATCAGTGTTTCTATGAAAATGCAGTACAGTATCAAACGACCATATGTTAGAGTTTTGATTATGCCAAAATGGTATTGTTATAGTTTATTTAAAAATTTAATATGTTAACGATCGTTTGTTATCAGATTTAAAGAAATGAAATCTTTGCCTTTTCTGTTTGTCTATTTATCTGCGGTTATTATTCATACGGTGCGTTCTTGTGCGAAACGGAAGTAAACGAAAATAGATTGTTTAACGAAAGCATAATGTGTTCTTCTCTTACGAAAAGAACATTTGAAAAGGATTATTAATTTTGTTATTATATATTGTTATATTGTTATTGTATTTGTATTGTTTTAAAATAGATATATTTTGAGAATATAAATTGATATTCAATTTGATAATAATTTAGAAAAAAAAAAACCAAATACACTAATACAATAATTTTGAATTACAAATACAGTACTGATACAAGTACAATTACCCTAATGCAACACTTTCGAATTATAGATATACTAATGATATTAGTAAAGTTACACAAATACAAATAGTTTCTAGGACATTTCAGCAACAACTAGTTCATTTCGTATGTTACCTCGAACGATTGTCATTGAATTCGTAATGTTTCTTTCAACTGTTTCATGATCGTTATTATTGCTCGTATTTTTCACAAGATAAAGAGACATGCCACTCATATATTGCTTGGTTCAAATGCACAATGGTCCCGTTTCTTCGTCTAGCCCAGTTGAAATAGCCATTCGGTTCTATATTTCACCTGCCAACCCGGTCGGGCTCATTCGTAAAAGCGTCTCTTCCATTTCGACAAAACTGGTAGGCCGGTCTTTCTTATGGACAGCACGCGCAGTCGAGGTGGGTTACTCTTAGGGGATGAGGTCCAACGACGGTCGACTTGCCCGATCGGTAAAACCATCGAAACAACATCCTTATTCGTCGTCATCCTCACCCAAACCTGCCACCACTCATAGGAACCCCCCGACGTCCGTCAATCATATCAAGCTCCCTTGACACAAGAGGCGCACCATCCGTGCAACGTTAAGGGAGGTCGGTCTAACTAGAGTGGCTCATCTGACAGCGGTGCCATTGTGCAGTCGTCCCTTGGTATTATGCTGATACCATAGTACCTTTGCTACATCCACACCCTACTCCATGTCATCCGCCAAGTATTAGGAACGTTTCTGCAGCATAGCTCACCAGCTATCTACGTCTACATCTTGCAGGCCACCTGGCGTCCTAGTTGGCATAATCATTAGCTGTATACCATCAACGTTGGCCTAGAGTGTTTTCATGGCTAATTCAGGTCAATCTCAACCGTCCAAACGTTGAATTCAATTATTGCAAATACATCATATATTGCCACTTTAAAAAGAGGGAAAAAAACACTAGTCTAAGTCGAGAAAAGAGCATCTTTGTATGTTTAGTCACTTAACCTCGAGATTTTGGGCTGTTGTAACCAAAGTAATAGAAATAAAAAAGCTCCTAATACTGGATGCTGAGTGACTTCCGTCGAACCGCTCTAAAAATTGTTGTCTCTTTACTTTTTTGTGTACAAGAATCACCTTATTTCCCATCTCTTAATCATGATATTAGTTATCCATTTTTGCTAATACCACCCTGTAAAAGCAATTTCGAGGTTGATAAAGAATACAATCAACATTTTGGCGCTAGAAGGATGGCCATGGCCAACCTTTGAAGCTTTCTTTCCTCAAACACCTATTTCAGTGAGTTTCCATGGAACCAACCCCAAGACCTGAGAGAAACAACTTAAATAGGTATGAAACTAATGATAACACCTTCATCAACACTATCTGTTCTATCTTAGGCTTCAACATGGACACATGGTGCATCATGGTGCAACAAGTTATAAACATGGGCAACTTGACCCGCGAAATGGAGAGTCCGAGGAAAAAGCTGGATACCCAAATGATGGTCAGCTTTTCCCCATCCACAATCGAGCAGACTCCTTAACCAGTCTCTCGAGCCGCATATAACCTCATAAGCACCGCTGAAGCTTGGGGGTAGTCTTGGAAACCCCGCTCAGGGAGATCATGCCCAGCACAGAAACTCTCATGTTGTATCGATGCAAGAGGACATCCGTGAAACCCCAAAACCCGAGCCACCGATACGTCACTGATCTCCAACGTTCGAAAGGCAATCCGCATTCTAGCGCTTGCGGATAGTGGATGGAGACTGCGATCTCCATTTTGAAAACATCAATTATGGAGAACAAGATAGAGCCAAAAGGCGTAGAGAATCGTCAATTAACTTTCGATCGTAACGGGAGATACCCAGACCCAAATCCCTGGAAAGGCGACCTTATACATGTAGGTCCCCATCGATATCAAGAAATAGGTCTCCTACTGTGGCCAGTCATCATTGTTCTCCTTTCTCGTATTTTCACCGCAGATGGCAGACACTAGACAGACGACCGAGAAGCCCCTCCCCCATGAGGGTCAATTATGATCCACAACATGAGAAATCTGGCTGTAACAACCCTATATTTTACAAATATTCTTAATTGATTTTTTCCAGATTCAAAAGCTTTATTTATGAAAAAGAATAAATTTTGTTATTTTAAATATAAACTTTGACTTTGATGTGGATTAGAATTCCAAATATGACTAAATTTAATATTTCCTGAAAATGTGAATTTTGGTCAATAGTCAAACTTTGACTTTTAAGTTTAAATTTTAAATAGTTTGAAATTATAAATTTTATCTTTTATTATGAAAATAGATTTAATAACTTGAACACTACTTTTCGTTTCGTTGAAAACGAAGTTAAAATGTAAAAGTTATGTACATTTCAATTTTTAGTATAATTTGTTTTATTGTGCATTTTTGCCTATTTTAAATTTTATAAATTTTATTTTCTTTGTCATATTTTATTTTAATATGTGTTAATATGTTATTTTATGTATATTTTTGTCTTTTATTATTTTTAAAGTGAAGTAGACATTTTTCTAGAGTCAATGGTAATTTATGTGAAATTTTCATGTCCTGTTTGCTATTTTTAAACAATTTCTTCAATTCTTTTGCTATTTTCTCTGAATTTAATTATTTATTTCACTTTGAAAATGTTTTAAAAGTCATTTTTATTTCAAATTTTGTTTTAGAATATTTTAAATTAAAGTTAATAATTTTCCAAAGTCAATGGTGATTTATTTGTAATTTATGGACACTGTTTTGTATTTTAAGCAATTTCTTTTATTATTTTTTTCTAATTTCTTTAAATTTTATTATTTATTTTCTTATATCTTTACTTAGTTTCGGTTTGTATAGTATTTTTCTCAAATATTTTGTTTATATAAAGATTTATAAGGAAAGAAATGTGAAGGGTTGTGTAACGCTTTGAAACGGAAGCCCTTTTATTTACCAAATCCTTTAATTCCTTTAACTCCTCAAAATTAATTGCCTAGCCATGTAAAACCCTAGTGTAGCCGTCATCTCATTTGGCATTCACGTGAAAAAAATATCCCATCTTCAATTGTTTCTCACGGCTAGAGAAAATTAGGTAATGGCCTTCATCTCTTTCTTCCTACTTTTCTTCTTTTTCTATGCTATTTTGCTTGCCTTCTTCCCTGATTGAGATCGGCCTCTACCCCTATTCCTCTGCCACCACCTCCTTCCATCTCTTCCCGACCACCACCAGCCCCCACTCCACCAGATCTGACCATAGCCGAACCATTTTGATGGTAAAACCCCCCAAATTTCAACCTAGATGCCTAAAAACCATGTTTATTGACCTCTACATGCTCACCCACCTCAACCACCACCCAAACCACCACCATAGCCACCACCACCTCCCTGACCTGACCACAACACACCCCTCCCCACCTCTGTCCAGATCTGAACTTGAATGGCCAAGCCCAAACTCTTATGGCCGAGCCCTTTTGTTGACCAAAAACCACGCTAGTGTGCCTAAAACTCTTCACATACCTATGTTATAACTTCCCCATCATCTCTAGTTTGTAGCCGTGTATCCCTTGGTCCAAACCAGACCCAAAACCATTGCCTTAGACCTGTAGTTTCCCTCATGGCTGAGCCTAGTAAAGGTGGAAAGCAAGTGCAAGCATTTCTATTTGATTCTGTACAGTCATTTCTAACATTGTTCTATTAAAATTTGGGTTGAAAACTTATATTGTTTGGATTGTTTTGTCTTATGTATTCCAAGGAGTTAACCTTGTCTCTCTCACACTCATCATCATCATGGCTGAGAAATGAACCCCTTGTTCGAGCTTTTGAATGGTTAAAGCATGGTCAAGTAATCTATTCCGTTGTTGCTTCTTATCTGCATTGTTTCAACATTTTTTTGCGTTGAATATTTATGTGTATATTGTCTTGTTTTGTTTGAATGTTTTCAAGGAGATTTATCTTTGGCTCTCTCAATATCCAATCTTATTCGTGCTTTCGTGCCTTCGAAGATCTCAGTTTGTGCATTTGATAGCAATCTCCATCACAAAGAGGTGAGTTATTCTCACCAGACAATATGTACCTATATAACAAGTAAATTGACACCCTGCGAATCTGTAGAAATATATTATCATGTTATATATGCTTATATTATTATCATATGATGTTCACACCTGTTATTACACCTGTTATATCATATGTTACTGTTATTTAATGTTATTCTGTTATTTATATCTGTTGTCACCATTGCAAGTTCCCTGTAGACTAGAATCACTATGGGTTGAAATGATACATACCCGAACGGACTTTAGAATAGGGAAAAATCGTTATGGGCTGAAATGATAGGCCTGAACGATTTTTATTTAATTTATTTTAACTTGGGATTGCGGGTTTGAAATGATAGAACCCGGATTTTTCTTTTTTTTAACTGCGGATTGAAATGATACATATCCGTATCACTTGATCTAGGTTAGAAAATTATATACAGGCCCGTGGTTATTTTATAAAGTGCTTTGCATATTTTTAAGTAATATAAAAATTATAAATTTATGAAATTTGATTTAGATAGATTTTGAAATGTTTTAAAATAAAGAAATTATGATTTTTCTATATGTTAAAAATGTAATTAATGAAGGTTTAACTGGATTTTTGAAATATAACTTAAGTTGGAAATTTGGAAATTTGGTTAAAAATGATATTTAAGTTATATAAATAAAATGGATATTAAATTTTATTTGGAAATGGTAAATATGATAATTTGATTAAATTTGAATTTAAGTGATTTATTAAAGTATTATTGATTTTTCTATGAATTTAAGTGGTTAAATAAATGAATGTTTAAAAGTGATTTTTTAAAATATAACTTGACTAGGAAATGTGAAATTTGGTTTTAATTAAAGGTTTAAGTTAATTAAATAAAATTGGAAATTTTTTTAAATTGTGAAATGGTAATTTAAATTTGAAGTGTTAAGTCTATTTGTTGAAATGTGAAGAATTGGAACTTTTCCACTTAAACTTATTAAGTAAATTGTTGAAAATTGGATTTAATTATAAGAAATTTATTGTGAAAAAGATATATGTTAAATGATATGTAAATGAACATTTTAAATGTTAAAATATGATTTTTAAAATGTTTATGTGTTTTAAATTAAAGTTATTTAATTGCTGGAAATACACTAACACCTGAAATTTACTTTTAATAGCATTCAGAAATGCTATAGATTCTGTTTTGAACTAAAATTGTGTAAAAAGAGCTATTACAGCATTTCTGAAATGCTGTAGTTGCTGTAATTGAACTTATAGGCTAATATTGAACTCAGGTCTATTATAGCATTCTCTGGAAATTCTATAATGGTCTGCAGTCTTTGCTGAAACCAAATTTAACCCTTGTTTTGAAATCTGAACTACCGCAGCACTTCTGATATGCTGTCTTTTCTATTTTGAACTATAATTCAACTAAAACTGAGTTTTAACAGTAGTTTTAAGTGCTGTCTTTGCTGAATTAAAAATGTTTTCAAATATAACCTATAGCAGTTGTTTTTAAATGCTGTGAAATGCTGAAATTTTATTAATTTTGGTTTTTGACTTAGTAAACGAACTCAGAATGGTTTGAAACTTTGGAAATTGAATACTTGATTTGAAAATATAATAATTACACTTTTAAAAGGTTTAAATGAATTATTTGATTGGAATATAAACTATTTAAAAGGTGATTTGAAATGATAATAAATGAAGTATACCTTTAAATTTAAAAGGTATTTAAAGTTGAATATTTAGATTTGAACTCAAATGATATTTGGAATATTAAAATGATTTGAAATGAAGTTTTGAAATGATATGATATTTTAAAAATATGGAAATGGTTTGGAATTGATTTAATCTTTATTTTGATAAAGATTTGGATTTGAAATGATATTCTATTTTGAAGTATAAACTGTTTTTAAACTTATAACCATGGGTTATAATAACGTTGGGTTGTTAAAGAGACCGGGATCGGATATGGACATACTCTCTGTCTTACCGAAAACCACTTTGGCAACCATGTACGCGGTGGAGATTCCAGAATGAAGTAGGATGGTGGCGACGTTCTTAAGGTATGTTACGTGGACCCAACTCCCGTAAGTTGGCATAAGGTGGCTAAAACAGGAGCGATCTCGGACCAGTGAGGTAGCACCTCTTCTCGGACACATTTCTTCGATATTATACTCTTACTTGTGATTGATTAGATGGCCATCCTCCGATTTGGGAGTGTTGTTCGAGGTGGAACGGTAGTGGCTGCTATGCGTATCCATCAGTCCGTGTGCGTAATTGGTATATCTACCCTGGCATTGCCTAGTTGTGCCGTGTCACCTACCATATCGAGCTTTACTACGATTATGATTTTAAGATCCGACCGCGTTAAGGTTCTCCATCCCCTTAACGCTATTTTCTATATGATTATACTTTACTTATTTAGACACTATTATAATAGCGAATATTACTACATAGTAGATATTTTAACGGATCCTTAGAGGATGGGCGGTCCCAAGCATCTTCTAAGTTACTTGTACCCTTATTACAGTTCGCTTGAGTTGGTTTACATTATATAAGTATATATTGTCCTAACTCGAGTGTTTTGTGTTTTGCTTTACGCTCGGGTCAGCCTGAGTTATTCACAGATTTGGATTTCCACTCTCTTGGAGATTTGAATCGCTGGAGATTATCTGCTTGTCATGTCCTATCTATTTCAATTCCGTTGTTCTACTCAGCTTGTACTTGGTTATTTTATTGAGACTTTTGTTGTACTCTATTTCTTCTGTTGTATCTTATGTAACTCTGACATATTTAGATAGTAGCTTCATGAACTACTATTTCTTTTACTTCCGCTGCATTATTTTACTCTGTGTCTGTGATTTGTGATTATATTTATTTACTGTATATTCTGAGATTTGCCAAATTTTATTTACAACGCGGTATTTTGAGCAATTCAACTCCGGCATGAGTGTCTGCCTATACACTTATAATGGATGCGAATGGTTGAAAATATCGGGTCGTTACAGTTGGTATCAGAGCTTTGGCTTTGAGGCAAAACTCAGCATATGGAGTAGATTTATTTACAGAATCACTTTCGTTCGAGTTTGAATCTTTTCCTCTTGATTCAAATTTCCTTTCAATTTTTGGAACGTTCCCTGCGGTTCCAAAATTCATTCTTGTCCCTCACTATTCATCTTCTTTTGATTTTGGAGTATCACATAACTCCACTTCGAATGATCTTTATAGTGAATTGGATGTCTCGCCAATATTCTAATTTTCTGGTAAAGGGGGAAACTCCTTTACAAATTTGCATCAATTCACCAGAGATTTATATCTATCCTTGGTTTAGATGCTAATATCTTTTATTATTCCAAACTCTATCTCTTGAGATCGAAGGTAGATTTACCCCAGAAAATCCACATTTGATCTTATCCATTAAGTCACGGTTGACCCGGTTAAGGTTGTCCACGATTTATCTAAGCTTACCCATCTCTCTACTCTATTAACCATCGTGTCTTTTATTTCTAAACTATCTCCAAACATTTTGAATTGTACTGGTAAATCTAAGTTTGTTTTATATATTGTGTTGTTTAAGTTGTTGATGTTGATTTGGGCTTCTGATCGATTCGTCTGATCAACGCTATCGATAGGATTTTTAAAACACTTTGACAGAACAAACTAACACAATATTATTTTTAAAAAAAATTGGTTAATAAAATAAATTTGGATATATAATTTTATGGAACTTAATAAATTGATTTAAATTGATTATTTGAAATGATAATACTTGATTTATCATTTATTGTTCTATAAATGAATTTATAAATAGTTGTTTATAAATTTATTTGGGAACTGAAATGAATTTAAAACAAAAATTTAAATAATTTAATTTCCGATGGTTTCAAACCTTGTGTTTAAAGTTTTAAAAGGATATATTATTTAAAGTATTTCCAAGTAGAAATTTGTTTCCAAAGAATTTTAAAGTTTAAAATTTAGTGCTCTTCTCTTTGTCGCTGGAAAATAATTTCGGTGATGACTGCAGCATCATCGACGTTCATTTTCGAGTTTCGAAGTGAAGAGACCGTTCTGTAGTCTTACTACAGCTTTGTTTTTAAAGATTTAATTTATTTGAATTTCTAAATATGATTTGATTTATAATATATATAGATATATGATTTAAATTGATTTGACATATTATGTACATATATTTATTTATCTCTAACTGGTTTGAAGGAAACCGGAAAATTAATTCTTAAATTTCATCTTAAAGAATAATTTCAGTTATAAAAAGAAAAATTAAAATTTTTGAATAAATGATTCAAACTTGAGATAATTGAATTGGAAAGTTTTATTTGTATAATACAATTGCATTCAAATATAACTTACCTTAATTTTTTTTATAGAAGTTAACAATGTAATTGGATAACATACAATATAGAAAGGATTTTATAAATAAAATTTGAGTGGTTATGATAAATGTTATACACTTAAATTTTAGTTATAAAAGATTATCAGAGGTAAATAGTGAAAAAGGAATTTAAAGAGATTTTTTTTAAATAACTTAATAATCAAATTTGATTTAATATGGAACCTTAAATCTAACCTAGGAATTTTAATAAAGGTTATTTCCTAAAATGAGTATGTTGTATAATAAATAATGATCTTTGAATAGATAAAATAAAATACATTTGAAATAGACAATTTGTAATAAAGTTTATTTAACTTGAATTCATAGTTTAATTGATGTCTAAATGAATAAATGTGTAAAGAAATTTGATTGTTATATTTGCTATATAAATATTTTATTTATGAAATAGATATGTCTTGAAAAATGAATGATTATAATTTAAATAGTTAAAATGTATTTTAACATCACTAAAATTTGATAATTGAGAATTTGGTTTTCAAATGGAATTTTAAGTGTAACTTATTAAGGGAATATATATTTATGAAATGGGTATTTTAAATAAAGTGTTAGGTTATGTGTTAAATTAAGAGCTAACTAAAATAGTGAACTTTTAACTTAATAAATGAAGTATAGTTCGATTTGAATATTCCATTCATAAAGTTTGTTTTAATAAGTCATAAGTTAAATGATATCCAAATAAATATTTCTGAAATTGAACTGATTTGAAATATTAATATATTTACTGTAGCATTTTATAAGTACTACTATTTTGAAAATACAATGTTTTGGAAATTTTCATAATTGAATGAACTTAGAAATGTTACAACTTTAAAATGAATATTATTTGACCTTGAATTAAAATGGTTTAAATGAAGACTATTTTTAAAGGGTGTTATGATTTCCTAAGTATTATGTTTTTTTAAAGAATAACTTGTCCAAAGTGTTGTGATTTTAGTAGTGTGATTTCAAAATGATAAACATCCCTAAATTTTTATGATTTCAAAGCATTATGGTTTCAAATTTATTATCTTATTTTGTTTTTTCCAAACTATCTTTTGGTTGTCCTTATTTCTCTTATCTTGTTACATAATGGGAAGGCTATTGCTTATACCAGTCTATTTAGAAATCTTTCTGTAATCTTTGATAATCTTTGTTACTCATCTGGATCTGAACACTATTTTTCCATTCATAGACCGTCGGTCAAGTGAAAAAGGAGATTCAGACTCTAGAGGATCTTTTTCGTGCTTATATTCTTGATTTGATCACCTCCATCTTGTTAAACTTACCTATAACAATAGTTATCAGGTGTAATTCCAATTTTCTTATCATCTTGTCTTAATTCTATTTCATTCTATCTTTTTCTGTGCTTTCCCGTACCTCGTTCCTTTTCGGGGACGAAAAGTTTTGAGTGGGGGAGAGTGTAACAACCCTATATTTTACAAATATTCTTAATTGATTTTTTCCAGATTCAAAAGCTTTATTTATGAAAAAGAATAAATTTTGTTATTTTAAATATAAACTTTGACTTTGATGTGGATTAGAATTCCAAATATGACTAAATTTAATATTTCCTGAAAATGTGAATTTTGGTCAATAGTCAAACTTTGACTTTTAAGTTAAAATTTTAAATAGTTTGAAATTATAAATTTTATCTTTTATTATGAAAATAGATTTAATAACTTGAACACTACTTTTCGTTTCGTTGAAAACGGAGTTAAAATGTAAAAGTTATGTACATTTCAATTTTTAGTATAATTTGTTTTATTGTGCATTTTTGCCTATTTTAAATTTTATAAATTTTATTTTCTTTGTCATATTTTATTTTAATATGTGTTAATATGTTATTTTATGTATATTTTTGTCTTTTATTATTTTTAAAGTGAAGTAGACATTTTTCTAGAGTCAATGGTAATTTATGTGAAATTTTCATGTCCTGTCTGCTATTTTTAAACAATTTCTTCAATTCTTTTGCTATTTTCTCTGAATTTAATTATTTATTTCACTTTGAAAATGTTTTAAAAGTAATTTTTATTTCAAATTTTGTTTTAGAATATTTTAAATTAAAGTTAATAATTTTCCAAAGTCAATGGTGATTTATTTGTAATTTATGGACACTGTTTTGTATTTTAAGCAATTTCTTTTATTATTTTTTCTAATTTCTTTAAATTTTATTATTTATTTTCTTATATCTTTACTTAGTTTCGGTTTGTATAGTATTTTTCTCAAATATTTTGTTTATATAAAGATTTATAAGGAAAGAAATGTGAAAGGTTGTGTAACGCTTTGAAACGGAAGCCCTTTTATTTACCAAATCCTTTAATTCCTTTAACTCCTCAAAATTAATTGCCTAGCCATGTAAAACCCTAGTGTAGCCGTCATCTCATTTGGCATTCACGTGAAAAAAATATCCCATCTTCAATTGTTTCTCACGGCTAGAGAAAATTAGGTAATGGCCTTCATCTCTTTCTTCCTACTTTTCTTCTTTTTCTATGCTATTTTGCTTGCCTTCTTCCCTGATTGAGATCGGCCTCTACCCCTATTCCTCTACCACCACCTCCTTCCATCTCTTCCCGACCACCACCAGCCCCCACTCCACCAGATCTGACCATAGCCGAACCATTTTGATGGTAAAACCCCCCAAATTTCAACCTAGATGCCTAAAAACCATGTTTATTGACCTCTACATGCTCACCCACCTCAACCACCACCCAAACCACCACCATAGCCACCACCACCTCCCTGACCTGACCAAAACACACCCCTCCCCACCTCTGTCCAGATCTGAACTTGAATGGCCAAGCCCAAACTCCTATGGCCGAGCCCTTTTGTTGACCAAAAACCACGCTAGTGTGCCTAAAACTCTTCACATACCTATGTTATAACTTCCCCATCATCTCTAGCTTGTAGCCGTGTATCCCTTGGTCCAAACCAGACCCAAAACCATTGCCTTAGACCTGTAGTTTCCCTCATGGCTGAGCCTAGTAAAGGTGGAAAGCAAGTGCAAGCATTTCTATTTGATTCCGTGCAGTCATTTCTAACATTGTTCTATTAAAATTTGGGTTGAAAACTTATATTGTTTGGATTGTTTTGTCTTATGTATTCCAAGGAGTTAACCTTGTCTCTCTCACACTCATCATCATCATGGCTGAGAAATGAACCCCTTGTTCGAGCTTTTGAATGGTTAAAGCATGGTCAAGTAATCTATTCCGTTATTGCTTCTTATCTGCATTGTTTCAACATTTTTTTGCGTTGAATATTTATGTGTATATTGTCTTGTTTTGTTTGAATGTTTTCAAGGAGATTTATCTTTGGCTCTCTCAATATCCAATCTTATTCGTGCTTTCGTGCCTTCGAAGATCTCAGTTTGTGCATTTGATAGCAATCTCCAGCACAAAGAGGTGAGTTATTCTCACCAGACAATATGTACCTATATAACAAGTAAATTGACACCCTGCGAATCTATAGAAATATATTATCATGTTATATATGCTTATATTATTATCATATGATGTTCACACCTGTTATTACACCTGTTATATCATATGTTACTGTTATTTAATGTTATTCTGTTATTTATATCTGTTATCACCATTACAAGTTCCCTGTAGACTAGAATCACTATGGGTTGAAATGATACATACCCGAACGGACTTTAGAATAGGGAAAAATCGTTATGGGCTGAAATGATAGGCCTGAACGATTTTTATTTAATTTATTTTAACTTGGGATTGCGGGTTTGAAATGATAGAACCCGGATTTTTCTTTTTTTTAACTGCGGATTGAAATGATACATATCCGTATCACTTGATCTAGGTTAGAAAATTATATACAGGCCCGTGGTTATTTTATAAAGTGCTTTGGATATTTTTAAGTAATATAAAAATTATAAATTTATGAAATTTGATTTAGATAGATTTTGAAATGTTTTAAAATAAAGAAATTATGATTTTTCTATATGTTAAAAATGTAATTAATGAAGGTTTAACTGGATTTTTGAAATATAACTTAAGTTGGAAATTTGGAATTTTGGTTAAAAATGATATTTAAGTTATATAAATAAAATGGATATTAAATTTTATTTGGAAATGGTAAATATGATAATTTGATTAAATTTGAATTTAAGTGATTTATTAAAGTATTATTGATTTTTCTATGAATTTAAGTGGTTAAATAAATGAATGTTTAAAAGTGATTTTTTAAAATATAACTTGACTAGGAAATGTGAAATTTGTTTTAATTAAAGGTTTAAGTTAATTAAATAAAATTGGAAATTTTTTTAAATTGTGAAATGGTAATTTAAATTTGAAGTGTTAAGTCTATTTGTTGAAATGTGAAGAATTGGAACTTTTCCACTTAAACTTATTAAGTAAATTGTTGAAAATTGGATTTAATTATAAGAAATTTATTGTGAAAAAGATATATGTTAAATGATATGTAAATGAACATTTTAAATGTTAAAATATGATTTTTAAAATGTTTATGTGTTTTAAATTAAAGTTATTTAATTGCTGGAAATACACTAACACCTGAAATTTACTTTTAATAGCATTCAGAAATGCTATAGATTCTGTTTTGAACTAAAATTGTGTAAAAAGAGCTATTACAGCATTTCTAAAATGCTGTAGTTGCTGTAATTGAACTTATAGGCTAATATTGAACTCAGGTCTATTATAGCATTCTCTGGAAATGCTATAATGGTCTGCAGTCTTTGCTGAAACCAAATTTAACCCTTGTTTTGAAATCTGAACTACCGCAGCACTTCTGATATGCTGTCTTTTCTGTTTTGAACTATAATTCAACTAAAACTGAGTTTTAACAGTAGTTTTAAGTGCTGTCTTTGCTGAATTAAAAATGTTTTCAAATATAACCTATAGCAGTTGTTTTTAAATGCTGTGAAATGCTGAAATTTTAATAATTATGGTTTTTGACTTAGTAAACGAACTCAGAATGGTTTGAAACTTTGGAAATTGAATACTTGATTTGAAAATATAATAATTACACTTTTAAAAGGTTTAAATGAATTATTTGATTGGAATATAAACTATTTAAAAGGTGATTTGAAATGATAATAAATGAAGTATACCTTTAAATTTAAAAGGTATTTAAAGTTGAATATTTAGATTTGAACTCAAATGATATTTGGAATATTAAAATGATTTGAAATGAAGTTTTGAAATGATATGATATTTTAAAAATATGGAAATGGTTTGGAATTGATTTAATCTTTATTTTGATAAAGATTTGGATTTGAAATGATATTCTATTTTGAAGTATAAACTGTTTTTAAACTTATAACCACGGGTTATAATAACGTTGGGTTGTTAAAGAGACCGGGATCGGATATGGACATACTCCCTGTCTTACCGAAAACCACTTTGGCAACCATGTACGCGGTGGAGATTCCAGAATGAAGTAGGATGGTGGCGACGTTCTTAAGGTATGTTACGTGGACCCAACTCCCGTAAGTTGGCATAAGGTGGCTAAAACAGGAGCGATCTCGGACCAGTGAGGTAGCACCTCTTCTCGGACACATTTCTTCGATATTATACTCTTACTTGTGATTGATTAGATGGCCATCCTCCGATTTGGGAGTGTTGTTCGAGGTGGAACGGTAGTGGCTGCTATGCGTATCCATCAGTCCGTGTGCGTAATTGGTATATCTACCCTGGCATTGCCTAGTTGTGCCGTGTCACCTACCATATCGAGCTTTACTACGATTATGATTTTAAGATCCGACCGCGTTAAGGTTCTCCATCCCCTTAACGCTATTTTCTATATGATTATACTTTACTTATTTAGACATTATTATAATAGCGAATATTACTACATAGTAGATATTTTAACGGATCCTTAGAGGATGGGCGGTCCCAAGCATCTTCTAAGTTACTTGTACCCTTATTACAGTTCGCTTGAGTTGGTTTACATTATATAAGTATATATTGTCCTAACTCGAGTGTTTTGTGTTTTGCTTTACGCTCGGGTTAGCCTGAGTTATTCACAGATTTGGATTTCCACTCTCTTGGAGATTTGAATCGCTGGAGATTATCTGCTTGTCATGTCCTATCTATTTCAATTCCGTTGTTCTACTCAGCTTGTACTTGGTTATTTTATTGAGACTTTTGTTGTACTCTATTTCTTCTGTTGTATCTTATGTAACTCTAACATATTTAGATAGTAGCTTCATGAACTACTATTTCTTTTACTTCCGCTGCATTATTTTACTCTGTGTCTGTGATTTGTGATTATATTTATTTACTGTATATTCTGAGATTTGCCAAATTTTATTTACAACGCGGTATTTTGAGCAATTCAACTCCGGCATGAGTGTCTGCCTATACACTTATAATGGATGCGAATGGTTGAAAATATCGGGTCGTTACACTGGCCTTCGAGAAGAAATGGTCGCCCGGTGTCAGCAGATGCATATGAGCTAGGCAAGGAGGCCTAAGGACAAGGATGGGTCTGACGGCGAGAATAGGTACCCTATTTCTAAAGATATCTTAGGCGCATACATCCACCATAGGTATGTCCTACCGCCCATGGACAAGTATGACGGGAGCGCGGACCTGTCCGGTCACATCACCACCTTCAACTCGGTCACTTGGACTAGCAAAATTTTTAGCCATGCGAAGTATCTTCTATTCCCCGCTACCTTGACCGGGCCGACGTCTTGTTGGTTCCTTCACCTGCAACTTGGCAGTGTCTACTTATGGGTCCAATTGTGTTCCAACCTCAAGTTCCACTTCTTCGCGTCAAAGAAAAGGGTAATGATGACTAGTGAGCTAGGCAACATAAGGTAGGGCTCGAACGAGTCTCTTCGCTCATACGTCAAACGCTTTAGCAAGTAGTCAACAAGGATGAGACGAGCCGATAAGAATAGCTTGGTGATAGCCCTTTATTTCGAGAGTGAAGTATCGAACTCATATATGGAAGGAGTTGCAAAAGCCACCCACCTCGTCCCTCACTGACTTCCTTTAAAAGAAGAATGACACAATGAGAGTAGCGATGGCGGATATCTCCGTCAATGACAATGTGGACATCTAAAAGGGGAAAATGGGCCAGAGAGAGGATAACCGTCGAACGAATAATCGGTAGAAGAATGGAAAAAGCGTTCCAATGGTGGAGCAAGCTACAAGCCTAAGTATACAAATTATACAACCCGTAACCGCGTCATGGAAACTATTTACCTTGCCACCTGTGACCACTTGGCATTTCAATGACCCACCCCCTCTCAGTCAGGATAGAAGACGGAGCCAATAGGTAATGACAAATACTGCGAGTTTCACCAGTTCAATGGCCATTCGACCAATAAGTGTGTGCACCTCAAAGATGAGTTAGCAACTAATTCATGAAGGGGTGTTGGTTTAGTATGTTAGGAAACAGGTAGAGCAGCATAACACCCGATAAAATCCACCTGCGCCACGTCAGTGAGTAGACGGCAATAGCATAACCACGATCAACACCGAGATCCTGTCAATATGTGGTGGTCTGCAAATGGTGGGCAATAGCCGAGGGGCCTAGGCCCATTATAGAAGGGAGCTCTCGGATCATGTCTATTAGGTGGATCTTCGATCACCTAAGGTCCCTCTGGTTGAGGAGGATTCTACCGACATTGCCTTTATCGTAGAGGATAGAAGAGGAGTTGATTTCCATCACCATGACCCCATGGTCATTTCAGTTAATGTGGTCAATATGAAGGTCCACCGTGTCTTCATCGATAGGGGCAGTTCCACCAACGTGATATTTAAGATGTATTCGATAGAATGAAGCTTCCCACCTCCAGCCTTGCTTACTACGCCTTACCCATTTAAGGGTTAGGAGGCATCATCATTGTACCTATGAGGGTCACATCCCATATTGCCACTTTCAGTGAGGAGCCACTGGTGGCAAAAATTCAAGTTTAGTTCGTTATGGTGGACTATTCATCCATGTATAATATTTTAATGGACAGGCCAGCCCTGGTGGATATGGATGCAATAGTGGCTTACAAGCATCTAACAATGAAATTCTTGATCGAGGGAGGTGTAGGATATGTAGCATTTCCCTACATTGGGAAAAAAGGTGTATTTATGTTTCATCAAGAAATGACAACCATCGATGGTGACATGCCCAGAGGATCATTCGAGCAGCTCGTTACTCTCGTTCATGCTGAAAGCGCCTAGTTACTGAAAGTAGATCACACATGTTGATTACCACCGTAGGCCGAGATGACACACATGATGGAAATGCCCTGTCCTTAGCCAGCCTAAGCCAGACCGTGGATCTCATCGCCATACGGAATTAACAGGCTCACCCTTGTTAGTATGGGGCAGATCACACTAGCACTCTTTCCCCTTCAACACCATGCTCATCTGCTGAAGGCAGAGGTGGGATAGCTTTTTGGCTTGGGCATAGACGTCAGTACCAACCGAGGATGTTATTAAGCGTATAATATACATATTGGACTAGTGTGACTTGGAAGCAAGTATTGAAGATAGTAATGATGACCTGCTTGATCCTCAAACGTGGGATTCTAGTCAAGGCGGGCCGACCTCGCTGCTAGAGCAAGTCTTAATCAATAGCGGCGAACCCAGCGGGATATCTATATGGGCAAATAATTTAGACCAAGAAAGGGATAAACTAATTTCCTTTATTTAGAAGAGCAAGGATGTGTTTGATTGGGGGCATACCGATATGACAGACATCGACCACTCGATTATATACCACGCCCTTGACATCGACCATCGGCCAATCTCGTCCAATAGAAGAGACGACCACTTAACCTTGAGTGGTGTAAGGCACTCAAGGAGGAGGTAGAGAAACTCTTGGCAAATGGTTTCATCCATGAGGTGACATGCCTAGTTTGGGTGGCTAATATGGTACTTGTTTGCAAACCTAATATGGCATGAAGAACCTATATCGATTTCTCGGATCTTAACAAAGCATGCCCAAAAGACAGTTTTTTCTTACCCCGCATTGACTAGCTTGTGGATGCCACCAGTGGACACGAACTACTCACCTTCATGGATGCCTATTCTAGGGATAGCCATATTTCCATGCACGGCCCTAACCATGAGCATACCTCATTAATCACTAACGTTGGGCTCTACTGCTATTAGGTCTTGCCTTTCAACCTTCACAACGTTGTTGCTACATATCAAAGGATCATCAACCGGATGATCACCCAGTAAATAAGCCACTCGGTGGAGGTTTGCATGGATGATATGTTAGTTAAATCTAAAAGGCCCGAGGGGGAACGTGAAGAACTTGGCCGAGACATTTAGCATCCTCTACAAGTATAATATGAAGCTTAACCTAAGGAAGTATTCTTTTGCAGTATGGTCCGTAAAGTTCCTCGGCTTTGTTGTAATTGCCAAGGGTATTAAGGCAAGTCCTCAAAAGATTAAGGCGATCTAAGAGATGCAAGTGCCATGCGTGGTTAAGCAAGTATAGATCCCGAATTGAATGATTGCAGTGCTTGGCCGCTTTGTATTAAAAGCCACTTATTGTTGTGTACCCTTCTTCGATCTCATTAAGAATGTGAAGTCATTTGTATGGAATGAATATTGTACCAAAGCTTTCGAGGAACAAAAGAGACAACTTGCCACACCCCTCATGCTTTCAAGCCAGTTGATAGGGAGGACTTGTACCTATACCTTACGGTAAACGACCACGCGATCAATGTCTCCTTGATCCATGACAAGGAGAAGATCTAGCGCCTTGTCTACTATTTAAGAAAAAGGTTGGCAGCCCCAGAGATGAGGTATTCCAAGTTAAAAAAAATTCTACTACCTACTTATGACCGCCCATCGACTACGGCTGTATTTCTAAGCCTATTCCATTAAGATTCTCACCAACCAGCCCCCAAAGCAAGTTTTCAGCTAGCCCGACGTAGCAGGCCGAATGTTAAAATGGTCTGTGGAGCTTGAATAGTAGCATGTCACCTTCCACCCTCGAATCTCCATCAAGGACCAAGCCGTGGTTGATTTCATACTAGAATGTTCTAGCCCAGATATTGACAACGAGAAAACAATAAGCATTTTACCCTCCTGGTAGTTATATACAAATGAGGCATCTAATGAGAAAGGCGTGGGGATAGGAATGGTGTTGGTCATAACCGATGGTAATTATCTCTACTTTCGATGTCCGCCTAGGATTCAAGACCACAAATAATGAAATTGAGTATGAAGTTGTCCTGATCGATCTCAGGATGGCAATGGAGTCGCGAGTGTAATCTTTACACATGTTTAGTGACTTATCATTGGTTGTTAATTAGATAGAGGAACGCTCCTAGGTTAAAGGCTAAACACCGGCCCTTTATGTGATAGAGGCAAAAAGGCTCATCGACACCTTTACGAGTTTCAAAATAGAATAGATCCCCTAAGAGAGAAATAACAAGGCCGATCAGTTGGCCTAGGCGGTCAGTAATCCTAAAGAAAGCATCTCCTGGCTCCTAATGGAGGAACAGCTAACCTCCTGTTTCATGCTAGGGGAAACTACCATGGAAATCAATGAAGCCTACCCCAATTCCGGGATAACCCCCTGATGAGGTATCTCGTGAGCGGTGATCTTTTTTGTTGAAAGGAAAAAGGCTCGAAAAATCCTATATTGGGCACACCACTACACTATTATGGATATGAATCTATACTAATGGGGGTACTCAACTCCCCTCCAAAGTTGTGTGACCAATGAAGAAGCTAGTTGAATACTAGAAGAATTGCATGAGGGTTTTTGTAGAGATCATGTCGGGGTGCAAATCCTCATAAGGAAAGTTGCCCAACAAGGGTACTACTGGTCGACCATGATCAAGGATGCAATGGATTATGTTAAGAAATGTGACCACTGCCAAAGGTTTGCTAAGATCCTAATAGTCTCCCCAAATCTCCAGACCCCTATGACGTCGCCCCGTCATTCGATACCCGAGGAATAGATCTAATCGGCAAGTTGTTGAACGCTAAGGGAGGGTACAACCATGCCATAGTTGTTGTTGACTACTTCACCAAGTGGGTCAAAGCAGAACACCTTATAAGGGTCACTGTAACACCCCTAATTTTTTGATAACATTAATCAGGAAATTTAATTAGATAAATTAAATAGAATAATGTAAATGTTAAGTGATAAGGGGATTGAGACTTGAATTAATTTAATTAAGGCCGAGCCTAATAAAATAATTAATGGGCTTAAGAATGGTTTTTTGGTTAATCAAATTACATAAGGGTATACTATGAATTTGCTGCTCATAACCCTTACCCTTATATATCTTCGTTCCTACCATTTCATTCTCATTCATGTCATTTTTGAAATGCAAATTAAAAGATTAAAGGAGAGGCCGGCCAATAACAAGAGGAATACAAATTAAAAGCTAGAGAATCAAGCTTAGGGGAAATGAATCTCAATCCAATCTCCTTATCTAAATCAATGAATAATAATTCCATCTCTATTTTGTTTTGAATCATATGTTTTCGAATTTAAGGGTAAATTCGTTTTTATGATAAATTGGATGATGATATGCTAGAATATTGATTTGTTTAATTTAAACAAGATTGTTTAAATAGGGTTACAACGGTTTTAGGGTAAAACCGCTTTTTAATGATGTTTAAATTCCATAGAAAAATTTTATGTTATGTAAAACATTATTTTGAAGTTGGGTTTCAATTTTGATAATTTTCAAAGTTATGGAAAGATTGTTATGAATTTTCAAAGGAAAATATAGTTATTTAGGTTTATAAATTTATTTTGGAAAATATATTAAGAATGTGGGTCTGGAATTTTGATATGTTAGATAACATGATTAAAGTGAATTTTTGTGGATTTTTCCAAAGTGATTTGCTTTGCAAATTAAATTATTTTAGAAGAGGGACTTCTTTATAAAATTGGTTTTGCTTAATGGAAGGGCTTAACCGATTAACTTAACCATGGTTTAGATCTGAAATTAGCGGCAGTTATTTTGGAAAGAATTTGAAAAAGTTAAGGCAACCAATCTGGTGTTGACACGTGGCAGGTTAGTTAGAAAATGATTTGCTTTAAATAGTATTAAACTAGGTTTACTCAGAAAAGAGGGTTTCGCCTACTTTGGAAGTACCTTTCGACACAGAGGCTTTCGCCTTCAACCTAATCGAAACCTATTAAGCCGAAACCAATACACAAGGTATCCCAAAGATGGTACGTAGTGGATTGGAGAAATGCGAAAGGTTAGGTGTCAAAAGCATGGCTTCTGAAGGAGTCACTACCTTGGTTTGTTTTTAAAAGAGAAGCGCTTGCCTTGTTTTGTTTTTGCCTTCGAAGGAGTCGAAGCATATGGTTTCGAAAGAGGTTTTAAAAGATTTTGGAAGGGTTGACAGTAACGTAAGTTTGCTTTCGAATGGGTTCCTTTACTTATGAAAGAATGTTTTGAAAGAAGGTGTTCCGACCTAGTCGAAACCCTGCTGCCGTTCTTTAGCCTTTCGATGGTGTTGAAGTCATCAATGCTTTCGAAAGGTAGTGTTTGTTTTCAAAAGATTTTTTAAGCTTCTTCCTAAATGCTTTCGAAAGGGTCCAAGGGTTTCAAAGGCAATGGTGTCGAAAGGGGTTTCGACGTTGTCCTTCATTGTTTGTTTAAATGGTTTAAAGCTTTCGAAAGAGGTGGTGCCGACGCCAGCATGTTTTCCCCAATATTTTTATGTATGATAAAGGATAGTTGCAAAAGAGAAGCTTTCGCCTATGTTCACTTGTCCCAAATAATATTTTAAGTATAATCCCAATGCATTCGAAAGGGGGACTTTCAATGATTTCGGAAGGGTTACTTCCAATGGTGTCGAAAGGGGTACTTTCAACTGTTTTCGAAACTATGCTTCTAAAGTTAAATGCTAATATTTTAACACAGTAGAAAGGTTTCGAAAGGAAGGTTTTAAAGTATTAGAAACGTAGGAGCCTAATGTTTTAAAGATAGATTTTAATGCTTTCGAAGGAGGTCATCCTATGAAGTCGAAAGCAAGGTTTCGAAGGTCTCGAAAGGTTTTATAGCCCAAACTCATTTTTAAAAGAAAAACCGATAGCTAAATTAAATGAGTTTTTGTAATGGTCTAAGAAGAAGCTTTCCTTGATAAAAATAATAGGTTAAAGGGATTAACCATGTTTTATAGTAAACCCACAGGAGTGGTATATTATGTAATTATGTTTGCTTCTTCAAATATAAATATATTCACGTTATAATGGATCCGTAACTATATTTTGGGGATGAAGGGTAGAAGAACCAGCTACGTTAACCCAGTAGTGAATATAAATTGATTAAACTCCTGGATGAGTATATTTGCATCTAAGAGGTTAGGGAGACCAAAACATAGGATGCCTAAATTTAGAAGTTGTCAGAGAGACAGGTTCATAGTGATCCCATGAAAACTATGACTAGGAAGTTATTAGGGTTACCAATAGGTTCATAGTGCTCCCATGAAAACTATGTTATAAAGAGTGGTTGGCAGAGACCAATTGGTTTGTAGTGCACCCATGAAAACTATATCCGGATTAAGTTATTGTCAGTTGTCACTGTGTTCCTAGTCAACCCATGAAAACTAGGATAAGAGAAGTTATTGGAGTCACCAATAGGTTCAGGGGAACCGATGAATTAATTAAGTTAATTGGCAGAGGGCCAATAGGTTCATAGCGCACCTATGAAAACTATGGAATAGGACAGGGGTCCATATATTATATAAAGGTTATTAGTAAGCCCATGAAAAACGATAGGTTATAGTGACCCTAGAAACTATAAATATGACAGGGAGTCAATTAAACTGGGATGGGAAATCCAAGATGTTTTATGTATGCAAATCATCATAATATTTTTAAATGCTATGTTTTAACCATTGTGGATGTAGGAGCACCGTATACGGTTTTGAAAAGGTTTTAGGATACTAGTGAGGGCAAAACCCGTTCCGCTGTGCAGCGTTCTCTCACTAGGTATCCAAATGGGTTGAGATGTTAGATTATTATTCATACCAGGCTTTATGTCTGACTCGAAGTTTTTATTTTCCCCTTAAACTCTCGGGTACTCAATTGAATTTTGAGTAGTTTGAGGTTTAGGGTTTTCAGGTTGTCTTCTTGACGAATAAAGCTTCCAGAGGCGTGCGGGAGGTAGTTAGTTATTTAGAATTATCCTTTTCCGCCGTGTATTTTGGATGTAACGGCAGACTTAGCCTTATTATATACTCTAATCAACCAAGGGGGCATCTTCATATATCGCTCTTGGCGTATGTGTAATAATTATATTTTTCTGAACGTGGTTAACATTTATGGGATTATGTAATGAACAAAAAAAGTTTTGTATGGAATGTGGAAATGTGTTTTGATTTATTAATTTTTGTCCATATTCTGGTGATTTGTGTATCAATTTATCTACCACCGCCGTATTTGGTCGCCGGGGATTAATAACTATGGATGAATGCAGAATCCGTAACCGTTAGTTTTAGGCCTCCAAGTAGGGGGATGTTACAGGTTGGTATCAGAGCATAGGTTTATGATGCTTTAAAAGAAAGTAAAACCTAAAAGATTTTCAAACATAATCCAATGAATTTGAAAATATGATCAGGGTTTGTGTTGATGCTATAGTAACATACTTGTATTTGATATATAGATATATATATAAGTACGTATTCCCCTCTCTCTTAGAACATTCTTCTGTATCTTACTAAAGCTCGTATGCAGATTTACGAGAAAAAAGATATGGAAGCAGGAAACAGAAGAGGAAATCTAGGTGGAGGAAGCACTACAACCAACAGAAATGCTCGACCTAATACCAGGAGGAACCAAGGTCGACAGACAATGCTATCCCAAATGCTGAAGCCAACGTAGGTGCTGGAAATCCGCCAGTAGATGCAGGGATGTTGTATCAACTGTTAGCCAATCTTTTGCAAGCTGGAGTTGCTGGTAATGTTCGAGGAGCTAATCTTGTGGCTCTAGTTGGGAATAACTATGCTAAGCTAAGCAGGGACTACACCAGTCTGGGTGGAAAGCCATTTATTGGAACGGAGGATGCTGTTGAAGTTGATAATTGGTTATTGTACTGTGAGAGGATCTTTCATGATCTAGGTTTAGATGATGGACAAAAGAGAAGGCTGGCCTCTAAGCAGTTGCAAGGGGCAGCGCTTCACTGGTGGAATAGTGTTACTGTTAGAGTTCTGGAGGAAAAATTGACATGGGTGATTTCATAATGAGGTTTGAGCAAAGTTTTTATCTGAGGCTGCTAAGTCGGCGTTGATGTGGAAGTTTATGGATCTAGTCTAGGGTAATATGTCATTAATCGAGTACGCTGCTAAGTTTGATGAGCTATCTCGATATGGGTATGCCACTATAGACATTGACATCAGAAGGAATGAAAGATTCATTCGAGGACCGAGATCAGAGCTTGCTAGAGTGACCATGACCCATATCCGTGATTCTTGTAATGTAGTGGTGGAAATAGCCATTCACCATGAAGAGATGCTGTCTAGTTGTGCTAGTGAGAAGTCGGTTGAATCCCATGGTCCTTATGGAAAGAAGAGGAAGTTCTTTAAGATGAAAGGAGCCCAAAAAGGGGATGCTGCCAAGAAGGCAAAGGCTTATTTAATGTGCTTCAAATGTGACAAGAAAGGTCATTATGCTTATTAGTGCCGGACAGGCAAGGGGAAAAAGGCTGTAGATAAAAAGAATGTGAAGTGCTTCAACTGTGATCAAATGGGGCATTATAAGAACCAGTGTCCAGAGCTAGTCAGGTTGGACAAGGGGAAGGTCTTTGCTGTTGGATCATCAGCTAAGCCTACTGCAGCTGATAAAAGAAAGACTGTGATGGAAGGTACATTTTTGATTCAGAGTATACCACTTAGGATACTTTTTGATACCGGTGCATCACATTCATTTATATCACAGTATTTGGTTGATAGGTTATGCTTAGAACCCACATACCTTGCTACTTCCTTATGGGTTGCGAATCCAATAGGAGGGTATGCAACTCTGGGGATGAGATGTGACCAGTTAGAACTTAATTTGTTAGGTCATAAGTTTGTATGCAGTCTGTATGTTTTCGATTTCGTAGATTTCAGAATCATTTTGGATATGGATTGGTTGAGAAGGTATGAGGCCAGGATATTCTGCCAGGATAGGGAGGTATCTTTGAGACACCCTAATAGACATAACCGAATTATATTCTCAGTAGAAAATTCTGACCGGAGTAGTTGTGCTTTGTTAAGTGCAATGGAAGTGGGAGAAGTGCTAAGTCAGGTTCGAATAGCAAGAGAGTTTGCAGATGTTTTTGAGCCAGTTATAGGACTACCACCGAAACGAGCTGTTAAGTTTCGGATAGATCTTATGCTAGGAACTGAACCTGTGAGTAGACCACCCAGCAGAATGACACCGACCGAGATGAATGAATTGAAGGTGCATCTAGTGGATCTAGAAGGAAGGAAATTTATTAAACCAAGCAGTTCGCCTAGAGGAGCGACCGCGGTATTCGTGAAGAAACCAGATAGGTCGCTGAGGATGTGTATTGACTATCGTAAGCTGAACGAAAGGACGATAAAGAATAAGTATCCTTTGCCGAGAATTGATGATCTGTTTGATCAGTTGAGTGGAGCCAGAGTGTTTTCTCAGTTGGACTTGGTGATAGGGTTCCATCAGTTGAGAGTGGTAGAGGACAGTATTCCTTTAACACCATTTCAAACTAGATATGGTTAATATGATGGTTAGTAATGCCATTCGGGTTGACTAATGCACATGCTTTCTTTGTGGATTTGATGAATCCAGTCTTCCGAGAGTATTTGGAAAAATTCGTGTTGGAGTTTATAGATGGCATTTCGGTATACTCTAAGGATGAGAGAGAGCATGAATATCATCTTAGAGTGGTGCTAAAGACACTGAGGCAGAATCAGCTAAAGGCGAAGTTTTCCAAGTGTCATTTTTGGAAGAAAGTGGTTAAGTTTATTGGTCACATGGTTTCAAATAAAGGGTTGTCAGTCGATCCGGATAAGATCGAAGCTGTGAACAATTGGAAGAGACCATAGACGATGACCGAGATCAGAAGTTTTCTTGGACTTGCTGGCTATTACTGGAGATTCATCAAGGATTTCTCACGGATAGCAGTGCCTTTGACTAAGATTACTTGGAAGGAAGTGAAGTTTGTTTGGTCCGACAAATGTGAGGAAGCATTCCTTAAGTTAAAGCATTTGTTGACCAATGCTCCAGTGTTAGTAGTTCTAGATGGAAACCAAGGGTTGGTGGTATATACTGATGCATGTAGGACTGGATTGTGAGCAGTGTTGATGCAGAGGGGCAAAGTCATTGCATATGCATTTAGACAGCTTAGACCGCATGAAGTGAGATATCCTACTCATGACTTAGAGGTGACTGCAGTGATTTTTGCCTTGATGATTTGGAGGCATTATCTTTTGGGAGAGAGATTTGAGTTGTATACCTATCATAAGTCTTTAATATATTTATTCTCTCAAAAGGAGTTGAATATGAGGCAGTAGAGGTGGCTGGAGTTTTTGGCCGCTTATGATTTCGGTATAGAGTATACTCCTGGGAAAGGAATAAGGTAACAGATGCTCTCTGTAGAAAACATCAGAATGTGGGGTTAGCTATGTTGGCAGAATGGAAGGATCTAGAAGCTTTAGCCAGTTGCGGTGTGCAGTTAAGATCTACTGTTAGTTCTAGTCAGGGTACTGCCATGTTGTTCTGTTTAGAAGTTCGACCAGTGTTGTACGAGAGAATTGCTTCTAAGAAGAAGGAGGATCCATTATTAGCCGAGAGGATTAGAAGGCTTGAGGTTGGACCTAAGGTCGATGATTTGAAATATTTTTGCCTTGACCAGAGAGGATGGTTGAGAAAGAAGGGGCGATTATATCTTCTAGATGTTGAGAACTTGAGGAAAGAAGTTCTTGAGGAGTGTCATCAATCCAAGTTTACAATTCATCCCGGATGGACCAAGATGTATCCGATATGAAGAGGAACTTCTATTGGGAAGGCATGAAGAGGGATGTTGGCTTGTGGGTTAGGCACTGTGTAAACTGTCAACAAGTTAAAGCCGAACATTAGAAGCTATGTGGGTTACTTCAGCCCCTAGAGATTCCAGTTTGGAAATGGGATTTGATATCCATGGGTTTTATAGATGGGTTGCCAAGGTCAAGCAGAGGAAATGAGAGTATATAGGTTATTATGGACAGGTTGACCAAAATTTCCCATTTCATTCCAGTAAAGTAGACCAGGATGACACCTATTTTGGCGAAGTTGTTCATGAAGAACATAGTTATAATTCATGGGATTCCTAGTAGCATAGTCAGCGATAGAGATGCTTTATTCACTAGCGAATTCTGGAAGAGTCTGCAGGATGTGTTAGGCACTAAGCTCAAGATGATTATAGCATATCACCCACTGATGCATGGGCAGATAGAGAGAGAGAGTCAACAAGGTACTCGAGGATTTGTTGAGAGCTTGTGTGTTGGATTTTGGTGGATCTTAGGAGGATCACTTACATTTGGTTGAGTTTTAATAATAGTTACCAGACTAGTATAGGAATGGCGCCTTTTGAAGCTTTGTATGGAAGGCCATGCGAATCCCCTGTATGTTGGTTAGAGACTAAAGACAGATTAGTCTTAGGTCCAGATTTGGTTAGGGAGGCGTCAGAGAAGATTGAGTTGATCCGAGAATGGATGAAGGAAGCTCAATCCAGATAGAAGAGTTACGCAGATAAGAGGCACAAAGACCTAGAGTTCTCAGTGGGAGACAGGGTATTCATTAAGGTATCACCGATGAAGGGTATGGTATGATTTGGGAAGTCAGGGAAACTGACACTGAGATATGTTGGTCCATTCCAAATTATAGAAAGGATTGGAAAGCTCGCGTATAGAGTAGAGTTGTCGAGCAGTATGGTAGGTGTCCATAATGTATTTCATGTGTCTCATCTTCGCAAGTATGTGCATGATCCAGAGGTTACCATTTCTTTGACAGGGTTGGAAGATCTAGTAATAGAGCCTAATTTGACTTTTGTTAGACAACCAGTTCAGGTTGTTGCGAGAGATGAGAAAAGATTAAGGAACAAGATAGTCAAGTTGGTGAAAGTTCAGTGGAGCGACAACGAGAAGGATTGTACTTGGGAGACAAAGGACAAGATTCGAGATACTTATCCTGGTCTTCTTTAAGAGTATGTCATTACAGATGGTTGCTATATTTAGGAATTAGATTTATATAGATAATTCCTAGTCAGGTAGACTAGTATGGTTGTTAGGAGTCGTTACAGATGGTTGCTATATTTAGTATTTATTCCTTACTGAATTTAGGATGAAATTCTTTAAGGAGGGGAGCCTGTAACACCCCTAATTTTTTGATAACATTATTCAAGAAATTTAATTAAATAAATTAAATAGAATAATGTAAATGTTAAGTGATAATGGGATTGAGACTTGAATTAATTTAATTAAGGCCGAGCCTAGTAAAATAATTAATGGGCTTAAGAATGGTTTTTGGGTTAATCAAATTACATAAGGGCATATTAGGAATTTTCCGCCCATTACCCTTACCCTTATATATTTTCGTTCCTACCATTTCATTCACATTCACGTCATTTTTGAAACGCAAATCAAAAGACTAAAGGAGAGGCTGGCCATTAACAAGAGGAATACAAATTAAAAGTTATAGAATCAAGCTTACGGGAAATAAATCTCAATCCAATCTTCTTATCTAAATCAAGGTGAATAATAATTCCATTTCTATTTTGTTTTGAACCATATGTTTTCGAATTTAAGAGTAAATTCGTTTTTATGATAAATTGGATGATGATATGCCAAAATATTGATTTGTTTAATTTAAACAAGATAGTTTAAATAGAGTTACACAAGGTTTTAGGGTAAAACCGATTTTTAATGATATTTAAATGCGAAGTAAAATTTTTATGTTATCTAAAACATGATTTTGAATTTGGGTTTCAATTTTGATAATTTTCCAAGTTATGGAAAGATTGTTAAGAATTTTCAAAGGAAAATATGGTTATTTGGGTTTATAAATTTATTTTGGAAAATATATTTAGAATTTGGTTCTAGAATTTTGATATGTTAGATAACAGGACTAAAGTGATTTTTTGGAATTTTTGAGGATTTTTCAAAGTGATTTGCTATGCAAATTAAATTATTAAAATTGGTTTTGCTTAATGTAAGGGCTTAATTGATTAACTTAACCATGGTTTAGATCTGAATTAGCGGTAGTTATTTTGGAAAAGGATTTGAAAAGGTTAAGGCAACCAATCTGGGGTTGACACGTGGCGGGTTAGTTAGAAAAAGATTTGCTTTAAATAGTATTAAACCAGGTTTACTCAGAAAAGAGGGTTTCGCCTACTTTGGAAGTACCTTTCGACACAGAGGCTTTCACCTTCAACCTAGTCAAAACCTATTAAGCCGAAACCAATACATAAGGTATCACAAAGATGGTATGTAGTGGATTGGAGAAAGGCGAAAGGTTAGGTGTCGAAAGCATGGCTTCCGAAGGAGTTGCTACCTTGGTTTGTTTTTAAAAGAGAAGCTCCTGCCTTTGTTTTGTTTTAGCCTTCGAAGGAGTCGAAGCATATGGTTTCGAAAGAGGTTTTAAAAGATTTCGAAAGGGTTGCCAGTAACATAAGTTTGCTTTCGAATGGGTTCCTTCACTTATGAAAGAATGTTTTGAAAGAAGGGGTTCCGACCTAGTCGAAACCCTGCTGCCGTTCTTTAGCCTTTCAATGGTGTTGAAGTCATCAATGCTTTCGAAATAGTGTTTGGTTTTAAAATATTTTTTAAGCTCTTCCTAAATGCTTTCGAAAGGGTCCAATGGTTTCGAAGGCAATGGTGTCGAAAGGGGTTCGACGCTGTCCTTCAATGTTTGTATAAATGGTTTAAAGCTTTTGAAAGAGGTGGTGTCGACGCCAGCATGTTTCCCCTAATATTTTTATGTATGATAAAGGATGGTTTCGAAAGAGTTGCTTTCACCTATGTTCACTTGTCCCAAATAATAATTTAGGTATAAACCCAATGCATTCGAAAGGGGTACTTTCAATGATTTCAGAAGGGTTACTTCTTCTAAAGTTAAATGTTAATACTTTAATATAATCAAAAGGTTTCGAAAGGAATGTTTTAAAGTATTTGAAAGGCACGAGCCTAATATTTTAAAGATAGATTTTAATCCTTTCGAAGGAGATCATCCTATGAAGTTGAAAGCAAGGTTTCGAAGGTCTTGAAAGGTTTTATAATCCAAACTCATTTTTAAAAGAAAAACCATGGCTAAATTAAAGAAGTTTTTTTAATGGTTTGAGAAGAATCTTTCCTTGATAAAAATAATAGGTTAAAGGGATTAACCATGTTTTAACCTAAAGGAGTGATATATTATGTAATTATGTTTGCTTCTTTAAATATAAATATATTCACATTATAATGGACCCGTAACTATATTTTGGGGAAAAAGGGTAGAAGAACCTGCTAGGTTAACCCAGCAGTGAATATAAATTGATTAAACTCCTGGATGAGTAGATTTGCATCCAAGAGGTCAGGGAGACCAAAACATAGGATGCGTAAATTTAGAAGTTGTCAGGGTGACAGGTTCAATGTGATCCCATGAAAATTATGACTAGGAAGTTATTGGGGTTATCAATAGGTTCATAGTGCTCCCATGAAAACTATGTTATAAAGAGTGGTTGGCATGAGCCAATTGGTTTGTAGTGCACCCATGAAAACTATATCCGAATTAAGTTATTGTCAGTTGTCACTAGGTTCCTAGTCAACCCATGAAAACTAGGATAAGAGAGAAGTTATTGGAGTCACCATTAGGTTCAGAGGAACCCAGGAATTAATTAAATTAATTGGCAGAGGGCCAATAGGTTCATAGTGCACCCATGAAAACTCTGGAATAGGACATGGAGTCCATATATTATATAAAGGTTATTAGTAAGCCCATGAAAACTAATAGGTTAATAATGCCCTAGAAACTATAATTATGACAGGAAGTCAATTAAATTGGGGATGGGAAATCCAAGATGTTTTATGTATGCATATCATCATAATATTTTGAAATGCTATTATTAACCATTGTGGATGCAGGAGCACAGTATATGGTTTTGAAAAGCTTTTAGGACACTAATGAGGGGAAAACCCATTCAGCTATGCGGTGTGGTCTCACTCGATATCCAAATGGATTGAGATGTTAGATTATTATCCATACTAGGGTTTATGTTTGACTGGAAGTTTTTGTTTTCCCCTTAAACTCTCGGGCACTCAATTGATTTTGAGTAGTTTGAGGTTTAGGGTTTTCAGGTTCTCTTCTTTGACGAATAAAGCTTCCAGAGGCGTGCAGGAGACAGTTAGTTATTTAGAGTTATCTTTTTCCACTGTGTATTTTGGATGTAAAGGCAGACTTAGCCTTATTATATACTCTGATCAACCAAGGGGGCATCTTCATATGTCGCTCTTGGCGTATGTTTAATAATTATATTTTTCTGAACATGGTTAATGTTTGTGGGATTATGTAATGAACAAGAAAAGTTTTGAATAGAATGTGGAAATGTGTTTTGATTTGTTAATTTTTTTCCATATTTTGGTGATCTGTGTATCAATGTATCTAGCACCGCCGTATTTAGTCGCCAAGGATTAATAACTATGGATGAATGCAGCATCCATAGCCGTTAGTTTAGGGCCTCCAAGTAGGGGGATGTTACAGTCACCATGCCCAAAGTCCTTAACTTTGTGATCAAGAATATTGTTTGTCGATTTGAGCTTCCAAAGAAAATCGTAACCGATAATAGAACCCTATTCGAGCATGGGTTGTTTCAGGGTTTCTACGATCAGAATGCAATAGAAAAGTGGTTCTCTTTAGTCGCCCATCCCTATGCTAACGGGAAAGTTGGGGCTATGAACGAAACCATCAAGGAAACATTGAAGAAGCACCTCACCAAGCAAAGGGAAATTAGGCTGAAGACTTACCACTCGTACTTTTGTCCTACCGCACTAGCAGTCGCACCTCAACTATATATTCTCCATTCTCTCTGGTCTTCGAGTATGAAGCTATGCTACCAATCAAGGTCAATATACTATCTTTGAGGTGCCTCATTTATGACCTCGAACAAAATGAAGAGCTGCTCCAGCTAGGGCTTGACAGATTGGAAAAAACGAGAGCAGAAGTTGCACTACGGACGTAGGCATACAAAAGAAAAATAGCCAAACACTATAATGCAAGAGCAAAGCTCCCCCGGTTCAAAGTTGGAGACTAGGTTTTGCACTGTGTCTACTCCAACACGAAGGATCCAGCTAAGGAAGTTCTAGGGCCGAACTGGGAAAGCCTATATCTAATTTTGCTGATATCATTGGTGGCGCATATCATATCTCGGAACCTGACGACTTCGACGTATCTCGTGCATGGAAACCAGAACGCCTCCGGGCATATTATGTCTAAAGATTGTAAGCTGCCGTTATAAGATCATGATGTATTACTACTATTACAAGGTAATATCACTTGTATCACCTCTATTTTAGTATTTGGAATACGACTGCGACACCTTGGAACTTTCACAATTTAACAAGTCAACTGGAACCAACCTGCTAGGCCCCCCACTATCACTGGAGCGCCCCACAACATCAGCTATCCTGAGGAGTCGGGCCAAAAACCCCCCTTTGCAACTGGGGAATGCCCAAAAGACCGCTCAATAGGGATGCGCAAGACACTCAACGTTTCCTTCCTCAACGGAGGCATCGGCGAATCAATGGAGAGACCACCCCCGCAATAGTCCCGATTCGTTCGCTTGTGATGCTACCCGTTTCCCTGATGGGACGGGCACTAGTGCCCTGGGGCATAATTACCCATATTGTAAATCCAAACCAGGCATTCGTAGTGTTGTTCCATGGGGTTGTGCAAGCCACTCAACGCTTCCTTCCTCAGTTGAGGCATCGACGAACTGATGGCGAGACCACCCTCGTATGGGTCCCAATTCGTTCGTTCGTGATGCCGCCTGTCTTCCTGGTGGTGCTCTAGTGTCCTAAAGGCATAGTTACCCATATTGTAACTCCAAACCAAGCACCCATAGTGCTACTCCATGGTAGGGATGTCAATTTCCAGCACGACCCGAAGATTACACGGAAATTAGCAGGTTAACCCGACCGGGTTAAGTTGGCGGGTCATTTTCAAGTCAACCCGAATTTGAACCGTTTATAAACGGGTGGGTTTCGGGTTGACCCGTGAACCCGAATTTGACCCGTTTATACTTATATGGGTTGACCCGACTCGATTATGACCCGTGAACCCGAATTTGACCTGTTTATAACCCGTTTACAACTCATTTATAACCCATTTATACCTTATACGGGTTGACCTGACATGTTTACGACCCGACCGGATCTGACCCGGTTATAATCGGGTTACACGGTTCGGGTCGGGTCAACCTGTTTATAATCGGGTCGGGTTTGGGTTGAGCTATTTCTGACCTAGTTAATAAACGGGTTGACTCGACCCATTTAAAATCAACCCGAACCTGACCCGACCGATTGACAGCCCTACTCCATGGCGATGTGCAAGCCACTCAACGCTTCCTTGCTTATAAGAGGAATCGATGAACCGATAAGGAGACCGCTCCTATAGTTGTCCTTATTCTTTCACTCGTGATGCTGCCTGTATCCCTGGTGGGATAGGGCAGTAGTGCCATGAAGGTGCAGTTACCCACATTGTAACTCTATAGTGCTGCTCCATGGAATGTGCAAGCCGATCAACGCTTCTTTCCTCACCAAAGCCATTACCAACCAATGGCAAGATCATCCCCGTCGTGATCCCCACTTGTTTGCCCGTAGTCCTGTCCACTTCCCCCTAGCAGAGTGACATACTAGCAATGTGGCAATGCGATTATCCACGTCGTAACCCTAACACATCGCTAACCAACAGCTTACACCCATTATTCAAATATGCAGGCCAAGCACCTCTGCTAAAAGATAAGTTTTACTTTGCTTAAATAAACATGTGCTTTCATTATATATCCTTATGTTACCCTAGGCATGAGCTACTTACGTGTTCACTTGCAAATACCAAGGGCATCAAAGTGGCCCAAGTTCGAATCACAAAGAGTAAACATGGGGTACGAGCACATGTACGTCTTTAGTATGCGCGATGATTAATAAAAGAATATAAGGCAAATAAGGGTAATCCAGATAAGTAACAAATCATCAGTACCAACTTTCAACATGAGAGAAAATAAACTATGTTTAGAAATTATAGTCATAGTCCAACCAAGGCATCATCCAAAAAAAACTAAAACCACAAGTAGACGAACCCCAAAAAAGCTTACGGAGGAGGGAGGGATAGGTGATATAGTAGTCATCATAAAAAATTAGTTCCTTATCTACCAACGGAGGGTCCAAAGCACCAGGCTCTCTTGTTCCGCCGGTTAGAGAGGCAATCTACTTAGGGATAAGAACCACTAGGGGAAGCACCATGATTCGCTGTTATGTCATCTGCAACCTTTGCAAAGACCACATGATACTCTTCTGAGGTCAGAAAGGAAATCATTAGTGGGAGATGGAAGTTGGTCGAGATAATCAGCTTTACCACCATATTCAACTTGCCCTCCTATTGGTCATTCAATGCTTTGATTTTCTCCCGAAAAGAAGATCGATGTATGATTATAGCTTATCCCTCAGCCCATCTCTAGGTACGCCTTAGTTGCTAGAGCACTTCGACAAACCTCCTCCCTATAGGGAGATTATTGATGGTAGTCTCTCTGGCTCACTCGAAAGCCTCCTCCCTGTTATCGACAACCTATGCCCTATTCTCGGCATCCTAGGCCCTCTTCAGCAGCTCCTTCGTCTCTTCTCTGCTTACTGGCTTGTGGTCCTCTCCTCTCCAACTGCATCGTCAAATCTGCCAAACCCAACTAAATGCAATAAGCTCGAGTCATTACCTGCACAATAAGCGGTTCGGATCGTGAGTTGCAAAAAAGAAAATTTTCACTAAGTATGAGGACTTACTAGATAAGCTTCCGACATATCAGAGTTGAGGAACTTATCCAAGGGATGGTCTCCTAGCTCAACTAGGCCCGACTTTTATGGTACATGGCTTCCATTGCCACCTCGACCAGCACTTGCGCTAACATTCGAAGGCCGTCATCTACCTCAACTACCTTCAAGGTGGTTGAACCAACCACCTCGGCTTATCCACCCCTGGTCGGGGTCTTACCATGTCCACCTCCTTAGAAAATTGGTAGGCCAAAACACTCCCCAAGCTCTCCAGCTCTAAGACACAAGGCCTTTTGGATGACCTTCTCTACTCCACCTTCTCTTCACCTCTACCCTCCTCGGCCGCTACCTCCTCATCCAATATTAGGTCGGTCAGTGGAAATTTTTTTCCTCTTCCACTAGGCGAAAGAGGGCTAGTTGGCATGCATGGCGGGTGCTAGGATCAGGTTGATGTGGTTGGGTGGAGTGTGTCTCCCCCACGGTAGCATTAAGAGCAACACCTTGGTTCAAATTGACCACTGTGAAAGACACGAGCACAAGTAAATAAAGGCCAAAGAAGAAATTAAAAGAGAAACCGTATGAAGCTATGGTACCTTCCATAGGTTGGTTTCCCTATAGCCTCTTGATTAAAGGAGGCCAGGGGGCCCCGTCCTACTGCTGCTAAGCTATGCCGCCTCGTGTTCGTGTATGCTAAGAGACACGTTTTGGTTACATATTTCGGAGAGCCACGGTGGAGGGGTTCCTAGAGAAGGAGCCATTGCTGGTTGGCAAATCCAGCTCCTGTACCTGAGGCCTGTTCGCCCTGCCTTGGGCGTCTCTTCCAAGATGGTGTAATATGATGACCAATCTACTATGGTATCATAATGGGGGACCAAGACATCCGCCAAGTAGTTCAGATCACAGGATTCCCACCCACACTGATCATTCCCCTGGCCTCGACTAGAGTTTGACTTGGTGGCCTCGCCCTCATCCTCACCCCACATAATGCAGCTCTCCTTCCTCCAATTGCGATCCTCGTCATCCTAGCTGGTCATACGATGAAGGTCCTAATTGCGAAAATTCCTCCATATATGGTCTGCCTTGAGCCTAACAACCCGACCTAACGAAGGTTGGCATCGTTCAAATCATCGAAAGATTCCTTGCATATTCTACAATATCCTTGATCCGGCGGAGGAACCCTTAGTACATAGAGAGGATTAACCCAGAACTGGAAGGGGTTACTACAAAAGAAATGGAGGAGATGATTATTAAAAAGGCAACAATCAAGAAGAATTCTTCAATGAGTTAAGGAAAGCTCACAAGGCTTATTAAAAATCCAAGTGTTGAATCTAGGTAGATGATCATATGAACAAAAAAGAATCGATTTTTGTAGGGTGGCACCTTGCTTGAGATATCATAAATCAAGACCGGAGAGTTAAGTCTTGAATATGGTAGTGACCAGCCAGCTCATTTCTTTTCTATTGGCAGAGCTTGAAGACTATACAGATAAACATAGGATCATGTTTAGGGAGGACCAACTTGCAGCAAATGACATAGAGACCGGCAAGAAGCTTGTAACTATTTAGATCTAGCTTGCCTTGCACCAGCTGGTTTGCATTTAGAAACCTTATGAGTGGACGTAGGGGGAAGATCTCCCCGACTTTCATGTAAGCAAGAGACCGGGCGAAGTAGCTAGGTGGGGTTTGTTGGGCTGATCCGTAAGAAGTGGGTACCTAAAAGCAATGTCCTCACAAATGAAGTCTGCCTGAGAATGTTCTAGGTTGATTTGGTCCTCTCGGACCCAATCGCCCCCCCATCAAAGGGGTTGCCAACAACTCGTGGAAGCATGACCTACCATCGGCAATTAATAACAAGTCACCTAGGTTATTGAACTACCTCCAACCTATAAAAAAATATGCATAGTCTAAACTCTATAATAATATAGGAGATAGGTTGACCTAGTCCTGCCAATGAGTTTGGTCTAAATTTTCCCTACTCATAGTCGAGTGAAGGCGGTTCAACAATAATGACATCTAAAGGCCTCGGTTTCTTTATGTTGTTTCTGTGGCCCGGTGCTGGATGACTACCATAGGTGGTACAACAACAATCGTTAAACATCAAAAGTCAAAAAAGGTTCGTCTATGAAGTTCATTAGGGAAAGGTTCTTCCTATGACATTGGATGGATAATTTTAAAGGAACATTATAGCAACATGAAAACCAGAGAAAGATCAACAACAATAATAATAATAAGTGACACTCATGCAAAGAACATACCCTAGAAAGCACATGGATCAAAGTTAAGAGATTAGACTTGGATGAAAAGATTGAGTTTACTATGGAAGACAGACATGCTCTACAATTCTCTAATGGCAGAATATCGTTATAAAATCTCTAAAGGTTGAAGCGAAGGAGAGGGAATGGATATATGCAAGAAGGAAAGTGACATGGGCCGATGGATTGACCACGTATGAAGAATTTGAATTTCTTAGGAATAAACAATGCAGTTGTCAAATCCCCACGTCAAAAAAGTGATTTGCTGCTTTATGGCACAGAAAAGTGAACCGCCTCCACCATTTGTCCAATGACGCATGTCATACCGTTTCATATGGAATTAAATGTATAAGTGATAGGTCCACCCCCATGAACATGCATGGTCTTGGGGGCAGAATATTGCTCTTGCTTCTCGCAAAATAAAGAGATTGGCCAGTCCACTTAGGCACCCCTATCTTGCTTGGCCCAATTGCATGATGGCCCTGTTTCTTTGCCCTACCCAGCTCAAATATCCCCTCGGTTCTATGTTTCACCCACCATCCCAATCGGGCTCACTCGTAGAATAGCCTCTTCCATTTTGACAAAATTGGCGAGTTGGTCTCCCTACATATGATAAGCTTAGTCAAGGAAGGTTACTCTTAGGGGATAAGGTCGAGCAGTGATCGCCTTGGTTGATCGGCAAAACCCTCGAAACAACATCCTTGTTCATCATCATCCTCATCCAAACCTACCACCACTCATAGGAACCCATCGATGTCGCTTAACCATGTCAAAAAGCATTAAGCTCCTTTGACACAAGAGACACACTATTTGTGTAACGTTGTGGGGAGGTCGGTCTCCACTAGCATAGCTTATTTGAAAGGGGCAACGCTGTATAGTAGTGCCCTATGTATTATGCTGACACACTAGTACCTCTGCTATAGCCATCAATTACTCCACGTTGTCCGTCTCATTTTAGGGACGTTTCTGCATTATAGCTTGCTAGCTATCTATGTCTTCATCATGCATGCCACTTGGCATTCTAGTTGGCATAACAATTAAATGTACATCAACAACAACTTAGAGTGTTTCTACGGCTAATTCAAGTCAATCTCAGCCGTCAAAACATTGAATTCGATCATTACAAATACATCCTATATTGCTACTTCAGAAAAAGGGAAAAACATTACCCAAAGATGAGAAAAGAGTATCTTTGTATTTTTAGTCACTTAACCTTAAGATTTTGGGTTGTTTTAACTAAATTAATAGAAATAAAAGAGCGCCTAATAGTGCACGTAGACCATCTTTTGTCAAACCACTCTAAGAGTCGTTGTTTCTTTACTTTTTCACATATAAAAATCACCACATTTCCCATCTCTTAATCAAGATATTAAGTATCTATTCCTGCCAGTACCTCCCTTTAAACGCAATTCCAAGGTTGACGAAGAATATAGTCAACACTTATTCTTGGACATTCGAATACTAGAGTATTCTTATATAAATTCTTCAAAAACTTGCTTGGGATCATCGTCATATGCCATAAATCCGACAACCCTTCATTGTGTCTCCGTATGAAATTGTTAATAGCCAGTATAACAGTAACAACCTTTACTTGAATTTTATATTTTTATGTTGGTTGTTTTGTAAGATCACAAATTTTTTTGTTCTAAATCTAAAAATTTCTTCCTATTGTCATACATAAACGTGAATAGTAATAGTTGAAATTTCATTTTTGGTCTTTATTTCGGTGTTTCATTAAAATTAGAAATATGATATCTGGCATTGCAGTAAGAAGAAAATACCAATCCATCAGTGGATATCATGAATCAACTAAATAATATTGCCATGGTGGTAGATGAGGAAAATTCAATTTTTTGTTGTTTAAAACTAAACAAAAAACTTAAGTATTATGTACAGTTCCTTTCCAGTCTTCCCTTACAAATGTAAATGTTAAATCAAATGCGCATACAACCATTATATTGTGCATAGCAAAACCTTTACATTTAATATATCACTGCATATTTGCAGCACACATGTGTACCATCAATAGCCCCAGTACAGTTTTTAAAGTATGGGTGATATCTATATGATGTCCTAATTTATTCTGGAACCCTCTTAAACCAATGGTCGATCAACCTAATAATATCCTTAGACATTAACTTAACAATTACAAAATTTCATGAATATAACATAAACTGTGCTATTCGACCATTGAAATCTTTCAGCAATCTACCGTGCAGGAAGAGCCAAAGCAATTGTACATAGAAAGAGGGATACCATTTCCCGAATGCACATTTTAGACGTTTGGTTTGAACGATAGCTTCCCAATCGATCACGCAATGTCATGAAATAAAGTCTTTTCAATTTGAAGTTTCGTTAGCAAGTTCTGCATGCCTGCATAATATATCATTAACTAGTGAATTTTTTTATATGATGAACTGTGAATTCTATCCATTGGAGCTTTCTATAGTGCTATAATTCTCCTAATAAATTGTATATTGGACAAATGTTCAGCCTCAAAATCTGAATGGTTGGCTTCATCTTACAGTTCAATCCATGATTGTTTGTTTATAGTTGAGTAAGGTGGAGACTGGGTGGAGATGAAGAAGATGATGGATTAGAGATGGGGCAGAAATGGATTAGGTATTGTTAGATAGTGCAAGAGTTAACCGCTACTAATTATTGTCTAACATGTTTGACGCATCCGACATTAATGAATCATCTTCAACGGTTCTCCTAACGTACTACTATGGTAGGCCATACCTCTGACACGTCCATCGGACCAACAAATCACTACGAACACATCCATACTATCATCCTTCATTGTAAGTAGAGACTATCTGTTTTCCATGAATCTATTTTAAATTAATATATATTATTTTATTTATATCTTCATGTGTAGTAAATCTCATACTAAATAACATCTAGGGCCGGGTTAATTGTTCTTTATAACTTAAACTTTCTAATTAGAAAATGGATGTGTTTATTTTATATTGTATTTAACAGATAAAAAGTTTGAGTTATTTCAAACTATGTACGTATAAAACAATTATCTACATCTTTTAATCAAATATTCAGTTAAAATATGGATTTTGGAATTATTAATCATGTATTAAGCACAATGATAGAGTTAGTATGATTTTGAAATTGAAAAAGCCCAGGATTTTGCAAACATAGTTACTTTTGATCATGAAATTTTATAATTTAAATTTATTTATATTTTACAAAATATTTAACATAAAAAGTTTAGAATTAATTCCGAGCTAGTATATAGGTTATTATTTTACAAAACAAAACATATTTAATATTAATTGGTGAAAAGTTGTAGTAGTAACATCAATATTAATAATCAATATTTATGTGGTAAGGTCTTTAAAATGTGGTTTTAGAGGTTTTCAATCCAATTTCCACAACATAAAAATTCTTACCAACAAAGATTTAAATTTATGTAAGTTCCTATTTCCATAAGAGCAGTATAAAAGAAAAGGAAAATGCTATTTTAATTATTTTATCACATACAAAAAGAAAAGACTCGTATAAGCTACGAACATTATTTACGCATCCTTACAGGAGTCAGTGAAGCATAACATAAAGTACTAGGAGATCTACTCACCATCGACATCTATGATAAAAAATTTCACAATAGAATTTACATTGTTGTTTGCTATTGTTGCATCGGAAAAACATAGGAAACCTCGTACGCCTTGTTAATGCTCGTTGTTTTGTTTAGAAAAAATAAACAACCAAACGTCGACGAGGCTCAATATTTCCAATGCCATACCAATAGTTTCTTTACGTTTTTATTAAATACTAATTATTGCATAATAATAATTTTCATAATATTAGAATGTTAAATACTATGATTTTAAATGTTATGATTTTTTAATAAATGCATTTCATGATGGTGGCAAACAATGTTTCTTGGCATCTCCATTGTCATTTTTTGTAATGAAATGTCTGTTTAATATTTGATAAAAATAATTTAGAGCAATTAAAGACGAAATTGATGAGCATTTGGAATTTTAGATTAGTGAAATTGTTGATGGGCCCATACTATATTATCCTCAAATATATAAGAAAGGAAAGGAGTCAAGAATTGATGGTAAAAGGCAGCAATATAAGTAGTTTATTTTGAGAACCTTATTAGAAGCATCTTAAATTTTGACACTGATTTAGATATAATGCATAATGAGAAAATTATGTATGAGACTTCAATTCGATAATGAATGTGAAAGTAAAAATTAGGATGATATGAATCAGCACACAACCGCATTTTACTTTAATTATCCCGAACTTAAACTTGATCATGATCACTAAATTTCAAAAGCCTTACTTGTTTTAGTTGGACAGTAAATTTTGTGAATAATTAAGTAGGAATATTTTTTGAATTTTCTAGGGGAAGCTACTTTGAAAATGAGACGATGTGTAAATATGAAGATTCTTTGAAATTTGGATATAAGGAGTCAAGACTATTGTAGCTCGAGACTTTTCTGTTGATAGATTTTAAGAATCGGTTACCATAAAAAGTTTGGATGTTCAAGCATTGTTTAGTTTATTCCATTAAAATTTAGGCTTGATCTCTCTTATTCAAATCATTTAGATAAATTAGAAAATGATATACTGAATTTTTTGTGTAAATTAGATAAAATATCTCACCATTAATGTCATGCTACTTGGAACATTTACTTGTACATCTAGTAACAAATGCTTTAGTGCAAGGACAAGTTCAACATGGAAGAATGTATAGCTTTGAGATATATAATATTATATCTAATTTTATAATTTATTTAAAAGTCTATATTTGATATCACACATCTTTGCAGGAAGGTATTTTGATAACCAAGAAAATGGTCTAAAGAGAAAGAAAATGCAAAAAGTTCAATTTGTAAAGCATACATTATTGAAGAACTGATTGTATATTTCAGTAATAATTTTGAAGGTCACATTAAGTTGCATCTTAATATTGGTCATATTAATGATGATATTATCGATGATCCAACCAACAACATTCTTTCAATCTTCAAAAAAATTGGGCAATCGTTTGAAAATGGAGGAGGATGCTGATCTTTGTAACTAAGTTTTTAGTGCATGTCAACTGTGATGAAGTACCATCTCTTTTTGGGCAGTTAACATAGTTACTTTTCTTATAACAATTGAATATTTAACATTATTTTGCAATTTATCTTAGCATCATTGAATATTTAATGGTATTTAGAGAATTATATCCAAATTCTATAACTAATAAACATTTGGAGAAATGATGCAAGTTATCTACTTACATCATTTTAGTTTTACATAACATTTCTTACATATTAATATACATAATTAAATTTAATAGGTTAAATATAAATAGAATAACATATGTTTTATACCACTTTTATTCCATCCAATGATAAAATACTTGAAATACCTTATCTTGAATGTAAAGAGCTCTAAAGCTCACAAAGTAAATTTTAAAGTGTACAATGGTGGGGTGTATGTTAAAGGTGATGTCATAATTATGACATGCAAAACTATCATAGCGTGTTGAATGAAATAATTGATCTTACTTACTCGTTGGTAGAGAGCTTAAAAACACTTATATTTCGATGTGAATAGTTTGATAATAGGCAAGATTTTATCATACGACATGTATATAAAGATTAACATTTATTGAAATTTATCCATTTATATTAGCAAAGAAAGTGGCACAAGTTTATTACATGCCTTATCCTACTATGAACAACAATATGTCATATTGTCAGCAATCGTTAAACGAACCAAGATGGCTATTCAACATAAACATGACCTTAAATGATGGTTAACTTTACCAAAATGATGTATACCCCAATAGATGATTATTTGTCGTGGAAGAATCAAAAGACAAAGGACGTTGCAGCAATAAAGAAAATGATAGAGTAATAAAGATGAATATGATGCATTATAAGTGTATGATTGCAAAGTTGATAATGAAAATATTGTGATTATTGATGTAATGAGGATTGATATCATGTTTATTTAGTCAACTTGTTTTTATTTATTCATTTAGTCAATTTAATAGATATATAGTTATTCAGTTTTCTTCATGTGTATATAGTAGTTCGGTTAATTTATCCTCCTTAGTTCATGTTTAGTTTATGTTTTATATATTTCCATATGTTATCAATTTATGTTTTATATAATGTTCATATATTTCATTTATGTTTATATCATTTATACATAGTTCTATATGTTATATTTGTGAAATAAATATGTGGTGGAAATCTTAATAGTCATAGTGCTCGTAGATCATCTACAGTAGAGAAAGATAGGTGTGTTGTAGAGTCATCTCATCTTGTACCCAACCAGGCTCTACATCTGACAACCATGACTCTTTAAGACCTACATATATCAGTTGGTTTTATCTCCTACTCATCTCACCACTCAGACTCAAATAGCACATGTTCCTTGGCATCGATCTATGCATCTTGAATATTCTCCAACAGCTATGTTTCTTGGATTACTATATACTAGAGAATGAGAGGAGGATAATTCAAATTTAATGATTTATATACCATATGCTAAAATTTTACATATACATACATTGACATCATCATACATACAGACATACATAAAATAAGTTTTACCCGATATGTATTTATTTTACACAAGTACATGATAAAATTTGATATTATCTTCTTTAAAAAAATGTGAATAAAATAGTTTAATATATGTAGGTACAATTTAACTGATTCATATCACATGTCTAGGGTCATCACTAGTTATCTTCAATCTTGATTGAATGCATTTTGACCTATTTTTCACTTATTCCAATTAATATAAAGGATGAGCTTTTCAAGGAGTTTAATGTAAATTAATTTTGGTTTGAAGTATATATGTTTGTTCACCATCCATATATTTTGTTTAATTACTGTATACTTAATTATATGTGTATGCATGATTTCTTTGGCATGAGGCATACTTGACATCCATGGCAGATGAAATCTAGTAAGCGATACCATAACTATATGTCCTATATATATAGTCAAAGGGGGAATTGCTTTTATCTTATGAGGAGAAATTACATCAATTCAGCTAAAAGTGCAATGAATTATTGCACTAAACTCCAATAATAGTAACATTCACCCTAGATTACGTAGATATTGTTCAAAGCCATCGTTGGGTTATCAAAATAAGTAGGTAAGCTGTGCATATAGTAAAAGTACACATATTCATAATGTTATAATCTTCTTTGAGTTTGATGAGCTTCATAGAAAGTTGAGCAATGGTGAAATATGGATGTTCTTTGATGCACGTACCACCAATAACTAGCTATGTGATGGAAGATGGATCACTAGCTAAGGAATCTCGTATGTTGGATGATGAGATTATTTTTAGAGATGGAGATGCTTATGGAGCAATAGCTGGACGTTTGATCCAAAGGTCATAACAACAAGGATTGGGCTAGCTAATGTTCACTAAGAGCTGATTGATAATGGAAGTATGGTTAACATTCTATTTAGTCATGCTTTTTTAATGAAGTCGAATAGAAAGGACTTGTTTCCATGTGCTTCCCAACTATAGGGATTCACTAGGGATGCAACATCTTCAATGTGATGCATACATTTGACAATTTAAATTGGAGAGTAACCCTATAGGGTTGTGCATGTGGAGAGTTTATGGTGATTGATGGTTATTTTTGCATATAATGCATTTTTAGACCAACTAACCCTGATACATTCCAAGATCACCTTAGCTTTGCAGTGCTTGATAATGAAGTTTTTGATGAATTCTAGTGATAGAGTGTGAAAGGACATCAAAGTTCTTGAAGAAGGTGTTACACGGTTGAGCTCGGAGAAATTCCTCATAGGGAGAATGGTACACATACAGAGAAGCCTCTCCATATCAAATCTAAGAAGGTGTAGCAGCTATAGCTTGAGCCTTGGCTCAAATCTACTAGTGAAGAGTATGATGAGGTGGATCCCAAATAGAAGCCGAAAGGCAAAAAGTATGCATCGTTAAGCTGATGGAGGCCATATAAGTAAAAAAAGTTGATCCTTTAAGGGTAGTCAAAATAGGATCGTAACTTGGTCCAAGGATGAAAACTAGAGCTTATGGGGTTCTGAAGAGAAAATTGTGATGTGTTTTCTTAGAATCATTTCTGATATGTGTGGGGTTTCGCTTGAAGTTGCAAACCATGTAATGAATATTAACCCTAAAGCACTTAATGAAGCAGAAGAGGCGCAACATGGATCTCGAAAGATCTACAACACTGAAGTAAGAAGTGGATAAGTTGTTGGCTAATAGTTTTATTTTAGAAGCTTGCTATCCAGAGTGGATAGAAAATTTGGTGTTGTTTAGGAAGCTAAATGGAAAGTTAAGGACATGCATTGACAATTATAACTTAAATGATGCAGATACTAAGGACTGCTTTCCTCTTTTGCTGATAAACCAACTCGTGGATCAAACTGGAAGACATGAATTGCTCTCATTCATGGATTCTTACTCAAAGTATAATCAAATTGTAATGTGTATTCCCGATCAAGTACACCTTAATTTTATTACTTGAAACTTCTTTGCTATAACGTCATATTGTTTGGCTAAAGAATGCTAAAGCTACTTACCAATGGTTGGTCGACAAGATATTTGCAGAACAAATTGAATGAATGATGGAAGTCTACATGGATGATATTTTTATGAAATAAAAGAAATCTTTGGACTATGCTATACTTTTGTCAAAAATAATTGAGATGCTCTAGAAGCATGGAATGAAGCTAATACCTTAAAGTGTTCACTAAGAGTATTATTTGGGATGTTTATTATGACGAACGCCCTACACTATCGGCTCCTAATACAACTATATAATGTGCTGCTGACATGCCCGACTGATGTAGGACGATCATTAAGGGTTAAAAAAAGAAAACAATCACACATAACCTATCGTATATCTCTCAATGCATGGAATAAAATATAATACACATTACATATATAAAAATATGAGAGACAATAAGAACTAAGTAATCCAAGTATTAGAGTAGCATATAAAATAAAGTTTATACAAAATGAAAATCAACTCAAATAGTCGTCTCATAATAATAGTAGTATGCAAGCACTATTAAGGCTCCATAGTGTTGCATAGTGGAATAAGCATAGAAATCCATATATAAAAGCTCCATCCAGCTCATCCTTTGCACAACTACAGTGTCGCACCTAGACCAGCTATCTAGTCTACTCATTTAAGAGTACCCAAGATGATAAGAAGCAAAGCATAAAACCTCAAGTCAAACAACAGTCTGGTGTGAGTGGTAAATGAATCTTATAATACTATACAAGTCGATATAATAAGGAACAAGGGTATACAAACTATATCTGACATGTCCCTATTAACAAAGAGTTAGCACATAACAAACATAATATGCTACTCTATGGATATCATAAAGGTATACTACAAACTAAGTATGATGACGAGTGTCCAGGTATTCCTACCCCTAATACCTATCTCCGGTGACATCCCTTAGAGTGATAGACTATGGAAGAAAACAACCAAAGCAATTTTAGCATTCTTCAATAATCCTCAAGATCACTCAATGTGATCTAGATATATGATAGTTCGTATAGCCTTTGCCATGCCAAGGACTAATGGAAATCCTAATTTTTAGTGTACTCGTCTCTAGCCTGAAGCTGATGCTAGACTGAAATCCACTGGTCCAAGGTATATGAATCCAAACAACCCGAGGTAACTAAACAAAATACCTATGAGCATCCCCACACCTGCTTTCGAGTACATCAGAAAACACTTCGAGTATCAATAATCCCTTAGCATGCATATCCAAGCCCTTTCCTTGCCCTATCTAGTTTCCATTAATCTCGAGGAACCATTCCACATTCCTCCATTCGATGATAGAACCATTCTCACGTTCTATCCATAGGTCACCCTTCCTAGAATCCTCCCTTTATGGACAAACATTCTCATGGCTCCATTCAACACCGAGCCGCCATCAATGAAACCTAACTCCATTGACCGTCAAGTTGCCATCTCCGAAGTCCTGAAGTTATCATCATCCAACTACATTGCCATCAACCACCGAATAAACAAACACCTTCAGCATATCCTGTAGAGCTTAAGCTTACCCTCTTGGAAGTTCCACCCCGAGTGTACCAAAAGTGACCTCTCGATAACGACCGATCTTCTCGGTACCGAGTGGTATGCTTAACCAATTTTGGCAAACTTTCTTCTTCTTCTTCTAGTATTCCATCTTCCAATTGCTTGGACACTGACCACTCCTCTTAAAAACTCTCACCATTAACTCCAAAGCTCTTGGTGCAAACTCCAAAAGCTCTTGTTTCCATGCCCTCCAAAGCTCTCCATACCAAGTCCAATACTTATCCTACACTTGGCCTTCACTCCTCACCACTAGCCTTGAATTGAAGAACTATCCTCCACCGAGACAATTTTCACCAAACAGGAAATCCGGAGTCCAATACTTAGCCAAATTTCTATACTTGGCTTTCACTCATCACCCCTACCCTTGACTTGAAGAACCATCCTCCACCGAGACAATTTTCACCAAACATGAGTTTTAGTTACCTGTTTGACGACGAATTTTCTATCGGTTAGAAAATCACCGAAAAATATTGTAATAAAAATAACCGCAAGCGCACGGCGTACAATTTTAGTACGTGGCGAGTACGGGTCGATCTGCAGGGAATTGAATTGATTTTAAATTCTACTCAATCAAATAATTTGCAAGTTTGTTTAAACTAAGAAAAGTAGCAAAAGTTAAACTAGAACAAAAGTGATTAAAAATATGAGATTAGCAGACAATTAGAGGCAAATCACTCTCATATTTTTACATAGATCAACACAAAAACAATCCATGATCTCTCTATTTTAATCTTAAGTAGAATTAGTGATGTATTTTTCTTAAGTATTGTCTATTTATGTTATTAATTAACATAACTTAAACCATCAAACTTTAATTCAATAATTAAAACCACTTGTCAATTGTAATAAAAATGAACATGAAGTCAAAGCAAAAGCTATTTTAAGTATGATCTATTTACTATTTTGTTTAGTAACATAGATCATCAAATTTTGATTCTACTTTAATTTCATTATCAAAATGAATTAGTTAGATGATGATGTAAATTGTGTTTATGTTGGATTAAGCATAGCCCATTTGTGATTACAACATTGGCTATCAAATTCCCTAATAAACTTACATCAACATTCAACTTTTCATGAAGCATAAAAAGAGATCATAAATTAGAGAATATGTTGAATTTACATATTTTCAAGAGAGCTTCATTACCCCTAAATGGAAGGGGTTTAGCTACTCATTTGTTTTATCATTTCAACACATGTAAATTTCAACATAGAAAATAAAAGGAAAGTGCAAGCTAATTAAAATAAAAAGGAAATAACTACTTGCGTAAAAAAAACTAACTAACATAAAAGGAAAGAGAGCATGTAAATAAAAATGACTATGAAAATAAAATACAAGCAAAGAAGAAAAAGAGGCTTAGATGCCATTTTATTTCTCATTTAATTTTGAGGCTACAACTTTCATAATATGATAAGAAGATTAAAGATCCATTACATGAACATAAGAGGGTTATTTATACATGCCTAAAACCCTAATCCATATTTTAGGGAACTACCCAAAATGCCCTTTAGGAAGTGTGGCCTCCAAGTTATCATTAGCAAGTAATTAATCCTTCATTAAGTGTGCATGTGCTTTTAATGTCCACTAACATGTGCATTAGCTCCTAATGGTAAATGGGCAGTTGGGGTCCTCCATGATTTCATGAATTCTTTTATATCTTCATTCCTTTGTCTTCTAACCTTAGTGCATACATACATACATGAAGCCTCTTCCATTTTTCATCCAAATTCCTACAAATAAAACTAAAATGTGCAAATAAATATTCTCAAAGTTAATACATGCACAAAATTACCATTTTGCCCCTAAATTAAGATGAATGAATGATGATTTGATGACATTTGGATTTTGGTAAAAACATGTAAAATACCCAATTATGAAATTTATTTAAATAAAAGTAGATTAAATATGTAAGTAAAAATATGCACTTTTACATGCACATCAAATACCCCCACACTTATCGTTTTATTCGTCCCCTAATAAACTAAAACTAAGATAAATCTATTTTAGTAGGAAACACGATTGCATTGAGCTTATGCAACAAGCCGTTAAACCTTTGCGTGTCCCTAGTAGGACGAGTGTTGTCTCGTGAGGGTTTTCAGCGGATACTACCCACAAAATCCAAATGCAACATAAAAAATTCCTAAATGTAAGATTTATTTATAAAGATATGAATGCAAGTTTTTGAAAATATTTACAAATGAAGAATTTACTTTTAAATTGACACGAATAAGTTAAATATAAATTCTAGCCATTATCAAGAAATTTAAGTCCTTTTACTCATCAAAACTTCCAACAAAAATTAAGTTATCATCACAATTAGACTTTAGTTTAGCTAGTTGTTTCGATTGATAATATAGTGCAACTATGAAATGGATCCTTCGTTGATTATCAAAGTTTTTCAAAGTGGTCTTTTTATTCTTTTGAATAATAAGTCAAATCAAATAAGTGAAAATAGTGCTTGGATTTCAATTGCTTGCTCTCTCCATTTTTGTAAAGTATTTACATTATTATTATTTACACACCTAACTCAGATAAACCAAGGCCAGATATACCGATCATGCACTGCTTTTTGGACTTACGCGAGAAGGGTACAAAGCATGGAGGTTGTACACACTTGTGTGTGAACACATGACTCTAGGTGGTTATTTTTATTAAATATATTTACATACACCTAACTCAGATAAACTGAGGCCAGATATACCGATCATGCACTGCCTTTCGGGCTTACGTGAGAAGAGTACAAAGCATGGCGAGTGTACACACTTACGTGTGAACACATGACTCTAGGTGTTTTTTATTTTCACAAAAACCATTTTTTTCTTTTATATTTTTTTATGAAGAGAGAGTTTTGCAAAATCATCTTAGCACCACTTAACTTAGAAGATCAAAAACGTTATCGCCTTTACTTTAAATCAACCACTCTTAAACAAGATTTACAATTAGGATATACTTCATAATTAACACCCATGAACCTTCCTATATACTAGTTAAACCATAGTTACTTGTAATCAAACTTTATTTTTATTTTTGTTGAGACAAATAAATTTTTAAAATTTCAATTTAGTAACCAAAACATATATTTATCCTATAGTGTTCCTCTAAAAGTAAATGCTAAGAAGAAAATTTGTTTTGGGATTTTTTTAGGTTTTGGAAAGAAAATGCAAAAAATAACCATAAAAAATTAAAAATGAACAAAAGACCCCCCCACACTTAATTTTGACTGTGTCCCGACAGTCAATGCATGATATAATGAGTGTAACGGGGAAAAATATGTACATATTTACAAAAGAATATTAACATTTCTTACTAAACGTAGTATGGCTCATGAAGAAGCATGAGCTCCTCCTCTTGACTACTTGGAACTTCTAAGTAAGGTTTCAAGTGATGACCATTGACTTCGAAAATTGTTCCATCCCTGGGGTTTTGTATTTCTATGGCACCGTGTGGAAAAACAGTTCATACTACAAATGGTCCGGTCCATCTTGATTTTAACTTTCCAGAGAATAAGTGAAGTCTAGAGTCATACAAAAGAACTTTTTGGTTTGGCAAAAACAGTTTTCTTAGGATAGACTTGTCATGAAAAGCTTTCGTTCTTTCTTTGTAAATTTTCTCATTTTCGTACGCATCGTTCCTAAGTTCTTCTAATTCGTTGATTTGCAATTTTCTGTTTTCGCTAGCTTTTCCAAGATCAAAGTTTAAGTTCTTAATTGCCCACAACGCTTTATGTTCGAGTTCAACTGGTAAATGGCATGCTTTCCCATAAACAAAACGAAATGGAGACATCCCAAGGTTGGTTTTAAAAGTGGTACGGTAAGCCCAAAGCGCGTCAGTCAATTTCTGAGACCAATCTTTTCGATTTTTATTAGATGTGTTTTCAAAAATTTAATTTATTTGCCGATTTGAAACTTCAAATTGAGCACAAGTTTGAGGATGACGCGGAGTGGATAACTTGTGGGTTATCGAGTATTTCTTCAATAACTTGTGGGTTATCGAGTATTTCTTCATTAGAGTTTCAAATGATCAATTGCAAAAATGGGTTCCATTATCGCTTATTGTGTGAGGTGTTCGAAACCTTGAAAAGATGTTTTCTTTAAGGAATTTCACAACAACTTTGCGGTCATTTGTTTTACATGAAATGGCCTCGACCCATTTGGAGACGTAATCAACGGCAAGCAGAATGTACAAATTTCTTTCAAGAATTGGGAAACAGTCCCATAAAGTCAATACCCCAAACGTCAAAGATTTCGATCGTAAGAATGGGGTTCAAAGGCATCATATTTCATAGAGAGATTCTTCCTACCATTTGGCAATGATCGCAAGTTTTACAAAACTCGAACGTATCTTTGAAAAGAGTAGGTCAGTAAAAACCACATCGAAGCACCTTTTCCGCAGTTTTCTTAGGACCGAAATGACCTCCACAAGCTTGGTCGTGACAAAACGAAAGAATACTTTCGATTTCATAATCCGGGAAGCAACGTCGAATGATTTGATCGGAACAGTATTTAATCAAGTATGGATCCTCTCAATAGGAGTACTTGACTTGGGAAAGAAATTTATGTTTATCTTGTTTCGACCAAAATAAAGGAGTTTCCTTCGTGAGTAAATAGTTCACTTGTCTACACACCATGGATCGGCAGAAACAGAAAGGTGTTGTTCATCGGGAAAGTTCTCTTTGATCGGTAAAAAAGGTGGTGCGTTTGGAAGACATGACAAATGATCAGCAACGACATTGTCGAATCCTTTTTTGCCTTTGATCGTAAGGTCAAATTTTTGGAGTAAGAGGATCCAACGGATCAAATAAGACTTAGCATCCTTTTTAGCGAAAAGGTACCTAAGAGCGGAATGGTAAGTGTAAACAGTAATGTGTGAGCTAATCAAATAAGGTCGAAACTTTTCGAGCGCAAAGATTACCGCTAGAAGCTCTTTTTTAGTGGTCATGTAATTGAGTTGAGCATCGTTCAGAGTCATACTAACATAGTATAAAAAGTGAATAATTTTGTTGATGTGTTGTCCTAAGACAGCACCAACTGCGAAGTTAGAAGCGTCGTATATTATTTCGAAAGGAAGATCCTAATTAGGTGAGGAAATGATGGGAGCGGAGATGAGTTCGTCTTTGAGATGTTCGAATGCAGAAACACAATCAGAATTGAAGTCAAATGGAACGTCTTTTCCAAGAAGAGTAGTTAAAGGTCGAGCGATTTTATCGAAGTCTTTCACAAAGCGTCGATAAAAGCCAGCATGTCCAAGAAATAAACGAATGTCTTTGACAGATTTAGGAATGGGTAGATTTGCAATTACGTCAACTTTCGCTTTATCTACCTCAATGCCTTTATTTGAAGTGACATGCCCAAGTACAATGTCGTGTTTGACCAAGAAATGACATTTTTCCAAATTTAATGTTAAGTGTTTGTCCTTGCATCGTTTAAGAACCAACTCAAGATGGAGTAAGCACTCAGAAAAAGAGTTTGCAAAGATAGAAAAATCGTCCATGAACACTTCAAGAAAGTGTTCGATCATATTAGAAAAGATGCTGACCATGCATCTTTGGAACGTAGCAGGAGCATTGCAAAGGCCAAATGGTGTACGTCGATAAGAAAAGATGCTAAAGGGACACGTGCAAGTCGGTTTCTCTTGATCTTCGGGAGCGATTGGAATTTGGTTATAGCCGGAATAACCATCAAGAAAGCAATAGAATTTGTGACCGGCTAAACGTTCGAGCATCTGGTCGATGAAAGAAAGAGGAAAGTGTCTATACGTGTTGCATCATTTAGTTTTCGATAATTAATGCAAACACGCCAACCCGTTTGAGTACGAGTTGGAATGAGTTCTTTTGAGTCGTTCTTGATAATGGTAAGTCCAGACTTTTTAGGCACGACATGCTAACCCATGAACTATCAGAGATTGGGTATATGCTTCCGTTATCGAGGAGTTTAAGAATTTCGTCACGAACTACATCCTTCATTTTGGGTTAAGCCTTTGTTGCACGTCACGAACAGGCTTGGCATCGTCAACTAAATGGATACAAAGTTGAACAAGAGCGGGGCTAATTTTGTTTATATCGGTGATCGACCATCCAATTGCTTTTTTGTTTTTCAACAGAATTGAAAGTAAGTAAGTTTCTTGATCGAGAGAGAGAGAGAGAGTAGAAGAAGTTATGATGGGAAACGTTTCGTTGTCACTTAAGTATGCGTACTTAAGGTGATCGGAAAGGGGTTTAAGGTCCAACCTCGGGGGTTGCTCAATCAACGAACTCGGTTGAAGTTCTGATTCAATGTAAGGAGTTCAAACGGAAGCGCAATTTCAATTTCGTTAGGCTCATCTTGAAACAATTGTTCGTATTCGGTCTCGCGTTCGTTGTTTAGGTCAATTGTTTCATTATCTAAATTTTCTTGAATGAAGTTAACTTCCAGCGTTTGGTCATGTGGTTCATTAGATCGATTTTCAAGATTGAAAATGCTAAGATCCAAAGTCATGTTTCAAAAGAAATTTTAATCAAACCATTTCGACAATTCATTAGAGCATTCGAAGTAGCCAAGAAAGGTCTACCTAAAATCAATGGAATTTGACTCATCGGATTATTCACAGGTTGATTCTCCAAAACGATGAAATCAACGGGGAATATGAATTGATTGATTTTGATGAGTACGTCCTCGATTTCTCCTACGGGTTTCTTTATCGAACGATTGGGAAATTGAAGAGTTACTTTCGTCGGTTTAAGTTCACCCAAGCCAAGTTGCTAGTAAACTGAATAAGGAATAAAATTGACACTCGCACCCAAATCGAGCAAGCATTTGTTAATCGTTTTATCTCCTATCATGCACGAGATCGTCAGACATCCAGGATCTTTGTATTTAACAAGAATTGATTGGGACAAGACTTCTCTAAGTCCGGTGGCTAAGAAAACTTTCTTGGGTACATGCGTGTGTAATTTTTGGGTACGCAAGTCCTTGAGAAACTTAACGTAAGTTGGGACTTGTTGAACGATGTCAAAGAGCGGGATGTTCACTTTGACTTATTTTAAAATTTCTAACATCTTTTCCATTTGGTCAGAACGCTTCTTGGGACGAAGATGATGTGAAAATGGAACACGATACTCAGTAGGTTGGTCTACTTGAGTAGAATGAAGAATTTGGATTGGAGTTTGATTCGATGTTTGGATCAACTTTTTGTTCAGATTCGTTTGTTGTTTTAGAAGTGTCAAGAGAGGTTTTCAACAAATCGTTTGGATTAACGACTTGATTACTGATTTGTTTATCGGAACGCAAAGTTGTGATAGCATTCATTTGGGTTACGTTGCTATCTTGAACAACATGGGCTTGATTCGAATTCGTGTTTTGATTTCTGGGATTCGGAACTGGCTGACTTGGGAATGTGCCTCGTTCACATTCACTCACAAATGTGGCTAATTGACTCATTTTCATTTCAAATTTAGCAATCGATTGACTCATATTCTGCATGTATGAGATTAACAAATTTTGCAAATTACTGTTTGATTGGAGGCTTTGAGTGGTTGCCTTAGCCAAAGTTTCAAGACTTTTTTCAAGTAAACTTAGTCGTTTATCGTCTTGGGGAACAAAAGATTGTTGAGGTTGATTTTGGGATGGACACGGAAAATTTTGTTGAAAATGATTGGGTTGAAAGGGAGGATTGGAAGCATTGTTCGGAAATGCTTGAAAGTTGGGAAGAACCAAATTCATATTGGGATTATTTTGGTTCCAAGCAAAGTTCGAATGATTTATCCAACTAGGGTTGTACGTTGGAGAAAACGGGTCATTCTTAACCTTAATGAAAGCATTGAGTTGTTCAATCAATTTAGGGCACTGATTGGCAATGTGATTCGAATCATTGCATTTATAACACATGGTTTGGGAAGCTTGGTTCATTTGGTTAGATGAGAAAACATTGTCGAATTTATTAATCATTATGTCGATCATAGCTTCCAAAGCCAAAGATGATCCTATCGAGTGTGCGCTCAATCGTGAATAAATGGATTTTCGTTAGAACGTTCCCATTGGGATGATTTTTCGGCTAGGTTTTCAAGAAATTGCCAAGCATCGTCGTTATGTTGGGCGAGAAAATTTCCTTGACACACCGATTCAAGCATGGTACGTGAACTATTTTCAAGTCCATCGTAAAAGATTTGACAAAGGGTCCATTTTTCGAAATTATGGTGTTTACATTTTATCAAAAGCTCTTTAAATCTTTCAAAATATTTTCTGAATAGTTCACCCTTGAATTGATGAAAATTGACAATCTCGTTTCAGATTTTAGTTGTTTATTCCAAGGGGTAGAACATTTTTAAGAAAACTTTAACGAATTCTTCCCACGTTTTAATCGAGTTCGATGGTAAGCTATACAACCATTTTTCGGCGTAATCAGTAAAAGCAAATGGAATTAATTGGAGTTTGGTTCCGTCATCACAAAGCTGTTGGAGTTTAATGGTTGCGCAAACTTGTTCGAATTTCGTTAAGAAAATGTACGGGTCATCGTGTTCAAAATTGCTAAATTTTGGAAGCATGGCGATATGGTTTGAATGAATTTCGAAGTGATTACCCATAGGAGTGGGTAATGTGATACAAAAAGGAATAGAAACTCTATCAAGAAAGATTCTGTCCATAAGAGTTTGAGGGGTGTTCTCATTTGCCATTGTTGGAGGATCGTTTGTTCGAGTAAACGATTCGTTATTGCATCACGAGTCCAAGTGTTTGTTGTTGTGTCACGAGTCTAAGTGCTCATGCACAAGTGAAAGTCGAGAAGAGAAAGAAGTGAGAATTGAGTTTAAGAGAAAGAAGCACGGTTTAGAAAATGAAGTGAAAATTTTGTTTTTTTAATATTATTGTAAAGGAAGAAAAATATTTACCAAAAAGGATTTATTTTAAAAAGGAAGATTGATTATTGTTTTGTTTTTTTTGAATATTCAAAAAAATTTCTCTCTTTTTTTATAAGTTTTGTTATTTTTAATTTTTTTGAAAAGATTATTTTTTTTTGGAATTTTGTTTTTCTTAAAAAAAAGTAACTCAAATTTTTTTTGGACTTCTGATTTTGATTGAAAAATTTCAAAGGAAAAGATTTAAAAAGTTTTATTTTTGGATTTTGGATTAAACAAGAATTAAGTTAAGTAAAATGTACAACTGTTTTAGTTTTGGATTTTGATTTTTTTAAATATGCATGAACTTATGCAACTAAATAAATGCAAGGACTTAATTACAAATTTTCTGCCCTTAGTAACACCTAACCCAAAATTGTATAATCACACTTTGTCTTAATCCAACAAAATATTTCTTAGCCAAGTCACAGACATGAGTTATTGGTGCACCATAAATCACTGTAGCAATGCAGCCGAAGGTTTAAGTACCTTAAGAGAAACAATCGTTATAATATTTACGAATCACCGTAATATTTGTAAATGATTATTGCTCTACCGTAGCCTATACACCAAGAAAATAATTTGTTCAAAGAAGACAACTTGTTAAGATACAATTAATCCCTAGGTGAGCTTGTGACTCCCTTAAGTCAAATGTCTAACCGTTATTATTAGTCAAAATTCTATAATGAAATGTAATTTGTGGGCCAATGAAGAGGTGATGAAATCCCCTACCCTATGTGGATTTGGGTGTTGCCCTTAGAAAATAAAATAAAATGGTATGAATGGAAAACTGAAATTAAACGTGATTTTAACAATGCAACTACGAATGAAATTTATTTATGTTTTTGTTTTTGAAATTTTTTTAAATGCAACCAACCAACAATGTAAATAAAATAAAATTAAGGGATAAGGGCATGATACATGAGCGTGCAAAATTATTAGCAATTTATTTTAAAGCGGCAATTTTTTTATATAAGTAAGCAATTTATTTTGGCAAGCCAAGCGGTAGTTTTAGCGAGCTGTCCTTTTCCTTATCTGCTTCGGCAACCTAGAAAGGAGTAGACAACGATTATATATTATTTAAAAGCAAGTGATATATATATATATTTAAGGTAAAAAGAGAAAACTTAAGAACAATCAAACTCAACCCAAATTAAAAAAAAAAAATTATTTTTGTAAAAGATTTAAACAAACAAAATAAAATTAAGAAAAATAAACTTCAACAAAAAAAAGAATTTAACTTCGGCCCTGACCCGATAAGAAGCCCAAGACCCCTCTTTCACTGTTTTAAAAACGCAATTCTATCTCTGCTTCAAAACAAAAATTCGACATTCTCTTATTTTTAAACGTGGAATACAAATTAAAAAAAACGATTTGGAAATCGTGATTTAGAAATCGCTTTGTGGTTTGTAGGTGGAGGGAGTCGCGCGGTGGTTGCTTGGTCGGATTTTGATGAATTCGAGTTTTAGATGATTGCTGTAGTGAAGTCGGAGGTTGCCTTGGTCATGGGCAGAGCAGGAAGTCGGGTTTTGGGTTGCGGTGATGGTTGTGATTGTTTTGGGTTTGGATGCACTGGTGGGAGGTTATGGAGGATGTGTTGGAGTTTATGGCAATGGAAAAAAGGAGATTGTTCGATTTGGTTCTGATGGAAGTTGGTAGTTGTGATTGAAGTTGCTGTTGGGGTTGGTTTTGTAGCAGGTTGAAGGAGACGACATAGGATGGTTTTGGGTTCATTCGGTTGTGTGGAAGAGTGAGAAGGCAGTGGTGATGAAGGTTGGGGTGGTGGATGTTAGTTGAGTTGTTGAGATGGTGATATGCAGAGTGGTTCAGGCAAATGGAGTAAGAGATGGAGTTTACGGTAGTTGAAGTAATTGCAGTGGATGGTTTGATGCAGAAGTTCAGCGTAGGTGGATGGTGATGCAGAAGCTTGCAGAGGAGGAGGGGAGAATGTGGAAATGTTATATGCAAATTGTATGGCAGGGTATAAAGGATAGTTTGAGTTGTTGCTATCAGAAGTGTGTATGGCAGTAATTTGAAGTGCACAGTCAGGAACAACTTAAGCACGGATGAAGGTGATAACTTGGAGGAAGGTGTGGTTGGAGAAAAATGAATGTGTGGAAGAGGGATGTTGAAGAAGTTGTAGTGGTGTCAGATGGTGGAACTATGGATGGTAAGCATTGATGATATGATGGTATGTCAGAAGTGTGCGATGGTGAAGTATTGATGAATGGTGCTATGATTTAGAAGAAATTGTGAATGGTTGTGCAGGTTAGAGACAGTGGATGAGTTGGGGAGTTGTGTGGCAGTAGTTGTGTGAAAATGGTGGAGTTTCAGTATGGCAAGTTTGTGGAAGTAGGGTATTGATGCAGTGATGGGTTTGTGGCAAATGATTGGATGGTAGAGGTTGTTGGTGAATCTAGGCAAAGGGGAGGTTGATGGTTCAGTAGTAACTTGGAAGTGGGCAGTGGTTTTGGATGGTGGGGTTGTATATGAGTTTGGAGATGGCAGGAAGTTGATGGTTCCAGCAGCAGCAGTGATGACAGGGTTGAAGAATGTGCAGCTGCAAGTAGGTAGTTTGTAGCAATGTAACAATGTTGTGGTGTGTTGGATGGTGTATAAGGGTAGGAGAGTTGGAACAGTTTTATGTGAGATGGGAGGGGCAGAGGTAAGTGAGTTGAACTTGACGATGTTTCGAGTGGGAATTGTATGTGAAGTGGAGTATTTGTGCAATGGAATAGTGGCAAGGTGGATGTGGTTGTTTGGCACTGTGCTGCAACTGTTTTGTAGTTTGTAAAAGAGAACGTGAATTGTAAAAAAAAAACTTAAATGCAAATTGTAATGTAAATGAAATATTTTGTTTTTGAAATAAAATGCAAAGTTTTTTTCTTCTAGAAATGCAAAAACAACAAGCACACAAACAAAATGAAAACAAAAATTACACACAAACACATAACGATAGAATTTGTTTTTTTAAATACAACTCAACACACAAAATGAAAACACACTAAAATCAAGTAAAAATAATTCGAAGATTAGAATTAAAATCAAATCTATTCCCTAACAATGACACCAAAAATTTGTTTGACGACGAATTTTCTATCGGTTAGAAAACCACCGAAAAATATTGTAATAAAAATAACCGCAAGCGCATGGCGTACAATTTTAGTACCTGGCGAGTACGGTTCGATCCGTAAAGAATTGAATTGATTTTAAATTCTACTTAATCAAATTAACCCAAATTTGCAAGTTTGTTTAAACTAAGAAAAATAGCAAAAGTTAAACTAGAACAAAAGTGATTAAAAATATGAGATTAGAAGACAATTTAGAGGCAAATCCACTCTCATATTTTTGCATAAATAAACACAAAAACAATCTATGATCTCTCTGTTTTAATCTTACGTAGAATTAGTGATGTATTTATCATAAGTATGGTCTATTTATGTTATTAATTAAAATAACTTAAACCATCAAACTTTAATACGACAACTAAAACCACTTGTCAAATGTAATGGAAATGAACATGAAGTCAAAGCAAAAGCTATTTTAAGTATGATCTATTTACTATTTTGTTTAGTAACATAGATCATCAAATTTTAATTCAACTTTAATTTCATTATCAAAATCAATTAGTTAGATGATGATGTAAATTGTGTTTATGTTGGATTAAGCATAGCCCATTTGTGATTACAACATAGGCTATCAAATTCTCTAATAAACTTAAATCAACATTCAACTTTCATGAAGCATAAAAAGAGATCATAAATTAGAGAATATGTTGAATTTACATATTTTCAAGAGAGCTTCATTACCTCTAAATTGAAGGGATTTAGTTATTCATTTGTGTTATCATTTCAACACATGTAAATTTCAACATAGAAAATAATAGGAAAGTGCAAGCTAATTAAAATAAAAAGGAATTATCTACTTGTATAAAAATAAAACTAAGCTACTAAAATAAGAGGAATGAGAGCATGTAAATAAAATGAGCATGAAAATAAAATAAAAGCAAAGAAGAAAAAGAAGAAGAAGAGGCTTAGGATACCATTCTATTTCTCATTTAATTTTGAGGCTACAACTTGCATAATATTATAAGAAGATTAAAGATCCATTACATGAACATAAGAGGGTTATTTATACATGCCTAAAATCCTAATTCATATTTTAGGGGACTACCTAAAATGCTCCTTAGGAAGTGTGGCCTCCAAGTTATCATTAGCAAGTAATTAATCCTCCATTATGTGTGCATGTGCTTTTAATCTCCACTAACATGTGCGTAAGCTCCTAATGTTAAGTGGGTAGGTCTGGTCCACCATGATTACATGAATTCTTTTATAATTTCATTCCTTTATCTTACAACCTTTGTGCATGCATACATACATGAAGCCTCTTCCATTTTTCATCCAAATTCCTACAAATAAAACTAAAATGTGCAAATAAATATTCTCAAAATTAATACATGCACAAAATTACCATTTTGCCCCTAAATGAAGATGAATGAATGATGATTTGATGACATTTGGATTTTGGTAAAAACAAGTAAAAATACTCAATTATGAAATTTATTTAAGCAAAAGTATATTAAACATGGAAGTAAAAATATGCACTTTTATGTGCGCATCAGTACGGATACGACCTCTCGATACCGGCTCATATACTTTGCTCCAATCTCGATGCAACTTGGACCCTTAGCTCCTCCTATGCTCTGGAGCCCCTCCTTCAAGTTTCATCGAAGCACTAGCAAACCACATCAAAGCACTACATACAAACATGGAATATCATACATATACATCCATTCATACATGCAGTACATAAAACCATGATAATCAAGCAAATTCTAATCTAAATCTAACTTTTACACTAGCATATGAATATGAGCAAAAGGGGTTGCAAACCCATTTAGAAACCACTTTGCAACCTTTAGATTTCGGCTATAAACATTAGGAAAAATGCAATTAAGGCTAGAAAACACTTTAGGGTCAAAATCATGTTAAAACATCATTTTAACTATATAAACATGCATGGTAGAGTGAGAGGTCAAGAACCACTCACCAAATACCTAAAATACCAATTCCTCCCATTAGATCTGAAGTGGACAGCAAGGAAGAAGAATAAAAATCAGCCAAAATTATAATCTCAAGCTCCGATATGCTAATCACCCCTCTAATTGATGATTTGGCCAAGATCCCTAAGAAAAGGTAGGCTTTTTGATAAAACTAGGGTTAATGGAGGTTTAGAGCTATTTTGGGGAATATGGAAATGACTTAGATCAGTTCCTATAGCCTCCCCTTAGCACATTTTTTGAGATGGATTAGTGGACCTAAGCACGGGCTTAGTTAATACCCACTAATACATGCCAACAATAGCCAAACCTTAAAACAACTATACATTTCAAACAGAAAGTTTGTGTTTCTATTTTGACTACTCTACAGAATGGAAAACTATTATCCTATGGAAGTGGTTTGAGACCCTAATTCGGCTCCTATCAAAATCTATAGCCTAAATAAGATTTTCAGGGTCAAAATGGTCACATAGAAATTCAGCAAAAATCATAAATATGGAAAATGTTCTTAAGAGTTACATACCAAAATTTAAGCGTCCTACGACCTCACATAAATAAAATAAAACTATTTTATGATCCTCTGGTATATAAAATACAGGTCGATACACTCTTTCCCTTTAGGATTTCGCCTCCGAAATCCTTAAGTTAGTCTTAAACAGTTACCCCACATGCCTAACAATCTTATGCGACCATCATACATATAAGGTTTTAAATATCGGATTTCGGTCACGTTTCGTCTCAGAATTTTTACACAAGTTATCTCGTATCGGGGGAGATGTCGGACGAGATGAGTACATATCGGGTGTACATCTCGGATTGACATCTAGGACCTTATAATGCATCTCGGGAATATTTTGGATGTACTTATGTGTCTAAAATTGATGTGTCAAAAATTTATTTAACGGTTATAACTTTCTTAGTAAAAATAAAAATGGTAACATACTTGATTTACATGGAAAAAGGAATATTTTTAGAAGAGTAGTAGCTTGATTAGCTTAATTGATTTGATAATGATTGAATAATATCCTTTTATTTGAACATAATAAAGAAGTGAAACCTTTCGCTATGACTCATTAAGATAAAAAGTAAAGAATATGTTCAAGAAGTTGGTAAATTATAATTGGATTGAGTAGTTTCTTTTGAATCAATATGAAAATAAAACATATTATGCAAAATAAGAAAAATTTATAATTTCGAGTGAGATCTCGGATTGAGATTTTGATCCATATTTCGGGTAAGATTTGAATATCTTGGACGAGATGAATGTCGAGGGAGATATGGAGGAGATTTGATGTCTCGTCTCGTTTAAGTGTGAAAAGGAGATCTCGGAGGAGATCTCGGGCGATATATATGAGATTTAAAACCATGCATACATATCAAACAAGCTGCCATGCAACCAATAATATAGGTAAGCCTATCCTAGCATGCAAGATACTAAACTACCCTATATGATATCAAAGGTGAAAGTAAATACGATAAACAATAGGCTTACCATGTAAAGATTTTCAGATATGTGGCCCTCATGCTTTCCTCAGTTTCCCACATGAAATCGCCTTCACTTTTGCCTTATTGAACCTTCAATAACTTCATCGTCTTCCTCCTAAGCTGTTTTGTATCGCATCCAACAATATGAATTGACCTACGAGGTCTCGAAGCTTCTTGTTCAATTTCGATATCATCAAGTTGATTTGGTGCAATCATCACGCCTGAGTTGTGCACAAACTTTCGTAGATGAGAGACATGGAAGACGTTGTGCACACCTGCCATCTTCTGAGGTAAGTCGACCCTATATGCTAGGTACATAATCCTCTCATCTATCAGAAAAGAGCCTACAAATCTTTGTGCCAACTTCCCCTTACTACCGAACCGAATAACATTCTTCAAAGGAGAAATCTTCACAAACACCATATCGTCGACGGAGAACTCCAAATTCCTATGTCTCCTATCAACGTAGCTTTTTTTCCTATCTTGAGAAACTTTCATTCGTTGCCGAATGATCACTATCTTCTTCGAGGTTTCTGTAATCATATCTGACCTAAGTATCAGTTTCTTACCTGCCTCCCACTAAGACAAAGGGGTGTTACATGGTCGGTCATATAATGCTTCTTACGGTGCCATACTGATACTAGACTGATAGCTATTGTTGTATGTGAACTCCACCAAATGCAAGTGATCGTTCCACAAGCCTCCAAAATCGAATATGCAAGATCACAGAGATCCTCAAAGATACGATTCATTCCCTCGGTTTGCCCATCAATTTGTTGTTGATAAGCTGTATTGAGATGCAGCTCGGTCCCCGACGCCTCTTGTAAGCTCTTTCAAAACCCATTAGTGAACAACAGGTCTCGGTCGCTCACAATGCTCTTCGGCATAACATAAAATTGTATAACCCATTTCACATACAACTTGGCCAGTTTCGCTGCCTTTCTCCTTGACTTGAGGGTATAAATCTAGAGCACTTTGTCGGCCAATCGACTATGGTCCAAATGTTGACATACCCTGCTTTAGCCTACGGTAGTCTATCAATAAAATCCATCGATACTTGCCCCCACTTCCACTCAGGAACTTCAAGCAACTGCAGTAATATACTTGGCTTTTTCTGTCCTGCCTTCACCAATTGCCGGTTCATACACTTCGAGATGAATATCTCGACATCCTTCTTCTTCCCTTTCCAATAATAGGTCTGCTTCATGTCACGAAACATCTTGTTACCACCAGGATGTATAGTCAACCTAGAATGGTGGCACTGTCGTAGCACCTGGTCTCGCAATCCATCAACATCAGGGACAAACAATCTCCCATCCTATGGAGCCAACCTTCTCTATTGAGTTCGTATTGCTTTAAGTCTTCAGACTCTACTCCTTCTTCTATTTTCACCATGATCTCTGCTAGTTTAAAGTCTTGCCTTTGACTATTACCGATCTGCTCAACCAAAGTACGTCCGATCGTCAAACTTGCCAACATCTCTGGCTCTAACTCGCAATGAGGTCTGAAGTCATAACTAGCAATATACTCCAACTGCTTCCATTCCATGAACATCGCTCCTAAACTAGCGTGTTTTCTACTTGATGCATCGGCGACTGCATTTCCTTTACCAGGCGTATAGGAAATACTGCAGTCATAGGAGGCCAAGAATTCTAACCATCGCTGATGACGAAGGTTGAGTTCCTTTTGGGAGAAAAGGTACTTCATGGATTTGTGGTTCGTGAATAGCTTGAACCTTTCTTCTAATGGGTAGTGCCTTCAAATCTTCAAAGCCAATACTATCGCCACCAACTCCAAATCATAATTCAAATACTTCCTCTCGCGTGGCTTCATTTGTCGACTAGCGTACACCACAACTTTTCTCTTCTACATCAATACATCACCTAATCCTGTACCACATGCAGCTTTGTATACTATAAGCTCCTCATTACCGCTCAGAATGGTCAATAATGATGCACTCATCAACCACTCCTTTAGACTCACAAAAGCCTGATTCTTCTTCGTCAAATTGGACAACGGTGCTGCTATCTTCGAGACATCCTTGATAAAATGTTTGAAATATCCCACCAATCCTAGGGAACTCCTCACATCCGTAGCATTCTTGGGTTAGTTCTAATCTTAAACTGCCGTCACCTTGGTAGGATCTATTGCGATGCCCTGCTCAGGGATGACATGACCCAAGAATTTCACTTCCCTCCTCCACAAGTGACACTTCGAAAACTTTGCTTTCAATCGGTGCTTTCTCAACACCTTAAGAACAATCCTCAAATGCTCCTAGTATTCTTCCTCCGTCCTCGAATAAACAAGGATATAGTCCATAAACATAAGTACAAACTTATTTAGTTGATCCCTGAAGACGCAGTTCATGAAATCAACAAAGTATGCTGGAGCATTGGTTAGCCTGAATGACATAACCAACCACTCATAGAAACCAAACGATATACGAAACGCAGTGATTAGCACACTCTCCTTCGCTACTCTCAACTGGTGAAATATCGCAGCCAAATCCAATTAGTAGAACATCTTCATACCATGGAGCTGATTGAACAAGTCATTAATACGTGGTAGTGGATACTTGTTCTTCTTCGTCACCTTACCTAGCTCAGGTAATCTACACATAAACTTAAAGAGCCATCCACCTTTGTAGCAAATACTACAAGTGCATCCCACTTAGATATACTCCTATGAATGAACCCTCTCTTCAACAGGTCATTTACTTGCACCTCCAACTCCTTTTGCTCTCTAAGAGCCATAAGCCTCAAAGGCAAAACTATCGGTCTAGCATCCTTCGCTAAGTCTATATATAACTCAATCTCTTGATGCGAGGGAAATTCGGTTACCTCCTCAAACACATGTAGATACTCTCTAACGATAGGCATAGATGACAACCCATCCCGTGGAAAATTGAGCGAATATAGAAAGCTAACCAAAACCAAATCCTCCGACAGGCAGCCAATCGCTACCGTCCACCCCTCCACATCCCCGATTGTCACCAACAACTTCTGGTAATCCACTACCACCGCATACTTCCTTAGCTAGTCCATTCCAAAGATAATCTTGAACCCAACGAAATTCAAAACAAAGAAATCACACACAAAAGAGCATCTATAACTCGATAAGACCAAACCACGACAAACCATATATAGGCTAGTGGAGCCTCCAACAAGGTTCGTCACAATCAAGGGACGATAAACTATTTCAGGTTTCAAACCTAATTTATCTACTGAGTTACTAGTCATGAAGAAATATGAAGCCCCGATATTGAATAAAACACATATGAGAACATTATAAATGGAAAGCATACCTTGAATAATGACACTCTTCCCTTTCTCTTTCACCGAGGGTCACTCGACGAAGTCGAAATAGCGTCCAATGCTTATGCCTTCACAACCTATTTTTGCTGTGCTGGTTCTGGACAACCTTTATATATATATATGTCTAAATTTACCGTAGTTGTAACATTTCTTCTTCCCATCAGCTTTACAGTCTCTGATCAGGTTACACTTGTCTCCACAACCAAAACAAATGGGTTCCCATTTAGCCTTCTGAGCATTCTTTCCCTGAAGCACTTTCTCTTTCCATTTCATTTCTTCTTGCCTCCACCGCATTGTTGTGGTTTTAGCTATTCCTTAGCGACAACAGCTAATTTAGACTTGGGGTATAAACCCTCCTAGTGAAAAGCTTTCTCGACAAGTCTCTTGAATGCTCATCGATGTGACTCACCAAGTTATCCCCTAAATAGTCATCCAAACTGATGAGAAATTTTTCGTTCTTCCACAACAGAGTGCCAATGAAAGATAACCTGTAATTCGAGAAAGCATCGAACTTAGCAATATACTCGAAGACAAACATATCTCCCTACTTTAAATTAGTGAATCTATTGAATAGCACCGACCTAAGGGCAGTAGGAACAAACTTCTCCTCAAACCACCTTGAACTTGTCCTAAGTGGACTGATCCTTAGGTGTAGTAGTAATAATAATAATAACATCTCACCAATTCATGGCCCATCCTTGAAGCTGCTGTAACACCTTGGAAAATTTGACAGGAAAATTTAATAATAAATTAAATAAAATAAAAGAAGGACTAAAATAAAATTTTCACAGACGTTTGAATTTAGCAATGAAACTTGCATCATTACATTCATTGCGATTTTTTGAATGATTTTCATACATATCACTTCGACATCAAAGTTAGTATGGAAAAGTTACAGGCATTTGAAGAATTGAAATAAGAATAAAAACTTAAAAAAATAAAAACTCCCAGATTAACACTAGGACTAGTCGACCGGTAGCGATCAACTCTTGGTGATGGGCGGTCAACCGTTGACTTAGAAAAATCGATGGTGATTAGCTGCTTCATGACGTGTTCAAATGGTGGTGATTAGTTACTTCGTGACCAAGTTGCGATAAGCGTACCTAAAAGATTCTCTAGGCTAGATCCAACATCCTAAACTAATTGTGAACCCCCATAAATTGAACCCTAACCTAACCCTAAAATCTGTAGAAACATTTATAGTAACGGAACTCTGTCCAATTCTAACCTCTCCTCTAAGCCTAAAATTCTTTGAAAATCAAAATAAAATCAACCTAGAAGAACACGAGCAATTGGATCTAGATGGAGTAAGCGGAGCTAGTGTACGGATGGACGATTCTTAAGCAAAGCAAATAGGAAGAGCTTAGGCTTGAGGTGAATGAGAATTTTTTTGATTAAATGATTATTACAGTTAGATTTAAACTATTTTAATTGATTTAGGGTGTAAGAAACATAATTGGAAAACTGTAAAAACCTAATTTAAAACGTGTAATTTAGGGTAGAATTGAAATCACCTGTAAATTGTTAAACATAATACTGATATTTGCACACCCTTTTTCTATTTAAAATATAGACCTTAAAATTACTAATCCCTAAATCTGTAAAACTTCGGTTTAACAAATTGATATCAAAATTTAGAATATGGACTGGTCGAGTAAGTACTTAGGGTTCATGGTAAACAACTATAGACACGAATTAAACAAAACTTAACAATCAACACATATAATTGGGAGAACCCTAAAATTTAGCCTAAGACCAGTCGACCCCTGATCCCCAGCGGTCGATCGGTAGTGATCGACCAGTTAGGATTAGTAGTCGATCAGTCGACACGTAAAATGCAAAATCTGAACCTCGGCCTAAGGTCAAGGTTGATAATAAAAATTATATAATTTAAGATAAAAATTGTACAAATGCTAATTGTTTTTGGAACCTATTTTGGGGCTAAGTGTATATGTTAGAGATAGTAGGGATGCTAGTTCCCTATTAGAGGATGCTAGGTCATTTCAATGTTGGGTAAAATGTTGCTTACCCAACTTAGGGTCGAGTGGTCGACTAGGAACAATGTATTTTCACGATATAGGTACTAATAGGGAGGTTTTACAGTGGATGCACAACACTAACGGATGCTAGTGTATGAGCCAGTGCAATTGGGGATTCAATATAGATAGTTAAACCCGACACAACATGATAAGTGGTAATATAGATAAAGACGTGGCCTAGTTCTAATGAGAGTTACTATATGTACGGTTCTGATGCAACATGATATAGGTGGACATCTGTGTGGTACGATAAGAGGCATTGCACTACGATCGAGAGGTGAATATGGGTGCAGGTGATGAGACACATCGACGAGTCATTATCTCAGGTTCTCCTTCTCCATACATAGTTATGAGTTATGGGTATTATTTGGAAAGCAGTTCCCATAGTAGCCTAAGGGCGATGTATTCTTATGGAGTAGCTCTAGGAACATTGATAGATCGTTAGTTGTGAGTTCGATCCTTGTATTAGACATAAACTCTTAGCTAATGGATTTTACAATTCACGGACACTTGTAGCACACACCATATCATTTAGAGTAGTATTAAAGTTAGCTGCACATGATCATTACATAGTAAACTTGTACTCATTAACCATACTTTCGTCTAACTCACTCTTTTCCCTTCTTTTTCCTCACCATAGGTGGACAAGGCAGTAGGTAATTATCTATCTTGTTAGTACATTTTATTTCCTCACCATAGCTGCCATGAGTTCCGAAAGTGTAGTGTATTTAACATTATATTTGCTTAAATTAGTCTCTACAATGTTAGAAAAACCCAATAGCCCGTACTTCTCAGCATGACACGAGTCCAAAAGCCACCCTAGGCTTTGGATCAGTGTGTTAAGAGGTTTGGGTTGTCACAGTTGGTATAACAACATAGGTTCAAAGTTCCTTAGGTACATGGGCCATGTTGAGAGAACCTTCGTATATCATAACCTCTCTTATTCATGCATATCCCAATTCCCATTCGTGCCTATGTTATCTCTTATCTCTTAATCGTATTAATGCTATTTGTGGAAAGTGCTAATAAGATTCTCAAAAATTCACAGATAGAGGATGAGTGATCCGACAGGTTCAGACTATGGCGTTGCAGCCAAGATCCCAAGTGTAAAAATCTCGATATAGTTCCCCTAGTACATACAAGCAACAGAACAAGTCAAGCTAAATCCCATTAGAGAGCCCTCGGAGAGAGCGACATGTGAGGTTCCTACCCGCCCACCTACCACTACAGATTTTGCTAAGCCATGTAAGGATTTCACTAGTCTTGATGGAAAGCCATACATGGGGATAGAGTCTTACATGGATTTAAGGAGATGGATCCGCACTTAGGGGAGGTGATGTGCACGTAAATGTGCATATTTTTACCACCATATTTAATCTATTTAAATTAAATAAATGATCATATCGGGCATTTTAACTTGTTTAAACCAAAATTCATATTATTTTCAAATCGTCGCATATTCATTTTCATCCAAGGGCAAAATGGTCATTTTTGTTCATATATTAATTTAAGAAAATTTAATTGGAAATTTCTATATCATTTTATAGGAATTTGGCTTCATATACAAGTGGTTTCATGAAGATGTATGCATGCACAAGAGTGAAGATAAAGAAATGAAGATGGAAATAATTCAAAGGCATGATAATGGAGGACCCCACCTACCCACCTACCTTAATGTACAAATTAGAGGCTAATGCACATGCTTATGGAATTAATGGCTTCATGTACACTTCAATGATGATTAGTAGAAGCTAATGATTACTTGGCCTCCACACATTCTCAAGGTTATTTTGGGCATTCCCCAAAAATATGAAATAGGGTTTAACACATGTATAAGTACCCCTTATGTTTCATGTAACCCTCTCCTTCCTTAGTCTCTCTTTAGTTTAGTTAGGCTCACAAATAAACAAGCTCTTCTCTTTCTCTTTTCATGACTACTTAGCCATTTTTATTTTCATGTAATTTTTATTTTTCTTTTTTATGGAATTTAATATATGATCTTTTCCCTTCCTTGTTAATTTTCTTTCATGTTGTAGTGTAGATTTACTTACATGCAAGTAGAATAGTTCTAATTCTTGTTAATTAGCTCTCTTTTCCATTAGCTTTCATTTTCTTTTCTTTTTTCTTTCATGTTGCTTGCTACATTTGTTAATCAAATGACAAATATGAGAGGCTAAACCCCTTCAATTTAGGGGTAATGAAGTTCTCTAATTATGTAGCTTCAACTATTTGTTAATTCATGCTCTCTTTTTGTGCTTAATGATGATCAATGAAGTGTTTTATTTGTTATTCTTGCTTTGAATTTGATAGCCTATATTGTTGACACCAAATAGGCTATGCTTAAACAATCACTAACACAAATGCCTCTTCATCAAAATATGATTATGGCATGAGAAAGTGATTTGAAATTAAAATTTGATGGTCTATTTTTCTAATCAATAGTTAATAGGCCATACTTAAAATAGATTTCATTTTCATTTTTCATTGTCAAATTTCATGCAAGTTAGTAAGTGGTTTAATGGGTGTGTTATAGTTTGATGGCTTATGTTGGCTAATCAATAGCACAAATATGCCATACTTATGATAAACACATCAATTAAAGCACTAATGACCAAAAAAGAGAGATTATGATTTCATATGTGTTGAACTACATGATCTAGAGAGTGGATTTATTCTCTAAATTGTCATTTAACTCTTATATTTGCATCTCTTTTCTTTTAGTTAGTTAGCTAATTTTCTTATTCTCTAGCTTAACTTTCACTCGACTTTGGTTTAATTTGATTGAATAGATTTTTAAAATCATCAATTCCCTACGGATCGACTTGTATTCGCCGCGTACTATAAGTGTACGCCGTGCGCTTGCGGTTATTTTTATTTCTAATTTCGTTCGACGGTTTTCTAAACCGATAGAAAATCCGTCGACGAACAGGAGGGTATTTAGTCTGATGGGTTTGACTGATGTGGTAAGGAGGCCGTTAGCTACATGGCAGTTGCATGGTGAGGCATTAAGTTGATGGGAGGTTATTGAGTCTAAGACCGATGGAGGTGAGATTTCTTGGGAGGAGTTTCGTAGGACATTTAAGATAAAGTTCCTTTCTAGGGTGTAGGAAGGCGTTAGCTAAGTTTATCCATCTGAAGTAGGGAGACATAACGGTCATGGAGTATGTCAATCAGTTTAATGAGCTAGCTAGATTTTGGATGTTGCTGATCGATACCCCGCATAAGAAGGCTCTTAAATTAGCTAAAGGGCTAAACCAACCTCTCCAAGGTTTAGCTTTGAGTCACATTCCTATGGGCGCTACTTATAAGGGTCTAGTGGAGATAGGCTTACTCAATACCATCTCCAAGGCAGAAGTGAAGGAGGAACCATAGAAGGCTGGAGAGAAGGTGTAGCAAAAAAATCAGAAAAAGTGAGAATTTATATCTAAGAGGAAGATACAAAAGAAGGACATGTAATGTAAGAAGTGTGGCAGGAGGGGGCACTTTGCTAAGGAGTGCAAAATGGATTTCTCAAAGATGAAGTGTTATAACTGCAATCATTATGGGCATCTGAAACAAGCTTACACAACATCACCGAGAGCTTCTACTCGGGTGGTTTCAGCTTATGCACTAGAGGTTGTCCCTAACTTGGGTGCACAACCAGTTGTGGACAAAGGAAAGAAAGTGGCGATCGAAGGTGTGTTAACTCTTTCACATTTATCTATTCACACATTATTTAACATTGGGGCTTCACATTCTTTCAATACTAGTAGACTTGTTAACGACTTACACTTAGACACTAGTATAGTTACAGACCCTATAGTCGTGTCAAACCTCATAGGAGGATCGACTTATTTGTTCATTGTGTATAGGGGTTTGAAGCTGTTTATGTTAGGGGTCGAGTTTGATATGATGCTTTTGTATTTCGATTTTCTAGGTTTGGGTGATATTAGGCATGGACTAAATGATGATGTATGAGTCTAATTTAGACTATGATAGGAAGGTCGTTAGGTTGAGAACGTGTAGTGGGCGTAGCTTGGAGGTTTACTGTGATCCCCGAGGATCAGTTCTGTCAAGCTACTTATATTCATTTGACCTATTACATAACGAGCTTATTTCAGTGCCTGTAGTTAGAGATTTCCATATATTTTTGATGAGGTTACCAGTCTCCCGTCCTAGAGATATATCAAGTTTAGGATCTATCTTGTTGAGAATGCCATACCCGTTGTCTTACCATTAAGACATATGGCTCCAAAGGAGAGACGTAATTTGAACAAGCAAGTAAATGAGCTATTGGAGAAGGGTTTTATTAGGAGGAGCATTTCTAAGTGGGGAGCACCAGTCGTCTTTGCTACCAAGGTGGATTGTTCTCTAAGACTCTACGTTGATTATAGAGAGCTAAATAAACTGACAAAGAAGAATTGTAATCTACTGCCCTGCATAGACGACCTCTTTGATCAGTTAGTTGGAGTTAAGGTGTTCCCATAGGTTGACTTGGCTTTCGAATTCCATCAGTTGCATGTACCCGAGGACAATATTCAAAAGATGGCATTTCGTACACCTGACGGATTATATGATTGGTTACTCATGCCCTTCGGACTGACCAATGCACCCACCTACTTTTTTGATTTGATGAGCCGTGTGTTTAGAGGGTTTCTTAACAAATTCATCATGGTATTTCTGGATGATATTCTGGTATATTTGAGGAGCAAGGAGGAGCACACATTGCATTTAGGAGAAGTGCTCAATACACTTGGTGCGCATAAGCTGAAGGCAAAGTTTTCGAACTGCCACTTTTGGAGAAAGGTGGTGCACTTTTTAGGACAAATCGTCTCAAAAAGTGGCTTAGCAGTTGATCCTAGAAAGGTGGTAGCAGTTCAAGGTTGGCACGTTCCAAAGAATGTCATGGAGGTGTGAAGTTTCCTTGGTTTGGTGAGATACCATTAGAAGTTCATTAAGGACTTCGCTAAGATCTCTATCTCACTAACCCTTCTTACCAAGAAGAATCTAGTTTTCTCTTGGAACCCAAGGTGTGAAGATGCCTTTATTAGATTGAAGGAGGCATTAACTAGCATGCCATTTTTGGTGCTACCGGATGGGATAAAGCCATTTACAATTTATATCGATGTTTTGGTATGGGGTTAGGTGCGGTCTTGATTCAAGAAGGAATGGTGGTGAGTTATGCGAGTCGAAAGTTGAAGACCGATGAGAGGAAGTACCCTACCCGTGACCTTGAGCTGGCGGCGATTGTTTTTGCACTCAAGTCATGAAGGCACTATTTTTTAAGGGAGTGGTTTGTGCTATTTACAGAACATAAGTCCTTGAAGTATTTGTTCTTCCATAAGGACTTGAATTTGAGGCAACAAAGGTGGATGGAGTTCTTGGCATCATATGACTTTGATATCTCTTATACCCTGGGCAAAAGTAATGCATTGGCATATGCTTTGAGCAGACAACGTGCAGTATTGAGTTCTTTGTTCTTGGAGTGGAGGCATTTGGAGTACATTTCTACCTTTGATTTTCGACCATCATCGGAAATTACCCCAGAATTACCAACAACTTTAAATATGCAACCTACATTGATGGAGCGTATTTGGTCTAGGCAGAAAAAGGATAATTGAGCTAGTAGACATTATTGAGAGGATTAAGAGTAGAGAGTCATCGAGCCATTTGAGGCATTATGCCATTGACTCGAGAGGATGGTTACAGGGGGATGGTAGGCTTTGTGTTCCTCATAGAATTGATTTTGTAGATGCAATACTAGCCGAGTCTCATCGCTCTAGGATGACCATTCATTCCGGTGGTACAAGATGTATCATGACATGAAGAAAGTCTTCTATTAGCTTAGTATGAAGAAGCATATGATGGAGTATGTAGCAAGATTTATGTCTTGACAGAGGGTAAAGGCGGAGCAGAAGAGGTAGGAGGGTTGTTGGAGCCATTAGATATTCTTCAGTGGAAGTGGGGGTTATTTCTATGGATTTTATGGAAGGTTTACCGAGGAGTAGGAAAGGCAATGAGAGCATTTGGATTATAGTTGATTAGTTGACCAAGTGTGCTCATTTCATACCAGTGAGGAGTACGAGACAACGACATCATTGGCGGCTCTATACGTGAGAGAGGTCATTAGGTAACATGGGGTTCCTACTAGTATAATTAGCAACCGAGATAAACTTTTCACTAGCGAGTTCTGTAGGAGTCTACATGAGGCTTTGGGAACTGAGTTGAGCTTGAGCAGTGCGTATCATACGCACTGTATTGATAGGTATTTCTAAACTCTTAGCAAGGCATATCGACACACTGTTTTGAAAAGGTTATATTTTGCATATAAAGGAATGTCTTTCAAAAGAAATAAAATTTTGTATAGTTAGGGAAATTTATAAGATACTTTCCCTTAGGGAAGTCCCGTGGATAAGGTCTTGATCCATCTAGTGATGATTAAAATAATCTTCTAAGTATTAATCATATGTTGGCTTGGGTAACCGGTATTGAACACTTGGTAAATTATTCTTCTTATCATTGGAGGATGAAGGCAAGTTCAAACCCAAACAAGTTGAAATAAGTATTTGGATAGAAGATGTTTGAATAAAATGAAATTGTGATGGTATAAACAATTCTAATCTTGGAATATCACTTAGGGGCAGAATGGCATATTATATGTCGAGTGATCAGTTTTGGATGACTCCAAAGCAAGCTTGAAGAGCAAGTGCACAAAAAGAAGCAGAAGAAAAAGCAAAACTATGACCCTTTGCTGACGTCGACTGTTACTATTGCGGTGAGAAAGGGCATTATGTAGTTATGTGTGAAATTAAGCGAAGTAAGAAGAAGAAGAGGGAAAACAAAAGTTCTGATTGGGATGATATAGTCTGTTTCAAGTGTAAAGAGAAGGAACATTTTCTACATAAATGTTCTAAAACCAAGAAGAAACCAAGAATAAAAAAGAAGAAAATGAGCTGCTATCGATGCAAGAACCTAAGAGATGAGGTCAAAGATTGTCCCTAAAGAACTTGTATTTGGTGCTTTCAAGGGAAACACTTAATGAAGGACTGTCCAAGAATGAATGTGGTTAACTTAGGCCCCCAAGATAAAACACCGTCTACCTCAAAAGGAATTCAAAAATAGTATATAATAGTCTAAGTATCTATATAATGGTAATATGTGATAGGCTGTATTCCCTAGGGAAGTTATCTTTGAAAGTTTGTAATGCCAGTTAGGGTTAGAAATGGATGTATGAATATGATGTTAATTAATAAACTTCCTTTTGATTATCCTCTCGATGCACTTTTTCTATCTTATCTTTGATCAAATCTAATAAGAAGTTCAGAAGTAAAAAGTTCAAAGGAATATCATAAAGAAATAGCTTAATAGAAAAAAAAGAAAGTATTTAAAATCTATTTATTTAAGAATATATCTGAAAAATTTATATTTAAGATAAAGTAAAGGATCAAGTTTAAAAAAACAAATAGCATAGTCTTTAGAGGAAGTTTATGGCGATAAAGGGAAGCTATCTAAACATGAGATAATTTTGGAGATAAAATTTATAATAAGATGTATTAACAAAGAAAATTCAAAAGGGCTTTAAAATAAGGTTTTAATGATGTATTCCAAATAAAATATAATTGATTTCTTTGGAAAAGAAGATATAACTACTTTGCATAAATATTTTGATAGAAAGAAACGTGTTATACTAAAAGATAGTTATGAAAAAAAATTTGGAATGAAATGTTCACCTTTAAAAGAAGAAATATTTGGAAATTTATGAAATGTTTTCATAAAAGATTTTTTGAAGATAAATAAGTAGGTATGAGATATGTAGATCATTTCCTCACACAATTGTGATCTAAGATTTGAGTTTGGAACTTTATGGTATTTACACCGGTCCGAAAAAGGATTTATCACTCGATTCTTGACGGCGAACATTGATTAGGGTTTATGCTTTGGTATTTGAGTTTTCTATCATAGTTCAGAACTATGCAAGGAAAACAAATGTTTCTAAGCAAAGAGCCTGATTAGAGTCCGCACTAGAGGATGAAGGGATCATACTAGTTCGGAAGAAAAGTTGTGGTTTCGAATAGAAGATTGAGTAGGATATTTCATACAAATAATCTATGTATATCATACGGAATTATGTTTGTAAAATAATGTTTTGAGCAAACTATTTTGAATTTTAGGTTCGGGGTAATTTCGTGGACGAAATTCTTTTAAGGAGGGAAGTATGTAATGACCCGTAATTTTACCACTTTGGAAATTGGTTATTTAATTGATTTTAAATATTCAAATATAGAATTTGTAAACTTAAATAATGATATTTCATGTAATAAAGAAGAATGGCAAACTTATTTCTAGAAGTGAATTAAGATTTGGAACTTTTATCACAAAATTGACAAAATTTACAAGAGCCAGATGTCGATAAAATTTAATATACATTTGAACATTTATTGTAAATGGTAAATAACTCTTTTAATGGTTAAATAATGATATTATAATAATAGAAATTTGATTTATAATGATTTTATAAACATATTAACTTGTTTTATAAGAATTAACAAATTTTGTCGTACTTTGACAAATCTATGTCGTATTTTTACAATTAGATTTTAATATTATTAGATATGGTTTTATAACTCAAATGAACTTGTTTTAATTAATTAAATATGATAACTTGGTTGATTATATGTTTGTGATATGGATGATAACTTGGTTTGATAAATGATAAGAGAAATGGTTAGTAAGCATAGTTAATTAAATGAGAATTAAATCCATACAAATATGTGTATGGAAATTATTTAGCCTCTTAATAATTTCAAAATATCTAAAAAGATTAAAAATGATATTATAATAGTAAAATATTATAAAATGGAATGAAATGGAATATGAGTTTGAAATATAAAAATATTGTTTAAAATAAGTTTAAAATGATTTATTAATGTTTTATAAACACTTAAAAGTGTTTTCGAGAAGTTAGAAAAGAAATTGAAAAATAAGTCAAAACTAGGCGCGTCGCGTTACGGTAGTTCGCGATTTCGTGCCATAAAAGTTAAATGAGTGTACAAAGTGGAATATAGCTCGGAATTCTTCAAGATAAGAATTTTCAAGTCTATTATATCCATAGTTTTCCAATGATGAAAGAAAATCAAAATTTCATCAAGTAGAGTTTGAAATATGTCGAAAACAATTATCTAAAAAGATCGCGGTTTTGTAGTTCGAAATCCAAAAAGGGATTTCTTTATAAATGATATTTTTAAATGATTAAAAATATAAAATAAATTTGATAAATCTATTAAAATGGTTTAAAAGAGATTTAGAATGGAAAATATGAATTTTCAAATATTAAAAAGTTTTTAAATCAAATAAGCTTATATAGCACTTTCCGCAACAATTTTATGATGTGAATTCTATAACCTTTTGAAATGTAGTTTTAAACTTAACAATTTTTCCTAAATCTTTTGCGATTGATTTTAAAAGAATAATTAAGTAATTTAAAGATGATTTGGAAGTTTTAATAAGAGTTTTAATAAATGTTTAAGAGGAATTGTTTATAACACTTGAACTATAATTGAAGAATATCGAATGTAATAATAAACTGAGTATGCGGAAACGACTAGTACATTTGTCCCGCCTGTGAGATATGGGAAGATAAAACAAGGTGTTTAACTAAGGTTAGGAATGGAGCAACCAGTGCCCTGAACTTACCTGGCCTATATTTTCTCTTCTTAGGCGAGTGGTGGAACATTTCGAAAGGAAAGCCCTGATGCTCTAAAAGATCATATTTAAGTTTTTCAAAGATAAAAGAAAAGAAACAAAATCTTTGAATGTTAATTAACCACTTAACATCTTTCATTTGATGATTGGTACGAAGGAATCGGAATCGGATTTGGGTGATTCCTATCTGAAAAACTGGGGTCAGATTTAGGTGATTCCTATTCGAAAACCCCTTCATACAAATTTTCGAAATAAAACATATTGAAGACAAAGATCATTGAAGACGAAGATCTTCATGATGTAGGATTTCTTGCCATTAGTCCCTGGAGGTGATATTTACCATATCTAAGGTGGCAGTAGTGCTCTGTTATGAAAATCTTCGATTTGCAAGAATATGATTTGAAGTTAAGAAAGAAATCTTTGATTAAGATTAAAAGAATGATTTGGAAAAGTTTTCCTAAGTAAAAGAGAAAATGATTTTGAATTATTCCAGGATTTAAGAAAGGTTTAAATAAACCAAATGATTTAATAAATGAGGCTTAATGATTCCATATACTCTTGAAAAGAAAATGGAATAAATTGAAAAGAGTATATCTAAGAAAGATATTTGATATTTTGTAAAAGATGAAGTAATTGATTGATGATTGATATCCACGTATGAACTTAACATGTTTTAAAGCGATGATTGGCTTCGAAGGAACCGGGGTCGGATTTTGGTGATCCCTATCCGAAAACCACTTCGAACAAATGTATACGTTCGAAAGGGAAGACATGTTGAAAACGATGATTATTGAAGACCGAGGATCTTCATAGCGTGAGGACTGCATGTTGACATGCTCTAGGTCGCTCCCATTATAGAGTTATTTATAGCAGTGGTCTCCTCGTTGTGGAGATTTTTTCAGATTGCAAGGCCTTCTCGCTTAGTAATGGCTGAGGAAAGTGCCTTCGGTTTTGTTCAGCCCTAGAACGAACTTGTATGGACGAATGTCTGACATTGCATTTCTGAGACAAAACGTTTGACTTTTACAAATGTACATCAGCTTGGTGGCGAAGAAGGCAACTTATCTTAGCTTAACACCCTTCTTTGAGACATACAAGCTCAGAGGTTGTATGCTTGTGGGAGTCAAATAGCGATCAAAGGAATGGCAGTGTGGTATTCAAAGTGGAACTTGTTTTGATCTAAAGCGTGGCTTTGTGAAAAATAAAGTGTGGCTTTGAAAAAATTGAGCGTAGCCTCACAAGCCTCACATCCCGGAAGATGATATGGGATACTACGTGGTCTAACAGACACAAAATTCGAAATAAGTGAGTATGTATGGTGGTGTCCAATACGTTGGGCCCTTTGGGGGAAACGTCCCTCAAGGCATTTATTGCCCCATTTTGATAAAGTGGTTGGCTTGAGAAAAGCAGGGAACTACCGGTTATCAGTGGTAGTATAGCAAGTACAGTTCCAAGTGACTAGCTTGAGAAAAGCGATTAAGGCACCGCGGGAACTATGTTTGTTATGCGTGGATCGGAGAAAAGTCCACTAGTTCCCTATCATGTTGGAAAATACAATTCCAATACGAGCTTTATGGTTTTAATTTTATACCCAAAATAGCTGTAATGACTTGCAAACATTTCAGCTACCCCTTTTGGTATCTTATATTCCGTTCGGTATATTCCATTGACCCGGTCCAAATATATTACCTTAGGCTTAGTCCGAGTATTGATACCTTATTTGAATGAGTTTATTTGAAAAGTGTTTCCAAAAGAATGTCATTAAAGATAACATCAAATTATTTTGGTTATAAAAGTGTTATGGTTATCATAAGGTAAAAACTCGTCCGTATTTATGTGTTGACGTGGTCTTATGAGATACCCTTCTTTTCAAAGGTTTTGATAACATAGTCATTTTAAATTTCGAGTATCTCACGCTGGTTTATCAAGCCTGATCCGGGTATTTTTAATACTCGAGTCAGATCTGAGTAGTTTCAGGTTTAGTTGAAGACGATTGGAGTTTCCAGATGAGTGCTGGAGATCTTCATCATCATATGGACGTATTCTATTTTCCACTGCATCTATTGTATTTGTTTTGTTGTTTTCAGCATGTGTAAGGACAAAGGTTTATAACTGTCCAGGCTGAATCTAGGTTAGACTCTGATATTGTATTTTAAAATTTTCCGCTATAAAGATTATTATTGAAATAATATATGTTATTCCATTCTTGTGAGATTCTGTTCTGTCTTTATTTTCTTTCTACCCTTAATGATCCGCTTATTTGTGCAATTTGAGTTAGACATATGTGGCTTATTGTCGATTCAAATAGTACGGAAAAACGGGCCGTTACATTTTGTATCAGAGCTTAGGTTGAGCGAACACCTAGGCTTTGTTAGGGGTAAGTCTCATCAGAGATATGGTTAGTAATACCCTAGGATGAGTAACTCATTAGAGATAGGGTTAGTAATACCCTAGAATAAGCTTGAGTGTATTATATATATATATATATATATGAGTGCGTATTTGTTGTTAGATATAAAAATGTTTTGGGTTTATTTATCGGTTGAGTGGTTTATAAATTCTGGTCGATATGGGAAGTACAACTGTATCGATAGGTATTTCTAAACTCTTAGCAAGGCATATCGACACACTGTTTTGAAAAGGTTATATTTTGCATATAAAGGAATGTCTTTCAAAAGATATAAAAAAATTTGTAGTTAGGGAAATTTATAAAATACTTTCCCTTAGGGAAGTCCCATGGATAAGGTCTTGATCCATCTAGTTATGATTAAAATAATCTTCTATGTATCAATCATATGTTGGCTTGGGCAAACGGTATTGAACACTTGGTAAATTATTCTTCTCATCATATGAGGTTGAAGGCAAGTTCAAACCCAAACAATTGAATTAAATATTTGGATAAAAGATGTTCAAATAAAATGAAATGGTGATGCTATAAACAATTCTAATCTTAGAATATCACTTAGGGGCAGAATGGCTTATTATATGTCGAGTGATGAGTTTTGGATGACTCCAAAGCAAGCTCGAAGAGCAAGTGCACAAAAAGAAGCAAAAGAAAAAGCAAAACTAGGACCCTTTGCTGATGTCGACTATTACTATTGCGGTGGGAAAGGGCATTATGCAGTTATGTGTGAAATTAAGCGAAGTAAGAAGCAGAAGAGGGAAAACAAAAGTTCTGATCGAGATGATATAGTCTGTTTCAAGTGTAAAGAGAAGGAACATTTTCTACATAAATGTCCTAAAACCAAGAAGAAACCAAGAATTAAAAAGAAGAAAATGGGTTGCTACCGATGCAAGAACCAAAGACATGAGGTCAAAGATTGTCCCCAATGAACTTGTATTTGGTGCTTTCAAGGGAAACACTTAATAAAAGACTGTCCAAGAATGAAAGTGGTTAACTTAGGCCCTCAAGATAAAACACCGTCTACCTCAAAAGGAATTCAAGAATAGTATATAGTAGTCTAAGTATCTATATAATGGTAGTATGTGATACGTTTTATTCCCTAGGGAAGTTATCTTTGAAAGTTTGTAATGCCAGTTAGGGTTAGAAATGGATGTATGAATATGATGTTAATTAATAAACTTCCTTTTGATTATCCTCTCGATGCACTTCTTCTATCTTATCTTCGATCAAATCTAATAAGAAGTTCAGAAGTAAAAAGTTCAAAGGAATATCATAAAGAAATAGCTTAATAGAAAAAAAGAAAGTATTTAAAATCTATTTATTTAAGAATATATCTTGAAAATGTATATTTAAGATAAAGTAAAGGATAAAATTAAAAAAAAATTAGCATAGTCTTTGGAGGAAGTTTAAGGCAATAAAGGGAAGCTATCTAAACATGAGATAGTTTTGGAGATAAAATTTATAATAAGATGTATTAACAAAGAAAATTCAAAAAGAGCTTTGAAATAAGGTTTTGATGATGTATTCCAAATAAAAGATAATTGATTTCTTTGGAAAAGAAGATATAACTATTTTGCATAAATATTTTGATAGAAAGAAACGTGTTATATTAAAAGATAGTTATGAAAAAAAAAATTTGGAATGAAATGTTCACCTTTAAAAGAAGAAATATTTGGAAATTTATGAAATGTTTTCATAAAAGATTTTTTGAAGATAAATAAGTAGGTACGAGATATGTAGATCATTTCCTCACACAATTGTGATCTAAGATTCGAGTTCTGAACTTTAAGGTGTTTACACCGGTCCGAAAAGGATTTATCACTCAATTCTTGACGGCGAACATTGATTAGGGTTTATGCTTGGATATTTGAGTTTTCTATCATAGTTGAGAGTTATGCATGAAAAGCAAAGGTTTTTGAGCAAAGAGCCTGATTAGAGTCCACACTAGAGGATCAAGGGATCGATACTAGTTCGGAAGAAAAGTTGTGGATTCGATAGAAGACCTAGTAGGATATTTCATACAAATAATCTATGTATATCATATGGAATTATGTCTATAAAATGATGTTTTGGGCAAACTCTTTTGAATTTTAGGTTCGGGGTAATTTCAGGGACGAAATTCTTTTAAGGGGGGAAGTATGTAACGACCCATAATTTTACCACTTTGGAAATTGGATATTTAATTGATTTTAAATATTCAAATATATAATTTGTAAAATTAAATAACCATATTTCATGTAATAAATAAGAATGACAAACTTATTTCTAGAAGTGAATTAAGATTTGGAACTTTTATCACAAAATTGACTAAATTTACAAGAGCCAGATTTCGGTAAAATTTAATATACATTTGAATATTTATTGTAAATGGTAAATAACTCTTTTATTGGTTAAATAATGATACGATAATAATAGAAATTTGATTTATAATGATTTTATAAACATATTAACTTGTTTTATAAGAATTGACAAATTTTGCCGCACGTTATCAAATCTACGTTGTGTTTTTACAATTAGATTTTAATATTATTAGATATGGTTTTATAACTCAAATGAACTTGTTTTAAATAATTAAATATGATAACAAACTTATTTTCAATTTTGGTTTACATAAATAAATAGTTTAACAAAAACGGCAACATGTGAACGTAAAACATTTTGTCGAAAATCAACGTTTTATCGATTAAAAGTTGTCATAACATTGTCGCACCTTTATTTTCTTATATAGGAACATATATTCAAATAGCATAAGTATTAATTAATTCACTAATCAAGTTTACTTTTACTAAACGTACTTAGAAAATTCTAGAATTTCATTAAGAAAAAGTAAGCAAAAAATTCCAAAACATGTCAAATCAAACCAAACATATTACTTTACTTTTCTTACTCCTTAAGTGAAAGTGACATAAAGCATGATTTGAAATGTGATGTTAAGTGTTGAAAAAATAAAGTTGCTTAAAAAGTAAGTAAAGGGTATTTTGGTCATTTTACATAATAATATTTTGTTCCAAATTTTTTCCTACAAATACCTACCTCCATTCTCACTTTCTTTCACACAAATTTCCTTCTTCTTCCTTTTCCAAGCTTTTTTTCCACTCTCTAATGGCTTCTTCTCTTCTCATTCCTTACTAACTTTTCTTAAAATCATATAAAATCAACTCCAAACATCACCAAACTTTGCCAAAGTTCTTATATCATCATCAAAACATGATTTAACATCTAAGAAGTGAAGAAATGATGGAGGAAGAGGTAGAATAGGCCATTTGGAAGGAAGAAAGCAAGTTCGTGAAGCTTCGGAGCAAGAAAAAGAGAAGGAGGTGCTGCTGGAATAAAAAAGAAAGTCTACGAAAAAGATTGGTGGAGTGGAAATAATAGTGAGCACTCATATTTCAAGTAACTAATTCTTAAAAATATTTCAAGTTAATTACATAAAAAGTTTGGTATATGTTGGATGATTTAATGGATGATAACTTGGTTGATTATATGTTTGTGATATGGATGATAACTTGGTTTGATAAATAATAAGAGAAATAGTTAGTAAGCATAGTTAATTAAATGAGAATTAAATCCATACAAATATGTGGATGGAAATTATTTAGCCTCTTAATAATTTCAAAATATCTAAAAAGATTAAAAATGATATTATAATAATAATATATTATAAAATGAAATGGAATGGAATATGAGTTTGAAGTATAAAAATATTGTTTAAAATAAGTTTAAAATGATTTAGAAATGTTTTATAAACACTTAAAAGTGTTTCCAAGAAGTTTGAAAAGAAATTGGAAAACAAGTCAAAACTAAGCGGGTCGAGTAACGGTAGTTCACGATTTCGCGCCATAAAAGTTAAATGAGTGTACAAAGTGGAATATATCTCGGAATTCTTCGAGATAAGAATATTCCGGTCTATTATATCCATAGTTTTCCAACGAAGAAAGAAAATCAAAATTTCATCAAGTAGAGTTTGAAATATGTCCAAAACAATTTTCTAAACATCGCGGTTTTGCAGTTCGGAATCCAAAAAGGGATTTCTTTATAAATTATATTTTTAAATGATTAAAAATAAAAAATAAATTTGTTAAATCTATTAAAATGGTTTAAAAGAGATTTGGAATGGAAAATATGAATTTTCAAATATTAAAATGTTTTTAAATCAAATAAGCTTATATAGCACTTTCCGTAGCACTTTTATGCTATAACCTTTTGAAATGTAGTTTTAAACTTAACAATTTTTCCTAAATCTTTTGCAAATGATTTTAAAAGAATAATTAAGTAATTTAAAGACGATTTGGAAGTTTTAATAAGAGTTTTAATAAATGGTTAAGAGGAATTGTTTATAACACTTAAACAATAATTGAAGAATATCGAATGTAATAACAAACTAAGTATGCAGAAATGACTAGTACATTTGTCCCGCTTGTGAGATCTGGGAAGATAAAACAAGGTGTTTAACTAAGGTTAGGAATAGAGCAACCAGTGCCCTGAACTTACATGGCCTATATTTTCTCTTCCTAGGCGAGGGGTGGAACATATCGAAAGGAAAGCCCAGATGCTCTAAAAGATCATATTTAAGTTTTTCCAAGATTAAAGAAAAGAAACAAATTCTATGAATGTTAATTAACCACTTAACATCTTTTATTCGATGATTGGTACGAAGGAACCGGGATCGGATTTGGGTGATTCCTATCCGAAAAACCAGGATCAGATTTGGGTGATTCCTATCCGAAAACCCCTTCAAACTAATTTTCGAAATAAAACATATTGAAGAGGAAGATCTTCATGATGTAGGATTTCTTGCCATTAGTCCCTGGAGGTGATATTTACCATATCTAAGGTGGCAGTAGTGCTCTGTTATGAAAATCTTCGATTTGCAAGAATATGATTTGAAGTTAAGAAAGAAATCTTTGATTAAGATTAAAAGAATGATTTGGAAAAGTTTTCCTAAGTAAAAGAGAAAATGATTTTGAATTATTCCAGGATTTAAGAAAGGTTTAAATAAACCAAATGATCTAATAAATGAGGCTTAATGATTCCATATACTCTTGAGAAGAAAATGGAATAAATTGAAAAGAGTATATCTAAGAAAGATATTTGATTTTTTATAAAAGATGAAGTAATTGATTGATGATTGTTATCCACATTTGAACTTAACATCTTTTAAAGCGATGATTGGCTTCGAAGGAACCGGGGTCGGATTTGGATGATCCCTATCCGAAAACCACTTCAAACCAATTTATACGTTCGAAAGTGAAAACATGTTGAAGACGATGATTATTGAAGACCAAGGATCTTCATAGCGTGAGGACTGCTTGTTGACATGCTCTGGGTCGCTACCATTATAGAGTTATTTATAGTAGCGGTCTCCTCGTTGTGGAGATTTTTTTGGATTGCAAGGGCTTCTTGCCTAGTAATGGCTGAGGAAAGTGCCTTCGGTTTCGTTCAGTCCCAGAACGAACTTGTATGGACGAATGTCTGACATTGCATTTCTGAGACACAACGTTTGACTTTTACAAATGTACATCTCCTTGGTGGCGAAGAAGGCAACTTCTCTTAGCTTAACACTCTTCTCTGATACATACGAGCTCAGAGGTTGTATTCTTGTGGGAGTCAAATAGTGATCAAAGGAATGTCAGTGTTACCCGGGTAATTGACCCAGTAACGTGAGGATCACGGAACACCATTCGGAACAAAGCTTCACTCGGCATTTAGCCTCGTTTGGCAACAGGGCTACGCTCGGCATTTAGCCTCGTTCGGCAACAGGGCTTCGCCCGGCATTTCACCTCGTTCGGCGCAAGAGCCTCACTTGGCCCAAGTCCTTCGTTCGACACCACTACATCGTTCGGCACAATCCCTCGCTCGGCATCCCCAGCCTCGACCGGCATCTCCCTCGCTCGGCATCCCAGGCCTCGACCGGCATCCTCCCTCGTTCGGCATCCCAGGACACGACCGGCATCCTCCCTCGTTCGGCATCCCAGGCCTCGACCGTCATCCTACCTCGTTTGGCGTCTATGGTTCGGTGTATATGATGGTAGTTAACAAGCTATCAAGTCCACAACAACGTATGGGCGTTCGTCATAGCTTCATTTCGCTTCAACTCACTACTTGCCCCGGTTCTCTTGAATGGTTACTTCAAGTCACTCGATGGTCAACCAAATGGTTCTCAACCGGCTTTCCTCGCTCGGCATGGCTCGTTCGGCATGCTTGGTTCGGTGTGCTGGAGTTGACTACTGTGGGCCGAGATACCTTGTTCCTAGTCCCGTGAGAGAAGTCCAACCCATCTTCGTCTATAAATAGAAGGGTAGGAGCACAGTGAAATAGACCTTTTTTCGAGAACACTGGGAGACTCTGCCGCTTTCAAGACTCACTCTTTTCAGTTCAAACTTGTACTCAAGCTATTATTGTACGGATTGTATCTGTATTTAACTACATGGGAAAGCAATAAAGATTACAATTCAAAGTGGACGTAGGTAGTTACGCCGAACCACTATAAATCTGGTGTTCAAGATTTCTGCAGTTAATTTAGTCTATATCTCTCTGTTTTAATTTATCTTCTTCATTTATCTCTCTACACAATCTTTCTAAAGGGGGTTAGTGACCAATTTTGGTGCTAACACTTTGGTGCTTTCACTGAGAATCGAATTCTCAGGCCACAAGGATCTGCTTTGTAGCTACTGGATTGAGTAAATCCCCTGAAGGAGATCTAAGTCATTCACAAGACGTCCGTTGATTCTACTCAGAGTTCCTATCGATAGCTCTACTATGGGGAGACCACGTACCAGATCCGCCTCTCATAATGCGGACGTCAATGAGACTGCTAGCATACCACAAATATGACCTAGCAATCAACAAGCAAATCTGGGTGCAGGGATTACCACCCAAAATCAAATGGAAGTTGTCACCAGAACAGAGTTCAACGACTTGATGAGAGAACTCATGGAAAGTAGGAGACAACTTGGAGAACAGATTCAAGCTAACTCCAACCTTATGGCTCAGCTCACTCCACAACAGCATCAGAATGCTGGGGGTAGTCCAGCTCCTTACTCTTCATCTGATAGCTCGACTTCATCCGATGAACCTCCCAGGGGTAGACGCCGCAAGACTGAAACTACGCAGGCAGGTGCTGCTGATCGATCGGCTAGGGATCACTTACACCTCGGAGACCGCAACCATACAGGAACGGGAAACTTAGGATCTGGAGCGCGTGTGGAAACTGGACGCCCGGCTCACCAAGACGCCAATGATGATGAACCTCAAGATACGCGTTTGACAGATCGCCAGCAGAGGAGACATCAACCTGAACGATCTTGTAGAACAGACTCCAACCTTCCATCTTCCATACAAACCCCAAACCTATCGGCTATGGTCAAACAGCTGATGAGAGAAAATCAGGGCCTGACGAATGAAGACTGGGGGATATCCAGAAGTCATACTCCATTCACAGACACTGTTCTACAGGCCGAGTACCCCAGGAAGTTTAGCATGCCAACTATCCCGGCCTACGAAGGAAAGACCGATCCCCGGCAACATGTGATGAGATATGAATGGATGATGGATTCAGCTAGAGCGAATGATGCAACTAAGTGTAGATGCTTCCCAATAACTCTATTTGGGATCGCTACCATGTGGTTCACCCGACTTCCTTCGCGGTCCGTATCCAGTTTCGAGGAGTTGGCAACGAAATTTATAGAATAGTTCAGGATACATGGTACTCGTCCAAAGGACGTGATGTCCCTATCAAGTGTAATCCAAGCTCCAGGGGAGTCGTTGAAGGAGTATTTATAGAGATTCCATGTTGCGGCTACGGAAGTTAGCAATCCTAATGATCAAGCAATTCTTATGGCTGTGATGCGAGGTGTGGATCCGGATTTAGGGTTTGGAGATTGGTTAGCAGGAAAGCCTCCAACTACACTAGAGCGTTTTTACTCAAAGGCCCATCAATTCATAAGAAGAGAGGAAGCTAGATGGATAAGGCGAGACAAGGCACCAGGGCCTGTTCAGGAGACAGTGAAAAGCAACATCGCTGCAAAGAAATCCAGAGATAACTCGGGGAAAGTTCAGGTCAATGTCCAGAACAAGCCCGGGCAATCTAAGGAGTCCGGAGGAGGAAATCAGGGGTAGAAAAGAGAAGCAGGGAAATGGAAGCCGAGAATTCTAACCTACAACGAATACACCCCACTAAATGCATCTCTTGAGAATATTTACCTATCAATTTGTAATACCTTTCAATACAGAAAGCCACGCCCAAAGGAGTCAACCGAGGAGCAAAAGCGGACTGGGAAGTATTGTCGTTTCCATGAGACTTATGGGCACAATACTGAAGAGTGTAGGCACCTACATGACGCTATAGAAAAGTTGATTAGATAGAAAAAGTTACAGGAGTTTGTAAAGAGTCCTCAAGAGGGTGGACAAGGAACGTCCAATCCTGGTCACGCACCAGCTCCACGTCAACTTGAGGAGCCTGCTCGAACTGTGGGTAGGCTGGTCGTAAACACGATAGTAGGCGGACCTCATCCTGTAGATAAGAATTGGTAGGAAATGGAGCGATATGCTAACTCCCTGAGGCATGCAGATTTTGAGTGTTGTTCAAATATTGAGGACGGGACCCCAGCTAAGCAGCAGCGGACAATGACAGACGATATAGTATTTAGGAGTCGAGATGCTGACCAGGTGGAGCATCCTACCGTTGACCTGATGGTCATATCCACGACTATCGGGTCAGCACTAGTGAAGAGAATTTTGATTGATTGTGGAAGTTCTGTTAACATCATCTTCAAAAAGGCGTATGACCAAATGAAGATGGAGACGAAGGATTTAAAGCCGTCTAAAGCTCGTATTCATAGCTTTAACGGTGCAATGACTGATGCAGTGGGGTATGTTGAGTCTCCAGTTGAACTGGGACAAGGTGAGCGTAGGAGGGTGCGAATCCTACCCTTCATAGTCTTGGATGTAGATTCCCCATACAATGTATTTCTGGGTCGACCGACCCTGGATGAATTCAGGGCAGCATTGGCCCCGTGGTGTTTGACTTTAAAGTTTCCAATTGACAAAGGAGTAGGTGTTGTTCATGGCGACCAGGCGACCGGTCGTGCATGTTATGTGGCTGAGTTCGAGAGGCCCAACGGAGAGAGAAAGGAAAGGTCGCGGACAGCTCCGTCCGCATTCAGAATACTGACAATTGACAAGTAATGCCCAAGCCCTGGCTCGGGCAAAATTCTCGGATCTACAGGGACATAGATCCGAGAGATGATGATGTGGAACCCAGGGAAGAAAAAGCAGCACCGGCTGAACTGACGATTGAAATTTCAGTCAACCGAGACGATCCGTCGCGAATACTGAAGATTGGATCACAACTCAGCCCCTCGATGAACGAGGACCTTAGTGATTTCCTCCGAGTGAATCTCGATGTTTTCGCTTGGACACATTCCGACATGTGCGGGATTTCTCCCGCTATTACGAGTAATATGTTGAACATAGACCCGAGGTACGTCCCAGTTAAGCAAAAAAGGAGAGGAATGGACCCGGAGAGTTCCGCTGCTCTCAGAGAGGAGGTGGACAAACTCAAAGCCAATGGGTTCGTCCGCGACGCCCTCTGCCCTGAATGGGTGTCAAACCCTATGCTAGTGAGAAAAGCGAATGGGAAGTGGAGAACTTGCGTAGATTATTCTGATTTAAACAAAGCATGTCCTAAGGACAGTTTCCCTTACCTAGAATTATCAGTTGGTCGACTCCACTGCAAGACACGAGTTATTGTCATTCATGGATGCATACTCGGGATACAATCAAATCCCGATGCACATTCCAGACCAGGAACACACTAGTTTTGTCATAGACGTTGGGCTATATTACTATGTAGTGATGCCTTTTGGATTGAAAAACGCGAGAGCAACTTATCAGAATTTGGTGAATCGAATGTTTAAAGACCAAATTGGTAGAACAATGGAAGTCTATGTGGATGACATGCTCATGAAGTCACGGCAGTCAAACGACCACATTCGAGACTTAGCAGAGATGTTTGGCATACTCAGATATTATGGGATGAAGATCAACCCTCTGAAGTGTTCCTTCGGTGTTGCGTCATGGAAGTTTTTCGGATTCATTGTTAATGCCCGGGGAATTGAAGCTAACCCGGAAAGGATTCAAGCTATTCGAGACATACAAGTGCCCAGGACTATAAAACAGGTGAATGGAAAATTGGCTGCGCTGAGTCGATTCAGATCCAGAGCCACAAACAAGTGTATTCCCTTCTTCGATATAATAAAGAAAGGAAAGAGGAATTTCAAATGGACATCCAACTGTGAGGAAGCGTTCCGAGCTCTGGTAAGGCATTTAGAAAATCATCTAGTGTTGTCGAAACCAGTAGACCATGAAATGTTGTACGTATACTTGGCTGTATCCCCACATGCTATAAGTGGAGCTTTGGTCCGCGAGGAGGACCGAGTTCAAAAGCCGGTGTATTACGTTAGTAAACATTTAACGGGGGCAGAAAGAAATTATCCTAAAATTGAGAAATTGGCCTATTGCTTGGTGATTACATCACGTAAGCTGCGTCCATACTTTCAAGCACACTCAGTCAGTATTTATACCGATCAGCCCTTGCGATAGGTACTCCAATGGCCAGAAACTTCTGGAAGGATGTTAAAATGGAATATCGAGTTGAGTCAGTTTGATATTACCTACCTTCCACGAAGAGCCATACAAGGGAAAGCATTAGCAGACTTCATCGCTGAGTTTACTATGTCAGACGAACCAGATAGTCACAGTGTCATTCCCCCCATTCGATGGATATTGAACACCGATGGGGCGTCAAACGACCGTTGTTCTGGGGCTGGTGTAGTTCTTGTGACTCCAAAAAATCAATCGATTTGTTATGCTTTTAAGCTCAATTTCCCGGCTACGAATAATGAAGCATAATATGAAGCATTGATTGCTGGTTTAAAGCTTATTGGAGAAATCGGGGTAAAATCAGTTGAAATCTTTTGTGACTCACAGTTGGTGGTGTACCAAGTGCGAGGAGATTACCAAGCAAGGGGACAAAAGCTTTCTCCGTACCTTGCTCTGCTTCAAGAAATATTGGCGAACTTTGAACATTATGACATTTCACATGTCCCGCGTGAACAGAACAAGGAAGCTGACTCGCTGGCCAAATTCGCAAGTACCGGCGATTCACAGCAAATGGGATTAGTTCCCGTCGAAACCTTACATGCTCCAAGCATAGGTGTGATGGAGGTCGATTTTGTGTTGGAAACGGAAATCGAGAAGGGGTCATGGATAACCCCATTCAAACAATACCTGCTAAACGGGACTTTGCCCGAAAGAAGAAGCGAAAGACGATAGGTCATTCGCAAATCCGCACGATATGTGATGCAGGGCGGAGTAATGTATTGGAGGTGGTTCTTGGTCCCCTTACTATGGTGCATTGCCCATGATGAGACAAAGCGGGTCTTGAAGGAAGTTCACGAAGGAGAATGTGGCGACCATACTGGGGGGCAGACATTAGCAAAAAAGATCCTCCGCTACGGATACTATTGGCCAACTGTGAATCGGGATGCTGCAGATTATGTAAGAAAATGTGATAAGTGTCAAAGATACGCGAAAATCCTGAGAGCTCCGCCAACGGAACTCACGCAAATGGTTAGTCCCTGGCCATTTGCAATCTGGGGAATCGACATAGTCGGTTCTTTTCCTATATCCAAAGGTGGTGCAAAATATGCAATAGTTGCGGTCAACTACTTCACCAAATGGGCCGAGGTAGAGCCTAGAGCCACAATCACCTCCAAGAAGGTCATTAGTTTCGTTGTGCGGAACATTATATGCCGCTTTGGCCTCCCGCGAACCATCATTACAGACATCGGAACTCAGTTCGAAAGTAGGGAATTCAAAGATTTCTGTTTAAAGTACGGCATTGAGAAAAAGTTCGCCGCAGTTGCTCATCCGAAGGCTAATGGACAAGTTGAAGCCGTGAACAAAATAATCAAGTCAATATTGAAAAGGCGATTGGAAAAGGCTGGAGGCAAGTGGGTAGATGAACTTCCAACAGCGCTATGGGCTTATCGAACCACCCACAAGTCCACGACTGGCCATACTCCATTCGCATTGGCATGTGGCACAGAGGCCGTTATACCCGTGGAGCTTGAAGTTCCATCACATCGGGTGACACATTATGATCCTAGGACGAATCAGGATCTCTTGTTGGAATCACTGGACTTCGTTGATGAAAAATGTGAAGAAGCTGAGTAAAGGGTGGCAACATATAGGCACCGAGTTATGCGATATTATAACGAAAAAGTCCGCCCGAGAATCTTTGATGTGGGTGACCTCGTTTTGAAACGAGTTTTTCCAGTACCATCACATATGAATCCCAACTGGGAAGGTCCATATGTCGTTGAACGTAAGCTTGGAGAGGGAACTTTCAAGCTAGCGATCGTTGATGGCATGACACTCCCCCGAGCATGGAATAGTGAACATTTGTGATGTTATTATACTTAGCCTGTTTCCGTTGATTCTTAGTCTTTTAGCATGTAATCGGACGATTTAGTTTGTTTTCAATAATAAAGGCTTGAAGCCATCTTTTCCATGAATTACTGATGTTTCTATGCATGATAATCCGATGGCAAACAACTAGAGTTACGTTATTTTGTCTGACGTACGAACATGCATAAACGAATTAAATCTCCAAGTCCCCAGAGTGCGGACTGGAGTACTCTGAGTCCCCAAAGTGCGGACTAGAGTATAAACGACTTAAAATCTCCAAGTCCCCTGAGTGCGGACTGGAATACACTGAGTCCCCAGAGTGCGGACTAGAGTATAAATGATTTAAAATCTCCAAGACCCCTGAGTGTGGACTGGAGTACTCTAAGTCCCCAAAGTGCAGACTAAAGTATAAACGACTTAAAATCACCAAGTCCCATGAGTGTGGAATGGAGTACTCTGAGTCCCCAGAGTGCGGACTAGAGTATAAACGACTTAAAATCTCCAAGTCCCCTGAGTACGGACTAGAGTACTCTGAGTCCCCAGAGTTCGGACTAGAGTATAAACGACTTAAAATCTCCAAGTCCCCTGAGTGTGGATTAGAGTACTCTGAGTCCCCAGAGTGGGGACTAGAGTATAAACGACTTAAAATCTCCAAGTCCCATGAGTGCGGACTGGAGTACTCTGAGTCCCCAAAGTGCAGACTAGAGTATAAATGACTTAAAATCTCCAAGTACCCAGAGCGCGGACTGGAGTACTCTGAGTCCCCAAAGTACGGGCTAAAAAATATTCTAAGTACCAGAAGAGTGAAATAAGGGATGTACAATTCCCAAGAATCTCCGGGTTATCTGAAAGTGGATTAGGGGTTTATGCAACTCACAAAAGCTTGGGTTTCGACCACAGTTATACAGAAAGCTGAAAAACAAAAGTCATTTGAAAGACAAAGAAACTAAATTTCATTTATTAATCCAAAAAGAGGTCCTACTACAACTCCTCCGAAACCCGGAGTCAAAAGTCTATCTACGGTGACTATGAAAATAAATAAAAATAATTACATATTCTAAGCTTACTCTCGTTGAACGAGTGAAACTGCTACTTTTTGGGCTTTCTTGGTTTCTTTTCCTCCTTTGCTTTCTCAAACGATTCTTCCCCCACGTGTTTTCGCTTGGACGCTTTGCTCGATGGGGAAGTAACATCCAAGGGAGAACGAGGAACTTCTAGTGGCCTAGATCCACTAGGGAGGATGACCTTCAAAGGCCTGTTCAGAGGATCATCTAGATCCACGACTTGGGGCTCGACTTTAATTTCAACTTTCTACTTCTGTTCCTCTGCAAGTTGTTCCTTCATGCTCAGTTTTGAGGTATGCTTGGAAGCGCCAACGATTTCAACTTCGTAATGTTCCTCGACGGGCGATGGATCGTCGGATTTGTCTTCGTTGAGCGCCTCAATTACTTGAGCGTCCGGTCCGGGAGTATCCTCCACTCGAATTGCTTCTCTCGTTCTCTCCTCCTTCTCTGTGGCGGCATCGCTCCTTGGAGTCGGATCAGTATCAGAATGGCCTGCGCAAAACCACAAGAGACGAACGTTAGAATACAATAACCTCTCACCGAAAACGACAGTTCTTTGAACTTTAAGAAGAAGAGTTATATACCAGTTTCTTGCTGGCTCTCAACCGTCCGAGGAGTCTCACCCTCTAGAATGGGAGATAGCACATGAATGCCGAGGCTAGGGTCTTTCGGATCATAACCAGCGTGTTGCTCGAATGGATCAAGTATTGGCCGATCAGCCAATTGAGTAAGAGGAGGAGCTGGAGACTCGGTTCCAGACGGACCAACAATGTCATTTTTTTCCTTTGATGGAGAAGAGCCTTTGCCAAAAAGAGCCATTGCTGCAGATAAGTCTGAAGGATCGTTCCCGCTAAGAAACTCCTTTACTAAAGCATCCTCGTCAACCTCCTCGGTACCCGACTCAACCTTCCTACTCTTTATCAAAGTTTCCCATGCCTCGGCTAGTGATTCGAGGTAACCCTCGCCAAAAAAAGTCAAATCCCAATGCATAAGGACGCGAGCGTTGTATTCTGCTATAAGTAGGTCGAACAAGCACTTGATCTCCTCCCTACCGGCTTCGGCGACTGCCTTGAGGCACGAATCAATATCAGAAAGCGCCATCTTTTTACCTTCCTCGTGGGCCATCTCCTTAAGTGCTTCGGCTCTGGAAAGCTCCTCATCTAGTTGTGTTTTGAGGAGTCAAGTGGCAACAATCTCATTGCAGTATCGTTGGGACTCCTCCTAAGCAGCTATCTTCTCTTCCTTCTCCTTAGAGAGTAGTTGTTTCAACTCTTTGACCTGCAGGGCGAATGCATCCCTTTCTTTTTGAACAGAGTCCTTTTCTAAAGCCAGGGCCTCGCATCGTTGGACCGCTTCGTAAATTTCCTTCTTATGAGTTATTTCTAGACGATTGACGGCCTCCGCAGTATCTTTTGCACTTTGTTGGGCAGCTTCGAGTTGGGACTTGTATGAGGAAAGCTCTTCATCTTGAGTTTTGATAATGTCTTTATCAAAAATGGCTTCAAGCTTCAGGCGGTCGATTTCGTGTTGACGCTCAACAGAGACTTCCGAGACTTTTTCGGTTAGATGGACAAACACGTCATGTTGAACATAAACGTCATTGTTGCAAGCAATGGCGCTCTGTTTGACATGCCCCTGAATGTGATGGATCGCCGGGAGGAACTTCGGACCATCAAAGAAGATTTTGGGGAATTTAACTTTAAGCTCAGCTAGCTTCTCCGATATCGTCGGATCTGTTGTGGGAGCAGGGGGAAATGACTTTGAAAGTTCCGTTTTCTTACGATGTTCCCGAGACTGCCGTATGCTAGATGAAATAAAGTGTTGATCTCGAGGGACATCGGATTGGGACCCCTTCTGCGTAGACTTCTCTCTGCCTTGCTCTGATTGAGAAGGATGATCGCGGGAATATGAGGACTGGCTGTATGATTTCCTTCGATAAGTTGATTCTCGGGGGCAATAGTCTCGGTCTCCAGAGTCATCTCTGTCCCGGCGCTTGTCGGTGCCCGAATCCCGACCAGAATGATGAAAAATAGATGACCCGCGAAGACGATCGAGTCCGTGAGTGCATCCCATGTCACCTGCGTAGAATGAGAATAACGACAAGTTAGAGAAGAACAGAGTGATGGCTAAAATTGAAGTGCAAGGTGAAGTGCACGTGTCCGTGTGTGTCCTAGTGTTCCCCCCGATGGACCAGTTTCTTTATCTTTACTAATAGGAGTTTTCTCTCCATGGATTTGGGCCTGAGCGCCTGTATCGCCTCTCGCGGGCGAATGAAGTTTAAGAGCTTCTAGATCATTGAAACCATAGTTGAGCAAATCATCGGGAATAGTGAGGTCCGACAAGCCTTTCAACGAGCTCCTACGTGTTGAGAAGAAGGCTCTTTTTCTACTAGGGTAAGGGTGACCTTAGAGGTTCCACCCACCGTCTTCTTCCTCAATTTGTAGGTCAACTTCTTCTTTCCCTTCGAAATGGAAGGTGTCTTCTTGATATCGTGGACTTCGACTATCGTGTCCCGAGCAGGGCTAACATTTTCACCTTGTACTTCAAGCGTTTTGGCTTCTAATCTCCCCCTCCTCTAGTGTATCAGGGGCGTTACGTGCTGAAGACCCAGCCTATTTTTTTCCTTTGCCTGAAGCAGGCCTGGGTATAGTGACGCCTTGAGGAAGGCTTATTCGGCGACCTTTCGCTAGCAGCCCAAAATTCGTGAGCGGTTCATTTGAAATGAAAGATCTGATGTCCCGGTCTTCTACGGGAATGGCTCGGATAGCTTCGACTTCTTCAGAATACCCAGAGCCTTCGGGACATGGGTTGATACCTGCAAAAGTATGGTAAGAGTTAGAAAAGGCGCAGTTTCCGCCAAACACGAGTATTAATCCAGGAAAAAGACTTACTCCCTTCCACCCATCTCCTCGCGAAGCCGGGTGGACAACGTATGTAGAACCACTCCTGTTTATACTGGGCGAACTTGCTCCATGCCCCGGTCAGGATTTGACACCTGCTATGCGGCTCAAAGAATACAAAAGATGGACTATCTGACCGTCTCTTGAAGCGATAGATATAACGGATATCACCAGGAGTCGGGAGCCTAAAAAGGACACTCATGAAGAGAATGTAAGTGCCGTATATGAATGCATGGCTATTTGGATGTAATTGCGATAGGGCAATCTCGATATACTGCAACAGGTCTCGAAGAAAGGATTTTAATGGCGGCACACTACCGACCCACCACATGAATCTGTTGAAGGTTATATATCCTACTGGGGGCAAGTGAGGATGATCCTGTCCCGATGGAACCAACACATCGTTGAAAGGAATCCCGTGTACTGAGCATATACGGCGAAGCGTGCTTTCGTTAATCTTCGAGGCTTGAGAATCGATCAGATCGTCTAAAAAGATCGCCGCATCCAAGGCATCGGGAGACAACTCGACAGATGCGATCGCGGGGTTCGACATGTCTTGTACAGGAGCGGACGACAGATTTGAAGTTCTAATTTCTTCTTGTTGAGAAGATGGCCCGGGTCTGTCCAAGATTGTGGCGGAGCTGGATTTCCTAGACATCCCCGATGAATGATTGAATCAGATGAAACACCTGTTTGAACTATACTTACAAAACGATCGACATTAGACATAACAACAAAAATACTCCCCCCATGTGGTGTGTGAACTAGTGCAATCATCCAAGTATAAGTGCCAAAGAATTACAAGTCATAAGATTGCTGAAATAGAGTTAAGCATTGGACTCTCACCTTCGGAGACCGTCATCGCTGACCGTCTCTGAGAGCTTGTCATATGATGGCGTGTCGACACTGTATGTGGAAGTTTATTATATGTTTTAGTCAAGTTAGACTCGGCTTTATAGTTGTTGAAATTGGGGCAAACGTACTGGATTTAGGAAAGAAGAGAAAGATTGGGGAGGTAGTAAGAGTTTGGGGGAAGGAAAGTTAATAAATCCTGTAGAGTTAAAGTAAAAGTAAAAGGTAAAGGAGAGAAGTGTGGGCCTTTTTATAAGAAGAGGGGGAAGTCGAGCAGGCATCTACAGGTAGATCAGGTCAAGGAACATTAGTGGTTCGGCATGCTTATGCCGAGTGGAATATGACTTGCTGAACGACTCGCTCGACGTCTATATGGAACGGCTTCTTGTGTATGTCACAAAGGAAAAGAGGGAATTGGATATTAGCTCAAAGCGTGTCGTGTTGCCTCACACGACACACTTTGGGGGGCAAGTGTTACCCGGGTAATTGACCCGGTAGTGTGAGGATCACCGAATGAAGAACCGTTCGGCACAAAACGTCGCTCGCCATTCAGCCTCGTTCGGCAACAGGGCTTCGCTCGACATTTAGCCTCGTCCGCCAATAGGGCTTCGCTCGGCATTTAGCCTCGTTCGGCAACAGGGCTTCGCTCGGCATTTCACCTCGTTCGGCGCAAGAGCCTCGCTCGGCCCAATCCTTCGTTCGACACCGCTACATCATTCGGCACAATCCCTTGTTCGGCATCCCAGGCCTCGACCGACATCTCCCTCGCTCGGCATCACATGCCTCGACCGGCATCCTCCCTCGTTCGGCATCCCAGGCCACGACCGGCATCCTCCCTCATTCGGTATCCCAGGCCTCGACCGGCATCCTACCTCGTTTGGCGTCCCTGGTTCGGTGTATACGATGGAATTTAACAAGATATCAAGTCCACAACAACGTAAGGGCGTTCGGCATAGCTTCATTTCGCTTCAACTCACTACTTGCCCCGATTCTCTTGAATGGTTACTTCAAGTCACTCGATGGTCAACCAAATGGTTCTCGACCGGCATTCCTCGCTCGGCATGGCTCGTTCGGCATGCCTGGTTCGGTGTGCTGGAGTTGACTACTGTGGGCCGAGATACCTTGTTCCTAGGCCCATGAGGGAAGTCCAACCCATCTTCATCTATAAATAAAAGGGCAGGGGCACAGTGAAATGGACCTTTTTCAAGAACACTGGGAGACTCTGCCGCTTTCAAGACTCACTCTTTTCAGTTCAATCTTGTACTCAAGCTATTATTGTACGGATTGTATCTGTATTTCACTACTTAGGAAAGCAATAAAGATTACAATTCAAAGTGGACGTAGGAAATTACGCCGAACCACTATAAATCTGGTGTTCAAGATTTCTGCAGTTAATTTAGTCTATATCTCTCTGTTTTAATTTATCTTCTTCATTTATCTCTCTACACAATCTTTCTAAAGGGGGTTAGTGACCAATTTTGGTGCTAACAGACAGTGTGGCATTCAAAGTGGAACTTGTTTTGATCTAAAGCGTGGCTTTGTGAAAAACAAAGCATAGCTTTGAAGAAATTGAGCGTAACCTCACTAGCCTCACATCCCGGAAGATGATATGGGATACTACGTGGTCTAACAGACACAAAATTCGGAATAAGTGAGTATGTATGGTGGTGTCCAATCGTTGGGCCCTTTGGGGGAAACGTCCCTCAAGGTATTTATTGCCCCATTTTGATAAAGTGGTTAGCTTGAGAAAAGCAGGGAACTACCGGTTATCAGTGTTAGTATAGCAAGTACAGTTCCAAGTGACTAGCTTGAGAAAGGCGATTAAGGCACCGTGGGAACTATGTTTTTTATGCGTGGATCGGAGAAAAGGCCACTAGTTCCCTATCATGTTGGAAAATCCAATTCCAATACGAGCTTTATGGTTTTGAATTTATTCCCAAAATAGCTGTAATGACTTGCAAACATTTCAGCTACCCCTTTTGGTATCTTATATTCCGTTCGGTATATTCCATTGACCCAGTCCGAACATATTACCTTAGGCTTAGTCCGGGTATTGATACCTTATTTGAATGAGTTTATTTGAAAAGTGTTTCCATAATAATGTCATTAAAGATAATATCAAATTATTTTGGTAATAAAAGTGTTTTGGTTATCATAAGGTAAAAACCCATCCGTATTTATGTGTGGATGTGGTCTTATGAGATACCCTTCTTTTCAAAGGTTTTGGTAACATATTCATTTTAAATTTCGAGTATCTCACACTGGTTTATCAAGCCTGATCCGGGTATTTTAAATACTCGGGTCAGATCCGAGTAGTTTCAGGTTTAGTTGAAGACGGTTGGAGTTTCCAGAGGAGAGCTGGAGATCTTCATCATCGTGTGGACGTATTCTATTTTCCGCTGTAAAGATTATTATTGAAATAATATATGTTATTCCATTCGTGTGAGATTCTGTTCTGTCTTTATTTTCTTTCTACCCTTAATGATCTGCTTATTCGTGAAATTTGAGTTGGACATGTGTGGTTTATTATTGATTCAAAGGGTATGAAAAAACGGGCCGTTATAGTAGTCGAGCCGAGTCAGCTAGAGGAGGTAGAGGTTGAGAGGGAGTCACTTGTACGCCATGCACCCACTTATATTCTTAAGCATGGCATAAAGTGACTCCACAACAAGGATAAAACTTATTAAAATCCAATAGGGAGACGATCCAGCGAAGAGTACATGGAAGTCTGAGGAGAAGATTGGTGCTAACCACTCATAACTCTTTTCTGTTACGTTTTCAATTTAATTCTTCTAAGTATAGACTACTTGTGCATATGACTTATCTTATAAGTATAGAATACTTATGCATATGACTTAGCTTGGCAAACTCTTTAGGTAGAGACCATTGGAAGATAGAAATGGTCGTAAACATGTCAATATGACGTGTTATGAATGTTGGAAGCTAGTGGATGTGTTGCTTGTATGCTTTCTTTCACACATTTAGATCAGTATATCCTCTAGGTATACATACACACTCACATGTAATAGCATATTTTCTCTTGATTGTTGTTATGTTAGTGGATGTTATGCATATGGATGTTGCATATGGGTGAATGGTTGTGCATACATGTAAAATTACAAGTATACTTACTTGGGACGTTGCATACATTTTGGATACATGGCATGAGCATTTGCATGTCAGAAGGTCGACTAGATCAGGAGACCATCAACTTTTTGCATTAGTATAGGTTCACGTGCATATCACATTGCATATATATGTACATATTACATAAGAAAATTTCTAAGGACAATGATTGCACGTGGATGATTGATGAGTAGATGGTTGTAACTACTGGCTACTGTGTGTATAAGTTACATTTTTTCGTCCTTTGGAGATTTCAGGGACGAAATCATTTTAAGGGGAGGAGAATGTAATACCCCAGAAAATTTAATATGAAAATTTAAGAAGAAATTTAATAAAATAAAACAAGGACTAAAAATAATTTTTTCGCAAATGTTTGAATTTGGCAATTGAATTTGCACTATTGCGTTCATAGCGATTTTCTGAACAATTTTCATATATATCACTTCAAAATCGGAGTTAGTACGAGAAAGTTATGGGCGTTGGAACAATTGATAATATAATAAAATCTTAAAACATAAAAATTCGCAAATTAACACTAGGACCAATTGACCCAGAAGGGCCAATGGTCGACCGGTAGTGGTCGACCCATAGCGATGGGCAGTGGACGGTTGACTTGGAAAAATCAAAGGTGATTAGAGGCTTCGTGACATGTTCGAACGATGGTGATTAATTACATCGTAGCCAAGTTGAGATGAGCCTACATGATTACCCTAAAAGACTCTTTAGGCTAGATCCAACAACCTAAACTAATTGCAAACCCTTATAAATTCGACCCTAACCTAACCCTAAAATCTACAAAAACGTGTACAGTAACGAAACTCTGCCCAATTCTAATCTCTCCTCTAACCCTAAAATTCTTCAAAAATAAAAATTAAATCAACCTAGAAGAGCACAAGCTTAGATCTAGATGGAGTAGGCGGAGCTAGCATACGGAGGTGCGATTCTCAAGCAAAGCAAATAGGAAGAGCTTAGGCTTGAGGTGAGTGGGAACAACTATGATTATATGATTATTACAGTTAGATTTGAAGTATTCTAATTCATTTAGGGTGTTAGAAATATAATTGGAAAACTGTAAAACCCTAATTTGAAACCTATAATCTATGGTAGAATTGAAATCGCTCTAAATTCTTGTATGCACGATAAGTGGTAATATAGGCAAAGAAGTGGCCCAGTACTAATGGGAGTACTTGTATGCACGGTTCTGACGCGACGTGAAGCAGGTGGACACCGACGCAATATGATAAGAGGCATTACACTAAGATCGAGAGGTGAACACGGGTGCAAGCGATGAGTCACACAGCAGAGTCAGTATATTGGATTCTCCTTCTCTAGGCATAGTTATGGGTTATGAGTATTATTAGGAGAGCAATCCCCAAAGTAGCCTACGGGCGGTGCTTAGTGTAGCTCTAGGAGCATTGGCCGATCGTTAGTTTTGAGTTCGATCCTTGTTTTAGATAAGAACCCTTTGGTAATGGACTTTAGGAATTCATAAACACTTATAGCACATCCTATGTCATTTAGAGTAGCATTAAAGTTAGCAGCACATGATCATTACATATTAAACTTGTACTCATTCACCAGACTTTTGTTTTTCCCACTCTTTTCCCTTCTTTTTCCCAACCACTGGTGGATAGGGAAGCAAATGATTGGCCCATTCTTGATACTTGTAGAGTCAAGCTAATCTTTAAAGACTTCTTTTTATAGTATTTACTCACCATTATATTTATCTATCTTATCAATACATTTTATTTTCTGTTCTAAACTTAGAGAGATAATTTTCTATGTACTCTATATTAGACCATGTACTGATTCTCTGAGACCGGTATTTGGATATTTTCTAAGATGGATATTTTTCTATGTTATATGTTTTATTCCTTTCATTGTGAGTTCTGAAAATATAGTGTATCTCAGATTATATTTGCTTATATTAGCCTCTTTAATGCTATAAAAACCCCGACAACCCGTACTTCTCGGCAAGACACGAGTCCGGAAGTCACCCTAGGCTTTGGATAGGTGTGTCGGGAGATGCGGGTTGTCAAAGCTGTCTAGAGGTTAGCTTCCTTTTCATGGAATCATCTACTTCAATATCACCAAAGATACGCTCCCATGTGTCTAACCAATCCTGCACTTCGATGGTCGACTCCGTTTCAAGAAATGCTTTGCCGCCCAAGGTGGAGTAATCTTTGCATAGCTTGGCGAAGTCAGCCTTCGACGTCTGCACTTGAGCACCACCACCAACAACAACATTTGGAGTGGTTGCTTGGGCATTATGCAACAAGTTCACCATCATCGCATTAAATATAGCTTGCAAGTCAGGATCAGCAGCCCTCGAACCCGCTCCTACTTCAACTTCAGAGATGGAGTTCCTCACAATATTTCTTGTTTACTAGCTCATTCTCGATCTATAACAAGAATGATCATCTCTCAAAAAGAAAACTGTGTCGATGATACTCGTGTGTGCATGCGACTTATATACCATGCTATGTAGTTTTGAAAACGAATATTTATAACAAGTACGAACTCTCTTGTATACATATATACATACATACATATATATATATATATATATATATCGATCCATTCTAGCATGATAGCTCCTTCTCTATTTCTACTAGACCACGGTATCAACTCAGAATAATCATGTAACCTAAACTTTGATACCAAATGCAATGACCGCCCTACACCGCCGACACCAAATACATCTATATAATGCGCTGCTGATGTGCCCGGCCGATGTTGGATGATCATCAACGGTTAAAAGAAAAGAGAACAATCACACAGAACCTATCATATATCTCTTTGTGCATGGAATAAAATATAATACACTCACGGATATAAAACAATAGAGATGGTAATAACTAAGTGATTCAAATATCAGAATACAGATCAACAGAGTTATACAAAAAGTAATATAGTTTATACAAAATGAAAATAAACTCAAATAGCTATCTCATAATAATAGTAGTAAGCAAGCATGGTCAAGGCTCCATAGTGTTGCATAGCCGAATAAGCATAGAAATTTATATATCATACGAGATAGCTCCATCCAACTCGTCCTTTGTACAGCTACTACATCGCACCTAGATTTGCTATCTACTATACTCATTTAAGAGTGCCTAAGATAATAAGAATCAAAGTATAAAACCTTGAGTCATAAATCAGTCTGGTGTGAGCGACAAGTGAATCCCTTTTACTCGTATGGCCTTATCCATGCCAAGGACTAATGGAAGTCCCAGTTTTTAGTGTACTTGTCTCTATCCTGAAGCTAATATTAGAACCAAATCCATCAATCCCAGGTATACGAATCCATACAGCCGACCTAGGGTAACCAAACAAATTGCCCATAAGTGTCCCCATAATACCTCTGCTTTTGAGTACATCAAAAACACTCCGAGCATCAACATCCTTTAGCATGTATATCCAAGTCCTTACTCCATCTAGTTTCCATTATTCTCGAGGAAATATTACACATTCCTCCATTTCACGATGGAACCATTCTCACGTTTTATCCATGGATCACCCTTCCTAGAACCCGCCCTTTGTGGACAAACATTCTCAGGACTCCTTTCAACATCGAGCCGCCATCATAGAAACCTAGCTCCATTTACTATCAAGTTGCCATCTCCGAAGTCCCAAAGCTACCATTATGCTACTACATCGCCGTCGAACCCCAAGCGAACAAACTAACACCTTCAACACGACCTGCAGAGCCTAAGTTTCCCTTCTTGGAAGTTCCACCTTGATAGTAACAAAAGTTAGCTCTCGGTACCGATCGATCCTCTCGGTACCGAGTAGTACAATCCAATTTTAGCTAACTTTCTTATTCGTTTTCTAGTATTCCATCTTCTAATTTCTTGGACCCTGACCACTCCTCTTAAAAGCACTCGACATCAACTTTAAAGCCCTTGGTGCTAATTCCAAAAGCTCTTGTTTCATGCCATCCAAAGCTCTCTATACCAAGTCCAATACTTAGCCAAATTCTTGCACTTGGCCTTGACTCCTCACCATTAGCCTTGAATTGAAGAACCATCTCCATCGAGATAATTTTCACTAAATAGGAGCTCTCAGTATGAAGTCCAATATATAGCCAAATTCTTGCACTTGGCCTTCACTCCTCACCACGTTAGCATTGAGTTGAAGAACCATACTTCACCAAACAATTTTCAACAAACAGGAGCTCTCGGTACCAATATGACCTCTCGGCACTGACTCCTGTACTTTGCTCCAATCTCAACGCGACACAAACCCTTAGCTCACCTACGCTCCAAAGCCCCTTCTTCGAGTTTTATCCAATTTCAACCATATTTACCTTCAATTTGCCAATTTGACCACCTCTTTCCTAACTACCTAAAAGCATTAGCAAACCACATCAAAGCACAACATACAAACATGGAATACCACACATATACATCCATTCATTCATGCAATACATAAGAGCATGATAATCAAGCAAATTCTAATCTAAATCTAACTTTACACTAGCATATGAATATGAGCAAAAGGGGTAGCAAAACCATTTAAAAACCATTTAAAAAACCTTTAGATTTCATCCGGAAAATGTGATTAAGGTTAGAAAATACTTTATGGTCAAAATCATAATAAAAACATCATTTTTAACTATATAAACATGCGTAGTAGAGTGCGAGGTCAAGAACTACTCCCCAAATACCTACAATACTAATTCTTCCCCTTAGATCCGAAGTGGACAGAAAGGAAGAAGAATTCAAATCAGCCAAAATGATAATCTCAAGCTCATATATACTAATCACCCCTCTAATTGATTATTTTGCTAAGATTAGTAAGAAAAAGGTTGCCTTTTTGATGAAATTAATAGAGATTTATAGTTATTTTGGGGAAGATGGAAATGACTTAGATCAATTCTTATAGCCTCTCCTTAGCATAAATTTTGAGATGGGTTAGTGGGTTTAAGCATGGTCTTAGTTCATTATCCATTAATGCAGGCCAGCAGCAACCAAAACTTAAAACAACTATAACTTTCAAACAGACTTACTTTTAAATGGTAAGTCTATTTTTCTATTATGACCATTGTATGAAATGGGAAACCATCATCCTGAAGCAATGGAAATGGTTTGAGATCCTAATTCAATATCTATTAAAAGTTATAGTCCAAACAAAATTTTCATAGTTAAAATGGTTACATAGAAATTCAGCAAGAATCATAGATTTGGAAAATGTCCCTATGAGTCACTTCCCAAAATTTTAGAGTCATACGACCTCACATGAATAAAGTAAACATATTTTACGATCCTTCGATATATAAAATATGGGTCGTTACATATATGGAGTTCATCGTGAACTCTAGTTATTTAGGCTAGCCGAGAGTTGAACCGTTAAAGCAAGTTCAACCTCCAAAATAAGGAGGGATATGAAGAGCTTAAATTGTAAGGTTGCATTTAGTAGGTTCATCTCCAAAACAACTGATAAATGTGTATCGATCTTTGATGCACTTCAAAAGAAAAAAGGAAAGTTTTAATAGGGAAATGAGTGTGAAGCTACATTTTAGCAATTGTTGGAATATCTCCAGATCATCCTTGTATCATCAAAGCCACCGAAAGTAGAGGGTTTGTACATTTTACTCATAGTGTTGACTCATACTTAAATGCAACATTATTGCATAAGGAAGCAATGTATGCCACTGTACTATATCAGCAAGCGATTCAGTAGAGCAGTGGAATGATGTCCTAAATAGGATTAGTTAGCGCATTTCTTGCTAATAACTTCAAGGAAGTTATGGGCATACTTTCAAAGCTCATCTAACAAGGGTGTCGATGGTTCAACCCCTAAGTCAAGTCTTACATCGCCCTAGAACATTATGATGATTATTGAAACAGAATATCGAGAAGAGCGCGGAATCACTTATTGTCCTTAGAAGGCTATCAAAAGGACTGATGTTGGTATATTTCATCATTGAATTTACTCTCTAGAGTGATGAGATGGAAGAAGAAATGATGGAACCATCGGAATGACTATTATATGTTGATGGCACATCTAATGACCATGCTTTTGGAGTGGGGATAGTTTTTGCGACTTAGAAGGTCAGGGAATATATTATGCTTTGAAGCCAGAGTTCCTTGAAATTAACAATGAAGCAGAGAATGAAGTATTAGTTGCTAGACTCAGTATTGCTAACGAATTGGGACAATGATCAGTAAAATTATTTAGTGACACCTATATTGTGGTTTACCAAGTGAAGAAAGATTATCAAGATAAGCGTGTGCGATTTCCTCCTTACTTGACGAAGGTATTGGAACTAGTGGGTGAGTATGATCGATATAAAATAAAACATATCCCAGAGGGAAAAATGTAAATGAGCCAAGCTACTTAGTTTCTGAGATGCGCAATTATTGGATAATGTTCCGGTAGAATTCTTAACGACTCCAAGCATTAAAGATATGGACTTAGTAATGGAAGTAAAGGAAAATGAGACATGGATGACCCATCAAAGAAATACTTGATGAAGGGAACTCTACAAAATATTACAAATGATGTATGAAATTTCATACGAAAGGCTCCATCTTATATTATGCAAGGTGACATGTTATATCGAAGTGAATTCTCGAACCACTTTATAAGGTGTGTGGATAAGGATGAAGTAATGAAAATCCTTGAGAATGCACATTAAGGAATCTAGATTGAAAATCTTAGCACAAATAATACAATGCTATGAATATTTCTGGCCAACTACCGATAACATTGCATTTGAAGTTGCATAAAAGTGTAACATGTACCAAAGATTTACTAAAATTCCAAGAGTCCATCAAATGAGCTTACACAAACTGTCAGTCCTTTGTCTTTTGAGATTTAGAGATGTAACATCCCCCACTTAAAACCTCAAATAAACGTTGGTGATTCTTGAGTCATCACCATAATTATCTTCAAATGACTAAAGCGAGTTCACTATGATATGATTCCACAGCTAAAGTAAACAGAGCAAACTAATATGGTTTCATTCTACAACAATATATTTCTTTTAATATTCTTTATAATTACTTCGGTCAATATTCCCCAAATTACATGCATATGCAGGGGTCAAGTAAAATATCAAATAACATAAAATGAGTTGGATCTACAGATGAAGATGCCGCCCGCACTCCTTCATACAGTGGAAATAAAATATTTTTAGCAAGGGAGCCTCTTGCTCCATCTTCAGTCCTCGTACCGCGGCCATTATTCCAAACCTGCCTAAATCCATAAACTCAGTCTACTCAAATGAGTGCTCGTGAGTTTATGGGAAAATAAAAAATAAAAACATAGATTAGACATAAAGTCTGGTGTAAATAATACCGTCCCCAAAAAACAAACATATAGTAAGTCCGACCTACACTGTGCGGATTTGGATTCCCCCTTACTATTCAACCAATCATATGTGAAACATTTTAAACTTCTGACGCAAATTATTTCTTATTTACACCTTTAATTAAATGCTTGCTTAAGCATTTTTTTTACTACTGCGCACCCTATGCTGACTCCATCCGAGTCCTGGTTTAGATTATTTTTGAATCTAAGTATAAAATACTACGCTCCCTTTATTGACCCCACCCGAATCTTTATAAATTCTTCTTTGACATATAAAGCATCCTTTTAAAGTATTTATGCAGTGCCCCACACAATTCTTATATACCTTACTTTAGTTTTGGGTACCGCACCCCTGCGCCGAACTTACTTAGCCTCCTGTTAAGGTTTGCCTCTTAACCTATATTGTTTGGAATTGCCCACTGCAGTATCCTTTTAAGTTCATTCTTTAGAAATTACTCTTACTGATACCGCTTGGAATCGCCCTCCTCGGTATACTTTTAAATTCAATCTTTAGCTTGAACCACGTAAACCCAGCCTCCATCGCAATATTTAATAATTTAGTTAGTTGAGCCTTGGACTATGAAGAAATAGCCACCTGCGGTTCCTCTATATTTATTTACTAAATTTCCTTACTAATAAGCGTCACCCTATCGTAGTAATATATTTACATATTTTTCAAACTGCATGGAACCACCTAACCATGGAAGAACGCAAAGAAACCCACACACAGCCTTATACCACAAAGAAACCCATATGCAGCCTCTGATCATCTGTTTAATTTGGAACTACTTGGCCGTCCCCACCATGGTTCCTGGAACTTGAATGCCTCTCCTCACCTTTCTTGGGTGTGTATTCGAGTGAGCATATCCATTCGACATCAATTGCAACTCTATTTTTCATTTTAACATAGGATCACTTCCCTCGACCTGAACTAGCCTCTCCCCAAGTCCCATTAACTTGTCTTTCATAAGTATTATACATTTCTCCACTTTAGCGCAGTCCTTTTGACCCACAGAGTACGCTTTACACCGTGTTCTTCTCTAAGTTTTAGCATAGTATGATTCATTCATATTTAGCGCAGTACCCTTGCTTATAAATTTGGAGCCACCACCCCAATGTCATCACTCAACAACTCTGACATCCTTGATAGTGCCTTTACACATGCCGTTATCCCATTGGATATTATTATACTTTCTGTTATTTGCAGTGTTCTTTTCAACAAATAATTAGATATTATTTCTATTTTTCGTAACCCCTGTTAGGATATCTCTTTATAGAATTTAATTCCCTGCATCCATCGTAGTATCCAACAATCCCCAGCACAGTACTTAGTTATTTAACCCTTTTATTTTCTCATAGAAAATTAAGGTAAAATTCTCTAAAATTCCTAAACCTCTGTTCTTCTATAGTTTACATATATTCTGCCTTTTTAAGAATATTTCACCTGTTATTTTCAAGTTAAAAAACTTCAAAAATACGTATAAAGTATTATAAGATTAGGAAATTTCTCAAACTAAAAACCCACTTCAGAAATCATTATTTAAACATTATATAAAATTTCCATTAAGTTTCGAGATCAGTAAAGTAGGAAAAACACATATAAGCATCCCTTGTTCACTCATCCTTCCCATTAACATTCATTAGACCTTTAGATATTTACACGAAAACCCATATCAACCTCATCATACATAAATCATTTAGATCTAAACCGAACCCATACATATAAGAAAATTGGTTTAGAAGGGTTAAGTATTACTCACTTAGATCTTTAGATATATAGCTTTAGTATTCTTTAGTTTCTTCTAGCTTGCGGTTTCATCTCTTCTCCTTATTTGCCTTCTTATGCTCCCACCATTAAAGAGTTTATCTAACTTTTATTTTAGTTTGAATTGAATAAATGAATAAATAAAAATGAGTAACGTATATTGTCCTATAATAAGTTGGACCTGGACCCTCATACTCGCTTTTATTATTCATTTCCTTTTACCCTTCTTGTTTAACCTACCTTTTTCCTTTAATTAACTCGTTTAATTCATTATAATTTTTTTAGAGTTATTACTGTCTCCCCTGCTCAAAGGATTTCGCCCCGAAATTCAGTTAAGGTCAACAAGAGACCAGTCCTCTCCTTTATGCTTACCCTAAGCATCCCCATGAATTCCCAATCCATGCATAGGTACATCAGCACAACTCGATACATAGCATATGCACTAATCTTTGACAAACAACTTTGGATAGGTCCTCCTAACCTTATCCATCGTTTCCCATGAGCAGTTCTCCCGATCAACGCTCCATTGATCGCATATTAGCTTCACTAGCTTGTTATGAAGCCCCTTCTTGTCCCGATCCATTGTCCGATCCGGTTTACGCAAGTAAGTCATATTTGATAACCAATTCTTTACTTCCCTCTGATAAAGTACTGCTTTTGGGTCCCTAATGCATTTTCGCAAACAGGATGCATGAAATACATTATGAGTCCCTGCAAAAATGCTAGGCATATTCACCTTATACGCCACCTTCCTAATCCTTCCTATGATCGGAAGTGGTCCTACATATCTCGGTGCTAACTTCCCAGCTTACCCGTAATGCATCACGCCTCTCATCGGAGAAACCTTCACGAACACCTAATCGTCCATCACGAACTCTAGTTCTTTTCTCCTTGTGTTGGCATAACTTTTTTGCCTAGACTGTAGTGCTTTAATCCTTTCTTTAATTATCTCTACCTTCTCAATGGCATCCTTCACCACATCTATCCTAACACAACCCTATCTCCTACTTCCAACCAACATGCATGCGACATACGCAACCTTCCATACAAAGCCTCAAACGGAACCATCCCAATACTGCTCTGATAGTTGTTATTATATGAGAACTCCATCAGATATGGATAATTTTCCCAAGATCCACCGAAGTCTAAAATACATGCTCTCAGCAAATTTTTAGGACCTTGTTGACCCTTTAAGTTTGCCCATCTATCTGTGAATGGAACGCAGTAGACATGCATAGTTTTGTACCTAATACCTTCTGTAGACTTCTCCAAAATTCACTAGTGAACAGTGAATCTCAGTCATTAATAATAGTGTTTGGCACCTCATACAGTCTCATTATCATCTTCACATATATCTCAGCTAATTTTGGTGCGGTTCTCTTAACTTTTACTAGAATGAAATGCACACACTTAGTTAGTTTATCAACCATGACCCATATGGCCGCATTCCCTGTCCGTGTCCTTGACAATCCATCTATGAAGTCCATATATATTGAATCTCATTTCCGCACCGGAACTTCTAAAGGTTATAGGAGCCTACTTGGCTTCTAATGTTCTGTCTTCACTTGCTGGCATGCAAGGCATCTTCTCACATGCTCTCCTACATCTTTCTTCATTCCTTTCCAAAAGAAACTCCTCTTCATATCTCGGTACATCTTCGTACCACCAAGATGTATGGTAAACTTTGAACAATGACATTCATCAAATACTTCCCCAATTCTCCAGTACTCGGAACATACAACCTGTCATTCTTTTGCAGTACTCCTTTTTTATCCACACTGAACCCCTTTAGTTTAACTGCCTCGACTCCTAAGTCCAAAATCCTTACTCTGTCTACGCAGAACTTATCATTCTTCTGCAATTCAACTGTCCTTTCTACCAGCGCAGTCTGACTTCTAAGCATGCTAATATATTGTTTGTACTATTTGGTCCTACACTAGGCCGATACTGTACATTACATGCAGACAACGTTTCTAACGCGGCCCATTCTTCTAACATTGCAAAAACACAACTTTGCTATCTTTGGCTTAAGGCATCAGCCACTTTGTTGCATTTTCCTAGGGTTTATTCTATCCCAAAATCATACAATGCTAGGAACTCTAACCATCTTTGTTGTCTCATGTTCAGCTCCCTCTGAGAGAACAAATATCTCAAGGACTTGTGGTCAGTATATAACTCAAACCTCTCCCCTAAGAGATGATGTATCATAATCCTCAACGTGAAGACTAATGCGACCACTCTAATTCATGCGTTGGATACCTAACTTCATGGGGTCATAACTACCTAGGTGCATAAGCAATTACTTTTCTCTTCTACATCAATATTGCGCCTAATCCCAATCCTGACGCGCCCGTATACACTGTCATACAATCATTCCCTTCAGGTAATACTAACACAGGTGCATTTGCCTATCTATGCTTCAATTCCTAGAACACCTTCTCACACTCCTACACTCAAACAAACTTCTCTTCCTTCGTAGTTAGCCTAGTCATCAGTGAAGTTATACGAGAGAAATCCTTATTGAATCACCTGTAATAACCAGCCAATCCCAGCAAACTTCGTATCTTAGTCACACTCTTAGGTCTCTTCCACCCAATTACTGTTGAAACCTTTTCTGGATCTACTGCTAATCCTTCTTCCAAAATTACATGGCCTAGGAACTTCACTTCCCTTATCCAGAAACGTCACTTAGAAAATTTCACCTTTAACTTATGTTGTCTCGGCATCTCCAGCAAAAGTCTTTGGTGATCTGCGTGCTCCTCCTCATCCTTAGACTACACTAAAATGTCATCTATGAACACCAACACATATCTATCCATCTCATCTCGAAAGATCTTGTTCATCAAGTCTACAAATAATTCATGCATATTGGTTAGCCCAAATGGCATACCTAACTAGTCATAAGAACCATACCTAGTTCTTAATTCCATCAAACAAATACTTTCCTCCGCAACTCTCAGTTGATGGAACCCTATAGCCATGTCTAACAGTGAAAACACCTTAGCTCCACTCAACTGATCAAAAAGGTCATCTATTCTTGGAAAAGAATATCTATTTTTCTCGTCCTCTCATTCAGCTTTCGATAGTCTATAAATAGTCTTAATGACCCATCGAACTTCTTTACAAACACTACCGCTGCTCCCCATGGTGAGCTACTCGGTCTTATTAAGCTCTTCCCTTCTAACTCTACCAATTGCTTCCTCATCTCCTCCATCTCCCTTAGAGGCATTCTACTAAGAGGTCGACTAAATGGTTCAGTCCCCGATAGTAAGTCAAACCAGAACCCTACCGCTCTTGGGGGTGGAAACCCCGAAGTCGGTTCATACACATCCTTGTACTCCTTCACTACTATGCTTTTAGCTCCTCTTCCTCCGAAGATAAGGCATACAAAGCACTCCTACGCATTGCTCCGCATTCTCCCAAAGCTACATTCACTTTGCCTCTTCGGTTACTCGTAGTGTTTATCCTCTTCGCGTAGTGCATCATAGCACTATATCTTTCCAATCCGTCCATCCCAAAAATAACTTCGAAGCCAATGAAGCCAAACACGTAGGGATGACAAGAAAACTTACACTCACCTAACTCAACATATTGGTAAACACATCTTAATCCGTGAGTGGCGTACCCTCCTATCGAATTTGCTACACCTATGGATCTGACTAAATAGGTGACTCCTAACCCAAGTCTATCCACTCAATCTTTAACTATAAAAGAATGTGCAGCTCCAGTATCAAATAGTACTCTAACTGAAATACCAAAAACCAAAGTCATACCTTCTAAGACTTCCCCTTGCCTCTCTGCTCTTCACATAGTCCTTCCCTTGGTTCCTCCAAAGCATATACCTGCGCTTTAAACTCTGGGCAGTCCTTCTGCAGATGCCCCATCTTATCACTCTTGAAGCACTTCACCCTTGGAACATTCTTAGGCAGTAGGCACTGCAAAGCATAATGTCCCTCGTTGCTTTTTTCTTGCCTTTAGGTAGCAGCAGATTACTTCTTTAATGACAATTTCGGTATTAGCAACTGCACCTTTCCCCTTCGGTGCTCCTATCTTGCCTTTAGGGTATGGGTGAACTTCTTCTACGGTTCTGGCTTGGGCCTCGTCTACACCATTCTCTTCTCTTGATACATGCAATCATATCTTCTGGCAATGTCCACCATAAACTCATAAGGAGATGCTAAATGATCCATCACGTTATGATGAAGCCCTTGCTTCAAGCCTCTAATAAACTTCTCATTTTTCTTCATAGGAGTGTTAATGATCTCCGTGCTATACTTAGCCAATGCATTGAACTACTGGATGTACCCCACCACTGTAAGGTCATCCTACCTCAAGTCAATGTACTCACTCATCAATATAATCCGTGAAGACTCTGATATAAACCGAGCCTCAAACCTCTCCTTGAACTGTTCCCACGTGATTTCCTCTTCTGGAGTTTTAGCAGTTATGGTCTCCCGCCAATCCACGACATCTTCCTATAACTGCCATGGTGCCAGTCTTCTCTTCTGCGCATCATTCAATCCTAAGTCAACAAATATACGCTCATAGCTTCTCAACCAATTCAGAACTTCTATTGCAGGCTCTTTTCCTGTAAACATCATTCCTTCAAATCTTTACTCATCCTTGGGAAATCTTTCCTCACCGCTGCAACTCTTGACTATACTGCCTTGGGTGCAGCTTCCCTCATCATCTGGGCCATGAACTGTCTAAATAAGACATTCACATCTACGCCTGCTTCATTTTCTAGCTGCATAGCTTTCTCTCCTACTACTCTCAGAATTCTTTCCTCCCTTCCTCCATCATTCAATGTTTCTTCAGTCTCTCTTCTTGCACTTGCACCTCCTATTGTGATTTGTAACGACCTGCCTTTTTGGACGTTTTAAGCAGACACACATGCCAGACTCAAACCATTCAAAATGGCAGATTGTTATGGGGTAAATAAGAAAAGAGAAGAAATAAAACAAATATAGAATCTCGCAGCGGAATGACAAAATATAATAATTAAATAACAGTTCATGAAGCTATTTTATAAATACATTTGATTATTCTTTTACAGCACAAAAATCAAAGTTACATAAACAGGAGTAAATAAATAAATAATGCAGCGGAACAACATGATGTAGTGGAATAAATATAATAAATAATAATAGTACAAATCTTCATCTTCGTCCTCCAGAAATAAGGTCTTCAACCCTGAAATGCTCAGGCTGACCCGAGCGAATTGAAAAGACAAAACACTTGAGTCAGAACTAAAAGATCTTATGTAAGTTAAATCAACGGTAAATAAATATGAGTGGAACGGCGTTAGAGATGTTTACAGGGTTTGACATCTCCTATCCAGTGTCTAACGTGAACGCAATAACTTAAGAGATGTTCGGGATTTCCATCTCTTAAGGATCCGTTAAACTATCTACTATGTAGTACAATACGCTATTATAATAGTGTCTACAATAAAGTAAAGTATTAAAATAGCGTTAAGGCATTACCCATATCCCCCTTAACATATTTTTATATATTCCCATAGTCTATATAGTACCGTAATTCCTCCGTAAACTAGAGCGCTATCAGAAGGCACTCCATAGGTATGGTACAAACCAAACTCGTAGAAGGCGCGCTAGGGCATGTGAACACAGCACTCGAGGCAATGCCAGGGTAGATATACCAATTGCGGATCCGGACTGGTGGTAACGCATAGCAGCTACTACCGCCCACCTCCGAACACACTCCTAAATCAAAATCAAGGGGTGGCCACCAAATCATCATAAAGTCAAAATATGGTATCGAAGAATTGTGTCCAATCGGAGGAATGACCCCACTTGGCCCGACATGGCTCCTATTTTAGTCACATCTAAGCTGACTCACAGGAGTCAGGGTCATGTCAATATCCGATCCCACCACGTACATAGTTGTTAAAGTGGTTTTCGGTATTGGCAAAGAGTATGACAATATCCGATCCCGGTCTCTTTAACAACCAAACGCTTATTTCACAGCGGATGGTTCTTTTACATTTCAGAAAGGTCAATTCACAATTTATATCAAAATATCATATTCAATTTCAAATCATACCTCTTTCGAAATCATATTCACTTTCAAACTATATTCACTTTCAAAATCATATTCACTTCCAATCATATTCACTTTCAAATCATTGATAAGTTATGTTAATTAATTCTTCATTTCAAAATCATCTTATTCACTCAAATATGTCATTTTACTAAAGGTATCAATTCCAAACTCCAACTTAGGTTGTATCATCATCAAGGATTTAAATATAAATACTTCAACTTTACACGGTCTGAAATTTTAGAAAATAGTTTAGGAAGTCATAAATAGTTTTAATAGGTTGAAAATAATTTAAAATAGAATAAATAGTTTTAAAATAGTAAAATAGTTTCAATAGATTTAAATTTGATTAAATTAGATTTTTGATTTTAATAGACTAAATAGAATTTTGTTAGATTTAAAAATGATTTAAATAGATTAAATATAGGTTAAATAGATTCAAATTATATTAAGTAGTTTTAAATAGATTAAATAAATTTAAAATAGATTAAATAGATTTAAATTATATTAAATAGATTTAAAATAGATTAAATAAATTAAATTAGTATAAAATAGGTAAAATAGATCAAATTTGATTAAATAGGTTATAATAGATTAAAATAAATTAAATAGTTTTAAATTGATTAAAATAGTTTAAATTAATTAAAATAGTTTAAATTAGTTTAAAATATATTTCAAAGTTATATCCAAACATTTTCAGTAACTCGATTCTGATAAATTCATTTATATTTGACACTTCAACTTTGAACTTCAAATTTAAATCCTTTGAACAAATCATTAAATCAATTCCACTTTCAACATTAACACTTGGATTATCGAAAATAATTCAGTTTATATAAATCAGTTTCTATTTCAAAATTCCAGTTAACTGAATTCAAATTTTGAGGAATTAAAAATCAATTAATTTTACCAATCTGGTATCCTTATATAATTTTCTACCCTAGGGTCAATTGATACGGATATCTATCATTTCAATCCCCAATTTAAAATTTTGCGGTTATATATCATTTCAAAACGGAATCCCGAATTAAATAAAAATCCATAAAATCGCTCGAGTCTATCATTTCAACCCATAACGATTTTTCCCTAATCAACAGATCGTTCGGGTATGTATCATTTCAACCTATAGGGAACTTGGAGTGTTAAAACAATATAAAATTCAACATCCAGTCATCCAATATCAAAATTCAAACATCGATCATAATCATCATCCAAATCAACCAATAAACATCAATGGATAACTGATAATCAGTACAGGTATTAAATTGACAATTTAAAATTCAATATTAAATTAAACGATAATTAAATGCAATAAAAGTAAAATTTAACTAGAATGACAATTTAAACACACCAAACATCAATCAATTAATTTCAAATCACATCATAAATTAAATTTAACTAACATAAGATAGTTTAGTAATTGTGAGTGGGTTAAAACACTCACCTTTGATTTCAAATTGATTTGAAATTCAAAATAAGGCCCAAAATTCAACAGCCTTAGAATTCAACCAAACTAGCTTTATAATGTCCGGAATTCCGATATGATCCCAACGGAGAAAACCGTGCGTGAATCCGAGCTCGTATGCAAAAGTTATTAACGTTAGAAGATTGGAAAATTTTGACTTCGGGTCTTACTTCGAGTCGCCGCCTCAATTACTTGGTGCTTGCTCTGAGTTTCTGCCAAAATGACTTGAGACCCGAGTCATTTGGATCCTGACCTGAAGTCGCTCTAGGGTTTTCGCCTCTGGAACTCGAAACGCACCTAGATCCGCCTTGTTTGACCTTGAACTCTCTCTGACCCTAAGTCGGTGTAGGGTTTTCTCCTCTGAAACTCGAAGTAATGCTCTTCCCGACTCGAAGTAAACCTGGAGCAAAAAAAAATCGTTTTTTTTTTCGTTTTGAAATTAGGTTTTGGAATATGGGAATTAGGTTTGAGAAGGAGGAAGAAGATGTACGTATAGAAATAATAATATGAGAAACAACTAGGGTTTATAACAACCTATATATAGGTAGGGTTGGATCGAAACGACTACGCGACCCAAAAAGCCCGTTCTGACCCCGAAACGAAAATGGGTCATCCCATATATCAAAATAGATGTTTTCGATAATTTTAAACTCAATGGAATAGGTTTCAAGTCCTAATTCCATCGTATGAAGAAGTTAGCTTAAAATCAGCTTATTTCAAATTGATTTTAATTAAATTGATTTCTACGCGTTTCGAGTCCGTACGATCAAACTACAAGTCCGATCGCAACGAAACTTGAAACCAGACAATAATTCACCGTTACGGATCCGATGAAACTGGTTTCGTCGAAATCCAAGACAGTGTCCAAAATGGCTATTTTCACGTTCATTAAATAAATTAATAATTAATTAATTAAATCACTTTTTCATTCAAATTTGATAGTTGTGGGTGTATTTCCTCCACCACCGGTCCAAAAGAAAAGGAGCCAGGCCTCTCCACCTCAAAGCCGATCCAAAGCTTCTCCAGCAACCACTAAACCAACCCTTCTCCTGAGCATCCCCGGACCATCATCACCGGATCAGCATCACCGGACCATCATCACCGGATCAGCATCACCGGACCATCATCACTGGACCAGCATCACCGGATCAGCATCACCGGACCATCATCACCGGACCATCATCACCAGACCATTACCACCGGACCAAAGCTCCACCGGTCCAACCATACTCCTACCACCAAACCAAGGTAAACCGGACCAACTCCACCAGGCCAGATCGCCTCAGCCCAGGCCCACCAAGCTGCTATATACCTCCAAGACCCCTACCCCCAGCCTCACTCTATAAATAGAGGGGCAGGGGTACAGCAATGGGAAACAAGTTTGAGAGCTCAAGCACGGAGAGAACTTTCAAACAACTTTCTTTTACTTGTATTAAAGCTTTGTACTTGTAATCTAAACAAGAGAAGAGAAATAACATATAAAGTGGACGTAGGCACATTCTGGCTGAACCACTATAAATCTGCGTGTCTTTTTACAGTTTAGCCCCTGCTTTTCATATATTTGCATAAATCACCCAAATCATTAAGAACAACATAAGATCTACTAAATCACACGACTTTGAGGTGTTTGTCCATTTTTTGTGCAAACATTTTTGGTGCTTTCACTGAGAGCTAGAAGCTCGAAGCTTCAGCTTCATCCACTTAACATTATTCCTAACAGCATTGTTCGCCACTTGGAAAACATGCCTCCCAAACCGAGAAAAGATGTTAACAAAGGAAAAAACATCGCATCCAGCAGTCTTCCAGATCCAGCTGTCACGAATCAAGTAAATCGTCCTCCTCCAGCAGCAGTACCAAATGAAGGACAGGCTAATCCGACCACTCCTGCCACAGAACAGCCCGCAGTTAGGGCAGATTTAGACAGGGTTGTGGTTGAAGTAACTAACCGCTTCACGTCCCAGCAGGAAGCCTTGGTGGACCATCTCATGTCACGCTTAAGGGATGCTGAAGAGTCCAAACGCAACACTGAATCATGGGGCGAGTCCCAGTCTGGAGGATCTCAGAGACAACAAAGGTCTTCCTTCTTCGAAGGACCTAACGGCAGAAGTAGCCATGGTAGGAGCCGAGATCGAGCACAGCCCGAAGTTAGGCCTGAGGAAACATTTGGTACCGAACCCAACGGGGGAGGTACCGGACGAAGGTCAACTGTAGCGGAGCCTGTCATACTGCCTAACCATAGAAACATCAGTGAATGGGGCCGAGCTAGAGTCCAGCCCGAAGTTGGACCCGAGGAAGTGCTTAGATCAGAACCCAGCAGGGGAAGATCAAGGCAAGGGCCAACTGTAGCTGACCCTAGCATGCTCCCAGAAGATCAAAGGCAGCCACTGGAAAATATGAGGAATGATAGACGATACCATCCCTACAGGTCATCTGGACGGAATCAATCCCACAGAACGGAACCAAACTCATTTCTATCTGCTCCAAATTCTGATGAAAGGATGGCACGCTTATTCAGAGAGTGCGTCCAACGGGAGCAAAGAGATTGAGGGATAGGCGCTAGGGTAACCAGCCCTTTCGCTCGCAATATCGAAATTGCTATCACCCCCCGAGAATGGAAGATGCCAACAATGGAACCTTACAAAGGAACCTCCGACCCCGTTGTACACTTACAGAGGTACACACAACATATGCTCATGAGTGGAGCGACAGAGGGAGTACTGTGCAAATGCTTTCCGCTCTTCTTAGCAGATCTCGCTACCTCCTGGTTCTGTCATCTACCCCAGGGATCCATCAGCTCGTAGGAAATGTTGAAAGAAAAGTTTATCAGTCAGTTCCGCATTCATGTGGACCAACCTAAGGATGCTTATTCCTTATCCAGCGTCAAACAGAAACCTGGAGAGAAACTGCAGCAATACCTAACCCGATTCAATGCCGCAGTAGCCGCAGTCCAAGATGCCGATGTGAAGCTTATCCTAATGACCCTCTGCAGTGGTGTGCATCCGGACACTAAATTTGCTAGAAGGTTGACAAAAGAATAACCAACTACTTTACCCGATTTCTTCCATGAAGCCGGGAAATATATGAGGCTTGAGGATGCTGCCGTTGAGGGACAGTTAGGACAGCAAAATAAGGCAACTCACAGCAACACCCCTGCTATGGCAAGGGACGTTCGAAGAAATGATTCCAGAGACAATGCTGGGGGCAAGAAGGGAGAAAAGCGCCTATATCGGCCAGGACCGAGGTTCCACACTTACACTCCTTTGAACGAGACCGTCGAAAATATCTTCCTTGCCACCCAAGGCGAAGTTAGATACAAACGCCCACCATACAAGAAGGAATCAGATAACGTGCAGAAGTCTGGAAAGTTCTGCCGCTTCCACGAATCTCATGGGCATGATACCAATGAATGCCATCATCTCCGGGACTTGATTGAGGAACACATCAGAAGGAAGAAACTGGAACGCTATGCCAATGAGAACCCAGCTCCTGCCAATGAGAACCCAAGGCTACCCTCACCGGAGATCGGCAGAGGAAGCCGCGACACTAGCGGCTCTAGTCAAGAGAAGATAGTGGCCCATACCATCTCGGGAGGACTGCACATCGCAGACAGAAGCTGGAAAGAGATGGAAAGATATGGAAAGTCGCTTAGAGACAATAAAGACTGTGTCAATTCGGTTATAGAAGAGCGCCACCCGAAACGGAAAGAAAGTGATGACATCATATTCGGTAAGCGTGACCTAGAAGGAAGGCAATACCCTCACATGGATCCCATGGTTATCTCTGCTCGGCTCGGTCCCGCCGAAGTTTACCGAATCCTAGTAGACACTAGAAGCTCAGTAAATATCCTGTTCAAACATGCATTCGACAAAATGAAACTATCAATGAAGGATGTATCCCCCTGCGATAAACCACTACACGGTTTCACTGGAGATGCGAAGATGCCCCTCGGGCAACTGGACCTCTTTGTTGAGATTGGAAGCCATCCTCGCTCCGTTGTACGGAAACAGACGTTTGTGCTAATAGAAAACCACTCGGCCTACAACGCCTTCTTAGGAAGGGCAGCCTTGTCTGACCTCCAAATTGTCCTAGCCCCGTGGTGCCTAAAGATGAAATTTCCAACGGACAATGGAGTAGGGGAAGTAGAAGGAGACCAGGACGTTGCTCGAGACTGCTATGTGACTGAACTTCACAACAACCACAGGAAGGATAAAGGGAAGGGTGTAGAGGTTGCCCTCTACACGAAAAGTCTAGAAGCATAGCAACTAAAGAAAGCCCCTCCTCTTCGATATACCAGCGACCCTTTCAATGAATTAGACCCTAGGGACAAAGAGGAGGAGGCCACCGCCGAGCCTGCAGAGGCTATGGAGTTTGTATCCGCAGACAAGCACGACTCGAGTAGACTATTGAAAATTGGGTCCCAACTAAAAGCAGAGTTGAAGGAGCAACTCATCGACTTTCTCCGCCACAACTTGGATGTATTCGCATGGTCACACGCTGACATGACCGGAATCTCCTCCGACGTAGCATGCCACGTACCGAACATTGATCCTACCAAGGCGCCCGTAAAACAAAGAAAGAGAAGTATGGGGGCAGATCGATCAGCAGCCCTCGATGAAGAAGTAAAGAATCTACTCACCAATGACTTCATACGAGAATCCATCTACCCGGAATGGATCGCTAACCCGGTGCTGGTAAATAAGGCTAATGGGAAGTGGCGAACATGCATTGACTTCTCCAACCTAAACGACGCCTACCCAAAGGATTGCTTCCCACTTCCCCGGATCGACCAGCTTGTAGACAGCACAGCCGGGCACGAACTCTTATCTTTTATGGACGCGTACTCAGGATATAACCAAATTCCTATGCATGCTCCCGATCAAGACCACACTAGTTTCATCACTGACCCTACCTTTCGGACTTAAAAATGCAGGAGCCACCTACCAGCGCCTCGTCAACAAGATGTTTGCAGGGCTAATAGGACAAACTATGGAAGTATACGTGGATGACATGCTGGTAAAGTCGAGGAAAGCCGACGATCACGTAAGCCACCTAGGCGAGATGTTTCAAGTACTTCGCCAGTATGGAATGAAGTTGAATCCTCTAAAATGCTCCTTCGGAGTATCATCATGAAAGTTCTTAGGATTCATCGTCCATGCCAGAGGGATTGAAGCGAACCCTGATCAAGTCCGAGCAGTAAGGAATATCAAGATACCTTCCACTCGAAAGGAAATGCAAAGCCTGAATGGAAAAGTGGCTGCCCTAAGCCGATTCATCTCCAAAGCAACGGACAAGTGCGTCCCCTTTTTCGAAGCTCTAAAGAAAGACAAAGGAAAGTTCGAATGGACTGACGAATGCTTAACTGCTTTCCTTAACTTAATCGAACACCTCCAGAAACCACCGGTACTCTCGACTCCAAGCGAAGACGAAGAATTATACCTATACCTTGCTGTGTCATCTCACGCCCTGAGCGTTGCCTTGGTAAGGGAAGACAACCGCACGCAGCGGCCAGTTTACTTCGTCAGTAAGAGGTTTACGGGGGCAGAAGTCAGATATCCTAAACTTGAGAAGCTAGCATACTGTTTACTAATCACATCACGGAAACTACGTCACTACTTCCAGTCCCATTCCATCAAAATTCTGACCGATCAACCACTGAGGCAGGTACTCCATCGTCCCGACACTTCTGGGCGACTACTTAAATGGTGCATTGAACTAAGTCAGTATGATATCACCTATCACCCTCGCACCGCCATCAAGGGACAAGCCATGGCTGATTTCATTGCAGAATTCACTACCAACGAAGATAAGAAGCAATTGGAAATTGCAGAAGATATCAAGTGGAACCTCTTTGTGGATGGTGCATCAAACGAACAAGGCTCGGGGGCAGGTGTGGTAATAATCACTCCCAAGGGAAATAAGCTGCACTATGCTATAAGGTTGGAGTTCGCTGCCACCAACAACGATGCAGAATATGAAGCAGTGATAGCTGGATTAGAACTTGCCATAGAAATCAGAGCCAATTCTTTGTGTCTTCATAGCGATTCTCAACTTATTGTTAATCAAATACCAGGAGAATTCCAAGCTCGAGAAGAACGACTCATAGCATATTTAAAGAAGACCAAGTTACTTCTCAACCAATTGGACCGCTACTTAGTCAAACACATCCCTCGGGAAGAGAACCAAGAGGCCGACGAATTGGCAAAGCAAGCAAGTATGAGTGACATCGCCATCTTCGGAGCAGTAACCATCTCAAAGCAATTGACCCCAAGTTTGGAACAAGTGAATTTTATAGCTGCAACCGAAGAAGCAACTTGGATGACTCCTATCCGAGACTACTTACAAAGCGGCACACTACCCAACGGGCGTAACGAAGTCAAGAAAATCTTGAGGAAAGCTTCCCGCTACACAATACAAGGAGACACCCTCTATCGGCGCGGATTCTCTAACCCGTTGTTAAGGTGTGTCGTTGGAAGGGAAGCCAAGGAAATCTTATCCAACATTCATCAAGGAAGCTGCGGAGATCACACCGGAGGGCAAACATTAGCGAAAAAGATACTCCGATATGGATATTTCTGGCCCACCTTAAGCAAGGACGCCTTGGATTTTGTCAAAAAGTGTGACAGATGTCAGAAGTTCGCTAAGATTCTGCGGCTACCAACGACTGAGATTACTCAAATGACCAGCCGTTGGCCCTTTGCGGTATGGGGAATTGAATTAATCGGCGAACTGCCAATGGGCCGAGGCGGGGCCAAATATGCTATAGTGGCGGTCGACTATTTCACCAAATGGGTGGAAGCAGAACCTTTGAATAAAGTATCTTCAACAAAAGTTATTAACTTCTTGATCAAAAATTTTCTGTGTAGGTACGGAGTCCCACTCAAAATCATATCAGACAATGGACTTCAGTTTGACAGCGAGGAATTCGCCAACTGGTGCCGAGAGCACGGAATTCACAAAAGCTTCTCATCCGTAGCGTATCCCCAGGCAAACGGACAAGTCGAAGCTGTCAACAAAATTCTGAAAACTCTAATAAAAAAGAAACTCGAAAAGTCAAAGGGCGCTTGGGTGGATGAACTCCCTACGACACTGTGGGCCTACCGCACATCCTTCAGAACATCAACAGGGTATACTCCTTTCTCTTTGGCATACGGATCGGAGGCTATGCTCCCAGTTGAAACCATAGTGCCTTCCCACCGTAGGATCCACTATAACCCAGAAGAGAACGAAGAACTCCTTCACATGTCTTTGGATCTAGTTGAGGAGAGAAGAAATGATGTAGTCCTTAAAGCGGCGGCCCACAAGCAAAAAGTGGCAGCACAATACAACTCCAAAGTCAAGCATCGTACCTTACAAAAAGTGGATCTTGTCCTCAAGCGAATCTTCCCTCGCCCCGGAGCACTAGACCCAATCTGGGATGGACCATATGTAATTCATAAAGATCTCCACAATGGAGCTTATATTTTGTCAATAGTGGATGGAGAGGTGTTCCAGAGGGCATGGAACATCCAACACCTCCGTCGATACTTTTCTTAACTTGTACTGCCTATATGAAGTGAATTAACAAAGAGAATCAGTGGACGTAGGCCTTTTTGTGCCGAACCACTTTAAAAAACCTTGTCTCTTTTTTAACTTGTTCCTTTATATCTTGGCTGCTTGTTAACTTTATCCTTTTCTGTTGAACAAAATCCCATGCGTATAAAATTTCCACTCAAAGTACTCCATGGCGCAACTTCACCTGGACAAGACCTAACAGGTACTATGCGAATCTATGCCCTCGCCAATGAGACACTTTTGCTCCGGCATCCCTCTGCTACGGGTTAACTCATTGCTCGCGACGGCCCTTAAAGCCAACAGTAATGAGCCGATTATAAGCCACCGAGAAGGCCGACTATAGCCGAGGCAGCTCATTACGGCGTTCGGCTCGCCGACAACTGTGAACCGACTATAAGCCCCAACATAAGGTGTGGCCAGCCAGGGGCAGTTCATGGTTGACGATCGGCACCCACGCTAGCCGGCCACAGTAAATCGAATAATACCCACGATTACGGGCCATAATGGTCCGGGTAGTTACTGTGCCCGATCTCGGCTCCGATGTGTCTTAAGTGCGGCTGTGGTAAAAAAGAATTAACTCCCTGCGGAGGCGTAAGATGGGTGACAAATGTATCCAAGACCCACAGCTAGGGAAAGTGACTACAAAGCCCGTTTGCCACGAACTTAAGCACATCGAAGGCATTCCGTGATTGGAAGTTTTACTATTTCACATATTTCAATTTTACTTAAGCAACTTTTCTCCTATCCTCTATAACAATCCCTGAAGTACAGTACACAGAGCATGAGACATTCACTAATGGAAGCAGATGCTCACGGCAAGATACTGGACCGCATCCCTTACTCGGTCACACAGGATATTCAAAGCTGCCATCTACAAGCAAGATATAAAGGGCGGTATTTCCTTCTTTCATATGTAAACACATGACTATAATTTATTCACACCTCACGCTAACATTGCAAGTCATAAAATTATGTTTTAAACAAGAACCTGACATCAAACACAATTTAATTGCAAGAATATGCATAGCTGTATTTCTCATACAACATGTCGGAATAGCAAAAAACATTCAAAAGACGACAAATCAGCTTAAGTTAAAGAATTACACGTCAAGGATAGAGCTATTTATTACAAGTAGCAAAAATTAGAACCTAAGAGTTACTCTACTGTTTTAAGACTAACATATACAACCATGTCAAGCCAATAAAAAAGAATTTTCTAGGTCTAATCAAGAAGCCGGCTGCGTCGGAGTCTTATCCTTGTCCTGTTGCCCACCTGTCCGGTCAGAAAAAGGATTCGTTAGTGATAAGCAACCAAGTTAATGGAAAGACTAGAGAGGAAGACTTACCAGCATCTGCTCCTTGATCAGCTTGATCATCATCCTCCGCTTGCACACCTGTCTCATCAGCTGCAAGCAACCGCATGCCCTCCTTCAACGCCATCTTCTCCTCCTTGGTAAACTGGGCGGTAACAGCATCCATCCTAAAGGCCACGCCACCCTCCTTATCTGCCTCAGCCTGGGCCTCCTCTAGAGCCCTGAGATAGATCCTAGCCATAACCCGAGGGTAATCATCCATCCAGGACAAGTTACCCTGCCTCCAAGTACGAAAGTACATATCCTGGAGCATCCCCTCCATCAGCTCCTCGTTCTCTTCAAACTCACTTGCCCGGGCCTCGGAATCCGACAACCTTACGACGGCTGCATCTCTCTCCAATCGGTATCTCGAGCAGTCAGCCCGAAGGGATTTCCGCATTGCCTCCATATCCTCCCTCAACTTGGCTTGAGCAAGCTCTGCAGCCTCAAGCTTTCTAGACAACTCCTCTATCTGCTCAAGATCCGCTTTCCGAACCTCGTCCACCGTGGCAATGGCCATATCGATCCGCTCCTTGCAAGTAGCCTCCATTTTCCGCAGTTCGGCCCGGCTGGCCTCTTCCATAATTCTCTTTAGACGTCCGGAGGCGGCCTCGTGCTGAGAGATCTGGATGGCCTGATCAGCGAGTTGCTTGGCCTGGTCGGAAACCACTAACCGCAGTCTTATGTTGGCACTCCCAATCTCCTCCCCGGCCTTGACCAGTCGGGCATGATGCCCCATCAACTTCCTGGTCTCCTCAGCAACCCGGTTGATATTTGCTTTAGCTTCGTTCCCCATAGCGACAACCCGAGTAGTGAGCAAATCAAGGTCCATAGATTTGGCCTCGTCAAGCACCTTTACCATAGGGTTGCGAGGAAGAAGGTGCTCACCGGTAACCTCGTCGAAGGAAATATCATGACAACATTGATCCAGATCAGGATGACCCGCAAATGGATTACGAGCCAAGCCAGGGCGATCAATCTGAGTATCGGTAGGGTTTTCAGACGGGTGCGGAGAGGGTGTGAATTCAGTATCCTCCTCCGTAATATCATGAAGAGGCTGAATTGGTGGCTGAGGACCAGTCGAAGGCTCGGATAGGGAGCGACTCCTCTTTCTCTTTTTAATATCCTCCCCAATCACCCCGAGAAGAGGACGGTAGCCGACTACATCCCCGGAACGGTGGGTCGGAGACTTCGGCTTGGCGGAAGCTTTGGAGAGCTTGTATTGTTCAAGCCTGTGCCGAAGATCTGAGGTCTTGACCATTTTACCTGCTCCTGATATGAAAACCAAGTGTCACTAACGTGTATTGAGCCATCATTCAAGAATTAAAAGAGTAAAGTGAAATTCACCTTGAACCGCCGAAGTTGTTTCGGTAGAGGCGCTCCCGGAAGATCGATCGACGTCGGTCCCAACGTTATCGGCTTTCTTAGACTTCTCCGTCCCCTCCAAACCTTCGAAGGCTTGGCGGAAAGCGTCATCCGTCCACTCTTGCATTTCGCCTACTTGCCCGGAAGACAAAGCCCTGGGGCCATCACCACCCTGTCCATCGCCACCATCATCACCATGACTATCACCATCGCTTCCGCCCTCAGCCTCACCTCCTTCGTCCTCACCTTTCTCCTCCTCCTGAACATCCGGGTGTGTGTTGGGAGAGGGACCGTCAGACCTTTTGAGCTTCTTCCCCCCAGCAACCGGATGTTTCGAAAAGGGCCTCCTTTTACTGCTCTTCGACGCGGCCCCTTCTTTAGCTTGGGCAGCCTTCTCTTCAGCCGTGTCTCTCTGCTTGACCACGGACTGCTGTGGAAGGATCAAGTTGTACTCCAAGAGTGTGGCGTTCCTGATCAGGTAGGCAGCCGACCTATCTCTCCTAGTTATAGCTTCTATCTCTGCTGCCGTATGAACCAGGCGATCATTCTCCACAACCGCAAAACCACCTGTCGCTAGCAAGAAACAAAAACACGTAAGATAAAGCACTGCAGTTATAACGGAAATTATAAATGAAGCTTCACACTTACAGCCGGAGGTGAAGCGACGAATGGAAACAGATTCATCCCTGATGAAGAACCATTCTTTCTTAAACATACTGAACTTCGAGTATAAGTCCAGGACGGGCTTAAAGGATACGGCAAATTCCAAGCTGATGTAGGGAGACCCCTTCTTGTAGCCTCTCAAGTTGTACAAATACCGGATCTCCCGGTTGGAAGGAGGACGCCCATATCTCCTCTGGAAGATGACAAAGAGACTCACCAAAATGGCATAAGAGTTGGGCTGAAGCTGGAATGGAGCCACCTTTAGATATGTAAGAAAGCTGACTACCCAGGCGTTGAGAGGCGGGATGGCACCACACATACAATGGTATCCGCTGTAGGCAAAATATCCTTCAGGAGGATCATACGGCATCGCTCCCGCAGCTGGCAATAACATGCACGCTCGATCGATCCCGAAAGAGTGAGATATGACATCAAGTTGCTCGCCCTTGAGTGAGCTAGGGAAGCAATCAGGAGGCAAGTTGAGAAGCTCCTGAGGACCGTACCCGTCCACTAACGATCTCGGAGTGGGCCCACGTCGTTCTGGGTTCAGCTGAGCAGGGGGCACTGCGGAAGATTCTCCTTCGCCCTGGGACTTCTTTTTATCTGATCGAGTTTCTGCTTTTCGAGACATTTATCTACAACACAAGAAAAGCACATTATTAGAACAAGGAGAGGTAAAGATACGGACAAGCGAGTGCGTACAATCCGGGATTTTCGTTTGCGATTTAAAAGCACGAAAGGCCTAAGAATTCATTCGACAAATCATGGTTCATTCGGTACTCCCAATACCAGAGTCTCATTCGGCATTCAAGCCAAGTTTCGTTCGTCAATTATGACCCAAGGTTCATTCGGCATTCAAGCCAAGTTTGGTTCGTCAATTAAGACCCAAGTTCCATTCGGTAAAGCTGAGGAAACCTCGTTCGGCAGTCCAAGGACAAAAGGTCATTCGGCAGAGTAGACCCTCACCTGATTCGGCAAAGGCTTTGGTTCGGCTAGCACTGTGATTCGGCAAAGACAAGAGAGTAGTTCGGCTGATGAGGAAAAACAGTGGCGTGAGGCCCGTACTTATAGACGAGCACGAGGTGACCGTACCAAACGGTTCGGCACTTTGGACCAAATGGGGCTATCCAAATAACAAAGCATGGCATACGCTGGCATATGCCCCACTTTGGGGGGCAAGTGTGGGTGTATTTCCTCCACCACCGGTCCAAAAGAAAAGGAGCCAGGCCTCTCCACCTCAAAGCCGATCCAAAGCTTCTCCAGCAACCACTGAACCAACCCTTCTCCTGAGCATCCCCGGACCATCATCACCGGATCAGCATCACTGGACCATCATCACCGAATCAGCATCACCGGACCATCATCACCAGACCAGCATCACCGGATCAGCATCACCGGACCATCATCACCGGACCATTACCACCGGACCAAAGCTCCACTGGTCCAACCATACTCCTACCACCAAACCAAGGTAAACCGGACCAACTCCACCAGGCCAGATCGCCTCAGCCCAGGCCCACCAAGCTGCTATATACCTCCAAGACCCCTACCCCCAGCCTCACTCTATAAATAGAGGGGCAGGGGTACAGCAATGGGAAACAAGTTTGAGAGCTCAAGCACGGAGAGAACTTTCAAACAACTTTCTTTTACTTGTATTAAAGCTTTGTACTTGTAATCTAAACAAGAGAAGAGAAATAACATATAAAGTGGACGTAGGCACATTCTGGCTGAACCACTATAAATCTGCGTGTCTTTTTACAGTTTAGCCCCTGCTTTTCATATATTTGCATAAATCACCCAAATCATTAAGAACAACATAAGATCTACTAAATCACACGACTTTGAGGTGTTTGTCCATTTTTTGTGCAAACAATAGTTAACAAATTTCAACATTTTTAATCACTTAGACATTTAAAATGACTTAATACAAGTTTACATTACAATTCAGTGCTGGTTATTACAGTAATTACAGTGTTCAATTTTAACTATAATTAAATCTAATTAACTATAATTTAATCCCAATAAATTGATTTAATTTGATTTCAATCTTTATATTCAATCAATTATTACTCTAATAGCATAGTTAATATTTGTTGATATCTTATTTCACTAATATGCTACAATTTCCATCTTTTTATTTGTATTAACTACCATATTTCAATTATATTGAATTTTTGTCAATTTCACACATTAATTATAATCTAAAATTCCAAATTTATTTATTTATCTTGATTTCACTCTTTTATTAATCAACTATACATTATGAATATAATTAACACTTCTATTCCTTTTATTACATTCACAATTTACAGTTATTGTCTTAACTCACATTAATGTAACATTTAATGACATTCAATTGCAATTGATTAAATGAATTGGTAACAAATAACAATTGTCACCATTTCTATATTTAATCACATTTGTAAGTTTATTATTTACAACAAAAGTTATAACACCTTACACTATACTAATTCTACAATTATTAATTTAACCTACATTAACTGCACTAATTAAGTGAATTAATTGCAATTGATTTCAAATTTAATTTAACAGGCTAAATAAATAGGTAACATATAATAATTGTCACCATTAACTTTTGGTCACACCTTACAAGTTTATTATTCACAACCAAGGTTATAATTACTACTACAACACTAATTTTATTCAATTACAATTTATTACACATTATTTCATTAATTAATCAACATTTAAATTATCAATTATTCTTTAAATCCAATTATTAATTAATGTATACATTACTAAAATTTATTTACAATCTATATCAATTATAACTTTTTTAATCATTTTAATTAATTGGAATTTCATTCAAAGCAATTATAAATTACCTTAAATTAATACTACTACATTTTATTCCAATTATATTCTTATTATTTAAATCACAAGTTTTTTTTATTTCTTCCCACATTAAATCACAAAACCTTATTAAATTAACAAATTTTAATTATCGAAAATTACGAGTCATTACACTCTCCCCCACTCAAAACGTTTCGTCCTCGAAAAGGAAAAAGGAAGGGAAAAGAAGGAATTAAGAAATCAATATATATTATTCAAAATATTAAATTTATAAACAATTTATTTACATAATTAAATAATTTAAATAAAATATACCAATTTATAACAATTAAATCCTTTATATTCAAGTTAACAAAAGTTCGGAAAATATTTCACAAAATTTTCTAAGTCCAAAATTTGCGGAAAATTTTGGCAGAGTCTCCTTTGTACGGAGAGGTCTGGGAGAAATAGTAATATCAATAATAACAATATATATCATATTTTTCAAAAATAAAAATATCCCAAACCATGATAAAAACAATATAATATCGCTAGAAAACCGTAATCCGAGAACGTACTTATTTGCCGGGCAATTAACGCTTATTTTATGAAACCAAAAGCAGTAGCTATTGCTTCCATACCTGTTTTTCACTTATATAATCCAAAAGAGTTAATAATTTAAGTTGTCTCAACCAATAACAAAATAAATCAATACTACATAACAACAATCACTTGCAAACAAACAATACAAACATCATTTCAACAAAGGAAGCAATCATCCATCCATTGCAACAAAAAACAAATGGTTTATTCAGGTTCAGAACTTCTAATCATGTAAAATGATAAATAAATCATGAAGTAAACCATACACTCAGCAGTCGTATATAAAACTTATAGGTTATTTATACATCCTACACAATAAAAGTATCCTTCCCCAACCCATCCATAAGTTAAACAAACAATAATTTCAAGTAATATTTAAGTTTATTCTATTAATCTTTTACACATCATTTATTGTTCATATTTTCTTATTTTTCATTTTTTTTCAATGATTTTTCTTTAATTCACGTTCATTACTTACGAAGTTTTAAATTTTCAGTTACTCATGTAAGGCTTATTTCATTAATTTACATTCTTTTCTTACATAAGTTATATCCATTTCAATTATTTGGTTCATAAATGAATTCATTATTGAAGTATTGTATATATTTTATTTCAGTTTACTTCACATTTACAATTTAGTTTGATTTCTTTTTTCCTTTTCACATCATTTACTTTTCTTTTCTCCTCCATATAGTGTTTATTTTCATTAATTTACATTCGTTATTACTTACAAAAGTTCATTTACCCTTTATTCATACAACACCATTTTCTTTCATTTTATTACCTTACATCATTGCTTAAATAAGTTATTTTTTATTTCAATTATTGGATTATACATTATTAGGTAAGTTTCTTTACAATTCAATTTACCATTTATAGATTTATTTTCACATTAATTCTTCCATATAAAGCATTATTGAATATTAACTCCATTTCTAAATCTTTTCAATGTTTCTGAAGTTATAGTCATTCAATTTTATAGTACTCACTGTAATTATAAATGTCTTCAACATTAACTCAAGTTTATAATCATTTACTTATAGTATTACTCTTTACCATTCACTCTGATTATAAATAACTAAAATGTTAACTTATGTTTATAATCGTTTTTCTTACATTATTTACTTCTATTACATTTAATTAGTAGTGTTTCAAATTGTTAACTTAAGTTTATAACAATTTATAACATTAGAATTCTTATTAAAAAAATAAGTCCATTGAACACTTCATTTTTCCAAGTTTTACTTGTGTAATATTCTATTACATATTCTTATTAACATTTCAACTTTTAATATTTTAGTAAGTAATATATATGTCTTAAGAATGCAATTGAATATTACCCAAGTTTCTCTTATTTATTTAGGTAATAAAATGTTCAATAGTTACCATTTTTTATCTTCATTTCCTTTTTATTTACAGTTTCAAAATTTCAGTTTCTTATCTATTTCATTAATCATTTTAACATCAAATTTCTTATTTTCATTTTAGAAGTTTCCAATTATTAATATAGTCAAGGTTCCATTCATTACAATAATTTCAATTTCCAATTTATAGAAACTTAAGAACTAAACAACCGAGTTCCGTTTTAGTCACTTAGAAAATAATATATACATCTCTTTTATAAATCAATCATATTTAGAAATTCAAAATTAAGGTTTCATTCATCAAAGCGGATGTGTAGTAAAACTGCCACAACAGTCTTCCCACTTTGAAACTCAAAAATGAACGTCGATGATGCGTGCACTCATCACCGAAATTATTTTCCAACGACTAAGAGGGGAGTACAGAACTTATTTCCTTTAAAAATTTCCTTTTTAAAACATTTCTTTCAAATCAACTTGAAATACTTATATCAGAAAATACTTTCGAATAATATTAATATTATATTCCAAAATCCTTCGAAAAAATTTTAAAAATCCCGGGGCTTAAGTTCTCAAATTCCAATTTATATTCATTTTATTTGTAAATTTTATTTTCCAATCAATATTTATAAAATTTCACTACCTAACAAACAAATATATTACATCTAACTATATCATTTCTAAAATTTATTATTTTATATACAAAAATATATAATAGGCAAAATTATTTCATTTACCTATATTTCAAAACAAGTATTGTGTCGGTCCGCCCTATTAAGTGTTTAGAAATCCCTATCAATGCCATAGCGTCCTATATACCGATCAGAATTTATAAATGCAAAACAGAATAAATTAACACAATACAAAAACCCTTTTATAACACTAAAAAATACGCTCTCTCATATATATACACTCAGCGACTCATTCTACGGTATTACTACCCTATTTTATATGAGTCAGACCCCACAAAGCTAAGGTTATCGCTAAACCTGGCTCTGATACCAACTGTAATGACCTGCCTTTTTGGACGTTTTAAGCAGACACACATACTAGACTCAAACCATACTAAAGGGCGGACTGTTATAGGGTAAATAAGAAAAGAGAAAAAATAAAACAAATATAGAATCTCGCAGCGGAGTGACAAAATATAATAATCAAATAACAGTTCATGAAGCTGTTTTACAAATACATTTGATTATTCTTTTATAACACAAAAATCAGAGTCACATAAATAGGAGTAAATAAATAAATAATGCAGCGGAACAACATGATGCAGTGGAATAAATATAATAAATAATAATAGTACAAATCTTCGTCTTCATCCTCCAGAAATAAGGTCTTCAATCCTGAAATGCTCAGGCTGACCCGAGCGAATTGAAAAGACAAAACACTCGAGTCAGAACTAAAAGATCTTAAGTAAGTTAAATCAACAGTAAATAAATATGAGTGGAACGGCGTCAGAGATGTTTACGAGGTTTGACATCTCTTATCCAGTGTCTAACGTGAGTGCAACAACTTAAGAGATGTTCGAGATTTCCATCTCCTAAGGATCCATTAAACTATCTACTATGTAGTACAATACGCTATTATAATCGTGTCTATAATAAAGTAAAGTATTAAAATAGCGTTAAGGCATTACCCATATCCATCTTAATACATTTTTATATATTCTCATAGTCTAATACTGTACCGTAATTCCTCCGTAAACTAGAGGGCTATCAGAGGGCACTCCATAGGTATGGTATAAACCAAACTCGTAGAAGGTGCGCTAGGGCATGTGAACATGGCACTCGAGGCAATGCTAGGGTAGATATACCAATTGCGGATCCGTACTGGTGGTAACGCATAGCAGCTACTACCGCCCACCTCGGAACACAATCCTAAATCAAAATCAAGGGGTGGCCACCAAATCATCACAAAGTCAAAATATGGTATCGAAGAAATGTGTCCGATCGGAGGAATGACCTCACTTGGCCCGGCATGGCTCCTGTTTTAGTCACATCTAAGCTGACTCACGGGAGTCAGGGTCACGGCAATACCTCATACATAAATCGTTTGCCAAACCATCCTACTTCATTTCTGCAATCTCCACCACGTACATAGTTGTTAAAGTGGTTTTCGGTATTGGCAGAGAGTATGACAATATCCGATCCCGGTCTCTTTAACAACCAAACGCTTATTTCACACTGGATGGTTCTTTTACGTTTCAAAAAGGTCCATTCACAATTTATATCAAAATATCATATTCAATTTCAAATCATACCTCTTTCGAAATCATATTCGCTTTCAAACTATATTCACTTTCAAAATCATATTCACTTCCAATCATATTCACTTTCAAATCATTGATAAGTTATGTTAATTAATTCTTCATTTCAAAATCATCTTATTCACTCAAATATGTCATTTTACTGAAGGTATCAATTCCAAACTCCAACTTAGGTTGTATCATCATTAAGGATTTAAATATAAATACTTCAACTTTACACGGTCTGAAATTTTAGAAAATAGTTTAGGTAGTCATAAATAGTTTTAATAGGTTGAAAATAATTTAAAATAGATTAAATAGTTTTAAAATAGTAAAATAGTTTAAATAGATTTAAATTTGATTAAATTAGATTTTATGATTTTAATAGATTAAATAGATTTTTATTAGATTTAAAAATGATTTAAATAGATTAAATATAGGTTCAATTGATTCAAATTATATTAAGTAGTTTTAAATAGATTAAATAAATTTAAAATAGATTAAATAGATTTAAATTATATTAAATAGATTTAAAATATATTAAATAAATTAAATTAGTTTAAAATAGGTAAAATAGATCAAATTTGATTAAATAGGTTATAATAGATTAAAATAAATTAAATAGCTTTAAATTGATTAAAATAGTTTAAATTAACTAAAATAGTTTAAATTAGTTTAAAATAAATTTCAAAGTTATATCCAAACATTTTCAGTAACTCAATTCCGATAAATTCATTTATATTTGACACTTCAACTTTGAACTTCAAATTTAAATCCTTTGAACAAATCATTAAATCAATTCCACTTTCAACATTAACACTTGGATTATCGAAAATAATTCAGTTTATATAAATCGGTTTCTATTTCAAAATACCAGTTAACTGAATTCAAATTTTAAGGAATTAAAAATCATTTAATTTAACCAATCCGGTGTCCATATATAATTTTCTACCCTAGGGTCAAGTGATACAGATATCTCTCATTTCAATCCGCAATTTAAAATTTTGCAGTTATATATCATTTCAAACCGCAATCCCGAATTAAATAAAAATCCATAAAATCGCTCGAGTCTATCATTTCAACCTATAACGATTTTTCCCTAATCTACAAATCGTTCGGGTATGTATCATTTTAACCCATAGGGAACTTGCAGCGTTAAAACAATATAAAATTCAACATCCAGTCATCCAATATCAAAATTCAAACATCCATCATAATCATCATCCAAATTAACCAATAAAAATCAATGGATAACTGATAATCAATACAGGTATTAAATTGACAATTTAAAATTCAATATTAAATTAAACGATAATTAAATGCAATAAAAGTTAAATTTAACTAGAATGACAATTTAAACATACCAAACATCAATCAATTAATTTCAAATCACATCATAAATTAAATTTAACTAACATAAGATAGTTTAGTAATTGTGAGTGGGTTAAAACACTCACCGTTGATTTCAAATTGATTTGAAATTCAAAATAAGGCCCAAAATTCAACAGCCTTAGAATTCATTTTATTTAGTTTAAGGTCATTTACCACTTTCTTTTTAAAAGATTTATATACATTTTCTCATTTACATTCCCTTTTTTCCACTATTTTACTTTCTATTTTTTAATACCCTTTTAACCTTTAATTCCCTACCTTGACTTAGAGGACTATCTATACCCTTTTTATTTTAAATTATGCCTTGTCTATCATTTAATTTCTTTTTATTTCACTTCCATTTTACTTATATTGCGCATATACTTTTCTTAGACCATTTTATCACATTTATAATTCTTTTAATTTATCCTTAGGGATTTCTATATTTTAATGCACTGGAATTACATTTGTTACAAATGGAATGGTTAACACTATAAATTTCTATATCTTATCCAGAAGAGAAATTTGTGGTTTGGAATTACAAGGAATTATCTTTTTCATAGTTAATGAAACAGACAGTACAAAATACGGTAAGTATGTCTATTTTATCTATCTCTATCTTTTTAGTTGTTTTACTTGTTATTTCAACTATTGCACTTTTATTTATAAATTTGAAACTTGATAATCTATAGATATTCACAATGCAACATGCTATATAATTCAATAGATTAAGATACTACTTAAACACTACAATTTAGTGTGATAACTCAATTTACATTTTTACTTGCACAAGTCATTTTTAATTTGTGAATCTAGAACCGTCGCATATTGTGAAGACCCAAAATTTTTGAGATAAAAATAATTTTGAAATGAAAATTAAATTAAATTAGTTAATAGAGAATAATTGAAGAATAAAATAATTTGAAAATGAATATCAAAATTAATAATGAGAAGAAAAATAACTAAAGTATGAATGAGTTTTAAATACACATATCTTATGAATACTATAAATTTATGTGGCCAGAAAAATGTAGGGTAATAAAATAACTTCTCTTGATAATTAAAATGCATAAAAAAAACCAGTCAAGTAATATTTATGAGTATAAATGCATTTTTGAAATGAATCAAGATAGATGATAAAAATATGTTAGCTAAAAAAATCAAGCTTACAAAAGAAATAAGAAAAAAAAAATATATAAGGCTGAGCCACATAAAAATAATGTGCAGGGAAATCATGCAAATCGCCTGTGCACAGAAAAGCAATGAGGCAACTGATTTACTAGAAATGGAAACCAAAAGAAAATGGCACTTTTAGCCATAAATTATACACATATGATTCTCTGAGTAAGGGAAGGATAGAATGGGTTTTTCCTCCATTAAAACCCTAGCAAAATGATTTAAATCAAGGGAGGGGCAACAGTTGTTTCTGGGGAGAAAACAGAGGAAATAAAATTAAAAATAAAATAAACTCACATTGTCTTCAGGCCTGAGTATTCTCGGGGAGGAGCAAAGAAAGGCGAGTGATAATCACTTATGGGTTTTGAGGCATTAAGACCCATGCTAAGGGCAGCCAAGTTATTTTCATATATAAATTCTTTTATAAATTTTCTGTTTGATTTTTGTTTTCTGAATAAATGCATGTTGATCATGGATGATATTTTGATTGAACTTTTGATTAAAGCTTTGATCTGTCTTGGATTGAGAAGATTGTTTCAGTCTTTTGTTTTAAAATACAAGTAATCAAACATGTACTCAGATCATAGAAGTGGATTTTCTGATCCATTTTTATGTGAGAAATGAACTGAATGTTTTACTGAGAAATAGGATATCAAAGGAAAATAAGCAGGCAGTGTGAATAATGAGATTTATGCTTATGCCTAGTTTATATTAAAATGATATGAACAATGCAGTATCATGTATAGGTGCTGAGTTGTTCCTATTATAAGTTAACATGTTTTTATGGGTTTTCTCAAAGAAAAATCATGTCCTATGTTCTTAGTAAAATAAATAAATAGGATATATAGCTTCATCAGATTTATGTGAGATATAGGAATACTTCTGTAGATATATATGTATGAAAGTTTCAGAAAATATGATTAAAATAGATTAACCTTGGAATGGGATTTAGTATTTTGCATGGAAGCTTGATATGTCTGATTAAAACCCTGAGAGAGTTTCATAACTTTTGATTCATGAGAGGAAGAAAAGAATGCAAAGCATTTCATGTGATAATAAAATTCTCAGAAGATAAATAAACATGGTCTCTAAATTATAAGAACAAATTAGGAGTAATGTCTTGATCTGCTCATCATCAGGTGGATGATGAGTATGTGCATGACTTGTTTAAGTCTTGTAGGCCTCTGTGTAAAGGGATAACAGAACTGAGCCCCTTTACAATGCACACATAGTGTTCAATGGCAAGGAGTTAGACCAAACCCAAAATGTAAAAAGAAATGAAATGAGATTGATCAATCAGGCTATGGAATTGGAAATAAATCCATAGGAGTATGTACATAAAAATCTGAATGAAGTGAATGCATCGTTGTTTAGGTGTATGATTGATAGATAAGCTTACCAATGCTCAGATTTTAGTATGAATTAGTTTCTCATTAAACTGATATGTTTTCTATGTAGCTTTAATAATTTACAAAATATTTAATATGTGATTTCACTCATACCAGAAAATTATTTCTGACCCTATTTGTTGCTTTGTAACATTTGGGGTGTCTCATTTTTGTTGAGGCAGCTCTAGATGTTGCTACAAGAAAGGAAGCATAAGCAACTTGCTTGCATGGATATTTGAAGATTTACTTGCATTTAGAATGCTTAAGGAATATGGCAGAAATATTGTAATAATTAGGCCAGGCAAAACTTCATTATGTTTTAAGTATTTTCTGGACTGATATGTGCTTATTTTTCTGTGTAAAGAATATGTAAAAACTTTAGTATTATATATGTGTGTTTGTGAGTTTCTGTTTTAAACAACTGACCTGGATAATCTCTGGTGATGTATGATATAGGAGATCATGCCATATAATTTGATATGTGGTCATGTCTCCCTTGGCAATGTCTGATGAGCTTTTGAAATGGTAAAGTAGAAATAATTTTAGAGAGAAAGGAATAGAGATCATTCAATGAATCTTTTAAAGATTGAGTTGAACCTAAACTGGGCTAACCAGAAAAGCATGATCATGACTTATAATTGATATAAGTATAAGTCTAGCTTGAAAATGAAACTTCTAATTCTTAATCTGGGCATTTAAATTACAGTAGAAGTTTGCATTGCTTTGTGTAGTAGATCCATATGCATTTTTGTAATACTTGTAGGTCTCACAGCACTATGCTTAACACATCTTACTACCTAGATACATGACCCAAGTCTGAATGCATTTGGTCATGACCAACCTGAGGCTGATTAAATAACTTGTAGTCCTTTTTGTAATAGGCATGACCATCACTTCACAACACCTTAGACACTACCACTTATTGTTTAAGAGAACATCAGCTGTCTTCCTAATAAGTTCACCTGAGAATTTTGTATTAATTTGGTTTGTAACATAGCTTTGATTATTTTGTCTTCAAATATATGCTAAGTCTAAGATTAGTATGTGTGTTTGCATTTGTACTCTGCCTAAATATATATTGTTTTCTATGCTTGGTCTTCAATCCAATTTAACACTTGATTATTCATATGATCCCTGCATAATAAATAAATTAATATATGAGTATCCTTACCTGACACAAAAATTGTTTGAATATGAATTATGAACCCCGAGCTAAACTAAAAGGAATGAGTTATTTTAAACACCCTCTTATGTAGCATAGAACAAAAAGTATTAAATTACAGTATCCCAGAATCTAAATATATTGCTTGTAAATCCAGGAATCAAATAATTTGAGAAGTAAAGCAAGAAAATAAGAAAAATGGTATTATTTGATCTTATAATCAAGCTTGAGTTTTGTCAAAAAAAGAGAATGAACAGAAAAGGCTATGTGACACCAAATCTCTGGAACATGAGAAATAAGGTGTGATTAAATTTCTTTGCCAATTTAAATTACCCTAAAAGGCAAAGAGTCATTTATATATCTTCATATATATATATATGATTTAATTTGATTTTATATACTAGTATTTTTATATTGGTAAAATAAGGAATCTTGGGAAAATGAACTATGAGAAGTGATCCATTAAAGTATATATATATATATATATGCATGGAAAAAAAAACTCAACAGATAATTCATTAAAAATAATTGAAAATAAGTAGTGGGTCATTTCAGTTGGTATCAGAGCTATGTTATTAAACATAGCAGAAATAAAGATCAAATTCTCTTATAAGAATAAAATCTTATGAGACTAAATACATAACACTATTTTCAGTACAAATAAAACTACTGAAATAATTAAATTACAAATTAAACTAACTAGTTATGTAAATTGTATAGAAAATCATGGTAGGAAGACCACCAAGACATGGAGCAGGACCCTCCAATACAACACTAATGCTAAATTTGCAAGATTTGGTGAGGGCATTTAGGGAAGGAGCAGTGCACAGGGAAGAGAATCCTCATGAGGAATTAGCTAAGCTACTGAAGACATTTTCAAATTTAGGAGGCAAGGATTTTGAAGGCACTGAAGGAGTTATGGGTGTGCAGACATGGTTGAGAACTCTAGAAAGAATATTTGCAGACATGCAAATTAATGATCAAAGGAAGAGGCAGATAGCTTCAAGAAGGCTCAAAGGAGCAGCACTAGATTGGTGGGAGGTGATCATCACAGGAAGGCCAGAAAATGAGATAACATGGGATCAATTCAAGGAGATGCTTGAGGCAAGTTTTGTCCCAACAACAGCTAAGGCAACACTGCTGGAGGAATTTATAAGGCTGAGGCAAGGACCAATGAGTGTGACTGAATACAGTCAAAAATTTGAGAGTTTGTCTAAGTATGGAACTATGCTCATAGGGAATGAAGAATCAAAGAATTCAAGGTTCATTCAGGGACTCAATGCTAGTTTGAGTAGAGCAATGCTACCATATAAAGACAGAACATTTGATCAAGTCATAGATCTTACTCTTTCTTTTGAACAACATGACAATGCAAGGGAAAAATTCAGGAACATGAGAACTAACAATCAAAAGAAAGGGAAGAATAGAGTACATCCTTATGACAAGAAGAATGTAGACAAGAAAGTTGAAGGAGCAGCCACTGGGGTAATTAAGAAGAAGGTTACCTGCTACAATTGTGGCAAGGAAGGACACATGAGCAATAGGTGTCAAGCAGCTAAGAAAGCACCATTCAGCTGCTATAACTGTGGGAAAGAAGGTCATATTAAGAGGAACTGCCCAGAGTTCAAGAAAGGAGCAAGGGTAGGAGCACTGGAAGCCAAGGCAAAGGCAAATGCAGTGGGAAACTTTGGACAATTGGAAGGTATACTTCTAATTAAAAATTACCCAATCATAGTTATATATGATACTGGAGCCACACATTCTCTAATCTCACAAGATATAGTGGATAAATTAGCTCTCACATATAATACAGTTGAAAAACCCTTGTTTATTCAAATCCCACTTGGTAGCTCTTGTCTGCTAGGATTAAAATGTTTGGGAGTAGAATTAAACATAGGAGGAAATATGTTTAAATCTGACTTGTTTGTGTTAAAATATCCTAGAATAGGAATTATTCTAGGAGTAGATTGGTTGAGTAAATTCAAAGCAGTTTTGAATTTAGAAAATTTTACAATTTCTTTGAAAACAGAAAATGGTAAAAATATCATAGTCGTGAGTGAAGTAGCCAAGATAAATTGCCTTAATCAAATATGGAGTATGACTGAAAAGGAATTGACTTTAGTAGACAAAAAAGTAGTAAATGAATAACCAGATGTTTTTGGGGAAGTTGTAGGAGTTCCAGAAAATAGACCAGTTGAATTTCAAATAAGGCTAATTCCAGGATCAAGTCCTATCATCAAAAAGCCTACCAGAATGGGTCCAAAAGAATTAGTAGAATTAAAGCAACAGTTGGAAGAATTGGAGCAGAAAGGCTTCATAAGGCCTAGTAGCTCAAACTAGGGTTCTCCAGTTGTATTTGTGATGAAACATGATGGTACACTAAGAATGTGTATTGATTACAGAGAATTGAACAAAGTGACCATCAAAAACAAATACCCACTTCCCAGAATTGATGATTTATTTGATCAATTAAATGGAGCAAGAATTTTCTCAAGGCTAGACTTAGCCTCTGGATTTCACCAAATGAAGGTTGAAGAGGAGAGTATTAAATACACTGCTTTCAACACAAAGTATGGCTTATATGAATTCTTAGTAATGCCTTTTGGATTGACAAATGCACCATCCTATTTTGTAGATTTAATGAATAGGACATTTAGAGACTTTCTAGACAAATTTGTAGTTGTTTTCATTGATGACATATTAGTGTATTCAAAATCAGAAGAGGATCATGCAAAACACTTGCATCTGGTTTTGTCTAGACTAAGAGCACATGATTTAAAGGCCAAATTCTCTAAATGTGCATTTTGGTAGAATGAAGTAAAATTTTTGGGACACATTATATCACAAGAAGGAGTTAGTGTAGACCCAACTAAGGTGATAGCAGTTCAATCATGGAGTAGACCCAAATCAGTGACTGAGGTGAGATCATTTTTGAGAATGGCAGGCTACTATAGAAGGTTTATAAAAGGCTTTGCAAGAATAGCCATCCCATTGACCAAGTTAACTAAAAAGGAGCAACCATATGTGTGGACAGAGAAGTGTGAACAAGCTTTTTCATCACTAAAGAAGGCACTGATGGAAGCTCCAGTCTTACAAGTTCCAGAGGGTAATGAAGGGTTAGTGGTTTACACAAATGCTAGTGGATCTGGATTCGGGGCAGTGCTTATGCAACATGGTAGAGTCATAACATATGCATCAAGGCAACTCAAGCCAAATGAAACTAGGTATGCTACACATGACTTAGAACTAGCTGCTGTAGTATATACATTGAAACTATGGAGACACTACTTATTAGATGCTAAGTTCGAATTGTTTACAGATCATAAGTCACTTAAATATTTGTTTTCCCAAAAAGACTTGAACATGTGGCAACATAGGTGGGTAGAATTTCTAGCTGCCTATGATCTTGATATATTGTATACCCCTGGAAAAGCTAACAAAGTGGCAGATGCATTGAGTAGACATCAAGCAAGATTGGCAAGCTTAATGATGACTGAATTCAAGGATTTGACAATCCTTAGTGAAGTGGAAATAAAAGAAGAAATGGGAGTATCAGATAAGGCACACAGTGATATGATTGAATATGGAAAACTAAGTCTCATTTCTTTAAGGTCAACTCTGGTTGATAAAATAGGACAAATGCAGGATCAAGACACAAATTTAAAGGAAAAGAAAGACATGATGTCACAAGGCATGACAGTGGAAAATTATGAAGTAGATGAAAAAGGTTACTTAAGGAAAAAGGGGAAACTCTGCATACCAAATATAGAGGAACTAAAGCAAGAAGTTATGAATGAGCATCACAAAACAAAATATACTATACACCCAGGTGGTACAAAAATGTACCATGATCTCAAGAGAAATTACTGGTGGCCAGGGATGAAAGGAGCAGTGGCAAAATATGTGGCAAATTGTTTAATATGCCAACAAGTTAAGGCAGATTATCAAAGACCCTCAGGTTTACTGCAACCTTTGGAAGTGCCTACCTGGAAGTGGGAAAGCATTTCAATGGATTTTGTGGATGGTTTGCCAAGAACAAGAAGAGGCAACGATAGTATTTGGGTAGTGGTTGATAGGCTTACAAAAACAGCACACTTCATCCCAATATGTTCAAACAGAAATGCTCATAAGTTAGCTCAATTATTTGTGAAGGAAATAGTGAGATTGCATGGTATTCCCAAGACTATCATTAGTGATAGAGACACCTTATTTACCTCAAGGTTTTGGAGTAGCTTTCAAGAAGCCATGGGGACAGAACTAAGCCTAAGCACAGCCTACCACCCACAAACAGATGGGCAAACTGAGACTGTTAATAAGGTTTTGGAAGATTTGCTTAGAGCATGCATACTTGATTTTGGTGGCAACTGGGAAGATCATCTTTATTTAGCTGAGTTTGCTTATAATAATAGCTACCAGTCCACCATAGGTATGGCTCCATTTGAGGCCTTGTATGGAAAGCCTTGCTTATCTCCTGCATGTTGGATGGAGGTAGGTGAAAGAGTATTGCTTCGACCAGAACATGTGAAGGAAACTTCTGCAAGAATTGAATTAGTAAGGCAAAGAATGAGAGTGGCACAAGAAAGACAGAAAGCATATGCAGATAAAAGGTGGAGGCCAGTAGAGTTTGAAGTGGGGGACCATGTTGTTATCCCGCTTTTTGGTCAAAGCCGGAATATCAAACAAATCGACAAGAAAGGATGGATATCAGGATTGGAAGTCGATTGGAAACAAGGCTGCGATGGATGTCGTCAAAATTTGACCGGGCTCCGATCAGGACAGAATCGATTGGAGATGATGATGAGGACTAGGAGAGGCTACGTTTCAAATTTCAGGTTAATCGGAGTTCATATGAAGGAGATATGGATGGATTACGATGTACAGGGAATGGTTCGAATCGATGTGCTTCGCATCGATCAAGAGGATGGTGGTTCGAATCGATGCGTTTCGTATCGACCATAAAGTAAGGACTTCGAATCGATACCGTTCGTATCGATTGGCACAGGTTCGACTCGATGGCAACACACCCAAGTTGTTAAACAAGCATGCAGAGGTTTGTTCGAATCGATACCCTTCGTATCGATCGGCATGGACTTGGATTAGTAGCTTCGTATCGATAAGAAGGCAAGGATTGATGATACATTTCGTATCGATCGTAGCTAGAATTGATACGAAGGAAGGACAGATGCGTATGGATACGAAGGACTTAGGGACAATGTTCGTATCGATCGTATTCGAGTCGATCGATACGAAGGAAATAGCCGGAGCAACATGAATGGATGGATACGAACGAGTCTCAGTTCGAATCCATGATATGGTTGAATCCCTCGAATCCACTAAGTCACAATAGCTAAAAACTAGGATTCGACCCAGTCAACTCGGCATGGAAGTCGGATCGATTCGAAGGAGGCGCACCACGTCATCACAGAAGCGCATGCTTGGATCGATTCGAAGCAATCGATTCGAACGTAATCGATTCGAACAGAGCACTGCAACCAGAAAAGCGACCTTGAATCGATCATAACTCGAGATCTACAAGTCCAAATGCTATGAAATTTTCACAGTAGCTTGGGCACATGTCGAAGAATGTTCACACCAAATTTCAGCTTGATTGGACAATTTCTTGATCGATTCGAACATAGCTTCGAATCGATCCCAAAGTGGGCCCGGATTTCCAGAAAGCGGGCATGTGGGCCCCTCACGTGCCAGAACTGGTCTCCCTTCAATTTAGGCGAAATACCAGCCTCCTACACCTATAAATAGAGCCCCTGGTCATTCAGAAAAGAGGTCGGACAATTTTGAGAGCTAAAGAGCGCCCAGATTCTGCCAGATTTACTCCAGATCACCACCGCTTCCTTGGATTCAGACTTAGCTCATAAAATCTGTTGTACTACGCGATAAGAAATTGTAATCTTCAAGCATCGATCAATAAAAAGATAAAAACCTTGAAGTGGACGTAGGCCGGAGATAGCCGAACCACTATAAATTCTGTGTCACTGTTCATTATTTCTGGATTATCGTTTGTTGCTTGCTTAGATCTGATATTTGTGTTTGAATATTGCTGATTTGTATTCATACACTGGTGCTTTCACAACACTTGGGGTTTGTGACCATTTTTGGCGCAAACACTTTGGTGCTTTCATTGAGAAAGACTAGCACCCGCTACATCGGATTGAAGTTCAGATTTGGAAAGCGTGAAGAGTTTAGATTTGAAAGACAATGACTCGACAAACAAGTAGAAGACAAAGAGCTGAGAGAAGCCAACAAGGAGGAAGTCAAGAGGCATCCTCCGGAGCTGGAGAAGGACAAGCTTCGATTTACATTACCAGAGACGAAATGGAAGCTATGGAAAATTCATTACATGACAGGTTGCTGAAGAGTCAACAGGATATGATGCAGACTTTCTTCGAGCAGATGAGAGCTGCAGGAACACAGAACATTGGACCAACTACAGAGACTGCAAATGTGGAACAAGGAACTAGGGTTGCGGAACCCAATGTAGGACAGAATACAGAACCGGAAGGCAATCAACAAGGGCTTGGAGGCAGGCCCGCAGGATCCAACGCAGAAGGACCTTTGGAAGGAGTTCAGTAGGCTAGAGCCAACGTTGCGGCCAATGAGCCACATGAAGAATATGTGCCGGAGTTCCCTCGGGAGCATGGGGGGCAGCCCCTAACAGGCAACGCTGGATTAATGGAAATCATTAGGAAGACTATGCGTGGAGGTTCGACCAATAGAGACTTGGAAGGAGTGAACAGGAGTCCGTTCGCTCGGGAAATCAGGATAGCTCAGAATCCACCTAAGTTCAAGCTACCTAGCGTGGAAGTATATAATGGAAAGGCTGACCCGACTGATCACTTGATGAGATACACTAGACACATGGAAGTGCTGGGGGCATCGGATGAAGTGATGGCCAGGTGTTTCCCTTTATACTTGACAGACCTAGCGGCAATGTGGTTTAGGCAGCTGGAAGAAGGATCTATCAGAACTTGGAGGGAACTGGTGGATAGGTTTTTGGGACAGTTTCGGGTTCATATCAAAAGACCTAAGAACGTGATGACGTTAACATCGGTAAAGCAAAGAACGGATGAATCGCTTAGAGCATTTTTAACTCGATTTAATGCGGCGGTTGCTTCGGTGGATCGGCCGGATCCATCGACGGTTTTGATGGCGGCTGTATCGGGAGTCAGAGAGGATTCAGATTTTTAAGGTATCTTTAGTACGAGACCCACCACTGGATCTTGGGGAATTCTTCCATGAAGCTGAAAGGTTCCTTCAGCAAGAAGACGCATGTACTGATTTAAAGTTAAAGGAGGTGAATGTGACTGGCGGTGGAGGACCATCCAACGGAAGCTCGGATAAAGATAAAGGAAAAAGGAAGCTAGACGACGATTCAGGAAAAGCCGGGAAGCGATGGAAGGATCCAAAGTTTTCCACATACACAGGATTAAACGAGACGCAGGAGCGGATATACATGGAAACCCGGAATCGCCTTCCTTACCGGAGGCCAGCTAGGAGAGAGCCATCCGAGCGGGAAAGAGCATCAGGAAGGCACTGTCTCTTCCATGATTTGGATGGACACGATACCAACAGCTGCAGGCACCTAAAGGACATAATTGAGGAGCATGTTAGGAATGGACAATTGACGCAGTATGTTGGGGCTCGGAATGCAGCGGTGGAGCAGGAGCAACCACCGCCCACCTCAAGCCATGATGGCATGAGGCCCAGGAATGATGGTCGATTGGTTATCCATTGACCAGGATATTATGAAATAAGTAACAAACCATTGGCGAGCAACCAAGTCATTTACACATGTATGGGGACGGAGATAGCCCCTAGGCATGCTCTGAATGATGATAAACCGCAAAGCCATGGTTTGCAAAATCTGTCTTTTGTTTTGGATTGGACACTTGGTTTTCTTGTTTGGTTTTGGAGTTTGGATTGAACTCCTGGTTTTTGTTTGCTTTCTGTTTTGGATTTTCGTTCGGATGACCGGTTTTTGTTTTGGGTTTTCTGTTTTGGATGTTGGTTTGGATTTTTGATTTTCGGATTTGATTTGGATTTTGGATTGGATTTTGATTGGATTCTTTTTAGTTTTTGATAAACGGTCGTCGGGTATGGACTATGCTCGGCAAGGGTCCGGAGAGACCAGGATTCGGCCTAGGATTTAGGCCCTATATTATCGGTTATCATTTCAGGTCATCGAGTATGAACTATGCTCGGCAAGGGTCCAGAGTGACCAGGATTCGGCCTAGGACTTAGGCCCCCTATTATTGATTATTGTCTCAGGTCGTTGAGTATGGACTATGCTCAACAAGGGTCCGGAGCGACCAGGATTCGGCTTAGGACTTAAGCCATGGCATTACTTACGTCCAGGGACACTGGACCACGGTCGTCAGGTGTGGATTGCGCTTGGCAAGAACCCGGAAAGGTTAGCTCAACGTCCAGGGACACTGGACCACGATCGTCAGGTGTGGATTGCGCTTGGCAAGAACCCGGAGAGGTTAGCTCAACGTCCAGGGACACTGGACCACGGTCGTCGAGTGTGGATTGCGCTTGGCAAGAGCCCAAAGAGGTTATGGATTTCGATAACGACCCAGAGAGGTCCTGGGTTCGGCTGTTGGCTATTGGATAAGAATGGATCAAAGGCTCGATCTTCGAGTTCGGATGGACATGGGATTGGCTATGGACTTTGGATATCGGATACGGAATTATACAAAACACGCCTTCTTATCACAAGGCATGTTTTGGGGGGCAAATGTTATCCCGCTTTTTGGTCAAAGCCGGAATATCAAACAAATTGACAAGAAAGGATGGATATCAGGATTGGAAGTCGATTGGAAACAAGGCTGCGATGGATGTCGTCAAAATTTGACCGGGCTCCGATCAGGACGGAATCGATTGGAGATGATGATGAGGACTAGGAGAGGCTACATTTCAAATTTCAGGTTAATCGGAGTTCATATGAAGGAGATATGGATGGATTATGATGTACAGGGAATGGTTCGAATCGATGTGCTTCGCATCGATCAAGAGGATGGTGGTTCGAATCGATGCGTTTCGTATCGACCATAAAGTAAGGACTTCGAATCGATACCGTTCGTATCGATTGGCACAGGTTCGAATCGATGGCAACACACCTAGGTTGTTAAACAAGCATGCGGAGGTTTGTTCGAATCGATACCCTTCGTATCGACCGGCATGGACTTGGATTAGTAGCTTCGTATCGATAAGAAGGCAAGGATTGATGATACATTTCGTATCGATCGTAGCTAGAATTGATACGAAGGAAGGACAGATGCGTATGGATACGAAGGACTTAGGGACAATGTTCGTATCGATCGTATTCGAGTCGATCGATACGAAGGAAATAGCCGGAGCAACACGAATGGATGGATACGAACGAGTCTCAGTTCGAATCCATGATATGGTTGAATCCCTCAAATCCACTAAGTCACAACAGCTAAAAACTAGGATTCGACCCAGTCAACTCGGCATGGAAGTCGGATCGATTCGAAGGAGGCGCACCACGTCATCACAGAAGCGCATGCTTGGATCGATTCGAAGCAATCGATTCGAACGTAATCGATTCGAACAGAGCACTGCAACCAGAAAAGCGACCTTGAATCGATCATAACTCGAGATCTACAAGTCCAAATGCTATGAAATTTTCACAGTAGCTTGGGCACATGTCGAAGAATGTTCACACCAAATTTCAGCTTGATTGGACAATTTCTTGATCGATTCGAACATAGCTTCGAATCGATCCCAAAGTGGGCCCGGATTTCTAGAAAGCGGGCATGTGGGCCCCCTCACGTGCCAGAACTGGTCTCCCTTCAATTTAGGCGAAATACCAGCCTCCTACACCTATAAATAGAGCCCCTGGTCATTCAGAAAAGAGGTCGGACAATTTTGAGAGCTAAAGAGCGCCCAGATTCTGCCAGATTTACTCCAGATCACCATCGCTTCCTTGGATTCAGACTTAGCTCATAAAATCTGTTGTACTACGCGATAAGAAATTGTAATCTTCAAGCATCGATCAATAAAATTAAAGATAAAAACCTTGAAGTGGACGTAGGCCGGAGATAGCCGAACCACTATAAATTCTGTGTCACTGTTCATTATTTCTGGATTATCGTTTGTTGCTTGCTTAGATCTGATATTTGTGTTTGAATATTGCTGATTTGTATTCATACACTGGTGCTTTCACAACACTTGGGGTTTGTGACCATTTTTGGCGCAAACACATGTATTTCTCAAAGTTTCACCAATGAGGAAAATATTGAGATTTGGCAAAGCAGGAAAACTATCACCAAGGTATATAGGCCCATATGAAATTGTTCAAAGAATAGGGACTTTGGCTTATAGATTGAAATTGCTAGAGGAATTGAGCAACATACATGATGTATTTCATGTATCTCAGTTAAGAAAGTGGGTGCATGATAAGAAAACTATTCTTGAATCCCCTACACATGTTGAAATTCAAGAAAACCTGGTTTATAAAAAGGAACCAGTGGGCATAGTGGCTAGAGAAGAGAAGAAATTAAGAAACAAAATAATTAAATTGGTTAAAATTCAGTGGAGTCTAGATGGAAATGATTGCACTTGGGAGGCTGAAGATAGGATGAAGGATAAATATCCTAATTATTTTCTACATAAAAGGTATGTCTGAAATTATAATAAATTTAAATACTATTTATATATATATTTGATTAGTTCTGGATGCATAAGTTTTTAAATTGCTGAGATAAAGATTAAACTTTTGCACAGTGGAAAAGAAAAAAATATATATATTATAATTGTGGGACACAATTCCTTTTAGGAGGAGAGTATGTGAAGACCCAAAATTTTTGAGACAAAAATAATTCTGAAATGAAAAGAAAATTATATTAGTTAATAGAGAATAATTGAAGAATAAAATAATTTGAAAATGAATATCAAAAATAATAATGAGAAGAAAAATAACTAAAGTATGAATGAGTTTTAAATACACATATCTTATGAATAGTATAAATTTATGTGGCCGGAAAAATGTAGGGTAATAAAATAACTTCTCTTGATAATTAAAATGCATAAAAAAAACTAGTCAAGTAATATTTATGAGTATAAATGCATTTTTGAAATGAATCAAGATAGATGATAAATATATGTTAGCTAAAAAAAAAATCAAGCTTACAAAAGAAATAAGAAAAATATATATATATAAGGCTGAGCCACATAAAAATAATGTGCAGGGAAATCATGCAAAGAGCATGTGCATAGAAAAGCAATGAGGCAACTGATTTACTAGAAATGGAAACCAAAAGAAAATGGCACTTTTAGCCATAAATTATACACATATGATTCTCTGAGTAAGGGAAGGATAGAATGGGTTTTTCCTCCATTAAAACCCTAGCAAAATGATTTAAATCAAGGGAGGGGCAACAGTTGTTTCTGGGGAGAAAACAGAGGAAATAAAATTAAAAATAAAATAAACTCACATTGTCTTCAGGCCTGAGTATTCTCGGGGAGGAGTAAAGAAAGGTGAGTGATAATCACTTAGGGGTTTTGAGGCATTAAGACCCATGCTAAGGGCAGCCAAGTTATTTTCATATATAAATTCTTTTATAAATTTTCTGTTTGATTTTTGTTTTCTGAATAAATGCATGTTGATCATGGATGATATTTTGATTGAACTTTTGATTAAAGCTTTGATCTGTCTTGGATTGAGAAGATTGTTTTAGTCTTTTATTTTAAAATACAAGTAATCAAACATGTACTCAGATCATAGAAGTGGATTTTCTGATCCATTTTTATGTGAGAAATGAACTGAATGTTTTACTGAGAAATAGGATATCAAAGGAAAATAAGCAGGCAGTGTGAATAATGAGATTTATGCTTATGCCTAGTTTATATTAAAATGATATGAACAATGCAGTATCATGTATAGGTGCTGAGTTGTTCCTATTATAAGTTAACATGTTTTTATGGGTTTTCTCAAAGAAAAATCATGTCCTATGTTCTTAGTAAAATAAATAAATAGGATATATAGCTTCATCAGATTTATGTGAGATATAGGAATACTTCTGTAGATATATATGTATGAAAGTTTCAGAAAATATGATTAAAATAGATTAACCTTGGAATGGGATTTAGTATTTTGCATGGAAGTTTGATATGTCTGATTAAAACCCTTGAGAGAGTTTCATAACTTTTGATTCATGAGAGGAAGAAAAGAATGCAAAGCATTTCAAGTGATAATAAAATTCTCAGAAGATAAATAAACATGGTCTCTAAATTATAAGAATAATTTAGGAGTAATGTCTTGATCTGCTCAGCATCAGGTGGATAATGAGTATGTGCATGACTTGTTTAAGTCCTGTAGGCCTCTGTGTAAAGGGATAACAGAACTGAGCCCCTTTACAATGCACACATAGTGTTCAATGGCAAGGAGTTAGACCAAACCCAAAATGTAAAAAGAAATGAAATGAGATTGATCAATCAGGCTATGGAATTGGAAATAAATCCTTAGGAGTATGTACAAATAATCCGAATGAAGTGAATGCATGGTTGTTTAGGTGTATGATTGATAGATAAGCTTACCAATGCTCAGATTTTAGTATGAATTAGTTTCTCATTAAACTGATATGTTTTCTATGTAGCTTTAAGAATTTACAAAGTATTTAATATGTGATTTCACTCATACCAGAAATTTATTTCTGACCCTATTTGTTGCTTTGTAACATTTGGGGTGTCTCATTTTTGTTGAGGCAGCTCTAGATGTTGCTGCAGGAAAGGAAGCATAAGAAACTTGCTTGTATGGATATTTGAAGATTTACTTGCATTTAGAATGCTTAAGGAATATGGCAGAAATATTGTAATAATTAGGCCAGGCAAAACTTCATTATGTTTTAAGTATTTTCTGGACTGATATGTGCTTATTTTTCTGTGTAAAGAATATGTAAAAACTTTAGTATTATATATGTGTGTTTGTGAGTTTCTGTTTTAAACAACTGACCTGGATAATCTCTGGTGAAGTATGATATAGGAGATCATGCCATATAATTTGATATGTGGTCATGTCTCCCTTGGCCATGTCTGATGAGCTTTTGAAATGGTAAAGTAGAAATAATTTTAGAGAGAAAGGAATAGAGATCATTCAATGAATCTTTTAAAGAATGAGTTGAACCTAAACTGGGCTAACCAGAAAAGCATGATCATGACTTATAATTGATATAAGTATAAGTCTAGCTTGAAAATGAAACTTGTAATTCTTAATCTGGGCATTTAAATTACAGTAGAAGTTTGCATTGCTTTGTGTAGTAGATCCATATGCATTTTTGTAATACTTGTAGATCTCACAGCACTATGCTTAACACATCTTACTACCTAGATACATGACCCAAGTCTGAATGCATTTGGTCATGACCAACCTGAGGCTGATTAAATAACTTGTAGTCCTTTTTGTAATAGGCATGACCATCACTTCACAACACCTTAGACACTACCACTTATTGTTTAAGAGAACATCAGGTGTCTTCCTAATAAGTTCACCTGAGAATTTTTTATTAATTTGGTTTGTAACATAGCTTTGATTATTTTGTCTTCAAATATATGCTAAGTCTTAGATTAGTATGTGTGTTTGCATTTGTACTCTGCCTAAATATATATTGTTTTCTCTACTTGGTCTTCAATCCAATTTAACACTTGATTATTCATATGATCCCTGCATAATAAATAAATTAATATATGAGTATCCTTACCTGACACAAAAATTGTTTGAATATGAATTATGAACCCTGGGCTAAACTAAAAGGAATGAGTTATTTTAATCACCCTCTTATGTAGCATAGAATAAAAAGTATTAAATTACAGTATCCTAGAATCTAAATATATGGCTTGTAAATCCAGGAATCAAATAATTTGAGAAGTAAAGCAAGAAAATAAGAAAAATTGTATTATTTGATCTTATAATCAAGCTTGAGTTTTGTCAAAAAAAAAAGAGAATGAACAGAAAAGGCTATGTGACACCAAATCTCTGGAACATGAGAAATAAGGTGTGATTAAATTTCTTTACCAATTTAAATTCCCTGAAAGGCAAAGATTCATTTATATATCTTCATATATATAAATGATTTAATTTGATTTTATATACTAGTATTTTTATATTGGTAAAATAAGGAATCTTGGGAAAATGAACTATGAGAAGTGATCCATTAATGTATATATATATATATATACATGGAAAAAAAAACTCAACAGATAATTCATTAAAAATAATTGAATATAAGTAGTGGGTCATTTCACATATACTATAAGTTTCAGGGACTATTAATTCCCAATATTTTCCAAACTTACATATATACAATATACAACTCATATAATCAATAATAGAATATGTAGGAAGGGTTTTTAGTTTATTTCACACATACAATTTTAGCCTACAACTCCAATTTACATTTCAGGCATACAGAAATACATTTACAGCGATATAAATCTAATAATATATTAAAATATATAAATTTTCACTCACCTTTCTAGATTTTGAAATCTCTTGATCTAATCCATATTATTCAAGTTTGACTCCCTTTTTCTTTCTATTTGGATGTATACACCACAAGCGTACAAAGATTTATCAGAGATCTAGAATAGAAAAGAGATTTGAAATTGATTTACAATTTAGATCCGGATTTGCAATTTACCTTGGCTTTGGTGATTTGATTTGACCGTATTCTCTTCCTCAATCATCTTTTAGGATTCTCTAATTGTACATACGTATAATTCATAACTATTTCTAAGAATTTATGATTCGAAGGCGTAGAGAAAATGACAGAGCTCCCACATCCCTCCAAAAATACGAGTTTAGAAGTGAGGACCTAGGTCTATATTTATAGGGATTCAAATCAATGTCAGCCGTTCAATTGAAATATATTGAATCCGAGCCGTTCTGCCACTCCTTACTGTCAAATTTACTCAGGCAACGGTTGACCATCCCTTGCCTAGGGTCGATCGCTGTCGGTTGGCCGCTCCATTATTTACTCAGCCAACTGTCCGTTAAATTTTATTGACGATAATTAATGTTTGATAATTATTTTTACTTCCTTAATTACATATATAATTATTTCTGATTCTAAAACATCAAATGTTAATAACATTTTCATTTGAACTCTGATCGGAAAATCAACACGCATTCAACGATGTAAGTTTTGTAGTCAAATTCTGAAGTTTGTAAAAATTCTATTTTTTGACGTTATTATTTATTAATTAATTTCCTTTTCAATTAATTGTCGATAAATTCTGAGGTGTTACATTCTCCCTCTTAAAAAAATTTCGTCCCCGAAATTCCTCAAGAACTTAACAATATAACATAACTACAACCATTCTAAACCAACCAATCAATTTGTATGCAACCAATTTTTTAACCAACGTGTACAAGCGCATGTGTGTCACAACATATATGATACGCATACTGAGCAATTCTAAATCGGCGCCTCCTATATGAATGCATCTTTTTAAAACAATTCTGAAAATATAATGCAAACAAACAACTGGTAGTTCTATATGTATGCAAATTTTGAAAATCCATAAACTTGTTTTTGCATCCAAATTTTCCCACAACTCTACGAATAGAAATATAGTTCATCCAATTTTTTATCCAATCCCCACTATCCAAACTCCTAGCACACCGTTGCTAACATCCAAATTTGAAAAACCCAATTTCTAAACCTATTTCTCTTTATGCCGGGGAAAGGTTTTAGATGGAGAATTCCATATTTCCATCTTTTTTCTCTTGAGTACCCGACTTTCCACTGTATTTTGGTACCTTCTCTTTTGCCCTGATGTCTCCTTCAAAATTCTCTAAGTACAGTCCACATAATTTATTTGTATTTTAAAGTATTAAAAAACATGGTTATTTCAAAATCACCTTTTCGTTCACCTATCGACAAGGTATATAGGAAAAGATTCAATAACAAAAATAGCTTCATTGTCTCAAACCATATTTTATTTTATGGTCACTTCTGCTTCACATTAAAATCTATACTAGCTAACCTGCCAACTATTTCCCTATGTCAAGTATGTGGCATTTCAAAATTTTGACTTTTTTGAAAATTTCTTCTTTCCTACCCAAAAATATTTTTATATAATCATGCTTTTCATGGGGACCTCCACCCACTTTTCTCCTCTGCCATACCCATTCTTCCCATCCCAATCCTTCTTACCGGCCATACCTCCATCCCATCAACCGCTTACCTCTATGTCAGTCCACCGGTTCCACTTGACAAGCACCCTCTTCTACCCTTGGCCTCGTTTGCAACTCTATCTGTTCCACCTTCCAACACTACCACTACCAAGTCTATGCAACCTGATCCTACTCTAACATCCAACTCTGCTACCACATCCCTCATCACTCATCAATAACCCAAACCTACTACCTACTTAGCATATTCCTCCTTCACCCTCATATGACCTATCATCTCTTCCACCTACCAAGGATTCCATTGCCAACCCTTCTAAAACATTGTCTTCAATTTATCATCTAAACCTAGAAATGCTGGTTCATATAATCCAGTTACCTTTAACATATCATACAACGGTGATGCTATGCCTATTCCACCTGAAGTCAAAAGTGCAGAAACGAAATATTGGCAAAACCAATTAGTTGGTTTTTTTCTCGATGATAGCCTACGTTACCCTACTGTCGTCAATCATCTCAACCGAATTCGGAAGCTTGAAGGTAAATACACTATTATAAGTGATAATGTCCATTTCTATTTTGAATTCGCTTCGGATAATGACCGACATTCTTTGCTTAAGATCCCATTTTCATTCATGGAAAGATGTTCGTTATAGCAAAATGGAACTGTTCCTTTGGTAGTGTCCATTCATAAATCAAAAGAGTGCCTATATGGGTTAATCTATGTAAAATTGCTCTTATAGCTTGGACCCTTTTGGGAATTAACTAGATGGACTGCCATACTAGGGATTTTGTATGTTTTAATGAAACAACCGAGAGACTTTCTAGACTAAAATATGCTAAGTGTATGATCGAAATAGTTGCAGACAGGGAGCTTCCTTCTTTAGTTAAGGTGGGAGAAGGAGATAATGTTTCTTTCTTTGAAGTCAAATATGACTGGAAGCCTTTAATATGTGCAAAATGCAAATGCTTTGGTCATGTCAAGGATAAATGTGTTATTATGAATAATTCTATTACCAAATGCAATGGTAAAGTGATAAGAGATGCCATGCAATTAAATGATCAACAAAAAGGGAAAGGAGTTTGTTCTGATGGCTACACTCCAGTAACTAATGGTTACAAAACTGTCAAAAGCAACATAGCAAAGGAAAAAAACAAGCCATATAATGCTAGACCTATTTATCAAAAAAAGACGGTTCAAAGTTCCCTTTCCAAGTCTACATTTACTCCCCCTCACACCACTTCTTTACATTCATTAATCCTAGACTCCTCGGATTCTTCACATGCTGCTTCAACCAACCCCATGCAAGCTTTTTTCCCCAACCCCAGACAACTCGCAATCCCATTAACTTTTGTCCACTTCCTTTTCTTCTCAACAACCCATCCATGCAAACACTCCTTTGTACAATAGTTTCACTTACTTGCCCCGGTCCGATACCATGTGCACCAATGCACACATACACACTCAGTCCATTAACAATGCCAAGAATGTTCATAGTTCCCTTTCCAAGGTTGCATTTACTTCCTCTCTCACCACTTCAATGCCTTCATCTACCTCTGACTCATCCGGTTCTACCCCAGTTGCATTTGCTAACCTCCCGGATGCTTCCCTATTTTCCACTATCCCTTACATTTCACAAATGCCCTGTTCCACTACCTTCTCTACTCTTCACTCCACCCAAAATTCCACTTCTCTAACTACCCAATCTGATACCTTGTGCTCCAATGCATACCTACAACATTATCCTTTAACAATACCACTGACCCATCTACATCAAACACTTCCCTCTTATCCACTAGATCTACTAACACTGCTTCTCAATCTAAGAATATCAGATCCACCTCTTCACAAACCTTGTCCTCCATATATGAATCGCCAGATACCTCCTCTCACAATATTATCACCACCTTGCCCTACTCCAATATACATCTCCCTTCTAACATTTCTCAAGAACTCATACACCACAACATCATTCACACCAGGACCTTCTCTGACCAACTTAATTTTCTTACTAACCTTAATCCTCTTACCAACCCCTCTGTGGCTTCTACCATGTCCCCACCTTTATCCCCATCTTTACTCTCCATTAACCATTCCAACATATCCAAAGAAGTTCCACATGACATACCTAAATCTCTTAAGAAAACCAAAAATAAAAAACATAAGAAAGGAAGTTGCCAATCCACTGACTTCGAGATTGACAATAAAAAAAATAGACTATGACAGCCCATATAACAACTCTGCTAGAAAGACTAGATCGAGTCTAACTAGCAAATCTAAAAATCTCCCTAAATGATAGACAACATTGCTGTGGAACATTCGGGGTGCGCTTTCGAATGTCAAACAAAAACAAATACAAAGCATTATCTCTGATCAGAATCTCAACATGATAGCAGTCTTGGAAACAAAGCTAACTGCTAAGCTTACTCATAAAGCATGCTCCCACACCAAACTTGACCGGTGTGCTATTAATAACCTTGACTTTGCCCCTTATGGCAGAATAATAATTCTCTGGAATCCTAACATTTTCTCATCCACTACCATTCTCTCAACTCCTCAACTCATTCATCTTCACTGCACTCATATTCCCTCTACCACCAGCTTTTACATCACCTTCATCCATGCTTCTAATAATTATGATGCCAGGAATAATATGCTCTCCAACCTTCATCATCTCAATCGACACAATGCCCATTGGATTCTCTTGTTTCTCTCCCACTAGAAACATGGTGGCAATCCCCTTACTGCTCATAGCTTGTCCCCTCTCAATCAAGCTTTGGTATCTGCTTCCATTCTATTTGTCCCATCCTCTAGATCTACCTTCACTTGGAACAATAAAAAACATAATAGCACTAGAACCTTTTGCACTTTAAACCATTTCTTTTTTAACCATAATTCCCTTAATTTCTAGCCTAATTTATACACCCTTACCCCGAACCCTGGCCTATCTGATCACAGTCCAATCATTGCCAAGTGGGGAATGGAACCTTTGAAAACAACTCCTCTTTTTAAATTTTTTAACCACTGGACTAAACATACAGAGTTTGTTGATGTGTTTTTATAGGGATATAATATAAAAACACATGGCAATCCCATGTTTGTGCTTCAACAGAAGCTCAGAAATACCAAGACAATCCTCAGATCATGGGCTGCTAACACATATGGGAAAGGCTCTAAAATTAGTACTGATATTAGGCTTAAACTAGAAGTTGCTTAACAAAATGTATTAACCAATACTGATGGTGCTGCTTTCTATGATTGAACATGATCTGAATAAACAACATTTCACTACCCTACAAGATGAACCGATATGATCAAACATAAACTTGGCAAAGAATTTCAATTTGAAGGAGATAAAAATACAACTTTTTTCACACTGCCTTAAAGGTAAAACAATCTAAGTCTAGATTTAAATCTATTCATAATAGATTTGACATAATGCAAGTCTCAAAAACATGAGATCAATAATGCATTCGTCAATTATTTCCATTCCACTCTCAATGACATTTCCACCCACATCAACCTTTCAGTTCTTAATGATCTAGTTCTTCCCACCATTAATCAGTCTAAAGCCCCAAGCATTTCTGCCTCTATTACCTCTAAAGAAATAAAAAATGCTTTATTTAATCTTAACTCCACTAGCTCAAGTGGCCTTGATGGATTCAATTCTCATTTTTTCAAATACAGTTGGCCTCACATATCCCATGTCTTCTACAAAGCCATCCTTCATTTCTTTAAAACCAACAAACTATTGGGTGGCATCAAATCCACCAACCTTGCAAAGATACCCAAGCAGTCTGACCCTACTTCTGTTGAAAACTTTAGACCCATTGCTTGTTGCTCTATTATCTATAAATGCATCACCAAGATCGTAGTCACAGAATCAAACCTGCCCTCTCTAGAATTATAAATGGTGATCAATCTTCTTTTCTCTCATCTAGAAACATCTTTGATAACATCCTATTAACCTATGAGCTTCTTAAACGTTATAATACCTCTAGTGTCTCTCCAATATGTATGCTCAAGCTAGATATACATAAGGCTTTTGATTTGATATCATGGACCTCTCTTATAGCCATCATGGCCAAAATGAATTTCCCTTAAGCCTACATTGCTTAGGTCTACACTTGTATCTCATCTTCCAAGTATTCGATATTAGTCAATGGCTCCATCACTGGTTTCTTCACATCATTTAAGGGTATTATATAGGGAGACCCTCTCTTTGCCTATCTTTTTCATCATGGCAATGGAGGTTTTTAACTGCATTATCAAAAGACAAGTCCAATCTAAGTGTTTTACCCTACATCCTAAATTTAGAAATCCCATGATCACATTCTTGATGTTTGCTAATGACTTAGTGCTTTTATCTAAAAAGACTCCATCCTCTCTCTCCTCCATCCTCCACAGCCTCATCCATTTTCAAAGCATGGCTGGCCTCCAAATAAACAAAGCTAAATCCCCTATTCATATTTCTAGCCTTAGTCAACATGCCAAAGCTGCCATTACTCATCTCTCTACTCTCAATCCAATGCAACCTAATGCCATCTATCTTGGTATCCCCATTAATTTCACCAGGATCACTACAGCCCAATGTCTACCTATGTATGAAGCAATCCTATCAAAACTTAGTAGCTGGCCTTGCTCCTACCTCTCTCAAGCAGGTAGACATACAATTGTTACTTCCATTTCCACTGGCATGACTAACTACTAGTCTAGGATGTTCATCCTCCCCAAAATGCTTATATCCATGATCAACAGAGGTCCCAATCAATTTTTATGGAATGGTGATTGTCACTCCAGGAAACTTGTCCCCATCTCTTTCAACAAACTGTGTCTTCCCAATAACAAGAATGGACTTGGTATCACAGATTTATTTACATGGAATAGAACTGCTACTTCTAAGTATGTTGATGACCTCTTAAATCAGAAAGATACTATACGGGTCAAGTGGATGACTTCAAACTATCTCCAAGCCCAACAATTCTGGAAATTTTACATCCTAATATCTTCATTTGGTCATTATTGAGCCTTCTCAAATTAAGACCTTCCCTGCTGCCTTATGCCATCCGTAATGTTACACCTGATAATAAATTCTCTTTTTGGAACATTCCATAGGGTGATCTTGGTCTCATTCTTGGGCAAGCTATGGATTTTAACCTCATGCTCTTGATAGGTATTCCCGAAGCCCCTCTTGCTTGAAATATATTTAGAATAGTGAGGTTATTCTCTCTAATTCTAGCAATTCTCATATCAACAAACATGGGCTCTTCTTAAGAAAAAAAATCCTTTTTTCCTGCTGAGGAAAATATTCACCGGGCTATCATAAGAAATACACACTCTTTCAGATGTGCCTACTATGCTCTGAAATACTTCTCATTGATAGAAAATACCCATGGAATAATTGAATATGGTGCAAAGAAAACTATCACAAAGACAATCTCCTCCTTTGGAAATGACTTAACAAAGCTCTTTTCACTAAGGGCAGTCTACTTCATCTTCGAATCATTGACAATGCAACTTGCCGCTTCTGTTATGTTACTGATGAAACCACTATTCATTTAATTTTTGAATACCGGTTTGCATACGGTTCTTGGGACAACACTCTCATTATTTTGGTCTTCACAAATGCTCTCAAATATCTATTATGGAATGGCTAGACATTTTTAAGCTCTCTGCTCATATGGACAACCAAGCACGCACTTTGTTATGTACCTTTAAATTATTCATTAGAGTGTTGTGGAAGGAAAGGAATGTGTGTATTTGAATTCAAGAAGTGAAAAGAACATGACTTAGTGGTTGAGATTATCCAAAGAATTAACCAGCGCATGACCTTTTGGTTATCCTCTAGCCTATTTATACGGGGTTTCTATAATGCTCCATAAAATGAACCATAAGTAAATACAAATTGAATTAAATATGATAAGGGTTGGATATGGGAATTTTATAAAAGTTAGAATTTGACCGAGAAAGTTATTCCGTTACATTTGTGGCAAAATTCTGATCTGTTTCCATATATAATATGCTGAAAACGGAGCTCAAACAAAGAAGCTATGAGCATTTGAAGTTTCATACTTAAATTTATTTAGTTTGAATTCAAATTCAAATGAGAAATCAAGTTTAGGATTTAAATTTCAAAAATTAGCTTGGGGGTTAAGTAAACGATTAATTAAGGCTTAATGTTAAAAAGTTAATTAGGGAATAAAATAATTCGACAATGGAAAATAAAATAAATTCCCCTAAATAAGATAGCAGCCGACCGTAGCGATCGACCGGTCGCCCAAGGGCTGTCGACCGCTTGGCAACAATAGTTGCCAGTTGTGGCTAGGGTTTTATGTTATGTTCTATTCGGTTGTGCGCTCCAGATTACCCGTTTCCTACCTACTTCCATCCTACGGTTCTGGTGTGTTTCAACTCCTATAAATAGGACTCTATCCTCTCCACTTTTATTTATATTATTTTAGGGAATATGGCGAAACTTTGCCATTGCTATCTCTCTAACAAGATTCAGAAACTCTGTAGAAAATTCTGGTAAGGATTCAACTTATTTCTTATTTGTTTCATGCTCCAATCTATTCTTAACCTATTCTTCTTTAATTATTCTAAATCTAATGAATATATACACCCCTTCCCTATTATGTGTGTGTGTGTATATATATCAAAAGAGAGAGATTTTGGAAGAGATCAGAAGGCTACAAATCCATGTGAGTAAAGCTAAGGCTAATATGTGAGTGGAAACCTTAGTATTTCTTTTCAGCAATTGTTTATTGTATTTCTTTTGGATCTGAATATGCCTTAAGGGTTTTGGGATTTCGAAAATAAGATAGATAAAATCCCCCAAAATGCCTTTTTATTTTGAAGTGTCAATGCTATGTTGGGATTCTCAATTATTTACATTAATTTAATGGATTTTTTTCGTTTATGTAATTTTTGATTATTTCATAGTCTATTCCATTTCTCTTTCTTCTTTGGGTCAAATTTTGATCCTTCAATAAAATAATGGGTTTGGATTACGAATTCTATTCCTAGTTTACACCACTTATTCTTATCTATTTCCTTGTAAAAGAGGAGTTGAATAGAATACGTGTTTAGATTGCAATTCTTATTTTTTAAAATATTCCATTGAATTGGTGTAAAAAGTCGAGTTTCTCTTTTAGTTACAAGTTTGTTATTGCAATTTTGATTATGAATATTTATTCCCTGTTTTGGACATTAGAACTCCATGAAAGCATGGGAAAATAAAGAAAAAGAACTTGTAATAATAATTGGTTAGGGAATTGTCATTTAATGCTAGTTTAGAGCGTAAAATCCATGCGTTTAGAACTTATTAAGCGCAAATATTTATTTATTCCTATTTACGTAATTAACATATAACAATTGTGTATATGGCGTAGTTAATTAGGCACTTATTTACATTTACTTTCCCCTATTAGGAAGCAAATTGATTTTGAGGTGAAAGCAAGAGGAAACTCTTATATAGGCTAATTATTATTTTAAGGCATAATAAGGGAGATTCCTTATAAGGCCTTATTTATGAAATGGTGATATGAGAGAGAGAGAGAGTGTGTGTGTGTGTATGTGTGTGTGTATGGAGAGTAATTCATTTGTGGCTAAGTCATAAGGATGCAAGGCCAATAGAGTTACATGATGGAAGTCTGCCCTTCACTTTGAGCCTACCAGTAGTTGTGTACACTTTTATTAATGTGAGATATCCTTATGATAAATATTTGTAATGACGCGAGGTTAGATCCAAATTCTGTAAGGGAAATTTGCCCAGCTAATCTGGCTACCAGTTCCTACGAATAGCGGACTAATATGAGGCACCGTTATGGGTATGGGCATAAGGCGAAGGGCCTGCTTCAGGGTTTGAGGTATTATGTGGTTGGACCCGCCTTTTTCCCCTGTTGAAGTATTAAATAGCCAAGGGCTTACGCTATGTGGTATCTCTACAGGGGTCCGCTTCTAGAATTAGGCCTTAAATGACGGGGTCTGCCTATTTTCCACTTGGAAGTATTAAGTGGCCTATGAGATTCCATATGATGTCAGCTAGATAGTACCATTGAGGAGCACGCTTCTGGAATCAGGCCTTAAATGATGAGGTCTGCCTATTTTCCACTATGAAGTATTAAGTGGATTGGATACCGTCTCTTACATTATTAGCTATTTATGACGTATGATTGGGATATGAGATTTACTTCTGGAATGGAAGATATTAAGTGGTTGGACTCGCCTCCTTTCCTTATAAAGAAGTATTAAATGATTTTAATGATTTTATGTTTGTAGACATATTCTTAATTTGAAATATACTGCCCAAGCACTGAAAAGGTAAGACTCGAGGTTTTTATTCGCTAGATACTTGTTGTTCTGACTCCCTCTTCGTTACAACACAGGTTAAGGATGGAGTGATAGCGGCGAGGATGCTTAAAGACGAGAAAGCTTAGAAAGTGGCAGTATTTAATTATTATTTGCTTTCATGTGTGCCTATGGATTTAAACAATAATTGTAACGGATATTATATTATGGTTTTTATATGATTTTGTATTATGACATTTTTCTGCTTTTGAAATAAATGGGTACGCTTTACTATTATATTTTATTCCATCCGCTGTGAGTTCTAAAAGTTTAGTTATGGCTCTGCAATTTAATTTCTTTTTACTACCAATAGCTTGCCTTAGAATGGATCTAAGTTTCGATTAGCCTTTTCTAGAATGAAATTTAGGCCTATTATGGGGTGGGTTGTTATAGTTTTCCTAAGATGTTCCCTAATCTATTTATTGTCTTGTTTTGTTGTTTTTAATCTCTCTTTGTTCCTATGTAATCTTTATGTTTTCTTATTTAATAAAATATGGTAGGGGTCTAGCTATCAACTCCCCTTGCCTTTGCAAAAATATTTTTTTATATTACTTTTTAAAACATCGGTAAAAAATTTTGGTTTTAAAATTTCTTTCCTCATAAAATTTTCAAAAACTTTTCACAAAGGTAATTTTATTTTCCAAAAGTGTGTGCATATATATATATATATATTTGAAATAAATTATACCACACCTCATGAAATCGGGGTTTAGTCAACAGTCTAACATCCATAATGGACTTCATCTATTTACGCAGTAAATTTTTAAATTTCAGAACGTTTTCTTTTATTTATAATAGGAATCAGCACACCAGTTTATTTGTAAATTTTAGCTTTTAAGATATATGGATATTGTCCTATGGTTTTGCAAAAAACTTTCTCCGTCCTTCGCTCGCAAAAATTTATCTTCCCAAAACTTTAAGGCTTTTGGGAATTAACTTTGCTTTTCTTTTAGTAGCTAATTTAATAAATTCTCTAATTTATTTTATAAACTTCCAGCCTTTCATTTATTTATTTTGCATTAGTTATGTGTCTACATGAGATTTTCTTAGTTACATCATTTTCCAACTACTATCACGATCAACCCAGAAAACTAATTTTCCAAAGGAACATTTCTCATGATATTGTACGTGTTTATAAAAACTACTAATGCTTACACCACAAACCTCAAAGAAACTACTATTAGAAGCTGCCCTTCAACATCAACTGACTAACGATGTTGTGGCCTTATCACTTCTTACTGGTAATTAAATGGACATTTCTAACGTACTATCATTCTCCAACCCACATATCTTAACTTTCCGTTATGGCTTCTGATAAGTAAGGTCTATTCATTACTTCCATACCATATGAAAATATGGAAAAAATTATGCATCCCTACACTGTGGTGAGTAAGGAATACAAACTATGCACATGTAAAATAACTCATTAGCAAATTGGCTTGGTGTAATTACTTTTTCGCCCTTTATCTTGCCTTCCTTAACTTTGAATTTACCAATGTCCTTTATGTGTGTTTGCCATCTCATTACCCTCTGCTACCATCTCCTTTTAATCCAAATCTTGGTATTTTACTCTCTTCATCTTTAATCCTTCATACAAGTATACCCTAGTACTCGTAGAAATGTACACTAATACAATTTATCATTCTTTGTAGGTTCTTCTTATGGTTCGCACACGTCTAACAAAACATTCCTAGGTTCTCACCAGTATTCCTTACACTCTATGGAGATTCTATTTTGTTACTCTATAAGTCATCCTCGCTATCGTTTTCATAGCCTTACCCTTTACCCATCTTACCTAGGTAGTCATTCCTATCTACTCTATTTTTTATATTTTGGTTTGGTCTTTTCCAATTTCTTTTTTCTTTAAAAACCTAATACTTAAAAATTTTAAAGTATTTAATCCCAATTTTTTTTAAAAAGTACAACTTAGAAAGTTTTTAGCAAATTCAAAAATAACTTAATGCCTTAACTTTTAGAACTACAATTAATTTTTTTTAAAAGTTCTTTTCCTGTTAAGGACCTTTTTCAACTTTTACTTCTTAAAATTAGGGATTTTTAACTCAAACCATTCATTAAGTTTTTCTTTTTAAAAAAAACCCAATTGTTATACATAACAATTTTTTTCAAAAATGTACTTTATAGCATTTCTAAACATCCTTTATAAAAAAATTCAAACAATAAAAACTGAAATAGATAAGAACAACTCTCACTCTATCATTTTCTTATTACTCATACTATCTCCACTTATAATCCTTGGCGGAGTCTCTAATATCATGTGAGGAGGACTTCTAAAAAATACTTGTAATAAATGCGCATAACAATGGAAAATGTCCATATTCCTTTGTTTTGCCTTTAATTTCTTATGTTGCTTCTAGTTAGATCACTAGCATTATTTTTAATATAATGTCCTAATGTTATTTCTAATTACCAACATTACTTTATATAAATTCCTAACATTATTTCTTAATGTTATACCTATTTAACTTTCTTCTACCTAAACTGCTCTTATTTAAATGACTTATATTTATATATAGTTCTACTCCCAATTGACTACCTCCTTAATTAAATCATCGCTGTGCGTTCGACTACTGCTTTATTTTCGGATTCTAATCTTCTTTTCCATTCTTTTTTACACTATTTCAAACTTGTACCTTTTCCTATTCTCTATCTCTAAAAAGAATTTTCCAACTGAAAATAAAATTCATCTTAGAAAAATCAACAAGGTACATGCACTCTAAAAAAATTTTCAAAAGAATTGACCTTCTTATTAAAATCCACTTACTATTATTTTAGGTCTAAAAATTTTTAAATTTTCTACTAAAACTTTTTATTTAATATAACGTAGTTATTTATTTTTTCAAAAATTTAATATTTTCTTACTTTTCAAAAATAGGTTTTTTCTTCTTCCTTCAAGTAATTCCTTTGAAAATAATTTCAAACATTATATATATATATATATATATATTCTCAAACTATTATATTAAAATTATTTCAATTTTTATACTAAATTTTATTATACGTGGTCGGACTCAGAGTGGATTTTTATTCATCCATTCTTTTGGACTCTTCTTCTTTTCTACTTACTTTTTAACTTATCTCCTTTTTCCAAATATTAAAATCCAGTTATCATCTTGGATTGATTACTCCACGCCTTCCTTCAGGAACTCAATTTCTTACGGATATCTACATCATATGGACTCTTACTTTCCCCTTATATGGACCATCTATACATCATCAATCGACAATCATATGTGGATCTATAATCATTGGGCTATTGAGGGCCTAACAAAGGAGTCACATATACTACCCAGCTTCAGGGACCTTCAATATTATGCACTCATGCTCTTTTTAAGTCAATGCCTTTCCATACAACCTACTTCTCATGGGATAGTCGAGGTAGGTGTATCTCTTCAACTTCTTCCATTATTCTGGCTCATAATCAACTCATCCATATTTCAGCATATGGTTGCAACTGCTATATAGTCAAAACTTATAGGATTTGGCATGTAATATACTTATATTTATATGAAAAATACTAATGCGTTCACTCAATGTTTCCTAATTTTTCAAGAAACCAAAGCTCTGATACCAAGTGTAACAACCTTCACCCTAGTGGGCCGGAATTTTCACTAAAATGAAAACCCAAGTCCACCAAAGTATGAATTGTTGATTTGGTATCCTGTAAATAAACAAATGATTACATATTAGAGCACCATCAATATATCTCACAACGGAATAGTAAAATATAATAAAACATTTAGTTACTGACCAAGATTGACACTTCCAATATCCAGTGTACCTCTCAGTTCCGAGCATGCATTAGGAAGTCTATCCTTCCATTATTCCCCCCTTGCACTAGTGCATGTCTCTCTAAAGATATCTCGTGGGTTGTAATGAGAAGGGGGTCAGAACAGTGTTCTAGTGACCGGTGAATTATAAATTTTACACATAACATTAGTTTATGTCGATTGTCTTCCATTAAATATTATATCTTCTATTTTTACTTAATCGTCACGACTCCACGTATACATATGATATGCCCCATCTACCTGAAGTAGGCCATAACTACATACGATGCTTTATTACTATTTCACTATAATTTAGCCATGTTCTATCTCGCTTTGCTTTGGGGATTTACTACTTGTTTGCTTCCTATTGTAGACTCAGCTCCACAGACTATAGAGGATTAAAGGTCCTCAGACTAACCCATTCGTTTTTGAAAGAACTTTTTTATGGATTAACTAGTCTTGCCCTAACAAACAAACTAGCAAGCAACTGTGGCGGTTCATTACCTAATGTGGCCTACCATAGTAGGAGGTGTAACCTGTCTTTCTCATTGACCATACATGACTGATGATGCACCCAACCTATGTACAGATCCTTCTCCTGATTTATTACAAATACAAACTGACATAGAGTCGAGCCGCTCACCATCCTATTAAATTACCTAACACAATCAAGGAAATAACCCCTCTAATTTATTGAAGCGGACTATATTGAGGGTATTCTTTCACCTGCATGCAAGCATATATACTCTATAGACTCTATGTCCAACATCAGTATAATGTATACACAACTATAGGCGACCCCTTGTGGTGGGCAGACTTCTATTGTGTAACACTATTGACCTTGCATTCTAAATAATACTAATTATTGTGTCACTCTTATCCATTTAAGTTATTTACATACTTATATAATTCAAACTAGTCATAAACGCATACTCATGGCTAACTCTATATACATATATACATAAGCACACACACACAGATATATATAAATATGTATATATGTATTTGTGTATATATATATATACAGGAAAATAGACACAAGGAAAAACATAGAAAAAAATTAGCCTAAAGGATTGGAAGTTTTTTAGGCTAAAGCACAATGCTAATTATAACTAGCATTTTGTATAGTGTAAAAATGAATATGATGCTAGTTATAACTAGCATTTTGTATCATGTAAAAGTTGAATATAATGCTAATGATATAGTTCCTTCTTATTAGTGATAGGGGCCAACTCCTTGTTAGTGATAGGGGATAACTATTTATAGGACTGGCGATCAAACAAGAAGGAACGTATGACTCGCACTCGTCCGAGGAAGACTTTAGATTTAGCGGTGTTAGCATTGGAATAACAATCTTAATAGATCTGATTGTTGGAATCGTGGATGGCTGGGAAGTGACTGAAACATCAAGAGTGTTAGTGGCAGACACATCGACTACCTTATTAGCTTAAATGAATATTTGAAGTAATCCTCTCGGTACACTTTTCCTAATGATCTTGGCCTTGTCTCTCTCCATAGATTTAAGTCATAATTGTCAAAATATATGACAATGATTGTAACGACCCGTATTTTTAACACTTTAAAAATACGAATTAAAATGAAAATTTTGGATAAAAATCCGAAGGAAATAAAATTTTGTGTTGTTAAATGTAAATTACAAGTTAAAATACAAAACTGAATTCTGAAATAACTTATTTGTAAATTAAATACGGATGTTAACTTGTAATTGAACGTAAGTAAGGATTTAAATTTGAATGTAACAAGTAATTAAATTGAATTGAATTTGATTGTAAACAGTGAAATAAATAAAATGGTAGATTTAATATTGAAGTTATAATATGGAAATCAACGTAAATGAATGTAATTTAATATTACTGTGAATTTAAATAAGATGATAGTTGAAGAAAATGAAAGTAAATGAATTATAAACTATTGATAATAATGTATAAGTAAATAGTTGATTCAATAATGAAAGTGTAAATCGAAACAAAAGAATTCATTTGGAATTAAATAACTTGAATTTGAATTATAATATAATTGAACGCTGAATCTAATATAATCTTTTATATTGGATTTATAATGGAAAACTAAATTGTAAAAGATTGTTAATTACTGTGAAATTTAAAAATAGGATTTGTGAACAATTGAAATTTGATTTAAAAGTTAATAATTTAAAATTGGGAATTTTATATTGGAATTAAACAGTCGAATAATTTATTTTTCGAATATTGGATTTAATTAGGCAATTAAATCGATAATTTAATAAGTTAAATTTCAGAAATAATTGAAAATCGAGTTGAATATGATTGAAAATGATTTGTAAAATTTTATCTTATCATATTGGAGTTATAAGAATGTTATAGAACTTTTAAAATTAATTTTTGAGTTAATTTGCGAAAATTGAATATTTTAATATTTAATTATCGATTGTAAAATAGCTAATTTTTGAACAGTCTCAGAATTGAACGAAACAAATTCCATTGGGTCCGTAATAGTTAGTTATTACCGGATTTCAATTTTCGTATCAATCGGAATTACGGTTTGACCGTGGCAGCTCGAAACGCATCGAGTTATTTTTAATTTATAAATCGTCGAGTTAAAAATAGTCATTTTTTTCAAAAAGTCTCTGATTTCGACGAAACCAGTTTCATCGGATCCGTAATGGGATATTATTGTAAGGTTTCAAATTTCATAATTTTTGGATTTACCGTTTGTCCGGTACGAATTAAAACGCATCGAAATCGGTTTAAATCGGTTTAATTTAAATCGATCGTTTATTGCCATAACTCACACATACGATCGAATTAGGTTCCGAAACCTATTCCATTGTGTCCGGAACGTGGGATAAACCCTAGAAACGCCGGTCACCACGCGTAAATCGGAGTTCGGAAAATCGAGTGAATAGTGATTTTCGGTAAATGTCTATAAAAGGACCCCTTTATCATTTCATTAGCAAAACCCTAACCCTAATATTGCCAGCCGCCACTTGAAAATTCGAAGGCCAGAATTTCACCATCTTCTTCCCTTAATATCTCTCAATCCGTTCAACGAAATCGAAAAATTCCAAAAGCAAAGTTGTAGATCTCGGCGAGCTCTTCAAATCCATACGGAGATGATCAAAATCGGAGCATCGGATCAACGGGAATTTGCATTTAAAGTTCCGTGTTTGTCCTCGTTTTGCGTGCAGCTGGGATGGCCGAGCTCCACCCTATTATAGCTGAAGGTAGCTCTCGCCGAGGCCTTCGATATGGTGTATCCTGATCGTCCTAGAAGTCGATGTGGTGGGGTGCGAAATTCATGAAGGAGAGGCGGCTTTGGGTTGTCTTCGTGCGTGATTTCCTGGAGCATGCGAACGTGAGTTTGGGGGAGAAGCAAGGGACGGGCTGGATTGCAGGGTGATGGATCTCACGGCTTAGATTGATCTAGGTTGTGAAAAATTAAATTATGTTGTAAATTTATGAATATAAAATCGTGTAACTTCTAAAATTCATAACTTTTTCATACGAGGTCGAAAACGCGCGAAACTTTTTGCGTTGGAATCGTATGGACGAGCTCTACGCGATGCAACTAGATTGGAATCATTTGGAGCTATAGAAAATTTTGAGTTAAATCGAACGCCGTTCGATTTGATTTAAAATCGTAAAATCAAGGTGAGTGTTTTATAACGCTCACAACGTACTGAATATCTTTATGCTAGTTGAATTGACATTATGAAGTGTTATGATTTTATTTGTCGTTGTTAGATATAAATTAATTGTCATATAGCTTGTTATCTGAATCAACCATTGAAAAATGAAATTGACAGTTAAATTGAAATTGAAATTGAGTTGCGATTAAATTACCTGACATTGATAACTATGAAACTGCCATGAATTGTATTGACTATTGGATGATGTATTGTGATGGATGTCATTGGTTGATGTTTGAATGTTTGGATGTTTATTTGCTTATATATATACTGTTATGCATACACATGACACTGTGATATAATTTAAGTGACATATGTTCATCCCTGACATTTAATTGAAATAAATAATCACTTGGCCATAGGATAGAAAATTATATACGGACACTGAATTTGGCTAAATTAATAATTTTTGAAATCGTCGTTGAAATTTATTTAAATGTTTTGATATAAAAGTTATAAATAAAAATCGATTTATAGAAATTGAATTCATCGAAAAATTGAGTTTGGAATGTTGAAATGAATTTTGGTTAAAGGAATTTTGTTAAATAATTAAGTTGAGACTTTGAAATTTGAAAATTGAATATGATTGAATGTCGAAAATTGATTTGTTTAAAGATTTAACTTTTATTCGAACTTTGAATATTTCTAAGAAAAGTTATATGAAATGATATTTCAGGATTGAAGTTAGAATTGAAACTTGGATTCAAAAATTTGTTATTAAAAGAAAATTTGATTTAATGTTTAAATCAATATTTTGAAATTGGATTTGGAATTGAAATTGGAATTTAAATTAATTTGGAATTGAAATTTAAATTCATTTGGGATTGGGAATTAATTTGGAATTGGAAATTAATTTGAAATTGGAAATTTAAAGTGAACGGAATTTGGTTTATTGAATTCGAAATTTATATGGAATCAAAATTTATTCGAGTTGAAACCGGAATTGAATCAATTAAATCGAAATGGACATTGAAATTGATTTGGGTAGGAAATTGGGAAGTTGACCGGTTTGACTTTGGAATTTGTTTAAATGAATATTTTAGTATAATTGATTTAAAATCTATATTCTTTAAATATTGAAATTATTTTGATTTTCAAACTGTTTTACTATATAAACCATTTTTTATATTCAAATTATTTTCGATTAAACTATTTAAATATTTTCTATTAAACTATTTTAACTATTTTAATTATTTAAACTACTTTTAAATTACTTAAAACTATTTTCTAAAATTTTCAAGCTGGTCAATAAGGTGAATTGTTTATATTTAAATCTCGAATTTAAATACGAATTGGGTTAAATGAAGTTGCAACCTAAATTGAAATTCGAAATGATTTTGAAATTGAAATGAGATATTGAGGCGAAAAATGATTTTTGAAACGGAATCTTACATTTTGAATAGATATGATGATATTTGAAATGGATTTGATTTTTGAAGCGAATATGATATTTTGATATCAACTATGAATCGAGTTAAAATGTAAAAGAGCCATCGGTGTAATAATACGTAGTTATTGAAGAGACCGGGATCGGATATGGACATACTCTCTGTCGATACCGAAAACCACTTTAATAACTATTATACGCGGAGTGTTGATCCAGAATGAAGTGGATGGTCTGGTGAACGCGTTGACTGAAGAAAGAGAACGATATTGGATGACCCCTGACATGACTAAAACAGGAGCCGCGCCGGGCCATTGAGGTTCGCCACCTCTAGCGGACACACTTCTTCGATACCTTATCTATTACTTTTGTGATTCGATTTGGGTGCACCCCTTGATTTGGGAGTGTTGTTTCGCGGTGTTGGGATAGTAGCTGCTATGCCCAACATCAGTCCGGATCACGCAACTACTAGTATCCTAGTTGGTATCGCCTCATGTACCTTGTCATACTGATTATCCTATTCGCGACCACTACGTTTTGGTTTGTACCTTTAGCATATGGATTGCCCTCTGGTGACTTCCGGTTTTGGGGAAACTACGGTCTTGTATATGCTCTTGGGAATAAAAATGTGTTAAGGGTGGAATGGGCCATGGCTTAACGCTAGTTTGATATTTTACTTTATGATAGACATTATTGTATATAGCGTATTCTATTACATAGTAGATAGTTTAACGGATCCTTGAGAGATGGAAAATCCTGTAACATCTCTTAAGTTATTGCACTCACGTTGACACTGGATACGAGATGCCAAACCCCGTAAACATCTCCGACGCCGTCACACTCATATTTATTTACGATTGATTTAACTTACATGAGGATATTTTAGTCCTGACTCGAGTGTTTTGTCTTTTCATTACGCTCGGGTCAGCCTGAGCATTTCAGTTTAGGTTGAAGATCATTTCCTTGGAGGACGGAGACGAAGATTTGGTATATTATCTACTACTATTATATTCATTCCATTCCACTGCATTGTTGTATGATATTTGCTGTGTATGTAACTATGATAAATGTTGTATAATAATAATCAAATGTATTCATTTCAAATGTATTCATTTAATTAACAGCTTCATGAACTGTTATTTTATTATCATACTTTAGCCTTCCGCTGTGAGATTCTGTGTTGTTTCATTTCCTTTTTTTCTTTTCTTTTCTTTTCTTATTTACCCCAAATTAACAATCCTCCATTTTGAATGGTTTGAGTTGACATGTGTGTTTGATCATCGACTTAAACTGTACAAAAAGGCGGGTCGTTACAGTTGGTATCAGAGCTTTGGTTTAGCGATAAACCTTGGCTCTAGTGGGGGAATAACTCATTGAAATAGAGGTAAACTATATGAATGAGTTTGAGTGTGTATAAGAGAGCGTACTTGTTATTTGATATAAAATGGTTTTATATTGCGTTAATTTGTTCCGTTGAGTATTTATGAATTCTGGTCGATACTTGGGACGCTAAGGCATCGATAGGAATTTCTGAACACTCGAATAGGACAAACCAACACAATATCGTTTTGGAATATATTTTTATATAAAAGAATTATTTGAATATTTATTCATTTTGATTGAATTGATTGTTAGGAGATGATAATATTAGATTATTATCGCTATTTTTTTTTGATCAGTCAATATTTACAATAATTGATTAAATAACAATGGATTTAGGGAAATGAAATCTTGTAAACACAATTAGCAATGAATTTTAACTTGGATTTGGGAATTTAAATTTTGGTATTTGAAATTAACTTACAAGAATTTGAAAAATATAATATGAGTATTATATGATAGTATATTTCAGTTGAAATTGTTTTCGAAGGACTTTTTTTTATGATAAATGTTATATTCCCTTCTCTTGACGCTAGAAAATGATTTCGGTGATGAGTGCACGCATCATCGACTTTATTTTCGAGAGTCCAAGTGGGGGAGATCACTAAATAGTTTTTCTAAACCCTGTTTTGATTAAAATTGAATTTTATTTTATATTCTCTATAGTATGACTTGATATATATTAATATAAGTATATATTATTTCAAACTTGATTTGAATTGAAACCGGAGTTGAAATTCTTAAGTTCTTTAATATTTAATAATTATAAACTATTGAGATAAACAAATACTTGAATCATTACAGAACTTCTAAATTGTGAAATGAGAAATGAACCTAAGAGCTAAGTGAAAATATCAATTGAAGTAGATATCCTTAGAATTAGGAAATTATGAACTTAAAATAAAATTAAAACTGTAAAACTCGCATAGTATTAAATTTCATTCTATGGCATAAATATAACTTACCAGAATATTTAAGAAGTTCAAAAATGTTATATGAATTGTTAATTGGATAATATACAAGTTTAGGTTTGAATAATGAAATATGCATTTAATTAATGGTTTGCAAATATAAATAAAATTGTTAGTAAATAATTGGAATTTAAATTAACATTTAAAGGTGATTCACAATTATGTTAATATAAAATGGAAATACTATATGTGAATGTAAATGTGAAATTAAATTATAGTGAAATTTAAGTAATGACTTAAGAATTAATTAATTGAAAATTCAACTTTGAATGAAAAGAGGTTGTATGTTGTTTAACTACATTCTATTTGCATAACTATAACTTACCAAATACTTAAAAAGTTTAAAATGTTAATAAAGATAAGTAAATGAATAATATACAAGTGTGATTGCGAATAATAAAATATGAAGATCTATTGATAGTTGTAAATATAAAGGAAATTTAAGTTGTAAAATGAATTAAATTTAAAATTAGTAAATGGAAACTAATTAAATTTGAATGAAACTAAATGTCAATAAACTTGGAAGTGTATGAAATTAAAATTTTGACTTGGAAATATAAAATTGATTTAGTGTAGATTTTGGATGGATGTTAATGTTTGATATACATTGGTTGTTAGATGGATGATAATTGATTAAATAGAATTCATTAGTGTAAATGGAATTGAATAAACGGAATAATTTTTTTTAAATAATTAAATTCAAATTTGAAGCAAAGTGAAATTAAATATAATTGAATTCAAATTAAATTTGAGCAATTTGACTTGAATTTAAATTATGAATGAAACAAACTTGAATAAATCGGAAACAATTCGAATGTAAACTTATTTCATGGATAAATCAGAAAATAAACAACTTTGTGTTTATGATTGTTCTTTAGAAAATTTGAAGTTTGATGGTTTGTACTTTGAAAGAAATAAAAGCAAATTTTGGAAAAATCCAAAATTGTCCAATTTATGCTGAAACGAAAACAACCATAACTTTTAAATGGCCAGACGGAATTCGACGATCTTAGACTTCTCGGAAAGATTAGAAACTGTAGCATGACTTTTGTTTAGAGTGTCTTGAGAAATTCCTTCATCTACTAGGTTAAAAACTTGAATGTTACTCGCTGTCCTGTGTAAAAATAAGTAAAATCAGTAGCATATACCCTTAGTATTTTCGCCATAACTTTTTTCTGGTTCATCGGAATTTGACGATCTTGCCCTTTCTGGAAAGCTTAGAACTTAAGCTAAAACTTTTGTTTTAAATGTCTTGTGTTTTTCTGTCATTTAGAGGGTCAAAAACGAGAGAGAACGTCGCTGACCTGCGCAATTCATTGCCCAGGCTGAGGCGTATCCTCTAAGTAAAACGGCCGTAACTTTTGAACGGATGGTCCGAATTCGATGATTTTGGATATTCCGGAAAGCCTGAAACAAATGCAATAACTTTTATTTAGATTTCCTTACAAGATTTCAACGTTTATGTGACTAAAAAACTTGTATTTGTTTGCTGTCCTGAATTTAGAATCTCGGTTTTGAAACTAAACATGTTATACGTATGTTGTTTATGCTAAGTATATCGATCTGTCTTTATATGCATGGTTCTAACTTGGTTATTGAGCATTTTAGTAGGTAGCAAAGGGGTTGCGCTTCGCTTGTGAAGCTCGCTTCTACGCTAAGTGCAAAATGTAAGTTAAAATGCTAATAAACGCTTAACAAAAGGTACGTTCTCGGATTACGGTTTATGTTGTGATATATTATTGTGTTCCCCATGTTTTGGGATGCCTCATTCTTGTAATGAGATGTATATCACGCAATTATTACCACTGTGAAATTTTTCGGTCCTAGCCGCGCAAAGGAGGTGCTGCCGAATTTTTTCAAAAATCCGGAAGTTAGAAAATTTTGAGATTGAAAAAAAATCCTATAACTAAATTTTGCAAATAAGTCGAATATTTGAATGAATTATATCTAAATGATGGTTTCTCCTTCTCCGTTCCTTTTCGAGGACGAAAAGTTTTAAGTGGGGGAGAATGTAACGACCCGTATTTTTAACACTTTAAAAATACGAATTAAAATGAAAATTTTGGATAAAAATCCGAAGGAAATAAAATTTTGTGTTGTTAAATGTAAATTACAAGTTAAAATACAAAACTGAATTCTGAAATAACTTATTTGTAAATTAAATACGGATGTTAACTTGTAATTGAACGTAAGTAAGGATTTAAATTTGAATGTAACAAGTAATTAAATTGAATTGAATTTGATTGTAAACAATGAAATAAATAAAATGGTAGATTTAATATTGAAGTTATAATATGGAAATCAACGTAAATGAATGTAATTTAATATTACTGTGAATTTAAATAAGATGATAGTTGAAGAAAATGAAAGTAAATGAATTATAAACTATTGATAATAATGTATAAGTAAATAGTTGATTCAATAATGAAAGTGTAAATCGAAACAAAAGAATTCATTTGGAATTAAATAACTTGAATTTGAATTATAATATAATTGAACGCTGAATCTAATATAATCTTTTATATTGGATTTATAATGGAAAACTAAATTGTAAAAGATTGTTAATTACTGTGAAATTTAAAAATAGGATTTGTGAACAATTGAAATTTGATTTAAAAGTTAATAATTTAAAATTGGGAATTTTATATTGGAATTAAACAGTCGAATAATTTATTTTTCGAATATTGGATTTAATTAGGCAATTAAATCGATAATTTAATAAGTTAAATTTCAGAAATAATTGAAAATCGAGTTGAATATGATTGAAAATGATTTGTAAAATTTTATCTTATCATATTGGAGTTATAAGAATGTTATAGAACTTTTAAAATTAATTTTTGAGTTAATTTGCGAAAATTGAATATTTTAATATTTAATTATCGATTGTAAAATAGCTAATTTTTGAACAGTCTCAGAATTGAACGAAACAAGTTCCATTGGGTCCGTAATAGTTAGTTATTACCGGATTTCAATTTTCGTATCAATCGGAATTACGGTTTGACCGTGGCAGCTCGAAACGCATCGAGTTATTTTTAATTTATAAATCGTCGAGTTAAAAATAGTCATTTTTTTCAAAAAGTCTCTGATTTCGACGAAACCAGTTTCATCGGATCCGTAATGGGATATTATTGTAAGGTTTCAAATTTCATAATTTTTGGATTTACCGTTTGTCCGGTACGAATTAAAACGCATCGAAATCGGTTTAAATCGGTTTAATTTAAATCGAACGTTTATTGCCATAACTCACACATACGATCGAATTAGGTTCCGAAACCTATTCCATTGTGTCCGGAACGTGGGATAAACCCTAGAAACGCCGGTCACCGCGCGTAAATCGGAGTTCGGAAAATCGAGTGAATAGTGATTTTCGGTAAATGTCTATAAAAGGACCCCTTTATCATTTCATTAGCAAAACCCTAACTGTAACATCCCGAAATTTTCGACTTTCGAAAATTCGACATCGATACTCACTTTATCGACTACCGAGCCATCGAATGCCGGAAACCCGAAAAGTTATGGTTTTAGGAAGAAGAAAAAGGTAGAAGAAGAAGAAAGGAGAAGAAAGAGAGAAGAGAGAAGAAAGAACAACAGAAAACACATCCGAACAGAGACAATATCAGAGTCTTACACATCGCAGCGGAACAATATACAATAGATAATTACTAGTCTTTTAAAACAAAGAACTATATCATTTTATACATACATCAATCATCAGAGTCAATATACAACAATGGACAGTTATATAAACTTGTCCTCATACAGAATACACAGCGGAATAAATACTATCAGATACAAATACTACGTCTCGTCATCCAGCTTATCTCCAAAGCTCCAGAATATCCAGAATATCCTGATAATATAACTCTAGACTGCCCGTGTGGAAATTGGTGGGCACCCAGAGTTTAGAAGGGAAACAATAAACTCCGAGTCAGTCATGGTGACTGGTGTGAGATCGTAAAACAGTTATCTTTTAAAATAAACAACAGAGAATTTTAAAGTAAATTCGCAATGCTTTTGGAAAATGAAACTACCATAAGACCTCCTGCCACACACACAATGCAAACGCAGACTTGGAGGAGATTTCTTCTTATGATAGTCAAAGATGCTTACTACGCAAAAATCAAATTCTTTTTTGATATTATTATTAGTGCATAGTGTAGAAAACATTTCGAAAGTATAATATTAATCTTAGCCAACATACGACCAGTATCGTATGCCTACTATAGCTACCATCCAAATAGTGGGGCGCCACCATAAGTGAATGGCAGGTTCTACAACTAATACCGTACAAGGCTCGTATTGTTTCTTTGGATTTCCAACAAATGGTCAGGCCAAGGAACTTCCTCTCCACGATGGGTACGTCCCTGGAATAGACGACCCGAGAACCTAACGTTACGGTTAGATCTCTGCCAACACAAGGCCGGGTTACCTCTGCAAAAATAGGTAACTACTGACACGCGTATGCCATCCCCCGATCGTCACCGATCTTCCCGAGGATCACCGATTTCCAACAAACCACAAAGAAATAAATTTTGCAGCAACCACCGAGGTTAAGTATCTGGGCTCCATACCATGATACCACCTTTATCCAGAAGGAATGACATACACTAAGGGGCGCTACTCCCTAGAACCTTGCCGCATTCGTCCTGTTTCGACCATTTCCGGGGTGTGAGGCTTGACGAAGTCTCGTCCACAAAGCTACGCTTTCTCAAAAAGCCCTGCTTCGGGTCAAACAAAAATGATCAACCTATGATCACAAAGATATAAGATCAAACAAATGATCATATCGCAAATGATCAAACACTGATCATTTCACAGCAACACTCAGTATGCCACGTTACCAAATTGGGATATATCGCTGATGAATTTCAATTACATAACCTCTGAGCTCGTACGTCTCAGAGAAGGGTGTTAAGCTAAGAGAATAAATTCTCCGCCACCAACAGATATGTATTTGAAAGAAATCAGCTTTACATCTCAAATTGTAACGTCAGACACACAATCCATATAAGTCTGTTCCAGGATCGAACAGAACCGAAGGCACTTCTCACGAAGCCCTTGCAATTCCGGATAACTTTCAATCACGTCAGGACTTCCCGTCACTAAGGGTGATAAAACCTCTAAATCGAAGATCAGTCGATGTAGAGTAACTCGACGGTAATCCTTCCGTTTTCAAAAATATCCGGTCTTCAACACCGGTCTTCGAATGCAATTCATAACGACGTATCACATATTCGGAATGGGTTATACGACCCCATGGTCCTTTCCCGGCTAACCCGAATAGTGAGCGATTATTCAAAAATAAGTGTGGCATTCAAATTCATCCAATTCACAACAAATACCTATCTAAAGGTAATTATTGATAGTCGGTTATTTAACTATCAATAAAGATGCGCAACATCCTCAGATTCCAAATAATTTTCCAAATTATTTCATCTTCAAAAATATCTTTACTAGATATATTATTTCCACACTTCAATCATTTGAAAACAATTTCAAATCAACTTCCACATTTCAATTTATCTTTACTAGGTAAAATCTCAAAACAGTTCATTTCATATTGGAAAAGCATTTCCATACTTATTTAAAAAATAAGTATTTCACAAATCATTTATTTTCACACTTAGAAAATATTCGATATACTTAAAATCAAAATTAAGTATATATCTCATTCTTTAAGGAAATCATTCTTAAATCACATTTATTTGAGTCAAAACGAATGTTGCGTAAAACATCGTTACGACGACTCGAAATCACTAGTATAGGGATTCAGAATTAAGATAGATATATAAATCCCAATACTATATAAAATATTTCCTTTCGGAAATCATTTACTATAACAACAGTGTTATAGTCCACCATTTCCTTATGGTTCGAAAACGTCTATTTCAACAATAAATGTTGAAATCTATGATTTCGATAGTTCACACGTTTTAAAACATCTTTTAAAACAATTAACTTCATTTCATAATATCGCATTCCCAAAACTCTATCCATTTTACTTAAAAATATATTCACTGTCCAAAATCGTGAATATACTTCACTAACCACATTTCAGTCTTTTCTACACATTTTATTTCAATAAAAATTCGCTATTCAAAATCGCGAATATATCTTCTTTAAAAATCTTCTATATTTAATTTATCAAATCCAATTGATTTCGAATTTATAAAACAACTTTCATAAATTCTATTTTCTATTCTATAACAACTTCGATTTTGTAAATTTCCTTTAATGACCCATTCAATTTTATAACTCATCGTATACATCAAAAATCCATATTATAAGTTAAATACTTATAATTTATTTATTTTAAAAGGAATCGTTCTTTTAAACTTTACAAACTGTAAATAAACCCATTTTAACATCATTTTCATTTTTAAATCCACATTCCCAAATATTCACTTTTAACCCCAAAATCAAATCCCAAATTTATTTCTAATTTTACTTCAATACCAAATCAATTTCAATATTCATTTCTAAATTAATTTCCCATCCCAAATCATTTTATATTGATTTTTCCAAACTTGTTTCAATTTGCCAATTAAATTTATAATTGGACTTCCAACTTATTTCATTTTAAACAAATTCCTCTTAAAGAAAATAAATCTCTTTATCCTTTTCCAACTATTTAGAAATCTAAATTTTAATCAAATTCTCCAATTTAAATCACTATTATACGAAATTCATTTATTTAACGTTTTCACTTGATTCTGGAATAAATTCAATAAGATTTCAAAAATCAGCCTTTATTCTTTTAAATTCTTTTCTTCAAATTTATTAAATTTCTAAAATCAATTCACTTAAAAATTCCTACTTGAATTTCAAAAATTCAATTTCGTTTATTTTTGGAATCCAATGATATCAAACATCCGTTCAGCTAAATTTTTAGCTTTCAATCAATTTCCAGACATCGATTTGATCAATAACATCAATATAATCATTCACAGATTTATACCACAGTATAAATTAAATCAATCAATGTGAGGGGTCCAGTTGGATCCCTCCAACCTGTTTCCCTGCATCCAAAGACGTTAGCACAATACCAATTCCGCTCCAGTACGGAATTATCGCGGTATATAGGTTTTTATAAATCCGCTTACTAACGGCGCAATAGGGTCTCATCCGCTATACGAGGCGGGAAATCAATCAATCCAATATATACATATGCCAATATGTATATACTGCTATATATATAGATATATCCTATCATATCTAATAGCACATTCAAACAAAATCAATCAATAACTGCAAATCAAAATTTTCCTTCGAGTGAGAAAATCTCACCTTAGCTTTTAATAGCAATCCGTTTCCAATCCGACTTGTTTTCTTGACTTATTTGACCTTGTATAAATAATTATACAATTTATCAATATTCGAATAAAATTGAAAAATTAAATTCCATTTGATAATTCAATTAATCCGTGATTTGCTTTTATTGTAAACAAATACCTTTAAATTTCAAACAAATTTCTTTTAACAAATTTATTTAACTAAAATGAAATTTACCACCAAGTTTCTCTAAATAAATATTTTCATATAATGACAATAATTAAATGAACCATTTAAACCAATTAATTTCTTTATATCGAATAATAACTTCCCTTTTTATAATTTTAAACTAAGTTTCCCGTAATAATTTATTTAACCAAACATTTGATTTTTACTTGATAAATTAAATCTTACTCATAATTCTTTACTGTAAACACTTATCATTTTATACTTATACATTAGTATTTAACTGAAATCAAAATAAACTTGTAATTATACCTCACTGGAAATCGTCGAACCACCACCATCTAACTGCCGCGAGTCAATCATCCCCAAGCCCACTGATCAGCCTCCACGGCGCCACCTCTTCGACGACGTCAGCCCTCGTCAACTCTGAGCCCTAGCTCCAATCGCGACTTCGTCGCTTCCAAAAATCGACTCGGTCGAACGCAATTGCCTGACATCCCACGCGAGTTGTCGTGCCGTCCCCAGCCCTAGCCTCGCGTCGCTCAACTCCATCGTCGAACCAACGACAATTGCCGCCTTCTCCAACACGCGAGCCACAGAACCCAGAAACTTCGACTTCGCCTCCTACCATCGATCGTGACTCGCGATGCGCTACCACCATCCCCTCGAGTCGCCTCTGCCACGAACTCCTCCTCGCAACGCTGCCTTGGTCGAGTGCCACAACCGCACGTGTTATCCCCAAATCGAATGACGAACCTGGAGTGGCGGCCTCACCTTCACGCGCGTGCGCGGCCATTGATTTAATACCTCGAACGAAAGCTTCGTTCGTTTTGATTTATGAAGAAAAGAAATCGAGACCTTTATTATTTTTCTCTTCGGCTGTTCGAATTTGAAAGAGGGGAGAGTGGGAGAGGGTACGAAGGTATGGGGGGAGGTAACGTATTGACTGACTTTTCTTTTTCTTTTTATTTTATTTTTAAAAATTTCAAAATATCCCATATCGTATAACTAAAATTTTCGAACCCCAATTCCAGCGTGCTGTCAGGCGTCCCAAATGTTTACCCCCTATTCCGAATGCGTTGGAAAAGGTTTCAAATTCAAATTCGATTTTATGGAGAAGATAGCATTTTAAATCAAACAAATTTCAATATAAATTTCAGTACGTTTGCTTTTCGTACGATCACACGACAATTTCAAATATTACGAAATTTGAAATCCTACAAAAATTTAATATTACGGACCAAATGGAACTGGTTTCGTCGAATTCCGAGACTGTTTGAAAAATGACTATTTTTAAATATCGATTTGAACAATTAAATTCAAAACTGAATAAATCGATTTCAGATTCGATTCTGAAGTTTTAAATTATCTTCAGTATAATCAATATAAATTTTACCATCCTTTGAAATATTTTTAATCGGCCTAAATTTGAAGATATAAAATTTTATTCACTTTCAATAGATAAAATTTTATAATTTAAATCGTCAGCTTCAAATTTAAATCGGGGACTCAAATTAAATTATCGTTCAAATATTTAAAATTAATTAAATATTCTCAATTTAATTCGTTCAAAATTCTGGGTCGTTACAGACTTCCCCCCTTAAAAGAATTTCGTCCTCGAAATTACAAGTTAGGGAAAAAGGTCCTTAACTCGTCCACTATCTTTCACAATCTAATAGTTTTATCAATCTATCACACAAATCTTCTACTAAAGATTCGTTATTACTTCAACTAGTTTTTCAACTTCAATTACAGGTTTCAAACAACACTGTTTACTTCTCAATTCAAATTCGAGTTTAAATTCAAATTTAAACTGTCAAAATTTCTCAAAAATTTTCTAACACTCTAAATTTTCGAAAAATTTCGCCAGCGTCTCCTTTGCGCGGCTGATACGGTACGACTACAAAACGTCCCTACGGACTCTCAGATTTCAAAAAGAAAAAGAAAAAGCCAAGCGGCTAGACCAGAAATCATCAAAAACTCATATTATAATTCAAATACGTACCTTTTGTCGAGCAATTCAAATTATCTGTGAAATCAAATTCAATTCCCTTTATACCTGTATATCTACTAGCCATAATATCTAGTTATAACATCCAACTATTTTGCAAATTTTATTACAACTTCTAATATCAACTTCTTATACCATTTCTAGTTTACTATAGAAGTTGTATCCATTATCATTCAATTTCACATTTCACATTCATTTGAATTTAATCTACACTTTCAATCTAATTTAGATTCAGTTTACTTCTGAATATTGAATTTCATCAATTATCTTTAGTTCACTTCAAACTAATCTTAAAGCTTCATTTTATTTCACACAATTCAAATTTGTTTCAACATTCAGTTTCAATTTTATTCACTTACAATTGTAAATTCCATTTATTTGAAATTTTTTTCTTCTTACTTGAATTTATTTGCAATTCTGAACCATTCTTTTATTTAGTTCACAATTCAAGTTTCAATTTAACTAATTCAACTTCCATTTCTGTATTTCGTGAATTAATAAATTATCAAAGTAGCTTATTCGGATTCAAGTCTCATTTCATTTTCAATTTCAATTTTATCGCTTACAGATTCGCAATGAATCTCAACTTTCAATTTTACTTTCATATGGTATTCCAGAATCTTACCAACATTTCAAAATCATTTTGAAACAAATCAAATTATCTTTTGAATTTTCAAAACAAAATCCAATTTTCCGAACAACTTCCATTTAAAACAATTTGGCAGCAATTCCTCTTTTTGGAAACCCGAAAATGAACACCGGTGATGTCGCGATCATCGTCGGAATTATTTTCCAGCGACCGACAAGAGTTTAGAGCTTTCATTTCTCCAAAATACTTTCCAAAACCTTCGAAATTCATTTTCAAATCAAAAAGATTTAAACTTTCAAATCTCCAAAATTTTCAAATTCTTTTCAAAACATTTCCAAATACTTCTCTGGAATTCCGTTTCAAATTACAAGTCACAATTATAATTTACATTCTTAAATTTCATTCGTATATGAATTTATTTCTTAACTTTGGAGTTACGATTTCCATTTCTTATTCCATTTCATATAATAATGATAACATTTCAATATTATCACTTTCCTAACAACCAAACATCCATATACTATGATAATTCATAGAAAATCATTTCGTTTCTATACAAAAATAGTTTTGGGTAAAATTATTTCATTCACCCTATTTTTAAAACAATACTATGTCGTCTTGCCTCGTTTAAGTGTTTAGAAATCCCTATCGATAATATGGCGTCCCACATACCGACCAAAATTCACAAACATCTCAACGGATAAGCAAACACAATATAAAACATTTTTATATTCAAATAACAAATACGCGCTCGTATCTATTATTACACTCAACTCATTCTAGAGTACTACTGACTCTATTTCTAATGAGTAACACCCAACAGAGCAGGGTTGTCGCTTAACCATATGCTCTGATACCACTTGTAACATCCCGAAATTTTCGACTTTCGAAAATTCGACATCGATACTCACTTTATCGACTACCGAGCCATCGAATGCCGGAAACCCGAAAAGTTATGGTTTTAGGAAGAAGAAAAAGGTAGAAGAAGAAGAAAGGAGAAGAAAGAGAGAAGAGAGAAGAAAGAACAACAGAAAACACATCCGAACAGAGACAATATCAGAGTCTTACACATCGCAGCGGAACAATATACAATAGATAATTACTAGTCTTTTAAAACAAAGAACTATATCATTTTATACATACATCAATCATCAGAGTCAATATACAACAATGGACAGTTATATAAACTTGTCCTCATACAGAATACACAGCGGAATAAATACTATCAGATACAAATACTACGTCTCGTCATCCAGCTTATCTCCAAAGCTCCAGAATATCCAGAATATCCTGATAATATAACTCTAGACTGCCCGTGTGGAAATTGGTGGGCACCCAGAGTTTAGAAGGGAAACAATAAACTCCGAGTCAGTCATGGTGACTGGTGTGAGATCGTAAAACAGTTATCTTTTAAAATAAACAACAGAGAATTTTAAAGTAAATTCGCAATGCTTTTGGAAAATGAAACTACCATAAGACCTCCCGCCACACACACAATGCAAACGCAGACTTGGAGGAGATTTCTTCTTATGATAGTCAAAGATGCTTACTACGCAAAAATCAAATTCTTTTTTGATATTATTATTAGTGCATAGTGTAGAAAACATTTCGAAAGTATAATATTAATCTTAGCCAACATACGACCAGTATCGTATGCCTACTATAGCTACCATCCAAATAGTGGGGCGCCACCATAAGTGAATGGCAGGTTCTACAACTAATACCGTACAAGGCTCGTATTGTTTCTTTGGATTTCCAACAAATGGTCAGGCCAAGGAACTTCCTCTCCACGATGGGTACGTCCCTGGAATAGACGACCCGAGAACCTAACGTTACGGTTAGATCTCTGCCAACACAAGGCCGGGTTACCTCTGCAAAAATAGGTAACTACTGACACGCGTATGCCATCCCCCGATCGTCACCGATCTTCCCGAGGATCCCCGATTTCCAACAAACCACAAAGAAATAAATTTTGCAGCAACCACCGAGGTTAAGTATCTGGGCTCCATACCATGATACCACCTTTATCCAGAAGGAATGACATACACTAAGGGGCGCTACTCCCTAGAACCTTGCCGCATTCGTCCTGTTTCGACCATTTCCGGGGTGTGAGGCTTGACGAAGTCTCGTCCACAAAGCTACGCTTTCTCAAAAAGCCCTGCTTCGGGTCAAACAAAAATGATCAACCTATGATCACAAAGATATAAGATCAAACAAATGATCATATCGCAAATGATCAAACACTGATCATTTCACAGCAACACTCAGTATGCCACGTTACCAAATTGGGATATATCGCTGATGAATTTCAATTACATAACCTCTGAGCTCGTACGTCTCAGAGAAGGGTGTTAAGCTAAGAGAATAAATTCTCCGCCACCAACAGATATGTATTTGAAAGAAATCAGCTTTACATCTCAAATTGTAACGTCAGACACACAATCCATATAAGTCTGTTCCGGGATCGAACAGAACCGAAGGCACTTCTCACGAAGCCCTTGCAATTCCGGATAACTTTCAATCACGTCAGGACTTCCCGTCACTAAGGGTGATAAAACCTCTAAATCGAAGATCAGTCGATGTAGAGTAACTCGACGGTAATCCTTCCGTTTTCAAAAATATCCGGTCTTCAACACCGGTCTTCGAATGCAATTCATAACGACGTATCACATATTCGGAATGGGTTATACGACCCCATGGTCCTTTCCCGGCTAACCCGAATAGTGAGCGATTATTCAAAAATAAGTGTGGCATTCAAATTCATCCAATTCACAACAAATACCTATCTAAAGGTAATTATTGATAGTCGGTTATTTAACTATCAATAAAGATGCGCAACATCCTCAGATTCCAAATAATTTTCCAAATTATTTCATCTTCAAAAATATCTTTACTAGATATATTATTTCCACACTTCAATCATTTGAAAACAATTTCAAATCAACTTCCACATTTCAATTTATCTTTACTAGGTAAAATCTCAAAACAGTTCATTTCATATTGGAAAAGCATTTCCATACTTATTTAAAAAATAAGTATTTCACAAATCATTTATTTTCACACTTAGAAAATATTCGATATACTTAAAATCAAAATTAAGTATATATCTCATTCTTTAAGGAAATCATTCTTAAATCACATTTATTTGAGTCAAAACGAATGTTGCGTAAAACATCGTTACGACGACTCGAAATCACTAGTATAGGGATTCAGAATTAAGATAGATATATAAATCCCAATACTATATAAAATATTTCCTTTCGGAAATCATTTACTATAACAACAGTGTTATAGTCCACCATTTCCTTATGGTTCGAAAACGTCTATTTCAACAATAAATGTTGAAATCTATGATTTCGATAGTTCACACGTTTTAAAACATCTTTTAAAACAATTAACTTCATTTCATAATATCGCATTCCCAAAACTCTATCCATTTTACTTAAAAATATATTCACTGTCCAAAATCGTGAATATACTTCACTAACCACATTTCAGTCTTTTCTACACATTTTATTTCAATAAAAATTCGCTATTCAAAATCGCGAATATATCTTCTTTAAAAATCTTCTATATTTAATTTATCAAATCCAATTGATTTCGAATTTATAAAACAACTTTCATAAATTCTATTTTCTATTCTATAACAACTTCGATTTTGTAAATTTCCTTTAATGACCCATTCAATTTTATAACTCATCGTATACATCAAAAATCCATATTATAAGTTAAATACTTATAATTTATTTATTTTAAAAGGAATCGTTCTTTTAAACTTTACAAACTGTAAATAAACCCATTTTAACATCATTTTCATTTTTAAATCCACATTCCCAAATATTCACTTTTAACCCCAAAATCAAATCCCAAATTTATTTCTAATTTTACTTCAATACCAAATCAATTTCAATATTCATTTCTAAATTAATTTCCCATCCCAAATCATTTTATATTGATTTTTCCAAACTTGTTTCAATTTGCCAATTAAATTTATAATTGGACTTCCAACTTATTTCATTTTAAACAAATTCCTCTTAAAGAAAATAAATCTCTTTATCCTTTTCCAACTATTTAGAAATCTAAATTTTAATCAAATTCTCCAATTTAAATCACTATTATACGAAATTCATTTATTTAACGTTTTCACTTGATTCTGGAATAAATTCAATAAGATTTCAAAAATCAGCCTTTATTCTTTTAAATTCTTTTCTTCAAATTTATTAAATTTCTAAAATCAATTCACTTAAAAATTCCTACTTGAATTTCAAAAATTCAATTTCGTTTATTTTTGGAATCCAATGATATCAAACATCCGTTCAGCTAAATTTTTAGCTTTCAATCAATTTCCAGACATCGATTTGATCAATAACATCAATATAATCATTCACAGATTTATACCACAGTATAAATTAAATCAATCAATGTGAGGGGTCCAGTTGGATCCCTCCAACCTGTTTCCCTGCATCCAAAGACGTTAGCACAATACCAATTCCGCTCCAGTACGGAATTATCGCGGTATATAGGTTTTTATAAATCCGCTTACTAACGGCGCAATAGGGTCTCATCCGCTATACGAGGCGGGAAATCAATCAATCCAATATATACATATGCCAATATGTATATACTGCTATATATATAGATATATCCTATCATATCTAATAGCACATTCAAACAAAATCAATCAATAACTGCAAATCAAAATTTTCCTTCGAGTGAGAAAATCTCACCTTAGCTTTTAATAGCAATCCGTTTCCAATCCGACTTGTTTTCTTGACTTATTTGACCTTGTATAAATAATTATACAATTTATCAATATTCGAATAAAATTGAAAAATTAAATTCCATTTGATAATTCAATTAATCCGTGATTTGCTTTTATTGTAAACAAATACCTTTAAATTTTAAACAAATTTCTTTTAACAAATTTATTTAACTAAAATGAAATTTACCACCAAGTTTCTCTAAATAAATATTTTCATATAATGACAATAATTAAATGAACCATTTAAACCAATTAATTTCTTTATATCGAATAATAACTTCCCTTTTTATAATTTTAAACTAAGTTTCCCGTAATAATTTATTTAACCAAACATTTGATTTTTACTTGATAAATTAAATCTTACTCATAATTCTTTACTGTAAACACTTATCATTTTATACTTATACATTAGTATTTAACTGAAATCAAAATAAACTTGTAATTATACCTCACTGGAAATCGTCGAACCACCACCATCTAACTGCCGCGAGTCAATCATCCCCAAGCCCACTGATCAGCCTCCACGGCGCCACCTCTTCGACGACGTCAGCCCTCGTCAACTCCGAGCCCTAGCTCCAATCGCGACTTCGTCGCTTCCAAAAATTGACTCGGTCGAACGCAATTGCCTGACATCCCACGCGAGTTGTCATGCCGTCCCCAGCCCTAGCCTCGCGTCGCTCAACTCCATCGTCGAACCAACGACAATTTCCGCCTTCTCCAACACGCGAGCCACAGAACCCAGAAACTTCGACTTCGCCTCCTACCATCGATCGTGACTCGCGATGCGCTACCACCATCCCCTCGAGTCGCCTCTGCCACGAACTCCTCCTCGCAACGCTGCCTTGGTCGAGTGCCACAACCGCACGTGTTATCCCCAAATCGAACGACGAACCTGGAGTGGCGGCCTCACCTTCACGCGCGTGCGCGGCCATTGATTTAATACCTCGAACGAAAGCTTCGTTCGTTTTGATTTATGAAGAAAAGAAATCGAGACCTTTATTATTTTTCTCTTCGGCTGTTCGAATTTGAAAGAGGGGAGAGTGGGAGAGGGTACGAAGGTATGGGGGGAGGTAACGTATTGACTGACTTTTCTTTTTCTTTTTATTTTATTTTTAAAAATTTCAAAATATCCCATATCGTATAACTAAAATTTTCGAACCCCAATTCCAGCGTGCTGTCAGGCGTCCCAAATGTTTACCCCCTATTCCGAATGCGTTGGAAAAGGTTTCAAATTCAAATTCGATTTTATGGAGAAGATAGCATTTTAAATCAAACAAATTTCAATATAAATTTCAGTACGTTTGCTTTTCGTACGATCACACGACAATTTCAAATATTACGAAATTTGAAATCCTACAAAAATTTAATATTACGGACCAAATGGAACTGGTTTCGTCGAATTCCGAGACTGTTTGAAAAATGACTATTTTTAAATATCGATTTGAACAATTAAATTCAAAACTGAATAAATCGATTTCAGATTCGATTCTGAAGTTTTAAATTATCTTCAGTATAATCAATATAAATTTTACCATCCTTTGAAATATTTTTAATCGGCCTAAATTTGAAGATATAAAATTTTATTCACTTTCAATAGATAAAATTTTATAATTTAAATCGTCAGCTTCAAATTTAAATCGGGGACTCAAATTAAATTATCGTTCAAATATTTAAAATTAATTAAATATTCTCAATTTAATTCGTTCAAAATTCTGGGTCGTTACACTAACCCTAATATTGCCAGCCGCCACTTGAAAATTCGAAGGCCAGAATTTCACCATCTTCTTCCCTTAATATCTCTCAATCCGTTCAACGAAATCGAAAAATTCCAAAAGCAAAGTTGTAGATCTCGGCGAGCTCTTCAAATCCATACGGAGATGATCAAAATCGGAGCATCGGATCAACGGGAATTTGCATTTAAAGTTCCGTGTTTGTCCTCGTTTTGCGTGCAGCTGGGATGGCCGAGCTCCACCCTATTATAGCTGAAGGTAGCTCTCGCCGAGGCCTTCGATATGGTGTATCCTGATCGTCCTAGAAGTCGATGTGGTGGGGTGCGAAATTCATGAAGGAGAGGCGGCTTTGGGTTGTCTTCGTGCGTGATTTCCTGGAGCATGCGAACGTGAGTTTGGGGGAGAAGCAAGGGACAGGCTGGATTGCAGGGTGATGGATCTCACGGCTTAGATTGATCTAGGTTGTGAAAAATTAAATTATGTTGTAAATTTATGAATATAAAATCGTGTAACTTCTAAAATTCATAACTTTTTCATACGAGGTCGAAAACGCGCGAAACTTTTTGCGTTGGAATCGTATGGACGAGCTCTACGCGATGCAACTAGATTGGAATCATTTGGAGCTATAGAAAATTTTGAGTTAAATCGAACGCCGTTCGATTTGATTTAAAATCGTAAAATCAAGGTGAGTGTTTTATAACGCTCACAACGTACTGAATATCTTTATGCTAGTTGAATTGACATTATGAAGTGTTATGATTTTATTTGTCGTTGTTAGATATAAATTAATTGTCATATAGCTTGTTATCTGAATCAACCATTGAAAAATGAAATTGACAGTTAAATTGAAATTGAAATTGAGTTGCGATTAAATTACCTGACATTGATAACTATGAAACTGCCATGAATTGTATTGACTATTGGATGATGTATTGTGATGGATGTCATTGGTTGATGTTTGAATGTTTGGATGTTTATTTGCTTATATATATACTGTTATGCATACACATGACACTGTGATATAATTTAAGTGACATATGTTCATCCCTGACATTTAATTGAAATAAATAATCACTTGGCCATAGGATAGAAAATTATATACGGACACTGAATTTGGCTAAATTAATAATTTTTGAAATCGTCGTTGAAATTTATTTAAATGTTTTGATATAAAAGTTATAAATAAAAATCGATTTATAGAAATTGAATTCATCGAAAAATTGAGTTTGGAATGTTGAAATGAATTTTGGTTAAAGGAATTTTGTTAAATAATTAAGTTGAGACTTTGAAATTTGAAAATTGAATATGATTGAATGTCGAAAATTGATTTGTTTAAAGATTTAACTTTTATTCGAACTTTGAATATTTCTAAGAAAAGTTATATGAAATGATATTTCAGGATTGAAGTTAGAATTGAAACTTGGATTCAAAAATTTGTTATTAAAAGAAAATTTGATTTAATGTTTAAATCGATATTTTGAAATTGGATTTGGAATTGAAATTGGAATTTAAATTAATTTGGAATTGAAATTTAAATTCATTTGGGATTGGGAATTAATTTGGAATTGGAAATTAATTTGAAATTGGAAATTTAAAGTGAACGGAATTTGGTTTATTGAATTCGAAATTTATATGGAATCAAAATTTATTCGAGTTGAAACCGGAATTGAATCAATTAAATCGAAATGGACATTGAAATTGATTTGGGTAGGAAATTGGGAAGTTGACCGGTTTGACTTTGGAATTTGTTTAAATGAATATTTTAGTATAATTGATTTAAAATCTATATTCTTTAAATATTGAAATTATTTTGATTTTCAAACTGTTTTACTATATAAACCATTTTTTATATTCAAATTATTTTCGATTAAACTATTTAAATATTTTCTATTAAACTATTTTAACTATTTTAATTATTTAAACTACTTTTAAATTACTTAAAACTATTTTCTAAAATTTTCAAGCTGGTCAATAAGGTGAATTGTTTATATTTAAATCTCGAATTTAAATACGAATTGGGTTAAATGAAGTTGCAACCTAAATTGAAATTCGAAATGATTTTGAAATTGAAATGAGATATTGAGGCGAAAAATGATTTTTGAAACGGAATCTTACATTTTGAATAGATATGATGATATTTGAAATGGATTTGATTTTTGAAGCGAATATGATATTTTGATATCAATTATGAATCGAGTTAAAATGTAAAAGAGCCATCGGTGTAATAATACGTAGTTATTGAAGAGACCGGGATCGGATATGGACATACTCTCTGTCGATACCGAAAACCACTTTAATAACTATTATACGCGGAGTGTTGATCCAGAATGAAGTGGATGGTCTGGTGAACGCGTTGACTGAAGAAAGAGAACGATATTGGATGACCCCTGACATGACTAAAACAGGAGCCGCGCCGGGCCATTGAGGTTCGCCACCTCTAGCGGACACACTTCTTCGATACCTTATCTATTACTTTTGTGATTCGATTTGGGTGCACCCCTTGATTTGGGAGTGTTGTTTCGCGGTGTTGGGATAGTAGCTGCTATGCCCAACATCAGTCCGGATCACGCAACTACTAGTATCCTAGTTGGTATCGCCTCATGTACCTTGTCATACTGATTATCCTATTCGCGACCACTACGTTTTGGTTTGTACCTTTAGCATATGGATTGCCCTCTGGTGACTTCCGGTTTTGGGGAAACTACGGTCTTGTATATGCTCTTGGGAATAAAAATGTGTTAAGGGTGGAATGGGCCATGGCTTAACGCTAGTTTGATATTTTACTTTATGATAGACATTATTGTATATAGCGTATTCTATTACATAGTAGATAGTTTAACGGATCCTTGAGAGATGGAAAATCCTGTAACATCTCTTAAGTTATTGCACTCACGTTGACACTGGATACGAGATGCCAAACCCCGTAAACATCTCCGACGCCGTCACACTCATATTTATTTACGATTGATTTAACTTACATGAGGATATTTTAGTCCTGACTCGAGTGTTTTGTCTTTTCATTACGCTCGGGTCAGCCTGAGCATTTCAGTTTAGGTTGAAGATCATTTCCTTGGAGGACGGAGACGAAGATTTGGTATATTATCTACTACTATTATATTCATTCCATTCCACTGCATTGTTGTATGATATTTGCTGTGTATGTAACTATGATAAATGTTGTATAATAATAATCAAATGTATTCATTTCAAATGTATTCATTTAATTAACAGCTTCATGAACTGTTATTTTATTATCATACTTTAGCCTTCCGCTGTGAGATTCTGTGTTGTTTCATTTTCTTTTTTTCTTTTCTTTTCTTTTCTTATTTACCCCAAATTAACAATCCTCCATTTTGAATGGTTTGAGTTGACATGTGTGTTTGATCATCGACTTAAACTGTACAAAAAGGCGGGTCGTTACAATGATGTCAACATCATGGAATGTATGACCACCATGCTTGACTCTCTTATGTTCGTCAGACATAATCTTCTTATATAGATTGACAATGAACTCATCGTATTTTTTTTATCCATCAATTATTTTTTATGCAGAATAATATCTTATAAATGCCAAAGAGGTCATTTTCAAAGCCTTTAGTTTCAACAATTTCTCCTAAAAATCGACTTACTTTTCTATAAGTTCAACTCCAGCTTGATCCAGTTCGACTTGTGCTTTAGGGAAAAAGGACTTAACAACATCCAATTTAGCTTTAAGGGCAGACACTTTTCTATATTCGAGACAAAGCAACTCTTAGCTCCTCCCTTGCAACTGTATTTTGGTCAGTCTTGTTAGTTTGCGGAAGTAAGGATCTTAAGGCTAATTTAACAGTATAAAGGGGTAAATAGTGTTTAATAACTTTTATGAATCTTTTTGAATTCTTTTTAGATTATAATTTAAACAATGCAAATTGAAAATCACATATGCAAACACAGATAAATATAAATGAAGTAAAAGTAAAAAAGTAAAGATTTGGAGAGATCACATTAGGGTTTTTATAAAGGTTCGATGTTACCCTACACCCAGTCCCGTACAATTTCTTGTACAGATTTCTTTTCAAATACCAAAATTTATACAATCTCGATTTAAAGGCTACGAGACACACTCTTCAGATTTTTTGGGCTCTAGGCACACTGATTGGATTCGGACGGGACACAAGCACACCCATTTGGATTCAAACGGGACATCAAACACACCCACTTGATCAGACAAGACACAAGCACACAACTTGGATTTTAGGGACACCAAGCACACCAAAGAGTATTTTAATATGATTTGATAGATTTTGCAAAATCAATTTCTTGATCTTGAGTACAAATATCCTATAACCTCTTGTATAGCACTTTGGCCTTGATTTGAGTGAGAGTGATCAGAGAGTGTACAATAGAGAATCGAATCAATAGAGTTTAAATTTGATTTTGATTGAATTTGAGAAAATTTTGAGTAGAATTTATATTAGAAATCAAGAGAGTGAAAGAGGAGAGAAAACAAGAGAAAGTAGTTAATCAAATTTCGTTGGAAAAGCCTCTGTTTATAGATAAATAGTAGTCATGTCTATTCGTGAAGAGATACGACGATAAGACACTTCCATTAGAAATTTGAATTTTCAAAATATCGGACTATATGTTGACATATGAGGTATATGTATGTCGACATATCCTTTGTATTTTTGAAAAACAGTTTATAAAAAAATTGTTTTGAAAATATTAAGTTTGTAAATTATTTTGATACTTTGTAAAATTATTCAAGCATAGTTTATACACATTTTAATCATAATAAAACTTATGAAAACTTTATAAAATTATTTTCAAATATTTTAATATATAAAGGATTTGAATATAAATTTCTTTTGAAAATAATATATATATATATATATATATAAAGTATAAGTGAATATATATGTAAAATCAAAGTTTAATGATTGTCAAAATATACTTTTGAATACCATAAACATTTAGGAAATATAAAACCAAAAACTATATCTAAATACAATAAATTTAAAAGTATATATTAGAAAAAATACTTAAAACCTTATTATAATAATTTTTGTAAATAATTAAAAGGTCAATAATCATTTGAAAGTTATTTTGAAAAGATGTTTGAAAAGATCATTTTGAAATAGGGATATTTGAAAATCATTAAAATCCGAGAGTAGATTTTAAAATCTTTTTAAATATATGAAGAGAGATCAAAGAAGTGCTACCAGAGTTTTAACAAAATAATCTATGAATCTATAACTTATCTTGATATCTTGAATCTTCAAAACTCATGAGTCTTCAATCTCTAACTCTTGAACCCTATATCAACCTCTTGAATATTGTCTTAATATTGTACTATCTTCTTGATCAACACTTGTCTAATATCCTACACTATATACTATATATAACTTGATAAAAACATTAGTATCTATATTTGTATAATGTCATATGGTTGTTGTCATCAAACAAATACCTAAGGTACTAACAATCTCTCCCTTTTTGATGATGGCAACCATGTATATAAAATATGAAATAACTTCCCCTGACTTGCAAAACTCCCCTTTAATCTATGCCTAGATATTTTATATATTTTTCCCGTTTTGTTATCAAAAAATTAACCAAAACTCCCTTATCTAAAATACTGCATTATATTTATAAGTGATATATAAGAATAATAAGTGATAACACAAATTAATATTATTAATCCCCCCAATCCAATACATACATACTATCAATCCAAACCAAAGTCAATACAATTCAATTCAGTCTTAATTTAAGTGAATTAATCCAAACGAATAAGTTCATACACACCAATCCATACTTCTTATTCTAGTGTAATCTATTAACGTACAAATTTAAATTAAATCTTCTATATATATTTATATATATATTTAAAAATAACCAATCAACTTAAACTTCCCTACGAACTTTGTAACATCCCGCCTTTTTGTACGCTTTAAGCAGACACATATGCAGACTCAAACCGTACAGAATGGCGAATTGTTATTTGGAGTGAATAAGAAAATGAGAAAGAAATAAAAAAAACAAAATCTCACAGTGGAATGAAAAAATATAATAATCAAATAGCAGTTCATGAAGCTGTATACAAAACATTTGATTATACTTATCCAATACAAAAATCAAAGTTACACATATCAGAGAAAAATACATAACATTGCAGCGGAACAATATGATGCAGTGGAATAATATGGTAAATAATAATAATACAATCTTCGTCTTCGTCCTCCGGAAATAAGGTCTTCAAATCCTGAAATGCTCAGGCTGACCCGAGCGAATTGAAAAGACAAAACACTCGAGTCAGAACTAAAAGATCTTATGTGAGTTAAATTAACGGTAAATAAATATGAGTGTAAACGGCATCAGAGATGTTTATGGGGTTTGACATCTCCTATCCACTGTCTAACATGAGTGTAGTAACTTAAGAGATATTCGGGATTCACATCTCCTAAGGATCCGTTAAGTTATCAACTATGTAGTACAATACGCTATTATAATATGTCTACAGTAATATAAAAGTATTAAAATAGCATTAAGGCGTTACCCATATCCCACTTAACACATTTTTATAATGCCAATAGTCTATATAGTACCGTAACTCCTCGTAAACTGGAGCCACCAGAGGATACCACATAGGTACGACATAAAACAAACTCGTAGAAGGCGCGCAGGGTAGGTGACATGGCACAACTAGGCAATGCCAGGGTAGCTATACCAATTACACTTCCGAACAGTTGGTAACGCATAGCCGCAACTACCGCCTAACTCGAAACACACTCCTGAGTAAAAATCGAAGGGTGGCCACCAAATAAATCGCAAAGTCAGAATATAGTATCGATGGAATGTGTCTGATTAGAGGAGCTACTTTATTGGCCCGTCAATTGCTCCTGTTTTAGCCACCTTATGCCAACTCACGCGAGTCGGGTCCACGTATATACCTCATAGGATCGTCGCCACCATCCTACTTCAGTCTGGAATATCCACCACGTACATAGTTGTCAAAGTGGTTTTCGGTATTGACAGAGAGTATGCCCATATCTGATCCCGGTCTCTTTTACAACCAATCGCTTATTACACACCGGATGTTTCTTTTACATTTCCAAAACCATTTCATAATTGATATCAAAATATCATATTCAATTCAAATCATAACATTTTCGAAATCATTACTCATATTTACCTTTGAAATTATATCACATTTGAAATCATAGTTCGAAATTATATTTCCTTCCAAAAGTCGTGTTTCCAAAATATGTTAAACTCTCATTTCAAAATTTTCATATTGAACCAAATATGTTAATTAATTCCCAACGTAGGTTATAAGGTCGCTCAACCACATTCACTTTAAAAATTGAGAATTTGAATATAAACCCATCCATTTTACTTAGTTTGGAATTTAAAAGAAAATAGTTTTAAATAGTTATAAATAGTCAATATAGATTTAAAATAGATTAAATATAATTAAAATAGATTAAATAGATTTAAAATAGATTAATTAGATTTAAAATAAGTTAAAACAGGTTAATTAGTTTAAAAGTTTAAAAGTTTAAAAATCTTAATAATTAAAGTCTTTTAAATAATATATTTTAAAACAGTTTATATTAAAAACGTAAATTTGAAATTTATATCAATTTAAACTATTTATTTCATTCCAACACATTTGGACCATTTCAATATCCCAAAACCCAATTTCAAATTTTCCGATTCAGAATTCTAAATAAATATTAAATTCAATATCGCTTAAATCCATGTTAAAACATCAATTTAATTTCTCCAATTTCAATATATTTCAAAGTTATACTTCAACGATTTTTTTTATAACTCAATTTTGATAAACTTCGCTTATATTTCAAATTCATTATAAAATTTCAATTTTATTCCTTCAATAAATCTTTCAAAACAATTAGATTTAAATATAAAACTCGAAGTTCGATAAAAATTCGATTTATATAACTCAAATTTTATTTCAAAAATATCTTTTAACCCAATGCAAAATTTAAGCAGTCAAAGTCATTTAAATTTAACCAATCCGGTGTCCGTATATAATTCTCTACCCTAGGGTCAAGTGATACGGATATTTATCATTTCAATCTGCGATTTTAATTTTTTTTATATTTACGGATATATATCATTTCAATCCGAAATCCTGAAAACATCAAATCCATAAAATCGCTCGAGTCTATCATTTCAACCCATAACGATTTTTCCTTAATCTATTGATCATTCCGGTATGTATCATTTCAACCCATAGTGAACTTGCAGTTTATAGCGATACAAAATAAAACATCCATTCATCCAATATCAACAATCAACATCCATTACAAACATCATCCAAATCAATCAATAAATATCAATATAGAACTGATAATCAATAACAGGTATTTAACTGGCAATTTATATTCAATAATAAATTAAATAACGATTTAATTCAAATAAATTCAAATTAACTGAGATGATGATTTAAAATACACCAAACAGTCATAAATAAATTTCTAATCATATAACCAATTTAATTTAACAAACATAAGAAATTTTAGAAGTTGCGAGTGGGTTAAAACACTCACCTTTGAATTTAAATCGAATTTAAATTGAAAATAAGGCCAAAATTTGAACGGTCTCAGAATTTGTCCAAACCAGTGCCAAAATGTCGGGAATTTCGTTACGATCCCAGCGGATCAAACCGCGTTTGAATCGGACCACGTACGTAAAGGTTATATCAGTTTGAAGTTATACGATTTAAACTAGAAATAAATAAAATAAAACAAAGCATTCACCTATCAGAAACGACCATGTCATACCCCATCATCCTCGTTCAAAATTACACGGAAAGCCCTAGAATCGCGATCTTCTGTAGCCGCCACAAACCAAAACGTCGCCTGCCCAACACGTCGCCGCTACCATCGAGCCTCACCGGTCACTCCTCTTCGTCGCGCTGACCGAACGCCACCCACCTCGACCACGCATGGTCACCCAAATGCCCCAAAACAAGCAGCCGTCGCCACCCATTTTCGCCCTAGGTTGAATTTTTGTCGTTGATCTAGCCGTCCAATCACCCTCTAACATGCGTAGATGAACTCCCCTCAGTCCCCTCTAGAATATTGTGCCAAAGATTCGACAATCCATCGTCGTTGATCATGACGCGATGAATGGCCAAAAATCAACCATCAATTTCTGGCCACATAGAAACCCACATCGGAAAACGAACTACAGATTTGACCTACGCTCGTCGAGAGCTTCAAATCGATATATAATTCGATATAGTTTGAGGAGTTTGAATTTTTTGATTTGGTATTTGGTTTGGATTTTAACGGATAATTTGTTTGTCTGCCATTGGAAATGAAGAGTTAAGAAAGAATGTATGTACAGACAAATGAGAGTGAGGAGTGGCTAGGGTTTATAACGAGGTATTTATAGATGGATCAGAAATAGAACAAATGGATTAGATCGATTTGGGTTTGAATGATAAACGACCCGAAAAGCCCGTTTCGACTCCAGAACGAAAATGGGTCAACCAATATATGAAAATAGATGCTTTCAAATATTTTAAACTCAATGGAACAGGTTTTAGGTACTAATTGCATCATATGAAGAAGTTATATTAAATCAGCTTATTTCAAAGTGATTTTAATTGATTTTAATTAAATTGATTTCTCGGCGTTTCGAGCCCGTACGATCAAACGGCAAGTTCGATCCCTACGAAACTTGAAATCCTACAATAATTCACCGTTACGGATCCGATGAAACATGTTTCGTTGAAATCCGAGTCAGTGGAAAAAATGACTATTTTCACATTAATTATATAAATTAATATTAAATTAATCAAATCACTTTTTTAGTTTAAATTTTAATAATTTACAACTTCTATCATTTTTGATTTCTGAACCATTTATAATAATTGAAACAAATTTAGATGTCAATTTAAAGTTGATTAATCTATCGATTTCAATGTTAAATTTCAATTTCATTAAATTCAGAAATTATAAATTAAAATTCCAAAAATCCATTTATTAAATTTTAAACCTTGTTGTTCAAGTCTTTATTATGGTAAGGATATAACCAACATTGGTTTATATCTGAGTACATTAATATTTCCCAATATTATCTTAATTTCCATTTACATAATATTTAAATATTTAATTTCATTTATTTGCAATTAATCCAATTACTATAATTAAATTCAAATAAATTAATAAATCTTGATTTCCATTCTTTTTATTCAACCAATTGTCATATTATTAATAAAATTAACTTTTCTATCTATTCTATTACATTCACATTCATAGGTTATTTATTTACAAACAAAGGTTACAATTACCTATATAATGTTGATTTTTATTCAATTTCTATTAACTGTCTATTTCATACAAAAACTAAATATTTACATTTGTTTTCTTATATTTAATGTATAACCAAGTATAACAATTTACATTATTACATAATTGGAATTACATTTCAATTGTTAAAAATTAGCTTTAATTACCATTGTTACATTTAATTTTAGTATTCATTTCATTATTACATTACAACTTTTTTTATTTCTTCCGATATTAAGTAACAAGATTCATTAAATTAACAAATTAAATTATTGAAAATTTAGGGGTTGTTACACTCTCCCTCACTCAAAACTTTTCGTCCCCGAAAAGGAAAAAGAAGTGAAAAGGAGGAATTAAGAAATTAATATATCTTATTTAAAAATATTAGAACAATTAATTTACAAAATCAAATAATTTAAACAAAATATATCAATCTATAACACTTAAATCCGTTTATTTAAGTGAATAAAAGTTTGGAAAACATTTTTCAAAATCTTCTAAGTCCAAAAATTTCGAAAAATTTCGGCAGAGTCTCCTTTGTACGTAGTGGCTCGGGAGAAATTATAATATCAATAATAACAAAATATATCATAATTTCAAAATAATATATATCCCAACAGCTGGAAAAACAATATAATATCGCTAGAAAACCGTAATCCGAGAACGTACCTATTTGTCGGGCAAACAACGCTTAATTACGAAACTAAAAGTAGTAGCAATTGCTTCCATAACCTGTATTTCACTTATATAATCCAAAAAGAGTTGATAATTATATAAAATGAAATATTTAAAGTTATTTCAACCACTAACAAAATAAAACAATATAAAACAACAATCACTTGCAATCACAGCATACAATCATCATATGAAATCAATAAAATCAACTATCCATCCATAGCAAACAAACAAATGGTTTGTTTCGGTTCAGAAATTTTTAACCGCCTAGAATGACAAATAAACTACTGAGTGCACCATTTACTCAACAGTCTTAGATGAACTCAATAGATTATTCATACATCTTAAACAATTAGAAGTATCCTATCCCAAACAACCCATAAACCAAAACAACAATAATTTACAATGTACTTAAGTGATTCTTATTAAATTTCTTTCACAAAATTTACAATTTTTATTTTCCTTTTTTCATTCATACAAGGATTATTTCTTTAACTTACATTTATCTCTTACAAAATTTTATTCCCATTCATTCATTCAGTGTTTATTTCATTTATTATTCCTTATTACTTACAAAAATTCATTTTCATTTATTCATATCATGTCAACTTCTTTTATTGCATTATATTCATTTTATTATTTACTTTAATTATAAATAGTTTCACTATTAACTTAAGTTCAAAATCCTTTACTTACAGTACTCATTTTCTATTTCATTTATTTAGTAGTATTACAATTTTAACTCAAGTTTATAACTATTTTCATATCAAATTTCTTATTTATAAAAGTAAATTTCATTAAGCACTTTCATTATTTAAGTTTCTTGTATAATTTCCATTACATATTCTTTTAACATTTCAACTTTTTATAATTGGTAAGTTATATATATATGTCTTTAAGAATGCAATTGAAAGTTACACAAGTTTGACTTACTTATTTTAATTAACTTAAGGTTCAATAATTATCATTTCTTATTTTCATATTCTTTTCGTTTACAAGTTACAAATTTCAAATTCCTTGTATATTTCAGTTATAACTTAGCATATAATTTCTTATTTTCATTTAGAAGTTTCAATTATTAAATAGTTAAAATTTTTATTCCATTTCAATAATTGAAATCTCTAATTCATAGAAATTTAAGAACTAAATGTCGGGTTCTATTTCAAATCATTTAAAATAATATATATATATATATATTCTCATAACTTTTATATCCGATCATATTTAAACTTTAAAATTTTTATTTGTTTATCAAAATAGATCTGTAGTAAAACTACTACAATGGCCTTCCCACTTTGAAACTCGAAAATGAATGTCGATGATGCATGCACTCATCACCGAAATTATTTTCCAGCGATAGAGAGGGGAGTACAAAACTTATTTCTTTCCAAAATTTCATTAAAACAATTCTTTCAAATTATATTGAAATATTTATATCAAAAAATATTTCTAAATAATATTATTATTATATCCCAAAATCATTCGAAAGAAATTTTCAAAAACCCCGGAACTTATGTTCTAAATTTCCAAATTTCATTTATTTTATTTTCAAATCTTTATTTCCAACCTATATTTATAAATTTCACTATCTAACAACCAACATATTACAACCAAATATATATTATTTATAAATCATTATTTTATATATAAAAATATACAATAGGTAAAATTATTTCATTCACCTACATTTCAAAACAAATATTGTGTCGGTTTGTCCTATTAAGTGTTTAGAAATCCCTATCGATGTCATAACGTCCTATGCACCAACCAGAATTTATAAATACAAAACGGAACAAATTAACACAATAGAAAAACCTTTTTTTAACACTAACAAATAAGCTCTCTCATATATATACTCTCAATGACTCATTCTAGGGTATTACTACCCTATTTTTAAAGAGTCGGACCCCACAAAGCTAAGATTATCGCTAAACCTGGCTTCGATACCAACTGTAACATCCCGCCTTTTTATACGCTTTAAGCAGACACACATGCCGACCCAAACCATACAAAAGGGCGAATTGTTATTTGGGGTGAATAAGAAAAAGAGAAAGAAATAAAAACAAAACAGAATCTCGTAGCGGAATGACAAAATATAATAATTAAATAACAGTTCATGAAGCTGTATACAAAACATTTGATTATACTTATCCAATACAAAAATCAGAGTTACACATATCAGAGATAAATACATAACATTGCAGCGGAACAATATGATGCAGTGGAATAATATGGTAAATAATAATAATACAATCTTCGTCTTCGTCCTCCGAAAATAAGGTCTTCAAATCTTGAAATGCTCAGGTTGACCCGAGCGAATTGAAAAGACAAAACACTCGAGTCAGAACTAAAAGATCTTATGTGAGTTAAATCAACGATAAATAAATATGAGTGTAAATGGCGTCAGAGATGTTTACGGGGTTTGACATCTCTTATCCAGTGTCTAACGTGAGTGCAGTAACTTAAGAGATGTTCGGGATTCACATCTCCTAAGGATCCGTTAAACTATCTACTATGTAGTACAATACGCTATTATAATATGTCTACAGTAATATAAAAGTATTAAAATAGCGTTAAGGCGTTACCCATATCCCCCTTAACACATTTTTATAATTCCAATAGTCTATACAGTACCGTAACTCCCCGTAAACTTGAGCCGCCAGAGGATACCACATAGGAATGACATAAAATAAACTCGTAGAAGGCACGCTAGGGTAGGTGACACGGCACAACTAGGCAATGCCAGGGTAGATATACCAATTACACTTCCGGACTGTTGGTAACGCATAGCCGCAACTATCCCCCAACTCGAAACACACTACCGAGTAAAAAGCGAAGGGTGGCCACCAAATAAATCGCAAAGTCAGAATATAGTATCGATGGAATGTGTCCGATTAGAGGAGCTACCTCATTGGCCCCTCAATTGCTCCTGTTTTAGCCACCTTATACCAACTCACGGGAGTTGGGTCCACGTATATACCTCATAGGATCGTCGCCGCCATCCTACTTCATTTTGGAATCTCCACCGCGTACACAGTTGTCAAAGTGGTTTTCGGTATCGACAGAGAGTATGCCCATATCCAATCCCGGTCTCTTTAACAACCAATCGCTTATTACACACCAGATGGTTCTTTTACATTTCTGAAACCATTTCATAATTGATATCAAAATATCATATTCAATTCAAATCATATCATTTTTGAAATCATTACTCATATTTACCTTTGAAATAATATCACATTTGAAATCATAGTTCGAAATTATATTTCCTTTCAAAAGTTGTGTTTCAAAAATAGTATAAACTCTAATTTCAAAATTATCATATTGAACCAAATATGTTATTTAATTCCCAACGTAGGTTATAATGTCGCCTAACCACATTCACTTTAAAAATCGAGAATTTGAATATAAACCCATCCATTTTACTTAGTTTGGAATTTAAAAGAAAATAGTTTTAAATATTTATAAATAGTTATAAATAGTTAATATAGATTTAAAATAGATTAAATATAATTAAAATAGATTAAATAGCTTAAAAAGGATTAATTAGATTTAAAATAAGTTAAAACAGGTTAATTAGTTAAAAAGTTTTAAAATATTAATAATTAAAGTCTTTTAAAATGATATATTTTAAAACAGTTTATATTAAAAACAAAAAATTGAAATTTATATCAATTTAAACTATTTATTTCATTCCAACACATTTGGACCATTTCAATATCCCAAAACCCAATTTCAAATTTTCCGATTCAGAATTCTAAATAAATATTAAATTTAATATCGCTTAAATCCATGTTAAAACATCAATTTAATTTCTCCAATTTCAATATATTTCAAAGTTGTACTTCATTGATTTTTTTTATAACTCAATTTCGATAAACTTCACTTATATTTCAAATTCACTATAAAATTTAAATTTTATTCCTTCAACAAATCTTTCAATACAATTCGATTTTAATATAAAACTCGAAGTTCGATAAAAATTAGATTTATATAACCCAAATTTTGTTTCAAAAATATCTTTTAACCCAATGCAAAATTTAAGGATTCAAAGTCATTTAAATTTAACCAATCCGGTGTCAATATATAATTCTCTACCCTAGGGTCAAGTGATATGGATATTTATCATTTCAATCTGCGATTTTAAAATTTTTTATATTTACGAATATATATCATTTCAATCCCAAATCTCGAAAATATCAAATCCATAAAATCGCTCGAGTCTATCATTTCAATCCATACTGATTTTTCCTTAATCTATTGATCATTCGGGTATGTATCATTTCAACCCATAGTGAACTTCCAGTTTATAACGATATAAAATAAAACATCCATTCATCCAATATCAACAATCAACATCCATTACAAACATCATCCAATTCAATCAATAAATATCAATATAGAACTGATAATCAATAACAGGTATTTAACTGGCAATTTATATTCAATAATAAATTAAATAACGATTTAGTTCAAATAAATTCAAATTAACTAAGATGATGATTTAAAATATACCAAACAGTCATAAATAAATTTCTAATCATATCAACAATTTAATTCAACAAACATAAGAAATTTTAGAAGTTGTGAGTGGGTTAAAACACTCACCTTTGAATTTAAATCGAATTTAAACTCAAAATAAGCCTAAAATTTGAATGGTCTCAGAATTCATTCAAACCAGCGTCAAAATGTCGGGAATTTCGATACGATCCCAGCGAATCAAACCGTGCATGAATCAGACCTCGTACGTAAAAGTTATATCAGTTTGAAGTTATACGATTTAAACTAGAAATAAATAAAATAAAACAAAGCATTCACCTATCAGAAACGGCCACGTCATACCCCATCATCCTTGTTCAGAATTACACGGAAAGCCATAGAATCGCGATCTCCTATAGCCGCCATGAACCAACACGTCGCCTGCCCAACACGTCGCCGCTACCATCGAGCCTCACCGGCCACTCCTCGTCGCGCCGACCGAACGCCACCCACCTCGACCACGCGACATCGCCCAAACGCCCCAAAACAAGCAGCCGCCGCCACCCCTTTTCTCCCTAGGTTGAATTTTTTCTGTTGATCTAGCCGTCCTATCACCCTCTAACCTGCGTAGATGAACTCCCCTCAGTCTCCTCTAGAATATTGTGCCAATGATTCGACGATCCATCGTCGTTGATCATGACGCGATGAATGGCCGAAAATCAACCATCAATTTCTGGCCACACAGAAACCTAGATCGGAAAACGAACTGCAGATTTGACCTACGCTCGTCGAGAGCTTCAAATCGATATATAATTCGATATAGTTTGAGGAGTTTGAATTTTTTGATTTGGTATTTGGTTTGGATTTGAACGGATAATTTGTTTGTCATCCATTGGAAATGAAGAGTTGAGAAAGAATGTACGTACATACAAATGAGAGTGAGGAGTGGCTAGGGTTTATAACGAGGTATTTATAGATGGATCAGAAATAGAAAAATGAATTAGATCGATTTGGGTTTGAACGATAAACGACCCGGAAAGCCCGTTTCGACTCCAGAACGAAAATGGGTCAACCAATATATCAAAATAGATGCTTTCAAATATTTTAAACTCAATGGAACAAGTTTCAGGTCCTAATTGCATCGTATGAAGAAGTTATATTAAAATTAGCGTATTTCAAAGTGATTTCAATTTATTTCAATTAAATTGATTTCTAGGCGTTTCGAGCCCGTACGATCAAACGACAAGTCCGATCGCTATGAAACTTGAAATCCTACAATAATTCACCGTTACGGATCCGATGAAATTGGTTTCGTTGAAATCCGAGTCAGTGGTCAAAATGGCTATTTTCACATTAATTAAATAAATTAATATTAAATTAATCAAATCACTTTTTCAGTTTAAATTTTAATAATTTACAACTTCTATCATTTTTGATTTCTTAACCATTTACAACAATTTAAACAAATTTAGATGTCAATTTAAAGTTGATTAATCTATCGATTTCAATGTTAAATTTCAGTTTCATTAAATTCATAAATTATAAATTAAAATTCCAAAAATCCATTTATTAAATTTTAAACCTTGTTGTTCAAGTCTTTATTATGGTAAGGATATAACTAACATTGGTTTATATCCGAGTACATTAATATTTCCCAATATTATCTTAATTTCCATTTACGTAATATTTAAATATTTAATTTCATTTATTTGCAATTAATCCAATTAATATAATTTAAATTCAAATAAATTAATAAATCTTGATTTCCATTCTTTTTATTCAACCAATTGTCATATTATGAATAAAATTAACTTTTCTATCCATTCTATTACATTCACATTCATAGGTTATTTATTTACAAACAAAGGTTACAATTACTTATATAATGCTGATTTTTGTTCAATTTCTATTAACTGTCTATTTCATACAAAAATTAAATATTTACATTTGTTTTCTTATATTTAATGTATAACCAAGTATAACAATTTACATTATTACATAATTGGAATTACATTTCAATTGTTAAAAATTAGCTTTAATTACCATTGTTACATTTCATTTTAGTATTCATTTCATTATTACATTACAACTTTTTTTATTTCTTCCGATATTAAATAACAAGATTCATTAAATTAACAAATTAAATTATCGAAAATTTACGGGTTGTTACAAACTTCTACCCCACCATCGAAACCAAAAATTAGATCTGCTTTGATGGCATCCCAATATTCATTGCCTTGGTTGATGGCATAATTCAGATTGTTGGTTGGTTCCTCTTTGACAAGGGAAGAAATCATCCATCGAATAGTGTCAAAATGCTTTCTTGTTATTTTATCATCCGCATTTGACTCAATTCTAAGTGTGTTTGATTTCTAAGGATAAAAGTAAGAATATTCTTGAACGATAGAAGGGTTTGCTCAAGATTTTCACACAATTTATGGAGTGGAGAAGCCATTTTTGTAAAGTTAAGTTTATGAATGAAAAAGGAGAAGAAAGAAAGTGGAAATGGTGTTTTCCTAGAGTGAATTGGTTTTTATCGGGGTGAAAAGTCATTTGAATAAGTTGAATAGATGGTAGGTATTTTATTTTGAAATTTAAATTTTTTGTATTCTGTCCATTATATGTCGACAGATAGAGTATATATATGTCGACATATATACCATATTTTGCAAACTATCTTATTTGCTATACTATTGTGATTGGCCTATACTACTGCATTTTTATGACTTTCCAAAGACTAATAACAAAGTATAATAGCAAGGAACATGATTTCATCGATAACCATAGATGATTACATGGAATTTTAAAAAATAAATATAAAAGATACATGGATTAAAACTAGAATTATCCAAACTAAAACTAGAAAATCAAAGGAAATACAATCTAAGAAGAAGTGGTTGAAGATGAGGATTTTCCACTAAGCGATAGATCTTTCCAAAGTACTTGTCTACTTTGTTGGAAAGATAAATGGATGATTTTTAAGCTTCTTTTGGTTATTAAGAAGCTTCTCTTGATTTTTGAGAGTTTCCTTTGTGGATGGATGAGATGGATTTTCGAAACTCTCCAAAGAAGTGTCTTCCTCCTCTTCCACTTCCATTCCTTCTTCCTCTACCTCCTCTTCTTTAATTTCATGGTCCTCTTCCCAAGGTAATCTTACTTTCTTCTCTAAAAGAGTTTCATAAGGCTCAAAGATGAGTGAAATGTGCATGAGAAAGATGTTGGTTTTGTCGAAGAGTTTTTGAGAAATGGTTTTCACTTCTCTTAGGTCAACACCAAAGTATGTGAATATTCTAGTGAAATACATACCATGAAAGAGTGTGTTCTTGTGCCTAGAAATATTCTTAGGAAAAAATTCATCCAAAATAACTTATGCCCAATTTATGTCGTAATGACCATAAATTGGAAAAAGTGCTTTGAAAACCTTTTGAATCGGGTTATTATAATTTTCCATCCTCGGAGTTATGCTTTGTTGCAAAATAAGACTTAAAATTCTTGCTTTAGGAAGCATTTTTTTTAAATTCAAAATCATCATCACTTTCAAAAATATTGTGAATAATTTTACGATTTTGATTTTCAATTTTGAAGGCTGAATGGTCCATTCCACTAGATTTGCATCCGAGAATGTTACCTAAAATTTCACAATTCAAAACAATTTGAGTGCCTTTGACACTACACCAAACTTCACCTTCATTTCCTTCACAAAAAATTTTCTTTTAAATTAGCATAAAACATTTTTACTATGTTTGGAAAACACCTAAAATCGTTTTGAGAAGCATCAATCAAACCAAGATTTCCATTTTGATTACGAAGATCATCCAGATCATATGAAGGAAAATAATCAAATTTGGTGAATCTTCCGGGAGAGGCTTTTATAAAATAAACATATTCCATATAGGCTTCAATGGTTTCTTTATCAAGGAAGAGATAACCTTTGGTTTTCTTTGAAATCTTTATGGTATTTGTAGTGTTGCTTGAGGATACCATTGATGAATTGTTTAAAGAGATAAGAGTGATAATGGATTTTTGAATTTTGAAAATAAGAGTGAAATGAATAGATGGAGATAGAATAATTAAATAGAGAATCAATAGATATGTTCTCTGGTCAAGAGATAACCTTTCAGGACATTGGAGTTGGTGAAAAGGTGGAGGGAATTTCAAATTTTGAATTAGAAATGAAAACTCAAATTCTGAATTCATGTGCATATGTCGACATATGCATAGTGGGTATGTCGACATATAGCTCGTGAATTTCAAAAGGAGGAATTGAATAAATTATTCCTATTTTCTTATATATGTATATATACAATTGTCCTATAATTATTACTAATCTATATACTTAGTAAATAATTTAAAAATTAATTTAAATATATATTTTATTTAATATTATATTCTTATCGAAATAATTTTATAAAAATTTCTTTGTATATATATATATATATATATTATGTTCATCCAACATTATCAATCTATAGGTTATTCCTAATAATCAAAGGCAACCAAAAATCCAATCAAAAGTTTAAATTTTAAGAGCGTACCTATTTTTACTCCATTTCTTTGATCTTTTCTATATTTAATTGACTAGTGCTGTGAAGCACATATTGGCATCTTTCATATCAGGTTCATTATCACTTGACGAAGTATCTTAATCGTTTAATGTTGCAGTATAAACCCTTCTCCATTTTCTGGATGAATCAGTATTTGGTAATTTCGATTTCTCCAGTTGTGGACAGTCTCTCTACGTATGGCCAAATTCAGTGTAGTTAAAGCATCTAACAACATTTCCACTTCTTGTTTTTTTATCATTTCTCCTGAAATTATTCATTTTTCTGTATTTTAGAAATTTACTGAAATTTCTGGTCGTGAAATCAATTTCCTCATCATCGTCGTTATCTGAATCTCGATCATTTATTGTTGTATTAAAAGCGATGGATTTCTTTTCTATTGTCTTGCTTTGTTTTCTGCCCTGCATTTGTGCTTCAAATGACATCTAATTGCTAATTAACTCTTCAATTTTCACAGTGCTAATGTTATTAGCCTCTTCAATTTCAAGAGTCTTTTGTTCCCACTCAGGAGTAAGTGAACTGATGATTTTTCTAACTTGATCCTCTTTAGAAAAACTTTTACCCAATATAATTAGTGAATGTACTATATCTTGACATCTACTATACATATAAAAAATGGGCTCATTTGGACTCATTTAGATAATTGAAACCGATTAGTTAATATAGAGATTTTGGTCTGTTTGACCTTACTAGTGCCCTCATGTATAACTTGAAGTGTTCTCCACATTTCATATGCATACTTATATATATACACTCTATTGAATTCATTCTTATCTAATGAACAAAAAAATATTCACGACTTTAGAGTTACTTTATGCAAGTGCCTTTTGGTCAGCAGTCCATTGTGAAAAGTTTGTTTGGGGCTTAATGTACTCATTCTGTTTGACATTCCAAATATCTAGACCGGTTGACTGTAAATAGATTTTCATTCTACATGACCAATATGTGTAATTTCTGCCATTAAATTTTTTGGATCTAGCATTAGAATGTCCTTCAACAAAGTTGTTACTAACAAGTGAACTAACAATGTTACAAATAGTGTTACTAAAAGTGTTGTTAGCCATTTAAACTTTTCAAAAATCAAAATTATGAATACTTTGAAAACCAATGCTTAGATACCAAATGTTAGTATATGAAAGTAAGGATCTTAAGGCTAATTTAACAGTAGAGGGGGGAGGGCTGAATAGTGATTAATAACTTTTATGAATCTTTTTGAATTCTTTTAAGATTATAATTTAAACAGCGCAAATTGACAAACACAGGTAGATATAAATGCAGTAAAATTAAAAAGTAATGAGTTGGAGAGATAACAGTAGGATTTTTATACTGGTTTGGAGTTACCCTATATCAGTCACATGTAATTTTTTGTACATATTTCTTTTCAAATATCAAAGTATATACAATCTCGATTTCAAGGCTATGAGACACACCCTCCAAATTTTCCGAGCTTCAGGTACACTCATTAGATTCGAACGGGACACCAGCACACCCACTTGAATTCAAATAGGACACCAAGCGTACTCACTTGATTCAGACGGGATACAAGCATACCCACTTATATTTCAGGGACACCAAGCACACCCAAGGGTACTTGAATATGATTTGATAGAGTTTACAAAATCAATTTCTTGATCTTGAGTACAAATAATAGTATAACCTCTTGAATAGCACTTTGATATCAATTTGAGTGAGAGAGATGAGAGAGATCAGAGAGTATATAATATAGAATCAAATCAATAGAATTTGAATTTGATTCTGATTGAATTTGAGAAGATTTTGAGTAGAATTTCTAATATCAAGAGAGTGAAATAGGAGTGAAAATATGAGAAAGTAGTTAATCAAATTTCTTTGGAAAAACCCCTATTTATAAAGAAACGATAGTCACTTCAGTTCATGAAGAGATACAACGAAAAGACACTTACATTCAAAATTTGAAATTTCAAAATATTGGACTAAATATCAACATATGGGGTGTATGAATGTCGACATATCCTTTGTATTTTTGAAAAAACACTTTATAAAAAATAGTTTGGAGAATATTAAGCTTTGTAAATTATTTTGGTACTTTGTAAAATTATTTAAGCATAAATTATACACATTTTAATCATAATAAAACTTAAGAAAACTTCATAAAATAATTTTGAAATATTTTAATACATAAAGGGTTTAAGTATAAATTTATTTTGAAAATAATATATACAAAGTATAAATGAATATATCTTTAAAATCAAAGTTTTAATGAATGTCAATATATACTTTTGAATACCATAAATATAAAACCAAAATCTATATCCAAATACAATAAATTTAAAAGTATATATTAAAAAAAACATAAAAACTTAATATAATAATTTTTGTGAACAATTAAAAGGTCAAGAATCATTTGAAAGTTAATTTGAAAACATGGATATTTGAAAATCATTAAAATAAGAGTATAGATTTTAAAACCTTCCTTAAAAAAATGAAGAGAGATCAAAGAAGTGCTATCAGGGTTTTAAGAAAATAATCTATGACTCGATAACTTAACTTGATATCTTGAATCTTCAAAACTCATGAGTTTTCAATCTCTAACTCTTAAATCTCTATATCTGCCTCTGGAATATGCTCTTGATATTGTACAATCTTCTTAATCAACACCTGTCAAAAATCCTACACTACGTACTATATATAATTTGATAAAAACATTAGTATCTATATTTTATATAATGTCATTTTGTTATTGTCATCAAAACAAATACCTAAGGTACTAACAAGCCTATCCTTGCAAAGCTACTCGGTTATATTTTTAGGGTTATCACACCCTTTTGTAAGCATAACCTTTATGACATGAGATTCTTTAAGCTTTTGATTGGTAACCTCCATGCCCTTCTGTAAGGCACATATGCAATTGTAGCGGTATACAGTTGGCCCTTCCCAAAATTCTTTTTTGTTTGATGCTTTTCTTTTGAAGATTCAACCTCAGAATCAAGGGATTTTATGGCAGTGTCATTTTCTTTAAGTTATTTATCTTTCTTAGCAATAAGAAGATCCTTTTTATTGTTGTCTTGGCTAATTTGCTTAATAGCTCTCTTCGAAGTTGTATACCTCTCCTCTAGAAGTCTGATGTTCTCAATAGTTTTATCCACAATCCTTTCCATGAGATGATCAATGTTTTACTGGAACATCATCCTAAAGAGGTATATATCTGATTAAGTACATGACCTAAAGGCTGGAGTAGAAGAGGAAGTTAGCACAATGATAGAATAGTAATTATCCTATATGTCATAAACTTATGATTTGGAGAAGAAACAGAGTAGGTCAATGGGCCGGTTGCCATCTTAAACCAATGAGAAGTGGAAAGTTAAAGTCTTTGCCCCATCCTACTAATGTGGATGAGAATCGGATGTTGGTGGTGGGAACAGGTTGAGAACATTCAGACATAGCTTTAGCACTCATAGAAGAATGGACAGAACCAAGATATGGGTTGTGAGCGGAACACTCTATTGAGACTCAAAAATAGCGGTGAGTAGAGGTAGAGTGGTAGCTTGGAGAGAAACTCTTGATAGTATGATAAGCGTATCAGTGAGGTAATAGGAAAAGATGCTAGAGTGATATGACCTGAAACCTAGAGGATTGTGGGGAGTTGGGTGTATATTTTAAGGGACAGACTCCCAAAGAGAAGAAGGGGAATTACAGTTATATTTTAAAACAACCTTCAAATTTTGGATGCATTTCTTATGATCCATGTCACCTGAACATCGAGAAAAAGAAATGTTATAAAAATGCATAGATAAGGAATTCTAAATAAAGGTATGCCAATGAGCGAATGCAGTTCTATATGTGACATGCAATGCAATTTTATGTCTACTATGGATCATAAGGTATGTTAAGCTTAGAGGGGATGGCATCAACCCCATTGGTGTTTGTAATTCAATGGGATTAATGCCTGCAAGGATGTCCCTGAATGAATCAAAGTTGGAGAAGTCAAAGCCGATAAGATTTATAGGGAGAGGATTTTTGGATCGACCTCCCTCCTCCTCCTTTTCGTCTTGTTTCATCGGATGGATTTTCTATGTATGACTTATGTTGGGACTAGGAGAGATGTTATCGGTATATTTTCCAAGGTGTTTAAACGACTATACTATAATCTCAAAGTTGGAGACTTATTCTTTTGTTTTATCCCTCGTAGACTCCATGTTAAGGCTTTGCCTTCTTCTATTTCTTCTGTTTCCTCTTCTTCTCCTTGTTCTCTCCTTCCTTCTTCCCCTACCGCTACTCTTTCTCTCTCTCTTGCAAAGCTAAAACTTCACCTCCTCTCCATATATTTAAAGGTGGATGCTCATAATGTATTGACCAGTCAGCTCAGATTAGGTGGTTCTCTTTTATCCTCGCATATATGAGAAGGTAAGAGGCCGATTCTCATCTTCTTGAATCACCATCAACTGAGTGGCAATGGAGTTCAAACTGACATTCTTGACCATAGCTGGAACACTTATGAGCAAGTTAACACATTAAAAATGTGATTTATAAATAAATCGAAGTTGAAAATTCAAAATGTAAAGGCAAACACTTACATTCTTAGTACCAGTTATGGGGACATCTAGACCCATCTCTCACAAAAGTAGAAGCTTTTGAAAGCGTTGCACTTATTACGGATGTCTATAATGAAATGGTTAGTGAGGTATGCCTCAAAGAATAAGAACAGAGGAGTTTTCCCCTAATGTTTGATGTGATATAAGAAGTAGAGTTTCATAATGTTTGGCATGCAAATGAATCACATTATGAAAAGCATATATATCCACAATCAGGATAGAATAAGAATTAAGATGTAGTTGGGATGGAGCTATAATGAGTGCCAAAATAACATGGTGTATGAATGGGGGGCATAAAGGAACATAACCCCTGAGGCACGTGAACCGACTACAATCTGTATGACTCATTGGTAGTAGATGGTCTCTCTTCTAAGTCTTTGGGAACCTAACCTCATTCACTGCAATGTCTTGTCTTTGTTAGCCATGAAAAATATATGCAATAGTATATCTGGTTGGTGGATAATTTTGTGAATTATCCAAATTTAATATGGGGCCTAAGTACCCTTTAGGTGTGCCAACACCTATGGAGGGGAGATAACTCTAGCAAGTGGAGCTGCTGCAATAAATGTACTGGGGTAGCATAAGGAACAAAAATGTAAAATGCTAAGGTGGATGATGGCAAAGAAGAAGACACACTCTCAAGAATGGTGTCTAATGTAGAAATCGACATTTTGTTATCCGCTAAAGTGGAAGAAGAGGAAAGTGATTAAGTAGCAATAACAACAATCCATGGCGATCATCATGTAGAACTATACCTGGAATCTGTAAAGGTAAACACGAACTTATAAAGAGAAGAATCATGTACGGCGACTTGCATTTAATATATGATATACTTTAAGGAACAAGGCCTGTCGAAAGCAGGTGAAGTTGGTAGATTTAAAAAAATCGTATTTTGAATCTATTGGGCCTATGAATTCTAAAGGTTTTATTATATCCAAACTAATATAGGTTTAAATACAATCTTATTTTATTTAATTTATTTAAAAATGAGTTTTAATTTAATTTAAATTAAATATATTAGAATGAGCATATCAAATACACTCATATGTGTACAGTGCAAATGCAACATATAAACAGTGTACTTGGTCAATGTGTACATCTATATGTGTTGGGATATACACCACAACGGACACATTAATTCATCCTTTGTGTATGCCATTATTGTCCATAGTTTCATTTTGTCAACATATAAGACAATGATAACAAAGATAATAATATATACATAGTTTACGTACACTTATATATAATATTTTTTAAAATATTTTTTAACTATTTGATAATAGTTTACTTATATATTCATAATATGAAAATTAATGAGTTTAATTAGGAATATAAGAAGAGGAAAAGGTGAAGAACTTTTCTCCTTCCATTACTCATTTAATCAATGCCATTTCAAATCAACATTTAAACACTTATACTTTATCCATACTAAAATTAATCATGATAAGTTTTGTCTGTTTAAAAGTTTTAATTTACATTTTAAAATCTAGATTTGACGAAGGAATGATTCAACATTAGATTTACGATTCTAAACAAAAGTCCTTTGAAAATTTTGAATTGAAATAAAATACACACAGAGATACGTGCACGCGCGCGCACACATACAGATATATATATATATATATGTATGTATGTATGTATGTATCTATTTACCCGCTTTTTGACCAAAGCAGCTAACATAAAATGGACCTAGAGAACTCATACGGAGTTGTATTAACTTGAAATTTTGAGAGAACACTTAGAAGACTAAAAATAAGGCACTTACCAAAAATTGGTTTGAATGGATAAGGCTAGATGGATCGCTAGCAACCTAACTAGATGGATCGCTAGCCATCCATGTACTGTGGGCCCCATCACCTAAATTTTTTTAGTTAGGTCCAAACACCCTATAGAGTGTACCAGCAAAGTTTCATCTGATTTCGTTAAGTTTTGAGCGAGTTATGGATGTTTCTTCTGGACCAGATGACTTGTGAAGATGGATGATCAAACAAACTCCAAACGGCTTGATATTTGGACAAGGCATTCAAATAGATAAAAGGAAGGCAACCCAAAAGGGTGGACACAAAAATAGTTTAAGGGTGATAGATCGCTAGCGATCCATCACCCATGGATCGCAAGCGATCCATCAAGTTAGCTCGGGTAGCCTTGAGTTTTTCTGGATTTCTTCCTAGCACTGAGTAGAGGCTTCTTACAAGTCAGCCTTGGCCTGTCCTACCCCTATAAATACAATCCTACCTGCAACACAAAAAGGATCTTCTGGACTAGATGCCGGAACTCTGTAGAAATTATTCTTCACTCTTTTTCTACCACACAACAGTCATCTAGGAGTTCACTGTGATTCTCCAGTGAACTCTTGCACTTGTGACTTATTCTAATCTCATCAATTTGTAACCGAATTCAACTTGTAATAGCAGTCAGTCGATAATAAAGCTTATAAAGTGGACGTAGGCTTCATTAATAGCCGAACCACAGTAAAAATCTTCTTGTTTCTTTACTATTTCTGCTCTTTTTACATTTATTTTCTATATTTAAGCTCTGTAAGGACAGGGATGGTGCTTTCACACTCAATCCAGGGCGTTGATCCATTTTTTGGGTTAAAATTTTGGTGCTTTCTTTGAGAGAACTGAACTCAGAGCTAAATCTGAAGACTTGAACTTTGAATCAAAGATTTGGAGAAGATGAGTAGGTATAATACCAGATCTAGAGCCAGAGCAAATCAACCAAAGCCAGGGGGCAGCCAGGATGTGTCCTCAAATTCTCATTAACCCAACTATGTGTTTGGAGAGGAGGTGGAATGGATGATGAAATAGATGCAGGATGAAATCTTAGCTAGACAACATGAGATGGTGGACGGCTTCTTCCAGATGATGGAACAACAATGGATGGCTAGATCTGTATGGAATAGGAATCAAACTCCAAGGAACAATGCATGTGCTACCGAAGTTGGATTGGAAAAAGATGAAGTCTTGCCCCCATGCCCAAAGCAACTGATACTTAGGGGCAACGCTAGAATCAACATGGGAATCGATCCCAATGCCGTAGTGATTGTTGAAACACTAGGAACTGGTGGTAAGGGAGCTAATCCAAATACTAGGATGCAACCGACAGAAGAGTATGTACCAGAACTTTCTCGAAGAAACGCATGTCTAAATGAATCTAGAGTAATGAATCAAAACACAAGCATGTGACCGAAAGAGTAAATCAGGGGATACCCCTACTGGAATAGGGGCAAAATATTGCTTTAGGATAGAGATCTTTATTGGACGGTGAGAATCGAATTGCTGAATTGGTATGAAGGTTCATTAGAGGAGGACCCCTAGATCAGGGTTTGGAAGACGTGAATAGGAATATGTTTACTGCTAATATTCGTAATGCGAGAAATCTTTTAGATTTCAAGCTTTCGACGGTGGAAATATACGATAGGAAGACAGATCCGACGATTTTTATGATGAGATACATCCAACATATGGATGTGTGGGTGCTTCTGAGGTAGTAATGGGGCGGTGCTTCCCATTATGCTTAATGGATTTGGCTGCAATGTGGTTCAAACAGTCGAAGAATGGGTCCTTAAGCACATGGACCGACTTGGCAAGCAAGTTCGTCAAATAGTTCAGAGTTCACGTCTCACAACCGAGGAATGTACTTACACTCTCAAACATAAAACAAAGGCTTGGAGAGTCCTTAAGAAGTTATTTAGCAAGATTCAATGCGGCGATGGCTGCGGTCGACAAGCCGGATCTGTTGCTTATCCTAATGGCAGCAGTATTTGGAGTCGCAAGTAAGACTGATTTCAAAGCTGCATTGAAAAGGATCCACCGATGGATCTTGCGGAATTCTACTATGAAGCTGAGAGATATTTGTGTTAGGAAGACGCTAAAGCCGAGGATAAAGAAGTGGATGTTGAAATAAATCCTATGGAGGACAAGGGCCCGTTCAGAGTTGGAATTGGAAAAGATAAAGGGAAAACGAAAACCGATGACCACTTCGGGGAGCCGAAACCACAAAGGAGGGAGCCGAGATTCTCTTCATACACTAACATGACTGAAACCCCAGAGAGGACATATTTGGATAATAGGGGGCAGAACCTCTACCAAAGGCTTTTCGCACTGAGGTAAAGATCCGATCAAGACTCCCCGTCTTCAAAATGATGTTATGTAGAATGATGCGCATGATGAGACGAGCCACCGGTAGAAAATTGTTGGTCCTCCAATCACCGACATTTCCAAAAAAGATCCGCTGAAGAATCTCAGAGTAAGTCATCTCAATGTCATCCAAATCTGTGCCTACTGCAGATATCCCTAAAATCCAAGCAAGATCATCATCCGATATCTCAGTCTGAGCTCCCTTCACCTCAGACTCAATGTAGCTGTTGTCATCATCAAAATTCTATGCCATCTTTGCATCAAAAAGAAGAACGCAACGCAAGTAATATTCCCGCTCATAAGTCTCTAAGCAGAGGATCGGTGCATGTCCTGCTGCGACGAAAAGCTCTTCAAGGCCGAGAGCGGTGAAATCTCCAAACTTCACTAGTCATCCATAAAGGAAATCAAAGTCCGTCGTTCCAAGACAAGTGGCGATCTTCCGCTCACTCCGATCAAGCCAAGCGGCTTCTTGCAGATTGAGGCCGGCATGACGGGCGGAAGAGCCACCGGTACGTGATGGTGCAATGGGCTGAGAGACAGTTGGAAGAGGGAGAAAAGGGTTTAGATCCGGAGTAGTGGTTGAGCAAGATCTGATGCACAATGATTTTGGCATTGGTTAGTGGAGGAATGAAGGAGAGAGGCTTTGGTTAAACGCAGGAAAGAGGAGGTGGAATTTGGTTCGGCAAAAAATTGAAGAAGAGGAAGAAAGTGAGGGGGTTGCGGCGGCTGAGAGTTTGGACGCGACTTTTAGTCGCGTTCCAAGTTCGAGTTCGGCCCGAATCCACCCAGCGGTCGACCGCTAGCCCAGATTTGGGTGCGGCCTGAACCTGGACCCAATAGGACCGATTAAATTAATTAATATTCTTATGACTGTTCAGCACACTATCTTCAAATTAACCCATCCAGAAAAATTCTGCCTTCCACACAACGGTATCCACCTTATCGTGTAGACCCTTCCTTGGCAAGATTGCAATATTCTCAGCAAAACTATTGTGATGAACAACACTTCCATAAACCCAAAAATATTCCAGCTGCTATTTCATGCCTACTTTGCAAGGAAATATTTCTTCCAATAGCTAGTGGGTTTAACAACACTTCAAATTACATACCCCAAATAAAATTGAACGTCATTCTTATATTGTCCGTACCTTAAAGAGTGAAAATATAAAAACCCTTGGGTTTATAAACTGGAAAATCACCGAGCTAAGTATATGCTCCTTTATACTTGTTTCTAAATAACAAAAACTATGTCATACTAAAACTTTCCTCAAAATTTAAACTTGTGTATATATATATATATATATATATATATTTCAGGGCTTCCAAATAACATTATAAAACAAAAATTTCCCAAATTGAAAAACCATTTTCTTGCCAAAAATCAATATCAAGCCTTTACTAATATATACATATAAATATTTAAGGATTTAAAGAATTAATCTTTTATGAAGTAAAAATCTCTTAACACGATCAGCTTAGGGTATACATGTTTCTTTGAAAACTAAAATTCCAAAACTTCCTAAAACAATATTTCCAAAATAAGTTCTTGGGGAAAGAAATCCTTTGAAAACCTTTTTTCAAAAATCTAAGGCATTTCCAAAATATACTTGTAACGACCCACCTTTTTGGACGGTTTAAATCGACAGTAAACCACACATGTCAAACTCAAACCATTCAAAAAGGAGGATTGTTAATGGGGTAAATAAGAAAATAAGAGAAAGGAAAGAAAAAAACAAAACCTAGAATCTCACAGCGGAATGACAAAATATGATAATCAAATAAATAGTTCGTGAAGCTATTTTCAAATACATTTGATTTAACTTTTACAATACAATCAGAGTTATACATATAGCAGGTAAATAGGATAATGCAGTGGAACAACATGATGCAATGGAATAATACTAATAATATAATACTAAACTTCGTCTTCGTCCTACAGAAATAATGTCTTCAACACTGAAAAGCTCAAGCTGACCTGAGCGTAATGAAAAGACAAAACACTCGAGTCAGAACTAATAGATCTTATGTAAGTTAAATCAACAGTAAATAAATAAGAGTGTAATGGCTTTAGAGATGTTTATGGGATTTTACATCTCCTATCCAGTGTATAACGTGCGTGCAATAACTTAAGAGATGTTCGGGATTTCCATCTCCTAAGGATCCGTTAAACTATTTATATGTAGTAATATACACTATATATATAATGTCTATCAGTAAAGTAAAGTATGAAAATAGCGATAAGGCGTTACCCATATCCCCATTAACACATTTTTATAAATGCCGTAGTCTTTACAGTACTATAAACTCCACCAAACTGGTGGGCTATCAGGGAGCACTCCATAGGTACGACACAAACCAAAATCGTAGTGGGTTCGATAAGGCATATGACAAGACACGCGAGGCAATGCCTAGGGTAGGATTCTACCGTTTTGCACTCCTTGACCGGTGGTAACGCATAGCAGCTACTACCACCCACCTCAGAACACACTCCCATAATCAAATCGAAAGTGGCCACCAATCAATCACAAAGTAACAGATATGGTATCGAAGAAATGTGCCCAATCGGAGGAGCGACCCTACTTGGCCTAGTATAGCTCCTGTTTTAGTCATATCAAGCTGACCCGAGGTGGTCATGGCTGCGTTCTTATCTCATATTAGTAGCGTTCGTCAAACCATCCTACTTCGTTCTGGATTATGCACCACGTGCATAGTTGTTAAAGTGGTTTCGAAATTGGCAGAGAGTATGTCAATATCGAACCCCGGTCACTTTAACAACCAATCATTATATTTTTCACAACGTGGTCATTTTATAAAACCTTTTAGTAATAAATCCCGAAAACAGTTTATACCTTCATATCAAGATATCCATATAATTATTCCAAAAGTATAAATATATTCATAAATACCGAGGAAGATTCTTTCAATCAATTTCGAAAATAATTTATAAATCTCTCTTAAACCATTTATAAACTATTTATATGCTTTAGAACCATTTATAAAGCTATTTATAAATTCCAAAACAGTTTACAACTCTTCCCCTTTTCATAAACTTCTACGCAAATTCCTATAAACGCTTCTAAATCCCTTTATACAAGTTCTTTAGAAAACCCCTTTATAAAATACTTTAAAACCTTTATAAACTCCTTTATAAAACCATTATAAAAATCCTTTATGAAAATCCTTTAAATAAAATCTATGATAAAATCTCTTACAAAACTTTTATAAATTTCTTATGGAACCTTTTACAGAAATTCTAAAATCTTTTACAAAAATCTTTTATCTATTAAAGTTATTATAAAAGTCTATATTTATTATACTTATTATTTAAATTAAATTTAAAATATATATATTAAAACTATATTAAATATTTTATTAAATTAAATTTTAAACTTTAAAAATATTTTTTAAAACTAAATAAAATTATAAGTTAAAATCTTAAATTTGCATTTGAAACCATATTTTAACTTATCATTTGAAACTTTAAAACATATAAGACAAATTATTTTCCAAATATAAATTTTAAATAAAAATCATTAAATAAAATTTAAAAATCAAATTTATAAGTCAAACATACTTTACCATTCAGAAAATAATTTAAAACTGACCAACGGTGTCCGTATATAATTTTCTACCCTATGGTCAAGTGATTGGGTATGTATCATTTCAACCCAAATTAGTTAAATTTCCAAGTATATATCATTTCAACCCGTATCCCGAATCAAAAATTTCCAAATCAAGAAAATCGCTTGGGTATATGATTTCAACCCACAACGATTTTCCCTAATCTATAAGATCGTTCCGGTATGTATCATTTCAACCATAGTGATAATAGGAATATAAACATCCAATCATCCAAAATGCTAACAAATAAACTTCCATCACAATCAACATCCAAATCAGCCAATAAATTATGACAATTAACTAGTTATCATTATTAGGTATTTACCTAACGATTTAATTTCAATATTAAATTAAAATGGCAATTTAATTTAAAAAAATTCAATTTCAATTTAAATGACAATTTAAACTACCAAATAGCAACCAATAATATTCTTATCACATTATAAATTTAATTCAACTAACATAAGAAGGTTTAATATTCGTGAGTGAGTTAAATCACTCACTTTTGATTTATCGTCAATTTAAAATTCAAATAAATCCCAAAAATCCAACTGTATCGGAATTCAACCAAACTAGTTCCATGTTGTCCGAAATTTCGATACGAACTCAACACAAGAAACCGCGTCCAAATCCGAGCTCGTATGCAAAAGTGATTAGCGTTAGAAGTTGAAATTCAAATTTAAATTAAAATAGATTATAGGGGCAAAAACGTAATTTTGTTTACCTCTGAAAAACCCTAACCACTCTCCAGACACACGCATGCGACCAAGAGAACAGCCACCACCCTGTTGACCAATTGCCGCCGCGTCTACGATCTCCTCCACCAAGATCAAACGACGTCGCCACACAAGCCACCTCCTGCCACCTCCATGGCCTACGTGCGACCACCCAAAGCCCATCAGAGGCGGTGCGCTGCCGCCAACTTACAATCACCGTTTGTGGCGATTCCTTATGTGATATCCCGGGTTTTTGGGCAATATAAATTTAATAATCTTTATTAATAATTAAATTGGATTGATAATTATCCTATATAATTTTAATTTAAAATTGGTAATTTAATCTTTTAAAAGATAATAAATACTTAATCTGACAATATTGATAAGATTTGTTTGTTAAAGCTAATAAAATTTTATTCTATTTATAATATATATATTTGATATATATATTGTGAATGGAAATATCTTTTGTTTAAATAAAAGATTATAATATATATGTATGTATATGTTATAATTTGGATTGTTTTGAATTTAATTTAATCTATTGATAATTTATATATGTATGAATTGTGATTTAAAGCTTTGTTTTAAAATTAATATTTTTCAAAGGTTAGTTTAGATTAATTCAATTGTTTTCAAAATATAAGATAATTGTTTATTTTAAATATAATTAGCTTTAGAATAATTTCTTTTAAAAGTAATTTATTTATACATATGTGAAATTTATTTATTAAGAGAATTAAAGTATGTAAGTTTATCTTTACATTTAAATTAAATAAAAATTTATTTAAAATACTTAAGTACATGTGTAACCATGTTAATCCCCTTAATAACACTTGTTAATCATTCAAGCTAGCTTATGACAAATGTAAGTTAATTAACAAGTGGCCTTCATTTTCTTTTATTTGAAATTTAAATATACAAAGAAAATGTGTTTTCTCTTTTGTTTTCAAAACTTTTCTTTCTTCATCTTAAAATCTTTTTCTTCATTCTTCTACAAATTAATGGCTGCTATATACTTTCTAAAATCTGAAATTATTTTCTTCGATCTTCAAAACCTCAAAAAAAAAAAAATCTGCCACTTCATATTTCCTTCAACCTGCAAATAAAATGAAGTTCAACTGCATTTCAAAGTTCAAGATCAAACCTGCAACCAAAAATAAAGAATCAAGAACAATTTCAACATCTTTTAAATCAACAATCTGTAGGCATGCAGAGGAATTCTTCTTCAACAACATACAAATTAAAAACATTAATTTGAAGCATGCAAAAGATTTTCATCAGCATTAAAAGCAAATCAAGGTTTTCTTCAGATTTAAAATCTCATAGCCTGGAAGTGAAAAGTCTGCTCTGCTTATAGAATAAGGTGAGTAAATATTTATTTTAAAAACAGTTTAACCTGATGATGATTGACTTCTGTGATAAATTAAATTGTTATATAGATCTGATATGAATGTATGCATGTATATATTTATAGAGGGGTCTGTGTATATTGATGTTGTTCTCTGTTCTTTTATAGTTGAACTGATTTCATAAGAAATTCAAAAATCTCTCAACCAAATTAAAATTAGATATTGCTATATAAATGAAAACTGTTTGTAATTGTATGATGAAGGTTTTTAAATCATTCCAGGAATTTTAAATACCCTGAATCATGTTTAAATTAAAAATTTACAGAGGAACTGGAATTTTTGTTAAAAACCAACTATCTTAATTTCTAATTTGAACTACATGCATGTAACCATGATAGGAAATCATGAATTTAGATATGCAATTTGAAATTTTTAGTTGGGTATTTCGTTTGAATTTGAAGTTTGTTCGAAATTGGGTCTTTTGTGGATTGCTGATTATCCACGCTATAAATTGTTTTGATATTTGGATCGAAGCTTGATTGTGGATGGTAGATTAGAGGAAAAATGCAGTAGAATTTTTCTATTGAGTGAACTGTTCGAATTTGTTGGAATTAGGGTTTAGCATTGGGTTTTTGCTATCGAAGTTGTTGAGGTTCGTTCGTCGTTGACATGGGACCGGACTCGTTCGCGATGATGTGAAGCGAAACTGGAAGTCGAGACGGAGTTACAGTGTAGACGGCGAGGCTTTTCGCGACAGGGATCATCGGAGACGAGGGAATTTTCGATGACGATGGGGTTTCCAGGTAGCAACCGAGATGCTCGATTTCGTTCTGTAGGCGATCTCGTGGTTCTGTTTATTCGAATGGGTTAGTGAGGTTGTGGGTGATTGGAGGAGGGTAGCGGCGATGATCGTGGATGGCCAGAATTGGCGTGCACGTGCACGTGTGCACGTTTGGGTGTACTGGAGTTCGAGGTTTGGGGAAGAAGCTCTTTGATCGGGTTAGGCTCGGGATTGTCGCGTGTGTAACTCGAAGCAGGTGAGTTCGTGTGAGTTGCTCGCGAATGACTCGGGGATTTAGTGATTTTTGCTCGGGTTGTTCTGGGTTTTAAAACTGGAAGCTTAATTTTAATTGTTTTCGAGTTCAAAGCAAAGTAAACAAGTTTAAGTTATGAAAATAATCTTGTTTTCAAAGATAAATGTTTAACAAGTTTTAAAATATAATTAAGTAAATAAGTTTTAAAGAATTTGATAATCAAGTTTCAAAGATGAATATTTGGTTAATTTAATTAAACATGTTTGTTTAAATGTATATAAAATTATGGGTTTAAATTGTTTTGTTTAAAGGTAAAATTTTATTCAAATATAAAATTATTTCTAAATGTTTAAATGGAGTTTAATGATAGAAATTAATATGTAATTTAAATGAAAAGTTTATCTTTAAAGAGTGAATTTTATTAAGGATAATTAATAAATAAATTGAATTAAAGCTTAATTACTATTTGTAATTAAGAATAATTACTTAATGAAGTAATTAGTGAAAATGAATGTAATTAAGAAATAAATTAATTTAAGATTAAGTGATGATTAATTAAGTAATTAATTAATGTAATTAATTTTAGGTTAATTAATTAGTCTAATTAATTAAAGATAATCACTTGTGATTAATTTAGTATAATTACTTAGTAAAGTAATAAATGGGTAGTTACTGAATGTAATTAAATTAAGAAGAATTACTTATGGAAGTAATTAAATGTAATTGATTAAGGTAAATCACTTGATGTTATTAATTAAAAGATTAATTAATATAATTGATTTGAAGTTAATTAATTAAAGAGTAATTAATTAATTAAAGGATTAAGGATTATTAATAATGTGATTAATTACTAGTTAAGGTAATTAATTAAAAGAGAGTAATTAATTAAGAAAGTAATTAAGGATCATTAATTTATATAATAAATGATAAAATTAAGGATTGATTAATTAAGATTAATTAATCAATAATAAGTGATTAAAGAATAATTAATTAGTATAATTAATTAAGGAATTAATTAATTAAGGTAAGTAATTACAAGATGGTTAATTACTGTTTATGATTAATTAAGGATAATTAATGAATGTAGTTAAATAAAAATTAATTATTTAATTAACTAGAAGGTACTTAATTAATGAAGTAATTAGAGGATTATTAATTAATAAAATTAATCAATGATTAATAAAAGTAATTAATTAAAGTATGATTAATTATAATTAATTGAGGATTAATGCAAATAATTAATTAATTAATTAATTAATGGAAGTAAATGAAGGATCATTAATTATTGTAATTAATGATAGTAATTAAAGGTTAATTACTGTATATGGTTAAGGATAATTACTGAATGTAATTAAAGTATAATTAATCAAGGAAGATTAATTAAGGAAGATCATTAAGAGATGATTAATTAATTAGTTTGTAATTAATTAATGTTAGTAAGCAGGATTAAGATAATCCAAGTAATTAAAGGATAGTAATTAATTTAATTAAAGGTTAATTAAATTGATTAAGAGTTAATCAGTTCTGCTTTTGAATGATTGATTAATATTGAATGATTGATATTGGGTGATTGGTTGATACTGGATGATTTGGATATGATATCTATATGCTGCTTTGTGAGATGGATGTTGATATGAATTATCTATTGTGATAATGTGATTTATCTATCTGTTTATATCATCCTGAATATAAGTTAAATGTTTAAACCTTTAAACAACTTGGCCTTAAAAGATACGTTTTGGATTTCGATGAGACCGGGATCGGGTTTGCTACATTACAGCATGATAGGGGGTTCTCGCTTCGCGGTTTGGTGGCGAACGGGAGACTCTTACCCCTACATGTCCCATTGAGGGGTTGGTTGCGAGTCGAGAGGCTGGCCGTAAAAGCAAATTCGAGGTACCAATGTAAGCCACGGTGGGGCTGGGATGGTTGAAAAGCCTACCAGTTGAGGCCGCTGTCGATGGTTGAAAAGCCTAGACCGTTACATTTGGTATCAGAGCAGTAGGTTGAGTGAATACCTAGGCTCTGAAGTGGTGTCTATCTTGAGAGCGCGTAATTGTTAGTTATATAAAAATGGTTTTATATTGTGTTAATTGATCGGTTGAGTGGTATATGGATTCTGGTCAATACGAGTAGCTAACGTTATTGATAGGGATCTCTAAACACTTGAACCAGGCCAACGGACACAATATTGTTTTAAAGAGGTAGATGAAATAATTTTACCCAGAAATAATTTCTATATAAAAAAAAAATATATCATTTTAAATATATATATTTATGTATTTCTACCTATTTATTGGGTTACCTGTTCGGGTTTTCCAATATAAGTTATAAAGGTAGATAAGGTGGTAGTGTGTGTAACACAATTACCAATGATTGAAGTTTGAGAGTTGAGGTTGGAAGTGTATATGTCGAGACTGTAGACCTAATACCGTCTCGAGTAAGTTTGGCAGTATGGTGTAAGGATTTCTCGGATCTCTGAAGGAAATCTTTTTCAAGATTCGGAGTCCATTATTGGAGTATAAGATTGGTTGAGCTCGGGTGAGCAGATTTTCTAGAGTTGAATCTATCAGTTGTGCAGAAGTAAGTGATGGTAGCTTGGCGACTTCAGGAAGGAGTAGCTGTGTGATAAGACACAGTATCTATGGATGTTCCCGAAGGAGGTATTCTTTTTGGAGCAAGATTAAGAAGGTATTGGAGGAACAGTTGATGTCTACCATAGGAAAGACTCAACTGTATAGGAATTCTTTGATATCGAGTAAGAGAGTTTTATCTGTTTGGAAGTATGGGACTAAGGTCGATTAGTTGTTCTTCGGACATGGTCTCATTGTTCCCTTAAGAAGAGTAAGTTATCGGCGATTGGTTTGGAGCCCGAGTTTCTTTTGGATGTCTGCCATCTCGGAGATTCGTTGAGAGGTTTGTTGATGGTTTTAGTTTTGAGAAGCCTTTGGATTAGAAGTTTTTGGTTAACTATGGTAGCAGTACAGCTCGAAGTGTTCGGTGTGTTGACGAGGGGATCTTTGGCTTAGTAGTGTCCTAGAGATAGAGTTTGGAAGCAGCAGTGTGGCCCGTTTCTCCGATGGTTCAGGAATCTTGGTGGTTCTTCTATCAACAGTCCAGGCAAATGGTGAAAGCTTTCTTGAAGGGTTAACCTTGTTTGGAAAAGCTTAAAGCTCTTCTAATTGGTAAAGAGAGAACAGTTTCTTTGAAATCTGAAGTAGGTTGTAACGCAAAAGTGACTTGCGACTAGTTTGGGAATTTATCTTGGGTAATCTTTTGTTTGGGATTGAAATTTCTCATGTGGAAATAGGAGCTACTGAAGTAGTCAGAAATTTTCTGGATGTTTTCAAGGAAGTAGAAGTTTGTTTGCATTTGGAGTTGAGTTCCATATCAACTTGGTTCAGCAGCGATACCGGTGGTTAGTCTGGTAGTAGGATAGTTCTTAGAAAAAGAAGAGTTGGTGTAGTAGCTCAGAAATTTTTGGAAATGGATTGGTCAGATCTAGTTTTCAAGTTTGGATTTCAGCAGATTTTGGAAAGATCATATTGTTGATAGGATCTTGAGATCATTTTGTTCTTGGTCCAGATTTGTTTTTAGAGGCATCAGCAAGGGTTGAGCTGATCAGGAAGAGATGAGGTAGCCCAGGATCGTCTGATGAGTTATGCAGATATGAGACAGAGTTTGGAATTCGGAATTGGAGATTGGAAGTTGTTTAAGTTTTTCTCCAATTAAAGAAGCTATAAGATTTGGTAAGTCTAGAAAGCTAGCGCTGAAGTATTTTGGATATTTTGGATTTCCTCGTGTTCTCGAGAGGAGTAGTTCTTTGATCTACAGGATTGAATGGCCAGTTTGGATGGCTGGGATTCATTGTATTTCAAGTATCTCTGAGGGAGTACGTGTATGATTCATCGCTGGTTGTGAGATCTGCAGTTCAGTTGGATTTGGAGTTGAGCTGGACTTGGATGTGATCTGATATTCTATTCAGATTGGTGGATCTAGAGATGAGAAGAGCTCTGGATTATAGTGGTGTTGTTTTAGCTTCTGTAGAGCGAGTCTCCCTGTAATTTATACTTGGGAAACTCTAGATAGTGTTAGTGAAGATCTATCCTGATTTGTATCAGAATAGTTAGTTAGGTTTGTTTGTTTGATTGGTTGCTATGGTTGTTAGTTACTGGATGATAGGTATGCTTTGCTGTTTTAAAATATTTGATGGATTAATAAATTAACTTTGTTTTAATTTCGGGGACGAAATTATTTTAAGGGGGAGGAATGTGATATCCCGGGTTTTTGGGCAATATAAATTTAATAATCTTTATTAATAATTAAATTGGATTGATAATTATCCTATATAATTTTAATTTAAAATTGGTAATTTAATCTTTTAAAAGATAATAAATACTTAATCTGACAATATTGATAAGATTTGTTTGTTAAAGCTAATAAAATTTTATTCTATTTATAATATATATATTTGATATATATATTGTGAATGGAAATATCTTTTGTTTAAATAAAAGATTATAATATATATGTATGTATATGTTATAATTTGGATTGTTTTGAATTTAATTTAATCTATTGATAATTTATATATGTATGAATTGTGATTTAAAGCTTTGTTTTAAAATTAATATTTTTCAAAGGTTAGTTTAGATTAATTCAATTGTTTTCAAAATATAAGATAATTGTTTATTTTAAATATAATTAGCTTTAGAATAATTTCTTTTAAAAGTAATTTATTTATACATATGTGAAATTTATTTATTAAGAGAATTAAAGTATGTAAGTTTATCTTTACATTTAAATTAAATAAAAATTTATTTAAAATACTTAAGTACATGTGTAACCATGTTAATCCCCTTAATAACACTTGTTAATCATTCAAGCTAGCTTATGACAAATGTAAGTTAATTAACAAGTGGCCTTCATTTTCTTTTATTTGAAATTTAAATATACAAAGAAAATGTGTTTTCTCTTTTGTTTTCAAAACTTTTCTTTCTTCATCTTAAAATCTTTTTCTTCATTCTTCTACAAATTAATGGCTGCTATATACTTTCTAAAATCTGAAATTATTTTCTTCGATCTTCAAAACCTCAAAAAAAAAAATCTGCCACTTCATATTTCCTTCAACCTGCAAATAAAATGAAGTTCAACTGCATTTCAAAGTTCAAGATCAAACCTGCAACCAAAAATAAAGAATCAAGAACAATTTCAACATCTTTTAAATCAACAATCTGTAGGCATGCAGAGGAATTCTTCTTCAACAACATACAAATTAAAAACATTAATTTGAAGCATGCAAAAGATTTTCATCAGCATTAAAAGCAAATCAAGGTTTTCTTCAGATTTAAAATCTCATAGCCTGGAAGTGAAAAGTCTGCTCTGCTTATAGAATAAGGTGAGTAAATATTTATTTTAAAAACAGTTTAACCTGATGATGATTGACTTCTGTGATAAATTAAATTGTTATATAGATCTGATATGAATGTATGCATGTATATATTTATAGAGGGGTCTGTGTATATTGATGTTGTTCTCTGTTCTTTTATAGTTGAACTGATTTCATAAGAAATTCAAAAATCTCTCAACCAAATTAAAATTAGATATTGCTATATAAATGAAAACTGTTTGTAATTGTATGATGAAGGTTTTTAAATCATTCCAGGAATTTTAAATACCCTGAATCATGTTTAAATTAAAAATTTACAGAGGAACTGGAATTTTTGTTAAAAACCAACTATCTTAATTTCTAATTTGAACTACATGCATGTAACCATGATAGGAAATCATGAATTTAGATATGCAATTTGAAATTTTTAGTTGGGTATTTCGTTTGAATTTGAAGTTTGTTCGAAATTGGGTCTTTTGTGGATTGCTGATTATCCACGCTATAAATTGTTTTGATATTTGGATCGAAGCTTGATTGTGGATGGTAGATTAGAGGAAAAATGCAGTAGAATTTTTCTATTGAGTGAACTGTTCGAATTTGTTGGAATTAGGGTTTAGCATTGGGTTTTTGCTATCGAAGTTGTTGAGGTTCGTTCGTCGTTGACATGGGACCGGACTCGTTCGCGATGATGTGAAGCGAAACTGGAAGTCGAGACGGAGTTACAGTGTAGACGGCGAGGCTTTTCGCGACAGGGATCATCGGAGACGAGGGAATTTTCGATGACGATGGGGTTTCCAGGTAGCAACCGAGATGCTCGATTTCGTTCTGTAGGCGATCTCGTGGTTCTGTTTATTCGAATGGGTTAGTGAGGTTGTGGGTGATTGGAGGAGGGTAGCGGCGATGATCGTGGATGGCCAGAATTGGCGTGCACGTGCACGTGTGCACGTTTGGGTGTACTGGAGTTCGAGGTTTGGGGAAGAAGCTCTTTGATCGGGTTAGGCTCGGGATTGTCGCGTGTGTAACTCGAAGCAGGTGAGTTCGTGTGAGTTGCTCGCGAATGACTCGGGGATTTAGTGATTTTTGCTCGGGTTGTTCTGGGTTTTAAAACTGGAAGCTTAATTTTAATTGTTTTCGAGTTCAAAGCAAAGTAAACAAGTTTAAGTTATGAAAATAATCTTGTTTTCAAAGATAAATGTTTAACAAGTTTTAAAATATAATTAAGTAAATAAGTTTTAAAGAATTTGATAATCAAGTTTCAAAGATGAATATTTGGTTAATTTAATTAAACATGTTTGTTTAAATGTATATAAAATTATGGGTTTAAATTGTTTTGTTTAAAGGTAAAATTTTATTCAAATATAAAATTATTTCTAAATGTTTAAATGGAGTTTAATGATAGAAATTAATATGTAATTTAAATGAAAAGTTTATCTTTAAAGAGTGAATTTTATTAAGGATAATTAATAAATAAATTGAATTAAAGCTTAATTACTATTTGTAATTAAGAATAATTACTTAATGAAGTAATTAGTGAAAATGAATGTAATTAAGAAATAAATTAATTTAAGATTAAGTGATGATTAATTAAGTAATTAATTAATGTAATTAATTTTAGGTTAATTAATTAGTCTAATTAATTAAAGATAATCACTTGTGATTAATTTAGTATAATTACTTAGTAAAGTAATAAATGGGTAGTTACTGAATGTAATTAAATTAAGAAGAATTACTTATGGAAGTAATTAAATGTAATTGATTAAGGTAAATCACTTGATGTTATTAATTAAAAGATTAATTAATATAATTGATTTGAAGTTAATTAATTAAAGAGTAATTAATTAATTAAAGGATTAAGGATTATTAATAATGTGATTAATTACTAGTTAAGGTAATTAATTAAAAGAGAGTAATTAATTAAGAAAGTAATTAAGGAACATTAATTTATATAATAAATGATAAAATTAAGGATTGATTAATTAAGATTAATTAATCAATAATAAGTGATTAAAGAATAATTAATTAGTATAATTAATTAAGGAATTAATTAATTAAGGTAAGTAATTACAAGATGGTTAATTACTGTTTATGATTAATTAAGGATAATTAATGAATGTAGTTAATTAAAAATTAATTATTTAATTAACTAGAAGGTACTTAATTAATGAAGTAATTAGAGGATTATTAATTAATAAAATTAATCAATGATTAATAAAAGTAATTAATTAAAGTATGATTAATTATAATTAATTGAGGATTAATGCAAATAATTAATTAATTAATTAATTAATGGAAGTAAATGAAGGATCATTAATTATTGTAATTAATGATAGTAATTAAAGGTTAATTACTGTATATGGTTAAGGATAATTACTGAATGTAATTAAAGTATAATTAATCAAGGAAGATTAATTAAGGAAGATCATTAAGAGATGATTAATTAATTAATTTGTAATTAATTAATGTTAGTAAGCAGGATTAAGATAATCCAAGTAATTAAAGGATAGTAATTAATTTAATTAAAGGTTAATTAAATTGATTAAGAGTTAATCAGTTCTGCTTTTGAATGATTGATTAATATTGAATGATTGATATTGGGTGATTGGTTGATACTGGATGATTTGGATATGATATCTATATGCTGCTTTGTGAGATGGATGTTGATATGAATTATCTATTGTGATAATGTGATTTATCTATCTGTTTATATCATCCTGAATATAAGTTAAATGTTTAAACCTTTAAACAACTTGGCCTTAAAAGATACGTTTTGGATTTCGATGAGACCGGGATCGGGTTTCCGTATACCGGAATTCCAGGTCTGGAGACCCGAATACCACATCGATCCAAATTAACGATAGGTCGTGAATCTCAAGTGAAGATGAAGATTCAGAGTGCAAGGGTTATTGTCGTTAACTCTGAGGGTGATTCCAAAACGAGTGTAACGAGATAATGCCTTCGGTTTCGTTCGAACCCGGAACGAACTTGTATGGATTGAATGCTTTCAGCACATCGTCAGGCGGACGATGAGCATTCTAAGTGATATGTTCTGATTAAAAGTAATCGTAACCTCAAGCCTCATCAACCGGGAATGGCTAAAACAGGGGAGGTGCAGCAAGGTTTCGTGGGTAGCACCCACTGAGAGCAAGATAGATCCCTGTCTAGAGGTCCCTTTATTCATTCGGCTTAGTGTGTGGTTGGTCGCGCCAACTACGGGATTGTCTTGTTCGGAATTATCCAGTAAGGGATGGTTCCGGCTTTGTGTTGCAGGGGAGTGGGCGTACTCCTCGGTACGGTGATCTAGGCCACGTACTGTGACGGGCGGTACCCCAGTAGCCTTGCCATTGTATGGAATCCAAACTCCAATAAGTGCCGTACGTATTAGTTGTGCCCAACTATGTTGGAATGTGAGATGTAAGCATTTCAGCTATTTCTGTATTTTACTTGGAAACCCTAGACCCTATTATAATATAACTGGATTTCCTATCAAATGTTTTAGTTAGCGTAAGGTAAAAACTTACCCATGTTTATGTGTGGGGAGTCTTACGTGATACTTTTGTTTTCAAAAGTTTTCAAAGTTAAGCAATCTAACCGTTTACTCACACCAGACCCATGTCTGACCCAAGTGTTTATTTTCTGTTTTATTAAACTCTTGGGTACTCAATATTGTATTGAGTAGTCGAGGGATTCAGGTTAGCTTTGACGAATTCTGGAGGAGATTTGGAGCAGGAGGCTTCACCGTGTAGATATATGATGATTCCGCTGTGTATATGTTGTGTCTGTATCTGTGATACTTGAGTTGTATGAATTAGACAGATGTTTATAACTGTCTAATATGTGTTGTATAAGTTGTGTAACTCTGATGTATATGATACTATGTAATATTTTATATGATATATTATATTTCATTCGTTCCGCTGTGAGTTTCTGATGTTGTTGTTTCTTTCTTTCTTCTCTTCTTTTCTCTTTCTATCCCTTTCTTTCTTATTAGCGATACGACTTTCTGGGCATAGAAAGCCGGGTCGTTACACCTTACACCTCTGACACGTTGTAAACCCATGGTTCGACTTGCCTCAATGCCCTCTATGACACAGCACCACCCGATCGTCCTATCGATGAAGATCCACCGTCGATCACGAAACCCCAATATGAACGGCCGAGAATAAACTGTTGATTTCTGGCCAAACCCGTGATTCGATTGTAAAAATGAATTACAGATCTAGATTACACTCATCGATAGCTTTCCAACATTATATAATTTGATAGGTTTTGAGGAGTTTTAAATTTGAAGTATTATTTGAAATTGAAATTAGGGTTTTGGAATTGGGAATTAGGGTTTGAGATGACAGTCGTTTGAGAAGGAACTGATGAGAATAAAAGTACGTACAGAAATATGGAAATGAGAAACAGTTAGGATTTATAATAGGCTATATATAGGCAGAGATGGATAAGAGTGAATGGACAGATCGAATTGGGTCGAAACGATAACAACGACCCGAAAAGCACGTTTCGTTTCCGAAACGAAAGTAGGTCATCCAATTTATCAAAATATTGGTTTTTGATATTTTTAAACTCAATGGAACTAGTTTCAAACCCTAATTCTATTGTATATAGAAGTTAGCTTTCAAAATCAAATTATTTCATTTAAATTATATTAATTGATTACTACACGTTTCGAGCACGCACGATCAAACGATAAGTCCAATCGCTACGAAACTTGAAATCCTGGATCTAATGAAACTGGTTTCGTCGAAATCCAAGACAGTGGCCAAAATGGCTAATTTTCACGTTAATTAAATAAATTATTATTAAATTGATTTAATCACCTTTAAATTCAAACTTAAAAGTTAACAATTTTATCATTCTTGATTACATAGAAATTTATAATCCTTTAAAATAATTTTTCCATGTTAAATCCAATATTTAAATATTGCACTAATTTCAGCGTTCAATTACAACTGTAATAAAACCCCGGTTAATTATATTTAATTTCAATCAAATTCTTTTATTTCATTTTCCACTCTTATTATTCAATCATCTAATACCTTATGAATATAATTAACATTAGTTTACATTTTATTACATTCATTTTTCTACAGTTATCATCTTAACTCATATTAACTGCAATATTTAATTTCATTAAATTTCATTGATTTCCAAATTAATTCAACAGATTAAATAATAAAATAATAATTAAAACAATTATTACACATTAGTAATTCAAACACATTTCTGAATTTATTGTTTACAAACAAGGCTAATAAGTTTACGTACCAATTAATTGATTTCATATTCTATAATAAACCTATTTCAATTAATAACATATAATTTCAACATTAAATCCAACATTTAATTTATTACTTATTTACAATTTTAACCAAATTAACTTTACAATTATTTCAATTAATTGAAATTACATTAAAATGGTTGTTAATAACATTCAAACAACATTATTAAATTATATTCTAATTATAGTTTTTCTCGTTAATAAATCATAAATTTTAATTCCTCACAATATTAAATTTCAAAATCTTATTTAATTTAATATTTTTAATTATAAAAAATACGGATCGTTACAATACTTTATAAAAACTCTCACACAAGTTCTTAGACTAAGGAATTGACATTAATTATTTAAATAAAAATCCAGTTTTCCATCAAAGAGGTGACCAATAAATGCACCCTAGCAAAACTTTCTTTCGGACAATTGCGACATATAGAATCTAATGTCCCATCCATCTGGAATAAGTGTGTGTCTCCGACTGAAACTCAAAATCCGAAATCAAAAGATAGCTATAATCTCGACCATCAAGTCGAACACCTCCAGTCTCCGAGATTCAGCCATATGTCGTACTTATACTCTTTATCAATTGTGCTTTAAGCAGCACCAGCACTCCATTGGGTACATCGAAGTTAGAGTGAAAATCTTAGCTCGAAGGTATTTCTAACTCATAGTTTCTTTGCCTATTTATTCGGAGTGGAACTACAACTACCTCTATAGTCAGAACTCTTAGAATCTAGCGGAAGAATATAATATTAATAGATAGGAAAGTACGAATATGTTCTCTCAATTTATTGTAATCCCTCTGATCGACTAACCTAGAGCTCGATACCAAATGTAACAACCCACACCTTAATGGGCCCAAATTTCGACAAAACTCAAAATCCAAGTCCATCAAAACATAGATCGTTAGATTTGGTACTTGAAAATAAGCATGAGCATTATCAGAGATTGATATAAATCTAAACTCACAGCGCAAACGACAATAGGATAAGTATACTGACTGTGACTACTGCCTTGGAACTAAGGCTATTCCTTGGATAGCAGATTTTCACATCAACATCGAGCATGAAGGAGAGAAGACTCTCCAACAACAAAGCACATCCAGCTCCAGTGACATGTTCCTCTAAATCTATCCTGTGGGTTGTAATGAGGAAGGGAGTCAGAATAACATTCTAGTGACTGGCAAAATATAAATTGTCCATAACATAAACTTTTACCGATAGGTATCCATATAATTGTTACATCCATCAAAGTTAGCAATTCTAATCTAACCTTGCATTGCACACATGATTACATAATTATTGCTTCCCAAGGTGTGAATTAATAATGAAGCCATATCAACCACCCAATACTTCCAAACCCATTAGCCACTTAATACTTCTAAATGTGAAGCATGCTTCTATAATACTTTTTAAGAGAGAAATAGGTAGACTCTATCATTTAAGACCTTAATTGAGGTAGCCCCGTCATTTAAGGCATATTCCCAAGGTGGTTTCCTAACAATGTTGTCAATAGTCAGTGGGTCCTAGCTACAAGACCTCTAACCACTATTTAAGGCTTCTGACATTTAATGTCCAACTATTACCGCATCTATCGCTGATAAAATCGTAATCATGTAATAAATAGTACCCAAGCCACTTAATACTATTTATTAGAAAATAGGCAGACTTTGGTCATTTAAGATCTTAACTAAGGCATACCTCAACATTTAAGACCTATCCTCAAGGCGTCTCCTAAATGGTACCTTTATTATTTCGACTTTAGCAATGTAAGAGACCGTACCTAAGTCACTTAATACTTTCCAGTGGAAAATAGGCAGACCCCGTCATTTAAGACCTAATTCAAGAAGCGTGCTCTTCAACGGTACTATCTAGCTGTCATTGCTTGGAAATCTCATTGGTCTACTTAATACTTCTTTTATAGGAAAGAGTAGGACTTTATAGTTACTTAAGACCTCAAATCTGAAGCGAACACTTCACGAGATATCCACTCTCACTCTTTAATTATAAATATGACATCTCATTAGGTTACTTCTTTCGATAGGGAGGCGGACCATTCAGCCACTTAAGACCTCAATACTGAAGTAAACCCTTTTTAGAGACATCCTTGTTTATTTATTTGGAATCTCACTAGGTTACTTAATACTTCCATTTCAGAGAGAGGCGGACCCTTCAGCTACTTAAAACCTCAAACTAGAAGCGAACCCATATCGAGATATCCCTCACTGCTCCTAATTTCAAATTTGGACCATATAATACTTTCCAATTAAGAAAGCAAGCACAATCTCTCACGTCGTCACGGATTGTTGGTTTAGTGATATCTCACATCAGTAATAAGTACACCCAACTAGTGGTACCCTCAAAGTGAAGGGCATTCTTCCGTCGAGTGACCATCCTAAGTCTTTATTTATATTACCTTAGGTAGACATTGGACTTAGCTTACTAATTCCCTTTTTATTTAAGGAAATAAGATTTACCTTAAATATTTATCTACCCATAAATACTCGTTTAATGCTCATAAATGTCAATTTGTCCATAAAATCCTAATGGACATTTCCTAAGACATTTATGTATGGTTGCTAATTTCAAATTAGTAACATTTTATATCTATTTCATTTTTATTAGTCCTATTAATCTATTTAACCTATTATTTATTGCAACTTCCAAATTTATTACCATTTATTGGAGTTACAACCTTTTAAATTCTTTTCTCATTAGTTAATTATCTTAAACGTGAATATTACGTGCAAACATCATTATTAGCTTTGTATTTAATTATTATAAGCACAGTAATTACGTACAAATATTTAATTTTATTAAATATGTTCTAGTTATATATCTTCATTAGAATGTACTTTTCAATGTTAAATTGTTGGAATCATGTCTAAAAAGATTATCCGTTATAATTTCCATAAATTAGTCCAAAATAAAATATTTAACTTTAAAATATAAAAGATTACATCGTTTGAAATTACAAGGGATAATCATTTCTTTTTGTTACTGAAATAGACAGTGTAAAATACAATGAATTCATACTTAACACATCTCTTTCTCCTTCTATTTGCATCTATTCCATGTTAGATCAAACAATGTATCTTTCTTAAAGGGAAAGAAATCAAATTAATTTACAAATATTAAACGGATCTAAATTCCAGCAATTCCAAATATAGAAAAGTTTATATTCTAACAACATTAGGGTAATAATGCAAATTTATTACATTCTTCTGCAACCTATTTCAGATCTGGAATAAATTTCATTTGAATTAATATTCTAAATTCATACTTTTTGGACTGGTTTCCAGACTGGTTATATACAATTGTAAATCAATTTATAAACAAGAATATGTAGGTGATATTTGTTTTATTAAGATCGTATTCAATTCATTGCCTACAACTCATATATAATTATCCAATTGGGCATAAAAATCAAATAAACACCAATGGGATAATTTTCACATTATAAAAATCTATAAAAATCCCTACTTACCTTTTAAAAGCGATCCAAATCTCCAAATCTGAAGTAGAACCTTTGATTTATCTCCAAATCCTTTTTAATCCAAGAGGTATGTATAAAAGGGTATATACATACATTGGAATTATAGATATGGGAAGAGATTTAGGATCGGGAGAGAAAATAGATACAAATATATAAATATATAAATTACCTCAAATACACATATGGTTGCCTCCATAAAAATATGAGAAGAGAAGGGAGGGCTAAGCCTGAATTTATAGGCGCTAGAATCAAGCAAAACCGTTAGATCGAAATATATTTAATCCAGGCCACTACGGCCTAGGTTTACTTGAGCTGCCAAGTTGCGACCGGTCGACCGTCATTGTGTCACCGGTCGACTGCTAGGGGTCTACCGTCCCCAATGATGGGTCGGCATGTGGGCCCAGATAACTAATAATAAAAATGTTAATTATTTCTTATTTAATTATTTTTATATCGAATTCGTTTTTCATCTGTAACTTCTTCATTTCAACACCGATCATAAAACTCCAAATATGAAAGTTGCTCAGAATTTTGCCATGAAAGCATTGGTGCAAGTTTCGTGGTCAAATTCCATTGTTTGCATAAATTCCATTTTCGGAGCCTAATTAATTAACTAACTAACTAATTAAATAACTTGTGCCAAATTATGGGGTGTTACACGTTCTAATTAGCTGTGTTTATTTAGACTTGTCTACTTCATTTCATCCTCCGTAATTGGTTTTATCTTTTAGTCATATCCAAATCCATTTTACTATAAATAATTTTAAAAAAAATTCCTTCGTCATGACTAAAAAAATTATTATTTCATAAATACTATTTTGTATAGTTATGAAACAATGTTTCGTAACTTCGTTAGTCCACCAAGAAGTCTTATATGGTATACTGTCACAATTTTTGTCATTACTATAATAGCATAACACGAAGCTCTAATTAACCACTTATTATGGATTTTTATTTCATTCACTGTAACCAGTTTACAGTCATGAATTTCAGATTAATTGAAAAACTCAAATAAATAACCTTTATAGAAAACAATTTTCTATATGACAATACATTTGAAATAGAAATCACATTTTTCATTCTATATTAGGTATTTTTTAGTATTTTATATGATTCTCGTTTTCTATATCTCATCATTAAGTAGAAGTGAACATTCAGTCTCTTTATCATAATCGAGACATAAGTTACATCAACCGTTGCATATTTGCTTTCCTTTCCAAATGGTCGAACCATTCGAAAGGAAACCCTTTCTACAAGATTGCACCAAACTCTTTAGAAAAAGGCATTCGGTCATCCTTAACATTTAACGATATCAAATAAGTTGCCTCGTATGTAAACTGATCAGGCAGACATTTCAGTTATCAAATTCCAAGGTCCGTCTTGTAGCTCTTGGTATAGTGCTACATATAACACTACATGATCATTATTGTAAATAATTGTATTGAATATTGAATGCACAATCTCACATTATGGTCTACTTTCTTATTTCAAATGAACTAATTTCATCGAACTCTATACAATACAAGCAACACCTATTCACTAAATAATATTTGCGCATGATCGAATACAAATCAAATATCTATATTCTTATATTGCTTAAGAGTTCAAAACTCATGGAATAAAATACATGTCTCATATAAAAAACACTTAAGTGACCGAGGCTTGAATTTTCAGTGGTTGTATCAATTGATTATTGCACGAGTCTTGAAGTGACAACATGTCAAAAGATTTATTGGAAAGTATATTTTATATCTTAATTCAGTTCGATTGTATAATTTAACTAATAAACATTTTATCAATTATATTATTTGAACAAATTTGTTGGAGTAGATTATTTCGAACTGTATAGAATATATTCTTACAATATTAGAAAGAAATATTACCATTTAATTTCAATAATAAGTCTCCCACAAGAAACCTTAAGAGAAAACATAGAACCTTTTGACTTCTTTAGTGGGTGTTAAGACTCGCTTGTTTTGGGATTCTGACCTTGTGTTTTTTGAACAAATTATAAGCCTGCAAGCGATGGATAATACTTTATCGGTTGTATCATATAAAACTCCTAACCCCTGGACTTTAACCAAATATCAATCTCGACCTTGAGTTTGTTTAAAAAATCGAAAAAGATTATTCACTCATACCCACCTTTTTGCGATGGCCTAAGTATAATGTATGTACCTTGAATTTGCTCAATGAATACGTGCATGTATCTTACCACGTCTAATAATATAGTAATAGTACTACATATAACATTTCAAGCTTGAGTTTTCTCAACAACCAAAGAGTATGCAAGTAATCTATAAATATATAAATGGTAGAGGATAACTTATATATAAAGGATTCATAATCTTTAATATACATATATCTACTGATATCGATTTAAGGATAATGCGTTTCTTATGAAAACATCCTCGTGATTCAAGTGTCGGACACATCAAAAATCATGGTATATGTACTTTACATATCTACTTATTCCAAAAATTTATTTTAGGTACATTTCAGTTCCACTTAGATTTATTCATTTATATCATATAAGTTTATTTCATTTATAACCTTTTATAATTTAATTAACTTATATAATATTCTTTAGTATATTATTAATTAAATCATATTTAATTAATTTTAATTTATAAATTTAAATAAATATCTGATTAAATTATTTGAAATTTATTTTATTCGTTCTAAACAATTTAAGATGAATATTAACCATTATATTTATAATTATATATATCTATCATTATATATATCCATGTGTATTTATTAATTAACATTTAATTAATATATAATTGAAAAAAAATTAAATAAATATTTCAATAAATTCTAAAATTTAGTTTATTACTTACCTTAAATAATTTAAGTTAAATGTATATACACATTTATCGTTATATATGTTTTATTCTAATTAATTAACTTTTATTTATTTATTTAATCCAATTAATTAATATAATTTTTGAAATTATTAAATTTGTTTTCAAAATAATTTTAAAATAATTTAATATATTTTATAAGATTTCTTTTCATATTTTCAACTTGATCTTTTAAATTTAAAATATATTTTAATTTTTCAATCTGAAATTTGAAAATTAGTCAAAGTCCCAAAATCAATTCGGGTCTTTACATTGAGATAACCTTTTGGCTTACATTATTCTTCGGGTAAGGCTAATAGATTGGTAGGGCAAAGCACATATTTACCTAAAACCAACCATAGACATAATTTCTATACTCCCAACTAAATGGGTAGGCATTAGTAAGTTAGCCTCAATATTGTTAATTTTGACCATATTGACTATTACGCTCTAATATCACTGAAGAAATCGAACCAATGGAAAGCGGGTAAAATAGGTAGATTTTAATTTTTTATATTTTAGATCTTTGTGGCCTATGAAGTCTAAAGAATTTATTAATTCCAATCTAAAATTGATTTAAATAAAATATTATTTTATTAAATTCACTTAAAAGGGATTTTTAATTTAGTTTAAATTAAATATTTAGAGTGGGCGTATCAAATACACTAACATTTATATAGTGCAAGTGTAACATTTAAATAGTGGACACGGTCAATGTGTACGTTTAGAGGTGTTGGGATGTACATCGCAAGATACACATTTGTGCTTTTTATATGCCTTTGTTGTCCATAGTTTTATTTTATACATACACACATACACACATTATTTACTCGTACTTATATATAACATGTTATACAATATTTTTTAAATACTTGACAAAAGTTTGCTTATGTTTATAATATGACAATTAATGGGTTTAAGTAGGCATTTAAGAACAGGAAGAGGTGAAGGACTGTTCACCTTCATTTACCCATTCATTAAATGCCATTTCAAATCAAATTAGAACACTTATACATTTATACATATTAAAATTAGCCACGACAAGTTTTATGTGTTTGGAGTTCAAAATTAGCATTTTGAGCTCTAGTTTTGACTTAGGAAGGTTCAACATTAGATTTATGATTTTAAACAAAAATCCTTTAAAAAATTTATGTTGAAATACACGCGCATGCGCGCGCGCACACACAAATACATATAAATAAATAATAATAAACTATGTTTTAAATTCAAAATAACATAAATATGTAAAACTTATAACTTTATATGTTTTGAAATTTAAAATTAACAATTTGAAAATTAATTTTGATTTAGGAAGAATCCAACAATAGATTTATAATTTTATACAAAAGTCCACTTATAAATTTTAAGTTGAAATAATATATATGTTAACCGGCTTTTTGACTAAGCATATTTCAACTGGAAGTAAGAAGGTCGAGATGAGAACGAAACAACCCATGAACATAGAAAAACACTCAAAGGAGGATGAAAACGACATTCAACAACTTTCAGGCAAAATGGGACTAAGAGGACCTATCGGTATCGAGAGGTATTCTTCCACTTAGCACCCCCAAACTCCTCACACTCTAAATACTACCACAAGTGATTATCATCAAGTGCTTTTCTCAGAGAATAGGTGAGCAACTTCAAGGATTTATAAGAAGAAAGCAAAGGAAGAAAGATAAGACTAGTTGAATCAAGGAAATTGTCGAAAACGACTCAACCTTCACAAAAAAGAGTTTGGAACACATTAAGTTGGAGGGAGGAAACAAAACAAACAAAAGAGAAGGGCTTTTGTCAATGAGAGACCACTCGGTATCAAGAGGTACCTCTTAATACAGAGAGGTTTATATTGGAGTTCGGGCCGACATGCTCTCCTCTGGGCCCGTGGACTTTCATTTGGACCTTGTATAACCCGAGCCTATGGATTTGTAGAGTTGTTTCCCCTATAAATATCAACCCTATAGTAACTAAAGGAGGATATTTAGGACTTTTGGCACTTCTCCTTCATCATCCTTTATCTCTTGTCACAATAGTCATCAAGGCAGATGTTGTTGGAAGTTCTAGGCTTAAGAACCTGTCAATTTCTTGTACTTGTGACTCTAAATCTCTCCCAAACCCATAATCAATAAAAAAAATATAAAGTGGATGCAGGCCAAAGATTGTCGAACCACTATAAAACTTCTTGTGTGTTTCTTTACTTTCTTGCTATTTTCTGCTAGATCTCTATATTTCAACAGGTTTCTGGGTATTATGCCATTTTTGGCATCAACATTTTGATGTTTTCAATGAGAGTTAAACTAGATTTAACAACCTAAAGCTTGGGTCTAACGTTTGGAGAAAGATGAAAAGGTCTAAGACTAGATCTATGATTGGAGGAAGTCAACTAGAGCATGGGAGCAACTAGAAGACGTCCTAAATTCCAATCAATGTGACCAGAGAGGAAATGAAGAGAATTTTGAAAGAAATACAAGATGGAATATTGGCTCGACAATGGGAGATGCTAGATGGATGTTTCTAAAGGTTAAGATTGCAAGGAATAGTTGGAGCTGCTAAATTTTAGAACTAAGGACCAGGAGTATGAGGAATTGAAGTGGAGCAAGCTAGAACAATGCCATCATGACCATTACCTGTTGGTACCGATCCCAATGCTCTTCAAACCAAGAGGAATATACTTAGGGGGAATGCTGGTTCATGCTTAGAGTGATCTGGAATGTCGAGAACAGATGATGCTGAGGCCAGAAACCAAAGAAGTATGTGCCAGAGCTTTCTCATAGGAATGGGGGGTAGAATGTAGTTGGGAGCATGGATCAAAACGCGAGCATGTAGCTAGAGGAATATGCACTGGAGTTTCCACGTAAGAGATGGGGACAAAACATAGCTGTGGAGCGGAGACTACCTTTAGAAGACAACAACCGAATAACTGTAACGATCAGATGGGTAGTGATGGGTGGACCTCCAGTCTAGAATTTGGAGGATGTAAACAGGAATCCATTTACCTATAACATCCAGAATGCAAGGAATCCACCCGATTTCATACTTTCAACGTTGGAGATATACAATGGGAAGATGGATCCAATGGTTCATCTAATGAAATAAATCTGATGTATAGAGGTGTTGGGTGCTTCTAAGGAGGTAATAGGGCAGTGCTTCCCATTAAATTTGACAGATTTAGTAGCAATGTGGTTCACATAACTATAGAATGGGTCCATAAGCATGTAGACTGACTTGACGGATAGGTTCATGAGACAGTTCAGAGTTCATATCTCTCAACCAAGGAATGTGATGATCCTATCAAGCATAAAGAAAAGGCATAGAGAGACCTTGAGAAGCTACCTGATGAGATTTAACATGGCAGCCACCGCAGTCGATAAGCCGGATCCATCGATAATCCCGAAGGCCGTAGTGTCCGGAATTGCAAGCAAGACGGACTTAAAAAATGCATTGTAAAGGGATTCACCAATGGATCTCGTGGAGTTTTACCATGAAGCTGAGAGTATCTTCATCAAGAGGATGTTGAAGCTTATAATGCTAATATTAATGCTGTAGATGACGAAGGACCATCTAGAGCAGGATATGTAAAAGACAAGGGGAAGCGAAAAGTTGATAACGACTTCGAAGGACCGAAATGGCAAAGGAGGGAATTGAAGTTCTCTTCTTACAATGTCCTAACTAAAACCCCAAAGAGGATATACCTAGATACTAGGGGCAAATCCCCTACTAGAGACCAACCAAGAAGGAACCCACAGATCGAAAGAGAAGGTCTGGAAAGTTTTGCATGTTCCACGAGCTAGATAGAGATGAAACGAACGAGTGCAGACACCTTTATGATTTGATGGAAGAATTGGTTCAGAGAAACCATCTGCGACAGTATGTAAGGAACCGAAGTGCAATGATGCAACCAGAGCAGCCATTATCTACGGCAGATTCATCAAGACACGGCCAGGGATCTAGGTCGAGGATGGTAATCCCATAATCGGGTTGGATAGAAGTCAGGTTAGTTTCTCACGCTTTGCTTTCTATTTTGAGACAATAATAACCTTGGACCACTTACATGTGTACGAGACCTCATTGGTCTCTACGCATGCTCTTAGTTGGATCTCCAAGGTGAAAAACTTAGGATGCTTGCTTTCTTGTTTTAATTTGAATATTTGATTTTCGAAATCCACTTGAATATGATGATTGATATTGATCGTGGTAGTCTCGTCCTGAGAGATGGGGCAGTGACCATAGGAAGTATGTCCCTTTGCTGGAGATTAAGTTGATGGACTTGCTTGTTGTTGAGTCCCCTCATCGGAGAGTGAGTGGATTGGGTTCAGCAAGGGTCCAGAGAGATATAATAGTAGGTCCCCTCACCGAAAAGTGAGGGGACGGATTTGCTTAGATGTTGGGTCCCCTTGTCGAAGAGCAAGTGGATTGGACTCGACAAGGATCTGGAGAGATCGAACCCTAGATTAGGTGACAAACGATCCGAAGAGATCAAAACCTAGATTGGATGATTAAATGATCTAGAGAGATCGAAGCCTAGAATAGATGACAAATGATCCGAAGGGATAGAATTTTAGATTGGATGACTAGACGATCCGGAGAGATCAAACCCTAGATTGAATGACTAAATGGTCTAGAGAGATCGAATCCTAGATTAGATGAATGAATGATCTAGAAAGATCGAACTTTAGATTGGATTTAAACGACCCAAAGAGGTCGGACCCTAGACTAGATGTTGACTTGACCTTAGGATTTGAACGCCTTATAATCAGATTAAATAGATAAATCCTAGATAAACATGAGATGATTTTGATATATGATACGATAACTCCAGATGAAAGCGGACTGATTACGATTTATAACTAATATTGGAGCAAGGATAGGAGTCCTTAGCTATGACGATTTGGAATGACCATGGATTTACAAGAGAATCCGAAGGAACCGGATGATTCACCACAACTTGGATCGATGGATAGTTGGGAAGCTTAACCGCCAGAAGTCGACTACTATTGAAACTTGTTCTTGAGCATAGCAAACGTTGTAGTCATAAGGCATGCTTTGGGGGGAAAGTGTTAATTGGCTTTTTGACCAAGTAGATTTCAACTGGAAGTAGAAAGTCGAGATGATGATGAAATGACCTATGAACTTGGAAAAACACTCCAAAGGGGATAAAACAGCATTCGACAAGTTTCATGAAAAATAAGGCTAAGTGGACCTCTCGGAACCGAGAGGTATTTCTTCCACTTAGCACCCACTAAACTTCTCACACTCCGAATCCTACCGCAAGTGATTATCATCAAGTTCTTTTCTCGAAGAATAGGTGAGTAACTTTAAGGAATTATAAGAAGAAAGTAAAGAAAGCAGGATAAGACTAGCAAAATTAAGGAAATCATCGGGAATGAATCAACCTTCATAGAAAAGAATTTGGAAAGCATTAAGCCAGAGAGAGGTGTAACGACCTGACTTTCTGACCCTCGAATGTTGACACTAAATATATCCATGGCATTCGTGTGCCAAACACCCAAGTGCCGGAAAGAGAGAAAGTTATGGTAAAATAAAAAAAATAGAAGAAGAAAGGTAGAACATAATATCATAATCTCACAGTGGAACAATAATATATAATATCAAAATAACAGTACGAAGGGTTACTCTGAATATAGGAATTTTAGAGTTTCAAAACCTAAGTACTATTATCTTCCTGGATAGTTATTACTGCCTATCCTCGCAGTGCTATTACCTAGCTAATATGGAATAGCAGAAATAGCAATAGATAGAAAATGGTAGCCTCCAGTAGGCCTTCTGAACTTTGAAGTATCCAAGGTAAAACCTATTATGTTCATACTACTCGAAAGAGTATGCGAAGAATTTAAGGGAAACAAAAACCAAGCATCAAACATAAGTCTGGCATGAGAAATCCCGAGATACATGTAACAAGTAATGGTAACTATTGAGACCGTACGAATTCGCATAACAATATTCCTCTGAAAAGAAACCAACGATTTATTGAGTTTAATATAATGATATAATAGATAATGTCTAGGGTGTAGAATATAAATCATATCAAATAGTAGTGATGCTTACATTGGTCACACCACAACATACATAGGTCACAATCAAAACCGCTAAGATATGTTCGCATAATGGATTTTCAGTGGAGATCCCTTCGGTCAAGTCAAAATCGATGAATTTCCAGTTAATTCAATTTCGTTACTTTTAAAGTACATGAAAGCTAGTAATGTTTCGTACCAATACTCCTCCTCGAGGATTCTCATTTGTATGAAATTCTGAAGCCTTTCAACTACTTCTTAAGTTAATATTAAGTTAAGTTCAATAGTCGATTAATCGATTATCCAGTTAAAATGTTCGCTTATACAAATCAATGTTCTCATACATAACACATTTCCAACATTTCAACTTAACTATTCCTCATACAAGAATGAAGCCAGGTAAGTTAGAGCACTGTTTAATATCAAAGCCTTGCCCAGGCACTTCATTTTTGAATCTCAAAATAGACAAGTTTACTAGTCAGCTTTTACTGTTAAATACATTATTAATGATTTTTATAAACAAGTAATAAATCAATAAGATTAATATGTTTTCGACATTCCACTTAACTATTCCTCAGTCAAAAGGAAAGTCAGTAAGTTAAAGCCATATTGCTTCGTCCCTACTCAAATATCAATCTTAACTCTCACAAATAGAGAAGTTTACCTCGCTCGACTTTTAGTGTTAAGCATAGTTAGTTACTTTTCAACAAGTAATCGCATAATAAAACCATTTAGCCACTAAGAAATTCTTTACCCATTTTGAAAACATTTATTTGTACTTTTATAATACTTAAAAAATACTTATAACAGTTTTAGAACATTTATCCAAAATATTACTTTAAAATAACAAGTTTATAAAATCTTTAAAAGTTGGAAAAACAAGTTTTACTTATACAAACTTCTTCTCTAAAAATTCACAACTAACTCTTAAAAATTCATGAAGATCTCAAACCATAAAAATACTCTAATAGTAGTTATTAAACAGTTGTAAAAAGAATGGAAAAAAACATAAATTTAAATATCTTTTCAAACTTTTAAAGTTCACAAATCAACTCTAAACGGAAAGTTTTGCACAAGTGAAGTTTTGGTCTCTTCTCAAGATGTTACTTAACTTTTTACTATCAAAATTTTTAATGGCAACAGACCTACATATAAAACATTATAAATATGGCGAGAAACCCATAAGGATCTTTCTACAAAGTTCCATAGAAATTGCCAAAAATAAGGCAATTCACGGTGCATCCATAACGACAATCGCTATAAGTGCACTTTCAAATCCAAATCATATTCAAACCTATGTTTAACTACAACCTATGTGCTTTGTTCCAAGGCCTTGCTACATGTCATATAACTCCATTTAGGTCTATGCAGGTTCATTTAAGTTCATACATAGGCCACTTGCTTTCAAAGAAAGAATCAAAACCAATGTTTTCAACGTATGTCCAAATCAATTCAAACAACTTTCAAAAATTCAAATACCATCAGATATGCACAATATTTTCATTGAAAGTGGTTAGTTAGCTCAACTTTAACCTAAAACAACCAAGTCCAAGCAACCCAAGCCCAACCTCAATCTAGCAACCACGTTTCCTACCGTCCTCCTTTGGCTTTGGCCTTGCTTTTGTCTCCTCCTCACACAAATAACTCACGGCCTATTATAGGAGAATGAGAGGTGCTTACTTTTTCAAAATTTGACTAGGTAGAAGGTGTTGTAATATGGTAGTAAGGCTTCACTCAGAATTTTAGTTGATTTGGAAAAGATTTGCAATTATTTTCTTTAGGAAATTAGAGAAGAAGAAGACATGAAAAGTACTTGTATTTGCTTTGTGAATTTGTGAATATCATACAAGGGTATGCCCCTCCTTATATAAGCTTCAAGATAGTGCTCTTTAGCCTTGCTCTCACCCTCCCACCATGCCATGGAAGGCTCACCTTCCATCACTTCCCCTTTACATCACTTCTCCTTTAGCAAATTACACTTATACCCTTTTCATGATAATATCTCTGATCCATTTTGAAGCTTCTAGAACCTTCCATTGCTTTATGAAGATGAATGTGTGTTAATTAAGTATTGGTGTGTTCATTTGATCATTAGACAAGTGCAAAAGAGTTTGAAGAACTTATATTGATGGAAAAGCTGTTTACCGATAAACCGATTTTTGATCACATTATCGACTTTTCTTCGAAGAATATATTTTTTTAAACAATTTTCAAAAACAAGTTTCTTATCATTATAATTAATTAAATGATGTGCAATAGGGTTATAAAATCCCATTGGTAAAACTTGACTATATTTCAAAATGTTTCGATATTCGAAGGCGAAGTGTTCGAATATCAGAGTCATTACATTCTTCCCCACTTAGAACATTTCATCCTCAAATTTCAAACAAGAACGATAACCAAAGGAGATAGAAGAACAAGATATATATAAAGTACTACTGAACTATATACAAACTAAATTGCAACCTAAATGCATACTAAGATAAGAAAACTCTAGTCTAAGAACAAATTCAGATAGGACTCCCTCAAACCATCCTTTGTTTCCCATGTACAATCACGAGCATCCTCGCTCCATTTTATCTTGACTAACTTTATAGCCTTAATTCTTAATCGCTTCATATCTCTATCAACGATACGAGCAAGCTTTCTAAATATAGTCGAATTTGGCACAATCTCTAAGTCCACCTACCGCGATGCTTCCACTATCATCAAAGGATCATGCACAAACTTATGAAAATGTGATACATGAAATACATTATGCACACTAATAGCCTAATCGGTAAGTCGACTCTATATGCGAGTGTACCAATCCTCTCAAGAATTGGGAATGGTTCTATATAAAAAGGAGCTAACTTCTTGTCCCTTCCAAACCGAACTACACTTCTCATGGGAGAAACCTTTACAAACACAAAGTCTCCAACCAAGAACTCCAAGTCTTTGCGCCTCTCGTCTGCATAGCTCTTATGTTGATTCTATGCTTCCTTGATTCACTTTCGAACCTTTATGACCATATCCAATGCTTCTCGAATCATATCTTTCCCAAGCACAAGATGATCCCCATGTTCTACCTAACATGATGGAGATTTGCAAGGCCTTCCATACAATGCTTCAAATGGTGCCATTTCGATACTGGCCTGATAACTGTTGTTGTATGAAAACTCAACAAATGGTAGGTGTTCTTCCCACGATCCCCTAAAATCTAAAATGCACGCTTAAAGCAAGTCCTCCAACACTCTATTCACCCTTTCTGTTTGCCCATCGGTCTATGGATGGTAAACAGTACTCAAACTAAGCTTGGTCCCCAATGCCTCATGCAAACCCATGCTGAATTGGCTTTTGAATATCGGGTCTCTATCACTCACGATATCACAAGGAACACTATGCAATCTGACGATCTCCTTAACATATAATTTAGCCAAACTAGAAGTTGTCCTCGTAGTCTTAATAGGTAAGAATTGTGTGCTCTTAGTCAATCGTTCCACAACAACCCACACACCTTCATTACCCTTCCTCGACCTAGGCAATCCATCGATGAAGTCCATAGAAATATGCTCCCACTTCCACTTAGGAAATCTCGAGTGGCTAAAGTAATCTAGCCCTCTTCTGATGACTACACTTTACTTGTTGGCAGTTAGCACACATGCTTACAAAGATAGAAACATCCCTCTTCATGCCTTCCTATAGAACGTTCTCTTCATGTCTTGATGCATTCTAGTGACCCCGGGATATATCGTTGACCTAGAATGGTGAATCTCTTCCAGAACTTCCTGCCTATTCCTATCAACATCCGGGACACACAACCTACCGTTCATCCTTAAAATGCCACGACTATCCATCCCAAATCATGGCTATATCTTTGATGCCTCATTATCGCTAATATTCTTAGCTATCCTAGCAAAATGACGATCTGTAAGCTGATTCTCTTCGATACAACTAATTAGAGTCAGACGAAACTCAACATTTGCCATAATTGGATACCTCCTACTGAGCGCATTAGCTATGACATTAGCTTTCCCCAGAGAATAAAAAAATATCCATATCATAGGCCGTAAGAAACTCCAACCAACTTTTGCTGCCTCATGTTCAAGTTCTACATAAAAAGGTACTTCAAAGATTTATGGTCCATGTATAACTCGAATCTTTCATCTAGCAAATGTTGTCTCCACGTCTTTAAGGAAAATTCACCGCTAACAACTCCAAGTCATGAGCTGCATACCTCGGTTCATGCGTTTTGAGCTACCGACTCGCATAAGGGATAACCCTCCCATGCTGCATCAACGCAGCACCTAGACCCATTCCACATGCATTAGTGTAAACAGTCAAACCCTCACCTCCATCTAGCAAGTAACAACATGAGCAATAGTCAATTTTTCCTTTAGCATCAAGAATGCTTGCTCTCAACCTTCTTAAACCATTCAAGATGAATAATAGTCATGCACCTCATGTTTTAATTGCTATTATCAAATTTAAATATAAATTTGATTCTTTTGCTCATATTATGCTATGTTATGATAGTTTGAATAATTATATAATTATTGGTGAATTTATGGAATTTATTTATGAAATTAAGCAGCATGTTTGAGTTAGAAAACCTACCATATGATACCTAAATGACTTGAAATTTTGGTATGATGTTAGAAACATTATTTTAGAATTGGATTTTTAATTTCATAATTTTCCAAGCAAGTATGGATTTATCATGAATTTCCAAAGTATTGAAAATGGGTTATTTTCGGGATTTAATTATTTAAAATAATTAAATAAGGATTTTGGTACTAAAATTTTGATATGCTAAAGAATATAATAATTAGATTTATTATGATTTTTAGGAATTTTTCTCAAGTGTTTATGATTTATTGTGAATTATTTAAGCAAGAAAAGCTTAACTATTATGTTTAAATATTAATATAATAGGTGTAGTTTAAAACTGTTTTGGGTATGATGAATTCTGGTAATGAGAAGATTTTTGAAAAGAATTATGATAAAATATTTATTAACCAATAAGATTTTGACAAACAATTGGGGTTGGTGGAAATGAACTTACTTTTATTAGCAAATAATCAATTTCAATATTAATTAAGGAAATGCCATGTCAACAACGATGACATCGTCATTCCTCTTCATTACAGCTATGACTTCGATGAAAACGAATAGCGATGCGCATGATATCAACCTGTGTTGGTATGAAGTGAATTAGTTATGGTTGAAGAGGTTCGAAGTCGGCATCCACACCGTCGACGTTGACCTTGCCGCATGCGTTGCTATAATGTCGCACTTCATATAGATACAAGGGTATGGTGCCTCATATCTATAACGTCGCCGACCCTATTGCTTTCGAAGTACTTATATTTACTTTGGCTCTAGTAAGGCCGCTTATTTTGTATAAGGCAATAATGCCGCATTTTATCTACTTCGACCCTATTAAGGCCATGTTTTCTATAAGGGCGATGACACCACTGTTTTATATCGGCTATACATTATACTGCATTTTATTACTTCGACCTCAACGATTACCGACCTCAATCTTTATAATTGTTTTTCGAAGATGGCAATATAGTGTCGCATTTTATTACTTCGGCGCTAATGAAGCTGCCTATTTTCTTTAAGGCATTTGATGTCATGATTAACTATGTCGACATTAAGCTTTAAGACCTTAAACTATGCAAACTATGTTATATGGCCTTATGTTTCAAGTTAAAGGCTTTAACATATTTTTATATTCAAGAAGGGTGAAGACCCTTAATGGCGATGAGGTTGCCGAGCTTTTAATACAAAGGTGTTATATTATTTTGGCTTTTTAGCCTATGGTTTCGAAGTGAGTTAACTTCCAAGTGATTTAGAGATTTGTCAATATTATTTTACAAAAGCATATATCATGGCATAAATGTTTTGGGATAAAGTAAAGGGCTATAATTTTCCTTGTTTTAAAGATATGATTTTAAGAGTTAAATAATTTATAAAGGAAGTGTTTTCAAGGAAATAGAAAAGGTTATTTAGCCAATAATTTTACTAAAGGAATTATCGTTCTTATCACTTTTTGATAGATTATGATAGGATGAATTGACTCAGAGACTAGAAAACTAGAAGGCACTAGTGTAGGGTAGCGCCCTATACTTTAGCTGTTAGCCCCTAATTTATATAAGCCCAAAATTCAGTGTGTAGGGCTTTGTTAAGGGTAAGACAAAAGGTAGGTTTACGCACAGAAAATACTAAAGATAGATAGGTTATAGGTTGGCCTGCAAAACCTTTAGGTTCATAGTAAGCCTAGCAAAACTATGGGACTGACAGATAGTTAAGTAAACACTAGGATAAGAGTGTTTAGACAAATCGTTTAGTTTTTTTCTAAGAAAGCTAGAAAATTTGGTATATCTGGTATGCCCGAGTAAGCCATGTTGGTTGGTTGTTACCCTGTGAAAACTAAACATTGGAATGGATAGTCCACCGATTTGATGGATATTCTTGATTACCCATGTAGCATGCATGCACATTATTGTTTATATGATATATTTTAACCAGTTTGGTTGTAGGAATTTGATTTGCAAAAGATATATTTTATAAGGGAAATTAGTGAGGGGAAAACCCATTCCACTTAGCGGCGTGGTCTCACTGAATATTTATAAAACCGATATGGCATATTATTACTCACTCCATGCTTTTTGTCTGACTCGAAGATTATGTTTTCCCCTTAAACTCTCAGGTGCTCAAAATTTGATTTGAGTAGGTCGGGGGTAAGAGCTTTATAGGTTAAGTAGGTTTTGGCGAATAAAGCTTCCGGAGAAGCGTGAGAGGCAAAGCTAGCTATATAGGAGTCTATCGATTACTATTTTCCGCTGTGTTATGTTAGTTGTTGTTTGAATGTATGGACAGTAGTTGTACCTGTCTATTTAGTAACTCTGATCAACTAAGGGGAATCTTCAAATGTCGCTCTTGGAATATTTTGTAATATTTATATTTTATCTGAACCTGGGCAACTTTTGGGATTATGTACTGCATATGAAATTATGGCTTTGAAATGAAATATGAACGTTTTCTTTAAAATTATTTCATATTCTTGTGTTTCTGATATTATGGATACCATTAACATACCTGTATTTTGTCACCGGAGATTAATACTACAGATGACTGCAGCATCTACAGTGCTTAGTTTTGAGCCTCCATATAGGGGATGTTACAAAAAAATCGCCTAAGGCCTGGCTTGCACGACCTCTTTCACAATATTCTCTCTTGGTCCCTCAACCGAAGCAACATTCCTTGGTGCTCGATTTCCTCCATTAGTGATGGTACTACCCCGACCACCTTTGCCTCCTTGAGAATTGGCCGCACTAGTACTCATGATTTGTACTATTTGAACATAGCAAAATATATTTAGGATATGAATGGCTAGAGTTTTTTCAAAGAAAGGGATATTCATAAAGAAAATCTAAAAAGCGGGTATAGGTTTATAGAAAATACAAATACGCTCTCGTATATATAATACACTTGACTCATTCTAAAGTATCTCTTAACCTATCTCTAATGAGTCATACCCAACCAAAGCCAAGGTGTTCACTCAACCTTGGACTCTAATACCAAAAGTAACGAACCGATTTTTCGACCCTCGAATGTCGACACTAAATACATCCATGGTTTTCGTGTGCCGAACATCCAAGTGCTGAAAAGACAGAAAGTTAGGGTAAAATAAAAAAAGAATAGAATAAGAAAGGAAGAATAAAACATCAAAATCTCATAGCGAAACGATAATATATTATATCAAAAGAACAATACAAAGGGTTACTTTGAATACATGAATTTAAGAGTTACAAAACTATGACAACCCAGAGTTTTTATAACGATTTATTTTCGTCCAATGACGATAAAAATTGTTGTTAATTGCTATTTGGAGTTTTAATTCGAGTTGAAATTATTTGAGTTAAAATTCTTGTATGATTTAGTGAAGGAGATATGGGCTTTAGAAATTTAATGTGGTAGTCCATATTTTCTTTTGTTATTTTGTAGTGATAAATTTCTAAGTGATTGTCGTTCCCTTCTTATACAAATTATCCAACCCGTCCCCATTTCACTGGGATTTCGCAAACCCTATACCCGTTCATTCCTTTTTTCATTTTCTTTAGCAAACCCTAGAAATAAAAGCATACGACACAATGGCGGCTTTGTTAATCTCGTTCGTTCCTCTTTGCAACTGAGTTAGGGCTTGTGAAAAATTTGGGGCTTCGATTGTCGAAGGCGCCAGCGAATGAAAGACCGCCTCGTCAATGAGAGCTTCTGCAAATCCTTCGATCTTTGCTTTTGACCACGGTTTGGATTTGAATTCGTCGAATCAAAGGTGAGTGACTTCTCACTCACATTTAATTCAAGCCTCTGTTGATTTTTGGCTATCAGTGGTTTTGGATTTCTGGTATTTTAAATTCCGTGAATCTCTGGGTTGAATATGTTTAAAAAGCTTTGAGGATTGACTTCGACATTTTAACAGTTGCTTTGAATTTTCTGTTGGCTCCAGTTCTTGATATTGATATAACTAAACTTTGGGCCACTTCGATTTGAACTGCAGTTGATTTTGTTGTTATTTAGATTAGTCTGTCTTCACTTTGTAGTATGCTCCGGTCACTCGACATTGCTATCCTTTTCACTGTGAATTATTTTCGATACTTGGCTCGATCCTAATTGATTTTTGGTAGCACTGGCTTGGATACTTCACTTTCCAGTTTTTCATCCTTGTTCATGTGCACTTGTTCCCATTCATGTAAGTTCATCTTTGATCTGGAGCCACTGTCACTTATTCATTTGGACTTGAGTTTGTTGATTTTACTTAAGTCTGTTGTCTTCACCTGTGTACATTGGTTGATCTTGTATAGTTGCATGTTGTTGTCATATCTTTGTTGTAACTCTTGGAGTCTGGGTTGCTTTCATTACTGTATTCGTGATGAACTGTAGTTGTGCATTCATCTGAATTGCTTCCCTGTTACTATTGAGTATCTTCTCTGTCATTTGCAGTTGCACATCTGAGTCATTCATTCTGTTTTCATATTGTTGCATTTTTGCCTGTCATCTCTACTTCACCTATGCTGCATGCTATTGGTTGTACATATAGGCGATCAGTTGCCTGTGGTCTTTACTCGAATACGATTTTGTACATGTAAAATTTTGAACTAGTGCACTAGTGACCATTCACTGCTGCACTCAGGTCTGTGACATTTGTAACCTGTATATTCATGTTGGAGTTGTTCATTGAAGTTCATTCTATTATTGTTGGCACTGACTTCATCATGTTGGCATTCTTTTATCTGGTTTGTTGTTTTCGCCTATGTGCTTCAACTTTGGCATTTGCCTTGTTCTAGACTATGAAATTAATACTGTCCAGTTACAGAATTAAATATAAATGTACAATTCGTACATTCATGTTTTGGAAACTGTTTGCACCCAGTTGCATTCTAGTCTTCATACATATGTATGCAGTGACGTATGTATATACATTAATTGATATGTATATACGTATGTTCGAATTTGCATATATGTTTACTGTTCTGTATTCATTTAGAAGCCTGTCTGCATATATACATGGTTAAGTCTTGTCATTGTTGATCCTTTTGGGTTGCAGTCGGAAGTAAATTGATTTTCTCGAGCATATATGAGTTTAAAATGTTGGTTTCACTGATTATTGATTTCATAAACAACATTGCAGTCTCTGTTTGTAGTTCTGCCCTTTTTCATTCATGTAGGAGTTGCATGTCTCTTTCCACTTGATCATTGTATCTTGATTTGGGTTGAGCACCACTGATCTAATAAATTTGTAATTGATTACTATATCTTGTTGGTGACATTATTCTTTGTTTAAGTGCTTTTGAATATGTACAGTTGTGATTGCACTTGACCCTCTGTAGTCGTGGCATTCATTGTGTACTTGCACTTGTATTTCATGGTTGTATATGTTAACATACTTCAAGTGGTCTGCATATACCCTTGTTTACGTCTCCACTGCATAGTTTTTAACTTAAGTGCATTTCTTGATTTCGGTTGTACTTGGTCATTTGAGACGTTAGGTCTGCATACATATGCTTTGATGCGGTTTTGATTTGTTGTAGCTGCTGCACTTTTTGATTTAGTGTACATGTGCATGCATCTTTGCATTTGTGTTTTCATTGGGTGTCAGCACATGCTTCTGGTCCATTGCTTAGCGAAGTCTGACTTGATTAGTTGTGAGGTTGCCGCTGATTTAAGTCCATCTTGTTGTTTCATTTCCTTGCATCATTGGGTGGCACTTGCTGCCCATTTAACATGTGCATTTCCTTCATGTGTTCTGCGCACTGTGTGGCCACCTAATTGTATATGTGTGGACTAGTCTTCATTTGCATTGTGCAGTAGCTTGAGCATTTAGCTTATTGAATTGGTTATCTCACTGGACTTGTTGAGTTGTCCCTGTTGTCACTTTAGTCTGGACTGCATATATGAAGTGGTCGCTGACCTGATTTGTACATTGGTTAGCTCCACTTGACTTTGTTAAGCATGTCTCTATTGTTCCCTTGACTTGGTGCCTGTAGATCTATTGCAGTCTCTATTCTTGCATTGCATTGATGCACAGATTTTTATTTGCAGTCTGTTTTGGTTGCACCTTGCACTGGCCATTGACTTCAAGTGGTGGCTGCATTTTCATTGCAGTTTTACCCTTGTCCCTTGTGGTAACTTTATATTCGGTGGTGGCGAGGCAGTGCACGCGTGCGTGCACTGCAGCCACCCAGAATTGACAGTTTTGAATTGATATTTTTCTTTGCGTCGTGATGCATTGATCTTTTATGCCGTACTGGCGAGGCCGTACACGCGTGCGTGTGCGGCAGCCAATCAGCATTGCCATTTTTAAATTGACATTTCAATTGCTTAAATTGATTTGGATTGTTAATTGTTGTTTAACACTGTTTAGTGTTATATCTGCCGGTATCCGATTCTTTTATCGAGGAGTCGGATATACGAGATTTCTGTGATTGTCGTCTATTTGATTATCTGATTATTATTGCTGCTATGCACTAATAACTGAGTTTGAATTAGACTGACCCGTGTATTATTTTCTTTCGAATTTAATACTCGGGTCAGACCCGAGTTATTTCAGGTTGTAGATTTCCTGCTTTGAGTTGCTGTTTGAGCTATGAAGACTTTTCACATCTTTTGGAGTAATCGTGTCATAGCATAGGTTGATATGTATTCATGTATATTAGTTGATAATGTACGTGTATATATAACTTCCAGAGTCGACAATTGTAGTTGTACCATATGTATTGTATCAACTGTATTGTAACTGACATCAGTTATATATATATGAGACTTTTGTTTTTATCTGTGTTCCGCATTCTTTGTGTATCTGTGTTGTTTTTATATATATTGTCCTAAACCATTATGAACCATCGTAGTTCGTTTTATACTGGAATTGGATATGTCGATGGGAGTGAATAAATAAGAGATGAAAAATTTAAAATATACACCACTCCTATCGAGGTAACCAATACTAGTGTAAGGCCAACTACGGATGGCCGCTCCTACCCAGCCTTATTCTTCATGATAACAGACAGTATTTCTTTTAATACTCTTTGTTATTGTGAGTATAGAGGTGGGGCGTTACAGTTGGTATCAGAGCTTGGGGTTTATGGACATAATATAAAACATAACTTGGATGGAACATGTGTTACAACTATTTGTCGATGTTTTCTTTGTGTTTTGAGTCAAAACTAAAGATTAAAATTTTTGATGAAATTTTTAAATATCTTTATTTAAAAGAAAAAGTGAAACTGTCTTCGCTGAGTACAACTGATAATCTTTTTGATTTAAAAAAATCAAAATATGAAATTGAAATAAATTTCATTTGCTGTTTACATAGCTATGTTTATTTTGTTTCTTTGAGCATTTCGAATCCGAATTGAGGATTCGAAATGATTGCAGTTATGTGATTCTTGTTGAGATTTTTGCTGATTTTCTTTTATGCTAATCACATGTTGATTAGATTTTTGCTGTTTTGAATTATCTTCATTGAAGATATATTCGAATGATTTCTTTGTTCATTTTGTAGTACGTGCAAATTTGAGTTGCACGTTAATGCATTAATTTTACGTTGAACCGATGCTTGGTTATGAAACGTATTTTGTTACCGTTACCTTTATAACGGGATTTTTACACTAGTGCTATATTTTGAAGCACGATGTTTAGATGAAAATTTTTATGAATGAAAATTCACTGGTGTTACATTGTGGTGTAAATTGTTTTGATGAGATTTTGATGTTTAAAAATTACTGTCGCTTTGGCTTCAGTAACCGTCAAATTTTAAAAGTGGACTTTCAAGCGGTTATGCCGCAATGCTGATTTGAGACCCGTTTTTATGGTATTTGAGAAGTACAATTTCCTTATCGAAATTGTTACTAATATTGCTGTTTTAATCACATAATTGGGAAATCGTTTTAAAATGAAAATTGTTTTATAAAATTTCTAACAGTTTGCACTTTCAAAAGAAGAGGAAAGTAAGTGATAATCACTTATGAGATTTATGGCATTAAGACCCAAGTAAGGGCAACCAATTATTTTATATGAAAATCGTATTATGATTTCTGTTAATCTTTATTTCTCTAAATAAATATATGATGATCATGAATGACATTTTGGTTGAATTTTTGGTTACTGTTTTGATTTGCTTTTGGCATTGACTAATTTTGTTTTAAAAATTGTTTAATCAATCGTATAACCTGATTACAAAAATGAGTTTATGACTCAGTTTTTATAAGCAAATAATTTGATAAATTTACTGAGAAATATGGTATTGAATAATAATAATGGATTAGGCAGTATGAACAAAGAGGTTTATGCTCATGTCTAGTTCATTTAAAAATTGATATGAACAAAGCAATATTGAAAAAAATGTGATCAAGCAGAAATGACTTTGAAATGGGTTGTAAAATTTGGCATGAATGTTGGTATGTTTAGATATGATTTTTAAAGAAATTAAATTCCCTACTTATGAAATGAAGAAAGGATTACAAGAGTATTTCTGGAGTTAAAAAGGAAAAATTCCTTAAATGAATAAATATGTATGGTCTCTAAATTACCAAGTAATTTAGGAGAGGTGCCTTGATCTACTCATCATCAGGTGGATGGTGGGTATGTGCATGACTTGTTAAAGTCCTGAAGGCCTCTGTGCAAAGGTTAACAGAATTGAGTCCTTTGCAATGCACACTTTGTGTTCAAAGGCAAGAGTTTGGACCATATAAAAATGTAAAATGGAACTGGAAAATAAGCTAGGCAGTGTGAACAAATGAGGTTCATGCTTATGTCTAGATTGTTTTAAATTGGAGATGAACAATGCAATAAATTATTTATGTGCTGATTTGTTCAGATCTAAAACTAAAATGTTTTATAGGTTTTTCTCTAAAACCTTACCCTATGTTCACAATAGGATTGAGTATAAGAATTTTTATAGAATTCTACTGGATTTGTTTAAGAGATCATGACATTCTTGAATATAGGAGATATGCAAGTGATAAAATAAATTTTGAATAAGACAACTGAAAAAAAAAATGAAATAAAACATTGTTTTCATGGATGAAGTCATGGTCAGTGAAATCCATGAGAGAGTTTAATTCTCTCTGATTGAGGGAAAAAGAGAAAGAAAGAATGTAAAAGCATTCCATGAGTTAATAAATCTTTCTGAAATAAGAAATGAGACTGGTCACTAGATTATAAAACTAATCTAGGAGAGAAGCCTTGATCTATTCATCATAAGGAGTATGATGGATATGTGCATGACTTGTTTAAGTCCTATAGGCCTTTGTGCAAGGGTTAACAGAATTGAGTCCCTTGCAATGCACACATGGTGTTCAATGGCAAAGAGATATGACCAAATTAAATTGATAAATCGAGATTTAGAGCTGAGCTATGGAATTAAAATGAGTTAATTCCATAAGAGTATGTGTACATGTATACTGTACTGAATATTTGTTGATTTGAGATTCGATTATCACTTTTGATAATTGAATATTTGTTGATTTGAGATTCGATTATCGTTTTTGATAATTGAATATTGTTGATTTGAGATTCGATTATCGTTTTTGATAATTGAATATTGTTGATTTGAGATTCGATTATCGTTTTTGATAATTGAATATTTGTTGATTTGAGATTCGATTATCGTTTTTGATAATTGAATATTGTTGATTTGAGATTCGATTATCGTTTTTGATAATTGAATATTTGTTGATTTAAGATTCGATTATCATTTTTGATAATTGAATATTTGTTGATTTGAGATTCGATTATCGTTTTGATAATTGAATATTTGTTGATTTGAGATTCGATTATCGTTTTTGATAATTGAATATTTGTTGATTTGAGATTCGATTATCGTTTTTGATAATTGAATAATTGTTGATTTGGTATTTCTGATTATCGTTTTGATAATTAAAGATTATCGTTTTGATAATTAGGCAATTGCTAATTTTGCTGATTGTAAGATTTTCTAGTCTCTAATTGATTCTAGATTATGTTGATTATATTAAATTAATGTTTTGTGATTTCTGTATTCTAATTATCTAATTGATAGTTGAATATTGCTGACAATTGCATTTATCCAGTTTTGATGTTTTCCGATTATCTATTTGATGATTAGATTTTGTGAGAATTTGTAAATTTCTTTTATGGAATTAAAAGTTTTCTTTGGTTTTGGTGTTCTCGATCTTTATTTTTCTAGCTTAACCAGTTTATGTTAGAAAAATAATTGTTATTGACAACCTTAATTATGAAAATTTCGGGGACGCAATTTCTATAAGGAGGGGAGTCTGTGACAACCCAGAGTTTTTATAACGATTTATTTTCGTCCAATGACGATAAAAATTGTTGTTAATTGCTATTTGGAGTTTTAATTCGAGTTGAAATTATTTGAGTTAAAATTCTTGTATGATTTAGTGAAGGAGATATGGGCTTTAGAAATTTAATGTGGTAGTCCATATTTTCTTTTGTTATTTTGTAGTGATAAATTTCTAAGTGATTGTCGTTCCCTTCTTATAAAATTATCCAACCCGTCCCCCTTTCACTGGGATTTCGCAAACCCTATACCCGTTCATTCCTTTTTTCATTTTCTTTAGCAAACCCTAGAAATAAAAGCATACGACACAATGGCGGCTTTGTTAATCTCGTTCGTTCCTCTTTGCAACTGAGTTAGGGCTTGTGAAAAATTTGGGGCTTCGATTGTCGAAGGCGCCAGCGAATGAAAGACCGCCTCGTCAATGAGAGCTTCTGCAAATCCTTCGATCTTTGCTTTTGACCACGGTTTGGATTTGAATTCGTCGAATCAAAGGTGAGTGACTTCTCACTCACATTTAATTCAAGCCTCTGTTGATTTTTGGCTATCAGTGGTTTTGGATTTATGGTATTTTAAATTCCGTGAATCTCTGGGTTGAATATGTTTAAAAAGCTTTGAGGATTGACTTCGACATTTTAACAGTTGCTTTGAATTTTCTGTTGGCTCCAGTTCTTGATATTGATATAACTAAACTTTGGGCCACTTCGATTTGAACTGTAGTTGATTTTGTTGTTATTTAGATTAGTCTGTCTTCACTTTGTAGTATGCTCCGGTCACTCGACATTGCTATCCTTTTCACTGTGAATTATTTTCGATACTTGGCTCGATCCTAATTGATTTTTGGTAGCACTGGCTTGGATACTTCACTTTCCAGTTTTTCATCCTTGTTCATGTGCACTTGTTCCCATTCATGTAAGTTCATCTTTGATCTGGAGCCACTGTCACTTATTCATTTGGACTTGAGTTTGTTGATTTTACTTAAGTCTGTTGTCTTCACCTGTGTACATTGGTTGATCTTGTATAGTTGCATGTTGTTGTCATATCTTTGTTGTAACTCTTGGAGTCTGGGTTGCTTTCATTACTGTATTCGTGATGAACTGTAGTTGTGCATTCATCTGAATTGCTTCCCTGTTACTATTGAGTATCTTCTCTGTCATTTGCAGTTGCACATCTGAGTCATTCATTCTGTTTTCATATTGTTGCATTTTTGCCTGTCATCTCTACTTCACCTATGTTGCATGCTATTGGTTGTACATATAGGCGATCAGTTGCCTGTGGTCTTTACTCGAATACGATTTTGTACATGTAAAATTTTGAACTAGTGCACTAGTGACCATTCACTGCTGCACTCAGGTCTGTGACATTTGTAACCTGTATATTCATGTTGGAGTTGTTCATTGAAGTTCATTCTATTATTGTTGGCACTGACTTCATCATGTTGGCATTCTTTTATCTGGTTTGTTGTTTTCGCCTATGTGCTTCGACTTTGGCATTTGCCTTGTTCTAGACTATGAAATTAATACTGTCCAGTTACAGAATTAAATATAAATGTACAATTCGTACATTCATGTTTTGGAAACTGTTTGCACCCAGTTGCATTCTAGTCTTCATACATATGTATGCAGTGACGTATGTATATACATTAATTGATATGTATATACGTATGTTCGAATTTGCATATATGTTTACTGTTCTGTATTCATTTAGAAGCCTGTCTGCATATATACATGGTTAAGTCTTGTCATTGTTGATCCTTTTGGGTTGCAGTCGGAAGTAAATTGATTTTCTCGAGCATATATGAGTTTAAAATGTTGGTTTCACTGATTATTGATTTCATAAACAACATTGCAGTCTCTGTTTGTAGTTCTGCCCTTTTTCATTCATGTAGGAGTTGCATGTCTCTTTCCACTTGATCATTGTATCTTGATTTGGGTTGAGCACCACTGATCTAATAAATTTGTAAATGATTACTATATCTTGTTGGTGACATTATTCTTTGTTTAAGTGCTTTTGAATATGTACAGTTGTGATTGCACTTGACCCTCTGTAGTCGTGGCATTCATTGTGTACTTGCACTTGTATTTCATGGTTGTATATGTTAACATACTTCAAGTGGTCTGCATATACCCTTGTTTACGTCTCCACTGCATAGTTTTTAACTTAAGTGCATTTCTTGATTTCGGTTGTACTTGGTCATTTGAGACGTTAGGTCTGCATACATATGCTTTGATGCGGTTTTGATTTGTTGTAGCTGCTGCACTTTTTGATTTAGTGTACATGTGCATGCATCTTTGCATTTGTGTTTTCATTGGGTGTCAGCACATGCTTCTGGTCCATTGCTTAGCGAAGTCTGACTTGATTAGTTGTGAGGTTGCCGCTGATTTAAGTCCATCTTGTTGTTTCATTTCCTTGCATCATTGGGTGGCACTTGCTGCCCATTTAACATGTGCATTTCCTTCATGTGTTCTGCGCACTGTGTGGCCACCTAATTGTATATGTGTGGACTAGTCTTCATTTTCATTGTGCAGTAGCTTGAGCATTTAGCTTATTGAATTGGTTATCTCACTGGACTTGTTGAGTTGTCCCTGTTGTCACTTTAGTCTGGACTGCATATATGAAGTGGTCGCTGACCTGATTTGTACATTGGTTAGCTCCACTTGACTTTGTTAAGCATGTCTCTATTGTTCCCTTGACTTGGTGCCTGTAGATCTATTGTAGTCTCTATTTTTGCATTGCATTGATGCACAGATTTTTATTTGCAGTCTGTTTTGGTTGCCCCTTGCACTGGCCATTGACTTCAAGTGGTGGCTGCATTTTCATTGCAGTTTTACCCTTGTCCCTTGTGGTAACTTTATATTCGGTGGTGGCGAGGCAGTGCACGCGTGCGTGCACTGCAGCCACCCAGAATTGACAGTTTTGAATTGATATTTTTCTTTGCGTTGTGATGCATTGATCTTTTATGTTGTACTGGCGAGGCCGTACACGCGTGCGTGTGCGGCAGCCAATCAGCATTGCCATTTTTAAATTGACATTTCAATTGCTTAAATTGATTTGGATTGTTAATTGTTGTTTAACACTGTTTAGTGTTATATCTGCCGGTATCCGATTCTTTTATCGAGGAGTCGGATATACGAGATTTCTGTGATTGTCGTCTATTTGATTATCTGATTATTATTGCTGCTATGCACTAATAACTGAGTTTGAATTAGACTGACCCGTGTATTATTTTCTTTCGAATTTAATACTCGGGTCAGACCCGAGTTATTTCAGGTTGTAGATTTCCTGCTTTGAGTTGCTGTTTGAGCTATGAAGACTTTTCACATCTTTTGGAGTAATCGTGTCATAGCATAGGTTGATATGTATTCATGTATATTAGTTGATAATGTATGTGTATATATAACTTCCAGAGTCGACAATTGTAGTTGTATCATATGTATTGTATCAACTGTATTGTAACTGACATCAGTTATATATATATGAGACTTTTGTTTTTATCTGTGTTCCGCATTCTTTGTGTATCTGTGTTGTTTTTATATATATTGTCCTAAACCATTATGAACCATCGTAGTTCGTTTTATACTGGAATTGGATATGTCGATGGGAGTGAATAAATAAGAGATGAAAAATTTAAAATATACACCACTCCTATCGAGGTAACCAATACTAGTGTAAGGCCAACTACGAATGGCCGCTCCTACCCAGCCTTATTCTTCATGATAACAAACAGTATTTCTTTTAATACTCTTTGTTATTGTGAGTATAGAGGTGGAGCGTTACAAAAACCTAAGTACTATTATCAGCCTGGACAGTTATAATTACCTGTCTTCACAATGCTGATATATACATAGGTAATATGGAACAACAGAAATAAAAATAGATAGATAATGGAAACCTCCAGCTCATCTTCTAAACTTTGAAGCATCCAAGGTAAAACCACCAATACTCAGCCTATTCGAAACAATAAGTGAGGAATTTAGGGAAAACAAAAACCAAGCGTCAGACATAAGTCTGCTATAAGAAAATCCGAGATACATGCAACATGTAACGGTAATTATTGAGACCATACACGCTCCCGTAACAGTTTTCCCCTCAAAGGAAACCAACCATTCATTAAGTTTAATATAGTGATATGATCGATAATGTATTAGGTGTAGAATATGAATCCTATCAAACAGTTGCGTTGCATACATTGGTCACACCACAACATATTTATGTTACAATAAAACTGCTAAGGTACATTCGCATAATGGATTTTATGCGAAGATCCCATCGGTCAAGCCGAAATCCAATGTCCATGCACAATGAGCAGAAACTACCATCCAAGCGTCATATATCTCTAGATAAAATATACCATAAGGTAAACACAAAGGTCCACGCCCGAACATAAACATGAACCACTTGGTACTAAATATCACCTACTCCCGGTACCAACAACGATAGGTATACTCTAGATATGGGGTTGATAATACCCTATCGTGGGTCAACCAAACCCCAAATTATGCATCCTACTCTATCTTTAGCCATTTCCTATGCCGAGGTTACGTTCGGCATCTTTCACGCGAGTCTACATTACTCGAACAGAACACGAATCCCTAAATGGATTCCCACATCTTGAGAAGATCACGAATTACTACATGGATTCGAGCATCTCAAACAGATCTCGAAACTCCCTATAGATTCCCTTTTTTAACCGCTTCCAAAATGTATAACTCGTATACTAGTTTTGAAATGGTATTTTGGAAGTAAAACACTTACCGATCATGGACTCTTCAAACCAATCAATGAATTTCCAGTTAACTCAATTCCTATTCTTTAAGAAGTAAGTGAAAGATAGAGATGTTTCATACCAATACTCCTCCCTGGGGGTTCTCATTGGTATGAAATCACAAAGCCTTCCAATTACTTATTAAGTTAATATTAGGTCGAGTTCGATAGTCGACTAATCGACTATCCAGTTAAAACATTCAATTATACAAATCAATGTTCGTATGCATAACACGTTTTCGACATATCAACTTAACTGTTCCTCATCCAAGAATGAAGCCAGGTAAGTTAGAGCACTGGTTGCATATCAAAGCCTTGCCTAGTCACTTCATTCTTGAATCCCACAAAAAGACAAGTTTACTTTTCGGCTTTTAGTGTAAAATATAGTATTAAGATTTCCATAAACAAGTAAGAAATCAACAAGGTTAACACATTTCCGACATTTCAACTTAACTATTCCTCTGTCCAAAGGGAAGTTGGTAGGTTAAAGCTCTATTTCTTTGTCCCTACTCGAACACCAATCTTAACTCTCATAAATAGAGAAGTCTACCTCGCTCAGCTTTTAGTGTTAAGCACAGTTAATTACTTTTCAACAAGTAATCACATAACAAAACCATATAGCCACTAAACAATTCTTACCACATTTTGAAAATGTTTTTTCATACTTTTTTCATACTTAAAAATAATTATAATAGGTTTTAGAACATTTATCCAAAATATTACTTTAAAATGACAGTTTTATAAAATCTTTAAAACTTGAAAAAATAAGTTTTCCTTATAAAAACCTCTTCTTTAAAAATTCAGAAATAACACTAAAATTTCATAATGTTCTTACATCAATTTAAAATACTCTAATGATAGTTAGTAAACACTTGCAAAAAGAATGAAAAAAAATACTAAAATTTATATATCTTTTCAAACCTTTAAATTTCAAAAATCAAATCTAAACGAGGTAGTTTTGCATGAGTGAAGTTTTGGTCGCTACTCGAGATGTTACTTAACCTTTTACTATGCAACTTTTTATGGCAACAAATCTACATATAAAACATTATACATATGGTGAGAAACACTAAGGATCTCTCCACACGGTTCCATAGAAACACCAAAAACAAGGCAATTCACAAGTGCATCCATAGCGATTATCGCTGTAAGTGTACTTTCAAATCCGAGTCATATTCAAACCTATGCTCAACTACAACCTATGTGCTTTGTTCCAAGGCCTTGCCACATGTCATATAAGTCTAGTCAAGTCCGTTCAAGTTTGTTCAAGTCGACACATATGCCATTTTCTTTCAAAGCAAGAATCGAAATTAATGTTTTCAACATATGTCCAAATCAATTCAAACAACTTTAAAAAATTCAAATACCAACATATATGCACAATATTTTTATTCAAAGTGGTAGTGAGCTCATCTTTAACCTAATAAACAAAAAGTCCATGCAACCCAAGCCTAACCTCAACTTAGCAACCACATTTCCTTCATTCCTCCTCTTGCTTTTGCCTTGCTTTTGTCTCCTACTCTCATAAATAGCTCATGGCCTATGATATGGGAATGAGATGTGCTTCACTTTTTCACAATCTGGCAAGGTATAACGTATTGTAATGTTATAGTAAGTCTTCTGTAACCACTCGAATTCCAATGGGTCCGGATTTTTCGCAAAAATGCTAAAACCCAAGCCCACTGAAGCCCGAGTTGGGTATCTGGTATCCTGCAAATAGGCAAAGACAAATATATCAGAGCTCAATTAAATATCTCACAGCGGAATTGACTAAAATATAATAGTAAATAAATACTCACCAATATAATAACACTTTCTAAACAAGTGCCTTAAAGCTGGGAAGTCTTTGCCATCTACCTAACCTGTAGGATGTTAAGAGGAGGGGGTCAGAACTAAAGTTCTGGTGAATGGATAAAACTTCTAAGGTTAATTATACATATACCATTTTATTTCCATTTACTGTTATATTAGGTTCATTAGGTTTATAATACTCTCGCCTCTGTGCGTGAATCGTACCCATCTACTCCTTAGTAGATTAAAACCTAATAACTGATATATATGTAGCTATATGCCCAATGATCATATTGGTCCCAGATACTACCCATAGTACCTTTCGTATCCTCCTTGCAAAGACCTCCATCATCTTGGATCCATGGCGTTCTGTGACTATATCTATAAAGGACCGCCCCATGAGGCCTACAATATAGATGTTCCGTCGTTTACTATGAAAACGTAAAACTATGTCCGCACTAGTCTATACTAATGCTCGGACATCCATATGTACCACCCAGTGCGTACCTTGAGGACTATAGGTAATCATTCAGTCTACTCCTTGAATCTCGCCAACAAGGTCTACCTTGTACGAAACTCAGTTGGGGATTTTGTATATTTGTAAAGACAGCTTCGTTAGGCCTACAATACAAATATTCTACTTGGTCTGTCTCTTTTCTCATCGTGGCTACGGCCCCACGCAGCCATCCCTCAACTAATCGAAAGACCTCCAAAGAGTTAAGTGGTCGTTCCCTACTGCAAACAATCTAACATCCAATTGCCGGTGCCCCTCATCCAATGTCTCGATAGTGAAAGTATCATTGGAATGTTGGTTTAACTCTAGTCTTTCCCGACCTCGTCTTGGTTTTGATGCTGGCCGATATCCGCATGCGACTATCCTTTTGGGTCCTGCCCGCTAAACTTACTTGCAAGTACTGGGACATACGAATATCCTACTCCAAACACCAACCCCTTCTGACTGCCTATAATGGTCTTGCCATGCAAAAAGCAGTCAAGGCATACTCTTTTGATGGAACACCTACAGACCTGCCTCTGGAGGACCGCATCATTATGCCTACACCAGAGGGCCATCCTAGAGTATCCTCACGTCCCATTGAAGTCTTGTACTTCCTTCTAGCCCAAAATAACTAAGTTGGACGTGCTTCTTCTGTGCTGAAATCTGTGATGAACTGCTTTGTTAGGCTATTCATCCTTTGGGCTGCTCCAAACGGATCTCACTCTTTTATTAGACCCTAAGTCTAATCTTTTGTTTTGCGTTTAGTTTACTTTTCTTATTATGTTGGCTACTAATTTACCCTAATTAGCATAATCTTGTCCTAGCCTCACCTAACTGTTGTGAGAGCATCGGCTCCTGACTGAAAGGGAATGCTGTTAGTATGGGCCACTTCTTTTATCTTGCTTATTAACTCAATTTAAGTCTTAAGTTTATTAAAATAAGTCTCTTCTATTATTTCTGCTCTATTTGCTTATTAACTTAATTTAAGTCTTAAATAAGCCTTTCCGTTCTTTCTACTTAATTATAACTTATGTTATAATTTTACCTGTATTTGTCACTTTTATTTTCTTTTATAATCTGTATATAATTACAAGTGTCTCTTTTCTATTCTAGTCTGTCTTCTTTTATTATGATATTGAATTCTCTTTAATTCTCTTATATTATATAATTTACTTATCATAATAACTATCTTATTTTATTATTTGCGCAGTAAATGCAGATCTAGGTTCATTGCCGTTTATAACTTCTAATTTTATTCAATAATTAACTCAATTCCTTCAATTCTTTACTATATTTTCTTCTATTCTAGGAAGTAGTTCTTTTCTATTTGGTTGGTTATGAAAACTGTACTAAAAATGTATTTCCATATTTTAATACTAAATTAAACAATAAGTCGTAACTGCGAGATATTTCTTTTATTATTTCTTTGCTTTTTGGATAGTGTAAAATACAGCGATTTCTCTAGTTTACACTAATTTCCTTTTTCTTTCTTTTATTCTTGCAGTTACGTTTATCGTTATCTTTTTAAATATTAAACTATAGAAATGTATCCTATTTTCTAAACCAACCAACTAATCTATCACTTACTCCCAAATCAATTTATTAGATTTTTCTCTAATTTATTACTCCCATTTTAGCATAATTTATTGCAGAATTCTTATTTTTCTTGCTTTATTCCAGCTTTTCTTATTTTACATCTAATTTCCCAAAATCTAGTATTTTCCCATTTTAATCCATAATTGCGAACTTTTTTTAACTATACCATTCGCGTAAAAAGGTAATAAAAAGAAGCTAGCATTTAGGCTAAATTTTAACTTTAAAATAGATGTAAATAACTGTAAATTTCTTATAGTTTTAGCATAACTAATTGACAGAGTTAATTACTGAAATACTGAATAAAATTATTTAACGGGAATCTAACGAAAATATATCATAAATGTAAAAGATATATAATTAAATCCACTCACATGTCGTCCTTAGCTTCAATCTCTATCCCTTTTAATTTGCTATGCTTTTCTCTGCTTTTTCCCCTTTTTTCGCTGTAAATTCTCTGATTTGTTTGCGCAATTCTCTGATTTACTTGTATGTATTTCCTTGCTTAATTTTTTTTAGTTTGAAGAAAGATTTGATTGACAGAGGAGAAAGGAAGAGGGAGAAGAGAAGAAGAGTTTGCTATGAACGATAGTAGCTGATTCAGAGAAAATAGTATAGGCTAGGGTTAAGTTACGTTCAATTTATAGGTGTAGTGAACAACTATGAACCATCCGATTAACCCTAAAAACAATCATCACCATCATTTATTGCTTTGTTTACATTAGCTTATAATGTATAATTCTCCAATGTTATTCATTTATTCCTTTGTTATACGACCCTATTAATTCACGTTTCCTTCTAAATAAGATTCTCCCATTAATTATCCAATTAATTAGATCATACATATATATATGTATATGTATATCCTATATTAATTGATTCTTATACGTTATAATTTCTTACCTATTTGAACACGTCAATTAATACCTCTATTAATTGAATGCATATAAAAGTTATACTTTTTAATTTATTCTTATTAACTTACCTTCATCATAAACCTAATTACTCCGTTTGATGTTTGTACCTATTCCAATTCTTTTTTTTTCTTTTTAACTTGGAAACAAATAATCCTATAACTGGCGTTTTCTTCTAGCTAATTAATTTACATTATTAGCTATTGTAATAATGGCATATTCTTTAATTAATTGACACCCTTTTTAAAATGCTTAACTAATTGCCAATTAATTAATTAATACGTTTTCCCATCTTAATTGATATCCAAATTAATTCGTATGTGCAACTAAATCATACATTTATTAGTTGTACGTATTTAAACCGCCAATTCATTACCCAATTAATTGACATATAAGTTTCCCTCTTTTATTAATTGACGCTTACTTAATGTCTTTAATTAATTGATTGCATCAATTATAAATTAATATATGTATGTTATTATTTAATTTATTCCCCACATACATTTTTTTCCTCTTACATCTAATTCTCTTAATAATTTACATTCATTACAAACATAATAAATTTGTTACTACTTTTATAAATATCCTATGAATTAATTGCAAATGTTTATAATTTATAAAATTTCCATGTGACCAATTAATGTAAATTAATTTCCTCTAATAGCTGATTTGATTACATTGTCTGCTGATATTAATTAATTAACTTTAATTACTGATATCCATTAATTTTGTTTATGATGGCAATGTTAATTAATTACCTTTTTGACGCGCGTCTATTTTAAAATTCAAATGCATGTTATTTCTGGAATTTCATACGCACGTATATTTATTTATAACAAATATATTTACGTACATTTACATGTATAATTATTTCTCAATACAAAACTTCGAACGTCAATAACTTTTTCATACGAACTCCGTTCGAGACATATTACATATGTAAATTGATCAGAAAATCGCCACGACCACAATGGTATGAGTTTCGAGGCCATATTCTGACAATTACAAAATGTTTATTTTCACTATTCATCGTTATTTGATTATTTAATTATATAAACAGGCGGGGGGTTACATTCTCCCACCCTTTAGGAAATTTCATCCCCGAAATTCGACAAGGGTAAAATTACGTAATTCCTCACATCAGTCGCATCCATTTTGTGTACATCCAACTTTTCGACCATCCGTGCTCTTGTGCAAAGTGTTATTCAATACAAAATATATGCATGTTCATGAATTTCTAAGCGGTACCTCCTATATGAATGCTTTGCTTCTTTAAAAATTTATCTTTAAAACATAATGCAAACATCCTAAATATACTTGCAATTTCTATGAATGCAATCTTTTGAAAACCTAAAACACTTTTCATCCAATTTTTCCCACACTCTTATTGAATAGGAGCATAGTTCAACAAATTTTACGTCCAAACCTACCAAACAACTTTAAATTTTCGAATTTTAGAAAATTCTAATTTTTCAAATTCGATTTTTTATATTATAAAGAAGGTGGAAAACGGAAAACCTAACATTTCCCGTTTTACTTTTGTGAACTTTTTTCTCTGTACTTGGGACTTATGCCGCTATTCTACAAAAACTCCTATTTTCTTTCCCAAGCACAGTTTGCATAAGAAAATTTTCTTTTCAGTTTTTTTTTTCATTTATAGTTATCATTTCTTTTAGTTGTCGTCTTTGCTTGCTTTCTTTAAATTTGCTATTTTCCTTTTAGTTACACTCTCTTATTTTATTTTCTTATTTTATTGGTCACTTATTTGCAGCTCCAGTATACCCAAACAATATTCCTAGGCTCTAAAGTGCTTTACACACTCTACGGGAATTCCTTATTACTCTTTAAAAATAATTCTTGCTATCTTCTTCATAGCCTCAAACATTTTCCATCTTACCTAGGTACTTATCCTCATCTACTCCAAATTTTAAAACATGGTTTGGCTTTTATTTTATTTTTTTCTTTCCACAATTCAAAGTTTCAAAAATTTGCTTATCTATTTATTACTTTGAAATGTCAAATCCCAAGATTCTAACCTTCAAAAAGTGTTACTTAGAATTTCCCAAAAATGCCTAGTGCCATAATCATTTCTACTTTCAAAAATCTATATATATTTTTTATAGTTTTTGACTTTAGGCCATCCCCTTAAATCTAGCGGGGAATATGCAATAATTCTAATTTTAAAATTTAGCCTTCTCTTCCTTTTTAAAGCATTTTTTTCAATAAATTCTTGGGATCCTTAATTTAAGTTTTTTTTCCATTAAAACTTGATTTTCACCAAACCATTTTTAGAAAAAAAAATGTCACTTCATTATTTCAAAACAAATTTTCTTTCATAATTTCAAATCATAAAAACTGGAGTATATAAGAACAACTTATTCCTCTATTATCTTCATAACAGCTCATACTCTTCGTTCAAGGTGGGTTTTCTAAAGACATGCAATTAATTGCGCATAACAAGAGAAAATGTTTATTTTCCCTTGCTTAGCCTCTCTAATTATATTCTCTATAGTATAACTATTATTACCCAACAATACGGTCTCTTATTACTACACTTTCTACCTAGAGATTTCACACTTTAATGCATTGGAACTATTTCTCCTAAGAGAAGCTGTCAACGCAAAATTTTTCTATGAATACTATAAAAGAGGATGTCCGTTCTGTGTGAAATAACAAGGAATTTTTCTTTTATTTATGTGTTGAAGTAGACAGTACAAAATATAGTGTTTTCCATATTTTGTACGTCCCTTTGACAATGTTTACTTTCCTTATTATTTCAACAAATCGCCTTCATTTATTATGTGGCTGATTCATAGAAACCAATACCATTAAAACATGTCAAATTTATATTTTATCTATAATGAATCTTATCTCTCTTTAATTTATTTGAGTTCTTACTACACTGGTGCAGTTACCTATTATTAGATGTCAATTAATAAACTTCCTCCAAATACCTACTCTATTTCCAAAATTTTAACAACTTATTTTCTCCAACCACCAAAATATTTATATCAAAAATAATTTCGAGCTATATTGCTCCTTTTTTCAAAAGAATAGAGTTTTATAAAATTTTCCTTACTGAAATTTTTTAGTTTTCTATAATAATTTAATCTTTACTGGGTTTTTTTAATTCTTTCCTACTTTGCAACCCCAAAACTAGCGAGCTATACAAGCTCTATAATTTTTCTGAAAGAATATATATATTATTATTATAATTATTTTTAAACAAAAATTTTCATATGAAAACTTTTTTTTTTCTCAAACTATTTTTTTTCAAAACCAAATATGTTACTTACATGTTTTTTTTCAAATTTTCAAATCTAAAAAATGTCTCTTTTTCTTTCAAAAATTGTTTTCACACAATTTTCCATGTTTAAACTAGTACAAATATAAAGCTGTAAACTTTTAAGTTTAAAACTTGAAAACCTTCTAAAAATTTTCAAATTCTTAAAAGTTTGATTACTGGGCTAGACTCAAAGTGGGTTCTTAACTTCCTTAAACTTTCCCAAATATTCCCACGAAGTCATTTTTCTCAATCTAATTATATATGTTCCTAATCCATTTCCTCTCTTATGCTTCTATTTATTCTAAGGCACTGCTGCCCCACCCACTAATCTAAAACAACTATCAATTTCCAGATATTAACATATGGACTTCCATATTTATACTAAATTTATTGTACATCTCATACTTAGCCACTCTAGGCCTATAACTCTTGGATTCCCACAATCCTAATATTGATGTATACTCAAAATCTTCCCATATGTCATTTATCTTAAAAGTGGGTTTTTCTATGGATCTAGGTATATATAACATATTTATATTTTAGAAAAAAAATACAAATATGTTCACTCTCTATTTATTTAGGAACCCTAATCCTAGGCTCTGATACCAAATGTAACCACCCGAATTCTAGTGGGTCCGGATTTTTCGCAAAAATGCTAAAACCCAAGCCCACTGAAGCCCAAGTTGGGTATCTGGTATCCTGCAAATAGGCAAAGACAAATATATCAGAGCTCAATTAAATATCTCACAGCGGAATTGACTAAAATATAATAGTAAGTAAATACCCACCAATGTAATAACACTTTCTAAACAAGTGCCTTAAAGCTGGGAAGTATCTGCCATCTACCTAACCTGTAGAATGTTATGAGGAGGGGGTCAGAACTAAAGTTCTGGTGAATAGATAAATTATACACTTCTAAGCTTAATTCTAGATATACCATTTTATTTCCATTTACTGTTATATTAGGTTCATTAGGTTTATAATACTCTCGCATTAGTGTGTGAATCGTACCCATCTACTCCTTAGTAGATTAAAACCTAATAACTGATATATATGTAGCTATATTCCCAATGACAATATTGGTCCTAGATACAACCCATAGTACCTTCCCTATCATCCTTGCAAAGGACTCCATCATCTTGGCTCCGTGGCGTTCTGTGACTATATCTATAAAGGACCGCCCCATGAGGCCTACAATATAGATGTTCCGTCGTTTACTATGAAAACGTAAAACTATGTCCGCACTAGTCTATACTAATGCTCGGACATCCATAATGTACCACCCAGTGCGTACCTTGAGGACTATAGGTAATCATTCTGTCTACTCCCTGAATCCCGCCAACAAGGTCTACCTTGTATGGAACTCAGTTGGGGATTTTCTATATATGTAAAGGACAACTTCGGTAGGCCTACAATACAAATATTCTACTTAGTCTGTCTCTTTTCTCATCGTGGCTATGGCCCCACGCAGCCATCCCTCAACTAATCGAAAGACCTCCAAAGAGTTAAGTGGTCGTGCCCTATTGCAAACAATCTAACATCCAATTGGCGGTGCCCCTCATCCAATGTCTCGATAGTGAAAGTATCATTGGACTGTTGGTTTAACTCTAGTCTTTCCCGAACTCGCTCTTGGTTTTGATGCTGGCCGATATTCGCATGCGACTATCCTTTTGGGTCCTGCCCACTAAAATTACTTGCAAGTACTGGGAAATACGAATATCCTACTCCAAACACCAACCCCTTCCGATTGCCTACAATGGTCATGCCAGGCAAAAAGTAGTCAAGGCATACTCTTTTGATGGAACACCTACAAACTTGCCTCTTGAGGACCGCATCATTACGCTTACACCAGAGGGCCATCCTAGATTATCCTCACGTCCCGTTAAAGTCTCGTACATCCTTCTAGCCCAAAATAACTAAGTTGGACGTGCTTCTTCTGTGCTGTAATCCGTGATGAACTGCTTCGTTAGGCTCTTCATTCTTTAGGCTGCTCCAAACGCATCTCACTATTTTATTAGACCCTTAGTCTAATCTTTTATTTTGCGTTTAGTTTACTTTTCTTATTCTGTTAGCTAATTATTTACCCTAATTAGCATAATCTTGCCCCAGCCTCACCTAACTGTTATGAGAGCATCAGTTCATGACTGAAAGGGAATGCTGTTGGTTTGGGCACTTATTTTATCTTGCTTATTAAATCAATTTAAGTATTAAGTTTATTAAAATAAGCCTCTTCTATTATTTCTGCTCTATTTGCTTATTATCTTAATTTAAGCCTTAAATAAGCCTTTTCGTTCTTTCTACTTAATTATAACCTATGTTATAATTTTACTTGTAATTTTCACTTTTATTTTCTTTTATAATCTATATATAATTACAAGTGTCTCTTTTCTATTCTAGTATGTTTGCTTTTATTATGATATTGAATTCTCTTTAATTATCTTATATTATATAATTTACTTATCATAATAACTATCTTATTTTATTGTCTGCGATGTAAATGCAGATCTAGGTTCATTACCGTTTATAACTTCTAATTTTATTCAATAATTAACTCAATTCCTTTAATTCTTCACTTTATTTTCTTTTATTTTAGGAAGTAGTTCTATTCTATTTGGTTGGTTACGAAAACTATACTAAAAATCCATTTCCATATTTTAATACTAAATTAAACAATAAGTTGTAACTGCGAGATATTTATTTTATTATTTCTTTACTTTTTGGATAGTGTAAAATACAGTGATTTCTCTATTTTACACTAATTTCCTTTTTCTTTCTTTTATTCTTGTAGTTATGTTTATCGTTATATTTTTAAATATTAAACTACAGAAATGTATCCTATTTTCTAAACCAACCAATTAATCCATCACTTACTCTCAAATCAATTTATTAGATTTTTCTCTAATTTATTACTCCCGTTTTAGCATAATTTATTGTAGAATCTTATTTTTCTTGCTTTATTCCTGCTTTTCTTATTTTACATCTAATTTCCTAAAATATGGTATTTTCCCATTTTAATCCATAATTGTGAATTCTCTTTTTTTTTTAACTATATCATTCGCGTAAAAAAGGAATAAAAAGAAGATAGCATTAGGCTAAATTTTAACTTTAAAATAGATGTAAATAACTATAAATTTCTTACAGTTTCAGCATAACTATTTGACAGAATTAATTACTGAAATACTGAATAAAATTATCTAACGGTAATCTAATGATAATATATCATAAACGTAAAAGATATATAATTAAATCCACTCATATTTCGTCCTTAGCTTCAATCTCTTTCTCTTTTAATTTGCTATGCTTTTCTCCGCTTTTTCCCTCTTTTCTTTTTCTGTAAATTCTTTGATTTGTTTGTTCAATTCTCTGATTTGCTTGTATGTATTTCCTCGCTTAATTTTTTTTAGTTTGGGGAAAGGTTTGATTGACAGATGAGAAAGGAAGAGAGAGAAGTGGAGTTTTCTGTGAACGATAGCAACTGATTCAGAGAAAATAGTGTGGGCTAGGGTTAAGTTACTTTCAATTTATAAGTGTAATGAACAATTATGGACCATCCGATTAACCCTAAAAACAATCGTCACTATCATTTATTTATTTGTTTACGTTAGCTTATAACGTATAATTCTCCAATGTTATTCATTTATTCCTTTGTTATACGACCCTATAAATTCATGTTTCCTTCTAAATAAGATTCTCCCATTAATTATCCAATTAATTAGATCATACACACACACACACGCACACACACACACACACGCACACACACACACACACACACACACACATATATATATATATATGTATCTCCTATATTAATTGATTCTTATATGTTTTAATTTCTTACCTATTTGAACATGTCAATTAATACCTCTATTAATTGAATGCATATAAAAGTTATACTCTTTAATTTGTTCTTATTAACTTGCCTTCATCATAAACCTAATTACTCTGTTTGATGTTTGTACGCATTCCAATTCTTTTCTTTTTTTTAATTTGAAAACAAATAATCCTATAACTGGTGTTTTCTTATAGCTAATTAATTTACATTATTAGCTATTGTAACAATGACATATTTTTTGATTAATTGACACCCTTTTCAAAACGCTCAACTAATTGTCAATTAATTAATTGACACGTTTTCCCATCTTAATTGATATCCAAATTAATTCCTATGCGCAAATAAATCACACATTTATTAGTTGTACGTATTTAAACCGCCAATTCATTATCCAATTAATTGACATATAAGTTTCCCTCTTTTATTAATTGACGCTTACTTAATGTCTTTAATTAATTTCTTAATTAATTGATTGCATCAATTATAAATTAATATATGTATGTTATTATTTAATTTATTCCCCACATACATTTTTTTCCTCTTACATCTAATTCTCTTCATAATTTACGTTCATTACAAACATAATAAATTTGTTACTACTTTTATAAATATCCTATGAACTAATTGCAAATGTTCATAATTTATAAAATTTACATGTGACTAATTAATGTAAATTAATTTCCTCCAATAGCTGATTTGATTACATTGCCTACTGATATTAATTAATTAACTTTAATTACTGATATCCATTAATTTCCTTTATGATGGCAATGTTAATTAATTACCTTTTTGGCGCACATCTATTTTAAAATTCAAATGCGCGTTATTTCTAGAATTCCATACACACATATATTTATAACAAATATATTTACGTACATTTACATGTATAATTATTTCTCAATACAAAACTTCGAACGTCAATAACTTTTTCATACGAACTCTATTCGAGACATATTATATATGTAAATTGATCAGAAAATCACCACGAACACAATGATATAATTTTCGAGGCCATATTCTGATAATTAAAAAAATGTTTATTTTCACTATTCTTCATTATTTGATTATTTAATTATATAAAAATGCAGGGTGTTACAGCTTCACTCCTAACTTGACTTGATTTGGATAAGATTTGTAATTATATTCGTTAGGAAATTAGAGAAGAAGAAGACATGAAAAGAACTTGTATTTGCTTTGTGAACTTGTGAATATTATACAAGGGTATGCCTCTTCTTATATAGACTTTAAGATGGTGCTCTTTAGCCTTGCTCTTACCCTCCCACCGTGCCGTGGAAGGCTCACCTCCCATCACATCTCATTTCCATCACTTCTTCTTTTTGCAAATTACACCTATACCCTTATCATGATACATGAAATTATTGCCAAGGACAAAATTTCTCAGCGTTTTAGCCTCAAAGACAGACCTTCGGGATTTTAGCCTGAAGGACAACTTTCTTTAGGTATCAGTTTTTAGTTATTGATAGTAGTTTTAGGTATCAGTTTGTAGTTATCGGTAGTTGTTTTTAGGTATCAGTTTTTAGTTCGGTAGCAGTTTTGGAAGAATGTTTGTCCTTAAGAATAATTTTGAAAGAATGTTTGTCCTTATGAATAATTTTTGGGAGAAGGTTTGTTCATGTGGTTAAAATATTGAGGTCGTGTCCTTGAGGCTAAAAATATACAAATTTTTGTCCTTTAAATTAATTCCCCCATCATGATAATATCTCTTATCCATTTAGAAGCTTCTAGAACCTTCCGTTGCTTTTTGAAGAGGAGTGTTGGTTAACTAGTTGATAATGTGTTTATTTGATCATTAGATAAGTGCGAAAGAGTTTGAACAACTTATATCGATCGAAAAGCTGTTTACTGATAAACCTATTTTCGATCACATTATCGAGTTTTCTTCGAAGAGGATATTTTGTAAACAATTTTCAAAAACAAGTTTCTTATCATTATTCATTAGTTAAATGATGTTTAATAAGGTTATAAAATCACATTTATAACACTTGACTATATTTCAAAACAATTCGTGTAACAACCCTAGTCGAGATTACCTGAAATTAAAATTAAAAATATGATTTAATTAATCATAACTAATTTCTCTTAGGTAAAATTGGGGAATTTATATTTATAATTATTTTATTTCCAAAATTAAAATGGATTTGGATTGAAACAAATAAGGAAATTTATAATAGGATTTCCAAGTAATGATGGATGAATTGAGAATTTATAGAAATAACAAATTATGTAGTTTTATTCTTATAAATAATAATATAAGGGTAATATTGAGAAAATGAGTGAATAAATATATGAAAATAATTTTTAAATTTAAAATGTGAATTTGTCCAAGATTTATTCGCTTATTTATCTTAAATGGAACATTTATTGTTGATATTTTTCATTTCAAATTATTACAACAAATGTTGTAAATTTAATTAAATGTTAACATTTGCATTTATTGTTTAAAATAATATTTTTATAATTAATATTTTATTTTATTAAAAATAATGAGAATAGCTTTTAATTTCAAAAGTTATATTTAGTTTTACAAAATATCTTTATATTAATAGAAGTGGAAAATAGGCATAAGGACAAACTTTGAAAAAAATTTAGGCTGAAGAATAATAAGTTTCAATTTTAGGCTAAAGGATAAACTTTGAAAAAAATTAGGCTGAAGTACAATGCTAAATATAGCTAGCATTTTGTACAGTGTAAAACTGAATATAATGCTAGTTATAACTAGCATTTTGTATAGTGTAAAACTGAATATAATGCTAGTTATAACTAGCATTGTCATTGAGTCTAATTTTCTTCCAAAGTTTGTCCTTCGGCCCAAAAATGAAACTTTGTGTCCTTCAGCCTAAATTTTTTTCAAAGTTAGTCCATGTGCCTAATTCCCTCTTAATAGAATTGAGAATTTTTTATATGTTGGGGCTTTAGTAAAAATTGAGGAAAATTTAAACATAGCTTGAGTATTAATTAGTATTTTAAAAGAGAAAACAGAAGAAATTGATCACATTTTTTCTTATTGGATCCATACATACCCATATGGCCCAAGTAGTAGTGTAATTGTGAGATAGAAAAAACATATACGCTCATTTTCTCCCGTCTCTTTCTCATTTCAGCTATACTCTAAAAATCTAAAAATAGAACCCTTATTATTCCTAAACCCTAGAACCATCTCCACCCAAATCAAGAGCAAATCAAGGGGCTTTTGGCTAATAATTATAGAAATCAAAAGAAGCTAATCTCCTCCATCTTCAAGTATGTTTAATTCGTGAATTGATCTCAGTTTTTGCTTAGGGTTATAATTCTTTTCTCTTGCAAATTCTGAAATTGAGGCTAGGTTATTTCAAGAGGATCTATCCTAGGTGAATCCTAGTTCTAATCATCAAATCAAGCTTATTTAGGTGAGTTTATCTCACACTTCTAGATTATGAATGAGGGCAAGTTGCTGTTCACTGTTTGATTGAATCTATGTTGAAATGGCTCACAAATTGGTTGTGATATTCACATATTTTGTTATTTCATTCACTGTTTTGCTGAAACACACATCCTATGATCATGATTTACATCAAATTGTACTTGTTCGGTTGCTTACATGATAGCTTATTGGTTTAGGTCAGAGAAGAAAACACCACAAACAGACAACTGGAGCACCATCGATGTCGCCTAAGACTCAGCCCAGGCATGCCAACCGACACACCTGTCATCATGACCGGTGGACCGATCATGACCTTGGCTGAGACGCAGGTCACGCCATTTCTAGCTCCGTTTGTACCCGTTTGCTCCTCCGTTCGTCCGTTCGATCGCTTGAAGCTATTAGCTTGATTTTGGTGCTGTTTTCTACCGTCAATGTAACATTCCCCCTTTTGACCGCCTCCAGTCGGTAATTAAACCAACTCGAAACGTTCAAAAAGACGAATTGTTATTTAGTTTATAAGGTTTAAACAGAATCAGCCACAGAAACACAGAATAATAACACTGAATTAAAACAAATGAGAATTTATTTCATTACTATAAATCTTTTTGGATACATCAGAGTTTATACAATTTTAATACTGATACAGCGGAATATCTTAAAATACAATTTTCTTCTGAAACTAAAAATGGTTCTTTACTCTCTCTCTAACTTCGCTGCTCGAAAATCTTCAAGCTGAAAAAATACTCGGTCTGACCCGAGTATTATATTCAAAAGAAAATAATACACAGGTCAGTCTAATTCAAACCAGTTTATTAGTGCATAGAGGCAATAATAATTTAAGTAGACGACAGTCACTATAATTCCCGTCTATCCGATCCTTTTAACAAAGAAATCGGATAACGAAAATTTAACACTAAACAGTGTTAACAATAAATCAGCAGATTTAAATCGTCAACAGAGATAAATAAACAATTTATCAAATCGACTAAATCAATTTAAAACAATTGAAATTGTCACTTTAAAAACCATCGAAGATTCAATTGGCTGTCGTACACGCACGCGTGTACGGCCTCGCCAATACAGCATAAAAGATCAATGCATCACGACACAAAAGAAATATCAATTCAAAACTGTCGATTTTTGGGTGGCTGCAGTACACACATGTGCATTCGTACCCGTGTGCACTGCCCCGCCAACTCGTGTGCAAAACAAAATGCACAGCTAACAAATCAAAACAAGGTCAAGGCAATACAACAGAGGTGTAACCAGACTGAGCAAACAGAGGACAATGAATGCAGACTGGACAACATTGAATACCAAGGCAACATGAACCAATGCTACTGGAATAAAGAAGACCAACATATCAAAGCAAAACTGCAATGCAACATCATAGTGACCAAGCCAACAAAATCAAGTGCAAATAACTAAATGCACTTGCAACTGAAACTGTCTCGAAGTGAGGAACAAATACAAAGTCTAATGCAGACCCATATAAGTGCACATGTGTATATGTTAGAAGTGCTAACGAGTAAACAAGAATCAGTTAATCAAATATGCATATGCAGGCAACTGAGGTGAATGGCATATGTAATAAATGACAGTGACAACTACTTCAGTGACACAGACCAATGCAACATATTCAAGTTAAATGAACATGTACAAGTGAAGGGAGTGGCAACTGCACAACAAAACTAATCAGTCTTCAAACTAAACAGTGAACCAGTAAATGGTGACCTCCACATAACAGAGACTTAAAGTTATGTTTGGATTTGTTTTAGAAAACTCAGGTCAAACCAGGGTTTAAAATTTTCAAATTCCAATTACAACATCAAAAATGAATTTCAACTTAAACCAATAATTTTCCTATAATCTCTAATAGTTACACTATCTCCAGAAACAAATTCAACTGAAACAAATGCAAGCATCAACTGTGCTTAACCAATATGTAGGATACAGTGAAGTTAAAACTGCTCTTAGGATATGGTATTAAAAATTGTAATTCTTCCTTTAAAAATCAAAATTTTGGATGGAGTTTTGATTCATAACCCTGAAACATTGTTTTGAAATGTTTGGATTTTCGCTTTATATAAGCTGATTGCTCTGTTATATATTTTTTTCTTCCAGGTATACACAATTTGTTTAACCTATACAAAATATTTTAACTTTACTTAATCATGAACTAAACATGTTTCATTTTGAAAAAAATTAAACCATCACAGCAAACAAACCAAAAGAAAAGGATTTTTGAATTAAACAGAAGTTTGGAAATTGCATAATAGAAATGATGCAGCAGTCATGTTCACATGAACATATTCACATGTATATATATGCTCACAGCAAGTTCAAATTGTAAATTCATTTCCTATGAAAGCATGAAAACAACTTTACCTATTAATTAAGTTTAAAAATTTGAGTTACTCACTGCAATAAAATGAAGCTGCAAGTACAACTGGAATGCAAACTATATCAAACAGTGACAATATGGATGCAACAGATATATGCAAACAAATGAATGCAACAGAAGTATACACAGATTTTACATTTATATACACACAAGCAAGCACTGATCCTTTCAGAAATTCGTCATGCAAAAGAAAATTTACCACTTAAGTTTTGGTTAAAATGTTTGCTCACAGTCCAGCCATACATGAAGTGAAACAAGCAACTTCAAGAATCATCAACATCCGGGCATGCAAGTAGAAACATATCTAAAACCGAAGTTATCACGAGATCAAAACAAAACAACGAAAATTCCCAATTGAATTCACATCAAGTATTCAAACCCGAGTAAATAGAAACATCAGAGAAACAATAATATCTAACCACAATCTAACAGCCGAACTCAATATAAATAAAATCATCAAAAATTTTAAAGCGGTGATAGCTCAAAATTCACGAAATGAAATTCATGAATTAAAACAAGTCAAAACACTAGCCAGCTTAAATCAGATGTGAGTGAGGGGGGTCACTCACCTTCGTTCGACGCGTCGCAGATTGGAAGAACGAGCAAGGAAGCGGTCGCCCTTGAATTGAACGAAGCCGAAGCCAAGCAAAGCGGAATCGAACGGAAACCCTAGTTGAAGACGAGCGAAGCCGAAGCCCTAATACGCAAACGTCGCCATTTTTTTCTTTTCTTCGATCTGCTTTTTTTTTCGTATGACTGAAGAGAGAAGGAGAGGGGTGCGTGGGTAGCACGATTAAAGGTATGGTTGGACGTGATTTAAGACGTAGCTGAAAATGGAGGAAAACGAAGCCGCTATTATTTTTTTCTTTTCTTCGATTTAGGTTTAGGGTTTGTGAATGAAATGAGAAAGGGATCGGGTATAGGGTTTTAAACGAAATGAATGGGCCGAGATAAAATTTTAAAGCCCAAAACCCTTTAACAATTTTTTTTCTTGTTTTCTTCCAAAAGAATTCTAACCGATTCAAAAATTCCAACAACAATTTTTATTAAACGAATTCCAATTCGAATCGAAACTCCTATAAACAAATAGCTAGCAGAGAAATCGTTTAACGATGATATCTAATCGATGCAAAAATCCCGGTTATTACAGAAATTCAAATTGAATTCAATTTAATTTTATACGCGTTTATACGCCGTGTATTCACAAAACAACTCTGATAAACACGAAAATTGAAATCCAGTAATAATTTAATATTACGGACCCAATGAAACTTGTTTCGTCAAATTCCGAGACTGTGCCTCGAAAGGTTATTTTTAAATTCGATTTCAAACGATACAATTTCAAAACTGAACAAATCGCTTTCAAATTCAATTCTGAAGCTTCTATTATCTTCAGTATTGTCAATATGAATTTTCTAAGCCCTTTAAATTATTTTTTTAACCGGCTTAAAATTGAAGATTCAAATTTTATTCAACTTTCAATGGATTAAATTCAAAAATTTTAATCACCAATTCATTCTGATAATTTGAAATTCAAGTCAAATCATCGTTCAAATATTTAAAATTAATTAAATATTCTCAAATTAAATTGTTCAAAATTCAGGGTCGTTACAAACTCCCCTCCTTAAAAACTTTTCGTCCACGAAAAGGAAAGGTTGTTAAAATTTCATCGATATTTATACTCTAGTCAATTTTTACTAAACTTAAAACTCAATACAAATAAATGAATATATGATTCATTTCATTTGTTTAATCTCATTAGTTTTGTTTATCTTCTCTTTTATTCATTGATTTTCTGAAATCAAAACGCAAAAGTCTTTTACCAAAATTTCTCAATTTATAACTCAGATTCGAACTTTAAAATTCGTCATGTTAGAGATTTGCATAATATATATCTTCCAAAGCTGTGGACTTTCAAAACATTACAAAGATCCTCTTCCTTAGTTTATTAGGTAGGAATTTTGTAATTTTAATTTCAAATCATTGATTTGCTATTTACAGTTTGAAAATACTTGCTAACTCGAAATTTAACAAGTCCATCTTCGTTCTCACAGACATTAGGCATACGCTGGCCAGGCGCAGGTCTAAAAATCTCCAAGTACTAAATATACTTGCTTCAATTCCCAGTGAAAATACTTTTAAAAAGTCTTTTAAAAATGGATATGGAAAGCACGTTCCCCCATGGATCACAGTTTACCCGGCGGTTACGCTACTATCTCAGTAGAATCGCTTGTAACCGTAGATTTCACATCTCTCTTGAATTACGCCATGGTTGTTGCCATAGATCGCGGTCCACACGGCGGTTACGCTACTATCCCAGTAGAATCGCTTGTAACCGTAGGCATCTCGCCCCTCGAATTTCGCTTGGCGCTTAGATTGCAGTTTACTCGGCGGTTGCGCCATTATCCCAATGGAATCGCTTGTAACTGTGGGCATCTCGCCCCTTAAATTACGCTAACATACATCATAATCAACATGATCCCATCACGAGGGATTCTAGTCCAAATGGACATTCCAACTTATGGAAAATTCTACGTAGCTACGAATTTCAAATGGACACTCATCACGAGTTCCAATACCTTCTCCAATAATAAATGGAAGGTACTTTCCATATCCTCAGTTTAGAAAACATAATATCATATATATGTAGTACTTCATTTCACATTTCGTACATATCATACTCATGTAAACCTACATAAGATTTCCGTAACAATGTCTTTCTAAACTAACGGTTTCAAATTTACCGCATTCATATATATATAAGTTCTGAAAACTTACATATCCATATTCATAACAAAATAGAGGATTTCAAAATTTTCCTCTAAGTCGATTTGGAAATTTTAGGTTATCTCAAAACCTAATTCATATTCATAATTCCATTTATTATCGACTTTCACATTCGATTTGAATTACACGTTACATCGTCAATTCTCAACACAGAATTGATGTCTATCGATATATAACCTCTGAGCTCGTACGTCTTAGAGAAGGGTGTTAAGCTAAGAGAATAAATTCTCCGCCACCAACAGATATATATTTAATAGAGATCAATTGCTATGTCATCAATTCACAATGTTAGACATACAATCCAAATCATCATCTGAAATTCAAAGCTCAACTTATATTGTCTTTGATGTCGAAGTTAAACTCAATTTTTTAACTCAACGATTCAATCTTTTTTTTGAAAAATTCCAAATTGAACAAATTGTTCAAATTCTCATTTAACTTTTCAACTTCGACTTCGAAAATGAATTTCAAATCATTTATTCCTTACGGAATATATTCACAACATTTCATATTTGGAAAAAAACATTTCCATACTTATTTAAAAATAAGTAATTCACAAATCCATTTTATTTTCAACATTTGAAAATATTCGATATACTTAAATCAAAATTAAGTATATATTTCATTTTTTAAGGAAATCATTCTCTTTCACACATTTATTTGAGTTAAAACGAATGTTACGTAAAACATCGTTACGACAACTCAAAATCACTAGTATAGGAATTCGAAATTTAGATAGATGTATAAATCCCAATACTATACAAAACATTTCCTTTCGTAAATCATTTACTATAACAACAGTGTTATAGTCCACCATTTCCTTTTATTCGAAAACGTCTATTTCAACAATGAATGTTGAAATCTATGGTTTCGATATTCAATGCCTTTAAAAACATCTTTAAAACAATTAACTTCGTTTTAAAATATTACTTTCCCAAAACATGTCCATTTTATTCAATAATATATTCACGGTCCAAAATTGTGAATATACTACTTTTAACAAGTTATAAAAATTTACTTATCAAAATAAGTCAGTTTCGAATTTATAAACAATGTTTATAAATTCTATTCCTATTTATAAAGACTTCAATTTATAAAAATTACTTTATTAACCAATTCCTTTATAACTCAATTTTATATCAGAATTTTAATTTACAAGTGAATTACTTATAAATTCTTTTATTTCGCAACTTCGATTCATTTTATAACTTCACAATCTTAATTCTGTAATTTCCATTCACTTATGAAATCCATTAAATATTTCACTTTTAACGCTTATACAAATCATTTTATAATTCCAATATAATATCAATCTTTTCAAATCTTTAATTTAAGCCGTTTATAATAATTCAAAATTTCCAATTTAAACTATTATATAAATTTATCAGTTTTCCATTTCCAAGATAATCAACTAGTTCTTTAGTAATTCCTTCATTGAATTGATTTCCAATTTAATCGCATTTGATTCATTCACATTGGATTTTTTTTTACTAACATTCATTCATATTCAATTAGTTCACATTCACTAATTCATATTCAAGTTAGTTTGCTTTCGATTCAAATCAAATTTGATTCTAGTTAAATTTACTTATCCTTCAATTTGAATTCAATTACTTAGCTTTCAAATTCCATTAATGCAATTTCATTAATACTTAATGAATTTCCATACGATCAACTAGCAACCAATGCACATTCAACTTAACCAAATTTATTCACTTTGCTTACATTCAATTTGGTTCAACATACTTAATTTCAATTGGTTTATATTCTAATTCAGATCGAATTTTTATACTCACCATATTCACAATTCACTTTTACAATTAAAGTTGAATTTCCTTTTTATCTCAAATTCATATTCATTCTTCACTTTATCAATTCATTTTGATATCAAATTCAATTTGATTCAATATTACTTAAGCTATATTTCATTTTATCTCTACTTGCATTTATTTTCACCATAAAACTTAAGTTCGGCTCAAATTTATTTGAAATTCTATTTTTATTTAACTTTACTAAAGTCAAATTCATATCACATTCAAAATTCAAATTTTGTTTCACTTAACAAAACTATTCAAACATTTAACAACTGGTTTCATTTAAATTTCTCATTTTATAAGTTAAACAACTTATAAATTTAAACTTTCCGATTCATATTATATAATCACTTATCTTTTAAAGTTTAAACTTCTATCTCAAAAATTTATCAAATCAAGTTCAATTTATTTAACTTCCTTTAGTTAAATTTAAAATCATATATTTATTGATACTAATTCAATTCAATTTAACTTTTCTTAAGTTAAAAATCTTCATTTTCAAAAACAATTTTATACTTCTTTGGATTTGAAAAACATTCTCTTGTAAAGTGTTTCTAGTAACTATTCATATTAAACATCATAAACTAAGCTTTGTGTAAACCAAAGCTTTGATACCACTCTGTAACATTCCCCCTTTTGACCGCCTCCAGTCGGTAATTAAACCAACTCGAAACGTTCAAAAAGACGAATTGTTATTTAGTTTATAAGGTTTAAACAAAATCAGCCACAGAAACACAGAATAATAACACTGAATTAAAACAAATGAGAATTTATTTCATTACTATAAATCTTTTTGGATACATCAGAGTTTATACAATTTTAATACTGATACAGCGGAATATCTTAAAATACAATTTTCTTCTGAAACTAAAAATGGTTCTTTACTCTCTCTCTAACTTCGCTGCTCGAAAATCTTCAAGCTGAAAAAATACTCGGTCTGACCCGAGTATTATATTCAAAAGAAAATAATACACAGGTCAGTCTAATTCAAACCAGTTTATTAGTGCATAGAGGCAATAATAATTTAAGTAGACGACAGTCACTATAATTCCCGTCTATCCGATCCTTTTAACAAAGAAATCGGATAACGAAAATTTAACACTAAACAGTGTTAACAATAAATCAGCAGATTTAAATCATCAACAGAGATAAATAAACAATTTATCAAATCGACTTAATCAATTTAAAACAATTGAAATTGTCACTTTAAAAACCATCGAAGATTCAATTGGCTGTCGTACACGCACGCGTGTACGGCCTCGCCAATACAGCATAAAAGATCAATGCATCACGACACAAAAGAAATATCAATTCAAAACTGTCGATTTTTGGGTGGCTGCAGTACACACATGTGCATTCGTACCCATGTGCACTGCCCCGCCAACTCGTGTGCAAAACAAAATGCACAGCTAACAAATCAAAACAAGGTCAAGGCAATACAACAGAGGTGTAACCAGACTGAGCAAACAGAGGACAATGAATGCAGACTGGACAACATTGAATACCAAGGCAACATGAACCAATGCTACTGGAATAAAGAAGACCAACATATCAAAGCAAAACTGCAATGCAACATCATAGTGACCAAGCCAACAAAATCAAGTGCAAATAACTAAATGCACTTGCAACTGAAACTGTCTCGAAGTGAGGAACAAATACAAAGTCTAATGCAGACCCATATAAGTGCACATGTGTATATGTTAGAAGTGCTAACGAGTAAACAAGAATCAGTTAATCAAATATGCATATGCAGGCAACTGAGGTGAATGGCATATGTAATAAATGACAGTGACAACTACTTCAGTGACACAGACCAATGCAACATATTCAAGTTAAATGAACATGTACAAGTGAAGGGAGTGGCAACTGCACAACAAAACTAATCAGTCTTCAAACTAAACAGTGAACCAGTAAATGGTGACCTCCACATAACAGAGACTTAAAGTTATGTTTGGATTTGTTTTAGAAAACTCAGGTCAAACCAGGGTTTAAAATTTTCAAATTCCAATTACAACATCAAAAACGAATTTCAACTTAAACCAATAATTTTCCTATAATCTCTAATAGTTACACTATCTCCAGAAACAAATTCAACTGAAACAAATGCAAGCATCAACTGTGCTTAACCAATATGTAGGATACAGTGAAGTTAAAACTGCTCTTAGGATATGGTATTAAAAATTGTAATTCTTCTTTTAAAAATCAAAATTTTGGATGGAGTTTTGATTCATAACCCTGAAACATTGTTTTGAAATGTTTGGATTTTCGCTTTATATAAGCTGATTGCTCTGTTATATATTTTTTTCGTCCAGGTATACACAATTTGTTTAACCTATACAAAATATTTTAACTTTACTTAATCATGAACTAAACATGTTTCATTTTGAAAAAAATTAAACCATCACAGCAAACAAACCAAAAGAAAAGGATTTTTGAATTAAACAGAAGTTTGGAAATTGCATAATAGAAATGATGCAGCAGTCATGTTCACATGAACATATTCACATGTATATATATGCTCACAGCAAGTTCAAATTGTAAATTCATTTCCTATGAAAGCATGAAAACAACTTTACCTATTAATTAAGTTTAAAAATTTGAGTTACTCACTGCAATAAAATGAAGCTGCAAGTACAACTGGAATGCAAACTATATCAAACAGTGACAATATGGATGCAACAGATATATGCAAACAAATGAATGCAACAGAAGTATACACAGATTTTACATTTATATACACACATGCAAGCACTGATCCTTTCAGAAATTCGTCATGCAAAAGAAAATTTACCACTTAAGTTTTGGTTAAAATGTTTGCTCACAGTCCAGCCATACATGAAGTGAAACAAGCAACTTCAAGAATCATCAACATCCGGGCATGCAAGTAGAAACATATCTAAAACCGAAGTTATCACGAGATCAAAACAAAACAACGAAAATTCCCAATTGAATTCACATCAAGTATTCAAACCCGAGTAAATAGAAACATCAGAGAAACAATAATATCTAACCACAATCTAACAGCCGAACTCAATATAAATAAAATCATCAAAAAATTTAAAGCGGTGATAGCTCAAAATTCACGAAATGAAATTCATGAATTAAAACAAGTCAAAACACTAGCCAGCTTAAATCAGATGTGAGTGAGGGGGGTCACTCACCTTCGTTCGACGCGTCGCAGATTGGAAGAACGAGCAAGGAAGCGGTCGCCCTTGAATTGAACGAAGCCGAAGCCAAGCAAAGCGGAATCGAACGGAAACCCTAGTTGAAGACGAGCGAAGCCGAAGCCCTAATACGCAAACGTCGCCATTTTTTTCTTTTCTTCGATCTGCTTTTTTTTTTCGTATGACTGAAGAGAGAAGGAGAGGGGTGCGTGGGTAGCACGATTAAAGGTATGGTTGGACGTGATTTAAGGCGTAGCTGAAAATGGAGGAAAACGAAGCCGCCATTATTTTTTTCTTTTCTTCGATTTAGGTTTAGGGTTTGTGAATGAAATGAGAAAGGGATCGGGTATAGGGTTTTAAACGAAATGAATGGGCCGAGATAAAATTTTAAAGCCCAAAACCCTTTAACAATTTTTTTTCTTGTTTTCTTCCAAAAGAATTCTAACCGATTCAAAAATTCCAACAACAATTTTTATTAAACGAATTCCAATTCGAATCGAAACTCCTATAAACAAATAGCTAGCAGAGAAATCGTTTAACGATGATATCTAATCGATGCAAAAATCCCGGTTATTACAGAAATTCAAATTGAATTCAATTTAATTTTATACGCGTTTATACGCCGTGTATTCACAAAACAACTCTGATAAACACGAAAATTGAAATCCAGTAATAATTTAATATTACAGACCCAATGAAACTTGTTTCGTCAAATTCCGAGACTGTGCCTCGGAAGGTTATTTTTAAATTCGATTTCAAACGATACAATTTCAAAACTGAACAAATCGCTTTCAAATTCAATTCTGAAGCTTCTATTATCTTCAGTATTGTCAATATGAATTTTCTAAGCCCTTTAAATTATTTTTTTAACCGGCTTAAAATTGAAGATTCAAATTTTATTCAACTTTCAATGGATTAAATTCAAAAATTTTAATCACCAATTCATTCTGATAATTTGAAATTCAAGTCAAATCATCGTTCAAATATTTAAAATTAATTAAATATTCTCAAATTAAATTGTTCAAAATTCAGGGTCGTTACAGTCAATTTCAATCCTATTTCCAAATTCGAATTTGTGAATTCACCTTGGAGTTTATTATACCATAGAATTTATGAATTTGCTCCATAGGTCCATGATGCAACACAAAGCTTCCGTCGCACGTTTTCAACTAGAGTTTTAAAAAGAATGATTTTTAATATGAACCGTTTTCTCAAATCATTTTCAGTATGAATATATATTTTCTATAAAAAGATATTTGGAATATTTATTTATATATAATATATTTAGTTATAATAATAATGGCTTTAAAGTTGATTTGGAGCAATGGTTTAAAATTGTACTTATATATATATCTGTGTGTGTGTGTGTGTGTGTGTATATATATATATATTAGCAAGTGCTTTCCAACACACACGCACACACATATATACACACACACATATAAATATATATTCAAGTTTATAAAACAATATTTTCGAGGAGGATGTCAAAGTAAATTATTTTATAAAATTGCACGACATCGATCTAATGAGAAATCGATTTAAATGGATTAATAAAACAAATGGTATGAAAGGCTCGCGTTTATTTTTTTCGATTAATTCCCGGACTTGTTCGATTGAGCCATTTGTACATACAAATGGAGCTTACTAACTTATAGTAAACGTTTAAATAAACCCATGTGGTATGGGATACACGATTGTTATTTATTCGGTTACTATTCGGAGGTATATAACACTTATCGACGAGTTATGACTTGCATTCGGAGTTTATAGGATTTGTTCCTATCTTGATGTTTATAGGTCTCGTACCTATCTTGATGTTTAAAGGACTTGTTTCTATCTTGATGTTTATAGGACTTTTTCCTATCTTGATGTTTATAGGTCTCGTACCTATCTTTATGTTTATAGACTTATACGTCTATCTTGGAGTTACATGCATGTAGGCGAATTTATTCACCAATCTTGGAGTTTTAGTGCCTTTCCCCTTTTGTGTGATTTTCTGGATTTTTATCATGATTTCTAGATTTGATGCTATTTATGTTATCGCCGAATGATTTTGGGGATTTTTCTTTTAGAAGCTATTTTGGGTTTTGATATTTGGTGATTACACACTTGGAGTTAATTGAAGCATTCTTGCAATTCTTGGCTTTGTGTTCGTATTTGAGATTTATATCATTACATCCATTGTTTATCTTGCTTAACCCATTTATTTTAGTCTAGACTGACCCGTTTATTATCTAATAATACTCGGGTCAGATCGAGATAATTCAGGTGCTCCAGTTTGATAGTCCTAGAGAGGATTTCACTCTAGTTGCCTAGTTATCATTCATCTTATCTTCATTTTGTATATGTGTACATATTCATATAGTGTTCTATACATTATTGAGCCTAGATTCTTTTATGTTCATATTTGTTTCAGAAGATGTAGTACAGATATATTATATGGATCGTTTTGACCATATTCTTGTATTTGATATTATGTATCTATTCGATTTGATCGACTTGTATCTATTTGTATTCGGCTATGTATATTCTGTAATCTGTGATTCTGTGATTTGTATTTATTATATATTATTCTGGATTATTATTTTACCCACCGTAGTTTTGTTTTAAGCCTGAATTGCATATTGTGATGAAAAAATATAGCATATTATTCAACATATCGATGCTTACTCAAAATAAAATTAACGGATGGTTGCTCTTAACCAGCCTTATTCTCCACACTAGCAAATGATATTACTCTATAATATCTTTTGTTATTGTGGGTCTCGTGGTGGGGCGTCACAACTTAGTATCAAAGCTGAGTTCAGAACAAAATATAATGTTACAGACACAAATCTTAACCTAGGTAAATCTTAGTGACCTTTTGTTAGGGATTCTTATAGGGGATGGTAGGAATCATTCCCTGAATGTTTCTTCTATCTCTACTCTTTGATGTTCCTATTATCAAATCATGTTATTCCTAAGCAATCTTTGATCCAATCTTATCCATTTCGGAAGTGTAATTGGTTGGCGTTTGAGTCACTCGTTCTAGTACTGGGCAATCCCGCGAGCCCAGTTGAAACGTAGTACTTTGTCCGTCCAGCAAACCACGAAGTTTGTTGTTGATCTTTTTATGATCAGAGTCGTGCAGGGGAAGCATAAGGATGTTTCCGCTAAGCACATTGTCTTATAAATTTGTAATTGACTTGATTGGTTGATTGAATGCATGTTTGCACAAGATTCCTAGTGATAATTCTAATTCAATTAAGAATTATTCCTTGATAATTATAATTTTATTTGAAGGTTAATAATTGAATCTTGTGGTATCTTCGTATTGGAAATCATCGTAAGAGAAATTGAATTTTTTGGGTGTACAAATAATAAGGATCAATCTTGTAATTATAAGAATATTAATCAATTAAAAATGGAGATAAGTTTTTGGTACTTGATTAACAATTAACCAAAAATAATAAATGATTTATCATTCACTTTAGACCAAGAGTTAGATTAAGAATTGTTTTGATGAAATCATCGCCTAATTAGGAAACACCATCCTATGACTTTTCTATAGGATATTAAATGGTAATGATTATAAGCTTATTATTATGTGTCTAAACTAGGGTATATAAAGATATAAGTATTCTTTATTTTAAAACAGGATTTCTTTTGAAGTGTGTGTGTATATATGTATGTATGTATGTATGTATGTATGTATGTATGTATGTATGTATGTATGTATGTATGTATCTTTGGGTGTATTATTGCCCATTGGATGCTTTAAGGATTCTGGTAGTGGACGTTTGGCCAACGTACTCGATACGGATTCCTAAACATTCAAATGAGACAATTAGACATGCACTTTTATTAAAATAAGTGTCTTGGAAAATCATATTTTTAGAAATATGTTAATTCAAGAAGTAATAATAACATTTTGAAACTAATATGGTTTAAAATCAAAATGATATTTGGATATGCATACGAAGGCAAATAATTATAATTATATATTAAGGTTTTGGAAATATAAAGGGTATTTCTATAATATAGAAAGAATAGAAATAACAATGAAGATAAATAATATTTAGAAATCATTTTCTATATGAAAGAGTATATTGTTGCTAAATTATAATCTTATGAGGAAAATGTTTTGAGAGCCTTAGTTCTATAATATGGCGAAGTATTAATAATCGACTTACTGTTACCAATTGGTTTAAATGCTCTCAAGTAATGCTTCATCGAATATAGTATAACTTATCGAATATAATGTTTGAGTGGAACTTACTAGCCCATTAGTGAATACTCGAATTTCGACGGGTAATATGGGATGCCATGGTTAATTTCTTGTAATTGCTAATAGAAAGCATTTAACACTTTAGGATTGTATTCTCTTTCGGTGTTCGGTGGGACCGATGGATCCTTAAGGGAATATAGTTTAGGTTTTCCAGTCGTATCCGTAACAAGTGAGATTTATTAGCTTCTAATAAATACATGAATTACACCAAGCGGTATGGGACATTTTGTTTAAATTCTAGTGATTACTGAAAGTGATAGTATTTGGCAGTTTATAGTATATTTACTTTTGGTGTTCGGCCAGGGGCCAATAGATCCTTAAGAGGTTTGCTTTGGATAGGCTTTGAAGGACCGTTATAATACGAGTATAAACACATAAGTGTAAATCCTTAAATAGCTAAATCAGCAAAAACTAAAGAGAAGCATGATTCTTTTATTTCAAGTCAATTGGAAACAAATTCTGAATGTTTAAGCTTAGGTAAATGATATGTGATTTAAGACGCCATCTCTAATTTTATTTGAAATAACAATTTATGGAAATGACTTTATGGAATTATTTATCTCTTGGATATTAATTAAAATATTAAGAGGAAATTGAATACACTCCTAAGAAGAAATTAGTGAATTGAATCTGTAAGATATATATATATATATATATGACTTCTATAATTATTAGCCAAAAGCCCCTTGATTTGCTTTTTATTTAAGGGGAATTGGTTCTAGGGTTTAGGATTAAGGAGGATTATATTTTTAGATTTTTAGAGTATGGCTGGAATGAGAAAGAGATGGGAGAAAATGAATGTATATGTTTTCTCCATCCCACAATTACACTACTACTTGGGCCATATGGGTATGTATGGATCCAACAAGAGAAAATGCGATCAATTTCTTTTGTTTTCTCTTTTAAAACACTAATTAATACTCAAACTATGTTTATAAAAGCATAGATTAATTTTCCTCAATTTTTACTATAGCTCAACATATCGAAAATTGCCATTTCTATTAATATTGAGATATTTTGTAAAATTAAATATAAATTTTGAAATTAAAAGTTATTCTCATTATCTTTATTAATAAACCATCAATAATCAAAATCTCATTTTAAATAATAAATCTCAATATTAACGTTTAACTAAATTTACAACATTTGTTGTAATAATTTGAAATGGAAAATATTTATAATAAATGTTCCATTTAAGATAAATAAGTGAATAAATCTTGGAAAATTTCACATTTTATATTATAATATTATTTTAATATATTTTATTCACTCATTTTCTCAAAATTTCCCTTATATTATTATTTAAGAATAAATACATAATCTATTGTTTCTATAATTCTCAATTCATCCATCATTACTTGGATATCCCTTTATAAAATTTCCTTATTCATTTCAATCCAAATCCATGTTAAATTTGGGAATAAAGTAAATCTTAATATAAATCCCCCAATTTGATCTAAAAGAAATTAGTTATGATTAATTAAATCATACTTCGAATTTTTATTCCAGGTAATCTCGATCATGGTTGTTACACGAAATGTTTTGATATGAATTTTTTGAGACTTGGTTAGTATAATAATTTCTTTGGAAGTTGCATCTTTTTTTTTAATAAAAGAAAATGGATATTTTAAGTGGTAAATTTTTGAATAGGATAAGACCTGATTGCAGGACCCTATTAATTTATATACATGCTATGCAATAATAGTGAAGTGCCTAGGTAAAAGGTAATGGTTGAACTGTAAGAACTTTAATCACAAAAACCTCTTTTGTTAAATCTTTAAGTTTTCAAAACTTAACGCTAAATTGGGAAATAAATATTTAGCAAAAAAATAATTGGAATTTCTTAGGTAAAAAGTAAGCTTCATTTTGAAATTAACTTTGTAGTGTAAGATTATAGAAGAAACTTGATTAAATAACATGAATACTTTAGAATGGGTTATATAGTTTGAGTCTTTCAAATTAAAAACCAATTAAGAGTTTACTCAATATAGAAATGAGTAGGATGAAAATTTAAACTGAATATAAATTGTAATTGGGGTTTTTGTAAATCTTAAAACTATAAACCCACAGGAAAGGATTTTATGGTAAAATAAATTTATACTATGAATCTAGAAGTCATATCAAGGAGAAATCCTAGAATTAATCCACAACTCTTGAATATGATGAATTAAGCAAGTATCCTAGAATATTAAGAATGATGAGTATTTTTAATAAAGAAAATACTTTTAGTAAAATGAGATGTGAAAACTAAGTTCAATACTTATTCAAAAAATTTACAACTAAGAACCTCTTTTGGGTTATTACATTTATTTGATTAGATGAAATTTGAAGTATAAATTGTAATCCTTTGAACAAGTTATAGGAGCAATCTATAGTGGGAACTAAGAATAAGATAATTAAGAAATTTCTAGAAGTAAAAGATTAAGAAATTTTGTGAATTCAAACCAATCATTTGAGATAAACTCAAATAAGTAATAAACAAAACTGTTTTTCATGGGGAAAATCAAATAGAAAACTCCTAGTGGTTTGAAGGTAGGTAAGATCTTAGAAATCTGCCTCATGATTTGTTTTCTTGAATTTAGTAGAGCTAAGAGGAATGTATCTATTTGGATTGAAATTTTCTCAGTGCTAATAGTTTCCAATCCAGCATCGGTATGGCTCCTCTCAAGACTTTATTTATAAGACTATATCGATCGCTCTCTTGTTAGTTTGAGTTTGGAAAAGAAGTGGATTTTAAGTCTGACTCTATTAGTGAATCTTTTAGGAAGATTTTGGAATTTTTGTTGAAAACCGAATCTCTATTCGTGTTTCTTCCTTGATTTGATGACTGGTATTTCAATCAATTTGGGATAATAGATCTTTGATATATGGAACCCTACCCAACCATTGAGTGTGGAGGCCCCATTACTTACCGAGTTTCTTACATGTCCAGTTTTCTGGAATTCGCAGCGTCCTTTTCGTGTTTCAGCCTTAGAAACACTATAGGAATTCTGATTCTATTCTTGAGCCTAGAATTCTAGTTGCACTTAAGAACTTACAAAATCTAATTTATGATCAGAGCCCAATTTGTTTTGGTACCTTAGAGGTGGAATTCCTTTGGGATATAGTCGTCATGCTTATTTAATTCCAATGGTCGATGAGCCTAAGGAATATTCTCTTGGAGAAAGAAAGTTCATCGAGCGATCGCATTCTATGTAATTTCCTGAGTTCATTTGTGATTAGTCTCTTTTTTGAGTTATCCTTCGTTTGTAGGTCAATTTCCATTGAGAAATACATTCTTTTTAATTTATTGTAGACTTTTCCTTTAAGGTAATTTGCGGGGACGCAAATTTTGTATGGAGGGGAGTCTATAACAACCCTGGTCGAGATTAGCAGGAACTAAAATTTGAAATATGATTTAACTAATCGTAACTAATTTCTTATAGATAAAATTGGGGAATTTATACTCACAATTATTTTATTCCTAAATTAAAATGGATTTGGATTGAATAAATAAGGAAATTTATAAAAGGATTTCCATGTAATGATGGATGAATTAAGAATTTATAGAAACAACAAATTATGTAGTTTTATTCTTATAAATAATAATATAAGGGTAATTTTGAGAAAATGAGTGAATAAAATATATGAAAATAATTTGGTAATTTAAAATGTGAATTTTTCCAAGATTTATTCACTTATTTTTTTAAATGGAGCATTTATTATAAATATTTTCCATATCAAATTATTACAACAAATGTTGTAAATTTAATTAAATGTTAATATTGAGATTTATTGTTTAAAATGATATTTTTATTATCGATAGTTTATTTTATTAAAAATAATGAGAATAAATTTTAATTTCAAAATTTATATTTAATTTTACAAAATATCTCAATATTAATAGAAATGGGAACTTTCGACATGTTGAGCTATAGTAAAAATTGAGGAAAATTAATCTATGCTTTCATAAACATAGTTTGAGTACTAATTAGTGTTTTAAAAGAGAAAACAAAAGAAATTGATCGCATATTCCCTTGTTGGATCCATATATATTCTTATGGCCCAAGTAGTAGTGTAATTATGTGATGGAAAAAACATATACGTTCATTTTTTCTCATCTCTTTCTCATTTCAGCCATACTCTAAAAATCTAAAAATAGAATCCTCCTTATTCCTAAACCCTAAAACCAATTCCCTCCAAATCAAAAGCAAATCAAGGGGCTTTTGGCTAATAATTATAAAAATCAAAAGAAGGTAATCTCCTTCATCTTCTAGTATGTTTAATTCGTGAATTCATCTCAGTTTTTGCTTAGGGTTATAATTCTTTTCTCTTGCAAATTCTAAAATTGAGCCTAGGTTGTTTCAAGAGGATCTATCCTAGGTGAAGCCGGGTTCCAATCATCAAATCAAGCTTAATTAGGTGAGTTTATCTCACACTTCTAGACTATGAATGTGGGCAAGTTGGTGTTCATTGTTTGATTGAATCTATGTTGAAATGGCTCTCAAATTGGTTGAGATATTCCCATATTTTGTTATTTTATTCACTATTTTGCTGAAACCCAAATCCTATGATCATGATTTGCATCAAATTTTACATGTTCGGTTGCTTGTATGATAGCTTATTCAATCTAGTAGATATCCAGGTTCAAGTCAGAGAAGAAAGCGCCATAAACGGAAAACCGGAGCATCGTCGGCGTCGCCTAGAACTCGGCCCAGGCGTGCCAACTGGTGCACCGGTCATCATGACCGATGGACCGGTCAAGACCTAGGACGAGACCCAAGTCACGACGTTTTTGGCTCCGTTCGCGCCCGTTTGCTCCTCCGTTCGATCGCTCGAACTTATTTTCTTGATTTTGGTGTTGTTTTCTATGCTGATTTCAACGCTATTTCTGGATTTTAATTAACAAATTTGTGAATTCATCTTGGAGTTCATGATACCGTAGAATTTCACTATGGGTCTATGATGCAACACACAACTTTCGTCGCACGTTTTCAACTAGAGTTTTCAAAAGAATGATTTTCAATCCGAATCGTTTTCTCAAATCATTTTAAGTACGAATATATATTTTCTATAAAAGATATTTGGAATATTTATATATACATATATGATATATTTATTTATAATAATGGCTTTAAATTTGATTTGGAGTAATGGTTTAAATTTGTACTTACATATATATATATATATGTATATGTATGTATGTATGTATATGTATATGTATGTATGTATGTATGTATGTATGTATGTATGTATGTATATATGTATATATGTATATATATATTTATATATATTAGCTAGGGATTTCCAACGCACACGCGCACGCGCGTGCGCTCGCACACACATATATACACACACGTATATATTCTAGTTTTAAAAACAATATTTTTTAGAGGGATTTAAAAGTAAATTATTTTATAAAATTACACAACATCGATCAAATGAGAAATCGATTTAAACGAATTAATAAAACGAATGGTATGAAATGCTCACATTTATTTTTCCGATTAATTCCCGGACTAGTTCGATTGAGCCATTTATACACATGAGTGGAGTTTACTAACTTATAGTAAATGTTCAAATAAACCCATGTGGTATAGGACACACGATTGTTATTTATTCGGTTACTATTTGGAGGCATATAACACTTATCGATGATTTATGACTCGCCTTCGATGTTTATAGGACTTGTTCCTATCTTGATGTTTATAGGTCTCGTACCTATCTTGATGTTTGTAGGAATTGTTCCTATATTGATGTTTATATGACTTCTCCCTATCTTGATATTTATAGGTCTCGTACCTATCTTGATGTTTATAGACTTATACGTCTATATTGGAGTTACATGCATGTATGTATTTATTCACCATTCTTTGAGTTTTGGTGCCTTTCCCCTTTTATGTGATTTTCTAGATTTCTATTATGATTTCTAGATTCGATGCTATTTGTGTTATCACCGAATGAATTTGGAGATTTTTCTTTTAGAAGCTATTTTTGGTTTTGTTATTTAGTGACTACACACTTGGAGTTTATTGAAGCATTCTTCTTGTTAGCCAATTCCTAGCTTTGTGTTCATATTTGAGATTTATATCATTACATCCATTATTTATCATGCTTAGCCTATTTATTGTAGTCTAGACTGATCCATTTATTATCTTATAATACTCAGATCAGACTGGGATATTTCAGGTGCTCCAATTTGATATTCCTAGAGAGGATTTTATTCCAGTTGTCTAGTTATCATTCATCTTATCATCATCTCATATATATGTACATATTCATATAGTGTTGTATCCATTATTGAGCCTAGATTCTTTTGTGTATATATTTGTTTCAGGAGATGTAGTATAGATGTACTATATAGATTGTTTTGACCACAGTCTTGTACTTGATGTTATGTATCTATTCGATTTGATCAGCCTGTATCTATTTGTATTCCGCTGTGTGTATTCCATAATCTGTGATTCTTCGATCTGTATTTATTATATATTATTATGGATTATTATTTTAGCCACCGTAGTTTTCTTTTAAGCCTTGCATATGTCGATTCCACTTATGATGAAAAAAAATATAGCGTATTAATCGATGATCGATGCTTGTTTAAAATAAAATTCATGGCTGGTCGCTCTTAACCAGTCCTATTCACTGCACTAGCAGACGATATTACTCTGTAATATCATTTGTTATTGTAGGTCTCGGTGTGGAGTGTCACATTTCGATATTCGAAGACGAACTGTTCGAATTTCAAGGTTACTACAAAAGGAAACAAAATAAGCAAAAGAGAAGGGTTTTCGCCAATGAGAGACCACTCGATACTGAGAGGTTTATGCTGGAGTTTGGGCCAATGTGCTCTCCTATAGGCATGTGGACTTTCATCTGGACCTTGTACAGCTTAATCCTATGGATCTGTAGAGCAGTTTACCCTATAAATATCCACCCTATAGCAACTAAAGGAGGATCATTGAGGACTTTTGGCACATCTCCTTCATCAACCCCCATCTCTCCTCACAATTGTCACAACGGCGAACATTGTTGGCAGTTCTAGGCTTAAGAACGTGTCAATTTCTTTTATTTGTGACACTAAATCTCTCTCAAATCCATAATCAATAAAATTATAAAGTGGATATAGGTCAGAAATTGCTGAACTGCTATAAAAATTCTTTTGTGTTCTTTACTTTCTTGTTCTTTTCTACTAGATCTCTATATTTTAACAGGTTTTTGGGTGTTGTGCCATTTTTGGCATCAATAATATATATAAACATGTAAATAATAACCAAATGTATTTTATATTTTGAATATAACATATATACACGAAACTTATATTCGGTTTCATAAAATGATTTCAAGTAACTAATATATGTAGTTCACTTATATTTGTATGTGTAATTTGTTACAAAATTATTTCAACTGATTAAGATTACTTTTATGTTTGATTTTTTTTATTTTTGTTAATACTCTAATTTAAAAGCCATAGTAAATAATAGAGTGGATAACATAGTCGTATATGAAATTGTTGTATAAGATATGGATCTAAACTATAAAAACATGATGCAACATATGATCAAATTAGATGTATGAGATATGGGATCTAAACTATACTAACATGATGTAACACATAATCGAAATGAGATTGGATAATTACCTTACGATGTATCTTAAAATTCACAACTTCAATGAAGAAATCTCCCTAGATCTCCAAGAGCCACACTAAATCATTGCAAGAGATCGATAAACAACTTATGTTTCATTTTATTTCATGCTTACATTTGATTTGGAGTTGATAAAATTTTTAAAATTTTCATTTTTTTCGACCGAGGAATGTTAGGAGGAGAGAAGAGGAAACTAAATAAAAAAAGAAACTGTATACAGGAAATGAATTAGTGGATTTCTTTTTTATTAAAAGAATGAAACATTTCCCATTCTTTTATTTAAAACATCCCTAATCAATTCCATTAATTTTCTTTCTCTCTCCACTCCTCCTCTTCACATGGTATGGTTAAAACTATTTGCCATCAAATGAAATAAATTCTCCATAAATCCCATCGAGAAATTATCTTTTCTTTAAACCTATTTAAAATACACCAATATTACATATTAGTGTGTGCAAATGTAACTTTTATATATTCATTCAAATAATTACAAACAACTCCCAAAGATCATAAATTAAATAATAATTAATACTTTCAAATATTAATTTTTTTTCAGTTTACAATATTTTATAAATTAATTAACTTGTGTGATTTTCAAGAGAACTCATCATTACAGTTGTGCTACTCAAAGGTGTAAATTCAATTTACAATTATTATCGAATAATTCAAATATTAACGTTCATATGTCATCATTGCTTATGGTGTGACATTTTATTCGAATTTATTGCTTTTAAATCTTTTTAATAAAATCCAGTTTTACTATTATAAGTAGTGCCCGGTAGTAACGATTATTTATGCTAATTCTCTTCGTTAGAACTATATCATTTTTGGACTTATGGAATTTGGTTTTGGTCAAAATTCCAATATCGTCAAAATTCAACTTGGTTAGTCCAAACACAAAATTCTTTGCTCAATATAACAATTATTATTAACCGTACTGCTCTGGCTAGAGACATTGACCTTGATTTAATTAGAATTAACTCTGATACCGACCTCTTACTATTGAGAAGATGAATTCTCTATTATATATTGTTTCACTTCCAATGCTTCCACTTGGACTTAACTACTGTTGCTCAATGGATTGCAATGCCATGATTTAACTATAATCAAAGAAGAATATCCACATTGAAGTTTCATAATATTCTCGAGTCAAGGGAACTGTGTGATTTGTCACTTCGAGATCTCCCATTGGACCTTAGTTATAATTAACTAACATGAAACTCTCAAGTGTGTCACTCCGTACTTATCCAATAACTATCAGTATGTAATCTCTTGGTAACCCTATAAGTCAAGAGTAATACGCAGCCCAATATTTGAAGAGGATTACGTAACGTAATCTCAATGGACGAATCGATATCCATTCTTGAAACATCTTGACTATGAATATTTAAAATAATTTGTTATTTCAAAGTGATAAATTTCTCATGATTATAACACATTGTAATTACTATCATATAGCATATCATTCAAGTATTTTCTATTTAATATATTTTAAATTAATTATATCACAATTTAACTAAGTATATTATATGATTCAAACACTTATATTATGGAGAAGATTGGTTATTGAGTTAGATATATATATATATATACACACAAGATTACATAATGGCCTTTAGGGAATACCCCTAACTCTATCAATACTTGAATATAACTGCCATTAAATTATTTTCTTAGTCTGATTAAGGTACCACATCCAATAGATGTTGATGTGTATTGACCAATCAAATATTGTACCTTGACTACGAGTAAACAGTGTCTTATTGTGTGCATGTAATATATGGTATGCATTGATGTATAATCTATTTAAATGTCAACTCATACATGAAAATGAGAAAATGAAGTGTGGGTGAAAATACACACAGTCGAACATAAGACAGAACTGTGTTTATAAACTAGTTTAAACATAGAACTTATGCTATAAGTAATTTAAAATGTCAACTAATGGATATAAGCAAGAACATTTGTTCTTAACCTATTTTTACCCAAAAGAGATTGTGTTCGATACGATATGTGGATCTTGAGACCAATTGTAATGAAATGTTGTGCAATATATAGACCAAATTGCTCAAGCATCAATACAACAAGATTATACGTGTTTTCGTATCGATTAACATTTCAAATTAAGGTTTTGAGGGAATTTCTTCAAATCGATGCAGCTTGGGTTTGGAATTGATGATATGTAATGTTTGTGGGCCGTACAATACAAACACAATAAAAATTCAAGTTAAATTTGGAAAGCTGCAAAATTCATGTCGATCTGCCTATATTAAGTGTTATCCTATATTTTTTGCAGCATAATTTCGATGATATTAGACTATGAAATGATGATGTAATGAATGCCAGACTCAAAAATAATCGAGAACGAAGAGTAGCTTGGAAAAATAAGGAAAATTGACTAAGTCCATGGATAGCTATCGATCCTTCATTTGTTACATTTTCCCTCATCTCTTAGTGAACATGGAAGTATCAAGGCAAGGGAGAAGATAGAGAAATTTGGCTAAGTCTATGGATCATTTTGATCCATATATTCCTTCCATAAGACGATTACACTCAATGAATACATGGAAGAACAATCTTAGAAGCATTAAGAGAAGACAAACATAAGAAGAAAATCAACAAAAATTGAGAAAATTAGAATAAAAGAGAAGGAGACCTATAAAAGCTTGGGATCAGTAACGATCCATCAAAATTAGAGCATTTGAACTAGCCATTATCCTATCTTTATGATTTTGATTATTTGACAAGCTTCATTGCGATCTAATGACCTAAAAGGCCAATTGCATTCTACTTCAGCTATAAATAGAGTGCTACCAACAATAGAAAAGAACTTTTGCTTTTGGCTAATTTCAGTTTTATTTCTAAGGGAAGGGCTACCATTGTAATTTATCATTGAATTTAACACTATAATTGTATTCTCCTCTAGATCTGGTGATCAATAGCAATAAAGAATTATCAAAATGGACGTAGGCATAGCCGAACCAATATAAAACTATGTTCTCTATTGCTTCCTTACTGTCTTCTCTATATTTTTTATATTCACTTTTGAATTACTGCAATATAATCACATCCAATGAATTAGATTCATTATATCTACTAAAATAGTCATTTAGGGGTATTAGACCAATTTTTTAACGAACATTTTTTGTTGCTTTCATTGAGAGCTTGAAGATTAGGATATATATCAATTTTTTTAGGATTTGGATATAATTTACAAGGAGATCTGATAGGATGCGACCAAAGAATAATCCAGGAAAACAAGTTAGAGAAGTATCTGATGGAGGAAACATTGGATAGCTAGTACTACTGAAGGAACTACCCAACCTTCAGCAGATTTGGTTACTAAAGAAGATTTGGAGGGGTGATGGCTTTTGTCAATCAAAGGATGAACGTTATGCAGCAAGCAGTCATAGAAGATCTAGCCATTTCATTTGAGAGGACAAGGTGAGCCCCTCAACAAGAAGGATCTAGTCTAATAGACCATGATCGAAGAAGGAATTCACTAGTTAGATATAGTAAAGAAAATTCTACTGGAAGACCTAGAGCAGATCAAGAAAGAGTTAGAGAAGATGGAAGCAATGCTACAAAAAGGAAAGAAAATGAATTACTTGGAGCAACTGTTCTAGGTGGGGCAATCGGTAATGATCGACCATGGATAGACACTGATCCATTAAGGAATGACAACAGTCAATGCCATGGTGCTAACGAAGGAGATGGACATGTTGTAAGTGCTGCTAGGGGAACATTTGGAAGAAATGCTAATAAATATGCTCAAAGAAAAGAGAATTCAAGAGAATGTAGTGGAGACAGACGACATGGTATAAATGAAGGGGAAAGACAAATGGGCTGCCCAAAACCAGGGAGACCTAGGAATCTGCCTGCTAATCATTACTGATCGGGCAACAACTGCCATGGTCGTTTGCGGAGCCTAGCACACTGTGATACCTCCGATAACCGACCTTAAGGGCAAGCCGAAGGAACTGTTGATGTGAGTTATAAGGATATTGCTTCAAAAAGAGAACTAGGATCATTAATGGGCAGCCACTTATAGTTGGAATTACTTTACCATAGATATTAGAGCGGTGGAATACCCAAGAAATTTTTTAATGCCATCCATGCCAATGTACAACTGCCTAACAGACCCTATGCAACATTTCTTTAGGTATGATTAGCACATGGAAGGTGCGAGGACAGTTGATTTTGTGAATTTTAGGTGATTTCTCTTATTTCTAGAGAGGCAGGCAACGATTTATTTCTATAGCTTAAGCCATGATCCATAAAGTCATATGATCAATAGGCTAAAAAGTCTTAGATCTAATTCAGGGTTCATTTTGTGTAACCAATGGACACAATTTTGCTTGCAAACATACACTAAAGGAAAGATGAATCATTAAAGAGTTATCTATAGAAATTTAATTTTACAGTGATTGAGATGAGGAACTCTAAGGTTAGCTTTGTGTTGATGCCTCTAGTTGAAGGAGTAGTAAAGACCCTAATTTTGGAAAGTGGTTGACTATGACAAAGTTAACAAAATTGAAAGATTTTTACAAGAAAGCTAATCAATTTCCCCACTTGGTAAAGGCGGAGATGGAAAAGAAACAAAACGCTATAGGGATGGCAAAACCATGCAGTTTAGTGAGGTGTAATGAGACTGTTAAGAATGATTATAATGGAAATAACGATAATGAAAACAACAAGAGAAAGAATAATAATGCTAGAGTCAAGAAAGGTAACTACAGTAAATGTTTTCAATTTTGCATGGAATGTAAATATATGAAGTTGAATGACTCCGTGGAAAATATTTATCTTAAAGTCCAAAACACGATTTGATATAGGAAACTAACTTCGAAGGAGGCCATAAGGGAGGGGAAAAAATCTCAACATTATTGCTGCTTCCACGAGACTCTTGGGCATAATACAAATGAATGCAAAATTTAAAAGATATTATAAAGGAGTTAATTTAGAGAAAGTAGCTACAACAGTATATGAAAACCCCATTGGATGGAAGGAAAAGGAATAATTAGCCCATAAGGTAGCCACCTTAATGCAGTGGTGAAGGAAATAATGGAGATGTCCCAAGATAATCTGATGGAGACGTGATTATTAATACAACTTCTAGAGGTCCGCATCTTTTGACGAGAAGCTGAAATGAAATGGAACGTTCTAGGATTTCTTTGAGGCATGACCGTGAAGATACATGTTATGCAATTGAGGATAGTGCTCCTGCTAAAAAGTTGAACCGTATGGTGATTGCGGAAAAACTCGACCAGCAACTGTTCAACTGAGTGCTGATTGAAAGTTGAATCTTAGTGAACATTCTATTTGAGAAGGTGTTTGATGAAATGCAATTAAATGAGGTTTGGTTGCCTTGTAATTCCCACATTAAGGGTTTTACCGAAGAGACTGCATCTCTAATTGGATGTATAAAGTTAATAGTACAATTGGGAGACAAACCCGTCAAGCAACGCGGGTGCAAACTTTGTTCTAGTGGGTAAATATTTTACTTACAGTGCATTTTTGTCCAATTAACTCTCGCTAATTTTAGGATCACTCTAGCTCCATGGTGTTGATTATGAAGTTTCTCGTGGATTGTGGAATTGAAGTGGTCTAAGGGAAACAAGTAATGGGATGAGGATGTTATGTTGTCGATCTGAGGGAAATGAGATGTAAGGAAAATGGCAAGCATGCAAACAAGGCTCACTGCATCAAAAATAGGAATGCGCAGCAGCTACCGTCAAAACCTCAACTCAGATCCAATGGTGATAAATATGAAGCTATGGACCCAAGGAAAGAGTCGGACGATGCATGAGTGAGACCGGTGGAACATATGGATGAGAGTTAAATAAATAAATATGATCCGGTGAAGATTGTCAAAATTAGCTTTCTACTCAGCTTAAGAATAATGGAGCTAATGGGGTTTTTAAGGGCAAACCATGGTGTGTTTGCATCAACTCATTCCAATATGTGTAGGATTTCACTTGAAGTTGCATGCCACAGATTGAATATCAAACTCGCGTTCATTCCTAAAAAAATAGAGGAAGCGAAGTATGAAACCAGAGAGATCTGTTCTAGTAAAAAATAGTGGATAATTCTTTCGCAAACAACTTTATCCATGAAGTTATCTACCCCGATTGTGTAGCTAACCCCATGATGGTTAGGAAGCCAAATGGAAAGTGGCGGACATGAATTAATTATTCAGACTTGAATAATGCATGCCCGAAGTACTGCTTTCCGCTTCCACGAATATACCAACTCATGGATGGAACAACTGGACACGAGCTATTATCTTTCATGGACCCTTATTTCAGCTATAATCAGATTGGAATGCACATACCAAATCAAGATTATATGAGCTTCGTCATAGATTTAAGGTGCGTTGTTACAAGGTGATGTCGTTCGGTATGAGGAACATTGGAGCTATTTACCAACATTGGTCAATAAGATTTTTCAGAACAAATTGGGTGGATAATGGAAGTTTATGTCGATGACAGGATGGTTAAGTCAAGAAGATTGATGGACCAAATAGGCCACCTTCCAAAAATGTTGGATGCATTTTGAAAGCATAGAATGAGACTAAATTCATTGAAATGTTCTTTTGGAGTTGCATTAGAAAACTTTTAAGGGTTCATGGTGAACTCAGGTGGAACAGAAGCAAACCTAGAACAGATCGAAGCATTGAAGCAAGTTATAAGTCAAAGGATTAGGAGCAAAATGTAGAACTTGAATGACAATTTTACCGTGGAGTAGGTTCATCTTAATAGAAAGCGATAAGTGCATGCCATTCTTTTATGCTCTCAATAAAAAGGGAAAGTTCCATTAGACAGATGAATGTGAAGCTACTTTTCAACAATTACCGAAACATCTATGCAAACTATTGATTTCTTCAAAGCCTTTGAAAAGGGAAAATTTATACATCTACTTTCGGTCTCATCTCATGCATTAAGTGCAACATTGGTGCTTGAGGAGGCAATGATCCAAATGCCAATTTATCATATCAATAAGCGGTGTACAAGCGTAGAAAAGCATTATCCTAAATTAGAGAAGCTAACATATTTCTTATAGATATCATCGTGGTTTACGACTATATTTTTGTGGCTCACCCAATAAGACTGTTAATGGGTTAACCTTTCAGGTAAGTGTTTCATCGCCTCGACACTCCAGACTTGTTACTGAAATGGAATATCGAAATGAGTCAGTATGAAATAACCTATTATCCTTAGAAGGCGATTCTTTGACATGAATTGATGGACATTATTGTAGAATTTTCTTTCAGGGATGATGAAACAGAAGAGGAAATGATCGAACATTCACAATAAAGGTTATGTGGATGGTGCATTCAACGATCACAATTTTAGACCAGGAGTAGTCCTGGGAACTCTATAAGGTCGAAGGTTGTGCTATGCACTGAAGCTTGAGTTCAATGATACAAATAATGAATCGAAATACAAAGCATTAATTGTATGACTCAAGATAGCAAAGAAATTCAGAGTGTGAACATTGTGGATATTTAGCGACTACTAGTTGGTTTTGTTAAATGAAGAAATAATTTCAAGCAAAGGGTGCATGACTCACCCTTTACTTAACCAAAGGGTTTAAACTATTGGATGAGATTGAGCATTACATGATTACGTACATCCCTATAGAGGAAATTCAAATGCAGATTCTTTATCCAAACTAGCTAGCTCTAGGTTGCATAGTTGTTGGGATCGTACTAGTAGAAGTACTAAAAACTCCTAATATTGATTAGATGGATGTTGATTACATCATGAAGATGAAGGAAAATGACTCATGAATGCTTCGTTCAAGGAGTACCGAACAAAGGGGACACTTCTAAAGAATATAATGAGAACCAGAAAGTCTTGCGTAAGGTACCGTGCTACAGCATGCAAGATGGAGTGTTATTTAAAAAGGGATCCTCAACCCCTTGCTAAGGTGTGTCATTAAAGACGAAGCGAAGAAAATTCTTAAGGATGTTCGCTAAGGAAGCTGTGGAGATCACACTATGGGGCAATATTCGACGAAGAAGATGCTTCACTACGGATATTTCTGACCAACTATCAAATGAGATACGATGTAATTTTCAAACAAATATAACAGGTGCAGAGATTTAAAAATGTACCAAGGCCCATCCAGTGAGATTACTCTAATGGTTTGCCAATGGTCATTTGCGGTGTGGGGAATTGATATTATCGGAGTGCTACCGATGGCGTGATGAGGAGCGAAGTATTTGATCGTTGCAATAGAATATTTCACAAAATGGGTCGAGGTGGAGACATTTACCGAGATCACTTTGGCTAAAGTGAGAAAACTTCATAGTTAAGAACATTTTGTGCAAATTTAGAGTACCACTAAAGATCATCATAGACAAAGGAATTCAATTCGAGATTGCAAAGTTGCAAATTATTTGCCTAGTATTGAGTTCAAAAGAGTTTCTCGGCAATAACACATCTACAAGCAAATGGACAAGTGGAGGCCGTGAACAAGATCAAAAAGTCCATCATTAAGATGTAAAACCAGGGAAAAGAAATTTGGTTGATGAGTTATCACCGGAATTGTGGGCTTGTCGAACAGCCCAAATATCCACGATTGGACATACACTGTTCGCACCGGCATACAGAACTAAAGCAATGATACCGATTGAAACAAAAGTCCCTTCTCATTGGTTCGTACATTATGAACCCAAGATTAACTAGGAGCTATTGCTAGCATCCCTCTATTTGGTGAAGGAAATGAAATAAGAGGTGAATTGGAGGGCTACTTCTCACTAGCATAAAGTAGTACGACAGTTGAACACTAAGGTTCTAAACTGTACATTCAAGATTGGCAAACTTTTTTGATACTGGTCTTTCCAAAATGAGGGCACTTTGTTCAAATTAAGAAGGATCCTACGCGATAAGGCAGAAGCTTGGAGATAGTATATTCAACCTATAAATAGTGGATGGAGACCCGATTCCGTAGGCATGGAATGATGAGCACGTGCTTGTCTATTTCACTAGATTCTTTGTACTTGGTCATTTTTTGAACAGTTATTGGATTGAATTTAATGTAATAAAGCGGCATTCTTTATAGATATTTTAGCGAAGTTTTTATTAACGCATGGAACTGTATCCATTTAATTAAACTTCGTGTTACATGATTGGTAGCACAAGCATCACGTGCTTTAAAAATCGAATGCTCAATGGTACCTGGAGATAAGTATCGAATGACTCCTTTAGATCATGATTGGTTCCTTAGAGTATAATTCAATTGAGGGAAGGCCTGATAATTTGCCCTTACATGTTAAATCCTTTACTATTGCCTAGAGATTAGGCGATATCAAGGATAAATACCTAGAGATATGTGTTGACGGACATCGGTGCTCAAAGATAGTATTGGTGCATAATTATATTTGTGTGGATATATTTAACAGGAATCATAATGTTACTCGTGCGGACACGAGTGGTAATCCATATATGAATATCATATATCATAGTTTTATTTATGGTTGAGCAGAATATGTTTAACTGGTAATAAATATAGAACCAAGTAAAAGAACAATACTACGTAGTACCAGAAGTTTATCTATTGTAGAATTACAATAAATGCATGTGTTGCACAGACTCACATATACAGGAAGGTATAATACAAAGGTAAATCATTTCTGGCATTTATATATAAACATTTACAAGAATTATTAATTAAATGTAAGAAAGTAAGGTACATGAAAGTAAGTGGCATAGTTAAACAAAATGAAATTTTATTATGTAATTTCTTATGAATACAAAAGTTGGGAGCTATCCCTGGAAAATATAGTGAGCTATAAACAAAAGGAAACAAAGAACAAAAATAGGAAGCTTGGTGCATTATTTCCTAGGGTTGAGTCAAAGGGTAATCTTCCTACATGACTTCTTGGGGTTGTTACTACCTTTTGTTAGAGTTTCCTCCTCAGGAACAGAAGGTTCGTCGGTAGAAATGATGTGTTGTTTTCTCTTCTTCTTTATGGGCTTCCTAGAGGTGGCAGCAATGGCAAATGGCAAGGTAAATGTAAGGGCGCCTTTTACAGAAGGAGGGGGAGCTGTAGATGGATGAGTAGTGACATCATCCAATTTTTCAATCTCAGCTGTTTTAATGTGACCTTCTAGGCATCGACGATATTAGATAAAGCGGGTTCAGCTCCTGAGATATATGTAATAGTGATGTCCCCCTTATCCTTCAAGTCAACATTAGGCTCGTCACCCTTAACGGTGCTTTGATCTTTTAAGTATTTAATCCGAGGAAGGACCCGATCGTGATGATGATGGTTGCCATATGAAAGATAGCTTTAACATAAGAATCTGTCAAATGGAAAATGACAGGTGGAAGTAAAGCACGTCTCGAAACATAAAAGACACGGTGATATAAGTTCAAATCTTCAAGTGAAGAAAGTTGGAGCTTTTGATGCAAAGGCGAATGTAGTAGGATACCTTTTTCCATAGGTCGATTTGAACCCGCAAGAGTAGCCTATTCTGAAGATGGGACTTCAAATGATGGTATCTGCTCCTCCTCAGAGATTGGTGACAACTTGAGATCATGGGGAGGAGCGAAAATAATAGGTGGCACGTATTCTTTGATAGTTTGAGAGGAGGCCTCGATACGTCGAGGAGGCAACATTGGAACATCAACGACCGTGAAGTTGGTCGACACAACAATAGATATAGCTAGGCAAAATTTCTCATATAATTGGTCAAATAATGCTTCAACCGACTACTTAGAGTGACGATCGATGAGAACTCTCTCGGCAATTAGATGCACTTCCTCAGCGGCACGTTACCTGCGGCCCTCCTTCAGGGCGATAATGTCTTCCGAGTTGAAGAATTCATTGAGAATGTCCAATTCTACGAAGGGAAAGCCTTCCCGCTCAGTCCTTATTCATCTCTTATCAACTTATCGTGAATTATTACCAAGATGTGAAGGCATTCTTCTTCCAACCGTCCCAAATTTTTGGTTCTAAAAAACACATAAAAGTAGAATATTAGTGGCTCGACCTTGTCAATAGCAACTTGTTTTTTGGCTTGAGCCCGTGCCAGAGTTGGAGGGCAAGTGTTATCGATGATTTGTCATGCTTAAACACACGATGATGTTGGACTTCGAAGAGTATAAAAGATGAGTGAAGAACTCATAAATGGTGAAGTACATAGGATAAGAAATACAATGCAATCGAAAGACATGTGAAAAATATCTATGTATGGAAAACTCAATCGTTTGGTACCAACCAATAAACATCGATCGGTATCGATCCATATGATTAGTGGATTTTGACACTTCAACGATGGAGATGGTTCTGGAAATATATGATCGATAGGAAACATTCTTTTAGAACAACATGCATCAAACAATCAACGACCAACACATTTTTTGTGAAGTCATCTGTCCGTACTGATCCATGCATAAATAGGTACCGAGCCATAAGATAAAGAAAGTTTGTGCTGGAGAACAACTTGACAAGGCAACATGGATTGATCAACGAAGGTGAAAATGTACAGTACTAAGAATGACGATTGGTATTGATCGATAAGAACTCAGCCATACGAGCCGAGTCAACTTTTTCCTATATTTTAGTGCTATTCATGGATATGTACCTAATCTTTCTCTGCCGTATAGTTGAAGCTATTTTGAACGAATTGAGACCCCCTAGCAGTCTCAACTACATCTATAATTACAAGTCAGGCACCACTGGAAGATGAATCGATTCTTATTTCACCTAGGGGAGACATTGTCAGATTTTTAACTCAGTTTTCTTTGTAGTTTCAAGTTAAACACTTTGTGACGCAGCCTACAGGATCACACAACTCACGAATTGATGAATTCGCGGAAAATGAATCGATGAAACAAAATGAATCGATGAATTGAAGATACCCAAGTGCCCAAATCCGTTGATCTCTCGAGATACCGGATTCTAGCTATCTTCAACACGTTGATCGTGCACGATACCGCGTTAGAAGATCTACGATTCTTCGATGTTGATCTCGTGCACAAGATTCCGTGAATCGGCTTCAAGTTCGTTGATTCGAGCGCACTCGAATATCCGAAGATGGAGAAAGGAGATAACACTCAACTTCCAATTTCAATGGTGGCACAAAGCACAAACCAATTTTTATTCAAAAATCAACTAACTTTTACAAATGACAACACACCCCTATTTATAGGGAAAGTACAACTCAACACACGTTACAACACTTCACACGACTTAAGAAAAATACATCACAAATAGTACAAACGAATTACAAAACAAACGACATAACAACAAACAGCAACGACCTAAAGAAACAACGCAGCGACATAAGCAATTCGCGACTTAAGAAACTTGGCATCAGAAAACAGTGACTTAACAATCAGCGACTTAAAGAAATGCTCGAGACCTAGGCTGGAAGCAATCAGCGACATAAGAAAGTTCAGCGATCTAAGCTTCAGCGACCTAAGCTTCGCGACCTAACTGGAATGTCATTCGCGACCTTCTCTCGTTCGCGACCTTCGATTGAGCGACTTAACTGGAGTGACATAAGGCCACGCGACATAAGGCGGAGCGACCTACTGGAGGAATTCGCGACATAGGGTTTTGGCATAGGTCATTCGCGACTTACTGGATTTGGCATAGGTCGTTCGCGACTTACTAGAATTGGCATAGGTCGTTCGCGACCTAGATTTGGCTCGCGACATACGCTGCTGGAGTGATTTCGTTCGCGACCTAAGAAGGAGGAGGAGCGAGAACGACTTAAGGAGATTCGCGATCTAGGGACGCGGCCGCGACTTAAGGTAAGTTGTTTATTCCTTATCTCGCGCTGCATCATCCTCCTCTGGTTGAAAAGAATTCGTCCCGAATTCACACTTTCCTCTTCTTCGACAAGCTTCTCCCCATAATACAGAATTAAGTGTTTAACATTGAAAACATCAGAAGTATGAACATTTTCCGACAACCTTAACTGATACGCATTATCATTGATCTTCTTCAAGATTTCTACTGGACCAATCTTTCGAGCTTTCAACTTGTTGTAAGTTCCAACTGGAAAACAATCTTTCATCAATACTGCGTAAACAAAATCACCCTCTTTGAAGACCACACTCCTTCGCTTCTTATCTGCCAATTGCTTATACTTCTCATTTGACTTAAGCAATCGTTCATGAACAATCTTGTGACACTCCTGCAACTCATTCATGAAATCACAAGCTCGTTTAACAACCCCTTTCTGAAGTGGAACTGTCGACAAATCCAACGGTCCTTTCGGAATTGCTGAATATACCACTTGAAATGGACTGAATCCAGTACTTCGATTAACGACATGATTATGTGCGAATTCTGCTTGATACAATTTCACATCCCAGCTCTTCAAATTATTCTTCACAAGACATCTCAACAAATTTCCCAAAGATCTGTTCACCACTTCCGTTTGCCCATCCGTTTGTGGATGATAGGCGCTACTAAAATTCAGCTTAGTCCCAACCATCTTCCACAGACTCAACCAAAAATGACTTAGAAATCGAGTATCCCGGTCAGAAACAATAGACTCGGGTAGCCCATGTAGTCGATAAACCTCTTTAAAGAACAATTGAGCAACACGGACTGCATCGGCGGTCTTCTTACAAGCTATGAAATGTGCCATCTTCGAAAATCTATCCACCACAACATATATAGAATCATTCCCTCGTTGAGTTCTTGGCAAACCCAAAACGAAATCCATGCTAACATCAACCCATGGTCTAGTAGGCACGGGCAATGACATATACAATCCTGCATTCGTTGCTGTCCCTTTGGAAACTTGACATATGTGACATCTCTGCACAAATCTTTCAACTTCTTTCCTCATGGAAGGCCAAAAATATGATTGAGAAATCAACTGCAAGGTACGATCTCTTCCCACATGACCTTCTTCATGCAATTACTTCACAATCTTCATTCACAAACTGCACTCTGGTATACACAACTGATTTTCTTTAAATAGAAAACCTTCTACCAACACATACTCATCCGTCCTCCCTTTCTCGACTTCATCTACAATCTTGGCAAAGTAAGGATCCTAAACAAACAAATCTGGAAATACATCAAACCTCGTCACTTCAACTCTCATCGTAGTCAACAAATGATTTCTTCTACTCAATGCGTCTGCCATATGATTTGTAACTCCCGACTTATGCTTTACAACAAATGTAAACTGTTGCAAGTATGCGATCCATGAAGCATGCCTGGCTGCAATCTTATCCTGCCCTTGTAAATGTTTCAATGCTTCATGATCCGTATACAAAACAAATTCTCTGTGGAACAAGTAATGTCTCCAATGCTTCACGGTCTGTACAATAGCATAAAACTCCACATCATAAGTACTGTATCTCATCTTTGCTCCAGAAATCTTTTAACTGAAATAGGCAATTGGACGACCCTTCTGACTCAACACTCCTCCAATTCCAACTTTGGACGCATCTGTATGTAACTCAAATAGTAACTGAAAGTCCGGGTATCTAAGAATCGGAGTTGTAGTCAAGAGTGTCTTGATCTGTTGAAAAGCAGAATCAGCCTCTCCAGTCCACACAAACTGCTTTCCTTTCATACAATCTGTCACTGGTGCCATCACGCTACTGAAATGTGGAATAAACCTTCGGTAGAATGATGCTAAACCATGGAAACTTCTCACTTCAGTTACAGTCCTGGGTTGTGGCCAATCCTTGATTGCTTCAACTTTACTTTGATCCACTTGGATACCTTCCTTGGACAACACATACCCCAAGAACAAAACACTGTGCGTCATGAACATGCACTTCTTTGTTGCCGCGTAAAATTGCTCCTGACGAAGTATCATCAACACTTCTCGCAAGTGTTGTAGATGCTCTTCTGTGCTTCCACTATATATCAATATATCATCAAAGTATACCACCACGAACTTTCCAATAAACGGTCGAAAGATCTGATTCATTACTCGCATAAAAGTACTAGATGCATTCGAAAGACCAAATGGCATGACCAGCCATTCATACAACCCCTCCCGTGTCTTGGAGGGTGTCTTCCATTCGTCCCCTGGTCGAATTCGAATCTGATGATACCCACTCTTCAGATCAATCTTTGAAAAGATAGCTGCTCCACTCAACTGATCTAACAAGTCATCCAATCTTGGCATCGGGAATCTGTACCTCACCGTAATCTTGTTTAGTGCTCAACTATCTGTACACATTCTCCAAGTTTCATCCTTCTTTGGCACTAACAAGGCTGGTACTGCACAAGGACTTAAACTTTCTTGTACGCGCCCTTGTTCAAGTAACTCTTCCACCTGCCTTCTCAACTCTTCGTGCTCCTTTGGACTCATTCTATAATGTGGCCTATGTGGTAACACAGCTCCCGGAACAAGATCAATCTGGTGCTGTATGTCTCTCAACGATGGTAACTCTTTTGGTAATTCTTCAGGAAACACATCTTCAAATTCCTTCAACACTGTCTTAACTTCCTCAGGAATTTCACCCGCTGCACTATTTTCACGTCCAATCAACAGAAATACTTCAGGGCTATCCTCTACTTCTTTGACAAATTCCTTCAAAGATAACAGAGTCTTTAGTTCCTCGATTTCCTCCAACTTGCTTTCACTTTGTTGTCGCCTTTTAGGAACTAGAGTGATTCTAGTGCCATCGAACATGAAACTATAGCAGTTAGTCCTACCATCATGTTGCACGGCTCTATCGAACTGCCACGGTCTTCCCAACAACAAATGACATACATCCATATCCACCACGTCACACCAAATTTCATCCTTATACTTCTTTTCGATGGAAAAAGTTACACAAGCTCTTCGACCAACCTTCACTTTCCCACCTTTCCTCAGCCAAGCCAATTTGTAGGGTTTGGGATGCTTCTCTGTCTTTAATGCCAACTTCTTAACAGCTTCTGTAGAGATGATGTTATCACAACTCCCTACATCGATAACAAACTTACAAACTTTTCCCAAAATAGTGCATGTCGACTGAAAAATATTACTTCTCAACTAACTAGTCTCCTCTTCCTGCTTTGGCGTCAAGCAAGATCTCCTCATCATTAAAGAATATCCCTCGTCTCCCGTCAATAATTCTTCTTCCTCCACAACCTGTGGTGAATTGGAACATTCTATTTCTGCATCCTCATCCCCAACCTCAGCCACCATCGCTCGCTTCTTAGGCTTCGGGCATTCATTGCTCTTATGACCAAACTCCTGACAGTTATAACACTTGAAATTGTTGTTGACCTTGGTCTTAGCAGCTTAAACCGGTTTACTAACAGCCTTGGAAACATTAGTATTGCTACTAGCCCCCTTCACCTGATTGCTCGAACTTGTAAACGCACCACCTCCTCTTCTACCTTGCTTCTCCCAAGCTAGAGCCTTCTGGTGTGCTTCAGCCACGGATCTCGGATCAAACATATTTACCATATCCTGAATTTGCATTCTCAATCCTCCAACAAATCTGGATGTCAACTGTTCTTCCGTTTCCATGATATCGTTTCTAGCAATCAGTTGATAAAACTCATCTGCATAATCATTTACCGACTTTGTCCCTTGTCTCAAATTATGTAAGCGCTAATACATAAGAGACTGATAATTATAAGGCAAGAAAGTAGCCTTCATCAACTTCTTCATCTTTTCCCATGAAACAATCTTTGACTTTCCCATTCTTTCCCGTGTAAGTTTAGTTTGTTGCCACCATGCCATAGCTCTTCCCCTCAATCGTGTAGCAACCAACTTAACTCTACGATGCTCGGGTACTTCCTTGAAGTCAAAAATTTCTTCAACATTTGATAACCAATCCAGAAACTCTTCCGCTAGCATTCCCCCTTTGAATTCTGGAATCTCTGTTTTCATCCCCGACTTCCATCGACGATCATCTTCGGAATCTCTATTTCGATTTCGCCCTTGGCCACGGTTTCGACAAGAGCTACTACTACCATCACTGGATTCCTCTGAATCTGTCGTATGTCAATGTCGATTCTGACCATCAACATTTCTGCTACCACGCACGTCTCTTTCTCCCGAAACTGACGGTTCTCTCCTTTCCCGATCCGATGGTGGTGACATTCTTCTCCTCTCGGAATTTGACGGCGAAATTCTATGTCCACCTTGATTTGAACCTGGCGATACTCTTTGTCTAGTTTGATTCATATCCATCATGAGCCTTTCCAATCTACCAATCCCCTCATCAAACTTCTCATTGAATTTATCACTAATTCATTGCTCCATTTGTTCAGCATCTTCTCTTCGATACACATCTGCAACATTCTGATGACGATTAACTCTTCTTGGAGGCATTGTCAAATCTTCAACAAATCCAAACACACACTTCAAATCTCGAAACTTCACACCCAACGAACTTGGAAAAGTTCGTCTCCTCGCTTTGATAACAAATGACGCAGCCTACAGGATCACACAACTCACGAATTGATGAATTCGCGGAAAATGAATCGATGAAACAAAATGAATCGATGAATTGAAGATACCCAAGTGCCCAAATCCGTTGATCTCTTGAGATACCGGATTCTAGCTATCTTCAACACGTTGATCGCGCACGATACCGCGTTAGAAGATCTACGATTCTTCGACATTGATCTCGCGCACGAGATTCCGTGAATCGGCTTCAAGTTCGTTGATTCGAGCGCACTCGAATATCTGAAGATGAAGAAAGAAGATAACACTCAACTTCCAATTTCAATGGTGGCACAAAGCACAAACCAATTTTTATTCAAAAATCAACTAACTTTTACAAATGACAACACACCCCTATTTATAGGGAAAGTACAACTCAACACACGTTACAACACTTCACACGACTTAAGAAAAATACATCACAATCAGTATAAACGACTTACAAAACAAACGACATAACAACAAACAACAACGACCTAAAGAAACAACGCAGCGACATAAGCAATTCGCGACTTAAGAAACTTGGCATCAGAAAACAGCGACTTAAAGAAATGCTCGCGACCTAGGCTGGAAGCAATCAACGACATAAGAAAGTTCAGCGACCTAAGCTTCGCGACCTAACTGGAATGTCGTTCGCGATCTTCTCTCGTTCGCGACCTTCGATGGAGCGACTTAACTGGAGCGACATAAGGCCACGCGACATAAGGCTGAGCGACCTACTGGAGGAATTCGCGACATAGGGTTTTGGCATAGGTCGTTCGCGACTTACTGTCTTTGGCATAGGTCGTTTGCGGCTTACTGGAATTGGCATAGGTCGTTCGCGACCTAGATTTGGCTCGCGACATACGCTGCTGGAGTGATTTCGTTCGCGATCTAAGGAGGAGGAGGAGCGAGAACGACTTAAGGAGATTCGCGATCTAGGGACACGGCCGCGACTTAAGGTAAGTTGTTTAATCCTTATCTCGCGCTGCATCACTTTGTAATCTCTTTGCAAATTCATGAAATGGAAATAAGAATCATGTAAAACGGACAGATGTATAATGAACCACTATAAATTGTGTATGTTCTTCTTTTCTTGCACTTTATTTTGCTGTTATTTTATTTGAGATCTAATTTGGGTTAAACGTAAACTACAAATCATAGGTTATTAATCCACAACCAAACTCAAATTAGTGATTATATTCCATAAAAATTCAAATATAACACCAACCTTGCTAATTATGGCTGTCTCCTATAAAACAATAAAAATTCACAGATAACATTAACCTTTCTAATTATGGCCGTCTCCTATAAAACAATTAAAAGTAGCTTCCTGGTTACAGAAAATGTGCATGCCAATTAATTCTTCATGTATATGTTGCATTCGGTTAATGTTCTTCTGAAGCTATTTTCATGTGTTTAACTTAGCTTATATACAAATATTCAATTTATTATGAAATTAAAGATGAGAACAAAGAGAATTACAGTTAACAGATCGCCCGATTTGAACTGTTTGTATCCCAAAGTAAGTGTACTTCTTGATTGATCCGAATATAGATTACTCGTCCGCGTTCACGTGTATTCTGAAAACTACTAAGTAGTTATGAGACATATCATAAAGGAAATACGTATTTATATACGTGATAATGTATGAATTCGTATGAATTACACATTATTACAACTAGTTCACAAAAGAAACAACGATAATAACAGAAAGAGATAGACCTGTGTACATTTTGTAATGTAAAATTCATCCACATGTCAACATGCATATCACCTTAGGTTAACCAAAAAGTTCATTTATAGATCCTTTTTTCACCACACCTTTATATATAAACCACACATAAAAAGATAATTAAGCTCACCTTTTACTCCATTTTTTCTTTCATAAAAAAGCATAATTCAGTAGATAGATAATGGTACATGCTAATCAATCATAGAGATGCATCACAGTCCTGTTCAATCTCTGAAGAAGGTTCTTCCTCCTCATGATCGAAACAGTTAATCCCATAAGCTGAATGCCCTTGACCAAATGCTTTAATATGATCTTTAAGTGATCTTTTATGCTTGAAATCTGAACCACAAATACAGTACCAAAGCTTGCCACAATTCTTCTCATGAGTTCTCCAGTCTCCTCGAACCGCAAAGGCCTTGCCGCATTTTCTACACATGAATGGTTTGATGCCATGCTTCCTTTTGTAGTGAGTCTGCAGAGTTCTGAAATCCTTCAGTGGCTTTGATCTTGGATGATCTATATTGTTTCTGCAGCCTGGAGAACAGCAATAGCATGGAAGTCGAAGCATTGCTGTTGGCTGTATTCCTCTTAGTGATTCCGGGCCTTTTCTGTATTGTGATCCATGCCCCCACATATGCATCTATATAAAGTAAAATTGCATACATATATATGCATTAGAGTGATATTATGATATGTTAGGGTTGGTAAGAGTGTTAACGTATTGGGTATATGTCCAAAGTTAATCTTATAAATGACAGTAATTACAAATCACATTGTAAGATACTACTAACTAGGTAGTATGATTGATAACAAAAAACCAAGAATATTTTCCAGCTGCTGCTAATATGATTGATATTCAACATTTAATGAAGATAAAGGGAAAGAAAACTTTTCCTTTTCTTCGATAGCTTTAGCTTTGTAGGTTTTTTAATGGAAAAGTGATAACCAACATATTCCAACTGTTGAAAATGTAGTAAATTCAAACAAAATGTATTTGAAGAATCAAGGATTTGTTGTTTGATTGTTTGCTTGAAGTAAGCTTTTTTAGAGGAAAACAATGAAGGATAAACGAGTATTATTAGTCCACCAATAAAAAAAACAAGTATTATGTTAATTTCTTAATATGAATGTGAACACAATCTTAATAAAAAATAATAGACCAAACACTCGTGTAAAATTATTCTTGCCTTCGGTAAAAGAAGTTGAAATCAAGGAGTCATATGAAAAGTGAAGAAGGAGAGAGAGAGAGAAAGAGAGATAAAGAGAGAAACAAACGCAGATGAAGCTATCAAAGTGCACTGGTGATCTGGGACCGGACTATTGAAGTGCAGTAATAGCAGAAGATTTTGAGAGGCTTCTTTAATTATTTCTCGAATAAAGAATAAAAATGGAAACGAAATAAAAATGAAGAATCGTCTGAGCAATATTCTGAAGCTGAGTAATACTTTTCAGAATACAATTTTCCACTTTTCTCACATCAGTCAATGCATGAACACACACACAAAATAAATAAATAAATCCAAGAGTACCATAAAGCAAATAGAACATTACCTATGTCCAGTTAAATCACATAAAAAGAAGAGGTATCTAGTAGTCTGGTATTTCTAATTTAACAATATTTTGAATATATACAAAATTTATACTCATTTATACTGCTAAAAAAATAGTCAAAAATATTGATGAAGACTTGATTTTATGAATAAGAGAAATTCTAGTCACCAAGTTTGCGTGACATGGATAATAACGAAAGAACACTCAATAGCACTGAACAGTACATATACCAGCTTGTCTAGAATCTTTAATAGTATTTACTGCATCATTTTCATTTTACATCTTCAATATAAGACACGAATAGCCTTTAATTATTATTAACTTAAATATATGGCTAAAAAAAATTCATTTTATTACTCGCTGTCTTGGTTAAACTTATTTGCATCCAATTATGCAATGGCAAAATTGGTTAAAATCTTTCTTTGTTACTTTTGGTCGCAACTCCTATTTAGCTTTTTGCATGTTGAATTTAATAAAACAAAAACGGGAGAGGAAACTTACATACTTGCCAAAGAAAAAAAACAAAATTGATCTAATTGAAATATTCAGTATCAATTTTGTTAAGTTGCAGTGGAAGGAAAAAAGGAAAAGGAATAATACAGCTGAAGAATAAAATTTAAAAACTTTGATGCATCAAATCCAATTCAACAGTTAAAAAGAATCTGTAAAAATTCAGTTGGAAAACAAGAAAAATAACAGCAACAAGAACTAAAATAAAAATACCTGCATATTGTTATATCTATTGAAAGTTTTGCAACAAACAGGACACGAAAACTGAGTTGGGCCAATAAGTATTTGAGAGGGAGTTGGGATCCAATATTGTCCTTTATTTAATCTTCCTATGGCAGTTGAAGGCACAGCTTCATCTCTCTCAGTAGTTTCTTCATCTTCAGCAGCAATACTACTACTAATATTAGTATTATAATAATACTCTTCTGCTTGCATATTATTGGAAGAAGCAGAAACCCTAGATATAAGGTCAACTGCATAGCTAGGGTTTGGCTGTCCAATATGAAGAGCAATTGCCACACCATCTTCCTGATTATTTTCAGATAAGTCCCACTTATCTTTTTCAGTGTTATCATTTTCTTGAAAATCCTTTGATGGATTCAAAGTACCAAGTAGAGGAAGTGCTTCTCGTAACGGAGGTGAAGGTGGCGAAGTTTGGAAATGAGAATTGATATTGTAGTTAAAGGAAGGAAGAGGAGATTGATCATAACAATAGTTATTATTTGATTGGAAATTAGGGTAATAATTAAAGATGCCTCTGAAAAGATTTGTATATGGATCTCCCATTAGGACCAGAGCTAAACCTAGAAACAAGAAAAAGATTATAAAGTGCAAAAGAAAAGGAGTAAATTATTCAGTAGATGCAAGAGTGAGAAGATGATATGAGGAATAAAGAAGGGAAAGTTCTGAGATGAAGCAAAGAGAAAGGAAGAATGAAATGGAGATATGGGAGGTAATTATATATATATATATATATATATATATATATATATATATATATATATATATATATATATATATATATATATATATATAGATAGAGAGAGAGAGAGAAGAGCGGTTAAAAAAAATAAAAATAAAAATAGACTTTATATGTATTGTTGTCCATCGTATACCACGATATCAAAAAGAATGATTAGAAAGTACCAACTTAACTCACGAAGACAATGTAACTAGGGTTAGATTTTGTCTCCTGTATATTTGTTTTAGAAGATTTGTATGAATTGCATGTATTGTACACCTGATTGTATAAATTTTGTGTACTACTTTATTTTTATTTAATTTTTTAAAAATTGAATACTTATATGATAGTACATGCTACATGTCTTAGTAGGTATACAACATATGTTCGAATCACGCTAGACAAGTTTCGAATCAGTGTACTACAAAAATGCTTCTGAAGGTCACCTTACAAAGTTTGATTCCATGCTTAATAACATCAGCTATTTCTTTTTATCTAAACGAACACTCAAATAAAAAACATAACGTTACTCTTCCTCTTTCACTTGAAGGAATAGCCGTCAACGTGAGAAAGTCCGACCGAATATCTCAACCACCTCTCAATTAAAAGTTCACCTTGTCTCGTCAACCTAGTCAATCGAGTAAGTTATTTTTTAATCGTTTAATTTGAACCCTATGTCACGCATGCCATTGAATTTTGATTTTGATTTGGTTTGAAATCCTAATGTCGTGCACTGCAAAGAGTCGACTAGGGTCTTTGCGATGTTGAAAACCCTAAGTTCCACCGTTGTTAAATAGTTGTGGTCACGTATAGCCGTATGTTGAATGATTTTTTACGGTGATTATTAATCGTACGGTGTTATAGACATTCGGTTATCTACTGCCGAGGTTGATTTTTCCGGTATGTTTTCTATTTGGTGCTGTGTAAAATAATGGTGATGAGTGTGTTTAATTACAGTAGGGACCTCCCACATCCCTTCTAACGAATCATTGTAAATTTTTTTTTTCTGAAAATAATATCATATTTTTTTTGCTCAATATTCTTAACTTAAGATTGTCCCTGAAGTACATCCATTATTCCAAGTTTTGCCTCTTGAGTTGCTATAGTAGACTATTCTACTTTGAATGTTATAAGATTTTTGAATATCAAATCATTTGTTGGAACTGGGGCAATGCGCAATGGGTTAAATGGACGAATTTTAATTTTTTTTTATCAATTTGGATTTTATTGGGCCTATGAAGTCTAAATTACCTTAAATCTAATCTAAATAAATTTTAAATAAAATCATTATTTAATTAATTGATTAATGTAAAGATTTATATTTGTTAATATAAGTGATATATAAAGTGTACGCGTGTATCATATACGTGTACAAGCACATGCAACATATAATGTGTACATGGTTTAATATTCCCTATCTAACTATTGAGATTTACACCGCAACGGACAAATTAGCCTCATTATATATGTGTTTGCTGCCTAATATTATTTTAAAATTAATATATATATATATAGACACACACACACATACACACACAATATGTATATTTACATGTATATCTTTAATATATATATATATATATATATACACACAAATAATTATACATGCATAAACAAATACTAAATAAACTATGTATAATTGTCACAACCAAATTATCAGAAGCCTTAGAACATGCTCGAACGGACGAAATGGACTTCAGAATGATAAAGGAGTAACTTCGGAGACTTGGAAAAACATCAAGAATGATGGAGGAAAGAAGCACGAGAAGATTAGATCAGTTCCGAGTAAGAAAATCACATCGATACCAACATGATCTAGTCGGTATCGATATGATTTGGAGCATGACATGGCAAAGCTTGAAGGGAGAGTACTCGAGCCATGAAGAAAGACTTGAAAAATTAGCTAGAAACACAGGTCAGTACCAACTAGAACATTTCGGTACCGAGTTGTTTTTTCTCTTAATTGGGAAACATGGAATTCACCTCGGTCTTCGTGTCTGGATATTGAGTTGTGGCATTTTCAAACCTAGATGGCGAGATCTATGCTGAATTTCGCCTATAAATATCAAGCTACATATAACTTGGAGAGGATTGTTGGACTTCCCCTTTTGGACTTCTTTTTCTATCTTCTTTTTCCCTAAACCTTTGTAAATCCGAGCTCTACTGGATTGTGGTCAGATTTGAGTGGCGATCTTTGTATTCCGGAGAGAAAACATAGGATGATAAAACTAAAGTGGACGTAGACAGGAGAATTTGCCAAACCACTATAAGAATCGTGTTTTCGTCTTTGTTTATTTTGATAGACTTACATTTTTTGTGCTTTCATCTGATATATATATATATATATATATATATATATATATTACTAATAAAAGATAAAATTCAGTTTTCTTCTTTCGGCCTAAAATGTTTCTAACAAAATAAAAAAGCTTTTTTTATTTCACACGGTTTTTAAAATTTTGTGTTTTTCTAATTTCCATACAGAAATTGTACAAAATATTATAAGAATTTATTTTTCTATCGAAAATTGCTATATTATATTAAAATATATATGTACACACACACACACATATATATTTATATATTCATCTTGGTATATTATAATTAGGATTTAAGATACCTATAGATGTGTGTGTGTGTGAGTGTGTGTGTGTAATGTTTCTGTTTTAATATATATATATATATATATATATTGTTTTGAAAATATACAAACAATATAATTTATTAAATAAGTTATGCATATACGATTATAAAGTAAATTTAAAATTAAAATTAAAATTAAAATTAAGTTTAAAATTGTTTAAAAAATACCATTACTTTAAAAAAAATTGTTAACATCATGGCCGAAAATAGAACTTGCAAACTACTTTTTTTAATATCACATACAAACGATCATATAGGTTTACAACAATCACATATATAAATTCGTGATATTGAATATCTATTCTAACTATTTACAATGATATAGAATAATATATAAATGAATAATTAAATAATTAGATGTTACCTAATTATTGCCTAGATAAAGCACCTTGGCTTTTGAATCAAACTTCATGTATAAATTAGATCTAAGCAACTCTAGAATAGGCATCAGACTGAGACCACACTACATCTTAAGCTAGATTTATTTTATTTTATTTTTTTGGAAAGTGAGGAGCAATACTGCTATATTTTTCAACCAAAAATGAAGGTGGAGGAGGCTCCAAGAGATTATGTCAAATGAGTGGTTGGTGATGTTTAAATAAGCAAAAGAAAGGTGGAAAAGGTGGTGATCTAAATCTCCTAAGCTAATTCAAAATCATGTTTTTTATTTAAAAAACTTGCCTCCTTCCTACCATATAGCCGGCTAAAAGAGGGCTAGATGGGCCCTTTAAGTTTCCAAACCCAACTAGTATTAATATCATTTAAATACAATTTAAACCTTTATCGATATCGTATATTTTTATGTACATATATAACTTTTATACCCACTTTATTAAATACCAGTACAAAAACATCAAATAAAATTCAATAATTATTATTTTATAAATATTAATTAATTTAATTAATTTATAAAAATTGTTCGGACGATGGAAATTCTATCGGTTTAGAAAACCGTCGAACGGATTTAAATTAAAATAACCGCAAGCACACGACGTACAAATGTTAGTACGTGGCGAGTACGGATCGATCCGCATGGAATTGTTAGATTTTAAATTTTTATTCAATCAAATTAACCAAAAGTAGAGATTGTTTTGAAAACTAGAAAACTAAAACTAAGAAAAAGTTGAGATTAAAAACTATGTGATTAAAATTCAATTTAGAGGCAAATCCACTTTCTTATTTTTTTCACATAAATCAACATAAAATCAAATGATGATCTCTTTTTAATCTAAGTAGGATTAGTGATGTATTTATCATAAGCATGGCCTATTTGAGTTATTACTTAACACCAATCAAACCATCAAACTATAATACAAATCGAGTCCTACCTTTTCAAATCTCATGAAACATGGCATAGAAAATGAAACCAAAATCTAGTTTAAGCATGATCTATTTACTATTAATTAGTAACATAGATCATCAAATTTTGATTAAAACTTCACTTCATTGCCATGATCATATTCACATGAAGAGGTCGTTTGTGATTAATGAGATAAGCATAGCTTATTTGTTATGAACAAAGTAGGCTATCAAATTCAATATAAAACACAAACGAACATAAACATCCATTTTCTCATGAAGCACAAAAGAGATCGCACATAGAAAATTATGTTTAATCCACATGATAAAAGAAAGCTTCATTACCCCTAAATTGTAGGGATTTAGCCTCTCATTTGTGTTATCATTTCAACACATAGAGATTTCTATATTGAAAATTAAAAAATTAGAAAATAAACAAAGAAAAAAAAGATTAACTACTAGAAGGAAATGAACTAAACTAAGTGCATAAATGTAAATCTAAGCTATGAACATGAAATGAAAGAGAGCATAAGAATAAAAATGAGCATAAAAGTAAATAAAAGCATGTAGAAAAGAAAAGAGAAAGAGACTAGAAAGCCATTTTATTTCATGTAACATTGAGCTTACACTTTGCTTGCTTAATTTCCTAAGTAAAAATGAAAGGTAGAAAGATATTTACATGTACATAAGAGGGCTATTTATACATGTATAAAACCCTAATTCAATTTTTAGGGTGCTTCCAAAAATGTCCTTTTGGAAGTGTGGCCTTCAAGTAACTATTAGCCTATAATTAATCTATCATTAAATATGCATGAAGCTTTAACCTCCACTTAGTTGTCCATTAGCTTCTAGTTGTAGATTTGGGTAAGTGGGTGGGGTCCTCCATGATCATGAGCATGAATTATTTCCTCCTCATTCCTTTGTATTCCCTTGTGCATGCATATATCTTCATGACACCCTCTTCCATATGCATCCAAATTCCTATAAAAATTATGAAAAATGTCCAAGTAAAAAGTCCCAAATTAACACATGCACAAAAATGACTATTTTCTTCTGTATGTAGATGAATATACGATGATTTGAAAATAATTGAATTTTGGTTTTAAACATGTTAAAATACCCAAATATGACATTTATTTAAATAAAAATAGATGAAATATGGGTGTAAATATATGCACATTTACGTGCACATCAAATACCCCCACATTTATCTTTTTATTCGTCCTCGAATAAAGAAAAACTAAGATAAATCCGTTTTCGTAGGGAGCACGATTGTATTGAGCGTATGCAACAAGCCATTAAACCTCTGGGTTTCCCCAATAGGACGAGTGTTGTCTCATGAGGGTTTTCGGCAGATGCTACCCACAAAATCCAAATGCAAAGTGAAAATATTTACAAAATGCAATATTTATTTACAATGGAATGAATGCAAGTTTTTGAAAGTATTTACAAATTAAGGATTTACTTTCAAATTGACACTTATAAATTCTGGTCATTATCAAGAAATTTAAGTCCTTTTACTTGTCAAAATTTCCAACAAAAATTAAGTTGTCATAACAGATAGACTATAGTTTGGCTAGTTGTTTCGGTTGATAACACCGTGTAATTATGAAATGGATTCTTAGTTGATTATCAAAGTTTGTCAAAGTGGTATTCTTATTTCTTTTCAATAACAAGTTAAATCAAACAAGTAAAAATAATGCTTAGATTTCAATTGCTTACTCTCTCTTATTTGAAAATTTTATTGATATTAACAATATTTACATATGCCTAACTCGGGTAAACTAAGGCCAGATATATTACCTGTGCACTGCCTTGCGGACTGATGTGAGGGGAATACAGAGCATGGCGAGTCAACACACAAGTGTGAACACTTATCGACTATAGGCGTTATTAAAAATAATTTTTATATACATACACCTAACTCAGATAAACTGAGGCCAGATATACCAATCTTGCACTTCCTTTTATCCTTACGTGAGATAGGTACAGAGCATGGCGAGTGAACACACGAGTGTGAACACATAACTCTAGGTGTTAAAAATAAATACATATATACAAATGTTTTTTTTACTTATATACTTTTTTGTGTTTTTTTTCTACTATTTTTTTTACAAAGAGAGAGTTTTGCAAAATCATCTTAGCACCATTTAACTTAGAAGATAAAAATGTTATATCCTTTACTTTAAATTTACCACTTTTTTAAACAAAGATTTTCAATTAGAATATACTTCATAATTAACACATATGAACCTTCCTATATACTAGTTAAACCATTATTATTTGTAATCAAACTTCATTTTTATTTTTGTTAAGACAAATAAATTTTCAAAAATTTCAATTTATTAACCAAAACTTATACTTATCCTATAGTGTTTTTTTAAAAATAAATCAAAATGCTAGAAAGAAAATGGTTTTGGGATTTAGAAATTTTGATTTTTTTTTGAGTTAAAAGAAAATGAAAATTCAAAAATGTCATGAAAATGGAAATGAGACTCCCCACATAGATAATTTTTTTACTGGGTCCCCACAGTAAGTGCATGATATAATGAGTGTAACGAGGAAAAATATGTACATATTTACAAAAGAGGGTTAACATTTTTACTAGATGTAGCTTGGCTCATGAAGAATCATGAGCTCCTCCTCTTGGTTACTTGGCAATTCCAAGAAAGTTTTCAAATGATAATCGTTGACTTTGAATATCGATCCATTCCTAGGGTTTTGTATTTCTAAGGCACAGTGTGGAAAAACAGTTCGTACCACAAATGGTCCGGTCCATCTCGATTTAAGTTTCCCCAGGAATAAATGAAGTCTAGAATCATATAAAAGAACTTTTCGGTTAGGAAAAAAAGTTTTTCTTAGGATTGACTTGTCATGAAAACTTTTGTTCTTTCTTTGTAAATTTTCTCGTTTTCATATGCATCGTTCCTAAGTTCTTCTAGTTCGTTGTGTTGTAGTTTTCGGTTTTCGCCAGCTTTCTCGAAATCAAAGTTTAAGTTCTTTATTGCCCACAACGCTTTGTGTTCGATTTCAATAGGTAAATGGCAAGCTTTCCCGTAAACTAAGCGAAATGGGGACATCCCAAGGTTAGTTTTAAAAGCGGTACGGTAAGCCTAAAGTGCGTCGGTCAATTTCTGAGACCAATCTTTTCGATTTTTGTTAACAGTTTTCTTCAAGATTTGTTTTATTTGACGATTTGAAACTTCAACTTGACCACAAGTTTGAGGATGATACGGAGTGGACAAATTTTGGGTTATCGAGTATTTCTTCATTAAAGTTTCAAAAGAACGATTGCAAAAATGGGTGCCGTTATCACTGATTATTGTGCAAGGTGTGTCGAACCTCGAAAAGATGTTTTCTTTGAGAAATTTCACAATAATTCTATGGTCGTTGGTTTTACAAGGAACGGCTTTGACCCATTTTGAGACGTAATCGACAGCGAGAAGAATATACAAATTTCCAAAAGAATTATGAAAAGGTCCCATAAAGTCGATACCCCAAACATCAAAGATTTCGATCGTAAGAATAAGGTTTAGAGGCATCATATTTTGTCGAGAAATCCTTCCAATCATTTGGCAACGATCACAAGTTTTGCAAAATTCGAATGAGTCTTTGAAAAGGGAAGGCCAGTAGAAACCCCATTGAAGCAACTTTTACGTAGTTTTTCGAGGACCGAAATGTCCACCGCATGCTTGTTCGTGGCGAAACGAAAGAACACTCCTGATCTCGTTATCTAGAATGCAACGTCGGATGATTTGGTCGAGACAATATTTGAAAAAGAATGGATCGTCCCAATAGAAATACTTCACTTGGGACATGCATTTGCATTTGTCCTATTGGACCAAGATGAGGGAGTTTCTTTAGTGACTAAGTAGTTCACTATATCAGCGTATCATGGATCGATAGAAATTGAAAGAAGTTGTTCATAAGGGGTTTTCATTGATTGGCAAAGAAGATGGTGTGTTCGGAAGATGAGACAAGTGATCGGCTATGACGTTATCAGATCCTTTTTTGTCTTTGATTGTAAGGTCAAATTCTTGAAGTAAAAGGATCCAATGAATAAAACGAGATTTAGCATCCTTTTTGGCAAAAAGGTATCCAAGAGCAGTATCATCAGTGTAGCCGTGATGTGTGAACTTATTAAGTAAGGTCGAAACTTTTCGAGCGCAAAAACGATAGGTAGAAGCTCTTTTTCGGTTGTTGTGTAGTTGAGTTGAGCATCGTTCAAAGTCATACTTGCGTAGTAAATGACATGAAGGATTTTGTTGATGCGTTGTCCTAAGACAGCACCAACCGCAAAGTTCGAAGCATCACACTCTATTTCAAATGGGAGATCCCAATTGGGTGCGCAAATGATTGGAGCAGAAATAGTTCATTTTTGAGACGTTCGAAAGAAGAGATACAATCAGAGTTAAAATCGAAAGGAATGTCTTTTCCAAGAAGAGTCGTCAAAGGACGAGTGATTTTGCTAAAGTCTTTCACAAAGCGTCGGTAAAAGCCAGCGTGTCCTAAAAATGATCGAATGTCCTTAACAGATTTGGGAATGGGTAGATTTGCAATTACGTTGACTTTCGCTTTATCTACCTCAATGCCTTTATTTGAGAAGATATGTCCTAGGACTGTGCCTTGTTTGACCATAAAGTGGCATTTTTCCCAATTCAAAGTCAAATGTTTTTCTTTACATCGATTTAAAACCAACTCGAGATGATGTAAACATTGGGAAAAAGAATCACCAAAGATAGAAAAATCGTCTATAAAATCTTCTAGAAAGCGTTCAATCATGTCGGAAAAAATGCCAACTATGCATCGTTGGAAAGTCGTAGGAGCATTACAAAGTCCGAATGGCATACGTCAATAAGCAAAGGTACCGAATGGACACGTGAAAGTCGTTTTCTCTTGATCTTCAAGAGCGATTGGAATTTGGTTATAGCCGGAATAACCATCAGGGAAGCAGTATAATTCGTGGCCGGCTAAACGTTCGAGCATTTGGTCAATGAAGGGAAGAGGGAAGTGATCCTTACATGTTGCGGCATTTAGTTTTCGATAGTCAATGCAAACACGCCAACCCGTTTGAGTACGAGTTGGAATAAGTTTGTTTGAATTGTTCTTCACAACAGTTAGCCCAGACTTTTTCGGTACAACGTGAATTGGGCTAACCCTGAACTATCGGAGATGGGATATATGATACCGTTATCGAGGAGCTTAAGAATTTCGTCACGAATCACATCTTTTATTTTTGGGTTAAGCCTCTGTTGTGCATCACGAGTGGTTTGGCTTCATTAATTAAGTGAATGCGATGTTGGACAATAACGAGGCTAATTCCCTTAATATCGGTAATGGACCACCCAATTGCTTCTCTGTTTTTCAAAAGAATAGAGAGAAAAGATGCTTCTTGGTCAAGAGAAAGATCGTTAGAAATTATGACAGGACAAGTTTCGTTTTCACCTAAGTATGCGTACGTAAGGTGATCGGGAAGTGGTTTGAGGTCCAACTTAGGGTGTCGCTCGATCAAAGAATTGGGTTGAGATTCGGACTCAACTGGAAGCAATTCAAAGGGAAGAGTATATTCATTCTCGTTGGGGATTTCATGAAACAATTTTTCGTATTCAGCTTCGCATTCGTCGTTAAGGTCAAGTGTCTCGTTTTCAAAATTTTTGTGAATGGCACTAACTTCCAATGTTTGGTCGCGAGATTCATTTGATTGGCTTTCAAGATTGAAAATGTGGAGATCCAAAGTCATGTTTCCAAAAGAGATTTTCATCGAACCGTTATGACAATTGATTAAGGCATTTGAGGTGGCTAAGAATGGTCGGCCTAAAATCAATGGAATTTGACTCGCGGGATTTGTCACGGGATGTGTTTCGAGAAAGATAAAATCAACTGGGAATATGAATTGCCCTACTCGAATAAGCACGTCCTCGATTTCTCCCACGGGATTCTTAATGGAACGATAGTCGAATTAAAGCGTAACTTTCATGGGTTTGAGCTCACCTAAGCCTAATTGTTCGTACATGGAGTATGGAATCAAGTTAACACTCGCGCCTAAGTTTATCAAACATTTGTTAATCGTCTTGTCTCCAATTGTACACGAAATCGTAGGGCAACTAGGATTTTTGTATTTAACGGGCATGGATTGGGACAAGACTTCACTCAAACTGGCGGCTAAGAAGACTTTTTTGGGCACTTGAGTGTGTCGCTTTTGGGTGCACAAGTCCTTAAGAAATTTCGCGTACGTGGGGACTTGCTGAACGATGTAAAGAAGCGGGATGTTAACTTTCACTTGTTTAAAATTTTCCATCTTTTCCATTTGGTCCGAGTGTTTCTTGGGTCGGAGACGATGTGGAAATGGAACACAATACTCAGTAGGCGGGTCTACTCGAGTAGAAGAAGAATTTTGATCGGCATTTGATTCAACGTTTAGCTCCATGTTCTGTTCCGATTCATTTGAAGTGTCGAGAGAGGTTTCCGGTAAATCGTTTGGGTTAACGACTTGATTATCGATTTGTTTACCGGAATGTAAATTTGTGATAGCATTCAATTGGGTGACGTTGCTATCTTGAACAACATGGGCTTGATTTGAATTTGCGTTTTGATTTTTTGGATTTGGAATTGGCTGGCTTGGGAATGTGCCTCGTTTACGTTCGCTCACAGACGTGGCTAATTGACTCATTTGCATTTCAAGTTTTGCAATCGATTAGTTTGTGTTTTGCATATATGAGGTCAATAATTTTGCGAATTGCTGTTTGATTGAAGACTTTGAGTAGTTTCTTTAGCCAACGTTTCAAGAGTTTTCTCAAGCGAAGTTAAATGTTTATTGTCATGGGGAGGGTGAGCAGCATTTGGTTGAAAATTTGATTGTTGCGGTTGATTATGAGACGGACCCACAAAGTTTAGTTGAAAATGGTTGGGCTGAAAGTGAGGATTCGAAGCATTATTCGGAAATGCTTGAAAATTGGGACGAATCATATTCGTGTTGAGATTGTTTTGATTCCAAGCAAAATTCGGATGATTTCTCCAACCATGATTGTACGTTGGAGAAAACGGGTCATTTTTGGCTTTATTGAAAGCATTTTTTTGTTCGACAGAATTACGGCACCGATCGGCTATATGATTAGGATCGTTGCATTTATAACACATAGGTTGGGAAGCTTGATTCATTTGGTTTTATGAGAAAACGTTGTCGAATTTGTTAATCATTGCGTCGATTTTAGTTTCCAAAGCCAAAGAAGATCCTATCGAGTATGCGATCGATCGTGAGTAAATTGATTTTTCGTTTGAACGTTCCCATTGGGACGACTTTTCGGCGAGGTTTTCAAGAAATTGCCAAGCATCATCGTGATGTTGGGTAAGAAATGTACCTTGGCACATTGATTTGAGCATGGTTCGTGAGCTATTTTCGAGTTCATCGTATAAGATTTGGCAAATCGTCCATTTTTCGAAGTTATGGTGTGGACATTTTATCAAAAGCTCTTTGAATCTTTCAAAATATTTTCCGAATGGTTCTCCCTTGAATTGATAAAATTTTACAATTTTGTTTCGGATTCTACTCGTTTTTTCCAAGGGGTAGAACTTTTTTAAGAAAGCTTTTACGAATTCTTCCCAAGTTTTAATCGAGTTTGACAGTAAGCTATACAACCATTTTTCAGCATAATCCGTAAGAGCGAATGGGATTAAGCGAAGTTTGATTCTGTTATCGAATAGTTGTTGGAGTTTCATTGTGGCCCAAACTTGTTCGGATTTTGTCAAGAAGATGTATGGGTCATCATGTTCAAAATTACCAAATTTTGGTAGCGTGGCAATATGGTTCGAGTGAATTTCGAAGTGGTTACCCGTTGGGGCGGGTAATGTGATGCAAGATGGAATATAAACTCTATCGGGAAAGATTCTACCCATAAGAGTTCGAGGGGCGTTCTCGTTCGCCATTTCGGGAGGATCGTCTGTTCAAGTTAAACGATTAGTTGTTGAGTCGTGAGTCCAACGATTTGTTGTTGTGTCACGAGTCCAAGTACTCATACACAAGTGAAAGTCGAGAAGAGAAAGAAGTTAGAAACGAGTTTAGAGAATGAAATAAGATTTGGAAAATGAAGTGAAAATTTGTTTTTGTATTTTTTAAAAGAAAGGAAACTATTTACTAAGTGAAATTTATTTTTCAAAAGAAAAGTTTGATTTTTTTTGGCTTTTCAAATATTTATATGTTTTTTTTGTAAATTTTGTTTTTTCATAAATTTTCAGATTTTCAAATATTTACCAAAAGGAAACTTTTTTTATTTTATTTTTGTCTTTACAAAATGGGAATTTGATTTTTTTGTTTTTGTTTTTGAGTTTTAATTTTTTTTTCTTTTTGAAAAGATTTTATATTTTTTTTTTGGATTTTTGTTTTTGACTAAAAATTTTCAAAGGAAGGGAAAAAGGATTTTTTTTTGGGATTAGAAACTAAGTTAAGTAAAATTTACAAATTTTTTTGGATTTTGGATTTTTGATATTTTTTTAAATATGCATGAACTAATGCAACTAAATGAATGCAAAGGACTTAATTACAATTTTTTGTCCTTAGTAGCTCCTAACCCAAAATTGTATAATCACACTTTGTCTTAAATCAACAAAAATATTTCTTAGTCAGGTAATGGGCAGGGGTTATCGGTGCACCATGAATCACCGTGGCAATGCAACCGAATGTTTAAGTACCTTCAGAGGAACAACCACTATAATATTTATGAATCACCGTAATATTTATAAATGGCTATTACTCTGCCATAGCCTAGACACCAAGAAATAAAATTGTTCAAAGAAAACAATTGTGAAGATACAATTAAGCCCTAGATGAGCTCGCGACACCCTTAAGTCAAATGTCTAACCTTTATTAATATTAGTCAAATTCTACGATGAAATGCAATTTGTGGGCTAAGAAAATGGTGATGAAATCCCTCACCTTATGTGAATTGGGGTGTTGCCCTTAGAAAAGAAAATAAGATGGTATGAATGAAGAACAGAAATTAAACGTGACTTTAACAATGCAACTACGATGAAATTTGTTTTTGAATTTTGGGTTTTTGAAATTTATTTTTATAAATGTAAATGCAAGCAACCAACAATTCAAAGCAAAATAAAAACAAGTGATGAGAACATGATACCAAAGCGTGCAGATTATTAGCAATTTTATTTTTAAGCAGCGATTTTTTTTTAAGCAAGCAAAGCAATTATTTTAGTAGCACTTTTTTTTGATATTCTGCATTTGCAACCTAAAAATAAGATAAGATATAAGCAAGTTATATATATATATATATAAGGATGGAATTTAAAAAAAATGAAAACAAATTAAAACAAAAACAAAACAAATGAAAATAAATTCAAACTTGTTTGTTTGTTTTTTATTAAGAAGAAATCAAATCAAAACAAAATAAATAAGTGTAAACAAAACAAATTGAAAATCAAAGAAATTGAAAAAAAAATCAAAGGCAAGTGAAGACAATGGAAAAAAAAAGCAAATTTGAAATTTTTTATATACAATTTTTATTTTCTGAACAAACAAAAGAAAACCAACCCCATTTTTTTAATTCCACTCAGCCCAATAGGCCACAAAGCCCGCTACCCTAACCCTTAATTTCCTTTCTCTATTAAAACTCTAAAAAAACGACTTTTCCCTTTATTTCACTTTATACACAGAGAATATGCGATTTTCAAAAATCAAAAACCAGTTCGAAATCAAAATTGATTGTAGGAAATCTTACTTGAAGTCGCGAGTTGAGGGTGTTCGAAATCAAAATTGCGGGGCGATCTGAGGATGTGGTTCGAGCAAATTGGGGGATTCAAGTTTGAGGTTGGATTTCTGGTTTCAGCTATTGGGGCGAGGCGTAGTTGGGCGTTTGGTTTTGGAAGGTGTCGCGACGTTGTGGTTGAGGTGGATTTTGATTGTTGAAGGGAGAAATATCTGAGGAGATTGGTCGAATTGAATGCTTGCCATTGGTGGTTTCAGGTCGAGTTCGGAGGTTTGTGGTAGAGGTCGCAGTGGTGAGGCAGAGGAGGAGCAGCAGTTTCGAGGCTTGATTGAGGCGAAGTTGGAGGAGCTCGTGTGTCTGAAGTTGGAAGGCACCGTTTATGGTGATGGCAGTAGAGTAGTGGGTATGTTTCTGTGCAGGAGTTTATTTTTATTTTTGGTTGTGCTTGGTTTGTGGTGGTGGAATTGTGTTGTTGATGGAGAGTTTGATGGTCAGTGGATGATCAGCGGATAGTCTTGTTTGACGAGAGGTGGTTGAAGGGGATTTGAATGTTGGGAGATGAGTAGTCGGGGGAAGTCTGCTATGATGTACTGCTCGGCAGTTTGTAGTAGTGGTTGAACAAGCCAGCAAGGCTTTGTGTCGATGGTTGTAGAATTTTTTTGTAGAGGGCGTGATAGTGTGGCAGACGTGGGTGTATGTGGCTATGGTATGGAGATGGTCAGTAGACACTAAAGAGAGGGGGTTGTTGATTGCAGTAAGAAGCAGCAATGTATGTGATGTATATAGTGGATTATAGTGAGTGTTGTGTTGTCTGATGGGTGACTTCAAGTGGTGGAAAGTGGTGGAGCAGATGATGCAGCCATGTGACGGTAGTCAGGGAGGTTTGAAGGATGTCTGGTGGTGAAGTTTGTGTAGGTAGTGAAGTGTGGTTGTTGGTCTGTTGATGGGTAGAAATGAAACAGTGGTATGTGACGGAAACAACTGCTGTGAACAGTGTATGGTATAGGGATGAAAACTGTAAATTGAATTGTAAATTGTAATTGAAAATTGGAAATGCAAATTGAAAAAATGAAATGAATTTTTTTCTTTTCAAATGAAATTGTGTATATGTGTTATTTTAAATATGCAAATGCAAATGCAAATGCAAATGCAAAAACAAATAGAACAACAAGAGATGCACATAAACAAAATTCAAGCAAAAATCAAACAATAAACACACAACTTTTTTTTAATGCAAGTTAACACACAAAACAAACACACAAAAATCAAACGAAAGATAATTCAAAGAATAGAAAATTAAAATCAAAGAAATTCCCCGGCAACGGCGTCAAAAACTTGTTCGGACGATGGAAATTCTATCGGTTTAGAAAACCATCGAACGAATTTAAATTAAAATAACCGCAAGCGCACGGCGTACAAATGTTAGTACATGGCAAGTATGGGTTGATCCATAGGGAATTGTTAGATTTTAAATTTCTATTCAATCAAATTAACCAAAAGTAGAGATTGTTTTGAAAACTAAAAAACTAAAACTAAGAAAAAGTTGAGATTAAAAACTATGTGATTAAAATTCAATTTAGAGGCAAATCCACTTTCTTATTTTTTCCACATAAATCAACATAAAATCAAATGATTATCTCTTTTTAATCTAAGTAGGATTAGTGATGTATTTATCATAAGCATGGCCTATTTGAGTTATTAATTAACACAAATCAAATCATCAAACTATAATACAAATCTAGTCCTACTTTTTCAAATCTCATGAAACATGGCATAGAAAATGAAACCAAAATCTAGTTTAAGCATGATCTATTTACTATTAATTATTAACATGGATCATCAAATTTTGATTAAAACTTCACTTCATTGCCATGATCATATTTAGATGAAGAGGCAATTTGTGATTAATGAGATAAGCATAGCCTATTTGTTATGAACAAAGTGGGCTATCAAATTCAACATAAAACACAGACAAACATAAAATCCATTTTCTCATGAAGCACAAAAGAGATCATACATAGAAAATTATGTTGAATCAACATGATAAAAGAAAGCTTCATTACCCCTAAATTGTAGGGATTTAGCCTCTCATTTGTGTTATTATTTCAACACATAGAGATTTCAACATTGAAAATAAAAAAAGTAGAAAATAAACAAAGAAGAAGAAGATTAACTACTGGGAGGTAATGAACTAAACTAAGTGCATAAATGTAAATCTAAGCTATGAACATGAAATGAAAGAGAGCATAAGAATAAAAATGAGCATAAAAGTAAATAAAAGCATGTAGAAAAGAAAAGAGAAGGAGGCTAGGAAGCCATTTTTATTTCATGTAACATTGAGCTTACACTTTGCTTGCTTAATTTCCTAAGTAAAAATGAAAGGTGGGAAGATATTTACATGTACATAAGAGGGCTATTTATACATGCATAAAACCCTAATTCAATTTTTAGGGTGCTTCCCAAAATGCCCTTTAGAAAGTGTGGCCTTCAAGTAACCATTAGCCTCTAATTAATCCATCATTAATTATGAATGAAGCTTTAACCTCCACTTAGTTGTCCATTAGCTTCTATTTGTAGATTTAGGTAAGTGGGTGGGGTCCTCCATGATCATGAGCATGAATTATTTCCTCCTTATTCCTTTGTATTCCATTGTGCATGCATATATCTTTATGAAACCCTCTTCCATATGCATCCAAATTCCTACAAAAATTATGAAAAATGTCCAAGTAAAAAGTCCCAAATTAACACATGCACAAAAATGACTATTTTCCTCTGTATGTAGATGAATATACGATGATTTGAAAATAATCGAATTTTGGTTTTAAACATGTTAAAATACCCAAATATGACATTTATTTAAATAAAAATAGATGAAATATGGGTGTAAATATATGCACATTTACGTGCACATCAAAAATAATAGTTTAATTAAATCGTGTGGTATTTCAAAGTATTCAATATTTCGGTTGTGCGACTCATAAGTGTGAATTCAGTCAGTTACCAATATCGAACAATTAGAATATTTACGTTCATACGTCATCTTAGCTAGTAGTGTGATAGTTTGACTGAATTTATCACTTCCACGATTTCGATAAATACCAATTTTACTATTTTAAGCGGCCGCCGGTGATGACAATTATTACACCAATTATCTTTGTCAAAACTATATCGCATTAGGACTTATGGAATTTGATATTGGTTAAGATTCCAATATCGTCCACATTCAACTTGTATAATCCAAACATAAAGTCTTTGGTTCAATAATAACAATTATTATTAACTGAACTACTCTGGCTAGAGGTTTTGACTTTGAGTTGGATACAGTTGACCATGATACTTGTAACACTCCGAAAATTTAAATAATAAATTAAAATAATATTTAAGGGAAAAAACGTAAATTTACATTAAGAGATATAAATATAATTTTTCACAAACATTGGAATCAGGCTATGGGACTAGTACCATTGCGTTTGGAACGACATTTATTGTTAAGAAACATATATAACTTATTAAATTTGATAAAACAGGTCGAAAATAGCAGGAAATACGACTAGTGGCATTTTCATAAATATGGATTTCGAACATAGATTAGAAATCCATTGTTTTCAATTATAAAATGGACCCTAGCCTCCACTATTTCTCATTCCAAACCCTAGCCGTCGGTTGTACGTACAATTCTCCTTCCTCTTCCTCAAAAAACATCTTAACCTAAACAAAACTTCTCTATTTCTTTCAAAATTCTAAATCAAAATAAAAAATAAAATCGAAGTAAAATCAAAGTAGAGAAAGGAGATAAGCAAATAGAAGAGGAAGAAAGAAGAGAGGGTGTTTCAAATAAAGCTAGGAAGAAGGAAGCTCTAAAACAGAGAGTGAATTGATTTCTAGAATATGTTGATTCATAGGTAATCAAATTTATTTATATCTCTACCTGATCTAAATATATATACTCTTTGAGTTTGGAATAGAAGTTCAATTCGAAGTAATTTTAAATTGATTAACCTCTATTATAATATGACGCCCCACCCCGTGACCCACACTAACATGGGATATTACAGAGTAATATCGTTTGCTAGTGCAGAAAATGAGGCTGGTTAGGAATGACCATCCACGAATTTTATTTTAAGCGAGCATCGATACTTTGATTAATATGCTATATATTATTTCCTCTATCACAAATGAAATCGACGTATGCGATTCAGGCTTAAAACAAAACTACGGTGGCTAAAATAATAATCCATAACAATATATGATAAATACAAATCAGAGAATCACAGATCATAGAATATACACAACGGAATACAAATAGATACATGCTGACATAATATAGATATATGATGTAGACTACATAGCAGTGGTCATAACGATCCATATAATACAATAGTACTACATCTTAAGACAGATACAAACATGTACACAAAATGAGTCTAGCTTGACATAAGATACAACATAACATAAATATACACATGGTGATAACAAGAGTAAACATTTAGCTAACTGATATGAAGTCCACCCTAAAACATCAAGCTGAAGGACCTGAAATAGCTTGGTCTGACCTGAGTATTATAAAATAATAAATGGGTCAGTCTAGTCTAAAATAGATGAGTTAGCAAGATAAATGATTGGTAAAACGAATGAGATATCAAATATAGTCACCAAGCCAAGTATCGACAAATATCAAGAATACTTCAATAAACTTCACGAATGTAATCACCAAATATCAAAACCCAAGATAGCTTCTAAGAGAAAAAACCCTGAAATTTTTTGTTGATAACACCTATAACATAGAATATAGAAATCATAAATAAAAATCCAGAAATCACACATAAAGGGGGAAGGCGCCAAACTTCAAGATTGGTGAATAAATTCACCTACATGCATGTAACTCTAAGATAGACATATGTGTCTATAAACTCCAAGATGGGTATAATTCCTATAGTTACTTCAAGATAAGCGAGAGCCTATTGAACTTCAGGATAGGTGCGAGACCTATAAAATCTAAGATAGAAACAAGTCCTATAAACTACGTGATAGGTACAAGACCTATGAAAACTCCAAGATAGGTATAAGACCTATAGAACTCCAAGGGCGAGTCATAAACTCGTCGATATAAGTGTTATGTACTCCCAAATGGAAGCGAATAAGTAAATAACCGTGTGTCCCATACCACATGGATTTACCTAAATGTTTACTATAAGCTAGTAAACTCCACCTATGTGTAAAAATGGCTCAACCGAAGAAGTCCAGTAATTAATCGAAAAAATAAACGCGAGCATTCCTTACCACTCGTTTTATTAATCCGTTTAAATTGATTCCTCATTTGATAGATATCGTGCAATCACTACACCAAAACAGTCATTTGGCAACACTTTTTTTTTTCATTTGGCGACACTTATATGGGTTGCATTTTAGTCTCGTTAATAAGTGTCGCTATCCAATATAAGTGTTACTGAAAATAAAAATTTACACTTTTAAATACGGCGACACTTATTTTCGTTGTAAGCCTTGGTTTAATTGGAGTTAATTGAAATATACTAGGGCAAAATTGTAATTGAATAACATATCACGCTAACCCTAGCCACGCACTGTATCCCCTTTCATCACTCTCTCCTATCCCCAAATAAAAATCAAATCCCTAAAAATAACTTAATCCACAGCATCCCTAACTTTCATTATATCCTTTCCTTCTAAATTCCACCCTCGCTTCATCACTGACCAAATTAGCAACTAAGTCCGATGCCAGAGTCAGACGACGAGTAAGCATCGCCAGATCCACCTCCTTCTCTCCTGGACGCAATCGACTGCAAACACAACTTTGTCTGAGTTCAGATCCGCACTAGAGTAGCAGTCGGTTTCGAGCATCTCAAATCTCAAACAACATCAAGTAAGCAGATCAAGAATTCGCAAGCAAGGCGTGATTCACTTTCTACATTCAGAAACTTCGGCGACGTCGCAGGTACTTCCAGGCGAGGTGAAGTGGTCATCGGCTGCAGCAAATATTTCCAAGCATCGCTCTTCAGATCTCGAGTTTATCAAAAAGCAACGCAGTCGACAGTTCAAATCTAGGCATGTAGAGGAATCAAACTTCACGAAACTAATGCAGCGAGCTCCATCTCCAGATTAGACTTCGACGACAGTGGACGATTTGTACTATGACTGACATATATGAAATGTTAAAATCAAGAGTAACGGTAAATTTATCAAGGATTTTTATTTTATTATTGTTATTTTAATAATCCTAACAACATGCTATTTTTTGAATATGTATTCAATTTTAAAATAATGTTTCTGGTCTTATTCATGATAATGCTTCTTGATATATATTTTCTCTTAGTTAACTTTACCCGATAAAACCAATTTATTAGTACATGTAGTTGTAGATAATTTGTGGTGAGTCAAGTTAATTATCCTTTGAAATAAAAAAATCATGATATGCACAAAAGTGTATTTAGTGTCAATAAAACAATTTTATCTTTATTATTATTAAAGAGTAAATAAAATAAATTTTGATGCATTATCTCTCAGTAAATATATCATTACAAATCATCGATTTACCGGTCTATGGTTTTGGTATTGGTAAAGTAGCAGTAGTCATTTTTAGTTTACCTGTACAATTGGTATGATAATGGTTTTCTCATGTCATTAATGGTAACCATTACCATAACAACCCTTGTTAGTTGTGTGAGGACTACAATTGCATTCACTATAGGACGCTTGATATCATAGGGTCTATGTATCATTTATTAAAAAAGAAAATACACCCAATCACAGTAATTCTCAAACACGAGTGAGATTGGCATGTATGCATTGTTGATATGAATGGTAAGGGATCCATTATATCAATCGCTTTAATGAGATTGTTGTAAAAAGGAAGCCGGAGCATGTTGTGATAATAAACGAAACATTACTATCGACTATGAAAATTACCGTGATTATTGATAAAGATGTTGGGGCTGTGGAAGCCGTTGACTGTGTTCCATTTTCGCATGTATCTGTAATTTTACTTTTAATCTAGACAATTATGTAAGTATATATTCTAACCATGGTCATATATTTATTTATGCTGTGATAACAGGTAGCTAATCTCTATAACATTAGAGCAAGTCTGTTGGATGGAAGAGAAATTAAAGGGGCTGGCAATGCGTGGATTTGCCCAATTAGCCCTCCATATAACTCAAAGCCGTCGGTTTCCACTTTTCAAAATTAACCATCAATCTTATGGTCCAGCTCTGCATAGCTAGCATCCCCATTATATATTTGTGCATACAGACTTACCGCTTCCTACTCTAGTCCTCTCACTAGCCTTTATCTTCTATTAATTTGTACATGTTTCTGGGTTGGTGTTTGGCTTTACATCATGTTGGTCTACCAAGATTTACTCACAGGTGCAACTTTTTATTCTTGATTTTTGTTTTGTTTTAAACACTGTTTAACTATACTACATTATGTTGATTCGAATTTTAGATTTGATATTAGTACCTAATCGTTGCGCCAAGGTTACAGGTGTTACCAAGCTTTATGATTGTGCAAGGACTTATATTTTATTAAAGAAACTCGAAAACATAGTAGAAATTATAGCAAAATCAAAACAATAGTTAAAGATTTTACTTGTCACCATAACTGTATGCTACAACAATTTGCATAGGTATGCAAGACTATGGTCAAGTAATAGGAAAATAAATGTACACCTTATAACAAATGTATAAAAGTATATTCATTAATATATTAGTGTATAATATACATAAAATAATTGCTCTGTTTCAAGTAAAAAGTTTATGTTGTCATCTATACTAAACTTGTACAATGTATATTTGGTACTTACACTCAAACTAATATTACAATAAATTAATAAAAGGTTTATAGTCATAGAATGAACATAAATTGAAGTGAGAATCATTTGGTTTTCGAGTAAATTTTAAATTCGATTTAATATAGTAGTACTTCTCTTATGCTATCAGTCAAGAGCATAAGCTGGTTGGAACCTTCATTTGTACACTCACTTGATATTTGCAATGTCATATTTGCAGATTTAATGTTTATTTTAAATGTACATATCAAATATTTTCTATAGCGCAAAGTAAAATTAGTAAGAATGAAAAATTATAATATGATAACTGGGCCTTCCGAAACACGTAGAAGAAGTGATTTGCTCATGCACCTTATCATAACTCTTTTGACCAAACAACATTGCATTATTCACCTTAAACTCGACTGAATATTGAAGTACATGTACATAACCACGTACACATTCAAAAATATGATATGTATTTTCTTTTTATCTTTTGCTTCTCATCTTCGTATTTTGCAAGAGGTGCCTTATAATTTTCTTTTTATGCCTGGGTTGAAATAGTAACACAAATATGTTTAGTATTATAAACCTTGAGAATAAATTTTTTGGCCATGATGAATTATAATTACCATAATTCACCAAGATCGCATGCATATAATTGAAGGTAGGTCACTTTTACTGCTAGCCTTTGATCTACATGGCTTGGAAAAAGCATGAACAGTTTTTGCTAATTTCAATTACTTATCAAAGATTGTAAACATATATCCTGACTAGCAAATTATGTGCACATAGTAATGATGTGAATGAGTGCAATGCCTTAGAAAACAAGTTTGAGAATTCTGCTAGATCTTCTATGAATCCAATAATTAATTGCAGTTCAATTTGTGCCATGTTTTTATATTGTAAGACAAGAAGTAATTGGTCCCTTACTATGTATATACACACTTCAGATTTTTCTGATCAAATATTGTAACTACTCCATGCAAGGCTGCTACTAGTTTGATTGGATGATTCTTCACATGAGCATTTATGATAAGTTCACTTCAGTTTATATATTTCTGTAGCAATCCCACCAAGCAATGGTACAGAGCACTGTCAGTAGGTGGTTGAAGGTGATCAGAGCAGGAATAGGCAGCTGCGTCGAAGACAGTACTATTGTTTGCGGTAGAAGTGGATTGGAGCTATATTGGTTTGCAAGATGAAGAAGGAAATTGTTCGTTGTAGTTTTGCAGTTTTGCATGTTGAGGAAGATGGGTTGACGTGGGTTGTTTAAATGATAGAAGATGTAGGGGATTGTTGTGTTGAAGTCTGCTTGTTAGAGGAGGTAAGTTGTTAAGGCAGGCGATGGGATCATTGAAGTTTGATGAGGCTGGAATGGGGTGAGGCAGTATGGACTGGTGGATGTTGGTATGTGGTTGAAGTGGGTTTGGGGAATTGTGTAACTATGGTGGAAGAAAGTTGCAGTATATAGTGATACAGGAAGAAATGTGGTAGTAAGATGAAATTGGAGGTGAATGAGTGTGTTATGTGCATTGGTATGTAAGTAAGGTAATATGTTAACTGAAATGGATGCTTGTGATATGAAGTGATATGGCCGGAGTTTCGTATTCGGTATTTGTAGAATTTCGCTATGAAATTTACGTTGTCTTTTGTATTCCAATTTGACATTGTTATGAAGTAGTTGATTATGTATTGAATTAACCAACTTAATTATGTATTGTACTTGTTATGTAGTTGACATTGTTATGAAGTAGTTGATTATGAAATTTATGTTGTTATTTGATCATGAATATTGTAAATTTTGGGTTCCTATTGAATGTAGTATAATAATGCATATCATATTAGTTATTATTTGTTTATTAATGTTAAAATAATTGACTATATTGAGAATGAAAATATTTCAGCGTTATAAGCGTTGGCAAATAAAATTTACCAACGCTTATAAGCGTCAGCATAAAAAATTAAACAATGTTGGATGGTTAATTTGCCAACGTTTATAAGCGTTGCTAACTAATATACACCAACGTTTATAAGCGTTGGCGAATACAAACTTCCAACGCTTATAAGCGTTGGGAAACTAAACTCGCCAACGCTTATAAGCGTTGGTAATAAATTGCGACGCCCCTACAGCGACGCTAATAAGCGTTGCTGAAACTATTTGCGACAGTTATACTCGTTGGGAATCACCTGTTTTGGTGTAGTGAATTTTATAAATAATTTACTTTGAAATCCTTCTTGAAAATATTGGTTTATAAACTAGAATATATACGTATATATATGTTGGAAAGCCCATGCTAATATACACACACACACACAATTTTAAACCATTGTTTCAAATCAACTTTAAAACCGTCATTACTATAAATAAATATAATATCTTTTATAGAAAATATATCCATACTTAAAATGATTTGAGAAAATGATTTGGATTGAAAACCATTCTTTTGAAAATTCTAGTTGAAATAGTGCGAGAAAACTAATGTGCAATCTCATGTATCAATAAAGCATTCCTATGAAATAAAAATTACAAGATGAATTCACAAATTCATAATCAAAACTCCAAAATTTGCGTTGAAATCAATATGAAATAGAGCATCAAAACAAGAAATTAACATCTAGGAGTCAAATGGGTGAAGAAACGGGCGAACGGGCTCGACCAGAGGATCGAACGGCATGACCTGAGGCTCAACCTAGGTCACGACCGGTGCACCGGTCTGGTGGCAACACCTGGGTTGAACCCCAGGCGATGCCGATGGCCCTTTGACGGTCCGTTGGTGCTTATTTCTCCAGAGTTGTTCATTGTGACTTCTGGAGCACTGATTTGGCTAACATGCAAACCAATAAACAATTACAATTGGATGCTATTCAAGGTCATATGCTGTGGGTTTCATCAACTATAAAGTTGTAAAGCATGAGAAGTAAATAACATAAGAGATTGAGTCAATTTCAACAGCAAATTCATTCAAAACAATAAGCAGTAGCAACTAGGCTAGAAGTGTGAGATTAACTCACCAATTATAACATCCCCTATCTAGAGGCCCAAAACTACGTGCTATAGATGCTGCAGCCATCTATAGTATTAGCTTCCGACAACTATATATGGCTATGTTAATGGTATCACTAATATCAGAAGCACTTGAATATGAAACAAATCACAGATTTCAAAAATCCACATTCACTTCATTACATTTCAAAATCAAATGTTTCACATTCACAACACATAATCCCCAAATCGTTCCCAAGCACAGATCAAATATAATTATTTCAAATTACGCCAAGAGCGATATATGAAGATACCTCCTTGTTGATCAGAGTCATATGGTCATAATAGACCTAATACAAACAACACAGCGGAAAATCCATCAAAACATAACAAGAACTGCAAATCCTAAGTAGCTATCCGTTGCCTCCTTCATGCCTCTGGTAGCTTATTCGTCAACATTCTAAAACCTAAAAAAGAACCTAAACCCCTCAGCCTACTCAAATCAATTTTGAGCACCCGAGAGTTTAAGGGGAAAACATAAACTTCGAGTCAGACATAAAGCCTGGTGTGAATAATATTATACATCCCGGAATAATTATGTTAAGTGAGACTACGCCGCTTAGTGGAACGAGTTTCCCCTCACTAACATCCTTTTAAAACATATCTTTGCAAAACCTTTCATAAAACCATGTACTGTGCTCCTGCACCACAATGGTTAAATACTGTAAAACAAACATTATGTAAACATACATAAATATCAGGTAATAATGAACTATCTGTTCAAACACACAAGTTTTGTTTGGATAACTTGTAACCTTTGGCTGACTCGGGCCTAATAGACAATATAATCAAAATTAACCTAACACCTGTTAGATATTCCTCTTCTAGATTATCTATCCTTAACTATCTGTTAAACATTTCCCATCTGGACGGTCTGTCCTTAACTATCTGTTAAATACTTCACTTCTGAAAGGTACGTCCCTAACTTAATCATCTCCCATGTCTTCCCGATCCTAATGGTTTTTTGGGTTTACCAATAACCTATCTGTATAAAAACATATATTCTTTTCAGTGTGTAATCATAATTTTAGTCTACCTGTGACAAAGCCCTACACACTAGAATTTTGGACAACAATTAGCCGGGGCTATTAGCTAATGTATAGGGTGCAACCACATACTAGTCCCATCTGGTTTTCTAATATCTGAGTCATTTTCACTTAAGGATCCCCTCCCATAATTTTCCATGAAAACAATTTCAAAATGATTTAAAACCTCTAAATCAAACTTAAACAAGGAAAAGTATATAATCTTTATACTTTACTCAAAATCATATCACTATGTCATATATATATATATATATATATTCTTTACTCAAAATTTAGTTGATGAAAACATTTAACCATTTGAAAGAACCTCTTTCTAAACTTTAGAAATCCTCTCTTTCAAAATCAAACATTAAACCTTTCAAAACTATTCTCCAAACCTTTCGAAACCATTGAAAAGAAAACCTTTCGAAAGCTATAAAACTTTGGAACATCCTTCTTTAAAATCACTTTAAAACATTGCCTTAGAAAAACCTTGGAAAACCTTCCATTCACTACGCCATAAATGGCCTACTGCAACACAAAAAAAATGTTGGCTCAGGCCCGAAAAATGTTGCCATAGGTCTATGGCAACACTTTTAGGGTGATGCAATTTTTGCCGTTGCCTTAGACCTCAAAGGCAACATTTTGACTATCTAAGGCAACATAAGTAATATTGTTGCAATAGAACCCTATTTGGGTCTATGGCAACACCCATAGGTATCTGTAGCAACATTCCAAAATGTTGCCATAGATATTAACTTTCTGAATTTGTAGGGCCCACAATGTAGAGCATATTTGATTTTTTAATAGAAATAAATATTTATTTAATAAAATGCTTTTGCGTAGAATTTGATATTTAAACAGTAATTTATTTAAATAAATATTTTATTTCAACATTTGAAATAGTACAAATTCCCGACTCCACTATTTTACAATTCAATGATATATAAACACAATACACACAAGCGTGTGTAGCAAGGGGTTAAAAAATATACATAAGCATATTTTCTACAATAACTACTTAAGGAAGTGCATTATTGGTTAGTCAAGTTGGGAACAACTTGATATACTAATGGGAAATATACAAATGGGCAATATGCAATGACAGAGAAATAGTCTGCTATGATAAAAATAAGAATGAATTTCTTGATATTAAGTTTCATATGTACATTTCGTTACAATATGAATATTGATTCTTTTCGACTACGGCTTTGTGAAATTATAATAAGCTTTGTATAATTGTAACAACATTATTTCATGGCAAGCTTCAAACTTTTTCATGGAAGAGTTGCAATTTAAAATTCACTATTCGACTGATAGTTGAAGGACTACTGTCCAAATGCAAAACTCCTCTGTCCTAACAAATTCCAATTATCTAGGTTGGTTGGCAAAATCTCAACTTACATTTGCCACTAATATATAAGCAACCACTCTTCCCATGATCTGTTTCTTGCAAATGCAAATCATTTGCTGAGCAATTAGTTTACGTTTACAGTGAATGCATTTGCATATTTGTTATCTGTCAATAAATGACATCTGACAAGTTAGCCCCATATATGCTTCCATAATGGAAGGATTACATTTCAACTTCTTCTTCAAGGAGCTTAATTTTAATAATTTTCGCATTATAAGCATCACTTTACTATTGATTTTGTCGTAGGGAATCTGATCTAATATCGGTATATTTATTTTGAAAAAATTTATGGCTGTTTCATATGCCTGTTACAATATTGCTAGCTTGAGAAGAATATTTTATGATGACTTGCAATAGAGTGATATTTATCTGAAACTTTACAATAGTTTTTGGGGTCATGTTGTACTTTGTAGTCAAAGGATGCTACTGTACAACCAACCTTGAGGCATGCTTATCAGCTAAGATTGGTATACATAGAGTCAATACATTTGGAATATTTTCTATTGATAAACTAGAAAACTAATCGATTTCAACACTTTCTGGATCTACATTTTTTTATTACAGAAGTATAATATCTTCTTATATAATATATTACAGTGAGGTTCAAATATGGTAGCGTGAAATTTCTAATGTAGGAGGGCTTATTATTTTTCATTCTATGCTACATTATTTCCAGCCACTCCTCCAAACTTCCAACCACCGCTTACTTCTGTTTATATCAAATTTATTTTCAACCTGTTCATTAATTGTATCCAGGAAGGCTTGACTTTATTTTCCATTTACAATGTTTTTGTTATGGTATTCCTTTCTTCAATAAATATTTATTTTAAGAGGCATAATCAAACACTGAATGTAGAAATACATGTAATTTTTTAGACTGTTTTAATTCAGTTTTTCCAATTTCTCAGGACTTATACTGCAGCACAAATTGACCATTGCACGAAGTGAGTTATGAGGACTTACAAATGAATCAACCGATGCATGGTGGCTGAAGCATTTTTCCAATTATTCCATTATTTAATACTGAAAAAGTGAACAGCTATCTTTTCTTATATTGTACTGCCTACATTTGAAATAACAGTACCTGCTTGGTCTGTAGTTTATTTTGAAAATGCTATCAACTTCAACTAACGTAATTTGTTTTATTCCACCTACTTGGTCCATAAATTACCGTCTCTGCCTGTTCTCAAATGAATCGTACTCATTCATGCACGCGTTTCATTTATAACATCCCGTTACAGGTTTACACAACCACATGTTCACCTTTACTTGCTGGTGCATTTATGTTACTTGCTAAGTTAACAGCGTTTCAATTCGTAAGTTTCCCAAACTACTCCAACATTCAAAACATTACTATGTGCTACAACATAGCATAATAGTATACATTATATAAGTTTCAAATATAAGTAATTTAAGTTTCAATTCTATGAAATTATTGCAACGTCAATAAATAGAATGGTATACAATATTTCCAATGCAACTTATTAACGACAATCCGTGTGCGTAGCACGGGTTCATACTAGTATTCACATATACAGATATTCCTCACTACATCACTCAGTTCACTCATTACATATGCAGTTTCAATTTATACAGACACCGACACTGACAAATATATGACGAGCCGAGTGCCGAGCCGAAGGCGAGGCGAGAAGCGGGTCCGGGCGCAGCGCCGGCGGGGGTCCGGGGCACCGCAGTCCCGGCGGGGATCGAACAAGTGGGCACCGCCCGATTCATCCGATTTCGGAAGATCGAGCCTTCTTTGAAACGACGTAAAATGATGCAGAAATGAACACCTCCTGCGAATTTGAACACCTCCTCGATGATTGACTTTTGCAACTCTTTCGTGGCTTCTTCTGAATCATCCGACCTTACTTTTAGCTCTGCCTTGGTAAAAGACCTGAAACCATGATAAATAAAAATTGACATTTCATCGAACATGTTGCGTGTTAATAAGTAATACATTACCACAGTTCACTCATCTAAACATCCTACTAGACATCAACTCCTTCTCCTTGAATACTACCAAACTTCAACCTCTACATTGCCACCATCCACTCCCCAAACTGCTGCAACTTACATCCCCTACAGCCCTTAACAACAGTTGGTACATTTTGAATCAGGATATGAAATTGCAGCCTGCAATCTAGTTGGCTACTTTCTAGTATAAGCACGTGCAATCTATACTGAGATTGGAACTGAATGTAATCAAAGAGCTAATCATAGTAGCAGTATGTTCACATAATTAGTCATAAGCCAAGAGGAGGACAAAGTGGCAACTCGTGCTGAACTAGCATATCACCACAATTACCAATCAACAAAAACATGTAAGCCTATTCGTCGGTAAATGTAAATCCAATGTTAAAGTTCACAACTTTTCCATAAATATAACAAAACATCACCTGGCACGCTCAATTACCATTGTCAGCCTCAATTACCACTTGCCCATCAAACTTCAACACTACTTCGACAACACTTCGAACCAGCTTCAATCAATAGAACATTATACACAGCTGCCATTTCCAGTAACTGCAGCCATACCACCACAATACTCAACCAGTCAACTGCCAACAACCATCAATTGACCCTCAATCGGCAGCATCGCAACCCAACCGACGACCTACTTCAAACTTTGACTTCCTCTGCAAATTAATAGCAGCAGCGAACCCAATTATAACCACCAATCGCCAATTTCCTTCACTAAATCCGAACTCCATCGCCACGGGATATGTGCTCGATGACCATCGGAATCAGGCTGTAGAAACGGTGGTGGGGTAGTGGAGTTTTGTTGGGGGCTGCGGTTGGTAGGATTTGGGAATTAGGGATTTTTGGAAGAAAAAAAAGAAACGAAAATATGATTTCGAAATTAGGGATTTCGGAAATGGGGGTGAGAACGAAAATGATATGAAAAGTAAAGCGGGAAAACGAAAATTTGTGTCAAATTGTAGCGGTGATCCAGTTTAACAATCAGATTAAATGTAGACCGTTGGATCGTATTCACGCGGATTGCTAATTTTATTAATTTTTTAATCTGAATACATCTATAGCAACACTATATAAAAATGTTGCATCGTGTTACACTTGTTTAGCTAGAGCAACACATTTTTATGGCTAAGGTAACACCATAAATACAACGTTGCAGTAGGACCAAAATTTTATATCTATCGCAACATTTTAGCTGGCAACACCTTGCAAAAATGTTGCAGAAGGTCATTTATGGCGTAGTGATTTAAACCTTTCGAATCCATTGAGCTAAACCTTTCGAAATCATTCAAAACAAACCTTTCAAAACCATTCAATATAAACCTTTCGAAACCATTCAATATAAACCTTTCGAAACCATTCAATATAAACCTTTTGAAGTCATTCAACCAAAACCTTTCGAAATCATTCACTTAAACAAACCTTTCGAAATCATTGGAAGCAACCTTTCGACTAAGTCGAAAGCTCTGCTTCGGAAGCTTTAAACATATCCTTTAAAACAATTCTTTCGAAAGCTTTGGGTTTTATGTCAATTTATAAAACAAGGGTGAATCACCTAAGTCGAAAGCTTCCTTTCAAAAGCATGGGGAAGCGGCTAGTTTTTAAAACAAGTAAACCTTTCGTCTTTTTCGAAAGGTTAAAAACAAAACATTTCTAAAGCAGCAGTAACCCTTCGACTGTGTCGAAAGGTTTCAAAATAGAATAGTGTTAAAACAGCAGTAACCTTTCGACTATGTCAAAAGGTTTAAAACCCTTACTTTAACATTTGACCTGGTCGAAAGCAACCTAGTCGAAAGCTCTTATTCCAAAGCAAAGCAGGTGAAAGCTTTTGGTTTGTAAAACAAACATACCCCAACCTCTTTGGCCATCAACCCTTCGACTTAGAACCCTTCGACTCTGTCCAATTCATTACGTACTAAGTAGCTTGATACCATATGCATTGGTTTGACCTTGTCGAAAGCTTTGAACCTCTCGACCTTGTCAAAATGTCTGGGTCGGAAGGTTTATTTCCATGAAATGTCATTTCTTTGTTTTAACTTAAAAAGGAAATCTTTTCAACTAACTTGCCTTTGTTTGTCAAATTCTCATTGGTTAACAATTACTTTTCAGAAATGTTCTACCACTATTTTAAAAAATTAAATAATCATTTTATTTTACAAAATGCCCCTTCTCTTTAATTAAATATATAAAACATTTAAGTCGCATACCTTAAATAATTTTATATATTCATCAAAAAACTTAGGAAAAATCTAGAAAAATCCCAGAAATCTATTTAATATGTTGCCTAACATATAAAAATTTCAACCCCAAGTAGTTATTATTTTAGGCGAGAATAATTTATAACCCAATAAACAATTTCCTTCACTAGAAAATTAATATAAAATCCATATTAATTCATAAAATTATGAAAATGAAAACTCATCTCTAAAATATCATTTTTGACCTATATTTTAATTTTCAAGGAATTTGGATGTCATTATATAGGGTTTTCATGTCAAACATATCATAAAACTAACATGAACATATATAATCCATCAACAACATATATATATATATATATAATTTTAATCATCAAAACATGGCATATAAAACCGAAAACTAAAAGAAATTGGGATGTAATAATTATTCACCTTAGCTTTGAGATTATAGATGTGAGATTTGTGTTGATTTAGTTGATTGTTTCCCTTCCCTTGAATCCTAGCTTTAATATTCTCCTTAAGAATGATAATGGTGGCCGACCTTAGTATTTTTAGTTTGAGTAAAATGAAATGAACGTGAGCATTCTATCTTCTTAGTTTTTAGGGTATAAGCTCCACCTATTTTCCATATTGCCCTTCTCATATCCTAACACATTAGCTTAGGTTAATTCATTTTAGTTTGCACATTAACATAGCACGGCTACCCTTAGCTAATCAATTATCAACTTATTAATCTCCACATTTTTTATTTAATTTTCCCAATTAATTATTCTAAATAATGTTATAGCAATTATCAATACAAGCTTGAATGGATAGCAATAGACCGGACTCTCCTAAGCTAGCCTCTTTCAGCGATTACCCTATGTTATTTCTCAAAATTTCAAAACAAGATTACTTGCTAAGATAAAAAACTGAAATTAAAACCCTAATAGATGCAATAAAAGATAGTAGAGATTACCTTGATCTTATTTCTTCAATTGTTTTCCAGAACCCCTTTGATTTGATTTGGATTTGGGGTTTAATTTAGTTTCTAGGGTTTATGTTAGAGGAAGGTTTCAGTTTTCAGGTTTTGAGAACTGAAAATGAGAAATAAGAAACAATGAACGTACTTGTTTCTCATCCCTACTTCTCCATCTTTGGCCAAAAGGGTTTGGGTATGAACCCATTAAGGAGAAATGTGTTTATTTATTTTATTTCACTAATTATAGAAAACTATTTTCTCACTTAAACATTGTTTTATAATATAAACATTGGTTTCTCTAATTTCAATCAAACCTAACATACCAAATTAAAATAAATCAAATCTGGAATTATATTCCATAGACGTAGCCTAATCGTTGCCTAAATACCCCAGAAGAACCCCAGACCAAACCCCTTATATTTTGCTCTGTTTGATAAGAAATCCTAATCAAAACGTGCCATACCGATGCACCAGTGGTGACCACCGGTGCACCTGTGCTGGTCGGCAAAAACAGATTGCCTATTATATCTATTTTTTAAGATTTTTGTTTTGCTTATTTCTTACTCGTTTTTAATTGGATTCTCGATTCGTATTCTTCTAGATTTAGATATGACTCTCTACTACCTTTCTACTTTCATTTTACCAAAATTTTTAAATAAAAATTGTTTCAAAATTGTTGAGCATATCGGTGTTTTCAAGCTAGTTTCCAATGAATAGAAATATAGCCTTTTCACAAATTGATCTTCAAAATACCTTTAAAATCATTATAAATTCAAAATAAAGTCGTAGTAAGACCTGATATATCAAATTGCAGTTTATAAATATTTTATATATTTATTTCGATATAATACATTTCATAGCTCAAAACATTGTTTATTTTCCATTTCTCACTAAATAAATCATATCTCTTAGAATATATATATAATTCCATAATTAAATTTATAAATTCATATATATATATATATATATATGTATATATATATATGCATGTATGTATGTATGTATGCATCTTAACTTCAAAAATCATTTTTATACCAATTTGATGTGGTTTTATATCCCAAATCATTTTACATAAAAACGGGCTGATTCTCGTGTATTATGAAATCACATCTTTATAAAATTTATATAAATTGAATAAAATTCCACAAAAATACATTTTAGACCTGATCTATGTTATAAAAAGCGCGCTTAAGCGCTAATTATTTGTGCAATGCTTAATTTTTTGAAAACGCAAAAGAATTACGCGATGAACACTTAAGCGCGCTTAATTGGCGCTTATCTATGCTTCGCTTAAATTTAAGCGATGATTAAACACTACAAAGCGAAAAGATATTATTTTTAAAATAAAAAGAAATTGGATTATAGCAAAAAAGCCATATCCCTAACAAAATTTCATCATTTTCAATCATATGGGCCGATGGATGGCAAGTAATTTTTTGCATTAAGATATGATTATTATTTATCAAATTTTGCATGGTTTGTACACAACTCAAGTATGCTAACTTTTAACGAATAGCGAAAGTCAAATCTAGATTTAGCATCCTATGAATTTATAAGTTAAACTTTACTTCTTTGTGATCAATTTGTGAATACATAGATGATGAACTTAATATATTCTCTTTACATAAATTTGTATTTATATGAATAATTTATTGCTTAGGCGATGCTTAAATAGCGCTTAAGCGACATTAAGCGAAGCGAGATTTCTATCGCCTCGCCTCACATAGCACTTAATATAACATAGGACCTAATACCATCATATCAAAGTTCATAAAATAATTTTGTATCCATTTGACATGATTAAATGTCCCTAATAGTTTAAATACAATTTCATGCCTATTTTCACATATTACGAAATATATGTATATAAATTATATAAAAATGCACAAAAATTATATTTAGGTCTGTTAATTTGATATTTCATCTTAGAAATTTATTCACATAAATTTTTAACTATTTTACTATAAATTTCCCAATTATATTTATCTCACTTGGAAAAACCATTTTATAAATTTATTATTTATTTAATCCCAAATTTATTTTAGATTGGAAACAAAACCAAATAAAATTCTCCAATTTCATCTTAAAATTAATTAAGATAAATTAAACCATATTTTATGTTTAATTTCAGGTAATCTCGATCAGGGTTGTTACGTATAAATCCTATAGTAGAAAAGATGAAAGTAAAACTATCTCTAATCGTATATATCTAAACTGTATAACTAGTTTGGGATTGATTTTTATAAGTAAGAACTTGTTTTGAATTGAAATTACCTTTAATCCTATATATCTGATTCATCTATGATAAATTTGAAAGGATTTTGGAATATCTGGGAATGAACAAACATATCTATTGGAATTTATTTCGATCTAATTCAATCTACATTGAAATATACATGACAATCGAATTGAGAGTACGTATAACACCGTGAAATATACATATAAATTACTGAAAAACTATGTACAAACAGTACAATAAATTATTAGAAGATGGTAGAAAATAGTAGAAGTTATATCAATGATATTACGAAGATAAACCTTGAAATTTATATTCAAATCTATGAAGAAGACGGTTGAACTAACAAAGTAAACAAATCTTAAAAATCTAGAAATGGGCCAGAATGAAAATTATATTTAGACATCTGGATTTCAAGAAATTCCAGTCCGAGAGTTTTACATTGAAATGAGACCTAATTCAGACGTCTGAAAACTCAATCAAGTGTTTAAAAATTAAGTCGAATGTTTGAATAGGGGATTCAGACATCTGGATATCTAGAATGTTATTTTATAACATCAAGCAACCAGACATCTGAATGGGATTTTTAGACGTCGGAATAGTGTCAAAAAGCCTAGGTTAAACCTCGACATAGTGCAGGCCGAGTATGATGAATCAGGGAAACTTAATCCCACTCATTTGACTTTAGATGCGTCCATGGAACTGAGGGATGTTGTGCAATGAGATGGAGAAGAATCATATGGGGTGACATCCAAGGTTCACACTTCATGAAGATATAAGGCATGACATTCGATGTTGGGTGTGGTTCTACTATGAAGGTGTGCTTTAGATCACATGGCATTAATAAGAGGTTACTTGATGCCTTAGGGACAACTAGATCTAAGCATTATGGTGTTATGCCTGGTGCTGTTCATAGTTACGGGCACTAACGGGAGGTTACTCGATGTTATTAGGCAATTAGGCTAGGCATTGTGGTGTATGCCGGATGAGGTGTGTAGAAATATGATATCACATACTAATGGGAGGCTACTCGATGTTTTTTGGGAAATTGGGCCTAAACATTATTGTGTATACCTAGTGTTGTGCGTAGGATAATGAACGTGAGAGGGTAGGTTGCTCGATGCTTTTAGATAAGTAGGTTTAGGCATTGTAGAAAAAGCTCAATGGAATTAGTGGATTTTCGGATTATACACCTGGGACTCATATTTGAGGTTGTCTACTTAATATAGAAGTTTTTTGGTTAATCATTAAGGATGTTTATCGAATTTTAAGTATACTTAGTATAATAGCTAGCCCTAAAATAGACCTAAATTCCAACTCAGAAAAGGCCCATCGAAACTTAGACCCAATCCAAAGCTGGCTGTTGGTTGGTAAAAATAAAAAAAATACAGAGCTATCTATTTATTCGTTTAGAACTCATGATGGAAGGAATAAAATATAATAACAAAAATAGTACCCATTTATTTCGAATCATTTCAAATGTCATAATATACAACAACCACCGTTACAACATTTTGTTTAAAAATACATTTATGGGTACACTAAAAAATAACTTGAAAAGATAGACAACAACTGCCACAAGCTTCACTCTCGCCATCTTCAAGCATCATCAACTCCTTTTCCAACCTGTGTTATAATGAGGAGGCAGTCAGAACAACAAGTGTCTAGTGAATAAAAACCCCGTGCCTTACTATTTTGGTACTTAGACAGTATATTTCATAATAAGAATATGTCTTATGTATTTAAAATCATTTAATACTTCATATAAGAAAAGGAGGTGGGCCTTTAATCAACCACTTAATAACTTCCATTCCCGAAGCAGGTTTCCCAATCCCAAAACCCATAACCAACGTCATAAATGTTTAACGATGCGAGAGATAGAACCCAAGCCACTTAATACCTTTAACTGGAAAATAGGAAGATTCTGAACATTTAAGACCCTATTTGAGGTAGGCCTCCACCATTTAATACCGATTCCAAGGCAGACTCCATATAGGTATCTATCTAGTCGATATTGCACAGAAATCACTTTGGACACCTAAGACTTCCTATTGAAGAGGACCTTTCCGAGATATCCATAACCGTTTCTAAACCGAATCCCGAATATTTAATCCTTCATTTAGGGAGAAAGGTGGGCTCTCAAACAACCACCTAATACCTTCCAAAACCTTGAAGCAGGTCCTTCGTCTTATGGCCCGTATCCATGGTGACGTCTCACATTAATCCGATTATTCATAGGTACTAGTAGCCACATTAACTGGGCATATGTACCCTACAGAATTGAGACCAACCTCGCATCATCCCAGTTACTTATCATAGGTGATGTCTCATATCAGCCTCAAAGTCACACTACTGGTTGCCAGATTAGCCAGGCAGACTTCCATGTGTCTTTTGACAGACCTCGCACCACTTATAACTCGGTCGTATTTTACAACACTCTATGTATTATTATACATCTCACCATGTTCATTAATTTGGCTATATAAGAATTCTTTCTTATTTTGCCTTAACAAATCAATTACCTTCCTAAGTTGGATTTAAAGACTATTATTACCTAATTAACTGCGCAATTATACGTTGTAATTGTATGTTATTTACGGTAATTAATATATAAATAAATACACACTTATTATTTTCTGTGCATGTAGAGATTATGCCCTAACTAACGTTAACTGCTAGTTCCTTTATAACCATAATAATACAAGACTTTTTTCCATATTATCAATGATGTCAAAATTCCAATATCCATAACAAACGATTCTAATATCCATAACAAAGGATTCAATACTCAAATCCAAAAACTTGCAATAAATAGACTTGTATATAAAAAATATAAAATCAATCCATTAATCAATTCAATGGAATAACCTTATCAGTAGAAATTGAATTTCTAATTTCATCTTCTATTCAACTCCTCTTCTATAAAGAAATAAACAAAGGAATGTTCATTTAAATTTTTGTGGAATAAGTGGTATAAACTACGAATAAGGTTCATAATTTACATCCTTGTTTTAATATCAAAATTTCACAATCAAATCAAAGAATGAGGAGGAGTGGAATAGACTTTGAAATCACCAAAAACTGCAAAAAACCATTGCAATTCCAATAATTCAATGTAAGCAATTGAGAATTCCAATAAGAAATGACATTTCAAATTAAAGGAGTTTTGGGGTTTTTATTTTGTTTTATTTTCGTAAACCCAAAACCCCTAAGGCATATTAAAATCCATAATATACTTATCAATTACTAAGAATAGAAAAGCAAAGATTTCCACTCACAGATCATCCTTAGCCTTTCTTGTATGGATTTGCAATGCCAAAGAACTCTTTTCGAGATCTCTTCTTTTGATATGTATACACAACAGGGATTGTTATGTATATTTCTGTTAGATTCAGAGAGGTTGGAAGAGAAGAGAATCAATTAAAAGAAAAATTAGAAATGAAATAGAATCCTTACTTGAATTCCTAATTGAATTTCTGAATCTAACTAAAGAGAGAAAATGGCAAAGGTTTTCTGAATTCTAAAATATTTTTGTGAATAAGAGTGGAGAGGGTAGGGTCCTATTTATAGGGGTTGAAACGTACCAGAACCGTAGGATGACAACAGGTTAAAAACTGATAAATCAAGAAAGTTGTAGAAAGGAAAACCCTAGCCGCCACCAATAGGAGCGGTCGACCGTCCTATATGCACCGATCGACCGCTAGCGGTCAACCGGTTGGCGTCGGCGGTCGCCCCCTCCGCCTATTTTGGGTACGTAATTATTTTTGTATTGTTGGTTTTATTTAATTCTTCATTATACTTTTAACATTAATTTTAAACGTTAATGATTTCTTATTCCAAAAGTCTAATCTGAGTTAATTTTCAAATTTCAAATTTTATATTTAACTATTTATTTGAATTTGAATTCGAATTAAATTATTTTTAAACCTGAAAACTTCAAATGCCCATAACTTCTTCGTTTGAGCTCCGTTTACAACATATTATATAAGGAAACAGATCAAAATTTTACCACGAATGAAATGGTTCAACTTTCGTGGCCAAATGTCAAATTTAACAAAATTTCCTTTTTTAACCCTACTTAATTTTAATTTAATTTACTTATTTAATACTTTTTGATTTTACGGGGTGTTACATTCTCCCCCCTTAAAATTGATTTTGTCCCTGAAATCTCTCCAAGGGATGAACAACATAACGCTTAATAACATCCATGTTATACAACCAAGTTATCTACACATCCATGGACTCAACTAAAGTGCAATGTGATTATGTACTGTAGACAAACTAAAGTGAGCTCAAACCTAGCGTTGGTGTGCAATCGTGTCGTGCAAGTATGTATGCAAATAACCTAAAAATGCATAAAAATTTCTACACAAATGTAAAGTGATAGTGAAAAGGTGTGGCAACCATCTCCAACCATCCAATCTAGCAACCACGATGTAACCAAAATCCTAATTTTAGATAGAAAAGTTTATCATAGAAAAGCTTAGGACGAGAAGTCCTTACTCCCTTTATCAGATTTTCTCCCCATTATACTCGGACCAATCTAATTCTTTATTGCGGAGCGTCCTAGTTCCATGCTCCATAATGCATGCAGTGGCACCATACGCTATTAGCTCCATCTCAATATCCTCCAATTGATTAGGCTCTACCAAAATGGTTATGCTATAAAGATATTTCCTCAAATGTAAAATGTGAAAAACGTCATGGACTCCAGCCAACTTACAAGTTTTCTTATTTTTTCTAATATTGGGAAAAGCCCAATAGATCTTGGTACCAACTTTTCCAACTTTCCAAATCTTACGACCTTCATACGCTACCTAACCAACTCTAACTTTCCGAAGGTTGTTAATTTAAATCTGGTCTGAGTAGAATTTTATTGGTAGTTTCCCACCAACAATTTTAGCAATTCACACAGCCTCTCATAAAGTGCTTCAAGGGTACCATACCAAACGTCTATTGGTGACTACTATTATACGTTAATTCTACTGAAGTTAAGTGCTGCTTCGGATGTCCTACAAAGTCCATGATGCAAGCTCTCAACAAATCGTACAAGTTGCCATTCTCTTCTTCAGTTTGTCCATCAGTCTTTAGTTGGTAAGCGGTGCTAAGATTTAGCAAAGTTTCTAAAACTATTTAAGTTCCCAAGGTTGCTAGCAAAATCCACCAAAATTTGCTAGCAATTAAGCGTCCATATTATTAACGATGCTAATTGAAATTCCTTAAAGTCGAACCGCCTCGTTGATATGAATTTGCAGTAGAGACAATGCGATCCAATTGCCTAAACTAGAATAAACGGGTCTTTTTCCATCCTTGTCCAATAGAAAATTCTCTTCACATTTGTATATATTTTATCTCTTTCTTAAAGAAGACATTCTACAAGCTAAAATTTATTTTCAAAAAATTCTAATGTTTTGGTATTGAAACATTTATTTACTTTAGGTTGCTAACCTAATTCCCTTATAAACTTCCAACCTTACCTATGGTTTATTGCTAGTTAAGTGTCCCCATAAAATTTCCTCATTTGCATTGCTTCTCAATATGTATATATATTTATCAAGTTTTTTAATCTCATTCATAAAATCAACACAGGAATAAAACAAGGATATATCTTATACAACATCATATGCTTTTCCAATAACTAAGGGAGACACTTAGCGACTGTAACCTAAAAACTTTAAGAGAAATTTTTGCTGGAAGCTGTCTTTTATTATCAAGTGATATAAATGGTGTTGAGGCCCTAACATTCCTTACTAAATTAAGATGGATATTTCTTAATATGTCATTCCACCATTACCTATTTTTCTTAATTTTCCTTTTTGGTTTCCAATAAATGTGGTTCATCTAGTACTTCAATTAATATATCCATAGCAGTTGATCATTATTGTCAAAATTGGACCAACCCTAATCAACCCTTATTTAATTCCTTTAAACTTCTTCAGGTTTCAAAATCTATCCATCACTTAGACCCATTCTTCCATAAATTCCTCATTAAGTTTCCCTAATCATTCCTCATTTAATTCCTCACATCAATTACTAATTTGTTGCCCGCTAAATTTGTAATTAATGTCCATAAATTCTGATTCGTTAATTACTAATTAATACGCATATAGTCGTAATTTATACTATTTATATATATTCTTATTTTTAGTCGTTAAGCATGGTTATACATGTACACTAATTTCTAAACTAGAACGCTTATCCCAACATTTTTAATTTATTAGAGCTATCCATAAAAAGGATTACAGCTACAATCTCCTATAACTTAACCACAAATGAAACTTTTACTATGTTTGAACTTACAAATTATTATTTCTTTTTTTTTATTGAAAGAGACGGTGTAAATAAATTGAAAGTAGATCTATATCCTACACATCTCTTTCCCTTTTTAAAGCATCCTTTGTTAATTCAAACATTGCGCTTTTATACATATTTTGGAATATGGTAATTTATGGAAATTACAGGAAAACCGCCCCAAATAAATTAAAACATGCAAAGTTACATTCTAAGCTATGTAGGACAACCTAATTTATAACCAATTATAGATCTGGAATATCTTTACACTTTATCAACTTCTTCAAATAGAGCTTTGGGATTGATTTCAAATTTCCAAATCAGATTCTATTCCCATTTTATTCATATTAGAAAAACCATACTTTCTCCTACCAAGGTAGTGATCCCTATCTACTCCATAAAAATTTGGTTTTCGCTATTCTTTATGAATCAAGTATTTTAGAAACATATAAAATAATTTTAAATAAACTAATTCTATGCAACTAAACTTATTTCATTAAATTCAAAATCGGCATTTATTACCCAATTTCTGGTAAAACTTAAAATTTCACAATCATGATGTACCAAATTCAAAACTTCCTCTTTGAAACTACAAACTTAGAAACCTTTGCCAAGAATTTAAAATTACTTAGTTCCAAGAAAGAGCAAAATAATTTCTCTTTTTTTAACATTCTGCATCAAAGACTTATTCTTTTAAAAGTTAGCCTTTTAATTCATAGTATTAAAAAATTGCTTGGTTTTCAAAAAGGAACTATGAAAGACTTTCCTTTTTATTGACTTACCATAATAAAGACTAACTCCTTCTGTAAATAAGATTTTTAACCCAAAACATTCAAAACCCAATTATCATTCTAGAATAATAGACTAGACATTTATTATTTCAAAAAATTTTCCGGTTATAGGATAGTTATATTATTTTAAAATATACGTTAACATCTATTGCTTTATTACTCAAAATATACTATCATTTAATCAAATACTTTTACTATCATTTAAGCAAATACTTTTCATAACTTTTTTAAAACTTCCACAATTGTTCGCAATCCTTTTCTTTATCAGTTCTAATTTGTTTGATTGCCATTTTAAATCCAATAATATTCTAATTCAAACAAGTTCTAAATTCAAGTAGGAAAGATGTATATATAAAATTCTTATGCCTTTCTTATGTACAAAAATATCCCAACTCATTTATTAATTATCATTTAAACCCATTCAATTGTCAAAGATACCTTATAAATTTAAATAGTGGAAAAATGGGTAGACAAAGCAAACTTCTATCTTATTCCTATTACTCCTCTCCTATATTATTTATCATAGGATTAAAAATCCTAATTCTATTACTACATAAATTTCAGCAATTATTCTCTGTAATTTCTCATAAGGGAATGTTCCTCCTACCTAACTTATCGAACATTCTTATCATTTTATTTTCTATTTCCCTATTCCAATCAAGTGTCATTTCCATTTATTCACCCTTTTATAAAGAATTTTAAGGGAAAGAACAACCAAATTTATAAAGTAGACGAAATCATATAAAAATAGAAGAATCCAAAAACGAAGAATCCAAAAGTTGAAAACTTTTAATTCAACAAATTTTAAATTGGGAAGTTAACAAATGAAAACCTTATCTTTTTTTCACCTTTTCAAGTCATTAAATTTACAATTAAAAATCATCCACCATTTTATTTTTAAAATGTTTCACCACTTTTAAGATTACATCCTCTTTCTACAAATGTAGTATATTTCCAAAGCTATCTAAAATCACTTTCTATCAAAAAATTTCAACTTATAATACATATGATCTGCATTTAATAATCTTTTGAAATGCTCTTTCAAAACATTCAAGGAGTTTTCAAAAACCTTTTCATCAAATTATTTTTCATATGGTAGGATTTAAAAAATGGTTTTAATTGTTCTTTCCTTTGAACTTTCCTACTCAATCCTCTTGAAAAAATCCGGTTATCTTCTTATGGTGATTAATGTACACCTTCTTATGGAAGCTTGTTTCATTCTTTTTTTATACCTCACTTTCGAATTTTTTTATACCAATATTCTACCTTATACTATTTACTTCACATTTTATTCATTACCTCCATAAATGTCACTTTGTCCATATTAAATGGTTATTACCTTAAAAGATGTTTCCTAAAGACATTTACTTACTTATTCAAATTTTACCTATTTAACTTCTTCCTTATCTTCCCATAATTACCTTAATGGTCTTATTAATCTATTTAATTTCTTATAACTCCTCGTTTATTGCACATTCCTTGTCAATTAAACTTTTAGAGTTACAATGTTTCCTTCTACGTTTTCTATCCCTATTATCTAATATGCTTATAGGGTCTACAATTATAAGAAAATTTAGGTCTAACAAAGGAGTCGAGTATTATTCAACTTTTGGTGTGCTTCCCTGTGCTTGGTTATGCTCTCCTCGATCCACTCCTTTCGATACGATATTCGCTCCATCAGAAATTGAGGTTGGAGTATAAATTTAACTCTATTATTTAACCCATAGTCACTTCGCCCATCTTTTGGAATAAGGTCCCAATTACTTCTATAGTCGGAATCTATAGAGCTAAATGAATATTCATAGTAAGTATATATATATTTACAGTAAAAGCTTTTCAAAAATAACAAGTATGCCACTTATACATATATTTTCCCCTTTGATCGGGTAACCTAATCCCTGATACCAAATATAACAACCCGCCCTGAAATACACCTAAATTCAGACCTAGAAAATGCCCGACGAAACTTAGACCCATTCCAAAGCTGGTTGTTGGTTGGTAAAAAGAAAAAAAATAAAGAGCTATCTATCTATTCTTTCAGAAATCACGATGGAAGAATAAAATATAATAATAATAATGGTACTTATTTATTTCAATTCATTTCAAATGTCACAATACATAACAACAATTGTTACAACATTTGGTTCAAAAATACATTTTATGGGTACAATAGAAAATAACTTAAAAAGATAGATAAAAACTACCACAAGCTTCACTCTCGCCATTTTCAAGCATCATCAACTCCTTCTCCAACCTATATTGTAACAAGGAGGAAGTCAAAACAACAATTGTCTGGTGAATAAAAATCTCGAGCCTTACAATTTCAGTATTTGGATAGTATATTTCATAATAAGAATAGGGCTTACGTATTTAAAACCATTTAATTCTTCATATAAGGAAAGGAGGTGGGCCATTAAACAACCACTTAATATCTTCCATTTCCAGAGCAGGTTTCCCAATCCCATAAGTCATAACCAATGTCATAAACGCCTAACAATGCAAGAGATAGAACCCAAGCCACTGGATAACTTTTGATAGAAAATAGGCAGATTCCGACCATTTAAGACCTCAATTGAGGTAGGCCTTCATCATTTAATAACTATTCTAAGGCGGACTCCACATATGTGTTTGTCTAGCTGACATTGCATAGAAATTTCTTCGGACACTTAATACTTCATATTGAAGCGGACCTTCCCGAGATATCCTTAACCGTGCCTATACCCATTTCTGACCAATTAATACTTCATTTGGGGAGAAAGGCGTTTCAAACAACTACTTAATACCTTCCAAAACCTCAAAGTAGGTCCTTCGTCTTATGACCCGTACCCACAGTGATGTCTCATCTTAGCCCGACAATTCGTAGGTACTGGTAGCCAGATTAACTGGGCAGATTTACCCTACCGAATTGGGACTAAACTCACGTAATCGTAGTTACTTATCATAGGTGATGCCTTACATTAGCCCTAAAGCTACACTGTCGGTAGCTTGATTAGCTGGGAAGACTTCTGTGTTTCTTTTGACTGACCTCGCACCACTTATGACTTAGTCATATTTTACAACACTCTATGAATTACCACACATCTCACCATGCCCATTAATTTGGCTATATAAGAATTCTTTCTTATTTTGCCTTAACAAATCAATCACCCTCTAAAGGGGGAATTTAATGACTATTATTACCTAATTAACTATGCAATTATACATTATAATTGTACGCTATTTATGGTAATTAATATATAAAGAAATATGCACTTATTATTTTCTATGTGTGCGGAGATTGCACCCTAACTAACGTTAAATGTCAATTCCTTTTTAACCATAATAATACAAGTCTTTTTTCCATATGATCAATGATGTCAAAATTCCAATATCCATAACAGAGGATTCCAGTATCCATAACAAATTATTCAATACTTATATCCAGAACTTGCAATAAATAGACTAAATATAAACTCAATTCATTACATCAAACCAATGGAATAAACTTATCAATAGAAATTGAAATTCTAATTTCATATTCTATTCAACTCCTCTTTTATAAAAAAATAAACAAAGGATTTTCCATTTAATTTTTTGTAGAATAAGTGGTGTAAACTACGAATAAGATTCATACATTACACCCTTATTTTATTATCAAAATTTCACAATCAAATCAAAGAATGAGGAGGAGTGGAATAGACTTTGAAATCACCAAAAACTGCAGAAACTATATAATTCCAATAATTCAATGTAAACAATTGAGAATTCCAACAAGAATTGACATTTCGAATTAAAGGAGTTTTGGGGGTTTTTGTTTTGTTTTTTTTCGTAAACCCAAAACCGCTAAGGCATATTCAAATCCATAATATACTAATCAATTACTAAAAATAGAAAAACTAAGGTTTCCACTTATAGATTATCCTTAGCCTTTCTTGTATGGATTTGCAATGCCAAAGCACCCTTTTCCAGATCTCTTCTTTTGATACACAGACACACACAAAGAGAAATGGCATGGTAATGTATAATTCTGTTAGATTCAGAGAGGTTGGAAGAGAAGAGAATCAATTAAAAGAATAATTTGAAATGAAATAGAATCCTCGCCTAAATTAATAATTGAATTTCTTAATCTAACTAAAGAGAGAAAATGGCAATGGTTTGTTGAGTTCTCAAATATTTTTGTGAATAAAAGTGGAGAATGTATGGTCCTATTTACAGAAATTGAAACGTACTAAAACCATAGCATAAGAATATGTTAAAAATGGACAAATCTAGAACGTTCGTTGATAGGAAAACACTGGCTGCCACCAACAGGAGCGGTCGACCCCCTACCTATTTTGGAAACGTAAATATTTTTACTGTTGGTTTTATTTAATTCATTTATTATACTTTTAACTTTAATGGTTTCTTAACCCCCAAGTCTAATCTCAGTTAATTTTCAAATTTCAAATTTAATTATTCATTTGAATTTAAATTCGAATTAAATTATTTTTAAAACTGAAAACTTCAAATGCCCAAAACCTCTTCATTTGAGCTCTGTTTTTAGAAAATTATATATGGAAACAGATCATAATTTTGCCACGAATGCAACGATACAACTTTCGGGGCCAAATGCCAAATTTTACGTAATTTCCGTTTTTGGCCTTACTTAATTTTAATTTAATTTTCTTATTTAATTCTTACTGATTTGGAGTTACATTCTCCCCCTTAAAAAGGATTTCGTCCATGAAACCCCTCTAAGGGATGAATAGTGTAACGCGTAATAACAAACATGTTATACAACCAAGTTATCTACACATCCATCTACTCAACAAAGTGCAATGTGATTATGTACTGCAGACATACTAAAGTGAGCTCAAACCTAGCGTTAGTGTGTAATCGTGTCATGCAAGTATGTATGCAAATAACCTAAACATGCATAAAAATTCTACATGAATGTAAAGTGATAGTGAAAAGTGTGGCAACCATCTCCAACCATCCAATCTAGCAACCACGATGCAACCAAAATCTTAATATTGGAGAGAAAAGTTTACTAAAGAAAAGCATAGGACGAGAAGTCCTCATACCCTTTACAGGATTTTTTCCCCGTTATATTCAGACCAATCTAATTCTTTATTGCGGAGCTTCCTAATTCCGTGCTCTGTTATGCATGTAGTGACATGGGACGCTATTGGCTCCATCTCAATATCTCCTAATTGATTTAGCTCTACCAAAAGGGCTATGCTATAAAGATATTTCCTCAAATGCAAAACGTGAAAAACGTCATGGGCTTCAACCAACTTACAAGTTTTCATATTTTTCCTAATATTGGGAAAGCCCAATAGATATTAGTGCCAACTTTTCTAACTTTCCAAATCTTACGACCTTCGCACAATTTCCTAACCAACTCGAACTTTTCGAAGTTTCTTAATTCAAATCTGGTCCGAGTAGAATTTTGTTGGTGGTTTCCCACTTACAATTTTAGCAATTCGCATGGCCTTCCATAAAGTGCTTCAAGGGTGCCATACCAATCGCCTATTGGTGACTACTATTATATGCGAATTCTACTGAAGGTAAGTGCTGCTTTTGATGTCCTACAAAGTCCATGATGTAAGCTTTCAACAAATCCTCCAAGTTCCCATTCCCTCCTTCAGTTTGTCCGTCGGTCTTAGGTTGGAAGTGGTGCTAAGATTTAGCGATGTTTCTAAAACTATTGAAGTTCCCAAGGCTGCTGGCAAACTCCTTCAAAATTTGCTAGCAATTAAGGGTCCTTATTACTAATAATGCTAATCGAAATTCCATGAAGTCGAACCGCCTCCTTGATATGAATCTGCGCTATAGACATGTGGTTCTATTGCTCAAATAGGAATAAAAAGGTCTTTTTCCATCCTTATCGAATAGAAAATTCTCTCCACATGTCTATATATTTTATGTCTTTCTTAAAGGTGGCATTCTATGAGCTAAAATTTATTTTTCCCAAAATTATAATGTTTTGGGATGGAAACATTTATTTACTTGAGGTTGCTAACCTAATTTGCTCATTAACTTCCAGCCTAACCTATGGTTTATCGCTAGTTAAATGTCCCCATAAAATTTTATTATTTACATTGCTTCTTAATATGTATATATTTATCAAGTGGTTTAATCCCATTTATAAAATCAACACAGGAATAAATTAGGATATATCATATACCACATCATACGCTTTTCCAATAACTAAGGGAGACAACTTGCAATTGCAAGCCAAAAACTTTAAAAGAAAATTTTGTTGGAAGCTATCATTTATTATCAAGTGATATAATTGGTGTTGAGGCCTTACCATTCCTTACTAAATTAAGATGGATATTCTTAATATGTCATTCCATTATTACCCATTTTCCATAATTTTCCTTTTTGGTTTCTAATAAAGGTGGTTCATCCATTGCTTCAACTAATATATCCATAGTAGTTGATCATTACTGTCAAAATTGGACCATCCATAATTAAACTTATTTAATCCTTTTAACCTTCTTCAAGTTTCAAAATCTATCCATTACTTAGATCCAATACTTCCATAAATGCCCCCATTAAGTTTTCTAATCAATCCTCATTTAATTCCTCTCATTAATTACAAATTATTGTCCGTTAGATTTGTAATTAATGTCAATAAATTCTGGTTTGTTAATTACTAATTAATACACACATAGTCGTAATTTATACTATTTATATATATTCTTATTTTTAGTTGTTAAGCGTGCTTATATGTGTATACTAATTTCAAAACTAGAATGCTTATGTTCATAATTTCAATTTATAGCTGTCTATAAAAAGGACTACCATTACAATCTCCCATAAATTAACCACGAATGAAATTTTTGTTCTATTTGAATTTCAAAGAATTATTTCTTTTCTTTTATTGAAAGAGATAGTGTAAATAAATGGAAAGAATATCCATATCCTACACATCTCTTTCCCTTTTTGGTGCATCCTTTGTTAATTCAAACAACGCGCTTTTATATATCTGTTGAAATATTGTAATTTATGGAAATTACATGGAAACTGCTCTAAATAAATTAAAACAGGAAAAGTTACATTCTAAACTATCTAAGGCAACCTAATCCACAACCCAATTATAAATCTGAAATATCTTTACACTTTACCAAATTCTTCAAATAGTGGTTTGGAACTGATTTCAAATTTCTGGATCAGATTCTATTTCCATTTTATCCATTTCCTAAAAACCATAGTTTGTCCTACTTAGGGAGTAATCCCTATCTACTCTATAAAAATTTGGTTTTCACTATTCTTTATGAAACCAGAATTTTAGCAACATATAAAATAATTTAAATAAACATTTTTTTATACAAATGAACTTATTTCATTAAATTTAAAATCGACATTTATTACCCTATTTCTTGTAAAATTCAAAATTTCACAAACATGGAGTAACAAATTAAAAATCTCCCTCTTTGCAAATACAAACATAGAAACCTTCGTTAAGAACTCAAAATTGCTTAGTTCTAAGAAGGAGCAAAATAATTTTTTTTTTTTAAACTTTCTTCATTAAAGACTTAGTCTTTAAAAGTTAGCCTTTTAATTCATAATATTCAAAAATTTCTTGGTTTTCAAAAAGGAACTATGAAAAACTTCCCTTTTCAATGATTTACTATAATAAAGACTTGCTCCTTTTGAAAATAGGATTTTTTACCCAAAACATTCAAAAACCCAATTATCATTCTAGAATAATAGACTACACATTTATTATTTTAAAGATTTTTTTGGTTATAAGGCAGTTATATTATTTTAAAATATACGTCCACATCTGTTGCTTTATAACTCAAAATATACTATCATTTAACCAAAAAAATTTCATAACTTTGTTAAACACTTCCACAATTTTTTGTAATCCTTTTCTTTATCAATTCCAATTTATTTAGTTTCCAATTTTTAAATCCAATAATATTCTTATTTAAACAAGTTATAAATTCAAGTAGGAAAGATGTATATATAAAATTCTTATGCCTTTCATTATATACAAAAATATCCTAACTCATTTATTAATTATCATTCAAATCCATTCAATCGTCAAAGATACCTTCTACAAATTTAAACGATGGAAAAATGGAGTAAACAAAGATAACTTCTATCTTATTCCTGTTACTAATCTCCTATATTATTTATCACAGTATTGAAAATCCAAATTCTATTACTACCTAAGTATCAGCTATTATTCTGTGTATTTCCTTATACGAGAACGTTCCTCCTACCTATCTTATCGACCATTCTTATCCTTTTATTTTCTGTTTCTTTATTACATTCAGGTGTCATTTCCATTTATTCACCCTTTTAAATGATTTTAAGGAAAAGAACATCCAAATTTATATAGTAGAAGAAATGATATAAAAATAGAACAATCCAAAAATAAAGAATCCAAAAGTTGAAAACCTTTAATTCAACAAATTTTAAATTGAGAAGTTAACAAATGAGAATTTCTTATTTTTTTCAACATTTCAAGTCAATAAATTTACAATTAAAAATCATCCACCATTTTTTTTAAAATGTTTCACCACTTTTAAGATTACATCCTCTTTCTAAACTTTTTACAAATGACAATATATTTCCAAAGCCGTCTAAAATCACTTTCTATCAAAAAATTTCAACTTATAATACATTAGATCTTCACTAAATAATCTTTTGAAAAGCTCTTTCAAGACATTCAAGGAGTTTTTAAAAACCTTTTTATCAAACTATTTTTCATATTGTAGGATTTAAAAATTGGTTTTAATTGTTCTTTCCTTTGAACTTTCCTATACAATCCTCTTGAAATATTCTGGTTATCTTCTTGTAGTGATTAATGTACATCTTCTTACGTAAGCCCTTTTCATTCCTTCTTTCTACCTCACTTCTAAATTTTTTTTATACCAATATTCTACCTTATACTATTTACTTAACATTTTATTTATTACCTCCATAAATGTCACTTTGTCCATATTAAATGGTTGTTACCTTAACAGACGTTTATTAAAGATATTTACTTGCTTATTCAAAATTAAACCTATTTAACTTCTTCCTTATCTTCCAATAATTACCTCAATGGTCTTATTGATCTATTTAATTTCTTGTAACTCCTCGCTTATGGCACATTCATTGTCTATTAAATTTTTAGATTACAACCTTTCTTTCTACATTTTCTATCCCTATTATCCAATATGTTTATAGGGTCCACAATTATACGGAAATCTAGGTCTAATAAAGGAGTCAATTACTATTCGGCTTCTCGTTCCTTCCCTATGTTGTGGTCATGCTTGTTTGTACCAAAATTGGGCACAACACTCTTTGGAAGTTTTTGAAGAGATAAAATGAAGAAATTAAATGGAAAGAGAGGAATTATCTAACAAAAACTCCAAATTTCAGATATGAAAATAATTAAAATGCAAGGAGACACAAGAATTTAGAGTGGTTCGGCGTATCGCCTACGTCCACTATGAAGTTGATAGCTTTACTGAACTTTCTTTGAAGATTAGAAGTGAATTCAATGAATTACAACAAATAATTATGATTTGTAGCAGTGAATTTCGTTATTGACAGCAGCAAGGGAGTTTAGATCTGGATCCGGCAGAGTCTGGGCGTTGGAGATCTCAAAGAAGAAGCCCCTTTTCTGTATGCCCTGGGGCTCTATTTATAGGTGTAGGAGGCTGGTATTTCGCTCAGATCTCGGGAGACCCTCTCTGGCACGTGACCAGGCCCGCGCGCCCAAGCCCGTGAAGTTTCGGTCTGATCCGTGATCGATACGAACGGATTTCGTATCTATCAAGATTTCATCTAATGGAGTCGAAATTTGGCATGGACATTCTTTAGCATGCATGTAGTCTTCTGTGAAAATTTCATAGCATTTGGACTTGTAGATTAGGAGATATGATCGATACGAAACGGGATTCTCGGTTGGCTGTTTCGTTTGACTCCATCTGTTCGACTCGGTCCTGTTCGACTCGGTCACTTCGAGTCGATGGCGGCATGTGTTGGCAGGTTGATGTGGCGTGCGTCTTTCGCATCGATCTACAGCGTACCTAGATCAAATTGATGAAAGTCTAATTTGAATCGGTTGATGTTGACTTGTTCGCATCAATGGGAGGTGTGCATTTCGTATCGATTGGTGATCTATCGATACGAATAGAACCTGTAAGACTAAGCGATGCGAAGCAGGTGCAAGTGTTCGTTGCCGATGGATACGAAGTAGGCATTGGTCGATCGAGTCGAACTATTGCTTCCTGATGGATATGAATTTGGTCGAGTCGAACAGTGGTTCTATGATGGAGTCGAAGTGGAGCGAGTCGAGGTGGAGCGAGTCGAACATCGGTTCTCTAATGGACGCGAAGTGGAGCGAGTCGAAGTAGGCACTCCTGATGGATTCGAACTGAGCGAGTCGAACGCGAGGCTGTTTTTATTCAATTTTGCATCGGTCGTAACTTGAGCATACGAATTCGGATTGACTTGAGATTTGGAACATTGGCTCTCATAGCTTCGCTTGTCGTGTCAAACTAGTTTTAGCTCGATCCGAACTCGGACAAAATTCGTCGAATTCCCTAGTGAGCCTGTGTATAACCGATCTCTAGGACGGACCGTCACTGGTTACTAGTCTGTTCCTTGGTGTTACGGCTTTGCCAAAAGGCGGGATAACATTTGCCCCCCAAAGTACGTCTTGTGGAAAAATGATGTGCTTTGAAGTGCTGCAGTCTCCATTCTGAATAGTTATTGTCTTTTTGATGAATGTTGTAACCTTTGACTGTTTTTCTTGATAATGTAAACTATTGACTGTCAACTACTGTGCCCTGCATTGTTGCAACTGATTGCTGTATGCTAGTGATTAGCTGTTTGTTGTTGTAATCGTTATCAGATGGGTTTCCCACTCCTGTAAATCTGGAATATCGAATATTAGTCCGACATACATGCATATATGTTAATCTGACTCTCGTTGACGTTTGTACGTTCACGAGTCGTTGTCAGTTTATTTTATATTGAATTCCGTATCGATCCTCTCCTGAACCGACGTGAAATTCGTTGTAACAATGCTCGATGGTTGTTTTTGAATGTTTCTTCGTAACGATCCTTTCTTGAATCGATGTGAAGGGTTGAAACATTGAAAATGATTTTCATTGAATTTATGGATGTGAAATGAGCATTTCGAATCGATGGATGTGGGGCTCGATGGATACGAACTGCATAGGAGACGGAGTCGAAGGTGATCGATACGAAGTGTGGTTTCATATCGATGGAGTCGAACTGATTGCTCGTATTGTTGCACTGGAGATGGAGTCGAAGATAAACGATACGAAGAGGAGCTTCACATCGATGCACTAGAGATGGAGTCGAAAAGCTTGTTCAAATCGGTCCCGGGGTGATGTCTCGTAACTGGTCGAATCCACCGGGATGCGAATCGTTTATTCCTTTTGCTTTCGAGTCCATATAAATACTCTATACTTAGCCATTTTTTCACTTTTTAACTTTTATACTCTTGCGCTCTCATTTTCGTATCGTTCAGACTCTCGGAGAAAAGAAGATAACATTCTTGCCTTCGAACCGATTCAAATCCTCAATCACTCGAACTAACTGCCAGATTTAGGTAATCCACTAAGCGAATCCAACATGTGAACAATGAGACTCGATCTCTAACACCAAATCAACCAGAGTCGTGATCGATCGAAGATTTCTTGGCCTCAGCTTCGCGTCGATCTGGAGTAGGAGCTTCGAGATGATGAGACGGAGGCCTTCGTATCGATCGATGGCTGAGCTTTGCATCGAATCGAGTGCTTTGAATACGTGGATTGATACGAAGGGGTTGCGCCTGATCGATTCGAAATGATGGCCTTGGATCGAGTCGAAGTGGATGGCTTTGGATCGTTTCGAAGCGGCAGCCTTGGATCGAGTCGAAGTGGATGACTTTATCGATTCGAAGTGGCGGCCTTGGATCGAGTCGAAGTGGAGGCCTTGGACCGATTCGAACTGCGCAGCACTTGGATCGATACGACAGTGTCCCTGAGTGACCGATACGAAATCGAACCTGATCGATGCGAACTTGAACTTGAGCGACCGATTCGAACATGAACTTTTGATGATTGACAATGAACATAACTTTGATGACATCGAAAAACCTTGTGCATCTGGACATCTAACTCCGACGAGCTTCATTTTTGGCATAATTAGACTTGACCTTTGGACTGCATATTTGATTTCCCTTCGAAGCTCGTTGACGGAACTGCAACTCTGACAAAATTTTAACAAACTTTAACTTGGATTGATTGCTAATTTCTAGATGGCACGGTTGTGATGGTCAGCGATGACGGTCAGTCCGACTGAATTTCGAAGTCTCGTCGTTTACATGCTTTTTCCAATTCTGTAGAACTTCTTAAATGATATATAGTACCGCACTGCAAAACACACTCACACACTTTACACTGGGGGATGCACGAGCGTTATTGTCTGTTTAACAATGATTTTTCATAAGCTAGCTAGTCATGGAACCTTCAAGTTCTCAGTAGCAGGAACTCTGGAGTTCAATTCCTTCAACCATCGAAATACCGGTTATTGAAGCCGAAGTTATAGACCCAGCTCCGGATGAGCGTCCGGGTGCCCGGTTCATTTGTCGTCCACAAGATGCTGTGCCGTCCGATATCTCCGAAGATATGCTGGGACGGATTTGTTTAAGGCATGGCATGTCGCTCGATGAAGTGCTACTGCCTGGGCCAAATGACAGGCCGCATGATCCCCCGGAGGGGTTTACTGCCTTTAACCGTCATGCCTGTACGGCAGGAACACTTCCTCCTTTCAACCAATATATAAGGGAGATGTTATCATTCCTTGGAATAACTCCATCCCAGCTGCACCCCGACGGATATGCTTTGTTGAATAGCACCTTCATTCTGTTTATGGAGATCCTCTTTCGACCACCAAAGCCGATCGAGATCAGATATTTATTTAATGTTAAGAGCCGTGGAGACAACCCTTCTTTCACCTTCTTGGAAGTGGTCAGGAACTGCCACATTGTAATGGGCTCCTGGGGAAGGCTAAGTTATTTCAAGACCGAATGGTTCTACGTTCGGTGCCCCCCTGGATTTGCTAGGCAGTGGTTGGATAGACGTAAGCGTTTTCTCTTGAATTATCAAGATAATAATAACTGACTTCAAAACTGACATACTTCTCTTCCTTTTATAGCTGCAATCTCTCGACCTGACGGTGCATACTTCAGAGAGCTAGTTCGGATTCTCCAAGCGTTTCCGGGCGAAGAGAGGCATATTGACTTGGTTCTGACCGATAGAAATTTGAGGACCGTCAGGCTGATAGAACGGAGGTAGAGCTACAGCTGGAAGGGACACTTAGAGTGGTCCCGAAGAAACGGGTGAAGCGTAAAGCGCCCGCAGTCGTGATAACCGAAGAAGTTGATCCGGAGAGAACGCCTACCGATATCGAGCTCCCAGTTGGGCCTTCTTCCGATGTCCAGGATTCAAGAGGAAAGAGAAAAGGCAAGGCTATTGCTCACAAGCGTTCTAAATCCGAGAGATTTAAATCCGTGGTTGTGTCCTTGCCCGTCCCGGGGATTAGAATTTCGGAGGCTCCTCCCCCGCAAGTAGGGAATCCTTTTGAAGGGCTTGCTGATATTCCGATTCTGGATTATGTATCGTCTCAACACGACGTCGTGATGGAGGAGCTTGATAATGCTCTTGAATTGAGCGGGTTGCTTGCTATGAGTATGGCCGACATTTCCGGTTGGTCGGGGGGTTGCACATGCATACACTTCACTGCACTACATGATTCATAACCGTAGATCATCCAACTTAAGAAATCACTAACTCTTCCTTCGCTTCTCATTTTCAGGTACTATGTCTGGGAAAGGATCGATGCTCGGGAATCTTCGCTCGGCCCGAAAGGCCTCTTCTTATTACGATTCCCACAGGAGGGACTCGGACAAAGATCGCGATCGCGAGTACTCTAACCAGGATAGGTACGGGCATGATAGGGACAGGGAATACAGACATCGGTCTAGATCACGCTCTCCTCCTCTTAGACTTCCATCCCCACCTCCCATTTTTGTTCCACACTCGCTAGAGCCTCCTCATCACAGGCCATCTTCTCATACTTCTAGATCCGAGACTCATCTTCAGAGAGTTGAGACCACGACCTCCATAATTGCAGAGCAGGTCCCAGCCGAGCCCACCGGAGAAGGGGCCCTTAAATTAGCTCAAATGAAGAAGGATTTTCCAAATATTTACTTCGATGGTTATGTCTATCCGTCACACTTAAAAAGAATTCCATCTAGAGTGGAAAACACGATGCATGATTACGTTCATGACATCTACACCCAGTATAGAGAGTGGGTAAAGGCTGTAGAGAAAGCTTCTAAGGTGGCCTTTGAGCGAGCCAAAGCACTTGAGAAAATGGAGACTGATCTTGCTCAAAGGGACCGGATCATTCAGGTGCTCACTGCTGAGGCCGAGTCTTCTCAGAAATCTGAAATTGCGGCTACCAAAAAAGCTGACGAAGCGAATGTGGCCGTGGAGAGGTTGAGGCAGACACATGTTGCCTTGGTGGAGGAGATGAGCCATCGGAATACTACAGTTACCGCCGAACGGGATGTGGCGGTCAAGGAACTCAATGAGCTTAAAGCTAAATTCTCCGACATGGCCAAGGAAAAGGATGACGCGAATAACACAGCCTAGGAGGCGTGCGAGTAGGCTGTTCTGCTTAGGGGTGAACGGGATGCGGCTGTGGCTAAAGTCCACAAGGTGGAGACTAAGGTCGAGGAGAAAGTGAAGTCGGCCGAGTCCAGGCTAGAGGCTGACATCGAAGACCTTCTCGTTGTTTACAATGCTAATGTGCTGAGGCACAGGGGTCTAGCCTGGCTCGATGATTATCCGGCGCATCTGTACAACGCCTGGGGCCGAATGGTTAAAGAAGAGAGGGAGGCGCATCTGGGCGAGTCTGTAGATGAATTCGAACTCGAGAATCGCATTCTGACTGAAGATGAAAAGAAGATTCTTCACGAGTCAATGATTCTACATGAAAAGGAAAGACTCGGCGGCGCCCAACACTTTGAAATAGGAGAGGGTTCAGGGGTTGAACATCATGAGGCGAGTCTTGAAATTCCAGTGTCAACCCAGCCCGAATCCTTGTCTGCGGTCGATCCCCAAGCCGTTCCTACTTACGATTCGGATCAGCCGCAGATGCCTCCGGCTACAGCGAAAGTGACTGAAGCCGTTCCGCCGCCATCAAGTCAAACTAAGGAAGGTATTCTGAACATTCCACATATCTACCTTAGGTCGGAATCTTTATCTGAATTAGATTCTAACAGTTCTCCTATTTTTTGTCCAGTGATCGATGCTGCACACGCCGGGCCTCCTGTTACTCAAGAATCACATCAGACACAGGAGGCTATCGTTACCGGAGCGATCACCATGACTACAACTGCCCCACTTGACGATATGCAGGGGAGTATGATTGTGTTTGATGAGCAGCTGATGGAAGAACTCTTTCGCCGTCATGGCGATCCTTTAGCTGACTTACCATTTGTCATGGGTGGAGGCGCTCCTGCTACAAGTTCTTCAATGCCGACTACCGATGCCCCCATCGGGGCTCGAGCAGTTACTGAAGAGGAAATGTTCGCCCAAATCGACGCTGAAATGGCAGCAGTGGCTCATGGTGGCAGTTTTGAAGGTGGTATGGCAGCACCGGGACCAGCTCCGCTTAGAATGATATCTCCCGGTGGCACCGTTTTCATCACTAGCATGCCCATTCCACCTTCTGTACTTGATCCTGTTCCTCTGACTCCGCCCGTAGGAACCATCCCTATTCACTCGAGCTCGGAGGAGGATGTCGATATTATGCCATCGCCCGGAGACCGACCACCGAAAGGCAAAGGCTCAAAGAGGAAGGATAGTGGCGACTCCAGTGGGCCTGCACCGAAAAGGAAGCCGCATAATAAGAAAGATTAGACATGCTTCCTTGGTGTAATTCTGACTTTCATTTTGTTGGCCGTGTATAGATGCGGGTTCGGCCCCTACTAGTAGGAATTTTTTGGAACAAACTTGTATACGAACTCCTTTTACAATCAATAGAAATGAAACTTCTTTTTTTTGGCTTCTTTTCTGTCATTGTGTATTTGTCTAAGTGTTTCAATATCTGAAGTGCACTTGTGATGTTTCAGCTTCCGAATCAAGTTTGTTTTTGTTCGCCAAGTTCGGAAACTGTGGACATGGTTTGGGACCGAGAATCGAGTTGAATTTTGACGTCGCATCGCTTCAGCCAATGGTTGATGCTTAAGTCCTGCCCCCCAATCTCAGGGATGAGTTGTGGAACATCAGTCAGCGATTGCTTCTTGCTTGCTTCCTGTTGAGTCTAGTGCCACTGAACGGATGTTTGAGTCAAGTAGAGACTGAGCGGTTTTTCAAAGTTTGTCTGATTGTCGATGATCATATCCGCACTCCGGGGATTCTCATTTGTTTACTGGCGGTTGGTCACGCCGGCTTAAGTTTTAATCATATGTCCGCGATCCGGGGACTTGGAATCGACATTTATACTTTGACTCGCACTCTGGGAGTTCGGAGTTGATATTTACACTCCAATTCGCGCTCTGGGAATTTGGAGTTGATGTTTATACTCCGCTTCGTGCTCTGGGAACACGGAGTTGATGTATATACTCCGACTCGCGCTCTGGGAGTTCAGAGTTGATGTTTATACTCCGCTTCGCGCTTTGGGAACTCGGAGTTGATGAGTAGACGGTCAATCACATCCGTTGTATGTTTTTGGATTTCGTTCCCACTCTGGGAACGAGAGGTGTACCAGGATCGTCGGATCACATCCACCCTGAGTTAACAAGTGAGGTCGTTAGATGGACGGGTCCATCCTCATCAAGCTTGGTGTGGATACGGACAAAGTCATTGGGAGGACGGATCCACCCTCTTCATAGACATATTTTTATACTCCAGTTCGCACTCGGGGAATCTGGAGTTGATGTTTATACTCTGACTCACACTCTGGGAGTTCGGAGTTGATGTTTATACTCCGACTCGCACTCTGGGAGTTCGGAGTTGTATCAGGATCATGGATGGTCAGATCAAACCCATCCTGAGTTGACAAGTGAGGTCGTTGGATGGACGTGTCCACCGTCCTCAAACTTGGTTCAGATACGGACGAAGTTGTTAGGCGGACGGATCCACCCTCTTCGTAGGCGTATTTTCAATACTCCAGTTCACACTTTGGGAATCGGGAGTTGAGTGAGGGATTGTCGTGTATCAATCCGTTTTTTCCTTTGATGTGATGGCTTGTCCCCAAGCTCGGGTTTCGCTTAGTGAGTGACCGGTTGCACCACAGTCACTCTCTACTTGAATAAACTCCACCGTATGGTGAAACTTAGCTCTCCGTGCATAGTGATGATCATATGAAGCATTTCAAGTAACTCACAGCTCTGGCTTGAAGAGATTGCATTTTATTGCTGAAATAAGAAAATATGGCAAAGTCAGTTGCCTTATTACAGATTCTAATTTCGAAATGCAGAAACAAATTGCGAAATGGAAAAATAAACAAAATGGATAAACATAGCCTGTTATGTGTAGTAGCGGCGAAGACTCTCGATATTCTAGGCTCTTGGCAAAGTAAGACCGTCAACGGTCGATAATTTGAATGTGCCATCTCCGAGCCTTTGTTCAATAACACACGGTCCTTCACATGTCGGCTTTATATGCGAAGGAACCAGATAAATTCTTTTTAGGACGAGATCGCCTAGTTCAAAGGTTCAACGGCGGACCTTGGCGTTATACAATCGGGCGACTCGACTTCGATGCGCGCCTGCCCTCAAATCAGCCTCTTCACGCTTCTCATCTAGTAGATCGAGAGATTCAGCAAGTAATATAGCATTTGTCCTTGGATCATAGTATGTCACATGATGAGAAGGTACTTCTAGCTCGACTGGAATAACGGCTTCTGAACCATAAGAGAGAGAGAATGGAGTGTGACTGGTTGCGGTCTTGTGGGTTGTTCGGTAAGCCCATAAAGCCATAGGAAGTTCATCGACGCACTTGCCCCCGACCTTTTCCAGTCGTTTTTTCAGAATGGATTTTATAACTTTATTAACTGCTTCGACCTGTCCATTTGCCTGAGGGTGTGCAACTGTAGAGAATTCCTTTTGGATGTGAAATCGTTTGCAGAAATCTTTAAATTCAGCACTGTCGAATTGGGTTTCGTTGTCTGTAATAATGGTGTGTGGGAGACCGAATCGACATATGATGTTGCGATCTACAAAGTTGATTACTTTCTTCGTTGTTGTGGTAGCAAGAGCTTCGGCTTCGGACCACTTTGTAAAGTAATCAACTGCAACGATGGCTTATTTCGCACCACCTTTTGCCAGAGGTAGAGCACCAATGATGTCGATGCCCCACATTGCAAACGGCCATGGGCTGACCATTTGCGTTATCTCGGTAGGAGGAGCTCTAGGAATTCGGGTATATTTCTGGCACCTATCACATTTCTTTGCATAATCCGACGCATCGCGATTCACGGTCGGTCAGTAATATCCGTATCGAAGTATTTTCTTGGCAAGTGCTTGCCCCCCGGTGTGATCACCACATTCTCCCTCGTGTACATCGTGCAGTACTCGTTTAATTTCATCGTGAGCGATACACCGGAGTAGAGGGACTGAGTACCCTCTTCTGTACATGATTCCATTCTGAATGGTAAATCTCGAGGCCTTTCGAAGAACTTGTCTCTTTTCACTCCTGCGTTCCGGCAGGGTTCCGTGCTCAATGTAATTTTTGAGTGGAGTCATCCATGAGTCTTTTTCGGGGACGGTATCGCATACCCAGTCTATTTCTGCCCGGTCAATGCTCGGGGAGGATAACACTTCTATGGGAACGAGTCCCATTTGCTGAGCTTCGCCTCTACTGTCCAGCTTCGCCAATGAATCGGCTTTTTGGTTGCGTTCTCGAGGTATACAATAAATGGCGTAGTAATCAAACTGATTTAGTACTTCCTGAACTCGAGCTAAGTAAGCAGCCAGCCTTCAATCTCTTGCTTGATACTCTCCCCGTACTTGACATACAACTAATTGTGAATCACAATAAATTTCCACTGCGATAATTCTCAAATCTCTAGCAAGTTTCAAGCCAGCTAAGAGGGCTTCATATTCAGCTTCATTATTGGTCGCATGAAAATCGAACTTCAAAGCATAACATATGGATCGGCCTTCGGGAGTTTCAAGTACAACACCAGCGCCCGAACACTGGTCGTTTGATGCACCGTCGTTATAAAGCTTCCAGACGTATTCGGGGGATTCACTGGTTTCGGGCAAGTCCTCTGGAATGGTGAATTCAGCTATGAAATCGGCTAGGACTTGTCCTTGTATGGCCCATCTTGGAGTGTAAGTAAGGTCAAACTGGCTCAGTTCGATGTTCCACTTGAGTAACCTACCAGACGTCTCAGGCCACGAAAGGATCTGTCGTAACGACTGGTCGGTGTAAACAATAATGGGATGTGCCTGGAAATACGGTCGGAGTTTTCTTGATGCAATAAAAAGGCAATAAGCCAACTTCTCTAATTTCAGATAATTCCTTTCGGCCCCAGTCAATCGTTTGCTGACATAGTATACTGGCTTCTGTATCTTGTCTTCTTCTCGAATTAATGCAGCGCTGATAGGGTTTTCTGATATTGCCAAATATACAAACAACTTCTCATGATCAATAGGCTTCGACATGATAGGTGGTGTGGATAGATGTTGAACTAGTGCTTGGAAAGCGCCCTCACACTCTGTGGTCCATTCAAAGTTTCGTTTCCCTTTTTGGATTAGATCGAAGAAGGGAATGCATTTGTCAATGGACTTTGAAATGAACCTGCTCAATGCTGCTACCTTTCCATTGAGACTCTGGACTTGTTTTATGGTTTTCGGAGTTTCGAGATTTCTGATAGCCCAGATTTTTTCAGGGTTAGCTTCGATCCCTTAAGCGTTGACGATGAACCCAAGGAATTTTCCGGATGCAACTCTAAAATGACATTTTAGTGGATTTAGCTTCATTTTGTATTCTCGAAGTATGTTGAACATAGTTTCTAGGTCTTTAACATGGTCGGTGGAGAGTCGTGACTTCACAAGCATGTCGTCTACATATACTTCCATTGTTTTTTCGATTTGATTGGCAAACATCCGATTGACCAATCGTTGATAAGTAGCCCCGGCATTCTTGAGTCCGAACGACATAAATTTGTAACAGTAAAGTCCCAGATTGGTTACGAAGCTGGTATGTTCTTGATTAGGTAAATGAATCGGTATTTGATTGTAGCCAGAATACGCGTCCATGAAGGATAAGAGTTCATGCCCAACTGTCGAATCTACTAGCTGATCGATTCTGGGAAGCGGGAAACTGTCTTTTGGACATGCTTTATTCAAATCGGAATAATCGACACATGTTCTCCACTTTCCGTTCGGTTTTCGGACGAGCACGGGATTCGACACCCATTCAGGATATAGAGCATCCCGAATGAACCCGTTTGCTTTAAGCTTTTCTACTTCTTCTTTAAGGGCGGCAGATCTCTCTGGATCCATACCACGCCTTTTTGTTTGACCGGGACATGCCGCGGGTCAATATTCAAAGTGTGGCTCGCGATGTCCGGCGAGATCCACACATGTCGGAATGCGTCCAGGCGAATACATCAAGATTCGCTCGTAGAAATTCAACCAATTCCTCTTTAGTTTGCTGGCTTAGCTGAGACCCAATCTTTATCATTTTCGAATCATCGTCATTGTCAATTGGGACATCGATTGTCAGTTCGGCCAGGGATGCTTGACTTTCTTTAGATTCTCCTTCGTCTTCAGTTTCTCTTGGGTCAAGATCCTTGAGGAATTGGCTGGGGTGCCCGGGCCTAGGCCCGGGCGTTAATTATCAATTATCAGTAAAGCGAACGCAGAGAGATTCCTCCATGCCCTTTCCTTTCTCCTTTCGCTGCGCCTCCCGCAGCTCAGCAACATAACATGCTCTGGCAGCAGCCTGATCTCCCTGAATGATTCCTACTCCATGATCAGTGGGAAATTTTAGAGTCAAACACCACGGGGCGATGGCTGCCCTGAATTCGGCGAGGACCGGTCAGCCCAAGAAAGCATTGTAAGGGGAGTCTATGTCCAAAACAATGAACTGTAACATCCATACTCTCCGACGTCCTCCAACTCCCAACTCTATTGGCAGTTCCACCATTCCAGTGGGTATAGTAGCACTTCCGTTGAAACCATGGATTCGGGATTGACAAGGTTTCAAGTCCGTGGCTTCCATTCTCATTTGATCATAGGCTCGTTTAAACAAAATGTTCACAGAGCTCCCACTGTCCACTAAGATCCTCTTCATCCACGTAAGACCTACTTGAGCTGAGATGACCAGCGGGTCGATAGTGGGGGATTCGACTTTGTCAGCGTCTTGTTTCCTGAACATGATTTCATCTGTCATCGTCTTCTGTTGCTTGGCCGGAGCCCCTTCATCAAAGCTACTACAACACTCGAAGTCCGCATGCCTAATAGAACTGGCATACGACTCCATTTCCTTCCAGCTTCGATCTGCTGGATGAGGACCACCACTTATTGTATTGATAACCAACCTTCCGCCAGTACGAGTGGGTTCCTCTTGTCTTTCCTGATTCGACGCACGATTCTGATTTGAGGGGCCCGCACCACCAGACTGCGGCGCCCGCACATACTGATCCAACTTCCGTTCACGTATCAGTTTTTCAATGAGGTCTTGTAAGTGACGACACTCATTGGTGTTGTGGCCATAGCTTTCGTGGAATCTGCAAAACTTTCCTGTCTGGATTTGTCTTTTAGTTGGTGGCTTTGGAGCAGGTTTCTTGTATTGCGTGGTATTGCAGGTTTGCAAATACACATTTTCCAACGACGTATTCAATGGAGTGTAATTATCGTACATGGAAGCTCTACGCCGTGGACCACGATTCTGGTCGCGTTTTTTGTTTTGATTTCCATTGTCCCTATGCTGATTCTGTTTATTTTGTACGTTCGACTGAACTTTTCCAGAACTATCTTCGGACTGTTTGACAGCGATGTTACTCTGGATTCCTTCGATGTTGGGTCCTGTGTCATCTTGCTTCCTAGACTGTTTCGCATCCTCCCTTCTCAAGAATTGGGCTGCCTTGGAATAGAAAACGGTCCAATGACGCAGGTGGTTTTCCAGCTAACCAATTTCCGAACTTGGAATCAGCATCAATCCCCTTAGTCAATGCCATCGGAATAGAGTTATCATTGGGATTGCTTATTTCTGCACACGCAGCATGGAATCGCTCCAAGTAACGTCTAAGTGTTTCTCCGAGAGCTTGAGTAACACTAGACAAAGTGTTAACATCTTTAGGCCTTGTCACGTGCATACGGAATTGTTCAACAAACTTGGTGGCCATCTGGTCAAAACTAGAGATGGATCGTGGTGGCATATGAGTAAACCACATGGTAGCAATTCCCCCCAGGGAAATGGGGAAACTACGGCATTTTACTACATCATCGGCTCTCGCAGCATTCATCAACCATTCATATTTCAGGATGTGTTGATTGGGATCAGAACTCCCTTCATAGACTGGAAGAGTTGGCATCCTAAAGCGCCGAGGTGGTTCAACATATAATATGTCATCGGTGAAAGGGGTATGACTCCGGGAGATTCCCCAGTCGTCATTACTAAGACCCTGGCTTTCACGGATCATTTGATGAATCATCGTTGGTATATCCGGCATTCGGATACTTGGAGCATGTTGTGCCAAGGTGTGGTCGGGTTCCACAGCGCGAGTCTGGACCGGACGCGGTTGACAGTCCGTGCCTCGCCTCCTTGGTTCAACATTTTCCGGGACGTAAGGCTCTGGAGTCTGCTCTCATTGGCTACGATGAGGATCAGCTTGGTTTCTAGCATCAGCTCCTTGTTCGGTAGTGGTGGTAGTAGCAATGTTGCTCGTTACATGATAAGGAGCCGCACCTCCTCGGGATGAAGGTCCTGTATGATGACTAGTGGATGGTCCAGTTCTGGGTTGTCCAAGATTCGAAGGAGGTTGGTGCCCTGTGGCCTGGGTGTAGCTTACATCCAACCGTGGGCGCGTGGATCGGCGATGACCGTCAGATGAGGCTGAACTCTCTGTGGAAGAATAAGAACCTTGGTCTCTTCTGGATCTTCTGCGCCTTTGGTGATTTAACTGGTTGGTCAACTCTGCGTTGGCGTGCAATTGTTCAGTTAGCTGTTGTCGACTCTAGGTCAATTCTTGGAACAACATATGGAACTCTTGCCTGGTAACCGGGCCTGTTGGATCTGAAGGTCCGGCGGCATCTTGGTTTGATGGAGGCAATTGCGCGGGATTCTACCTGTCCCGTCCTCCCTGATCAGCAGCTGTAGAAGTAGTCTGTGTACTTACCATGGTTAATTGGTGAAAGTCCTTTCCTAGATCTGATGCAAATCTGAATAGAATGGAAGGGCTTCAAAGTTCTAGATCTGGTTCTTCTTCTTGGATTTATGCAATCCGATATAGATAGGAGATCCAAAGAGCAGGAGAAAATGGGGTTTTTCTCAGTGAAAGCACCAAAGTGTTTGTACCAAAATTGGGCACAACACTCTTCGGAAGTTTTTGAAGAGACAAAATGAAGAAATTAAATGGAAAGAGAGGAATTATCTAACAAAAACTCCAAATTTCAGATATGAAAATAATTAAAATGCAAGGAGACAGAAGAATTTAGAGTGGTTCGGCGTATCGCCTACGTCCACTATGAAGTTAATAGCTTTACTGAACTTTCTTTGAAGATTACAAGTGAATTCAATGAATTACAGCAGATAATTATGATTTGCAGCAGTGAATTTCGTTATAGACAGCAACAAGGGAGTTTAGATCTGGATCCGGCAGAGTCTGGGCGTTGGAGATCTCAAAGGAGAAGCCTCTTTTCTGTATGCCCTGGGGCTCTATTTATATGTGTAGGAGGCTGGTATTTCGCTCAGATCTCGGGAGACCCTCTCTGGCACGTGACCAGGACCGCACGCCCAAGCCCGTGAAGTTTCGGTCTGATCCGTGATCGATACGAACAGATTTTGTATCGATCAAGATTTCATCCAATGGAGTCGAAATTTGGCGTGGACATTCTTTAGCATGCATGTAGTCTTCTATGAAAATTTCATAGCATTTGGACTTGTAGATTAGGAGATATGATCGATACGAAATGAGATTCTCGGTTGGCTGTTTCGTTCGACTCCCTCTGTTCGACTCGGTCCTGTTCGACTCGGTCACTTCGAGTCGATGGCGGCATGTGTTGGCAAGTTGATGTGGCGTGCGTCTTTCGCATCGATCTGCAGCGTACCTAGTTAGAATTGATGAAGACAGTCTAATTCGAATCGGTTGATGTTGACTTGTTCGCATCAATGGGAGGCGTGTGTTTCGTATCAATTTGTGATCGATCGATACGAATAGAACCTGTAAGACTAAGCGATGCGAAGCAGGTGCAAGTGTTCATTGCCGATGGATACGAAGTAGGCATTGGTCGATCGAGTCGAACTGTTGCTTCCTGATGGATATGAATTTGGTCGAGTCGAACAGTGGTTCTGTAATGGAGTCGAAGTGGAGCGAGTCGAGGTGGAGCAAGTCGAACAGCGGTTCTCTGATGGACACGAAGTGGAGCGAGTCGAAGTAGGCACTCCTGATGGATTCGAACTGAGCGAGTCGAACGCGAGGCTGTTTTTATTCAATTTTGCATCGGTCATAACTTGAGCATACGAACTCGGATTGACTTGAGATTTGGAACGTTGGCTCTCATAGCTTCGCTTGTCATGTCAAACCAATTTTAGCTCGATCCGGACTTAGACAAATTTCATCGAATTCCCTAGTGTGCCTGTGTATAACCGATCTCCAGGACGGATCGTCACTGGTTACTAGTCAGTTCCTTGGTGTTACGGCTTTGCCAAAAGGCGGGATAACAATGCTCTCCTCAGTCCACTCCTTACGATTCGATCCCTGCTCCATAAGTAATTGGAGTAAAAGTATAAACTTAACTCTATTTATTAACCCATAGTCACTTCGCCCATCCTTTCGAAATATGGTCACAACTACTTCTATAGTCGAAATTTATATAGTTAAAGGTATATTCAAAGTAATATATTTATAGTAAAACCCTTTCAAAAATAACAAGTACGCCACTTATACCACTGTTTATTGGGTATCCTAAACTATGATATTAACATGTAACAACCTGGCATTTCGAACCATTCAAATCGACAATCATCCACACATGCCAAACTTGAATTGCTCAAAACAACAGATCGTTAATTTACATTTGGCAAAACCCAGCATATACAGTAAATAAATCAATCATAGAATCACAGACATAGAGTAATACAACAATAAGCAGCGGAATAGATAAATAGTAGTTCATGAAGCTACTACAAAACATCAGAGTCTAAAGTAAAATACAAAAGAAATCAAATACATAGAAGTCTCACTACATAGGCAAATGACAAGTCTGAACATAAACAACTGGAATAACTGAAAATTGAATAGATAAATGATAGATCTTCAAACAAAGCTCCAAGCTCCAAAGGCGAGTCTCAAATGCTGTGACACTCAGTCTGACCCGAGCATAAAGCAAAACACAAAACACTCGAGTCAGGATTAACATTCTTATGCAAGTAATAAACTCAAGTAAAATGTCCAAGTGAAATGCAAGTAACTTAAAGGATGTTTGGGATTCCCATCCTTTAAGGATCCGTTAAACTATCTACATACATAGTACAATACACTACATAGATAATGTCTACAGTAAAGTAAAATATTAAAATAGCGTTAAGGCGTTACCCATATCCCCCTTAACACATTTTTATATATTCCCGTAGTGTATACAGATACTGTAAGCTCCACCAAACTGGTGGTTTACTCAGGGAGCACTCCATAGGTACGGTACAAACCAAAGTCATAGTGGGCGCGATAAGGCAAGTGACAAGGCACGCGAGGCAATGCCTAGGGTAGGATTCTACCGTTTGGTAGAACCGGGCTGGTGGTAACGCATAGCACCTCGAGACACACTTCTATAATCAAAGGTGCACCTAATCAAATCACAAAGTAATAGAATAGTATCGAAGAAGCATGCTCGATCGGAGGTGTGACCTCACTTGGCCCAGGTATAGCTCCTGTTTTAGTCACATCAAGCTGACTCGCGGGAGTCAGGGCTGCGTTCATACCTCATATAGACGTCGCCAAACCATCCTACTTCGTTCTGGATTCTCCACCACGTATACAGTTGTTAAAGTGGTTTTCAGTATTGGCAGAGAGTATGACAATATCCGATCCCGGTCTCTTTAACAACCAAACTATTATTTCACACCGTGGTCATTTTATAAAATCACTTTTATAATCATTTCAAACAGTTCATATTTCATATCAAAATATCATGTTCATTTCAAAATCATATCACTTTCGAAATCATATTCACTTTTGAAATCATATCACTTTCGAAATCATATTCACTTTCGAAATCATATTTATTTCCAAAAATCATAACCACAAAATAGGTCAAACCTCTGTCATTTAATACCTAACCCCAAGGCGGACTCCTCACTGGTACTATCTAATTGACATCGCTTGGAATCTCACTAGGTTACTTAATACTTTTTTTAGGAGAAAGGCGACCCCTTAGATTGCTCACTTAATAACTCAAACCCGAGGTGAAACCTTCCCAAGATATCCACTATCACTCTTGATTATAAATATGAAATCTCATTTGGTTACTTCATTCGGTAGGCAGGCGGACCCTAAAATAGACACTTAATACCTCAACCCTAAGGTAAACCTTTTTAGAAGCATCCTTATTTGTTTAGAATTTCACTAGGTTACTTAATACTTCCTTTTAGGAGAGAGGTGGACCCTACAGTCACTTAATAACTCAAACTAGAAGCGAACCCCTATGGAGATATCCCTCACCGCTCCTAATTCCATATTTGGACCATTTGATACTTTTCAATTGAGAAAGCAGGCATAAATCTCTCATGTCGTTACGGGTCCTAGGATTAGTGATATCTCACATTAGTAGTAAGTGCAGCCGATTACTGGTAGCCTCAAAGTAAATGGCAGTCTTCCGTCGAGTGACTCTACTGACCTCGCATCACTGACCTACTAAGTCCAACTAAACATCCTAAGTATTTACTTATATTATCTTAGGTAGAAGTTAGACTTAGCTTACTAATTCCCTTTTTATTTAAGGCAATAAGATTTACCTTAAATGCTTATCTACCCATAAATCCCCTTTTAATGCTCAGAAATATCAATTTGTCAACCAAATCCTAACGGACATTTCCTAAGACATTTATGTATGATTAATAATCTCAAATTAGTAACATTTTTATATCTATTCCATTTTTATCAGTCCCATTAACCCACTTGTCACCATTAATTGTAACTCCTAACTCATTTCCATTAATTGCCTATTAATTGGAGCTACAGTCTTTAATTTCCATACTAACCAATTATAATCCCTAATCTAATCCTATCCATTACTTCTCATTAATTGCCCATTAATTGGGGTTACATTCTTTTATTTCCTATTAATTATTGGCAATTCCTAATTTATTTCCCATTAATAGGAATTACTACATTTCCTATTCTACCTATTCGCTTCCTTAATTATAACAATAACCAATGAATGTTACGCATAAATAGCACACGAATAAACATCATTCTCCTTTATTAACGCTATAAATAAAAAATGTTACGGGTCCTAGGATTAGTAATATCTCACATCAGTAGTAAGTGCACCTGACTATTGGTAGCATCAAAGCGAAGGGCGGTCTTCCGTCGACTGACTCTACTGACCTTGCATCACTAACCTACTAAGTCCAATTAATCATCCTAAGTCTTACTTATATTATCTTAGGTAGAACTTGGACTTAGCTTACTAATTCCCTTTTTATTTAAGGCAATAAGATTTACCTTAAATGCTTATCTACCCATAAATCCCCTTTTAGTGCTCATAAATGTCAATTTAACCATAAAATCCTAATGGACATTTCCTAAGACATTATGTATGATTACTAATTTCAAATTAGTAACCTTTTTATATCTATTCCATTTTTATCAGTCCCATTAATCCACTTGATCCAATTAATTGTAACTCCTAACTCATTCCCATTAATTGGAGTTACAGTCTTTAATTTCCATACCAACCAATTGTAACCCCTAATCTAATCTTATCTATTACTTCTCATTAATTGCCCATTAATTGGGGTTACAATCTTTTATTTCCTATTAATTATTGGTACTTCCTAATTTATTTCCCATTAATAGGAATTACTATATTTTCTAATTCTACTTATTCGTTTCCCTAAATATAACAATAATTAACGAATGTTACACATAAATAATGCACGAATAAACGTTGTTCTTCTTTATTAATGCAATAAATACATATAAACTACCTAATAAAACTACTTATTCATATCAAAATATATTCTAGTCATACATATTTAACTAGAATATGCTTTTCGTATTTAATTTGCTGAAATTAGATTCCTTAGTAAGATTTTCCACTATCATTTCCACAAATTAGTTTTAGCACAAAAGGAAAGACTTACTACGTTTGAAATTATAAGGAATGGATAATTTCTTTTTATTTGGAATAAACAGTGTAAACACGAAGAATAAATCTATACTTTACACATCTCTTCCCTTTTTGTTTGTGGGTATTCCTTGTTAAATCAAACTTCGCCCTTTTAAAGTAAACAACTTTAGAAACATCACACGGATGTTCTTCCACAAATTAAACTACGGAAAATCTACAACCTAGCACAAATTTGGGCAATAATCCAGAAATCCTATTTTACACTCAAATACAGATCTGGAATAAAATATACAACATTCAAATTCTAAAATCTTTGGGACTGATTTTCAGATCTAGGTGTAAACATATTTCAAATTAAGTCTAAAACAAGAATATGTGGGCAAAAGTTTTATGTACTAATTTAAGCCTACAATTAACAAATAAAATTAATTTAGGTATAAAAATCAAACATATGCCAATGGAATAGGTTTAAAATCATAAACAATAAATAAAATTTCCCACCCACCTTTTAAAAGCGATCCAGATCTGAAGTAGAATCTTAAATTCATCTCCAATTCCTTTTTAATCCAAGAAATATGTATAAAAGAGTATATACATACATTAGAATTACATATCTGAGAAGATATTAGAGTTTGGGAGAGAAAATAGATACAAATATAAATATATAAATTACCTTAAATACGCGTATAGTTGATTCTCTTCTCTTCACTTTTTAATTAGATTTCTATTCTTCTCCAATTTGCATGAATATAGATATAAATATCTTATTTGTATAATTTAGAAATAAAGTGGAGAATAAGAAATGGCAGAGCTTTGTTACTGCCTCCAAAAAAAATGAGAAGAGAAGGGAGGGTTAGGCCTTAATTTATAAGTGCTAGAATCAACCAGAACCGGTAGATCGAAATATATTAAATCCGGGCCTTTGGGCCTAGGCTAACCCTAGTCGCCACACACGAAGCAGTCGACCGCCCCTATAAATTAAGAAGATAAGGTCAAATATGCGGGACAACCCATGTGCCCTAGATAATTAATATATAAACGTTAATTTATTCTATTCGAATTGTTTTTGTTATGAATTCATTTTTCATCCGTAACTTCTTTGTTTGGACTCCGATCGCAAAACTCCAAATATGAAAGTTGCTTAGAATTTTGTCACAAATGCAATGGTGCAACTTTCATGGTCAAATTCCGTCGTTTGAACAAATTCTATTTTTGAAGTCTAATCAATTAACTAACTAATTAAATAACTAACGCCAAATTATGGGGTGTTTCCCTATTTAAAAAGAATTTCATCCTCAAAATTTCACCAATGACTAAATGGTTTTGGCTCCTAATTATCCTAAACTATACAATCAATGAGTGTACAACCAATTTTACAACCGAACGTGCATAAGTGCATAGTATATTACTGTATCATCAAACAGAAAATATGTATGAAGAATTATTCTAAATCAGTTCCTCCTGTATGAGTGCATTTCTTTTGAAAATATTTTTTTTTGGAAAAATAAGACGCAAACAACCTATATGTATACTGGCAGTTCTATATGTATGCCGCTTTTGAAAAATCTTTTCAACCGAAACCCCCATACTCCTATGAATAGAAGTATGAAGCAACCAATTTTTGCATCCACTTCCTATCATCCAATAATCTAATGCATTGAAAAATTCCTAAACTTTACTCTTATGCTGGAAAAAGGAATTTAGGTGGAGAATTTCAATTCTTACCACTCTATAATCTTTTGATTCCCGTAGTAAGTGGAAATATCCTCACTGCCCCGGATTTACTCTAAATTTTCCACATACTAAATGCATAAGGAGGCTTATTTCAAGCTGTAAAACAGAATTAAGTCTAAAAATAGACTCACGCGCATCGTCGATAAGATATGGAAATAGAAATTCCAAGGCTAAAACAACTTTTCCCTTGTTATCGCTTGCATTTATCGCATTATCCATCTTAGTGCACCGCTAAATTCACAAATTGTAACTCTATTTTACTTCCCTATGCCTAACATGTGGCCTTCAAAATGAAATATTTCACAAAACCCTTTCCTACTTTTCAAATTCGTACGTCAAAATAAGATCCCAAAATATTTAGGTGCACATTTTCTCTTGAAATAAAATTTTGAACAAAAACTTAAAAAATAATTTAAGAGCCAAAAATAACTAAAACCTAAAAACTTTTTTTTCAATAGAGAACTTTTCAGATCAAGGGGAGACTTTTCAGAATATTTTCCTTCTTAAAATTTTTGATAAACTAAGCCACAATTTCAGTGTGGGTGGATGTCAGTATGCACTAAACGCATAAACCAAATTCTAAAATCTACAACTAACCTTACCCATAAAACTGGACATTTTATTTTAAAATGTCATCACATCTATTATTCAAAAAATTTATCTTCTAAGGAACATGAGCAATGACTCATGATGCCAAAATTTTTTTATCATGTCATTTGCTAATTTTTTTTAACTATTCTAAACTTCCAGTCTTATATTGCTTTTACTGTTAGTCAAGTGTCCATACGAAATTCCCATATTTATACTGCTTCTTTGTTATGCATATATATGGGCGATTCGCATGTCCAGAAACAATAACACAGTAAATAAATAGAAACTCATAACATCATATGTGTTTTTTCCATGAGACAACTTAAAATTACAACCCAAACAACCTAAAAGAAAAGAACAAATGCTAGAAGGGAAAAGACAACAACACCATAAATCCTAAAATAATTCTTACAGACTATGAGATGCCTTCCTCCATGGCTGGAGCTCGACCCATTATTGCGACCCTCGAATGGTCAAAGCATGGCGGCTATACACCCTATCTCGTGCCGTTGGTGTTACTGACGGCTTCGAAATTGCCATCTTCTTAAGGAAGGATCTAATGATGGCAGAAGGAACCTTCTTCCACACTACCTCTCCATGGAGGTTCGCCCGTATTATTTAAAGACGAATGTGTATATGTAATGACCCACCAATTTATCACTTTGATAAATTATATTTATTTTTGAAATTTTGCAAATAATAAGTTAATAATATAGTAATATTGTTTCAAGTGATAATAAACTTATTTTGAATAAATATTTACAAGAATATTTTCCTCGGGATTTATATCGATCAGTGGCATCATATTTAAATTAAATCAAGTTATAATGATTTAATAATTATTTAAAATCATCCAAATAATTATTTTAAATAAATGATAATTCATTTTTAATAACTATAAAGTGATAATAAATCAATTATAATAGTATTATAAAGAGATATAATTGATTTGAAAATATAAGGAAAAATCGATATCGCATTATCGGTATAATAGCGATTTTTGTAAATAATTTTTAATATGAGTTTATATGGTTTTATAATTCAAATCTGATCATTTTAATTAGTTTAGAATAATAAGAAATTTATTTTTGAATTTTGTTTACTAATATATGTATGTTAGAGCATAAGTGAAAATGTGACCGATAATCGGTTCTCCGGATTCCAACGATTTAACGAACAAAAGTTGTTCGAAGACGTTCAGAGTATTATAAACCTATATATACATACATTTATATGTTACATACACATGACAATATACATATAAACATAATTAAGTATAAGAAATATAATATAAAATAAATAGTATATTTTAAGGATTTCTTACTTCTTACGCATAAAAAAGTCAACATATGTATATATTAGATGATGGAAGTGATGTGCACATGGGAGTGGGCTTTGGCCGTGCATTGTAAAGAGGAGAAGTGTGTTAGAGAAGCCTTGAAATAGTGATAAAAGTGATGTATTCATGTCTTCTTTTATACTCTTCCTTTTTCCTATAAATACCCTACCATCTTCTCTTCATATTTATTCATCTTCTTCTTCACATTTTCAAGCTTTTGCTTCTGCTTTAATAGCTTCCATCCTAAGATAAATAATGTAACAACCCGGTTTTTCGCGTCAGTTTATAAATGACGATTAAATCATTTTTAACTGCTAATGCAGATTTGAATCAAGTTTAAATTCATTTGAAAACTTGTTAAAAGAATTATATGGGCTTTTCTTTATTAATTCAACCAGCTTCCTTTTGATTGAGATAAGGGTTGTATTCTTTCCCCTTTCTTATTCGTTCGCAACCCAGACCCCTCCATTCACTCATTCGAAAACCCTAGCATACGAAAAGAAAAAAAAATGGTGGCAGCCGCATTTATCTCGTTCGTCCCTCCTCGACAAATTAGGGCGTCGATTTCAACTTTGCTCGATCCTCTGGTTGGCCACGGCGTCGACTCTCGACTGATCAAAGGTGACTGCAGCCATTGGATTGGGTTCATTTTTGGACTTCACTCGATTCGTCAATTGCGTGCTCGTCTGTATAAGGTGAGTTTTCTCACATCTAATTCACGCTTTGTGTTATTGTGCTAATGTGATTTACTCGATTTGATTGGGGTTTTTCTCTGGTGTTGATTTCGTTGGTTTCGTTGTTCGGCCATAGGGTTTTGTTTTGAGGCCTGAGATGATTCTCTGACTTGCTTTAAACTGCTAGTGCACCTAGTTTCATGTGTATAACTGAATTTGTTTCTTTTTCTTGTTCGAAACTGCTATGGATTTAAATCGACATTGAAAATGGTCTGTGGCTTTACCTTGTGACTTCGGTTCTGAATTGCTGGCATTCTTGGTTTTCTTGTGAAATTCTGTGACTTCGGAATTGTTTTTTGTATTTGCCTTAGCCACATACGGTTTGCTTGACTTCGGTCCTTTTGCAGTGATATTGGCCTTGACTTGGTTTAAATCTGTATGTCGTTTTACCTTAATCGATTTTGGTCATTATTGTACTGACCTTGTTTGATTTTGTTAAAACTGTTGTTGCTTGCTTATGTTGGTTTCATGAAGTTTGTTTATTTTTGTGAATTTACATGGGTCTCGGCTTCATCTCTGCTTGTTTTTCTATTGGCCTTGACTGTGTGCAACTTCGGGATATATGAATATTAGTGGTCTTTGTTGCACTGCCTTAAGTCATACTTGTTGACGTCTTTGTAGTTGTTACCAGTCAGCAGTTCACGACCTTCCTATCTTTCACGTGCATATTACCTGTAAAACACTCGAGCTCGTTTAAGCAATTTTTCACTGCACCACATATGACATAGCTGCATTTGAGTTTATACTGTTGTCTTGAACTGTTGCCACAACGTTCATGTACATTTTCTATTTAAGTGAAATGGGTTTCGAATTGTAGTATTGGATGCTTGGGTTTCTCCGAGCATTGTGCATATTGTCACTTGTGCTCTGGTCTTTGAATTTGAATATGTTGCATTCACCGTAGCTTGACTGTCCAGACCTTTTCATACGTTCACTGTCTAGACTCTGACCTTCTTTGTTGTCACCTGACTTCGTCTTTTGGGGTGTCACTGCGGTATTATATTATATTTATGTTGCAATTTTGTGCATCCAGGTGTTTGAGGCTTGTTATATTCTTGGTCGAATTCATTTCTGAGTTGGATATAATTTGTCTCTCTGATCTATTTGTTGAGTTTGTACACTTTTGTTGTATGGTCAGTGGTGCACTTGGGTACTTCTGACATGTTCATTATAAGCTAGAGTTTGTACACCGTAGCCTTGGTCATTTCTGTTCTGACCTGCACTCTTGTTTTGATCTTGGGTCTGGTCCCTTTGTCGTTGATTGGTCTCACTTGCATTCTGCACTGCCTTTACTCTCGACTCTGATACATTCTTTTGTTGCATTGTATTCATGGTATAGCCTGATCCTCATGTGCAGTTTGTTATATACCATCACTTGTGTCCACATTTCGTATTCTCTTAGTTGAAGTTTTTCGCTGCTGCACTGCCTTGTTCTCGAATCTGATACATTGCATTGATGCCTTGTATCATTTGCATTTTTTCATTTTGCTTCACTGATGACCTTATCTTCTAATGAGGCTGATCTGCGTCTTTTCTGTTGAGTGTTGTAGTGCCATATCTTTGGTGCTCTCGCCTTCAGTTTGCTATTTCCCTGTGCCTTGCTTTGCGACATGTTGAACTTATTTCACTTGTTGCCTCTTTCACTGGATACACTGTTTCATTTCACTGATGCAGCCTTGCCCTTAAATACAAGTGGTGGCTGCATTTTCGTAGCAGTTTTACCCTTGTCCCTTGTGGTGACTTTATATTCTGTTGTGGCGAGGCGGTGCACGCGTGCGTGCACTGTAGCCACACTGAATTGACAGATTTTAATCGATATTTCTTTTGTTCTTGATTCATCGACCTGTTGCGTAATTCGTAGGCTGTATTGGCGAGGCAGTACACGTTAGCGTGTACTGCAGCTAATTAGCATTGATGTTTTAAATTGACATTTCAATTGTTTAAACTGCTTTGGATTTCTGTTTTGTGGAGTAACACTATTTAGTGTTATATCTGCCGTTATCCGGTTCTCTTATCAAGAAGTTGGATATACGAGATTTCTGTGACTGTCGTCTATTTGACTATTTGATTATTATTGCTTCTGTGCATTAATAACTGAGTTTGAATTAGACTGACCCGTGTATTATTTTCTTTTGAATGTAATACTCGGGTCAGACCCGAGTTATTTTAGGTTGTAGATTTTCTTCTTTGAGTTGCTGTTAGGATATGAAGACTTTTCACATCTTCTGAAGTTGTCAATGTCATTTTGTAGTAGTCATGTCATTGTATAGAACGATATGTATTCACGTATATTAGTCGATAATGTACTTGTATATATAACTTCTAGAGTCGACAGTTGTAATTGTATCATATGTATTGTGTCAACTATGTATTAACTGACATCAGTTATATATATATGAGACTTTTGTTTTTATCCGTGTTCCGCATTTATATTATCTGTGTTATTGTTATATCTAATGTCCTAAACTATTATGAACCGTCGTAGTTCGTTTTATACTAGTATTGGGTGTGTCGATGGGAGTAAATAAATAATAGAAGAAAAATAAAAAGTATGTACCACTCCTATCGAGATAACCAATATTAGTGTAAGGCCAATTACGGATGGTCGCTCCTATCCAGCCTTATTCTTCGTAATAATAGACAGTATTTCCTTTAATACTCTTTGTTATTATGAGCATAGAGGTGGGGCGTCACAGTTGGTATCAGAGCTTGAGGTTTATGGACATAATATAAAACATAACTTGGATGGAACATATGTTACAACTATTGGTCGATGTTTTATTTGTGATTTGAGTCAAAATTTAAGTTTTGAAATTTTGATGAAATTTTTAAATATCTTTATTTAAAAATAAAAGTGAAACTGTGTTTTGTTGATTTGATTGAATTGTGTTCTGTTTATCAGAATGCGCAGCGGAAACAGTGAAACTGTCTTCGCTGAGTACAACTGACAATCTTTTTGATTTAAAAATCAAAATAAGAAATTGATATGGATTTAATTGTTGTTTACATAGCTGTGATTATTTTGTTTCTTTGAGAATTTCGAATCCGAATTGAGGATTCGAAGAAATTACAGTTATGTGATTTTTGTTGAAATTTCCGCTGGCTTTCTTTTGTACTAATCATCTATTGATTAGATTTTTGCTGTTTTAAATTATCTTCATTGAAGATACATTTGAATGATTCTTTGTTCATTTTGTAGTACCTGCAAAAATTTAAATTGCACGTTATTGCATTTATTTTACGTTGAACCGATGCTTGGTTATGAAACGTATTTTGTTGCCGTTATTTTATAACGGGATTTTACACCAATGCTATAATTTGAAGTACGGTGTTTTGTGGCATTTTGATGAATGAAAATTCACTGATATTACATTTTGATGTAAATTGTTTTGATGTGATTTTGACGTTTTAAAATTACTGTCGCTTTGGCTTCAGTAACCGTCAAGTTTTAAAAGTGGATTTTCAAGCGGTTATTCCGCAATACTGATTTGTGACCGTTTTTACGGTATTTTGAGAAGTACAGTTTCCTTATCGAAATTGTTACTGATTTGCTGTTTTAATCACGTGATTGGAAAATCATTTTAAAAATGAAATTTGTTTTATAAAATTTTAGCAGTTTGCGTTTTCAAAAGAATGAGAAAGCGACTTAAACGATTCAGCAAAATCAAGGATTATGACCCCTTTCATTTACTGTTTCGCTTAACTCCGGACTTGTTCAGTTGAGAATGCGAATTGTTATTTTTACAAAATAAATAAAATTGTTTTCAAAAATTTTACAGTTTGCGATTTCAAAAGAATGAGGAAGCGATTTAAACGTTTCAGCAAAATCGAGGACTATGACCCCTTTCTTTTACTGATTCGCTTAATTCCGGACTTGTTCGTTTGAGAATGTGAAATGTATTTTTACAAAATACACAATTTTGCACTTTCAAGGAAACGATGAAGAAAATCAAACGATTTAGTAAAACACGTGGTATGGGACATGTGCGTTTGCTATTTCGGTTAATTCCGGACTCGTTAATTGAAATATTTGATGATTTTGTGTGCTTTCGAGCCACTATGAGGACCTTCGGGTCATTTGTTGGACCTTCGGGTCATTTGTTGGACCTTCGGGTCATTTGTTGGGCTTTCGGGCCACTCTGCGGACCTTCGGGTCAAATACCAGCACTAGACCTTCGGGTCACTCTGCGGACCTTCGGGTCAATCTGATGGGCGCCAAAATTATGTTGAGTACTTGGTAGGCTACGGCCACTCTGAGATGCACGTGCGGCGAATTAAAAACTCGCCATCTGATGGGATCGATCCAAGCTTTTATGTTGATTTTCTAGTCTTCTTAATTGATTTCTAGATATTTGTTGCTTCCAATTATCTACAGGTAATTGGAAATTTGTTGATATGAGTTCTGATTATCGTTTTTGATAATCAGATATTTGTTGTTTCTAATTATCGCTTGTGATAATTAGATATTTGTTGATATGAGTTCTGATTATCGTTTTTGATAATCAGATATTTGTTGTTTCTAATTATCGCTTGTGATAATTAGATATTTGTTGATATGAGTTCTGATTATCGTTTTTGATAATCAGATAATTGTTGTTTCTAATTATCGCTTGTGATAATTGGAAATTTGTTGATATGAGTTCTGATTATCGTTTTTGATAATCAGATATTTGTTGTTTCTAATTATCGCTTGTGATAATTAGATATTTGTTGATATGAGTTCTGATTATCGTTTTTGATAATCAGATATTTGTTGTTTCTAATTATCGCTTGTGATAATTAGATATTTGTTGATATGAGTTTTGATTATCGTTTTTGATAATCAGATATTTGTTGTTTCTAATTATCGCTTGTGATAATTGGAAATTTGTTGATATGAGTTCTGATTATCGTTTTTGATAATCAGATATTTGTTGTTTCTAATTATCGCTTGTGATAATTAGATATTTGTTGATATGAGTTCTGATTATCGTTTTTGATAATCAGATATTTGTTGTTTCTAATTATCGCTTGTGATAATTGGATATTTGTTGATATGAGTTCTGATTATCGTTTTTGATAATCAGATATTTGTTGTTTCTAATTATCGCTTGTGATAATTGGAAATTTGTTGATATGAGTTCTGATTATCGTTTTTGATAATCAGATATTTGTTGTTTCTAATTATCGCTTGTGATAATTAGATATTTGTTGATATGAGTTCTGATTATCGTTTTTGATAATCAGATATTTGTTGTTTCTAATTATCGCTTGTGATAATTGGATATTTGTTGATATGAGTTCTGATTATCATTTTTGATAATCAGATATTTGTTGTTTCTAATTATCGCTTGTGATAATTGGAAATTTGCTGATATGAGTTCTGATTATCGTTTTTGATAATCAGATATTTGTTGTTTCTAATTATCGCTTGTGATAATTAGATATTTGTTGATATGAGTTCTGATTATCGTTTTTGATAATCAGATATTTGTTGTTTCTAATTATCGCTTGTGATAATTAGATATTTGTTGATATGAGTTCTGATTATCGTTTTTGATAATCAGATATTTGTTGTTTCTAATTATCGCTTGTGATAATTGGATATTTGTTGATATGAGTTCTGATTATCGTTTTTGATAATCAGATATTTGTTGTTTCTAATTATCGCTTGTGATAGTTAGATATTTGTTGATTTTAGATTTAATTATCGCTGTTAGATAATTAAATATTTGTTGATTTTAGATTTAATTATCGCTGTTAGATAATTAAATATTTGTTGATTTGAGATTTAATTATCGCTTTAGATAATTAAATATTTGTTGATATGAGATTTAATTATCGCTTTTGATAATTAAATATTTGCTGATTTGAGATTTAATTATCGCTTTTGATAATTAAATATTTGTTGAATTTGAAATTTGATTATCGTTGGTGATAATCGAATATTTGTTGATTTGAGAAATTTGATTATCGTTTTTGATAATTGAATATTTGTTTTCTGACTATCGTTTGAGATAATCAGATATTTGATTTGTCTTCTGATTACCGTTTGAGATAAGTAAATATTTGCGATTTTTGAGATTTGAGCTTCGTCTTTTTCTCTGGCGATTCAGGTGAGTAATTTGATTTACTCACATTCAATTCGTGCTCTGTATGAGATTCCTGCTCTGTTTTTCCTTCTCTTTTAGTTGCTGGAACTCGATTGTTCTTGCTTTTGTTAGTTGTCTGATTTTGATCCCTGATTCCCACGATGTTGATTCTTTTGATTTGAAGCAGTCGAACCTCTTGATTCTTATCTCATATTTCCCCGCTGACACTTGCTTTGCTTATACATTCGACATTGCCATGCTCTTTTGGTTGTTACCTTTTATCCATTTATTCCCTATGATTGCGTGGACGCAATTTCTTTAAGGAGGGGAGTCTGTAACAACCCGGTTTTTCGCGTCAGTTTATAAATGACGATTAAATCATTTTTAACTGCTAATGCAGATTTGAATCAAGTTTAAATTCATTTGAAAACTTGTTAAAAGAATTATATGGGCTTTTCTTTATTAATTCAACCGGCTTCCTTTTGATTGAGATAAGTGTTGTATTCTTTCCCCTTTCTTATTCGTTCGCAACCCAGACCCCTCCATTCACTCATTCGAAAACCCTAGCATACGAAAAGAAAAAAAAAATGGTGGCAGCCGCATTTATCTCGTTCGTCCCTCTTCGACAAATTAGGGCGTCGATTTCAACTTTGCTCGATCCTCTGGTTGGCCACGGCGTCGACTCTCGACTGATCAAAGGTGACTGCAGCCATTGGATTGGGTTCATTTTTGGACTTCACTCGATTCGTCAATTGCGTGCTCGTCTGTATAAGGTGAGTTTTCTCACATCTAATTCACGCTTTGTGTTATTGTGCTGATGTAATTTACTCGATTTCATTGGGGTTTTTCTCTGGTGTTGATTTCGTTGGTTTCGTTGTTCGGCCATAGGGTTTTGTTTTGAGGCCTGAGATGATTCTCTGACTTGCTTTAAACTGCTAGTGCGCCTAGTTTCATGTGTATAACTGAATTTGTTTCTTTTTCTTGTTCGAAACTGCTATGGATTTAAATCGACATTGAAAATGGTCTGTGGCTTTACCTTGTGACTTCGGTTCTGAATTGCTGGCATTCTTGGTTTTCTTGTGAAATTCTGTGACTTCGGAATTGATTTTTGTATTTGCCTTAGCCACATACGGTTTGCTTGACTTCGGTCCTTTTGCAGTGATATTGGCCTTGACTTGGTTTAAATCTGTATGTCGTTTTACCTTAATCGATTTTGGTCATTATTGTACTGACCTTGTTTGATTTTGTTAAAACTGTTGTTGCTTGCTTATGTTGGTTTCACGAAGTTTGTTTATTTTTGTGAATTTACATGGGTCTCGGCTTCATCTCTGCTCGTTTTTCTATTGGCCTTGACTGTGTGCAACTTCGGGATATATGAATATTAGTGGTCTTTGTTGCACTGCCTTAAGTCATACTTGTTGACGTCTTTGTAGTTGTTACCAGTCAGCACTTCACGACCTTCCTATCTTTCATGTGCATATTACCTGTAAACACTCGAGCTCGTTTAAGCAATTTGTCACTGCACCACATATGACATAGCTGCATTTGAGTTGATACTGTTGTCTGGAACTGTTGCCACAACGTTCATGTACATTTTCTATTTAAGTGAAATGGGTTTCGAATTGTAGTATTGGATGCTTGGGTTTCTCTGAGCATTGTGCATATTGTCACTTGTGCTCTGGTCTTTGAATTTGAATATGTTGCATTCACCATAGCTTGACTGTCCAGACCTTTTCATACGTTCACTGTCTAGACTCCGACCGTCTTTGTTGTCACCTGACTTCGTCTTTTGGGGTGTCACTGCGGTATTATATTATATTTATGTTGCAATTTTGTGCATCCAGGTGTTTGAGGCTTGTTATATTCTTGGTCGAATTCATTTCTGAGTTGGATATAATTTGTCTCTCTGATCTATTTGTTGAGTTTGTACACTTTTGTTGTATGGTCAGTGGTGCACTTGGGCACTTCTGACATGTTCATTATAAGCTAGAGTTTGTACACCGTAGCCTTGGTCATTGCTGTTCTGACCTGCACTCTTGTTTTGATCTTGGGTCTGGTCCCTTTGTCATTGATTGGTCTCACTTGCATTCTGCACTGCCTTTACTCTCGACTCTGATACATTCTTTTGTTGCATTGTATTCATGGTATAGCCTTATCCTCATGTGCAGTTTGTTATATACCATCACTTGTGTCCACATTTCGTATTCTCTTAGTTGAAGTTTTTCGCTGCTGCACTGCCTTGTTCTCGAATCTGATACATTGCATTGATGCCTTGTATCATTTGCATTTTGTCATTTTGCTTCACTGATGACCTTATCTTCTAATGAGGCTGATCTGCGTCTTTTCTGTTGAGTGTTGTAGTGCCATATCTTTGGTGCTCTCGCCTTCAGTTTGCTATTTCCCTGTGCCTTGCTTTGCGACATGTTGAACTTATTTCACTTGTTGCCTCTTTCACTGGATACACTGTTTCATTTCACTGATGCAGCCTTGCCCTTAAATACAAGTGGTGGCTGCATTTTCGTAGCAGTTTTACCCTTGTCCCTTGTGGTGACTTTATATTCTGTTGTGGCGAGGCGGTGCACGCGTGCGTGCACTGCAGCCACATTGAATTGACAGATTTTAATCGATATTTCTTTTGTTCTTGATTCATCGACCTGTTGCGTAATTCGTAGGCTGTATTGGCGAGGCAGTACACGTTAGCGTGTACTGCAGCCAATTAGCATTGATGTTTTAAATTGACATTTCAATTGTTTAAACTGCTTTGGATTTCTGTTTTGTGGAGTAACACTATTTAGTGTTATATCTGCCGTTATCCGGTTCTCTTATCGAGAAGTTGGATATACGAGATTTCTGTGACTGTCGTCTATTTGACTATTTGATTATTATTGCTTCTGTGCATTAATAACTGAGTTTGAATTAGACTGACCCGTGTATTATTTTCTTTTGAATGTAATACTCGGGTCAGACCCGAGTTATTTTAGGTTGTAGATTTTCTTCTTTGAGTTGCTGTTCAGGATATGAAGACTTTTTACATCTTCTGAAGTTGTCAATGTCATTTTGTAGTAGTCATGTCATTGTATAGAACGATATGTATTCACGTATATTAGTCGATAATGTACTTGTATATATAACTTCTAGAGTCGACAGTTGTAATTGTATCATATGTATTGTGTCAACTATGTATTAACTGACATCAGTTATATATATATGAGACTTTTGTTTTTATCTGTGTTCCGCATTTATATTATCTGTGTTATTGTTATATCTAATGTCCTAAACTATTATGAACCGTCGTAGTTCGTTTTATACTAGTATTGGGTGTGTCGATGGGAGTAAATAAATAATAGAAGAAAAATAAAAAGTATGTACCACTCCTATCGAGATAACCAATATTAGTGTAAGGCCAATTACGGATGGTCGCTCCTATCCAGCCTTATTCTTCGTAATAATAGACAGTATTTCCTTTAATACTCTTTGTTATTATGAGCATAGAAGTGGGGCGTCACAAATAATGTAAAAATTTATTTTAAAAAGATATTAGATTTTAATATATAGTTATATATAGTTAAAAACCTCAAAACAAGCTCAATCTTCATCTCTCCACCTCCCAAACCCAAGGCATCACCATCCACCACCCTTGGCCATGAGCTCTACCCCTTTCCCAACCTAGGCCATGAGTACCAAGGCTAGGCCAAGCCATTTCAAGGATCCAAGCTCGATTTCATGGAGTTTCATTTCGAGATAGCGGAGCTATAGCCGTTTTAAAACTAGTTCGAGTCGAAATGAAGGTGAGAACTCCCAAAACTATTATACTATATATTGGATGATGATATGATGTTGCAAATGGATGTTTAATATGCTTTGTTCATCATGTTTGGTTGTATACATATGAATGTTGAGATTATATGCACGTCACGAATATACACGTCGATAAGCACAAAGGAAATCACTTTCCTCGAATTAATGAATTGGTGTATATGGAATTGTTAAATCCCTTAAAAGTGGTTTAAATTGTATTTGAAATATTTTATGAACATTTAAAAGTGTTTTGGTGAAGTTTGAAAAGAAATGGAAAATTAAGTTAAAAATAAGCACGTCGCGTAACGGTAGTTCGCAATTTCACGCTATAAAAGTCAAACAAATGTAAAAGTTGGAATATAGCTCGGAATTCTTCGAGATAAGAATTTTCCGAAATATTATATCCATAGTTTTCCAACAAAGGAAGAAAATCAAGATTCCAATAAGTAGATTTTGAAATATGAGTAAAACAAATTTTGGAAAAATCCGGATTTTGCAATTCGGAATCCAAAACAGGATTTCTTTGATAATGATGTTTTAAATTGTTTAAAAACATGGAATAAATCTTATAAATCTTTTAAAATATTTTAAAAGTGATTTTAGTAATAAAAATGTATTTTCAAATAATAAAAAGTCATTTTGATCAATATAGCTTAAAAAGGCACTTTTCCGTAGCACTTTTTATAATTTTTGAAATATAGTTTTAAACGCAACCGTTCTTTTCCAATTATTTTATAAATGTTTATAAATGATTAATAAAGTGTTTTAAAGGTAATTTTAAGGATTTATGAAACGATCAAATGTTTTAATGATTTAGAGTCGATCAAATAACTTGACCGCCTTTTGGGTGTCAAAGAGATAATGTTTAGGCTTAGGTTTGGAAAACCGATTTCCTGCTTTCCTAGGCTATCCAGACTGGCCCGATGGAGGAGATAGTAAATTTGATTTACTTGGATCAGAATTTTCCAAAGGATAAAGAAAGATATTTTCCAGGATTTAAACAATTTGGATTTTATAGAGATGATCTTCTTGTACTCGGTGTTAAAGCCCGAAGAAGGAACTCGTACTATTCGTGGAATTTAAAAGGTGATTTCACGGTCATTCTGCCCATAGTATTTGTTGAATATGGGGATTGACATTGAGTAGAATTAGATGATTTCTACAGATTGTGCTCACTTAATATTTACTGGTTTTTGATTAACATCCTAGATAACATGGTTTTTACTAAATGGAATTTCGAGTTTTAAATTATGAAATATTTGTTAAGATTTAAATGAAATGATTTGGAATTAATTTAATTTCCTATACTTAAAATTATTGGTTTGGATTTATAGTAAACAATGTCTTGAATAAAATTAATTTTGATCCATGTTAAAAGTTATGATTTGGAAATCTTGTTAAGATTTAAATAAATGATTTGGAATATTCTCCTAAGAAAAGATGAAATGATTAGGAATTTAAAAGGGTTTTATGTAATCAAAGGATTTAATAAGAGAGGTTTAATGATTCCGTATATACCAGAAAGAATGTTTTAGAAATATATATCTCTAAAAGAGATTTTGATAAAAAAAAAGAACTTAATTAATTAAAGAATGATTCACTATTCACAAAACCTCTTTTTATCGATGATTGTTTCGAAGGAACCGGAGTCAGATCTGGGGTAATCATCTATCCGAAAACCACTTCGAACTGATATATGCGTTCGAAAGATGAAGACTTAATAGAGAGAATGAAGAATGAAGACCAACAATTTTTAGGATGAAAGGACTGCTTGTTGATAATTCTTGTTAACTCCTAAATACTAAAGTAGCAATGGTCCCTTCATTTTTGAAACTCTTTGGGTTGCAAGGACTACTCGCTACTCATGGTAGTAGGAGGAAAGCCTTCGGTTTCATTCAGTCCCATAATGAACTTGAATGGATAGATGTCTGGCATCGCATTCTTGAGATTTCATCGTTGACTTTTATAAACGTACATTTGTTTGGTGGTGGAGAAGGCAACTTCTTTTAACTTAACACCCTTCTCTGAGGCGTATGAGCTCGGAGGTTGTATGATTTTGAATGTAACATCCCGCCTTTTTTGATGCTTTAAGCAGACGTACATGTCGACTCAAACCATACAGAAGGGCGGATTGTTATTGGGGTGAATAAGAAAAACAGAGAAAGAAAAAAAACAAAACAGAATCTCGCAGCGGAATAACAAAATATAATAATCAAATAACAGTTCATGAAGCTTTATACAAAACATTTGATTATACTTATACAATACAAAATTAGAGTTACACATATCAGAGATAAACAAATAATGCAGCGGAATAGTATGAATGCAGTGGAATAAATATAGTAAATAATAGTAGTACGTATCTTCGTCTTCGTCCTCCAGAAATAAGGTCTTCAAATCCTAAAATGCTCAGGCTGACCCGAGCGAATTGAAAAGACAAGACACTCGAGTCAGAACTAAATGATCTTATGTGAGTTAAATCAACGGTAAATAACTATGAGTGGAACGGCGTCAGAGATGTTTACAGGGTTTGACATCTCCTATCCAGTGTCTAACGTGAGTGCAATAACTTAAGAGATGTTCGGGATTCACATCTCCTAAGGATCCGTTAAACTATGTACTATGTAGTACAATACGCTATTATAATATGTCTACAGTAATATAAACTATTAAAATAGCGTTAAGGCGTTACCCATTTCCCCCTTAACACATTTTTATATATTCCCACGGTCTATATAGTATCATAATCCCATCTGTACTGGACGTCGTTAGAGGGCACTCCATAGGTATGGTACAAAACAAACTCGTAGTGGTTTCAATAGGGTAGGCGATAGGGCAAAACTAGGCAATGCCAGGGTAGATATACCAATTACACTTCCAGACTGGTGTAACGCATAGCAGCTACTATCGCCCACCTTGGAACACACTCCCAAATCAAAAAATCGAGGGTGGCCACCAAATCAATCACAAAGTCAGAATATAGCATCGAAGGAGTGTGCCCGATCGGAGGAATGACCTCACTTGGCCCGTCAATTGCTCCTGTGTTAGCCACCTTAAGCTAACTCATGGGAGTCAGGTCCACGTATATACCTCATATAGGATCGTCGCCAACCATCCAGCTTCATTCGTGGAATCTCCACCGCGTACACAGTTGTCAAAGTGGTTTTCGGTATTGGCACAGAGTTTGACAATATCTGATCCCGGTCTCTTTAACAACCAATCGCTTATTACACACCGGATGGTTCTTTTACATTTCCAAAATCATTTCATAATTGATATCAAAATATCATATTCAATTCAAATCATATCACTTTCAAAATCATTACTTACTTTCAAAATCATATTCACCTTTGAAATCATATCACATTTGAAATCATAGTTCGAAATTATATTTCCTTTCAAAAGTCATATTTCCAAAATAGGCTAAACTCTCGTTTCAAAATATCATATTAAACCAAATATGTTATTTAAATCCCAACATAGGTTATAACATCATTAACCATATTCACTTAAAAATCGAGAATTTGAATATAAACCCATCCATTTTACTTAGTTTGGAATTTAGAAGAAAATAGTTTTAAATAGTTATAAATAGTTAATATAGATTTAAAATAGATTAACTATAATTAAAATAGATTAAATAGCTTTAAAATAGATTAATTAGATTTAAAATAAGTTAAAACAGGTTAATTAGTTTAAATAAATTAAATGGTTTAAAATAGGTTAAAATGATTTAATATAATTAATACATGTTAAAATAGTTTAATACTTTGAAAACCTTAATAATTAGAAACTTTGAAATAATATATTTTTAAAACAGTTTATATTAAAACATGAATTTGGAATTTATATCAAATTAAACTATTCATTTCATTTCAACGCATTTGGACCATTTTCAATTTCCAAATCAACAAACTGAATTCCAAACCTTTCAATTTAACATTTCAATAAACTATTGAATTTCATTTCGTTTCAATTCATGTTCGAAATATCACTTTAAATTACTCCAATTTCAATATATTTCAAACCATTTTAATAAGTCATTTTTCGATAACTTCACTTATACTTCAAATTCAAATTTAAAATTTCAATTTTATTCCTTTAAAGAATTCCTTTAAACCAATTCCAATTCCAACATAAACTTGATTTCCAAAATAATTCAATTTATATAATCAAATTCTTATTTCAAAATATCATTTAACTCAACTCAAAAATTAAAGATTTTAAAATCATTTAATTTAACCAATCCGGTGTCCGTATATAATTCTCTACTTTAGGGTCAAGTCGTACGGATATTTATCATTTCAATACGCAATTTAAAATGTTACAGTTATATATCATTTCAAACCGCAGTCCCGAATTAATAATAAAATCCATAAAATCGCTCGAGTCTATCATTTCAACCCATAATGATTTTTCCCTAATCTATAGATCATTCGAGTATGTATCATTTCAACCTATAGTGTACATGCAGTTTATAACGATATAAAATAAAACATCCATTCATCCAATATCATAAATCAATCATCCATCATAATCATCATCTAAATCAAATAATAAATATCAACAAATAACAGGTTATCAACTACAGGTGATTAACTAGCAATTTAAATTCAATAATAAATTAAATGACAATTTAATTCAAATAAATTAAAATTAACTGGAACGACGATTTAAATGTATCAAACAGCCATACATAAATTTCTAATCACATCAAAAATTAATTTAAGTAACATAAGAAATTTTAGAAGTTGTGAGTGGGTCAAATCACTCACCTTTGAATTTAAATCGAATTTAAATCGAATTTAAGCCCAAAATTTGAACGGTCTCAGAATTCGTCCAAACCAGCGTCAAAATGTCCGGAATTTCGATACGATCCCAACGGATCAAACCGCACGTAAATCGGACCTCGTATGCAAGAGTTATCCGAGTTAGAAGATTTACGATTTAAATTTTAAACAAAAAAACAAAAAAGAAAATCACCTAGCCATCGCCACGTCACCGAGATCACGCAAACCCTAACCTGCTAAAACGAACAGGATCGAACAATACCCCATGGCCGGCAAACTTGTTCATCACCACCACCGTCTCTGCTCGACGCGGCCGCACAGTCGCCACCTAATGAAGCGCCAACCCATCTCCTCAAGCCACTCCGCCCCTGGCGATTGCCCAGCCACTCCGACCGAATCCCACGCAAGCACAGCAGTCGAAAAGATGAAACCCTAATGAATTTATACGCTCGATCCAACCATCAATACGCCAAACAAACTGCATCAATAGACTACGCTCATCGATCTCCACAAATCCATGTCGTCGATTCGACGATCGGTCGAAGTCGATCGCAGCCCAACGAACGACGGAGAATTCTTTGACGTTTTCTAATCAAACGATGAATCAAAACGAAAAAAGAACTATTGCAGAAGATTACGCTCGTCGAGAGCTTCAAATCGATATATAGTTTGATGGGTTTGAGGAATTTGAATTTGGAATTTGATTTGAAATTGGACGGAGAATTTGTTTGTCTACCATTGGAATGAGGAGGTGAGAAAGAATGTGCGTACAGACAAATGAGAATAAGAAGTGGCTAGGGTTTATAATGATCTATTTATAGGTAGAACATAAAATAAATGAATGGACACGATTGATATACACGTTGAACGATAAATGGTCCGAAAAGCCCGTTCTATCTCCGGAACGAAGATGGGTCATCCCATATATCAAAACAGATGTTTTCAAAAAATTTAAACTCAATGGAACGGGTTTCAAGTCCTAATTCCATCGTATGAAGAAGTTGTAATAAAATCAACTTATTTCAAATTGATTTAAATTGATTTTAATTAAATTGGTTTCTATGCGTTTCGAGCCCGTACGATCAAACGACAAGTCCGATCGTTACGAAACTAGAAATCCTACAATAATTTACCATTATGGATCCGATGAAACTGGTTTCGTCGAAATCCGAGTCGGTGGCCAAATGGCTATTTTCACGTTAATTAAATAAATTAATAATTAATTAATCAAATCACTTTTTCCGTTTAAATTTTAATAATTTACAACTTCTACCATTTTTTATTTCTTAATCATTTACAATAATTTAAAAAAGTTTAGATGTCAATTTAAAGTTGATTAATCCATCAATTCCAGTGTTTAATTTCAATTCATTAAATTCATAAATTATAAATTAAATTTTCAATAATTCCATTTAATTGACCTTTCATCCTATTATTCAATCCATTTTTATCAAATGGATGAAATTAACATTGGTTCATGATCTATTACATTAATATTCTCAAATTTCATCATAATCTCCATTAACGTAATATTTTAAATATTTAATTTCATTTATTTGCAATTAATCCAATAATTATAATTTGAATTCCAATAAATTAATAAATCTTGATTTCCATTCTTTTTATTCAACCAATTGTCATATTATGAATAAAATTAACATTATTTCCAAATATTAATTTAATTTACATTAACATAATATTAAATTATAATTATTGTAATTGATTTCCAATTTAAACTAACATGCTAAATAAATAGGTAACATACAATAATTGTTACCGTTTGCTTTTAATTACACTATAAGTTTATTACTTTCAAACAAAGGTTATAAAAACTTACATAACACCAATTTTACAATTACCATTTAATATGTATTATTTCATTGGTTAATTCAATATTTCCAGTTGGTTTCCTCATATTCAATTTATAGCCAAGTATAACTTATATATATTATTTCAATTAATTGGAATTCATTCAATTTATTAATAATTAACTTAAATTGACATTGTTACCGTTCATTCTAGATATTGTTTCATTCATAACTCACAATTTTTTTTATTTATTTCAACATTAAATTGCAAAACTTAACTAAATTAATAATTTTTAATTATCGAAAATTACGGGTCGTTACATTGAAAGTCAATAGTGATCGATGGAATAGCAGTGTGGCATTCAAAGGAAGATGATGGGCTATGATAAAGGTAATCGCTACCTCAAGTCTTACACTCGGAAATGACCGAAACAGGGTAGATGCGGCAAGGCTATGTTGTTTGCAACCATTAGGGTATGATCATCCCCTTCTAGGTAAATTTCTACCCGCTATGACGCTCGGGTTTAAATTAATATAGATGTATGCTAAGAGGATCCTCAGATAGGTCGGTAACGACCGAGGCTATGACATATTCGGTACTATCTAGTAAAAAAGGTAGGCCGGTCTTGTGTTGGTGGAGGTGCAGATATTCTGTTGACCTCGGTGCATTCCTCTAGAGATGTACTGCCGGAAGGTAGTCCCTTCACCTGGTCATTTGTATGAAATCCATTCTCCAATAAGTGCCCACCATTTTGTTGTAGAGCCTAGTATGCTAGAATTTAATAATGGTAACAATTTCGGCTAAGATTAATAAGTTTACATGCAAATGTTTTCAAAGATATGTCATTAAATATAATATCAAATATTTTTACGTAAGAATGTTTTGGTTCTCATAAGGTAAAAACCCGTTCTGTGTTTATTTACGGCGTGGACTTATGAGATACCTTTTTGTTTTCAAACGCGTATTTTGAGTTCTCACACTAGTCCCATTATTGACCCGGAGTTTATTTTGCTTTTCCTTAAACTTTGGATGCCCTAAATTTCCCGAGCAGCCTAGTAGTCAGGTTTAGTTTAGAAGAAAGCTGGATGGAGCTCAAAGCATGGAGTTAGAAGATTTTTTTGAAGATTGTTTTCCACCACACTTGTGTAGAATTATATTCCACATTGTAAGGACATGAATTTGTAACTGTCCATGTTTAACTCTGATAAATGTATTTTAATTTCTGCTACAAAGATTATGTTGAAATAACATATGTGAGATTCTGTTCTATCTTATTTTTCTTTTTTACCCTTGAGAATCAGCTTCTCCGGCACTTGGATTTACGGCTCATGAATACCGAGGATGTATTAGTGTCGATTTCTGAGAGTCGAAGAAATGGGTCCTCACATCGTGGTATCAGAGCTTAGGTTGAGCGAACACCTGAGCCTGATGGGGGTAAAAGACTCATTAAAGATAGGAATAGTAATACCCTAGGATGAGTAACTCATTAGAGATAGGGTTAGCAATACCCTAAAATGAGTTTGAGTATATATTTGAGCGCGTATTTGTTAATAAAATATATAAAAGAATTCGGTTTTATATAAAATCATTCTACCTTATATAATATATATGTATTTGAAAAGAAAAGAATATTTTGGTAAAATTTTCAAAGGATTTTTGAAATAAATAAACATAGTACAAAGAATTTTAAAAGCTATCTTTAGACATGAACCTCGAAAAACTTTCCGAGTATTGACCAAAACTCGCTACCTAAGAATACGCTAGCAATTACTTACTACTTGTGTCTGAAAGAATAATTGTTTATATTGTAGAAACCATATGGGAGAAGTTATGTGAAATAAGAATCCTCTAGGGCAAATTGGGGCGAAAAGGATAACCTTATAGTTCTCTCTAGCAATGAAGAAGAACAGCCAATACATCCGCCTCGCAATGGTGGATCTCCGATTAGGGAAGACTATGCCCCATATACTCGTAGGGATGAAAATGGGTACCCTGTTGTCGGAATGCTTGTACCAACCCCAGCTCCAGAAATTATTATAATCTCTAGCGACGACGAACCCGGAAAAGCCTCAAAGGAAAATTGGGTAGCGAATCCCCGTATCTCCATCTTAGAACCGTAGAGGAGGATGAGCCAATGAAAGAGGAATCAGAACCTGTAGAAGAGGAGGTAGAACCAATGGAGGTGGAATCTGAGCCAATGGAAGACCCGAACGTTACCATATTGAGCGAGTGTATCAATGTGATATGGAATATGAGCGAGGAGAATGTTATATGGTAGAAGGCATCGTCCAGTCCATACATAAACTGGGATGCAATAGAAAGCAACAATGAGGAGACGGTAGAAGAAGAAGAAGAAGAGGGAGTCGATGAATTTGAAAATCCGTGGGAAGAAAATGTGCAAGGATTAAAGGAGTTGGAAAAAGGAGGAATCATACAGGGAATACTAGTAGGCTTGGGACATGTCCCATGGAATCTGCTGTGGTTACCCCAGGGAATTGAAGAAGCATAAGAGGAGGACGACAACGAGGCCGATGATGAGTTGGATAGTGAAGAAGGGGGAGAAGGGGAGGTGATGATTGATTTTGGATGTTGGAGTCAACCTTTATCTTCAGACTTAGAAGAGTAGGAATGGAATCCGAGATGTTGAGTATGTATGAGTATGATGGTTGTTTTTGATGTAGTATTTTGAGTTGTAATAGTTTAGGAGGGAGGGGAAAATCTTCTTTTTGGACCTTAGTGTTAGAAGGTTTAAATGATGTAAGAATGCGAAGATTTATAAAAGGATGATTGTCCCAACTTTTTATTAGTACCAATCTTTAAGTAAATCATTAAAGTTAAATGGTTTAGGGTTTGTAGTAAACGATGTTTTAGCAACATTTGTTTTTAAACCCTTGAATGACACTTTGGAAGAAATCTTATGAATATATTTAGATCTGTAATAAAGGTATTTTAAAAGATAATAACAAGTATTAGAGTCTTTTATATAAAGATAGAAAATGTTATGAGTTCAAATCATAATAGAAAAAGAGAAGTTCATTTTAACGATGTTTCGATGGTAGTTGTTTTAATCTCTTCGATCACATTTTAAAGTAAGTAAAACTTGATCAAGTAAATTGGAATATACTTAAAACAATTGAATAAGTGTATAAATACTTTTAAAGTATTAAAACTGATATAAGAAGAGGGGATATATATAAATATATGTATAAAGGAAGTTTTAACTAAACAAAGAATGTTTTCACATTTGATATTAGTTAAAGAAAGTTTATGGTAATTTATCAATTCAATGAATTATTCTGAAAATGAGTTTTTCAAAAACCATAAGGTACGTTTCGAAATGTGTTATAATAAAAAGATATTTATCTTTTGAAAGAAATGTTTTCTTAAATTTGAAATATTTGGAAATAAAAATGTAAAATGGCCGTGTATAGAGAAGTATCTTTATAAAAGTTGAATAAAAAATGAAAGTTTTATGAAATGTTTTCAAAATAAAAATTTAAAGGTTAATAAAATCATACGAAGTGTGTGGATTGTTTCGTCGCACGATTTAATCTAAGATTCGAGTACAGAACTTTAACGTGTTTGACACTTATCCAAAAAAGGATTTATCACTCGATCCTTGACGACGAACATTGATGAGGGTTTATGGTTAGTTTTTTGAGTTTTCTATCATAGTTGAAAGCTATGCAAGAAGAACTAAAGATTTGATTAGGAAGCCTGGTCAGAGTCCGCACTAGAGGATCGGGGGATCAATACTAGTTCGGAAGTAAAGTTGTGAATTCGAATAGAAGATCGAATCAGATATTGTGTACAGATGATCTATATACATCATACAAAAAAGAGTTAAAAATAAATATTTTGGGGCAAACATTTGGGTTTTTGTTTTGGGTAATTTTGGGGAAGAAATTCTTTAAGGGGGGAAGTTTGTAACGACCCGCCAATTTACCACTTTGATAAATTATATTTATTTTTAAAATTTTGCAAATAAAAGTTTGATAATAAAATAATATTGTTTTAAGTGATAATAAGTAATAATAAAATTATTTTGAATAAATATTTACATGAATATTTTCCTCGGGATTTATATCGATCAGTGGCGTCGTATTTAAATATAGATTTATTTAAATTAAATCAAGTTATAATGATTTAATAATCATTTAAAATCATCCAAATAATTATTTAAATAATGATAATTTATTTTGAATAAATATAAATTGACAATAAATCAATTATAATAGTTTTATAAAGAGATATAATTGATTTGGAAATATAAGGAAAAATCGATATCGCTTATCGGTATAATAGCGATTTTTGTAAATAATTTCTAATATGAGTTTATATGATTTTATAATTCAAATATGATCATTTTAATTAGTTTAAAATAATAAGAAATTTTTTTTGAATTTTTTTACAAATATATGTACGTTAGAGCATAAGTGAAAATGTGATCGATAATCGGTTCTCCGGATTTTAACCATTTAATGAACAAAAGTTGTTCGAAGACGTTCAGAGTGTTATACACCTATATATTCATACATTTATATGTTACATACACATGATAATATACGTATAAACATACATATATAAATATAATTAAGTATAAGAAATATAATATAAAATAAATAATATATTTTAAGGATTTCTTACTTCTTAAGCACAAATAATTCAATATATATATACATGAGATGATGGAAGTGATGTGCACATGGGAGGGGGCTTTGGCCGTGCATTGTGAAGATGGGAAGTGTGTTGGAGAAGCCTTGAAATAGTGATAAAAGTGATGTGTATATGTCTTCTTTTATACTCTTCCTTTTTCCTATAAATACCCTACCATCTTCTCTTCATTTTCATTCATCTTCTTCTTCATATTTTCAAGATTTTGCTTCCACTTTAATGGCGTCCATCCTAAGAGAAACAATGTCAAAATATATTTCAAAAAGGAATTAAATTTTAATATATAGTTATATATACTTAAAAACCTCAAAACAAGCTCAAGCTTCATCTCTCCACCTCCCAAACCCAAGGCATCACCATCCATCACCCTTGGCCGTGAGCTCCATCCCCTTCCCAACCTAGGCTGTGAGCACCCAGGCTAGGTCAAGCCATTCCAATGGTCCAAGCCCGATTTCGTGGAGTTTCATTTCGGGATAGCGGAGCTATAGCCGTTTTAGAACTAGTTCGAGTGGAAATGAAGGTGAGAACTCCCAAAACTATTATACTATATGTTGGATGATGATATGATGTTGCAGATGGATGCTTAATATGTTTTGATCATCAAGTTTGGTTGTTTACATATGATTGTTGAGATTATATGCAAGTCACAAATATACACGTCGATAAGCACAAAGGAAATCACTTTCCTTGAATTAAAGAATTGGTGTATATGGAATTGTTAAATCTCTTAAAAATGTTTTAAAATGTATTTGAAATGTTGTATGAACATTTAAAAGTGTTTTGGTGAAGTCTGAAAAGAAATGGAAAATTTAGTTAAAAATAAACGCGTCGCGTAACGGTAATTCGCGATTTCGCGCTATAAAAGTCAAACAAATGTAAAAGCTGGAATATAGCTCAGAATTCTTCGAGTTAAGAATTTTCCGGACTATTATATCCATATTTTTCCAACAAAGAAAGAAAATCGAGATTCAGATAAGTAGATTTTGAAATATGAGTAAAATAAGTTTTGGAAAATTCCCGATTTTGCAGTTCGGAATCCAAAACAGAATTTCTTTGAAAATGATGTTTAAATTGTTTGAAAATATGGAATAAATGTTATAAATCTTTTAAAATGTTTTAAAAGTGATTTGAGTAATAAAAATGTATTTTCAAATAATACAAAGTTATTTTGATCAATATAGCTTAAAAAGGCACTTTTCCATAGCACTTTTTATAATTTTTGAAATGTAGTTTTAAACGCAACCATTCTTTTCCAATTATTTTATAAATATTTTTAAATAATTAATAAAGTGTTTTAAAGGTAATTTGAAGGATTTATGAAATGATCAAATGTTTTAATGATTTAGAGTCGATCAAATAACTTGACCATCTTATGGGTGTTAGAGAGACAGTGTCTTGGCTTGGGTTTAGAAAATCATTTTCCTGCTCTCCCTGGCTATCCAGACTGGCTCGACGGAGGGGATAGTTAATTTGATTTACTCAGATCAGAATTTTCCGAAGGATAAAGAAAGATATTTTCCAGGATTTAAACAATTTGGATTTTATAGAGATGATCTTCTTGTACTCGGTGTTAAAGCCCGTAGTGGGAACTCGTACTATTTGTGGAATTTAAAAAGTGATTTTATAGTTATTCTGCCCATAGTATTTGTTGAATACGAGGATTAATATTGAGTATAATTAGACAATTTTTATAGATTCTGCTCACTTAATATTTACTAGTTTTGGATTAACATCCTAGATAACATGGTTTTAACTAAATAGAATTTCAAGTTTTAAATTAAGAAATCTTTATTAAGATTTAAATGAAATGATTTGGAATTAATTTAAATTCCTATACTTAAAATTTATTGGTTTGGATTTATAGTAAACGATGTCTTGAATAACATTGTTTTTGATCCGTGTTAAAAGTTATGATTTGGAAATCTTGCTAAGATTTAAATAAATGATTTGGAATATTTTCCTTAGAAAAGATGACATGATTTGGAATTTAAAAAGGGTTTTATGTAATCAAAGGATTTAGTAAGAGAGGTTTAATGATTCCGTATATACCGGAAATAATGTTTTAGAAATATATATCTCTAAAAGAGATTTTGATAAAAAAAAAACTTAATCAATTAAAGAATGATTCACTATTCACAAAACCTTATCTTATCGATGACTGGTTCGAAGGAACCGAGGTCGAATTTGGGGTAATCTCTATCCGAAAACCACTTCGAACCGATATATGAGTTCGAAAGATGAAGACCTAATAGAGAGAATGAAGAATGAAGAATGAAGACCAGGGATTTTCAGGATGAAAGGACTACTTGTTGATAATTCTGGTTAGCTCCCAAATACTAAAGTAGCAGTGGTCCCTTCATTTCTGAAACTCTTTGGGTTGCAAGGACTACTCGCTACTAATGGTAGTAGGAGGAGTGCCTTTGGTTTCGTTCAGTCCCAGAACGAACTTGTATGGACGGATGTCTGACATCGCATTCTTGAGATTTCACCGTTGACTTTTATAAACGTACATTTGTTTAGTGGTGGAGAAGGCAACTTCTTTTAGCTTAACACCCTTCTCTGGGACGTATGAGCTCGAAGGCTGTATGTTTGTGAAATTCAATAGTGATCGATGGAATGGTAGTGTGGAATTCAATGGGAGATGATGGGCTATGATAAAAGTAATTGCTACCTCAAGCCTCACACCCGGAAATGACCGAAACAGCGTAGATGCGGCAAGGCTATGTGGTTCGCAACCATTAGGGTATGATTATCCTCTTCTAGATAAATTTCTACCTGCTATGACGTTCGAGTTTAAATTAATGTGGACGTATTCTAAGAGGATCCTTGGGTAGGTCGGTAATGACCGGGGCGATCACATATTCGGTACTATCTTGTGTGAAATGTAGGCTAGTCTTGTGTTGGTAGAGGTGCAGATATTCTGTTGACCTCGGTACATTCCTCTAGAGATGTATTGCCGAAAGGTAGTCCCTTTACCTTGTCATTTGTATGGAATCCATTCTCCAATAAGTGCCTGCCATTTTGTTTGTAGAGCCTAGTATGTTAGAATTTAATAATGGTAACAATTTCGGCTAAGATTAATAAGTTTACTTGCAAATGTTTTCAAAGATATGTCATTAAAAATAGTATCAAATATTTTTAAGTAAGAATGTTTTGGTTATCATAAGGTAAAAACCCGTTCCGTGTTTACGTGCCGCATGGTTTTATTAGATACCTTTTTTTTTCAAACGCATATTTTGAGTTCTCACACTAGTCCCATGACTGACCCATAGTTTTTTTTTCCGTTTCCTTAAACTCTAGGTGCGCTAAATTTCTCGAGCAGCCTAGTAGTCAGGTTTAGTTTAGAAGAAAGCTGGATGGAGCTCAAAGCATGGAGTTAGAAGATTTTTCCGAAGATTGTTTTCCACCACACTTGTGTAGAATTATATTCCACATTGTAAGGACATGAATTTATAACTGTCCATGTTTAACTCTGATAAATGTATTTTAATTTGCGCTACAAAGATTATGTTGAAATAACATATGTGAGATTCTGTTCTGTCTTTTTTTTCTTTTTTACCCTTAAGAATCCGCTTCTCCTGCACTTGGATTTATGGCACGTGAATACCGAGGATGTATTAGTGTCAATTTCTGGGAGTCAATGAAATAGGTCCTCACAGTAAAGGTGAAATTATGAAAAGCGACTCTAGGAGTGCTAATCCTTGATAAACAAATTGAATCAAAAGGGTGCAAGTCTATCGATGGCGATGCCAACAATTCTAGCATATGTGGTCTTCCACATCATGGGATGAATCAGGTCATAACTTTCCGTCTTAGGGATGATGTTATACTAAATGATACGCAAAACCTAACATGCAATCAAACTTAGATTATCCGTCTCCCAAACATAGACATCCTAGGAAAAGATTTGTTGCAAAATCTTTGAGTCGGTCACTTCAAAATCATCCAAGTCCATGTCCTTTGTAGAGGCCTCCAAAACCTCAACGAGGTCATCATTATTCAATTCAATCAAGACGCCCTTCACCTCTGAAAGAATCAAATTGTTGCCTCTATCAAAATTATACGCCAATAGGACATCAAAATGGTAGATGCAGCACGGGTAACATTCCTCCTCAAAAGTCTCAAAGAAGAGGATCGGTGCAAATAATACCACGACGGATAGCTTTTTCAGCCCAAAAGCGACGAAATCTTCTGCTTATTTTGGTCCAGCCAAGTGGCCTTTTGAGGATTGATACCATAATGGTGTGAGGAACAACTAACAATGCGGAAAGGTGTCTTGGGCTAAGAAGCGGTCAGAGGGAAGCTATAGAGTTTAGATCTGGAGTGGTGGTGGGGCAAGATCTAACGTGGAAAACTAGCATGAAGGGAAGGCTGCTGCTCCAAATGAAAAATAGTGTCGCCTAGGGTAGGAACGGAAGAGAGAGGCAGCTACTTTGAGAAGGAGGAGGAGGATGAAGATTGGGTTCGGCCGATTGAGGAAGGAGGAACAAAAAAATGCAATTAGGGAAATTCAGATGCGACTTTTATAGTCCCTATCCAGGTTCAAGTTGTGCCAAAATTCGTTAACTGGTAGATCACTCTAGGTTTATAGCTAGACAATCAACCGCTACATGGGCTTCAGGCTTAATTGAACCTAGACCCAATTAGGGTCGGATTAAATAATAATAATAATCATTTCGCACCGTCTCCTTAGAGTCGACATGATCCGAAAAATTGCTGTTCTCATCACGGTGATGTCAAAGCCTATCGCCTAGCCTCGAACAATGCTTCAGTAATTCACAATAGTCCCAACAAAACTGTCACGACAACCAACAATTCCAAAAACCCAAAAATATTCCAGCTGCTATTTCCTGCCTACTTTGCATGAAATATTTCTTCCAATAGCTGCTGGTACAATAACACTTCAAACTACATACCACTATAAAATTGATTGTCATTCCTATTATGTCCTTACCTTAAAGAGTGAAAGGCTAAAAACCTCGATTTTGTAAACTGAAAAATCACCGAGCTAACTATATGCTCCTTTATACTTGTTTCAACATAATATAATCCATTTCATATCAAAATGTCTGTTAAAAATCAAACTTATATTTGCCAAAAATCAAAATCAAGCCTTTACCGATGTATATAAATATTTAAGGATTTTTCCAAAATCTAAGGCATTTCCAAAATGTACTTTAAAAAATTTCTCTCATAGGTTTTAGACTAAGGACCTGACATTAATTATCCAAATAAAAATATGGTTTGTCATCAAAGAGGTGATCAATGAATGCACCCTAGCAAAAACTTGCCTCAAGATAATTGCGACGTACAGACTCAAATTTCCCTTCCATATAGAATAAATGTGTGTCTCCAACTGGAACTCATCATCAAAATCAAAAATCACTAGGTAGCTAGAATCTCAGCCATCAAGTCAAACACCTCCATTCTTTGGGATCCAGCCATACATTATACTCATGCTCCTCATCAACAGTTCCTTAAGCATTGCCAGCACTCCATTGGGTACTTCGGAGTTGGTGTGAAAATCTTAACTTTAAGATATTTCCAACACATAGTTACTCTACCCCTTCCTTTGGAGTGGAACTACAACTACTTCTATAGTCAGAACTCCTAGAATCTAGCATAAAAAATATAATAATACTAGATAGGAAAGTACGAATATATTCTCTCAATTTATCCTTATTCCTCTGATCTACTAAACTAGGCTCTGATACCAAATGTAACAACCCACACATTAATGAGCCTAAATTTCAACAAAAATTCGAAACCCAAGTCCATCAAAACACAAATAGTTGGATTTGGTACCTGTAAATAAGCATGAGCATTATCAGAGAATGATAGAAATCTAAACTCACGGTGGAAATAATAATAGGATAAGAATACTGATTATGACCACTATCTTGGAATTAATGGTATTCCTTGGACAACAAATTGTCACAGCAGCATTGCGCATGGGAGAAAAGAAGACTTCTCCAACAACTAAACACATCTAGCACCAGTGACCCATTCCTCTAAATCTATTCTGTGGGTTGTAATGAGGAGAGGGTCAGAACAAAATTTTGGTGACAGAAAAATCTATAAACTGTACATAACATAAATTTATACCAATTGGTTTCCATTTAATTGTTATGTCCATTAAGGTTAGCAATTCTAATCTAACCTTTCATTGCACACACGATTACTTACCTACTCCTTTCTAAGGTACAAAATACCGACGAAGTCTTATCAACCACCCAATACTTCTAAATATAAAGCGGGCTTCTATAAGCACCACATAATACTTTTTAAAGAGAAATAGGTAGACTCTGCCATTTAAGACCTCAATCAAGGTAGAAGCTTTCATTTAAGACATATTCCCAAGGTGGTTTTCTAACGATGTTGTCAATGGTCGGTGGGTCCTTGCTACAAACACCTCCAACCACTATTTAAGGATTTTGACATTTAGCGTCCAACTATTACCGCATCTATCATCAATAAAATCATAGCCATATAAGAGACAATACCTAAGCCACTTAAGACCTTTAAAAGGACTAGGCGGACTTCAAACCATTTAATACCTATATTCTATGCAGGTCCTACATCACTTAATACCTATCCCCAGGTGGACTCCTCGCCGGTACTATCATTACCCAACCCACTTAATACCTCATTAATAAGGACTAGGCAGACCCCTGACCATTTAACACCTATTATAGGTATGCCTTTTTGATTTAATATCTAACCCCAAGGCGGACTCCTCACCGGTACTATCTAGTCGGCATCACTTGGAATCTCACTAGGTTAGTTAATACTTCTTTTTAGGGGAGAGGCGAACCCTCAGATCAGTCACTTAATACCTCAAACCCGAAGTGAACCCTTCCCAAGATATCCAATATCACTCTTAATTATAAATATGAAACCTCATTAGGTTACTTCTTTCGGTAGGGATGCGGGCCCTAAAATAGCAACTTAATACCTCAACACTACACTAAACCCTTTTAGAGACATCCTTATTTATTTGGAATCTCACTAGGTTACTTAATACTTTCATTTAGGAGAGAGGCGGACCCTACAACCGCTTAATTCCTCAAGCCAAAAGCGAACCCCTATGGAGATATCCCACACCGCTCCTAATTCCAAATTTGGACCATTTAATACTTTTCAATTAATAAAGCAGGCCCAAATCTCCAACATCATCACGGGTCCTAGGATTAGTAATATCTCACATCAGTAGTAAGTTCACCTGACTATTGGTAGCATCAAAGCGAAGGGCGGTCTTCCGTCGAGTGACTCTACTGACCTCGCATCACTAACCTACTAAGTCCAATTAATCATCCTAAGTCTTACTTATATTATCTTAGGTAGAACTTGGACTTAGCTTACTAGTTCCCTTTTTACTTAAGGCAATAAGATTTACCTTAAATGCTTATCTACCCATAAATCCCCTTTTAGTGCTCATAAATGTCAATTTAACCATAAAATCCTATTGGACATTTCCTAAGACATTTATGTATGATTACTAATTTTAAATTAGTAACCTTTTTATATCTATTCCATTTTTATCAGTCCCATTAATCCACTTGTCCCAATTAATTGTAACTCATAACTCATTCCCATTAATTGGAGTTACAGTCTTTAATTTCCATACCAACCAATTGTAACCCATAATCTAATCTTAACCATTAGTTCTCATTAATTGCCCATTAATTGGGGTTACAATCTTTTATTTCCTATTAATTATTGTTACTTCCTAATTTATTTCCCATTAATAGGAATCACAATATTTTCTAATTCTACTTATTCGTTTCCCTAAATATAACAATAATTAATGAATGTTACGCATAAATAACGCACGAATAAACGATGTTCTTCTTTATTAATGCAATAAATACGTATAAACTACCTAATAAAACTACTTATTCGTATCAAAATATATTCTAGTCATACATATTTAACTAGAATATGCTTTTCATATTTAATTTGCTGAAATTAGATTCCTTAGGAAGATTTTCCACTATCATTTCCACAATTTAGTTTTAGCACAAAAGGAAAGACTTACTACGTTTGAAATTATAAGGAATGGATAATTTCTTTTTATTTGGAATAAACAGTGTAAACACGGAGAATAAATCTATACTTTACACATCTCTTCCCTTTTTGTTTGTGGGTATTCCTTGTTAAATCAAACTTCGCCTTTTTAAAGTAAACAACTTTATAAACATCACACGGATGTTATTCCCACAAATTAAACTACGGAAAATCTAGAACCTAGCACAAATTTGGGCAATAATCCAAAAATCCTATTTTACACCCAATACCCAAGTGCAGATCTGGAATAAAATATACAACATTCAAATTCTAAAATCTTTGGGACCGATTTTTAGATCTAAGGGTAAATATATTTCCATTAACTATAAACCAAGAATATGTAGGCAATAGTTCTCTGTACTAATTTAAGCCTACAATTCACAAATGAAATTGATTTAGGCATAAAATTCGAACGTATGCCAACAGAATAGATTTAAAATCATAAACATTATATAAAATTTCCCACTCACCTTTTAAAAGCGATCCATATCTCCATATCTGAAGTAGAACCTTAAATTCATCTCCAAATCTTTTTAAATCCAAGAAATATGTATAAAAAGGGTATATATATATGTTAGTCACTATATGATCTTTATATAATGTAACTTATATATAAGAGTGTTGTGGATCGTATATAATATGGCTTATGTGTATAATAAGTGTATATATACTAATCTAAGCAGAACTATATAACTGTGTATGATAGTATAAAGTAAATAAGAGTAATCACACCAGATAATTTATACTAGTTCGGACGTCCCGTCCTACGTCCAGTCCTGAAGCTCCCCTTCGGTATTTTCTTCAATTGAATAACCCTCACTTCACCCGGAGGAATTGGCTAATACAACCTAGTTTCTTTGACAAACTTTGTGTTTCAAATAACATAGATATTGACTGCTAGTATAATTCTTCCTATAATCTCCTTGGTAATTTGGAAGTGTATAGTTTGTGATTATGGAAGTTATAACGACGTAGGATTTGATCACTTTCATTATGGATATTTTAAATATATTTTTAATAATTAATTAATGGATTTTATAACCCAAATAAACTCCTTTTAAATAATAACTAATGATGGTGAAATAGTTTTTAAAATTTGTTTATAAAAATAATTACTTCAAAGTGAAATAGAAAATTTGCCCGAAAATCGTTTTTCGAATTTTCGACTTTTAGGTGTTGAAAAGTTATCGGAAAATGTTGTGCACATTTGTGTAACTCATACACACACTTTTGTAAATGAGTTAGGATTATTAATATATAAATGTATATGTTACCTTAAGAAATATATAGTATATGATATGACTTTTTATGTAAATGTTTAATAACAAAATATAAATGTAAATAGAAGTGACATAAGCTGTCATATCTTTAGAAACATGAAGGGCTTATATAATAAATGCATGTTGGCTTGGAATGAAGGGGGACAAGGGAAAAACATGAGTTAAAATGGGGAGACATGCATGGTGATGTGGCATCATTATAGTGGAGGTTTAAGTACCTTAAGGGTAATATGGTAATTTAATTTATGCAATTCATATAAAACTAGTTTCCTAATACGACTCTCATTTTCATTTTCATTCATGCTTTGTGAATTTTTCTTCATGTCCTCATGCTCATTTTCATGGCCTCCAAAAATAAATTCCTAAGTTCTAAAGTTCAGAAATTTAGTTTTCATTCTCTTTAAAAATCTATAAAACCTTGTGTAAACTCACCTCCTTCCATTTTTACGATTCTCTTCCAAAAAACAGGTCCATACACCCCCTCCACCTTGTTGGCCAAGCACTAATACCACCAAGGCTGAATCATGTTGCATCCATAAGTCTCCAAAGACTCCATTTTCCAAGCTAGAAGCAAGGAACTTAGCCATGTTTGAGTTATAGGAAAAGTTAGCTTAATTTCGTGAAATTTAGGTGAGTAAAGTTGCACTCTTTGACTAAGTTTTCTAAACACACACACAAATATATATATATATATATATATATATATATGTATGTATGTATGTATGTATGTATGTATATATATGACTAACTTGTTGTAAAAATGATGTTGTGTTTGGATAAAATAATGTTGGGTTATATGTATGTATTGTGCGTGGATTATAATGGTGCTTGGATGTGATTATATGTGCATGGTTATGTGGATGTATAGTTTGGAATATGTTAGTACAAATAGTCAAGTTAGTTTGCATATTATAATCTAGCTTGTATATGTTGATTGTGGAAATTTGTTACATGTTGTGATGTTGTGGTTATGTAATCATGTATGTTGTGAACATGAATTCATGATGTTATGCTAAGAAAGTTAGCATCATAGTAGTTTAAAACGACATGTTATCCCTTGTATAAAATACAAAACCTTTGGTTTTAAAATTCACAAAAATGTTTTCAAGTTTTAGATACTTGTTATCCAAAATATGCTTTTATGTTTTAGTAAAGTTCTTTTTCCAAGAGTTAAAGTTTTAACGAAGGCTTAGAGAACAAATTTCATGTTTGGAAATTTCGGATCGTATAGCGATAGTCTCTATAAGTGCAGTTCGTGAAAACGAACTCTTTTCGAAATCTAAAAATAATTTCACTTAGAAATCTTTTTTGAAATTTTTTTAAAAACTTATACTAAGTAATTAAAATGGGTAATTATTATATAATTATTTATTTATTTAATAAATGATTAATTATTCAATTAAGTAATTTGCAGTTAATTATTGGTTAATAAAGGTAATTAATACTTAAGTGTTAATCAATTAATTAATTTTAATTTGTTAATTAATTAAGGCTAATTATTATTTAATTAATAATTAAGAGTTAATTATTTTTAATGATTTATTAAAGATTAATTATTAATTAATTATTTATAAAAATGGGTTTAATTAATTATTAATTTATTACTGGTTAATTAAATATAATTAAGATTTTAATTAGGACTTAATTATTACTTAATAAGGGTTTAATTTATTAATTAATAAATAAGGGTTTAAAATCACTTTGTTTCTAAACTATCGATTTTGTTTAAACTGTTTTTCTTTTTTTTAAATATTTTAAATCAAGGGATTCTATGTCGGTTACCCTTAAGTAACCTCAAACAAATATGAAACCCAAGTTAATGTAGTGACATATTTATAGGAAGTAAGTCATCCCATAGTTAGCACTAAAAGCCATTGAGTAGGTTGATCCTCTATCTGTGAGATCTAGAATTTATTTCTAGGCGAGGGATAGAGTAAGGTCGAAATATCGGAAACACGATAGATATGAGATGGTTAATTCCTATCAATTTATCACATTTAAATTAAGTATATGGTCGTCCATATGTAAACTCTGTATAATTACCCTAAGTAGAGGATTGTCCGATATTTATAACCTGACCTGTTTTAACTGAAGAAGCATGTTGTGTATATTAGAGTTCCCGATGAGGACCCAAATACTGATTATATACTTCCAAAAGAACTGGAATTGAGTTAGATGGGAATTATCGCCTATTTTGGAGACACCGATTTCGGATATGTATGATTCATCTGAACCACTCAAAACTAATAACATTCATGATAGATCATTATGAAGTTTGCTATGGAGATGTACTATTCATCCCAAGGGTGAATTCAAAATGGAAGATAGAAATTGACGAATGTTTGTTCTATCCCATAACAACTTGTATGGATGAATGCTACCATTGCATTGGATGCTTGGAGGCTAATGTTTTCATTTCGAGATGGTCTGCTAGGAGGGAAGGTAAAAGCGTAACCTTAAGCCTCACAATCGATAAATAATTAAAGCAGGGACATGCGGCATGGTTATGTGGGTCGCTCCCATTAGGGTATGTTCATGGCCAAATCTAAGCAATATCTACGGCTTATTTATGCTTCGGGATAATGTTTTATGGTTGTTGATCACAACCAAGGGGTGATCATCTCCAGCGCTATCTAGTAAGAGGAAGGACCAGTCCTGAGTAGCTAAGGTGTAACATGTTGTAGCCTCTCGTACATTTTATCTAGAGGTGTACAGATCCGGTGGGTAGACCCTTACCCTTTCATAGTTGGAATCAATTTTCCAATTCGATCCTTTGGACTTGATTGTTTACCTATTAAGCTAGAATTTAATAATGTAACAATTTCGACTATGTTTCCATATTTATTTTAAACCTAAACATTATGATAATATTAGAGAATTTTATACAGAAATGTGTTGGTTATCATAAGGTAAAAACATGTCGTGTTTATATATGGCGCGGTCTTACGAGACACCTTTAATTTGAAGGTTTTTATAAAGTTAACTTATGCTTTACTCACACCAAACCCATGTCTGTCCTGGAGTTTTATTTCTTTCCCTTAAACTCTTGGGTACTCAAATTTTTATGAGTAGACAAGTAGTCAAGTTTCTTTGGAGCATATTGGGAAGCAGTCGAGAGCAGAAGCTTTCACCGTATGTTGTACTTAAGTTTATTTCCACTGTGACTATACATTATGTATTAGTAATTTAGATAGGCTGATATCCTTATTGGGAATAGTACTTGTTGTAACTTTAATATAACATTTTGAAGAAACCATATGTACTATTTTGTGATGATGTATATGTAACTCTATCGTTTGTGAGAAAAATCTATATTTGTTTCCTTTGTCTTTTATTTTCTTTACCCCATGACCTGTCTTTCAGACATTTAGATGATCAGCGCATGAATACCGAGGATGTATTAAATATCGTCTTTGGGTGTAAGAAAGGCAGGCCGTTACACTTGGTATCAGAGCCAGGTTAAGCAAACACCAAGGCCTTTTTTGGGGTCATCTCAATAGAGATAGGGTTAGTAGTACCTTAGAATAAGTTCAGTCTTTGAGAATGTGTTTCCATGTAGTTCTGATCAGCATTTATATCTTTGGTTTATGCTCTTTTTCCTAAGATAATATCGTCCATGTATTCTAAAGATATCTTACTTTATTCAGGTAGTAAGAATGAGTATGGGAAGGGGATGAGGAAGGGGAAACAGTAGCACACCAACCACAAATGGAAGAACCTTGAATGTTGAAAGGGGTAGGATAGCTGTTGAGGTAGTAGCTCCAGTGCAGCCTCGAGTAAACTCCGCAATTCTATGCAGGGACTGCACAAACCTAGGAGGAAAACCTTTCAAGTGTACCGAATCTAACATGTACAAGCTTGGCTATGGTCATGTGAGAAGATTTTCAAAGGTTTGGACATTTCTGATGATAAAAAACGGTTCTTGGCATCATGACAATTACAAGACGGTGCAGCTGCATGGTAGGATTCTGTCACTGCAAATGTTCCAGAAGATGAGTTCTCATGGGCTAGATTCAAAGATGTATTCGAAGACCAATTCATCCCAGCTGCGGGGAAAACTCGATTATATAGAAGTTTTATGGATATCAAGCATGGAGACTTGTCGGTGGCAGAATATGAGACAAAGTTTAATGAGTTATCTCATTTCGACCCTGGACTTATTGACACACCATTAAAGAAAAATGAGATGTTCGTATTAGGTATGAGAGAAAAGTTTCATGAAAAGATGACAGCTCATGTGAAGGAATCATTTGTAGATTTGGTGGTCATGGCATTAAGATATGAAGTGCTTTTGAATAAAAATTCTGCAGTAGCAACAACATCACCCAGTGGTGGTACCATTACCCAAATAAAAGGATGTTTAATCCAAATAGGAAAAAGAAGCAGTGTAAAGGAAAAACGGATGGATGAGATCAGGGAAACAAGTATAAAGATGTTGTTTGTTACAATTGTAATAAAAATGGGCATATTTCAACACAGTGTCAGCAGGCGAAGGCTATCTCTTCAATGGTCCAAAAGACGCTTTGCTATAATTGCCACCTGCTTAGACACATGGTTAAGTACTGCCCACTATTGAAGCAGGGTCAACAGACTAAAGTCTATGCTATTAAGGATGCGCCCTCAACTTCTGAAGACGAAAATGGGAAAGGAGTCTTAAAAGGTACTATATTTATTAATGGTATTTTAGTTCATTTTTTATTTGATACCGGAGCCTCGAATAGTTTTATCTCTAAAGAATTGGTACATAGGTTACAACTTATCCCTAAATTTGTAGAAACCCCTATTTGTGTGTCCAACCCCGTAGGTGGTATAACTAATCCATGCTTGGTTTGTGAAAGAGTACAAATTTATTTTCGAAAACATCTTTTCTTTTGCAACCTATTTGTCTTGGATTTTAAGGGGTTTGATGTTATATTTGGTATGGATTGGTTGTCAAGATATGGAGCTATACTAGATTGTGTTAAGTGGAGAATAGTGTTGAAAACCAGTTTTGGAAATGTGTTGGAAAGTATAGTTTGTAAGAAACCTAACAAACATATGAGTAGTTTCCTTTATTCCTTTGAATCATCCAAGGAAGAGTTAGGATCAATAGAAGTTGTTAATGATTTCCCGGATATTTTTAAGCTGATTAAAATTTTGCCTCCCCACCGAGAGATTGAATTTTGTATTGACCTAGTTCCCGGTGCAAGACCTGCCATTCAACCTCTACGTAAAGTGGCCCCGAGAGAGAATCATGAGCTAGTTAGTCAAACCAATGATTTGTTAAGAAGAAGATTGATTAGACAGAGCCATTCGAGTTGGGGGTCGGTGGTAGTTTTTGTAGCTAAGTTCGATGGTTCGTTAAGACTGTGCATGGATCATATGGAATTAAATAAGCAAACCATCTAGAATAAGTATCCCATACCTCGCATAGACGATATGTTTGATCAACTTCATCGAGCTAGAATATTTTCCCAAATGGACCATGCGACAGGTTTCCATCAGTTAAGTGTAGTGGAGGATAGTATACCCTTACTGCTTTTAGAGGGCTAAATTTTTTCTACGAGTGGTTAGTTATGCCTTTTGGGCTAACCAATGCACCTATATATTTTGTTGATTTTATAAATTGAGTTTTTAGGGATGTGTTGAATAAATTTGTGTTAATTTTAATTGACAACATTCTTATCTACTCAAAAATTGACGAAGAGCACAAACACCATTTGGAAGTTGTGTTGGAAATGTTAAGGAAAAACATTCTTAAGGCAAAGTTTTCTAAGACCCACTTTTGGCAATCCGAAGTGAGATACCTAGGACATATTGTATCAGTTGATGGCATCTCTATTGATCCAGCTAAGGTAGCCGCTGTGCAAGATTTCAAGAGACCCCAGACTCCTACAAAAGTGAGAAGCTTTATAGGGATGGCGGGTTATAATAGGAAGTTCAACAAGGACTACTCCATGATTGCTGCTTATCTAACCAAGCTGATAAAGAAGGACGTTAAGTTTGAGTGGACTACAAAGTGGGAGGATGCATTTCTCGAGTTAAAAGAAAGGTTGAGAAGTACCCCTGTTTTGGCTATTATTGATGGAGGAGAAGAATTAACTTTTTATACCGATGCATGTAGAATTGGCTTGGGCGCAGTGTTGATGCAGCATGGGAAGGTCATAGCCTATGCTAGTAGACAGTTAAAGCCTCATGAGAAGAATTATGCAACACATGACTTGGAGGTGTTAGCCATAGTATTTGCGTTAAAGATGTGGAGGCATTACTTGTTGGGTAAGAATCCTTCTTTTTTTTGTTTATTTCAAATCTTTAGGGATCCTAGTTAGTAATTTCCTTCTTTAAATAGGTGAAAATATCAAGCTATTCACGGATCACAAGTCCCTAAAATACCTTTTCACTTAGAAGAATCTAAACCTAAGGTGACAACGATAGTTGGAGTTCCTGGCAGCCTATGACGTGGATATTCTCTTTACGCCAGGGAAAGCAAATGTTGTGGTAGACATTCTTAGTAGGAATGCAGCTTTGGCACTCTTGGAAGTTAAACCAACTCTTTTGGAAAGGACAGCTAATAAGCAAAGGGAGGACGAGCGTTAAAGGAAGATTATCCAGGATGTTGGGGGGGGGGCAGTCTTCAAGTTTCGAGTTAGATAAACATGGTATATTACGTATGAATGGTAGGATCTGCGTCCCTAATGTCGATGGCATTAGACAAGAAGTTTTGTCGGAATGCCATCGATCCAAATTAAATATCCATCTGGGTGTTTCTAAGATGCACAGAGATATGGAACGAGTATTTTGGTGGCCCGGAATGAAGAGGAGTTTCTCAATCTTTGTCATCCGATGTTTGAACTGTCAACATATAAAAGGAGATCACCAGAAGACGATTGGTTTACTTCAACCCTTGGAAATCCCAAATTGGAAATGGGAGATGATATCAATGGATTTTGTTAATGGTTTACCCAGAACCAGAAAAGGGAATGAAGGTGTGTGGGTTATCGTTGATCGGCTAACGAAGAGTGCTCATTTTATCCCGGTAATGCCGACAAGGACCACAACTTCTTTGGTCGAAACTTATATGAGGGAGATTATTCGATTGCATGGAGTTCCATGAAGCATTTTAAGAGATCGAGGTCCCACTTTACAAGTCAGTTTTGGGAGGTTTTGCAAGTAGCTTTAGGGACAAAGCTGAGCATGAGCATGACATATCACCCCTAAATGGATGGACAAACAGAAAGGGTGAATCAGATTCTAGAAGATCTTTTGAGGGCATGCATCCTGGATTTTGGGGGATCATGAGAAGAACATCTCCACTTAGTGGAATTCTCCTACAATAATAGTAATCAAGGAAGCATAGGCATGGCACTCTAAGAAGCTCTCTATGGACGTCCATGCACGTCACCGGCATGTTGGGTTAAGACTGGAGATACGCTAGTACTTGGGTCGGATATGATCCGCGAAGCCACTGAAAAGGTTGTAATAATAAAGAGAAGGATGAAGGAAGCCCAGGATCGACAAAAGAATTATGCCTTTAAAAGGAGAAGAGATTTGGAGTTAGAAGTCGAAGACTCTATATTTGTAAAGATTGCCCCAATCAGAGGAGTCGTTCTATTTGGAAGGGCTGGGAAGTTGACACCCAAGTATATTGGAGCTTTTAAGATTATTGAAAGGATTGGAACGCTCGCCTACAGGGTTGAATTACCAAAAAGATTGTCAGGGGTCCATAATGTTTTCCACGTGTCTCATTTGAGAATGTATGACCCGTCATTGATTGTGGAGTCGTCGGTTCAAAAGAATTTTGAGATAGAACTGAACTTGGCGGTGATTAGGCATCCAGTTAATATTGTAGATCAGGATGAGAAGAGGTTGTGAAATATGGTGGTGAAGTTAGTAAAGATTCGGTGGAGTGAGGATTCCCGAGATTGTACTTGGGAGACAGTGGATCATATGAGGGAAGCCTACCCAGAATTGATGTTAGAATAGTCATTGTTTGTATGTATAGTGTATGCGTTATTGTGTTATGGATATTTAGTGTATGACCTTTGTATGGATTTCATGTTATATAATATATGATCTTTTGAGTTATTATGAGTTATCTCTTTGTTGGCTAATTTCGGGACGAAACTTATTTTAAGGGATGGAGAGTGTAACGATCCATGATTTAATCACTTTAATTATGGATATTTAAATATATTTTAATAATTAACTAATGGATTTTCTAACTCAAATAAACTCCTTTTAAATAATAACTAATGATGGTGAAATAGTTTTTAAATTTTGTTTACAGAAATAAATATTTCAAAGAAAAATAGAAAATGTGCCCGGAAATCGTTTTCCGAATTTTCGACTTTTAGGTGTCGAAAAGTTGTCGGAAAACGTTGTGCACATTTGTGTAACGAATACACGCACTTTTATAAATGAGTTAGAGTTTTTAATATATAAATGTATATGTTACCTAGAGAAATATATAATATATGATATGACTTTTTATGTAAATGTTTAAAAACAAAATATAAATGTAATAAAAGTGACAAAAGTTGTCATATCTTTAGAAACATGAAGATTTAGATAATAAATGCATGTTGTCTTGGAAAAATGAGAGGGGGACAAGGGAAAAACGTGAGTTAAAGGGGGGAGACATGCATGGTGATGTGGCATCATTATAGTGGAGGTTAAGTACCTTAAGGGTAATATGATAATTTGATTAATGCAATTCATATAAAACTAATTTCCTAATACTTCTCTCATTTTAATTTTCATTCATACTTTGTGAATTTTTCTTCATGTCTTCATGGTCATTTTCATGGCCCTAAAAATTAATTCCTAAGTTCTTAAGTTAAGAAATGTAGTTTTCATTCTCTTTAAAAATTTCTAAAATCTTGTCTAAACTCACCTCCTTTCATTTCTATGATTCTCTTCCAAAAAACAAGTCCATACACCCCCTCCACCTTGTTGGTAGAGCACTAATACCACTAAGGCCAAATTATGTTGCATCCATAGGTCTCCAAAGACTCCATTTTTCTGAGCTAGAAGCAAACACCTAGGCCGTGCTCGAGTTATAGGAAAAGTTAGCTTAGTTTCGTGAAATTTCGATGAGTAAAGTTTCACTCGTTGACTAAGTTTTTCTAAACACACACACACACAGATATATATATATATATATATATATATATATATATGACTAACTTGTTATAAAAATGATGTTGTGTTTGGATAAAATAATGTTGGGTTGTATGTATGTATTGTGCCTGGATTATAATGATGCTTGGATGTGATCATATGTGCTTGGAAATGTGGATGTATAGTTTAAAATATGTTAGTCTAAATACTCAAGTTAGTTTGCATATTATAATATAGCTTGTTGTTTGTACCAAAATTGGGCACAACACTCTTCGGAAGGGTTTGAAGAGATAAAAAATGAAGAAATTAAATGGAAAAAGAGGATTATCCAACAAACACTTCAGAAACAAATAAGAAAGAACACAGAAACACAGAAATTTAGAGTGGTTCGGCATATTGCCTACATCCACTGTGAAGTTGATGATTTTATTGATGTTTTCTCGATGATTACAACTGATTACAGCGGATTACATTGAATTACAGTGATGAAACTCGAGTACAGCAGCAGCCTTGTAGCGCAAAAACGTTTCCGGCATAGTCTGGACGTTAGAGAGCCCAAAAAAATCCCTTTTCTGTGAGCTCTGGGGTGCTATTTATAGGCGTAGGATGCAAATATCTCGCTCAGATCTAAGGAGACCTTTTCTGGCATGTGGGTGGGCCCACACGATCGATCCCAGGCGATTTCGACTCGATCTATGTTTGATACGAATGAATTTCGTATCGATCAAGATTTGACCCAATCGAGTCGAAACTTGGCATGAACACTCTTCAGGTCGTATGTAAGCTCCTGTGAAAATTTCATAGCATTTAGACTTGTGGATTGCAAGTTATGATCGATACGAATTCGAGTCTTCGGTAGGCTGTTTAGTTCGAATCGATGCTCTTCGAATCGATCTCTTCATATCGATGACCACACACGTGATGCCAGTTGACGTGGCTCTTTCTTTCAGGATCGATCCGAAGTTCACGCCGAATCGATCGAGTCTTCCCAATGTTTGCGCCTCGTTCGTATCGATAGAAACAGCTCAGTTCGTATCAATGGAAATGACCTTGTTCGTATCGATAGATGCGGCTTAGTTCGTGTCGGTGAACATGACTCAGTTCGTATCGATCGAATTGACTTAGTTCGTATCGAGCACAGTGGCTCTGTTCATATCGATTGTGTGGTCTTGTTCGTATCGATCTAAGTTGGTCCAACTTTATGGATACGAACAAATGATGTCGTGATGGATACGAACATCGGTTACTTGATGGATACGAAGTAGTGATCATTTGATGGGTACGAATATGTTCGATACGAAGAGAACCGCCTTTGGGTGGATATGAAGTATACCTCGGTGTTGTAGTTGATGGATGCGAAGTAGGCTACAACCGATCGATACGAACAATGGTAACATGATGGATACGAACAATGGTTATTTGATGGATATGAACTACCGATGTCTGATGGATTCGAACAAGGCTCTTTAGCCGATGGATACGAAATGACGCGCTCTGATGGATGCGAATAATGTGTTCTCTTGACTCGTATCGATCATATCTCATGCATACAAACTCCGATTGACTTGAAACTTGGAACGTTGGCTTTCAGCTTGCTTGTCATGTTTTGTCAATTGTAGCTTGATCCGGACTCGGACAAAATTCATCGATATCCATAACAAACCTGCGTATCATCGGTCTTCGGGACGGACTGTCCTTGGTTTCCAGTTGAGTTCCTGGTATCACGACCTTGCCAAAAGGCGGGATAACATTTGCCCCCCCATAGTACGTCTTGTGAGAACACGACGTGCTTTTAAAAGCCGCAATCTTTGCTTTGAAGAGTTCTATTTAACTTGTTAAACCGTTATCGTCTTCTCGTTGGAAGTTGTGATCTTTGATTGATTCATAAAGGCATAAATTATGAACTGTAGGCTGTAAAATGTTGTACTGCGTGCTGTTGTAACTGATTATTGTGTGATAGTGATCAACTGTTGTTGTGATCGTCATCAAGTGGGTATTCGACCTGTGAAGTTTTAAAATGGAAAATTAGTCCGACATACATGCATATATGCTAACCTGACTCTCGTTAACGTCGCACGTTCACGAGTCGTTGTCAGTTCCCTCGAATCGAATTCCGTATCAATCCTCTCTTGAACCGACATGAAATTCGAGTTGTAACAACGCTCAATGGTTGTTTTGAAATGTCCCTTCGTATCGATCCTCTCCGGGATCGATGTAAAAGGTAAAAAATGGTTTTTGCATCGATGTGATTCGCATCGATGGATACGAAATAAACATTTCGCATCAATGGTCCTATGATGGTTGCAAATAGAGTAGCCGGTCCTCTGGATATTATTCGCATCGATGTATACAAATCTTTAGGGGCTATGGCTTGATGGATACGAACAGCGTAATTCGCATCGATGAATGCTTAAGTCCATGGATTCGAATAGTCTATTCATATCGATGAGTCGATGGATACGAATAGCTTATTCGCGTTGAGCTGGTCAAGTCGAAATCACCAATAGCTTATACGTATCGATCCGGTCAAAACTGGTTGGATCGGTCACGATGCCTGGAAGGCGAATCGACTCTCTCTTTTCCTTGGGTTCATATAAATACCGTTTCGTACTTAAAGAATTTATTCACTTGCATTATTTCTCTTGAGCTACTTCGTATCGATCGAGAACTGAGGAAAAAGAAATTGCCTTCATCCACACCTAGACAATCTTATAATCCCTCGAACCCTTACTTCAATTTAGGTAATTAATCAATCAATAACAACTCCAAATGACGAGGTTCGAATTCGTGTGTCATTCTATTCGTGTTTATAGCCGATTCCTATGATGCTAAGGCTAGATCTAGGACGGAGCTTGGTCGAGGAGGAAGGGTTAACGGCGCTTGGATGGATCGGAGAAGAAGAAGGCGCCTCGTTTCGTATCGACCTCTATCGACCTTATTTTCGTATCGACTCGGAATCTCGTGTTGTCATTTGGCTTTCCGTACATCTCTGATCGATGCATGGATGGTGAGTTCGATCGATGCGAGGTTGATAACGTTCGACTGGTATGAAATGGACGTTAATTGGTCGATACGAAATGGAGGTTGAATTGATCGATACGAAATGGGAGTTGAGTGGATCGGTACAAAACAGTCACTCTGGATCGATTCGAAGTCTTCGGCCTTGATCGACACAAACATGTATCCTGATGGATACGAACTGACCGTTACGAACCAGAGTTGTTTGCGACCGCTACGAATCGAATCTTAATGAACTTGAAAACTCTTGCATGTTTGAACACCTGACCTCGACGAGCTTCAACCTTTCATAACTGGACTTAACTGCCGAATAGCATATTTGACTATCCTTCGAAGCTTGTCGATGGAACTGTGACTTAACAAACTTTTAACGAACTTTATCTTGGATCGGTCTCCAATGTCTGGATGGCACGGTTGTGACGGTCAGCGATGACTGTCACACCAGTCGAATTTCAAAGCCTTGTTGTTTGCATATTTTCTTATACTCTGTAGGATTTCTCAAGTAATTTACAACACTACACTACACAACACATTCACGCACTTCACACTGGGGAACACTTGGGTTTTTATTGTCTAATGATGGTTTTTAATAAGTTGATTAGTTATGGAGCCTACAAGCTCGCAACAGCAGGAAATTCAGAGTTCACTTCCTTTTGCCCTAGAGATACCGGCCATCGCGGTCGAAGTTATAGATCCAGCTCCGGACGAGCTGCCTGATGCCACGTTCATCGTGAATCCACAGGATTTTGTGTCGTCTAATATTTCTGAAGATACGTTGGGACGGATATGCTTAAGGCACGGTTTGTCGTTGGACGACGTACTATTATCGGGACCAAAGGATAGACCCCATGCTCCCCCAGAGGGGTTTACTGCCTTCAATCGACATGCGTGCACAGCGGGAACACTTCCTCCATTCAACCAATACATCAGGGAAGTGTTGTCTTTCCTCGAAATTGCCCCATTGCAACTACACCCCAATGGATATGCTCTACTGAACAGTTTATTTATTGTATTCATGGAGCATCTCTTTCGGCCACCGGCTCCTACATAGATTAGATATCTTTTTAACATCAAGAGCAGGGGAGATGGCCCATCTTTTACGTTCCTGGAGGCGGTCATGAATTGTCAAGTAGTACCCGGATCCTAGACAAAGCTGAGTTACTTTAAAACAGAATGGTTCTACATTCGATGCCCTCCAGGATTCGCCAGCCGATGGTTAGTCCGACGTAAGTGTCGCAGTCTTTTCCAAGAGTTATCAAAATAATTGCGGTTAGTGTAAAACTAACATCTTCTTTTCTTTATAGCCGCAATTTCACGACCTGAAGGTGGGTAATTCAAAGAAATAGTAAGGGTCCTTCAAGAAATTCCAAATGAAATGAGGGACATCGATTCGGTTCTAACCGACAGAAATCTGAGAATCGTCGGTCTGATTGAGCAGAGACAAAGCATAAGGCTCGAAGGGACACTGAGTGCAACCTCAAAGAAAAAGAAGTTGAAGCGCAAAACACCCGGGGTCGTAATAACCGAAGGAGACGACGAAGAGAGAACACCCACGGATGATGAGCTTGTTGCAGGGTCTTTGGCCGGGTTTCAAGTGACCGGAGGAAGTAGAAAAGGCAAGGTCGCTGCTTATAAATGCTCGAAGTCGTCGAGGTGGAAATCAGTTGTGGTTTCTTTGCCTGCCCCCGGTATTAGAATCTCAAAGGCTCCTCCCTCGCCAATAGAGAGTCCTTTTGAAGAGCTTGCCGATATTCCTATACCGGATTATGTGTCGTTTCAACATGACACCAGGTTGGAGGAACTTGATAGTGCTTTTGATCTAAGCGAGTCGCTTGCTATAAGTGCAGCCGACATTTCTGGTTCGTCGGGGGGTTGCACATGCATACACTTTACGACACTACACGATTTCCAATCACAAGTTGTCCAATTTAGGAAACCACTAACTCTGCTTCTCTTTCTTTTTAACAGGTATAATGTCCGGGCAAGGGTTGATGTTAGGGAGTCTTCACTCTGCACGCCGATCTGCTTCATATTATGAGTCACATAGGAGAGAGGAAGATAAAGACCGTGATCGCGGGTACTCTAGCCAGGAATGTCACGAGAGAGATAGGGATAGGGACTACAGACATCGATCTCGATCCCACTCTCCTCCTCTTAGAATCCTTACACAACCATCGGGCCAAGGCAGACAGCCAGTAGAGCCCCCTCGTCACAAACCATCTTCGCATGCTTCTCGGCCCAAGTCGCAGTGCCATAGAACTAAGGTTGAGCCTCCCGTCGTCGTTGAGCAAGCTATCACTGAGCCTACTAGGGAAGGGGCTATTAAAATTGCTCAGCTCAAGAAAGATTTCCCAAATATATGCTTCGACGGCTACATTTTCCCCCCTCACTTAAAGAGAATTTCATCAGAGGCGGAGAACACAATACATGATTATATTCATGACATTTATTCCCAGTACAAAGAGTGGGTGAAGGCTGCAGAGAACGCGTCGAAGGTGGCCTTCGAGCGGGCTAAAATAATTGCAAAATTAGAATCAGATCTCGCCCAGAAGGACTGCATCGTCCAAGTGCTTAATGACAAAGCCGAGTCCTCTCGGAAATCAGAGATAGAGGCCACCAAAAAGGCCGACGAGGCAAACTTGGCCATGGAAAGGATGAGGCAGACACACTTTGCCTTGGTGGAGCAGCTGGGCCACGGAAACACCACTGTCACAGCTGAACGGGACGACGCTCTGAAATAACTTAATGAGCTTAAAGCCAAATTTTCTGAAATCATCAAGAAAAAAGATGATGCAAATAGACGGCCCAAGAAGCTTGTGAACAGGCTGTAGTGCTCCGAGGCGAGCGGGATGTGGCAACGACCAAGGTCCGTGTGGTGGAGACTGAGGTCGAGGAGAAAGTCCGAATGGCTGAGTCCAGGCTAGAAGCTGATATCGAAGATCTCCTCATCGTTTATAATGTCAATGTTTTGAGGCACAGAGATCTAGCCTGGCTCGACAACTACCCGACTCATTTATATAACGCTTGGGGTCGATTGGTTGAGGAGAAGAAGGTGGTGCATCTGGGTGAATCAATCGATGAGTTTGAGCTTGAGAATCGTATGTTAAACGAAGATGAACGAAAGATTCTCCACGAGTTGATGATTCTGCAAGAGAAAGAAAGGCTCGGCACCCAACACTTGGAGGTCGGAGAAGGTTCAGGCGTTGAGCGTCACGATGTGAGTGCCGAAGTTCTTGTGCCAACCCCTCCTGAATCTGTACCTGCGGTTGATCCCCAGCCCGTTCCTGCTTATAATCCGGATCAGCCGCAGTTATCTTCGGCGGGAGAACAAACTTCTGAAGCCGTTCAGCCGTCAATGATCCAAATTATGGAAGGTACTCCGAACATTCTGTGTACTTGCAAGAATCCAGGAGATTGATTTGAAACGTTTACTAACAGTCTTTCCTTTTTTCTCTACCCGGTGACTGGATTTACACCGATCGTGCCTCCTGCAACTTAAGAATCACATCAAGTGCAGGAGGTCATCATCACTGAAGCGACCACCATAACTACAACTGCACCGATTGATGGAACGTAGGGGAGCGCGCTTATCTTTGATAAACAGATGATGGAGGAACTCCTCGGTCGTCACAGCGACTCCTTTGCAGACCTACCATTTGTTATGTGTGGAAGTGTACCTGCTACCAGCTCTTCAGTGCCAACTACTGATGCTCCCAGCGAGGCCCAAGCAATTCGTGAAAAAGAAATATTGGCCGAAATCGACGCTGAAATGGAGGCAGCGGCTCATGGTGGCAGTTTTGGAGGTGGGATGGCGGCACCTGGTCCGGCTCCGTTAAGGATGATATCACCTGGTGGTACAGTTATTGATACCAGTGTGCCTATCCCGCCTCCTATAGTTGATCCAGTTCCTCCGACTCCACCTTCAGGGAGCATTCCTGTACATTTGAGCTCGGATGAGGAAGTCGATATGATGCCCCCTGCTGGAGATCAGCCGCCGAAAGGCAAAGGCTCGAAGAGAAAGATAAGTGGCAGCTTCAGTGGCTCTACACCAAAGGGAAAACCGAAAAAGAAGAGAGAGTAGACATGCTTCTTTGGTTTATTTTTGATAGATAGATAGGAATTTATCTTCGTTTCTCTTTTGTAAGCCGTGTATAGATGCGGGTTCGGCTCCCGCTAGTAGGAATTTTTGGGATCAATTTGTAAAAAATTTCTTTTCGTAGATAGCTGAAAATGTAACATTATTTTGCTTTGAATCCAATGTGTGTTTATTTGTTTAAGTGTTCCAGCATTTGAATTCCTTGTTCAGTACACTTGCAAAGTTTCAACTTTTGAATTTCGATTGAGTTCATCCGTCAAGTCCTGAAATCATGGCCACAAGTCATGACTGGACATTAAGTTGAACTCGACGTTAAACTTCTTCAGTCAGTGATTGACACTTAAGTTCTGCCCCGAGTTTCGAGGATGAACTGAAAAGATTGGATAGCGATCGTATCTCGCCTTTAATGCATCATGCTTAATGTCGTTGAGTTGATGTTGGAACAAGGAAAATCCGAGTGGTTAAATCACACTCGCTCTTTCGTCGATGATTGTATCCACGCTCCGGGGACTTAAGTTATTTTCATGGGCGATCGGCCACGTTTGTTTGACACTTATCATTTCGTCCGTACTCTGGGGACTTAAATAAATTCATGGGCGTTCAATCACACCCGACTCGAATTTATACTCCGGTCTGCGCTCCGGGGACTTAGAGTCAATTAACATTTTATAATCCAGTCCACGTTCTGCGGACTTGGAGTTGGTTGACGTTCACTTTCCGATTTGCACTCTAGGAATCCGAAGTTAGGTGATGTTTTATACTCCGGTTCGCACTCGGGGAACATAGAGTTAGTTGATGTTTATACTCCGAGTCGTATTATGGGAATCCGGAGTTGGTAAACAGACGGTCAGTCACATCTGTTGTATGTTTTTAAGTTTCGCTCACACTCTGGGAACGAAAGGTATATCAGGATCGTGGATGGTCGGATCACATCCACCCTGAGTTAACAAGTGAGGTCGTTAGATGGACGGGTCCGTCCTCTTCAAACTTGATTCGAATACGGGCGAAGTCGTTAGGTGGACGGACCCACCCTCTTCGAAACCGTATTTGTAAGTTTATGCCCCAGTTCGCACTCTGGGAACCTGGAGTTAGGCGAAGGATTGTCATGTATCAATCCTTTTTTGACTTTAGCATGATGGCTTGTCCTCGAGCTCGGGTTTCACTTAGTGAGTGAGCGGTCGTATCACAGTCACTCCCTATTTGAATAAATTCCACCGTATGATGGAACTTAGCTCTCCATGCATAGTGATGATCATATGAAGTATTTCAAGTAAATCACAGCTCTGGCTCGAAGAGATTGCATTTTATTGCTAAAATAAGAGAATATGGCAAAGTCAGTTGCCTTATTACAAATTCTAATTTCGAGAGGCAGAAACAAAATGCAAATGAAAAATAGACTGAATAAATAACCAGAGCCTGTTATGTGTAGTAGCAACAGAGACTTTCGCTGTTCCAGGCGCTCGGAAGAGTGAGACCGTCAATGGTCGATAATTTGAATGTGCCATCTCCGAGCTTTCGTTCAATAACATATGGTCCTTCCCAAGTTGGTTTCATATGCGAAGGGATCGGATAAATTCTTTTGAGTACGAGATCACCAAGTTCAAAGGTTCGGGGTCAGACTTTAGCATTGTATAGTCTGGCGACTTGACTTCGATATGTGGCTGCCCTCAAATCAGCCTCTTCACGCTTCTCATCCAATAAATCGAGAGATTCACCAAGTAATATAGCGTTTGTCTTTGGATCTTAGTATGTCACACGATGAGAAGGTACTTCTAACTCGACTGGAATAACAGCTTCTGAACCATAAGAGAGAGAGAATGGAGTGTGACCGGTCGCGGACTTGTGGGTTGTACGGTAGGCCCATATGGCCATAGGAAGTTCATCAACCCATTTGCAACCGGCTTTTTCCAGTCGTTTCTTCAGAATAGACTTTATAACTTTATTTACAGCTTTGACTTGTCCATTCGCTTGAGGGTGTGCGACTGCGGAGAATTTTTTCTGAATGCGGAATCGTTGACAGAAATTCTTAAATTCGGCACTGTCGAATTGGGTCCCGTTGTCAGTGATGATAGTACGTGGGAGACCAAATCAGCAAATGATGTTGCGCACTATAAAGTTGATCACCTTCTTCGTTGTGATTGTGGCAAGGGGCTCAGTTTTCGCCCACTTGGTAAAGTAATCTACTGCCACGATGGCGTACTTCACACCGCCTTTGGCTAGAGGTAAAGAGCCAATAATATCAATGCCCCATACTGCAAACGGCCATGGGCTGACCATTTGAGTTATCTCACTATGTGGGGGCCTAGGAATCCGAGCATGCTTTTGACATTTATCACACTTCTTGGCATAATCTGCTGCATCACGGTTTATGGTCGGCAAATAGTATCCATACCGGAGTACTTTCTTAGCAAGTGCTTGCCCCCGGTGTGATCGTCACATTCTCCTTCGTGTACATCATGTAGTACTCGTTTGATTTCATCATGAGCGATACACCAGAGTAAAGGAATAGAGTATCCTCTTCTATACATAACTCCGTTTTGAATAATGAACCGCAAAGCTTTTCTAAGAATCTGTCTCTTTTCATTTCTACACTCTGGCAGGGCTCCGTGTTCGAGATAATTTTTGAATGGAGTCATCCATGACTCCCTTTCGGAAACGATATCAAATATCCAATCGGTTTCCATCTAATTAATGCTTGGGGAAGACAATATCTCTACAGGAACAAGTCCCATTTGCTGTGCTTCACCTGTATTGGCTAACTTTGCCAATGAATCAGCTTTATGGTTGTGTTCTCGCGGTATGTAAAAAATAGCATAATAGTCGAACTGATTCAATGTCTCTTGAACCCGAGCAAGGTACGCGGCCAATCTTCGATCTCTGGTTTGGTATTCCCCTCGAACTTGACACACGACCAATTGCGAATCACAATAAATTTCCACCGCAATGATTCTTAAATCTCTGGCAAGTTTCAATCCAGCCAATAGGGCCTCATATTCAGCTTCGTTATTAGTCGCACGGAAGTTGAACTTTAGAGCGTAACATATGGATCTACCTTCAGGAGTTTCAAGAACAACTCCGGCACCTAAGCAACGGTCATTTGATGCACCGTCTGTATGCAGCTTCCATATATATTTGGGAGATTCACTAGTTTCGAGCAAGTCCTCTAGGATGGTAAATTCAGCAATGAAATCTACTACGACTTGTCCTTGAATGGCTTGCCTTGGAGTGTAAGTAAGGTCAAACTGACTTTGCTCGATATTCCATTTGAGTAACCTGCCAGACGTCTCATAACGCCTAAGGACCTGTCGTAACGGCTGGTCGGTATAAACGGTGATTGGGTGAGCCTGGAAGTATGGACAGAGCTTTCTCGAGGCAATAACAGACAATAAGCCAATTTTTCTAGCTTCGGATAATTTCACTCAGCTCCGGTAAGCCGCTCGCTTATGTAGTAGACCAGCTTTTGTATTCGGGCCTCCTCCCGAACTAGGGCAGCACTGATTGCGTTTTCTGATACCGCCAAGTAAATGTACAATTTCTCATGATCAATAGGCTTTGAAAAAATTGGCGATGTGGACAGATGTTGAATTAGTGCTCAGAATGCGCCCTCACATTCCGCAGTCCATTCAAAGTTTCGATTTCCTTTTCGGATCAGATCGAAGAAGGGAATGCATTTGTCAGTGGACTTTGAAATGAACCTGCTCAGTGCTGCTACTTTCCCGTTGAGACTCTGGACTTGCTTTATAGTTTTTGGAGTTTCAAGATTTCTGATCGCCCAGATCTTTTCGGGACTGGCTTCGATTCCTCGAGCGTTGACGATAAACCCGAGGAATTTTCCGATTGCTACCCCAAAGTGACATTTCAATGGGTTGAGCTTCATTCTGTATTCTCGGAGGATATTAAACATTGACTCCAGGTCTCTCATGTGATTGGTAGAAAATCGCGATTTGACTAGCATTTCGTCGACATATTCCTCCATGGTCTATCAGATCTGGTCGGCGAACATTCGATTAACTAACTGTTGATAAGTTGCCCCCGCATTCTTGAGTCCAAAAGGCATAACTTTATAGCAGCAGAGCCCCATATTTTGCTTACAAAGCTGGTATGTTCCTGGTCGGGCAAGTGCATGGGTATTTGATTATAGCCTGAGTATGCATCCATGAAGGATAAAAGTTCGTGTCCAGCTGTTGAGTCTACAAGTTGATCAATTCGTGGAAGTGGGAAACTGTCTTTGGGGCAAGCTTTATTTAAGTCTGAGTAGTCAACACGTGTTCTCCATTTACCATTTGGCTTTCGGACAAGTACAGGATTGGATACCCACTTCGGGTATAATGCATCTCGAATGAATCCATTTGTCTTAGGCTTATCTACCTCTTCTTTAAGGGCGGAAGATCTCTCTGCATCCATACCACGCCTTTTTTGCTTGACTCGGACGTACTGTGGATCAATATTCAGTGCGTGGCTCGCGATGTCCGGCGAGATCCCACATATGTCAGAGTGCATCCAGGCAAACACATCAAGGTTCACCCGGAGAAATTCAACCAATTCCACTTGCATTTGTTGGCTTAGTTGAGATCCGATCTTTATCATCTTCGAGTCATCATTATTGTTGATTGGAACATCGATCGTCTGTTCGGCCGGAGAAGCTTGACTGTCTTTACTTTCATCTTCACTTTCGGTTTCTCTCGGGTCAAGATCTCTTTGGAATTGGTTGGGGTGCCCGGGCCCGTGCCCAGGCGCTAATTGTCAATTATCCGTAAAGCGGACGCAGAGAGATTCCTCTACGCCCTTTCCTTTTTCCTTCCGTTGCGCCTCGCGCAGCTCAGCAACATAATAGGCTCGCCCTACGGCCTGATCCCCTTGAACAACTCCGACACCATTGTCGGTGGGGAATTTTAAAGTCAAAGACCAAGGGGCGATAGCAGCCCAGAATTCAACTAGGGCTGGTCGTCCTAAGAAAGCATTGTATGGGGAGATTATATCCAAAACAACAAACTGTAGTATCCACACTCTTCGGCGCTCACCAATTCCCAGTCCCACTGGCAATTCCACCACTCCAGAGGGTGTAGTTGCACTCCCGTTAAAACCGTGAATGCAAGACTGACATGGCTTCAAGTCTTTAGTCTCCATTCTAATCTGGTTGTAAGCTCGTTTAAACAAGATATTCACAAAGCTTTGAAAGAACTGGTGGATCGTATATGGCTAACTTATCAGAATATATAATCAACAGAATATGTTGTATAAATTATATAACAGAAAGTAAATGAACACACCGAGATTTATACTGGTTCGGAGCACCTCTCCTACGTCCAGTCCCTAAGCGCCTCTTAGGTATTTTCTTCGTAAATCCCTCACTTGACCTGGAGGAATAGGTTTACAATTTTTTAAACTGAGCACCTCTCAGATTATAACTTTCCTTTATAATAGAATGTTTACTTTGACAATCTTGTGTTCGTCTAACATTGATATTGACTGATAGTACAACGTTCCTATAATCTCCTTTGATGATGTGTAATGAATGCACAAAGATTATTGGAAGAGAGGCAATAGATTAGAATACTTGATTGCTTGATTGCTTTTGAATGCACATGAGAGAAATAGAATAAAGATCAGAATAGCAAGAGTTATCTTGAATGTGCATATGTTTGTGCTATTTATAGAAGTCAAAAAGAATCATTAAAGAGTTGTTTCCTTTCATCAAAACCATTGAAGTATGCTAACATCCTTTCAGAAGTTCGCAACTTTTGAAGATGACTGTTCGTAAAAAATGACTGTTACAATAATTCATTAGACTGGAAAAATGAGTCAGTCAACTGAGTATGAACGTTTGAAATTCGCGCATTTTTAAAATTCAAAAAACTGTAATATATAAATCTGGAGCAGTCTATTGGAAAATGTCCAAAGTCGACTGAGCTCAGTCGACTGAGGCATTCTCCCAGTCGACCGACTCCTGCTTCTTTATATTCTTCGATAATTTTCTCTTTTCAAATATGGATCATTGTTTGTTTGTGTGTGTGTATGAACCATAAAGGATATTTTTACAATTAAATCTAAGACCATACACATACAATATTACTTGACATTCTTCATTGTTTGATCTTGTTGAAGTCCATTGTAGTTTTGAGCTAATCTTTGATTCTTTCGTCTTCTATCCAGATAATATGTATAAAATATATAGTTGTCATCATTAAAATGAAGAACCGGTGTTCTAACAATCTCCCCATTTTTGATGATGACAACTATGAAACTATGAATTGAGTTTGGTATAACATTTACTCCCCCTTAGTTCATGCTCACCCGAACTATATTTCTCCCCCTTTGACATCAGCAAAAAAATATTCATATTCACACAACATATAAATACAAAACAAGATACGAACATGCTCATAACAAGATTTTAAAAGCACATTGGTTCAAAGTTACGATAGATCTTAAATACAAACAACATCACAATACATTGTTTCAGATAATTAAACAGATAACTAACATTACCAAATTGTTCATTAAAACGAAATATCAAAAGGGAATGAAAGTGAAAACCTTACTATATAGGAGATACTAGTAAGATAGAGATAATATGGAAAAGATATTCTTAATGATTCCGGTTCGGAGGAAGATGAACTTGAGCATGATGAAACCTTTTTCCAAATGTTTTCCAGTAAGCGACCAAACGTCTTTTGCCTTTTAATTATTTTCTTTTGTTGATTAAAAAGAATTTCTTGGTTGCACACTATAGCCGTAGTCGTATTCATTGTTCGTGAAGGTTGCACCAAAGAGACTTCATTTTCACTTTCTGATGTCCAAATAATTTCTTCGGAAGGTTGAGAAGTACGAGTACTTGATTGAGGATGAGATGGAGGAGGAATCACATGTTCTCTTACTAAATTTGACAAATATTGATTATAAGGAAGAATTGGTTCCATTCGGGAGGGTAGTTTCATAAGAGAGATAGATTTTTGATCCATGATTTTTGGAGGAACAAAATCTTGTAGTATATCAACATTAATTCCATAATGAACGAAGATCTTTGTGAGATACGAAGCAAAGAACATTGTTTTCCAAAATCGGGAGTTAAAACTCTTGATTTGATCCAAAATAACTTTAGCCCAATTGAAATTTTGATCAGAATAAATAGCATAAAAGGCTTTGTAATTATCATCATACATTTTTTCATAGCTATCGGTACATGGGAAAACTGTATGAAGAAGCATTTTATTGATGATACGCGCTTGAGGTCGTAAATTGACGGAAATATTTTTTGTTTTGTCAATTTGAAATTTGTAGCTAGTGGCATTATAATCAAAATTCCTATGATCAATATCATTAATATCTCTCCCCCAATGTTTACAATCTAAGATTATTCCTAAATCCTTAACGGTTAGGACTATGTCAACTCCTAAAACTCTGCTCCATATCATTCCTTCCCCAGTTTCATTCGAAGGTGTATAGAAATCACTGCATAGGTTGGCATAAAATAGCTTGACCAAGAAAGGATAAATTTTTACCTTATTCACCCATTCATCTATTAGAGACAAGAATCAATGATGCCTCGCTAGTTACTCAATTCCAAAGGTAGCAAAATCTTCCATCTTGTAAAAAGTTTCATGAAAGATTCTTTTGTCATTGAGTTCATTAAAAATTTCGAGATTTTTAGAACATCCTCCAAGCCATTTCAAGATCTGAGCATCTGAGGCAAATTCTGGATGAGCAGGAGAGTTAGAAGCGGAAGCTAGAGCTTTTTCTTTGCCTGATCTTTGTTTAAAAACTGGAAGTTTTTGTTTGGGAGCCATTGTTTTGGAAATGGAGGCTGGGTTTTGAAGAGATAGAAATAAAATGAAAAGACACGTATAGAAGGAAGGTTTTTTAAAAACAAAAAAGAAATTTGGGCCGTCTCAGTCGACTTAAGCCATTTGCTAGTCGACTGAGAAAGGCAGTTTTTGACACCGAGAATACTGGTCAGAGATCGAAGCAATTTCAGTCGACTGCTGGATAATCCCAATCGACTGAATATGTTAAAGTTGTATCCCGAGCATAGAACATCATTTTCTGATGATAAAATGAACAAACTCAGTTGACATAAATACATTCCCAGTTGACTGGGCCTGGTATACTCAGACTTTTGTAATAGTTTGTTGAATATTTGAGATGGTAAAATAATTTTTATTTGGTTATGATTTGTGATACACATTTATTATGAAAAAAAAAAACTTCCAATAATATATAGAACACAAATCTCGGACTTTCCTTGAGAGAGAAGTGAAGTTTTAATCTTTTGTGGAATCGTTGTTATCATTATCAAGAAAGCGATTCCATGATTTTGGTTGAACTTTTGTTTCCTTAACGAATGGTCGTAGTGGCGACCAATGGAACAGGAGTGTGACAGCAATTTAAGCTTGAAGAACCAGCTTCCCATGAGTTCCGTGGAGGAGTTTTGTCAATAATAATAGGAGATTCCTTAAAGCGTGGTTCTCGTTTCTTGATTGAATTCCTGGTTGGAGAATGACCGCATATAGCCAGCACACACCTTTCTAAAAAATTGAGTTTTGCACCTTGAGCTTTTTGCTCATAGTACATTTCTCTTTGCACATGCATCATTTCTTGCTGATAGTGATCTATTTCGTCAATTTTTGCATGAGTTTCATGATTTCTTGCTCTCCTTATCTTCTTTCCCTTTCGAGAGTACCCAGTGTGGTCGTATGTGGTAGGACCATGTTGACGAGATGGTGGGGATGATATTTTAGGGGACGGTATTCCACTATACGATGAAGGTGAACTGAAATCAAGTGAAGAGTGTGTTGAATCGTAATTATTAGACATTGTTTTGATTGAACTAAATTTATTTTATATGTGATGAATTATAAAATATATAAGGAAGTGGTTTATAAGAAATTTTTTTACTAATTTTAATCCCCTTTTTACTCTGCTTCTCTTATAAATAGGAACTTTTATTTTTAGAATTAATATATACATCTTTCAGAGGATGTTAGTCTCCGTTATTTAATTTTAACCAGTAATTTTATTTGTGATTTGTGTATTATGTGTCTATATCCTTTAAAGAACAAATTCCTAAGTTACGTCGTAAGTTTATATATGTTGATTCACCTAATGGTTTGGTAAATATATGTGCAATTTGCTTATCGGTAGTAACAAATTCTAATGAAATTGTTCCGTTTTCTACATTATCTCATAAAAAGTGATGTCTTATATCAATGTGTTTGGTTCTAGAATGATTAATAGGATTTTTAGATAGATTAATTGCACTGGTGTTATCCCAAAATATAGGCGATTTATTTAATCTAACTCCAAAATATTGTAGAGTCTGTTGCATGTAAATGACTTGAGTGCATGCTAATGCGGCAGATATGTATTCTGCTTCGCATGTAGATAATTATACACAATTTTGTTTTTTACTAAACCAAGATACCAGAGATTGACCGATAAAGTGACAAGTTTCACTTGTACTTTTTCGATCCGATTTACATCCACCGAAAAATGCATCACTATAGGATACAAGTTCAAATGGACATTCCTTTGGATAAAAAAGTTCGTAATCCTTAGTATTTGATAGATATCTTAGTATTCGTTTAACTGCCCATAAATGTGTTTCTTTTGGATTAGCTTGAAAGCGAGCACATAGACACACACTCATTAGAATATCTGGTCAACTTGCGGTTAGATATAATAACGATCCAATCATACTTCTATATAGTTATTGTTCAACTTCCTTTCCATTTTCATCTTTGTCAAGATGGATACTCGTGCTCATTGGAGTAGCTTTACTAGTTGCATTATCCATGCCAAACCGTTTTATCAAATCTTTATAATATTTCTCTTGATAAATGAACATCCCATCTTTTAGTTGTTTAATTTGTAGACCTAAAAAATAGTTTAACTCACCCATATGTGACATTTCAAATTCACTAGTCATTATTGAAGAAAATTCATCGCATAATTTTTTATTGGTTGATCCGAAGATAACATCGTCTAGATAAATTTGAACTATTAAGATATCATGTTTATTTGTTTTTATAAACAGCGTTGAATCAACTTTACCAATTTGAAATCATGACTCTAATAAATACATTTTTAATCTTTCATACCATGCACGAGGTGCTTGTTTAAGACCGTATAATGCTTTTCTTAATTTAAAAACATGGTTTGGAAACTGTTCGTGAATAAACAACAGGGGTTGTTCTACATGCACATTTTCTTTAATATATACATTTAAGAATGCACTTTTTACATCCATTTGATATAAGATAAAATGATGATGACATGCAAAAGCTAAAAGGATTCTAATTGCTTCGAGATGAGCTACAGGAGCGAAGGTTTCTTCATAGTCAATTCCTTCTTCCTGAGAATATCCTTGAGCGACCAGTCTTGCTTTATTTCGAGCTATATCACCATTTTCATCCATTTTATTTTTAAAAATCCATTTAGTACCAATGATAGATTGATCATCAGGTCTCGGTACTAATTCCCATACATTATTTCTTTCAAATTGATTGAGCTCTTTTTGCATGGCTATAATCCAATAATCGTCCGTAGAAGCTTCTTTAAAGTTTTTGGGTTCAAAGTTTAAAATAAATGCAATATGACCCATTTGATTTAATTGATTTCTAGTTGATACTTTAGTATTAATACCTCTTATGATATTATCTATTGGATGATCTTTTAGTACTTTAAGTGCAGAGTTAATTTCATTATTATTTGGAATAATTGATTCAACTTGATCTGTTTGTGTAGATCATATTATTTGATTTATATTTTCATCATCCTCTTTAATTGAGTTAAAATTTTCGTCAAATGAAACGTGTAGAGTTTTTTTTATTTTGTTATTTTTAGTATTAAATATTCTATATGCTTTACTCTGTTCTAATTATCCTACAATAATTCCTTCATCGGCTTTTGGGTCGAATTTTCCAAGTGGATCACTAGTATTTAGGATAAACCATTTTGAACCAAATATTTTAAAATATGATACTTTAGGTTTTCTTTCAAAAAAAATTTTGTATGGTGTATTTTTAGTTAAAGGTCTAATTGAGACACGATTCAGAACATAGCATGCTGTAACAACTGCTTTTGCCCAGAAGTTTTAGGGTAGATTACTACTATTAAGAAGAGTTCGCGCACATTCTTGAAGAGTTCGATTTTTTTCTTTCTACAACACCATTTTGTTGAGGTGTTCGAGGAAATGAAAAATTACGATTTATTCCCATTTTGTTACAATAGTTTTGAAATAATTCATTTTCGAATTCTCCTCCGTGATCACTTCTAATAGTTTTGATTTTTAAGTCTTTTAGATTTTGAATACGTTTAGAAAATATTTTGAATGTTTCAAAAGTGTCACTTTTATGTTTTAAAAACAAAGTCCATGTATAACGTTGTTTGCACCAAAAATGGTCACAAACCCCAAGTGTAATGAAAGCACCAGCGTATGAATACGAATCAACAGTATTCACACACAAATCACAGATCTTAAATAAGTAGCAAGCAACAATCAAGAAATAATGAACAGTGACACACAATTTATAGTGGTTCGGCTATCTCCGGCCTACGTCCACTTCAAGGTTTTTATGATTTTATTGCTCGATGCTTGAAGGTTACAATTTCGTATGTTGTATTACAACTGATTTGCTGAACTAAGTCTGAATCTAAGGCAGCAATGGTGATCTGGAGTGAATCTGGGCGCTCTTTAGCTCTAAGAATTGTCCGACCTCTTTTCTGAATGACCAGGGGCTCTATTTATAGGCGTAGGAGGCTGATATTTCGCCTAAAATGAGGGGAGACCAGTTCTGGTATATGAGGGGACCCACATGCCCGCTTTCTGGAAATCCGGGCCCACTTTGGGATCGATTCGAAGCTATGTTCGAATCGATCAAGAAATTGTCCAATCGAGCTGAAATTTGGCGTGAACATTCCTCAACATGTGCTCCAGCTACTGTGAAAATATCGTAGCATTTGGATGTGTAAATCTCAAGTTATGATCGATTCAAGTTGAAGAGTTTCGCTTCCTGGAGTCGTTCGAATCGATATGCTCAAATCGATTCGTTCGAATCGATTTTCCTGCACGCGAAGACTACGGCGTGGTGCGCATGCCTCGGGTCAACCCTTCTTTTTCTCCGAGTTTTACTGAGTCGTGGCCGGGGTTTTAGCTATGTAGACGTGGTGGATTCGAAGAGAAGGATCTGAGGGTATACTCCTTCGATTCGATCAAATGTACGTTCCTTCGTATCGATCGAGGGACAAGTAGTTCGAATCGATCTCGTGTGCAAGTCCTCGAATCGATGGTTTCGAGTGATGTTGATCGATTCGAAGCTATGCATAGCTCCCGGATTCGAACAACCTTTTACTTGATGGATTCGAACCAAAGTTGGGTTTATGGTTTCGAACGTGAGGCTATCTTGTGGATTCGAAGGCGGGAATACTCTGATGGATTCGAACTAAGGGAGGCTTTGGATGGATACGAAGTGGATGGAGTCAATCTTGATGGAGTCGACCTTAGTGGATACGAACCATATGGAGACGAACACAAGCCTATGTCCTTCGCTTGCATCGATGATATCTTGGGCGTACGAACTCGGATCGACTCGAGATTTGGAATGTTGTTTTATCTGGCCTTGCTTGACATGTCTTATCAATTGTAGCCCGATCCGGACTCGGACAAAATTCATCGATATCCGTGGTGAACCTGCGATGCACAATCGATGTTCATGACTAATAATCATTGATTTTCAGTTAATCTTTGGGTATCTCGACTTTGCCAAAAGTTGGGATAACATTTTGCCCCCCAAAACATGCCTTTTTGGTAAAAGGCGTGTTTTGATCAGTCTTAAGTTGGATGCAGTGAGTTCATGTTTTACTCATAGCTTATAGCATTTTCAATCAAGTCCATGGCTGTTCGAAGCCGAATTGTTATCAATTTTTTCCAGTGGAAGTTAAGAATGAAATTCTACGGTCTCTCCATACTATTGATGGTCACTCCGGACCCTTGTCAAACCCATTCTAGATTTAGCGATTGAATAGAAAGATCCTATTGCACTCCGGCGTTGCTTTCTATCCCTTGCACTCTGGCCCCGGCTAGGGCGTATAGACCGATTATAGCCTCTCCGGGCTCATGCTGGATCCCATCCTGTCACTCTCCGGTGAAGGGGAAACAACGTTAAGTGAGTCAATCCTGTCGCTCTCCGGCGAAGCGACTCACCTCCTGCACTCCGGTTCAGTGTATCTGAACATTAAGCGATGTCATGACCTGAATCGTCGGCCGATCACAGCCTCTCCGGGCTCATGCTGGATCCCATCCTGTCACTCTCCGGTGAAGGGGAAACAATGTTAAGTGAGTCAATCCTGTCGCTCTCCGGCGAAGCGACTCACCTCCTGCACTCCGGTTCAGTGTATCTGAACATTAAGCGATGTCATGGCCTAAATTGTGGGCCGATCATAGCCTCTCCGGGCTCTTATCGAATCCTGATCCAATCACTCTCCGGTGAATAGGAAACGATGCTTAAGTGAGTTGATCCTGTCGCTCTCCGGCGAAGCAACCCACTTCTTGCACTCCGGACCCTGCCTCTCTGGGTAGAATCATAAAGCGATCATGTTTATATTGATATTTAATGTTTATCCTTTAACTCTCCGGTCAAAGGTTTATTTTAATAAGTGTTTCTTTATTAAATTAAAATCCTAGATGTTCAATCTCAAACACCAGGAAAAACAAGACAATGCCTTTCTGGGCGGAGCGGTCGATTACCATCTCAGAGCATGCCTAGGGATCTCTCCAGTTCCCGTACATGAGTAAGTGGAATAGCCGTTTTATTTTGAAAATCAAATCTAAGAAAACTGATTGACCAGAGTCCAAATCTTGAACTTGGCCCTTGCCATCACAATCAGTTGATGACGAGTCGTGATCCCGATCTAGGATCGTTCCCGTTTGGTTGAGACGGTAGGTGTTCAGGCCTAACCACCGTCGTACGTTCTCTGACATACTGCGGCAATCTACCACTCCTGGCATGTTCTTCCACCTCATCCTTCAAGTGGCGGCATTCATCGGTAGTGTGCCCATCCAGCTCATGGAATAGGCAGTACTTTCCAGTCCTACGTTCCCGCTCCGTGGGATCTCTCCTGGGTGGTTTTCGATAGGGGAGTTGCCCCCGAGTTTCGGTGTAAATTCGTTCCAGTCCTGCCACCAAGTCTGTGTATTGCCTGAATCTGGGCTCTCGGAATTTCTTCCGTTTATCAGGACCATCATGTGCGTCATCCTGCTTTCTCTTTCCTTTGTCTGCCCTGGACTGTTCCCTGGCGGTTCCTTCGCCTTGTGTAACATTTATTTCCTGCCTCTCGGCTCGTGATTCCTCTAGTCGAATGAATTTTTCAGCTTCATGGAAAAATTCTCCAAGATCTTGCGGTGGATCTTTAGTCAAAGAGTCTTTGAATTCGGTGCCTTCTCCAACTCCTGCCACCGCCGCCATCAAAATCATCGATGGATCCGGGCGATCTACAGAAGTCACCGTCGCATTAAATCGTAACAAAAAATCTTTTATGGACTCTCCGGTCCTTTGTTTTATTGATGCCAAAGTCATCACGCTCTTAGGTCGCGTCACGTGAACCCTAAACTGCTTCATGAAGCAATCCACAAGCTCGCCCCATGTCCTGATTGATCCGGTTTCTAGCTGCCTAAACCAAAGCGCAGCCAAATCTGATAAGAATAAGGGGAAACATCGTGCCATCACTTCTTCGGATGCTCCCAGCACTTCCATGTGTCTGATATATCTGGTGATATGCATGGTCGGGTCTGACTTTCCGTCATAAGGATTCAGCGTTGGTAGTTTGAACTTCGGAGGGTTCCTTGCATTCCTGATATTCGGAGCGAATGGACTCCGACTAACTTCTTCCAATCCTCCTCCTGAAAACCCTCCTCTCATGAGTCATCTCACTAGGCCGATCATTCTTTCATCTCCATCTAGGGGTTTCCCCCTTGTCATGTCTCTTTCTTGCCCTCCGAGCCTTGTAGGGAATTCTGGCACATACTCTTCGGGTGGCTCGTTAGCATTTGTGTTGGCCCTAGCCGGTTGAGCTCCTTCCAAAGGTACTTCTGCGTTGGATCCTGCGGGCCTGCCCCCAAGCCCTTGTTGATTGCCTTCTGGTTCTGCATTCTGTCCTCCGTTGGGTTCCATAGCCCTAGCTCCTTGTTCCACATTCACAGTCGCTGTAGCTGGTCCAGGGTTCTGCGTCCCTGCAGCTCTCACCTGCTCGAAGAAATTCTGCAGCATCTCTTGTTGGCTTTTCATCATTCTTTCCTGCATTAAGTTATTCATCGCTTCCATCTCATCTCTAGTAATGTAGATCGAAGCTTGTCCTTCTCCAACGCCAGAGGATGCCTCTTGACTTCCTGCCTGTTGGCTCCTCTCAGTTCTTTGTCTAGTTTGTCGAGTCATTGTAGAGTCAAATCTGAATCCTTAAAATTCCAAATCTAAATTTTGAATTTGGTGTAGCGGGTGCTAGTTCCTCTCGGTGAAAGCACCAAAGTGTTTGCACCAAAAATGGTCACAAACTCCAAGTGTAATGAAAGCACCAGCGTATGAATACGAATCAACAGTATTCACACACAAATCACAGATCTTAAATAAGTAGCAAGCAACAATCAAGAAATAATGAACAGTGACACACAATTTATAGTGGTTCGGCTATCTCCGGCCTACGTTCACTTCAAGGTTTTTATGATTTTATTGCTCGATGCTTGAAGGTTACAATTTCGTATGTTGTATTACAACTGATTTGCTGAACTAAGTCTGAATCTAAGGCAGCAATGGTGATCTGGAGTGAATCTGGCAGAATCTGGGCGCTCTTTAGCTCTAAGAATTGTCCGACCTCTTTTCTGAATGACCAGGGGCTCTATTTATAGGTGTAGGAGGCTGATATTTCGCCTAAAATGAGGGTAGACCAGTTCTGGTATGTGAGGGGACCCACATGCCCGCTTTCTGGAAATCCGGGCCCACTTTGGGATCGATTCGAAGCTATGTTCGAATCGATCAAGAAATTGTCCAATCGAGCTGAAATTTGGCGTGAACATTCCTCAACATGTGCTCAAGCTACTGTGAAAATATCGTAGCATTTGGATGTGTAGATCTCAAGTTATGATCGATTCAAGTTGAAGAGTTTCGCTTCCTGGAGTCGTTCGAATCGATATGCTCAAATCGATTCGTTCGAATCGATTTTCCTGCACGCGAAGACTACGGCGTGGTGCGCATGCCTCGGGTCAACCCTTCTTTTTCTCCGAGTTTTACTGAGTCGTGGCCGGGGTTTTAGCTATGTAGACGTGGTGGATTCGAAGAGAAGGATCTGAGGGTATACTCCTTCGATTCGATCAAATGTACGTTCCTTCGTATCGATCGAGGGACAAGTAGTTCGAATCGATCTCGTGTGCAAGTCCTCGAATCGATGGTTTCGAGTGATGTTGATCGATTCGAAGCTATGCATAGCTCCCGGATTCGAACAACCTTTTACTTGATGGATTCGAACCAAAGTTGGGTTTATGGTTTCGAACGTGAGGCTATCTTGTGGATTCGAAGGCGGGAATACTCTGATGGATTCGAACTAAGGGAGGCTTTGGATGGATACGAAGTGGATGGAGTCAATCTTGATGGAGTCGACCTTAGTGGATACGAACCATATGGAGATGAACACAAGCCTATGTCCTTCGCTTGCATCGATGATATCTTGGGCGTACGAACTCGGATCGACTCGAGATTTGGAATGTTGTTTTATCTGGCCTTGCTTGACATGTCTTATCAATTGTAGCCCGATCCGGACTCGGACAAAATTCATCGATATCCGTGGTGAACCTGCGATGCACAATCGATGTTCATGACTAATAATCATTGATTTTCAGTTAATCTTTGGGTATCTCGACTTTGCCAAAAGTTGGGATAACAAACGTGAAAAATCATCAACTATAACAAATACATATTTACTATGGTTGACTGATCTAACTTGCATTGGTCCGAAGAGATCCAAATGCAGTAATTCTAATGGATGTTTTGTTGACATGTCTTTTTTAGATTTAAAAGAGGATTTTTTTCAATTTTCCTTTTGGACATGCATCACACAAATTATTTACTTTAAAATTAATATTTGGTAACCCAGGAACCAATTTATTTTTAGCTAATTTATGGATATTTCTAAAATTAACATGACATAACCGTTTATGCCAAATCCATGGATCAGAATTATTTGCCATTAGACATAAATCTTTGTCATATCTAGTGTTAACCCGCATTTTGGCAAGGCCGCGGACAGACGGATTTAACTTAAACAACTTCAAAACTATCGAAACTAAAGTATGATGGATTCGGTTTAAAATGATGAAGTTCACTTGAATATGTCGTTGGGAAAAGGAGTGGAGAAACTACATGGCTCGGCCTAGGCAGTTTGGCAGATATCATTCGGCATTGGGATGGTTCGGCGTTGGAGGCTGTTCGGCATAGAGAGATCGTCGTTCGACATAGAGGAATGTTCGGCACTGGACGAGCGTTCGGCATAGAGAGATCGTCGCTCGGCATTGGATGGAGCGCTCGGCTAACCAACGTTCGACATTGGATGGATCGTTCGACATCTGGAGATGTTCGGCATTAGAGATCGTTCGGCATCAGACATGGTTCGGCATGACAGAGGTTCGGCATTAAGTATCGTTCGACATTGGATGGAGCACTCGGCATAAGTCTCGTTCGGCATTGGATGGATCGTTCGGCATTAGGGAGCGTTCGACATTGGATGGGTCGTTCGGCATACCTCACCTCGCTTGGCATTGCACCTCGCACCTCGATACCTCTGCACCTCGCACCTCCATACCTCCCACCTCCATGTCTCGGTATCTCACACCTCCATACCTCGCACCTCCTTACCTCGCACCTCCATACCTCGGTACCTCGCACCTCCGTACCTCGATACCTCTGCACCTCGCACCTCCATACCTCGCACCTCCATGTCTCGGTATCTCACACCTCCATACCTCGCACCTCCATACCTCGCACCTCCATACCTTGGTACCTCGCACCTCCGTACCTCGATACCTCGGTACCTCGCACCTCCCAACGTTCAGCATGAGGGGATCGCTCGGCATTCACACCTTGTTCGGCATTCAGCGTTCGGCATCTATGGTTCGGCATATGGAGACCACTCCATTTGGGCTGAGGTACTCGGCTGCCAGGCCCACCAGGGAAGTCCAACCCATCTTTGTCTATAAATAGAGAGGCAGGGGCACAGTAAAAGGGGATCTTCTTTCTGCTCTCTTACTTTCTCTTTTCTAAGGCTAAGACAACTCTACCATTTTGTAACTATAATCGATTATTACAGCAATAAAAAGCAAACTTCTGGAGTGGACGTAGGCTGGAGTTAGCCGAACCACTATAAAATCGGTTGTTCTTTACTGCTTTCATTTCAGTTTTAACTGTTCTTCACATTATTACTCTCTACATACATTCTATCTCTGAGCTGTGATTGGTATTTGGTGCTTTCATCTGGATTTGGGGGTTAGTGACCAATTTTGGCGCTAACACTTTGGTGCTTTCACTGAGAAATTGAAACACTCAGGAATTTTGGAGTTAGGAACTTGGATCTTAGAAAGCAATGGCAAGACCACCAACGAGGAAGCAAGCAGTGGAAAGGAGCAATCAGGAAGGAAGTCAAGCGACATCTTCTGGAGCTGGAGAGGGTCATGCATCCATCTACATAACTCGGGACGAGATGCAAGTGATGATGAATTCTATGCCAGAGCAGATGATGAAACGGCAAGAGGAGATGATGCAGGCCCTTCTTAGGAAATTTGGACAACCAGGAACGGCAGGTGCTCAAGATCGTGGAGCTGGACCAGAGGAACTCAACCAACGGACAGATGGAGTGAATCAGCAGGGGGCAGCTCCCAATCAACAAACAATTAACAATCTAGATGGACCTAGACTCGAGGGCACACCACCAGGTGATGCTGGACCAGTTCATGGAGGGATACCAGATAACGCTACGCGGCCTGGCATCGACAGGAATACAGGAGTATGTGATGAAGAATATGTGCCAGAATTTCCTCGGGGACTTAGGGGGCAGTCTGGATTAATTGGAAACACTGGATTGGCTGACATTATCAGGCGGACTATTCGCGGAGGTCTGACAAATAGGGATTCAGAGGGAGTTAACAAAAGTCCGTTTACCCGGAACATCAGGACAGCTAGGAATCCGTTCGATTTCAAACTACCCACTCTGGAAGTATACAACGGGAAGACGGATCCCACCGACCACTTGATGAGATACACTAGGCATATGGAAGTGCTGGGGTCAACGGAGGAGGTTATGGCCCGATGTTTCCCCCTGTACTTGACTTAAATTGCTGCTATGTGGTTTAGACAGCTGGAGGATGGATCCATTGGAACATGGACAGAACTGGTGGACAAGTTCTTAAGTCAGTTTCGAGTTCACATAAAAAGGCCAAAGAACGTGATGACGCTAACGCCAGTCAAACAGGGGGCAGATGAATCGCTCAGGACATTCTTAACTCGATTTAATGCAGCAGTCGCTTCGGTGGATCGGCCAGATCCATCAATGGTTCTGATGGCTGCGGTATCAGGAGTCAGAGATAACTCGGATTTCAAAGTATCACTGGTACGGGACCCACCGTTGGATCTTGGGGAATTCTTTCATGAAGATGAAAGATTTCTTCGACAAGAGGATGCATGTTTGGATGTGAGGTCAAAGGAAGTAAACATGACTAAGGATGGAGGACTACTCGGCGAAAGCTCGGGTGGGGGCAAGGATAAAGGGAAAAGGAAGCGCTGGGGAGAACCAAAGTTCTCCACTTACAGAGGATTGAACACAACGTTGGAGCGAATTTTCTTAGATACTCGAGATCGCCTTTCTTATCGAAGGCCAGCAAGGAGGGAACCCTCAGAACGAGAAAGGGCGTCAGGAAGGCACTATCTTTTTCATGACCTGGACGGGGATGACACTAACAGCTGCCGGCATTTGAAGGACATAATCGAGGAGCATATAAGGAATGGTCAGTTGCGACAGTATGTCGGAACTCGGAATGCGACGGTGGAACAGGAGCAGCCACTGCCTACCTTGAACGACGAGGGCATGAGGCCCAGGGATGGTGGCCGATTGGTCATCAACTAATTTTAATGGTTTGGAATAAGTAACAAACTCCGGGCAAACGGTTAAATCACTTACTCATGTACGGGGTCGGAGATAACCCTCAGGCATGCTCTGAGATGATGGCTTACCAAGACGCCCGGGTTTGCGAAATCTGTTTTTTCCTTTGACTTGGACATTTGCTTTTTCTGGTTTGGTTTTGGATTTGGTTTGAACTCCCTGTTTTGCTCCTTTTTTGGTTTGGATTCTGGTTTGGATGTGTTTGTACCAAAAATGGGCACAACACTCTTCGGAAGTCTTTGAAGAGATAAACGCGAAGAATGAAAATTAAAACTGTGGGTTATCTAACAAAAACTCCAAATAAAAAATGTAAAGTGCAAAGACAAGCGATTTAGAGTGGTTCGGCATTGTAGCATACATCCACTATGAAGTTTGATGATTTTATTGCTCGATACTTGAAGATTACAATTCTTTTTCTGTAGTACAACTGAATTTAAATGCTAAGTCTCAATCTAAAGCAGCGGCGGTGTTCTGGAGTAAATCTGGCAGAATCTGGGCGCTCTTCAGTACTTAGAATTATCCGACCCCTTTTCTGAATGACTAGGGGCCCTATTTATAGGTGTAGGAGGCTGATATTTCACCTAAAATGAGGGGAGACCAGTTCTGATACGTCAGGGGGCCCACATGGCCGAAATCTGGAGATCCGGGCCCACTTTGGGATCGATTCGACCCTTGGTTCGAATCGATCAAGAAATCATCCAATCGAGCTGAAATTTGGCGTGAACATTCTTCATTATGTGCTTAAGCTTCTGTGAAAATTTCATGGCATTTGGACTTGTAGAACTCGAGTTATGATCGATTCAAGTAGGTGTTTTTCGCTTCCTGGAGTCGTTCAAATCGATACGTTCGAATCGATTCGTTCGAATCGATCCTCCTGTATGTGAAGACTACGGCGTGGTGCGCATGCTTCGCATCGATCCGCTTCTCACTCCGGATTGACTGGGTCGACTCCATGTTCTTCGCCGCTTTGACTGGGTGGATTCGTGGTAGTGGATTCGAAGACATCCCTCTTCGAATCGAATGAACGAAGGTCTGTTCGAATCGATCTAGGTGCGTTAAAGTCGATCGACTCAAAGTTGCTTCAAGCAGTGTGGATTCGAAGTATCTATAGCTCTGTGGATTCGAAGGAAGTGATAGCCTGATGGATTCGAACTAGGCCCCGCTTGATGGAGTCGAAGCCAAAGTTCCCCTCGTGGATTCTAAGTAACCAAGGGAAACTTACATCGAGTCGAACATGCTGCCTTGGATGGTGGATCCGAAGTTTAGCCGTCCGATGGATTCGAATAAGAAGGCTTTTGGGACCAACGTGTGTTCAAAAGGGATTCGAAGTAGACCGAGTTGAACTTGTTGGCATCGATTTTGATGGATTCGACCCTTAGTCGATTCGAACCAAACGGAGGCGAACTTAGGGCTATGCCCTTCAATTGCGTCGATGATATCTTGAGCATACGAACTCGGATTGCCCCGAAATTTGGAACATTGGTTTCTACTGCTCTGCTTGACGTGCCTTATCGATTCCAGCCCGATTTGGACTCGGACAAATTTCATCGATATCCATCGCGATCCTTGTGTGTAACTGATTTCCGAGACGATCTGTCACCGGTCTCCAGTCAAGTCCTTGGTGTCACGGCCTTGCCAAAAGGCGGGATAACATTTGCCCCCCAAAGTACGTCTTGTGTAAACATGACGTGCTTTGAAAAGTTGTAGTCTCTCACTGGACAGCTATGACATGCTTTACCGAAAGTTGCATTCTGTATCGCTATAATCGATCGTCGTATGAATGTGACTGGCTGTAAGGTTTTTGAGTCATGACGAGATGAACATTCGATCCCTGTAAATGATAAAGACCAAACATTAGTCAGAAATACGTGCATACGTGTATTATCTTGACTTTGGTTAACGTTGCGTGATCGCAAGTCGTTGTCAGTTCGGTTTGCTATCGAAATTTGCATCGGTCCTCTCCTGAACCGGTTTGAGACTCGGGTTAAAACATCGCTTTTATGATTGCCTATGATCATCCTCTTGTATTGATCCTCTCCTGAATCGGTACAAAGAGTGGACAAGCAATTTTTCATATTGAAACGATTCGTCCACTTGATCGATGGTATTTGATGGATTCGAAGCAATGTTTCTTGATCCGCTTCGAGTTGATGGTTTCGAAGTAGGCACTTCGAATCGATGGGGCACAGTGACCCAGGTTCATCTTTGGTGACTGCTTCGAATCGATGGTTCTTTGAATCGATACTGTGTGGATTCGAAGTTCTCTGAGTTGGTGGAGTCGAAGTCGTGAATGCTCGAACTGATGCCCTTTCGAAACGATGGTTCGTGGGGTTCGTGCTTCGAGTCGATGTTGTCTCGCATCGATGTTGTTGAGATGGATTCGATCGTGCAAGAAGATTCGCAGGAGATGGATTCGAAGTGGTGGGTTATAACCGATTCGAAGTCGCCGTAACGAATCGAGTCGATGCCCTTACCTGTTAAGGCCGGTCAGGTATACCGGGAGGCGAATCGTCATATTTCTCCTATATATACCGGGGTCCTATTCACTTCTTACTTTTTACTTTCTACCATTGCTTCAGCTGTTTCTTCGAATCGATTTCCCAGAGCTATAACTGACGTGCCTACCACGAATCGGTCGAACTCGTCCACGCTTCCACTCGTAATCAAATCAGGTACTCAAGGGATCGATTCGAGATGAGGAAAATAGAACTATCTTTGCCTTAGAAATTCTGAGAAGTGACGAGATCTGAATGAAATGGGTCGACTCGATGGAGTCGAGGAGTGATGAGATCCGAATGGAGTGGGTCGTCTCCCGTTGCTTCGCATCGATTCAGGAATGACCGGTTCGAATCGATCTCGAGGGCAAGGTTTCGAATCGATGACTTGGAGGGAAAGGGTATCGATTTGATCGATTCGAAGTGATGTTATCTAGATCGATTCGAAGGAATTGAATACTGATCGATTCGTAGTAATGTGGAGCCCATGGATTCGAAGCGCTCCTCTATCACAAAGTTACATCGAGTCGAACCATATGGATTCGAAGTACCTGGAATCGAACTCCATCGATTCGACCCTTATCGATTCGAAGTCGATGGATTCGAACGTCTTCGTCCTCTGATACTATTGCTCTTTTGATTTGCTCCATTATCTGAACTACGACCAACTTCAAGTTCGTACTCTGACGAACATAATGAACTTTTGCATACTTGACTCCGACGAGCTACGGCCTTGCATAATCGAACTTGACTGAAAGACTTGAACTTGAATTTCCTTTGAAGCTCGTCGATGGAACTATGACTTAACCAATAATACAACTGATTTATACTTGAAGTTGGTTCGTAGCGTTTGGATGGTGTGGAAGTGACGGTCAGCGATGACGGTCATTTTCATTCTCAAATTCCCAAGTTATGTTGTACGAACATCTTGCTTCAATCTGTTAAATTTGCTTAAGTAATGCACAGCACTTGCACTGCACGACACTTTCATACACACTACACTGGGGCATGCACGGGCTGTTTACGAACTTAACGTTGCTTTCTGATGAGTTAGTTAATTATGGAATCTTCGAGCTCCCAACAACAAGAGGTACAGAGCTCGACTCCTCCGGTGCTTGAGATTCCCGATATTCCTGCCGATGTAATCGATCCAGCTCCAGATGAATTGCCAGAGGCTATATTTATTGAGGACCCTGTTGATTCGGTTCAATCTAACATCTCCGAATCCTTATTGGGACGAATATGCTTAAAGCATAACATATCTCTGGATGATGTGTTATTACCTATGCCGATGATAGACCGCGCAATCCGCCTGATGGATATACGGCTTTTTATCGCCATGCTTGCGCGGCCGGAACTCTCCCTCCTTTCAATCAATATATCAGAGGGATGCTATCATATTAAGGAATCGCTCCTTCACAGCTTCATCCCAACGGGCACGCGTTGCTGAACAGTGCCTTCGTCATATTTATGGACTGCCTCTTTCGCCCGCCAAGGCCCACCGAGATCAGACACATATTTAACTTCAAGAGTAGGGGTGATAGCCCGTCTTTTACATTTCTGGAGGCAGTTAGGAATTGCCAAGTTGTAGTTGGAGCTTGGACCCGACTGAGCTATTTCAAGAACGAGTGGTTCTATGTTCGGTGTCCTCCGGGTTTCGCTAGGCGATGGTTGTCTAGACGTAAGCGCCTTAACCTGTTTTCTTGACCAATAGCTCTTTGGTGTTAAATTGACATTTCATTCCCTTTACAGCCATCATTTCCAGACCCGATGGAGGGCGTTTCAAGGGTATCGTCCGAAGTCTTCAAGAAGTTCCAAGCGAGTTGAGACATATTGACTCGGTGCTGAACGATTATAACTTAATAATTCTTGGTTTGATCGACATCAATCAAAGTATAGTCGTCGAGGGATTGGCAAAGCCCGCCTCTAAGAAGGAAGATAAGAAGAAAACCAAGAAGAGAAAGGTGAAGAAGTCACTCGGAATCAGAATAATCGAGGCGAGTGACGAAGAAAGAACCCACACGGATTCGGAGCCGATGGCTGACCTCTCGAGAAACTTGGAGGAGTCGGGAGAAAGACGGAAAGGCAAGGCCGCCGTTTCCAAAAAACTTAAGTCTATGGGGTGGAAATCTGTGGATGTGTCTCCTCCCATTTCCGGAGTTATGATTTCTGAGGCCGCCCCTTCTCATTCGAGAGACATTTTCAAAGGGCTTGACGATATTCCCATCCCAGATTATATATCGATTTCTCATAATCCTGGGTTGGAGGAATTTCAAGATGTCCTAAACATGAACGAGCCCTTTCCTTTAAGTGCGGTCAACACTTCCGGTCGGTTTGGGGGTTTACACATTTTCACACACTTCCACAGCACTTCATGACTTTTGCATAGTAAACATTGCTTTATGGGATCTTAATCTGTAATTCTTTCTAATCGCAGGTGAGATGTCAGGACGTGGCTCTACTCTGGATAGGCTTCGAAATGTGCGCCAATCTTCTCCATTTTATGATTCCCGCAGGAGAGAGTCAGATAGGGATCGTGGGCGAGGCTATTCAAGTCAAGACCGCTATGATAGGGATAGAGATTACTCGCGTGGCCGCTCTGGCCATGATTATTCTGACAGGGATTGGGGATACCAGCACCGATCTCGATCTCGCTCTCCTCCGCCTCCTAGGGCCCCAGTAGACCTTCCAGGGCTTTCTCATCAGCAGCAACCGCCTTCTCAATATTCTCGGCCTGATACTCAGCGGCCAAGAATAGAACCGACAGCAGCCGCTATAATAGAACAAGCTCCGGCTGAGTTGACAAGTGAGGGAGCCGCTAAACTCGCCCAAATGAAAAATGACTTCCCTGAAATTTGCATGGATGGCTATGTATTCCCTCCTAACCTTAAAAGAATTCCCTCGGATGCTGAGACCACTGCTCATAGTTATATCCGCGATTTCTACGCTCAGTATAAGGAGTGGTACAAGGCAGCCGTGAAGGCTTCTAGAGTAGCTTTTGACCGGGCGAAGATTATCGCTGAAAGTGATGCTGAAATTGCTAAACAGAAACGCATCATTGAAGTTCTTCAATCTGAAATGGAGACGTCCCGGAATTCTGAACTTCAAGCTCTCCAGAAGCACGAGGACGCCGTGGCCAAAATGGCTAGGATGCAACAAGAACATTGCGCCACGGTAGAGGAGATGGGCCACCGCAACACCACCATTGCAGCTGAGCGAGACTTAGCCGTTAAAGAGCTAAACGAGCTCAAGGCCAAATTTGCTGAAATGGTAAAAGAGAAGGACGATGCAAACGCCGCTGCACAAGAAGCTTGCGATCAAGCAGTATCTCTCAGGGCCGAACTTGCTGCGGTGGCGGTCAAGTCTAAGTCTGCGGAAGCAGAAATCCAGGAAAAGATTTTGGAGGAGAAGTCCAGGCTGGACGCTGAGTCTGACGATCTCTTGGTCACGTACAACGCGAATGTGCTGGAGCACAGAAATTTAGCATGGCTGGGAGATGACTCCATGATTCTATATAACGCCTGGACCCGGCTGGTGGACGAGAAGAGGGCAGCGCATCCAGATGAATCGCTTGATGACTTTGAGCTGGAGATGCGTCTGTTTACCGAGGAGGAGAGGAAAGTCCTTCATGAGGCAGTTATTTCTTTAGCAAAAGAGAGGCTTGGTGTTCAACCTTCAGAGACGGGTGAAGGCTCGGGGATCGCGCATCACGAGGAAAATGTTGAGGCTGTAATTCCAACATTACCTGAAACCACTGGTGGGGTTGATCCCCAGCCTATCCTTGCATATAATCCCGACCAGCCACAATTATCTTCCGCTGACGTTCCTGCTCGTGCTCCCGTCCAGACTAAGGAAGGTATTTGAACGCTTCTCGTAGTTTAGTTGTGAAGAACCTTAAGCAACACACTTGGCTAACTATCTTCGTTTTGTCGCATTTCAGTGACTGAAGTCGTTGTTTCTGCGCCTCTTGTTCTATCAGTTTCACATCAAACACAAGGGGTTGTTTTTACTGAAGCCATCACGACTTCTACCTTGATCGGCGAAGAAGGAGATGCAAATATGTTTTCTTTCAACGCTCAAATGATTGAGGAGCTTCTTAATGAGCCCATCGATCCCTCCGTCAACCCGTCCGATGCTGTGAGTGGGGCTGCTCCGTCCGTTAGTTCATCTATGCCAGCTATTGGCACATCCGATGCGGCCCAAGTTTCCCGTGAGGACGACATTATTGCTGAGATTGATGCCGAGATGGCAGCAGGGAATGCTGGTATGAATCCGCCCGGGCCTGCCCCGTTAATGGTGATTTCACCGGGCGGTACTGTAGTGATTGAAACTGCTCCTGTCCCTCCTCCTGCTACTACTCCGATGCCTCCAGCTCGACCTCCTAGAAGAATTTCCGTCGCCTCCAGTTCTGAGGAAGACGTTGACATTATATCGCTGTCGGAGGGCAAGTCTGAAAAGAGTAAGCGGGCGAGGGGATAATCAGGCAGCGGATCTGGTGGAGCTACCCCGAAGAAGATGATAAGGAAGAAGAAAGATTGAACTCTTTCTTTAAATCTTTGTTGCGTAGGGTAGCATTTTGTTGATTTTGATTCTTTTTATAGCCGTGTATAGATGTGGATTCGGCTCCCACTAGCAGAAACTTTTTGAAACACTTTGTAATCAGATTCTTTTGATTGATAGTGGAAATGCAAATTTATTCCCTTTTTGTCTTCAACTTGTTATGTGTTATGATTCTGCCCCCAGTATCAGGGATGAGCGTGGAGTTGGCGTATGTTTATACTCTGTCTCGCGCTCTGGGTGTACGGAGTTAAGTAAATGTTTATACTCCACCTCGCACTCTGGGAGTACGGAGTTAGAAAAATGTTTATACTCCACCTCGCACTCTGGGAGTACGGAGTTAGGAAAAAGGTTTTTGTACCCAGCTCGCGCTCTCGGAGTACTCTGGGATTTAGAAAAATGTTTATACTCCGCCTCGCACTCTGGGAGTACGGAGTTAAGTAAAAAGCTTGTACCCAGCTCGCGCTCTCGGAGTACTCTGGGATTTAGGAAAATGTTTATACTCCGCCTCGCACTCTGGGAGTACGGAGTTAAGTAAAAAGTCTGTACTGAGCTCGCGCTCTCGGAGTACTCTGGGATTTTGTAAATGTTTATACTCTACCTCGCGCTCTGGGAGTACGGAGTTAAGTAAAAAGTTTGTACCTAGCTCGCGCTCTCGGAGTACTTTGGGATTTAGGAAAATGTTTATACTCCGCCTCGCGCTCTGGGAGTACGGAGTTGAGTAAAGGGTTGTCGTGTATCAACCCGTTTCTGGCCGGATGTGATGGCTTGCCCACGAGCTCGGGTTTCATTTAGCGAGTGGTTGATTGCTTCATATCCACTCCCTACTTGAATAAATTCCATAGTGTGATGGAATTTGACTCTTCGTGCATCGTGACGTTGTGCATTGTATTTATTGAATCACAGCTCTGGCTTGAAGAGATTGCATTTTATTGCTGAAATAAGAAAACGTGGCAAAGTCAGTTGCCTTATTACAACTTCTAACTTCGAAATGCAGAAACAAATTCTAAAACAGAATTTAAACTAAATAGATAAACATAGCCTGTTATGTGCAATAGCGACGAAGACTTTCGCTATCCAAGGCCTTTGGTGAAGCTAGACCATTAGCGGTCGTTAACTCATATATACCATCCCCGATCTCCTGCTTAATCTCGTGTGACCTCTTCCATGTTGGTTTTGTGTGTGGGAGTGCTGGATATTCTTTTTTAATGACAATCTCATTGCGTTCAAAAGTTTTTAGTCGGTCCTCGGCATTGCGTAATTGGGCGACTCGATTTCGGCGAATGATTGTTCTCAAGTCAACCTGGTCGCCCTGGACGACTCCAACTCCGTTGACGGTAGGGAACTTTAAGGTTAAGCACCACGGGGCAATTACGGCTCTGAATTCAGCAAGGGCGGGTCATCCTAAGAAAGCGTTGTATGGCGAGACTATGTTCAGTACAGCGAACTGTAATGTCCGAACTCTCCTATGTTCCTCGGATCCCAACTTAACTGGTAACTTCACCATCCCAATAGGTATGGTACCGCTACCGTTGAATCCATGGAGGTGAGTTTGGCAAGGTTCCAAATCCCTGGCTTTCATCCTCATTTGATTATAAGCATGTATAAAAAGGATATTCACAGAGCTCCCGCAGTCAATTAGTATCCTCTTCATCCAAGCTGGACCTACTTGTGCCGATATCACGAGTGGGTCAGTAGTCGGGCTTCCGACATAATCAGTATCGTTGTCTTGGAAAGTGATGTCGTTAATTATCGCTCTCTTTCGTTTGGTCGAAGGTTTATTGTCCAAGTTATCATCATACTCAAGGTCTGTTCGTCTAGCTAAGTTGTTATATGATTTCATTTCTTCCCAGCTTCGCTTCGCTGGACGAGGATTATCACTTACAACATTAATTACCAGTCTTCCTCCGACACAACCTGGTTCTTCCTGTCTTTCTGGATTCTGTACATGATTTTGATTTGAGGGGCCCGCCCCCTCAGACTGCGGTGTCCGCACAAACTGGTCTAACATCCTCTCCCTGATCAACTTCTCAATGAGGTCCTGTAAGTGTCGATATTCATTGGTGTTGTGGCCATAACTTTCGTGGAATCTACAGAACTTCCCTGTTTGAATCTGCCTCTCCGACGATTGCTTCGGAGCCGGCTTCTTGAATTGCATAGTATTGCAAGTCTGTAAGTACACATTTTCCAACGATGTATTCAATGGTGTGTAATTATCGAACATTGGAGCCTCACGCCGTGGACCTCGATTTGGATCTCTTTTCTTATTCTGACCATTGTTACCTCTTGGCTGAGTTTGCTTGTTCTGTATGTTCAACTGAACTTTTCCGGAATTGTCACCGGACTGCTTAACTGCTACATTGCTCTATATTCCTTCGCTTTTGGGTCTCGCATCGTCCTGCTTCCTAGACTGTTTCGCGTCCTCTTGCCGTAAGAATTGTGCGGCTTTGGAGTAGAAACGGTCCAACGATGCAGGTGGTTTTCCAGCTAACCAGTTTCCAAATTCAGAATCAGGGTCAATCCCCTTTGTCAATGCCATTAAAATTGAGTTATCGTTGGGATTACTAATCTCCACACATGCCGCATGGAATCTCTCCAAGTAACGCCTTAGCGTTTCCCCACGGGCTTGGGTAACACTGGATAAGGTGTTGACATCTTTGGGCCTAGCGACATGCATGCGAAATTGTTCAACAAATTTCTTAGCCAGTTGATCAAATGAAGAGATAGACCTAGGTGGCAATCTCGTGAACCACATCGTTGCAATTCCACCTAGAGAGATGGGGAAACTTCGACATTTTACTGCGTCATCGGCCCTTGCGGCGCTCATCGACCATTCATATTTCAAGATGTGTTGATTGGGATCAGAATTTCCTTCGTACATAGGAAGAGTTGGCATTCTAAATCGCCGAGGAGGTTCAGCGTACAGTATCTCGTCCATGAAAGGAGTATGGCTTCGAGAAATTCCCCAATCGTCGTTGGCAAGACCTTGGCTTTCGCGGATCATCTGACGTATCATAGTCGAAATGTCAGGCATTGCTACATTTTGAGCCTGCTGTGTTAAGGTGTGGTCGGGTTCCACAGCGCGAGTTCGGACCGGGCGCTGTCGACGGTCCAAATTTCGCCTCCTTGGCTCGGCGTCTTCTGGGACGTAGGGTTCAGGAGTACGCTCATATTGCTGATTATTTGGCTCTGAAAGATTTCGGGTATCAACCCTTGTTTCTGTTGTGGCAGCTGCGGCACGATTGTCCGTGGTACGCTGTGTAGTAGGGCCTCCTTGTGTTGAGGGCCCGGCCTGAAAGCTGGTCGACGGTCCTGCCCTCAACTGTCCAACAGTCAGGGCGGGTTGATATCCGACCGTTTGTGCATGGCTCCCGTCTAATCGAGGACGGGTAGACCTGTGATAGTAGTCCGATGAGGCGGAACTTTCAATAGACGATCGGGAGATATCATCTCGTCTGGACCTTCTGCTGCCTTGGCGGTTCAGCTGGTTTGTTAATTCAATATTAGCACGCAACTGTTCGGCCAATTGTTGCCGACTTTGAGTTAGCTCTTGGAGCAACGTATGGAGCTCCTGCCTGGTGACTGGTCCAGACGGTTCTGAATGAGCGACATTGTCTTGGTTGGATGGCTGCTGTTGAGCAGGATTCTGTCCATCCCTACCTTCTTGTCCAGCAGTTGTAGAAGTGGTTCTTGTGCTAACCATTTTGAATGATGAATCCTTTTCCTAGACTTTGTGCAAATCTGAATAGAATGGAAGGATTATGAATTAGAGATCTGGATCTTCCTCTTGGATTTATGCAATCCGGTATCGATGGTAGATCCAAGGAGAAGGAGAAAAAAGCAGGTTTTTTCTCAGTGAAAGCACCAAAGTGTTTGTACCAAAAATGGACACAACACTCTTCGGAAGTCTTTGAAGAGATAAACGCGAAGAATGAAAATTAAAACTGTGGGTTATCTAACAAAAACTCCAAATAAAAAATGTAAAGTGCAAAGACAAGCGATTTAGAGTGGTTCGGCTTTGTAGCCTACGTCCACTATGAAGTTTGATGATTTTATTGCTCGATACTTGAAGATTACAATTCTTTTATCTGTAGTACAACTGAATTTAAATGCTAAGTCTCAATCTAAAGCAACGGCGGTGTTCTGGAGTAAATCTGGCAGAATCTGGGCGCTCTTCAGTACTTAGAATTATCCGACCCCTTTTCTGAATGACTAGGGGCCCTATTTATAGGTGTAGGAGGCTGATATTTCGCCTAAAATGAGGGGAGACCAGTTCTGATACGTCAGGGGGCCCACATGGCCGAAATCTGGAGATCCGGGCCCACTTTGGGATCGATTCGACCCTTGGTTCGAATCGATCAAGAAATCATCCAATCGAGCTGAAATTTGGCTTGAACATTCTTCATTATGTGCTTAAGCTTCTGTGAAAATTTCATGGCATTTGGACTTGTAGAACTCGAGTTATGATCGATTCAAGTAGGTGTTTTTCGCTTCCTGGAGTCGTTCGAATCGATACGTTCGAATCGATCCTCCTGTATGCGAAGACTATGGCGTGGTGCGCATGCTTCGCATCGATCCGCTTCTCACTCCGGATTGACTGGGTCGACTCCATGTTCTTCGCCGCTTTGACTGGGTGGATTCGTGGTAGTGGATTCGAAGACATCCCTCTTCGAATCGAATGAACGACGGTCTGTTCGAATCGATCTAGGTGCGTTAAAGTCGATCGACTCAAAGTTGCTTCAAGCAGTGTGGATTCGAAGTATCTGCATCTCTGTGGATTCGAAGGAAGTGATAGCCTGATGGATTCGAACTAGGCCCCGCTTGATGGAGTCGAAGCCAAAGTTCCCCTCGTGGATTCGAAGTAACCAAGGGAAACTTACATCGAGTCGAACATGCTGCCTTGGATGGTGGATCCGAAGTTTAGCCGTCCGATGGATTCGAATAAGAAGGCTTTTGGGACCAACGTGTGTTCAAAAGGGATTCGAAGTAGACCGAGTCGAACTTGTTGGCATCGATTTTGATGGATTCGACCCTTAGTCGATTCGAACCAAACGGAGGCGAACTTAGGGCTATGCCCTTCAATTGCGTTGATGATATCTTGAGCATACGAACTCGGATTGCCCCGAAATTTGGAACATTGGTTTCTACTACTCTTCTTGACGTGCCTAATCGATTCCAGCCCAATCTGGACTCGGACAAATTTCATCGATATCCATCGCGATCCTTGTGTGTAACTGATTTCCGAGACGATCTGTCACCGGTCTCCAGTCAAGTCCTTGGTGTCACGGCCTTGCCAAAAGGCGGGATAACAGGATGTTTGTTTTTTGGTATGGATTTTTGATATGGGTTTCTGGTTTTCTATTTGGATTTGGATTTGGATTTCGGATTGGATTTTGATTGGGTTTTCTCTAGATTTTTGGCTAAAAGGTCGTCGAGTATGGACTATGCTTGGCAAGGTTCCGGAGAGACCAGGATTCGGCCTAGGACCTAGGCCATATACTATCGGTTACTATTTTAGGTCGTCGAGTATGGACTATGCTCGGCAAGGGTCCGGAGTGACCAGGATTCGGCTTAGGACTTAAGCCATGACATTATTCGACGTTCAGGGACACTGAACCATGAACACCATGGAATTACTTAACATAGGTCGTCAAGTGTGGATTGCGCTTGGCAAGAACCCGGAGATGTTACGGATTTGGATGTTAGCTATGAATAGCTAAGGATTCGGACAAGGACCCGGAGCGGTCCCGGATTTGGATATCGACCCGAAGAGGTCACAGATATGGTTATAAGTTATTGGATATGGATGGATTGGAACTCGGTAATCGGGTTCAGATGGATCTGGAATTGGGTAAGGACTTGGTTACTAGATAAGAATCAGACATCGACTCAGAACAGTCGCGGAAATGGATCAGGATATGGCCGTGGCACTCGGATAAGATGGCTTGGTAATGGATTGAATTATGAATCGGAAAGTATGGATGTGGATAACATACATACTTGGGATATTGGACTTGAGGCTATTCAAAACACAACTTTCACAGCAAGACATGTTTTGGGGGGCAAGTGTTAACCCGCCTTTTGGCAAGGCCGTGGACAGACGGATTTAACTTAAACAACTTCAAAACTATCGAAACTAAAGTATGATGGATTCGGTTTAAAATGATGAAGTTCACTTGAATATGTCGTTGGGAAAAGGAGTGGAGAAACTACATAGCTCGGCCTAGGAAGTTTGGCAGATATCGTTCGGCATTGGGATGGTTCGGCGTTGGAGGCTGTTCGGCATAGAGAGATCGTCGTTCGACATAGAGGAATGTTCGGCACTGGACGAGCGTTCGGCATAGAGAGATCGTCGTTCGGCATTGGATAGAGCGCTCGGCATTAACCAACGTTCGGCATCTGGAGACGTTCGACATTGGATGGATCGTTCGGCATCTGAAGACGTTCGGCATTAGAGATCGTTCGGCATCAGACATGGTTCGGCATGACGGAGGTTCGGCATTAAGTATCGTTCGACATTGGATGGAGCACTCGGCATAAGTCTCGTTCGACATTGGATGGGTCGTTCGGCATTAGGGAGCGTTCGACATTGGATGGGTCGTTCGGCATACCTCACCTCGCTCGGCATTGCACCTCGCACCTCGATACCTCTGCACCTCGCACCTCCATACCTCGCACTTCCATGTCTCGGTATCTCACACCTCCATACCTCGCACCTCCTTACCTCGCACCTCCATACCTCGGTACCTCGCACCTCCGACCTCGATACCTCTGCACCTCGCACCTCCATACCTCGGTACCTCGCACCTCCCAACGTTCGTCATGAGGGGATCGCTCGGCATTCACACCTTGTTCGGCATTCAGCGTTCGGCATCTATGGTTTGGCATATAGAGACCACTCTATTTTGGCTGAGGTACTCGGCTGCCAGGCCCACCAGGGAAGTCCAACCCATCTTTGTTTATAAATAGAGAGGCAGGGGCACAGTAAAAGGTGATCTTCTTTCTGCTCTCTTACTTTCTCTTTTCTAAGGCTAAGACAACTCTGCCATTTTTTAACTGTAATCGATTATTACAGCAATAAAAAGCAAACTTCTGGAGTGGACGTAGGCCGGAGTTAGCCGAACCACTATAAAATCGGTTGTTCTTTACTGCTTTCATTTCAGTTTTAACTGTTCTTCACATTATTACTCTCTACATACATTCTATCTCTGAGCTGTGATTGGTATTTGGTGCTTTCATCTGGATTTGGGGGTTAGTGACCAATTTTGGCGCTAACATCTAATTTTCATATTTAATACATATATATTGTGGTTTCTTGTTCCTTCAAAAATTAGATTTTTATTTTTGTCAAATATATTACATTTTCCAGTTTCAAAAGTTATTGAAAAACCTTTATCGCATAATTGACTAATGCTAAGTAGATTATGTTTTAAGTTTTTAACTAAAAAGACATTAGTAATTAAAGGGGAATTAGATGTACCGACAAATGCGACGTCTCCTTTTCCAATGACATATCCTTTAGAATTGTCGCCAAATGTCACTGTTCCACCATCCTTTTATGTTATGTTTGTCAACATATCAGCATTTCCAGTCATGTGTTTAGAGCATCCACTGTCGAGAATCCATTTCTCCTTCTTATGATTGAGTACCTACAAAAAATAGAAAAATTTTAATGGTACCCACTTCCTCCGTAAGGGTCCTGGGGGTTAAGTGTTAGGTAACCATACCAAGGAGGGTTCGGTAGATCCTTGAAATTGAAATTTTTTATTAAAATGAACTTCGTTTAAAAATTTATCAATATGTTTTTGCCTAATCAATATATTATTTGATTTGGGTACCCAAATTTTAATCGACTTTTTTTTAAATTTTTGTACATTAGAGTGCTTCTTGATAGTTATATCATTACTACCTGATTTATGAAAGTTCGTATATAATGAAGTATATCTAGATACAGGTTTCTTTGGTTTATTTTTATCAAATCCCAAACTTCTCTTATTGTTTGATGGTTTTGAATTATTAATTATCTGAGATAAGTTTTCTTTACCTTTATTAAATTTTGAGATATTGGTAGATAAATCCAAAATTTTCTTTTCTAGTTCAATTGCATCTTGTTTTAAAACTTTGTTATTATTTTCCAAACAGGTTATTTTACTTTCTAACTTAACTATTGTAGATTGTAAAATATTTTTGTCATTTACTAAACTTTTATTTTCCTGTTTAATATTCAAAATATTATCTGTACTGGAAAGAGTTTTATTTAAATTTTTTAACTTCAAATTTTCTTCCTCTAAAATCATTTTTTCTTCTTTAAGAATATCATTCTCTAATTCTAGTCTATTTATTTTTCCTAGACATTCTTTGTGAATTTTACATAAATTTCTATATTTATTGTCTAATTTTGAAGCTATTTCCATAACATCATCAAAAGATAAGTCAGAATGTACCTCATTTGTGTTTGCCATAAAACACACATTTGCTTGTTCTCCATCGTTATCACTTTCTATCTCACTATCACTCGAAGAATCATCCCAAGTTACTTGAAATGCTTGTTTGCTCTTCTTGGAGAATTTTTCATTTTTAAAATTTCTTTTAAAGACTTTCTTTTCTTTATTCAACTCTGGACAATCCTTTTTCATATGACCAAATTTGTTGCATTCATAACATTTGAAGGTAGAACCATCCGTTGAGTTATCTGGTTTTTGCTTTCTGACCATTCTGTTGAATTTTCGGAATTTTTTGTAATTTTTAGCAAAGAATACCACTTCTTCTTCATCAAGATCCGAATCATCATTGTTGTTAACCTGAAAAGCAATACTACGTTTTTCTTGGGCTAGTTCTTTTCTAGCTTGCAAATTTGCTTCGTAAGACATTAAATTTCCTATAAGTTCTTCTACTTTGAGGCCAGATAAATCATTAGCCTCTTCTATAGCTAATACTTTTCTTTCCCATTCGTCAGTTAGTGCATTCAATATTCGAGTGATTAAATCAAAATCAGTAAAGGTAACTCCTAATGCCATAAGATCATGTTGTATAGTTTGAAAACGTGAATGCATATCAATATATTTTCATTCAGTTTCGTTTTAAAAGATGAAAATTGGTTTTTCAATATACTGATTTTGGTTTGCTTGACCTTTGTTGTGCCTTCATGTGTTATTTGTAGCATGTGCCAAATATAATAAGCAGTTTTACACATCATAATTCTTGAAAATTCGTTTTTATCTAATGCACAGTATAACACATTCATAGCTTTTGAATTATTTGATGCAGTGGTTTTTTGTGCTTCTGTCCATGTGCTTATTTCTATAGTGGGTGCTACATACTGTGTTTGAGTGGCTTGCCAGATGTCAAAACCACTTGATTCCATAAACACTCTCATACGTGTAGCCCAGTAAATATAATTTGACCAATTAAAAAATGGTGGTCGTGTAGTGGATTGTCCTTCTTGAAACGTGTTATAATTCATGTTGGCCATATTAAATTATTCAAAAATGGTGTTATGATTTTGAATGAACCGTGCTCTGATACCAATTGAAAGAACTAGTGGATCGTATATGGCTAACTTATCAGAATATATAATCAACAGAATATGCAGTATAAATTATATAACAGAAAGTAAATGAACACACCGAGATTTATACTGGTTCGGAGCACCTCTCCTACGTCCAGTCCCTAAGCACCTCTTAGGTATTTTCTTCGTAAATTCCTCACTTGACCCGGAGGAATAGGTTTACAATTTTTCAATCTTAGCACCTCTCAGATTATAACTTTCCTTTATAATAGAATGTTTACTTTGACAATCTTGTGTTCGTCTAACACTGATATTGACTGATAGTACAATGTTCCTATAATCTCCTTTGATGATGTGTAATGAATGCACAAAGATTATTGGAAGAGAGGCAATAGATTAGAATACTTGAATGCTTGATTGCTTTTGAATGCACAAGAGAGAAATATAATAAAGATCAGAATAGCAAGAGTTATCTTGAATGTGCATATGTTTGTGATATTTATAGAAGTCAAAAAGAATCATTAAAGAGTTGTTTCCTTTCATCAAAACCATTGAAGTATGCTAACATCCTTTCAGAAGTTCGCAAATTTTGAAGATGACTGTTCGTAAAAAATGACTGTTATAGTAATTCAGTAGACTGGAAAAATGAGTCAGTCAACTGAGTATGAACGTTTGAAATTCGCGCATTTTAAAAATTCAAAAAACTATAATATATAAATCTGGAGCAGTCTACTAGGAAATGTCCGAAGTCGACTGAGCTCAGTCGACTGAAGCATTCTCCCAGTCGACTGACTCCTACTTCTTTATATTTTTCAAATTTTTTCTCTTTTCAAACATGGATCAATGTTTGTGTGTGTGTGTATGAACCATAAAGGAGATTTTTACAATTAAATCTAAGACCATACACATACAATATTACTTGACATTCTTCATTGTTTGATCTTGTTGAAGTCCATTGTAGTTTTGAGCTAATCTTTGATTCTTTCGTCTTCTATCCAGATAATATGTATACAATATATAGTTGTCATCATTAAAATGAAGAACCGGTGTTCTAACAAGCTTCCGTTGTCTACCAAGATCCTCTTCATCCAAGCAGGACCTACTTAAGCTGATATGACTAACGGATCAATAGTGGGGGCTTCGACCCTGTCGGCATACCGACCTCGAAATACGATGCCATCCGCCATCATTCTTTGCTGTTTGGCCGGAGCCCCATCTTCAGAATTACTACAACATTCAAAGTCCGCATGCCCGATAGAGCTGGCATACGACTCCATTTCCTTCCAGCTTCGGTCTGTTGGATGAGGACCACCACAAACAGTGTTTATCACCAACCTTCCGCCAGTACGAGCGGGTTCCTCCTGTCTAGCCGGATTCGGCACATGATTTTGATTCGATGGGCCCGCACCTCCAGATTGCGGCGCCCGAACAAACTGTTCTAACTTCCTTTCTCTTATCAACATTTCGATGAGATTCTGCAAATGACGGCACTAATTTGTGTTATGGCCGTAGCTTTCGTGGAATCTACAAAATTTTCCCGTCTAAATCTGCTTCTCCGATACTGTTTTGGAGAAGGCTTCTTGTACTAAATAGTATTTCAACTTTGTAGATATACGTTCTCCAACGACGTATTCATAGGAGTATAATTATCAAACATTGGAGCTCTACGCCGTGGACCACGGTTCTGATCCCGTTTTCTATTTTGGTTACCACTGCCTTTTTGTTGATCTTGTTTATTTTGAATATTCAAATGCACTTTTCCAGAACTCTCCCCGGATTGTTTAACAGCAATGTTATTCTGAACTCCTTCCACACTAGGCCCCACATCATCCTTCTTCCTAGACTGTTTCGCATCCTCCCTTCTCAAGAATTGGGCTGCCTTGGAATAGAAACGGTCCAATGATGCAGGGGGTTTTCCGGCCAACCATTTGCTGAACTCAGAATCGGGATCGATCCCTTTAGTCATTGCCATAAGAATATAGTTATCATTTGGGTTGCTGATCTCAGCCCATACAGCATGAAACCTGTCTAAATAATGCTTGAGTGTCTCTCCAAGAGCTTGAGTGACACTGGATAAAGTATTAACATCCTTCGGTCTCGCGACATGCATACGAAATTGCTCAATAAATTTTGTTGCCAATTGATCAAAGCATGAGATAGATCGAGGTGGTAGTCGGGTAAACCACATAGTCGCTATGCCCCCTAGTGAAATTGGGACGCTTCGGCACTTGACTACATCATCAGCTCGTGCAACATTCATCAACCATTCATATTTAAGAATATGCTGATTAGGGTCAGAGTTCCCTTCATAAACGGGTAGAGTCGGCTTCCTAAATCGCCGAGGTGGTTTAGCATAAAGTATCTCATCAGTAAAAGGTGTATGACTCTGGGAGATTCCCCAGTCGTCATTGCTAAGCCCTTGACTTTCACGGGTCATTTGGCGGATCATTACAGACAGATCGGGCATCTGGGCATTTTGAGCAGGCTGGGCCAAGGTATGGTCGGGTTCCACAATGCAAGGAGGGACCGGTTGCTGTCGACTGAAAATAAATTTGTCCTTGGGCATTGTTTGTACCAAAATTGGGCACAACACTCTTCGGAAGTTTTTGAAGAGATAAATTGAATAAATTAAATGGAAAAAGAGGAATTATCTAACAAAAACTTCAAATTTCATATATGAAAATAATTAAAATGCAAGGAGACACAAGAATTTAGAGTGGTTCGGCGTATTGCCTACGACCACTATGAAGTAGCTTGCTTTATTGATCTTTCTTTGATGTTTACAATTGATTTCAGTGAGTTACAGCGAATAACAATGATTTACAGCAGTGAAATTCATTGATAGCAGCAGCAATGGAGTTTAGATCTAGATCCAGCAAAGTCTGGGCGTTCGAGATCTCAAAGAAGAAGAAGAACCCCTTTTCTGTTGGCTTTGGGGGTCTATTTATAGGTGTAGGAGGCTGATATTTCGCTCAGATCTCGGGAGGCTCCTTCTGGCACGTGACCAGGCCCACGCGCCCAAGCCCGTGAAGTTTCGGTCCGATCCGTGATCGATACGAACGGATTTTGTATCGATCAAGATTTCGTTCAATGGAGTCGAAATTTGGCGTGGACATTCTTTAGCATGCACATAGGCTTCTGTGAAAATTTCATAGCATTTGGACTTGTAGATCAGGAGATATGATCGATACGAAATGGGATTCTTGGTTGGCTGTTTCGTTCGACTCGCTCTTATTTGACTCGCTCTTACTCGACTCGGTATTGTTCGAATCCCTAGATTGCTTTGCCTTTGATGCCGAGTTGGCTGAGTCATTCTTGAGCTTCGCCACCTTCGTATCGATCGCCCTGCTTTGTTCGCATCGATTGCCATGCTTCGTTCGTATCGATTGCGAGGCCTAGCTTCGTATCGATGAAAGTGTTCCACCCAGATGGTTTCGAATAAAGGCTTTGGGACGGATACGAAGTGGTCACTGCACGATCGATTCGAATAGTGCTTAGTTGATGGAGTCAAACCCGATCGATTCGAACTGAGACTTTGGGGCGAATGCGAGGTCGTAGTCGTTTTGATCGATACGAAAGTGATGGAGTCGAATAGAGGCTCTCTGGTGGATGCGAAGCGGAGCGAGTTGAATAGATGCTCTCTGATGGATGCGAAGTGGAGCGAGTCGAAGTAGGCTATTCAATGGATTCGAACGTGAAGCGAGTCAAACAGGGGCTGTTTTTATCCAATTTCGCATCGATCGTAACTAGAGCGTATGAACTCAGATTGACTTGAAATTTGGAACGTTGGCTCTCATAGCTTCGCTTGTCGTGTCATATCAATTTTAGCTCGATCCGGACTTGGACAAAATTCATCGATATCCATAGTGAGCCTACGTATAGCCGATCTCTAGGACGGACCGTCATTGGTTACTAGTCCATTCCTTGGTGTCACGGCCTTACCAAAAGGCGGGATAACATTTGCCCCCCAAAGTACGTCTTGTGGAAACACGATGTGCTTTGAAGTGCTGCAGTCTTCATTCTGAATAGTTATCTTCTTTTCGATGAAAAATGTAATCTTCGACTGATTTTCTCGATAATGTAAACTGTTGACTGTCAACTGCTGTACCCTGTATCGTTGCAACTGATTGCTGTATGCTAGTGATTAGCCGTTTGCTGTTGTAATCGTTATTAAACGAGTTCTCAATTCCTGACTCTCGCTGACGTTCACGAGTCGTTGTCAGTTTAACATATATTGAATTCTGTATCGATCCTCTCCTGAACCGACGTGAAATTCGTTGTAACAATGCTCGATGGTTGTTTATGTTGTTGTTTTTTTAAATGTTCCTTCGCAATGATTCTCTCCTGAATCGATTTAAAGGATTGAAATATTGTTTTCACATTGGTATCCATTGCATTGACGGATGCAAAATGAGCAGCCTGCATTGATGAATATGAGCTTTGATGGACACGAAACGATCATTCGTATCGATGGTTATGGACTTCAGTGGGCCCCAATGCAGCTGTCTTCGTTTTTGAATCGATGTGGACCATAAGAAGGGATTCGAAATGCGCCTTCGCATCGATGAATATTGGCCTCTGGATGCCTTGGCTTGATGGATTCGAACTGACTGTTTGTATCGATGCTCTGGGGAAGGAGTTGGAAACGATCGATACGAACAAGGACTTCGTATCGATGGACGCGGGGTTCGATGGATACGAAGCGCTTGTTCGACTCGATCTTGTGGTGACACTTCATGGCCAGTTGAACTCGCTGGGAGGTGAATCGTGTTTTACCTTTGCTTTCGAGTCCATATAAATACTGTGGACTTAGCCACTTTTCACTTTTTCACTTTTACTTTTCTGGCGCATTGTCTTCGTATCGCTCAAAAAACTTAGAAGAGGAAAACTGATTGACTTCGAATCGACTCAAATCCTTAAATCCCTTAAACTTGTTATCGAACATAAGGTAATCAATTGAATAATATCAGCCCTAAAATGATGAGATTCAGATTCTCACGCCATTCCACTCGAACTCGCGCCTGATCGTTGTTCAAGGAAGTAGATTTTGTGCGAGGTCGAAGGAGGAGAAAGATGTTGTTCGAATCGTTCTGGGGAAGAAGAAGTGTGGAGATAAAATGGTTTTCTGGTCCTCGTCTTCGCATCGATCAGGAGTCAAGGCTTCGAGATGATGAGACGGAGGCCTTCGTATCGATCGATGGCTAAGTTGTTGCATCGAGTCGATCAGTGTCGATGAGTGTCTCGAGCAGGTTGATCGATACGAAGGGGTTGCGTTTGATGGATTCGAAACCCAAGTTTTTCGATCGATTTGAATTATGCGCCCGGGATCGATATGAAGACGACTCAATTGATGGATGCGAAATGAACACTCCGGATCGATTCGAAATCTCCAGTCTTTAGACCGAGTCGAACTCGCATATGGATGAACGAAATCTCTAGTTTTTAGACCGAGTCGAACTCGCACATGGATGAACGAAATCGCTACTCTTTTGACCGATTCGAACTCGCACATGGATGAACATGATTTCCAGCTTTTAGACCGAGTCGTATTTGAATGTTAAAGAATTTGTAATTCCTTGCACACTTGAACAACTGACTCCGACGAGCTTTAAACTTGCATAACTGGACTTGACCGTTGAACTGCATATTTGATTTCCCTTCGAAGCTCGTCGATGGAACTGCAACTCTGACAAAATTTTAACAAATTTTAACTTGGATTGATTGCTAATTTCTGGATGGCACGGTTGTGACGGTCAGCGATGACGGTCACTTCGACTGAATTTTGAAGTCTCGTCGTTTACATGCTTTTTCCAATTCTGTAGAACTTCTTAAATGACATACAATATCGCACTGCACAACACACTCACACACTTTACACTGGGGGATGCACGAGCGTTATTGTCTGTTTAACAATGATTTTTCATAACTAGCTAGTCATGGAACCTTCAAGTTATCAGCAGCAGGAACTCCCGAGTTCGATTCCTTCAACCATCGAAATACCGGTTATTGAAGCCGAAGTTATAGACCCAGCTCCGGACGATCGTCCAGGTGCCCGGTTCATTTGTCGTCCGCAAGATTCTGTGCCATCCGGTATCTCCGAAGATATGCTGGGACGGATTTATTTGAGACACGGCTTGTCGCTCGACGACGTGCTACTGCCTGGGCCAAATGATAGGCCGCATGATCCCCTGGAGGGGTTTACTGCTTTTGACCGTCACGCCTGTATGGCGGGAACGCTTCCTCCTTTCAACCAATATATAAGGGAGATGTTCTCATTCCTTGGAATAGCTCCATCCCAGCTACATCCCAACGGGTATGCTTTGTTGAACAGCACCCTCATTCTGTTTATAGAGATCCTCTTTCGACCACCAAAGTCGATCAAGATCAGATATTTATTTAACGTCAAGAGCCGTGGAGACAGCCCCTCTTTCACCTTCTTGGAAGCGGTCAGAAACTGTCACATTGTAATGGGCTCCTGGGGAAGGCTAAGTTACTTTAAAACCGAATGGTTCTACGTTCGGTGCCCCCTGGATTTGCTAGGTGGTGGTTGGATAGACGTAAGCGTTGCCATTTTTCTCTTGAATCGTCGAGATATTAGTAACTGACTTCAAAAATGACATACTTTTCCTCTTTTATAGCTGCAATCTCTCGACATGATGGTGCATACTTCAGAGAGCTAGTTCGGATTCTCCAAGCATTTCCAGGCGAAGAGAGGCACATTGACGTGGTTCTGACCGACAGAAATTTGAGGACCGTCGGGCTGATAGAACGGAGGCAGAGCATACGGCTGGAAGGGACACTTAGGGTGGTCCCGAAGAAACGGGTGAAGCCTAAAGCGCCCGTAGTCGTGATAACCGAAGAAGTTGATTCGGAGAGAATGCCTACTAATACCAAGCTCCTAGCTGGGCCTTCTTCCGATGTCCAAGATTCAGAAGGAAAGAGAAAAGGCAAGGCTGTTGCTCACAAGCATTCTAAATCCGAGAGATTTAAATCCATGGTTGTGTCCTTGCCTGTCCCGGGGATTAGAATTTCGGAGGCTCCTCCCCTGCAAGTAGAGAATCCTTTTGAAGGGCTTACTGATATTCCGATTCCGGATTTTGTGTCGTCTCAACACGATGTCGGGATGAAGGAGCTTGATAGTGCTCTTGAACTGAGCGGGTCACTTGCTATGAGTGCGGCCGAGATTTCCGGTTGGTCGGGGGGTTGCACATGCATACACTTCACTGCACTACATGATTCATAACCGTAAATTGTCCAACTCAAGAAATCACTAACTCTTCCTTCGCTTCTCATTTTTTGGTACTATGTCTGGGAAAGGATCGATGCCCGGGAATCTTCGCTCGGCCCAAAAGGCTTCTTCTTATTACGATTCCCGCAGGATGGACTCGGACAGAGATCGCGATCGCGAATATTCTTACCAAGATAGGTATGGGCGTGATAGGGACAGAGAATACAGACATCGGTCTAGATCACGCTCTCCTCCTCTTAGACTTCCATCCCCACCTCCCTTTTTTGTTCCACCTCCACCAGAGCCTCCTCATCACAGGCCATATTCTCATACTTCTAGACCCGAGACTCATCTTCAGAGAGTTGAGTCCACAGCCTCCATAATTGCAGAGCAGGTCCCAGCTGAACCCACCGGAGAAGGGGCCCTTAAATTGGCTCAAATGAAGAAGGATTTTCCGAACATTTGCTTCGATGGCTATGTCTTCCTACCACACTTAAAAAGAATTCCGTCTGGAGTGGAAGGCCGATGCATGATTACGTGCATGACATCTACACCCAGTATAGAGAATGGGTAAAGGCTGTAGAGAAAGCTTCTAAGGTGGCCTTTGAATGAGCCAAAGCACTTGAGAAAATGCAGACCGATCTTGCTCAAAGGGACAGGATCATTCAATTGCTCACGTTGCCTTGGTGGAGGAGATGGGCCATCGGAACACTACAGTTACAGCCGAATGGGATGCGGCGGTCAAGGAACTCAATGAGCTCAAAGCTAAATTCTCCGACATGGCCAAGGAAAAGGATGACGCGAAAAACGCAGCCCAGGAGGCGTGCAAGCAGGTTGTTCTGCTTAGGGGTGAACGGGATGCGGCTGTGGATAAAGTCCACAAGGTGGAGACTGAGGTCGAGGAGAAAGTGAAGTCGGCCGAGTCCAAGCTAGAGGCTGACATCGAAGACCTTCTCATTGTTTACAACGCTAATGTGCTGAGGCACAGGGGCTTAGCCTGGCTCGATGATTATCCGGCGCATCTGTACAACGCCTGGGGCCGACAGGTTGAAGAAGAGAGGGAGGCGCATCTGGGCGAGTCTGTAGATGAATTCGAACTCGAGAATCGCATTCTGACTGAAGATGAAAAGGAAATTCTTCACGAGTCAATGATTCTACACGAAATGGAAAGACTCGGCGGCGCCCAACACTTTGAAATAGGAGAGTGTTCAGGGGTCGAACATCATGAGGCGAGTCTTGAAGTTCCAGTGTCGACCCATCCCGAATCCTCGTCTATGGTCGATCCCCAAGTTGTTCCTTCTTACAATCCGGATCAGCCACAGATGTCTTCGGCTACAGCGCAAGTGACTGAAGCCGTTCCACCGCTGTCAAGTCAGACTGACGAAGGTATTCTGAACATTCCACATATCTGCCTTAGGTCGGAATCTTTATCTGAATTAGATTCTAACAGTTCTCTTATTTTTTGTCCAGTGATCGATGCTGCACCGGCCATGCCTCCTGTTACTCAAGAATCGTATCAGACGCAGGAGGCTATCGTGACCGAAGCAATCACCGTAACTACAACTGCCCCACTTGACGATATGCAGTGGAATACAATTGTGTTTGATGAGCAGCTGATGAAAGAACTCTTTCGCCGTCATGGCGATCCTTTAGCTGACTTACCATTTGTCATGGGTGGAGGCGCTCTTGATACAAGTTCTTCAATGCCGACTACCGATGCCCCCAACGGGGCACGAGCAGTTACTGAAGAGGAGATGTTCGCCCAAATCGATGCTGAAATGGCAGCAATTGCTCATGGTGGCAGCTCTGGAGATGGGATGGCAGCACCGGGACTAGCTCCGCTTAGGATGATATCTCCCGGTGGCACCGTTTTCATCACTGGCATGCCCATTCCACCTTCTGTACTTGATCCCGTTCCTCCGACTCCGCCGGCAGGCAGCATTCCTATCCACTCGAGTTCGGAGGAGGATGTCGATATTATGCCATCGCCTTGAGACCGACCACCAAAAGGTAAAGGCTCAAAGAGGAAGGATAGTGGCACTCCAGTGGGCCTGCACCGAAAAGGAATCCATGGAAAAAGAAAGATTAGACATGCTTCCTTGGTGTGATTCTGACTTTTATTTTGTTGGCCGTGTATAGATGCGGGTTCGGCCCCTGCTAGTAGGAATTTTTTGGAACAAACTTGTACACGAACTTCTTTTACAAACAATAGAAATGAAACTTCTCTTTTTTGACTTCTTTTCTGTCATTGTGTATTTGTCTAAGTGTTTCAATATCTGAAGTGCACTTGTGAAGTTTCAGCTTCCGAATCAAGTTTGTTTTTGTTCGCCAAGTTCGGAAATGGTGGACATGATTTGCGACCTAGAAGCGAGTTGAATTTTGACGCCGCATCGCTTCAGTCAATGGTTGATGCTTAAGTCCTGCCCCCGAGTCTTGGGGGTGAGTTGTAGAACATCAATCGACGATCGCTTCTTACTTATAATACGTTGAGTCCGGTGCCACCGGACGGATGTCTGAGACAAGCGGAGATTGAGTAATTCATCCATGCTCGCTTGATTGTCGATGATCATATCCGCACTATGGGGATCCTCATTTGTTCATCGGCGGTTGGAAACGCCGACTTAAGTTTAAATCATACGTCCATGCTCTAGGGACTTGGAATCGACATTTATACTCCGACTCGCACTCTGGGAGTTCGGAGTTGATACTTGTTATCCCACCTTTTGGCAAGGCCGTGACACCAAAGAATTGACTAGTAAACCAATGACGATCCATCCCAGAGATCGGTTATACAGAGGCTCACTATGGATATTGACGAATTTTGTCCGAGTCTGGATCGAGCTTAAATTAATATAACATGACAAGCTAAGCTATGAGAGTCAACGTTCCAAATCTCAAGTCAATCCGAGTTCGTATGCTCAAGTTACAACCAATGCAAAATTGATTGAAAACAACCTTCTTCGACTCGCTCAGTTCGCATCCCTCAGGAAAGCCCACTTCGACTCGCTCTGCTCGAATTCATCATGGAAGCCTACTTCAACTCGCTCCACTTCGCGTCCATCAAAAAACCACTGATCGACTCGCTCCATTTCGACTCGCTCCACTACGACTCCATCTCAGAGCCTCTGTTCTACTCGCTCCGCATCCTTCAGAAAACAACAGTTCGACTCCATCCAGTTCAACTCCATCTAGTTCGACTCCTTTGCAGGACCACTGTTCGACTCCATCTAGTTCGACTCCATCAGAGAGGCACATTTCGACTCGCTCCACTTCGTCAACTTCGCATCCATCCGAAGACTCCTACTTTGTGTCCATCAATGCGAAGCAAGGCATAACAGTCAATGTGAATAAACTCCACGTCACCGAGTCAAACAGAATCGAGTCGAACAAAGAGCGAGTCGAAACAAGAGCGAGTCGAACGAAACAGCCAACTGAGAATCCCAATTCGTATCGATCGTATCTCCCAATCTACAAGTCCAAATGCTATGAAATTTTCACAGAAGACTACATGCATGCTAAAGAATGTCCTCACCAAATTTCGACTCCATTGGATGAAATCTTGATCGATAGGAAATCTGTTCGTATCGATCACGGATCGGACCGAAACTTCACGGGCTTGGGCGCGCGGGCCTGGTCATGTGCCAGAGAGGGTCCCCCGAGATCTTAGCAAAATATCAGCCTCCTCCACCTATAAATAGACCCCCAAAGCCAATAGAAAAGGGGTTCTTCTTCTTCTTTGAGATCTCCAACGCCCAGACTCTGCCAGATCCAGATCTGAACTCCATTGCTGCTGTTACAAACGAATTTCACTGCTGCAAATCATAATTACCTGCTGTAATTCACTGAATTCACTTGTAAACATCAAAGAAAGATCAATAAAGCAAACTACTTCATAGTGGACGTAGGCGATACGCCAAACCACTCTAAATTCTTTTGTCTCCTTGCATTTTAATTATTTTCATATCTGAGATTTGGAGTTTTTGTTAGATAATTCCTCTTTTTCCATTTAATTTCTTCACTTTATCTCTTCAAAAACTTCCAAAGAGTGTTGTGCCCAATTTTGGTACAAACACTTTGGTGCTTTCACTGAGAAAAACCCAATTTTTCTCCTGCTCTTTGGATCTCCTATCTATATCGAATTGCATAAATCCAAGAAGAAGATCCAGATCTAGAACTTTGAAGTCCTTCCATTCTATTCAGATTTGCATCAGATCTAGGAAAGGACTTTCATCACCTCACCATGGTAAGTACACGGACAACTTCTACAGCTGCTGATCAGGGAGGACGGAACAGGCAGAATCCCGGGCAATTGCCTCCATCAAACCAAGATGCTGCAGGACCTTCAGATCCATCAGGTCCGATCACCAGACAAGAATTCAAGACATTACTTCAAGAGTTGACCCAGAGTCGACAACAACTTACTGAACAACTGCGCGCCAACACAGAGTTGTCCAACCAGCTAAATCGCCAAAGGCGAAGAAGATCCAGAAGAGACCAAGGTTCTTATTCTTCCACAGAGAGTTCAGCCTCCTCTGATGGCCAAACTAGATCCACACGCCAACGGCTGGGTGTGAGCTACACCCAGGCCACGGGACACCAACCTGCTTCGAATCTTGGGCAACCTAGAACTGGACCATCCACTAGTCTCCGTACAGAACCCTCATCTCGAGGAGGTGCTGCTCCTTATCATGTCACAGGCAGCATTGCTACTACCACCACAACCGAACGAGGAGGTAATGCTGGAAACCAAGCCGATCCTCAACGTAACCAACGGGTGTAGATTCCTGAGACTTATGTCCCTAAGGACGTTGAACCAAGGAGGCGAGGCACGGACCATCGACCGCGTCCGGTCCAGACTCACGTTGTAGAACCCGACCACACCTTGGCACAACATGCTCCTAGTATCCGCATGCCGGATATACCAACGATGATCCGTGAATGTCAGGGTTTCTCTAATGACGACTGGGGAATCTTCCGGAGTCATACCTCTTTCACCGATGACGTTCTATATGCTGAACCACCTCGACGCTTCAGGATGCCAACTTTGCCAATCTATGAAAGAAGTTCTGATCCCAATCAACACATCCTGAAGTACGAATGGCTGATGCAAGAGCCGATGACGCAGTAAAATGTCGTAGTTTCCCCATTTCCCTGGGGGGCATTGCCACCATGATCCATTTCCAATTTTGATCAGATGGCCACCAAGTTTGTTGAACAATTCCGCATGCACGTAGCAAGGCCTAAAGACGTTAACACTTTGTCTAGTGTCACACAAGCTCCCGGAGAAACACTTAGGCGTTACTTGGAGCGATTCCATGCTGTGTGCGCAGAAATAAGCAATCCCAATAATAACTCTATTCTGATGGCATTGACTAAGGGGATTGACGCTGATTCCGAGTTCGGGAATTGGTTAGCTGGAAAACCACCTACGTCAGTGGACCGTTTCTATTCCAAGGCAGCCCAATTCTTGAGAAGAGAGGATGCGAAATAGTCTAGGAAGCAGGATGACGCAGGGCCCAACATCGAAGGAATCCAAAGTAACATCGATGTTAAACAATCCGGAGATAGTTCTGGAAAAGTTCAGTTGAACATCCAAAACAAACAGAATCCGCAGAGGGACAATGGAAATCAAAACAAAAAACGCGATCAGAATCATGGTCCACGGCATTGAGCTTCCATGTACGATAATTACACTCCATTGAACACGTCGTTGGAAAATGTGTATTTGCAGACCTGTAATACCAAGCAATACAAGAAACCTGCTCCGAAGCCACCAACGGAGAGACAAATTCAAACAGGAAAGTTTTGTAGATTTCACGAAAGCTATGGCCACAACACCAATGAGTGTCATCACTTACAAGACCTCATTGAAAAACTGATACGTGAACGGAAGTTGGATCAATATGTGCGGGCGCCGAATCAAGAAAGACAAGAGGAACCCGCTCGTACAGGCGGGAGGTTGGTTATCAATACAATAAGTGGCGGTCCTCATCCAGCAGATCGAAGCTGGAAGGAAATGGAGTCGTATGCCAGTTCTATCAGGCATGCGGACTTCGAGTGTTGTAGTAGTTTTGATGAAGGGGCTCCGGCCATGCAACAGAAGACATTGACAGATGACATCATGTTCAGGAACCGAGATGCTGACAAAGTCGAATCCCCCACTATCGATCCACTGGTCATCTCAGCTCAAGTAGGTCCCACTTGGATGAAGAGGATCTTAGTTGAAAGTGGAAGCTTTGTGAATATTTTGTTTAAGCGAGCCTACGATCAAATGAAAATGGAAGCCACTGGTGTTGTACTTGAAACTCCCGAAGGCCGATCCATATGTTATGCTTTGAAGTTCGATTTTCATGTGACCAATAATGAAGCTGAATATGAAGCCCTCTAAGCTGGCTTGAAACTTGCTAGAGATTTGAGAGTTATCGCAGTGGAAATTTATTGTGACTCACAATTAGTTGTGTGTCATGTACGGGGAGAGTATCAAGCAAGAGATCGAAGGTTGGCTGCTTACCTAGCTCGAGTTCAGGAAGTACTAAATCAGTTTGATTACTATGCCATTTATTGTATACCTCGAGAGCGCAACCAAAAAGCTGATTCATTGGCAAAGCTGGCCAGCACAGGTGAAGCTCAGCAAATAGGACTCGTTCCCGTAGAAACGCTGTCTTCCCCAAGCATCGACCGAACAGAAATAAACTTGGTATGCGAAACCGTTCTCGAAAAAGATTCATGGATGACTCCACTCAGAAATTACATTAAGCACGGAACCCTGCCGGAGCGCAGGAGTGAAAAGAGACAAGTCCTCCGGAAGGCCTCACACTTTACCATCCAGAATGGAATCATGTACCGAAGAGGGTACTCAGTCCCTCTACTCCGGTGTATCGCTCACGATGAAATTAAACGAGTATTGCACGATGTGCATGAGGGAGAATGTGGCGATCACACCGGAGGGCAAGCACTTGCAAAGAAAATACTTCGATACGAATATTACTGGCTGACCGTGAATCGCGATGCGTCGGATTATGCAAAGAAATGTGATAGGTGCCAGAAATATGCCCGAATTCCTAGAGCTCCTCCTACCGAGATAACCCAAATGGTCAGCCCATGGCCATTTGCAATGTGGGTCATTGACATCATTGGTGCTCTACCTCTGGCAAAAGGTGGTGCGAAGTACGCCATCGTCGCAGTTGATTACTTTATAAAGTGGGCTGAAGCCGAAGCTCTCGCTACCATTACAACGAAGAAAGTAATCAACTTTGTGGTTCGCTACATCATCTGTCGATTCGGTCTCCCACACACCATTATTATGGACAACGGAACCCAATTCGACAGTGCTGGATTTAAAGATTTCTGCAAACGATTTCACATCCAAAAGAAATTCTCTACAGTTGCACACCCTTAGGCAAACGGACAGGTCAAAGTGGTTAATAAAGTTATAAAATCCATTCTAAAAAACGACTGGAAAAGTTCGGGGGCAAGTGGGTCGATGAACTTCTTATGGCTTTATGGGCTTACCGAACAACCCACAAGACCTCGACCAGCCACACTCCATTCTCTCTCTCTCTTATGGTTTAGAAGCCGTCATTCCAGTTGAACTAGAAGTACCTTCTCATCGTGTGACATACTACGATCCAAAGACGAATGCTATATTACTTGCTGAATATCTTGATCTACTAGATAAGAAGCGTGAAGAAGCTGATTTGAGGGCAGCTGTGCATCGAAGTCGAGTCGCCCGATTGTACAACACCAAGGTCCGCCCGCGAACATTTGAACTAGGCGATCTCGTCCTTAAAAGAATCTATCCGGTTCCTTCGCATATGAAACCGACATGGGAAGGACCGTATGTTATTGAACGAAGGCTCGGAGATGGCACATCCAAATTATCGACCGTCGACGGTCTAACTCTGCCAAGAGCCTGGAACAGCGAAAGTCTTCATCGCTACTACACATAACAGGCTATGTTTATTTATTTAGTTTACTTTCCATTTTGCAATTTGTTTCTGCATTTCGAAATTAGAATTTGTAATAAGGCAACTGACTTTGCCATATTTTCTTATTTCAGCAATAAAATGCAATCTCTTCGAGCCAGAGCTGTGATTTACTTGAAATGCTTCATATGATCATCACTATGCACGGAGAGCTAAGTTCCACCATACGGTGGAATTTATTCAAATAGAGAGTGACTGCGATGCAACCAATCACTCGCTAAGTGAAACCCGAGCTCGGGGACCAGCCATCACATCAATGTCAAGGAAGGATTGATACACGACAATCCTTCATTCAACTCCGACCTCCCAGAGTGCAAGTCAGAGTATAAACATCGACTCCAAATTCCCAGAGTGCGAAGTATAAACATCGACTCCAAATTCCTAGAGTGCGAATTAGAGTATAAACATCCACTCCAAATTCCCAGAGTGCGAATTGGAGTATAAACATTAACTCCGAACTCCCAGAGTGCGAGTCGGAGTATACACATCGACTCCAAATTCCCAGAGTGCGAATTGGAGTATAAACATCAACTCCAAATTCCGAGAGTGCGAATTGGAGTATAAACATCAACTCCAAATTCCCAGAGTACGAATTCGAGTATAAACATCAGCTCCGAACTCCCAGAGTGTGAGTCGGAGTATAAACATCAACTGCGAGTTCCCAGAGTGCGAAGCGGAGTATAAACAGCAACTCTGAGTTCCCAGAGTGCGAAGCGGACTGTAAACGTCAACTCCTAATTCCCAGAGCGCGAATTGGAGTATAAACATCAACTCCGAGTTCCCAGAGTGCGAAGCGGAGTATAAACATCAACTCCGAGTTCCCAGAGTGCGAAGCGGAGTGTAAACGTCAGCTCCAAATTCCCAAAGCGCGAAGCGGAGTATAAACATCAACTCCGAGTTCCCAGAGTGCGAAGCGGAGTATAAACATCAACTCCAAATTCCCAAAGCGCGAATTGGAGTATAAACATCAACTCCAAATTCCCAAAGCGCGAATTGGAGTATAAACACCGACTCCGGATTCCCAGAGTGCGAAACGGAGCGTAAACACCAACTTCAAGTTCCCGAAGCATGAATTGAAGTATAAATATCAACTCCAAACTCCCAAAGCGCGAGTCGGAGTACAAGTGTCAATTCCAAGTCCCCAGATCGCGAACATATAATAAAAACTTAGGCCGGCGTGACCAACCGCCAGTAAATAAACGAGAATCCCCAGAGTGCGAATATGATCATCGACAATCAGATAAACATGGAAAAACCACTCGGTCAGCACTTGACTCAAACATCTGTTCTGTGGTCCTAGACTCAGCACGATGCAAGCGAGAGGCAACCGCCGACTGATGTTCTACAACTCATCCCCGAGACTGGGGGGCAGGACTTGAGCATCGACCATCGACTGAAGCAATGCGACGTAAAGATTCAACTCGCTCCCCGGTCGCAAACCATGTCCACAGTACCCGAACTTGGCGAACAAAAACAAACTTTATTCGGAAGCTGAAACTTCACAAGTGCATTTCAGATATTGAAACACTTAGGCAAATACGCAATGACAGAAAAGAAGTCAAAAAAGAGAAGTTTCATTTCTATTGTTTATAAAAGAAGTTCGTGTACAAGTTTCCAAAAATTCCTACTGGCAGGGGCTGAACCCGCATCTATACACGGCCAACAAAATGCAAGTCAAAATGAACCGAGGAAGCATGTTTAATCTTTCTTCTTCCTTGGCTTCCTCCTCGGTGTAGACCCACTGGAGCCACCGCTAATTTTCCTCTTCGAGCCTTTGGTTTTTGGCGGTTGGTCTTCAGGCGAGGGCATTATATCAACATCCTCCTCCGAACTCGAATGGATAAGAATGCTCCTTGCGGGCGGAGTCGGAGGAACATGATCAAGTAATGAAGGTGGAATGGGCACACTGGTGATGAAAACAGTACCACCGGGAGATATCATTCTAAGCGGAGCAGGTCCCGGTGCTGCCATCCCAACTCCAAAACTGCCACCATGAGCCACTGCTGCCATTTCAGCGTCGATTTGAGCGAACATCTCCTCTTTAGTTACTGCTCAAGCCCCGCTGAGGGCATAAGTAGTCGGCATTAAAGAACTTGTAGCAGGATTAGTTCCACTCATGACAGATGACAAGTCAACGAGAGGATCGCCGTGACGGCGAAAGAGTTCATCCATCAGCTGCTCGTCAAACACAATCGTACTCCCCTACATATCGTCAAGCGGGGCAGTTGTAGTCATGGTGATCGCTTCGATAACGATAGCCTCCTGTGTCTGATGCGATTCTTGAATGATAGGAGGCCTGACATGTGCAACATCGATCACTAGACAAAGAATAAGATAACTGTTAGAACTTAACTTGATCGAAGATTTCGACTTAAGAGAGATATATGGAATGTTCAGAATACCTTCCTCAGTTTGACACGTAGGCGGCCGGGCGGCATTAGTGACTTGCGCTGCAGCCGGAGACATCTGCGGCTGATCCGAATTATAGGCGGGAACAGCTTGGGGATCGACCACAGACGAGGGTTCGGGCTGGGTTGACGCCGGGATTTCAAGACTTGCTTCATGGTGGTCAACTCTAGAACCCTCTCCCACTTCAAAGTGCTGGGCGCCAAGTCTTTCCTTCTCACGCAAAATCATTGACTTGAGAAGAATCTTCTTTTCATCTTCAGTCAGAATGCGATTCTCGAGTTCAAATTCATCCACAGACTCGCCCTGATGCGCCTCCTTCTCTTCCTCAACCAATCGGCCCCATGCGTTGTAAAGATGCGTCGAAAAGTCATCGATCCAGGCTAGACCCCTATGCCTCAGCACGTTAGCATTGTAAACAACGAGAAGGTCTTCGATGTCAGCCTCTAGCCTGGACTCGGCCAACTTCACTTTCTCCTCAACCTCAGTCTCCACCTTGTGGACTTTAGCCACAGCCGCATCCCGTTCACCCCTGAGCAGGACAGCTTGTTCGCACGCATCCTAGGCTGCGTTGTTCGCATCATCTTTTTCCTTGGCCATGTCGGAGAATTTAGCTTTGAGCTCATTGAGTTCCTTGACCGCCACATCCCGTTCGGTGGTAACTGTAGTGTTCCGATGGCCCATCTCCTCCACCAAGGCAACGTGTGTCTGCCTCAACCTCTCCATGGCCACATTCGCTTCATCAGCTTTTTTGCTGGCTGCAATTTTAGATTTCCGAGAAGACTCGGCCTTCGCAATGAGCACTTGAATGATCTGGTCCCTTTGAGCAAGATCGGTCTGCATTTTCTCAAGCACTTTGGCTCGCTCAAAGGCCACCTTAGAAGCTTTCTCTGCAGCCTTTACCCACTCTCTATACTGGGTGTAGATGTCATGCATGTAATCATGTATCGTGCCTTCCACTCCAGACGGAATTCTTTTTAAGTGTGGTGGGAAGACATAGCCATCGAAGCAAATATTCGGGAAATCCTTCTTCATTTGAGCCAATTTAAGGGCCCCTTCTTCGGTGGGTTCAGCTGGGACCTGCTCTGCAATTATGGAGGCCGTGGTCTCAACTCTCTGAAGATGATTCTCGGATCTAGAAGTATGAGAATATGGCCTGTGACGAGGAGGCTCTGGTGGAGGTGTAACAAAAACGGGAGGTGAGGATGGTAGTCTAAGAGGAGGAGAGCGTGATCTAGACCGATGTATGTATTCCCTATCCCTATCACGCCCGTACCTATCCTGGTTAGAGTACTCGCGATCGCTATCTCTGTCCGAGTCCCTCCTGCGGGAATCATAGTAAGAAGAGGCCTTCCGGGCCGAGTGAAGATTCCCGAGCATCGATCCTTTCCGAGACATAGTACCTGAAACTGAGAAACGAAGAAAGAGTTAGTGATTTCCTAAATGGGACGATTTACAGTTGTGAATCATGTAGTGTAGTGAAGTGTATGTGTTATCCCGCCTTTTGGCAAGGCCGTAGCGCTAAGGAATTGACTAGTGAAACAATGACGGTCCATCCCAGAGATCAGTTATACACAGGTTCACTATGGATATCGACGAATTTTGTCCTAGTCTGGATCGAGCTAAAATTGGTTTGACACGACAAGCAAAGCTATAAGAGCCAACGTTCCAAATCTCAGGTCAATCCGAGTTCATATGCTCAAGTTATGAACGATACAAAATTGGATGAAAAACCGACCACCGTTCGAATCGCTCAGTTCGAATCCATCAGGGAAGCCAACTTCGACTCGCTCAGTTCGACTCGCTTCGCCTCTATCAGAAGTGCATACTTCGACTCGTTCCACTTCGACTCCATCTCCGAACCACTGTTCGACTCGCTCCGCACCCTTCAGAGAACCGTTGTTCGACTCCTTTGTAGAACCATTGTTCGACTCCATCAAAGAGATGCATTTTGACTCGCTCTGCTTCACATCCATCCGAAGACTTCTACCTCCATGGATGCGAACGGCACATCTTTTATCGATACGAACAAAGGCTGCTACCATCGATATGAACTACGCGAAGGTCCTAGAACGACTCGATCAAAACAGCCTCAAAGGCGGGGTGATCCAGAGATTGAAGCGCCACTTCACCGATTCGAACGAAAGCGAGTCGAACAGAGCGAGTCGAACGAAACAGCCAACCGAGAATCCCAATTCGTATCGATCATATCTCCTAATCTACAAGTCCAAATGCTATGAAATTTTCACAGAAGGCTACGTGCATGCTAAAGAATGTCCATGCCAAATTTCGACTCCATTGGATGAAATCCTGATCGATACGAAATTTGTTCGTATCGATCACGGATCGGACCGAAACTTCACGGGCTTGGGTGCGCGGGCCTGGTCACGTGCCAGAGAGGGTGTCCCAAGAACTGAGCGAAATACCAGCCTCCTACACCTATAAATAGACCCCAAAGCCAACAGAAAAGGGGTTCTTCTTCTTCTTTGAGATCTCCAACGCTCAGACTCTACCGGATCCAGATCTAAACTCCCTTGTTGTAGTCAATAACGAAATCCACTACTGCAAATCATAATTATCTGCTGTAATTCATGTAATTCACTTGTAATCCTCAAAGAAAGTTCAATAAAGCAAACAACTTCATAGTGGACGTAGGCGATACGTCGAACCACTCTAAATTCTTGTGTCTCCTTGCATTTTAATTATTTCCATATTTGAAGTTTGGAGTTTTTGCTAGATAATTCATCATTTTCCATTTAATTTCTTCACTTTATCTCTTCAAAAACTTCCGAAGAGTGTTGAGCCCAATTTTGGTACAAACACTTTGGTGCTTTCACTGAGAAAAACCCAATTTTTCTCCTGCTCTTTGGATCTCCTATCTATATCGGATTGCATAAATCCAAGAAGAAGATCCAGATCTAAAACCTTGAAGCCCTTCCATACTATTCAGATTTGCAATTAGATCTAGGAAAGGACTTCATCAATTCATTATGGGGAGCACACGTACCACTTCTACAGCTGCTGATCAAGGAGGACGGGACCGACAAAATCTCGTGCAATTGCCTCCAGCAACCAAGATGCCGCCGGACCTTCAGATCCAACAGGTCCGGTTACCAGACAAGAGTTCCAGACGTTGCTTCAGGAGTTGACCCAGAGTCGACAACAGCTAACTGAACAACTGCGCGCCAACACAGAGTTATCCAACCAGCTAAATCGCCAAAGGCGAAGAAGATCCAAAATAGACCAAGGTTCCTATTCTTCCACAGAGATTTCAGCCTCCTCTGATGGCCAAAACAGATCCACACGCCCACGGCTAGGTGTAAGCTACACCCAAGCCACGGGACACCAACCTGCTTCGAATCTTGGGCAACCTAGAGCTGGACCATCCGCTAGTCTCCATACAAAACCTTCAACTCAAGGAGGTGCTGCTCCTTACCATGTCACCGGCAACATTGCTACTACCACTACTGCCGGACGAGGAGGTGATGCTAGAAACCAAGCTAAACCTCAACGTAACCAACGAGAGCAGACTCCTGAGCCTTATGTCCCTGAGGATGTTGAACCAAGTAGGCGAGGCATGGATCGTCGACCGCGTCTGGTCTAGACTCGCGCTGTGGAACCCGACCACACCTTGGCACAGCATGCTCCCAGCATCCGAATGTCGGATATACCAACGATGATTCATCAAATGATCCATGAAAGTCAGGGTCTCAATAACGACGATTGGGGAATCTCCCGGAGTCATACCCCTTTCACCGATGACGTTCTATATGCTGAACCACCTCGGCGCTACAGGATGCCAACTTTGCCAGTCTATGAAGGAAGTTTTGATCCCAATCAACACATCCTGAAGTACGAATGGCTGATGAATGCTGCAAGAGCTGATGACGCAGTAAAATGCCGTAGTTTCCCCATTTCCCTAGGGGGCATTGCCACCATGTGGTTTACTCGCTTGCCACCACGATCCATTTCCAATTTTGATCAGATGGCCACCAAGTTTGTTGAACAATTCTGTATGCACGTAGCAAGGCCTAAAGATGTTAACACTCTGTCTAGTGTTACACAAGCTCCGGGAGAAACACTTAGACGTTACTTGGAGCGATTCCACGCTGCGTGTGTAGAAATTAGCAATCCCAATGATAACTCTATCCTGATGGCATTGACTAAGAGGATTGACGCTGATTCCGAGTTTGGAAATTGGTTAGCTGGAAAACCACCTGCGTCATTGGACCGTTTTTATTCCAAGGCAGCCCAATTCTTAAGAAGGGAGGATGCGAAACAGTCTAGGAAGCAGGATGACGCAGGACCCAACATCGAAGGGATCCAGAGTAACATCGCTGTTAAACAGTCCAGAGATAGTTTTGGAAAAGTTCAGTTGAATGTACAAAATAAACAGAATCAGCAGAGGGACAATGGAAACCAAAACAAAAAGCGCGATCAAAATCATGGTCCATGGCATAGAGCTTCCATGTACGATAATTACACTCCATTGAACACGTCATTGGAAAATGTGTATTTGCAGACCCGTAATACCATGCAATACAAGAAACCTGCCTTGAAACCACCAACTGAAAGACAAATCCAAACAGGACAAATTCTGTAGATTCCATGAGAGTTATGGCCACAACACCAATGAGTGTCGTCACTTACAAGACCTCATTGAAAAACTGATACGTGAACGGAAGTTGGACCAGTATGTGCAGGCGCCGCAGTCTGGTGGTGCAGGCCCATCCAATCAGAATCGTGCGCCGAATCAAGAAAGACAAGAGGAACCCGCTCGTACAGGCGGGAGGTTGGTTATCAACACAATAAGTGGCGGTCCTCATCCAGCAGATCGAAGCTGGAAGGAAATGGAGTCGTATGCCAGTTCTATCAGGCATGCGGACTTTGAGTGTTGTAGTAGTTTTGATGAAGGGGCTCCGGCCATGCAACAGAAGACGATGACAGATGACATCGTGTTCAGGAACCGAGATGCTGACAAAGTCGAATCCCCCACTATCGATCCACTGGTCATCTCAGCTCAAGTAGGTCCCGCTTGGATGAAGAGGATCTTAGTTGACAGTGGAAGCTCTGTGAATATTTTGTTTAAGCGAGCCTACGATCAAATGAAAATGGAAGCCACTGACTTAAAACCTTGTCAATCCCGAATCCAGGGTTTCAACGGAAGTGTTACTATACCCACTGGAATGGTGGAACTGCCAGTAGAGTTGGGAATTGGAGAACGTCGGAGAGTACGGATGTTTCAGTTCATTGTTTTGGACATAGACTCTACTTACAATGCTTTCTTGGGCCGACCGGCCCTCGCTGAATTTAGGGTAGCCATTGCCCCATGGTGTTTGACTTTAAAATTTCCCACTAATCACGGAGTAGGAATCATTCAGGGAGATCAGGCTGCTGCCAGAGCCTGTTATGTCGCTGAGCTGCGGGAAGCGCAGCGAAAGGAGAAAGGAAAGGGCGTGGAGGAATCCCTCTACGTCCGCTTTGCCGACAATTGACAATTAACGCCCGGGCCTAGGCCCGGGCACCCCAGCCAATTCCTCAATGATCTTGACCCAAGAGAAACTGAAGATGAAGGAGAATCTAAAGAAAGTCAAGAATCCCCGGCCGAACTGATGATTGATGTCCCAGTTGACAATGAAGATGACTCAAAAATGATAAAGATTGGATCTCAGCTAAGCCAACAAACTCAAGAGGAATTGGTTGAATTTCTGCAGGCAAATCTTGACGTATTTGCCTGGATACATTCCGATATGTGTGGGATCTCGCTGGACATCGCGAGCCACACTCTGAACATTGACCCACGGCATGTCCCGGTCAAACAGAAAAGGCATGGTATGGATCCAGAGAGATCTGCCGCCCTTAAAGAAGAAGTAGAAAAGCTTAAAGCGAACGGGAAGTGGATAACACGTATCGATTATTCCGATCTGAATAAAGCATGTCCGAAAGACAGTTTCCCGCTTCCCAGAATTGATCAGCTAGTAGATTCGACAGCTGGGCATGAACTCTTATCCTTCATGGACGCATATTCTGGCTACAACCAAATACTGATGCATTTACCCGATCAAGAACATACCAGCTTCGTAACCAATCTGGGACTTTACTATTACAAAGTTATGCCATTCGGACTCAAGAATGCCGGGGCTACTTATCAACGATTGGTCAATCGAATGTTTGCCAACCAAATCGGAAAAACAATGGAAGTATATGTAGATGACATGCTTGTGAAGTCATGACTCTCCACCGACCATGTTAAAGACCTAGAAACTATGTTCAGCATACTTCAAGAATACAAAATGAAGCTAAATCCACTGAAATGTCACTTTGGAGTTGCATCCGGAGAATTCCTTGGATTCATCGTCAATGCTCGAGGGATTGAAGCTAATCCCGAAAAAATCTGGGCTATCAGAAATCTCGAAACTGCGAAAACCATAAAACAAGTCCAGAGTCTCAATGGAAAAGTAGCAGCATTGAGCAGGTTCATTTCAAAGTCCACTGACAAATGCATTCCCTTCTTCGATCTGATCCGAAAAGGGAAACGAAACTTTGAATGGACCATGGAGTGTGAAGGCGCTTTCCAAGCACTAGTCCAACATCTATCCACACCACCTATCCTGTCGAAGCCCATTGATCATGAGAAGCTGTTCGTATATTTGGCGATATCAGAAAACGCTATCAGCACTGCATTAATTCGAGAAGAAGACAAGATACAGAAGCTAGTATACTATGTCAGCAAGCGATTGACTGGGGCCGAAAGGAATTATCCGAAATTAGAGAAGCTGGCTTATTGCCTTGTTATCGCATCAAGAAAACTCCGACCGTATTTCCAGGCACATCCCATTATTGTTTACACCGATCAGCCGTTACGATAGGTCCTTTCGCGGCCTAAGACGTCTGGTAGGTTACTCAAGTGGAACATCGAACTGAGCCAATTTGACATTACTTACACTCCAAGACGAGCCATTCAAGGACAAGTCCTAGCCGATTTTATAGCTGAGTTTACCATTCCAGAGGACTTGCCCGAAACCAGTAAATCCCCCGAATATGTCTGGAAGCTTTATACCGACGGTGCATCTAATGATCGGTGTTCGGGCGCTGGTGTTGTACTTGAAACTCCCGAAGACCGATCCATAGGGTATGCTTTGAAGTTCTATTTTCATGCGACTAATAATGAAGCTGAATACGAAGTCCTCTTAGCTGGCTTGAAACTATATGGAGATTTGAGAATTATCGCAGTAGAAATTTATTGTGACTCACAATTAGTTGTGTGTTAAGTACGGGGAGAGTATCAAGCAAGAGATCGAAGGTTGGCTGCTTACTTAGCTCGAGTTTAGGAAGTACTAAATCAGTTTGATTACTATGCCATTTATTGTATACCTCGAGAACGCCACCAAAAAGCCGATTCATTGGCAAAGCTGGCCATCACAGGTGAAGCTCAGCAAACGGGACTCGCTCCCGTAGAAACGCTATCTTCCCCAGGCATCGACCGGACCGAAATAAACTGGGTATGCGAAACCGTTCCCAAAAAAGATTCATGGATGACTCCACTCAGAAATTACATTAAGCACGGAACCCTGCCGGAGCGCAAGAGTGAAAAGAGACAAGTCCTTCGGAAGGCCACACGCTTTACCATCCAGAATGGAATCATGTAAAGAAGAGGGTACTCAGTCCCTCTACAACGGTGTATCACTCACGATGAAATTAAACGAGTATTGCATGATGTGCACGAGGGAGAATGTGGCGATCACACCCGGAGGCAAGCACTTGCCAAGAAAATACTTCGATACAGATATTACTGGCCGACCGTGAATCGCGATGCGTCGGACTATGCAAAGAAATGTGATAGGTGCAAGAAATATGCCCGAATTCCTACAGCTCCTCCTACCGAGATAACGCAAATGGTCAGCCCATGGCCATTTGCAATGTGGGGCATCGACATCATTTGTGCTCTACCTCTGGCAAAAGGTGGTGCGAAGTACGCCATCGTCGCAGTTGATTACTTTACAAAGTGGGCTGAAGCCGAAGCTCTCGCTACCATTACAACGAAGAAAGTAATCAACTTTGTGGTTCGCAACATCATCTGTCGATTCGGTCTCCCACACACCATTATTACGGACAACGGAACCCAATTCGACAGTGCTGAATTTAAAGATTTATGCAAACGATTTCGCATCCAAAAGAAATTCTCTGTAGTTGCACACCCTCAGGCAAACGGACAGGTCGAAGCGGTTAATAAAGTTATAAAATCCATTCTAAAAAACGACTGGAAAAGGTCGGGGGCAAGTGGGTCGATGAACTTCCTATGGCTTTATGGGCTTACCGAACAACCCACAAGACCGCGACCGGCCACACTCCATTCTCTCTCTCTTATGGTTCAGAAGTCGTCATTCCAGTTGAACTAGAAGTACCTTCTCATCGTGTGACATACTACGATCCAAAGACGAATGCTATATTACTTGCTGAATCTCTTGATCTACTAGATGAGAAGCGTGAAGAAGCTGATTTGAAGGCAGCTGCGCATCGAAGTCGAGTCACCCGATTGTACAACGCCAAGGTCCGCCCGCGAACCTTTGAACTAGGCGATCTCGTCCTTAAAAGAATCTATCCGGTTCCATCGCATATGAAACCGACATGGGAAGGACTGTATGTTATTGAACGAAGGCTCGGAGATGGCACATTCAAATTATCGACCGTCGACGATCTAACTCTGCCAAGAGCATGGAACAGCGAAAGTCTTTGTCGCTACTACACATAACAGGCTATGTTTATCTATTTAGTTTACTTTCCATTTTGCAATTTTTTTCTGCATTTCAAAATTAGAATTTGTAATAAGGCAACTGACTTTGCCATATTTTCTTATTTCAGCAATAAAATGCAATCTCTTCGAGCCAGAGCCGTGATTTACTTGAAATGCTTCATATGATCATCACTATGCACAGAGAGCTAAGTTCCACCATACGGTGGAATTTATTCAAATAGGTAATGACTGCGATGCAACCAATCACTCGCTAAGTGAAACCCGAGCTCGGGGACCAGCCATCACATCAACGTCAAGGAAGGATTGATACACGATAATCCTTCATTCAACTCCGACCTCCCAGATTGCGAGTCGGAGTATAAACATCGACTCCAAATTCCCAGAGTGCGACTCGGAGTATAAACATCGACTCCAAATTCCCAGAGTTCGAATTAGAGTATAAACATCCACTCCAAATTCCTAGAGTGCAAATTGGAGTATAAACATTAACTCCGAACTCCCAAAGTGCGAGTCGGAGTATACACATCGACTCCAAATTCCCAGAGTGCGAATTGGAGTATAAACATCAACTCCAAATTCCGAGAGTGCGAATTGGAGTATAAACATCAACTCCAAATTCCCAGAGTGCGAATTGGAGTATAAAGATCAGCTCCGAACTCCCAGAGTGCGAGTCGGAGTATAAACATCAACTTCGAGTTCCCAGAGTGCGAAGCGGAGTATAAACATCAACTCTGAATTCCCAGAGCGTGAATTGGAGTATAAACATCAACTCCGAGTTCCCAAAGTGCGAGGCGGAATATAAACATCAACTCCAAATTCCCAGAGCACGAATCGGAGTATAAACACCGAATCAGGATTCCCAGAGTGCGAAATGGAGCGTAAACACCAACTTCAAGTTCCTGAAAAATGAATTGAAGTATAAATATCAACTCCAAACTCCCAAAGCGTGAGTCGGAGTACAAGTGTCAATTCCAAGTCCCCACATCGCAGACATATAATAAAAACTTAGGCCGGCATGACCAACCGCCAGTAAACAAATGAGAATCCCCGGAGTGCGGATATGATCATCGACAATCAGATAAACATGGAAAAACCACTCGGTCTCCACTTGACTCAGACATCCGTTCTGTGGTTCTAGACTAAGCATGATGCAAGCGAGAGGCAACCGCTGATTGATGTTCTACAACTCATCCCCGAGACTGGGGGGCAGGACTTAAGCATCGACCATAGACTAAAGCAAGGCGATGTAAAGATTCAACTCGCTCCCCATTCGCAAACCATGTCCACAGTACCCGAACTTAGCGAACAAAAACAAACTTTATTCGGAAGCTGAAACTTCACAAGTGCATTTCAGATATTGAAACACTTAGGCAAATACACAATGACAGAAAAGAAGTCAAAAAAGAGAAGTTTCATTTCTATTGTTTATAAAAGAAGTTCGTGTACAAGTTTCCAAAAATTTCTACTAGCAGGGGCCGAACTCGCATCTATACACGGCCAAAAAAATGCAAGTCAAAATAAACCGGGGAAGCATGTTTAATCTTTCTTCTTCCTTGGCTTCCTTCTCGGCGTAGATCCACTGGAGCCACCACTAATTTTCCTCTTCGAGCCTTTGCTTTTCGACGGTTAGTCTTCAGGCGAAGGCATTATATCAACATCCTCCTCCAAACTCGAGTGGATAGGAATGCATCCTGCGGGCAGAGTCGGAGGAACAGGATCAAGTGCGGAAGGTGGAATGGGCACACTGGTGATGAAAACAGTACCACCAGGAAATATCACTCTAAGCGGAGCAGGTCCCGGTGCTGCCATCCCACCTCCAAAACTGCCACCATGAGCCGCTGCTGCCATTTCAGCGTTGATTTGAGCAAACATATCCTCTTCAGTTACTGCTCGAGCCCCGCTGGGGGCATAAGCAGTCGGCATTAAAGAACTTGTAGTAAGATCAGTTCCACTCATGACAGATGACAAGTCAGCGAGAGGATCGCCGTGACGGTGAAAGAGTTCATCCATCAACTGCTCGTCAAACACAATCGTACTCCCTTGCATATCGTCAAGAGGGGCAGTTGTAGTCATGGCGATCGCTTCGGTAACGAAAGCCTCATGTGTCTGATGCGATTCTTGAATGACAGGAGGCCCGACATGTGCAACATCGATCACTAGACAAAGAACAAGGGAACTGTTAGACCTTAACTCGAATGAATATTTCGACTTAAGAAAAAATATGTGGAATGTTCAGGATACCTTCCTGAGTTTGACTTGACGGCGGCGGAACAGCTTCAGTCACTTGCGCTGTAGCCGGAGGCATCTGCGGCTGATCTGGATCCTAAGCAGGAACAGCTTGGGGATCGACCGCAGACGAGGATTCGGGCTGGGTTGACACTGGACTTTCGAGACTCGCACTACACCAGAAAGGCGAATTAGGCAGTGCTTAGGGCCGTATCTAATGCCATTAGGCATGGCCGTAAGCCGTATCAAATGAAAAAGTGTTTATTCATTAGATACGGCCATGGGCCGTATCTAATTTGCTAGGTAGATACGGCCCATGGACGTATCTAATTCTCTAAATAGATACGGCCCATGGACGTATCTAATTCTCTAATTAGATACGGCCAATGGCCGTATCTAATTCGTATACTAAGCACATGAATTAGATACGGCTATTGACCGTATCTAATTGATGTAATAGATACAACAATAAGCCGTATCTAATTCACAAAGCTCATGACCATAAATTGCAATACCATAGATGCAGTATAATACAATAAAAGCAGTATCTAATTCACACAGCTCATAGCCGTGAATTACAACAGCATAGATGCAGTATTATACAGTAGAAGCAGTATTTAAAGCAGTAATAGATACAGCAATAGTTGGATTACAATAGAAGCAATATTATACAAATACAGTCAATATTATACAAAATCAGTATTATACAAATACAGTCACTCTGTCCAAACAACTACGGTTAAATATGGTCAATATTATACAAATGCAGCAGTTCTGGAACCCAACATTAACACAGAAGAAAAAAATCCCTTGTAATAGTGATGCAGCAGTTCTGGAACAGAGAAATTCTGGAACACAAACAACAAATAGGCAAAGGTTAACAAGGAAAGCCAGCCCAGAAGAAGCAATCTTTGAATTTAAAACTACAGGTAATATTGATGTAATAGACAACTATTGGAATATTAAAACTAACCTTGCATTTACTTGATATTCATCAATAAAACACTTGTATATACCATAAAGCTGTTCTGCATAATGGAGTGGACAAGCATATATTATCACATGCAATGCAAATCAACTACAGCATACTCTGGTTTAAGAGGATCACATCTGAACTACAGGCCAGATTCAACAGCTTATCTGTTTTGAAGGCAAAAAATTAGTTGTCTACTATTGTCATTATAGCTGTAGCATTTATATTACCGAATATATTAAAGAGAATTCATCCATTTTATATGGAATAATGCAGAATCAAAACTACTGTCTCAAACTAACTCTACAATTGCAGATCAAAGTCACTTGTATTTCTGAGAGTTTGAGAAGCAAGATCTGAGATAATGTTTGAGATGGTTGACAGGTTTCTCAAGTGCAGTACGAAGCATATTTACAGATTCAATATATGTCACTCAACAAAAAAGTGAAACGCGATTTGGGTTTTCAGAGATTTAATCCTGAGAGAAAATCGATAACATTAACTAAGAGGATGAACTAGAGCACACGTCACAGCGCAACTAGATGCGATGTTATTTACTCAATTAATCAAAGCAAATGCGATATCAGATAAGAACAGGTAAAGCAAGAAGGTGATAGATCTATAATTGATCTGAGGCGGAATCGCTTATAATATTGCAATCTCGCGAAACATGGAAACAAAGAAGTAAATCATTAAAAACCCATTCCAAAACAAATCATTAAAAACCCATTCCAAAACAACCAAACAATGGTCATTTTTGGGTGACTTTGTAAGACAAACTCCATGTCAGTCCGTCACAAGGGAAAAGCACAAGGTAAATGCTCTATACTTAATATATTTTTGTATAAGATTGGCTGAGAAAGTTGCATGGATAAGTCTAATTTTTAAATAACAATTTGTTGACCAAAAATCAGTCAGCAATAATGAGATTTTAGCAAAACATCAATAGTGTCTTAGCTGGATTAAGTTAACTGGAGATCTGCATATTTCAATTAGATTGCATAACGTCTCTACATCATCATTCAGAGTTAACCTAAAGCAAGCCCATTAAAAATCCAACTCACTCCTTTAAATATTTCAAATGGTTTCATTTGAAAATGACCCTCGAATAGAAAGTTATTCGACTTTTAATCCGACAAGCTACCATTTCAAGCCAAAATTCTTCACTATTCCTTCCTCCTTCATTGGTTAACTTCATTTCTTCCATTATATGCCTATAACTTTATTACTTGAAAACTTTTTAACAATAGAAAAATAAATATTTTTCGATAGGGAACGTAAATCTCTGAATCAAATCACCATTAGTTCTTTGTGTCAGTTACTTCTTGCTTAAATAACTGCTAATACCAAATCATTATGCAAACAAACAACTAAACCTAAATATTTCATTCGGATACTTTAAGGACAACTTAGAAATCACTTTACGCGATTATTAGTTCATATATAGAGTTAGCAAATTGGTGTTTTCATTACAAGCCTCTTGCTTCTTGGTCTGATCGGATGGAAAAAAAATCAACGCACAAAAAAATTAAAAAAGTCAGGAATTGATAAGAATTTATATTCAGTGCCTAAGTAATCTTTGCTACTTACTGTTATTTGGGATATTACTGTTGGGTATTTCAAATAACATAAAGAAAAACCTTTCTATACTTGTTAATAATAAATTAACATTTTTGGATGAGCTAACATACCTACTAAAGATATCGAATCATAATCTTCGGATGGCACACATACCCACCCACTCCAACATCAACAAAGGTCTCTGCAAATTGATGATTTATTTTGTTGGTTCTCTCATCTGGTAGCAGTATATTGTCCAAAACCAATTTTTCATGTGTGGATGGTACAGATTTCCCATGGATTTTGGACGATGTAGAATCTCGACATACAGTACCTATTGCAATAAAATTTATTGTCTAGATGTATCCAACAAAATAACTGCATCGAAAACAAGTAAGACTAAAAAGCAACTAATAAATACCTGTTGCTATTATGTCTAGATTAGAGTTGAGGATTTCACATTTTTGGTCGTATCCTGGGATTGAGAAACAACGAATTTAGAAGCATTGAGTTGTGTGTTGCATTCTCCTTGTTCTATGTTTCCCACCATGTTGATCAGAAGCTCCATTTGCCCAGACAAATTTCCCACTGTACTCTCCAAACTTCCCACCATACCCTCCAAACTTCCCATCCTCATTTTCAACTCAGCATTGTTTCCACAAACATGTTTCAATCGTTTATGTGCAATAGCAGAAGCCTTAATATTAGTCTTTGGTATGACGGTCCCAACACCGCGGCTTCTACCCCTTGTATCCTTTCCCATCACTTGTGATACGATATCTTCATCCACTGTCAATTTTTCTTCATCACTATCGGTGATCTTTTCCTTCAATTTTGCAATTTGATCCTGAGATTGCATAATACTTATATGAATAATGAAAATATATGTATGTATACATGTTTTGAAAACTTAAGTTCCAAAACTGTTGCTGGACATCTGAGGTGAAATGACTCAGTTATAAATGACCCTAGTGTGTATGTGTCTATATGCATATATACGTAAGTTGGTGGTGAGATGACTCAGTTATAAATGACATGGCACCAGTGAGAGAATTTTAACTTGTAGCTGACATGAAATAACATTTTAAGCTTTTGTGTAAAGATGGTTGAGCCCACAAAAATGAATCAGATTATGTATATTTAAAAGCATAAGCTTTCCAAAGATTGTGAATTTTTTTTGCAGAATTGATGCTTCAAGAATACACTCACCCCCATGCGGCCATGCGTATGCTGTTATTGCTGTGTGTATTAATATAAGGTTAAACTTATGTTAATGCTTATGTTAATGAATACAAGACTGTTAATTCATGTACACACAGAACTGAAATTGTACTTGTGTAAAGATGGTACACACAGAACTGAAATTTTAACTTACGAAGTACGAAGAATTGGCATCTGATATGCTACCATCTTTTTTCGTGTGTGTCTTCTCCCATACATGACGACGGTTGGTATTTGCAGATGGATTTGCAACGATCTGCAATATATAAAATATGTTAGTTGTGATTTTTACAATTTTTGAAAAAAAATGAATATAACTTACCATTTCGTGTTCTACCCTAGCGTGACTTTTACGGTCTACATGGTGAGCATAACTGAGCAATGATCTATTTTTTTTGCCTAACTCCCTTCTTCCGCTCGCTTCAGGTGTTGCTTCATTTTTAATGAACTCGTTCCAATCTTCGTGAGCAATTGTAGGTGGACAATTTTTCATTCGTTCTTCGTCATTGTTGAAAGTGTCATAAAAACTTGCTCTCAAGTTTTTTTTGTGTCTCCTAAAAGCCTCGGACATTCTTTTTTTAAAAAAATCCTTTGAAAGCGGTTCGAGCGCATACATATTCTGCAAAAAGTAAACTGGATTCAAGCAGACTTAATAAAAAGAAAACTAAAGAAGCAATTCTATCAAATAATAGAGCAAACTGCCGACCTAAGCAAGTTAATCAATATATTAATCCCCTGTAACTTATCATGGATGCATTCTTGAATAAGTGTCGGTTACAAGTCACAACAACCATGCATCATAATCAGATTTAGGTTAATAATGGTAGATTACTTAAATAAATTTAGACCATTATAGTATAGAATTGGTATAAACTATGTTTTACCTTTATTAGTAAATATTTTTAATAAATTTATAAAAGAATTATCAAAATTCACATATGAAATTAAAGCGAAATCTACGGAATTTTCGAAACGGAACCGGAAATTCTAATTTTTTCACATATGTTTTACCTTTATTAGTGATCTAAGGAAGCTACATATGCTGACAATCACACTGATTGTATATAAAAAGGAGCGGAGTAGATTCCTAGTTACCGCTGCATTTTTGGGGAGGAAATCACCTGAATCAAAGGTTGGTGTTTCGGTGTGCACAGCCAATCATAGCACTTTAATTTTGCAATTAAGTCCAAACAACTTTTGCTTGGGAATCTATTTCCAAAATAAAGGTATATGTGTCTTGTGCTGATTTGCTAGGCACACCGGGACATCAAAAATTGGTCCAGGTGATTTCATCGCGCATTTTTGAACCTGAATTTTATTACTGTGCAGGCTTGTGTGTGAGTTAGACACTTAGATTATTATATTTACACGAAGGTGCCAATAGTTGAAAATATTGTACTTTTGTTACAATAATTCGGTACATTGAATTGAGATTTGAAGTATAATAGTAATGGTTAACATCAAACATCCCATTTTACTGATATACTAAGTTGCATTACAATGTTAATGCTTAGAGGTGTTCAATTCAAATTGAAGTTTCACCCATTTAACATTATGCCCATCAACTTAAAACATGAAATTAGCATTGTAGATAATTAGACGGCAAGTAAAAGGTACAGAAACCATGCTTTGGTGCCAAATTTGTCACAAAAAGGCATATGTTGATATTTTACTAGGTCTTGTATTGATTCAATGGTAAATATCTCTTTTTTACAGTGATGGGTTGTTAAAAAACTGTGATACCTCTGATTTTTGTGATTAAGAAGTCAGCCAGCTGCATCCTGCATTATTCACTATGGATAGCAGTGTAATTGAAAATAAAAGGTTTAGATGATAGTTTAACCATTTTGACTCAAATATCACAACATTAATACAAAATAGGAATCATCTTCTTGTTCAACCCAAGAACTCAATGCAAACAAAAACGAAAAGTGAAAAGCAAACACTAACTAGCAAGTAACAATGAAATACTAAAATATGCAAACTTCTAACGTTACGGTTAGCAAAATAATAACACAAACCATCAACCAGCAAGGAACAATGAAAAGAAGAAGTGGAATACAGTAGTACCCTATCATGAATCACAAATGGTGAAATGGCTCATCTAAAAAATCGTATATTGGGCAATACTACAAACTCTGAATGTCGCTGAATTATTAAAGCAAAACCCGGAACATAGTATAAAATAATAAAGGAGAAGAAGAAGAAAGTGCAGGGAAGTGTGCGAGATAAATGTAATGAACTTTCAGTCCCACATTACCAAGTGTTAGTATCTAGCTATAAGAGAAGTGGGTATATAAAACAGAGCTGTGCCTTTGTTCATCTGAAGTTTGGACAAGAGTGAAATGAATCAAAGTAAAAACTTACCACCAATTGGTTCTAAACATCGTCCTTATATGTACCGGGTACTTTGTCCCAACTTATGTATGATATCGGCACATGAGCTCTTACAAGTTTACCCAGCATAGTGGCGATTTTTCCAGCGTTTTATGAGACTGGAATACCAAGTAAGTTTTGATCAACTATTTGTTCTTCTGAACATGATGAATGTGATGATGTTGGATTTTGTGACATAGTTTCCTGCACACGGTTAAATAACCATTATTGATTTGTAATTGTATCACAGATTACAAAAAGAAAAGAAAAAACAATCCACAAATAAACCTTGTTTATAAAAATCAGCATTACATTGTCACAAACAGAAAAATACGTGTAAGTTGAAACAGAAACATGAAGCAAAAAGTTAGTAATTTATTGCCGCAAACATCTAGAGAAAAAAATTACACTTTATAGTTTTGGAGAAGAAAATGATGATTAAGGAAGTAACACTCGACAGATAACTTGAATAGTATCCATATGGTGCATTTACTAAATTATCACCGCATTATTTCATTCCAATGAAGAAGTTGTATGCATTGATTCAATCAAACTAATGAAAAGTTAAACAGTAAGTAAGTTATATAAAAAACAATGAATATTACTTTATAGAGTGTAGTTAAGGTCTTAAAAGAAAAAAAGCAAATTCAAGTTGTAAACCGAGCCCATACCTGAAATTTCCATGCCATTAGAACTTACTGGTACAATATTTTACTTCCTCGTAAATCATGGCAATAACAAAAGTAAAAAGCTGATTGATAGACGGTAGGAAACTCAAAAGCTGATTAACAATTCATCAGTTAACAAATGGTTTTGGTAAGGTCTTCTAATTTTTCATTGTCTTCAAAAGCTGATTGATAGACAGTAGGAAACTCAATGTCATCCACATTTGTAGTCAACCGTTTTGGTGTATGCAAAACCGCAGACCAACCGTTATTTTTTAAATCTATTGAGTAGAACACTTGACTCGCTTCTGATGAAAGAATAAATGGCTCATCATTCACGCTATCTTTGCTCTTCAATTTCCCTAAATTAACCATGATCAAGTTTGAAACAGGATCTATTTTGCAACCATTGATCTTATCCTCGACCTTTACCCAATCACAATAAAAAACTGTTTGTTTGAAGTCAGTGTAATCCAACTCAAGTATCTGCTGAATGACTCCGTAATACGTTGTTTCCGCTTCCTTATAATTTTTATCTTTACCACTCGCTCTAAATTTTGTAATTGCTTTCATGCATACACCACTTTCTTGTGTTACCATACGATCTTCGTACATTTTCGTGGAAAATGAAAAACCATTCACTTGGTACTTAGTATACCTAAGCGCCGTGAACTTCGGCCCATGCACTAGCCGCCAGAGAGTTGGATCAACATCGAAGCACTTCAACAACTACATAAAATACAATAAGTAAAACAAAACATGGTCACGAAGGTGTATTGCCAACTTATAAACACGTGAAATACTTAAGATGCTGTAATACCTCGTTGCGTAACCATAGAGTAAAACTTTGAACGACTTCGATAGTTGTACCCCTGCCTCGTGATTGAAATCTAGTACTTTTCGCATTGGAGTTATACCTCCTACGGAAAACACATATCAAAACGAATACATAAATTGAATTAAAAAATGGAAATTCAAAACAAAGGTGTGAACTTACTTCTTCCATTCATCCAATCCATCATACTTATTAAGGACCCATCTACGCACTTGTTCAAACTGCACTTGGGTTAACGTTATATCTTTATCATTATCTAAAGGTATCTCACCAGCAAACTCATCGTCCTCGTCTAAAAACGCTTCGCGGGTATGTTTATGATTGCCATCACCTCCGTTTGGCATATATTCCATGCGGTAAAGGCTAGCTTCTTGTACGATATATCCTTCTGCAATACAACCTTCAATGTATCTTTTGTTGCGCACATATCCTTTATATGTTTTCATCAACCTGTGAATGTGGTCAATTATATATTGTACATAATAGCTATTTCTATCGAATAATAATGTACATAACTGAAATTAGTTATTTACCGTTCAAAGGGATACATCCATCTATATCTGACAGGACCACAAATTAATGCTTCATCGGCTAAATGAACCATAAGATGGATACTGATATCCAAAAATGTAGGTGGAAAATGTTTTTCAAAAACACACATTGCTTCTACCAAACTAGACTTTGCTTTTATAAGGTGTTCCCTATCGATCACCTTTGAGCACAAAATGTTAAAGAATAGACTAATACGATGAATAGCATTTCGCAGATCCTTATGTTGTGGATAAGAATATTGAAGCAATACCGGAAGCAAATGTTGCATTATGACGTGGTAATCATGTGACTTCATATTTCTTAGTTCGGGAGGATTGATGCTCACATTGTTGTGGAAGTTTGAAGAGAATTTGTTGGGCACTTTCAGGTTTTTCAAAACGGTGCAAAACCGTATCTTTTCTTCTTTGCTCAAAGTGAAAGTTGCCTTTGGTATGATTATTTTATTTGTTTCAGGATCTACCATCACCCACAACTTTTGTTTTATACCCATGATTTTCAAATCCTTGCGTGCATTGATGCCATCTTTTGACTTATCTTTATGGTCCATAATGGTGCTGATGAGATGCTCTGTGACATTTTTCTCTGTATGCATAACATCAATATTATGGCGAATCATATTTGCTTTCCAATATGGTAAATCAAAAAGGATAGACCTCCTATACCATGCAGAAACATTGTCAACTTCTTCATTAATTGACTTTATCCGTTTTCGACCAACTTCTTCTTTGTGTTTACCAACTTTCATTTTGATATTCGCTACTTTCTTTTCAACTTCAAAACCAGTCAATATCTGTTTAGGACGATGAAGTTCTTGTTCGTTGTTGAAATTTGTCTTATCGTATCGAAACTTGTGTTCTTTAGGAAGAAACATTCGATGTCCCATGTAACATATCTTCTTACTTTCAGGAAGATGATAAGAATAAGTGTTTTCCCCACAAACCGGACATGCAAAATAACCATGAGTTGTACATCCCGATAAAGTCCCAAAAGCAGGGTGATCATGGATTGCCCACAACACCCTAGCTCTCATTGTGAATTCGGATTTATTTAATGAATCATATGTAACGACTCCTTCCCATAACTGCTTTAACTCGTCTATCAACGGCTATAAATAAACATCAATATCCTTCCCTGGTTGTTTTGGCCCAGAAATCAATAGTGTTAACATTGAAAACTCTCGTTTCATGCACATAGACGGAGGAAGATTATATGGTACTACAATTACTGGCCAACAACTGTAAGGGTTAGATAGAGAAGCATGTGTACAGAAACCATCTGTTGCTATTCCAAGTGTGACATTTCGTGGCTCGACAGCAAACGTTTGGTCAAAATAATCCACGGCTTTCCATTGAGAAGTGTCACATGGATGACGCAATATGGTTGGATCAGACTTGGCACGACCATGCCAGGTCATCGCATCTGCTATCCATGGTACAGTATACAATCTCTTCAATCTAGAAATTAAAGGAAAATGTCTTAATGTCTTTCGAGGTACTTTGGTGCCTTTTCTTTCTTCGTTGAATGATGTAATATATCTTGGTTCGTTGCAATTTGTACACGAAACCCTATTCGCATCATCTTTCCAGTATAATATGCAATCATTGATGCATGCATCATAAGTTTTGTAATTCATCCCAACTTGCTTAATTAACTTCTTCACGTCGGAGTACTTTGTCGGCAGCGTGTTACCTTCGGGGAGTAACTCCTTTATTAGTTCTAGGAGTGCAGTCACACCATTATCTGAAAATCCATATTGGGTCTTCAAGCTATTCAGTTTCACAATGGCATACAGCTTCGTCAACCCTTTTGAACATGAAGGATACAGTGGCTCTTTTGCGCTACCAAAAAGTGATTTATACTTCTTACTTTCATTGGCCTGCCAATTGCCATCAACCGTAGACGACTCTCCAACATTAGCATGATCAGACAACGGATTTTCAGGTTGAAAATGATGAAATCTATCCTCATCATTGACTAGATCTTCCATCATAATATGTTCAGACTCGTCGGTACTTGTGGAATGACTAACTGGTTGTTGTTTTTCCTTCTCTGCCCTTTTTTCCCCATGAAAATACCATACGGTATATGATTGGATAAAACTCCATCTAAGCAAATGAAAATGAATGTCATCTAATTTGATCATCTTCATATTTTTGCACCGAGTGCAAGGGCATAAATACACTCCTTTCTTACCACCGTTTTCATCAACAAAACTAATAAACTTCTTCACCCCGTCTATATAGTATGTAGATCTTTGATCAGATTCATCTATCCACTTTTTGTCTATACTGAAAGACATATTGCCCTCCTATATAATATATATTAGAACATTAGACGTAAATATAATATATTTGCGATGTAATCAACTTAAATATAAACAAAAACCAATGAATTTTGTTTTGGTAAGCTATTTCTGTCTAACATTATCTTAATTAATCATACAATCAAAAATTTGTATACAACACCTCACTTCTGTCTAAAACAAATTAAAGCCATTTTGGGACTAAATGCTTTAATTTCGACAGCACTTCACTTCTTTCTCTTCTACGCATAACTTTGCATCCAAGGGGTATGTTGTTGTATTTTCTAAAAGAAATTAAAGCCTTTTGGGACTATGTTAACCACCCACCAACTCCTTATTACATGTATTTCCAGGCCAGGCCCATGGATTTCTATGTTCTAACCCAAACTGTAAAATTGTAATCCATTTTTATAAAGAACATCTCCAAAATAAAAAAATGTTAATGTTCTCTGGTTTTGGACACCAGCCACAATCATCATTTTTACCGCATCATCAAATTTGCTAACCATCTGTTTAGTTGATTAAAAAAGCAACGTTATATAATAGAATAACAACCAAAGTTTACACATCATATCTAACAGAATTTGATAAGGAAAAATATTTAATTATGGATTTTGTACTAAAATAAAAGTATTTCTTAAGTTGCACATAATACTGCTTTTCTATTATGTTTACTAAGCCCAAAATTCGACATTTCGAAGAAAAAAAAAGTTTTTAACTGTATTAGAATGGATGCAAGTCTGTAGTTTCTTTTTATCTCTTGTTTTACCTTCTCCTTGTAGACCCTATGATATAAGTTCATCATAAACTAGGATAAACTCCAAATTTAGGATCAAAACAAACATAAAAAATAAAAATAAACAAAAATCCATCCTCATTCTCCAGTCCACTATTCTCATGTCTAGTTCTTACAGTAATTCAGAAGAAGCCACTACTTCTTCTGAAAACCTTATCATAGCCCATCATCATCAAACCTACTCCAACACTCTAAACTCCCTTTTTGTACCTATATTCAGTAGCCTTGATCTACATGCAGATCTTCAGCCTAAAACCAACAAAAGGAAAAGATGCCAACTAGGTAATCCAGGTAAAGATTACAAATTCCATAAACTTTTACCCTATACCTGATACAACAATAACCAGATAATCAATTTTTGATGTTAAATGGAAGAAGACCCAGAAGCAGAAGTGATAGCTTTGTCACCAAGAAGCCTGATGGCAACCAACCCATTTGAAAATTTATTATTATAATCCAAACCCTAAGAATATATTTCTAGGAAATTTGCCTGAGAAATATTGAAAGGTCAACCTTGCATCTATAAATTTCAACACTGACTTTTTTAGACTGGTGTTACTAAGAGTCTAGAATCTACATTTTCTAAGAGCAATGAATTCTAAGATGTTGTTGCTCAAACATGACAGTGATTTCAGAATGAAAGACCGCTAGGATAATTAGAATGGTGTTTTTGTAACAAGCACATGAACAATGTTCTTTGTAGTAAAAAGTAAAAACAGTATTAAAAGTTAACAGGAAATACAAATAGTTTAAAATGACTAGACTGAGTAAAAAGCATTCAGGATTCATTGGAAAGCATTCCAATATCTTCCATGTTTTTGCATGTAAATCACGATCGAATTATTGCAGGCAACAATCCTTCTAAGTGTCTAATAAAAAGATCAAATACAATCCTTCATTATTTGGTGATACCCACAATTTATTTACTTACTTATTTTATTTAATTTGATTGGAATTACATTTATTGGTGAGTTCAATTGGATTTGAGCGATACCAGCCTCAACAGACAATCAATTTTTCTTATCGACTTTTATTATATATCATTAAATATTCATCAATATATGATAAACAAAATTAAGGTCAAAGACGCAAATTTGTGAAATGCCTCGTAATGTTATAAACAAAATTGAAAGTTTGTGTGCTCAGTTCTCATGGTGGGTAAGCAATACAAAATCGGTTAGGACAATGACTTAAAACCTAAACAAGAGGGTGGACTTTGATTATGAAATCTTACAGACTCAAAAGAAGCTTATGCATTAAAGTTGGTATGGTATTTTCTACAACAAGGCAGTTTATGGTCGAAATGGAAGCAAAACAGATTTTGTAACAGAAAATTCTTTTAGATAATTAATGGAGACCTTGATGCCTCATTTACGTAGAAGCTCATTCTCAAGACCAGATCATGCAACAAATGTTTAATAATAATAACATATCTAATGGTAGAAATACTTATGTCTGTTTCAACCCTTGGATTCATAGTGATTAAAAAACAAAGTCAACAAAGCTATATATTTAGGGTGTTATACTTACCCTAGACTTCATAACTTTTGTTAAAAATCAATTTTATAAATATATGCGTGTTATATTTACATTAGACTAAGGGATTGAAAACTCTATTTATAAAATCATGCAATCATAAAAAAAATGGCTCAAATAATAGAACAAAGCAAACAAAAGCATACCCCTTATGTACAGTATATGACATGTCTAACTAAACACCTATATTCCAATGCAGTATCTTTAAGTGCTGCTGTTCATAGCAATGGACTGAACTGAATTGGTATACAAAATGCTTCATTGAATACTCACCCATGCATTAGGTTTTAACAAGTAAATACTTATGTACTATATAAACAACACTACACTAACCCAGCTGAAATACTCATATACATCACAATAAGAATAACAAACTTAAGGAGATGCATCAGTACTTAAATGGAACGAAATTCTGGAATTTGCAAGTAAGACATTGAACTTGTAATATATAAATGACACACACTACACACTTGCAAATGTTCAATTTCAATTAGCTATGTATATTCCTAAGATTTATAATATAAAAATATAGTTTAAACACTTAGCAACAGCAAATAAATACAAGGACACAAGCTACTCTTGCAAGGGAAACACTCATACTAAAAATAACATAACTCACGCAACCTATACTCAAACTAACTCATATGCATGGCTGGTGCAATTTCGTGCCTACTCATATAAAATCATACTCATGGTTACACAATTTAAAGGTAGAAAAAGAAAAAAAATAACACAATGCAACGGACCACACTTTTGTATGTATTTATTTATTTTGGGGAGCCTTAAATACACTTACTGGCATTGTTCAGATAAAATAAGGAGGGCTCTTAGGAATCAAGGAAGCAAGACTCCAAATTTTGCAAAACCTTTGCTAATTGAACAATCATTGTTGGATCAAAAAATAATAATTTAACACGATAATTTACTGCAAAGATTTACATACACAAGATTATGCACAATTTTACTATAAAAAACAAAATCTTATTCATAATATCTACATCGGACATTAAATGATCAAACCAAAATTTGGGAAAGGAGGCAAAAAAACGAAGAAGATAAATTCATGTACTCAATAACAAATTTTGATGTTGAAGCTATGATGCAATACTTGGTGATGCTCGTAATAATACAAATAAAAAAAAATACTAATACATGGAAAGGAAAATAAACAACATCAGAATACCTGAGAGCAAAGATTACGTGAAGGAAAAAGAATGGCGGCTGATAGAAGTTTGAGCTGAAGAAACTTGTTATTTTAAAACGCGATTTAAGGAGAAAGAACGAGAGAATAGCCGGAATTAGTCGCTGAAGATTTAATGAAAACAAATGGTAATTTCGGTAATTAACTTCAATTGAGGCGTGGTCGTGAGTTAGGGGAAGAGCGAATTTGGGGGAGAACGAAAAAAAACGAGGGAAGGAATGAATTTGGGGGAGACCGTGCTTTCAAGGGTGTATGATTTTCCAGCCAAAATAGGCACGAATTTGATACGGCTCAAAGCCGTATCAAATTTTATACGGCTAAAAACGTATTCTAAACGTTTAGATACGGCGTTTAGCCGTATCTAATTTGATACGGCTTTGAGCCGTATCAAATAAGGCGGATAGGGGTGTGGCTAAAATAGCTTTGTGGTGTAGTGTCACCTCATGATGTTCAACCCCTGAACCCTCTCCTATTTCAAAGTGCTGGGCGCCGCCGAGTCTTTCCTTTTCGTGTAGAATCATTGACTCATGAAGAATCTTCTTTTCATCTTCAGTCAGAATGCGATTCTCGAGTTCGAATTCATCTACAGACTTGCCAAGATGCACATCCCTCTCTTCCTCAACCAGTCGGCCCCAAGCATTGTAAAGATGCATCGGAAAATCATCGAGCCAGGCTAGACCCCTATGCCTCAGCACATTAGCGTTATAAACAACGAGAAGGTCTTCGATGTCAGCCTCTAGCTTGGACTCGGCCGACTTCACTTTCTCCTCAACCTCAGTCTCCACCTTGTGGACTTTAGCCACAGCCGCATCCCGTTCACCTCTGAGCAGGACAGCTTGTTCGCACGCCTCTTGGGCTGCGTTGTTCGCATCATCTTTTTCCTTGGCCATGTCGGAGAATTTAGCTTTGAGCTCATTGAGTTCCTTGACCACCGCATCCCGTTCGGCGGTAACTGTAGTGTTCCGATGGCCCATCTCCTCCACCAAGGCAACGTGTGTCTGCCTCAACCTCTTCATGGCCACATTCGCTTCGTCAGCTTTTTTGGTGGCCGCAATTTCAGATTTCCGAGAAGACTCGGCCTCCGCAGTGAGCACTTGAATGATCCAGTCCTTTTGAGCAAGATCGGTCTGCATTTTCTCAAGCGCTTTGGCTCGCTCAAAGGCCACCTTAGAAGCTTTCTCTGCAGCCTTTACCCACTCTCTATACTGGGTGTAGATGTCATGCACGTAATCATGCATCGTGCCTTCCACTCCAGACAGAATTCTTTTTAAGTGTGGTGGGAAGACATAGCCATCGAAGCAAATGTTCGGGAAATCCTTCTTCATTTGAGCCAATTTAAGGGCCCCTTCTCCGGTGGGTTCAGCTGGGACCTGCTCTACAATTATGGAGGCCGTGGTCTCAACTCTCTAAAGATGAGTCTCGAATCTAGAAGTATGAGAAGATGGCCTGTGACGAGGAGGCGCTGGTGGAGGTGGAACAAAAACGGGAGTTGGGATGGAAGTCTAAGAGGAGGAGAGCGTGATCTAGACCGATGTCTGTATTCCCTGTCCTTATCACGCCCGTACCTATCCTGGTTAGAGTACTCGCGATTGCGATCTCTATCCGAGTCCCTCCTACGGGAATCGTGGTAAGAAGAGGCCTTTCGGGCCGAGCGAAGATTCCCGAGCATCGATCCTCTCTTAGACATAGTACCTGAAAATGAGAAACGAAGAAAGAGTTAGTGATTTCCTAAAGTTGGATGATTTACAGTTGTGAATCATGTAGTGTAGTGAAGTGTATGCATGTGCAACCCCCTGACCAACCAGAAATATCGGTCGCACTCATAGCAAGCGACCCACTCAGTTCAAGAGCACAATCAGCTCCTCCATCCCGGTGTCGTGTTGAGATGACACAAAATCCAGAATCGGGATATTAGCAAGCCCTTCAAAAGGATTCTCTACTGGCGTGGGAGGAGCCTAAAAAATTCTAACCCCCGGAACGGGCAAAGACACAACCACGGATTTTAATCTCATGGATTTAGAACGCTTGTAAGTAGCTGCCTTGCCTTTTCTCCTTCCTCCCGAATCTTGGACATCGGGAGAAGGCCCAGCTTGGAGCTCGGTATCGGTAGGCGTTCTCTCCGGATCAACTTCTACGGTTATTACGACTCCAGGCGCTTTGCGCTCCACCCATTTCTTCGGAACCACTCTAAGTGTCCCTTCCAGCCTTAAGCTCTGCCTCCGTTCAATGAGCCCGACAGTCCTCAAGTTTCTGTCGGTCAGAACCCAGTCAATATGCCTCTCTTCGCCCGGAGCCGCTTGGAGGATCCGAACTAGCTCTCTGAAGTATGCACTACAGGTCGAGAGATTGCGGCTGAAAAAGTAGAGAAGTATGTCATTTTGAAGCTGGTTATCAATATCTCGATGATTCGAGTGAAAAATGGCAACGCTTATGTCTATCCAACCACCGCCTAGCAAATCCAAGGGGGCACCGAACGTAGAACCATTCGGTTTTAAAGTAACTTAGCCTTCCCCAGGAGCCCATTACAATGTGACAGTTTCTGGCCGCTTCCAAGAAGGTGAAAGAGGGGCTGTCTCCACGGCTCTTGACGTTAAATAAATATCTGATCTCGATCGGCTTTGGTGGTCGAAAGAGGATCTCCATAAACAGAATGAAGGTGCTGTTCAACAAAGCATACCCACTGGGATGGAGCTATTCCAAGGAATGATAACATCTCCCTTATATATTGATTGAAGGAAGAAAGTGTCCCCGCTGTGCAAGCGTGACGGTTGAAAGCAGTAAACCCCTCCGGGGGATCATGTGGCCTGTCATTTGGCCCAGGCTATAACACATCGTTAAGCGACAAACCGTGCCTTAAGCAAATCTGTCCTAGCATATCCTCGGAGATACCCGACGGCACAGAATCTTGTGGACTACAAATAAACCGAGCACCTAGACGCTCGTCCGGAGCTGGCTATATAACTTCGGCTTCAATGACCGGTATCTCTATGGTTGGAGGAATAGAACTCGGGAGTTCCGGCCGCTGAGAACTTGAAGGGTCCATGACTAGCGAGCTTATAAAAAATCATTGTTAAACTGACAATAACGCTCGTGCATCCCCCAGTGTAAAGTGTGTGAGTGTGTTGTGCAGTGCAGTACTGTATATCACTTGAGAAAATCTACAAGGTTGAAGCAAACATGTAAACGACGAGACTTCGGAATTCGGTTGGGAGGACCGTCATCGCTGACCCGTCACAACCGGACCATCCAGTTATTAGCAATCGGTCTGAGTTAAAGTTTGTCAAAGTTTTGTTAGAGTTGCAGTTCCATCGACGAGCTTCGAAGGGAAATCAAATATGCAGTTCAACGGTCAAGTCCAGTTATGCAAGTTTGAAGTTCGTCGGAGTCAATTGTTCAAGTGTGCAAGGGGTTACAAATTCTTTAACATTCAAATTCGTATCGGTCCCAAGAGCCTTGTTCACATCGATAAATCATGTTCATCCATGCGCAAGTTCGAGTCGGTATGGAACTTGGAGATTTCGTTCACCCATGCGCGAGTTCGACTCGGTCTAAAGAATGCATACTTCGAATCGGTCCGGAGCGTTCATTTCGCATCCATAGATTAAGTCGTCTTCGTATCGGTCCCGGCCGCCAAATTCGAATCGATCGAAACCCTGGGTTTCGACTCCATTAGACACAACCCCTTTGTATCGATCAACCTGCTCAAGACACTCATCGATACTAATCGACTCGATGCCACAGCTTAGCCATCGATCGATACGAAGGCCTCCGTCTCATCTCGAAACCCTGACTCTCGATCGATGCGAAAGCGATACGAAATAATCATTTTATCTCCATGCTCCTTCTTCCCCAGATCGATTCGAACAAGCATCTTTCTTCACCTTTGACCTCGCACAAGACCTACTCCCTCGAGCAACGATCGGGCGCGAGGTTCAAATGGAATAGCATAAGAATCCGATTCTCATCGTTTTAGGGCAGGTGTTATTCGATTAGTTACCTTATGTTCGATAACTAGTTTAAGGGATTGAAGAATTGGAATCGATTCGAGTCGAACAGTTTTTTCTTCTTCTAAGTCTTTTGAGCGATGCAAAGACAATGCGCCAGAATAGAAAAGTGAAAAGTGAAAAAAAGGTTAAGTGCAGAGTATTTATATGAACTCGAGCATAAGGGGAAAAAACGATTTGCCTCCCCAGAGAGTTCACTGGCTACGAAGTGTCACCACAAAATCGAGTCGAACAAGCGGTTCGAATCCATCGGGAAGCCTACTTCGACACGTTCCACTTTGACTCGCTCAGTTCGCATCCATCAGGAATGCCTACTTCAACTCGTTCAGTTCGAATCCATCATCGAGTCGAATAGGCGCTTTATGTCCATCATCGAGTCGAATAAGCTATTTGAATCCACCAATGCAATATGTTATCAATACGAAGTCACAAGCGAGGGCCTTTCAGTCTTCACCAAATCCATCGATACGAAACCTTTCTTCGTATCGCTCGTCTTCGACTCCGTCCACTGTGCCGTTCGACTCCACCTCCTATGCGGTTCGAATCCATCGAACCCTGCGTCCATCGATACAAAATCTTTGTTTGTATCAATAGTTTCCAACTACTTCGCCAGAGCATCAATACGAACAGTCAGTTTGAATCCATCAAATCATGGCTTCCATAGGCCAACTCCATCGAGAAGAAATGCTCACTTCGCAACCATAAATTGAATGAGAACCGTCTTCAATGTTTCAACCCTTCACATCGATTCAGGAAAGGATTTTTGCGAAGGAACATTCAAAAACAGCCATCGAGCGTTGTTACAACGAATTTCACATTGGTGTAGGAGAGGATCAATATGGAATTCAATATAAAATAAACTGACAACGACTCGTGAACGTACAAACGTCAACGAGAGTCAAATTAACATATATGCGTGTATGTCAGACTAATATTCAATATTCCAGATTTACAGGAATCAGAAACTCGTTTCATAACAATTACAACAACAAACGGCTAATCACTAGCATACAGCAATCGGATTCAGCAATACAGGGTACAGCAGTTGACAGTCAACAATTTACATTGTCAAGAAAATCAGTCGAAGATTACAGCTTTCATCGAAAAGACAATAACTACTCAGAATAAAGATTGCAGCATTTCAAAGCACATCATGTTTCCACAAGCCGTACTTTGGGGGGGGGGGCAAATGTTATCCCGCCTTTTGGCAAGGCCGTAACGCTAAGGAATTGACTAGTGAAACAATGACGGTCCATCCCAGAGATCGGTTATACACAGGTTCACTATGGATATCGACGAATTTTTTCCGAGTCTGGATCGAGCTAAATCTGGTTTGACACGACAAGCGAAGCTATGAGAGCCAACGTTCCAAATCTCAGGTCAATCCAAGTTCGTATGCTCAAGTTATGAACGATACAAAATTGGATGAAAAACTGACCACCGTTCGAATCGCTCAGTTCGAGTCCATCAGGGAAGCCAACTTCGACTCGCTCAGTTCGACTCGCTTCGCCTCCATCAGAAGTGCCTACTTCGACTCGCTCCACCTCGACTCCATCTCCGAACCACTGTTCGACTCGCTCCGCACCCTTCAGAGAACCGTTGTTCGACTCCTTCGCATAACCATTGTTCGACTCCATCGGAGAGACGCATTTCGACTCGCTCCGCTTCGCATCCATCCGAAGACTTCTACCTCCATCGGTGCGAATGGCACATCTTTTATCTATACGAACAAAGGCTGCTACCATTGATACGAACGAGGCGAACGTCCTAAAACGACTCGATCAAAACAGCCTCAAAGGCAGGGTGATCCAGAGATTCAAGCGCCACGTCACCGAGTCGAACGAAAGCGAGTCGAACAGAGCGAGTCGAACGAAACAGCCAATCGAGAATACCAATTCATATCGATCGTATCTCCTAATCTACAAGTCCAAATTCTATGAAATTTTCACAGAAGGCTACGTGCATGCTAAAGAATGTCCACGCCAAATTTTGACTCCATTGGATGAAATCCTGATCGATACGAAATCTATTCGTATCGATCACGGATCGGACCGAAACTTCACGGGCTTGGGCGCGCCGGCCTGGTCACGTGCTAGAGAGGGTCTCCCGGAATCTGAGCGAAATACCAGCCTCCTACACCTATAAATAGACCCCCAAAGCCAACAGAAAAGGGGTTCTTCTTCTTCTTCTTCTTTGTGATCTCCAACGCTCAGACTCTGCCGGATCCAGATCTAAACTCCCTTGCTGCTGTCAATAACGAATATTTCTGCTGCGAATCATAATTATCTACTGTAATTCATTGAATTCACTTGTAATCTTCAAAGAAAGTTCAATAAAGCAAACAACTTCATAGTGGACGTAGGCGATACGCCGAACCACTCTAAATTCTTGTGTCTCCTAGCATTTTAATTATTTTCATATTTGAAATTTGGAGTTTTTGTTAGATAATTCCTCTTTTTCCATTTAGTTTCTTCACTTTATCTCTTCAAAAACTTCAGAAGAGTGTTGTGCCCAATTTTGGTACAAACAGTATGCATGTGCAACACCCCGACCAACCGGAAATGTCGGCCGCACTCATAGCAAGCGACCCGCTCAGTTCAAGAGCACTATCAAGCTCCTCCATCCCGGTGTCATGTTGAGACGACAGAAAATCTGGAATCGGGATATCAGCAAGCCCTTCAAAAGGATTCTCTACTGGCGGGGGAGGAGCCTCAGAAATTCTAACCCCTGGAATGGGCAAAGACACAACCAAGGATTTTAATTTCATGGATTTAGAACGCTTGTAAGCAGCTGCCTTGCCTTTTCTCATTCCTCCCGAATCCTGGACATCGGAAGAAGGCCCAGCTTGGAGCTCGGTATCGGTAGGCGTTCTCTCCGTATCAACTTCTTCGGTTATTACGACTCCGGGCGCTTTGCGCTTCACCTGTTTCTTCGGAACCACTCTAAGTGTCCCTTCCAGCCGTATGCTCTGCCTCCGTTCAATGAGCCCGACAGTCCTCAAGTTTCTGTCGGTCAGAACCCAGTCAATATGCCTCTCTTCGCCCGGAGCCGCTTGGAGGATCTGAAATAGCTCTCTGAAGTATGCACCGTTAGGTCGAGAGAATACGGCTTCAAAAGAAGAGAAGTATGTCAATTTGAAGTAGGTTATTAATACCTCGATGATTCAAGAGAAAAATGGCAACGCTTACGTCTATCCAACCACCGCCTAGCAAATCCAGGGGGGCACCGAACGTAGAACTATTCGGTTTTAAAGTAACTTAGCCTTCCCCAGGAGCCATTACAATGTGACAGTTTCTGACCGCTTCCAAGAAGGTGAAAGAGGGGCTGTCTGCACGGCTCTTGACGTTAAATAAATATCTGATCTCGATCGGCTTTGGTGGTCGAAAGAGGATCTCCATAAACAGAATGAAGGTGCTGTTCAACAAAGCATACCCGTTGGGATGTAACTGGGATGGAGCTATTCCAAGTAATGATAGTATCTCCCTTATATATTGATTGAAGGAAGGAAGTGTCCCCGCTGTGCAAGCGTGACGGTTGAAAGCAGTAAACCCCTCCGGGGGATCATGTGGCCTGTCATTTGGCCCATGCAGTAACACGTAGTCAAGCGACAAACCGTGCCTTAAACAAATCCGTCCTAGCATATCCTCGGAGATACTCGAAGGCACAGAATCTTGTGGAATACAAATAAACCGAGCACCTAGACGCTCGTCCGGAGCTGGCTCTATAACTTTAGCTTCAATAACCGGTATCTTTATGGTTGGAGGAATAGAACTCGGGAGTTCCGGCTGTTGAGAACTTGAAGGGTCCATGCCTAGCTAGCTTATAAAAAATCATTGTTAAACTGACAATAACGCTCGTGCATCCCCCAGTGTAAAGTGTGTGAGTGTGTTGTGCAGCGCAGTACCGTGTTTCATTTGAGAAGATCTACAGGATTGAAGAAAGCATGTAAACGACGAGACTTCGGAATTCAGTCGGAAGGACCGTCATCGCTGACCGTCACAACCATGCCATCCGGCTATTAACTATCATTCCAAGTTAAATTTTGTCATCATTTTGATAAGTTCCAGTTTCATCGACGAGCTTCGATAGGCAATCAGATATGCGGTGAAACGATTAAGTCCAGTAATGCAAGTTTGAAGCTCGTCGGAGTCAATTGTTCAAGTGTGCAAGGAGTTTCAAATTTTTTAATGTTCGATTTGTATCGCTCACGAGAGCCGTGTTCGCATCGATAAGTCATGGTCATCTGCGTATGAGTTAGACTCGGTCAGAAGGTCGGCGTGCAAGTTCGACTCGATCAAGAGGCTAGGGATTTCGAATCGATCGGAGCGCAACACTTTAAATCGATTAAAAGCCTCTTGTTCGAGTCGATCCGAGGGCTACGCAGTTCGAATCGGTCCAAGGCCTCCACTTCGACTCGTTCCAAGGCCTCCCCTTCGACTCGTTCCCAGGCCTCCACTTTGACTCGTTCCAAGGCCACCGTTTCGAATCGATCCAAAGCCATCCTTTTCGACTCGATCCAAGACCATTATTTCGAATCGATCAGATGCAACCCCTTCGTATCAATCCACATCTACGAAGCATTCGATTCGATGCAAAGCTCAGCCATCGATCAATGCGAAGGCCTCCGTCTCATCATCTCGAGTCCCATACTCCAGATCGACGCGAAGCTGAGGCCAAGGAATCTTCGAGCGATCACGACTCTGCTTGATTTGATGTTAAAGATCGAGTCTCATTGTTTACGCGTTGGATTCGCTTAGTGGATTACCTAAATCTAGCAGTTAGTTCGAGTAATTGAAGGTATGAATCGATTCAAAGGAAAGAACAGTTCTTTATTTTCCCAAGTCTCAGAGCAATACGGAAGCAAGGCAGGAAAATAGAAAAGCGAAAATTGAAAAAATGGTTAAGTGCAAGGTATTTATATGAACTCGAGCACAAGGGTAAAAAACGATTCGCCTCCCCAGAGAGTTCACTGGCTACGAAGTGTCACCACAAAATCGAGTCGAACAAGCAGTTCGAATCCATAGGGAAGCCTACTTCGACTCGCTCCACTTCGACTCGCTTAGTTCGCATCCATCAGGAATGCCTACTTCAACTCGTTCAGTTCGAATCCATCATCGAGTCGAACAAGCGCTTTGTGTCCATCATCGAGTCGAACAAGCACTTCGAATCCATTGAACCATGCGTCCATCGATACGAAATCTTTGTTCGTATCAATAGTTTCCAACTCCTTCCCCAGAGCATCGATACGAACAGTCAGTTCGAATCCATAAAATCGTGGCTTCCAGAGGCTAACTCCATCAAATCGAAATGCTCACTTCAGATCCATAAACTCAGTGAAAATCGTCTTCAATGTTTCAACCCTTCACATCGATTCAGGAGAGGATCGTTGCGAAGGAACATTCAAAAACAGCCATCGAGCGTTGTTACAACGAACTTCACATCAGTTCAGGAAAGGATCGATGCGGAATTCAATATAAAATAAACTGACAATGACTCGTGAACGTACAAACGTCAACGAGAGTCAGATTAACATATATGCGTGTATGTCAGACTAATGTCCAATATTCCAGATTTCCAGGAATTGGAAACTCATTTGATAATGATTACTACAACAAACAGCTAATCGCTAGCGTACAACAATCAGTTTCGACAATACAGGGTACAACAGCTAACAGGCAACAGTTTACATTATTGAGAAAATCAGTCGAAGATTACAGCTTTCATCGAAAAGACAATAACTATTCACAGTAAAGATGGCAGCATTTCAAAGCACATCATGTTTCCACAAGACGTACTTTGGGGGGAAAATGTTATCCCACATTTTGGCAAGGCCGTGACACCAAAGAATTGACTAGTAAACCAATGACGATCCATCCCAGAGATCGGTTATACACAGGCTCACTATGGATATCGACGAATTTTGCCCGAATCCGGATCGAGCTTAAATTATTATAACATGACAAGCTAAGCTATGAGAGTCAACGTTCCAAATCTCAAGTCAATCTGAGTTCGTATGCTTAAGTTACAACCAATGAAAAATTGATTGAAAACAGCCTTCTTCGACTCGCTCAGTTCGCATCCCTCAGGCAAGCCCACTTCGACTCGCTCTGCTCGAATCCATCATGGAAGCCTACTTCGACTCGCTCCACTTCACGTCCATAAGAAAACCACTGATCGACTCGCTCCATTTCGACTCACTCCACTACGACTCCATCTCAGAGCCTTTGTTCGACTCGCTCCGCATCCTTCAGAAAACAACAGTTCGACTCCATCCAGTTCGACTCCATCTAGTTCGACTCCTTCGCAGGACCACTGTTCGACTCCATCTAGTTCGACTCCTTCGCAGGACCACTGTTCGACTCCATCTAGTTCGACTCCTTCGCAGGACCACTGTTCGACTCCATCTAGTTCGACTCCATCAGAGAGCCACATTTCGACTCGCTCCACTTCATCAACTTCGCATCCATCCGAAGACTCCTACTTCGTGTCCATCAATGCGAAGCAAGGCACAGCAGTCAATGTGAATAAACGCCACATCACCGAATCAAACAGAACTGAGTCGAACAAAGAGAGAGTCGAAACAAGAGCGAGTCGAACAAAATAGCCAACCGAGAATCCCAATTCGTATCGATCGTATCTCCCAATCTACAAGTCCAAATGCTATGAAATTTTCACAAAAGACTACGCGCATGCTAAAGAATGTCCACGCCAAATTTCGACTCCATTGGATGAAATCTTGATCGATACGAAATCTATTCGGATCGGACCGAAACTTCACGGGCTTGGGCGCGCGGTCCTAGTCACGTGCCAAAGAGGGTCTCTCGAAATCTAAGTGAAATATCAGCCTCCTACACTTATAAATAGACCTCCAAAGCCAACAGAAAAGGGGTTCTTCTTCTTCTTTGAGATCTCCAACGCCCAGACTCTGCCAGATCCAGATCTGAACTCCATTGCTGCTGCTACAAATGAATTTCAATGCTGCAAATCATAATTACCTACTGTAATTCACTGAATTCACTTGTAAACATCAAAGAAAGATCAATAAAGCAAACTACTTCATAGTGGACGTAGACGATACGCCGAACCACTCTAAATTCTTGTGTCTCCTTGCATTTTAATTATTTTCATATCTGAGATTTGGAGTTTTTGTTAGATAATTCCTCTTTTTCCATTTAATTTCTTCACTTTATCTCTTCAAAAACTTCCAAAGAGTGTTGTGCCCAATTTTGGTACAAACAATACTTGTACTTCAATTTGTGTTCTAGAAATTTGAAGTTGCTGTTTATACTCCGTTTCGCACTCTGGGAATCCAGAGTTGGTGTTTATACTCCGACTCGCACTCTAGGAGTTCGGAATTGTTGTTTATACTCCGTTTCGCACTCTGGGAATTTGGAGTTGATGTTTATACTCCAACTTGCACTCTGGGAGTTCGGAGTTGTTGTTTATACTTCGTTTCGCACTCTGGGAATTCAGAGTTGATGTTTATACTCCGACTCGCACTCTGGGAGTTCAGAGTTGTTGTTTATACTCCGTTTCGTACTCTGGGAATTCGGAGTTGATGTTTATACTCCGACTCGCACTCTGGGAGTTCGGATTTGTTGTTTATACTCCGTTTCGCACTCTGGGAATTCGGAGTTGATGTTTATACTCCGACTCGCACTTTGGGAGTTCGGAGTTGTATCAGGATCATGGATGGTCGGGTCACATCCACCCTGAGTTAACAAGTGAGGTCGCTAGATGGACGGGTCCACCCTCCTCGAACTTGGTTCAGACGCGTACGAAGTCGTTAGGCAGACGGATCCACCCTCTTCGTAGACGTATTTTTAATACTCCAGTTTGCACTTTGGGAACCAGGAGTTAAGTGAGGGATTGTCGTGTATCAATCCATTTTTTACTTTGATGTGGTGACTTGTCCCCGAGCTTGGGTTTCGCTTAGCGAGTGACCGGTTGCATCACAGTCACTCTCTATTTGAATAAACTACACCGTATGGTGAAATTTAGCTCTCCGTGCATAGTGATGATGATATGAAGCATTTCAAGTAACTCACAGCTTTGGCTCGAAGAGATTGCATTTTATTGCTGAAATAAGAAAATATGGCAAAGTTAGTTGCCTTATTACAGATTCTAATTTCGAAATGCAGAAACAAATTGCGAAATGGCAAAATAAAAAAAATGAATAAACATAGCCTGTTATGTGTAGTAGCGGCGAAGACTCTCGCTATTCCAGGCTCTTGGCAAAGTAAGACCGTCAACGGTCGATAATTTGAATGTGCCATCTCCGTGCCTTTGTTCAATAACATACGGTCCTTCCTATGTCGGCTTCATATGTGAAGGAACCAGATAAATTCTTTTTAGGATGAGATCGCCTAGTTCAAAGATTCGCGGGCGGACCTTGACGTTATACAATCGGGCGACTCGACTTCGATGCGCGACTGCCCTCAAATCAGCCTCTTCACGCTTCTCATCTAGTAGAACGAGAGATTCAGCAAGTAATATAGCATTTGTCTTCGGATCATAGTATGTCACACGATGAGAAGGTACTTCTAGTTCAACTGGAATAACGACTTTTGAGCTATAAGGGAGAGAGAATGGAGTGTGGCCGGTCGTGGTCTTGTGGGTTGTTCGGTAAGCCCATAAAGCCATAGGAAGTTCATCAACCCACTTGCCCCCGACCTTTTCCAGTCGTTTTTTTCAGAATGGATTTTATAACTTTATTAACTACTTCGACCTGTCCGTTCGCCTAAGGGTGTGCAACTGCAGAGAATTTCTTTTGGATGTGAAATCGTTTGCAGAAATCTTTAAATTCAGCACTATCGAATTGGGGTCCGTTGTCCGTAATAATGGTGTGTGGGAAACCGAATCGATAGATGATGTTGCGAACTACAAAATTGATTACTTTCTTCGTTGTTATGGTAGCAAGAGCTTCGGCTTCAGCCCACTTTGTAAAGTAATCAACTGCGACGATGGCGTATTTCGCACCAGCTTTTGCTAGGGGTAGAGCACCAATGATATCGATGCCCCACATTGCAAACGGCCATGGGCTGACCATTTGGGTTATCTCGGTAGGAGGGGCTCTAGGAATTCGGGCATATTTCTGGCACTTATCACATTTCTTTGCATAATCCGACGCATCGCGATTCACGGTCGGCCAGTAATATCTGTATCGAAGTATTTTCTTGGCAAGTGCCTACCCGCCGGTGTGATCGCCACATTCTCCCTCGTGTACATCGTGCAATACTCGTTTAACTTCATCGTGAGCGATACACCAGAGTAGAGGGACTGAGTACCCTCTTTTGTACATGACTCCATTCTGGATAGTGAATCGTGAGGCCTTTCGAAGGACTTGTCTCTTTACACTCCTGCGTTCCGGTAGGGTTCCGTGCTCAATGTAATTTTTGATTGGAGTCATCCATGAATCTTTTTCGAGGACGGTCTCGCACACCCAGTCTATTTGCCCGGTCAATGCTTGGAGAAGATAATGTCTCCACGGGAACGAGTCCCATTTGCCGAGTTTCGCCTGTGCTGGCTAGCTTCGCCAATGAATCGGCTTTTTGGTTGCGTTCTCGAGGTATACAATAAATGGCGTAGTAATCAAACTGATTTAGTACTTCCTGAACTCGAGCTAAGTAAGCAGCCAGCCTTCGATCTCTTGCTTGATACTCTCCTCGTACTTGACATACAACTAATTGTAAATCACAATAAATTTCCACTACGATAACTCTCAAATCTCTAGCAAGTTTTAAGCCAGCTAAGAGGGCTTCATATTCAGCTTCATTATTGGTCGCATGAAAATGGAACTTCAAAGCATAACATATGGATCGGCCTTCGGGAGTTTCAAGTACAACACCAGTGCCCGAACACCGGTCGTTTGATGCACCGTCGGTATAAAGCTTCCAGACGTATTCGGGGGATTTACTAGTTTCGGGCAAGTCCTCTGCAACGGTAAATTCAGCTATAAAATCGGCTAGGGCTTGTCCATGAATGGCCCATCTTGGAGTGTAAGTAATGTCAAACTGGCTCAGTTCGATGTTCCATTTGAGTAACCTACCAGACGTCTCAGGCCGCGAAAGGACCTGTCGTAACGGTTGGTCGGTGTAAACAATAATGGAATGTGGCTGGAAATACGGTCGGAGCTTTCCTGACGCAATAACCAGGCAATAAGCCAACTTTTCTAGCTTCGGATAATTCCTTTCAGCCCCAGTCAATCGCTTGCTGACGTAGTATACTGGCTTCTGTATCTTGTCTTCTTCTCGAATTAATGCAGCGCTGATAGCGTTTTCTAATATTGCCAAATATACGAACAACTTCTCGTGATCAATAGGCTTCGACATGGTAGGTGGTGTGGATAGATGTTGAACTAGTGCTTGGAAAGCGCCCTCTCACTCCATGGTCCATTCAAAGTTTTGTTTCCCTTTTTGGATCAGATCGAAGAAGGGAATGCATTTGTCAGTGGACTTTGAAAGGAACCTGCTTAAAGCTGCTACTTTTCCATTAAGACTCTGGACTTGTTTTATGGTTTTCGGAGTTTCGAGATTTATGATAGCCCAGATTTTTTCAGGATTAGCTTTGATCCCTCGAGCGTTGACGATGAACCCAAGGAATTTTCCGGATGCAACTCCAAAGTGACATTTCAGTGGATTTAGCTTCATTTTGTATTCTCAGAGTATATTAAACATAATTTCCAGGTCTTTAACATGGTTGGTGGAGAGTCGTGACTTCACAAGCATGTCATCTATATATACTTCCATTGTTTTCCCGATTTGATTGGCAAACATCCGATTGACCAATCGTTGATAAGTAGCCCCGACATTCTTGAGTCCGAATGGCATAACTTTGTAACAGTAAAGTCCCAGATTGGTTACGAAGCTGGTGTGTTCTTGATCGGGTAAATGCATCGGTATCTGATTGTAGCCAGAATACGCGTCCATGAAGGATAAGAGTTCATGCCCAGCTGTCGAATCTACTAGCTGATCAATTCTGGGAAGCGGGAAACTATCTTTGGGACATGCTTTATTCAAATCGGAATAATCGACACATGTTCTCCACTTTCCGTTCGGCTTTTCGACGAGCACGGGATTCGACACCCATTCAGGATATAGCGCATCCCGAATGAACCCGTTCGGTTTAAGCTTTTCTACTTCTTCTTTAAGGGCGGCAGATCTCTTTGGATCCATACCATGACTTTTCTGTTTGACCGAGACATGCCGCGGGTCAATGTTCAGGGTGTGGCTCGCGATGTCCGGCGAGATCCCACACATGTCAGAATGCGTCCAGGCAAATACGTTAAGATTCGCCCGTAGAAATTCAACCAATTCCTCTTGAGTTTGCTGGCTTAGCTGAGACCCAATCTTTATCATCCTCGAATCATCATCATTGTCAATTGGTACGTCGATTGTCAGTTCGGCCAGGGATGCTTGACTTTCTTTAGACTCTCCTTCGTCTTCAGTTTCTCTTGGGTCAAGATCCTTGAGGAATTGGCTGGGGTGCCCGGGCCTAGGCTCGGCCGTTAATTGTCAATTATCGGCAAAAAGGACGCAGAGAGATTCCTCCACGCCCTTTCCTTTCTCCTTTTGCTATGCCTCCCGCAGCTCAGCAACATAACAGGATCTGGCAGCAGCCTGATCTCCCTGAATGATTCCTACTCCATGATCAGTGGGGAACTTTAAAGTCAAACACTACGGGGCGATGGCTGCCCTGAATTCGGCGATGGCCGGTCGGCCCAAGAAAGCATTGTAAGGGGAGTCTATGTCCAAAACAATGAACTGTAACATACGTACTCTCCGACGTTCTCCAACTCCCAACTCTACTGGCAGTTCCACCATTCCAATGGGTATAGTTGCACTTCCGTTGAAACCGTGGATTCGGGATTGACAAGGTTTCAAGTCCGTGTCTTCCATTCTCATTTGATCAAAGGCTCGCTTAAACAAAATATTCACAGTGCTTCCACTGTCAACTAAGATCCTCTTCATCCAAGCGGGACCTACTTGAGCTGAGATGACCAGTGGATCGATAGTAGGGGCTTCGACTTTATCAGTGTCCCTGTTTCTGAACACGATGTCATCTGTCATCGTCTTCTGTTGCTTGGCCGGAGCCCCTTCATCAAAACTACTATAACACTCGAAGTCCGCATGCCTGATAGAGCTGGCATATGACTCCATTTCCTTCTAGCTTCGATCTGCTGGGTGAGGACCACCACTTATTGTATTGATAACCAACATCCCGCCTGTACGAGTAGGTTCTTCCTGTCTTTCCTGATTCGGTACACGATTCTGATTCGATGGGCCCGCACCACCAGACTGCGGTGCCCGCACATGCTGATCCAACTTCCGTTCACGTATCAGTTTTTCAATGAGGTCTTGTAAGTGGCGACACTCATTGGTGTTGTGGCCATAGCTTTCGTGGAATCTGCAAAACTTTCTAGTTTGGATTTGTCTTTCAGTTGGTGGTTTCGGGGCAGGTTTCTTGTATTGCATGGTATTGTAGGTCTGCAAATACACATTTTCCAATGACGTGTTCAATGGAGTGTAATTATCGTACATGGAAGCTCTACGCCGTGGACCACGATTCTGATCGTGTTTTTTGCTTTGATTTCCATTGTCCCTCTGCTGATTCTGTTTATTTTTTACATTAACTGAATTTTTCCGGAACTCTCTCCGGACTATTTAACAGCGATGTTACTCTGGATTCCCTCGATGTTGGGTCCTGCGTCATCCTGCTTCCTAGCCTGTTTCACATCCTCCCTTCTCAAGAATTGGGCTGCCTTGGAGTAGAAACGGTCCAATGACGCAGGTGGTTTTCCAGCTAACCAATTTCCGAACTCGGAATCAGCATCAATCCCCTTAGTCAATGCCATCAGAATAGAGTTATCATTGGGATTGCTTATTTCTGCACACGTAGCATGGAATCGCTCCAAGTAACATCTAAGTGTTTCTCCGGGAGCTTGAGTAACATTAGACAAAGTGTTAACATCTTTAGGCCTTGCCACGTGCATACGGAATTGTTCAACAAACTTGGTGGCCATCTGGTCAAAACTAGAGATGGATCGTGGTGGCAAACAAGTAAACCACATGGTAGTAATTCCCCCCAGGGAAATGGGGAAACTACGGCATTTTACTGCATCATCGGCTCTCGCAGCATTCATCAGCCATTCATATTTTAGGATGTATTGATTGGGATCAGAACTCCCTTTATAGACTGGAAGAGTTGGCATCCTAAAGCGCCGAGGTGGTTCAGCATATAATATATCATCGGTGAAAGGAGTATGACACTGGGAGATTCCCCAGTTGTCATTACTGAGACCCTGACTTTCACGGATCATTTGACGAAACATCGTTGGAATATCCGGCATGCGGATACTAGGAGCATGCTGTGCCAAGGTGTGGTCGGGTTCCACGGCGTGAGTCTGGACTGGACGCGGTCGACGGTCCATGCCTCGCCTCCTTGGTTTAACATTCTCAGGGACATAAGGCTCAGGAGTATGCTCTCGTTGGTTACGATGAGGATCAGCTTGGTTTCTAGCATCAGCTCCTTGTTCGGTAGTGGTGGTAGTAACAATGTTGCCTGTTACATGATAAGGAGCCGCACCTCCTCGGGATGAAGGTCCCATATGATGGCTAGTGGATTGTCCAGTTCTGGGTTGTCCAAGATTCGAAGCAGGCTGGTGCCCTGTGGCTTGGGTGTAGCTTACATCCAACCGTGGACGCATGGATCGGTGATGACCGTCAGATGAGGCTGAACTCTCTGTGGAAGAGTAAGAACCTTGATCTCTTCAAGATCTTCTGCGCCTTTGGCGATTTAACTGGTTGGTCAACTCTGCGTTGGCGCACAGTTGTTCAGTTAGCTGTTGTCGACTCTGGGTCAATTCTTGGAATAGCATCTGGAACTCTTGTCTGGTAACCGGGCCTGTTGGATCTAAAGGTCCAGCGACATCTTGGTTTGATGGAGGCAATTGCGCGGGATTCTGCCTGTCCCGTCCTCCCTAATCGGCAGTTGTAGAAGTAGTCCGTGTACTTACTATGGTGAATTAGTGAAAGTCCTTTCCTAGATCTGATGCAGATCTGAATAGAATGGAAGGGCTACAAAGTTCTAGATCTGGATCTTCTTCTTGGATTTATGCAATCCGATATAGATAGGAGATCCAGAGAGCAGGAGAAAAATTGGTTTTTTCTTAGTGAAAGCACCAAAGTGTTTGTACCAAAATTGGGCACAACACTCTTCGGAAGTTTTTGAAGAGATAAAGTGAAGAAATTAAATGGAAAAAGAGGAATTATCTAACAAAAACTTCAAATTTCAGATATGAAAATAATTAAAATGCAAGGAGACACAAGAATTTAGAGTGGTTCGGCGTATTGCCTACGTCCACTATGAAGTAGCTTGCTTTATTGATCTTTCTTTGATGTTTATAATTGATTTCAGCGAGTTACAGCGAATAATAATGATTTACAGCAGTGAAATTCGTTGATAGCAGCAGCAATGGAGTTTAGATCTGGATCCGGCAGAGTCTGGGCGTTCGAGATCTCAAAGAAGAAGAAGAACCCCTTTTCTGTTGGCTTTGGGGGTCTATTTATAGACGTATGAGGCTGATATTTCGCCCAGATCTTGGGAGGCTCCTTCTGGCACGTGACCAGGCCCGCGCGCGCAAGCCCGTGAAGTTTCGGTCCGATCCGTGATCGATACGAACGGATTTCGTATCGATCAAGATTTCGTTCAATGGAGTCGAAATTTGGCGTGGACATTCTCTAGCATGCACATAGGCTTCTGTGAAAATTTCATAGCATTTGGACTTGTAGATCAGGAGATATGATTATACGAAATAGGATTCTCGGTTGGCTGTTTCGTTCGAATCGCTCTTATTCGACTCACTCTTACTCGACTCGGTATTGTTCGAATCCCTGAATTGTTTCGCCCTTGATGCCGAGTTGGCTGAGTCATTCTTGAGCTTCGCCGCCTTCGTATCGGTCGCCCTGCTTTGTTCGCATCGATTGCCATGCTTCGTTCGTATCGATTGCGAGGCCTAGCTTTGTATCGATGAAAGTGTTCCACCCAGATGGATCGAATAAAGGCTTTGGGATGGATACGAAGTGGTCACTGCACGATCGATTCGAATAGTGCTTAGTTGATGGAGTCGAACCCGATCGATTCGAACTGAGACTCTGGGGCGAATGCGAGGTCGCAGTCGTTCTGATCGATACGAAAGTGACGGAGTCGAATAGAGGCTCTCTGGTGGATGCGAAGCGGAATGATTCGAATAGATGCTCTCTGATGGATGCGAAGTGGAGCGAGTCGAAGTAGGCTATTCAATGGATTCGAACGCGAAGCGAGTCGAACAGGGGCTGTTTTTATCCAATTTTGCATCGATCGTAACTTGAGCGTATGAACTCGGATTGACTTGAAATTTGGAACGTCGGCTCTCATAGCTTCGGTGGTCGTGTCATATAAATTTTAGCTCGATCCGGATTCGGACAAAATTCGTCGATATCCATAGTGAGCCTGCGTATAGCCGATCTCTAGGACGGACCGTCATTGGTTACTAGTCAATTCCTTGGTGTCACGGCCTTACCAAAAGGCGGGATAACAGGCATCACTGCAGACAGCTCCGTGTCTCGCCTCCTTGGCTCTATGTCCTCGGGGATGTAAGGTTCAGGGTGGTATTCATGCTAGTGATGGTTTGGATCTGTCCGATTTCGAATCTCAGCATCTAAATCAGTGGTTGTTGTGGTACAATTATCAGTAACATGATGTGGGGTAGTGCCTCCTCGGGAGGAGGGTCCAGTTTGACGGCTGGTTGATGGGCCCACTCTCAGTTGCCCAACATTCAGGGTGTGTTGATGCCCAGTGGCCTGTGTGTAACTTCCGTCTAGCCTTGGGCGTGTAGACCTGTGATGATTGTCAGAAGAAGCTGCACTCTCGGTGGAAGAATATGAAGCTTGATCCCTCCTGGATCTCCTTCGTCACTGATGGTTCAGTTGATTAGTTAATTCTGCGTTAGCACGGAGCTGATGAGTGAGCGGCTGACGGCTCTGAGTCAATTCTTGCATCAACATCTAAAATTCTTCTCTACTGACAGGTCCTCACGGATCTGATGGTTCGGTAGCATTCTGTTCGGTTGGAGGCAGCGGTACGGGGTTCTGTCTGTCCCGTCCTTCAGGATCAGCAGTTGTGGAAGTGGTTCTTTTATTAACCATGGTGGATGATGAAGCTCTCTCCTAGACTTGTAGCAAATCTGAATAGGATGGAAGAACTTCTGAAATTGAGATCTGGATCTTCTCCTTGGATGTTTGCAATCCGATATCGGTAGTAGATCCAATGAGCAGAAGGGAAAAAACTGGGTTTTTTCTCAGTGAAAGCACCAAAGTGTTTGTACCAAAATTGGGCACATCACACTTCGGAAGGTTTTGAAGAGATAAAAAATGAAGAAATTAAATGGAAAAAGAGGATTATCTAACAAACACTTCAGAAACAAATAAGAAAGAACGCAGAAACACAGAAATTTAGAGTGGTTCAGCGTATTGCCTACGTCCACTTTGAAGTTGATGATTTTATTGATGTTTTCTCGATGATTACAACTGATTATAGCGGATTACAGTGATGAAACTCGAGTACAACAGCAGCCTTGTAGCGCAAAAATGTTTTCGGCAGAGTCTGGACGTCAGAGATCCCAAAAAGATCTCTTTTCTATGAGCTCTGGGGTGCTATTTATAGGCGCAGGATGCAAATATCTCACTCAGATCTCAGGAGACCTCTTCTGGCACGTGGGTGGGCCCACGCGATCGATCCCAGGCGATTTCGACTCGATCTGTGATCGATACGAATGAATTTCATATCGATCAAGATTTGACCCAATCGAGTCGAAACTCGGCATGAACACTCTTCAGGTCGTACGTAAGCTCCTGTGAAAATTTCATAGCATTTGGACTTGTGGATTACAAGTTATGATCGATACGAATTCGAGTCTTCGGTAGGCTGTTTAGTTCGAATCGATTCTCTTCGAATCGATCTCTTCGTATCGATGACCACACACGTGATGCTAGTTGACGTGGCGCTTTCTTTCAGGATCGATTCGAGGTTCATCCCGAATCGATCGAGTCTTCCCAATGTTTGCGCCTCGTTCATATCGATAGAAACGGCTCAGTTCATATCACTGGAAATGACCTTATTCGTATCGATAGATGCGGCTTAGTTCGTGTGGTGAATATGACTCAGTTCATATCGATGAAATTGACTTAGTTCGTATCGAGCACAGTGGCTCTGTTCGTATCGATTGTATAGTCTTGTTCGTATCGATCTAAGTTGGTCCAACTTGATGGATATGAACAAAGGATGACGTGATGGATACGAATAGCGGTTACTTGATGGATACGAAGTAGTGATCATTTGATGGATACGAATAAGTTCGATACGAAGAGAACCACCTTTGGGTGGATACGAAGTATACCTTGGTGTTGTGGTTGATGGATGCGAAGTAGGCTATAGCCGATCGATACGAACAATGGTAACATGATGGATATGAACAGTGGTTATTTGATGGATTCGAAAAAGGCTCTTTAGCCGATGGATACGAAATGACGCGCTCTGATGGATGCGAATAATGTGTTTTCTAGACTCGTATCGATCATATCTCGTGCATACAAACTTTGATTGACTTGAAACTTGGAACGTTCGCTTTCACAGCTTTGCTTGTCATGTTTTGTCAATTGTAGCCTGATTCGGACTCGGACAAAATTCATCGATATCCATAACAAACCTGCGTATCATCGGTCTTCGGGACGGACTGTCCTTTGTTTCCAGCTAAGTTCCTGGTATCACGACCTTGCCAAAAGGCGGGATAACACCTGTATATGTTGATTACGGAAATTTGTTACATGTCGTGATGTTGTGGTTATGTAATCATGTATGTTGTGAACATAAATTCATGATGTTATGCTAAAAAAGTTAGCATCTTAGTAGTTTAAAACGACATGTTATCCCTTATAAAAAATACAAAATCCTTGGTTTTAAAGTTCGCAAAAATGTTTTCAAGTTAAGAATACTTGTTAGTCTTCCAAAATATGTTTTTATGTTTTAGTAAAGTTTTTTTCCAAGAGATAAAGTTTTAACGTAGACTTAGAGAATAAATTTCAAGTTTGGAAATTTCGGGTCGTATAGTGATAGTTGCTATAAATGCAGTTCGTGAAAACGAACTCTTTTCGAGATCAAAAAACAATTTCACTTAGAAATCTTTTTGGAAAATGTTTTAAAAACTTATAGAAAGGGTAATTATTATATAATTATTTATTTATTTAATAAATGATTGATTAATTAATTAATTAGCACTTAATTAATGGTTAATAAAGGTAATTAATGGTTAATAAAGGTAATTAATACTTAAGTGTTAATCAATTAAGTTAATTTTAATCCATTAATTAATTAAATCTAGTTGTTATTGAATTAATAATTAAGGGTTAATTATTTTAAATTATTTATTAAAGATTAATTATTAACTAATTATTTATAAAAAGGGGTTTAATTAATTATTAATTAATACTGATTAATTAAATTTAATTAAGATTTTAATTAGGACTTAATTATTATTTAATAAGGGTTTAATTTATTAATTAATAAATAAGGGTTTAAAATCGCTTTGTTTCTAAACTATCGATTTTGTTTAAACTGTTTTTCTTTTTCAATTTTTTTTTAAATCAAGGTATTTCTATGTCGATTACTCCAAAGTAACCTCAAACAAATATGAAACCTAATTTAATGTGGTGATGTGTTTATGGGAAGTAAGTCATCCCATAGTTAGCACTAAAAGCCGATGAGTAGGTTGATCCTCTATCTGTGAGATCTAGAATTTATTTCTAGGCGAGGGATAGAGTTAGGTCGAAATATCAGAAACATGATAGATATGGGAGGGTTAGTTCCTTTCAATTTGTCATGTTTAAATTAAGTATATGGTTGTCCATATGCGAACTCTATATAATTACCCTAAGTAGCGGATTGTCCGCTATTTATAACTTGACCTGTTTTAACTCCGGAAGAATGTTCTGTATATTAAAGTTCACCGAGTGAGGACCCAAATATTGGATATATACTTCCAAAAGAACCGAAATTGAGTTAGCCAGGAATTATTGCTTAGTATAAAGACACTGGTTTCAGATAAGTATGATTTACCTGAACCACTCCAAACTAATAACAATCATGATAGATCATTATGAAGTTTGCTATGGAGATGTACTATTCGTCCCGAGGGTGATTCCAAAATGGAAGATAGAAATTGTTGGATGTTTGTTCTATCCCAGAACAACTTGTATGGATGAATGCTACTATTGCATTGGGTGCTTAGAGGGTAATGTTAGCATTTCGAGACGGTCTGCTAGGAGGGAAGGTTAAAGCGTAACCTTTTAGCCTCACAACCAGTAAATGACTAAAGTGGGGACATGCAGTAGGGCGTGAGTTGGTCCCATTAGGGTATAATCATCACCAAATCTAGAGCAATATCTACGCTTTATAGATGCTTCGAGATCCCTTTTATGGTTGTTGATTGCAACCAAGGGTGATCATATTTGGCGCTATCTAGTAAGGGGTTGTGCTGGTCCTGAGTAGCTGAGGTGCAACGTGCTGTAACCTCCCGTGCATTTTATTTAGAGGTGTATGGATTCGGCGGGTAGACCCTAACCCTTCCATAGTTGGAATCCATTTTCCAGTACGAGCCTTCGAACTTGAATGTATACCTATTATGCTGGAATTTAATAATGTAACAATTTCAGCTATGTGTCCATATTTATTTTAAACCTAGACATTATGATAATATTAGAGAATTTTATATAGAAATGTTTTGGTTATCGTAAGTTAAAAACCTGTCCATGTTTATGTGCGACGTGGTCTTACGATACCTTTAATTTGAAGGTTTTTATAAAGTTAAACTTATGTTATACTCACACCAGACCCATGTCTGACTCGGAGTTTTATTTCTTTCCCTTAAACTCTTTGGTACTCAAATTTTTATAAGTAGCCAAGTAGTCAGGTTACTTTCGAGCATTTTGGAAAGCAGTATGAAGCAGAAGCTTTCAGTGTATGTAATAGTTAAGTTTATTTCCGCTGTGACTGTACATTATGTATTAGTAATTTAGATAGGCTAATATAGCTGTCCTTATTGTGAATTGTACTTGTTGTAATTTTGATATAACATTTTGGAGTAACCATGCATACTATTCTGTGATGATGTATATGTGACTCTACCGTTTGTGAGGAAAATATGTATTTGTTTCCTTTGTCTTTTATTTTCTTTACCCAATGACCCGTCTTTCGGTCACTTAGATGATAGGCACATGAATACCAAGGATGTATTAAATGTTGTATTTTGGTGTAAGAAAGGTAGGTCGTTCACTCAAGTTGAAAAATTGTCGGAAAATGATTTCCGGGCACATTTTATATTTTTCTTTGAACTAATTATTTTTATGAACAAAATTTATAAACTATTTCACCGTCATTAGTAATTATTTAAAAGGAGTTTATTTGAATTATAAAATACATTATTTAATTATTAAAAATATATTTAAATATCCATAATTAACGTGATTAAATCCTGGGTAGTTACAGAAGTAGTTTGAGTAAATATCGAGAATTGAATTGCAATGAGTACTAACAGATAAGAGAATATAGAAATAGCAAGTAAGTTAGCAAGTTGATTTTTGAATTCTGATGTTGTAGTGTCTTTATATAAATGAAAGAGATATAGCAAACGGTTGCAATCATTCATAGATGATTATTACTATTAGAAAGGTTGCAACTTTTCAAAGTGACTCTTCAGTAAGTAGCCGTTATATAACATTCAATCAACCGAGTATAAAATTCAGTCTACTAAATAAGAGCAGAAGAGTTCGCGCCAAATTTTAAAAGACTTGAATTATGGTAAAATATTAAGGTTCAGTCGACTGGGGTATTTTGTCAGTTGACTCCCCTCAGTCGATTGAAAAAAATACCTTAGTCGACTGAACTGAGTAAACTTAGAAAAAATATAAGTTTACTTTTGTCTTTTTGAAATATAGAAATAAACAAGCTCTTTATAAACAGTTATGTATGCGGGCATGTATATGTGTATATTAGATATCAAGGAGATTTTTCATATAATTCTATGACCATATACATAATCTAGTTTGATGAAGATGACCTTTGAATTTCTTGAATGTGATCAATCCTTCATGGTGATAGCCATATTGTCTTTGTTGTAGCTCTTTCACCTACAACATAGTAATGAACTAGAAATATATGAAGATATAGTTGTCATCATTAAAACATTAGAAATAGAGATTCAACAATCTCCCCCTTTTTGATGATGACAACTATATATATAAATAAGTAAATTGGATCTTTCTCCCTCTATACGTATGTTCCCCCTATCTCAAATCTCTACCCCTTTGTCATCCGCAAAATAAAAATTTTGAGATTGAAACATTACATACCAAAAGATAACATGAACTAGTGCATAGCAGAAGATAAATTACATACACGAACATTGGAACAGAAACATAAGTCCATAAATACATAGGTTTTAGACAAGTTCAACCAAACAAATACATAGCAGAATAGTAGAAAAGAGTTCTAAAGATCCCACAGAATAAAATACTTAGATACCCATGAAACATAGTAGTAGACTGTCTTACTCAAGTATCTAAGATTCCGCCTCTGTACTTGATGGTGAAGAGGAACGAGAACACGAAGTAAGGTTGTTCCAAATCTTCTTCAAGAACCCGAGAGTAGTCTTTTCAAAAGTTCATTGGCGTTTGGTTAACTTCTTTTGTTGATAAAAGATTATTTCTTGATTTTTGAGAATTGCATTTGAAGCGGTTATATTTTTAGAAGGTTTGAATAAAGTAACTCCTTGATCACTATCCGTTTTCTATTGAGTTTCCTCTGGATTTTCTTGTTGAATCTCCTCTTGTTCTACTTGTCGAGGTTAAGATTGTCCTATATTCTCATGAACAAGATGAGAAACATATTCTTGATATGGAGGAAGAGTCTCCATTTTAGATGGAAGCTTCATTAGAGAAATAGATTATTAGTCCATAATCTTTGGATGATGTAAGTCTTAAAGCGAGTCAACATTGATTCCAAAATGAGTGAAGATCTTCGTTAGATAAGCACCATAAAATATCGTATGACGAGTACGGGTGTGAAAGCTTTTGATTACATCATGAATGATTCGAGCCCAATTCAACTTTTGATTTGAGTAAATCGCATATAAAACTTTATAGTTGTCTTCATACATCTTTTCATAACTTCCAATTTGGGGTAGAATAGTGTGAAGGAGCATTTTGTTAATTGTACGTGCTTGAGGTAGTAAATTGACCGAAATGTTTTCTTTCTTTTCGGTTCAGAAATGGTAACTTACTTCATCATAAACCATGTTATGGCGATTGATATCCTCTAGTTTTGTACAAAAGTTATTACAATCAAGAATAACTCCTAAGTCATGGACATTTAAGACTATATCAACCACTCAAACCCTACTTCATAATTTCCCATCATCATTACCACATAGAGGTTTGTAAAAATCACCTTGAAGGTTTGCATACAACATTCTAACTAAAAAGGGATAAATTTTCACATTATTCTCCTTAGCATCGATTAGTGATAGAAATCCATGTTCTCGGGCTAAAGCTTCAATGTTGAATTTGGAGAAATCTGACATCTTATAGAAGGTTTCTTGAAATATATGCTTATCATTCAATTCGTTGAAGTATTGAAGGAATTTTATACTTCCATTCAACCATTGTTGCAATTATTCATCTGGAGTAAATTCAGGACGAGATGGACCAGCCGGTTCTTTGCCTTTGTGTGCTCTCTTCTTCGAAACGGGAAGCTTTTGACGTGGAGCCATTGATTTTCAGGAAGAAGAACTTAGGTTTTTTTATTTAGGGAATAAATTTTAAGAAAGGGAGGAAGAGAAATGACAGTTATGGGTTTGGAAAAAGCATACTTGCATGATTCGGTCGATTGAGATCAATTTTCAGCGGACTGAAAAGGGTCATCTTGGAGGCAGAGAATACTGGACTTATTTTAGTCGACTGACCCTTGATTTCAATCAACTGAAATGGGTCAATTTTGGCACATAGATCAGTGGAAGAAGTCAGTATGCTAATATTAAATTTTAGAAGGCTGAGTTGTTAGGTTCGGTTGACTGAAATTTATTTTTAGTCGATCGACCTGCTGTCAGCTAGTTTTTTGAATTTTTGAATAATTTCTAGAATAAAATTTGTTTGTACATTTTTAGAATTGGCTTGTTTTTGAATATTTGAATGTGGAAAAATTCAAATGATTATTACATACAACAATATGTATAAAAGGAATAAAACATTATTTCATCAAACAAATATTTAGACGTATCACCATCATAATTTTAGTTTTTGTCTGTGGAGTCAGACTATCTAATTTCTTGTAAGTCCCAAGAATATGGCTCAACCTTTGTCTCTTCAACAAGCGGCCTCTGTGGAGACCCAATTGGGCAAGCTGGAGTAGCAATCCAGTCTTGGTTTCATGGTCCTGGCTTGCATAAATTTCTTGGAGGAATGTTATAAGCTTTTATGGGAGTTTCGATTAAACGAGGAGATGTTTGATGTATACAATTTTTTGTTGGTGAATGACCACAAATTGCTAGAATACATTTTTTTAAGAAATTTAAGATGAGATCCTTGACGTCGTTGTTCATAATACATTTCTTGTTGCACTCCCATTATTTCTTGTTGATAGTGGTATATTGCATCAACTTTGGTGTTAAGAGATGTCGATTCTAGATCAATTGCTCGTTTGGCTTTCTTTTCCTTTGGAGAAAAGCCGATGTGTATGTAGGTGATGCAATAATGTTTAGAGAGGCTGATTTAATTGATTGAGGTGTGGTTTTAGTTAGTGATATATAGGTGTTATTCGATGAAGGTGAGCTAAAATCAATTGTTGAATAAGTGGAGTCATGCTCAGACAACATTTTGAACAGAAGTGGTGTAAGGTTTTGAAGTTGATAAAAAGAATATATGTATTTAGTTTACATAAGAATTCCTAAATATAAGTGTTGTTTACTATTTTTAGTAGTTTATTTGTTTGGATGGTGAATTCTAACCATAGAATTTTAATAGAAGTTAGCTATGTTTTGTATGGATAAAAACATTTGTAAATCCTTTTAAAAATTATTTAATGCATTTTATTTGAGTTATATAAGTTATATATTTTAGTTTACTAATTCATTGTAAGAAAAAATTCCTCGGTCTTGTCTTAGTTTTATAAAAGTTGGTTCGTTTAGTGGTTTGGTAAAAGTATCTGCAATTTGATTTTCGGTATTCACAAATTCAATTGATATAATTCCTTTTTCAACATCATCTCTTAAGAAATGGTGATGAATATCAATATGTTTTGTTCTAGAATGATTAATAGGATTTTTTTGATAAATTTATAGCACTAGTATTATCACAATATATAGGAGAATTTGTTATGATTTCATCGAAACCTTGAAGAGTTTGTTGCATATAAATTACTTGTGCACATGCTAAAGCTATTGAGATGTATTTGGCTTCACAAGTCGAGAGAGAAACATAGTTTTTTTACGAAACCATGAAACTAAAGATTGACCTAAAAATGACATGTGCCACTTGCGCTTTTTCTATCCATTTTGCAACCACCAAAATCAGCATCACTATATGACACGAGTTCGAACGAGCTGCCTCTCGAGTAAAAAAGACCGTAATCTTTGGTATTGGTTAAGCATCTTAAAATTCGTTTAACCGCTCGATGATGTGATTCCTTTGGTTATGCTTGAAATCATGCACATAAACATACGCTCATCATAATATCTGATTTACTAGCCGTTAAGTATAACAAAGATCCTGTCATACTTTATAATTTTTGATCAAAATCTTTTCCATTTTCATCTTTATCTAAATGTAGAGTAGTACTCATCGGAGTTGGTTTCCTTGAGATATTTTCCATTCCAAGGTGTTTTAATAAATCTCGTCAGTATTTTTCTTGATTTATAAAAATTCCATTTTCTAGTTGTCTTATTTGCAAACCCAAATAGTAGTATAATTCACCCATATGTGACATTTCAAATTCATTTTTCATAATTTTAAAAAATTCATTACATAATTTTTCATCAGTTGATCCAAATATAATGTCGTCAACACATATTTGTACAACTAATATTAGTATTTACTCGTTTTATAAATAAAGTAGAATCAATTATACCAATTTGAAAACCTAAATTTTGTAGATGAGTTTTTAATCTTTCATACCAAGCACGAGGTGCTTGTTTTAGTCCATATAAAGCCTTTTTAAGTTTAAATACATGATCAGAATATTTCTCATGAATAAATAACGAAGGTTGTTCAACATAAACTTTTTCTTTTATAAATCCGTTTAAAAGTGCACTTTTTACGTCCATTTGATTTTTTTTTAAATTATGATGAATTGCAAAAGCAAGTAATGTTCGTATTGCTTCGAGACGTGCTACCGGAGCAAATGACTCTTCATAGTCAATTCCTTCTTCTTGATTATATCCTCGTGCTACTAATCTTACTTTATTTCGAACAATGTTTCCATTTTCATTTGCTTTATTTTTAAAAATCCATTTTGTAATTACAGATTGATCGTTTGGTCTCGGTATAAGTTCCCATACGCCATTTCTTTCAAATTGATTAAGTTCTTCTTGCATTGCAATAATCCAAAAATCATCTTTTGATGCTTCTTTATAATTTTTAGGTTCAAAATTTGAAACAAATGCAGCATGACTCATTTGATTTAACTATTTTATGGTTTATTTTTTTGTATTTAAATCACCGATAATATTGTCAATTGGATGGTCTTTTTATATCCTAGGTGGTGAAGTTATCATATTATCATTATTGTTATTAATATTATTATCATTATTTTTATGTATAGGTACATTAGTTTTATTATTATTTATTACTTCTTCTTCATCATCGTTATTTTTAAAATTTTCATCCAACAAAACATGAAGACTTTCTTCTATTAATGTTTATTCATTTGTTAAAAATTCTATATGCTAACTTCGATTCGAATAGCCAACAAAAATTCCTTCATTAGCTTCAGGATCGAGTTTTCCTAGATAGTATTTTGTGTTTACAAAAAACCTTTTGATCCAAATACTTGAAAATACGAGACTTTAGGTTTCTTTTTTATAAACATTTCATAACATGTGTTTTTAGTCATTGGTCTGAGTGTCACACGATTTAATACATAACATGCGGTAGCAATAGCTTCGGTCCAAAACTTTTTTGGCAGGTTACTACTATTTAGTAAAGTTTGTGCACATTCATGTAAAGTACGATTTTTCCTTTCTATAACAAAATTTAATTATGGTGTATGTGAAAATGAAAAATTATGACTAATTCCCTTTTTGTTGCAAAAATTCATAAATAGTTCATTTTCAAATTCACCTCCATTATCACTTCGTATACTTTTGATTTTTAAATTCATCTAATTTTTAATTCGCTTAGCAAGAATATTGAACATTTCAATAATATCACTTTTATGTTTTAAAACTAATGTCCAAGTATATGTAGAAAAATTATTAATAATTACAAAAACATATTTGTTGATTTGCTAAAAGTACTTGAGTTGGTCCGAATAAATCTAGATGGAGTAGTTCGAGAGTTTGCTTTGTGGAAATTTCCTTTATCGGTTTAAGTGAACTTTTCTTTAATTTACCAAATTGACAAGCGTCGCATATGTTTTTAACTTTGTAGTTGATTTTTGGTAATCCTCTAATTAATTCATTTTTAGCTAGTTTATTGATATTCTTGAAATTTATGTGATAGAAACGTTATGCCATAATCATGAATCATTATGATTTAAGGCTAAGCACAAATTAGTGTCATTTTTGACATTCATGTTTAAAACATATATGTTTCGATTTCTAAATCCTTCAAAAATTAGATTTTTATTTTGGTCAAGGATATTGCACTTAATTTTCTCAAAATTAATTTTAAATCCTTTATCACATAATTGACTTATGCTTAATAAGTTATGTTCAAATTTTCTACCAATAAAACATTAGTAATACTAGAAGAATTAGAAATACCGATATCGTAACGATCCATCATTTCAAACCATTCAAATGGATAATAATCCACACATGTCAGACTTGAATTGCTCAAAACAACAGATTGTTATTTTTATATTTGGCAAAACTTAGCATACACAGTAAATAAATCAATCACAGAATTACAGACACAGAGTAATATAATAATAAGCAGCGGAACTAGATAAATAGTAGTTCATGAAGATACTACAGAACATCAGAGTCCAAAACAAAATACAACAGAAATCCCAAGTACATAGAAGTATCAATACAAAAGCAAATGACAAGTCTGAACATAAACAACTGGAAATAACTGAAATCATAGAAAAGCTGAATAGATAAAGATAGATCTCTAAGCAAAGCTCTAAGCTCTAAAGGCGAGTCTCAAATGCTTTGACACTCAGGCTGACCCGAGCATAAAGCAAAACACAAAACACTCGAGTCAGGATTAACATTCTTATGCAAGTAAATCAACTCAAGTGAAATGTCCAAGTGATATACAATATAAATTAAAGGATGTTGGAATTCCATCCTTTAAGGATCCGTGAAACTATCTACATACATAATACAATAGGTACATAGATAATGTCCACAGTAAACTAAAATATTATAATAGCATTATGGCGTTACTCATATCCCCCTTAACACATTTTTATATTTATTCATTGGTTCCAAACTTCGGGAATCAATGGTTTAGCTGCTCGATTTTGAGCGTTCTCTCCTTGTCGTGGTCTGTCTTTGGATAATAGCTGGTTTTCTGCAAGTTAGGGTTTGAGACCTCAGTCGAGCACCTGCTTCTGCCCTTTGGAAACTGGTGCGTTGATGATTTGATTTTGGAACAGCCTTCCATCGTCGTCTATCTCTAGACGACGGTAAGTTCCTCCTTTTATTGCAAGTTGGAGCGATCTTTTATCCTGACCAACTGTTAATGTGTTCTGTGCCCCACCGTCCACAGGGCTGATTATTTCGAACAATTGATGTGAGACTTGACGTTCTGGGCGGCACCCTGGATGCCACCAGTCAAAGGTACGTCGCAGCTCCTATCTTTGGGAACTCGTGAATTGGATGCCTTGAATTTTGACATTTTGTAAATTAACTTTGGTCAAAAATTAGAATTCTTTGCCGACTTCTTGGTTTGCGAGCTTTGTAGTACTATCGAAGCAATGTCGGTTCTTTCGGGTAGCGAGAGTCGATCCCTGTTAATCGAAGCGCCCGGCTTTTGAAAGTGTATGGCTTATGAAATTCCTCTGTGTTGCCTATCTTCAGGCAACGTAAGGGGTTTGTGTTTTGAAAGTTAGTGCACGGCTTATTAGATGAGTGGCTTTTAGTTTTCTTTGGTATTGCCTATCTTTGGGCAAAGTGAGGAGTTTAAGTTCTTTAAGAGTTAGTGCGCGACTTACAAAATGCATAGCTTTCTGTGCTCCTCGGCGTTGTCTATCTTCGGGCAATGTGAGGAGCGTACGTTTTAAGAGTCAGTGTGCGGCTTATGAAATGCGTGGCTTTTGGTGCTCCTCGGTGTTGCCTATCTCCGGGCAACACGAAGAGCATATATTTTTGCGTGGCTTATGGAATGCGCGGGTTTCGATGCTCCTCGGCGTTGCCTATCTACGGGCAACGCGGGGAGCGTATATTTTGGCGCGGCTTATAGAATGTACGACTTTTGGTGCTCCTCAACGTTGCCTATCTCTGGGTAACGCAAGGAGTTAGTTTTTGATGCTTCTCGATGTTGCCTATCTCCGAGAAACGTGAGGAGTTAGTCTTTTAGTGTTCCTCGATGTTGCCTATCTCTAGGCAATGCGAGGAGCTAGTTTTTGATGCGCAGCTTACGAGATGCGCGGTTACGAGATGCGCGGCTTTTAGTGTTCCTTAGCATTGCCTATCTTCGGGCAACGCAAGGAGTGTATGTTTTGATGCTCCTCGGCGTTGCCTATCTTCGGGCAACGCGATGAGTTAGTCTTTTAGTGCTCCTCGACGTTGCCTACCTCCGGGTAAGGCGAGGATTAGTCTTTTAGTGCTCCTCGGCGTTGCCTATCTCCAGGCAACGCAAGGAGTTAGTTTCTTAGTGTTCCTCAGCACTGCCTATCTCCAAGCAACGTGAGGAGTTGGATTTTGATGTGCGGCTTACGAAATGCATGGATTTTGGCGCTCCTTGGTGTTGCCTATCTCTGGGCAATTCAAGGAGTGTAAGTTTTGATGCTCCCTAGCGTTGCCTATCTCTAAGCAATGCGAGGAGTTAGTTTTTTAGTGCTCATTGGCGTTGCCTATCTTCGAGCGACGCAAGGATTTAGTTTTTTAGTGTTCCTCGGTGCTGCCTAACTCCGGGCAACACGAGGAGTTAGTTTTAGATGCGCGGCTTACGAGATGTGCGGCTTTTGGTGCTCCTTGGCGTTTCCTATCTCCGGGCAATGCAAGGAGTGTAAGTTTTGATGCTCCCCATCGTTTCCTATCTCCGGGCAACGTGAGGAGTTAGTTTCTTAGTGCTCCTCGGTGTTGTCTATCTCCGAGCAACGTGGGGAGTTTAAGTTTTGGGCCTTCTCGATGTTGTCGGGGCAACATCGGTTTCGAAAGGCAAGGATCGTGTTCCGCCGATCCAACGGTTTTAGTCGATTTGCTTCTGTCGACCCGATGGGTATTTACTATGAACACGGCTTTATTGGTTCTAGAAGCGAGGAATGGCTTACGGGATAAGCACAGTGGTTTGGGCCTTCCTAGTGCTGGAGGTGTGATACCAGTTCATAGAAGGTAAGGATCGAGTTTTAACATCAATCTGGTGGTTTTACTTTGCTGGAACACGGTTTCGTTAGTTCTATGAGGTACTTACTTTTTAGATTGGGTAGTTGTGGCTTGGACAATCCTTCCGTATTTCGGGAAGATGTGCTCGGCCAAACAAATGAGATTGCCATGGCAGAGAGATCTATAGCCTACCACATGGAGATGGTTGTGAAGAAAGAGCTTATGGGAGTTCGGGGCAAGACTCTCAATTTTTGATCCAAAATGCCTCTAGAAAGTTGGTCTTTAACTAGCATATGATCTAAGAGGAAGAGGAATTGGTCACCAAGAGCGGTAAAATAGTAGTTGGAAAGAAATGGGTAAGTATTATGCTAGTATTTTATTTGTTGCACTAGCCAGGTCTTTAAGTCCGCGGTTGTCAGAATGCCAGAATTTTTGATCAGGCATAACAGAACTGTGGTATGATTAGTCTTGGCCTTCCTTATAGCTATTAAAGTGTGTGCGGTGCCCCCATGTCACAAGGCTGTAGGCGCGCTTGAACTGTATCCATGGTCTCTCCATAACTCGTTTGGTTGCCCCCAGCCAGTGGGAGCGGTTCTTTTGAGTTCTAAGTCTTGGCTTTATTCGAGTCAGCCTGTGATTAACCACATGGTCGGTTCAGTTTTGGCTTAGTTCTTTTGACTACTTTGAAGCACTGACGTTCAGCACTGTTTGTTTCATTGGTCATTTATTTATGCTGAGTGACTGATATGCTTGTCGATTTGTGGCCCTGGAGCATGGCTTCATTGACTCTAAGGGGCTTTGGATTAGATGACTACTGATCTTCTAGTCCGCCTTCACGTATATCCATCGTACATAAATTTCGATGATCTACCGGTTCGCCCTCACGACGCTTTAGTCCGTGAAAGAACTTCATGTTCACAAAGGGTTTTTAGGATCAGATGACCGCTGATCTACCGGTTTACCTTCACGACGCTTTAGTTCATGAAAGACCTTCACGTTCGCGAATGGTTTTTTGGATCAGATCACCATTGATCTACCCGTTTACCTTCACGATTCTTTAGTTTGTGAAAGACCATCATGTTTGCGAAGGGTTTTTTGTGGTTGGATGTCCGACGACCAAACGGCCTTGGAATGATAATTTATCGATTCCGAGAGTAGTTTTGGGTTGTGTGTCCGACGACCCGGCGGTCTTAAAGCAATGATTCATCGACTTCAAGAGGAATTTTTCGGATTTAGCTCGAGGGAACACGGTTTTATTAGTTTCTGTAGGCTAAGGTATTAGATATGTTTTTCAATGATCTTTCAGATAAGACTTCTCGATGCCACCAGCAACGCCGGTTCTCAGAAGGGGGATTAACATGACTCGTCGAGGGCATAAAAGCATTTCTTTCGCCATGCTGTCTGCAATACCCCTAGTGTCCTGGTACAAATCATTTGGAAAAGGAGAGTAGTCAAGGATGGATGAGAAGGCATTGCTTTAGGTTGTTGTCCCATTCATTAGTTGCTAGCTAGCTAGAGTGTTATTTGATAATCATCCTTTCATCTGATTTCGTCAGTTAGTTAGGGCGCTTTTTTGCTAGATCTTAGCAGCCTTGCTTGGGTGGAAGGTCCATGAGGTCCTATAGTTCCTTCACCATTTGGTATGTTCTTTGGCACACTGCTGGGTTTGCCTTCTTCTAATTGCACTACTTATAGTCTTTAGAACCGGTTTGCCTTCCCATAGAATACTTCCAGGGTAGCAAGTTGTTTCATCATTTAATGATTCCTGAGGGCCTTGCAGCAGACTGCATCCATCGCCCCTTGCTTCGTCCATATGATAGTCATACCTGTAAAGAAGCAATTTCGAATCAGTTGTACAGTTGTATAAAATGTATAGTTGGCCGGGTAAACTTCATTGGATATTCTGCATGTTGAACGACTTCGTTGAATGGGTTTTGATTAGGGAACATGCTGTAATCGTTGTCAGATCGGTCCATTTTCAAGTTACGGCTGTTTATAAAGCTTGAGAATGATTCATGCTTGATTGTCTACACTTGAATGATTGGAAATGCTGATTGAATGAAAAATCACTTATGATGGGATCATGGATCAGTGACGATCCCAATAAATTTCAAACTAGGTGAGACCGGTCTGGGGTGACAAAGAAAGCTCCATAAGGTTGCATTCCAAACTTCCAAGTATTCAGAGTTCGCACGTTCGAGTTATGGGCACAAGAAGATGGATTGGCATCGATGGATTGATGGAATTTTACTTGGAGTCCGACCCAAGAAAATTTGCTATTTGCTTGGATTTAGCACATGGTTCGCTTGGAGTTACAGAATTTGAAGTGCTGGGTTGGTGACAAACGTTGCTTGGAGCCATTTTCCTGTTTGCTTGGAGAAAATCTTGGTTTTACCCTGGTCAAGCTATAGACTAGAATTTCCTAGGTTTACTTTGGGTCATAAGGGTGATTACCCGAGTTTGACTTCGAGTTAGGACTTCCGGAATTTACTTTGAGTCAAATAGTCGATTACCCGAGTTCGACTTTGAGTCAACCCTGAAGTGAGTTTTTCAACGACCATTTTGACGATTTTTGATGATTTTCGATGATCACCACTCGTGATTCAAGGATGGAAGCTCCAAGATGGGATTGGAAGTTGGTTAGTTAGGAGTGGTCACAATATAGTATAGGAGCTTGGCAATGTAGTTGATCTCAGTTTGTATCATATCTCCTAGGTCCCCCTGCCTCTAAGAATACCGTTTGAGTTGCAGTTCCTCGTCCATTGCTTGGCACTGTGCTACGACACAAGTTTGAGATCCTCTACTAGCGTTTTGCAGGTTGGCATTTTCATCCAATTTGTCTTCCTCAAATTATTTTTCATCTTCAGAGCTGGAGAGAGCCATCCTTATATGCTTACGTGGGGTTTTCACCCTTAAGTTTGGGTTTGTAGCCGATGCTTTTGCAGTAGGTGGAGTGTTAACGTTTTCTTCCATCATCATTTATGGAGCTCCGCCCATAGCTTCCTTTCGATTATATCCCCTTCGAACGACCCAAACGACAGTATCGCTAGCTGATTCCGATAAGCTGATTTACTGGTATATGTTACGGCACTTTCGATAAGCTGATTCACTGGAGAAAAGCATAGTGACCCGAGCCAATTCAATGGGTCGCTAGCGATCCATAGCTTATGGATCGCTGGTGATCCAAAATGTGTGCTGGAAAGCGAGCCAACTCCTTAACATCTTTCTCCCATCTTGTTCCATGTAGGTCATTGTAAATCAATGAAACGGCATGGATCGCTAGCAATCCATTAGTTAGATTATTATTGGACTTTGCTTTCTGGAGTTTATTACGGTTTGGTGAAAAGGTATGGATCGCTAGCGATCCATAGTGCATGGATCGCTAGCGATCCATGTACTTAGTTTATTTTTGAGCTTTGCCTTTCGGATCGCGTCTACTATCTCATGTTGATGTTCTCCGTCTAATTTCATAGCTTGTTGCCTTATTTTAATGATGATCCATACGCTGGTTGCATTGGACTGCCATTGGATCATGATGAAAGGGGATTGGTGGACTTACGAGCTAACTATATGGATCACTAGCGATCCATAGGAGATGGATCGCTAGCGACCCATCACCTTAGCATGTGTTTGCTTGCTTTTTCTCCGATCCTTCTTGGTTAGTTCTTCTATTCTCAATAGCAAACCTTCTAAGCAGAGAATGAGGATCTAACTTTTGGACCTATGGGATCCAACGTAGATAACTAGATCTGAACCCTGAGTTGAATTTCTTAGTGAAAGCACCAAAATGTTGACCCAAAAAATAGACCAACACCCTGAGTTTGAAAGCACCAGCCCTATTTTGACAGAGCAATATCACAGATAACAGATATCAAGAAAGAACAGTAAGAGAAAGTACATAGAGAATTTTTATAGTGGTTCGGCTGTTAATGAAGCCTACGTCCATTTTATAGTTTATTATAGACTGATTGTTGTTATAAGAGATGTATGATTACAAGGCTTTGATTGTTTCCTAGCTAGATTGAATCTCCAGAGTTGGAATCCACTGGAGAATCACAGTTTATTCTTTTGGAGATTGTTATGAGGGAGGCAGAGAGTGAAGAATAATTCCAGCAAGCTCTAGCAATAATTCCGGAGAAGATCCTTCTTATGTTGCAGGTTGGATGGTATTTATATGGATTGGAGAGCTTCTGGGCCAGGCCATGTCTTCATCAGCTCGTAGGTAGGTAGTATACGACCCAGGGGGAGTTTGGCTCACAAAACGAGCTAAAGCCATAGGTTGCTAGCGACCCATGGTCTATGCGTCGCTAGCGGTCCATAGACTTGGATCATTTTGCGAGCCAATGTCTTGGCCTCTTTGTAGTATTTCTTAGTCATCTTGTTTGAAGGCTTGAGGAGAGGCATGGGTCGCTGATGATCCAACCAGTTAGGATTTTTCAGGAATCTGGAACTGGAGACATTTCCATAGCCTTTTATCGTAGTTGTTACGTTTTGATGGCAATTTGCTAGCTATTTACGTTCAGTTGCTGATTGGACTGAAAGGAGGCTGATCTCTTAGCTTCGTTGATCCCAGTCGTCATCTTAGTCGTATAGCTTGGCCCTTGTTGATCCATTGCCTTAGATTTTCTGGTTAAGTCATGAACCATCCTGTCTACACAAGGTTGTTCTATTTTCTATTGGTTTCTACTGGGTTAAAAACCCGGATAACAGAATGGTACTATTGTAATTCTTACGAAAATTGTTTTATTACTACATACAGAATCTTATTTCTTGTCCAATTTCTATTGGATAAATCAATTTCTTTACAAAATCTTTTTAGAATTACCGTGGAACTAAAATTTCAAGTTTCAAAACATATTTAAAATAATTAATTAATATCCTTAATTAATTATCCCTTTTAAATGCTTGTCTAGTATAGCAAATACGAAATAAATTAAAATCATTTGGGAAAAATCCCAAAAATTCATAGTAGTTAGAGAATATCCTTCTCTTTACCATATTAAAATTTTAGGATCAAAAAACATATTTAATTATTTTAAATAGTTAATATTCGAAATTAAGCTATTTCCTCCTTAGGAAACTCATAAAGTATTTAATATAGCTTGAAATATTATGAAACTAAAAAACCATCTCCAAAATATTGTTTCACATAACATATTCGAAAATCAAAACATTTGAAGATAAAAACTTAGGTTTTACCCTCAGAACCCTTTCTAAAATTTCATAAAAATTGTCATAAATTATTGTGCTGTCCAAACAATGATTCTACAACCATATCTTGGCAAAAATAACCAAACTAATTTGAATACAACTCATAGCCGAATTCAAAACAAGAAAATTAAGATGGAACATTTATCATTCACCTTTAAAATTGAAGTTGTAGTTGAGATTTGATTAGTGTTGTGCTTCCTTGAGCTTTAACTTGTAGATCTCTCTTGATTTCATGATTTTCTTCCCTTTAGAATGGCCGACCTCCTTAGGTTTTTTATAGATTGTTTTGTGAATGAATAAATTGAGAACGATATGAAGGGGAGGGAAGTTTTAAGGGATATAAGATAAATCTTCCTATTTTACCCTCCTTATATTTTATCTTATATGTTAAGATTAAACAATCTTACTTAATTAATTAAGTATGACACGACCTTATTGAGTTTCAAATCTCATTCTCCTTAACCCTCTACATTGTTATATTTAATTTATCTAATTAAATGTCCCGAATAATGTTTAACTAAAAATAGGGGTGTTATAAGCTCCCCCTTCCTTAAAGAATTTCGTCCTCGAAATTCAATAAGAATGACAAAATAAGAAAATCAAGCATGCGAACAATGCTCCTACCAGCTTCTAAGTCTATATACAATGAATATAGAATATGTCATCATAACAGCTCAGGATAAGTATCCCTAATCCTATCCTCTGTCTCCCAAGTACAATCTTTCTCGTTGTCACTCCAAATTTACTTCCACCAATCTGACTATTTTTTTTCTGAACTTCTTCCCATGTCTCGCTACAATCCGAACTGGTTGCCTTACAAAAGTTAGATCCGGTACGACTACTATATCTTCCAGTGCCGTCGGAGTAACAGTAGTCTCTGGATCATGCACATACTTCCTAAAATGAGAAACATGAAACACATCATGGAGTACTCATGCCAAACTACTTGGTAACTCTACTTGGTATGCGAGTTTTCCAATCCTCTTTATAATAGGTAATGGCCTAACATATCTCGGTGCCGGTTTCCATCACTTTCCAAATTGTACTACACCCTTCATCGATGATACCTTATTGAAAACACGATTTCTAACCGAGAATCTAAATCTTTACACCTTTTATGTGCGTAACTTTTCTACCTAGACTGAGCTTCTCTTATCCTACCTCGGATTAACTTAATTTTCTATGTGGCCTCTCTTACCATATCTGGACCAAGGACTAATCTATCTCTGGTCTCTAACCAACATGCTGGTGATTTGCATGGCCTTCCATACAAAGCATTGAAAGGGGTCATTCCTATACTAGTCTGATAACTATTATTATATGAAAACTCAAAAAAGTGTAAATGCTCTTCCCACGATCCACCAAAATCTAGTACGTAAGCTCTTAATAAATCTTCGGGCTCCTTATTGACTCTCTCTATCTGCCCATCCATCTATAAGTGATAAGCGATACTTATCTTAAGCTTGATACCTAATACCCCGTGCAGACTCTTCCAAAATTCACTAGTGAACAAAGCATCTCTGTCACCGACTATACTACTAGAAATCCCATACAGTCAAACAATATTCTTTATAAATAACTTAGCCAATACAGGTGTCATCCTGGTCGACCTAACGGGAATTAAATGTGCACTCTTGGTCAGTCAGAGTCTATCCAGTATGACCCAAATACTTTAACTTCCCATGTTCGACCTTGGCAACCTATCAATAAATTCCATGGATATCGAATCCCATTTCCAAACTATTATATCTAAAGGCTGAAGCAATCCACTTAGCTTCTGATGTTTGGCTTTCACTTGCTGGTAATTTGCACATTTCTTCACCCATAAGCCTACATCCCATTTCATACCTTCCTAGTAGAAACTTATCTTCATATCCTGATACATCTTGATTCCCCCAGGATGAATCATAAACTTCGATCGATGACACTCCATAAGAACTTCTTTCCTTAGTTCGTTGTTATCCGGCCTTTTGACTCGGCTATATTTTGGTTGACTGGACAAGTTAGACTTGATGGTTATCGAGGCAAGCAGCTCAAAGAGATAATCCTAGGTTCTAGATACTAAGTACAAACAAGAGCACAAATTGGAGGCAAACCATCCAAAGAAATTCAAAAGTCATAAAATCACTAGGTGAGGGATCATTACCGATCCCGCACCTATGATCCTTCACTTAGGGAATAAAAATCACTATATGAGGGATCATTACCGAACCTACACCTAAGGCAAGACCAACTCAAGAACGAAATTCCACTAAGTGTGGGATCGGTACTGATCCCATCCCTAGGCAACCAGTATCAATCTCCAAATCTTCATCCAAAGTGACCCCCACTCCTTCCACTCACTACTGATGATGCCAAAACCCCTTTTAAGCTCCATTCCATCGATTCTATGCAAGTCTCTATCGATCTCCATGAGACGACGCTCGAACAAACTCAGAAGAGCAACACCTTGGGAGATATTAAGTATGGATTCGTATCCACGTTACATAAGGGATTGGTACCGATCCCTAAGGGTATGTGCAAACATGCCCCCACTCCTATGACACTCTACTCTAGATACATAGAGCCTGACTTAAGTGTTGTTCGAGAGTTTCTATGCATCGTATTGACAATCCTTATATGTAGTCTAAAGTAGCAATTCAACCTTCTGTAGCTCTATCGCTTGGAGCAAAAAACATCTAACGATTATGTAGAATAACCTTGGAAGCATAAATTCAACAACAAGACGAGCCAACACAAAGAATTGCAAGCCCCTTACCAACATATATAGGAATGGTACTGATCCCCCTATAATGGTCGGTACTAATCCCCATCCTTAGAAAATTCAGGGTCGAGACTTCTTGGGAGACTTGGCCCCGGCGGCAAGGTTTTGCAGGAGAAATATCAACGAAATGTTTGGTTGTTTACCCTTATAAATACAGAAGGCATATTCCATTTTAGGGATCTTTATGCTGAAGCTACACACAAACTCCATTGTATTCTAGGATCCCTATCGATCCCCGTACTTGTAATCACATAGTGCAAAGAAATAAAATCATTCAAGTGGACGTAGGCTAAGGTTACCGAATCACTTTCTACTCACTTACTCTTTTGGGTGTTTGTGCCATTTTTGGTTTAAACATTTTGGTGCTTTCACTGAGAGCTCAATCCTTGGGCTATTTGAATCCTTGTCTACTATTGGATTGCCTATAATCCAAGGAAGAAATCCAATTCCTTCTCAACTACTTTCCAAGCTATTCAGATTTGCATAAAGTCTATAAGAAGTTATCTTTAATGGCCCCTAGGAAAGACAAAGTCGTTGCCTCCTCAGGAGCTATTGATGAAATAGAGAACGCTAACCTTCACATCCTGAATGAAGATGCGTAACAAGAAGCTGTTAATGTCCAGAATCCTTCAGATGTTATCACCAGGATCGATTTTGAGTGTATGATGAAAGAGCTACAGGATAGTCATGTAGAGTTAAACTACAAATCCAAGGGAATAGAAACTTAATGACCCAATTGACTACTCATCGTAGGAAGACTAGGAGAGAGCCAACTCCTCCATACTCAGAATCAGGCAGTTCCATATCATTTGACCATTTTTGGAGGAGCAGAAGGTAAAGGACGGAGGTATATGAAGTAGGAACCTCTAGGTAGGAATATGCGATGGACCCTCACCAAGGCACAGAGGTCGGTACCAATCCCACAAGGGGGTCGGTACCGAACCCACTCACCAAGGGTCGGGATTTAGGGCTGGCAATAGCGTACAGCATGGGTGCACCTTAATTGACCAGGGCATCGAAGGACAAGAGTTTGCTATTTAATGGCCCCCAAGGAGTGAACGTGGAGCTGTTTAGGCAAACGATTCTTCCGAAGCTAGGAGAACATAGGCTATAAGGCACGAACCGAGATTGTTTATCGGGCCAAGCATAAGGAATAGATTATCACTACCACAACCCAACAGGTTCCCAAGTGCTGAACTTGGTCGAGATGGTGAGACAACTTGTGAGAAAAGTTCAAGGATAAACTAAAGACGACCGGGGTACCTCTCCAAGTCAAAATCCTTTCACCGAAGCCATTCTGCGTGAAGAGTATCCATGGAGATTCAATATACCAACCTTGTTAGCATATTCAGGGAAGACAGACCCTCAAAAACACCTTATGAAGTATGAGTGGCACAAGGATTCTGCCAGGGCCACGGATGGCATCAAGTGTAGATGATATCCTATTTTCCCCAAAGGAGTAGTGTCCATGTAATTTACTCGACTACCACAAATGTCCATCTCATCGTTTGATCAGCTGGCAAGGAAATTAATCGAGCGATTCAAATTGTACGTGACTCGCCCCAAGGATGTCATGTCATTGTGTAACTTATTCCAAGGACTAGGGGAGTCGCTCAAAGACTTTTTGCAAAGATTCAATACCACTGTGACTAAGTTGAGGAACCCTCTGAAGAACATAATCTTGATGGCTCTGATCAGGGGGATCCATCCCGATACAGACTTTGGTGAATGGTTATTAAGAAAGCCTTCTTCTACTCAGAATCGTTTTTACAACAAGGCGGCCTAATACTTCCTTAAGTAGGAGACTGATCTAACTACAAGAAGGAACGAACAGGACATTAGATCGAAGCAGTGTAAAGCAACATTGCTATGAAATAGTCCAGAGCGAGTTTCGGTAGCATTGACGTAAATGTGCATAATAAGAGTGGGAGTCTGAACAAGGGCCATAGTAGGGCCCCCAACGAGAATAAGATCCTAGGAGACAAACGAGAATCCCAAGATTTGAGACATATACCCCACTAAACAACTCAGTTGAAAATATTTTCTTGGCTGCTCGCAACTCGAAGTAGAGCAGGAAACCAACTCCGAGAGAGTCGACTCAAAACCAGAGGAAGTGTGGAAAGTTCTGTAGGTTTTACGAGACATATTGTCATGATATAAACGAGTGTAGACACCTCCATGATATGACTGAAGAGCCAATCTGAAAGAAAAAGATCCAACGGTTTGTGGAAGACCCACAGGATGGCGTGCAAGGGAAATCGGACCTCCAATGTGGACATACTGCCCTAGTGCTGACGAACCTAGGCAGCCTGAAAGGAGATTAATTATAAACTAGACTACTGTCAGTCATCTTATAGTGGAGAAGGGCTGGAGCAAGATGGAGTGGCGAACATAAAGACGTCATTTCATCCTAGAAAAAAGTTTATGCCTATTTGCTTAGAACTATCTAATAAGAAGGACTCTATAATTTTCCATTTTTAATAAGTTGCTTTTCAGTTACGCATCCTTGTCTTTGTGTGCTATATGAGTCGCAAAACATGACCGACTTAAATAAAATTGCATGCGAACAATGCAGGTGTACAAGTACCCATCGTTTGGTGCTAACTGAATCTCCATGACCCATAACCAAATCTATGGAGCTCTACCAAACGAGTGTGATTTGACCACTTATTAGCTAACTCTTATCCTTAACTCAGGGGTAAGAATGTGATCCAAAGTGGGTGTGACTCGACCATCCACTCTCAAGCTCGTGCCTAGAGTTTTCCAGAACATTTATGCCTTGCTTGGAGCTTGGCAGGCTTGGAATCCAATCTAAAGTGGACGTAACATGACCGTCCATGCAATAACTCTTACCCTTGACCTATTAGGGGGAGTATAAATCACAAAAGGACGTGATCCGACCGTCCATCAATGAACTCGAAATGGATGTGACGCGACCATCTTTCACCCAAATCTTACCCTTGACCCAATAGGGGGAATATAAATCACAAAAGGACGTGACTTGACCATCTAATACGAGATGGATGAGACTCGACCATCCATTTGCTAACTTTGTCCCACGATTCGGCGGGAGGAGTATAAAACCACCTAGGATATGACTTGACTGTCTAACCCAAAGGATATATGACCTAACCATCCATCGGCTAACTCCTACCTTCAATCCGTCAGTGCGAGTAGAAACTTAGGACGGGCATAACCCAACTACCCATTCGCTAACTCGGACCTTAGACCCAACAGAAACAGTAAATTCATAAGGATGAGGTTTGACCATCCATGCACTAACTCTGTGAACCCAAGACTAGGGGTGGAAGTACAATCGCCTAAAAGCTGAATATGACATCTTAACACTATGGCTCGTGCCTAATATTTGGTATAACATAAGACAACGACTAAAAGGATGCCTTAGGATGGAACAATTGGAATAACTTGAGCATTAGCTCATGACCTAAATCCACATCGTCATGGTCATCTTCATTTCCAACATCTACTATTTTGTCTTCCTCAACGTCATCCTAAGCTTTCTCAACCTCCTGACAGGGGACTGGGGGCACGTTAAGGCTGGCGTGACCTGCTTCTGGCTATGCATGGCCACCCACAACTTCTTCGGGAGCTTCCTCGACTTGGCCAGTACCACGATCCCCCTTATAGGAGTTGGTACTGAGTTATACTTGTTAGTAAAAACAACAAAACAACTTTTGATTACAATTCCATAGAACTTTGCAATGACCTATAGTCATATGAACATGCTTGGGAGCCAATGGAAAAAGTATGTGCGAGGATGTATGAGCACGTATGCATACTCAACGTGTAATTTCCTAGATCGACGGAATTTGAATTCTTACTTGAGACTTTAAAAAAAGAAACCAGTTCAAATAATTGAGGCCTATTATTTCAAACAACTAGCTCAATGGAATCGAGCACAAACAATTATCGAGAGAATACATTTCGATTTTATAGTGTCAAATATTGACCAAGCATCGCAACGAACGATTAAGGATATGACTTTTCACAAAAAGGAACTCAACAGAAGGGTAACAACCATTCGAGGCATATAGTGAAATCCTTTCCGACTATCCTAACTTGTCTTGATTCAAAGCATGTCATGTTTGCAACAAGTCGAACTTTGGGGGGAAAGGGTTATCTGGCCTTTTGAATCAGCTATATTCGTGCTGATTGGATAAGTTAGACTCGACGATTATCGAGGAGGCAGCTTAGAGAGAAGATCGTAGGGTTCAGATACCAAGTACAAATAAGACCATAAATTGGAGGCAAACCATCCCAAGAAATTCCAAAGTTAGAAAATCACTAGGTAAGGGATCATCAGTGATCCCGCATGAGTCATCACCGATCCCGCACCTAGGAAAGAAAATCACTAGGTGATGATCATCACCGATCCTGCACCTGGGGAAGAAAATTACTAGGTGAGGGATCATCACTGTTCCTACAACTAAGGTAAGACCAACTCAAGTGCTGAATCCCACTAAGTGTGGGATCGGTACCGATCCCTTCCCTAGGCGACTGGTACTGATCCCCAAATCTTCATCCAAAGTGACCCTTACTCCTTCCACTCACTACCGATGAAGCCAAGAGCCTATTTCAAGTTTCATTCCATCGATTCTATGCAATTCACTATCGATCTCCATAAGACGGTAGTCGAACAAACTCAAAAGAGCAACACCTTGTGAGATACTACGTATGGATTGGTATCCACCCTTCATAGGGGATCGGTACCGATACCTAAGGGTATCTAAAAATATGTCCCCGCTCCTATGGCACTTTACTCTAGCTACATAGTAGCCTGATTTCAGTGTTGTTCCAACTTCCAGAGTCTCTATGCATCATATTGGCAATTTCCATATGCTGTTTAAAGCAGCCATTCAACCTTCTACAGATCCATCGCTTAGACCAAAAAACATCTAGGCAACTATGCAAAACAACCTTGGAAACATGAAGCCAACAAAAAAGGGAGCCAACACAAAGAAACGCAAGCTCCCTACCTACATCCTTAGTGAATTTGGGGACGTGACTTCTTGGGAGACTTGGTCTTGGCGGCGAGGTTCTGGAAGAGAAATATTAGCGGGATGTTTGGTCGTTTACCCTTATAAATACAGACGACACGATTCATTTTAAGGATCTTTATGCTGCTGCTACATACAAACTCTGTTGTACTCTAGGATCCCTACCAATCACTCATACTTGTAATCATATTAAATAGTGCAAAAGTAATAAAATTATTCAAGTGGACTTAGGCCAAGGTTTCCAAACCACTATAAATTTGTGTGTGCTTGTTATTACTTAGTTTTCACTTACTTTCTTCGTTTAATCTCTACTCTCTTCCTCTTTTGGGTGTTTGTGCAATTTTTGGTTAAAACAGTTGCCAAAATTGGGAACACACAGTCATCCCTTCTTTCTTAACCAGACCTTCTCATCAATACAAAATCTTTCAGATCATCAATCTTATTTCTTCTTTCCAGTCCCCTAATTCGTTTAGCTAACACTGGATCATCCCTTTATTTAGAAGCAATCCTTTCGCCCATTACCAGACGAACTTCCAAACAAGACAATATAGCGGTACTTTGACTAGAACTGGTAGTCGATCTTAACTGCAAACTACAAGTAGTCAATGCCTCATGATCCTTCCATTCTGCCAACATCGCATTCTTCTGTTTCCTACTAAGAGCATCCATAAGTTTATTTCCTTTTCCTGATGTTTACTCGATACCAAAATCATAAGCTACTAAAAACTCCAACCATCTCTGTTGTCTTATATTCAACTCTTTCTGAGAAAATACGTACCTCAAAGACTTATTATCCATATATAACACGAATTGTTCTCCTAAGAGGTAGTGTCTCCACACTTTCAATGCAAATATCACTGCCGATAATTCCTAATTATGAGTCGAATATCTAACTTTATGCGGTCTGAGTTATCAAGAAACGTAGGCAATAACTTTACCCTTCTACATCAACACAACTCCTAATCCAGTTCCATATGCATTTGTATCCACCACTAAATCTTGATTTCCATCTGGAGCAACTAACACGGGCACATTGGTCAACAAATGCTTTAATTTAAGGAATGCTTCCTCACATATATCAGACCAAATAAACTTCACATTCTTTCTGGTTAGTCTATTTAAGGGTGCTGTTATACGTGAGAAATCCATAATAAATCTCCAGTATTATCTAGCCAGTCCAAGAAAACTTCTTATCTCTGCCACCGTCTCAATCTCTTCCAACGATTTACAGCATCTATCTTAGATGGATCCACATATAAGCCTTCTTCTGAGACTACATTTCCAAGAAACTTCACTTCTCTTTTCTAAAAGTGACACTTAGAAAACTTTACTTTCAACTGATGCTGCCTCAGCGTCTCTAGTGCTATTCTAAGATGAATCTCATGTTCTCTTTCATCCTTAGAATATATCAGGATGTCATCAATAAATACCAATACAAACCTATCCAAGTGTACTTGAATATCCGGTTCATCAAGTCCACGAAGAAAGTAGGTGCATTAGTCAATCCGAATGGAATTACTAACTACTCGTACGAACCATACCTCGTTCGAAATGTCGTCAAAGGAATGTTGTCCTCTACCACTCTCAATTAATGGAACCCTATCACCAACTCTAACTGGGAAAATACTTTGGCTTCACTCAACTGATCAAACAAATCATCAATCCTCGGCAAAGGATATTTATTCTTTATCGTCCTGTCATTCAGCTTACGATAGTCAATACACAGTTTCAATGACCCATCCGATTTCTTCATGAATACCGTGGCCACTCTCCAAGGGAACTATTTGGTCTAAAAGAACTCTTTCCTTCTAAGTCCACTAGCTGTACTAGTAACACCCCTAATTTTAAATAGCATTATTCAGAAGATTTAATTAGATAAATTAAATAGAATAATGTAGTGATTAGAGTGATAAGGGAATTGAGATTTATAATCGAATTAGGGTTGTTCCTTAACTAAATGGATTTATGAAAATGGTTTATAAGTTAAATACTAAGAGAATAAGGCATGGGCAATATAGGAATAGCCGAACCCCATAACCCCTAAACCCCTTACTCATTCTCATTCACATTTTCATAAATCAATAACATAAACAAAGGAGAAACAAGGTCGACCATAACCCTAGGAGAAGTGTAATGACCCTAAAATAAAATAAAAATAAAATGAAAAATATACATTTATACTAAGAAATTCTGAAATTATAAAATATATATAATGCATTAAAACAGAAAAAAAAAATTTGGCAATAAATAAAATTTACATGGGAGCTTCTGTTTGATAAAATGCAAGGGATTAAGGTGATTAAAAGAAAAATTGGAACTCAAAATAAATATAGCTCTATGTCCAAAGAATTATATAAATACATACATTAATATATATGGAGTGTTTTCTGTTTTATTTAAAGATAGAATAAGTTGAAGTTTAATAAAAAGGTTTACATGTCTTATAATTGTGCTAAAAATAATTAGCATAATATATGTGATTTTTTATTTAAATATAGAAGGAGTTACTGATTTGACAAAGAGGCAGAAATATATATATATATACATATATAATCAAATAAAAATTTCCATATCTTATATTTATTTCAAGCAAATAATATGGGTGAATAATTTTTACATTACATAATAAGGTATGATAGTATGCATGATTGAATGGAGATAATAGATAGGTAGAAAATACAAAGGAGATTTTCAGATTCCTTAAACTTATAAAAAGAAATAATAAACCGAGGGTCACATGCATATGGCATGAGTAGAAAAGAGTCATGAAAATAGTATTGAGTGTTTAAAAATGCATGATCCCCGAAATAACTAATTAAAGTAAACTAATGTGTGCATTTCCAATTTATGACCACACAGGAATATGATATGTACATGAACATCTAAGGGTATCAGGGGAATTACCCATTTTCTTAAACCCTAGAATGGATTTATAAATAACTGCACATAACCAAATCCATCATTCTCTCTGGATCAAAACAAAAATAAAATAAACTAGGAGAAACACTAGCTTGAGGCTTTGGGGGATTTGCTGTTCAAAGGATTAAGGCAGTGAAAGGAAAACATTAAGTGAGTATTTATCCTTTGTATGCAATGGCATTAAGTCCTATTGCAGGCAGCCTAAAATATTATGAGTCATTTAAATCTCTGAAATGATTTGTTATGGGTGATATGGATGTTTGTTTGTGCATTTTTGATTGGAGCATTAATCTGTAAGTGGGCTTTTAGAGTTAACATGTTTTGAGCATTCTTGTTCTATGTTATCATCATTAAACATGGATATAGATTAAATAGGGGAACATGGGGTTGAACCAGAAAATATACAAGCAGTTATATCTTTCTGAAATATGAATGAAAGAAAAACTAAATTGGTCACTTGGGAGATAGTCAATGATCTGCTTACTTCAGGTGGGAGCAAGTATATGCATGGTGCAACTGCACCCAGAGGCCTTTGTGTGTTGGAATAATTTAAACAACCTGGGAGTTTCCTTCACAATGCATACATAGTGTTCATTTGACAAGGAGATGTAGACCATAAAATGAATAAGGAATGGGATTTATAAATTTGGGTTATGAATATCTAGACAGGGAGTTAAATTAATCAGGATTAATGTGATGTTCTGGTTATTTGCTGGGTGAAAATTTGGAGTATAAAACCTGAGTTTACTTATCTAGATTTGGGGAGAATGAATTAAGAATTGTACATATGTTTATTTTAACTATTTGCTGTGTATTGTTTAAGTAGATGAATGTGTTTGTATCACTTTGTATGAACCAAAACAAGCTAAGTAAAAAAATCTGTTAAACTAGGAAGGCACTGCAAGATTATCAAAAAAAAATTATGAATATGTATACAAAATTGATAAATGCTCATACCAGTGAAAATTGACCCTTTTGGTTGCCCTTGCAATCATCTGGGTGTCTCATTAAAATTGGGGCAGCTCAGTGATTTGCTTGCAGGAAGATGAAGTTGGCTTGATGAATGAAGATGGCAATTAGCTGCTAGTATAAATAAAAGAAACTAGTTTTAAAAATCTGTAGTTGCTTTGTAATGAATTTATTAGTCAAATTGTATGTTGTAATTGAAGTTTCTTGTAAGGAGATTACTAAGTATTTGGGTTGAAAACATGTACTTAAGTAAAACCTGTTGTGAGTGATCATTGATGATGTTTGGTTAACTACCAATTTCTTTTATGAATGTCTGATTTGGAGAAAAATAAGGAGATAGACATATCATATACATATGATATGTGCATATATATTTGATCTCTGATTTTTATTGCTTATATTTTGTCTTAAGGAAATTAAACAGCTAAGGGGGTTGGTTTTTGAAATGAACTCTCAAAATTTTAGTAGGATATTCAAGTGAAATGAATTTGTGCATGGAAGGTAAGTGATACTGGCATGTGCATGAATTCTGGAAATTTGTATATAATTGAGTATTTAAATTTCAAATAGAACTATGAGAGCAGTAGACCTGAAAGATACTGAATTTTGAATAATTGATTGAATACATATAAGAATGCATTTCCAGAAAACTTAAACTAGGCATAAACATGCTTGGGATTAGGAGTAGGACTTTGTAGAAGTTTGTTAATATAAGGGATATGGGTTTGCAAGTGGTAAAAGAGGGACTATGGTCGGCCTAGATGGCCATGAGTCAAACCCTTGGAGCCTGGAACCACTTCATTTCAATTAATAAAGTGTAAGTGCTTCTGGGACAAATCAAAGAAAACAAGCAGCCCTTAAATAACACCAAGTAGATCCGATAAATCACCAAGAATGTAAGTCTGCACCATATTAAACTTAAAAATGCTAAAAGTCCTCATCCATTCAACCTGAAATGATAAATGGAAATTAGATCCAATATCCTTCCCTGCAAGCATAATTTGTAAGTAATTTCATGCAAATACTTGATAACTATCATGAGATCAAGTAAATGCTATTTTAGTGTTAATAGAATTATTTAGGCAGATAAATATATATAAGTCAAATAAATATATATAAGTGTTATAATTTGCCAAAATGTACCTCTGGCAGTAGAACAAGACTTAGAAAAGAAATAAGTGGCTATGTCAATAGCTTGTATGGTATTTTTATTTCTATTTGATTTAAATTCCCTCTGATGAAAAAAAAAATAAAGAAACAATTGTATATCATCAAATATATAATTGACTTAATTTGTTTGTACACTGATATGATTATATTGGTAAAACCAGGATCTTGGGAAAAATATTTGGAAATTATATAAATATTCAAATATAAAAGTAATGAGGTTTAGTGGTGAATTCCTCTTGAATGTAAAAAAAAAATCTATGTGTTATAGAGTGAGGGTCACCACAGTTGGTATCAGAGCTATGTTTTAAATAACATAGTAAATGTTGTTGTATGCATATGGATGTTTGAATGCATTGTTTGAATTATTGGTGTTGAATGCTTTTTTTTTATGTCAAAAAAAAAATATATGCGTGTACATGTGATACATGCACAGTGTGCACAGAAATAAAAATAAACCAAGTAAAGACACCAAAAATTGATAGGGGTAAATAAACTAACATAAAAATCATATTTATAGCATTATGGTAGGACCAAGGCATCATACAGGTGCAGGATCATCACGTGAGCCACCTGTGATGAGCATGGAGGATTTTGTGAGAGCTTTAAGGGATGGAATGGCACCAAGGCAAGACAATCCTCATGAGGAACTCTCCAAACTGCTTAAGACATGTACCACTTTGGGAGGAAAGGATTTTGAAGGTACTTAAGGAGCTATAGGTGTTCAAACTTGGATAAGAACTATGGAGAGGGTCTTCACAGATATGCAAATCAATGACCAAAGGAGGAGACAGATAGCTTCAAGGAAATTGAAGGGGGTTGCACTGGATTGGTGGGAAGTTGTGACAGCAGGAAGACAAGAGGATACTATCACTTGGAATAATTTCAAGGACATGCTTGAGGCCAGATTTGTCCCAGCATCTGCCAAGGCCACACTGCTAGAAGACTTTATTAGATTAAGGCAAGGAAGCATGAGTGTGAATGAATACACTCAGAAGTTTGAAGCATTATCCAAGTATGGAATGGTGTTAATAGGGAATGTAGAAGCAAAGAATGCAAGGTACATTCAAGGCTTGAACCCTAGTCTGTCAAGGGCAATGTTGCCATACAAGGACAAAACATTTGATCAGGTAATTGATCTAACACTCTCATTTGAGCAACATGACACTACAAGGGAGAAATTCAGGAATATGAAGCTCAATAAGAAGAAGGGTGGTCAGAACAAAGTGCAACCTTATGACAAGAGAAATGCAAGTAAAGGAGTTAAGAAAGGGGAAGGAGCAATAGCACCTGAAAGCAAGAAATTCACTCATTGTTTTAATTGTGGAAAAGCTGGACATTATAGTAACCAATGCCCTGACCCTAAAATACCTAGAGGAGGCTGCTATAATTGTGGAAAGATGGGTCATCTCAAGAAGGATTGCCCAGAAACCAATAGGGGAACAGCAAGGGTAGGAGCTTTGGCAGCAGGTAACACTGGGAATGTTGGGCAACTTGAAGGTATAATTTTTATTCATACCCAACCAATATCAGTAATATATGACACTGGTGCCTCACATTCACTAATATCTCTAGAAATTACAAAGAAATTAGCACTTGCATGTGTTTCTATTGATCAGCCCTTAATTGTACACAGTCCCATAGGGAGTCATTGTATGTTAGGGATGAAGTGTATGGGTCTGAAATTAATTATAGGGGGTTATGAATTTAATTCAGACTTATATACCTTAAATTACCCTGGTATTGGGATTATTTTGGGGGTAGATTGGTTAATGAGAAATAAAGCAATTTTAAATTTAGAAAATCTTACTATTTCTTTGGAGACAAATGAAGGCAAAAGAATTACCATCTTAAGTGAAATAGCAAAGAATACATGTTTTAATAAAATCTGGAGTATTAATGAAGTTCAAAAGGAATTAAAAATAGAGGAAATCCCAGTAGTCAATGGATATATAGATGTGTTTGGAGAAGTGAAGGGAATTCCTCAAAATAGACCAGTTGAATTTAAAATAAAATTAATGCCAGGAACAAATCCAATCATTAAGAAGCCTTATAGAATGGGTCCAAAAGAGTTGGTAGAATTAAAACATTAACTAGAAGAATTAGAAGAGAAAGGATTCATAAGATCAAGTAGTTCCAATTGGGGTTCCCCGGTGCTTTTTGTTAAGAAGCATGATGGAACAATGAGGATGTGTGTGGATTACAGGGATTTAAATAAGGTGACCATCAAGAATAAGTACCCACTGCCTAGAATAGATGATCTATTTGACCAATTGCATGAAGCTAAAATATTTTCAAGGCTAGACTTAGCCTCTGGATTTCACCAAATGAATGTTGCAGAGGAAAGCATTAAGTACACAGCCTTCAACACAAGGTATGGCCTTTATGAATTTCTAGTAATGCCATTTGGTTTGACCAATGCTCCCTCCTATTTTGTAGACTTGATGAATATAATTTTTAGAGACTTTTTGGATAAGTTTGTCTTGGTATTTATAGATGACATATTAATTTATTCAAAGACAGAAAATGATCATGCCATGCACCTACATTTAGTATTATCCAGACTTAGAGAACATGAATTAAAAGCCAAGTATTCAAAGTGTACATTTTGGCAACATGAAGTGAAATTCTTAGGACACATAGTGTCACAGCAGGGAGTAAGTGTAGATCCAAGCAAGGTCATTGCAGTTCAAACATGGAGTAGACCCAAGACAGTGACTGAGGTGAGGTCATTCTTAGGTTTGGCAGGGTACTATAGGAGGTTCATCAAGGATTTTTCAAGAATAGCAGCACCAATGACCAAACTAACCAAGAAGAACCAACCATATGTGTGGACTGAGCAGTGTGAACAAGCTTTTGAGAAATTGAAACAAGCATTGGTGGAAGCTCATGTCCTACAAATCCAGAAGCAAATGAAGGAATGGTTGTATACACTGATGCTAGTGGGTCTGGGTTAGGTGCAGTGCTTATGCAACATGGCAAGGTGGTGGCATATGCATCAAGACAGCTTAAACCCAATAAAACCAAATATGCAACTCATGATCTAGAATTAGCTGCAATAGTGTTTGCACTAAAACTATGGAGGCATTATTTGCTTGGGGCAAAATTTGAATTATTCACAGATCATCAAGCATTGAAATATTTATTTTCTCAAAAAGATTTAAATATGAGGCAAGCAAGGTGGTTGGAGTTTCTAGCTGCATATGATTTAGATATTTTGTACACTCCTGGAAAAGCTAATAGAGTGGCAGATGTTTTGAGCAGAAATCATGTTAGATTAGCCAGTTTGATGATTGATGAATTTAAAAACCTTGTAGTGCTTGGGGAGGCAGATATATACAGCAAGGATGAAGTGAATTTTAAAGAACATGGTGATATGGTGGAGTATGGTACACTGGGAATAATCACAGTGAAGTCTAATCTGGTGGAGAAAATTGGTGGCATGCAAGACCAAGATAAAAATTTGAAGGAAAAGAAGGAAATGTTACTTAGCAACCTTGAGTTGGAAAATTTTAAAATAGATTCCAAGGGTTATTTGAGGAAAAATGATAAGCTTTGTGTACCAGACCTTGCAGAGCTGAAGGAAGAAATCATGAATGAGCATCACAAGACCAAGTACACCATACACCCTGGTGGTACTAAAATGTATCATGATTTAAAAAGAAGCTACTGGTGGCCAGGAATGAAGCAAGCAGTGGCAAGATATGTGGCAAAGTGTTTCACATGTCAACAAATTAAAGCAGACCACCAAAAGCCTTCTGGCATGTTGCAACCTTTGGAGGTACCTCAGTGGAAATGGGAAAGTATTTCCATGGATTTTGTGGATGGTTTGCCTAGAACTAAGAAAGGCAATGATAGTATATAGGTAATTGTCGATAGACTAACCAAATCAGCTCACTTTGTCCCTGTCAGGTCAGATAGAAATGCACATAGGCTTGCACAATTATTTATTAAGGATGTGGTGAGGCTACATGGTATACCCAAGACTATTGTAAGTGATAGAGACACTTTGTTCACCTCAAGATTTTGGGAAAGCTTCCAAGAAGCAATGGGAACACAACTTTGTTTAAGCACTGCCTACCATCCTCAAAGTGATGGGCAAACAGAGATAGTGAATAAAATATTAGAAGATTTACTTAGAGCATGTGTGCTTGATTTTGGGGGTAATTGGGAGGATCATATTCACTTGGCAGAATTTACTTACAACAATAGCTATCAATCAACAATAGGAATGGATCCCTTTGAAGCCTTGTATGGGAGACCCCGCATGTCTCCTTCCTGTTGGTTGGAAGCAGGAGAGGGTGTAATATTGGGGCCAGATCATGTTAAAGAAACTTCCAACATGATTGAATGAGTTAGGCATAGAATGAAGGTAGCACAATCAAGACAGAAGTCTTATGCAGATAGAAAGAGAAAGCCAATGGAGTTTGAAGTAGGAGAGCATGTTTTTCTGAAAGTATCACCAATGAAGAAGGTGTTCAGGTTTGGGAAATCTGGTAAGCTATCACCAAGATTTGTAGGACCATATGAAATTATGCAAAGAATTGGTGCTATGGCCTACAGACTTAAGTTACCTGAGGAGTTGAGTGGTGTGCATCCAGTATTTCATGTTTCTCAATTGAGAAAATGGGTGCATGATGAAGGAGCAATTCTGGAGTCACCTACTCAAATTCAAGTCCAAAAGAATTTGGTTTATACAAATGAACCAGTAGGGATAGTTGCCAAGGAAGAGAAAAAGTTGAGGAACAAGGTGATCAAACTGGTAAAAATTCAATGGAGCTTGGACACAAATGATTGTACATGGGAGGTTGAAGATAAAATGAGGGCTAAATACCCCAATTTGTTTACTGATGAAGAGGTATGTTTAAGCAGCTTATGATGGTTTTTCTAAAATATTATTATATATTGTTTGCTTTCATAAACTGTGAGTATGGGGTTATGGAGTTAAAACAGGCTATAGATTAGTGTTATTTTTTAATTTGAGAAAAATTATGGGGACATAATTCCTTTAAGGGGGAGGGTATGTAATGACCCTAAAATAAAATAAAAATAAAATGAAAAATATACATTTATATTAAGAAATTCTGAAATTATAAAATATATATAATGCATTAAAACAGAAAAAAAAAATTGGCAATAAATAAAATTTGCATGGGAACTTCTGTTTGATAAAATGCAAGGGATTAAGGTGATTAAAAGAAAAATTGGAACTCAAAATAAATATAGCTCTATGTCCAAAGAATTATATAAATACATACATTAATATATATGGAGTGTTTTCTGTTTTATTTAAAGATAGAATAAGATGAAGTTTAATAAAAAGGTTTACATGTTTTATAATTGTGCTAAAAATAATTAGCATAATATATATGATTTTTTATTTAAATATAGAAGGAGTTACTGATTTGACAAAGAGGCAGAAATATATATATATATATACATACAGAATCAAATAAAAATTTCCATATCTTATATTTATTTCAAGCAAATAATATGGGTAAATGATTTTTACATTACATAATAAGGTATGATAGTATGCATGATTGAATGGAGATAATAGATAGGTAGAAAATACAAAGGAGATTTTCAGATTCCTTAAACTTATAAAAAGAAATAATAAACCGAGGGTCACATGCATATGGCATGAGTAGAAAAGAGTCATGAAAATAGTATTGAGTGTTTAAAAATGCATGATCCCCGAAATAACTAATTAAAGTAACCTAATGTGTGCATTTCCAATTTATGACCACACAGGAATATGATATGTACATGAACATCTAAGGGTATCATGGGAATTACCCATTTTCTTAAACCCTAGAATGGGTTTATAAATAACTGCACATAACCAAATCCATCATTCTCTCGGGATCAAAACAAAAATAAAATAAACTAGGAGAAACACTAGCTTGAGGCTTTGGGGGATTTGCTATTCAAAGGATTAAGGCAGTGAAAGGAAAACATTAAGTGAGTATTTATCCTTTGTATGCAATGGCATTAAGTCCTATTGCAGGCAGCCTAAAATATTATGAGTCATTTAAATCTCTGAAATGATTTGTTATGGGTGATATGGATGTTTGTTTGTGCATTTTTGATTGGAGCATTAATCTGTAAGTGGGCTTTTAGAGTTAACATGTTTTGAGCATTCTTGTTCTATCTTATCATCATTAAACATGGATATAGATTAAATAGGGGAACATGGGGTTGAACCAGAAAATATACAAGCAGTTATATCTTTCTGAAATATGAATGAAAGAAAAACTAAATTGGTCACATGGGAGATAGTCAATGATCTGCTTACTTCAGGTGGGAGCAAGTATATGCATGGTGCAACTGCACCCTGAGGCCTTTGTGTGTTGGAATAATTTAAACAACCTGGGAGTTTCCTTCACAATGCATACATAGTGTTCATTTGACAAGGAGATGTAGACCATAAAATGAATAAGGAATGGGATTTATAAATTTGGGTTATGAATATCTAGACATGGAGTTAAATTAATCAGGATTAATGTGATGTTCTGGTTAGTTGCTGGGTGAAAATTTGGAGTATAAAACCTGAGTTTACTTATCTAGATTTGGGGAGAATGAATTAAGAATTATACATATGTTTATTTTAACTGTTTGCTGTGTATTGTTTAAATAGTTGAATGTGTTTGTATCACTTTGTATGAACCAAAACATGCTAAGTATAAAAATCTGTTAAACTAGGAAGGCACTGCAAGATTATCAAAAAAAAATTATGAATATGTATACAAAATTGATAAATGCTCATACCAGTGAAAACTGACCCTTTTGGTTGCCCTTACAATCATCTGGGTGTCTCATTAAAATTGGGGCAGCTCAGTGATTTGCTTGCAGGAAGATGAAGTTGTCTTGATGAATGAAGATGGCAATTAGCTGCTAGTATATATAAAAGAAACCAGTTTTAAAAATCTGTAGTTGCTTTGTAATGAATTTATTAGTCAAATTGTATGTTGTAACTGAAGTTTCTTGTAAGGAGATTACTAAGTATTTGGGTTGAAAACATGTACTTAAGTAAAACCTGTTGTGAGTGATCATTGATGATGTTTGGTTAACTACCAATTTCTTTTATGATTGTCTGATTTGGAGAAAAATAAGGAGATAGACATATCATATACATATGATATGTGCATATATATTTGATCTCTAATTTTTATTGCTTATATTTTGTCTTAAGGAAATTAAACAGCTAAGGGGGTTGGTTTTTGAAATGAACTCTCAAAATTTTAGTAGGATATTCAAGTGAAATGAATTTGTGCATGGAAGGTAAGTGATACTGGCATGTGCATGAATTCTGGAAATTTGTATGTAATTGAGTATTTAAATTTCAAATAGAACTATGAGAGCAGTAGACCTGAAAGATACTGAATTTTGAATAATTGATTGAATACATATAAGAATGCATTTCCAGAAAACTTAAACTAGGCATAAACATGCTTGGGATTAGGAGTAGGACTTTGTAGAAGTTTGTTAATATAAGGGATATGGGTTTGCAAGTGGTAAAAGAGGGACTATGGCCGGCCTAGATGGCCATGAGTCAAACCCTTGGAGCCTGGAACCACTTCATTTCAATTAATAAAGTGTAAGTGCTTCTGGGACAAATCAAAGAAAACACCAAGCAGCCCTTAAATAACACCAAGTAGATCCAATAAATCACCAAGAATGTAAGTCTACACCATATTAAACTTAAAAATGCTAAAAGTCCTCACCCATTCAACCTGAAATGATAAATGGAAATTAGATCCAATATCCATGCCTGCAAGCATAATTTGTAAGTAATTTCATGCAAATACTTCATAACTATCATGAGATCAAGTAAATGCTATTTTAGTGTTAATAGAATTATTTAGGCAGATAAATATATATAAGTCAAATAAATATATATAAGTGTTATAATTTGCCAAAATGTACCTCTGGTAGTAGAACAAGACTTAGAAAAGAAATAAGTGGCTATGTCAATAGCTTGTATGGTATTTTGATTTCTATTTGTAAATTCCCTCTGATGAAAAAATAATAATAAAGAAACAATTGTATATCATCAAATATAATAATCTTAATTTGTTTGTACACTGATATGATTATATTGGTAAAACCAGGTTCTTGGGAAAAATATTTGGAAATTATATAAATATTCAAATATAAAAGTAATGAGGTTTAGTGGTGAATTCCTCTTGAATGTAAAAAAAATCTATGTGTTATAGAGTGAGGGTCACCACAAGAAGAGGAGCTCAAAATCAATTAGAGGCTAAGAATCAAGCTAGGAAGATTAATGTGAAGAACAAATCTCAAGTTCCTTATCCAAACAAAATTAATAATGATCTAATCCATCTCATATAAGTCCTTTTTGAACGTTTAATTTTGGGTTTAAGTTTAAAACCGTTCGGATGGATGAATGATTATACGCTTTTATTTATATGCCATGTTATAATTTAAAGAAGGATTTTTTGGGATGATATAATTTGATTTTAAGGTTAAAATCGTGCAAATTGATTTTCAAATGTCATGACGTTTGAATATGTTATGTAAAGCATTATTTTGGAGATTAGTTTAAATTTTCATAATATTCTAAGCTATATGGATAATTTATTATGAATTTTGAATGGAAGAAATATATAATTTTAGGTTTAAATTATTTAAGGCAATCAAGTATTGTTTTTGGATCTAAAATATATATATATTAGAAAACATATTAAAAGTGAATAATTGTGATTTTTAGGGATTTTTCTAAGGGTATTTCTATGGTTATTAAATTATTTAAGTTAGTGGACTTAAATTTTTTGTTAAGGGGAAGGGCTTATTTGTTAAAATGATTTCATTTGTTAATTGATGAATTCGGCAGCCATTAAGAAAAGAATTTTTGATAAAGACCTGGCAATCAATTATATTTTGGTAAATATGCAAGTAAGGTAATAAGAAATTACTTTGAAAGGCAAAAAAATTAGTTTTGTTTCAAATTACAACTTCGCCACTTCCATTTACTAGCCTCCGTCACCATACTTCCGCTAATGACCTTTCGCACCTATTCGAAACTAATGCACATGGTATCAAGCTATTGATACATAGTGTATTGGAGAAAGGTGGAAGGGACTTTGTCCAAGGCATTCTTTCAAAGGGGTTGAGACATTCTTATTAGCTTTTGAATCTATTACTTGCCTTTGTTATTAAAGAAGCTTTCGAAAGGGTTGCCGTATTTTGAACTCATTCGATACCTAGCAGCCACATTCATACCTTTCGAATTGGCTAAAGGCCGCATTTCTTTATGGCCTTATAACAATGAGTTCGAAAGGAAGGCTTTTGTTTTATTAACATCGAAGCCGCTTTCCCAATGCTTTCGAAAGTGTCCTTTTAACCGCTTTTATCAATAGCCTCTGAGGCAATGGTTTTGATAGGATGGTTTCGAAGCTATACCCTTCCCCAATTCTTTTTCTTAAGATTAATGCTTTTGAAAGAAAAGCAAAGCTTTTGTTCTCTTTGACCCAGTAGTTATAATTAATGTTAAACCCAATGATTTCAAAAGAGATACTTTGAAATGGTTTCGAAGCTATGATTCCGTAAATTCTTACTTGAACTAAATGCGTACGAAAGGTATGTTTTAAGTGTTCGAAGGTATATCTTAAAGTGTTTCGAAAGGAAGGTTTCAACGCTTTCGAAAGATATATTGGATGGTCTCCAAAGAGAACATCTAAGGTTTTAAGTAATGATACAAAGAGTATAGTCGAAAGCCTTTGTTTTCAAATTTGATAACCCAATCTCATTTTTAAAGTAAATACATGGCAATATGAACGAATTTGGAAATGGCATTTAACTTTTTTTAAAGGAATTTTTCCTTAATAAAGATAGTGGGTTAAGGGTATTAACCATATTTCATTAGAAAGATGATTATCAGGAAATTAACCATGGATATTTATATTGTTATGTTATTTGATTAGTTATCATTAATGCTTGTGTAACTATATTAACTTCATTTATAACCCATAATTGCATCTTGGGGTAAGGGCAAAATAACAGGCCAAGTTGACCCAGTAGTGAATATATATATATATATATATATATATATATTGAATCTAACTTCTGTGTGAGTAGAATTGCATCCAGGAGGTCAGACAAACCAGAGTATAGGATAGACTGATCAAAGGATTATTCTTTAGACAGGTTCTTAGTAAGCCCATGAAAACTATGTATGGCGATTGTTTTTAGTATGGGCCAATAGTCTTAATGATCCCACGAAAACTATGTCTGGAATAAGTTATTGAAAATTAATAAGTTCATAGTGATCCCATAAAAACTATGACATGAGAGATGTTTTGAGAATCCAATACGTTCATAGTGACCCTATGAAAACAATGATGAGATGATGTTATTGGTAGACACCAATAGGTTCTTAGTGATTTCATGAAAACTATGAAACTGGACAGATAGTCTGTAAGTTTGGAATAGGTTATTAGTCAGCCCACGAAAACTAATAAGTTAATAGTTACCCTAGAAACAATAACTTGAGACAGATAGTCAGGTAAATGGGAATGGGAAATCAAGAGCATATTACATGTTTGCATATCATCATGATAAATTTTATTATGTTATGTCTCAACCATTGTGGATGCAGGTGCATAGTATATAGTTATTATAAATTTGGTTGACATACTAGTGAGGGGAAAATGCATTACGCTAAACGACATGGTCTCACTATACATCTATATGGTTTGAGATGGTAGGTTATTATTCACACCAGACATTTTTGTCTGACTCGATATGTTATCCCCTTAAACTCTTGGGTGCACAATTAATTTTGAGTAGTTGAGAGTTAAGATTTTCAGGTTCTCCTTTAGACGAAAAAGCTTTTGGAGACGTGTAGGAGGCAAGCTAACTATTAGGAGTTCTTTTTATTTGATTTCGATGTGTTTTGGACGGAATGGAAAAGTTGTTTAGTGCCTATATTTAGACTCTTATCAACTATGGGGGCATTTTCATATGTTGCTCTTGGCATATTTTGTAATAAATTGTAATTTCTCTGAACGTGGCTTACGTACGAGATTATGTAATGAATCTGAAATGATATCTGTAATGAAATGAGAAATTTGTTTTAAATTTAGTTTAATTTTTTTCATATTCATGTGTTTCTAGTACATTAATGTATCTAACATTACCGCATTTGATCACCAAGAAATAATAACTATGGATGACTACAGCATCCATAGCGGTTAGTTTTGGGCCTCCAAATGGGGGATATTACAAGTTGGTATCAGAGCATAGGTTTATGTAAATTTAAAAGAAATTCGAACCTAAAAGACTTTCAAAACATAATGCAATGAATCTGAAAATAAGACTAGGTTTTGGATTAATTCTATAGTAACGTACTTGCATTATATATAAGTACGTTTTCCCTCCCTCTTAGACCGTTCTTCTATATCTTACTAAGGCACGTATGGATGTAGGAAACGGAAGAGGAAACCTTGGTGGAGGAAGCACCATAACTAATTCAAATGCTCGACCCAATACTAGAAGGAATCTGGGTCGACATGCAAATGCTATTCCAAACGCAAATGCCAACGTAGATGCTAGAATCCTGCCAGTAGATATGGGAATGATGTATCACTTCTTTGTTAATCTGATGCTAGCTGGAGTAGCTGCAGGAGTAGCTAGAGGAAATGCTGTGAATGTTGGAGGATCTAATCCCATGGCCCTAATTGGAAAAACTATGCTAGCCTGAGCAGGGATTACACGAGCCTTGGTGGGAAGCCGTTTTTGGGAATTGAGGATGCTGTTGTAGTAGAAAACTGGTTATTGCACTATGAAAGAATTTTCGTTGACTTAGGATTAGATGATGAGTAGAAGAGAAGACCTGTTTCACGACAGTTGTAGGGAGCAGCACTTTATTGGTGGAATAGTGTTACCGTAGGAGTTCTCGAGGAAGAGTTGACTTGGGAAGAATTTCAAAGGATATTCGAAGAGAGATTCTTGTCTGAATTTTCCAAGTCAGTATTTTTGAGAATGTTCATCGACTTAGTGCAAGGTGAGATGTCGATGATTGAGTATACTATGAAGTTTAATGTGTTGTCCAGATACAGATATGCAACCATTGACACCATCATTAAAAGGAACGAGAAGTTTATTCTAGAATTAAGTCCCGAGATTGCGATGGTGACTATGCCACACCTTCGTGATCCAAGTACAGTTGTAGTGGAGATGGAAATCAGGAATGAGGAGATGCTTTCTACTTATGGGAGGTGAAGGAGGTTGGAACCTAGGATTCTAAGGGCAAGAAGAGGAAATTCTTTAAAAAGGAAGGAGCTTAGAAAGGAGGGGCTGCCAAGAAAGGGAAAGCCGATGTAGTTTGCTACAAGTTCGACAAGAAAGGACATTATGCTCATGAAGGTCGAACTTGAAAAGGGAAAAAGATTGCAGGTAAGAAAGTAGTGAAATGCTTCAACTGTGACCAAATTGGACACTGCAAGAATCAGTGTCCAAAACCAGTTAGAGCGGATAAGGTAAAGGTTTTTGCTTTGGAACCATCTTCTTCAAGACCAGTTGCTGTTGAGAAGGGAAAGACTGTGATGGAAGGTACGCTTTTGATTCATAGTATACTAGTTTGGGTACTATTTGATATTAGTGCATCGCATTCATTTATATCTCAAGGTTTGGTAGACGAGTTATGTTTAGAACCCTTATACCTTGTTACTTCCTTAAGGGTTGCAAGTCCAATAGGAGGGTACGCAACTCTGAGGATGAGATGTGATCAGTTAGAACTTGAATTGTTAGGTCATAAGTTCGCATGCAGTTGGTATATTTTTGATTTCGTAGGCTTTGCGATCATTTTGGGTATGGATTAGTTAGATAGGTATGGTGCTAGGATATTTTTGCATGATAGGGAAATATCGCTAAGGCACCCCAATAGTCATAACCGAATTATATGCTCAGTGGAGAAGTCAGACCCAAGTGCTTGTGCTTTGGTGAATGCTATAGAAGTAGAAGAATTGTTGAATTAGGTTTTGGTAGCAGGAGAGTTTGTAGATGTTTTTGAGCTAGTCACAGGACTACCATCGAAGTGAGCCATTGAGTTTCAGATAGATCTTATGCCAGGAGCAGAACCTGTAAGTAGACCACCTAGGAGGATGACACCTACCGAGATGAAGGAATTGAAGGTGTAGCTAGTGGATTTAGAAGGAAAGAATTTCATTAGACCAAGCAGTTTTCCATGGGGAGCGATCGTGGTGTTCGTGAAGAAACCGGATGGGTCGTTAAGGATGTGTATCGACTATCGTAAGTTGAACAAGAAAACGATCAATAATAGGTATAATTTGCCGAGAATCAAAGATTTATTAGATTAGTTGAGTGGAGCCAAGGTATTTTCCCAATTGGATTTGGTGATAGGTTTCCATCAGCTAAGAGTGGCAGATGATAGTATTCTGTTGATGTCGTTTCGAAGTAGGTACGGTTCGTACGAGTGTTTAGTAATGCCATTCGGGTTAACAAATGCGCCAGCTTTCTTCGTGGATTTGATGAACCGAGTATTCCGAGAGTACTTGGATATGTTCATATTGGTATTCACAGATGACATTTTAATATACTCTAAGGATGAAAGAGAGCATGAAGTTCATCTTAGAGTAGTGCTTGATACGCTGAGGCATCATTAACTAAAAGCAATGTTTTCAAAGTGTCATTTATGAAAGAAAGAAGTTAAGTTTCTTGGCCATGTGGTTTTAGGGAAGGGTTGTCAGTTGATCTGGATAAGATCGAAGCTGTTAACAACTGGAAGAGACTAGAGAAGGTGACTGAGATTAGAAGTTTTCTTGGACTCGCTGGCTATTACTGGAGATTCATTAAGGATTTCCCGCGGATAGCAGCACCTTTGACTAAGCTAACCAGGAAGGACGTGAAGTTTATTTGGTCAGACAAATGTGAAGAAGCATTCCTTAAGTTAAAGCATCTGTTGACCAACGCGCCTCTATTAGTAGTTCAGACGGGAATCAAGGATTAGCAGTGTATACCGATGCATGTGGAATCGGATTAGGGGCTGTGTTGATGCAGAAAGGTAAAGTTAATGCCTATGCTTCATGACACTTAGACCGCATGAAGAGAGATATCTTACCCATGATCTAGAGTTGGCTGCGGTGATCTTCACATTGAAAGTATAGAGACATTATCTCTTAGGGGAGAGATTTGAGTTATACATAGATCATAAGTCGTTAAGGTATTTATTCTCTCAGAAGGATTTGAATATGAGACAGTAGAGGTGGCTGGAGTTTTTAGTATCTTATGATTTTTGTATAGAGTATACACCTAGAAAAGGAAATAAAGTATCTGATGCTCTTAGCAAAAAACATCAGAATGTGGTGTTAGCTATGTTAAAAGAATGGAGGGACCTAAAGGCTTTGACTACTTGTAGTGTGCAGTTAGAATCGACTACTAGTTCTAGTCAGAGCACTGCCATCTTATCTTGCTTGGAAGTTCGACCAGTACTGATCGAAATGATTTCTTCTAAGCAGAAAGAGGATCCACTGTTAGCCGAGAAGATTAGAAGGCGAGAGGTCGGAATCATGATTGATGATCTGAAATATTTTAGTCTTGACCAGAGGGGATGGTTGAGAAAGAAGGGACGGTTGTGTGTTCTGAATGTTGGGGACTTAAGAAGAGAAGTTCTTAGGGAATGTCATCAATCAAAATTTATGATTCATCCTAGGGGAACCAAGATGTATCAAGACATGAAGAGGAGTTTCTACTGGGAAGGTATAAAGAAGGATGTTGGCTTGTGGGTAAAGCTATAAGTGAACTGTCAACAAATGAATGCCGAACATTAGAAGTCGAATGGTTTACTTCAACCTTTGGAGATACCAGTTTGGAAATGGGATTCGATATCCATGGATTTTATAGATGGGTTGCCAAGGTCGAATCCAGGAAACGAAAATATATAGGTCATAGTGGACTGGTTGACCAGGAGTGCCCATTTCATTCAAGTTAAGTCAACCAGGACGACACCTGTTTAAGCTAAATTGTTTATAAAGAACATAGTTAGACTACATGGGATTTCTAGTAGTATAGTAGGTGATAGGGATACTTTGTTTATTATCAAGTTCTGGAACAGTCTACAGGATGTGTTAGGTACCAAGCTTAAGATGAGTACTACTTATCACCCTTAGACAGATGGGCAGACAAAGAGAGTCAACAAGGTACTCGAGGATTTGTTAAGAGCTTGTGTGCTAGATTTTGATGGATCTTAGGAAGATCACCTATACTTAGTTGAGTTTTCCTATAATAATAGTTATCAGACTAGTTTAGAAATGACACTTGTCGAAGCTTTGTATGGAAGGCCATGCAAGTCACTAGCATGTTGGTTCGAAACTGGAGACAGATTAGTCTTAGGTCCAGATCTGGTAAGAGGGGCAACAGAGAAGATTGAGTTGATCCGAGGTAGGATGAAGAAAGATTAGTCTAGACAAAAGAGTTAAGCAGATAAGAGGCATAAGGATCTAGAGTTCTCAGTTGGAGATAGGGTTTTCATTAAAGTATCACCGATGAAGGGTGTGGTATGATTCGAAAAGTCAGGAAAACTGGCATCGAGATATGTTAGACCATTCCCAGTTATAGAGAGGATCGGAACACTCGCATATAGAGTAGAGTTTCCGAGCAGTTTGGCAGGTGTACATAACTTATTTCATGTGTCTCATCTTTGTAAGTATGTGCATGATCCAGATACTACTATTCCTCCGACTGCATTGGAAGACTTAATAGTAGAACTGGATCTGACCTTTGTTAGGTAACCAGTTCGGGCTGTAGCGAGAGATAAGAAGAGGTTAAGAAACAAGATAGTCAAGTTGGTGAAAGTTCAGTGGAGCGACAACAAGAAGGACTGTACTTGGGAGATAGAAAACAAGATTAGAGATACTTATCCTAATTTTCTTTAAGGGAATTTTCTATATTTACTTTATACAGACTGTTTGCTAGTTGAGTAGGCTAGTAGAGTAATTAGGAGTGTTACAGATGATTGTTATGCTTTGTATTTAGTTCTTGCTGAATTTCGAGGATGAAATTCTTTAACGAGGGGAGCCTGTAACACCCTTAATTTTAAATAGCATTATTCAGGAGATTTAATTAGATAAATTAAATAGAATAATGTAGAGATTAGAGTGATAAGGGAGTTGAGATTTGAGATCTAATTAGGGCCATGCCTTAAGTATATGGACTTATAAAAAATTTATAAGTTAAATACTTAAGAGAATATGACAAGGGCAATATGGGAATAGCGAAACCTCATAACTCCTAAACCCCTTACCTCATTCTCATTCACATTTTCATAAATCAAAAACATAAACAAAGAAGGAAAATGGTTGGCCATAACCCTAGGAGAAGAGGAGCTCCAAATCAAATAGAGGCTAAGATTCAAGCTCGGAAGATTTAAGTGAAGAACAAATCTCAAATTCTTTATCCAAACAAGGTGAATAATGACCTAAACCATCTCATATAAGTCTTTTTGAACATTTAATTTTGGGTTTAATGTTTAAAACCATTTGGATTGATGGATGATCATATGCTTTGATTTATATGCCATGTTATAATTTAAACAAGAATTTTTGTGGGATGATATAATTCGATTTTAAGATTAAAATTGTGCAAATTTATTTTCGAATGCCATGATGTTTGAATATGTTATGTAAAACATTATTTTGGAGACGGGTTTAAATTTTCATAATATTCCAAGCTATGGATAATTTATTTTGAATTTTGTATGAAAGAAATAGATAATTTTGAGTTTAAATTATTTAAGGCAATCAAGTGTTGTACTCGGGTCTAAAATTTATATATGTTAGAAAACATGTTAAAAGTGAACAATTGTGATTTTTGGAGATTTTTCCTAAGGGTTTTCTATTGTTATTAAATTATTTAAGTTAGATGACTTAAATGTGTTAAATATTTTGTTAAAGGGAAGGGCTTATTTGTTAAAATGATTTCATTTGCTAATTGATCAATTCGGTAGCCGTTTAGAAAAGAATTTTTTATAAAGAACTGGCAACCAATTATATTTTGACAAATTTGGCAAGTTATCTAGAAAGAAATTACTTTGAAAGGGATAAAAACCAGTTTTGTTTTGAATTACAACTTCTTCACTTCCATTTGCTAGCCTCCGTCACCATACTTCCGCTAATGACCTTTCGCACCCATTCGAAACCAATGCACAATCAAGCTATTGATACGTAGTGTATTAGAGAAAGGAGGAAGGGACTATGTCAAAGGCATGATTCCGAAGGGGTTGAAGACATTCTTATAAGCTTTCGAATCTATTACTTGCCTTTGTTTTTAAAGAAGCTTTCGAAAGGGTTGCCGCATTTTGAACACATTTGATGCCTAGTTACCACATTCATACATTTTGAATTTGTCAAAGGTCACTTTTCTTTATAGCCTTATAAAAATGAGTTTGAAAGGAAGGCTTTCATTTTATTAACATTGAAGCCGCCTTCCCAACGCTTTCGAAAGGGTCATTTTAGTCACTTTTATCAATGGTCTCATAGGCAATGGTTTCTATAGGACGGTTTCGAAGCTATCCGCTTCCCAAATTCTTTTTCGTAAGATTAATGCTTTCGAAAGCAAAGCTTTCGCTTTTTTTCTCTTTGACCCAGTAGTTATAATTAATGTTAAACCCAATGATTTCGAAAGAGAAACTTTTAAATGGTTTCGAAGCTATGCTTCCATAAATTCTTACTTGAACTAAATGTCTTCGAAAGGTATGTTTTAAGTATCCGAAGGTATACCTTTAAGTATTTTGAAAGGAAGGTTTCAATGCTTTCGAAAGATACGTTGGATGGTCTTGAAAGTGAACATCTAAGGTTTTAATTAATGATACAAAGAATATAGTCGAAAGCCTTAGCTTTCAAATTTGAGAACCTAATCTCATTTTTAAAGTAAATACATGGCAATATGAACGAATTTGGAAATGGCATTTAACTTTGTTTTTAAAGGAAGTTTTCTTTGATAAAGATAGTGGATTAAGGATATTAACCATATTTCATTAGAAAGATGATTACAAGGAATTTAACCATGGATGTTTATATTATTATGTTATTTGATTAGTTATCATTAATGCTTGTGTAACTATATTCACTTCATTTATAACCCATAACTACACCTTAGGGTAAGGTCAGAATAACAAGGTAGGTTGTCATAGTAGTGAATACATACACACACACACACACATATATATATATATATGTCTGTATATATATATATATGTATGTGTGTATATATATATGTATGTATGTATTTATGTATGTATATATGTATGTGTGTATTGAACTTAACTCATGTATGAGTACAATTGCATCTAGGAGGCAAACAAACCAGAATATAGGATGCCTAAGAATGGTCAAAGGATTATTACTTAGACAATTTCTTAGTAAGCCCATGAAAACTATGTATGGAGATTGTTATTGGCAGGGGCCAATAGGTTCTTAGTGATCCTATGAAAACTATATCCAGAATAAGTTATTGAAAGAGATCAATAAGTCCATAGTGATCCCATAAAAACTATGATATGAGAGATGTTATTGGAGAATCCAATAGGTTCATAGTGACCCCATGAAAACTATGATTAGATGATGTTATTAGTAGACACCAATAGGTTCTTAGTGATCCTATGAAAACTATGAAATCAGACAGATAGTCCGTTAGTTTGGAATAGGTTATTAGTCAGCCCACGAAAACTAATAGGTTAATATTGACCCTAGAAACAATAACTTAAGACAGTTAGGTAAATGGGGATGGGAAATCCAAAGCATATTACATGTTTTCATTTCATCATGATAAATTTTATTATGTTATGTCTTAACCATTGTGGATGCAGGTGCACAGTACATGGTTATTATAAATTAGGTTGAGATACCAGTGAGGGGAAAACCTGTTCTGCTAAGCGGCGTAATCTTAGTAGATATCTATATGATTCGAGATGGTAGGTTATTATTCACAGCAGACTTTTTTGTCTGACTCGAAGTTTATGTTTTTCCCTTAAACTCTCGGGTGCCCAATTAATTTTGAGTAGTTTGAGAGTTAAGGTTTTCAGTTTCTCCTTTAGACGAATAAGCTTTCGGGGACGTGTAGAAGGCAAGCTAGCAATTAAGAGTTCATTTTGTTCGATCCTGATGTGTTTTGGATGTAATGGCAAAGTTGTTTAGTGCATATATTTAGACTCTGATCAACCAATGGGGCATGTTCATATGTCGCTTTTGGCGTATTTTGTAATAAATTGTAATTTCTCTGAATGTGGCTTACGTATAGGATTATGTAATGAATCTAAAATGATATCTGTAATGAAATGAGAATTTTTTTAATTGATTTTAATTTTTTTTATTCATGTGTTTCTTATACATCAATGTATCTAACATTACCGCATTTGGTCATCGAGAATTAATAACTATGGATGACTACAACATTCGTAGTGGTTAGCTTTGGGCCTCCAAATTGGGGATGTTACAGTACCTATAACTCCTTCATCTCGATAGGTGTCATTCTACTAGGTGATCTACATATAGGTTTAGCTCCTAGTACAAGATCTATTCAAAACTCAATAGCTCGTTTCGGTGTTGGCCCTGTAACCCAATAAAGCACAAATTCCTAGACTCTAATTCTCAACTTAGCGTACTATTCAGTCACTACTATCAGGGTGTCTTAATGATATTTTCCTATCCTGGCAAAATATCCCAGCATTGTATTTGCTCAACCAATCCATACACAAAGTAATCCCAAAACCCACAAAATCAATACATGCAAACTAAAAGCAAAAGTATAACTTTATAACGTAAATTATAAATAGTCTCATCTCATCCCAAGAGTTGCATAATGTTATCCTGGTTTTTAACCCAGTAGGATCTAGGAGAAGTTGGAACAACTTGGTCGAGTCGGAATAGCCCGAAAGTCAACCAAAAGAACTAGAGTAACAAGCCAAAGGAAGCCATGAAAAAAGAATGAGAAAATCCACTAAGGAAATGGATCGCTAGTGATCCATAGCTTATGGATCACTAGAGATCCATTGGATTAGCTCAGGGGTCAATCGATTCTCTTGCATCATGATCCAACACATATTCTAGAAGCAGTGGTTGAGTTTGACGAGATTCCGAGTTGGTTACATCAAGAGACAAGCATCCGTCTAGCCCAGTCAGCAGCTAAATACAAATAGCAAGTAATTCGTCATCAAAAAAAGGCGACATGTAACAAGACTGCATGAACAACATCGACATAAGACGACAAAGGCACTCCATTCACCAAGGTTCAAAAATAGACTAACTGTATGGATCGCTGGAAATCCATACACTATGGATCGCTGGCGTTCCATACATCATCACAGGATCGCTGCGTTTCATAGGAAACAAAGTATAGGGAAAAGCTAAGTAATTAGCTCGCATTTGAGCATAAACTATGGATCGCTAGTGATCCATGGTTTTGGGTCGGGTCGTGAGGCAAGTTTTGGTAGCTCCTTCCTGTGAGCATCTGCAAGTAGTAGGCGAACAAGCTTGGCCCAAGAGCTCCCCAATCTCTATAAATACTCTACTATCTGCAACATAAACGAGGATCCTCCAAACTGGTGGCTGAAACTCTACTAGAACCTTTCTTCACTCTTCATCTCCCTCATAACAGTCTTCAAAGGGGTTCACTGTGATTCCCCAGTCGATTCCTGTTAGCGCCAAAATTGGTCACTGACACCCAAATCCAGTTGAAAGCACCAAATACCAGTCACAGCTCACAAACAGAATGTGTATAGAGAGTGATGAAGTGAAGAACAGTAAAAATTAAAATGAAAGCAGTAAAGAACAACAGATTTTATAGTGGTTCGGCTAACTCCGGCTTACGTCCACTCTAGAAGTTTCCTTTTTATTGATATTCGATTCAATTACAGTTACAAAATGGCAGAATAGCCTCAGCCTTAGGAAATAGAAAGTAAGAGAGTAAAAAGAAGATCCCTTTTCTAAACCCTCACATGCTGTATTTATAGGCAAATCCTGAGTTGTTGGGCTTTCTGAATGATCTGGGCCCATCAAGGCCTTCCACCGAGCCACACATACCTCCACATGCCAAACCACACCAACCTTGCCACAATGCCGAGCCGCACCAGCCTCACCACAATGCCGAGCGAGGTTCGATGCCGAGCGAGGTACAATGCCGAGCGACTTCCAATGCCGAACGACTTCCTGTGCCGAGCGACTTCCTGTGCCGAACGACTTCCGAGAGACTTCCAATGCAGAACGACTTCCTGTGCCGAGCGACTTCCTGTGCCGAGCGACTTCCTATGCCGAACGACTTCCTGTGCCGAGCGACTTCCTGTGCCGAACGACTTCCTATGCCGAGCGACTTCCTATCGGAATGACTTCCTATGCCGAGCGACTTCCAATGCCGAACGACTTCCTATGCCGAGCGACTTCCTATGTCGAGCAACTTCCTCGAGACTCCAACATCCCGACTCACTCGAGACTCCCTCGAGACTCCAACATACCGACTCACTCGAGACCTCCTCGAGACTTCGACATCCCGACTCCCTCGAGACTCCAACATCCCGACTCCCTCGAGACTCCAACATCCCGACTCCCTCGAGACTCCAACATCGAGCCACTAGCCTATGCAGATCCACTTCATTTAATCCAATATCCATCTTCCAAGCACACTACATCATCTTTCCGTCCAGTCGACTTAAACCTGTCGTATTCCAGTTTCGACAAACGAGTACTCGATTTAGTTAAATCCGCCTGCCTACTGCCTTGCCAAAAGGCGGGTTAACACTTTGCCCCCCAAAACATGCCTTGCTATTGGAAGGTGTGTTTTGAATAGCCTCAAACTCGATATCTGAAGTCCATACGTCATCCATAGCCATACCATCCGATCCATTATCCAATCCATTCTGTCCAAGTGCCGCTGCCGCATGCTTATCCAAATCCACGACTGTTCCGAGTTGACATCTGATTCCTATCCAGTAACCAAGTCCTTATCCAATTCCACATCCATCTGAACCCGACTACCGAGTTCCAATCCATCCATATCCAATAACCTATAACCATATCCATGACCTCTCTGGGTCGATATCCAAATCTGGGACCGCTCCGGGTCCTTGTCCGAATCCTTAGCTATTCATAGCTAATATCCAAATCCATAACCTCTCTGGGTTCTTGCCAAGCGCAACTTGCACCTGGCGACCTATGTCAAGTAATGCATTGGTGTTCCTGGTTCAGTGTCCCTAAACATTGAGTAATGCGATGGCTTAAGTCCTAATCTGAATCCTAGTCACTCCGGACCCTTGCCGAGCATAGTCCATGCTCGACGACCTTTTAGCCAAAATCCAGAGGAAAATCAAATTAAAATCCAATCCGAAATCCAAATCCATCAAGAAAACCAGAGATCCATATAAAAAATCCTAATCAAAATCCAAATCAAAAACCAAACATCCAAACCAGAGAAACCAACAAAACCGGGAGTTCAAACCAAACTCCAAAACCAAAGCGGAAAAATCAAATGTCCAATCAAAATGGAAAAAATAGATTTCACAAACTGGAGCATCTCGGCAAACCATCATCTCAGAGCATGCCTAAGGGTTATCTCCGACCCCATACATGAGTAAGTGATTTAGCCGTTTACCCAAAGTATGCTACTTATTCCAAACCATCACGATTAGTTGATGACCAACCGCCCAGCATTCCTGAGCCTCGGGCCATCGTCGCTCAAGGTAGGCAGTGGCTGTTCCTGTTCCGCCGTCGCATTATGAGTTTCGACATATTGCCGCAACTGACTATTCCTTACATGCTCCTCGATTATAAACTTTAGATATCGGCAGCTGTTAGTATCATGCCCGTCCAGGTCATGAAAGAGATAGTGCCTTCCTGATGCCCTTTCACGTTCTATGGGTTCCCTCCTTGCTGGCTTTCGATAGGGAAGGCGATCCCGAGTATCCAAGAAAATCCGCTCCAACGTTGCATTCAATCCTGTGTAAGTGGAGAACTTTGGCTCTCCCCAGTGCTTCCTTTTCCCTTTATCCTTGCCCCCACCCGAGCTTTCGCCGGGTAGTCCTCCATCCTTAGTCATGTTTACTTCCTTTGACCTCATGTCCAAACATGCATCCTCTTGTCGAAGAAATCTTTCAGCTTCATGAAAGAATTCCCCAAGATCCAACAGTGGGTCCCGTACCAATGATACTTTGAAATCCGAATTATCTCTGACTCCTGATACCGCAACCATCATAACCATTGATGGATCTGGCCGATCCACCGAAGCAACTGCTGCATTAAATCGAGTTAAGAATGTCCTGAGCGATTCATCCGCCCCCTGTTTGACTGACGTTAGCATCATCACGTTCTTTGGCCTTTTTATGTGAACTCGAAACTGAGTTAAGAACTTGTCCACCAGTTCTATCCATGTTCCAATGAATCCATCCTCCAGCTGTCTGAACCACATAGCAGCAATATTAGTTAAGTACAGGGGGAAACATCGGGCCATAACCTCCTCCGTTGCCCCCAGCACTTCCACATGCCTAGTGTACCTCATGAAGTGGTAGGTGGGATCCATCTTCCCGTTGTATACTTCCAGAGTGGGTAGTTTGAAATCGGGCGGATTCCTAGCTGTCCTGATGTTCCGGGTAAACGGACTTTTGTTAACTCCCTCTGAATCCCTGTTTGTCAGACCTCCGCTAATAATCCACCTGATAATGTCAGCCAATCCAGTGTTTCCAACCAAGGGTTGCCCCCTATCCATGTTTCCAGACTGCCCCCCAAGTCCCCGAGGAAATTATGGCACATATTCTTCATCACGTACTCCTGTATTCCTATCGACGTCAGGCTGCGTAGCGTCATCCGATATCCCTCCATGAACAGGTCTAGCATCACCTGGTGGTGTGCCACCGAGTCTAGGTCCATCTAGATTGTTAGCTGTTTGTTTATTGGGAGCTGCCCCCTGCTGAATCACTCCATCTATCCGCTAGTTTAGTTCCCTTGGACCAGTTCCAAGAACTTGAGCACCTACAGTTCCTGGTTGTCCAGATTGCCTAAGAAGAGCCTGCATCATCTCGTCTTGCTGTTTCATCATCTGCTTCTGCATAGAATTCATCATCACCTGCATCTCGTCCCGAGTTATGTAGATGGATGCATGTTCCTATCCAGCTCCAGAAGAGGCCGCTTGACTTTCTTCCTGATTGCTTCTTTCCGCTGCTTGCTTCCTTATTGGTGGTCTAGCCATTGCTTTCTAGGATGCAAGTTTCTAACTCCAAAATTCCCAAGTGCTTGCGTTCTCAATGAAAGCACCAAAGTGTTAGCGCCAAAATTGGTCACTAACACCCAAATCCAGTTGAAAGCACCAAATACCAATCACAGCTCACAAACAGAATGTGTGCAGAGAGTGATGAAGTGAAGAACAGTAAAAATTAAAATGAAAGCAGTAAAGAACAACAGATTTTATAGTGGTTCGGCTAACTCCGGCCTACGTCCACTCCAGAAGTTTCCTTTTTATTGATATTCGAATCAATTACAGTTAGAAAATGGCAGAGTAGCCTCAGCCTTAGGAAATAGAAAGTAAGAGAGCAAAAAGAAGATCCCTTTTCTGAACCCTCACATCCTGTATTTATAGGAAAATCCTGAGTTGTTGGGCTTTCTGAATGATCCGGGCCCATCAAGGCCTTCCACCGAGCCACACATACCTCCACAATGCCGAACCACACCAACCTCGCCACAATGCCGAGCCGCACCAGCCTCGCCACAATGCCGAGCGAGGTTCGATGCCGAGCGATGTCCAATGCCGAGCGAGGTAAAATGTCGAGCGAGGTACAATGCCGAGCGACTTCAAATGCCGAACGACTTACTGTGCCGAGCGACTTCCTGTGCCGAGCGACTTCCTATGCCGAACGACTTCCGAGTGACTTCCAATGCCGAACGACTTCCTGTGCCGAGCGACTTCCTGTGACGAGCGACTTCCTGTGCCGAGCGACTTCCTGTGCCGAGCGACTTCCTGTGCCGAGCGACTTCCTATACCGAACGACTTCCTGTGCCGAGCGACTTCCTGTGCCGAGCGACTTCCTTGAGACTCCAACATCCCGACTCACTCTAGACTCCCTCGAGACTCCAACATCCCGACTCACTCGCGACTCCCTCGAGACTCCGACATCCCGACTCCCTCGAGACTCCAACATCCCGACTCCCTCGAGAATCCAACATCGAGCCACTAGCCTATGTAGATCCACTTCATTCAATCCAATATCCATCTTCCAAGCGCACTACATCATCTATCCGTCCAGTCGACTTAAACCTGTCGTATTCCAGTCTCGACAAACGAGTAGTCGATTTAGTTAATTCCGCCTACCTACAGCCTTGCCAAAAGGCGGGTTAACAATTCCAACCTTGGAGATTCAATCTAGCTATGGATATTCAAGAGCTTTGTAATCAAATACATCTTGTAACAACAATCAGTCTATAATAAAAACTATAAAGTGGACGTAGGCTTCGTTAACAGCCGAACCACTATAAAAATCTTACTGTCTCCTTTCTATTTCTGCTGTTTTACATTTATTTTCTATGTTATTGCTCCATAAGAACAGGGCTAGTGCTTTCACACTCAATCCAAGGTGTTGATCCATTTTTTGGGTTAACATTTTGGTGCTTTCACTGAGAATTGAACTCAGGGTTCAGATCTAGCTATCTACTTTGGATCGGATTGGTCCAAAAGTTAGATCCTCAATCTTTGCTTGAAAAATCTATTTCTTGGAATCAATGGCTCGTGGAAGGAAGAGAACTACCTCTGGAAGGTCCATAGAGGCAGTAATAGTTGGAGAAGATGTGAATCCTCAACAAAATGAAGTAAATGGCTCTAGCTTAGGAGATCAGGCGCCAGCATCCTCCAGTCAGCGCGAAGTTGTTACAAGGGATGAATTGAATAAAATGGTTGACGAGATCAACCAAAAAATGGAAAGCAGTCAGAAGGCTCTGATGGATAATCTTAATGCCATCCTAACCTTACAACCAAACCCTGCTCCAATAACTATGGCTTAACCCGCGGCTGTTATAGAACAAGAAAACTCTTCTGTTTCTGGTCTAAACAGAAGAAATGGAAAACATCCACAAAGAAGGGTGACCACAGAAACCATGGGACTCAGCGCGGCATAAAAAACAAGTACTCTACTTTCCGTAAGGCAACCAACTCTGAACTTGAATCAAGGGGCGAAGACCTCGAAAGAAGATATAGCTATGGACCTCTCCGACTTAGAAGATGGAGAGCAAATTAATGACGACAAGTTAGAGGAAAATGTCAATACATTCGAAAATGCTAGGATTGTTCAAATTGCCACCAGTTAGGCCAACCGCAAGCCAATGGGACCCCGTGGGAGTGGCTCTCCCAAAGACAAGAGAGCCTAGGCATCAGCCCACACACCAAGACCGTTTGCAAAGCCAAACACTCGGCATAGTGAATCAGAATTCCAATAAGAAGAATGGAAACAATAAACACCTTAAAGGCTTCAGGCCTGAAGATTACACCCCTCTCAATGAAACTCCGGAAAACATTTATCTCATGACACAAGGGACCGAGGAATATAAAAAACCCCTAAGAAGGAAGCAACCGAACAACAGAAGCGCTCAGGGAAGTTTTGTCGCTTCCATGAGATGCACGGTCATAGCATAAACGAATGCCGCTAGCTAAAGAACTTGATTGAAGAGCTGATCGGGAGAACAAGCTTCAGCAATAAATGAGAAAACCATAGAATCCTGACCAGCCCGTGGCTTCTCAAGCCCCTAGTAATCAAAGAAACCAAGCCAGAACCAGTGAAGAGGGATTAAAGCGGACCGACCAGAGACTCATTATTGGAACAATATCTGGAGGCCCACATCCTGCACTGTAACGACCCGGGATTCGACCACATTTTATATGGATATTTAATGAATCTTAAAATAGAATTAAATATATATCCTTTGAAAACTAGATCGAAAATCAAAAATTTACACTATTTATTCAAATGTAATATTATTTGGATATCGTCAGTTGTTTTTGAGAATATTTCTTACCACACATATAACAACTCCAAAATTTTATATGTACATAAGAAACGGATTCGATGAGTGATTCGATGTATTATATGTCCGATATATTTCGAATATTTTGTTGTTGTTTAAATTGTCAAAATTTTGGGTATATGCTTCAGATACTCTTTGTTTATTCATTTAAAAAAAATCTAACTAAATCTTGTGATAAGAACACACATATAATTAGGCTATGTTTAGTCAAAGGCAATAGGTTGGGCTATGATCAGTGAATGACTTCAGCACATAAGGGGGGTTGCAGACCATAATTAATTTGAGCAGGGATATTAATTTTGTGATAGGTAAAATGACGTGTGGCCTATAAATAACACTATCCTCCATTCTCTGATCATCTTGCAATTCATTCTCTTTTCAATTTAATCAACAGGAAGCCTTCTGGAAGCTAATTGTGAGTACTCTGTCTTCCTTTCTTCTTTTATGGAAATTCATATTTCAAATAAGTTGTATGATCCATGTGTAATTGGAATTAAAATGATGGAATATGTTTTCTGAGTGTATGATATAGTGCAAAAAAAGGTAATGTTATCCCGCCTTTTGGCAAGGCCGTGACACCAAGAACTTGACTAGAAACCAATGACAGTTCGTCTTGGAGATCGGTTATACGCAGGCTCACTATGGATATCGACGAATTTTTTCCGAGTCCGGATCGAGCTAAAATTGATATGACACGACAAGCAAAGCTATGAGAGCCAACATTCTGAATTTCGAGTCAATCGGAGTTCATATGCTCAAGATATTGATCGATCATGGTTGAGAAATCCAAACTTGCATCAATCATAACTCGAGATCTACAAACCCAAATGCCACCAAATTTTCACAGGAGCTTAAATATGACCTAAGAAATGTTTCTGCCAAATTTCGACTCGATCGGAGCAAGTCTTGACCGAGTCGAAATTCGTTCGTATCGATCGCGGAAGGAAAAACTCCAACTTGCATCGATCATATCTCGAGTTCTACAAGTCCAAATGCTATGAAATTTTCACAGCAGCTTAAGTACATCATGAAGAATATTCCTGCCAAATTTTGACTCGATCGGAGCAAGTCTTGACCAAGTTGAAATTCGTTCGTATCGATCGCGGATGGAAAAAATCCAACTTGCATCGATCATATCTCGAGATCTACAAGTCCAAATGCTATGAAATTTTCATAGCAGCTTAAGTACAACATGAAGAATGTTCGACTCGATCGGAGCAAGTCTTGACCGAGTCCAAATTCGTTCGTATCGATCGCGTATGGAAAAACTCCAACTTGCATCGATCATATCTCGAGATCTACAAGTCCAAATGCTATGAAATTTTCACAGCAGCTTAAATACAACATGAAGAATGTTCTTGCCAAATTTCGACTCGATCTTAGCAAGTTTTGACCGAGTCGAAATTCGTTCGTATCGATCGCGGATGGAAAAACTCCAACTTGCATCGATCATATCTCATGATCTACAAGTCCAAATGCTATGAAATTTTCACAAAAGCTTACGTACAACATAAAGAATGTCCACACCAAATTTCGACTCCATCGGATGCAATCTTGATCGATATGAAATCTGTTTGTATCGATCACGGATCGGGCCGAAACTTCACGGGCTTGGGCGCGCGGGCCTGGTCACGTGCCAGAGAGGGTCTCCCAAGATCTGAGCGAAATACCAGCCTCCTACACCTATAAATAGAGCCCCAAGGCATACAGAAAAGGGGCTTCTTCTTCTTTGAATGCTTCAATGCCCAGACTCTGCCGGATCCAGATCTGAACTCCCTTGTTGCTGCCAATAACAAAATTCACTGTTGCAAATCATATTTACCTGCTGTAATTCATTGACTTCACTTGTAATCTTCAAAGAAAGATCAATAAAGCTAACAACTTCATAGTGGACGTAGGCGATACGCCGAACCACTCTAAATCCTTGTGTCTCTGTGCATTTAAATTATTCTCATTTCTGAAATTGGGAGTTTTTTTTAGATAATCCTCTTTTTACATTTAATTTCTTCACTTTATCTCTTCAAAAACTTCCGAAGAGTGTTGTGCCCAATTTTGGTACAAACACTTTGGTGCTTTCACTGAGAAAACCTTGCTTTTCTCCTACTCTGTGGATCTACTACCGTAGTTGGATTGCAAAAATCTAAGGAGGAGATCCTGATCTATCGTCAAGTGGTTCCTTTTATTTTATTCAGATTGCTCCTGATCTAAGAGGAACTGCATTCATCAAGATTTTCATATCCATGTTTTCGTATCCATGAAAATGTGATGAATTTCGTATCCATGTTTTCGTATCCAGAAAATATGGTCATTTTCGAATCCATCATTTCATATCTAGAAAATATGGTCATTTTCGTATCCATATTTTCGTATCCATGAAAATATGGTGTTTTTCGTATCCATCACTTCGTATCCAGAAAATATGGTAATTTTCGTGTCCATATTTTCGTATCCATGAAAATATGGTGATTTTTCTTATCCATGCTCTCGAATCCAGAAAATGTGATCATTTTCGTATCCATCATTTCGAATCCATAAAATATGATCATTTTCGTATCCATCATTTCGTATCCAGAAAATATGGTAATTTTTGCATCCATCAGAGAGCGTCTATTCGACTCGCTCCGCTTCGCATCCATCAGAGAGCCTCTGTTCGACTCGCTCCGCTTCGCATCCATCAAAGAGCATGTGTTCGACTCGCTTCGCTTCGCATCCATCAGAGAGCATGTGTTCGACTCGCTCCGCTTCGCATCCATCAGAGAGCATCTGTTCGACTCGCTCCACTTCGCATCCATCAGAGAGCATGTGTTCGACTCACTCCGCTTCACATCCATCAAAGAACATCTGTTCGACTCGCTCCGCTTCGCATCCATCAGAGAGCACATTTCGACTCGCTCCGCTTCGCATCAATCAGAGAGTCTCTGTTCGACTCGCTCCGCTTCGCATCCATCAAAGAGCGTCTGTTCGACTCGCTCCGCTTCGCATCCATCAAAGAGCACATTTCGACTCGCTCCGCTTCGCATCAGTCAGAGAGTCTCTGTTCGACTCGCTCTGCTTCGCATCCATCAAAGAGCGTCTGTTCGACTCGCTCCGCTTCTTATCCATCAGAGAGCCACATTTCGACTCGCTCCGCTTCGCATCATTCAGTAAGCCCCTGTTCGACTCGCTCCGCTTCGAACAATACCGAGTCGATCAGGACCGAGTCGAAATAAGGGAGTCGAACGAAACAGCCAACCGAAGATCCCAATTCGTATCGATTTTCACACGATGTTCGTATCGATCCATTTGCACCCAATTTGGACCGAGTCGAAATAAGGGAGTCAAACAAAACAGCCAACTGAGTTACATAAGGGATCGAAACTCCAACTCTCGACCTAATGGTAGTGATAGTAGGAATCAGACCCGCTGTGGTCAGACGAGTATTGGTCGATAGCAGCAGTTCTGTCAATATACTTTTCAAACGTACCATTGACCAAATGAAGATCGGCATGAAAAACATGTCTGCATGCCAAACAAAAATCCAAGGGTTTATTGGCAAACCTAAACAACCTGTAGGGACAACTGACTTGCCAGTGGAGCTTGGGGAGGGTGATCAAAGAGTTGCCCTCGTTCAGACCTTCATAATTGTGGATGTAACATCTACGTATAACGCCTTCTTGGGATGACCTGCCTTAGCTAATTTCAGAGTCGCTCTGGCACAATGGTGCCTTACCTTGAAGTTCCCAATTGCAAACAAAATCAGGGTGGTCATAGGAGATCAATGCGCCGCCAGAGAATGTTACATTACAGAGTTACGCGAATCTAAAAGAAGAGAAAAGGGGAAGGATGTAGGGAGAGCTCTCTACATTCATGAACCTTCTGAATCGCAACTATAGAGCCACCCCTGGCTCGAGGACCATAGCCGATTCAACAAGGCTTTGGACCCTAGAAAGAAGAGTTCGGTGGAGGATTGGGCAGCACCGGTAGAATTAATAGCGTTTTTCTCAATCAGTATGGATGACCCAACAAGTGTCTTGAAAATTGGATCGCACCTTGGAAACAAGATGCGATTGGAACTTACTAAATTTCTTCACGCCAACTTGAATGTGTTTGCTTGCCACACACCGATATGTGTGGAGTGTCACCAGAAATCACATGCCACGCTCTCAACATTGACCCTAAGTTCACGCCAGTAAAGAAAAAAAGGCGCAGCATAGGTCTTGAATGGTCCAAGGCATTAAGAGATGAGGTGGACATGCTAATGGCCAACGGCTTTATCCGTGATGCAACTTATCCTGAATGGATGTCTAACTCGGTCTTAGTCAAAAAGTCCAATGAAAAGTGGCAAACCTACATCGACTACTCGGACCTAAACAAAACTTTCTTGAAAGATAGCTTCTGTCTGCCCAGAATAGACCGGCTTGTGGACGGAACGGCGGGACATGAACTGCTATCATTCATGGACGCATACTCACGGTACAACCAGATCCTGATGCACAAACCTGATCAAGAGAACACCAGCTTCACCACCGATCTATGACTACACTGCTATAGGGTAATGCCATTCAGTTTAAAGAAAACTGGCGCAACTTACCAAAGGTTGGTAAATACTATGTTCAAGCACCAAATTGGGTAAATCATGGAGGTTTCGTGGACGACATGCTGGTCAAATCGTGAGTATGTGTCAGTCACCTAGGTAATCTTGCTGAAATGTTTACTTCGGAAGTATGGAATGAAACTCAATCCACTTAAATGTCACTTCGGAGTAGCCTCCGGAAAGTTCTTAGGATTTATAGTAAGTGCCAAGGGAATTGAAGAAAATCCAAAGAAAATAATGGCCCTATGAGAAGTCCAAGCCCCGAAGAACAAGAAAGAATTGCAAAGATTGAATGGGAAGTTCGAAGCTTTAAGCTAATTTATCTCGAAAGCCACTGATAAGTGCATACCGTTCTTTGATGCGTTAAAGAAAGGAAAGAAAAACGTCGAATGGAGTGCGGCATGTCAAACTGCATTTAAAGAATTGCTACGACACATGGAAGCCCCTCCAATCCTATCAAAGCCCGTGGACGGAGAGAGCCAATTCATTTACCTAGCAATCTCACCTCATGCGTTAAGCGTAGCTCTTGTGCGTGAAGAAGCGAAAATCCAACAACCCGTATACTACATTAGCAAGCGGTTTACTGGAGCTGAGAAAAATTTCCCAAAGCTGGAAAAGCTTGCGTATTACCTCCCGATCGCGTCTAGGAAGCTATGACCGTATTTGAAAGCACGTCCAATCAAAGTACTGACTGATCAGCCTCTGAAACAAAGTATTGTACCAACCTGAAACTTCAGGATGACTTCTCAAGTGGAACATCAAATTGAGCCAATATGATATTACTTACTATCCGAGAAAGGCTATCAATTGGCAATCGCTGGTAGATTCCTACGCCGAGTTTACCACACGGGATGATGAAGAAGAAACACCATTGAAAGCAGAGTCGCAATGGAAACTTTTCATTGATGGCGCATCTAACAACCTCTGTTCGGGGGTGGAAGTAGTGCTTGAAACCCCCGAAGGACGAGCCATTGCTATGCCTTACGCTTGGAATTCCTTGCAACAAACAATGAAGTGGAATACGAAGCATTGATAGCAAGGCTGAAAGCTGTGAAAGAACTCGGAATAAAGTCCATCCATATCTACGGCGACTCCCAGCTAGTCGTTTGCCAAGTAAAAGGCGAGTACCAAGCTCGTGGGGGTGAACCTTGCCCCCATATCTATCTACAGTACAAGAGTTGTTCGGCGACATCGAACATTATACCATAACTCACATTCCATGGGAGCAAAACACCAAGGCTGACTACTTAGCTAAACTGGCAAGCTCAAGAGAAGCTCAATCGTTGGGACTAGTCCCGGTTGAGACTCTGACTGGCCTTAGTGTAGACGAAATGGATGTCGACTGGATTCTCGAGACTACCGCCAAACCGGAAAAATGGATAACGCTAATCAAGGACTACTTGCTTATAGGGACCATTCCAACTGACCAGAATCAACGGAAAAAGCTTCTCCGAAAGGCGTCGCTATTCATAATATAGGATGGAACACTCTACCGAAGGGTATTCTCCACCTCCCTTCTTAGATGTGTGAACGAAGACGAAGCTCGACAGATCCTAAGGGAAGTGCACGAAGTCGAATGCAGAGACCATACTGGGGGGCAGACCCTGGCAAAGAAAGTTCTCCGATATGGGTACTTCTGGCCAATAATAAACTGCGATGCATCAAACTACGCCAAGCGGTGTGATCGTTGCTAGAGATTCGGCAAAATTAAAAGAACTCCCTCGATAGTGTTAACGCAGATGTTCAGTCCATGGCCATTTGCAATATGGGGAATCAACTTGATCGGCGTACTGCTAATAGCAAAAGGAGGGACCAAATATGCTATAGTTGCTGTTGTCTATTTCACAAAATGGGCCGAAGCAGAACCGCCGGCCACCATTACTACAAAGAAAGTCATTAATTTTGTAACTAAAAACATTGTCTGCAGGTTTGGTGTGCCACAATAAATCATCACGGATAACGGGACCCAATTCGAAAGGGTGGAGTTCAAAGACTTCTGCAAACGCTTTCGAATTGAGAAGAGCTTCTCTGTAGTTTCTTATCCGCAAGCAAACAGGCAAGTGAAATCAATAAACAAGATCATAAAGTCCACTATCAAAAGGCGACTAACTAATGCAAAAGGAAACTGGGTTGATGAACTTCCACTCGCACCATGGGCTTACAGGACAACTCACAAAGCGACAACTGGACACACTCTGTTCGCCTTGGCATATGGCTCAGAAGTAATGATTCCTGTCGAACTAGAAGTCCCCTCTCATTGAAGGCAAAACTTTATTCAGAAGCAAAACGAGCAGCTCCTACTCGAATCACTGGATATGGTTGACGAAAGGAGGGAAGAAGCCGAGTTGAGGACCGTCGCCCACCAAAAAAGGGTCGCGTGATACTTCAACTCCAAGATTCACAACTAAACCTTCAAAGTGGGAGACCTCATCCTTAAACGAATTATCCTGTGTCGGGAGCCTTCGAACCAAATTGGGGAGGGCCGTATGTGATCGATCAAAAGCTAAAGGACGAAACTTTCAAATTGACAACCGTCGACGGAATCCAAATTCCCAGAGCATGGAACAGCGAATCGCTGTGCCGCTACTCACCTGGAAACTACCTTATGTACTTTATATTTTTTTAGCAACTAAGCCGTCCCAGGATGGCGGGGGCACTGTAAATAGGCAAAAACTTGCCCAACTTTTCGTAATCAAATTAATTCTGAAACACCCCACACCCCTTAATATACCCAGAAGAACACATTAAAAGGCGTGGTGCGTTGTAGATATAACTGAAACTAACAGAGACTAAGATTCACAAGAAAAAAATAGGTAAAAACAGCGGAAACTAAAACAAAAACTTCATAAGTGCTTCATAAACCAAATAAGTCAAATACCAAATACAACATACATGTCTCAAAACCTAATATGTCTCATGAAATAAAAATCGTAGTCTCAACAAAAATCAGAGTATAAATATCCCACTCAAGTGCCAGTACAAAGAAAAAAAACGAAAATAAAAGTAGGGAAATACATAGCAGAATCTTCTCCAAGAAGCCTCCGAGCAAATGCAATATACTGCCCTCTCCCTTGATTGCCTATGGGGGGAAAAGGGAAAATAGAGGAATAGGTCAGAATAAAAGTCTGGTGAGTGATAGTAACTACTAGAATCTTTAAGCAAAGTAAAGGTAATGGACTCTTCAATAGTTCTAATATATACAAAAGGAAACAAATGAAATAGGAAAGAGTTAAACAGGAAAATACGATTAAGCTATTACAATTGATAAGATATGTGAACTTTGATTGTTTGCACTTGTCTTTGATAGTTGCTTGATTAGGCTGAATTCCTAATCCTATAATCAGGCTGAAATCCTAATTCTATCCTTTTGATCGGCCTGCTACTCCATAGACCTTATTGTGGACTAGACTCTATATAACTCCCTACACAGTAGTCAATGGTAACTATGAAATATACACAAAGCACCCACTTTGGTCTAGACGATACATAGCTCCTTACACAGAAGGCAACGGTGTCTACGAAAGACATACATACTAAGCTCTTGGAACTCATAACGATTACTGAGCACCGAAATGGAAGTCACACACGTAACTGCCACCATGCTTATGCTACCTGTTGCTCCACCTATTGGGTCGTATTAGTACCTCGACTCAGCATAAGCGTGCCCCTCGTCTCACTTTCGGATTATGTGAAACACCGTGTCCATAGAAAATATAGGGGAATGCTGCCGGTATTGGCCCATCATCCAAACAATATCTAATATCGCACTTGTTCAAATCCCCCGTGATTTGAACATCTCTATATTGACCAATTACTACCATTACTAGCATAAGCGTGCCCCTCGTCTCACTTCAGGTTTATGTGAAACACCGTACCTATAGAAAATAATAGGAGAATGCTATTTGGTACAGGTCCTACTTTAATTCTTTGCTTATTAACTTAGAGAAATTATTTAAATAAGCCTTTACTCTTGTTCTTACCATCTGTGCTTATTAATTTATCCTAAGTCTTAAAATAAGCCTTATTATGTTCTATTTCTTATTATAACCTTCGTTATAATCATGCTTATTACTTAACCCAAGAACTAAGTGTGAAAATAAGCTTATTTTCTTCTTTTATTCTTTTTTGTTAAAATTTTAAGTTATAACTAGGCCAAACGCTTTAGTTCAGTCTAATTAATATCATAATTAGGCATAATTTCAGTCCAATTCCATTTAAATTACAGTCTTTATAATTTACATCTTATATTCCATTATTTCAGATTTCTTATAATTTAATCCAATTTCACGTTAATTCTATTATAATCCATATGCAAAGAAGAAGGGGGAATAAAAGAAAACTGAAAATAGAAGGAAATCCAAGATTAAGAAGAAGATGTAAATAATGCATAAATTACAGTAAATAAACTAAAATACTGTAAATAAATGGAAAAGTTAGAAATAAACTGAAATTAATTGAAAAGAATAGTTAGAAGAAATAGACTGAAAATAATTCAAAAAACTGTAAATAAATTACCAAAAAAAAGGTTAGTCCAAAAATCGTAGTGAAACTACAACTATTGGAAACCTTATTATTTTAAATTACTTAAAGAAATTTAAAATAATTACAATCCCTCACCTCTGGTCCTTAGCTCTTCCCTTTAGGCCTTCATGGATCCACTTGGGGTTGTTAAATTTTTTTTTTAAAACGATTTCCTCCTTGAAAAATTATTCCGCTTAGGGTCCTTCCTGAAAAGGTGAACCCAATTGGAGAAAATCTTAGAATGAGAAAAAGTGTTAGGCCTAGGGTTCTATTTATAGGGGTAGAAGTGGATCTCAGACCGTTGGATTTGGGGTTTCAATAGGATGCAACCACGTCATAGTCTGAATAGGGGCCATCAGATGCATGAATGGAAGGATCAGATCAGTTTAAACAATGTAAAACACGTGTAAAGTCGACTAAATATTCGAACGAATGTTCATTCGCCCTAAAAAGGGCAGGCGGGTCGATCGGGCGGTCGACCGCCCCCTTGCCCAGGTCGACCGGCTGGTCGACCTGGCCATATAATTTTTTTTCGTTGTCTTGTTTAATTCATATCTCATTCATTTTAGCTTAGATTCTGACGTTCTATATATGGAAATTGACCAGAAAATTACCACGGACACAATGGTGCAACTCCCGTGGCTTAATGCTAATAATTTCACAAAGTTATTTTATTATTTAATTAATGAATGAATTAATTAATTATTACGGGTTAAATTTCGGGTTGTTATATTCTCCCCTCCTTAGGGGATTTCGTCCCCGAAATCTCTAAGGATAAAAGAATTTACTAAATGTTTTCATCCAATTCTACAACCAACTACTCAATCATCAACAATTCATCCATTGTCCTTAGGTTTTTCTAATGCAATTTATGATACTTATGCAATTAGTGTAGTGTAAATGTTCCTATCTAATGCAAAAGATTAGGCGGTCCACTGATTCAGTTGACCTCCATTTATGCAATTATGTCCGTGCCATGTATCCAAATGAATGCATAAATTCCCTAATGACAACTGATAGTTCTATATGCATGCTACAAACATCATTCAAATGCAACAATCATGTGATAATCATCCATTTATAGCACCATAAAAATGGAATAAAAATGCGCACACATCCATATGCATATGCTCTAGTGTCCTAGTTAGGTGGATCCCTAAAGAATAATAGTGCCTAGTGTACCTATATGCGTCCATTAGCATCCACTACCAAACACTTGCAACCGCTAGCATACATCATTTATAACATGTTCTAATAACATGTTTACATCAAATCCTACCATCCATAGGTTAAATCCTAAGTTCTACCCTCCCAAAGGATAATAAAGGAAAGAACCTATTCAAAACTAAAGATGGAAACAGGAAATTCTAAAAACATACCATCGAAAAGATGAGGATAGGAAGTACGAATCTTCCCTTCAGCTTCCCAAGTAGCGTCTGCAACATCATCTCTCCATTGCACCTTTACTAGAGGAACCTCCTTATTCCTTAGTCGCTTGATTCTCTTCCAATAATCTTCGTGGGGATACGCCGAACAGATGCTTCCCTTTCTACCTCCACCTCCTCCAATTGATTAGGCTCTACAACCTCTGCCGAGTCATATAAGCACTTTCGCAAGTGCGAAACATGGAAAACGTCGTGCACTCCTGCGAGCCTGATGTGCATGTAAATGTGCATATTTTAACCACCATATTTAATCTATTTAAATTAAATAAATGATCATATTTGGTATTTTAACTTGTTTAAATCAAAATTCAAATTATTTCAAATTGTCACATATTCATCTTCATCCAAGGGCAAAATGGTCATTTTTGTGCATATATTAATTTTCTAAAATTTAATTGAAAATTTCTATATTATTTTATAGGAATTTAAATTCATATACAAGTGGTTTCATAAAGATATATGCATGCACAAGAGTGAAGATAAAGGAATGAAGATGGAAATAATTCAAAGGCATGATAATGGAGGACCCCACCTACCCACCTTTCTTCATGTACAAATTAGAGGCTAATGCACATGCTTATGGAATTAATGGCTTCATGTACACTTAAATGATGATTAGTAGAAGCTAATGATTACTTGGCCTCTACACTTTCTCAAGGGTATTTTGGGCATTCCCCAAAAATATGAATTAGGGTTTAACACATGTATAAGTACCCCTTATGTTTCATGTAACCCTCCTTCTTTCTTAGTCTCTCTTAGTTTAGTTTAGGCTCAAAATAAAAGACAAGTTCTCTCTCTCATTTCATGACTACTTAGCCATTTTTATTTTAAGTAATTTTTCTTTTTCTTTTATGCAATTTTAAATACATGCTCTTTTCTTCTCTCGTTTATTTCCTTTCATGTTAGTATAGATTTCTTTTCCATGCAAGTAGAATAGTTTTAATTCTTGTTAATTAGCTCTCTTTTTCATTAAGCTTTCATTTTCCTTTAATTTTGCTTTCATGTTGTTAGCTACATTTGTTAATCAAATGAAAAATATGAGAAGCTAAACCCCTTCAATTTAGGGGTAATGAAGCTCTCTAATTATGTAGCTTCAACTATTTGTTAATTCATGCTCTCTTTTTGTGCTTAATGATGATGATAGAAATGGTTTACTAGTTGTTTTTGCTTTGAATTTGATAGCCTATATTTTTGACATCAAATAGGCTATGCTTAAACAATCACTAACACTAATTGCCTCTTCATCAAAATATGATTATGGCAAAAGAAATTGATTTGAAATTAAAATCTGATGGTCTATATTTCTAATCAATAATTACTAGGCCATACTTAAAATAGATTTTATTTCCATTTTCATTGTCAAGTTTCATGAAAGTTAGTAAGTTGTTTAAGGGGTGTCTTATAGTTTGATGGCTTATGTTGGCTAATCAATAGCACAAATATGCCATACTTATGATAAGCACATCAATTAAAGCACTAATGACCATAAAAGAGAGATTATGATTTCATATGTGTTGAACTACATGATCTAGAGAGTGGATTTATTCTCTAAATTGTCATTTAACTCTTATATTTGCATCTCTTTTCTTTTAGTTAGCTAGTTCAGTTTCTAATTCTCTTGCTTAACTTCCTCTTCAACTTTGGTTAATTTGATTGAATAGAGATTTAAAATCATCTATTCCCTGCGGATCGACCCGTATTCGCCACGTACTACAAGTGTACGTCGTGCGCTTACGGTTATAAATTTATTTCGAAATTTTTCGACGGATTTTAACTCGATAAAAATTCCGCCTTTAAACAAGTTTTTGGCGCCGTTGCCAGGGAGTTGTTTTGATTTTATTTTCTATTCTTCGAATTATTTTCTTTTGATTTCATTGTGTGTTTTTATTTTGTGTTTGTTTAAATTTAAAAAAAAATTGTTGTCAAAACTTTGTTTTCAATTGTTGTGTGCTTGTTTTTCTTGTTTTCTTTTGCATTTGCATTGCACTTCTATTAAAAAACACTTTTTATTGCGTTTGCATTTTGCATCTATATTTTTACATTTACAGTTTTGCTTTTTTTGTTTTACATTTGCAAAACCAAAAATCCAAAAAAAATACACTGCAATTCTGCCTTCATCTTCTCCTCTCTGCCTTTCAACATACCAGAAAACCACAAAAACCATCCTCTACAACCCTCCACAAATTCCTCAACCAGCAAACCACTCCACAATCAAACAAACTTCACCACTACAAACTGGTGTTGTGCCTTGCACGCTTCTTCATACACTGTGCCTCACATTCTGCCTGCTACAATATTCTTGCTTCTCAAAACTACTGTTGTCATCTTCCACCCCACTGCCTCACATTTCAACATCAATTTCAACAACCCATAAAACCCGTGCATACCACTACATCCATCAAATAAGTCCACACTTCAAAGCACAATCAAACTGCATTGCAATTTCACTCCTCACTTCAACAGTGCCTACATTTCCACTTGCATCCACTCTGTCATCTGACTTCTTCCTCCACCACTGATTCATTCAACACAACAAATATCTATCACCACCGCTTCATTGACAAAAGAAACTGCACCATCAAACCACTACCTCAACAACCTTCCTACAAATTCACATCCTTCATCAACCTTCACAACACAGCCTTCACCAGCCTCTTCACAAACATCTGCACAACTATACATTGCAGAGACTCCCACCTGACAACAGTTACATCATTCACCCAAACTACATCACCAACTCACACTTCAAACATTTCTCACAAAAAACCATCAGACATACCTTAGTGACCACAGTTCATCAACCTTCTATTCCATTCCATTTCTTACACCTCTCTGCATACAAACCTCTACTGCCTCCTCCTCCAACATCTGTTGCATACAAACCTGACCAACCTCCCACTTTCCCTTACTGTCTACTACTTCCTAACATCAACTTTGACCACATTTGATCTACTTTACTTCAAACTCTCATCAAACCCTGCAACTCATCACTTTAACTCACTGTTCTACATTTACTTCTCTCCGCCAATATCAACATTACTATTCTGACCATCTCTACTCACTCCAGTACCTGCATCTCCTTTGCACAGCTATATCAATCCACCACTGCCATTCGTCACTTGCAAACAATCCTTCCAGCTCTACCTCCACACTCCTTGGCACTACTGTTTAACCATCAAGTACCCTTTTCACATCCAAACATCCATTACTCCTCTGTCCATACTTGCTGCTCCTCCCCTACCTATTCACCACTGCCAATTCATTCAACAAGTATTCACGTCAAGCAACTCCCCTGTTCTACCACCATTACCAGTGACCAAACATCCACTGTCATCTCAAACACATTCATTCAAAAACTCCTCCTACCCAGTGACAAACCCAAATTTGCCACAACCATCTACCAAAATACTGTCAGCAACCTCATCACTGAAGTTCCAGACCACTTCACTACCTACCACATTTCAACTTCTTCATACTGGTGTTGCCTGCCCTTCATATCTGCTACACAATCAGCCAACTAACCCACCTCTGTTTCAAACAACTTCAAACTTCAGCCTCTTTGAACAACTGCAGTTACTTGAACACTTCTCTACTTCTACATTTGATCATTTCTTCATTTGCTTCATTTGATCACTGCACTTCTCCACTTCCTCAAAGCAACTACCAGCTCCTCCTCCACCACTTCATTGCTGTCAAATTCATCATTCTTCTTACCAAAAAACTACACATCAACATCAAATACAACCATCTTCTATCATCTCCACATCCACAAACAAATATTCACAGACCAACTTCAACTAACCACTGATACATAGTGCACTAGAACCATTGATGCATAGTGAACCTAAACAGATCATCATACCACATATCATTGTCAAATACTTACTGCACAACTGAACATCAACACAATTCTCATCAGATACAAATTTCACCCAGCCACCTGCTTCGAACAATTTCCAACATACAGTCACCATCAACAACCACTTGCCTGTTGACTTCCAACATTACCGGAAACTGCTTCTAAACCAGTACCTGAAATCGTCACCAATCCCCTACTCGAACAAGCTTCATCGAATCGCCTCCAATTGACCAACTCCTCCAATTCGAGCACCAACCCCAAGCGTGCAACCCAGTCACCCAATTCCATCATCGACAAACAACAACCACGATTACCTTGAAACCACTTCGCAACCAACCACCGACCCGCGACCTTCCTCTACCATCCCTTGCCTTGCAATACACACTCACTGACCAAACTACAACATACCGCACCACTAACCAGAGAACCACCCTCCTCATATCATACATCTCCTCTAACTTCTATACTCCCCTGTTCCGCCACCATCACGCTGAACATAACACACCCCTTCCAATACTTACTGCAACTCCACCCTTCCTTTAAACATTCCCACTCACCATCTCAACCATCATCTGCCTACATACTCCTTTGATTAAACCCCCATACCATTCTAGCCTTAGCACTTGAAACATCACTGCGTACAACCTAGAAACATGCACACACCTGCCTTCTTCACCGATTGATACTGTGTCATCCAACACATCCAAACAGCGAATCCAAGAATCCATCGCATCGCAATTTCCTCAATTCCATTTACTGCAAATTCCTACCATCAAATCGAATAAGCAACTCTCAATCGCCTCACTCTTCAATCCATACCTAACTACCCCTTGCATTCTTCGTCACAACCAACTTGCTTCGTCGCCTGCAACAGAACCACTGACTTCTCCAAACAATCCAGTAGCAAACTGCTACACTCCAATCACCTTACCTCCTACAATCGCGAACTCCAATCGCGAACACCCTCCATCACCTGAATCGAATTCGACCAGTGCCACAAACCATTGACTCGCGACCTAATTCAATCCTATCGAATTTAGCTATCACGAGCTTATTCAATTTTCTTTATTTCGATTTCGAGTTGTTATTGATTTTGAATTTTGGATTTGAGTAGTTTCGGTTTTGATAAAATGAAGTGTTAAAATGATTTTGGGTTTGCCTTAGCAAAACAAAGTTTTAAGTTAATTTTGGGCCGGGTATATGTTGTAGGTTGTGTGTGTTATTTCTTTTAGTGTGTGTTAAGTTCTTCTCTTCATAAAAAAAGGGGGTTTCAAAAAAAAAGGGGTCTTGGTTATCATTTTCCATTTGCTTTGTTTACATTTGTTGTTTTCAATTTGTTTTTGTTTTCAAATAGTTTACAAAAAAAATATTCTGTATATATATCTCTTGTTTTATTTTCAGGTCGTCAAAGTAGAATTTCAAAGGGAGAAGAATTGCTGCCAAAAATAAATAGCTTACTTATAAAATAATTTTGCATCCTTATCTATTGTTTTAATTGCTTTGCATTGTTGGTCACTTGCATTTGCATAAAAAAAATTTCAAAAAATATATTCCATTGTAGTTGCATTGTTAATACACGTTTAATTTCTGCTTTGCATTTCATCCTAGAGTTTTAGTTAATAATAACGGTTTGACATCGATAACACATAATTGTATATTGACAATTTGTCTTCTTTGAACAATTTAATTTCTTAGTGTCTAGGCTACGGCAGAGTAATAACAATTTATAAACATTACGGTGATTCGTAAATATTATAGTGGTTGTTCCTCTGAAGGTACTTAAACCTTCGACTACATTACTACGTTGATTCGTGGTGCACCGATAACCCCTGCCTGTTACCTGGCTGAGAACTATCTTGTTTATCTAAGATAATGTATGATTATATAATTTTGGGTTAACTTAGGATAAATCATTTGTAATTAACCACTGCATTCATTTAGTTGCATTAGTTCATGCATATTTAAAAAAAATTCAAAATCCAAAACTAAAAAAATTGTAAATATTTCTTAACTTAGTTTTTTTCTTTTCCTTTGAAAATTTTTAAATCAAAATTCCAAAAATCCAAAAAAAAATCTTTTCAAAAAATGAAAAATCAAAACCAAAACCAAAACAAAAATCAATTTTCCATTTTGAAAAATAAATTATATTTTTCCTTTATAAAAAAACATTCTTGAAAATGTCCGAGTTTCCCTACTTACATGAATGCTACGATAGTTGTGAAAATCAATATAATCCATATAATTTCACACCAAATTTGTATGGATATTTTAACAACAACTATTGTTCAAACAATTTGGATTTTGCACCACAAAGTTTTCAAAATAACTAACAATCCTCATATCTTGAAAATAATGTTTCGTCTTTACTTGAAATCTCTACACAACAAAATCAAATGATAAATGATTTTTGTAATTCATATTTGGGAAATGATTCAAGACAAAGTTTTCAAAGTAATCAAGATTTGAATTCAATTCAAAATTCAAATAATTTCGAGTATAACCCATGCCAATTCAATTTTGAACTCCAAAATGAATTTCAAAATCAAAATGAAAATGTGATCCACTTTTCAAATAATTTTGGCAATGGGATAATCTCGACCACGATACGTTTGAAATTTTTTGTCCTCAACAACTTCAAAGTGAAAATTTTCAAGTTAATAATTACAAATTTGACTTTGTTGAGCAAATGAATGAAATTCACAATAATCACATGGATTTGTTGTACGAAACATATATGAAACAATGTGATAAACAAAATCAAATCCCAACGTGTGACGAGTCAAACAATAATCCATCTTTTACCCAAATCGACGATTTTCAAATAACAAATTTTGAAATTGAAAATAACAATCCTAGTGAAGTTGTTGAAAACACGGTAATTGAGTTAGATTTCAATTCTTTTGAGGGTGTGGAATCAAATTTAAAATTCGATCTTCCTTTTCTCGATTTCAAAATTTTGAACACGACAACTTTGGATTTTGAACTTAATATATGCGATGAAGTTGTTGATAATCAAACAAAGGAAGACAAATTTTATGAACATGAATTTTTTGGACTTTTCGAAAATGAGTTGTTGAATTCCAAAGGGGAAGATTTAAAACACCATTTTGATTTTGAAATCAATAATTTTGAAGAAGTTTTCAATGATGAGCTTGACTTTCAAAATGGTGAGAATAAACTTGAATTTCAATCAATCGTTTTATCAACCCCGAAAATCATCGAAAATGAAACAACTCGTAAGATTTTTAATAAAAAGACATTCGTTTTTCCAAATCAACATTCAACTTCGAAATCTTTTATGGTTTGGTTTTCCTTGCTTACGCTGTGTCTCGCATATTTGACGAGGCAAATGAATCGGTTTTTGGAAGACCGTTTCATTTACGCTTTGACGATATACTTTCTGATCTCGTGTAAATACTGCTCATTTTCATGTAAATATAGGTCATCCTTTTATGTTTGTTTTATTCTTCTCCTTCCATTTGGGTTGAATGTGGGGACACAGTCAAAATCAAGAGTGGGGGGAGACTCATCATCATTTTTCAATTTTTCATGGTTTATTTTTAATTTTTCTTTCCAAAATTTAAAAAAAATCTCAAAAAAAAACAAAAGCAAAAAAAAAATTGTTAACCATTTTTGAATTATTTTTAAAGAAACGCTTTAGGATAAATATATGGTTTTGGTTAATAAAATTGAAATCTTTGAAAATTTATTTGTCTTAATAAGAATAAAAATGAAGTTTGATTATAAATAACAATGGTTTAACTAGTATATAGGAAGATTCATACGTGTTAATTGTGAAATTCATCCTAATTGAAAATCTTTGTTTTAAAAAGTGGTGAATTTAAAGTAAAGGATATAACATGCTTTTTGTCTTCTATGTTAAAGGGTGCTAAGATGATTTTATGAAACTCTCTCTCCAAAAAAACAATACAAAAAAAATAAAAAAAATATTTCTTGTATATATATATTTCTTACTAAACACCTAGAGTCATGTGTTCACACTCGTGTGTTCACTCGCCATGCTCTGTACCCTTCTCACGTAAGCCCGAAAGGCAGTGCACGCTCAATATATCTGGCCTCAGTTTATCTGAATTAGGTGTATATATATAAAAATTCTTTTTGATAATGCCTACAGTCAATAGGTGTTCACACTCGTGTGTTCACTCGCCACGCTCTGTATTCTCCTCACATCAGTCCGCAAGGCAGTGCATGGGTAATATATCTGGCCTCAGTTTATCTGAGTTAGGCATATGTAAATAATGTTAATATCCATAGAATTTTCAAAAATAAAATAAAATAAGAGAGAGTAAGCAATTGAAATCCAAGCACCATTTAAACTTATTTGATTTGATTTGTTATTGAAAAGAAATGAAAATACCACTTTGAAAAACTTTGATAATCAGCTAAGGATCCATTTCAAATTACACTGTGTTATCAACCAAAACAACGAGTTAAACTAGCGTTTATTTGTTTTGATAACTTTGTTTTTGTTGGAATTTTGACGAGTAAATGACTTAAATTTTCAAGATAATGACCAAAACATATATTTAAGTTATTCGAGTTAATTTAAAAATAAATCCTTCATAGTATATATTTTCAAAAACTCGCATTCATCTCTTTGTAAATAATTCTTGCATTTTGTAAATATTTTCATCCTGCATTTGGATTTTGTGGGTAGTATCCGCTGAAAACCCTCACGAGACAACACTCGTCCTACTGGGGACACCCAGAGCTTTAACAGCTTGTTGCATATGCTCAATGCAATCGTGCTCCCTACGAAAACAGATTTATCTTAGTTTTCCTTTATTCGAGGACAAATAAAAAGATAAGTGTGGGGGTATTTGATGTGCACGTAAATGTACATATTTTTACCACCATATTTAACCTATTTAAATTAAATAAATGATCATATTGGGTATTTTAACTTGTTTAAATCAAAATTCAAATTATTTCAAATTGTCACATATTCATCTTCATCCAAGGGCAAAATGGACATTTTTGTGCATATATTAATTTTCTAAAATTTAATTGAAAATTTCTATATTATTTTGTAGGAATTTAAATTCATATACAAGTGGTTTCATGAAGATATATGCATGCACAAGAGTGAAGATAAAGGAATGAAAATGGAAATAATTCAAAGGCATGATAATGGAGGACCCCACCTACCCACCTTTCTTCATGTACAAATTAGAGGCTAATTCACATGCTTATGGAATTAATGGCTTCATGTACACTTAAATGATGATTAGTAGAAGCTAATGATTACTTGGCCTCCACACTTTCTCAAGGGTATTTTGGGCATTTTCGAAAAATATTAATTAGGGTTTAACACATGTATAAGTACCCCTTATGTTTCATGTAACCCTCCTTCTTTCTTAGTCTCTCTTAGTTTAGTTTAGGCTCAAAATAAAAGACAAGTTCTCTCTCTCTTTTCATGACTACTTAGCCATTTTTATTTTAAGTAATTTTTCTTTTTCTTTTATGCAATTTTAAATACATGCTCTTTTCTTCTCTCGTTTATTTCCTTTCATGTTAGTATAGATTTCTTTTCCATGCAAGTAGAATAGTTTTAATTCTTGTTAATTAGCTCTCTTTTTCATTAAGCTTTCATTTTCCTTTAATTTTGCTTTCATGTTGTTAGCTACATTTGTTAATCAAATGACAAATATGAGAAGCTAAACCCCTTCAATTTAGGGGTAATGAAGCTCTCTAATTATGTAGCTTCAACTATTTGTTAATTCATGCTCTCTTTTTGTGCTTAATGATGATGATAGAAATGGTTTACTAGTTGTTTTTGCTTTGAATTTGATATCCTATATTTTTGACATCAAATAGGCTATGCTTAAACAATCACTAACACTAATTGCCTCTTCATCAAAATATGATTATGGCAAAAGAAAGAGATTTGAAATTAAATTTTGATTGTCTATATTTCTAATCAATAGTTAATAGGCCATACTTAAAATAGATTTCATTTTCATTTTTATTGTCAAGTTTCATGAAAGTTAGTAAGTGGTTTAAGGGGTGTGTTATAGTTTGATGGCTTATGTTGGCTAATCAATAGCACAAATATGCCATACTTATGATAAGCACATCAATTAAAGCACTAATGACCATAAAAGAGAGATTATGATTTCACATGTGTTGAACTACATGATCTAGAGAGTGGATTTATTCTCTAAATTGTCATTTAACTCTTATATTTGCATCTCTTTTCTTTTAGTTAGTTAGTTCATTTTCTAATTCTCTAGCTTAAATTTCTCTTTAACTTTGGTTAATTTGATTGAATAGAGATTTAAGATCATCAATTCTCTACGGATCGACCCGTATTCGCCACGTACTACAAGCGTACGCCGTGCGCTTGCGGTTATAAATTTATTTCAAAAATTTTCGATGGTTTTTAACTCGATAGAAATTCCGCCGTTAAACAGAGCCTATTTGGTAACTTCAGTCGGTAAGTCATCTACCGAACTCTCTTTATGATAGGAAATGGTCCAACAAATCTGGGGGCTAACTTTCCATTCGATCCGAACCTTACCACCTTCCTAAGCGGGGATACTTTGATAAATACTAAGTCCCCAACCTTAAACTCCATATCTCTCCTCCATTTATCCGCATAAGACTTCTGCCTATCTTGGGCTGCCTTCATTCTCCGCCGAATCAAATCCACTCTCTCCGATGTCTCCCTTACCATGTAAGGCCCAAGTAGCAACTTCTCCGTAGACTCCACCCAACATGAAGGGGACTTGCAAGGTCTCCCATATAAAGCCTCAAATGGTGCCTTTCCTATGCTCTCCTTGTAATTGTTATTATAAGAAAACTCAACCAATGGAAGATGCTCCTCCCAAGTTCCTCCAAAGCCCAAAATGCAAATCCATAGCAAATCCTCAAGCACTTTATTTACTCTCTTTGTTTGGCCATCCGTCTGAGGGTGATAGGTCGTACTCAATCTAAGTTGCGTCCCTAGCGCCTATTGTAAGCTCCTCCAAAACTCACTAGTGAAAATGAGATCTCTATCACTCACTATACTAGAAGGGACTCCGTGAAGTCGGACTATCTCTCGAACATAAAGGGATGCCAAATATGACGCTATACGCTTGCTCTTAACTGGGATGAAGTGGGCAATCTTGGTCAATCGATCAACAATCACCCAAATGCTATTATTCCCCTTCCTAGAATGGGGCAAACCATCTATAAAATTCATAGAAATGATGTCCCACTTCCACTCTTGCACATCTAAGGGCTGAAGTAGTCCACCGAGCTTCTGCTGCTTTGCCTTTACCCTTTAGCATATGAGACACTTAGCTACGAACTCTGCCACGTCCTTCTTCATGCCATTCCAATAGAATATCCTCTTCATATCCCGATACATTTTGTCACCACCCGGATGAATAGTCATACGGGAATGGTGGGATTCCTCCAAAACCGCTCTCAACAAATCTCTAGCGCGTGGAACACAAAGCCTCCTATCTCTCCTAAGCCACCCTTTACTATCAATGAAATAACGTTGGAGATGTCTAGAGACCTTTCCTTGGCTAATCCTATCCATCACCTCCATAAGCTCTGAATCCTCTCGCTGCCTCAAGCCAATCTGATCCATAAGGGTAGGCCTCACCTCTAATGTCGTTAACAATCCGGGAGTAATGTCCATAGAAGGCTTAAAATCAAAAGTAGAAATAAACTCCAAGGTCCTCCACTCTATGAACAAAGGACTCAGGGTTGCTTTCTTCCTACTCAATGTATCTGCAACCACATTACCCTTGCTAGGGGTATAAGCAATATCAAAATCGTACGAGGCTTAAAACTCCATCCATCTCTATTACCTCAAGTTTAAGTCCTTCTGCGAGAATAGGTACTTTAATGACTTGTGGTTGGTAAAAAGCTCAGACCTCTCTCCAAGCAAATAGTGCCTCCAAGACTTGAGTGCAAAAACTATGGCGGCCAACTCCAAATCGTGGGTAGGGTAGTTCTTCTCATGCATCCACAACTGCCGACTACCATAACATACAACCCTCCCTTCTTGCATCACCACCGCTCCTAGGCCCGTCCCACATGCATCGGTGTATATGGTAAAAGGCTTAGCTCCATCAGGTAGTACTAACACTGGTGCACTAGTAAGGGCTCTCTTATGCTTTGTGAAGGAATCCTCACAATCCACGTCCTACACGAAAGCTTTATTCTTCTTAGTAAGGCGCGTGAGTGGTGGTGAAATCTTGGCAAACTCTCTAATGAACTTCTTATAATAGCCACCCAATCCTAGGAAGCTCCTAACCTCGGTGACGTTCTTGGGGACCTTCCAATCTTGTACTGCAATAACCTTAGCAGGGTCAACAGCCAAACCTTCCTTCGAGACCACGTGCCCCAAGAAACGTACCACCTCTCTCCAAAAGTGACACTTCAAACACTTAGCTCTCAAATGATGACTACGAAGTGTGTGAAGATATTCCTCTAAATGAACAGCTTGCTCCTCCATATTCTTGGAAAATACAAAGATGTCATCGACGAATACCACTACGAATTTACTTAGGACTTCTCTAAAGACGTGGCTCATCAAGTCAACAAAGTAGGATGGGGCATTGTTTAGCCCAATATGCATAACCAACCACTCATAATGTCCATCTGGAGTCCTAAACGCATTCTTATCTATGCTGTCATCGGCGATCCTAAGCTGATGGAATCCCGTGGCTAAATCAAGCTGAGAGAAAATCGAAGAGCCAACTAACTGGTCAAAATGATCATCAATCCTAGGGAGTGGATATCGGTTCTTCTTGGTGAGCTTATTTAATTCTCTATAATCAACGCAAAGTCGAAGAGAACCATTCGCTTTAGTAGCAAAGACGACTGGTGCTCCCCATTACGATATGCTACTTCTTATAAAACGCTTCTCCAAAAGCTCACTAACTTGTTTGCTAAATTCTTTCCTCTCCCTAGGTGCCATGTGCCTCACAGGTAACGCCACTAGCTTAGCATTCTTGGTCAAATAAACTCAGAAGTCAATTTCTCTCTTAGGGGGTAGTCCCATAATCTCCTCAAAGATGTCAAGAAAATCTCCGACAACAGTAACCGAATCAGACTCTGCTGAAGATTAATCGAGGGAATAGAGAAAGATCAACATGACTGACTCTTGTGGGTCGCAAGATACCTCGAGAGTCCTACCACTACAAGTCTCTAATCTAATGACTCTTTTCTCGCAGTCTAAAATTGCTCCATATATGGATAGCCAATCCATACGCAAGATCATCCCATACCCCGAGAATCCCAAAACATAGGCGTTGCAGTTAAATTCTACGCCTAGGATATAAATTTTCAAACCCCTACAAACCATAGACAAGTGTGCCGATCCACTTATGGGGTTTGAAACAACAATGGGGTATACCACTAAAGAAATGTCTAAGTGCAAACAATCCACAAGAGAACTAGAAATAAAATGTGTGATGCTCCAGAATCAAATAAAGTCCTAATGGGAAAATCAGATATAGAAACCAAACCTTCAACTGTGACTTTCCTACCTCTATCCGAAATACTAATGGAAGGTGTTGCGTCGAACGCCTGAATCTGTGCGGCTAGTGCACTCGCTCCCTAACCAGCTCTCTAGGGACAACTCCTACTCATATGACCGGGCTGCCCACAATTGAAGCACTTTCCCTTCATATTTTCCCTTTTGCAATCTTTGGCGATATGTCCCATAATTCCATAGCTATTGCACCTGAATCCTTTCTTAATCTGCTTCTTAGGGCCATCACCTTTCTTCTTCTCTTTGTTGTTCCTCCACCATTTCTTCTTTGGACCTTCCGACTTAACAACTTCCTTAGACTCTCCTTCCTTGACTACATCAGACATAAGTGCCATCTCTACAAAAGACTCATAAGTAGCTCCCATCGGTACGTGAGTCAACAACAATCCGTAAAGGGGCTGATTCAATCCCTTCGCAAACTTCATAACTTTCTTGTGCGGCGTATTCGCCAACTTCACTCTGAACTGAGACAATTCATTAAATTGATTGATGTGCTCCTTCATCGACAAACTTCCTTGCTTCAAATTAATAAACCACTCTAACTAAACACTCTCCTCTGCTTGAGACAAAAACTTCCTATCAAACTACTCCCGGAATCCATTCCAAGTCACCTCCCTTCCTTCTAACTCTATGACCTCCCACCAATACGAAGCCTCCTCTTTCAGCTGCCTAGATGCTATCTGAACCCGATACTGGTCCTCCAATCCTAACAAGCCAAATATCTCTCGGTGTCCCTAAGCCAATCTCTCGCCTCCACAAAAGTCTCTTTACCAGAAAAAGTCTTTCCATCCAAACTCGTAAAATCCTTACAAAGCTTAGAGAAATTGATGGCGGAATGTGGTTGATGGGGTTCCCACCCACTGGTGCAAGATTGGGTGCTGGCCCGTGCACCTCTGGAGTCATGGCTTGTAAGTACCTACGAAACCAGGCTGGTACTAGAATGCCCTCGGGAAGGTTCGGGGCATCAGCCATTCTATGAAAAGAAAGAGATAGTTTAGGAAAGAGTCAAAGGGAGATTGAACTGGACTTATGAGGGGATTTTGATAAAAACCCTTTTATTCTTAAAAATATTTCTAAGAGTTCTTTTCTGAAAAGTACTTTTTAAAACAAGTTATTTCAGAAAATACTTTATTTTTTAAAATAAAATTTTAGGAATCCTGTAACCTTAGGCTCTGACACCAAGTGAAACACCCCACACCCCTTAATATACCCTAAAGGAAACATTAAAAGGCATGGTTCGTTGAAGGTATAACTGAAACTAACAGAGACTAAGATTCACAAGACAAAAATAGGTAAAAACAACGAAAACTAAAATAATAACTTATTCAAAACAAAAACTTCATAAGTGCTTCATTAACCAAATAAGTCAAATACCGAATACAACATACGCGTCTCAAAACCCAATATGTCTCATGAAATAAAAACTCGTAGTCTCAACAAAAATCAGAGTATAAATATCCCTCTCAAGTGCTAGTACAAAGAAAGAAAAACGAAAATAAAAGTAGGGAAATACATACTAGAATCTTCTCCAAGAAGCCTCCGAGCAACTGCAATCTACTGCCCTCTCCCTTGATTGCTTATAGGGAGAAAAAGGGAAAATAGAGGAGTGGGTCAGACTAAAAGTCTGGTGAGTGATAGTAACTACTAGAATCTTTAAGGAAAGTAAAGGTAATAGACTCTTCAATAATTCTAGTATATACAAAAGGAAACAGATGAAATAGGAAAGAGTTAAACTGGAAAATATGATTAAGCTATTACAATTGATAAGATAGGTCAACTTTGATTGTTTGTACTTGTCTTTGATAGTTGCTTGATTAGGCTAAATTCCTAATCCTATAATTAGGCTGAAATCCTAATTCTACCCTTTTGATCGGCCTGCTACTCCATAGAACTTACTGTGGACTAGACGTTATATAACTCCCTACATAGCAGCCAATGGTAACTACGAAAGATACACAAAGCACTCACTGTGGACTAGACGATACATAGCTCCCTACACAGAAGGCAACGGTGTCTACGAAAGAAACACATACTAAGCGCTTGGAACTCATGGCAATTACTGAGCACCAAAATGGAAGTCGCATGTGTAACTGCCACCATGCTCATGCTACATGTTGCTCCATCTATTAGGTCGTATTATTACCTCAACTCAGCATAAGCGTGCCCCTCGTCTCACTTCAAGATTATGTGAAACACCGTGTACATAGAAAATATAGGAGAATGCTGCCGGTACTGGCCGGTTATCCAAACAATATCTAATAACGCCCTTGTCCAAATCCCCCGTGATTTGAACATCTCAATATTGACCAATTACTACCATTACTAGCATAAGCGTGCCCCTCGTCTCACTTCAGGTTTATGTGAAACACCATAACCATAGAAAATAATATGGGAATGCTATTTGGCACAGGTCCTACTTTAATTCTTTTCTTATTAACTTAGATAAATTATTTAAATAAGCCTTTACTCTTGTTCTTACTATCTGTGCTTATTAATTTATCCTAAGTCTTAAAATAAGCCTTATTCTGTTCTATTTCTTATTGTAACCTTCGTTATAATCATGCTTATTACTTAACCCAAGGTATAAGTGTGAAAATAAGCTTATTTTCTTCTTTTATTCTTTTTAGTTATAATTTTAAGTTATAACTAGGCCAATCTCTTTAATTCAGTCCAATTAATATCATAATTAGGCATAATCTCAGTATAGTTTTGTTTATATTACAGGCTATATAGTTTACATCGTATATTCCATTATTTCTGATTTCTTATAATGTAATCCAATTTCACGTTAATTCTATTCTAATCCATACGCGAAGATGAAGGGGGAATAAAAGAAAACTAAAAATAGAAGGAAATCCAAGGCTTAAGAAGAAGATGTAAATAACGCATAAATAACAGTAAATAAACTAAAATACGGTAAATAAATGGAAAAGTTAGAAATAAACTGAAATTAATTGAAAAGAATAGCTAGAAGAAATAGACTGAAAATAATTCTAAAAACTGTAAATAAATTACAAAAAAAGGTTAGTCCAAAAATCATAGTAAAACTACAACTATTGGAAATCCTATTATTTTAAATTGCTTAAGAAATTTAAAATAATTACAATCACTCACCTCTGGTCCTTAGCTCTTCCCTTTAGGCCTTCACGGATCCACTTGGGGTTGTTAAGTATTTTTATTTAAAACGATTTCCTTCTTGGAAAATTATTCCGCTTAGGGTCCTTCCTAAATAGGTGAACCCAATTGGAGAAAATCTTAGAATGAGAAAAAGTGTTAGGCCTAGGGTTCTATTTATAGGGATAGAAGTGGATCTCAGACCATTGGATTTGGGGATTGAATATGATACAACCACATCATAGGATGAATAGGGGCCATCGGATGCATGTATGGAAGGACCCGATCAGTTTAAACAATGCATAACAAATGTAAAGTCGGCTAAATATTCGAACGAACGAATGTTCGTTCGCCCTAAAAAGGGCAGGCGGGTTAACCGAGCGGTCGACCGCCCCCTTGCCCAGGTCGACCGGCCGGTCGACCTGGCCATATAATTTTTTTTCCGTTTTCTTGTTTAATTCATATCTCATTCATTTTAGCTCGGATTCTGATGTTCTATATATGGAAATTGACCAAAAAATTACCACGGACACAATGGTGGAACTCTCGTGGCTAAATACTGATAATTTCACAAATTTATTTTATTATTTAATTAATTAATGAATTAATTAATTATTATAGGTTAAATTTTGGGTTGCTCCAAATTCGCTTTTTCAACCAATAAAACCATGTTCATAATGGTAACCTACTGAGTCGACGGGGTCAAATCGGATCAAAACCATCCAGTCGCTACTTAAGAAAGTGGAATCATGCTCAAGTACACTCCACTTATCCACCAGGTCGACGGAAGCAAATCGACTCAAACCGTTGTATCGGCGGAACCCGATCCCCGCCTTCTAAGAACCGGTGTTTCCCCGGCAACATCGGGAAGGCTCAAATAAAAAAGCCGTGCATTTCATAAGCCACACACTGACTTTTCGAGCCATGAAAGCACGCTCTTAAAACATAAACTCCTCCCGTTGCCTAAAGATAGGCAATATTGAGGAGAACCAAAACCATTTCGAACCGACGTGTTATATCGGTCCAAAAAGCAGCACATCCCATAAGCTGCGCATTAACTCTTCGAGCCATGAAATCACGTTCAAAAAACATAAACACCTCAGATTGCCCGAAGATTAGCAATATCGAGAAGTATCAAAACCATTCCGGACCGACGGGTCATATCAATCCTAAAAGCCTCGCGTTCCACACGCCGCACATACTTCCAAAAACCCGCGCGTCCTATAAGCCGTGCACATTTCTAGGTATCGAAATTGCCCCGGCGATACCAGAAAACTTATCCCCCATAGGAATAACGAGGATCAACCCATTCCCTTTATCAGAAGTAACGGGCACGACTCCAACAAAATCAGAGTGCTACGAACCAACAGAAAACTCCGAATACTGACACTTAATGATTAACTATAACATTTAACATGGATAACGTCTAACTATCTATAGTTAACGCGTACAATGTACATGCTCTAAGCAATGAAGTGCATATTCGAAGATTGCAAAATTGTAAAAAATAATACTCATAAATATTTACTCATGTTTTTACGCACATTTAGTTAATCTTATAACTGCATGTTAATCTTATACCCGTATGTTTATTATTCCAAAAATTCTTTAGTTATATGCCCTACAGTTAGTTTAGTTTTGGTGCACATTTCTAACATACATATGTTACATACTTTCCAGAATCGCATAAAAACATAAAATATATACTAAAGTTACAAAACTTGCAAGATAAAAAATCAATTGTGACTTAGTCGAATTCCAAGTTTTGGTATGCAAACTATTCAAACCATAGGTTACCGGTCGTTTGTCAAGTGTTCGAAGTAAACAGTCCTGTGAACTTGGGGGGCATACACCGGCACTTCAACAAAAACTCTTAAAAACAATAATTTCACACGTTCTGTTACTCCAAACAAAGAATTTTTGTAGTAATCATAGGACTAGATAAAGTAAAACGAAAGGAAAAGTACCCACACAATACTTATAACTTCCAAAACCGGTCGTTTGTCATAGCACAGAACACATATGAGCAGATAAGTAAAGGTACAGTCAAAGTGTCAACAATGTATTACTTATAACTTTCTTCTGTACAAGGTCAAAATGTGGGAGCCGTACCCACACAATACCGGCCAACAAAAGGAAAAGTACAGATGCCATCAAAGCATAACAAAAGTATTAAGTGCAGACTCTGCATTTGAACAAAACAACACAAAATTACTTGAAATCAGATTAACAACCATCCAAGCTTCTCAACGTCGTTTCCACCACTCCCGTTCTTGCCTTTCGTCCGAAATTCCTGCTTCGTCTCTGGAGTAGTATCGCTGCTAGTAATGACAACTATGTCCTCGGTGTAGATATCTTCTTCCGGCTCTTTAACTTCCTAAGAAGCTTCCCCTTTAGTCTGGCGCTTTTGGGATCTGTAGGATCTCTCAGAAGCCTTTATCACTTCAACTTTCTCTTTTTTAATGGCAACCAGTTGTTCTTGAGGTCTGTGTGACCGCTCAATCTATATTTCTTACTCCAAAACTTCGATCGCCGTGAAATCCCCCTCTAAAGATACAGAAGGGTCATCCAAACCATGTAGTGTGGCGATCTTCTCAGATTTCGGCCCTGGCAGCGAGCCAGACACGGACACGGAAACCGGAATAGATATAGATATGAGCATGAAAGTGGTAAATATAGCAACAGGTCTAGGCACTGAGGAAACCGACGGATTGGAAGAAAAGGAAGACGGACCTATAAGATCAAAAATGAAAGCGTTAAATTCGTCCTGCTCTTGCGGCATGAGTTGAAAGTTCTCGAACTCGGGAGAAACAAGTAAATTACCTGCACTAGAAGAGTGATCGAGAATGTCAACCTCGTATTCACCGCCTTCACCCTTCTTCGACGGATCCACAATCCGAGGGGAAGCTTCAAGCCCAGAACTTGTTGGCGGATCACGAGGCTGCCCCGATGGTTCGCCGGGACTGGAAAAAAAGGCTCTGGTAACACTTCGGCTGTTGCCACCATGACAGCATCGGTAGCTTCCTTCTCTCTTTCAACCCGCAAAATCTCCCCGCCATCTAGCAACGCCTTCTTTGATTCTTCGTTGAGATAGGCATTCTCCAGCACTCGCTTGGTATAAGAATCCTCGCTATCATGGAAACGGGTTAAGATTTCCTCCCAAACCACAGTGAGGATGCGCAGGAATTTAGGGCCTAAGTAACTGAGACTCCCCTGGTGTAGTAGGGAGTTGACACAAAAGCTCAAGATTGTCTCATCCACCTTTCTCTCAAAGGCGTTCTGAAGGTTGAAATAATCCGCCGTAACGGCGGCCTTCTCAACTTCGACATGAACTTTATCGTAGCTAAGCTGTGCAATTTGATCCTGGATCCTAGCGATCGTCTTAGTCTGGTCGGAGATGGTCTTATCGCGCGACTTCACAAATTCTCCATATTCCGCAATCGTTTTATTATGCCCCTCTATGATAAGATCGTGTTCGAAAATGGTCTTCTTTTAGGCCTCAATCGTCGCATTGCAAGATGCCACTTCCTCTTTTAACTTTGCTTCTTCTGCATGAGCCTTCTTAATTTCATCCCTATAGACGATCTCTATTCTCTCAGAAGCCTCTTTTAGCTCTTTCAGCAAGCCGACGCTGTTCTTGCTTTCACGAAGCGCCGCATCCTTTTCTTTTTCCAACTGTTTGATTCTGGCGTCGCGTTCCGCTAACGCTCTTTCGAAGTCATCCTTCTCCTATTCAAAGGAGAGGATATCTTGATAGTTGTTGCGGTTCGTGTCTGCCAGATGTTTGCATAATTTTTCCCATCCTTCGGCCTGTTCTAAATCTTTCTGTATTGCCTGAAGGTGGGGCACGTATGTATCTCTACGAACCGAATGAAGATCACGATCAAATTCGACCCCCCTTAAAAACTACTTGGGGAGCGCTGCCTCAAGCCTTGGAAGACCAGATGGAAAAACATAGGCATATCTTCGGTGGGGGTGTGAAGAACCAGTGGCAAGAGCCATATAAGATGACGGAACCTGAGTTAAAAATGGAATGTGGATAGAAGAAACTGGGATTTCAGGACCGGTTGAAGCGGAGGCCGGAGCAAAGGCCTGTTGTTCCGTAGAATGAGAACCGCGATCAAATTTGGACTTTTAGACGGCTCCTCTCGCTCATCGGAAGTCTTTCTTTTCTCATATCTGCCTTTGTATACTCCGCCCCGTTCCCTCTCATCTCGACAATGAGTTTCAGCCTCTAAATCTTTTCTTCTTCGATATTCCTCCTCTGTCTTGCGAGGCTAATGATGGCTGGAGGATCGTTTCGATCAGCGTTGAGAGTCAGCAAGTTCCTCAAGGTCCTTATAATGGCCAAGTCCTCTCATGGTACCTGACACGAAGAATAAATAAAGAGCCTTAGAAATGTAAGATAAACATGAAAAATATGTGTATAAGTGAGTGTTACCCTGGTGAAACATGTAATATGTTTGGGAGGAGGGCCTAAAACGACGTCACAAACCGAATTGGGCAGGCGTCGGGGAAGGAATCAGGCTAATTCGGGCACAACATGGCCCAAACGAGGAGACACCTCCTCAAACTTGAAGTCTTCCCCCATGAGCGCGTCAAAATCGACGTAAAAATTGCTCAAATCCCCAAAGTCCATGCCAGCATCTTTAATAGAAGAATCCTGACGTCGTCTGACTTTTGGAGCATCATCTTTATCGCTCATGTCTGGGGGAGGCACGCTCGGAACAGCGGGACTCATCCCCGGAGGCTCGTCGCATGATTCAAAATCTACATCGTCAGATTCTGCATAGAAATCATCATCATCAATGGAGGATGACTCATCGCTACTGCTCTCAGTCTCACCCTCCTCCTTTTCTATGTCTATCGCAGCTTTGCCTTCTCTTCGATTAAACTCCTCTTCCTCCTCTTCCGAAATCGAGGGATTCTATCCGGGCAACTGGCTTAAGTTGCAAGGTCTTTTCCCACGTGAGTCTCTTTAGCTGACTCGCTGGACAAGCCTTCCCTCTCTTGAAAAACACCCTCTTCGAAATCATGAGACGAAGAAGTGGATCATGTACGTATCTTGGATTGAGAAGGGGATGAGACCTCAACCGGGACTACAGACCTCCCTGGATGCAGCAGCTTGTACCGAAGCAGGTTTTTGTCTGTCAACAAGAACTTAACTGATCTCTCCTCATCATCGACAGCCTTTAGGATCCGAAAAGTTTCATTGAGAAATAAGTCCTTGTTCAGCCTCGGAATAACTATGGAAAATATTTGGCTCGTTAGAAATTCTGTGGCAACGTATTGGAGCTCTACAAGTGAGAAAAAGAACTTACCCCCCGTTGTCCGGAAATGATTGAATCCCTCAAGACAACTAACAAAGAAGTATTGAGTCATGAATTGTGATAAATTGCTCTGTAGTTACAACACAATTTTACGGATCCTCTAGGCCTCAATCACAACTAAGGATGGACACTCGTCTCTTCTTTTAATGAGAGAAAATATCTTAACTCGTCGAAGCTTGGGCCGTGATTGAGAGTCCACATGAAAAAAATGTGCAGGCAGGTTAAAATAGCATATCCGTTGGGATGAATCTGAAACGGAGCGATTCCTAGGTTCGAGAGGGTTTCTCTCAAAAAGTCGTTGAAGGGGGGCATTCTTCCTTCAGGCACATATACCGATGACAAGCAGTATATCCCGAAGGCGACATATGAGCAAATTCATCTTTCTTTGGGAGGCGCACGTCTTCCTCCGGAATGCCATGCTGCACGCAAATATTGTGCAAGACTTTAGAGGAGATCACGGAGGTAGCTCTCTCCGGAGGATTTAGAAGAACTTTGAAATTAGGAGGACTTCGGTCCAAGACTGGACTGATTGGAACCAGCTGGCCATATTCAGCTTGTGAAGCAGAAGAAGGAGGGGCGAAAGACGACGACTCGGCCCCAGAAAGCGCAGGACTTCCACCGCTCAACTTGCGGCTAAAAGACGGGTATTTAATTCTAAACAATAGAACTTAAGCCCAAAATGGTCAGGTAATTCTACTCTAAAATAAGAATTCCCTATACTACACTTGAATTCCAAAGAGATATCGGTCCACATTGATGTGTTGGACTTCAAGTATGTACTGGGACAAGTGCGGTGTGTTATCTTTTGGCGGTGGGCTCGGTGTCCTAAACACTACAAATGCTCTATCCCGTGTAGATAGTACGCTCGCAACTGAGAGGTAAAAGGACTTCCCATATCACTTTCTTTTTTTATTACTTCTCCTACACTTACCCGTTATCAATCAACGATCAATAATGGATTCGTTGTTCGAAATGATGCGGAAAGTCCCTTCCAGTACAGGTACAAGTCAATCTGAATCCTCCGGAAGGACAAAACCGATTCACGATGTGTCGTGCGGTATCGGCTATGGGACCTGGCACAAGTCAATTCTCGCTCAATGGACGAAGATAGAAAAACATGTCAAGCACCAGGGCAAGGCCCAAATGTCGTTCCGTGAATAACTCAAGACTCGATTACTATCCTCCTCCATTAAGCCACAGTCGACTCAGACTCTTCACGACTAAACCATGAATACAACTCCATCGCCAAAAAGACAAACCAACATCATAATCAGAAAACCCACCTTGAATAAGTAATCAAGAGGAAAGGAAGGTTGAAGTTCTCGCTCTAGTGACCTATGCAAGTTGGCGAGCTAAAAAATGGATTGACGACGATCTAAGGCAGCGGGCTAACCTAGGCTTTGGTTTACAGTGGCAAAAGAGGACTGGAAGCTATAGCGAAACGGCGGCAGTGAGGCTATGAAGTCGACGGCGGCACTGGAAGGTTAGATGAAGTTGGGGTTCGATCGGTCAAATCGCTGGATGCTTGGGTCAAGTCGTTGAAGGAGGTTCGAATCGATGGAAGGAGTTAAGCTCGGGTCATGGAATAGGAATGATGAAGGTTGGCTTGAGAGTTTAAATAAGAAAATAAAATATGCCAAAAAATGCTAAGTAGTCAGGTCGCTAGCGATCCATCTGCTATGGATCGCTAGCGATCCATAAAGTTGAATGCTTGTTATTTCGAATTTGCCTAGCGACGTTCATATGCTACTTCGAAACATGTTGGGAAGTTATAGAGTAAAGTTCGGTCTTCTATGACAAACAATGGCAGTCTAGAATAAACTTAGTAAGCGACAGTCTAGTCTAATTCAAATTCGTGTAACTCTAACACGACTATTTGAAATTCAACAAGCAGAGACTATAAAGCAATTACTTCCAAAGCACGCATTGATTTCAATGAAGACGTACTCTGGGGGGTAAACGTTATCCAGGTTTTTAACCTAGTAGGATCCAAGAGAAGTCGGAACAACTTGGTCGAGTCAGAATAGCCCGGATGTGAACCAAAAGAACTAGAGTAACAAGCCAAAGGAAGCCATGAAAAAAGAACGAGAAAATCCACTAAGGACATGGATCGCTAGCGATCTATGGCCTATGGATTAGCTCAGGGGTCAACCGATTCTCTTGCGTCATGATCCAACACAAATTCTAGAAGTAGTGGCTGAGTTTGATGAGATTCCGAGTTGGTTGCATTAAGAGACAAGCATCCGTCTAGCCCAATCAGCAACTAAATACAACTAGCAAGTAAACCGTCATAAAAACAAGGCGACATGTAACAAGACTACATGAACAACAACGACATAAGACGACGAAGGCACTCTCTTCACCAAGGTCCAAAAACAGACTAAGTGTATGGATCGCTGGCGATCCATACACCATGAATCACTAGCGACCCATAAGTAATCACAGGATCGTTGTGCTTCATAGGAAACAAAGCAGAGGGAAAAACTAAGTAATCAGCTTGCATTCGAGCATAAACTATGGATCTCTAGCGATCCATAGACCATGGATCGCTAGCGATCCATGGTTCTGGCTTGGGTCGCGGGGAAAGTTTCAGTATCTCCTGCGTGTGATCATCTGCAAGTAGTAGGCGAATAGGCTTAGCCCAAGAGCTCCCAAATCTCTATAAATACTCTCCTACCTGCAACATAAACGGGGATCCTTCGGACTGATGGCTGAAACTCTGCTGGAAGCTTTCTTCACTCTTCATCTCCCTCATAGCAGTCTTAAAATGGGTTCATTGTGATTCTCTAGTGGATTCCAACCCTGGAGATTCAATCTAGCTAAGGATATTCAAGAGCTTTGTAATCAAATACATTTTATAACAGCAATCAGTCTATAATAAAAACTATAAATTGGACGTAGGCTTCGTTAATAGCTGTATCACTATAAAAATCTTCTTGCCTCTTTTTTATTTCTGCTCTTTTACATTTATTTTATATTTTATTGCTCTATAAGAACAGGGCTGGGGCTTTCACACTCAATCCATGGTGTTAATTCAATTTTTGGGTTAACATGTACCCTCCAATTGGATTAGCTATCCATAAGGAAGTAACAAGGTATGATGGTTCTAAACATAACTTATCTACCAACCATTGAGATATAAATGAATGCGATGCGCCGGTATTAAATGGTACCCTAACTTTCATGCTATGAATCAAAAGCGTACCTTCCATCATAAACTTACCCTTCTCAGCTATTGTCGGCTTAGATGATGATGTTTCCAAATCAAAGACCTTTCCTTTTCCTGCCTTGGCTACTTATGGACATATTTTTTTATAATGCCCCACCCGGTCGCAATTAAAGCACTTCACATTCCGCTTCACTACAACCACCTTGCCATCACTAGATCGACACTCGTTAGCATAGTGCTCCTTCTTGTCACACTTTTAACAAACTATATTAACTTTCCCCTTTTTGCCAGCTCCACCTTTCTAAGCTCCCTTCTTCTTAAAGAATTCCTCTTCTTATTCTGAGAATTCTGGTTCTTCACTAACTTCTCTTTCCCAAAGGTTGAAAGCATTTCCTCATTCCTAATTGCCAGCTCCAATACTACATTCGATGGATCCCTAAGATGTGGCATAGTTGTCAAAGTAATCTTCAGCCTCAACCTCTAGATAAACTTCTCGTTCCTCTTGATAACGGTGTCAGTAGTGACATATCCATACCTGGATAGCTTATCAAACTTAGCAGAGTATTCTAACACTAACATTTCTCCCTGCTCCAACCCTATAAACTTCCTGAGCAAGGCTGACTTGGATACTTCAGGCAAAACCGTTTCCTCGAATCTCCTTCAAAATTCTTCCAAAGTCAATTCCTCTTCTGCTACCCCTATGGTCACCCCGTATCACCTAAGCAAAGCAGCTCTTTGCAACTGTCTTGAAGCCAATCTCCTTTTCTGCTCATCATTCAGACCCAAATCAGCAAAAGTCCTTTCATAATGCAACAACCATTTCTCCACTTCTAACAAATCTTCAGTCCTCAGAAAAGGCTTCCCACCCAAACTGGTGTAATCTCGACTCAGCTTAGCATAGTTATTACTAACTAGCGCTAAGGCAATGACTCCACCTACATCAGTAGCATTCCCTCCAATAACTCCTGCAGCTACTCCAGCTTGCATCAGATTGACAAAGAACTGATACATAGTCCTCATATCTACTGGTGGGGTCACAACACCTACGTTGCCATTTGCATTTTTATTAGCATTTGCCTATCGACTTTGGTACCTCCTGGTATTGGACCAAGCATTTCCATTGGTTGCAGGGCTTCTACCACCAAGATTCACTCTTCCGTTCCCTGCTACCATATCATTCTTTCTTGTAAATTCGCTTACGAGCCTTAGTAAGATACAGAGGAATGGTTTAAGAGGAAGGGGAGAATAGAGATAGAATACATAATTATATATAGCAAATACAAGTACGTTACTACAACGTTATCCCATACCCCAATCTTATTCTCTAATTCATTAGGATTATGTTTTCAAAATCCATTTAGGTTTAAAATTATTTTAATCATAAACCTACGCTTTAATACCAACTTGTAACATCCCTCATTCTAAGGTCCAAAACTAACTACTATGAATGCTGCAGTTATCCATAGTTATTAAACCACGGTGACAAAATGCAGCTATGTTAATCATATCAATAATCATAAGCGCATGAATATGAAAAATATCAAACACAATTCAAAAATAACTTTTATATTCCATTTCAAAATATGACTTCATACTCATTACATAATCTTATTCGCAAACCCACGTTCAAAGAATTTATAATTATTACAAAATACTTCAAGAGCGATATATGAAGATGCCTCCTTGGTTAATCAGAGTCAAATACTTGGAAATTATACAACTTTACCACTATATCCATATAGAAAAAATCAAACTACACAACGGAAATAGATAAAGCCCCTAATAGCTAGATTGCCTCCAGCACATTTCTAGAAGCTTATTTGTCTAACTGGAACCCGAAATCCCTTACTCCTGACATACTCAAATGTGTACGTGAGAGTCTAAGGGAAAACAAAAAGTTTGGGTCAGACAAAAAGTCTGGTCTGAGTAATAATCTATCATCTCGAACCAAAATAGATATCTAGTGAGACCACGCCGCCGAGCAGAACGGGTTTTCCCCTCACTAGTATCTCAACTAGAACATAACAACCATATACTTCACTCCTACCACCATAATGGTTAGGACATAGAAAATATCATTTATGATCATGCAACATATTTTGGATTACCCATCCCAATTCATTAGATTATCCGTCTTGATTTCAGATGACTACCCATCATAATTTAAATTGACTACCCATCTTATTTTAATCTGACTACCCGTCTTATAATTATGTGGACTACCCATCTCACATATAAGAATATTTAGAATTATGTGGACTATCCATCTCACTTGTAATTACCCCTACCACACTGACTACCCATCACATGTTTAATTATTTAAAATTATGTGGACTATCCATCACACGTATTCCATTTAACTTAAAATGATGTGCATTATCCATCACATATCTCATAGTTTTCATAGGATGAATATGAACCCTTTAACTTAGGGGTCAAAGAAAAAGAAAGATAAGAAGAACTCAAGAATCACATAATCTCACCATGAAATTGAACAACTATAATAGATAACATAGGATATAACATAGCCATTTCCATAATAATAATACATCATATTCATTACATTACAAATTTGAACGGACAGTTATAACAACTTACCCATACAAAATATATAGATCATACATAAATACATGGCGGAAATAGAAATAATCAGCTACCAGTGAAGCCACCAGCTCCAGCTCCTCTAAATGCAATCATAAGAAACCTGGATCACTTGGCTACTAATAAAATTTAAGTACCCAAGAGTTTAGGAAAATAAAATAAACTCCAAGTCAAACATACGTCTGGTGTGAGTAAACTCAGCCAACTTAATTTTTACTTTTATAAACTGGTTTGAAAATCAAAGGTATCTCGTAAGGCCACGCCGCACATAATAACAGACAGGTTTTTACCTTATGATAACCAAAACACTTTTATAAAACTTCCGGTGATATTATCACAATGTATATGGTTTTCAAGTAAAATAGATCATAGCTGAAATGCTTGCATCTCACATTTTAAAATATTTGGGTACAGCAAAATCTGTACGGCACTTATTGGAGAATGGATTTCATACAATGACCGGGCTACTAGGGTACCGCCCGTCATGGTACACCTCTAGATTTGTGTATCGCGGTCGAACCTATCGACCACTGCCAACACAAGATCGGCCTACCCATTACTGGATAGTACCGAATATGATCACCCCTCAGTTGGGATCAACAACCATACTGAAGCATACATGAGTAGATATCTAGATGGGAGTGATCACATCCTAATGGGAGCAACCAACCTAGCCTTGCTGCATCTCCCAAGTTTTAGTCATTCCCGGTTGTACCCTTTTACATATAGCACTTCCCTCTTGGAATGCTAACATTGTCTTCCAAATGTTGACACAATGTCGGCATTCATCCATACAAGTCGTTCAGGAGACGAACGAACCAAGGCACTATTTCTACTACACCTATTTTGGAATCACCATGAAGGTTAGTAGCAAATAGTCCTTGCACTTCAAAGCTTTCACCTTGGACCTTGACTTCTCTATTTCCAAATTCGAATGCATATATCGGTTCGAAGTGGTTTTCAGATAACTACTATCTGATCCCTGTCTCTCCAAACCAACGCTTGATTATTTTAAAGGGTCAAGTTGTTTTATGGTGGACCATTCCACTATCAGGGTGTAAACCTTTACATATGAACATACGTTCCATATTCTTAGATTATCATGGCCGGCTTAACAAAGTTAACCCCCTTGTATTCATCATGTTCCCGTAGTGCGGTATTTGTGATAAATACAAGTCCACTTACTTTCAATAAAACGTGCCAACGTATTATTATAACTACTTTAATTTATTTGGCTACTTAATAACATGGACAAGAGATCCTCCAGTTTAAAAATAATATACATTAGTAAGAAAGCTGTTTAAAATAAATGACTAGTAAAGTTTAAGATACTTCTTACAAATAATAAACTTTAATTAAATCTTAAGTGAAAACTTTTTTAGACTTTAATTAATCTTAATTAAATCAAAATCATAATTTTAACCTTAATTAATTAAAAATTTATTTATATTTAAACTTCAATTAAATAAATTTTATTAAAATTAAACCCTAATTAAGTAATAATTTAGTGAATAATTAACCTTTAATTAAATAATTAGCTCTAATTAAATAATTTATTAAAAAATAACTTGATTAAAAAATTAATTTTCTTCTAACTTAATTAATCATTATTTCAAACTTTCTTAATTCAAAATATTTAACTTGGTTATTAATTTCTTAAACTTTAATTACTTAACCAATTACTTAATTAAATAATTAAATAATAATTAACTCTAATTAAATAATTAAATAAATAAATTATTAAATAATAAAACTTAACTTATTACTTACTTAATTTGTTTGAAATGATTTTTCAAAAACAATCCAAAAGAAAATAATTTAAAAGTTCAAATCGTGAAATTTTCTGAACTATATCCATGCGACAATCGCTATGAGCGCAGTTCGCTAGAATTTATTTCTAGTTGATTATCTAACTTCAACTCTAGCTACGACATGTTTTGAAAACACAAATGGAAGAGTTTTGAAAACTTAACAAAAGGTGAAAACTTGGAAAAATATTTACTAAATTCAAAACTAGAAAAAAATCAAGCTTTTGTTTTCAAATTGGCTCTCAAGTCCTTTGCAACTTTTAAAGGTGCTAACTTCATAACATTTACATCACATACACTTGGTTTTGGTTTCATAAACACACTACCAACATACCATAAGCCAACCATTCACATATCCATATCCAAACATATCATTTAACATCCAAATCACAAATCCAAGCTCAATCACAAACTTATACCATATGCCATCAAAACAACATAATATTTCAACACAACAAACACTATATTTTCACAACATATATTTCATCAAAATCAAGTTGTTTTCTTTTCACAACAACAAACACTAACTCAACGTCAACTTTTGCTTAAACTTGAAAACAACTTAGGATCTCGCAAAATTTAAAACTTTGGATGCTTGAACACCCTAAATGGGCTCAGCCGGGAGCTAGTTGGGCTCGACCATGTGGAGTTTGGGCTCAGCGATGTGTGGTTTAGGCTCGGCCATATAGGCTAGTGGAGGGTGTATGCTCCTATTTTGGAGGAGGAGGGTTGTAATATGTGTAGAAGTGTTTTTAAGTGGAAAATAAGTGGTTTTTCTCAAATTAGAAAATATGAAGGGAAGCCATGGATATATTTTCTCAAGCTCTTAGGAATTTAAAATGAAGAAGAAGATTGTAAAATGAGAAATATGAGAGGTAAGGGATATTTATAGGCTTAGGAAAATAATTAAAAATATATAAGTTCTTGAATTAAATATGTATACATTCATGCATCTCCATTCCCCTTCCCCCGCCCAATTTTCGTCCACTTCATGTATGCCCCCTCCCTATGCAACTATTAATGCCATATTCTCATGTACCATGTGTTGAAAGAAGCATTTTTATATAATAAAATATATACAGTTTTTTTATAAATATTTTCTCTTATCTTTTCACACACACACTTAAAGAGAAGTATATACATGCATATATACATGTATTCATCATGATAAAATAGTTTCTAATGTGTGCATATGTGTTTACAATAGCGTTATGACATTTTAAATAACATTTAACCAATGAAAAATCAATATTTCAGAAAATAATTTCCGGTCACATTTTTTTTTCTCTAAACTATATATATTGGTAAACAAAATTTGAAATGATTTTATCATCATTAGTTATTATTTAAAATAGTTTTATTTGTTAATAAAAATTCATTTATTTTTTATTTAAAAATATAATTAAATATTCATTTTAATAGTGATTAAATTCTGGGTTGTTACACTCTCCTCCCCAAAAGAATTTCGTCCCGAAATTAGCAAATAAGGAGATAATTCAAACTACGCGAAAAGTTGTATATTCATATCATAAAACACATACAAAGACATATACTAAGCATCCATGGAAAACATACATACACTATACATACAACCTACGACTAGCTATCCTGCCATCAACTCGGGATAGGCTTCTTTCATACGATCCAAAACCTCACAAGTGCAGGCTCTTGGATCCTCACTAAACTGAATCTTGACTAGTTGCACCATCTTGTTATGCAATCTCTTTTCATCCTGATCCATAAGATAAACTAGATGTCCAACCACTATCAGGTTCGGTTCTATTTCCAATTCCACTTGAACCGGTGACTCTACAATCGAAGATGGGTCATGAATATATTTTCTCAAAAGAGACATGTGGAACACATTATGAACACCTGCTGTTTGTACCAAAATTGGGCACAACACTCTTCGGAAGTTTTTGAAGAGATAAAATGAAGAAATTTAAATGGAAAAAGAGGATTATCTAACAAAAACTCCAAAAACAGATAATGAAAGTAATAAGAACGCATAGAAACACAAGAATTTAGAGTGGTTCTGCGTGTAGCCTACGTCCACTATGAAGTTGATTGCTTTATTGATGTTTCTTTGATGATTACAATTGATTTCAGCAGGTTACAGCAGATAATAATGATTTATAGCAGTGAAATTCGTTGGTAGCTGCAGCAATGGAGTTTAGAACTGGATCCGGCAGAGTCTAGGCGTTGGAGAATTCAAAGAAGAAGAAGATCTCTTTTCTGTATGCCCTGGGGAACTATTTATAGGTGTAGGAGGCTGATATTTCACTCAGATCTCGGGAGACTCCTTCTGGCATGTGAGTAGGCCCGCGCGACCAAGCCCGTGAAGTTTCGGCCCGATCCGTGATCGATACGAACGGATTTCGTATCGATCAAGATTTCATCCAATGGAGTCGAAATTTGGAGTGGACATTCTTTAGTACGTGCGTAAGCTCCTGTGAAAATTTGGTAGCATTTGGACTTGTGGATCGTGAGATACGATCGATACGAAATGGAGGCTTTCGGTAGGCTGTTTGGTTCAACTCGATCACATCGACTCGATCTTGTTCGAATCGATAGCTGCGCGTGACTATGAGTTGACGTGGCGCTTGAGTCTTTGGATCGCTCCGCTTTCGATGCTGAGTTGAACGAGTTGTCCTTGAACTTCGCCTCATTCGTATCGATGGTGCTGCCTTGTTTGTGTCGATAAAAGATGCACAGTTCGCATCGATGAAGGCTTCTCAGTTCATATCGATGGGCACGTTCTATTCGTATCGATAAAAGTGGTGTGGCTTGACGATCGATACGAATAACCATTATATGATCGATACGAATAGGGACTCCGCAATGGATACGAAGTAGCTAGGCTTTCCTGATGGATGCAAATAGTAATCCACTGATGGATTCGAACAGAGGCTTGGTGATGGATGCGAAGCTGATCGATACGAAGTGGGGTTGGCCGATCGATACGAAGCTAATGGATTCGAACAGAGGCCTTCTGATCGATACGCAGTGCGGCCTACTGATGGATACGAAATTGGTTATGGTGGTAGATGCGGAGCTGATCAAGTCGAAGTAGGCCCTGGTGATTGATGCAGAGCTGATCGAGTCGAAGTAAGCTTCCCTGATGGATTCGAACTCGATCGATTCGAACAGTGGCTGGTTTTCATCCAATCTTGCATCGATCGTAACTTAAGCATACGAACTCGAATTGACATGAAATTTGGAACGTTGACTTTTATGGCTTCCCTCGTCGTGTCTTCTTGATTATAGCTCGATCCGGACTCGGACAAAATTCACCGATATCCATGGTGAACCTGCGTATAACCGATCTCTAAGACGAACCGTCATTGGTTTCTAGTCAAGTTCTTGGTATCACGGCCTTGCCAAAAGGCGGGATAACATTTGCCCCCCAAAGTACGTCTTATGGGAACATGATGTGCTTTGAAATGCTGCAATCTTCATTCTGAATAGTTATCGTCTTTTCGATGAAAGCTGTAATCTTTGGCTGATTTTCTCGATAATGTAAACTGTTGACTGTCAACTGATGTACCCTGTATTGTTGCAACTGATTGCTGTATGCTAGTGATTAGCCGTTTGTTGTTGTAATCGTTATCAAATGAGTTTCCAATTCCTATAAATCTGGAATATTGAAGATTAGTCTGACACATATGCATATATGTTAATCTGACTCTCGTTGACGTTTGTACGTTCACAAGTCGTTGTCAGTTTATCCCGTATCGAATTCCGTATCGATCCTCTCCTGTATCGATGTGAGATTCGAATTGTAACAATGCTCGATGGTTGTTTTTGAACATTCCTTCGTATCGATCCTCTCCTGAATCGGTGTATAAGGTTAAAACTTTATTTTTGCATCGGTATTCATTGTATTGATGGGTACGAAATGAACATTTCGAATCGATGGATGTGAGGTTCAATGGATACGAAGCGTTTGCTCGTATTGATGGAGTTCGATGCCTTCAGAACAGCCTCTGTTGTGTATTTCGAATCGATGGACCAGGTGTTATTGGGTACGAATAGACAATTCATATCGATGGATATTGGCTTCTGGGAGCTGCGATTTGATGGATTCGAACTGATCGTTCGCATCGATGTTCTGGGGAAGGAGTTGAAAATGATCGATACGAACAAGGATTTTGTATCGATGGATTGTGGATGGATACGAATAGTTCGTTCGATTCGATCCTGTGGTAACATTTTGTAACCGATCGAATCCATTGGGAGGCAAATCGTTTATTCCATTCACCCTCAAGGCCATATAAATATTGTGGACTTAGCCACTTTTTACTTTTTACTTTTTATTCTTCTGCCTTGTCTTCGTATCGCTCCAAAGACTTGGAAAAGGAAAACAGCTCGACTTCGAATCGAACCAAAATCTTTAAACCCTTTAACCAGTTGTCGAAATCAGGTAATCAATTGAACAAAATCAGTCCTAAAATGATGAGATCCAGATTCTCATGCCATTCCATTCGAACTTGTGTCCGAACGTTGCTCAAGGAAGTAGATAACGTGCGAGGTCGAGGAAGGATAAAATGGAGTTCGAATCGATCTGGGGAAGAAGAAGAAATCAACGGATTCGAAATAGTTGGTGGGCAGTTTTTTGGCCACACTCTCGTATCGATTGAGGAAGAAAGTGTCTTGCTTTGTGTCGATCCCCGATGGGAAATCTCATATCGCTGTCTTATTTTGGCCTTCGTATCGCTCACGGAACAGTTACCTAGCATTGGTTGTTTCGAATTGATATTGATCGATACGAAATAGACCTCTTCTGATCGATATGAAGTAGGTGTTTTTCTGATCGATACGAAGTAGTAGGCTCCAATCGATTCGAACTGCGAGCCATGAGATCTACACGAAAGTGTCTTTGAACGATCGATACGAACTTGAATCCGTACCCTTGATGGATGCGAACAACCACACAGATCGATGTAAACTCGAACTTTGATGATCAACAATATGCCTAACCTTGATGATCTTGAAAACTCTTGTGTATTTGAACATCTAACTCCGACGAGCTTCATTTTGACATAATTGGACTTAACTGTTGGACTGCATATTTGACTTTCCTTCGAAGCTCGTCGATGACACTGTAACTTAACAAAACTTTCACAACTTTAACTCGTATCGGTCTCTAAAATTTGGATGGCATGGTTGTGACGGTCAGTGATGACGGTCATTCCGATTGAATTTCAAAGTCTCGTCGTTCGGACATTTTCTCTAATTCTGTTGAATCTTTCAAGTGATATACAGTACTGCACTGCACAACACATTCACACACTTTACACTGGGGGATGCACGAGTGTTATTGTCTGTTTAACAATGATTTTTCATAAGCTAGTTAGTCATGGAACCTTCAAGTTCACAGCAGCAGGAACTCCCGAGTTCAATTCCTTCAACCATCGAGATACCGGTCATCGAAGCTGAAGTCATAGATCCAGCTCCGGACGAGTTTCCAAACGCCCGGTTCATCCGTCGTCCTCAAGACTCTGTGCCGTCCGGCATCTCTGAAGATATGATGGGGTGGATTTGTTTAAGACATGGCTTGTCGCTCGACGATGTATTACTACCAGGGCCAAATGATAGACCACATGCTCCCCCGGAGGGGTTCACTGCTTTCAACCGTCACGCTTGCACAACGGACACACTTCCTCCTTTCAATCAATATATAAGGGAGATGTTATCATTCCTTGGAATAACTCCATCCCAGCTTCACCCCAACGGATATGCCTTGTTGAATAGCACTTTCATTCTGTTTATGGAAATTCTCTTTCGACCACCAAAGCCGATCGAGATTAGATATCTATTTAACATTAAGAGTCACGGAGATAGCCCTTCTTTCACATTTTTGGAAGCGGTCAGGAACTGTCAAATTGTAACGGGATCCTGGGGAAGACTAAGTTATTTTAAAACGGAATGGTTCTACGTTCGATGCCCCTCCTGGATTCGCTAGGCGATGGTTGGATAGACGTAAGTGTTGCAGTCTCTTTCGTGAATTATCGAGATAATAATGATCATTCTCAAAACTGACATACTTCTTTTCTTTTACAGCCGCAATTTCTCGACCCGATGGTGGATATTTTAGAGAGCTAGTTTGGATCTTCCAAGCGGTTCCAGGTGAAGAGAGGCACATTGACTTAGTTCTGACCGACCAAAACTTGAGAATTGTCGGGCTGATTGAACGGAGGCAAAGCGTAAGGCTGGAAGGGACACTTAGAGCGGTCCCGAAGAAGCGGGTGAAACGCAAGGCGCCCGGAGTCGTAGAAGCTGAAGAAGTTGATCCGGAGAGAACGCCTACTGATAACGAGTTCCAAGCTGGGCCTTCTTCCGATGTCCAGGATTCAGGAGGAAGGAGAAAAGGCAAGGCAGCTGCTTACAAGCGTTCTAAATCCATGAGATCGAAATCTATGGTTATGTCTTTTCCTGTTCAGGGGATTAGAATTTCAGAGGCTCCTCCCCTGCAAGTAGAGAATCCTTTAGAAGGGCTTGCTGATATTCCGATTCTGGATTATGTGTCGTTTCAACACGACACCGGGATGGAGGAGCTCGATAATGCTCTTAAATCGAGCGGGTCGCTTGCTATGAGTGCGGCCGACATTTCCGGTTAGTCGGGGGGTTGCACATGCATACCCTTCACTGCACTACATGATTCATAACTGTGAATCGTCCAACCTAAGAAATCACTAACTTTTCCTTCGTCTCTCATTTTCAAGTACGATGTCCGAAAGAGGGTCAATGCTTGGGAATCTTCGCTCGGCCCAAAAGTCTTCTACCTATTATGATTCCCGCAGGAGAGACTCTGATAGAGACCGCGATCGCGGGTACTCTAATCAAGAGAGGTACGAGCAGGACAGGGACAGAGAATAAAGACATCGATCTAGATCTCGCTCTCCTCCTCTTAGACTTCCATCTCCACCTCCTGTTCTTGTTCCACATCCGCCAGAGCCTCCACGACACAGACCGTCTTCATAAACTTCGAGGTTCGAAATTCAACACCAGCGAGTTGAACCCGTGCCCCCCATAATTGCAGAGCAGGCCATTACTGATACCATGGGGAAAGGGGCCATTAAAATTGCTCAGCTGAAGAAGGAGTTCCCGAACATATGCTTCGATGGCTACGTCTTTACACCTCACTTAAAGAGAATCCCATCTGGTGTGGAAAACACGATGCATTACTACATTCATGACGTCTACACCTAGTATAGAGAGTGGGTAAAGGCTGCAGAGAAAGCTTCCCAGTTGGCCTTTGAGCGAGCCAAAGTTATTGAGAAGATGGAGTCCGAACTTGCCAAAAAGGACCGAATCATCCAGGTGCTCAACACCGAGGCCGAGTCTTCTCGGATGTCTGAAATTGAGGCCACCAAAAAGGCTGACGAAACGACTGTGGCGATGGATAGGTTAAGGCAGACGCATGTTGCCTTGGTGGAGGAGATGGGCCATCGAAACACCACAGTCACCGCAGAACGGGATGCGGCGGTTAAGGAACTCAACGAGCTTAAGGCCAAATTTGCTGACATGGCTAAGGAAAAGGATGATGCAAACAACGCGACCCAGGAGGCGTGCGAGCAGGCTGTTCTGCTTCAGGGTGAATGGGATGCGGCTGTGGCTAAAGTTCGCAAGGTGGAGACTGAGGTCGAGCAGAAGGTGAAATCGGCCGAGTCCAGGCTAGAGGCTGATATCGAAGACCTTCTCGTTGTTTACAACGCTAGCGTGCTGAGGCACAAGGGTCTACCCTGGCTCGATGATTATCCATCGCACCTATACAACGCCTGGGGTCGATTATAAAAGAAGAGAAGGAGGCGCATCTGGGTGAGTCTGTAGATGAATTTGAACTCGAGAATCGCATTCTGAATGAAGATGAAAGGAAGATTCTCCACGAGTCAATGATTCTGCATGAAAAGGAAAGGCTCGGCGCCCAACACTTCGAAGTAGGAGAGGGTTCAAGGGTTGACCATCATGAGGCGAGTCTTGAAGTTCCAGTGTCAACCCAGCCCGAATCCTCATCTGTGGTCGATCCCTAAGCTGTTCCTGCCTACAATCCGGATCGGCCGCAGATGTCTCCGGCTGTAGTGCAAGTTACTGAAGCCGTTCAGCCGCTTACAAGTCAAACTGAGGAAGGTATTCTGAACATTCCACATATCTGCCTTAAGTCGGAATCTTTATCTGAATTAAATTCTAACAGTTCTCTTATTTTTTGTCCAGTGATCGATGCTGCACCGGCCATGCCTCCTGCTATTCAAGAATCATATCAGGCGTAGGAGGCTATCGTGACCGAAGCGGTAACTAAAACTGCCCCACTTGACGATGCACAGGGAAGCACGCTTGTGTTTCATGAGCAGCTGATGGTAGAACTCTTTCGCCGTCATGGCGATCCTCTTGCCGACCTGTCATTTGTTATGGGTGGAGGTGCTCCTGCAACTAGTTCTTCGATGCCAACTACTGCTGCCCCCAGCGAGGCTCGAGCGGTTACTGAAGAGGAGATGTTCGCACAAATCGACGCTGAAATGGCAGCGGCGACTCATGGTGGTAGTTTTGGAGGTGGGATGGCGGCTCCCGATCCAACCCCGCTTAGAATGATATCTCCTGGTGGCATAGTTTTCATCACCAGCGTGCCCATTCCACCTTCTGCACTTGATCCTGTTCCTTCGACTCCGCCCGCAGGAAGCATTCCTATTCATACGAGCTCGAAGGAGGATGTTGAGATCATGCCCCCGCCTGGAGACCGACTACCGAAAGGCAAAGGCTCAAAGAGGAAAAATAGTGGCGGCTCCAGCGGGTCTACACCGAGAAGGAAGCCGAGGAAGAAGAAAGTTAGACATGCTTCCCTGGTTTATTTTGACTTGCATTTTGTCGGCCGTGTATAGATGCGAGTTCGGCCCCTGCTAGTAGGATTTTTTTGGGAACAAACTTGTATATGAATTTCTTTCATAAATAGTAGAAATGAAACTTTTCTTTTTTAGCTTCTTGTGTGTTTGCTTAAGTGTTTCAATGTTTGAAATGCACTTGTAAAGTTCCAGCTTCCGAGTCAAATTTGTCTTTTTGCACCAAGTCTGGAAACTGGGGACATGGTTCGCGACTGGGAAGCGAGTTGAATTTTGACGTCGCACCGCTTTAGTCAATGATCGATGCTTAAGTCCTGCCCCCCAGTCTCGGGGATGAGTTGTAGAACATCAGTCAGCGATTGCTTTTCACTTATATCATCTTGAGTCTAGTCCCACTGAATGGATGTCTGAGACAAGCGGAGATTGAGCGGTTTATTCACGCTTGTCCGATTGTCGACGATCACATCCGCACTCCGAGGATTCTCATTTTTTTATTGGCGGTTGGTCATGCCGGATTAAGTTTAAATCATACGTCCGCGCTCTAGGGACTTGGAATCGACATTTGTACTCCGACTCCCACTCTGGGAGTTCGGAGTTGATATTTATACTTCAATTCACGCTCTGCGAACTTGAAGTTGATGTTTATACTTTGTTTCGCACTCTGGGAATCCGGAGTTGATGTTTATACTCTGTTTTGCACTCTGGGAATCCGGAGTTGATGTTTATACTCCGTTTCGCACTCTGGGAGTTCGGAGTTATTGTTTATACTCCGTTTCGCACTCTGAGAATTCGGAGTTGATGTTTTATACTCCGACTCACACTTTGGGAGTTCGGAGTTATTGTTTATACTCCTTTTCGCACTCTGGGAATTCGGAGTTGATGTTTATACTTCGACTCGCACTTTGGGAGTTCGGAGTTGGTAAGAAGACGGTCATTCACATCTGCTGTATGTTTTTGGATTTCGCTCGCACTCTGGGAACGAAAGGTGTATCAGGATCGTGGATGGTCGGATCACATCCACCCTGAGTTAACAAGTGAGGTCGTTAGATGGACGGGTCCACCCTCCTCAAACTTGGTGCAGATACGGATGAAGTCGTTAGGCAGACGGATCCACCCTCTTCGCAGACGTATTTTTTATACTCCAGTTCGCACTTTGGGAATCTGGAGTCAAGTGAAGGATTGTCATGTATCAATCCTTTTTTGACTTTGATGTGATGGCTTGTCCCCGAGCTCGGGTTTCACTTAGCGAGAAACCGGTTGCATCACAGTCACTCCCTATTTGAATAAATTCCACCGTATGGTGAAACTTAGCTCTCCGTGCATGGTGATGATCATATGAAGCATTTCAAGTAAATCACAGCTCTAGCTCGAAGAGATTGCATTTTATTGCTGAAATAAGAAAATATGGCAAAATCAGCTGCCTTATTACAAATTATAATTTCGAAATGCAGAAAAAAATTGCAAAATGGAAAATAAACTGAATGAAATAACATAGCCTGTTATGTGTAGTAGCGATGAAGACTCTCGCTATTCCAAGCTCGTGGCAAAGTAAGACCGTCAACGGTCGATAATTTGAATGTGACATCTCTGAGCCTTCGTTCAATAACATACGGTCCTTCCCATGTTGGCTTCATATGCGAAGTAACCGGATCGCCTAGCTCAAAGGTTCGCGGGCGGACCTTGGCGTTGTACAATCGGGCGACTCGACTTCGATGCACGGCTGCCCTCAAATCAGCCTCTTCACGCTTCTCATCTAGTAAATCGAGAGATTCAGCAAGCAATATAGCGTTAGTCTTCGGATCATAGTATGTCACACGATGAGAAGGTACTTCTAGCTCGACTGGAATAACAACTTCTGAACCATAAGAGAGAGAGAATGGAGTATGACCGGTCGCGGACTTGTGGGTGGTTTGGTAGGCCCATAAAGCCATAGGAAGTTCGTCGACCCACTTGCCACGACCTTTTCCAGTCGTTTTTTTAGAATGGACTTTATAACTTTATTGACCGCTTCGACTTGTCCATTCGCTTGAGGGTGTGCAACTGTAGAGAATTTCTTTTGAATGTGAAACCGTTTGCAAAAATCTTTAAATTCTGCACTGTCGAATTGGGTTCCGTTGTCAGTAATAATAGTGTATGGGAGACCGAATCGACAGATAATGTTGCGAACTACAAAGTTGATCACTTTCTTCATTGTTATGGTAGCAAGTGGTTCAGCTTCAGCCCACTTAGTAAAGTAATCAACTGCGATGATGGCGTATTTCGCACCACATTTTGCCAGAGGTAAAGTACCAATGATGTCGATTCCCCACATTGCAAACGGCCATAGGCTGACCATTTGCGTTATCTCGGTAGGAGGGGCTCTAGGAATTCGAGCATGCTTTTGACACGTATCACATTTCTTTGCATAATCTGAGGCATCGCGATTCACAGTAGGCCAGTAATATCCATATCGAAGTATTTTCTTGGCAAGTACTTGCCCCCCGGTGTGATCGCCACATTCTCTCTCGTGTACATCGTGCAATACTTGTTTAATTTCATCGTGTGTGATACACCGGAGTAGAGGAACAGAGTACCCACTTCTGTACATGATTCCATTCTGGATGGTGAATCATGAGGCCTTCTGAAGGACTTGTCTCTTTTCACTCATGCGCTCCGGCAGGGTTCCGTGTTCAATGCAATTTCTGAGTGGAGTCATCCATGAATCCTTTTCGGGGACGGTTTCGCATACCCAGTCTATTTCTGCCCGGTCAATGCTTGGGGAAGATAACGTCTCTATGGGAACGAGTCCCATTTGCTGAGCTTCACCTATGCTGGCTAACGTTGCCAATGAATCAGCTTTTTGGTTGCGTTCTCGAGGTATTCAATAAATGGCATAATAATCAAACTGATTTAGCACTTCCTGAACTCGAGTTAAGTAAGCAGCCAGCCTTCGATCTCTCGCTTGATACTCTCCCCGTACCTGACATACAACTAACTGTGAATCACAATAAATTTCCACAGCGATAATTCTCAAATCTCCGGCAAGCTTTAGTCCAGCTAAGAGGGCTTCATATTCAGCTTCATTGTTGGTTGCATGAAAATCGAACTTCAAAGCATAGCATATAGATCGGCCTTCGGGAGTTTCAAGTACAACACCAGCGCGCGAACACCGGTCGTTTGATGCACCGTCGGTATAAAGCTTCCAGACATATTCGGGAGATTCACTGGTTTCGGGCAAGTCTTTTGGAACGGTAAATTCAGCTATAAAATCGGCTAGGACTTGTCCTTGAATGGCTCGTCTTGGAGTGTAAGTAATATCAAACTGGCTCAATTCGATGTTCCACTTGAGTAACCTACCAGATGTCTCAGGCCACGTAAGGACTTGTCGTAACGGCTGGTCGGTGTAAACAAAAATATGATGTGCCTCGAAATATGGTCGGAGTTTTCTTGATGCAATTAAAAGGAAATAAGCCAACTTCTCTAGCTTCGGATAATTTCTTTCAGCTCCAGTCAATCGTTTGCTGACGTAGTATACTGGCTTCTGTATTCTGTCTTCTTCTCGAATTAAAGCAGCGCTGATAGCGTTTTCTGATATCGCCAAGTATATGTACAACTTCTCATGATCAATAGGCTTTGACAGGATAGGTGGTGTGGATATATGCCGAACTAGTGCTTGGAAAGTGCCCTCACACTCCATGGTCCATTCAAAGTTTCGTTTTCCTTTTCGGATCAGATCGAAGAATGGAATGCATTTGTCAGTGGACTTTGAAATGAACCTGCTCAATGCTGCTACTTTCCCATTTAGACTCTGGACTTGTTTTATAGTTTTCGGAGTCTCAAGATTTCTGATTGCCCAAATCTTTTCAGGATTAGCTTCGATTCCCCGAGCGTTGACGATAAACCCGAGGAATTTTCCGGATGCAACTCCAAAATGACATTTCAGTGGGTTGAGTTTCATTCTGTATTCTCGAAGTATGTTGAACATAGTTTCCAGGTCTTTAATATGGTCAGTGGAAAATCGTGATTTCACAAGCATGTCGTCTACATATACTTCCATGGTTTTCCCGATTTGATTGGCAAACATCCGATTGACCAATCGTTGATAAGTAGCCCCAGCATTCTTGAGTCCGAATGGCATAACTTTGTAGCAATAAAGTCCCAGATTGGTTACAAAGCTAGTATGTTCTTGATCAAGTAAATGCATCGGTATCTGATTGTAGCCAGAATACGCATCCATGAAGGATAAGAGCTCATGCCCAGCTGTCGAATCTACTAGCTGATCAATTCTGGGAAGTGGGAAACTATCTTTGGGACAAGCTTTATTCAGATCGGAGCAATCGACACATGTTCTCCATTTTCCGTTCAACTTTCGAACGAGCACGGGATTTGACACCCATTCGGGGTATAGCGCATCTCGGATGAAGCCGTTTTCTTTAAGCTTTTCTACCTCTTCTTTAAGGGTGGCAGATCTCTCTGGATCCATACCACGCCTTTTCTGTTTGACCAGGACATGCCGCGGGTCAATGTTCAGAGTGTGGCTCGCGATGTCCGGCAAGATCCCACACATATAAGAATGCGTCCAGGCGAATACGTCAAGATTCGCCCGCAAAAACTCAACCAATTCTTCTTGGGTTTGCTGGCTTAGCTGAGACCCAATCTTTATCATTTTCGAATCATCATCATTGTCAACTGGGACATCGATCGTCAGTTCGGCTGGGGATGCTTGACTTTCTTTAGATTCTCCTTCGTCTTTAGTTTCTCTTGGGTCAAGATCCCTTTGGAATTGGCTGGGGTGCCCGGGCCTAGGCCCGGGCGTTAATTGTCAATTATCAGTAAAACGGACGCAGAGAGATTCCTCTACGCCCTTTCCTTTCTCCTTTTGCTATGCCTCCCGCAGCTCGGCAACATAACAGGCTCTCGCTGTAGCCTGATCTCCTTGGATGACTCCCACTCCACGATCAGTGGGAAACTTTAGGGTTAAACACCACGGGGCAATAGCTGCCCAGAACTCAGCAAGGGCCGGTCGGCCCAAGAAAGTATTATAAGACTAGCGTTCTCCGACTCCCAACTCCATTGTAATATCCGCACTCTCCGGCGTTCTCCGACTCCCAACTCCACTGGTGGTTCCACTACTCCAGTGGGTATAGTAGCACTTCCATTGAAACCATGGATTCGGGATTGGTAGGGCTTTAAATCTTTGGCTTCCATTTTCATTTGGTCGTAAGCTCGTTTAAACAAAATATTCACAGAGCTTCCACTGTCAACTAAGATCCTTTTCATCCAAGCAGGACCTACTTGACTTAAGATGACCAATGGATCGATGGTGGGAGCTTCGAATTTATCAGCATCTCTATCTCTGAATATGATGTCATCAATCATCGTCTTCTGTTGTTTGGCCGGAGCCCCTTCATCAAAACTACTATAACACTCGAAGTCCGCATGCCTGATAGAGCTGGCATACGACTCCATTTCCTTCCAGCTTTAGTCTGTCGGATGAGGACCACCACTTATTGTATTAATAACCAACCTCCCGCCAGTACGAGCGGGTTCCTCTGCCTTTCTTGATTTGGCGCACGATTCTGATTTGATGGGCCCGCACCTCCTGACCGCGGCGCCCGCACATACTGATCCAACTTTCGCTCACGTATCAGTTCCTCAATGAGATCTTGTAAATGACGACACTCGTTTGTATTATGGCCATAGCTTTCGTGGAATCAGCAAAACTTTCCTGTTTGGACCTGTCTTTCTGTTGATGGTTTCGGGGCATGCTTCTTGTATTGCATGGTGTTACAGGTCTGCAAATACACATTTTCCAATGACGTGTTCAATGGAGTATAATTATCGTACATGGGAGCTCTACGTCGTGGGCCACGATTCTGATCTCGCTTTTTGCCTTGATTTCCACTATCCCTCTACTGATTCTGTTTATTTTGTATGTTCAACTGAACTTTTCCAGAACTCTCTCCGGATTGTTTAACGGCGATGTTACTCTGAATTCCTTCGATGTTGGGCCCTACGTCATCCTGCTTCCTAGACTGTTTCGCATCCTCCCTTCTCAAGAATTGGGCTGCCTTGGAATAGAAACGGTCCAATGACGCAGGTGGCTTCCCAGCTAGCCAATTTCCAAACTCAGAATCAGGATCAATCCCCTTAGTCAATGCCATCAGGATAGAGTTGTCATTGGGATTTCTTATTTCTGCACACACAGCATGGAATCGCTCCAAGTAACGTCTCAGTGTTTCTCCAGGAGCTTGTGTAACACTAGACAGAGTGTTAACGTCTTTAGGCCTTGCCACATGCATACAGGATTGTTCAACAAACTTGGTGGTCATCTGGTCAAAATTAGAGATGGATCGTGGTGGCAAACGAGTAAACCATATGGTAGCAATGCCCCCTAGGGAAATAAGGAAACTACGGCATTTTACTGCATCATCAGCTCTCACAGCATTCATTAGCCATCCATACTTCAGGATGTGTTGATTGGGATCAGAACTTCCTTCATAGACCGGCAAAGTTGGCATCCTAAAGCGCCAAGGTGGTTCAACATATAGTATTTCATCTGTGAAAGGGGTATGACTCCGGGAGATTCCCCAGTCGTCGTTAGTGAGACCTTGACTTTAACGGATCATCTGACGAATCATCGTCGGTATATCCGACATTTGGATACTTGGAGCATGTTGTGCCAAGGTGTGGTCAGGTTCCACATGGTGGGTATGGACCAGACGCGGTCGACGGTCCGTGCCTCGCCTCCTTGGTTCAACATTTTCTGGGACATAAGGCTCTGGAGTATGCTCTCGTTGGCTACGATGAGGATCAGTTTGATTTCTAGCATCAACCCCTTGTTCGGTAGTAGTGGTGGTAGCGAGGTTGCCTATGACATGGTAAGGAGCAGCACCTCCTCGAGATGAAGGTCCTGTATGATGACTAATGGATGGTCCAGTTCTGGGTTGTCCAAGATTCGAAGCAGGTTGGTGTCCTGTTGCCTGGGTGTAGCTTACATCCAGCCGTGGGCATGTGGATCGGCGATGACCATCAGATGAGGCTGAACTCTCTGTAGAAGAATAAGAACCTTGATCCCTTCTGGATCTTCTGCGCCTTTGGCGATTTAGCTGGTTAGTCAATTCTGTGTTGGTGCATAGTTGTTCAGTAAGTTGTTGCCGACTCTGGGTCAACTCTTGAGGCAGCATCTGTAATTCTTGTCTGGTAACCGGGTCTGATGTATCCGAAGGTCCGGCAGCATCTTGGTTGGATGGAGGCAATTGCGCGGGATTCTGTCTGTCCCATCCTCCCTGATCAGCAACGGAAGAAGCGGTACGTGTACTCACCATGGTGAATTGATGAAGTCCTTTCCTAGATCTGATGCAAAATCTGAATAGAATGGAAGGGCTTCAAAGTTCTAGATCTGGATCTTCTTCTTGGATTTATGCAAACCGGTATCGATAGTAGATCCAAAGAGCAGGAGAAAAATTGGGTTTTTTCTCAGTGAAAGAACCAAAGTGTTTGTACCAAAATTGGGCACAACACTCTTTGGAAGTTTTTGAAGAGATAAAATGAAGAAATTTAAATGGAGAAAGAGGATTATCTAACAAAAACTCCAAAAACAGATAATGAAAGTAATAAGAACGCACAGAAACACAAGAATTTAGAGTGGTTCGGCATGTAGCCTACGTCCACTATGAAGTTGATTGCTTTATTGATGTTTCTTTGATGATTACAATTGATTTCAGTGGGTTACATCAGATAATAATGATTTACAGCAGTGAAATTCGTTGGTAGCAGCACCAATGGAGTTTAGAACTAGATCCGGCAGAGTCTGGGCGTTGGAGAATTCAAAGAAGAAGAAGATCCCTTTTCTGTATGCTCTGGGGCTCTATTTATAGGTGTAGGAGGCTGATATTTCGCTCAGATCTCGGGAGACTCCTTCTGGCACGTGAGTAGGCCCGCACGACCAAGCCCGTGAAGTTTCGGCCCGATCCGTGATTGATACAAACGGATTTCGTATCGATCAAGATTTCATCCAATGGAGTCGAAATTTGGCGTGGACATTCTTTAGCATGTGCGTAAGCTCCTGTCAAAATTTGGTAGCATTTGGACTTGTGGATCGTGAGATACGATCGATACGAAATGGAGGCTTTTGGCAGGCTGTTTGGTTCGACTCGATCACATCGACTCGACCTTGTTCTTATCGATAGCTGCGCGACTATGAGTTGACGTGGCGCTTGAATCTTTGGATCGCTCCGCTTTCGATGCTGAGTTGAACGAGTTGTCCTTGAACTTCACCTCATTCGTATCGATGGTGCTGCCTTGTTCGTGTCAATAAAAGATGCACAGTTCGCATCGATGAAGGCTTCTCAGTTCGTATCGATGGGCATGTTCTGTTCGTATCGATAAAAGTGGTGTGGCTTGACGATCGATACGAATAACCATTATATGATCGATACAAACAGGGACTCCGCGATGGATACGAAGTAGCTGGGCTTTCCTAATGGATGCGAACAGTAATCCACTGATGGATTCGAACAGAGGCTTGGTGATGGATGTGAAGCTGATCGATACGAAGTGGGGCTAGCCGATCGATACGAAGCTAATGGATTCGAACAGAGGCCTTCTGATCGATACGCAGTGCGTCCTACTGATGGATACGAAATTGGTTATGGTGGTCGATGCAGAGCTGATCGAGTCGATGTAGGCCCTGGTGATTGATGCGGAGCTGATCGAGTCGAAGTAAGCTTCCCTGATGGATTCGAACTCGATTGATTCGAACAGTGGCTGGTTTTCATCCAATCTTGCATCGATCGTAACTTGAGCATACGAACTCGGATTGACTTGAAATTTGGAACGTTGACTTTTATGGCTTCCATCGTCGTGTCTTGTCGATTGTAGCTCGATCCAGACTCGAACAAAATTCACTGATATCCATGGTGAACCTGCGTATAACCGATCTCTAAGACGAATCGTCATTGGTTTCTAGTCAAGTTCTTGGTATCACGGCCTTGCCAAAAGGCGGGATAACACCTGCCAATCTCTTTGGCAACTCGACCCTATAAGCAACCGATTTGATTCTCTCAAGAATACGAAAAGGTCCAACATACCATGGAGCTAACTTCCCAGCTTTTCCAAATCTAACAGCTCCTCTTATTGGCGAAATCTTAACGAACACCAAGTCTCCAACCACAAATTCCAATTCTCTTATCCTTTTATCAACATAACCCTTTTGGTGTTCTTGGGCTTCCTTCATTCTTTTCTTAATCATTGCAACTTTTTCGGTAGCCTCTTGGATCATGTCCAGCCCAAGTATTAATCTATCTCCCGTCTCAACCTAACTTGCTGGTGACTTGCACGGTTTCCATATAGAGCTTCATAAGGTGCCATACCGATGCTTTCTTGGAAGCTATTGTTATAAGAGAACTCAATTAAATGCAAATTATCCTCCCATGATCCACCAAAATCCAGAATACACGCTCTCAAGAGATCCTCTAAAATCTGATTCACTCGCTCCATCTGTCCGTCTGTTTGGGGGTGGTATGCTGTGCTTAAGCTCAACTTTGTTCCTAGAGTTGTTTGCAATGTTTCCCAAAATTGACTAGTAAATATGGGGTCACGATCACTTACTATACTCACAGGAACTCAATGCAACCTGACTATCTCTCTCATAAAAAATTCAGCTAAAGAAGCAGCAGTTCTTGATAGTTTTACCGGGATAAAATGTGTGCTCTTCGTTAGCCAATCCACAATAACCCATACTCCTGCATTTCCTTTTCCGGTCCTGGGTAAACCATCGATAAAATCCATTGATGTCATTTCCCATTTCCAATTAGGTATTTCCAAGGGTTGTAATAATCCAGCTATCTTCTGATGATCACATTTGATTTGTTGACAGTACAAACATCTGTTAACATTGACTGAAATGTCTTTCTTCATTCCTGGCCATCGAAATACTCTTTTTATGTCTTTATGCATATTATGAACTCCTGGATGAATACTTAACTTAGATTTGTGGCATTCTGACAAAACTTCATGTCTCAGCCCATCCACATCTAAAACACACAATCGTCCGTTCATCCATAAAGCACCTTAACTATCCATCTCAAAATCCGAACATTTACCTCCTTTGACTCCTTCAATTAACCCTTCCAGTATCTCATCCTTCCTTTGATTTTTCATAATTTTTCTTGAAGTGTCGAGGTAACCTCCAAGAGAGTCAAAACAACATTCCTGGTTAAGGCATCTACCACCACATTAGCCTTTCCTGGTATATAGAGAATATCCAAGTCAAAAGCCGCCAGGAACTCCATCTATCTCTGTTGCCTTAGGTTTAGATCCTTCTGGGTAAAAAGTGTTGAATCATGAGTTTTGATTCACGAGAAAAAGCTTAAAACAATCAGTGATGAGACTATACGATCAAGCGATAAAAAGAGAATGAGATATGGAAGCAATTGAACTACAAAGGAGATGAGACTTCAAATCTAAGTATAGTACGATTATTTACTAAAGTTTTAGTCTTATATATGGTTTATAATTGTTAAAATCTATTCTCAAGTAGTTTTCACATACTCAAAGAAGCTTTAAAGTTCAAATTCTTTAAATTTGTGCAAACTGTGCACTGACGATCAGGTCAGTCGACCGACCGAAATCAGCCAGTCGACTGAACCTGTTCAGTGCACAGAAATGCACCATTTTACTCTATTTTCAAATTTTTAGTTGATTGGTCGATTTTTCGCAGTCGACTGAACAGCTCTAACGGCTAGTTTTCCAGAAGAGTCACTTCTAAATTTCGAAGAGTTTCGATTCAAATTGAAGAGATATGGCTGCACCTTTTAATTGAAACTTTTTGTGAATAGTTGTAACTATTTGTTCACTATATAAACACGTTAGAATCACTTCCCAAGCCACCGATTTTTTTTTTGATTTCTTTCTATATTCTCTACTATCTATCTCTGCAATCTAAAAGCAATCACAATTTATATATTGCTTGAATCTCTGAATTAATTAATATATTCTTCGATTCTAAGCAATATCTTCCTTTCATATCTTCACACACACAATATATAATTGAGGATTTGATTATAGGAAGGGTGTACTATTAAAGACATATTCGTGTTATTCAGAACACAAGCGTCAACTATTTACTCGTATCAGTAGAAGTCCTGTTCGGTTGTTCAGGCGGTATAAGTCCTCTTCGGCTGTTTGAGGTGGAAAAATCCTATTCAGCTGCTCAGGTGTTGTATACCTATTTCTCCGGGTTAAGAGGGGGGTTATAGAGTTTAAATCCAGAGTGTAGTCTGGGACTGGACGTAGAATGGGAAGTTCGAACCAGTATAAAAAGTCCTGGTGTGCTTATTTCATTACTATTATCTATTATCTAGTTTATTTTCCACACTATTATAATATTCCATATTACACGATCCTAAGTGTTAACAAGCCACAGCTTACACACTTTCATTTGGTATCAGAGCAAGGACATCCTATAACCATAACACAGTTATTTGATATTTTTAGTAATATGGAAAGTAACACCAACTCTAGCATTAAAATTAACACTAGTTTCACTAAAGGATAGTCAACTGCACGACCACCATTATTTAATGGTCTTAACTATAATTACTGGTCTACTAGAATGAGGATATATATGCAAGCTAATGGTTTTGAAACCTGGAATATTACCCAAAAAGAATATACCATGCCAATAGAAGACTTTCCAACTTGGACTGTCGCACAATAAACTGATGCTACTTCTAATGCTAAAGCTATGAACATTTTATTCTATGCATTAGATAAAAATGAGTTTAATAGGGTCAGTATGTGTACAACTTCTTATGATATATGGAGAACTCTAAAAGTAACTCATGAAGGAACTAACAAAGTCAAACAAAGCAAAATCTCTATGTTGAAAAATCAGTTCCAGAATTTAAAAATGAAACCAAACGAAACTATAAATGACATGTACTCTAGATTTCAAGATATATATCACTCACTATTGGCACTAGATCAAAAAATTTCTGATTTTGATATTATTACAAAAATGCTCAATTCTTTAACGGACGATTGGGAACGAAAAGTCTTAGCAATTGAAGAAGCTAATGATTTATCAACCATGAAACTAGAAGAATTGATAGGAAATCTAATGTCATATGAAGTGAATTTGCAGGCAAAGACAGTACATGCACAAGACAAGAAGAATCTAGCATTTCAAGCAGAAAAAGATGATTCAAATTCAGATGAAGAGGATATGGCACTTATTGCTAACAATTTCAAAAGGATTTTGAAATTCAAAAAGAATAACAAATTCAGGAGTTACAAAAATAAATCCAACAACAACAATAATAGTAGTAAACAATCATCCTCTGTTATGGAATGTTATGAATGTCATAAAAAGGGTCATATGAAGAAAGATTGTCCAAAGAGAAAGAATTTTTTTTTCAAAAAGGACAAATTCAAGAAGAAAGCATTTCCAGTAACATGGGATGATTCAGATTCTTCTTCATCATCAGATAGTGAGAGTGAGTGACATAGAGCAAGAAAATGTATGCTTCATGGCTACAAGTGATGATGTAAGTGAATTAAGTTTTGAAGATCTGATTGAAATTAATTCAGAACTAGTAGATTTAGTAAAACAAATTAAAAAGCAAAATAAAGAGTTAGAAGGAAAACTGAATAGATCTGAATTAGAAGTTAGTATGCTAAGAGATGAAAAGAAATTCTAGAAGAAGAACTTGAAATGTCTCAAGAATCTAATTCTAATTTAACATCTCAACATTATATGATAACTCAGGAATTAGAAATTCATAAAATAAAAATGATGATTTATCAGTTGAGATTAATGACTTAAAATCTAACACTAAAGTATTAGAGTTAGAAAATTCTAGTCTCAAAACCTAGTTAGAAGATATTAATAAAAATATTTCTAACTTCAATAAAGGACGAGAAAATCTTTCTACAATATTAGAAAATTCTCAGTCTACTTCAAACAAAATGGGACTAGGATATAAGAAAATTGAAAATTCAAAGAAATCTGGAAAGTTTAAAAATAAGATTAAAAACAAAATTAAGAAAGATATTAAGAAGACAGTTTCTAAAGATATTAAAACTATAAAGATATGGATTCCTAAAACAAATAACAATTTAATTAGGAATAGACATATCAAAACATTTATGGAAACTGTTCATAAAAATAAGAATTATATTTATAAAGGGAATCCTGAACCCGCTTGGGTTTGGTTTTCTAAGACCTAACTCTTAGGACCCTAAAAGAAAAGTGGGTACTGACTTAATCTTTATTTTTTACAGGTACCACTTAAAAAGAGAGGAAAATGGATCTTAGATAGCGGTTGCTCAAAACACATGACTGGTAATAAGGACATGTTAACTAACATTGTGTACTCAAATGGAGGATCGGTCACTTTTGGAGATAATTCAAAAGGTTATATCATCGACAAAGGTGATGTGAGCAATAACGGTATCTCTAACTTACCCCTCATTTCTGATGTTTTATTAGTTAAAAACTTAAAACATAATTTATTGAGCATAAGTCAATTATGTGATAAAGGTTTTAATATATCTTTTTTAGAAAATAAATGCAATATTTCCGATAAAAATCAAAATTTAAATTTTGAAGGTATAAGAGATAGAAATATTTATATTTTGAATATGAATGTAAATCATAACACAAACATGTGTTTAGTAGCTACAGAAAATGATTCTTGGCTATGGCACAAAAGATTCTGTCATATAAATATTAGTACTATTAATAAAATAGCTAAAAATAAACTTGTTAAAGGACTACCTGATATAAAATTCAAAGTTGATAATATTTGTGATGCATGTCAGTTAGGAAAATTAACATAATCTTCTTTTAAATCTAAGAAAATCATATCTACAACACAACCACTTGAACTACTACATATGGACCTCTTTGGACCTACTCAAGTTCAATCTATTAATCACAATAGATATGTGTTTGTTATTGTAGATGATTTTTCAAGATATACATGGACTATTTTCATGGAACATAAAAGTGATACTTTTGAAAAATTTAAAATTTTTGTTCAAAGAATTCAAAATATAAAGAGTTTAAAAGTTAAAAATATTAGAAGTGATCATGGAGGTGAATTTGAAAATGAAGTTTTTGAATATTTTTGTAACAAGAAAGGAATTAATCATAATTTTTCTTTTCCTCAAACACCATAACAAAACGGAGTTGTAGAGAGGAAAAACAGAACATTACAAGAATGTGCAAGAACTTTATTAAATGGAAGCACTTTACCAAAACATTTCTGGGTAGAAGCTATTGCAACTGCTTGTTATGTTTTGAATCGTGTTTCTATTCGACCATTAACAAAACACACTCCATATGAACTTTTAAATGGTAGAAAACCTAATATATCTTATTTCAAAGTATTTGGTTCAAAATGTTTTATACTTAACACTAAATATCAGCTTGGCAAATTTGATCCAAAATCCGATGAAGGAATATTCATAGGATATTCGGAGAGAAGCAAAGCTTATCGAGTTTTTAATAAAAGAGCTAAAGTAATCAAAGAAACTCTTCATGTTTCATTCGATGAAAATTTCAAAATTTCTTCTAATTTTACAAACTTTGAAAATAATTCTAATAAAATCATAACGAATATTTTAGAAGATGATTAGATTATTTTTCAAGATAATAACATTAATAATACTAGAGAAGATGAAAACATTATTCATAATGAAAATATTGAAAGATCTCCTCCAAGAATTCTTAGAGATCACCTTGTTCAAAATATAATTGGAGAAGTAAATTCAAATGTAAGAACAAGACATCAATTAAATCAAATGGGCATGTAGCTTTTCTCTCTAATATAGAACCGAAATATATTAAGGAAGCCTCCACTGATGACTATTGGATTAAAGCTATGCAAGAAGAGCTAAACCAATTTGAAAGAAACAAAGTTTGGGAATTAGTTCCTAGACCAAGTGATCAATCGGTCATTGGTACAAAATGGGTTTTCAAAAACAAAGCTGATGAATAAGGTAATATAACTAGAAATAAAGCTAGATTAGTAGCATAAGGATATAATCAAGAAGAAGGAATAGACTATGAAGAAACGTTTGCTCCTGTCGCAAGATTAGAAGCTATACGTATTCTACTGGCCTTTGCATGTTTTCATAACTTTAAATTATTTCAAATGGATGTTAAAAGTGCTTTTTTAAATTGTTATATAAAAGAAAATGTTTATGTTGAACAACCTTATCTTTTCTCTCATGAAAAATTTTCAAACCATGTTTATAAACTTAAGAAAGCCTTATACGGTTTGAAACAGGCACCCCGTGCTTGGTACGACCGACTTAAGAGCTATCTAATAGACTCTGGCTTTGAAATTGGGAAGGTTGATCAAACTTTATTTATTAAGAAAACTAAGCAAGATATTTTAGTTATACAAATATATGTTAATGATATTATATTTGGTTCAACTAATGAAAAATTATGTCAGGAATTTTGGACTATCATGACAAATGAATTTGAAATGTCATATATGGGAGAACTATCATATTTTCTTGGATTACAAATTAGACAATTACAAAATGGTATTTTTATTAATCAACAAAAATATTGTAATAACCTAATTAACGATTTGGTATGGAAAACACTTCTGCCAAACCAACTCCTATGAGTACAACAATACATCTCGACAGAGATGAAAATGGTAAGAATGTCGACCAGAAACTATATCGTAGTATGATTGGATCATTACTTTACTTAACTGCTAGTCGACCTGATATAATGATGAGTGTTTGTTTATGTGCTCGATTTCAAGCAAATCCTAAAGAATCACATATGCGAGCAGTAAAACGTATAATTCGTTATCTTAGCTAGACCAAGGATTTTGGACTATTTTATCCGAAAGAATGTCCTTTCGAATTAGTATCCTATAGCGATGCTGATTTTGGAGGTAGTCGAACGGATAGAAAAAGTACAAGTGGAACTTGTCACTTCATCGGACGGTCCTTAGTATCTTTGTTTAGCAAGAAACAAAACTGCGTTTCACTATCGATATGTGAAGCAGAATATATATCTGCAGCTTTAGCATGTGCTTAAATCTTCTACATGCAACAAACACTACAAGATTTTGATATAAAATTAAATAAATCTATAATATACTTTGATAACAGAAGTGCAGTTAATTTATCTTAAAATCCTGTCAATCACTCACGAACTAAACATATTGACATTCGTCATCATTTTCTTCGTGATAATATTGAAAATGATATAGTAAATTTAGAATTTGTAAATTCTGAAAATCAATTAGCTGATATTTTCACTAAAACACTCAATGAAAATATTTTTGTAAAATTAAGAAGAGAACTAGGTATAATTTCTTTTAGAGAATTATAATTTTTAAACTTCTATAAAAATAAAATTTTTGAAATTGCTAGCACTTGGAACTCAACACCTCTAGATTAGAAGTCCCATACCTTTACCATTTCTCTATTTGTTATTTTACAACTATGTCTATAATACATTTTTTTTTAAATCATCCAAAAGTCTGTTTATTCTACTCCTTTCATTATGTACTGGTTATCCCTTGTTTAACCAATCATTTACTCTATTTTTAGAATACCTATTTTATATAAATTTAAGGGTTGTTTGCTTATTTTCTCTCCACCTTGATTGTTTGAGTCAAATATTTCTTATTCCTTGCAACAATGTCTTCCCAAAACAACTCCCAGAATGACTCTATTTACTCTTCTTTAGATTTTTCCACACCATCCTCTGATTCTTCTAGTTTACCTACACCTACTCCATGTTATGAACCTGCCAGACCATCCAACTATCATACTGGTTATACTCCAAATAAGAAGAAGGCACGTTGTTTCTTATTCTTTGGTTCTCTGTCAACAAAACAAAAAATTGATGATGTACATCATTATCAACGGGAATCAATAGAAATACAACGAGAAATGTACTATGAATAAAAGGTTAATTCAAAATGACTTAGTTTTCTGGAGCAACTTGGCTGAAAATTCTGCGGGACATTTACATCCGACGTTCGTCAACCCACAACATCTTACTATCGGTATCCATGGGATCAGACACCACAACCTCCTCCTGTGTCTCAAAATTCATGGGAACGTGGAATCACCGGTCTCCATTGAAACCATATATAGAGAAGACTAAAGTTGAACCGGGAGATTGCAAGACTCCGCATTCATCCACTTCTTCTTCATCTAAATAATTTTTTATATATATCTTTTCTCTTATTTCAATCTAATTTGTATGCATTCTATGTTTAATATATATATATATATATTAAAAATTTTTTAGCAGAAGATTTGATAATGCTGAAAAATAGCATTCCGTCGACTGACGAATTTTGGTCAGTCCGGGAAAATTGATCAATTGACTGACCAAATTCGATCAGTCGACCAACTGGCTTATCTGGGCCTATTAACTACTGTTCCACCAACTTTTTACCCATATAATCTATCTTCTTCACTTTTACTCCTCACTTTTACTTTCTACCATCACAATTTCAAAACCCTAGCCCTTCGAATTTTCAAATTCCATTACTCAATTATTCTTTCTAATGGCTCCAAGACAACCAAAACGCTCTAGAAATACTTCATCCTCAGCCTCTGAACCCATAGACACTCAAATAGCTCAATGGCTTTATGATGCCACTGCTATCCAAAAGATGGAATATGATGAAGGAATCTCGCTTTCTAGAAGGATAATTTGTTGTATTTCCTGACTTCGCAGCATATAGAATTCAAGATCTTGCTAGAAGAAGTCGTCTAGAATATTTCCTTGACTACATCCGGAACAATCTCAAGATAAATCATACAATGGTAAAACTCTTTTACGCTAACTTGACTTTGGGTCATCAAAATCCAAGAAACCATGACAACTGCGTATGGAGTTTAGTTTGTGGTCAAAAAGTCTTCTTGTCGTCAGATAGAATTGGACACATTATTCAAACACCAACAAATGGTATTCCACTAGAAGATTTGAATGTTGTTTTAGGAGAACGAGATGAAGTGAGTCATAGATTTTTGGAGGACGACATGACAGAATTAAAATCTACCGCCTTACGTCCTACAACCCGAATTATGCATCGAGCCTTAATGTGCACAATCCTTCCTCGTACCGGGTCTTACGAGCTTGTCTACCCAGAGAATTATAGAGCTTTATATGCAATTTGGGGTGTTGTTCAAATTAATTGGCCTAAGCTTATACTTGATGAATTCCTAGCCTTCAACCAAGGACTGATGAACATCATTTACTATGGCGAGTATATTATGTGGCTCCTAATGAATCTACAAGTTCCAGTTCCATAATCCGATACCTCCATAGTTAAAACACTAAATAGCCACACAATTAGTTTGATGAAATTGCCTCCAAGACCGCTCACTATCATGTCATTCCAGGATTGGCAATCAAGGCCTCACCAACAACCTGCTACTCCACAACAACGAGGAGATAAAATACGCACTACCACCCCATCCCAAAGCACCCGAGATTCCATTGATCTCATTGCACGTAATCAAGTAATTTTGGATTCTCGCATTAAGAATCTCGATACGAAGATTGACAGGAAGTTTGACAAGATCAAAAGCTTTTTCGAAATTCTATGGGATGCAATCTCTTGTTCCTCTTTGACCACTGCAAAACCTTCACATCATGATCCGGGAAAACGCTCGGCACCTCATTTTACTTGGTCTACATCTGAAGAAGATACAAGTTCTAATACTAGTGGAAATGGTGGTGGCAGACAATATATGGAAAGTTCTTCACGAGGCAAAGAACCTGCACGAGAAGAAGAGGAAGAAGAAACAGATTCAAACTCTGATGAGTAATAATGGTAAGTCATAATGGTGGTAGTAAGTTACTTTCTTAAAAACATACTAGTACTGTTTAATTTCTTTACTGTTGATGGGCTTATATAAATAGCCCGGTAGAATTTGAAAAATTATGTTTGTTTGTGATTATTATTTATGCTATTAGTTCACAATACTTATGTGATAACAGATTATATGGTTGTTTATTTCCTTTTTGTCGATGACAAAGGGGGAAAAATTTGTATGTCTAACCAATTTTTGCAGGATTAGATACGTCGCCACATATTCAGGGGGAGAAATATATAACGTCCGATATATAATTCTTAATATATAGCATCATCAAAAACAGGTTGTCATAAATCAAAAGGGGGGAGAATGTTGAATCATGAGTTTTGATTCATGGAAAAAAGCTTAAAACAATCAGTTATGAAACTATACGATCAAGCGACAAAAAGAGAATGAGATATGCAAGCTATTGAACTACAAAGGAGATGAGACTTCAAATCTAAGTATAGTATGATTATTTACTGAAGTTTTAGTCTTAGATATGGTTTATTATTGTTAGAATCTATCCTCAAGTAGTTTGCACATACTCAAAGAAGCTTTAAAGTTCAAATTCTTTAAATTTGTGCAAACCGTGCATTGACGATCAGGTCAGTCGACCGACCGAAATCAACCAGTCGACTGAACCGGTTTAGTGCACATAAATGCACCATTTTACTCTGTTTTCGAATTTTCAGTTGACTGGTCGATTTTTCTCAGTCGAGTGAACGACTCTAACGACTAGTTTTCCTAAAGAGTCACTTCTAAATTACGAAGAGTTTCGATTCAAATTAAAGAGATATGGCTGCACCTTTTGATTGAAACTTTTTGTGAATAGTTGTAACTATTTGTTCACTATATAAACACGTTAGAATCACTTCCCAAACCACCGATTTTTTTTTTGATTTCTTGTTATATTCTCTACTATCTGTCTCTGCAATCTAAAAGCAATCACAATCTATATATTGCTTGAATCTCTGAATTAATTAATATATTCTTCGATTCTAAGCAATATCTTCCTTTCATATCTTCACACACACAATATATACTTAAGGATTTGATTATAGGAAGGGTGTACTATTAAAGACATATCCTTGTTATTCAGAACACAAGCGTCAACTATTTACTTGTATCAGTAGAAGTCCTGTTCGGTTGTTCAGGCGGTAGAAGTCCTCTTCGGCTGTTTGAGGTGGAAAAATCCTATTCGGCAGCTTAGGTGTTGTATACCTATTCCTTCGGGTTAAGAAAGAGGTTATAGAGTTTAAATCCAGAGTGTAGTCTGGGATTGGACGTAGAATGGGAAGTTCGAACCAGTATAAATAGTCCCGGTCTGCTTATTTCATTACTATTATCTATTATCTAGTTTATTTTTCCGCACTATTATAATATTCTATATTACACGATCCTAAGTGTTAACTAGCCACCGCTTACACACTTTCAAAAAGATACTTTTGGGATTTATGCTCCGTGAAGAGCTCGAATTTTTCACCTGATTAAGGAAAAAAATTTACTCCTAGAATCTCTAAAAATTAGAAAGAAACTAAGAGGAATAGAAAAATCATTACCGAGCAAGCATTGTCTCCACATTTTCAATGCAAAGACAACAGCCAGCAACTTTGGGTCATGCGTAGCATGGTTCTTCTCGTGAACTTCAACTGCCTTCTTGCACATGCAATCACTCTACCATGCTGCATCAAAATAGCACCCAGTACCACCCTAAAAGCATCCATGTAAACCATGAATCCACTATTTCCATCTAGAATAACCAAAACTGGTGCACTGGTCAATCTCTTCTTCAATTCCAGAAATAATTCTTCACACTTTGGAGTCCATATAAACTTCTCCCCCTTCTTAGTCCGCTTTGTCAAAAGGAAGGAAATCTTATAATAATCTTGAATAAACCTTCTATAGTATCCAGCCAAACCTAAGAAACTATGAACCCCGGTAGGAGTCCACGTTCGGTTCCATTCCTGAACAACTTCCACCTTCACTGGGTCAACTGAAATACCTTCTCCTGTCATAATATGTCCTAAGAATCTTACTTCCAATTTCCAAAAATGGTATTTAGAAAATTTCGCCTTCAAGATATGTCTCATCAATGTTCCAACACCACTTCCTAATGACGTTTTTGCTCCTCCTCAGTTTTAGAGTAGATAAGGATGTCATCGATGAAAACTAACACAAACTTGTTCAGAACATCTCAAAAAACACGATTCATGAGGTTTACAAATTATGTAGGTGCATTGGTTAGCCCAAAAGGCATAACTAACCACTCAAAGAAACAGCAAGGGCCCCTAAACTCAGTTAAGGGTATACTATCTTCAGCAACCCTCAACTGATGGAATCTAGTAGCTAGATCCATTTTGGGAAAATAACGCAGCTCCATGAAGTTGATCAAAAAGATCATCGATGCTTGGTAAGGTATACTTATTCCTAATAGTCAGCTTATTCAACTCCCTATAACCCACGCACAACCTTAGAGATCCATCAGACTTACCCTCAAACACCACAGCTGATCCCCAACTCGAATAACTGGGTCTAATCAATCCTCTTCTTAACAAGTCATTAGTTTGCTTTTTTAATTCATCCCACTCTTTCGGAGCCATCCTTCTCTTAGGTTAAACCATAGGCCTTACACCAGGGACTAAATCAATGCGGAACTCTATCTCTCGTTATGGGGATAACCTATTGAATTCTTCAAACACATCCGGAAAATCCTTAACATATTCTATATAACTTAACTCATCCGAGGATGACTCCAGGGCATACAAGAAAGTACATATATTAATACCAGGGTTTAGGTTCGACCATTTGTAGTAGTAGTGCTACCTGCTTCCCTACCTCATTTGCCTCTATTACTCATGTCTTACTACTTGGACATAGTAAGATAATCTTCGAATACTTGGACGAGATAAATCTTAAAAGAAGGGTACTAATCAAGCTTATCAGGTTGATCTATCTATCAGATATATATATATGTATGTATACGAATAAAAATTACAAATACGCACTATCGAAGTTGACACTAACCCAAAGCCTAGGTATTCGCTTGACCGAAGCTCTAATACTAAAATTGTAACGAACTGCCTTGCTTGCTCCGTAAGACAAGCCATTAGGGGTAAAAGAAAAAGAAAGATAAGAAGAACTCTACAATCACAGAATCTCACCACGAATCAGAACAACATATAATAGATAACTTAGGATATTACATAGCCATTTTGATAATAATAATACAGAGTCGTTGCATTACAACTTTCAACTGGACAGTTATAACTACCTACCCATACAAAATACATAGATCATACATAAATACATAGCGAAAATATGAATAATTAGCTACTAGTAAGCCACCTACTCGAGTTCCTCCAAATGCACTCATAAGAAACCTGAATCACTTAGCTACTCATACAAATTTGAGTAATCAAGAGTTTAGGAAAAGAAAATAAACTCAGGTCAGACATGGGTTTGGTATGAGTAAACTCAAACAACTTAATTTTTACTTTTATAATCCGCTTTGAAAATCAAAGGTACCTCGTAAGACCACACTGCATATAAACACGGACAGGCTTTTACCTTACGATAACCAAAAAACTTTTATAAAACATCCGAAGATATTATCATAATGTCTAGGGTTTTCAAGTAAAATAGAACATAGCTGAAATGCTTGCATCTCACAATCCAACATATTTGGGTACAGCACCTTTTGGAGAATGGATTCCATATAATGACTGGGCTACTATGGTACCTCCCGTCACAGTACACCTCTAGATTTATGGGTCGAGGTCGAACCTATCGAATCTTGCCAACACAAGACCGGCCTACCCTTTACTGGATAGTACCGAATATGATCACACCTCGGTTGGGTTCGACAACCGTATTGAAGCATACATGAGTTGATATCTAGATGGGAGTGATCATATCCTAATGGGAACACCCACCTAGCCTTGCTGCATCTCCCCTGTTTTAGTCATTCTCGATTATGAGGCCTGAGGCTATGTCTTTACCTTTTTACCTTTTTACCTTTTTACATATAGCACTTCCCTCTTGGAATGCTATTGTCTTCCAGATGTTGATAGAATGTCAGCATTCATCCATACAAGTCATTCAGGAGATGAATGAACTGAAGCACTATTTCCACTACACCCTTTCTGGAATCACCCTCAGGGTTAGTAGCAAATAGCTCTTGCACTTCGAAGCCTTCACCTTGGACCTTGACTTGTCTATTTCCAAATTCGAATGGATACATTAGTTCGAAATGGTTTTCAGATAACAACTACTATCCAGTCCATGTCTCTCTAACCAACACTCGATCATTTTTAAGGGTCAAGTTTTTTTCTGGTGGACCATTCCACTATCAGGGTGTAAAGCTTTACATATGAATATGTGTTACACATGCTTAGATTATCATGGCCCGCTTATTGAAACTAACCCCCTTTTATTCATCATGTTCCCGAAGAGCGGTATTTGTGATAAGTACAAGTCGACTTACTTTCAGTAAAACGTGCTAGCGTTTTATTACAACTACTTTAATTCATTTGGCTACTTAATAGAATGGACAAAAGATCCTTTGGTTTAAAAATAATTTACTTTAGTAAGAAAGTTGGTTTAAAATAAACAACTAGTGGAGTTTAAGATACTTCTTGTAAATAATAAACTTTAATTAAATTATAAGTAAAAACTTAATTAGACTTTTGTTATCCGGCATTTCAATCCGGCTATATTGAACTAATTGCACAAGTCAGATTGGACTGCGATCAATGCCGATGACTCCAAAGTAATGATTATGAGGCTTAGAATTCAAGTACGGAATGTAACATAAAGTCACTGTTGGAGGAACTTAATGGATATGCAAGGCAGACTGTTCGAAATATGGAATATGGTTCAACTCCCAAGAGGGAATGACATAAATTGGATTCAATGATAGGGATCGTCATGGTCTAAGGTGTGAGAGCATTCCTATAGAAAACAAATAATATCTTAAGATCCACATGTTCAATGCATATGAAATTTTGTGAGCAAGACTTGGGGACTATAGGGAGCTTATTCTAGGGATCGCACCTCAAGGAGATGAAGTTGAAGGAATCGGTATACTTCCCTTGAAAGAGGTTGGCAAAAAGCAGCATGCAAACCATATTAAAGTAAAGATCTGGCAATAACTCGAGCTCTACTGGTACAATTGGCATGAAATTTGGAGGCTAAGCATATTTTAGCATAAGGAAACCACCATAAGGATCGCACCCCTAAATTCAATCAAAGAAGGAATTAGTACTGATCCATGTTCTTTAGGAATTGGGCTATGCGACCCCTCTTATGGGCCCATATGGTATTGAGGGTCTTGCAACCGAGTTTTCAAAAGGATATTTGGCCACCTTCATCTATAAATACCAGCTTGGTTGTTCATTTTGAGATTTTACGCTGCTAGTTGCTTGATGCTCTTTTGCAACTAAGGATTTTGATCTGATCCCTCATGTACTCAGATTATAATGTAATTAATAAAGCAATCTATTCAAAGTGGACGTAGGCAAACAATGCTAAGTCGCTATAAATCGTCGTGTGTGTGTTATTTTTTCAATTAATTGGTATTTCTTTGGTATTATCTACTATTTCCATTTTATTCTTCATTTAATTCTCTTGAAAAAGTTTATATTGGGTGTTTGTGCCAATTTTTGGTGCAAAAATTTTGGTGCTTTCACTAAGAACCTTGATTCTTAGCTTATTAAGATCCCTTTATTGCTATTAGATGGAATAAATTCCCCGAAGGAGATCCGTATGTAGCGATCTTCAAGGAGTTGCTCATACTAGTTAGAGTTGCAAAAATCTAAGCAAAGCTATCAACAATGGTGGAGAACATAATATCTACTTCTTAGAACATGGAAGGAAACGAGAACGCTAATATCCAGCAAGGAGGCCCGAGCAATCAACCAATGGTTATGAATGCTGAACCAGTTGAAGTCCAGAATCCAACTGATTCTATTACAAGAGCTGAATTCCATAACTCGATGAGAGAACTAATGGATAGCCGTCGATAATTAAATCATCAGATTCAGACCAATATAACCCTAATGAACCAACTCACTCAGAAACAACGAGGAATAGCTAGGAAGGACCCTACCACTTACTTGGCATCGGACGAGTATCATAGGCATAGACACCAAAAATAGATAGATATCGTGCAAAAACTTTGGGGCATCAACAGGTAGACCATCATGGTCTGCTTGGATCGATCGGTGCCGATCCTTTCTCCAGAGGAGGGAACTTTCCTATGCACACTGGGATTCAAGCCGAAGCTGCTGCGGTCGATTTGGGTGATGGATTCGGTTAAATATTGACCAAGTGCTTCCCCGGAATGACTATGAAGTGAATTTATGAGATACACATCTGGAAGATGTTGAACCAAGAAGGCGTGGAACGGCTCATAGACATCGAACGGACCATTCACGTGAGATGGAACATGACCACTGTTTGGCACCAACTATCCAAACGTCGGACTTTTCGGCTATGGTCAGACAGTTAGTGAGAGAGAGCCAAGGCATGGCCAATGATGATTGGGGAAGCTTGAGAAGCCATACCCCGTTCGCTGATAATGTTTTATATGCAGAATATCTAAGGTGGTTTAACATGTCGTCGATGCCTGCCTACGAGGGAAAAACCGACCCCAGACATCACATCATGAGATATGAATGCCTGATGAATTTCGCATGAGCAGATGATGAAACCAAGTATAGATGTTTTCCCATGCTCTCTTTGGAATAGCAACGATGTAGTTTACAAGGTTACTTCCACGGTCAATCGATAGATTTGATGATTTGGCAACAAGGTTTGTGGAGCAGTTCCGAATGCACTCGACTCGCCCCAAAGATGTGATGTCCCTATCCAGCGTGACCTAGGCTCCAGGAGAATCATTGAAAGATTATTTAGAGAGATTCCATATAGCTATTATAGAAATCAGTAATCCGAATGACCATGCAATATTGATGGCCATGACAAGAGGGATTGATCCAGAATCTGATTTTGGCGATTGGTTAGTCGGAAAACCACCCATAATGTTGGAATGCTTTTACATAAAAGCGGCTCAGTATTTAAGGAAGGAGGAAGCCAGATCCTCTAGGAAGAAGAATGTTATGGAATTGAGTAGAGTGGGAGTATAGTGTAATAATGCTGTAAAGCAGTCTGATATTAACTCTGGAAAAGTTCAAGTGAATGTCCAGAACAAACCGAATCAACAAAAGAAAGGCAGAGATAGGAGCCGAGAATGAAAGAGGGATTCTGGAAGAGGGAAGCCTAGGATTCTAATGTAAAATACTTACACACCATTGAATACATCCTTGGAGAATATCTATTTGTCTACTAGTAGTACCATGTAGTACATGAAACTGCCTCTAAAAGAATCAATAGAGAAGCAGAAACAAATTGGGAAATATTGTCGGTTTCACAAATGCTATGGGCATAAAACAAATGAATGCAGGCATGATCTCTAGGATATTATTGAAAAGCTGATTTGAGAAAGGAAGTTACAGCAGTTTGTGAAAACCCTGCAGGATGGCCGGTAGGGGACATATGACCCCAACCGAGGACAAGCACCGTACAGGGCTAAGGAGCCTGCCTAGACCGACGTAAGATTGGTGATCAATATAATAGTCGAAGGACCGCATCCAGCTGATAAGAGTTAGCATGAAATGTAGCGCTATGCTAGCGCAATTAAGCATATGGATTTTAAATGTTGTCCAATACGAAAGATGGAGCTCGATAAAACATCAGCGTATAATGGCAGATGATATCGTGTTTAGAAACAGAGATGGAGACAAGGTGGAGGCTCCAACGATCGACCCAATGGTCATTTTGGCCATGATCAGCCCCGCTTTAGTGAGGAGGATATTGGTGGACAGTGGAAGTTCTGTAATATAATTTTCAAAAAAAGCTTATGATCAGATAAGGATGGAAGCCAAGGACTTGAAACAGTGTAAAGCCCACATTCATGGCTTTAACGGTACAGCAACCGAAGTTGTTGGTTATGTTGAATTACTTGTAGAGTTGGGTGAAGGTGACCATAAGAGAGTGTGGATTCTACCTTTTGTTGTTTTGGATGTTGACTCTCCATACAATGCTTTTTTAGGCCGACCGGCCATAGCTAAGTTCCAGGGAGCTCTGGCCCCATGGTGCTTAACTTTAAAGTTCCCGACAGATAATGGTGTCAGAGTGGTTCATGGTGATCAAGCAGCTGGATGTGCCTCTTATATAGTTGAATTGAGGGATGCTCAATGGAAGGAGAAAGGTAACGGTGTGGACAAGTCGGTCCACATCCAAGCCACTGAAGATTGACAACTAGCGTCTGAAACTTAGCTCGTCGTCATAGTCGGCTCTATAGAGATATAGATCCGAAAAATGACGCGGAGGAGCCCAAAGGAACTAAGGTTCCACCGGCTGAGCTGACGATTGACATCACAGTCAGCCACAACGACCCATCACGGGTCCTAAAGATAGGATCGTAGCTCAGCCCCTGATGGTGAAAGAACTTGTTGGATTTCTCTGAGAGAATCTCGACATGTTTGCTTAGACTCACCCTGACATGTGTGGGATCTCACCTGCCATTGCGATCCATGCATTGAATATCGACCTAAGGCATGTCCCGGTTATTGCAACACCCCATATTTTTACAACATTATTTAGAATGTTTAATTAACAAAATAAAGTAAAATAATGTAGAGATTAATAAGTTGAGAATTGATTAGCTAAGGGTAGCAGTGCCATGTTAGTGTACAAACTAAAATGAAATAACATAAGCTAATGTGTTAGGATATGAGAAGGGCAATATGGGAAATAAAAGAAAGGCTAATAACCTAAACCCTTAGGAATGAAACTCACGTTCATTTCATTTTCACTCAAACTAAAACTATACCAAGGTCGACCACCATTATTGTTCTCAAGAGAAGATTAAAGCTAGGATTCAAGTAAAGGAAGATAATCAACATAATCAACATCAAATCTCAGATCTTTTGATCTCAAAGCTAAGATGAATAATTTACCACATCCCATTTTCTTATGATTTCGGTTTTAAGAACTAGATCTGAAATGTTTTTGCTAGTATATGCCATGTTTTGATGATTAAAGTTATATATGCTTGTTGATGAATTATATATGTTCATATTAGTTTTTATGATATGTTTGATATGAAAACCCTATTAAATGATATCCAAATGCCATGAACATTTAAATATCGGCCAGAAATGATATTTTAGAGATGGGTTTCAATTATCGCAATTTTCCAAGTTAATATGGATTTTATATTAATTTTCTAGTGAAGAAAATGATTTATTGGGTTATAAACTATTTACGGCTAAAATAATAATTATTTGGGTTTGAAATTTTTATATGTTGGAAAACATATTATAATAGATTTTCTGGGATTTTTCCAGATATTTCCTAAGTTATTTAATGAATATATAAAATTATTTAAGGTATGAGACTTAAATGTTTTATATATTTAATTAAGGAGAGGTTGCATTTTATTAAATAAAATGATTATTTAATTCTGACAAATAGTGGCAGCACTTTTCTGAAAAGTATTTGTTAACCAATGAGAATTTGACAAATAAAGGTAGGTTAGTTGTAAATTATCCTTTTTAAGTTAAAAACAAAGAAATCATACTTTTGGCATGTTTCAGCCAATTCTGGCATTAAAGCTTCCGACCCAGACCTTTCGACAAGGTCGAGCGTACAAAGCTTTGGACAAGGTCAAACAAATGCATGGGCATCAAGTTACTTGGTACATAATGAATTGGACAGAGTCGAATGGTTCTTAGTCGAAAGGTTGGTTGACAAAGGGGTTGAAGTATGTTTGTTTTATAAGCCAAAGAATCACCTGATTTGCTTTCGAATAAGAGCTTTCGACTTGGTTGTTTTCTACCAGGTCAAATGTTTAAAATTAAGGGTTTAAACCTTCCGACAAAGTCGAAAGGTTACTACGGTTTTATCACTATTTGTTTTGAAACCTTCTAACACAGTCGAAGGGTTATTGCCGCTTTATAAATGTTTTGTTTTGAACATTTCGACAAATACGAAAGGTTTACTTCTTTTAAAACCAACCGCTTCACCATGCCTTTGAAAGGAAGCTTTCGACTTAGGTGAGTTACCCATGTTTTATAAACTGAAGAATAAACCAAGCTATTGAAGGAGTTATTTCAAAGGCAGTGGCATGTTGTTTTAAATAAAATGTTTTAAAGCTTTCGAAGCAGACCTACTGATAAGGTCGAAAGGTTGCTTCCAATGAAGTCGAAAGGTTTGAAAAGAAGGTTTTACACTTTTTTAAATTGAACCCAGTAAGTATTCGAAAGGTTTGCTTTGAATGATTTCGAAAGGCTTAAGTTCAATGATTTCGAAAGGTTTTAGTTGAATGATTTCGAAAGGTTTAACGAATGGTTTCGAAAGGTTTTAGTCCATTGGTTTCGTAAGGTTTGATGAATGATTTCGTAAGGTTTTAATTTAATGGTTTCGAAAGTTTAGAGATGGAAGGTTTTCCAAAGTTTTTCTAAGGCAATGTTTTAAAGTGATTTTAAAGAAGGATGTCCAAAGTTTCATTGCTTTCGAAAGCTTGACTTTTCAATGATTTTGAAAGGTTTGATGAGTGGTTTCGGATGGTAAGGTTTTGGAATATTGGCCTAGGTAATTAAAAGGTTTTTACTTGGTTTTGGAAAGAGTTACTTTCCAAGATTTAGAAAGAGGTTCTTTCAAGTTTCTAAATGTTTCCATCAACTAAGATTTGAGTAAAGAAGATATATATATATATATATATATATATATATATATATATATATATTTGTGTGTGTATGTATGTATGTATATATATAACATAGTAATGTGATTTTGAGTAATGCATAAAGAATATGTACTTTCCTTGTATAATTTTGATTTAAAGGTTTTAAATCATTTTGAAAATGTTTTCAAGGAAAATTATAGGAGGGGATCTTTAAGTGAAAATGAATCAGATAATAGAAAACCAGATGGGACTAGTATGGGGTCGCGCTCTATACATTAGCCATTAGCCCTAGCTAATTGTTGTCCAAAATTCAAGTGTGTAGGGCTTTGTCATAGGTAAACTAAAATTATAATTACACACCGAAAGGAATATATGTTTGTATACATATAGGTTATTGGTTAGCTCGAAAAACCACTAGGATCAGGATGACCCGAGAGATGATTAAGTTAGGGACAGACCGTCTAGAAGAGAAGTATTTAACAGATAGTTAAGGATAGACCGTCCATAAGTGAATTATTTAACAGATTGTTAAGGATAGATAATCCAAAAGAATAATATCTAACAAGTGTTAGAATAATTTTGATTATATTGTCTGGTAGGCCGAAGTCAGCCAAAGGTTAAAAGTTATCCAAACAAAACTTATGTGTTTGAACAAATAGTTCATTATTACCTGATGTTTACATAATGATGCTTTACAGTGTTTAATCAGTTTTGATTGTAGGAAAAGGTTTTGCAAAGACATGTTTTAAAAGGATGTTATTGAGGGGAAACCCAGTCCGCTAAGCGGCGTGATATCACTTAACATATTAATTCCGGGATGTATAGTATTAGTTATACATGGCTTTTTGTCTAACTCGAAGTTTATGTTTTCCCTTAAACTCTCGGGTGCTCAAAATTAATTTGAGTAGGCTGTGGGGTTAAGGTCTTTTCAAGTTTTAGTAGGATGATGAATAAGGCTACCGGAGGCTTGCACGAGGCAAACAGATAGCTATTTAGAGTTGCTGTTCTTGTCTTATGTTTTGATGTATTTCCACTGTGTTTTGTATTAAGTCTATTATGACTCTATGACTCTGATAATCCAAGGGTGTATCTTCATATACCGCTCTTGGTGTATTTGTAATAAGTATATTTTATCTGTACTTGGGAACAAATTTGGGATTATTTATTGGGAATGTGAAACATTTGGTTTTGAAATGTAACGAAGTAAAATTTTGTTTTGAAATCTGTGTTTTGTTTCATATTCAAGTGCTTCTGATATTATTGATACCATTAACATAGCCATATTTAGTCGCCGGAAGCTAATACTATAGATGACTACAACATCTGTAATGCTTAGTTTTGGGCCTCTAGATAGGGGATGATACAGCTTGGTATCAGAGCATGGTTTATGAAATATGTTAACTAAAAATGGGTTTTTTAAACATAATCCATAGTAATTAGAGTTAAGGTCTGGGTATGGGGTAACGCTATAGTAATGTACTTGTATTTGCTATATATATAAGTATACGCTATATTTCTAGACTCCTATCTTAGTTAGGCTATTCATATGTGTTATCCCGCCTTTTGGCAAGGCCGTGACACCAAGGAATTGACTAGTAACCAATGACGGTTCGTCTTAGAGATCGGTTATACACAGACTCACTATGGATATCGACGAATTTCGACCGAGTCCGGATCGAGCCAAAATTGATATGACACGACAAGAGAGGCTATGAGAGCCAACGTTCCAAATTTCAAGTCAATCCGAGTTCGTATGCTCAAGTTACGATCGATGCAAGATTGGATGAAAACCCACCACTGTTCGAATCGATCGAGTTTGAATCCATCAGGGAAGCTTACTACGACTCGATCGGCTCCGCATCGATCACCAGGGCCAACTTCGACTCGATCAGCTCCGCATCAATCACCATAGTCTACTTAGTATCCATCTAAGAGCGGCATTCTTCGCATCGACCTTGTTCGTATCCATCAGCAAGCATTTGCTCGAATCGATCAGGATGTGCCATTTCGTATCCATCGAGAGAATATGCTTGTTCATATTGATCTACTCAACTCCACCATCGAACAAGCTCCATTTATTACGGCAGTTGCCTAGTTCATATCCATCCTAGAAGGCCTTGTTCGAATCCATCAAGGCTCCTTAGTTCGTATCAATCAAGTAGTCGTTACTTCGTATCCATCACCTCATCTTCTGTTCGTATCCATCACATCTTCATTTGTTCATATCCATCAAGTTGGAGCAACTTCATCGATACGAACGAGCCTACCTTCATCGATGCGAACTGTGCATCTTTTATCGATACGAACAAGGCAATACCATCGACACGAATGAGGCGAAGTTCAAGGACAACTCATTCAACTCGGCATCGAAAGCGGAGTGATCCAGAGATTCAAGCGCCACGTCATCTCACAGTCACGCGTAGCTATCGATTTGAACAAGATCGAGTCGAACGAAGCAACCTACTGAAAGCCTCCAATTCGAATCGATCATAACTTGAGATCTACAAGTCCAAATGCCACCAAATTTTCACAGGAGCTTACGCATGTGATGGAGAATGTCCACGCTAAATTTCGACTCCATCGGACACAATCTTGATTGATATGAAATTCGTTCGTATCGATCACGGATCAGGCCGAAACTTCGCGGGCTTGGGCGCGCAGGCCTAGTCATGTGCCAGAGGGAGTCTCCCGAGATCTGAGTGAAATATAAGCCTCCTACACCTATAAATAGAGCCCCAGGATATACAGAAAAAAGCATTCTTCTTCTTTGAATTCTCCAACGCCCAGACTCTGCCAGATCCAGTTCTAAATTCCATTGCTGCTGCTACCAACGAATTTCACTGCTGTAAATCATTATTATATGTTGTAACTCACTGAAATCAATTGTAATCATCAAAGAAACATCAATAAAGCAATCAACTTCATAGTGGACGTAGGCAACACGCCGAACCACTCTAAATTCTTGTGTTTCTGTACGCTCTTATTATTTTAATTATCTGTTTTTGGAGTTTTTGTTAGATAATCCTCTTTTTCCATTTAATTTCTTCATTTTATCTCTTCAAAAACTTCCGAAGAGTGTTGTGCCCAATTTTGGTACAAACACTTTGGTGCTTTCACTGTGAAAAAACCCAAATTTTCTCTTGCTCTTTGGATCTCCTATCGATACTGGATTGCATAAATCCAAGAAGAAGATCCAGATCTAGAACTTTGAAGCCCTTCCATTCTATTTAGATTTGCATTAGATCTAGGAAAGGACATTCATTAATTCACCATGGTAAGTACACGAACTACCTCTACAGCTTCTGATCAGGGAGGACTGGACAGGCAGAATCCTGCGCAATTACCTCCATCAAACAAAGATGCCGCCGGACCTTAAGATCCATCAGGCCCAGTTACCAGACAAGAGTTTCAGATGCTGCTCCAAGAATTGACCCAGAGTCGGCAACAGTTAACTAAACAACTACGCGCCAACACAGAGTTGACCAACCAGCTGAATCGCCAAAGGCGTAGAAGATCCAGAAGAGACCAAGGTTCTTATTCTTCCACAGAGAGTTCAGCCTCATCTGATGGACATCACCGATCCACACGCCCATGGCTAGATGTAAGCTACACCCAGGCCACAGGACACCAACCTGCTTCGAATCTTGGACAACCCAGAACTGGACCATCCACTAGCCATCGTACATAACCTTCATCCCAAGGAGGTACTGCTTCTTATCATGTCACATGCAACCTTGCTACCACCACCACTACTGGACAAGGGGTTGATGCTGGAAACCAAGCTGATCCTCATCGTAGCCAACGAGATCATACTCCAGAGCCTTATGTCCCAGAAAATGTTGAACCAAGGAGGCGAGACACGGACCGTACACCGCGTCCGGTCCAGACTCGTGCTGTGGAACCCGACCACACCTTGGCATAACATGCTCCAAGTATCCGAATGTCGGATATACCGACGATGATTCGTCAACTGATCCGTGAAAGTCAGGGTCTCACTAACGACGATTGGGGAATCTCCCGGAGTCATACCCCTTTCACCGATGACATACTATATGTTGAACCACCTCGGCGCTTCAAAATGCCAACTTTGCCAGTATATGAAGGAAGTTCTGATCCCAATCAACACATCCTAAAGTATGAATGGCTAATGAATGCCGTGAGAGCTGATGATGCAGTAAAATGTCGTAGTTTCCCTATTTCCCTAGGGGGCATTGCTACCATGTGGTTTACTCGTTTTCCACCATGATCCATCTCTAATTTTGACCAGATGGCCACCAAGTTTGTTGAACAATTCGTATGCACGCACTACGCCATAGATGGCCTAGTGCAACGAAATTACATGGTGTTGCTAGCTATAATGTAACGATAGGTATGTTGATTTTTGTCTATTAAAACACTCGCTTCAAGGTGTTAGCATAGGTATCAACAAGATGTTGCAGTAGCTATAGATGTATACAAATTAAAAAATTAATAAAATTAGCAATCCGCGTGAATACGATCCAACGGTCTACATTTAATCTGATTGTTAAAATGGATCACCACTACAATTTGGCCCAAATTTTCGTTTTCCCGCTTTACTTTTCATATCATTTCGTTCTCACCCCCAATTTCCAAATCCCTAATTTCCAAATCATATTTTCGTTCCTTTTTTTTTCTTCCAAAAACTAAATCTCGTCCTTTTTTCAAAGTTTGGTAGTGATCTCAGACAAGCTTCATTCCCATTTCGTTCTCACCCCCAATTTCGCTGCTGTTTGCCTACATGTCAAGCACCGTTTGCTTTGTTGCCGAGATCTGGAAATGTCTGTCGTCTACTGAGGTGAGCGAGACTACTGTTGCCAGAGGTTGCGTTTGTGTATAGAGAAGATTCGGGTTTGCTAAGATAGGAATTTGAGTGAGGATTTGTCGATTTGTGTATAGAGGAGATACGGCAGTTTGCAGGCGATTTCAGTTGTGCTTTGGAGGTGGTTCGGGGTTCAGATTTGGGTTTGTTGATTTTGTTGCGAATTTGTAGTGTGAAAGTTTGGGTTGTCGGAATGGGTAACCAGCGATTGTGATTAGGCGATTAGGCGATTTGGCAACCGGAAGTCGAATTTGGCAACTGAAATAGTTTGTTGGTGAGGCAATTAGAGGATGGTGGTTTAGAAGTATGTGTGGGTTTGGGTGAAGATTTGGAACTGTGAGATTTTAGTTGGCAGTGGCAGTGGGTTGGTAATGAGGTTTGGTGAGTGTTTTGGCATAGGTTAAGGGCTGTAGGGGATGTAAGTTGCAGAAGTTTGGGGAGTGGATGGTGGCAGTGTAGAGGTTGAAGTTTGGTAGTGTTCAAGTAGAAGGAGTTGCTGTCTAGTAGGAAGTTTGGATGAGTGAAGTGTGGTTTGGATGAGGCGGTGATTGTCGGTGATGGAGGATGGTATGCCGATACTGCTTCCAGGCGGTGTTGTTGATGATGTAATTTGATGAGGTAGTGAGTGGATGTTTTGTGAAAGAGATTGGGAGTGTGGTCAGTGTTTGGTAGATGGTCAGTGTTTCAAGCAATCGTGTTTCAGGTAAGTGGTAGATGGGCAGTAGTTCCGATGGGTGATGAAGTTGCAGAGGATAGGTCGATCCCCACCGGGACTGCGGGGCCCCGGACCCCCGCCGGCGTTGCGCCCGGACCCGCTACTCGGCTCGCCTTCGGCTCGGCACTCGGCTTGTCATATATTTGTCAGTGTCGGTATCTGTATAAATTGAAACTGCATATGTAATAAGTGAACTGAGTGATGTAGTGAGGAATATCTGTATATGTGAATATCAGTGTTATATATCATTGAATTGTAAAATAGTGGAGTCAGAAATTTGTACTATTTTAAATGTTGAAATAAAATATTTATTTAAATAAATTACTGTTTGAATATCAAATTCTGTGCAATAGCATTTTATTAAATAAATATTTATTTCTATTAAAAAATCAAATATGCTCTATATTGTGGGCCCTACAAATTCAGAAAGTTAATTTCTATAGCAACATTTTGGAATGTTGGTACAGACACCTATGGATGTTGCTATAGACCCAAATAGGGTTCTATTGCAACAATATTTCTTATGTTGCCTTAGATAGTCAAAATGTTGCCTTTGAGGTCTGCGGCAACGTGGCAAAATGCATCACCGAGAAAGTGTTGCCTTTGCCCTTTTTTAGCCTACAGCAACATTTTTTGGCACTTCCTTCATCACTTCTTTGGTGTTGCAGTATGCAATCTATGGCGTAGTGACGTGGCAAGGCCTAAAGACGTTAACACTCTGTCTAGCGTTACTCAAGCTCCCAGAGAAACACTTAGACGTTACTTGGAGCGATTCCATGCTGCGTGTGCAGAAATAAGCAATCCCAATGACAACTCTATCCCGATGGCATTAACTAAAGGGATTGACCCTGATTCCGAGTTCGGAAATTGGTTAGCTGGGAAACCACCTGCGTCATTGGACCGTTTATATTCCAAGGCAGCCCAATTCTTGCAAAGGGAGGATGCAAAACAGTCTAGGAAGTAAGATGATGTGGGGCCCAACATCGAAGGAATTCAGAGTAACATCATCGTTAAACAATCCGAAGAGAGTTCTGGAAAATTTCAGTTGAACATACAAAATTAGCAAAATCAGTAGAAGGATAGTGGAAATCAAGGCAAAAAGCGAGATCAGAATCGTGGCCCACGACGTAGAGCTCCCATGTACGATAATTATACTCCATTGAACACGTCATTGGAAAATGTGTATTTGCAGACTTGTAACACCATGCAATACAAGAAGCCTGCCCCGAAACCATCAACGGAAAGACAAGTCCAAACAGGAAAGTTTTGCAGATTCCACGAAGGTTATGGCCATAATACAAACGAGTGTCATCATTTACAAGATCTCATTGAGAAACTGATACATGGGCGAAAGTTGGATCAGTATGTGCTGGCACCACAGTCAGGAGGTGCGGGCCCATCAAATCAGAATCGTGCGCCAAATCAGGAAAGGCAGGAGGAACCCGCTCGTACTGGCGGGAGGTTGGTTATTAATACGATAAGTGGTGGTCCTCATCCGGCAGACCGAAGCTAGAAGGAAATGGAGTCATATGCCAGCTCTATCAGGCATGCGGACTTCGAGTGTTATAATAGTTTTGATGAAAGGGCTCCAGCCAAACAACAGAAGACGATGATTGATGACATCGTATTCAGAGATAGAGATGCTGATAAAGTCGAAGCTCCCACCATGATCCATTGGTAATCTCAGCTCAAGTAGGTCCTGCTTGGATGAAGAGGATCTTAGTTGACAGTGGAAACTGTGAATATTTTGTTTAAACGAGCTTACGACCAAATGAAAATGGAAGCCAAAGATTTAAAGCCCTGTCAATCCCGAATCAATGGTTTCAATGGAAGTGCTACTATACCCACTGGAGTAGTGGAACTACCAGTGGAGTTGGGAGTTGGAGAACGCCGGAGAGTGCAGATATTACAGTTCGTTGTGTTAGACATAGACTACCCTTATAATGCTTTCTTGGGCCGACCGGCCCTTGCTGAGTTCAGAGCAGATATTGCCTCGTGGTGTTTAACCCTGAAGTTTCCCACTGATCGTGGAGTGGGAGTCATCCAAGGAGATCAGGCTGCAGCGAGAGCCTGTTATGTTGCCGAGCTGCGGGAGGCGCAGCGAAAGGAGAAAGGAAAGGGCGTAGAGGAATCTCTTTGCGTCCGCTTTGCTGATAATTGACAATTAACGCCCGGGCCTAGGCCCGGGCACCCCAGCCAATTCCAAAGGGATCTTGACCCAAGAGAAACTGAAGACGAAGGAGAATCTAAAGAAAGTCAAGCATCCCCGGCCGAACTGACGATCGATGTCCCAATTGACAATGATGATGATTCGAAAATGATAAAGATTGGGTCTCAGCTAAGCCAGCAAACTCAAGAAGAATTGGTTGAATTTCTACTGGCGAATCTTGATGTATTCGCCTGGACGCTTTCTGATATGTGTGGGATCTCATCAGACATCGCGAGCCACACTCTGAATATTGACCTGCGGCATGTCCTGGTCAAACAGAAAAGGCGTGGTATGGATCCAGAGAGATCTGTCGCCCTTAAAGAAGAAGTAGAAAAGCTTAAAGCAAACGGGTTCATTCAAGATGCGTTATACCCCGAATGGGTGTCAAATCCCGTGCTCGTTCGAAAGTTGAACGGAAAATGGAGAACATGTGTCGATTACTCCGATCTGAATAAAGCTTGTCCCAAAGACAGTTTCCAGCTTCCCAGAATTGATCAGCTACTAGATTCGACAGCTGGGCATGAGCTCTTATCCTTCATGGACGCGTATTCTGGCTACAATCAGATACCGATGCATTTACCCGATCAAGAACATACCAGCTTCGTAACCAATCTGGGACTTTATTGTTACAAAGTTATGCCATTCGGACTCAAGAATGCCGGGGCTACTTATCAACGATTGGTCAATAGGATGTTTGTCAATCAAATCGGTAAAATAATGGAAGTATATGTAGACGACATGCTTATGAAGTCACGATTTTCCACTGACCAAATTAAAGACCTGGAAACTATGTTCAACATTGTTTGCACAAAAAATGGACAAACACCTCAAAGTTGTATGATTTAGTAGATCTTACGTTGTTTTTAGTGATTTTGGAGGTTTATGCAAATATATGAAAAACAGGGGCTAAATTGTTAAAAGACACGCAGATTTATAGTTGTTCAGCCAGAATGTGCCTACGTCCACTTTATATGTTATTTCTCTTCTTTTGTTGTGATTACAAGTACAAAGCTTTGATACAAGTAAAAGAAAATTGTTTGAAAGTTCCTTCCGTGCTTGAGCTCTCAAACTTGTCCCCCATTGCTGTACCCCTGCCTCTCTATTTATAGAGTGAGGTTGGGGGCAGGGGTCTTGGATGTATACAGCTGCTGGTGGGCTTGGGCTGAAGTGATCTGGCCTGGCAGTCTGGTTCGGCATTCTCTTGGTTCGGTGAAGTATGGGGTTGGTCCGGTTGGGCTTCGTCCGGTGAAGTATGGAGTTGGTCCGGTTGGGCTTCGTCCGGTGAAGTGTGGAGTTGGTCCAGTTGGGCTTCGTCCGGTGAAATGTGGAGCTGGTCCGGTTGAGCTTCGTCTGGTGAAGTGTGGAGTTGGTCCGGTGCCGAATTGGATCGCTCTGGGTTTGGATCCGGATGTGGCTGGATGAGAATGCCGGATGGGTTTCTATTGGGCATGGGAACCGAATGAAGTTCTGCCGAATGGGCCCTGGAGAATGTCAATGCCGAATGACTTTTAGGTAATCCTGGGTGGATGCATCTTGCTTTTTGGTCTCGAGGTCTTCTGGGTGAGAACACGCCCAACATTTGCCCCCCAAAGCGGGACATATTCTCGAATATGGCGTGCTTTGTTCGATACCTTCATTCGGCCCTTGGATATCGATCCAGATGGTCCGGTCCTGTCCTCTTGTCTATAAGTAAGGACCATATGCCTTGGCTATTTCTTACCTACCGTACTAAACACTTGTCTTTGCCGGATCAGACTCTTACCCTCGCCGAATCAAAACGTGGTAGCCGAACCAAACATTTCGCCGAATCAAACATTTCGCCGAATCAGTTACTTTGCCGAATCACGTGAGTGAATGTCCTTTCCCCTGTTTGCAGATAAAATGTCTCGAAAAGTTGAAACTCGATCAGATAAGAGGAGATCCGGGGGTGAAGGAGAGTCCTCGGCCGTGCCCCCAGCTCAATCAGGATCGGAGCGTCACGGGCCCGCCCCGAGGTCATTAGTGGATGGATATGGTCCCCAGGAGTTGCTGGATTCCCCGCCTGACTGCTTTCCTAGCTTTCTCAAAGAGGAGCAACTCGATGTTATATCTCGTTCCTTTGGGATTGATAGAGCCCTCATGCTGCTGCCGGGTCCAGGAGTCATGCCATACAGTCCTCCCGAAGGATACTTTGCTTATAGCAGGTACCATTGCATGTGTGGCGCTATCCCGCGTCTCAATGCTTGGATAGTCAGCTTCCTCACGTACCTGAAGGTGGCCCCATTTCAGCTTCAGCCCAACTCTTACGCCATACTGGTGAGCCTTTTCGTTATTTTTCGGAGGAAGTATGGTCGCGCTCCCTCCAACCGGGAGATCTGGTACTTGTACAATTTAAGGGGCTACAAGAAGGGGTCCCCATATATTAACTTGGAATCTGCTGTGACCTTCAAGCCGGTCCTGGACCTTTATTCCAAATTCAGCATGTTCAAGAAAGAGTGGTTCTTTGTTAGGGACGACTCCGTCTCTATCCGGCGCTTTACCTCTGGATGTAAGTTGATGCTTTTACTTATAATTTCTATCCTGATTGTGATGCTTCTTCTCATACTTTCTCATTTTTGCTAGCGACAGGTGGCTTTCCTGTTGTGGAGACTGACCGCCTGGTTCAGACGGCGGCGGAGATAGAAGGCATTCTTGGGAAATACAGATCATCTGCTTACTTGATTAGAAATGCGATCCTTCTAGAATACAACTTGATCCTTCCGCAGCAGTCTGTAGTTAAGTTGAGGGAAACGGCGGAAGAGAGGGCGGCTGCTCAGGCCAAGGGAGGCGTTGCGGCAGAGGGTGGAAAGAGAAAACCATTCACGAAACCTCCAGCCGTTGGAGGTAAGAAACTTAAGAGGTCAGACGGTCCTTCTCCCAGCAATTGTCCACTTACTCAGGGGGAGATAGACGCGGAGGAGGAAAGAGGTGAGGCGGAGGGCGGAAGTGACGTTGAGCGTCTTGGTGACGAGGGTGGCGATGGACAGGGTGGTGATGGTTCCAGGGCTCTGTCTTCTGGGCAAGTAGGCGAGATGCAAGAGTGGACGGATGATGCTCTCCGTCAAGCTTTTGAGGGGTTGGGTGATGATCCGGCTTTGGTAGAGAAGACCGGGGAGGCGGACAAAACCGGGACTGGTGCAAGTGAGTCTTCTCCGACTATTCCGGCCAAGGTGGCTCTGACAACTCAAGGTGAACTCTTGACCCCTGCATGCTTCACTAATGATAGGGACTTAGGAATATTTTATGACCAGCTCCCGTCCTGGAATGAAATCCGGGACTTATTGCAGTATCCCACTCCTCCCCAGGGTTTGTACAACCACAGCTGTGTTTCTTTTCCTTTTCTAACTTGTAACCTACCGCGTTTCTTGAATCATATAGTAATGTAAGATTATGACACTTGTTCTTTATATCAGGAGCAGGCAAGACGCCCAAAGCTTCAGACCTTCGACACAGGCTCGAGCAATATAAACTTTCCAAAATTTCTGCTAAGCCGAAGCCCTCAGCCCAACGCTCCGGGGATGTAGTCGGGTACCGTCCTCTTCTTGGGGTCATCGAAGAGGGTATTCAGCAGAGGAAGAGGAGTCACCCTTTATCCGAAACTTCGCTCGGTCCTCAGCCTCCGGCTCAGCCTATTCATGACATTACTGAGGAGGGTAGCGAGTTTGTACCCTCTCCACACCCGTCCGGAAACCCTTCTGTCATTCATATCGACCGTCCCGACTTGGCCCGTAATCCCTTCGCGGGTCATCCTGATCTGGATCCAGGTTCTCAGGATATTACTTTTGACGAAGCTACTGGTGAACACCTTCTCCCCCGTAACCCCATGGTACGAGTACTTGACGAAGCCAAGTCCTTAGACCTCGATCTACTCACCACTCGTATAGTCACTATGGGAGACGAGGCCAAAGCTAATATTGATCGGGTGGCAGAGGAGGCCAAGAAGCTGATGGGGCATCACGCTCGGCTGGTTAAGGCCGGAGAGGAGATAGGGAGCGCCAATATCCGACTTCGATTGGTGGTCTCGGATCAGGCCAAGCAGCTTGCGGATCAGGCTATCCAGATTTCTCAGCATGAGGCTGCTACTGGGCGATTGAGGAGAACCATGGAAGAGGCCAGTCGGGCCGAATTGCGGAAAATGGAAGCTGCTTGCAAAGAGCGGATTGACATGGCTATTACCACGGTGGATGAGGTTCGGAGAGCGGATCTCGAGCAGGTGGAGGAATTGTCCGAGAAGCTTGAGGCTGCAGAGCTTGCTCAAGCTAAGTTGAGGGAAGAGATGGAGGTGATGCGGAGGTCCCTTCAAGCTGATTGCTCGAGATACAGACTGGAGAGAGATGCTGCCGTGGAAAGGTTGTCGGCCTCCGATGCCCGGATGAGGGAGTTTGAGGAGAACGAAGGAATGATGGATGACATGCTCCAGGACATGTATTTCCGGACTTGGAAGCAGGGTAACCTCTCTTGGATGGATGATTATCCCAGAGTCATGGCCAAGACATATCTTCGGGCTTTGGAGGAGGCTAAGGCTGATGCAGATAAAGAGGGTGGAACGGTCTTTAGTATGGATGTGGTCACTGCCCAGTTCACCAAGGAGGAGAAAGTGGCGGTAAAGGAGGGTATGCGGCTGCTTGCTGCTGAAGAGGCGGGTGTGCAGGTAGAGGATGACGACCAGGATGGTCAAGAAGCTAGTACTGGTAAGTCTTCCTTTCTAGTCTTTCTGTTAACTTGGTTACTCATCACTAATGAATCCTTTTTATGACCGGACAGGCGGGCAAAAGAACAAGGACAAGACTTCGACGCAACCAGCTCCATGACTGAACCTGAAAAATTCTTTTTGTAGGCTTGGCATTGTTGTATCTGTTAGTCTTAAGACAGTAGAGTAACCTCTAAGTTGTAATTCTTGCTACTTGTAATAACATTATTCTTGACGTGTACTTTTTTAGCTCAAGTTGATTTTGTCATTTCTTGAATATTTGTTGCTATTTCGACATATCGTACGAGAAATGTAGCTATGTGTATTCTTGTAATTAAATTGCGTTTGATGTCAGATTCTGGTTTTAAATCATAATCTCATGACTTGCAATGTTAGCGTGTGGTGCGAAAAAAAATCAAATTATAGTCATGCATTTGTACATAAAGGAAGAAAATACCGCCTTTCATGTTCTGTTTGTAAATGGCAGTTTCGAATATCTTGTATGACCAAGCATGGAAAGCAGTTGACTGCCCTGCCATCTGATTGTAAATCTCTGCATCCATTGGCGGGTATCCCTTACCCTGCATCCTGTACTTTATGGTTTGTTATAGAGGATAGGAGGAAAGTTTTTCAAGTAAAATTGAAATATGTGAAATAGTAAAACTTCCAATCACGGAAGGCCTTCGATGTGCTTAAGTTCGTGGCAAACGGGTTTTGTAGTCACTTTCCCTAGCTGTGGGTCTTGGAGACATTTGTCACCCATCTTACGCCTCCGCGGGGAGTTAATTCTTTTTTACCACAGCCGCACTTAAGACACACCGGAGCCGAGATCGCGCACAGTAACTACCCGGGCCATTATGGCCCGTACTCATGGGTATTATTCGACTTACTGTGGCCGGCTAGCGTGGGTGCCGATCGTCAACTGTGAACTGCCCCTGGCTGGCCACACCTTATGTTGGGGCTTATAATCGGTTCACAGTCGCCGGCGAGCCTAACGCCGTAATGAGCTGCCTCGGCTATAGTCGGCCTTCTCGGTGGCTTATAATCGGCTCATTACAGTTGGCTTTAAGGGCCGTCGCGAGCAATGAGTTAACCCGCAGCAGAGGGATGCTGGAGCAAAAGTGTCTCATTGGCGAGGGCATAGATTCGCATAGTACCTGTTGGGGCTTGTCCACGTGAGGTTGCATTGTGGAGTGCTTTGAATAGAAATGCTATATGCTCAGGATTTTGTTCAACAGAAAAGGATAAAGTTTAACAAGCAGCCAAGATACAAAGGAACAAGTTAAAAAAGAGACAGGGCTTTTTTAAAGTGGTTCGGCACGAAAAAATGCCTACGTCCACTGATTCTCTTTGTTAATTAACTTCATATGGGCAATACAAGTTAAGAAAAGTATCGACGGAGGTGTTGGATGTTCCATGCCCTCTGGAACACCTCTCCGTCCACTGTTGACAAAATATAGGCTCCGTTGTGGAGATCTTTATGAATTACATATGGTCCATCCCAGATTGGGTCTAGTGCTCCGGGGCGAGGGAAGATTCGCTTGAGGATAAGATCCCCTTCTTGTAAGGTACGATGCTTGACTTTGGAGTTGTATTGTGCTGCCACCTTTTGCTTGTGGGCTGCTGTTTTTAGGACTGCATCATTCCTTCTTTCCTCGACTAAATCCAAAGACATGTTGAGGAGCTCTTCGTTTTCTTCTGGGTTATAGTGGATCCTACGGTGGGAAGGCACAATGGTTTCAACTGGGAGCATAGCCTCCGATCCGTATGCCAAAGAGAAAGGAGTGTGCCCTGTTGATGTTCTGAAAGATGTGCGGTAGGCCCATAGTGCCGTAGGGAGTTCATCCACCCAAGCGCCCTTTGATTTTTCGAGCTTCTTTTTGATTAGAGTTTTCAGAATTTTGTTGACTGCTTCGACTTGTCCGTTTGCTTGGGGATATGCTACGGATGAGAAGCTTTTGTGAATTCCGTGTTCTTGGCACCAGTTGGCGAATTCCTCGCTGTCAAACTGAAGTCCATTGTCTGATATGATTTTTAGTGGGACTCCGTACCTGCACAGAACATTTTTGATTAAGAAGTTGATAACTTTCGCTGAAGATACTTTATTTAGAGGTTCTGCTTCCACCCATTTGGTGAAATAGTCGACTGCTACTATAGCATATTTGGCGCCGCCTCGACCCATTGGCAGTTCACCGATTAAGTCAATTCCCCATACTGCAAAGGGCCAAGGGCTGGTCATCTGGGTAATCTCGGTTGTTGGTAGCCGAGGGATCTTAGCAAACTTTTGGCATCTGTCACACTTCTTGACGAAATCTAAGGCGTCCTTGCTTAAGGTGGGCCAGAAATATCCGTATCGGAGTATCTTTTTTGCTAACGTTTGCCCTTCGGTGTGATCTCCGCAGCTTCCTTGATGAATGTTGGATAAGATTTCCTTGGCTTCCCTTCCGGCGACACACCTTAATAATGGGTTAGAGAACCCGCGCCGATAGAGGATGTCTCCTTGCATTGTGTAGCGGGACGCTTTCCTTAAGATTTTCTTGACTTCGTTACGCCTGTCGGGTAGTGTGCCATTTCGTAGGTAGTCTCGGATGGGAGTCATCCAAGTTGCTTCTTCGGTTGCAGCTATCAGATTCACTTGCTCAAAACTTGGGATCATTTGCTTTGAGACAGTTACTGCCCCGAAGATAGCGACGTCTCTCATACTTGCTTGCTTTGCCAATTCATCGGCCTCTTGGTTCTCTTCCCGAGGGATGTGTTTGACTAAGTAGTGGTCTAATCGGCTGAGAAGTAACTTGGTCTTCTTTAGATATGCTATGAGTCGTTCTTCTCGAGCTTGGAATTCCCCTAGTATTTGATTAACAATAAGCTGAGAATCGCTGTGAAGACACAAAGAATTGGCTCCGATCTCGATAGCAATTTCCAATCCGGCTATTACTGCTTCGTATTCTGCATCGTTGTTGGTGGCAGTGAACTCCAACCTTATAGCATAGTGCAGTTTATTTCCCCTGGGAGTGATGATTACCACACCTGCCCCCGAGCCTTGTTCGTTAGATGCACCGTCCACAAAGAGATTCCACTTGATATCTTCTGTTATTTCCAGGTGCTCCTTATCCTCGTTGGTAGTGAATTCTGCAATGAAATCAGCCATGGCTTGTCCCTTGATGGCGGTGCGAGGGTGATAGGTGATATCATATTGACTCAGCTCAATACACCATTTAAGTAGTCGCCCGGAAGTGTCAGGACGATGGAGTACCTGCCTTAGTGGTTGATCGGTTAGAACCTTGATGGAATGGGATTGGAAGTAATGACGTAGCTTTCGTGAAGTGATTAGTAAACAGTATGCTAACTTTTCAAGCTTAGGATATCTGACTTCTGCCCCAGTAAACCTTTTACTGACGAAGTAAACTGGTCGTTGCGTGCGGTTATCTTCCCTTACCAAGGCAGCGCTTAGAGCGTGAGATGACACAGCAAGGTATAGGTATAATTCTTCGCCTTCGCTTGGGGTCGAGAGTACCGGTGGTTTCTGGAGGTGTTCGATTAGGTTAAGGAAAGCGGTCAAGCATTCGTCCGTCCATTCGAACTTTCCTTTATCTTTCTTTAGAGCTTCGAAAAAGGGGACGCACTTGTCCGTTGCTTTGGAGATGAATCGGCTTAGGGCAGCCACTTTTCCATTTAGGCTTTGCATTTCCTTTCGGGTGGAAGGTATCTTGATGTCTCTTAATGCTCGGACTTGTTCAGGGTTTGCTTCTATCCCTCGGGCATGGACGATGAATCCTAAGAATTTTCCTGATGACACTCCGAAGGAGCACTTTAGTGGATTCAACTTCATTCCATACTGTCGAAGTACCTGGAACATTTCGCCCAGGTGGCTTACGTGATCTTTGGCTTTCCGTGATTTTACCAGCATGTCGTCTACATATACTTCCATTGTTCGTCCTATTAGCCCTGCGAACATCTTGTTGACGAGGCGCTGGTAGGTGGCTCCTGCATTTTTAAGTCCGAAGGGCATCACTTTGTAGCAGTACAAACCCCGGTCGGTGATGAAACTAGTGTGATCTTGGTCGGGAGCATGCATAGGAATTTGGTTATATCCTGAGTATGCATCCATAAAAGACAGGAGTTCGTGCCCGGCTGTGCTGTCTACAAGTTGGTCGATTCTGGGAAGCGGGAAGCAATCCTTTGGGCAGGCGTCATTTAGGTTGGAGAAGTCAATGCAGGTCCGCCACTTCCCATTAGCCTTCTTTACTAGTACCGGGTTGGCGATCCATTCTGGGTAAATAGCTTCTCGTATGAAGTCATTGGCGAGTAGATTCTTTACTTCTTCATCGAGGGCTACTGATCGCTCTGCCCCCATACTTCTCTTTTTTTGTTTTACGGGTGCCTTGGTAGGATCAATTTTTAATATGTGGCACGCTATGTTGGGGGAGATTCCGGTCATGTCAGCGTGTGACCAAGCGAATACATCCAAGTTGTGGCGGAGAAAATCAACGAGTTGTACCTTCAATTCAGTTTTCAGCTGCGACCCAATTTTCAGTAGCCTACTTGAGTCGTGCTTGTCTACAGATATAAACTCCATAGCCTCTGCAGGCTCGGCGGTGGCCTCCTCCTCTTTGTCCCTAGGGTCTAATTCATTGAAAGGGTCGCTGGTGTATCGAAGAGGAGGGGCTTTCCTTAGTTGCTATGCTTCAAGGCTTTTTGTGCAGAGGGCAATCTCTACACCTTTCCCTTTATCTCTCCTGTGGTTGTTGCGAAGTTCGGTTACATAGCAGTCTCGTGCAATATCTTGGTCTCCTTCCACTTCCCCTACCCCATTGTCTGTTGGAAATTTCATTTTCAGGCACCACGGGGCTAGGACAATCTGGAAGTCAGATAGGGCTGGTCTTCCTAGGAAGGCGTTGTAGGCCGAATGGTTTTCTATCAGCACAAACGTATGTTTCCTTACAACAGAGCGGGGATGGCTTCCAATTTCAACGAAGAGGTTCAGCTGCCCGATGGGCATTTTCGCATCTCCAATGAAACCGTGTAGCGGTTTATCGCAGGGAGATACGTCCTTCATTGACAACCTCATTTTGTCGAATGCGTGTTTGAACAGGATATTTACAGAGCTTCCAGTGTCTACCAGGATTCGGTAAACTTCGGCGGGACCGAGTCGGGCAGAGATAACCATGGGATCCATGTGAGGGTACTGTCTTCCTTCTAGGTCGCGTTTACTGAATGTGATGTCATCACTTTCTTTCCGCTTTGGGTGGCGCTCTTCTATAACCGTATTGACACAGTCTCTATTGTCTCTGAGCGACTTCCCATATCTTTCCATCTCTTTCCAACTTCTGTCTGCGATGTGTGGACCTCCTGAGATGGTATGGACCACTATCTTCTCTTGACTAGAGCTGCTAGCGTTGCGGTCGCCTCTGCCGGTCCCTGGTGAGGGTAGCCTTGGGTTTTCATTGGCAGGAGCTGGAGTCCTGTCTTGACTTTTTACATAGTTCTTTCTTCTGATGTGTTCCTCAATCAGATCTCGGAGATGATGGCATTCGTTGGTATCATGTCCGTGGGATTCGTGGAAGCGGCAGAATTTTCCAGATTTCTGTGCGCTATCTGATTCCTTCTTGTATGGTGGGCGTTTGTATCTAACTTCGCCTTGGGTGGCAAGGAAGATGTTTTCGACGGTCTCGTTCAAAGGGGTGTAAGAGTCGAATCTTGGTCCTGGCCGATATAGGCGTTTCTCTACTTTCTTGCCCCCAGCATTGTCTCTGGAATCATTTCTTCGAACGTCCCTTGCCACAGCAGGGGCGTTGCCATGGGTCGTCTTACTTTGCTGTCCTGACTGCCCCTCAATGGCGGCATCCTCAAGCCTCATGTATTTCCCGGCTTCATGGAAGAAATCGGGTAAAGTAGCTGGTTTTTCTTTTGTCAATCTCCTAGCAAATTTAGTGTCCGGATGCACCCCACTGCAGAGGGCCATTAGGATAAGCTTCTCATCGGCATCTTGAACTGCGGCTGCTGCGGCGTTGAATCTGGTTAGGTATTGCTGCAGCTTTTCTCCAGGTTTCTGTTTGACGCTGGATAAGGAATAAGCGTCCTTAGGTTGCTCCACATGAATGCGGAACTGACTGATGAATTTTTCTTTCAACATTTCCCATGAGCTGATGGATCCTTGGGGTAGATGACAGAACCAGGAGGTAGCAAGATCTGCTAAGAAGAGCGGGAAGCATTTGCACAGCACTCCCTCTGTTGCTCCACTCATGAGCATATGCTGCGTGTACCTCTGTAAGTGTACAACGGGATCGGAGGTTCCTTTGTAGGGTTCCATTGTTGGCATCTTCCATTCTCGGGGGGTGATAGCAATTTCGATATTGCGGGCGAAAGGGCTGGTTACCCTAGCGCCTATCCCTCGATCTCTTTGCTCCCGTTGGACACACTCTCTGAATAAGCGTGCCATCCTTTCATCAGAATTTGGAGCGGACAGAAATGAGTTTGGTTCCGTTCTGTGGGGTTGATTCCGACCAGACAACCTGTAGGGATGGTATCGTCTATCATTCCTCATATTTTCCAGTGGCTGCCTTTGATCTTCTGGGAGCATGCTTGGATCAGCTACAGTTGGCCCTTGCCTTGATCTTCCCCTGTTGGGTTCTGATCTAAGCACTTCCTCGGGTCCAACTTCGGGCTGAACTCTAGCTCGGCCCCGTTCACTGGTGTTTCTGTGGTTAGGCAGCATGACAGGCTCAGCTGCAGTTGACCTCCGCCCGGTACCTTCCCCGTTGGGTTCGGCACCAAACGTTTCCTCAGGCCTAACTTCGGGCTGAGCTCGGTCTCGGCTCCTACCACGGCTACTCCTGCCGTTAGCTCCTTCGAAGAAGGAAGATCTCTGCTGTCTCTGAGATCCTCCAGATTGGGACTCGCCCCATGATTCAGTGTTGCGGTTGGATTCTTCAGCGTCCCTCAAGCGTGACATGAGATGGTCCACCAAGGCTTCCTGCTGGGACGTGAAGCGGTTAGTTACTTCAACAACAACTCTGTCCAAATCTGCCCTAGTAATTGCTGCAGGCTGTTTTGTGGCAGGAGTGGCTGGGTTAGCCTGTCCTTCATTTGTTGCCGTTGCTGGAGGAGGACGATTCACTTGATTCGCGGCAGCTGGATCAGGAAGGCTGCTGGATGCGATGTTTTTTCCTTTGTTAACATCTTTTCTCTGTTTGGGAGGCATGTTTTCCAAGTGGCGGACGATGCTGTTAGGAAAACTTGTTAAGCGGATGAAGCTGAAGCTTCGAGCTTCTAGTTCTCAGTGAAAGCACCAAAAATGTTTGCACAAAAAATGGACAAACACCTCAAAGTTGTATGATTTAGTAGATCTTACGTTGTTTTTAGTGATTTTGGAGGTTTATGCAAATATATGAAAAACAGGGGCTAAATTGTTAAAAGACACGCAGATTTATAGTGGTTCAGCCAGAATGTGCCTACGTCCACTTTATATGTTATTTCTCTTCTTTTGTTGTGATTACAAGTACAAAGCTTTGATACAAGTAAAAGAAAATTGTTTGAAAGTTCCTTCCGTGCTTGAGCTCTCAAACTTGTCCCCCATTGTTGTACCCCTGCCTCTCTATTTATAGAGTGAGGTTGGGGGCAGGGGTCTTGGATGTATACAGCTGCTGGTGGGCTTGGGCTGAAGTGATCTGGCCTGGCAGTCTGGTTCGGCATTCTCTTGGTTCGGTGAAGTATGGGGTTGGTCCGGTTGGGCTTCGTCCGGTGAAGTATGGAGTTGGTCCGGTTGGGCTTCGTCCGGTGAAGTGTGGAGTTGGTCCGGTTGGGCTTCGTCCGGTGAAATGTGGAGCTGGTCCGGTTGAGCTTCGTCCGGTGAAGTGTGGAGTTGGTCCGGTGCCGAATTGGATCGCTCTGTGTTTGGATCCGGATGTGGCTGGATGAGAATGCCGGATGGGTTTCTATTGGGCATGGGAACCGAATGAAGTTCTGCCGAATGGGCCCTGGAGAATGTCAATGCCGAATGACTTTTAGGTAATCCTGGGTGGATGCATCTTGCTTTTTGGTCTCGAGGTCTTCTGGGTGAGAACACGCCCAACAAACATACTTCGAGAATACGAAATGAAGCTTAACCCACTGAAATGTCACTATGGAGTTGCATCTGGAAAATTCCTCGGGTTTATCGTCAACGCTCGGGGAATCGAAGCTAATCCTGAAAATATTTGGGCAATCAGAAATCTTGAGACCCCGAAAACTATAAAGCAAGTCCAGAGTCTCAATGGGAAAGTAGCAGCATTGAGCAGGTTCATTTCAAAGTCCACTGACAAATGCATTCCCTTCTTCGATCTGATCCGAAAAGGAAAACGAAACTTTGAATGGACCACGGAGTGTGATGGCGCTTTCCAAGCACTAGTTCAGCATCTAGCAACACCACATATCCTGTCCAAGCCTATTGATCATAAGAGGTTGTACATATACTTAGCGATATCAGAAAACGCTATCAGCGCTGCATTAGTTCGAGAAGAAGACATGATACAGAAGCCAGTATACTACGTCAGCAAGCGATTGACTTGGGCTGAAAGGAACAATCCGAAATTAGAGAAGTTGGCTTATTGCCTCGTTATTGCATCAAGAAAACTCCGACCGTATTTCCAGGCACATCCTATTATTCTGTACATCGACCAGCCGTTACGACAGGTCCTTACGCGGCCTGAGACGTCTGGTAGGTTACTCAAGTGGAACATCGAACTGAGCCAGTTTGATATTACTTACACTCCAAGACAAGCCATTCAAGGACAAGTCCTAGCTGATTTTATAGCTGAATTTACCGTTCCAAAGGACTTGCCCAAAACCAGTGAATCTCCCGAATATGTCTGGAAGCTTTATAACGATGGTGCATCAAACGACCGGTGTTCGGGCGCTGGTGTTGTACTTGAAACTCTCGAAGGCCGATCTATATGCTATGCTTTGAAGTTTGATTTTCATGCAACCAATAATGAAGCGGAATATGAAGCCCTCTTAGCTGGATTGAAGCTTGCCAGAGATGTGAGAATTATCGCTGTGGAAATTTATTGTGATTCACAATTAGTTGTATGTCAAGTTCGGGGAGAATATCAGGTGAGAGATCGAAGACTGGTTGCCTACTTAGCTTGAGTTCAGGAAGTACTGAATCAGTTTGATTATTATGCCATTTATTGTATACCTCGAGAACGCAATCAAAAAGCCGATTCATTGGCGAAGTTAGCCAGCACAGGTGAAGCTCAGCAAATGTGACTCGTTCCCATAGAGACGTTATCTTCCCCAAGCATTGACCAAGCAGAAATAGACTGGGTATGCGAAACCGTCCCCGAAAAGGATTCATGGATGACTCCACTCAGAAATTACATTGACCACGGAACCCTACCGAAGCGCAGGAGTGAAAAGAGACAAGTCCTTCGGAAGGCCTCACGATTCACCATCCAGAATGGAATCATGTACAGAAGAGGGTACTCTGTTCCTCTACTCCGGTGTATCGCTCACGATGAAATTAAACAAGTATTGCACGATGTACACGAGGGAGAATGTGGTGACCACACCGGGGGGCAAGCACTTGCCAAGAAAATACTTCGATATGGATATTACTGGCCTACTGTGAATCACGATGCGTCGGATTATGCAAAGAAATGTGATAGGTGTCAAAAGCATGCTCGAATTCCTAGAGCCCCTCCTACCGAGATAACACAAATGGTCAGCCCATGGCCGTTCGCAATGTGGGGCATCGACATCATTGGTACTTTACCTCTGGCAAAAGGTGGTGCGAAATACGCCATCGTCGCAGTTGATTACTTTACAAAGTGGGCTGAGGCTAAAGCTCTTGCTACCATAATGACAAAGAAAGTAATCAACTTTGTAGTCCGCAACATCATCTGTCGATTCGGTCTCCCACACACCATTATTACTGACAACGGAACCCAATTCGACAGTGCAGAATTTAAAGATTTTTGCAAACGGTTTCACATTCAAAAGAAGTTCTCTGCGGTTGCACGCCCTCAAGCAAAAGGACAGGTTGAAGCGGTCAATAAAGTTATAAAGTCCATTCTGAAAAAACGACTGGAAAAGGTCGGGGGCAAGTGGGTCGACGAACTTCCTATGGCTTTATGGGCTTACCGAACCACCCACAAGTCCACGACCGGTCATACTCCATTCTCTCTCTCTTATGGTTCAGAAGCTGTTATTCCAATCGAGCTAGAAGTACCTTCTCATCGTGTGACATATTATGATCCGAAGACTAATGCTATATTACTTGCGGAATCTCTCGATTTACTCGATGAGAAGCGTGAAGAGGCTGATTTGAGGGCAGCCGCGCATCGAAGTCGAGTCGCCCGACTGTACAATGCCAAGGTCCGTCTGCGAATATTTGAACTAGGCGATCTCGTCTTGAAAAGAATCTATCTAGTTCCTTCGCATATGAAGCCGACATGGGAAGGACCGTATGTTATTGAACGAAGGCTCGGAGATGGCACATTCAAATTATCGACCGTTGACGGTCTTACTCTGCCAAGAGCCTGGAACAGCGAAAGTCTTTGTCGCTACTACAAATAACAGGCTATGTTATCTCGTTTTGTTTATTTTCCATTTTTGCAATTTGTTTCTGCATTTCGAAACTAGAATTTGTAATAAGGCAACTGACTTTGCCATATTTTCTTATTTCAGCAATAAAATGCAATCACTTCGAGCCAGAGCTGTGATTTACTTGAAATGCTTCATATGATCATCACTATGCACGGAGAGCTAAGTTTCACCATACGGTGGAATTTATTCAAATAGGGAGTGACTGTGATGCAACTGGTCACTCGCTAAGTGAAACCCGAGCTCGGGGATAAGCCATCACATCAAAGTCAAAAACGGATTGATACACGACAATCCCTCACTAAACTCCCGGTTTCCAAAGTGCGAACTGGAGTATTAAAATACGTCTACGAAGAGGGTGGATCCGTCCGCCTAACGACTTCGTCCGTATCTAAACCAATTTTGAGGAGGGTGGACCCGTCCATCTAACGACCTCACTTGTTAACTCAGGGTGGATGTGATCCGACCATCCATGATCCTGATACACCTTTCGTTCCCAGAGTGTGAGTGAAATCCAAAAACATACAGCAGATGTGACTGACCGTCTACTTACCAACTCCGAACTCCCAGAGTGTGAGACGGAGTATAAACATTAACTCTGAATTCCCAGAGTGCGAAGCAGAGTATAAACAACAATTCCGAACTCACAGAGTGCGAGTCGGAGTATGAACATCAACTCTGGATTCCCAGAGTGCGAGTCAGAGTATAAACATCAACTCCGGATTCCCAAAGTGCTAAACGGAGTATAAGCATCAACTCCGGATTCCCAGAGTGCGAAACGGAGTATAAACATCAACTTCAAGTTCCCAGAGCGTGAATTGAAGTATAAATATCGACTCCGAACTCCCAGAGTGAGAGTCGGAGTATAAGTGTCGATTCCGAGTCCCCAGAGCGCGGACGTATGATTTATACTTAAGCCGGCGTGACCAACCGCCAACAAAAAAATGATAATCCCCGAAGTGCGGATATGATCGTCGACAATCGGACAAGCGTGAATAAACCACTCAATCTCCGCTTGTCCCAGACATCCATTCAGTGGAACTAGACTCAACGTGTTATAAGTGAGAAGAAATCGTTGACTGATGTTCTACAACTCATCCCCGAGACTGGGGGGCAGGACTTAAGCATCGACCATTGACTGAAGCGGTGAGACGTCAAAATTCAACTCACTCCCTAGTCGTAAACCATGTCCACAGTTTCCAGACCTGGCAAAACAAAAAACAAACTTAACTCGGAACATGAAACTTCACAAGTGTACTTCAGATATTGAAACACTTAAGCAAATACACAAGAAGCTAAAAAAGAAAAGTTTCATTTCTACTATTTATGAAAGAAATTCATATACAAGTTTGTTCCCAAAAAATTCCTACTAGCAGGGGCCGAACCCACATCTATACACGGCCGACAAAATGCAAGTCAAAATAAACCAAGGAAGCATGTCTAATCTTTCTTCTTCCTCGGCTTCCTTCTCGGTATAAACCCGCTGGAGCCGCCACTATTTTTCCTCTTTGAGCCTTTGCCTTTCGGTGGTCGGTCTCCGGGCAAGGGCATGATCTCAACATCCTCCTCCGAGCTCGTATGAATAGGAATGCTCCCTGCGGGCGGAGTCGGAGGAACAGGATCAAGTGCAGAAGGTGGAATGGGCACGCTGGTGATGAAAACTGTGCCACCAGGAGATATCATTCTGAGCGGAGCTGGACCGGGTGCCGCCATCCCACCTCCAAAACTGCCACCATGAGTCGTTGCTGCCATTTCAGCATCGATTTGTGCGAACATCTCCTCTTCAGTAACCGCTCGAGCCTCGCTAGGGGCATCGGTAGTTGGTATTGAAGAACTTGTAGCAAGAGCGCCTCCACCCATAACAAATGGCAAGTCGGCAAGAGGATCGCCATAACGGCGAAAGAGTTCTTCCATCAGCTGCTCATCAAACACAAGCGTGCTTCCTTGCGCATCGTTTAGTGGGGCAGTTGTAGTTACAGTGATCGCTTCGGTTACGATAGCCTCCTGCGCCTGATATGATTCTTGAGTAGCAGGAGGCATGGCCGGTGCAGCATCGATCACTGGACAAAAAATAAGAGAACTCTTAGAATTTAGTTCAGATAAAGATTCCGACTTATGGCAGATATGTGGAATGTTCAGAATACCTTCCTCAGTTTGACTTGTAAGCGGCAGAACGGGTTTAGTAACTTGCACTTTAGCCGGAGACATCTGTGGCTGATCCGAATTGTAGGCAGGAACAGCTTGGGGATCGACCACAGACGAGGATTCGGGCTGGGTTGACGTTGGAACTTCAAGACTCGCCTCATGATGGTCAACCCCTGAACCCTCTCCTACTTCGAAGTGATGGGCGCCGAGTCTTTCCTTTTCGTGCAGAATCATTGACTCGTGAAGAATCTTCCTTTCATCTTCATTCAAAATGCGATTCTCGAGTTCAAACTCATCCACAGACTCACCCAGATGCGCCTCCTTCTCTTCTTCAACCAATCGACCCCAGGCGTTGTATAGATGCGCTGGATAATCATCGAGCCAAGCTAGACCCCTGTGCCTCAGCACGTTAGCGTTGTAAACAACGAGAAGGTCTTCGATATCAGCCTCTAGCCTGGACTCGGCCGATTTCACCTTCTCCTCGACCTCAGTCTCCACCTTGCAGACTTTAGCCACAGCCGCATCCCATTCACCCCGGAGCAGAACAGCCTGCTCGAACGCCTCCTGGGCTGCGTTATTCGTATAATCCTTTTCCTTGGCCATGTCGGAGAATTTAGCCTTAAGCTCATTGAGTTCCTTGACCGCCGCATCCCGTTTGGCGGTGACGGTAGTATTCCGATGGCCCATCTCCTCCACCAAGGCATCATGTATCTGCCTCAACCTCACCATTGCCACATTCGCTTCATCAGCTTTTTTGGTGGCCTCGATTTCAGATTTCCGAGAAGACTTGGCCTCAGCAGTGAGCACTTGAATGATCCGGTCACTTTGAGCGAGTTCGGTCTCCATTTTCTCAATCGCTTTGGCTCGCTCAAAGGCCACCTTGGAAGCTTTCTCTGCAGCCTTAACCCACTCTCTATACTGGATGTAGATGTCATGAACGTAATCATGCATCGTGTTTTCCACTCCAGATGGGATTCTCTTTAAGTGAGGTGGAAAGACAGCCATCGAAGCATATATTCGGGAACTCCTTCCTCATCTTAGCCAATTTAATGGCCCATTCTCCTGTGGACTCAGTTGGGACCTGCTCTGCAATTATGGAGGCCGTGGTTTCGACTCTCTGGAGATGAGTCTCGGATCTAGAAGTGTGAGAAGATGGCCTGTGACGTGGAGGCTCTGGTGGATGTGGAAAAAGAACAAGAGGTGGAGATGGAAGTCTAAGAGGTGGAGAGCGAGACCTAGATCGATGTCTGTATTCTCTGTCCCTGTCCCGCTCGTACCTCTCTTGATTAGAGTACCTGTGATCGCGGTCTCTATCAGAGTCTCTCCTGCGGGAATCATAATAGGTAGAAGACTTTCGGGCCGAGCGAAGATTCCCAAGCATTGATCCTCTTTCGGACATCGTACCTGAAAATGAGAGACGAAGGAAAAGTTAGTGATCTCTTGGACTGGACGATGTACGATTATGAATCATGCAGTGCAGTGAAGTGTATGTATATGCAACCCCCCAACCAACCGGAAATGTCGGCCGCACTCATAGCAAGCGACCCGCTCAGTTCAAGAACATTATCAAGCTCCTCCATCCCGGTGTCGTGTTGAGACGACACATAATCCGGAATCGGAATATCAGCAAGCCCTTCGAAAGGATTCTATACTTGCGGGGGAGGAGCCTCCGAAATTCTAATCCCTTGAACATGCAAAGACATAACCACGGATTTCAATCTCATGGATTTCGAACGCTTGTAAGCAGCTGCCTTGCCTTTTCTCCTTCCTCCTGAATCCTGGACATCGGAAGAAGGACCAGCTTGGAGTTCATTATCAGTAGGCGTTCTTTCCAGATCAACTTCTTCAGCTATTACGACTGCGGGCGCCTTGCGTTTCACCCGCTTCTTCGAGACCGCCTTAAGTGTCCCTTCCAGCCTTATGCTTTGCCTCCATTCAATCAGCCTGACAATTCTCAAGTTTCTGTCAGTCAGAATTAAGTCAATGTGCCTCTCTTCACCTGGAACCGCTTGGAGGATCCGAACTAGCTCTCTAAAATATCCACCATCGGGTCGAGAAATTGCGGCTGTAAAAGAAGAGAAGTATGTCAGTTTAGAGTACGATTACTACTACCCCGATAATTCACGAAAGAGACTGCAACATTACGTCTATCCAACCATCGCCGAGCGAATCGAGGGGGGCATCGGACGTAGAACCATTCCATTTCAAAATAACTTAGTCTTCCCCAGGATCCCATTACTATTTGACAGTTCCTAACCGCTTCCAAGAAGGTGAAAGAAGGGCTGTCTCCACGACTCTTAATGTTAAATAGATATCTAGTCTCGATCGGCTTTGGTGGTTGAAAGAGAATCTCCATAAACAGAATGAAGGTGCTATTCAACAAAGCGTATCCGTTGGGGTGTAGCTGGGATGGACCTATTCCAAGGAATGATAACATCTCCCTTATATATTGATTGAAAGGAGGAAGTGTCCCCGCTGTGCAAGCGTGATGATTGAAAGCAGTAAACCCCTCCGGGGGAGCATGTGGTCTATCATTTGGCCCAGGCAGTAACACGTCGTCAAGCGACAAGCCGTGCCTTAAACAAATCCGTCCTAGCATATCTTCGGAGATGCCGGACGGCACAGAATCTTGTAGACGACAAATGAACCGGGCGTCTAGAAGCTCGTCCGGAGTCGGATCTATAACTTCGGCTTTGATGACCGGTATCTTGATGGTGGAAGGAATTGAACTCGGAAGTTCCTACTGTTACAAACTTGAAGATTCCATGACTAACTAGCTTATGAAAAATCATCGTTAAACAGATAATAAACCCGTGCATCCCGCAGTGTGAAGTGTGTGAATATGTTGTGCAGTGCAGTGTTGTATATCACTTGGCAAGTTCTACGGATTTAAAGAAAGCATGTGAACAAAAAGACTTCAAAATTCAGTCGGAATGACCGTCATCACTGACCGTCACAACCGTGCCATCCAGTTATTAGCGATCGATCCAAGTTAAAGTTGTGAAAGTTTTGTTAAGTTACAGTGTCATCGACGAGCTTCGAAGGAAAGTTAAATATGTAGTCCAACAGTCAAGTCCAATTATGCCAAAATAAAGCTCGTCGGAGTTAGATGTTCAAATACACAAGATTTTTCAAGATCATCAAGGTTAGGCATATTGTCGATCATCAAAGTTTGAGTTCACATCGATCCGTGAAGTTGTTCGTATCCATCAGGGATACAGGTTCAAGTTCATATCGATCGTTCAGGTTCAAGTTCGTATCGATCATTCAGGTTCAAGTTCGTATCGATCGTTCAGAGGCAATTTCGTATCGATCCCATGACACGTAGTTCGTATCGATCAGAAAACATCCGTTTCGTATCGATCAATAATGCCAACTTCGAATCGATCAAAATTGTTTTGAAACAGCCGATGCTAAGTAACTGCTCCATGATCGATACGAAGCCCAAAGCAAGACAACGTTGTGAGATTTCCCTTCGAGATCGATACGAGGCAAAACACCTTCTTCCCCAGTCGATCGATACGAAATTCGGAACGACTATTTCCGTTATATCCCTCCTTACTCCTTCTCGATTCAACGTCGACCAAGTCCTGGCATCAACAGTGACGGAATCGGCAATGACATCGAACGAACTGGCACTAAGATTCGAGTCTCGTCATTTTCAGAATGGATTCGTTGTTTATTTACCTAAAGTCAGATGTTGTCACGCTAGATTAAGGAATAAGTTGGATCGATTCGAAGGATCGATGGATTGTTTGGTTCGAAGGCAATGTTTCTTTCTCAAGTTCTTTATCGATACGAAAACAAGGCAGAAGAGTAAAGAGTGAAAAGTGAAAAGTGGCTAAGTCCATAGTATTTATATGGACTCGAGCGTGAAGGCAAAAAACGATTTGCATCCTAATAGATTCGACCGGTTGCAAAACATCACCACGGGATCGATTCGAACAAGCCATTCGAATCCATCAACCCTCAGATGACTACTATTTCGTATCGATCGTGGGACTTCTGTTCGTATCCATTGAGCATTGCGCTGTTCGAATCCATCAACACGAGCCTTTATCGAAGCGAAGTTGCCAACGAAGGCTTTTCTGAGTCACCCAAATCCATCGATACGAAACCACTGTTCGTATCGATCATCTTCGACTCCATCTCCAGTGCAGCGAAGTGAACTGTGCAGTTCGAATCCATCGAATCGCAGCTCCCAGAAGCTAATACCAATCGATACGAATTGTCAATTCGTGTCCAACGACACCAAATCCATCGATTCGAAGTATATAGTAGGGGGACATTGAACTCTATCGATACGAACGACCGCTTCGAATCCATAAAACCCCACATCCATCGATTCGAAATGCTTATTTCGTATCCATCAATACAACGAATACCGATGCAAAAACAATGTTTTAACCTTCTACACCGATTCAGGAGAGGATCAATACGAAGGAACATTCAAAAACGACCATCGAGCGTTGTTACAATTCGAATCTCACATCGGTCCAGGAGAGGATCGATACGGAATTCGATACAGGATAAACTGACAACGACTCGTGAACGTATAAACGTCAACGAGAGTCAGATTAACATATATATATGTCGGACTAATATTCAATATTCCAGATTTATAGGAATTGGAAACTCATTTGATAACGATTACAACAACAAACGGCTAATCACTAGCATACAGCAGTCAGTTGCAACAATACAGGGTACAGCAGTTGACAGTCAACAGTTTACATTATCGATAAAATCAATCGAAGATTACAGCTTTCATCGAAAAGATGATAACAATTCAGAATGAAGTTTGCAGCATTTCAAAGCACATCATGTTTCCACAAGACGTACTTTGGGGGGCAAATGTTATCCCGCCTTTTGGCAAGGCCGTGACACCAAGGAATTGACTAGTAACCAATGACGGTTCGTCATAGAGATCGGTTATACACAGACTTACTATGGATATCGACGAATTTGGACCGAGTCCGGATCGAGCCAAAATTGATATGACACGACAAGCGAGGCTATGATAGCCAACGTTCCAAATTTCAAGTCAATCCGAGTTCGTATGCTCAAGTTACGATCGATGCAAGATTGGATGAAAACCAGCCACTGTTCGAATCGATCGAGGTCGAATCCATCAGGGAAGCTTACTTCGACTCGATCGGCTCCGCATCGAACACCAGGGCCTACTTCCACTCGATCAGCTCCGTATCATTAACCATAGTCTACTTCGTATCCATCCAAGAGCGGCATACTTCGCATCGACCTTGTTCATATCCATCAACAAGCATTTGCTTGAATCGATCAGGATGTGCCATTTCGTATCCATCGAGAGAATATGCTTGTTCGTATCGATCTACTCAACTCCACCATCGAACAAGCTAAATTTCTTACGGCAGTTGCCTAGTTCATATCCATCCTAGAAGGCCTTGTTCGAATACATCAAGGCTCCTTAGTTCGTATCAATCAAGTAGTCGTTACTTCGTATCCATCACCTCATCTTCTGTTCGTATCCATCACATCTTCATTTGTTCGTATCCATCAAGTTGGAGCAACTTCATCGATACGAACGAGCCAACCTTCATCGATGCGAACTGTGCATCTTTTATCGATACGAACAAGGCAATACCATCGACACGAATGAGGAAAAGTTCAAGGACAACTCATTCAACTCGGCATCGAAAGCGGAGTGATCCAGAGATTCAAGCGCCACGTCATTTCATAGTCACGCGCAACTATCGATTCGAACAAGATCGAGTCGATGTGATCGAGTCGAACGAAGCAACCTGCCGAAAGCCTCCAATTCGAATCGATCATAACTCGAGATCTACAAGTCCAAATGCCACCAAATTTTCACAGGAGCTTACGCACGTGTTGGAGAATGTCAACGCCAAATTTCGACTCCATCGAACACAATCTTGATCAATACAAAATCCATTCGTATCGATTATGGATCGGGCCGAAACTTCACGGGCTTGGGCACGCAGGCCTATTCATATGCCAGAGGGAGTCTCCTGAGATCTGAGCGAAATATCAGCCTCCTACACCTATAAATAGAGCCCCAGGGCATACAGAAAAAGGGCTTCTACTTCTTTGAATTCTCAAACGCCCAGACTCTGCCGGATCCAGTTCTAAACTCCATTGTTGCTGCTACCAACGAATTTCACTGCTGTAAATCATTATTATCTATTGTAACTCGCTGAAATCAATTGTAATCATCAAAGAAACATCAATAAAGCAATCAACTTCATAGTGGACGTAGGCAACATGCCGAACCACTCTAAATTCTTGTGTTTCTGTGCGCTCTTATTACTTTCATTATTTGTTTTTGGAGTTTTTGTTAGATAATCCTCTTTTTCCATTTAATTTCTTCATTTTATCTCTTCAAAAACTTCCGAAGAGTGTCGTGCCCAATTTTGGTACAAACAATATGTATCTCATGAGGTTTGAATACATATATGGAAGCAAGAAGAGGCAGAGTTAATCTTGGAGGAGATAGCACCAACACTAATGGAAATGCCCGACCAAATGCTAAAGGAGGTCCACGTCAGACTCAAGCTGAAAATGTTGGTGTTGGGGTTCCCCAAGTGGATATGGAAGCCATGTATCAGTTTATCGTAAACATGATGCAGGCTGGAATTGCAGCTGGAGTGCTCGAAAGAAATGCTGTTGGAGGTGGAGTTTAGGAAGCTCCAATCATCAACCAGTATACTAACTTGAGAAGAGAATATACTAGGCTTGGAGGGAAGCTGTTTATTGAAACTGAAGATGCAATTGAGGTGGAAAACTGGCTGCTACATTGTGAGAGCATTTTTGCTGACTTAGGATTAAATAACGAGCAGAAGAGGAGATTAGCTTCGAGACAGCTTCAAGGAGCTGCTCTATTTTGATGGAATACTGTTGTAGCTGGTGTTGATGAGGAAACCATGACTTGGGTGGAGTTTAGGATAAGGTTTCAAGAAAGGTTTATGTCGATGATGGCGCAATCGGCATTGTTGAGGAAGTTTGCAGAACTAGAACAATGGGAGATGTCTGTTTTTGAGTATACAAGAAAGTTTGAAGAATTGGCCTGGTACGAGTATGATTTGGTTGATACAGTGATCAGAAAGAATGAGAATTTTATAAGAGGCTTGAGGCCGGAGTTGATAAGTGCTACCTTGCCGCACTTAAGGGATGCAAGTGATGTAGTGGTAGAAATGGCGTTGAGGCAGGAAGAGGCGTTAGCTTGTTTGAGGAAGAAAATGAAGGAGGTCCAGGTGGGACAAGGCCCCAAAAGAAAGTTTTTCCATAAGAAGAATGCTCAAAAGGGAGGAGCACAAAAGAAGGGAAAAGCTGAGGTGGTTTGTTATAAATGTTATAAGAAAGGACACTATGCTAATGAGTGTCGTACTTAAAAAGTGAAATAAAAAGGAAAGGAGGTGATTGGGAAGAAGAACATCCGATGTTTTAATTATGATCAGATCAACCATTATAAGAACCAATGCAAGGAGCCTACTAAAGAAGGTAGGGGCAAGTTTATGCATTGGAGCCCGCAACTTCAAGGCTAGTTGTGCAGGAAAAAGGGAAGGCTGTTCAGGAAGGCTGGCTACAAATTCATGGTATGTCTGTTAGCGTTTTATTTGATACTGGTGCATCACATTCTTTTATTTCTCGATGTTTAGTAGATAAGCTTAACCTTGAGCCCTCATACTTAGTTACTTCCTTAAGGGTTGCAAATCTAATAGGAGGTTATGCAACATTTGGGATGAGGTGTGACCATTTAGAGTTTGATTTGCTAGGTCATACTTTTGATTGTTGTTTGCATGTGTTTGATTTTGTGGGATTTGGTATTATCCTTGGGATGGATTGGTTAAGTAAATATGTTGCTTGGATATTTTTCCATGATAGGAAAATATCACTTAGACATCCGAATTGTAGTGATCGGATAGTTTATATCATAGAGAACCCTAGTTGCGAAGTAGCTGCTTTACTGGGTATCATGGAGTTGGAGTATGAGTTGCATCGATTCTTTATGGTTAGAGAGTTTGTCGATGTGTTTGAGCCTGTAACTGGATTACCAGCGAAACGAGCCATTGAGTTTTGGATTGATTTGGTGCTTGGAGCAGAACCGGTGAGTAGGCCACCAAGAAGGATGACACCTACAGAGATGAGAGAGTTGAAGGTGTAATTGGTGGATTTGGAAGGCAAGAATTTTATTCGACCGAGTAGTTCGCCATAGGGAGCTGCCGCGGTGTTTGCTTAGAAGCCGGCCGGATCGTTAAGGCTATGTATCGATTATCGTAAGTTGATTGAGAAGACGAAAAAGAACCGATATCCATTGCCGAGAATTGATGATTTGTTCGATCAGTTAAGTGGAGCGAAAGTATTCTCTTAGTTGGATTTAGCGACTGGATTTCATCAGCTTAGAGTAGCAGAGGATAGTATTCCTTTAACGCGTTTAGGACAAGATATGGATCGTATGAATAGTTATTTATGCAGTTCGGACTAACTAATGCGCCGGCATTCTTCATAGATTTGATGAATCGAATTTTCCGAGAGCACTTAGATAGATTTGTGTTGGTCTTCATAGATGATATTTTGATATACTCTAAGGATGAGAAGGAGCATGAAGTTCATCTTAGAGTTGTGCTGGAGACGTTAAGGGAGCATCAGTTGAAGGCTAAGTTTTCGAAGTGTCATTTTTGGAAGAAGGAAGTAAAGTTCCTTAGTCATGTAGTCTTAGAGAAAGGGTTGTCTGTAGATCCAACTAAGATTGAGGCGGTGAATAATTGGAAAAGACCCGAGACGATGACCGAGATAAAGAGTTTTCTTGGATTAGCCGGATATTATCGAAGATTTATAAAGGGTTTTTCGCGGATAGCTACACCGATGGCTAAGCTTACGCGAAAAGATGTGAAGTTTGTATGGACTGATAAGTGTGAGGAAGCATTCCAGAGCTTGAAACACTTATTAACCCATGCACCGGTGTTGGTGGTTCCGAAGGGGAATCAAGATTTGGGATTTTATACCGATGCATGTGGAACTGGATTGGGAGCTGTATTGATGCAAAGAGGTAAAGTAATTGCTTATGCTTCTAGACAGGTTAGACCACATGAAGTGAGTTATCCTACGCATGATTTAGAGTTAGCTGCCATTATATTTTCTTTGAAGGTGTGGAGGAATTATCTTTTGGGACAGCGATTTGAACTTTATACAAATCATAAGTCGTTGAAATACTTGTTCTCTCAGAAGGAGCCGAACATGAGACAACAAAGATGGTTGGAGTTAATTACCGCTTATGATTTTGGAAATGAATACACACACGAGAAGGGAAATAAGGTAGTGGATGCACTTAGTAGGAAACATCATAATGCAGTATTGGCTACGATTGCTGAGTGGAAAGATTTAGAAGCATTATTAGCTTGTAGGGTGCAGTTTAGATCCGAGGCAGGTTCTAGTGCAGGAAGTGATGTATTGTCTTGTTTAGGAGTTTGACCGGTAATGATTGAGGAGATAACTTCTAAATAGGAGGAGGATCCAGTTTTGGCTGAACAGATCAGAAGGTTAAGGGAAGGAATAGAGGGCGATGACTTAAAGGATTTTATTCTTGACCAAAATGGGTGGTTGAGAAAGAAAGGAAGGTTGTGTGTTTTGAATGAAGGAAACATGAGGAAGGATGTTTTGGTTGAATGCCATCGTTCGAAGTTCACTATCCATCCAGGAGGAACGAAGATGTATCAAGTTATGAAGAGAAGTTTATTTTGGGAAGGTATGAAATGGGACATTGATGTATGTGTTAAGCAGTGCTTGAATTGCCAACAAGCAAAGGCTGAACACCAGAAGCCAAGTGGATTGCTTCAAGCATTGGAAGTTCCGTTGTGGAAGTGGAATTCTATCTCAATGGATTTCATTGACGGGTTGCAAAGATCTAGTAGAGGGAATGAAAGCATATGGGTCATAGTAGATAGACTAACAAAGAGTGCTCATTTCATTCCAGTAAAGTCAACTAGGACGGCACCTATTTTGGCGAAGTTGTTTATGAAGAATATGGTTAGACTGCACGGGATTCCTAGCAGTATTGTCAATGATAGAGATTCATTGTTTAATAGTGAGTTCTAGAAGAGTCTACAGGAAGCATTAGGAACCTAGCTCAATATGAGTACCGCTTACCATCCACAGAATGATGGGCAAATGGAAAGAGTTAACAAAATCTTGGCGGACATGTTAAGAGCTTGTGTATTAGATTTCGGGGGATCATTGGAAGACCATCTCCGTTTATTCGACTTCTCGTATAATAATAGTTATCAAACTAGTATTGGGATGGCACCGTTTGAAGCTTTGTACGGAAGACCATGCAAATCTCCCGTATGTTGGTTGGAGACCAGGGATAGACTGGTTCTTGGTCCGGATTTGGTGAAAGAAGCCGCAAAGAAGATTGAGTTGATCCGAGTTAGGATGAAGGAAGCTCAGTCTAGGCGGAAAAATTTTGCTTACAGAAGAAGGAAAGATTTGGAATTCTCGGTTGGAGACTATTTGTTTATTAAGGTTTCACTGATGAAGGGTGTGATTAGATTTGGAAAGTCAGGGAAGTTAGCACGTCGATTCATTGGAACTATCCGTATTGTTGAGAGGATCGTGAAACTCGCTTATAGAGTAGAGTTACCGAGTAGTTTGGCTGAAGCCCATGATGTATTCCATATTTCTCATCTAAGAAAGTGTATTAGAGACCCAGAGACTACTATAGCACCTACATTATTAGAGGATTTAGTAGTAGAGCCGGATTTGACTATAGTTAGGAAGCCAATTCAGATTGTGGGTAGAGATGACAAGAAGTTAAGAAACAAGACAGTCATGTAAGTAAAGGTTCAGTGGAGTGACAATGCTAGAGGCTGTACTTGGGAGACTGAGAGCAGAGTTAGAGATGTTTATCCTGATTTGTTTGATGGTATGTTTTTTTCTTGATTATTTTCTTATGTACCTTATCGTAATTTCGAGGACGAAATTCTTTAAGGTGGGGAGTTTGTAACACCCCATATTTTTATAACATTATTTAGAATGTTTAATTAACAAAATTAAATAAAATAATGTAGAGATTAATAAGTTGAGAATTGATTAGCTAGGGGTAGCCATGCCATGTTATTGTACGAACTAAAATGAAATAACATAAGCTAATGTGTTAGGATATGAGAAGGACAATATGGGAAATAAGAGAAAGGCTTATACCTAAACCCTTAGGAATGAAACTCACGTTCATTTCATTTTCACTCAAACTAAAACTATACCTAGGTCAGCCACCATTATTGTTCTTAAAGAAAAGATTAAAGCTATGATTCAAGTAAAGGAAGATAATCAACATCAAATCTCACATCTTTTGATCTTAAAGCTAAAGTGAATAACTACTACATCCCATTTTCTTATGATTTCGGTTTTAGGAACTAGATCTGAAATGTTTTTGCAAGTATATACCATGTTTTGATGATTAAAGTTATATATATGCTTGTTGATGAATTATATATGTTCATATTAGTTTTTAGGATATGTTTGATATGAAAACCATATTAAATGACTTCCAAATGCCTTGAACATTTAAATATAGGTCAAAAATGATATTTTAGAGATGGGTTTCAATTTTCATATTTTTCCAAGTTAATATGGATTTTATATTAATTTTCTAGTGTAATAATTATTTGGGTTTGAAATTTTTATATGTTGGAAAACATATTAAAATAGATTTTCTGGGAGTTTTCCAGATTTTTCCTAAGTTATTTGATGAATATATAAAATTATTTAAGGTATGGGACTTAAATGTTTTATATATTTAATTAAGCAGAAGGGGCATTTATAAAATAAAATGATTATTTAATTCAGAAAAATAGTGGCAGCGCTTTTCTGAAGAGTATTTGTTAACCAATGAAAATTTGACAAATAAAGGCAGATTAGTTGAAAATTATCCTTATTAAGTTAAAAACAAAGGAATCATACTTTTGGCATGTTTCTGCCAATTCTGGCATTAAATCTTCCGACCTAGACCTTCCGACAAAGTCGAGTGGTTCAAAGCTTTCGACAGGGTCAAACCAATGCATAGGGTATCAAGTTAATTGGTACATAATGAATTGGACTGAGTCGAAGGGTTCTTAGTCGAAAGGTTAGTTGCCGAAGGGGTTGAAGTATGTTTGCTTTATAAGCCAAAGAATCACCTGCTTTGCTTTCGAATAAGAGCTTTCGACTTGGTTTTTTTCAACTAGGTCAAATGTTTAAAATAAAGGTTTTAAACCTTCTGACAAAGTCAAAAGGACATTGTTGTTTTATCAATATTTTGTTTTAAAACATTTCAACACAGTCGAAGGGTTATTGCCACTTTACAAATGTTTTATTTTGAACCTTTCGACAAAGACGAAAGGTTTACTTATTTTAAAACCAACCGCTTCTCCATGCTTTTGGAAGGAAGCTTTCGACTTAGGTAAGTTACCCTTGTTTTATAAACTGAAGAATAACCCAAGCTTTTGAAGGAGTTGTTTTAAAGGCAGTGGCATGTTGTTTTAGCTAAAATGTTTTAAAGCTTTCGAAGCAGACCTTCGGACAAGGTCGAAAGGTTGCTTCCAATGAAGTCGAAAGGTTTTAAAAGAAGGTTTTCCACTTTTTTAAATTGAACCCAGTAAGTCTTCGAAAGGTTAGCTTTGAATGATTTCGAAAGGTTTAAGTTCAATGATTTTGAAAGGTTTTAGTTGAATGATTTCGAAAGGTTTAAAGAATGGTTTTGAAAGGTTTTAGTCCATTGATTTCAAAAGGTTTGGTGAATGATTTTGTAAGGTTTTAACTCAATGGTTTCGAAAGGTTAGAGACGGAAGGTTTTCCAATGTTTTTCTAAGGCAATGTTTTAAAGTGATTTTAAGAAGGATGTCCAAATTTCATTGCTTTCGAAAGGTTTACTTTTCAATGGTTTCGAAAGGTTTACTTTTCAATGGTTTCGAAAGGTTTGATGAGTGATTTTGGAAGGTTTGGGAATATTGGCCTAGGTAATTAAAAGGTTTTTACTTGGTTTTGGAAAGAGGTACTTTCAAAGATTTAGAAAGAGATTGTTTCAAGTGTCTAAATGTTTCCATCATCTAAGATTTGAGTAAAGAAGATATATATATATATATATATAACATAGTAATGTGATTTTGAGTAAAGCTTAAAGAATATATACTTTCCTTGTATAATTTTGATTTGTAGGTTTTAAATAATTTTGAAAATGTTTTCAAGGAAAATTATGGGAGGGGTTCCTTAAGTGAAAATAACTCCGATAATAGAAAACCAGATGGGACTAGTATGGGGTCGCGCTATATACACTAGCTGTTACCCCCAGTTAATTGTTGTCCAAAATTCCAGTGTGTAGGGCTTTATCACAGGTAGACTAAAATTATGATTACACACCGAAAGGAATATATGTTTGTATATTGATAGGTTATTGGTGAGCCCGAAAACCATTAGGATCGGGAAAACCTAGGAGATGATTAAGTTAGGGATAGACAGTCCAAAAGAGAAGTATTTAACAAATAGTTAAAGGTAGATCGTCCAGAAGTGAAGTATTTAACAGATAGTTAAAGGCATATAATCCAAAAGAATAATAGCTAACAGGTGTTAGATTAATTTTGATTATATTGTCTGGTAGGCCCGAGTCAGCCAAAGGTTAAAAGTTATCCAAACAAAACTTATGTGTTTGAATAGATAGTTCATTATTACCTGATGTTTATATTTGTTTACATAATGATGCTTTATAGTTTTTAATCAGTTTTGATTGCAGGAAAAGGTTTTGCAAAGATATGTTTTAAAAAGATGTTAGTGAGGGGAAACCTGTTCCGCTAAGCGGCGTGGTCTCACTTAACATATTTATTATGGGATGTATAGTATTATTCATACCAGGCTTTATGTCTGACTCGAAGTTTATGTTTTCCCCTTAAACTCTCGGGTGCTCAAAATTAATTTGAGTAGGAAGAGGGGTTAAGGTATTTTTAGGTTTTAGTAGGATGATGAACAAGGCTACCGACGTCTTGCCGGAGGCAAACAGATAGCTATTTTGGAGTTGCAGTTCTTGTTTTATGTTTTGATGTATTTCCGCTGTGTTTTGTATTAAGCCTATTATGACTCTATGACTTTGATCATCTAAGGGGGTATCTTCATATACCACTCTTGGCGTATTTGTAATAAGTATATTTTATCTGTACCTAGGAATGAATTTGGGATTATGTATTGGGAATGTGAAATATTTGGTTTTGAAATGTAATAAAGTAAAATTTTGTTTTGAAATATGTGTTTTGTTTCATATTCAAGTGCTTTTGATATTATTGATACCATTAACATAGCCGTATTTTGTCACCGGAAGCTAATACTATAGATGAATGCAGCATCTGTAGCATTTAGTTTTGGGGCTCTAGATAGGGGATGTTATAGTTATACAAAAAAGATGCTGCATGGATCCATAGAGATCTACCGCTCTTAAAGAGGAGGTGGATAGACTCAAAGACAATGGGTTTATTCGCAATGCCCTCTACTTAAGTGGGTATCTAATCCTGTACTTATGAGAAAGGCGAATGGGAAATGGCGGACGTACGTTGATCACTTGGACTTGGACGAGGCATGCTCGAAAGACAGTTTTCCCCTTTCAAGGATCGACTAGCTAGTTGACTCAATCGCAGGACATAAATTTCTATTCATGGATGCGTACTCAGGATATAACCAAATCTTAATGCACATTCCCGATTAAGAGCACACCGGTTTAATTATCGATGTTGGATTATATTGCTATGTGGTGGTGCCATTAGGACTAAAAAATGCAGGAGCGACCTACCAGTGTCTAGTTAACAGAATGTTTAAAGATCATATCGGAACAACAATGGATGTATATATGAATGATATGCTCGTGAAGTTACGATAATCTAGCGACTACATTAGAGACTTGGCAGAAATGTTCGACATCCTTCGACATTATAAAATGAAGATCAATCCTCTGAAATGCTCCTTTGGCATTGCATCAGGAAAGTTCTTGGGTTTTATCGTTAATGCCCGCGGAATCAAAGTTAATCCCAAGAAGATCCAAGCTATTAGCTATATCCAAGCACCAGGACTATTAAACAAGTACAGAGCCTTAATAGGAAGGTAGCTGCCTTAAGCCGATTCATTTCCAGAGCTACCGATAAATGCATTCCTTTCTTTGAATTGATTAGGAGAGGCAAAAGGAATTTTGAATGGACACAGGATTGTAAAGACGCATTCCAAGCTTTGGTGAACTACTTAGAGAAACCCCCCATCTTGTCAAAGCCAGTGGATCATGAAGATTTATATATCTACTTAGCCTTGTCGGTACACGCTATAAGTGTCGTGTTGCGTCACGAGGAGAATCGAATCTAGGGACCGGTCTATTATGTTAGCAAGAAATTGGCAAGAGTGAAAGGAACTATTAGAAGATAGAGAAACTGGCATATTGTTTGCTAATTGCATCACGAAAGCTCTTCCATTACTTTTAGGCACACCCTATCAATGTTTACACCGACCAACCGTTATGACAGGTCCTGCAGCGACCTGAGAAGTCTAGAAGGTTACCCAAATGGAATATCAAACTTACCCAATTTGACATTACTTACCTTCCCCAGAGGGCTATCCAAGGTTAGGCACTGGCAGATTTTATGCAGAATTTACTGTGTAAGATGATTTCCCAAAGAGCAGTGAAACCCCTACCATACGGTGGAAGTTGTATACAAATGGAGCATCTAATGTCGTTGTTCTGGAGCTGGGATTGTGCTTGTAACTCCCGAAGATCGATCAATTTTCTACGCTTTAAAGCTTGATTTCCCTGCAACAATCAATAAAGCCGAGTATGAGGCTCTGATTGATGGACTTAAACTTGCCAGAGAACTGGGAATAAAGTCTCCTAAAATCTTATACGACTCACAATTGGTAGTATACCAAGTCAGGGGAGATTACCAAGCTAAAGGATAATAGCTTGCTCCATACCTTACCCAAGTCGAAGAGTTTTTGACTGACTTTGAGTACTATGACATTACGCACATTCCTCAGAATGAAAACAGAGAGGCAGATTCACCGGCAAAGTTTGCTAGCATCGGCAACACACAACATATAGGTTTGGTTCCAGTCGAAGTATTGAATGCCTTGAGTATAAACCTAATGGAAACTGACCGGGTACTAGAGATGGAGCCTGAAAGGGAACCATGGATGAATCCGATTAAAAACTATTTTCTAAAGTGGGTCCTTCCTGAATAAAGGAATGAAAGGCGACATGTCCTTCGTAAAGCTTCACGATATATCGTACAGGAAGGAGTTATGTACAGAAAGGGTTTTCCCATTCCCCTGCTTTGGTGTATCGCTCATGATGAGATAAAAGGAGTACCAGAAGAAGTTCATAAAGGAGAATTTGACAATCACACTAGAGGGCAAACCCTAGCAAAGAAAAAACTTTGTTACGAGTATTATTGGCCAACCATCAATTGAGACGCTGCTGATTATGTAAGGCGATGCGACAAGTAACAGATATATGCAAAAGTCCCAAGTGCTCCACCGATAGAAATAATACAAATGGTCAAACCATGGTTGTTTGCCATATGGGGTATAGATATTATTGGTTCTTTACCGATCTCTAAAGGTGGTGCGAAGTACGCCATCATCGCAGTTGATTACTTCACTAAATGGGCTGAAGCTGAACCATTAGCTACGATCACAACGAAGAAAGTAATCAACCTTATTGTCTGGAACATCATCTGTCAATTTTGTCTTCCACAAACTATCGTAACAGACAATGGCACTCAATTCGACAGTGCTAAGATCAAAGACCTTTGTCATCGCCATCGTATTGAACAAAGAATTGCGCAGTTGCTCACCCTCAAGCAAATGGGCAAGTTGAAGATGTGAACAAAATCATAAAATCCATTTTGAAGAAGCATTTAGATAAGTCTATGGGCAAGTGGGTGGATGAACTCCCAACAACACTATGGGCTTATCGGACCACCCACAAGTCTGCGACCGACCAGACTCCATTCGCCCTCGCTTACGGTTCCGAAGCTGTTATTCTTGTTAAGCTCGAAGTTCCTTCTCATCGATTGACTTACTACGATCCTAGAAAAATAAAAATCTCCTCTTAGAATCTTTGAAATTTATAGATGAGAAGCGTTAGGAAGCTGATTAGAGGGGAGCTGCACACCGACATTGAGTCGCCCGATACTACAACACTAAAGTCCGACGTAGAACCTTTAAAATCGGCGATCTCGTCATGAAACGGGTTTTTCCTGCCCCATCGCATATGAATCCAACCTGGGAAGGACCGTATGTCATTGAGCAGAGGCTTAGAGAGGGAGCTTTCAAGCTAGCGATTGTTGATGGCAGCACACTCCTAAGGGCGTGGAATAGCGAGCATTTGTGATGCTATTTCACTTAGCTTGTTTCTTTTTCATTCAGTTGTATTTACTTTCATAAGTTGCTTTAGATTTTGATATTCCGGATATGTAATAAGACAAATTATGTCATTTCCTTTTGTCTAGCAAATAAAGTTTTGAACTTCCTTTATATCTATGTTCGCTGTAGTATTACATATTAGTCACATTATGAAACTGACTGATGTCGATATGTACGAACAGGTTCCCAGAGTTTGGAACTAACCAATTATGCTAGTTCCTGATTGAATTAAACAAGATGAGCATGTTCTAAGAGTTCATCTGATAAATCTCCTTCATAATCTGATGGACGGAATACATAACGAGGAATGGATGTGACTCGACCATCTGATGACTCAATAAATCCTACCGAGTAACGGGACTGAAATAAATCAAAAGTGAACGTGACATGACAGATCGCTCGCTAAATAAAACCCCGGACCTTGGGGGTAGATTAATCAATTAAGGAAAGTATGATCCGACTATTTTTTGAAATAACTCTAAGGCCCCAAAGTGCAGAATGGAGTATAAACAAAAGTCGGGTGCGATTCGACCACTCGCTAACTAATTCTTTTCCCCAAACTGCGGATATGAGTATAAACAAATAGACAAGTGCGGTACGACCACTCACTATTCCATGAACTCTGGCTTGAAACTGACAGGAGGAGTATAAACTCGCAAAGGATGGAGTTTGACCATCCACCGTCTAACTCCGCTAACCCGAGACTGGGAGCAGGAGTGTAACCCTTCAAACCACTGAATCCGATAGCACAATATTAGGGCTCAAACCTCATGATTGGTATGACTCAGGGTAATTACCAAATGGATGCCTTGGGCTAGAATTAACAGATTATCATCTAAAGCAACGAGCAATGAATTACAAGTACGTTAAATGGAAAGTAATAACTCAACTACTTTGACAACAATTCACATGAGGGTTCAACAGAAAACAAAAAACTTCTATTCACATAATAAGCTTCAAAATTATGATACATGTTTATTCAGGAAACGTCGGCCATGCCCATACAATCACGACCAACAAAGAGAAAAACAATTATACAAGCTATCTGCAAGAAGAGCCGAAAAGATGGCTATTTCTTTCGTCTTCTCTTTTTTGGATTTTTCAAGAGTGGCACCACCCGAGCAACCGCCTGTCCGTTTCCTCAATCCTTTACCGCCTTTAGCTGGGGAGCTTTCAAAAGTAGGAGGAAGTTTTTTGGAAATCAACGCGCCAGGTGGGATGATTTGTAATGGGATGAGATTTGGATCATCAATATCTGCATCAACGGGTTCAGACTTGGCTTGTTTCTTCAACAACTCCTCCCTCTCAACGCGCTCCTTTAAGCTGAGCTCATCAGTGTGTTTAGTGGCTTCGGTGATCACAACATCATCAGACTCGTCCAACGGTAGTGGATCTTCAGCCTTATTGTCATCTAGTGCTCCAATGACTTGAGCATCGGGCCCTAGAGCATCGGCAACCACTGGGATCTCAGTTGATGTCGATTGTTGCTCCATGGCGGCACCACTTTTTGGATTTTGGCTGGGACCTAGAAGAACTTTAGATTGGTGGAAATAAGAAGATAAGCCCATGACTATTAGACATGAAGAAAGAAATCGTTTGAAAAGTGGAGAATAGAACGGAATACCTATGTCCGGCTGACTTTCAGTCATTGCCGGGGTTCCCCTTCTAGAATTAGGGTCAGCACTTTAGATTGATAACCGGATTTGTCCAGATTGTTGCTTAGATCCTGTCCCAGGCCGAAAGAAACCGATGATCCGGCTGCTTGAAAAGAAGAGAGGCCCTTGGGATCAGACTTCGAAGACTCGGCGATATTTTTCCCAAAGTTGGAAGATGTTAGAAAGTCGAAGTATCGGAGTCTCGCGGCCGCAAGGTCTAGGGATTCATTTCTACGAAGGATCTCCTACAATAATTTCTCTTCATCTAAATCGGCTTTGCCAAGATCTAATCCCAGGCCTCAACAAGCGACTCAAGATAACCCTCACAAAGAAAGCTCAAATCACGGTGGAAAAGGACTTTAGCATTGTATTCGACGACCAGGGGATCGAACATGTCCTTGATTTCATTCTGACCGGCTTCCTTGGCATCCTCTAACTAGGCCTCGAGCTATTCCCTCATCTTATTGCGGCCTACTTCCTTCGCCTCTTCTTTGAGGACTTTAATCTGAGTAAGTTGCTCATTAAGTTTAACATTTAAAGTCCGAGCTTCAACGGCTTCTTCACAATATCTCTGTGATTATTCTTGAGCTTCGATCTTCTCTTCCCTCTATTTCTTAAAAAGCTCTTCAAGCTCCTCAATGTGGGGGGCCAAGATATCTTTCTCCTTTTGCAAGGAATCTTTTTCCAAGGCGAGTGCACCATTGCGGTTGAGGGCTGCATCAAGTTTCTTTTTATGGGTAGCTTCTAGATGACTTACTGCCTTAGATGTTTTCTTGGCACACTTAGTTTGGTCGTTAACTCCGAGATCACACTATCTTGGTGCTTAATTATATCTTTATCATTGTTCGCCTCTAGCTCAAGACAATCTATCTCATGTTGTCGCTTAATCGACACCTCGAAGGTTTTTTCTACTAAGTCCTGGAACGATTCATGATGCATAAAAATATTTTTGACACATGTAAAGAGAGCTTGCTTTGACAGTCCCTGGGATTGTATGGATGGAGGGGAGGAACTTAAGCCGGTCAGAAAAAATCTTTGGGAAAATTACCTTAAGTTTGGCCAATTTCTTTGCTGTAGAAGCTTCAAAAGCAACGGTCGGCAAAGATGGATCAGAAACAACGATTGGACGTTTGCTCGACCTGCGGTCACTGTAACATCCCGTATCTAAAGGCCAAAAGCTAAGTACTACAGATGTTGCAGTCATCTATAGTATTAACTTTCGGTGACAAAATACGGTAATGCTTGTGGTATCCATAATATCAGAAACACTTGAATATGAACAAAATCACAGATTTCCAAAAAACAACATTTTACTGATTATATTTCATATCCAAGTTACATAATCCCATACCATTTCCCATGTAAAGATCAAATATAATCATTACAATAATACGCCAAGAGCGACATATGATGATGCCCCCTTTGTTGATCAAAGCAATATAGTCATATCTGACATAATATATAGAGCGAAAATAAATAGATTAAACTGCAACTCCTAAATAGCTATCCATCAGCCACCTACTCGTCTCCGGAAGCTTTATTCGCCAAAACAACTAAAACCTGAAAACCTCAACCCTCGGCCTACTCAAATCAATTTTGAGGACCCGAGAGTTTAAGAGGAAACAAAAACTTTGAGTCAAACATAAAGCCTGGTGTGAATAATATTATACATCTCTGTTATATTATGTTAAGTGAGACCATGTCGCTTAGAGGAACGAGTTTCCCCTCACTAACATCCTTTTAAAACATATCTTTTGCAAACCTTTTCCTACAACCAAAACTGGTTAAATCTGTAAAGCATTATTATGTAAACATACATATCAGGTAATAAATGAACTATCTGTTCAAACATTATAGTTTTGTTTCGCTAACTATTAAATTTTGGCTCACACGGGCTACCCAGACAATATATCAAAATTTATCTAACATCTGTTAGACACTCCTCTTCTGGACAGTCTGTCCTTAACTATCTATTAAATACTTCTCTTCTGGACGATCTATCCCTAACTTAACATCTACCAAGGTCACTTGATCCTAATGGTTTTGCGAGCTTACCAATAAGCTATCTATATACAAACATATATTCTTTTCTGCGTGTAATCATAATTTTAGTCTTACCTGTGACAAAGCCCTACACACTGGAATTTTGGACAAAATTAGCTGGGGCTAATAGCTAATATATAGGGCGCGACTCTATACCGGTCCCATATGGTATTCTAATATCTGATTCATTTTACTTAGGGATCCCTTCCCATAATTTTCCTTGAAAACCTTTTCAAAATGATTTAAAACCATTAAATCAAACTCAAACAAGGAAAATCTATATATTTTCTATGCTTTACTCAAAAACACCTTTCCATGTTATATATATATATACTTTACTCAAATCCTTGTTGATGAAAACATTTAAACCTTTGAAAGTCCCCCTTCCGAATCTATTGAAAGTACCCCTTTCGAAACTATTGAAAGTACGTCTTTCTAAACCAAGTAAAACCCTTTATTTAATGTAGGCCCAAAGGCCAAAACCTTCCTTTCGAAACCATTCTCAATACTCTTTCAATACCATTGGAAATCCTTCCTTTCGAAAGCTTTAAAAACCTTAGACATCTTTCTTTTAAAACCTTTAAACATTGCCTTTCGAAACCTTAGGAAAACCTTTCCTTTTAATCCCTTCGAATCTACCAGAAAAACCTTCCCTTTCGACTCTTTCGAAACCATTGGAAAACCATTCTTCAAACCTTTCGAAATCATTGGGGAACCCTTCGAAACCTTCTTTTAAAACCCTTTCGAATGCATTAAAACACTAAACCTTTCGAAAGCCTTTGGGTTCAATTTAGAACATGTGGAAACCTTTCGAAACCATTCAAAAATATACTCCTTCAAAAGCTTTGAAAACCGTTTCGGTCAAAACCATTTGGATTATGCCTTCAAGTAGATCCAAAGGATTAGAAACCTATTAAAGTCGAAAGCATTCCTTTCATAATCATTCCTAAGTAAAGAAGTGATGGTGTAGAAACCATCCCTTCGAGAGCATTGGAGAAGTGGTCAAGTTTAAAAAGCAAAGCAAGGTAAAGCAACCCTTTTGAAACCAATATGGGTCGAACGGTAAAAAAAGTGGCAGTAAGGGTTTCGACCTAGTCGAAAGCATTTATTTTAAACAAAAGCGCAACACAATCGAAACCATTTCCTTTAAAACCATTTGACCCGGTCGAAAGCCAACCTAGTCGAAAGCTACTCAATCGAAAGAAAGCACACGCATATTCTTTTAAAAGCAAAGTAATGCCTTAACCCCTTCGGAGCCCCTGGTTTCGACTCTATACCTTCCGCCTACATCCAATTCACTACGTACCAGTTCCCTGATACCATGTGCACTGGTTTCGACAATGTCAGAGGCAAAGGTAAGGAGGCGTAACCTGGTGTTGAAAGCATCGAAACAGCGAAAAAAAAATTATTTGTCCTTTTAAACTATTTCTTTATACCTAACCTGCCTTGTTTGTCAAATTGTGATTGGTTGCAAGTTTCACTTTTTTAATAGTACCGCCGACTTTCCAGAATTAACAATCTGAATTTATTTACAAAAAGCCCCTTCTCCTCTCATAAATATATAAAACATATAAGTCTCATACCTTAAATAATTTTATATACCCATTAAAACACTTAGAAAAATTCTACAAAAATTCCAAAAATCACTTTTAATATGTTTCTAACATATATTAATTTCAGACCCAAACCATTAATTATTTAACCGTAAATAATTTTTAATCCAAAATAACATTTTCTTCACTAGAAAATTCATATAAAATCCACTTAAATTCAGAAAATTCTGAAAATTGAAACCCATCGCTAAAATATCATTTCTGGTCTATATAAAAATTAGCAAGGCATTTAGATGTCATTTAATAGGGTTTTCATATAAAAACATGTCGTAAAATCTATATGAACAACCATAAATCATCAACAAGTATATATAATCATTCCATCATCCAAAAACATGGAAAATCAATGCAAAATATTTTGGATTTCATCTTAAAACCAAAAAAAAGAAATATGAGATGTAAACATTATTCAACTTAGCTTTTGAGATTAAAGTGATTGAGATGTGAATGGATTTGATTTGATTAAGCTTCTTCCTTAGCTTTTCTTAATCTTCTTCCTCTTTCTCTTGTTAATGGTGGTCGGCCTTAAGCTTTTAAAATTTTGAAAAACTAAAAATGAACGTGTATAGGGTACACGACCAAGTTTTAGGGATATAGGAATGGCCTCTTTCCTATTTTACCCCTCCTCAATTTCATTTTAAATCTTCTTTTAATTCATTAGTTAAATGGCACGGCTACCTCTTAATTAAAATCAAATCTCAATCCTCTAATCAACACATTATTTTATTTAATTTAGGTAATTAAATATCACAAATAATGTTATAAAAAATATGGGGTGTTACAAACTCCCCTCCTTAAAGAATTTCGTCCTCGAAATTACGATAAGGTACACAACAAATCTATCAAAGAGGTAAAACATACCATCAAACAAGTCATGATAAGCATCTCTAATCCTGATCTCAGTCTCACAAGTACAGTCTCCCTCATCGTTGCTCCACTGGACTTTCACTAATCTGACTCTCTTGTTTCTGAGGATCTTCTCATCTCTCGCAACTATACCAACTGGCTTTCTAACTATGGTCAAGTCCAATTCTACCACTATGTCCTCTAGCACAGTCGGTGCAATAGTAGTCTCTGGGTCTCTAACACACTTACTGATATGAGAAACGAAGAAAACATCATGGACTCCTGCCAAACTACTCGGTAAATCAACTCTATATGTGAGTTTCTCGATCCTCTTAACAATACGAAAAGGTCCAACGAATCTCGGTGCCAACTTTCCTGATCTGTCGAATCTGATCACACCCTTCATTAGTGACACCATTACGAAAACCTGATCTCCTCTTGAGAACTCTAAATCTTTCTGTCTTTTATCTACGTAACTCTTTTTCCTAGACTGAGCCTCCTTCATCCTAGCTCGAATGACCTCAATCTTTTCTGCGGCCTCCCTAACCAAATCTGGACCAAGAACCAACCTATCCCCGATCTCTAACCAACAAATGGGAGATTTTCATGGCCTTCCATACAAAGCTTCAAACTGTGTCATCCCAATACTAGTCTGATAACTATTGTTATATGAAAACTCTACTAAATGCATATGGTCTTCCTTTGATCCCCTAAAATCTAGTACAAAAGCTCTTAACAAATCCTCCAAGATTTTGTTAACTCTCCCTATTTGCCCATCTATCTACGGATGGTAAGCGATACTCATCTTGAGCTTGGTTCCCAAAACTTCCTATAGACCCTTCCAGAACTCGCTAGTGAATAAGGAATCTCCATCACTTGCTATACTACTAGGAAGTCCATCCAGTTTAACCACATTCTTCATAAACAACTTCCTTAAAACATGTGCCATTCTGGTTGACTTAACTGTAATGAAATGGGCACTCTTGGTCAATCTGTCGACCACAACTCATGTACTTTCATTTCCTCTATTCCACCTTGGCAACCCATCAATAAAATCCATAGAAATGGAATCCGACTTCCATACTAGAATATCTAACGACTGAAGCAACCCACTTGGCTTCTAATGTTCTGCCTTTTCCTACTGGCAATTCAAGCACTGCTTTACCCATAAGCCAATATCCCGCTTCATACCTTCCCAGAAGAATCTTCTCTTCATATCCTGATACATCTTAGTTCCTCCTGGATGAATAGAGAACTTCGAATGATGGCATTCCTCCAAAACTTCTTACTTTATGTTTCCTACACTCGGAACACATAATCTCCCCTTCTCCCTCAACCAACCATTCTGGTCAAGACTGAAGTCCTTTAAGTCATCGCTCTCGGTTTCATCTCTTAACTTCCTGATCCGTTCAACTAACACTGGATACTCCTCCTGTTTAGAAGCAATCTTTTTCGATCATCACTGGTCGAACTTCCAAACAAGATAACACTACGGTTTCTCCGCTAGATGCAGCCTCAGATCTCCACTGCACTCTGCAATCTGCCAATGCTTCCAAATCTTTCAACTCAACAAGCATTGCCAACACTGCATTCTGATGCTTTCTGCTAAGTGCATTTGCAACTTTGTTGCCTTTCCCTGGTGTGTACTCAATCCCAAAATCATAAGCGACAATAAACTCTAACCACCTCTGCTATCTCATGTTCAGCTCCTTCTGAGAGAACAAATATTTCAGTGACTTATGATCTGTATATAACTCAAATCTCTCTCCAAAAAGGTAATGTCTCCACACCTTCAATGCAAAAAATCACTACAGCCAATACCAAATCATGCGTCGGATATCTGACCTCATGCGGTCTAAGAAGTCTAGAAGCATAGGCAATCACTTTACCTTTATGCATCAGCACAGTTCCTAATCCTGTTCCATACGCATCTGTATAAACCACCAAATCCTGATTCCCTTCCGAAACAACCAAAACTGGTGCATGGGCCAATAAATGTTTCAAACCCTAGAACGCTTCCTCACACTTACCAGTCCACACAAACTTCACATCCTTTCTCGTTAGCTTGGTCATCGGTGCTGCTATCCGTGAGAAATCCTTAATGAATCTCCGATAATAACCAGCTAATCCAAGAAAACTCTTTATCTCGGCCACTATCTCGGGTCTCTTCCAATTATTCACCGCTTCAATCTTAGTCAGATCTACTGGCAACCCTTTCTCTGAGACTACATGGCCAAGAAACTTCACTTTCTTCTTCCAAAAATGAAACTTCGAAAACTTCGCCTTTAGCTGATGCTGCCTCATCGTCTCAAGCAACTCTCTAAGATGAACTTCATGCTCTCTTTCATCCTTAGAGTATATCAAGATATCATCTATGAAAACCAATACGAACCTATCCAAGTGCTCTTGGAAAACTCGGTTCATCAAATCCACAAAGAATGCCGGCGCATTAGTCAGTCCGAATGGCATAACTAACCATTCGTATGATCCAAATCTGGTCCTAAACGCCATCAAAGGTATACTATGCTCTACTACTCTGAGCTGATGAAAACGCATTGCCAAATCTAACTGAGAAAATATCTTGGCTCCACTCAACTGGTCAAACAAATTGTCAATTCTGGGAAATGGATAATGATTCTTTATTGTCCTCTCATTCAACTTATGATAATCGATACATAGCCTCAATGATCCATCCGACTTCTTAGCAAACACTACGGTTGCTCCCCAAGGTGAACTACTTGGTCTGACAAAGTTCTTGCCTTCCAGATCCACTAATTGCTCCCTCAACTCCCTCATCTCTGTAGGGGTCATCTTGCTTGGCGGCCTACTTACTGGTTTTGCTCCCGGAAAAAAATCTATCTGAAACTCAATGGCTCGTTTCGGCGGCAATCCTACTATCGGTTCAAAAAGATCTACGAATTCTATAACCACGAAAACACGATTTAACTCATCTTCCAACTCCATAACACACAACAAAGAATTCACCTCACCGCTAGAACCTTCCACGGTATAAACAATCATATCGCTACTATCAGGGTGTCAAAGAGATATTTTCATATCATGGCAAAATATACTAGCATCGTACTCACTTAACCAATCCATCCCAAGTATACTTCCGAACCCTACAAAATCAAACATATGCAAACTGCAAACAAAAGCATGACCTAACAAGTCAAACTCTAACTGGTCACATCTCAACCCTAGAGTTGCATACCCTCCTATTGGATTCGCAACCCGTAAGGAAGTAACTAAATAAGTGGGTTCTAGGTTAAGCTTACCTATCAAACATCTAGATATAAAAGAATGTGATGCACCAGTATCAAATAGAATGCTAACAGACATACCAAGAATCTAAAGCGCACCTCCCAAAACTGCCTTTCCTTTCTCCTGAGCTATTGGCTTCGAAGCAGCAGGCTCCAATGCATACACCTTTCCCTTTCCATCCTTAGCGGGCTCCTTGCATTGATTCTTACAGTGGCCTATCTGATCGTAGTTGAAGCATCTGACATTCTTCTTCCCAACCACTTCCTTTGCCTTTCCAGTACGACACACATTAGCAAAATGACCCATCTTGTTGCATTTGAAACAGACCACCTCAAACTTCCCCTTCTTGGCTGCTCCACCCTTCTGAGCACCCTTCTTGTGAAAGAACTTCCTCTTTTGACCTTTGCCAACCTGGACCTCCTTTACCTTTCTCTTCTCCTGACATGCAAGCATCTCCTCATGCCTCAAAGCCATCTCCACAACCACATCACAGGGATCTCTAAGATGCGGTAAGGTAGCCCTGGCTAACTCAAGCTTCAATCCCCTGATAAACTTCTCATTCCTTTTCATCATTGTGTCCACAACAACATAACCATATTTGGCTAACTCTTCAAACCTACTAGCACACTCCAGAACAGTCATCTCTCCCTGTTCTAGTTCAGCAAACTTTCGGATCAAAACAGACTACGCCATCACTGACATGTACCTCTCTTGGAACCTCCTTTTAAACTCTACCCATGTCATGGTCTCCTCATCCACTACCACAGTCACACTATTCCACCAAAATAAAGCAGCTCCCTGAAGTTGTCTTGAATCAAACCTCCTCTTCTGCTCATCATTCAGCCTCAAGTCTGCAAATATTCTCTCACAGTGCAATAACCAGTTTTCCACCTCGATAGCATCCTTGGTTCCAATAAATGGCTTCCCTCCAAGCTTAGTATAATCTCCGTTCACCTTACCATAATTGTTGACAACTGGAGCTTTCTGAACTCCTCCTCACATTAGTCTAGCAGCAACACCCGCTTTCATCATATTTATGAAAAACTGATACATAGCTTCCATTCCAAATTGCGGGATTCCAGCACCCATATTCTCTGCTTGTGCCTGACCTTCGGTCCTCCTAGCATTAGGTTTGGCATTCCCATCGGTGCCCTCCCCTCCTGGGTTAACTCTTCCTCTTCTACCATCCATATCTGTATTCAAATCTCATGAGATACAGAAAAATAACCTAACAAAGTTAGGAGACTGGAGATAAAGCGTATACTTATATTTAGCAAATACAACTACATTACTAGAGTGGTTCGGCGTGTTGCCTACATCCACTATGAAATGATTGATCTTTATTAACTTTTCTTGCTGGTTACAGCGGATTACAACAGTAAATCTCGAGTATGACAGTGAAATCCGAGTACAACGGTGAATTCGGCAGAGTCTGGACGTCAGAGAGCAAAAAGATCCCTTTTCTGTAGGTCCTGGGTTGCTATTTATAGGCGTAGGCTGCAAATATCTTGCTCAGATCTCGGGAGACCTCTTCTGGCACGTGAGTGGGCCCACGTGATCGATCCCACGTGATTTTCATGCGATCTAGGATCGATACGAATGAGATTCGTATCGATCGAAAATTCATCCAATTGGGTCGGGATCGATTGTGAGTGTTGTTGAGGATGTACGCAAGCTTCTGTGAAAATTTCATAGCATTTGGACTTGTAGATTGTGAGTTATGATCGATGCAAACTTGTGTTTTCTCTAGGCTGTGTCATTTGTATCGATACCCCTCGTATCACTCTTATTCGTATCGGTCCGAGCACGTGCCTGTAAGTTGATATGGCTCTAAATTCTCGGATCGATCCACTTTTCATGCCGTGTTGATTGCTTCCTTCATCGTATCCAACGTCTTAGGCTTGTTCGTATCGATCTATTTCGGCCCTGTTCGTGTCGATCTTAGTTGTTCTGTTCGTATCGATCGGACTTGGTCTTGTTCGTATCGATCGTAACCATTCTGTTCATATCGGTCAACTGCATTGCTTTTTTCGTATCGATCGACTGCACTGTTCTTGTTCATATCGATCGCTTGAATTGAACTTCTTATCGATGGTAAGCCTTGATTTCGTATCGATCCATGGTCAATCGATACGAAGCATGTCTAAAGCTTGATCGATACGAAATGTATATTCATGTCGCAGTCGATGGATACGAAGTACGAGGGTCCTGATGGGTACGAAGTAGACTCTCTCTCGCTGCTGATCAATACGAAGTGCACTTGTATGCCGATGGATTCGAACATGATCGATATGAATAAGGCTGATTCTCTCGATGGATACAAAGTAGTGCACCTTGACGGATACGGAGGGATACTCGCTGATGGACACGAACAACAGATGACGCCGAGACTTGATGGACACGAATAGATGGATGTGATTGTGTTGAATTCCATGATTTGTATCGATCATATCTTGAGCATACGAACTCGGATTGACTTGAAATTTGGAACGTTGGCTTTCATAGCTTTGCTTGTCATGTCTTGTCAATTGTAGTTCGATCCGGTCTCGGACAAAATTCATCGATATCCATAGTGAGCCTGCGTTTAACCGATCTTCGGGATGGACTTTCCTTGGTTTCCAGTTAGGTTCTTGGTATCACGGCCTTGCCAAAAGGCGGGATAACATTTGCCCCCAAAGTACGTCTTGTGAAAACACAACGTGCTTTGAAAAGCTACAATCTCCATTCTAAAAAGTTCCATCTGACTTGTTAAACAGTTATCGTCTTTTCGCTAAAAGTTGTGATCTTTGTTTGATCCATAGAAACATGAATCATGAACTGTAGACTGCCAATTGTGGTACTGTGTACTATTGTAATCGAGTGTTGTATGATAGTAATATGTCGTTTGTGGTTGTAATCTTCACCGGACGAGTATTCAATTCCTACAAACTTTAAAGACTGAATGTTAGTCCATTATGAATATAGGTTAGCCTGACTGCCGTTAATGCTTGTACGTTCACGAGTCGTGGTCAAGTTTTTTTTATCAAATTCCGTATCGATCCTCTCCTGAATCGATGTGAAATTCAAGTTTTAATAACGCTTGATGGTCATTTTGAAATGTCCCTTCGTATTGATCCTCTCCTAGATCGGTTCGGGATGAATGAAAGTAAATTTCATATTGATGGACTTATGAGGGATACGAATAGAGCAGTTGGTCCTCTGGGTACTATTCGTATCGATGGATACGAGTCTTCATGGGCTGTGTGTTGATGGATACGAATAGAGCAATTTATATCGATGCATTTCACGTGGATTCGATTTTCTACAGGCTCGAAAGTAGTGGATACGAAGTACGCGTTTCGTATCGGTAGGATCCAGTGATTCAGATAAGTCTTTGTTGCAGTTTCGTATCGATAAGACCTGAGTCGATGGATACGAATAATTCCTTCGTATCACTTTGAGGAGAAACCTGTCGAAACTGGTTGCAATGACTGGGAGACGAATCGTTTTTCATCTTTCCTTGGGTCCATATAAATACTGTTTCATACTTAGAATTTTTTTTTAGTTTTCACTTTACCTTCAGCCCTTCATATCGATCATATTTTGAAAGCAAGAAAAACTTTGTTCGCCTTCAAATCGATCTAAGTTCTAATCCACCGAACTAAGCACTCAAATTAGGTAATCAATCGATGAATTCATGTAGAAATTGAGAGGACTCGAGATTCAACGCCACTTTGTCCAAAGCCACGGCCTATTCCGGCATCGTTGATGCCGGAGTTGGGTCGGAGCTAGTTCGAGGAGAGAGCAATGACGTTTGTGTTTATTGGAGAAGAAGGAATAAGGAGGGATACGAAGGAATTGGTGGAAGGTTGTTCGTCCTTTATTCCGTACTGATGAAAAGTAGAAGATGGCTTGGCTTCGTTTCGATTTAAGGCGTAGAGTTCATATCGATGCAGAATTAACTGATGAATGATGAAGTTCGTATCGATCTAGAGTGGAGGCATTTCGTATCAATTCGAGGTTACTAACACAAAATCGTAGGGTAAATGAACGATACGAAATTTAAGGTAGGTGACCGATGCAAACCTCACCATCTTCGATCGATACGAATCATTGCATATCCCGATCGATAAGATGCTGCCGAGTTGTGATTGATACGAAGTTAAAAGATATTGATCAATACGAAACTGACATTTTTTTATCGATACGAACTAGGGTTTCTGACCGATACGAAATTGAGGCTTTTTGCACCGAACGATCCGAGCTTTGACTTTGATGAATACGAACTTTGTGCAAGTTCGAACACTTGACTCCGACGAGCTTCGGCCTTGCATAACCGAACTTAAATGCTAAACTGCATATTTGACTGCCCCTCGAAGCTCGTCGATGGAATTCTAATTTGACAAACTTTATAAACTTTAACTTGGATCAGCCTCCAAAGTCTGGGTAACACGGTTGTGACGGTCAGCGATGACGGTCACTCCGGTTGAATCTTGAAGTCCTATCATTTGAACATTTCTTAATCCCATAGAATTTATCAAGTATTATGTAACACTGCACTACACAACACATTCACAAACTTCACACTGGGGAACACACGGGCTTTTTATCATCTAATGATGGTTTTTAATAAGTTGATTATCTATGGAATCCACAAGTTCACAACAGCAGGAGCTTCAGAGTTCATTTCCTTTGGTCATAGAGATACCGGTCATCGCGGTCGAAGTTCTAGATCTAGCTCCGGATGAGCTGCCTGGTGCCAGGTTTATCATGAACCCACAAGATTATGTGCCATCCAATGTCTCCGAAGATATGCTGGGACGAATATGTTGAAGGCATGGTCTACCGTTGGACGACGTCTTACTACCGGGACCGAATGATAGACCGCATGCTCCCCCGGAAGGGTTTACTGCCTTCAACAGGCATTCATGTACAGCCGGGACGCATCCTCCATTCAATCAATACATTCGAGAAGTGCTATCTTTTTTTGGAATTGCCCCATCACAGTTACACCCGAATGGATATGCTCTGCTCAAAAGTTTGTTCATTGTATTTATGGAGCATCTTTTCATACCTCCGATCCCGATCGAAATTAGATACTTATTCAACGTCAAGAGTCGGGGAGATAGACTCTCGTTCACATTCCTAGAGGCAGTCAGGAATTTCCAAGTTGTGTCCGGCTGTTGGACTAGATTGAGTTACTTTAAAACAGAGTGGTTCTATGTCTTATGCCCTCCAGGATTTGCTAGCCTATGGTTAGTTAGATGTAAGTGCTTCGACTTTTCTGGTAGTCAACAAGATAATTGCAACTGGTATTGGGACTAACTCTCTTTCTTTTGCAGCTGCAATTCCTCGACCTTAAAGCGCACACTTTAAATAAATAGTACGGGTCCTTCAAGAAGTACCGAGCGAAATGAGAGACATAGACTCAGTGCTTACATACCGAAACTTGAGAACCAGTGGGCTTATCGAACGAAACCAAAGCATAAGGCTTGAAGGAACGCTGAGAGCGGCCCCGATGAAGCGGGTAAAGCGCAAAGCGCCAGGAGTCGTAATTTCTGAAGAAGGTGATGAAGAACGCACGGCTACAAACGACGAACCCGTGGTCGGGCCTTCTTACAGTTTTCAGGGTTAAGAGGGAAAGAGAAAAGGCAAGGCAGTTGCACATAAACATCACAAATCCACAATATGGAAATCCGTAATAGTGTCTCTGCCAGCCTCCGGTGTTAGAATTTCGGAGGCTCCTCCCTTGCCAGTAAATAATTCTTTCAATGGACTTGCTGATATTCCAATTCCGGACTATGTGTCACTTCAACATAAGACCAGATTGGAGGGGCTTCAAAGTGCTCTAGATTTAAGCGAGTCTCCACCCAGCAGTGCGGCTGACATTACCGTTTTGTCGGTGTGTTGCACACACACACACACACTTTACGGCACTACACGGTTTCCAGCCTTAAGTTGCCTGCTTTGAGAATTCACTAATTTCGTTCTTCTTTTACTTTACAGATACGATGAATAGGCGGGATTCTATGCTCGGCAGTATCCGTTCAGCACGCCAATCATCGAGCTCATATCATGAATCCCATCGGAGGGAGGATGATAGAAACCGCGATCGTGGTTATTCTAGTCAGGAGCGCTATGAGAGGGATAGAGACAGAGATTACAAAGAACAGAGATATCGATCCCGATCGCATTCTCCACCCCCTCGACTCCCTACACAACCTTCTACTCATGGCACACATCCACCGGAGCCTCCACGTTAAAAGCCATCTTCCCATGCTCCAAGGTCTGAGTCGCAATGCCACAGAACCGAGGTTGAGCCTCCATTCGTCGTTGAACAAGCTATCACTGAGCCTACTGGGGAAGGGGCTATTAGAATTGCTCAGTTAAAGAAAGATTTCCCAAATATATGCTTTGATGGCTACGTCTTCCCTCCTCACTTAAAGAGAATTCCGTCGGATGCAGAGAACACAATGCATGATTACATTCATGACATCTATTCCCAGTACAAAGAGTGGGTGAAAGCTGCAGAAAAAGCATCAAAGGTGAGCTTTGAGCGGGCAAAAACGGTCGAGAAACTAGAAACTGAACTTGCTCAAAAAGACCAGATCATTCAAGTGCTTAACGATGAAGTTGAATCCTCTCGAAAATCAGAGATAGAGGCTACCAAAAAGGCCGATGAGGCTAACTTGGCCATGGAGAGGATGAGGCAGACACACTTCGCTTTGGTTGAGTAGATGGGCCATCGAAACACCACTGTTACTGCTGAAAGGGATGCTGCTCTGAAAGAACTCAATGAGCTAAAAGCTAAATTTTCTGAAATCATTAAAAAAAGGATGATTCCAATAGAGCAGCTTAGGAAGCATGTGAACAGGCCATAGTGCTTCGGAGCGAACGCGATGCGGTAGCAGCTAAAGTCCGGGAGGTGGAGACTAAGGTCGAGGAGGAAGTCCAAATGGCGGAGTCTAGGCTAGAAGCTGATATTGAAGATCTCCTCATTGTTTATAATGCTAACGTCTTGAAGCATAGAAATCTAGCCTGGCTTGATAATTATCCGACACATCTATAGAACGCCTAGAGCCGATTAGTGGGAGAAGAAAAAGCTGCGCATCAGGGCGAATCAGTTGATGAATTTGAGCTTGAAAACCGAATGTTGAATGAAGACGAGCGAAAAATTCTCCACAATGCCATGATCTCATATGAGAAGGAGAAGCTCGGTTCCCAGCATTTGGAAGTTGGAGAAGGTTCTGGTGTCGAGCACCATGATATAAGTTCTGAAGCTCCCGTGCCGACTCAGCCCGAATCCACACCTACAGATGATCCTCAGCCCGTTCCTGCTTATAATCCGGATCAACTGCAGATGTCTCCAGCTCGCAAGCAAGTCTCTGAGGCAGTTCCGCCACCCGTGAGCCAAACTAAGGAAGTTACTCCGAACATTCTCTATGCTTGTTTGAAATCGAAAGCGTCACTTGAAGTAATTATTAACAGTTCTTCTTTTGTTTTTATCCAGTGATTGATGCTACACCAGTCGTGCCTCCTGCCACTTGAAGTTCCAATGACAAGTTCTTCGTCTCCAACCGCGGGAGTTCTTGACGATGCACAAATGCTTCACGAGGAGGAAATCATAGCTGATATCAATGCTGAAATGGAGGAAACCGCACGGGGCAGTGGTTTTGGCGGTGGAATGGCTGGACCTGGTCCGGCTCCTTTGCGGATGATATCTCCGGGAAGAACGGTCATTGAGATGAGCGCGCATGCCCCACCTCCTTCTGTTGATCCTATCCCTCCGACTCCGCCTGCAAGAAGCGTTCCAATACATTTGAGTTCGGAGGAGGATGTTGATATAATGCCCCTGATTAGAGATCGGCTGCCGAAAGGCAAAGCCTCAAAGAGAAAACCAAGCGACAGCTCCAGCGGGTCCACACCGAAGAGGAAACCGAAGAAGAAAAAAGAATAGACACATCTCTTCGTTTCATTTTTGAGTAGATAGGAATTTCTTTAGCTTTTGTTGGCTATATATAGATGCAGGTTTGGCCCCTACTAGTAGAATTTTTTGGATAAACTTGTACTTAGTTTTCTTCTACAAACAGTTGAAATGAAATTCCATTTTGTCTTTAACTCAATTTTCGTTTATTTGCTTACGTGTTCTAGCATTTGAAATCCAGTCCAGTGTACTTGTTGAGCTTTGGCCTTTGGATTGGACCCAAGTTTAGTCATTGAGTCCTGAAATCACGACTATGAGTGATGACTGAATGTTAAATTGGACTCTGATGTTGCACTGTCTCAATCAGTGATCGACGCTTAAGTTCTGCCCCTAATTTCAGGGACGAATTGTAAGACCAAGTGGCAATTGCACTCCGCTTTCAACTCATCGAGAATAACGTCGTTGAACTGATGCTGAAATAAAGAAATTCGAGTGGTCAAATCGCACTCGCTCATTTATCGTCGATTGCATCCACACTCCGGGGATTTGCATTCGTACGTCGGCGGTCGGGCACGTCTGCTTGAGTTTCAAGGATACGTCCATGCTCCGGGGACTTAAGTCATTTTCATGGGTGGTCAGTCACAGCCGCTTAATGTTTGTAACGATGTCCACACTCTGGGGACATTAGATGGATTCGCGGGTGGTCAGTCACACCCGATTTGCATTTACACTCTAACCACGCTACGGGGACCTATAGTTGTTTTATGGATGGTCAATCCCAATCCGGTTTGTGTTCAAACTCTAATCCACTCTCCGCTGATTTTGAGTCAACGTTTATACTCCAATTCGCACTTTGGGAATTTGAAGTTGGTGTTTATGTTGACACTCCGGCTCACACTTTGGGAATCCGGAGTTAGTTAATGTTTATACTCCAGTTCGCGCTCTTGGAAACCAGAGTTAGCCGAAAGATGGTCAGTCACATCTGTTCAGGCTTTAGGATTTCGTTCGCACTCAGGAATGACGGATCTATCAGGATTGTGGATGGTCGATTTACATCCACCCTGAGTTAACAAGCGAGGTCGTTAGATGGACGGATCCATCCTCCTCAAACTTGGTCAAGATACGAGCGAAGTCGTTAGGTGGACGGATCCACTCTCTTCGAGATCATATTTGTAAGTTCATACTCCAGTTCACACTCTGGGAATCTGGAGTTGGCTAAAGGATTGTCGTGTATCAATCCCTTTTTGACTTCAGTGTGATGACTTGCCCCCGAGCTTGGGTATCATCTAGCGAGTGATCGGTCGTATCACAATCACTCCCTATTTGAATAAATCCCACCGTCGGGTGGAATTTAGATCTCTGTGCATAGTGATAGTTGTATGACGCATTCAATAAACCATGGCTCTGGCTCGAAGAGATTGCATTTTATTGTTGAAATAAGAATATACGGAAAAATCAGTTGCCTTATTACAAATTCAAATTTTGAAATGTAGAAACAAATTGCAAATGAAAAATAGTATGAAGAGAGAAACAGAGCCTGTCATGTGTAATAGCGACCAAGACTTTCGCTGTTCGAAGAGTGAGATCGTCAACGGTCGATAATTTGAATGTGCCTTCTCCGAGCTTTCATTCAATAACATACGGCCCTTCTCAAGTTGGCTTCATATGCGAAGGGACCGGGTAAATTCTCTTAAGGACGAGATCGTCGAGTTCAAAGGTTCGGGGTCGGACCTTGGCATTATATGATCGAGCGACTCGACTCCGGTATGTGGCTGCCCTCAAATCAGCCTCTTCACGCTTCTCATCCAATAAATCCAGAGATTCGGTAAGTAATATAGCATTTGTCTTCGGATCATAGTATGTCACACAATGAGAAGGCACTTCAGATTCGACTAGGATAATAGCTTTTGAACCATAAGAAAGAGAAAAAGGAGTGTGGCCGATCGCAGACTTGTGAGTTGTTCGGTAAGCCCATAAGGCCATAGGAAGTTCATCGACCCATTTGCCCCCAGCTTTTTCCAGTTGTTCCTTCAGAATAGACTTTATAACTTTATTAACAGCTTCGACCTGTCCATTCGCTTGAGAGTGTGCAACTGCGGAGAATTTCTTCTGAATATGAAATCGTTGACAGAAATCTTTAATTTCAACACTGTCGAATTGTGTCCCGTTGTCAGTGATGATAGTACGTGGGAGACCAAATCAGCAGATGATGTTGCGCACTACAAAGTTGATCACCTTCTTCGTTGTGATTGTAGCAAGGGGTTCGGCTTCCGCCTACTTGGTAAAGTAATCAACCGCTATGATGGCGTACTTCACACCACCTTTGGCTAAAGGTAAAGAGCCAATAATGTCGATGCCCTATACCGCGAATGGCCATGGAATGACCATCTGTGTTATCTCGGTAGGTGGGGCTTTAGGAATCCGAGCATGCTTCTAACACTTATCACATATCTTGGCATAATATGATGCATCACGATTTACAGTTGGCCAAAAATATCCATATCGAAGTACTTTCTTGGTAAGAGCTTGCCCCCCGGTGTGATCGCCACATTCTACTTCGTGCACATCATACAATACACGTTTGATTTCATCATGAGCGATACACCGGAGTAAGGGAACAGAGTATCCCCTTCTATACATGACTCCGTTCTGAATAGTGAACTGTGAAGCTTTTCGAAGAATCTGTCTCTTTTCACTTCTGCGCTCTGACAGGGTTCCATGCTCAAGATAATTTCGGAACAGAGTCATCCATGACTCCTTCTCGGAAACGACATCAAATATCCAATCTGTTTCCATCTAATCAATGCTTGGCAAAGACAATGTCTCCACAAGAACGAGTCCCATTTGTTGTGCTTCATCTGTACTGGCTAACTTTGCTAACGAATAGGCTTTCTGATTGTGCTCTCGGGTTATGTAATTAATGGCATAATAACCAAATTAATTCAGTATCTCCTGAACCTAAACAAGGTAAGCAGCCAGTCTTCGATCTTTGGCTTGATATTCCCCTCTGACTTGACACACGACTAATTGTGAATCACAATAAATTTCCACAGCAATGATTCTTAGATCTCTGGCAAGTTTTAATCCAGCCAGTAGGAATTCATACTCGGCTTCGTTATTAGTTGCACAGAAGTTGAACTTTAGAGCATAGCATATAAATCGACCTTCAGGAGTTTCAAGGACAACCCCTGCACCTGAGCAACGGTCATTTGATGCACCATTTGTATGCAGTTTTCAGATATACTTGGGAGATTCACTGGTTTCGGGCAAGTCCTCTGGGATGGTAAATTCAGCTATAAAATCTGCTAGGACTTGTCCCTGAATGGCTCACCTTGGAGTGTAAGTAATGTCAAACTGACTTAACTCGATATTCCATTTGAGTAACCTACCAAATGTCTTAGGCCGCGTAAGGACCTGTCGTAACGGCTGGTCGGTGTAAACGGTGATCGGTTGAGCCTGGAAATACGGACGGAGCTTCCTCGAGGCAATAACAAGACAATAAGCTAACTTCTCTAGCTTCGGATAATTTTTCTCAGCTTCGGTTAGTCGTTTGCTAATATAATAGACCGACTTTTGTATTCGATCTTTCTCCCGAATTAGGGCAGCACTGATTGCGTTTTCTGATACCGCCAAATAAATGTAAAATTTCTCGTGATCGACAAGCTTTAACAAAATTGGCGGTGTGGAGAGATGTTGAATTAGTGCTCGGAATGCACCCTCACATTTCGTAGTCCATTCAAAGTTTCGTTTTCCTTTTCGGATGAGATCGAAGAAAGGAATGCATTTGTCAGTAGACTTTGAAATGAACCTGCTCAGTGCTGCTACTTTCCTGTTGAGGCTTTGAACATGCTTTATAGTTCTTAGAGTTTCAAGATTTCTGTTTGCCTAGATCTTTTTGGGATGGGCTTTGATTCATCGAGCGTTGACGATAAACCCAAGGAATTTTCCGGATGCGACACCAAAATGACATTTCAACGGGTTGAGCTTCATTCTGTATTCTCGGAGGATATTAAACATTGACTCCAGGTCTCTGATGTGATCAGTGAAAAATCGTGACTTGACTAGCATGTCGTCCACATACACCTCCATGGTTTTTCCAATCTTGTTAGCGAACATTCGATTAACTAACTGTTGATAAGTTGCCCCAGCATTCTTGAGTCCAAAAGGCATAACATTATAGCAATAGAGCCCCATATTGGTTATGAAGCTTGTGTGCTCCTGATCAGGCAAATGCATGGGTATATAATTTTAGCCAGAGTATGCATCCATGAAGGATAAGAGTTCATGTCCGGCCGTTGAATCTACAAGTTGATCAATTCGAGGAAGTGGAAAACTTTCTTTAGGGCAGGCTTTATTCAAATCAGAGTAATCGATGCCATTTCCCATTTGGCTTTTAGACAAGTACAGGATTTAACACCCATTCTAGATATAATGCATCTCGAATAAATCCATTCGATTTAAGCTTGTCTACTTCTTCTTTAAGGGCAGCAGATCTCTCTGGATCCATACCACGCCTTTTTAGTTTGACCGGGACATGCCATGGGTCAATGTTCAATGCGTGGCTCGCGATGTCCGGCGAGATCCCACACATGTCAGAATGCGTCCAGGCAAACACGTCAAGGTTTTCCTGGAGAAATTCAACCAATTCATCTTGCATTTGTTGGCTTAACTAAGATCCAATCTTTACCATTCTAGAATCATCGCTATCATCGATCGGAGCATCGATCGTCAGTTCGGCCGGAGAAGCTTGACTGTCTTTACTTTCGTCTTCACTTTTGGTGTCTCTTGGATCAAGATTTCTTTGGAATGGGTTGGGGTGCCCAGGCCTAGGCCCAAGAATGAATTTTCAATTATCAACAAAACAGATGCAGAGAGATTCCTCTACGCCCTTTCCTTTCTCTTTTCGCTGCGCTTCGCGCAGTTCAGCAACATAATAGGCTCGGACAGTAGCCTGATCTCCTTGAACGACTCCAACACCATGATCGGTGGGGAACTTTAGAGTCAAACACCATAGGGCAATAGCTGCCCTGAACTCAGCTAGGGTCGGTCAGCCCAAGAAAGCATTATACGGCGAGTCTATATCCAAAACAACAAACTGCAATATCTGGACTCTCCGGCGTTCTCCAAATCCTAACTCCACTGGCAATTCCACCACTCCAGTGGGTATAGTTGCACTCCCATTGAAACCATGGATATGGTACTAACAAGGTTTCAAATCTTTAGTCTCCATTTTCATCTGGTCATAGGCTCGCTTGAACAATATATTAACAGAACTTCCACTGTCTACCAAGATCCTCTTCATCCAAGCAGGACCTACTTGAGCTGATATGACAAGTGGATCGATGGTTGGGGCTTCGATCCTATCGGCATCTCTGTCTCGGAAGACGATGTTGTTAGTCGTCATCTTTTGTTGCTTGGACGGAACCCCATCTTCTAAACTACTACAAAACTCGAAGCTCGCATGCCTAATAGAACTGGCATACGACTCCATTTCCTTCCAGCTTCGTTTTGCTGGATAAGGACCACCACTAATGGTATTTATCACCAACCTACCACCAGTACGAGCGGGTTCCTCCTGTCTTGCCTGATTTGGTGTATGGTTCTGATTCGATGGGCCCGCCCCTCCAGACTGCGGCACCCACACAAACTGTTCCAACTTCCTTTCACGTATCAATTTTTCAATGAGATCCTGCAAATGACAGCACTCATTTGTGTTATGTCCATAGCTTTCATGGAATCTACAAAACTTCCCTGTCTGAATCTGTTTCTCCGATGACTGTTTTGGAGCAGGTTTCTTGTATTGAATAATGTTGTAGATCTGTAAATACACATTCTCCAGTGAATTATTCAAAGGAGTGTAGTTATCAAACATTGGAGCCCTATATCGTGGACCACGATTCTAATCTCGTCTTCTATTTTGGTTACCATTGCTTTTCTACTGATTTTGTTTATTCTTAATGTTCAATTGTACTTTCCCGGAGCTCTCCCCGATTTGTTTAACAGCAACATTACTCTGAATTCCTTCCATGCTAGGCCCCGCATCATCCTTCTTCCTAGACTGTTTCGCATCCTCCCTTCTCAAGAATTGGGCTGCCTTGGAATAGAAACTATCCAATGATGCAGGGGGTTTTCTGGCCAACCAGTTGCCGAACTCAGAATCAGGACCAATCCCTTTAGTCAATGCCATTAGAATAGAGTTATCATTTGGGTTGCTGATCTCAGCGCATGCAGCATGAAATCTCTCTAAATAAAGCCTGAGTGTCTTTCCAGGAGCTTGAGTGACACTAGATAAAGTATTAACATCCTTCGGTGTTGCGACATGCATACGGAATTGCTCAATAAACTTTGTTGCCAGTTGATCAAAACATGACATAGATCGAGGTGGCATTCGGGTAAACCACATAGTCACTATGCCCGCTAGAGAGATCGGGAAGCTTCGGCACTTAACTGCATCATCAGCTCATGCAGCATTCATCAGCCACTCATACTTTAAGATGTGTTGATTGGGATCAGAGCTCCCCTCATAAATTGGTAAGGTCGGCATTCTGAATCGCTGAGGTGGTTCAGCATAGAGTATCTCATCAGTAAAAGGAGTATGACTCCAGGAGATTCCCTAGTCGTCATTAGTGAGGCCTTGACTCTCTCGGATCATCTGACGGATCATCATCGGCATTTGCACATTTTGAGCATGTTGGGCCAAGGTGTGGTTGGGTTCCATAATGCGAGGAGGGGTCAGTCGCTGTTGACGGTCCATGTCTCGCCTCCTTGATTCTATGTCTTCGAGGACATAAGGCTCGGGAGTATGGTTGCGTTGATGGCAGGTCAAATCCGTTCGGTTCCGAGCGTCAACTCCCAAATCAGTAGCAGTGGTAGTACGATTGTTAGTGATATGGTACGGGGTAGCGCCTCCTCGGGAGGAGGGTCCAGTCTGGTGGCTGGTTGACAAGCCAACTCTCGGTTGCCCAAGTTTCAGTGCATGCTGATGTCCAGTGGCTTGAGTGTAACTCCCATCTAGCCTTGGGCGTGTAGATCTATGATGGTAATCCGAAGAGGCTGAAATCTCGATGGAGTAATAGGAAGCTTGATCCCTCTTGGATCTCCTTCGTCGTTGACGGTTCAATTGGTTGGTCAGTTCCGCATTAGCACGGAGCTATTGATTGAGCTGTTGGCGGCTCTGAGTCAATTCTTGCATTAGCATCTGGAATTCTTCCCTGGTGACCGGGCCTTGCGGATCTAATGGTCCGGCAGCATTTTGGTCGGCAGGAGGCAGTTGTACGAGATTCTATCTGTCCCGTCCTTCTGGATCTGCAGTTGTAGAATTAGTCCTTATGTTAACCATGATGGATAGCGAAGCTCTTTCCTAGACTTGATCCAAATCTGAATAGGATGGAAGAACCTTAGTCTTTGAGATCTAGATCTTCTTTTTAGATTTGTGCAATCCGATATCGATAGTAGATCCAACGAGTGGGAGAAAAAACCGCGTTTTCTCAGTGAAAGCACCAAAGTGTTTATACCAAACTTAGGCACAACACTCTTCAGAAGGGTTTGAAGAGATAAAATGAAGAAATAAATGTAAAAAGAGGATTATCTAACAAACACTTCACAAAATAATAATAAAAAACAGTATAGAACGCAGAGATTTAGAGTGGTTCGGCATGTTGCCTACGTCCACTATGAAATGATTGATCTTTATTAACTTTTTCTTGCTGGTTACAGCGGATTACAACAGTAAATCTCCAGTATGACAGTGAAATCCGAGTACAATGGTGAATTCGGCAGAGTCTGGACGTTAGAGAGCAAAAGGATCCCTTTTCTGTAGGTCCTGGGGTTGCTATTTATAGGCGTAGGCTGCAAATATCTTGCTCAGATCTCAGGAGACCTCTTCTGGCATGTGAGTGGGCCCACGCGATCGATCCCATGTGATTTGCATGCAATCTAGGACCGATACGAACGAGATTCGTATCGATCGAAAATTCATCCAATTGGGTCGGGATCAATTGTGAGTGTTGTGAGGATGTACGCAAGCTTTTGTGAAAATTTCGTAGCATTTGGACTTGTAGATTATGAGTTATGATCGATGCAAACTTGTGTTTTCTCTAGGCTGCGTCATTCATATCGATACCCCTCATATCGCTCTTATTCGTATTGGTCCGAGTATGTGCCTGTAAGTTGACGTGGCTCTAAATTCTCGGATCGATCCACTTTTCGTGCCGTGTTGACTGCTTCCTTCATCGTATCCAATGTCTAAGCCTTGTTCGTATCGATCTATTTCAGCCATGTTCATGTCGATCTTAGTTGTTCTGTTCGTATTGATCGGACTTGGTCTTGTTCGTATCGATAGTAACCATTCTGTTCGTATCGGTCAACTGCATTGCTTTGTTCGTATCAATCGACTGCACTGTTCTTGTTCGTATCGATCGATTGAATTGCACTTCGTATCGATGGGAAGCCTTGATTTCGTATCGATCCGTGGTCAATCGATACGAAGCATTTCTGAAGCTCGATCGATACGAAATGTATATTCATGTCGCAGTCGATGGATACGAAGTAGGAGGGTCATGATGGATACGAAGTAGACTCTCTCTGGCTGCTGATCGATACGAAGTGCGCTTGTATGCCGATGGATTCGAACAGGATCGACACGAATAAGGCTGATTCTCTCGATGGATACGAAGTAGTGCACCTTGATGGATACGAAGAGATACTCCCTGATGAATACGAACAACAGATGATGTCGAGACTTGATGGACACGAATAAATGGATGCGATTGTGTTGAATTCCTTGACTTGTATCGATCATATCTTGAGCATACGAACTCGGATTGACTTGAAATTTGGAACGTGGGCTTTCATAGCTTTGCTTGTCATGTCTTGTCAATTGTAGCTCGATCCGGTCTCGGACAAAATTCATCGATATCCATAGTGAGCCTGCGTATAACAGATCTTCGGGACAGACTTTCCTTGGTTTCTAGTCAAGTTCTTGGTATCACGGCCTTGCCAAAAGGCGGGATTACAGTCATCCTTTCAAATCTATTGAAAGTGCCCCTTTCGAAACCATTGAAAGTACCTCTTTCTAAACCAAGTAAAACCCTTTATTTAATCTAGGCCGAAAGGCCAAAACCTTCCTTTCGAATCCATTCTCAAAATCCTTTCAAAACCATTGGAAATCCTTCCTTTCGAAAGCTTTAAAAACCTTAGACAATTTTCTTTTAAAACCTTTGAACATTGCCTTTTGAAACCTTAGGAAAACCTTTCCTTTTAATTCGAAACAACCAGAAAAACTTTCCCTTTCGACTCTTTCGAAACGATTGGAAAACCATTCTTCAAAACCTTTCGAAATCATTGGGTAACCACCCCTTCGAAACCTTCATTTAAAACTCTTTCGAATGCATTAAAACACTAAACCTTTCGAAAGCCTTTGGATTCAATTTAGAACATGTGGAAACCTTTCGAAACCATTCAAAAATTTACTCCTTCGAAACCTTTGAAAACCGTTTTGGTCGAAACCATTTAGATTATGCCTTCAAGTATAGCAAAAGGATCAGAAACCCATTAAAGTCGAAATCATTCCTTTCATAATCATTCCTAAGTAAAGAAGTGATGGTGTCGAAACCATCCCTTCGAAAGCATTGGAGAAGTGGTCAAGTTTAAAAAGCAAAGCAAGGTAAAGAAACCCTTTCGAAACCAATCTAGGTCAAAAGGTAAAAAAAGCGGTAGTAAGGGTTTCGACCTAGTCGAAAACATTTATTTAAAACAAAAGCGCAACCCAATTGGAACCATTTCCATTAAAACCATTTGGCCTGGTCGGAAACCAACGTAGTCGAAAGCTACTCGGTCGGAGGAAAGAAGGCGCATTTCTTTTAAAAGCAAAGTAATGCCTCAACCCCTTCGGAACCCCTGGTTTCGACTCTATACCTTTCGCCAACATCCAATTCACTACATACCAGTTCCATAATACCATGTGCATTGGTTTCAACAGTGTCGGAGGCAAAGGTAAGGAGGCGGAACCTGGTGTCGAAAGCATCAAAAAAGTGAAATGTTTATTTGTCCTTTTAAACTATTTCTTTATCCCTAACTTGCCATGTTTGTTAAATTGTGATTGGTTGCAAGTTTCTCCTTTCTAAAAGTACCGCCTACTTTCTATAATTAACAATTTGAATTTATTTACAAAAGGCCCCTTCTCCTTTCATAAGTATATAAAACATTTAAATCTCATACCTTAAATAATTTTATATACCCATTAAAACACTTAGGAAAATTCAACGAAAATTCTAGAAAATCACTTTTAATATGTTTTCTAACATATATTAATTTTAGACCCAAACCATTAATTATTTAACCGTAAATAATTTTTAATCCAAAATAACATTTTCTTCACTAGAAAACTCATATAAAGTCAGCGTAAATTCAGAAAATTCTAAAATTTGAAACCCGTATCTAAAATATCATTTCTGGTCTATATTAAAATTGGCAAGGCATTTGGATATTATTTAATAGGGTTTTCATATCAAAACATGTCATAAAATCTATATGAACAACCATAAACCATCAACAAGTATATATATAATCATTCCATCATTCAAAAACATGGCAAATCAATGCAAAATATTTTGGATTTCATCTTAAAACCAAAAAAAAAGAAATATGAGATGTAAACATTATTCACCTTAGCTTTTAAGATTAGAGAGATTGAGATGTGAATGGATTTGATTTGATTAAGCTTCTTCCTTAGCTTTTCTTAATCTTCTTCCTTAGCTTTTCTTAGATATAACAACTCATCGGTTACGAGGAGTCTGATGTCCCTGTCTTTGATAGATGTAGCATGAATTGCGGAGATCGCTCTTGGAAAACTATTGCCCTATGGACTTGGGCGGACACCTGTAGACATTAAAAATGTTAGTTGATCCAATATATGACTCGAATTAGACAATTTGAAAATAAAGCAAGGATGACACTTACATTATTCCAACCATCGCCTTGCAAAGCCAGGAGGACATCGAACGTAGAACCATTCATGTTTGAAAAGGGTAAGTTTGTTCCAAGCACCCGTTAAGACTTAACAATTGGGTGAAGGCTCGAGAAAAACATAGAAAGGATTTCTTGATCGTCATTTAAAGTTATAAATGAACCTTATGTCCTCAAGAGTTGGCGGGCGAAATAGAACGCTCATGAATTGTAAAAACGTTCCATAGAGAAAGGCGTAGCTGTTTGGGTGAAGTTGAGTAGGGACTATTCCAAGATATCTTAGCATTTCCCAAATAAAATAATTGAAGGGTGGCATGCAACTGGCCCATCACATGAATTTGTTGCATGTTGTGTACCCTCTGGGGTCAAGTGAGCCCTGTCATTTATCGAAGGAGCCAGGATGTCTTCGAATGGAATTCCATGTCTAGAACATAGTCTGTGAAAGGCGGTCTCACCAATTCAGGAGGCTTGAGAATCTGTCGAGTTATTTAAGAGTATAGCACCTTCTATAGCGTTGGGCATAGGACTTACATCTTACGCCGGGAGGACGGGAACATCAGAAAAAAGGTTGGCAGGCAGGCCAGAAACTTTCATTTGTTCAGTTTGATGATCAGGGAAAAGCCTACCAAATATGGTTGTGGAACTTGACTTAGCTTAGGGATTGCTATGTTGTAAGGCTAGTCCAAAAGACATTGCAACTAGACGCTCTAAACGCCTGAAGTCCATATCAACTATACTTGGAAGATAATCGAGATTAGAAAAGTTTACCCGTCTCCTCGTGCTAAGTGTGAGCTAGTGTAGTGCAGTGTGGTGTAGTGTGATGTGTTACAAAAATAAGCAGCTTAAAATAAGAAAGCAAAGTGAAATAATGAGACTTTGGATTATGGCCAGAGTGACCTTCATCAGTGACCGTCTCAACTGGCGAAGAAATGGATCGGTTGTGTAAGCTTTGGGATTGATTATCGGCATATCAGAGTGTGAGATCTATTATCTAAGTCCTTATGCTAAGTTTTAGTTCATGTTCTAAGATCAGAGTGTGAGATCTATTATCTAAGTCCTTATGCTAAGTTTTAGTTCATGTTCTAAGTCCCCAGGATTTGATTGTTCAGTTTCGAGTACAATAATTAATATACAAGTTTTTTTGTTCATAGTTGTCATATGTTCAAGTTCAATGAAATGAGATTGGTTTTAATTGCTCAAACAAGTGATTATGGATTAGATTTCGAGTTCAATTCAAAGCCTAAGGATTAGCCCAGTACATAAATGCCAATCTCTATATGCCGACCCCTTTATGCCAACCCCATTATGTCGACCCCTATATACCGACCCATATCCACTGATCCCTATCCCAAAGCTATAGTACTGACCCCTCTCCTCAAACAGGTGATGTCGGTCCCTCTCCTTTAACAAAATTCGTCAATCCCTTCACATTATCCAACTCCCCCGATCCCCTCTCCCACTTAGCCGATCCTACCGATCCTTCTACCTTGTTATTTTCAACCTCCCATTAAATTTCCACTATCGATCTCTCCTATCCAACCAAACGACCGAACCCTCCACCTAACATACTATCCCTCAACTCACTCGACCGAACCCTATGTTATAAACTTCCTTCTTTCTCCTCCTCTTTTGCTCTACTGAAACCTTCCATACCCAACATTTCAACTCCTCCAAACAACTTCAGCCATTGTTCCATCACTGCCTGAAACTTCATCCTAATCGCTGATGGCACGGAACCCATTATCTCGTCATGAGATCGAGAGATGAGGACTAGAAAACTTACCTACGCGTATATATATATATATATATATATATATATATATATATATATATATATGTTAGTGGAATTAGTGAATGGCTCGGAGATGATCGAGATGGAAAGTAAGGAAGTAGATTTGTAAGAGAAATTTGAAACTTAGGAAGATTTCTTTTTGAAGCAAAGTAGAGGAAAGAAGGAGGATTCAGTTTTGATAGAAGATCGAGGGGGTTCAATAATATGAAGGATGGTAAGGAAATGAAGCAAGTAAGTATGGAAAGGGGGTATGTTAGTTTATATATGGGGACTAGGAGATCGGCCTATTCTTTCGGCATGCAAAACACGGGGAGAAGGGATCGGCATAAAAGGGGCCAATCCCTGCATATTTGAAGAAAGAAAGAGGGATCGGCTAGCAATATGTCAATCCCTATGATCACAAGCAATGGAAAGGAGGGATCGGCTAAGCATATGCCGATCCATACAAACAAAAAAAATAATGAATTGTCGGATCGGCTATGAGCATATACGCAAACCAACATGACTATGGGAATTATTAAAATCACGTACATATAAAATAAAATGAAAATTGGCGAGGACCCGTGAACGTACGAACATGCCCGAGAGCCGACAACAAAAACTGTGTATATGAACGTGCACGTGCATGACCCAAAAAAGATCAATTTTTGAAATCGATAGAAATTAAAATAGAACCTGAAGCCTTCATGTTCGAGGCTAGATCGAATAACAAAAGCTTGTTAGTCTTATAGAACCGGAACTATATATGTTAATTGATGGAGTATAACCCTAGATTTGTATTACTGTAAATTGATCAAGCGTTATGACGACCAATGAGAAATACAACACCTTGAAAAGTAATTCGACGGATGGATAACAACTATTCAGAAAACTGGAAGGATTTCTTTTCGATGACTCTAACTTGATTCGATTCAAATCACGTCATGTTCATCACAAGACATACTTTGGGGGGGCAAGTGTTACCCGGCTTTTTAACCAAGCTATATTGAACTAATTGCACAAGTCAGATTGGACTACCATCAAGGCCTATGTCTCTAGAGTAACGATTGTGGGGCCCAGAAGTCAAGTACGGAAGGTAACATGAAGTCAATATTGGACGAACTTGATGGATATGCAAGCTAGAGTGATCGAAATATGGAATATGGTTGAACTCCTAAGAGGGATCGACATAAATTGGATTCAACTATAGGGATCGACATGTTCTAAGGTATGAGAGCATTCCTATAGAAAACAATTGATATCTGAAGATCCACATGTCCAATGCAAATGAAATTTTGTGAGCAAGTCATGGGGACCCTATGGAGCCTACTCTAGGGATTGCACCTCAAGTGGATGAAGTTGGAGGGATCGGTATACTTCACTTAGAAGGGGTTGGCAGAAAGCAGCATGAAAACCATATTGAAGTAATGATCAAGCAATAACTCGAACTCCACTGACCCAATTGGCATGAAATTTGGAGGCTAAGCATATTTTAGCATGAGGAAGCAACCATAGGGATCGCACCCTAAAATTCATCCAAAGGAGGGATCGGTATCGATCCCTCTTCTTTGGCAATTGGGCTATGTGACCCCTCTTATGGCCCCATATGGTTTTGAGGGTCTTTCTGTCGAGTTTCTAGAGAGATATTTGGCCACCTTCTTCTATAAATACCGGCTTGGTTGTTCATTTTTGGGATTTTACGTTGCTAGTTGCTTGATACTCTTTTGTAAATAAGGATTTTGATCTGATCCCTCTTGTACTTAGATTATAAAGTAATTAATAAAGCAATCTATTTAAAGTGGATGAAGGCAAACTACGCCGAACCACTATAAATCGTTTTGTGTGTGTTATTCTTTCAATTAATTGCTATTTCTTTGTTATTATCCACTGTTTCAATTTTATTCTTCATTTAATTCTCTATAAAACGTTTCTACTGGATGTTTTTGTCAATTTTTGGTGCAAACAACTTTAATTAACCTTAATTAAATCAAAATCATAATTTAAACCTTAATTAATTAAATATTTGTTTATACTTCAACTTTAATTAAATAACATTCATTAAAATTAAATCCTAATTAAGTAATGATTTAGTGAATAATTAACCTTTAATTAGTTAATAATTAATTAAATAATTAACTCCAATTAAATAATTTATTAAAGAAAATAACTTGATTAAATAAAAATTAATTTACTTTTTTCTTAATTAATCATTATTCAAAACTTCCTTAATTTAAAATATTTAATTTGGTTAATAATTTCTTAAACTCTAATTACTTAACCTAATTAATCAATCAATTAATTAATAACTAACTCCAATTAAATAATTAAATAAATAAATTATTAAATAATAAAACTTAACTTATTACTTACTTAATTTTTTTGAAATGATTTTCCAAAAATAATCCAAAAGAAAATATTTTAAAAGTTGAAATCGTGAAAATTTTCAAACTGCATCCATACCGACTATCACTATGAGTGCAGTTCGCTGGAATTTATTTCTAATTTATTATTTAACTTCAACTCTACCTACGACATGTTTTGAAAACACAAATGGAAGAGTTTTGAAAACTTAACAAAAGGTGAAAACTTGGAAAAACATTTACTAAGTCCAAAATAGGAAAAAAACAAGCTTTTGTTTTCAAATCGGATCTAAAGTCCTTTGCGACCTCTAAAAGTGCTAACTTCATAACATTTACATCACATACACTTGGTTTTGGTTTCATAAACACACTACCATCATATCATAAACCAACCATTCACATATCCATATCCAAACATATCATTTCACATCCAAATCACAAATCCAAGCTCAATCACAAACTTGTAACAATATGCCATCAAAACAACAAGATATTTCAACACAACTAACATTATATTTTCACAACATGTAGTTCATCAAAATCTAGTTGTTTTCTTTTCCAAAAATAAGAGTTTTACTCATCGAAACTTTACTAACTCAAGGCAAACTTTTTCCAAAACTTGAAAACAACTAGGATCTCGCAAAATCTAAAACTTTGGATGCTTGAACACCCTAAATAGGCTTGGCCATATGGAGTTTGGGCTCAGCCATGTGGGATATGGGCTCGGCCATGTAGGCTAATGGAGGATGGGTGCTTGTATTTTGGAAGAGGAGGGTTGTAGTATGTGTAGAAGTGGTTTTTCTCAGATTAAAAAATATGAAGGAAAGCTATAGGTATACTTTCTCAAGCTCTTAGGAATTTAAAGTGAAGAAGAGGATTGTAAAATGAGAAATATGAGAGGTAAGGAGTATTTATAGGCTTAGGAAAATATTTAAAAATATATAAGTGCTTAAATTAAACATGTATACATGCATGCATCTCCATTCCCCTCCCCACCTAATTTCTGTCTGCTTCATGTACCCCCCCATGCCTCTCATGTAACTATTTATGCCATATTCTCATGTACCATGTGTTGAAAGAAGCGTTTTTATATAATAAAATATGTACACTTTTCTTTATAAAAATATTTCCTCTGATCTGTATATATATACACTTTAAAGAGAAGTATATACATGCATATATACATGTATTCATCATGTTAAAATAGTTTGTAATGTGTGCATATGTGTTTACAATAGCATTATGACATTTTAGATAACATTTAACCGATGAAAAACAATATTTCAAAAAATAATTTACAATCACATTTTATATTTTTTTCTAAACTATATATATTGTTAAACAAAATTTGAAAATTATTTTATCATCATTAGTTATTATTTAAAATAGTTTTATTTGTTAATATAAATTCATTTATTTATTATTTAAAAATATAATTAAATATCCATTTTAATAGTGATTAAATTCTGGGTCGTTACATCGCCTTTAATTATAACACATACGTGGTTTTAAAATAACGTCGAAGATGATGTTGTTGACCTTTATAAACTATAGGCTATCCACCTATTAAACAAGACATAAAACCTTTATAAGTTGTATGGCTAACTGTCGAAGATATATGGTCATCGACCCTCTTGAAACATGGGCCTCCTCACCCCTTTGAAATATTTTTAATCTATATAAAACAAGTCTCTTCAGCATTAAAGAAAGAGAAGCAACATTATTGCCATGGGGCATCCACATTAAACCAAAGTACATAAGGTCAACGACCTTGATGCACAACGACATCAAGACCTTCGACGTCACTGTAAAAATTTTGGCTTAACATTCTTTGGTTACTATGCCGTCGAAGAATATACATAGGATCGAAGTTAATATAGGCGGCATCACTGCCTTAGTAATGAAAATTGTCGAAGTGATTAGGTGTGGCATCATTGAGAACAGTGATGAAGACATGCGACATTTTCGATGTCGACATTAAGCTTTTAAAATGCTTAGAGGAATCATGAATGCACCATGCTGCCAATCATCTATTCCCACTGTTGTCCACTTTGATGCCGAAGGAATCTCCCCTAGATACTTAGGTAGCTATCATGTGCTTCTTTCATCATCAATGTCAATATTCAATAATGTAGCCTCATCGTTAGGCTTGACGACGTATGGTGGCATGGCATTATCGTAATTCTTAATAAAACTCTTTTATTACTATTTTAAGCAAAAACTTTGCACCAAATTTTATTTCTTGTCCAATTTCTATTGGATAAAGAAATTTCTTTATGAATCCTTTTTAGAAATACTGACGCACAAAATTTCCAAGTTCAAAAACATATTTAAAATAATTAATTAATATTCTTAATTAATTATCCCTTTTAAATACTTATCTAGTCGAGTAAATCCAAAACAAATTGAAATCATTTGAGAAAAATCCCAAACATTCATATAAATTAGAGAATATCCCATTCTTTACCATATAAAAATTTCAACGTCAAAAACCATATTTAATTATTTTAAATATTAAAACCCAAAATTAAGCTATTTTCTCCTTGGGAAATTCATAAATTATTTAAGGTAGCTTGGAAAATTATAAAATTAAAAATCCATCTCCAAAATATTGTTTTACATAACATATCCAAAAATCAAAACATCTAAAGGCTAAAAACTTATGTTTTACCCTTGAAACCCTTTCTAAAATTTCATAAAAATTCCCATAAATCATTGATCAATCCAAAATGATTCTATAACCTTATCTTGGCCAAAATAACCAAACTTATTCAGATACTACCCATAGTTGAATTCAAAACAGGAAATTTGAGATGGAACATTTATTATTCATCTTTAAAGTTGATGTGGGAGTTGAGATTTTATTAGAGTTGTGCTTCCTTAAGCTTTAACTTGTAAATCTCTCTTGATTGCGTGATCTTCTTCCCATTAGAATTGCCAGCCTCCTTAGGTGTTTCTTAGATTGTTTTATGAATGAGTAAAGTGAGAATGACATGAGGCGGGGAGAGGGTTAAGGGATATAAGATAGATCTTCCTATTTTTCCTTCCATGTATTTTATCTTATATGTTAAGTTTAAACAATCATACTTAATTAATTAAGTATGACATGACCTTATTAAGTTTCAGATCTCATTTTCCTTAACCCTTTACATTATTCTATTTAATTTATCTAATTAAATGTTCTAAATAATGTTTAACCAAAAATAAGGGTGTTACATTCCCCATGGAATTTTGAAAGACCATCCAATAGGTAATATAATTGGAGATGTAAACACCAGAGTCACAAGTAGAAGATAGTTAAATCAAATGGGTCATGTAGCTTTTATTTTGAATATTGAACCTAAAAACTATAAGGAAGCTGCCAAAGATGATTTTTGGATATTAGCAATGTACGGAGAACTAAATCAATTTGAAAGAAATAACGTTTGGGAACTTGTACCAAAACCGGATGATCAATCCGTTATTGGAACAAAATAGGTAATTAAAAATAAAGCCGATGAAAATGGTAATATAATTCGTAAAGCAAGATTAGTTTCTCAGAATAATCAAGAAGAAGCAATTGCCTACGAAGAAATATTTGAACTCATAGCTCGATTAGAACCAATACGAATATCACTTGCATTTGCATGTCATCACAATTTTAAATTATTTTAAATGGATGTTAAAATTGCTTTCTCAAGCGATTTTATAAAAGAAAATGTTTATGTTGAACAACCGCCTCTATTTATTCACAAAAAATTTCCAAATCACATTTTTAAACTTAAATGATGCTTTACGGTCTTAAACAAGCACCCCGTGCTAGGAATGATAGATTCAAAAGCCGTATATTAAATTCTAGTTTTCAAATTGGTAAAATTGACAGTACACTATTTATCAAAAAGGAAAATGAAGATATTTTAATCGTTTAAATTTATGTTGATGATATATTATTCGGATCTACAAATGAAAATATGTGCAATGATTTTGTAAATATGATGAAAAATGAATTTGAAATGTTTCATATAGGAGAATTAAATTTCATTTTGGGTTTACAAAGTAAACAGTTAGAAAATAAAATTTTATTTATTAAGAAAAGTATTTTAGAGAGTTATTAAAACGTTTTGGATTGGATAACACCTCAAGTAAACCCATTCCAATGAGAACTAGCTTGCGTTTAGAGAAAGATGAGAATGGTAAGGATTTTAATCAAAAACTATATATAAATATGGTACGCTCTTTACTTTATCTAATCGCTAATCAACACAATATTATGATGAGTGTTTGTTTGTGTGCTCGATTTCAAGCACAACCCAAGGAATCACATCATCGAGCCGTTATATGAATTTTGTGATATTTAACCAACACCAAAGATTACGGACTCTTTTATACGAAAAGCGGCTCTTTTGAATTAGTTTCATATAGTGATTCTGATTTTAGTGGTTGCACAACAGATCGAAAGAGCATGAGTGGCACTTGTCACTTTATCGGTCAATCTTTGATCTCATGGTTTAGTAAGAAACAAAATTGTGTTTCACTATCCACATGTGATGCCATAAAACTCCGTAATTTGGCATTAGTTATTTAATTAGTTAGTTAATTAATTAGGTTCCCAAAATGGAATTTATGCAAACATGGAATTTAACCATGAAACTTGCACAATTGCGTTCATGGCGAAATTCTGAGCAACTTTCTTATTTGGAGTTTTGCGATCGTAGTCCAAACGAAGAAGTTACAAATGAAAAATGAATTCATAACAAAAATAATTCGAATAGAATAAATTAAAGTTTATATATTAATTATCTAGGGTCCGTAGGTTGACCTGCATATTGGAGCGGTCCACCATGTGCGGTGGACCCCTAGGAAGGGGGCCGTCGACCGCTTCGTGAGTGGTGGTTAGGGTTAGCCTAGGCACAACGGCCCGGATTTAATATATTCGATCTAACGGTTGATTCTAGCGCCTATAAATTCAGCTATACCCTCCCTTCTCTTCTTATATTTTTCTAGAGGCAGTAGTGAAGCTTTGTCATTACTTATTCTTCACTTTCTTTCTAAATTATAAAATTAAGATATTTATATCTAAATTCATAAAAATTGGAGAAGAATAGAAATCTAATAAAAAGGAGAAGAGAAGTGAATCAACTATATGTGTATTTAAGGTAAATTATATATTTATATTTTTATCTATTTTCTCTTCCAATCTCAAATCTCTTCTAAGATCTGTAATTTTAATGCATATATTGTTGAATCCCTGTTTCTTATATTTTAATAATGACAACTATATCTTCATATATTTCTAGTTTATAACTATATTGCAGGTGAAAGAGCTACAACAAAGACAATATGACTATCACCAAGAAGGGTTGATCTCGTTTGAGAAATTCAAAGGTCATCTTCATCAACCTAGAGTATGTATATGGTTATAGAATTATATGTAAAATCTCCTTGATATCTCATATACACATATACACGCCTGCATATATAATTGTTTACAAAGAGCTTGTTTATTTCTATACTTCGAAAAGGCAAAAGTAAACTTATTTTTTTCTTCTAAGTTTACTTGGTTCAGTCAGCTGAGGTATTTTCTCAGTCGACTGAGGGTAGTCGACTGAGAAAATACCCATTCGACTGGACCTTAATATTTTACCATCATTCAAGTCTTTGAAATTTGCCAAAAGCTCTTCTACTCTTATTCAGTAGACTGAATTTTATACTTAGTTGACTGAATGCTTCATAACAGATACTTTCTTAAGAGTCACTTTGAAAATTTGCAACCTTTCTAATAGTCATAATCATCTATGAATGATTGCAACCGTTTGTTATATCTCTTTCATTTCTACAAATACATTACAAGATCAGAATTCAAAACTCAACTTGCTAACTTACATACTTGCCATTTCTATATTCTCTGATCTCTTAGTACTCATTGCAATTCAATTCTCAGTATTTACTCAAACTACTTCCATAATCACAAACTATACACTTTTAAGTTACCAAGGAGATTATAGGAAGAATTGTACCAGCATTTAATATCTGTGTAATTTGGAACACAAAGTTTGTCAAAGAAACTCAGTTGTATTAGCCTATTACTTCGAGCGAAGTGAGGGTTATTTGGTTAAAGTAAATACCGAAGGGGAGCTTCGGGACTGGACATAGGATGGGAGGTCCAAACTAGTATAAAATATCTGGTATGATTACTCTTATTTATCTTATACTATCATACACAGTTATATAGTTCTGCTCAGATTAGTATATATGCACTTATTATACACATAAGCCATATTATATACGATCCACCATACTCATATATAACTTACATTATATAAAGATCCTATAGCGACTAACAAAGTGGTATCAGAGCATGGCCATTTCAATCTACAGTAACACATAATTGAAAAATCATTAATATGGCATGCACTTTTGAAGAAGGTCAATCCACTACTTATCCTCTAATATTTACTGGTTCGAACTATGTTTACTGGTCAACTCGTATGAGAATTTTATAGCAAATGGGTTAGAAATATGGCTAGAAACTCAAAACAAATATGAAGCATCTAACACCGACATTAGCACTTGGACTGATGCACAAAAAGCAGCAGCATCTAATAATGCCAAAGCTATGAATGTATTGTTTTGCTCACTTGACAAAAATGAGTTTTCACGTGTCATGCTTTGCACCACCGCATATGATATGGAGCACTTTATAAATCACACATGAAGGCACAAATAAAGTAAAGCAAACTAAAATCTCGATTTTACAAAACCAATTTTCATCTTTAAATGAAAGCAAGCGAATCAATTATTGATATGTATGCTAGATTTCAAACCATTCAACACAATCTCATTACACTTGGAGTCAAATTCATAGATTTTGATTTAGTCGCATGAATTTAAAACTCTTTGACAAATGAATGGGAAAGAAAAGTTTTAACCATTAAAGAAGCCAATGATCTTTCTCAACTCAAAGTCGAAGAGCTCATGGGAAATCTGATGTCATATGAAGCTAATTTGCAGGTTATAAAGGATCAAAATCAAGAAAAGAAGAACATAGCATTCCAAGCAAGTAATGAAGATTCAGACTTAGACGAAGATGGGATTGTTTTTTTTGCCAAGAACTACAACAAATTCAAGAAGTTCAAAATGATGACCATGTTCTAAAATAATAGCAAACCAAACTCCTATAAATCAAACATCGATTAATTGCTACGAGTGTGTCCAATTTGGCCACATGAAGAAGGATTGTCCACAACTCAATAATGATAAAAAGAAAAGCAAGTTTGAGAAATTGAAGAAAAAGAAAAGTGCTTTTCAAGTAACATGGGAAGATTTGGATTCATCTTCTTCCACTGACGGTGATAGTGAAAGCGACACCGAACAAGCAAATGTGTGTTTTATGGCTAACACTGATGAGGTACACCCTCAACTTACTTATGATGAAATAATGAAAATTAGCATTGTATTAGATGATAAGTATAGAGAATCAAAAAAATAAATAAAGAATATATAGAAAAGATAACTAGAATAGAATTAGAAATTGGATTATCAAAATATTAAAAAAAATTAGAAGAAGAACTAGAAATTACTCAAAAATGTGCAACGTTAGTATCTCAAAATAACATCTTGTTACATGATTTAGAAAATTATACGTTAGAAAAAGTTAATCATGAAAAAGAAAAACTAGAATTACAAGCAAGTTTAGATTCTAGCAATATTGAAATTTATGATCTTAAAACTAAGTTAGATAATATAACAAATAATGTGACAATATTAAACAAAGGGATTTTTTTTAGAAAATTTGACTAAAATATCGAAACCATCTGGAATCAAAATGGATTTGGTTTTAAAAGCAAACAAAAGTCAAAGAATTATAGCACGTTATACACAAAATTCAAAAGGCCAAAGTTAGAAACTAAGATTAAGAATTCATACACAAATATGGTCAAAATATAGATTCCTAATGAAACAGCCCACACCCCTTAGTATCCCCAAAAAGGGCACACCAAAGGATGTGGTGCGTTATAGGTATATCTAAAGCATCACAGAGACTAAGATTCACAAGAAAAATAAGTAAAAGCAGCAGAAAATATTTAAATAATAACTTATCATTCAGAATTAAACTTCATTTCAAAATAAGTCATAAAAGCATAACATGTCTCAAAAATCTCTTATGTCTCATGAAAATACATCCCAGTCTCACAAAATCATAGTACAACAATAATAATAATCATAATCCCTCTCACAAGTGCCATAAGCCAAATGAAAAAGATGAAAAGCAGAAGAATACATCTAAAATGAGAAAACTTTGGAAATGAATCTCCAACCAACCTGAATCAACTATCCTCAACTCTGCTGGCCTATAGGGGGGAAAAGGAAAGATAGAGAAGTGGGTCAAACAATAAGTCTGGTGAGTGAAAGTAATTACTAGCATTTCTAAGCAAGGTAAAGATAATAGACTAAACAATGGTTCTAGCATGAAAGGAAAATACAGAAAAGATAAAAATCGCATAAAATATTGTTTCTGATTCTGTTTGACTGTTTGCTTTGATTGTTTGCACTTGTCTTAAACAGCTGTGATTAGGCTGAAACCCCAATCCTATCTCAACTGCTAATCTTGATTAGGCTGAAATCCTAATCCTACCCATTGATCGGCCTTTCCTATCTCTATTGTGCCACTGTGAGCCAATCATGCTGGTCCCACAGCAAAAGACACCTCTTAGCGCTTAGGATGCAATAGCGAATTATTTACGCTAATCGATGTTGCATGCTCGGTCATCGCCGATACACACTAACTGTCGCCCCCTATTTGACCCTTTATTTACCCTAATCAGCATAAGCGTGCCCAGCCTCACCCACATGTGAGACCATCAGTCCTCGACTTGAAAGGGAATGTTGCCAGTACTGGTCCTAACAAACAAATCTTCTAACTTTGCGCCCCTTGCCCAAATCCCCAAATTTGAGCCTCTATCTATTGGCCACTTGTTTACCCTAATCATCATAAGCGTGCCCAGCCTAGCCTACGTGTGAGACCATCAGTCCTAGACCTGAAAGGGAATGCTGCCGGTACGGGCCACTACTGCTATATTTGCTTATTAACTTAATCCAAGATCTAAGTTTTAAAATAAGCCCATTCTGTTATTTCTTTCTTTCTAATTATAACCTACATGTTATAATCGTTCTTGCAACTGTTACTCTTCTATTTTCTCTTTTTAGTTATAACCACTTGTTATAATTATGCTTGCAAATATCTCAAATTTGCCAATTTCAGTCCATCTCTATTTTATTTCAGTTTTTCTCATTTTTCATCTGATTTCTGTAAATTTAGTGTTTTTCTATTTTAGCTCATATTTGCGAATTCTTCTCTTTTTAATATTTTATTCGCGTCAAAAAGGATTAAATTTCTATAAAAAGAAACTAACATTTACAGGCTAAATTCCAACTTAAAACGGATGTAAATAATTGTAAATAATTGAATAAAATAGCTAAATAAAAATAGACTGAAAAGAACTTCTGAAAATTACTTAAAAACCGACTGTAAATAAATTTACATAAAAACTGTCTCAAAATTGTAGAAAAACTACAACTATTGAGAACCCTATTATTTTAAATTTCTTACAAATCTAAAATAATTACATAACACTAACCTATGGTCCTTAGCTCTAGTCCTGGGCCTTCCTGGATCCACTTCTAGGGTGTAGAATATTTTTATTAAAAAGATTTCCTCCCCAGAAAATTTTTCTATTTAGGGTTCAGCCTCAGGCAATGAACCCAATTGGGAGAAAATCTGAATGAGAAAAGTAGCTGGGTCTAGGGTTCAATTTATAGTGTGGCTTAGGGATCTCAGGCCGTCGGATTTGAAGATTTAATCCGGTGCAACCACATTATAGGCTCACTGGGAACCATCGGATGCAACTACGAACGCACGGGATTTCACTAAAAATCAAATTTACAGTCTTTGGCTTGTACCTAGACGAAATATCATCCAGGAAGAAAGGCGGGTCGACCTGAGCTATTTGCAGGTCGACCTATAGATCGACCCGACCATAGCAAGGGTCGACCTCTACGGGTCTTTTTTTTCTTCGTTTAATTATAATATAATTCTTATTTCTTGTTTCTCTCATAACTTCTCCATACTAACTCGGATTTCTATAAGTTAAATATGGAAATTGATCAGAAAATTGCCACAGACCCAATGGTGCAACTTCTGTGGCTCAATTCTGACAATTTACCAATCCTATTTAATTAATTTGTTAATTAATTATTATTACTCTAATTTTTTGGATTGTCACATTCTCTCCTCCTTAAAGAATTTTGTCCCCGAAATCTCCAAGGACAGAAGAATGAAATAAATATTTTCATCTAAATTCCACAACCACATATTCAACCATCATCCATTCCATCCATTATCCTTAAACTTTTTAATGCAATTTATGATATATGCAATAGTGTAGTGTTAATGTCCCTAACTAATGCAAAAGATTAGGCGGTCTACATATTCAGTCGACCTCCTTTTTATGCGCTCATGTTCGTGCCATTTATCCAAATGAATGCAAATTCCCTAATGACAACTGATAGTTCTATATGCATGCTACAATCACCATCCAAATGCAAAAATCATATGATAATCACCCATTTATAGCAACCATGAAATAAAAATTCAAGTGCATACACATCCATATGCATATGCTTTAGTGACCTAGTTAGGTCGATCTCTAAGAGATTATAGTGCCTAGTGTGTGTGTGTGTATATATCCATTAGCATCCACTAGCAAACAGTTGCAACCACTTGTGTCCGACATACATAACATGTTCTAGTACCATGTTTATATTCAGTCCTACCATCCATAGGTTAAAATCTACGCTTCCAAAGGATACTAAAGGAAAGAACATATTCAAAACTAAAGAGAGTTCCTTGCTATAGGTTAAAATCTCCTCAGGCTCCCATGTAGCATCCTCAATACTATCTCCCCCCTGCACCTTAACTAAAGAGAGTTCCTTATTCCTAAGCTTCTTGATATCATGTCCAACGATCTTGGTAGGAATGCGACGAACCGATGCTTCTCTCTCCACTTCAACTTCCTCAAGTTGGCTAGGTTCCACTACCTCTGTCGAATCACGTAAGCACTTTCTCAAGTGCGAAACATGAAAAATATTATGAACTCCAGTGAGCCTTTCCGGTAGCATTAACCGATACGCCATCTTCCCTATCATTTCCACAATGGGGAATGGTCCTACGAATCTAGGAGCAAGTTTCCCACTTGATCCAAACCTCACTACCTTTCTCAGCGAAGACACCTTAATGAAAACCAAATCTCCTACCTCGAACTCAATATCCCTTCTCCGCTTATATGCATAGGATTTCTGTCTATCTTGGGCCGTCTTCATTCTTCTTCTAATCAAATCAATCTTTTCCGAAGTCTCTTTAACCATGTCGAGACCAAGCAGCAATCTTTCTGTAGACTCCAACCAACACGAAGGCGACTTGCAAGGTCTTCCATAAAGGACTTCAAAAGGAGCCATCCCAATGCTACCCTGAAAACTATTATTATAAGCGAATTCCACTAATGGAAGGTGCTCCTCCCAAGTCCCTCCAAAATCAAGGATGCATATCCTCAACAAATCCTGAAGAACTCCATTAACTCTCTCTATTTGGCCATCCGTTGGAGGGTGATAGGCCGTACTCAATCTAAGCTGTGTCCCTAAAGCCTCTTGCAAGCTCATCCAAAACTCGCTAATAAAGATAGGGTCTCTGTTGCTCACTATGCTAGAGGGAACTCCATGAAGTCGGACTATCTTACGAACGTATATGGATGCCAAATAAGGTGCTGTCCTCTTACTCTTTACAAGAATGAAGTAGGCGCTCTTAGTCAAATGATCTACAATCATCCAAATACCGGTATTCCCCTTCCTAGATCAGGGTAAACCATCTACGAAGTCCATCGAAACACTATCCCATTTCCATTCGGCTACATCTAATGGTTGAAGTTATCCACCAGGCCTCTGCTGCTCTGCCTTAACCCTTTGGCACACAAGACACTTAGCCACAAACTCTGCTACATCCTTCTTCATGTCACTCCAATAAAACACTCTCTTCGTGTACCTATACATCTTATCGCCACCCGGATGAATAGTCATCCGGGAATGGTATGCTTCTGCTAGAACTGCACTCATCAAGTCATCAGTGTGGGGGACACAAAGTCTTCCATCTCTTCTTAGCCACCTTTTACTATCGATGGAATAACGTTGGAGATTTCTAGAGACCTATCCTCTACTAATCCTATCGAGAATATCCACAAGCTCTGAATCCTCTCGCTGCCTTGAGCCAATCTGATCTACGAGGGTAGGCTTAACCTCAAGTGCTGCCAATAATCCTGGAGTAATGTCCATAGAGGGCTTAAAATCAAAGGTGGAAATAAACTCTAGGCTTTTCCACTCCATGAACATTGGGCTAAGGTTTGTTCTCTTTCTACTTAATGCATCCGCAATCACGTTCCCCTTGCCAGGGGTATAAGCTATCTCAAAGTCATATGATGCCAGAAACTTCATCCAACGTTGCTGCCTCAAGTTTAAATCCTTTTGTGAGAATGGGTACTTCAATGATTTATGGTCAGTGAAAAGCTGGAACATCTCTCCTAGCAAGTAATGTCTACAAGACTTGAGCGTGAAAACAATAGCAGCCAGCTCCAAATCATTGGTGGGGTAGTTCTTCTCATGAGTTCTCAACTGTCTACTCCCATAGCATACTACCCTCCCCTCATGTATCAATACTGCCCCAAGGCCAGTCCCACAAGCATCAGTGTATACTGTAAAAGGCTTAGCTCCATCAGGTAAAACTAACACTGGTGCACTAGTAAGGGCCCTCTTTAGCGTTGTGAAGGATTCCTCGCAATCCACGTACCACATGAATGTCGCATTCTTCTTAGTGAGGCGAGTAAGCGGCGCTGAAATCTTAGCAAAATCTCTGGTAAACTTCCTGTAATAACCAGCCAAACCTAGAAAGCTTTTAACTTCGGTAATGTTCTTAAGGGCCTTCCAATCCTGTACCGCTACTACCTTAGCGGGATCCACCACTAGACCCTCTCTTGAGACTACATTCCCTAAGAAACGCTCCTCCTCACGCCAAAAGTGACACTTCGAGAATTTTGCTTTCAATTGATGAACATGAAGTGTACGAAGAACATCCTCATGGTGCATAGCATGCTCTTCCATACTCTTCAAAAACACCAGAATGTCGTCCATAAACACTACAACAAACTTGTTAAGGACATCTCGAAAAACATGGCTCATTAGATCTACAAAATAGGTTGGGGCATTGGTCAGCCCAAATGGCATAACCAACCACTCAAAGAATCCATCGGGTGTCTTAAATGTTATCTTATAGATGCTATCGTCAACGACCCTAAGCTGATGAAATCCAGTGGCAAAGTCAAGCTGAGAAAATACTAAAGAGCCAACCAACTGATCGAAAAGATCATCTATCCTAGGAAGTGGGTAACGGTTCTTCTTCGTGATCTTATTCAACTCTCTATTGTCTACGCAAAGTCGAAGGGAACCATCCACCTGTGTAGCGAAGACGACTGGCGCCCTCCACTCAAATATGCTTCGTCTGATGAAGCCTTGCTCTAATAGCTCACCAATCTGCTTACTTAACTCCTTCGTCTCCCTAAGAGCCATATGTCTCATGGGCAATGCCACTGGCTTAGCATTGTCATTCAGATAGATCCTAAAGTCGATCTCTCTCTTAGGGGTGGCCCCATAAGCTTCTCAAAATCGTCTGGGAAATCTCTAACAACTGGAACTGAATCTAACTCTCCTAGTGATGAATTAAGGGAATAAAGGAAGCTCAACATGACTTACCCTAGTAGGTCGCAAGAAACCTCAAGGGTCCGTCTACTACATGTCCCTAGCTGACGACTTTCCTCTCGCAATCCAACATCACACCATAAGTGGATAACCAGTCCATCCCTAAAATCATCCCATACCCCGAAAATCACAATACATAGGCGTCACAATCAAACTCTACGCATAGTATAAAAATTTTCAAACCCCTACAAATCATGGATAAATGTGTCGATCCTCCTTTGGGGTTTGAAACAAATATATGGTCTACAACTAGAGAAATATCTAAGTGTAAACAATCAACTTAGGAACCAGAAATGAAAGAATGCGATGCTCTGAAGTCAAGAAGAGTCCGAATAGGAAAATCCGAAATAGAGATCAAACCTTCTATAGAGACTTTCCTACCTCGATCTGGTCCACTACTAGAAGGTGCTGCATCCAAAGCATGTACTTGCACCGTAGTTGCGCCTGCTCTCTGCCCCGTCCTCTGAGGACAAGCTCTACTAAGGTGTCCAGGCTGCCCACAGTTGTAACACCTCCCCTTCATCGTGTCCTTCTTACAGTCCTTTGAGTAATGCCATACCAATCCACAATTATGACACTTCTCGCCCTTCTTGATATGTCCCTTTTGAGGTCCTCCTCCTTTCTTCTTGTCCTTATCCTTCTTATTCTTCCACCACTACTTCTTAGAGTTTTATGATTTAGGAACCTCCTTAACCTCTTCTTCCTTATCAACATCTTAAATGAGAGCCATTTCCACAAGTGACTCATACGTCGCTCCTATAGGTACATGTGTCAATGCTAACCCTTGGAAGGGTTGGTCCAAACCCTTAGGAAACTTGGTGGCCTTCTTATGCGGTGTATTAACAAGCTCCATCCCGAACCTCGATAACTCATTAAACTGATTTATATACTCTTTCACCAAAAGACTCCCCTGCTCAGACTAATGAACTTCTCCAACTGCATGCTTTCCTCGGCTTGCGACAAGAACTTTTTCTCAAAACTTTCCCGAAATCCAACCCAACCAATATCTCTACCCTCCATCTCTACAATCTCCCACCGGTAAGAAGTCTATCCCTTCTGCTGCCAAGATGCAAGCTGAACTCTTTTTCGGTCCTCCAATTATAACAGCCCAAATATCCACCCTGTATCCCTCAACCAAGTTCGTGCCTCTACGAAATCCTCCGTGCCAGAAAAAGTCTTACCTCCGAGATTGGCGAAGTCCTTGCATAGCTTAAAAAAATTAGCTTTTGCAGGTGGATTAACGGGATCTCCACTCGCCGGTGCAGCATTGGGCGCTTGCCCTTGCACCTCTGGTGCCGTAGCTTGGAGGAATCTACGGAACTAGCCAGGGATTTGGACACCCTTTGGAAGATTTGGGGCGTCCACCATTCTATGCAAAGAAAAGAAAATTTAGGCTTGAAAGAATCGAAATAAGATTGAATTGGACTTTGAGGGGAGTTTTATAAAAACTCTCTTATGTTAGAACCTCAATTTGTTGGATTTTAATGACAACAACTATATAATTATGTCAAAGAATCTCTAAGCTAATTTGCAGGTACATGAACATCAAAAAGAGATAATCAAATACGTTCAAAATGAAGATACACAGTACAAAAGTATGAAAGAATGTATATGGAGATACAAGAAGAGATATCTACGATAGAGACAAGACGAAGGTGACAAACAAAGTATTATTAGTCATAGAGTGTCGTGTCTAGAGTTTACAAATGTTAAAATCTTCTCAAAATGATATACACACATATACATTCATATTTTAAATGAAAAATCAAGTTTTCAAAAATTGCATGGAGCGGGACTCGAACTTGGGTCACTAGTTCAGAAGGCAAGTGCTCTAACCATTTGAGCTATGATAATTTTTTTGTTATAGGCCAAATTCAGACGTTTGAATAATGTCATTCAGACGTCTGAATGCTGAAACCTGAATATTGTTTCACAATATTCAGACGTCTGAATGAAAATATTCAGACGTTTGAATCAGGTCAAAAATGACCTATTTGCTTTCTGATTTGCACGTGAACGATTTCAGAAGTCTGAATTCTATTTTTCAGACGTCTGAATTCCTATAATGGCTATATTTCTGAACAGACATTTCTCTTCCATAAAGAGATACGACTTTTAATTAACATGTATGACCATATACTTTCATGATAACTATTCATGAACAATTGCACCTTTTGATAATCTATATAAACATGTTAGAATCATCAGTTTAAAAAAAACCTAATTGATCTAAATCTTTCTATTCTTAATCTACTTTGATTCTAACACACTCTTGTGCATTCAAGTTCATACAAAATCATTCATTTACTTCCATATTCTTCACATACACACATATATATCAAAAGGAGAAGATTATATGAAGGTTGTACTATCAAGAGACAAATCCGTGTTATCAAGAACACACTGTGTCAAATACTCTTTGTATAAGTTGAAGTCCTGTTCTGCTGCTCAGGCGTGTGAAGTCCTCTTCGGCTGTTGAGGCGAAATCTTGTTATGTTGCTCATGTCCCTGTTCGGCTGCTCAGGGGTTGTATAGACCTGTTCCTTCGGGTTAAGTGAGGGTTGTTGTTTTAGTGAAATTCCAGAAGGAGTCTGGGACTGGACGTAGAACGGGAAGTTCGAACCAGTATAAAATTTCCTGGTGTGCTTGTTTTTTATTTTATTTACTTTACTGTAATATCAGTCTTTAGTTTTATACTTCTGCACTGCTTGTTTTACACTGTTCCATGTTACATGATCCATACAAACGTTCATTTGGTATCAGAGCATAGCCTTTTTCATTTGGTATCAGAGCCTGGAATTCTATCGATCGTCACAACATCATAGAATAATGGCTAGAAACGATCTAGTCGAAATACAACATGCAAAATCCCTGTCAAAGCCACCAGTGAAGACTACAAAAAGGTACTTTCTGATTTACAAATTTTGGTAAAATATAATAATGAATTAATTAATGTAAGCAATAAGATTTCAAAGCTTAATTTTATTATCTTAGAAAAGATGAAATCTGTTGAACTTGAAAATGAGAAATTGAAAAATGAGAAGTTAGATTTAGAAAATCAACTTGGTGTTTTAAAGAATAATTTTGAGGCTCTTACAGATTTTCTAGATGAACAAAACACCATATTTGAGAAAGAGAGAGAAAAATTTTCAAAATAAATTTTTGATTTGAAAAGACAAAATGATTTACTACAATCCTCTTTAGATAATTCAGAATCTCAAAATTTCCTTCTCAAAATTGAAACTGTACGTTAAAAAATGAGAATACTGAATTAAATGAGTAAATTGATATTTTAAATAATAGTAATATTTCTTTTGAAAATAATAATTGTGACTTTAAAGCTAAATTTGATAAACTTAACAGTGAAGTCGCAAAATTTAATAAAGGTCAAAACGATTTAAACATGATTTTATCCAGTTCTAGACCGTTACATGATAAAAGTGGTTTAGGATATAATAAAATTGATCGTAGAAATAGCACTAGATATGCTTTCATGTATAGTAAAAACGTTAGTGCTAGTACTAAATTTCGAGTAAAGTTTAAATCCAATTTTTATAGAAATTCAAATACTGCTATGACCAATAATGTTTATAATTTCTCTAGAAGTACAAAATCATTGACCAGAAATATGAATAAAAATTATCTAAGTATTTGGGTTCCTATTAATTGGATAAATAGAGAAAAATACATTGATGATTATTTTTATATGGTAGTTAATAATGAAAATTATATTTATAAAGGTTCAACCACACCCAAATGGGTATGGTTTCCTAAAACCTAACCTTTGGACATTAACATAATAAGTGGGTACCGAAAATGATTATTATTTTTTGTAGGTACTCGGAAAAACAAAAGGAAAAGGATAGATTTTGGAATTTTAAAGAATGTTCCATATGTTTATTAGAATTACGTGCTTACAATGAAATATAGACTTCAGCAAATATGGTAAAATCTATTTTATTTTTCCTTCATAATTAATAATTAGTTTATCTCGTTATTTACAAGATATTTTATATAATTTATTATATTCCCTCATTCTTTTTTATAATGACAAAGGGGGAGAAATTCATATGCATATTAAAAAAGGGAGATATTATACTTAGAGGGAGATGTTATACTTAGGGGGAGCTTTAAACATATTAATATTATTTTTTATATAGAATGAATATTTTTTAAAATTGTATAGTTGTCATCATCAAAAAGAGGGAGAATGTTAGAACCACAATTTGTTGGATTTTAATGACAACAACTATACAATTATGTCAAAGAATCCCTAAGCTAATTTTCAGTTACATGAACATCAAAAAGAGATAATCAAATACGTTCAAAATGAAGATACACAGTACAAAAGTATGAAAGAATGTATATGGAGATACAAGAAGAGATATATACGATAGATAAGACGAAGGTGACAAAATAAGTATTAGTAGTCAAAGAGTGTCGTGTCTAGAGTTCACAAATGTTAAAATCTTCTCAAAATGATATACACACATATACATTCATATTTTAAATGAAAAATCAAGCATGGAGGGGGACTCGAACTCAGGTCACTAGTTCAGAAGGCAAGTGCTCCAACCATTTGAGCTATGATAATTTTTTTGTTACAGGCTAAATTCAAACGTCTGAATAATGTCATTCAAACTTCTGAATGCTGAAACCTGAATATTGTTTCACAATATTCAGACGTCTGAATGAAAATATTCAGACGTCTGAATCAAGTCAAAAATGTCCTATTTGCTTTCTGATTTGCACGTGAACGATTTTAGAAGTCTGAATTCTATTTTTCAAACGTCTGAATTCCTATAACGGCTATATTTATGAACAGACATTTCTCTTCCATAAAGAGATACGACTTTTAATCAACAGGTATGACCGTATACTTTCATGATAACTATTCACGAACAATTGCACCTTTTTATAATCTATATAAACATGTTAGAATCATCAGTTTTTAAAAAAACTTAATTGATCTAACTCTTTCTATTCTTAATCCACTTTGATTCTAACACACTCTTGTGCATTCAAGTTCACACAAAATCATTCATTTACTTCCATATTCTTCACATACACACATATATATCAAAAGGAGAAGATTATAGGAAGGTTGTACTATCAAGAGACAAATCCGTGTTATCAAGAACACACTGTGTCAAATACTCTATGTATAAGTTGAAGTCCTGTTCTGCTACTCAAGCGTGTGAAGTCCTCTTCTGCTATTGAGGCGAAATCCTATTCTGTTGCTCAGGTCCCTGTTCGGCTGCTCAGGGGTTGTATAGACCTGTTCCTCCGGGTTAAGTGAGGGTTGTTGTTTTAGTGAAATTCCAGAAGGAGTCTGGGACTGGACATAGAACGGGAAGTTCGAACCAGTATAAAAATTCCTGGTGTGCTTGTTTTTTATTTTATTTACTTTACTCTATTATCAGTCTTCAGTTTTATACTTCCGCACAGCTTGTTTTACACTGTTCCATATTACATGATCCATACAAACGTTCATTTGGTATAAGAGCCTGGAATTCTATCGATCGTCACAACATCATAGAATAATGGCCAGAAAACGATCCAGTCGAAATACAATAGGCAAAATCCCTGTCAAAGTCACCAGTGAAGACTACAAAAAGGTACTTTCTGATTTACAAATTTCGGTAAAATATAATAATGAATTAATTAGTGTAAGCAATAAGATTTAAAAGCTTAATTCTATTATCTTAGAAAAGATGAAATCTGTTGAACTTGAAAATGAGAAATTGAAAAATGATAAGTTAGATTTTTGAAATCAACTTGGTGTTTTAAAGAATAATTTTGAGGCTCTTACAGATTTTCTAGACGAACAAAACACAATATTTGAGAAAGAGAGATTTAACGACCCGTTATTTTGGACCATTCGCATCCATTATAAGTGTATAGGTAGACACTCATGTCGGAATTGAATTGCTCAAAATACCGCGTTGTTAATTTAAATTTGGAAAAACTGAACATATACAGTAAATAAATAATCACAGATCACAGACACAGAGTAATAAATGCAGCGGAAATAAAAGAGATAGTAGTTCATGAAGCTACTATATGAATATATAAGATACATCAGAGTTTACAACAGAAGAGTAATACGATACATCAGATACAAATCAGAATACATCACTGGAATATCGAATACTGAAAGCAGAATAGATGGCTGGATCTTCAAGCAAAGCTCCAACTTCAAAGGTGAGTCTCGAATACTGGTACACTCAGTCTGACCCGAGCGTAATGCAAAACACAAAACACTCGAGTCAGGATTAACATTCTTATATCAATAAATCCAACTCAAGTGAAATAGCAACTGAAATACAAGTAACTTAAAGGATGTTTGGAATAACCATCCTTTAAGGATCCGTTAAACTATCTACTAGGTAGTAATGTACGCTAAGTAGATAATGTCTATCAGTAATATAAGGTATCAAAATAGTGTTAAGTCATGGCCCATTCCACCCTTAACACATTTTTATTCCCAAGAGCATATACAAGACCGTAGTTTCCCCAAAACCGGAAGTCACCAGAGGGCAATCCATATACTAAAGGTACAAAACAAATCGTAGTGGTCGCGTATAGGGATACAAGTATGACAAGGCACATGAGGCAATACCCAAGGTAGTGAAACTACCGTTCGCCTGATCCGGACTGGTGAGAACGCATCGCCGCAGCGACCGCAACACCGCGAAACAACACTCCCAAAATCAAGGGTGCACCAATCGACAACAAGTAATGAGTAGTTCGAAGAAGTGTGTTCGCTTGAGGTAGCTGACCTCCATTGGCCCGGCACGGCTCCTGTTTTAGTCATTTCCAATTTGACACAAGTGTCAAGGCTATCCATTATCGTTCTCTTTCTTCAGTCATCACGAACATCATTCCAACCACTTCGTTCTGGATCACACTCCGCGTATAGTTATTAAAGTGGTTTTCGGTTTAGACAGAGAGTACGTCCCTAACCGATTCCGGTCTCTTTAATAACTTCATAATTATTACACCGATTGGTCATTTATTTATTTCAAAACCAAATCAAATTCAATTCCAATTAGAATTTATAAACCAACATTTCATTTGTCTTTCCAATTCAATTTCCATAATTTACGTTTCAAAACTTCCAAATTACCATTTCAAAATCTTATAATTCAATTTCTATTTAAAACAATTCAAATATTGATTCAAGTTCGTATATAAGTTTCATTCCGAAATCATTTAAATAAATTTTATTTAACATTCAAATCAATTTAAACTCATTTATCGATTTCATTCAATATTCGTTAAGTAAATTTATCATTCAAAACAATTCTATTTAATTTCCAATTGATTAAATCAATTTCTTAAGTTCAACTTCATTATATCAAAACTTACAAATTGAATTAAATTAAATTCGTCAAATCAAATTCTTTAACTTTCAAGTCTTACATTAATTTCAATAAATCACATTCTATTTCTTGTTAAAGAAATTCAATCTCACTTATTTACTTACTTAAATAATTTTCCAAAACTTAATTTTATTCATTTATGAGGTTCAAATTTACTTATTCAAAGTTCAATTTCTCTTATCAAAGAATTCAAATTTTTATTTAATTATCAAATAATTCACTCTTATTTAATTATTAAATAATTCAAAACTTAATTATTAAATAATTTCAAGGTTTAATAATTTCAAACTTAATTATAATTTCAAACTTAATTATTAAATCATTTCAAACTTAATTCAATTATTTCTCAAATTAAACAACATTCTTTCATCAATTACATTGTTTATATTTTGTTTCATATGATTAAATATTAACATTTTCCTTTCATAAAAATTCAAATTCCAACTTCATTTCAAAACCATTTTTATTTATTCAAATCAAATCTTCATTTCATTTTAAATCAAAGTATTGACCAATCGGGTTTTATTTAATTCTCTATCCTAGGTCCAAGTTAAATTTGGTTATTTATCATTTCAACCCGATTCCAATTCAATTCAAAATCAAAACATAGCAAAGGGAACTTGTAGTGTGATAACTGGGATGGTGTCAAAGTAAATAAACAAGCAATAACAATAATCAATATCAATCTGATAATCAATTCGAATAATCCCGAAACAACCGTATTAATTCACATTGTTATTTGTGCGAATTAATATAATTATTTCTAGAATCTACACTATCATTTCATGTAGATTAAAGATTATTATACAAATTATTCTATGCAATTCTACACTTGACATCAATTATTCAATTTCATACTTCATCAGTTAATACAACATAAATTCATATGGTTCAAGGGTAATTAACTATTTTCTATGTGTCAATTTATTGAAACATTTAAAGGGGTCATATTATATAAATTTCGTCTAACTAAATTCAACATATGTATCAATTCAAATTTCTAACAATCCTACGTCAAATTCAATTGCATAATATTTATCACTTTCTACATTACAATTTAACATCCAATATAACAACAATCAATCAATCAATTATCGACCAAACTGTAATATCATCGCATAAATAATTAATAGATAATAGTGTCAGATGTCATAGGTGAACAGATACAGGTAATAGCATATATAACAGTGTAAATAACTAACAGCAGCAGCATATTTCAATTGTCGTCTCAATTGAAATCAAATTTAATAAATAAAAGAACATTAACCGTGAGTGATTGCTCACCTTTCGAGGCTAGAGATTAGACAAGAATTGAGCTACGAATTCCAAAGCAATGTTAGTTGGACAAGATTCGACGAACAAAGCTGATGGTTTGAATTGATGAGAACGAATCAGAATCATCTAGACAGAAACAGGACATACATTATTATATTTTTCCATGAAATCGATCTTTAGTTTAAGACGAAAAATAATATATATAAAATTAAAAATCATCATTCTTAAATATGCATATCTAAAAATCAATACTTACATATTTATACTACTAGATACACACAGCTAAGATGCAGACCCCATATATATCACATGTATTCAACCTATATAACTAATATGTTCAACCCAAGCTTATATCTAACTAATATATTATAACCTATATATAATAGATAATAGGATAATATAAATATATATATAAAACTGGAATTTTCCTTTCGAATATTATAACAAAATAAAACAGTAAACACAATTGTAAGTAAAACTATATAACAAATTTATAATATAATATATAATACTTGTATATATAAATGTACAAAGTACGTAGAATAAAATTTATGTGCAGACTCAACATGTAGCCGAATACTCAAATATATATAACAAGTTTAAAATCACTATTCAGTAAATTCTTAATTACCCTTCAAAGTATTGTATATACGCAACCTTCCCATCTTTGAAACAAATGTATATATATAATTGGAAATTAAATAAATGTTTATATAAACTTTATAACTTTTAAAATAATATGTATATAAAATATTACAGTTCAATACCGATACTTACATAAGCTTGCACAAACATATGTAAATTGATTCGAAACATATTATATATATACTATCATACGCATGTAAGGCTGTGTATTGAATAAAAACATACAAAGATTTATATATATCTTATATATAAATATGAACAACAGATTCAAATATACTTGGATGGAAACTTTAAATGAAAATAATTCAAATAAAACATTTGTATATACTAACGAATATATATTCTGACTTATACATCGATACAACTATATCCACTTATATAATACGTATTACAAATATAAATGTAAAATAACTTAATATATGAACTCTTACAGAAATAAATAAACACTTATATAAATAATATATATACAACTTGTATGTACCGACAGCAATTTGTATAAACTTCAATTTATAAAAGAACAAATATATATACTTACATTTTGGCATTTGAAAATGAGAGGGAAAAAGAGCCGAGTAGGGAAGGTGATGACCATGCGGGATATTTACGTGATGGACGCAAGGGCTGTGACTTTTGTCAAGCGAAGGCTGGGTCAGATCTAGGTTGATCGGTTGATGGCGGAGGTGAAGCTTGTATGATGGAGAGGCAGGGGAGGATCGAAGGCTAGTCGAGTGGAAGCTTCATGTTGCGATTGGAGCACGGTCAGAGGGGTTGGTGGCGCGTCGGGTCTGTTTTCGGCGAGGTGTTGATTGTTGTAGTGCTCGGGGAGGAGGCTGCAGCCAAGATGGCTAACGTGCGGCACTGCCAGATGGCAGGTGAGGACGGTGGTGCTGCCACGGCATGATATGCCTGCACGCGAAGATGAAGAAGGGAGGTGGTTCTCGGTCAGTGCTCAGAGGTGGGTAATTTGCTTGGCTAAAGAGCAATGGAAGGAAGGTGGGTGTTTGGCTGAGGCGATAGGGAAGAAAAATGGATAAGAAAGGAACATGTTGCCACTTTATATTCTCTGTTATAATTAGAACTGAATACAAGAGAAAGGGAAGAAGTGAAAAAAAATAGATCTGAGAGGTATGCAAAACGTAAGTATGGAGAAGAAGTGAAAGGACAGAGCCATTCGAACCAAAAATATGTTTTGGGACCAACAAAAAAAATGGAATGATGGTACTGCAATAGCTGGTCATTTATTCTCCCAAAATAAATGCATAGTAAATGACAGTGGTTGGTAAAGCTAGCCGTTTGAAAGTTTGAATGGATAGGGAATGTCAAAGACCCGAACTGTTCCGATATGATTATCCGATCCATCGATTTTGCCGAGCACCAATACCAAAATACAAAAATATATATACCGTAGAGATCAGTATGATGAAACGATCAAAATGGTATACAGATGTCAGTGGTACGATTGAATCATAAAAATTCAAATTTTCTACTATCGAAAAATGCAAGAAAAACGCAGAAAAATAAGATTGACGGAGCCAAAGAAGTCCGAATTTCGAAAAACGAAAAATGACGCCTTGCTCAGAAGAAGATTTAGAATTTTTTTTCTATGTAAAAATATTTAGGTTTCGGAAACATTTTATTTTCATTGCTTTTTAACTGATTAAATTGAAGTAAATTTACGCGCGAAATAAACTTTCATCTTTTCGGACGAAAATTTACCAGTTGCTATGTTTTACTAAACGCATTACAAATATCAAATTTATATTTCAAAAATTTATCGTTTAAAATTTCACAAAATTTTAATTAATAACGTTATTTAAACTAGTTAAATTTACGGGTCGTTACACTCTCCCCCACTCAAAACTTTTCGTCCTCGAAAAGGAACGAGGTAGGAGAATAGAAACAACCAGACAGAAAAACAGATTTGAAATACAAAATAACAATTAATTTAAACCATAAAAATTCAAATTTAAATTAATTGATATTCAATAATTAATTTAATCCATTTGATTTCACTAAAATCAATCTCAACTATTTCTAAATTCATTATCTTATTATCCAATTATCTTCAATTTACAATTTCTAAAACCATAAATTTGAATAGTCTTTTATTATAATCATATTTTTTTCAGCAATTTAAATTCTTCTTTATTCCAAATTATTGTTAAATTTATTTTACTTAATATATCTAATCACGTATATTTAACCCATATAAATAAATTTAAACTATAAAATTTTCGATTTAAATTAATTTACATCTACTAATTGCTTTTAAATTCAAGGTATTTTCATATGTTGATCAAATTTCAATTTTATTAATTCTTTCAAAACAATTTATTTCATTATTAACTGAGTTTTATTTATTATCCTACCTAACTCTATTAACATCTTTATAATCAAAATTTAGTGTATAACATTTATTATAAACACTCAAATTTTATTTACAAATTCAATTTATCTTATATATTATCCAATTACATATTCAACTTCTGAATGATTTAGGTAAGTTGTATTAGAATGCAGTTGAACAATATACAAATAAAATTTTCCCAATTCAATTATTCAAGTTTAAATATTTATTCCAAATTTTGGTTTTATTTATAATTAAAATCATCCTTTTACAAAATTTAAGAATTAGATTTCCGATTAACTTTAAACAATTTAGAAATATATATAATATATTTATATCAAATCAAATTAAATTTTAAAATAAGATACCTATATATATGTGAATCAAAATATACTGACGAAATTCAAATCAAATTTTTTTTCTTTTCTCAAAATAAAACCGTAGCAAAGCTACAGAATGGTTTCTTCACTTCGAAACTCGAAAATGAATGTCGATGATGCGGCCGCCATCACCGAAATTTATTTCCCAGCGACAAAATAGGAGAGCACTGATTCAAACATTTAAAATTCTTTGAAATGATTTCAATTTGAACACATTTAAAACTATACACCTAAAACTTTCAAATCAAAGTTGGAAATCACCGGAAATTAAATCCTCAAATTCTGATTTAAATTCATTTTAATTCCAAATTAAAATTTTAAACCATGTTCTATAATTTCATTAATTTATCATATTAGAATAATCAATGGTGTTCCAAACAATAAATGAAAATCAAATATTATCATTTTTGACAACAGATTCATTAACAATTTAATTTCATAATATAATCTTACAAAACTTTATTTTATTTACCAAAGTTGAAAACGAAATTGTGTCAGTTTGCTCTGCTCAAGTGTTTTGGAAATCCTATCGATAGCGTTGATCAGACGAATCGATCGGAAACCCAAATCAACATCAACAACTCAAACAACACAATATATAAAACATTTTTATATAAATTTACAAATACACTTCCTCGCTCGACGATACAAGAATGGATTCAAAGCAAGGATAGAGATTCAAATTTGATGGACTCAAATCAAAGAGAATTTTGATTCGAAGACAAATTCGAAAGAAAAGATAAGATGATTCAATAACAGAATCGGGAGATGGTAACTTTATTAAATTCACGGGCAACCTTAACCGGGTCGTCCGTAACTTCAAGAATATGATCGATGATGAATTCCGAGGTAAATCAACACTCGATCTTAAGAGATGGGATTCAGGTATAGCAGGGAATAGATAGCATCGTAAACCGAGGATACCGAAATCTCCGGTAAATCGATGCCTATTATAAAGGAGTTTTGCTCCTTTACGAATCATTCGAAGATTGGAGAGACCGCCGATTTATTATAGATATCATTTGAAGTGGAGTTATAGGATGCTCCAGCGTTGGAAGAAGACGAATAGTGAGGGACACGAATGAATTTCGGAACCGCAGGGAACGTTCCAAAATTCAAAGGAATTGAGTCAAAGGAAGAGATTGAAACTCGAATGAGAGTTATTCTGTAAATACATTTACCCTATATGTTAAGTTTTGCCTAGAGCTACCAAAGTCTGATACCAACTGTAACGACCCGTTATTTTGGACCATTCGCATCCATTATAAGTGTATAGGTAGACACTCATGTCGGAATTGAATTGCTCAAAATATCGCGTTGTTAATTTAAATTTGGCAAAACTGAACATATACAGTAAATAAATAATCACAGATCACAGACACAGAGTAATAAATGCAGCGGAAATAAAAGAGATAGTAGTTCATGAAGCTACTATATGAATATATAAGATACATCAGAGTTTACAACAGAAGAGTAATACGATACATCAGATACAAATCAGAATACATCACTGGAATCATCGAATACTGAAAGCAGAATAGATGGCTGGATCTTCAAGCAAAGCTCCAACTTTAAAGGTGAGTCTCGAATACTGGTACACTCAGTCTGACCCGAGCGTAAAGCAAAACACAAAACACTCGAGTCAGGATTAACATTCTTATATCAATAAATCCAACTCAAGTGAAATAGCAACTGAAATACAAGTAACTTAAAGGATGTTTGGAATAACCATCCTTTAAGGATCCGTTAAACTATCTACTAGGTAGTAATGTACGCTAAGTAGATAATGTCTATCAGTAATATAAGGTATCAAAATAGTGTTAAGTCATGGCCCATTCCACCCTTAACACATTTTTATTCCCAAGAGCATATACAAGACCGTAGTTTCCCCAAAACCGGAAGTCACCAGAGGGCAATCCATATACTAAAGGTACAAAACAAATCGTAGTGGTCGCGTATAGGGATACAAGTATGACAAGGCACATGAGGCAATACCCAAGGTAGTGAAACTACCGTTCGCCTGATCCGGACTGGTGAGAACGCATCGCCGCAGCGACCGCAACACCGCGAAACAACACTCCCAAAATCAAGGGTGCACCAATCGACAACAAGTAATGAGTAGTTCGAAGAAGTGTGTTCGCTTGAGGTAGCTGACCTCCATTGGCCCGGCACGGCTCCTGTTTTAGTCATTTCCAATTTGACACAAGTGTCAAGGCTATCCATTATCGTTCTCTTTCTTCAGTCATCACGAACATCATTCCAACCACTTCATTCTGGATCACACTCCGCGTATAGTTATTAAAGTGGTTTTCGGTTTAGACAGAGAGTATGTCCCTAACCGATTCCGGTCTCTTTAATAACTTCGTAATTATTACACCGATTGGTCATTTATTTATTTCAAAACCAAATCAAATTCAATTCCAATTAGAATTTATAAACCAACATTTCATTTGTCTTTCCAAATCAATTTCCATAATTTACGTTTCAAAACTTCCAAATTACCATTTCAAAATCTTATAATTCAATTTCAATTTCTATTTAAAACAATTCAAATATTGATTCAAGTTCGTATATAAGTTTCATTCCGAAATCATTTAAATAAATTTTATTTAACGTTCAAATCAATTTAAACTCATTTATCGATTTCATTCAATATTCGTTAAGTAAATTTATCATTCAAAACAATTCTATTTAATTTCCAATTAATTAAATCAATTTCTTAAGTTCAACTTCATTATATCAAAACTTACAAATTGAATTAAATTAAATTCGTCAAATCAAATTCTTTAACTTTCAAGTCTTACATTAATTTCAATAAATCACATTTTATTTCTTGTTAAAGAAATTCAATCTCACTTATTTACTTACTTAAATAATTTTCCAAAACTTAATTTTATTCATTTAAGAGGTTCAAATTTACTTATTCAAAGTTCAATTTGTCTTATCAAAGAATTCAAATTTTTATTTAATTATCAAATAATTCACTCTTATTTAATTATTAAATAATTCAAAACTTAATTATTAAATTATTTCAAGGTTTAATAATTTCAAACTTAATTATAATTTCAAACTTAATTATTAAATCATTTCAAACTTAATTCAATTATTTCTCAAATTAAACAACATTCTTTCATCAATTACATTGTTAATATTTTGTTTCATATGATTAAATATTAACATTTTCCTTTCATAAAAATTCAAATTCCAACTTCATTTCGAAACCATTTTTATTTATTCAAATCAAATCTTCATTTCATTTTAAATCAAAGTATTGACCAATCGGGTTTTATTTAATTCTCTATCCTAGGTCCAAGTTAAATTTGGGTATTTATCATTTCAACCCGATTCTAATTCAATTCAAAATCAAAACATAGCAAAGGGAACTTGCAGTGTGATAACTGGGATGGTGTCAAAGTAAATAAACAAGCAATAACAACAATCAATATCAATCCAATAATCAATTCGAATAATCCCGAAACAACCGTATTAATTCACATTGTTATTTGTGCGAATTAATATAATTATTTCTAGAATCTACACTATCATTTCATGTAGATTAAAGATTATTATACAAATTATTCTATGCAATTCTACACTTGACATCAATTATTCAATTTCATACTTCATCAGTTAATACAACATAAATTCAAATGGTTCAAGAGGAATTAACTATTTTCTACGTGTCAATTTATTGAAACATTTAAAGGGGTCATATTATATAAATTTCCTCTAACTAAATTCAACATATGTATCAATTCAAATTTCTAACAATCCTACGTCAAATTCAATTGCATAATATTTATCACTTTCTACATTACAATTTAACATCCAATATAACAACAATCAATCAATTAATTATCGACCAAACTGTATTATCATCGCATAAATAATTAACAGATAATAGTGTCAGATGTCATAGGTGAACAGATACAGGTAATAGCACATATATAACAGTGTAAATAACTAACAACAGCAGCATATTTCAATTGTCGTCTCAATTGAAATCAAATTTAATAAATAAAAGAACATTAATCGTGAGTGATTGCTCACCTTTCGAGGCTAGAGATTAGACAAGAATTGAGCTATGAATTCCAAAGCAATGTTAGCTGGACAAGATTCGATGAACAAAGCTGATGGTTTGAATTGATGAGAACGAATCAGAATCATCTAGACAGAAACAGGATATACATTATTATATTTTTCCATGAAATCGATCTTTAGTTTAAGACGAAAAATAATATATATAAAATTAAAAATCATCATTCTTAAATATGCATATCTAAAAATCAATACTTACATATTTATACTACTAGATACACACAGCTAAGATGCAGACCCCATATATATCACATGTATTCAACCTATATAACTAATATGTTCAACCCAAGCTTATATCTAACTAATATATTCTAACCTATATATTACAGATAATAGGGTAATATAAATATATATATAAAACTGGAATTTTCCTTTCGAATATTATAACAAAATAAAACAGTAAACACAATTGTAAGCAAAACTATATAACAAATTTATAATATAATATATAATACTTGTATATATAAACGTACAAAGTACATAGAATAAAATTTATGTGCAGACTCAACATGTAGCCGAATACTCAAATATATATAACGAGTTTAAAATCACTATTCAGTAAATTCTTAAATTACCCTTCAAAGTATTATATATACGCAACCTTCCCATCTTTGAAACAAATGTATATATATAATTGGAAATTAAATAAATGTTTATATAAACTTTATAACTTTAAAAATAATATGTGTATAAAATATTACAGTTCAATACCGATACTTACATAAGCTTGCACAAACATATGTAAATTGATTCGAAACATATTTTATATATACTATCATACGCATGTAAGGCTGTGTATTCAATAACAACACACAAAGCTTTATATATATCTTATATATAAATATGAACAACAGATTCAAATATACTTGCATGGAAACTTTAAATGAAAATAATTCAAATAAAACATTTGTATATACTAACGAATATATATTCTTACTTATACATCGATACAACTATACCCACTTATATAATACGTATTACAAATATAAATGTAAAATAACTTAATATATGAACTCTTACAGAAATAAATAAACACTTATATAAATAATATATACAACTTGTATGTACCGACAGCAATTTGTATAAACTTCAATTTATAAAAGAACAGATATATATACTTACATTTTGGCATTTGAAAATGAGAGGGAAAAAGAGCCGAGTAGGGAAGGTGATGACCATGCGGGATATTTACGTGATGGACGCAAGGGCTGTGACTTTTGTCAGGCGAAGGCTGGGTCAGATCTAGGTTGATCGGTTGATGGCGGAGGTGAAGCTTGTATGATGGAGAGGCAGGGGAGGATCGAAGGCTAGTCGAGTGGAAGCTTCATGTTGCGACTGGAGCACGGTCATAAGGGTTGGTGGCGCGTCGGGTCTGTTTTCGGCGAGGTGTTGATTGTTGTAGTGCTCGAGGAGGAGGCTGCAGCCAAGATGGCTAACGTGCGGCACTGCCAGATGGTAGGTGAGGACGGTGGTGCTGCCACGGCATGACATGCCTGCGCGCGAAGATGAAGAAGGGAGGTGGTTCTCGGTCAGTGCTCAGAGGTGGGTAATTTGCTTGGCTAAAGAGCAATGGAAGGAAGGTGGGTGTTTGGCTGAGGCGATAGGGAAGAAAAATGGATAAGAAAGGAACATGTTGCCACTTTATATTCTCTGTTATAATTAGAACTGAATACAAGAGAAAGGGAAGAAGTGAAAAAAATAGATCTGAGAGGTATGCAAAACGTAAGTATGGACAAGAAGTGAAAGGACAGAGCCATTTGAACCAGAAATATGTTTTAGGACCAACAAAAAAAATGGAATGATGGTATTGCAACAGCTAGTCATTTATTCTCCCAAAATAAATGCATAGTAAATGACAATGGTTGGTAAAGCTAGCCGTTTGAAAGTTTGAATGGATAGGGAATGTCAAAGACCCGAACTGTTCCGATATGATTATCTGATCCATCGATTTTGCCGAGCACCAGATACCAAAATACAAAAATATATATACCGTAGTGATCAGTATGATGAAACGATCAAAATGGTATACAGATGTCAGTGGTACGATTGAATCATAAAAATTCAAATTTTCTACTATCGAAAAATGCAAGAAAAACGCAGAAAAATAAGATTGACGGAGCCAAAGAAGTCCAAATTTCGAAAAACGAAAAATGACGTCTTGCTCAGAAGAAGATTTAGAATTTTTTTTCTATGTAAAAATATTTAGGTTTCGGAAACATTTTATTTTCATTGCTTTTTAACTGATTAAATTGAAGTAAATTTACGCACGAAATAAATTTTCATCTTTTCGGACGAAAATTTACCAGTTGCTATGTTTAACTAAACGCATTACAAATATCAAATTTATATTTCAAAAATTTATCGTTTAAAATTTCACAAAATTTTAATTAATAACGTTATTAAAACCAGTTAAATTTACGGGTCGTTACAAGAGAGAACAATTTTCAAAATAAATTTTTGATTTGAAAAGACAAAATGATTTATTACAATCCTATCTCAACTGCTAACCTTGATTAGGCTGAAATCCTAATCCTACCCATTGGTCGGACTTTCTTATCTTTGTTGTGCCACCGTGAGCCAATCTTGTTGGTCCCACAGCAAAAGACACCTCTTAGCGCTTAGGACGTAGTAGTGAATTATTTACCTTAATCGATGCCGCACACTCATCATCGCTGGTACACACTAACCGTCGACCCCTATTTGACCCTTTATTTACTCTAATCAGCATAAGCGTGCCCAACCTCACCCACGTGTGAGACCATCAGTCCTCGACCTGAAAGGGAATGCTGCCGGTACTGGTCCTAACTAACAAATCTTCTAACTTTGCGCCCCTTGCCCAAATCCCCAAATTTGAGCCTCTATATATTGGCCACTTGTTTACCCTAACCAGCATAAGCGTGCCTAGCCTCACCCACGTGTGAAACCATCAGTCCTAGACCTGAAAGGGAATGCTGCTAGTACGGACCACTACTGCTATATTTGCTTATTAACTTAATCCAAGATCTAAGTTTTAAAACAAGCCCCTTCTGTTATTTATTACTTTCTAATTATAACCTACGTGTTATAATTGTTCTTGCAACTGTTACTTTTCTATTTTCTCTTTTTAGTTATAACCACTTGTTATAATTATGCTTGCAAATATCTCAAATTTGCCCATTTCGGTCCATCTCTATTTTATTTCAGTTTTTCTCCTTTTTCTTCTGATTTCTTTAATTTTAGTTCTTTTCTATTTTAATCCATATTTGCGAATTCTTCTCTTTTTAATATTTTATTCACGTCAAAAAGGATTAAATTTCAATAAAAAGAAACTATCATTTACAGGCTAAATTCCAACTTAAAACAGATGTAAATAACTATAAATAACTGAATAATATAGCGAAATAAAAATAGATTGAAAAGAACTTAGGAAATTTACTTAAAAACCGACTATAAATAAATTTACATAAAAACTGTCTCAAAATTGTACAAAAACTACAACTATTGAGAAACCTATTATTTTAAATTACAAACAAATCTAAAATAATTACAAAACACTCACCTATGGTCCTTAGCTCTAGTCCTAGGCCTTCTTGGTTCGACTTCTAGGGTGTAGAATATTTTTATTAAAAAGATTTCCTCCCTAGAAAATTTTTCTATTTAGGGTTCAGCCTCAGGCAATGAACCCAATTGGTAGAAAATCTGAATGAGAAAAGTAGCTAGATCTAGGGTTCAATTTATAGTATGGCTTAGGGATGACAAAAGTATATTGATGAATATTTGTTAATTAATTATTGTTACTCTAATTTTCGGGTTGTTACACCTAAAACAAATAATAAACTAATTAGACAAAAGTATATTAATGAATATTTAAAGAGTTGTATATAGCAATAATTACATTTCTAAAGGAACTTAATCTTCGTGGATATGACTACCTTATTCTACTAACACGTAGGATCCTAAATAAAGAATGTGGGTACCAATTTAAATTTTCCTATTTTGCAGGTACCCACCCAAAATTAAACTAAAAAGTAAAGAGAACTGGATACTCGATAGTGGTTGTTCCAAGCACATGATTGGAAATGCTCATATGTTATCAAATATAACATATATGAATGGTGGCACTGTGACATTCGGAGATAACTCAAAAGGATTTGTCATCGGCAATGGAGAAGTCATCAATATCTGTAACGACCCAGAAATTTTAACAATTTAAATAGTGTATTAACTAAATTTTTGATAAAAATAAGCAATAAAATTTTGACAATGAAAATTTGATATTTGGAATATGTCTATTTAAACGTAGCTAGTGTCAGATTTTCATCAGAAAATATATAAGTTTGTTCAGTTGTAAAATTTCAATTCAAAATTTAAAATCGATTAAATTTGTTGGGAATTAAATATTTTTGAAATCTGAATATTTTTATATAAAAAATATTTAAATCATTTTATGAGTGAGACGTCATAATTCGTTTCGCCAAATCTGGACTGATCTAGCTCCGGTTATATTATTTTCAGCATTTTAGCAGCATTTTTGGAAGCGAATATGGAGTTTTGATAGGAGGGTTGTGTCGCTCGTATCTGTGTGTCGTTCTATTTCGGGTGTCCGGTACGCGGCGAAATCTGCAAAATGATTATCTGTATCGGTACCCATTTCGGGTCTCTAGAGTGTTTTGTGACCTTTCATTTGTCCACCCGTTGAAAAGCAAATAACCAGTTGCTTTTATTATTTCCAAAAATTTCGGTCATGAATTTTATTATTCTCTGAGATTAACTCTGGCTTCTAACATTCCTATTTGTTCAATATATTTCAATCTTTCGTTCTACTCTTGAGAAATAAATAACATATATTGTTTGCATTCTTATATTATGTAACCTAGCTTGCTTTTGAAATATATATATATATTGAGTTGCTTATATAATCGAGAGTAGCTGCTTGTTTTCTCTTCCAACCATACGCACTTCCAAACCCATCTCTGCCATTAGTTCCACCGCTGCCTCTGCCTTGTCAGCACCCTACCTCAGCCTCGTCACCAGCCTTGTAGCAGTTCGGCCCTCCGCCCATAGCACCCACTCCATCACCCTCCTCTGTGTCCTTCCTCCAATGCCAACTCACGCAACCCATCCTATCGCCAACCACCTCCTCCCTACAGCCATCCATCACCCTAGCAGCCAGCCGCGCACCAAAGCACTCTCCGCCAAACCCGACCTGTGCTCGACCCTCCACTGACCCGCCATCTTCCCACATCGACTTTGCCTTCCTCAAGCACTACCACCACCCTGCCCACATTGCAGACCTAGCAAACCACAACCACCTCCAACCTCGTGCAGTGCACTACAACCCTCACACCGAACTCCACCTCGCACTGTCAACCTTTACATAGCAGCCCTCCAGCCTAGCCTCCGCCACCTTCCTGTCATCTCCTGGTCGCAACCACATGCTGTGAGCAGCCGCCTTGCTTCTCAAGGCCAAGCACAGCAACACCCTTCGCTTCTTCTTTCCTCTTGTTTTAAAAAAATAAGGTATATATATATTTCGTATATATATTTTGTTTCCATTTATGTCAAGTTAGCTTTGATTTGTTTTCATCGATTCCAAGTTATCAGCTTTGCTTTTCTCGTCGAATTCGTGTTCACCTTGCTCTGCTTTGGAAATTGTCGTTTGGATTGGTCGAGTGTCAAGTTCGTGATTCAAAATCATAGCTTGTTGTGTTGTCTATTTTCTCCAGCCTCAAAAAGTGAGAGATCACTCAAGATTAACATTCTTATATTTAGTAAATTTAATTCACATGAAATGACGATTTAATATGTTATTAAACTTGAATTGGTTAGTAATTTAATCGTTAAATATGATATGTTAATATTTAAAATTTGTTTACCTATGTTAATTGACATATGACACTAATTGACATGTTAGTATATATTTTATTTAAATTGTTAACGATTATATATGCTTGTCATTGATATGTTATGCTATTTTATATTATTATTCTATTTTTCTCACACTATAAGTTCCCTGTTAGTTTAGGAAATCCCCATGGGTTGAAATGATACATACCTGAATGATATTATAGATTAGGGAAAATCGTTATGGGTTGAAATGATAAACCCAAGTGATTTAATTGATTTTGAAATTTTGGGATTACGGGTTGAAATGATATATATCCGTAAAATTTAAATTATTACGGATTGAAATGATAAATATCTATATCACTTGACCAAAGGTTAGAAAACTATATACGAATACCGTTGGTCTATTTTTAAAAGATTTACAAAATTTTGAAAAGAAAATATATGTGTTTGACTTTAAATATAATATAAAGATTTTGTTTTAATATATGTGTAAAATTTAGATTTTTAAAATTATATGTTTTGGAAATTTTAAATTATCAGTTAAGTTTGAAAATGTAAATTTTTAAGATTTTACTTATATTTTTATTATTTTTAAAATAGATAAATTAAGATTTAAAATAGATTTAATAATAAGGTTTAATTTAATTTAACTTAACCAAAATTTAATTTAACTAATATATAAAATATTTATTTAAAATTTATATTAATATTTTTAAAATAGTTTTTTTATAACTTCAATAAATTAAGGTTGGAAAGATAAATTGAAATTGATTTTAAATTTTATTTGTTAAGAATTGTATTTAAATAAAAATTAATTTGAAAATTATTAATTTTGAAATTTTAAAGATATGATTTTTATAACTTGATAACTAGATTTTGATTAAATGTGATTAAATAAATATTTTCAAATTTTAAATAAAATTGAATATTTAAATTTGTAATTTGAGATTTTATTTAAATGGTATTAAAAATGATTAAGTGAATATTTTCAAATTTAAATAAAATTATAACCTGAATTTTGAAATATAAATGAAATATATCAAATTGAGTTATTGTAAATTGTTTGAATATTGAAACCTTGAAAGCTATTGAATTGGAAGTGGTTAAAATTTGTAGTTCAAACCTGGATTTGAAATCGATATAAATGAAAAATGGCTTTAATGAGAATTTGAATTGAACCTTTAACCTTTTTAAACTGAAATTGTTGAACTAAGATTGATTTAAATTGAATTTTGGAACTAAAGTTGATTTGAATTGATTTGTGAAATTGGAAGAAAAACTTCTAATTGAACTATTTTCGATATAAACTCTTTTTAATATATATACTATTTTTAATATATAAACTATTTTAAATCTATAACCTATTTTTAAATATAAACTATTTTAATGTATAACTATTCCAATATATAAATAAATTTCAATATTAAAAATATTTAAGTTGGAACTGTTATGATTTATATTTAGTTGATTTAAATGCAAATATTTTGATATGAAGGTTTAACCTTTTTTGTGGTTATGATTTCGAAGTGAATATGATTTCGAAAGTGATATGATTTCTGCTATCCCGCCTTTTGGCAAGGCCGTAACACCAAGGAATTGACTAGTAACCAATGACGGCCCGTTCCAGAGATCAGTTATATACGGGCCCACTACGGATATCGATGAATTTTGTCCGAGTCCGGATCGAGCCAAAATTGGTAGGACATGACGAGCTAAGCCATGAGAGCCAAAGTTTCAAATCTCAAGTCAATCTGAGTTCGTATTCTCGAGTTATGGGCGATACAAGATTGGATGAAAATCAATTGCCGGTCGACTCGCTCCTTTGACTCGCTTCGCAACCCTCAGGAGAAGCCAACTTCGACTCGCTCCACGTCCCTCAGAGCTGCACTCTTCGACTCGCTCCACGTCCCTCAGAGCTGCTCTCTTCGACTCGCTCCACGTCCCTCAGAGCTGCTCTCTTCGACTCGCTCCCTTCGACTCGCTCCGTATCCCTCAGATGCCAACTTCGACTCGTTCCTGTTCGACTCGCTTCACAGCCTTCTGAAGTACCTGCTTCGACTCGCTTCACTCAGAGGCCTTCTTCGACTCTCTCCCCTCGAACCACTGAGCGACTCCATCAACTTCGACTCCACTGCTCAAACCTCCAAGAACTGCTCTCTTCGACTCGCTCAATCAATGCGTGCTTCGACTCGCTCAAAACAGCGTCAAAGGTAGAGCGATCCAGAAAGCGCCACGTCACCGAGTCGAAGCAGAAGCGAGTCGAAACGGAAGCGAGTCGAAGGAAACAGCCTACTGAAAACTCCATTTTGTATCAATCATATCTCCCAATCTACAAGTCCAAATGCTATGAAATTTTCACAGAAGACTACGTGCATGCTAAAGAATGTCAACGCCAAATTTCGACTCCATTGGATGAAATCTTGATCGAGTCAAAATCCGTCTGTATCGATCACGGATCGGACCGAAACTTCACGGGCTTGGGCATGCGGGCCTGGTCACGTGCCAGAGAGGGTCTCCCGAGATCTGAGTGAAATATCAGCCTCCTACACCTATAAATAGACCCCCAAAGCCAACAGAAAAGGGGTTCTTCTTCCTCTTTGAGATCTCCAATGCCCGGACTCCGCCAGATCCAGATCTGAACTCCATTGCTGCTGCTACCAACAAATTCCATTACTGCAAAACATTGTAATTCGCTGTAATTTGTTGAAATCAATTGTAAACATCAAAGGAAGATCAATAAAGCAAACTACTTCATAGTGGACGTAGGCAATACGCCGAACCACTCTAAATTCTTGTGTCTCCCTGCATTTTAATTACTATCATTTCTGAAATTTGGAGTTTTTGTTAGATAATTTCTCTTTTTCCATTTAATTTCTTCACTTTATCTCTTTAAAAACTTCCGAAGAGCGTTGTGCCCAATTTTGGTACAAACACTTTGGTGCTTTCACTGAGAAAAACCCAATTTTTCTCCTGCTCTTTGGATCTCCTATCTATATTGGATTGCATAAATCTAAGAAGAAGATCCAGATCTAGAACTTTGAAGCCCTTCTATTCTATTCTATTCAGATTTGCAATCAGATCTAGGAAAGGACTTCATCAATTCGTTATGGTGAGCACACGTACCACCTCTACAGCTGCTGATCAAGGAGCACGGGACCGACAAAATCCCATGCAATCACCTCCATCCAACCAAAATGCTGCAGGACCTTCAGATCCATCAGGTCCAATCACTAGAAAAGAATTCCAAACTTTGCTTCAAGAGTTAACCCAAAGTCGACAACAGTTAGCGGAACAACTACGCGCCAACACGGAGTTGACTAACAAGCTAAATCGCCAAAGGCGAATAAGATCCAGAAGAGACCCAGGTTCTCACTCTTCCATAGAAAATTCAGCCTCCTTCGATGGCCAAACTAGATCCACACGTCCACGGTTAGGTGGAAGCTATACCCAGGCCACGGGACGCCAACCTGCTTCGAACCTTGGGCAACCTAGAGCTGGACCATCCGCTAGCCTCTGCACAGAACCTTCAACTCGGGGAGGAGCTGCTCCTTATCATGTTACCGGCAACATTGCTACTACCACCACTGCCAGACGGGGAGGTGATGCTAGAAATCAAGCTGATCCTCAACATAGCCAAAGAGAGCGGACTCCTGAACCTTATGTCCCTGAGGATGTTGAACCAAGGAGGCGAGGCACGGACCGTCGACCGCGTCCGGTCCAGACTCGCGCTGTGGAACCCGACCACACCTTGGCACAACATGCTCCAAGTGTCCGAACGCCATATATACTAACAATGATCCGCCAAATGATCTGTGAAAGCCAGGGTCTCTCTAATGATGACTGGGGAATCTCCCGAAGTCATACCCCTTTCACCGATGACGTCTTATATGCTGAACCACCTCGGCACTTCAGGATGCCAGCTTTGCCAGTTTACGAAGGGAGTTCTGATCCCAATCAACACGTCTTGAAATACGAATGGCTGATGAATGCTGCTAGAGCTGATGACGCAGTAAAGTGCCGTAGTTTCCCCATTTCCCTAGGGGGCATCGCTACCATGTGGTTCACTCGTTTGCCACCGCGATCCATCTCTAACTTTGACCACATGGCGACCAAGTTTGTCGAACAATTCCGTATGCATGTGGCGAGGCAAAAGGACGTTAACACTCTGTCTAGTGTTACGCAAGCTCCCAAAGAAACGCTTAGACGTTACTTGGAGCGATTCTAAGCTGCATGTGCAGAAATAAGCAATCCCAACGATAACTCTATCCTGATGGCTCTGACTAAGGGGATTGATGCTGATTCCGAGTTCGAAAGTTGGTTAGCTGGGAAACCACCTGCGTCATTGGACCATTTCTATTCCAAGGTAGCCCAATTCCTAAGAAAGGAGGATGCGAAAAAGTCTAGGAAGCAGGATGACGCAGGGCCCAACGTCGAAGGTATCCAGAGTAACGTTGCTGTTAAACAGTCCGGGGATAGTTCTGGGAAAATTCAGTTGAACGTCCAAAATAAATAGAATCTGTAGAGGGACAATAGAAACCAGAACAAAAAACGCGATCAGGATCGTGGACCACAGCGTAGAGCTTCCATGTATGATAATTACACTCCATTGAACACATCATTGGAAAATGTGTATTTGCAAACCTGCAATACCATGCAGTATAAGAATCCTGCCCCAAAACCACCAACTGAAAGACAAATCCAAATAGGAAAGTTCTGTAGATTCCATGAGAGTTATGGCCACAACACCAATGAGTGTCGTCACTTACAAGACCTCATTGAAAAACTGATACGTGAGCGGAAGTTGGATCAGTATGTACGGGCGCCGCAATCCGGTGGTGCGGGCCCATCAAATCAGAATCGTGCACCGAACCAGGAAAGACAGGAAGAACCCACTCGTGCGGATGGGAGGTTGGTCATCAATACAATAAGTGGTGGTCCTCACCCAGCAGATCGAAGCTGGAAAGAAATGGAGTCATATGCCAGTTCGATCGGGCATGCGAACTTCGAGTGTTGTAGTAGTTTTGATGAGGGGGCTCCGGCCAAGCAACAGAAAACGATGGCGGACGACATCGTGTACAGGAGCAGAGACGTAGATAAAATCGAAGCTCCCACTATCGATCCACTGGTCATCTCAGCACAAGTAGGTCCCGCTTGGATAAAAAGGATCTTAGTTGACAGTGGAAGCTCTATGAATATTTAGTTCAAGCGAGCTTATGATCAAATAAAGATGGAAGCCGCGGACTTGAGGCCTTGTCAATCTCGAGTCCATGGTTTCAACGGAAGTGCCACAATCCCCACTGGGATGGTGGAACTGCCAGTAGAGTTGGGAGTTGGAGAAAGTCGGAGAGTACGGATGTTGCAGTCCATCGTTTTGGACATAGACTCCCCTTACAAAGCTTTCTTGGGCCGACCGGCCCTCGCTGAATTCAGAATAGCCATTTCCCCATGGTGTTTGACCTTAAAATTCCCCACTGATCATGGAATAGGAATCGTTTAGGGAGATCGGGCTACTGCCAGAGCTTGTTATGTTGCTGAGCTGCGGGAGGCGCAGCGAAAGGAGAAGGGAAAGGGCGTAGAGGAATCTCTCTGCGTCTGTTTCGCCGATAATTGACAATTAACGCCCGAGCCCAGGCCCGGGCACCCCAACAGATTCCTCAAGGACCTTGACCCTAGAGAAACTGAAGACGAAGGAGAATCTAAAGAAAGTCAAGCATCCTCGGCCGAACTGACGATTGATGTCCCAATTGACAATAACGATAATTCAAAAATAATAAAGATTGGATCTCAGCTAAGCCAGCAAACTCAAGAGGAATTGGTTGAATTTCTACGGGCAAATCTTGACGTATTTGCCTGGACACATTCTGATATGTGTGGGATCTTGCTGGACATCGTGAGCCACACTCTGAACATTGACCCGCGACATGTCCCGGTCAAACAAAAAAGGCGCAGTATGGATCCAGAGAGATCTGCCGCCCTTAAAGAGGAAGTAGAAAAGCTTGAAGCGAACGGATTCATTCGAGATGCGCTATATCCTGAATCGGTGTCAAATCCCGTGCTCATCCGAAAGCCAAATGGGAAGCGGAGAACATGTGTCGACTTTTCCGATCTGAATAAAGCGTGCCCCAAAGACAGTTCCCCGCTTCCTAGAATTGATCAGCTAGTGGATTCGACGGCTGGACATGAACTCTTATCCTTTATGGACGCGTATTCATGCTACAATCAGATACCGATGCATTTACTCGATCAAGAACATACCAGCTTCGTAACCAATCTGGGACTTTACTATTACAAGGTTATGCTTGTTCGGACTCAAGAACGCCGGGGCTACTTACCAACGGTTGGTCAATCGGATGTTCGCTAATCAAATCGGGAAGACAATGGAAGTATATGTAGACGACATGCTTGTGAAGTGACGACTCTCCACCGACCATGTAAAAGACCTGGAAACTATGTTCAACATACTTCGGGAGTACAAGATGAAGCTCAACCCACTGAAATGTCACTTTGGAGTTGCATCCGGAAAGTTCCTTGGTTTCATCGTTAACGCCCGGGGAATCGAAGCCAATCCCGAAAAGATTTAGGCAATCAGAAATCTTGAAACTCCCAAAACTATAAAGCAAGTCCAGAGTCTCAATGGAAAGGTAGCAGCATTGAGCAGGTTCATTTCAAAGTCCACTGACAAATGCATTCCCTTCTTCGATCTGATTCGAAAAGGGAAACGAAACTTTGAATGGACCACGGAATGCGAGGGCGCTTTCCAAGCACTAGTTCGACATCTATCCACACCAACAATACTGTCAAAGCCTATCGGTCATGTAAAGTTGTTCGTATATTTGGCGATATCAGAAAACGTTATCAGCGCTGCATTGATCCGAGAAGAAGACAAGATACAGAGGCCAGTATACTATGTCAGCAAACGATTGACTGGGGCTGAAAGAAATTATCCGAAGCTGGAAAAGTTGGCTTACTGCCTTGTCATTGCATCAAGAAAACTCCGACCATACTTCCAGGCACATTCCATTATTGTTTACACCGACCAGCCGTTACGACAGGTCCTTTCGCGGCCTGAGATGTCTGGTAGGTTACTCAAGTGGAACATCGAACTGAGCCAGTTTGACCTTACTTACGCTCCGAGATGGGCCATACAAGGGCAAGTCCTAGCCGATTTCATAGCCGAATTTACCATCCCAGAGGACTTGCCCGAAGCCAGTGAATCCCCCGAATACATCTGGAAACTTTATACTGACGGAGCATCAAACGACCGGTGTTCAGGCGCTGGTATTGTGCTTGAAACTCCCGAAGGTCGATCCATTTGTTATGCCTTAACGTTCGATTTCCATGCGACAAATAATGAAGCTGAATATGAAGCCCTCCTAGTTGGCTTGAAACTTGCTAGAGAATTGAGAATTATCGTAGTGGAAATTTATTGTGATTCACAATTAGTTGTGTGTCAGGTACGGGGAGAGTATCAAGCAAGAGATCAAAGGTTGGCTGCTTACTTAGTTCGAGTTAAGGAAGTACTAGACCATTTCGATTACTACGCCATCTACAGTATACCTTTAGAGCGCAACCAAAAGGCCGATTCGTTGGCGAAGCTAGCCAGCACAGGCGAAGCTCAACAAATGGGACTTGTTCCCGTAGAAACGCTATCTTACCCAAGTATCGAGAGGGCGGAAATAAACCGGGTATGCAAAACCGTCCCCGAAAAGGATTCATGGATGACTCCACTCAGAAATTACATTGAGTACGGAACCCTGCCAGAGCGTAGGAGTGATAAAAGACAGGTCCTTCGAAAGGCCTCAAGATTTACCATCCAGAATGGACTCATGTACCAAAGGGGATACTCAGTTCCCCTACTCCGATGTATCGCTCATGATGAAATTAAACAAGTGTTACGCGATGTGCATGAGGGAGAATGTGGCAATCACACCGGGGGGCAAGCACTTGCCAAGAAAATACTTCGCTACGGATATTACTGGCCTACCGCGAATCGCGATGCGTTGGACTATGCGAAGAAATGTGATAGGTGCCAGAAATATGCCTGAATCCCTAGGGCTCCTCCTACTGAGATAACGCAAATGGTCAGCCCATGGCCATTTGCAATGTGGGGCCTCGACATCATCAGTGCTCTACCTCTGGCAAAAGGTGGTGCGAAGTACGCCATCGTCGCGGTTGATTACTTTACAAAGTGGGCTGAAGCCGAAGCTCTCGCTACCATTACAACGAAGAAAGTAATCAACTTTGTAGTTCGTAACATCATCTATCGATTCGGTCTCCCACACTCCATAATTACGGACAACAGAACCCAATTCGACAGTGCTGAATTCAAAGATTTATGCAAATGATTTCACATCCAAAAGAAGTTCTCCGCAGTTGCACACCCTCAAGCAAACAGACAGGTCGAAGCAGTTAATAAGGTCATAAAGTCCATCCTGAAGAAACGACTAGAAAAGGTCGGGGGCAAGTGGGTCGATGAACTTCCTATGGCTCTATGGGCTTACCGAACAACCCACAAGACCGCGACCGGCCACACTCCATTCTCTCTTGCTTACGGTTCAGAGGCCGTTATTCCAGTCGAGCTAGAAGTACCTTCTCACCGTGTGACATACTATGATCCGAAGACAAATGATATATTACTTGCTGAATCTCTTGATCTACTGGATGAGAAGCGTGAGGAGGCGGATTTGAGGGCAGCTGCGCATCGAAGTCGAGTCGCCCGATTGTACAACGCCAAGGTCCGTCCACGAACCTTCGAACTAGGCGATCTCGTCTTAAAAAGAATCTATCCAGTTCCTTTACATATGAAGCCGACATGGGAAGGACCGTATGTTATTGAACGAAGGCTCGGAGATGGCACATTCAAGATATCGACCATCGACGGTCTTACCCTGCCAAGAGCTTGGAATAGCGAGAGCCTTCGCCGCTATTACACCTGACAGGCTATCTTTATCCATTTAGTTTACTTTCTTTTTCTGCAATTTGTTTATGCATTTCGAAATTAGAACTTGTAATAAGGCAACTGACTTTGCCATACTTTCTTATTTTAGCAATAAAATGCAACCTCTTCGAGCCAGAGCTGTGATTTACTTGAAATACTTCATATGACCATCACTATGCACGGAGAGCTAAGTCTCATCATACGGTGGGATTTATTCAAATAGTGAGTGGCTGCGATGCAACCAATCACTCCCTAAGTGAAACCCGAGCTCGAGGGCAAGCCATCACATCAAAGTCAAAAAAGGGATTGATACACGACAATCCTTCATCAACTCCGAACTCCCAGAGCGCGAGTCGGAGTATAAACATCCAACTCCGTATTCCCAGAGTGCGAAGCAGAGTATAAACATTATTAACGCTAAAATTGTGAACGCTAACACCCGGTGTGAGTTGTGACAAAGTGAAAGCACCACCCGTTTGCACGGGAACTAAAGGTAAACAGAAAATAGCAAAAACAGTAAAAAGACAACGATTTTTATAGTGGTTCGGCTCAAAGTCAAGCCTACATCCACTTTATCTCTTCTTTATTGCTGATTTGAGTACAACTTTTACAATCTTTACAATCAATCTTCGGCTACAACACAATCAAGATAAGTAACTAGAACTTTGACGATGAATTGTTCTTCAGATTCATGTTGAATGTGGTTGATCTCTTCTCTTGGCTCTTTGAAGTGTTGTTGGCAAATGAAGTGTTGAGGTTGAGAAAGTAGCAGAGCTTCCACGCTTCCAAGTCTGGAAAAGAAGTCCCCTTTTAGTTGGAGTAGGTGAGGTATTTATAGGAGAATTCTGGAGAAGGCTGGGTAGGTCGTAGGTCGTTGGCGACCTAAGGGATAGGTCGTAGGTCGTTGGCGACCTAAGGGATAGGTTGTTGGCGACCTAAGGGATAGGTCGTAGGTCATTGGCGACCTAAGGTATAGGTCGTAGGTCGTTGGCGACCTAAGGGATAGGTCGTAGGTCGTTGGCGACCTAATGGAGTCAATCTGGATAGGGTATAAGCTTTGAGCGACCTAGTGTGTGTAGTGGAAGAGCGGCGAACTAAGGAATAGTGGCATAGGGATTGTTAGCGACCTAAGGGAGAATGGAGGAGCGGCGACCTAAGGAGGAATGGAGAAGCGGCGACCTAAGGAGGAATGGAGAAGCGGCGACCTAAGGGAATGACGACCTAAGGGAGTGGCGACCTAAGTATGTTGAGGCATGGCTTCATAGGTCGTGGGCGATCTAAAGGAAGAGGAGGCATTTGGCGACCTAATGGAAGATGCTAGGTCGCTTGTCCCTGTAGGTTATTAGGTCGGTCGGTCTCTTAATACGTTGAGCCGTTGGGTCGCTAGGAAGTTAGGTCGTAGCCTTTAGGTCTTTTCTTTCTTAACTTGTTACAAGCTTAAGTCGCTAGGTCGTTTGTTCTTTATCTCGTTAACTCGCTGGAGGCTCTGAATTGTTAGGTCGCTGGAACCTTTAGGTCGTTGATCACTAGGTCGTTGAAGCTTTTAGGTCCCCAAGGCTTGTTAAGTTGTTAGGTCGTGAGGTCTTTTAGGTCGTAGGTCTAAAACGTCCTAACGAGGACTTGTTATGTTGAGATGCTAAGTTGACCAATCTTTGAGACGAACTATCTTTGGTTTCTCGGTCGACCTTTTGGTATCACGGCCTTGCTAAAAAGGCGGGATAACACTTGCCCCCCAAAACATGCCTTACGGTAGGAAGGTGTGTTTTGTAATTTCATATGCTGGATGTTCGTATCCTGTTGATGACCTACAAAGGAACTGACAGTTTTATGTGGCCCCAAATGACGGCCGTTCAGGATCGAGCTATTTGGGATGAAGTGCGGCCGTCCACGGTCAAGCGCCTGACTTCAAATGGTGACCGTTCGTGGTCGAGCCATTCGAGGTGAAGTGCGACCGTGCGCGGTCAGGTGCCGTTCATGGTCAAGCGCTTTACTTCAAATGACGATCGTTCGGGATCGAGTCATTTGTGGTAAAGTGCAACCGTGCGCGGTCAAGTGGCGGAGCTCAGATGACGACCGTTCGCGGTCATGCGCCTTACTTCAAATGACGACCATTCGGGGTCGAGCCATTTGCGGTAAAGTGCGACCGTGCGCGGTCAAATGGCGGATCTCAAGTGACGACCGTTCGCGGTCAAGCGCCTTACTTCAAATGACGACCATTCGGGGTCGAGTCATTTGCGGAAAAGTGCGACCGTGTGCGGTCAAGTGGTGGACCTCAAGTGACGATCGTTCGCGATCGAGCCGCTTGAGGTGAAGTTCGGCCATTCACGGTCAAGCGCCTAACTTCAAATGACGACCGTTCGGGATCGAGCCATTTGAGGTGAAGTGCGACCGTGCACGGTCAAGCGCTTATCTTCATATGATGATTGTTCAGGATTGAATCATGTGAGATGAAATGTGACCGTTCACGGTCAAGCGCCTTACTTCAAATGACGATCATTCAGGATCAAGCCATTTGTGGGAAAGTGCGACCGTGCCCAGTCAAGTGGCGGACCCTCAAATAACGATCATTTGAGATCGAGCTATTCGAGGTGAAATGTAACCGCTCGCGGTCAAGCGCCTTACTTCAAATGACGATCGTTCGAGATCGAGCCATTCGAGGTAAAGTGCGACCGTTGGCGGTCAAGGGGTGGACCCCAAATGACGATCGTTCGGGATCGAGCCATTTAAGGTGAAATGTGATCACTCACGGTCAAGCGCCTTACTTCAAATGATGATCGCTCAGGATCGAGCCATTCGAGGTAAAATGCGACCGTTGGCGGTCGGGGGGTGGACCCCAAATGACGACCGTTCGGGATCGAGCCATTTGAGATGAGTTTTTTGCCGTTCGAGGCGAGTTTTTGCCGTTCGAGGCGAGTTTTTGCCGTTCGAGGCGAGTTTTTTGCCGTTCGAGGCGAGTTTTCCTGACCTCAAATGACGACAGTTCGGGATCAAGCCATTCGAGGTGAGGTGAGGTGATGTGTGCCCGGGGGGGCATTTGAGGTGAGGTGAGTAGATGTGTGCCCGGGGGGACTTAATGTTGGAGGGACCTAGCATTACCGATGCCAGATTCACGTTCGGGTGAGTTCCTGGATCATTGGTTATGGCGGTTCAACACCATCTCAGAGCATGCCTAGGGACCGTTCGTGATACCGTACATGTGTAAGCGGCTTAGCTGTTTTAGAATCACAAGTAGCATTCTTTTACTGAAAATGAGTTTTTAGTAGTTATGTCAAACAGAATCAAGTCCAATCATGAAAATAGAAAAACAAAAACAAAACAGGGACGTCCAAGTGCAAACACCTACACTGCTATGATTAAGAGTCGTTTCAGAGCATGCCTGAGGATCGTTCGTGATCCTATACATGTGTAAAAAGACTTAATCGTGTTGGTGTGGGGTTTGCTACTTATTCGTCATTATCCCAACTATTCAATAACAAGTTGACGTCTCGATCCCGATGCATCGCCAGCAGATGCAGGTGGTGGCAGTTCCCGTTCCACAACCATCACTCCCCTTTTAACATATTTCGATAGTAGGCCATTGCGAACATGCCCTTCAATTTCATCCTTCAAGTGTCTACAATCATTTGTATTATGCCCATTCATCTCATGGAATAAGCAGTACTTGTCTGATTTTCTTTCATTGCTGACCGGATCCCTCCTTACTGGCTTGCGATAAGAAATCTGTCTTTTAGTATCTTGGTAAATTCGTTCCAAACTTTCTTTAAATTCCGCATAAGTGGTGAAACGCGGCTCCCTCCGTGCTCGCTTTGACCTATCATAGTCATCTTCAGCTCTTCGTTTTTCTTTATCTTTGCCAAGATCCTTTTCAAGAGGTTTTCCGCCTTTGAGTGCATAAATTTCTATTCCTTCTCCTTCTTCTCTTTCAGCTTTTGCATCTTCTAATCGTAAGAACCCTTCGGCCTCATGGAAAAATTCTCCTAAATCCATAGGGGGATCTCTGGTCAATGAATTCTTGAACTCTGTGCCATCAGCTATGTCCGACACGGCTGCCATTAGAACCATGGATGGATCTGGTCGATCCACCAATGCCGCAGCTGCGTTGAATCGCGTCAAAAAGCTCCTTAAAGATTCTCCAGTTCTTTGCTTTAGTGCTGTCAAACTCATAACATTCTTGGGCCTCAAGATGTGGACCCTGAATTGCCTCATAAACCTTTCAGTCAAATCATTCCATGTCCCAATAGATCCACTTTCTAGTTGTCTGAACCATAATGCCACAATATCTGTCAAATACAATGGAAAGCACCGGGCCATAACTTCCTCTGATGCCCCCAGTACTTCCATATGCCTCATATATTTTGTCAGATGAACCGTAGGGTCTGTCCTTCCATTATACATATCCAACGATGGTAGCTTAAAGTCTGGTGGGTTCTTAGCTCGCCTGATTGTCGTGGTAAAAGGACTCCTATTCACATCCTCCAAGTCCTTGTTTACCAAACCACCTCTCATAGCCTTTTTGACCATCTCCACCAATCTGTCGTTGTCTCCTAGTTATAGTCCTCGCCCATTGCTTTCGTCTTGCCCCCCGAGTTCACGAGGGGATGGCGGAATCTGTTCTTCTGGCTGGGTTCCTGTTCCTCTTTGATTTTGTGTTCCAAGTTGTACAATCTGATGAAACAAATTCTGGATCAACTCCTCTTGCCTTTTCATCTTTGCCTCCATCTCGTCCCTGGTAACAAAGGCTGAAGTTTGGTTTGCTCTTGAGGAAGCCCCTTGACTTCCTTCATGCTGACTACTCTCTGGTCTTTGCCTTCTACTCGATCGCCTTGCCATAATTTTCCATATCCAAACCATCACTGATCTCACCCTTAGTTGACAAAATTCCTGAGTTCGGTTCTCATTGAAAGCACCAAAATGTTAATGCTAAAATTGTGTATGCTAACACCCGGTGTGAGTTGTGACAAAGTGAAAGCACCACCCGTTTGCACGGGAACTAAAGGTAAACAGAAAATGGCAAAAATAGTAAAAAGACAACGATTTTTATAGTGGTTCGGCTCAAAGTCAAGCCTACATCCACTTTATCTCTTCTTTATTGCTGATTTGAGTACAACTTTTACAATCTTTACAATCAATCTTCGGCTACAACACAATCAAGATAAGTAACTAGAACTTGGACGGTGAATTGTTCTTCGGATTCATGTTCAATGTGGTTGATCTCTTCTCTTGGCTCTTTGAAGTGTTGTTGGCAAATGAAGTGTTGTGGAGGCTGAGAAAGTAGCAGAGCTTCCACGCTTCCAAGTCCGGAAAAGAAGTCCCCTTTTAGTTGGAGTAGGTAGGGTATTTATAGGAGAATTCTGGAGCAGGCTAGGTAGGTCGTAGGTCGTTGGCGACCTAAGGGATAGGTCGTAGGTCGTTGGCGACCTAAGGGATAGGTCGTAGGTCATTGGCGACCTAATGGAGTCAATCTGGATAGGGTATAAGCTTTGAGCGACCTAGTGTGTGTAGTGGAAGAGCGGCGACCTAAGGAGTTGTGGCATAGGGATTATTAGCGACCTAAGGAAGAATGGAGGAGCGACGACCTAAGGAGGAATGGAGAAGCGGCGACCTAAGGGAATGACGACCTAAGGGAGTGGCGACCTAACTATGTTGAGGCATGGCTTCATAGGTCGTGGGCGATCTAAAGGAAGAGGAGGCATTTGGCGACCTAATGGAAGATCCTAGGTCGCTTGTCCCTGTAGGTTATTAGTTCGCTCAGTCTCTTAATACGTTGAGCCGTTAGGTCCCTGGGAAGTTAGGTCGTAGCCTTTAGGTCGTTGCTTTCTTAACTCGTTACAAGCTTAAGTCGCTAGGTCGTTTGTTCTTTATCTTGTTAATTCGCTGGAGACTCTGAATTGTTAGGTCGCTGGAACCTTTAGGTCGTTGATCACTAGGTCGTTGAAGCTTTTAGGTCGCCGAGGCATGTTAAGTTGTTAGGTCGTGAGGTCTTTTAGGTCGTAGGTCGAGAACGACCTAACGAGGACTTGTTCTGTTGAGATGCTAAGTTGAGCAATCTTTGAGACGAACTATCTTTGGTTTCTCGGTCGACCTTTTGGTATCACGACCTTGCTAAAAAGGCGGGATAACAAACATTCAACTCCGTATTCCCAAAGTGCGAAGCGGAGTATAAACATTCAACTCCGTATACCCAGAGTGTGAAGCGGAGTATAAACATTCAACTCCGTATTCCCAGAGTGCGAAGCAGAGTATAAACATTCAACTCCGTATACCCAGAGTGCGAAGCGGAGTATAAACATTCAACTCCGTATACCCAGAGTGCGATGCGGAGTATAAACATTCAACTCCGAACTCTCAGAGCGCGAGTCGGAGTATAAACATTCAACTCCGTATACCCAGAGTGCAAAGCGGAGTATAAAACATTCAACTCCGAACTCTCAAAGCATGAGTCGGAGTATAAACATCCAACTCCGTATTCCCAGAGTGCGAAGCGGAGTATAAACATTCAACTCCGTATACCCAGAGTGCGAAGCGGAGTATAAAACATTCAACTCCAAACTCTCAGAGCGCGAGTCGGAGTATAAACATCCAACTTCGTATACCCAGAGTGCGAAGCGGAGTATAAACATTCAACTCCGAACTCTCAGAGCGCGAGTCAGAGTATAAACATTCAACTCCATATACCCAGAGTGCGAAGCGGAGTGTAAAACATTCAACTCCAAACTCTCAGAGCGCGAGTCGGAGTATAAACATCCAACTCCCTATTCCCAGAGTGCGAAGCGGAGTATAAACATTCAACTCCATATACCCAGAGTGCGAAGCGGAGTATAAAACATTCAACTCCGAACTCTCAGAGCGCGAGTCGGAGTATAAACATCTAACTCCGTATTCCCAGAGTGCGAAGCGGAGTATAAACATTCAACTTCGTATTCCCAGAGTGCGAAGCGTAGTATAAACATCCAACTCCGTATTCCCAGAGTGCGAAGCGGAGTATAAACATCCAACTCCGTATTCCCAGAGTGCGAAGCGGAGTATAAACATTCAACTCCGTATTCCCAGAGTGCAAAGCGTAGTATAAACATCCAACTTCGAGTTCCCAGAGCGCGAACCGGAGTATAAACATCAACTCCAAACTCCTGGAGCGCGAGTCGGAGTACAAGTGCCAATTCCAAGTCCCCAGGTAGCGGACATATGATTGAAACTCAAGCCAGCGTGACCAACCGCCAATAAACAAATGAGGATCCCCGTAATGCGAATATGATCATCGACGATCGAACAAGCGTGAATAAACCACTCAATCCCCGTTTGTCTCAAATGCCCATCTAGCGGCACTAGACTCGGCATGCTATAAGAAAAGGGGCAATCGCTGACTTATGTTTTACAACATACCAGCAAGACTGGGGGCAAGACTTAAGCATCGATCATCGACTGAAGCAATGCGACATCGACTCGTTTTCCGGTCGCAAACCATGTCCACAATACCCGAACTTGGCGAACATAAACGAAATTCATTCGGAAACCGAAACTTCACAAGTGCATTTCAGACATTGAAACACTTGGACAAATACACAATGACAAAAAAGAAGTCAAAAAAGAAAAGTTTCATTTCTATTGATTATAGAAGAAGTTCGTGTACAAGTTTCCAAAAAATTCCTACTAGCAGGGGCCGAACCCGCATCTATACACGGCTAACAAAATGCAAATCAAAATACACCGGAAGAGCATGCCTAATCTTTCTTCTTCCTTGGCTTCCTCCTCAGTGTGGACCCGCTGGAACCATCGCCAATCTTCCTCTTCGAGCCTTTGCTTTTCAGCGGTTGGTCTTTAGGCGAGGGCATTATGTCGACGTCCTCCTCCGAACTCATGTGAATAATAATGCTCCCTATGGGCAGAGTCGGAGGAACGGGATCAATTACAAAAGGTGGAATGGCCAGGCTAGTAAGGAAGACAGTACCACCAGGAGACATCATTCCGAGTGGGGCAGGTCCTGATGTTGCCATCCCACCTCCAAAGGTACCGCCACGAGCCGCTGCTGCCATTTCAGAGTCGATTTGAGCGAACATCTGCTCTTCAGTTACTGCTCGAGCCCCGCTTAGAGCATCAGCGGTCAGCATTGATGAACTTGCAGCAGGATCAGTTCCACTCATGACAGATGGCTGGTCAGCGAGAGGATTGCCGTGATGACGAAAGAGTTCGTCCATTAGCTGCTCGTCAAACATAATTGTACCTCCCTGCAGATTGTCAAGCGGGGCAGCTGTACTCATGGTGGTTGCCTCAGTCATGATAGCCTCCTGCACTTGATATAGTTCTTGGGTGGCAGGAGGCATGGCCGGTGCAGCATCGATCACTGGACAAAGAATAAAAGGACTGTTAGGACTTAGCGCGATCGAAGATTCCGATTTAAGAGAGGTGGAATGTTCAGAATACCTTCCTCAGTTCGACTTGTAGGCGGTAGGGCGGCATTAATAACTTGCGCAGCGGCCGGAGACATCCGTGGCTGATCCGGATTGTAAGCAGGAATAGCCTGGGGATCGACCGCAGACGAGGATTCGGGTTGAGTTGATACGGGAACTTCGAGACTTGCTTCATGATGGTCAACTCCAGAACCCTCTCCCACTTCAAAATGCTGGGTGCTAAGTTTTTCCTTCTCATGCAGAATCATCGACTCGTGGAGAACCTTCTTTTCATCATCAGTCATAATGCGGTTCTCGAGTTTGAATTCATCTATGGACTCGCCCTGATGTGCCTCTTTCTCTTCCTCAACCAGTCGGCTCCAAGCATTGTGGAGATGAGTCGAAAAGTCATCGAGCAAGGCTAGGCCCCTGTGCCTCAGCACATTAGCATTATAAACAACAAGGAGGTCTTCGATGTCGGCCTCTAGCCTGGACTCGGCCAGCTTCACCCTCTCCTCGACCTCGGTCTCCACCTTCTGGACCTTAGCCACAGCAGCATCCCGTTCACCCCTGAGCAGGACAGCTTGTTCGCACGCCTCCTGGGCTGCGTTGTTTGCGCCATCTTTCTCCTTGGCCATATCAACAAATTTGGCCTTAAGTTCATTAAGCTCCTTGACCGCCGCGTGCCGCTCAGCAATGACTTTGGTGTTCCGGTGGCCCATCTCCTCCACCAGGGCAACGTGAGTTTGTCCCAACCTCTCCATCTCCGCCTTCGCTTCATCGGCCCTTTTAACGGCCTCAATCTCAGATTTCCGAGAGGACTCGAACTCAGTAGAGAGTACCTGAATAATCCGATCCCTTTTTGCGAGCTCGGTCTCCATCTTCTCGAGCGCTTTGGCTCGCTCAGCAGCCACCTTAGAAGCCTTCTCCACGGCCTTTACCCACTCTTTGTACGGAGTGTAGATGTCATGAATGTACTCATGCATCGTGTTTTCCACTCCAGACGGAATCCTTTTCAGGTGTGGTGGGAAGACATAACCGTCGAAACAGATGTTCGGAAAATCCTTCTTCATCTGAGCTAATTTAAGGGCCCCTTCTCCTGTGGGCTCCGTAGGGACTTGCTCTGTAACCATGGAAGCCGTAGTCTCGATTCTCTGAAGATGAGTGTCGGACCGAGAAGCATGAGAGTATGGCCTGTGACGAGGAAGCTCTGGTGGATATGAAGTTTGAACAGGAGGAGGAGACGGAAGTCTAGGAGGAGGGGAGCGTGATCTGGATCAATGTCTATACTCCCTATCACGCCCGTACCTGTCCTGATTAGCATATTCACGATCGCGATCTCTGTCTGAGTCCCTCCTGCGGGAATCATAGAAACCAGAAGCCTTTCGGGCTGAGCGAAGGTTATAGAGCATAGATCCTCTGCCAAACATAGTACCTGAAAATGAAGAACAAGGAAAGTGTTAGTAACTTCTTAAGTTGGTTGAGTTACAATCGTGAATTGTGCAGTGTAGTGAAGTGTATGCATGTGCAACCCCCCGACCAACCGGAAATGTCGGCCGCACTCGTAGCAAGCGACCCGCTCGGCTCAAAAGCACTATCAAGTCCCTCCGTCCCGGCGTCGTGTGGAGACGACACGAAATCCTGGATCAGAATATCAGCAAGCCCTGTAGAGGGACTCTCCACTTGCGGGGGAGGAGCCTCTGAAATTCTAATCCACTGGAAAGGTAAAGACACGACCACAGATTTAAATCTCTTAGATTAGGGCGTTTGTGAGCAACAGCCTTGCCTTTTCTCTTTCCTCCGAAATCCTAAACATCGGAAGGAGACCCGGTCGGGAGCTCAGTATCGGTGGGCGTTCTTTCTGGATCAACTTCTTCGGTGATCACGACTGCGGGCGCTTTGCGCTTCACCCATTTCTTCGGGACCACTCTATGTATCACTTCCAGATGCATGCTCTGTCTCCGTTCTATCAGCCCGACAGCCCTCAAATTCCTGTCGGTCAGGACTAAGTCTATGTGCCTCTCTTCGCACGGAAACGCTTGAAGAATCCGAACAAGCTCTCTGAAGTATCCGCCATCGGAATGAGAGATTGCGGCTACAGGAAAGCAAAAGTATGTCAGTTTTGAAGTCAGTTACTAGTGTCTCAATGATTCAAGAGAGAAGCGACAACACTTACATCTATCCAATCACCGCCCAGCAAAATCCCGGGGGGCACCGAACGTAGAACCATTTGGTTTTATAATAACTTAGCCTTCCCCAGGAGCCCTGTACAATGTGGCAGCTCCTAACCGATTCCAGGAAGGTGAAAGAGGGGCTGTCTCCATGGCTTTTGACATTGAATAATTATCGGATCTCGATCGGCTTCGGCGGTCGAAAGAGGATTTCCATAAAGAGAACAAAGACGCTGTTCAATAAGGCATACCCGTTGGGATGTAGCTGAGATGGAGCTATGCCAAGAAACGATAACATCTCCCTTATATAATCACTGAAGGGAAGAAGTGTCCCCACTGTGCAAGCGTGACGGTTGAAAGCAGTAAACCCCTCCGGGGGATTGTGTGGCCTGTCAGTTGGCCAAGGAAGTAGCACGTCGTCCAGCGACAAACCATGCCTTAAGCAAATCCATCCTAACATATCTTTGGAGATACCTGACAGCACGGATCTGATGGATTGAGAATAAACCAAGCACCCGGACGCTCGTCCGGAGCTGGCTCTATAACTTCGGCTTCGATAACCGGTATCTCTATGGATGGAGGAATAGAACTTGGGAGTTCCGGCTGCTGAGAACTTGAAGGGTCCATGACTAGCTAGCTTATAAAAAATCATTGTTAAACTAACAAATAACACCCGTACATCCCCCAGTGTAAAGTGTGTGAGTGTGTTGTGCAGTGCACTATTGTATATTATTTGAGGTGATCAACCGGATTAGGGAAAGCATGTAAACGACGAGACTTCGGAATTCAGTCAGAAGGACCGTCATCGCTGACCGTCACAACCGTGCCACCCAATTATTAACTATCACTCCAAATCGAAGTTTGGTGTCATTTTTATAAGTTGCAGTTTCATCGACGAGCTTCGATAGGAAGTTAGATATGTAGTGAAACGGTTAAGCCCAAGTATGCCAATTTGAAGCTCGTCGGAGGCAGTTGTTCGAGTGTGTGAGAAGTTTCAAATTTTTTGATGATCAAATTTGTGTTGCTCACGAGAGCCATGTTTGCATCGAGGAATTATAGTCGTGTGCGTTTGGGTTAGACTCGGTCAGAAGGATGGAGTGCAAGTTCGAATCGTTCCAGAGCCATCTACTTCAACTCAATCCAAAAGCTTACGCATCTCGACTCGGTCCGAAGCAACCACTTCGACTCGCCCCGAAGTCACGCGTTTCGACTCGATCCGAAGCAGCCACTTCGACCCGATCCAGAGCCACGCGCTTCGACTCGATCCAAGACAGCTACTTCGACTCAACCCAAGGCCATCCACTTCGATTCGATCGAAAGCCACCTTTTCGAATCGATCAGACACAGCCCCTTCGTATCGATCAACAGAATCAAAGCGTTCGACTCGAGGCGAAGCTCCACCATCGATCGATACGAAGGCCTCCAACCCATCATCTCGAAACTCCTACTCCAGATCGACACGAAGCTAAGACCAAGGGATTTTCGATCGACCACGACTCTGTTTGATTTGGTGTTAAGAATCGAGTCTCCTCGGTTACGCGATATTTTCGCTTAAGGGATTACCTAAATTTGTTAACTGGTTCGAGTAATCGAAGGTATGAATCGATTCGAAGGCAAGGATGTTTGTTCTTTCTGCTCGAGTTTCTGAGCGTTACGAAGGAAGATAAAGATGAAAGGTAAAAAGTGAAAAAACGGCTAAGTACAAAGTATTTATATGCATTTGGAAACAAAGGGAATAAACGCTTCATATCCCGATGGATTCAAACGTACGTTTCGACTCCCTCTCCAATGCATCAAAATGAGGCTCTCCTTCGTATCACTTCCTTCGACTCCCTCTCCGGTGCAGCAAAACAAGCATTTCGAATCCATCAGGGAAGCGCATTTCGACTCGCTCCATTTCGACTCGCTCGGTTCACGTACATCATCGAGTCGAACGAGCACTTCGTATCCATCGAACCATGGTTTCCAAAGGCCAACTCCATCAACTCGACATGTCTGCTTCGCATCCATAAACCCAATGAAAAATCATCTTCGAAAAGACAATAACATTTCAAGAATCAGATACTCATCCAATAACGATTACAACAGCGAACGGGTAACCACTAGCATACAACAATCAGTTGCAACAATACAGGGTACAGCAGTCGACAGTCAACAGTTTACATTATCAAGAAGAACAGTCAAAGGTTACAACTTTCATCGAAAAGACGATAACTATTCAGAGTAAAGACTGCAGCACTTCAAAGCACATCATGTTTTCACAAGACGTACTTTGGGGGGCAAATGTTATCCCGCCTTTTGGCAAGGCCGTAACACCAAGGAATTGACTAGTAACCAGTGACGGCCCATTCCAGAGAACAATTATATACGGGCTCACTACGAATATCGATGAATTTTGTCCGAGTCCGGATCAAGCCAAAATAGGTAGGACATGATGAGCTATGCCATGAGAGCCAACGTTTCAAATCTCAAGTAAATCCGAGTTCGTATGCTCGAGTTATGAGCGATATAAGATTGGATGAAAATCAATTGTCGGTCGACTCGCTCCTTCGACTCGCTTCGCAACACTCAGGAAAAGCCAACTTCGACTCGCTCCACGTCCCTCGGAGCTGCTCTCTTCGACTTGCTCCACGTCCCTCGGAGCTGCTCTCTTCGACTCGCTCCACGTCCCTCGGAGCTACTCTCTTCGACTCACTCCCTTCGACTCGATCTGTATCCCTCAGATGCCAACTTCGACTCATTCCTGTTCGACTCGCTTCACAGCCATCTGAAGTACCTGCTTCGACTCGCTTCGCTTAGAGGCCTTCTTCGACTCGCTTCCCTCGAACCATTGAGCGACTCCATCAACTTCGACTCCACTGCTCAAACCTCCTAGAACTACTCTCTCCGACTCGCTCAATCAATGCGCGCTTCGACTCGCTCAAAACAGCGTCAAAGGCAGAGCGATCCAGAAAGGGCCACGTCACCGATTCGAAGCAGAAGCGAGTCAGCGAGTCGAAACGGAAGCGAGTCGAAGGAAACAGCCTACCGAAAACTCCATTTCGTATCGATCATATCTCCCAATCTACAAGTCCAAATGCTATGAAATTTTCACAGAAGACTACGTGCATGCTAAAGAATGTCCACACCAAATTTCGACTCCATTGGATGAAATCTTGATCGAGTCGAAATCTGTCTGTATCGATCACGGATCGGACCGAAACTTCACGGGCTTGGGCATGCGGGCCTGGTCACGTGCCAGAGAGGGTCTCCCGAGATCTAAGAGAAATATCAGCCTCCTACACCTATAAATAGACCCCCAAAGCCAACAGAAAAGGGGTTCTTCTTCCTCTTTGAGATCTCCAATGCCCGGACTCCGCCAGATCCAGATCTGAACTCCATTGTTGCTGTTACCAACAAATTCCATTACTGCAAAACATTGTAATTCGCTATAATTTGTTGAAATCAATTGTAAACATCAAAGGAAGATCAATAAAGCAAACTACTTCATAGTGGACGTAGGCAATACGCCGAACCACTCTAAATTCTTGTGTCTCACTGCATTTTAATTACTATCATTTCTGAAATTTGGAGTTTTTGTTAGATAATTTCTCTTTTTCCATTTAATTTCTTCACTTTATCTCTTCAAAAACTTTCAAAGAGTGTTGTGCCCAATTTTGGTACAAACAATTTCAAAAAGTGTATATCATTTTGGATGTGATATGATTTTGAAATGAATATGATATTTTGATATGAAGTATGAACTATTTAAAATGAAAATGACCACGTTGTGAAATAAGCATTTGGTTGTTAAAGAGACCGAGATCAGATATTGTCATACTCTCTACCAATACCGAAAACCACTTTAACAACTGTGCATGTGGTGGAGAATCCAGAACGAATTAGGATGGTTGCGAACGATTCTGTACGAGGTATGAACGCAAACCGGACCCCCTTGGGTCAACTTGATATGATTAAAACAAGAGCTATACCGGGCCAAGTGAGGTCGCTCCTTCGATCGGACAAGCTTCTTCGATACCATATTTGTTACTTTGTGATTGATTTGGTGGCCACCTTTGATTTGGTTATGGGAGTGTGTTCCGAGGTGGGCAGTAGTAGCTGCTATCCGTTACCACCTGTCCGGGAGTGCAAACGGTAGAATCATACCCTAGCATTGCCTCGCGTGCCTTGTTATATGCCTTATCGCACCCACTACGAGTTTGGTTTGTGTTGTACACTATGGAGTGCCCTCTGATAGCCCTCTAGTTTACGGAGGAATTACGGTACTGTATAGACTACGGTATTTATATAAAAATATGTTAAGGGGGTTATGGGTAACGCCTTAATGCTATTTTAATATTTTACTTTACTATAGACATTATCTATGTAGCGTATTATATTATGTATGTAGATAGTTTCACGGATCCTTAAAGGATGGAATCCCAACATCCCTTAAGTTATATTGCATTTCACTTGGACATTTCACTTGAGTTGATTTACTTGCATAAGAATGTAATCCCGACTCAAGTGTTTTGTGTTTTGCTTTATCCTCGGGTCAGCCTGAGTGTCACAGCATTTAAGACTTGCCTTTGGAGCTTGGAGCTTTGCTTAGAGATCTATCTTTATCTATTCAGCTTTTCTGTTATTTCAGTTATTTCTAGTTGTTTATGTTCAAACTTGTCATTTGCTTTTGTATTGAGACTTCTGTGTACTTAGGATTTCTGTTGTATTTTGTTTTAGACTCTGATGTTCTATAGTAGCTTCATGAACTACTATTTATCTATTTCCGCTACTTATTGTTGTATTACTTTGTGTCTGTGATTGATTTATTTACTGTAACGACTCGTATTTTTAAACATTTAAAAGTAGTAAATTAAATAAGATTTTTTTGAATAAAATTGTTAGGAATAAAAAAAAATTAAGATTTTATTTATACAAATTTTATTTTAATACAAATTATGAGCTTAATTAAAATTTATATTAATGTCATATGTTTGCAACAATATAAGGATGATAAAAAATGTTAGTGTGTATTTTAATAATATTGGTTTGAATGATATTTGTAATTGTCTGAATGTAAATTTCCAATTGATTGGAATAATAAATGTTAATAAGAAATAATAAATGTTTCTTTATTAAAAAAAAAGAATCATAAGTTTATTTATTTGAAATGTTTGGTAGCTGAAGGATTGATTGCAGAGATGAGAAACTATTATTTGGTAAGAAATGTATAATTTCTGTTTGTATCCAATAGTGCATAAATATGTTTCAATCACTGTTTGATAGGAAATAATTGTTTTATTTCTCATTACCTTTATTTTTTTCCATTTTGAAATTCACCCTTGTAAACAATTGAAAATAATGTAATTGAATAATTTCAATTAATGATAGAGAGGACACCAAACTGTAAATTAATAGGTGTAATTAAACGTAGCTTATGTTTTGTGAAAATATAAGGAAAGTCGGTTTAATGAAAAGAACATTTATAACAAATAAAATGGATGTTTCATTTGTGAATGTAGGTTTAATTTCATTAAAATAAAGAATATGATGATTGATTTAAAGGAAGTAAATATGTGTATTTGAACTGTGTTTTAGCATATAGATGGATTACAAGAGTAGAAAAATAATTTATTTAAGTAAGTTATTTATAGCTCTGATGTATAAACAACAAATTTATAAACGTGTTTAAATGACTAAAGGAAACAATTATTCTATTTTTCATCCATTTTAGTTGACTGTTTTGAAATTTAACTTTATAAGTAATTGTAATTAATGTAATTGAAATATTTCAATTAGAAGGGAAGAAAACGTTGATTGCAATTAATAGATTTAATAAAAGAAACGCACCTTTTGTGTTAAACAGGATTGATGTTTTAATGGAAATAGAAGATCATTTTGGGAAAACCAAATTGAACGTTTTCATTTTTATAGTAAGTAATTTTATTTATTATGCATAGATAAAAAAAACTAAATGCATACAAATTTGAATATTATTTGAGTTAATGAAGTTAATTTGGTTACGTTTTACAAATTGAATTTCAAAAAGGTTGTGCAATGTACATGGTCCATTCATTTCTTTTGTTATTAATTGTTGCATGTTTTGAGACGTATAAAAATAAACTTTCATTTTAAGCAAGAATGATTTTGGAAAAAAAATTTGAATTTTAGAATAATACAGACACACACACACACATTAATATTCAAACTTTTAAGTATATCAGAGGATTCATGGTTTTGTAAATATTGTGGAATCAATTAGAAATTACCTTTTATTAACAGTTGTACATTAATTACATAAGTTCATATATATATATTTTTTACATTTTATATATGGTTAAAACTTGTAAATTGGTTGCATTAATGTGACCGTTATAGTCATTAGAAAAGTAAAGTAAATCATTTTTATAGTGCACAGATAGATATATATTCATTAAATAATGAAATTGGTTGAGTAACGTAAATAAATATATAGATTGATTGGTTGATTAATTGATTGATTGATTGTTAATTGATTGATTGTGTTAATGTAGTATGCAAATATATTGACATAAAACGAATGTTTTAATATGAAATTAAATTATGTAAATATGTGTATATTTGGGTTTATTGATATGAATTAATTGGAGTGAGTTTTGGAATTTGGACCCCAAAGGTTTGTTTATAGGTTATATGTGGTCTCTTCATTTGCTTTACATTATTATCACCTCCATTCTCTCTCTTCCGTTTTCAAGTTCTTAACGTAGTCTCCACTTGTGCATCCATTTAATTATTAGCCTACTCATTCGTTTCTTATTAATTAGTAATAACCTCATTTTATTTATTTCTAATTAATAATTGCCTCATTCTTTTCATTTGTTTCTCCTTTATTCGTTTGCTCTTTTCAAATGCTTTACCTGAAGTTTTTCTTTTCTTTTCTATTTTTCCGTTTTTAATGTGAACATCAAATTAATATTCATGCCATCTAATTATCATTTACTATTCTCCGTTTCTGAAGTTTATTTTACTTATGCATCATTAGTTCTTGTAGCTTCCTTTCATTGGCAATTCTTTCTCCTGAAACTTCATATATAAAACGGAAGATTTATTTTTATCTTTATTGATATATTTATTCCTTTACTTCACCTCTTTCAATACTACCATTTTAAGACTATTCATATTTTTACTTTATTTCAATTCCTAGTTTGTTTATATATACTCTATTAGCTTTTCATTTGTTTCCATCGTCATTTCTGTAGCCTCATTTCATTTTTCAAATCTCATCTTTTGTAGCTTCATTTCTCCAAACAAACTTCCATCTCATTTTTTTTTTCCTCTCTTCATTTTCTTCCTTCTTCATTTTTTTTCTTCTTCTTCAAATCTCCTTCTTCTCTTTTTTTTTTCTTTCAAAGCTTTTTCTTATTCTTATTCTTCAAATCTTCTTCTTCTTTTAAAGCTTCTTTTTTTAGCTTCGTTTTCTTTTTCAATTCTTTATCTTCCTTGAATTTTTTTTTCTTCTTTTCCAAACATTCTTCTTTTTCCAAATCCTTTTCTTCAAATTCAGACCTATACAAACTTCTCTGTCTCTTCCAAAAAAAATTCTGTAAAAAAAAAGAAGAAGATTAAAATAGCAAGGAAATAAATCAATAAGAGGAAGTAGTAGCGGATCCAAACCCGACTAAGAAACGGAAATCCATAAGGTGAGTGTTTAAACCCACTCACGAAATACTAAAATTTTATTGCAAGTTATACCAGGTCATATAGTGATAAAGTTTTGATTGTTGGTTTGGAATTTTATTTGGTATTTAGTTTGAATAGCTAAATTCCAATATGTGATGACTAATAATTACTATGACATGTTATTGAATTGGTTGATTTGTTGAATTGATTGATTTGAATGTTGATTGTATGATGTGATGGATGCTATTGTGATTGAATGTGTATTTGTTCATTTATTTTGATATATCCTTGTTATCACCCTATAGTTTATTGTAATCATATAAATTTTCATATTGATTATTTAAGCACTGAATAAAGATATAAAACGGATGAATTTCATGTATTTACATGAGAGGAAAAAAAAACTAGTATGTTTAGACTTACCATTTGAACCATAAAAATGATTTTGGGAAATAAACTGTCGTTACCTTATTTGAAAGTTTCAAAAATTAAATTTTGAAACATTGGGAAGTTTCCATAAAATTGAATGTTGAAACTTTGAAACATTTTTATAAATCAAATCTCTTGAGCTATGAAATTTAATTGGGAATTGTTCTGTAAATTTCTAAGTTACTAGAATGGATCTATTGTGAAATCTATTGTATTTTGAATATGGAAACAATAACATTTCCAGAAATTTGAACCTTCAAAAATGTAGTTATTTGCATACCTTATTACATCAAATTTTGATTTAGTTTGCATAAGAATTTTAGTTCTGACTCGAGTGTTTTGTGTTTTCCTTTACGCTCGGGTCAGACCGAGCGATACAACATTTGAGACTCACCCTTGGAGTTTGGAGCTTCCTTTGGAGATCCAACTATCACCTCAGCTTTCAGCTCTTCTAGTTGATTTGTTCAGAGAAGTCATCTGTTGTACTGGAGACTTCACTGCATTTGAGATATTCTGCTGTATTTTATTTCTAACTCTGATGTTTATATAGTAGCTTCATGAACTACTATTTTATATATTCCGCTGTGTATTATTGTATTACTCTGTGTCTGTGATTCTGTGATTGATTTATTTACTGCATATGCTGAGTTTTGCCAAATTTAAATTAACAATCTGATATTTTGAATTATTCAAGTCAGACATGTGTGGATTTATTGTCGATTTGAATGGTCCAAAATAGCGGGTCGTTACAGTTGGTATCAGAGCTTTGGCTCTAGGCAAAACCTAGCATATATAGTAAATTTATTTACAGAATCACTTTCGTTCGAGTTGGAATTTCTTTCTTTTGACTCGATTTCCTTTGAACTTTGGAAAGTTCCTTACGGTTCCAAAATTCATTCTTGTCTCTCCCTATTTGTATTCTTTTGATTCTGGAGTATCCCATAACTCCACTTCGAATGATCTCTATAAGAATAGGCGATCCCGCCAATCTTTGGATGATTTGTAAAGGGGTGGAACTCCTTTACAATTGGCATTGATTCACCGGAGATTTATATATCTTTGGTTTAGATACCGCTATCTCTTGCGATCGAATGTTGGTTTTTATTGGAATTCTGCATCGATCTTGTTCCTGAAGTCACGGTTGACCCGGTTAAGGTCGCCCGCGACTTGTATAAGTATATCCATCTCCTATTTTGTAAGTTAATTGTCTCATCTTCGTTCAAGCCTATCTTCGAATCAGAAATTTTATTTGATTAGAGTTCCTCTAATTTGAATCTCTATCTTTGTTGAAATCCATTCTCAAATCATCCTTTGAAAATCAGGTTTTGTATTCTAGAAATTGTTTTCTAAACCGAAATTATTATTTTGATAAGTATGATTTTATTCTATATATAAAATTGAAATGTTTTCGATAAGGATTATATACCCTTTTAAAATAAGAATTTGAGGTTTTCGAAAGGATTTTGAAAAAAAATTATATAAGAAATTTGATCTATCTAAAAATGATTTACAACTAAAGGATTTTAAATTTGAAATTCGAGAATTGAACTCCGGTATTTTGTAACTGGTTTTAAGATTTTGAAATATATAATAATAATATGATTTAAAAGTATTTTCCAAATAAGGAATGTTTCAAATGATTTTAATGAGTTTCGAATGATTTCGAAGAAATTTCAAAATGAAGTTTGAGAAAATAGAAGTCCAGAACTCACTTATGTCGCTGGAAAATAATTTCGGTGATGAGTGCACGCATCATCGACATTGATTTTCGAGTTTCAGAGTGAGGGATAGGCCACTTTAGTAGCATCGCTACGCGAGTGATTTTGCGAAACCAATTTTGATTTCAAAATTTTGAAGTATGATTTGATATTCGAAAGATATATGTAAATGTATTTGAAACGATTTAAAATGAGCCGGTGTTCAGCCCTCGAGTTTTGGATTTGATATAACCCTATCTATTAAAATTGATTTACTAATTTGTTACTGATTTCCAGCTCTTGAATTTGAAAATGATTTCTTCAACTATTTTGAAGGTTCGAGCACTTCCAAATCAAGGTTAACTTTTCAAAAGCTAAGAATTTTGAAAAGTATAAAGTATATAAGTTGGTATGAATGTTAAAGTATGTAGTAATATGATTTAAATAAGTTGAAACTGTTTGTTAAGAAAATGAATAAGGCAATTTTAAATTTTTCTAATATGAAATTTAGATTTGAAATGTTTTGAAAATAATTTGGTCTTCAAAATATTTTGAATAAAATTTAGTTTAAATGTTTTAACTTAGTAACATCTTTATGGAACTATATATTTAACAAGTTGGAATAAATATATAAGTTGTACGTATGCTGTTTTATTTGCATAATAAATTTGATCCAAGTTTGAGTACACAAGTTCGAGGTGAATTACACCATTTCGTGTTAGGATTTTTCATTCGATTCTTGATGGCGAATATTTGATATGGATTTTGGGCTAAATTCTAGAATTCTCTATCATAGTATATGGCTATGCAAGGAGACTGATGGCTTCTAGTCGAGAAACCATATCGAAGTCCGCATTAGGGAAGTCGAATGGACAATACTAGTTCGAAAGCGAACTTGTGTGATCGAGCGAGCGATCAAATGTGATTTTGCGAAATGATGACGTATGTACATCGTATATTCTAATATCATTGATATATTTTGACGCTGAAATTGAAAGCTGTCGGGTTAGAATATCTTTACTTACTAAAAGAAAACTTTAAATTTAAATTACAAAGATATATAACCCATAAAAGCAAAGATATCCAATCCCATATGGCTCTTCATACAGCAAAATTTATTTTGTAAAGATTTGATCCTTATATCAGATGGACCTTATTTAAGTATAAGATGATTTTGAAAACATTTGATTTTGGAAATGAATTGGTTGACTTAAATTATATTGATTTGGAAATTTGGATTTATTTTCTAAATCTATTATTTTGGGAACTTTGAAACTAAAGATATTTAATTTGAGAAGAAATAATTTGGTGAAATTATATATGATTTTGAAATTGAACTGATATTGAAACAAATTGAAATTTGAGAACCTTGTGCTACTAAATACTTGATTTGGGAGTTATCGAACTTATATAAAATTGATTTGTATGAGTATGAAATTGATTCGAAAACTATGGATTTGAAAAGGGTACTCAATTTGAAAAGTGAAATCTTATATAATTAAAGTCTATATAAGTATGATTTGATATACTTTTGATTTTGGTTAAGTATTTGATCTGAAAATTAAATCTTATATATAATGGATTTTATATAAGTACAATATTTGAAAGTGATTTGAAAAGGTATTATATGATACATATTTTCGAAGTAAAGATATGGAAAGTGCCTTCTGCTTGATATCCGATTTGTGGCCACATCTTGGATTCATTCTATCGATATTATTCTCTCTGATTTTGGTTTTCCGGATATGATACTCGAGTGTCCTTCGAATTCCATGGCGTTACCCATGGTCTTACGATCGTTACTGCATTGCGCAACTGCCTGGCTGAGTCTTGCCTAGGGGTACGGATTGTTTCCTGGGGGATCCAGGCGTAATCATTGTGTATCCTGCATCTATGTAGGTCGCGAATAGTAGCGCAAATGCTTGGCTGAGTTTTGCCTGGGGGTACGGATTTTTTCCTGGGGGATCCAGGCGTAACCATTGTGTATCCTGCATTCTACTAGTCATCATGGCGTAACTCGCAGGGCTGAGAAAGCTTACGGATATGGATTGTTTCCTGGGGGATCCAGGCGTAACCATTGTGTATCTGCGAACCATGGTTAGACAAAGGTTTTGTTTGTTTTGTTTGGATTGTACTTTCCATATCCGTTTTTAAAAGTTTTTCCAGTATTTTCACTGGGTGTTGGAACAAGTCTACTAAGTACCTGGAGAATTCTAGCTTTGCGCCTGATCAACGCACTGCCAGAGTCTGCAGGAACGAGGATAAACTTGTTGAAACATCGAGTTATAAAAGTATTTTATTATAACAGTATTTTATTTTAAAAGTATTTCCAACAAAGAAATTTTGATTAATATTTGAAGTTGAAATTCTTATGGTTTGAATTAATTATTCGTGCCCGATACTATTCTTTTGAATCTACCTTATCTGCTCAGCTTTATTTATTCACTTATATTCTGTTTTTCCAAATCCTCCTTCTTTTCCTTATTGACTATATCTTTTTTAAATGATTATTGATTTATTAAAGATGTTTGAAGAGTATTTTGAGATTTAAAACTAATAAATTTATAAATAATGGATTTAAGGTTTTCAAAGACTTTTAAATGATATTTATAAAGGAAGCAAGAAATTTCATTGATGAATCTTTGTAAAGTGTTAAAGATGATTGATTTGCAAATGAAGATTCAAATAAATATTTTAAGTAAAGTTATATGTGTTTCTTTGAATGTATAATTTTAAGGATATTAAATGATTTGGGAAATTTATTTTAGTAATATGCTTGAAAAATAAATTGGAATTGCTATTTGGAAGTCATGTTCTGGAATATTTACTTGATTACGAGTACTAATAGTTGTATGTGATATATTTGTTTCATAGGAAGTGGAATTTTATAAATATTGATTGCAAAATAGTATTTATAAATAAAATGAATTTAATTGGAAATTTGAGAACTCAAGTTACGGGATTTTGAAATTGTTTTTCAAGTGATTAATGAAATATATAAGAAATTGAAAATAACTTGTAAATATGAAAAATTTAGAAGATATAATTATTAAACATTTTGTTAACTGAAGTGAATAAGATAAACTTGTGTAACATTCAAATTCATTCTATAAAACATATATATAACTTACCAAAATGTTAAAGTTGAAAATGTTACAGAGGAATATGTAGTGGAATTATACAGGTAAAACTTAAGTAATGGAAGTGTTCAATGGAATTATTTCAAAATAAAAATTTTGATGTACAAGAAATGTTATAAACGTAAGTTAATATTGTGAAATAATTTATGTAAGTACATGAAAGAAAGAAAAAGACATTGTATGAATGAATGAAAATAAATAAAAAGGTAAATAATGATGTGAAAAGAAATCAATTGAATAAACGTAAATAATATGTCGAAATTATTGGTTGTTTTGGCTTATGGGGTGTTTTATTTTTGAAATATGATACATATATTGTAATTATTGATATTATTGTTTTTCCGGACCTCTCTATACAAAGGAGACTCTACCGAAATTTTTCAAAATTTAAGACTTAGATTTTTTTTTTGTTGAATTGGAGTTATTTTTTTTTAATTTTTATTAAACTTAAATATGTAGGTTTAATTGTTTATAAATTGACTGTTTCAATAAAATAAAACAAATTTTTGGATTCCTTCTTATTTCTTTTCGAGGACGAAAAGTTTTGAGTGGGGGAGATTGTAACGACCCGTATTTTTAAACATTTAAAAGTAGTAAATTAAATAAGATTTTTTTGAATAAAATTGTTAGGAATAAAAAAAATTTAAGATTTTATTTGTACAAATTTTATTTTAATACAAATTATGAGCTTAATTAAAATTTATATTAATGTCATATGTTTGCAACAATATAAGGATGATAAAAAATGTTAGTGTGTATTTTAATAATATTGGTTTGAATGATATTTGTAATTGTCTGAACGTAAATTTCCAATTGATTGGAATAATAAATGTTAATAAGAAATAATAAATGTTTCTTTATTAAAAAAAAGAATCATAAGTTTATTTATTTGAAATGTTTGGTAGCTGAAGGATTGATTGCAGAGATGAGAAACTATTATTTGGTAAGAAATGTATAATTTCTGTTTGTATCCAATAGTGCATAAATATGTTTCAATCACTGTTTGATAGGAAATAATTGTTTTATTTCTCATTACCTTTATTTTTTTCCATTTTGAAATTCACCCTTGTAAACAATTGAAAATAATGTAATTGAATAATTTCAATTAATGATAGAGAGGACACCAAACTGTAAATTAATAGGTGTAATTAAACGTAGCTTATGTTTTGTGAAAATATAAGGAAAGTCGGTTTAATGAAAAGAACATTTATAACAAATAAAATGGATGTTTTATTTGTGAATGTAGGTTTAATTTCATTAAAATAAAGAATAGGATGATTGATTTAAAGGAAGTAAATATGTGTATTTGAACTGTGTTTTAGCATATAGATGGATTACAAGAGTAGAAAAATAATTTATTTAAGTAAGTTATTTATAGCTCTGCTGTATAAACAACAAATTTATAAACGTGTTTAAATGACTAAAGGAAACAATTATTCTATTTTTCATCCATTTTAGTTGACTGTTTTGAAATTTAACTTTATAAGTAATTGTAATTAATGTAATTGAAATATTTCAATTAGAAGGGAAGAAAACGTTGATTGCAATTAATAGATTTAATAAAAGAAACGCACCTTTTGTGTTAAACAGGATTGATGTTTTAATGGAAATAGAAGATCATTTTGGGAAAACCAAATTGAACGTTTTCATTTTTATAGTAAGTAATTTTATTTATTATGCATAGATAAAAAAAACTAAATGCATACAAATTTGAATATTATTTGAGTTAATGAAGTTAATTTGGTTACGTTTCACAAATTGAATTTCAAAAATGTTGTGCAATGTACATGGTCCATTCATTTCTTTTGTTATTAATTGTTGCATGTTTTGAGACGTATAAAAATAAACTTTCATTTTAAGAAAGAATGATTTTGGAAAAAAAATTTGAATTTTAGAATAATACAGACACACACACACACATTAATATTCAAACTTTTAAGTATATCAGAGGATTCATGGTTTTGTAAATATTGTGGAATCAATTAGAAATTACCTTTTATTAACAGTTGTACATTAATTACATAAGTTCATATATATATTTTTTTACATTTTATATATGGTTAAAACTTGTAAATTGGTTGCATTAATGTGACCGTTATAGTCATTAGAAAAGTAAAGTAAATCATTTTTATAGCGCACAGATAGATATATATTCATTAAATAATGAAATTGGTTGAGTAACGTAAATAAATATATAGATTGATTGGTTGATTAATTGATTGATTGATTGTTAATTGATTGATTGTGTTAATGTAGTATGCAAATATATTGACATAAAACGAATGTTTTAATATGAAATTAAATTATGTAAATATGTGTATATTTGGGTTTATTGATATGAATTAATTGGAGTGAGTTTTGGAATTTGGACCCCAAAGGTTTGTTTATAGGTTATATGTGGTCTCTTCATTTGCTTTACATTATTATCACCTCCATTCTCTCTCTTCCGTTTTCAAGTTCTTAACGTAGTCTCCACTTGTGCATCCATTTAATTATTAGCCTACTCATTCGTTTCTTATTAATTAGTAATAACCTCATTTTATTTATTTCTAATTAATAATTGCCTCATTCTTTTCATTTGTTTCTCCTTTATTCGTTTGCTCTTTTCAAATGCTTTACCTGAAGTTTTTCTTTTCTTTTCTATTTTTCCGTTTTTAATGTGAACATCAAATTAATATTCATGCCATCTAATTAGCATTTACTATTCTCCGTTTCTGAAGTTTATTTTACTTATGCATCATTAGTTCTTGTAGCTTCCTTTCATTGGCAATTCTTTCTCCTGAAACTTCATATATAAAACGAAAGATTTATTTTTATCTTTATTGATATATTTATTCCTTTACTTCACCTCTTTCAATACTACCATTTTAAGACTATTCATATTTTTACTTTATTTCAATTCCTAGTTTGTTTATATATACTCTATTAGCTTTTCATTTGTTTCCATCGTCATTTCTATAGCCTCATTTCATTTTTCAAATCTCATCTTTTGTAGCTTCATTTCTCCAAACAAACTTCCATCTCATTTTTTTTTCCTCTCTTCATTTTCTTCCTTCTTCATTTTTTTTCTTCTTCTTCAAATCTCCTTCTTCTCTTTTTTTTTTCTTTCAAAGCTTTTTCTTATTCTTATTCTTCAAATCTTCTTCTTCTTTTAAAGCTTCTTTTTTTAGCTTCGTTTTCTTTTTCAATTCTTCATCTTCCTTGAATTTTTTTTCTTCTTTTCCAAACATTCTTCTTTTTCCAAATCCTTTTCTTCAAATTCAGACCTATACAAACTTCTCTGTCTCTTCCAAAAAAAAATTCTGTAAAAAAAAAGAAGAAGATTAAAATAGCAAGGAAATAAATCAATAAGAGGAAGTAGTAGCGGATCCAAACCCGACTAAGAAACGGAAATCCATAAGGTGAGTGTTTAAACCCACTCACGAAATACTAAAATTTTATTGCAAGTTAAACCAGGTCATATAGTGATAAAGTTTTGATTGTTGGTTTGGAATTTTATTTGGTATTTAGTTTGAATAGCTAAATTCCAATATGTGATGACTAATAATTACTATGACATGTTATTGAATTGGTTGATTTGTTGAATTGATTGATTTGAATGTTGATTGTATGATGTGATGGATGCTATTGTGATTGAATGTGTATTTGTTCATTTATTTTGATATATCCTTGTTATCACCCTATAGTTTATTGTAATCATATAAATTTTCATATTGATTATTTGAGCACTGAATAAAGATATAAAACGGATGAATTTCATGTATTTACATGAGAGGAAAAAAAAACTAGTATGTTTAGACTTACCATTTGAACCATAAAAATGATTTTGGGAAATAAATTGTCGTTACCTTATTTGAAAGTTTCAAAAAATAAATTTTGAAACATTGGGAAGTTTCCATAAAATTGAATGTTGAAACTTTGAAACATTTTTATAAATCAAATCTCTTGAACTATGAAATTTAATTGGGAATTGTTCTGTAAATTTGTAAGTTACTAGAATGGATCTATTGTGAAATCTATTGTATTTTGTATATGGAAACAATAACATTTCCAGAAATTTGAACCTTCAAAAATGTAGTTATTTTCATACCTTATTACATCAAATTTTGATTTAGTTTGCATAAGAATTTTAGTTCTGACTCGAGTGTTTTGTGTTTTCCTTTATGCTCGGGTCAGACCGAGCGATACAACATTTGAGACTCACCCTTGGAGTTTGGAGCTTCCTTTGGAGATCCAACTATCGCCTCAGCTTTCAGCTCTTCTAGTTGATTTGTTCAGAGAAGTCATCTGTTGTACTGGAGACTTCACTGCATTTGAGATATTCTGCTGTATTTTATTTCTAACTCTGATGTTTATATAGTAGCTTCATGAACTACTATTTTATATATTCCGCTGTGTATTATTGTATTACTCTGTGTATGTGATTCTGTGATTGATTTATTTACTGCATATGCTGAGTTTTGCCAAATTTAAATTAACAATCTGATATTTTGAATTATTCAAGTCAGACATGTGTGGATTTATTGTCGATTTGAATGGTCCAAAATAGCGGGTCGTTACATTTACTGTATATGCTAAGTTTTGCAAATATAAAAATAACAATATGTTGTTTTGAGCAATTCAAGTCTGACATGTGTGGATTATTGTCGATTCGAATGGTTCGAAATGATGGGTCGTTACATGTGGTATCGGAGCTCTGGTTTAGGAAAAAATATAGCATATGGAGTAAAAACTCATTAGAGATAGAGTAGTAATACCCTAGAATGAGTAAAATTGATTATAGGATCATCTTCGTTTGAGCTTGAAATTCTTAGTTAGGATCCTCTTTGATTAGGATTTCTTTTCAATTTTGGAACTTTACCTTTGTTCTAAAATCCATTCTTGTCTTTTCCTATTCGTGTTCTTCTTGATACTGGAGCATCCATAGCTTTATTTCTGTTGATCCCTGTAATAAATTTGAGCACATCTTGCAACCTCAATTGGAAACTTCATCCTTATGTGTGACTAATCCCATCAGCGGTCCCACGAACCTTAGTTCACCCCTTTACAACAGGCGTCGATTCACCGGAAATTTCTATGTCCTCGGTTTTGATGACTTTGATATCTTACTTGGGGTTGATTGGTTAAAGCGTTATGATGTTGTTATTTCTTGTAAAGCCCAAACCGTTTCTTTAGTAGATGACTAGGGTAATTCTCTTGTGGTCAGATGTCGAATGCCTCTAGATTATGTGAGCGGTTTTATCTTTTCGCTTGATGCTTAGTCTAGTGATCTTTTACTCCACAACAATTGTCCAACTCTTTCCAGATGTCTTTGGTGAAGTCGCTTCTCTACCACCTAAGCGGGAAATTGAATTCCACCTCGATCTTATTCCTGGAGTTCGACCTGTTGTTCTTCCTTCCAAAAGGATGGCACCTAGGGAGAAAGTAGAGTTAAGGAACCAGATTGAAGACTTGTTTTCCAAGGGTTTGATTAGGTAGAGTTTTTCTGAATGGGGAGCAGCTGTGGTCTTTATCACCAAATCTGATGGTTCTTTGAGGATGTGTGTTGATAATAGAGACCTGAACTATAACAACCCGCATATTTTACGATTGTATATTTAAATGTTTTATTTAAATATAGCATCGTTAATCGGATTAAAGTCCAAAATGTTACTTTTTGTAAACAGTCGAATTGGAACTCGAGACCACTTCCATTGAGTCCAAAATGGCATTTACAACTTTTTTGAGTACAAACATCGATATGTTTGGAAGTTGAGTAAATTTTTTATATTTTCATTTAGGGCTTTGGGTTTGGGTTTCAGCCCATCAACCCATCTAATACCCTAACACTCCATTCCTCTTCATACATTCTCATTTTCCTAATACTCTCTAGCTAAAGCAAAAATGGTGGAAGAGAAAGGAAATTAGAATTCCAAAACCTAGTTTAATTAGGAAATACAAATTCTAGCTCCAACATCAAAGAGAAGCTAAGGTAAGCATCCTCTTCTTCTTCTCCATCTCAATCTCTCTCCAATTTCAGAAATTTCCTATAACCTAACTTAGGAAATATTCCTTATGATCTTAGATTGGAGCTGCTAGAGTTGAAATTGAAGAGTAGTTGATCTTTCCTTTGCTTTAGAGCTTCTCGTTTATTGTTTTTGGGTTTAAAGGTGAGTTCTTTAACTCACATCTACGTCTATAGCTTTCATTGTTGTTAGGTATGAATTCCTAACATATATTTCGTGTTCATTTGCTTTGATTTGAATTGGTTTTGTGAATTCTCCAATTTTTGGTTTTGAAGTCCAATTTTATGAAAATCCTACTATGGATGTTTGGACATGTTGTTTGGGGTATATCAAGAGCCTATAAGGCTGCGTTGTCGCTTGGCGTAAATCCCTAGTCGTCGTTGCTCGTCCGATCGCTCCCGATATGTTTTGGCCATCATTGGCCTAGGGTAATTTCTGCCCAGCTGAGTGGTTCATACGTCTGAAATGCAAGTTCAGACGTTTGGATTCAGACCTAGAGCAAAAATATTCATGGCAGAAAAATATAAAAATAAATAGCAGAGACTAATTCCAAACGTCTGAAATATAGGGTCAGACGTCTGGATGGGTCTCAGACGTCTGACTTGAAGTTTCAGACGTCTGGGTGTTTTCTAGATTATTTCCAAAGAACGAATCCAGACACCTAGATTCTAAACCAGACGTCTGTTTGGTTTTCAGACGTCTGTTTCGATATTTCAGACGTCTGGGTGGTTTTCTAAACTATTTCCAAAAAACAAATCTAGACGTCTGGATTCCAAACCAGACATCTGGAAACGTTCATTTTTTCCTATTTAGGCTGTTTTGTGTGGATTTCCTATTTTAATCGATTTTTGTTGATCCGGATAGTTGTTATCACTTATTATCGACTTTGATGACTTCTTTCCTTGGACTTTTGGGAATATCCGTTTGATGGATTTGATATCGATTTTTATTGATTAAATTCATATTTTCGTATGTGAATCTTTGGTGATTGATTGTTTCTACAATCATTTTTGTGATTTGTCACTTCTAAATACAAAGGTTTCTATACTAGTAGTAAATACTCAAACTCTTTCATCAAAACGATTTCGACACTATTTTAAATATAAAGCTCTCTTTTGAAACCGTTTTCCAATCTATTAGTATATATAAACCTTTACCTCATTTGTATGAGAAATCTAATTAAACGGCTTAGTAAAACAAGTGGTATGAAACGCTTGCGTTTACTTCGTCGGTTAATTCTTGGACTTGTTCGATTGAACTCTTGTGACAATTTTCAAGTGGAAATCTACAATTTGTTCGTAAATATTTAAGTTAAGCCAGTGGTTATGGGACATGAAGCTAAACTCATTTATTTACTAGCTTAGTGTGGTTCACACTTTTTATTGATCGATGATGAACATTTTGTGATTTAGACTAGCAATGTGCAAAGTCTACTTGTTTGTGTGGGGATTAAAAACCCCGTTTGTGGAACTTCGGTTCAATTTGGTGGGGTAGCGACCCATGGTCTTTGGGCCGTTTGTGGAGCTTCGGCTCAAAATTGATGGTTAGCGACCGTGGAATAGCGTTCTGTTTGTGATACACATGTTGGTGAGTTTTCATGCTCCCGTTTGTGATAGGCCTTCCCCCCTTGTGATTTCTGGATTTCTAGTGGTTGATTTCCAAAATTTGTGTTTCACCAATTTTCGTGGATTGCATTGATAAGCTCTATCAATATTTGTGATTTGGTGAATAATTTAAAGAATATGACATTCTTTTTGGTGTTTGAGAATATTTGAGATATTGTATGATTTTTTTTGTTATCGGATGTATACTTGTCGCAGTATGGCATTATTGTTGTCATACGTTTTTGTGATATCTCTTATCCTATCTCATTTTATCTGATATTTATAGCTAGACTGATCAGTTTATTATTCTTCTTAAATAATACTCGGGTCAGACCGAGGTATTTCAGGTGCTCCTGCTTGACTTCTAATCAGGGTTCATCATCTGATTTTTGGCCAACTACTTTAGATTAGTAGTTTTTGTTATTATACATTTGAGATAGAGATTCCTTGATGTATAATTATTCTTTTGTCTAGCACTTGTATCTATTTTTTTGTGATGTAGTGGCTCTTATATGACGACTATTTTGGTATGCACTTTTATGTGATATATTCATATCTGATTCCGCCTTTGTGATATCAATATCTGTGACTGATTTGTGTTATGTTTATTTCTATATTTGTTTTTGAAGACCTCATAGCCACTGTGTGGTAGCTTTGAGTTTGTATTTGATATGTCGGATTTCCTCTTGAAATGAAATGTAAGTTATATTATCTGACATATCGATACTCGCACAAAGCAACTACACAGATGGTCGCTCCTCAACAGCCTTATTCTTCATGCTTGTCGACGGCATTACCCCGTAGTGTCCTTGGCTAGCGTGATTATAGAGGTGGGGCGTCAAAGCTTGGTATCAGACCCAAACTTCAGAATAATGTAGAATAATCTAGCAAGGATCATTGTCCTAAGTCTTTCTTAGGAATCGTGCCATAGGATTTATTTCGAGTCTTCGTACCGTTCTATCCTATTTCTTTTTATGATGCCTTGTTTATCAATCAAGTTTGTTTGATATTCATTCTGAGAATAACCTTTTTCCTCTTCTTTCTTTCTTTCTTAAAGAAGAGAAATGGTTAGACCAGGCCGTCCCAGCACCGGTCAATCCAGTGCTACTCCTTAGGATGGAGTATTTATGTCTGCTCAGCAACTTCTAGATCTTGTGAAAAATGTCAAGCTATCGAACCCATTCCAAAGCCTACTCATCCTAAATCTGGGTTTGCACGCTTGTGCAGTGATTACACCAGCTTGGGTGGAAAGCCTTTCAAGGGTTCCGAAAGCGTTATAGAAGTCCAAGGTTGGCTTAGAACATGCGATCACATCTTTTCTCGCATGAATCTTATTGATCTACATCGAGTCCAAGTGGCTTCTAGCATGCTCCAGGAGAGAGCATTAGATTGGTATGAGCTCTTAATCTCGGAAATTATTGAAGCAAATTTTACTTGGGAGCAATTCCGGGAAATGTTCGAATTAAAATTTATGCCAGAAGCTGAAAAAGTATCTTTAGCTCGACGCTTTATCGACCTTGTTCAAGGTGAATCTTCTATGACCGACTACGTCGCATCTTTCGAATCTTTATCTAAATATGGGGTCGAGTATATTAATACCCCATTGAAGAAAAATCAAAGATTTGTTTATGGGTTGAATAAGAACCTCAAAAAGCCTTTACTCGTGAAACTAGAAGTTTCTTTTGATCAACTTGTTGATATCGCTCTTCGACTCGAGGAGGCTGATAAAGAAAGTGATGTTGAAGTCAAACAAAACATCAATAAGAAGAGGCCTTTTAAGTTCAAGCCTTATCCCAACAAGAAAGGGAAGCAAGCAACTTCGGTAGCAAAAACTCCTACCTCTAGTCGTGGAGAATGTTACAATTGTGGTTCTAAGGACCATTATGCGAACAAGTGTTTGAAGTCTCTTACTTGTCGCTATTACAAAAGTTCGGGTCATACTATATCTTCATGTCCCAAACTTCAAAGCAAAAAGGAAGGCAAGCTAAACGTTGTGCAAGTCCCTACTAACACTTCTCGTGGTCAAGGTATTTCTCATTCTATCCTTGATGGCATTATTATATTTCGTGATCTTCCTATTCGAGTTCTTTTTGATACGGGTGCTTCTCACTCTTTTATATCCAAAGAACTTGTTGATGCTTTGTCTTTGAATGTTATTAGCTTGATGACTTGATTGAGAATTGCGAATCCAGTTGGTGGATCCGCAACACTCAGTTTACTATGTAAAGATGTCGAAATTATTTTATGTGATTATGCTTTCTGAGCCGATTTGCATGTTATGCGTTACCTTGGTTTCGAAATGATTTTGGGAATGGATTGGCTTAACCGTTATGAAGCCCATATCCTATGTTCTAAGCGGACTATATATCTTCGACATCCTCAATCTGTTAAGCAGATTTCTCTTGTTCTTAAAGATTCAGATTCCAATTCGGGAGCATCCTTGTATTATCTAAATCCTCATGATGACGATAATGATGATGAGGAAGATGTCATTTCCCTCATTCACATTGTTCGTGAATTTCCCGACATATTTGAGCCCGTATTAGGATTACCACCTAAGCGAGCAATTGAGTTCAGAATTAATCTAATACCTAGAGCTCTACCTATTACTCGTCCTCCTTATCGTATGTCCAATAAGGAAAATGAGGAGATGCGTAAACAATTATCCGAATTGGAAGCAAAATAGTTTGTTCGTTCTAGTTCCTCTCCATGGGGAGCTTCGACTATTTTTGTGAAGAAATCTGATGGTACACTTAGGATTTGCGTTGACTACCGCAAGCTTAATGATCTCACCATCGAGAATAAATATCCCTTACCTCGGATTGATGATTTATTCGATCAACTTAGTGGTGCTAGAGTCTTTTCACAGTTAGACTTAGCAACCAGTTTTCATCAACTCCGTATTGCAGAGGATAGCATTCCTTTGACATCGTTCCGTACTCGTTATGGATCTTATGAATGGCTTGTTATGCCATTTGGTTTGACGAATACTCCAGCTTATTTTGTTGACCTTATGAATCTAGTTTTCAAAGACTTCCTCGATCGATTTGTTCTCATCTTTATCGATGATATTCTTATTTATTCTAAAACCGAGGAAGAGCATGAAAATCATCTTCGGATTGTGTTGGAAACTCTTAGGAGCAACCAATTGAAAGCAAAATTTTCTAAATGTCACTTTTGGCAATCTTGTGTGAAAATTTTGGGGCATATTATTTCTGAATTTGGCATTTCCGTGGATCCTTCAAAGATTGAAGCGATTCAAAATTGGAAGAGACTGGAGAGTGTGACGGAAATTCGTACCTTTCTCGGATTGGCGGGCTATTACCGTCGTTTCATAAAAGACTTTTCAAAAATTTCTGTACCTCTTACTAATTTGACAAAGAAGAGAGTTAAATACATTTGGTCAGGCAAATGTGAAGCTGCTTTTCAAAAATTAAAAGAACTCCTTTCCAATGCTCCTATTCTTGTGATTCCCGAAGAGAACCAAGACTTTATTGTTTATACCGATGCTAGTCGCGTTGGTTTGGGTGTCGTTCTCATGCAAAGGGAACATGTTATCGCTTATGCTTCTAGGAAATTAAAGCCTGCCGAGACTAGATATGCCACTCATGATTTAGATCTCGCGGCTATTGTTTTTGCCCTTAGAATTTGGCGTCATTATCATTTGGGAGAGAAATTTGTTCTCTACACCGATCATAAATCTTTGAAGTATTTATTTTCTCAAAAGGAACTTAATTTGCATCAACAACGTTGGCTCGAGTTCCTTGAATCTTATGATCTTTATATTCTCTATACTCTCGAAAAGGGAAATCTTGTTGTCGATGCCCTTAGTCGTAAGCAACAAGCGGTTGTTTCCATGATGATATCCGAATGGAATGATCTCGCGACTTTATCCACTTGTGAGATTCGAGATCATGAATCCAATTAATGTTCATCTCTTGTTTTATGTAGCCTTGAGGCTCATCCTTCCCTTTTAGACCGCATTCTCGAAGCGCAAAAGCATGATCCCGAATTGGTTCTTCTTAGCCAAAGTTGTAGGGATAAAATTGATATTGAAGGTTTGAAAGACTTCGATATTGATGCTCGTGGCGGTATTCGAAAATTTGGTAGACTTATCGTGCCAAATATTTGTGATCTTCGTAAAGATATTTTAGAAGATTCTCATCGTTCTAAATTTACCATTCATCCCTGTAGTAGTAAAATGTAGGCGGATATGAAGCAATTTTACTATTGGGATGGAATGAAATCTGATATTGCTAACTTTATTAAGCGTTGCATGACTTGCCAACTCATAAAGGCCGAGCATCAAAGGCCCGGTGGGTTATTGCAACCTTTGGAAATTCCAATATGGAAGTGGGATCAAGTTTCCATGGACTTTATTGACGGTCTTGCCCGTTCTCATTCGGGCCATGATAGCCTATGGGTGATAGTAGGTAGACTTACAAAATCCACCCATTTTCTTCCCGTTCGGTCCAACCAGACAGTACCTATTTTGGCTAAACTCTTTGTCAAGGAAATTGTTAGATTGCATGGAGTTCCTACTTCTATTGTTAGCGATCGTGATCCATTGTTTACTACTGGATTTTGGAAAGGTATTCAAAAATCTTTGGGAACGAAGCTTAATTTTAGCACCGCTTATCATCCTCGGTCCGATGGACAAACCGAGCGTGTGAATCAAACTCTTTAAGATCTTCTTCGTGCATGTGTTCTTGATTTTGGTGGAAGTTGGGAAGATCGTATTTCTCTTGTTGAGTTTTCCTATAATAATAGCTTCCAATCTAGTATTGGTATGGCACCTTTCGAGGCACTCTACGGAAGGCCATGCCGATCTCCTTCGTGTTGGCTTGAAGCCGGTGAGAAGCTGGTTTTAGGTCCAGATTTTATTCGTGATGCCACAGAAAAGATTGACCTTATTCGTCATAGGATGAAAGAAGCTCAAAGTATACAAAAATCCTATGCCGATAACCGAAGAAGGAGATTAGTATTTTCTGTGGGAGATTTTGTGTTTATTCGCGTTTCACCTATGAAGGGTGTTGTGCGTTTCAGTCGATCGAGAAAATTAGAACCTCGATATATTGGTCCATTTCCCATCACCGAACGCATTGGTTCCGTGGCTTATCGCCTTTTATTACCGGCTCAATTTTCTACTATTCATGACGTATTCCACGTCTCTCAATTACGAAAATGCCTTCGAGATTCCGATTCTATTCTTGAGTCCGGTGTTATTGAAGAAATTGAAGTTTCGCCTAATTTGACTTATGAGCAACATCTTATTCGTATCATTGCTACGGAGGTTAAACGCCTTCGAAATAAAGATGTTTCTCTTGTGAAAGTTCAATGGTCCTCAAATCCTAAGGATTGCTCTTGGGAATCTAGAGAATTCATCGAGCGAACACACCCAGACTTACTCTCTCGTGCTCCTTTAGGTGAACTTCTCATTTCAAAATTTCTTCTTTTGTGTTGATATGCTTTTATGGTTGTTACTTTTTATTTCTTCCTCTTAATTATTACGAGGACGCAATTTCTGTAAGGAGGGGAGTCTATAACAACCCGCATATTTTACGATTGTATATTTAAATGTTTTATTTAAATATAGCATCGTTAATCAGATTAAAGTCTAAAATGTTACCTTTTGTAAACAGTCGAATTGGGACTAGAGACCACTTCCATTGAGTCCAAAATGGCGTTTGCAACTTTTTTGAGTATAAACATCGATATGTTTGGAGTTGAGTAAAATTTTGATATTTTCATTTGGGCTTTGGGTTTAGGTTTCAGCCCATCAACCCATCTAATACCGTGACACTCCACTCCTCTTCATACATTCTCATTTTCCTAATACACTATAGCTAAAGCAAAAATGGTGGAAGAGAAAGGAAATTAGAATTCCAAACCCTAGTTTAATTAGGAAATACAAATTCCAGCTCCAACATCAAAGAGAAGCTAAGGTAAGCATCCTCTTCTTCTTCTCCATCTCAATCTCTCTCCAATTTCAGAAATTTCCTATAACCTAACTTAGGAAATATTGCTTATGATCTTAGATTGGAGCTGCTAGAGTTGAAATAGAAGAGTAGTTGATCTTTCCTTTGCTTTAGAGCTTCTAGTTTATTGTTTTTGGGTTTAAAGGTGAGTTCTTTAACTCACATCTACGTCTATAGCTTTCATTGTTGTTAGGTATGAATTCTTAACATCTATTTCGTGTTCATTTGCTTTGATTTGAATTGGTTTTGTGAATTCTCCAATTTTTGGTTTTGAAGTCCAATTTTATGAAAATCCTACTATGGATGTTTGGACATGTTGTTTGGGGTATATCGAAGAGCCTATAAGGCTGGTTTGTTGCTAGGCGTAAATCCCTAGTCGTCGTTGCTCGTCCGATCGCTCTCGATATGTTTTGGCAATCATTGGCCTAGGGTAATTTCTGCCTAGCTGAGTGGTTCAGACGTCTGAAATGCAAGTTTAGACGTTTGGATTCAGACCTAGAGCAAAAATATTCATGGTAGAAAAATATAAAAAAAGAGCAGAGACTAATTCCAAACATCTGAAATATAGGGTCAGACGTTTGGATGGGTCTCAAACATCTGACTTGAAGTTTCAGACGTCTGGGTGTTTTCTGGATTATTTCCAGAGAACGAATCCAGACATCTGGATTCTAAACCAGACGTCTGTTTGGTTTTCAGACGTCTGTTTCGATATTTCAGACGTCTGGGTGGTTTTCTGAACTATTTCCAGAAAACAAATCTAGACGTCTGGATTCCAAACTAGATGTGTGGAGACGTTCATTTTTGCCTATTTAGGCTGTTTTGTGTGGATTTCCTATTTTAATCGATTTTTGTTGATCCGGATAGTTGTTATCACTTATTATCGACTTTGATGACTTCTTTCCTTGGACTTTTAGGAATATCCGTTTGATGGATTTGATATTGATTTTTATGGATTAAATTCACATTATCGTATGTGAATCTTTGGTGATTGATTGTTTCTACAATCATTTTTGTGATTTGTCACTTCTAAATACAAAGGTTTCTATACTAGTAGTAAATACTCAAACTCTTTCATCAAAACGATTTCGACACTATTTTAAATATAAAGCTCTCTTTTAAAACCGTTTTCCAATCTATTAGTATATATAAACATTTACCTCATTCGTATGAGAAATCTAATTAAACAGCATAGTAAAACAAGTGGTATGAAACGCTTGCGTTTACTTCGTCGGTTAATTCTTGGACTTGTTCGATTGAACTCTTGTGACAATTTTCGAGTGGAAATCTACGATTTGTACGTAAATATTTAAGTTAAGCCAGTGGTTATGGGACATGAAGCTAAACTCATTCATTTATTAGCTTAGTGTGGTTCACACTTTTTATTGATCGATGATGATCATTTTGTGATTTAAACTAGCGATGTGCGATGTCTATTTGTTTTTGTGGGGACTAAAAACACCGTTTGTGGAACTTCGGTTCAATTTGGTGGGGTAGCGACCCATGGTCTTTGGGCCGTTTGTGGAGCTTCGGCTCAAAATTGATGGTTAGCGACCATGGAATAGCGTTCCGTTTGTGACACACGTGGTGGTGAGTTTTCATGCTCCCATTTGTGATAGGCCTTCCCCCTTGTGATTTCTAGATTTCAAGTGGTTGATTTCTAGAATTTGTGTTTCACCAATTTTCGTGGATTGCATTGATAATCTCTATCAATATTTTGTGTTTTGGTGAATAATTTAAAGAATATGACATTCTTTTTGGTTTTTGAGAATATTTGAGATATTGTATGATTTTTGTTGTTATCGGATGTATACTTGTCGCAGTATGGCTTTATTGTTATCATACGTTTTTGTGATATCCCTTATGCTATCTCATTTTATCTGATATTTATAGCCAGACTGATCCGTTTATTATTTTCTTCTTAAATAATACTCGGGTCAGACCGAGGTATTTCAAGTGCTCCTACTTGACTTCTTATCAGGGTTCATCATCTGATTTTTGGCCAACTACTTTAGATTAGTAGTTTTTGTTATTATACATTTGAGATAGAGACTCCTTGATGTATAATTATTCTTTTGTCTAGCACTTGTATCTATTTTTTTGTGATGTAGTGGCTCTTATATGACCACTATTTTGGTATGCACTTTTATGTGATATATTCATATCTGATTTCGCCTTTGTGATATGAATATTTGTGACTGATTTGTGTTATGTTTATTTCTATACTTGTTTCCGAACACCTCATAGCCACTATGTGGTAGCTTTGAGTTTATATTTGATATGTCGGATTTCCACTTGAAATGAAATGTAAGTTATATTATCTGACATATCGGTACTCGCACAAAGAAACTACACAGATGGTCGCTCCTCAACAGCCTTATTTTTTGTGCTAGTCGACGGCATTACCCCATAGTGTCCTTGGCTAGCATGAGTATAGAGGTGGGGTGTCAAAGCTGAACAAGCTTACCCTTAAGAACAGATATCCTATTCCTCATATCAATGATATGTTTGATCAGCTCTACGGAGCTAAAGTATTCTCTCAGCTTGACCTTGCTACCGGTTTTCACTAGCTTTGTGTAGCCAAGAAGAGCATTCCCAAGACAGCTTTCCCAACAAAGAATGGTTTCTATGAATGGTTAGTCATGCCCTTTGGATTAACCAGTGCTCCTCCTTTCTTTGTCGATCTCATGAATCGCATTTTCTACAATGTTCTCAACAAGTTTGTCCTGGTTTTGTTGATGATATTCTCGTCTTTTCTAAGTCAGAGAAAGATCATGAATCTCATTTGGGCTATGTGCTGGAAACAATTAGGAGTTATCGGTTGAAAGCCAAATTTTCTAAATGCCATTTCTAGAGGGATGAAGTCTGATTCCTTAGGCACATTGTTTCTGAAAATGGAGTCTCGGTTGTCCCGGTTGAGGTTGCTGCGATTAATGTAAGTCTATCCATCTTTCCTCTTTTGTAATTTAATTATCTTATCTTCATTTAAAGCCTATCTTCTTAGTTAGAATTCTCTTTGATTAGGGTCCTTCTAAATTTGAATCTCTATCCTTGTTCTAAAAATGTATTCTTGAATCATCCTATGAGGGAACGTATTTTTAATTAATATAAAAATGTTTTATATCATGTTGTTTGAGTTGTTAAGTTTGAATTTTGGGTTTCGATTGATTCGTCTAGCTAATGCCATCGATAGGAATTCCAAAACACTTGAACAGAGCAAACTGACACAATATTGTTTTCGAAATTGGTAAATGAAATAATTTTATGTATGATTATATTTCATATATAAAAGTATAATTTTCTGAAATTAGATAGTTAAATGAATTGGTTGTTAGAAATGATAGTACTAGATTATCACTTATTGTTGTGTCAACATTCCTAAACCCTTAACTATTGTTGTATGTTATAAGGAGATGAAATTTTATAAACATGGTTTATAAATCTGATTTGCAAATGAAATGAATTTAAATTAAGGATTTGAGAATTTAATTTTCGGTGCTTTTCAAAATTTGGTTTTCAAAGTTTTGAAAAAAATATTATTATTTGAAAGTATTTTCGAATTGAAATTGTTTCCACAGAATTTTAAAAGAAGTAAGTCAGTACTATCCTCTTATGTCGCTGGAAAATAATTTCGATGATGACTGCAACATCATCGACATTCATTTTCGAGTCTCAAAGTGGGGAGATCACTTAGTAGCTTTGTTACACTTTTGTTTTGGAAAATGGATTTGATTTGAATTTCTTGAGTATGATTTAATGTTCAAATATATATATATAAACACACAGACATATTTCAAAATGGTTTGAAGTGAAACCGAAAATTTAACTCTTAAGTTTTATGTTAAGTGATGGTTTTCAATTATTGAAATGAAGCAATTTTTTTTGAATAATTGGAGTGTTTAAAATGAGAAATGGAATTGAAACAACTTGAAACAGTTGAACTAGGATAAAATTAACTTGTATAATACTCAATTGCATTCTGAAACACATATAACTTACCTAAAATATTCAAAAAGATAAAATGTTAACGTGAATATGTAACTGAAGGTTATACAAGAGAAAACTTAAGTAATAAAAACGTTCAAACTAAATTTTGCTTAATAAAAATGTTGTAAATAAAAAGTAAATTTGTATAGTGCTCAATTACATTCCGAAACATTAATAAAACTTACGTGGAAAGGTTTGAATGTAATGAGAACATGTAATTGAATAGTATACAATGCCGCTTTTCTTTTTCGGAATAAATTTCCAAATTTATTTCAAACACCAAGTCAAATTCCAAATTGATTTTCAAAAATTTGTTACCTTTTAAAATAAATCTTTACTTTAATTTTCAAAAATCCAATTATATTTATTTCTGGTATCCTACGATACCAAAAATATATTCGGCTAAATTATAGCCTTCAAATAAATTCCATTTATCAATATAATCATTCACGCCAATATAATCATTCACAGATTATCACATCACAACATATACAATAAATTCAACAATGTGAGGAAAAACAGGTTGGATATAAAATGTAAGTAATAAGATGTCCAAAAATGAAATTTTGTTAAGGGAATTTATAAATAAAAATTGAGTGGTTATAATAAGTGTTTATACACTTAATCTATGGTGCATGATATGTTAAGTGAAATAAATTGAATAATAAAAAGAGAATGTTATTTAAGTAAATAAATATGAACTTAAGAAACTAAACAGGTAATAAATAAATTCATATCTTTGTAAACCGTTTGTGATACAAAAGTAAATTACAAAGAATAGTTGAAATTGAATTATGAAGTGGAATTAACTTAAGTGAAATAAAATGGATTAAATAATGAGTTCAATAAAATAAAAATTGTTTGAAAAAAAAATGAAAATGAACTTAAGTTATAAAGAAAAGGTGAATGTAAATAAATTGTGAATGAAATAAATTGAATTGAATGTAAATTAATTGAAAGTGAGTTAATTAGAATGATAATAATAAATGAATGTTAATAAGTAATGTGATGTATAATGTTAACACTCAAAAATGAAATTTATATGGTTTCGAATTAATTGTTGTATCTGGTACTATGTATTTCGAATCTATCTTTCCTTTCTATTGCTTCTATTCTCCTATCTCGTTCCTATTCGGGGACGAAAAGTTTTGAGTGGGGGAGAGTGTAACGACCTAGAAATTTTAATAATTTAAATAGCGTAATTAACTAAATTTTTCATAAAAATAAGCAATAAAATTTTGACAATGAAAATTTGATATTTCAAATACGTCTATTAAAACGTATGAAGTGTCAGATTTTCATCAGAAAATATGTAAGTTTGTTTAGTTGTGAAATTTCAATATAAAATTTAAAATTGGTTAAATTTGTTGAGAATTAAATATTTTTGAAATTTGAATATTTATATCTAAGAAAAATGTAAATCATTTTCTGAGTGAGACGTCATAATTTGTTTCGCCAAATCTGAATTGCTCTAGCTCCGGCCATATTATTTTTGGCGTTTTAGCAGCAGTTTTGGCAGTGAATATGGAGTTTTGATAGGTGGGTTGTGTCGCTCGTATCTGTGTTTCATTCTGTTCGTCTCGTCGTGCTAATCTCCGCAGTATATTCATTTGATCATTTCGGCGTCCAATACGCGGCGAAATTTGCAAAACGATTAGCCGTATCGTTACCCATTTTGAGTCTCTAGAGTGTTCTATGACCTTTCATTTGTCCACCCGTTGAAAAGCAAATAGCCAGTTGTGTTTATTATTTCCAGAAATTCCGGTCATGACTTTTATTATTCTCTGAGATTTAACTCTGGCTTTTAACATTCCTATCCATTTAATATATTTCAATCTTTCGTTCTGCTCTTGAGAAAAAATATCATATATTGTTTGCATTCTTATATTCTGTAACCTGGCTTGCTTTTGAAAAAATAATAATATATTGAGTTGCTTATATAATCGTGATTAGCTGCTCGTTTTCTCTTCCAACCCTCCGCACTTCCAAACCCATCTCCATCGTTAGTTCCACCGCCACCTTTGCCTTGTCAGCGCCCCACCTCAGCCTCGTCGCCAGCCTTGCAGCAGTTCCGCCCTCTGCCCATAGCACCCACTCCATCACCCTCCTCCGTGTGCTCCCTCTAACGCCAATTCACGCAACCCATCCATTCGCCAACCACCTCCTCCCTACAGCCGCCCATCACCTAGTAGCCAATCGCGCACCAAAACACTCTCCGCCAAACCCAACCTGTGCTCGACCCTCTATTGACCCGCCATCTTCCCACATCGCTCCGCCTTCCTCAAGCACTACTGCCACCCTACCCACACCATAGACCCAGCAAACCATAGCAGCCTCCAACCCCGTGCAGTGCATCGCCACAACCCTCACGCCGAACTCCACCTCCCACTGTTGACCTTCACCTAGCAACCCTCCAACCTAGCCTCCGCTACCTTCCTATCATCTCCTGATTGCAACCACCTACCATGAGCAGCCGCCTTGCTTCCCCAGGCCGAGCACAGCAGCACCCTTCGCTTCTTCTTTCCTTTTGTTTAAAAAAATGTGTATATATATTTCGTATATATGTATTTTGTTTCCATTTATGTCAAGTTAGCTTTGATTTGTTTTCATTGATTCCAAGTTATCAGCTTTGCTTTGCTCGTCGAATTCGTGTTCACCTTGCTTTGCTTTATAAATTGTCGTTTGGATCGGTCGATTGTCCAATTCGTGATTCAAAATCATAGCTTGTTGTGTTGTCTATTTTCTCTAGCCTCGAAAGGTGAGCGATCACTCACGATTAACATTCTTATATTTAGTAATTTAATTCACATGAAATGATGATTTAATACGTTATTAAACTTTAATTGGTTAGTAATGCATCTTTCTAATACATGCCGACATCATTACAAAACTCAGATCTTGTGATCAAGGAACAAAGTCCCTAATTCCCGAAGAAAGGAGTTATCGTGTCAATCAAACTGGGGCAATCAAACTTATTGCTTAGGAAACCTAGTCTCCCAAAACATGTTGGTTCGGTAGTCAAAATAATCAGCCTTACGGATTAAGGCATTTACACCAACACTTTGTTGAAACTAACTCAATTGAGCATAAGTAGGGATTAGCTACAGAACTGGCTAGACCAAACTACTTCATAGTTCTGAACAAAGCCGTGAAATAGAATATGGCGAAATGACTGCAGAAGTATTACTTACATGTATAGAATTAAAGTAAATGAGCATGCTGCACATGAGCACAAGAAGTGCAACAGTGAGAAAAAGAAATGTTCGAAATCAAGCAATTAAGCCAATAGTCCCAGAGACAGAGGCTGGTATGCGTTGAATTCCAAAAAATGCAAGAGAAGGATAATCACAATCAAACAACTCATGTGCTAGTTTCCGAAGGCTAAAACTGTGCCTGATTGAAATTCAACTACAACTCTACAAGAGCAACTATGCCTCGTAAGTTAACTACAATTAGTCCTCCCAATATGATAGGAATAATAAGCGAAGCCTAAGTTGTGAAGGACCCAGCTTCTGGAGGAGTGGAAGAACCTCCACCAGACTAAAAATTGGATGACCAAAAAATCATTTTCAACGATCGACCTTGGCATTCAACACTGTCAGGTATGTTTTATTTTAAACAATATCCACATATAACCAATGCCCGGAATCCAAGGGAAGTCGATGTATGTTGACCAATCGGACCTTGAGCGTTGACTGGGGCAAATGGAGTGTGTTATCTACATGAGAAGAGTCCAGTATCCTGAATACAACGAACAAACCATCCAGTGTAGCTAGCTTGCTTGCATTTGAAAAACAATCCATATCTTCTTGTAAAATTATTTCTTCTCTACTTACCCGTAATCGATCAATGATCGATAACGAAGCCGTTGTCCGAGGCGATGTGGGAAGCTTTTCTTTTCAGGATCACTGGGATACAGAAATAGGAAGAGCGATACGATTGAATCATCGATTATATCCGATTTGGAATAAATTGTCGCATTGGAACCCAAAAACATCGACGGGAACTTATCCAAATTCTCGAGAAGAAAAAGCTAAAGAAAAAGAGCAAGACTTCGCTCCAGAACAACATACAATCGTTTGAGACAAACTTAGCTTCACCACCGGTCAAATTAAAAATGCATGGGGCAACTCCAAACCTACATCATGCACCCAGTTACTGACCTAAACCCTTGTGTAAACTATGAAGCAAAGATTGCATCGTCTATACCAAGAATTGAAATTCAGATCGAAATCAAAAAACGAACGGCTATCGAAAGTCAGTCTATTGAAAACAACATCTTGAGGTGGACTCCGATGATTCACACTGAAAATTCAACAGATGGCTGAAAAGCCAAAGCCAAATTTGTATGGTAGCCTTGATACTTACCCATTACTTCAAAGTACACCAAGAAGCTATAGAGAGAAATTTGATTCGTTAAGAAAATCAATAGAAGTCGAGACTAAAACTAGGTGATCAATAGCATAACAAATTACGTGTCCACGAGACTCTAATGTGATTACTTAGAACCCAGTAAACAGATACTATAATCGATAACTTCTAGAGCACGCCGTGTTTCCAACGAAGACGTACTCTGGGGGAAAAATGTTTTCCAATTTTTTAACCCAGTAAAAACCAAGAGAAAACAGAATAATCTTGTGTAGATAGGATGGTTCAGGACTTAACCAGAAAAGCTAAGGAAAGGAATCAACAAGGGCCAAGTTATACGACTAAGATGACGACTGGGATCAACGAAGCCGAGAGATCAACCTCCTTTCACTACAATCAGTAGTTGAACGTAAATAGTTAGCGAATTGCCATCAAAATGTTACAACTACGATAAAAGGCTATGGAAACATATCCAGTTCCAGATTCCAGAAAAAATCCTAAGTGGTTGGATCATCAGCGACCCATGACTTTCCTCAGGCCTTCAAACAAGATGACTAAGAAATACTACAAAGAGGCCAAGGCATTAGCTCGCAAAACGAGCTAAGTCTGTGGGTCGCTAGCGACCCATGGCTTTAGCTCATTTTGCGAGCCAAACTCCCCCTGGATCGTATACTACCTACCAGCGAGCTGATGAAGACATGGCCTGGCCCAGAAGCTCCTTGATCCATATAAATACCATCCAACCTGCAACATAAGAAGGATCTTCTCCGGACTGGTTGCTGGAGCTCTGTTGGAATTATTCTTCACTCTCTGCCTCCCTTATAACAATCTCTAAAGGAATACATTGTGATTCTCTAGTGGATTCCAACTCTAGAGATTCAATTAGCTAGGAAACAATCAAAGCCTTGTAATCATACATCTCTTGTAACAATAATCAGTCTATAATAAAACTATAAAGTGGACGTAGGCTTCATTAACAACCGAACCACTATAAAAATTCTCTATCTACTTTCTCTTACTATTATTTCTTGATATCTTTTATCTATGATATTGATATATCAAAACAAAGCTGGTGCTTTCAAACTCAAACCAGAGTGTTGGTACATTTTTTGGGTCAACACATGCCACCATACGTCGTCGAGCCTAACGGTGAAGCTGCATTATTGAATGTCGACATCAATAAAGGAGGAAGCACATGGTAGCTACCTAAGTATCTATGGAGTGATTCCTTCAGGATTAAAGTGGACAACGACGATAATGGATAATAGGCATCATGGTGTCTTCATGATTCCTCTAAGCGTTTTAAAAGCCTAACGTCAACATTGACGATATCGCATGTCTTCACCACTATTTTCAATGATGCCGTACTAAATCACTTCGACTGTTTTCACTACTAAGGGAGTGTTGGTGCCTATATTGACTTCGACCCTATGTATATTCGTTGACGACATAGTAGCCAAAGTAAGTTAAGCCAGGATTTTTAGAATGACGTCGATGGTCATGATGTCGTTGAACATCAAGGTCAACCACCATATATATTTTGCTTTAATGTCGATGCTACATGGGGATGATGCCGCATCTCTTTCTTTAATTCCAAAGAGACTTGTTTGATATAGACTAAAATTATTTCAACAAGGCAAAGAGGTCTATGTTTCAAGAGGGTCGACGACTCTTTATCTTTGGCAGTTAGCCATAATACATATAAAGATTTTAAGTTTTGTTTATGTAATGACCCTAATTTTGACTAACATTATTTAGAACATTTAATTGGATAAATTAAATGAAATAATGTAGACAGTTAACGGATTGAGATTTTTAATTAAGGGGTCGTGCCTTAATGAATGTATTAGTAAAACAGAATTAAAAATAAGTAAGTAGGAGGAATAGGGTAAGGGTAAAATGAGATTAGTCTTTGTTCCTATACCCTTAACTCTTCTATTCTTCATTCCTCATTCATTTTAACTTTCACAAACAAAACTAAAACCCTAAAGAACTCGGTCGGCCACCATTAAGAGGATTCAAGGAGAAGAAAAGCTAGGATTCAAGTAGAAAGCTTAAACAAATCAATCTAAAGGCAAATCTCAACCTTCTTAACACAAAGCCAATGTGAATAATTAGTTTACGTCTCTATTTTTTATCAATGATTTAATCTTAAAGGTAAACCTGTTTTCTTTTGCAATTATGTGCCATGTTATAGCGATTAAATGATTATATGTTTTAAGTTGATGATTTATGGAGATTTAATAAGAATTTTATGATGTGTTTAGATTAGAAAACCTATCTTATGACATCAAAATGTGTTGCATTTTTGATAAATGGTCAAAAATATTATTTTAGAAGTGGCTTTCAAGTTTCATAATTTTCCAAGTGAATATGGATTTATGATAATTTTTCTATGAGAGAAAATAGTTAATTTTGGGTTTAAATTATTTAAGGAAATTAAATAATGCCTTAGGGTCTGAAATATGTATATGTTAGAAAACATATTTAATGTGAATTATTATGATTTTTAGGGATTTTTCCTAAGTGCTTAATTATGGTTAATAAATTATTTAAGTTGAAGGGGTTAAATGTTTTAATTGTTTTAAGAAGAAAAATAGGTTATTTGATGAAATGTTTTCAATTGTTCAATGCTGAGTTCGGCAGCTTTTTAGAAAAGAGTTTTGGTAAATTATTGGCAACCAATCAAATTTTGGCAAATTATGTAAGTTAGGTGAAAAGTAATTACTTTAAAAGGCATAAAATCAATTTTATATTGAATTAAAAGTTCGCTACTTTCATTTGCTTACTTCCATCACCACACTCAGTAAACCTTTCACACCCATTAGAAACCTATCTACATGGTGTTAAGAAATTGGTACGATGTATATTGGTGAAAGGCAGAAGGAAAGGATGGTGTCGAAAGCATGCTTGTGAAAGGGTTGAAGCCGCATTTATTTGCTTTTGAACCCCTTCGATACCCTAGCCGCCACATTATAACCTTTCGCCTTAGTAAGAAGGCGCTTTTTATAACCCATAGATCAATGATTGCGGAAGGTAGGTTTCGAACCAATACCCCTCCACAAACATTGAAGCTGCCTTCCCCAATGTTTCCGAAAGGAATGACTTAGCTGCTTTTACTAATAGTTTCGGAGGCAATGGCTTCGAAAGGATAGCTTTTGAATATGTCCTCTTATATAACTTCTTACTTGAACCCAATGCCTTTGAAAGATATGTTTTAAGTGTTTTGGTAGGTAAGTTCTAAGTGTTTCAAAAGGTATGTTTTAGAGCTTCGAAAGGTGTGTTTAAAGCGTTTCGAAAGGTATGTTTTAAGCGTTTCGAAAGGTATGTTTTAAGTGTTTCGAAAGGTCTATTTTATGGCTTTGAAAGCTACGTTTTAAGTGTTTCGAATGGTTTGTTTTAAGTGTTTCGAAAGGTTTGTTTTAAGTTTTTTGAAAGATATGATTAATGGCTTTAAAAGGCGACTCTAAGATTTTAAGTAATGATTTCAAAAGGTCTATTTGCAATACATTCGAAAGGAAGGTTTGGGCCCTTCAGCCTAATATTTTCTCGGTTATATTATTTATCTTGTTTTGAAGGGATAGATAACCCTTCTGATTTTAAGGTTACATCAACATTGTTTTATGTAAAATGCATACATCATGGCATAAGTATTTTGAGTAAAGAAAAGAGTATATTTCCTTGTTTAATTATGATTTAAAAGGGATAAATCAATTTGAAAGAAATGTTTTCAAGGAAAATTGAATATGGTAGTTAACCCTAAGTAAATGACTCAGATATTAGAAGACCGGACGAGACTGGTATAGGGTCGCGCCCTATACTTTAGCTAGTAGCCCCTAGCTAATATAAGTCCAAAATTCTAGTGTGTAGGGCTTTGTTGCAAGTAAGACTAAAATGATGTTACACATAGAAAGGAATACACAGAGTAGAGGTGGGTTATTTATGAGCCCGTAAAACCATTAGGATTAGTTGACCCTAGGAGAAGTAAGCTAAGGCCAGATTGTCCTGTATTGTATCTAACAGAAGTCGGAATATTTATTATGTCTGGTAGGCCCAAGTCAACCGACAGTTAATAGTCAGCCTGATAAAACTATATTGTTCGGATAGATAGTCCATTGATTACCTGATTTATATGCATATATGTTGTTTGTATCAAAATTGGGCACAACACTCTTTGGAAGGGTTTGAAGAGATAAAATGAAGAAACTAAATGGAAAAAGAAGATTATCTAACAAACACTTCAAAAACAAAAACGAAAGTATGCAAAAACACAGAAATTTAGAGTGGTTCGACGTGTTGCCTACGTCCACTATGAAATGATTGATCTTTATTAATTTTTGATTGCTGGTTACAGCGAATTACAGCAGTAGATCTCGAGTACAACAGTGGAATTTGAATACAATGGTGAATTCGACAGAGTCTGTACGTCAAAGAGCCAAAAGATCCCTTTTCTGTAGGCTTTGGGGTGCTATTTATAGGCGTAGGATGCAAATATCTTGCTCAGATCTTGGGAGACCTCTTCTGGCACGAGGATGGGCCCACGCGATCGATCCCACGCGATTTCGACTCGATCCATGATCGATACGAATGAATTTCGTATCGATCAAAATTTGACCCAATCAAGTCGAAACTTGGCATGAACATTCCTTAGGTCGTACGTAAGTTCCTGTGAAAATTTCATAGCGTTTGGACTTGTGGATTGCAAGTTATGATCGATGCAAATTAGAGTTTTTCGATCTCGGTTCCCTTCGTATCGATACAGTTCGTATCGATCATTTCGACTCGATGTTGAGCACGTGCCTACGAGTTGATGTGGCACTTGATTTTTGGATCACTCCACTTTCGATGCCGAGTTGACTGAGTCATCCCAAGGTTTTTGCCTTGTTCGTATCGAAGATCGTTGCCTCGTTCGTATCGATGGAAGCGACTCAGTTCGTATCGATGGAAGTGACTCAGTCCGTATCGAGCACCGGGGCTCTATTCGTATCGATCCAAATTGCATGGCTCGTATCGATTGTGTGGTCTTGTTCGTATTGATCGAAGTTGTTCCAACTTGATGGATACGAACAACTGATAATGTGATGGATACAAATAGGTGGATGTGAGATGATATCGATGGATGGATACAAAGAGTCGATGCTGTATGGATACGAAAAAAGCCTTTCAGTTGATGGATACGAAAAGTGCAGTTCTCCTTATCGATACGAAATCGCGCGCCTCTGACCAATTCGAATAAGGTCGATACGAAGTCAGCTGTTCCCTGGTTGCTTTATGGATACGAACAAGGTGGCTATCGATGGATTCAAACAATTTCCTTTCCTGAATTGTATCGATCATATCTCGAGCATACGCACTCCGATTGACTTGAAACTTGGAATGTTGGCTTTCACAGCTTTTCTTGTCATGTCTTGTCAATTGTAGCTTGATCCGGACTCGGACAAAATTTATCGATATCCATAGCAAACCTACGTATAACCGATCTTCGGGACGGATTGTCCTTGGTTTCTAGTTGAGTTCCTGGTATCACGGCCTTGCCAAAAGGTAGGATAACATTTCCCCCCCAAAGTACGTCTTGTGAGAACGCGACGTGCTTTGAAAAGCTGCAATCTTCACTCTGAATAGTTCCATCTAACTTGTTAAACAGTTATCGTCTCCTCGTCGGAAGTTGTAATCTTTGATTGATCCATAGAGACATAAATTATGAACTGTAGACTGCCAACTATTGTACTGTGTGTTGTTGTAACTGATTGTTGTATGATATTGATTAGTTGTATGCATATATGTTAACCTGACTCTTGTTGACTTTGCACATTCACAAGTCGTTGTCAGTTTCTCTGTATCAAATTCCGTATCGATCCTCTCCTGAATCGATGTGAAATTCGATTTGTAACAACGCTTGACGGTTGTTACTGGGATGCTCCTTTGTATCGATCCTCTCCTAGATCGACATGAAAGGTCGAGAGATCATTTTCGCATCGATGGTCTTATGAGGGATGCGAATAGAGCAACTGGTTCTCCAGGTACTATTCGTATTGATGAATACGAGTCTTCATGGGTCGTGCGTCGATGGATACGAACAGTGCAATTCATATCGATGCGTCTCGAATGGAGTCGAAAACAGTGGATACGAATGAGTTCTTCGTATCGATGGAACCCAATGTTTCAGAAAAAAATCTTCTTTGCACATTTCTTATCGATGAAGCTCGAGCTGTTGGATACGAATAGCCAATTCATATCGATCAGGGGTGGAACCGGTTGGAATCGGTCGTGATGAATGGGAGATGAATCATTTTTCTTCTTCCCTTGGGCCCATATAAATACTGCTTTCGTACTTAGAAAATTTTTCACTTGCATTTTATTCCTTCTACATTGCATTGTATCGATCGAGAAACTGAGAAAAAGAAACTGCCTTCGTCCAAACCTAAACAATCCCTTAATCCCTCGAATCTTTACTTCAATTTAGGTAATTAATCAATTAGGAACAACTCCAAATGACGAGACTCGAATTCTTGTGTCACTCCCCTTGTATTCCTGGCCAATTTTCGAACATATTATTGCCGAAGTTAGGTCGGAGCGAGGTCAAGGATTGGTTAATGACATTTGTATCGGTTGGAGAAGAAGAGGCGAGGATGGATACGAAGGAGTTAGTGGGCAGTTGTTTGATCTTAACCTCGCATCGATTGAGGAAGAAGGCATCTTGTTTCGTATCGGCCTCAATCGGAAATCCCGTATCGTTATCCTACCTTAGATTTCATATCGATTGTGGGATGGCCAATGAGTATCGGTTACTTCGAATCTATATTGATCGATACAAAGCTAGTGCATCTTTGATTGATACGTGGATGAGTCGTTTGATCGATACGAAGTTGATAACATTTGATTGGTACGAAATGGATGTTAGATGATCGATACGAGATGGAAGTTGAATGATCGATACAAAATGGAGGTCTTTTTATTGATACGAAATAGTCATTTTCGATCGGTTCGAAGTCCTCGACTTTGATCGATACGAAACGAACATTCTTCGACCGATACAAAGCAAAGGCCTTTGTAACGAATGATCAAATTTCTGACCTCGATGGATACGAACTTCATGCAAATTCGAATATTTGACTCCGACGAGCTTCATCTTTACATAATTGGACTTTTCCATTGAACTGCATATTTGACTATCTTTTGAAGCTCGTCGATGAAACTGTAACTCAACAAAACCTTAACGAACTTTGACTTGGATCGATCACCAAAGTCTGAATGGCACGGTCGTGACGGTCAGCGATGACGGTCACTCCAGTTGAATTTCGATGTCTCGTTATTTGAATGTTTCCTTTAATTCTGTAGAATTTGTCAAGTAAAATGCAGCACTGCATTACACTACACAACACATTCACACACTTCACACTGGGGAACATAGGCTTATTATCGTTTAATAATGGGTTTTAATAAGTTGATTAGTTATGGAGTCCATAAGTTCTCAATAGCTGAAGCTTTAGAGTTCATCCCCTTTTGTCCTAGAGATACCGGCCATCGCGGCCGAAGTTATAGATCCAGCTCCGGATGAACTGCCTGGGGCCAGGTTTATAGGAAATCCTCAGGATTCTGTACCATCCAACGTCTCCGAAGACATGTTGGGATGGATATGCTTAAGGCATGGTTTGTCATTGGACGATGTACTATTACCGGGACCAAACGATAGACCACATGCTCCCCAGAGGGGTTTACTGCCTTCAATCGCCATGCGTTCACAAAAGGAACACTTCCTCCGTTCAACCAATACATTAGGGAAGTGTTGTCTTTCCTCAGAATCGCTCCATCACAACTACACCCCAACGGATATGCTACGCTGAACAGTTTATTTATTGTATTCATGGAGCATCTCTTTCGGCCACCGGCTCCAACAGAGATCAGATATCTTTTTAACATCAAGAGTAGGGGAGATAGTCCATCTTTAACATTCCTAGAGGCGGTCAGGAATTGTCAAGTAGTAACTGGATCCTGGACAAGGCTGAGTTACTTTAAAACAAAATGGTTCTACGTCCGATGCCCCCTAGGATTTTCCAGCCGTTGGTTAGTCAGACGTAAGTGTTGCAGTCTTCTCCAAGAGTTATCAAGATAATAGTAGTTAATGTAAAACTAATATCTTCTTTTCTTTACAGCCTCAATTTCACGACCTGAAGGCGGGTACTTCAAAGAAATAGTAAGGGTCCTTCAAGAAATTCCAAGTGAAATGAGGGACATCGATTCAGTTCTAACCGACAGAAATCTAAGAATCGTTGGACTGATTAAGCGGAATCAAAGCATAAGGCTTAATGGAACACAGAGGGAAGCCCCGAAGAAGCAGTTGAAATGCAAAACACCTGGGGTTGTAATAACTGAAGGGGGGTGATGAAGAGAGAAAGTCCATGGATGATGAACATGCTGCTGGGTCTTCGGCCGGATTTCAAGCGACCAAAGGAAGAAGAAAAGGCAAGTCCACTGCTTATGAACGTCCTAACTCTTCGTGGAAATCAGTTGTGGTCTCTTTGCCGGCCCCCGGTATTAGAATATCAGAGGCTCCTCCCTTGCCAACAGAGAGTCCTTTTGAAGGGCTTGCCGATATTCCGATTCCGGATTATGTGTCACTTCAACATGACACTGGATTGGAGGAGCATTATAGTGCTCTTGATCTAAGCGAGTCGCTTGCTATAAGTGCGGCCGACATTTCCGGTTGGTCGGGGGGTTGCACATACATACACACTTCACGGCACTACACGATTTCCAATAACAAGTTGTTCAATTCAAGAAACCACTAACTCTGCTTCTCTTTCTTTTTTACAAATACGATGTCCGACGAGGGTCGATGTTAGGGAGTCTTCGCTCAGTTCGTCGATCTTCTTCATATTATGAGTCACGTAGGAGAGAAGAAGATAGAGACTGCAATTGCGGGTACTCTAGCCAGGAACGTCAAGAGAGAGATAGGGATAGGGACTACAGACATCGATCCCGATCCCGCTTTCCTCGTCCTAGAATCCCTACACAACCTTCGGGCCAAGGAAAACAGCTAGTAGAGCCCCCTCGTCACAAACCATCCTCGCATGCTTCTCGGTCTGAGTCGCAACGCTATAGAACTGAGGTTGAGCCTCCCGTCGTCGCTGAGCAAGCTATCACTGAGCCCACTGGGGAAGTGGCTATTAGAATTGCTCAGCTAAAGAAAGATTTCCCAAATATGTGCTTTGACTTCTACATTTTTTCCCCTCACTTAAAGAGAATTCCATCGGGAGGTGGAGAATACAATGCAAGATTACATTCATGACATCTATTCCTAGTACAAAGAGTGGGCGAAGACTGTAGAGAAAGCGTCGAAGGTGGCCTTCGAACGGGCTAAAATAACCGAAAAGTTAGAATCCGATCTCGCCCAGAAGGACCGCATCATCCAAGTGCTTAATGATGAAGCCGAGTCCCCTCGGAAATCCGAGATAGAGGCCACCAAAAAGGCCGATGAGGCGAACTTGGCCATGGAGAGGATGAGGCAGACACACTTTGCCTTGGTGGAACAGATGGGCCACCGAAACACCACTGTCACAGCTGAACGAGATGCCACTCTGAAAGAACTTAACGAGCTTAAAGCCAAATTTTCTGAAATCATCAAGGAAAAAGATGATGCAAATAGAGCGGCCCAAGAAGCTTGTGAACAAGACGTAGTGCTTCGGGGCGAGCGGGATGCGGCAACAGCTAAGGTCCAGGTGGTGGAGACTGAGGTCGAGGAGAAAGTTAAATCGGTTGAGTCCAGGCTAGAGACGGATATAGAAGATCTCTTGATAACTTACAATGCTAATGTACTGAGGCACAAAACTCTAGCCTAGCTTGAAAACTATCCGACACATTTATACAACTCTTGGAACCGATTGGTTGAGGAGGAGAAGGCGGTGCATCTGGGTGAATCAATCGACGAGTTTGAGAATCGTGTGCTAAATGAAGACGAACGAAAGCTTCTTCATGAGTCGATGATTTCACACGAAAAAGAAAGGCTCGGCACCCAACACTCGGAGGCCGGAGAGAGTTCAGGTGTTGAGCACCATGATGCAAGCGCTGAAGTTCCTGTGCCAACCCAGCCTGAATCCACACCTGTGGTTGATTCCCAATCAGTTCTTGCTTACAATCTGGATCAGCCGCAGTTATCTTCAACTGAAGAACAAGTTCCTGGAGCCGTTCAGCCGTCCACGAGCCAAATCGAGGAAGGTACTCTGAACATTCTGCATACTTGCTCAAAATCAAGAGCTTGATTTGAAACGTTTACTAACAGTCTTCCTTTTTTCTCTATCCAGTGACTGGAGTTACACCGATTGCGCCTCCTGCAACTCAAGAATCACATCAAGCGTAGGAGGCCATCATAGCTGAAGCGACCACCATAACTACAACTGCACCGATTGATGGAACGCAAGGGAGCACGCTTATTTTCGATGAACATATGATGGAGGAACTCCTTGGTCATCATAGCGACCCCTTTGCGGACCTACCATTTGTCATGGGTGGAAATGTACCCACTACTGGCTCTTCAATGCCAACCACTGATGCTCCCAGCGAGGCCCAACCAATTCGTGAAAAAGAAATATTGGCCGAAATCAACGCTGAAATGGAGGCAGCGGATCGTGGTGGTAGTTTTGGAGATAGGATGGCGACACCTGGTCCGGCTCCGTTAAGGATGATATCACCTGGTGGTACAGTTACTGATACCAGTGTGCATATCCCGCCTTCTATAGTCGATCCAGTTCCTCCGACTCCACCATCAGGGAGCATTCCCGTACACTTGAGCTCGGATGAGGAAGTTGATATTATGCCCCCTACTAGAGATCAGCCGCCGAAAGGCAAAGGCTTGAAAAGAAAATTAAGTGGCAGCTCCAGTAGGTCCACACAGAAGGGAAAGCCGAAAAAGAAGAGAGAGTAGACGTGCTTCTTCGGTTTATTTTTGGTAGATAGATAGGAATTTATCTTCATTTTTCTTTTGTAGGCCATGCATAGATGCGGGTTCCTCCCCCGCTAGTAGGAATTTTGGAATCAACTTGTACATAATTTCTTTTCACAAATAGTTGAAATGAAACTTTATTTTGTTTTGAACTTGATGTGTATTTATTTGCTTAAGTGTTCCAGCATTTGAATTCCTTGTTCAGTACGCTTGTGAAGTTTCAACTTTTGAATCTCGTTTGAGTATATTCGTCTAGCTCAGAAATCACGGTCACAAGTCTTAACTGGATATTATGTTGAACTCCGATGTTGTACTGCTTCAGTCAGCGATTAACACTTAAGTTCTGCCCCCTGTTTCAGCGATGAATTGAAAAGATCGGATAGCGATCATATTTCGCCTTCAACGCAGCATGCTTAGCATCGTTAAATTGATGTTGAAATAAGGAGAATTCGAGTGGTCGAATCACACTCGCTCTTTTATTGATGATTGTATCCATGCTTCGGGGATTGCACTTGTGTGTCGGCGGTTGGTCACACCTGCTTGAGTCTCAAGGATGCATCCACGCTCCGGGGACTTAAGTTATTTTCACGGGCGGTAAGTCACACCCGTTTTGCATATCGCCTACGTCCACTATGAAGTTGATAGCTTTATTGATCTTTCTTTGAAGGTTACAAGTGAATTCAGTGAGTTACAATAGATAATTATGATTTGCAGCAGTCAATTTCGTTGTTAGCAGCAGCGATGGAGTTTAGATCTGGATCCAGTAGAGTCTGGGTGTTGGAGAATTCAAAGAAGCAGAAGCCCCTTTTATGTATGCCCTTGGGCTTTATTTATAGGTGTAGGAGGCTGATATTTCGCTCAGATCTCGGGGGACTTCTTCTGGCACGTGAGTAAGCCCGCGCGACCAAGCCCGTGAAGTTTCAGCCCGATCCGTGATCGATACGAACGGATTTCGTATCGATCAAGATTGCGTCCGATGGAGTCGAAATTTTGCATGGACATTCTTTATGTTGTACATAAGCTTCTGTGAAAATTTCATAGCATTTGGACTTGTAGATCATGAGATATGATCGATGCAAGTTGGAGTTTTTCCATCCGCGATCGATACGAACGAATTTCAACTCGATCAAGACTTGCTCCGATCTAGTCGAAATTTGGCAGGAACATTCTTCATGTTTTACATAAGCTGCTGTGAAAATTTCATTACATTTGGACTTGTAGATCTCGAGATATGATCGATGCAAGTTGGAGTTTTTCCATCCGCGATCGATTCGAACGAATTTCGACTCGGTCAAGACTTGTTCCGATCGAGTCGAAATTTGGCAGAAACATTCTTTATGTTGTACTTAAGCTGCTGTGAAAATTTCATAGCATTTGGACTTGTAGATCTCGAGATATGATCGATGCAAGTTGGAGTTTTTCCATCCGCGATCGATACGAACGAATTTCAACTCAGTCAAGACTTGCTCCGATCGAGCCGAAATTTGGCAGGAACATTCTTCATGTTGTACTTAAGCTGCTGTGAAAATTTCATAGCATTTGGACTTGTTGATCTCGAGATATGATTGATGCAAGTTGGAGTTTTTCCATCCGCGATCGATACGAACGAATTTCAACTCGGTCAAGACTTGCTCCGATCGAGTCGAAATTTGGCAGGAACATTCTTCATGTCATATTTAAGCTCCTATTAAAATTTGGTGGCATTTGGGTTTGTAGATCTCGAGTTATGATCGATGCAAGTTTTGATTTCTCAACCATGATCGATCAATATCTTGAGCATATGAACTCCGATTGACTTGAAATTCGGAACGTTGGCTCTCATAGCTTTGCTTGTCGTGTTATATCAAATTTAGCTCGATCCGGACTTGGAAAAAATTCGTCGATATCCATAGTGAGCCTGCGTATAACCGATCTCCAAGACGAACTGTCATTGGTTTCTAGTCAAGTTCTTGGTGTCACAGCCTTGCCAAAAGGCGGGATAACAATTAGGATCAGAGCTTACTTCATAAACGGGTAAAGTCGGCATCTTGAATCGCCGAGGTGGTTCAACATAGAGTATCTCATCAGTAAAAGGGGTATGACTCCAGGAGATTCCCCAGTCGTCATTGCTAAGACCCTGACTTTCACGGATCATTTGACGGATCATTGCTGGCAGGTCAGGCATCTGGACATTTTGAGCATGTTGGGCCAAGGTGTGGTCGAGTTCCACAATGCGAGGAGGGACCGGTCGCTGTCGACGGTCCATGTCATGCCTTCTTGGTTCTATGTCTTCGGGGACATAAGGCTCGGGATGGTATTCACGTTGGTGATGGTTCGGATCTGTCCGATTTTGGGTCTCAGCGTCCAAATTTGTAGCTGTCGCAGTACGGTTATCAGTAATATGGTGTGGAGTAGCGCCTCCTCAGGAGGAGGGTCCAGTCTCATGGCTGGTTGATGGGCAAACTCTCTGTTGCCCAACATTCAATGTATGCTGATGCCCAGTGGCCTGTGTGTAACTTCCGTCTAGCCATGGGCGTGTAGATCTGCAATGTTAATCAGAAGAGGTTAAACTCTTAGTGGATGAATAGGAAGCCTAATCCCTCCTGGATCTCCTTCGTCGTTGACGGTTCAGTTGGTTGGTTAGCTCCGCATTAGCAAGGAGCTGTTGAGTGAGCTGTTGGCAGCTCTTAGTCAATTCTTGCATTAACATCTTAAATTCTTCCTTGGTGACAGAGCCTTGCGGATATGATGGTCCGGTAGCATTCTGATCGGCTGGAAGCGGTTGTAGGGATTCTGTCTGTCCCGTCCTTCTAGATCTGCAGCTGTGTAAGTAGTCCTTGTGTTAACCATGATGGATGATGAAGCTCTCTCCTAGACTTGTAGCAAATCTGAATAGGATGGAAGAAATTCTGAAATTGAGATCTGGATCTTCCCCTTGGATGTTTGCGATCCGATATCGGGAGTAGATCCAATGAGCAAAAGAAAAAAACTGGGTTTTCTCTCAATGAAAGCACCAAAGTGTTTGTACCAAAATTGGGCACAACACTCTTCGGAAGGGTTTGAAGAGATAAAATGAAGAAACTAGATGGAAAAATAGGATTATCTAACAAACACTTCAAAAACAAACAAGAAAGTACGTAGAAACACAGAAATTTAGAGTGGTTCGGCGTGTTGTCTATGTCCATTAAGAAATGATTGATCTTTATTAATTTTTGATTGCTGGTTACAACGAATTACAGCAGTAGATCTCGAGTACAACAATGGAATTTGCATACAATGGTGAATTCGGCAGAGTCTGGACGTCAAAGAGCCAAAAGATCCCTTTTCTGTAGGCTCTTGGGTGCTATTTATAGGCGTAGGATGCAAATATCTCGCTCAGATCTCGGGAGACCTCTTCTGGCACGTGGATGGGGCCACGCGATCGATCCCACGCGATTTTGACTCAATCCGTGATCGATATGAACGAATTTCATATCGATCAAGATTTGACACAATCGAGTCGAAACTTGGAATCAACATTCCTTAGGTCGTACGTAAGCTCCTGTGAAAATTTCATAGCGTTTGGACTTGTGTATTGCAAGTTATGATCGATGCAAATTAGAGTTTTTCGGTCTCGGTACCCTTCGTATCGATACAGTTTGTATCGATCATTTCGACTCGATGTTGAGCATGTGCCTGCGAGTTGACGTGGCACTTGATTTTTGGATCGCTCCACTTTCGATGCCGAGTTGACCAAGTCAACCCAAGGTTTTCGCCATGTTCGTATCGAAGACCGTTGCTTCGTTCGTACCGATTGAAGCGGCTCAGTTCGTATCAATGGAAGTGACTCAGTCTGTATCGAGCACCGTGGCTCTGTTCGTATCGATCCAAATTGCATGGCTCGTATCGATTGTGTGGTCTTGTTCGTATCGATCGAAGTTGTTCCAACTTGATGGATACGAACAACTGATAATGTGATGGACACGAATAGATGGATGTGAGATGATATCGATGGATGGATACGAAGAGTCGATGCTGTATGGATACGAAGAAAGCCTTTCGGTTGATGGATACGAAAAGTGCAGTTCTCCTGACCGATTCGAAATCGCGCGCCTCTGATCGATTCGAATAAGATCGATACGAAGTCAGTTGTTCCCTGGTTGCTTTATGGACACGAACAAGGTGGCTATCGATGGATTCGAACATTTTTCTTTCCTGAATTGTATCAATCTTATCTCGAGCATAAGCACTCCGATTGACTTGAAATTTGGAACGTTGGCTTTCACAGCTTTGCTTGTCATGTCTTGTCAATTGTAGCTTGATCCGGACTCGGACAAAATTTATCGATATCCATAGCAAACCTGCATATAACAGATCTTCAGGACGGGCTGTCCTTGGTTTCCAATTGAGTTCCTGGTATCGCGGCCTTACCAAAAGGCGGGATAACATATGTTATTGTTATTGTTTATTATAATCAGTTTGATTGTAGGATTTTGATTTGCAAAAGATATGATTTTAAAAGGATATTAGTGAGGGGAAACCCGTTCCACTTGGCTGCGTGGTCTCACTTAATATCAATAAACCAAGATGTAATAGAATTATTCATACCAGCCTTTATGTCTGACTCGAAGTTTATGTTTTCCCCTTAAACTCTCGGGTGCTCAAAATTAAATTTGAGTAAATTAAGAGTTTAGGATTTTTCAGGTTTAGTAGGTTGGACGAATAAGCTTCCAAAAACGTGCAGGAGGCAAAGCCATCTATGTAGGAGTTATTTATATTTCTGTTGTGATGTATTTATGACTGATATGTCTATCTATCTAGTACTCCGATCATCCAATGTGACATCTTCATATGTCGCTCTTTACGTAATTTGTAATAATTATATTTGATCAAAACGTGGGAATTGTTTTGGGATATGTATTTAAATATGAAATATTGATGTAATCAGAAAGGCTGTTTTTGAAATCTATATTGATTTTATTTCATATTCATGTCCTTCTAATATTATGGATACCATTAACATTACCGTATTTTGTCACTGCAAGTTAATACTATAGATGACTACAGCATATGTTGCGCTTAGTTTTGGGCCTCAAAATATGGGATGTTACAACTTGGTATCATAGGATAGGTTTATGAAAACTTAAAAGAAATTTTAAACTTAAAACCATTTTTAAACATAATCCTAAGGAATTAGAGAAAATATTGGGGTATGGGATAATTCTATAGTAATGTACTTGTATTTGCTATATATAAGCATACGCTTTATCTCTATTCTCCCATCTCTCTTAGGCTATTCTTTTATATCTTACAAAGACCCAAATGTAGATTTTAAGGAAGTAAGATATGGATGCTAGAAATGGAAGAGTTAACCATGGTGGAGGAAGCACCACAACTAGTGGAAATGCCAGACAAAACATTAGAAGGAATCCCGGTAGGGCATAAGCTGCTAATGTGGGTGTTGGAGAACCGCAAGTTGATATAGGAGCTATGTATCGGTTCTTCATCAACATGATGCAAGCTGGAGCTACTGCGGGACTAGTTGGAGGGAATGCTGGAGAAGGAAATCAGGAAGCTCCGGTGGTCAATAACTATGTAGTACTAAGCAGTGATTAAGCTATGCTTGGAGGGAAGCCGTTTATAGGAATTGAGGACGCAATTGAAGTGCAGAATTGGTTGCTTCAGTGTGAAAGGATTTTTGCTGATTTATGACTTAATGATGAGCAGAAAAGGCGATAGGCATCCAGACAGTTGCAAGGAGTAGCACTGTACTGGAGGAACGGTGCTACTGTAAGAGTAGCGGAAGAGGCTATGACTTGGGTAGAATTCAGAAGGAGGTTTGAGGAAAGATTCATGTTGGAGATCACCATGTCAATTATGCTTAGGAAGTTTGCTAAGTTGGTGCAGGGAGACATGACAGTGCTTTTGTATGCTACCAAATTTGAGGAATTATCTAGATACGGATATGCTACGGTTGATACGGTTATCAAAAGGAATGAGAAGTTCATCCACAAATTGAGACCGAGCTTGCTAAAGCAACTTTACCACATATTATGGATCCATACGATGTAGTTGTTTAGATGGCTTTAAGGAATGAGGAGATGCTCGCTTTCTTTAATGGTAACAAAGTAGTGGAAACTCAAGGTGGGTAGAACCAGAAGAGAAAGTTTTTCCACAAGAAGGGAGCTCAGAAGGGAGGAGCTGCCAAGAGGGAAAAAGTTGATCTAGTTTGCTTTAAGTGTGATAAGAAGGGACATTTTGCTAACGAGTGTCGGAAAAGCAAAGCAAAGAAGGTTGTTGACAAGAAAGGAGTGAAATGCTTCAACTGTGATCAGATTAAACATTATAAGAGCCAGTGTAAGGAACTGGCCAAGGATGGAAAGAGCAAAGTGTTTACATTAGAACCAGTTACCTCAAGACCAACGTCACAGAAGAAAGGAATAGCTATGTTGGGAGGTACTCTTTTGATTCATGGTATGTCAGTTAGAATTCTATTTGATACTGGTGCATTGCATTCTTTTATATCTCATTGTTTGGTAGAAAAGCTTAACCTAGAACCCTCATACGTAGTTACTTCCTTAAGGGTTGTGAATCCGATATGAGAGTATGCAACTCTGGGGATAAGATGTGACTAGTTAGAACTTGATTTGTTAGGTCATAAGTTTGCATGCAGTTTGTATTTTTTTGATTTCGTAGGCTTAAGGATCATTTTGGGTATGGATTGGTAAGATAGGTATGATGCTAGGATATTTTTCCAAGATAGAGAAATATCGCTAAGACACCCTAATAGTCATAATCGAATTATATACTCGGTAGAGAAGTTAGACTCAACTGCGTGTGCTTTGCTAAATGTAATGGAAGCGGAAGAAGAATTAGATCAGGTGTTAGTAGCAAGAGAGTTTGCAGATGTTTTTGAGCCAGTCACAGGACTACTACCAAAGTGAGCCACTAAGTTTCAGATAAAACTTGTGCCAGGAGCGGAACCTATAAGTAGACCACCTAGCAGGATGACACCTATTGAGATGAAGGAATTGATGGTGTACCTAGTGGATTTAGAAGAAAAGAATTTTATTAGACCAAGCAGTTCGCCTTGAGGAGCGGCTGTGGTGTTTGTGAAGAAGCTAGATGGGTTATTAAGGATGTGTATCGACTATCGTAAGTTCAACAAGAAGACGACCAAGAATAGGTACACTTTGTCGAGAGTCGATGATTTATTTGATCAGTTGAGTGGAACCATAGTATTTTCCCAATTAGATTTGGTGCAGGTTTCCATCAGCTAAGAGTGGCAGAGGATAGTATTCCGTTAATAGCTTTCAAGACAAAATACGGGTCATACGAGTGGTTGGTGATGCCAATCGAGCTAACGAATGCGCCAGCTTTCTTCGTGGAGTTGATGAACTGTGTTTTCCAAGAGCACTTAGATAGGTTCATTTTGGTATTCATAGGTGACATCTTAATATACTCTAAGGATGAAAGAGAGCATGAAGTTCATCTTAGAGTGGTGCTTGAAACGCTAAGGCAGCATCAACTGAAAAGCGAAGTTTTCAATGTGTCATTTTTGAAAAAAAAGAAGTTACGTTTCTTGGTCATGTGGTTTCAGAGAAGGGTTTGTCAGTTGATCTTGATCCGGACAAGATCGAAGCTATTAACAGCAGGAAGAGACCGGAGACAGTAACTGAGATCAGATGTTTTCTTGGACTCGCTTTCTTTAATAAGAGATTCATAAAGGATTTCTCGCGGATAGCCGCACGGATGACTAAGCTAACTCAAAAAGATGTGAAGTTTGTTTGGACTAATAAGTGTGAGGAGACATTCCCGAAACTAAAACATTTATTGACTAATGCACCTGTGATAGTTGTTCTAGAGGGGAATCAGGACTTAGTGGTATACACGGACGCATGTGGACGCATGTGTTAATGCAGAGAGGTAAAGTGATTGCCTATGCTTCTCGACAGCTCAGACTACATGAATTTAGATATCCTACTCATGATTTGGAATTAGTTGCGGTAATTTTCGCATTGAAGGTGCAGAGACATTACCTTTTGGGAGAAAGATTCAAGTTATTTACGGATCATAAGTCACTAAGATATTTATTTTCTTAGAAGGAGTTGAATATGAGACAGCAGAGATGGTTAGAGTTCATAGCTACATACGACTTTGGGATTGAGTACACAACAGGAAAAGGAAATAAGGTTGTAGGTGCACTTAGCAGAAAACATCAGAATGCAGTATTTGCAATGATAGCTGAGTTGAATGACTTAGAAGCATTGACTACATGTGGAGTACAATAGAGATCTGATGCTAGTTCTTGTCGAGAAACCGCCATGGTATCATGTTTAGAAGTCTGATGGATGATGATCGAAAGGATTGCATCTAAGCTAAAAGATGACCCGGCGTTAGCTGAGAAGATTAGAAGGCTAGAGGCCGGAATCAAGATTGATGATCTAAAGGATTTTAGTCTTGACCAGAGAGGGTGGTGGAGAAAGAAGGGATGATTATGTGTCCCGAATGTAGAAAACCTAAGGAAGGAGGTCCTTAGAGATTGTCATCGATCAAAATTTACGATTCATCTTAGGGGGACCAAGATGTATCAGGATATGAAGAGGTGTTAACAAGATTTCTTGTCAACACCCCAAGATAATGCTAAGAAAGATGAAAATCCTTTTTAAGAGCAGGAAGAGATATTCCCTTAGAAATTGTCTTTAATTTTGGTTTTACTTGTTGATAATTATTTGATCAGACCTTTCGAGGTCGTCGAAAGGTATAGGTTCGGGGCTATGAAACCTTCCGACTTTGTTGAGTTAGTATGGGACTTCCTTCAAGGGTTTCCTTTTGATTAAGTTGAAATTCCCTGGGTTTGTCCTTTTAAGGTTGGTTTTAATCTTATCGAAAGGTTTGGGTGATAGTCTTCTTTGGGTTTGGGCAAGATATCAAATTCCTTGGTGGATATGTAGTAGCTTTCGTCCTTGTGGAAAGGTTAGATCACTTATATGAAGTAGGTTTCAACCTTGTCGAAAGGTATGGGAATAATCTCCTTTGGATTAAACTTTACGAGTCTAGATTTTTAGGTTTAGAGAATAGATTTTAACCTTGTCGAAAGGTTAGACCACTTGGATTATAGCCTCAAAAGGTTACTGGTAATATTATAGCAGAAGAACTGTCGACTTTGTCGAAAGGTTTAGGACACAGGGTTAATCACTTCGGAAGGTTGCAGTGAATGTTTGGACCAAATGTATTACCAACCTTGTCAAAAGTTTCAGATCTTAGGGTTAATGGCTTCGAAAGGTTGCAGTAGTTACGTGTATCTAAAGAGTTTTCGACCTTGTCGGCAAGAACCTTTCGATGAGATTGAAACTGAAAATTAGGAGTTAATCCAACAAGGATTTAAACAAACAGTAAAATAATCAACAAAGCTGAGGACTTCCCTCTTTATCCAAGAAAAAGCTTCCTTTTTATTAAATTCCCCAAATCAACACCCCAATTAGGGTTACAATGCATTGATTAAGAAGATACAAGATTAGAATAAGAGAAATCGGATCCCCAAAACATGACACCTTGGGTCTTATTTATAGATGCAGGCGGGACCCCCTTTCGTCTCCATGCTCTCGACTGGGTCGGAAGGTCTCCCTTTTATATGCAACTGTGAACCTTTCGACTTTGTAGAAAGGTTTGCCCTTCATATGTCATTTTGGACATTTCGACATTGTCATAAGATCTGTTTTTCTTTATGCCTTCATGAACCTTTCGACTTGTCGAAGGGTTTGCCTTCTATATACTGTTGTGAACCCTTCGACCTTGTCGGAAGGTTGGTCTTCACCAGACTGTTGTGAACCCTTCGACCTTGTCGGAAGGTTACTCTTCACTTGATTGTTTATGTATCCTTCGACCTTGTCGGAAGGTTGCTCTTCCATTCTTTGCTGACTTATGAGTGTTGCTTTATTCATAAAACCTTTCAACATTGTCGAAAGGTATCCTTGATGTGCTTTAACCGGTTCGAAAGGCTTGCTATGCTTTCGAAAAGGTCACCATGGAGCTGTTCACATTTGCTTTGACTTCTTCATCTTCTTCATAAAGTAGGAACTCTCTAGATACTGAGAGATGGAACCTTTTGACCCCTTCGAAAGGTTTAAGGCTGTTAAGCTTTGATGACGGCATCCCTTCGACTCCTTCGAAAGGTTTGGGTTGCGCTTCTCTTTCCTTTGTCTTTGTTGAATGACCTTTTGACTTAGTCGAAAGGTTGATTTTTGCTGTAACATTTGCCCCCCCATTCCAAGGGATGCTCATGACTTTCAAAATCATCTTTGTCGAAAGCTAAAAACTTCCCACCTCTTAGCCTTCCCCCATTGATCTGGGACGTCCATTTAAATCTTATCCAACGGTTGAAAATTTGGGCGACTTTTCTTATATAGTATGCTTCTTCTCTTTCTTCCTCTTTTACCTACAAAAAAAATTATCATGCAAAAGTAAAAGTATTCTCCAAAACTTCCTACATTTCGATTTAAAACAAAAAGGTAATTTCTTAGATTCGATTCATAATCTTTAGATTAATCTCAGCTCTTATCCGTTCTCAATCAAATTTACAGTTTCCTGAATCCCATAATTGAAATTCAATTTTTGTTTGGTTTGCTGGAAAACCCTTTCTTCTAAATCAGTTTTAACAAAATTCATCTTTGGCTTTGGAATCTTAAGGTTGGTGGTGGTTGTTGTTGAAAATCCCCTTATCGGGTTTAGCTTTTAATCCAAATTGTTTGATTTTTGCCTTTTGTTTTAATCCTGGGTTTTTGACTTATTAAATATTTTTATACCTTTTTCGAAATCGAATTAGATCGATTTCAGATGAAATCCTCTTTGTTAATAAGTTTGATGTACTTGTTCTTCAAGAAAAATTTGAAAACTGCATTTATTATCGGGTTTGGGGTTGGTTAAACCCGATTGATAACCTAGAACCCTCTCGTATACAATTTGGTAGCACAAAATGTCCTTTCTACCCCTTAGCACTTTTCGATGGGGTCGAAAGGTATTGTGATGCCAACTTTTCCCACGTTTTCGAAAGGCTAGGTGGTTAAATGGAGTAAATCTAACCCTTCAACAACGAGCTCTTGACAAGGTTGAAGAGTTTCAAACCTTCCGACTATTAGCTTTCGACAAGGTTGAAATTCTTCCACCTTAGAGTTGTTTTTGCCCATCTTTGTCGAAACATTTAAAGCACACATGAGTTGAACCTAAAACCTTTCGACTTCAATGGGTAGGACATGTTTTGACAACTTTGACCAGACCTTTCGACAACATCAACAATATCAATATTTTTAACTCAAGAATTTTAAGGTCTTGGTTTCGACCTTGTCGAAAGGTCTTGCCACCTAGCTTATGTTGCAGTCGGAGTGTATCCAGGATTCCATAGAGATTTCATCATTGTCGAAAGGTGACGAATGGGTTAATGTTCCATCTCTTCCTTTCGACTTTGTCGATAGCTTAAGGAATTTATATTATTGTTTGCTTTTTAGGCTTTTCAATAATGTCAAAGTACGATGGTTAAGGTTGATGTCATTGTCCTTCCGACATTGTCAAAAGCTTGAATTGCTAACCTTTCGACGTTGTCGAAAGCCTGAGTTTCAAACCATTCGACATTGTCGAAAGCTTGAGCTGTAAACCTTTCGACATTGTCGAAATCTTAAACTATCAAGTTTTTTGACTTAAACTTTTTGCGCCATTTTTCAAAACTTTGTGTATGTTTTTACTCTTGAGCTATCTAAGTAAATTTACTCCTTTAATTCTTGTGTGCTTTCTAAACTCATAAATAAACAAGAGATTTTAACTAAAACGTTTTAACCTGGCAGAATCATAAGCTCTCCAAAAATTGAAGCTATTGCTAAACATTCTTCCATCGAAACTCAGAATGAAGTCAATGCTATTCTTAAAGACTTTGGTATCACCGGGATCGAAGCTATTGCTCCTCAACCAACCGATATCATTAATAGCCCTCCTGAAGGGTATTTTGCTTACACGGCCATCCACATAGGCACGGTGGATTTCTTCCTTTTTCCGAGTTCTTGACCTCATACATGTCAAGTGTTGGTGTCGCTCCAATACAACTATCCCCAAATGTCTATACTCATCTACTATGCTTGGAAATGTTTGCATTGGAATCTAGACTTCCTTTGCTTAATGCTAAAGTTCTAAACTCCTTGACCAAGTTGGCAAGGTTAAGTAATCTTAACAAGCAGATTTACAGAGTTAATGTATACAAGAAGCTGGTATCAAATAGTGTCAATAAGTTTAAGGACCGGGAGAATTAATTTTTCTTCGCAAGTGCTTTGCTAATGTTCACGAGACCTTTACCTCCCCCCATAAGTCTACTTTAATGTTGTCTTTGCTTTACTCTGCGTTTTCTATTAACTAATCTCTGACATTTTTCAAGTGAATCTTTCAAGACACTTAGTGATGCTAACAAGAAAACCATCGATTCTTTAACCGCAGCTTCTGAACAACTTGGAAGTACGTTGAGGCTCTTAAACCCTTCGAATCTAAGAAAACATTCTTTACTGCTTCTTGGACAGAGAATCCTAGGAACTCCACCCACGATCATGCACACCTCTCATGGCAAGCGCTTCCTTTCCTTAGGCGATGCTGAACATTTCACTTCAATGTCGCTTATTTGTGCTGATACTTCAGGTATATTATTAACGTAGTATTTTTCCTCTTTGTCTTTGGAATTCATTGAATTACTTTGACTGATTTTATACCCACTAGAGTTTGTTTTAGCTCCTTCCAAGGCCATTGTATCTTCAAGTGGTGCTGCCCCTCCCCCATCATTTTTGGAAGTAACATCGATTTTGGAGGCTTTTGCTAAATCCAAAAGAAAATTAACGGGGCGTTCTGAAGACGCGCCTCCGGCGAAAGTGGCTAAAGTCATCAATGTGGAGGAAGAGGAGGAGCGTATATCTCGTGAACAAGCTTCAAAGATCCTTGCCGTTGAGGCTTCTGAAGATAAAACGGAGCAAACTCCACCAACGCCCGAACCTTTTCCTCACCTTACTATCTCTAACTCCCCGGCTGCCCTTACGCGAATGCAGCTTGCTCTATTGACGACTCCTTCCAAGACGCAGATTCATCCAAAGTCATCATCTTCTGCTCCTCCATCGACCAATTTTGATGAACTCTTCGAACTCATCCTTCATTTAGAATCTTTTATTTCATCTTCTTCGCCGTCATTCAATCCAAACTTGGCAGAAAATTATCGCTCTTTGATGGAGCAACAACTTTTGATAAGCTCCCATGTGATTGATCTTATCATCACAGGATTTCTCTAATTGCTAATTTGTGTTTTACCTCTTGCTACAGATTTCCATGAACTAGATAGCTCTAAATGATCATGTTTCAAAGTTTTTGACTGAATCCTCTAAGTTATAGAAAGAGAAGTCCGAGCTAAAAAATCAAGTATCCTCTTTAACTACTGCCAAGGACGAAGCTTCTACAGAGTTGGAACGAGTGAAAGCTTCCCTTGCCCGGGTTGAGACTGATTTAGAAGTAGAAAGGCAAGCTTACCAGCTCACCATCGTTGGAAAATTTGCAATGGAGCTAGCTTTGAAAGACTCGGAAGATGAGAAAGCTAGCTTGGTTGGCAAGAATACTTTATTGAAAGACAAGTTTAAAAGGACCGGAGCTTTGCTTAAACTGGCTGTTCACACCCTCTCCAAGGTCAAGAAGAAAGTCTCTAAGTTTGCTAATGTCACTCTATAGCCTATGATGCTAAAAAATTATGAAGATGCCCTCATGCTTGCCTATGCCGACAATCATGAGAAATGTCCTGACTTTGGCTTCCCCTCTCTCGACCCAAATTTAGCCGAAAGAGTAATGGACAAAATCAACAAGATTAGGCAGGGTAACGGACCTGAAGGCGAGGAGGAGATAGTTAATGTAGCTCAAGCTCTTTTTTTTATATCCCCACCTTTGACATTGAATCTGATTCTAAGGAGGATGATGACACTCATGACGCCGAAGAAGAAAAAGATGACGAGGACGACGAGGACCACGATAACGATAATGATGATAATGACAATGATGGTGGACCCTCCAAAGATCAAGGTCATGGTGGAGATATAGGGGGACCTTTAGTGCTTCAGAGAAAGATGGTGGTGATAAAGCTGAACTCTCTTAAAAGGAGTCACATTCTCATAAGGATATGCCACATTCATCCCTTGGACCCTTTTCTCCACTTGAGAATGAACCTGCTCCCATTCAGACTAAGGAGCCAAAAGAGAAGGAGCAGGTCTCCCAGGCCTCCATTCCAGTTTCACAGGTATGGGATTCTCTGTTTAAATGTATTAAACTTCGAAGATAATAACTAGCGTTAAATTGTTTGTCCTAGATAAAGAAGAAGTCTACTTTCCCCTATAGAACCAAACTTGACAGAAAAAAGGCGGAAATTAACTAGTTATATAGGGACTTAGACAAATTAATAAAGGAGCACAATATTTTGTCTGAGAAATATCACAATCTGGATAAGAGCACATCCGTATTAGCATCTTTTAAATATCAGAGGGCTGCTCCTTTACTAAAGAGAGCGCGTCTCTAGTACGACGCTCTCTTGAAGGAAAATAGAGAGTTAATAACTTTATTATGGATGGTGATCAAAGAGGGATACATTTTAGTTAATTTTTTGTATAAAGCATATTGTAGACACTCTATCATAGATTTTTTGTACTTAGGCGAATTCGGTGGGGGTCTACTTTGATGTTTTCATAAAAGATACTTAGATGAATTCGAATCTGACCCGTATCCTGGAGCATGCTAGAATTTATCGCGGGTCAGATCGATTCCTCAAGATCTTCCTCCTGAAAAGCTTAAGTACTATAAGGATAAATTTGTTTCTGAATTTTTCTCTAAATCTATTTTGTATGAACTGGATAAGTAATTATAACATGTAATAGTTAATAAATATATGTTTTAGTTCTGCTTTTCATTGCACTTAGTTTTTTTTACTATACTATTCCAAAATGATAGTTCTTTAGGTTGACTCATCCCTAGAGACCACTTAAGCCAATACGTTAAATTGAGAAGGTTTTACTCTGAAAATGCATCAATTTTAAAGACTTTAAAGTTAGCGAGATATTGTTTCCTTCGAGATTTACAAAAATTGTATTTGGAATGCCCTCGCCTCCATTTTGACTTCCTCGGCAACGAGAAGGAAAAATTCCTTAAAGAGATCAGGACATTTCATTCTAAATTAATTTGCAGTCGTGATAGTCCCCCGGTTAGGAAGTGGGACTACAGTCAATGCCCACCAGTTATCACCCATGAAGGAGTTACTATGCCATTTGATTCGACAGTTATGTTTTCAGCCAACTCTTTAGATAAATTTGGGAAAGAAGTTTCTAAACTTTAAATGTAATCATGTTGTTTATTGTACCTTTTTAATTTTGCTATTATTTGAGTTGTAATTTGTTATTATGATAATAAAGATACCTTTTATCTCTATCTTGATTTTAATTTCACTCCTTTTGTTTAAATAGGAGCTACCATTGTCTACAACTTCTCTTCCTCATAATTTATCGTCACTTGTTGACTCTCTTAAAGAGAGGTTTTTGCAAAGATGTGGAGCAATCGTGCTTAACGATGACATTTTACTAGAATGTTTTTGCGGTAATATTGAGGTCGTGAAATGGCACAAAAGATATGTTATTCAGAAAACCATCGCCAGCGGCCAAAAAGACCACATTGCCTATCTTGAGGCTAATATTAAGAAGAAAAATGAGATAATCACCATGATGAAATGAAAAGTGATGACAAATCCCACGATCGACTTCGATCAAAAGATTTCTGAACTTATTCAGAATATAAGTGATTTGGAATTAAAGTTAAAAGATAGCTAGGCGCAGTGTGCCTCTTTAGAGATCATTTTGGGGGATAAGACTTCAATGACTGAACTTCCGGCTCCTTAAGCTACCCCTCCAGCTGCCAAGCCTACTAGGTCAAAGCTTCTCGTTGCTTGGAAATTTCCCACCATACTCAGCCCTCTCCCAGGCTTAGACAATAATGTAGTGGAGAACTGGTGTCGGAGAGTAAAATTCGAAATAGCCAAATATTTTGATGAACAGTAGAAAGCAAAGGATTCTCAGACCATTAATGAATACGCTGCCAAGAACCAGAAGCTGGAGCATGACAATTATTTGCTTGTCAAACTTGTCGTAGAGTTAGAAAGAGAAAATAAAACAGTCAGAGCTGCAAACAGGGCCTTCAATCGTGATCTGAAGACTAACATTGATCCCATTGATGATGAGAGCAGTATAAGGAGAAAAGAAAAGAAGCTAAAGGAAGTTCTCCGCGCAGCAATCAATCATGTCGTAGACCCTTCAGTGGCGGAGACTCTTAATAAAGCAGCTCAAGATTTGTAATTTATTTATGTATTTGAGCTATGTAAATTTATCTCGTATAAAATTTTGTTGCTTGTAAATGATTCCACAATTTATGCAAATCACATAAACTTTGTAAATATCACCTGATTCATGATCCTCTTTTGTAATGTCGCTTTTTGGAATGCCTTTGAATTTCTCATTCAACGACTTTTGTGCTTACTAACACTTTTGCTATTCCTTGCCATTCTGACTTCCCTGAGGAACATGTAGCAAACAATATTTCTAATTGTTAGCTTTAGATTGATATATTTGTCTATATATGTCCTTTGCTTAGATTTAACAAATCATTTTGCTAAATGTATGAAAAGTAAGTCATTCTAAATGTTAAGATCTCACCTTTAACCATGACGAGAGATGATCGGGAATTTAACTCTTTCCACTTTTCTGGAATGCCCAAAATTTGTTAGTTGTAAGTTTCACCTTATCATTGGGGACATAAATATCAGAATATAATTCTCATTTAATAAAGAACCCGATTTAGAGATCAATGTCTGACATTTTGAAGTAGTAACTCTTTCACCCATTCCTTAACATGAATGGGATTTTAAAAATTAGAAACTCGAAGCTCCCATTTGGAGACTTCTTCCACGATAATATTCTCTGACCCAAATTCGAGCATTTAGGATGAATATAAATTCAAAGATCGTGTACCTAGATTAAGGTTTAAATTAACAGCAGTCTCGATACCCAGATTCAGGTATAGTAGGTTAGTGATTGGTAATGACCCAAAACCCATATTCGGGTGTTTAGATGACGAAATTTTTATATGAAAGATCCGAAACCCAGATTCGGGTTTTAATAGCTGATGTTTAGAAATGAAAATCCCAAAACCCAGATTCAGGTAAAAGAAAGTGGAGTTCTGTTCTAATCCTTTTCTTTTTTGTTCTTTGACATGTATGAACCCTCCAGCTTTTGAATGTGTATAGAAATAATTTGATTGGCTGCCTCTTGAGCTAGGATGTCTTAGTCCATGATTAAATATGCTTCTTCTCAAGCTTGAACATCTTAGTTCATGATTGGATGAGCCTCCTCTCGGGCTTGGACATATCAGTCCTTCGATGAATGTGCCTCTTCTCGGGCTCGGATGTGTTAGTCCATTATTTGTTGGGCCTCTTCTTGGGCCTGGACGTCTTAGTCCAGTATTGATTAAGCCTCACTTGGGATTGGACATCTTAGTCCTTTATTTATTGGGCCACTTGGGCCAGGACGTCTTAGTACAGTATTGATTGAGCCTCACTTGGGCTTGGACATCTTAGTCCTTTATTTATTGGGCCTCTTCTTGGACCTGGACGATTTAGTCCATTATTGTCTGGTGCTCTTGGTTAGCTAATCTTAGAGGCTGGAACCAAGGACTTACCCGACCTCCCTCCAAGAGGCGCCCTGCCCTGGACCTTCTGCGGCACAGACATGTGCTTGTTCGGTGCTCTACTCTGGCCATCTTATGGCGTGGATAGAGGCTTACTCCGTACTCCCTCCAGGAGGGGCCTTAACCTGGCCATAGCGTGGTGTAGATAAGGGCTTGTTCGGTGCTTTAACCTGGCCATCTTATGGCATGGATAAAGGCTTACTCCATCCTCCTTCCATGAGGCGCTCTGCCCTGGCCATCTTGGCGCGAACAGAGGTTTTTCTACCATCTTAGGTTGACTACCATCTTAGGTGGTATCTAAATATGAGGAGCATTTCACTCCCAACCATGTAGACTTTCTCTTTACAGAAAGTTGATCTTTATTAATCTTTTCTCAAATCCTTTTTACAAATTCATTGATCTATTCTTGTCTAAAGAAATTGATGATCATCCCCACCAAGGCTCTGCAATGGTTAGTTTCATGACCATTCATCGTATGATAGTGGCAGAAGGGTCCTCCCAAGTTCCTTTCATGTTTTGGCGTTTTCTTTTGTGATGGCCAATAGTTAAGTTCATCCTTTGTGAGCAAGTAGACGTTTTCCATTGATGTAGATAAGGGCTTGTTCAGCCTTATCACTTCATGCTCTTCAATCATTTTTATTTTTGCTACCCTTTGAATCTCTTGGATTGGAAGTGCTCTTGTTGCGGTTGGTTGCCATTTATGTGCAAAGGTGTTGTAATCATTCATTATTTCTTTCTCAAAGATTGTACCTTTGGAATAATGTTGGATTTTTCTTCTTATTTGATTAAAGATATAGTCACTTCTAAGTGGAAAGATTGGGGTAGGGCCAACATGAAATGGGATTAAAATCCATTTTTTAGGGTCATAAGATTCTGCTCTTTTTTTGTTTATAATTCTTATAGCTTCAAACCTTAATATTTGCTCTTCATCTTGATTGGAGCTTTTGATGCTTACTTGGGAGAATCTTGTCAAATGTGGTTCAGAAGACCCTTGTTTAGATCTTTTAATTCTTTTGGCCATGATTTTCCAAAGCAAATAAACTTTATGTATGATTGGTCCAAGGGCCCTCCTTCTAGCGCCAAAAATGTTAACAAGATTTCTTGCTAACACTCCAAGATAATGCTAAGAAAGATGAAAATACTTTTTAGGAGCAGAAAGAGAGATTCCCTTAGAAATTGTCTTTAATTTTGGCTTGACTTGTTGATAATTCTTTGATTAGACCTTTCGACGTCATCGAAAGGTATAGGTTTTAGGCTATGAAACCATCCAAATTTGTTGAGTTAGTATGGAATTTCCTTCAAGGGTTTCCTTTTGATTAAGTTGGAATTCCCTGGGTTTGTCCTTTTAAGGTTGGTTTAATCTTGTCGTAAAGTTAGGGTGATAGCCTTCTTTGGGTTTGGGCAAGATATCAAATTCCTTGGTGGATATGTAGTAGCTTTTGTCCTTGTCGAAAGGTTAAGTCACTTATATGAAGTAGGTTTCAACCTTGTCGAAAGGTATGGGAATAATCTCCTTTGGATTAAACTTTACGAGTCCAGATTTTTAGGTTTAGAGAATAGATTTTGACCTTGTCGAAAGGTTAGACCACTTGGATTATAGCTTCAAAAGGTTACTGGTATTATTATATCATAAGAACTTTCGACTTTATCGAAAGGTTTAGGCCACAGGGTTAATCACTTTGGAAGGTTGCAGTGAATGTTTGGACCAAATGTATTGCCAACCTTGTCGAAAGGTTTAGATCTTAGGGTTAATGGCTTCGAAAGGTTGCAGTAGTTACGTGTATCTGAAGAGTTGTCGACCTTGTCAGCAAGAACCTTTCGATGAGATTGAACTTGAAAATTAGGAGTTAATCCAACAAGGATTTAAACAAATAGTAAAGTAATCAACAAAGCTTAAGACTTCCCTCTTTATCTAAGAAAAAACTTCCTTTTTATTAAATTCCCCAAATCAACACCCCAATTAGGGTTACAATGCACTGATTAAGAAGATACAAGATTAGAATGAGAGAAATCGGATCCCCAAAACATGACCCCTTCGGTCTTATTTATAGATGCAGGCAGCCCCCCTTTCGACTCCATGCTCTCGACTAGGTCGAAAGGTCTCCCTTTTATATGCAGCTATGAACCTTTTGACTTTGTCGAAAGGTTTGACCTTCATATGCCATTTTGGACCTTATGACATTGTCGAAAGGTCTGCTTTTCTTTATGCCTTTATGAACCATTTGACTTTGTCAAAGCATTTTCCTTCTATATACTGTTGTGAACCCTTCAACCGTGTCTGACGGTTGCTCTTCACCTGATTGTTGTGAACCCTTCGACCTTGTCGGAAGGTTGCTCTTCACTTGATTGTTTGTGAACCCTTCGACCTTGTCAGAAGGTTGCTCTTCCATTCTTTGTTGACTTATGAGTGTTGCTTTCTTCATAAAACCTTTCGACATTGTCGAAAGGTATCCTTGATGTGCTTTAACCGGTTCAAAAGGCTTGCTATGCTTTCGAAAAGGTCACCATGGAGCTGTTCACATTTTCTTTGACTTCTTCATCTTCTTCGAAAGGTAGGAACTCTCTAAATACTGAGATATGGAACATTTTGACCCCTTCAAAAGGTTTAAGGCTGTTAAACTCTGATAACTGCATCCCTTCGACTCCTTCGAAAGGTTTGGGTTGTGCTTCTCTTTCCTTTTTCTTTGTTGAAAGACCTTTCGACTTAGTCGAAAGGTTGATTTTTGGTGTAACAAGAGGAGTTTCTACTGGGAAGGTATGAAGAGGGATGTTGGCTTGTGGTTAAAGTTTTGTGTGAACTGTCAATAAGTAAAGGTCGAACATCAGAAGCCGAGTAGGTTGCTTCAACCTTTGGAGATACCAGTTTGGAAATGGGATTTGATATCCATGGATTTTATAGATGGGTTGCCAAGGTCGAATCGAGGAAATGAAAGTATATGGGTCATAGTGGACAGGTTGTCCAAGAGTCCCCATTTCTTTCCAGTTAAGTCAACCAGGAAGGAACCTGTTTTAGCTAAATTGTTTTTGAAGAACATAGTTAGACTACATGGAATTCCTAGTAGTATAGTAAGCGATAGAGATCCATTATTCAATAGTGAATTCTGGAAGTGTCTACAGGATACTTTTGGTACTAAGCTCAATATGAGTATTGCTTACCATCCGCTGACAGATGGGCAAACGGAAGAGTTAATAAAGTCTTAGAGGATTTGTTAAGAGCTTGCGTGCTAGATTTCAGAGGATCATGATCAATGACCATCTACACTTGGTTGAGTTTTCGTATAACAACAGTTATTAGACTAGCATAGGGATGACACCGTTTGAAGCTTTGAATGGAAGACCATGCAAATCTCTCATTTTTATGTTAGAGACCGGGGATAGATTAATTCTTGGTCCGGATTTGGTTAGAGAAGCTGCAGAGAATATTGAGTTAACTCGGGCTAGAATAAAGGAGGCTCAGCCTAGGCTAGAGAGTTATGCTGATACGAGATGGATAAACATAGAATTCTCGGTTGGAGATTATGTTTTCGTCAAAGTATTACCGATGAAGGGCGTGATCAGATTCTGTAAATCAGGGAAGTTAGCACCAAAATTCGTTGGACCATTTCCTATTATAGAAAGGATCGGGGAACTCGCATATAGAGTAGAGTTACCGAATAGTTTGGTAGGAGTCGCCAATGTTTTCCATATCTCTCATCTAAGGAAGTGTATTCGAGATCTAGAGACTATTATTACACCGACCGTGTTAGAGGATCTAGTAGTGGAACCAAATATGACTATAGTTAGAAAACCAGTTCGTATAGTTACGAGTGATGAGAAGAGACTAAGGAACAAGATAGTCAGATTAGTCAAAATCCTGTGGAGTGACGACGAGAGAGATTATACTTGGGAATGCATGAGAAGGATTGGAGACACTTATTATGATTTGTTTGATGGTATGTTTTACCTTTATGTTTGATTGTTGTGGGTACCTTATCGTAATTTCGAGGACAAAATTCTTTAAGGAGGGGAGTCTGTAATGACCTTAATTTTGACTAACATTATTTAGAACATTTAATTAGATAAATTAAATGAAATAATGTGATAGTTATGGGATTGAGATTTGTTAATTAAGAAGGATTTGTGCCTCAATGAATATATTAGTAAAAGAGAATTAAATATAAGAAAGTAAGAGGATGTGGTCCGGGTAAAATGGGAATAGCATTTGTTCCTATACCCTTCTATTCTTCATTGCTCATTCATTTAAATTTCACAAACAAAACTAAAACCCTAAAGAACTCGGTCGTCCACCATTAAGAAGATTCAAAGAGAAGAAAAGCTAGGACTTAAGTAGAAAGCTTAAGAAAATCGATCTAAAGGCATATCTCAACCTTCTTAACATAAAGCCAAAATGAATAATTAGTTTACATCTCTATTTTTGATGAATGATTTCGGTTTAAAGGTAAACCTGTTTTCCTTTGTAAGTATATTCCATGTTATAGTGATTAAATGATTATATGTTTTAAGTTAATGATTATGGAGATTTAATAAGAATTTTATGGTTTGTTTAGACTAGAAAACCAATCATACGACATTCAAATGAGTTGCGTTTTTGATATATGGTCAAAAATATTATTTTAGAAGTGGTTCTAAAGTCACAATTTTCCAAGTGAATATGGATTTATTATAAATTTTCTATGAGGGAAAATAGTTAATTTTGGGTTTAAATTATTTAAGGCTGTTATCCCGCCTTTTGGAAAGGCCGTGATACCAGGAACTTAACTAGAAACCGAAGACAGTCCATCCCGAAGATCGGCTATACGCAGGCTCACTTTGGATATCGATGAATTTTATCCCAGTCCGGATCAAGCTACAATTGATATAACGAGACAAGCAAAGCTATGGAAGCCAACGTTCCAATTTTCAAGTCAATCGGAGTTCATATGCTCGAGATATGATCGATGCAATTCAAGCGATCACCTTGTTCGTATCCATCAGAGCAACCAGAGAAAACCCTCCTTCGAATTGATCTGGTTCGTATCCATTAGGTGCGCACGGTTTCGTATCGATCAGTCGAGCAGTGTTCTTCGTATCCATCAATTACCTGTTCTTTGTATCCATCATGTGACCTCAATTCGTATCCATCAAGTGACCTCAGTTCGTATCCATCAAGTGATCTCAGTTTGTATCCATCAGGTGACCACTGATCAACACCCATGAAAAAGCATCGCAATTCGTATCCATCGATTGTAACGTTAATGTCCATTTCGTATCGATCAAGTATCATGCACACTTCGTATCGATTGGCCTTACATCGATGCAAAACCAACACCTCTCATCGATCCGTAGTGGACATGAAAAGGATCGATACGAATTGAGGTGCAGTCGATTGATACGAACAACGCAATAATGATTGATACGAACAGAGATGAGTGATCAATACGAACAGAGCGAGTTCTGATCGATATGAACAAGGCACGTGCACAAGGAAGACTCGGTCGACTTGGCATGAAAAATGGACCGATTCGAATAGTTAGCGCCATGTCAACTTGCAGGCACGTGCCTAGATCGATTCGAACAGATCGATACGAGTAACATCGACACGAAGAAAACAGCATACGAGAAGCCCAAACTTGCATCGATTCGAACTAATCAATACGAAGTGCATCGATTCGAACTGAACAGCCCACCGAAGGTTCGAATTCGTATCGATCATAACTCACGATCCACAAGTCCAAATGCCACCAAATTTTCACAGGAGCTTGCGTACATCATCAACAACGTTCATGCTCAATTTCGACTCGATTGGGCCAAATCTTGATCGATACAAAATTGGTTTGTATCGATACGGACCGAGTGCATATCACGTGGGATCGATCGCGTAGGACCGCTCATGTGCCAGAAGAGGTCTCCCGAGATCCGAGCGAGATATTTGCATTCTACGCCTATAAATAGCATCCCAGAGCCTCCAGAAAAGGGATCTTTGGGCTCTTTGATGTCCAGACTCTGCCGAATACATTTTTGCATTCCAAGGCTGCTATTGTACTTGAATTTCATCACTGTAATCTACTGTAATAAGTTGTAATCAGCAAGCAAACATCAATAAAGTCACCAATTTCATAGTGGACGTAGGCCATAAGCCGAATCCCTCTAAATTTCTGTGTTTCTGCGTATTTTTCTTATCTGTTTTTGAAGTGTTTGTTAGATAATCTTCTTTTTCCATTTAATTTCTTCATTTTATCTCTTCAAACCCTTTCGAAGAGTGTTGTGCCCAATTTTGGTACAAACACTTTGGTGCTTTCACTGAGAAAAAACCTGTTTTTTCTTTCTGCTCGTTGGATCTACTGCCGATATCGGATTGCAAACATCCAAGGAGAAGATCCAGATCTCAATTTCAGAAGTTCTTCCATCCTATTCAGATTTGCTACAAGTCTAGGAGAGATCTTCATCATCCACCATGGTTAACACAAGGACTACTTCTACAGCTGCAGATCTAGAAGGACGGGACAGACAAAATCCCATGCAAAACTTCCAGCCGATCAGAATGCTACCAGACCATCAGATCCGCAAGGCCTTGTCACCAGGGAAGAATTTCAGATGTTAATGCAAGAGTTGACTCAGAGCCACCAACAACTCACTCAACAGCTCCATGCTAATGCGGAGCTAACCAACCAACTGAACCGTCAACGACGAAGGAGATCCAGGAGGGATCAGGCTTCCTATTCATCCACTTAAAGTTCATCTTCTTCTGACTATCATCACAGATCTACATGCCCATGGCTAGACAAAAGTTACACACATGCCACTGGGCATCAACATACATTAAATGTTGGGCAACTGAGAGTTGGCCCACCAACCAGCCATCAGACTGGACCGTCTTCCCGGGGAGGCACTACCCCACATCATATTACTGATAATCGTACTGCGACAGCTACTGATTTGGGCGCTGAGACCCGAAATCGGACAGATCTGAACCATCACCAGCGTGAATACCATCCTGAGCCTTATGTCCCGGAAGACATAGAACCAAGGAGGCGAGACATAGACCGTCGACAGCAACCAGCCCCTCCTCGCATTGTGGAACTCGACCACATCTTGGCCCAACATGCTCAAAATTTCCAGTTGCCTGACCTGCCGGCAATGATCTGTCAAATGATCTGTGAAAGTCAGGGTCTTTAGCAGTGACGACTAGGGAATCTCCCGGAGTCATACCCCTTTTACTGACGAGATACTCTATGCTGAACTACCTCGGCGATTCAGGATGCCGACTTTACCCGTTTATGAAGGAAGCTCTGATCCTAATCAACATATCTTGAAGTATGAATGGTTGATGAATGCTGCACGAACTGATGATGCAGTCAAGTGTCGAAGCTTCCCGATCTCTCTAGAGGGCATAGCGACTATGTGGTTTACCCGAATGCCACCTCAATCTATTTCATGCTTTGATCAGTTGGCAACAAAGTTTATTGAGCAATTTTGTATGCATGTCGCGAGATCGAAGAACGTTAATACTTTATCTAGTGTCACTCAAGCTACTGGAGAGACACTCGGGCGCTATTTAGAGAGATTTCATGCTGCATGTGCTGACATCAGTAACCCAAATGATAACTCTATTCTTATGGCACTAACTAAGGGGATTGAGCCCGATTCTGAGTTCGACAACTGGTTAGCAGGAAAACCCCCTACATCATTGGACCGTTTCTATTCCAAGGCAACTCAATACTTGAGAAGGGAGGATGCGAAACAGTCTAGGAAAAAGGATGATGTGGGGCCCAATGTGGAAGGAATTCAGAGTAATATTGCTGTTAAACAATCTGGGGAGAGTACCGAAAAAGTACAGTTTAATATTCAGAATAAACAAGATCAACAAAAAAGCAATGGTAACCAAAATAGAAAACGGGATCAGAACCGTGGTCCACGACGTAGAGCTCCAATGTTTGATAACTATACTCCTCTGAATACGTCGCTGGAGAACGTATATCTACAAACCTGCAATACCATTCAGTACAAGAAGCCTGCTCCGAAACAGTCATCGAAGAAGCAAATTCAAACGGGGAAGTTTTGTAGATTCTATGAAAGCTACGGCCATAACACAAATGAATGCCGTCACTTGCAGGATATCATCGAAAAGTTGATAAGAGAGAGGAAGTTAGAACAGTTTGTGCGGGCGCCGCAGTTTGGAGGCGCGGGCCCATCGAATCAAAATCATGTACCAAATCCGGCTAGACAGGAGGAACCCGCTCGTACTGGTGGGAGATTGGCGATAAACACTGTTATTGGTGGTCCTCATCCAACAGACAGAAGTTGGAAGGAAATGGAGTCGTATGCCAGCTCTATCAGGCATGCGGACAATGAATGTTGTAGTAATTCCGAAGATTGGGCTCCGGCCAAGCAGCAACGAACGATGGAAAATGACATCATATTTCGAGGTCGGGATGCCGATAGGGTCGAAGGCCCCACTATTGATCCGCTTGTCATATCAGCTCAAGTAGGTCCTGCTTGGATGAAGAGGATCTTGGTAGACAGTGGAGCTCTATGAATATTTTGTTTAAACGAGCCTATGACCAGATGAGAATGGAGACTAAGGACTTGAAGCCGTGTTAGTCTCGTATTCTTGGCTTCAACGGGAGTACAACTATACCCGTTGGAGTGGTGGAATTGCCAGTGGAGTTAGGAATTGGTGAACGCTGGAGAGTCCGGATACCGCAGTTTGTTGTTTTGGATATAAACTCCCTATATAATGCTTTCTTGGGCCGACCAGCCCTAGCTGAATTTAGGGCTGCCATCGCCCCATGGTGTTTGACTTTGAAATTCCCTACCGACAATGGTGTCAGAGTTGTTCAAGGGGATTAGGCCGCAGGACGAGCCTGTTACGTTGCTGAGCTACGTGAGGCGCAGGGAAAAGAAAAAGGAAAGGACGTAGAGGAATCTCTCTGCGTCCGCTTTGTTGATAATTGACAATTAGCGCCTAGGCCAGGGCCCAGGCACCCGAACCAATTCCAAAGGGATCTTGACCTAAGAGATACCGAAAGTGAAGACGAAAGTAAAGACAGTCAAGCTTCTCCGACCGAACTGACGATCGATGTTCCAATCGACGATAGTGACGACTCGAAAATGATAAAGATTAGATCTCAGCTAAGCCAACAAATGCAAGAGGAATTGGTTGAATTTCTCCGGGTAAACCTTGATGTGTTTGCCTCGACGCACTCTGATATGTGTGAGATCTTGCCGGACATCGCGAGCCACATATTGAATATTGACCCACGGTACATCCCGGTCAAGCAAAAAAGGCGTGGTATGGATCCACAGAGATCTACCGCCCTTAAAGAAGAGGTAGATAAGCTTAACACGAATGGGTTCATTCGAGATGCATTATACCCGGAATGGGTATTCAATCCTGTACTTGTCCGAAAGCCAAATGGGAAATGGAAAACATGTGTTGACTACTCAGACTTGAATAAAGCTTGCCCCAAAGACAGTTTTCCACTTCCACGAATTGATCAACTCGTAGACTCAACGGTTGGACATGAACTTTTATTCTTCATGGATGCGTACTCTGGCTAAAATCAAATACCCATGCACTTGCCCGACCAGGAACATACCAGCTTCGTAACCAATATGGGACTTTATTGCTATAAAGTTATGCCTTTTGGAATCAAGAATGCTGGGGCAACTTATCAACGGTTAGTTAATCGAATGTTCGCTAACCAGATTGGAAAGACCATGGAGGTATATGTGCATGACATGCTATTCAAGTCGCGATTTTCCACAGATCATATCAGAGATCTGGAGTCAATGTTTAGTATCCTCCGAGAATACAGAATGAAGCTCAACCCATTGAAATGTCACTTTGGGGTAGCATCCGGAAAATTCCTGGGGTTTATCGTCAACGCTCGAGGAAACAAAGCCAATCCCGAAAAGATCTGGGCGATTAGAAACCTTGAAACTCCGAAAACTATAAAGCAAGTCCAGAGTCTCAACTAGAAAGTAGCAGCGCTGAGCAGGTTCATTTCAAAGTCCACTGACAAATGCTTTCCTTTCTTCGATCTGATCCGAAAACGAAAACGAAACTTTGAATGGACTACGGAATGTGAGGGTGCATTCCGAGCACTAATTCAACATCTCTCTACACCGCCGATTTTGTCAAAGCCTATCGATCACGAGAAATTGTACATTTACTTGGCGGTATCAGAAAACGCAATCATTACTGCCCTAATTCAGGAGGAAGACCGAATACAAAAGCCGGTTTACTACATAAGCAAGCGACTAACCGGAGCTGAGAGAAATTATCTGAAGCTAGAAAAATTGGCTTGCTGTCTTGTTATTGCCTCGAGGAAGCTCCGTCCATATTTCCAGGCTCACCCCATCACCGTTTACACTGACCAGCCATTACAACAGGTCCTTACGCGGCCTGAGACGTCTAGTAGGTTACTCAAATGGAATATCGAGTTAAGTCAGTTTGACCTTACTTACACTCCAAGGTGAGCCATTCAAGGACAAGTCCTAGCAGATTTCATTGCTGAATTTACCATTCCAGAGGACTTGCTCGAGACTAGCGAATCTCCCAAGTATATCTGGAAGCTGCATATAGATGGTGCATCAAATGACCGTTGCTCAGGTAAAAGGGTTGTACTTGAAACTTTGGAAGGTTGATCTATATGTTATGCTCTAAAGTTCAATTTCCGTGCAACTAACAACGAAGCTGAGTATGAAGCCCTATTGGCTGGATTGAAACTTGCAAGAGACTTGAGAATCATTGCGGTGGAAGTTTACTATGATTTGCAATTGGTCATGTGTAAAGTTCGAGGAGAGTACCAAGCCAAAGATCGAAGACTGGCCACGTACCTCGCTCAAGTTCAGGAGACATTGAATCAGTTTGACTATTACGCTATTTATTACGTACCGCGAGAGCACAATCAAAAAGCTGATTTGTAAGCAAAGTTACCCAGTACAGGTGAAGCACAACAAATGGGACTTGTTCCCGTAGAGACGATATCTTCGCTGAGCATCGATCATATGGAAACCGATTGGATATTTGATGTCGTTTCCAAGATGGAGTCGTGGATGACTCCATTCATAAATTATCTCGAGCACGGAACCTTGCTAAAGCGTTGGAGTGAAAAGAAACAAATTCTTCGAAAAGCTTCACGGTTCGCTATTCAGAACAGAGTTATGTATAGAAGAGGATACTCTGTTCCTTTACTCCGGTGTATCGCTCACGATGAAATCAAACCGATATTGCATGATGTACACGAGGGAGAATGTGGCGATCACACAGGGGCCCAAGCTCTTGCCAAGAAAGTACTTCGATATGGATATTATTGGCCGACTGTGAATCGTGATGCATCGGATTATGCCGAGAAATGTGATAAGTGTCAAAAGCATGCTCGAATTCCTAGAGCCCCACCTACCGAGATAACACAGATGGTCAGCCCATGGCCATTCGTGGTATGGGGCATCGATATTATTAGCTCTTTACCTCTAGCCAAAGGTGGTGCGAAGTACGCCATCGTAGCAGTTGATTACTTTATCAAGTTGGCGGAAGCTAAACCCCTTGCTACAATCACAACAAAGAAGGTGATCAACTTTGTAGTGTGCAATATCATCTGCCGATTTGGTCTCCCACGTACTATCATCACTGACAATGGGACCCAATTCGACGGTGCCGAATTTAAGAATTTCTATCAACGATTCCACATTCAGAAGAAATTCTCCGCAGTCGCACACCCTCAAGCGAATGGACAAGTCGAAGCTGTAAATAAAGTTATAAAGTCTATTATGAAGAAACGACTGGAAAACGCCGGGGGCAAATGGGTCGATGAAATTCCTATGACCTTATGGGCCTACCGTACAACCTACAAGTCCGCGATCGGTCACACTCCATTCTCTCTCTCTTATGGTTCAGAAGCTGTTATCCCAGTCGAATTAGAAGTACCTTCTCATCGTGTGACATACTACGATCCAAAGACAAATGCTATATTACTTGCTGAATCTCTCGATTTATTAGATGAGAAGCATGAAGAGGCTGATTTGAGGGTAGCCGCACATCGAAGTCGAGTCGCCCGATTATACAATGCTAGGGTCCGACTTTGAACCTTTGAACTTGGCGATCTCATACTCAAAAGAATTTATCCGGTCCCTTCACATATGAAGCCAACTTGGGAAGGACCATATGTTATTGAACGAAAGCTCGGAGATGGCACCTTCAAATTATCGACCGTTGAAGGTCTCACTCTTCCGAGAGCCTGGAACAACGAGAGTCTTCGTCGCTACTACACATAATAGGCTCTATTTATTTATTCAGTCTATTTCTCATTTGCAATTTGTTTCTGCATTTCAAAATAAGAATTAGTAATAAGGCAACTGATTTTGCCGTATTTTCTTATTTCAGCAATAAAGTGCAATCTCTTCGGGCCAGACCTGTGATTTACTTGAAATAATTCATATGACCATCACTACGCACGGAGAGCTAAGTTCCATCATATGGTGGAATTTATTCAAATAAGGAGTGACTGTGATACGACCGGTCACTCACTAAGTGAAACCCGAGCTCGGGGACAAGCCATCACACTAAAGTCAAAAAAGGATTGATACACGACAATCCTTTACCTAACTCCGGATCCTAGAGTGCGAACTGGAGTATAAACTTACTAATACGGTTTCGAAGAGGGTGGATTCGTTCACCTAACGACTTCGCCCATATTCAAACCAAGTTTGAGGAGGATGGACCCGTCCATCTAACGACCTCACTTGATAACTCAGGGTGGATGTGATCCGACCATCCATGATCCTGATACACCTTTCGTTCCCAGAGTGCGAATGAAATTCAAAAACTCGCAACAGATGTGATTGACCATCACCTAACTCCGGATTCCCAGAGTGCGAGTCGAGTATAAGCATCAAAATGATCTGGATTCCCAGAATGTGAACCGAAGTATCAACATAAATACCAACTCTAAATTCCCAACGTGCAAATTGGAGTATAAACGTTATCTCAAAATCCCCGGGGAGTGGATTGAAGTTTGGACATGAACCAGATTGGGGTCGACCATCCGTAAAACAACTCTAAGTCCCCGGATGTGGTTAGAGTGTAAATGCAAAACGTGGTTGAACGCCCGTGAAAATAACTTAAGTCCCCGGAGCATGGGCGATCCTTGAAACTTAAGCAAGTGTGACCAACCTCCGACGCAAAAGTGCAATCCCTGGAGTGTGGATGCAATCATCGACAATAGAGCGAGTGTGATTCGACCACTCGAATTTTCCTTGTTTCAGCATCAACTCAACGATATTAGGCATGATGCATTAAAGGTGAAATACGACCGCTAACCGATCTTTTCAATTCATCCCTGTAACTGGGGGCAGAACTTAAGTGTTAATCGCTGACTGAAGCAGTACAACGTCGGAGTTCAACTTAATATCCAGTCATGACTTGTGGTCGTGACTTCAGAGCTTGACGGATAAACACCAACAAGGTTCAAAGGTTGAAACTTCACAAGTGTACTGCACGAGGAAGTCAAATGCTAGAACACTTAAACAAATAAACACACATCAAGTTCAAAGCAAAATAAAGTTTCATTTCAGCTATTTGCGAAAAGAAATTATGTACAAGTTGATCTCAAAAATTCCTACTAGCAGGGGCCGAACCCGCATCTATACACGGCCTACAAAAGAGAAACGAAGATAAATTCTTATCTATCTACTAAAAATAAACCGAAGAAGCACGTCTACTCTCTCTTTTTTTCAACTTTCCCTTCGGTGTGGCCCCACTGGAGCTGCCACTTATTTTTCTTTTCGAGCCTTTGCCTTTCGGCGGCTGATCTCCAGTAGGGAATGATATCGACTTCCTTATCCGAGCTCATGTGTACGGGAATGCTCCCTTAAGGTGGAGTCGGATGAACTAGATCGAGTATAGGAGGCGGGATAGGCACACTGGTATCAATAACTGTACCACCAAGGGATATCATCCTTAACGTAGCCGGACCAGGTGCCGCCATCCTACCTCCAAAATGACCACCACGAGCCGCTGCCTTCATTTCAGCGTCGATTTCGGCCAATATTTCTTCTTCATGAATTGCTTAGGCCTCGCTGGGAGCATCAGTGGTTTGCATTAAAGAGCCGGTAGCAGGTACACTTCCACCCATAACAAATGGTAGGTCTGCAAAGGGGTCGCTGTGATGACCGAGGAGTTCCTCCATTATCTGTTCATCAAAGATAAGCGTGCTCCCCTGCGTTCCATCAATCGGCGTAGTTGTTGTTATGGTGGTCGCTTCAATAATGATGGCCTCCTGCGCTTTGATGTGATTCTTGAGTTGCAGGAGGCGCAATCGGTGTAACTCCAGTCACTGGATAGAGAAAAAAGGAAGACTGTTAGTAAACGTTTCAAATCAAGTTCCTGATTTTGAGCAAGTATGCGGAATGTTTGGAGTACCTTCCTTAATTTGTCTCGTTGATGGCTGAACGGCTTCAGAAACTTGTTCTATGGCCGGAGATAGCTTCGACTGATCCGGATTATAAGCAGGAATGGGCTGGGGATCAACCGCAGTTGCAGATTCAGGCTGAGTTGACGCAGGAGCTTCAGCACTCGCATCATGATGCTCAACACCTGAACCTTCTCCGGCCTTCGAGTGTTGGGTGCCGAGCCTTTCTTTTTCGTGTGAAATCATCGGCTCATGGAGAATCTTTCGTTCATCTTCATTTTGCACACGATTCTTAAGCTCAAACTCATCGATTGATCCACCCAGATGCACCGCCTTCTCCTCCTCAACCAATCGGCCCCAAGCATTTTATAAATGCACCGGATAGTCGTCGAGCTAGGCTAGATTTATGTGCCTCGGTACGTTAGCGTTGTAAGTTATCAAGAGATCTTCTATATCCATCTCTAGCCTGGACTCAGCCGATTTAACTTTCTCCTTAACCTCAGTCTCCACCACACGGACCTTTGTAGTTGCCGCATCCCGCTCGCCTTGGAGCACTATAGCCTGTTCACAAGCTTCTTGGGCCGCTCTATTTGCATCATCTTTTTCCTTGATGATTTCAGAAAATTTGGCTTTAAGCTCGTTAAGTTCTTTCAGAGCGGCGTCCAGTTCAGCTGTGATGGTGGTGTTTCGATGGCCCATCTGCTCCACCAAGGCAAAGTGTGTCTGCCTCATCCTCTCCATGGCCAAGTTTGCCTCATCGGCCTTTTTGGTGGCCTCTATCTCTGATTTCCTAGAGGACTCGGCTTCGTCATTAAGCACTTGGATGATGCGGTCCTTCTGGGTGAGATTCGATTCTAACTTTTCGATTATTTTAGCTCGCTTGAAAGCCACCTTCGACGCTTTCTCTACGGCCTTTGCCCACTTTTTGTACTGGGAATAAATGTCATGAATGTAATCATGCATTGTGTTCTATGCCTCCGATGGAATTCTCTTTAAGTGAGGGGGGAAGATGTAGCCATCAAAGCATATATTTGGGAAATCTTTCTTTAGTTGAGCAATTTTAATAGCCCCTTCCCCAGTGGGCCCAGTGATAGCTTGCTCAACGACGACGGGAGGCTCAACCTCATCCTATGGCGTTGCGACTCGAACCGAGAAGCATGCGAAGATGGTTTATGACGAGGGGGTTCTACTGGTTGTCTGTCTTGGACCGAAGGTTGTGTAGGGAGTCTAGGACAAGGAGAACGGGATTGGGATCGATGTTTGTAGTCCCTATCCCTATCTCTCTCTTGATGTTCCTGGCTAGAGTACCCGCGATCGCGGTCTCTATCTTCTTCTCTCCTACGTGACTCATAATATGAAGACGATCGACGAACTGAGCGAAGACTCCCTAACATCGAGCCTCATTCGGACATCGTACCTGTAAAATAGAAAGAGAAGCAGAGTTAGTGGTTTCCTGAATTGGACAACTTGTGATTGGAAATCGTGTAGTGCCAGGAAGTGTGTGTGTATGTGCAACCCCCTCAACCAACCAGAAATGTCGGCCGCACTTATAGCAAGCGACTCGCTTAGATCAAGAGCACTATCAAGCTCCTCCAATACGATGTCGTGTTGAAGGGACACATAATCCAGAATCGGAATATCGGCAAGCCCTTCAAAAGGACTCTCTGTTGGTGAGGGAGGAACCTCTGAGATTCTAATACCGGGGGCAGGCAAAGAAACCACAACTGATTTTCACCTCGAAGACATGGGACGTTTGTAAGCAGCGGCCTTGCCTTTTCTTCTTCCTTCAGCCGCTTGAAACCCGGCCGAAGACCCAGCAACAAGTTCAACACCCGTAGGCATTCTCTCTTCGTCATCTCCTTTAGTTATTACGACCCCGGGTGTTTTGCGTTTCAACTGCTTCTTCGGAGATGCCCTCAGTGTCCCTTCAAGCCTTATGCTTTAATTCCCCTCAATTAGTCCGACGATTCTCAAATTTCTGTCGGTTAGAACCAAATCGATGTCCCTCATTTCACTTGGAACTTCTTGAAGGATCCTTACTATTTCTTTGAAGTACCCTCCTTCAGGTCGTGAAATTGCGGCTGTAAAGAAAAGAAGACATTAGTTTTACATCAACTACTATTATCTTGATAACTCTTGGAGAAGACTGCAACACTTACGTTTGACTAACCATCGGCTAGCAAATCCTAGGGTGCATCGAACGTAGAACCATTCTGTTTTAAAGTAACTCCACCTTGTCCAGGATCTGGTTACTACTTGACAATTCCTAAATACCTCCAAGAATGTAAAAGATGGACTATTTCCCCTACTCTTGATGTTAAAAGGATATCTAATCTCTGTTGGAGCCGGTGGCCGAAAGAGATGCTCCATGAACACAATAAATAAACTGTTCAATGTAGCGTATCTATTGGGGTGTAGTTGTGATGGAGCGACTCCGAGGAAAGACAACACTTCCCTAATGTATTGGTTGAATGGAGGAAGTGTTCCTGCTGTGCACGCATGGCGATTGAAGGCAGTAAACCCCTCTGGGGGAGCATGTGGTCTGTTGTTTGGTCCCGGCAATAGAACATCTTCTAATGACAAACCGCGCCTTAGGCATATATGACCCAACATGTCTTCGGACACGTTAGATGGCACAGAATCCTGTGGATTCATGATAAACCTGGCCCCAGGCAGCTCGTCCGGAGCTGGGTCTATAACTTAGGCTGCGATGGCTGGTATCTCTAGGACAAAAGGAGATGAACTCTGAAGCTCCTGCTGTTGTGAACTTGTGGATTCCATAGCTAATCAACTAATTAAAAACCATCATTAGACGATAGTAAACCCGAGTGTTCCCCATTGTGAAGTGCATGAATGTGTTGTGCAGTGCAGTGGTGCAAATTACTTGAGAAATTCTACAGAATTTGAGAAAATGTTCAAACGATAAGATTTCGAGATTCGACCGGAGTGACCGTCATTGCTGACCGTCACAATTGTGCCATTTAGACTCCGGAGATTGGTTCCTAGTTAATGTTCGTCAGGTTTTGTTAAGTTACAGTTCCATCGACAAGCTTCGGTAGGCAGTAAAATATGCAGTGAAATGGTAAAGTCTAATTATGCAAGGCGAAAGCTCGTCAGTATTATATGTTCAAGTATACAAAGCATTTCGAATTCATCAAGGTTCAACTCGGATCGATCATCGAGATTCCAATTTGTATCGGTCAAGAAGGCGATTCACATCCATGAAAATATGCAAGTTCGAATCGATCATTGACCAAGGATATCGTATCGGTTGCATACAGTAAGCGTTCTTATCGATCATCGGCTCCTCGGCTTTGTATCGATCGCTCTAGATCGATACGAAGTTCTACCATACCGGATCGATACGTGACTCCTCCTTTCACCCCTTGGTTCTGGATCGATGCAAACTTCCCATTCTGATCGATACGAGATTTGTTTTCCTTCCTACTTTCATCGGTGCGAGATCAAGGCTAAGGGTCCTTCCAATGATTTCTTCGTATCCATCATCACAACTTCTTCCCCGAATAGCCCGAACGCCATTACTACTCCATCAACCTCGCTCCGACCCAACTCCAGCAATAATGTCACCGGAATTTGCCACGAATTTGGATAAATTGGTTCTAAACTCAAATCTTACCATTTTTGTGGTGGTTTCGATTTGTTAATTACCTAAATTAAAGAATTGATTCAAAGGATTAGCGAGTTGTATTCGGTTCAAGGGCAAAAGGCGGTTTTGATTTTCTTTGACTTAGAACGATACGAAGGGAGGCCAAAAAGAAGAATGAGCAAGTAAAAAATATTCTAAGTACAAAAAGCCTTATATACGGTTCGACCCAAAGGAAGTGCCGATTTGCCTCCCAGTCAAAATGACCGGTCAAGAGTGGTCTGTGATTAGTCGATGCGAATAGCTCTCTTCATATCCTTATACACCATCGATACCAAACTTCCATCGTATCCATTCCCAACTGATCCGAAAGGAAGCATTTCGAGTCCGTATAACAAACAACAAAGACAAAGCTCATGCGAACTGTTCGAATCCTTAAAGACGCATCGATGTGAAAGGGACATCAAGGTTGCACTAGAACTGCATAACTCCCTCGATACGAAGTGTCCATATCATATCCATCAGTGAGGATTCCATCGATACGAAATCATAATTTCGTATCCATTGTTTGGAGTCCATAGAAACTCACACCCAACGATACGAACACAAATTTTCAACTCCTCGAATCGATCCCGGAGAGGATCGATACGAAAAAAAAATCTAGAATAATTATCATGCATTATTACGACTCGAATATCACATCGATTTAGGAGAGGATCGATACGGAATTCGATACATGAAAACTGACGACGACTTTAGAACGTGCAAACGTTAACGAGAGTCAGGTTAACATATATTCATATAGGATGAGCTAATGTCCACTTTTCAAAATTCGCAGGAATTGAATACTTGTTTGGTGACAATTACAACAACGAGCGACAAATCACTATCATACATCGATTAATTAATACAGTACACAGTACAACAATTGGCAGTCTACGGTTCACGATTTATGTTTCGATGGATCAATCAAAGGTCGCCGCTTTCAACGAAAAGACGATAACTGTTTAACAAGTCAGATGTAACTTTTCCGAATGAATATTTCAGCTTTTCAAAGCACGTCGTGTTCTCACAAAACGTACTTTGGGGGGAAAATGTTATCCCGCCTTTTAGCAAGGCCGTGATACTAGGAACTTAACTGGAAACCGAAGACAATCCATCCCGAAGATCGGCTATACGCAGGCTCACTACGGATATCGATGAATTTTATCCGAGTCCGGATCAAGCTACAATTGATATAACGAGACAAGCAAAGCTATGGAAGCAAACGTTCTAATTTTCAAGTCAATCGGAGTTCATATGCTCGAGATATGATCGATGCAATTCAAGCGATTACCTTGTTCGTATCCATCAGAGCAACCAGAGAAAACCCTCCTTCGAATCGATCTGGTTCGTATCCATTAGGTGCGCACGGTTTCGTATCGATCAGGCGAGCAGTGTTCTTCGTATCCATTACGTGACCTCTGTTTGTATCCATCAAGTGACCTCAGTTCGTATCCATCAAGTGACCTCAGTTCGTATCCATCAGGTGACCACTGATCAACACCCATGAAAAAGCATCACAATTCATATCCATCGATTGTAACGTTAATGTCCATTTCGTATCGATCAAGTATCATGCGCACTTCGTATCGATTGGCCTTACATCGATGCGAAACCAACACCTCTCATCGATATGTAGTGGACATGAAAAGGATCGATATGAAGTGAGGTGCAGTCGATTGATACGAACAACGCAATAACGATTGATACGAACAGAGATGAGTGATCGATACGAACAGAGCGAGTTCTGATCGATGCGAAAAAGGCACCTGCACAAGGAAGACTCTGTCGACTCGGCACGAAAAATGGATCGATTCGAATAGTTAGTGCCACGTCCACTTGCAGGCACATGCCTGGATCGATTCGAACAGATCGATACGAGTAACATCGACACGAAGAATACAGCATACGAGAAGCCCAAACTTGCATCGACTCGAACTAATCGATACGAAGTGCATCGATTCGAACTGAACAGCCTACCGAAGGCTCGAATTCGTATCGATGATAACTCACGATCCACAAGTCCAAATGCCACCAAATTTTCACAGGAGCTTGCATACATCATCAACAACGTTCATGCTCAATTTCGACTCGATTTGGCCAAATCTTGATCGATACGAAATTGGTTCGTATCGATCACGGACCGAGTGCAAATCACGTGGGATCGATTGCGTGGTCCCGCTCTCGTGCCAAAAGAGGTCTCCCGAGATTTGAGCGAGATATTTGCATCTTACGCCTATAAATAGCATCCCAGAGCCTCCAAAAAAGGGATCTTTAGGCTCTTTGATGTCCAGACTCTGCCGAATACATTTTTGCATTACAAGGCTGCTATTGTACTTGAATTTCATCACTATAATCTGTTGTAATCAGTTGTAATTAGGAAGCAAACATCAATAAAGTTACCAATTTCATAGTGGACGTAGGCCATACGCCGAACCACTCTAAATCTCTGTGTTTCCGCATATTTTTCTTATCTGTTTTTGAAGTGTTTGTTAGATAATCTTCTTTTTCCATTTAATTTCTTCATTTTATCTCTTCAAACCCTTCCAAAGAGTGTTGTGCCCAATTTTGGTACAAACAAAGGCAATTAAATACTGGCTTCAGGTTTGAAATTTATATATGTTAGAAAACATATTTAATGTGAATTACTGTGATTTTTAAGGATTATTCCTTGGTGCTTAATTATGGTTAATAAATTATTTTAGTTGAAGGGCTTAAGCGTTTTAATTGTTTTAAGAAGATGAATGGGTTATTTGCTAAAATGTTTTCAATTGTTCAATGCTGAGTTCGGCAGCCTTTTAGAAAAGAATTTTGGTAAAGTATTTGCAATCAATCATATTTTGGAAAATTATTAAGTTAGGTGAAAAGGAATTACTTTAAAAGGCGTAAAATCAATTTTATATCGAATTACAACTCTGCCATTTTCATTTGCTTACTTCTGGTACTATACTTAGTAAACCTTTCGCACCCATTCGAAACCTATGTAAATGGTATCAAGTAATTGGTAGTAGTGTATTCGAGAAAGGCTTAAGGAAAGGATGGCGTCGAAAACATGCTTGCGAAAGGGCTGAAGCTTGTAACATCTCCTATCTAGAGGCCCAAAGCTAAATGCTACAGATGCTGAAGTCGTCTACAGTATTAACTTCCGACGACTGAAAACGGCTATGTTAACTGTATCTATAATATCAAAAGCATTTGAATATGAAGCAAATCACAGATTTCAAAACAGAATTTTCCATTACATTTCAAAACTCATGTTCCATATTCATAATACACAATCCCAAAACGTTTCCCATGCAATGATAAAATATACTTATTACAAAATACGCCAAGAGCGACATATGAATATGCCCCCTTGGATGATTAGAGTCATATAGTCATAATTGACTTAATACATACACAGCGAAAATAAATAACAAAACAAAGAACTGCAACTCCTAATAGCTATCCGTAAGCCTCCTGATCGTCTCCGGTAGCTTTATTCGTCATCCTACTAAAACCTGAAAGAACCTCAACTCTCAGCCTACTCAAATCAATTTTGGGCACCCGAGAGTTTAAGGGGAAAACATAAACTTCGAATCAGACATAAAGCCTGGTGGGAATAATACTATACATCCCGGTTATTAATGTTAAGTGAGACAACGCCGTTTAGCGGAACAGGTTTCCCCTCACTAACGTTCTTTTAAAACATATCTTTTGCAAATCTTTTCCTGCTACCACAACTGGTTAAATACTGTAAAGCATCATTATGTAAACATACATATCAGGTAATAAAAGAACTATCTATTCAAACACTTTAGTTTTGTTTGGTAGACTATTAACCTTTGGCTGACTCGGGCCTACCAAACAAAATAACAAAATAATTTAACATCTATTAGACACACCTCTCCTAGACGGTCTGTCCTTAACTATCGGTTAAATACTTCTCTTCTGGACGGTCTGTCCCTAACTTAACATCTCCCAGGGTCACCTGATCCTAATGGTTTTGCGGGCTCACCATTAACCTATCTATATACAAATATATATTCCATTCTGTGTGTAAACATAATTTTAGTCTTACCTATGACAAAGCCCTACACACAGGAATTTTGGACAATAATTAGCTGGGCCCAATAGCTAATGTATAGAGTGCGACCCTATACCGGTCTCATCTGGTATTCTAATATCTGAGTCATTTTACTTAGGGATATCTTCCCAAAATTTTCATGAAAACCTTCTTCAAAATGATTTAAATCCTTTAAATCAAACTCACACAAGGAAAATACATATACTCTATGCTATACTCAAAATCATCTTGCCATGTTATATATATATACACACACACACACACTTTACTCAAATCTTTGTTGATGAAAACATTTAACTATTTGAAAGAACCCCTTTCGATCCTATTAAAAGTCCCCCTTTCAAAACCATTGAAAGCATCTCTTTCGAAACCAAATAAAACCCTTCATTTATCTAGGCCGAAAGGCCAAAACCTTCCTTTGGAAACCATTCTTAAAAACCTTTCGAAACCTTTCAAAGAACTTTTAGATATATCATTCATCACATCACTGAACCCTCTTCGGTTGTTGAAGTTATAAAAGAAAAAGTGCAGGACTTTGAATCTCAACTGAAAGTAACCAAGGTGATATCTTTTGAAAATTCTTGACTTGACTCTCTTATTGATTATCTGCTCAAAGTAATAGTTGCTTTTGGACTAGTGATTGACTTCTCATTTTTGGACCCAGATATAAACCGAAGGCCAAGCAAAGCAACGGAAGTGGGATATCGACGATACCAACATTTCTATTTGTATGGATGTGCTAATCGCCTTAAAGATATTGGGGGCCCTACATGTTTACTCAAAGATGGTCCCTCCTTAATTGGAGGTCATCCATTCCCTCTTGAGATTGAGGGAAAAGTTAAAGAGAAATTGTACCAACATCACCCACTTCCTAACCTCCTCCTCCTTTTTAGGAGGAATTGATTAGTCTTGTTTTTATATTTGCAACTTTTGCGTATAAAGTGTAAAAATTGTAAATAAATTTATAGCTGAATGGCTAACATGTTGATTTAACTTTGTGTTTCTTTCATTACTATTTCCTTGAATTATTTGAGACATACGACTTGTTTTTTATAGCTTCAATTTGATGCAATTCAATGTGTAGATTTTGATTGAGCATTGGTTTGTCTTCTCAACACAAACACTATTATTGAAACCAAAATATTAGTAACTTAGAATTTTGGAAGAACTCTTCCTTTATTTAATAGTAAATAAGAAATCTGCTTATTAATGGAGAATTCTGCTATTTGATAATTCAAATTCTGATCTAGAAATCAAGGGTTGAGAATAACTCTGTAACTTGAAGAATGGCGCTTTTGATTTTAGATAACAAACCAGAATTTTTCAGATGTTCTTATCTAATATTAACTTTCAGTCTTTAAACAATTGATAATTTTGTATCTTTCCTTTGAGTGTTTCTTTTAATTTTATTTTAATGCATAAGTAAATGCATTTGATTGCTCTTCGTTTAGAAGATTTCCTTCGATCCATTCTTTAGGATAAAGTCAGATTTGTTTTTGAATTTAATTGATCTCCCTCTAGAAGATTTCTTCGATCCTTCCTTAGGATAGGTCTTGGTTTATTTTTGTATTTGATATTTCTCTAGAAGACTGCCTCTTACTACTCTTTGGGTAGTGATTTAGGCTTTGATTGATTTCTTTATTACCATATCAGGTAATGATCTCAACTTGGATCGAAACCCTTATCACCATCTTAGGTGACAATTTAGGTTTTGGTCGGTGCGTTCGGTTAGCTATCTTGAGAACAACCAAAGTTTTACCTATCCTCCCTCTAGGAGGCACTCCGATCAGGCCTTATAGGCAGAACCAAAGTGTTAGCACCAAAATTGGTCACTAACCTCGTAGAGAAAGATTGTGTAGAGATATAAGTGATGAAGATAAATTAAACAAGGAAGACAATGCTAATTTAAATGCAGAAAGTAAGAACACCAGATTTATAGTGGTTCAACGTAATTGCCTACGTCCACTTTGAGTTTTCACTTTATTGATCTTCTTAATGATTGATTACAAATACAATTCATATATCAAACGCTTGAATGAAGTTGCTAAGTAAAGAAGATGAGTCTCAAATATGGCAGAGTCTCCCCAGTGTTCTCCCGAAAAAAGGTCATTTTCACTGTGCCTCTGCCCTTCTATTTATAGACAAAGATGGGTTGGACTTCCTAGGTGGGCTCGACAGCCGAACACTCTTGCCCAAATACAGTGGTCGCCGTATCCCGAACCAAATAGGCCGAACACAATGATGCCGAACCACATTCTCTATGCCGAACGATATGCTTTCTGCGTGGGAAGAGTGGAACGAATGTTAGTCAAAGCCGAACGAAGCGCTTGATCGAACGTTGTCTCTGGCCGAACGTTGGTGTTGGCCGAACGATAGCTTTGGCCGAACGATCCTCTCTGGCCGAACGTGCCTTCTGGCCGAACGATGCTTTTTGCTCGAACGATGCTCTTTGGCCGAACGATCCCTTTGGCTGAACAATCCTCTCTGGCCGAACGATCCCTTTGGCCGAACGATCCACTCTGGCCGAACTTGCCTTCTGGCCGAATGATGCTTTCTACCCGAACGATTGTTAATGTCATACAACCCTGGATACCGAGTACTCTTAGATGCCGAGTACTTTCGGATGCCGAGTATTCTTAGATGCCGAGTACTCCTGGATGCCGAGCACTAGTTGTCTGGTCAAATCTCCAGAAAACACTTGCCCCCCAAAGTGTATCACGTGACCGAATGTGGTACGCTTTGAGTCATGTAAGCTTCTCATCTCGTTTTAAATCCTTGACTAACCTCGAACAGAGATTCCTTTTTGAGAATTCCAGTGGTTTAGGTGTGTGTCGAGCGTGTTCTAAATGCCGAACAAGACATTCGTAACCGAACGATCCTTCAGTGCCGGACATCATTATACGCCGATGTCGAACGACATGACTTTGACCGGTTCCACCGGATGTAGCCTTTTCGACTTCTTCTGTTTTCCCTATAAAAGCCAGCACCTCCATCCTTCTTTCCCTTTTCACACTCCTAACACCTCTGTCTTGCACCTGCCGAAGCTACCAGCCAATATACAATTCGCCGATTCTTCCGAAGTCTTCACCTTACCAACTAGGTACCGATCCTTTCACCTAAATACAGTCTTTACGCTCAAACTCCCTTAATTGATGGGATAAATCGAGCCTTGACTAAAGTGTCTAAAAAGTTGCCAGAGTCACGCGATGAGGGTGGAAGGAAGAGTGAATAGAGATGGGTTTTCTAGGAAGTCATTGGTAGACGTACTGTGGTTCGGCATAAGTATTTTATGCCGGACCAGATTGGAGGAAGGAGAAACATGGAGGAATTGGAGATGATTAGGGGCATCGAGCGGTATGGTCTGGTACGACTTGCCGAACGATTTGCCCTCTTGGTTCGGTGTGGATGGAGGAAGAAATGAGGCCACTGTTAAGGACAGCGTGCCGATGGTCGTCTCAACCGAACAGTCACAGACGCCGTACCATACTTAGGCTAAAACATGCCGAACAAAACGAGGCCGAACCAAAATTTAGCCGAACAAAGACTTAGCCAAACAATGACTTAGCCGAATAAAAACTTAGCCGAACAAAGACTTTAGCCGAACAAAGACTTAGCCGAACAAAGACTTAGCCGAACAATGACTTAGCCGAACAAAGACTTAGCCGAAAAATGACTTAGCCGAACAATGACTTAGCCGAACAAAGACTTAGCCGAACAATGACTTAGCCGAACAATGACTTAGCCGAACAATGACTTAGCCGACTAGTCGCAAATGTTGAACACTTATTAACTATATCTACTCGTATAGCAAAACAAGAAACATGGCCCAAGCATTCTAGCGTATGTGAAGCCGACCCGGATCACTAACTTCCTAGCTTCAGTAAACATAAATCTGAACTTAGATTATCATACGTTTTCTGGATCTGGAATTGCAATCACCAAAAGGCAGGCTTCTGGGGACGGTCAGCGATGACGGTCTTCGAAGGCGATGACTTGACGCTCAGTTTTATATCAACAACTTTGCGACCTCCAAACTTTCAACGCTTTTACATGATTGCTTGCACTAGTTCACACACCACATGGGGGAATATTCGTGTTGTTAATTCTAACGTTGAACATTTTTCAAGTATAGTTTTCACAGGTACTTAGACAGATTCATTATTTATTGGGGATGTCTAAGAAATCTAGCTCCGCCACTATATTTGATAGGCCTGGGCCGTCATCAAGGCAAGAAGCCGCTGATACTTCAAATCCGTCGACTTCCCCTGCCCATAACTTAGCACCCGATGCCCTGGAGGCAACAATTCTTTTGGACAATCCGATCGACTCACAAGCTTCAAAGATCAATGAAGCCGCACTTCGACGAATATGTTCCATCCATGGGATTCCTTTCGCCGATGTGTTATTCCCTTCGCGACACGATCGTCCTCACCTGCCCCTAGTCGGATATACCACCTGCAACAAGTTCATGTGCTGGATGGGCAGCGTGCCTTCGTTCAATTTATTTCTTCGGGACGTGTTGTAGTACATAGACATTGCCCCGTCGCAGCTGCATCCGAATGGTCACGCGTTTCTATATGGGACCTACCTACTCTTGATGGCCATCTTCTCTAGACCCCCAACTTCTGGCGACATCAGATACATTTATATGATCAAGAAACGGAAAGATAGCCCTTCCTCCATGTTCCTCAAGCCGTACCAAAAATGCCAAATCTTGACAGGAGCATGTAGTAAATTCGCCCTGTACAAACAGGAATGGTTCTACGTGCGTTGCCCTCTTGGTTTTGCGAGGAGATGGGTTGAAGGCAGTAAGTCTCTTCGCTGAGTCATCATTCGTGTTTAATTGGAGTTATGCTTTTCCTAACTCCTCGTTTTATCTTTTCAGGTATCAACCCTCGTCCGGAGGGCCGAGGATATTCTGAGGCCGTTGAGGCCATTAGAGCTCTTCCTACCGAGGAATGAGACATCCGAACCATCATTTCGAATGAATCATTGTCGAGGTTCGGCTTGCTAGCCCCTGGTCTTCGGATTAGCCTCCCGGAGGGCGTCTCAATTCCCAAGCCAGCATCTGGTAAAGGGAAAAAACAAGCTGGATCGTCATCACGCCACACTCCCGATGCGCACGATGAGGGTGAGCACAAAGAGGATGAAGCTCCTGAGACTCAAGGCGAGAATGTGGGTCCCGCTTGGAATCCGGCGGTCGAAGTTCACGATATTGAAACGTCATCCTCCCCTTCGAAGGGAAAGAAAAAGTTAAAATACAAGATACGGAAGGAGAAAGTTGGCGGAACTTCAAAAGTTACGCTTATCCCGCCAGAGAAAGAGGCTTCCTCATAGCACATGGAAAGTTCTCTAAGGGGTTTGTCGAATCTTTCCATCCCCTACGATATACTTAATTACCGGTTTGACGATCCTGAAGCCCTCAAGTTTTCTTCGCCCGCTAGAGGCAATGCGGGAGTTCAACTCCTAGTCCAGGGAGATAATACTCCGATTAGTAAAGACAAAAGAACTGGTCTGTCGGGGGGAACACTAGGACACACACGCACATACGCATTCCATCATACACTTCAATTTTTTTTTCTTATTTCCCGGATTTTTCTTAACTCGTTGTTATCTCTATTCCTTGTAGGTGACATGGGGCGCTCTCACGTACTTGATCGCCTTCACGGCTCTTCCATATTTCATCATCCCAGATGGGATTCAGGTTCGGGCAGACGCAGGGACAGAGATGATTACGAAGATAGAGACAACCGTCCCCGCGATTCGTCTTATCGTAAGAAGGCATATTCCCAATCTTCACAGTCCCGTGATCCTCTTCCTCCAACTGAGTCGGATAGAGAGAAGTCTTCACAGAAGGGGTCCCAACCCGATGCACCTCGAGAACAACACTCCGGTTCATCGGGTACAAGGCAAATTCGGGAGCAATGAAAAAGAGCAGAACTTCCAAGGCCTCCTCCCCCTACTCCCGCGGTTGACCCAACTGTAGCAGAAAAGATGGTCGATCTTAAGGCCAAATTTCCAAAAATTTGCTTTGATGGTCTGAAATTCCTCCCAGTTATTCATTATATCCCTGGGCACGTGAAGCAGAGTGCCATTGCCTGTAACAACGACGTCTATGTTCAACATGACGCGTTTGTACACTTGGTTGAAAAGATCTCGGAGGTGTCTGTTGAGCGACAATATGAGATTGATCGTCTGAAATTGGAGGCTGGCTGTGACAAGAACATCATCAAGCATCAAGACGAAGAGCTCGCTTCGTATAAGTCGAAGCTGGAAGCCGCTGAGCAAAGCGCAAAAGATACTGCTGAGGCAGTCACTCGTTTAGAGATGGCTCACAAGAAGGAACTTGATGAAGCAGTCCAGCGTAGCGGTGCCCTTGCCCTAGAAAAAGATTCCATCCAAAAAGAAAGGGACGCGCTCGTCATACAAGTCAGAGAGTTGAAAGAATTACTCTCCAAGGAGAAAGAGGATAAAGTAGCTGCTCAAGAAGAGTCACAACGATATTGTGATGAAATCGTTGCTACTCGGCTCCTGAAAACGAAGCTCGATGACGAACTTGCTGGAGTTGAAAAAATGAAGGACGAAGCCCGTGAGGAGGGCAAAAGAGAAGCTACGAAGGAGATTGACTCTCGCCTCGAGGCTGCCACAGTAGCCGGCAGGGAAGAGGTCAAGTGCATGTTTGACCCGTTGATTGCTGAGTATGGCACCCGCGTCCTTATCCATTGTGACTTGACTTTCTTGGGCGAGGGCTATCTCGAATCCCTAGCTGAGGCCTGGGAAACTCTAGTGAAGATTAGGAAAATCGAGTCGGGCTCTGAAGAAGTCGACGAGGATGCTCTGGTGAAGGAATTTCTTTGAGGGAACGAGCCAGCGGACTTATCTGCAGCTTTGGCTCTTTATAGCAAAGGTTCTCCCCTACCAGAAGAGAAAAATGATGAAGCCGGTCCATCTAGGGCTAAGACTACAGCTCCTCACGCTGCTGCTCCTCCTACTGCTCAATCGGCTGGTCGGCCGACACTTGACCCATTCGAGCAGCATGCCGGCTACGATCCTGAAGATCCCGGGCTTGGTGTTCATGTGCTATCCCCTATTCTAGAGGGCGAGACTCCACGTGCAACTGATAGCCAACCAGAACCCGGTAGGAAATTCTTCTTTTAGAAGCTAAAAGATCCGTCACTTTCTAGTAGCGGTTACTCGTCCTAATGTTCATTCTTTATGTTTTCATGCAGGCTGCTCTGATGCCGAGCCAACTCCGAGGAGCGATGACGCCAAGGAAGAGGCAGAGAAAACAAGCGAGGTTTCTCATGCGGGAGCAACTCCTGGCCCTGACGCTCAAGTGATCGGGGCGCTAGATGATGATAAGCTTGACACCTCATCTCCCGCCGAAGGGAGTGATGAAATCGAAATCACTGGCGCCTCTGAACATACCTCGAAGATGAGCATGAAAGAGCATCTCGCCGAAGAGGCGAAAAAGAAAGTCAAGATCAAAGTCGAGCCTGAAATTCTGGGACTCGCCGACCCGTGGAATAGACCTTTGAAGATCATTCTCCCTGGTAAATTCAAACCGCTGAATGTTCCTTCTCCCCCTCCTGATTCCGCTTATTTAGCAAGAAAGAAATCCAAGGAGAAGCGTGAGGGAGAGGAATCGTCGGAAACAACAAAGGAAGACAAGAAGAAGAAACCAAAGAAATAGTCGCTAAACTCGTTCAACGAGATTATGCTTAAGTCTTGTATTCATATTTTGTTTCCGAAGTTTATGTAGATAGGTTTTTGACTCCAAGTTTTGGAGGGATTACTGTGTAACCTAATTTCGGACTATTAAATAAAGTTCAGTTTCCTTAGCAGTTTGAGTAATTCTTTTACTTTTACTCTTTTTTTAGCTTTCTGAATAACTGCGGTCAAAACTTAAGCACTTATGAGTTGTATATTTCCCAGTACATTCCCGCGTTGTTCGATCATTCTATACTCCTTGTTCTACATTTCTTGAGTACTTAGAATTTTTTTCTAAATTCGCGTTCCAGGGACTTATAGTAAGTTGACCCGTGTTCAAGGGATTCGGAGATTGAGATTGTTAATACTCTAATCCGCGCTCCGGGGACTTAGAGTACTCCGGTTCACACTCTGGGGACTTGGAGATTGAAATCGTTTATACTCTAGTCCGCGCTCCGGGGACTTAGAGTACTCCGGTCCGCACTCTGGAGATTCGGAGATTTGAAATCATCTATCCTCTAGTCCGCGCTCCGGGGACTTAGAGTACTCCAGTCCGCGCTCTGGGGATTCGGAGATTTGAAATCGTTTATAATCTAGTCCATGCTCCGGGGACTTAGAGTACTCTGGTCCGCACTCTGGGGATTCGGAGATTTGAAATCGTTTATACTCTAGTCCGCGCTCCGGGGACTTAGAGTACTCCGGTCCGCGCTCAAGGGACTCGGAAATTGAAGTCGTTTATACTCTAGTCCGCGCTCCGGGTACTTAGAGTACTCCGGTCCGCACTCTGGGGATTCGGAGATTTGAAATCGTCTATCCTCTAGTCCGCGCTCCGGGGACATAGAGTACTCCGGTCCGCGCTCTTGGGATTCGGAGATTTGAAATCGTTTATAATCTAGTCCACGCTACGGGGACTTAGAGTACTCCGGTCCGCGCTCAGGGGACTCGGAAATTGAAGTCGTTTATACTCTAGTCCGCGCTCCGGGGACTTAGAGTACTCCGGTCCGCGCTCAGGGGACTCGGAGATTGAAGTCGTTTATACTCTAATCCGCGCTCCAGGGACTTAGAGTACTCAGGTCCGCGCTCAGGGGACTCGGAGGTTTGAAGTCGTTTATACTCTAATCCACGCTCCGGGGACTTAGAGTACTCCGGTCCGCGCTCAGGGGACTCGGAGGTTTGAAATCGTCTATACTCTAGTCCGTGCTCCGGGGACTTAGAATACTCCCGTCCGCGCTCTGGGGATTCGGAGGTTTGAAATCGTTTATAATCTAGTTCGCGCTCCGGGGACTTAGAGTACTCCGGTCCGCGCTTTGGGGATCCGGAGATTTGAAATCATTTATACTCTAGTCCGTGCTCCGGGGACTTAGAGTACTCCGGTCCACGCTCTGGGGACTCGGAGGTTTGAAATCGTTTATACTCTAGTCCGCGCTCCAGGGACTTAGAGTACTCCAGTCCGCGCTCTGGGGACTCGGAGGTTTGAAATCGTTTATACAAGTTCGTACATCGTACCTGATAATGTAGTTCTAGTAATTCATCACCCGACTATGAGGTATAGAGACATTAGTAATTCGTGGAAAATACGGCTTCAAGCCTTTATTAATGAGAAACAACTAAACTGCTCGATTACATGGCTAAAAAGAAACTAAGTTACGACTGAATGAAAACATACAGGAAATAACTGTGCCTAAAACATGAAAGAAACATACTAAATGTAATAATGTCCTAGATGTTCACTATTCCACGCTCGGGGGAGTGTTGCACCATCAACGGTCGCTAGCTTGAATGTTCCCTCTCCAAGCTTCCGTTCAATGACGTACGGACCTTCCCAGCTGGGATTCATACGCGACGGTACCGGGAAAACTCGTTTCAAAACGAGATCACCCACATAAAAAACCCTTGGGCGGACTCTGCCGTCGTAGTAACGCTTGACTCGGTGCCTATGTGCTGCCGCCCTCAATTCGGCCTCTTCACGTTTTTCATCGATGCAGTCCAGTGATTCCAACAAGAGGTCCTTATTCGTCTGGGGATCATAATATGTCACTTGATGCGATGGAACTTCAAGTTCCACGGGTATAACGGCTTTCGAGCCGTATGCCAAGGCGAATGGAGTGTGGTCGGTCGCGGACTTGTGGGTAGTTCTATAAGCCCACAATGTCGTCGGGAGCTCATCTACCCACTTGCCTCCGACCTTCTCCAGGCGCTTCTTTAGTATGGACTAGATTATTTTGTTAACGGCCAAGACTTGTCTGTTAGCTTTTGGGTGTGCAACGGCGACGAATTTCTTCTCGATGCCATACTTTAAACAGAACTCTTTGAATTCTCTGCTTTCAAATTGCGTCCCATTGTCCGTAATGATGGTGCAAGGAAGGCCAAAGCGGCATATAATGTTTCGTACAACGAAGTTAATGACCTTCTTAGAGGTGATTGTGGCCAAGGGTTCTGCCTCAGCCCATTTTGTGAAATAGTCGACTGCAACTATCGCGTATTTCGCACCACCTTTGGATATAGGCAAAGAGCCGATTATGTCGATTCCCCAGATTGCAAATGGCCAGGGACTAACCATTTGTGTGAGTTCCGTTGATGGTGTCCTCGGGATTTTCGCATATCTTTGACACTTGTCACATTTCCTTGCGTAGTCTACAGCGTCCCGATTTACGGTCGGCCAGTAATATCCATAGTGGAGGATCTTTTTTGCTAGCGTTTGCCCCCCAGTATGGTCACCACATTCCCCTTCGTGAACCTCTTTCAAGACCCGCTTTGTCTCATCATGAGCGATGCACCGTAATAAGAGGACTGAGAACCCTTTTCGATACATTAATCCATCCTGCATCACGTATCGCGCGGCCTCTCGAAGGACCTGTCGTCTTTCGCTCCTTTTTTCTGGTAAAGCCCCAGTCGTCAGGTACAGTTTGAATGGGGTTATCCACGACTCCTTTTCGATTTTTGTTTCCCATACACGATCAACTTTCATCTCGTCTATGCTCGGGGCATGCAAGGCCTCAACGGGATACAATCCCAATTGCTGCGCATCGCCTGTGCTCGCAAACTTAGCCAACGAGTCAGCTTCTTTATTCTGTTCACGCGGGACATGCGAAATATCATAACGCTCAAGATTCGACAGAAGTTCTTGAACCAGAACAAGGTACGGAGCAAGCTTCTGTCCCTTTTCTTGGTAATCTCCTCGCACTTGGTAAACCACCAACTGTGAGTCACAAAAGATTTCAACTGATTTGATCCCAAGTTCTCCGATGAGCTTCAAGCCAGCAATCAGTGCTTCATATTCTGCTTCGTTATTTGTAGCTGGGAAATTGAGCTTCAAAGCATGACAAATCGATCGATTTTCTGGAGTTACAAGAACTTCAACCGCGCCGGAGCAACGGTAGTTTGATGCCCCATCAGTGTATAATTTCCATCGAACGGGGGGCATGACGTTGTGACCATCTGGTTCGTCAGACATAGTAAACTCAGCAATGAAGTCTGCTAATGCTTGCCCTTGTATGGCTCTTCGTGGCAAGTAAGCGATATCGAACTGGCTCAACTCGATGTTCCATTTTAACAATCTTCCAGAAGTTTCTGGTCGTTGGAGTACCTACCGTAGGGGTTGATCGGTATAAACGCTGATTGAGTGTGCTTGAAAGTATGGGCACAGCTTACGTGATGCAATCACCAAGCAGTAAGCCAATTTCTCGATTTTTGGGTAATTTCTTTCTGCCCCCGTTAAACACTTGCTAACGTAATACACCGGATTTTGGATTCGGTCCTCCTTGCGAACCAGAGCCGCACTTATCGCATGTGGGGATACAGCCAAGTATACGTACAACATCTCATGGTCTACTGGTTTTGACAGCACTGGTGGAATCTCCAGATGCCTCACCAGATCCCGGAATGCTTCCTCACATTCGGATGTCCACTCGAAGTTCCTCTTCCCTTTCTTTATTATATCAAAGAAAGGGATGCACTTGTCTGTGGCCCTGGATATGAATCGACTCAGCGCAGCTACTTTTCCATTCAAGCTCTGTACCTGTTTTATAGTCCTAGGCACTTGCACATCCCGAATAGCTTGAATCTTTTATGGGTTAGCTTCAATTCCCCTAGCTTTGACGATGAATCCCAAAAACTTCCCCGACGCAATGCCGAAGGAACACTTCAGAGGGTTGATCTTCATCCCATAATATCTGAGTATATCAAACATTTCAGTCAAGTCTCGAATGTGGTCGTTTGACTGTCGTGACTTTACGAGCATGTCATCCACATAGACTTCCGTCGTTCTACCAAGCTGGTCTTTGAACATTCTATTCACCAAACGCTGATAAGTCGCTCCTGCGTTTTTCAGTCCGAAGGGCATTACTACATAGCAATATAGCCCGACATCTGTGACGAAGCTGGTGTGTTCTTTGGTCCGGAATATGCATCGGGATTTGATTGTAACCCGAGTATGCATCCATGAATGATAACAGCTCGTGTCCGGCAGTGGAGTCGACCAACTGATCAATCCTAGGCAATGGGAAACTGTCCTTGGGGCACGCTTTGTTCAAATCAGAATAGTATACGTAAGTTCTCCATTTCCCATTTGCCTTTTTCACCAGCACGGGGTTCGATACCCATTCAGGGTAGAGGGTGTCGCGGACGAACCCATTGGTTTTGAGTTTGTCCACCTCCTCTCTTAGAGCAGCTGACCTCTCTGGGTCCATCCCTCTCCTTTTTTGTTTAACTGGGACGTATTTCGAGTCTATGTTCAACATATGACTCGTAATGGCAGGGGAAATCCCACACATATCAGAATGCGTCCAGGCAAAAACATCAAGATTCGCCCGGAGGAAATCACTAAGGTCTTCAGTCATTGCGGGGCCGAGTTGTGATCCAATCTTCAGTATTCGCGATGGGTCGTCTCGGCTGACTGAAATGTCAATTGTTAATTCGGCCGGCGCTGCCTTTTCTCCCCTGGGTTTCTCATCGTCGTCTCTCGGATCTATGTCTCTGAAGATCCGAGAATTATGCCCGAGCCAGGGCTCGGGCACTACTTGTCAATTATCCGTATTAAGGATGCGGACTGGATTGTCCGCAACCTTTCCCTTCTCCCTCCGATGGGCCTCTCGGAGCTCAGCCATATAACAGGCACGACCAGCCGCTTGGTCGCCATGAACAATGCCTACTCCTTTGTCAGTTGGGAACTTCAAAGTTAAGCACCACGGGGCTAATGCTGCCCTAAACTCAGCCAGGGCCGGTCGGCCCAAGAAAACATTATACGAAGAATCCACATCCAAAACTACGAAGGGTAGGATTCGCACCCTCCGACGTTCGCCTTGTCCCAGTTCAACTAGTAACTCAACATAGCCCACTGCATCGGTCGCTGCGCCATTAAAGCCGTGTATGCGAGCTTTGGACGGTTTCAAGTCCTTTGTTTCCATTTTCATCTGGTCATAAGCCTTCTTGAAGATGATGTTGACAGAACTTGCACAATCAATCAAAATTCTTTTCACATACGCCGGTCCGATCGTTGCAGATATGACCATCGGGTCGATGGTTGGAGCCTCCACTTGGTCAGCATCTCTGTTTCTGAACACTATATCGTCTGTCATTACGCGTTGTTGCTTAGCAGGGGTCCCATCCTCCGTGTTCGAACAACATTCGAAATCTGCATGCCTCAAGGCACTAGCATACCGCTCCATCTCCTGCCAATTCTTATCCGCAGGGTGAGGCCCGCCGATGATCGTGTTTATGACTAGCCTACCCACAGTCCGGGTAGGTTCATCAGGATGACGCGGAGGTGGACCACGACCTGGGTTGGATGTTCCCTGTCCTCCTTCCTGAGGATTCTTCACAAATTCTTGCAGCTTTTTCTGCCTGATCAACTTCTCTATAGCGTCGTGTAGGTGTCTGCATTCTTCTGTATTGTTCCCATAAGTCTCATGGAAGCGGCAATATTTCCCGGTCCGCTTCTGTTCCTCGGTTGACTCTTTTGGACGTGACTTTCTATACTGAAAAGTATTGCAGGTTGATAGGTAAATGTTCTCAAGAGACGCATTCAGCGGGGTATACTCGTTGTAGCTTGGAATTCTCGGTTTCCACTTCCCCGCTTCTCTCTTTTTCCCTTGATTTCTTCCTCCGGACTCCTTTGGCTGCCCAGGCTTGTTCTGGACATTGACTTGGACCTTTCCCGAGTTGTCTCCGGACTGCTTCACAGCAACGTTGCTTTTCACGGACTCTTGGACAAGTCCTGGTGCCTTATCTCGCCTTACCCACCTAGCTTCCTCTCTTCTTATGAACTGATGTGCCTTTGAGTAAAAACGTTCTAGTATGGTCGGAGGTTTTCCTGCCAACCAGTCTCCAAATTCAGAATCCGGGTCCATGCCTCTCATTACAGCCATTAGAATTGCATGGTCATTGGGATTACTGACTTCGGTTGCCGCAACATGGAATCTTTGTAAATATTCCTTCAACGACTCCCCAGGATTTTGGATTACACTTGACAGAGACATTACGTCCTTTGGACGAGTAGTGTGTATCCTGAACTTCTCAATAAACTTCTTTGCCAACTTCTCGAAATTGGATACGGACCGCGGAGGAAGTCGGGTAAACCACATAGTAGCGATCCCAGATAGAGTGATCGGAAAGCATCTACACTTGGTGGCATCATTTGCTTAGCTGAATCCATCATCCACTCGTACCTCATGACATGCTGTTTGGGGTCAGTCTTTCCCTCATACGCAGGGATAGTAGGCATACTAAACTTCCTGGGGTACGCCGCCTGCAGCACAACATCTGTGAATGGTGTATGACTTCTTGATACCCCCCAATCATCATTCGATAAGCCTTGATTTTCTTTCATCAATTGCCTGACCATGGCTGTCAGATCTGGTGTTTGTATGGAAGGTGAAAGGTTGGAGTCTGTTCTACATGACTGGCCAGGCTGATGCCTTCTCTCCTGGCGATCTGCCAAACGTGCATCTTGAGGTTCGACATCGTTAGCGTTTGATCGTCTGGGCCTCCAGCGTCCACCTGCACTCCAGTCCCTAAATTTCCAACTCCTGCTTGGTCACGGTCTCCAGCTGTCTGGAAAGCAGCACATGCCCGCGCAGCTTCAGTCTTACGACGTCTGCGCCTGGGAGGTTCATCAGAGGAAGTTGAGCTGTCGGATGAGAAATAAGGAGCGGGATTGCCCCCAGCATTCTGTTGCTGCTGTTGAGTGAGTTGTGCCATCATGTTGGCATTAGCTTGCATATGCTCTCCTAGTTGTCTCCTGCTTTCCCTGAGTTCTCTCATCAAGTTGTTGAACTCTATTCTCGTGACAACTGGAGTCTGGTCCTGGGCGGCGATTCCTACACCCGAAATCGCTGGCTGATTGCTAGGTCCTGCTTGTTGTACGCTAGCAGTCTCATGGGCATCCGCATTATGAGAAGCTGACCTGGTACGTGGTCTTGCCATTGTAGAGTTATTGGTAGGAACTCTGAGTAGAATCAACAGATGTCCTATCAATGAGTCGGACCTTCTTTGGGGGATTTGTTCAATCCAATAGCTTCAAAGCAGATCCTTAAGGTCTGAGAATTCAATTCTCAGTGAAAGCACCAAAGTGTTAGCACCAAAATTGGTCACTAACCTCGTAGAGAAAGATTGTGTAGAGATATAAGTGATGAAGATAAATTAAACAAGGAAGATAATGCTAATTTAAATGCAGAATGTAAGAACACCAGATTTATAGTGGTTCAGCGTAATTGCCTACGTCCACTTTGAGTTTTCACTTTATTGATCTTCTTAATGATTGATTACAAATACAATTCGTAGATCAAATGCTTGAATGAAGTTGCTAAGTAAAGAAGATGAGTCTCAAAAATTGCAGAGTCTTCCCAGTGTTCTCCCAAAAAAAGGTCCTTTTCACTGTGCCCCTTCCCCTGCCCCTCTATTTATAGACAAAGATGGGTTGGACTTCCCAGGTGGGCTCCACAGCCGAACACTCTGGCCCAAATACAGTGGTCGCCGTATGCCGAACCAAATAGGCCGAACACAATGATGCCGAACCACCTTCTCTATGCTGAATGATATGCTTGCTGCGTGGGAAGAGTGGAACGAATGTCAGTCGAAGCCGAACGTGCCTCTGGCCGAACGAAGCGCTTGATCGAACGTTGTCTCTGGCCGAACGTTGGTGCTGGCCGAACGATAGCTTTGGTCAAACGATCCTCTCTGGTCGAACGTGCCTTCTGGCCGAACGATGCTTTCTGCCCGAATGATGCTCTCTGGCCGAATGATCCCTTTGGTGGAACGATCCTCTCTGGCGAACGATCCCTTTGGCCGAACGATCCTCTCTGGCCGAACGTGCCTTCTGGCCGAACGATGCTTTCTGCCCGAACGATTGTTAATGTCGTACAACCCTGGATACCGAGTACTCTTAGATGCCGAGTACTCCCGGATGCCGAGTATTCTTAGATGCCGAGTACTCCTGGATGCCGAGCACTAGTTGCCTGGTCAAATCTCCAGGAAACACAAAGTTAGTTCGGTGCTTCGGTTATGCCATCTTAGGCAGGACCAAAGGCTTACTCCATCCTCCCTTTAGAAGGAACTTTAGACAAGATTTATAGGTGGGACCTATGGTTGGTCGGTGCTCAGGCCAGGTTGTCTTAGGTGGGACTAAAGGCTTACTCCGTCCTCCCTCTAGGAGGAACTCTGGCCAAGCTACGTAGGGAGGTCCGAAAGCGTGCAGTGCTCTGGCCAGGCCTTATAAGCAGGACCAGAGGATTACTCTAACCTCCCTCTAGGAGGTGATTTTACCAGGCCATCTTCTCGAGGTCAAAGGCTTTTTTCCACCCCTTATCTAACGACCCGCTATTTCGAACCATTCTCATCCGACCATGTCGGACTTGAATTGCTCAAAACAACAAATTGTTAATTTATATTTGGTAAAATTTAGCATATACAGTAAATAATTAAATCATAGAATCACAGACATAGAGTAATATAACAATAAGCGGCGAAATAGATAAATAGTAATTCGTGAAGCTACTATAAAACATCAAAGTTTGAGGCAAAATATAATAGAATCTCAAATACAAATGAATCTCTAATACATAAGCAATTGACGAGTCTGAACATAAATGACTGGAATATACTGAAAGCACTGAAAGCTGGATAGATAGATCTTCAAACAAGCTCTGATCTCCAAAGTTGAGTCTCAAATGTTGTGACACTCAGTCTGACCCAAGCATAAAGCAAAACACAAAACACTCGAGTTAGGATTAACATTCTTATATTAATAAATTCAACTCAAGTGAAATGTCAACTGGAATACAAGTAACTTAAAGGATGTTTGGGATTTCCATCCTCTAAGGATCCGTGGAACTATCTACTATGTAGTAATATACGCTATTATAATATGGCTATAGTAAAGTAAAAGTATTAAAATAACGTTAAGGCGTTACGCATATCCCCCTTAACACATTTTTATATATTCCCATAGTCTATACAGTACAGTAAATCCTCCGTAAACTAGAGGGCTATCAGAGGGCACTCCATAGGTATGGTACAAATCAAACTCGTAGAAGGCGCGATAGGGCATGCGACAAGGCACTCGAGGCAATGCCAGGGTAGATATACCGTTTGCGTATCCGGACTGGTGGTAACGCATAGCAACTACTACCGCCCACCTCGTGACACACTCCCAAATCAAAGGTGCACCCAATCAAATCAAAAAAGCAATAGAATGGTATCGAAGAAATGTGTCCGATAGGAGGAATGACATCACTTGGCCCGGCGTGGCTCCTGTATTAGCCGCATCAAGTTGACTCGCGGGAGTCAGGGCTACGTAAATACCATGTAGAATCATCGCCAAACCATCCTACTTCATTCTGGAATCTCCACCGTGTACATAGTTGTTAAAGTGGTTTTTGGTATTGGCAGAGAGTATGACAATATCCGATCCCAGTCTCTTTAACAAACAAACGCTTATTTCACAACGTGGTCATTTCTTTTCAAATAGTTCATACTTCATATCAAAATATCATATTCGTTTCAAAAACCATATCAATTCGATATCATTGTTCACTTTAAATAATATTCATTTCCAGAATTGCAACACTTTAAAAATTGTAACACTTTCGAAATCATAACACTTTTGAAATCATAGCACTTTTGAAATCATAACACTTCCGTAATCATAACAGTTTTGAAATCATAACACTTTTTGAAATTCATAACAGTTCCAACTTAGATTGTTTAAAAACAGTATATATATATTAAAATAGTTATAAATTAAAATAGTTTATATATATATTAGAAATACTTTATATAATAAAATTAGTTTCCTCCAATTTCCGAAGTCAATTCAAATCATCTTAAATTCCAAAATTCAATTTAAATCAATTCCAATTTAACCATTTCAATTTAAAGGTCAAAGATTCAATTCAAATTCTTAATAAACTATTTCAAATTTTTATCGATTTCAAATCCAGGTTTTGAACTATCACTTCAATTCCAATAAGATTCAAGTTTAAATATTCAACATTTACAATATAAATTTCATTTATATTTCAAAATTTAACACTAATTTTATTCCAATTGGAAAGTATTCACTTAATCATTTTGATAACAATTATTTAAAATCCTAATTTATAAATTTAAATCAATATTAAATATTCAATCTCAATTTTTTTTAAATTAAGAATATTCATTTACTCACCTTTTTATCGAATCAAATTATAAATCGTAATTTTCAAAATATCAAAATCAATAAGTTCAAAAAAATTATAATTTAAAAATTCAATTATTAGCCAATTTAAATTCCAAGTCAACATTAATTTATCTTCCCAACTTTTATTTTTAAAGTTACAAAAATCTATTTTTAAAATATTAATATAAATTTAAGTAAATACTTAAACATATTATATACTAATTAAATTAAATTTTTATTAAATTAAATCTTATAATTAAATGTATTTTGTATTAAATCTTATTTTATATATTTTTAAAATAATAGAATTATAAGAAAAATCTTAAAATTTATATTTTCAAAACTAACTTATAAATTTAAAATTTCCAAACATATAATTTTAAAATCTAAATTTTTATACATATATAAAATAGCATTTATATATTATATAAAAAAATATTTATTAAAGTCATATATTTCCTTTCAAACTTTGGAAATCATTTTCAAAATATAGAACAATGGTGTTCGTATATAATTTTCTATCCTATGGTCAAGTGATACAGATATTTATCAATTCAATCCGCAAATTTAATATTTACGGGTATACATCATTTCAACCCGCAATCCCAAAATTTGAATTAATGAAAATTGTTTGGGTTTATCATTTCAATCCATAACGATTTTCCCCTACTCTATAATATCATTCGGGTATGTATCATTTCAACCCATAGGGAATTCTAAACTAACTGGGAACTTAAAGAGTGAGAACAATTATAATAAAAATATAACATATCAACAATAGGCATATATCATCAGAACAAATTAAATAAATATACACAACAGGATATGGTGTCATATATCACAAATGAACAACTGCAAATAATAGCATATAATATTTTACAATTAAATAACTAGCAGTTCAATTTTAACAGCATATTTCAATTTGTCGTTTCAAGTGAAATCAAATTTACTAAATATAAGAATGTTAATTGTGAGTGATTGCTCACCTTTCGAGGCTAGAGAAAATAGGACAACACACAGATAAGCGATGAATCAAAGCAACTAACTACTGCGATTAGTTCTGGACAGCGGCAAAACCAGAAGCAAGGCATGATGAACTGGATTCGACGAAAACAAAATAATTTTTTTCCTTTCAATATTTAATTTAAACACTTATAAAATAAATCTTGGTATTATATTTAAGATTTCTATATATTTTTTTGTTTTATTTTTATAATAGAGAAGAAAATTTCCAAACTAGAAAACAAATATATATATATATATATACAAACAAATATATGCATGTTATCCCGCCTTTTGGCAAGGCCGTGACACCAAGGACCAATGACGGCCTGTCCTAGAGATCGGTTATACACAGGCTCACTATGGATATCGACGAATTTTGTCCGAGTCCGGATCGAGCTGAAATTGATGTGACATGACAACCTAAGCTATGAGAGTCAACGTTCCAAATCCCAAGTCAATCCGAGTTCGTATGCTCAAGTTGTGAATGATACAAAATTGGTTAAGAACAGCCTTCTTCGACTCGCTCCAGTTCGAATCCATTGGAAGTGCACATTTCGACTCGCTTCGCTTCGAGCCATACTTCGACTCGCTCCGTTCGCAACCATCAGAAGCCAACTTCAAATCGCTCAGATTCGACTTGCTTCACAACCATCGGAAGTGACTATTTCGACTCGCTCTGCTTCACCTCCATCAGATGCCTTCTTCGACTCGCTCCGCTTCACCTCCATCAGATGCCTTCTTCGATTTGCTCTGCTTCACCTCCATCAGATACCTTCTTCGACTCGCTCCGCTCGAACCACTGTTCGACTCCATCGAGTTCGACTCCATTGGAAAAGCCAATGTTCGAATCCCTCAGGACGCTCCACTTCGACTCGCTCAATCAATGCACAGTTCGACTCGATCAAAACAGCATCAAGGGTAGAGTGAGATTCAAGTGCCACGTCACCGAGTCGAACGGAAGCGAGTCGAACAGAGCGAGTCGAACGAAACATCCTACCAGGAATCCCATTTCGTATCGATCATATCTCCTAATCTACAAGTCCAAATGCTATGAAATTTTCATAGAAGACTACGTGCATGCTAAAGAATGTCCACGCCAAATTTCGACTACATTGGATGAAATCTTGATCGATACGAAAAGCCCAATTTTGGTACAAACACTTTGGTGCTTTCACTGAGAAAAGCCCAATTTTTCTCCTGCTCTTTGGATCTCCTATCTATATCGGATTGCATAAATCTAAGAAGAAGATCCAGATCTAGAACTTTGAAGCCCTTCCATTCTATTCAGATTTGCATCAGATTTAGGAAAGGACTTTCATCACCTCACCATGGTAAATACACGGACTACCTCTACAGCTGCTGATCAAAAAGGACAGGACAGGCAGAATCCCGCACAATTGCCTCCATCAAACCAAGATGCCGCCGGACATTCAGATCCAACAGGTCCGGTTACCAGACAAGAGTTCCAGACGTTGTTCCAAGAATTGACCCAGAGTCGACAACAGCTAAATAAACAACTGCGCGCCAACGCAGAGTTGACCAACCAGCTAAATCGCCAAAGGCAAAGAAGATCCAGAAGAGACCAAGGTTCCTATTCTCCCATAGAAAGTTCAGCCTCCTCCGATGGCCAAACCAGATCCACACGTCCAAGGCTACGTGTAAGCTACACCCAAGCCACGGGACACCAACCTGCTTCGAATCTTGGGTAACCTAGAGCTGGACCATCCGCTAGTCTCCGTACAGAACCTTCAACTCGAGGAGGTGCTGCTCCTTACCATGTCACCGGCAACATTGCTACTACCACCACTACCGGTCGGGAAGGTGATGTTAGAAACCAAGCCGATCCTCAACGTAACCAACGAGAGCAGACTCCTGAGCCTTATGTTCCTGAGGATGTTGAACCAAGGAGGCGAGGCACGGACCGTCGATCGCGTCTGGTCCGGACTCGCGCTGTGGAACCCGACCACACCTTGGCACAACATGCTCCAAGTATCCGAATGCCGGATATACCAACGATGATGCGCCAAATGATCTGTGAAAGTCAGGTTCTCTCTAATGACGACTGGGGAATCTCCCGGAGCCATACCCCTTTCACCGATGACGTATTATATGCTGAACCACATCGGCACTTCAGGATGCCAGCTTTGCCAGTTTATGAAGGAAGTTCTAATCCCAATCAACACGTCCTGAAATACAAATGGCTGATGAATGTTGCGAGAGCTGATGATGCAGTAAAGTGCCGTAGTTTCCCCATTTCCCTAGTGGGCATCGCTACCATGTGGTTTACTCGTTTGCCACCACGATCCATCTCTAACTTTGACCAAATGGCCACCAAGTTTGTCGAGAAATTCCGTATGCACATGGCGAGGCCTAAGGACGTTAACACTCTGTCTAGTGTTACACAAGCTCCCAGAGAAACACTTAGACGTTACTTGGAGCGATTCCATGCTGCGTGTGCAGAAATAAGCAATCCCAATGATAAATCTATCCTGATGGCATTGACTAAGGGGATTGATGCTGATTCCGAGTTCGGAAACTGGTTAGTTGGAAAACCACCCGCGTCATTGGACCGTTTCTATTCCAAGGCAGCCCAATTCTTGAGAAGGGAGGATGCGAAATAGTCTAGGAAGCAGGATGACGCAGGGCCCAACATCGAAGGAGTCCAAAGTAACATTGCTGTTAAACAATCCGGAGATAGTTCTGGAAGAGTTCAGTTGAACATCCAAAATAAACAGAATCAGTAGAGGGACAATGGAAATCAAAACAAAAACGCGATCAGAATCGTGGTCCATGGCGTAGAGCTTCCATGTACGATAATTACACTCCATTGAACACGTCATTGGAAAATTTGTATTTGCAAACCTTCAATACCATGCAGTACAAGAAACCTGCCCCGAAACCACCAACTGAAAGAAAAATACAAACAGGAAAATTTTGTAGATTCCATGAGAGCTATGGCCATAACACCAATGAGTGTCGTCAACTACAAGACCTCATTGAAAAACTGATACGTGAACGGAAGTTGGATCAGTATGTGCGGGCGCCGTAGTGTGGTGGTGCGGGCCCATCAAATCAGAATCGTGCGCAAAATCAGGAAAAACAGGAGGAACCCGCTCGTACAGGCGGAAGGTTGGTCATCAATAAAATAAGTGGTGGTCCTCACCCAACAGATCGAAGCTGGAAGGAAATGGAGTCGTATGCCAGTTCTATCAGGCATGCAGACTTCGAGTGTTGTAGTAGTTTTGATGAAGGGGCTCCGGCCAAGCAAAAGAAAACGATGGCAGATGACATCGTGTTCAGGAACAGAGACGCTGATAAAGTCGAAGCCCCCGCCATCGATCCACTGGTCATCTCAGAACAAGTAGGTCCCACTTGGATGAAGAGGATCTTAGTTGACAGTGGAAGCTCTGTGAATATTTTGTTCAAGCGAGCTTATGATCAAATGAAAATGGAAGCCACGGACTTGAAGCCTTGTCAATCCCGAGTCTATGGTTTCAACGGAAGTGCTACTATACCCACTGGAATGGTGGAACTGCCAATAGAGTTGGGAGTTGGAGAACGACGGAGAGTACGGATGCTACAGTTTACTGTTTTGGACATAGACTCCCCTTACAATGCTTTCTTGGGCCGACCGGCCCTCGCTGAATTCAGGGAAGCCATCGCCCCGTGGTGTTTGACTTTAAAGTTTCCCACTGATCATGGAATAGGAATCATTCAGGGAGATCAGGCTGCTGCCAGAGCCTGCTATGTTGCTGAGCTGCGGGAGGCGCAGCGAAAGGAGAAAGGAAAGGGCGTAGAGGAATCTCTTTGCGTCCGTTTTGCCGATAATTGACAATTAACGCCCGGGCCCAGGCCCGGGCACCCCAGCCAATTCCTCAAGGATCTTGACCCAAGAGAAACTGAGGACGAAGGAGAACGAAAAGAAAGCCAAGCATCCTCGGCCGAACTGACAATCGATGTCCCAATTGACAATGACGATGACTCAAAAATGATAATGATTGGATCTCAGCTAAGCCAGCAAACTCGAGAGGAATTGGTTGAATTTCTACGGGCAAATCTTGACGTATTTGCTTGGACACATTCCGATATGTGTGGGATCTTGCCGGACATCGCGAGCCACACCCTGAACATTGACCCGCGGCATGTCCCAGTCAAACAGAAAAGGCGTGGTATGGATCCAGAGAGTTCTGCCGCCCTTAAAGAAGAAGTAGAAAAGCTTAAAGCGAACGGGTTCATTCGGGATGTCCTATATCCTGAATGGGTGTCGAATCCCGTGCTCGTCCGAAAGAAGAACGAAAAGTGGAGAACGTGTGTCGATTATTACGATCTGAATAAAGCATGTCCCAAAGACAGTTTCCCGCTTCCCAGAATTGATCAGCTAGTAGATTCGACAGTTGGGCATGAACTCTTATCCTTCATGGACGCGTATTCTGGCTACAATCAGATACCGATGCATTTATCCGATCAAGAACATACCAGCTTCTTAACCAATCTGGGACTTTATTGTTACAAGGTTATGCTATTCGGACTCAAGAACGCCGGGGCTACTTATCAACGATTGGTCAATCGGATGTTTGCCAATCAAATCGGGAAAACAATGGAAGTATATGTAGACGACATGCTTGTGAAGTCACGGCTCTCCACCGACCATGTTAAAGACCTGGAAACTATGTTCAACATACTTCGAGAATACAAAATGAAGCTCAACCCACTGAAATGTCACTTCGGAGTTGCATCCGGAAAGTTCCTTGGGTTCATCGTTAACGCTCGGGGAATCGAAGCTAATCCTGAAAAGATTTGGGCAATCAGAAATCTTGAAACTCCAAAGACTATAAAGCAAGTCCAGAGTCTCAATGGAAAGGTAGCAGCATTGAGCAGGTTCATTTCAAAGTCCACTGACAAATGCATTCCCTTCTTCGATCTGATCCGAAAAGGGAAACGAAACTTTGAATGGACCACGGAGTGCGAGGGCGCTTTCCAAGCGCTAGTTCAACATCTATCCACACCACCGATCCTGTCAAAGCCTGTTGATCATGAGAAGTTTTACACATACTTGGCGATATCAGAAAACGCTATCAGCGCTGCCTTGGTTCGAGAAGAAGACGGGATACAGAAGCCAGTATACTACGTCAGCAAACAATTGACTGGGGCTGAAAGGAACTATCCAAAGCTAGAAAAGTTGGCCTAATGCCTTTTAATTGCATCAAGAAAACTTCGACCGTATTTCCAGGCACATCCCATTGTTGTTTACACCGACCAGCCGTTACGATAGGTCCTTTCGCGGCCTGAGACGTCTGGTAGGTTACTCAAGTGGAATATCGAACTGAGTCAGTTTAATATTACTTACACTCCAAGACGAGCAATCCAAGGACAAGTCCTCGTTGATTTCATAGTTGAATTTACCATTCCAGAGGACTTGCCCGAAACCAGTAAATCCTCCGAATATGTTTGGAAGCTGTATACTGATGGTGCATCAAACGACCGTTGTTCGAGCGCTGGTGTTGTACTCGAAACTCTCGAAGGCCAATCCATATGTTATGCTGTGAAGTTCGATTTTCATGCGACTAATAATGAAGCTGAATACGAAGCCCTCTTAGCTGGCTTAAAACTTGCCAGAGATCTGAAAATTATCGCTGCGGAAATTTATTGCGACTCGCAACTAGTCGTGTGTCAAGTACGGGGAAAATATCAAGCAAGAGATCGAAGGTTGGCTGCGTACTTTGCTCAAGTTCAGGAAGTACTGAATCAGTTCGATTATTACGCCATCTATTGTATACCTCGGGAGCGCAACCAAAAGGCCGATTCATTGGCAAAGCTAGCCAGCACAGGTGAAGCTCAGCAAATGGGACTTGTTCCCGTAGAAACACGGTCTTCCCCAACCATCGACCGGACATAAATTAACTGGGTATGCGAAACTGTTGCCGAAAAAGATTCAAGGATGAATCCACTCAGGAATTACATTGAGCACGGAACCCTGCCAGAGCACAGAAGTGAAAAGAAACAAGTCCTCCGGAAGGCCTCACGCTTTACCATCCAGAATGGAATCATGTACAGAAGAGGGTACTCAGTCCCTCTACTCCGGTGTATCGCTCACGATGAAATTAAACGAGTATTGCACGATGTGCACGAGGGAGAACGTGGCGATCACACCGGGGGGCAAGCACTTGCCAAGAAAATACTTCGATACGGATATTACTGGCCAACCGTGAATCGTGATGCGTCGGATTATGCAAAGAAATGTGATAGGTGCCAGAAATATGCCCGAATTCCTAGAGCTCCTCCTACCGAGATAACGGAAATGGTCAGCCCATGGCCATTTGCAATGTGGGGCATCGACACCATCGTTGCTCTACCTCTAGCAAAAGGTGGTGCGAAGTACGCCATCGTCGCAGTTGATTACTTTACAAAGTGGGCTGAAGCCGAAGCCCTCGCTACCATTACAATGAAGAAAGTAATCAACTTATGGTTCGTAACATCATCTGTCGATTCGGTCTCCCGCACACCATTATTACGGAAAACGTAACCCAATTCGACAATGCTGAATTTAAAGATTTCTGCAAACGATTCCACATCCAAAAGAAATTCTCTGCAGTTGCACACCCTCAGGCAAACGGACAGGTCGAAGCATTTAATAAAGTTATAAAATCCATCCTGAAAAAACGACTGGAAAAGGTCGGGGGCAAGTGAGTCGATGAACTTCCTATGGCTCTATGGGCTTACCGAACAACCCACAAGACCGCGATCGGCCACACTCCATTCTCTCTCTCTTATGGTTCAAAAGCCGTTATTCCAGTTGAACTAGAAGTACCTTCTCATCGTGTGACATACTATGATCCGAAGACAAATGCTATATTACTTGCTGAATCTCTCGATCTACTAGATGAGAAGCGTGAAGAAGCTGATTTGAGGGGAGTTGCGCATCGAAATCGAGTCGCCCAATTGTACAACGCCAAGGTCCGTCCGTGATCCTTCGAACTGGGCGATCTCGTCTTAAAAAGAATCTATCAGGTTCCTTCGCATATGAAGACGACATGGGAAGGACCGTATGTTATTGAACGAAGGCTCGGAGATGGCACATTCAAGTTATCAACCGTCGACGGTTTTACTCTGCCAAGAGCTTGGAATAGCGAGAGCCTTCGCCGCTATTACACATGACAAGCTATCTTTATCCATTTAGTTTACTTTCCCTTTTTGCAATTTGTTTTTGAATTTCGAAATTAGAACTTGTAATAAGCCAGCTGACTTTGCCATACTTTCTTATTTCAGCAATAAAATGCAATCTCTTCAAGCCAGAGCTGTGTTTTACTTGAAATGCTTCATATGACCATCACTATGCACGGAGAGTTAAGTTTCACCATACGGTGGAATTTATTCAAATAGAGAGTGGCTGCGATGCAACCAATCACTCGCTAAGTGAAACCCGAGCTCGGGGACAAGCCATCACACCAAAGTCAAAAAAAGATTGATACACGACAATCCTTCATCAACTCCGTATTCCCAGAGTGCGAAGCGGAGTATAAACATCAACTCCGTATTCCCAGAGTGCGAAGCGGAGTATAGACATCAACTCCGAACTCCTAGAGCGCGAGTCGGAGAATAAACATCAACTTCGTATTCCCAGAATGCGAAGCAGAGTATAAACATCAACTCCGAGTTCCCAGAGTGCGAAGCGGACTATAAACATCAACTCCGAACTCCCAGAGTGCGAGTCGGAGTATAAACATCAACTCCGTATTCCCAGAGTGCGAAGCGGAGTATAAAAATCAACTCCGAGTTCCCAAAGTGCGAACCAGAGGATAAACATCAACTCCGAACTCCCAGAGCGCGAGTCGGAGTATAAACATCAACTCCGTATTCCCAGAGTGCGAAGCGGAGTATAAACATCAACTCCGAACTCCCATAGCGCGAGTCGGAGTATAAACATCAACTCCTTATTCCCAGAATGCGAAGCGGAGTATAAACATCAACTCCGAGTTCCCAGAGTGCAAACCGGAGTATAAACATCAACTCCGAACTCCCAAAGCGCGAGACGAAGTATAAACATCAACTACGTATTCCCAGAGTGCGAAGCGGAGTATAATCATCAACTCTGAACTCCCAGAGCGCGAGTCAGAGTATAAACATCAACTACGCATTCCCAGAATGCGAAGCGGAGTATAAACATCAACACCGAGTTCCCAGAGTGCGAACATAAGTATAAGCATCGACTCCAAATTCCCGGAGCGCGAATTGGAGTATAAACGACAACTCTGAACTCCCAAAGTGCAAGTCGGAGCATAGACATCGACTCCGGGTTCCCAGAGCGTGAAATGGAGCGTAGACACCAACTTCAAGTTCCCGAAGCATGAATCGAAGTATAGATATCAACTCCAAACTCCCAGAGCGCGAGTCGGAGTATAAACATCAATTCCAAGTCCCCAGATCGCGGGCATATGATTAAAACTTGAGCCGGCGTGACCAACCGCCGATAAACAAATGAGAATCCCCGGAGTGCGGATTTGATCATCGACAATCAGACAAGCATGGATGAATTACTCAATCTCCGCTTGCCTCTAACATCTGTTCAGTGGCACTAGACTCAACATGTCACAAGTAAGGAGCAATCGTCGGGTGATGTCTTATAACACACCACCAAGACTAGGGAGCAAGACTTAAGCATCAACCATCGACTGAAGCGATGCGACGTCAAAATTCAACTCGCTTCCCGGTCGCAAACCATGTCCACAGTTTCCGAAATTGGCGAACAAAAAAAAACTTGATTCGAAAGCTAAAACTTCACAAGCACACTTCAGATATTGAAACACTTGGACAAATACACAATGACAGAAAAGAAGCCAAAAAAGAGAAGTTTCATTTCTATTCTTTATAAAAGAAGTTCGTGTACAAATTTCCAAAAAATTCCTACTAGCGGGGGCCGAACCCGCATCTATACACGGCTAACAAAATGCAAGTCAAAATAAACCGGGGAAGCATGTTTAATCTTTCTTCTTCCTTGGCTTCCTCCTCGGTGTAGACCCGCTGGAGCCACTGCTAATCTTCCTCTTCGAGCCTTTGCTTTTCGGCGGTTGGTCTTTAGGTGAGGGCATTATATCAACATCCTCCTCCGAACTCGAGTGGATAGGTATGCTCCCTACGAGCGGAGTCGGAGGAACGAGATCAAGTACAAAAGGAGGAATGGGCATGCTGGTAATGAAGACAGCACCACTGGGAGATATCATGCTAAGCGGAGCAGGTCCCGGTGCTGCCATCCCACCTCCAAAACTGCCACTATGAGCCGTTGCTGCCATTTCAGCGTCAATTTGAGCAAACATCTCCTCTTCAGTTACTGCTCGAGCCCCGCTGGGGGCATCGGCAGTCGGCATTATAGAACTTGTAGCAGGATCAGTTCCACTCATGACATATGACAAGTCAGCAAGAGGATCGTCGTGACGACGAAAGAGTTCATCCATCAGCTGCTTATCAAACATAATCGTACTCTCCTGCATATCGTCAAGAGGGGCAGCTGTACTCACGGTGATTGCTTCGGTCGCGATAGCCTCCTACGTTTGATATGGTTCTTGAGTAGCAGGAGGCATGGCCGATGCAACGTCGATCATTGGACAAAGAATAAGAGAACTGTTAGGACTTAACTCGATCGAAGATTTCGACTTGGGAAAGATATGTGGAATGTTCAGTATACCTTCCTCAGTTTGACTCATAGGCGGCAGAGCGGCATCAGTGACTTGCGCGGCAGCCGAAGACATCTGCGGCTGATCTGGATTATAAGCAGGAACGGCCTGGGGATCGACCGCAGATGAGGATTCGGGCTGGGTCGACGCGGGGACTTCAAGACTTGCTTCATGGTGGTCAACTACAGAACCCTCTCCCACTTCAAAGTGTTGGGCGCGAAGTCTTTCCTTCTCACGCAGAACCATTGACTCGTGGAGAATCTTCTTTTCATCTTCAGTCAGAATGCGATTCTCGAGTTCAAATTCATCCACTGACTCGCCCTGATGCACCTCCTTCTCTTCCTCAACCAGTTGGCTCCAAGCATTGTAGAGATGCGTCGAAAAATCATTGAGCCAGGCTAGACCCATGTGCCTCAGCACGTTAGCGTTGTAAACAACGAGAAGGTCTTCGATGTTGGCCTCTAGCTTGGACTTGGCCAACTTCACTTTTTCCTCCATCTCAGCCTCCACCTTGTGGACTTTAGCCATGGCCACATCCCGTTCATCCCTGAGCAGGACGGCTTGTTCGCACGCCTCCTGGGCTGCGTTGTTCGCGTCATCTTTTTCCTTGGCCATATCAGCAAATTTGGCCTTGAGTTCATTGAGTTCTTTGACCGCCGCATCCCGCTCGGCCGTAACAGTAGTATTCGATGACCCATCTCCTCCACCAAGGCAACATGTGTCTGCCTCAGCCTCTCCATGGCCACATTCGCTTCATCGGCTTTTTTGGTGGCCGCGATTTCAGATTTCCGAGAGGACTCGGACTCAACAGTGAGCACTTGAATGATCCGGTCCCTTTGAGCAAGTTCAGACTCCATTTTCTCAAGCGCTTTGGCTCGCTCAAAGGCCACCTTAGAAGCTTTCTCTGCGGCCTTTACCTACTCTCTGTACTAGGTGTAGATGTCATGGACATAATCGTGCATCGTTCCTTCCATCCCTGATGGAATTCTTTTTAAGTGTGGTGGGAAGACATAGCCATCGAAGCAGATATTCGGAAAATCCTTCCTCATCTGAGCCAATTTAAGGGCCCCTTCCCCTGTGGGCTCAGTAGGGACCTGCTCTGCAATTATGGGAACCATGGTCTCGACTCTCTAAAGATGAGTCTCAGATCTAGAAGTATGGGAAGATGGCCTGTGACGAGAAGGCTCTGGCGGGTGTGGAACAATAATAGGGGGTGGAGATGGAAGTCTAGGAGGAGGAGAGCGCGATCTAGACCGATGTCTGTATTCCCTGTCCCTATCACGCCCGTACCTATGCTGGTTAGAGTACTCGCGATCGCGATCTCTGTCCGAGTCCCTCCTGTGGTAATCGTAATAAGAAGAGGCCTTTCGGGCCGAGCGAAGATTCCTGAGCATCGCATCCTTTCCCAAACATAGTACCTGAAAATGAGAAATGAAGAAAGAGTTAGTAATTTCCTAAGTTGGACGATGTACAGTTGTGAACCATGTATTATAGTGAAGTGTATGCATGTGCAACCCCCCGACCAACCGGAAATGTCGGCCGCACTAATAGCAAGCGACCCGCTCAGTTCAAGAGCACTATCAAGCTCCTCCATCCCGGCGTCGTGTGGAGACGACACAAAATCCGGAATCGGGATATCGGCAAGCCCTGCAAAGGGATTCTCTACTTGCGGGGTAGGAGCCTCTAAAATTCTAATCCCCGGAATGGGCAAGGACACAACCACAGATTTAAATCTCTCATATTTAAAGCGTTTGTGAGCAACAGCCTTGCCTTTTCTTCTTCCTCCCGAATCTTGGACATCGGCAGAAGACCCAGCTGGGAGCTTAGTATCGGTAGGCGTTCTTTCTAGATTAACTTCTTCGGCTATCACGACTGCGGGCGCTTTGCGCTTCACCCATTTCTTCGGGACCACTCTATGTGTCCCTTCCAGATGTATGCTCTACCTCTGTTCTATCAGCCCGACAGTCCTCAAATTTCTGTCAGACAGAACCAAGTCGATATGCCTCTCTTCGCCCGGAAACGCTTGGAGGATCCGAACTAGCTCTCTGAAGTATGCACCGTCAGGTCGAGAGATCGCGGTTGTAAAAAAAAGAGAAGTGTATCAGTTTTGAAATTAGTTATTATTATCTCAATAACTCAAGAGAAAGACTGAAGCGCCTACGTCTATCCAGCCATCTCCTAGCAAACTCAGGGTGGCACCGAACGTAGAACTATTCAGTCTTGAAGTAACTTAGCCTTCCCCAGGAGCCCATTACAATGTGACAGTTTCTGACCGCTTCCAGAAAGGTGAAAGAAGGGCTATCTCCATGGCTCTTAACGTTAAATAAATATCTGATTTCAATCGGCTTCGGCGGTCGAAAGAGGATCTCCATAAATATAATGAAGGTGTTGTTCAACAAAGCATACCCGTTGGGATGTAGCTGGGATGGAGCTATTCCAAGGAATGATAACATCTCCCTTATATATTGATTGAAGGGAGGGAGTGTCCCCGCTATGCAAGCGTGACGGTTGAAAGCAGTAAACCCCTCCGGGGGATCATGTGGCCTGTCATTTGGCCCAGGTAGTAACACGTCGTCAAGCGACAGACCGTGCCTTAAACAAATCCGTCCTAGCATATCTTCGGAGATACCCGACGACACAGAGTATTTTGGATTACAAATAAACCGAGCCCCTAGACGCTCGTCCGGAGCTGGCTCTATAACTTCGGCTTCAATAACCGGTATTTCTATGGTTGGAGGAATAGAACTTGGGAGTTCTGGCTGCTAAGAACTTGAAGGTTCCATGACTAGCTAGCTTATAAAAAATCATTGTTAAACAGGCAATAACGCTCATGCATCCCCCAGTGTAAAGTGTGTGAGTGTGTGCTGTGCAGTACAGTACTGTATATCATTTGAGAAGATCTACAGGATTAAAGAAAGCATGTAAACGACGAGACTTCGGATTTCAGTCGGAAGGACCGTCATCGCTGACCGTCACAACCGTGCCGTCTAGCTATTAACTATCATTCCAAGTTAAAATTTGTTATCATTTTGATAAGTTCTAGTTTCATCGATGAGCTTCGATAGGCAATCAGATATGCGGTGAAACGATTAAGTCCAGTTATGCAAGTTTGAAGCTCGTTGGAGTCAATTGTTCAAATGTGCAGGAAGTTTCAGATTATTTAATGTTCAATTTGTATCGCTCGCAAGGGCCGTGTTCGCATCGATAGATCATGGTCATTTGCATACGAGTTAGACTCGGTCAGAATACTGGCGTGCAAGTTCGACTCGATCAAGGGGCTAAGGATTTCGAATCGACCGGAGCGCAACACTTCGACTCGATTAAAACCTCCAGTTCGAATCGATCCGAGAGGACTACGCATTTCGATTCGTTCCATGGCACTCCATTCGACTCGTTCCAAGGCACTCCATTTCGACTCGTTCCAAGGCACTCCATTTCGACTCGTTCCAAGGCACTCAACTTCGACTCGATCCAAGGGCTTTATTTCGAGTCGATCAGACGCAACCCCTTCGTATCGATCCACGTATTCAAAGCATTTGATTCGATGCGAAGCTCCACCATCGATCGATACGAAGGCCTTCGCCTCATTATCTTGAAACCCCTACTCCAGATCGACGCGAAGCTGAGGCCAAGGAATTTTCGATCGATCGCAACTCTGATTGATTTGGTGTTAAAAACCCGAGTCTCATCATTTACGCGTGGATTCGCTTACTGGATTACCTAGATCTGTCAGTTAGTTCAAATGATTGAAGGTATGAATCGGTTCGAAGGCAAGAATGTTTCTTCTTTCTTCTCGAGTTTTTGAGCGATACGAAGGCAAGGAAGGAAAGCGAAAGGTTAAAAGTAGAAAAACGGCAAAGTACAAAGTATTTATATGGACTCGAAAGCAAAGGAAATAAATGATTCATATCCCGGTGGATTCGAACACGCGTTTCAACTCCCTCTCCAGTGCATCGATGCGAAGCTCCCCTTCGTATCGCTTGTCTTCGACTCCATCTCCGGTGTAGCAAAACAAGCAATCATTTCGACTCCGTCCCCTGTCCAGTTCGACTCCATCGATACGAGACCACACTTCGTATCGATCTCCAAGGTTCCTTTCATTTTTAGGCTGCTTTTTCTTCGAAGGCTAATAATTAAGTTTTCTCTTGATTATAAGATAGACATGTTTATAAGAAGTAGTGAGAGAATGGATCCAAGAATTATTAAGATATATTGGCCTCTATTCCCGTTTGAGTTTTTGTGGCATGGGATTGGCCTATTAGCATCACCCATAAACTTTCTCTTTTAAATTTCGACTGGTACGAGAGAATGATTAATTATTCTTTTCCATTTCTGGCCAAACATATTGAAATCTCTTATTATTTCCTTTTCAAAGATTGTTCCCTTGGATTGGAATTCTATGGCCCTCCTTATCTTTAAGAAATAACTATCCTTCTTTTGGCTTTCTTTTCCTAAGCAAAGATTGGAGTAGGTCGTATATGGAATGGGTTCATACTCCATTTATCGGGATCACAGGGAGCCACTAGTTTCTTTTCTTTCATGATTTGCATAACCAATATTCTTAACATTTGCTCTTCATGAAATCGAGGATCGGAAGTGATTTGATAATTTAGTCTAACCTCTTGAGGTTCAAAACACCCTTGTTTGAAAATAGTCATCATGTAGTCTATTGGATTATGCTGGAATTAAAAGGTTCTCTGTATCCCCTGGTTTAAGTTGGGAGAGTCCTTTATATGTAAGGCAAGGAGAATCAACTATAGAATATGCGGGATGACTGTAACACCCAGCATTTTTATATAGTTAAAATTTAACGTATAACGATAAGTAATAAAAATAAATAATTTTGGAATTTTCGGAATATGGCTCTGGAACTTGTACCATTGCGTCCATGACAATTTTCTGATCAGTTTCCATATATAACTTGTCTAAAACAGAACCGATACGTAGGAGATAAGAACAAAACAAAATAAGCGATCAAACCGAAAAAATATAATAAATAACATGGATATGAGCCGACCAGGAGGTCGACCCAATGGACGCAACGGTCGACCGCTTGCTAAGGGCGGTCGACCCGCACACAATCTGGACGAGGATTCGTCCACATTTATACCATGACGTGTTTTCTCATTTTTGTGCGATCTGAGCCATACGTTCTTCAATCCTATGGCTCCGAACGACCCTATGACGTATTTGCTCCAGGTTCAATCCAAGAATTCGACGGTCTGAGATCCCCAAGCTCCGATATAAATAGGACCCTAGGCCTAGCTATCTTCTCACAATTAGATTTTCCCCCATGGTTCACTGCCTAAGGCCGAACCCTAAATAGAAAATAATTTCTAGGGAGAAGATTTTTTGAATTAAAATATTATACGCATTGGAAGAAGGGGATCCAGAAGGACTGTGGAACCAGGCGGAGCACAAGCGAAGCTAAGGATGACAGGTGAGTGGGATTATTTATATATCTTTTAAGTTTAAGATATATTATCGTTAGATTCCCGTTTAGAAAATTTTATACGGTAATTAATCATATTAATTAAATTAGGATAAACTATAAGAAAACTTGCAGTTTATTTACAGTATTTAAATACTAATTTCTATGCCTTATTTACATCTTTGGTTCTACGTTTTGGATTTTTATGCAAGTGACAGTTTTCTTCCATCACTTCTTTTCTTTCTTCGCGTATGGATTAGAATAGATAAAACGCGAATATGGATTATACAAATAAGAAAACTGAAATGGAAGAAAATAGATTTAAAATAATAAAAGTTGAGAGATAAAATTACTGTAATAAATTGCATTGAAATGGGAGAAGTTAATTTGGGGGAAATTATTAGATTTATTGGTTGGTTAAAAGATGGGCTACATTTACACAATTTAATAGCTAAAAGATAACGATAACGTAACTGCCAGAATAAAAGAAATAAAAAGGAAAATTAGTGTAAAATAGAGAAACCACTGTATTTTACACTACTCCAAAATAGTAGAAGAGACACCTTGCAGTTACAGATTCTTGTATATAGTGTTATTCAACATTAAAATATGGAAATGGATTATATAGTCTCCATAACCAACCGAATAAAATAGAATTACTTCCTAAAATATAGGACAATAAATTAAAGTATGATTTGAAACAATAAAATTATTAATTTAAGAATTTGAGGCTATGAAGAAATTTAAGGAACCTAAGTCTGCATTTACTGCACAGGCTATTTAACTAGGCAATTATTATGATAAGTGAATCATGTAATATTAGGGAATTAAAGAAAATTCTATACCGTAATAAAAGAAGGCGGGCTAGGCAAGAAACGCTTGTAATTGTATAACGGACTATAAAAGAAGAAAAAGTAACAATTCCAAGTAGAATTTTAACATAGGTTATAATTATGAAATAAGAACGGAAAAGCTTATTGTGAAACTTAAAACAAATTGGTAAGTGATGATAGTAGAGAATAATGATAAAAGCTTATTTAAACAACTTGTATTAAGTTAATAAGCAAATTAAACAGAAATAATAAAAGAGTCTTATTTTAAGGAACTTAAGAATTTATATATCAAGTTAAATAAGCAAGATAGTAAATGTGGCTCATACTAACAGCATTCCCTTTTAGACGGGGGCAAGAATATGCTAACTAAATTAAAATAGGCATCCAACAAAATAAGAAAGCAAACTAAACGCAAATTAAAAGAATAGACTTAAGGTCTAATGAAAGAATCGAAATGCATTTGGAGCAGCCCAAAGGATGAAGCGCCTAACGAAGCAGTTGATCATGGATTTTAGAAATGGAGGAGCACGTACAACTTAGTTATTTTGGCTAGATGGAAGTGCGAGACTTTAACGGGATGTGAGGATACTCTAGGATGGCCCTCTAGGGTAGGCCTAACGAAGCTGCATCCCTGGAGGCAGGTCTGTAGGTGTTCCATCAAAAGAGTATGCCTTAACTACATTCTCATTGTAGGCCTAACGATGCAGATCCTTTATAGGCAGTCAGAAGGGCTTGGTGTTTGGAGTGGGGTATTCGTATGTCCAGTACTTGCAAGTAAAGTTAATAATAGTCGCATGCAGACATCGGCCAGCATCAAGACCAAGAACGAGTTCGGGAAAGACTAGAGTTAAACCGACAGTCCAATGATACTTTCAATATCGAGACATTTGATGGAGGGGAACCACCAATTGGATGTTAGATTGTTTGCAGTATGGCACGACCACTTAACACTTTAGAAGTCTTTCGATTTGTTGAGGGGTGGCTGTGTGGGGCCATAGCCACGAAGAGAAAGGTACAGACCAACTAGAATATCTGTATTATAAGCCCAACGAAGCAAACCTTTACAAATATAGAAAATCCCCGACTGAGTTCCGTACAAGGTAGACCTTGTAGGCGGAACTCAGATAGTAAACAGAACGATTACGTAGTCCTCAATGTACGCACTAGGTGGTACATTATGGATGTCCGAGCACCGGTATAGACTAGTGCGGATGCAATTTACATTTTCGTAATAAGTAGTGGAGCATCTGTAGGTCTTACGAAGCGGTCCTTTACATATGAAAATTTTGGAACGCTCTCGAAGCTAGACGATGGAGTTCTTTTCGAGAAGGATACATAAGGTACCACGAGTGGTACCTAGGACCAATATGGTCATTGGGCATATAGCTACATATATGTATATATTAGTTATTAGGTTTTTAGCTACTATGGAGTAGATGGGCACGGTTCACTAGCAGGGGTGAGAGTATTATAACCTAATGAATCTAATATAAGAATAAATGGAAATAAAAAGGTATTTGTAGAATTAAGCCTAGAAGTATATAATTTATTCATTCATCAAAACTTTTGTTCTGACCCCCTCCTCATAACATCCTAAAGGTTAGGTAGATGGTAGAGACTTCTTAGCATTATAACACTTTCTTAGAAAGTGTTATTATTTGGTTGAGTATATACTTACTATTATATTTTAGCCAATTCCACTGTTAGATAATTAATCGAGCTCTGATATATTTATCTTGGCCTATTTGCAGGATACCAGATACCCAACTCGGGCTTTAGTGGCTTGGGTTTTAGCATTCTTGGGAAAAATCCGGACCATTGGAATTCGGGTTGTTACATTTAGTATTAGAGCCTAGGTTTGATTTTCCTAGGTAGATAGTGAGTGAACGCATTTTTATTTTAGTATAAATATATATATACACACACTCTTAAAACCCCAAAGAGAAGTCCATTCTTTTAAGTAAATCAATAGTTGGAGAAAGTTTGGAAAACAATTCAGTATATCAAAACTTGGAACAAGGAAATTCCAAAAGCTAAAAGATCTCATATGGCAAATATTTTTTGATTCAGCAAGGGATATTTGAAAAGGTGAAAGAAAATCAAAAAGCCACTTTTTAGTCTAGCCCAGTAATTAAAACTCTTAGGAATTTGAAAAGTTTTGAAAGATTTTCAAGTCCTAACTTTGGAAGTTTACAGCTTTATGATTTTATTTGTTTAAATAAGGGAAAAACAATTTTAAAAGCATTTTTGAATTTGAAAGTAGAGATATATAGTTAGAAAAAAAATAATATAGGTATTATTGACTTTAATTGAAAACTAGTATTTTGGGCTGTAGTGACAATGTTTTACGCAACATCTGTTTTAGCCGAGTAGAAACGTATTTTGAAATCCTTATTTAAGTACGAAAAGGTTTATAAGTACAAAAAAATAATTTTTCTGCCTGTAATAAAAGTTAAGTTGTTTGAAAAAGAATTTTATGTGTTAGACGATTTAAGTGGCTGGAGCAAGCTTATGGACATTAATGTAGGATTAATTGAAGTTTAGAAGACGTTAAGACTCCACTTGGAGGGTGGAAAGCGGACAGGAATATTTAGCCAAAGTCGTAACCGCGACTTTGACAGCCCGGTAGTGGGTAGAATTTGTGTAGGCTTCGATTAGTCAAGGTGAGGCTGACGAGATGGAAAAAAATATATAATAAAAAAATATAGCATAGACCGAACAGGTCGACCGGTCGCTTGCAAATTGCACGCGTATATATGCGTGCTTTGCCCCTCTCCTGCTCATTTTTGCTTCCTCCCCGAAGATAGCAGCCGCACCCAAAAAACCCCCCTTCAAACCACCCAAATTCCTCCAAACTCCACCGTTTGACTCGCCGTTAGCGTCAAATCAAAGCACGTCGCGAGATCTACTCGGATCTATACTCCATTACCTCAGATCTAAGAGTTTTTCACCATGCCTCCAAGACCCTCTCTAGTTCACCTCTTTCCCCCACCTCACACCATAGGAGATAGCTTGGTGTCAGAGTGATAGGTGTATAGTACAGTCTTACTCTGATAGTGCCGCGTACCAATTTCTGCAAGGAAGGGCGGTGAAGTTTACATATTTTCCGGGCACACATTTAGAGCAGCTCTTCTTAGACATAGGGCTGTGACAAATTCTTAGCATTGAGAAGTTCGAGCAGCGAGCGTATCCCAGGTCAGTACGTCTTTTTGATGCTAACTTACGTACTAGCGATGAGGATGAGATGTTGGCCTTCCAGTCGGAGGTCAAGGGAGTAAGGATAGTTTTCACCGAGTCTCAGTTGGCTAGTATTTTAGATATCAGGGGGTATGGCTTAGAGGTAGGGCAGATTGAGATGATGGACATGGTCGTTTTGCAACAGATTCTTTTAGACCCCTAGCACCCCGATTGGACCGTAGGGCTGTTGACCCCGTTAGCTAGGTTAGTTATCCGCATTCTGCAGCATAACCTTTTCCCCAAGACGGGGAGTTTTGATTAGATATACCCTATTGTGAGGCGGGCCACCTACGCCATATTCGAAGGATTGCAGGTGAACTTGGCTAGGATGATTATGGCCCAGTATATGACAGTGACCGGACTTCATCGATCCACTATGATTTACTATCACCTTTGGACACGGGTCTTCAGGTGGGCCGGGGTGGAGATGGAGAGAGAGACTTATAGTGAGCAGGCCCACCCCATGATAGATTCATCCACTCCGAGGAGGATGCATATAGGATTGGCCCAGATTCAGGCTCCGTAGGAGGAGCAGGAGCACGAGCAGCAACCATCACCACAGCCCTCACCACATTGGCAGGCACCCTAGTACTTTCATGAGCATCAGCACTTTCCCGTGCCACCGTTTGAAGGTGGCGTAGGACATACCGAGTCGCCCTGGCCCACTTGGCCATCAGAGCCCACAACGTAGAGTACATGGGAATATGGACATGGATATGGACCTTGGAGAGAGGGAGCAAGACCCTTTCAGCCCCCTCCACCGATGAGCTACGAGGATCAGTTTAGGACCCTTGTCGAGAGGCAAGAGTGGCTCGCTAGGGAGCACGCAGAGATTCTTCAGAGGCAGCAGGAGATGATTAGGAGACAGGATGAGTTAGCTAGGTCTCAGCATGAGGTTGAGGCGAGCACTAGGCAGCAGGAGGAGTGCCTTAACTGTTTGGATTCCTTTTTTAGAGCTTTCCTGTGTCAGGGCGGACAGGGGCATAGGCCCGCTAGCCCAAGATGATGGCTATGCTAGCCTACGTATGTCATCTATCTAGTATCGTATTGTAGTAGGGTTTATTTTCTCTTTTTAGTTATAAAATTTGTACTTGTAAGTATGCCTTTAAAATTCTATGGTAGTATATCAGCATCGATGCTTTTTCTCTTTATTTTTTTGATATTCACAAGTGGAAAATAAGGACATAAGAACGTTATAAGAATAACAAAAAGGAAAATAGCAAATTAAAGAGGCGACAAAAATGTAAACTTAAAAAAAGAGCTATTTTCTTATGTAAACCATGCTTGGGTAAAATTAAAAAGGGGTTTTTATAGGATAGCAACCCAAAATTCCAAGTATGGGGAAAAGATATACGAAAAAGAAAATGAAGTTTCTCCGTTTTTTGTCTTCTTTCTAACATAAGAACTCGAATTCAGAAAATTAGATTTTTCTGAAATTCGAATATTAAAAGTTTCGTGTTAGGAGTTTGAAAAAAAATTGGTTGAACCACACCTCTATTTAATAGGAGTGTGGAAAAAATTGGGTGAATAATATTTTAATTTTTCAAAAAGTTGCATTCATATTGAAATGGCAAGTATATTTATGTTGTGTGCATCATGTTTTAATAGTTAACTTTTAAAATAAAAAGCATTCATATAGGAGGTACCGCTTAGAGATTTGTGTACATGCATATACTTTGACTTGAAAAGCACTTTTGCACAAAAGCACGGATGGTTGCAAAATTGGATGTACACAAAATGGTTGTAATTAATGGGAGAGATTACATAAATTTTTACCCTTGTCAAATTTCAGGGACGAAATTTCCTAAGGGTGGGAGAATGTAACACCCCGAATTTTTATATAGTTAAAATTTAACGTATAACAATAAGTAATGAAATTAAATAATTTTGGAATTGTCGGAATATGGCTCCGGAACTTGTACCATTGCGTCCAGGGAAATTTTTTGATCTGTTTCCATACAGAACTTGTCTACAACCGAACCGACATGAAGGAGTTAAGAACGAAACAAAATAAGTGATTGAACCGAAAAAAATATAATAAATAACACGGATATGGGCCGACTAGGAGGTCAACCCAATGGATGCAACGGTCGACCGCACGGTCGACTGCTTGCTAAGGGCGGTCGACCGCCCCTCGACCCGCGCGCAATCATGACGAGGATTCGTCCAGATTTATACCGTGACGTGTTTTCTCCTTTTTGTACGATCTAAGCCATACGGTCTTCAATCCTATGGCTCTGAATGACCCTATGACGTGGTGGCTCTAGATTCAATCCAAGAATTCAACGGTCTAAGATCCCCAAGCTCCAATATAAATAGGACCATAAGCCTATCTATCTTCTCACAATTAGATTTTCCCCCATGGGTTCATTGCCTAAGGCTGAACCCTAAATAAAAAATAATTTCTAGAGAGAAGATTTTCTAAATTAAAATATTATACGCATTGGAAGAAGGGGATCCAGAAGGACTGTGGAACCAAGCGGAGCACAAGCGAAGCTAAGGATGACAAGTGAGTGGATTTATTTATATATCCTTTAAGTTTAAGATATATTATCGTTAGATTCCCATTTAGAAAATTTTATTCCGTAATAATCATATTAACTAAATTAGGATAAACTATAAGAAAACTTGTAGTTTATTTACAGTATGTAAACACTAATTTCTATGCCTTATTTACATCTTTTGTTCTACGTTTTAGATTTTTATGAAAGCGACAGTTTTCTTCCATTCCTTCTTTTCTTTCTTCGCATATGGATTAGAATAGATAAAACGTGAATATGGATTATACAAATAAGAAAATGAAATGGAAGAAAATAGATGTAAAATATTAAAAGTTGAGAGATAAAATTACTGTAATAAATTGCATTGTAACGGAAAAGGTTAATATGGGGGTAATTATTAGATTAATTGGTTGGTTAAAAGATGGGATACATTTCCATAATTTAATAGCTAAAATATAACGATAAACGTAACTGCCAGAATAAAGGAAATAAAAAGGAAAATTAGTGTAAAATAAAGAAACCACTGTATTTTACACTACTCCAAAATAGTAAAAGAGACACCTTGCAGTTACGGATTATTGTATATAGTGTTATTCAACATTAAAATATGGAAATGGATTATAGTCTTCATAACCAACCAAATAAAATAGAATTACTACCTAAAATATCGGACAATAAAGTAAAGTATGATTTGAAACAAGAAAATTATTAATTTAAGAATTTGAGGCTATGAAGAAATTTAAGGAACCTAAGTCTGCATTTACTGCGCAGACTATTTAACTAGGAAATTATTATGATAAGTGAATCATGTAATATTAGGGAATTAAAGAAAATTATATACTGTAATAAAAGAAGGAAGACTAGGCAAGAAACGCTTGTAATTGTATAACGGACTATAAAATAAGAAAAAGTAACAATTCCAAGTAGAATTTTAACATAGGTTATAATTATGAAATAAGAACGGAAAAGATTATCGTGAAACATAAAACAAATTGGTAAGTGATGATAGTAGAGAATAATGATAGAAGCTTATTTAAACAACTTGTATTAAGTTAATAAGCAAATAAAACAGAAATAATAAAAGAGGCTTATTTTAAGGAACTTAAGAATTTATATATCAAGTTAAATAAGCAAAATATTAAATGTGGCTCATACTAACAGCATTCCCTATTAGACGAGGGCAAGAATATGCTAACTAAATTATAATAGGTAGCCAATAGAATAAGAAAGCAAACTAAACGCAAATTAAAAGATTAGGCTTAGGGTCTAATAAAAGAATCGAAATGCGTTTGGCGCAGCCCAAAGGATGAAGCGCCTAATGAAGTAGTTGATCATGGATTTCAGAAATGGAGGAGCACGTCCAACTTAGTGATTTTGGGCTAGAGGGAAGTGCGAGACTTCAACGAGACTTGAGGATACTCTAGGATGGCCCTTTGGGTTGGCCTAACGAAGCTGCATCCCAGGAGGCAGGTTTGTAGGTGTTCCATCAAAAGAGTATGCCTTGACTGCATTTGCATTGTAGGCCTAACGAAGTGGATCCTTTGTAGGCAGTCAGAAGGGCTTGGTGTTCGGAGTATGGTATTCGTATGTCCAATACTTGCAAGTAAAGTTAATAATAGTCGCATGCAGATATCGGCCAGCATCAAGACCAAGAACGAGTTCGGGAAAGACTAGAGTTAGACCGACGGTCCAATGATACTTTCACTATCGAGACATTGGATGGAGGGGCAATGCCAATTGGATGATAGATTGTTTGCAGTAGGGCACGACCACTTAACTCTTTAGAAGTCTTTTGATTAGTTGAGGGGTGGCTGCGTGGGGCCATAGCCACGAAGAGAAAAGGATATACCAACTAGAATATCTGTATTATAAGCCTATCAAAGCAATCTTTTATAGATATAGAAAATCCCCGACTGAGTTTCGTACAAGGTAGACCTTGTAGGCGGAACTCAGATAGTAGACAGAATGATTACGTAGTCCTTAACGTACGCACTGGGTGGTACATTGTGGATGTCCGAGTACTGGTATATGCTAGTGCGGATGTAATTTACATTTTCGTAGTAAGTAGTGGAGTATCTGTAGGCCTTACGAAGCGGTCCTTTACAGATGAAAATTTCAGAACGCTCTCGAAGCTAGACGATGGAGTTCTTTCGAGGAGGAAACGGAAGGTACCATGGGAGGTACCTATACTAGTATGGTCATTGGGCATATAGCTACATATATGTATATATTAGTTATTAGGTTTTTACCTACTATGGAGTAGATGGGCACGGTTCACTAGCAGGGGTGATAGTATTGTGACCTAATGAATATAATATAAGAATAAATGGAAATAAAATGGTATATGTAGAATTAAGCCTAGAAGTATATAATTTATTCATTCACCAGAACTTTTGTTCTGACCCCTTCCTCATAACATCCTACAGGTTAGGTAGATGGCAGAGACTTTTCAGCTTTATGACACTTTCTTAGAAAGTGTTATTATATGGGTGAGTATTTAATTACTATTATATTTTAGCCAATTCCGCTGTGAGATAATTAATTGAGCTCTGATATATTTATCTTGGCCTATTTGCAGGATACCAAATATCCAACTTGGTTTTCAGTGGCTTGGGTTTTAGCATTCTTGCCAAAAATCCAGACCGTTGGATTTCGGGTTGCTACAATGACGGAGTTTCAGGCCCTCCTTCTAGCGCCAAATGTTAACAAATTTCTATATTAACACCCGAATGTGAAGAATAAGAAAATATAGTTAGGAATTGGGTAAAGAAGCTTTACGACCACTTTGTAGGATTCTTGTGCATCCTATGGTGAAACCAAAGTCATGTCGTATGTATGAGAGTCCAACATAAGTCAAAAGTCAAGTCCCTTTATTGATATGCTATGTAATTGTTATTATACAAGGCCATATTTGCAAAAAGGTTACAAGACTAAAATAGGCACTAAAATCCCCAAATTGATTTAGGGATACAAAATTTAAAAATGTAAGAGGGAGAAGAGAATGAATTACCTCTTTTACAATGCTTGGGTTTCGTATTTTAAGGGATGAAGCCGGCGGCATGGCTTCTATGTGGCACTTCAAAATGCCCGACATTCGAAATCATTCATCATGTTGATGGCATGCGGCATTCCCTTGTTCATTGACGGTTTTTGACAACCTTTAGTAGGCTGATGACATTCGACGTCCTGCTTCATTGGTATTTATGATATTATCTTTGAGTCCTGATTATCTTTGACATCCATGTCGCATTGTGACTTGCGACATTCCTGGAGATATGACACCTTATTCATATGGTTGCATTTCGCATCCTTTGAAGGCTGATGATCAATGATAACACCTGATATTCGATATCCTTTGTCGAATTGATGGCATGAGAAGAGCTTTCGTATGCTGTTGGTATACGACAACCTCCATGATTCACATTGACAAAAAGCAACATTCTTCATAACCCCAACATCTGATATCCCCGATCCATTATTGAGATTCGATATCGTTTATTATGTTGATAACATACGACATCCTTGGATTTATAGTAGAATTCTGATATTTTTCTTTACATTGCTATCATTCAAGATCCTCTCACGTATTGTCTCATAAAGCTTGGAGTCCTTCAACTTGTTAATATTCGACGTCAGTTTTTATATTAATGAAGTGTGACATCCTGCCTTGTAGACAATCTACGACATCAACACTCATATAACCCTCTTGCTTTGTTGAAAATATACGATATTCATGTCGCTTATGGTGATGTTATTCGACATCATTGCTTTCTATTGTTTATATTCAATAAACTTTGCAGTTCGTCATCCTTAGGGACCCGATATCCTTATGCGACATGCTTTTCATACTTTTGGATTATGGTTTATAGTAACATCAGCATTCGTCCAAATAAGTTGTTCAGGAGATAAATAAATCGACGGGACTACTTCTACTGCATCCTTTGGAATCACCCTCGGGATTCGTAGCAAGTACCCCTTGTACTTCAAGGAACCCCGTCTTTGATTTCCATCATCTTCAATTCGAATGCTTATGCCAGTTCGAAGTAGCTTTACGATAACTCTTGCTTATTCGATCCCGGTCTCTCCGAACCAATAATCGATTGTTTCAAAATTGGTCAAGATTTGATAATCGGTTATTTAACTATCAAATATGCAAACAATCATACCAAAGATTTAATTTTATATGGAAACCAAGCTTGATTAAGTATATAAGCAACCACTAAGCCTCTTTAATGATACCATTTCATTAATTTAAAAATCACTTTGTAAATACTTGTATTAAAATACTTTACAAAAGACAAACATTTTTATGCTACTCATTTGCTATTCATTTATACTCTTTCAATGCTTAGAAAAGTATTCATATACTTATCTCATTGGTATAAGTATATTCACAAAACGCTACACTTTCAATACCTAGAATATGTAACCATATACTTATCTCAATGGCATAGGTATATTCACAAAAAAATTATGAAAGCTTTCATATTTTAAAATCATACATAAATGGGCCAAAAACAAATGTCATTTAAAAACGTTAATATTAGGCTTAGGTCCCTAGTAAGTTTCAAAATACACAAAAACCCTAGTAAAAAAAAGTGTGTAAATTAGGTCCCTAGAATTAAGTTACTAAGTAATTGCATATAGTTATGCAAATTTTTTGGTGAATAATTGCGGAATTTTCCGCAACTTTTTGAAAAAATTGCGTAAATTTCCGCAATTTTTTGGGTGAATAATTGCGGAATTTTCCGCAATTTTTTGAAAAAATTGCGTAAATTTCCGCAATTTTTTGGATGAATAATTGCGGAATTTTCCGCAATTTTTTGATATAATTGCATAAATGTCTACAATTATTCACTGAATAATTGCATAAGTGTATGTCATTATTCAGTAACTTAATTCTAGGGACCTAATTTACAAACTTTATTTTACTGGGGTTTTTGTGTATTTTGAAACTTATTAGGGACCTGTGCCAAACTGTCCCTTTAAAAACATTATTTTCTATAAACCTAAACTACTTTCCTTTTTTTGGCAAAGCAAACTACTTTCCTTTTTGGTTTAAGCAAACGGATCCGTATGGAAATTTAACCAAATATACTCACCACCACTTTCCGATTTCAAATTTGTACTATCCCTCGATTAACAATGAAGTCAAACAAGTTAGAGAACTATCCTTGCCTCGACATACATTCTTAGTTCTCACAGATACAGATGAGTTTTCCTACCTTAGAATTTAGTGTTAAGTATGAAAGGAATACTTTCCATGCCACCATAATTTAAAATGATCATTTATAGTAATCAAATCTCATTTCCTTTATAAAATCCCTTTTTATAAATCTCTTTTATATTTACAAATTCCTTTTATAGATCTTCTTTCTATTTATGAAACTCCTTTTATAAATATCATAATTTTAAATATCATATACTTATCACCAATCTTCGGTTTCAAGATAGGACTAAGTACTTTCCATAAAATGATCATTCCATATATCACTATAAATTTGCAAATGTGATTTATTATTCCAATTTATCAAAATGATCATTTTTCTTTTATAAAATATCATTTATAAATCTGTTTTTTATTTATAAATACCATTTATAAATCTATCTTTATATAAAACATTCCATATATGATCTTTCACTTATCCTAAAATATATCTATCTTCTTTTAAAACAGAATCACTTTATTATAAAAAATAAACCCTATTTTTTCTCTGTTACAATAAACATATGTTCTTATATTAACTTTTCTATAAAATAAATATATTCCAAAATACTTTTAAAACACTTCCATATAAATTAGAAGAGACTAATAAAAAGGTTGGAGTAAAATAGAGAAGTTCAAAACCATTGCTAAATAAAACGCTATAGAAAATTCCAAAAGTCAAATTTAAAATAATTCTTCGAATCGAAACTATTTTCAAATAAAAAACAGCAAATAATAGTATTTCCAAATACTATAATGAGGCCTAGAGCTATCATAGTACTTAACCAGTGTTATCATTGATCTATGCTAAAAAGTTCAACTTTGCGGCATATCAAAGTCACGTCCAATAAGGCCAACTACTAAGCTTTTGGCATTCAAAATTTTATGCGATAAATATATAAATAAATTTAAATCAACAATGGCGAGGAATACCTTAGGATCCCTCTACAAAATTCCATGAGTTCCTTGTATTTCATTTCATATGCCATCCACTTTCCAAAGAGGGAATTCAACCAAATTAACCAAAAAAATCATTCAAGTACACAGATAATAATTTATATCAACACATATATCATATAGTTTTCATTCCAAGGTGAGCTAACTCACAAAAATTCCAGCCAATGTTATGTGATCTTGCTCAATCCAAAATCGAACGACATTCAATTTGTATTCAAAATTCTACTTGCTTCAAATTTGATGACATCATCTCCAATACGTAGATAACACTCCTACGAGCGCAATGCAAAAGACCACGTTCGATTTGGACCTCGTATGAGTGAGATATGAGTTAAAAACTAAACACGAATTAAATTAGCTAAATTAACAAATTAATTTAATTTAATACTCACCCAAAAAATATAGCCCAAAGTTCCAGCCCTAAACCCACTACCCAACTGAGCTATTACTATTTACTTCCCTCCATTCTTCCCCAATTCCAAAAATCGCGTCCAGGTATTCAAAGACGAGCACGGTCGCGCTCCCCTCTCCACCGCCTCGACCACCTATGGCCACCAACTTCACTGCCAATCGACTTTCCCCTAACCCACACACCTCCAACCGTCGCCTTTTCAAACTAGATGCTGCCAATCACCGCTAGAAATTGAAATGTTGAACCCAAAAACAAACAAGCACCAAAACCCTACTTTGAACTATCACCGCTGCTACCAACCACCGAACAAGTTGCCACGGCCACCCACGATTACACCTCAACCCATATCGCTACTATCCACTGCCATTTGACCCTGAGCTCACTATGCCACTGAAAATTCCCAAATGATTGAAAACCATTCATGCACCTCTCTAAGATGATTCTGGGCACTAAAAATCTTGTGATCATCACCAAAAATCACGATTTGCTATGACGGACACAACCATATCCTTCATTCTCCATTTCGTGTTCGTCGAAATTTCTTTGTTGTTTGCCATTCACTATTATCAGACAACTACGACTACTATGCTCGATGAAAACTCAAGTGCCCATTTTTATCAAATTCTAGGGACTGTCCCTAAACTTTGCCTTTTGAAATTCTATCAAAATGTTGCTAGATTTTGAGCTATGAATTTTAAAACTTGGAAGGTGGAGTGATTTTATTTTCAAAAAATAGAAAAAAGAAGAAGAAGGTGAGATGCAAAAGTGAGGTGCTGAGTCCACTAGCACAAAAACATGAAAATATATGCAAAAAATCCAAAGACAAGATCCACTTTTTCAAGCATGAATTATGGCTTGTTGCAAAAGCTTTTGATTAAAATTTATTTTAAAATATTTCATTAAAATCAAGTCATTTTATTAACAATTGATTTTCTTTTTTCTATTATATTTGAATTAAATTTGATTATTTATATAAATTAAATACCTTGTAATGACGGCCCTGCACCTTAGGCGTAGAATAGTTGTCGAAGGAAAGAAAAGAAATAAAGAAGAGGAAATAGAAAAGAATGGAATAGAAGAAAAAGGAAACACCAAATAATCAAATAAACTGTCGTGTATCTCACATCGCATAAGATAAATTATAATAGTCAACACAGATATAAAACAGTCTAGATAGAAATAACAGCGTGAACTAATCATCAGAGTGTAAGATCCACAAAGTTATACAACACAATAATAGAGTTTATACAACTGATATATAAACTCAACTGATAAAATGTCTCTAATAATAGTAAGTCAAACACTATCAAGGCTCCATAGTGTCACACAGTGGAATATACAATAACAACTCAAATATAAGAATAAGTAAACGTCGCCTCCTGCTAATCCACTTGCAGAACTCCATATGCCATCCACATCTTCTCTCTAATCAAATCATTTAAAAGTACCTAAGATAATAAGAAACAAAGCATAAAGCCTCGAGTCAGACAACAGTCTAGTGTGAGTGATAAATAATCTCAAAATACTATAAAAGTCGATATAGTATATGGAACAGTGGGTATACAAATTGTACCTGACCTGTCCTTACAACCAAAGAGTTAGTACATAAGATCGATAATATGCTACTCTGTAACATCATAAAGGGTACTCCATACTCAATAAACTATCGGGGTGCTTAGGTATCTCCATCCACGATACCTGCTCCATACTAAGTACAGTCGGGGTGTCTAGGTATCCCTATGCACAATATCTACCTTGTGTGACATCCCTAGGATGACATGTGGCTAGTGAAGCAACCACAACAAACATAACATTCATCAAAAAATTCTAACTGTCACCCAGAGTGCTCAAGATATATAATAACTCATATGGCCTCCATACTATGAGGGACAAGTGGAAATTCCAGTTCTCCGTTGTACTCTCGTATCTCTAGCCCAAAGTGGGATACATGTCTCGCAACCCAAAGTTGGACACTAGACCCAAAGCCATAGGTCCAGGGTATACTGATCCTTGCTACCCATCCATGGGCATCCCCAATATACAATAACCTTGCTTTGAGTACAAAAGAAAACATTTCGAGTCATCGACGATCCTTTAACACATGCATATCCATCCGAGCCCTACTAGCTCAATACAATTTCCACTATCCGAAACACACCACGTTCATCCACTCCAAAACTCCTAACATGAGCCTCTTCGTTACCTACTGCATACTCTAGCCACAAATAGAAGATACAGTGTGTCTAACCTTCGGTACCTACTCCCTACATGAGTCACAATCGAAGATACAAGGCTTTCCATCATGATTTTACATCCTCATCCACCCTTGATGTGAATGAGCCAACACCTCTAGCACGATCTACAGGGTCCTGAAATTATCAACCTTGGAACCCATTTCATAAACCATCGAGTCATAATCTGAAGTACTAACTCTCATATCGAAGCGTCACAGCATCGCCTCACCATCTAAATCATTCATCCGTAGAGGAATAACATCAAGACTCTAAGTCGGTCGCACGAACAAACCATCATATCTCTCACCACGAAATCTCCTCAATTTCCATGCCAAATATTAGCCAAATCAACAATTAAAAATAGTGATGGACATTGACCACTCGGTGGTCAATACTATAACAACCCACCCTGAAACGGACCTAATATCGCCCGATGTTTGCACAAAAAATGGACAAACACCTCAAAGTCGTATGATTTAGTAGATCTTATGTGGTTTTTAGCGATTAGGATGATTTATGCAAATATATAAAAAGCAGGGGCTAAACTGTAAAAAGACTTGCAGATTTATAGTGGTTCAGCCAGAATGTGCCTACGTCCACTTCATATGTTATTTCTCTTCTCTAGTTTAGATTACAAGTACAAAGCTTTGATACAAGTAAAAGAAAGTTGTTTGAAAGTTCTCTCCGTGCTTGAGCTCTCAAAACTTGTTCCCCATTGTTGTACCCCTGCCCCTCTATTTATAGAGTGAGGCTGGGGGTAGGTGTCTTGAATGGGTATAGCTGCTGGCGGGCCTGGGTGATGCAATCTGGCTTGGCAACTTTGGTTCGGCAATGCCATGGTTCGGTAGTAGATGGTTGGAGACGAGGTCTTGGTCCAGTAGTACTTTGGTCCGGTGGTAGGTGGTTGGATAGTAGGGAAGTAGTGTTGATTCGGCAAGCATGGAAGAGGTTTGGTCCGGTAGTACTTTGGTCCGGTGGTAAGTGGTTGGATAGTAGGGAAGTAGTGTTGATTCGGCAAGCATGGAAGATGTTTGGTCCGGCAAGCATGGGAGAGGAGTTGATGTTTGGCGAAGGCTGCCTTGGAGTTGGTTCGGTAGGTCTTCGGTGGGACTTGGTCCGGCGGTGGGAGGAGATGGTCCTTGATTCGGCAGTGTTGGTTCGGTAGGTCTTCGGTGGGACTTGGTCCGGCGGTGGGAGGAGATGGTCCTTGATTCGGCAGTGTTGGTTCGGCGTTGAGTTGGTGAGACATGGCCTCGGGGGTTTGGTTCAGTGATGACGTTACACCGGTCGAGATACACCCAACACTTGCCCCCCAAAGCGGGGTATGGGCATGCACATGGCGTGCTTTGTTTGAGGTTGGTCATCCTTATCCGGTCCTGTATGCCGAACCAGTCGGTCCGGTTGTTCGCCTTCGGCTATAAGTAGGAGGCTAGGGCTTTCGATACTTCTTACCAAACAAGACAACCGAGCATTGACTTCTTGCCGAATCAGGACTGTCGCCAACGTGTTCAACCAAACCAAAGTGCTTTGCCGAACCAAAGTGTTCCTTTTCACCGAATCAGGTATTGGTCCTCTCCCTTTTTGCCGAATGAGTTTTGACCGACTGGACTTGGGGACTCCGTGTGCCGAATGAAATCATATTCTTGTACTCTGGGTGCCGAATGAACTTGTATTCTGGGTGCCGAATGAACTTGTATTCTGGGTGCCGAATGAACTTTATACACTTGATTTTTTCATTTTTCATATCACGAGCAAAATTCCGGACTACCTGTACTTGCTTGTTTATATCCTCTGTTTTAACAACATGTTTTTCCGATGTTGCAGATAATGTCTTGCAAAGCAGAAACTCGATCGGATAAAAAGAAGTCCCAGGGCGAAGGAGAATCTTCCGCAGTGCCCCTGCTCAGCCAGGACCGGAACGTCACGGAACTGCCCCGAGATCACTGGTGGACGGGTACGGCCCTCAGGGGCTTCTGAACACCTCGCCCGATTGCTTTCCCAGCGCCCTCAAGGAGGAGCAGCTTGATGTCATCTCCCGTTCTTTCGGAATTGATAGAGCGCGCATGCTGTTGCCAGGGAGAGAAGCTATGCCATATGACCCTCCTGAAGGGTACTTTGCCTACATCAGATACCACTGCATGTGCGGTGCCATCCCGTCTCTTAATGCTTGGGTAGTCAGCTTTCTTACATATCTAAAGGTGGCCCCATTCCAGCTTCAACCCAATTCTTATACTATACCGGTGAGCCTCTTCGTCATCTTTCAGAGGAAGTATGGGCGTGCTCCTTCCAATCGGAAGATCCGGTACTTATATAATCTGAGGGGTTATAAGAAGGGGTGCCCATACATCAGCTTGGAGTCAGCTATAACCTTCAAGCCGGTCTTGGATTTGTATTCTAAGTACAACATGTTCAAGAAGGAGTGGTTCTTCGTCAGGGACGACTCTGTTTCTATTCGGCGTTTCACTTCTGGATGTAAGTCGATGCTTTATTTATAACTTCTATTCTGGTTGCGATGCTTCTTCTCATACGTTTTCATTTTTTGCTAGCGACAGGTGGCTTTGCGGTTGTGGAGACTGATCGCCTGGTTCAGATGGCGGCCGAGATAGAAGCTTTCCCCGGGAGAGATAGATCAGCTGCTTACTTGATCAGAAATGCGACCCTTCTGGAGTATAATTTGATCCTTCCACAGCAGTCAGTAGTCAAGCAGAGGGAAACGGCGGAGGAGAGGGCGGCTGCTCAAGCTAAGGGAGGTGTCATAGTAGAGAGTGGTAAGAGGAAACCTTTCACGAAACCTTCCGTTGTCGGAGGTAAAAAACTTAAGAAGTCGGATGGTCCTTCCCCCAGCACTTGTCCAATTACTCAGGGGGAGGAAGATGTGGAGGAGGAGAGAGGTGAGGGTGGAGATGACCGAGAAGGTGGTGATGGCATCGGGGCCTTGCTTCCTGGGCAAGCAGGCGAGATTCAGGAGTGGATGGATGATGCATTCCGCCAAGCTTTCGAGGGGCTGGACGGAGAATCGGCTTCGGTAGAGAAATCCGGGAAAGTTGACAAGGCCGAGACCGGTGCAAGCGTGTCTTCCCAGACAATTCCAGCCAAGGTGGCTCCGACGACTCAAGGTGAACTTTTGACTTCTGCAGGCTCCATTCATGATAAGGATTTAGGAATATTTTACGATCCGCTCCCATCCTGGAACGAAATCCAGGACTTATTGCAGTATCCTACTCCTCCCCAGGGTTTGTATAACAGATGTGTTTCCCTTTCTTTTTTTAACTTTTAATTTAACGCGTTTCTTGAGTCATGGATCAATGTAAGCTTGTGACACTTGTTCTTCATATCAGGAGCAGGTAAAACGGCCAAGGCCTTAGAGCTTCGGCATAGGCTCGAACAATACAAGCTCTACAAAGCTTCCGCCAAGACGAAGCCATCGACCCACCATTCCGGGGATGTAGTCGGCTACCGTCCTCTTCTCGGGGTTATTGAAGAGGGTATTCAAAAGAGAAAGAGGAGTCATCCCTTATCCGAACCTTCACTTGGTCCTCAGCCCCCAATTCAGCCTCTTCACGATATCACAGAGGAGGATACTGAGTTTGCACTCTCTCCGCACCCATCTGAAAATCCTACCGTTACTCAGATTGATTATCCTGGCTTGGCTCATAATCCATTTGCGGGTCATCCTGATCTGTTTCCAAGTTCCCATGATATTACCTTCGATGAGGTTACCGGTGAGCACCTTCTTCCCCGCAATCCCATGGTACGGGTGCTTGATGAGGCTAAGTCCTTAGATCTCGATTTACTTACCACTCGGATAGTTACCATGGGAGACGAGGCTAAGGCTAATATTGATCGGGTGGCGGAGGAGACTAGGAAGCTAATGGGGCATCATGCCCGGCTGGTTAAGGCTGGATAGGAGATTGGGAGTGCCAACATCCGACTACGATTGATGGTTTCGGATCAGGCCAAACAGCTTGCTGATCAGGCCATTCAGATTTCTCAGCATGAGGCTGCCTCCGGGCGGTTGAGGAAGACTATGGAGGAGGCTAGTAAGGCGGAATTGCGGAAGATGGAGGCTGCCTGCAAGGAGCATATAAATATGGCCATCTCGACAGTGGACGAGGTTCGGAGGGCGGATCTTGAGCAGGTAGAGGAGCTGTCGGGGAAGCTTGAAGCCACAGAGCTTGCTCAGGTCAGGCTAAAGGAGGAGATGGAGGCGATGAGGAGGTCCCTTCAGGCTGACTGCTCGCGATACCGACTGGAAAGGGATGCTGCCATTGCAAGGCTATCGGTTTCTGAGGCTCGTATGAGGGAGTTTGAGGAAAATGAGGGGATGATGGATGATATGCTGCTGGATATGTACTTTCACATTTGGAAACAGGGCAACTTATCTTGGATGGACGACTACCCTCAGGTTATGGCTAGGATTTACCTCAGGGCTTTAGAGGAGGCTAAGGCTGAGGTGGATAAGGAGGGTGGAGCGGCCTTTAGGATGGATGCGGTTACCGATCAGTTCACCAAGGAGGAGAAGATAGCGGTGAAGGAGGGGATGACGACCAAGACGATCAAGGGGACGTTGCTGGTAATCTCTTCTTCATTAGTTTCTTCTTTCGTTAACTCTGTTGCTTATCACTAATGATTTCTCTTCTTGCCTGATCAGGCGGTCAACACCAACAAGACAAGGTTAAAGATCCAATGCAGCCAGCTCCCTGATTCGACCTGGATGTTTCTTTTGGTTGACTCAATACTGTTACACATGTTGGTTTTGAAACAGTAACATGGCTTTCAAGCTATAATGGTGCTACTTGTAATAAGAGATTTGATTTTCGGCATGTAACTCTTAACTTATGATAATTTCGTTATATATGGATGTTTTTTGTAGTCTTAACGTGCTGAATAAGAAATATAGCTATGCGTGTACTTGTGATTCAGTGGTATTTGATGCTAAGTTCCTGCTTAAAGTATAATTTCATATCTTGTAATACTAACGTGATGTGAAAATAAACTATAGCTATGTTTTTAGGCACACAAAAATAAAATACCGTCCCTCCTGCTTTAGCTGTAGACGGCGGCTTTAGCGTGACTGAGTATGAAAATGTGGTCGAGTTCCCGACCATCCGGTCTCATTAGCGAATGCCTCCTATTCTGTGACCTATGCTTTAGGGATCGTTATAGAGGATAAGAGGAAAGTTTTAAAAATAAAATGGAAATATAGGAAATAATAAAAACTTCCAATCACGGAAGGCCGTCGATGTGCTTAAGTTCGTGGCAAACGGGTTTTGTAGTCACTTTCCCTAGCTGTGGGTCTTGGAGACATTTGTCACCCATCTTACGCCTCCGCGGGGAGTTAATTATTTTTTACCTCAGCCGTACTTATGGCACATCGGAGCCGAGATCGCGCACAGTAACTACCCGAGCCATTATGGCCCGTAATCGTGGGTATTATTCGATTTATCGTGGCCGGCTAGCGTGGGTGCCGATCGTCAACCGTGAACTGCTCCTGGCTGGCCACACCTTATGTTGGGGCTTATAGTCGGTTCACGGTTGCCGGTGAGCCGAACGCCGTAATGAGCTGCCTCGGCTATAGTCGGCCTTCTCGGTGGCTTATAATCGGCTCATTACAGTTGGCTTTAAGGGCCGTCGCGATCAATGAGTTAACCCGCAGCAGAGGGGTGCTGGACCAAAAGTGTCTCATTGGCGAGGGCATAGATTCGCATAGTACCTGTCAGGTCTTGTCCAGGCGAAGTTGCGCTGTGGAGTGCTTTGAATTGAAACGCTGTATGCACAGGATTTTGTTCAACAGAAAAGGATAAAGTTAACAAGCAGCCAAGATATAAAGAAACAAGTTAAAAAAGAGACAAGGTTTTTTAAAGTGGTTCGACACGAAAATGCCTACGTCCACTGATTCTCTTTGTTAATTCACTTCATATGGGCAATACAAGTTAAGAAAAGTATCGACGGAGGTGTTGGATGTTCCATGCCCTCTGGAACACCTCTCCGTCCACTGTTGACAAAATATAGGCTCCGTTGTGGAGATCTTTATGAATTACATATGGTCCATCCCAGATCGGGTCTAGCGCCCTGGGGCGAGGGAAGATTTGCTTGAGGGCAAGATCCCCTTCTTGTAAGGTACGATGCTTGACTTTGGAGTTGTATTGTGCCGCCACTTTTTGTTTGTGGACTACTGCTTTAAGGACTGCATCATTTCTTCTCTCCTCAACTAGATCTAAAGACATGTGAAGGAGTTCTTCGTTCTCTTCTGGGTTATAGTGGATCCTACGGTGGGAAGGCACAATGGTTTCAACTGGGAGCATAGCCTCTGATCCGTATGCCAAAGAGAAAGGAGTGTGCCCCGTTGATGTTCTGAAAGATGTGCGATAGGCCCATAGTGCCGTAGGAAGTTCATCCACCCAAGCGCCCTTTGACTTTTCGAGCTTCTTTTTTATTAGAGTTTTCAGAATTTTGTTGACGGCTTCGACTTGTCCGTTTGCCTGGGGATACGCTACGGATGAGAAGCTTTTGTGAATTCCGTGCTCTTGGGACCAGTTGGCGAATTCCTCGCTGTCAAACTGAAATCCATTGTCTGATATGATTTTGAGTGGGACTCCGTACCTGCACAGAACATTTTTGATCAAGAAGTTAATAACTTTTGCTGAAGATACTTTATTCAGAGGTTCCGCTTCCACCCATTTGGTGAAGTAGTCGACTGCCACTATAGCGTATTTGGCCCCGCCTCGGCCCATTGGTAGTTCGCCGATTAAGTCAATTCCCCATACTGCAAAGGGCCAAGGGCTAGTCATTTGAGTAATCTCAGTCGTTGGCAGCCGCGGAATCTTAGCAAACTTCTGGCATCTGTCACACTTTTTGACGAAATCCAAGGCGTCCTTGCTTAAGGTGGGCCAGAAGTATCCATATCGTAGTGTCTTTTTTGCTAATGTTTGTCCTCCGGTGTGATCTCCGCAGCTTCCTTGATGAATGTTGGATAAGATTTCCCTAGCTTCCCTCCCAGCGACACACCTTAATAACGGGTTAGAGAATCCGCGTCGATAGAGTATGTCTTCTTGTATTGTGTAGCGGGAAGCTTTTCTCAAGATTTTCTTGACTTCGTTACGCCCGTTGGGTATTGTGCCGTTTTGTAAGTAGTCTCGGATGGGAGTCATCCAAGTGGCCTCTTTGGTTGCAGCTATCAGATTCACTTGCTCAAAACTTGGGGTCAGTTTCTTTGAGATGGTTACTGCCTCGAAGATGGCGCTGTCTCTCACACTTGCTTGCTTTGCCAATTCATCGGCCTCTTGGTTCGCTTCCGGGGAAATGTGTTTGACTAAGTAGTGGTCCAATCGGCTGAGAAGTAACTTGGTCTTCTTTAAATATGCTATGAGTCGTTCTTCTCGAGCTTGGAATTCTCTTAGTATTTGATTAACAATAAGTTGAGAATCGCAGTGAAGACACAAAGAATTGGCTCCGATTTCTATGGCAAATTCTAGTCCGGCTATCACTACTTCATATTCTGCATCGTTGTTGGTGGCAGCGAACTCCAACCTTATAGCATAGTGCAGTTTGTTTCCCTTGGGAGTGATTATTACCACACCTGCCCCCGAGCCTTGTTCGTTCGATGCACCATCCACAAAGAGATTCCACTTGATGTCTTCTGCTATTTCCAATTGCTCCTTATCTTCGTTGGTAGTGAATTCTGCAATGAAATCAACCATGGCTTGTCCCTTGATGGCGGTGCGAGGGTGATAGGTGATATCATACTGACTTAGTTCGATGCACCATTTAAGTAGTCGCCCAGAAGTGTCGGGACGGTGGAGTACCTGCCTCAGTGGCTGATCAGTCAGAACTTTGATGGAATGGGACTGGAAGTAGTGACGCAGTTTCCGGGATGTGATTAGTAAACAGTATGCTAGCTTCTCAAGTTTAGGATATCTGACTTCTGCCCCCGTAAACCTCTTACTGACGAAGTAAACTGGCCGCTGCGTGCGGTTGTCTTCCCTTACCAAGGCAGCGCTTAGGGCGTGAGATGACACAGCAAGGTACAGGTATAATTCTTCGCCTTCGCTTGGAGTCGAGAGTACCGGTTGTTTCTGGAGGTGTTCGATTAAGTTAAGGAAAGCGGTCAGGCATTCGTCGGTCCATTCGAACTTTCCTTTGTCTTTCTTTAGAGCTTCGAAAAAGGGGACACACTTGTCTGTTGCTTTGGAGATGAATCGGCTTAGGGCGGCCACTTTTCCATTCAGGCTTTGCATTTCCTTCCGAGTGGAAGGTATATTGATATCCCTTAGCGCTCGTACTTGTTCAGGGTTTGCTTCAATCCCTCTGGCATGGATGATGAATCCTAAGAACTTTCCTGATGACACTCCGAAGGAGCATTTTAGAGGATTCAACCTCATTCCATACTGTCGAAGTACTTGAAACATCTCGCCTAGGTGGCTTACGTGATCGTCGGCTTTCCTTGACTTTACCAGCATGTCATCCACGTATACTTCCATAGTTTGCCCTATTAGCCCCGCAAACATCTTGTTGATGAGGCGCTGGTAGGTGGCTCCTGCATTTTTAAGTCCGAAGGGCATTACCTTATAGTAGTATAAACCCCGGTCGGTGATGAAACTAGTGTGGTCTTGATCGGGAGCATGCATAGGAATTTGGTTATACCCTGAGTATGCGTCCATAAAAGATAAGAGCTCGTGCCCGGCTGTGCTGTCTACAAGCTGGTCGATTCGGGGAAGGGGGAAGCAATCCTTTGGGCAGGCGTCGTTTAGATTGGAAAAGTCAATGCATGTTCGCCACTTCCCATTAGCCTTCTTTACCAGCACTGGGTTAGCGATCCATTCCGGGTAGATGGCTTCTCGTATGAAGTCATTGGCGAGCAGATTCTTTACTTCTTCGTCGAGGGCTGCTGACCTCTCTGCCCCCATACTTCTCTTTTTTTGTTTTACGGGCGCCTTGGTAGGATCAATGTTTAATACGTGGCATGCTATGTCAGGGGAGATTCCGGTCATGTCAGCGTGTGACCATGCGAATACATCCAAGTTGTGGCGGAAAAAATCGATGAGTTGTTCCTTCAACTCTGCTTTTAGTTGGGACCCAATTTTCAATAGTCTACTTGAGTCGTGCTTGTCTACAGATACAAACTCCATAGCCTCTGCAGGCTCGGCGGTGGCCTCCTCCCCTTTGTCCCTAGGGTCTAATTCATTGAAAGGGTCGCTGGTATATCGAAGAGGAGGGGCTTTCTTTAGTTGCTATGCTTCTAGACTTTTCGTGCAGAGGGCAACCTCTACACCCTTCCCTTTATCCTTCCTGTGGTTGTTGTGAAGTTCAGTCACATAGCAGTCTCGAGCAACGTCCTGGTCTCCTTCTACTTCTCCTACTCCATTGTCCGTTGGAAATTTCATTTTTAGGCACCATGGGGCTAGGACAATTTGGAAGTCAGACAAGGTTGGCCTTCCTAAGAAGGCGTTATAGGCCGAATGGTTTTCTATTAGCACAAACGTCTGTTTTGGTACAACGGAGCGGGGATGGCTTCCAATCTCAACAAAGAGGTCTAGTTGCCCGAGGGGCATCTTCGCATCTCCAATGAAACCGTGTAGTGGTTTATCGCATGGAGATACATCCTTCATTGATAATTTCATTTTGTCGAATGCATGTTTGAACAGGATGTTCACTGAGCTTCCAGTGTCTACTAAGATTCGGTAAACTTCGGCGGGACCGAGCCGGGCAGAGATAACCATGGGATCCATGTGAGGGTACTGCCTTCCTTCCAGGTCACGCTTACCGAATGTGATGTCATCACTTTCTTTCCGTTTCGGGTGGCGTTCTACTATAACCGAATTGGCACAGTCTTTACTATCTCTAAGCGACTTTCCATATCTTTCCATCTCTTTCCAGCTCTTGTCTGCGATGTGCGGTCCTCCTGAGATGGTATGGACCACTATCTTCTCTTGACTAGAGCCGCTAGCATTGCGGTTTCCTCTGCCGGTCTCCGGTGAGGGTAGCCTTGGGTTTTCATTGGCAGGAGCTGGAGTCCTGTCCTGACTTTTTACATAGCGTTCCAGTTTCTTCCTTCTGATGTGTTCCTCAATCAGATCCCGGAGATGATGGCATTCATTGGTATCATGCCCGTGAGATTCGTGGAAGCGGCAGAACTTTCCAGACTTCTGCGCGTTATCTGATTCCTTCTTGTATGGTGGGCGTTTGTATCTAACTTCGCCTTGGGTGGCAAGGAAGATATTTTCGACGGTCTCGTTCAAAGGAGTGTAAGTGTCGAATCTCGGCCCAGGCCGATATAGGCGCTTTTCTCCCTTCTTGCCCCCAGCATTGTCTCTGGAATCATTTCTTCGAACGTCCCTTGCTACAGCAGGGGCGTTGCTGTGAGTTGCCTTATTTTGCTGTCCTGACTGCCCCTCAACGGCAGCATCCTCAAGCCTCATATATTTCTCGGCTTCATGGAAGAAATCGGGTAAAGTAACTGGTTTTTCTTTCGTCAACCTTCTAGCAAATTTAGTGTCCGGATGCACACCACTACAGAGGGCCATTAGGATAAGCTTCTCATCGGCATCTTGGACCGCGGCTGCTGCGGCATTGAATCGGGTTAGGTATTGTTGCAGTTTCTCTCTAGGTTTCTATTTGACGCTGGATAAGGAATAAGCGTCCTTAGGTTGTTCCACATGGATGCGGAACTGACTGATAAACTTTTCTTTCAACATTTTCCATGAGCTGATGGATCCCTGGGGTAGATGACAGAACCAGGAGGTAGCGAGATCTGCTAAGAAGAGCGGAAAGCATTTGCATAGTACTCCCTCTGTCGCTCCACTCATGAGCATATGTTGTGTGTACCTCTGTAAGTGTACAACGGGGTCGGAGGTTCCATTGTTGGCATCTTCCATTCTCGGGGAGTGATAGCAATTTCGATATTACGGGCGAAAAGGCTGGTTACCCTAGCGCCTATCCCTCGATCTCTTTGCTCCCGCTGGACGCACTCTCTGAATAAGCGTGCCATCCTTTCATTAGAATTTGGAGCAGATAGAAATGAGTTTGGTTCTGTTCTGTGGGATTGATTCTGTCCAGATGACCTGTAGGGATGGTATCGTCTATCATTCCTCATATTTTCTAATGGCTGCCTTTGATCTTCTGGGAGCATGCTAGGGTCAGCTACAGTTGGCCCTTGCCTTGATCTTCCCCTGCTGGGTTCTGATCTAAGCACTTCCTCGGGTCCAACATCGGGCTGGACTCTAGCTCGGCCCCGTTCACTGGCGTTTCCGTGGTTAGGCAGTATGACAGGCTCAGCTACAGTTGACCTTCGCCCGGTACCTCCCCCGTTGGGTTCGGTACCAAACGATTCCTCAGGCCTAACTTCGGGCTGTGCTCGATCTCGGCTCCTACCATGGCTACTTCTGCCGTTAGCTCCTTCGAAGAAGGAAGATCTTTGTTGTCTCTGAGATCCTCCAGACTGGGACTCGCCCCATGATTCAGTGTTGCGATTGGACTCTTCAGCATCCCTTAAGCGTGACATGAGATGGTCCACCAAGGCTTCCTGCTGGGACGTGAAGCGGTTAGTTACTTCAACCACAACCCTGTCCAAATCTGCCCTAGTAATTGCTGCGGGCTATTCTGTGGCAGGAGTGGTCGGATTAGCCTGTCCTTCATTTGTTACTGCTACTGGAGGAGGACGATTTACTTGATTCATGGCAGCTGGATCTGGAAGACTGCGGGATGCGATGTTTTTTCCTTTGTTAACATCTTTTCTCTGTTTAGGAGGCATGTTTTCCAAGTGGCAAACGATGCTGTTAGGAAAAATGTTAAGTGGATGAAGCTGAAGCTTCGAGCTTCTAGTTCTCAGTGAAAGCACCAAAAATGTTTGCACAAAAAATGGACAAACACCTCAAAGTCGTATGATTTAGTAGATCTTATGTAGTTCTTAGCGATTTGGGTGATTTATGCAAATATATAAAAAGCAAGGGCTAAACTATAAAAAGACACGCAGATTTATAGTGGTTCAGCCAGAATGTGCCTACGTCCACTTCATATGTTATTTCTCTTCTCTTGTTTAGATTACAAGTACAAAGCTTTGATACAAGTAAAAGAAAGTTGTTTGAAAGTTCTCTCCGTGCTTGATCTCTCAAAACTTGTTCCCCATTGTTGTACCCCTGCCCCTCTATTTATAGAGTGAGGCTGGGGGTAGGGGTCTTGAATGGGTATAGCTGCTGGCGGGCCTGGGCTGATGCAATCTGGCTTGGCAACTTTGGTTCGGCAATGCCTTTGTTCGGTAGTAGATGGTTGGAGACGAGGTCTTGGTCCAGTAGTACTTTGGTCCGGTGGTAGGTGGTTGGATAGTAGGGAAGTAGTGTTGATTCAGCAAGCATGGAAGAGGTTTGGTCCGGTAGTACTTTGGTCCGGTGGTAGGTGGTTGGATAGTAGGGAAGTAGTGTTGATTCGGCAATCATGGAAGAGGTTTGGTCCGGCAAGCATGGGAGAGGAGTTGATGTTTGGCGAAGGCTGCCTTGGAGTTGGTTCGGTAGGTCTTCGGTGGGACTTGGTCCGGTGGTGGGAGAAGATGGTCCTTGATTCGGCAGTGTTGGTTCGGTAGGTCTTCGGTGGGACTTGGTCCGGCGGTGGGAGGAGATGGTCCTTGATTCGGCAGTGTTGGTTCGGCGTTGAGTTGGTGAGACATGGCCTCGGGGGTTTGGTTCGGTGATGACGTTACACCGGTCGAGATACACCCAACACCCGAGTAAAACCCCGTTGAACTTTTGGCTCAATGTGAGCTTTTAGGATGATAAAATTAAAAACAATTCACGATACATAGAGCATCTATCTATATTTTCAGAATCTCACAACGGAGTGGATAAAATATAATATCAGAAACAAGTACCTATTTCACAAAGTAAACCATTCAGAACCATAGCATGTTAAATATTACAACATATTTACATAAAGCCTCAATAGTACAGTATCTCAAAATAACACAACTATCTGAAATTGGTACGATAAAAGTACTTAAAAAGCATAAATAAATAAATCACTACCATAAGTCTTCACCTTCACCTTTTTCTCTTAAATCAGCATTACTCTCTCTAACCCGTGTTATAATGAGGATTGAGTCCAAACAACAAATGTCCAATGAAATGGAACTCTCACGCTTTACCATAATTGTACTTGGACAGTATCATTTAAATTAGAGTATGTCTTATGTATTAAGATCATAACATACATATAAAGTCAACTGTAAGCCCGAAGGCTCTTCCCATCTGACCATACAAAAGTCAACTGTAAGCCCGAAGGCTCTTCCCATCTGACTATACAAAAGTTAGATGTCTCTTCCAATTTGACTATATAACACTAATGCAACTAACATCAATGATACAAGGGAAAGCACCTAAACAAATAAATACCCTTTATTGGAGATCAGGTAGACTCTAACCATTTAATACCTATAAAATAGGCAGGTCCTTGTCACTTAATACCTAACCCATTTCCAAACTATAACAGAACTATCATTAATGATGTGGGAGCGAGAACCTCAAAACCAATTAATATCTCTTTCCATGGGATTTAGGTAGACTCTTACCATTTAAGACTTATAAAATAAGCAGGTCCCCATCATTTAAGATCTAACCCGAGGCAGGTCCTTACATGATTCTCAATAGTAGACATCGTAAGAAATCCAACCAGGTCACTTAATACTTCTCCTAAAAAGAGGCAGACATTATCATAACCACTTATTACCTAAAACCCATAGCGGACCCCTCCGAAGGATTTCACCTACCATACCCAAAACACAATTTATGACCCATAACCCACTCGTGGCATCTCATATTAGTCCGACTATTCGTAGGTACTGGTAGTCATATTGACTGGGCAGGTTTACCCTAAAGAATTAGGACTAACCTTGAATCCACTATAGTTATTTATTATAGGTGATGCCCCCACATTAGTCTGCTAAGCCATACCGCTGGTAGCCAGATTTAACTGGGCAAACTTCTGTGCAGCTTTAGACAACCTCACATCCCTATAACTTAGTCATAACTTATATGTATATCCACTATATATATACATCATCCTACCTGAATAATAATTGACACTATATAAGGTGTCCCCTTATTACGCCCCTAATTGGGGATTAATTCCCTAGTTTACTCTAACTCCCTTCCAATAAATTATTATTACTTAACTCTTCTAATAATACTAATTTTCATGCTTAATATGCAATAATCTATATGTTATACACACACACTCTTATATTTACGCGTGGAATTTAGGGTCTAAACATTATGTTACAACAATTCAGTAATAATTCAGTTACAAGGTATTTTGAAATATTATTCTCGCATAAATCTATAACAAAAATAAAAACTTCTACTACCATAGCCAAATAAAATAGATTTGTACAAACATGGAATACCTACAACTTGTTCCACATTAATAAATTAGAATCCCTTCTCTATATTAAAGAACATATCTTCACAAATTAGATCGCTTATGTTCAATTCAACCTTTATATACATCATTTTGGAGTGAGAAAGGAGTTCCCTATTTATTTAAATGATAGAAATTGATGGTGCAAACTGTAAACAAATTCAATTCATACTTTTCACACCATTTCTAATTTATTTCTTTTTAAACCCTTCAACACTTCAATTTAGAATAGGGGAATAGGTTGAATGGGCCATTGATTATTTGATTCTAAACAAATAATTAGATTTTAATATACTATGACCAAAAATAATTATAATTCCTACATATACAAAGATTGATATTTACTTGGGAAATTTTGTGGGTTTTAGATGTTATATTTTCATTTACCAAAATTTCTCAAGGCAAACATCAAACCCACATAAATACTATTCGACTACAAAAATGTGAAAAACTTGATATTTCCACTCACATAAAACTGTTTGCTTTATAACCTAATTTGAGTCCACCACGTCTAATTCTTTTTCAGATCTCCCTCTTTTGAGATATACAACAAGGTGAATTGTATATAGAAATTTGACATAGAATCAGAAACTAGAGAGGAGTAGAAGGAGAAATCAAAAGAATAAAGCGTCTAAACCTCTTACTTGAAACACTAACTGATTCGGAAATCTAAAGAAGAAGAAGAAGAGATTTGATTTATAACGCTCCCAGTCCTCTGTTAGATCTTCTCTTTTTTAAATATACAACAAATAGATTGTACATATAGATTAGATTTCAAAAATTAGAAGATGGGGAGAAGAATGTTTAATTTAAATTAAAGATTAGAAATTAGAATTACTTACCTAAAAGTTTGTTATTCCTGAAACTCTAAGGAGAAAGAATTTAACAGAGCTTTGCAGGCGTTTCCAAAATTTTATAAAGGAAAACCGAGGGTCTATGGGTCTATTTATAGAGGTGGGAAGGAATGATGAAAATTGGATTAAAAATAAACAAATCCAGAATGTTAAAAATAAGAAAACCCTAGCCACCTCACACCCTAACCGGTCGACCGCCTCGACCCATCAATCGACTTCTAATGGTCGTTCGTAGTTCAGGGGTTGACCGGTCCCTTTACTGTGAACGTATGTTTTATTTTTTGTTTATATTTTATTTATTAACTTGATTAATTTTAAACACCGTTAATGTTAACGTTATCCTTAACGTTACTTCCAACCCAAGCCATTCTTTAGAAATTCAAAATTCAAAATTTTAATTTCAAATTCAAATATTTAAAATTTAAACTTGTTTGAATTAATTTCAATTTCAGACTTCAAATGCCCATAACATTTTCATTTTAACTTTGATTTTAACATACTATGTATGGAAATTGACCGCGGACAAAATAATGCAACTTCCATGACCAAATTTCAACATTTACAAAATTTTCACTTTTAAACTTATTTTAATTATTTAATTTCTTATTAAATTTTGTGGGTTGTTATATTTTCCGACCTTAAAAAGGATTTCCCCTCGAAATCACCAAGTGAAGATGGTGTAACGCGCGCTTAACAACCATGTTATACAACCAATTTATTTACAATAATTTACACAACCATCTAGTTAACCAAAAATGCATGTGATTATGTATGCAAACATAATATAGGTAAGCTCAATCTTAGCGTGAATGCAGGGTCGTGACATATAAGCATGTATGCAAGCACCCTAAATATACATGAAATTCTGTTTGAGTGCAAAAATTATAGTAAAAAGTGTGGCAATCTTCTCCTACCATCCAATCTAGCAACCACACTACAACCAAAATCCTATGTTTTTGGAGAGAGAAGTTTACCAGAGGAAAGCTCGGGACGAGAATCATTCATCTTTTCTTCAGTTTCCATGTGCTTTTCGCTGGGTTATCTACCCATCTAGTAAAATAAACCGAATTTCTTTGTTACGAAGCCTCTTAATACCATGCTCCACTATGTAGCTGGGAGCATGAGTGGGTCATGGGCTCCGTTTCAACATTAATTAATTGATCGGGCTCTACTACAGAGGCAATGCCGTGCAGACATTTCCTGAATTGTTGGACGTGAAAGATGTCATGGACTTCCGCTAACTTGTCCGTAAGCGCCACCTAATAAGCAAGTTTGCCTCACCCACTCTATAACTGAGAAAGGCCCCCAAGAACCTAAGCTCTAACTTTCTAGAAGTACCAAACCTCATTAATATTCTAAAAGGGGAAACCTTAAAGAATACCATGTCCCTTCTAAAAACACCAATTCCTATCTTCGCCTGTTAGCCTAGGACACATGACCTTCCTGTTTGGCCTTCAACTGCCCCCTCAACACTTCTACCTTCTCCAAGGCCTTCCAAAAAACCATGATGCAAACTTTCCAAAATTCCTAAAAATTCTTGTTTACCCTTTCTATTTAACTGTCAGTATGCAGGTGGTAAAAGATGCTAAGATCCAAAGTCGTTCCCAAAGTAGATTGCAAGACTCCTCCACAATTTCCCTAATGAACAGTGGGTCTCAATCGCTAATAATGCTAATTAGAACTCAACGTAGTTGCACCACGCCCTTAACACAAATCTGTACTGGAGATGCTACAGTCCTATTACTTACAACGGAGGTAAAATGAGCCAATCTACTATAACCTATATAACATTGTTGCCTCCAGGTAACCCATCTATAAAGTCCATCGATATATGCTCCCAATTCCAATTCAAGACCTCCAATGGTAATGACAATCCATCGGTCATGCCTTGCTTAGCTTTATTCCTTTGGCATGTCAAACATCTAAAACAAACATAGTGGCTCTTTCTTCATCATTGACCAATTAGAAAATTCTCTTCATATGTCTATACACCTTATCACATTCGGAGTGAATTGTGTCACTCCATAAGTTTTGGGTTTGAAGCATTCTAAGCTAATTTCCTTACTAACTTTCAGTCTTACCTTCGGTTTATAGCTAGTTAAGTGTTCTTATAAAATTTCCTTATTGGCGATATTCCTCAATATATATTTATTTAATAGTCCAATCCCATCCCTAAAATCAGCACAGTGATAAAATAGGAACATGCCTTATAAAATATTAAATGCTTTTCCCTAAAGGAGACAACTAGTGATTTCAACCCAAAAACTCTAAAAGAAAATTTTACTGGAAGTTACCCTAAATCATTAACGGGTGTTAACAATGTTGTGGTTCTAATGCTCCTTACTAATTGAAGATGTACATTCCTATAATGTCAATTCCACCATTACCCACCTTTCTAAATTTTCCTTCTTAGTACTAATAATTATCTATTATACATAATAACTGGTTAATAATGTCAAAATTAACAATCTCTAATCGATCCTTATTTAATCTCTTTAAATCCATTTACGAGTTTCAAAATCTACTTATTACGAGTATTTAATCCCTCCATAATACAATATTAGCTTCCTTAATCAGTCCCTTATCTAGTTCCCTTCTTATTCTCTATTAAATACAAATTTATTATCCATTACATCTGTAATTAATGTGTAACGACCCGGATTTTTGAACGATTTATAATTACATATTGGAATTGTTTAATAATTGAATCTTGAATTTAAAGGGAATAAAAATGATTTCGAAAGCTTATTTAAATTCTGTTTAAATAAGAATTATACGGGAAGCTTTTAATTTAGAATTAAAAGTGAAAAAAATCATTTTAATAATAAATCATTTTAATTAACGTGTGAAATTATCATTCTGGGGCACTATCTCAGATTTTGATGAAACTAGTGCCATTGAATCTAGAATAATGAATTGTTATACGCCATCGAGTTTAGTGACGAGCGGACATATTGTTTGGTTGTGTGAGCACGAAACGCATTGCAATTGATTTTTGGAATTATAATATGGTATAATATGAATTTAAAAGCTAACTTCTGTATATAGTGGAATTGTATCCCGATACTAGTTCTATTGTGTTCGAAATTGGCGTAATTAGCTATAAATGCCAATGAGCACGCCTCGTTTGGAGTTTGAGATTTTGGGGGCTGAATAGTGTTTTAAATCTTCTATATAAGGACCCCACTTTTATTTTATTTTGCAAAACTAAAACCCTAACCCTAATTTGGCTGCTCCATCCAACAACCGATATTCCTCCAGCCTCTAAAGGCCGTACTAGCTATCGGGGTCAACTTGAGAAAGGTAGGTGAGGGGAAGGGGAGTTCATCGGTGGTGACTGATCATTGAATGGTGGAGCGTGGTGGAGTCGATCTGGAGTTGAAGGAGGTGACGACTATGGCCTGCATCCCATGATCGACGACGAGGTACGAGGCGAGGCTTGTGGAAAAGGGGACGTCATGGCCTGGGGAGGTCGGGGACAGCGTGTGGCGGCGTCAGGTCATCGGCAGCGCTGGTAATGAAGGAGGAAAGTCAAATTAGGGTTGGGTTTTCTTGCGGCCTTGGTTTTTTATGAAAGATAGAGGAAGATAATAGTTTAATTACCTAGATTAATTAATGTTAATTACAATTTAATTGTCTCTAAGTTCTAACGATGGTATCTTGCTCATACAAGGTCCGATTGAGGTGCTGTTTTTGTCCTTGCATTTGTATCGGGATTATCTATGCAATGGAGTTGGAGTTGTCGAGTTTGTAGCTTGTTGGAATTTTAGTCAAAATCGAACGACGTTTGATTTTCGACTATTCAAAAATGTGTAAGCGTTAGTTAGAGCTTGGATGAGTTTTACTCACTGGTTATTTATATATTGTTGTATATATAGTTGTTGTTGTATTGAAACTATAAACTACATAATGAACATATTACTTTTGGACCCCGCCTTGTTTTTTAAAATAAGTGAGAACATTATTATTGAGTATAATATCTCGGTTGATCATCTATAACATGTATCATGGCCTAGACTATATGTTTACAAATTTGATATTGCTATGTGAAAAGTGATAGTATGTTATGTATGTTAGAAACGACATAGTCTTTATAAATGTGCTTTCAAATCCCTGATATTTGATATATGTTAAATTGGATAAAATGTGATATATTATTGTTGGTGTCAAAATTGGCCACTAACACCCAGTTGTATGAAAGCACCAATATCTAATCAAAGATCTCAGATAGTATCTAATGTTGAGAATATAATATGAAGAAAAAACAAATTAAATTGAAAGCAAGTAAAAAGAGACAAGATTTATAGTGGTTCGGCTAACTCTGGCCTACGTCCACTCTAGAATAATCCTTTTTATTATATTGTAGTATGTTTACAGTTATAATCCAAAATCCAAGAATAAAATTGGCAGAGTGTAGCCAAGTTTAAAGATAAAGAGAAGCAAAAAGAAGATCCTTTTTCTAACACCATGCTATTGTATTTATAAAGGAAGACGTCCACGAATCGGGCTAAAATTTCGGTAGAAGAACCTCCAGGCCATAACGAGGCCGCCGAAGAATTTTCAAGCCCATTGGGGCCCACAATAGTGATCGGTACTGATCTTTGTTTTGGTTTCCAAATAGGATCTAATCCATCTATGGGGTTCCCCATGTTGTTAGCTACTTGCCCTCCAAATTTCATGCCATTCCGACTTACGGTTTGTGAGATATCCCGTTTTTCGTGAAGTGGTGTTGCATACATTTTGATTTCAGCCGATCCCTATGGAGGGATAGGGGATGATCCCTTCAAACTCCTCCAAATGACATGTGATCCCTAGGGGATCTTCTCCATGTTGTATTATGTATAACCTCCAAGTTTCATGCCAATTGGATTATTACAACTCGAGTTATTGATCAATCTTTGTTGTAATATGCTACGATGGCTGATTACAGCCGACCCTACAGAGAGATAGGGGGCGATCCCTCTAACTTACTCCAAATGATGTGCGATCTCTATAGGGTGTTCCACATGTTGTAGTAAGCTTATGCTCCAAGTTTCATGTCAATTGGATGTTTATATTTTGAGATATTGATTGTTTTCAATTGAGTTATACTTGCTTGGCTAAAATATGCCAACCCCTTTTATACCGATCCCTTTATACCGATACCTTTTATACCAATCCCACTTTTAGGTGAAGTAATTTGCCCATAACTTGAGCATACAAACTCCAAATGACTTGAAATTTTAAATATAGCCTTGTGGGGCCTTCCTTTATCACTTTATAGCCGTTACACCCAGTTTGGGACAAAACTTGAGGACATGTACCGATCCCCTAGGGGAAAGGATATGCACCGATCCCCTGCCCAGGGGAGGTAATAATCTATACTTAGAATATTCTGGAGAGTCTGTCTCTTGGTCTCAATTGATCGTCGCTTCATATCATGGCCTGCACTTGATTTCTGGACCTCACAATCATCGCTCTAAGCTACTGGCCTTGATAATCATGGAGTCTATTAGGTTAAATTTGCTTGGCTATTGCCTTGGCAAATGGTGGGTTAACACTTTGTCCCTCAAAATATGCCTTGCGATAGGAACGTATGTTTTGAATTGCCATAAATCCAAAATCTATAATCCATTGATAGCTATATTTTCCAATCCAGAATTGTAACGACCCTAATTTTTACTAACATTATTTAGGACATTTAATAAGATAAAATAAATTAAATAATGTAAGTGGTAAAGAGATTAAGATTTGTATAATTATAAGGTAGCTGTACCTTAAGTAATGAATGAACAAATGAAAATTTAAAATGAAGTAAAGGTAATAAGATATGGGCAAAATAGGAATAGGTTATATTCTTATACCCTAAACCCATATTCCAATTTCATTTACAACATTCACAAACAAAACTAAACCTATAGCTTGGCCTGCCACCATTAGAAGAAAACAAGAGGAAGATAAGCAAGAATTCAAGAAGGATGCTTAATCAAATCAATTCAAGGGCAAATCTCAAACTTCTTAACAATCAAGCTAAGGTGAATAATAGATTACATCTCATTTTTATTGCTATCAGTTTCTAGGTAAGTTCCAAATTTATTTTGCAAGAATGTTTCCATGTTTTGATTGTTTAAAAGGATATATATATATATATATATATGTGCTTGTTGATGATTTATGCTATTTCATATAAATTCTATGATAAGATTTGATTTGAAAAACCTATAAAATGACATCCAAATGGCTAGTGTTTTTGATATAAGGTCAAAAACATTATTTTAGGGATGGGTTTCAAATTTCATAATTTTCTAAGTTGCTGTGGATTTATTATGAATTTTCTAGTAAAGAAAATTGTTAAATTGGATTTGAATTATTTTCGGATATTGTATGTCGCTTTGGGTAAGAAATTTAAATAAGTTAGAAAACGTACAAAAAGTGATTTATGGGAATTTTTGGAGGATTTTCCTAAGTATTTTATTAAAGATATAAAATTATTTAAGATATGGGACTTAAATGTTTTATATGTTTATAAAAGGAGAAGGGGCAATTTGTTAATTATTTTAAATAGTTAATTACTGAATTCGGCAGCACTATTTGAAAAAGGTTTTGTAAAAGAATTGGCAACCAATTATATATTGACAAATAAGGCAAGTTAGTTGGAAAGATATTACTTTAAAAAGTTAAAAAATCAGTTTTGTAAAGGTTTATTGCTTCGCCACTTATAGCAGCCACCTTTCGACCCCATACATTCGCCTCCTACCAAGTTTAAACCAATACACATGGTATCAATGCTTTAGTACGTAGTGGATTGGAGAAAGGTGGAAGGTGTATAGTCAAAACGTGCTTTCGAAGGGGTAGAAGTAGCTCTTTTAAACTTGGAATTATTTTGGTTATAAATAAGGCTTTCGAAGGGGTTGGAGCTTTCGACTTAACCAACTTACTTCTGTTTATATAAAGGAAGGGCTTTCGAATGGGTCGCTGCCTTTTGTTTTTAAAACAAGCTTTCGAAAGGAGTTGAAACCCCTGCTGTCGCATTCAACCTTTCGAATCAATGACTTCGAAAGGGTTCTTTTGCCTTAAACTTTGAAGTCGCTTCTCCATGCTTTTGAAAGGGTTGGATTCGAAACCATCCACATTCTTTTACACAGGAATAATGCTTTTGAAAGAGTTGCTTTCACCCCAGTTCTTTTAAGACCCTTTGTTTATATTAAAAGTTAAACCCAAAGCTTTCGAAAGGAATGATTTTAAAAGGTTTCAAAGCTATGTTCCACAAACTTCTACTTGGACCCAATGCTTTCGAAAGGTTTGTTTTAAGCAAGGAATTTTAATTATTTCGAAAGGCGTATAATGTAGGTTTCGAAGGGGAGGTACCCTAATGTTTTCGAAAGGTTTACTTGAATCTTTAAATGGAAGGTTTCCAATGCTTTCGAAAGGCAAGTTTAAAGTGTTTTGAAAAGAGGATGTCTAAGGTTTTATAAAGCTTTCGAAGGGATACCTTCAATTATTTTGAAAGGTATGTTTTGGCCTTTGGCCTAGTGTTTCAAGGTAAAGTAGTTAACCTATTTTGAAAGGGATACTTTCAATGGAATCGAAAGGGAATGTTTAAAGTTCTTAAACAAGGGTTTCGAAGATGATATCTTGGATTTAAAACCTATTGTTTATAAGTTAAAGAAGGGCTTTAACTTGTTTTAAAAAGGATAGATAACCCTATTGATTTAGGTTTTCATCAACATTGTTTTGTGTAAAGCATATATCATGGAAAAGATATTTGAGTAAAGCAAAAAAGTATATTTTCCTTGTTTAAGTATGATTTAAAGGGTTAAATCAATTTGAAAGAAATGTTTTCAAGAAAAATTTGATGGGGTAGTTAACTCTTAGTAAATGACTCAAATATTAGAATACCAGATGGGACTGGTATTGTATAGGGTCGCGCCCTATACTTTAGCTAATAAGCCCATAGCTAATATAAGTCCAACATTCCAGTGTGTAGGGCTTTATCACAGGTAAGACTAAAATGATGTTACACACAAAAAGGAATATACAGAAAGAAAGATAGGTTATAGGTGAGCCCGCAAAACCATTAGGTTCAGTTAACCCTAGAAGAAGATAGTTAGCAGATAGCCCAGTAGTATGTCTAGTAGGTCCGAGTCATCTAATGGTTAATAGTTAGCCAAACAAAACTGTATTGTTCGGACGAATAGTACATTGATTACCTGATTTATGTGCATATATGATATTGTTATTATTACTTTAATCGGATTGATTGCAGGATTCTGATTTGCAAAAGATATGTTTTTAAAAGGGTTATTTATGAGTGGAAACTCGTTCCACTAATGGGCGTGGTCTTACATAATATCAAATAACCGAGATGTAATAGTATTATTCACACCAGGCTTTATGCCTGACTCGAAGTTTATGTTTTCCCTTAAACTCTCTGGTGCTCAAAATTTAATTTGAGTAAATTGAGAGTTAAGAGTTTTCAAGTTTAGTAGGTTGGATGAATAAGCTTCCAAGGACGTTTAGGATGTAATGCTAGCTATATAGGAGCGATTTAGTTTTATTTCCGCTGTGATGTATTAAGAATGATATATCTATTTAGTACTCTTATATTCTAAGGAGGCATCGTCATATGTCGCTTTTGGCATAATTTGTAATAATTATATTTGATAAAAACTCGGGATCGTTTTTGATTATGTATCTGAATATGAAATATTGATTTGAAATGTAACCAGAAAAGTTGTTTTAAATCTGTGTTGATTTTATTTCATATTCATGTGCTTCTGATATTACGGATGCCATTAACATTACTGTATTTTGTCATTGGAAGTTAATACTATAGATGACTGCGGTATCTATAGTGCTTAGCTTCGGGCCTCAAGATAGGGGATGTTACAACTTAGTATTAGAGCATAGGTTTATGAAACATTTAAAAGAAATTTCAAAACTTAAAATGATTTTGAAAACATAATCTTAAGGAATTAGAGAAAAGATTGGGGATATGGGATAACGCTATAGTAAAGTACTTGCATTTGATATATATAAGTCTGCGCTTTATCTCTATTCTCTCATCTCTCTTAGGTTATTCATCTGTATCTTACAAAGACTCGAATGCGTATTTTACGGACGTAAGATATGGATGCTAGAGGGGGAAGAGTTAACATTGGTGGAGGAAGCACCATAACTAATGGAAATGCCAGACCAAAAACCAGAAGGAATCCAGGTCAGGCACAAGCTACCAAAGCGGGTGCTGGAACACCGCAAGTTGATATGGGAGCTATGTACTAGTTCTTTGTCAACATGATGCAGGCAGGAGTTGCTGCAGGTTTAGTTGGAGGAAATGCTGAAAGAGGAAATCAATGAGCTCTAGTGGTCAATAATTATGTTGTGCTAAGTAGGGACTATGCCATGCTAGGAGGAAAACCGTTTACAGGGGCTGAAGATGCAATTGAAGTGGAGAGTTGGTTACTTCATTGCGAGAGGATTTTTGCTGATTTGGCGCTCAATGATGAGCAGAAATGAAGGCTTGCTTCTAGGCAATTATAGGGAGCATCATTGTAATGATGGAACAGTGTGACGGTGGGAGTTAATGAGGAGACTATGACATGGGCTGAATTTAGAAGAAGGTTTGAGGAGAGTTTTATGTCGGAGATTGCTAAGTTAACTCTGCTCAGGAAGTTTGCTGAGTTGGAGCAGGGAGATATGACGGTGCTTGAGTATGCAACCAGATTTGAGGAACTTTCAAGCTACGAATATGCTACGGTTGATACTGTTATCAAAAGGAATGAGAAGTTTATCCGTAGGCTGAAGCCTGAGCTTGTTAAGGTCACATTATCGTGTATTAGAGATCCATGCGATGTAGTTGTTGAGATGGCTTTAAGGTAGGAAGAGATGCTTGCTTATCTTGAGGGTAACAAGGCAAGGGAAGCTCAAGGAGGGCAAAACCAAAAAAGGAAGTTTTTCCATAAGAAGGGAGCTCATAAGAGTGGAGCTGCCAAGAAGGGAAAGATATAAGTTATCCGTTATAAGTGTGATAAGAAGGGACACTATGCTCATGAGTTATGGACATGCAAGGAAAGAAAGCTGATGACAAGAACGGAGTGAGATGTTTCAACTATGATCAAATTGGATATTATAAGAACTAGTGTAAGGAGCCAGCCAATGATGGAAAGGAAAGATGTTTGCATTGGAGCCAGCTACCTCGAGACCAATGACAGAGGAAAAGGGAAAAGCCGTGTTGGGAGGTACACCTTTGATTCATGGTGTATCAGTTAGAGTTCTATTTGATACCGGTACATCGCATTCTTTTATATCTCATTGTTTGGTAGATAAGCTTAACCTAGAACCCTTATACCTAGTTACTTCCTTAAGGGTTGCGAATCTGATAGGAGGATATGCGACTCTTTGGATGAGATGTAACCACCTAGAGTTTGAATTGTTAGGTCATGTATTTGTTTGCAGTTTGCATGTGTTTGATTTCGTAGGGTTCATGATCATTTTGGGTATGGATTGGTTAAGTAAATACGACACTAGGATATTTTTCCATGATAGGAAAATATTACTTAGACACCTTGATTGTAGTGATCAGATTATATAATCTGTAGAAAACCCTAGTTTTGAGGTCAATACTTAGTTAGGTGTTGTGGAGGTAGAAGAAGATTTGAATCATGTTTTCGTTGTTAGAGAATTCGCAGATGTCTTTGAGCCTGTGATAAGACTACCACTGAAACGAGCTATTGAGTTACGGACAGATTTAGTACCCGTAGCCGAACCGGTGAGTGGACCGCCAAGCAGAATGACACCTGCCGAGATGGGGGAGCTAATGGTGTAGTTGGTGGATTTGGAAAATAAGAACTTTATCAAACCAAGCAGTTCGCCTTGATGAGAAGCCGCTGTGTTTGCTAAGAAACCAGACGGATCATTGAGGTTATGTATCGATTATAATAAGTTGAATGAGAAGACGATAAAGAATCGATACTTCAATTAATTTGAAGAGGTATAAATATCTTTTCAATCGATTAGTTATGTGTCAGGAACCAAATTTGAACTGGTGACACGAGGATTTTCATTCCTCTGTTCTACCAACTGAGCTATCCCAACAATTCAGGAGCCAAATTGAATCGGTGACACAAGGATTCCGTTACCTAGGATTGACGATATGTTCGACCATTTGAATGGGGCAAAAGTACTTTTCCAGTTGGATTTGGCAACATGATTCCATCAGCTTAGAGTGGCTGAGGATAGTATTCCTTTGACGGCATTTAGAACCCGATATGGACAGTACGAATGGTTAGTAATGCCATTCGGACTAACTAATGCGCCAGCATTCTTTGTAGATTTGATGAACCGAGTTTTCTGAGAGCACTTAGATAGGTTCGTGTTGGTATTCATAGATGACATTTTGATATACTCTAAAGATGAAAGAGAGCATGAAGTTCATCTTAGAGTGGTGCTTGAGACGTTGAGGCAACATCAACTGAAAGCGAAATTTTTGAAGTGTCATTTCTGGAAGAAAGAAGTGAAGTTTCTTGGTCATGTAGTCTCAGAGAAAGGGTTATCTGTAGATCAAACTAAGATCGAGGTGGTGAATAATTGGAAGAGACCCGAGACAGTGACTGAATTAAAGAGTTTTCTTGGATTAGCTAGTCACTATCAGAGATTCATTAATTATTTTTCGTGGATAGCAGCACCGATGAATAAGCTAACTCGAAAAGATGTGAAGTTTGTCTAGACTGATAAGTGTGAAGAAGCATTCCAGAAGCTAAAAAACTTATTAACAAATGCACCTGTGTTAGTTGTTTCAAAGGGGAATCAGGACTTAGTAGTGTACACTGATGCATTTGGAACAGCGTTAGGAGATGTTTTAATGAAAAGAGGTAAAGTGATTGCCTATGCTTCTCGACAGCTCAGACCGCATGAGGTTAGATATCCAACTCACGGTTTGGAATTTAGTTGCGGTAATTTTTACATTGAAGGGTGGAGACATTACCTTTTAGGAGAGAGATTCAAGTTGTGTACGGATCATAAGTCGCTGAGGTATTTATTCTCTTAGAAGGAGTGGAATATGAGGCAACAGAGGTGGTTAGAGTTTTTAGTCGCTTATGACTTTGGTATTGAGTACACACCAGGAAAAGGCAATACGGTTGCTGATGCATTTAGCAGAAAACAGCATAATGCAGTATTGGCAATGATAGCTGAGTGGAAAGATATAGAAGCATTGACTACATGCGGAGTACAATGGAGATCTAAGGTTAGATCTAGTAAGGAAACAGCTATGTTGTCATGTTTAGAAGTTCAACCAGTGATGATCGAAAGGATTGCTTCTAAGCAAGTGGAGGATTTATTATGCTAAATGGATCAAAAAGTAAAGGGTTGTAATGGAGAGCGACGACTTAAAAGATTTCAGTCTTGACCAGAATGGGTGGTTGAGGAAGAAAGGACGAATCTGTGTTCCAAATGTGGGAAACATTAGGAAGGATGTTCTTGGTGAATGCCATTGTTCGAAGTTCACCATTCATCGGGAGGAACTGAGATGTATCAAGACATGAAAAGAAGTTTCTTTTGGGAAGGCATGAAGAGAGATGTAGGCTTATGGGTAAAGCAGTATTTGAACCGTCAACAAGTAAAAGCTGAACATCAAAAACCAAGTAGGTTGCTTTAGCCTTTAGATGTTCCAGTCTGGAAATGGGATTCTATCTCAATGGATTTTATAGACGGGTTTCCAAGGTCGAATCTAGGAAATGAAAGTATATGGGTTATAGTAGACAGATTGACCAAGAGTGCCCATTTCATTCCAGTTAAGTCAACCAGGACGGCACCTGTTTTGGCAAAGTTGTTTATGAAGAATATAGTCCGACTGCATGGAATTCCTAGTAGTATAGTAAGCGATAGAGATTACTTATTCACTAGCGAGTTCTGGAAGAGTCTACAAGAAGCTTTGGGTACCAAGCTCAAGATGAGTACCGCTTACCATCCGCAAACAAATAGGTAAACAGAGAGAGTTAACAAAGTCTTAGAGGATTTGTTAAGAGATTATGTGCTAGATTTTGGGAATTCATGGGGAGACCACCTACACTTAGTCGAGTTTTCGTATAACAACAGTTATCAGACTAGTATAGGGATGGCACCGTTTGAAGCTTTGTATGGAAGACCATGAAAATCTCCCGTTTGTTGGTTAGAGACCGGTAATATATTAGTTCTTAGTCCGGATTTAGTTAGGGAAGCTGCAAAAAAGATTGAGTTAATTCGAACTAGAATGAAGGAAGCTCAGTCTAGGCAGAAGAATTATGTTGATAAGAGACGGAAAGACTTAGAGTTCTCAGTTGGAGATCATGTTTTCGTCTAGGTATCACCAATGAAAGGTCTAATCAGATTCGAAAAATCAGGAAAGTTGGCACCAAGATTCATTGGACCATTTCCTATTATGGAAAGGATCAGGAAACTCGCATATAGAGTTGAGTTATGAATAGTTTAGCAGGAGTCCACAATATTTTTCATATATCTCATATAAGGAAGTGTATTCAAGATCCAGAAACTACTATTGTACCGACTGTGTTAGATAATTTAGAGGTGGAACCGGATATGACTATAGTTAGAAAGCCAGTTCGTATAGTCGTGAGAGATGAGAGGATACTAAGGAACATGATAGTCAGATAAGTCAAAATCCAATGGGGTGACGACGAGAGAGAATGTACATGGGAAATCGAGAGATGGATTGGAGGTACTTATCATGACTTGTTTCAAGGTATGTTTTACCTTTATGATTGATTTTTATGAGTAACTTATCGTAATTTCAAGGACAAAATTCTTCAAGGAGGGGAGCTATAATGACCCAAAATTTGACTAACATTATTTAGGACATTTAATTAGATAAATTAAATGAAATAATGTAAGTGGTTAATAGATTGAGATTTGTATAATTATAAGGTAGTCGTGCCTTAAGTAATGAATGAACAAATGAAAATTTAAAATGAAGTAAAGGTAATAAGATAAGGGCAAAATAGGAATAGGTTGTATTCTTATACCCTAAACCCTTATTGCAATTTCATTTACAACATTCACAAACAAAACTAAACCTATAGCTTGGCCGACCACCATTAGAAGAAAACAATTTGAAGATAAGCATGAATTCAAGAAGGAAGCTTAATCAAATCAATTCAAGGGCAAATCTCAACCTTCTTAACAATCAAGCTAAGGTGAATAATAGATTGCATCTCATTTTTATTGCTTTCGGTTTCTAGGTATGATCCAAATTTATTTTGCAAGAATGTTGCCATGTTTTAATTGTTTAAAAGGATATATATGCTTGTTGATGATTTATGTTGTTCCATATAAATTCTATGAAAAGATTTGATTTGAAAAACCTATCAAATGACATCCAAATGGCTTGTGTTTTTTATATAAGGTCAGAAACATTATTTTAGGGATGCGTTTCAAGTTTCATAATTTTCTAAGTTGTTGTGCATTTATTATGAATTTTCTAGTAAAGAAAATGGTTAAATTGGGTTTAAATTATTTTCAGCTATTGCATGTTGCCTTTGGGTCAGAAATTTAAATATGTTAAAAAACATACGAAAAGTGATTTATGGGAATTTTTTGAGGAATTTCCTAAGTATTTTATTAAAGATATACCATTATTTAAGGTATGGGACTTAAATGTTTTATATGTTTATAAAAGGAGAAGGGACAATTTGTTAAATATTTTAAAATAGTTAATTATTGTTAGCACCAAAATTGGTCACTAACCTCGTAGAGAAAGATTGTGTAGAGATATAAGTGATGAAAGTAAATTAAACAGAGAAGACAATGCTAATTTAAATGTAGAAAGTAAGAACACCAAATTTATAGTGGTTCAGCGTAATTGCCTACGTCCACTTTGTTCAACTTTATTGATTTCCTTTATGGTTGATTACAAATACAATTCGTGAATCAAATGCTTGAGTGAAGTTGTTAAGTAGAGAAGATGAGTCTTGAAAATGGCAGAGTCTCCCTGGTGTTTTCTCTCCAAAAAAGGATCCCTTTCACTATGACCCTGCCCCTCTATTTATAGGCAAATATGGGCTGGACTTCCCAAGTGGGCTGGATAGCCGAACGCTCTAGCCCCAGTACAGTGGTCGCTGTATGCCGAACCAGGTGTGTCGAACGCTCTGATGCCGAACACTCTTGCATGCCGCGTGCTCTTGCTGTCGAGCATTGGTTGATGTTGAGTTCCACTTCATGCCGAACCCTGCTGGGTACTTCGCCGAACACTACTGGATGTTGGACTCTCTGGATGCTGTGTACTTCGCCGAACACTACTGGATGCCGAGTACTCTCTGACGCCGAGCATTTTTGTATGCCGAGCAGCCTTGATGCCGAGCACTCTTGTATGCCGAGCACTCTTGTATGCCGAGCACTCTTGTATGCCGAGCATTCTTGTTGCCGAGCACTAGTTGACGCCGAGTGCTGCTTGATGCCGAGCACCCCTGTACGCCAAGTACCTTGGGATGCCGAGCGCTCTTGTTGCCGAGTTCTCCTATCACCGAGTTCTAATGATGCCGAACGCTAGCGCTGAACATTGGTTGTCGCCGAGTGCCTGTTGATGCCGAGTACTACGCCGAGTACTCCTGGATGCCGGGCAGTCCTTCATGCCGAGCTATGGCCAATGCCGAGCACTCAGTTGCCTGGTCAAATCTCCAGGAAACACTTGCCCCCCAAAGTGTATCATGTGACCGAACGTGATGCGCTTTGAATCTGGTTCAACTTCCTTTGATGATGCCTTCTCGAGAATGTTAGCGAAGGAGGTGCAAGACGAGCAAGGTTTGAACGCCGAACGATACGTTCGAAGCCGAACGTACCTCGTGTGCCGAACGTCACTCTGCTATGATGCCGAACGCTCCGGTGTTGACCGGTTCTACCGGGTATAGCCTCTTCAACTTCTACCTCCCTCTATATAACCAGGTCCTTCCCGTCCCTTCTCCTATATGCTTTCTTTCCTGTCACTCTTCCAAGATTTACAACTTTCTTTAGCCGAATAGATTTACAACTTGAACCTTCCTTCCTAAGCTCTTAACTACAATCTAGGTACTGCTCCTCTATTAATTTGAATAGGTTCCAAATGAGATGGTCAGGACTGCCATGTAAAAAGCTTTCGAGTGGACTGCCCTCATTGCCGAACGATAATGCGAGGCGAGGAGGAAGGATTTGAGGTGTTTGCGCACGTGGTTTTAGCTCCATCGCGTCGAACCGAAGTCAAAAAAGGAGGAAAAGGAAAACGTTGGAGGTGGTAAAGGTGTTGGGTGGCATAGTTATGGTTCGGCGTATGTTGTCATGCGCCGAACGATAGAGGCTACCGAGTAGTATTTCGTCTGAATGAGGCCGAACACTCGCTAGAACGCCGAACAACAACTTAGCCGAACGAACTAAAGCCGAACACTTACTAAAATGCCGAACAATAACTTAGCCGAACAAAAACTCAAGCCGAACATTCTTAGATGTCGAACAGTATCGAGGCCGAAAAATACGATTGCCAAACAGAACTTAGACCGAACAATCTCAATGCCGAACAACATTCAAATGCCGAACAAACATATACATGCCGAACAATTTCAATGCCGAACATAACCTTTGACTGGACAATGTCTTTAGCCGAACGAGGCTTTTAGCCGAACAAGGACTTTAGCCGAACACTTGACAATGACTTAACCGAACCAAGATACATGCCGAACCCTTCTCAGGACGAACAATGCAATTGCCGAACAACATTTAAATGCCGAACGATATAAATGTCAAATTAGACTTAAGCCGGATACTTCATAAATTACGTGTTTTCTAAATCTAGAACTGTAACCACCACCAGGCGGGCTCTTCGAGACGGTCAGCGATGACGATCTTCGAAGGCAACGATTCGAAACTCATTTTTATATCCTTGAAATCTTATTGCTTGTACACAATTGCATGCACTAGTTCACACACCACGTGGGGGGAAAACTCGTGTTGCTAATTCTAACGTTCAACGTTTTTTAAGTGTAGTTATCTCAAGCACTTAGCCAGGTTCGTTATTTATTTGGGATGTCGAGAAAATCTAGCTCCGCCACTATATCCGACAGGCCTGGGCCGTCATCAAGGCAAGGAGCCGCTGATACTTCTAACCCATCGACTTCTCCTGCTCATAACTTGGCGCCTGATGCTCTAGAGGCAACCATCTTACTAGACAATCCGATCGATTCTCAAGCCTCGAAGATCAACGAAGCTGCTCTGCGACAGATATGCTCCATTCACGGGATTCCTTTTGCCGACGTGTTAGTTCCTTCAAGACACGATCGCCCTCATCTGCCCCCAGTCGGGTACACTACCTGCAACAAGTTCATGTGTTGGATGGGCAGCGTGCCTCCATTCAACTTATTTCTCCGGGATGTACTGCAGTACATAGACATAGCTCCGTCGCAGCTGCACCCGAATGGCCATGCATTTCTATATGGGACTTACCTACTTTTCATGGCTGTCTTCTCTAGACCTCCAACCGCCGGTGATATCAGATATATTTATATGTTCAAGAGACGGAAAGACAGTCCTTCCTTTATGTTCCTCGAGCCATACCACAAATGCCAGATCTTGACAAGGGCATGTAGCAAATTCGCCCTGTACAAACAGGAATGGTTCTATGTGCGCTGCCCTTCTGGTTTCGCTAGGAGATGGGTTGAAGGCAGTAAGTCTCTCTGCCGAGTCACTATTCGTATTTGATCGGAGTCATGCTTTTCCTAACTCTTCATTTCATCTTTTCAGGTATCAACCCGTGCCCGGAAGGCCGAGGATATTCTGAGGCTGTCGATGCCATTAGAGCTCTTCCTGCCGAGGATCGAGACATCCGAGTCATCATTTCAAATGAATCACTGTCGGGGTTCGGCTTGCTGGCTCCTGGTCGTCGGATCAGCCTTCCAGAAGGTGTTACCATTCCCAAAGCTCCGTCCGGTAAAGGAAAAAAACTTGCCGGATCGTCGTCGCGCCGCGCTCCCGACACGCACGAAGAAGGCGAGCGCAAAGAGGATGATGCCCCTGAAACTCAGGGTGAGAATGCGGGTCCCGCTCAGAATCCGGCAGTCGAAGTTCACGACATTGAGACGTCTTCCTCCCCTTCGAAGGGAAAGAAGAAGTTAAAATATAAAGTTCAGAAGGAGAAAGTTGGTGGTACTTCAAAAGTCACACTTATTCCGCCTGAGAAAGAGGCTTCCTCACAACATCTGGAAAGTTCTCTGAGGGGTCTGTCCAACCTGTCCATCCCCGATGATTTACTTAATTACGGGTTCGATGATCCTGAAGCTCTCAAATTCTCTTCGCCCGCTAGAGGCAATGTAGGAGTTCAACTCCCGGCTCAAGGAGACAACACTCCGATTAGCAAAGATAAACGAACGGGTCCGTCGGGGGGAACACTAGGACACACACGCACATGCGCATTCCATAATATACTTCAAGTCTTTTTAGCTCGTGAATTCTCCTTAACTCGTTGTTATCTCCATTCTTTGCAGGTGATATGGGCCGCTCTCACGGACTTGATCGCCTTCAGGGGTCTTCTATATTCCATCACTCTGGACGGGATTCCGGTTCAGGCAGAAGCAGGGACCGAGGCGAGTATGAAGATAGGGATAATCGTCCCCGAGAGTCGTCTCACCGCAAGAAGGCACATTCCCAATCTTCCCAATCCCGTGATCTTCCTCCTCCAACTGATTCGGATAGAGAGAAGTCTTTACAGAAGGGTTATCACTCTGATGTTCCTCGAGAACAACATTCCAGTTCATCGAGTACACGGCAAGTTCGAGAGCAACGGAAAAGGGCGGAGTTTTCAAAGCCTCCTCCTCCTACTCCTGCGGTGGACCCAACTGTTGCGGAAAAGATGGTCGATCTTAAGGCCAAGTTTCCAAAAATTTGCTTCGATGGTCTTAAGTTCCTCCCGGCCATTCATCATATTCCTGGGCATGTGAAGCAGAGTGCCATTGCCTGCAATAACGACGTCTATGTTCAACATGACGCGTTTATGCACTTGGTGGAGAAGGTCTCGGAAGTATCTGTTGAGCGTCAACACAAGATTGACCGTCTGAATCTGGAGGCTGACAGCGATAAGAAAATCATCAAACTCCAAGACGAAGAGCTTGCTTTGTATAAGTCAAAGCTAGAAGCCGCTGAACAAAGCACAAAAAATACTGCCGAGGCAGTCACTCGTTTAGAGGCGGCTCACAAAAAAGAGCTTGACGAAGCAGTCCAGCGCAGCGGTGCCCTCGCCCTAGAAAAGGACTCTGTCCAAAAGGAAAGGGACGCACTCGCCACCCAAGTCAAAGAGCTGAAAGAATTACTCTCCAAGGAGAAGGAGGATAAGGTAGCTGCTCAAGAAGAATCACAACGATACTGTGACGAGATCGTTGCTACCCGACTCCTGAAAACAAAGCTCGATGACGAACTCGCTGGGGTTGAGAAAATGAAGGATGAGGCCCGTGAGGAGGGCAAAAGAGAGGTTGCGGAGGAGATTGATTCTCGCCTCGAGGCGGCCGCGGAAGCCGGCAGGGAAGAGGTCAAAAACATGTTTGACCCGTTAATTGCTGAATATGGAGCCCGCATCTTTATGCACCGCGACTTAACATTCTTGGGCGAAGGCTACCTTAAATCCCTAGCTGAGGCCTGGGAAACTTTGATAAGGATTAGGAAGGTCGAGTCAGGCTCCGAAGAGGTCGATGAGGAGGCCCTGGTGAAGGAGTTCCTTAGGGGAAATGAGCCATCGGACTTATCCGCAGCATTGGCACTTTACAGCAAAGGCTCTCCCCTTCCAAAAGAGAAAGATGGTGAAGCTGGCCCGTCTGGGGTTAATATTACTGCTCTTCATACTGCTGCTCAATCTGCTGCCCAATCGGCCAGTCGGCCGACACTTGATCCATTTTAGCAGCATGTTGGTTATGACCCCGAAGACCCCGGGCTCAGTGCTCATGTGCTATCACCTATCCTAGAGGGTGAAACCCCACGCGCCACCGATAGCCAACCGGGACCTGGTAGGAAATTCTTCTTTCTCTAGAAGTTGAAAGATCCCGTCATTTTTCAGCAATGGTTATTCGTTCTAACGCCCATTCTTTATATTTTCATGTACGTTGTTCTGACGCCGAGCCAACTCCGAGGAGCGATGACGCCAAGGAGGAAGCAGAGAAAACAAGTGATGTTGCTCATGCGGGAGTAACTCCCGGTCCAGACGCTCAAGTGATCGGGGCGCTAGATGATGACAAGCTTGATACTTCGTCTCCTGCCGAAGGAAGCGATGTAATTGAAATCACTGGCGCCTCTGAGCATACTTCAGAGATGAGCATGAAGGACCGTCTCGCCGACGAGGAGAAGAAAAAAGTCAAAGTCAAAGTTGAGTCTGAAATACTGGAACTCACTGACCCGCGGAACAGACCTTTGAAAATCATTCTCCCGGGCAGGTCCAAACCACTAGATGTTCCGTCTCCTACTCCCGACTCCTTTTCTCTAGCAAGCAAAAAGTCCAAGAAAAAGCATGAGGGAGAGGAGTCGTCGGAAACAATGAAGGAAGACAAGAAGAAGAAGTCGAAGAAATAATCGATACACTCGTTCAACGAGTTTTTTGCTTAAGTCTTGTAATTGCTTTTATCTTCCACAACTTGTAGTTTGTATAGAGAGGTCTGAATTTTGTAGGAGTGATCATGTATCCCCATTTTGGACTTATTGAATAAAGTTTTTTAGCTTCTTTTTCGCTTGAGTGATTCTCTTGTCTTTCCTTAGTTTGCTGACTAATTGTAGCCATAACTCAAGTTCTTATGAGTTGCATTATCTCCCGGTCCATTCTTGTGTTGTTCAAACATTTTTGGACATGGCGTACCTCTCGTCCCACATCTTTCGAGTACTTGGTCTTCTTGCTGACTCTGTGCTCCGGGAACTTGGAGGCTTGAAACAGTTTATACTCTAGTCCACGCTCCGGGGAATTAGAGTATTCCGCTCCGCACTTCGGGGATCCGGAGATTTGAAATCGTTTATACTCTAGTCCGCGCACCGGGGACTTAGAGTACTCCGATCCGTGCTCTGGGGATTCGGAGATTTGGAATCGTTTATACTCTAGTCCGCGCTCTGGGGACTTAGAGTACTACGATCCGCGCTCTGGGGATTCGGAGATTTGGAATCGTTTATACTCTAGTCCGTGCTCTGGGGACTTAGAGTACTCCGATCCGCGCTTTGGAGATTCGGAGATTTGGAATCGTTTATACTCTAGTCCGCGCTCTGGGGACTTAGAGTACTCCGATCCGCGCTCTGGGGATTCGGAGATTTGGAATCGTTTATACTCTAGTCCGCGCTCTGTGGACTTGGAGTACTCCGATCCGCGCTCTGGGGATTTGGAATCATTTATACTCTAGTCCGCGCTCTGGGGACTTAGAGTACTCCGATCCGCGCTCTAGGGATTCGGAGATTTGGAATCGTTTATACTCTAGTCCGCGCTCTAGGAACTTAGAGTACTCCGATCCGCGCTCTGGGGATTCGGAGATTTGGAATCGTTTATACTCTAGTCCACGCTCTGGGGACTTAGAGTACTCCGATCCGCGCTCTGGGGATTCGTAGATTTGGAATCGTTTATACTCTAGTCCACGCTCTGGGGACTTAGAGTACTCTGATCCGCGCTCTGGGGATTCAGAGATTTGGAATCATTTATACTCTAGTCCGCGCTTTGTGGACTTAGAGTACTCCGATCCGCGCTCTGGGGATTTGGAGATTCGGAATCATTTATACTCTAGTCCGCGCTCTGGGGACTTAGAGTACTCCGATCCGTGCTCTAGGGATTCAGAGATTTGGAATCGTTTATACTCTAGTCCGCGCTCTAGGGACTTAGAGTACTCCGATCCGCGCTCTGGGGATCCGGAGATTTGGAATCGTTTATACTCTAGTCCACGCTCTGGGGACTTAGAGTACTCCGATCCGCGCTCTGGGGATTCGTAGATTTGGAATCGTTTATACTCTAGTCCGCGCTCTGGGGACTTAGAGTACTCTGATCCGCGCTCTGGGGATTCAAAGATTTGGAATCGTTTATACTCTAGTCCGCGCTCTGGGGACTTAGAGTACTTCGATCCGCGCTCTGGGGATTCAGAGATTTGAAATTTGTTTGCACGGGTCTGTGCGTCGTACAGAATTACGTAATTTGTCATCCAACTATAAGATATAGAAACTTCATAGAGAATACGGCTTCAAGCCTTTATTAATGAAAATCAACTAAACTGCCCGATTACAACTTTTGAAAAGAAACTAAGTTATGACTGAATGGAAATAACAGTGCCTAAAACAAGAAGGAAAACATGCTAAATGTAATAGTGCCGCAAATGTTCACTGTTCCATGCTCGGGGGAGTGTCGCGCCATCAACGGTCGCTAGCTTGAATGTTCCTTCTCCAAGCTTCCATTCAATGGCGTACGGACCTTCCCAGCTGGGATTCATGCGTGATGGTACCGGGAAGACTCGTTTCAGAACGAGATCACCCACATCAAAGGTTCTTGGGCGGACTCTGCCGTCGTAGTAACGCTTGACTCGATGTCTGTGCGCTGCCGCCCTTAATTCAGCTTCTTCACGCTTTTCGTCGATGCAGTCCAGTGATTCCAGCAAGAGGTTTTGGTTCGTCTTGGGATCATAGTATGTCACTCGGTGCGATGGAACTTCAAGCTCCATGGGTATAATGGCTTCAGAGCCGTATGCCAAGGCGAACGGAGTGCGGCCGGTCGTGGACTTGTGGGTAGTTCTATACGCCCATAATGCTGTCGGGAGTTCATCTACCCACTTGCCTCCAACCTTCTCCAGACGCTTCTTCAATATGGACTTGATTATTTTGTTAACGGCCTCGACTTGTCCGTTAGCTTTTGGGTGTGCAACGGCGGCGAACTTTTTCTCGATGCCGTACTTTAAACAGAACTCTTTGAACTCTCTACTTTCAAATTGCGTCCCGTTATCCGTGATGATGGTGCGTGGAAGGCCAAAGCGGCATATAATGTTTCATACAACGAAGTTAATGACCTTCTTTGAGGTGATCGTGGCCAAAGGCTCTACCTCAGCCCATTTCGTGAAATAGTCGACTGCAACTATCGCGTATTTCGCACCACCTTTGGATATAGGCAAAGAGCCGATTATGTCGATCCCCCAGATTGCAAACAGCCAGGGACTAACCATTTGTGTGAGTTCCGTTGATGGAGCTCTCGGGATTTTCGCATATCTTTGACACTTGTAACACTTTCTCGCGTAGTCTACGGCGTCCCAGTTTATGGTTGGCCAGTAATACCCATAGCGGAGGATCTTCTTTGCCAGCGTTTGCCCCCCAGTATGGTTGCCACATTCCCCTTCATGAACTTCTCTTAAGACCCGCTTTTTCTCATCATGAGCGATACATCGTAACAACGGGACTGAGAATCCCTTTCGATACATTAACCCATCCTGCATCACGTATCGCGCGGCCTTTCGAAGAACCTGGCGTCTTTCGCTTCTTTGTTCGGGTAAAGCCCCGGTCGTTAGGTACAGTTTGAATGGTGTTATCCACGAGTCCTTCTCGATTTCTATTTCCAACACACGATCGACTTTCATCTCGTCTATGCTCGGGGCATGCAAGACTTCGACGGGATACAATCCCATTTGTTGCGCATCGTCGGTACTCGCGAACTTAGCCAATAAGTCAGCTTCTCTGTTCTGTTCGCGCGGGATATGTGAGATGTCATAACGCTTAAGATTTGATAGTAGTTCTTGGACCTGAATGAGGTACGGAGCAAGCTTTCGTCCCTTTGCTTGGTAGTCTCCCCGTACTTGGTAAACCACCAACTGCGAGTCACAAAAGATTTCGACTGATTCGATCCCGAGTTCCCTGATGAGCCTCAAGCCAGCGATCAGTGCTTCATATTCGGCTTCGTTATTTGTAGCCGGGAAATCGAGCTTCAGGGCATAACAGATCGATCGGTTTTCCGGAGTTACAAGAACTACTCCCGCGCCGGAGCAACGGTCGTCTGATGCACCGTCAGTGTATAATTTCCATCGAACGGGGGGAATGATGTCGTGATCGTCCGGTTTGATGGGTATGGTAAATTCAGCGATGAATTCTGCTAACGCTTGACCTCGGATGGCTCTCCATGGTAACTACGCGATATCGAATTGGCTCAACTCGATGTTCCATCTTAGCAATCTTCCAGAAGTTTCCGGCCGTTGGAGTACCTGCCTCAGGGGTTGATCGGAATAAACACCGATTGTATGTGCTTGAAAGTACGGGCGAAGCTTTCGTGATGCAATCACCAAGCAATAAGCCAATTTCTCTATTTTAGGGTAATTCCTCTCGGCCCCTGTTAAACGTTTGCTAACATAATACACCGGCTTTTGGACTCGATCCTCCTCTCGTACCAAAGCCGCACTTATCGCATGTGGGGATACAGCCAAGTATACGTACAACATCTCATGGTCAACTGGTTTTGATAGCATTGGTGGGCTCTCTAGATGCCTCACCGGATTCCGGAATGCTTCCTCACAGCTAGACGTCCATTCAAAATTTCTCTTTCCTTTCTTTATTATGTCAAAGAACGGGATGCACTTGTCAGTTGCCTTGGATATAAATCGACTCAGCGCAGCTACTTTTCCGTTCAAGCTCTGTACCTGCTTTATAGTCCTGGGCGCTTGTACATCTCGGATAGCTTAGATCTTTTCTGGGTTGGCTTCGATTCCCCTAGCATTGACGATGAATCCCAAAAACTTCCCTAATGCAACGCCGAAAGAACACTTCAACGGGTTGATCTTCATGCCATAAAAGCTGAGTATGTCGAACATTTCAGCCAAGTCTTGAATGTGGTCGTTTGACCGTCGTGACTTCACGAGCATGTCATCCACATAGACTTCCATGGTTTTACTCAGATGGTCCTTGAACATTCGATTCACCAGACGTTGGTAAGTTGCTCCAGCATTCTTCAATCCAAAGGGCATCACTACATAGCAATACAGTCCGACATTTGTAACGAAGCTAGTGTGTTCTTGGTCCGGAATATGCATTGGGATTTGGTTGTATCCTGAGTACGCATCCATGAATGACAGTAACTCGTGTCCTGCGGTGGAATCGACCAACTGATCGATCCTAGGCAACGGGAAACTGTCCTTAGGGCATGCTTTGTTCAAGTCGGAATAATCTACGCAAGTCCTCCATTTCCCATTCGCCTTCTTTACTAGCACGGGGTTGGATACCCATTCAGGGTAGAGGGCGTCGCGGACGAACCCATTTGCTTTGAGTTTGTCCACCTCCTCTCCAAGAGCGGCGGATCTCTCTGGATCCATTCCTCTCCTTTTTTGCTTGACTGGGACGTATTTCGGATCTATGTTCAACATATGACTCGTGATGGCGGGAGAAATCCCACACATATCAGAATGCGTCCAGGCGAAAACATCAAGGTTCGCCCGGAGGAAGTCGCTAAGGTCTTTAGTCATTGCGGGGCCTAGCTGTGATCCGATCTTCAGTATTCGCGAAGGGTCGTCACGGCTAACTGAAATGTCAATTGTTAATTCAGCCGGTGCCACCTTCTCTTCCCTGGGTTTCTCATCGTCGTCTCTTGGATCTATATCTCCGTAGATCCGAGAACTATGCCCGAGCCAGGGCTCGGGCACTACTTGTCAATTATCCGCATTGAGGATGCGGACGGGATTGTCCGCAACCTTTCCCTTCTCCCTCCGGTGGGCCTCTCGGAGCTCGGCCACATAACAGGAACGACCAGCTGCTTGGTCGCCGTGAACAATGCCTACTCCTTTGTCAGTCGGGAACTTCAAAGTTAGACACCACGGGGCTAACGCTGCCCTAAACTCTACCAGGGCCGGCCGACCCAAGAAAACGTTATACGGAGAGTCCACATCCAAAACTACAAAGGGTAGAATTCGCACTCTCCGACGCTTGCCTTGTCCCATTTCAACTGGTAACTCGACATATCCCACTGCATCAGTTGCAGTGCCGTTAAAGCCGTGAATACGAGCTTTGGATGGTTTCAAGTCTTTTGTTTCTCGCTTCATTTAATCGTAGGCCTTCTTGAAGATGATGTTGACCGAACTTCCAGAATCAATCAGAATTCTTTTTACATATGCTGGTCCGATCGTTGCAGATATGACCATGGGGTCGATGGTCGGAGCCTCTACCTGATCAGCGTCTCTGCTTCTGAACGCAATATCGTCTGTCATTACGCGCTTCTGCTTAGCAGGGGCTCCGTCCTCCACGTTCGAACAACACTCAAAATCTGCATGCTTCAAGGAACTTGCATATCGCTCCATCTCCTGCCAATTCTTATCCGCGGGGTGAGGCCCGCCGATAATTGTATTTATGACCAGTCTACCAACGGTCCGGGCAGGCTCCTCAGGATGACGCGGAGCTGGTGCACGACCTGGGTTGGACGTTCCCTGCCCTCCTTCTTGTGGATCCTTTACAAATTCTTGCAACTTCTTCTGTCTGATCAACTTCTCGATTGCGTCATGCAGGTGTCTGCACTCTTCCGTATTGTTCCCATAAGTTTCATGGAAGCGGCAATATTTCCCGGTCCGCTTCTGTTCCTCGGTGGATTCTTTCGGACGTGGCTTTCGGTATTGAAAAGTATTGCAGGTGGATAGGTAAATGTTTTCAAGTGGGGCGTTTAGCGGAGTGTACTCGTTGTAGCTTGGAATTCTCGACTTCCACTTTCCTGCTTCTTTTCTTTTCCCTTGACTCCTTCCTCCGGACTCCTTGGGTTGCCCAGGCTTGTTCTGGATATTGACTTGGACCTTTCCCGAGCTGTCTCTAGACTGCTTCACAGCAATGTTGCTCTTTATTGACTCTTGGACAGGTCCTGGCGTCTTATCTCGTCGTACCCACCTAGCTTCCTCTCTTCTTATGAACTGGTGTGCCTTAGAGTAGAAACGCTCTAGCGTAGCTCAAGGTTTTCCTGCCAGCCAGTCTCCAAACTCAGAGTCTGGATCCACACCTCTCATTACAGCCATCAGAATTGCATGGTCATTGGGATTACTGACTTTAGTTGCTGCTACGTGGAATCTTTGCAAATATTTCTTCAACGATTCCCCAGGATTTTGGATTACACTTGACAGAGACATCACGTCCTTTGGGCGCGTAGTGTGTATCCTGAACTGCTCAATAAACTTCTTTGCCAACTCCTCGAAATTTGATACGGATCGTGGAGAAAGTCGGGTGAACCACATAGTAGCGATCCCAGATAGAGTAATCGGAAAGCACCTACACTTGGTGGCATCATTCGCTCTGGCTGAATCCATCATCCATTCGTACCTCATGACATGTTGTCTAGGGTCAGTCTTTCCTTCATATGCGGGAATAGTAGGCATACTAAACTTCCTGGGGTACGCCGCCTGCAACACAACATCCGTGAACGGAGTATGACTTCTTGACACTCCCCAATCATCATTCGATAACCCCTAATTTTCCTTCATCAACTGCCTGATCATGGCTGTCAGATCTGGTGTCTGTATGGAAGGCGGAAGGTTGGAGTCTGTTCTACGCGCCTGTCCATGTTGATGCCTCCTCTCCTGGTGATCTGCCAATCGTGCGTCTTGAGGTTCGACATCGTTAGCATTTTGATGATCTGGGCCTCTATCTTCCATCTGTATCCTGGTCCTGAAGCTTCCAGCTCTTGCTTGGTCGCGGTCTCCAGCTGTTCGAACAGCAGCATCTGCTCGCGCAGCATCAGTCTTATGGCGTCTGCGCTTGGGAGGTTCATCAGAGGAAGTAGAGCTATCAGATGAGGAGTAAGCAGCGGGATTGCCCCCAGCATTCTGTTGCTGCTGTTGAGTAAGTTGTGCCATCAAGTTGGCATTGGCTTGCATCTTCTCTCCTAGTTGTCTCCTACTTTCCCTGAGCTCTCTCATCAAGTCGTTGAACTCTATTCTGGTGACAACTGGAGTTTGGTCCTGAGTGGCAACTCCTGTATTTGGAATTGCTGGTTGATTGCTAGGCCCTTCTTATTGCACGCTAGCAGTCTCGTGGGCATCCGCATTGTGAGAAGCTGACCTGGTACGTGGTCTTGCCATTGTAGAGTTATTGGTATGAACTCTGAGTAGAATCAACGGATGTCCTATCAGTGAGTCGGATCTTCTTTGGGGGATTTATTCAATCCAGTAGCTTCAAAGCAGATCCTTGAGACTGCTAGCGTGCAATAAGCAGGGGGATTTATTGGTATGAACTCTGAGTAGAATCAACGGATGTCCTATCAGTGAGTCGGATCTTCTTTGGGGGATTTATTCAATCCAGTAGCTTCAAAGCAGATCCTTGAGGTCTGAGAATTCAACTCTCAATGAAAGCACCAAAGTGTTAGCACCAAAATTGGTCACTAACCTCGTAGAGAAAGATTGTGTAGAGATATAAGTGATGAAAGTAAATTAAACAGAGAAGACAATGCTAATTTAAATGCAGAAAGTAAGAACACCAAATTTATAGTGGTTCAGCGTAATTGCCTACGTCCACTTTGTTCAACTTTATTGATTTCCTTTATGGTTGATTACCAATACAATTCATGAATCAAATGCTTGAGTGAAGTTGTTAAGTAGAGAAGATGAGTCTTGAAAATGGCAGAGTCTCCCCGGTGTTTTCTCTCCAAAAAAGGATCCCTTTCACTGTGACCCTGCCCCTCTATTTATAGGCAAATATGGGCTGGACTTCCAAGTGGGCTGGATGGCCGAACGCTCTAGCCCCAGTACAGTGGTCGCTGTATGCTGAACCAGGTGTGCCGAACGCTCTGATGCCGAACAGTCCCTTATATGCCGAACGATGTGGTTGGTGTCTGGGAAGTGCAGGACGTTTGTCAGTCGAAGCCGAACGCTCTTCTAGATGCCGAAAACTCTTGCATGCCGCGTGCTCTTGCTGCCGAGCATTGGTTGACGCTGAGTTCCACTGCATGCCGAACCCTGCTGGGTACTTCGCCGAACACTACTGGATGTTGGACTCTCTGGATGTTGTGTACTTCGCCGAACACTACTGGATGACGAGTACTCTCTGACGCCGAGCGCTTTTGTATGCCGAGCAGCCTTGATGCCGAGCACTCTTGTATGCCGAGCACTCTTGTATGCCGAGCACTCTTGTATGCCGAGCACTCTTGTATGCCGAGCATTCTTGTTGTCGAGCACTAGTTGACGCCGAGTGCTGCTAGATGCCGAGCACCGCTGTACGCCGAGTACCTTGGGATGCCGAGCGCTCTTGTTGCCGAGTTCTCCTATCACCGAGTTCTAATGATGCCGAACGCTAGCGCTGAACATTGGTTGTCACCGAGTGCCTGTTGATGCCGAGTACTACGCCGAGTACTCCTGGATGCCGAGCAGTCCTTCATGCCGAGCTGTGGCCAATGCCGAGCACTCAGTTGCCTGGTCAAATCTCCAGGAAACAATTACTAAATTCGACAGCACTATTTGAAAAAGGTTTTGTAGAAGAATTGGCAACCAATTATATATTGACAAATAAGGCAAGTTAGTTAGAGAGATATTACTTTAAAAAGTTAAAAATCAGTTTTATAAAGGGTTATTGCTTCGCCACTTATAGCAGCCACCTTTCGACCCTATACATCTGCCTCCTACCAAGTCGAAACAAACACACATGGTGTCAATGCCTTGGTACGTAGTGGATTGGAGAAAGGTAAAAGGTGTAGAGTCGAAATGTGCTTTCGAAGGGGTAGAAGTAGCTCTTTTAAACTTGGAACTATTTTGGTTATAAATAAGGCTTTCGAAGGGGTTGGGTCTTTCGACTTAACCAACTTGCTTCTGTTTATATAAAGAAAAGGCTTTCGAATGGGTTGCCAACTTTTTTTTTAAAATGAGCTTTCTAAGGGGGTCGAAACCCATGCTGCCGCATTCAACCTTTCGAATCAATTCCTTCGAAAAGGTTCTTTTGCCTTAAACTTTGAAGCCGCTTCTCCATGCTTTCGAAAGGGTTGGATTCGAAACCATCCACTTTCTTTTACTTTGGAATAATGCTTTCGAAGGAGTTGCTTTCACCCAGTTCTTTTAATACCCTTTGTTTATATTAAAAGTTAAATTAAAAGCATTCGAAAGGAATGGTTTTAAAAGGTTTCGAAGCTATGTTCCACAAACTTCTACTTGGACCCAACGCTTTCAAAAGGTTTGTTTTAAGCAGGGAATTTTAATACTTTTGAAAGGTGTATAATGTAGGTTTCAAAGGGGAGGTACCCCCAATGTTTTCGAAAGGTTTACTTGAATCTTTAAATGGAAGGTTTCCAAAGCTTTCGAAAGGCAAGTTTAAAGTGTTTTGAAAAGAGGATGTCTAAGGTTTTATAAAGCTTTCGAAGGGATACCTTCAATGTTTTCGAAAGGTATATTTTGGCCTTTCGGCCTAGTGTTTCAAGGTAAAGTAGTTAACCTATTTTGAATGGGGTACTTTCAATGGATTCGAAAGAGAATGTTTAAAGTTTTTAAATACGGGTTTCGAAGATGATATCTTGGATTTAAAACCTATTGTTTTCTAAGTTAAAGAAGGGCATTACTTGTTTTAAACGAGATATATAACCCTATTGATTTTGGTTTTCATCAACATCGTTTTTTGTAAAGCATATATCATAGCAAAGATATTTGAGTAAAGCAAAAAAAATTCCTTGTTTAAGTATGATTTAAAGGGTTAAATCAATTTGAAAGAAATGTTTTCAAGGAAAACTTTATAGGGTAGTTAACCCTAAGTAAATGACTCAGATATTAGAATACCAGATGGGACTGGTATAGGGTCGCGCCCTATACTTTAGCTAATAAGCCCCTAGCTAATATAAGTCCAAAATTCCATTGTGTAGGGCTTTGTCACGGGTAAGACTAAAATGATGTTACACACAATATACAGAGAGAAAGGTATGAGCCTGCAAAACCATTAGGTTCAGTTGACCCTAGAAGAAGATAGTTAAGGGCAGATAGACCAGCAGTATGTCTAACAAATGTTAGATAATTGAATATGTCTGATAGGCCTGAGTCAGCCAATGGTTAATAGTTAACCAAACAAAACTATATTGTTCGGATAGATAGTCCACTGATTACCTGATTTATGTGCATATATGATATTGTTATTATTACTTTAATCAGTTTGATTGCAGGATTCTGATTTGCAAAAGATATGTTTTTAAAAGGGATATTAGTGAGGGGAAACCCGTTCCGCTAAGCGGCATGGTCTTACTTAATATCAGACAACCGTGATGTAATAGTATTATTCGCATCAGGCTTTATGTATGAGTTTATGTTTTCCCTTTAACTCTTGGGTGCTAAAAATTAAATTTGAGTAGATTGAGAGTTAAGGTTTTCCAGGTTTAGTAGGTTGGACGAATAAGCTTCCAAAGATGTGCCGGAGGCAACGCTCGCTATATAAGAGCTGTTTAGTTTTATTTCCCCTATGATGTATTAAGACTGATATGTCTATTTAGTACTCTGATCATCCAAAGGAGCATCTTCATAATGTCGCTCTTGGCGTAATTTGTAATAATTATATTTGATCAAAACTTGCGAATCGTTTGGGATTATGTATCTAAATATGAAATATTGATTTGAAATGTAATCACAAAAGTTGTTTTAAATCTATGTTGATTTTATTTCATATTCATGTGCTTATGATATTACGGATACCATTCACAATACTGTATTTTGTCACCAGAAGTTAATACTATAGATGACTGTAGCATTTGTAGCGCTTAGCTTCGGGCCTCAAGAGAGGGGATGTTACAAATATCCAATCCAAATACACGAACTCTTTGAATTTTTTATCCGAATCCGCATCCATTCAAATCCAAATCCATTGTTGTTCATAACTGATATCCAAATCCATGACCTCTTTGGGTTGTTATCCTAATCCAAATCCTCGATCTCACCGGATCCTTGCTGAGCAAAATCTGTACTCGACGATCTGAGTAGGTCGATCCATTGCATTTGAGGGAAGCGACCCACCCCTTGCCAAACATGGTCCATACCTGACAACCTTGATCTCTCCCGATCCTTGCTAAGTACATTCTATACTCGATGACCTAAGTAGGTCGATCCATCACATTCGAGTGAAGCGACCTACCCCTTGCCAGGAATGTTCCATACCTGACGACCTATTGAGTTAGCCATCCTATTGCAGAGTTTGTTACTTATTCGATGCCATCCCGATCAACTGATGACTAGTTGACAATGGTGCCTTGATCTAGTGTCATTTTCGTTTGAGGTGGACGGTGGCCGCTCCTGTACCACCGCCGCAGCCCGAGTCCTTACGTATGTTGTAACTGACCATTCCTCACATGCTCCTCAATGATATCCTTCAAATTCCTATAGTCATTTGTATTGTGCCCATCCAGCTCATGGAATAGGCAGCGCTTTATTGATGTCCGTTCGCGTTCGGAGGGTTTCCTCCTTGTCGGCCTTCGATAGGAAGGCGTCCTCGGGTATCTAGATATATCTGTTCTAGGTTTCATTCAGTTCTACGTAAGAAGAGAATTTAGGTTCTCCCTTCTGCTGCTTCGATCTGTCAAAACTATTGTCAATGCTTCATTTACCTTTGTCCTTTCCTGAGCATTCATCGGCGGTTCTCCATCCCGTATCGTATTAACTTCTGTTGCCTCTCTATCAGCTTTCGCATCTTCTTGTCGCAGAAACCTTTCTGGTTCATGGTATAATTCCCCAAGATCCATCGATGGATCCTATATCTATGGTATCTTAAAATCTAAATTATTCACAACTTCTTACATTGCCGCCATCAAAACCATCGATGGGTCTAGTCTACCCACCGAAACAACTGCCGCATTGAACCTGGTTAAGAAATTCTTGAGTTATTCTTCTGCCTACTGCTTTACTGATGTCAATGTCATCACATTCTTAGGTCTCGTAATTTTTTCGCTAAACAACTTCATAAATCTTTCGACCAATTCTATCCATGCGCTAATAGAACCGCTTTCCAACTGTCGTACCATAGTGCAGCTACATCCGTTAAGTAAAGGGGAAGCATCGTGCAAAGACTTCTTCCGATGCCCCCTAGTACTTCCACGAGCTGTATATACGTCATCATATGCATAGCCGGATCTAATTTTCCATCATAAACTTTCAGTGTTGGTAGTTTGAATTCTAGTGGAATCCTAGCATTCCTGATATTAGGAGCGAATGGACTTCTATTTACATCTTCCAGATCCTGGTTCACCAATCCTCCACGCATAGCTCACCTGGTCATCTCTACAAACCTGTCATTGTCTTCCAGTGGTAGTCTCCTATCATCATGTCCAAGCTGGCCCTCGAGTCTACGAGGGAATTCTGGAACATATTGCTCCAGACGAGCATCCAAATTCTTATTCGCACCAAGCTCCATGGGATTGATCGCAAGTCCTCCAGCATCGCGATCAACCAGACCCAGAAGGCATGCCCCTTAGCCTTTAGGGATCGGTGCCGATCCCTCTAAGATGGCCGCGGACTGCCCCTGATTGCTCTATTCCATTCCTTTGTCCATTGGCTACATTTCCATGTTCTCGGTTCTGATTTCGAGCGATTTCTGCTGCTTCAAATCCTTGATCTAATTTTTCATTAGCTCTTGCTACTCTATTCCCTTGATTCTGAGCTCTAGCTTGTCCAATATGTCGGAGTAAATTCTACATCATCTCCTCCTGTCTTTTTAGCATCCTCTCGTGCATAGCATCCATCATCGTTTCCATTACATCCCTGGTGATGTAGGTAGATGCTTGATTAGTTCCAGCTACTGAGGAAACCTCCTGACTCCCTCCATGATGACTCCTTTTCGGTAGCATTCTCATTGTTGATTGCCTAGTCTTTGCTTCCTAGATCCAAGTATCCATGCTTCCAAATCCACGGGTGCAAGTCTTTTTAGTGAAAGCACCAAAATTAGCCACCAACACCCAGTTATATGAAAACACCAATATCCAGTCACAGATCTCAAATAGTATCTAATGTAGAGAATATAATACGAAGAAAAAACAATTAAAAATTAAAGAAAGTAAAAAGAGACAAGATTTATAATAGTTCGGTGAACTTCGGCCTACGTCCACTCCAGAATAATCCTTTTTATTATATTGTAGTCTATTTACAGTTACAATCTGAAATCCAAGAATAAAATTGGCAGGGTGTAGCCAAGGTTGAAGATAAAACGAAGCAGAAAGAAGATCCTTTTTTTGACGTCATGCCTACTGTATTTATAAGGGAAGACGTGCATGGATCGGGCTGAAATTTGGACAGAAGAACCTCCAGGCCATGAAAAGGCAACCCAAGAATTTTCAGGCCCATTGAGGCCCAAAATAAGGATAAAAACGATCCTTATTTTTGTGTCCAAATGGGCTTTGATCCTTTTTTGAGGTTCCCCATGTTGTTAGCTACTTTCCCTCTAAATTTCATGCCATTTCGACTTACGGTTTGTGAGATATCGCGTTTTCCGTGAAGTGGTGTTGCATACATTCTGATTTTAGCCAATCCCTATTGAGGGATTACTGCCGATCCCTCCAAACTCCTCCAATTGACATGTGATTCCTAGGGGAGCTTCTCCACGTTGTATTATATATAGCCTCTAAGTTTCATGCCAGTTGGTTCGGTAGAACTTGAGTTATTGATCAATCTTAGTTGCAATATGCTGCGAAGGCTGATTATAGCCGATCCCTATGGAGGGATAGGGGTCGATCCCTCCAACTTGCTCCAAATGATGTACGATCCCTATAGGGTGTTCCACATGTTGTGGTTAGGTTGTGCTCTAAGTTTTGAGTCAATTGGATATGTATATGTTGAGATATTGATTGTTTTCCACTGAGTTGTACTTGCTTAGCTGAAATATGCCGACCTCTTTTATACCGATCCCTTTTATACCGATCCTTTTTTAGGCAAAGTAATTTGCCCATAAATTGAGCATGAAAACTCCAAATGACTTGAAATTTGAAATGTTGCCTCGAGAGTCTTCCTTGTCACTTTATACCGATCTCACCCAGTTTGGGACAAAAATTAAGGACACGTACATATCCCCTAGGGGAAGGGATAGGCACCAATCCCTAGCCTACGGGAGGTACTAATCCGTAGTTAGAATATTATGGAGAGTCTATCTCTTAGTGTCAGTCGATCGTTGCTTCATATCATTGTCTACACTTGATTTCCGAACTTAACAATCATCGCACTGGGCTATGGCCTTGATAATAGTGGAATCTGTTGGGCTAGATCCGCCTTTCTACAGCCTTGGCAAAAGGTGGGTTAACAATTATGGAAATATATATATGTGTGTGTGTGTGTGTATCAGGTTGTTCTACACACATTTGGGTGTGTTTGACATAAATGGATTGGTTTGGATATTTGTGGAAATTGAAAATGGAAATTGTAAATGTTAGAAATGAAAATGTCACGATGGATGCACTTTGAAATCGCTGTTATCTGTGATTTCAAAGTTAACTTTGAAAGACGTCCTAGGGCTTCTTCGTATTGATTAATAAGTACTGTTAGCGTACTTATTATCGGGGATAACAAGGTTTAAATATATTTTTGAAAATCAATTATGGATTTATAACGATATGCTTTTAAACTATTAAAACGGGTTTTTAATTGGTGTTTAAAACAAAAGGTTTTAAAATATGTATAAGTATTTTAAAAGCATATTTTTAGTATATATATGGTTTTAAAAGTTGTTAAAGATTTATTTGGGAAATAAAAGGATTTTATATTATAATACTTTACAAATGGTTTGTTTAAATTTATTAAATATTTTTGTTTTATAAATAAATTAGTATATGTAAATACCAATCTTTTAAAAGATATTTAAGTATATTTGGAAGCTTTAAAAAGGATGTTTAATTTTCTATAAAGGGATTTAAAAGGATTTTCTAGATTATAACACTTATGTTATAATGGATTATTTTATAAATGGTTGAAATGGAATATTACCTTTTTTAATGAATACAGAAGTATTTAGAGCTTAAAATGGATGTTTCAAAGTTAATGGCAAGTATAAGAGTGAGTTTGGGTTTATAGTATCGATGTTTGTGCAACATTTATTTTAACTCATTTAACTATACTTTTGAAAAGTAATTGGATCTTTAAAATGTAATTTTAAAGATAATGGAGTAGTGTAGTGTTTTGAGGTTTGTCGTAAACAATGTTTTTGCAAAATTTGTTTTTACCCTTAGATAATATTTAAAAGTGTTAAAATATTGTAAATGAGTTTGGGAAAATACTTATATCTTTAATAATAGGATTTTAAAGAGGATAACAAGTATGAAATGGTTTTAGGTTTGTTGTAGCAATGTGTTTAGTAACATTCACCTTTAACCCACTTCGATTATACTTACGTATGTAAATAGGTCTTTTAAATGGAGTTTTAAAGATAACCATAAGTGAAATGGTTTTGGGTTTGTAGTGACAGTGTTTGAGTAACATTTGTCTTAAGCCCTTGAAATTGATTTATGAATATACTTATACGGTTGTGATAAGTATATGAATATATTGAAATGTGTTGAAAATGTGTAGTAATGTTTTAATGGAACAGTGGAGTTTAATTAACAATTGGTGTTTCATTTATAATGAGTTTATCAATAAAATTAGTTTTGCTCATAAAAGAGATTTTTATTTAATAAAAGGAAGATTAATTAAAAAAGGGATTAGAAGTCATTTATATGACTATATCATACATGTGTGTTTCGATTATGCTTTGTATATTACTTGCTTATGGAAAGTATATGGGACTAGTTTCCCATATGCGATTACTCATTGATATTTGATTTGGCCAACTATACTTTGGAAATATCTAGAAGAAACATGGGAATTATATGGTACAGTTATCTTCGGTGATGCCATACTGTATGTATAAACTCGTTTTGCTCTTCTAGGACAATGGTAAGCAAATCCATCCACTTAAACGGTTAGGAGTTGATCTCTGCTCTTATGTATGTCTGTTTATTTCCCATGGAACCGAGGTTGAGATTACCGAAAAAAGATCGATTGGTATTGGACCACCCGGTAAGTGGAAGAGTGTACTTATATGAGATGACTTGAAACCGTAACGACAACAAAACCAAATACATGTTCTTGGCTCGTGATTGCTTCATGATTTGTTCGCGTTAGCTTCGTGATTGCTTCTTGATGTTGGAATCTATGTGGATTCGAGATTTGTTGGAGATGCTCGAACACATGTAGTTGTTCATGATTTATTCAGGATGTGGGAATCTAGATATGATTCTGAGACATGTTTAGGTATGGGAATCCATGTGTGATTCTGAGATCTATTGATCGGAATCCATGTATGGTTCCAAGATCTGTGAGATATGCGAATCCATATGTGGTTCCGTGATCTGTTCACGTTGGAGCTCATGTGGAATATCTATTCGAGTGGTGACTCGTGGACTGGAATTCCAGATGCAGCCTCTTCGGCGGGTATGAATAAAACCAGAGGTAGGAGACCTAGCCAGTAGGGTTGGAAAACCCATTGGTTGCATGCGACTCCATTTCTAGAGATGCTTTTTGGGATATGCATGCAGGAGCGATGCATCAGGTCTTAGCAATACCAGCTATGGTTTTCCTATGGTACATTCACTAGAGATGTACAATGCTTCGGAAGGATATCTCTGATCCTTATGCAGTAGTTCGGATTCAGCTTCCCCAAAGATATCTACGTGGAAATCCTACACAATTAGCAAAAACGCCTTAGCGGTTGTGACCGTATACCTATTATTGTTGTGATGTGACTCACTTGCATCGCAGCTATGTGATTATTTATATTTCACACCTTAGACGTTATTATATTATCGCTAGATTTTATAATAGAAATTGTTTGGTTATCGTAAGGTAAAAAATCGTCCGTGTTTATTTGGCAGCGTGGTCTTATATGATACACTTATTTTAAATGGTTTTAATTTATGATAAATATCTATGATTTGAGTTTCTCACGGTGGTTTACCAAACTGATCCAGGTGTAATTTTCTTAATGCTCGGGTCAGCTCGAGTATGTTTCCAGATTTTGTTATGGTTCATTGAAGCTCTTGGAGACGAGCTGGATGATTTCCTACCTTAATTTATTTCCCTGCATTACTTGATTTGTATCCAACCGTATGTTTGTACCAAAATTGGGCACAACACTCTTTGGAAGTCTTTGAAGAGATAAAGTGAAGAAAATAAAATGGAAAAAGAGGAATTATCTAACAAAAACTCCAAGTTTCAGAAATGAGAATAATTAAAATGCAGGGAGACACAAGGATTTAGAGTGGTTCGGCGTATAGCCTACGTCCACTATGAAGTAGTTTGCTTTATTAATCTTCCTTTGATGTTTACAATTGATTTCAACAAATTAAAGCGAATAACAATGGTTTGCAGCAGTGAAATTCGTTGGTAGCAGCAGCAATGGAGTTCAGATCTAGATCTGGTAGAGTTCGGGCGTTGGAGATCTCAAAGAGGAAGAAGAACCCCTTTTTTGTTGGTTTTGGAGGTCTATTTATAGGTGTAGGAGGCTGATATTTCGCTCAGATCTCAGGAGACCCTCTTTGGCACGTGACCAGGCCCGTATGCCCAGGCCCATGAAGTTTCGGTCCGATCCGTGATCGACACGAGCAGATTTCGACTCGCTCAAGATTTCATCCAATGGAGTCGAAATTTGGCGTGGACATTCTCTAGCATGCATGTAGTCTTCTGTGAAAATTTCATAGCATTTGGAATTGTAGATCGGGAGATATGATCGATACGAAATGGAGTTCTCAACAGGCTGTTTCCTTCGACTCGTTTCCTTGTTTCGACTCGCTTATGTTTCGACTCGATGGCATGGCGCTTTGCTGGAGTCGAATCAGAAAGAGTCGAACAGTGGTTCTGTGAAGGCTGTGGAGCGAGTCGAAGAGGACTCTCTGATAGATGCTGTCTCGATCGAGTCTAAGTAAGCATTCGGTTTGAGCGAGTCGAAGCAAGCTTTGGTCGAGCGAGTCGAAGTAAGCACTCGGTTTGAGCGAGTCGAAGCAGGCTTTGGTCGAGCGAGTCGAAGTTAACACTGGGGGAGCGAGTCGAAGTGGGTAACTGGGCGAAGCGAGTCGAAATAGGTATTCAAGGTGGCAGCGAGTCCAACAGGAACGAGTCGAAGTTGACATCTGAGGGAACCGGAGCGAGTCGAAGGAGTGAGTCGAAGGAGCGAGTTGAATGGTGTCTGATTTTCGCCCAATTTTGCATCCCTAATAACTTGAGCATACGAACTCGGATTGACTTGAGATTTTGAACGTTGGTTCCTATAGCTTAGCTTGCCATTTCCTACCAATTTTGGCTCGATCCAGACTCGGACAAAATTCATCGACATCCGTAGTGAGCCCCTGTATAACTGATCTCTAGGACGGACCGTCACTGGTTACTAGTCAATCCCTTGGTGTTACGGCCTTGCCAAAAGGCGGGATAACATTTGCCCACCAAAGTACGTCTTGTGAAAACATGATGTGCTTTGAAGTGCTTCAATCTTTATTCTGAATAGTTATCGTTTTCCCGATGAAAGTTGTAATCTTTGGCCGTTCATCTTGATAATGTAAACTGTTGGCTGTCGACTGTTGTGCCAAGTATCGTTGCAACTGATTGCTGTATGCCAGTGGTTATCCGTTTGCTGTTATAGTCGTTACCGGATGAATTTCAGATTCTTAAAAATTTTGAGTGCTGAATATTAGTCCGTCATTCATGCATGTATGTTAACCTGACTCCGGTTGACGTTTGCACGTTCTCGAGTCATCGTCAGTTTATTGTTTTTGAATGTCCCTTCATAACGATCCCCTCCCGAATCGTTGTGAAGGATTGAAACGTCGAAGACAATTTTCATTGGATTTGTGGATGCGAAGTAAGAATGTCGAGTTGATGGAGTTGATCTCTGGAAGTCATGATTCTATGGATTCGAACATGATGTTCGACTCGGTCTTGGATCGAACTGCTTCATTCGACTTGGTCTTGGATTCGAACTTCATAGGAGCTGGAGTCGAAACGCACAGGATACGGAGTCGAAGGGGAGCGAGTCGAAGGAGCGAGTCGAGGTGATGGCGTGTAATGTTGCATCGGAGATGGAGTCGAAGGGAAGCGATACGAATGGGAGCTCCATATCTATGCACTGAAGAGGGAGTCGAAGCACGTGTTCGACTCCACTGGAACCTGAATCGTTTATTCCCCTTGCTTTCGACTCCATATAAATATCTGGCACTTAGCCGTTTTTTCACTTTTTACCTTTCACCTTTATCTGCCTTGCCCTCATATCGTTCCAGAGCATTTCACGAGAGAAAACCTTTGCCTTCGAATCGATTCCTATCTTCAACCACTTGAACTAACTTTCATATCTAGGTAATCAATAAACGAATCCACGTGTAAACGACGAGGCTTGGGTTTTCTTATCAAATCAATCAAAGTCCTGGTCGATTGAAGGCTCTCTGGCCTCCGCTTCGTGTCGATGGAGTGTGGGTTTTGAGATGATGTGACGAGGGTCTTCGTGTCGATCGATGATGGAGCTTCGCTTTTTATCGAGTGCTCTGAATTCATGGATCAACACGAAGGGATTGCGCCTGATGGACTCGAAACGATGGCCTTGAACCGAGTCGAAAAGTGTATCTTTTGATCGAGTCGAAGTACAGGCCTGGGATGGTTCGAAGCGGAGTGCCTGGAGATCGAGTCGAACCGCGTAGCTCTTGATCGAGTCGAAGCAGAGGCTTTGGATCGAGTCGAAGCGCGTGGTTTGGGATCGAGTCGAAGTAGAGGCTTCGAAGCGAGTCGAAGAGCGTGGCTTCGGATCGAGTCGAAGGACATGGTCTTGGACCGAGTCGAAGCGCATACTCCCAAATGATCGATTCGACGTCGAGCCTTAGTGAATGATTTGAATTTGAACTTGAATAATTGCCTTGAACTTGATCTTTTGACACTTTGACCATTGGTTTAATTTTGACGACATCGAAAATTCTAGTGCCTTTGACCACTTAACTCCGACGAGCTTCAGATTTTCTTAATTGGACTTAATTGTTTCACTGCACGCCTGATTGCCTATTGAAGTTCGTCGATGAAACTGGAACTTACTAAAATAATAACACATTTTAACTTGGACCGATAGCTAATAACTGGATGGCATGGTTGTGACGGTCAGCGATGACGGTCCTTCTGACTGAATTCTAAAGTCTCGTTGTTCACACGTTTTCCTTAATCCGGTTGATCTTCCCAAATAATATACAATACTGCACTGCACAACACGCTCACAGACTTTACACTGGGGGATGCATGAGTGTTATTTGTCAATTTAACAATGATTTTTTATAAGCTAGCTGGTCCTGGACCCTTCAAGTTCTCAACAGCCGGAAATTCCGAGTTCTATTCCTCCAACCATAGAGATACCGGTTATCGAAGCCGAAGTCATAGAGCCAGCTCCGGATGAGCGTCCGGATGCTCGGTTTATACTCAATCCATCAGATTCCGTGCCGTCAGGTATCTCTGAAGATATGCTTGGACGGATTTGCTTAAGGCAAGGTTTGTCGCTTGACGACGTGCTACTTCCTGGGCCCACTGACAGGCCACACAATCCCCCGGAGGGGTATACCGCTTTTAACCGTCACGCTTGCATAGTGGGGACACTTCCTCCCGTCAATGACTATATAAGGGAGATGTTATCGTTTCTTGGCATAGCCCTATCCCAGCTACATCCCAATGGGTACGCCTTATTGAACAACATCTTTGTTCTCTTCATGGAGATCCTCTTCGACCACCGAAGCCGATCGAGATCCGATATTTATTCAATGTCAAGAGCCGTGGAGACAGCCCCTCTTTCACCTTCCTGTAAGCGGTCAGGAGCTGCCACATTGTACAGGGCCCCTGGGGAAGGCTAAGTTATTATAAAACCGAATGGTTCTACGTTCGGTGCCCCCCCTGGATTTGCTGGGCGGTGGTTGGATAGACGTAAGTGTTGCCACTTCTCTCCTGAGTCATTGAGATACTGGTAACTAACTTCAAAAACTGACACACTTTTTCCTTCTTACAGCTGTGATCTCTCGTCCCGATGGCGCGTACTTCAGAGAGCTTGTTCGGATTCTTCAAGCGTTTCCGAGCGAAGAAAGGCACATAGACTTAGTCCTGACCGACAGGAATTTGAGGGCTGTCGGGCTAATAGAGCGGAGACAGAGCATACATCTGGAAATGGTACATAGAGTGATCTCGTAGAAACGTGTGAAGCGCAAAGCGCCCGCAGTTGTGATCACCGAAGAAGTTGACCCAGAGAGAACGCCCACCGATACCGAGCTTCCAGCTGGGCCTTCTGCCGATGTCCCAGACTCGGGTGGAAGCAGAAGAGGCAAGGCCGCTGCACACAAACGCCCTAAATCTAAGAGATTTAAATCTGTCGTCGTGTCTTTACCTTTCCAGGGGATCAAAATTTCAGAAGTTCCTCCCCTACAAATGGAGAGTCCTTTTGCAGGGCTTAATGATATCCCGATCCTGGATTTCGTGTCGCCTCCACACGACGCTGGGATGAAAGGGCTGGATAGTGCTTGTGAACCGAGCAGGTCGCTTGCTATGAGTGCGGCTGACATTTCTGGTTGGTCGAGGGATTGCACATGCATACACTTCACTACACTACATGATCCACAACTGTACTTCGTCCAACTCAGGAAGTTGCTAACTCTTTCTTCGCTTCTCATTTTCAGGTACTATGTTTGGAAGAGGATCAATGCTGAACAGTCTTCGTTCAACCCGAAAGGCTTCTGGTTACTACGATTCCCGCAGGAGGGATTCTGATAGGGATCGCGATCGCGAGCATTTTAGTCAGGATAGGTATGGGCGTGATAGGGATAGAGAATACTGACGCCGGTCTAGATCACGCTCTCCTCCTCCTAGGCTTCCATCTCCTCCTCCCGTTCAAACTTCACATCCACCGGAGCCTCCTCGTCACAGGCCTTCTTCTCACACTTCCAGATCTAAGACTCATCTCCAGAGAGTCGAGACTACATGTTCCATGGTTACAGAGCAGGTCCCTGTTGATCCCACTGGAGAAGGGGCCCTTAAGTTGGCTCAAATGAAGAAGGATTTTCCTAATATTTGCTTCGACGGTTATGTTTTCCCTCCCCACTTGAAGAGGATTCCATCGTCGGTTGAAGGCACGATGCATGACTTTGTCCACGACATCTATACCCAATATCGAGAGTGGGCGAAGGCTGCCGAAAAATCTTCTAAATTGGCCTTCGAGCGGGCAAAAGAGATCGAGAAGATGGAGACTGAGCTTGCCAAAAGGGATCGCATTATCCAAGTACTTTCTGCTGAGTCTGAGTCCTCTCGGAAATCTGAGATTGAGGCCATTAAGAAGGCTGACGAAGCGAAGGCAGAAATGGAGAGGTTGAGTCAGGCACACGTTGCCCTGGTGGAGGAAATGGGCTACCGGAATACCAAAGTCATTGCCGAGCGGGACGCGGCGGTCAAGGAGCTTAATGAACTAAAAGCCAAATTCGCCAGCTTGGTCAAAGAAAAAGATGACGCGAACACCGCAGCCCAAGAGGCGTGCGGTCAGGCTGTTCTGCTTAGGGGAGAACGGGATGCGGTGGTGGCCAAAGTCCAGAAAGTGGAGACTGAGGTCGAGGAGAGGGTGAAGTTGGCCGAGTCCAGGTTAGAGGCCAACATTGAGGACCTCCTTGTTGTTTACAATGCTAATGTACTGAGGCACAGGAGTCTGGCCTGGCTCGATGATTATTCGACGCATCTTCATAGCGCTTGGGGCCGACTGGTTGAGGAAGAGAAAGAGGCGCACCAGGGTGAGTCTGTGGATGAATTCGAGCTTGAGAATCGTCTGTTAACTGATGATGAAAAGAAGATTCACCATGATTCAATGATCCCTCATGAGAAGGAGAGGCTCGGCACCCAACACCTAGAGGTAGGAGAGGGCTCCGGGGTTGGACATCACGATGCAAGTCTTGATCTTCCGGTGTCAACTCAGCTTGAATCTTTGCCTGCGGTTGATCCTCATGTTGTTCCTGCCTATAACCCGGATCAGCCGCAGATGCCTCCGATTACAGCGCAAATGACTGAAGCCGCCCCGTCGCTTACAAGCAAAACTGAGGAAGGTACTCCGAACATTCCACATGTCTTTCATGAGTCGAAGTCTTCGACCGATTTAAGTTCTAACTGTTTCCTGGAGATTTGACCAGGCAACTGAGCACTCGGCATTGGCAGGAACTCGGCATCTATAGTACTCGGCATCTGGACTACTCGGCGTCAACTAGTGCTCGGCATCTCAAAGTACTCGACGTAGTACTCAGCATTCATAGTACTCGGCGTAGTACTCAGCATCTCATAGTACTCGGCTTAGCACTCCGCATTCATAGTACTCGGCGTAGTACTCAGCATCTCATAGTACTCGGCGTAGTACTCAGCGTCTCATAGTACTCGGCCTAGTACTCGGCATCTATAGTACTCGGCATCAGGTAATACTCGGCCTCAGGTCGTACTCGGCAACATGAGCACTCGGTACTCAGAGGAACTCGGCAACAGTAGTACTCGGCGTAGTGCTCGACATCCAGTAGAACTCAGCGATAGGAGTACTCGGCATCTAGAAGACGTTCGGCGCACACAACTACTCAACATGACTGTATCGTTCGGACAGTGCTTCGTTCGGCCAGAATGCGTCGTCCGGCCAGAGAGCACTGTTCGGTTTAGAGCTTCGGATGGAGGCACGTTCGGCTTCAATAGACAACCATTCTGCACTTCCCACACATCAAACACACCGTTTGGCATAGAAGGGATGGTTCGGCATAGCGGCGTTCGGCATACCTTGCTCGGCATACAGCGACCACTGTACTCGGGCTAGAGTGTTCGGCCATCAGCCCACTTGGGAAGTCCAGCCCATATTTGTCTACAAATAGAGGGGCATGGTCATAGTGAAAAGGGATCCTTTTTTGTGAGAGAACACTGGGGAGACTCTGCCATTTTTGAGACTCATCTTCTCTACTTAACAACTTCATTCAAGCATTTGATTCACGAATTGTATTTGTAATCATTTATTAAGAAGATCAATAAAGTTTAACCTCAAAGTGGACGTAGGCAATTACGCTGAACCACTATAAATTTGGTGTTCTTACTTTCGGCATTTAAAGTAGCATCTTTGTTTAATTTGTTTTCATCACTTATATCTCTACACAATCTTTCTCTAAGAGGTTAGTGACCAATTTTGGTGCTAACACTTTGGACGTAGGAAATTACGTTGAACTACTATAAATTTGGTGTTCTTACTTTCTGCATTTAAAGTAGCATTCTCTTCTCTGTTTAATTTGTTTTCATCACTTATATCTCTACACAATCTTTCTCCAAGAGGTTAGTGACCAATTTTGGTGCTAACACTTTGGTGCTTTCACTGAGAGTTGAACTCTCAGACCTCAAGGATCTGCTTTGAAGCTACTGGATTGAACAAATCCCGCAAAGAAGATCCGACTCACTGATAGGACATCCGTTGATTCTACTCAGAGTTCATACCAATAACTCTACAATGGCAGGACCACGTACCAGGTCAGCTTCTCATAATGCGGATGCCCGCGAGACTGCTAGCGTGCAACAAGCAGGACCTAGCAACCAACCAGCAATTCCGGGTGAAGGAATTGCCGCCCAGGACCAAACTCCAGTTGTCACCAGAATAGAGTTCAACGACTTGATGAGAGAGCTCAGGGAAAGCAGGAGACAACTAGGAGAGAAAATGCAAGCTAACGCCAACCTGATGGCAAAGCTCACTCAACAGCAGCAACAGAATGCTGGGGGCAATCCCGCTCCTTATTCCTCATCTGATAGCTCTACTTCCTCTTATGAACCTCCTAGGCGCAGACGCCGCAAGACTGAAGCTGCACGAGCAGAAGCTGATGTTCAAACAGCTGGAGACCGTGACCAAGCAAGAGCTGGAAACTTCAGGACCGGAGTACAAATGGAGGATGGAGGCCCAGATCATCAAAACGCTAACGATGTCGAACCTCAAGATGCACGATTGGCAGATCGCCAGGAGAGGAGGCATCAGCATGGACAGGCACGTAGAACAGACTCTAACCTTCCGCCTTCCATACAGACACCAGATCTGACAGCCATGATCAGGCAATTGATGAAAGAAAATCAGGGCTTATCGAACGATGATTGGGGAGTGTCAAGAAGTCACACTCCATTCACGGATGTTGTGTTACAGGCGGCGTACCCAAGAAAGTTTAGTATGCCAACTATCCCTGCGTACGAGGGAAAGACTGACCCCAGACAGCATGTCATGAGGTACGAATGGATGATGGATTCAGTTAGAGCAAATGATGCCACCAAGTGTAGATGCTTTCCAATTACTCTATCTGGGATCGCTACTATGTGGTTTACCCGACTTCCTCCGCGATCTGTATCCAATTTCGAGGAGTTGGCAAAGAAGTTTATTGAGCAGTTCAGGATACACATTACTCGTCCGAAGGACGTAATGTCTCTGTCAAGTGTAATCCAAAGTCTCGGGGAGTCATTGAAGGAATATTTACAAAGGTTCCATGTCGCGGCATATAAAGTCAGTAATCCCAATGATCATGCAATTCTAATGGCTGTGATGAGAGGTGTGGATCCGGAGTCTGAATTTGGAGACTGGTTGGCAGGAAAACCTCCGACCACACTAGATCGTTTCTACTCAAAGGCACACGAATTCATAAGGAGAGAGGAAGCCAGGTGGGTAAGACGAGATAAGGCACCAGGAACTATCCAAGAGTCTATGAAAAGCAACGTTGCTGTGAAGCAGTCCGGAGACAGCTTGGGAAAGGTCCAAGTCAATGTCCAGAATAAGCCAGGACAGCCTAAGGAGTCCGGAGGAAGAAATCAAGGGAAGAAGAGAGAAGCGGGGAAGTGGAAGTCGAGAATTCCAAGCTACAGCGAGTATACTCCGCTGAACGCGCCACTTGAGAACATTTACCTATCCACCTGCAATACTTTTCAATACAGAAAGCCACGTCCAAAAGAATCAACCGAGGAACAGAAGCGGACCGGGAAATATTGTCGCTTCCATGAGACTTATGGGCACAGTACGGAAGAGTGCAGACACCTGCACGACGCTATCGAGAAATTGATCAGGCAAAAGAAGTTGCAAGAATTTGTGAAGGATCCACAGGAAGGAGGACAGGGAACGTCCAACCCAGGTCGCGCACCAGCCCCGCATCATCCCGAGGAGCCTGCCCGACCCGTAGGTAGACTAGTCATAAATACAATTATCGGCGGACCTCACCCCGCAGATAAGAATTGGCAAGAGATGGAGCGATATGCAAGTTCCCTGAAGCATGCAGATTTTGAGTGCTGTTCGAACATGGAGGATGGGACCCCCGCTAAGCAGCAGCGCGTAATGACAGACGATATAGTGTTCAGAAACAGAGACGCTGATCAGGTAGAGGCTCCGACCATCGACCCGATGGTCATATCTGCGACGATCGGACCAGCATATATGAAAAGAATTCTGATAGATTGCGGAAGTTCTGTCAACATAATCTTCAAGAAGGCTTACGACCAAATGAAAATGGAAACAAAAGACTTGAAACCATCCAAAGCTCGTATTCACGGCTTTAATGGCGCTGCGACCGATGCAGTGGGATATGTCGAGTTACCAGTTGAACTGGGACAAGGCGAGCGTCGGAGAGTGCGAATTCTACCCTTTGTAGTTTTGGATGTGGATTCTCCATATAATGTTTTCTTGGGCCGGCCGGCCATGGCTGAGTTTAGGGCAGCGTTAGCCCCGTGGTGTTTAACTTTGAAGTTCCTAACTGACAAAGGAGTAGGTATTGTTCATGGCGACCAAGCAGCTGGTCGTTCCTGTTATGTGGCTGAGCTCCGAGAGGCCCATCGGAGGGAGAAGGGAAAGGTTGCGGACAATCCCGTCCGCGTCCTTAATACGGATAATTGACAAGTAGTGCCTGAGCCCTGGCTCGGGCACAGTTCTCGGATCTTCAGAGACAGATCCGAGAGACGACGATGAGAAACCCAGGGAAGAGAAGGCATCATCGGCCGAGTTAACGATTGACATCTCAGTTAGCCGAGACGACCCTTCGTGAATACTAAAGATCGGGTCACAGCTTGGCCCCGTGATGACTGAAGACCTTAGCGACTTCCTCCGGGCGAATCTTGATGTTTTCGCCTGGACGCATTCTGATATGTGTGGGATTTCTCCCGCCATCACGAGTCATATTTTGAACATAGACCCGAAATACGTTCCAGTTAAACAAAAAAGGAGAGGAATGGATCCGGAGAGGTCCGCCGCTCTCGGAGAGGAGGTGGACAAACTCAAAGCAAATCAGTTCGTCCGCGACGCCCTCTACCCTGAATGGGTATCCAACCCCGTGCTGGTAAAAAAGGCGAATGGGAAATGGAGGGCTTGCGTAGATTATTCCAACTTGAACAAAGCATGCCCAAAGGACAGTTTCCCGTTGCCTAGCATCGATCAGTTGGTCGACTCCACCGCAGGACACGAGTTGTTATTATTTATGGATGCATACTCAGGTTACAACCAAATCCCAATGCATATTCCAGATCAAGAACACACCAGCTTCGTTGCAAATGTCGGACTATATTGCTATGTAGTGATGCCCTTTGGATTGAAGAACGCAGGAGTGACTTACCAGCGTTTAGTGAATCGAATGTTCAAGGACCAACTGGGTAGAACGATGGAAGTCTATGTGGATGACATGCTCGTGAAGTCACGACGGTCAAACGACCACATTCGAGACTTGGCTGAAATGTTCGACATACTCAGGTTTTATGGGATGAAGATCAACCCTTTGAAATATTCCTTCGGCGTTGCATCGGGGAAGTTTTTGGGATTCATCGTCAATGCTAGAGGAATCGAAGCTAACCCAAAAAAGATCCAAGCTATTCGAGACGTGCAACTGCCCAGGACTATAAAGCAGGTACAGAGCTTGAACGGAAAAGTAGCTGCGTTAAGTCGATTCATATCCAGGGCAACTGACAAGTGCATCCCGTTCTTTGATATAATAAAGAAAGGAAAGAGGAATTTCGAATGGACGCCTAGTTGTGAGGAAGCATTCCGGGGTCTGGTGAGGCATCTGGAGAGTCCACCAATGCTGTCAAAACCAGTAAACCACGAGATGTTGTACGTATACTTGGCTGTATCGCCGCATGCGATAAGCACGGCTTTAGTTCGTGAGGAGGATCGAGTCCAGAGGCCGGTGTATTATGTTAGCAAGCGTTTAACGGGGGCAGAGAGAAATTACCCTAACATCGAGAAATTGGCTTATTGCTTGGTGATTGCGTCACGTAAGCTGCACCCATACTTCCAAGCACACTCAATCGGTGTTTATACCGATCAACCCTTGCGGCAGGTACTCCAACGACCAGAAACTTCTGGAAGGTTGCTAAAATGGAGCATCGAGTTAAGCCAATTCGATATCGCCTACTTGCCACGGAGAGCCGTACAAGGGAAAGCATTAGCAGACTTTATCGTTGAGTTTACCATGCCCGTCGAACCGGGTAGTCACGACGTCATTCCCCCCGTTCGATGGAAATTATACACTGATGGGGCATCAAACGACCGTTGCTCCGGCGCGGGCCAAGTTCTTATAACCCTGAAAAACCGATCAATCTGTTATGCTTTGAAGCTCGATTTCCCAGCCACAAATAACGAGGCAGAATATGAAGCACTCATCGCTGGCTTGAAACTCATCGGGGAACTCGAGATCAGAGCAGTTGAAATCTTTTGTGACTCACAGTTGGTGGTTTACCAAGTGCGGGGAGACTACCAAGCAAAGGGACGAAAGCTTGCTCCGTACCTTGTTCAGGTCCAAGGACTACTATCAAATCATGAGCGTTATGACATTTCACATGTCCCGCGCGAACAAAACAAAGAAGCCGACTTATTGGCTAAGTTTGCGAGTACCGGCGATGCACAACAAATGGGATTGTATCCCGTCGAAGTCTTGCATGCCCCGAGCATAGACGAGATGAAAGTCGATCGCGTGTTGGAAACGGAAATCGAGAAGGAATCGTGGATAACCCCATTCAAACTGTACCTGACAACCGGGGCCTTACCAGACAAAAGAAACGAAAGACGGCAGGTCCTACGAAAGGCCGCGCGATACGTAATGCAGGATGGGTCAATGTATCGAAAAGGATTCTCAGTTCCATTATTACGATGCATCGCTCATGATGAGACAAAGCGGGTCTTAAGGGAGGTTCACGAAGGGGAATGTGGCGACCATACTGGGGGGTAAATGCTAGCAAAGAAGATCCTCCGCTATGGATATTACTGGCCAACGGAAACCGGGACGCTGCAGACTATGCAAGAAAGTGTGACAAGTGTCAAAGATATGCGAAAATCCCAAGGACTCCATCAACGGAACTCACACAAATGGTTAGTCCCTGGCCATTTGCAATCTGGGGAATCGACATAATCGTCTCTTTGCCTATATCCAGAGGTGGCGCGAAGTACGCGATAGTTGCGGTCGACTATTTTACAAAATGGGCTGAGGCAGAACCTTTGGCCACAATCAGCTCTAAGAAGGTCGTTAACTTCGTTGTACGAAACATTATATGCCGCTTTGGCCTTCCTCGCACCATCATTACGGACAACGGGACGCAATTTGAAAGTAGAGAGTTCAAAGAGTTCTGTTTAAAGCATAGAGAAAAATTTCGCCGCAGTTGCACACCCGAAAGCTAACGGACAAGTCGAGGCCGTTAACAAAATAATCAAGTCCATACTGAAGAAGCGTCTGGAGAAGGTTGGAGGCAAGTGGGTAGATGAACTCCCGACAGCATTATGGGCATATAGAACTACTCACAAGTCCGCGACCGGCCACACTCCATTCGCCTTGGCATACGGCTCTGAAGCCGTCATACCCGTGGAACTTGAAGTTCCATCGCACCGAGTGACATACTATGATCCCAAGACGAACCAGAATCTCTTGTTGGAATCACTGGACTGAATCGATGAAAAGCGTGAAGAAGCTGAATTAAGGGCGGTAGCGCATAGATACCGAGTCAAGCGTTATTACGACGGCAGAGTCCGCCCAAGGATCTTTGATGTGGGTGATCTCGTTCTGAAACGAGTCTTCCCGGTACCATCACGTATGAATCCCAGCTGGGAAGGTCCTTACGCCATTGAACGGAAGCTTGGAGAGGGAACATTCAAGCTAGCGACCATTGATGGCACGACGCTCCCCCGAGCATGGAACAGTGAACATCTGCGGCACTATTACATTTAGCATGTTTTCTTTCTTGTTTTAGACACTGTTATTTCCTACGTGTTTTCGTTCAGTTTTAGCTTAGTTTCTTTTTAACTATGTAATCAAGCAGTCTAGTTGTTTTTCATTAATAAAGGCTTGAAGACGTATTTTCTATGAATCGCTAATGTTTCTATATCTCATGATCGGATGACGAATTATATTATCATATACGATATACAGACTCGTATAAACGATTCCAAATCTCCGAATCCCCAGAGCGCGGATCGGAGTACTCTAAGTCCCCAGAGCGCGGACTAGAGTATAAACGATTTCAAATCTCCGAATCCCCAGAGCGCGGAGCGGAGTACTCTAAGTCCCCGAAGCGCGGACTAGAGTATAAACGATTTCAAATCTCCGAACCCCAAAGCGCGGAGCGGAGTACTCTAAGTCCCTAGAGCGCGGACTAGAGTATAAACGATTTCAAATCTCCGAACCCCCAGAGCGCGGAGCGGAGTACTCTAAGTCCCCGGAGCATGGACTAGAGTATAAACGATTTCAAATCTCCGAATCCCCAGAGCGCGGAGCGGAGTACTCTAAGTCCCCAGAGCGCGGACTAGAGTATAAACGATTTCAAATCTCCGAATCCCTAGAGCGCGGAGCGGAGTACTCTAAGTCCCCGGAGAGCGGACTAGAGTATAAACGATTTCAAACCTCCGAATCCCCGGAGCACAGATTCAGGAAAAAGTCCAAGTACTCGAGATATGTGGGACGAGAAGTATGCCACGTCTAGAAATGTTTGAACGACACGAGAATGGACTGGGAGATAATGCAACTCATAAGAACTTGAGTTACGACTACAGTTAGTCAACAAACCAAAGAAAAGCAAGAGAATCATTCAAACGAAAAAGAAACTAAACTTTATTCGATAAGTTCAAAATGGGGTTACATGGTTACTCCTACAAAACTCAGAATTCAGAGTCCATCTATACAAACTACAAGCTACGGAAGATAAAAGCAACTACAAGACTTAAGCAAGAAGCTCGTTGAATGAGTGTATCGATTATTTCTTCGATTTCTTCTTCTTGTCTTCCTTTGTTTTTTTCTGATGACTCCTCTCCCTCACGCTTTTTCTTGGATTTCTTGCTTGCTAAAGAAGCGGAGTCAGGAGTAGGAGACGGAACATCCAGTGGTTTGAACTTGCCTGGGAGAATGATTTTCAAAGGCCTGTTCCGTGGGTCGGTCAGTTCTAGTATTCTAGGTTCAACTTTGACCTCAACCTTTTTCTTCTCCTCTTCGGCAAGGCAATCCTTCATGCTCACCTTTGAGGTATGCTCATAGGCGCCAGTGATTTCGATTTCGTCACTCCCTTCGGCAGGAGATGAAGTGTCAAGCTTATCGTCATCTAGCGCCCCAATCACTTGAGCATCGGGACCAGGAATTACTCCCGCATGAACAGCGTCACTTGTTTTCTCTGCCTCCTCATTGGCGTCATCGCTCTTCGGAGTTGGTTCGGCGTCAGAACAACCTACATGAAAACATAAAGGATGGGCGTTAGAACGAGTAACCACCGCTGAAAAATGACGGGATCTTTCAACTTCTAGAGAAAGAAGAATTTCCTACCAGGTTCCGGTTGGCTATCGGTGGCGCATGGGGTTTCACCCTCCAGGATAGGGGATAGCACATGAGCACCGAGCCCGGGATCTTCGGGGTCATAACCAGCATGCTGCTCGAATGGATCAAGTGTCGGCCGACCGACCGATTGAGCGGCGGGAGGAGCAGCAATATGAGGAGCAGTAGTATTGGCCCCAGACGGGCCGGCTTCATCATTTTTCTCTTTTGGAAGGGGAGAGCCTTTGCTATAAAGTGCCAATGCTGCGGATAAATCCGATGGCTCATTCCCCCTAAGGAACTCCTTCACCAAGGCATCCTCATCGACCTCTTCGGAGCCCGACTCGATCTTTCTGATCCTTATCAAAGTTTCCTAGGCCTCAGCTAGGGACTCGAGGTAGCCGTCGCCCAAGAATGTTAAGTCGCGATGCATAAGGACGCGGGCTCCATATTCAGCAATCAACGGGTCAAACATGCTTTTGACCTCTTCCCTGCCGGCCTCTGCGGCCGCCTCGAGGCGAGAGTCAATCTCCTTCGCAGCCTTTCTTTTGCCCTCCTCACGGGCCTCATCCTTCATTTTCTCAACCCCAGCAAGTTCGTCATCGAGCTTCGTTTTCAAGAGACGAGTAGCAACGATTTCATCACAGTATCGTTGTGATTCTTCTTGAGCAGCTACCTTGTCCTCCTTCTCCTTGGAGAGTAATTATTTCAGCTCTCAGACTTGCACGACGAGCGCGTCCCTCTCTTTTTGGACAGAGTCTTTTTCTAGGACGAGGGCACCGTTGTGTTGGACTGCTTCATCAAGCTCCTTCTTGTGAGCCATCTCTAAGCGAGTAACTGCCTCAGCAGTATCTTTTGCGCTTTGTTCAGCGGCTTCCAGCTTCGACTTGTACGAAGCGAGCTCTACGTCTTGGTGCTCGATGATGTTTTTGTCGCAGCCAGCCTCCAGTTTCAGGCGATCAATCTCATGTTGACGCTCAACGGACACCTCCGAGATCTTCTCCACCAAGTGCACAAACGCGTCATGTTGAAAATAGACGTCGTTATTGCAGGCAATGACACTTTGCTTCACATGCCCAGGAATATGGTGAATAGCCGGGAGGAACTTCAACCCGTCAAAGCAAATTTTCGGAAACTTGGCCCTAAGATCGACCATCTTTTCCGCGACAGTTGGATCAACCGTGGGAGTAGGGGGAGGAGGCTTTAGAAGTTCTGCCCTTTTTCGTTGTTCCCGAACTTGCCTCGTACTCGAAGAACCGGAGTGTTGTTCTCGAGGAGCATCAGATTGGTAACCCTTCTGTGAAGATTTCTCTTTATCCGGCACAGTTGGAGGAAGAGGATCACGGGACTGCGAAGATTGAGAATATGCCTTCTTGCGGTGAGACGACTCACGGGGACGATTGTCTCTATCTTCATAATCATCTCTGTCCCTGCGTCTGCCTGAACCAGAGTCCCGTCTAGAGTGATGAAATATGGAAGAGCCATGAAGGCGATCGAGTCCGTGAGAACGCCCCATATCACCTGCAAAGAATGAAGATAACAACGAGTTAAGAAAAATCCGTGAGATAAGAAAAAACTTGAAGTGTATGATGGAATGCGTATGTGCGTGTGTGTCCTAGTGTTTCCCCCGACGGACCAGTTCTTTTGTCTTTGCTAATTGGAGTATTGTCTCCTTGGGTCGGGAGTTGAACTCCCGCGTTGCCTTTAGCGGGTGAAGAAAACTTGAGGGCTTCAAGATCGTCAAACCCGTAATTAAGAATGTCATCGGGAATAGACAGGTTCGACAGGCCCCTCAGGGAACTTTCCAGGTGCTGCGAGGAAGCCTCTTTCTCAGGCGGGATAGGCATGACTTTTGAAGTGCCACCAACTTTCTCCTTCTGAACTTTATATTTTAACTTCTTCTTCCCTTCGAAGGGGAGGATGACGTCTCAATATCTTGAACTTCGACTGCCGGATTCCAAGCGAGACCCACATTCTCTCCTTGAGTCTCAAGAGCTTCGTCTTCTTTGCGCTCACCTTCTTTGTGTGCATCGGGAGTGCGGCGCGACGACGATCCGGCCTGTTTTTTCCCTTTACCGGACGGAGGTTTGGGAATGGTGACACCTTCTGGAAGGCTGATCCGACGACCAGGGGCTAGCAAGCCAAACCCCGACAGTGATTCATTTGAGACGATAGATCGGGTGCCTCGTTCCTCAGCAGGAAGAGCTCTAATGGCTTCAACAGCCTCAGAATATCCTCGGCCTTCCGGACGCGGGTTGATACCTGAAAAGATGAAACAAAGAGTTAGGAAAAACATGACTCCAGTTAAATGCAAATAGTGACTCAGCAGAGAGACTTACTGCCTTCAACCCATCTCCTCGCAAAACCAGGAGGGCAGTGCACATAGAACCATTCCTGTTTGTACAGGGCGAATTTACTGCATGCCCCTGTCAAGATTTGGCATTTGTGGTACGACTCGAGGAACATAAAGGAAGGACTGTCTTTCTGTCTCTTGATCATATAGATGTATCTGATATCACCAGCGGTTGGAGGTCTGGAGAAGACAGCCATGAAAAGTAAGTAGGTCCCATATAGAAATGCATGACCGTTCGGGTGCAGCTGCGACGGAGCAATGTCGATATACTGCAGTACATCCTGGAGGAATAAATTAAACGGAGGCACGCAGCCCATCCAACACATGAACTTGTTACAGGTGGTATACCCGACTGGGGGCAGATGGGGACGATCGTGTCGCGAAGGGACTAACACGTCGATGAAAGGGATCCCATGAATGGAGCATATCCGTCGGAGAGCAGCTTCGTTGATCTTCGAAGCTTGTGAATCGATCGGATTGTCTAGAAGGATCGTTGCCTCCAGGGCATCGGGTGCTAAGTTATGAGCAGGAGGAGTCGACGGATTAGAAGTATCAGCGGCTTCTCGCTTTGATGACGGCCCAGGCCTGTCAGATATAGTGGCGGAGCTAGACTTTCTTGACATCCTCAATAAATAATGAATCTGGCTAAGTGCCCGAGAAAACTATACTCAAAATACGTTGAACGTTAGAATTAACAACACGAACTTTCCCCCCCACGTGATGTGTGAACTAGTGCAAGCAATCGTGTACAAGCAATAAGGATCTAGAGATTTCAAACATATAAAAATGAGCTGCAAATCGTCGCCTTCGAAGACCATCATCGCTGACCGTCTCGAAAAGCCCGCCTGGTGGTGATTACAGTTCTAGATTCAGAAAATAAATAATTGATAAAGTGATCGGCAATTGTATTGTTCGGTCTAGGTTTTGTTCGAAAGGGATTGTTCGGCCTAAGTATGGTTCGGCATGTATGTTGTTCGGCATGACAGTTGTTCAACATATATACTGTTCGGCATTTAAGTAGTGTTCGACAGTTGTATTGTTCGGTCTAGGTTTTGTTCGAAGGGGATTGTTCGGCCTAAGTATAGTTCGGCATGTATGATTGTTTGGCATGTCAATTGTTCGTTCGGAATTTACAGTGTTCGGCCTAAGTATGGTTCGACATTTATCATTGTTTGGCTAAAGCGTTGTTCGGCTGAAGTCATTGTTTGGCTAAAGTCATTGTTCGGCTAAAGTCATTTTTCGTCCTAAATATGGTTCAACATTTGAGTAGTGTTCGGCCTAAGGATTGTTCGGCATTTGAGAATGTTCGGCCCTGGTTTTCGTTCGACTAAGTTATAGTTTGGCATTTTGATGAGTGCTCGGCCTGGGTTTGATCGGCCAAGGTAGTGCCCGACAGCCTTCCACTCCACCGTCCGGCGCATGACGACGTATGCCGGAGCAATGCTACGCCAAACAACACCCTTACCTCCTCCAACACCTTCATTCTTTTTTCTTCCCTTAAACTTCGGTTCGACACGAAGAAACTAAGCCCATAGGTGGACATACTCCTAATCTTTCCTCCCCGCATCATTGTTCGGCAGTAAAGACACAATAATTCTACGTTGCACACTCGGCCATCTCGTTTGAAATACACTTGAATCGTACGAGGAAAAATACCTAGTTTGAAGATTGGAGATTGGGATGGAGTAGTTAAATTTTTAAATCCGGATGACTGAATAGAATTGCAAGTCTTCAAAGAATGGCAGAAGTAAAAAAGTAAAAGGGAGAAGAAGGAAAAGACCTGGATTTATAGAGAAGAGAGGTGGAAGTCGAAGGGGCTATACCTGGTGGAACAGGTCAAAGTCTTATTGTTCGGCTTCAAAGCGAGGTGTCACTCGACACATGAGGATTGTTCGGCTTCGAACGTATCGTTCGACGTCCATACCACGCTCGTCACACATATTCTCGAGAAGGCATCTCCGAGGAAAGTTAGTCTAGGTCCAAAGCGCATCACGTTCGGTCACGTAATACACTTTGGGGGGCAAGTGATTCCTGGAGATTTGACCAGGCAACTGAGCACTCGGCATTGGCAGGAACTCGGCATCTATTGTACTCTGCATCTGGACTACTCGACATCAACTAGTGCTCGGCATCTCATAGTACTCGGCGTAGGACTCAGCATTCATAGTACTCGGCGTAGTACTCAGCATCTCATAGTACTCGGCGTAGCACTCAGCATTCATAGTACTCGGCGTAGTACTCAGCATCTCATAGTACTTGGCGTAGTACTCAGCGTCTCATAGTACTCGGCGTAGTACTCGGCATCTATAGTACTCGGCATCAGGTAATACTCGGCCTCAGGTCGTACTCGGCAACAGGAGCACTCGGTACTCAGAGGAACTCGGCAACAGTAGTACTCGGCGTAGTGCTCGACATCCAGTAGAACTCAGCGATAGGAGTACTCGGCATCCAGAAGACGTTCGGCGCACACGACTACTCAACATGACTGTATCGTTCAAATAGAATGCTTCATTTGGCCAGAATGCGTCGTCCGGCCAGAGAGCACTGTTCGGTTTAGAGCTTCGGATGGAGGCACGTTCGGCTTCAACAGACAACCATTCTGCACTTCCCACACATCAAACACACCGTTCGGCATAGAAGGGATGGTTCGGCATAGCGGAGTTCGGCATACCTTGCTCGGCATGCAACGACCACTGTACTCGGGCTAGAGTGTTCGGCCATCAGCCCACTTGGGAAGTCCAGCCCATATTTGTCTATAAATAGAGGGGCAAGGTCACAGTGAAAAGGGATCCTTTTTTGGGAGAGAACACTGGGGAGACTCTGCCATTTTTGAGACTCATCTTCTCTACTTAACAACTTCATTCAAGCATTTGATTCACGAATTGTATTTGTAATCATCTATTAAGAAGATCAATAAAGTTTAACCTCAAAGTGGACGTAGGCAATTACGCTGAACCACTATAAATTTGGTGTTCTTACTTTCTGCATTTAAAGTAGCATTCTCTTCTCTGTTTAATTTGTTTTCATCACTTATATCTCTACACAATCTTTCTCTAAGAGGTTAGTGACCAATTTTGGTGCTAACACTAACAATTCTTTTATTCTTTGTCCAGTGATCGATGCCGCACCGGCCATGCCTCCTGCCACTCAAGAGTCATATCAAATGCAGGAGGCTATCGTGACCGAGGCAACCACCATGAGTATAGCTGCCCCGCTTGGCGATCTGCAGCGTGGTACGATCGTGTTCGACGTGCAGCTGATGGATGAACTTTTCCGCCGCCACGACGATCCTCGTGCTGACTTGTCATATGTTATGAGTGGAACTGATCCGGCTGCAAGCTCTTCAATGCCGACTGCTGATGCCCCCGGCGGGGCTCAAGCAGTAACCGAAGAGGACATGTTTTCTCAGATTGACGCCGAGCTGGCAGCAGCGGGTTATGGCGGCAGCTTTGGAGGTGGGATGGCAGCATCGGGACCTGCCCCGCTCGGAATGATGTCTCCTGGTGGTTCTGTCTTCCTCACCAGCCTGCCCATTCCACCTTCTGAAATTGATCCCGTTCCTCCGACTCCGCCCGTAGGGAGCATTCTTATTCACACGAGTCCAGAGGAGGACGTCGACATAATGCCCTCGCCTGAGGACCAACCGCCGAAAAGTAAAGGCTCGAAGAGGAAGGTTGGCGATGGCTCCAGCGGGTCCGCACTGAAGAGGAAGCCAAGGAAGAAGAGAGATTAGGCATGATCTTCTGGCGTATTTTGATTTTGCATTTTGTTAGCCGTGTATAGATGCGGGTTCGGCCCCTGCTAGTAGGAATTTTTTGGAGACTTGTACACGAACGTCTTCTATAATCAATAGAAATGAAACTTTTTCTTCTTTGTCATTGTGTATTTGTCTAAGTGTTTCAGTGTCTGAAATGCACTTGTGAAGTTTTAGGTTCCAAATCGAGTTTGTTTTGGTTTGCCAAATTCGGGAACTGTGGACATGGCTTGCAACCGGGAAGCGAGTTGAATTCTGACAATCGCATTGCTTCAATCAGTGGTTGATGCTTAAGTCCTGCACCCCAGTCTTAGGGATGAGTTGTAAACCGTCAGCCGACGATTGCTTCTTACTTGCAACATGTTGAGTCTTGCGCCACCGAATGGATGTCTGAAGCAAGCAGAGATTGAGTAATGCATCCATGCTTGTTTGATTGTCGATAATCATATTCGTACTCCAGGGATATGGAGTTGAATGTTTATACTCCGGTTCGCGCTTTGGGAATTCGGAGTTGGGTGTTTATACTCCACTTCGCACTCCGAGAATGTGGAGTTGAATGTTTATACTCCGGTTCGTGCTTTGGGAATTTGGAGTTGGATGTTTATACTCCTGTTCGCGCTTTGGGAATTCGGAGTTGAATGTTTATACTCCGGTTCGCGCTCTGGGAATTCGGAGTTGAATGTTTATACTCCAGTTCGCGCTCTGGGAATTCGGAGTTGAATGTTTATACTCCGGTTCGCGCTCTGGGAATTCGGAGTTGAATGTTTATACTCCGGTTCGCGCTCTGGGAATTCGGAGTTGAATGTTTATACTCCGGTTCGCGCTTTGGGAATTCGGAGTTGAATGTTTATACTCCACTTCGCACTCCGGGAATGTGGAGTTGAATGTTTATACTCCACTTCGCACTCCGGGAATGTAGAGTTGATGAAGGGTTGTCGTGTACTAATCCCTTTTTTGACTTTGATGTGATGGTTTGCCCCCGAGCTCGGGTTTCACTTAGGGAGTGATTGGTTGCACCGCAGCCACTCTCTATTTGAATAAATCCCACCGTATGATGAGACTTAGCTCTCCATGCATAGTGATGGTCATATGAAGTATTTCAAGTAAATCACAGCTTTGGCTCGAAGAGGTTGCATTTTATTGCTGAAATAAGAAAGTATGGCAAAGTCAGTTGCCTTATTACAAGTCCTAATTTCGAAATGCATAAACAAATTGTAGAAAATGAAAGTAAACTAAATGGATAGAGATAGCCTGTCAGATGTAATAACAGCGAAGGCTTTTGCTATTCCAAGCTCTTGGCAGGGTAAGGCCGTCGACGGTCGATAATTTGAACGTGCCATCTCCGAGCCTTCGTTCAATAACATACGGTCCTTCCCATGTAGGCTTTATATGCGAAGGAACCGGATAGATCCTTTTTAAGACGAGTTCGCCTAACTCGAAGGTTCGCGGACGGACCTTGGCGTTGTACAATCGGGCGACTCGACTTCCATGCACAGCCGCCGTCAAGTCAGCTTCCTCACGCTTCTCATCTAGTAGATCGAGAGATTCAGCAAGTAATATAGTGTTTGTCTTCGGATCATAGTATGTCACGCGATGAGAAGGTAACTTTAGCTCGACTAGAATAACAGCCTCTGAACCGTAAGAAAGAGAGAACGGAGTGTGGCCGGTTGCGGTCTTGTGGGTTGTTCGGTAAGCCCATAGATCCATAGGAAGTTCATCAACCCACTTGCCCCCGACCTTTTCTAGTCGTTTCTTCAGGATGGACTTTATGACTTTATTAACTGCTTCGACCTGTCCGTTTGCTTGAGGGTGTGCAACTGCGGAGAATTTCTTTTGGATGTGAAATCGTTTGCAGAAATCTTTGAATTCAGCACTGTCTAATTGGGTTTCGTTGTCCGTGATTATGGTGTGTGGGAGACCGAATCGACAGATGATGTTACGAACCACGAAGTTGATTACTTTCTTCATTGTAATGGTAGCGAGAGCTTCGACTTCAGCCCACTTTGTAAAGTAATCAACTACGACAATAGCGTACTTTGCACCACCTTTTTCCAGAGGTAGAGCACCGATGATGTCGATGCCCCACATTGCGAATAGCCATGGGCTGACCATTTGCGTTATCTCAGTAGGAGGAGCCCTAGGGATTCGGGCGTATTTCTGGCACCTATCACATTTCTTTGCATAGTCCAACGCATCGCAATTCACGGTAGGCCAGTAATATCCGTAACAAAGTATTTTCTTGGCAAGTGCTTGTCCCCCGGTGTGATCGCCACATTCTCATTCATGCACATCGCGTAACACTTGTTTAATTTCATCGTGAGCGATACACCGGAGTAGGAGAACCGAGTACCCTCTTATGTACATGAGTCCACCCTGGATGGTAAATCTTGAGGCCTTCTGAAGGACCTGTCTTTTTTCACTCCTGCGCTCTGGCAGGGTTCCGCGTTCGTTGTAATTTCTGAGCGGAGTCGTCCATGAGTCCTTTTTCGGAATGGTTTCGCATACCCGGTTTACTTCTGCCCGATCGATACTTGGGGAAGATAGCGTCTCTACGGGTACGAGTCCCATTTGTTGAGCTTCGCCTGTGCTGGCTTACTTCGCCAACGAATCGGCCTTTTGGTTGCGTTCTCGAGGTATACTGTAGATGGCATAGTAATCGAAATGGTACAGTACTTCTTTAACTCGAGCTAAGTAAGCAGCCAACCTTCGATCTCTTGCTTGATACTCTCCTCGTACCTGGCATACAACTAATTGCGAATCACAATAGATTTCCACTGCGATAATTCTCAAATCCCTAGCGAGTTTCAAGCCAGCAAGGAGGGCTTCATATTCAGCTTCATTATTAGTCGCATGGAAATCGAACTTTAAGGCATAACATATGGATCGACCCTCGGGAGTTTCGAGCACAATACCAGCGCCTGAACACCGGTCGTTTGATGCTCCATCAGTATAAAGTTTCCAGACGTATTCATGGGATTCACTGGCTTTGGGCAAGTCCTCTGGGACGGTAAATTTGGCTATGAAATCGGCTAGGACTTGTCCTTGTATGGCCTGTCTCAGAGCGTAAGTAAGGTCAAACTGGCTCAGTTCGATGTTCCACTTGAGTAACCTACCAGACGTCTCAGGCCCCGAAAGGACCCGTCGTAACGGCTGGTCAGTGTAAACAATAATGGAATGTGCCTGGAAGTATGGTCGGAGTTTTCTTGATGTGATGACAAGGCAGTAAGACAACCTTTCCAGTTTCGGATAATTTTTTTCAGCCCCAGTCAATTGTTTGCTGACATGGTATATTGGCTTCTGTATTTTGTCTTCTTCTCGGATTAATGCAGCGCTGATAGCGTTCTCTGATATCGCCAAATATACGAACAGCTTCTCATGGTCGATGGGTTTTGACAGGATAGGTGGTGTGGATAGATGTTGGACTAGCGCTTGGAAAGTGCCCTCGTATTCCGTGGTCCATTCAAAGTTTCGTTTCCCTTTTCAAATCAAATCGAAGAAGGGAATGCATTTGTCAGTGGACTTTGAAATGAACTTGCTCAATGCTGCAACTTTTCCATTGAGACTCTGGACTTGCTTTATAGTTTTGGGAGTTTCAAGATTTCTGATTGCCCAAATCTTTTCGGGATTGGCTTCGATTCCCCGGGCGTTAACGATGAACCCAAGGAACTTTCCGGATGTAACCCGAAAGTGACATTTCAGTGGATTGAGCTTCATTTTGTATTCCCGAAGTATGTTGAACATAGTTTCCAGGTCTGTTACATGGTCGGTGGAGAGTTGTGACTTCACAAGCATGTCGTCTACATATACTTCCATTTCCTTCCCGATTTGATTAGCGAACATCCGATTGACCAACCATTGGTAAGTAGCTCCGGCGTTTTTGAGTCCAAATGGCATAACCTTGTAATAGTAAAGTCCCAGATTGGTCACGAAGCTGGTGTGTTCTTGATCGGGTAAATGCATTGGTATCTGATTGTAGCCTGAATACGTGTCCATGAAGGATAAGAGCTCATGTCCAGCTGTCGAATCTACTAGCTGATCAATCCTAGGAAGCGGGAAACTGTCTTTGGGGCATGCTTTATTCAGGTCGGAATAGTCGACACATGTTCTCCATTTCCCATTTGACTTTCGAACGAACACGGGATTTGACACCCATTCGGGATATAGCGCATCTCGAATGAATCCGTTCGCTTCAAGCTTTTCTACTTCCTCTTTAAGGGCGGCAGATCTCTTTAGATCCATACCGTGCCTTTTTTGTTTGACCGGGACATGCCGCGGGTCAATGTTCAGAGTGTGGCTCGCGATGTCCGGCAAGATCCCACACATATCAGAATGTGTCCAGGCAAATAGGTCAAGATTTTCCCATAGAAATTCAACCAATTCCTCTTGAGTTTGCTGGCTTAGCTGAGATCCAATCTTTATTATTTTCGAATCATCGTTAATGTCAATTAAGACATCAATCGTCAGTTCGGCTGGGGATGCTTGACTTTCTTTAGATTCTCCTTCGTCTTCAGTTTCTCTCGGGTCAAGGTCCTTGAAGAATTGGTTGGGGTGCCCGGGCCTGGGCCCGGGCGTTAATTGTCAATTGTCGGCGAAACGGACGCAGAGAGACTCCTCTACGTCCTTTCCCTTCTCCTTCCGTTGTGCTTCCCGTAGCTCAGCAACATAGCAGGCTCTAGCAGTGGCCTAATCTCCATGAACGATTCCTATTCCATGATCAGTGGGAAATTTCAAGGTCAAACACCATGGGGCAATGGCTATTCTGAATTCAGCGAGGGCCGGTCGGCCCAAGAAAGCATTGTAAGGGGAGTCTATGTCCAGAACGATGAATTGGAACATTCGTACTCTCCGACGTTCTCCTACTCCCAACTCCACTGGCAGTTCCACCATCCCAGTGGGAATTGTGGCACTTCCGTTGAAACCATGGACTCGAGATTGACAAGGCTTCAAGTCTGTGGCTTCCATCTTCATTTGATCATATGCTCGTTTGAACAAAATATTCACAGAGCTTCCGCTGTCAACTAAGATCCTTTTTATCCAAGCGGGACCTACTTGTGCTGAGATGACCAGTGGATCAATAGTGGGAGCTTTGACTTTATCTGCGTCTCTGTTCCTGAACACGATGTCATCCATCATCGTTTTCTGTTGCTTGGCCGGAGCCCCCTCATCAAAACTACTACAACACTCGAAGTCCGCATGCCTGATGGAACTGGCATACGACTCCATTTCCTTCTAGCTTCGATCTGCTGGGTGAGGACCGCCGCTTATCGTATTGATGACCAACCTCCCGTCCGCATGAGCAGGTTCTTCCTGTCTTTCTTGATTCGGCGCACGGTTCTGATTTGATGGGCCCGCACCACTGGGTTGCGGCGCCCGTACATACTGATCCAGCTTCCGCTTACGTATCAGTTTTTCAATGAGGTCTTGTAGGTGACGACACTCATTGGTGTTGTGGCCATAACTCTCATGGAATCTACAGAACTTTCCTGTTTGGATTTGTCTTTCAGTTGGTGGTTTCGGGGCAGGCTTCTTATACTGCATGGTATTGCAGGTCTGCAAGTACACATTTTCCAACGACGTGTTCAATGGAGTGTAGTTTCCGTACATGGAAGCTCTACGCCGTGGTCCACGATCCTGATCGCCTTTTTGTTCTGATTTCTATTGTCCCTCTGCTAATTCTGCTTATTTTGGACGTTCAACTGAACTTTTCCAGAACTATCTCTGGTCTGTTTAACAGCGACGTTACTCTAGATACCTTCGATGTTGGGTCTTGCGTCATCCTGCTTCCTAGACTGTCTCGCATCCTCCCTTATCAGGAATTGGGCTGCCTTGGAATTGAAACGGTCCAACGACGCAGGTGGTTTCCCAGCTAACCAACTCCCGAACTCGGAATCAGCATCAATCCCCTTAGTCAGAGCCATCAGGATAGAGTTATTGTTGGGATTTCTTATTTCCGCACACGCAGCATGGAATCGCTTCAAGTAACGTCTAAGCGTTTCTCCTTGAGCTTGAGTAACACTAGACAGAGTGTTAACGTCCTTCGGCCTCGCCATATGCATACGGAATTGTTCGACAAACTTGGTGGCCATCTGGTCAAAGTGAGAGATGGATCGCGGTGGCAAATGAGTGAACCACATGGTAGCGATGCCCCCTAGGGAAATGGGGAAACTATGGCATTTTACTGCGTCAACAGCTCTAGCAGCATTTATCAGCCATTCGTATTTCAGGATGTGTTGATTGGGGTCAGAACTTCCTTCATAAACTGGCAAAGCTGGCATCCTGAAGTGCCGAGGTGGTTCAGCATATAAAACATCATCGGTGAAAAGGGTATGACTTCGGGAGATTCCCCAGTCGTCATTAGATAGACCCAGACTTTCACGGATCATTTGGCGAATCATCGCTGGTATATTTGTCGTTTGGACACTCGGAGCATGTTGTGCCAAGGTGTGGTCGGGTTCCACAGCACGAGTCTAGACCGGACGCGGTCGACGGTCCGTGCTTCGCCTCCTTGGTTCAACATCCTCAGGGACATAAGGTTCAGGAGTCTGCTCTCATCAGCTACGTTGAGGATTAGCTTGGTTCCTAGCATCACCTCCTCGTCCAGCAGTAGTGGTAGTAGCAATGTTGCCGGTAACATGATAAGGAGCAGCTCCTCCCCGAGTTGAAGGTTCTGTGCGGAGGCTAACGGATGGTCCAGCTCTAGGTCGCCCAAGGTTCGAAGCAGGTTGTTGTCCTGTGGCCTTGGTGTAGCTTCCACCCAACCGTGGACGTGTGGATCTAGTTTGGCCATCGGAGGAGGCTGAGCTCTCCATGGAGGAGTGAGAACCTTGGTCTCTTCTAAATCTTCTTCGCCTTTGGCGATTTAGCTGGTCAGTCAACACCGTGTTGGCACGTAGTTGCTCCGCTAGCTGCTGTCAACTTTGGGTCAACTCCTGAAGCAATGTCTGGAATTCTTGTCTAGTTATTGGACCTGATGGATCTAAAGGTCCTGCAACATTTTGGTTGGATGGAGGTGATTGCACGCGGTTTTGTCGGTCCCGTGTTCCTTGATCAGCAGCTGCGGAGGTGGTACGTGTGCTCACCATAGTGAATTGGCGAAGTCCTTTCCTAGATCTGATTACAAATCTGAATAGAATGGAAGGGCTTCAAGGTTCTAAATCTGGATCTTCTTCTTAGATTTATGCAATCCAATATAGATAGGAGATCCAAAGAGTGGGAGAAAAATTGGGTTTTTCTCAGTGAAAGCACCAAAGTGTTTGTACCAAAATTTGGCACAACACTCTTTGGAAGTCTTTGAAGAGATAAAGTGAAAAAAATAAAATGGAAAAAGAGGAATTATCTAACAAAAACTCTAAGTTTCAGAAATGAGAATAATTAAAATGCAGGGAGACACAAGGATTTAGAGTGGTTCGGCGTATAGCCTACGTCCACTATGAAGTAGTTTTCTTTATTAATCTTCCTTTGATGTTTACAATTGATTTCAAAAAATTAAAGCGAATAACAATGGTTTGCAGCAGTAAAATTCGTTGGCAGCAGCAGCAATGGAGTTCAGATCTGGATCTGGCGGAGTCCGGGCGTTGGAGATCTCAAAGAGGAAGAAGAACCCCTTTTTTGTTGGCTTTGGAGGTCTATTTCTAGGTGTAGGAGGCTGATATTTCGCTCAAATCTCGGGAGACCCTCTCTGGCATGTGACCAGGCCCGTAAGCCCAGGCCCGTGAAGTTTCGGTCCGATCCGTGATCGGCACGAGCAAATTTCGACTCGCTCAATATTTCATCCAATGGAGTCGAAATTTGGCGTGGACATTCTCTAGCATGCACGTAGTCTTCTGTGAAAATTTCATAGCATTTGGACTTGTAGATCGGGAGATATGATCGATACGAAATGGAGTTCTCAGCAGGCTGTTTCCTTCGACTCGCTTCCCTGTTTTGACTCGCTTATGTTTCGACTCGATGGCGTGGTGCTTTGTTGGAGTCGAATCAGACAGAGTCGAACAGTGGTTCTGTGAAGGCTGTGGAGCGAGTCGAAGAGGACTCTCTGATGGATGATGTCTCGATCGAGTCGAAGTAAGCATTTGGTTTGAGCGAGTCGAAGCAAGTTTTGGTCGAGCGAGTCGAAGTAAGCACTCGGTTTGAGCGAGTCGAAGCAGGCTTTGGTCGAGCGAGTTGAAGTTAACGCTGGGGGAGCGAGTCGAAGTGGGTAACTGGGCGAAGCGAGTCGAAATAGGTGTTCCAAATGGCAGCGAGTCCAACAGGAACGAGTCGAAGTTGACATTTGAGGGAACCAGAGCGAGTCGAAGGAGGGAGTCGAAGGAGCGAGTCGAATGGTGTCTCATTTTCGCCCAATTTTGCATCCCTCATAATTTGAGCATACGAACTTGGATTGACTTGAGATTTTGAACGTTGGTTCCCATGGCTCAACTTGCCATGTCCTACCAATTTTGGCTCGATCCGGACTCAGACAAAATTCATCAACATCCGTAGTGAGCCCCTGTATAACTGATCTCTAGGACGGACCATCACTGGTTACTAGTCAATCCCTTGGTGTTACAGCCTTGACAAAAGGCGGGATAACACCGCATTTGTAAGGACAGGTTGTTATAACTATCCAGACTAGTGATAGGTTAGTTTTCTTTAATTGGTCTATGTATATAAAGGTTTTCTTTTTGGTAAAGACCTTTTAAGATATTATATTTTATCGTTCCGCATAAAGATTCTGATATTACGTTCTCTTCTTTCTTGTTCTATTTCATTTTCTTTTTATTTTACCCTAAAAATTCATCTTTTTGGCACTTGGGTACTCGGCACGTGAATATCGTGGATGTATTAGTGTCAACATTTGGGGGTCAAAACGCTGGTCATTACACTTGGTATCAGAGCTGAAGGTTAAGCGAGAATCTTAGCTTTGTTGGGTATAACTCATTGAGAGATAGGGTAATGGAATGCCTTATTTTGAGTTGAGTTTATATATACGAGGAGTGCATATTTGTTATTGTTATAAAAATAGTTTGTATTGTGTTGATTGGTCTGTAGAGTGGTTTATGGATTATGATCAATATGTGTTGCTAGCATTATTGACAAGGATCTCTAAACACTTGGACATGGCAAACCAATAAAGTATTGTTATTTGAAATTGGTAAATAAAATAATTTTACCTTAGATAATATTTTATATATAAAAGGATAATTTTCATAAATTGATATAGTTATTTATGATGCGTTTTTTGTTAGAAAATGATAATATTATGTTATTACCATTTATTGGTTGATTATTTATGCTCGACCAGTTTATGATCAGTTTTACCTTCTCACTACATGGGTTGGGTAGATAATAAATTGCGGGGACATTGAAATGAAAACCTTATGAATTAAGTTTCACAGTTTGACTATAAGGCATTCGATGATAATGTTGGATTAAAAATTTGATTTTAACGAAAGTTGGTTATTATAATCTAAACAAAGTAAACACTTCAGTGATAATTTTATATAGGAAGTAACTTATATAAATATGATTTGTAAATATGAAAAGGATTGAACTGAGAATTTGAAAACTTAAATCCCGATGTTTTAGAAATTGGTTTTCTATGGTTTTGGAAAAGAATACTTGTATTATTTTGAAGTAAATACTCAGGATTTGGTATATAGGATTGATGTCATAGTACTTAGTAATATTTATGAAGTATTTGATACCGTTTTGAGAAATGATTTGGTCAAGTCTGAAAGGCGTTGTTTGGATGTACTGAACTCAATTCTGTCACTGAAAAATAATTATGGTGATGACTGCAGCATCATCGGCATTTATTTCGAGTTTCAAAGTATCGGATGCTACAATAAAATTTTGCTCAAGAGTTGTTTTAGTAAAATAGATTTTGATTTAAATCTCGAAAGTATGATTTGATATACAAAATTTATAAGTATATATAATTCAAAATGTTTGAAATAAGATCGGGTGCTTAGTTCTTAAGGTTTAAGTTAAGTTATATTATGGACACATATAGCTCTTGCATTAGGACTGGATGGTCTACTGGAATGACCCTAATTTTGATTAACTTTATTTAGGACATTTAATTAGTTAAATTAAATAAAATAATAAAATGTTTAAGGGATTGAGATTTGTGTTAATAGAGGTAGCCGTGCCAATTTAAAACAAATGAACTAAAGGGAAACTAAAATGAAATAGATAACGGGCAAAGTAGGAATAAGTCATACCCTTATACCCTAAACCCTCACTCACATTCATTTTCACGTTCAAAACAAAAATCAAATATTGGAGGCCGGCCACCATTAGACAAAGCTAGAAGAAGAAAAGCTAAAGATCAAGAGGAAGATTAATCAAATCCATTCACAAATCTCAACTCCTTAAAACCAAAGCAAAAGGTGAATAATAGGTTACATCTCATATTTCTATTATTTTCGATTTTAGATTGAAATCCGAATTATTTTCTAAATGTTTTGCCATGTTTTTTATTATTCAAATGGATATATATATATATATATATGTGTGTGTGTGTGTGTGATTGTGCTTGTTGATGATTTATGCTATTTCATATGGATTTTATGATATGTTTTAATGTGAAAACCCTATTAAATGACATCCAAATGCCTTGTGATTTTAATATAAGGTCAGAAATAATATTTTAGAGATGGCTTTCAAATTTCATAATTTTCTAAATTAATGTAGATTTATTACTAATTTTCTAGTGAGGAAAAATGGTTAATTGGGTTTAAAATTAATTATGGCTAAATTATATTGCGTTTGGGTCAGAAATTAATATATGTTAGAAAACATATTAAAAGAGATTTATGGGAATTTTTATAGAATTTTCCTAAATGTGTTAATAAGTATATAAAATTATTTAAGCTACGAGATTTAAATGTTTTATATATTTATAAAAAGAGAAGGGGCATTTTGTAAATAATTTACTCCTAAAATTTCGACAGCACTTTTAGAAAAGAATTTGGAAAAGAAATTAGCAACCAATCATATGTTGACAAACAAGGCAGGTTAGTTGAAAAGAATTACTTTTAAAAGATACAAATCGGTTTTACTTTATTTCTGCTGTTTAGCCTCTTTCGGCACTTAGCTTTCGAACATATACATCTGCCTCCTTCTCCATCGAAACCAATACACAGGGTATCAAATACTTAGTACGTAGTGAATTGGAAATAGGCGAAAGGTATATAGTTGAAACAAGGGATCTCGAAGGGGTTGAAGCCTTGCTTTTCTTTCTAAAGCAAACGCACGTGCTTTGCTTTCGACTTGGTCGGCTTTCGACTTGGTCATATTGTTTTAAAGAAAGAGGCTGTCGAAATAGGTTGTGCTTTTGTTTTAAGTAAATGCTTTCGAAGGGGTCGAAACACCTACCTACCGCCTTTTCACCTTTCGAAGTAATGCTTTCGAACGGGTTTCTTTGTTTTAAAACCTAAGCCGCTTCTCCAATGCTTTCAAAGGGATTGGTTTCAACACCATCCACTTCTTTTACATAGGAAATTACTTTCGAAAGAGTGCTTTTGACTTAGTTGTTTAAAGTTAAACCCAAAGGTTTCGAAAGGAACGGTTTTAAATGGTGTCGGAAGGTTGTTCAACATGTTTTTGATCGAACCCAATGCTTTCGAAAGGTTTGATTTATGTAAAGGACTAAATGCTTTCGAAAGGTTTAAGATAAAGGTTTCGTACGGGTGGATCCTAAATGTTTTCGAAAGGATTTAAATAGAAGGTTTCCAATTTTTTCGAAAAGCAATGTTTGAATTATTTTGAAAGGAGGATGTCTAAGGTTTTATAAAGCTTTCGAATGAGATGATTTAAATATTTCCAAAAGGTTTAATGTAAATGGTTTTGAGAGGGGTACTTTCAATGGTTTCGAAAGGAATACTTTCAATGGTTTTGAATGTTTTCATCAATAATGTTTTGTGTAAAGTATATATAAAATGGCAAAGTGATTTGAGTAAAGCATAGAGTATATTTTCCTTGTTTAATTATGATTTAAAGGGTTAAATCAATTTGGAAGAAATGTTTTCAAGGAAAAATTTAAGGGTAGACAACCCAAAGTAAAATGACTCGGAAATTAGAATACCATATGGGACTGGTATAGGGTCGCACCCTTTACTTTAGCTAGTAGCCCCTAGCTAACATAAGTCCAAAATTCCAATGTGTAGGGCTTTTTCATTGGTAAGACTAAAATAATGTTACACACAGAAAGGAATATACGGAGTAGAGATAGGTTATTGGTGAGCTCGCAAAACCATTAGGATCAGTTGACCATGGGATAAGTTAGGGACAGACCATCCAGAAGAGCATCTAACATAAGTTAGAATATTTATTTCTTTTGTCTGGTAGGCCCGAGTCAGCCAAAGGTTTGTAGTTAGACAAACAAAACTATGGTGTTCGGACAGATAGTCTATTTATTACTTAATTTGTATGCTTACACAATATTGCTATTATTGTTTTACCCAGTTTGGTCACTGTTTTGATTTGCAAAAGATATGTTTTTAAAAGGATATTAGTGAGGGGAAACCCATTCTACTAAGCAGCATGGTCTCACTTAATATCTAATAATCGAGATGTATAGTATTATTCACACTAGGCTTTATGTCTAACTTGATTTTTATGTTTTTCCTCCTTAAACTCTTGGGTGCTCAAAATTGATTTGAGTAGGTTTAGAGTTGAGGATTTATAGGTTTTAGTAGGTGGATGAATAAAGCTTCCGGAGATGAGCAGGAGGGTGATGTTAGCTATTTAGGAGTTTTTTTGTTTTATTTCCATCGTGTTGTATTAAGTCTATTATGACTATTTAGTACTCTGGTCAACCAATGGGGCATATGTCGCTCTTGGCGTATTTATGTAATAATTATATTTGATATGAACCTGGGAAACGATTAGGATTATGTAATTGAATATGAAACATGTTTTGTGAAATGTAATCAGAAAATTTGTTTTTAAATCTGTGATCTTGTTTCATATTCCTGTGCTTCTATTATTATGGATACCATTAGCATTACCGTATTTTGTCGCCAGAAGTTACTACTATAGATGACTGTAGCATCTGTAGCGCTTACCTTTGGGCCTCAACATAGAGGATGTTACAACTTGGTATCAGAGCATAGGTTTATGAAAAACTTTAAACTAAAATGATTTTTGAAAACATAATCCTAAGGAATTAGAGAAAAGATCGGGGTATGGGATAACGCTATAGTAACGTACTTGTATTTGCTATATATACGTATACGTTATATCTCTATTCTCCAATCTCTCTTAGGGTATTCTTCTGTATCTTACGAAGGCTTGAATACATATATGGATGCTAGAAGTGGAAGAGTTAACCTTGGTGGGGGAAGCACCACAACAAATGGAAATGCCAGACCAAATATGAGGAGAAACACAGGTCAGGCACAAGCTGGAAATGTGGGTGCTGGAGTCCCGCAAGTTGACATGGAGCAATGTATCAGTTCGTTGTAAACATGATGCAAGCGGGAGTTGTTGCTGGAGTAGTTAAAGAGGAAATCAAGAAGCTCCAGTGGTCAACAACTATGCTATTATGAGTAGAGATTATGCTCGGTTGGGAGGAAAGCCGATTATTGGTACCCAGGATGAATCGAAGTAGAGAATTGGCTACTCCATTGCGAGAGGATTTTTGCTGACTTAGGGCTCAATAATGATCAGAACAGAAGGCTTGCTTCTAGACAGTTACAAGGAGCAGCATTGTACTGGTGGAACAGTGTTACGATCGGAGTTAATGAGGAGACTATGACATGGGCTACGTTCAAAAGGAGATTTGAGGAGAGGTTTATGTCGGAGATTGCTAAGTCCATTCTGATCAGGAAGTTTGCTGAGTTGGAGCAGGGAGACATGACCGTGCTGGAGTATGCAACGAGGTTTGAGGAGCTAGCGAGATATGGTTATTCTACGGTGAATATTGTGATTAAGAGGAATGAGAAGTTCATCAGGGGGTTGAAGCCTGAGCTTGGTAGGGCTATGTTATCGCACATTAGGGATCCATGTGATGCTGTTGTTGAGATGGCATTGAGACACGAAGAGATGCTTGCTTTTCTTGAAAGAAATAAGGCAAAGAAGGTTTAAGTAGTTCAGATTCAGAAAAGGAAGTTTTTCCACAGAAAGGAGCTCAGAAGGGAGGAGCTGCTAAGAAAGGGAAGGTAGAGGTTGTCTGCTGTAATTGTGACAAGAAAGGGCATTTCGCAAATGAATGTCGCTCGGGTGATGGAAAGAAGGTGATCAGGAAGAAGAATATTAGATGCTTCAACTATGGTCAAATTAGACATTACAAGAACTAGTGCAAAGAGCAAGCTAAGGTCGGGAAAGGCAAAGTGTTTGCATTGGAGCCAACTACCTCGAGGCCAACAGTAGAGGAAAAAGGAAAATCTATGTTGGGAGGTACACTTATGATTCATGGTATGTTGGTTAGCGTTCTCTTTTATACCGGTACATCGCATTCTTTTATATCTAGTTGTTTGGTAGATAAGCTTAACCTAGAACCCTTATATTTAGTTACTTCCTTAAGGGTTGCAAATCCGATAGGAGGTTATGTGACCCTTGGGATGAGATGTGACCACCTAGAGTTTGAATTGTTAGTTCATACCTTTGTTTGCAGTTTGCAGTTTGCAGTTTGCATGTGTTTGATTTCGTAAGGTTTGGAATTATTTTGGGTATGGATTGGTTAATTAAATATGATGCCAGTATATTTTGCCATGATAGGGTAATATCACTTAGACACCCTGACTATAGAGATTGAATAGTATACTCTATAGAAAACCCTAGTTGTGAGGTTAACGCTTTGTTGGGTGTTGTGGAAGTAGAAGACAAGTTGAATAGAGTTTACGTTGTAAGAGAATTCGCAGATGTCTTTAAACTTGTAGTAGGACTACCACCGGAACGAGCCATTGAGTTTTGGATAGATTTAGTACTTGGAGCAGAACCAGTGAGTAGACCGCCAAGAAGAATGATACCTACCGAGATGAGGGAGCTGAAGGTGAAGTTGGTGGATTTGGAAAGTAAGAACTTTATCAGACCAAGCAGTTCGCCTTGGGGAGCAGTCGTAGTGTTTGCTGAGAAACCGGACTAATCGTTGAGGTTATGTATCGATTATCGTAAGTTAAATGAGAAGAAAATAAAGAATCGATATCCGTTGCCTATAATTGATGATTTGTTTGACCAGTTGAGTGGAGCCAAGGAAGTTTCTCAGTTGGATTTAGCAATAGCGTTCTATCAGCTTAGAGTGGCAGAGGATAGTATTCCTTTGATGGTGTTTAGAACCAAATATGGACCATACGAATGGTTAGTAATGCCATTCAGACTAACTAATGCGCTAACATTCTTTGTGGATTTGATGAACCGAGTTTTCCGAGAGCACTTGGATAGGTTCGTGTTGGTATTCATAAATGATATTTTGATATACTCTAAGGATGAAAGAGAGCATGAAGTTCATCTTAGAGTGGTGCTTGAGACGTTGAGGCCGCATCAACTAAAAGCGATTCGAAGTGTCATTTCTTGAAGAGAGAAGTGAAGTTTCTTGGTACTGTAGTCTTAGAGAAAGGGTTGTCTGTAGATCCAACTAAGATTGAAGCGGTGAATAATTGAAAGAGATCCAAGACAGTGACTGAGATAAAGAGTTTTCTTGGACTAGCTGGATATTATCGAAGATTCATAAAGGATTTTTCGTGGATAGCAGCACTGATGACCAAGCTAACTCGAAAGGATATGAAGTTTGTTACCGATAAGTGTAAGGAGGCATTCCAGAAGCTAAAACACTTACTAACTAATGCACCTGTGTTGGTTGTTCCAGAAGGGAATCCGGATTTAGTAGTATACACAGACGCATTGGAATAGGATTAGGAGTTGTGTTAATGAAAAGAGGTAAAGTGATTGCCTATGCATCTCGACAGCTTAGACCGCATAAGGTTAGGTACCCGACTCATAATTTGGAGTGAGCTGTGGTAATTTTTGCGTTGAAGGTGTGGAGACATTATCTTTTGGGAGAAAGATTCAAGTTGTACAGGATCATAAGTTGCTGAAGTATTTATTCTTATAGAAGTAGTTGAATATGAGACAGCAGAGGTGGTTGGAGTTTATACCCGCTTATGGTTTTGGAATTGAGTACACACCAGGAAAAGGCAATAAGGTTGCAGATGCACTTAGCAGAAAACATCAGAATGTAGTGTTGGCAATGAAAGTTGAGTGGAAAAATTTAGAAGCGTTGACTACATGTAGGATACAGTAGAGATCCGAAGCTAGATCTAGTAAGGAGACTCCTATGCTGTCATGTTTAGAAGTTCGACCAGTGATGATCGAAAAGATTACTTCTAAGCAGAAAGAGGATCCAGTGTTAGCCAAGAGGATTAAAAGGCTTGAGGTTGGAACTGTGATCGATGATCTAAAGGATTTTAGTCTTGACTAGAATGGGTGGTTAAGGAAGAAAGGAAGGTTATGTATTACGAATGTAGGAAGCATTATGAAGGAAGTTTTAGAAGAATTCCATCGTTCGAAGTTCACTATTCATCCGGGAGGAACTAAGATGTATCAGGATAAGAAGAGGAGTTTCTTCGGGGATGGTATGAAGAGGGATGTAGGCTTATGGGTGAAGCAGTGTCTGAATTGTCAACAGGTAAAAGCCGAACATCAGAAACCGAGTGGGTTACTTCAGCTTTTACATATTCCAGTATTGAATTGGGATTCGATCTCAATGGATTTTATAGATGGGTTGCCAAGATCAAATAGAGGAAATTAGAGTATATGGGTCGTAGTGGACAGGTTAACCAAGAGTGCCCATTTTATTCCAGTTAAGTCAACCCGGACGGCACCTGTTTTTGCTAAGTTATTTATGAAGAATGTAGTTTGACTTCATGGAATTCTTAGTAGTATAGTAAGTGATAGAGATTCCTTATTCACTAGTGAGTTCTGGAAGAGTCTACAGGAGATTTTGGGAACCAAGCTCAAGATGAGTACCTCTTACCATCCACAGACCGATGGGTAAACGGAAAGAGTTAACAAAGTCTTGGAGGATTTATTAAGAGCTTGTATGCTAGATTTTGGAGGTTCATGGGAAGACTATCTACACTTAGTTGAATTTTTGTATAACAACAATTATCAGGCTAGTATAGGGATGTCACCGTTTGAAGCTTTGTATGGAAGGCCATGCAAATCCAGTTTGTTGGTTAGTAACTGAGGATAGATTGGTTCTTGGTCTGGATTTAATTAGAGAAGCTGCAGAGAAGATTGAGTTGATTCGAGCTAGAGTGAAGGAAGCTCAGTCGAGCAGAAGAGTTATGCTTATAGAAGACGGAAAGACTTAGAGTTCTTAGTAGGAGATCATGTTTACGACAAAGTATCACCGATGAAAGGTGTAATTCAATTCAGGAAACCAGGGAAATTGGCACCAAGATTTGTTGGACCATTTCCTATTATAGAAAGGATTAGGAAACTCGCTTATAGAGTATAATTACTGAATAGTTTGGCAGGAGTCCACGATGTTTTACATATTTCTCATTTGAGAAAGTGTGTTTGAGATCCAAAGACTACTATAGTACCGACTGTGTTAGAGGACTTAGCAGTGGAACCAAATTTGACTATAGTTAGGAAGCCAGTTCGTATAGTCGCGAGAGATGAGAAGAGGCTAAGGGACAAGACAATCAGATTAGTTAAGGTCCAGTGTAGCGACGATGGGAGAGACTGTACTTGGAAAACTAGGAACAGGATTAGAGACGCTTATCCTGATTTGTTTTATGGTATGTTTTACCTTTATGATTGATTAGTTGAGTACCTTATCGTAATTTCGAGGACGAAATTCTTTAAGTAGGGGAGTCTGTAATGACCCTAATTTTGATTAACATTATTTAGGACATTTAATTAGTTAAAATAATGAATGTTTAAGGGATTGTGATTTGTGTTAATAGAGGTAGTAGTGCCAATTTAAAAAAAATGAACTAAAGGGAAACTAAAATGAAATAGATAAGGGGCAAAGTAGGAATAAGTCATACCCTTATAACCTAAACCCTCTCCCACGTTCATTATCACGTTCAAAACAAAAATCAAATATTAGAGGCCAGCTACAATTAGATAAATGTAACATCCTGAAATTTTCAACCATTCACATCCAAACATGTCGGACTTGAATTGCTCAAAATATCATATTGTTTATTTAAATTTGGCAAATCTCATCATATACAGTAAACAAATAATCACAGAATCACAAACACAAAGTAATATAACAAAAATGCAGCAGAAACAAAAGAATAGTAGTTCATGAAGCCACTATATATATATATATCAGAGTTAAATAAGATACTACAGAGGTCTCGAATACATAGATGTCTTAATACAATAGTCAAATACAAGATCAGAATACATCACTGGAATCAACTGAATAACTACAAGCTGAATAGATATAGCTGGATCTCCAAGTGAAGCTCCAACTCCAAAGGTGAGTCTCAAATGTTGTATCACTCAGTCTGACCCGAGCGTAAAGCAAAACACAAAACACTCGAGTCAGGATTAACGTTCTTATATCAATAAATCCAACTCAAGTGAAATATCAACTGAAATACAAGTAACTCAAAGGATGTTTGGGATAACCATCCTCTAAGGATCCGTGGAACTATCTACTATGTAGTACAATACACTATTATAGTATGTCTAAAGTAAAGTATACTATTGAAAAATAGCGTTAAGGCTTTACTTTTTCCACCTTAACACATTTTTAGGTATGCCAATAGTCTATATAGTACCGTAATACCCCGTAAACTGGAGCTACCAAAGGATACTCCATAAGTACGACACAAATCAAACTCGTAGTAAGGCACGCTAGGGTAGGTGTCACTGCACAACTAGGTAATGCCAGGGTAGATATACCAATTACACTTCCGGGCTGGTGGTAACGAAGAGCCGTAGCAATCGCCCACCTCGAGCCACACTCCCGAATCAAGGGTGCGCACCAAATCAATCACAAAGTAATAGAATGGCATACGATGGAGTGTGTCCTATAAGAGGAGCTACCTCATTAGCCCGTCAATTGCTCCTGTTTTAGCCACCTTATCCTAACTCATGGGAGTTAGGTCCACGTATATACCTCATATAGGATCATCGCCACCATCCTACTTCATTCTGGAATATCCATCGCGTACACAGTTGTTAAAGTGGTTTTCGGTATCGACATAGAGTATGCCCATATCCGATCCTGGTCTCTTTAACAACCAATCGTTATTATAACACCGTCGTCATTTCAAAGTAGTTTATACTTCAAAACCAAAATATCATTTCCATTTTAAAACCATATCAAAACGATATCATTTTCACTTTAAATATATCCATTTCCAAAAATCATATCACTTTCCAAAGTTATAACGCTTTCGAAATCATAAGTCTTTTAAAATCAAAACGCTTTGGAAATCAAAAACTTGAAATTCGTAACACTTTGAAATCATAGCTTGAAATCATAACATTTTGGAATCCATAACACTTTCCTCTTAAATAGTTTAGATATTAAAATTAGTATATAATAAAATAGTTTATAAAATAAAATAGTTTATATATAATAGTTATAAGTTAAAAATAGTTTATAATAAAATAATTTATATCGAAAAGGATTTATATTAAAATAGTTTATATTAAAATAATTTATAAAGTAAAATATAAATAGTTTTAGATATAGTTTAAAAATACTATATATAATAAAATAGCTTCCTCAAATTTCACAAATCGATTCAAATCAACTCGAATTCCAAAATTCAATTTTTAATTCAATCTCAATTCATAAATTTCAACTCAATTCACTTTCTTAATAAACCATTTCAAATTATCGATTTCAAATACAGATTTGAACCATACAATAAACCATTCAAATTTCAATATATTTCAAAGTAAATATATTCAACATTTTACAAACTAAATTCGATAATTTCATATATACATCAAATACATTTTACTTATTATTTAGTTTTGAAATATTTACTTAATCATTTCAATAACAGCTAAGTACAACTTCGATTTACACGTTTAAATAACCAAAATAACCCATTTTAGTTTATGTAAATTTGAAATACTCATTTAAGTCATTTTTAATCAAATCCAAGTTAATAATCATATCTTTAAAATCTAAAATTTAATAATTTCAAATCAAACCTATTTAAGTAAAATTCTTAAATAAATATAATTCCAAATCAATTTCAAATTTATCTTTCCAACCCGAATCATTATAACTCTATATTTGAAAATATATATTTTAGATAAATACTTAAACATATTATACATCATCCTTATTAAATCAACTTTAATAAATCTTTAAAATCAATATTTATTAAAAACCATATATTCCTTTTCAAAATAATAGAAATCATTTTCAAAATATTTATATATAGACCAACGGTGTTTGTATATAATTCTCTATCCTATGGTCAAGTGATACAGATATTTATCATTTCAATCTGAAATTTAAATATATACGGGTATATATCTTTTCAACCCGCAATCCCAAATTCAATTCAATGGAAATTGCTTGGGTTTATCATTTCAACCCATAACGATATTCTCCTATTCTACAGATCGTTCGGGAATGTATCATTTCAACCCATAGTGAATTATATACTAACAGGGAACTTGCAAAGTGATAACAGATATGATAATAATATAACAGGCATATATCATCAATATAAATAACAGATAATGGTGTCAAATGTCACAGGTGAACAGATACAGATAACAATATATATATATATATATATATATATATATATCAATTTAAATAACTAACAGAAGCATATTTCAATTGTCGTTTCAGTTGATATCAAATTTAATAAATATAAGAACATTAATCGTGAGTGATTGCTCACCTTTCGAGGCTAGATAGATTAGAAGATGACATGGACACAGGTGCGCGTACGGAACAGCGACAGGCTAGGAATGACTGCGATAATTCGATATTGGAATGATAAGTCAAGATAGGCACGAGATTTGATGAAACAAGGTATATATACACATATATATACATTTAAAAATCAATATAGACATATTTTAAAATAAATATATATTTTTAATTTCAAATCAATATTAAATACCAACATATAAAAATATCTATATATATTTGAAAAGACCAAATTCACATACAACCTACATATACTAATGTATATAAACGTATATACAAATTACATACATGTTATAATAACCATCAATATTTATTATCAAATCAACATAAAAATTCATGTATAAAACTTATCAGTAATGAAAAGTTTAAAAATCTATGTATAATATATTATATAACTTACATCTTCTATATATATAACAACAGACAATTATTTAACTTGTAAACTGTAAAGCAAAATGACAAAATAAAAAATTTCGCAACTCTAATATGCATGCAACAGGAAAACTATAAGATGCATACTTATGTACACGTGCAACAACCATTTACTATGTATATAAGTAACTATAATAACAATAGACTGCAGCAGCTTATAATATAAAGCAACTATTATAAAAAAAATCAGAAAAACATAAGTATATTTATAACCGAATAAATAAAATATATAGATATATATAAAAGCAAGCCAGTAAATAGTCTTTCGAAACCTATATATATAGCAGAACAATTAGAAGTTTATACAACAGAACACAATATATGTAAATAAAATAACCTACTACTATATACAACCTCACGTATCCATACTAACGTGTATATATATATATACTTTATATTTGTACTAATTATATAAACTGGAAATATATATATATCTAACAAACAACAAGTTTGTACAGTCTCAATCATATCAATAGATTTATAAAATAATATATATACATCAGAAAAGGAAATATTAAGATACTTTATTGACTATATATTACAACATGCTATAAATGGAGTAACTAGTATTATGTATAAATAACTTTTTATAAACCCATAAAGCTTATATCATAAACTATATACACACACACACACACAAATATATAAGCTGATATATATATAAATCTACTGTAAACTAAACATACATAAGGCGTGTACTTATATATATATATAACATAGAATATATATGCTTTAAACAAACATGCATTACTAGTATAACTGAAAGATGATAAAATTTTACAAACTTTATAACTTTTATAAACTGTCAAACATATTTTATACCTTACTATTATATAATATATATACTATAACATATGACGTATACTAAACAATATTAGCAAACTGCTATATATATACCTGCCAGAGAGAAGAAGACCCAGCAAAATAGGGGAGAGAGAGAGGGAAGCTCGGGTCTCGGTGAAGGCTGGCTCGTGGTGAGGAGGAGAGGTAGGCTGCCGACCGGCATTTGGGTTTGGGTTGCACGGCAAAAGGCGGAGGGGAATGGAAGGGACGTGCACAGGCTGTTGGCTTCGGAGCTGGAGATGGTGGAGTTTCGGCTGTTAGCCAGGGAAGGTGGTCGGGTGTAAGGCGATGGGAGGTGGACGAAGATGGTGGTGTACAGGTGAGCAGAGGCGTGGAGATGCTTGATGTGGAGGGACGGTTCGGTGTTTGGTCGGTGTTGAAGGCTTATCACGGCCAGGGGTTGGAGGGTGGAGGCCGAACGGTTAGTGGGAGATTTGAGGAGGAAGAGCATGGATCGGGTTTGCTTCATGGTGACGTGGTGGGTTGGATAAAGAAAGAGGCATGGTTTATGTTTCCAGGCAATGCGAATTTTTTTTATAGAAACTAAACTGAGCAAAATGAAAGAAGAACTCAGAATGAACGAACCAAGAAGCAACCGAACAAAATTTCTATTGAAATGATACGAACAGAATAGTAAAAGTTGGATAATAAATTTGGGATATAAAAAGTCTAATGGTTGTTGGTATACTCAGCGTATAAATGAATGGTCAAGAAACCAGAGGTTTTAAAATCCGGTACCGATACGAAACTGTTTTTCCACGGATTCCGCTGCGTTCTGGACTTCAAAAGACAAAACTGAATATACTGCAGAGATTAGCACGACGAGACAATCAAAACGGTATACAGATATCAGTGGTACGATCATCCGATCAAAAGTCGATAATCGGTACCGAAAGTGTTGCAAATCTATCGAAAATAAGATAGGCGTAGCAATAGCAGTCCGAATTTGATGAAATAGAAGATGACGTCTCACTCAGAAGAAGATTTACAAATTTATTGTATAAAAATATTCAGGTTTGGAAAACATTTTGTTATCATCAAATATTAACTGATTTAAATTAAAATAAAAATTACACAAGAAAATAAACTTTAATATTATCAGATGAAAATTTACCATTTACCATGTTTAAATGGACGTATTCAAATATTAAATTTTTATTTCAAAATATTATTGTTTAAAATTTCACAAAATTTCAATTAATTAAATAGATAAAACCACTAAATTTTACGGGTCGTTACCATAAAGCAAGAAGAAGAAAAGCTAAAGATCAAGAGGAAGATTAATCAAATCCATTCTCAAATATCAACTCCTTAACAACAAAACGAAACGTGAATAATAGTTTACATCTCATGTTTTTATTATTTTTGGTTTTAGATTGAAATCCGAATTATTTTTCAAATGTTTTGCCATGTTTTTTATTGTTAAAAAGGATATATATGCTTGTTAATGATTTATGCTATTTCACATGGATTTTATGATAAGTTTTAATGTGAAAACCCTATTAAATGACATCCAAATGCCTTGTGATTTTAACATAAGGTCATATATAATATTTTACAGATGGGTTTCAAATTTCATAATTTCCCCAATTAATGTGGATTTATTACTAATTTTCTAGTGAGGAAAAATGGTTAATTGGGTTTAAATTAAATTATGGCTAAACTATATTGTTTTTGGGTCAGAAATTAATGTATGTTAGAAAACATATTAAAAGTGATTTATGGGAATTTTTGTAGAATTTTCCTAAGTGTTTTAATAAGTATATAAAATTATTTATGGTATGCGACTTAAATGTTTTATATATTTATAAAACGAGAAGGATTTTGTAAATAATTTATTCTTGAAATTTTGGCAGCACTTTTTGAAAAGAATTTGGAAAAGAAATAAGCATCCAATCATATGTTGACAAACAAGGCAGATTAGTTGAAAAGAATTACTTTTAAAAGAAAAAATCGGTTTTACTTTATTTCTGTTGTTTCGCCTCTTTCGGCACCTAGCTTTCGACCATATACTTCTGCCTCCTTCTCCATCGAAACCAATACACAGGGTATCAAATACTTGGTACGTAGTGAATTGGACATAGGCGAAAGGTATATAGTCGAAACAAGGGATCCCGAAGGGGTCAAAGCCTTGCTTTGCGTTCTAAAGGAAACGCACCTGCCTTCCTTTCGAATAAGATGGCTTTCGACTTGGTTGGCTTTCGACTTGGTCATATTGTTTAAAAGAAAGAGGATTTCGAAATAGGTTACGCTTTTTTTTAAGTAAATGCTTTCGAAGGTGTCGAAACCCCTACCTGCCGCCTTTTTCCCTTTCGAAGCAATGCTTTTGAAAGGATTTCAACTGGTCTCAGAAATTGACTGACGTGCTTTGGGCTTACTGTACTACTTTTAAAACTAACCTTGGGATGTCGCCATTTCGTTTGGTTTATGGGAAAGCTTGCCATTTACCAATTGAAATCGAACACAAAGCGTTGTGGGCAATAAAGAACTTAAACTTTGATCTCGATAAAGCTGGCGAAAACCGAAAACTACAACTCAGCGAACTAAAAGAACTTAGGAACGACGCGTATAAAAACAAGAAAATTTAAAAAGAAAAAACAAAAGTTTTTCATGGCAAGTCAATCCTAAGAAAAACGTTTTCACCTAACCAAAAAGTTCTTTCATATGACTCAAGACTTCATTTATTCCCTAGGAAACTTAAATCAAGATGGACTGAACCATTTGTGGTACGAACTATTTTTCCACACGGTGCCGTAGAAATATAAAACCCCAAGGATGGATCGATTTTCAAATTCAACGGTCATCGTTTAAAACCTTTCTTGGAATTGCCAAATAACCAAGTGGGGGAGCTCATGATCCTTCATGAGCCAAGCTACGTCTAGTAAGAATGTTAACCCTCTTTTGTAAATATGTACATATTTTTCCCCGTTACACTCATTATATCATGCACTTACTGTGAGGACACAGTAAAAACTAAGTGTGAGGGGAGTCTCATTTTTTTTTTTTAAGTTTCATGGCATTTTTGAATTTTCATTTTCTTTTAACTAAAAAAAAATCTCAAAATTTCTAAATCTCAAAAACATTTTCTTTTTAGCATTTTGATTTATTTTTGAAGAAACATTATTGGATAAGTATAAGTTTTGGTTCATAAATTGAAATTTTTAAAAATTTTTTTGTCTTAACAAAAATAAAAATGAAGTTTGATAACAAATAACAATGGTTTAACTAGCATATAGGAAGGTTCATATGTGTTAATTATGAAGTATATTCTAAATGAAAATCTTTGTTTAAAAAAAGTGGTAAATTTAAAGTAAAGGATATAACTTTTTTATCTTCTAAGTTAAATGGTGCTAAGATGATTTTGCAAAACTCTCTCTTTTCAAAAAAAAATAGAAAAAATATATATATATATATAAGTAAAAAATGAAAAATTGTATATATGTATATATTTTTAACACCTAGAGTCATGTGTTCACATTGGTGTGTTCACTCGCCATGCTTTGTATCCTTCTCACGTAAGCCCGAAAGGCAGTGCACGATCGGTATATCTGGCCTTAGTTTATCTGAGTTAGGTGTATGTATATAAAAATTCTTTATAATAACGCCTACAGTCGATAAGTGTTCACATTTGTGTGTTCACTAGCCACGCTCTGTATTCCCAACACATCAGTCCGCAAGGCGGTGCATAGGTAATATATCTGGCCTCAGTTTATCTGAGTTAGGCATATGTAAATATTGTTAATATTAATAAAATTTTCAAATAAGAGAGAGTATGCAATTGAAATCCAAGCATTATTTTTACTTGTTTGATTTAACTTGTTATTGAAAAGAAATGAAAATAGCACTTTGACAAACTTTGATAATCAACTAAGGATCCATTTCATAATTACATTGTGTTATCAACCAAAACAACTAGCCAAACTATAGTCTATCTGTTATGACAACTTAATTTTTGTTGGAAATTTTGACAAGTAAAAGGACTTAAATTTCTTGATAATGACCAGGACTTATATTTAACTTATTAGTGTCGATTTGAAAGTGAATCCGTCATTTGTAAATACTTTCAAAAACTTGCATTCTCCCATTGTAAATAAATCTTGCATTTTGTAAATATTTCCACTTTGCATTTGGATTTTGTGGGTAGTATCCGCTGAAAACCCTCACGAGACAACACTCGTCCTACTGGGGACACCTAGAGGTTTAACGGCTTGTTGCATACGCTTAATGCAATCGTGCTCCCTACAAAAACGGATTTATCTTAATTTTCCTTTATTCGAGGACAAATAAAAATATAAGTGTAGGGGTATTTGATGTGCACGTAAATGTGCATATATTTACATCCATGTTTTATCTATTTTTATTTAAATAAATGTCATATTTGGGTATTTTAACATGTTTAAAACCAAAATTCAATTATTTTCAAATCATCATATATTCATCTACATGCAGATGCAAAACAGTCATTTTTTTGCATGTGTTAATTTGGGACTTTTTACTTGGACATTTTTCATAACTTTTATAGGAATTTGGATGCATATGGAAGAGGGTTTCATGAAGATATATGCATGCACAAGGGAATACAAAGGAATGAAGAGGAAATAATTCAAGCTCATGATCATGGAGGACCCCACCCACTTACCTAAGTCTACAATTAGAAGCTAATGGAAAACTAAGTGGAGGTTAAAGCTTCATGCATATTTAATGATGGATTAATTAGAGGATAATGGTTACTTGGAGACCACACTTCCTAAAGGGCATTTTGGGAACCACCCTAAAAATTGAATTAGGATTTTATGCATGTATAAATAGCCCTCTTATGTACATGTAAATAACTTCTTACTCTTTCAAATTAGTTAGGAAATTAAGAAAGTAAGTTGTAATGTCAAAGTTTCATGAAATAAAAATGGCTTCCTAGCCTCTTTCTCTTTTCTTTTCTACATGCTTTTATTTACTTTTATGTTAATGTTTATTTCACTGCTTTCTTTCATTTCATGTTTATAACTTAGATTTACATTCATGCAAGTACTGTAGATTTAATTTTATGCAAGTAGTTAGTAGTTAATCTTTTTTTCTTTCTTTGTTTAGTTTCTATTTCTTTGCTTTTTAATGTTGAAATTTACAAGTGTTGATTTGATAACACAAATGAGTAGCTTATCCCCTTTGATTTTGGAGTAATGAAGCTTTCTAACTTTATGTAATTTCAACAATTCTATGATTTATGATCTCTTTTCTTTGTGCTTCATGAAAGTGGATTTTGATGTAAGTTTATACAAGTGGGTTTGATAGCTTATGTTGCATATGCAAATGAGCTATTCTTATTCAACATAAACACAAATTACATCAATATTTTCTAATTGGTATTTGATTTTGAAATGAAAGTAAAAAAACAAAATTTGATGATCTATATTACTAATTACAATAGTAAATAGATCATACTTAAAATAGCTTTTGCTTTGGCTTCATTTTCATGAGAATTGATAATTGGTTTATTTGTTGCATTATAGTTTGATGTTTTAAGTTATGTTAACTAATAACATAAATAAACCATACTTATGATAAATCCAACACTTATGTCACTTAGTATCAAAAATAGATATCATGGATTGTATGTTAGTTAATTTACATAAATATGAGAGTCGATTTTCCTCTAAATTGTTTTCTAATCGTATAGTTTTTAATCACATTTTCATTCTAAGTTTTAGCTTCATTTTGTTGTTAGTTAACAATCCTCACTCATTTTGGTCTAGTTTGATTGATTAGAAAGTTTTAAAATCTTAAAAATTTCCTGCGGGTCGACCCGTACTCGCCACGTACTGAAATTGTACGCCGTGTGCTTGCGGTAATTTTTATTTCAAATTTCGTTCGACGAATTTCAAACTCGATAGAATCCCCATCGACGATCAAGTTTTTGGCGCCGTTGCCGGGGAGTTGCTTTGATTTTGATTTTCTAGTCTTTGAATTATTTTTGTTCGATTTTTGTGTGTTTTTATTGTGTGTGCATTTTCATTTTAAAAAAAAGAAAAAAAATCATACACGGTTTCATCGGGAAAAGAATTTTTATTTACATCTCATTTCTACATTTACAGCATCATTTACATTTTTTTTCTCCATTGTACATTCATTCTGCCACAACCTTCCTTCTACCCAAACTACTGTCACTACCCCCCTGCTTCTGTTCATTGCACATCAGTGCAACTGCTACCAACACACGAACTTCAACATTCTACTGCTCTACATCACTTCTGTTCACAGACTCCAACTCTACATCACTTTAACATTACAATCTTCTATACTTTAAACAGCTTCCTGCCTCGGCCAAATTCAAACACACCTGCTATCCCCTTGACTAACCATTTCACATATCTGTGCAACTCTACAGCACTGTTACATCTCTTCTCCGACCACCACCCTCTAGCTTTCTCCTCACTGCTACTGCATTTACATAACCCACATTGCCAACTTCAAGCAGTCACTACAGTCCAATACTCTACAACATTCCACACTTCGACAACCTTGCTTCTCACTTATACATCCTCCTCTAAACCATCACTACATCCATAAACAACAAAAACACCCTGCAACTGCCAATAACACCTCCTGCCAACCAATAACTGTCATTACATCTCCTCCTTGAACCACTTCTATCTGACCACTTCACAACAATGACATCTTGACTATGCACCTCTACATACAACTTCACGCATATTGCCTCCCTGTATTTCTGTCGTCACTTCTGGCCATTCAACCATACAATTCATACTCACAACTGTACACATTTCCCCCCTGACCGTCACTGCTGCAGTTCAACAAAACATTTCCTCCATCTCTGTACACATCTTCACTCTACACAGCAAATTCATCCATCTGTGTGCACCAAAACTATGCATGAAATTATGCACACCCATACAACAGACCACCACTGTGCACAAACTGTGCAAACAGTGCACACTACATCCCTCTCTAGTCACCACAACATACTGTTTTCACCAAATTCCCACTACGACCATACTTCAACCATACTTCCCTGACCAAACAATAGTCACCACATGTAACAACCATGTATTTTGTAATTATTTAAAATTGAATTTCCTGATTTAAAAACTTTATTTTATTTATTAAAGTGGAAAATTTTGTTATTTTAGATATTAACTTTGATTTTTATGTGAATTATAATTCCAAACAAGAATAAATAGAGTATTTTCCAGAAATGTGAATTTTGGTCATTATGGTCAAACTTTGACTTTTAATTTAAAATTTTAAAATGATGAAATTTTGAATTTTATCTTTTATTATGAAAGTAAATAGAATTTTAAGAATACTGCTTTTTGTCGTTGAAATCTGATTTATAATGTGAAAGTTATGCCCTTTTAAATATTGTGTGTAATTTGCTGTATTTAACAAAATTGTTTATTTTAAATTATATAACTAAAATTTTATTTGGTCATGTAATGTTCTAATATGGGTAAAATAACTTGTTATGTATATATTTTGGTTTTAAAACATTTTTCAAAGTGTAATTGACATTTTCCAATGTCAGTTGTATTCTGTTTATAATTTCTAGTTTCCAATTTCATTTAATTAAAGAAATTCTTTATTTATTTTCTATTTTCTTAAAATCTTATTTATTCTCATTCTTACTTTATTGTGTTTCTCATCTTATTTTATTTATTGGACTTTTATTTGTTTTAAAGTGAAATAGAAATTTTATAACGCTAGTGATATTTATTTGTAATTTTCATGTCCTATTTCCAATTTTTAAACGTTTTCTTTAGTTCTTTTTCTACTTTCTCTAAATTAAATTATTTATTTCACTTTGAAAATACTTTAGAAATTATTTTATTTCAAAATTTTGTTTTAGAATATTTTTAAATGAAGTAAATAATTTTCCAAAGTCAATGGTGATTTATTTGTAATTTCTGGACCCTGTTTTAATTTTTAAGCAATTTCTTGTATTCTTTTCCCATTTTCATTAGAATTAATTATTTATTTTTATTTCATATTACTTTGTTTCAGTTTTAAAAAGTAAATTACTGATTTTATATTTGTTTTTATTTAATTAAAAGAAATGGAAATTCAAAGAGGCAAAGTCCTTTCATTTGCTAATGACTTTTCCTTTTCCACCTTTTCATTTTCCATTGGCTCGTCATTTTCTTTTCTTTTGGCCGTACATTTTCTTTGCTTTGGCTGTGTATTCTCCTTAGAATTCACGTGAAAAACCTTCCTCCTCACTCCATTTTCACGGCGAATGCTTTTGGGTAATGGCCTCCTCTTTTCTTATACTTTTTCTTCATTTTCCCTTTTGAATTTTTAATGTTTTGGCCATGACTTCTCCTTGCCATGCTCCACCATCTCCACCATAGCCTCCACCACCTTCCTCCTCCACTTCCATGGCTTCAAACCCCTCTCTTTCCCTCTGACCAGATCTGGCTATGGCCTTTAAGTGAAGACAAACACCTCAAAGTTGCACAAAACTCCTTAAAAAGCATGCCTAGCCACCTAGTCTTCATCACCATCATCTTAGATGACCTTGGCCACCTCCTATTGCTCCACCACCACCTTGACACCCTAACCATCACCTCCTACCTCTGTCCAGACCTGTACATGAAATGGCCGAACCTATATGTGGTCATAACTGAGCCAAAAATGCACCAAAACCCTTCTCTTTTGTCTTGTCCCTTTGCATTCTTGGTGTTGTAACTCCTACCTCTTCACATCCCATTGTTTTACCTTCTTTTTGCTGACCATTGGATGAGCATTTCAGATCAAGACCTGATCATGGCTGAGCCAAATGATGTCATGACCAAGCACTCGGATGGTTAAAGCAAGGTCTAGTCATTCTATTCCTTGTTGCTTTTAAATTTCCAATTGTTTCAATGTATTTTGTATTGAATACATATGTTTATATTGTCTTGTTATTTGTTGTCTACAAGATCAATATCAAGGCTCTCTATTCATTCAAATCAAAAGTCGTGCTGTATCGTGCTTGTCGTGCTTTCTGGAATCTATTCTGTGTGTTTTGATCGCTAACTCCAGCGTAAAAAGGTGAGTAAATCTCACCTGACATTTATACTTATGCAAATGTGAATTGACAACAATTGAATGTGTAGAATATTTTATATGATGTTATAACTACCTATGATTATTAATTATATGATGTTAAACCTGTTATTTTACCCGTCATATTATCTATTACTGTTATTTATTGTTAAACTGTTCATTTATACTTGTTTATCACACTGCAAGTTCCCTGTAGATTAGATTCACTATGGGTTGAAATGATACATACCCGAACGGACTTTAGAATAGGAAAAAATTGTTATGGGCTGAAATGATAGGCCTGAACGGTTTTTATTTATTTTATTTTAACTTGGGATTGCGGGTTTGAAATAATAGAACCCGAATTTTGCTTTTTAAACTGCGGATTGAAATGATACATATCTGTATCACTTGACCTAGGTTAGAAAACTATATACAGACCCGTGGTTATTTTTATAAAGTATTTTGAATATTTTGAATACTGTTAAAAGTGTAAAATTATGAAAATTTGATTTAAATTGGATTTTTTATGTCTAAATAAAGAAATTTTGATTTTTCTAGAAGTTAAAATTGTAATTTAAATGAATGGTAAAAGTGAATTTTTGAAATATAACTTAAGTTTGGAAATTTGGATTTTTGTTTTAAAATGAATTTAAGTTATATAAATAAAATGGAAATTTAATTTTATTTGGAAAATGACAATTATGATAAGTTGATTTAAATTTGAATTTAAATGATTTAATGAAGTATTATTGATTTTTCTCTGAATTGAAATGGTTAAATGAATGCTTAAAAGTGTAATCTGAAATATAACTTGACTTGGAAATGTGATATTTGGTTTTAAAATAAAGGATTAAGTAAATTAAATAAATTGGAAATTTAGTTTAATTTGTGAAATGGTAATTTAAAAATGTAAGTGTTAATAAATTGTCAAATGTAAAAATGGGAAAATTGTACACTTGAATGTGTTAAGTGAAACTATTGAGAATTTGGATTTTTTTGTAAAAGTTTACTTTATAAAAATCATAATTTAAAAGAGTATTGTTAATGAACATTTTTTTGAATGTTAAAAATATGATTTTTATAATGTTTAAATGGTTTAAATTAAAGTTTATTATTTGCTGGAAATACACTAAATCTGGAAAATACTTTTAATAGCATTTAGAAATGCTATGGTTCTGAATTGCACTAAAATTTGAATAAAAGAGCTATTACCGCATTTCTAAAATGCCGTAGTTGCTGTAGTTGAACTAAATAAGCTAAAACTTGACTCAGGTCTATTACAGCAGTTCTGTAATTGCTGTAGTGGTCTGCTGTCTTTGCTGAATAAGTTTAAAACCCTCATTTTGAAACCTGAGATTTAACAGCAGTTTTAAAATGTTGTCTTTGTTGTTTTAAACTAATTTTCAACTAAAACTGAATTTTAACAGTAGTTTTTAAATGCTGACTTTGCTGAGTTAAAATGTTTTAAAGTATAACTTATAATAGCTTTTTCTAAATGTTGTGAAAGGCTGAAATTTCAATGTTTATGGTTTTTACTTAGTAAATGAACTCAGAATGGTTTAAAACTTTGGAAATTGAATACTTGATTTGAAAGTATAATAATTACACTTTTAAATGGTTTAGATGGATTATTTGATTGAAATATAAACTATTTAAAAGGTGACTTGAAATGATAATAAATAAATGATATCTTTGAATTTAAAAGGTATTTAAAGTTGAATATTTGGATTTAAACTCAAATAAATGATTTGAAATGAAGTTTTTGAAAGGATATGATATTTTGATATATTAAAATGATTTGAAATGAAATTTGAAATGATACGATGTTTTGATATATTAAAATGATTTGAAATGAAGTTTTTGAAAGGATATGATATTTTGATATATTAAAATTATTTGAAATGAAGTTTTTGAAAGGATATGATATTTTGATATATTGAAATGATTTGAAATGAAGTTTTGAAATGATATGATATTTTAAATATATTGAAATGGTTTGGAATTGATTTAATCTTTATTTTGATAATGTTTGGATTTGAAATGATATTCTATTTTGAAGTATAAAATATTATTTTAAAATTATAACCATGGGTTATAATAACGATTGGTTGTTAAAGAGATCTGGATCGGATATGGACATACTCTCTGTCGATACCGAAAACCACTTTAACAACTGTGTACGCGGTGGAGTTTCCAGAATGAAGTAGGATGGTGGCGACGATCCTAAGGTATATGCGTGGACCCAACTCCCATGAGTTGGCATAAGGTGGCTAAAACAGGAGCGATCGATGGGCCAAGGAGGTAGCACCTCTGATCGGACACACTTCTTCGATACCATTCTATTACTTTGTGATTGATTGGGTGCACCCCTTGATTTGGGAGTGTTGTTCGAGGTGGGCGGTAGTGGCTGCTTTGCGTCACCACCAGTCCGGATGCGTAATTGGTATATCTACCCTGGCATTGCCTTGTGTGCCGTGTCACCTACCATATCGAGCTTTACTACGAGCTGTGATTTCTCCCGTAGCTTGTGGAGTATCGAGGGTGGCCCCCATTTTGGGAGTATGCTAATACTGGATAGACTACTGGGACTATTACGTGTTAAGGGCTATATGGGTAACCCCTTGACGCTATTAAAAAGTATGTTTATTTTATATTAGACATTATTATAATAGCGAATATTACTACATAATAGATAGTTTAACGGATCCTTAAAGAATGGGCGATCCCAAGCATTCTTTAAGTTACTTGTACCTTTATTACAATTCACTTGAGTTGGTTTACATTGTATAAGTATGTATGTCCTGACTCGAGTGTTTTGTGTTTTGCTTTATGCTCGGGTCAGACTGAGTGATACAGCATTTGAGACTCACCTTTGGAGCTGGAGTTTTGCTTTGAAGATCCAGATATCTATTCATTTTGTTATCCAGTTGATTCCAGTTGTATTCTGAGTTGTACCTGATTATCATACTATTACTCCTGTTGTATCTTGGTATTCCTATTGTATCTTACTCAACTTTGATGTATTTATATAGTAGCTATCATGAACTACTATTTATTTGTTTCCGCTGCATTATTTTACTCTGTGTCTGTGATCTGTGATTATTTATTTACTGTACATGATGAGTTTGCCAAATTTTTATTTACAATGCGGTATTTTGAGCAATTCAAGTCCGACATGTGCTGATGCGAATGGTTGAAAGTATCGGGTCGTTACATGTGGTATCAGAGCTTTGGTTTTAGGCAAACTCAGCATATATGGTAAATTTAATTACAGAATCACTTTCGTTCGAACTTGAATTCCTTCTTCTTCAATTCGGTTTCCTTTGAATTTTGGAACGTTCCCTTCGGTTCCAAGTCCATTCCTGTCCTCCCCTATTCGTGTCTTCTTGATTTTGGAGTATCTCGTAACTCCAATTCGAATGATCTCTGTAATAAATTGGCGGTCTCGCCAACCTCTGAATGACTTGTAAAGGGGTGAAACTCCTTTACAAAAAGCATTGATTCACCGAAGATTTCTATATCCTTGGTTTAGATGCTAGTATCTCTAATTATTCCAAATTCTATCTCTTGAGATCGAATGTAGATTTACCCCTGAAAATCCACATCGATCTTATTCTTTAAGTCACGGTTGACCCGGTTAAGGTTGCCCGCGATATATATAGGCTTATCCATACTCCCTATTCTATTGTTTAATCATATTATTTTTTGTCTCCAACTTATATTCAAATCAGAGTTCTTTTTGATTTGAGTCCGTCAATTTGAATCCCTATCCTTATTTTGAAACATTAATCTTGTATTTGAAAATCTTATATTTAAAGATGTTTTATATATTGTGTTGTTTGAGTTGTTGATGTTGATTTGGGTTTCCGATCGATTCGTCTGATCAACGCTATCGATAGGATCTCCAAAACACTCGAACAGAGCAAACTGACACAATATGGTTTTTCAAATTTAGTAGATAGATAAATTTTGTATAATTATAATATATTTAAGGTTAATTTTCTGAATTTTGATAAATAATGGAATTGGGTGTTAAGAAAATATATTTAACTTGGTATGTATTTTATAATCATTGGCTTTAGTTTCTTATCTAAATAATTAAACATGGTTATAAATTAATTTGGAAATTTAAATGGATTTAAATCAAGAATGTGAGAATTAAATTTCCGATGATTTCGAACTTTGTTTTGAAAGTTTTAAAAGGATATATTATTTAAAAAGTATTTCTAGTAGAAATTGTTTCAAGGGATTTTTAATTTGTAAATCAGTGCTTTTTTCTTTGTCACTGGAAAATAATTTCGGTGATGACTGTAACATCATTGACATTCATTTTCGAGTTTCGAAGCGAAGAGACCATTCTATAGTTTTGCTACAGTTTTTCTTTGGAAGATTTAATTGATTTGAATTTCTAAATATGACTTGACTTATATTATATTGATATATGATTTAAATTTGATTTGATATATATATATATATTGTGTATGTATATATATATATATTTATTTATTTTTGAATAGTTTGAAGATAATCGGAAATTTAATTCTTAAATTTTATCTTAAAAGATAATTTCAATTATAAAAGTTTGAATAAATATGTAAACTTGTATAATTGAATTAGAAAGATTATTTGTAGGATACTCAATTACATTCCAATATAACTTACCTAAATTATTCAGAAGTTGAATATGTAATTGGATAATATACAAAATAAAGAGAATTTTATAAATAAAACTTAAGTGGTTATAATAAATGTTATACACTTAAATTTTATTTATAAAGGATCAATAGAGAAAAAGGGTTAATTTAATAATTTACAATATAATGATATTTAAAAGAAATTATGAATAAATTGAAATAGTTATAATAAGTGAAATAAACTTAATATATATAGGATTAGATATATTAAGTGGAATAAATTTAATAATAATTTGGAATATAGAAGAATGAAATTTAATGAATAAAAATGAATATAATAAATGATTGTTCAAATTCATGACTTTATAAATTGTTGATTTGATGATGAGATAATGAGATTTACAATAATTAAGATTTATTTAACTTAAGTGAAATCAAATGGATGAAATTAATTATTAATGTAAGTTGAAATTTTCATGATTTTAAAATTTATTATCTTATTATGTTTTCCAATCTATTTTCTTCCTAGTTGTTTCCATTCTCCTACCTTCTAAGTAGGAAATCAAATTCGAATTGGTTAGCCTAGGAGCTACTGTTCTCTTTCAACTAGATCTTACCACTGATTTTAACCAACTCAGTGTTGCTGAGGAAAGTATTCCTGAGACTGCTTTCCGTACTGAGAATGGTTTTTCTATGAATAGTTAGTCATGCCTTTTGGTTTGACTAATGCTCCTGCTCTCTTTGTTGATTTGATGAATCGTGTTTTTCGTATTGTGCTTAATAAGTTTGTTCTAGTCTTTCTTTCTTTCTCTTTTCCTTCATCATTTAAATTTTCTATCCCTTCTGTGGTTCTTACTTCTCCTTATTCTGAATCTGAGCACTGCTTACCATCCATAGGTCGATGGTCAAACGGAATGGGTGAATCAGATTCTCAATGATCTTTTTCGTGCTTGGGCTCTTGATTCTGGAGGATCTTGGGAAGATCATCTCCACCTTGTTAAACTTACCTATAACAACAGTTATCAGGTATAATTTCAATCTTCTTGTCATCTTGTTTTAATCCTATTTCATTCTATCTTTTTCTGTGTTTTCCCGTACCTCATTCCTTTTCGGGGACGAAAAGTTTTGAGTGGGGGAGAGTGTAACAACCCTGTATTTTATAATTATTTAAAATTAAATTTCCTGATTTAAAAACTTTATTTTATTTATTAAAATGGAAAATTTTGTTATTTTAGATATTAATTTTGATTTTTATGTGAATTATAATTCCAAACAAGAATAAATAGAGTATTTTCCAGAAAAGTGAATTTTGGTCATTATGGTCAAACTTTGACTTTTAATTTAAAAAATTAAAATGTTGAAAATTTGAATTTTATCTTTTATTATGAAATTAAATAAAATTTCAAGAATACTGCTTTTTGTTTCGTTGAAATCTGATTTATAATGTGAAAGTTATGCCCTTTTAAATTGTGTGTAATTTGTTGTATTTAACAAAATTGTTTATTTTAAATTATATAAATAATATTTTATTTGGTCATGTAATGTTCTAATATGGGTAAAATAACTTGTTATGTATATATTTTTGTTTTAAAACATTTTTCAAAGTGTAATTGACATTTTCCAATGTCAGTTGTATTCTGTTTATAATTTATAATTTACAGTTTCATTTAATTAAAGAAATTCTTTATTTATTTTCTATTTTCTTAAAATCTTATTTATTCTCATTCCTACTTTATTTTGTTTCTCATCTTATTTTATTTATTGGACTTTTATTTCTTTTAAAGTGAAATAGAAATTTTATAAGGCTAGTGATATTTATTTGTAATTTTCATGTCCTATTTCCAATTTTTAAACATTTTCTTTAGTTCTTTTTCTATTTTCTCTAAATTAAATTATTTATTTCACTTTGAAAATACTTTAGAAATTATTTTATTTCAAAATTTTGTTTTAGAATATTTTTAAATGAAGTAAATAATTTTCCAAAGTCAATGGTGATTTATTTGTAACTTCTAGACCCTGTTTCAATTTTTAAGCAATTTCTTATATTCTTTTCCCATTTTCTTTAAAATTAATTAATTATTTTTATTTCATATTACTTTGTTTCAGTTTTAAAAAGTAAATTACTGATTTTATATATGTTTTTATTTAATTAAAAGAAATGGAAATTCAAAGAGGCAAAGTCCTTTCATTTGCTAATGACTTTTCCTTTTCCACCTTTTCATTTTCCTTTGGCTCTTCATTATCTTTTCTTTTGGCCGTACATTTTCTTTGCTTTGGCTGTGTATTCTCCTTAGAATTCACATGAAAAACCTTCCTCCTCACTCCATTTTCACGGCAAATGCTTTTGGGTAATGGCGTCCTCTTTTCTTATACTTTTTCTTCATTTTCCCTTTTGAATTTTTAATGTTTTGGCCATGACTTCTCCTTGCCATGCTCCACCATCTCCACCATAGCCTCCACCACCTTCCTCCTCCCCTTCCATGGCTTCGAACCCCTCTCTTACCCTCTGACCAGATCAGGCCATGGCCTTTAAGTGAAGACAAACACCTCAAAGATGCACAAAACTCCTTAAAAAGCATGCCTAGCCACCTAGTCTTCATCACCATCACCTTAGATGACCTTGGCCACCTCCTATTGCTCCACCACCACCTTGACACACCCTAACCATCACCTCCTACCTCTGTCCAGACCTGTACATGAAATGGCCGAACCTATATGTGGTCATAACCGAGCCAAAAATGCACCAAAACCCTTCTCTTTTGTCTTGTCCCTTTGCATTCTTGGTGTTGTAACTCCTACCTCTTCCCATCCCATTGTTTTACCTTCTTTTTGCTGACCATTGGATGAGCATTTCAGATCTAGACCTGATCATGGCTGAGCCAAATGATGTCATGACCAAGCACTCAGATGGTTAAAGCAAGGTCTAGTCATTATATTCCTTGTTGCTTTTAAATTTCCAATTGTTTCAATGTATTTTGTATTGAATACATATGTTTATATTGTCTTGTTATTTGTTTTCTACAAGATCAATATCAAGGCTCTTAATTCATTCAAATCAAAAGTTGTAATGTATCGTGCTTGTCGTGCTTTCTGGAATCTATTTTGTGTGTATTGATCGCTAACTCCAGCGTAAAAAGGTAAGTAAATCTCACCTGACATTTATACTTATGCAAATGTGAATTGACAACAATTGAATGTGTAGAATATTTTATATGATGTTATAACTGCCTATGATTATTAATTATATGATGTTAAACCTGTTATTTTACCCGTCATATTATCTGTTACTGTTATTTATTGTTAAACTGTTATACCTGTTTATCACACTGCAAGTTCCCTGTAGATTAGATTCACTATGGGTTGAAATGATACATACCCGAATGGACTTTAGAATTGGGAAAAATCGTTATGGGCTAAAATGATAGGCCTGAACGGTTTTTATTTATTTTATTTTAACTTGGGATTGCAGGTTTGAAATGATAGAACCCGGATTTTGCTTTTTAAACTGCGGATTGAAATGATACATATCCGTATCACTTGACCTAGGTTAGAAAACTATATACAGGCCCGTAGTTATTTTTATAAAGTATTTTGAATATTTTGAATACTTTTAAAAGTTTAAAATTATGAAAATTTGATTTAAATTGGATTTTTAATGTCTAAATAAAGAAATTTTGATTTTTCTAGAAGTTAAAATTGTAATTTAAATGAATGGTAAAAGTGAATTTTTGAAATATAACTTAAGTTAGGAAATTTGGATTTTTGTTTTAAAATGAATTTAAGTTATATAAATAAAATGGAAATTTAATTTTATTTGGAAAATGGCAAATATGATAAGTTGATTTAAATTTGAATTTAAATGATTTAATGAAGTATTATTGATTTTTCTATGAATTGAAATGGTTAAATAAATGAATACTTAAAAGTGTAATCTGAAATATAACTTGACTTGGAAATGTGATATTTGGTTTTAAAATAAAGGATTAAGTAAATTAAATAAATTGGAAATTTAGTTTAATTTGTGAAATGGTAATTTAAAAATGTAAGTGTTAATAAATTGTCAAATGTAAAAATGGGAAAATTGTACATTTGAATGTGTTAAGTGAAATTATTGAAAATTTGGATTTTTTTGTAAAAGTTTACTTTATAAAAATCATAAATTAAAAGAGTATTGTTAATGAACATTTTTTTGAATGTTAAAAATATGATTTTTATAATGTTTAAATGGTTTAAATTAAAGTTTATTATTTGCTGGAAATACACTAAATCTGGAAAATACTTTTAATAGCATTTAGAAATGCTATGGTTCTGAATTGCACTAAAATTTGAATAAAAGAGCTATTACCGCATTTCTAAAATGCTGTAGTTGCTGTAGTTGAACTAAATAAGCTAAAACTTGACTCAGGTCTATTACAACAGTTCTGTAATTGCTATAGTGGTCTGCTGTCTTTGCTGAATAAGTTTAAAACCCTTATTTTGAAACCTGAGATTTAACAGCAGTTTTAAAATGCTGTCTTTGCTGTTTTAAACTAATTCTCAACTAAAACTGAGTTTTAACAGCAGTTTTTAAATGCGGTCTTTGCTGAGTTAAAATGTTTTAAAGTATAACTTATAATAGCTTTTTCTAAATGCTGTGAAAGGCTGAAATTTCAAGGTTTATGGTTTTTACTTAGTAAATGAACTTAGAATGGTTTAAAAACTTTGGAAATTGAATAATTGATTTGAAAGTATAATAATTACACTTTTAAATGGTTTAGATGAATTATTTGATTGAAATATAAACTATTTAAAAGGTGACTTGAAATGATAATAAATGAATGATATCTTTGAATTTGAAAGGTATTTAAAGCTGAATATTTGGATTTGAACTCAAATAAATGATTTGAAATGAAGTTTTTGAAAGGATATGATATTTTGATATATTAAAATGATTTGAAATGAAGTTTGAAATGATATGATGTTTTGATATATTAAAATGATTTGAAATGAAGTTTTTGAAAGTATATGATATTTTGATATATTAAAATGATTTGAAATGAAGTTTTTGAAAGGATATGATATTTTGATATATTGAAATGATTTGAAATGAAGTTTTGAAATGATATGATATTTTAAATATATTGAAATGGTTTGGAATTGATTTAATCTTTATTTTGATAAATTTTGGATTTGAAATGATATTCTATTTTGAAGTATAAAATATTATTTTAAAATTATAACCACGGGTTATAATAACGATTGGTTGTTAAAGAGACCGGGATCGCATATGGACACTCTCTGTCGATACCAAAAACCACTTTAACAACTTTGTATGCGGTGGAGTTTCCAAAATGAAGTAGGATGGTGGCGACGATCCTAAGGTATATGCGTGGACCCAACTCTCGTGAGTTGGCATAAGGTGGCTAAAATAGGAGCGATCGACGGGCCAAGGAGGTAGCACCTCTGATCGGTCACACTTCTTCGATACCATTCTATTACTTTGTGATTGATTGGGTGCACCCCTTGATTTGGGAGTGTTGTTCGAGGTGGGCGGTAGTGGCTGCTATGCGTCACCACCAGTCCGGATGTGTAATTGGTATATCTACCCTGGCATTGCCTTGTGTGCCGTGTCACCTACCATATCGAGCTTTACTACGAGTTGTAATTTCTCCCATAGCCTGTGGAGTATCGAGGGTAGCCCTCATTTTGGGAGTATGCTATTACTGGATAGACTACTGGGACTATTACGTGTTAAGGGCTATATGGGTAACCCCTTGACGCTATTAAAAAGTATGTTTATTTTATATTAGACATTATTATAATAGCGAATATTACTACATAACAGATAGTTTAACGGATCCTCAAAGAATGGGCGATCCCAAGCATTCTTTAAGTTACTTGTACCTTTATTACAGTTCACTTGAGTTGGTTTACATTGTATAAGTATGTATGTCCTGACTCGAGTGTTTTGTGTTTTGCTTTACGCTCGGGTCAGACTGAGTGATACAGCATTTGAGACTCACCTTTGGAGCTGGAGTTTTGCTTTGAAGATCCAAATATCTATTCATTTTGTTATCCAGTTGATTCCAGTTGTATTTTGAGTTGTAACTGATTATCATACTGTTACTCCTGTTGTATCTTGGTATTCCTATTGTATCTTACTCAACTTTGATGTATTTATATAGTAGCTTTCATGAACTACTATTTCTTAGTTTCCGCTGCATTATTTTACTCTGTGTCTGTGATCTGTGATTATTTATTTACTGTATATGATGAGTTTGCCAAATTTTTATTTACAACGCGGTATTTTGAGTAATTCAAGTCCGACATGTGCAGATGCGAATGGTTCACAATATCGGGTCATTACACCACAAAACTTCACGGCATTATCACAGAGCATTTGTTGTCATACCGATATCGCATCCACTTCCTTACTGACCACAACCTCCTCTTGCATAACATCAGCCATATATTTCAACCATCACACCTTCCATCTTCAGCCTACTACTGTGCCTCTTCAAACAAAACTGCTCAACCACCCATTTGCCTACACTAAACTGCCTGTATCAACATCATTCAACCTTGCAACTCAATACAACCTTGCAACTGGTCACTCCATACAAAACAAGCATTCACAGCATCAACTACCCTCCAGTTTCAATAACTTACTGACTGCAATATATCCTCATCAACACACATCCCATTCAAACACCTCACTGCAATACATCATCATCTTCCTGCAAATCACCTAGACTTCAATAACTTCACCAGCTCACTGCCTACTGTCCCTCGTCACTGCAGTTTTATTGCCTCCACAAACAGCGATTTCAAAATCGCGAGTTTCCAAATCATTACGACCCTCTCGCCTGAATGAAAGCACAAACACAATCGCCATCTACTCGAGTAGAAGACTTCGATCGCATGTTACTTTTGATTTGGATTTCTACAATTTGAGGAATCGTCGAAATTGAATTTCGTTTATTCTTGGAATTGGATTTGGTGTGGCTGTTGGGATTTCTTTTTTGTGTTCTTTTGAAGTGTGATTTGAAATTACTTGGAACAAAGAAAGCAAGCGAGTCGCTGTTAGTTACTTTTTTTTGGGCCAGTGACTTGAATGTGGGCTTGTAATTTTTTTAAAAGTATTTGTTAAATTCTCTTTTACTTTAAGTTTTTTTAAATTTTATTCTGTTTAACTCTTGATCTGAAAAAAAAATCTTTTTCTTCCGTTCTTCTTTGCTTTGGTTCAATCTTATAAAAAAACAGAGAAGTTGTTTTAGTTTCATTTGTTTTATTTCTTAGTTAAATTTTCTAAAGAAAAAAAAACAAGTTAGTTTTATTTTAATTTGTTTAATTCTACCTTTCATCTCATAAAAAAAATCTGTTTTTAGGGTTTTGTTTTCATAAAAAAAATCTGTTTTAGTTTGTTTTGTTTTAATTTCATTAAAAAAAATATTTGATTTCCTTTTCCATTTGTTTGTTTTTACCTTTGAAATAAAAAAACAATTTCAATTTGATTTGTTTTACTTGTTTTGTTTGGTTTTCCTTTGATATAAAAAACAATTGTATATATCTTGTTTGAAATTTCAGGTTGCTAAAGCAGAAAATTGCAAGGAAAAGAAGGATTTACTTGCTAAAAAAATTGCCTTGCTTGCTTTAAAAAAAATCGCTGCTTTTAAATAAATTGCTAATAATTCTGCACGCTCTGGTATCGTGCCATTTTCCCTTGTTTTTATTTGAATTGCATTGTTGGCTGCTTGCATTTGCATTTATATATAAAAAAATTTTAAAATCAAAAAACAAAAACAAACTTCATTTTAGTTGCATTGTAAATTCACGTTTAGTTTTTTTTTGCATTCATCTCAACTTGTTTTATTTTCTAAGGGCAATACCCCAATTCACATAAGGTGGAGGATTCATCACCCTTTCCTTAGCCCACAAATCGCATTTCATCGTAGAATTTGACTAATAATAAAGGTTAGACATTCGACTTAAGGGTGTCACGAGCTCACTTAGGGCTTAATTGTATCTTCACAATTGTTTTCTTTGAACAATTTTATTTCTTGGTGTCTGGGCTATAGGAGAGTAATAACCAATTATAAAAATTATGGTGATTCGTAAATATTATATTGGTTGTTCCTCTGAAGGTACTTCAACCTTCGGCTGCATTGCTACGGTTATTCGTGGTGCACCGATAACCCCTGCCCGTTACCTGCTGAGAAATATTTTTGTTGATTTAAGACAAAGTGTGATTATACAATTTTGGGTTAGGAGCTACTAAGGACAGAAAATTGTAATTAAGTCTTTTGCATTCATTTAGTTGCATTAGTTCATGCGTATTTAAAAAAAAATCCAAAATCCAAATAAAAAAATTTGTAAATTTTACTTAACTTAGTTTTTAATCCCACAAAAAATCCCTTTTCATTTCCTTTGAAAATTTACAATCAAAAACAAAAATCCAAAAATATATATACAATATTTTCAAAAAGAAAAAAATTTAAATTTAAAATTCAAAAACAAAAAATCAAATTTCCCATTTTCTTAAAATAAAATAAAAATCTTTTGGTAAATATTTGAAAATTCAAAAAAAAATACAAAAACAAAAAAAATATATAAAAAAATTTTGAAAAGCCAAAAAAAAATTTCAAACTTCTCGTTTGAAAATAAATTTCACTTGGTAAATATTTTTCTTCCTTTTTAAAAAGGAAACAAAAACACAACAACAATTTTTCACTTCATTTTCCAAATCTTGTTTCATTCTCTAAACTCGTTTCTAACTTTTTTCTCTTCTCGACTTTCACTTGTGCATGAGTACTTGGACTCGTGACACAACAACAAATCGTTGGACTCGCGACTCAACAACTAATCGTTTAACTCGAACAGACGATCCTGCCGAAATGGAGAACGAGAACGCCCCTCGAACTCTTACGGATACAATCTTTCCCGATAGAGTTTCTATTCCATCTTGCATCACATTACCCGCCCCAATGGGTAACCACTTCGAAATTCACTCGAACCATATTGCCACGCTTTTGAAATTTGGCAATTTCGAGCATAGTGACCCATACATTTTCTTGACTAAATTCGAACAAGTTTGCGCAACGATGAAACTCCAACAACTTTTCGATGACGGAATCAAATTTCTATTAATCCCATTCGCTCTTACGGATTACGCTGAAAAATGGTTGTACAGCTTACCGTCAAACTCGATTAAAACTTGGGAAGAATTCGTAAAAGCTTTCTTAAAAAAGTTCTATCCCTTGGAAAAAACGAGTAGAATCCGAAACGAAATTGTAAATTTTCATCAATTCAAGGGAGAACCATTAGGAAAATATTTTGAAAGATTCAAAGAGCTTTTGATAAAATGTCCACACCATAACTTCGAAAAATGGACGATTTGACAAATCTTATACGATGGACTCGAAAATAGCTCACGAACCATGCTCGAATCAATGTGCCAAGGCAACTTTCTTGCCCAACATCATGACGATGCTTGGCAATTTCTTGAAAACCTCGCCGAAAAGTCATCCCAATGGGATCGTTCGAACGAAAAATCAATTTACTCACGATCGAGCGCACACTTGATAGGATCATCTTTGGCTTTGGAAGCTAAGATCGACGCAATGATAAAAAAATTCGATAACGTTTTCTCATCGAATCTTTAACAACCCTGTATTTTGTGATTATTTTAATTGTATATTTTAATTGAATTTTGATTTAAAAACTTTATTTATTTATATAAAAAGGGTAAATTTTGTTATTTTAAATATAATTTTGATTTTTTGATATGAATTAGAATTCCAAACATGACTAAATAGAATATTTTTTAGAAAAGTGAATTTTGGTCAATTTGGTCAAACTTTAACTTTTAATTTAAAAATTTAAAGGTTTGAAAAATTGAATTTTATCTTTTATTATGAAGGTATATAAAATTTTAAGAACACTGCTTTTTGTTTCGTTGAAATCTGATTTGTAATGTGAAAGTTATGCCCTTTTAAATATTGTGTGTAATTTGCTGTATTTAACAAAATTGTTTATTTTAAATTATATAAATAATATTTTATTTGGTCATGTAATGTTCTAATTTATGTTTATATGGGTAAAATAACATGTTATGTATGTATGTTGGTTTTAAAACATTTTTAAAAGTGTAATTTACATTTTCCAGTGTCAGTTGTATTTTGTTTACAATTTCTAATTTCCAGTTTCAATTAATTAAGGAAATTCTTTATTTATTTTTCTATTTTCTCAAGACTTTACTTTATTTCATTTCCACTTTATTTTTTTCATCATTCATTTATTTATCTGACTCTTATTTGTTTAGAATAGTTGTTATAATTTTTCCATAATTAACTGTATTTTGTTTGAAATTTTAAGTCTAGTTTCAATTAAATAAACAATTTCCTCAGTTCTTTTGCTATTTTCTCTGAATTTAATTATTTATTTCACTTTGAAAATGTTTTAAAAATCATTTTATTTCAAATTTTGTTTTAGAATATTTTTAAAATGAAGTAAATAATTTTCCAAAGTCAATGGTGATTTATTTGTAATTTCTGGACTCTATTTCCAATATTTAAGAAAATCCTTTAATTCTTTTTCCATTTTCTTTAAAATTAATTAATTATTTTTATTTTATATTACTTTGTTTCGGTTTTAAAGTCAAATTACTGATTTTATTTTTGTTTTAATTGAATTAAAGAAAAGGAAATATGAATGGTTTTAAAAACTTTTAAACTTAAGTCTTTTCATTTTCAAAAAACCTTTCAATTGCCACAACTCCTCATTTACTTCTTCTGGCTGTGTATTACTCTTGTTTGGCCATGTATTCCAGTTCTCATTCATGGAAAAACTTCCACTTCTCATTCCTCTTCACCGCTTCAACGAAAAAAATTTGGTAATGGCCTCTTATTTTTCTCCTTTTCCTTCTTGTTTTCTATGTTTTGCCTTGTTTCTTTGCCTTGTTTGCTCCACCTCCCCTTCATGTTCATGACCACCACTCCCTACATCTCCTCCTTGTCACCATCACCACCTACTCCTTCAGCCTTGACCATGGCCGAGCCTACAATGATGCAAAAATCCACAAAAATACAACCTATGCCTTAAAACTATGCTAGTTTGAGCCATCTTGCTTCACCACTTCATTTTTCACCACCACCACCTTAGGCCGCCACCACCATCACTGTCCAGACCCCTACTCACCACTCCAACCCCTGACCTGACCCACACTCCACTGGCCGAGCCAAACATCCCATGGCCGAGCCCTTTTGTTGAGCCAAAACCATGTTTTAGCCTAAACCCCTTCACATTCCTACCTTGTAACTTCCTCCACATGTTCTAGCCTTTATGCCAGGCATTCCTATGTTCAAACCTGAGCCAAAACATCACCTAGACCGTGCAAGCAATTGTAGAAAACAGGGCAAAAGATAGTGTATTAATATTGCTTTTGTTTCAAAGTTATTCTATTCAATGTCGTATTGAATTCTAATTTTTTTGTCATGTTCATGGGTTGTGTACAAGATCAATAAGCTTGGTTCTCATCCACTTGAATCCAACGTTGTGTCATCGTGCTTTCTGGTATTCGTTTGTGTAGTTTGAATTGATATCTCCAGCTTATAGAGGTGAGTAAATCTCACTAGACATTTATACTTATGCAAATGTGAAGCGACAACAATTGAATGCGTAGAATGTTATATTATGTTATACCTACCTGTGATTATATATGTTATATGATGTTAACCCTATTTAATTACCTGTCATATCATATGTAACTGTTATTTATTGTTAACTGTTCATTTATATATGTTTATCACACTGCAAGTTCCCTGTTAGAATAGAATCACTATGGGTTGAAATGATACATACCCGAACGGACTTTAGAATAGGGAAAATTCGTTATAGGCTGAAATGATAGGCATGAACGATTTTTATTTATTTTATTTAACTTAGGATTGCGGGTTTGAAATGATAGAACCCGGATTTTCTTTGTAAACTGCGGATTGAAATGATATATATCCGTATCACTTGACCTAGGTTAGAAAACTATATACAGGCCCGTGGTTATTTTATAAAGTATTTTGAATATTTTAAATATGTTTAAAAGTGTAAATTTATGCTAATTTGATTTAAATTGGATTTTAAATTGTTTAAATAAAGAAATTAGGATTTTTCTATAAGTTAAAAATGTAAATAAATAAATGGTTAAATTGAAAATTTTGAAATATAACTTAAGTTTGGAAATTTGGATTTTGGTTTAATAATGAATTTAAGTTATGAATAAAATGGAAATTTAATTTTATTTGGAAAATGGGAAATATGATAATTTGATATAAATTTGAATTTAAATGACTTGAAAAAGTATTATTGATTTTTCTATGAACTAAAATGCTTAAATGAATAAATGCTTAAATGTGAAATTTTAAATTTTAACTTGACTTGGAAATGCGAAATTTGGTTTTAATTAAAGGTTTAAATTAATTAAATAAATTGGAAATTTAGTTTAATGTGTGAAATGGTAATTTAAATGCAAGTGTTATTAAATTGTCAAATGCAAAATTTGGAAAATTATACACTTGAATTTAATGAGTGATTTATTGGAAGTTGGATTTTATTGTAAAAATTACTTTATAAAAATCATAAGTTAAAAGAGTATTTTAATGAACATTTTTTAATGTTAAAAATATGATTTTTATAATGTTTAAATGGTTTAAATTGAAGTTTATTATTTGTTGGAAATACACAAAAAGCTGGAAAATACTTTTAATAGCATTCAGAAATGCTATGGTTTCTGTAAATAAACTAAAAGCTTTATAAAGAGGCTATTATAGCAATTCTGAAATGCTGTAGTTGTTGTAGTAAATTAAAAGCTAAAAACTTAATAAAGGCCTATTACAGAAGTTCTGTAATTGCTGTAGTGGTCTACTGTCTTTGCTGAATTTAATTAAATCCTTTAATTTGAAACCTGAGCTATTACAGCATTTCTGGAAATGCTGTCTTTGCGGTTTTAAACTAAATTTCAACTAAACTGAGATTTAACAGCAGTTTTAAAATGCTGTCTTTGCTGAATTAAAATGTTTTCAAGAATAACTTATAACAGTTTTTTCTGCATGCTGTGAAAGGCTGAAATTTTCAATGTTTATGGTTTTAACTTAGTAAATGAGCTCAGAATAGTTTAAAACTTTGGAAATTGAATAATTGATTTGAAAGTATAATAATTACACTTTTAAATGGTTTAGATGAATTATTTTGATTGAAATATAAACTATTTAAAAGGTGACTTGAAATGATAATAAATGAATGATATCTTTGAATTTAAAAGGTATTTAAAGTTGAATATTTGGATTTGAACTCAAATGATGATTTGATAATGAAGTTTTGAAAAGATATGATATTTTGATATATTAAATGATTTGAAATGAAGTTTTTGAAAGGATATGATATTTTGATATATTAAAATGATTTGAAATGAAGTTTTGGAAAGATAAGATATTTTGATATATTGAAATGATTTGAAATGAAGTTTTGGAAAGATATGACATTTTGATATATTGAAATGATTTGAAATGAAGTTTTGAAATGATATGATATTTTAAATATATTGAAATGGTTTGGAATTGATTTAATCTTTATTTTGATAAAGATTTGGATTTGAAATGATATTCTATTTTGAAGTATAAAATATTATTTTAAAATTATAACCACGGGTTATAATAACGATTGGTTGTTAAAGAGACCGGGATCAGATATGGACATACTCTCTGTCGATACTGAAAACAACTTTAACAACTACGTACGCGGTGGAGTTTCCAGAATGAAGTAGGTGGTGGCAACGATCCTAAGGTATATGCGTGGACCCAACTCCCGTGAGTTGGCATAAGGTGGCTAAAATATGAGCGATCTCTGGCCAATGAGGTAGCACCTCTTATCGGACGCACTTCTTCGATACCATTCTATTACTTTGTGATTGTTTGGGTGCACCCCTTGATTTGGGACTGTTGTTCGAGGTGGAGCGGTAGTGGCTGCTATGCGTTTTCATCAGTCCGTGTGCGTAATTGGTATATCTACCCTGGCATTGCCTTGTGTGCCGTGTCACCTACCATATCGAGCTTTACTACGAGTTTCTATTTGTGTCGTACCTATAAAGTATCTTCTCATAGCCTTTCGAGGTATGCAAATACTGTGTAGACTATTGGCATTTTATGTGTTAAGGTGGAAAATGTAAAGCCTTAATACTATTTAAAAGTATGTTTATTTTATGATTAGACATTATTATAATAGCGAATATTACTACATAGTAGATAGTTTAACAGATCCTTAAAGAATGGGTGATCCCAAGCATTCTTTAAGTTACTTGTACTTTTATTACAGTTCACTTGAGTTGGTTTACATTGTATAAGTATGTATGTCCTGACTCGAGTGTTTTGTGTTTTGCTTTACGCTTGGGTCAGACTGAGTAATACAACATTAGAGACTCACCTTTGGAGCTGGAGTTTTGCTTTGAAGATCCTGATATCTATTCCTTTAGTTGGTTCCAGTTGTATTCTGAGTTGTTCCTGATTATCATACTGTTTCTCCTGTTGTATCTTGGTATTCCTATTGTATCTTACTTAACTCTGATGTATTTATATAGTAGCTTCATGAACTACTATTTCTTTGTTTCCGCTGCATTATATCACTCTGTGTCTGTGATCTGTGATTATTTATTTACTGTATATGATGAGTTTGCCAAAAAAAATTTTACAACGCGGTATTTTGAGCAATTCAAGTCCGACATGTGCGGATGCGAATGGTTGAAAATATCGGGTCGTTACAGAATCAAATGAACCAAGCTTCCCAATCGATGTGTTATAAATGCAACGATCCTAATCATATAGCCGATCAGTGCCTTAATTCCGTCGAACAAATCAATGCTTTAAATAAACCCAAAAACGATCTGTTTTCTCCAACGTACAATCCTGGTTGGAGAAATCATCCAAATTTTTCTTGGAACCGAAACAATCCCAACACGAATACGGTTCGTCCAAATTTTCAAGCATTCCCGAACAATGCTTCGAATCCTCCATTTTAGCCCAACCATTTCAACCAAACTTTGCGGGTCCGTCTCATAATCAACCGCAACAATCAAATTTTCAACCAAATTATGCTCATCCTCCCCAAGACGATAAACGTTTAAGTTCACTTGAGAAAACTCTTGAAACTTTGGCTAAATTAACTCCTCAAAGCCTTCAATCAAACAGCAATTTGCAAAATTTATTGACCTCATATATACAAAACACAAACCAATCGATTGCAAAACTTGAAATGCAAATGAGTCAACTAGCCACGTCTATAAGTGAACGCGAACGAGGTACATTTCCAAGCCAGCCCATTCCAAATCCCAAAAATCAAAACACAAATTCAAATCAAGCCTATGTAGTTCAAGATAGCAACGTCACCTAATTGAATGCTATCACAACTCTACGTTCCGATAAACAAATCGATAATCAAGTCATTAATCCAAACAATTTACTGAAAACCTCTCTCGACACGTCTAAAACAACGAACGAATCTAAACAGAAAGGGGAGCCAATCGTCGAATCGAATCCCAATCAAAATTATTCTTCTTCTATTCGAGTAGATTCGCCTACCGAGTATCGTGTTCCATTTCCACATCGTCAAAGAAACACTCGAACCAAATGGAAAAGATGTTGGAAATTTTTAAACAAGTCAAAGTTAACATTCCGCTTCTTGACATCGTTCAGCAAGTCCCAACATACGCGAAATTTCTTAAGGACTTGTGTACCCAAAAGTGACACACTCAATTGCCCAAGAAAGTCTTCTTAGCCGTCAGTTTGAGTGAATTCTTGTCCCAATCCATGCCCATCAAATACAAAGATCCTGGCTGCCCTACGATTTCGTGTACAATTGGAGACAAGATGATTAATAAATTCTTGATAGACTTAGGTGCGAGTGTCAATCTGATTCCATACTCCATGTATGAACAATTAGGTTTAGGTGAGCTCAAGCCCACAAAGGTCACGCTTCAATTTGCCGATCGTTCCATTAAGAAGCTCGTAGGAGAAATCGAGGACGTGCTCATTCGAGTATGACAATTCATATTCCCCGTTGATTTTATCGTTCTCGAAACACAACCCGTGACAAATCCCTTGAGTCAAATTCCATTCATTTTAGGCCGACCATTCTTATCCACCTCAAATGCCTTAATCAATTGTCGTAACGGTTCGATGAAAATCTCTTTTGGAAACATGACTTTAGATCTTAACATTTTCAATCTTGAAAGCCGATCAAATGAGCCTCGCGACCAAACGTTGAAAGTTAGTGCCATTCACGAAAGCTTCGAAAACGAGACACTTGACCTTAATGACGAATGCGAAGCTGAGTACGAAAAATTGTTTCTTGAAATACCCAATTACATTGAATACACTCTTCCTTTTGAATCGCTTCCAGTTGAGTCCGAATCTCAACCTAATTCTTTGATCGAGAAACTCCCAAAGTTGGACCTCAAACCACTTCCCGATCACCTTAAGTACGCATACTTAGGTGATAACGAAACGTTGCCCGCCATAATTTCCACAACTCTCCCTCTTGATCAAGAAACGTCCTTACTTTCTATTTTTTCGAAAAACAGAGAAGCAATTAGGTGGTCAATTACCGATATTAAGGGAATTAGCCCTGCTATTGTCCAACATCGCATTCACTCAATTGACGAAGCCAAAACCACTTGTGATGCACAACGAAGGATTAACCCAAAAATGGAAGATGCGGTTCGCGAGGAAATTCTTACGCTCCTCGATAACGGCATCATATACCCAATCTCCGATAGCCCAGGGGTTAGCCCAATTCATGTCGTGCCAAAAAAGTCTGGACTTACCGTTATAACAAGCGATGCTAACGAACTCATTCCTACTCCGACTCAAACTGGTTGGCGTGTTTGCATTCACTATCGAAAACTAAATGCCGCAACACATAAAGATCACTTCCCACTTCCTTTCATTGATCAAATGCTCGAACGGTTGGCCGGCCACGAATTCTACCGCTTCCTTGATGGTCATTATGGCTATAACCAAATTCCAACCGCTCCCGAAGATCAAGAAAAAATAACTTTCACATGTCCATTTGGTACCTTTGCTTATCAACGTATGCCATTCGGACTTTGTAACGCTCCTGCTACCTTCCAACGATGCATGGTTTGCATCTTTTCTGACATGATAGAACACTTTCTAGAAGTTTTTATGGACGATTTCTCTATCTTTGGTGATTCTTTTTCCGAATGTTTACATCATCTCGAGTTAGTTCTAAATCAATGTAAAGAAAAAAATTTGACTTTGAATTGGGAAAATTGCCACTTTATGGTCAAACAAGGCATAGTCCTTGAACATATCATCTCAAATAAAGTCATTGAGGTAGATAAAGCAAAAGTTGACGTAATTGCAAACCTACCCATTCCCAAATCTGTTAAGCACATTCGATCATTTCTAGGACACATTGGCTTTTACTGACGCTTTATGAAAGACTTTTGCAAAATCGCTCGTCCTTTGACGACTCTTCTCGGAAAAGACGTTCCATTCGATTTCAACTCTGATTGTGTCTCTTCTTTTGAACGTCTTAAAATCGAACTCATTTCTGCTCCAATCATTTGCGTAGCCAATTTGGATCTTCCTTTTGAAATAATGTGTGACGCTTCTAACTTTGCAGTTGGTGCTGTCTTAGGACAAAACATCAACAAAATCCTTCACGTCATTTACTACACGAGTATGACTTTGAACGACGCTTAACTCAACTACACAACAACCGAAAAAGACCTTCTAGATGTCATTTTTGCACTCGAAAAGTTTCGACCTTACTTGATAGGTTCACACATCACGGTCTACACTGACTGTACTGCTCTTCGATACCTTTTTGCCAAAAAGGATGCTAAATCTTGTTTGCTTCGTTGGATCCTTTTACTTTAAGAATTTGACCTTACAATCAAAGACAAAAAGGATTTGATAATGTCATAACCGATCACTTGTCTCGTCTTCCCAAAGGACCATCGCCTTTACCAATCAATAAAAACTTTCCCGACGAACAACTTCTTTCTGTCTTCGTCGATCCGTGGTATGCCGACATAGTGAACTATTTAGTCACTAATGAAACTCCTTCATTTTGGTCGAAACATGACAAATGCAAGTTCATGTCCCAAGTGAAATATTTCTATTGGGACGGTCCATACTTATTCAAATATTGTCCCAACCAAATCATCTGATGTTGCATTCCGGATAATAATATCACGAGTGTTCTTCCATTTTTCCACGATCAAGCATGCGTTGGACATTTCGGTCCTCGAAAAACTACGGAAAAGGTGCTCCAGTGTGGTTTCTATTGGCCTTCTCTTTTCAAAGACTCGTTTGAATTTTGTAAAACTTTCGATCGATGTCAAATGCTTGGACGAATTTCTCGACGAAATACGATGACTCTAAGCCCCATTCTTACAATCAACATCTTTTATGTTTGGGGTATCGACTTTATGGGACCTTTTCCCAATTCTTTTGGAAACTTGTATATCCTTTTCGCTGTCGATTACGTCTCAAAATGGGTCGAAGCCGTTCCTTGCAAAACCAACGACCATAGAATTGTTGTGAAATTTCTCAAAGAAAACATCTTTTCGAGGTTTGGATTCCTCGCACAATAATCAGTGATAACGGAACCCATTTTTGCAATCGATCTTTTGAAACATTAATGAAGAAATACTCGATAACCCACAAGTTATCCACTCCATATCATCCTCAAACTTGTGGGCAAGTTGATGTTTCAAATCTTCAAATACAACAAATCTTGGAGAAAACTGTCAACAAAAATCGAATAGATTGGTCTCAGAAATTCACCGACGCGCTTTGGGATTACCGTACTGCTTTTAAAACTAACCTTGGAATGTCTCCATTTCGTTTGGTTTATGGGAAAGCTTTCCATTTAACAATTGAAATCGAACACAAAGTGTTGTGGGCAATAAAGAACTTAAACTTTGATCTCGGTAAAGCTGGCAAAAACCAAAAACTACAACTCAACAAACTAGAAGAACTTAGGAACGACGCGTATGAAAACAAGAAAATTTACAAAGAAAAAACAAAAAAATTTCATAACAAGTCAATCCTAAGAAAAATGTTTTCGCGTAACCAAAAAGTTCTTTTATATGACTCAAGACTTCATTTATTCCCTGGAAAACATAAATCAAGATGGACCGTACCATGGTTTGAGTATAAATAACAATGGTTTAACTAGTATATAGGAAGGTTCATATGTGTTAATTATGAAGTATATTCTAAATGAAAATCTTTGTTTTAAAAAAGTGGTAAATTTAAAGTAAAGGATATAACTTTTTTATCTTCTAAGTTAATGGTGCTAAGATGATTTCGCAAAACTCTATGTTTTCAAAAAAATAGAAAAAAACAAAAAAAAATATAAGTAAAAAAAAAAAAGATTGTATATATGTATATATTTTTAACACCTAGAGTCATGTGTTCACACTCGTGTGTTCACTCGCCATACTTTGTACCCTTCTCACGTAAGCTCGAAAGGCAGTGCATGATCATTTTTTTGGCCTCGGTTTATCTGAGTTAGGTGTATGTATATAAAAATTCTTTTTAATAACGCCTACTGTCGATAAGTGTTCATACTTGTGTGTTCACTCGCCATGCTCTGTATTCCCATCACATCAGTCTGCAAGGCAGTGCATGGGTAATATATCTGGCCTCAGTTTATCTGAGTTAGGCATATGTAAATATTGTTAATATTAGTAAAATTTTCAAATAAGAGAGAGTAAGAAATTGAAATCCAAGCACTATTTTGACTTGTTTGATTTAACTTGTTATTGAAAAGAAATGAAAATGCCACTTTGACAAACTTTGATAATCAACTAAGGATCCATTTCATAATTACATTGTGTTATCAACCAAAACAATTAGCCAAACTATAGTCTATCTGTTATGACAATTTAATTTTTGTTGGAAATTTTGACAAGTAAAAGGACTTAAATTTCTTGATAATGACCATAACTTATATTTAACTTATTAGTGTCGATTTTAAAGTGAATCCGTCATTTGTAAATACTTTCAAAAACTTGCATTCTCCCATTGTAAATAAATCTTGCATTTTGTAAATATTTTCACTTTGCATTTGGATTTTGTGGGTAGTATCCGCTGAAAACCCTCACGAGACAACACTCGTCCTACTTGGGACACCCAGAGGTTTAACGGCTTGTTGCGTACGCTCAATGCAATTGTGCTCCCTACAAAAAACGGATTTATCTTAGTTTTCCTTTATTCGAGGACGAATAAAAAGACAAGTGTGGGGATATTTGATGTGCACGTAAATGTGCATATATTTACATCCATATTTTATCTATTTTTATTTAAATAAATGTCATATTTAGGTATTTTAACATGTTTAAAACCAAAATTCAATTATTTTCAAATCATCATATATTCATCTACATAGAGGGGCAAAACAGTCATTTTTTGCATGTGTTAATTTGGGACTTTTTACTTGGACATTTTTCATAATTTTTATAGGAATTTGGATGCATATGGAAGAGGGTTTCATGAAGATATATGCATGCACAAGGGAATACAAAGGAATGAAGGGGAAATAATTCAAGTTCATGATCATGGAGGACCCCACCCACTTACCTAAATCTATAATTAGAAGCTAATGGACAACTAAGTGGAGGTTAAAGCTTCATGCATATTTAATGATGGATTAATTAAAGGCTAATGGTTACTTGGAGACCACACTTCCTAAAGGGCATTATGGGAAGCACCCTAAAAATTGAATTAGGGTTTTATGCATGTATAAATAGCCCTCTTATGTACATGTAAATAACTTCTTACTCTTTCAAATTAGTTAGGAAATTAAGAAAGAAAGTTGTAATGTCAAAGTTTCATGAAATAAAAATGGCTTCCTAGCGTCTTTCTCTTTTCTTTTCTACATGCTTTTATTTACTTTTATGTTAAATTTTATTTCTATGCTTTCTTTCATTTCATGTTTATAGCTTAGATTTACATTCATGCAAGTAGTGTAGATTTTATTTTATGCAAGTAGTTAGTAGTTAATCTCTTTTTCTTCCTTTGTATAGTTTCTATTTCTTTGCTTTTTAATATTGAAATTTACAAGTGTTGATTTGATAACACAAATGTGTAGCTAAACCCCTTTGATTTAGGGGTAATGAAGCTCTCTAACTTTGTGTAATTTCAACATTTCTACGATTTATGATCTCTTTTCTTTGTGCTTCATGAAAGTGGATTTTGATGTAAGTTTATACAAGTGGGTTTGATAGCTTATGTTGCATATGCAGATGAGTTATTCTTATTCAACATAAAAACAAATTACGTCAATATTTGATAATTAGTTTTTGATTTTGAAATGAAAGTAAAAACAAAATTTGATGATCTATATTACTAATTACAATAGTGAATAGATCATACTTAAAATAGCTTTTGCTTTTGCTTCATTTTCATGAGAATTGATAAGTGGTGTATTTGTTGCATTATAGTTTGATGGTTTAAGTTATGTTAACTAATAACATAAATAAACCATACTTATGATAAATGCAACACTTATGTCACTTAGTATCAAATAGAGATCATAGATTGTATGTTTGTTAATTTACATAAATATGAGTGTGGATTTGCCTCTAAATTGCTTTCTAATCTTATAGTTTTTAATCACATTTTCATTCTAAGTTTTAGCTTCATTTTGTTGTTAGTTAACAATCCTCTCTCATTTTGGTCTAATTTGATTGATTAGAAAGTTTAAAATCTTAAAAATTCCCTACCGATCACCCCGTACTCGCCAAGTACTAAAATTGTACGCTGTGCGCTTGCGGTAATTTTTATTTCAAAATTCATTCGATGTATTTCTAACTCGATAGAATTCCCGTCGACGATCAGCCCGAGTCAGCCAAAGGTTAGTAGTTAGCCAAACAAAACTATAGTGTTCGGACAGATGGTCCATTTATTACCTGATTTGTAAGCTTACATGATATTGCTATTATTGTTTTAACCAGTTTGGTCACAAGTTTTGATTTGAAAAAGATATGTTTTTAAAATGATACTACTTAGGGGAAACCCGTTCCGCTAAGCGGTGTGGTCTCACTTAATATCCGATAACCGATATTTATAGTATTATTCACACCAGGCTTTACGTCTGACTCGAAGTTTATGTTTTCCCCTTAAACTCTCGGGTGCTCAAAATTGATTTTAGTAGGTTGAGATTTGAGGATTTACAGGTTTTAGTGGATGGACGAATAAAGCTTCTGGAGATGAGTAGGTGGCTGATGTTAGCTATTTAGAAGTTGTTTTGTTTTATTTCCGCCATGTTGTATTAAGTCTGTTATGTCTATTTAGTACTCTAGTCAACTAAGGGGCATCTTTCATATGTCGCTCTTGGCGTATTTATGTAATTATTATATTTGATCTGAAGCTAGGAAACGATTGGGATTATGTAATTGAATATGAAACATGTATTGTGAAATGTAATCAGAAAAATTGTTTTTAAATCTTGTAACATCCCCTATCGAGAGGCCCAAAGCTAAGCGCTACAGATGCTGCAGTCATCCATAGTATTAACTTTCGGCGACTAAATACGGCTATGTTAGTGGTATCCATAATATCAGAAGCATTTGAATATGAAACAAAATCACAGATTTCAAAAAACATCTTTTCACATTACATTTTCAAAACACATGTTTCACATTCAAATTACATAATCCCATAATCATTTCCCAGGTTCAGATAAAATATAATTTTTACATAATTACGCCAAGAGCGACATATGATGATGTCCCCTTGATTGACCAGAGTACTAAGTAGTCATAATTGACTTATTACAAACATAGTGGAAATACATCAAAATGAAACAAAGTGCAACTCCTAAATAGCCATCCGTCAGCCACCTGCTCGTCTCCGGAAGCTTTATTCGCAAATCTACTAAAACCTGTAAATCCTCAACCCTCAGCCTACACAAATCAATTTTGAGCACCCGGGAGTTTAAGGGGAAAAACATAAACTTCGAGCCAGACATAAAGCATGGTATGAATAATACTATACATCTCGGTATTTGATATTAAGTGAGACCACGCCGCTTAGCGGAACGAGTTTCCCTTCACTAATATCCTTTTAAAACATATCTTATGCAATTCCATTTTCTGCAACCAAAACTGGTTAAAACTGTAAAGCATTATTATGTAAACATACATATTAGGTAACAAATGGACTATCTGTCCGAACTCTATAGTTTTGTTTGGCTAACTACTAACTTTTGGCTGACTTAGGCCTACCAGACAATATAATCAAATTAATCTAACACATGTTAGATACTCCTCTTCTGGACGGTTTGTCCTTAACTATCTGTTAATACTCCTCTTATGGACGATCTGTCCCTAACTTATCATCTCCCAGGGTCGCCTGATCCTAATTGTTTTACAGGCTTACCAATAACATATCTGTATACAAATATATATATATATATATTCCTTTTTGTGTGCAATCATAATATTAGTCTTACCTGTGACTAAGCCCTACACACTGGAATTTTGGACTAAATTAGTTGGGGCTAATAGCTAATGTATAGGGCGCGACCCCTATACCAGTCCCATCTAGTATTCTAATATATGAGTCATTTTACTTAGGGTAACCTTCCCTTAAATTTTCCTTGAAAACCTTTTTTATCTCAAATTGATTTAAGACCTTTGAACAAAACTTAAACAAGGAAAATAAACTCTACGCTTTACTCAAAATCACCTTGCCATGTTATATATACTTTACTCAAATCTTTGTTGATGAAAACATTTTAACCTTTGAAAGTACCCCTTTTGATCCAATTGAAAGTATCCCTTTCGTAACCAAATAAACCCTTTCTTTCATCTAGGCTGAAAGGCCAAAACCTTCCTTTCGAAACCATTGAAATACCTTTTCCTTCGAAAGCTAAAAACCACAGACATCCTATCTTTAAAACCTTTAAACATAGCCATTCGAAACCATTGGAAAAACATTTTCCTTTAAACCATTCGAAACTATTAGGGAACCACCCCTTCGAAACCATTCATTCAAGACCTCTTGAAACAGTTGGAAAACCACTCCTTTTAAACCTTTCTTATAAACCTTTCGAAAGCAATAAAACCTTAAACCTTTCGAAAGCACTTGGGTTCAATTTAAAACATGTGGAAACACCTTTCGAAACTATTCAAAACCTTAGGCTTCGTTTGGTTTGTTGTTTTCAAATCATTTTCAATTTTCAGTTTTGAAAAATATCAAAAACTTGTTCCTTTTATCGTTTTGAAAAATTCGTTTTGAAAAATCATCATTTTTCAAAATGGGCCCAATACAGAAAACTAAAAACAATTTTTTTTCATTTTCCTCATTTTGAGGCCCACTTGAAAATCCAAAACGAGAATGCAAAAAATGACCCAAACACATTGAAAAACCCTGATCCATTTTCTGGCCGCACTTTCTTCTTCTTATTTCGTCGATTATCAAAATTTGCTTTGAAAAATCGAGCGCTATTTCCCCCAATCGACCGTCGTGATTTTGTTTCCCGACAACTCTTCTTTACCCCCTCGTTGGTGGCTACCGTTCTTCTCTCAACGTCCGTTGGACTATTCCCACCGAGTGCAAAGGTCATCACATTTAGGTAATCTCTGCTATCATTTTCCCTTGTGCGTTTAGATAAGCTTACACGATAGTAAGTTCTCATCAATTTGCAAGCATAAGGCTTACTCCTGTTAGTTGTGGATCTGTCTTTGTAGCTGGGTACATGAGTTGTAATCCTCTATATATAAAACCCATTTTTTCCTTTCTCAATAGCAAAGTGGGTGCATATATTAATCTACTTACTCAAGCTTGCATCCACTTTTAGGTTAGAATCTTAATACAATATTTAACTGTGGTGGTTGGTAGGAAATGAATTTTGCATGATGAATCATATTGAGGTTTGTATTGTTTGTTTTCTTATTGCCCTTCGTCTCAGCATCCATCCTTGCTTCTGAGACTAGCCATTGTCGTCATCAATCAATCGTGTAACTCACATATCTTGACTCTGTTTAAAAAAAGAGAGATAATTGACTGTCCACATGTCATCTTTTCCTCGTAGTTATGTGCAGGAACACCATATCCATAACCATCCATTAGCATCTTTTCAAATCCTTATTTGGTATGATTGGTAACAAGTTTGTACTACTTTCTTTCAGTTGCAGTGAATAATTTTACTGACTATGATACAGTTTTGGACTGCATCTAACATTTTCTAGTATTCAAAGCTTTAAAATCATAGTGGACAGAAAGAATATGCAGAACATAGCTATTTTATTAGAGATTCTGACTATAAATTTATCACTTAAATGTTATTTCTAACAATAAATATATTATTTTCAGAGCTAAACCTGCTAATTGCCGCACTAAGGTGGTTTTACTTTCAATTTTTAAGACTTTTTTCTTATGTTTCTTATGGTAACCTAAGGCTATTTCACCAACTGTAATGTCCACATGTTAGATATTTAGCTGTATAATTCAGTTTCTTTCTTGATAATGATTTGCATTCAAGTTTGTGATTAACAAGACTCTATTTAACATCTTGTTTACTTGTGAGGGAAATAATCACCACACATTCCATAACATTAACAATATTAATTATCTGATGTACTCCTAGCATTAGAGCTGCTTGGAGTGGTATTGCTCACTTTAGACTTTTTTGATTTCTTTGCTTTAGTTTTAAGTTGGGTTACATTGATCCCATAAAGGGTTATCAATTACATTTTTTTTGTCGGTTGCCTTAAACTCAAACATAGCTTCGTCGGTCCTTGTTTTCCATATTAGTCTGGTCCTAATTGAATTCTGTTCTGATCCTTGTAATCCACCAGCTAAAGCAGTAAAACTAGGCTTCATGTACTAAGCTTGTTCAGGTATTTGCCTGGGCAAGTTTGCATGTAAAGGCACTGCAACACCTCTTCTCAAACCACCAATGTAAAAACCAAAGTACACAAACCAAATGGATGTGGAATACCATATCTGTACAAGAGGAAGCGTTGCTGTAAACAGTAGTTTTGAACCCCAAACGAATCTGACGCAGCAACAAAATAACAAAATGATGATTCTATGAAAGTAGCAATCGATGGAATGAAGAATACTGAATGGCCCAAATTCGTTGATCCGAAGATACTGAATTCTAGATATCTTCGTCACGTTGATCGCGCACGATACCGTGAAAGAAGATCTGCAATTCTTCAGACATTGATCAAGCGCACTTGATACCGTGAATTGGCTTCTACGATCGTTGATCCGAGCGCCCTCGAATGCCAAAAGAGGAGATAGGAGATCACACTCAACTACCAATTTAATGAAAGCACAAAGCTAACAAACAAAAGTTTATATTCAAATCAACTAACCTTTACAAATGTCACAACCCGCCTATTTATAGGCTTACACCCCAACATTACTCAATTCTGTACAACATTTAGGTCGGCCACGACCTAACACTTAGGTCGGCCATGACCTAAAACAAACACATCACAAACATTACAAGACACGACTTAAGATAGGTCGTTAACGACCTAACCTTTACAATATCAAACGACTTAAAACATTACAACATCATACTCGACTTAATATGTACAACACAAAACATATGACAAATACATCATACAAACGACCTAAGGATTTATAACAAAAAGTACAACAACTTATATTCAACATGACTCAAGACAGCAGCCTCCATCAGCGACCTAGCCTAGGTCGTTAACGACCTAGTACTTGAGCGACTTAAGAACACACGGCAGCAACGACCTAAGAACATAGCAGCAGCGACCTAAGACCAAGGCTTCTAGAAACTTCATGCGACCTAAGATCTTGCGACCTACTAAGGAAAGCTCGGCAGCGACTTACGTTAGGTCGTTGACGACCTAAGGAACAGCAACACTGGAATTAGTTTGGTAAGTCGTAGCTCAATTGGTCGAACTCAGTTAGGTCGTATCTCGTCATCATGTCTCGTTCGACTTAAGGCTTGTGGCTCGTTAGCTCAGAACTTGTTAGGCCGAAGTTCTTTAGGTCAGAACTTGTTAGGTCGGAGCTTTTTAGGTCGAAACTCGCAGATAGAGTTAGGTCGTAACTCGTTGGCTCGTAACTTGTTAGGTCGTGAATGACCTAAGGAAAAGTCCTCTAATTCGTTAAGTCGTAGATCGCTTGGACATCTTATCATCTTGCTTGGGTGATCTTCGTGGCTCGTTTGCGACCTAAAAAGACGTGACTTAAAGGATAAAGTGTTAGGTCGTTGCTCAGGCAAGTTAGGTCGTTGGCGACCTACGTCTTCGTCAATCTGGGCTGCATCAGAATCCATTTAAGATGAAGATCAAAAAGAAGAAGAATGCAAGGAACAGAAAACGGTCATATGCTCAGCAATTTTTTCATGTATGCCATTAACCATTTTGTATAAGCGAGAAGATGAGTAGCCTGATACAAGGCCTAAGTAGCTCCATAAGTGGAGGATGTCGGTGAATGTAAAGTATCTGCCAGTGAATGCAAGTGCTATGGTTAGGAAAGTCAGGCAAAAGCACTGTACGCCTGTACCAGTTAATGCAGAGAGAAGAGTGGTGTTTGGTGGTGGTGAGAAGACGTGTTCGTGTACTGCTCTTCGTCCTGTTTCTCTTTCCATGAAAATTCTCACTATCTTTCCATGCAAATTCTCACTATTTGTATTCAAGTTGTGACTTTTAAATTATTATAATGTTACCTGATGAAGTTATCTTCTTGTTAATTATCAGTTCAATAGTTCACAATACCATTATTCCCCTTTGCATTTCTAATTTAGGTTTAACCTCTAGTCGGTGCAATAAATGTTTATTGATTTTTATGTTATAACTGTAATATATTGACATTTAAGCATAGAGGCAGTTTATTTATTTAATAACAGATCTTATAGATAATACTTATTTAGTTGCTTGTGTGAACATGTTATCCACTAAACATATCCAATTATTACTGCTATCAATAATTTATCCAGTTTACTATGTTAACTTTGTGAATATTTTTATTTATGCATTATTCCTGTATATATTATCTCATACGTGGCACTAGTGAACTAACTTTTTGCTCAACTAACTTTGTTTTAGGTATCGAAGTTGCTATAACATGGATGAAGAGAGCTCGGTGAATTCTACCAGGTATGTTTACAATTTATAGTGTGTGTAGTTTTGGATAATCTTTTGAAAATTTATTCCAAATACATAAGTTCACTTAGTGGTGAATTTATAACAAGTTTTTGTACAATGAGTTGCCTGCTAAGTTTGGTGAAATTTCTAACGTCTCTAATGATGGTTCAAGCGATGATGACACTAACTCTCATTTGTATTCTAATTTTGTGCAATGATCCAGTATTTGTCTTACATTCGTACTACCATGTGCAGATATGATTTGGAAGACATCTCAGACGCGTTGCTTACAAAATTTATGGTTGATATATCTATTATATTGTTGTGAAAGATGCTTGAGTTGTTCTCTCTCAGTTTTATCTTTGTTTGATGTATCTTTTATGTTTGTCTAAGACCTTATTATGAATCTTTTTATTGTAATTTTATTCCTATACAATTTGGCCTCATGTACTTTAAAATGTTGTGTTATGTTTAATGCTTAATTATTATGTTTAGAATTTAGTGTATTATCTTTCGTCTATTTTCGATTTTTAATTAGTAACTGGATATAATGGCACTAGTTTTTATTTAATTTGGTTTGAATTGCCAAAACGAAAACTCAAAATTTCAAAATATGAAAATAATATTTCAAACCAAACGCATTTTTCTATTTTCAGTTTTGAAAACATGTTTCCAAAAAAGAAACATCCAAACGCATTTTGGAAAATAACGAAAATCTTCAAAATGAAAAAATGAAAATGATCATGAAAACTCAAAATTGAAAACTCAAAACGCAAACCAAACGCTCCCTTATCTTTTGAAACCTTTGGGTTAATCTTGTAAAAATTTCTAAGGGTCACAAACAACAGGGTCGAAAACAACACTTTCAAAAACCAAGACCTAAGTAAAGAAGTGATGGTGTCTAAACCATCCTTCCGAAAGCATTGGAGAAGTGGCTAAGTTTTAAAAGCAAGTATACCTTCTGAAACCATTGGCGTCGAAAGGTAGGAAAGCGGCAGCAAAAGGGCTTCGTCCTAGTCGAAAGCTTATATTTAAAACCAAAGGTGCAACCTCTTTTAAACCATTTCTTTAAATCAGTTGACCCGGTCGGAAGCCAACCAAGTCGAAAGCAATATAGTCGAAAGCAAAGCAGATGCATTTACCATTTAAAGCAAAGTAATGCTTCGACCTCCTTCGGAACCTCTGGCTTCGACCTCCTTCGGAACCCTTGGTTTCGACCTCATACCTTCCGCCTTCTTTCTACTTCGATGTGCACAAATTCTTTGATGCCATGCGCATTGGTTTTGATAGTGATGGAGGTGGAGGAACTAATTCGAAAGCCATCTAAGTCGGAAGCAGGGTGCCGAAAGTGGCGAAATATATATTTTACATGCAAAACTAACTTTTAGCCTTTTCAAGTAATCTTTTTAACTAACATGCCTTGTTTTTTTAAGTCCTATTGGTTGAAAATTTTCTTTTCTAAAAGCAGTGCCAAAATTTCAGAAATAAACACTTTAATTTTATTTGCAAAAACACCCCTTCTCCTTTTATAAATATGCAAAACATTTAAGTCCCATACCTTAAATAATTTTATATATTCATCAAAACACTTAGGAAAATTCTATAAAAATTCAAGAAAATCATTTTTAATATGTTTTCTACCATATATAAATTTCAGACCCAAATTTTTTATAATTTAACCGTGAATTATTTATAACCCAAAAATAATTTGGTTCACTACAAAATTAATATAAAATCCACATTAATTCGAAAAATTATGAAATTTGAAACCCTTCTCTAAAATATCATCTCTGAACTATATCTAAAATTGCAAGGTATATGGATGTCAGTAAATAGGGTTTTCGCATCAAAACATATCATAAAATCTATATGAATAAGCATAAATCATCAACAAGCATATATAAACATTTTGTCCTTCAAAATCATGGCTAAACTATGCAAAATAAATTCAGATTTCCTTAAAACCAAAAACATTTAAGAAATAAGAGATGTAGTCATTATTCACCTTAGCTTTTGAGATTAAGAATTTGAGATTTTAGTGAATTTGATTTTGATTTAGCTTCTTCCTTTAGCTTTCTTCCTCTTGTTCTTTAAAATGGTGGTCGGCCTCTACTCAATAAATTTTATTAAATGAAATGAACATGTGGAAGTAAATTCCTAAGGGATTAGGGTATAAGAATATCCTTCTCCTTAGTTTTCCCTTACCTATTTTATTTCATGTTATCTCGTTTTGATATACTCATTATCATGGCACGACTACCCCTATTAATCACAAATCTCAATCCCATAATCATCATATTACATTTTTTATTTTATTTTGCTAATTTAATATCCTAGATAATGTTATTGAAAATATAGGGTGTTACAATCTCCTCTCCTTAAAGAATTTCGTCCTCGAAATTACGAAGGTACACAACAAACAAACATAATGGTAAAACATACCATCAAACAAATCGGGATAAGCGTCTCTAATCCTATTCTCAGTCTCCCAAGTACAGTCTCTCTCATCGTCGCTCCACTGGACTTTCACTAATCTAACTGTCTTGTTCCTTAACCTCTTCTCATCTCTCGCGACTATCTGGACAGGCTTCCTAACTATAGTTAAGTCTGGTTCCACTACTAAATCCTCTAACATAGTCGGTGCTATAGTAGTGTCTGATCCTTAACACGCTTCCTTAGATGACATACATGGAAAACATCGTGGACTCCTGCCAAACTACTCGGTAACTCTGCTCTGTACGCGAGTTTCCCGATCCTTTCTAAAATAGGAAACGGTCCTATGAATCTCGGTGCTAACATCCCTATCTTCCCGAACCTGATAACACCATTCATCGGCGATACATTGATGAAAACATGATCTCCAACAGAGAATTCTAAATCTTTCCGTCTTTTATCTACATAACTCTTCTGCCTATACTGAGCTTCCTTCATTCTCGTCCTTATCAACTCAATCTTCTCTACGGCTTCTTTTACCATGTCGGGACCAAGGACTAATCTATCTCCGGTCTCTAACCAACATGCGGGAGATTTGAATGGTCTTCCATACAAAGCTTCAAACGGTACCATCCCTATACTAGTCAGATAACTATTGTTATACGAAAACTCGACTAGGTGTAGATGGTCTTCCCATGATCCCACAAAGTCTAATACACAAGCTTTAACAAGGCTTCAAAGATCTTGTTAACTCTTTCCATTTGCCCATCTGTCTGCGGATGGTAAGTGGTACTCAGCTTGAGCTTGGTCCCTAAACTCTCATGTAGACTCTTCTAGAACTCGCTAGTGAATAAGGAATCTCTTTCACTAACAATACTACTTGGAATTCCATGCAGTCTAACCACATTCTTCATAAATAACTTAGCCAATACAGGTGCCGTCCTATTTGACTTAACGGGAATGAAATGGGTGCTCTTGGTCAGTCTGTCCATTATGATCCATATACTTTCATTTCAACTATTAGATCTCGGCAACCCTTAATAGAATCCTACTTCCATACTGGAATATCCAATGGCTGAAGCAACCTACTTGGCTTCTAATGCTCGGCTTTCACCTGTTGACAGTTCAAACACCGTTTCACCCATAAGCCTACATCACTTTTCATTCCTTCCCAGAAGAAACTTCTCTTCATATCCTGATACATCTTCGTTCCTCCTGGATGAATAGTGAACTTCGAACGATGGCATTCCTCGAAAACTTCCTTCCTTATGTCTCCCACATCTGGAACACATAATCTACCCTTCTTTCTCAACCACCCACTTTGGTCAAGACTGAAATCCTTCAAGTCATCGCTCTCCATTCCATCCCTTAACTACCTGATCCTTTCAGCAAACATTGTATCCTCTTCCTATTTAGAAGTAATCTTCTCAATCAATACCGGTCGGAGTTCTAAACAAGATAACATTGTAGATACTCCACTGGACCCAGCCTCAGACCTCCACTGCACGCTGCAAGTCGACAACGCTTCTGAGTCTTTCCATTCTGCTATCATAGCCAACACTGCATTCTGATGCTTCCTATTAAGCACATCTGCAACCTTGTTGCCTTTTCCTGGTGTGTATTCAATTCCAAAATCATAAGTGGCTAAAAACTCTAACCACCTCTGCTGTCTCATATTTAGCTCCTTCTGAGAGAACAAATTCTTCAACGACTTATGATCCATATAAAGCTCAAACCTTTCTCCCAAAAGGTAATGTCTCCATACCTTCAAAGCAAAATAACTACAACTAACTCCAAATCATGAGTCGGGTATCTAACCTCATGCAGTCTAAGCTGTCTAGAAGCATAGGCAATCACTTTACCTCTCTGCATTAGTACACCTCCTAATCCAGTACCATACGTATTTGTATAAACCACCAAATCATTATTCCCCTCCGGAACAACTAATACAGGTGCATGGGTCAATAAGTGTTTCAAGCTCTGGAATGCTTCCTCACACTTATCAGTCCACACAAACTTCACATCTTTTCGCATTAGCTTGGTCATCGGCGCTGCTATTCGTGAAAAATAGAATAAACCTCCAGTAATATAAAGCCAATCCAAGAAAACTTCTTATCTCTGTCACTGTTTCTGGTCTCTTCCAACTATTCATATCTTCAACTTAGTTGGATCTACTGCCAATCCTCTTTATGAAATTACATGACCAAGAAACTTCACCTCCTTCTTTCAGAAATGACACTTCGAAAACTTCGCCTTCAGCTGATGTTCTCTCAAAGTCTCAAGAACTACTCTAAGATGAATTTCATGCTCTTTCTCATCCTTAGAGTATATCAAAATATCATCTATGAACACAAACATGAATTTATACAAGTGCTCTCTGAAAATTTGGTTCATCAAGTCTACAAAAAATGCCAGCGCATTAGTTAGTCCGAACAGCATAACTAACCGATCGAACAAATAGTCAAATCCTGTAGCCAAATAACTATCTTCTACTACTCTGAGCTGATGGAAACCTGTAGCCAAATCCAACTGAGAAAATATCTTGGCTCCACTCAACTGATTGAACAAATTGTCAATTCTAGGCAACATATATCGATTTTTTATCGTCTTCTCATTCAGCTTACAATAATCGATACATAACCTTAATGATCTATCCGGCTTCTTAGCAAACACTGCGGCTACTCCCTAAGGTGAACTACTAGGTCTGATAAAAATCTTGCTATCCAAATCTACCAACCGCACCTTCAACTCCAGCATTTCTGTAGGTGTCATCCTACTTGGCGGCCTAATAACTGGTTCTGCTCCAGGCACCAAATCTATTCGAAACTCAATGGCTCATTTCGGTGCCAATCCTACTACCGGCTCGAAGACATCCGTGGATTCTCTGACCACAAAAACTCGATTCAACTCGTCTTCTAACTCCATAACTCCCGATAAAGCATTCACCTCACAGCTAGGGTTTTCTACGGTATATATAATCCGATCACTACAATCAGGGTGTCTAAGTGATATTTTCCTATCGTGGCAAAATATTATAGTGTCGTACTTACTTAACCAATCCATTCCCAATATGATTCTGATCCCTACAAAGTCAAATATATGCAAACTGCAAACAAAGTGTAACCTAGCAAGTAAAACTCTAAGTGGTCACACTTCGTCCGAAGTGTTGCATACCCTCCTATCAAATTTGCAACTCTTAAGGAAGTAACTAAATATGTGGGTTCTAGGTTAAACTTGTCTACCAAACATCGAGATATAAAAGAATGCGATGCACCAGTATAAAAAAATGCTAACCGACATATCATGGATCTGAAGCGTAACTCCCAATACTGATTTCCCTTTCTCCTGTGCTGTTGGCCTCGAGGTAGCTAGTTCCAATGCAAATACTTTTCCTCTCCCTTCCTTTGTTGGTTCCTTGCATTGGTTCTTATAGTGGCCAATCTGATCGCAATTGAAGCACTTGATGTTCTTCTTCCCGATCACTTCCTTAGCCTTTCCTATGCGGCATTCATTAGCAAAGTGCCCTTTCTTGTCGCATTTATAACAAACTACTTCAGAATTTCCTTTCTTCGTGGCTCCACCTTTCTGAGCACCCTTCTTATGAAAGAATTTTCTTTTCTGACCTTGCCCAACCTGGACCTCCTTCACCTCACACTTCTCTAGACAAGCAAGCATCTCCTCTTGTCTCAAAGCCATCTCTACAACTACATCACAAGGGTCTCTGATATGAGGTAAGGTAGCACTTGCTAACTCAGGCTTCAACCCCCTTATGAACTTCTCATTCCTCTTCAACAAGGTATCCACAGTAGCATATCCATACCTAGCCAACTCCTTAAATCTTCTAGCATACTCCAAAATAGACATCTCCCCTTGCTCCAACTTAGCAAGCTTCCTGAGCAAAGAAAACTGCGGCATCACAGACATGAACCTCTCCTGAAACCTTCTCCTAAACTCAGCCCATGTCATCTCCTCTTTATTTACTCCAACCATCACACTATTCCGCCAAAATAAAGCTGCTCCCTAAAGCTTTCTCGAAGCAAGCCTCCTCTTCTGCTCATCATTGAGCCCCATGTATGTAAAGATCCTCTCGCAATGCAACAACCAGTTCTCCACTTATATAGCATCCTCAGTTCCAATAAAGGGCTTCCCTCCAAGCCTAGCATAATCTCGGCTCAAGGTAGCATAATGGTTGACCACCGGAGCTTCTTGAACTCCTACTCCAGCATTTCCTCCAACCATTCCAGTAGCAATACCCACCTACATCATACTTATGAAAAACTGATACATAACTCCCATATCCACTTGAGGTACTCCAGCACCAACACTCCTTGCTTGTGCCTGACCTTGGTTTCTCCTGGTATTCGGTCTGGCATTTCCTTTTGTGGTGGTGCTTCCTCATAGATTCCATCTTCCACTTCTAGCGTCCATATCTGTATTCAAGCCTCGTGAGATATAGAAGAATAACCTAAGAGAGAAAGGAAACTAGAGAGATAACGTATACTTATATATACAAAATACAAGTACGTTACTATAGCATTATCCCATATCCCGATCTTACTCTAATTCCTTAAGATTATTTTTTCAAAAATCTTTTTAGTTTAAAGTCTTTCATAAACCTAGGCTCTGATACCAAGTTGTAACATCCCTTATCTAGAGGCTCAAAGCTAAGCGCTACAGATGCTGCAGTCATCAATAGTATTCTTCCGATGACTAAATACAGCTAAGTTAATGGTCTCCATAATATCAGAAGTATTTGAATATGGAACAAAATCATAGATTTCAAAAAACATCTTTTCACATTACATTTTCAAAACACATGTTTCACATTCAAATTACATAATCCCATAACTGTTTCCCAGGTTCAGATAAAATATAATTATTACATAATTATGCCAAGAGTGACATATGATGATGTCCACTTGGTTGACCAGAGTACTAAATAGTCATAACTGAATTATTACAAACACAATGGAAATACATCAAAATGAAACAAATTGCAACTCCTAAATAGCTATCCTTCAGCCACCTGCTCGTCTCCAAAAGCTTTATTCGCAAATCTACTAAAACCTATAAATCCTCAACCCTCATCCTACTCAAATCAACTTTGAGCACCCAAGAGTTTAAGGGGAAAAACATAAACTTTGAGCCAAACATAAAGCCTGGTATGAATAATATTATACATCTCGGTATTTGGTATTAAGTGAGACCACGCCGCTTAGCGGAACATGGTTTTCCCTCACTAATATCCTTTTAAAAAATCACTTTTGCAATTCCATTTTCTGCAACCAAAACTGGTTAAAAAATGTAAAGCATTATTATGTAAATATTCATATCAGGTAACAAATGGACTATCTGTCCGAACTCTATAGTTTTGTTTGGCTAACTACTAACCTTTGGCTGACTCGGGCCATAGGTATCACCTTGCCATGTTATATATACTTTATTCAAATCTTTGTTGATGAAAACATTTAAACCTTTGAAAGTACCCCTTCCAATCCCATTGAAAGTATCCCTTTCGTAACCAAATAAACCCTTTCTTTCATCTAGGCCGAAAGGCCAAAACCTTCCTTTCGAAACCATTGAAATACCTTTTCCTCCGAAAGCTAAAAACCGTAGACATCCTATCTTTAAAACCTTTAAACATAGCCATTCGAAACCATTGGAAAAACATTTTGCTTTAAACCCTTCGAAACTATTAGGGAACCACCCTTTCGAATCCATTCATTCAAGACCTCTTGAAACAGTTGAAATACCACTCCTTTTAAACCTTTCTTATAAACCTTTCAAAAGCACTTGGGTTCAAATTAAAACATGTGGAAACACCTTTCGAAACCATTCAAAACCTTATCTTTCGAAACCTATGGGTTAATCTTTTAAAAATCTCTAAGGGTCATAAACAACAGGGTCGAAAACAACACTTTCGAAAACCAAGACCTAAGTAAAGAAGTGATGGTGTCGAAACCATCCTTCCGAAAGCATTGGAGAAGTGGCTAAGTTTTAAAAGCAAGTATACCTTCTAAAACCATTGGCGTCGAAAGGTAGGAAAGCGGCAGCAAAAGGGCTTCATCTTAGTCGAAAGCTTATATTTAAAACCAAAGGTGCAACCTCTTTAAACCATTTCTTTAAATCAGTTGACCCGGTCGGAAGCCAACCAAGTTGAAAGCAATATAGTCGAAAGCAAAGTAGGTGCATTTACCATTTAAAGCAAAGTAATGCTTCGACCTCCTTTGGAATCCCTGGTTTCGACCTCATACCTTCCGCCTTCTATCTAATTCGCTGTGCACTAAGTCTTTGATGTCATGCGCATTGGTTTCGATAGTGATGGAGGCGGATGTTATCCCGCCTTTTGGCAAGGACGTGACACCAAGAACTTAACTAGAAACCAAGGACAGTACGTCCCGAAGATCGGTTATACACAGGTTCACTATGGATGCTGGCGAATTTTGTCTAAGTCCGGATCGAGCTACGATTGGCAAGGCACGACAAGCAAATCTATGAAAGCCAACATTCCAAATTTCAAGTCAATCCGAGCTCGTATGCTCAACATATGATCGATGCAACTCAAGTGATCTCCTTGTTCGTATCCATCAAGCAATCAGAGAGAGACCACCTTCGCATTGATCCTGTTCGAATCCATCAACTGCGCACGGTTTCATATCGATCGGTAGTAAGTGAGTCCACTTCGTATCCTTCCGGGTAGCTCTCTTCGTACCCATCAAATACCACCTCTCTTCGTATCCATCAATGTTCATCGTTTCGTATCGATTCCATTTCCACACACTTCGTATCGATCCTCCCTTCCACACACTTCGTATCGATCAGCCAATTATCGATAGGAAGAACGCATGACAGATCAATACGAAGGACGACAGTTTCCATCGATACGAAGCAGCCTCTGAAGCATCGATATGGAAAGAGCTGTCCAGGTCGATACGAAGAATAATTCCAAGTCGATATGAACAAAGCACGATTCAAATGACATAAATAGTCAATCGGCATGAAAAGTGGATTGATCCAAGAAGTTAGCGCCACGTCAACTAGCAAGCACGTGCTCGGAAGAGATACGAACAGAGCGATGCGAAGTGGATCGATGCGAACTCAGCAGCCTTCAATAAATTGAAACTTGCATCGATCATAACTCAAAATCTATAAGTCCAAATGCCACCAAATTTTCACAGGAGCTTGCGTACATCCTCAAGAATGTTCATGATCGATTTCGACTCGATTGGACGAAATACTGATTGATACGAAATTCGTTCGTATCAATCACGGATCAAATGCAAATGGCATGGGATCGATCATGTGGACCCACCCACATGAGAGACGAGGTCTTCCGTGATCTGGGCAAGATATTTGCTATCTACGCCTATAAATATCGACCCTGGACCTACAGAAAATGGACTTTTGGCTCTTCTACTTCCAGACTCTGCCGAAATCACTGTTGTACTCGAATTCTACTGTTGTAACACGTTGTAACCAGTAAGCAAAAATCAATAAAGTCAATCATTTCATAGTGGATGTAGGCCATACGCCGAACCACTCTAAATCCGTGTAATTCTGTGTGTTTTTCTTGCTTATTATTGGTGTGTTTGTTAGATTTTCCTCTTTCTCCATTTATATTCTTCATTTTATCTCTTCAAACACATTGGAAGAGTGTTGTGCCCAATTTTGGTATAAACACTTTGGTGCATTCATTGAGAGAACCCAGTTTTTCTCTTGCTCATTGGATCTACTATCGATATCGGATTGCGTAAATCTAAGAAGTAGATCCAGATTTCAGGTTTAAAGTTCTTCCATCCTATTCAGATTTGCATCAAGTCTAGGAAAGAGCTTCGCCATCCATCATGGTGAACACTCGGACTACTTCAACTGCCGCAGATCTAGAAGGACGAGATAGACAGAATCCCGTACAACAACCCCCTGCCGATCAGAATGCTGCCGGACCATCAGATCCACATGGCCCTGTCACCAGGGAAGAATTTCAATTTCTAATGCAAGAGCTTACTCAAAGCCGCCAACAACTTACTCAGCAACTGCATGCCAACGTAGAACTGACCAACTAACTAAACCGTCAAAGACGAAGGAGATCCAGAAGGGATCAGGCTTCTTATTCATCCATTTAAAGTTTAGCCTCTTTTGACTTTAATCATAGATCCATGCGCCCACGGCTGGACGGAAGTTACACACAAGCCACTGGGCATCAGCACACATTGAATCTTGGGCAACCGAGAGTTGGCCCATCAACCAGCCATCAGACTGGACCCTCCTCCCGAGGAGGTGCTGCCTCATCTCACATTACTGGCAACCGCACTACCACTGCTACTGAATTGGGAGTTGATGCTCGAAATGAAACGGATCTGACCCACCGCCAACGCAACGATACTCTTGAGCCTTATGTCCCTGAAGACATAGAACCAAGGAGGCAAGACATGGACCGTCGACCGCGACCGGCCCCTCCTCGCATTGTGGAACCCGACCACACCTTGGCGCAGCATGCTCAAAATGTTCAGATGCCAGACATCCCGACGATGATCCGTCAAATGATCCGTGAAAGTCAGTGTCTTACTAACGACGACTGGGGAATCTCCCGGAGTAATACCCCTTTCATTGACGATATACTCTATGCTTAACCACCTCGGCAATTCAGGATGCCGACTCTACCTGTTAATGAAGGGAGCTTTGATCCCAATTAGCATATCTTAAAGTACGAATGGTTGATGAACGCTGCACGAGCCGATGATGCGGTCAAGTGCCGAAGCTTCCCGATTTCCTTAGGGAGCATAGCAACTATATGGTTTACCCATTTACCACCTCGATCTATCTCATGTTTTGACCTGTTGGGGACAAAGTTTAATGACCAGTTCTACATGCATGTCGCAAGGCCGAAACACATTAATACTTTGTCTAGTGTCACTCAAGCTCCTGGAGAGACACTCAGACGTTATTTGGAGAGATTTCATGTTGCATGTGCTGAGATTAGAAATCCCAACGATAACTCAATTCTGATGGCACTAACTAAAGGGATCGATCCCGATTCCGAGTTCAGCAACTGTTTGGCCGAAAAACCTCCTGCGTCATTAGACCGTTTCTTTTCTAAGGCAGCCCAATTCTTAAGAAAGGATGATGCGAAACAGTCTAGGAAGAAGGATGACGCATGACCCAGTGTGGAAGGAATTCAGAGCAATGTTGCTGTTAAACAAACCGGGGAGAGTTCCGGAAAGGTATAATTGAATATACAGAATAAACAGAATCAACAAAAAAGCAATGGAAATCAAAACAGGAAACGGGATCAGAATCGTGAGCCACGACGTAGGGCTCCATTGTTTGATAATTATACCCCTTTGGATACGTCGTTGGAGAATGTGTACTTACAAACTTGCAATACTATTAAGTATAAGAAACCTACTCCGAAACAGTCATCGGAAAAACAGATTCAAACAGAAAAGTTTTGCAGGTTTCATGATAGCTATGGTCATAACATGAATGAGTGCCGTCATTTGCAGGATATTATTGAGAAGTTGATACGTGAAAGAAAGTTGGAACAGTTTGTGTGAGTGCCGCAGTCTGGAGGTGCGGGCCCATCGAATCAGAACCATATACCAAATCAAGCGAGACCGGAGGAACCCGCTCGTACTGGCGGGAGGTTGGTGATAAATACTATTAGTGGTGGTCCTCATCCAGTAGACCGAAGCTGGAAAGAAATGGAGTTGTATGCCAGTTCTATTAGGCATGCGAGCTTCGAATGTTGTAGTAGTTTGGAAGACGGGGCTCCAGCCAAGCAATAGAAAACGATGACTAACGACATTGTATTTCGATATAGAGATGCCGACAGGGTCGAAGCCCCAACCATTGATCCACTTGTCATATCAGCTCAGGTAGGTCTTGCTTGGATGAAGAGGATCTTAGTAGACAGTGGAAGTTCTGTGAACATACTATTCAAGCGAGTCTATGACCAGATGAAAATGGAAACTAAATACTTGAAGCCTTGTCAGTCTCGTATTCATGGCTTCAATGGGAGCGCAACCATACCCGCTGGAGTGGTGGAACTACTAGTGGAGTTAGGAATTAGAGAACGTCGGATAGTCCGGATATTACAATTTGTTGTGTTGTATATAGACTCTCCATACAATGCTCTCTTAGGCCGACCGGCCCTAGCTGAATTTAGGGCTGTCATTGCCCCTTGGTGTCTGACTTTAAAATTCCCTACCGGCAATGGAGTCGATGTTGTTCAGGGAGACCAGGCTGTTGGACGAGCCTGTTATGTTGCTGAGCTGCGAGAGGCGCAACGAAAAGAAAAAGGAAAGGGCGTATAGGAATCTCTCTACGTTCGATTTGCGGAAAATTGACAGCTAACGCCTGGGCCTAGGCCTAGGCACCCTAACAAATTCCCAAGGGATCTTGACCCGAGAGATACTGAAAGTGAAGAAGAAAGTAAAGACAGTCAAGCTTCCCCAGCCGAGTTGACGATTGATGTTCCGATCGACGATAGTGAAGATTCTAAAATGATAAAGGTTGGGTCTCAGCTAAGCCAACAGATGCAGGAGGAATTGGTTGAATATCTCCGGGAAAACCTCGACGTGTTTGCCTGGACACACTCTGACATGTGTGGGCTCTCGCCAGATATCGCGAGCCATACATTGAATATTGACTCGTGGCATGTCCCGGTCAAGCAAGAAAGGTATGGTATGGATCCAGAGAGATCTGCCACCCTTAAGGAAGAGGTAGAAAAGCTCAAATTGAACGAGTTTATCCAAGATGCATTATATCCGGAATGGGTGTCAAATCCTGTACTTGTTCGAAAGCCAAACAGGAAATGGAGAACATGCATTGATTACTCAGACTTGAATAAAGCTTGCTTTAAAGACAATTTTCCACTTCCCCGGATCGACCAGCTCGTAGACTCAACAGCTGGACATGAGCTCTTATCCTTCATGGATGCATATTATGGCTACAATCAAATACCCATGCACTTGCCCGACCAGGAGCAAACCAGCTTCGTAACCAATGGGACTTTACTGCTATAAAGTTATGCCTTTCGGACTCAAGAATGTTGGGGCAACTTACCAACGGTTAGTTAATCGGATGTTCGCTAACCAGATCGAAAAAACCATGGAGGTATATGTGGATGACATGCTTGTGAAGTCGTGATTCTCCACTGATCATATCAAAGACCTGGAATCAATGTTTAACATCCTCCGAGAATATAGAATGAAGCTCAACCCATTGAAATGTCACTTTGGCGTCGCATCCGGAAAATTTCTTGGGTTTATCGTCAACGCTCGAGGAATCGAAGCAAATCCCGAAAAGATCTGGACAATCAGAAATCTTGAGACCCCAAGAACTATAAAGCAAGTACAGAGCCTCAACAGAAAAGTAGCGGCACTGAGCAGGTTCATTTCAAAATCCACTGACAAATGCATTCACTTCTTCCACCTGATCAAAAATGGGAAACGGAACTTTGAATGGACTACGGAATGTGAGGGCGCATTCCGAGCACTGGTTTGACATCTCTCTACACCACCCATTCTGTCAAAGCCTATTGATCATGGAGATTATACATTTACTTGGCGGTATCAGTGAACGCTATCAGTGCTTCCCTAGTTCGGGAGGAAGATCGGATACAACGGCTAGTATATTACATTAGCAAACGACTGACTGGGGCAGAGAGAAATTATCCGAAGCTGGAAAAGTTGGCTTATTGTCTTGTTCTTGCCTCGAGGAAGCTCTGTCCTTATTTCCAGGCTCATCCTATCACCGTTTACACCAACCAGCTGTTAAGACAAGTCCTTACGCGGCCTAAGACATCTGAAAGGTTACTCAAGTGGAATATCGAGCTAAGTCAGTTTGACATTACTTAATCTCTAAGGCGAGCTATTCAAGGACAAGTCCTAGCAGATTTCATAGCTGAATTCACTATCCCGGAGGACTTGCCCGAAACCAGTGAAACTCCCAAGTATATCTGGAAGCTGCATACTGATGGTGCATCAAATAACCGTTGCTCAGGTGCAGGGGTTGTACTTGAAACTCCTAAAGGTCGATCTATATGTTATGCTTTAAAGTTTGATTTTCGTGCGACCAACAACAAAGCTGAATATGAAGCCTTGCTTGCTGGATTGAGACTGGCCAGAGATTTAAGAATCACTACTGTGGAGATTTATTGTGACTCGCAGTTGGTCGTGTGTCAAGTTCGGGGGAGTACCAGGCCAAAGACCAAAGGCTGGCTGCTTACCTAGTTCGGGTCCAGGAGATATTGAATCAGTTTGACTATTATGCCATTTACTGCATACCCCGAGAGCGCAATCAGAAAGCCGATTCATTAGCAAAGTTAGCCAGTACAGGTGAAGCACAGCAAATGGGGATCGTTCCCGTGGAAACATTATCTTCCCTGAGCATCGAATAGATGGAAACAGACTGTGTAGCTGAAGTCATTCCCGATAAGGAGTCATGGATGACTCCGTTCAGAAATATTTCGAGCATGGGACCCTACTGGAGCGTAGGAGTGAAAAGAGACAAGTTCTTCGAAAAGCATCGCGGTTCACTATCCAGAATGGAGACATGTATAGAAGAGGGTACTCTGTTCCTTTACTTCGGTGTATCGCTCATGATGAGATCAAACGAGTATTGCATGATGTACACGAAGAAGAATGTGGCGATCACACCGGGGGGCAAGCTCTTGCTAAGAAAATGCTCTGATATGGATACTATTAGCCGACCATAAATCGCGATGCATCAGATTACGCCAGAAAATGTGACAGGTGTCAGAAGCATGCTCGAATTCCAAGGGCCCCACCTACCGAAATACTAAGATGGTCAGTCCATGGCCGTTTGCAGTATGGGGCATTGACATTATTGGCTCTCTACCTCTAGCCAAAGGTGGTGCGAAGTACGCCATCATCGTAGTTGATAACTTTACCAAGTCGGCGGAAGTTGAACCCCTTGCTACAATCATGACAAAGAAAGTGATCAACTTTGTAGTGCGCCAAATTATCTGCCGATTCGGTCTCCCACATACCATCGTCATAGACAACGGAGCTCAATTCGACAGTGTTGAATTTAAGGAGTTCTGTCAACGGTTTCACATCTAGAAGAACTTCTCCACGGTTGCACACCCTCAAGCGAATGGACAGGTTGAAGCTGTTAATAAGTTATAAATTATACTCTGAAGAAACGACTGGAAAAGGCCGGGGGCAAATGGGTCGATGAACTTCCTATGGCCCTATGGGCTTATCGGACAACCCACAAATCCGCAACCAGCCACACTCCATTCTCTCTTTCCTACGGTTCATAAGCCATTATTCCAGTCGATATGGAAGTACCTTCTCATCACATGACATATTATGATCCCAAGACAAGTGCTATATTACTTACCGAATCTCTGGATTTATTGGATGAGAAGCGAGAAGAGGCTGATTTGAGGGCAGTCGCATAACGAAGTCGAGTCGCCCGCTTGTACAAAGCCAAAGTCCGACCCCGAATCTTTGAACTCGGCGATCTCGTCCTCAAGGGAATTTATCCGGTCCCTTCACATATGAAGCCAACATGGGAAGGGCCGTATGTTATCGAACGAAAGCTCGGAGATGACACATTTAAATTATCGACCGTTGACGGTCTTATTTTGCCAAGAGCCTGGAACAGCGAGAGTCTTCGCCGCTACTACACATAACAGGCTCTGTTTATTTATTCAGTCTACTTTTCATTTCCAATTTGTTTATGCATTTCAAAATTTGAATTTGTAATAAGGCAACTGATTTTTCCATATTTTCTTATTTCATCAATAAAATGCAATCTCTTTGAGCTAGAGCTGTGATTTATTTGAAATTTATCATATGACCATCACTATGCATGGAGAGCTAAGTTCCACCATACAGTGGGATTTATTCATATAGGGAGTGACTATGATACGACCGGTCACTCACTAAGTGAAACCCGAGCTCGGGGACAAGCCATCACACTGAATCCAGAAAAGGATTGATACACGACGATCCTCTAACTAACTCCAAATTCCCAAAGTGCGAATCAGAGTATAAACTTATAAATGCGGTTTCGAAGAGGGTGGATCCGTCCACCTAACAACTTCGCCTGTATTCAAATCAATTTCGAGGCGGATGGATCCGTCCATCTAACAACCTCACTTGTTAACTCAGGTTGGATGTGAGCCGACCATCCACGATCCTAATAGATCCATCGTTCTCGGAGTGCGAATGAAATCCTAAAGCCTAAACAGATGTGACTGACCATCTGTCGGCCGACTCCAGACTCCCGGAGTGTAAGATGGAGTATAAATATAAATGTCAAATGGGTGTAATTGACCACCCATCAACTAACTCTGGATTCCCAGAGTGTGAATCGGAGTATAAACATTAAATAACTCCATATTCTCAGAATGTGAACTGGAGTATAAACATCGAATAACTCTATGTCCCCAAAGTGCGGATTGGAGCATAAACACAAGCTGGGTGTGACTGACTGCCCACGAATCGATCTAAGTCCCCAGAGTGCAGACGAAGTTCAGAATATCAAATAGGTGTGACTGACCGCCCATAAAATAACTTAATTCCTCGGAGCGCGGACGTATCTCAAAACCTTGTGCGGGTGTGGCAGACCATCGATCTACAAGTGCAATCCCTAGAGTGTGGATGCGATCAACAATAGACGAGCAAGGGTGATTCGACCACCTGAACTCGTCTTGTTTCAATTCTGCTTCAGTAAAGTTAAACCCGATATATTAAAGGCAATCAACCATTGTTAACCAATCTTTTCAATTACTTCTCGGAACACGGGGCAGAACTTAAGTGCCAGCCACTGATTGAGACAATGCAATATCGAAATTCGACTTAGCGCTCGATAACGGCCCGAACCGTGACTCTGGAACTTAGCAACTAAACCCGGGTCCGATTTAAAGACTAAAACTCCATAAGTGTGTTGAATGAAAGTTCGAACATTGAAGCACTCTAACAAATGAACACAAATTGAGCTGAAGACAAAATGAGATTTTATTTCAATTATTCTTTAGAAGAAAAAAGTTAAGTACAAAACTATGCCAAAATTCCTACTAGCAGGGGCCGAACCCGCTTCTATACACGGCCTACAAAAAGAAAACAAAAGTAGATTCCTGTCTATCTACCAAAAATGAGCCGAAGAGAAATATCTATTCTTTCTTTTTTGTCGGCTTCTTCTTCGGCGTTGACCCGTTGTATTCGCCACTTGGTTTCCTCTTCAAGCCCTTGCCTTTTGGCGGCTGATCTCCAGTCGGGGGCATTATGTTAACCTCCTCCTCCGAGCTCAAGTGAATAGGAATGCTTCCCGAAGGCGGAGTCGAAGGGATAGGATCAATGTTAGTAGGCGGAGGAGGCACACTTGTATCAACGACAGTTCCTCCCGCGGAGATCATCCACAAAGGGGCTGGGCCATGACTCGCCATTCCACCTCCAAAGCCACTGCCCCGCGTAGCTGCTTCCATCTCGGCATTGGTTTCAGCCAGTATCTCCTCTTTGTGAATTGTTTGAGCATCGCCAGAGACGTAAGCAGTCAGGCCCAAAGAGCTGGTCAATGGTGCACCTCCACTCATGACAAACGACAGATCAGCAAAGGGGTCACTGTGATGACCGAGAAGTTCCACCATCATATGTTCATCGAAAATAAGTGTCCTCCCTTGTACCCCATCTGTAGGTGCAGTAGTTGTTGCCATGGTCGCTTCCGTTATGATAGCCTCCCGCTCGTGATGTAACTATTGGGTTGCAGGAGGCATAGCAGATGTAGCTCCTATCACTGAATAGAGACAAAGATAAAGTTATTAGTGATTGCTTCAAATAACGATTCCCACACTGAATGAGCATAAGAAATGCTTAGAATACCTTCCTCAGTTTGACTTGCATGCGGAACTGGAGCAGCTTCAGTGGCGTGCTCGTGAACTAGAGACAACAGCGATTGATCGAGATTATAAGCAGGAACAGACTGAGAATCAACCATGGATGTGGATTCAGGCTGAGTTGGCGCAAGAGTTTCAGAACTTACATCATGGTGCTCAACACCAGAACCTTCTCCAGCTTTCGAATGTTGAGTGCCAAGTTTCTCCTTTTCGTATGCGATCGTGATATCATGGAGAACTTTCCTTTCATCTTCACTCAACACCTGGTTTTCAAGTTCGAACTCATCAACTGATTCTGTTTGTCGTTCAGCTTTCTCATCCTGCACCAACCGGAACCCAAGCATTATACAGGTGTGTTGGATAATTATCGAGCCAGGTTAGATCCATGTGCTTCAATACTCTAGCGTTGTATGTTATCAGAAGATCTTCAATATTGGCCTCTAACCTGACCTCTGCCATCTTAACTTCATCCTCAACCTTGGCCTCAGCCTCCCGAATTTTGAGTACGGCCGCATCCCATTCATCCCGGAGCACCACAGCTTGTTCGCACGCCCCCTAGGCTGCTTTGTTTGCGTCGTCCTTTTCCTTGACGATTTCAGAAAATTTGGCTTTAAGCTCGTTAAGTTCCTTCAACGCAGCATCCCTTTCAGCTGTGACAGTAGTGTTTCGATGGCCTATCTCCTCGACCAAAGCAAAATGCGTCTGTCGCATCCTCTCCATGGACTGATTTTCCTCATCGGCTTTCTTAGTGGACTCTATTTCCGACTTCCTGGAAGATTCAGCCTCGTTGTTGAGCACTTGTATTATGCAGTCCTTTTGAGCGAGATCAAATTCTAACTTCTCGATTACTTTTGCCCGCTTGAAGGCCACCGCTGATGCTTTATCTGCAGTCTTCATCCACTCCATATATTGATTGTAGACATCATGGATGCAATCATGCATAGTTTGCTCCACCTCAACTGGAATTCTCTTTAAATGCGGAGGGAAGATGAAGCCATCGAAGAAAATATTTAGGAAGTCTTTTTTCAACTGGGCGATTTTGATTGCTCCTTCCCCAGTGGGCTCAGTAATGGTTTGTTCAGTGACAGTGGGAGTTTCGGCCTCGGTTCTACAGCGCTGTGAATCAGGCCTGGGAGCTTGAGAAGACGGTTTTTGGTGTGGAGGCTCTAAGGATTGTTTCCCATGACCGGAGGGTAGTGTTTGAGCTCGAGGAGGTGGAGAACGTGATCGGGAGCGATATATATATTCTCTATCTCAATCCATTTCCCTCTCATAACGTTCTTGACTAGAATAACCGCGGTCACGGTCTCTATCGGCTTCCCTCCTACGGGACTCATAATATGAACTGGATGACTGGCGCGCAGAGCGAAGGCTTCCTAACGTAGATTCTCGCCGATTCATCGTATCTGTAAAATAGAAAGAAAAGCAAAATCAGTATTCTCCATAAATGAATAACTTATGATTGGAAGTCGTGTAGTGCCGTGAAGTGTATGCATGTGTTAAACCGCCCGACCAACCGGATATGTCGGCTACACTTATAGGAAGTGACTCGCTTAAATCTAAGACATTTTGGAGCCCTTCCAATCTGGTGTCGTGTTGAAGCGACACTTAGTCCGGAATTGGAATGTCAGCGAGCCCTTCGAAAGGATTATCTATTTGCGAGGGAGGAGCCTCTGAAATTCTAACACCGGAGGCTGGCAGGGACACGACTACGGATTTCCATCTCGAAGACTCATGACGCTTATGTGCTACTGCCTTGCCTTTTCTCCTTCCCTCTAAACCCCAAAAACTGTCAGAAGTCCCGGCTACGGGTTCGTCGCCAGTGGGCGTATTTTCTTCATCGCCCCCCTCAGCTATTACAACCCCGGGCGCTTTTCGTTTCACCAACCTCGTCGGGGCTGCCCTAAGCGATCCCTCAAGTCTTATGCTCTGGTTTCGCTCAATTAGCCCAACAATCCTCAAGTTTCTATCTATGAGCACTGAGTCAATATCTCTCATTTCGCTCGGCACTTCTTGGAGAATCCATATTATTTCTTTGAAGTGGGCACCTTCGGGTCGCGGAATTGCGGCTGTAAAGGAAAGAAGATATTAGTTTCAATGTCAATTATGACTATCTCGTTAACTACTGGAAAAATTGCAACACTTACGTCTAACTAACCATCGGCTAGCAAACCCTGGAGGACATAGGACGTAGAACCACTCCGTCTTAATGTAGCTCAACCTGGTCCAGGATCCCGCCACCACTTGGCAATTCCTATCTGCCTCCAGAAACGTGAATGAAGGATTGTCTCCCCGACTCTTGACATTAAACAAGTATCTGACTTTTTCCGGAGTCGGGGGTCGAAAGAGATGTTCCAGGAAGACGATGAATAGACTGTTCAATAGTGCATATCCATTTGGATGTAATTGCGACGGAGCGATTTTGAAGAAAATTAACACTTCTCGAATATACTGGTTGAACGGAGGAAGTGTTCCCGCTATGCACGAATGGCGATTAAAGGCTGTGAATCCTTCTGGGTGAGCGTGTGGCCTGTCATTCGAGCCAGGTAACAGAACGTCATCTAATGATAGATCGTGCCTTAAGCATATTCGCCCCAGCATATCTTCGGAGATATTAGACGGCATAGAACCTTGAGGGTTCACGATAAAAGTTGCTCCTGGCAGCTCGTCCGGAGCTGGACTTATAACTTTGGCTGCAATGGCCGGGATCTCTATTACCGGAGAAAATGAACTTTGAGGCTCCTGTTGCTATGAACTTATGGATTCCATAACTAATCAACTCATCAAAAACCATCATTAGATGATAATAAGCCCGTGTGTCCCCCAGTGTGAAGTGCATGAGTGTGTTGTGCAGTGCAGTATTACATAACACTAAAAAGATTCTACAGAATTAAAGGAAATGTTCGAATGACAAGACTTCAAAATTCAATTGGAATGACCATCATCGCTGACCGTCACAACCATGCCATCGAGACTTTAGAGAGCGATCCGAGTTAAAGTTTGTTAAATTTTGTCAAGTTACAGTTCCGTCGACGAGCTTCACAAGGTAGTCAAATATGCAGTGAAAAAGTTAAGTCTAGTTATGCAAGGCAGAAGCTCGTCGGAGTCGAATTTTCGAGTGAGCAAAAATTTCGTGTCTAAAAAGACACAACTTCGATTGATCACCGAGATTCTCATTCGTACCGATCGTAGAGGGAAAGGCTTCATACCGATCAATTTAGAGCTAGTTCGTATCGATCTCAATCCTGCATCTTCGTATCGATCGGTAGAGCCAATGCTTCGTATCGATCGCGTAATTAGATTTTCGTATCGGTCACTTTGGATCGATATGAACTCCAACCATCACCCATCGATAGAAAACCGCTCCATCCCTTTATGTGAAACTCTATCAATGACCCATCGATAAGAACTTTAATTGTTTTCAAGAACGATATGAAGCACATTTCACTGATCGATATGAATGAAACCTCCCTATCCATCTACCCTCCTTCTCCAAACGACGTTGGAGCCATCCCAACCCTCCTAGACCTTGCTTTGACCTATCTCCGGCCTCCTCATCACCAGAATCGGCCGTGGATATGAATGGTTTAGCAATTAAACTCGAGTATCATCATTTCTAGTGTGAAGTTATTAACCAATTACCTAATTTAAAGGTTTGTTCGAGGGATTAAAGAACTGTGTTAATTTGGATATGAAGGCAGTTTTCTTTTCTCGGTTCTCCTATCGATACGAAAGACAGAGCAAAAGCGAAGGCGGATGAAAATTTGGCTAACTATGAAAAGTATTTATATGGACACGAGATAAAGGCAAAAAACCATTCGCCTCCCAGTTAAAATGACCGGTTAAAATGGTCCTCAATGTCATCGATACAGGAGCTCTGTTCGTACCCATCCACACATATCAGTCCCAAGCACAACTGCTCGTATCTGTTTGCCATCGATCCAGAATGCCTTCGTTCGTATCCATCGGTAACCTATCGATACAAACGATACCCGGGAACCCATTCGAATCCATACAACAAGCAACAAAGCCCCATGTGAATTGTTCGAACCCATTGGGAATGTGCCGATATGAAATATTTAGTTCGTATCCATCGAACCGAGACCCTAAAATTCATATCCATCAATACGAAAGCAAATTTTCAACTCCTCGAATCGATCCAGGAGAGGATCGATACGAAGGAATACACCAAAACAACCACCAAGCGTTGTTACAACTCGAATTTCACATCGATTCAGGAGAGGATCGATACGGGATTCGATAAGAGAAAACTGACAATGACTCGTGAGCGTGAGAACGTTAACGGGAGTCAGGTTAACATACATACATGTATGACGGACTAACATCCAATTTTTTAAAAATTCATAGGAATTGAATGCTTATCTTGTGACGATTACAACAACACACAACAGTTTGCATCCAACGCTTAGTTACAACAGTGCACAGTACAACAATTAGCAGTCAGCAATTCAGTATGTATATTACAGGAGATCAATCGAAGGTTATATCTTTTGATGAAAAATCAACAACCATTCAGAGAATCGGAAAGAACTTTGTCGGATAGAGATCGCAGATTTTCAAAGCACATCATGTTTTCACAAGACATACTTTAGGGGGCAAATGTTATCCCGCCTTTTGGCAAGGCCGTGACACCAAGAACTTAACTGGAAACCAAGGACAGTCCATCCCGAAGATCGGTTATACACAGGTTCACTATGGATGCTGACGAATTTTGTCCGAGTCCAGATCGAGCTATGATTGGCAAGGCACGACAAGCAAAGCTATGAAATCCAACGTTCCAAATTTCAAGTCAATCCGAGCTCGTATGCTCAAGATATGATCGATGCAACTCAAGTGATCACCTTGTTCGTATCCATCAAGCAATAAGAGAGAGACCTCCTTCGCATCGATCCTGTTCGAATCCATCAACTGCGCACGGTTTCATATCGATCGGTAGCAATTGAGTCCACTTCATATCCATCCGGGTAGCTCTCTTCGTACCCATCAAATACCACCTCTCTTCGTATCCATCAATGTTCATCGTTTCGTATCGATTCCATTTCCACACACTTCGTATCGGTCCTCCCATCCACACACTTCGTATCGATCAACCAATAATCGATACGAAGAACGCATGACAGATCGATACGAAGCAGCCTCTGAAACATCGATACGAAAAGAGCTGTCCAGGTCGATACGAAGAATAATTCCAAGTCGATACGAACAAAGCACGATTCAAATGACAGAAACAGTCACTCGGCATGAAAAGTGGATCGATCTAAGAAGTTAGCGCCACGTCAACAAGTAAGCATGTGCTTGGAAGCGATACGAACAGAACAATGTGAAGTGGATCGATGCGAACTCAGCAGCCTTCAATAAATCAAAACTTGCATCAATCATAACTCAAAATCTACAAGTCCAAATGCCACAAAATTTTCACAGGAGCTTGCGTACATCCTCAAGAATGTTCATGATCGATCTCAACTCGATTGGATGAAATACTGATCATTACGAAATTCGTTCGTATTGATCACGGATCAAATGCAAACGACATGGGATCGATCGTGTGGACCCACCCACATGAGAGAAGAGGTCTTCCGCGATATGGGCGAGATATTTGCTACCTACGCCTATAAATAACGACCCTGGACCTACAGAAAATGGACTTTTGGCTCTTCTACGTCCAGACTCTGCTGAAATCACTGTTGTACTCGAATTCCATTGTTGTAACACGTTGTAACTAGCAAGCAAAAATCAATAAAGTCAATCATTTCATAGTGGACGTAAGCCATACGCCGAACCACTCTAAATCCGTGTGTTTCTGTGTGTTTTTCTTGCTTATTATTGGTGTGTTTGTTAGATTTTCCACTTTCTCCATTTATATTCTTCATTTTATCTCTTCAAACACATCCGAAGAGTATTGCACCCAATTTTGGTATAAACAGCGGAGGAACTAAGTCGAAGCCATCTAAGTCGGAAGCAGGATGACGAAAGTGGCGAAACATATATTTTACATGCAAAACTGGCTTTTAACCCTATTAAGTAATCTTTTTATCTAACCTGCCATATTTGTCTAAATCAAGTTGGTTGCAAATTTTCTTTTCTAAAAGCAGTGCCAAAATTTCAGAAATAAACACTTTAATTTATTTGCAAAAATACCCCTTCTCCTTTTATAAATATATAAAATATTTAAGTCCCATACCTTAAATAATTTTATATATTCATCAAAATACTTAAGAAAATTCTACAAAAAATACAAAAAATCATTTTTAATATGTTTTCTAACATATATAAATTTCAGACTCAAATTATTTATAATTTAACCGTAAATTATTTATAACCCAATAAATCATTTTCTTTGTAGAAAATTAATATAAAATCCATATTAATTCAGAAAATTATGAACTTTAGAACCCATCTCTAAAATATCATCTCTGAACTCTATCTAAAACCGCAAGGTATTTCGATGTCATTAAATAGGGTTTTCACATCAAAACATATCATAAAATCTTTATGAATAAGCATAAATCATCAACAAGCATATATAAACATTTTATCCTTCAAAATCATGGCTAAACTATGTAAAATAAATTTGGATTTCCTTAAAACCAAACAATTTAAGAAATAAGAGATGTAGTCATTATTCACCTTAGCTTTTGAGATTTGAGTGAATTTTATTTTGATTTAGCTTCTTCCTTTAGCTTTCTTTCTCTTGTTCTTTAAAATGGTGGCCAGCCTCTACTTGATAAATTTTAGTAAATGAAATGAACATACGGAAGTAAATTCCTAAGGGTTTAGGGTATAAGAATATCCTTCTCCCTATTTTTCCCTTACCTATTTTATTTCATGTTATCTTGTTTTGATTTACTAATTATCACGACACGGCTATCCCTATTAATCACAAATCTCAATCCCCTAATCATCATATTACATTATTTTATTTTATTTAGCTAATTAAATATCCTAAATAATGTTATTGAAAATATGGGGTGTTACAAATCTATGATCTTGTTTCATATTCATGTGCTTCTGATATTATGGATACCATTAGCATTATCGTATTTTGTCGCCGAAAGTTAATATTATAGATGACTGCAGCATCTGTAGCGCTTAACTTTTGGCCTCAAGATAGGGGATGTTACATCTATGCATCGTAATTGATGTTTTTGGGTGATAGTTTTCATTTGTTAAAATTAAATGGAGTGTTTTGTGACTAAATTGAAACTAAGTGTTTTGTGAGAATATAAAGATGAGTTTATATAACACTAGAACTTAGGAGATAGTAAAATTTAAACAAGTTTTAAACTAATTAAATATGCATGTTAAGTAAAATGAATTTGGATATCTTAGTATATATTCTAAGGATGTAGTGAAGTATTATACAGATATGGACTTAAGTTGTATAATGTTTAATAACTTGAAGTAAATTTTATGACATAGTTCATAAGTGGTTTTAGTATTAAGTAAGAAATACTAAATGAAATTGAATGTAAATTAAAAATGGAAAGCAATTAGGTAATTAAGAAACCAGTTGAATAAAGTACGTAAGTTGTACGTAGATCATTTTATTCGCATACAAGTTCTTGATCTAGGATTCGTGTACATGGATTTTGAGGTAATTTACACCAATCCGAGTTAGTATTTTTCACTCGATTCTCGACAGTGAACACTTGATATGGATTTTTTATATGAGCGTGAAGTTTTCTATCATAGTATATGGCTATATAAGAAGAACCGAGGTTTCTGATAAAGAAACTGAATTGGAGTCCACAATAAAGAGGTCAAGTGATCTATACTAGCTCGGAAGTGGAATTTATGTGATCAAGCAAGTGATAGGATTTGATATTGCGTACGGATGATATTAGTATATTGTACGGGCTTTAAAAATATTATATGCTATGCTTGTTGGCTTGAGGAAAGTTTGGGGAATGAATTTTCGAATTGCTTGAGTAGCATGAGTGATCGACTTGGTAATACCTTAGGCTGTTGAGCATAAGATAATGCTTAGTGGATTGGTTGTCATCCTTATGCGATGAGAAGGTTTCTGAACCTGGGCAAACCATGAGTTTTGGTTGCAAGTAATCATAGTTTTGTATAGTATTGTGATGTGATTGTTTCTTGGCTTGTAATACCGTTAGGTATCGATGTGTGAAGGTTTCTTTGTGCTTATGTTAGAATTTTGAGGGCGAAATTATTTTAAGGGAGAAGAATGTAACGACCCGGATTTTTGAACGGTATATAATTAAATATTGGAATTGTTTAATAATTAAATCTTGTATTTAATGTGAATAAAAATGATTTCGAAAGCTTATTTAAATTCTTTTTAAATAAGAATGATATGGAAAGCTTTTAATTTAGAATTAAAAGTGATCAAAATCATTTTAGTAATAATTCATTTTAATTAACGTACCAAATTATCATTCCAGGACACTGTCTCGGATTTTGATGAAACTAGTGCAATTAGATCCAAAATAATGAATTGTTATACGCCATCGAGTTTCGTGACGATCCAACGTACTGTGTGGTCGTGCGTGCTTGAAATGCTTAGCAATTGATTTAAGGAATTATAATATAATTTGAATTTAAAATCTAGATTCTATATGTGATGAAATTGGTTCCTTACACTAGTTCCATAGTGTTTGAAATATGGGTAATTAGCTTGGAACACCAGTGAGCATGCCTCGTTTGGAGTTCGAGATTTTTGGGGGTAAATAGTGTTTTAAATCTTCTATATAAGGACCTCACTTTTATTTTATTTTGCAAAACTAAAACCCTAACACAAATTTGGACGCTCCATCTAATAGCCGATATTCCTTCGGCCTCTAGAGGCCAAACTAACTATCGGGGTCAAATTAAGAACAGTTAGTAAGGGGAAGGGGTGTTCATCGACGATGGCTGATAGTTGAATGGTTGAGCGTAGTGTCGTGGATCTGGAGTTGAAGGAGGCGATGGCTATGGGCAGGATCTTGTGATCGACGGCAAGATGGGGGGCGAGGCTTGTGGCAAAGGGGACGTTGTTGCATAGGGAGGTAGGGGGCAGCGGGCGGCGGCGTCAGGTTGTCGATGGCGTTAGGTCGTCGATGGCGGCGATGATGAAGGAGGAAAGTCACATTAAGGTTGGGTTTTCTTGCAGCCTGTGTTTGTTACGCGACATAGAGGAAGGTAATTAGCTTAATTACCTAGATTAGTTAATGTTAATTATAATTAAATTATATCTAAGTTCTAATGATCGTATCTTGCTCATACAAGGTCTGATTGAGGCATCATTTTCATCGTTATGTTCGTATTGGTATTATCTACGCAATGGAGTTAGATTCATCGAGTTTGGAGCTTGTTGGAATTTTAGTCAAAATTGAGCGATCGATTTTGGACTATTTGGAAACGCATAAGCATTTGCTAGAGCTTGAGTGAGTTTTACTGTGCAGTTAATAATATATTGTTGTATATATAATTGTTATTGTATTGAAATTATAAAGTAAAATGAACAATGCAAGTTATTACTTTTGGACCCCGCCTTGTTTCGTAAAACAAGTGAGAACATTAATATTGAGTATAATATCTATGTTGATCATCTATAACATGTATCGTGGCCTAGATTACATGTTTACACGTCTGATATTACTTTGTGAAAAGTGATATTATGTTATATATGTTAGAAACGATATACTCGTTATAAACATGCTTTGAAATCCCTAATATTTGACACATGTTAAATTGGAAAAAATGTTATATAATAGGGAAATATATATGTATACATATATAGGATCGTTCTTCAGACGTTTGGATGTGTTTGACATAAATAGCTTGGTTTGGACATTTGTGGAAATTGTAAATGGAAATTGTAAATGTTAGAAGCAAAAATATCGTGATGGATGCACTTTGAAATCACCGTGATCTTCGATTTTAAAGTTAACTTTGAAAGAAACCCTTGGGCTTCTTTATATTGATTAATAAGTATTGTTAGCATACTTATTATCGAGGAATAACGAGGTTTAAATATTTTTTTGAAAATCAATTATGGATTTATAAAGATATGCTTTTAAATTATTAAAATAGGTTTTTAAGTGGTGTTCTAAACAAAAGGTTTTTAAATATGCATAAGTATCTTAAAAGTATATTTTTAGTATATATATGGTTTTAAAAGTTGTTAAAGATTTATTTGAGAAATAAAAGGATTTTACATTATAATACTTTACAAATGGTTTGTAGTAATTTTTTGAATATCTTGGTTTTATAAATAAATTAGTATTTGTAAACATCTATCGTTTTAAAGGTATTTTATTATATTTTGATGTTTTAAAAGGGATGTTTAATGTTTTCTAACGGGATTTAAAAAGGAGTTTTTAGATTATAATGCTTATGTTATAATTGATTATTTTATAAAATTATTGAAATGGTATATTACCTTGTTTAATGAATGGGGAAGTATTTAGAGCTTTAAATGGATGTTTCAAAGTTAATGGCAAGTATAAGAGTGATTTTGGGTTTATATTATCGATGTTTATCCAACATCTGTTTTAACCTAGTTATCTATACTTTTGAAAAGTAATTGGATCTTTAAAATGGAATTTTAACGATAACGGGATAGTGAAGTGTTTTGGAGTTTATTGTAGACAATGTTTTAGTAACATTTGTTTTTAACCCCTAAGATAATATTTTAAAGTGTTAAAATACTGTAAATGAGTTTGGAAAAATACGTATATCTTTAATAATGGGATTTTAAAGAGGATAACACATATGAAATGGTTTTGGGTTTGTTGTGGCAATGTGTTAGTAACATTCGCCTTTAACCCATTTTTACTATACTTACGTATGTAAATAGGTTTTTAAAATGGAGTTTTAAAGATAATAATAAGTGAAATGGTTTTGGGTTTGTAATGACAATGGTTGAGTAACATTTGTCTTAATTCCTTGAAATTGATTTGTGAATATACTTATATGGTCGAGATAAGTATATGAATACTTTTGGGAAGTACTAAAATATGTTGAAAATAAATAGTAATGTTTTAATTAATAAGTGGAGTTTAATTAACAAATGGAGTTTCATTTATAAAGAGTTGAGTAAAATGAGTTTTACTAATAAAAGAGGTTTTTAATTAATAAAGGAAGATTGATTAAAAGAGAGATAAGAAGTCGTTTATATGACTAGATCGTACTTGTGTGTTTCAATCATGCATTTTGTATTACTTGCTTATGGACGGAATATGGGACTACTTTCCTATGTGCGATTATTCTCGTTGTTATTTGATTTGGCCAAATATACATTGGAAATATCTATAAGAAACACGGATTAGATGGTACAATTATCTTCAGCGATGTCATACTGTCGTATAAACCCGTTTTGCTCTTCTAGGACAATGGTAGGAAAATCTGTCCACTTAAACGGTTAGGAGGTGATCTCCGCTCTTATGCAAGTCTGTTTATTTCCCATAAAACTGGGGTTGAGATTAATAGAAAATCAATCGATTGGTTTTGGAGCACGCAGTAAGCAGGGGAGTGTACTTATATGAGATGACTTGAAACCGTAACCACTTCAAAACCAAATACGTGTTCTTAGTTCGTGATTGCTTCGTGGTTGCTTCGTGATTGGTTCGTGGTTTCTTCATGATTGGTTCATGATTGCTTTATAGGGTGCATGCGACTCCATTTCTAGAGATACATATTGGGATATTGAAGTGACCCACTACTTATATTCAATTATTTTAGAGAATTTTCTATTAAGTTTTTTTTTCTCTATGTATATATATATATATATACTGTGTAACGACCCAAAACTTTTAGTGATTTCATTTGAAATTTTGTGAAATTTTAAACAATAAAATTTGAAAATCAAAATTTATTATTTGGAATACGTCTATTTTAATATAGCAACTGGTAAATTTTCATCTGATAATATTGAAGTTTATTATTCCTGTGAAATTTCATTTCAAATCAAACCGATTAATAACTGTGAATATAAAAGTTTTCCGAAACCAAAATATGTCAACATGAGAAAATTTATTTAGAACACTCTGAATCTGACTGCGAAATTCGTTTCGCGGAATTCGGACGTTTCTAGCTCCGTTTGGATTTTTCTGTACGAAATAGCAACGTATATCAGGGTCCATATCGACTTTTTGATCGGATGATCCTGCCACTAATTTCTGTGTACCGTTTTGATTGTCTCGTCATGCTGATCTCTGTGGTATATTCAATTCTGTATTTTGAATACCGGTACGCGACGGAAACAATAAAACTGTATGTCGTACCGGTACCAAAATTTGTGACTTTTTGTATCCTTGCCTTTTCAATCTAATGACGTGCTGTGCAAACATCAAAATTAATTGCTTTGGATTCCAGCTATATCATAAGGTGACCGTTAATATTTCATTCATTTTTGTTCGTTCAAAACTCTCTGACGTTTGAATTGATCACACGTTATTTTATTTCCTCCCCATGTTTTTCGGTTCACTTGCAAATATCTCGGCAAGGAAAATATAATTACAAGTTCATTTCTGTTCCTCTAGATTGCCTTCCCTTCTCCTTTCCTCAGATCTATTTTGTGGCTCTTCCTTTCTTTTCCTTTCTCCTTGCCGTGTCCACCATCCCAAATCCTCTGCTTTCTTCCTCCACTCTACAAACCCCACCGCTCCACCTCTCTAGCACCGAGACGCCACCTAGCCTCACCAAACCTCTCCTCTACAAGACGCAAACCCACGTGCATCTCTTTCCTCCTCCGGCCTCCTCCTTTAGATATCATATGTGAGTTTTGTTTTGCTGTTTTTTTTATTTCCATGACCGTGTTGTTTTATTGATGTATATAATTATATACAATTGTTTTATCAGATTTTATATATATTAGTATAGTCTATTTTTGTTGTGTGTTGTGTACATATATATAGAGATATATTACATTATATAAATATACAAGTTTGAATGCGTAAGTTTTACATTTATAAACTTTATATACTTGTTCGTACAAGTTGTTTTATCTCCTGTTATATAGTACGCTCATATAATTGCTTGTATATATATGTTGATTCATTTTTGTTGTCACTGTATGTTCTTTTTTTTCTTTTCTGTTTGGGTATATTGATGGTTTATACATTAGCTTATTAATACATAGGTGTTATATTTTATCTCTATAAATATCTTAGCATATTTAGTTATAATATATAAATATTTATGTGTATAGAGTTTTACAAAAAAAAATATTACTAACAACATTTGTTTTGTTTGCATATATTTTAACTGTGAACATGACTGTGGCTATAAGTATATATAAAGTATAATATGTTCAGACTGTTTAGATGTTAGTGGTATATTTGTATTTCTAAGTTTGGATTATCTTCTGTGGGTGTATGTATATATACTAGTTTATGAGTTAAGTACAAATTTTATTGATATATATATATATATATTATTATGTACAGCTTATGTATATATGTTGTTTGAAAGCTAATATTTCATTCTGGTCATGCTAGATTTTAGAACCTGTCATTTATATATATGTTATGTGCGTACTGAGTTTTAACTAGGCCTAGGTTTGCTATAAACACTGTTTTAAATATGATTTGTGTAAGTACATATGTATTGTATTAGTCAATATATCTAGCTGTTTATACAAGTATATGTAAGTATGGGTTTTAAATATATATATACTCTGATTTTTAATTCGAGTTTTAAGTATAATGATTTCAAATTTTATTTATTTTGATATTTGTCCTAAGATAAATTATTAAAAGTATATATAAACAATATAATATATACATATATATATATATATTCAGTTTATATCAAAACTGATTCATTGTTTCATCGTTTCCCATTATCAGCCTTGTCTGTCGTGCCTGTTTTCTACATCAAATCATATCCTTCTAGCGTTGCTTTGGATTTAGTAGCTCATTTCTGTGTCGAATCTCTCTAGCCTCGGAAGGTGAGCAATCACTCACGATTAACGTTCTTTTATTTTTTTTAAATTTGATTTCATTTGAAATAGAAATTGAAATATGCTGCTGTAGTTATTTAAATTGTCATTTATGCTATTATCTGTAACTGTTCACCTGTGGGATATGACACCATATCCCGTTGTTCTTATTCTATTGTTATTGATGATATATGCCTGTTGTTTTATTTTATATTATCTGTTATCACTCTGCAAGTTCCCTGTTAGTATAGAATTCACTATGGGTTGAAATGATACATACCTGAACGGACTTTAGAATAGGAGAATTTCGTTATGGGTTGAAATGATAAACCCAAGCGATTTTCATTTGAATTGAAATTGGGATTTCGGGTCGAAATGATATCTACCCGTATATATTTCGGATTGAAATGATAAATATCCGTATCACTTAACCATATGATAAATATATATACAGACACTGTTGGTCCATATATATAAATATTTTAAAAATGAATTCTATGGTTTTGGAAAGAAATATATGGTTTTAATAAATGTTGAGCCTTAAATTATTATATATAAATGGGAATGATTGATTTAAATACATATAATATGTTGAGTATTTAAAATATATTTCAAAATAGAATTTTGGTAATAATTTGAATAAGTTAAGGTTAGAAAGATAATTTGAATTTAGTTGAAATTGTATTCAATAAAGAATTTTATCTAATTAAACCGATATAACGCTTATTGAAATTGGAATTTAAGATATGATTTATAACTTGAGTTTGGTTTAAATAATTTAATGAATATTTCTTGTTTAAATAAATTTAAGGAAATATTTAGTAAAATGTGATTTAAGGCTAGTAAATGATATTGAATCTATTAAGTGGATATTCCCTGATTAAATAATAATGAAGTTAAATCAAGTGCTATATGAAACTGTTAAATTTAACTTTGAAACTTTGAATATTAAAGCTTTGAAATATATTGAAAATTTAAATGGTATATTTAGAACTGATTTGAATTGACGAATTGAACTTTGAAAAAAAAAATTGAATTTGGAATTTGAGTTAATTGAATCGATTTGTGAGACTTGAGGAAATATTAAATGCTTTACTTTATAAATTAATTAATATATATACTATCTTGAAAAATAGTTATATTTGAAATGAAATGATAGTTGGGTTTTGAAGTATAAATTAAATTTAAATGACCACGGTGTTATAATGTATATTTCCACCTTGTAGATAGTTCTGAAGATCCTTAGAGGATGGTTATCCCAAACATCCTTTAAGTTACTTGTATTTCAGTTGATATTTCACTTGAGTTGGATTTACTTATACAAGAATGTTAATCCTGACTCGAGTGTTTTGTGTTTTGCTTTACGCTCGTGTCAGACCGAGTGATACAGCATTTGAGACTCACCTTTGGAGTTTGGAGCTTCCTTTGGAGATCCAACTATCGCCTTAGCTTTCAGCTCTTCTAGTTGATTTGTTCAGAGAAGTCATCTGTTGTATTGAAGACTTCACTGCATTTGAGATATTCAGTTGTATTTTGTTTCTTACTCTGATGTTTATATAGTAGCTTCATGAACTACTATTATATATATTCCGCTGCGTATTATTGTATTACTCTGTGTCTGTGATTCTGTGATTGATTTATTTACTGCATATGTTGAGTTTTGCCAAATTTAAATTAACAATCTGATATTTTGAATTATTCAAGTCAGACATGTGTGGATTTATTGTCGATTTGAATGGTCCAAAATAGCGGGTTGTTACAGTTGGTATCAGAGCCTGGTTCTAGGCAAACTTAACATATATGGTAAACTGATTTGCGGAATCACTTTCGTTCTGGCCTCTCCCTAATTATATTCTTATTTGAGTATATCCATCTTCTCTTTTTGAATTTTAGTTATCTCATCTTCGTTCGAGTCCTTTCCCTTTTGTTTTGAAACTCCCTTTGATTTAATTTCCCCTTAAATTTTGAACTTCTATCTTGTTGATTTTTGAATCATTGAATATTTGAATGATAGGAAACTATCTTGTAATGGAAAAATCAGAAGAGCAGAAAGCAGCCCGTCGGGCACGAAGAGCACTGGCCCGTAAGGAACGGGAGGAAGCAATCGAGGAACAAGAGAGGCTGTGGAGAGAAAGAGCAGAACCGGGTCCTTATGACCATGTCATTTGTTATCGGTGTCAGGAAAAGGGACACTATGCAGTCATGTGCGGGAAAAGGAATGTAGGAAAGAAGAAAGAGGGCAAGCGTTTTCGATCCAAGATCTTCTGTTTTAGATGCCGTAGTGGGGGGCACTTTCCCAGTCGCTGCCAAAAGGTGAAGAAAGTGAAATCTACACCCACTACATCAGTCGACCTATCAACCATTTGCTATCACTGTAAGAGGCCTGGGCATATAGCCAGGAATTGTTCTGTGCGAAAGTTTGGAAAGAAGGTTGCATACCCGCAGTTCATTAAGGAAGATGGGAGTGTAGTGCACCTATGCCAGAAATGCAGATGTTGGGGGCACATTGAGGGGGAGTGTTCTGGACCCGTTGATGTACCACCTGGAAGAATTAATACTGATGCTTTGTTTATGTAGGAGTGGTAAATCTGTGGACCTTTTGTTATCTGTTGTATGTTAGGTTACTTTAAGCGAACTCTATTGTATCTTTTGCTTAGCTGAAGTTGTCAAACTGGAGACATTTATTCTTCTGTTTTTCGTATGTTATGAATTCGAGTCTTTCCAAATTTTGAATGGAAATTCTTCTGTATCGATATATGTTATATATCTCTAATCTTAGTGGGGATTTGCTTCGATTAGGATTCCTTTGAACTTTGGAACGTTCCCTATGGTTCCAAAACTCATTCTTGCCTCTCCCTATTTGTATTCTTTTGATTCTGGAGTATCCTATAACTCCACTTCGAATGATCTCTATAAGAATAGGATCCCACCAATCTTTGAATGATTTGTGAAGGGGTGAAACTCCTTCACAATCGGCATTGATTCACCGGAGATTTCTATATCTTTGGTTTAGATGTCGCTATCTCTTGCGATCGAATATTGATTTTTCTTGGAATTTTTCATCGATCTTGTTCCTGTAGTCACGGGTTACCCTAGGTTCATCCGCGATTTATATAAGTATATTCATCTTCTATTTTGAAATTTAATTATCTCATTTTTGTTCGAACTTATCTTCGAATCAGAATCCAAATTTGATTAGAGTACCTCTAATTTGAATATCTATCTTTATTTTGAAATCCATTCCAAAATTATCCTTTGAAAATCGAGTTTATTCGTATTTTTGGAAATTGTTTTATATATTGAAATTATTATATTCTATATATAAAAGTGTAATGTTTTCAATAAAGATTATATACCCTTTTTAAAATAAGAATTTGAGGTTTCGAAAGGATTTGTAATTTTGAAAAAAAAGACTATATAAGAATTTGGTTTATCTAAAAATGATTTATAACTAAAGGATTTTAAAATTGAGATTCGAGAATTGAACTCCGGTATTTTGAAATTGGTTTTAAGATTTTGAAATATATAAATCATAGTATGATTTAAAAGTATTTTCCAATAAGAAATGTTTCAAATGACTTCAAATGAGTTCCAATGATTTCGAAGAAATTTCAAAGAAGTTTTCAAGAAAATAGAAGTCCAGAACTCACTTATGTCGCTGGAAAATAATTTCGGTGATGAGTGCACGCATCATCGACATTGATTTTCGAGTTTCAAAGTGAGGGAGAGGCCACTCTAGTAGCATCGCTATGCGAGTGATTTTGCGAAACCAATTTTGATTTCAAATTTTGAAGTATGATTTGATATTCGAAAGATATATGTATATATATATATATTTGAAATGATTTGAAGTAAGCCGGTGTTCAGTCCTCGAGTTTTGGATTTGATATAACCCTATCTATTAAAATTGATTTACTGATTTGTTGCTGATTTCCAACTCTTGAATTTTAAAATGATTTCTTCAACTATTTTGAAGGTTCGAGCACTTCCAAATCAAGGTTAACTTTCAAAGCTGAAATTTTTGAAAAGTATGAATTATTTGATAAAGTATATAAATTTGTTTCAAATGTTTAAGTATGTAGTAATATGATTTAAATAAGTTGAAACTGTTTTGTTAAGTAAATGAATAAGGCTATTTTGAATTTTTCTAATATGAAATTTAGATTCGAAATGCTTTGAAAAGAATTTGGTCTTCAAAATATTTGAATAAAATTTAGTTTAAATGTTTTAACTTAGTAACATCTTTATGAAACTATATATTTAACAAGTTGGAATAAATATATAAGTTGTACGTATGCTGTTTTATTCGGATAATTAATTTGATCCCAGTTTGAGTACACAAGTTCGAGGTGGATTACACCATTTCGTGTTAGGATTTTTCATTCGATTCTTGAGGGCGAATATTTGATATGGATTTTGGGCTTGATTCTAGAATTCTCTATCATAGTATATGGCTATGCAAGGAGACTGATGGCTTCTAGTCGAGAAACCATATCGAAGTCCACATTGGGAAGTTGAATGGACAATACTAGTTCGAAAGCGAACTTGTGTGATCGATTGAGCGATCAAATGTGATTCTGCGAAATGATGACATATGTACATCTTATATTCTAATATCATTGATGTTTTGACGCTGAAATTGAAAGCTGTCATGTTAGAATATCTTTGTTTACTAAAAGAAAATTTCCAATTTAAATTACAAAGATATATAACCCATAAAAGCAAAGATATTCAAATCCCATATGACTCTTCATACAGCGAAATTTATTTTGGAAAATTTGATCCTTATAGAAGAAGGACCTTACGTAAGTATAAGATGATTTTGAAAACATTTGATTTTGGAAATGAATTGGTTGACTTAAATTATATTGATTTGGAAATTTGGATTTATTTTCTAAATCTATTATTTTGGAAACTTTGAAACTAAAGATATTTAATTTGAGAAGAAATAATTTGGTGAAATTGTATATGATTTTGAAATTGAACTGATATTGAAACAAATTGAAATTTGAGAACCTTATGTTACTAAATACTTGATTTGGGAGTTGTCGAACTTATATAAAATTGAGTTGTATGAGTATGAAATTGATTCGAAAACTATAGATTTGAAAAGGTACTCAATTTGAAAGTGAAATCTTATATAATTGAAGTCTATATAAGTATGATTTGATATACTATTGATTTTGGAAAGTATTTGATTTGAAAATTAAATCTTATATATAATGGATTTTTATATAAGTACGATATTTGAAAGTGATTTGAAAAGGTACTATATGATACATATTTTCGAAGTAAAGATATGGAAAGTGCCTTCTGCTTGATATCCGATTTGTGGCCACATCTTGGATTCATTCTATCGATATTTCTCTGATTTTTGGTTTTCCGGATATGATACTCGAGTGTCCTTCGAATTCCATGGCGTTACCCATGGTCTTATTGTTCTCTCGTGACTGCATAGCGCAACTGCCTGGCTGAGTCTTGCCTAGGGGTACGGATTGTTTCCTGGGGGATCCAGGCGTAACCATTGTGTATCCTGCAATCTGTGTAGGTCGCGAATAGTAGCGCAAATGCTTGGCTGAGTCTTGCCTGGGGGTACGGATTGTTTCCTGGGGGATCTAGGCGTAACCATTGTGTATCCTGCATTCTACTAGTCATCATGGCGTAACTCGCAGGGCTGAGAAAGCTTACGGATATGGATTGTTTCCTGGGGGACCCAGGCGTAACCATTGTGTATCTGCGAACCATGATTGGACAAAGGTTTTGTTTGTGTTTTTGATTGGATTGTACTTTCCATGTCTGTTTTTAAAGGTTTCTCCAGTATTTTCACTGGGTGTTGAAACAGGTCTACTAAGTACCTGGAGAATTCTAGTTTTGCGCCTGATCAACGCACTACCAGAGTCTACAGGAACAAGGATAAACTTGTTGAAACATCGAGTTATAAAAGTATTTTCGAAAGAAAATTTGTTTCGTTATAAAGGTATTTTATAATAAAAGTATTTCCAAAAGGGAAAATTTGTATCAATATTTGGAATCAAAACCCTTATGGTTTGAATTTATTATTCATGCCCGATATTATTCCTTTGAATCTGCCTTATCTGCTCAGCCTTATTTATTCACCTATATCCTATTTTTTTTTTAAATTCTCCTTTTTCCTTGTTGACTATAATATTTTTTTATATTGTTTATTTATATACCACATGGTTTAATAGGAAATTTTAGTGTTATAAAATTTTTTAGAAGTTATTAATTTAATAAAACATATTTAAAGTAAATGATTATTTGTTTATTAATAATATTTGAAAAGTATCTTGAGATAAAAATTAATAAATTTATGAATTATGGATTTAAATGTTTTCAATAGCTTCTTTGTAAAAATAAGTAATAATGTAAATAATTGTTTTCAAATTAATATTTCAAGTAAAATTTGTATAGTTTTAAATTAATTATTTAATCGTGATTTTTCAATCTACTTTTATTTTTGGTTGTTCTATTCTCCTACCTCCTTCCTTTTCGAGGACGAAAAGTTTTGAGTGGGGGAGAGTGTAACGACCCAAAACTTTTAGTGATTTCATTTGAAATTTTGTGAAATTTTAAACAATAAAATTTGAAAATCAAAATTTATTATTTGGAATACGTCTATTTTAATATAGCAACTGGTAAATTTTCATCTGATAATATTGAAGTTTATTTTTCCTGTGAAATTTCATTTCAAATCAAACCGGTTAATAACAGTGAATATAAAAGTTTTCCGAAACCAAAATATGTCAACATGAGAAAATTTATTTAGAACACTCTGAATCTGACTGCGAAATTCGTTTCGCGGAATTCGGACGTTTCTAGCTCCGTTTGGATTTTTCTGTACGAAATAGCAACGTATATCAGGGTCCATATCGACTTTTTGATCGGATGATCCTGCCACTAATTTCTGTGTACCGTTTTGATCGTCTCGTCATGCTGATCTCTGTGGTATATTCAATTCTGTATTTTGAATACCGGTACGCGACGGAAACAATAAAACTGTATGTCGTACCGGTACCAAAATTTGTGACTTTTTGTATCCTTGCCTTTTCAATCTAATGACGTGCTGTGCAAACATCAAAATTAATTGCTTTGGATTCCAGCTATATCATAAGGTGACCGTTAATATTTCATTCATTTTTTTTCGTTCAAAACTCTCTGACGTTTGAATTGATCACACGTTATTTTATTTCCTCCCCATGTTTTTCGGTTCACTTGCAAATATCTCGGCAAGGAAAATATAATTACAAGTTCATTTCTGTTCCTCTGGATTGCCTTCCCTTCTCCTTTCCTCAGATCTATTTCGTGGCTCTTCCTTTCTTTTCCTTTCTCCTTGTCGTGTCCACCATCCCAAATCCTCTGCTTTCTTCCTCCACTCTACAAACCCCACCGCTCCACCTCTCTAGCACCGAGACGCCACCTAGCCTCACCAAACCTCTCCTCTACAAGACGCAAACCCACATGCATCTCTTTCCTCCTCCGGCCTCCTCCTTTAGATATCATATGTGAGTTTTGTTTTGCTGTTTTTTTATTTCCATGACCGTGTTGTTTTATTGATGTATATAATTATATACAATTGTTTTATCAGATTTTATATATATTAGTATAGTCTATTTTTGTTGTGTGTTGTGTACATATATATAGAGATATATTACATTATATAAATATACAAGTTTGAATGCGTAAGTTTTACATTTATAAACTTTATATACTTGTTCGTACAAGTTGTTTTATCTCCTGTTATATAGTACGCTCATATAATTGCTTGTATATATATGTTGATTCATTTTTGTTGTCACTGTATGTTCTTTTTTTCTTTTCTGTTTGGGTATATTGATGGTTTATACATTAGCTTATTAATACATAGGTGTTATATTTTATCTCTATAAATATCTTAGCATATTTAGTTATAATATATAAATATTTATGTGTATAGAGTTTTACAAAAAAAAATATTACTAACAACGTTTGTTTTGTTTGCATATATTTTAACTGTGAACATGACTGTGGCTATAAGTATATATAAAGTATAATATGTTCAGATTGTTTAGATGTTAGTGGTATATTTGTATTTCTAAGTTTGGATTATCTTCTGTGGGTGTATATATATATACTAGTTTATGAGTTAAGTACAAATTTTATTGATATATATATATATATTATTATGTACAGCTTATGTATATATGTTGTTTGAAAGCTAATATTTCATTCTGGTCATGCTAGATTTTAGAACCTGTCATTTATATATATGTTATGTGCGTACTTAGTTTTAACTAGGCCTAGGTTTGCTATAAACACTGTTTTAAATATGATTTGTGTAAGTACATATGTATTGTATTAGTCAATATATCTGGCTGTTTATACAAGTATATGTAAGTATGGGTTTTAAATATATATATACTCTGATTTTTAATTCGAGTTTTAAGTATAATGATTTCAAATTTTATTTATTTTGATATTTGTCCTAAGATAAATTATTGAAAGTGTGATATCCCTGAATTTTAGGCAATATCAATTTAATAATCTGTATTAAAAAAATTAAATTGATTTGATAATTTTGTAATTTAATTTGAATTGATTTAATAATATTCTTTAATAAATATTTAAAATAGTGAATTTATCTTTTAAAAGCTAAATAAAATGTTTTCTATTTATAATGAATATATATATATATATTTGTATATATATTGTGATTAGAAATCTTTGGTTTGAATTTTTTTTAAATAAATAAATAATGTTTTTAAAATTCTAATATCTTTGGTAAACTGGGAAATTATGATTTATTTAAAGTTAAAACTTTTCAAAAATATTTTATAAGTAAATATATGGTTTTAAAATACTTAAGGTAAATATTACTAGTTTAAATATCTTTAATTTAGATTTTAAATAAGATTAGCAAAATGATTTGTTTAACATTATTATTTTTATATGATTTGTAAATTTGCTATGAAGGTTTAAAATTAAAATATGAAACATTAATCCATTTAAATAATAAGTAATTTATAATCTCTTGTATCAATTATATAAAATTGTCAAGTGAGTTATTTTCAAATAATAAATATATGTATTGTTTTTATCTATAAATATAATTGGTTTTACTCTTTAAAGTTATCTATATATATATCTAAGTATAAAAAACTAATTAATTTAATTAAAATCTTTTTAGTAACACTTAATTTTAAATATAAATTACTTATAGGACAAGTGTAAACATTCTAGAGCTAAATTAACATGTGTTAAGTAATAAACCACTTTAATGTGACAAATGTAAATTGTTTTAACAAGTGGCATTTTAAAGTTTGGTTTTCTTTTTATTTTTATTTAATAAAATTTCAGCCATGCAATATATTTTTCTTCCTTTCATTTCTTTTGCCATTCTCTTTCAAAAAGCTAAGAAGAAACTCAAAATCAAAACCATCTTCCTAAAACAAAATCTGAAACTTTCCTCAAACAATAGAAGAAAAATCAAAAAAAGAAAATTTTAAACACCTCTTCAAAATCAGTAACACCCAGTTCAAAAACAGAACCTGAAACCATCCCTCGAAACTCAGTTCAAAACATAATTCCTGTAATTCATTTTCCAAATCAGAAGCCTGAAATTCATTTCTCAAACCAATGTGCAAACCTGTAATGATTTATCTTCAACCTGGAAAACATTTTCAAGCATGTCAGCATAATAAAGTTTTCCAGTATGATTAATCAAGGCAACAATGCAAAATTTTCAAGTATCAAAGTCTCTAAAGCATTTCAGTTTCAAAAGCCTTCCAGTTTTTATATTTCTTTAAGATCAAAGCCTTTCAAGTTTCAAGCATTCAAGTTTCTGGAATCAACAAGACAATGCAAATTTTCAAATTCAGTTTCATAAAGCTCTCTGCATTTTTAAATGGTGAGTAAACATTTATCTTAAAAACAGTTTTCTTGAAATATCTGTTATTATGATGAATGTGATGAATGATTGTAATGGATGGTGTTGCATGAATATATGGGTGTGAATGCATGTATTTATATGTATATGAAATGTCTGTATGGTATGCCTATTATTGACAGTGAATACATATATTATAGAAACTCTGTTTCTAAATTCTCAGACTCAAATTCTAGTGAAAATTCTCTAATATTTGATTCAAGCTTTGTTAGGATTTAATTACTGAATGTATTATGCTTATAGTATAATAGATTTTAGTTTAAATTTGTTTAGATTAAGATAACATAGTAGTGTTTTCTGGAAATCTAAAACAGTCAATGCATGTTTAATCAAAGTGAAAACTCAAACATCATTATATATATATTCAGGATAGTAAATCAAATACCCAAACTAAAACATGATATTTTAAAACTCAAATCATAGATTTTAATGGTGGGATGTATGAGCAGTTCTGGTTTGAGCAAAAAAGGGGAATTGGGTGATTTCTGAGGAACTCGATGGTTTGAGAGTTCGTATATCTTTCTGGAGGAAGATGAGTGATCGGAGTCTTGGAGAAAAATAGTAGATGTGCTGGTAGATCATCGTGGAGGTGGCGATAGGAAATTTAGGTCTGTAGCCCTAGTTTGTCTGGAAGAACATTTTTGATTGGTTCGACGTATATAGTGGATCGAGTGTGATGATATTTTGGGTAATGGTGGATGATGGGTGGACGAGAACTTGGCCGGAGTTTCAGAAGTAATGGCGGTCGGAGCTTCGAGAAGTAGGCGTTGACAGGTTTTCGTGGAGACTACTGGTTGTGGTTTCCAGGTTCGATTTGAAGTCTAGATTTGGTTTTCAAGCTTTTGTATGACCAACTAATGATCGTGGTGAGTCGAGGAGCTGTTATCTGGTGTGGGATGATCGGAGAAGATGGCCAGAGGCGATCAGAGTTACGGTGCATGTGCACGGTGCACCATTTTGTTCCTGTCGATTTTGGTTTGAGGGAATTTGGTCTCGAGAAACTCTCGGGTAGATAGGTGTTTTACTCGGGGTTTTTGTTATTTGACTCGAAGCAAGGTAGGAATTTACTCGGAGTAAATTAGGCAAGGCTCGGGGTAATTTCTGGGTTAAGGGAAATCTGCTCTGTTTTGAAAATTTGAAACTGGGTTTTTAAATTTGTAAAGAAGATTTAAATCTAAGTTTAAATCTAAATTTTAAAATAGATTCAAGTTTAATTTGAATCTTAGTTTGAAAATAAATTAAGTTTAAATTCAAATTTTTTAAATAACTTAAAAGGTGTTAAGGAAATTAGTGTATTTAAAAGAAATTGAATTTAAATGAAGATTGAAAATGTAAAGAAAAGATTTAAATAAAGTTTTTAAAGTTTAAATGTTTTAATGAATTTAAATGTTAGGTTATGGTTTAAATGTTTAAATTTAAAAAGAACTAGGTTTTAAACTCTTATAAAATTCTTTTATAAGAAAGGTATTCTTTAGCATGAAAACTTAATAGGTTTTAAATTGATTTAAATTTTGTTAAAGATAAATTGAGTTCATTTTAAAAACTTGAATTTAAATGAAATTTAAAATTAGATTTGTAAATGAATATTTTAAATAAACTTGTTAATGATAATTTAACTGTAGGTAAGAAAAGTTTTATCTTAAAATTAAATTAGAATTTAATATTTTGTTATTCATTTAAGTATTAGGATAATTAAATGGATAATTAACTTATTTTATAAATTAATGAAATGGATAATTACTTAAAGTAATTAAGGAGTTAAACTTAAGGTTTAAGATTAATTATTCTTAGAATAATTAACTTATAATTTAAGAATCATTAATTAAATAAGGTTAAATTTTAATTAATGATAAAAAAAAAAAAAAAAAAAAATTTATCTAGTAATTAAGATTGTTTAAGTTATAGTTAAGCACTTAAATAAATAATTAATGTGATTAATTTTTATAATTAATTAGATTAATTAAGGATAATCAATTTTAGAAATGGTTAAGTATATTTATGGAAGTAATTTGGATTAATTACTTTTTGGAATTAATCAAGGGATTAATTAAAATTAACTAATGAGTAATTAACTTATTTAATGAAGTAATTAAAGATAGTTAATCACTGAATGTGGTTAATCAATAGTGATTAATAAATATGGTTTGATTAAAGGTTAATTACTTAATATAATTAATTTAAATATAATTTATAATTAAGTAATAATTAAGGATCATTAATTAATATAATTAATGATGTAATTAAGGTTTAATTAATTAAGATTAATTAATCAATAATAAGTGATTATAGAGTAATTAATTAATGTAATTAATTTAAAGATTTATGTAATTAAATATAGTTAATTTATTTTATAAAGTAATTAAAGGTTAATCACTGTATTTGATTAAGAATAATTAATTTATAAAATTAATTAAGGATAATTACTTGAATGTAATTAAGGGGTATTAATCAAGGGTGATTAATTAAGATAATTAATGTGAGGATAATGAACTAATTGATTTGTAATAAGTTGATGGTTAAGTAAGCAAGGTTTAAAATGATGAAGTAATTAATTTAATTCATTTTAAATTAATTAAAGATAAGTAATTAATTTAATTCACTTTAAATTAATTAGAGATGGAAGTAATTAATTTAATTCATTTTAAATTAATTATAAATGATGTTATTATAGATCATTGCTTATAAATGGATGATATTAATTACCTTGAATGGTTTGAATCTCAGATATGAGATTAGTATTGTAATATGGATGTATTGGTTGCATAGTGATAATGAGATGGATTATCTGTTTGTGATAATAATGTTGATTATCTTTTGAGATATTGTGAATTATCTATTTGTATATAGATAAGAATTGAATTGTTTTAACCATAAACAACTTGGCCTTAAAAGATACGTTTTGGATTTCGATGAGACCGGGATCGGGTTTCCGTATACCGGTATTCCAGGTCTGGAGACCCGAATACCACATCGATCCAAATTAAACGTTAGGTCGTTAATCCAAGAGGAGCAAGTGAAGACTCGAGGTGTAAGAACTATTCTTTGTCAATATAACTCTGTGGGTGATTCCGTAATGAGTTGGACGGAGATGGTACTTATAGGTTCGAGATGAAGATTCAGAGTGCAAGGGCTATGGTCGTTAACTCTGAGGGTGATTCCAAAACGAGTGTAACGAGATAGTGTCTTCGGTTTCGTTCGAACCCGGAACGAACTTGTATGGATTGAATGCTTTCAGAACATCGTCAGGAGGGCGATGAGCATTCTAAGATAGATGTGTTCTTTTAAAGGTAATCGTAGCCTCAAGCCTCATCAACCGGGAATGGCTAAAACAGGGGAGGTGCAGCAAGGCTTCGTGGGTAGCGCCCACTGAGAGCAAGATATATCCCTGTCTAGAGGTCCCTTCTTTTATTTCGGCTTAGTGGGTAGTTGATTCGCGACAACTACTGGGGTTGTCTTGTTCGGGACTATCCAGTAAGGGATGGTTCCGGCTTTGTGTTGCAGGGGAGCGGGCGTACTCCTCGGTACGGTGATCTAGGCCACGTACTGTGACGGGCGGTACCCCAGTAGCCCTGCCATTGATGGAAATCCATTCTTCCTACGAGACCCTACGGACTTGATTGTATACCTATGTATGCTGGAATTTAATGAATGTAACAATTTCGGCTATTTCATATTTATTTAAAAACCCTAGACCCTATTATAATAAAACTGAATTTCCTATCAATGTTTTGGTTAGCGTAAGGTAAAAACTTTTCCGTGTTTATGTGCGGGAAGTCTTACGTGATACCTTTTGTTTTTTAAAAGGTTTTGAAGTTAAACAACTTTAACCCGTTTACTCACACCAGACCCATGTCTGACCCAAGTGTTTATTTTCTGTTTTATTAAACTCTTGGGTACTCAATATTATATTGAGTAGTCGAGGGATTCAGGTTAGTCTTGACGAATACTGGAGGAGCTGTGGAGCAGGAGGCTTCAGCGTGTAGATATATAGAGTTCCGCTGTGTATGATGTATTGTATTGATATAGTTGTGTTGTATAATAGACAGAAGTTTATAACTGTCTATATCGTGATGTATAAGTTATGTACTCTGATGTATATGATACTATGTAATATCTTATGTGATATAATATATTTCTCGTTCCGCTGTGAGATTTCTGATGTGTTGTTGTTCTTTCTTTCTCTTCTTTCTTCTTCTATCCCTTTCTTTCTTTATGATGATACGACTTTCTATGGAGAGAAAGCCGGGTCGTCACAGTTGGTATCAGAGCAGTAGGTTGAGTGAATACCTAGGCTCTGGAGCGGTGTCTATCTTGAGAGAGCGTATTTGTAATTTTTATATAACTATATATATATTTATATTTCTACCTATATTGTTGGGTTACCTGTTCGGGTTTTCCTAATTAAGTTATAGAGGTAGATGAGGTAGTGTTGTGTGTAACACAACTACAATTAGGTTGGAGTCCGAGTGTTGAGGTTGGAAGTATATTTATCGAGACTGTAGACCCAAATACTGTCTCGAGTAAGCTTTGCTATGGTGAAGGATTTCATCGATATTCGAAGGAAACCTGTTAAGGTTCGGAGTTTATCTTTAAAATATGAATGAGTAGAGTTGGATCTGCCGATGAGGCAGAAGCGAGTGATGGTATCTTGATACCTCAAGTAATAGTAGCTGCGTGATGAGACGCAGTGATTATGGATGTTTCCAAAGATGTTTTCTCTGGAACGAGTTTAAGGAAGTGTGTATGCTTCGGTGTTGTGGCTGAGTTCAGCATGGTGTGTTTCTGCTTTGGTTTGGAGTCCGAGTTTCTCGAAGAGCTTTGGATAGGAGCATCCGTGGCAGCAGTGCAGCTCGGAGTATTCTGTGTGTTGGTAGGAAGTTTTTCTGGCTGAGTAGTTTTTCTGAAAGTGAAGTTCAGAAGCAGCTGAGTGGATCCATTTCTTCGATGGATTGGATAGTTAAGTATAAGCTGTTCTAATTGGTAAAGAGAGGACAGTTTTCTTTGGAATTAGGCTGGATTGATCGCAAAAGTGACTTGCGATTGCTAAGTGTTCTCTTAGATTATCAGAGTTTTTCTGGATGTCTTCAGGGAAGTCAGAGATTTGTCGGCATTGGAGATTGAGTTTTCTTATCGACTTGAATACAAGGAGTGATACCAGTAGTTCAGCTAGTTGAAGGATGGTTCCTTGAGATAGAGTTCGGTGAAGCAACTCAAGTTTTGATGAAGTATCTGAGTTTTCTTTATGGATTTGTGGAATCATTTTCTGGAATGTGTTATTCAGTTTGTGCTCATGTTCTTCATCAGCATCCTCTTCTGCTCCAGATCAGAGTTGTGCGGCGGAAGCAGTTTGGAAGTGCATCTGTTTATTTTTCTGGATTGAAGGAGTAAGTTTAGTCTTCTATTGTTTGAGGAGTAGAGTTTGTCTTTGATCTTGAGAAGATCATTGTGATGGGTTGTTTTTGATCTAGTTGTTTCTAGAGGCATCAGCGAAGGGTGAGCTGATCAGTAAAGATGTAGACAGCCCAGGATCATCCGAAGAAATTTTTTGATAAGAGATAAGGGAATTTGGATTTCAAAGACGGAGATTGATTTTGGATAAGTTTTCTCCGATCGAAGGAGCTATAAGATTTGGTAAGACTGGGAAGTCAGCTCTGTGATATTTTGGATCTCTTGTGTGTTCTGATTTGGATAAGTTATGATCTATCTCTGGTTTTTGAACCAGCAGTTCAGGAAGATGTGGTTGTTGAGTCAGACTTGTCTATAGTCTGATATCTTGTTTGGTTCTGTAGATCTAGATGAGTAGAAGCTCTGTAGCTTAGTAGTTTAGATTGTTTGTAGAACGAGTATCCCGGTATATATATATATACACTTGAGGAAACTCGAGGAATTCTATCTAGAATTTTGTCTGAATAGTTAGAATTTGTTTGTTTGGATGTTTGTTTGCTATGGTTGTTAGCATATGGATGATAATATATGCTTGTAATTTAAAATAAATCTTTAATAAGATTATTAAATTACCTTTGCTTTTAATTTCGGGGACGAAATTATTTTAAGGGGGAAGGAATGTGATATCCCTGAATTTTAGGCAATATCAATTTAATAATCTGTATTAAAAAAATTAAATTGATTTGATAATTTTGTAATTTAATTTGAATTGATTTAATAATATTCTTTAATAAATATTTAAAATAGTGAATTTATCTTTTAAAAGCTAAATAAAATGTTTTCTATTTATAATGAATATATATATATATATTTGTATATATATTGTGATTAGAAATCTTTGGTTTGAATTTTTTTTAAATAAATAAATAATGTTTTTAAAATTCTAATATCTTTGGTAAACTGGGAAATTATGATTTATTTAAAGTTAAAACTTTTCAAAAATATTTTATAAGTAAATATATGGTTTTAAAATACTTAAGGTAAATATTACTAGTTTAAATATCTTTAATTTAGATTTTAAATAAGATTAGCAAAATGATTTGTTTAACATTATTATTTTTATATGATTTGTAAATTTGCTATGAAGGTTTAAAATTAAAATATGAAACATTAATCCATTTAAATAATAAGTAATTTATAATCTCTTGTATCAATTATATAAAATTGTCAAGTGAGTTATTTTCAAATAATAAATATATGTATTGTTTTTATCTATAAATATAATTGGTTTTACTCTTTAAAGTTATCTATATATATATCTAAGTATAAAAAACTAATTAATTTAATTAAAATCTTTTTAGTAACACTTAATTTTAAATATAAATTACTTATAGGACAAGTGTAAACATTCTAGAGCTAAATTAACATGTGTTAAGTAATAAACCACTTTAATGTGACAAATGTAAATTGTTTTAACAAGTGGCATTTTAAAGTTTGGTTTTCTTTTTATTTTTATTTAATAAAATTTCAGCCATGCAATATATTTTTCTTCCTTTCATTTCTTTTGCCATTCTCTTTCAAAAAGCTAAGAAGAAACTCAAAATCAAAACCATCTTCCTAAAACAAAATCTGAAACTTTCCTCAAACAATAGAAGAAAAATCAAAAAAAGAAAATTTTAAACACCTCTTCAAAATCAGTAACACCCAGTTCAAAAACAGAACCTGAAACCATCCCTCGAAACTCAGTTCAAAACATAATTCCTGTAATTCATTTTCCAAATCAGAAGCCTGAAATTCATTTCTCAAACCAATGTGCAAACCTGTAATGATTTATCTTCAACCTGGAAAACATTTTCAAGCATGTCAGCATAATAAAGTTTTCCAGTATGATTAATCAAGGCAACAATGCAAAATTTTCAAGTATCAAAGTCTCTAAAGCATTTCAGTTTCAAAAGCCTTCCAGTTTTTATATTTCTTTAAGATCAAAGCCTTTCAAGTTTCAAGCATTCAAGTTTCTGGAATCAACAAGACAATGCAAATTTTCAAATTCAGTTTCATAAAGCTCTCTGCATTTTTAAATGGTGAGTAAACATTTATCTTAAAAACAGTTTTCTTGAAATATCTGTTATTATGATGAATGTGATGAATGATTGTAATGGATGGTGTTGCATGAATATATGGGTGTGAATGCATGTATTTATATGTATATGAAATGTCTGTATGGTATGCCTATTATTGACAGTGAATACATATATTATAGAAACTCTGTTTCTAAATTCTCAGACTCAAATTCTAGTGAAAATTCTCTAATATTTGATTCAAGCTTTGTTAGGATTTAATTACTGAATGTATTATGCTTATAGTATAATAGATTTTAGTTTAAATTTGTTTAGATTAAGATAACATAGTAGTGTTTTCTGGAAATCTAAAACAGTCAATGCATGTTTAATCAAAGTGAAAACTCAAACATCATTATATATATATTCAGGATAGTAAATCAAATACCCAAACTAAAACATGATATTTTAAAACTCAAATCATAGATTTTAATGGTGGGATGTATGAGCAGTTCTGGTTTGAGCAAAAAAGGGGAATTGGGTGATTTCTGAGGAACTCGATGGTTTGAGAGTTCGTATATCTTTCTGGAGGAAGATGAGTGATCGGAGTCTTGGAGAAAAATAGTAGATGTGCTGGTAGATCATCGTGGAGGTGGCGATAGGAAATTTAGGTCTGTAGCCCTAGTTTGTCTGGAAGAACATTTTTGATTGGTTCGACGTATATAGTGGATCGAGTGTGATGATATTTTGGGTAATGGTGGATGATGGGTGGACGAGAACTTGGCCGGAGTTTCAGAAGTAATGGCGGTCGGAGCTTCGAGAAGTAGGCGTTGACAGGTTTTCGTGGAGACTACTGGTTGTGGTTTCCAGGTTCGATTTGAAGTCTAGATTTGGTTTTCAAGCTTTTGTATGACCAACTAATGATCGTGGTGAGTCGAGGAGCTGTTATCTGGTGTGGGATGATCGGAGAAGATGGCCAGAGGCGATCAGAGTTACGGTGCATGTGCACGGTGCACCATTTTGTTCCTGTCGATTTTGGTTTGAGGGAATTTGGTCTCGAGAAACTCTCGGGTAGATAGGTGTTTTACTCGGGGTTTTTGTTATTTGACTCGAAGCAAGGTAGGAATTTACTCGGAGTAAATTAGGCAAGGCTCGGGGTAATTTCTGGGTTAAGGGAAATCTGCTCTGTTTTGAAAATTTGAAACTGGGTTTTTAAATTTGTAAAGAAGATTTAAATCTAAGTTTAAATCTAAATTTTAAAATAGATTCAAGTTTAATTTGAATCTTAGTTTGAAAATAAATTAAGTTTAAATTCAAATTTTTTAAATAACTTAAAAGGTGTTAAGGAAATTAGTGTATTTAAAAGAAATTGAATTTAAATGAAGATTGAAAATGTAAAGAAAAGATTTAAATAAAGTTTTTAAAGTTTAAATGTTTTAATGAATTTAAATGTTAGGTTATGGTTTAAATGTTTAAATTTAAAAAGAACTAGGTTTTAAACTCTTATAAAATTCTTTTATAAGAAAGGTATTCTTTAGCATGAAAACTTAATAGGTTTTAAATTGATTTAAATTTTGTTAAAGATAAATTGAGTTCATTTTAAAAACTTGAATTTAAATGAAATTTAAAATTAGATTTGTAAATGAATATTTTAAATAAACTTGTTAATGATAATTTAACTGTAGGTAAGAAAAGTTTTATCTTAAAATTAAATTAGAATTTAATATTTTGTTATTCATTTAAGTATTAGGATAATTAAATGGATAATTAACTTATTTTATAAATTAATGAAATGGATAATTACTTAAAGTAATTAAGGAGTTAAACTTAAGGTTTAAGATTAATTATTCTTAGAATAATTAACTTATAATTTAAGAATCATTAATTAAATAAGGTTAAATTTTAATTAATGATAAAAAAAAAAAAAAAAAAATTTATCTAGTAATTAAGATTGTTTAAGTTATAGTTAAGCACTTAAATAAATAATTAATGTGATTAATTTTTATAATTAATTAGATTAATTAAGGATAATCAATTTTAGAAATGGTTAAGTATATTTATGGAAGTAATTTGGATTAATTACTTTTTGGAATTAATCAAGGGATTAATTAAAATTAACTAATGAGTAATTAACTTATTTAATGAAGTAATTAAAGATAGTTAATCACTGAATGTGGTTAATCAATAGTGATTAATAAATATGGTTTGATTAAAGGTTAATTACTTAATATAATTAATTTAAATATAATTTATAATTAAGTAATAATTAAGGATCATTAATTAATATAATTAATGATGTAATTAAGGTTTAATTAATTAAGATTAATTAATCAATAATAAGTGATTATAGAGTAATTAATTAATGTAATTAATTTAAAGATTTATGTAATTAAATATAGTTAATTTATTTTATAAAGTAATTAAAGGTTAATCACTGTATTTGATTAAGAATAATTAATTTATAAAATTAATTAAGGATAATTACTTGAATGTAATTAAGGGGTATTAATCAAGGGTGATTAATTAAGATAATTAATGTGAGGATAATGAACTAATTGATTTGTAATAAGTTGATGGTTAAGTAAGCAAGGTTTAAAATGATGAAGTAATTAATTTAATTCATTTTAAATTAATTAAAGATAAGTAATTAATTTAATTCACTTTAAATTAATTAGAGATGGAAGTAATTAATTTAATTCATTTTAAATTAATTATAAATGATGTTATTATAGATCATTGCTTATAAATGGATGATATTAATTACCTTGAATGGTTTGAATCTCAGATATGAGATTAGTATTGTAATATGGATGTATTGGTTGCATAGTGATAATGAGATGGATTATCTGTTTGTGATAATAATGTTGATTATCTTTTGAGATATTGTGAATTATCTATTTGTATATAGATAAGAATTGAATTGTTTTAACCTTAAACAACTTGGCCTTAAAAGATACGTTTTGGATTTCGATGAGACCGGGATCGGGTTTCCGTATACCGGTATTCCAGGTCTGGAGACCCGAATACCACATCGATCCAAATTAAACGTTAGGTCGTTAATCCAAGAGGAGCAAGTGAAGACTCGAGGTGTAAGAACTATTCTTTGTCAATATAACTCTGTGGGTGATTCCGTAATGAGTTGGACGGAGATGGTACTTATAGGTTCGAGATGAAGATTCAGAGTGCAAGGGCTATGGTCGTTAACTCTGAGGGTGATTCCAAAACGAGTGTAACGAGATAGTGTCTTCGGTTTCGTTCGAACCCGGAACGAACTTGTATGGATTGAATGCTTTCAGAACATCGTCAGGAGGGCGATGAGCATTCTAAGATAGATGTGTTCTTTTAAAGGTAATCGTAGCCTCAAGCCTCATCAACCGGGAATGGCTAAAACAGGGGAGGTGCAGCAAGGCTTCGTGGGTAGCGCCCACTGAGAGCAAGATATATCCCTGTCTAGAGGTCCCTTCTTTTATTTCGGCTTAGTGGGTAGTTGATTCGCGACAACTACTGGGGTTGTCTTGTTCGGGACTATCCAGTAAGGGATGGTTCCGGCTTTGTGTTGCAGGGGAGCGGGCGTACTCCTCGGTACGGTGATCTAGGCCACGTACTGTGACGGGCGGTACCCCAGTAGCCCTGCCATTGATGGAAATCCATTCTTCCTACGAGACCCTACGGACTTGATTGTATACCTATGTATGCTGGAATTTAATGAATGTAACAATTTCGGCTATTTCATATTTATTTAAAAACCCTAGACCCTATTATAATAAAACTGAATTTCCTATCAATGTTTTGGTTAGCGTAAGGTAAAAACTTTTCCGTGTTTATGTGCGGGAAGTCTTACGTGATACCTTTTGTTTTTTAAAAGGTTTTGAAGTTAAACAACTTTAACCCGTTTACTCACACCAGACCCATGTCTGACCCAAGTGTTTATTTTCTGTTTTAATAAACTCTTGGGTACTCAATATTATATTGAGTAGTCGAGGGATTCAGGTTAGTCTTGACGAATACTGGAGGAGCTGTGGAGCAGGAGGCTTCAGCGTGTAGATATATAGAGTTCCGCTGTGTATGATGTATTGTATTGATATAGTTGTGTTGTATAATAGACAGAAGTTTATAACTGTCTATATCGTGATGTATAAGTTATGTACTCTGATGTATATGATACTATGTAATATCTTATGTGATATAATATATTTCTCGTTCCGCTGTGAGATTTCTGATGTGTTGTTGTTCTTTCTTTCTCTTCTTTCTTCTTCTATCCCTTTCTTTCTTTATGATGATACGACTTTCTGTGGAGAGAAAGCCGGGTCGTCACAGAAAGTATATATAAACAATATAATAATATATATATATTCAGTTTATATCAAAACTGATTCATTGTTTCATCGTTTCCCATTATCAGCCTTGTCTGTCGTGCCTGTTTTCTACATCAAATCATATCCTTCTAGCGTTGCTTTGGATTTAGTAGCTCATTTCTGTGTCGAATCTCTCTAGCCTCGGAAGGTGAGCAATCACTCACGATTAACGTTCTTTTATTTTTTTTAAATTTGATTTCATTTGAAATAGAAATTGAAATATGCTGCTGTAGTTATTTAAATTGTCATTTATGCTATTATTTGTAACTGTTCACCTATGGGATATGACACCATATCCCGTTGTTCTTATTCTATTGTTATTGATGATATATGCCTGTTGTTTTATTTTATATTATCTGTTATCACTCTGCAAGTTCCCTGTTAGTATAGAATTCACTATGGGTTGAAATGATACATACCCGAACGGACTTTAGAATAGGAGATTTTCGTTATGGGTTGAAATGATAAACCCAAGCGATTTTCATTTGAATTGAAATTGGGATTTCGGGTCGAAATGATATCTACCCGTATATATTTCGGATTGAAATGATAAATATCTGTATCACTTAACCATATGATAAATATATATACAGACACTGTTGGTCCATATATATAAATATTTTAAAAATGAATTCTATGGTTTTGGAAAGAAATATATGGTTTTAATAAATGTTGAGCCTTAAATTATTATATATAAATGGGAATGATTGATTTAAATACATATAATATGTTGAGTATTTAAAATATATTTCAAAATAGAATTTTGGTAATAATTTGAATAAGTTAAGGTTAGAAAGATAATTTGAATTTAGTTGAAATTGTATTCAATAAAGAATTTTATCTAATTAAACCGATATAACGCTTATTGAAATTGGAATTTAAGATATGATTTATAACTTGAGTTTGGTTTAAATAATTTAATGAATATTTCTTGTTTAAATAAATTTAAGGAAATATTTAGTAAAATGTGATTTAAGGCTAGTAAATGATATTGAATCTATTAAGTGGATATTCCCTGATTAAATAATAATGAAGTTAAATCAAGTGCTATATGAAACTGTTAAATTTAACTTTGAAACTTTGAATATTAAAGCTTTGAAATATATTGAAAATTTATGGTATATTTAGAACTGATTTGAATTGACGAATTGAACTTTGAAAAAAAAATTGAATTTGGAATTTGAGTTAATTGAATCGATTTGTGAGACTTGAGGAAATATTAAATGCTTTACTTTATAAATTAATTAATATATATACTATCTTGAAAAATAGTTATATTTGAAATGAAATGATAGTTGGGTTTTGAAGTATAAATTAAATTTAAATGACCACGGTGTTATAATGCATATTTCCACCTTGTAGATAGTTCTGAAGATCCTTAGAGGATGGTTATCCCAAACATCCTTTAAGTTACTTGTATTTCAGTTGATATTTCACTTGAGTTGGATTTACTTATACAAGAATGTTAATCCTGACTCGAGTGTTTTGTGTTTTGCTTTACGCTCGGGTCAGACCGAGTGATACAGCATTTGAGACTCACCTTTGGAGTTTGGAGCTTCCTTTGGAGATCCAACTATCACCTCAGCTTTCAGCTCTTCTAGTTGATTTGTTCAGAGAAGTCATCTGTTGTATTGAAGACTTCACTGCATTTGAGATATTCAGTTGTATTTTGTTTCTAACTCTGATGTTTATATAGTAGCTTCATGAACTACTATTATATATATTCCGCTGCGTATTATTGTATTACTCTGTGTCTGTGATTCTATGATTGATTTATTTACTGCATATGTTGAGTTTTGCCAAATTTAAATTAACAATCTGATATTTTGAATTATTCAAGTCAGACATGTGTGGATTTATTGTCGATTTGAATGGTCCAAAATAACGGGTTGTTACAATATACTTCAATGGACCACTTCTCTTAATTTAATTTTCCCAAGATTCCTTATTTTACCAATATAAAAATACTAGTATATGAAATTAATTTAATTCATATATATGTATGAAGATATATATATGACTCTTTGTCTATCAGAGTAACTTAAATTGATAAAGAAATTCAATCACACTTTATTTCTTATATTCCAGAGATATGGTGTCACATAGCCTTTTCTGTTCATTCTTCTTTTTCTTTTTTAAAAAAAACTCAAGCTTGATTATAAAATCAAATAATACCATTTTTCTTATTTTCTTGTTTTACTTCTCAGATTATTTGATCCTTGAATTTTACAAGCCATATATTTAGATTCTAGGATTTTGTAATTTACCACTATTTGATTCTATGCTAAATATCAGGGTGTTCAAGATAACTCATTCATTGCAGATTAGTCCGGGGTCATAATTCATATTCAAACAATTTTGTGTCTGGTAAGGGTATTCATATTTTGATTTATATATTGTACAAGGATCATATGAATAATCAAGTGTTAAACTGGACTGAAGACCAAGCAGAGAAATCAATATATATTTAGGCAGAGTACATATGCAAGCAAATATACTAATCTAAGACTTAGCATATGATTGAAGACAAATTAATTAAATCCATGTTACAGACCAAATTAATACAAAATTCTCAAGTGAACTTATCAAGTAGACAACTGATGTGTTCTTAAACAATATGTGGAAGTGTCTAAGGAGTTGTGTGGTGATGGTCCTGTCTATCACAAACAGGACTGCAAGTTATTTTAATAGCCTCAGGTTGATCATGACCAAATGCATTCAGACTTGAGTCTTGTATTTAGGTAATAAAATGTGTTAAGCATAGTGTTGTGAGACCTACTAGTATTACAATAATGCCTATGGATCTATTTCACAAAGCAATGCAAACTTCTACTGTAATTTAAATGCCTAGTCTAAGAATTACAAATTTCATTTTCAGGTTTGATATATACTTATATCAATTATAAGTCATGTTCATGCATTTCTGGTTAGCCCAGTTTTGGTTCAACTAAATCTTTAAAGATTCATTGAATGTTCTATATTCCTTTCTTTCTATAATTATTTCTACTTTACCATTTTAAGAGCTCATCTGACATTGCCAAGGGAGACATGATCACATATCAAATTATATGACATGATCCCCTATATCATACTTCACCAGAGATTATCCAGATCAGTTACTTAAAACAGAAATCCACAAATACACATATATAATACTAAAATTCTTACATATCCTTTACTCAGAAAAATAAACACATATCAATCCAGAAAATACTTAAAACATAATGAAGTTTTTGCCTGGAATAATTATTACAACATTTCTGCCAAATTCCTTAAGCATTCTAAATGCAAGTAAATCTTCAAATATCCATGCATGCAAGTTTCTTATGCTTCCTTCCCAGCAGCAACATCTAGAGCTGCCTCAATAAAAATGAGACACCCCAAATGTTACAAAGCAACAAATAGGGTCAGAAATAAAATTCTGGTATGAGTGAAATCATCAACTTATAAATTCTTAAAACTGTGCAGAGAACATATATATTTGACACTATTCAATTTCATGTTAAACCTGAGCATATGTGCATTCAAATTTATCTAACAACCATACACCCAAGCATTCATCCATTCAATCCATTCAGTTGTACATGTACAAACTCCTATGGATTTTAGCTTCCTAAAATCCATAGCATAACCTTTCAATCCCATTTTATATTTTATATGGTCTAAACTCTTGCCTTTGAACACAAAGTGTGCATTGCAAAGGACTCAATTCTGTTAACCTTTGCACAGAGGCCTTCAGGACTTGAACAAGTCATGCACATACCCATCATCCACCTAATGATGAGTAGATCAAGGCACCTCTCCTAAACTACTTTGTAATTTAGAGACAATGCTCATTTAATTGCTGATAAATTTTCTTTTTAATTCCATAGGTGCTCATGTTCTTCCTTTCTTTACATAAACCCCAAAATTTATTAAACTCACTCAAGGGATTACATCCAATCATACAGAGCATTCATGTAAAATTGCACATCTATAGATATTCTGGCTTAATCTTATTTTATAAAACTGCCTATATATTTATTTCTAGAGATTTTCCCCATTGCTTACATAAAACTGATGAAACCATAAGAAATACTATATTTATTTTACTGTGAACATAGGATAGGATTTTTAAGAAAAACCCATAAAAACACATTGGTCCATGATCTGAACAAGTCAGAACATGTTTATAGTGTTGCATTGTTCATATCATTTTTAATATGAACTAGGCATGAGCATGAATCTCATTATTCACACTGCCCACTTCATTCTCCTTTGATATCCTATTCCTCAGTAAAACATTTAGTTCATTCTTCATATAAAACTGGATTATAAAATCCATTTCTATAATATGACTATATGTTTTATTATTTATATTTCAAAGCAAAAATTTCAACAATTAAAACAACTCAAAACAGATCAAACATTAACCAAAAATCCAACCAAAATACCATCCATGATCAACATGTATTTATTCAGAGAATAAAGCCAAAAAAAAAAAACATATTATGATTTTATATAAAATAATTTGGCTGCCCTTACTTGGGTCTTAATGCCTTAAGTCTTTTTAAATGATTATCACTCACCTTCCTCTCCTCTTCCCCGAGAATGCTTTAGCTGGAAGACTGTGAGTTTCTTCTTTATATTTTTTTTTGAATTAAACTTCTGTTTTTCCTCCTCAGAGAAAACCTCTGCCTTACCCCTTTGATTTAAATCATTTAACTAAGGTTTTAATAGAGGAAACACCCATTTTATCCTCACAAAAATAAAAGAAGCATGTATGCATGTTTATGGCTAATTTGGCCATTTTCTTTTTATTTCCATTTCAGGTGAAAACAGTTGTTATTTTGCTTTTCTATGTGCATACTATTTGCATGATTTTTACCTGCACTTTTTTTTCCTATGACTCAACTTGACAATCTGTCTTTATTATATCCGAGTTATTTTTTTCATGTTTCTCTTTATAAGTTCAATTTTCAGTTGACCTATTTTATCATTTATTTCTCTCTTGATTTATTTCAAAAATGCATTCATACTCATGAATATTTCTTGACTGATTTTTTTTTATGCATTCTAATTATCAAGAGGAATTTTTTTATTTTATTTTATCATCCCTTACTTCTCTGATCCTATGTATATACTTTCTATACAATATTCACATATATACAAGTCATGTGAATTTTAGAATTCATTTTATACTTGATCATTTTCCTCTCATCTCTGTATAAAAAAAATAATTATCCCCTTGCATAATTACTTCACTTACTTCTGATATTCATTTTCAAGCTATTTTTTTTAAAGTAATTTTTATTCTCAAAATTTTTGGGTCTTCACATACTCCCCTCCTAAAAGGAATTGTGTCCCACAATTATATATTGGTTTATTAGTATATTTCAAACATATCAGAAATTCATTCATCTAAGGTCAGTCAAATACACTTAAGTAATATATTAAAGTTATTATAGTTCTAGACATACCTTCAAGCAGAAAATAGATTAGGATGCTTATCCTTCATCCTATCTTCAGCCTCCCAGGTGCAGTCATTCCCATCTAAACTCCATTGGATTTTAACTAGTTTAATTATCTTATTTCTCAGTTTCTTTTCTTCTCTAGCCACAATGCCCACTGGTTCCTTTTTATAAACCAGATTTTCTTGAATTTCAACATGTGTAGGAGATTCAAGAATGGTCTCCTTATCATGCACCCATTTTCTCAATTGGGATACATGAAATACATCATGTATTTTGCTCAATTCCTCTGGTAACTTCAACTTATAAGCTAAAGTCCCTATTCTTTGAACAATTTCATATGGTCCTATATACCTTGGTGATAGTTTCCCTGCTTTTCCAAATCTCAGTATTTTCCTCATTGGTGAAACTTTGAGAAACACATAGTCTCCCACCTCAAATTCTACTGGCCTTCTCCTTTTATCTGCATATGCTTTCTGTCTCTCTTGAGCTACTCTCATTCTTTGCCTCACTAATTCAATTCTTGCAGAAGTTTCTTTTACATTGTTTGGTCCAAGCAACACTCTTTCACCAGCCTCCATCCAACATGCAGGAGATAAGCAAGGCTTTCCATACAGAGCCTCAAATGGAGCCATTCCTATGGTGGACTTGTAGCTATTATTATAAACAAATTCAACTAAATAAATATGATCCTCCCAGTTGCCTCCAAAATCAAGTATGCATGCTCTAAGCAAATCTTCTAAAACCTTATTAACAATCTCAGTTTGCCCATCTGTTTGTGGGTGGTAGGCTGTGCTTAGGTTTAGTCCTGTCCCCATATCTTCTTGAAAGCTACTCCAAAACCTTGAAGTAAACAAAGTATCTCTGTCACTAATGATAGTCTTTGGGATGCCATGCAACCTCACTATCTCTTTCATAAATAACTGAGCTAGTTTATGGGCATTTCTGTTTGAATTTATGGGAATGAAGTGTGCTGTTTTTGTAAGCCTATCAACTACTACCCAAATACTATCATTGCCTCTTCTTGTTCTTGGCAAACCATCCACAAAATTCATTGATATGCTTTCCCATTTCCAAGTAGGCACTTCCAAAGGTTGCAATAGGCCTGAGGGTCTTTGATAATCTGCCTTTACTTGTTGGCATGTCAAACAATTTGCCACATATTTTGCCACTGCTCCTTTCATTCCTGGCCACCAGTAATTCCTCCTAAGATCATGGTACATTTTTGTACCACCTGGATGTATAGTATATTTTGTTTTGTGATGCTCATCCATAACTTCTTGCTTCAGTTCCTCTACATTTGGTATGCAGAGTTTCCCCTTTTTCCTTAAGTATCCTTTAACATCTACCTCATTGTTTTCCACTATCATGCCTTGAGATATCATGTTCTATTTCTCCTTCAAATTTGTATCTTGATTTTGCATTTGTCCTATTTTATCAACCAGTGTTGACTTTAAAGAAATGAGGCTTAATTTACCATATTCAATCATCTCACTGTGTGTCTTATCTGATACACTAGTTTCTTCTTTCACTTCCACCTCACTAAGGATTGTCAAATCCCTAAACTCAGCCATCATTAAGCTTGCCAATTTTGCTTGATGTCTACTTAATGCATCTGCCACTTTATTAGCTTTTCCTGGGGTGTATAATATATCAAGATCATAGGCAGCTAGAAATTATACCTACCTATGTTGCCTCATGTTTAAGTCTTTTTGGGAAAACAAGTATTTAAGTGACTTGTGATCTATAAACAATTCAAACTTAGCACCTAATAAGTAATGTATCCATAGTTTCAATGCATATACTACAGCAGCTAGTTCTAAGTCATGTGTAGCATACCTAGTTTCATTTGGCTTGAGTTGCCTTGATGCATATGCTATGACTCTACCATGTTGCATAAGCACTGCCCCTAATCCAGATCCACTAGCATCTGTGTAAACTACGAACCCTTCATTACCCTCTGGAACCTGTAAGACCGGAGCCTCCACTAGTGCCTTCTTTAATGATGAAAAAGCTTGCTCACACTTCTCTGTCCACACATATGGCTGCTCCTTTTTAGTTAACTTAGTCAATGGGATAGCTATTCTTGCGAAGTCTTTTATAAACTTCCTATAATAGCCTGCCATTCCCAAAAATGATCTCACCTCATTCACTGATTTGGGTCTACTCCATGACTGCACTACTATCACCTTAGTTAGATCTACACTAACCCCTTGTTGTGATACAATGTGCCCCAAAAATTTTACTTCATTCTTCCAAAATGTATTTTTAGAGAATTTGGCTTTTAAATCATGTGCTCTCAGTCTAGACAAAACCAGATGCAAATGTTTTGCATGATCCTCTTCTGATTTTGAATACACTAATATGTCATCAATAAAGACAACCACAAATTTGTGTAGAAAATCTCTAAATGTTCTATTCATTAAATCTACAAAATATGATGGTGCATTTTTCAATCCAAAAGGCATCACCAAAAATTCATATAACCCGTACCTTGTGTTGAAGGCAGTATACTTAATGCTTTCTTACTCTACCTTCATCTGGTGAAACCCAGAGGCTAAATCTAGCCTTGAAAAGATCTTTGCTCCATTTAATTGATCAAATAGATCATCAATTCTGGGGAGTGGGTATTTGTTCTTGATGGTGACTTTATTTAGTTCTCTATAATAAATACACATTCTTAGTGTACCATCATGCTTTTTTACAAATACAACTGGAGAACCCCAGTTTGAACTACTAGGCCTTATGAAGCCTTTTTGCTCTAATTCTTCCAACTGTTGCTTTAATTCTACTAATTCTTTTGGATCCATTCTGGTAGGCTTTTTGATGATAGGACTTGATCCTGGGATCAGCCTTATCTGAAATTCCATTGGTCTATTTTCTGGAATTCCTATAACTTCCCCAAAAACATCTGGATATTCATTCACTACTTTTATGTCTTCTAAAGCCAATTCCTTTTCAGTCATACTCCATATTTGATTAAGACAATTTGTTTTGGCTATTTCACTCATGACTAAAATATTTTTACCATTTTCTGTTTTCAAAGATATAGTGAAATTTTCTAAATTCAAAATTGCTTTGAATTTACTCAACCAATCTACCCCTAAAATAATTCCTATTCCAGGGTATTTCAATACAAACAGATCAGATTTAAACACATTTCCTCCTATGTTTAATTCTACTCCCAAACATTTTAATCCTAGCAAACAAGAGCTACCCAAGGGACTTTGAATAAACAAGGGTTTTTCAACTTTGTTGCATGTGAGAGCTAATTTATCCACTATATCTTGTGAGATTAGTGAATGTGTGGCTCCAGTATCATATATAACTGGGATTGGGTAATTTTTAATTAGAAGTATACCTTCCAATTGTCCAAAGCTCCCCACTGCATTTGCCTTTGCCTTGGCTTCTAGTGCTCCTACTCTTGCTCCTTTCTTGAACTCTGGGCAGTTCCTCTTAATATGACCTTCTTTCCCACAGTTATAGCAGCTGAATGGTGCTTTCTTAGCTGCTTGACACCTGTTGCTCATGTGCCCTTCCTTGCCACAATTATAACAAGTCGCTTTCTTTTTAGCTTCCCCAGTGGCTGCTCCCTCCACTTTCTTATCCATATTCTTTTTTTCATAGGGATGTGCTCTATTTTTCCCCTTCTTTTAATTGTTAGCCCTCATGCTCCTAAATTTTTCCCTTGCATTGTCATGTTGTTCAAAAGAAAGAGTAAGGTCTATGACTTGATCAAATGTCATGTCTTTGTATGGTAACATTGCTCTACTCAAACCAGCATTGAGTCCTTGAATAAATCTTGAATTCTTTGATTCTTCATTTCCTATGAGCATAGTTCCATACTTAGACAAACTCTCAAACTTTTGAGTGTATTCAGTCACACTCATTGGTCCTTGCCTCAGCCTTATAAATTCCTCCAGTAGTGTTGCCTTAGCTGTTGCTGGGACAAATCTTGCCTCAAGCATCTCCTTGAATTGATTCCATGTTATCTCATTTTCTGGCCTTCCTATGATAATCACCTCCCACCAATCCAGTGCTACTCCTTTGAGCCTTCTTGAAGCTATCTGCCTTTTCCTTTGATCATTAATTTGCATGTCTGCAAATATTCTTTCTAAAGTTCTCAACCATGTTTGCACACCCATAACCCCTTCAGTGCCTTCAAAATCCTTGCCTCCTAAGTTTGAAAATGTCTTCAATAGTTTAGCTAATTCCTCATGAGGATTCTGTTCCCTGTGCACTGCTCCTTCTCTAAATGCCCTCACCAAATCTTGCAAATTAACCATTTGTTGTATTAGAGGGTCCTGCTCCATGACTTGGTGGTCTTCCTACCATGATTCACTATTCAATTGCATAGCTAGTTAGTCATATTTCTAATTTAATTATTTTCTGCAATTTATTTCTACTGTGGATATTTATTTCTATCATTATTGTATATATAAAAATAATTCTTAGAATTTTATCCATACAACATGATTAAATAATATATTTATGCTATGTTTTAAAAACATAGCTCTGATACCAACTGAAGTGACCCACTACTTATATTCAATTATTTTAGAGAATTTTCTATTAAGTTTTTTTTTTCTCCATGTATATATATATATACTTCAATGGACCACTTCTCTTAATTTAATTTTCCCAAGATTCCTTATTTTACCAATATAAAAATACTAGTATATGAAATTAATTTAATTCATATATATATATATATATGAAGATATATATATATGACTCTTTGTCTATCAGAGTAATTTAAATTGACAAAGAAATTCAATCACACCTTATTTCTCATATTCCAGTGATATGGTGTCACATAGCCTTTTCTGTTCATTATTCTTTTTCTTTTTTTAAAAAAAAACTCAAGCTTGATTATAAAATCAAATATTATCATTTTTCTTATTTTCTTGTTTTACTTCTCAGATTATTTGATCCCTGGATTTTACAAGCCATATATTTAGATTCTGGGATTTTGTAATTTACCACTATTTGATTCTATGCTAAATATCAGGGTGTTCAAGATAACTCATTCATTGCAGATTAGTCCGGGGTCATAATTCATATTCAGACAATTTTTTGTCTGGTAAGGGTATTCATATTTTGATTTATATATTGTACAAGGATCATATGAATAATCAAGTGTTAAACTGGACTAAAGACCAAGCAGAGAAATCAATATATATTTAGGCAGAGTACATAAATATACTAATCTAAGACTTAGCATATGATTGAAGACAAAAATAATTAAATCCATGTTACAGACCAAATTAATACAAAATTCTCAGATGAACTTATCAAGTAGACAGCTGATGTGTTCTTAAACAATATGTGGAAGTGTCTAAGGAGTTGTGTGGCGATGGTCCTGTCTATCACAAACAGGACTGCAAGTTATTTTAATAGCCTCAGGTTGATCATTACCAAATGCATTCAGACTTGAGTCTTGTATTTAGGTAATAAAATGTGTTAAGCATAGTGTTGTGAGACCTACTAGTATTACAATAATGCCTATGGATCTATTTCACAAAGCAATGCAAACTTCTACTGTAATTTAAATGCCTAGTCTAAGAATTACAAATTTCATTTTCAGGTTTGATATATACTTATATCAATTATAATTCATGTTCATGCATTTCTGGTTAGCCCAGTTTTGGTTCAACTCAATCTTTAAAGATTCATTGAATGTTTTATATTCCTTTCTTTCTATAATTATTTCTACTTTACCATTTTAAGAGCTCATCAGACATTGCCAAGGGAGACATGATCACATATCAAATTATATGACATGATCCCCTATATCATACTTCACCAGAGATTATCCAAATCAGTTACTTAAAACAGAAATCCACAAATACACCTATATAATAATAAAATTCTTACATATCCTTTACTCAGAAAAATAAACACATATCAATCCAGAAAATACTTAAAACTTAATGAAGTTTTTGCCTGGCCTAATTATTAAAACATTTCTGCCAAATTCCTTAAGCATTCTAAATGCAAGTAAATCTTCAAATATCCATGCATGCAAGTTTCTTATGCTTCCTTCCCTGCAGCAACTTCTAGAGCTGCCTCAATAAAAATGAGACACCCCAAATGTTACAAAGCAACAAATAGGGTCAGAAATAAAATTCTGGTATGAGTGAAATCATCAACTTATAGATTCTTAAAACTGTGCAGAGAACATATATATTTGACACTATTCAATTTCATGTTAAACCTGAGCATAGGTGCATTTAAATTTATCTAACAACCATACACCCAAGCATTCATCCATTCAATCCATTCAGTTGTACATGTACAAACTCCTATGGATTTTAGCTTCCTAAAATCCATAGCATAACCTTTCAATCCCATTTTATATTTTATATGGTCTAAACTCTTGCCTTTGAACACAAAGTGTGCATTGCAAAGGACTCAATTCTGTTAACCTTTGCACAGAGGCCTTCAAGACTTGAACAAGTCATGCACATACCTATCATCCACCTGATGATGAGTAGATCAAGGCACCTCTCCTAAACTACTTTGTAATTTAGAGACCATGCTCATTTAATTGCTAAGAAATTTTCTTTTTAATTCCAGAGGTTCTCATGCTCTTCCTTTCTTTACATAAACCCCAAAATTTATTAAACTCACTCAAGGGATTACATCCAATCATACAGAGCATTCATGTAAAATTGCACATCTGTAGATATTCTGGCTTAATTTTATTTTATAAAACTGCCTATATATTTATTTCTAGAGATTTTCCCCATTGCTTACATAAAACTGATGAAACCATAAGAAATACTATATTTATTTTACTGTGAACATAGGATAGGATTTTTAAGAAAAACCCATAAAAACATATTGGTCCATGATCTGAAAAAATTAGCACATGTTTATAGTGTTGCATTGTTCATATCATTTTTAATATGAACTAGGCATGAGCATGAATCTCATTATTCACACTGCCCACTTCATTCTCCTTTGATATCCTATTCCTCAGTAAAACATTTAGTTCATTCTTCATATAAAACTGGATTATAAAATCCATTTCTATAATATGAATATATGTTTGATTATTTATATTTCGAAGCAAAAATTTCAACAATTATAACAACTCAAAACAGATCAAACATTAACCAGAAATCCAACCAAAATACCATCCATGATCAACATGTATTTATTCAGAGAATAAAGCCAAACAGAAAAAAACATATTATGATTTTATATAAAATAATTTGGCTGCCCTTACTTGGGTCTTAATGCCTTAAGTCTTTTTAAATGATTATCACTCACCTTCCTCTCCTCTTCCCCGAGAATACTTTAGCTGGAAGACTGTGTGAGTTTCTCCTTTATATTTTTTTTTGAATTAAACTTCTGTTTTTCCTCCTCAGAGGAAACCTCTGCCTTACCCCTTTGATTTAAATCATTTAACTAGGTTTTTAATAGAGGAAACACCCATTTTATCCTCACAAAAATAAAAGAAGCCTGTATGCATGTTTATGGCTAATTTGGCCATTTTCTTTTTATTTCCATTTCTGGTGAAAACAGTTGTTATTTTGCTTTTCTATGTGCATATTATTTGCATGATTTTTACCTGCACATTGTTTTCCTATGACTCAACTTGACAATGTGTCTTTATTATATCCGAGTTATTTTTTTCATGTTTCTCTTTATAAGTTCAATTTTCAGTTGACCTATTTGATCATTTATTTCTCTCTTGATTTATTTCAAAAATGCATTCATACTCATGAATATTTCTTAACTGATTTTTTTTATTCATTCTAATAATCAAGAGGATTTTTATTTTTTTATTTTATCATCCCTTGCTTCTCTGATCCTATGTATATACTTTCTATACAATATTCACATATATACAAGTCATGTGAATTTTAGAATTCATTTTATACTTGATCATTTTCCTCTCATCTCTGTATAAAAAAAATAATTATCCCCTTGCATAATTACTTCACTTACTTCTGATATTCATTTTCAAGCTATTTTTTTTAATGTAATTTTTATTCTCAAAATTTTTGGGTCTTCACAGATATTCATGCGGGAGCGATGCATCGGGTCTTAGCAAGACCAACTTTGGTTTTCTTATGGTACATTCACAAGATATGTACGATGCTTTGTTAGGATATCTCTTTAATAAGTCCTTTTATATCCTTATTAAACTATTGTAACTACCTATTTATTGCACACTTATTACCCTATCAATTTTGGAGTTACAATCTTTTCAATTTACAATCCTTATGATATGGCCTTCGTCACACATTCCTTACTCTTTTAATTTTTCCAACCCATAGTGGCCTCGCCCATCCTTTCAGAATATGATCGCAACTACTTTTGTGGTCGGAAACTATAGATTAAATTAAAATCAAGTATACATATATATTTATATATAGTACATTTTTGAAAAATACTTTAAAAATAACAAGTATGACACTCATACTTATACCTATCCCCACTGGTCGGGTAACCTAAGCTCTAATACTAGGTGTAAAAACCTGCCTCGAAACGGACCTCATTTTGACCCAATAAAAGCCCGTCAAACCTTAAGCCTATCTCAAGGCGAGTTATTAGGTTGAAAAAACTAAAAACAATTCACGATACATAAAGCCATCTATTTATACTTTCAGAATCTCACAGCGGAATAGATAAAACATAATATCATAAACAAGTACCTATTTCATAAAGTAAACCATTCAAAAACATAACATGTTAGATAGTGTAACATGTTTACATAAAGCCTTAATAGTACAGTATCTCAAAATAATATTTCTATTTGAACTAGGCATAATAAGATACTTAAAAAGCATAAATAGATAGATAACTACCACAAATCTTCACCTCCACCTTCATCCTCTAAATAAGCATTACTCTATCTAAACTTTGTCGTAATGAGGAGTGAGTCAGAAAATCAAATGTATGATGAAATGGAATTCTCAAGCTTTACCACAGTTGTACTTGGGCAGTATCATCTAAATAAGAAATATGTCTTATATATATTAAGATCGTAACAAACATATAAAGTCAACTGTAAGCTCGAAGGCTCTACCAGTCCTACTATACAACTCTTACACAACTAACATCAATGATGCAAGAGAAAGTACCCAAACTAATAAATACCTTTTATTGGAGATTAGGAAAACTCTAACCATTTAATACCTATAAAATATTAAGATCATAACAAACATATAAAGTCAACTGTAAGCTCGAAGGCTCTACCAGTCCTACTATACAACTCTAACACAACTAACATCAATGATGCAAGAGAAAGTACCCAAATTAATAAATACCCTTTATTGGAGATTAGGAAAACTCTAACCATTTAATACCTATAAAATAGGCAGGTCCCCATCACTTAATACATAACACATTTCCAAACTCTAACGCAACTATTGTTAATGATGTGAGAGCGAGAACCTTCAAACTAGTTAATACCTCTTTCCTTTGGACTTAGGCAAACTCTGACCATTTAAGACCTATAAAATAGGCAAGTCAACGTCATTTGAGACATAACTCGAGGCGGGTCCCTAAATGGTTCTCACTAGCTGACATCATAAGAAATCCCATCAGGTCGCTTGGTACTTCTTTTAAAAAGAGGCAGGCCCTACCATAACCACTGAATACCTCAAACCTGAAGCAGACCCCTCCGAAGGATTTCACCTACCATATACAAAATGTAATTTATGACCCATAACCCACTTGTGATGTCTCACATTAATTCGACTATTCGTAGGTACCGGTAACCAGATTAACTGGGCAGGTTTACCATATAGAATTGGGAATGACCTCGCGTCCACTATGGTTATTTTTTATAAGCGATGTCCCACATTAGTCCGCAAAGCCACACCGCTGGTAGCTAGATTTAACTGGACAGACTTCCATGTAGCATGGACTAGCCTCACATCCCTATAACTTAGTCATAGTTTATATGTATATCCACTATATACATACATCATCCTACCCGAATAATAATTGAGGCCATATAAGGTATCCCCTTATTACGCTCATAATTAGAGATTAATTCTCTAATTTACTCTAACTTCCTTCCTATGAATTAATATTACTTAACCATTCTAATAATACTAATTTTATCGTTTAACACACTATAATTAATATGTTATATTACACACACAGAGAGACACTTATATTTTTGTACGAAATTTAGTGTCTAATCATTAAGTTACAACAATTCAGTAATAATTCACTTAGAAATATCAATCTCATACAAATTTATAATTCCAACAAGAACTGCTATTACCATTGCCAAATAAAATAGATTTGTACAAACATGGAATACCCATAACTTGTTCCATATTAATAAATTAGAATCCCTTCTCTGTTTTAAAGAACGGATCTTCACAAATTAGCTCACATATGTTCAATTCAAACTTTATACACATATTTTTGGAGTGAGAAAGGGGTTTCTTATTTACTTAAGTGATAGAAATAGGCGATGCAAACTACAAATAAATTCAGTTCATAATTTACACATCATTTCTAGTTTATTTCATTTTGAACCCTTTAACAGTCTAATTTAAAAAATGGGCAATAGGTTGTTATCCGATCCTAAACAAATAATTAGATTCTAATATATTAATACCAAAAACAATTATAGTCCCCATATATACAAAGATTGATATTTAGTTAGGGAATTTTTTGGGTTTTAGATGTTATATTTTCGTTGAAAAAAATTTCCCAAGGCGTACATCAAACCCAACTAAATATTATTCAATTAAAAAATTATGAAAAACTTGATATTTCTACTCATAGAGAATTGTTTGCTTCCTAAATGGATTTGATGCCAACACGCCCGATTCTCTTTCAAATCCACCTCTTTTGAGGTATACAGCAATATTAATTGTATATAGAAATTAAATCTAGAATAAAAAACTAGAGAGGAATAGAATGAGAAATCAAAAGAATAAAACAACTATACCTTTTACCTGAAACCCTAGTGGATTCGGGAATCTAAAGAAGAAGAAGAAGAGATCTGATTTATACCTCAGCTAATCCTCTATTAGATCTTCCTCTTTTGAATATATAACAAACGGATTGTATATATAAATTGGATTTCAGAAATCAGAAGATAGGGAGAAGAATTATTAATTCAAATTAGTGATTAGAAATTATAATTACTTACCAGAAAGTTTACTGTTTCTAAAACCTTAAGGGGAAAGATTTTGACATAGCTTCACTAGTGTTCCCAAAATTTTATGAAGGAAAAATGGGGGTCTTGGGGTCTATTTATAAATGTGGAAAGGAACGACGGCCGTTGGATTAAAAATAAACAATTTTGGAATGGTTAAAATAAAAAAACCCAGCTGCCTCAGAACCCAACCGGTCGGCCACCTCGATCTACCGGTCGACTACTAGTGGTTGACTAGTCCTAGTTCAGGGGTCGACCGGTTCCTTTATTGTGAATTTATGTTTTCTTCTCCGTTTATATTTTATTTATCAACTTAATTAATTATCAAGCACCATTAACGTTAACCTTATCCTTAACATTACTTCCAGCCTAAGCCATTATATTGAAATTCAAAATACAAACTTTTAATTTGAAATTCAATTATTTAAAATTTAAACTTGTTTGAATTAATTTCAATTTGAAACATCAAACGTCCATAACTTTTTCATTTTAGCTCCGATTTCAACATATTATGTATGGAAATTGAATAGAAACTCGCCATAGACTCAATGGTGCAAAATCCATGACAAAATTCCAACATTTAAAAAATTTCCATTTTTAACCTTATTTTAGTTATCTAATTTCTTATTAAATTTTGTAAGGTGTTACAAATGCCAACCACTTTGGTCGTGTACTTGATCAAAATGGATAAGTACAAAACAAATGGAAATGTCCAGCATCCATCCTGAAGTCCGAAGCCTCGTCTTCCACATTCAGATTAGTCGGCACGTCTCTTAACCCTCATTTACACCTAATTCCGTTTGTTGGATTTTCGCATGTACGAAATCTCAACGCACAAGATATTCCCTAACATTCAATCATCACTAAATCGGCGTTTTCAACCAAAAACAACCAAAAAAGAAAACATGCAACCAACAAGCATACATATATCCAAAACAGCATATATACAACATGTATAATACATCCATACCAACCAACGAGGAAATCATATAGCAAAATAGCCCAAATCTAATAATTCCCTAAAAATGGCACGTCAATGAGAAAAATATGATATTCGATATAAAATAATTTAAAATAATTTTATTTTATTTTATAAAAATCCGGTACGTGTCTAAGTATAGGAAAATCACATTTTAAAATCAAAAATCATTCCAGAACGTCATTCTAATACTACACAAACAATCATAGTATGGTAGTTGACAATATCACTCACCTCAACTACGCTTTCCAAACCATGCCAAAACATAGTCTCTCCATCACGAGCGCATTGAAAGAAATTGCATTCAAAAAGGACCACGTATGCAAAAGATACGCATATAATAAGAATCAAGATAAATTTATAATAGTTAATTAACAAACTGTGACGACCCGCTATTTTGAACCATTCAAATCGACAATGCACCACACATGTCAGACTTGAATTGCTCAAAACAACAGATTGTTATTTATATTTGGCAAAATTTAGCACGGTAAATAAACCAATCACAGAATCATTGACACAAAGTAATACAACAATATGTAGCGGAATAGATAAATAGTAGTTCATGAAGCTACTACATAAACATCAAAGTACAAAGCAAATACAACATAAGTCCAAATACAAAGAAGTCTCTAATACATAAGCAAATGACAAGTCTGAACACAAACAACTGGAAATAACTAAAATAACTGAGAAAACTAAAAAGCTGAATAGATAAAAGATAGATCTCCAAGAAAAGTGCCAAGCTCCAATGGTGAGTCTCAAATGTTGTAATACTCAGGCTGACCCGAGCATAAAGCAAAACACAAAACACTCGAGTCAAGATTAACAATCTTATGCAAGCAAATCAACTCAAGTGAAATGTCCAAATGAAGTGCAATATAAGTTAAAGGATGTTTGGGATTTCCATCCTTTAAGGATCCGTGGAAATATCTACATACATAGTACAATACACTACATAGATAATGTCTATTGTAAAGTAAAATATTAAAGTAGCAATAAGGCGTTACCCATATCCCCCTTAACACATTTTTATATAAATGTCGTAGTCTATATAGTACCGTAATTCCTCCGTAAACTAGAGGGCTATCACAGGGCACTCCATAGTGTACGATACAAACCAAACTTGTAACGACCTGTAAATTTTAAATAATTTTATTTGTTTTATTTATATATTTAATTGAAATTGTGTGAAATTTTAAACAATAAAATTTTGAAATAAAAAATTAATATTTGAAATGCGTCCATTTTAACATGGCAACCGGTAAATTTTCATCAGATAATTTGAAAGTTTATTTTCTAGTGTAATTTTATTCCAATTTATATCAGTTAAAATTAATGATAATAAAAGTGTTCTGAAACCTAAATATGTCAACATGAGAAAATTTATTTAGAACACTCTGAACAAGACTTCGTAAGCCGTTTCATGAAATTCAGACGTTTCTAGCTCCGTTTGGATTGTTCCTTACGGAATAGCAGCATTTTCGGTACCGATTATCGACTTTTGATCCGATGATCGTACCATTGACATCTGAATACCGTTTTGATCGTCTCGTTGTGCTGATCTCTGTAGTATAGTCATTTGGATGTTTTGAGGTTCGGGACGCGACAGAAACAATCAAACTGTGCGTCGTACCGGTACCGAAATTGGTGACTTTTGATTTCCTTTCTTTCAAATTTGAACAGTGGCCATGGAAATAAATTGCTTTAAATTTTTTCCGGCCGTATCACTTGAGACCGTTGCACTGCTTCAAGAATTTCACCTGAATAAGAGCTGGACCGACATATATATATATACACACACACGTTCAATTGAACCGACTCTTCCTCTCTCCTTTATTTTTTTTTCTTTTTCACACGCCTCCTCCTTCACAAAAAAAAAGAAAAAAGAAAAGAAAAAGGGAAAGAGTCCAACAGTCGAAACAAGCAAATCACCTGTTCAATCTGCCTTCCCCTCTCTCTCTGCTGAAACCTCACATCTACCCTTCATCTGACCTTCTTCCACCCAACAATTGCAGCCTCTGCCTCATGCAAACACCCTCCAACTGATTCCCTCCTCTCACCCATCAACACGTGAATCACCTCGGCCTTCTTCCCGTATATATATAAAAGTTATATAATTTATAAACTTTCGTATATATTAGTGTATGTATTATAGTTTATATATAAGCTTATATTTATAATCTGTTAAGTGTTTATATAGAGGATGTTTATAAAATATGTAATTGTAATAGTTTTATATATTAAATGTTAGTGGACTGTTAGGTAGGCGAATATATTTATTTTGCAACAGTATATATATATATATATATATATAAGCCACAGCGTTTTCGAATAGTGTATATATATTAGATTTTATGTTAAATTGTTATCTCGGCTTATATTGTATATTTAATAATTGTTAAGTTTTGATTTTGTTGTATGTATGTTTTATATATATAGTTTATTCAAGTTGGAATTTTGTATACACATCTAGTTTATATATTTGTTAATATATATATGAAAGTTCTATAACAGAATTACTTATGGATAAAATTGTATGTGTCTATATATATAAAGTACATCACTGATTGCAGTTTTATATTAGTATATATATAAATATTTTCAGTTGTATGTTTATATTTCGGTTATAAAAGTTGTAGATCTACTTATTGTAAAACAGTTTCGTTTATTCTTTTTTTCTGTAAAATGTATATAAATATACGGTAGTTAAGTGAATGCGTATGTAAACTCTGGGATTGTCTGTCGTACAATATATATATCTGTTGGTTTCAAGTGTTATTCAGTTTTGTAAACTGTTTATATATGAGTATATACACGGTTATTTCATTTAGTTGTAAATTTGGCTGAGTGTTAAAGTATAAAGTTGGTTATTTATTTAATTGCTTGACTGTATATATTTTTTAGGTTATTGGTATGACTAGCAAATGTATTTGTATTCAAATCTATGTTGTAGTTGGTTATGTATATATATACCGTGTTAAGCTATATAATACTATTAGCTATATATATAATACTGTTTTGAATATATTGATTTATTTATCGATTTGAGTTTATTTTATAAGGGTCTCCTTTGGTTTTTCTATAATATTTAAAGCCCGACATCTCTATTTATGTATAAACCTTATTTATATTGATATACATAGTATCTAAAATATAATGTAATATATTTAAATTTAAAGGTGTCTGAATTTAGAGTATGATTTATATATATCCGCATAGTTATTTATATATATATATATATATATATATATATATGAATAAATTTTCTTATACCATTTATCGCCATCAATCCAATTGATTCGATTTTTGTCAACTCCAAGCTGTCAGCCTTGTCCGTCTAATACGTGCCAATCTATTTTGCTTTGGGAGTCGTGCTTGCATATCGTAACTCATCTTATTCTCGTCCATCTCTAGCCTCGAAAGGTGAGCAATCACTCACGATAAACGTTCTTTTATTTATTAAATTTGATTTCAATTGAAACGACAATTGAAATATGCTGCTGTTAGTTATTTACATTGTTATATATGCTATTATCTCTATCTGATCACCTATGACATCTGACACCATTATCTGTTATTTATATTGATGATATATGCATGTTATATTATTTCATATCTGTTATCACTCTGCAAGTTCCCTGTTAGTATATAATTCACTATGGGTTGAAATGATACATACCTGAACGATCTGTAGAATAAGAGAAAATTGTTATGGGTTGAAATGATAAACCCAAGCGATTTTCATTAAATTGAATTTTGGATTGTGGGTTGAAAAGATATATACCCGTATATATTTAAATTGCGGATTGAAATGATAAATATCTGTATCACTTGACCATAGGGTAGAAAATAATATACAGACACCGTTGGTCTATATATATAAATATTTTTGAAAATGATTTCTATGGCTTTGAAAAGAAATATATGGTTTTGATAAATATTGATTTTAAAGATTTATTAAAGTTGATTTAATAATGTTGATAAATAGTATGTTTAAGTATTTATTTAATATCTACATTTTCAAATATAGAGTTTATAATGATTTGAAATTGATTTGAAATTATATTATTTAAGAATTATACATAAATAAGTTTGATTTGAAATTTATTGAATTTGAAATTTTAAAGAAGTGTTTTACAACTTGAAACTTGATTAAAGCCGACTTAAATGGATATTTCAAACTTATATAAAATTAAATGGGATATTTTGTAAATTGAAGTTGTATTCAAATGATATTGAAATAATTAAGTAAATATTTCAAAACTAAATAATAGAAAAGTGAATTGATATATATAAAATTTTCAAATTTAGTTTTGAAATGTGGAATATTTGAAGCTTTGAAATGTATTTAAATTGAAATGGTATTTATGGTTCAAATCGGTATCTGAAATCGATATAACTTGAAAATGTTTATTTGAATTGGAATTGAAATTGATGGTTTAGATTTGATTAAATTTGAATATGGAATTTGAATTGATTTCAATCGATTTGTGAAAGTCGAGGAAACTATTTTATTTTATAAAGTAATTTAAAATTCTATTTAAAACTATTGATAATTTACTTTATAAATTTATTTTAATATAAACTATTTTAATATAAATCATTTTTAATATAAACTATTTTTATTTATAAACTATTTTAACTTATAACTATTTATATAAACTATTTTATTTATAAACTATTTTATTATATATACTAATTTTAATATCAAACTGTTTAAGGGAAAGGTTATGATTTCCAAAATGTTATAATTTCAAAGTGTTATGATTTCCAAAATGCTATGATTTCAAAGCTGTGACTTCCAAAGTGTTTTGATTTTAAAAGACTATGATTTCGAAAGCGTTATAACTCTGGGAAGTGATTGATTTTTGGAAATGAATATATTTGAAATGAAAAATGATATCGTATTGATCTGGTTATGGAATTGAAAATGATATTTTGGTTTTGAAGTATAAACTATTTTGAAATGACCGCGGTGTTATAATAACGTTTGGTTGTTAAAGAGACCGGGATCGGATATGGGCATACTCTCTGTCGATACCGAAATCCACTTTAACAACTGTGTACGCGGTGGAGATTCCAGAATGAAGTAGGATGGTGGCGATGATTCCTATTGAGGTTTGAACGTGGACCCGACTCCCGTGAGTTGGCATAAGGTGGCTAAAACAGGAGCAATTGACGGGCCAATGAGGTAGCACATCTGATCGGACACACTCCATCGTATGCCATTCTATTACTTTGTGATTGATTTGGTGGCCACCTTTCGATTTTGATTGGGAGTGTGTTCCGAGGTGGGAGGTAGTGGCTGCTATGCGTTTCCACCAGCCCGTGTGCGTAATTGGTATATCTACCCTAGCATTGCCTTGTTGTGCCGTGTCACCTACCATACCGAGCTTTACTACGAGTTTCTATTTGTGTCGTACCTATGGAGTATCTTCTCGTAGCCACTTGAGGTATGCAGGTACTGTATAGACTATTGGCACTATTATGTGTTAAGGGCTATATGGGTAACCCCTTAACGCTTGTTAAAAGTAATTTTATTTTATATTAGACATTATAATAACGTATATTACTACATAGTAGATAGTTTGAAGGATCCTTAGAGGATGGTTATCCCAAACATCCTTTGAGTTACTTGTATTTCAGTTGATATTTCACTTGAGTTGGATTTATTGATATAAGAATGTTAATCCTGACTCGAGTGTTTGTGTTTTGCTTTATGCTCGGGTCAGACTGAGTGATACTGTAACGACCCGCCATCCTACATCCAGGAAGACGCATCGTTTTGAAGAAAAGAAAGAGGTGAGAAAGTAGAAAAGAAAGAGAAGAAGAAGAACAACAACAGAATCTCAACAGCGGAACGAATAAATTATATTAATAACAAAAGTATTACATAATATACAACACTTATCAGAGTTACACAACATATACATCACATACTAGACAGTTATAAACATCTGTCTAGACATTACAACTCAAATACAATACAAACACTATCACAGGGATCTACACAGCGGAATACTATATCTACGAACGCCGAAGCCTCCTGCTCCATTGCTCCTCCAGAATATTCGTCAAAGCTAAACCTGAATCCCTTGGCTACTCGTAAAAATTTGAGTACCCAAGAGTTTATAAAACAGAAATAAACACTTGGGTCAGACATGGGTCTGGTGTGAGTAACAGGTTAAAGTTGCTTAACTTTGAAAACCATTTGAAAAGAAAAGGTATCTCGTAAGACTTCCCGCACATAAACACGGAAAAGTTTTTACCTTACGATAACCAAAACATTTGATAGGAAATCCAGTTATATTATAATAGGGTCTAGGGTTTTCAAGTAAAATACAGAAATAGCTGGAATGCTTACATCTCACGTTCCAACATAGTTGGGCACAACTAAATCGTACGTCACTTATTGGATTTTGGATTCCATACAATGGCAGGGCTACCGGGGTACCGCCCGTCACAGTACGTGGCCTAGATCACCGTACCGAGGATCACTCCCAATCCCCTGCAACACAAAGCCGGAACCATCCCTTACTGGATAATTCCGAACAAGACAATCCCGCAGTTGTTTGCAACCAACTGCCCACACAGCCGAATAATAAGAAGGGACTTCTAGACAGGGATATATCTCGCTCTCAGTGGGCGCTACCCACGAAGCCTTGCTGCACCTCCCCTGTTTTAGACATTCCCGGTTGATGAGGCTTGAGGCTACGATTACCTTTAATCAGAACACATCACTTAGAATGCTCATCGCCCTCCTGACGATGTTCTGAAAGCATTCAATCCATACAAGTTCGTTCCGGGTTCGAACGAAACCGAAGACATTATCTCGTTACACTCATTTTGGAATCACCCTCAGAGTTAACGACAATAACCCTTGCACTCTGAATCTTCATCTTCACTTGAGATTCACGACCTATCGTTAATTTGGATCGATGTGGTATTCGGATATCCAAATCTGGAAACCCGATCCCGGTCTCATCGAAATCCAAAACGTATCTTTTAAGGCCAAGTTGTTTTAAAGTTAAAACAATTCTATTCTATTATCTATATACATACAGATAGATAATTCACAATATAACAACAGATAACCATATTATCATCATACACAGATAATTCATATTATCATCACTATGTAACCAAACATCCATTTTACACAGTATCAATTATCTCCTATTTGAGATCTCAAACCATTCAAGGTAAACAATATCATACATCCATACATAAGCAATGATCTATTAATCATACTAAAATTAATTTAAAATGAATTAAATTAATTACTTCATCTCTAATTAATTTAAAGTAAATTAAATTAATTACTTCCATCATTATCAATCTTGCTTAAATCATTATTAATTAATTATCAATCAATTAATCAATCACCATCAAATTATTCATCTTAATTAATCATCCTTGATTAATTAACATTTAATTATATTCAAGTAATTAGTATTAAATTAATTTCACAAATTAATTACTCTTTATCATTTACAGTAATTAACCTTCAATTACTTCATTAATTAATTAATTATAATTAATTAATCACTTCATTTATTAATTATTCCTTAATTAATCAATTCTTAATTACATCATTAATTATATTAATTAATGATCCTTAATTACATTTTATTATAAATTACTTTATTTAAATTAATTACATTAAGTAATTAATCTTCAATTAAATCATAATTATTAATCACCTTTGATTAATCACATTCAGTAATTAACTACCCTTAATTACTTTTTTAAATAAATAAATTATTCCTTAATTAATTTCTTAATTAATCCCTAGATTAATTCCATTAAGTAATTAACTACCCTTAATTACCTCTTTAATTACATTAGTAATTATCCATTAATTACTTTCCTAAGTAATTATACTTCATTAAATTACATTAAGTAATTATCTTAAATTAATTAAACTTTATCAATTAACTTAACCAATCAAATTAAACTCAATTAATTAATTATATTGACAAAGAATAGTTCTTACACCTCGAGTCTTCACTTGCTTCATTTGGATTTCACAAACATGCACACATTTATCATCCAAATGTTCACAGAAAATTAATATAGATACAAACATTCTTGCTTCAGAGATTCACACGCAACCACATTTATACTTAAGCATTTTCAGAAAAGATGTTACTCCCCTAGAACAAATTTATCTATTTGTTACAAGGATTCAATGTATGTTCTTTAATTTGTGAATCTAGAGGTTTGAATTTTTACTTATACAAATCTTACTGTGTTGTTCTAGATTTCCAGAGTCATTTACATGTTTTCTCAACTTAAATACAATTTAAAACTAAGGTTTATGATTTATCAGACAAGTTCCATTTGAAACTTAAATTCAAACATAGTCAAGATCAAAAGGTTTGAAGTTTTAAATCAGAACTTGAATACTGGAATATATAAACAGAGGGCACAAAGAAGAAACAACATGCATATTATACAGGATATATATACCCAACATATAACATACAATACACATTTACTTCAACTTTCATAGCATGAACTCAAATTTTACCTACTTAAAATTTTAAGAGTGAAGTTACTCACCAAGAACAAATAATGAACAGATCACTTATAACCAGCATGCACAAAAATAGCAGACATTCAATTATCAATACATATTTATATTCAACCATCTAACATGCATCCAATTTTATTTTAAATATAAGGTTACTCACCTAATTAAAGAAGACAGAGCCTTCAGATTTTTGAAAACAGCCTTGAAATCTTTTGAATCCTTAAAACTGAAATGCTTTTGCTTTTGATTTGAAAACATTAAACTTGACTTGAGTTGCTGAAGTAACATGCTTCATGATTTTAAATGAAGTTTCTTTAAACTTGAATCTTGCTTGTTCTCCACAACAGAATTGAAGAAATGCAGGCTTGATTCCAGGTATTGAAGATGAAAACAGACTTTATTCCCAGGTTTATGAAATGAGTTCAAGCTTTTGTTGTTTTGATTTTTGAAGATGCTTAACAGGCTATTGAATTTGAATAGATAGTGGTTTGAGGATTTAATTACAGATTTTGTTTTGAGGAGGGTTTGCTTTAGGATTTGTACAGGCTGAAAATATTTCTCAAGTTTTGAAAAGAGAAAAATATGGAAAAAGAATGAACGTAGGGTAACATATGTATGAAGGCTGAAATGATTTAATAAAAAGAAAAAGAAAAATTGAATTAAATGTGACACTTGTCCTATATCATATTAATTATCTAACACTTGTAGAAATGAGGCTTAAGGAAAATAACATGTGTCTTTATTTTGTTACACTTGTCTTTTTAGTAATTAATACATATATTTATTTATTTTAAAATGTAAATAAAAGCTTTTATACTAGTTTACTATTTATAGATACTTACCTAAATGTATATATGCATTTCTCTTTTGAAGAAAATGTAAGTAAACAAATTATATAAAATTAAAAGCTTATCCAAATATTTTTAAAATGTTTATTCTTTTAATTTCTATTATAAATCCATATTCATATTCAATTTAAATTTCAAAATCCAATTTAAAATCAAGTTATATATATGCATATATAACTACCATTTAAATAACAATTTTATCTATTTATGTTTATAAAAACAAAGTATTATAATTATTATTTGAAAATATCAAATTTGACAAATTTAAATAATTTATAAAAGAGATTATAAATTACTTCTATTATTCAATGAATCAATACCATATATAAATTGTATTTAAACTTCTATGTTTAAATCATATATATCAAATAATATGTAAAAAGAAATAAACAAACCTTTTTATTTAAATTTAAACTTTAAGCTAAAAATCTATTTTAACAATTAAACATTTATAGTATGTATTTTAAACTATATAGTTATTTATTTAAATGTCTTTGGAAAGCTTAATATTAATTTAAATCAAAATTTCCAAATTACCAAATATTTGAAAACATAATTTCATTTGTTAAATTCAGATCAACTCATCTATTTACAATATATACAATTATATATATATAAATAGAAATCATTCTATTAAACTTTTAAAAGATAAATTACGAATTAAATATTTATTTAATTAGATTATTAAATTTATTCAAATTTATTAATAAAGATCATCAAATCAATTTAATTTTAAATATAGATTATTAAATTGATATTGTCCAAATTCCCGGGATATCACAGATACAGTATTCGAGACTCACCTTTGGAGTTGGAGCTTCGGTTGGAGATCCAGCTATCTATCCAGCTTTCAGTTATTCAGTTGATTCCAATAATGTATTCAGATCTTGTATTTGACTATTGTATTGAGATATCTATGTATTCGAGACCTCTGTTGTATTTTGTTTAACTCTGTTATATATATAGTAGCTTCATGAACTACTATTCTTTTGTTTCCGCTACATTATTATTATATTACTCTGTGTCTGTGATTCTGTGACTATTTATTTACTGTATATGCCGAGTTTTGCCAAATTTAAATTAACAATCTGATATTTTGAGCAATTCAATTTCCGACATATGTGGATACGAATGGCTGAAAATTTCAGGTCGTTACAAACCAAACTCCATAGTGTACGACACAAACCAAACTCGTAGTGGGCGCGATTAGGATAAATATGACAAGGCACGCGAGGCAATGCCCAGGGTAGGATACTTCCGTTTTGCACTCCCGAACTGGTGGTAAGGCATAGCAGCAACTACCTCCCACCTCGAGACACACTCCCAAATCAAGGTTGTGCACACCAAAATCAAATCACAAAAGTAATAGATATGGTTTCGAAAAAGCATGCTCGATAGGGGGAGTCACCCCACTTGGCCCGTTATAGCTCTTGTTTTAGTCATTTTAATTATGACCCGAAAGTCAAGGCTATCCATAATCGTTCTCTTACTTCATTCCAGTAGCATTCACCAAACCATCCTACTTCATTATGGATTCTCCACCACGTGCACAGTTGTTAAAGTGGTTTTCCATATTAGCAGAGAGTATGACAATATCCGATCCTAGTCTCTTTAACAACCAAACGCTTATTTCACACCGTGGTCATTTTATAAAATCACTTTAATAAAATCTCAAATTAAAAATTAAAATCAATAATTAAATATCTAACTTCAATTATATTTAATTTAGAAAATATTCACTTAATCACCTTTAATCAAATCAAATTATAAAATCATGTCTTTAAAATCAATAAGTTTCAATCAATTCTTATTTGAATTCAATTCTTAAAACAATATCAATTACAAATTAATCTGACTTACCTTTCCAAATCTCATTTATTAAAGTTATTACAAAAGTTTGTTTTATTACATTAATTTAAATTTATTTAAATATTTTAAAGCATAATATATATATATATATATTAAATTAAATGTTATATTATGTATTTTAAAAATAAAGTTATAAGTAAAACTTTAAAATTTACATTTAAAACTTAACTTATAATTTAAAATCCCTAAAACATATAGTTTTAAAATCTAAATTTTACATATATATATAAATAAAAATCTTTATATTAAATTTTAAAAAAAAATCAATTTTTATTAGAACACATATTTCCAAAATTTCATAAATCACTTCAAAAACAGACCAACGGTGTCCGTATGTAGTTCTATCCTATGGTCAAGTGATACAGATATTTATGATTTCAATCCACAATAATTTAAAATTTACGAGTATATATCATTTCAACCCGCAATCCCAAATTTCCAAAACCAATAAAATCGCTTGGGTTTATCGTTTCAACCCATAACGATTTTCCCTAATCTATAAGATCATTCGGGTATGTATCATTTCAACCCATAGTGATTTCCTAAAGCTAAGGGAACTTGCAGCATGATTGGCATAAAAAAATATCATAACACATAACTTGCATAATGAATTACATAACATAGCACATAACTTACATAACAAATTACATACAATAACACATATTCATATTTAACATAACATGTGACACAAGAATTTCTTATCATAACATAATATAATATGTCATCATTTCTACCATAGCACTTAGGTGACTTTTTTTTTACAAACATAGCACATATATGGCATATTACTTTTTCTTCCTTTTTCTTTTTTTTTTCTTTTTATTTCATAACACATTTTTTTTACATGGCACATAAGTTACATATTTTGACATAACATGAGTGTCCATAATACATAGCAAAATTCAATATAGCATATGTGGCATATTCGTGGCATATTCTAACATAACATACTTATCATCAATAATCACATCGTGTCGCAAATCATAAATGAACATAAATGATTATTTAACATGTCAAAATTCATATACAAAGCTAAACAAAATTCTAACTATCGCAACATTTCATATAACATTCCAAATGATGTTTATTCAGTTAGCATAAATTATCAATCATGGGTGAATGACTCACCTTTACAGGTTAGAGAATTTTGACAACACAAAAGCTACCAACTTGAATAACAATTCCAACAAGCGCTAACAATTTCAAACAAAAATTCCAAAGCAAAGCACGAACTAGACTTTGTTGATACGCTAAGATTTTGATCAATAACAATGTGCTTCAACAAAAAGGAAGAGATATGTGCAAAGCTAAAGGAAGAACGATGAAGACCAATGATAAACATAAGTATGATTTTTATATAGGTCTTAGTTTAGATTTATTGTTAAAATCTATCCTCAAGAGGCTTGCACAAACACTAGAACACATTTTATAAACTTCATTTTTTAATAAACATTCACTGTGCACAATTTAGTAGTTCAGTCGACTAAACAGGGATGACCAGTCGACTGAACCTGTGACACATACACAAACATGCACAGTTCCAGTCGACTGAAGTTCCTGCTTAGTCGACTGAATTTGTTCCTAAAAATTTTACTTCATATTTTCAGTCGACTGAAATCCCTGCTCAGTCAACTGAATTTGAACCTGCGAATTTTCACTGAAAAGACACCTTCTTCTTCCCAAGAGTTGCAACCATTCTCCAATGGTAATGGATGCATCTCTTGCCTGAATCTTTTGCAAATAGATACACCTCTTCTATACCTATAAATACATGTTCCTATCATTTGCAAATCACCAATTCTAATTGCTTTAATCTCTCTATTTTCTTGAACATACTTTCAGATTTCTTAAGTTTTCAAAAGCAATCACAAAGCACTTCAATTGCTTGAATCTCTATTTTATCTATAACACCTTTTTGATTCATAGCAATTCACATTTCCTAAATCTTCACAAACACTTTGCATACTCTCGAGGATAAAATTATAGGAAAATTGTACTCAATTAGACTCATTAGTGTTATCAAGAACACAACAAGTCAGAAATACTCTTTGTTTTTTTATAAATTCACATAGCCTCTTTCAGAATTCGACAGATCACCAAATATATACATGAATATATATATTTCTCTTTTTTTTATAAAATAGAGGAGAAGAGAAGGGGATAGGGGTTCGGCCTTTGTGTTTTTGGGTCAGGTTTGGGTGCGCCAAGGAGGTGGATGCTTAGGGTATGGGTGTGGCTAGGGTTAGGGTGGAGTTGGTGGTCGAATTGATGGAGTTTGGTGGATGGTAGAGTTCGGCTATGGCCTAGGGAAGGGCTACGGTTTTCGGCCTATGCTTGGTGGATGGTGGCCAAGAGGAGGAGGGGAGGAGATGGCCGTGGAGATGGTGGAGGGCGGCGACAAGGGAGGAGGAAGGTTAGAGTTTTAAATAGAGGAGGGATGGAGTTTTAGGATTTGAGAATTTTGGAGTTAGGGATTTTGGAATTATGTAGATTTGAGGAAGAAGAAGGAAGAGTATGCAGAAAGTTTCTCAAATGAGAAATTTCTATACGTACTTTAGTTTTAGTCAGATAGGAAATAGAAGGTCAATGGGTGGGAAAAGGAAAGGTCCAATGTCTCTTAGGGTTCCTAAGGTCTCTTGGTTTACTAAGGATCCCATTAGACCAAACAAACCCAATAAGACTTAGTCAAAAAAAAGAACACAAATATACAATGCAAATTTATGTCAATATTTCACATTAATTTATATTTTTAGAGCAATACGAATTTGATTTTGAAGAAACGAAAAGTGGAGAGGAGATTAGAATTCAGTCTAGTATCATATAAGAAGAATAAAGTTTAAAAATTCAAATTTAAATTTTCCAACCAAAAGTCAAACTTTGACTAAGTTTGACCAAAATTTGAAATCATAAAATTTTCTATTTTATTGAGTTTGGAAAAAAATATTACTCAATATTCAAAAAATTTATTGTTTAAATTCAAATATAATTAAATTTTCAAATAAAATTCCTTTTAAAGTTTGACTGAATTTACGGGTCGTTACACTCTCACCCACTCAAAACTTTTTGTCCCCAAAAAGGAATGAGATAGGAGAAAAGAAACAGCAGAAAGATAAGATAGATTTGAAACGAAAAGTACTTGATACAAACAATTCAGGATTCGAAGTGCGCATGGACTCCTCGGACTCCCATGTGTAATCCCGATCATCTGTACTCCATTGTACTTTGACTAGACTGACAGATTTCCTCCTAAGCTACTTCATACCTCTATCGACAATACGAAGTGGCTTCCTCTCGATAGTGAGATTTGGCTCGACGTCCAAATTCTCTAATAAAGTAGGCTGAACAATCAAAGATGGATCATGAAGGTATTTGCGAAGATGAGAAATGTGAAACATATTATGAACACCCGATAGCTTCTCAGGCAAATCTACTCTATAAGCTAAAAGGCCAACCCTTTCCAAGATGCGAAAAGGACCAATGAATCTAGGAGCAAGCATCCCTCTCTGACCAAAGCGAACCACATTCTTCAATGGCAAGATCTTACGAAAAACCTGATCACCCACTGAAAATTCCAAATCTCTCCTCCGCCTATAAGCATACTTCTTCTGCCTATCCTGAGCAATCCTCATCTTCCTCCTAATCTCCTCAACCTTCTCAGATGCTTCCCGAATCATATCAGGCCCAAGAACTAAACGATCGCCGAATTCAATCCAGCAAGATAGAGATTTGCAAAATCGTCCGTAAAGAGCGGCAAATGGAGACATCTCGATACTTGCCTGAATTCAAAAGGATGGGATTTAATTGATTTAAGCTTAAGATGATTTAAATTTCAAAATAAAGTTATACTTGATAGCTGTTATTATAAGTGAATTTAACGAGATGGAGACGATCTTCCCAAGATCTTCCATAATCAAGAACACAGGCATGAAGAAGACCTTCCAGAATCTGATTCACTCTTTCCGTCTGACCATCAGTCTGAGGATGGTAAGCAATACTAAGGTTCAAACAGGTACCCAAAGCTTCCTGAAAAGCTTGCCAGAAGCTGCTGGTGAAGATAGGATCACGATCACAAACAATGCTAGAAGGAACACTATGGAGTCTAATAATCTCCCTCATATAAACCTCAGCTAAGCTCGAAGCGGTTCGATTCGACTTGACCAGAATAAAATGAGCAGATTTGGTCAATAGATCAACAAATACTCTCGTTACCCCTTCTAGTCCTCGGTAAACCATCAATAACTCTATAGAAACCTGATTCCACTTCCAAATGGGAATCTCAAGGGGTTGCCACAATCCAGCGATCTTCTGGTGGTCAGCCTTAAGCAGTTGACAAGTGGCACGCCTACTAACAAAAATGGAAACATCCTGCTTCATACCATTCCACCAATACAGCTTCTTCATATTATGATACATCTTGGTAACTCCATGATGAATAGAGAGTCTGGACTGATGATTCTCCTTGTAACAACCTGGTATTTCGAACCATTCACATCCACACATGTCGGACTTGAATTGCTTAAAATATCATATTGTTAATTTATATTTAGCAAAACTCGGCATATACAGTAAATAAATCAATCACAAAATCACAGACATAGAGTAATATAACAATAAGCAGCGGAATAGAAAAATAGTAGTTCATGAAGCCACTATAAAACACCAGAGTATGAAACAAAATACAACAGAAATCTCAAATACAAATGAATCTCTAATACATAAGCAACTGACGAGTCTGAACAAAAATGATTGGAATAAACTAAAATAACTAAAAGCTGGATAGATATATCTTCAAATAAAGCTCCAATCTCCAAAGGTGAGTCTCAAATGCTGTTACACTCAGTCTGACCCGAGCATAGAGCAAAACACAAAACACTCGAGTTAGGATTAACATACTTATATAGTAAATTCAACTCAAGTGAAATGTCAACTGAAATACAAGTAACTTAAAGGATATTATGGATTTCCATCCTCTAAGGATCCGTGGAACTATCTACTATGTAGTAATATACGCTATTATAATATGTCTATAGTAAAGTAAACTATTAAAATAGCGTTAAGGCATTACCCATATCCCCCTTAACACATTTTATATAATGTCGTAGTCTATACAGATACTGTAAACTCCACTCACAAGTGGGCTATCAGGGAGCACTCCATAGGTACGACACAAAACAAACTCGTAGAAGGTGCGATAGGGCATGTAACAAGGCACGCAAGGCAATGCCAGGGTAGATATACCGTTTGCACTCCCAGACTGGTGGTAACGCATAACAGCTACTACCGCCCACCTCGTGACACACTTCCAAACCAAAGGTGCACCCAATCAAATCACAAAAGCAATAGAACGGTATCGAAGAAATGTGCTCGATCGGGGGAATGACCCCACTTGGCCCGGTATAGCTCCTGTTTTACCCACATCAAGCTAACTCACGGGAGTCAGGGCTACGTAAATACCATATAGAATCGTCGCCAAACCATCCTACTTCGTTCTGGAATCTCCACCACGTACACAGTTGTTAAAGTGGTTTTCGGTATTGGCAGAGAGTATGACAATATCTGATCCCGGTCTCTTTAACAACCGAACGCTTATTTCACATCGTGGTCATTTCATTTCAAATAGTTCATACTTCATATCAAAATATCATATTCATTTCGAAACCATATCAATTCGATATTGTTTGCACAAAAATTGGGCAAACACCTCCAAGTCGTATGATTTAGTCGATTTTATGTTGTTCTTAGCGATTTGGGTGGTTTATGCAAATATATAAAAAGCAGGGACTAAAATGTAAAAGACACAAAGATTTATAGTGGTTCGGCCAGAATGCGCCTACGTCCACTTTATATGTTATTCTCCTTTACTGTTCAGATTACAAGTACAAAGCTTTGATTACAGGTGTATGAAAGTTGTTCGAAAATTCTGTCCATGCCTGAGCTCTCAAACTTGTCCGCCATTGTTGTACCCCTACCCTCTATTTATAGAGTGAGGCTGGGGGTAGGGGTCTTGGAAGTGTATAGCTGCTAGTGGGCCTGGGCTGACGTGATCTGGCCTGGCAATGTTGGTTCGGTAACGCCCTCTTCCTTTTGGTTCGGTGGACTTGGTCCAGTGGTGAGGTGAGTTGGGATTTGGCTCGGTGGGACTTGGTCCGGTGGTGAGTGAAGAGATGGGTCTTGGAGATGGGTTGGTTCGGTGGTGGTAGTATCTACTCTGGTTCGGTAGTGCTTGTGGGTTGGTTCGGTAATACCCTGATCCGGTGGTAGGTGGAATTGAGACTTTGGTTCGACTAGGCCTTCTTCTCTTTGGTTTGGTGGTGGAAACGCACCCAATATTTGCCCCCCAAAGTGGGGCATATGCCAGCATATGCTGTGCTTTGTTTTAGGTCACTCGGCTTGGAAATTCTCATTTGGTCCCAAGTGCCGAAATCGGTCTGCTCGTCTGTGTTGGTCTATAAGTAGGAGCTTCACGCCTCTGTTATTCCGTACTAGCCGAACCAAACTCTTGCCTTTGCCGAATCAAACGTATCACCGAACCAGACCTCAACTGCCGGACCAGGTGAGGCCCTCTTCTGCCGGATGAACTTTCGCTTTGACTTACCGAATGGACTCGGGGATTCCGAGTGCCGAATGAATCTTTAGCCTTGACTTACCGAATGAACTCGGGGATTCCGAGTGTCGAATGAACTCAAAGGCTTTGGACTATCGAATGACGCTTTTATGTTTTGAACTATGAATGACACTCCAGATTGTTAGGTATTTGCTTATTTATATCTCTATACTCCGTGTTCTAAAAGTATGTTTTCTCGCGTTGCAGATAATGTCTCATAAAGTAGAAACCCATTCTGATAAGAAGAAATCCAAGGACCAAGGAGAGTCCTCCATAGTGCCCCCAGTTCAGGCAGCACCAGAACGACAGGAACCAACCCCGAGATTGCTAGTAGATGGATACGGTCCTCAAGACCTCTTGAACTCACCGCCTGATTGCTTTCCTAGCTCCCTCAAAGATGAGCAGCTTGATGTTATCTCTCGCTCTTTTGGGATTGACAGAGCGCACATGTTATTGTCGGGGGAAGGAGTGATGCCGTATAACCCCCCTGAAGGATATTTTGCTTATAGCAGGTATCATTGCATGTGTGGTGCCATCCCACCTATCAATACTTGGATAGTCAGCTTCGTCACATACTTGAAGGTGGCTCCTTTCCAGCTTCAGCCCAACTCCTATGCCATCTTGGTGAGCCTGTTCGTCATCTTCCAGAGGAGATACGGGCATCCTCCTTCCAATCGGGAAATCCGGTATCTGTACAACTTAAGAGGCTACAAGAAGGGGTCTCTGTATATTAGCTTAGAGTCGGATGTGTCCTTCAAGCCAGTCCTGGATTTATATTCGAAATTCAGCATGTTCAAGAAGGAATGGTTTTTTGTCAAAGATGACTCTGTTTCTTTCCGCCGCTTCACCTCTGGCTGTAAGTTGAATCTCATTTATAATTTTTGTTCTGACTGCAATACTCCTCCTTACGTGCTTTATTTCTTGCTAGCGGCAGGTGGCTTTGCGGTTGTAGAGAACGATCGTCTGGTTCGGATGGCTGAGGAGATAGAAGCCATTCCGGAAGGGGAAAGGGCAGCTTCTTATTTGATCAGAAACGATACTCTTCTGGGGCTCAACCTGATTCTGCCACGTTAGTCTGTGGTCTAGTAGAGAGACACAGCTGAGGAGAGGGACGCCAAAGCTAAAGGAGGGGCTACGGCGAAGAGTAGTAAAAGAAAACCCTTCTTAAAGCATCCAACTGCCGGGGGGAAGAAACTTAAGAAATCCGATGGTCCCTCCCCCAGCACATGTCCAAACGTTCCGGAGGAGGAAGATGAGGAGGAGGAAAGAGGCAAGGGTGAAGGAGGTGAGGCGGAGAGTGGAAGTGGTGGAGAGGGCGATTGGCAGAGTGGTGATGATGGAGGCGATGGGCAGAGTGGTGATGGTGCTGGGGCTTTGTCTTCTAAGCAAGCGGGTGTGATCCAGGAGTGGACGGATGATGCTTTCCGCCTAGCTTTCGAAGGTTTGGAGGAAGAACCGGCTCTGGTAGAGAAGTCTAAGAAAGCTGACAAGGCCGGAGCCGGTGCCGATTCGCCTTCCAAAAGTATTCTAGTTGAAGCAGCTCCCGCGACTCAAGGTGAATTTTTGACTTCTGCAGACTCTATTTATGATAAGGACTTAGGAATATTTTACGGTCAGCTCCCGTCCTGGAATGAGATCCAGGACTTATTGCAGTATCCCACTTCTCCCCAAGGTTTGTATAACAAAAGTGTCTCCTTACTTTTCCCAACTTGACATATTTCTTGAATTATAGTTTAACGTCCGCTTGTAACACTTGGTTTTTTGTCCCAGGATCGGATGAAGTGGCCAAGACATCGGGTGTTCGACATCGTCTTGAACAATATAAACTTCTAAGGGCTTCCACTAAGCCAAAGCATCCGACTAACCGCCCTGGAGACGTAGTCAGTTACCGTCCTCTTCTCGGAGTTATCGAAGAGGATATCTAAAAGAAGAAGAGGAGTCGCTCCTTGTTGGAATCTCCACCTGATCCTTAGCCCCCGACTCAGCCTCTTCAGGATACCACAGAGGAGAATACTGAGCTTATTCTTCCTCGCACCTGTCTGAGAATCCTACCGTTACCCTGATAGACCATCCTAGCTTGGCTCGTAATCCGTTTGCGGGTCATCCGGATATGGATCCGGGTTCTCACGATATTTCCTTTGATGAGGCTATTGGTGAGCACCTTCTCCCTCGTAATCCCATGGTAAGGGTGCTTGATGAGGCCAAGTCCCTGGACCTTGATTTGCTTACCACTCGGGTTGTAACCTTGGGGGACGAAGCTAAGGCAAACATTGACCGGGTTGTTGAGGAAACCAGGAAGCTGATGGGGCATCATGCTCGACTGGTTAAGGCTGGAGAAGAAATCGGTAGTGCTAACATTTGACTGCGTTTAATGGTTTCCGACCAGGCCAAACAACTGGATGATCAAGCCATCCAGATCTCTCAACATGAGACCGCATCTAGGAACCTAAAGAAAACCATGGAAGAGGTCAGCAGGGCAGAGATGCAGAAAATGGAGGTCATTTGTAAGGAACGGATTGATATGGCTATTGCAACGGTGGATGAGGTTCGGAAAGCGGATCTCGAGCGGGTGTAGGAGTTGTCCGGGAAACTTGAGGCTGCGGAGCTTGCTCAAACCAAGCTGAAGGAGGAGATGGAGGCGATGAGAAAAACCTTCCAGGCTGACTGCTCGCGATACCTATTGGAGAGGGACGCCACCATTGCAAAGTTGCTGGCTTCTGAGGACCGAATAAGGGAGTTCGAGGAGAATGAGGGGATAATGGATGAGATGCTTCAAGATATGTACTTTCGCACTTGGAAACAGGGAAACTTATCTTGGATGGATGATTACCCCCGAGTCATGGCCATGATTTATCTCAGGGCCCTGGAGGAGGCTAAGTTTGATGCAGATAAGGAGGGTAGCGTGGCCTTTAGAATGGATGTGGTTACGACTCAATTCACCAAGGAGGAGAAGGTGGCGGTGAAAGAGGGTACGCGGCTGCTTGCCGCTGAGGAGGTTGGTGTGCAGTTAGAGGATGATGATCAAGGAGCAGATGCTGGTAAGTCTTCTCTTTTAGCTTTTGTAACCTGACTGCTTATCGCTTATTTAATGGATTCTACTTCTGAATTGGACAGGCAAGACCTCCGAGGTGCCTACTACCTCTGGCTAGCATGCTAAGAGTTCTGATCCCGTGGCTAAGTAGATCTTGGAGGGCCGGCAGGATAGAGGTAAAGCTCCGATGCAGCTGACTCCTTGACTTGACCTGGATGTCTTTTTGGTTTGTTTGACATTGTTGTTTACGCTAGCTCTAAAACATTAATGTAACTCTTAGGCTGTAAGTTGTGTTATTGGCAACAAACGACTTTATTCTTAGCCTGTAGTTTTTAACTTAAGCTGATTATGTCGTATTTGACTGTCTTAATTATTTTGATGTGTTGCATAAGAAATACAGCTGTGCACATGCATGTGATTTTATCGTGATTGATGCCAATTTCTTGCTTAAGATATAATTTCATACCTTGCAAAGTTAATGTGATGTGCGAATAAATTATAGCTATGTATTTATTTACAAGAGAAGAAAGTACCGCCCTTCATGTCTTAGTTGTAGATGGTAGCTTTGAATGTCTTATATGACTGAGTATGGAATGTAGTTGATTGACATGTCATCCCATTGTGAGTTCTTATCCCCATCGGCGAGCGTCTCCTACTTTGTGTCCTGTACTTTAGGGATCGTTATAGAGGATAGGAGGAAAGTTTTTAAATAAGATAGAAATATAAGAAAAAGTAAAACTTCCAATCACGGAAGGCCGACGATGTGCTTAAGTTCGAGGCAAACGGGTTTTGTTGTCACTTTCCCTAGCTGTGGGTCTTGGAGACATTTGTCACCCATCTTACGCCTCTGCGCGGAGTTTATCTTTTTTACCACAGCCGTACTTAAGACACATTGGAGCCAAGATCGCGCACAGTAACTACCCGGGCCATTATGGCCCGTAGTCGTGGGTATTATTCGATTTACCGTGGCCGGCTAGAGTGGGTGCCAATCGTCAACTGTGAACTATCCCTGGCTGGCCACACCTTATGTTGGGGCTTAAAGTAGGTTCACGGTTGCCCGCGAGCCGAACGCCGTAATGAGCTGCCTTGGCTATAGTCGGCCTTCTCGGAGGCTTATAATCGGCTCATTACAGTTGGCTTTAAGGGCCGATCGCGAGCAATGAGTTAACTCGCAGCAGAGGGATGCTGGAGCAAAAGTGTCTCATTGGCGAGGGCATAGATTCGCATAGTACCTATTAGGTCTTGTCCAGGTGAGGTCGCGCCGTGATGTGTCTTGAATGGAAATGCCATTACACAGGATTTTGTTCAACAGTTAAGGATAAAGTTAACAAGCAACCAAGATATAAAGGAACAAGTTAAAAAGAGACAAGTTTTTTAAAGTGGTTCGGCACGAAAATGCCTACGTCCACTGATTCTCTTTGTTAATTCACTTCATATGGGTAGTACAAGTTAAGAAAAGTATCGACGAAGGTGTTGGATGTTCCATGCCCTCTGGAACATCTCTCCGTCCACTGTTGACAAAATATAAGCTCCATTGTGGAGATCTTTATGAATTACATATGGTCCGTCCCAGATTGGATCTAGTACTCCGGGGCGCGGGAAGATTCGCTTGAGGATAAGATCCCCCTCTTGTAAGCTACGATGCTTGACTTTGGAGTTGTATTGCGCTGCCACTTTTTGCTTGTGAGCTGCTGCTTTGAGGGCTGCATCATTTCTTCTTTCCTCAATTAGATCCAAAGACATATGAAGGAGTTCTTCGTTCTCTTCTGGGTTATAGTGGATCCTACAGTGGGAAGGCACTATAGTTTCAACTGGGAGCATAGCCACTGATCCGTATGCCAAAGAGAAAGGAGTATGTCCCGTTGATGTTCTGAAAGATGTGCGATAGGCCCAAAGTGCCGTAGGAAGTTCATCCGCCCATGCGCCTTTTGACTTTTCAAGTTTCTTTTTGATTAGAGTTTTGAGAATTTTGTTGACGGCTTCGACTTGTCCGTTTGCTTGGGGATAAGCTATAGATGAGAAGCTTTTGTGAATTCTATGCTATTGGCCCTAGTTGGCGAACTCCTCGCTGTCAAACTGAAGTCCATTGTCCGAAATGATTTTAAGTGGGACTCCGTACCTCCATAGAACATTTTTGATCAAGAAGTTAATAACTTTTGTTGAAGATACTTTATTTAGGGGTTCTGCTTCCACCCATTTGGTGAAATAGTCGACTGCCACTATAGCATATTTGGCCCCGCCTCGGCCCATTGGCAGTTCGCTAATCAAGTCAATTCCCCATACTACAAAGGGCCAAGGGCTGGTCATTTGAGTAATCTCAGTTGTTGGTAGCCGCGGAATCTTAGCAAACTTCTAACATCTGTCACATTTTTTGACGAAATCTAAGGCATCTTGGTAGGATCGATGTTTAGTGCGTGGCATGCTATGTCTGGGGAGACTCCAGTCATATCGGCGTGCGTCCATGCAAATACATCCAAGTTGTGGCGGAGAAAATCAATGAGTTGTTCCTTCAATTCTGCTTTTAGTTGGGACCCGACTTTCAATAGTCTACTCGAGTCGTGTCTGTCCACAGATACAAATTCCATAGCATCTACAGGCTCGGCGGTAGCCTCCTCCTCTTTGTCCTTGGGGTCTAATTCATTGAAAGGGTCACTGGTATATCGACGAGGAGGGGCTTTCTTTAGTTGCTATGCTTCCAAATTTTTTGTGCAGAGGGCAATCTCTGCACTCTTCCCTTTATCCTTCATGTGGTTATTGCGAAGTTCAGTTACATAGCAATCTCGAGCAATGTCCTGGTCTCCCTCCACTTCCCCTATTCCATTGTCCGTTGGAAATTTCATCTTCAGGCACCATGGGGCCAGGACAATTTGGAAGTCAGACAAGGCTGGCCTTCCTAAGAAGGCGTTGTAGGCCGAGTGGTTTTCTATCAGCACAAATGTTTGTTTCCGCACAACAGAGCGGGGATGACTTCCAATTTCAACAAAGAGGGCCAGTCGCCAGAGGGGCATCTTTGCATTTCCTGTGAAACCGTGTAGTGGTTTATTGTAGGGAAGAAATCCTTTAATGACAGCTTCATTTTGTCAAAGGCATGCTTGAATAGGATATTTACTGAGCTTCCAGTGTCTACTAGAATTCGGAAAACTTCGGCTGGACCGAGCCGGGCAGAGATAACCATGGGATCCGTGTGAGGGTACTGCCTTCCCTCCAGGTCACGCCTACTGAATGTGATGTCACCATTCTCTATCCGCTTCGGGTGGAGTTCTTCTATAATAGAATTGACGCATTCTTCATTGTTTCTAAGTGACTTTCCGTACCTTTCCATCTCTGCCCAGCTTCCGTCGGCGATGTGTGGCCCTCCCGAGATGGTATGGACCACTATCTTCTCTTGACTGGAGCCGCTGGTGTTGCGATTTCCTCTGCCTATTTCTGGGAGGGTAGCCTTGGGTTCTCATTGGCAGGAACTGGAGTCCTGTTCTGACCTTTTACATAGCATTCTAGTCTCCTTCTTCTGATGTGTTCTTCAATCAAGTCCCGGAGATGATGGCATTCGTTGGTATCATGCCCATGGGATTCGTGGAAGCGGCAGAATTTTTCAGACTTAATTGCGTTATCCGATTCCTTCTTATGCGGGGGGCGTTTGTATTTAACTTCGTCTTGAGTGGCCAGGAAGATGTTTTCGATCGTTTCATTCAAAGGGGTGTAAGCGTCAAATCTCGGTCCTGGCGGATATAGACGCTTTTCTCCCTTCTTGCCCCTAGCATTGTCTCTAGAGTCATTTCTTCGAACGTCCTTTGCTACAGCGGGCGTGTTGCCGTGAGCTGCCTTTTTGTTGCCCTAACTGCCCCTCAGTGGCAGCGTCTTCAAGTCTCATATATTTCCCAGCCTCATGGAAGAAATCGGGTAAAGTAATTGGTTTTTCTTTTGTCAATCTTCTAGCAAATTTATTATCTGGATGCACCCCACTACAGAGGGCCATTAAGATAAGCTTCTCATCGGCATCTTGGACTGCGGCCGCTGCGGCATAGAATCGGGTTAGATATTGCTGCACTTTCTCTCCAGGTTTCTGTTTGATACTGGATAAGGAATAAGTGTCCTTGGGTTGCTCCACATGAATGCGGAACTGGCTGATGAACTTTTCTTTCAACATCTCCCATGAGCTGATGGATCCTTGGGGTAGATGGCAGAACCAGGAGGTAGCTAGATCTGCTAAGAATAGTGGAAAGCATTTGCACAGTACTCCCTCTGTTGCTCCGCTCATGAGCATATGCTGTGTGTGTCTCTGTAAGTTTACAACGGGGTCAGAGGTTCCCTTGTAAGGTTCCATTGTTGGCATTTTCCATTCTCGAAGGGTGATGGCAATCTCGATATTGCGGGCGAAAGGGCTGGTTACTCCCGTGCCTATCCCTCGATCTCTTTGATCCCGTTGGACGCACTCTCTGAACAAGCGTGCCATCCTTTCATCAGAATTTGGAGCGGATAGAAATGAGTTCGGTTCTTCTCTGTGGGATTGATTCCGTCCAGATGACCTGTAGGGATGGTATCGTCTATCATTCCTAATATTATCCAGTGGCTGTCTTTGGTCTTCTGGGAGCATGCTAGGGGCAGCCACAGCTGGCCCTTGCCATGATCTTCCCCTGTTGGGTTCTGATCTAAGCACTTCCTCGGGTCCAACTTCGGGCTGGACTCTAGCTCGGCCCCGTTCATTGGCGTTTTCGTGGTTAGGCAGTATGACAGGCTCAGCTACGGTTGACCTTCGCCTGGTACCTCCCCCGTTGGGTTCGGTTCCAAGCATTTCCTCGGGTCGGCGTTCGGACTGAGTTCGGTCTTGGCTCCTACCATGGCCGCTTCTGTCGTTAGCTTCTTCGAAGAAGGAAGATCTTTGTTGCCTCCGAGATCCTTCAGACTAGGATTCACCCCATGATTCAGTGTTGCGGTTGGACTCTTCAGCATCCCTTAAGCATGACATGAGTTGGTCCACCAAGGCTTCCTGTTGGGATGTGAAGCGGTTAGTCACTTCAGCCACAACCCTGTCTAGATCTGCCCTAGTAATTGCTACCGGTTGTCCCGTGGCAGGGGTTGTCGGATTTGCCTGACCTTCATTTGGTACTGCTATTGGAATGGGATGATTTAATTGATCTGTGACCACTGGATCTGGAATACTGCTGGTTGCGATGTTTTTTCCTTTGTTAACATCTTTCTTCTGCTTGGGAGGCATGTCTTCCAAGCAATGAGCGATGCTGTTAGGAAGAAAGTTAAGTGGGAGAAGCTGAAGTCTTGAGTTCAGCCGCTTCTCAGTGAAATCACCAAAAATGTTTGCACAAAAATTGGGCAAACACCTCCAAGTCGTATGATTTATTCGATTTTATGTTGTTCTTAGAGATTTGGCGGTTTATGCAAATATATAAAAAGCAGGGACTAAACTGTAAAAGACACACAGATTTATAGTGGTTCGGCCAGAATGCGCCTATGTCCACTTTATATGTTATTCTCCTTTACTGTTCAGATTACAAGTACAAAGCTTTGATTAAAAGTGTATGAAAGTTGTTCGAAAGTTCTGTCCGTGCCTGAGCTCTCAAACTTGTCCGCCATTGTTGTACCCCTACCCCTCTATTTATAGAGTGAGGCTGGGGGTAGGGGTCTTGGAAGTGTATAGCTGCTGGTGGGCCTGGGCTGACGTGATCTGGCCTGGCAATGTTGGTTCGGTAACGCCCTCTTCCTTTTGGTTCAGTGGACTTGGTCCGGTGGTGAGGTGAGTTGGGATTTGGCTCGGTAGGACTTGGTCCGTTGGTGAGTGAAGAGATGGGTCTTGGAGATGGGTTGGTTCGGTGGTGGTAGTACCTACTCTGGTTCGGTAGTGCTTGTGGGTTGGTTCGGTAATACCCCGATCCGGTAGCAGGTGGAATTGAGACTTTGGTTCGGCTAGGCCTTCTTCTCTTTGGTTTGATGGTGGAAACGCACCCAACAGATATCATTATTCACTTTAAATAATATCCATTTCCAAAATCGTAACACTTTCAAAATTATACCCTTTCGAAATCATAACACTTTTGAAATCATAACACTTTAGAAATCATAACACTTTTTGAAATCATAACTCTTTGGAAATCATAACACTTTTGAGTCAAACAGTTTAGATATTGAAATAGTATATATATTAAAATAGTTATAAATTAAAATTGTTTATATATGAAAATAATTTATATATTAAAATAGTTTATATATATTAAAATACTTTATATAATAAAAATAGTTTCCTCCAATTTTACAAATCGATTTAAATAAGTTTAAATTCAAAAATTCAATTTAAACCAATTCCAGTTTAACCATTTCAATTTAAAGTTCAAAAAAAATTCAAGTTTAAATATTCAAACATTTACAATATAAATATCATTTATATTTCAACATTTAACTTTAATTTTTTTTTCAAATTGGAGAATATTCACTTAACCATTTTAATAACAATTTATTTAAATACCAATTTATATATTTAAATCAATATTAAATATTCAATCTCAATTTTATTAAAATTGAGAATATTCATTTAATCACTTTTTGTCGAATCAAGTTATAAATCATAATTTTCAAAATCTTAAAATCACTAAGTTCAAATAAATTCTTATTTAAATTCAATTATTAACCAATTTAAATTCCAAGTCAACATTAATTTATCTTCCCAGCCTTTATTATTCAAGTTATAAAAATCTATTTTTAAAACATTAATATAAATTAAAGTAAATACTTAAACATAATATATACTAATTAAATTAAATTTTTATTAAATTAAATCTTATTATTAAATGTATTTTGTATTAAATCTTAATTTATATATATATATATATATATATATAATTTTAAAATAGTAAAATTATAAGTAAAATCTTAAAAATTATATTTTCAAAACTAACTTTTAAATTTAAAATTTCCAAAACATATAATTTTAAAAATATAAAATTTAGACATATATAAAAATAACATTTATATATTATATTTTTAAAAATCAATATTTATTAAAACCATATATTTCCTTTCAAACTTTGAATTCAAAATATAGACCAACAGTGTCCGTATATAATTTTCTATCATATGGTCAAGTGATACGGATATTTATCATTTCAATCTGCATTTAAATATCTATGGGTATATATCATTTCAGCTCGCAATCCCAAAAATTTAAAATCAATGAAAATCGCTTGGGTTTATCGTTTCAACCCATAACGATTTTCCCTTATTCTACAAGATCGTTCGGGTGTGTATCATTTCAACCCATAGGGATTTCTAAACAAACAGGGAACTTGTAGAGTGAGAACAAATATGATAATAAATCAACAACATGCATATATCATCAATAACAAATTTAATTAAAATATACACAACATGATATGGTGTCATATATCACAGGTGAACAATTGCAGATAATAGCATATCATATTTAACAATTAAATAACTAGCAATTCAATCTTTAACAACAGATTTCAATTTTCGTTCCAATGTGAATTAAATTTATTAAATATAAGAATGTTAATCGTGAGTGATTGCTCACCTTTCGAGGCTAGAGGAACCCGAAAACAAGATGAAACGGACACGGATAAGCACGGATTTGACGAGGGAAGATGATAGCTTGGAACCGAAGAAAACAAATCAAAACCAGCTTGACATAAACTGAAACGAAATAGATATTATATTATTTATTTCTTAAAACTAATACTCAATTTAAAGTACATATTTAAATAAAATCTCCATATTATATATATATATATATCTCCTTTCTTAGAAAACAAGATAATTTACTTTATTATTATATATAAAAAAAATCACAAATGACAATATGCAAACTTGCTTTATTATAAACTTACCTTATTATTATATATACATACAAGCTTCAGAAAGAAAAGAAATATGAAAGCAACACACATAGATGGAAATGAGTTATAGAAAGATACTACCTTACTTACTTTATGTAGACTTATACTATATACGTATTAACTGCAAAGATTTTTTTTTCCAAACTCGTATATGTATACAAACTGTAAAAGAGATCTATAGCAAAAGTTTATAAGCTTATACATACTGATATATTTGGAAATCTGAGTTATGTGAAAATATATATACTAACATATCATATAATTTATATAAACTAACATATTGTAAACAAATATATTATCAACTAACATATTTACACTGACGGATTATAAACTTATATAGACTAACATATATATTATATTTAAAAACAATATCTATTCAAAATTACTATAACTTACCTTTATCTATATATATATATCAAACATAATCTATAAAATTTATTACTATCAGTAGATAAACATAGCCATACCTTATAAACAACTGTATATATTTATATACACACACACACACACTTAAAACCGAGTTTCAAAATAAGAATTGCATAACCTGATATATATATATATATATGAGGCCTTTAATATATACCTAACTTGATGAGTGTGAGGCGTATGGGAGAGATGCAAAAGCTGGGCGGTTGGTTGGATGGCGGTTGGTTGGATGGCGGGGTTTACTGGAAGGTGGTGGAAGGGTGGTCTTGGTGGAGTTGCATGCAACCAGGGTTGGAGGAGCAAGTGGCGCGGTGGGGAGGATGTGGATTCGTGCCTGGGTGATGGAGATAGCAGGTCTGGTGCGTTGCGGAGGGGTGTGAGGTGAGGTGTTGGTCGTGGCACAAGGACCGAAAATGGAAGACGAAGGGCGGCTGAAGTGGATGGGGCGGAGCATGGCGTTGGAACGAAGGTGGTGTGTTTTGCGGGCTAGCGATGAGAGATGAGAGAGAGGGGGAGGGGGACGGTGCAGGTGGTGCTTACATTTGGGTTCAGTGGAGGAGCCGAGTTTGGTGGTTTACGTGAGCACATGGAGGTGGAAGGGCGAGGGGATGGCGGAGAACTGCTTGGAGGTGGGCTACGGCCATGGCGAGGTGAAGAAGAAAGACGTAGAGAGGTTGCGAGCAAAGGAAATGGACAAGGTTCAAATAAATAATCTAAATGTATACGTGCTTTCTGTATTATTATATATATATTTTTCTTTATATAGCAAGGATCAAATGAAAGGAGAGGACGAGTCTTGGCGATAATAGGAACAAAAGAAAGTTTGTAAGGCAAAGAAAACGAACAGGTTTTTATATATATAGACTTATATTAATTTGTTTACGAATCAGATAATATTATGGACCGACAAAAATAAATTAAAAATGTAGAATCACAAAATTCAAAATGTTAAATTCATGAAAATTAATATGAAGTGGCTGTTTAATTTCAACCGGTAGACAAATGAAAGGCCACGGGAAGTCAAAAGGTTCAAAACGGTTACCGATACGGTTAACTGTTTTGCCGATTTCACTGTGTATCGGACGCCAAAACATACAAATGAATATACTACAGAGATCAGCACGACGAGACGAACCGAATGGTACACAGATATCAGCGATACGACCATCCTATCAAATGTCTATATTTCACTGCTGTACCGTTGCAAATTTATCGAAAATAAGATAAACGGGACTAGAGAAGTCTGAATTTCGCTTAACGAAATGTGACGTCTCACTCAGAAAATGATTTAAAATTTTATTATATAAAAATATTCAGGTTTCGAAAATATTTTATTTTCATCTAATTTCAACTGATTTAATATTGAAATTGAAAATTACACAGCAGAATTCACATTCATATTTTCCAACAAAATTTTTACCAGTTGCTATGTTAAAATAGACGCATTCTAAATATCAAATTTTTATTACCCAAATCAATTGTTTCAAATTTCACAAAAATGTAGTTAAATATGTTATAAAAACTGTTAAAATTTAAGGGTCGTTACACTCCTTAAGCACTTCCTGCCTTAATCCGTCGACATTCGGAACACAAATTCGGTTATTAATCCTCAAAATTCCATTATGATCAATTCGTGTTCCTAACTCACTCTGGTTATCACCTTCCCTACTACGAAAATTCTCCTTCATGATCTTAATCATATCATCCTCATCTTGCTTGGCTGCTATACGATCCATAAGAGAGGAAAGCAAAAATCTGACACAACCTGGCCTTTTTCCAACTTAAGGCATTGGCCACAACATTAGCTTTCCCAGGAGTGTAGTTGATGTCAAGGTCATAAGATGCTAAGAACTCAAGCCATCTTACCTACCTCTGGTTCAAATCCTTTTGGGTGAAAATATACTTAAGAGACTGATGATCCATAAAAAGCTCAAACTTGGTTCCCAAAAGATGATGCCTCCATAACTTCAAAGCAAACACAACAGCAAACAATTCCAAATCATGAGTGGCATAGTTACCTTCGTAGGGCTTCAACTGACGATTGGCATAAGCAATGACCTTCCCGTCCTACATCAAGACAGCACCCAAACCTTCTCTACTAACATCAGTATAAACTGATAATCCTTCACTCCCATTCGGAACATTAAGAACAGGAGTAGAGGTAAGCTTTTGCTTTAACTCATTAAATGCTGCTTCACACTTATCACTCCAAACAAACTTAGCATTCTTACAAGTCAAATCAGTGAGAGGTGCAGTTATTCGAGCAAAATTCTCAATGAATCTCTGATAATAACCGGATGGACCAAAAAGCTACAAATATCGAAACAGGTCTTAGGTGTCTCCCAATTCTGGAATAGAATAAGGTGGATAAGTTCAAAGAAAGATAAGATAAATTAGTTACAAAATAAGAAAGGTGGATATACTTACATTAATCACGGCGACCTTAACCAGGTCAACCGAGACTCCATTTTCAGAAACAATGTGCCCAAGGAATCAGACTTCATCCTTCCAGAAATGGCATTTAAAAATTTTGGCTTTCAATTGATCAATGAATGAACATATATCAAATGAGATTCATTCTCCTTCTCTAACTTAGAAAAAGACAAGAATATCATCAACGAAAACTAGGACAAACTTGTTGAGAACATCGCGGAAAACCTGATTCATGGGATCAACGAAGAAGGCATGAGCATTGGTTAATCCAAAGGCCATGACTGACCATTCATAGAAACCATTCTCCATTCGAAAATATGTTTTAGGAATGCTCTCCTTAGCTACACGAAGATGGTGAAAACCGGTAGCAAGGTCAAGCTGATAGAATACTTTAGCTCCATAGAGCTGATCAAACATATCATTGATACGAGGCATAGGATATCTGTTCTTCAAGGTAAGCTTATTCAGCTCCCTATAATCAACACACATCCTCAAAGAACCATCAGATTTAGTAACAAAGACCACAAAAACTCCCCATTCTAAAAAACTCTGCCTAATCAAACCCTTAGAGAATAAATCTTCAATCTGCTTCCTTAACTCGGCTTTCTCTCTAGGTGCCATCCGTCTGGGAGGAAGAACAACAGGTCGGGCTCCAGGAATAAGATCAATGCGGAATTCAATTTCCCGCTTAGGACGTAAAGAAGTGACTTCACCAAAAACATTGGGAAAATTCTTAACAATAGGGGTGGAGTCAAGATCACTAGGCTAAGAATCAAGAGAAAAGATAAAACCGCCTGCATTATCTTAAGGCATTCGAAATTCGATCACAGGAGAATTACCCTGGTCGTCTACTAAAGAAACGGTTCGGGCTTTGCAAGAAATAATCACATCATATCGCTTTAACTAATCACCCCCAAGTAAGATATCAAATGCATCAAAACCGAGGACATAGAAATCTCCGGTGAATCTATGTAAATTGTAAAGGAGTCTCACCCCTTTACAAATCATACTAAGGTTGGCGGCACCGCCGATGGGATTAGTTACACATAAGGATGAAGTTGCCAATTGAGGTTGCAAGACATGCTCAAACTTATTACATAGATTAACATAAATAAAGCTATGGGATGCACAAGTATCAAAAAGAACAAGAACAGGAAAATCATGCAAAGTAAAGGTGTCCTGAAGAGTACCTTGGGTATCACTGGCAAAAGGAGGAGTGGAAGAGGTCATAGTAAAGACTCCAGATGTCTTGCCTTTCTGCTGAGTTGGACAGTTATTCTTGAAGTGGCCAGGCTACAAACAAATGTGGCAAAGGTTGTTTCTGGTTGCCTGGGCTGGAGGAAGAGCAGCTCCGACAGAAAATGGAAAGCTGTTAGCATAATGACCCTTCTGGTCACACTTGAAACAAGTGATAGATGGTAAGTCAAGAGACCACTTCTGGGAAGAATAACCAATACCCTGAGAATTCTGCCAATTCTTCTTCTGTTGTTGAAAGTTGAGCTTCCTCTTCTTCGAACTGCTGGAATTTCCCTGAGATGCTGACGCGGCCTGCTTTCCTTTGGAATTAGGGTTCTCAAATCTAGTGGCCATATCCATAAGAGAAGTGACGGTGCCGCGAACATGACTAATCAACCGATCATAATACTCCGGATGAGCACCATGAATAAACTTCTCATTCTTCTTGAGCGGGGTGTCAATCAAACTGGGACCAAACTTAGATAACTCATTAAACTTCCTCTCGTACTCTGCAAAAGTCATATCCCCTTGCTCAAGGTCCATAAATGCCCTATATAACTGAGACTTCCTGGCTTCGGGCATCTACTTAGCCACAAAAGCATCCATGAAAATACGGATCCAAGATAAAGATAAAGTCCAAGGAGATAAATTTCAAAGAGATAACCTAGCAAAAGGATAACTAAAGATCTCACCTAAACTGCTCCCAAGTGATGTTTGCCTCAATATTCTAAGTAGTAACTAACTCCCACCAATCTTGGGCAGTCTCCTACAACTACCAAGTAGCTAACTGACGCATCTGAGCGTCGGCAATCTCAAGTCCAGTGAAAATCCTTTCTAAACTCTTCAGCAACTACTAGGCCTCAATAATACTCTCTACTCCAGTGAACTTGGTACCTCCAAGCTGAGCGTACTCCTTACAAAGCTGAGTGAACCTAACAGGCTGAGCTGGTGGAACCGATGCAACAACTGGTGGTGCAGGGGCATTTCCACGACCCCTACCTCGAATGTTCCTATGGTTACTCATCTGGAATAAAGACAAGAATGGATTTTATAACAAAGGTAAAGATCAAAATTAAAAAGAAATCCTAATCAAAGAGAATTCTAACAAAGAATTTCAAGCACGAACGAATATGACTCTATAATTAATTCTACTCATTCTAGGGTATTACTACCCTATCTCTAATGAGTTTTTACTCCATAAGCTAAGTTTTGCCTAACCCAGAGCTCTAATACCAACTGTGATGACCCGCTATTTTGAACCATTCAAATCGACAATAAATCACACTTGTCAGACTTGAATTTCTCAAAACAACAGATTGTTATTTATATTTGGAAAAACTTAGCATATGTAGTAAATAAATCAATCACAGAATCACAGACACAAACTAATACAACAATATGTAGCGGAATAGATAAATAGGAGTTCATGAAGCTACTACATAAACATCATAGTACAAAGCAAATACAACATAAGTCCAAATACAAAGAAGTCTCTAATACATAAGCAAATGACAAGCCTGAACACAAACAACTGGAAATAACCGAAATAACTGAGATAACTAAAAAGCTGAATAGATAAAAGATAGATCTCCAAGCGAAGCTCCAAGCTCCAAAGGTGTCCGTATGTAGTATTCTATCCTATGGTCAAGTGATAAAGATATTTATCATTTCAATCCACAATAATTTAAAATTTACAAGTATATATCATTTCAACCCGTAATCCCAAATTTCCAAAACCAATAAAATCGCTTGGGTTTATCGTTTCAATCCATAACGATTTTCCCTAATCTATAAGATCATTCGGGTATGTATAATTTCAACCCATAGTGATTTCCTAAAGCTAAGGGAACCTGCAGCATGATTGGCGTAGAAAATATCATAACACATAACTTGCATAATGAATTACATAACATAGCACATAACTTACATAACAAATTACATAACAATAGCACATAACTTACATAACAAATTACATACAATAACACATATTCATATTTAACATAACATGTAACACAAGATTTTCTTATCATAACATAATATAATATGTCATCATTTCTACCATAGCACTTAGGTGATTTTTTTTATTACAAACATAACACATATATGACATATTACTTTTTTCTTCCTTTTTCTTTTTTTTTCTTTTTATTTCATAACACGTTATTATTTTTTACATTGCACATAAAGTGACATAATTTGACATAACATGAGTGTCCATAATACATAGCAAAATTCAATATAGCATATGTGGCATATTCTAACATAACATGCCTATCATCAATAATCACATCGTGTCGCAAATCATAAATGAGCATAAATGAATATTGAACATGTCAAAATTCATATACAAAGCTAAACAAAATTCTAACTATTGCAACATTCCATATAACATTTCAAATGATGTTTATTCACTTAGCATAAATTATCAATCGTGGGTGAATGGCTCATCTTTCGAGGTTAGAGAATTTTGACAACATAAAAGCTATGAACTTGAATCACAATTCCAACAAGCGCTAACAATTTCAAACAACAATTCCAAAGCAAAGCACGAACTAGAATTTGATAGATCACCAAATATATATATGAATATATATATTTCTCTTTTGTTTTTCTATAAAATAGAGGAGAAGAGAAGGGGCTAGGGGTTCGACCTTGGTGTTTTTGGGTCGGGTTTGGGTGCGCCAAGGAGGATGATGGTTAGGGTATCGGTGCGACTAGGGTTTGGGTGGAGGTGGTGGTCGAATTGATGGAGTTTGGTGGATGGTAGGGTTCGGCGATGGTCTAGGGAAGGGCTAGGGTTTTCGGCCTATGCTTGGTGGATGGTGGCCAAGTGGAGGAGGAGAGGAGATTGCCGTGGAGATGGTGGAAGGCGGCGGCAAGGGAGGAGGAAGTTTAGGTTTGAAATAGACGAGGGATGGAGTTTTAGGATTTGAGAATTTTGGAGTTTAGGGATTTTGGAATTATGTAGATTTGAGGAAGAAGAAGGAAGAGTACGCAGAAAGTTTCTCAAATGAGAAATTTATGTACGTACTTTGGTTTTAGTCAAATAGGAAATATAAGGTCAATAGTTGGGAAAAGAAAAGGTCTAATGTCTCTTAGGGTTCTTGGGGCCTCTTGGTTTACTAAGGAGCCCATTAGACCAAACAAACCTAATAAGACTTAGCCAAAAAAAAACAAATATACACTGCAAATTTATGTCAATATTTCATAGAAATTTATATTTTTAGAGCAATAGGAATTTGATTTTGGAGAAACGAAAAGTGGAGAGGAGATTAGAATTCAGTGTAGTATCATATAAAAAGAATAAAATTTAAAAATTCAAATTTAAATTTTCCAACCAAAAGTCAAACTTTGATTTTGACCAAAATTTGAAATTTTAGAAAATTTTCTATTTTATTGAATTTGGAAAAATATATTACTCAGTATTCCAAAATTTTGTTATTTAAATTAAAATTAAATTAAATTTAAAATATTTAATTCAAAATTTTCAAATTAAATTCCTTTTAAAGTTTGACTGAATTTACAGGTCGTTACACTAACTACCACTTAATTACTAATTTCCTTTGCTAATCTTTCTTCCTCAATACCTATACATACACAAAGATACCAGGCCATGCATATCCTTTTCTTTCCATCTTGGATTTCTCGGCCAATACACAACGAAATCATGATCCATTTTCACCTATGAGTCTTTCTAAGCATGCTCTCCGTCTCAAACCCAAAATGAACAAGCTCGATCAACAGCTTGGAGTTGCGACCTAATGGACCTGGTGGCATGCTTCATATGGATGCATTTTGATATAAATGCTTGGATTCGATGAGTTTTGGTGGAGAGGTGCCATTCGGCAAGAGAAATCGAACGGTGATCTTCGTTTCTCCTATCGTCGCCCGTAGCCCCAATCATATCAAACCCTATTTCGGCCATGGATGAAGGATCTCGGCCAATCACAATCGATCCAAATTCTTCCATGGTCATCATGAAGCTCTCATCGATACGAGCTCATCGGATCTGGTTTTGCAGTTTTTAGTGGAGCCGATCTCTTCGATTTTATTTTTTGAAAGAGATTTAAGGAAGATGCGATGATTTTTTCTTACATGAATAGAACAACAAAATGGGAAATGTAATTAGAGAGAGAGGGAAAGGATTGGGGGTATTTATAATAATATAATATTCCACTTCATTATTTTTCTCAAATAAATGGCTGTATGTTTAGAGTCCGTACAATCACACGACGGTCCAATCGCAATGAAACTCGTCTACGTACATTGCCTTATTTTTCCAGATCCAATGGTATAAATCTCGTCGCTAACTTAGATTGTGCCTCGAGATGCTAATTTCGTGCATTTCGATATCGTTTTGGCCATTGGAACATCCGACCTCCAAATATAACGATGCTTATACTCATTTTAATTCACAACATCAGTCTGAACTGAACGGAAGTGGTCTCGAGTCCTTACTCGACCATATTCGAAAAATTATATTTTTAGGCCTTTATTTAATTAACGATTAAATATTTAAATCAATTACTTAAATATCCAATAGTGAAAAATACGGGTCGTTACATTCTCTCCTCCTTAAAAAGATTTCATCCCCGAAATCACAAGGTTAAAGAGAAAGTCTCCTAACCCATAAGCCATCAAAAGTCTCTCGGATTCTGGAAAAATTTTGCAGCACCTCCTTTGCACGGCTAGGTCTGGGAAAAATCCCAACACAACAAAAGTATATATACGTCATATATTTAAACATACTATATCATATATATTAACCATCTCAAATAAGTATGTTATATCAAACCATAACTATCCTGCATACTTAACAATCATATAAGCATAAGCTACCATATCAAATGCTAACAATCCAACATCAAACATGTAACATCCATTCCTATCCTAGCATGTAGGACACTAAACTATCTAGTATAAAACATCAAATATGATCATTAACATGAAAGCGGCGGTAAAAATGAAATCTCACCATATGAAGAGCTCCAGACAAGTAGTCCTCATGCTCTTCTTAGTCTCCCATATCCTATCATCTCCACTTTCGTTCCACCGAACCTCTATAACTCCACTATCCTCCACTTAACCTATTCGTATCATCTATGGGTATGAATAAGCCTATGAAGCCTGGAAGTCCTTTGGTCAGTCTTAATATCATATAATCAATTCGGTGCAAATTATCCAAACCCCTCTTGTGAGTTCTCCCAAAACCCACTATCGAACAATGGGTTTCGGCCACTTACAATGCTCTTGGCACACAATGGAATCATACTATTTATCACACATGTAACTTGAAAAATTCGGATGCCATTCTACTAGACTTAAGGAATACAAATTTAGCATTCTTTGTCAACCAATCGACTGTGCCTCAAATGCTATCATACTATCCTCAGTCATCGGCAATCCATCGATGTAGTCTATAAACATATGTTCCTACTACTCGAGAACAAGCAATCTCTCAACTCTGTGGAAGCAATAGTCTCGGTCAGGTCGGCACCGCATCATCTCTATAGACACCACTAATTCTTCTAATTTAGCCATGATCTCCACTAGTCTAGCCTAACACCTCTGACTAGTACCAATCCGCCAAATTAAAGTAAATCTGATGGTCAAATTAGCCATCACCTTTGGCAATAGCTCATCTAGTTTTGAAGTCATAACCAGTGATAAATTTGAGCAATGCCCACTCTAGGAATATTGCTCCTAAACTTGTATGTCTTCCACTCAAAGCATCAACAACTACATTTCCCTTACGGACGTATAGGAAATGTCAAAGTCATAGGAGGCCAAGAATTATAACCATCGCTTTTGGCGAAGGTTTGGATCCCACTTGGAGAAGAGATACTACAATGATGTGGAATCACTAAACAACTCGAACTCTCACCTAAAAGGTAGTGCCTCCAAATCCCCAAAGTGAACTTTATCGTCACCGACTCCGAATCAAAAGTCGGATACTTCCTCATGTGCGGTTTCAGCTATCAACTAACATGCGAATATCTTACCTACCAATAACAATACCGCACCAAGCTAAGTACCACAGGCAAATGCGTACTATCGACTCCTCATTCCCACTTGTAATGAGTAACATCAATGCACTCGTCAACCTCTCGGTCAGACCCACTAACGGGTGTCCATACCTAATGTCTCAAATAAAAGTCTGATCCTCTCTTATCAAATATGTCAACGATGCTGCTACCTTGGGTGTATTCAAATTCCGGACTGTCGTAGTATTTGTAGGATCTACAGCGATGTCCTACTCTAAAACAACATGACGCAAGCATCTCACTTCCCTCCTCTAGAAGTATCACCTCAAAATCCCTTCATCAATCGGTGTCTTCTCAACACCGACGACACAATCATCAATCGTAACTTGTGCTTTTTTCCTTCCCTATGAAAATATCATCAATGAGTACAAGCACAACTCACGCAAGCGACCCCTCAAAACATGGTCCATGAGAACAACAAGGCATGTTGACACATTAGTTAGCCCAAATGGCATAACCAATCCAATCTAAAATAAAAATAGCATACGAAATGCTATAATCGGCATGCTTTCTATAAATACTCTCAATTGGTGAAAACATTGCAAGGTCCAACTAAGAGAACAACCTCGCACTATAGAGCTGGTCGAACAAGCTATCAATAAGCAGGAGTGGATACTTGTTCTTCATCACATTCAGCTCCCGACAATCAACAAACAACCCCAAAGACCCATCCGCCCTAGTGGCGAACACTAAAGGTGCATCCTACCCAAATATGCTCCTATGAATGAACCATCATCTCAATAGGTCATTCACTAGCACCTTTAACTTCCTCTGCTCTTTGGGCCTCATATGCCTTAGAGGCATAACTACTAGTCTAGCACCTTCAACCAGATTAATTCAATCCTCGTATGGTGGTAATCCGGCACCTCATCGAATATGTGTAGACACTCTCTAGCTATAGGCATAGATGATAACTCGTCATATGGAATATCGAGCGAATATAGAAATCTAACCATAAGTCCATCCTCTATAGGCTGCTAGTCACTACCGATCGCTCCTCCACAACCCCAATCGTTACCAATGGCCTCTCACAGTCCACCACTATTTCGTACTTCCTTCAGCCAGTCCATTCCCAAACTATAATATTGAATCCAATCAAACCCTAAAAAAATCAATAGCAAACAAATAAACAAATAACCATGCATGTCTTAATTAGACGAAGTACTGACAAACCTTGTATAGGCTAGTTGACCCCTTAACTCGGTCTGTCACAATGAAAGGCCAGTTATTCATCTCGAGTCTCAATCCCAGTCTATCTATCAAATCACTAGATACGAAGGAATATGAAATCTCAACATCAACTAAAACACATATGGAAATGCCATAAGTGGTAAGCATACCTCAAATGGTACTGCTATTTCCCTTCTCTTTCATCGATCAAGCATTTGACGGATCGAAACGGCAATCAATGCATATGCTTCCATGGTTTATCCCTACTCAGCTAGTTCGGGACAACCTTCTACACTGGGTACAAGCTCTCTCATTATAAAGCCTTTTAGATTGTCTTCTTGAAGCTCTCGTCAATATGACCAATCAACCGCTTCCCAATATGATCACTCAACCCATTGATAAACTCTTTATTCTTTGAAGCGAACTATGAACTAATCCTAAGTAAATCAATCCTCGAGAATTGAAGCTATAGAGACACTCCACTAGTTCATTATCATCCCTGGAGTTATATAGAGGCCATCTTCTACCTCATTGCATCATCTAACTCTAAATCATCAAAGATCCTCTTGCAAGTAGCCATCAAATTTTGTCTCCGAATAACCGACTCTATTCCAAGAAACGATCTGCCTTCCAGACTTCTGTAGTCTTTATACAGCTTGGCAAAGTCGACTCTAACCATCCGCACTTAAGTACCAAAATCATCTAGAAGAACTTGGGCATTCTAGGAAATGATTTGCACCATCTCTACAAACATATCCTATCAATCAGGGTTAGTGACCTTTATTTTGCCCACTCCTCAACCTAAAAATAGATTCATTAGCATTATTTCTTATATGCCAAATCATTCTCTATAATAAGGATGATTCGTCTCTCATACAGAAAACTGCATCAATAGCGCTTATGTGTGCAATACAATATATATACTATATATACTACTATATAGTTTTGAAAACCAAAGTATATAACAAATATAAACTCTCTCGTATAGATACACTCTACATCTAGTCTAAGGCAATAACTACTACCCTATCTCTACTGGATCGTGGTATAAATTCAGGTTAATCATATAACCTAAGCTCTGATACCAAATATAGTGACCGTCCTACACCTTAGGTGTAGAACGGTTGTGAAAGGAAAGAAAAGAAGTAAAGAAGAGGAAATAGAAGAGAATGGAAAAGAAGAAAAGGGAAATATCAAATAATGAAATAACCTATCGTGTATCTCACATTGCATCAGATAAAATATAATAGTCAACACAGATTTAAAACAGTCGAGACAGTAATAACAATATAAACTAATCATCATAGTATAAGATCCACAGAGTTATACAACACAGTAATATAGTTTATACAACTGATACATAAACTCAACTGATAAAATGTCTCTAATAATTGTAAGTCAAACACTATCAAGAATCCATAGTGTCACACAGTGGAATATACAATAATAACTCAAATATAAGCATGAGTAAACGTCACCTCCTGCTAATCCACCAGCAGTACTACATATTCCATCCACACCTGCTCTCTAATATACTAATTTAAGAGTACCCAAGATAATAGAAGCAAAGCACAAAACCTCGAGTCAAACAACAGTCTGGTGTGAGTGATAAACAATCTCAAAATACTATAAAAGTTGATATAGTATATGGAATAGAGGGTATACAAATCATACCTAACATGTCCCTGCAACAAAAGAGTCAGCACATAACATCGATAATGTGCTACTTTATAACATCATAAAGGGTACTCAATACTCAGTAAACTATCGGGGTGCCTAGGTATCTCCATCCACAATACCTACTCCATACTAAGTAAAGTTGGGGTGTCTTGGTATCCCTATTCACAATACCTACCTCGTGCGGCATCCATAGGGTGATAGGTGGCTAGTGAAGTAACCATATCAAGCATAGCATCCATCAAACAATACTATACCCACTGTGCTTCATATATTTGATAACTCATATAGCTCCATAGAGTCTGGGACTAGTGGAAATCACAATTCTCCGTTTTACTCTTGTACCTCATAGCCCAAAGCTAGATTGGTGTCTCACAGCCCAAACCTGGAAACTAGACCCAAAGCCATAGGTCCAGTGTAGACGGATCCTCGCTACCAATCCATGAGCGTCCCCACTATATAAAACCCCAGCTTCGAGTAAAATAGAAAATACTATGAGTCATCAATAATCCCTTAGCACATGCACATCCATCCGACCCCTACTAGCTTAATACAATTTCCACTATCCGGAACCCACCACATTCCTCCACTCCATGATTCCCAACATGAGCCTCTTTGGTACCTACACCCTACTCAAGTCACAAACCGAATATCAGAGTGCTTAATCTTGGGTATCCACTCCTTACATGAGTCACATACTGAAGATACCAGGATTTTTGTCATGTTGTTGTCATCATTCACCCCTAATGCAAATGAGCCAACACCTCCAACATGATCTATAGAATCCTGAAAATATCAACCATAGAACCTACTCCATACACCGTCGAGTCATAATCCGAAGTACCAACTCTCATGTCAAAGTGGCACATCATCGCCTCACCATCTAAATCGCTCCTCCATAGAGAGGTAACATCAAGACTCTAAGTCAGCCGCACGAACAAACCATCGTACTGCGCACCAGGAAATCTCCTCAATGTCCTTGCCCAAGATCGGCCAAATCGCCAATCAACAATAGTGATGGACATTGACTACTCTATGGTGGTTAATACCAACCACTTTGGTCGTCTACTAAACCAAAATCGATAAGTACAAATCAAATGAAAATATCCGGCATCCATCCTAAAGGCTGAAGTCTCATCTTCCACCTTCAGATCAATCAGCAAGTATCCTAACCCTCCTTTACAAATTATCCCATTTGTTGGATTTTCATGTGTACGAAACCCCAACGCATAAGATAATCCCTAACAGTCGATCGTCGCTAAGTCAGCATTTTCAACCAAAAACAACTAAACCAGCAAACATGCAACCAACAAGCATACAAACATCCAAAACAACATACATACAACATGTGTAATACATCCATACAAACAAATGGGGAAATCATATCAAAAATAGCCGAAATCTAATAATTCCCAAAAAATGGCATGTCGATGAGAAAAATACGATATTTGATATAAATCCATTTAAAATAATTGTATTTTATTTTATAAAAATCTAGTAGGTGTCCAAGTATAGAAAAATCACATTTTAAAATCAAAAACCATTCCAGAACGTCGATTTAATATTATACAAACAATCATAGTATGTTGAGAGACAATATCACTCACCTCAACAAAAGCTATCCAAACCATTGCTAAAACATAGATCTCTCCATCACGAGCGTAATGCAACAAACCGCACCCAAAAGGACCTCGTATGCAAAAGATACGCAAATAATAAGAATCGATATTTATTTATAACAATTAATTAACTAACTACAACATAATTACTAATTACCTTGGCTAATCCTTCTTCCTCAGTGCCTATACGTGCACAAAGATATTGGGCCGTGCATATCCACTTCCTTCACCCTTCGATTTCTCGGCCATTACTGAACGAAATCATGATCCGTTTTTGCTTACAAGTGTCTGTACATGTGCTCTCCGTCCCAAGCCCAAAACGTACAAGCTTGATCACATAGCTTGGAGTTGCGACCTGATGGACCTGGTAGCAAGCCTCATATGGATGCGTTTTGATATAAATGCTTGAGTTCGATGAGTTTTAGTGGAGAAGAGCGATTCACTAAGAGAAACTCGATGGCGATCTCGGTTTTGCCTATCGTCGCTTGTAGCTCCCGCTATATCAAACCATAGTTTGGCTATGGATGATTGATCTCGACCAATCATAATCGATCCAAATTCTACTATGGTCATCACGAAGCTCTCATCCATATGAGCTCATCGAATCTAGTTTTACAATTTTTAGTGGAGCGAATCTTTCGATTTTATTTTTTGAATGAGATTTGAAGAAGAGGCCATGATTTTTGCTTAAAGGATTGGAACAATGTGTAGAATATGCTAGTATATGATTTTTGTTTGATGTTAATAAACATATATATATATATATATATTTTTTTAAATGTATTTGTTGTTGTACTATTTTTCACATAATTAAATAAATATTTGTTGGATAAAATAAATAACACAGAATTCAAATTCGAACAAATATTTTATTCAAACAAATATTTTATTACAAATTCAAATAGTACAAATTTGAGCTCTCACTACATTTTTACATTTTCAATTTCAATACAATTTCGATTACATCGCAAATTTCAATTTACAATTTATCATCTCACTACATATCACTCATTCACTCGTATTTGTTCTTCAACTCTATTCCAGTTTGTATCTAGCATCTGAATTATCTGCAAAAATAAACAATGACACAGTAAAATTGAAAAAGAAATGTTTTGCAGTGTACAATGAAATGTGTGTTTTGAAAATTTTATTTGCCTCGGTTATTTGGGTTGTTCATCATCATTTATTGTTAACCCATCATACACGAACAACTTATGACATGCATAGTGTATCACTATACATGCCACAACGCCGTGCACACCGATATACACTTACTTGTTAAAACTACAGGGACGGGTGAGCACAAGGTCAAACCCAAGCCATTAGCTGGATTCAACTCAAGTGCATATAACTCTCGATCAAAACAAAGTCACAAAGTTTCAAATGCACCATACATATATGCATATATCACAGTCACAGTGGAGACTCATGAAGCCTCATCTAAATGGTCGAGTTCAAGTTCAGTACCAGTCAAATGCAAGGGTAACAAGACCATTCAAACTTAAGGCAAGAACAAGATGAACTTAAATGACCAGACCACATAACAATGAAGACTGCAATAACCAGATCATATAACACATGGTCTGTCCAGAATGAATGCAAAACAAAATGAACCAGAGGACAGAGCAGCTATAATAACCATAGACCAACTTCAAGATGAACCAGAGCAAACAAGTATGTACAAATGAAACCAAGGCGTTTTCAAATCAGTTCAAAGAAATGGTTACTGCACTCATATCAAACCGTACTTTGAACACAAACTCAAAAGTACACAAGGACAGAACACTAGCTCAACAACTAGTAAAGGCAAATGCAAGAGACTCCAAGTCCAAATATACAACCCAGTACACACACAAATGAGCACATGATGAACATGAATACAAGAACAAGTAAGAGCATCAAACAGCGATGAACCGGACTACAATAACCATAGGAAAGCAGGTCAACCGAACTTCAATATAGTCAAGGCATGAAGCCACAACAAAGTACTCACAACTCCAAATGAACTCAACAGAGACCAGTGTCGTATACACATGTATACATATATGCATATATATATGTATACATGTATATATTTTCAGAAACTCACATGTGAAAAGCTTTAACAAACAAACTAGTCATCACCAATATGAAACAAGATTGCACACTGAAGCAAGCAAGCATTTAGGAATGAATCAGTTCTAACATGACAACTAGACTAGAACCAAATTCAAGTGCAGAAGGTCACACAGTAGCAGTTAGAGTAACAAAGCCATGGATTATATCAATATTAACATAGCAGTTTCAAACCAAGTCAAGGCCGAGATGAACAGATTCAACAAAAGTCAAAAATATTTGAAAATGGAAAAAGTTTGATGAAAAAGCATCACAAATACGAAATATTCAAATAACAGAAGTCACAGGAACCGATTCAAAGAAAATTCATAATTTATCAGAGTTGAACAAGTCAGATTATCACAAGCATCCAATCGAAAATCAATGGCCAAGCATAGCAAAGTAACATGTTCAAAAAGAATTATACGAACGAAAATTTAGGGTGTTCGAACCCTATAAATTTAGACCCAAAAATCATCATTGACATCATTGAGTTCGAGCCCAAGCAATTAATCAGAGCATAAACTCGAATATATTCGAAAATCAAAAAGGGGCAAATATCACGTACCAAATTATCATTCGAACTCAAAGCTACCGCATGTACACAAGAATCTTGAAGAAGCATTGAATCATATTTGTGAATTCAGAGCATACCAGTATTCGATTCGAGCTCAATTTATTCAAGGCGGCGACTTAAAATCAGAAACCCTAAATTTTGTGAAGAATAACGAGAAGAAACAAAGCGGCCGATAACACAAAAGAGGGGAGACATCTTCTTTTATTATAAATTGGGCCGGTCTCCTTATCTTTTTACTTGGGCTTATTTTTTTAATTAAGGGTTTTAATTGTTTTATTTTCAGTTTTTATTTTTGAATTCCTTTTAAAATTGTGTAATATTCTAGTCGTGACTAGGTATAAACTACGGGACGTAGTTTGAGAATTCGCAACTTAGTGGCTGAGTTGTGGTAGGGTTTTGAGTGTAGAGTTAGGTTAGTCATTAGCGGGTGTCGTAAGTTTATGTGTGTAAGCGTTTGACTACTTAATTTCTAGTATAAACCATGGGGGCAGCACATAGGCAGGGTTTTGCCGAAGCTGGGTAAATCTGTGTTGTTCTATTTCTACTTTTATCATTCTGCTATTATCTGTGCTGCAATTATTATATTTATTTCCGCATTAATTTTTATTATTGTAAGTATCACCCTATTCACCCCCGCTCTAGGGTGAAATTGATCCTACAAGTGGTATCCGTGCTTGGAACAAAAACCAATTTTTGTTTTAAAAATTTGATTTTTCAAAAACAAATTTTTGTTTTAAAAATTTGATTTTTCAGAAACAAATTTTTTTAAAAAAATTTAATTTTTTAAATGGCTTCTTTTAATAATGCTTTTGCTGAGGGTCAGTCCATAGTTAGGCCTCCCATGTTCAATGGTGAATATGCATATTGGAAAAATAGAATGAAATTTTTTCTAAAAACCATCAATGCTTGGAATATTGTTGAGACAGGATATAGGACACCAACTATAGTGGTAGATAATCAAGAAATTGAAAAACCAATGGATCAATGGACAGATCTTGAAAATAAACTACAGAATGCTAATGCTAAAGCTATGAATTCTATTATATGTTCAATGGATCAAATTGAATTTAATCGTGTCTCACATTGTCTAACTGCGCAGGAAATTTGGCACAGACTTGAAGTGACTCACGAAGGAACCTCCCAAGTCAAAGAATCTCGCCTTGCCATGATCAGTAACGAATACGAAAACTTCACAATGGAAAAATATGAAAGTGTCAAAGAAATGTATGGACGACTTTCTAATCTAGTATACAAATCAAAATCACTTGGAAAGCCATACATAGAGCTAGAAATAGTTCGAAAAATCCTCAGAATTCTTTCACAAAATTTTGAAGCAAAAGTGACTGCTATTCAAGAATCAAAAGATTTGAACAAATTAAAGTTGAAGAACTCATCGGAAATCTCACCACTTATAAGCTAGAAATCAAATTTAAGGAAGAACGTGGAGGAGGTGATACAAGAAAGAAATCAATAGCTCTAAAAGGTACAATGGAAAGTGATGATGACGACGATGACGATGGAGCAAACGAACTGACACTGTTAATACTGAGATTCAAAAGGTCGAACCACAAATACGGAAATCCAGCTCTAAATCAACAATTGAAAAGCAGAATAGTCAAAGTACTAGACAACTCAAAAGAGCAAGAGATCATTTGTCACAAGTGCAATAAACCTAGTCACATCAAGCCCACTTGTCCTCAGAATCGACTCAGCCAAGGAAAGAAATCGAAAAGGAGAAGTTTTGCAGCCACTTGGAATAAAAGTAATGATGATGATAAAAGAACTAGCAGTGAGAGTGAAAAAGCAGATATGTGTCTTCGAGGTAATACAACTGATAGCGATGATGCCGAGCCAAGCAAGGTATCAAAACTTACTCATTCAGAATTACTTATATATTTTCACGAGGTAAATGGCTGTTTTGAAAGACTTAGGGAGAAGTACACTAAAATTGAATCACAAAGAGGTAGTTTGATAGAACTAAATAAGCAGCTTGATCAATTTGTTAAAAACTATCGAAATAAGAGCCCTAAGTGTGATAAGTGTCCATCATTCGAAGAAGAAATTAAAAAATCAGAAACTAAAATTAAATCACTTGAAAATGAAATTCTGATTTTGAAAGAAAGTGAAAATACTATAAGAGAAAATTCTATTAGAAAGTGCACTTTGTTATTGAATGAAAATGAATCTCTTAAAACACAAGTCCAACAATTGTCTACAACTTTATGGAAATTCTCCAAAGGAGAAAAATCACTAAATATGCTATTAGGGAAACAAACTGTCAATACGGTTAGACAAGGACTTGGTTATACTCAATCTGAACGTGTTAGAAGCAAAAATAATCAAGTCAATTCCAAGTGCACGATTTGTGAAAAAGTTGGACGCAATCACAATAATTGCTGGTTTAGATCCAAACACACGAAAACTATACCGATTTTGGTTCCTAAAGGCACAAATATAAAATCCCTTAAAGTCAAACAAATTTGGGTGCCAAAAGGAAAAAATATAAATTGTTTTGGGTCTAAACAAACTTGTTCTTCAAAATATTTTGTCACTAACAATCATGGACCTATAAAATCAAATAGGTCACAAAATTCTTTCCTCGTGTAGGTATGGTGGCAGGCTAAGGAACAACAACAGTGTTACCTGGATTCTGGCTATTCCAAGCACACGACGGGAGACAACTCAAAGTTCCTTAGCCTAGTACAAAGGTAGCAGAATCACAATGGGTAACAACGAAAAATTATCATGAAGGTAAAATAGGTAACGGTACATTTATCTTGAACGATATATTAAATGCTGAAAATCTACACCATAATCCGATTTAAATCAGCCAGTTATGTGATAAGGAAATAAATGTTGATTTTGATTTACGCAAAAATGTTGACTAATCATCTTTTCATTCTTGAACTAATTCATATAGATTCATTTGGACTAATGATATTGAAAGTTTAGGTGGAAAGAAATATTGTTTTGTATTGGTTGATGATTACTCTAGGTATACGTTGATATATTTGTTTATCTTACTGCTTCTAGATCTGACACTATGTTCACTAGTTGTTTATGTGCACGTTTTCAATCAAATCCTTTAGGAATCACATTTTAAAAGCTGTAAAATGATTATAAGGTATTTGTTGCAACTTCACGGTCTGGTCTATGATATCCAATTTATGATAACTGTGATTTAAAGGGGTATTCAGATGCAGATTCTACTGGTAGTCTTGTTGATAGAAAAATTACTAGTGAAATATGTTTTATGTAGGGACCTTCATTAGTTGCATCATATTCACAAAGAAAATATCTGCATATTTTTCATTTTTACTGATTTTCAATTGGCAGACATTTTTTTACAAAACCCCTTCCAGAAATAGTTTTTGTGGACTTCATTTCAAATTAGGCATTTTAGAAAATTTGATTTTATAATTATTTTTGGATTTGATCTTAAATGACTACATTAACTAATCCGACTCTCTACTGATTATCGAAAAGATAAATAGTAATTGAAATAGTGATGAGTGTCGATATTAATCTTATATTATGACTTGAGACGGTATATTTAGTAAATTTCTTTAAATATTTAAACAAGATTTATAATAACTTTTGTTGGTAAAAATTCCATGACCATCTCTATTTCTATCAACCATCACTCATCAAAATCCAATATAGTTGTGACGACCCGACCTTCTCTCACCAGAAAGTCGCATCGACAGTAAGAAAGAAAGGGGTGAGAAGTAGAAAAGAAAAGAAAGAGAAAGAAACAACAACAGATACTAACAGCGGAAACGGAACAAAATATAATATATCACATAACTATTACATAGTATCATATACATCATCTATCAGAGTTACACAGATTACACATCTCATACTAGACAGTTATAAACATCTGTCTAGTTATTACAACTCAATACAAAACATAGATCAATACAAAGATCAACACAACGGAACTACTATTTATCTATAACGCTGAAGCCTCCTGCTCCATTGCTCCTCCAGATAACTCGTCAAAGCTAACCTGAATCCCTTGGCTACTCGTAAAAATTTGAGTACCCAAGAGTTTATAAAACAGAAATAAACAACTTGGGTCAGACATGGGTCTGGTGTGAGTAACAGGTTTAACTTGCTTAACTTCAAAACCTTTTGAAAGAAAAGGTATCACGTAAGACTCCCCACAAATAAACATGGGTAAGTTTTTACCTTACGCTAACCAAAACATTTGATAGGAAATTCGATTGTATTATAATAGGTCTAGGGTTTTCAAATAAGTATTCACATAGCCGAAATTGTTACATTCATTAAATTCCAGCATACATAGGTATACAATCAAGTCTGATAGCACTTATTGAATTTTGGATTCCATATAATGGCAGGGCTACCGGGGTACCGCCCATCACAGTACGTGGCCTAGATCAACGTACCGAGGATCACGCCCAATCCCCTGCAACACAAGGTCGGAACATCCCTTACTGGATAATTCCCGCACAAGATACCCCACGGTTGTCATGATTCAACCGCACACACTAAGTCGAAAATAGAAAGGGACATCTAGATAGAGGTAATCTTGTCCTACTTGGGTGCTACCCACTAACCTTGCTGCACCTCCCCTGTTTTAGCCATTCCCGGTTTGTGAGGCTTGAGGTCACGATTACCTTTAAATAGAAAACATCTATCTTAGAATGCTCATTGTCCACCTGACGATGTGCTGAAAGCATTCAATCCATACAAGTTCGTTCCGGGTTCGAACGAAACCGAAGGCATTATCTCGTTACACTCATTTTGGAATCACCCTCAGAGTTAACGACAATAACCCTTGCACTTTGAATCTTCATCTTCACTTGATTCACGACCTATCGTTAATTTGGATCGATGTGGTATTCGGGTCTCCAGACCTGGAAATCCGGTATACGGAAACCCGATCCCGGTCTCATCAAAATCCAAAACGTATCTTTTAAGCCAAGTTGTTTTAAAGGTTAAAACAATTCAATTCATTATCTTTATACACATAGAAAGATAATTCACAACATTACAATAGATAATCAACATTATCAATATAACAGATAATCCATATTATCATCACAATTCAACTAACATCCATATCACACAGCATATATCTCATCAGAGATATCAATCAATGCAAAGTATTCAATACTATCACCCATTCATAAGTAATGATTTATAACGTCTCTAATTAATTTAAAGTAAAACTTATTAATTACTTCATTCTATAAATCCTGCTTACTTAACCATTAATTAATTACAATCAATTAATTAATTATCCTCTAATAATTCATTTCAATTAATCATCTTTGATTAATTACCTTTTAATTATATCCAAGTAATTTATCCTTTAATTAATTACTTAAATTAATTAACCTTAACCATTTATAGTAATTAACCTTTAATTACTTCATTAATTAATTAACTATAATTAATTAAATTAATCAACTATAATTAATTACATTAATCCTTAATTAATTACATTAATTAATCACTTCATTTATTAATTATTTCTTAATTAATCAATCTTAATTACATCATTAATTATATTAATTAATGATCCTTAATTACAAGTTGATTATTAATTACTAAAATTAAATTAATTACATTAAGTAATTAACCTTTAATTAAAACACATTTATTAATCACCTTGATTAATCTTCAATCAGTAATTAACTACCCTTAATTACTTTCATTAACTAAATTAATTATTCCTTAATTAATTTCTTAATTAATCCCTTGATTAATTCACAAGTAATTAAACTCAAATTACTTCCATTAATAAAATCATTATTCACTTCATTACTTTCAGTAATTATTTATTATTAACTTCCCTAAATAATCTTACCTTAATAATTACATTAAGTAATTATTTATCAAATCAACTCTTGATTATTCTAAATTAATTAAACTTAATTAATTAACTTAACTAATCAAATTAACTTCAATTAATTACAATAAGTAATTAATTCTTAATTACTTCCATTAAGTAATTCCATTTAAACAATTTCACAAATGATTATCTTTAAATTAATTAATCTAATTAATTATTAAAATTAATCACATTAATTATTTATTTAAATAATCTCAAGTTAATGACCTTCATTAACTATTAACAACCCTTTAATTACTTTTCTTAAGTAATTAACTTAGATTAATTATTATTAATTTCAAATTAATAAATCTTAATAACCAATTTAATTAATCTAATTTATTTAGTTAATTAAGTGTTAACCATAACTTAATTAATATTTAATTACTTTATTAATTAATTCTTAATCATTAATTAATATTCTAATTATAATCCTTAATTACAAATTAATTATTCTAATTAATTAATCTTAATCACTAATTAATTAGTTTAAACCATTAATTACCTATTTAATTAATCCAAATGATTAATTAATCAATTAAATTAATTATCCATTAAATTTCCTAATTAATTCAATGAACACAAATCTCTAATTACTTTAAGATAAAACTTGTTCTTATTAATAATCAAGTTATCATTTACAAAGTATTTTAAATCAATTTACTTTAATTTTTCCTTTAAAATTTCATTTAAATTTAAAGATTTAAAATGAAACAAATTATCTTTAACCACGTTTTAAACGACATTTCTAAAACTCTTTTATTTTACAAGTTAAAGAAATACTCATCTTATAAATAACTTAAGAATTTGAATCAAATTTACCTTTAAATTCTATCAATTTAATATACAATTTAAACACTAAAGTTATTTAAAACAATTTAATTTAAAAACTGCTTTTATTTCAAATCTAGGATACAGATTTAAACTAGATTCCAGATTAACTTTAGATTTAAAAATTCTATTTAAATATCTCTTTACAAATTTAAATTTAGCTTAAAACTTAAACAGACAGTTTTAAAAACCTGGCAACAACTATGTTACTCTAGACTCCACCCTAAATTTACTTCGAGTCGCACCCTTAAACACTTCGAGTCTCACCCGTAAGAAAATTCGAAAATCACGAGACCTTCCTCTCCTCAAAACCCAGACTTCACCCATACACATTCACGATCGCGTGCACGTGCACATCCACCAGCGTCAGCTCCGACCATCCAGGACTTCCCCCACCAGTCGACGATCATCCCTACACCAGAATTCAACCATTCGAACATCGAAACTAGATCGAAATCGAAATCGAGCCTAAAGACCAAAACTGGAACACAGACTACACTTCCAAAACCTGGCAACAACCCCTCGTGCTCGAGATTCCGACCACCGGAGTTGCTGAAACTCCAGTCACGACCTCACCTATGCCCTATCTACCATTACCCAGAGTTCGGTTGAACTCGATCATTCATAGAGTTCACAGTGATAAAATTATTATCGACTAAAGAAACTAGGGTTAAAATCTTAGATCCTAAATCATTTCTTCCTCACTGCTTTAATTCAAATTCTACAAATTTTCCTTGAATCTACGATCATCCCACTATCCTTACTGAAGATTTCAACATATCAAACCATCTAGATCAAACGAATTACCCAAAACTTCATATTTAGTTTAAACCAGAACTGCTCCTTTAATACTAAACTAAAAACTATGATTTTAATACTAAAAATCATGTTATCATTTATGTTTTCAATTTATAAATCTGAATTTATAAATTACAAAGTTCGAATTTTTACTTTTATATAACATGCACTGTTATTTGGTTACAGAGGCACTCAGACTAAAAGTTTGACTTAATTAAACTTTTTAACATTAGTATATGATAAATCAAACATATTTTGTTTAAATATTAAATCCAATTCAACTCTAGATCATGGGATAATGATTTTATATCAAAAACAGGAGCCTGGAATTAAAGAAAACAGAGACACATTGATACAAAACAACATGCACACCTATATACATTCACGTATATGCAGAATCATCTATAAACATTCACACCACAGCACAATTATCATAGAATTAAGCATGCAAACATAATTATACTTAAGTTATTTTAAGTAAGAATGTTACTCACCAAACATGCAGATGAACAGAGGTTTATATTTTGAAAAGCTTTTGAAACTGTAAACTTGCATGTTCCTTTGAATTTGATTTAAAACTTGAGTTGTTGAGCTTAAAACTGCTTTGAACCACATGCATGCTGGCTTCCAGATTGAAGAAAGAATGCAAGCAGGCTACAGACTTGAATAAACTACATGCATGTTTGCTCTTGATTTTCAAAGTTGATTCCAAATTGAAAAATGCAGGTAGAAGACTTGATTACTTGCTTCAGATTTGAAAATGATTTCAGGGTATTGTTCTTTGATTTGGTTTGAGGCATTTTATTACTGATTATAGATTTTAGATTAGAGAATTGGTTTGAGAAGGGTATGAATTTTAGTTTAAGGCAATAGATTACTGACTTGATTCAGATTTGAATTAGAGATAAATCTGAGTTTATCTTGTTTTTAAAAGAAAGAAATAGAAAGAATGAAGTAAAGAGATACAATGTTTATATATATGTAAATAGATTTATGATAAATAAAAATAAAAGAAAATAAAAATAAATGAAGACACTTGTCAATATAGTTCATCTTTATATTTACACTTGTTAAAACAAGGCTTTAGATAAAGACACATGTCTTTTAAGTAATTATTCATATTTTTTTATTATTTTAAAAGTAAATAAAAACCTTTTTCTTAATTATTAAATACTTATCCTATATATAAATTACTTTTTAAAAGAAACAAAACTAACTATATTTATAAATAAAAGTTTATACAAATATTCTAAAATCCAAAAAAATTTAAATATCTATTCTTTTGAATTTCAAAACTTAAATTAAATTCAAATTTTATTATCAAAGATCATCAATATCAATTTAATTATTTAACAGATTATTAAATTGATATTGCTCAAATTTCCGGGATATCACATTCCTCCCCCCTTTAAATAATTTCGTCCCCGAAATTTAAACAAAGGTAATTTAATAATCTTATTAAAGATTTTAATTTTAAATAACAAGCATATATTATCAATCATATGCTAACAACCATAGCAACCAATCATCCAATCAAACAATTCTAATCATCCAGACAAAAATTCTGGATAGAATTCCTCGAGTTTCCCCAAGTATATATATACCGGGATACTCGTTCTACAAACAATCTAAACCATCAATACTACTAAACTATAAAGCTCCTACTCATCTATATCTACAGAACTAAATAGGATATCAGACTACAGACGAGTCTGACTCAACTACCAAATCTTCCAGAACTGCTGATTCTACAACCAGAGATAGATCAAACACGTACTCCCTCAGAGATACGTAAAACACAATGAATTCCAGTCATCCAAACTGACCATTCAATCCTGAAGACCAAATACTTATCCAAATCAGAACACAGAAGAGATCCAAAATGCAACTCTAATCCACAACTATCAGTAGATTCCAAACTTACTTCTCCTATCCAGAGATGTATTCCCAAACTGCTTCTGCTGCACAACTCTGATCTGAAATAGATAAGAATGCTGATGAAGAACACAAGCACAGACTGGACAACACATTCTAGAAATAAAGTTCACTGATCCATAAATCCATAAAGAAAACTCAGATACTCCATCAAAACCTGAGCTGCTTCACCAAACTCTATTTCTAGGAACCATTCTTCCACTAGGCTGAACCACCAGTATCACTCCTGGAATCCATTCGATAAGAAAACTCAATCTCCAGATGCAGACAAACTTTTGACTTCCCTGAAGACATCCAGAAAAACTTTGACAACCCAAGAGAACACTCAGCAATCACAAGTCACTTTTGCGATCAATCCAACCTAATTCCAAAGAAAAAACTGTTCTCTCTTAACAAATCAGAACAACTCATACTTAACTATCCAATCCATCGAAGAAATGGATCCACTCTGTTGCTTCTGAACTTCTCCTTCAGAAAAACTGCTCAGCCAGAAAACTTCCTGCCAACACAGAATACTCCGAGCTGCACTGCTGACACTGATGCCAAAGACTTCCTATCCAAAGATCTTCGAGAAACTCGAACCCAAACACTCTGCTGAACTCAGCCACAACACCGAAACAGACACACTTAAACTCATTCCAAAGAAAACTCTTCAGGAACATCCATAGTCACTGCATCTCATCACACAGCTACTATTACCTGAGGTATCAAGATACCATTACTCACTTCTGCCCAATCGACAGATCCAACTCTACTCATCCAAACTTTCACTTCAAAGATAAACTCCGAACCATAACAGTCTTCCTTCAGAGATCAGAAAAATCCTTACACCACTGCAAAGCTTACTCGAGACAGTATTGGGTCTACAGTCTCGATAGATACACTTCCAACCTCAACACTCAAATTCCAACCATTGGTAGTCGTGTTACACACACCACTACCCTATCTACCTTTATAACTCATATTGGAAAACCCGAACAGGTAACCCAACAAATAGGTAGAATAAATATATATATATATATATATAGTTATATAAAAATTACAAATACGCTCTCTCAAGATAGACACCACTCCAGAGCTTAGGTATTCGCTCAACCTATTGCTCTGATACCACATGTGACGACCCGACCTTCTCTCACCAGAAAGTCGCATCGACAGTAAGAAAGAAAGGGGTGAGAAGTAGAAAAGAAAAGAAAGAGAAAGAAACAACAACAGATACTCACAGCGGAAACGGAACAAAATATAATATATCACATAACTATTACATAGTATCATATACATCATCTATCAGAGTTACACAGATTACACATCTCATACTAGACAGTTATAAACATCTGTCTAGTTATTACAACTCAATACAAAACATAGATCAATACAAAGATCAACACAGCGGAACTACTATTTATCTATAACGCTGAAGCCTCCTGCTCCATTGCTCCTCCAGATAACTCGTCAAAGCTAACCTGAATCCCTTGGCTACTCGTAAAAATTTGAGTACCCAAGAGTTTATAAAACAGAAATAAACAACTTGGGTCAGACATGGGTCTGGTGTGAGTAACAGGTTTAACTTGCTTAACTTCAAAACCTTTTGAAAGAAAAGGTATCACGTAAGACTCCCCACAAATAAACATGGGTAAGTTTTTACCTTACGCTAACCAAAACATTTGATAGGAAATTCTCTGTAATGACCCGCCACTCATTCTACAGAATGACGTATCATTAATAAGAAAGAAAGGGGTGAGAAAAGAGAAAAGAAGAGAAGAAAGAAACAACAACAACGATCTCACAGCGGAACGAATAAATTATATTAATAACATAAACTATTACATAGTATACAACAATTTACAAAGTTACACAGCATATACATCACTTACTAGACAGTTATAACATCTGTCTAGACATTACAACTCAATACACTACAGAGATACAGACACAACGGAACTACTCTGTATATCTACAACGCTGAAGCCTCCTGCTCCATTGCTCCTCCACAATTCGTCAAAGCTAAACCTGAATCCCTTGGCTACTCGTAAAAATTTGAGTACCCAAGAGTTTATAAAACAGAAATAAACAACTTGGGTCAGACATGGGTCTGGTGTGAGTAACAGGTTAAACTTGTTTAACTTCAAAACCTTTTGAAAGAAAAGGTATCACGTAAGACTCCCCACAAATAAACATGGGTAAGTTTTTACCTTACGCTAACCAAAACATTTGATAGGAAATTCAGTGATATTACAATAGGTCTAGGCTTTCCAAATAAATATGAAATAGCCGAAATTGTTACATTCATTAAATTCCAGCATATATAAGTATACAATCAAGTCCGTTATCACTTATTGGAATTTGGATTTCCATACAATGGCAGAGCTACCGGGGTACCGCTCATCACAGTACGGGGCCTAGATCACCGTACCGAGGATCACTCCCAATCGCCTGCAACACAAAGCCGGAACCATCCCTTACTGGATAATCCCGAATAAAATCACCCCACAGATGGTCGTCGCCAACTGCACCACTAAGCCGAAATAAAAGGAACTCTCTAGACATGGATGACCTTACTCTCAGTGGGTGCTACCCACGAAGCCTTGCTGCACATCCCCTGTTTTAGCCATTCCCGATTGATGAGGCCTGAGGTTACGATTTACCTTTAAATCAGAACACATCACTTAGAATGCTCATCGTCCACCTGACGATGTTCTGAAAGCATTCAATCCATACAAGTTCGTTCCGGGTTTGAACGAAACCGAAGGCATTATCTCGTTACACTCGTTTTGGAATCACCCTCAGAGTTAACGACAATAACCCTTGCACTCTGAATCTTCATCTTCACTTGAGATTCACGACCTATCGTAAATTTGGATCGATGTGGTATTCGGATCTCCAGACCTGGAATCCCGGTATACGGAAACCCGATCCCGGTCTCATCGAAATCCAAAACGTATCTTTTAAGGGCCAAGTTGTTTTAAGGTTAAAACAATTCAATTCTTATCTATACTACACACAGATAGATAATTTACAATAGATAATCCATATTATCATCCAAACAGATAATTCATATTATCATTTCAATCCAACCAAACATCTATATCATAGATCAGCACATCTCTTATCAGAGATATCAACAATGCAAAGCGTTCAATATCATTCATCCATTCTTAAGTAATGATTTATCATCTCTAATTAATTTAAAGTGAATTAAATTAATTACTTCATCCTATAAATCCTGCTTACTTAATTATTAATTAAACCAATTAATTAATCATACTTTAAGTATCATCTTAATTAATCATTCCTGATTAATTATACTTTAATTAATTTAAGTAATTAATCCCTAATTAATTTCACAAATTAATTAACTTAAACCATTACAGTAATTAATCTTAAATTACTTTATTAATTAATTAATTATACTTAATTACATTAATCCTTAATTAATTACAATTAATTAATTACTTTTAATTAATTACTTTTAATTAATTAATTTAATCCTTTATTATTGATTAATTAATTTTAATTAACCAATCCTTAATTACATCATTTAAATTAATTATATTTAATAATTAATTCTTAATTAAACCCATTTATTAATCACCTTTGATTAATCACATTTAGTAATTAACTACCCTTAATTACTCTTCCATAAATTAATTACTCATTAATTAATTAACTATTAATTAATCCCTTGATTAATTATTTAAAGTAATTAACTCAAATTACTTTCATTATATCATCCTTAGTTAATTACATCCACTAATTAACTTTAATTACTTTCCTAAGTAATTACACTTCAATAATTATACTTAAGTAATTATCAAATCACCAAGTACTTATTTTAAATTAATTTAATTAATTAATTTAAACTTATCAAATTTATTTAATTAATTACCTTAAGTAATTAATTTCTTTAATTACTTTATTTAGTAATTATAGCTAACCAATTCCATATTAATTAATCCAATTGATTATCAAAACTAATCACATTAATTAATTATTTAAAAATCCCTAATTAATGATCTCTCATTAATTATTAACAATTCTTTATTCAAGTAATTAAACTTAAATCAAACATTATTAATTACAAATTAATTAATTCTTAATAATGACCCGAATACCACATCGATCCAGTATCAGAGCATAGGTATTCGGGTCTTCTGCCTAACTGTGATGGCCCGAGGCAGTGGCGACCGGTAGGCTTTGCAACCATCCCAGCCCCACCGTGGCGTACATTGGTACCTCGAATTTGCTTTTACGGCCAGCCTCTCGACTCGCAACCAACCCTCATAAGGCCTTTACCTCTCAGGGACATGTAGGGGTAAGAGTCTCCCGTTCGCCACCAAACCGCGAAGCGAGAACCCCCTATCATGCTGTACTGTAGCAAATCCGATCCCTCATTTATTATTAACAATTCTTATTTAAGTAATTAAACTTAAATCAACATTATTAATTACTAAATAAATAAATTCTTAATTACCATTTAACTTATTTCTAATTACTAAATTAATTACTTAATTAATCTTTAATCACTTGATAAATAAACTTCTAATCATTTATTAAAAGTCTATACTTATCTAAATAAATGATTCTTAATCCCAAATTGATTAACCCTTAATTAATTTACTTATAATTCTAATTATTTAATTAATTAACACTAAACCATTAATTAATTAAATTATCAAATTATTCTTTAATTATCCTATTAATTTAATGAACCTAAATCATTAAACCTTAATTAATTACTAAATTAAAGTATTTGTCCTTCAACTACTTTAATTACTATTAATAAAGACTTTAAAACATTTTACTTTAAAAATCTTTCTTTTAATTCATTTTAAATTAAAGATTTAATATAAATTACAAGTTAACTTTAACCAATTTAAATTAAATTTACAATTCCCTTTTTAAATCCAAATGTTAAAGAACACTTAAAATTTATAAAAGAAATTCAAGATTTTTAAACAAATTCATTTATTCAAACCCTTTTTAAAATTGATTTGATAATATTTGATAATATTTGATAATAAAAATTTGATAATATTTGATTACTGATTTTAATTACTGATTTAAACAGATTTTAATTACTGAGTAATTAAACTTAAATCAAACAATATAATTAAATTGATTTGATAATATTTGATAATAAAAATTTGAATTGGTTTAATAATCTGATTAAATAAATATTTACTGACTGAAATTATCTTTTAAAAACCAATAAAATGATTCCTATTTATAATATATATATATATATATGGGTATATATTGTAAATAGATAAACTTGGGTTTGTAAATTTAATTAATAAATAAAATCTTGTTTTAAATTTCTAATATATATATATTGATAGTTTGGATATTTGGATTTATTTAATATAAGCTTTTCAAAGCTATTTAAACAAAATAACTATATGGTTTTGAAACGAGATTAATAATCAGAATTATTTTATTTCTTTTAATATATTGCTTAATAAATAAGATTTAAGAGTATATATATATAGATAAGTGTAAGCTGTTCTGATTGGTAAAGAGAGAACAGTTTCTTTGCATTTTGGCTGGGTTGATCGCAAAAGTGACTTGCGATTGCTGAGTTTTCTCTTGGATTATTGGAGATTTTCTGGGATGTGTTGTCCAGTATGTGCTTGTGTTCTTCATCAGCATTTTCATTCTATTCCAGATTAGAATGGAGTAGCGGAAGCAGTTTGGGAGTGCATCTCTGAATAGGAGAAGTAAGTTTGGAATCTACTGATGTTTGTGAGTAGGATTGTGTTCTGGATTATGGGTAAATCTTGAGAGGATCATTCTGTTGAGTTATTTTTGGTCCAGTTTGTTTCAAGAAGCATCAGCGAAGGTTGAGCTGATCAGGAAGGATTTGTAGGAAGCCCAGGATTGTCAGGAGGCTCGTGTGGAAGTAACAGTTTTAAATTTTTTTAACATAACAATGTTTAAAAATAAAAGAGGGAAGGAACTCGAAAGGGTACTCGGGAAAATGGGGTTTTGACTCGGGTAATTCAATATTTGGCTCGGGTAGGCTTTTGGATTTCAGTTTTAAAAGCTGACAGGATTTTAAATTTAAAATGAGTTTAAATGTTAAACAGGATTTTAAATAAAGTTTAAAATCAAATCTGTAGGGGTGGATTTAAATTTAAACTTGAACCTCAGTTGTGAAATAGATAAGTTTATAAAATTATAATATTTAAATAAATTTAAATTGTTTAAAAGTATAAATAAAAAAAAGGTTTGAATTTAAATGAATTGGTTTAAAAAGCTTATAATTTCTCTTATAAATGTCAAGTGGTTATTTAACATTGGATTTAAAAAGAGTTTTTAAAATTTGATTAAATTTTGTTAAAGTTAAATTTGTAAATTAAATCTTTAATTTAAAATGAAAAAAAAAAAGATTTCAAAGTAAAAGAATTTCAAAGCTTTTGTAAATGATAATTAAAGTAGTTATTAATGTTAATACTTTAATTTAGAAATTTAATGATATAGGAGTCATTAAATTAATAGGGTAAGTAAAGAATAATTTGATAATTTAATTAATTAATAATTTAGTGTTAATCAATTAAATAATTTAGATTATAAGTAAATTAATTAAGGGTTAATTAATTTGAAAATAAGAATCATTTAAATTTGATAATCAAATAAATAAATTAATAAATGATAATCATTTGTGAAATTGGTTAAGTATAATTACCTAATGGAAGTAATTAAAGAAATTAATTACTTTAGATAATTAATTAAATAAATTTGATAAGTTTAAATTAATTAGTTAAATTAATTTAAGATAATGATTTGGAAATTTGATAATTACTTGAATGTAATTAGTGAAGTATAAATTACTTAGAAAAGTAATTAAAGTTAATTAGTGGATGTAATTAACTAAAGATGATTTAATAAAAGTAATTTGAGTTAATTACTTTAAATAAATTAATCAAGGGATTAATTAAAGGATAATTAATTAAGGAGTAATTAATTATGAAGTGGAGTAATTAAGAGTAGTTAATTACTAAATGAGATTAATCAAAGGTGATTAATAAATGTGACTAATTAATTATTAAATGAAATTAATTTAAATAAGATAATTAATTAAGAGTAATTAAGGATCATTAATTAATATAATTAATGATGTAGTTAAGGATTGATTAATTAAGATTAGTTAATCAATAATGAGTGATTAAAGTAATTAATTTATTTATAATTAATTAAGGATTAATGTAATTAAGTATAATTAATTAATTAATGAAGTAATTAGAGATTAATTACTGAAATGATTTAAGATAATTAATTTGTGAAATTAATTAAGTATTAATTACTTAAAGTAATTAAAGGTTGATTAATCAGGATTGATTAATTAAGATGGATACTTAGAGTAATGATTAATTAATTGGTTTAATTAATAATTAAGTAAGCAGGATTTATAGGATGAAGTAATTAATTTAATTCACTTTAAATTAATTAGAGATGATAAATCATTACTTAAGAATGGATGAATTATATTGAATGCTTTGCATTGTTGATATCTCTGATAAGAGATGTGCTGATCTATGATATAGATGTTTGGTTGGATTGAAATGATAATATGAATTATCTGTTTGGATGATAATATGGATTATCTATTGTAAATTATCTATCTGTGTGTATATAGATAAGAATTGAATTGTTTTAACCTTAAAACAACTTGGCCCTTAAAAGATACGTTTTGGATTTCGATGAGACCGGGATCGGGTTTCCGTATACCGGGATTCCAGGTCTGGAGACCCGAATACCACATCGATCCAAATTAACGATAGGTCGTGAATCTCAAGTGAAGATGAAGATTCAGAGTGCAAGGGTTATTGTTGTTAACTCTGAGGGTGATTCCAACACGAGTGTAACGAGATAATGCCTTCGGTTTCGTTCGAACCCGGAACGAACTTGTATGGATTGAATGCTTTCAGAACATCGTCAGGTGGACGATGAGCATTCTAAGTGGTGTGTTCTGATTTAAAGGTAAATCGTAGCCTCAAGCCTCATCAACCGGGAATGGCTAAAACAGGGTAGGTGCAGCAAGGCTTCGTGGGTAGCACCCACTGAGAGTAAGGTCATCCCTGTCTAGAGAGTTCCTCCTTTTATTTCGGCTTAGTGGTGCAGTTGGCGACAGCCATCTGTAGGGTGATTTTATTCGGGATTATCCAGTAAGGGATGGTTCCGGCTTTGTGTTGCAGGGGATTGGGAGTGATCCTCGGTATGGTGATCTAGGCCCCGTACTGTGATGAGCGGTACCCCGGTAGCTCTGCCATTGTATGGAAACCCAAATTCCAATAAGTGATAACGGACTTGATTGTATACCTATGTATGCTGGAATTTAATGAATGTAACAATTTCGGCTATTTCATATTTATTTGAAAACCCTGGACCTATTATAATACAACTGGATTTCCTATCAAATGTTTTGGTTAGCGTAAGGTAAAAACTTACCCATGTTTATTTGTGGGGAGTCTTACGTGATACCTTTGTTTTCAAAAGGTTTTGAAGTTAAACAAATTTAACCTGTTACTCACACCAGACCCATGTCTGACCCAAGTGTTTATTTTGTTTTATAAACTCTTGGGTACTCAAATTTTTACGAGTAGCTAAGGGATTCAGGTTTAGCTTTGACGAATTGTGGAGGAGCAATGGAGCAGGAGGCTTCAGCGTTGTAGATATATATAGTAGTTCCGCTGTGTCTGTATCTCTGTAGTGTATTGAGTTGTAATGTCTAGACAGATGTTTATAACTGTCTAGTAAGTGATGTATATGCTGTGTAACTCTGTAAATTGTTGTATACTATGTAATAGTTTATGTTATTAATATAATTTATTCGTTCCGCTGTGAGATCGTTGTTGTTGTTTCTTTCTTTCTTCTCTTCTTTTCTATTTTCTACCCATTTCTTTCTTATGAATGATACGTCATTCTGTAGAATGAGTGGCGGGTCATTACAGTTAATGTGACGACCCGACCTTCTCTCATAGAAGGACGCATCGACAGTAAGAAAGAAAGGGGTGAGAAATAGAAAAGAAAAGAAAAGAGAAAGAAAGAACAACAGATACTCACAGCGGAAATGAATGAAATATAATATATCACATAAAATATTACATAGTATCATATACATCGGAGTTACACAGACTATACATCACACACTAGACAGTTATAAACATCTGTCTAGTTATTACAACTCAATACAATACAGATCAATACAAAGATCAACACAGCGGAATACTATATCTACGAACGCTGAAGCCTCCTGCTCCATTTGCTCCTCCACAATTCGTCAAAGCTAACCTGAATCCCTTGGCTACTCGTAAAAATTTGAGTACCCAAGAGTTTATAAAACAGAAATAAACAACTTGGGTCAGACATGGGTCTGGTGTGAGTAACAGGTTTAACTTGCTTAACTTCAAAACCTTTTGAAAGAAAAGGTATCACGTAAGACTCCCCACAAATAAACATGGGTAAGTTTTTACCTTACGCTAACCAAAACATTTGATAGGAAATTCGATTGTATTATAATAGGTCTAGGGTTTTCAAATAAGTATTCACATAGCCGAAATTGTTACATTCATTAAATTCCAGCATACATAGGTATACAATCAAGTCCGATAGCACTTATTGGATTTTGGATTCCATACAATGGCAGGGCTACCGGGGTACCGCCCGTCACAGTACGTGGCCTAGATCACCGTACCGAGGATCACGCCCAATCCCCTGCAACACAAGGTCGGAACATCCCTTACTGGATAATTCCCGCACAAGATACCCCACGGTTGTCATGATTCAACTGCACACACTAAGTCGAAAATAGAAAGGAACATCTAAACAGAGGTAATCTTGTCCTACTTGGGTGCTACCCACTAACCTTGCTGCACCTCCCCTGTTTTAGCCATTCCCGGTTTGTGAGGCTTGAGGTCACGATTACCTTTAAATAGAACACATCTATCTTAGAATGCTCATCGTCCACCTGACGATGTGCTGAAAGCATTCAATCCATACAAGTTCGTTCCGGGTTCGAACGAAACCGAAGGCATTATCTCGTTACACTCATTTTGGAATCACCCTCAGAGTTAACGACAATAACCCTTGCACTCTGAATCTTCACCTTCACTTGATTCACGACCTATCGTTAATTTGGATCGATGTGGTATTCGGGTCTCTAGACTTGGAAATCCGGTATACGGAAACCCGATCCCGGTCTCATCGAAATCCAAAACGTATCTTCTAAGCCAAGTTGTTTTAAAGGTTAAAACAATTCAATTCAATTATCTTTATACACATAGAAAGATAATTCACAACATTACAATAGATAATCAACATTATCAATATAACAGATAATCCATATTATCATCACAATTCAACTAACATCCATATCACACAGCATATATCTCATCAGAGATATCAATCAATGCAAAGTATTCAATACTATCACCCATTCATAAGTAATGATTTATAACGTCTCTAATTAATTTAAAGTAAATTAAATTAATTACTTCATTCTATAAATCCTACTTACTTAACCATTAATTAATTACAATCAATTAATTAATTATCCTCTAATAATTCATTTCAATTAATCATCTTTGATTAATTACCTTTTAATTATATCCAAGTAATTTATCCTTTAATTAATTACTTAAATTAATTAACCTTAACCACTTATAATAATTAACCTTTAATTACTTCATTAATTAATTAACTATAATTAATTAAATTAATCAACTATAATTAATTACATTAATCCTTAATTAATTACATTAATTAATCACTTCATTTATTAATTATTACTTAATTAATCAATCTTAATTACATCATTAATTACGGAAACCCGATCCCGGTCTTATCGAAATCCAAAACGTATCTTTTAAGCCAAGTTGTTTTAAAGGTTAAAACAATTCAATTCATTATCTTTATACACACAGAAAGATAATTCACAACATTACAATAGATAATCAATATTATCAATATAACAGATAATCCATATTATCATCACAATTCAACTAACATCCATATCACACAGCATATATCTCATCAGAGATATCAATCAATGCAAAGTATTCAATACTATCACCCATTCATAAGTAATGATTTATAACGTCTCTAATTAATTTAAAGTAAAACTTATTAATTACTTCATTCTATAAATCCTGCTTACTTAACCATTAATTAATTACAATCAATTAATTAATTATCCTCTAATAATTCATTTCAATTAATCATCTTTGATTAATTACCTTTTAATTATATCCAAGTAATTTATCCTTTAATTAATTAAATTAATTAACCTTAACCATTTATAGTAATTAACCTTTAATTACTTCATTAATTAATTAACTATAATTAATTAAATTAATCAACTATAATTAATTACATTAATCCTTAATTAATTACATTAATTAATCACTTCATTTATTAATTATTTCTTAATTAAACAATCTTAATTACATCATTAATTATATTAATTAATGATCCTTAATTACAAATTGATTATTAATTACATTAAGTAATTAGCCTTTAATTAAAACACATTTATTAATCACCTTGATTAATCTTCAATCAGTAATTAACTACCCTTAATTACTTTCATTAACTAAATTAATTATTCCTTAATTAATTTCTTAATTAATCCCTTGATTAATTCACAAGTAATTAAACTCAAATTACTTCCATTAATAAAATCATTATTCACTTAATTACTTTCAGTAATTATTTATTATTAACTTCCCTAAATAATCTTACCTTAATAATTACATTAAGTAATTATTTATCAAATCAACTCTTGATTATTCTAAATTAATTAAACTTAATTAATTAACTTAACTAATCAAATTAACTTCAATTAATTACAATAAGTAATTAATTCTTAATTACTTCCATTAAGTAATTCCATTTAAACAATTTCACAAATGATTATCTTTAAATTAATTAATCTAATTAATTATTAAAATTAATCACATTAATTATTTATTTAAATAATCTCAAGTTAATGACCTTCATTAATTATTAACAACCCTTTAATTACTTTTCTTAAGTAATTAACTTAGATTAATTATTATTAATTTCAAATTAATAAATCTTAATAACCAATTTAATTAATCTAATTTATTTAGTTAATTAAGTGTTAACCATAACTTAATTAATATTTAATTACTTTATTAATTAATTCTTAATCATTAATTAATATTCTAAATATAATCATTAATTACAAATTAATTATTCTAATTAATTAATCTTAATCACTAATTAATTAGTTTAAACCATTAATTACCTATTTAATTAATCCAAATGATTAATTAATCAATTAAATTAATTATCCATTAAATTTCCTAATTAATTCAATGAACACAAATCTCTAATTACTTTAAGATAAAACTTGTTCTTATTAATAATCAAGTTATCATTTACAAAGTATTTTAAATCAATTTACTTTAATTTTTCCTTCAAAATTTCATTTAAATTTAAAGATTTAAAATGAAACAAATTATCTTTAACCACGTTTTAAACGACATTTCTAAAACTCTTTTATTTTACAAGTTAAAGAAATACTCATCTTATAAATAACTTAAGAATTTGAATCAAATTTACCTTTAAATTCTATCCATTTAATATACAATTTAAACACTAAAGTTATTTAAAACAATTTAATTTAAAAACTGCTTTTATTTCAAATCTGAGATACAGATTTAAACTAGATTCCAGACTAACTTTAGATTTAAAAATTCTATTTAAATATCTCTTTACAAATTTAAATTTAGCTTAAAACTTAAACAGACAGTTTTAAAAACCTGGCAACAACTATGTTACTCTAGACTCCACCCTAAATTTACTTCGAGTCGCACCCTTAAACACTTCGAGTCTCACCCGTAAGAAAATTCGAAAATCACGAGACCTTCCTCTCCTCAAAACCCAGACTTCACCCATACACATTCACGATCGCGTGCACGTGCACATCCACCAGCGTCAGCTCCGACCATCCACGACTTCCCCCACCAGTCGACGATCATCCCTACACCAGAATTCAACCATTCGAACATCGAAACTAGATCGAAATCGAAATCGAGCCTAAAGACCAAAACTGGAACACAGACTACACTTCCAAAACCTGGCAACAACCCCTCGTGCTCGAGATTCCGACCACCGGAGTTGCTGAAACTCCAGTCACGACCTCGCCTATGCCCTATCTACCATTACCCAGAGTTCGGTTGAACTCGATCATTCATAGAGTTCACAGTGATAAAATTATTATCGACTAAAGAAACTAGGGTTAAAATCTTAGATCCTAAATCATTTCTTCCTCACTGCTTTAATTCAAATTCTACAAATTTTCCTTGAATCTACGATCATCCCACTATCCTTACTGAAGATTTCAACATATCAAACCATCTAGATCAAACGAATTACCCAAAACTTCATATTTAGTTTAAACCAGAACTGCTCCTTTAATACTAAACTAAAAACTATGATTTTAATACTAAAAATCATGTTATCATTTATGTTTTCAATTTATAAATCTGAATTTATAAATTACAAAGTTCGAATTTTTACTTTTATATAACATGCACTGTTATTTGGTTACAGAGGCACTCAGACTAAAAGTTTGACTTAATTAAACTTTTTAACATTAGTATATGATAAATCAAACATATTTTGTTTAAATATTAAATCCAATTCAACTCTAGATCATGGGATAATGATTTTATATCAAAAACAGGAGCCTGGAATTAAAGAAAACAGAGACACATTGATACAAAACAACATGCACACCTATATACATTCACGTATATGCAGAATCATCTATAAACATTCACACCACAACACAATTATCATAGAATTAAGCATGCAAACATAATTATACTTAAGTTATTTTAAGTAAGAATGTTACTCACCAAACATGCAGATGAACAGAGGTTTATATTTTGAAAAGCTTTTGAAACTGTAAACTTGCATGTTCCTTTGAATTTGATTTAAAACTTGAGTTGTTGAGCTTAAAACTGCTTTGAACCACATGCATGCTGGCTTCCAGATTGAAGAAAGAATGCAAGCAGGCTACAGACTTGAATAAACTACATGCATGTTTGCTCTTGATTTTCAAAGTTGATTCCAAATTGAAAAATGCAGGTAGAAGACTTGATTACTTGCTTCAGATTTGAAAATGATTTCAGGGTATTGTTCTTTGATTTGGTTTGAGGCATTTTATTACTGATTATAGATTTTAGATTAGAGAATTTGTAACGACCCGGCTTTCTTTGCCCAGAAAGACGCATCGTTATGAAGAAAGAAAGGGATAGAAGAAGAAAAGATAGAAAAGAAGAAAGAACAACACATCAGAATCTCACAGCGGAATGAATAAAATATAATATATCACATAAAATATTACATAGTATCATATTACATCAGAGTTACACAACTTATACATCACAGAATAGACAGTTATAAACTTCTGTCTATTATACAACACAAGTACATCAGTACAATACAGTAATACAAACACAGCGGAAACTCTATATATCTACTCGCTGAAGCCTCCTGCTCCTCAGCTCCTCCAGTATTCGTCAAGACTAACCTGAATCCCTCGACTACTCAATACAATATTGAGTACCCAAGAGTTTAATAAAACAGAAAATAAACACTTGGGTCAGACATGGGTCTGGTGTGAGTAAACGGTTTAAATTGCTTAACTTTGAAAACCTTTGAAAACAAAAGTATCACGTAAGACTCCCCACACATAAACATGGGTAAGTTTTTACCTTACGCTAACTAAAACATTTGATATGAAATCCAGTTATATTATAATAGGGTCTAGGGTTTCCAAGTAAAATACAGAAATAGCTGAAATGCTTACATCTCACATTCCAACATAGTTGGGCACAACTAATACGTACGGCACTTATTGGAGTTTGGATTCCATACAATGGCAGGGCTACTGGGGTACCGCCCGTCACAGTACGTGGCCTAGATCACCGTACCGAGGAGTACGCCCGCTCCCCTGCAACACAAAGCCGGAACCATCCCTTACTGGATAATCCCGAACAAGACAATCCCGTAGTTGGCGCGACCAACCACACACTAAGCCGAATAAAAGAAAAGGGACCTCTAGACAGGGATCTATCTTGCTCTCAGTGGGTGCTACCCACGAAGCCTTGCTGCACCTCCCCTGTTTTAGCCATTCCCGGTTGATGAGGCTTGAGGTTTACGATTACCTTTAATCAGAACATATCACTTAGAATGCTCATCGTCCGCCTGACGATGTGCTGAAAGCATTCAATCCATACAAGTTCGTTCCGGGTTCGAACGAAACCGAAGGCATTATCTCGTTACACTCGTTTTGGAATCACCCTCAGAGTTAACGACAATAACCCTTGCACTCTGAATCTTCATCTTCACTTGAGATTCACGACCTATCGTTATTTGGATCGATGTGGTATTCGGGTCTCCAGACCTGGAAATCCGGTATACGGAAACCCGATCCCGGTCTCATCGAAATCCAAAACGTATCTTTTAAGGCCAAGTTGTTTAAAGGTTAAAACAGTTCAATTCTTATCTATACTACACACAGATAGATAATTTACAATATCACAATAGATATCAACATTATTATCACAAACAGATAATCCATATCATTATCAATATGCAACCAATACATCCATATCACACAATACAAATCTCATATTTGAGATTCAAACCATTCAAAGTAATCAATATCATCCATTTATAAGCAATGATCTATAATAACACCATTTATAATTAATTTAAAATGAATTAAATTAATTACTTCCATCTCTAATTAATTTAAAGTGAATTAAATTAATTACTTATCTTAAATTAATTTAAAATGAATTAAATTAATTACTTCATCATTTTAAACCTTGCTTACTTAACCATCAATTGATTACAAATCAATTAGTTCATTATCTCACATTAATCACCCTTGATTAATACCCCTTAATTACATTCAAGTAATTCCTTAATTAATTTTACAAATTAATTATCCTTAATCAAATACAGTGATTAAACTTTAATTACTTCATTAAATAAATTAATTACTCCTTAGTTAATTTTAATTAATCCCTTGATTAATTCCTAAAAGTAATTAAATCCAAATTACTTCCATAAATATACTTAACCATTTCTATAATTGATTATCCTTAATTAATCTAATTAATTATAAAAATTAATCACATTAATTAATTACTTATCTCAACTTAATGATCTTCATCAATTCTTTAATTACTTCTCTTAAGTAATTAACTTAGATTAATCATTATTAATTACTATTTAATTTATCTTTATTAATCATTTAATTAATCACTAATTATTTATTAATTAAGTGCTTAACTATAACTTAAACAATCTTAATTACTAGATTAATTACCTTCTAATCATTAATTAAAATTTAACCTTATTTAATTAATGATTCTTAAATTACAAGTTAATTATTCTAAGAATAATTAATCTTAAACCTTAAGTTTAAATCCTTAATTACTTTAAGTAATTATCCATTTCATTAATTTATAAAACTTTTAAATTTATAAACTTTATTTAAATCCTTCTTTACATTTTCAAACTCCAATTTTAAATTCAATCTCTTTTAAATACACTTAATTTCTTAACACTTTTAAGTTATTAAAAAACAATTTGAATTTAAATAACTTAATTTATTTTCAAACTAAGATTCAAATTAAACTTGAATCTAATTTTATATTTAGATTTAAACTTAAATTTAAATCTTCTTTACATTTTAAAAACCCAGTTTTAACTTTTTAAAACAGAGCAGATTTCCCCTTTAACCCAGAAATTTCCCCCGAGCCTTGCCTAATTTACTCCGAGTAAAATATCACATCGCTTCGAGTCAAGACTCGAATTACTCGAGATAACTCGAGTATACTAATTCCTAAACAAACATCACCAGACACAAATCCATGCACACCGTACATATGCACGGAGCTCCGATGAACTTCATCCAACCTCGCCGATCACCCCACATCAGAAAACAGCCCCACGTCTCCCCACGATCACCAGATCGTCATACAGAGGCTCGAAATCAAATCGAGACTTCAACTCGAACCTGGAAACAATAACAGCCACTACCATCAAATCCTGTCAACGCCTCCTTCTCGAAGCTTCGACCGCCATTACTTCTGAAACTCCGGCCAAGTTCTCGTCAACCCACCACCTACCATCACCAGAAACCTCATTGCACTCGATCCACTGTAGAAATCGAACCGATCCAAATTATTCTTCCCAGACAAACTAGGGCTACAGAACAAAATTCTCTATCGCCACTTCCACGGTGATCTACCCGTACTTCTACTATTTTTCTCCACGTCTCTGATCACTCATCTTCCTCCAGAAAGATACACGAACTCCCAAACCATCAAGTTCCTCAGAAATCACCCAATTCCCCTTTTATGGTCAAACCAGAATTTCCCATACACCCCATCATTACAAACTATGATTTGAGTTTTAAAAATCATATTTTAGTTTGGGTATTTGATTTACTATCCTGAATATATATATAATGATGTTTGAGTTTTTCACTTTTATTAAACATACATTGATGTTTTAGATTCCCAGAAACAAAACTAAGTTATTTTAATCTAGACAAGTTTTTAAATTAAAACTTATTATACTACAAACATACTTCATTCAGGAATTTAATCTTAACAAAGCTTGAATCAAAAGCTAGTGAATTTTTATTAGAATTTGAGTCTGGGAATTTAGAAACAGAGCTTCTATATATGTATGTATTCACAATCAATAACAGGCATACCACACAGACATCATATACATATAAATACATGCATTCACACCCATATATTTATGCAACACAATCTACTACAACATACATCACATTCATCATAACAACAGATTTTAAAGAAACTGTTTTTAAGATAAATATTTACTCACCTTATTTTGAAATGAAGAGCAGAGTCTCCACTTTGAAAAAATCTTTTGAATCTTTTAAAACTTGAGTCTTTGTTTGATTTTAAAACTTGCATGCTGTTATTTTAGGCTTGCATGCAGGTCCAAGATCCTATATTGCAGAAGACAAACTCCAGATTTTGTTTGAGACAGAAATTGCAGGCTTTTGAAGAAGGCTACAGGCTTCCATCTGGTTTTGGAAACTGAATTACAGGTCTTAGTTTTGATTTTGAGGAATTCGATTACTTATTGTTTTTGAGAGGAAAGATTATCATATTTGTTGCTCTCAGGTTTTTGATCTTCTTTTCCACTGATTTGCATTTCCAGATTTTCATCTTCTTTGAATTTTGATTTCAGTCTTCTTTTGATTTTCAGGTTTCCAGTCTTTCATTTATCTTTAGATTCGAATTATATTCTTTTGGTTGAAATGAAGAGAACAAAAGTTTTAGCTGAAAAGTGAAAATAGATATCTTCTTTTGATTTTAATTTACTTATTTTAATTATCAAAAGGAGATGTGGACATTTGTCCTCTTAAGAGTTAATTAACTTACACCTAAACACTCCAAGCTTCCAAATGTTTACAAGTGTTTTAAATGCTTTATTATTGATTTACAAGTGTTAATTTCTTTTTATTTTGATTTATCTAAATCCTACATGTTTATTTATAAAATATCTATATGTATAAAAATGTATTTATCCTTTTATAATTTAAGCTTTAGATTTTAATAAATATACAAATGTGAAAACAATTATTTATAATAGCTTATGCTTTGATAAAATTAAATATAACATATTTTTATATGCTTGAGAAACTTATTTTAACTATATATATATTTTTTTACAAACCCATTTTGACTTATATTTGAAATTTTTAAAGAGAAAAGAATATTAAAACAAATGAATTTCTTAAATTAAATCTTAAATAAAACTTAAGCTTAAAATTTATCTTTAAAATAAATAAGAAATTATTCTTGTTATTTAAATCTCAAATATTATTTTCAAAAGTATTAAGTCAAATTACAAATTTCCAAATTACAAATTATATAAATATTAAAGTTTGAAAATACTTTATTAATTTCAAATTCAATATTCTTTCCATTCCAATATATACAAATATATATATTCTAAATGGAAAATACTTTTAACATTAGCTTTATAATTATCATATTTAATTTTAATACATAACTTCAAATAACAATATATATATATACATATATATTATAATTTGATAACTTATCCTTTTATTAAATTAAAGACTCCCTATTTATAATATATATACCTATATATATACATTATAAATATAAACACTTATATTAGTTTTAGTAAGATAAATCTTCCTAATTAAAATTTTAGAAAAGATATTCCCAAACTAAAATGTTATTAGTTTTCAAAAGAAATAAATTTGCCAATTTAAAATATTATTAACCTTTTAAAATGAATAAACTTGTCAATTTATAAAATAAATCAACAAATCAATTTAATTATTAATAAAGATTATTAAATTGATATTGCCAAATTTCCGGGATATCACATTCCTCCCCCCTTAAAATAATTTCGTCCCCGAAATTTAAAAGCAAAGATAATTTAATAACCCAGCAAAATTTTATTTTAAACAGCAACCATAGATATCAATCATATTCTAACAACCATAGCAAACAATTTAATCAAACAAATTTAACTATCCAGTCAAAATCTGGATAGAATTTACTCGAGTTTCCCCAAGTATATATATATATACCGGGATACTCGTTCTACAGGATCTTAACTAACTATCTACAATAATATAGAACTCCTACCTTTCTAGATCACAAATCTGAACAAGATATCAGACTAACTCAAAACCATCCCAACTATCCTTCTGAACTGCTGATTCCATCACTCGATGAATCACACACGTATTCCCTCAAAGATACGTGAAATACAATGAATTCCAGTTATCCGAACTGGAAACTCAATCCTGTAGATCAAAGAACTAATCCTTTTGAGAACACAAGAAAATCTCAAAATACTTCTAGAGCTAGCTCTCCAATCTTACCAAATCTTGTATCTCCTTTAATTGAAGAAAACTTAAACAATATCCAATTTCAACTTCATCCTTCCTGATCAGCTTAGCCCTTGCTGATGCTTCCTGGAACAATCTAGACCAACATCAAACCAATTTCCGGATCCTTCTCAACAAAATGGTTTCTCAAAAATATGCCGAAATCCAAAACACAACTCTACTCTACAAACATTAGAGAACTTCGAACTACCTCTCCTATCTGAAATAGTCAAAACAGTTGCACTTGACAACTTTACCTCCAAATCCCGAAAATTCTCTCACACTTAGAGTTATACTTGAATTTCTTATAGAAATCCTCTACTCCAAGAAAATCACAACTCCCGGTTGCTCCCACTCTAGAATAGCTGCTATCTTGCTTCCGCTGCACAACTCTGATCTGGAATAGATGAGAATGCCATCAGAGAAACTCGAGCACAAACTTGATCATCCATAGTTCACCATACCATAAAATCTTAGCGACTCCATTCCATTTGGTCAAAACATCCCAGCAGAACTTCACCAGAAAACTAGGTGTGATCAATCCATCTTCAAAAGAATCCTGAGCTGCTTTACCAAATTCTTCTTTAGGAGACATCCTTCTACTAAGCTGAACTTCCGGTAACTCCACGAATCAAGTCAATACGGAATCTCAATCTCCAATAATTCCAAGAGAATACTTAAACAATCGCAAGTCACTTTTGCGATCAGCTCGGCCTAATTTCCAAAGATACTGTTCTCTCTTCACTAATCAGAACAGCTTATATTTGACTAACCAATCCATCGAAGAAATGGATTCACTCTACTGCTTCTGAACTTCACCTTCAGAAAAACTGCTCAGCCAGAAACTTTCTGCCAACATAGAACACTCCGAGTCGCATTGCTGCCACAAACCAAAGACTTCTTATCCGAAACTCCTCGAGAAACTCGGACCTTAAAGCAAATAGAAACACCCCACTGGACTCAGCCACAACACCGAAACAAACTTACTTCTTCAAACTTGTTCCAGAAGAAACATCTTCAAAAACGTCCATAGCCACCGTGTCTCATCACACATCTACTACTTCCTGAGGTTACCAAAATACCATCACTCTCTTCAGCTCATCAAATAGATCTACTCTATTCATCCAACTTCAAAGATAAACTCTAAACCATAACTGGTTTCCTTCAGAGATCGGTGAAATCTTTACACCACAACAAAGTTTACTCGAGACGGTATTAGGTCTACAGTCTCGTCAGATATACTTCCAACCTCAACACTCAAATTCTAACTATTGGTAGTCGTGTTACTCACACTACCACCTTATCTACCTTTATAACTTTATATTGGAAAACCCGAACAGGTAACCCAACAAATAGGTAGAAATACATAAATATATATATTTAAAATGATACTTTTTATATAGAAATTATTTCTGGGTAGAATTATTTCATCTACCTCTTTAAAACAATATTGTGTCCGTTGGCCTGGTTCAAGTGTTTAGAGATCCCTATCAATAACGTTAGCTACTCGTATTGACCAGAATCCATATACCACTCAACCGATCAACTAACACAATATAAAATCATTTTTATATAACTAACAATTACGCGCTCTCAAGATAGACACCACTTCAGAGCCTAGGTATTCACTCAACCTACTGCTCTGATACCAACTGTAACGACCCGGCTTTCTTTGCCCAGAAAGACGCATCGTTATGAAGAAAGAAAGGGATAGAAGAAGAAAAGATAAAAAAGAAGAAAGAACAACACATCAGAATCTCACAGCGGAATGAATAAAATATAATATATCACATAAAATATTACATAGTATCATATTACATCAGAGTTACACAACTTATACATCACAGAATAGACAGTTATAAACTTCTGTCTATTATACAACACAAGTACATCAGTACAATACAGACTAATACAAACACAGCGGAAACTCTATATATCTACTCGCTGAAGCCTCCTGCTCCTCAGCTCCTCCAGTATTCGTCAAGACTAACCTGAATCCCTCGACTACTCAATACAATATTGAGTACCCAAGAGTTTAATAAAACAGAAAATAAACACTTGGGTCAGACATGGGTCTGGTGTGAGTAAACGGTTTAAATTGCTTAACTTTGAAAACCTTTGAAAACAAAAGTATCACGTAAGACTCCCCACACATAAACATGGGTAAGTTTTTACCTTACGCTAACTAAAACATTTGATATGAAATCCAGTTATATTATAATAGGGTCTAGGGTTTCCAAGTAAAATACAGAAATAGCTGAAATGCTTACATCTCACATTCCAACATAGTTGGGCACAACTAATACGTACGGCACTTATTGGAGTTTGGATTCCATACAATGGTAGGGCTACTGGGGTACCGCCCGTCACAGTACGTGGCCTAGATCACCATACCGAGGAGTACGCCCGCTCCCCTGCAACACAAAGCCGGAACCATCCCTTACTGGATAATCCCGAACAAGACAATCCCGTAGTTGGCGTGACCAACCACACACTAAGCCGAATAAAAGAAAAGGGACCTCTAGACAGGGATCTATCTTGCTCTCAGTGGGTGCTACCCACGAAGCCTTGCTGCACCTCCCCTGTTTTAGCCATTCCCGGTTGATGAGGCTTGAGGTTTACGATTACCTTTAATCAGAACATATCACTTAGAATGCTCATCGTCCGCCTGACGATGTGCTGAAAGCATTCAATCCATACAAGTTCGTTCCGGGTTCGAACGAAACCGAAGGCATTATCTCGTTACACTCGTTTTGGAATCACCCTCAGAGTTAACGACAATAACCCTTGCACTCTGAATCTTCATCTTCACTTGAGATTCACGACCTATCGTTATTTGGATCGATGTGGTATTCGGGTCTCCAGACCTGGAAATCCGGTATACGGAAACCCGATCCCGGTCTCATCAAAATCCAAAACGTATCTTTTAAGGCCAAGTTGTTTAAAGGTTAAAACAGTTCAATTCTTATCTATACTACACACAGATAGATAATTTACAATATCACAATAGATATCAACATTATTATCACAAACAGATAATCCATATCATTATCAATATGCAACCAATACATCCATATCACACAATACAAATCTCATATCTGAGATTCAAACCATTCAAAGTAATCAATATCATCCATTTATAAGCAATGATCTATAATAACACCATTTATAATTAATTTAAAATGAATTAAATTAATTACTTCCATCTCTAATTAATTTAAAGTGAATTAAATTAATTACTTATCTTAAATTAATTTAAAATGAATTAAATTAATTACTTCATCATTTTAAACCTTGCTTACTTAACCATCAATTGATTACAAATCAATTAGTTCATTATCTCACATTAATCACCCTTGATTAATACCCCTTAATTACATTCAAGTAATTCCTTAATTAATTTTACAAATTAATTATCCTTAATCAAATACAGTGATTAAACTTTAATTACTTCATTAAATAAATTTATTACTCCTTAGTTAATTTTAATTAATCCCTTGATTAATTCCTAAAAGTAATTAAATCCAAATTACTTCCATAAATATACTTAACCATTTCTATAATTGATTATCCTTAATTAATCTAATTAATTATAAAAATTAATCACATTAATTAATTACTTATCTCAACTTAATGATCTTCATCAATTCTTTAATTACTTCTCTTAAGTAATTAACTTAGATTAATCATTATTAATTACTATTTAATTTATCTTTATTAATCATTTAATTAATCACTAATTATTTATTAATTAAGTGCTTAACTATAACTTAAACAATCTTAATTACTAGATTAATTACCTTCTAATCATTAATTAAAATTTAACCTTATTTAATTAATGATTCTTAAATTACAAGTTAATTATTCTAAGAATAATTAATCTTAAACCTTAAGTTTAAATCCTTAATTACTTTAAGTAATTATCCATTTCATTAATTTATAAAACTTTTAAATTTATAAACTTTATTTAAATCCTTCTTTACATTTTCAAACTCCAATTTTAAATTCAATCTCTTTTAAATACACTTAATTTCTTAACACTTTTAAGTTATTAAAAAACAATTTGAATTTAAATAACTTAATTTATTTTCAAACTAAGATTCAAATTAAACTTGAATCTAATTTTATATTTAGATTTAAACTTAAATTTAAATCTTCTTTACATTTTAAAAACCCAGTTTTAACTTTTTAAAACAGAGCAGATTTCCCCTTTAACCCAGAAATTTCCCCCGAGCCTTGCCTAATTTACTCCGAGTAAAATCTCACATCGCTTCGAGTCAAAACTCGAATTACTCGAGATAACTCGAGTATACTAATTCCTAAACAAACATCACCAGACACAAATCCATGCACACCGTACATATGCACGGAGCTCCGATGAACTTCAGCCAACCTCGCCGATCACCCCACATCAGAAAACAGCCCCACGTCTCCCCACGATCACCAGATCGTCATACAGAGGCTCGAAATCAAATCGAGACTTCAACTCGAACCTGGAAACAATAACAGCCACTACCATCAAATCCTGTCAACGCCTCCTTCTCGAAGCTTCGACCGCCATTACTTCTGAAACTCCGGCCAAGTTCTCGTCAACCCACCACCTACCATCACCAGAAACCTCATTGCACTCGATCCACTGTAGAAATCGAACCGATCCAAATTATTCTTCCCAGACAAACTAGGGCTACAGAACAAAATTCTCTATCGCCACTTCCACGGTGATCTACCCATACTTCTACTATTTTTCTCCACGTCTCTGATCACTCATCTTCCTCCAGAAAGATACACGAACTCCCAAACCATCAAGTTCCTCAGAAATCACCCAATTCCCCTTTTATGGTCAAACCAGAATTTCCCATACACCCCATCATTACAAACTATGATTTGAGTTTTAAAAATCATATTTTAGTTTGGGTATTTGATTTACTATCCTGAATATATATATAATGATGTTTGAGTTTTTCACTTTTATTAAACATACATTGATGTTTTAGATTCCCAGAAACAAAACTAAGTTATTTTAATCTAGACAAGTTTTTAAATTAAAACTTATTATACTACAAACATACTTCATTCAGGAATTTAATCTTAACAAAGCTTGAATCAAAAGCTAGTGAATTTTTATTAGAATTTGAGTCTGGGAATTTAGAAACAGAGCTTCTATATATGTATGTATTCACAATCAATAACAGGCATACCACACAGACATCATATACATATAAATACATGCATTCACACCCATATATTTATGCAACACAATCTACTACAACATACATCACATTCATCATAACAACAGATTTTAAAGAAACTGTTTTTAAGATAAATATTTACTCACCTTATTTTGAAATGAAGAGCAGAGTCTCCACTTTGAAAAAATCTTTTGAATCTTTTAAAACTTGAGTCTTTGTTTGATTTTAAAACTTGCATGCTGTTATTTTAGGCTTGCATGCAGGTCCAAGATCCTATATTGCAGAAGACAAACTCCAGATTTTGTTTGAGACAGAAATTGCAGGCTTTTGAAGAAGGCTACAGGCTTCCATCTGGTTTTGGAAACTGAATTACAGGTCTTAGTTTTGATTTTGAGGAATTCGATTACTTATTGTTTTTGAGAGGAAAGATTATCATATTTGTTGCTCTCAGGTTTTTGATCTTCTTTTCCACTGATTTGCATTTCCAGATTTTCATCTTCTTTGAATTTTGATTTCAGTCTTCTTTTGATTTTCAGGTTTCCAGTCTTTCATTTATCTTTAGATTCGAATTATATTCTTTTGGTTGAAATGAAGAGAACAAAAGTTTTAGCTGAAAAGTGAAAATAGATATCTTCTTTTGATTTTAATTTACTTATTTTAATTATCAAAAGGAGATGTGGACATTTGTCCTCTTAAGAGTTAATTAACTTACACCTAAACACTCCAAGCTTCCAAATGTTTACAAGTGTTTTAAATGCTTTATTATTGATTTACAAGTGTTAATTTCTTTTTATTTTGATTTATCTAAATCCTACATGTTTATTTATAAAATATCTATATGTATAAAAATGTATTTATCCTTTTATAATTTAAGCTTTAGATTTTAATAAATATACAAATGTGAAAACAATTATTTATAATAGCTTATGCTTTGATAAAATTAAATATAACATATTTTTATATGCTTGAGAAACTTATTTTAACTATATATATATTTTTTTACAAACCCATTTTGACTTATATTTGAAATTTTTAAAGAGAAAAGAATATTAAAACAAATGAATTTCTTAAATTAAATCTTAAATAAAACTTAAGCTTAAAATTTATCTTTAAAATAAATAAGAAATTATTCTTGTTATTTAAATCTCAAATATTATTTTCAAAAGTATTAAGTCAAATTACAAATTTCCAAATTACAAATTATATAAATATTAAAGTTTGAAAATACTTTATTAATTTCAAATTCAATATTCTTTCCATTCCAATATATACAAATATATATATTCTAAATGGAAAATACTTTTAACATTAGCTTTATAATTATCATATTTAATTTTAATACATAACTTCAAATAACAATATATATATACATATATATTATAATTTGATAACTTATCCTTTTATTAAATTAAAGACTCCCTATTTATAATATATATACCTATATATATACATTATAAATATAAACACTTATATTAGTTTTAGTAAGATAAATCTTCCTAATTAAAATTTTAGAAAAGATATTCCCAAATTAAAATGTTATTAGTTTTCAAAAGAAATAAATTTGCCAATTTAAAATATTATTAACCTTTTAAAATGAATAAACTTGTCAATTTATAAAATAAATCAACAAATCAATTTAATTATTAATAAAGATTATTAAATTGATATTGCCAAATTTCCGGGATATCACAGAATTGGTTTGAGAAGGGTATGAATTTTAGTTTGAGGCAATAGATTACTGACTTGATTCAGATTAGAATTAGAGATAAATCTGAGTTTATCTTGTTTTTAAAAGAAAGAAATAGAAAGAATGAAGTGAAGAGATACAATGTTTATATATATGTAAATAGATTTATGATAAATAAAAATAAAAGAAAATAAAAATAAATGAAGACACTTGTCAATATAGTTCATCTTTATATTTACACTTGTTAAAACAAGGCTTTAGATAAAGACACATGTCTTTTAAGTAATTATTCATATTTTTTTATTATTTTAAAAGTAAATAAAAACCTTTTTCTTAATTATTAAATACTTATCCTATATACAAATTACTTTTTAAAAGAAACAAAACTAACTATATTTATAAATAAAAGTTTATACAAATATTCTAAAATCCAAAACAATTTAAAAATCTATTCTTTTGAATTTCAAAACTTAAATTAAATTCAAATTTTATTATCAAAGATCATCAATATCAATTTAATTATTTAACAGATTATTAAATTGATATTGCTCAAATTTCCGGGATATCACAATAGTATGTCAAAATGTGATATTTTTAAACAGGAAATTATTTGTTTTTTATTTCATTTTTAGCAATAAAAACATCTAAAGATTCACTCTCATTTAAAAGTCCTCACGGTTATGCACGGGTGACTTACTTGGAATATTTGTTTATGTGCTTTCATACTCATTTAAAAGTCCTCACGGTTATGCATGTATGGAACACATATCAAAATTGATTATTAAATAAACAAGTTGATTCTAATTCCATTTAAAAGACCTCACGGTTATGCATGGTTAGAAGATGCTTGAAATTCCTTTTTTTTATAAAAATTGGGAATACTACTAATCTCATTTAAAAGTCCTAACGGTTATGCATGGTTAGTAGATATTCAAATTCCTGATATAAATATACCACAAATAGACATAACTATATAGTTTTATATGCTGACATCATCCCTATCGCTCTAAAGTGGAATATGCGACAAATAGAGTATTTATGATTTTTGTTTGATTTTTTATTGAAATTTAATATTTATACTCGATTGGGTATTAATGTTGTATTAATGTCTATCAGTTTATCTCTATTTTTTTAAAACTATTACTCTTTTGCTGATAACAAAAGGGGGAGAAAAAAGTTAAGATTTTGGCAAATAAAGGTCAAATATTTTATTTTTTATTTGCATATTCCCATCTAGGTCCATTTGCATATTTTTATTTATTTTCATGCATATATGAAGGGGGAGCATTGTTGTAGAGAGAGAGCATTCAAATAGGGGGAGCAAATAGAGTTCATTAATGACCAAATACATTTAATACATTCAAAATCTTAATATATGTTTGTTATCATCAAAAGGGGAAGATTATAGAATATGCTAGTATATGATTTTTGTTTGATGATAATAAACATATATATATATATATATATTCGTTTAAATGTATTTGTTATTATATTATTTTTCATATAATTAAATAAATATTTGTTGGATAAAATAAATAACACATAATTCAAATTCGAACAAATATTTTATTCAAACAAATATTTTATTACAAATTCAAATAGTACAAATTTGAGCTCTCACTACATTTATACATTTTTAGTTTCATACAATTTCGATTACATCACAAATTTCAATTTACAATTTATCATCTCACTACATATCACTCATTCACTCATATTTGTTCTTGAACTCTATTCAATTTTGTATCCAGCATCTGAATTATCTACAAAAATAAACACTAACACAGTAAAATTGAAAAAGAAATGTTTTGCAATGTTCAATGAAATGTGTGTTTTCAAAAAAAAATTGCCTCAGTTATTTGGTTTGTTCGTCATCATTTATTGTTAACCCATCATACATGAACAACTTGTGACATGCAGTGTATCACTGTACATGCCACAAAGTCGTGCACATCGATATACACTAGCTTGTTAAAACTACAGGGACAGGTGAGCACAAGGTCAAACCCGAGCCATTAGCTGGATTCAACTCAAGTTCATATAACTCTCGATCAAAACAAAGTCACAAAGTTTCAAATGCACCATACATATATGCATATATATGTATATGCATATATCACAGTCAGAGTGGAGACTCATAAAGCCTCATCGAAATGGTCGAGTACAAGTTCAGTTCCAGTCAAATGCAAGGGTAACAAGACCATTCAAACTTGATGCAAGAACAAGATGAACTTAAAAGACCAGACCATATAACAATGAAGACTGCAATAACCAGATCATATAACACATGGTCAGTCCAAAATGAATGCAAAATAAAATGAACCAAAAGACAGAGCAGCCATAGCAACCACAGACCAGCTTCAAGATGAACCAGAGCAAACAAGTATGTACAAATGAAATCAAGGCATTTTTAAAATCACTTCAAGGAAATGGTTACTGCACTCATATCAAACCGTACTTTGAACACAAACACAAAAGTACACAAGGACAGAACACCAGCTCAACAACTAGTAAAGGCAAATGCAAGAGACTCAAAGTCCAGATATACAACAGACACATTCAACACACAAATATACAACCCAGTACACATGCAAATGAGCACATGATGAACATGAATACAAAACAAGTAAGAGCATCAAACAGCGATGAACCAGACTACAATAACCAGAGGAAAGCAGGTCAATCGAACTTCAATAGAGTTAAGGCATGTAGCAACAACAAAGTGCTCTCAACTCCAAATGAACTCAAAAGAGACTAGTGTCATATACACATGTATACATATATGCATATATATATATATATGTATACATGTATATAGTTTTAGAAACTCACACTTGAAAAGCTTTAACAAACAAACTAGTCATCACCAATATGAAACAAGACTGCACACTGTAGTAAGCAAGCATTTAGGAATGAATCAGTTCTAACATGACAACTAGACTAGAACCAAATTCAAGTGCAAAAGATCACACAGTAGTAGTTAGAGTAACAAAGCCATGGATTATATCAATATTAACATAGCAGTTTCAAACCAAGTCAAGGCCGAGATGAACAGGGTCAACAAAAGTCAAAAATATTTGAAAATGGAAAGAGCTTGATGAACAAGCATCACAAATATGAAATATTCAAATAAATGAAGTAACAGGAACCGATTCAAAGAAAATTCAAAATTTATCAGAAATGAATAAGTCAGATTATCACAAGCATCCAATCGAAAATCAATGGCCAAGCATAGCAACGTGACATGTTCAAAAAGAATTATACGAACGAAAATTTAGGGAGTTCGAACCCTATAAATTTAGACCCAAAACTCATCATTGGCATCATTGAGTTCGAGCGCAAGCAATTAATTAGAGCATAAAGTGGAATATATTTGAACATCAAAAAGGGGCGAATATCACGTACCAAATTATCATTCGAACTCAAAGCAACCGCATGTACGAAAGAATCTTAAAGAAGCATCGAATCATATTTGTGAATTCAGAGCATATCAGTATTTGATTCGAGCTCAATTTATTCAAGGCGACGACTTAAAATCAGAAACCCTAAATTTTGTGAAGAAGAACGATAAGAAACAAAGCGGCCGATAACACAAAAGAGGGGAGACATCTTCTTTTATTATAAATTGGGCCGGTCTCCTTATCTTTTTATTTGGGCTTATTTTTTTAATTAAGGGTTTTAATTGTTTTATTTTCAGTTTTTATTTTTGAATTCCTTTTAAAATTTTGTAATATTCTAGTCGTGTGACTGGGTACAAACTATGGGGCGTAGTTTGAGAATTCGCAACACGGTGGCTGTGTTGTGGCAGGGTTTTGAGCGTAGAGTTAGGTTAGTCATTAGCGGGTGTCGCAAGTTTATGTGTGTAAGCGTTTGACTACTTAATTTCTAGTAGAAACCTTGAGGGCAGCACGTAGGCAGGGTTTTGCCGAAGCTGGGTAAATCTGTGTTGTTCTATTTCTGCTTTTATTATTCTGCTATTATTTGTGCTGCAATTGTTATATTTATTTCCGCATTAATTTTTATTATTATTATTATCACCATATTCACCCTCCCTCCAGGGTGAAATCGATCCTACACAATGAAATGACAAATATAATTAGAGAGAAGGGGAAAGGATTTGGGCATATTTATAATAATATAATACTCCATTTATTTATTTTCGCAAATAAATAGTCATACATTTCGAATTCGTACGATCACATGACACGTTCGATCGCAACGAAACTCGTCTACATACATAACCTCATTTTTCCGGATCCAATAGTATAAATCTCGATGCTTTCTGAGACCGCGTCACGAGATATGAATTTCGTGTATTTCGATATCGTTTCGGTCATCGGACCATCCGACCTCCAAATATAACGATGTTTATACTCATTTTAATTTGCAACATCAGTCCGAACTCAACGGAATTGGTCTCGAGTCTTGATTCGGCCGTATGCGAAAAATCATATTTTCGGACCTTCATTTAATTAACAATTCAATATTTAAATCAAAAATTTAAATATCCCATCGTTAAAAGTATGGATCGTTACTGTTAACCCGCCTTTTGGCAAGGCCGTATACTGGCGGATTTAACTCATTGGACTGCACGGTTATCGACGCTGGAATATTATGGTTTGATTCGACTGGATGAATATAGATCAATCACGGGTGATAGACATAATTATGAGGCCGGGATTCGGCATAGTCGATGGACAAAATGTGCGAGATACTTGGAATATAGGTTTCGACAAAAGTCGAGTTGCTTCGGGTTGCTTGGAGTTTGCTTTGAGTCACACTTGAATTTACTTCGGGTTTTCATGATGATTACTTCGAGTCAGATAAGGCCTTGCTTCGGGTCATGGAGTGATTGGCTTGGGATCGGTATATTTGCCTGGGGTCGGTGAAGACTTCGGGTTGGCATCTAGTATGCTTCGGGCGGTGGAGTAAAGGGAGCGGCATGCATCTTCGAGGGATCAGCTATTGCAAAGGGGTCGGCATCTTGGAGAAACTCGGGTCGACAATGGGAGAAACTCGGGTTGGCACTGGGAAGGACTAGGGTCGGCATGAATTAAGGGGTCGGCATCAAGGTGGGATCGGCATGTGGAAGCTTGACTCGGGTAGGCACATATTTATCTTCAGGTTGGTAATAGGTTTTGGGATCGGCATAGAAGCTTGGGCATGGGATTAGTATGCTTCGGGTCGGCTGTGACACTTCTTCAGGTGGGTATAAGCAAATACTCAGGTCGGCTATAGGGTTTTGGGATTGGCCATAGGAATTCATAGAGTAACTTACTTCGAGTCAGTTATTGGTTTGCTTCGGGTCAATATAAAGGCTACTTCGTGTCATGACACGGGTTTCATAGGGTCGACATGTTACGTACTCCATGGAAGCAGTGGTGAACAATATGGACTCGACTATGGTTTTGGTGAGCCCATATCACCTAGGAAGCCCAGCAACCAGGATTTTGTCTATAAATACAGCAAGCGGGGCTTCAGAAAAGGGATTCTCGTTCTGTACTTCTTCATCTTCTTCTACATAAATCTACTCAGCCATTTATGTTTCAGAAACTCCGAATTGTAACTGTAATCAGATTTTGGTATAATAAAAAGTAAATTTCTAGAGTGGACGTAGGCCGGAGTTAGCCGAACCACTATAAATCTTGTCTTTTTTACTGCTTTCATTTTAATTTTGATTATTCTTCATATTATACTCTCTACATATACTCTATCTATGATATGTAATTGGATATTGGTGCTTTCACTTGAAATTGGGTGATTGTGACCAATTTTGGTGCAAACATTTCAGTGCTTTCACTGAGAAAGCTAGCACTCAAGGATTCTAAAGCTTGGATTTTGGATTTGAAAGCTTAGGAACTCAGATTTTGGAAGCTATGGTTGGGCAATCAACGAGGAGACAAAGGGCAAGGACAAGATGGAAACAATAGGATGTTAGAGTAATAGGGGGAAATCTAGGATCAAAACCAGGAAAAAGATGCAAGCAGGATATTGGATGGAGCTATGGATTTTGGCATGGAACAGAACTTGGATGCACATTTGGAAGAGGATGATCTGGGATTCCCTCGTGGACTCGGGGGCAAGACGGGAATGATGATCAAAAACAACCTATGGATGCTGGAACAGCTGGAAATAGGAACTCAGCACTTGGAGTGGAAATTACCATGCTTGGATATGGATTGAATCGGCCGGGGGCAAACCCCGACCAAGGAGAATGGATTGGCTCAACAACTCATGGAACTGGGGGCATGGATTTGGATGGCTTTGTTTGAAAACAAATAGCGGTGATGGAACAGGAGCAGCTATATTCCGCCATAATCGGAGCTAGCCCAGCTTAAGGGCACAGGTCATCATCTCTTGATGGTATGGAATAAGTAATAAACCCTGTAGTAATGTGGCTAAGTCACTTACAAATGTATGGGATCGAGGATGGTCTGTAGGCATGCTCTGAGATCACTATGAACCGTGGTGCTCGGGTTTATGAAATCTTGTTTTTTCTGTTTCCTGCAAACTTTGGTTTTTCGGGTCATGGTTACGGTCCCTACCAGAGAGACTTGGTAGTAACCGCGAGTTACGAGTCCCTTCACCGGAGAGTGAAGGAATATACTCGAACACTGAATAAAATGTCCCCGACCGGAGAGTCAAGGCCGGAGAATATAAAGTCCTTGACGGGAGAGTCAAGGCCGGAAAATATAAAGTCCTCGACCGGAGAGTCGAGGCAGGAGAATATAAAGTCCTCGACCGAAGAGTTGAGGTCGGAGAATATAAAGTCCTCGACCGAAGAGTATAAAGTCCTCGACTAGAGAGTCGAGGCCGGAGAATATTAAGTCCTCGGTCGGAGAGTCGAGGCCGGAGAATATTAAGTCCTCGACCGGATAGTCGAGGTCGGAGAATAATAAGTCCTCGACCGTAGAGTCGAGGCCGGAGAATATAAGTCCTCGACCGGTGAGTCAACGCCGGAGAATATAAAGTCCTTGACCGGAAAGTCGAGGCAAGGCCGGAGAATATAAGTCCTCGACTGGAGAGTCGAGGCCGGAGAGTATAAAGTCCTCGTCCGGAGAGTCAAGGCCAGAGAATATAAGTCCTAGACTGGAGAGTCGAAGCCGGAGAAAGATACCCCACAGATTAAGTCCTTGATCGGAGAGTTGAGGCTGGAGATGAAAGACCATCGATAAGCCCTCAACTGGAAAGTCGAGGCCGGAGTAGGATAAAATGACCCAGCGAGGCTATGGATTTGGATTTGGACCCGGAGAGGTCCCAGCTTTGGATATGGACCCGGCGGGGTCCCGGTTTTGGATTTGGACCTGGAGAGGTCCCGTCTTAGGATATGGACCCGGCGAGGTCTCGGCTTTGGGTATGGACCTGGCGAGTCCCAAGTTTGGATTACCAGACCCGGTGATGTCCCGGAGTTGGATAAATCGCTCCGGAGAGATCGTGGATTCGGTTGATGGATTTGGACTGAATTAAGAATTAGATATCGACTCAGAACAGTCATGGATTTTTTAAATGGTCCAGAGAGGTCAAGGAATTGGTTTGGCAATGGACTGGATTCAAGATTGGATATGGCGATCAATGGGTTATGGACTTTGGATTTTGGACTTATGGCAATACAAAACACTCCTTCCTATCGCAAGGCATGTTTTGGGGGGAAAAGTGTTAACCCACTTTTTGGCAAGGCCGTATACAGTCAGATTTAACTCAATGGACTACACGGTTATCGAGGCTGAAATATTATTGGTTTGATTCAATGGATGAATAGACGATCAATCATGGGTGATAGACATGATTATGACGTCGGGATTCGGCATAGTCGATGGACAAAAAGCATGGGATACTTGGAATATGGGTTTTGACAATAGTCGAGTCGCTTCGGGTTGTTTGGAGTTTGCTTCGAGTCACACTTGGGTTTACTTTGGGTTTTCATGATGATTACTTCGAGTCAGATAAGGCCTTGCTTCGGGTCATGGTGTGATTGGCTTGGGATCGGTATATTTTCCTTGGGTTGGTGAAGACTTCGGGTCCGCATCTAGTATGCTTCGGATCGGTGGGGTAAAGGGAGCGGCATGCATCTTGGAGGGATCGGCTATTGCAAAGGGGTCGGCATCTTGGAGAAACTCGGGTCGGCACTGGGAGAAACTCGGGTCGGTATTGGGAAGGTGGGATCGGCATGTGGAAGCTTGACTCGGGTCGGACATATTTATCTTCGGGTCGGCAATAGGTTTTGGGATCGGCATAGAAGCTTGGGCATGGGATTGGCATGCTTCGGGTCGGTTGTGACTTTTCTTCGGGTCGTTACAAGAAAATACTCGGGTTGGTTATAGGGTTTTGGGATCGGCCATAGGAATTCATAGAGCAACCTACTTCGAGTCAGGTATTGGTTTGCTTCGGGTCAATATGAAGGCTGCTTCGGGTCATGAAACAGGTTTCTTGAGGTCGGCATGTTACGTACTCCAGGGAAGCAGTGGTGAACAATATGGAATCAACTATGGTTTTGGTGGGCCCGTATCGCCCAGGAAGCCCAACAACCAGGATTTTGTCAATAAATACACCAAGCAGGGCTTCAGAAAAGGGATTCTCGCTCTGTTCTTCTTCATCTTCTTCTACAAAAAGCTACTCTACCATTTTTGTTTTAGAAACTCCGGAATGTAACTGTAATCAGATTTCAATATAATAAAAAGGAAATTTTTGAAGTGGACGTAGGCCGGATAGCCAGATCACTATAAATCTTGTTTTTTTTACTGTTTTCGTTTTAATTTTGATTATTCTTTATATTATACTCTCTACATATACTCTATCTGTGATTTGTGACTGGATATTAGTGCTTTCACTTGAAATTGGGTGTTTGTGACCAATTTTCACTCAAACAGTTACATACCTCCATCCGAAACAATAGAGATTGCGGGTCATTACAATAGAGTTGTTGCTTTAGCATCATCATTTTTTCAAATAAAAATCGATACGCCTATGCATTAGCTAAAAATTGCATATATGCTTCATTGCCTACACTTGGCATATTATTTTTTCATGCACCGTCGAAAGCTTTTTAAAATATTTTACTATTTTTCTTCATAAAACAATTAATTTTCATAAATTACACCTTGCTTATGATATTTCTTGAGGAAATAGTGATCCTCGATTAGAGAGGGCACTCATTGGATTTTGTTAATAAATAAAGCAAAAAGTCACTACCAATAAGCCTGATAGTTAAGGAGTAAAGTACAATCAGATGATAATTACAAATTAAACTCGTAATTATAAGAATAAAAAAGTATTAGGGCTTCAACCGAACAACTAGCACATCATCATAATACTAATCAGCTGTAGAATAACATAGCACCACGAGTAATAGTCAAACAAGTTAGCAGCTGCTTAAGAAAGAAATGTTTTAGATGTGTGTGAAAATCAAAATAAAGTGGAGATTGTACAGAGAAGACAACATGGTGCTATGTGCAAAAACAGATGGTAATGAACAGGTTTGAAGGGTTGCCTTAACCAGACTATGCACTTGAAATAGAATGGCATCGGTGAATGTAAACATGAGGCTGAGACAGGCGATAAGCATGAGATAGGCTGATTCGGTACTGTGGTATGACCGTTGTTTTCAGTAGTGTGTTACATTAAGCAGGAGGGCTGAGATTAGAGGCCAAAGTCTGATTATAGTCAACGAGTGTAATGGCACGCGCTTCGCGCGTGAATTGTTTTTCTTATAAATTATATACGTTTAAATCAGTCAAAAAAATAATTTTTTATTTTCAAGTGATATTTTGTAAAGTAGTATTTTAAATATGCAAAGAAGGTTTAATTTTAGGTCCTACTTTTAGAAGCGTTTTGAATTTTAAAGCATGTTTATTATTAGATCCTACTTTGATGGGCATTTGAATTTGGAAAAAAAAAATTAGTATTAGATCGTATTTTTAAGTAATTAAGATTGGATAATATATAGATGGGCATTTTTGGTAGTTCACGTTGATACCAAAAAAGTGTGACACCAAAGCTATTACAACTATTATTAATGATTAGAAGAAGAATTTCTAGTCTCATGTCTAAGACATGAACCAAAGGTTTGAAGATATGTGAAGGTTCCGTAAGATCTGTACATGATGGGACTCCAATCAGTTATTTCTACTTGATCATATCCAGAAAGATATGTGTCATACAATAAAACGCAATATAGATAAGGTATGTGTTATTAAAAGTACGCTGATTTTTTTGATCCATATGTACTAACTAGAAATGGAATAAATGACATCTAGAATAGTTCCATGTGTTGTGTGATAGTTAAGTATAAAATTAGTCCAATATTCATTGAGTGCAAGAATAGTACTCATTAGTTGAAGCCGAAATAAGATAATTAACATACTATGGAATAATCAGGTGTAATAACACTCATAACATACGTTTCTAGTGTTGGATTAGGTGCACTGGGTAGTAGGAGTAGAATGGGAAATTTAAAATACATTTTTTCTTTTGTTATGAGTTAGATGTTTTATAGTGTTATCATGAATAATTTTACAAAATTAAATCATTTAATTTTTTATTAGTATAAGGAGAACACAAATTTTAATTTTAAATTTAATTTTAAGTTATATTAGTATTAATGCAAATAACATTTATTCGAATGTGGGGTTTTATTATTAATTTGATTGAGCTTTCTCCCAATATAATATTTAATAATAATACTTTAATATTAGTTTAGAAAATATTTATTCAATATAATATTTGTAAAATATATATAAATTACACAGACATATACATACACTTAAATAAATAATATATAGTATGATTTTATTCAAATGAAATTTTCAAATAATAAATAATGCCCTTATTAGTTATTTATTGTTAACAGCGTCAATTTATAAATAAGTCTTATTGACAACAAGATAATTAATGCCTAATTTACAAAGTCATAAATGAATGTGTGATATGTGGGTAAATAATATGAAAATGTCCAAAATATTAATACGTATCAAATAGTGCAAGTTGTGCCTATAATGTCTTTGTAGTTAATGTATTTTCCACAAATTATTTTTGAATTGTAATTAGTACTTCTCTAGGAGGAACGCCTGCAAGAGTCATATTTTCTGAAAGAATTTCTCTTCGTCAATCAATATTGCTGCGTATGGATGTCTATCTAATGAATAGGGAAGCTACTGATTATGTATGCCATTGATCACAGAAATTTTCTATTTATATTCTTCTATTTGCACACCATTCAATAGAAATGGACACTTGCATTTTGTAGTGGTACAAGGTCTATGCTGTATCAGCTTATATTCTTTTTTCATACAAATTCTGACTAATGACTATGATGCACTCCACCTTCTCAAATCCCAATTGTAATCACGATTTCTATTCAGTTCTAATTTATTGGACTTGACAATTAGGACAACGTCATTCAACCATTTTACTATTACATTACACTAAGGAACAAAGCATTCTACGAATCAAACTACCTGAAAGCACACAGCAGCCAAAATGTCAAAAATAATATTGGTTATTTTTATTACCATTTTTAGAAAGATAAAATTTTAGATAAATACTTACTTGTTCAGTTAAAAATAATTTGGTAAATCAACTTCCATGCCATTTGAAGTGATTAATCGACCGTTTTCTTCCATATTTTTAATAGAAAATATTTTTTCATTCAAAATAACAAGTGCTTCTCAATTTTATTACGATAGCTATCCTCCATTTAATGACCAAAAACCAAGAAGAATATGAGGAAAAAAATGTGTGAATGTTATATGATAAAACATCACAAATCGGTAATAACTTACAGTGAGATTTTCAATAACAACATTACCAAGCTTTACTTCCAAATTTGTGTCAATCACGGGATCATTGAACTCATCCTAAAATAACATTGAAAAAAACCCTAAACAACAAATCTAAAATTGATATGAGAAGAAAAATAGACTTTATGAAATAAAAATTAAACAAACCTCTTTGTTTTCATTAAAATTAGGATCATTCACTGAATCTTTACTTGGCTTCATCTATTAGGTAAAAGGGAGACTTTTTTGGCTTTAGTGTTTGAAAATTGTGTTTTTTGACCACACCTTCAACACTTAGAAAATGTTTCCATATACTTTTCTCAATGATATAAGTGTATTTGCAAATCTTAACACAGATTTCCTCTTTTCCAAATTCATATTTACATGGGCCAAAAAGAAATATTATATAACATTGTTTATTATAAACCCAAACCACTTCCCTTTTGGTGTTAAGTATAGAAAGAATACTTTCCATACCACCATAATTTATAAAGATCATTTATGGAAATCAAATCTCTTTCCTTTTTTAAAACTTCTTTAAAATATCTATTTATAAAAATACTTTTATAAATCTTCTTTAAAAATATATGTATAAAACTTCTTTTATAAACCTCCCTTAAAAATTTATTTACAAAACTTCATTTATAAATCTCTTTCACTTGACATGTTTCCTATATTTTGACTTACCCTATCCCTCACCTAGAAACTCTGGTTCCAAATCTCAAAGATAGTGGATCGGCCTACTTATTGGTTTTTAGTACTAAGTATTGGTACTAAATTTTCATAAGTAACCTAATTTGTATACAAAAATAAGACTTCAAGTACATAATATCAATCTTTGATTTCAAACTTAAAACTATCCTTAAGTTAACAATGAAGTTGTTCAAGTTGGGATAATATTACCTCTTAAACCTTGACTAGATAACATTCTTATATTTAGAGTAGGTAGATGTCTACCTACCTCGAAGTCTAATATCAAGTATACGATTTCATAAATCCCATATTCTATTTATGTAAAACTAGAATTATAAACCAACTTTTCTTTTCCACTTTGCAAAATCTTTACTATAATTATAATATTATAGTTTCTTTAAAATTCCACTTAAATTCCTTAAAATACTCTTTAAATTTCCATATCAAATCTCCTTTGGAAATCCTTGTTCAAAAAGCCACTTTTTATTAAAAAGAATATAACTTCCTTGTCAAAATAAGCATTTACTTTATTATCTCAAATAATTCCTTTAAATCTCGTATCAAATTTCAAAACTCCTTTAAAACACCTTAAAAAATGTTTAAAAACTTTCATCCAAATCATAACTTAATAGCCACCACTTTTAAAAGAGAATTTGATTTTGCAAAGTAAACTAATTTCCTTTAAATAAACCACTTGTTTAAAATTTCAAAATAAATCTTTTATATCACAAATCACATTTAATATACTTATATAATCTCTATAAACCAAATTTGAAAAGAGTTAATAAACTTTTCTTAAATTGATAATCTTTATATTTATAAAAATCAAAGATTCCCAAAATTGCATCCACAACGATTATTGCTATATGGACCATAACTTTTAAAACTTGGTTTTATAAATTAAATAGCTTTTAAACACAACTTCTTTCTATATTTTATACTATTATAAGTATAGAAAATATTTTACTTCAAAATAAAAGTTGAAGACAAATAAAATCCAAAAGTATAACTTTTAAAATTCTAAAAGAGGCTTAGCGACCATTATAGCTTTTATACAAATCCACTACTTACTTTTAATTTCAAATTAATTCAACTTTTAAGTCATATAATAATTCTTAACTTCACATCACAACAAAGAAATATAGAGATCATACACAAAACATTATAAACATGAAAACACAATATTGAAACATAAATAAAATACATGTCATCAAAGTGCACCTATAGCGACTGTCGTTATACATAGACTTCCATTCAAGTCCAGGTCCCCTTTTAATCCTTATGCACCATTATGTATGTTCAAATACAAGTCCAATCCATGTCAAATCATATTCCATTGGATATACTTATGTTTTTAAAAATGAAGTCCATATTTTCAAAATCCTTACATATATCATTTAAACTAACAAATTAAAGTGTTTTCTAAAGCATTATAACATACACAAAATATTGCTTTCTAAAGTAAGATCAACAACCAACATCATAATATATTCAAGCAACATTTATACCCAATATTTATATATATATTAAATATGTAATTTTTAAGGTAGGAATTCTCATTTCCAAACCATGCTAATAATCATACAACGCCACAAGAAGCCAATAATCATTTCCTACCATTACCAAAATGCCAAAGCCATCGCCATTCACAAAAAAACTACAAAACCACTCCACATACACCCCTTTCTTGCTCATGCAACTACCAAGAGCCTCCCTCCATGCTCCATTTCACATGACTTTGACATTCTATATGATGTTGCTATGGTGTGCGAATAAACATGCTTGAGTTTAAAGAGAGTGAGAGAAGAATTGAGTGGGTTTTGAGGAGAATGAGTGGAGAAAAAGGAAGAACTAAAGAAGTCATTTTTGAGGTCTTAAAATTTTGAAGCTTTTGAAAATATTTGAAAAACAAAAATGAAATAATGAAGTGGAAAGAGAGATGTGAAAGGCATAAGAAAACATATGCTTGCCTTAATTCATGTGCACATCAAATCATGTGACTTTTAACACTTTTAAAAGAAAAGTCTTCTTTCTCTTTATCACTTACTAATTATATTCTAAAAGTTACTAATGACTTCTTACCATAATTAATCTAATTTATACCAATTTGAATTGTTATCATATGTCATTATCTACTATCCAAGTTCCAAAATATTTGAACAACTATAAGTGAATAAAAAGTTGATTTTCGATAAAATGTTTTTCGATCAGATTTTCACTTTTTCTTCAAAGTATATATATTTGTAAACCAATTTTCAAAATGATTTCACCATTATTGTTTGTTAATTAAAAAAGAGTTATTTGACAATTAAAATTCATTAATTTAATATTTAAAATTAAATAAATATTCTCAAATCAAAGCAATAAAATTATGGGTCCTTACATTAGTCACTCCCATGATCAATAATATAAATGATATACATATTGACATTTTATTGAAGTATGGAGAGTTGATGTTCAAATCTAAAAGAAAGCTCAAAATTAAAAATAAACCAATCTTAGGCCTTGCTCCTTCTTATTATGATTTATATCAGACTTAAGCATTATATTTGCTATGAACTCTAAAATTTGAACCATTTAATGCTCCCAAACTAACCATAAATATAAATTTTCCAATGGATGCATTATTACATTTATCGAAGTAACGTTGAGGGGTCAATTCGTAAAGGCATTCAAACTATCAAAGAACAAGGCCTTAATCTTGGGGTGTGATAAGCAGCTTGTATTTTGATATCTAATGTGTTCAATACAAGAAAAAAAAATCATTTAGCTATGCCATATATGCCTATGCTATGCCATATATGCCTACGCAATACAAGGAAATTGTTAACCCGCCTTTTGGCAAGGCCATGTATAGGCGGATTTAACTCAATCGACTTCACGGTTATCGAGGCAGGAATATTAGGATTTGGTTCAAATGGATGGATGGATGATCAATTACGGATAATAAATATAAATATGAAGCCGAGATTCAGAATGGTCGATGGGCGAATGATGCAGGGTACTTGAAATATGGATTTTGGCAAGAGATGAGTTACTTAGGGTCTACTTCGAGTCGCTGAAGGGATTGCTTCGGGTCAGGAAAGGGTTCACTCCGGGTAGGCATTTAACCAGTTTGGGGTCGGCATTTTACTTAGGATCGGCATTTACTTCGGGTCGGCGTAGCCCCTGCTTTGGATCGGCATTGAGATGGAATCATATCACATGGGGTCGGCATTGAGGAGAAGCACTTCGGGTTGTCTAAAGATGAATTTTGGGTCGGCTATAATGGTGGCTTCGGGTCGGCAAAGACACACTATCGGATCGGCATTTGGTTGATGGTTACTTCGAGGGGTCAGCATATGGGAATGCTTCGGGTCGGATCGGCATTGTCTTCGGGTCAGCAAGGCTCCAGCTTCGGGTCAGCACTAAGGAGAGGATGGGTCAGGTCGGCATGGGCTAGAGGATGTGTTACTTCGGGTCAGCGTGCATTTTGCTTCAGTTCAAGGTGAGGCTTACTTTGGGTCATCATCAAGGTTGCTTTGGGTTGGCATGTTAACAACTTCAAGTCGGCATAGATGGACGAGTTGGGCTCGACGGTTGCTATGGTGGGCCCATGTAGGTAAGGAGGCCCAGTAGCCAGAGTTTCTCCTATACAGCAGGCGTGGCTTTAGAAAAGGGGATCTTTTGGATTTTTGTATCTCTTCATCTTCTACTCAAAGGCTATCCTGCCATTGTTATTTCGGGAATTCTGGATTGTAACTGTAACCAAATTCCAATATAATAAAAAGGATTTTTCTGAAGTGGACATAGGCCGGAGTTAGCTGAACCACTATAAATCTTGTCTTTTTTACTTGCTTTCATTTTAATTTTGGCTATTCTTCGTATTATACTCTCTACATATACTCTATATGTGATTTGTGGTTGGCTATTGGTGCTTTCACTTATAATTGGGTGTTGGTGGCCAATTTTAATGCCAACATTTTGGTGCTTTCACTGAGAAAGCTAGCACTCAAGGACTTGGAAGTTTCGATCTTGGATTTGAAAGTTAGGAACTTGGATTCAGGAAGCTATGGCTAGGAAATCAACAAGGAGACATAGGACAGGGAGGAGTCATCATGAAGGACGTCAGGAGGCTTCCTCAGGAGCTAATCAGACCTCAATCTTCATCACCAGAGACGAGTTGGAAGTGATGATGGATGCTATGTAGGAAAGGTTGCTCAAAAGGCAGGAGGAAATGATGTAGAACTTATTCCGACAGATTGGACAAGTTGGAATGCAAAACCAAGGGAATGGAGCTGTAGGGAATGTTGGAAATGTGGATCACGAAGCAGAAGCAGCAGGAATAGAGGAAGTCCAGAATCAGAACCAAGGAAACAAAGCAAACAGGATGTGGGAAAGAGCTGAACCACCGGGAGCTGCCTCTGATCGTTCCACACTCGGGGGCATGCCCCTAGATCATATTGGCTCGATTCCAAGCAGGATACCAGACAGTGCTAGGCAGTTTGGCGTTGACCGGGATATGGATGCTCATCTAGAAGGGAAGGTTTTGGGATTCCATCGTGGGCTCGGGGGGAATGTTGGAGACAACAGCCAAAGACTACAACTTGATGATAACGACATGTTGGTGGGAATGATCAAACATGGCTATGAGGGGTGGATTGGTAAATAGAGATTTGGAGGATGTGAATAGGAGCCCGTTTTCTCCTACGATTAGGCAGAGTAGGAATCCACCAAAATTCAAACTACTAACGTTGGAGACATATGATGGAAGGTACGGATCCCGCTGTTCACCTAACAAGGTATATAAGGCACATGGAAGTACTAAGGGCATCGGAGGAGGTCATGGCACGGTGCTTCCCTTTGTATTTGACGGATATAGCAGCATTATGTTTCAGACAATTGGAAAGTGGTTCTATTGGCACATAGACGAAATTGATCGAAAGGTTCATGAGGCAATTTCAGGTCCACATTACAAGACCCAAGAGTGTGATGACTTTAACATCGATGAAGCAATGGAAAGGAGAATCACTTAGGGATTTATTAACCTGGTTCAACGCGGTAGTGTCTTCAGTGGATCGACCCGATCCGTCGATGGTTCTGATGGCAGCCGTCTTAGGGTTTGCGCTTAACTCGGATTTCAAGATATCATTGAAATGGGATCCACCGATGGATCTCCGAGAATTTTACCATGAAGCAGAAAGGTTTCTACGATTTGAAGATGTGAAGGCTGATAGAGAGAGGAGAGAGGAAGATTAAGTTTATGCATTAAGAGGTGGAGGTCCGCCCAAGGAAGATTCAAACAAGAACGATAAAGACAAACAGAGAATGAATGACGGCAGTAATGTCTCTAAAAGGCAATGGAGAGAACCAAAATTCTCTTCTTACATAGATTTGACTGAAACTCTAGAAAGGATCTATTTGGATACTCGAGGGTGCCTCCAGTATCGAAGGCCGACAAAAAGGGAACCCTCCGAATACGAGCGGGCATCAGGAAAGCATTGCCTATTCCATGAGCTGGATGGGCACAACACGAACGACTACAGGCATTTAAAGGATATCGTTGAGGAACATGTGAGGAATTGTCATTTGCAACAATACGTAAGGAATCATGTTGTGCTAGTGGAATAGGAGCAGCCACCGCCCACCTCAAATGAAGATGGCACTGGATCAAGGCATTGTCGTCAGCTTATTATTAGCTAATTGGATTTATGGCATGGAATAAGTAATAAACCCCGAAGTAAAGCGGCTAAGTCACTTACACATGTACGGGATCAAGGATGGTCTTTAGGCATGCTCGGAGATGACAATGAACCGTGGTGCTTGGGCTTATGAAATCTTGTTTTTTCTGTTTACTAAAAACTTTGGTTTTTTCTGGTACTATGGCTATTTAGTTTTCTTGGTTGTACGGATTTTTATTTTGTCAATTGAACTTTGGAATGATTGAATTTAGATTAATGTTATAAATAATACAGGTCACGGTTACGGTCTCGACTGCAGAGACGGGGCAATAACCGCGAGTTACGAGTCCCTTCGCCAGAGAGCGACAAGATGGAATCGAACACGGATTAAGTCCTATATTGGGGATCGAGGCTGGAGTAGGATACCGCATGAATTAAGTCCTCGACTAGGGATCAAGGTCGAAGTAGGATGCCACAAGGATTTAGTCCTTGACTGAGCATCGAGGCCGGAGTAGGATACCCTATGGATTAAGTCCTCGATTGTGGAACGAGGCCGGAGTAGGATACCCCTTGGATTAATTCCTCGACCGAAGAGTCAAGGCTGAAGAAGGAAAACCATAGATAAGCCCCCAACCGGGGAGTCGAGGCCGGAGAAGGATAAAATGGCCTGGAGAGGTCAAAGGATTTGGATATGGACCCGGAGAGGTCCCGGCTTTGGATATGGACCCGAAGAGGTCCCGGATTTGGGTATGGACATGGCGAGGTCCCGAATTGGGATTACAGGACTCAGAGTGGTCCCGGACTTGGATAAAAGGATCCAGAGGGATCATGGATTCGGTTAATGGATTTGGAATGGATTCAAAATTGGATATCGACTGAAAATCGACATGGATTTCGCTAACTATCTGGAGAGATCAAGGAATTGGATTGGAAGTGGATTGGATTATGGTTGGGGGATATAGCGATCAACGGATTATGAACTTCAGATTTTTGACTTATGGCAATTCAAAACGCACCTTCCAATAGCAAGGCATGTTTTGGGGGGCAAGTAGCCTTTTGGCAAGGCAGTATATAGGTGGATTTAACTCAATCGACTTCACGGTTATCGAGGCTGGAATATTATGGATTTTGGTTCGAATGGATGGATGGATGATCAATTATGGATAACAAATATAAATATGAAGTAGGGATTCAGCATGGTCGATGGGAAAACGACGTAGTGTACTTGGAATATGGATTTTGGCAAGACATGAGTTGCTTAGCTACTTCTTCGAGTCGCTGAAGGGATTGCTTCGGGTCAGGAAAGGGTTCACTCCGGGGGCTTGGGGTTAGCATTTTACTTGGGATCGGCATTTACTTCGGGTTTGCGTAGCCTCTGCTTCGGGTCGACGTTGAGATGGAATCGTATCACATGGGTCGGCATTGAGGAGAACCACTTCGGGTTGTCTACAGATGGCTTCGGCTCGGTTATAGTGGTGGCTTCGGGTCGGCAAGGACACGCTATCGGGTCGGCATTTTGTTGAAGGTTACTTCGAGGGGTCAGCATATGGGAATGCTTCATTTTGGATCGGCATTGTCTTCGGGTCGGCAAGGCTCCAGCTTCGGGTCGGCACTAAGGAGAGGATGGGTCAGGTCGGCAGGGGTTAGAGGATGTGTTACTTCGGGTCGGCATGCATTTTGCTTCGGGTCAAGGTGAGGCTTAGTTCGGGTCATCATCAAGGTTGCTTCGGGTCGGCATGTTAACTACTTTAGGTCGGCATAGATGGACGAGTTGGGCTCTACGGTCGCTATGGTGGGCCCATGTAGGTGAGGAGGCCTAATAGCCGGAGTTTCGCCTATAAATACAGCAGGTGTGGCTTCAAAAAAGGGGATCTTTTGGATTTTTGTTTCTCTTCATCTTCTACTCCAAGGCTATCCTGCCATTGTTAATTCGGGAATTTTGGATTGTAGCTGTAACCAACTTTCAATATAATGAAAAGGATTTTCCTGGAGTGGACGTAGACCGGAGTTAGCTGAACCACTATAAATCTTGTCTTTTTTACTTGCTTTCATTTTAATTTTGGCTATTCTTCATATTATACTCTCTACATATACTCTATCTGTGATCTGTGACTAGATATTGGTGCTTTCACTTATAATTGGGTTTTGGTGGCCAATTTTGACGCCGACAAAAATAAATTTACATTCGATAATTCTGTCGGTTGATCATACGTTGAACCATCATCTTTTACCTTTTAGAGACTATCTCTAACTTAATGGAGATGTAGAGTCCACCATTAAGTCATAATTTACATTATCTAGATCTGCTATTTAAGACATGACCGTTATTTAAAATTATTATATTGGACCAAAATAATTAATAAATATGTAAATATTATATATTATATTAAGTAATTTTAAGCCCTCTAATAATTATGATAAAACATTCAATAACTTAACCATTATATTTATTTCTCCGTAATAATAAGTTATAACTTTTATAAATAATTCTAATAAATTAGTTTCAGTCGAAAGTTGAGTGTTGCGGTTGTGTGACTTCCAAGTGAACTCATCCCTCGATATTATTTAAACAATTTAAATATTAAGGATGTACATACATTGCTAAAGCACAGTAGTTGACATGAGTTCAGTCGCTTATAGATTATCTAGGTGAAATCCACTTTCTTATCTTTTAACACGACACCCATAAGCAATAATATATTGTGCATGTTTTCTCTTCTTCATCACAATACCACATAGATATCTATTTCTTAGTCAATTGTCAAAACTCTAATAATATTTGTATTTAATTACAAAGTTTAATGTTAAAGTCATGGTTCAATTCAATTATTGATTAATCGACTTGCTTTAGTGAAGACTTTGACTACCAATTATGGCGATAATAACATTCCCTTCGCAGGAGACAAATCCTCCCTTGAATAGCATTTCACTTCAAGTGGTACAACTTATACCCAACTATAGCCTTAACGAGATCAACATTGTCGTGTGACTGACCATAATCAAATAAGATTTTAAACACTTAAGATTCTTAGTATTCTCAAGTGAAACGACTATTAAACATCATAATGATATATTCTATTTGACTTTTAACCTATAGTTTACTCTCCGTGAGTTATCCTATAACTGTTCCTAACTACTATGCATATGTAACCCCTTGGTGCCTCCAACAGTCATAAGTAGCTAATGTCCATCATATGGAGAGCGTTACATACACTAATCCTAATGAATATATTGATATCTGATTCTTTGTACATCTTAACTAGGAACATTTATAAACAAGCATTTATTTTATACAATCCAACACCTATAGTTACGAAGAAGTTCGTAACTGTAATCGATCATATACTTTGCCTAAGGATTTTCTACTTGTACATTTATAGTGTATTTAAAACACTATTTATTCCCTAATATAAAAATATATACAATAGAAAATAAAACAAAAACCTTACTTTATTTTGACATGATTCACTATAAGAAAAGTTATATAGTCAAATTACATAATTGCATCTAGGGTTCACCCTTAACTCTATCAATCATCTACTTGTACTTGTTGCCAATTATGGTGACTCACAACCAAAATATCGATCAATCCCAGACTAAACTATGGAAGGGCCTCAGTGATTGGGGTTGTAATGTTATTATTTCGTATTCGCTTTTCAATAATACTCCTCCATCACTGTTTATCACATGGTAATTATGGGGAACATATCACGTCATCTTATTAAGTCGCTGGATCATATTGCAATCTAATTTATGACATCATTATCACAATATGTTTTTGGATTCTCAATGGAGATAACCATCCTAGCTTTTTTACAAATTTACACACTTATATGGTTTCATTATGGCACGGTTCAAGACGATATACTTAGCCTTTATAGTTGAATTTACCACAACCTCTCATTGGGATCATTTAAGTTAAGTCCCTTTTATCGAGGGTAAATTGGAATTTTAGACTAACTTACTATTTTCGTCGACACTTATGAAGTTCGATTTGGAGTACTCCCTAAGGAGTCTGTTATTTCCATAAATAATTCTTTACTATTTCTTTTTAAGGATATGCGTAATTATCATTCATTGATTTTAACTTGGATTGATATTTGTTCACTACATCAATAGAAGCAAATTCCAATCTAGTGCATAACATAGCAAATATGAGGGTTCATATTGTTGATGCATGAGAGATCCATCTTATATGCTCCATATTATGTGTTTTAATATGATGTCTATATATATATATATATATCAATTAGGATAATCACAATGCCATTTATGTATGAAGGATAACATTTTCAAATTCTTCTTAGGAATGAAACAAATAGCTTTAATTGATTTTAGCATGAGTACATCATTACCATTCGGTGGTAGTTGTTTACTTATAGTAATAGAAATGTCCTTATACCTACTATTTTCTTTCTTATTGACATACACTTCCTCAACATTTTGATTAAAGCCAAACTAATTGATTTCTTTCTCAAAATACTTACTCAACCTCTAGATGCTTATTTAAGATCATGTTCTAATCTCAAATAGTAAACATGCCCTATTACCGCCCCTACCAAATTCAAGACATTTTGGGTATGGTGTGCAAACATTCTCTACTAAATTATTGTTTGGAACTTTTGTTTCAACGTCTATGTGCCAAAATTATACTCATATTGGTAAACAATTTGCAAATAAAATCTAATTGACTTAAGCATGTTGATTGAGAAATTTGTTCACTAATTTTAGCATTTGAAATTGATGACGTCATTTCCCTTCAACCTTGCTTTATACTTTTCCAATTGCATTGATCTTCTTCTCGAAGACTCACTGCAACCGATGGATAATATCCTTTTAGTTACAATTTCCAAAATCAAACTGTGCGAATGTACTTGGAGTATTTGGATTTAAAGCATCACACAATGTGGCTAAATCAATCCACTTTATGGCTTGTCGATAAAGGACGAGATTGTCATCAAGAACAATCCATTTTCCTAATATCGATAAGACATTGATAGTTTCTCTTTAATGTGCAAGATTTTCTATCTGACATTCTAATGAGTTGTGCCCTTTTAGCATTAATTAAAATTTTATCGTTAATATAATTTGTTTCCATTTTAAAATCTCAAGTCACATGCGACTTTGTGGCACTGTCACTAATCTCTCTAGAAAGAAATTCCTTTGATATGGTGTGCCTTGAAATAGAAGTTTTCTTTTTAATGCGATGGAATATGCATTTAAAAAATTTTGTGAACTACTTATAGATTTATATAGAATATATTTAGTATTAACTTTATGAGAACATAACCACATATCTTAAATAAGTTAAGATGGGCTTTCTTCTTGATTCATATTTTTTGTTCTTTGTTAAGCATCTATGAATATTTATACAATTATGTTTCCTATGCCTCTTCATTAAGCAGAGGTGATCATTCATCATAACTTCATCCCAACTGTGCCTATATTACTTCCACTCTTAGATTTTAGCTTTCTCTTTTAAATTGTCATACCTTTTAATTTAGAAATACTTTACTACCACACCGCATTAGATTTCTTTTGAATATGCATTCAATTATCCTTAACATGTCAAGAATGTGATGACCCACATTTCAGAAGGTTTAAATTGACAATAATCCACACATGTCCAACCCAAACAATATGGAACATAGATAATCAATGGGGTTAATTAAGAAAAATAAGAAAAGAAGAAGAAATCAAACACAGAATCTCGAAGCGGAACGATAAAATATAATAATCAAATAAACAGTTCATAAAGCTGTTTATATTATACATTTGATTATAATTTATACAACATTTATCAGAGTTATATATACAACATGAATAAATAAAATAATGCAGCAGACAACATGATGCAGGAATAATAATAGTAATAATATACCAAATCTTCGTCTTCGTCCTCTAGAAAATGATCTTCAATGCGCTGAAATACTCAGGGCTGACCCGAGCGTAATGAAAAGACAAAACACTCGAGTCAGGACTAAAATATCCTTATGTGTGTCAAACGATATCACATAACATGTATGTAATAGCGTCAGAGATGTTTACGGAATTTCACATCTCCTATCCAGTGTATAACGTGCGTGCAATAACTCAAGAGATGTTACGGGATTTTCCATCTCTTAAGGATCCGTCAAAATATATATATGTAGTAGAATACGCTACAAATAAAATGTCTAATCGGTAAAATAAATATTTTTCTTAGCGTTAAGGCTTTACATTAATCCCCCTTAACGCGTTTTTAAGCATTGTCGTACAGTTTGCATATAACGCCCCAGTAGCACGTTGGGGGGTAGGGATGCGTCGCGATACGACAACACTAAACAAAAGTCGTAGTGGGATCGATAGGGATAAAAGTATGACAAGGCACGTAAGGCAATTCCCAAGGTAAGATACTACCAGTTCGGGTCGTAGGGCCGGTGGTACGCATCGTAGCCATGACCGCCCACCGCGTCCGTCCATCCCATATCGAGTCAAAGGAAGCTATCCCACAATCGAGGTGCACCAATCGAAACCAACAACAAGAGTAATAATATGGACAAAGTCCAAGAAAATCGAAGAACGGATGTCCATTAAGGGTAATTAGCTCACTTGACCCTATCAAGTCGTCCTGTTTTAGTCATTTCAAATTGGCACAAGTGTCGGGGTCTATCTATCATCGTTCTCTTTCTTCAAATCCAGCAAACGATGCCAAATCCAACTACTTCGTTCTGGAGTCTCCTCCGCGTACACAGTTGTTAAAGTGGTTCCAATATTGACAGAGAGTATGCCAATAAGAGGCCCCGGTCTCTTTAACAACCAAACGTTGATTTACACACCGGTTGGTACTTTTATTTTTCGAAACAATTCATACTTAATGTCAATATATCATATTCGCTTCAAAACCAAATTCATTTCGAAATCATCATATTTACTCAAAATATACAAATTCACTTCAAAATCATTTTCGCCTTAATATCTCGATTTCGCTTCCAAAATAATTTCGAATTTCAATTTAGGTTATAACTTTATTTTAACCCAACTCGTATTTAAATCCATGATTTAAATATATACATTCCACTCTTTGACCAGTTTGAATTTTTTGAAAAATAGTTTGAGAAGTTTTAAATAGTTTTAAAAAGTTAAATTAGTTTGATAGAGAATAGTTTAATAAAATGGTTTATATATTAAAATTGGTTTATATAGGAAATAGTTGCAAAATCAAAATAAATTGAATATTTAAAAGATAGATTTTTAAACAGCTTATATTAAAATAATTTATTTGAAAATAGTTTCAAAGTCAAACTGATCCAATTCCAAATTTTCCAATTCAAACCAATTTCCATTTCCATTTAAATCGATTCAATTCTGATTTCAATTCAAATTAACTTCGATTCCAATTTTAATTCAAATCAAGTTGAATTTCGATTCTAAATTAATTCAATTTCGATTTCAATTCTAATTAATTTCAATTCAATTCCAATTTGAATTAATTTCAATTCAATTCTCAATTTTAAACCATTCTGATTCGTATAAATTCGAGTTCGATTTTCAAAATATCGATTTAAATCACTTAAATCAAATTAATCTTCAAAATTCAATCTAAGATCCAAATCTTCAAATATAATTCAACAAGGATCTCAATTTTTGAAATATCGTTTACTTAGCAATATTTCAAAGTTTGAATAAAAGTCCAATCTTTTAAAACAAATCAATTTCCGAAATTCAAAGCATATCTCGATTATAACTTCAAAATATCAACTTTGATTATTTAAACTATTACTGTTACCAAATTTAAATTTCAACATTTCGAGCTCAAGTTCGAAAATAATTCAATTTTCATAAATTCAATTTTTATTTCTTGAAATCAAAATCATTTAAATAATTTCAAGTTAAAATTCTGAAATCATTTAATTTAACAAATCCGGTGTCCATATATAATTTTCTATCCTATGGCCAAGTGAATCAATTATTTCAATTTAATTCAGGGTTGGATATATCATTTCAACCCAAAATAAATGTCATAGGTATATATCATTTCAACCTATTTCTTAATTTATTCGTAATAATTTGATTTACAGTTTATATACTATAAATAATATAAAAGATGATAGTAGGATATATCAAAATAATAAACATCCAAATCATCCAAAATATCAATCAATAACATCCATCACAATCAACATCCAAATCAGTCAAAATATCATAACAATTTACTAGTTATCAATAATTGGGAATTTAACTAGAAATTTTATTTCCATTTCAAATTTGAACTGTCAATTAAAATTCCTATCATTTTAATTCATATCAGTTTAAATGCTAGTTAAATTTACCAACAAAAGTCAACAAATTTAAATCATTTCATCATATAAATTTAACTAACGTAAATTATTTCAGTCAATTGTGAGCGTATAAAACACTCACCTTTTATTTGAAATTGAAAATTTTTTCCAGCTTCAAATAAATCTCAAACCAATTCCATGACGTAGCCTTCATCGATACAAATCCATTGCGACTCGTTTCGCTCGAATCGGACCTTGTACGGAGACATTATGATTTTATTAACATTTGAAATAATTAAACTATCATTAGCATAGTTAATAAATAATTAAATGAAATAACCTACAACATACCCTAATCATCCACTCTCCATTCGAACACACAACATGCACATCGACCGCGACCAAGTCCATCACGCGCGCCAACAGAGGTCTCTGTTCGTCTATCGAAGATCATCGTCGAACGCGCCTCCCTTTGAGCGACTATCGCCACCACCAGAAGCCCACCTCCACAATCGCGCACGCACAAAAACCCTAACATTGCGACTACCCTACACTGCTGCCACATCCCTCACCCACGTCGTCTACGCTCGTCGCGCCTCTGATCGCCTCCTTCTAATCGCCCTCGGGCGACATCGCCTAGCTCGCTTTTTTTTAGGATCTAAGGCAATTGTAATGAGAGATGAAAGTAGGGGTATGGGTAGACGAAATAAAGTGCGACTATGTACAAATGTTGGGATGGGAAAGAAAATAATATTATTAATTAGAAAATATCTCGCCCTTAAATGCCCGAAATTTGTGAGCTCCAAACGAAGCGTGCCACCTGGCATTTCTAATGTTTTACCTCTATTCCGAACACAATGGAACTAGTTTCGGAAGCTAATTCCATCATATTCAGAAGATAGCTTTTCAAAATCAATCAATTTTAATCGAATTCCTTAAATTAATTTCTACGCGTTTCAAGCTCTCACGGCCAAACGACAAGTCTGATCGCCACGAAACTTAAAATCCAATAATAATTCACTATTACGGATCCGATGAAACTGGTTTCGTCGAAATCCGAGACATTGGCCAAAATGGCTATTTTTACTCGTTAATTATAATATAAAATTTCCAATTTCTACTTATTCACCATTAAATTCAATTTTAAAAGGTAGACAGTCTTCATTCTTGTTTAAATTAATTTCTGATACTATTTTCATTCATATAAATTCAAGATCAATTATTTAAATAATTGCAATATTAAATTTAAACAATTTAATTATCCAATAAATTACATTATTTCTGATATAAGTTATTCAACTTATAAAATTTAAATTTTTAAACAAATTCAAATAATAAAACAACTACTTTCATTTTACAGTCATTCAATATTCATTATTCAACTCCAACTATTGATTATAACCCATTGAATATATCGAATTCCATTTCAATATTGATTATTGCCCAAATCATCGAAATTGGTTGTTTCAAAATTTTATCCAAATTCAAATTCAATAAATTACATAAATAAACATTAAAAGTTTTTATTCTAACCATTATTATTCAATCATCATATTAAATTTAATAATTTAAAATAGTTAAAATATGGGTAGTTACATTCTCCCCCACTCAAAACTTTTCGTCCTCGAAAAGGGGTTATGCAACGGCCAGATATTTTCAACCATTCACATCCACACATGTCAGACTTGAATTGATCAAAATATCAGATTGCTATTCATATTTGGCAAAACTTAGCGTATATAGTAATTAAATAAATCATAGAATCACGAACACAGAGTATTACAACAATAAGCAGCGGAAACAAATGAATAGTAGTTCATGAAGCTACTATATATATATATAACGGAGTTAAAACAAGACACAACAGAAGTCTCGAATACAAAGAAATCTCAATACAATGGTCAAATACAAGATCAGAATATATCACATGAGTCAACTGAGTAACTGCAAGCTGAAAAGATAGATGGATCTCCAAGCGAAGCTCCAACTCCAAAGGTGAGTCTCTAATGCTGTGGCACTCAGTCTGACCCGACCGTAAAGCAAAACACAAAACACTCAAGTCAGGATTAACATTCTTATATCAATAAATCCAACTCAAGTGAAATATCAACTGAAACACAAGTAACTCAAAGGATGCTTGGGATAACCATCCCCTAAGGATCCGTGGAACTATCTACTATGTAGTAATATACGCTATTATAATATGTATATAGTAAAGTAAACTATTAAAATAGCGTTAAGGTGTTACCCATATCCCCCTTAACACATTTTTATAATGTCGTAGTATATACAGATACTGTAAACTCCAACCGCAGGTGGGCTATCAGGGACCACTCCATAGGTACGACACAAAACAAACTCGTAGAAGGCGCGATAGGGCATGCGACAAGGCACTCGAGGCAATGCCAGGGTAGATATACCATTTGCACTCCCGGACTGGTGGTAACGCATAGCAGCTACTACCACCCACCTCATGACACACTCCCAAATCAAAGGGTGCACCTAATCAAATCACAAAAGTAATTGAATGGTATCGAAGAAATGTGCCCGATCGGAGGAATGACCTCACTTGGCCCGGTATAGCTCTTGTTTTAGCCGCATCAAGCTGACTCATGAGAGTCAGGGTCACGTAAATACCGTATAGAATCGCCACCAAACCATCCTACTTCATTCTGGAGTCTCCACCGCATACACGTTTGTTAAAGTGGTTTCGGTATTGGCAGAGAGTATGACAATATCTGATCTCGGTCCCTTTAGCAACCAAACGTTATTATAACACCGTGGTCATTTCAAAATAGTTTATACTTCAAAACCAAAATATCATTTCCATTTCCAAACCATATCAATATGATATCATTCCAATTCAAATATATTCATTTCCAAAATCATAGCATTTTCAAAGTTATAACACTTTCGAAATTACAAAACCTAGAAATAATAACACTTTGGAAATCATAACACTTGATAACATAATACTTTGAAATTCATAACTTCCCACTTGAACAATTTAGATATTAATAATAGTATATAAAATAAAGTAGTTTCTAAAATAAAATAGTTTATATAAAAAAATAGTTATAAGTTAAAATAGTTTATATTAAAATTTATAAAATAAAATATATAAATAGTTTAAAAATATAAATTTAAAAATACTTTATATAATAAAATAGCTTCCTCAAATTTCACAAATCGATTCAAATCAACTCGAATTCAAAATTCAAATTTAATTCAATCCCAATTCATCAATTTCAATTCAATTCAGTTTTTCAATAAACTCCTTCGAATTATATCAATTTCAAATACAGATTTGAACCACAAAATAAACCAATTCAATTTCAATATATTTCAAAGCTTTAAATATTCAACATTTTCAAAACTAAGTTTGATAATTTCATACATATCTAAATTTGACTTCATTATTATTTAGTTTTGAAATATTCACTTTAATCAATCCAATATCATTTAAATAAACTTTAAATTACATTTGAAATAAACTAGTTATTCCTTCAATTTATTTAAACTTGAAATATTCAATTTATTACTTTAAATCAAACCAAGTTATAGAATCATATCTTTAATCTCAAATTCAATAGGTTTCAAATCGATTTTAACATTAATATAACTCTCAAAGAATACAATTTCAAATTAAGTTAATTTTATCTTCCCAACTTTAATTTATTAAAAACTATGATAAACTCTATATTTGAAACAAAATTTTAAATAAATCTTAAATATATTATTAAATTTATTTGTACATTAAATCTATTTATATTTATAAAAATATTAAAATTATAAGTAAATTCTTAAAATTTATAAATTCAAAATTTACTTATAACCAAAAAAAATTTCAAAACATATAAATTTAAGAAAATCTAAAATTTAAAACCTTTATAAAAATAACTTATATATATATAATATTTAAAACAATATTTATTAAAAACCATATATACTTCGTTTTTAAAACTTTGGAAATCATTTTAAAATATGTATATAGACCAACGGTGTCTGTATATAATTTTCTATCCTATGGTCAAGTGATACGGATATTTATCATTTCAATCCGCAATTTAAATATATACGGGTATATATCTTTTCAACTCGCAATCCCAAATTCAATTTAATGAAAATCGCTTAGGTTTATCATTTTGACCCATAACGATTTTCTCCTATTCTACAAGATCGTTCGGGTATGTATCATTTCAACCCATAGGGAATTCTATACTAACAGGGAACTTGCAGAGTGATAACATATATGATAATAATATAACAATCAGGAACAGGCATATAATATCAATAACAATCACATATAGTATAAGCAACAGGATATGATGTCATATCCATAGGTGAATAATTACTGATAATAACATATCATATATATAACAATTAAATAATTAACAGTTCAATTTAACGATATATTTCAACTGTCGTTTCAATTAAAAGCACATTTAATAAATATAAGGATGTTAATCATGAGTGATTGCTCACCTTTCGAGGCTAGATAGATTTGACGAAGAAATGAGCTACGAATTCCAAAGCAACGTTGCATGGACAAGATTCGATTCAAAGCTGATAGATAGGAATTGACGAAATCAAGTCAGAACTGGATCGATGGAGATTAGTTATGTAAGTAAATTGATATAGATATAACATATAAAATTATATATATATATACAAAATCATATTCTAATTTTAACACATATTAAATTAAATATATATATATATACACATGTCTTTCAAAATCATTGTTTAGATTAAAACTCCAATATTAAAGTCAAACATATATATATTTATAGAACTTATAAAATATATAACTCAGAACATATATATAAATATGTTATAAAGTCACCAAATACATATATATTATCAAAATCAAAAAATAATAGATTATACAAACCTATACTCTTGACAATATATATATATATAACGGCTCAAATATACTAGTACAGACTTGCCTAATAAAGTAACTTATATATATATATATATATGTAAGAATAAACATATTATATACAACAGCTTATATATAAAACAAACTATTATAAACTTTTACATTGAAACTCAACAGACTAATATTATATATATATATATACTTTGAACATAGAATAAATATATACTTTTAAACAATGTAATATAATACTCACAATAATATAATATACAGTAAATATATATATACCTATACATATAATATGAATAAACTACAGATGTTAGACACAATACTACTCAAAATCCCAAAAAGAAAATATAACATATATACCATATTAATCTTGAACACATCTAAGAATGAAACAAAACATTTATTTTATCATTTAAATCAAACAGACAGTGAAAAAAAATTCTAACAGACCACATACATGTCTCTAACAGCCTATTATATATATACAATAATATACCTTACATGTACAACACCCAGATTTTATACAGCTTACACCTTTATTTTACAAACAATCACACTAATATAAACGCAAACACATACATTTATACACTAGCCAATATAAGAGTACGTGTATGGTTTTGGCATAAAGAAATATGAGCAAGTTCTATGTAACGACCCATAAATTTTAACTGTTTTAATAACGTAATTAGTTGAAATTTTGTGAAATTTTAAACGATAAAAATTTGAAATAAAAATTTGATATTTGGAATGCGTCTAATTAATCATAGCAACCGGTAAATTTTCATCAAATAATTTGGAAGTTTATTTTCTAGTGTAATTTTGTTCCAATTTATATTAGTTAAAATTGATGATAATAAAATGTTTTCCAAACCCGAATATTTTTACATAGAAAAATTCTAATTCATCTTCTGACTAAGACGTCATTTTTTGTTTTTCCAAATTCGGACTTCTTTAGCTCCGTCGATCTTATTTTTCTGCGTTTTTGCTGCATTTTCCGCTAGTAGAAAATTCGAATTTTATAATTCAATCATACCACTGATATCTATATACTGTTTTGATCATCTCGTCGTGCTGATCTTCGCAGTATACTCATTTGTATATTTCGGAGTTCGATACGCCGCGGAAACTGCAACATAGAACCGTATCGGTATCCGACATTTAACTTTTTGGTTTCCTTGTCTTTACGTTTAATTCCTGAAATACCAATGGTCATTCGTTATTAATATCTGACCCTTGTCATTCCCATTGTTAAAATTATTATCTTTTGGTTCGTCCTGTCTATTCCACATTCTCCTGTACGTGCTTCTCTTGAAAGAAAAATCAAAATCAAAACTTTATATTCCTTAGCCATCACAGCAACATGACCTTCTTTTCTTCTACTCAGCAACAAGGCCTTCCACCATTTTTTTTACCTGAAAAACGCAAGTCTACCCTTGCATTGTCGAACAACCTTGTAGACCCACGTCCATGTCGGCCTACCTCGCCTGCCCTCTTCTTTCGCCTCTCCCAATCATGCACGGCCTCTCAACACACCCCACCGCCGCCTCTCTTTCCACCAGGTCAGGCCGAAGCCTCTGCTCCACTTTCATTTTACGAACATCGACCTTGCAACTCCTCCTCTTTCCCCTCTCTCTTGCGTGAAGCCACCCTAACCCATATATCGGCCAACCCAGCAACTCCGCCTTCCTCCATTATGCACGCCTCGGCCATCATTCCTTTCCTTCACCTCACTTCGGTTCTTTTTGGTATGTATAGTATGTTTGTTTTTATATATGTGAATTTATATAAGCTATATTATTATTATTTTTATTAAGTAAAAGTTTATATATAGGTTTTGAGAAAAAGAATATATACGGTTCTTATTGCATTGCATATATTGAATCTATGAGTGTATTATAATATCCAGTTATAGTATATATATATGTTGCTATAATCAAATTTGAAGTATAAACAAAAGTATGGCTTGCTAGTACATATATATATGTCGTTATAATCAATACTGTTCGCATGTACGTAGTATACTCTTGCCTTTTTATATATGTTTCGAAACTTGCACAGAGGCCATGCTTTGTATAAATATTTATAATAATATATGTTATAATAATAATACAAAGGTTTTACAAACTATATTTCATATAAACTGTTGTTTGCATGTGCTTATTGTAAGTATATATTTTAAAAGCTAGTTTCTATTTTTATCTCAGTTTATATATATTTAAATCTAACTGGACTTGTATATATAATATACATATGCCTATAGTTTGTGATATGCTAGAGTATATGATATATATTATGAAAGTTGTACAAGTTATTGATAAACTGTGCGTGTACATGTATACATAGGCTATAAACTATTATCTGTTGAAAAAGTATAAGGTTTTAGGATGTAAGTTTGGTTATATATGTATTTTATATATGCTGGTAATAAGTAAGTCGGTTGGATAAAAGCTTATATATAAAAAAACTAATATATGATTGATCCAGTGTATTATTATATTTTACTTCTGTGAAATTTTTGTAATGTATATGTATGTGATCTGTTGTATAATTAAGTATAGAGATTGGTGTTACAAATATAATGTATATACATGCATTTAATTTTTGGAAAGAAAGCATATAAAGGTTTATGGTATGTAGACTATAATAGAAATATGTCTCCGGTATGGGTCTTATTATATATTATATATTGATGCTTTGATTTCAAAATGCCTATAGATTTGTCCGTATGTATCAAAACTGATTCTGATTCATTTCCATCAATTCCTATTTATCATTATTGAATCACTTCTGATTCGGTTTCGTCAATTCCTTATCTATCAGCTTGTCCGTCAAATCCGTACCCATCTAGCTTTGCTTTGGATTTCGGGCTTGGATTCGTAACCCATCTCAGCATCGTTCATCTCTAACCTCGAAAGGTGAGCAATTACTCATGATTAATGTTCTTATATTTATTAAATTTGATTTCAATTGGAACGACAATTGAAATATGCTACTGCTAGTTATTTACGTTGCTATACATATGCCATCATCTGTATCTGTTCACCTGTGACATCTGACACCATTATATGTTATTTACACTGTTATATATATGCTATTACCTGTATCTGTTCACCTGTGACACCTGACACCATTATTTGTTATTTATATTGATGATATATGCCTGTTGTATTATTACTATCATATCTGTTATCACTTTGCAAGTTCCCTGTTAGTATAGAATTCACTATGGGTTGAAATGATACATACCCGAACGGACTTTAGAATAGGAGAAAATCGTTATGGGTTGAAATGATAAACCCAAGCGATTTTTATTTTAATTGAATTTGGGGTTACGTGTTGAAAAGATATATACCCGTATATATATTTAAATTACGGATTGAAATGATAAATATCCGTATCACTTGACCATAGGGTAGAAAATTATATACAGGCACCAATGGTCTATATATAAATATTTGAAAAACGATTTCTATGGTTTTGAAGGAAATATATGGTTGTAATAAATATTGATTTTTAAGATTTAATAAAGTTGATTTAATAAAGTCGATTTAATCAATATAAAATAATGTTTAAGTATTTATGTAAATTTATATTTTCAAATATAGAGTTTATAATGATTCAGGTTGGAAAGATAAATTGGAATTGATTTGAAATTATATTTATTTAAGAATTTTACTTAAATAAGGTTGATTTGAAATTTATTAAATTTGAAAATTGAAAGATATGTTTTATAACTTGAATTAATTCAGAAGTGGCTTAAATGAATATTTCAAACTTATATAAATTTAAATGGGATATTTTGTCTATATAAATTTGTAAATTGAAGTTGTATTTTGATGTATTGAAATGATTAAAGAAATATTTCAGAAACTAAATGTAATGAAATTAAATTAGGACATAAATTGAATTATCGAATTTAGTTTTGAAATGTCGAATATTTAAACTTTGAAATATATTGAAATTGAAATGGTTTATTTATGGTTCAAATAGGTATTTGAAATCGATAATTTGAAAGGGTTTATTGAGAAACTAAATTGAATTGAAATTGATGATTTGAGATTTAATTATATTTGAATTTTGAAAGTCGAGTTAATTTGAATCGATTTGTGAATTTGTGGAAGCTATTTTATTTTATAAAGTATTTTTAAACTATATCTACAACAATTTATATTTTACTTTATAAATTATTTTAATATAAACTATTTTAAATAAATCATTTTCAATATATATTATTTTATTATAAAACTATTTTAACTTATAACTATACTATTTTATTTTATAAACTATTTTATTATATACACTAATTTTAATATCTAAACTGTTTAAGAGGAAAGTGTTATGAATTCCAAAATGTTATGACTTCAAGCTATGATTTCAAAGTGTTATGAATTTCAAGGTTTTGATTTCCAAAGTGTTTTGATTTTAAAAGACTTATGATTTCGAAAGCGATATAACTTTGGAAAGTGATATGATTTTGGAAATGGATTTATTTGAAGTGAAAGTGATATCGTATTGATATGGTTTTGAAATGGCAAAGATCTGTCGGTTTTGAAATATAACTATTTCGAAATTTTATTAAATGACCATCGGTGTAATAATACGTAGTTATTAAAGAGACCGGGATCGGATATGGACATACTCTCTATCGATACCGCAAACCACTTTAATAACTAATATACTCGGAGTGTTGATCCAGAACGAAGTGGATGGTTTTGGTGAACGCGTTGACTGAAGAAGGAGAACGATTTTGGATGACCCCTGACATGACTAAAACAGGAGCCCTGCCGGGCCATTGAGGTTCGCCACCTCTAGCGGACACATGTAACAACCCGCATATCTATCGATTTTATATTTAAATATTTTATCGTTAGTCGGATGTTAGTCCGAAAAGCTACTTTTTGCATACGGTCAAATTAGGACTCGAGACCACTTCCATTGAGTTCAAAATGACGTTTGCGATCTTTTTGAGTGTAAACTTCGATATGTTTGGAGATAGTGAAATTTTCGACACTTTTTCCCGCCTTTGACTTTGGTTTGGACTGCACCCCTTTAGTTCAGCCCAACCATCTTCCTCACTCTATCAAAACACTTCAAGCTTTGTCAAAAATGGTGGTGGGAAGTGGAAATTAAAACTCCAAACACATATTCTATTGCAAATCCGAGATTCAACATCAAATTCACGTGAAGAACATTACTTCAAGCTTGTTGGTGTTCTTGCTTTGCTCTCAAATCTCCATCTTCATCAAATTCCATGAAAAGGTGAGATTTTTGATCTCACATCTTGCCTATATCTATCTTGGACTGTTGGGAATGATCCTCTATTGCATTTGTATGAATATCTGCCTTTGGTTTGCATTGGATTGGCGAAAAACTATAAATTTTGGCGTTTTGGTGAGTTTCTGGCCTTAAGTCGTTTCTGGCCATCGCTAAGTCGTCCACGAGTTAAGCCTAAGTCGTAAGTCGTTCGCGTTGAAAAAGTCACACGGAGCATGAGTCGTTCACGAGTTACTGGCTTGAGTCGTTCGCTAGTTAAAGTGATGAGTCGTTCACGAGTTACTGGCTTGAGTCGTTCGCGAGTTAAAGTGATGAGTCGTTCACGAGTTACTGGCTTGAGTCGTTCGCGAGTTAAAGTGATGAGTCGTTCACGAGTTACTGGCTTGAGTCGTTCACGAGTTAAAGTGATGAGTCGTTCACGAGTTACTGGCTTGAGTCGTTCGCGAGTTAAAGTGCTGAGTCGTTCACGAGTTACTGGCTTGAGTCGTTCGCGAGTTAAAGTGCTGAGTCGTTCACGAGTTACTGGCTTGAGTCGTTCGCGAGTTAAAGTGCTAAGTCGTTCACGAGTTAAAGTGCTAAGTCGTTCACGAGTTAAAGTGCTAAGTCATTCGCGAGTTGTGCTAAGTCGTCCACGAGTTAAGGCTTAAGTCGTAAGTCGCTTGCCTCCCTTAAGTCGTAAGTCTCTTGCCTCCCTTAAGTCGTAAGTCTCTTGCCTCCCTTAAGTCGTAAGTCGCTCGCCTTCCTTAAGACGTTCATCTGGTTGAGTCGCACCATTCCTTAGCTCGGTCATGCTACCACTGGACCAACTTGCCTTCACTAAGTCGTACCGTGACGGGGCGCTGCCCCGCACCCCGCCGTGGGCGCTGCCCCCTAGACCCCCGCGACCTGACCATTTATCAGAATTTCTACTTTGATGGTTTTGGGATTGACTTCTTTGGACTTTACTCACGTCTTCGAACGTGAATTGATTTGTTTCTACAATCGTTTTATGACTTGTCACTTTAAAGATATATGAAGGTTTCAATACTAATAGTAAATATCAAAACTCTTTCATCAAAGCGATTTCAACACTATTTTAAATATCAAAAGTTCGTTTTCTCAAACCGATTTTCAATCTACTAGTATATACAAGCCTTTACTTCACTCGAATGAGAAATCGACTTAAACGACTTAGTAAAACGGGTGGTATGAAACGCTTGCGTTCACTTCATCGGTTAGCTCTTGGACTTGTTCGATTGAACCCTTTTTGTGACAATTTCCTAGTGAAGATTTACAGCTTGTTCGTAAATATTTAAGTTAAGCAAGTGGTTATGGGACATGAAGCTAAACTCATATATTTACTAGCTTGGTGTGATTGACACTTCCTTATGATCATGACGATCATTTTTGTGATTTAGACTAGCGATTGAGCGATGTCTCTTTGTCTACGTGGGAGACTATACCCCGATTATGTGATGTTTCGCCATCACATATCTAGGGTAGCACCCTACGGTCTTCGGGCCATTCCTGTGTGAAAATTTAATGGATAACTTCCATGAGATAGCTTCTCGTCATGTGTTTACGCGTAGGTGAGTTTTCATGCTCCCATTCATGTGTTAGGCCTCCCCCCTTTTATGTGTTTTTTGGATTTCTGATGATGATTTCTGGAATTTTGTGCTTCACCAATTTTCATGATTTTCATTGATATGATATCAGTTTTTGTGCATTGGTGAATTCATGTGTTATTGACTTGTTATGAATACAAGTTTAGGGTATGATACCCTACCTTATCTTTGAGAAGATTCTTGTGATATTGATTAATCTTTTGTTGATTATCATTTACATACTTATAGTAGTATGTCGTTATGGTTATTTCATGTTCATGTCATGCCTTTTACTTTGTACCATATCATCTGATATTTATAGCTAGACTGATCCGTTTATTATTTTCTTATAAATAATACTCGGGTCAGACCGAGATGTTACAGGTGCTTCTGCTTGACTTCTCTTCAGGATATTTCTGACTTTTGGCTAACTACATAGATTAGTAGTTTTTGGATGTACACCTTTGAGATATAGACTCTATGTTGTGTACTTATTCTTTTGTATAGCACGTGATGCTATTCTTTTGTATTATCGTGGATCTTTCTGACCACTACTCTGATGTACACTTTCATGTGTTATATATTTATTCATATCTTCTTCCGCCTTTGTGATATGGATGTCTGTGACTGATTTATGTTATGATTATTTCTATGTTTGTTTCCGAAGATTATATATAGCCACCGTGTGATAGCTTTGTGTTTGTATCGGTATGTCGGATTTCCTCCTTAAAAGATATGCATTCTATTCTATCTGACGTATCGGTGCTCGCACAAAGAAGTTACATGGATGGTCGCTCCTCCACAGCCTTATTCTCCGTGCTAATTGACAGCACTACATCGAAGTGTTCTTGGTTAGCGTGGGTATAGAGGTGGGGCGTCACAACACACTTCTCCGTTACCATATCTATTACTTTTGTGATTCGATTTGGGTGCACCCCTCGATTATGGGAGTGTTGTTTCGTGGTGTTGGGGTAGTAGCTGCTATGCCCAACATCAGTCCGGATGACGCAACTACTAGTATCCTAGTTGGTATCGCCTCATGTACCTTGTCATACTGATTATCCTATTCGCGACCACTACGATTTGTTTTGTGTTATACCTATGGGGTACCCTCTGATAACCACTAGTTTACGGTGGGGTTTACGGTGCTGTATAGACTATGGCATTATAAAATGTGTTAAGGGGGATTATGGTAACGCCTTAACACTATTTTGATATCGTACTTTACTGATTAGACATTATCTACTTATCGTACACTACTACCTAGTAGATATTTCAACGGATCCTTAGAGGATGGTTATCCCAAACATCTTTGAGTTACTTGTATTTCAGTTGTTATTTCACTTGAGTTGGATTTATTGATATAAGAATGTTAATCCTGACTCGAGTGTTTTGTGTTTTCTTTTCGCTCGGGTCAGACTGAGTGTACCAGTATTCGAGACTCGCCTTTGGAGTTGGAGCTTCGCTTGGAGATCCAGCTATCTATCTAGCTTTCAGATATTCAGTTGATTCTAATGATGTATTTTGATTCTTGTATTTGACTATTGTATTCGAGATCTGTTGTAACTTATTTAACTCTGTTATATATATAGTAGCTTCATGAACTACTATTCATTTGTTTCCGCTGCATTATTGTTATATTACTCTATGTCTGTGATCTATGATTATTTTATTTACTATATATGCTGAGTTTTGCCAATTTAAATTAACAATCTATTGTTTTGAATTATTCAAGTCCGACATGTGTGGATTTATTGTCGATTTGAATGGTCCAAAATAGTGGGTCGTTACATTCTATATATATATATAACAAAATGTACCTTTACCTTCAATATAATATATATATATATATATATCTAAGCACTGCCGAAAATAGATAAAAAAAATACATATACTAACATATATAAGAATATATAGGAATAGCATAGTCTAGATATAAATATATCTTATAACAGAACATATGCAAACAAAATGTATATCTACTTATATATTACAGGTCATTAAACTATTGCTCATATAAAAATATATAACATATATTCTATATATAAACATACCTCCATTAAAGCATCAGCAAAGCATAAATATATACTTTAGTGTATATATAATCAAAGAGCTCGGCCAAGGCAGGAGTGGTGAGGAGAGGCCATGAGATGGGTTCGAGTACATGCGGCCATAGTTGATGGAAAGAAGTGGAGGCCGAAGTTGGCTTTTGTTTTGGACGTGGGGAAGAAATCTGGAGGGGAAAGATTGAACAGGCGGCTTGCATTGAAAGGAGGTAGGGGAAGCAGAGGGCGGAGGAAGTTGGTTGCGTGCGAGGCCGAGAGAGGAGAGGCTAATGGCGGAAGCTTTGGTGAGGGGGCGTGCTACAGGGAGAAAAATATAATGACAAAGCTTTATATTATATGTGTATATAAACGATCAATTGCTTCCGGAAACAAAGAGACGTATGCAACTAGATTATATTATATATAATTTAATTTTAATAAATATTGAATAGACGAACAGAGATAAGATGAACCACCAAAATATTGGATAGTGGATAGCAAAAGTCACGCAAGTTGACTTCAGTGAAATATCAATAATTATTGACTATTGGTTGCCTCAGAATATAAACGAAAGTTGACAAAACACAAAAGGTCCCAATTGGGTATCGATATGGCAAAACGATTCACAGATTTCACCGTGATTCGGATGTCGAAATACACAATCAAATATGCTGCAGAGATCCGCACGACGAGACGATCAAAATGGTATACGAATATCAGTGGTACGATCATCCTGTCAAAAGTCGATAATCGGTACCGAAAATGTTGCTAATTTGCCGAAAATAAGATAAACGAAGCCATAACAGTCTGAATTTGGCGAAACGAAATATGACGTCTCACTCAGAAGATGATTTACAAATTTATTATATAAAAAAATTCAGGTTTGGCAAATATTTTTATTATCATCAAATATTAACTGATTTAAATTTAAATAATATTACACAATAAAATAGACTTCCATATTATCAGGTGAAAATTTATCGATTGCTATGTTAAAGGAGATGTATTTCAAATATTAAATTTTTATTTCCAAATTCAACTATTTAAAAATTACACAAAAATTTAGTTAATTACGTTATTTAAAATCGTTAAAATATACAGGTCGTTACACTCTCCCCCACTCAAAACTTTTCGTCCCCGAAAAGGAAGGAGGTAGGAGAATAGAAACAACTAGAAAGAAAAATAGATTGAAATACAAAATAAAACAATTAAGTTAAAACTATATAAATTTCAATTTAAATTAATTTATATTCAACAATTCGGTTTAATCTATTTTATTAAATTAATAATAATCATTCATATATATTTTGTTGATTTTCAATTCAAGCTATTCTGATTCAATTTGATTTGTTTTCAGTTTATATTAATATTTATTACAAAATTTCTTTCAAACCAAAATTTATTTATTACATTTATTTTATCCGTTTGTTTTTACTTAAGTTAATTTCACTAAAATTTAATCTTATTTATTTCCAAATTCACATTTATCCATTCATTATCTTATTATTCAATTTATCATAATTAACATATCTAAAATCAAAATTTTAGTGTATAAACACTTATTACAACCATTCAAATTTTATTTAAAATTCCCTTAACATCATTTTATATTGTATACTACTCAATTGCATAGTTAACTTCTGAGTAATTTAGGTAAGTTATATATATTGGAATCTAATTGAGTATTATACAAGTAAAAATTTTCCAATTCAATCATTTCAAGTTTACATATTTATTCAAAATTCTGGTTTCATTTTAAAATTTAAATTATCCTTTAATATAAATTTAAGAGTCAAATTTTCCGATTTCACTTCAAACCATTTAGAGATAAATGTATACATATATATATATTCCTATATCAAATCAATCATCATATACATATATATATATATACATATATTTATATATACATATATACATATATATATATATTATACCACAAGTCATGCTTAAGATATTCAAATCAAATTCATTTTCCCAAAATAAAAGTGTAGCAAAGCTACTAAGTGGTCTCTCCACTTTGAAACTCGAAAATGAATGTCGATGATTTTGCAGTCATCACCGAAATTATTTTCTAGCGACAAAAGAGGAGACTACTGATTTTCTGCTATAAAAATTCTTTGAAAACAATTTCCATTCAATAATACTTCCAAATAATTTATTTTCAAAACCTTTGAAACCAAATTTTGAAGAGCACCAGAAGTTTAATTCTCAAATTCTTAAATTAAATTCATTTCAAAATTTAAATCAAATTCATAAACCATTTTATCAAATTCATCCCTTATAACAACAATAGTTAATGGTTTAGAAATGTTGACAAAGCAATAAATTATAATCTAGTATTATCATTTCTAACAGCCAATTCATTTGACTATTTAATTTCAAAAAACTATACTTTATATGTAAAATATAACCATTCATAAAATTATATTATTTACCAATTTTGACAACAGTATTGTCTCAGTTTGCTCTGTTTAAGTGTTTTGGAATTCCTATAGATAGCGTGGGCCAGACGATCGATCAAAACCAAAAGTTCAAACTTAACAACTGAAACAACACAATATAAAGCATTTATTTATTAATTACAAAATACACTCCTTCACACGATGATTCTAGAATGGATTATATAATAAGAGTAGAGATTCAAATTTAGATGAACCCTAGTCAAAGAGAATTCTAATTCGAAGATAGGCTCGAAACAAAGATAAGATAATTAAATTTCAAAATAGAAAGATGGATATACTGAAATTAATCGCGGGCCACCTTAACCGGGTCAACCGTGACTTCAAGTAAGATCGATACAGATCCGAGGCAAATCGACATCTGATCACAAGAGATAGAATTCGGGCATAGTAAGAGGTAGCAGCATCTAAACCGAGGATACAGAGATCTCCGGTGAATCAATGCCTGTTGTAAAGGAGTTTCACCCCTTTAAAAATCATATTAAGGTTGGCGTGATAGAAATGGAGCTATGGGATGCTCCAGTATCAAGAAGAACACGAACAGGAAAGGACAAGAATGGATTTCAGAAAAAAGGTAGGGTTCCAAAGTTCGAAAGAAATCTGAATCAAAAAGAGAAATTCAAGCTCGAACGAAGGTGATTCTGTAATTAAATTCTACTACATATGCTAAGTTTTGTCTAAAACCATAGCTCTGATACCAACTATAACGGCCCGATATTTTCAACCATTCGCATCCATACATGTCAGACTTGAATTGTTCAAAATATCATATTGTTATTTTGTATTTGGCAAAACTCAACATATACAGTAATTAAATAAATCACAAATCACAAACACAGAGTATTACAACAATAAGCAGCAGAAATAAATGAATAGTAGTTCATGAAGCTACTATATATATATATAACGGAATTAAAACAAGATAGAACAGAAGTCTCGAATACAAAGAAGTCTCAATACAATGGTCAATTACAAGATAAGAATATATCACAGGTGAATAACTGCAAGCTGAATAGATATATGGATCTCCAAGTGAAGCTCTAACTCCAAAGGTGAGTCTCTAATGCTGTGGCACTCAGTCTGACCCGAGCGTAAAGAAAAAACAAAACACTCGAGTCAGGATTAACATTCTTATATCAATAAATCCAACTCAAGTGAAATATCAACTGAAATACAAGTAACTCAAAGGTTGCTTGTGATAACCATCCCCTAAGGATCCGTGGAACTATCTACTATGTAGTAATATACGCTATTATAATATGTCTATAGTAAAGTAAACTATTAAAATAGCGTTAAGGCGTTACCCATATCCCTCTTAACACATTTTTTATAATGTCGTAGTCTATACAGATACTGTAAACTCCACCCGCAGGTGGGCTATCAGGGAGCACTCCATAGGTACGACACAAAACAAACTCGTAGAAGGCGCGATACGGCATGCGACAAGGCACTCGAGGCAATGCCAGGGTAGATATACCATTTGCACTCCCGGACTGGAGGTAACGCAAAGCAGTTACTACCGCCCACCTCATGACACACTCCCAAATCAAAGGGTGCATTTAACCAAATCACAAAAGTAATAGAATGGTATCGAAGAAATGTGCCCGATCGGAGGAATGACCTCACTTGGCCCGGTATAGCTTCTGTTTTAGCCGCATCAAGCCGACTCACGGGAGTCAGGGTCACGTAAATACCGTATAGAATCGCCACTAAACCATCCTACTTCATTCTGGAGTCTCCACCGCGTACACGGTTGTCAAAGTGGTTTTAGTATTGGCAGAGAGTTTGACAATATCCGATCCCGGTCTCTTTAGCAACCAAACGTTATTATTACACCGCGGTCATTTCAAAATAGTTTATACTTCAAAACCAAAATATCATTTCCATTTCAAAACCATATCAATACGATATCATTCCAATTCAAATATATTCATTTCCAAAATCATAGCATTTTCAAAGTTATGACACTTTCGAAATTATAAAACTTAGAAATAATAACACTTTGGAAATCATAACACTTGATAACATAATACTTTGAAATTCATAACTTCCCACTTGAACAATTTAGATATTAATAATAGTATATAAAATAAATTAGTTTCTAAAATAAAATAGTTTATATAAAAAAATAGCAATAAGTTAAAATAGTTTATATTAAAATTTATAAAATAATATATAAATAGTTTAAAAATATATAATTTAAAAATACTTTATATAATAAAATAGCTTCCTCAAATTTCACAAATCGATTCAAATCAACTCGAATTCAAAATTCAAATTTAATTCAATCTCAATTCATCAATTTCAATTCAATTCAGTTTCTCAATAAACTCTTTCAAATTATATCAATTTCAAATACAGATTTGAACCACAAAATAAACCATTTCAATTTCAATATATTTCAAAGCTTTAAATATTCCACATTTTCAAAACTAAGTTTGATAATTTCGTACATATCTAAATTTGACTTCATTATTATTTAGTTTTAAAATATTCACTTTAATCAATCCAATATCATTTAAATAAACTTTAAATTACATTTGAAATAAACTAGTTATTCCTTCAATTTATTTAAACATGAAATATTCAATTTATTACTTTAAATCAAACCAAGTTATAGAATCATATCTTTAATCTCAAATTCAATAGGTTTCAAATAGATTTTAACATTAATATAACTCTTAAAGAATATGATTTATAATTAAATTAATTTTATCTTCCCAACTTTAATTTTTTAAAAATTATTATAAACTGTATATTTGAAACAAAATTTTAAATAAATCTTAAACATATTATTAAATATATTTGCACATTAAATCTATTTATATTTTAAAAAATAGTAAAATTATAAGTAAATTCTTAAAATTTATAAATTCAAAATTTACTTATAACAAAAAAAAATTTCAAAACTTATAAATTTAAGAAAATCTAGAATTTAAAACCTTTATAAAAATAACTTTTATATATATATATATAATATTTAAAACAATATTTATTAAAAACCATATATACTTCCTTTTTAAAACTTTGGAAAACATTTCAAAATATGTATATAGACCAACGGTGTCTGTATATAAATATCTATCCTATGGTCAAGTGATACGGATATTTATTATTTCAATCCGTAATTTAAATATATATGGATATATATCTTTTTAACCCGCAATCCCAAATTCAATTCAATGAAAATCGCTTGGGTTTATCATTTCAACCCACGATTTTCTCCTATTCTACAAGATCGTTCGGGTATGTATCATTTCAACCCATAGGGAATTCTATACTAACAGGGAACTTGTAGAGTGATAACATATATGATAATAATATAACAATCAACAACAGGCATATTGTAACAACCCAAAATTTTTAACAAATATTTTATTCATTTATTTAAAACCTTGGTGTTTAATTGATTAAAAGAGTTTGAAACGTTAAAATTTCTTGAATTTAATTTTAAAACATTTTCCCAATTTTTAAATAAATATAAGCAATTTCTGTAATGGTAGATTTTGGTTAAAATTTTTGACACTAATTGAAATTTTAAATTCTAAATTCTAACTTCAAATCTTTATTTAAAATATATATATTTACAACATTTATTTCGCTGTTGTTTTACTTACTTATATTGGTTATATACTTTTAAATTAAGTAATAAATAATGTTGTAAAAAGGCAATAAATTATACGTTTTAAATTGGTACGTTATATCCGTTCTTGTTTAATTTATTTGGCGCTATAAATGGTACGCTATTTCCTAATATATTCTTTAGCATATTTACTAAATAAATAAGAAACGTATAAATTTAAATGCGTTACTTTTATTTTAATGTGGGCGTATGTTTGATTTGATTAATGCATCTATAGTGTGCATTCTTAATAAAAATTTATTACCTTAACTAAATAAATAAATTTATCTATAGCCTTGCATTCCAAGTGGGAAAGAAATCATTTCCCTAGCCGTTCAATTTCTTTTAAATCTAGCTTTGATAGGTTACGTGTAAATTTCTACGCTTCTCTTTTTCTTTATTTTTATAATAGGAATAAAATCTCCAAATTCGCATAGCCGTTTCAAGTAAATTTATTTCTCTTTAGACGTTCAAAATCCGTTTCAAGATTGCTTGAAGTTCACGTGTAAACTTTTACACGTTCTTTTTGATTCAATGGTTTTAATTTGGTATAAAAACTCTTTTATTTACTTACCGCTCAAAACAACAAATATTTCTTGCCTATATTCTCTCACCTCAATCAATGCAACTGTGTATAATTGATTTAAATTTAGTTATTGCCTATATTCTCTCACCTCAATCAATGCAATTGTGTATAATTGATTTAAATTTATTTCTTGCCTATATTCTCTCACCTTAATCAACGCAACCTTGATAAATATAAGCCTCGTACACAAATAGTTTTCAATTGCATCTCAACATTTCCTGTATTTCTTCTTGCGTGCGTGAGCTCTGAAGGTATGGCCTCCATTTTCTTCTTTTTATTTTATATTTTTTTTCCATGCTTTGCTTCTCCCCTCCCTGTCCTCTGCTTCCAATATATTTGACAAATCCTTCTTTATATTTCAACTCGCGTTCACAAATTTTCAAGTTATAACAGTCTCCATTTAATTGATATTTTAGCATAAAACTATATCTACATATTTTTTTATGTTTAATGGTTATGAATTTTAAGCCAAGCTTTTCAGAGACGTATATATACATAGTCTTATATTGTAACAACCCGCATATTTATCGATTTTATATTTAAATATTTTATCGTTAATCGGATTTTGGTCCGAAAAACTACTTTTTGCATACGGTCAAATTAGGACTCGAGACCACTCCCATTGAGTTCAAAATGACGTTTGCGATCTTTTTGAGTGTAAACTTCGATATGTTTGGAGATAGTGGAATTTTCGCCACTTTTTCACTTTGGCTTTGGTTTGGGGCTGAACCATTCACTAACTCAGCCCAACCCCTTCCTTCTCTTCATACTTCATTTCTATTTGCATATACATTCAAGCTTCTTCAAAAATGGTGGAGGGAATGGGAAATTAAAACTCCAAACTCAAATTCAATTGCAAATCCAACATTCAACTCCAAATTCAAGTAGAAGATATTGGATTCAAGCTTTGGATTGCTTCTCCTTGCTTTCAAGCTTCATCTTCATCCATTTTAGTGAAAAGGTAAGATTTTTAATCTCACATCTTGCCTATAACTGTCATTGGACTGTTGGGAATGATTCCCTATCGCATTTGTATGAACATTTGCTTTTGGTTTGGATTGGATTGGTGAAAAAACTCAAAATTTTAGTGTTTTGGTGAATTTCCTGGAGTTAGGTCGTTCTGCCTCGGAACTGGCCCGTTCGCATCTAGGTCGCGGCAACACTAGGTCGTTAGGTCGTTTCCAACCTTACATCACTCAGAGGTACTAGGTCGCGGCTACGTTAGGTTGTAGGTAGCTCGCTGTGCTTCAGTCGCTAGGTCGCTAGCTCGTAGGTCGCTAGCTCGTAGGTCGCTCGACCCTTCCACCACTAGGTCGCTCGACCCTGTTGTACTTTTAGTTCGCAACCATTAAGTCGCTCGACCTTGCCTAGGTCGTTAGGTCGGTCGGTGCTATCCCTTAAGTCGCGTGACCGTGATAGGTCGCTCACCTTTAGGTCGCATGACCTATAGGTCGCTTTCTCCAGTAGGTCGCTCGGCCACTTTGTTAGGTCGCTCACCCTTAGCTCGCGTACCTTCTTAGGTCGCGCATCCCACTTAGGTCGCATGACCACTTATGTCGCACGATCTTGTTAGGTCTCCCACCCCCCTAAGTCGCAACACATTAGGTCGTATGACTTACTCACCTTTAGGTCGCCTGGCCTTGATTTATTTAGGTCGTTAGACCTCAATTACTTTAGGTCGCATGACTCCTTAAATCGCTCGACCACTGGGTCGTAGCATGTTAGGTCGTAGGGTTTTGTTAAGGCGTTAGGTCGCTCGCCTTTTTACACTTAGGTCGTTTGACCTGTATTTCACTAGGTCGCTCGACATGTTCTTCTGCTAGGTCGCACAGCAGTCTACCCTTAGTTCGTTCGACCTATTTGACTTAAAGTTTTTGCACTTTAATTCGACCACGTTAGGTCGCAAGTATATTCCTACTTTGATGGTTTTGGGATTGATTTCTTTGGACTTTGCTCACGTCTTCGAACGTGAATTTATGTGATTCGATTTGTTTCAACAATCGTTTTGTGACTTGTCACTCTAAAGATATAAAGGTTTCAATACTAGTAGTAAATATCAAAGCTCTTTCATCAAAATGATTTCAACTCTATTTTATTACAAAGCTCTTTTTCCAAAACCGTTTTCCAATCTATTAGTATATACAAGCCTTTACTTCACTCGGATGAGAAATCGAATTAAACGATTTAGTAAAATGAGTGGTATGAAACGCTTGCGTTCACTTTGTCGGTTAGCTCTTGGACTTGTTCGATTGAACCCTTTTGTGACAATTTCCTAGTGAAGATCTACAGTTTGTTCGTAAATATTTAAGTTAAGCTAGTGGTTATGGGACATGAAGCTAAACTCATTTATTTACTGGCTTAGTGTAATTGACACTTCTATATGATCATGACGATCATTTTTGTGATTTAGACTAGCAACTGTGCGATGTCTCTTTGTCTGCGAGGGAGACTAGACCCCGCTTATGTGATGTTTCTACTCACATATATGGGGTAGCACCCCATGGTCTTCGGGCCGTTCATGTGTTAAAATTTAATGGATAACTTCCATGAGATAGCTTCTCGTTCATGTGTTTCACGCGTTGGTGAGTTTTCATGCTCCCGTTCATGTGTTAGGCCTCCCACTTTTTATGTGTTTTCTGGATTTCGTGTGTTGATTTTTGGAATTTGTGCTTCACCAATTTTCATGATTTTCATTGATATGATATCAGTTTTTGTGCATTGGTGAATTCATGTGTTATTGACTTGTTATGAATAGAAGTTTAGGGTATGATACCCTATTTTATCTTTGAGAAGATTCTTGTGATATTGATTAATCTCTTGTTGATTTTCAATTACATACTTATAGTAGTATGCCCTGATGGTTATTACATGTTCATGCCATGTCATTTACTTTATACCATATCATCTGATATTTATAGCTAGACTGATCCGTTTATTATTTTCTTATAAATAATACTCGGGTCAGACCGAGATGTTACAGGTGCTTCTGCTTGACTTCTCCCCAGGATTATTCTGACTTTTGGCTAACTACATAGATTAGTAGTTTTTTTGATGTACACATTTGAGATTTAGACTCTATGTCATGTACTTATTCTTTTGTATAGCACGTGTTGCTATTCTTTTGTATTATCGTGGATCTTTCCGACCACTACTCTGATGTACACTTTTATGTGTCATATATATATTCATATCTTCTTCCGCCTTTGTGATATGGATGTCTGCGACTGATTTATGTTATGATTATTTCTATGTTTGTTTCCGAAGATTATATATAGCCACCGTGTGATAGCTTTGAGTTTGTATCGGTATGTCGGGTTTCCTCCTTAAATGATATGCATTCTATTCTATCTGACATATCGGTGCTCGCACAAAGAAGTTACATGGATGGTCGCTCCTCCATAGCCTTATTCTCCATGCTAATTGATAGCACTACATCGTAGTGTTCTTGGTTAGCGTGGGTTTAGAGGTGGGGCGTTACAGCTTGGTATCAGAGCCAAACTTCGGAACAATGTAGAATAACTTGACAAGGATCCTCGTCATAAGCCCACCTTAGGAGTCGTGTTTCAGGATTTAGTTCGAGTCTTCGAACTGATTCATCCTATTTTCTTTATGATTCCTTATTTCATCTATCAAGATTGCTTGATATTCATTTGGTGAATAACCTTTTTCTTCTTCTCTCTTTCTTAAAGAAGAGAATGTCTAGACCAGGCCGTCCCAGAGCTGGACCATCTACTGTCACTCCCTAGGATGGAGTTTTTATGACCGCTCGACAGCTTCTTGATTTAGTAAAGAATGCTCAAGCAACTGGTCCTAATCAGGAACCTACTCATCCTAAGTCTGGATTTGCACGCTTGTGCAATGATTATACCAACTTAGGTGGGAAACCGTTCAAAGGTTTCGAAACTATTATTGAAGTCCAGGCTTGGTTAAGAACATGCGATAGAATCTTTTCTCGCATGAATCTTGTCGATCTTCACCATGTTCAGGTGGCCTCCAGTATGCTCCAAGAGAGAGCATTGGATTGGTACGAACTTCTTATTTCTGAGATTAATGAAGTGGATCTCACCTGGGAGCAATTCCGGGAACGCTTCGAATTAAAATTCGTACCAGAAGCAGAGAAAGTGACATTGGCTCATCGTTTCATAGACCTTGTTCAAGGTGAATCCTCTGTGACAGATTATGTCGCATCCTTCGAGTCACTGTCCAAATACGGGGTTGAATACATCAACACCCCATTGAAGAAGAACCAGAGGTTCGTCTATGGCTTAAACAAGAATCTCAAGAAACCATTACTTCTAAAATTAGAAGTTTCTTTCGATCAACTGATTGATATCGCTCTTCGTCTTGAAAAAGCTGATAAGGACAGTGATGTTGAAGTGGTGGCTGCCAAACCAAACTTCAACAACAAGAAAAGGCCTAACAAGTTCAAAGGTCCTTATCCCAACAAAAATGGTAAGCAAGCAACTCCTGCTGCAAAGGCATTTTCCCCCAGTGATAGGAAATGCTTCAATTGTGGTGCTAAGGGCCATTTTTAGAACAAGTGTTCAAAGCCTCGCTCTTGTCGCTATTGTAAAAGTCAAAATCATTTTATGCATCTATGCCCTAAGCTTCAAGACAAGGAGGGAAAGTTAAACGTTGCTCAAGCCCCTGGCAACACATCTCGCGGTCAAGGTATGTCTCATTCTGTCCTTGATGGCATTATAATATTTCATGATCAACCTATTAGAGTACTCTTTGATACGGGTGCATCCCATTCTTTTATATCAAAGGAACTTGTCGATACTTTTTCTTTAAGTGTTTGTTGCTTTAATGACTTCTTTAAGAATTGCGAATCCGGTTGGTGGATCCGCAACTCTTAGTCTGCTTTGTAAAGATGTCGAGATTATTTTGTGTGATTTTTCTTTTCTAGACGATTTGCATGTCATGCGTTACTTAGGCTTTGGAATGATTTTGGGTATGGATTGGCTTAAACGTTATGAAGCTCATATCCTATGTCCTGAGCGGACTATTTGTCTTCGACATCCACTATCTGTTAAGCAGATTTCTATTGTTCTTAAAGATTCGGATTCCGCTTTGGTTGCATCTTTATATTCTTTAAATCCTCGTGATGATGATAACGATGATGAGGAGGATGTCATTTCTCTTATTCGCGTCGTTCGTGAATTTTCCGACATCTTTGAGCCCGTTTTAGGACTACCACCTAAGCGAGCAATTGAGTTCAAAATTAATCTTATACCTAGAGCTCAACCTATTACCCGTCCTCCTTATCGCATGTCCAATAAGGAGAATGAAGAGATGCGCAAACAATTATCCGAGTTGGAGACGAAGCAACTTATTCGCTCTAGTTCCTCGCCTTGGGGAGCTTTAGCTATTTTCATAAATAAGTCCGATGGTACAGTTAGGCTTTGCGTCGACTACCGCAAGCTTAATGATCTTACTATTAAGAATAAATATCCTTTACCTTGGATTGATGATCTGTTTGATCAACTTAGTGGTGCTAGAGTCTTTTCACAATTGGACTTGGCTACCGGTTTTCATCAGCTTCGTATTGCAGAGGATAGTATTCCTTTGACTTCATTCCGAACTCGTTATGGATCTTATGAATGGCTAGTTATTCCATTTGGGTTAACGAATGCTCCGGCTTATTTCGTTGACCTCATGAATCGAGTTTTCAAAGATTTTCTCGATCGGTTTGTTCTCATCTTTATCGATGATATTCTTGTGTATTCCAAAACCGAGGAGGAACATGAAAAGCATCTTCGAATTGTATTGGAAACTCTAAGGAGCAATCAATTAAAGGCAAAATTTTCTAAATGCCACTTTTGGCAATCTAGTGTGAAGTTTCTCGGTCATAATATTTCCGAATCCGGAATATCAGTGGATCCTTCAAAGATTGAAGCGATTCAAAATTGGAAGAGACCGGAGAGCGTGACAGAAATCCGTAGCTTTCTCGGATTGGCAGGTTATTACTGCCGCTTCATAAAAGACTTTTCTAAAATTGTTGTGCCTCTTACTGGCATAACAAAGAAAGGTGTTAAATACATTTGGTCGGACAAATGTGAAACTTCTTTTCAGAAATTAAAAGAACTCCTTTCTGATGCTCCTATTCTTGTTATTCCCGAAGGGAATCAAGATTTTGTCGTTTATACCGATGCTAGTCGCGTTGGTTTGGGTGCCGTTCTTATGCAAAAAGAACGTGTTATTGCTTATGCTTCTAGGCAATTGAAGCCGGCTGAGACTAGATATGCCACACATGATTTAGAACTCGCGGCTATCGTTTTCGCCCTTCGAATTTGGCGACATTATCTTTTGGGAGAAAAGTTTATACTTTATACTGCTCATAAGTCTTTGAAATATTTATTTTCTCAAAAGGAACTTAATTTGCGTCAATAGCGTTGGCTCGAATTCCTTGCCTCTTACGATCTTGACATTCTTTATACTCCCGGAAAGGGAAATCGTGTTGCCGATGCACTTAGTCGCAAGCAACAAGCGGTTGTTTCCATGATGATATCTGAATGGAACGATCTCGAACTTTTATCCACTTGCGAAATTCGAGATCGTGTTTCCGATTTATGCTCATCTCTTGTTTTATGTAGCCTTGAGGCTCATCCTTCTCTTTTAGACCGCATTCTTGAAGCTCAAAAGCTAGATCCTGAATTGGCTTTGCTTAGCCAGAATATTAGGGATAAAACCGATATTGAAGGCTTGAAAGACTTCGATATTGATTCTCGTGGCGGCATTCGAAAATTTGGTAGACTTATCGTACCAAATATTAGTGATCTTCGTAAAGATATACTAGAAGATTCTCATCGTTCCAAATATTCCATTCATCCCGGTGGCAGTAAAATGTACGCAGACATGAAGCGACTTTATTACTGGGAGGGAATGAAATCTGATATTCCTAACTTTGTTAAGTGTTGCATGACTTGCCAACTTGTCAAGGCTGAACATCAAAGGCCCGGTGGGTTATTGCAACCATTGGAAATTCCAGTTTGGAAGTGGGATCAAATTTCAATGGATTTTATAGATGGCCTTCCCCGTTCTCGTTCGGGTCATAATAATTTATGGGTGATCGTTGACAGACTTACTAAATCTGTCCATTTTATTCCCGTTCTGTCGAACCGAACTGTTCCTCTTCTGGCCAAACTCTTTATTAAAGAAATTGTTAAATTACATGGAGTCCCTACTTCCATTGTTAGCGATCGTGATCCATTGTTTACTAGTGGATTTTGGAAGAGTCTTCAAAAAGCTTTGGGAACGAAGCTTAATTTTAGCACCGCTTATCACCCCCAGTCCGATGGACAGACTGAGCGTGTGAATCAAACACTTGAAGATCTTCTTCGTGCTTGTGTTCTTGACTTTGGTGGAAGTTGGGAAGATCATATTTCACTTGTTGAATTTTCCTATAATAACAGCTTCCAATCTAGTATTGGTATGGCTCCTTTCGAGGCACTCTATGGAAGGCCATGCCGATCTCCTTCTTGTTGGCTTGAGGCCGGTGAGAAGCTGGTTTTAGGACTAGATTTTATTCGAGACTCCACAGAAAAGATTGAACTTATTCGACATAGGATGAAAGAAGCCCAGAGTAGACAAAAATCCTATGCCGATAACCGAAGAAGGAAATTAGAATTTTCTGTTGATGATCTTGTATTCATTTGTGTTTCACCAATGAAGGGTGTTGTACGCTTCAGTCGATCGGGAAAGTTAGCGCCTCGATATATTGGGCAATTTCTTATCAGTGAACGTATTGGTTCCATGGCTTATCGCCTTTCATTACCGGCTCAGTTTTTTGCCATGCATGACGTGTTTCACGTTTCTCAATTACGGAAGTGCCTTCGGGATTCCAATTCTATTATTGAGCCCGGTGCTGTAGAAGAGATAGAAGTTTCGCCTAATTTAACTTATGAGCAGCATCTTATTCGAATTATTGCTTCAGAGGTCAAACGACTTCGAAATAAAGATGTTCCGCTTGTTAAAGTTCGATGGTCCTCAAATCCTAAGGATTGCTCTTGGGAAACTAGAGAATTCATCGAGCGTACACATCCGGAATTACTTTCTCATGCTCTTTGAGGTAAATTTCTTATTTCAAATTTCTTTTGTGTTAATATGCTTTTATGGTTGTTACTTTTTATTTCCATCTTATATATTGCGAGGACGCAATTTCTTTAAGGAGGGAGTCTGTAACAACCCGCATATTTATCGATTTTATATTTAAATATTTTATCGTTAATCGGATTTTGGTCCGAAAAGCTACTTTTTGCATACGGACAAGTTAGGACTCGAGACCACTCCCATTGAGTTCAAAATGACGTTTGCGATCTTTTTGAGTGTAAACTTCGATATGTTTGGAGATAGTGTAATTTTCGCCACTTTTGCACTTTGGCTTTGGTTTGGGGCTAAACCATTCACTAACTCAGCCCAACCTCTTCCTTCTCTTCATACTTCATTTCTATTTGCATATACATTCAAGCTTCTTCAAAAATGGTGGAGGGAATGGGAAATTAAAACTCCAAACTCAAATTCAATTGCAAATCCAACATTCAACTCCAAATTCAAGTAGAATATATTGGATTCAAGCTTTGGATTGCTTCTCCTTGCTTTCAAGCTTCATCTTCATCCATTTTAGTGAAAAGGTGAGATTTTTAATCTCACATCTTGCCTATAACTGTCATTGGACTGTTGGGAATGATTCCCTATCACATTTGTATGAACATTTGCTTTTGGTTTGGATTGGATTGGCAAAAAAACTCAAAATTTTAGTGTTTTGGTGAATTTCCTGGAGTTAGGTCGTTCTGCCTCGGAACTGGCCCGTTTGCATCTAGGTCGCGGTAACACTAGGTCGTTAGGTCGTTTCCGACCTTACATCACTCGGAGGTACAAGGTCGCGGCTACGTTAGGTCGTAGGTAGCTCGCTGTGCTTCAGTCGCTAGGTTGCTAGCTCGTAGGTCGCTAGCTCGTAGGTCGCTCGACCGTTCCACCACTAGGTCGCTCGACCCTGTTGTACTTTTAGTTTGCAACCATTAAGTCGCTTGACCTTGCCTAGGTCATTAGGTCGGTCGGTCCTATCCCTTAAGTCGCGTGACCGTGATAGGTCGCTCACCTTTAGGTCGCATGACCTATAGGTCGCTTGCTCCAGTAGGTCGCTCGGCCTCTTTGTTAGGTCGCTCACCCTTAGCTCCCGTACCTTCTTAGGTCGCGCATCCCACTTAGGTCGCATGACCACTTAGGTCGCACGATCTTGTTAGGTCGCCCACCCCCCTAAGTCGCAACACATTAGGTTGTATGACCTACTCACCTTTAGGTCGCCTGGCCTTGATTTCTTTAGGTCGTTAGACCTCAATTACTTTAGGTCGCATGACTCCTTAAATCGCTCGACCACTGGGTCGTAGCATGTTAGGTCGTAGGGTTTTGTTAAGGCGTAGGTCGCTCGCCTTTTTACACTTAGGTCGTTTGACCTGTATTTCACTAGGTCGCTCGACCTATTCTTCTGCTAGGTCGCACGGCAGTCTACCCTTAGGTCGTTCGACCTATTTGACTTAAAGTTTTTACACTTTAATTTGACCACGTTAGGTTGCAAGTATATTCCTACTTTGATGGTTTTGGGATTGATTTCTTTGGACTTTGCTCACGTCTTCGAACGTGAATTTATGTGATTCGATTTGTTTCAACAATCGTTTTGTGACTTGTCACTCTAAAGATATGAAGGTTTCAATACTAGTAGTAAATATCAAAGCTCTTTCATCAAAACAATTTCAACTCTATTTTATTACAAAGCTCTTTTTCCTAAACCGTTTTCCAATCTATTAGTATATACAAGCCTTTACTTCACTCGGATGAGAAATCGAATTAAACGACTTAGTAAAACGAGTGGTATGAAACGCTTGCGTTCACTTCGTCGGTTAGCTCTTGGACTTGTTCGATTGAACCCTTTTGTGACAATTTCCTAGTGAAGATCTACAGTTTGTTCGTAAATATTTAAGTTAAGCTAGTGGTTATGGGACATGAAGCTAAACTCATATATTTACTGGCTTAGTGTAATTGACACTTCTATATGATCATGACGATCATTTTTGTGATTTAGACTAGCAACTGTGCGATGTCTCTTTGTCTGCGAGGGAGACTAGACCCCGCTTATGTGATGTTTCTACTCACATATATGGGGTAGCACCCCATGGTCTTCGGGCCGTACATGTGTTAAAATTTAATGGATAGCTTCCATGAGATAGCTTCTAGTTCATGTGTTTCACGCGTTGGTGAGTTTTCATGCTCTCGTTCATGTGTTAGGCCTCCCCCTTTTTATGTGTTTTCTGGATTTCGTGTGTTGATTTCTGGATTTGTGCTTCACCAATTTTCATGATTTTCATTGATATGATATCAGTTTTTGTGCATTGGTGAATTCATGTGTTATTGACTTGTTATGAATAGAAGTTTAGGGTATGATAACCTATTTTATCTTTGAGAAGATTCTTGTGATATTGATTAATCTGTTGTTGATTTTCAATTACATACTTATAGTAGTATGCCCTGATGGTTATTACATGTTCATGCCATGTCATTTACTTTATACCATATCATCTGATATTTATAGCTAGACTCCGTTTATTATTTTCTTATAAATAATACTCGGGTCATACCGAGATGTTACAGGTGCTTCTGCTTGACTTCCCCCCAGGATTATTCTGTCTTTTGGCTAACTACATAGATTAGTAGTTTTTTTGATGTACACATTTGATATTTAGACTCTATGTTGTGTACTTATTCTTTTGTATAGCACGTGTTGCTATTCTTTTGTATTATGGTGGATCTTTCCGACCACTACTCGGATGTACACTTTTATGTGTCATATATATATTCATATCTTCTTCCGCCTTTGTGATATGGATGTCTGCGACTGATTTATGTTATGATTATTTCTATGTTTGTTTCCGAAGATTATATATAGCCACCGTGTGATAGCTTTGAGTTTGTATCGGTATGTCGGGTTTCCTCCTTAAATGATATGCATTCTATTCTATCTGACATATCGGTGCTCGCACAAAGAAGTTACATGGATGGTCGCTCCTCTACAGCCATATTCTCCGTTCTAATTGACATCACTACATCGTAGTGTTCTTGGTTAGCGTGGGTATAGAGGTGGGGCGTCACATATATCTTATTTTTTATTATAAAATATTAGTAATATACATATTTTGAAAATATAATTTGATTTTTATTCCTGTTCGAATATAACATATATTAGTATGGCAGCTGAGTGTTGTAAAAGCATTAGTGATTAATGTTGTAAAACTAAAAATTTAAATGTATAATTTTCATCTCGATTGTAGTGTATATATATATATAAAGTATGTTTTTTTTCTCCTTTCTGTAGCTATTCGTATATAAATACGTTGTTATATAGTTTGTATATGATAGTTGTTGAGTCGATTTTATAAAACTGTGTTTAAAAGTTTCCATTTTTTTTAACAATAAATTGTAATTTTACAAGGTATGTATATAACAGTGGTTTATAAGTTTAAGTAATATATGTATATAAATTTTCGATTTACATACATGACCTGTATGTATTATTCAAGTGCATGATCTATTAGTCTTGTTTATATGGATATAAAGGGACAGATTGTATATATTGGTTTCTTTTATAAAATCTGTTGTTTATGAATAAAACTATGCATAAGTTATATTTTTAAATAAATATCTATTTAACTAGTTCGTTTTAATTTTTGTTATAATATAAATAGCTACAGTACAGTTTCCTATACATTAGGTTATAGGGATGATGTTATATATATTTGTTTATTTAAATTATTGTTTTAAATCATTATATATATGTTAACTTGTTAAAAATCTAGTGTATGGTGTTTATTTATATCTCAGGTTTTGGTTGTTAAAATTCATAGTTGTAGAGATAGGTAGTTATATTATGCATTTCAGAGATTTTGGGTCTAGTCGTACAAGTGTTATGATGATTTTTCAGCGTATAAATTATATTGATGTAAAATATAGGTTGATTTTAGTATACATGTTCAATTTAAAACAACGATGTTTGAAATATATATATATATATATATATATATATATATATATATATAATTTTATTGCGTTTGAATTAAATATCGATTTGAAAATATATGTTTTAAATTGATTTTTTTTGAAAATTATAAATGCAATGTATCTTCTTCATCGATCCCGTTTTGATTTGAATTCGTCTATTCCTATTTATCAGCTTATCCATGATTCATGCCAATCTTGTTCGTTTTGGAAATTCGTTCTTGGATTCGTAACCCATTTCAAATCTCTCTAGCCTCAAAAGGTGAGCAATCACTCACGATTAACGTTCTTATATTTATTAAATTTGATTTCAATTGAAACGACAATTGAAATATGTTGTTGTAGTTATTTAAATTGTTATATATGCTATTATCTGTAACTGTTCACCTGTGGGATATGACACCATATCCTGTTGTTTATATTATATTGTTATTGATGATATATGTCTGTTGTTGTATTTTATATTATTTGTTGTCACTCTGCAAGTTCCCTGTTTGTATAGAATTCACTATGGGTTGAAATGATACATACCCGGACGAACTTTAGAATAGGAGAAAATCGTTATGGGTTGAAATGATAAACCCAAGCGATTTTCATTTGAATTGAAATTGGGATTACGGGTTGAAATTATATCTACCCGTATATATTTAAATTACGGATTGAAATGATAAATATCCATATCACTTAACCATATGATAGATATATATACAGACACCATTGGTCCATATATATAAATATTTTAAAAAAATAAATTCTATGGATTTGGAAAGAAATATATTGTTTAATAAATGTTGATTCTTAAATTATTTAATTTAATTAAGATTGATTTAATACATATATTATGGTTAAGTATTTAAATTTATGTTTCAAAATAGATTTTAGTAATAATTTGAATAAGTTAAGGTTGGGAAGACAATTTATTTAATTAAACCGATTTGAAACTTATTGAAATTGAGATTTAAGATATGATTTATAACTTGGGTTTGATTTAAAATTTAATAAATATTTCTTGTTTAAATAAATTTAAGGAAATATTTAGTAAAAATGTAATTTAAGCTAGTTAAATGATATTGAATTTATTAAGTGAATATTCCCTGATTAAATAATAAATGAAGTTAAATCAAGAGCTATATGAAACTGTTAAATTTAACTTTGAAATTGTTGAATATTAAAGCTTTGAAATATATTGGAATTTAAATAGTTTATTTTGTGATTCAGATCTGCATTTGAAATCAATATAATTTGAATTTGTTATTTAGAAACTGAATTGAATTAAAATGGAAAAATTTAGATTGAATTAAATTGGAATTTGGAATTTGAGTTGATTTGAATCGATTTGTGAGACTTGAGGAAATTATAAATACTTTACTTTATAAATTATTTAGGAAAATAGATATATTTGAAATGAAATGATATTTTGGTTTGAAGTATAAATTAAATTGAATGACCACGGTGTTAGAGTGTATACTTCTACATTTTAGATAGTTCCACGGATCCTTAGAGGATGGTTATCCCAAACATCCTTTAAGTTACTTGTATTTCAGTTGATATTTCACTTGAGTTGGATTTATTGATATAAGAATGTTAATCCTGACTCGAGTGTTTTGTGTTTTGCTTTACGCTCGGGTCAGACCGAGTGATACAGCATTTGAGACTCACCTTTGGAGTTTGGAGCTTCGCTTGGAGATCCAACGATTGATTCAGCTTATAGATACTCAGTTGATTCTAGTGTTGTATTCAGATTTGATTATTGTATCGAGACTCCCATGATTCGAGACTTCTGTTGTATTTTGTTTTCTCTATTATATATAAATGGTAGCTTCATGAACTACTATTCTCTTGTTTCCGTTGCATTCTGTTATATACTCTGTATCTGTGATTCTGTGATTATTTATTTACTGTACATGTTGAGATTTGCCAAATTTAAATTAACAATCTATTGTTTTGAATTATTCAAGTCCGACATGTGTGGATTTATTGTCGATTTGAATGGTCCAAAATAACGGGTCGTTACAGTTGGTATCAGAGCTTTGGCTCTAGGCATAACTTAGCATATATAGTAAATTTATTTACAGAATCACTTTCGTTCGAGTTTGAATCTCTTCCGTTTGACTCGATTTCCTTTGAACTTTGGAACATTTCTTGCGGTTCCAAAATTCATTCTTGTCTCTCCCTATTTGTATTCTTTTGATTCTGGAGTATCCCATAACTCCACTTCGAATGATCTCTATAAGAATAGGATCACACCAATCTTTGAATGATTTGTGAAGGGGTGAAACTCCTTCACAATTGGCATTGATTCACCGGAGATTTCTATATCTTTGGTTTAGATGCCGCTATCTCTTGCGATCGAATGTTGATTTTTCTTGGAATTCTGCATCGATCTTGTTCCTGAAGTCACAATTGACCCTAGGGTCATCCGTGATTTATATAAGTATATTCATCTTCTATTTTGAAATTTAATTATCTCATCTTCGTTCGAGGTTATCTTCGAATCATAATTCTATTTGATTAAGAGTTCCTCTAATTTGAATCTCTATCTTTGTTTGAAATCCATTCTTAAATCATCCTTTGAAAATTAGGTTTGTTTGTATTCTAGAAATTGTTTTCTAAACCGAAATTATTATTTTGATAAGTATGATTATATTCTATATATAAAAGTGAAATGTTTTCGATAAAGATTATATACCCTTTTTAAAATGAGAATTTGAGGTTTCGAAAGGATTTGTAGTTTTGAAAAATTATATAAGAAATTTGATTTATCTAAAAATGATTTATAATTGAAGGATTTTAAATTTGAAATTCGAGAATTGAACCCCGGTGTTTTGAAATTGGTTTTAAGATTTTGAAATATATAATAATAATATGATTTAAAAGTATTTTTTCGAATAAAAAATGTTAAAATGATTTTAATGAGTTTCGAATGATTTCGAAGAAATTTCAAAAGAAGTTTGAGAAAATAGAAGTCCAGAACTCACTTATGTCGTTGGAAAATAATTTCGGTGATGAGTGCACGCATCATCGACATTGATTTTCGAGTTTCAGAGTGGGGGATAGGCCACTTCAGTAGCTTTGTTATGCGAGTGATTTTGTGAAACCATTTTGATTTCAAATTCCGAAGTAATATTTGATATTCGAAAGATATATGTATATATATTTGAAATGATTTGAAGTAAGACGGTGTTCAGTCCTTTAGTTTCGGATTTGAAACCTATCTTTTGAAATTGATTTACTGATTTGTTGATTTCCAACTCTTGAATTTGAAAATGATTTCTTCAACTATTTCGAAGCTTCGAGCACTTCCAAATCAAGGTTAACTTTTCAAAGCTAAGAAATTTTGAAAAGTATATAAGTTTGGTATGTATGTTAAAGTATGTAGTAAAATGATTTAAATAAGTTGAAACTATTTTGTTAAGTAAATGAATAAGGCAATTTTAAAATTTTCTAATATGAAATTTAGATTTGAAATGTTTTGAAAAGAATTTGGTCTTCAAAATATTTTGAATAAAATTTAGTTTAAATGTTTTAACTTAGTAACATCTTTATGAAACTATATATTTATCAAGTTGGAATAAATATATACGTTGTACGTATGCTGTTTTATTCGCATAATTAATTTGATCCAGGTTTGAGTACACAAGTTCGAGGTGAATTACACCATTTCGTGTTAGGATTTTTCATTCGATTCTTGATGGCGAATATTTGATATGGATTTTGGGCTTGATTCGAGAATTCTCTATCATAGTATATGGCTGTGCAAGGAGACTGATGGCTTCTAGTCGAGAAACCATATCGAAATCCGCATTAGGGAAGTCGAATGGACAATACTAGTTCGAAAGCGAACTTGTGTGATCGAGCGAGCGATCAAATGTGATTTTGCGAAATGATGACATATGTACATCTTATACCTAATATCATTGATATACTTGACGCTGAAATGGAAAGTTGTTGGGTTGGATATCTTTGTAATTTAATTGGAATTTTTCTTTTATGCAAAACTACTATCAATTTAAAACCATTTTCAAACTATTTTTCTTTTATTCTTCTTAAAACGAACTATTTTAAACTATTTTATTTGCAGATTATTTACAAAACTATTTTTCAAACTATCTTATATACAAAACTATTCTAAATTCAAAACTTTTAGTAAGCAAAGATGTTCAATCCCATATAGCTCTTCGTACAGCGAAATTTATTTTTGAAATTTTGATCCTGATATAAGATGGACCTTATGTAATAATAATATGATTTTGAAAACCATTGATTTTGGAAATGAATTGTTTGACTTAATTATTTTGATTTGGAAATTTGGATTTATTTCCTAAATTTATTATTTTGGAAACTTTGGAACTGAAGATATTTGATTTGGAAGAATAATTTGGTGAAAGCGTATATGATTTTGAAAAATACATTGATATTGAAACAAATTGAAATTTGAGAACCTTGTGTTACTAAAAAACTTGATTTGGGAGTTATCGAACTTGTATAAAAAAAATTGGTCTGTATAAGTATGATGTTGATTCGAAAACTATGGATTTGAAACGGTACTCAATTTGAAAAGTGAAATCTTATATAATTGAAGTCTATATAAGTGTGATTTGATATACTATTGATTTTGGAAAGTATTTGATTTGAAAATGAAATTTTATATATAATGGACTTTATATAAGTATGATATTTGAAATTAATTTGAAACGTACTATATAATACATATTTTCGAAGTAAAGATATGGAAAGTGCCTTCTGCTTGATATCCGATTTGTGGCCACATCTTGGATTCATTCTATCGATATTATTCTCTCTGATTTTTGGTTTTCCGGATATGATACTCGAGTGTCCTTCGAATTCCATGGCGTTACCCATGGTCTTACGAACTCGACTGCATAGGGTAATTCGCAAGGCAGTGATTGCTTAAAAGGTACGGATGTTTCCTGGGGGATCCAGGCGTAACCATTGTGTATCTGCGATCTATGGTCATGTTAGTGGTGTAATCCGCAAGGCAGAGATTGCTTAAAGGGTATGGATGTTTCCTGGGGGATCCAGGCGTAACCATTGTTATGTATCCTGCGGTCCACAGTTTTGTTATCATGGCGAAATTCGCAAGGCAGTGAATGCTTAAAAGGTACGGATGTTTCCTAGGGGACCCAGGCGTAACCATTGTGTATCTGCGATCCATGATTTGTTTGTTTTTTTGTTTGGATTGTACTTTCCATATCTGTTTTTAAAAGTTTTCCAGTATTTTCACTGGGTGTTGAAACGGGTCTACTAAGTACCTGGAGAATTCTAATTTTGCGCCTGATCAACGCACTACCAGAGTCTACAGGAACAAGGATAAACTTTTTGAAACATCGAGTTATAAAAGTATTTTATTATAAAGGTATTTTCAACAAAGGAATTCTGTATTAATATTTGAAATTGAAATTCTTATGGCTTGAATTAATTATTCGTACTCGATACTATTCTTGTGAATCTACCTTATCTGCTCAGCTTTATTTATTTACCTATATTCTGCTTTTCCAAGTCCTCCTTCTTTTCCTTGTTGACTATATCCTTTTAAATATTGTTTATTTATATACTATATGGTTTAATAGAAATTTTTTTAGTGTTATAAATATTTTAGAAGTTATTAATTAAATAAAACATATTTAAAGTAAATGATTATTGATTTATTATTAATATTTGAAAAGTATCTTGAGAAAAATTTTTTTTAACAAATTTATGAATTATGGATTTAATGTTTTCAAATAGCTTCTTTGTAAATATAAGTAATGATGTAAATAATTGTTTTCAAATATTCTTCATATATTTATAAAGGTGCTATTTAAACATAAATGGCATTTATAAAGGAAGCAAGAAATTTGCAAATGGGTTTTAAAGTATTAAAGATAATTGATTTGCAATTGAAGTTTCAAATGAATATTTCAAGTAAAATTTATATATAGTTTCAAATTAATTGTTTAATATTGTCTTTTAACCTACCTTTTCTGCCCGGTTGTTCTATTCTCCTACCTCCTCTCTTTTCGGGGACGAAAAGTTTTGAGTGGGGGAGAGTGTAACAACCAAAAATTTTTAACAAATATTTTATTCATTTATTTAAAACCTTGGTGTTTAATTGATTAAAAGAGATTGAAACGTTAAAATTTCTTGAATTTAATTTTAAAACATTTTCCCAATTTTTAAATAAATATAAGCAATTTCTGTAATGGTAGATTTTGGTTAAAATTTTTGACACTAATTGAAATTTTAAATTCTAAATTCTAACTTCAAATCTTTATTTAAAATATATATATTTACAACATTTATTTCGCTGTTGTTTTACTTACTTATATTGGTTATATACTTTTAAAGTATGTAATAAATAATGTTGTAAAAAGGCAATAAATTATACGTTTTAAATTGGTACGTTAAATCCGTTCTTGTTTAATTTATTTGGCGCTATAAATGGTACGCTATTTCCTAATATATTCTTTAGCATATTTACTAAATAAATAAGAAACGTATAAATTTAAATGCGTTACTTTTATTTTAATGTGGGCGTATGTTTGATTTGATTAATGCATTTATAGTGCGCATTCTTAATAAAAATTTATTACCTTAACTAACTAAATAAATTTATCTGTAGCCTTGCATTCCAAGTGGGAAAGAAATCATTTCCCTAACCGTTCAATTTCTTTTAAATCTAGCTTTGATATGTTACGTGTAAATTTCTACGCTTCTCTTTTTCTTCATTTTTATAATAGGAATAAAATCTCCAAATTTGCATAGCCGTTTCAACCAAATTTATTTCTCTTTAGACGTTCAAAATCCGTTTCTAGATTGCTTGAAGTTCACGTGTAAACTTTTACACGTTCTTTTTGATTCAATGGTTTTAATTTGGTATAAAAACTCTTTTATTTACTTACCGCTCAAAACAACAAATATTTCTTGCCTATATTCTCTCACCTCAATCAATGCAATTGTGTATAATTGATTTAAATTTATTTCTTGCCTATATTCTCTCACCTCAATCAATGCAATTGTGTATAATTGATTTAAATTTATTTCTTGCCTATATTCTCACACCTTAATCAACGCAACCCTGATAAATATAAGCCTCGTACACAAATAGTTTTCAATTGCATCTCAACATTTCCTTCATTTCTTCTTGCGTGCGTGAGCTTTGAAGGTATGGCCTCCATTTTCTTCTTTTTATTTTATATTTTTTTTCCATGCTTTGCTTCTCCCCTCCCTGTCCTCTGCTTCGAATATATTTGACAAATCCATCTTTATATTTCAACTCGCGTTCACAAATTTTCAAGTTATAACAGTCTCCATTTAATTGATATTTTAGCATAAAACTATATCTACATATTTTTTTATGTTTAATGGTTATGTGAATTTTAAGCCAAGCTTTTCAGAGACGTATATATACGTAGTCTTATATCTTATTTGTTATTATAAAATATTAGTAATATACATATTTTGAAAATATAATTTTATTTTTATTCATGTTCGAATATAACATATACTAGTATGGCAGCTGAGTGTTGTAAAAGCATTAGTGATTAATGTTGTAAAACTAAAAATTTAAATGTATAATTTTCATCTCGATTGTAGTGTGTATATATATATAAAGTATGTTTTGTTTTTTTCTCCTTTCTGTAGATATTCGTATATAAATACGTTGTTATATGGTTTGTATATGATAGTTGTTGAGTCGATTTTATAAAACTGTGTTTAAAAGTTTCCGTTTTGTTTAACAATAAATTGTAATTTTACAAGGTATGTATATAACAGTGGTTTATAAGTTTAAGTAATATATGTGTAACGCCTCGGGTTTTTGCCCGTTCGAAAATCGACATCCATACTTTACATCGTACTCGAATGTCGCAGATTCGACCGTTCAAATCCGAGTCGCCGGAGCTTATAACAACATTAAGTAAATAACACAGCGGAATAAAAAGAATATATCAATTACATAACATTGATACAATGACAGATACAATATCTGATACAACAGAGTGATACAATGAATATCAATATACATCAGAGATATGATACAACAAATAGCAGCGGAAAGAAAATAGATAACACCAGTAGTGGATAGAATATCTCCAATAGAATGCTCCAATCCATAGCTAGCGGAAAACAAAGTCAGTCGTCCAAGGACTGATTAGCTCCAGATAATCTACTCAACCTGAATATCTGAAAAACCAAACTCTAGACTGCTCGTGTAGAAAATATTTTGAGCATCCAGAGTTTAGGAAAGAAACAATAAACTCCGGATCAGTCATGGGACTGGTGTGAGCAACAAAAACAGTTTATCTTTAAAAACAAATAGCAAAGAATTTTAAAGTCAATTCGCAATGCTTTTGGAAAATGAAACTACCATAAGACCTCCCACCACACACACAATGCAAACGCAGAATTGAAGGAGATTTCTTCTTATGTTAGTCAAAGATGCTTACTACGCAAAATCAAATCATTTTTGATATTATTATTAGTGCATAGTGCAGAAAACATTTCGAAAGTATAATATCAATCTTAGCCAGCATAGACATTTCGAACTATGCCTACTATAGCTACCATCCAAACAGTGGGGCGCCACCATAAGTAGATGGCAGGTTCTACAACTAATACCGTACAAAGTTCGTATTGGAGTTTGGATTTCCAACAAATGGTCAGGCCAAGGAACTTCCCATTGCCACATGGAAACGCCTCTGGAATGACGTGCCGAGAACCTAACCGGATCTCTGCCAACACAAGGCCGGGTTACCTCTACAAAAATAGGTAACTACTGACACGCGTATGCCATCCCCCGATCGTAACCGATCTTCCCGAGGATCCTTGATTCCAACAACCACATAAGAGTAATAATAATGCAGTAACCACATAGGTTAAGTATCTGGGCTCCATACCATGATACCACCTCTATCCAGAAAGAATGACATACACTAAGGGGCGCTACTCCCTAGAACCTTGCTGCATCTTTCCTGTTTTGACCATTCCGGGGTGTGAGGTTCGACGAAGTCTCGTCCACAAAGCTACGCTTTGTCACAAAGCCATGCTTCGGGTCAAACAAATGATCAAAGTAATGATCACAAAGATAAATGATCAAACAATTGATCATATCACAAATGATCAAACACTGATCATCTCACAACAACACTCAGCATGTCACATTACCAAATTGGGAATATATCGCTGATAAATTTCAATTACATAACCTCTGAGCTCGTACGTCTCAGAGAAGGGTGTTAAGCTAAGAGAATAAATTCTCCGCCACCAACAGAAATGTATTTGAAAGAAATCAGCTTTATATCTCAAATTGTAACGTCAGACACACAATCCATACAAGTCTGTTCCGGGTTCGAACAGAACCGAAGGCACTTCTTTCGAAGCCCTTGCAATTCCCGGGTATTCACAATCCCGTCCGGACTTCCCATCACAAAGGGTGATAAAATCTCTATATCGGGGCCAGTCGATGCAGAGACATTCGACGAGTTGTCCTTTCGTTTTCGAAAATATCCGGTCTTCACCACCGGTCTTCAAATGCTATCCATATACGTCGTATCATTATTCGGAATGGGTTATATGACACAAATGTCTTTTCCCGGCTAACCCGAATAACGAGCGCAATATTTTAAAAACATATGGATATTGGGATTTCAATTAAGTCACAACTTATTACCCAAAACCTTCTTTTCAAATGGTTTAACAAATTACCATTTTAAATCTGTTAAAAATAAACAGATTCAATTCATAGCTTTCAAAAAAAATTCATTCATAGACTTTCAAACCATTTCAATTTCATTTTAAATTTGAAACCTTTCAACACAAATTGGAAGTTCACTTCTTATATGAAAGCTGTTATTATTTGAAAACAAATAGTTTTCGTTTTAGAAAAATCCAATTATATTTGCACGAGTTAAAGCTCTTGAATCACATTCCAAAATCAATATTTTTAAAATAGTTTAACCCTTATATAACGGGTATAACATCTTTAATCCCTATCGAATTCAATTTCAAATATTGAATTTAAGTTCAAAATCAAATTATTTAAACTTCAAAACTTTATCAAATTATTCAAAAATAAGCCTTATCTTTGAAACTCCATTTCAAAAGCTTTTCATTTTAAAACCCAAATTTCCAACTTCAAAATCAATTGAAATTAAAATTTCAATTTCAAAACATCAAATTTAAATTACCTGTGACTTAACCGATTTCCACGTGAAATCCATATTTGTGTGTGTATGGTGTAGTCCAGGGGTTTTACACACAATAGTGCAACATCATTCAATCATCACAGATCAGAATACATAAATATAGTTGATAAGCGATATAAACTATAACGCTTATCTTTCACATACAGACCACAGATGTATAAATATCACAGATAAAGAAATTAAAGATCATAACATAAATCAGGGTTCACAAAACATTATCCAATTAATTACATCCAGTAATTATTCATCAATTACTTTCCTAAGTAATTATATCTCCCAATTATCAAGTGATTAATCCAAATTAATTAAACTTAATTAATTAACTCAAATTAATCAATTACTCAATTAACTTAAAATGGGTATTTAATACCTTAATTACTTCCCATTTTTAATTACACTTAAACAATTACAATGTTAATTATCAAATTAATTAATCTAATTAACTATTAAAAATCAATTATATTAATTAATTGTAAAATAATCTAGTTAATGACCTTCATTAACATTTATTCAATTTCTTATCTAAATAATTATCTTACCTTAATCATTATTAATTATAAATTCCATTAACCCTTCATTAATTAATTAAAGTCAAATCTATAATTCTTAATTACATATTAATTACTTAACTCATTATTTACTTTATTTAATACATTTAATCTTATAATTACTAATTTAATCAATACAATTTATCAATTATCATCCTAATTATCTTAAATAGTTAATGAATTTAAATCTTAATCTTCATTACTTAAAGAAAACCCATTTTTCATTTATTGATTTAAATTTCACTTCCATATGTTTGGAAACATTTATCTCATTTTATAAAACTAACTTTTAAAAACCATTAAACTACAAATTAAATCAAATCTTAGTTATGAAGGGATTTTAAATCAAATCCTCTTTAAGTTCAAAATGTTTAACTTATTTAAAGTATTTAAATTTTCTTTCTTCAAAAATCTGGAATTTAAATGTTCCTTAGACTCAGATTAACTTGGTTTCAAATTTAAAAACCAACATTTAAAAACTGGGTACAGGTTTACAGATTAAAACTGGAAACAAATATACCCGAGTTCCCCTCAAATTACTCCGCGTAAATCATGAATTTACTCGAGCCATACAAGAATTTACTCGAGTAAATCTCGAGTTCTCTTTCTACCCAACCCACATCTCAACAGACAACAGGATGCACGGTGCACGTGCACACCGTTGATGATCGTCTCCGATCACCATTGCGTCGCCGATCAAGTCGACCTCGCCGCCCCTACCCACTCCAGATCGACGACATCACTTCATCTCCTTGCAAACGAAATCGACTCGATCACGAAACCTGGAACGTAAACCAGGAAACACCCCATCCCTGGAAACATCGTCGCTCCCCAAATTCTGATCACCAGAGGACCACCACCGCTGGCCACAGCCTCGTCTATCTCCCCTCTACCAAACCCCATAGGCTTGCTACACTCGATCAATTCCTGACGTCGAACGAGACGAAAAGCCATAGCCCACTAAAACTAGGTTTACGAAAATGAAATCGTTGCTATCGCCTCCACGTTGGCCTGACCACCACTCCACCATTTTTCTGAGCACCACCCATCACTCCTCTATCTTCAGACCAGAACTCGACATCTCCGGTCAACTTGATCACCCACGACAACACCAAATGCACAAAAAAGATGAACCAAAACTGCTCTCTGCCCCTAGCTTTAAAATTTTTAAATCTTATCTTAAAAATCATGGTTTTGCATGTAGATTCGATTTATACTCCTGAATTCTTAAAACAAGAAGTTTATTTTTAAACTTATTTGAAGTTGTATTTAACTTACTTGGTTTCCAGAGACAGTTATATGCTGTTTAAATCTTAATATCTTTTAAATACTTAGATTACATCCAAACAAACAATAATTATTTACATCCTAAGTTCAAACAGTTTTTAGATCAAGAGATAAAAGTTTGTTTACATATCTACAAAAAAAAAATTAAACAACAGATATCAGAGCAACAGATTAACAAATGCACATATATACCCTGATATGCACAAACACATATCTACAAACATATATTATCAGAGAGAAAAGAAAGCTTCATATTAACTTAAGTTATAATTTAAATAAAATATTACTCACTTGATTAGAAAAGGAAGAACAGAGCAATCTAAATTTGCTTAGCAACAGGATTTTGAAAACAACTTGAATTTGCTAACAGAAACTCCTCTTGATCTCTGACTTGTTGAATTGCTTGATGTTGTAGTATGTTTTTCTTAGGTTTTCTTGAAGTTTTTTTTATCTTGGTTTTATTTAGTTCGAACTGAAAATGAAAGCTGGTATGGGGAAAAAGTAGCTTATAGTTTGATATTTATAAAACTGGTTACAGGGTGCACTATACTTTATACAAAGCAGTGTACAAGTTGTACAAATTTCAGAGATGGTTTCTTTGCTTGGAGGCTGAAATCGTATATTATTGTACGAGAAAAGATATTTGTATGAGCTAACATTAAATGCTTGACTAAATTTTATACTCTACAACTTATTTAATATTGTATGTTTTCCTTACAGCCTACAAAACTTTTGATTTGGTTGTACTTAAGACTGCATACCCATATATTCGAACCACTTGTTTTCACACTTCCTATGCAAGCTTTTCGAACAAGTTGTTATTATTTTAACTATGCAGATTTATCTTAGGGGCTGGCAAATCATCTTAGGTATTATACAAATATATGTGTAACGACCCGACTTTCTATGCCCAGAAAGTCGCATCATTATGAAGAAAGAAAGGGGTAGAAAATAGAAAAGAAGAGAAGAAAGAAAGAAACAACAACAACGATCTCACAGCGGAACGAATAAATTATATTAATAACATAAACTAATACATAGTATACAACAATTTACAGAGTTACACAACATATACATCACTTACTAGACAGTTATAAACATCTGTCTAGACATTACAACTCAATACAAGACAAGACACTATCACAGATATCAACAAAGCGGAATACTATATCTACGAACGCCGAAGCCTCCTGCTCCATTGCTCCTCCAGAATATTCGTCAAAGCTAAACCTGAATCCCTTGGCTACTCGTAAAAATTTGAGTACCCAAGAGTTTATAAAACAGAAATAAACACTTGGGTCAGACATGGGTCTGGTGTGAGTAAACGGTTAGATTGCTTAACTTTAAAAACCTTTGAAAACAAAAGTATCACGTAAGACTCCCCACAAATAAACATGGGTAAGTTTTTACCTTACGCTAACTAAAACATTTGATAGGAAATCCAATTGTATTATCATAGGGTCTAGGGTTTTCAAGTAAAATACAGAAATAGCTGAAATGCTTACATCTCACATTCCAACATAGTTGGGCACAACTAATACGTACGGCACTTATTGGAGTTTGGATTCCATACAATGGCAGGGCTACTGGGGTACCGCCCGTCATAGTACGTGGCCTAGATCACCGTACCGAGGAGTACGCCCGCTCCCCTGCAACACAAAGCCGGAACCATCCCTTACTGGATAATCCCGAACAAGATAATCCCGTAGTTGGCGCGACCAACCACACACTAAGCCGAATAAAAGAAAAGGGACCTCTAGACAGGGATCTATCTTGCTCTCAGTGGGTGCTACCCACGAAACCTTGCTGCACCTCCCCTGTTTTAGCCATTTCCGGTTGATGAGGCTTGAGGTTACGATTACCTTTAATCAGAACATATCACTTAGAATGCTCATCGTCCGCCTGACGATGTGCTGAAAGCATTCAATCCATACAAGTTCGTTCCGGGTTCGAACGAAACCGAAGGCATTATCTCGTTACACTCGTTTTGGAATCACCCTCAGAGTTAACGACAATAACCCTTGCACTCTAAATCTTCATCTTCGCTTGAGATTCACGACCTATCGTTAATTTGGATCGATGTGGTATTCGGGTCTCCAGACCTGGAAATCCGGTATACGGAAACCCGATCCCGGTCTCATCGAAATCCAAAACGTATCTTTTAAGGCCAAGTTGTTTAAAGGTTTAAACAATTTAACTTATCTATACAGATAGATAATTCACAAGTCACAATTGGTAATCACATTATCATTTAAACAGATGATTCATAACCAAATAGGTAATCCATATCAACATCACAATAGTTAATCTATATTACCATCATAATGCAACCAAGCATTCATACCACACAACATTACTTATCTCATTTCTGAGATTACATCCATTCAAGACAATCAATGTCATCCATTCTTATATAAGCAATGATTTACTTAATCACAACATAATTAATTTAAAATGAATTAAATTAACTATCTCTATCTTTAATTAATTTAAAATGAATTAAATTAATTTCCTCATCTCTTAATTAATTTAAAATAAATTAAATTAATTACTTCATCATAAATCTTACTTATATATTCATTAATTAATTACAAATAAATTAATTAATCATTCTCTAATTATCCACTTTATTAATCACCTTGATTAATTATACTTTAATTACATTTAAGTAATTATCCTTAATTAATTTCACAAATTAATTATTCTTAACCAAATACAGTAATTAACCTTTAATTACTTCATTAATTAATTAATTATAATCAATTACTTTAATCCTTAATTAATTGCAATTAATCACTTATCATTTGTTTAATTAGTCTTAATTAATCAACTCTTAATTACATCATTATAAACTAATGATCCCTAATTACATCTTTAATTATTTATTCTATTTAAATTAATTATATTAAGTAATTAATCTTAATTAAACCACAATTATTAATCATCTTTGATTAATCTAATCCAGTAATTAACTTCCCTTAATTACTTCCTTTAATTAATTACTTTTTAATTAATTACCTTAACAAATAATTAATTACCTTATTAATTATCCTTAATCCTTTATTAACTTTATTAACTAAATTATTTAATTAATAATACTGGGTAATTAACCCTTAATCACTTCCATTTAATTACTTTCATAAAATAATTATCTTCTAATTACTTTATTAAATAATTTCCCTTTTTCTTAATTACATCAAGTAATCATTCTTTAATTACTTCATCAAGTAATTACACTAAATAAATTATAAGTGATTATCTTAAGTTAATCACTAATTAATTACTCAGTTAATTATTTAACTAATTATTTAAATTTAATTAAATAATTTCTTAACTATTTATATTTAAAAATCTTAATTAAGGAAACCATTATCTTAATTAAATAAATTAAATTGACCAACAATTTAATTATCTCCCCATAATAATTATCTTAAATTAATTAAATCTCTTAATTACTTAAGATAAATTCTTTATTATAATTGATTTATTTAAATCCTTATCATTTAACTTTATTTAAAACAAAACATTTTTAGAAATCAATTATAATTAAAGCATTATAAAACTTTTACTCGACTTTCAAAATCTTTAAAATTTCCAAAGTTATTAAATAAATTTTAATCCAAAGATCATTTGAAAAATCTATTTTCCTATTCTTTAAAACTTATTTATTTACATTATTTAAAACTTGTTTAAAACAATTTTTCTAGAAAACAATTTAGTTAATAGTTAAAATCTTGTTTACCTTTGCTTTACAACTCAGAAACATTACAAAACAAATTTTCTTTTGTTTAAAACTTAAAACATTTCTGAACCAAACACCTTAGAAACTGTTTCTACCAAAACCGAGTAAAACACTCAGGAACTCGAAGCAACTCCCGCGTCAAAACCCACTACCCTGCTTCGAGTAAAACTCGAATATACTCGAACGATCACCCGAGTTTAGCTTTCTTCCCCAAAACTCATTTCCAGATGCACACGAAATCGTGAACGTGCACGTGCACACACACGCTGGACGACGGCGAACTCCGTTCAGTGCTCCGGCAAGTCGTCTTCCACCACGAGACCACGATCGACCAACTCATCTTCCTCGATTCGAACGAGATTCGAAAACGAACATAGAACCCATCAGCTCGAAAACACCATCACCAGTAAAATCACCCTCCACGGCAATCAACGCTTCGAGATACCTCGCCACCTTCGCCGAAGCTACCCTACGTCGCCTCGATCCCACAGAACCACGTGCGATCGCCTCAGACTTCGTTTCTTTGACGCGAAACCCCTCTGAACATCAACGACATAACCATAGCTTAAACCCTATTTCCTCAAATTCCGACCACCACGATAAATGATAAATTACCATAATATTTTTCCGATGATCCTCGTCTTCATCTCGACCTTCAAGCCCAACCCCGATGATCAACTTGCCGTTGATCGATGGAAATCGATCAAAACAACCCAAACGTTCATCTCGACAATACTCACCCATTTCAAAACTAAAAATTGTGATATTACCATTAAAATTCATGGTTTTTCATCACGAATCCAACCATGAAATCCAAACTTAAAATTGAATTGATAAAATTTAGGCCCAATTTACATTTTACTGCTATTTATAAAATTTCCAGACAATGTAATTTATAAAAATTCCAAAACTTATTTTTTTAGTGATATTACATGATTTCACACATCTTTCATTTACAAATCAAGGGCTATTATAGATTAAATGATGATATAAGGGTTTTATCAAGAGACCAAGTCTATTATTACTACACAGAGGCTTAATCATATCTATACAGACATTCAAACATCCCTATTCAAACATGCATACATTTTCACCAACATTTCAGATAACAATACTACATAAATCATCACATATATCATAGATTTTAATCTGTTTTTAAAAATTTGTTTACTCACCTGTTATTTTAAACAGAGACAGTTTCCAGGCTTGTTCCAGATTTTAAACTTCTTGAATTTCTTTTGCTATTGAATATTATCTGAAATTGATCTTTGAATATAGTTGCTTGTTGATTTATTAAATCCTCTGATTGCATGCCTTCAGATTCAATTGAAGATTTGAAGCTGCTTATTGAATTGCCTCCATCCTCTTTTGATTTGCATTTGATTTCCAGATTTACTTCTTCTTTTGCTTTGAGTTTTAGATTTCAGGTTTTCATTTTTATTTTTAGATTCGAATTGTATTTTAGTGGAGAAAGAAGTGAAGGTAGATTAGAGGTGAAGAAATGAAAATGCCAGATCTCTTTTCCATAATTTAAAATTTTTAGACCTACATTATCAAAGAGAAACAAAAATGAAGCCACTTGTCCTCTTTAATTAGCTTACACATATGTTTACAATTTACAAATGTCTTCCAACTATCCTTATATGTTTACAAGTGTAAATTCCCTTTTATTTTGATTTATTTAAATCCTACATGTGTATTTATAAAATATCTATATGTATATAAAAATGTATTTATCCTTTTATAATTTATGCTTTAATCAAATATTTATAACATATTTATAAATGCTTGAGAAATTGAGTTTAACTCTATATATATATTTTTACAAACCTATTTTGACTTATATTTGAATTTTAAAAATGAAAGAATCTTAAAACCAATTAACTTCTTATTTTAAATCTTATTTAAAAATTAAACTAAAATATATCTTTATAATAAATAAGAAATTATCCTTGTTATTTAAATCTCAATTATCATTTCCAAAAGTATTAAGTCAAATTTCAAATTTCCAAATTACAAATTATATAAATATTAAAGTTTGAAAATACTTTATTAAATTCAAATTCAATATTCTTTTCATTCCAATATATGCAAATATATATATTCTAAATGAAAAGTACTTTTAACATTAGCTTGATAATTATCCTATTGAATTTAATACATAACTTCAAATAACAATATATATATATACATATATATTATAATTTGAAAACTTATCCTTTTATTAAATTAAAGACTCCCTATTTATAATATATACCTATATATATACATTATAAATATAAACACTTATATTAGTTTTAGAAAGATAAAACTTCCCAATTTAAAATTGTTAGAAAAGATATAAATAAATATTTCCAATATTAAAATTTTATTAGCCTTTTAAAATAAATAAACTTGTCAATCTATAAAATAAATCAACAAATCAATTTAATTATTAATAAACATTATTAAATTGATATTGCCAAAATTCCGGGATATCACATTCCTTCCCCCTTAAAATAATTTCGTCCCCGAAATTTAAAAGCAAAGATAATTTAATAACCCGGCAAAATTTTATTTTAAACAGCAACCATAGATATCAATCATATTCTAACAACCATAGCAAACAATTTAATCAAACAATTTTAACTATCCAGTCAAAATCTGGATAGAATTTCCTCGAGTTTTTCCCCAAGTATATATATATACCGGAATACTCGTTCTACAGGATCTTAACTAACTATCTACAATAATCTAGAACTCCTTCCCTTCTAGATCACAATCTGAACAAGATATCAGACTAAACTCAAAACCATCCCAACTACCAAATCCTTCTGAACTGCTGATTCCATCACTCGATGAATCATACACATATTCCTCAGAGATACGTGAAATACAATGAATTCCAGTTGTCCGAACTGGCAATTCAATCCTATAGGTCGAAGAACTATTCCTCACGAGACACAGAAAAATCTCATAATACTTCCGGAGCTTACTCTCCAGTCTTACCAAATCTTATATCTCCTTTGATCGGAGAAAAACTTAAACAATATCCAATTTCAACATCAATTTCCAAATTCCATCAATTCTTAACTGCATAACTCTCCTGACAATCCTGAGTCACTTCATCCTTCCTGATCAGCTTAACTCTTGCTGATGCTTCCTGAAATAATCTAGACCAACATCAAACCAATTTCCGGATCCTTCTCAACAAAATGGTTTCCCAAAAATCACCGAAATCCAGAACACAACTCTACTCCACAACATTAGAGCATTTCGAACTACTTCTCCTATCTGGAATAGCCAAACAGTTGCACTTGACAACCTTACCTCCAAATCCTGAAAAATTCTTCATACTTAGAGATACACTTGAATTTCCTATAGAAATCCTCAACTCGAAGAAAATTACAACTCTCGGTTGCTTCCACTCTAGAATAGCTGCTATCTTGCTTTTGCTGCACAACTCTGATCTGGAACAGATGAGAATGCCATCGGAGAAACTCGAGCACAAACTTGATCATCCACAGTTCACCAAACCATAAAATCTTAGTGAACCCTTCCACTTGGTCAAAAACATCCCAGTAGAATTTCCTTCAGAAAATTAGGTGATCAATTCCTCTCCAAAGAATCCTGAGCCGCTTCACCAAATTCTTCTCTAGGAGACATCCTTCTACTAAGCTGAACTTCTGGTAACTCCACGAATCAAGTCGATACGGAATCTCAATCTCCAATAATCCCAAGAGAATACTTAAACAATCGCAAGTCACTTTTGCGATCAGCTCGGCCTAATTTCCAAAGATAACTGTTCTCTCTTCACTAATCAGAACAGCTTATATTTGACTAACCAATCCATCGAAGAAATGGATTCACTCTACTGCTTCTGAACTTCACCTTCAGAAAAACTGCTCAGCCAGAAACTTTCTGCCAACATAGAACACTCCGAGTCGCATTGCTGCCACAAACCAAAGCCTTCTTATCCGAAACTCCTCGAGAAACTCGGACCTTAAAGCAAATAGAAACACCCCACTGGACTCAGCCACAACACCGAAACAGACTCACTTCTTCAAACTTGTTCCAGAAGAAACATCTTCAGAAACGTCCATAGCCACCGTGTCTCATCACACAGCTACTACTTCCTGAGGTTACCAAAATACCATCACTCTCTTCAGCTCATCCAATAGATCTACTCTATTCATCCAACTTCAAAGATAAACTCCGAACTTAAACAGTTTCCTTCGGAGATTGATGAAATCTTTACATCACAACAAAGTTTACTCGAGACAGTATTAGGTCTACAGTCTCGACAATTACACTTCCAACCTCAACACTCAAACTCTAACCATTGGTAATTGTGTTACACACACTACCACCCTATCTACCTTTATAACTCATATTGGAAAACCCGAACAGGTAACCCAACAAATAGGTAGAAATAAATATATATATATATTTAAAATGATACTTTTTATATAGAAATTATTTCTGGGTAAAATTATTTCATCTACCTCTTTTAAAACAATATTGTGTCCGTTGGCCTGATTCAAGTGTTTAGAGATCCCTATCAATAACGTTAGCTACTCGTATTGACCAGAATCCATATACCACTCAACCGATCAATTAACACAATAAAAAATCATTTTTATATAACTAACAATTACGCGCTCTTAAGATAGACACCACTTCAGAGCCTAGGTATTCACTCAACCTACAGCTCTGATACCATATGTAACGACCCGACTTTCTATGCCCAGAAAGTCGCATCATTATGAAGAAAGAAAGGGGTAGAAAATAGAAAAGAAGAGAAGAAAGAAAGAAACAACAACAACGATCTCACAGCGGAACGAATAAATTATATTAATAACATAAACTATTACATAGTATACAACAATTTACAGAGTTACACAACATATACATCACTTACTAGACAGTTATAAACATCTGTCTAGACATTACAACTCAATACAAGACAAGACACTATCACAGATATCAACACAGCGGAATACTATATCTACGAACGTCGAAGCCTCCTGCTCCATTGCTCCTCCAAAATATTCGTCAAAGCTAAACCTGAATCCCTTGGCTACTCGTAAAAATTTGAGTACCCAAGAGTTTATAAAACAGAAATAAACACTTGGGTCAGACATGGGTCTGGTGTGAGTAAACGGTTAGATTGCTTAACTTTAAAAACCTTTGAAAACAAAAGTATCACGTAAGACTCCCCACAAATAAACATGGGTAAGTTTTTACCTTAAGCTAACTAAAACATTTGATAGGAAATCTGATTGTATTATAATAGGGTCTAGGGTTTTCAAGTAAAATACAGAAATAGCTGAAATGCTTACATCTCACATTCCAACATAGTTGGGCACAACTAATACGTACGGCACTTATTGGAGTTTGGATTCCATACAATGGCAGGGCTACTGGGGTACCGCCCGTCACAGTACGTGGCCTAGATCACCGTATCGAGGAGTACGCCCGCTCCCCTGCAACACAAAGCCGGAACCATCCCTTACTGGATAATCCCGAACAAGATAATCCCGTAGTTGGCGCGACCAACCACACACTAAGCCGAATAAAAGAAAAGGGACCTCTAGACAGGGATCTATCTTGCTCTCAGTGGGTGCTACCCACGAAACCTTGCTGCACCTCCCCTGTTTTAGCCATTTCCGGTTGATGAGGCTTGAGGTTACGATTACCTTTAATCAGAACATATCACTTAGAATGCTCATCGTCCGCCTGACGATGTGCTGAAAGCATTCAATCCATACAAGTTCGTTCCGGGTTCGAACGAAACCGAAGGCATTATCTCGTTACACTCGTTTTGGAATCACCCTCAGAGTTAACGACAATAACCCTTGCACTCTAAATCTTCATCTTCACTTGAGATTCACGACCTATCGTTAATTTGGATCGATGTGGTATTCGGGTCTCCAGACCTGGAAATCCGGTATACGGAAACCCGATCCCGGTCTCATCGAAATCCAAAACGTATCTTTTAAGGCCAAGTTGTTTAAAGGTTTAAACAATTTAACTTATCTATACAGATAGATAATTCACAAGTCACAATTGGTAATCACATTATCATTTAAACAGATGATTCATAACCAAATAGGTAATCCATATCAACATCACAATAGTTAATCTATATTACCATCATAATGCAACCAAGCATTCATACCACACAACATTACTTATCTCATTTCTGAGATTACATCCATTCAAGATAATCAATGTCATCCATTCTTATATAAGCAATGATTTACTTAATCACAACATAATTAATTTAAAATGAATTAAATTAACTATCTCTATCTTTAATTAATTTAAAATGAATTAAATTAATTTCCTCATCTCTTAATTAATTTAAAATAAATTAAATTAATTACTTCATCATAAATCTTACTTATATATTCATTAATTAATTACAAATAAATTAATTAATCATTCTCTAATTATCCACTTTATTAATCACCTTGATTAATTATACTTTAATTACATTTAAGTAATTATCCTTAATTAATTTCACAAATTAATTATTCTTAACCAAATACAGTAATTAACCTTTAATTACTTCATTAATTAATTAATTATAATCAATTACTTTAATCCTTAATTAATTGCAATTAATCACTTATCATTTGTTTAATTAGTCTTAATTAATCAACTCTTAATTACATCATTATAAACTAATGATCCCTAATTACATCTTTAATTATTTATTCTATTTAAATTAATTATATTAAGTAATTAATCTTAATTAAACCACAATTATTAATCATCTTTGATTAATCTAATCCAGTAATTAACTTCCCTTAATTACTTCCTTTAATTAATTACTTTTTAATTAATTACCTTAACAAATAATTAATTACCTTATTAATTATCCTTAATCCTTTATTAACTTTATTAACTAAATTATTTAATTAATAATACTGGGTAATTAACCCTTAATCACTTCCATTTAATTACTTTCATAAAATAATTATCTTCTAATTACTTTATTAAATAATTTCCCTTTTTCTTAATTACATCAAGTAATCATTCTTTAATTACTTCATCAAGTAATTACACTAAATAAATTATAAGTGATTATCTTAAGTTAATCACTAATTAATTACTTAGTTAATTATTTAACTAATTATTTAAATTTAATTAAATAATTTCTTAACTATTTATATTTAAAAATCTTAATTAAGGAAACCATTATCTTAATTAAATAAATTAAATTGACCAACAATTTAATTATCTCCCCATAATAATTATCTTAAATTAATTAAATCTCTTAATTACTTAAGATAAATTCTTTATTATAATTGATTTATTTAAATCCTTATCATTTAACTTTATTTAAAACAAAACATTTTTAGAAATCAATTATAATTAAAGCATTATAAAACTTTTACTCGACTTTCAAAATCTTTAAAATTTCCAAAGTTATTAAATAAATTTTAATCCAAAGATCATTTGAAAAATCTATTTTCCTATTCTTTAAAACTTATTTATTTACATTATTTAAAACTTGTTTAAAACAATTTTTCTAGAAAACAATTTAGTTAATAGTTAAAATCTTGTTTACCTTTGCTTTACAACTCAGAAACATTACAAAACAAATTTTCTTTTGTTTAAAACTTAAAACATTTCTGAACCAAACACCTTAGAAACTGTTTCTACCAAAACCGAGTAAAACACTCAGGAACTCGAAGCAACTCCCGCGTCAAAACCCACTACCCTGCTTCGAGTAAAACTCGAATATACTCGAACGATCACCCGAGTTTAGCTTTCTTCCCCAAAACTCATTTCCAGATGCACACGAAATCGTGAACGTGCACGTGCACACACACGCTGGACGACGGCGAACTCCGTTCAGTGCTCCGGCAAGTCGTCTTCCACCACGAGACCACGATCGACCAACTCATCTTCCTCGATTCGAACGAGATTCGAAAACGAACATAGAACCCATCAGCTCGAAAACACCATCACCAGTAAAATCACCCTCCACGGCAATCAACGCTTCGAGATACCTCGCCACCTTCGCCGAAGCTACCCTACGTCGCCTCGATCCCACAGAACCACGTGCGATCGCCTCAGACTTCGTTTCTTTGACGCGAAACCCCTCTGAACATCAACGACATAACCAGAGCTTAAACCCTATTTCCTCAAATTCTGACCACCACGATAAATGATAAATTACCATAATATTTTTCCGATGATCCTCGTCTTCATCTCGACCTTCAAGCCCAACCCCGATGATCAACTTGCCGTTGATCGATGGAAATCGATCAAAACAACCCAAACGTTCATCTCGACAATACTCACCCATTTCAAAACTAAAAATTGTGATATTACCATTAAAATTCATGGTTTTTCATCACGAATCCAACCATGAAATCCAAACTTAAAATTGAATTGATAAAATTTAGGCCCAATTTACATTTTACTGCTATTTATAAAATTTCCAGACAATGTAATTTATAAAAATTCCAAAACTTATTTTTTTAGTGATATTACATGATTTCACACATCTTTCATTTACAAATCAAGGGCTATTATAGATTAAATGATGATATAAGGGTTTTATCAAGAGACCAAGTCTATTATTACTACACAGAGGCTTAATCATATCTATACAGACATTCAAACATCCCTATTCAAACATGCATACATTTTCACCAACATTTCAGATAACAATACTACATAAATCATCACATATATCATAGATTTTAATCTGTTTTTAAAAATTTGTTTACTCACCTGTTATTTTAAACAGAGACAGTTTCCAGGCTTGTTCCAGATTTTAAACTTCTTGAATTTCTTTTGCTATTGAATATTATCTGAAATTGATCTTTGAATATAGTTGCTTGTTGATTTATTAAATCCTCTGATTGCATGCCTTCAGATTCAATTGAAGATTTGAAGCTGCTTATTGAATTGCCTCCATCCTCTTTTGATTTGCATTTGATTTCCAGATTTACTTCTTCTTTTGCTTTGAGTTTTAGATTTCAGGTTTTCATTTTTATTTTTAGATTCGAATTGTATTTTAGTGGAGAAAGAAGTGAAGGTAGATTAGAGGTGAAGAAATGAAAATGCCAGATCTCTTTTCCATAATTTAAAATTTTTAGACCTACATTATCAAAGAGAAACAAAAATGAAGCCACTTGTCCTCTTTAATTAGCTTACACATATGTTTACAATTTACAAATGTCTTCCAACTATCCTTATATGTTTACAAGTGTAAATTCCCTTTTATTTTGATTTATTTAAATCCTACATGTGTATTTATAAAATATCTATATGTATATAAAAATGTATTTATCCTTTTATAATTTATGCTTTAATCAAATATTTATAACATATTTATAAATGCTTGAGAAATTGAGTTTAACTCTATATATATATTTTTACAAACCTATTTTGACTTATATTTGAATTTTATAAATGAAAGAATCTTAAAACCAATTAACTTCTTATTTTAAATCTTATTTAAAAATTAAACTAAAATATATCTTTATAATAAATAAGAAATTATCCTTGTTATTTAAATCTCAATTATCATTTCCAAAAGTATTAAGTCAAATTTCAAATTTCCAAATTACAAATTATATAAATATTAAAGTTTGAAAATACTTTATTAAATTCAAATTCAATATTCTTTTCATTCCAATATATGCAAATATATATATTCTAAATGAAAAGTACTTTTAACATTAGCTTGATAATTATCCTATTGAATTTAATACATAACTTCAAATAACAATATATATATATACATATATATTATAATTTGAAAACTTATCCTTTTATTAAATTAAAGACTCCCTATTTATAATATATACCTATATATATACATTATAAATATAAACACTTATATTAGTTTTAGAAAGATAAAACTTCCCAATTTAAAATTGTTAGAAAAGATATAAATAAATATTTCCAATATTAAAATTTTATTAGCCTTTTAAAATAAATAAACTTGTCAATCTATAAAATAAATCAACAAATCAATTTAATTATTAATAAAGATTATTAAATTGATATTGCCAAAATTCCGGGATATCACAATATGTTACTCGTTTAAATGCAAATGAATGTAAGTGGGTGTTATTCTAACATGTTGTTTGATTATTTGTATTAGTTTAACTTAGGTTGCATACTTATCTTTATACTTAATTGAATATATTTTATTTTGTTTTTTTTCATGCTTTTGTTCTATTATTTTAAATGAGATTCTATAAAGTGATTTTACTTCATATTTATTGTCTTATATTTATTAGCTTAAGTATTTTGTATTTGCTTTTATGATTTTATTTTTATTTTAATTTATTGTTAGATTTTACTTATATATATTTTTGTTTGTTATTTTACTTTGTTTTGTGTTTAATTCTACATATATATATTTTCATATATACACCATATTTATAATATTATTAAATATAAATGATTTATACAAAATTTATTTTACTTCGGGGAAACTCGCTTCCATTTCAAATAAATTATACAATTTTTATTCAAAAATTCATTTAATTATCAATTTAAATAAATTTAAATTTCGGGGTCGTTACAATATGTATATAAATTTTCAATTTACATACATGACCTGTATCTATTATTCAAGTGCATGATCTATTAGTCTTGTTTATATGGATATTGTGATATCCCGGAATTTCGAGAAGTTTAAAATGTGATAATCTCTTAGTTTAAATTATTTAAAATTGGTAAATTTGTTATTTTCAAATATAAATAACAAAATAATAATGATGTGATATTTTAATTATGGTATAGATTGATTTTTAATAAGGATAATTATCTAAATTATGATATGTTATAAATTTGATTTTAATATACTTATCATTTTCAAATTAAATAAGTATTGTTTAAAATATATATATTGTCTTGAGTTGTTTTTAAATGAAATAATCAAATTTCAAACTTAATAATGTGTTTATTCAAATATAAATGTTCAGTTGATTTTTAAATTGGATTTTTAAAAGTAAAATTTGAATTTGAATCTGGATTTAAATTTGAATCTTTAAAGATAATTATTTTAATATATTTTGATATGAAATGTATGAATAAAGTTTTTATTAAAATAAGATTTGTTTTACAATATTTTCTTTAAAAGAAATTTATTTATATAAATTTAGGAAATGTTTATTTAATAATAAATAAATACAAAAGGTATATTTACACTTTAAATTGACTTAAATATATTATATATGTTTTAATTATGGTATAGATTGATTTTAATAAGAATAATTATTTAAGTTGTGATTATAAATTTTTATTTTATTTTAAAAGTTTCCATTTATTTATAATATAGAAAAGCATTTATAATTAATATATGTATTTATCTATTTAGGAAATTAATATAAAAGTTTTTAAAACTCTTTTTAAAAATAATATAAAAATATTTACAAGTGTTAAAATTTTAGACATATTAAATACATGTGTGAGATAATTAGCTAAGGTATATGACAAGTGTCATAAGTTTATTTTTATTTTCTTTAATTTTTAAAAACAAATCTTTATAAAACTATATCCTCCTCTCTTTCTTTTTCTTGTTTATTTTCTCACATCTACAAGACAAAAACCAAATCAGAAATTGTTCAACCCGAAATCATTTCCAACAATTAAAACTGAAATTCCTTTTAAAACCAAAACATTGATTCATTTCCAAATCAAAAATCTTCAACCTGAAATCTCCTCAAACCTGCAAATTCATTTCTTCAACCAGAAACAACCTGAAACCCTGCAAACATTTCTCAAATTCAAAAACCTGGAATATCAAAACCTGTAATCTACCAAAAGTCTATAATCAACACTCCTCAAAAACCAAGAAATATAACCTGAAGCCCTGTAAACAAAGATCCGTAACCATTGTTTTCAAGACCTGTAACCATTTGCCTGTTTCAAGACCAATCATCATTTCCAAGTGCATGCAAGTTTTCAAAGCTTACAGAATTCCAGAATTCATGGTTTCAAGTTTTTAAAAGCAAGCAGTTCAATTTCAAAGTTTCCAGTTTTCAAAAGACCACAATATTCCAGTTTTTCTTTCAAAGCTCTGTTCATCTTTAAAAGGTGAGTAAACTAAAATTTAAAACAGTTTTAAATTTGTTGCATGTGGTAAATGTTGAAGTAAAATTGTGATGTATGTTTGAATATATGTGTGCATGAATGTTCTAAGCTGAATGTATGTATTTATGTATCTGTTTGAAGTGTGCATGTTTGATTGCATATGTATACCTCTCTATTCATAGTTCAGAGTTTAAAGTTGTGATCAAAATTCAAAAATTTGGTCATCTGCTCTCTGTCAAGTATTGTAATTCAAACAATATTTGTTTGTTTAATCTTAGTCTAAGTTTTTAAAAATAAAATTAGTAAGGTAAGTTTAAATATTACCTGGAAAAGGAAGTGACAGTAGGAAATTTAATATATGATAAAATTCAAACTATATAATCTTGTGATTTTCTTTTAAATTCTAAATACTTGTCTCAGATAATGATTTTTAAGAGTTAAAACATAATTTTTAAGATAGTATTGAACGAAATATCCAAGATTGTTTAGAAAATGGGTTTTTGGTCTTATCTGGCAATCAAGTAGTTTGGGATAAACGGGATTGTTTCTGGTGATGGAATGGTGATGGTAGAATCATGGAAAAATGGTGAGAAGTGAATCAAAGCAGTGTGGCATTGGGAATTTTGAATTAAAGATTATAACCCTAGTTTTGTTCCTCTGGAAAATTTTTATCACCCCAATCCCTATTAGTAACCGAGTTGTTCCAGATTCATGTTGGTGATTGATGAAGTGTAGAGGAGTTAGTAGCCGGAGGCGAAGCCATTCTGGTGATCGGAGGTGAGCGATTTTTGGTGATTTACAGATTCAAAAAATTGTTCCAGTTTTGAGCTCGAGTGCTCAATTTCGTTTTCGAGTTTGAATTGATGATCGGAGTTGTCGTGATGGTCGAGAGGAAGGTGGGCGACTCGATGGTGATCAGAAACGTGGTCGGAGGTGAGGCGATTGGTGGTGGACGTGCACGTGTTCTTGTTTGCGTGTATCTGGAATTTTGAATTGGGGAAGAAGATAAGTTCTCGTGTTCGTACTCGGGGAGGACTCGTGGAAATTAGATTTTGGCACGGGTAGTTTTAGGGTCGTACGCGAGAGAGTGAAATTGTTCAAAGTTTTAACAGTTTTAAAACAAACAGTTTTAAATTTTTCTCGGGGAGGAACTCGCGTGCATAAGGTTTTGACTCGGGTAGTCTTCGGGTCATTTGCAAGATTTCGAGTGAGCTGTAAGTTTCAAAACAGTTTTAAAAATTTAAAACTAAAGTCTTTTATAAAAAGAAAAGAAGAAGAAGGGTTTGTTCAAGTACATATGGGTTAAACCCAAAGATAATGTTAAATCAGTTTTTTTTTAAATTTAAATAAAGTAAGTTTTAAAAACTTTAAACAATTAAGTTAAATCAATTGTCTTGAAATTCATTTCTTTGTAATGAATATGTTAAATAAAATTAAGTTGTATGATTTTGATTAACTTAAATATATTAAATCAAAATCTTAAGTTATTTCCAAATTAAATGGGAAATGTAATAAAGTAATTATTGAGAAAATGTTTTTATCTTAAAACTTAATTAAAGTTTGATAATTAATAAGATGATTAAATTAGTTAATGATTAAGGATTTGTTAATTAACAATTAAGGTTTTCAAGATTTATTAACTTGTAACTAAAGATTGTCAATTAATAATTAAGGATAAGTAATTAATGATTATTTATTTTAACTTAATTAATGATTTTAATTAAGTAAGTTAATTATTTAGATCGAATGTTTTTAAATGATAATGTTTTATCTCAGGATTAATTAAGTAATTATGGGTTAATTAAACTAGTAATTAAGAAGTACTTAATAAAGTTTTATTAAGTAATAATTAAGTTTTCTTAATTAATAATTAAGAAATTATTAAATTATAATTAAAGTTAATTAAGGATTAATTAACTGTTATTAAGGTTAGTTAATTATCATTAAAGATTGATTAATATATAATTATGGATTAATTAAATTGGTAATTAAGGTTGTTAATTAATAATTAACTATTATTAATTAATAACTAAGAATAATTAATTAGTTAATTAAGTTTAATTAATTAAGGATTGATTACTTTGTATTAAAGGATATTGATTAATAATTAAGGTTTATTAATTAATAGTTAAAGAATAATTAATCAAGGATTAATTAATTTGTTTAAAGGGTAATTAAGGATGAGTTACTCAGTTATGATTTAAGAAATGAATGTGATTTATTTAAGTAAATTAATTTGTTAATTAATTAAGGATAGTCACTTAGTAATTGATTAAGTATAATTACTTAATAAGATTGGTTAAGTGTAATTACTTAGTGTAAGTAATTGGTAAAAGGAATTACTGGATGTAATTGGTAAAATTAATCAAAAAGGATTTATAAAAGAAATTAAAGTAATTAAGAATAGTTAATTGCTGTTAATGATTATTTAAGGTTGATTAATGGAAGTAATTAATTAATGCATGATTAATTAATGTAATTAATTAAGGAATAATGTAATTAATTATAGTTGATTAATTAATTAAAGTAATTAATTAAGGATCATTAATTAATGTAATTAATGAGAGTAATTAAAGGTTAATTACTATAAATGATTAAGGATAATTAATTTGTGAAATTAATTAAAGGACAATTACTTTATGTAATTAATGAATAATTAATCAAGAGTGATTAATAATTAATGATTAATTAATTAAATGGATTGTAATTAATTAATGGTTGATTAAGCAAGGATAGGAATTAATTCTTAAGTAATTAATTTAATTTAAGTTGATTAAATTGATTATAATATGGATTAATAAATGATTGCTTATGGATGATTGTTGAGTAGAATGTCTGATTTGGTTGATATCTATTGGATGATATACTATGATATTTTGTGATATGATATTGGATATATCTGTGATAAATGTGTGATATTTATCTATGTTAATACTGTGTGAATTCAAGTATTAAATTGAATTGAATTGTTTAAACCTTTAAACAACTTGGCCTTAAAAGATACATTTTGGATTTCGATGAGACCGGGATCGGGTTTCCGTATACCGGATTTCCAGGTCTGGAGACCCGAATACCACATCGATCCAAATTAACGATAGGTCGTGAATCTCAAGTGAAGATGAAGATTCAGAGTGCAAGGGTTATTGTCGTTAACTCTGAGGGTGATTCCAAAACGAGTGTAACGAGATAATACCTTCGGTTTCGTTCGAACCCGGAACGAACTTGTATGGATTGAATGCTTTCAGAACATCGTCAGGTGGACGATGAGCATTCTAAGTGATGTGTTCTGATTAAAGGTAATCGTGACCTCAAGCCTCATCAACCGGGAATGGCTAAAACAGGGGAGGTGCAGCAAGGCTTCGTGGGTAGCACCCACTGAGAGTAAGGTCATCCCTGTCTAGATGTCCCTTTCTATTTTCGACTTAGTGGTGCGGTTGATGTACACAACCGTGGGGTGATTTTATTCGGAATTATCCAGTAAGGATGGTTCCAGCTTTGTGTTGCAGGGGAGCGGGCGTACTCCTCGGTACGGTGATCTAGGCCACGTACTGTGACGGGCGGTACCCCAGTAGCCCTGCCATTGTATGGAAATCCAACTTCCAATAAGTGATAACGGTCTTGATTGTATACCTATGTATGCTGGAATTTAATAATGTAACAATTTCGGCTATTTCATATTTATTTGAAAACCCTAGACCTATTATAATACAATCAGATTTCCTATCAAAGTTTTGGTTAGCGTAAGTTAAAAACTTTTCCATGTTTATGTGTGGGAAGTCTTACGTGATACCTTTGTTTTCAAAAGGTTTTGAAGTTAAGCAATTTAAACCGTTTACTCACACCAGACCCATGTCTGACCCAAGTGTTTATTTCTGTTTTATATAAACTCTTGGGTACTCAAATTTTTACGAGTAGCCAAGGGAGTCAGGTTTGCTTTGACGAGTTCTCTGGAGGAGCAATGGAGCAGGAGGCTTCAACGTTCATAGATATATAGTAGTTCCGCTGTATTGATCTCTGAGTCATTTGTTATCTGTGTTGTATCTTGTATTGTAAAAACTAGACAGGTGTTTATAACTGTCTAGTATGTGTTGTATATGTTGTGTAACTCTGATAGTAGTTGTATATGATACTATGTAATAGTTGTGTTATAAATATAATTTATTCGTTCCGCTGTTTAGATTCTGTTGTTGTTTCTTTCTTTCTTCTCTTCTTTTCTCTTTCTATCCCTTTCTTTCTTATTAGCGATACGACTTTCTGGTCGATGAAAGTCGGGTCGTGACAGATATAAAGGGACAGATTGTATATATTGGTTTCTTTTATAAAATCTGTTGTTTATGTATAAAACTATGCATAAGTTATATTTTAAAAAAAAAAATCTATTTAACTAGTTCTTTTTAAAAAAAATTATAATATAAATAGCTACAGTACAGTTTCCTATACATTAGGTTATAGGGATGATGTTATATATATTTGTTTATTTAAATTATTGTTTTAAATCGTTATATATATGTTAACTTATTAAAAATCTAGTGTATGGTGTTTATTTATATCTCAGGTTTTGGTTGTTAAAATGCATAGTTGTAGAGATAGGTAGTTATATTATGCATTTCAGAGATTTTGGGTCTAGTCGTACAAGTGTTATGATGATATTTCAGCGTATAAATTATACTGATATAAATATAGGTTGATTTTAGTATACATGTTCAATTTAAAACAACAATGTTTGAAATATATATATATATGTAAAAATTTATTGCGTTTGAATTAAATATCGATTTGAAAATATACGTTTTAAATTGGTTTTTTTGAAAATTATAAATGCAATGTATCTTCTTCATCGATCCCGTTTTGATTTGAATTCGTCTATTCCTATTTATCAGCTTATCTGTGATTCATGCCAATCTTGTTCGTTTTGGAAATTCGTTCTTGGATTCGTAACCCATTTCAAATCTCTCTAGCCTCAAAAGGTGAGCAATCACTCACGATTAACGTTCTTATATTTATTAAATTTGATTTCAATTGAAACGACAATTGAAATATGTTACTATAGTTATTTAAATTGTTATATATGCTATTATCTGTAACTGTTCACCTGTGGGATATGACACCATATTTTGTTGTTTATATTATATTGTTATTGATGATATATGTCTGTTGTTGTATTTTATATTATATGTTGTCACTCTACAAGTTCCCTGTTTGTATAGAATTCACTATGGGTTGAAATGATACATACCCGGACGAACTTTAGAATAGGAGAAAATCGTTATGGGTTGAAATGATAAACCCAAGCGATTTTCATTTGAATTGAAATTGGGATTACAGGTTGAAATTATATCTACCCGTATATATTTAAATTACGGATTGAAATGATAAATATCCATATCACTTAACCATATGATAGATATATATACAGACACCATTGGTCCATATATATAAATATTTTAAAAAAATAAATTCTATGGATTTGGAAAGAAATATATTGTTTAATAAATGTTGATTCTTAAATTATTTAATTTAATTAAGATTGATTTAATACATATATTATGGTTAAGTATTTAAATTTATGTTTCAAAATAGATTTTAGTAATAATTTGAATAAGTTAAGGTTAGGAAGACAATTTATTTAATTAAACCGATTTGAAACTTATTGAAATTGAGATTTAAGATATGATTTATAACTTGGGTTTGATTTAAGTAATTTAATAAATATTTCTCGTTTAAATAAATTTAAGGAAATATTTAGTAAAAATGTAATTTAAGCTAGTTAAATGATATTGAATTTATTAAGTGAATATTCCCTGACTAAATAATAAATGAAGTTAAATCAAGAGCTATATGAAACTGTTAAATTTAACTTTGAAATTGTTGAATATTAAAGCTTTGAAATTTATTGGAATTTAAATGGTTTATTTTGTGATTCAGATCTGCATTTGAAATCAATATAATTTGAATTTGTTATTTAGAAACTGAATGGAATTAAAATGGAAAATTTTAGATTGAATTAAATTGGAATTTGGAATTTGAGTTGATTTGAATCGATTTGTGAGACTTGAGGAAATTATAAATACTTTACTATGATATCCCGGAATTTTGGCAATATCAATTTAATAATCTTTATAAATAATTAAATTGATTTGTTGATTTATTTTATAAATTGACAAGTTTATTCATTTTAAAAGGTTAATAACATTTTAATTGGCAAGTTTATTTCTTTAAAAACTAATAACATTTTAATTTGGGAATATCTTTTCTAACAATTTTAAATTGGGAAGATTTATCTTTCTAAAACTTATATATAAATGTTTTATATTTATAATTTATATATATATATAGGTATATATATTATAAATAGGGAGTCTTTTAAAACTATGTTTTCAAATTATAATATATATGTATATATATATATATATATTGTGATTTGGAGTTATGTATTAAATTCAATATAGTAATTATCAAAGCTAATGTTAAAAGTATTTCCATTTAGAATATATATAATTGTATATATTGAAATAGAAAGAATATTGAATTTGAATTTAATAAAGTATTTTCAAACTTTAATATTTATATAATTTGTAATTTGGAAATTTGTAATTTAACTTAATACTTTTGAAAATGATATTTATGATTTAAATAACAAGAATAATTTCTTATTTAAAAATATATATGTAAGCTTAAGTTTAAATAAGATTTAAATAAGAAGTTCATTTATTTTAATAATCTTTTCTCTTTTAAAATTCAAAATGGTTTGTAAAAATATATATATAGTTAAGCTCAATTTCTCAAGCATATATAAATATGTTATGAATATTTGATTAAAGTATAAGTTACTTAAATAATAGTTTTCACATTTGTATATTTTTATAGGAATGTAAAAGCTTAATTATAAAAAGACAAATATATCATTTTATACATATAAATATTTCTTAAATACACATATATGACTTAAGTAAATTAATTAAAACAAGAACTTACACTTGTTAGCATATTAGAGTGGTTTAGTGACATTTGTAAAGATGTAAGCCTATGTGTAAGCAAATTAACACTTAAAGAAGACACATGGCTATTTTCTTTGGTAATTAAAGTTTTAAAATTTTAAATATAGAAGAAAGATCTGCAATTTTCTTTCTTCAGCTCTAATTTATCTTCACTTCTTTCTCTACTAAAAATAAATTCAAAGCTAAAATCAAAGAAAAGATAAAACTGGAAATGCAAATCAGAGAAATGAAAATCTGGAAATGCAAACTTGAAGAAGAAATTGCAAGCTAAAAGCAGTACCTCAACTCAAGGAAATTCATAGCAGCTAAGCAAATTCAAAGATCAACATCTAGATTCAAATTCAACTAAAGAAAAGAAGTTCAAAACCAAATAACAAACCTAGAAAACAAAATCTGCTCCTCTGTTCTACAATGACATGTGAGTAAACCTTAAACTTAAAAACAGTTTTAAAAATCTGTTGTGATGGATGCATGTGATGGATGTTTTATGTAAATTGTGTTACTTAGTGTATGATATGAATGCATGCTTATATATCTGAAATGTATGTATGTCTGTATATATATACACAAAATCTGTCTCTGTTTATAAGTTCAAGTGAGTAATCATATTTTTTAAAAACAGTTGTGATTCTGAAATTCAACTTTAATATGTATGAAACTTTGGTTGCTTGTCTGAATACCTGAATTAAATGATGCATGCACGTATACAAGTATTTATTTCCTGTGAATAACTAGTATATGTATGAATACAGGCTCTGGTGTGTTTACAGAGTTTGATTTCTTTTTAAAATCTATACCTCATCATTTAATCTCTGTTAGTTTATGATTTGTAAATAGAAATTGTTTGAATCCATACAATATCTCTACTAAAAATCATTGGAGGAATTTATATTCAGAATTGACCTCGAATTTTATAATATACAGTGGAATTGGTAATTTGGGTCAAAACTGATTAATTCAATTTTAAGATTAAAGTGTATGGTTGGATTTGTGATGGGAAATCACGAATTTTAGTATGTAAATCATGATTTTTAGTTTTGAAATGGTTTTGTCGAGATGAACGTTTGGGTTGTTTTGGTCGATTCCCATCGATCAACGTCGAACTGGAAGTCGTGATTGGGTTTGAAGGTAGAGGGGATGATGGGGTTCATCGGAAAAATGGTATGGTAATTTATCATTGACCGTGATAGTCGGAGATCATTGGAATAGGGTTTGTCACTGTGTTTTTATCGTTGATATTCGAATGGGTTTCTCGATTACGTGATGAAGTCGGGTTCGATCGCGAGGTGATTGATGGGTGCTGGAAGGCTAGGCGACGCTACGGTGAAGTTGGCGTGGTGTTTCAACCAGGGGATCATCGGTGATGGTCGAGTTTTCTGGTGATGCTTCGTTCCAGATTGTGGGTTCAATGGTCGAAGTTGAATCTCGATCGAATCGAGAAGTTTGGGGTGGTCGATAGTGTTGCCGTGACTGAAGGTGACTTGCCGGAGGACTGAACGGAGATCGTCGTCGATCGGTGAAGTCGTGCACGTGCACGAGCACGTTTGTGCATCTAGAAACGTGGGATTGGGGAAGAAAGCTTTTTGCTTGGGTTTTGTTCGGGAATATTCGTGTTTTTCTCGAAGCAGGGAAGTAGTGGGGATACGCGAGTGTTGCTTCGAGTTTTCCACGTGTTTTACTCGGGTTTGGGAATTAGCAGGCTTAAAGATTTTTTAAAGGTTTTGTTTTAAGTTTTTAAAACAAAAGAAAATTGTTTTGTAATGTTTCTAAGTTGTAAAACAAAAGATAAAACAAGATTTTACCTAATTAAACTAATTTGTTTTCTAGAAATTTGTTTTAACAAGTTTTAATATTTAAAAGATAAGTTTATTTTAAGGTAGATAAGTAGATTTTCAAAATACTTTTTGTATTAAAATTAATTTAATATCTTTGGAAGTTTTAAAGATTTTAAAAGTCGAGTAAAAGTTTATAATGCTTTAATCTTAATTGATTTCTAAAAATGATTTATTTTAAATAAAGTTTAAATAATAAGGATTTAGTAAATCAATTATAATAAAGGGTTATCTTAAGTAATTAAGTAATTTAATTAATTAAAGATAATTAATATATGAAGGTAATTAAATTGTTGGTCAATTTAATTAATATAATTAAGATAATGATTTTCTTAATTAAGATTTTTAATTAAGAAAAATTTAATTAAATTTAAATAATTAGTTAAATAATTAACTAAGTAATTAATTAGTGATTTATTAAAGTTAATCACTTATAATCAATTACGCATAAATTACTTGATGAAGTAATTAAGAAATAATTACTGGATGTAATTTAGTAAAGGTAAATTATTTAATAAAGTAATTAGAGGATAATTATTTTATAAAATTAATCAAATAGAAGTAATTAAGAGTTAATTACTTATGGTTATTAATTAAATAATTTAGTTAATAAAGTTAATTAAAGGATTAAGATTAATTAATAAAGTAATTAATTAATTGTTAAGATAATTAATTAAAGGAAGTAATTAAAGGAAGTTAATTACTGGATTATATTAATCAAGGTGATTAATAATTATGGATTAATTAAGAATAATTACTTAATGTAATTAATAAAATAATTAAAGATGTAATGAAGGATCATTAATTTATAATTATTAATGATGTAATTAAGGATTGATTAATTAAGATTAATTAATCAAATGATAAGTAATTAATTTTAATTAATTAAGGATTAAAGTAATTGATTATAATTAATTAATAAATGAAGTTACTATATTGGTTAAGAATAATTAATTTGTGAAAATTAATTAAAGATAATTACTTAAATGTAATTAAAGTGATTAATTAAGTGGATAATTAGAGAAAGATTAATTAATTTATTTGTAATTAATTAATGATTATATAAGTAAGATTTATGATGAAGTAATTAATTTAATTTATTTTTTTTAGAAATGAAGTAATTAATTTAATTCACTTTAAATTAATTAAAGATAGAGATAGTTAATTTAATTCATTTTAAATTAATTATGTTGTGATTAAGTAAATCATTGCTTATATAAGAATGAATGACATTGATTGACTAGAATGAATGTTATCTCAGAAATGAGATAAGTAATGTTGTGTGGTATGAATGCTTGGTTGCATTATAATGGTAATATAGATTAACTATTGTGATGTTGATATGGATTACCTATTTGGTTATGAATCATCTGTTTAATTGATAATGTGATTATCAATTGTGATTTGTGAATTATCTATCTCTATGAATATAGATAAGTTAAATTGTTTAAACCTTTAAACAACTTGGCCTTAAAAGATACGTTTTGGATTTCGATGAGACCGGGATCGGGTTTCCGTATACTGGTATTCCAGGTCTGGAGACCCGAATACCACATCGATCCAAATTAACGATAGGTCGTGAATCTCAAGTGAAGATGAAGATTTAGAGTGCAAGGGTTATTGTCGTTAACTCTGAGGGTGATTCCAAAACGAGTGTAACGAGATAATGCCTTCGGTTTCGTTCGAACCCGGAACGAACTTATATGGATTGAATGCTTTCAGCACATCGTCAGGCGGACGATGAGCATTCTAAGTGATATGTTCTGATTAAAGGTAATCGTAACCTCAAGCCTCATCAACCGGGAATGGCTAAAATAGGGGAGGTGCAGCAAGGCTTCGTGGGTAGCACCCACTGAGAGCAAGATAGATCCCTGTCTAGAGGTCCCTTTTCTTTTCATTCGGCTTAGTGTGTGGTTGGTCGCGCCAACTACGGGGTTATCTTGTTCGGGATTATCCAGTAAGGGATGGTTCCGGCTTTGTGTTGCAGGGGAGCGGGCGTACTCCTCGGTACGGTGATCTAGGCCACGTACTGTGACGGGCGGTACCCCAGTAGCCCTGCCATTGTATGGAATCCAAACTCCAATAAGTGACGTACGTATTAGTTGTGCCCAACTATGTTGGAATGTGAGATGTAAGCATTTCAGCTATTTCTGTATTTTACTTGAAAACCCTAGACCCTATTATAATACAATCAGATTTCCTATCAAACGTTTTAGTTAGCGTAAGGTAAAAACTTACCCATGTTTATTTGTGGGGAGTCTTACGTGATACTTTTGTTTTCAAAAGTTTTCAAAGTTAAGCAATCTAACCGTTTACTCACACCAGACCCATGTCTGACCCAAGTGTTTATTTCTGTTTTATAAACTCTTGGGTACTCAAATTTTTACGAGTAGCCAAGGGATTCAGGTTTAGCTTTGACGAATATTCTGGAGGAGCAATGGAGCAGGAGGCTTCGGCGTTCGTAGATATAGTATTCCGATGTGTTGATATCTGTGATAGTGTCTTGTCTTGTATTTGAGTTGTAATGTCTAGACAGATGTTTATAACTGTCTAGTAAGTGATGTATATGCTGTGTAACTCTGTAAATTGTTGTATACTATGTAATAGTTTATGTTATTAATATAATTTATTCGTTCCGCTGTGAGATCGTTGTTGTTGTTTCTTTCTTTCTTCTCTTCTTTTCTATTTTCTACCCCTTTCTTTCTTCATAATGATCCGACTTTCTGTGGAGAAAAAGCCGGGTCGTTACAGTTGGTATCAGAGCATAGGTTGAGCGAATACCTAAGCTATTGGTTAAGTGAATATCAGAACACTAGGTTGAGTGAATACCTAGGTTCGGAAGGATTGTTCATTAGAGACAGGATCTGTAGCAACCTGTTTGAGTCTGAGTGTGTATATATATATATATATTCGAGGGCGCGTATTTGTTAGTTATATAAAATGGTTTTATATTGTGTTAATTGATCGGTTGAGTGGTATATGGATTCTGGTCAATACGAGTAGCTAACGTTATTGATAGGGATCTCTAAACACTTAGACCAGGCCAACGGACACAATATTGTTTTAAAGAGGTAAATGAAATAATTTTACCCAGAAATAATTTCTATATAAAAAGTATCATTTTAAATATATATATTTCTACCTATTTGTTGGGTTACCTGTTCGGGTTTTCCAATATAAGTTATAAAGGTAGATAAGGTGGTAGTGTGAGTAACACGACTACCAATAGTTAGAATTTGAGTGTTGAGGTTGGAAGTATATCTGACGAGACTGTAGACCTAATACTGTCTCGAGTGAACTTTGTTGTGGTGTAAAGATTTCACCGATCTCTGAAGGAAACCAGTTATGGTTTAGAGTTTATCTTTGAAGTTGGATGAATAGAGTAGATCTATTGGATGAGCTGAAGAGAGTGATGGTATTTTGGTAACCTCAGGAAGTAGTAGCTGTGTGATGAGACACGGTGGCTATGGACGTTTCTGAAGATGTTTCTTCTGGAACAAGTTTGAAGAAGTGAGTCTGTTTCAGTGTTGTGGCTGAGTCCAGTGGGGTGTTTCTATTTGCTTTGAGGTCCGAGTTTCTCGAGGAGTTTCGGATAAGAAGTCTTTGGTTTGTGGCAGCAGTGCGACTCGGAGTGTTCTATGTTGGCAGAAAGTTTCTGGCTGAGCAGTTTTTCTGAAGGTGAAGTTCAGAAGCAGTAGAGTGAATCCATTTCTTCGATGGATTGGTTAGTCAAATATAAGCTGTTCTGATTAGTGAAGAGAGAACAGTTATCTTTGGAAATTAGGCCGAGCTGATCGCAAAAGTGACTTGCGATTGTTTAAGTATTCTCTTGGGATTATTGGAGATTGAGATTCCGTATCGACTTGATTCGTGGAGTTACCAGAAGTTCAGCTTAGTAGAAGGATGTATCCTAGAGAATAATTTGGTGAAGCAGCTCAGGATTCTTTGGAGAGGGATTGACCACATCTAATTTTCTGGTGAGGATTCTGTTAAGGTGTTTTGACCAAGTAGAATGGTTCACTAAGATTTTATAGATATGGTGAACTGTGGATGATCAAGTTTGTGCTCGAGTTTCTCCGATGGCATTCTCATCTGTTCAAGATCAGAATTGTGCAGCGAAAGCAAGATAGCAGCTATTCTAGAGTGGAAGCAACCGAGAGTTGTAATTTTCTTGGAGTAGAGGATTTCTATAGGAAATTCAAGTATATCTCTAAGGATGAAGGAATTTTCAGAATTTGGAGATAAGGTTGTCAAGTGCAACTGTTTGGCTATTCCAGAAAGGAGAAGTAGTTCGAAGTACTCTAATGTTAGTGGAGTAGAATTGTGTTCTGGATTTCGGTGATTTTTGGGAAACCATTTTGTTGAGTAGGATCCGGAAATTGGTTTGATATTAGTCTAGTCTATTTCAGGAAGCATCAGCAAGAGCTAAGCTAATCAGGAAGGATGAAGTGACTCAAGATCGTCAGGAGAGTTATACAGTTAAGATTGATGGAATTTGGAAATTGAAGTTAAAATTGGATATTGTTTAAGTTTTTCTCCGATCAAAGGAGATATAAGAGTTGGTAGGATGGGAAAGCTAGCTCCGGAAGTATTATGAGATTTTTCTGTGTTCTTAAGAGAATTAGTTCTTTGATATATAGGATTGAGTTGCCAGTTCGGATAACTGGAATTCATTTTATTTCACGTATCTCTGAGGGAATACGTGTTTGATCTGTCATTGGTTGTGGAATCAGCAGTTCAGAAGGATTTGGTAGTTGAGATGGTTTTGAGTTTAGTCTGATATTTTGTTCAGATTTGTAATCTAGATGGGAAGGAGTTCTAGACTATTGTAGATAGTTAGTTAAGATCCTGTAGAACGAGTATCCCGGTATATATATATACTTGGGGAAACTCGAGGAAATTCTATCCAGAATTTGTCTGGATAGTTAAATTTGTTTGATTAAATTGTTTGCTATGATTGTTAGAATATGATTGATATGTATGGTTGCTGTTTGAAATTAAAATTAAAATTTTGCTGGGTTATTAAATTATCTTTGCTTTTAAATTTCGGGGACGAAATTATTTTAAGGGGGAAGGAATGTGATATCCCGGAATTTTGGCAATATCAATTTAATAATCTTTATAAATAATTAAATTGATTTGTTGATTTATTTTATAAATTGACAAGTTTATTCATTTTAAAAGGTTAATAACATTTTAATTGGCAAGTTTATTTCTTTAAAAACTAATAACATTTTAATTTGGGAATATCTTTTCTAACAATTTTAAATTGGGAAGATTTATCTTTCTAAAACTTATATATAAATGTTTTATATTTATAATGTATATATATATATAGGTATATATATTATAAATAGGGAGTCTTTTAAAACTATGTTTTCAAATTATAATATATATGTATATATATATATATTGTGATTTGGAGTTATGTATTAAATTCAATATAGTAATTATCAAAGCTAATGTTAAAAGTATTTCCATTTAGAATATATATAATTGTATATATTGAAATAGAAAGAATATTGAATTTGAATTTAATAAAGTATTTTCAAACTTTAATATTTATATAATTTGTAATTTGGAAATTTGTAATTTAACTTAATACTTTTGAAAATGATATTTATGATTTAAATAACAAGAATAATTTCTTATTTAAAAATATATATGTAAGCTTAAGTTTAAATAAGATTTAAATAAGAAGTTCATTTATTTTAATAATCTTTTCTCTTTTAAAATTCAAAATGGTTTGTAAAAATATATATATAGTTAAGCTCAATTTCTCAAGCATATATAAATATGTTATGAATATTTGATTAAAGTATAAGTTACTTAAATAATAGTTTTCACATTTGTATATTTTTATAGGAATGTAAAAGCTTAATTATAAAAAGACAAATATATCATTTTATACATATAAATATTTCTTAAATACACATATATGACTTAAGTAAATTAATTAAAACAAGAACTTACACTTGTTAGCATATTAGAGTGGTTTAGTGACATTTGTAAAGATGTAAGCCTATGTGTAAGCAAATTAACACTTAAAGAAGACACATGGCTATTTTCTTTGGTAATTAAAGTTTTAAAATTTTAAATATAGAAGAAAGATCTGCAATTTTCTTTCTTCAGCTCTAATTTATCTTCACTTCTTTCTCTACTAAAAATAAATTCAAAGCTAAAATAAAAGAAAAGATAAAACTGGAAATGCAAATCAGAGAAATGAAAATCTGGAAATGCAAACTTGAAGAAGAAATTGCAAGCTAAAAGCAGTACCTCAACTCAAGGAAATTCATAGCAGCTAAGCAAATTCAAAGATCAACATCTAGATTCAAATTCAACTAAAGAAAAGAAGTTCAAAACCAAATAACAAGCCTAGAAAACAAAATCTGCTCCTCTGTTCTACAATGACATGTGAGTAAACCTTAAACTTAAAAACAGTTTTAAAAATCTGTTGTGATGGATGCATGTGATGGATGTTTTATGTAAATTGTGTTACTTAGTTTATGATATGAATGCATGCTTATATATCTGAAATGTATGTATGTCTGTATATATATACACAAAATCTGTCTCTGTTTATAAGTTCAAGTGAGTAATCATATTTTTTAAAAACAGTTGTGATTCTGAAATTCAACTTTAATATGTATGAAACTTTGGTTGCTTGTCTGAATACCTGAATTAAATGATGCATGCACGTATACAAGTATTTATTTCCTGTGAATAACTAGTATATGTATGAATACAGGCTCTGGTGTGTTTACAGAGTTTGATTTCTTTTTAAAATCTATACCTCATCATTTAATCTCTGTTAGTTTATGATTTGTAAATAGAAATTGTTTGAATCCATACAATATCTCTACTAAAAATCATTGGAGGAATTTATATTCAGAATTGACCTCGAATTTTATAATATACAGTGGAATTGGTAATTTGGGTCAAAACTGATTAATTCAATTTTAAGATTAAAGTGTATGGTTGGATTTGTGATGGGAAATCACGAATTTTAGTATGTAAATCATGATTTTTAGTTTTGAAATGGTTGAGTATTGTCGAGATGAACGTTTGGGTTGTTTTGGTCGATTCCCATCGATCAACGTCGAACTGGAAGTCGTGATTGGGTTTGAAGGTAGAGGGGATGATGGGGTTCATCGGAAAAATGGTATGGTAATTTATCATTGACCGTGATAGTCGAAGATCATTGGAATAGGGTTTGTCACTGTGTTTTTATCGTTGATATTCGAATGGGTTTCTCGATTACGTGATGAAGTCGGGTTCGATCGCGAGGTGATTGATGGGTGCTGGAAGGCTAGGCGACGCTACGGTGAAGTTGGCGTGGTGTTTCAACCAGGGGATCATCGGTGATGGTCGAGTTTTCTGGTGATGCTTCGTTCCAGATTGTGGGTTCAATGGTCGAAGTTGAATCTCAATCGAATCGAGAAGTTTGGGGTGGTCGATAGTGTTGCCGTGACTGAAGGTGACTTGCCGGAGGACTGAACGGAGATCGTCGTCGATCGGTGAAGTCGTGCACGTGCACGAGCACGTTTGTGCATCTGGAAACGTGGGATTGGGGAAGAAAGCTTTTTGCTTGGGTTTTGTTCGGGAATATTCATGTTTTTCTCGAAGCAGGGAAGTAGTGGGGATACGCGAGTGTTGCTTCGAGTTTTCCACGTGTTTTACTCGGGTTTGGGAATTAGCAGGCTTAAAGATTTTTTAAAGGTTTTGTTTTAAGTTTTTAAAACAAAAGAAAATTGTTTTGTAATGTTTCTAAGTTGTAAAACAAAAGATAAAACAAGATTTTACCTAATTAAACTAATTTGTTTTCTAGAAATTTGTTTTAACAAGTTTTAATATTTAAAAGATAAGTTTATTTTAAGGTAGATAAGTAGATTTTCAAAATACTTTTTGTATTAAAATTAATTTAATATCTTTGGAAGTTTTAAAGATTTTAAAAGTCGAGTAAAAGTTTATAATGCTTTAATCTTAATTGATTTCTAAAAATGATTTATTTTAAATAAAGTTTAAATAATAAGGATTTAGTAAATCAATTATAATAAAGGGTTATCTTAAGTAATTAAGTAATTTAATTAATTAAAGATAATTAATATATGAAGGTAATTAAATTGTTGGTCAATTTAATTAATATAATTAAGATAATGATTTTCTTAATTAAGATTTTTAATTAAGAAAAATTTAATTAAATTTAAATAATTAGTTAAATAATTAACTAAGTAATTAATTAGTGATTTATTAAAGTTAATCACTTATAATCAATTAAGCATAAATTACTTGATGAAGTAATTAAGAAATAATTACTGGATGTAATTTAGTAAAGGTAAATTATTTAATAAAGTAATTAGAGGATAATTATTTTATAAAAGTAATCAAATAGAAGTAATTAAGAGTTAATTACTTATGGTTATTAATTAAATAATTTAGTTAATAAAGTTAATTAAAGGATTAAGATTAATTAATAAAGTAATTAATTAATTGTTAAGATAATTAATTAAAAAGTAATTAATTAAAGGAAGTAATTAAAGGAAGTTAATTACTAGATTATATTAATCAAGGTGATTAATAATTATGGATTAATTAAGAATAATTACTTAATGTAATTAATAAAATAATTAAAGATGTAATTAAGGATCATTAATTTATAATTATTAATGATGTAATTAAGGATTGATTAATTAAGATTAATTAATCAAATGATAAGTAATTAATTTTAATTAATTAAGGATTAAAGTAATTGATTATAATTAATTAATAAATGAAGTTACTATATTGGTTAAGAATAATTAATTTGTGAAAATTAATTAAAGATAATTACTTAAATGTAATTAAAGTGATTAATTAAGTGGATAATTAGAGAAAGATTAATTAATTTATTTGTAATTAATTAATGATTATATAAGTAAGATTTATGATGAAGTAATTAATTTAATTTATTTTTTTTAGAAATGAAGTAATTAATTTAATTCACTTTAAATTAATTAAAGATAGAGATAGTTAATTTAATTCATTTTAAATTAATTATGTTGTGATTAAGTAAATCATTGCTTATATAAGAATGAATGACATTGATTGACTAGAATGAATGTTATCTCAGAAATGAGATAAGTAATGTTGTGTGGTATGAATGCTTGGTTGCATTATAATGGTAATATAGATTAACTATTGTGATGTTGATATGGATTACCTATTTGGTTATGAATCATCTGTTTAATTGATAATGTGATTATCAATTGTGATTTGTGAATTATCTATCTCTATGAATATAGATAAGTTAAATTGTTTAAACCTTTAAACAACTTGGCCTTAAAAGATACGTTTTGGATTTCGATGAGACCGGGATCGGGTTTCCGTATACCGGTATTCCAGGTCTGGAGACCCGAATACCACATCGATCCAAATTAACGATAGGTCGTGAATCTCAAGTGAAGATGAAGATTTAGAGTGCAAGGGTTATTGTCGTTAACTCTGAGGGTGATTCCAAAACGAGTGTAACGAGATAATGCCTTCGGTTTCGTTCAAACCCGGAACGAACTTATATGGATTGAATGCTTTCAGCACATCGTCAGGCGGACGATGAGCATTCTAAGTGATATGTTCTGATTAAAGGTAATCGTAACCTCAAGCCTCATCAACCGGGAATGGCTAAAACAGGGGAGGTGCAGCAAGGCTTCGTGGGTAGCACCCACTGAGAGCAAGATAGATCCCTGTCTAGAGGTCCCTTTTCTTTTCATTCGGCTTAGTGTGTGGTTGGTCGCGCCAACTACGGGGTTATCTTGTTCGGGATTATCCAGTAAGGGATGGTTCCGGCTTTGTGTTGCAGGGGAGCGGGCGTACTCCTCGGTACGGTGATCTAGGCCACGTACTGTGACGGGCGGTACCCCAGTAGCCCTGCCATTGTATGGAATCCAAACTCCAATAAGTGCCGTACGTATTAGTTGTGCCCAACTATGTTGGAATGTGAGATGTAAGCATTTCAGCTATTTCTGTATTTTACTTGAAAACCCTAGACCCTATTATAATACAATCAGATTTCCTATCAAACGTTTTAGTTAGCGTAAGGTAAAAACTTACCCATGTTTATTTGTGGGGAGTCTTACGTGATACTTTTGTTTTCAAAAGTTTTCAAAGTTAAGCAATCTAACCGTTTACTCACACCAGACCCATGTCTGACCCAAGTGTTTATTTCTGTTTTATAAACTCTTGGGTACTCAAATTTTTACGAGTAGCCAAGGGATTCAGGTTTAGCTTTGACGAATATTCTGGAGGAGCAATGGAGCAGGAGGCTTCGGCGTTCGTAGATATAGTATTCCGCTGTGTTGATATCTGTGATAGTGTCTTGTCTTGTATTTGAGTTGTAATGTCTAGACAGATGTTTATAACTGTCTAGTAAGTGATGTATATGCTGTGTAACTCTGTAAATTGTTGTATACTATGTAATAGTTTATGTTATTAATATAATTTATTCGTTCCGCTATGAGATCGTTGTTGTTGTTTCTTTCTTTCTTCTCTTCTTTTCTATTTTCTACCCCTTTCTTTCTTCATAATGATCCGACTTTCTGTGGAGAAAAAGCCGGGTCGTTACATTTACTTTATAAATTATCTAGGAAAATAGATATATTTGAAATGAAATGATATTTTGGTTTGAAGTATAAATTAAATGGAATGACCACGGTGTTAGAGTATATACTTCTACATTTTAGATAGTTCCACGGATCCTTAGAGGATGGTTATCCCAAACATCCTTTAAGTTACTTGTATTTCAGTTGATATTTCACTTGAGTTGGATTTATTGATATAAGAATGTTAATCCTGACTCGAGTGTTTTGTGTTTTGCTTTACGCTCGGCTCAGACCGAGTGATACAGCATTTGAGACTCACCTTTGGAGTTTGGAGCTTCGCTTGGAGATCCAACGATTGATTCAGCTTACAGATATTCAGTTGATTCCAGTGTTGTATTCAGATTTGATTATTGTATCGAGACTCCCATGATTCGAGACTTCTATTGTATTTTGTTTGCTCTATTATATATAAATGGTAGCTTCATGAACTACTATTCTCTTGTTTCCGCTGCATTCTGTTATATACTCTGTATCTGTGATTCTGTGATTATTTTATTTACTGTACATGCTGAGTTTTGCCAAATTTAAATTAACAATCTATTGTTTTTAATTATTCAAGTCCGACATGTGTGGATTTATTGTCGATTTGAATGGTCCAAAATAACGGGTCGTTACACATATAATATCAATAACAATCACATATAATATAAGCAACAGGATATGGTGTCATATCCACAGGTAAACAATTACAGATAATAACATATCATATATATAACGATTAAATAATTAACTGTTCAATTTAGCGATATATTTCAATTGTCGTTTCGGTTGAAATCATATTTAATAAATATAAGGACGTTAATCGTGAGTGATTGCTCACCGTTCGAGGCTAGATAGATTTGACGAAGAAATGAGCTATGAATTCCAAAGCAACACTGGATGGACACGATTCGATGATCAAAGATGATAGATAGGAATTGACGAAATCAAGTCAGAATTGGATCGATGGGGATTAGTTATGTAAGTAAATTAATATAGATATAACATATAAAATTATATATATATACAAAATCATATTCTAATTTTAACACATATTAAATTAAATATATATATATACATGTGTTTCAAAATCATTATTTAGATTAAAACTCCAATATTAAAGTCAAACATATATATTTATATAACTTATAAAATATATAACTCAAAACATATATATATATATATATATGTTATAAAGTCACCAAATACATATATATTATCAAAATCAGAAAATAATAGATTATACAAACCTATACTCTAGACAATATATATATGTATATATTTATATATATAACGGCTTAGATATACTAGTACAGACTTACCTAATAAAGTAACTTATATATATAATATGTTTATTCTTACATATATATATATATATGTAAGAATAAACATATTATATACAACAGCTTATATATAAAACAAACTATTATAAATTTTTACATTGAAACTCAACAAACTAATATATATTTTATATATATACTTTGAACATAGAATAAATATATACTTTTAAACAATGTAATATAATACTCACAATAATATAATATACAGTAAATATATATATATATACCTATACATATAATATGAATAAACTATAGATGTTAGACACAGTACTATACTCAAAATCCCAGAAAGAAAATATAACATATATACCATATTAATCTTGAACACATATAAGAATGAAACAAACAATTTATTTTATCATTTAAATCAAACAAACAGTTAAAAAAAATTCTAACAGACCACATACATGTCTCTAACAGCCTATTATATTTATATACAATTATATACCTTACATATACAACACCCAGATTTTATACAGCTTACACCTTTATTTTACAAACAATCACACTAATATAAACGTAAACACATACATATATACACTAGCCAATATAAGAGTACGTGTATGGTTTTGGCATAAAGAAATATGAGCAAGTTCTATATATATATATATAACAAAATGTACCTTTACCTTCAATATATAATATATATCTAAGCACTGCCGAAAATAGATAAAAAATACAAATACTAACATACATATGAATATATAGGAATATCATATACTAGATATAAATATATCTTGTAACATAACATATGCAAACAAAATGTATATCTACTTATATATTACAGGTCACTAAAATATTGCTCGTATAAAAAGATATAACATATATTCTATATATAAACATACCTCCATTAAAGCATCAGCAAAGCATAAATATATACTTTAGTATATATATAATCGGAGTGCTTGGCTAAGGCAGGAGTGGTGAGGAGAGGCCATGAGATGGGTTCGAGTACATGCGACCATAGTTGATGGAAAGAAGTGGAGGCCGAAGTTGGCTTTTGTTTTGGACATGGGGAAGAAATCTGGAGGGGAAAGATTGAACAGGCGGCTTGCGTTGAAAGGAGGTAGGGGAAGCTGAAATGACCCTATTTATTTTACCTAATTTTTACTAGGATTTTTTTTTACATTAATAAATTTCCTAGAGTCATTTAGCCTTTTTATTAAATTATCCAGGATCCTAATTTTTCTACTAATATATTTATATCAGTTCATTAATAAATATATTCACATACATGTGAAGATGTATGTGACCCTCTTGCTTGGATCAGAGTGTTGGTAAGCAAGAGTGCATCCTGATTGAATTTGAATTTATAGTCAACCAGTATGTGACGACCCGGAATTTTTGAGCATTTGAAATAGGAATATTTAATTAATTTTAAATATTCAAAAGATAATTATTAACTTTAATTTCAAATATACAGTATTTATTTGGATAATTAATTATTAAATTTAATTATCGGGATTGGGTAAAATATGGAATCTCGATTTTAAGCCTGTTAAAAATAGTTCAAAGGTTCAGAAAATTTATATTGTTAATACTGAAGATGATAGAACTTTTAAAATGGAATTTTAAAAGAGTTTTGTTCAGTCTTAAAAATATATCGTTGAAATTGAATTTAAAAATAGCCGTCCGAGGCACAGTCTCGGAATCCGACGAAACTAGTTCCATTGGGTCCGTAATATTGAATTATTACCGGATTTCAAATTTTGTAGCTTTCGGAATTAACGTGTGATCGTACGAGGTATAAACGCTTAAACGATAATTATCGATTTAATTTAAATATCATAATCTGAAGGAAAATCTAATCACAGCCAAAATTTATTTCACATCTATCGTTTCTTTTCATCAGCTACGAGCCTTCTGGATCACGCTGTCTGTCCACACGTGTTCAAATGGGTAAACACGCGTCTCCTTCTCCTTTAAACTTTTCAGCCGAGCATTCCCCTTAAAATAAAATGAAAATCGATCTTGTCTCTTAAGAAATCAATTCCTCCACTTCATCACATCTTCCTCCACGCCTCCTTCACCCTCCTAAATACCGCAGTCTTCATCCTCGTTCCCAATCGAGCCATCGAAGCTACTTCGACAATTCTTCGAACTCGAAGATTAATTAAACTCGTCCTCCTCAAAAACTAAAATGGAGTCGAATTCGTTTCAGAAGATGAAATCGAGTTCGTTCGAGTCATTCGCGATGCTGGGAGGAGGGCAGGGGTGGTGTCGCGATTGTTTGGTAGGAGCGGCTCGCCTAGTTACCGTGAGTTCGACTGATGGGCAGGGAGCGTAGTTAGGTTCTCGATTTCTAGGGGTTCGGCGACGTCGTGATGAGCAAGGGATGGGTAGCGGGTTCTGTCAGAGGTCGAGCACTATGGGAGATTCCTGGTGATGAGTTTTCGCTTGAGGTCGTGACTTCGACGGTCGATGGATCTAGGCTCGAAGTAGGCTAGGGTTTCGCGAGTTCTCTCATGCGTCGATATGGTGGAGGCGGTCCTAGGGCAGAGGCTGCTATACAACCTTAGACAGTGTATTAAACCAGGCAAATTAAGGTAATTTGATTTTGGCATGTTTAAATTCAATAATTACTTAAGTCTAAGCTGTAAAACTAGATGATGATTATTATTTCAATTAACAGAAGTTTTACAGTAAACTATATAAATTGTTAGTTCAAAATTAATAAATAAAAAGAAATTTAAGATGTTGGAAGTTATATATGGAGATTTGATTTTTTAAAACCTATATGAATTATTTTTCATGTGCAGTTGAAATGAAGAGAAAAATAATAATAATAAGATTTAATTTACTAGGGTTGATAAAATAATTAGTTAATTTAATCTATTTAACGAGAATTTAATTATTCGATTTATTCGAATATTTCAAATATTAATAAAGTTCATACAATTATTTATACAAGGTCAATAATCACAAGGAATCAAGTTGAGGAAGAAGTGGGTTGTGCAACAAAACCGAAGGTGAGTTAATCTCACTCAGTTAAATTATAATTTAATTTAATTGGTTAAATTTGAATGTCTGGTTAAATGATTGATTTGGTTGATATGATATATATAGTAGTATATAGCAATATATACATATTGGCATATGTATATATTGGAGTTGTTGATATTCCCGCATTATATAGCGGATGAGACCCTATGCGCCGCATAATAGCGGATGATATTTTATAAACCCATATACCGCGATATTCCACCTCGAAGTGGAATTGGTATTGTGCTAACGTCTGTGGATGCAGGGAAACAGGTTGGAGGAATCCAACTGGATTCCTCAAAATTATTTAGATTATTTGATATTCTGTTCTATGAATATTGATATCCTGTGATGATTTTATTAATGATTGAAATATTGGATGATATGGTTGGATTGAATATTTCAATAAAAGGAGTTATCAAAATATATTGAATTGGATTTTGAAAGAAATAAAAGAGTAAATTTTAAGTAAATAATTCAAGTGAATTGGAATAAGGGAATTTCGAAATAACAAGGGAAATATTAACTTTAAACTAAAGTGATATTAAATTTAAAGAATAAAGGATTTATTTTGAATGTAAGGATTAAATTTAATTAAAGGCTAAAGAAGGAATTTTGGAAGTTTAAAATTGGTATTTTCAGTTAAAAAGGGTTTTAACTCAAATAAAGGAATAAATCTAAAAGTTAATGTATTTTGAAATAAATGAAGTAGTAAAGGAAATTTATTTCAAAGTAAAGTAAAGTAAATTGGAAAATCAATTGGAAATTGATTTAGTTGTTTAAAATTGGAATTTTAAAAGAGAAGTGAGATTTTGGAGATATAAACTGGGTTTATAAAGTAAAATAAAATATCAGTGGATATTTGAATATAAATTCAAGGTGGGAATTTATAAAAAGATATGGTTTGGTTTAAAAAAATAAATGTTGATTTATTTTTAAAAGATGGAAATGAGAAGTGTATTTTTCTGGATAGCCAAGTACGTTTTCAAAGCAATTTTAAATATAAGTTAAAAGTTTTAAGTATGTTTTAAAAAGCATGTTTTAGAAAATTGTTTATTTCTAAATGTTAATTTTCAAAGTAGGTATTTTTAAAAATCTATTATTGTAGTAATTATATAAAAGTGATTTGCTATTCTGTTTTAAAAAGAGAAATTTAGTTTATATTTATAAAGTGATTTATTTTAAAGTATATATTTTTAATAAAGTATTAAAGTAGTTTGATTTCAATGTTATAAAATATATTTAAATAAAGTGTTTTTAAATTATTTTAAAAATAAAAGTATTTTGTACTTGGTGATTCAGTGGAAATAATTATTTGGGAAATGTTTTCCGTAAGCGGAAACTGTTTTGAAATTGTTTTCAAATGAGCTTTGAAAATTTGGAAATATATCTTGGAAAGATATTTGGGCAAATAAATAATGTGGGAAATTATTTATTGTGTGATGGTTGCTTGTGGATGTTAATTGATAGTTAAATAACCGACTATCAATATTGGCCAATGCGCTGATCGTTTCGAAGAGACCGGGATCGAGTTTCCGTATACCGGGATTCTAGGTCTGGAGACTCGAATACCACTTCGATCTGGTTTGTACGTTTCGTGTAACGATTTCGGAGTCGAAGATGGAGCAGTGAAGTGCAAGGGCTAGTCGCTACTAATCCTGAGGATATTTCCAAAATGGATGTAGTAGGAATAGTGCCTTCGGTTCCGTTCAAACCCAGGACGGACTTGTATGGACGAATGCTTGCGAAACATCGTCAGCGGACGATGGGCATTCTAAGGGATATGTTCTTAAAAAGGTATCGTTTAGCCTCGAACCTCATCAACCGGGAATGACTGAAAATCAGGGGTTATGCAGCAAGGCTTCGTGGGTAGCTCCCACTGGAGGGTAAGGTCATCCCTGTCTAGATGTCCCTTTTTATTTCGGCTTAGTGGTGCGGTTGCTGATCCCAACCGTGGGGTGATTTTATTCGGGATCATCCAGTAAGGGATGGTTCCGGCCTTGTGTTGCAGGGGAGCGGGCGTACTCCTCGGTACGGTGATCTAGGCCACGTACTGTGATAGGTGGTACCCCAGTGCCTAGTCATTCGTTGGAAATCCATTCTTCCTACGTACCTTGTACGGTATTTGTTTGTATTACCCACTTTTGTGGCTAGTATGCTGGAATTTAATAATGTAACAATTTCAGCTATTTTAATAAGTATTTGTATATAGACACTATTATAATATCAAAGGAATTTGTTAAAAAGTGTTTTAGCTATCGTAAGGTAAAAACCCGACATGTTTATTTGTGGCGTGGTCTTACGAGATGTTTTGTTTTCAAAGGATTTTTGAAACTTTAATAATCAATTGAGTGTGATTTTCTCACGCTGGTATTCCAGACTGACTCGGGTATTGTTTTATATAATGCTCGGGTCAGACCGAGTATTATAGGTTACAGGATATGATGCTGTGGAGCTCAGGAGACGAGCTGGATGACGATACGTACTCTAGTACTTGCTATTATTTTCCGCTGTGTATTCAGTTGTATGTTATGGATGTTGATGTACTCTGATGATGTATTCTGATGATATATTGTATAAACAGATATATTTTTCTTTTTGAGTAAAGATCTGTTTTGTATATATTATATTTTATTCCGCTGCGATGTGAGATTCTGTTGTTGATTTTCTGTTTCTTCTTCTTCTACCTCTTCTTCTTTAACACAAATGGTCCGGTTTTTCGTGTTAGAAAAACTCGGGTTGTTACAGTGGTATCAGAGCTTAGGCTAGCGATAACCTTGGCTCTGGTGGGAATTTTGAGAGTATTAATAGATATGAGCGCGTATTTGTTAGTGAATATAAAATGGTTTTATATTGTGTTGGTTGGTTTATTGAGTGGCATATGAACCTTCGTCGGCACAGTCTGTACAACTGTATCGAAGGGGTTTCTAAACACTTGAATAGAACAGTTCGACACAATATTGTTTTAAATAGGGTGAATGAAATAATTTTGCCCAAATTATTTTGTATATAAAGGAAATAATTATTTGAAATTATTATAGTTATATATTTGGATGCTTGGTTGTTAGAAAATGACAATAATGAGTTAGTCTCATTATTGAGTAGAAATTGAAACTTATAACCTAAGTTGAAGAATAAATTTATATAACAAAATGGAATTTGAAATATGGACTATAAATGCAATTTATAAATTGAGATAAACTTTATATACAAATGTGAATTACAAATGTGATTTATAATCAAATGAGATTAATTCATAAACAAATGAAATTTGTAAATGTAAATGGTAAAAGTGACTTATAACTTGAAATAAAATGTGATAAAATTCCAGAGTAATGTTTGGATATATAAAAAATTGGATGGATTTTGAATTTGAAGTTTTGGGAAAGATTTGAATTCCTTTGGATTTAAAAATAGTTTTTAAAGGTTTGGGGAAATAATGGTGATATTATTTCATGAATATTTTTGAAATTTAATTGAAACCTGGTGGGATTTGGAATTTAAAAATGTTTGAAATGTTTTAAAGTGATAAAAGCATTAAATTCTCTTTCGGTCGCTGGAAAATAATTTCGGTGATGACTGCAGCATCATCGATGTCTATTTTCGAGTTTCCAAAGAGAAATTACTACCAAACTGTTTTAAATTGGAATAATTGTGAACTGGGTTGGTTTTGAAATTCAAAAAGGAAAATTGTTTGGTAAAAGCAGATTGTTTTGGAAATTTGGATTTGATGTGATATATCAGATGTGTGAGTTATTTATGGATTCAAAATGGTTTTGAAATAAAATCGGGCAATTGGATTCTGGAAATTCTATTTAAAAATTTAAATGTGGAAATTTAAATGAATCAACAATATAAAGTATAGAATGAAGTTGATTGAAATAAGAAAGGAATGAAAGTTAAATTATGGGATTATAATTATGAGATGAAATTAACTCAATGAGTAATATAAGCTGGTAGATAAAAGAGTTAGAGAACTTGAAGGTGAATGAATTGTAAAACTTGTATAAAATTGTATCCTAGAATTAAAATTTAATTCGAGTATATCAAGGTGAATAAAATATATTTGAATTTAACTTAAGATGAGTTAAATAAAATTGAGAATTGGAATTGAATTAAATGTAAGTAAGTTGAAGTTGAATTTAATTGGATATAAAGGTAATGTAAAATGCTTATAATTGTGTAAAGAAATTCATATTCTTAAATTCTTAAGTGTAATAATTTGAAATTTGATATAAAGATGGAAATGGACTTAAATAAATAGTCCCAGATCTTAAGTAAGTAAGTTAAAACTTATGAATAGAAATGAAATTGTAAGTCATAAATGGGAATCCATTACTCTGAACCATTAAGAGTTATAATCTGAAATTGCAATTATAAATTGGAAATTACCTGGTTATTAATAAAATAATTCCAAATGAATTGAATATGGAAATTAAAATTCATAATGATTGAGTGAATGAACCAATTAGATTTAATAAATAAATGGATGGAATTTGATTAAATAAGAATCAAATGAAAGATGGAAATAAAACTTAAAAGGGTTGGTTAAATGGAAAATAAACTTAAGCTATTGACTTAAGTAAGTGTTGAATGGAAACTGAACTCAAACAGAGGAGTGGTTTAAATAAGTTGAGAAATAGTTATTTAATGAATTAACTTGGATTGTTGTCGAGCTAAATAAAATTCAATTTTTGGAAGTTGAAGATGAATTGAATTTAAGGAAAAAAATTGGAAATGAAGTAGTAAATTGAAGTAAGTTGGAATTCATCTGAAATGGGAATTCAATTTGAATATATACACTTCAGTGGTGAAGTAGTAAATAAATATAAGAAAATTTATATTGAACTTAAGAATTGAAGAATGAAATTCTTAAGAAAATTTGTATTGGAAATATACTTAGTAATTTTGGAATGGAAAAATAAATAAAAATATACTAAGTGAATAGTTGAATGAAGACTAAAACTGAAGTTGTGAAATGGAATAGTTGTGAATAAGGGGATAACAAATAAAAAGGAGTGTGAATAAAGGAGAATTGATATAACTAATAATCAATTAGGCTAATTACGTAAGATGTACGTATATTATTTTATTCGCATAGCTATTTGGTCCAGATGTCGAACACAGAATTTCGAGATAGATATATCGATCTGAGTTGGAATTTTTCACTCGATTTTCGACGGCGAACCTGGATATGGATTGTTGATTGATTCTGGATATTCTCTATCATAGTTTGTGGCTATGCAAGGAGAATGACGGTTTCTGATCAAGAAACCAGATCTGAGTCCGCACTAGGAAGTCGGGTGGACGATACTAGTTCGGAAGTGAAATTGTGTGATCGATTGAGCGATCGAATGTGATATTGCGTACGGATGATATATGTGCATCGTACGGGCTTAAGTAAAACAAATATTGGAAATTTGTAAAGAAGTCGATAAAATGACTTTGGAACTGTGAGTGGATATTATTGCTTAATAGGATATACAGGTGTATAAAAGCAATGGATAAATTGGGATTTTTGATTTTAGAAGATAAAATTTAATGGCCCGACAAAAAGGTATGTATTTGAATTTCTATATGAAATTTGATTGGGTTTTGGATCCAGCCACTTGGCTTTTTGTTTTCTTTTTGAGATTGGGAGGCCGTAGAGCCATTTTGTAGTAGTACCGAGCTAGCCGCGCAAAGGAGACGCTGGCGAAATTTTTCGGAAATTTAGGGAGTTAGAAAAATTTTGAGAAATTTTGATAATTCAAAATTTGAATTCAAATTTAAATTTGAATGGATAAGTAGGTGGTATGAGTTGAACTTATGAATAAGTTTGGGAAGTTAAAAGATGATTAGTGTATCATTAATAAAAGATTGTTTGGGTATTATTAAAACTGTTTGAATTTGGGGAATAGCTAACGGGAAATGAGACGTTCTTCTTAACTGGTAATTTCGGGGACGAAATTCTTTTAAGGGGGGAGGAATGTGACGACCCGGAATTTTTGAGCATTTGAAATAGGAATATTTAATTAATTTTAAATATTCAAAAGATAATTATTAACTTTAATTTCAAATATACAGTATTTATTTGGATAATTAATTATTAAATTTAATTATCGGGATTGGGTAAAATATGGAATCTCTATTTTAAGCCTGTTAAAAATAGTTCAAAGGTTCAGAAAATTTATATTGTTAATACTGAAGATGATAGAACTTTTAAAATGGAATTTTAAAAGAGTTTTGTTCAGTCTTAAAAATATATCGTTGAAATTGAATTTAAAAATAGCCGTCCGAGGCACAGTCTCGGAATTCGACGAAACTAGTTCCATTGGGTCCGTAATATTGAATTATTACCGGATTTCAAATTTTGTAGCTTTCGGAATTAACGTGTGATCGTACGAGGTATAAACGCTTAAACGATAATTATCGATTTAATTTAAATATCATAATCTGAAGGAAAATCTAATCACAGCCAAAATTTATTTCACATCTATCGTTTCTTTTCATCAGCTACGAGCCTTCTGGATCACGCTGTCTGTCCACACGTGTTCAAATGGGTAAACACGCGTCTCCTTCTCCTTTAAACTTTTCAGCCGAGCATTCCCCTTAAAATAAAATGAAAATCGATCTTGTCTCTTAAGAAATCAATTCCTCCACTTCATCACATCTTCCTCCACGCCTCCTTCACCCTCCTAAATACCGCAGTCTTCATCCTCGTTCCCAATCGAGCCATCGAAGCTACTTCGACAATTCTTCGAACTCGAAGATTAATTAAACTCGTCCTCCTCAAAAACTAAAATGGAGTCGAATTCGTTTCAGAAGATGAAATCGAGTTCGTTCGAGTCATTCGCGATGCTGGGAGGAGGGCAGGGGTGGTGTCGCGATTGTTTGGTAGGAGCGGCTCGCCTAGTTACCGTGAGTTCGACTGATGGGCAGGGAGCGTAGTTAGGTTCTCGATTTCTAGGGGTTCGGCGACGTCGTGATGAGCAAGGGATGGGTAGCGGGTTCTGTCAGAGGTCGAGCACTATGGGAGATTCCTGGTGATGAGTTTTCGCTTGAGGTCGTGACTTCGACGGTCGATGGATCTAGGCTCGAAGTAGGCTAGGGTTTCGCGAGTTCTCTCATGCGTCGATATGGTGGAGGCGGTCCTAGGGCAGAGGCTGCTATACAACCTTAGACAGTGTATTAAACCAGGCAAATTAAGGTAATTTGATTTTGGCATGTTTAAATTCAATAATTACTTAAGTCTAAGCTGTAAAACTAGATGATGATTATTATTTCAATTAACAGAAGTTTTACAGTAAACTATATAAATTGTTAGTTCAAAATTAATAAATAAAAAGAAATTTAAGATGTTGGAAGTTATATATGGAGATTTGATTTTTTAAAACCTATATGAATTATTTTTCATGTGCAGTTGAAATGAAGAGAAAAATAATAATAATAAGATTTAATTTACTAGGGTTGATAAAATAATTAGTTAATTTAATCTATTTAACGAGAATTTAATTATTCGATTTATTCGAATATTTCAAATATTAATAAAGTTCATACAATTATTTATACAAGGTCAATAATCACAAGGAATCAAGTTGAGGAAGAAGTGGGTTGTGCAACAAAACCGAAGGTGAGTTAATCTCACTCAGTTAAATTATAATTTAATTTAATTGGTTAAATTTGAATGTCTGGTTAAATGATTGATTTGGTTGATATGATATATATAGTAGTATATAGCAATATATACATATTGGCATATGTATATATTGGAGTTGTTGATATTCCCGCATTATATAGCGGATGAGACCCTATGCGCCGCATAATAGCGGATGATATTTTATAAACCCATATACCGCGATATTCCACCTCGAAGTGGAATTGGTATTGTGCTAACGTCTGTGGATGCAGGGAAACAGGTTGGAGGAATCCAACTGGATTCCTCAAAATTATTTAGATTATTTGATATTCTGTTCTATGAATATTGATATCCTGTGATGATTTTATTGATGATTGAAATATTGGATGATATGGTTGGATTGAATATTTCAATAAAAGGAGTTATCAAAATATATTGAATTGGATTTTGAAAGAAATAAAAGAGTAAATTTTAAGTAAATAATTCAAGTGAATTGGAATAAGGGAATTTCGAAATAACAAGGGAAATATTAACTTTAAACTAAAGTGATATTAAATTTAAAGAATAAAGGATTTATTTTGAATGTAAGGATTAAATTTAATTAAAGGCTAAAGAAGGAATTTTGGAAGTTTAAAATTGGTATTTTCAGTTAAAAATGGTTTTAACTCAAATAAAGGAATAAATCTAAAAGTTAATGTATTTTGAAATAAATGAAGTAGTAAAGGAAATTTATTTCAAAGTAAAGTAAAGTAAATTGGAAAATCAATTGGAAATTGATTTAGTTGTTTAAAATTGGAATTTTAAAAGAGAAGTGAGATTTTGGAGATATAAACTGGGTTTATAAAGTAAAATAAAATATCAGTGGATATTTGAATATAAATTCAAGGTGGGAATTTATAAAAAGATATGGTTTGGTTTAAAAAAATAAATGTTGATTTATTTTTAAAAGATGGAAATGAGAAGTGTATTTTTCTGGATAGCCAAGTACATTTTCAAAGCAATTTTAAATATAAGTTAAAAGTTTTAAGTATGTTTTAAAAAGCATGTTTTAGAAAATTGTTTATTTCTAAATGTTAATTTTCAAAGTAGGTATTTTTAAAAATCTATTATTGTAGTAATTATATAAAAGTGATTTGCTATTCTGTTTTAAAAAGAGAAATTTAGTTTATATTTATAAAGTGATTTATTTTAAAGTATATATTTTTAATAAAGTATTAAAGTAGTTTGATTTCAATGTTATAAAATATATTTAAATAAAGTGTTTTTAAATTATTTTAAAAATAAAAGTATTTTGTACTTGGTGATTCAGTGGAAATAATTATTTGGGAAATGTTTTCCGTAAGCGGAAACTGTTTTGAAATTGTTTTCAAATGAGCTTTGAAAATTTGGAAATATATCTTGGAAAGATATTTGGGCAAATAAATAATGTGGGAAATTATTTATTGTGTGATGGTTGCTTGTGGATGTTAATTGATAGTTAAATAACCGACTATCAATATTGGCCAATGCGCTGATCGTTTCGAAGAGACCGGGATCGAGTTTCCGTATACCGGGATTCTAGGTCTGGAGACTCGAATACCACTTCGATCTGGTTTGTACGTTTCGTGTAACGATTTCGGAGTCGAAGATGGAGCAGTGAAGTGCAAGGGCTAGTCGCTACTAATCCTGAGGATATTTCCAAAATGGATGTAGTAGGAATAGTGCCTTCGGTTCCGTTCAAACCCAGGACGGACTTGTATGGACGAATGCTTGCGAAACATCGTCAGCGGACGATGGGCATTCTAAGGGATATGTTCTTAAAAAGGTATCGTTTAGCCTCAAACCTCATCAACCGGGAATGACTGAAAATCAGGGGTTATGCAGCAAGGCTTCGTGGGTAGCTCCCACTGGAGGGTAAGGTCATCCCTGTCTAGATGTCCCTTTTTATTTCGGCTTAGTGGTGCGGTTGCTGATCCCAACCGTAGGGTGATTTTATTCGGGATCATCCAGTAAGGGATGGTTCCGGCCTTGTGTTGCAGGGGAGCGGGCGTACTCCTCGGTACGGTGATCTAGGCCACGTACTGTGATAGGTGGTACCCCAGTGCCTAGTCATTCGTTGGAAATCCATTCTTCCTACGTACCTTGTACGGTATTTGTTTGTATTACCCACTTTTGTGGCTAGTATGCTGGAATTTAATAATGTAACAATTTCAGCTATTTTAATAAGTATTTGTATATAGACACTATTATAATATCAAAGGAATTTGTTAAAAAGTGTTTTAGCTATCGTAAGGTAAAAACCCGACATGTTTATTTGTGGCGTGGTCTTACGAGATGTTTTGTTTTCAAAGGATTTTTGAAACTTTAATAATCAATTGAGTGTGATTTTCTCACGCTGGTATTCCAGACTGACTCGGGTATTGTTTTATATAATGCTCGGGTCAGACCGAGTATTATAGGTTACAGGATATGATGCTGTGGAGCTCAGGAGACGAGCTGGATGACGATACGTACTCTAGTACTTGCTATTATTTTCCGCTGTGTATTCAGTTGTATGTTATGGATGTTGATGTACTCTGATGATGTATTCTGATGATATATTGTATAAACAGATATATTTTTCTTTTTGAGTAAATATCTGTTTTGTATATATTATATTTTATTCCGCTGCGATGTGAGATTCTGTTGTTGATTTTCTGTTTCTTCTTCTTCTACCTCTTCTTCTTTAACACAAATGGTCCGGTTTTTCGTGTTAGAAAAACTCGGGTTGTTACACAGTACATAGCTCATTTTCCTTTGTTTTGATATTTGGGTCATGAGAGTGAATCTCATAATCATATATGATTTATGCCTAGTAATTTTGATCATTCTTTTGGTGATTGCCTGTTAATTTAACTTAGCAAAGTGATCTCAGATTATATAGCAAGTCATCATAGTTTTAATCTAATTGTTTGATATTTGATCAAAAGCCAGAAAGAACAATGATATACACATTTATCATTTTCAACATGAGTGATTTTATCACAAATTCCTTTACTTATAACCAAGCCAGTTGAGTGATTCATTCACAATTTATATAGTTGTGTTTCTCTGAATCAATTCCATTCCTTAATCCCTGAGTTACCTCAGCTTGCATCCTAATTTAAAGGTTGCTTTACTGGATTTAGAAAATCCAGATTTTATGGTTATTTAACAAAAGTAGTATTTAAGTAATATGTGTGCATATCAGATGTATTATGCTCTCTGGACTAAGAAAGCTACTCAAAATAAAAGTAAATTGCTCAAGTATTTGAAAATGTCTTTGTACATGCATTTGCAAAGAAAGCTTCAGATTTTACAAAGTGCATTTTCTTCCTTAAAACCCAAAAACTCTGGTCATCTTGATCAACCCAGACCTCACTCCTTTTGAGGTGGGTTAACCTTATGACTAGGTCATCAAAACATTAGTTCCTGGCTATTGCAATGTAAATTCAGATACAAGATACTTGAAAAATCCCTTAAAACATATACACATCATAAACTAGTGTTCAAAAATACATAATTTCTTTTATCAAAATACTTCAGCATATAGACACAAAACTCTTTAAAGAATATTCTTAACCAAACTCAGATTTTAACCTCAAAACTTAAAGCTTTTAAGTGACTCAAGATTGACTAATACAAAATATATATGTATCCATTTCTCAAATATAGGCATATATCATCTACAGATCTATACTATTATATTATTAGTGAGTTCAGCTTCAAGCTCACAGAAGCCTCCTTGAATTTTAGCAACTGAACAGTCTCCAAATCTATCTTTACTATATTTTCTAATATTTTCCTTCTCTTCTTTTATCGTGCCTCTTCTCCCATATCTGTATGTTTCTCCCCTTCCATCTTTTTCCCAGCCTCTCGAATTTTGTTTTACTCTTCTTACACCATGTCTCCCCCCTTCGCTCGAAATCGGTCCATCAAAGGGTGTTTTCAAGATTTAATTCTTAAGTTAGGTTTTTAGCAATGGTTTCAACATGAAAATTGTATGAGTTTTTGAATCGTTAACTCATCTCAGGCTCCTTCCATCCATTTTCCATCTTTGTTTCTTCGCCCTTCCTCCCGCATCGATGGCGGCTTTCGCTAGCCCCAGTTTCCCTCCCTTAGTCGTCGCTTAAGCTAGATCTCATTAGGTTTTGGAGCATGGGGCTATGAAGTCGGCTAAAACTGGCGTGCGGTCATCTAAGGTAGCCTCTACCGAGGTGGAGTGTTCTGAGCCGTCCAGTGTTGGGCTGTTTCTGGGCCACCTTTGAGTACTGCTGTTGTTTTGGGGGTTTGTTCCGTTGTTAGTTCCGATTCTGGGCTGCCGATCTCTCATCCCCATCTCTTCCAGCGAAGGTAATTCCTGTGCCCTCATTTTCTTCCTCTTCGATTGGGGTTGTATGTGGAATATGAAATTTTGACCTTTTGTTAGTGTAGTGCAATTAACTGTACTAAAAGCTTATGTTATAACATTGTAATAGTTATAGCATGAAATGTGGAATCTGATTTCTGTGGCATTGTAATATACAAATCCCAGTCTAATTTTTTGTGAAATCAAACTCCTAAAGATCAGATAAATCAAACAGTTTACAGGTAAAAACTGATTGTAAGATAATTTTTGCCTTTATGTACAAAATTTATTACTAATTTGAAAAAAAGTGTAAATGTTTATATGTACAAAATATACAGTTGTACATATAAGTATTATATTCAAGATTAAACTAAATCATATCTTTAAATACACTTCATATCCTACGTATTAACCGAGCACCACCGGACTAGATATAATTATATGCAACCTAATACTAATGCAACTGTTTTTTAATATTACTTTCAAGCATATGTCTACTTATAGTTATGAGTTTGACATAGTATATTAATTCATGGGGCATTTGAATCATGACAGCCACCCTAGAAAATGGGCTATAACATGAGAAGGCCTTTTCGCTTTCCAATTGAAGAAAAGCTTTGATGGAACAAACTCAAATAGGAAATTAGGATATTTTATTTCTAAAAGTTAGCTTATTATACTTAATACACTTTCAAACCTTCAGTAATGATGCAATTCACAAAAATAGCTTAGTAATTAAAAATTCCCCATGTTTGAAATACAAACTTCATCTCATTGTTGATTGTAATCAAGTTAATTTTAATTTAATAAAGTACGACACTAAACTATGAGAACTTTTGATGGACATAAATTAGCAGCCATATTTCATTTAGTAGTTATTTATCTTTCCAAATGATTACATAGCATGTGTGCTCCTTTTCTAATGGAGCTTACAAAATGCTAAAGAAGATGAATATCTAAGAAGATTGCATGGTCTCTAGAGTATATCATAGATTTCAAAGATACCATCGAAACAAGAGTTGTTTTAAACCCTATTGTTTTTAACAAGTTGAAAACTAAAATATTCATAGTGATGTTAGAAAAATGGGTGAGCTGTAAACCCAGTTTTTTTTCCTCCATAAATACCAATAAATCTACAAATAATCATGATTGGATTGCTTTAAAAATGTGTGAAGTTTGTCTGGAGCAATTATTATCGATTTCTTGAAAGCAGTCAATGATATTGAATTGGTTTTCTGCATTCTGTTTTAGTGTGATAACAAATTTAAGGATATTGTTTTGTTTTTGGTGTAGAAAAACATGCCCAGGGATTGTGCTAACTCCCTTACATTTCCCGATAAAAGCATTTCAGTTAGCTTTTGATCCTATTAGCAGTATAAAATATTGGAAACTCACATTAGTACAATTTACTTACTTATGTGGTAAAAGGTTGTTTGTATAATGCCTCTTTTCCGAGCATTTCTGCATAATTTACTACTGCATAATATTACTTCCTTTTTCTCGGTTGTAGTGTTTTCATTTGTCCTAGGTGTTTAAAGTTTAAAATTTAGCTAGCTCAATAATTGATGGCTATAGTAATAGCGGGAAAGTGATATTTTTTTAATCGTTATTGTTGAATCCATTTATCTTAGTTTCAGGCTTTTCGTTAATATATGTTTTCTCAGTAGCTGACACAGAATTACATAGTTAAAATTTGCATTTTTTTAATTAGTCGATGTAGTATGTCTCTTTTTCATTCGATTGAAATTTTTATGTTATATGCATTATTTAGACTGTGTGTTTCTACTCATCCTTTGTGTTTAAAGATTAAATTGAGTTCAGCACACTTTATTGCATGCTGCATGTTTTTCATTAATGATGAGTTGTAATGCTTGGTATGTGCAGTGTGCATCAACTGGTTGCTAAATTGAGTCAATTTGGCACAAAACAGTTTCGGCAAGCAAGGCAATGCATAATTTGTGTTTGATATTAAGATGCGTGCATTCCCTTGATGTTTTACTTTCATGTCACTATCATAGTTGGTTTGGTGGACATGTTTTACAGAAATTTCTACACTTCTACATCAAGAATATGCCTTTTTAGATACTTTTGCTGACATATGCCTCTTATTTTTTAAGGTTGAAATGGTAGGAAAATAAATAAGTCTAAGCAAAGCTGAACCTACATGGTTATTCATTATCATTTAAACTAAAATTATAAAGAAAATTTATTATGTTTTATTAAAATTTTATGATAAAACAAAGAGTTACTTGAATTTCTATCACAACACAATGATAAACTAAAATTATAAAGAAAATTTATTATGTTTTGTAAAGAGAATTATGATTAATTGAATTTCTAGCAAGTACCTAACTAGAAATCTAAAGGATAAGCCCCATTTTTGTTACAATTATGCTATAATATAGAACACACCTCTGTTTTTACACATGATCAACTTTACTTTGTTAAATTATATTAAATTGCACAATTGCATAATTGTTTCTTTTCATAAATTCTCCATGCAGCTAGGTCTGAAAGGCAAGGCACTTCCTCCGCATTCACCCGATGAAATTTTCTTCCACGGACTGAAGAGAACAACTAAAATCTATCTTTTAACATGGTATATGGTGAGTGCTATATAGTGACGCATCATAAATATTGCATGTTTTGATAACTATACCCATGTTAAATATTAGGAATTAACTTATTATAACACAAAAGGTCACTGATAGACTCCTTTACTGTCTATGAATTCCAAACTGAATCTAAAGGCTGTTAGCTAACTGGGATATTATGAAACACAAACTCCTTATGTATGAAAGGTCATATATCTCAAGTAGTAGATTACTTCTTAATAATGTTAATGAATGTGTATTTATGTGTCATGCTTTTTTTGATACACTTGATGGCAATAACCGATTATCTTGGATGTTAGTAATATAGAGGAAGCTACCACATTTTTTAATGGATATAACACCATTCGATATTGATAAAGGTTCGTAGCAGAAGGTTCATGTAGCTAGTGTGATTATCGAGGTCATCACAGTGAGTTAGTTTGTATCCCCAATTAAGAACACCTGCCCTAGAGATGTACATATTTGATAGTGGATGTATATGTAATTTTGCTTAGTAAAAAATTATACTTATGATTAGATAGTGTTTTATAGGTCAAAAAAATTATACTTATGACTAGATAGTGTTTTATAGGTATTATCTACCTACCACGTTGCTTAATACAAAACTAAATTTTGTTAGTTTTTTTGTAGAATGACTGAAGCACATTTCGTTCTAGGCATGGCAGTGACTAAAATAAGTAGCAGGCTTTAAGGGTTCTCAAATATTATTGCATGTCAACTTATATATATTAATAAGAACAATTAAATTCAATCCTCGGAACATGCAAAACTTACATACCATGTTTCCATCTTCCGTCATGGTTGTCATTTTCTTATTATATCTTATTTTAACAGTATGGTGGTTAGATTCATGACTTTTGAGCTTATTTACATTTTGGATAAATGTTGATAAAAACTATATCTTGCTAGCACTAAATTATACATTTGACCCTCTTCATTAGGCACATCTAGCACATGAATGCTGGACTTATCTTTACTATATTGTTAAAAATTTGTCCTATATCCTCTCTTCCCCCATATGCCGCTCCATGAAAATTCAGTCTTGACTCCTCTCTTCTCCCTATATTTAGCAGCGATGTTTTATGTTAATGTAACCGTGATTGCAATATTTTTAATGATGCATGTAGGTAATTTTCTTCAAGTAGCGCCCTTGTAGCAAATCTATTCTGGCTGCACAACTCGACAAGTATGATTCCTCTATCATCTCTCAATGGTTACATGTTACAAAATATGTGGTGTAAACATGTAAATGCAACTATTTTGGTACCAGTTAGTCGATCTTTTTTTCCAGTTCAGGTAAATTGCATCAACATTTTGACAAGGCCGGTTTTATTAGTTAATTATATTTTCTTCACATAATAAGTCCTATTTATGTTACAAACTATTTTGAGGAAACAATTCTTAGCCAAACATGAGTCAAGAATGAGAGTTTCCCTTGCCTACTTTTAGTGGTGATATTAAAAAAAGAATATGGGAGATGTTATAAGTTTCAACAATCTAAAATGATGATGCATATGTCAATAATCTCCAACCATATAACACATTTTCCATCATTTCTAAGTAAATGTGAGTTTTATTGCAATTATTTTTAAGAAATATTTGAGCTCTTTTTTTATTTAACTAATGGTTGGATCGCTATGACCATTATATAGTGGTGATCTCCTATAAGTCATCAGTATATATGTTCTTCATGTATGTAACCTTCTTTTGATAGGAAGAAATTAGTTTTATGGGATGTGGGCTTTATAAATAGTTTGATAAAAGATAGTTGGCAGTTATGAAAATTGAAGAGTTTGCAGTTTAGTGGATGAGATGGTTGAGTATTTTGTGTTTTCAACTCCATTTGATTACTAGGGAAGCAACAATTAAAAATTGTATCCCTTTTGTAGTCGATTTTCGAACCCAAGAATAAAGAATATATGAATTTCGTTTTAGCTGTCAATGTCGTTCGAAGATGATTGTAAATAACTACTAAGGATTGCAGACGAGATCCATTTTTGCAAATAAAATTAGGTAATAATCTATCATTAAAGTATAAACCAAAGTTTAAATCCTAGCTATTTTAACTGTTAGTAGTTTGAGATAATTTGAGAAGCTTTTCGGTTTATTAGTTTTTGAAGTCATAATGACTTTAATATATATACAATCAACAACTCACGTTTCATGTCCTTTTCGTTCTATTTCAATCATTCAAGTGATAACTAAGGTTTGAATTAACAACGTAATGAACCATGAGGCTAAATTTAATATCATAATAAACAACTTATTTATTCCTCCATGTATACATATAAATAGATAGAAGTGAATTTGATCTTCTCATCTTATTGGTTTCATGAAATTACTAGATATGATCATTTGTTATGTGATAATAGCAAGTAGTTCTATTACATGTTTACAGTAAATTCTAAAATAATTTGGACTACCTATTATATGAGTATAGCTAAAACAATACGTCTTTAAAAAAAGCAGTTAGGTAATATTATGCATATTATCTTTATAGTATTCTATTATAAGTATATATATATATATATAGTATAAAATTGAAATATTTATATGAACCATCTCATGAGTTGTCATATCTATAACCTCTTTATCATAAGATTACTATGATATTTAAGTGTGCCAATTATTACTTCATTTTAGCATAAACATGTTAGTATGCACAAACATGTTAGTATGTTCAGCCAGATATACATGTGGAACAATGGCTATATCACCATGAATGGATAAAGTGATTATAGATCATTTTGTTTTCATTTTTATTGCACGTTATTCTTTAAGATAGTATTTAGTTCATGATTTGAAGTTCTACTCATATTATTTTTATTGTTGGACTGTAGTCTTCAAATATGTCTGATATCCTACTATTACTTATATAGTGATTTCCATTATATTTACACAATGAAAGCAATGAATAAATCTCACCTCAACTTCTTATACCGTGTTATCCATGTTTACATAATGTTACATATACGTCTAAAATCACACCTCAACTTTTTATACCGTGTTATTATGAATTTGAAACATATTATTATATACAAAAGCACAAATAATCATTTGGAAGCACAAATGTTAAAAATTTAACATAAATAATAAAATTTTATTCTAATCATTGGTGAATCCCATAAAATAAAGCCAGCTCCAAAAAAAATGCATATTCCACTTCCTTTCATTTCTGTAAATTCTTCATTGATGGTATAATTTTAACCCCTTGATTTTATTGCACACGGTAATGTTTTCCATTTTCCTCTTTGCTTTGTCAAAATTTGCTTTCCACTTCTCACTTCGGTTATATTTAATTTGATGCTTTTACAACCACTTCGTATTTAGATCCATGCGCCGACTGCATCAAAATATGTAAGCATTATTATTATTTCATTGGTTTGATGGCCCATTGTAGGGTGTTATCCTCTTTTCGCAGCATTCGTGCTCAAATATAAGGTTGATTAGTTTTTCAAATTTTGACTTACCTACTAAAGTTTCTTTTATTAAAAACAATACGAATTTTTCTCTTTGGTTAGCTTTAGTTAGATTTGTTTACCAGTTTCACATTTTCGTAGACTTAAATTTGATTTAAATTGTTATTTTATAAAAAAATACCATGTACTCTGATTTGAATTACTCTACATGATTTGAATTAGTAAAGCATCATAAAATATTATAGCTATAGTTAATTGTTTTAGTTGATTATGATACTTTTATAGTTTTAGTAAAAAAAATCACTAAATAAATTAATGTACTGAAAATCTCAATCGACTCCCAAAGGCACAACTGTTATTAAATTTATATTTGAAAATTCAAAGTAGAGAATGATCCACACACTGAAAATTAATTTGTCATACGATCAGGATACTATTGGTTGCGAATGTACTTACATATTTTTCTCTATGGGCACTGAAATTTATTGGAAAAATTGATAGAAACAAAATTGTAGAATTCAGTCTATTACCATAGGTCTTACATAAGGTTTAAGAATCTCTCAAATAATTACATGTAGTGTACGTTTGAAATTTTAAGTATGAATGTAATGTAAAAACAATTGGTGTGATATTGGTACGTGATTCTTTTTTGTTCTTCATCTGAAAGTTTGGATGATAGCTTTAGTTATTGAGGTGGTTATGCTTCTAATTTTGTAATCTTTACTGCAAAATTTAAGATTTGCTTTCTACTTTGACGAAACTTTCCCATATCGAGTAAGCTTTTCCAAAATTTCCAAATATTTAATTTAACGAATTTTTCCCTTCTTCCAACCATATCATAAACAAGCTAAATTTAATTGAATAATATAGAACAGTGCGCAAGAGACAAGAATAGTGCGGGCATAATATCTACCATGTTTTAATTTCATATTGGTTTTGTTACAACTTTCACAGTGAATGTAGATTTCAGGTTATAGAAATATGCAAGTACAAAATACATTTAAACATTCCTTCTGGAACTAAATATTTTATTATTCTTTGCTGTAAGTATAAATGACTTCAGTGTTGAAATAGTTTACCCGGCTAAAATGCAAAAGTTAACAACAAGATAACGGCTGCCACTTAATATGAAGACCAAATTTGTACAAACAAAGCTGATTTTGATTTCTCCACATCCTCCTAAAATTATACTTATCCACTACTGTTTATACTATGTATGAACATGAATTCTGAAAACCATTCTCTGTTAAATCATCTTGCTGTCTTATTTCTCTCTGCCCAGTTTGATTTTTCATTGACGTTTGCACCAGTTGTTGTTACAATAACATTACCAATGTTCTGGGCATTCTCTGAAACCCCAGCCTACAAACTATATATATTGGAGTCCATCAAATATAAACCTAGAAGAACAACTATGAAGCTACAGATCATGTTACTCTTTTGTTATCATACCTTTTTCATAAAGCTAGATAGTTATGCATTCAGTCTATATATTTGCTATACCAATTATGATAGGTATATTCATATTTATTAATATATTGATTCAGTAAACTTATTTCTTTGTCAATACTTATCGTATATATCAACAATATCATACACTTTTTTTCCGTCTGTGTGTTGAAGTCATTTAAAAAATAATGTTGACACAATCAAATATAGGTCACAATTTGTATGCTACATCAAAATATGCCTCTATTTCATAGTGGAAACATTATTTTATTACACTTTGATCCTATTTTTTACAGTACCCCTTCTTTTTACTACTTAGTGCATCTGCTGTTTTTTTATTTGATTAATTATTTATTTATTTCCTTATGTATTGACAGGTATATCTTCCCATTTAAAACCTTATGCCTACATTTATGTTTGGTAGGGTAATACTATTTCACATTACTTCCTTTAGATAGAAAATTCTTATTATTTTAAAAATATTTTAATTCTTTAATTGCATGTAAAATATTTTTACCATACCCGTGTGCGAAGCACGGGTTCACACTAGTTTCTACCATAATACTCAAATATATTTTCTTGCATAAGATTCAACTAAGTCTTCGGTTTTTTCCCAACCTTAATACATTACCAGAATTCAATTGAAACAATTAAATAAAATCCAAACATTCAAGATCATTACAAAACACCAAAATTAGAATTATAAAACTTCCAAGATTACATGCAAATAGTTCATTCTAAGCTCTTATTTAATTCTAATTTAGCATGCTTATCCAAACATTCTCACTAGCCATAGCAGCTTCCTATTTAGAACCAGCATTCCCTGAAAGAGCATTAGAGGCTGCCCCATTTTAATGAGACACCCCAGATGCCATAAGCAAACAAGGGTCAGATACAAGATCTGGTATGAGCAATATCAGAAATTCCATGATATTAAGTAGTTAAATGAGACATAAGCATTTTGTACAAGTTTGCATAACTTCTCTAATCAATTTGCCTGGCTTGTTTCTGATATATTATGCATATATGATCAGTATTAAAACTAATTATGTACACACTTTCAATTATGCAAACATACATGTCAAATAGAGATACTCAGGAATTATCATAGCTCCAATCCAACCATCCTAGGAATAATTCAAGTTCCTATTTCATCATTCTAGGGTTGCATTTACCAAATTAATTCCTAGCCTCATCTGCCATAAAGGAACCACGGGGACACATTGCAATAAAATAATTCACAATATTGCACAAAGATCTCAGGGCTTAAACAAACCATGTGCCAACTTGCATACTTTAAATATAACAAGCATTTCCGCAGTCTTCTTGGCTCACAATCCTTAGTTTATTTACTAAGTGTTCATGTTTGATCCAATCATGAGATAGCTAGCTGATTAAATCACAGTGTACATGAAACATTACTTAAAACTTGCAAGCATACTTCAAAGGCAAGCTAATATTCATATCCAGGGGAAATCATACTTCTCAAATATTCTGGCTCAAAGAAAATACAAGAATATTTACAACTGTGAATAGAGACTAGGCATGTGGGTTATTATTGTTTCATAAGCAACCATGTTTGAACTAAATTCAAGATCTAGCTTAAACAAGATTTATGGCTCATGGGTTTTCTTTTTGATCAAGGGTTCAGCACTTTTGGGTATTTCCATTGCACCCATGAATCTTTCATTTGAGCCTCAACACTTACACAAGTGTAATGCAACTCATATATATATTTTGATTTCTGTATTTTCCATGCCATGTCTAAACCATTTACAAGTATTCTCTATTTACTTTCATGATTTCATACTTTAACATTTCTGGGTGTAACCAAACAGAGCAAAATACTCAACCATCAAAGCAATCAAAAGCATTCATAAACACCCATTAAAGCATCCATTAAAACCATAGTAATAAAATCAGAAATATGTAGAAAAATAACATAAACTTGGCTGCCTCATAACAGGACTTAATGCCATGGGTTTAGTGAGATTACTCACAGAAAATGCTCCTTTTGCTTAATCCCGAAAAGAAACTATTTGAAACTTTGCCTTTCTTCTTGCAATATTTTTCTTCTTTGTTTTCTTAAATGTCTCGGGTAGAAAGTGATTTTTCTGGTTTAAACTTGGATTTATAAGAGAGGTTTTCTAGGGTTTTACAAATGTAAAATCTCATTCTTACCCTGGCCAGTGCTCATGCATTTTGCATTTCTCATTTGCTTATTCATACCCTTAGTACCCCGGCCATGTAATGCTTATTTCCCTTTTTCTTTTCCAGAATATCTATTTTGTTCTCTTTCTAAATCATGACAATTGTGTGACATTGTCACTTGTTTATTTTCTAAAAATCCTCCTTTCTATTTTCTGCCTAAAGCAATTGTTTTGCTTACAATATGTCTTTTGCTATTTTAATGTTATGCTTTCCCTTGCTTATTTCTTTTTAATACTATCAGTAATTATAGAAATGTACATATGCATACATATCTTATATAAGTTCGCTTAACTTCTCCTAAGTCACAGAAAGACATACACATATATATGTGCATATTTTTTCAAATTCTTATCCAATTTATCCTGGGTTTAAATTAAGTAAAATCTGTTTATTGGTTCAAACAAAACTTGCTTTGTCTAATTTTCTAAAATAATCCATATAAATCCAGAAATCAAATATCCATGTCTGGTTTGATAATTTTCATTACAAAATCATGTTTGTAAGGCTTTTCCAGTTCTTGTTTTAATTTCAGGAAATTTGGAGTTCTTCCTCGTGCCATATCAGTGTGCACGTGCACACATGCACACACACTTGCACACAATTAATTCCATACATTCCTATACAAATAAATTCATATATTTTCAAAATTCAACCAAAATAAGGTTTCATGAATTTCTGGGGCATTACAATCACCCCACCTTTTTAGGAATTGTGTCCTCACAATTTTCTCATTTTTACTTTAAAAATTTCCAGATTTTTATAAAACCTATCAAACATTGCACAAGCAAACAATTCAGTCAAAACAACCATACATATTAAACTTTTTAGGAAATTAGAATTTACCTTCCACTGCAAAAAGCTTAGGGTAATCCATCTTTATCTTATCCTCTAACTCCCATGTACAATCATTAGGGTCTAGGCTCCACTGAACCTTCACCAATTTTAGAGTTTTGCTCCTCAACTTCTTTTCCTCTTTAGCTAAAATCCCCATTGGTTCTTTCTCATAGACCAAATCAGGATTTATTTGAACTTGAGTGGGTTTCTCTAGAATTTACTCTTTATCATGCACCCATCTCCTAAGTTGTGACACATGAAATACATTGTGCATTGCACTCATCTCTTCTGGTAGCTCCAACTAGTATGCTAATGAACCTACTCTTTCCAAAATCTTGTAAGGTCCAACATATCTTGGGGTAAGTTTTCCCTGCTTGCCAAACCTCAACACCTTCTTCATAGGTGAAACTTTGATGAAAACATAATCACCAACTTCATATTCCACCTGCTTCCTCCTTACATCTGCAAACTTCTTTTGCCTATCTTGAGCTGCTGCCATTCTTCTCCTCACAAGCTCAATTTTCTCTGTAGTCTCTTTAACATACTCAGGCCCTAAGATAGCCCTTTCTCCTGCTTCAACCCAACATATTGGTGACAAGCATGGTTTGCCATACAAGGCTTCAAATGGTGCCATGCCTATGATGCTTTGATAACTATTGTTATATGTAAATTCAGCCAAGTGGAGGTGATCTTCCCAATTAACTCCAAAGTCCAATGCACATGCCCTCAACAAATCCTCCAAAACTTTGTTTATTACTTCATTTTGACCATCTGATTGGGGGTGGTATGCAGTACTCAAGCATAACTCACTCCCCATGGCTTCTTGAAAGCTCTTCCAAAATCTGGATGTAAAGATTAGGTCCCTATCACTCACTATAGTTTTAGGAATTCCATGCAACCTTACTACTTCTTTCATGAATATTTGAGCTAGTTTAGGTGCATTTCTTTCTGCCTTCACTGGTATAAAGTGTGCCACTTTAGTCAATCTATCAACTACTACCCAAATGCTTGTATTTCCTCTCTTTGATCTAGGCAGACCATCTATGAAATCCATAGATATATCTTCCCACTTCCACTATGGTATGCTTAGAGGTTGCAATAGGCCTGAGGGTCTTTGGGTTTCTGCCTTGACTTGATGGCAAGTCATACACTTTGCAACATGTTTGGCCACATCTGATTTCATCCCTCTCCACCAATAATCACTTTTTAGGTTTTGGTACATTTTGGTGCTGCCTGGATGTATGGAATATTTACTCCTATGGTATTCATTAAGTATCTCTTCCTTCAACCCTATATCTTCTGGAACACATATCCTACCTTTATTCCTTAAGTAACCATTCTTATCAGTGTGGTAGTTTGCTACTTCTTCTCCTTTTTCTATTAGAGTTTTCTTTTCTAATAAATCTGGATCTTCCTCTTGCATTTTCCCCACTTTCAAAATTAAATCTGATTGCAAAGTTATCAAACTTAATTTTCCTTTACTCCCTTCTTCAATCATCTCCATGTTCACCTCATTGTTTTCCTCAATTTCCAAATCAGTAAGTAGAGATAAAATTCTAAACTCTTCTATCATTAACATGGCTACTTTTGCATGCTGCCTGCTCAAAGCATCTACAACCTTAATAGCTTTTCCTGGAGTATAAAGTATGTCTAAATCATATGTTGCTAGAAACTTAACCCATCTATGCTGCCTCATATTCAAATCTTTTTGTGAAAAGAGATATTTCAATGCTTTATGGTCAGTGTATAAAATAAACTTAGCACCTAGAAGATAATGTCTCCAGAGCTTTAGTGCATACACCACTACTGCCAACTCAAGATCATGGGTTGCATACCTTGATTCATGTGGCTTCAATTGTCTTGATGCATAGGCTATAACTTGATCTTGCTGCATCAATACAGCTCCTAGCCCAGAACCACTTGCATCAGTATAAACAATCAAATCCTCATTTCCCTCTGGTACTCTCAACACTGGTGCATTGACTATGGCCTCCTTGATTTTACTAAAGACTTGCTCACATTTCTCAGTCCATATAAAGGGTTGGTTCTTTCTAGTTAGGTTGGTAAGAGGTGATGACATCTTAGAAAAATCCTTTATAAATCTTCTATAATACCCTGCCATCCCCATAAATGACCTAACTTCTCCTACTGTGCTTGGTCTTTTCCATGCTTGGATAGCCACAATTTTATTGGGGTTCACTGAAATGCCTTTGGCAGATATAACATGCCCAAGGAAATGCACTTCTTCTTTCCAAAATGCACACTTAGAAAACTTTGCTTTTAAATCTTTTTCTCTTAATCTAGAAAAAACAAGGTGGAAGTGATTTTCATGTTCCTCTACTGTTTTAGAATAAATCAAAATATCATCAATAAAAATCAATACAAACTTGTCTAAATAATCCCTGAATATCCTATTCATCAAGTCTACAAAGTATGATGGGGCATTTGTCAACCCAAATGGCATGACAAGAAACTCATATAAACCATACCTAGTCTTAAACGCTGTATACTTAACACTTGAGTCCTCAACCTTCATCTGATGGAATCCAGATGCCAAGTCTAACCTAGAAAATATTTTTGCTCCACTAAGTTGATCAAAAAGATCATCAATTCTAGGTAAGGGGTACTTGTTTTTGATAGTGACTTTGTTTAGCTCCCTGTAATCTATACACATCCTTAAAGTACCATCATGTTTTCTTACAAACACTACTGGAGCACCCCAGCATGAATTACTTGGTCTTATAAATCCTTTGCTTTCCAATTCTTCTAACTATTTCTTCAACTCCTTCAACTCACTTGGCCCCATCCTAGTGGGTTTCTTAATAATTGGACTTGCTCCTGGTATGAGACTAATCTGAAATTCCACTGGTCTGTGGTGTGGAACACCCTTAACTTCTCCAAACACATCCAAGTATTTGTTAATTATGGGGATTTCTTCAATAGAAGGCTCACTGGAATCCTTATCTAAGTCAATCAAATGATATAATTTCCTTTCTTTGGCTACTTCACACAAAATTGTGATTCTTTGGCCTCTAGAATTTTGTAATGATATGGTGGATGAGTCTAAATTAATTATGGCTTTGTATTGCCTTAACCAGTCTACACCCAATATAACACCTATATTTGGGTAATTTAAAACATATAAATTGGAAATAAACATATTTCCTCCTATGTTTAATTCCACATCCACACAAATCATGTTTAAAACACTAGAACTTCCCAATGGGCTTTGCACTAACAAAGGGGTTTCAACCAGTATGCAATTTAATTTAAGCAATGCAACTAATTCATGGGAAATCAGAGAATGTGTTGCCCCTGTATCATACACTACTGATATGGGTAGGGTACAAATAAATAAGGTACCTTCCACTTGACCATGGTTTTCTGCAATAGCTTCTACTGTGGATTTGCTTTTGCTCTCCAAACTTGCTAGCTTCCCTTGCTATTTATACTCAGGGCAATTTCTCTTGATATGTCCCTCCTTACCACATAGGTAGCACTTGAAAGCTCCTCCCTTCAATTCTGGACACCTTGGTTTGATATGTCCTTCTTTTCCACAATGATGACACACTATTTTCCTCTTTGTATCAGTGGTCTTAGTATCATTGGTTTTCTTGCTTTCTGTCTCCTCCTTCTTTTTGTCATAGGGGTGATACCTTCCCTTATTTTTCTTGTTGTTGTTGTTCTTAAAACTCCTATACTTCTCCCTCTCCTTGTCATGTTGCTCAAACTTTAAGGCCAGATCAATGACTTGATCAAAGGTTTTATCTGCATATGGCAACATAGCCCTACTAAGCCCTGGGTTTAAACCCTTAATATACCTATCATTCTTTGATGCCTCATCAGCCACAAGCATAGCTCCATACTTAGACAAGCCCTCAAACCTTTGAGTATACTCAGTCACATTAAAGGTTCCCTGCCTAAGTCTGATGAATTCTTCAAGCAATAGAGTTTTGGCTGATGCTGGAATAAATCTAGCTTCCAACATCTCCTTGAATTGATTCCAAGTGATTTCATTCTCAATCCTCCCAGCTATGACTACCTTCCACCAGCTTAAAGCCACACCTTTCAGTTGTCTTGAGGCCACTTGCCTCTTCCTTTGATCATCCAATTGCATGTCATTGAAAATTCTGTCTAGTGTTCTCAACCATGCTTGAATTTCCATCACATTTTCAGTCCCTTCAAAGCACTTGAATCCCAAATTGGTATAAGTCTTTAATAGTTTTGAAAGTTCCTCATGTGGGTTCTCAAGTCTCTTCCCTACTCCATCCCTTAAAGCCCTCATAAAGTCTTGCATATCAAGCATTTGTGGTGCACTTGATCCTGTATTGTGATGAGATCCTCTTCCTACCATGATTGGATAACTAGGGTATGGGTAGATAGGGCTAGTTTATCATGAGTATTTTTCTTTTGCTATAAATTTCTACCTAAATTATTATTTTACTCAAACAAACAAACAGTACATACATATGGTTATAGTACTTCAATCAATCAATACAATCATTCTTAGCTATGTATAGTTTTAACATAGCTCTGATACCAAATGAAATGACCCTATTTATTTTACCTAATTTTTACTAGGATTTTTTTTTTACATTAATAAATTTCCTAGAGTCATTTAGCCTTTCTATTAAATTATCCATGATCCTAATTTTTCTACTAATATATTTATATCAGTTCATTAATAAATATATTCACATACATGTGAAGATGTATGTGACCCTCTTGCTTGGATCAGAGTGTTGGTAAGCAAGAGTGCATCCTGATTGAATTTGAATTTCTAGTCAACCAGTACATAACTCATTTTCCTTTGTTTTGATATTTGGGTCATGAGAGTGAATCTCATAATCATATATGATTTATGCCTAGTAATTTTGATCATTCTTTTGGTGATTGCCTGTTAGTTTAACTTAGCAAAGTGATCTCAGATTATATAGCAAGTCATCATAGTTTTAATCTAATTGTTTGATATTTGATCAAAAGCCAGAAAGAAAAATGATATACACATTTATCATTTTCAACATGAGTGATTTTATCACAAATTCCTTTACTTATAACCAAGCCAGTTGAGTGATTCATTCACAATTTATATAGTTGTGTTTCTCTGAATCAATTCCATTCCCTAATCCCTGAGTTACCTCAGCTTGCATCCTAATTTAAAGGTTGCTTTACTGGATTTAGAAAATCCAGATTTTATGGTTATTTAACAAAAGTAGTATTTAAGTAATATGTGTGCATATCAGATGTATTGTGCTCTCTGGACTAAGAAAGCTACTCAAAATAAAAGTGAATTGCTCAAGTATTTGAAAATGTCTTTGTACATGCATTTGCAAAGAAAGCATCAGATTTTACAAAGTGCATTTTCTTCCTTTAAACCCAAAAACTCTGGTCATCTTGATCAACCCAAACCTCACTCCTTTTGAGGTGGGTTAACCTTATGACTAGGTCATCAAAACATTAGTGCCTGGCTATTGCAATGTAAATTCAGATACAAGATACTTGAAAAATCCCTTAAAACATATACACATCATAAACCAGTGTTCAAAAATACATAATTTCTTTTATCAAAATACTTCAGCATATAGACACAAAACTCTTTAAAGAATATTCTTAACCAAACTCAGATTTTAACCTCAAAACTTAAAGCTTTTAAGTGACTCAAGATTGACTAATACGATATATATATATGTATCCATTTCTCAAATATAGGCATATATCATCTATAGATTTCTACCATAATACTCAAATATATTTTCTTGCATAAGATTCAACTAAGTCTTTGGTTTTTTCCCAACCTTAATACATTACCAGAATTCAATTGAAACAATTAAATAAAATCCAAACATTCAAGATCATTACATAACAACAAAATCAGTATTATAAAACTTCCAAGATTACATGCAAATAGTTCATTCTAAGCTCTTATTTAATTCTAATTTAGCATGCTTATCCAAACATTCTCACTAGCCATAGCAGCTTCCTATTTAGAACTAGCATTCCCTGAAAGAGCATTAGAGGCTGCCCCATTTTAATGAGACACCCCAGATGCCATAAGCAAACAAGGGTCAGATACAAGATCTGGTATGAGCAATATCAGAAATTCCATGATATTAAGTAGTTAAATGAGACATAAGCATTTTGTACAAGTTTGCATAACTTCTCTAATCAATTTTCCTGGCTTGTTTCTGATATATTGTGCATATATGATCAGTATTAAAACTAATTATGTACACACTTTCAATTATGCAAACATACATGTCAAACAGAGATACTCAGGAATTATCATAGCTCCAATCCAACCATCCTAGGAATAATTCAAGTTCCTATTTCATCATTCTAGGGTTGCATTTACCAAATTAATTCCTAGCCTCATATGCCATAAAGGAATCACGGGGACACATTGCAATAAAATAATTCACAATATTGCACAAAGATCTCAGGGCTTAAACAAACCATGTGCCAACTTGCATACTTTAAATATAACAAGCATTCCAGCAGTCTTCTTGGCTCACAATCCTTAGTTTATTTACTAAGTGTTCATGTTTGATCCTATCATGAGATAGCTAGGTGATTAAATCACAGTGTACATGAAACATTACATAAAACTTGCAAGCATACTTCAAAGGCAAGCTAATATTCATATCCAGGGGAAATCATACTTCTCAAATATTCTGGCTCAAAGAAAATACAAGAATATTTACAACTGTGAATAGAGACTAGGCATGTGGGTTATTATTGTTTCATAAGCAACCATGTTTGAACTAAATTCAAGATCTAGCTTAAACAAGATTTCTGGCTCATGGATTTTCTGTTTGATCAAGGGTTCAGCACTTTTGGGTATTTCCATTGCACCCATGAATCTTTCATTTGAGCCTCAGCACTTACACAAGTGTAATGCAACTCATATATATATTTTGATTTCTGTATTTTCCATGCCATGTCTAAACCAGTTACAAGTATTCTCTATTTACTTTCATGATTTCATACTTTAACATTTCTGGGTGTAACCGAACAGAGCAAAATACTCAACCATCAAAGCAATCAAAAGCATTCATAAACACCCATTAAAGCATCCATTAAAACCATAGTAATAAAATCAGAAATATGTAGAAAAATAACATAAACTTGGCTGCCTCATAACAGGACTTAATGCCATGGGTTTAGTGAGATTACTCATAGAAAATGCTCCTTTTGCGTAATCCCGAAAAGAAACTCTTTGAAACTTTTCCTTTCTTCTTGCAATATTTTTCTTCTTTGTTTTCTTAAATGTCTCGGGTAGAAAGTGATTTTTATGGTTTAAACTTGGATTTATAAGAGAGGTTTTCTAGGGTTTTACAAATGTAAAATCTCATTCTTACCCTGGCCAGTGCTCATGCATTTTGCATTTCTCATTTGCTTATTCTCACCCTTAGTACCCCGGCCATGTAATGCTTATTTCCCTTTTTCTTTTCCAGAATATCTATTTTGTTCTCTTTCTAAATCATGACAATTGTGTGACATTGTCACTTGTTTATTTTCTAAAAATCCTCCTTTCTATTTTCTGCCTAAAGTAATTGTTTTGCTTGCAATATGTCTTTTGCTATTTTAATGTTATGCTTTCCCTTGCTTATTTCTTTTTAATACTATCAGTAATTATAGAAATGTACATATGCATACATATCTTATATAAGTTCGCTTAACTTCTCCTAAGTCACAGAAAGACATACACATATATATGTGCATATGTTTTTCAAATTCTTATCCAATTTATCCTGGGTTTAAATTAAGTAAAATCTGTTTACTGGTTCAAACAAAACTTGCTTTGTCTAATTTTCTAAAATAATCCATATAAACCCAGAAATCAAATATCCATGTCTGGTTTGATAATTTTCATTACAAAATCATGTTTGTAAGGCTTTTCCAGTTCTTGTTTTAATTTCAGGAAATTTGGAGTTCTTCCTCGTGCCATATCAGTGTGCACATGCACACATGCACACACACTTGCACACAATTAATTCCATACATTCCTATACAAATAAATTCATATATTTTCAAAATTCAACCAAAATAAGGTTTCATGAATTTCTGGGGCATTACAGAAGCAGAGGGCGGAGGAAGTTGGTTGCGTGCGAGGCCGAGAGAGGAGAGGCTAATGGCGAAAGCTTTGGTTAGGGGGCATGCTACAGGGAGAAAAATATAATGACAAAGCTTTATATTACATGTGTATATAGACGAACAATTGCTTCAGGAAACAAAGAGACGTGTGCAACTAGATTATATTATATATAATTTAATTTTAATAAATATTGAATAGACGAACGGAGATAAGATGAACCACCAAAATATTAGATAGTGGTAGCAAAAGTCACGCAAGTTGACTTCAGTGAAATATCAATAATTATTGACTATTGGTTGCCTCAAAATACAAACGAAAGTTGACAGAACACAAAAGGTCTCAATTGGGTACCAATATGGCAAAACGTTTCACAGATTTCGCCGTGATTCGGACATCGAAACACACAATTGAATATGCTGCAGAGATCAGCACGACGAGACGATCAAAACGGTATACATATATCAATTGTATGATCACCCTGTCAAAAGTCGATAATCGGTACAGAAAATGCTGCTAATTTGCCAAAAATAAGATAGACGAAGCCATAGCAGTCTGAATTTGGCGAAACGAAATATGACGTCTCACTCAAAAGATGATTTACAAATTTTTTATATAAAAATATTCAAGTTTGGCAAATATTTTTATTATCATCAAATATTAACTGATTTAAATTTAAATAATATTACACAATAAAATAGACTACCATATTATTAGGTGAAAATTTACCAGTTGCTATGTTAAAGGAAACGTATTCCAAATATCAAAATTTTATTTCCAAATTCAACTATTTAAAAATTTCACAAAAATTTAGTTAATTACGTTATTTAAAATCGTTAAAATATATGGGTTGTTACAGGTTAAGTATAGAATTTAATATTTGATATATTTTATTCAAAATAATTAACTTATATACTTCGAAATTTTATTAGAAAACCTTTACTACACTTTTACTATGCCACTCCGGTCAGCTTACGGAAATTACAACTTGTATAGAAAACAAGTTATAGAATTTTAAAACCTCAAAATTTTTCTAACGCCCAGATTATGGAAATTTAATATTAGAATTATTTGGAAGTATTTTAGAACATAAATATTTTTAATGTGATTTGAATGAATGTTTTACAAGAATTTTAAAAAGAAAATAAGTTTTGTACTCCCCTCTCTATCGCTGGAAAATAATTTCGGTGATGAGTGCACGCATCATCGATGTTCATTTTTGAGTTTTAAATTGGGAAAACCGCAGTAGTAGTTTTACTACACTTTTTTTTTGAAACACAAATCTTAATTTTAAATTTCTAAATATGATTTGGATATATAAAAGATATGTATATATATTATTTCAAAATGATTTGAAATGAACCCAGCATTTAGTTCTTAAGTTTCTGTAAATTAGAAATTTTAATTATTATAATGAAATGAAATCTTAACTAATTTAATAGTTGGAAACTTCTAAAATGAAAAATAAGAAATTAGATGCTAAGTGATTAATGAAATATATAAGAAATTGGAAATTCTAACTTGTAAATCAAAAGAGATAAAAATTTAGAAGATGTAATTATTTATCATTTTGTTAACTAAAATGGATAAGATAAACTTGTGTAACATTCAATTACATTCTTAAAACATATATATAACTTACCGGAAGTGTTTAAAAAGTTGCAATGTTAAATAGGAATAGGTAATAAAATATTATACAAGTAAAATTTAAGTAATGAAAGTGTTCAAATGGAATTATTTCTATAAATAAGAATTTTTATGTACAAGAAATGTTATAAGCATAAGTTAATGTCTTGAAATGCTAATAATTAGATTGAATAGTGAAAAGTGAACATTATCTAAGAAATGTTTATAAACTTAAGTCATGACTGAAATGATTCATAAATAAGTTTATTATTAAGTGACACTATAAAAGAAAGGATAAATGTGAATTAAATGGTAGAAACACTTAAGTATGAAATGTTTTATTCATGAAGATTCATATTAAATTGAAATCAAGTTATATAAATAATAAATGGGAATTAAACTGCAATAAAATGAATGTAGATTAATAAGAAATAACCTTGCATGAGTAAATTGGAAATAAATGAAATGTATGTAATACTTAAACAATGAATTAATTGATTATTTCAAATATTGATTGGAAAATAATTTATGTAAGTAAATGAATGTAAATAAATAAAAGATGACTCTGTATGAATGAAAGAGAATTTAAAATAAATGAAAAGTGAATAATTTGAGAAGAAACCAATAGAATAAACTTAAATAAAATATAAAATTCTTTGTTGTTTGGCTAATGGGATGTTAGGGAAATGATGCTTCGATTTGTTTGAGGTTGTATGAATAATCTATTAAGAATTACCAAAGGCTGTTGAGCGTATGGTACACTTGATAGTTTATTTATCATCCTTGTACAATGAAAGGTTTCTGAACCGAACAAACCATCAATTTTGGTTGCCAAGGATGTATGGTTGATTTCTTTTGTTGCATATGATGGTCGTGCTATTTGGTTGCATATGTTTGTGTAGATTTGCTTTTGTTACTAATTTAAACAACTAAATATTTCTCTTATACATAATTCTCACTATTTTGGATTATATAAGTGAAATAAAGGTTTATGGAAGCAATAGCTACTGCTTTTGGTTTCATAAATAAAATTGTTTGCCCGACAAATAGGTACGTTTTCATATTATAGTTTTATAGCGATATTTTATTGTTTTTCCCGTGTTTTGGGATGTTTTATTTTTGAAATATGATATATATATATATTGTAATTATTGATATTATTATTTTTCCGGACCTATCCGTACAAAGGAGACTCTGCCGAAATTTTTCGTGAATTTAAGACTTAGAAATTTTTGGAAAGGTTGAGTTATTTTAAAATTTTTGTTAAACTTAAACATGTAAGTTAAATTGTTTATAAATTGAAATATTTTATTTAAAATACTTAATTATGTAAATTTGTAATGTTTATAAATTGAATATTTTGAATAAAATTATATCATGTTTCTTAATTCCTTCTTGTTCCTTTTCGAGGACGTAAAGTTTTGAGTATGGGAGAGTGTAACAACCCGTATTTTTCGATAATTAAAATATTAAATTAGATAAGATTTTGGAATTTAATATTGGAAGAAATTAAAATTTGTGATTATTAATGAGAAAAATAACTAGAATGTAATTTAATAATGTTGATTTAATTTAATTGATAACTACTTTAATGTAATTTCAATCAATTGGAATAATTGTAAAAATTAATTTGGTTATAATTGTTAATTAGGAATAAAATAATTTTCGGAATTAATGTAATTTAATATTACAGTTAATTTGAAATAAGATGATAACTGAAGAATCTGAATGTAATAAAATGTAAACTAATGTTAATTATATTCATAAGGTAATAATTGATTCAATAATAAGAGTGTTAATTGAAATAAAAGAATTTGATTGAATTTAAAGTATAATTAACTGGAATTTTATTACAATTGCAATTGAACTCTGAAATTAATGTAATATTTAAATATTGAATTTTGACATGGAAAATTTGTTTTAAAAGATTATTTATTTCTATGTAATTAAGAATGATTAATTGTTAACTTTTAAAAATTGAATTTGAAATGATTAAATTAATTTAATAATAATTTATTTAATATGAAAATAGCCATTTTGGCCACTGGCTCAGATTTCGACGAAACCATATTCGTCGTATCCGTAATAGAGAATTATTGTAAGATTTCAAGTTTCGTAGCAATCAGACTTATTGTTTGACCGTGCGAGCTCGAAACTCGTAGAAAACAATTTAATGAATTCAATTAAAGTAATTTAATTTTAAAAGCTAACTTCTGTATACAATGGAATTAGGGTTTGAAACTAGTTCCATTGTAACAACCCGAATTCCTGTGGGTTCGGATTTTTTGAAAAAATGTTAAAACCCAAGCCCACTGAAACCCAAGTTGGGAATCTGGTATCCTGCAAATAGGCAAAGACAAATATATCAAAGCTCAATTAAATATCTCACAGCGAAATTGACTGAAATATAATAGTAAATATATACTCACCAATATAATAACACTTTCTAAACAAGTGTCTTAATGTTGGGAAGTCTCTGTCATCTACCTAACCCGTAGGATGTTATGAGGAGGGGGTCAGAACTAAAGTTCTAGTGAATGAATAGATTATATACTTCTAGGCTTAATTCTACATATATCGTTTTATTTCCATTTACACTTATATTAGGTTCATTAGGTTACAATACTCTCGCCTCTGTTCATGAACCGTGCCCATTTACTCCATAGTAGATTAAAACCTAATAACTAATATATACATATATGTAGCTATATGCCCAATAACCATATTGGTCCTAGGTACCACCCATGGTACCTTCCGTATCCTCCTCGAAAAGGGCTCCTTCGTCTTTCTTCGATAGCGTTCCATAACTACATCTGTAAAGGACTGGTTCGTAAGGCCTACAATACAAACGCTCCATCGTCTTGCTCCGTAGCAATATCTGTAAGGACTGCTTCGTAAGGCCTACAATACAGATACTCCATCATCTTCCTCCATGAGAATTCCGTAGCTACATATGTAAAGGACTGCTTCATAAGGCCTACAATACAGATGCTCCACTACTTACTATGAAAACGTAAATCGCGTCCGCACTAGTCTATGCCAGTGCTCGGACATCGACAATGTACCACCCATTGCGTACATTGAGGAATATGTAATCGTTCTGTCTACTATCTGAATCCTGCTAACATGGTCTACCTTCAACGGAATTCAGTCGGGGATTTTCTATATCTGTAAAGGACTGCTTCGTTAGGCCTACAATACATATATTCTAGTTGGTCTGTCTCTTTTTCATCGTGGCTATGGCCCCACACAGCCACCCCTCAACTAACCGAAAGACTTCTAAAGAGTTAGGTGGCTGTGCCCTACTGCAAACAATCTAACATCCAAATGGCGGTGCCCCTCATCCAATGTCTCGATAGTGAAAGAATCATTGGCTTGTTGGTTTAACTTTAGTCTTTTTCGAAATCGCTCTTGGTCTTGATGCTGGCCGATATCCGCATGCGACCATCCTTAAACTTACTTGCAAGTACTGGACATACGAATACCCTACTCCGAACACCAAGCCCTTCTGACTGCCTACAAAGGTCTGCTTCGTTAGGCCTACAATGCAAATGCAGTCAAGGCATACTCTCTTGATGGAACACCTACAGACCTGCCACCGGGGTGCAGCTTCGTTATGCCTACCCAGAGGCCATCCTAGAGTATCCTCATGTCTCGTTGAAGTCTTGTACTTCCTTAAAGCCCAAAAATACTAAGTTGGACGTGCTTCTCCATTTTTGAAATCCGTGATGAACTGCTTTGTTAGACGCTTCATCCTTTAGGCTGCTCCAAACACATCTCAATTCTTTTATTGGTCCCTAAGTCAAATCTTTTAATTTGCGTTTAGTTTACTTTCTTATTCTGTTGGCAACTATTTACCCTAATTAGCCTATTTTTGCCCTCGTCTCACCTCTATCTATTGTGAGATTTCCATTTATTTAATAGAGAATGTTGTTGGTATGAGCCACATTCATTATCTTGTTTATTTTACTTAATATAAATCTTAAGTTCATTAAAATAAGCCTCCTTTATCATTCCTGCTTTATTTTCTTATTGACTTAATACAAATTATTTAAATAAGCTTCTACCATTATCATTGCTCATTAATTTATTCAAAGTCTCAAAATAAGCTTTTCCGTTCTTATTACTTAATTACAACCGTTGTTATAATTCTACCGGTAATATTCATTTTCTCTTCTTTTATAGTCCGTACATAATTCCAGCATTTTTTCTATTCTATTCTACCTTCTTTTATTATGGTATAAAATATTCATTTATTCTCTTATATTATATAATTCATTTATCATAATAACTATTTTCTTAAATAGTCTGCGCAGTGAATGCAGACCTTTTCATTATCGTTTACAGCTTCAAGTTCTTATCTAATAATTTACTTGATTCATGTCATACTTTGCTTTATTATCTTCTATTCAATGAAGTAATTCTATTTTATTTGGTTGGTTACGAAAACTATATTTAAAAATCCATTTTTATATTTTAATATTAAATAATACTATAAATAATAATCCGTAACTGCTAGATATTTCTTTTACTATTTTGGAATAGTGTAAAATACAGTGTTTTCTCTATTTTACACTAATTCTCTTTTTCTTTCTTTTATTCTAGCAATTACGTTCATTGTTGTCTTTTAAATATTAAATTATAGAAATGTATCCTATTTTCTTAACCAACTTTTCTCATTTTAACGTAATTTATTATAGTAATTCCATTCCTCAAACTTTTATTACTTTACATCTTATTTCCTTCATTTTAGTATTCTTAATTATTTAATCCATATTCACGTTAATCTATTCTAATCCATATGCGAAGAAAGAGGAGAAAATAGAAGAAGAATGACGCTTGCATAGAAATCCAAAACGTAGAAACAGATGTAAATAAGTACTAATACTGTAAATAAACTGTAAATTCCTTATATTTCAGCATAACTTAATTAATAGGATTAATTATTGAATAAAATTATCTAAACCGGAATTTAACGATAATATATCTTAAACTTAAAAGATTTATACATAAATCCACTCACATTGCTAGCTTTCCAAATCTCCCTGTTTTTATTTCAGATCTGTCCCTAACATCTATATTCACCTCCCTTGTAATCCCTATTTGGAATTACAAACTATATATTTATAGATCAATAATATTTGAAAGAGAAAAGGAAGAGATTAGGATTAGAAATAGCAAATAAAACTTAGATCTAGGGTTTTACCTTTGACATAGCCTTCTAATTTGAACCAATTCATAATTCCCTAATTAATTCTATTCTCTTTCTATTTAGATTTAAATTCGTGTGAATTAGATCTAAAATATTATTATTAAGAAAGTGTAGAAGAGTTAGAAAAATGGCAAAGCTTCCGTAGGCAAGAGAAAAATAATAAGAATAAAAATGAGGCTCTGCACCTATATTTATAGTAGTTGAAATCAGTGCTAACCATTAGATATAAAACCTTAAAATCTAAAGCGTAAACTCAGTCTATGGACATTAAATTAATATGTTTTCTTCTGTGTAACAACCCGCAAATTTTGAAAATATTTTAATGAAAATTTATTTAAAATTTTGAGTATAATTATTTTAAAATTGATAAATTGGGAAATTTAATGTAATATTTTGAGTTTTGATGTGAAATGTTCTTCCAAATTTAATAAAATAAACATTTTTCTTTAAATGCAAATTGTGGTCAACTTTGGTCAAAGTTTGACTTTCTATGAAAATTTTGAATTTTGAATTTTGAACTTTTTTTTTTATGAAGATGGATTTAATTCTAACATTTCCCTAGTTTTTCGTTTTGTTAAATTATGATTTCTACTTCTCCAAATTTGTTTTTTTCAGCGTATTACATGTAGTTGTTTTCTCTTAACCTCTATCTTATTTATATTTTGATGTGTGCTTGTACTGATGGCTGAGAACCCCTGCAGTAGATGAGAAGCCACCTGTTGAATAGCCTATATAACATCTCCTAGGGTTTTAGTTAGCCTCCTCATCCTTCATTTGTGCCTCCACAGAGAATTATGTAAGTCTTCTTCTTCTTCATCCTTCTCCTCCAAACCCTAGACCTTCTTCCTTTTATCCTCTACAATTTTCCTCCTCCTCTACTTAGAAATTTCGGCCACACCTATTCCATCACCTCCCCATCACCAAACTCCAACCAAAACCCCTTTTTCCTCCTTCCTTTCCCCCTCTCCTCTTCACCAATTTCGGCCTCTATTCCCCCTTCTCTATTTTCGACCACCACTTCACCAAAACCCTACCAAAGCCGAGCCTTTCCACCACAAACCCTACACAAACCCGAGCCTCTACCTCTCCAAAACCCTAGCCTAGCTGAACCTACCCAAACCCGAGCCTTCTCCACCAAAACCCTAGCCTTTGCACCACAAAACCAAGTCCAAAAGCCCTAGGCCGAGCCTAACCCTAACCCAAACTCCTATGGCCAAGCCTAACCTAACCCAAACCACATCTAAACCCTAGCCTATGCACCCCCTAGACAAGCCTCTTCTATTGTATTTTGCAAAAATATATATATATTTTTTATATTTTTTTTCTATGTGAATTATTTATGTATGGAATTTGTTTTATTTTTCAAAGCTTCAGATTTGGATTCTCCTCTCACTCAAGTTTGTCCATAATTTGTCGTGCTTATTGCGCTTTGAATCACTTTACTAACCAAAGAAAGGTGAGTAATCACTCTTGACAACGTACTTATAATTTGGTAAATTGATGACGATGGAATTGTATGGATTTGTACATTCAAGTTAAGAAATTCCACTTATGATTTTATTCTGTTATTTCATATCATATTTTACCTGTTATGATCATATGCCATAATATTGAATATTATTATGTTAATTCATATCATATTTTACCTATTATGATCATATGCCATGATATATTGAATATTAATTTTACATGTTATGATCATATGCCATGATATTGAATATTATTATGTTAATTCATATCATATTTTACCTGTTATGATCATATGCCGTGATATTGAATATTATTATGTTAATTCATATCATATTTTACCTGTTATGATCATATGCCATGATATTGAATATTATTATGTTAATTCATATCATATTTTACCTGTTATGATCATATGTCATAATATATTGAATATTGTTATGTTTATTTAATATTATGAAATCATACTATAAGTTCCTTCAATATGGGTTGAAATGATACATACCCGAATTGATCTTTAGATTAAGGAAAATTGTTATGGGCTGAAATGATAGGCCTGAGCAATTTTATTTGACTTGGGATTGCGGGTTTGAAATGATATAAAACCCGGAAAATTAATAAATTGCGGATTGAAATGATATATGTTCGTATTTACTTGACCCTAGGGTAGAGAATTTTATACAGACTCCGTGGTTGATTTTGAAATGTTTTCTAAAAATTATTAAGTATTTTGGATTTCTATATATGAATCTCAACTAAAATTTAATGTAAGGATTTCTCTAAATTTGTTTACATGTGTTAAATTTTTTATAAGAAATGAATAGTTGGAAATGTAAAGTTTTGGAATCTAATTTACAGTATGAAGGTTAATTAAAAATTTAATAATCCGATTTGACCTAATAATGGAATTTTATTCTAACCTATAAATTGTAAGTTTTAATTTATGTAATAGTAATTAAAGTGATAAATGTTTGTGGGAAAAAAATGTAAGTTTTAACTAATGTAAATAGTACCATTTGGGAAATAAAAATGATAAAATGTTATTTACTGAAAGAAAATAAAGGGTAAGTTAAAATACTTTTAACTTGGCATAAAGATTTCAGCTTTAAAATTTGACATTTTAGTAACAAATTTATTTAACTAAAGGTGTGGTTTCTTTAATGACCAAATAGCTAAAATTTGAGCAATATAATAGGAATGATATAATGACTATGATAAAAACTGTAAATATATGTACTATTTGATTATATAAACTATTGTAGTAGGAAGTATTACGATAACAATTCAAAACTGCTGTGATTTCTTATGGTAGCAATTCAAAACTGCTGCAGTTTCTTACTATAACAACTCTGCACTGCTGCGCATTCTTACAGTAACAATTCTGCACCGTTGCGAATTCTTACAGTAGCATTTCTACACTGTTGCGAATTCTTACAGCAGCATTTCCGTACTGCTGCGTTTTCTTAAAAGTAACATTTTCAGAATGCTACAAATTTTCTAAAGGGTTATAGTTCCGAATGTATGGTTCTAAAAATTACATTTTTAAAGTGCTATGATCTCTAAATTTTACGTTTCAAAGGGGTTATAATTAAATGAATTTGGAAATATTACTACTTTGGAAAAACGAATATTATTTTAAAAGGAAATGATATGGAATTTATATGGTTTTAAAAGGAATATATTTGATATGAAAAAAATAAACCATTTGAAATTGAATAACCACGAGTTATAATAATGTTTGATTGTTAAAGAGACTGGGATCGGATATGGGCATACTCTCTGTCGATATCGAAAACCACTTTAACAACTGTGTACGCGGTGGAGGTTCCAGAATGAAGTAGGATGGTGGCGACGATCCTAAAGGTATATTTACGTTGACCTTACTCCCATGAGTTAGCATAACGTGGCTAAAACAGGAGCAATCGACGGGCCAAGGAGGTAGCTCTTCTAACCGGACACACTTTGTAACGACATGTAAAAATTTAATAGTTTTATTTACGTATTTAATTGAATTTTTATGAAACTTTAAATAATTGAATTTGGAAGTAAAAAAATTTAAAATTTGGAATACGTCCACTTTAACATAGCAAATGGTAAATTTTCATCAAATAATATGGAAGTTTATTTTCTTGTGTAAATTTTATTTCAATTCAAATTAGTTAAAATTTGATGATAATAAAATATTTTCCAAACCTGAATATTTTTTACAATAAATTTGTAAATCAACTTCTGAGTGAGACGTCATATTTCGTTTCTCCAAATTTGGGCTGCTATTGCTCCGTTCATCTTAGTTCTGGCAAATTAGCGGCATTTTCGGTACCGATTATCGACTTTTGATAGGATGATCCTATCACTGATATATGTATACCATTTTGATCATCTCGTCGTGCTGATCTCTGCGGTATATTCAATTCTGTGGTTTGAAGTTCGGTACACAGTGGAATCCGCGAAACCGGTAACCGTATCGGTACCGGATCCGTGACCTTTTGTTTTCTTTTGCGTTTCAAACTCCAGCCGTGTCATCCAAGCAACAATTAATTGCTTTAATAAATTTTTCTCCGGAATCAAAGCTTCAGACCGTTGCTATTTCATTTCATTCCATTTTTTCGTTCCTTCATTTCTTGCGTGTCCTTTGGCTACCCTTACACTTTTTTTGGGTTCTTTCTTTTATTTAGCCTGACTTCACTTCTTCTCTTCCTTATTTCTTCTGCCTCATCACTTCTTTCTTCTACAAAGCAAGATTTCACAGTAAGTTTGTTCTTCCTCCTCTTTGCATTTTTCCCCTTTCCTTCCTTATGTATTTCGGCCACCATCAATTCTTGCCCCACTTCCTCCTCTCCAAATGGCCGGCCACCATCACCTTATCTCCACTACCATGATCGGCTACACCACCTCCTCACCAAAACCCATGGCCGTAGCATCTCGGTCCACTTATACCACAACAGCCATTCTCCACTTCCCTTCTCTCTTCTACACTCTTCCATCTCCAAGCATGAAACCTATGAACACCTTTACTCAAGATCCGGTCACCAGCCTCGACCCTCTGTACTCCTCCATGGCCGAAGGTCATTTTTCCACACCTAGTCTCGGCCTTAGTACCTTCGAACCAAGCCATATGTTTTCGTGACCCGTAGCCTTTTATTGCCTTAAAGAAATGGTATGTATATATCTCATATATTTGCAGTATTTATAAAAAATTATATATTCTAAGCTATATATATAAATATATATGTTTAAATATAGGTCTGTCTGTAGTGTATATGTATAGTAGTATGGTTTCAAAAGTATATTTTAATAAACTAAGTTTATGTAAATTTTATAATAAATATGATCTTAAGATATAATATATATGCAAGTCGTATACAATATGTATATATATAGTTAGTATAAGAAATGTGAGATCTGTGCTTTGGGAATACAAATTTATATTGGTTATATATTGTTGTCAATATATATATTAAACTAGTATATATTTCGATGCTTGGGTTTTAAGTATATTATGTACAATTAGTTATATATATACAGTATACATTATAAAGCATTTCGATTGTTATTTTTTATATATAAATATGATTTCGATAAAGTTTTTTAAATATGTTTGTAGTTATAATATGATCTGCTTTATATATGTGAGCTATACATTTCAACTATGTATGTATATATATATATATATATTTATAAACTCATACTATATGTTGATATATATCACACACACACACACATATATATATATATTTCACGTTTTATATATCACCAGTATATGGTGCAGCTTTTGTCATTTGGGTTACGTGCTTTTATACATAATGTTTATTTGCTTAAACAGCTGATGCCTTGTTTACAGTGTATATTGTATAAACCATAAGAGATCTATATATATGTAAAGTTACCTACGTACATACCTGTGAAGTTTAAATGGTAATATACTTATTTTATAAATTACTAATTTTTGTACTGTATATATATATTTGCATATTGAGTTTATATATATACTGCTTGAAGTGAAATTTCCTATAGGTTCGGTGTATATGACAGTATATATATTTCGATGCATATATCATATTAGTTTTTAAGGAATGATGTCAGGTGGTGTACATATGATATATATTTCAGGTAGAATATATGCATTGATTTTGTATTGATTTGAATATTATATATATTGATTTTGATTTCTATTTACAAGGTCATAAGGCTTATCAAGTCCTGATTTTTATATAACATGTAAATATTATGTGTGGTTAATTGAATAATGATTTTGAAATTTTATATTATTTTAATTATTTGTCTTAAATTAAAATATTGAGAAATATATATATAATATAATAGGAATGTATATATTTTCAGTTTATATCAAAACTAATTTTGACTTGTTCTCATCGATTTCTGTTATCAGCTCTATTAGTCGAATTCATGCTAATCTTGCTTTGCTTCAAAATATGTGCGTGGATTTGTATCTCATCTCATTCCGTTGTCTATCTTCTCTAGCCTTGAAAGGTGAGCAATCACTCACGATTAACGTTCTTATATCTATTAAATTTGATTTCAATTGAAATGACAATTGAAATATGCGGCTGTTAGTTATTTATATTGCTTTATATATACTATTATCTGTATCTGTTCACCTATGACATCTGACACCATTATCTGTTATTTATATTGATGATATATGCATGTTATGTTATTATCATATTTGTTATCACTCTGCAAGTTCCCTGTTAGTATAAAATTACCTATGGGTTGAAATGATACATACCCGAACGATCTTGTAGAATAGAAGAAAATCGTTATGGGTTGAAATGATAAACCCAAGTGATTTTCATTGAATTGAATTTGGGATTGCGAGTTGAAATGATATATACCCATATGTATTTTAAATTGCGGATTGAAATGATAAATATCTGTATCACTTGAACATAGGATAGAAAATTATATACAGACACCGTTAGTCTATATATATTTTTTGAAATGATTTCCAAGGTTTTGGAAGTAGATATATGGGTTTAAATAAATATTGGTTTCTAAAATTATAATATATATAGCTGTTATTTTTATATATGTCTAAATTGTAGATTTTAAAGAATTATATGTTTTTGAATTTTTAAATTTATAAGTTAGTTTTGAAATTATAAATTTTAAGATTTCCTTATTATTTTATTTTCTTTAAAATATATAATAAGATTTAATTTAATAAAATTTAATTTAATTAGTGTATAATATGTTTTAAAATATTTATTTAAAATTTATATTAATAATTTAAATAGATTTATAACTTTAATAATAAAGGTTGGAAAGATAAAATTTACATTGACTTGAAATTTAAATTGGTTAATAATGGAATTTAAGAAAGAACTGATTTAAACTTATTGGTTTTTGAGATTTTGAAAAGATATGATTATAACTTGATTTATAATTTGATTTGATAAAAAGTGATTAAATGGATATTTTCAACTTTAAACAAATTTGAGATTGAACATTTAATATTGATATAAAAATCTAAATTGGGATTGAAATAAATTGTTATTAAAATGGTTAAGTGGATATTTTCCAATTGGAATAAACTCAAAATTACATGTTGTAATATAATTGAAATTTATATTGTAAATGTTCGAATATTTAAACTGGAATTTTTGAACTCTAAATTTGAAATGGTAAACTGGAATTTGAGCTAGATTGGATTTCTGAAGTTAAAATAACTTAAATTGATTTATGAAATTTGAGAAAACTATTTGAATTTATAAAGTATTTTAATATATGTACTAATTTCAACATCTAAACTGTTTAGGTGGAAAGTGTTATGATTTCCAAAGTGCTATGGTTTCAAAAGGGTTATGATTTCCAAAGTGTTATGATTTCAAAAGTGCTATGATTTTGAAAGTGCTATAAAATTTAAAGTGTTACGATTCTGAAAATGAATAATATTTTAAATGAAAAATAATATCGTATTGATATGGTTTTGAATGGAAATGATATTTTGGTTTTGAAGTATAAACTATTTTGAAATGACCACGGTGTTATAATAACGTTTGGTTGTTAAAGAGACCGGGATCAGATATTATCATACTCTCTACCAATACCAAAAACCACTTTAACAACTGTGCACGTGGTGGAGATTCCAGAATGAAGTAGGATGGTTTGGTGACGATTCTATATGGTATTTACGCGACCCTGACTCCCGTGAGTCAGTTTGATGCGGCTAAAACAGGACCCACACCGGGCCAAGTGAGGTCATTCCTCCGATCGGGCACATTTCTTCGATACCATTCTATTGCTTTTGTGATTGATTGGGTGCACCCTTTGATTTGGGTATGTGTCATGAGGTGGGCGGTAGTAGCTGTTGTGCGTTACCACCAGTTCGGATACGCGAACGGTATATCTACCCTGGCATTACCTCGAGTGCCTTATCACATGCCCTATCGCGCCTTCTACGAGTTTGGTTTGTACCATACCTATATAGTGCCCTCTGATAGCCCTCCAGTTTACGAAGGAATTACGGTACTGTATAGACTATGGGAATATATAAAAATGTGTTAAGGGGGATATGGGTAACGCCTTAACGCTATTTTAATACTTTTACTTTACTATAGACATATTATAATAGCGTATATTACTACATAGTAGATAGTTCCACGGATCCTTAGAGGATGGAAATCCCAAACATCCTTTAAGTTACTTGTATTTCAGTTGATATTTCACTTGAGTTGGATTTATTGATATAAGAATGTTAATCCTAACTCGAGTGTTTTGTGTTTTGCTTTACGCTCGGGTCAGACTGAGTGCCACAGCATTAGAGACTCACCTTTGGAGTTAGAGTTTCGCTTGGAGATCCATCTATATCTATTCAGCTTCTAGTTATCCAGTTGTTGGTTCAGACTTGTCATCTGTTTGTATTCGAGACAACATTGTATTTGAGATATTCTGTTGTATTTTATTTCAACTCTGTTATTTATTTATTCCGCTGCTTAATTTTATAATACTCTGTGTCTGTGATTCTGTGATTGATTTATTTACTGTATATGCTGAGTTTTGCCAAATATAAATTAACAATCTGATATTTTGAACAATTCAAGTCCGACATTTGCAGATGCGAATGGCACGAAATATCTGGTTGTTACACACTTCATCGTTAGCCATTCTATTACTTTATGATTGATTTTGTGCGCACCTTTGATTCGGGAGTGTGGATCGAGTTGGACGGTAGTTGCAGCTATGCGTTACCAACAGTCTGGAAGTGTAATTGGTATATCTACCCCGGCATTGCCTAGTTGTGCCGTGTAACCCACCCTAGCGTGCCTTCTACGAGTTTGGTTTGTACCATACCTATGGAGTGCCCTCTAACGACGTCCAGTACGAGCGAGATTATGGTATTGTATAGACTATGGGAAATAAAAATGTGTTAAGGAGGATATGGGTAACGCCTTAACGCTATTTTAATAGTTTACTTTACTTTAGACATTATTATAATAGCGTATATTACTACATAGTAGATAGTTTAACTGATCCTTAGAGGATGGGCGATCCCAAGCATCCTTTAAGTTACTGATGCATTTCTTTTACAGTTCACTTGAGTTGATTTACATTTTATAAGTATGTATGTCCTGACTCGAGTGTTTTGTGTTTTTGCTTTACACTCGGGTCAGCCTGAGTTTCACAGCTTTGGTTTCATTCTTTTTGGAGCTAGAGATCCGCCGGAGATTTAGCTGTCTACCTGATATTTCCATTCCAGTTATTTCCACACAGCTTTTGCTTTTGTAGTAGAGAACTTATGTATCTAAACTTTCCATTGTATTTGTTTTCAGACTTGGGTGTTATGTATTAGTTTGAGACGTTGTATCTAGTAGCTTCATGAACTACTATGTTTAGTTTATTCCGCTGCGAGTTATTCTGATATTTTGTGTCTGTGATTCTGTGATTGATTTTATTTGCCCCAAATTTTATTAACAATCTGTTGTTTTGAATTATTCAAGTCTGACATGTATGGATTTATTGTCGAATTTGAATGGTCCAAAACAGCGGGGTGTTTCAGTTGGTATCAGAGCTTTGGTTTTAGGCAAACCTTAGCCTAAGGGGCAAAAACTCATTAGAGATAGGGTAGAAATACCCTAGAATGAGTAAAACCAATCTTAGAATCATTCTTTGCGAGAGAACGTATTTTCAAGTATAAAAAGGATTTTCAAATGATTTTAATGGATTATTTTGGATATAAAATTTTTCTTGTTTTAAAAATTTAATTTCCCTTAGAATTTTCCTTCTTTTCGAATCCACCTTGTTTATAGAGTGCTTTAATTAGGATTTCCATTCTAGTTTGAATCTTTTATTCTATCTCTCTCTGTAGTTCTTATTCTTCCCTATTCTATTTTAGAATTGGGAAACTCCTAGGACTCCATTTGATATCCGTAGTTTTCTGGGCCTTGCCGGTTATTATCGGAGATTCATTGAGAATTTTGATCGGATTGCTGCACCTCTCACTGATCTAACTCGTAAGAATGCTAAGTTTAGATGGAATGATAAGTGTGAAGCTGCATTCAATGAGTTGAAGCGCAAGATTACTTCCGAACCAGTTCTTACCGTTCCAAATGGAAATGAGGGATTAACGGTATACACTAATGCCAGTCGTGAAGGTTTGGGAGCCATTCTGATGCAGGATGGGAAGGTTATCGCTTATGCTAGTCTCCAGTTGAAGACTCATGAAACCAATTATGCATCCCATGACTTGGAATTGCTTGCCGTAGTTTTTGCTTTGAAGCTTTGGAGACATCATCAATTGGGAACTAAGTTTGAGCTCTTTACGGATCATAAGTCTATGAAATATATTTTCATCCAGAAGGACTTGAATTTGAGGCAAGTCAGATGGCTTGAGTTTCTAGCTTCTTATGACCTCGACATCAACTATACCCCAGGGAAAGCTAATGTTGTAGCCGATGCTTTGAGTCGCAAGAAGGCGATGTTATGTCAGCTTGTTGTTTCTTCTCCCCTTATGGATCGTATTATTGCTAAGCAGGATGAGGATGAGATGCTTAGGCTTATTAAGTAAAATGTTCGTAGTAGGGTTGGTGGTAATAGCCAAGATGGAAGTGGAGCTCAGATCGATGATAAAGGGATTTTGAGGATTAATAATCGGATTTGTGTCCTGAATGTCGATGGATTGAGGCAAGAGTTACTTCGGGAAAATCATCGGTCTAGACTTTCTATTCATCCAGGTGTGACGAAGATGTACCATGATACGAAGAAGCTGTATTGGTTGAGTGGTATGAAGTGTGATATCTCTCTTTTTGTTAGTAGATGTGCAACTTGTCAGTAGGTTAAGGCTGATTATCAGAAGACCGCTGGATTATAGCAATCCCTTGAGGTTTCCAATTGAAAATGGGAACAAATTTCTATGGATTTTATTGATGGATTACCGAGGACTATGAGAGGTAATGAGAGTATTTGGGTTATTGTGGATAGATTGACTAAGTCAGCTCATTTCATTCCAGTTAGGTCTAACCGTTCTGCTTCTAGTCTAGTTGAGATTTATATGTGAGAGATTGTTCATCTTCATGGTGTTCCTGTTAGTATTGTTTGTGATAGATATCCCATCTTTACCAGTCAGTTTTGGAAAGATTTTCAGCAATCTTTAAGGACTCGTCTGAATCTAAGCACTACTTACCATCCGTAGACCGATGGTCAAACGGAAAGAGTAAATCAGATTTTAGAAGATTTTCTTCGTGCCTGTGTCCTTGATTATGGAGGATCTTAGGAAGATCATCTCCATCTCGTTGAATTCACCTATAACAATAGTTATCAGATATAATATCAAATATTTATTTAAGGTTCTCTTAAACATTTGTTTATCTTATTACGTCTCTTAAAATTCAGGCTAGTATCGCAATGGCTCCATTTGCTGCTCTTTATGGATGACCTTGCAGATCTCCATCTTGCGGGATTGAATCCAGTAATCATTTGGTTCTTGGTTCTGATATGATTCTAGAAGCATCTGAGAAGGTTGAGGGGATTAGGAGAAAGATTAGGATTGCTCAGGATAGACAGAAGAAGTATGCTGAAAGGCGTAGGAGGAGTTTGGAGTTTTCTATTGGTGATCAGGTTTTCCTTAAGGTCACTCCATTTAGAAATGTGATTCGGTTTGGACGGAAAGGGAAGCTCGCTCCTAGGTTTATTGGTCCTTTCGCATCTTAGAGAGAATTGGTTCCTTAGCTTATCGTTTGGAATTGCCTGAGAAACTTTCTGGAGTACATAATGTGTTCCATGTTTTGCATCTTCGTCGGTATCTTCATGATCCATCTTCGATTGTCCAGCCTTCTACTCTCGAGAGTTTGGATGTCGAGCCAAACCTTACTATCAAGAGGAAGCCACTTCGTATCATCGATAGAGTTACGAAGCAACTTTGAAGAAAATATGTCAACCTATTCAAAGTGCAATGGAGCACTGATGACCAGGATTGTACTTGGGAAACAGAAGAGAGCATTAGTGCTTCGAATCCGGAATTGTTTGTTCCAGGTATTATACGTTATCCTACCTTATCCTTCTTTGTTTTCTGTGTCTCGTGCCTTTTCGAGGATGAAGAGTTTTGAGTGGGGGAGAGTGTAACAACCCGCAAATTTTGAAAATATTTTAAATGAAAATTAGTTTGAAATTTTGAGTATAATTATTTTAAAATTGATAAATTGGGAAATTTAATGTAATATTTTGAGTTTTGATGTGAAATGTTCTTCCAAATTTAATAAAATAAAAAAATTTCTTAAAATGCAAATTGTGGTCAACTTTGGTCAAAGTTTGACTTTCTGTGAAAATTTTAAAATTTGAATTTTGAACTTTTTTTTATGAAGATGGATTTAATTAACATTTTCCTAGTTTTTCGTTTTGTTAAATTTTGATTTCTACTTCTCCAAATTTGTTGTTTTCAGCGTTTTACACGTAGTTGTTTTCTCTTAACCTCTATCTTATTTATATTTTGATGTGGGCTTGTACTAATGGGCTGAGAACCCCTGCTGTAGATGAGAAGCCACATGTTGAATAGCCTATATAACATCTCCTAGGGTTTTAGTTAGCCTCCTCATCCTTCATTTGTGCCTCCATAAAGAATTATGTAAGTCTTCTTCTTCTTCATCCTTCTCCTCCAAACCCTAGACCTTCTTCCTCTTATCCTCTACAATTTTCCTCCTCCTCTCCTTAGAAATTTCGGCCACACCTATTCCATCACCTCTACATCACCAAACTCCAACCAAAACCCCTTTTTCCTCCTTCCTTTCCCCCTCTCCTCTTTACCAATTTCGGCCGCCATTCCCCCTTCTCTATTTTCGGCCACCACTTCAGCAAAACCCTACCAAAGCCGAGCCTTACCACCACAAACCCGAGCCTCCACCTCTCCGAAACCCTAGCCTGGCCGAACCTACCCAAAGCCGAGCCTTCTCCACCAAAACCCTAACCTTTGCACCACAAAACCAAGTCCAAAAGCCCTAGGCCGAGCCTAACCCAAACTCCTATGGTCGAGCCTAACCTAACCCAAACCACCTTTAAACCCTAGCCTATGCACCCCCTAGACAAGCCTCTTCAATTGTATTTTTCAAATATATATATATATATATATATCTATTTTTTTTTCTATGCGAATTATTTGTTTACGTATGGAATTTATTTTATTTTTCAAAGCGTCAGATTTGGATTCTCCTCTCACTCAAGTTTGTTCATAATTTGTCGTGCTTATTACGCTTTGAATCACTTTGCTAACCAAACAAAGGTGAGTAATCGGTCTTGATAACGTACTTATAATTTGGTAAATTGATGACGATGGAATCGTATGGATTTGTACATGCAAGTTAAGAAATTTCACTTAGGATTTTATTCTGTTATTTCATATCATAGTTTACCTGTTATGATCATATGCCATGATATATTGAATATTGTTATGTTTATTTGATTATAATAGGAATGATATAATGATTATGATAAAAACTGTAAATATATGTACTATTTGATTATATAAACTATTGTAGTAGGAAGTATTACGGTAACAATTCAAAACTGCTGCGATTTCTTACGGTAGCAATTCAAAACTGCTGCAGGTTCTTATTGTAACAATTCTGCACTGCTGCGGATTCTTACAGTAACAATTCTGCACCATTGTGAATTCTTAAAGTAGCATTTCTACACCGCTACGAATTCTTACAGTAGCATTTCTATACTGCTGCGTTTTCTTAAAAGTGACATTTTCAGAATGCTACAAATTTTCTAAATGGTTATAGTTCCGAATGTATGGTTCTAAAAGTTACATTTTTAAAGTGCTATGATCTCTAAATTTTACGTTTCAAAGGGATTATAATTAAATGAATTTGGAAGTATTACTACTTTGGAAAAACGAAAATTATTTTAAAAGGAAATGATATGGAATTTATATGGTTTTGAAAGGAATATGTTTGATATGAAAAAAATAAACCATTTGAAATTGAATAACCACGGGTTATAATAACGTTTGGTTATTAAAGAGACCGGGAACGGATATGGGCATACTCTCTGTTGATACCGAAAACCACTTTAACAACTGTGTACGCGTTGGAGATTCCATAATGAAGTAGGATGGTGGCGACGATCCTAAAGGTATATTTACATGGACCTAACTCCCGTAAGTCAGCATAAAGTGGCTAAAACAGAAGCAATCGACGGGCAAAGAAGGTAGCTCCTCTAATCGGACACACTTCATCGTTAGCCATTCTATTACTTTGTGATTGATTTGGTGCGCACCTTTGATTCGGGAGTGTGGATCGAGTTGGGCGGTAGTTGCGGCTATGCGTTACCAACAGTCTGGAAGTGTAATTGGTATATCTACCCTGGCATTGCCTAATTATGCCGTGTCACCTACCCTAGCGCGCCTTCTACAAGTTTGGTTTGTACCATACCTATGGATTGCCCTCTGACGACATCCAGTACGGGCGGGATTATGGTAATGTATAGACTATGTGAAATAAAAATGTGTTAAGGGGGATATGGGTAACACCTTAACCCTATTTTAATAGTTTACTTTACTTTAGACATTATTATAATAGCGTATATTACTACATAGTAGATAGTTAAACGGATCCTTAGAGGATGGGCGATCCCAAGCATCCTTTAAGTTACTAATGCATTTCTTTTACAGTTCACTTGAGTTGATTTACATTTTATAAGTATGTATGTCCTGACTCGAGTGTTTTGTGTTTTTGCTTTACACTCGGGTCAGCCTGAGTTTCACAGCTTTGGTTTCGTCCTTTTTGGAGCTAGAGATCCGCCGGAGATTTACCTGTCTACCTGATATTTCCAATCCAGTTATTTCCACACAGCTTTTGCTTTTGTAGTAGAGAACTTATGTATCTAAACTTTCCATTGTATTTGTTTTCAGTCTTAGGTATTATGTATTAGTTTGAGACGTTGTATCTAGTAGCTTCATGAACTACTATGTTTATTTTATTCCGCTGCGAGTTATTCTGATATTCTGTGTCTGTGATTCTGTGATAGATTTTATTTTCCCTAAATTTTATTAACAATCTGTTGTTTTGAATTATTCAAGTCTAACATGTGTGGATTTATTGTCGAATTTGAATGGTACAAAACAGCGGGATGTTACATTCTGCGTTTGTTTTTATTTCAAGTTGATTCTCTAACAATCTTTTCATTAATCACTTTCCCCTTCTCTCTCGCAATTTATGGAAACATATATTTTTAAATGTGACGTTTCTTTTAAATAAGATTCCCCTATGAATCACCCAATTAATAGATTTCATATATACCTAGAATTAATTTACTATCCAATTAATCCCTGCATGCACTGTGATTTCTTACCAAATTAATATGCCAATCAACACCATATTAATTCGTCACATATATGCATATTAATTATTTTATTCCCATAATTATTGCATGCATATATTCTACAATAGAATTTTGAATCACAATCTTAATTATATATGTTACCATAAGTTTCCATGTTTATTAATTGACAATTGATTACTTGCATAAATTACTCTTCCTCCATTTTATTCTCTTGCACTAACATATATGTTTCTAATCATATCAATTAGTTGCTACAATATATGTTCCCTTTCTTGTCAGTTCCTGTCAATTAATCACCTCTACTAATTAATTGAATATTAATTTCTCTTTTAAACAAACAACATCAATTAATCTTCCCTATTAATTGATTTTATATAAATCTCTCTAATTTATTTGTTACACAAATATATATGTATTCCAAATAATATTAATTAGTTGCCTCATTTATAAACATTTCCTTGTTTTAAAATTTCAAACGTATATAACTTAATTAAATTATTTGCATATATAATTGTAATTTAACGCGGGGTGTTACATTCTCCCCCCCTCTAGGAAATAATGTCCTCGAAATTTGATAAGGCTTCAATTATGTAATTTCTCGTATTATTCACATCCATTTTGTGTACATCCAATTTTGCAACAATCCGTGCATAGTGCAAAGTGAAATACATCATAAAATATATGCATGCACAAGAATTTCAATGTGCTACCTCCTATATGAATGCTTTTTCTTTTAGAAATTCCTTTTTAAAACATGATGCACACATCCTGAATATACTTGCAAATTCTATATGAATGCAATCTTTTGAAAACTCAAAACATTTTTCATTTAATTTTTCCCACACTCCTACTGAATTTGAGCATAGTTCAACAAAATTTTACGTCCAAATCTACCGCACAACTTTTAATTTTCGAATTTTATAAAATTCTAATTTTTCCAAATTCGATTTCTTATGTTATAAAGAAGGTGGAAAATGGAAAAACTTCATATTTCTCCGATTTTCTTTTGCGCACATCTTCCTTCGTACTTGGGTTTTAGGCTACTATTCTAAAAACAATTTTTTTTACTTCCCTAAGCATAGTTTACATAAGAAAATACCTCTTTTTAAAATTTTCTATTGACGTTTATGTCGCTTTCTTTAAATTTGTTAATTTCCTTTTAGTTATCTTATTCTGCTTTTACTCTCATTTTTTTTAAACATGACTTGCTTGTTCTTAAAACATTTTTCTTTTTTCTTGACTTCAAAAAAAATGTCCTCGCATGTTTTCAAAATATCCTTTTTCTTATAGATTTTCAAATTTACTAAAACTGGGGTAAATAAGAACAGTTATTTAATCAAAAATCTCTTAACTTTCCTACTCTTCCAATTACTTAACCTTAAAGGAGTTACTAACTTACTACACTTAATGGTTGTATACCTTAATGTATTGGAATTACTTTCTCTTATAAGAAACCCTTAACGCTAAATTCTTCTATGAATCCTTTAAAGGAGGATTTCATGTTTATGTGAAATTATAAGGAATTTATTTTATATTTTATCGAAATAGGCTATACAAAATATGGTGCTTTCCATACCTTGTACATCTCTTTCACATATTCCTTATAGCTTGCACAAAACATCTTTATTTAAGATTCATAGAAAATTATATCATTATTCATTTCATTCCAATAGATTAAGGTATGTTTGCTCTATATTTACTTACATAAGATATTTTCTACTAAATTCATTAATTTATCATACATTATTTTTCAAAAGAACTCCTTTTTAAAACTTCTTTATAACTAGAAAATATTTATATGTGCTTATTTAAATAATAAGTGTACATACAAACCACTTTAGAAATTATCTTCGCTCATTTGGGTCAAAACAAGTGTTGCATAAAACACTGTTAATACAACCCAAAAATACTAATATATGGATTCAATTAAAAATTATATTAATAAATCCTGTATGCTATGTAAAAAAATTTACTTTGGGAGTCACCTATTATAACAATAGTGTCATAGTCTATGCTTCCTTTAGTTTTACTAAAAGCGTTTATTACAACAATAAATGTTGTAACCTACGTTTTCGATACTTAACACACTCTAGGTTTTTATATTTAAAATCATTATTTACCTACAAAGAAACTAGCGAGCTATACATGCTCTACAATTCTTCAAAAAGAATTTCACTTTTAACAAAATTTACATCATATAAAAACCAATTTAAATTTCATACCACTTATTTTTTCAAAAACCCAATATTTACTTCCTCAAATATATTAACAGTTGTATTTTCAACTTTTTTAATTCAAAAGTTTCATTTTTATTGGGTTAGACATAAATTGGATTTTCTACATACTAAAACCACTTATTCTTCTCGAAATAAGAACACTCTCCCTACTATCCCTAAGGAACTTCCCTACTTCCTAAAATTTATGGATACAAATTTTCTCTCAAAACATGGCTTATTTGGATGCTATAAATCGGTAATAACATAGGGCTCTACATACTTGCGTCATCCCAAACCCAACTAGCAAACTATGCACAAATATACTTCTAAAAACCTTACATATGTTCAAATCTATGGTTGGGGACTATTTTGGATTTTAGTACATAATATATTTATATTTTATTCAAAAATAAAAATACGTTCACTCACTATCTACCTAGGAATCCTAAACCTAGGCTCTGATACCAATTGTAACAACCCGAATTCTAGTGGGTCTGGATTTTTCGCAAAAATGCTGAAACCAAAGCCCACTGATCCCCGAGTTGGGAACCTGGTATCCTGCAAATAGGCAAAGACAAATATATCAGAGATCAATTAAATATCTCATAGTGGAATTGACTAAAATATAATAGTAAGTAAATACTCACCAATATAATAACACTTTCTAAACAAGTGTTTTAAAGTTGGGAAGTCTCTGCCATCTACCTAACCTGTAGGATGTTATGAGGAGGGGGTCAGAACTAAAGTTCTAGTGAATGAATAAATTATATACTTCTAGGATTAATTCTACATATATCGTTTTATTTCCATTTACTCTTATATTAGGTTCATTAGGTTACAATACTCTCGCCTCGTTTCGTGAACCGTGCCCATCCACTCCATAGTAAATTAAAACCTAATAACTAATATATACATATATGTAGCTATATGCCCAATGACCATATTGGTCCTAGGTACCACCTATGGTACCTTCTTTATCCTCCTCGAAAAGGGATCCATCGTCTTGCTTCGAGAGCGTTACGTAACTACATCTGTAACGGACTGCTTCACAAGGCCTACAATACAGATGCTCAATCGTCTTGCTCCATAGCTATATCTGTAAAGGACTGCTTCGTAAGGCCTACAATACATATACTCCATAATCTTGCTCCATGAGCGATCTGTAGCTACATCTGTAAAGGACTGCTTCATAAGGCCTACAATACAGATGCTCCACTACTTACTATGAAAACGTAAATCTCATCTGCACTAGTCTATGCCAGTGCTCGGACATCAACAATGTACCACCCAGTGCGTACATTGAGGACTACGTAATCGTTTTGTCTACTATTTGAATCCCGCCAACAAGGTCTACCTTGTACGGAATTCAGTCGGGGATTTCTATATTTATAAAGGACTACTTCATTAGGCCTACAATACAGATATTCTGGTTAGTCTGTCTCTTTTTCATCATGGTTATGGCCCACACAGCCACCCCTCAACTAACCGAAAGACTTCAAAAGAGTTAAGTGGTCGGGCCCTACTGCAAACAATCTAACATCCAAATGGCGGTGCCTCTCATCCAATGTCTCGATAGTGAAAGAATCATTGGCTTGTTAGTTTAACTCTAGTCTTTCCCAAAATCGCTCTTGGTCTCGATGTTGGCCGATATCCGCATGCGACCATCCTTAAACTTACTTGCAAGTACTAGACATATGAATACTCTACTCCAAACACCTAGCCCTTCTGACTGCCTACAAAGGTCTGCTTTGTTAGGCCTACAATGCAAATGTAGTCAAGGCATACTCTCTTGATGGAACACCTACAGACCTGCCTCTGGGGGTGCAACTTCGTTAGACCTAACCAGAGGGCCATCCTAGAGTATCCTCACGTCCCGTTGAAGTCTTGTACTTCCTTGAAGCCCAAAAATACTAAGTTGGACGCGCTTCTCCATTTTTGAAATCCGTGATGAACAGCTTCGTTAGACGCATCATCCTTTCGGCTGCTCCAAATGCATCTCAATTCTTTTATTGGTCCCTAAGTCTAATCTTTTAATTTGCATTTAGTTTACTTTATTATTTTGTTGGCTACTTATTTCCCCTAATTAGCATATTCTTGCCCTCGTCTCACCTCTATCTACTGTGAGATTTCCATTTATTTAATAGGGAATGTTGTTGGTATGAGCCACATTCGTTATCTTGCTTATTTAACTTAATATAAATCTTAAGTTCATTAAAATAAGCCTCTTTGATCATTCATGCTTTATTTGCTTATTGACTTAATATAAATTATTTAAATAAGCTTCTACCATTATCATTGCTCATTAATTTATTCAAAGTCTCAAAATAAGCTTTTCCGTTCTTATTACTTAATTATAACATATGTTATAATTCTACCTGCAATTGTCATTTTCTCTTCTTTTATAGTCCGTACATAATTCCAGCATTTCTTTTCTGTTCTAATCTGCCTTGTTTTATTATGATATAGAATATTCTTTTATTCCCTTATATTATATAATTCACTTATCATAATAACTATTTTCTAAAATAGTATGCGCAGTGAATGCAGACCTAGGTTCATTATCGTTTATAGCTTCAAGTTCTTATCTAATAATTTACTTGATTCATGGCATACTTTGGTTTATTATCTTCTATTCAAGGAAGTAATTCTATTTTATTTGGTTGGTTATGAAAACTATATTTAAAAATCCATTTCCATATTTTAATATTAAATAATACTATAAACAATAATCCATAACTGCTAGATATTTCTTTTACTATTTTGGAATAGTGTAAAATATAGTAGTTTCTCTATTTTACACTAATTCTCCTTTTCTTTCTTTTATTCTAGCAATTACGTTCACTGTTGTCTTTTAAATATTAAATTATAGAAATGTATCCTATTTTCTAAACCAACTAATTAAACTTTTTGTTACTCCCAAATCAAGTTATTAGATTAAAATTTTCTCATTTTAACGTACTCCTCAAACTTTTATTACTTTACGTCTTATTTCCTTCATTTTAGTATTCTTAATTATTTAATCCATATTCACGTTTAATCTATTCTAATCCATACGCGAAGAAAGAGGAGAAAATAGAAGAAGAATGACGCTTGCGTAGAAATCCAAAACGTAGAAACAGATGTAAATAAATACTAATACTATAAATAAACTGTAAATTCCTTATAGTTCAGCATAACTTAATTAATAGAAAACCGGAATTTAACGATAATATATCTTAAACTTAAAAGATATAATAATAAATCCACTCACATTTCTAGCATTCCAAATCTCCCTGTATATATTTCAGATCTGTCCCTAACATCTATATTCACCTCCCTTGTAATCCTTATTTGGAATTACAAATGATATATTTACAAATCAATAATATTTGAAAGAGAAAAGGAAGAGATTTGGATTAGAAATAGCAAATAAAACTCAGATCTAGTGTTTTACCTTTGACATAGCCTTCCGATTTGAACCAATTCCTAATTCCCTAATTAATTCTATTCTCTTTCTATTTAGATCTAAATTCGTGTGATTTAGATCTAAAATTGTGTTATTGAGAAAGTGTAGAAGAGATAGAAAAATGGCAAAGCTTTTGTAGGCAAGAGAAAAATAATGAGAATAAAAATGAGGTTCTACACCTATATTTATAGTAATTGAAATCAGTGCTAACCATTAGATATAAAACCATAAAATCTAAAGCGTTCACTCAGTCTATGGACATTAAATTAATATGTTTTTTTCTGCATTTGTTTTTATTTCAAATTGATTCTCCGACAATCTTTTCATTAATCACTTTCCCCTTCTCTCTCGCAATCTACGGAAACGTATATTTTTAAATGTTACGTTTGTTTTAAATAAGATTCCCCTATTAATCACCCAATTAATAGATTTCATATATACCTAGAATTAATTTACTATCCAATTAATCCCTGCTAGCACTGTGATTTCTTACCAAATTAATATGCTAATCAACACCATATCAATTTGTTACATATATGCATATTAATTTATTATATTCCCATAATTATTGCATGCATGTATTCTACAATTGAATTTTGAATCACATTCTTAATTATACATGTTACCATAAGTCTCTATGTTTATTAATTGACAATTGATTACTTGCATAAATTACTTCCTCCATTTTATTCTCTTGCACTAACATATATGTTTCTGATCATATCAATTAGTTGCTACAATATATGATCCCTTTCTTGTTAGTTCCTGTCAATTAATCACCTCTACTAATTAATTGAATATTAATTTCCCATTTAAACAAACACCATCAAATAAACTTCCCTATTAATTAATTTTATATAATTTCTCTCTTTAATTTATTTGTCACACAAATATATATGTATTCCAAATAATATTAATTAGGTGCCTCATTTACAAACATTTCTGTGTTTTAAATTTCAAACCTATATAACTTAATTAAATTATTTGTATATATAATTGTAATTTAACGTGGGGTGTTGCATCCATTGAGTTTAAAAATATCGAAAACATATATTTGGATATATTGGATGACCCATTTTCGTTTCGGGAACAAAACGGAATTTTCGGGTCGTTGTTATCATTTCGACCCAATTCGATATGTTATTCATTCTTATCTATCTTCGTCTATATAAAAGATTTCTTTTCTGAAACCTAGCAGCCATTTCTTATTTCCTTACGTACTGTCATATTCAATCTATCTGCTTCTTCCTCCTTCCCAATGGCAGCAAATCCAAAACCGTAATTCTCGAGTTCAAATCAAAATCAAAAATTTAAACTCTCCAAAATATATAAAATTATATATCGTTTTGAAGCTCTCGACAATACGAATCAATGGAAAATGGTTGTATTCAGAAACAGTGCACGAATCGATCTAAAATCACGGTCAAAATCTCGAAATCGCGAAACCCTAATTGCAATTTGGGGTTTTTTGATTTCGTAATCAATCAGCAAAATTGGTTTGTGGGTATTGGGGAGATTGTCATGTGGAGTCGATTCATGGTGGTCCCATGACCTAATTTCACTTGTGTGGTCGTAAATGGATGTTAGGGTTTCGAAAAAACGTAGCACATGGAGGCGGCGGCAGGCAAGGGAGGCGCTCGGAGTTGGGTGGTCGTGTAGGTGGCGGTGGTGCCAGGGTCTGTAGCGACGCGTAGAGGGAGCGGTGGTTGGTCAAAGACAAGGCGGCTGGGTCGTGTGTTATGTTCGAGCAGGTTACTGTAGCGACATGGATAGGGTTAGAAGGTGACTGTATTTACTATATTGCCCTTGTTTTAATTCAATTTAAATTTAAAATTCAAATCTTCTAACATCAATAACTTTTGCATACGACCTCCAATTGATGTATGATTTTCTCCATTGTGATCGTATCGAAATTTCGGACGACATGGAACTAGTTTGGTTTGATTCTGAGACTGTTAAATTTTGGGCCTAATTTGGATTTTAAATCGACAACAAATCAAAGGTGAGTGATTTAACCCACTCATGAATACTAAATCGTCTTATGTTAGTCAAATTAAATTTAGGATTGAAAGTGACTGTGCTATAGGATCGTGTAATATGGATGTATCAATAAATTACTTATGCTGAATATAAACTAAGTAAGTAAATAAATAAAGCAGTAAAGTAAATGACACTAGAGATTTTTATACTGGTTCGATCTCCCGTTCTACGTCCAGTCCCAGACTCCTTCTGGAATTAAACTAGCAACCCTCACTTAACTTGGAGGAATAGGTTTACACTGCTTGAGCAACTGAACATGACTTCTACCGCCTAAGCAACCGAATGGGACTTCTACCGCCTGAGTAACCGAATAGGACTTCTTTACAAATAAACAAAAGTATCTGACTGTATTATGCTCTTTAAATAGCACTGATAAGTCAATAAAGTACAATTCCTATAATTTTCTCCTTTATGATATATAGTGTAATGTGCTTGAAGAATGTGAAAGATAAAGTGATCAATGATCAGAGATTGTATGAATTTTGAGTGCAAATAGTCAATGGAGAATAAGAGGTAAGAATTCAAGAAAACTAAAATCAGTTAAGTGAATTGTTTGTTGGATTCTAGACACTATTTATAGAGTTTTAAGAGTTTCAATCTTTGATGAAAAAGAACGATGAAAAGGAATAGATGCAACTTTTAGATTAGAAGATGTTTCTCTTCATTGAAGAGAAGCATCCCTTTAGAAAACTAGCCGTTATCGACAACCAACCGTCAGAATTTTTCAATTTAGCCATCTGATTTATTTTAAATTCAATACAGCAAGCAAAGAGACTATTTTTGGTCTTATTCGGCCGTCTGAATGTCACCATTCAGTCGGTTGAAGGTGCATAATAATTTATGTTTTGTTTCAGCATTCAAACGGTTGAATAGTGACATTCAACCGGCTGATTATAGCCTGCTTTGTGCATTTGCATGGTTTGTGTATGTGTTAGTGTATATATGCCATATCAGAGAGATTTTAACATATTTCTAATAATATACAGACTCTAAACAAAAGAATAACAACTTCATAGCTTTCTGAATCTGAATCCGCAATGAATCTCTTGTATAAATGATTAGTACACAAGAATATTGACTTATATAGTTGTCACAATCAAAACATTGAAAATCGAGGTTCTAACGTTCTCCCCTTTTTTGATGATGACAACTACATAAGTGTGGATAAAATAAATATCTTATATTTACATGAAACTTGTGTGAATACTCCCCTGTCTATATGCACAGAATTTTTAACAAATTTTTACCAAATTTCTCCTCCTTTGTCATCGACAAAAAGTAGAGATACATAAAAGACTAGAAATAACAGTATATAGAAACATAATGTAACACATTTGAATAATGCATGGTGGTTATAACATTACATAGTCACAACATTACATACAACATCACGAAGAACCATATGAGTCTTTTAAAAAAAATATTACAAACCAAATGTTGTAAAAAGGAAATAGCATAATAATCCATAGAGCATAAAAAATATAGATAGAAGGATCATCGCCATCATCATCTCCATTGTCAGAGGTTGAAGAAGAAGACCATTCGAAGGGAGCCGGATTATAAACTTCAGTTGATGTTGAACCAAAGTATGAAATCTTGTCCCAAATTTTGTTAAGAAATCCTTTGATGGAATTGAATTTCTTTTCAGTCTTTTTATCAATCCTTTTGATATCACGATGAAGCTTGGATTGATTACAGGAAAGGGTGATAATGGCTTGTCTTGATGAGGTATCCGAGCCAATTATTTGAATTGAATCGTCATCCTCTTCTTCTTCTTCTTGGTGAGGTTGTGAAGAGGAAGCGACATTTATGTCACGAGGTTTTGGAACACCTCATTCATTATTTTATGCCCATTCTTGGAAAGAAATTATTTGTTGAGGAGGAGGACGATGAGGAAAACCCATTAAACCCTATGTTTTAGCACCCAACTCACTTATGGTGGAATATTCGAAATCCGAAACTTATACACCCAAGTTTAGTGAGATGCGCCTAATGTAAGCCCCATAGTGAATTGTTTTGTATTTCCGTCGAACTGTTATATTTTGAAACTCGTCTAAAATGATTTTCCCCCAATTGATTTGTTGATGAGAATATATAGCATATAGAGCTTGAAAGCCCCGTTTGTATACTTTCTCATAACTACCAGTGCGGGGTTGTAGAGAACGAATTAAGGCACGATGAATTAGGCGAGCTTGGGGTATTAAGGCACTTCATTTACGTTCATTGAGATTTGTAAGTTGGTCGGATAGGAGAAGATGAGAAACCTCATCATGATAATGTAAGGTTGACAATGTGAGATAAGAATAGATAAAAAATACAAGGAATTGAATAGATGGTTTTGATGTGAAGTAACGTGTAGTAGAGTGGTAGTGCATATGACTTGTAAGTGAGAGAGCAGAGTTCGAGTCATTCAAACTCTATTTTTGAAAAACATATCTCAAACAAAATAGAAAAAATAATTATAAATCTTTTAGCGATAAAATTCCTAGTTCTCTTCTTAGTTTTATAACTGTATTTTCATTTAAATGTTTTGTAAATATACCAACCAGCTGGTTTTCAGAGGATACAAATTCCAATCTAACTATATCCTTTTCAATATTATCATAAAGGAAATGATGACGAATGTCAATATGTTTCATGAATGATTGATAGGATTTTTAGATAAGTTTATAGCACTTGTGTTATCATAAAAAATAGTTGATTTAGATAAATTAACTCCAAAATCTTGAAGAGGCAGTAGAAATGTATTCTACTTCACATGTCGATAGTGAAACACAATTTTGTTTCTTGCTAAACTAGGAGACTAAGGATTGTCCAATGAAGTGACAAGTCCCGCTCGTACTTTTTCGATCCGTTCAACATACTCCAAAGTCAGCGTCACTATATGATACTAACTCGAAAGGACATTCTTTCGGATAGAAAAGTCTGAAATCTTTGGTTTTGCTTAGATAACGTAATATTAGTTTCACTCCTCGCATATGTGATTCTTTAGGCTTTGCTTGAAATCAAGCACATAAACAAACACTCATCATTATGTCAGGTCTACTAGTAGTTAGATAAAGTAATGATCCAATTATACTTCGATATAATTTTTGGTCAACACTCTTGCCATCTTCATCTCTATCGAGATGTATTGTTGTACTCATTGGAGTCGGTTTGGCAGAAGTGTTTTCCATACCAAAGCGTTTAATTAGATTATTACAATATTTTTCTTGATTAATAAAAATTCCATTATCTACTTATTTAATTTCTAATCCAAGAAAATAAGATCATTTCCCCATATATGACATTTCAAATTCTTTGGTCATTATATTAGAAAATTCCTTACATAACTTATCATCTGTAGAACCAAAAATAATATCATCAACATAAATTTGAATAATTAAAATATCCTTTTTAGTTCGTTTAATAAAAAGAGTTTGATCCACCTTCCTAATTTCAAAACCAGAATCTATAAGATAGCTTTTAAGACATTTATAACAAGCACGGGGTGCTTGTTTTAGACCGTATAAAGCTTTCTTAAGTTTATAGACATGGTCTGGAAATTTTTCATATGAGAATAGAGGAGGTTGTTCAACATATATATTTTCTTTTATATATCCATTTAAAAATGCACTTTTAACATCCATTTGATAAAGTTTAAAATTATGAAAACATGCAAAGGCCAGTAAGATACGTATTGCTTCTAGTCGTGCGATTGGAGCAAATGTTTCTTCATAGTCAATTCCTTCTTCTTGATTATATCCTTCTGCAACTAATCTAGCTTTATTCCTAGTTATATTTCCTTGTTAATCAGCTTTATTTTTGAAGACCCACTTTGTACCGATGACTGTTTGATCACTCGGTCTAGGAACTAATTCCCAAACTTCGTTTCATTCGAATTAGTTTAGCTCTTCTTGCATAGCTATAATCCAATAGTCATCAGTAAAGGCTTCTTTGGCATTTTTAGGTTCAGTATTAGAAAGGAATGCTACATGACCCATTTGAGTAAGTTGATTTCTAATTCTGACATTTGAATTAATTTCTCCTATGACATCTTCTACCGGATGAACTCGTAAAATCCTAGGAGGAGATCTTAATTCATTTTCATTATGAACAATGTTTTCATGTTTTTATCTTCTTCAAAATTATTTTAAGTAACCGTATTTGTGACCGTCTTAGTTATTATCTTGTCATCCACAAAATTCTTTTTAAAATTAAAATTTTCATCGAAGGAAACATAAAGTGTTTCTTCAATTGTTTTAGTTCTTTTATTAAAAATTCGATAAGCCTTACTTCGTTCCGAATACCCTACGAAAATTCCTTCATCGTATTTTGGATTGAATTTTCCAAGTTGATCTTTTGTGTTTAAATAAAAAATTTTGAACCAAAAACTTTAAAGTATGAAATATTAGGTTTTCTTTCATGAAACAGTTCATATGGAGTGTGTTTCGTTAGTGGTCGAATGGAAACACGATTTAGAACATAACAGGCAGTTGCTACAGCTTCCGCCCAAAAATGTTTTGGTAGAGTGCTTCCATTTAATAAAGTTCTTGCACATTCTTGTAAAGTTATATTTTCCTCTCTATAACTCCAATTTGTTATGGTGTTCTAGGAAAAGAAAAATTATGGTAAATTCCCTTTTCCCTTTTTATTACAAAAATGTTCAAAAGCTTCATTTTCGAATTCACCTCCATTATCACTTCTAATATTTTTAATTTTAAATTTTTGTGATTTTGAATTATTTTAGCAAAGATTTTGAAATTTTCAAAAGTGTCACTTTTATTTTTCAGAAAAATAGTCCAAGTATATCTTGAAAAATCATCTACTATAACAAAAACATATTTGCTATGATGTATGGATTGAACTTGAGTTAGACCAAAAAGATCCAAATGCAATAGTTCAAGTGGTTGTATAGTAGAAATATTTTTCTTTGATTTAAAGGATGATTTTGATTATTTACCAAATTGATAAGCATCACAAATATTGTTTACTTTAAAATTCATTTTTGGTAAACCTTATACTAATTCAATTTTAGATAATTTGTTTAGAGCTTTGAAATTAATATGACAAAATCTTTTGTGCCACAACCAAGGATTATTTTCTTTGGTTATTAAACACATATTAGTATTGTGATTTATATTCATATTTAATACATATATGTAACGACCTGCCTTTTTGGACACTTTAAGCAAACACACGTGTCAATCTCAAACCATTCAAAAGGGCAGATTGTTATGGGGTAAATAAGAAAAAGAGAAAGAAATAAAACAAATACAGAATCTCGCAGCGGAATGACAAAATATAATAAATCAAATAACAGTTCATGAAGCTGTTTTACAAAACATTTGATTATTCTTATATAACACAGATCAGAGTTACACATACCAGAGAAAAATAAATAACGCAGCGGAATACATGATATAGTGGAACAATATAGTAAATAGTAATAATACAATCTTCGTCTTCGTCCTCCAGAAACAAAGTCATCAAATCCTGAAATGCTCAGGTTGACCCGAGCGAATTGAAAAGACAAAACACTCGAGTCAGAACTAAAAGATCTTATGTAAGTTAAACCAACGGAAATAATATGAGTGGAACGGTGTCAGAGATGTTTACGGGGTTTGACATCTCCTATCTAGTGTCTAACGTGAGTGCAGTAACTTAAGAGATGTTCGGGATTCCCATCTCCTAAGGATTCGTTAAACTATCTGCTATGTAGTACAATACGCTATTATAATAGTGTCTACAATAAAGTAAAGTATTAAAATAGCGTTAAGGCGTTACCCATATCCCCCTTAACACATTTTTATATATTCCCATAGTCTATACAGTACCGTAATTCCTCCGTAAACTTGAGGGCTATCAGAGGGCACTCCATAGGTATGGTACAAAACAAACTCGTAGAAGGCGCTCTAGGGCATGTGAACACGGCACGCGACGTAATGCCAAGGTAGATATACCATTTGCGGATCCGGACTGGTGGTAACGCATAGCAGCTTCTACCGTCCACCTCGGACACACTCCCATATCAAAAATCGAGGGGTGGCCACCAAACAATCACAAAAATCAGAATTATATCAAAGAAATGTGCCCGATAGGAGGAATGACCTCACTTGGCCCGGCATGGCTCCTGATTTTAGTCACCGGGCCAAGTGAGGTCATTCCTCCTATCGGGCACATTTCTTTGATACAATTCTGATTTTTGTGATTGTTTGGTGGCCACCCCTCGATTTTTGATATGGGAGTGTGTCCGAGGTGGACGGTAGTAGGTGATATGCGTTACCACCAGTCTGGATCCGCAAATGGTATATTTACCCTGGAATTTTCTCGTGTGACGTGTTTACATGCCCTGAAGCGCCTTCTACGAGTTTGTTTTGTACCATACATATGGAGTGCCCTCTGATAGCCCTCCAGTTTACGGAGGAATTACGTTACCGTATAGACTATGGGAATATATAAAAATGTGTTAAGGGGGATATGGGTAACGCCTTAATGTTATTTTAATACTTTACTTTATTTTAGACACTATTATAATAGCGTATTGTACTACATAGTAGATAGTTTAACGGATCCTTAGAAGATGGGAATCCCGAACATCTCTTAAGTTACTGCACTCACGTTAGACACTGGATAGGAGATGTCAAACCGCATAAACATCTCTGACGCAGTTCCACTCATATTATTTCCGTTGGTTTAACTTACATAAGATCATTTAGTTCTGACTCGAGTGCTTTGTCTTTTCAATTCGCTCGGGTCAGCCTGAGCATTTCAGGATTTGAAGACTTTGTTTCTGGAGGACGAAGACGAAGATTTTATTATTATTATTTACTATATTATTCCACTACATCTTGTATTTCGCTGCGTTATTTATTATTCTCTGGTATGTGTAACTCTGATCTGTGTTATATAAGAATAATCAAATGTTTTGTAAAACAGCTTCATGAACTGTTATTTGATTTATTATATTTTTTCGTTCCAATGCGAGATTCTGTATTTGTTTAATTTCTTTCTCTTTTTCTTATTTACCCCATAACAATCTGCCCTTTTGAATGGTTTGATTCTGATGTGTGTTTCTGCTTAAAGCGTCCAAAAAGGTAGGTCGTTATAGTTGGTATCAGAGCTTTGGTTTAGCGGTAACCTTAGCTTTGTGGGGTCAGACTCATTTTAAATAGGGTAGTAATACCCTAGGATGAGTCGCTGGGTGTATATATATGAGAGAGCATATTTGTTAGTGTTATAAAAGGTTTTTGTGTTGTGTTAGTTTGCTCCGTTTTGTATTTATAAATTTTGGTCGATGCATAGGACACTATGACATCGATAGGGATTTCTAAACACTTAATAGGGCAGACCGACACAATACTTGTTTTGAAATATAGGCAAATGAAATAATTTTGCCTATTATATATTTTTGTATATATAAAATAGTAGATTTTATAAATGATATAATTGGATGTAATTGGTTGGTTGTTAAGTAGTTAAATTTATAAAGATTGGTTGGAAATTAGATTTGTAAATAAAATAAATGTAAATTGAAAATTTAGAACTTAAGTTCTGGTGGTTTTTGAAAATTTCTTTCGAATGACTTTGTAATATAATATTAATATTATTTGGAAGTATTTTCTGATATAAGTATTTCAACGTGATTTGGAAGAAATGTTTTAAAAGAATTTCTGGAAGGAAATGAGTTCTGTACTCCCCTCTATGTCACTAGAAAATAATCTCGGTGATGAGTGCACGCATCATCGATATTCATTTTCGAGTTTCAAAGTAGGAAGGCTGTTGTAGTAGTAACTACACATTTGTTTGATAAATAAACCTTGATTTTTATTTTCAAATATGATTTGATATATATATATATATAAAGATATGGTTATATATATTATTTCTAAATGATTTGGAATGGAACCCGGCATTTAGTTCTTAAATTTCTATAAATTAGAGATTTCAATTATTGTAATGAAATGAAAATTTTAACTAATTAATAATTGGAACTTCTAAAAGGAAATAAGAAATTAAAAGCTAAGTGTAAATGAAGTATACAAGAAATCTGAAAATTTTAAACTGTAAATAAAAAGGTTATGAAAATGAGAAATGGAAATTATTGAACGTTTATTTGCTAAAATGAAATAAGATAAACTTGTGTAACTTTCAATTGCATTCTTAAAGACACATATATAAATAACTTACCAAAATATTAAAAAGTTGTAATGTTAAATAGATTATGTAATGGAATATTATACAAGTGAAACTTAAAGTAATGAAAGTATTCAATGGAATTACTTTTGTAAATAAAATTTTTGATATTATAATTGTTATAAACTTAAGTTATAATTGAAAAACTACTAAATAAAGTGAAATAGGAAAATGATTATTGTAAGAAAATGATTATATACTTAAGTTGGTATTTGAAGCTATATATAATTAAAGTGAATAATAAAATGAATACTATATTAAAATAATGACTATAATTTCAGAAAAGTGAAATGATTTAGGAAAAGGATTTAATATTTAATGACATTATATAAGGAAATGATTGTAAATTAAAGTGTAAGAAACAATAAGTATGAACTATGCACTAATGAATATTAATATCTAATGGAAATTAAGCATATAGCTTAATAAATATGAACTAAAACCATAATGTGATGAATATAATACTTGAATGATGAAATCATTAGTTATTATAAACAATTGAACAGAAATAACTAATGTAAGATATGAATGTAAATAATGAAAAGAAATTTTCATTAAATGAATAAAGGGAAAGAATGAAATTTATAAGTAATGAATGAAAATAAATGGAATAAACACTGAATGAATGAATGAATGAAAAAATTTCGGAAGAAATAAATGTAAATTAAAAGATAAATCGTTATAGGAATAAAAAGGAAAATAAACAATAAATGTTGTGAAATGAAATTAATAAGAATAGACTTGAATAATGTTTGGAATTTGATGTTTGTTTGGTTTATGGGTTGTGTAACATCCTGCCTTTTTGTACGCTTTAAGTAGACACACATGCCGACTCATGTTAGTCCTTGAGATGATGGTTTTGATGACAACAACCTTAGGACTTGTTATAAACTATAAATACTAACGTTATGGTTTAGATATATATGTATATGCAGAATATAAACATGCAGGTACCAAGAATGAAGACTGTACAATATAGAGATTCAAGAACTGATGAACTCAAGATCGAAGATATCAAGATTCAAGACTCATGAGTATCAAGATTATCAAGAGTTCAAGATTTCAAGATAAGTAATTTAGTTAGGAATTTTGTTAAAACTCCTAGAAAAGCACTGACATCTTAAAATCCATTTTATTCGTGGAATGGAATCCACTTCGAGCCCGTTAAAGGGATGGAACCCTAAGTAGGATGGAACCTACGAAAAATCTAGTGGAACATTGTTTTGTATCCACTAACTTTTATTCAAATGTATTACAAAATTATATATTGTTTTCAAAATGATTTCAAAATCTTCCTTTTTAAATCAAAAGCATCCATCCTGGTTTTAAAATACTTTTAGCCTCAAAATAATCTTTATTTTCAATATCAAATTATCCTTGGTTTTAAACTATCTTTAATTATAATATACTTAACTTTTAATATTTATATTTAAGATTTAAATATGAAATTATAGTAAAATTTTATATATACCAAAATATTATTCTCTATACTTATTTATGTATTTTAACTATAGTATATTTATAAAGTTTAAAATAGTATTAATATAAGATAGAATTTATTTTCAAAAGAAAAACAAATTATCAAAAATACCTTAGGCATGTCGACAACCCCTAGGTACCCATGTCAACATGATGGCAGTTGATTCCAAAAGTTTGAATTTCAAAAGAAGTGTCTATTCATCATATCCTTTCACGAATGGACATGGCTGTTGTTCTACTATAAATAGGGGATTTTTTAAACGAATTTATATTCATAATTTTCTGATTTCACTCCTCTTTTCTTCCACATTTCTTTATATACATTTTTACTATTACTCTACCGAAATCACCATTGAATCTAACTAGATCATATCTGGTTTGATTCTCTATCACTATCCCAACAAGATCCCAGTGCTATTCAAAGTTATAGGCTTCTTTGTAATCAATCATGTGAGAGAAGGTGTGATTGTAGCCTGGAAAATCAATCAAGTGAGAGAAGGTGTGATTGTAGTCTAGGAAATCAATTGGGTGAACTTGTTGCCCGTAAAATCAAGTATCTCTACCCAGAGGATTGTGAATCTGGAGTGGTGTACCTCGTGGCCTTGAAATTGAGGGTGTAATTGTAAGAATTGATTTTGAAAGGAAATCCGTACTTGTGTTGCGGGACTGGATGTAGGGTAACTCTGAACCAGTATAAAATCCGGTGTGTTCTTTCCTTTACTGCTTTTACTTTATATTTGCATCTGTGTTTGATTCTGTGATTATATCTGTGTCTGTTGCATAACATTTGTGTTCAAATTAATATAAACTCAAAAAAAATTAGTAAATTCTTAAAACACTATTCACCCCCTTATAGTGTTTATTCTAGCCTTAAGATCCATAATCCGCATTTCTCACAACTCAAACCATATAGAAGGGCGGACTGTTATTGGGGTAAATAAGGAAAAGAGAAAGAAATAAAACAAAACAGAATCTCGCAACGGAAAGACAAAATATAATAATCAAATAACAGTTCATGAAGCTGTTTACAAAACTTTTGATTATACATATACAATACAGAATCAGAGTTACACATACCAGAGATAAACAAATAACGCAGCGGAACAGTATGAATGAAGTGGAATAAATATAGTATATAATAGTAACACAAATCTTTGTCTTCTTCCTCCAGAAATAAGGTCTTCAAATCCTAAAATGCTCAGGCTGACCCGAGCGAATTGAAAAGACAAAACACTCGAGTCAGAACTAAAAGATCTTATGTGAGTTAAATCAACGGTAAATAAATATGAGTGGAATGACGTCGGAGATGTTTACGGGGTTTGACATCTCCTATCCAGTGTCTAACGTGAGTGCAGTAACTTAAGAGATGTTCGGGATTCACACCTCTTAAGGATCCGTTAAACTATCTACTATGTAGTACAATACGCAATTATAATATGTCTACAGTAATATAAAGTATTAAACACCTTAACGCAAATTTGATAATTTATATTACTGTAGACATATAATAATAGCGTATTGTACTACATAGTAGATAGTTTAACAGATCCTTAGGAGATGGGAATCTCGAACATCTCTTAAATTACTACACTCACGTTAGACACTAGATAGGAGATGTCAAACCCCGTAATCATCTCTGACGCCATTCCATTCATATTATTTCTGTTGGTTTAACTTACAGAAGATCTTTTAGTTCTGACTCGAGTGTTTTGTCTTTTCAATTCGCTCGGGTCACCCTGAGCATTTCAGGATTTGAAGACTTTGTTTCTGGAGGACGAAGACGAAGATTGTATTATTATTATTTACTATATTATTCCACTACATCATGTATTCTGCTGCGTTATTTATTGTTCTCTGGTATGTGTAACTCTGATCTGTGTTATATAAGAATAAGTAAATGTTTTGTAAAACAGCTTCATAAACTGTTATTTGATTTATTATATTTTGTCATTTCGCTGCGAGATTCTGTATTTGTTTTATTTCTTTCTCTTTTTCTTATATACCCCATAACAATCTGCCCTTTTAAATGGTTTGAGTTTGACGCGTGTGTCTGCTTAAAGCGTCCAAAAAGGCAAGTCGTTACAATATATATTTTATCTATAAAACCTTCAAAAATAAGATTTTTATTTTGATCAAAAATGCTATACTTATCTTTAGAAAAAGATATATTGAATCCTTTGTCCCACAGTTGGATGATGCTAAATAAATTGTGTTTTAAATTTTTAACTAGTAAAACATTTGTAATAAGAGGTAAATTAGATATACCGTTATTGCTTACATCGCCTTTGCCGATGATATAACCTTTGGAATTGTCTCCAAAAGTGACAGAACCTCCATCTGAGTAGGTAATGTTTGTTAGCATCTCTTTGTTTCCTGTCATGTGTTTCGAGCAACCACTGTCCAATATCCATTTTCCTCTCCTTTTAAGTGGTACCTGCAAAATATAGAATTAATATTGGTACCCATCTTTTTATTTGTGTCCTAAAAAGTTAGGTCTTAGGAAACCTAACCCAAGTGGGTTTAGAATTCCTTTTAAAAATAATTTTTTTATTTTTGTAAACAGTTTCTATAAAAGATTTTATATATTTGTTTCTAATCAAAGAATTATTTTTTTAGGAACCCAAATCTTAATTAATTTAGAATAATTTGTAACTTTTGAAATTGGTTTTTTAATTGTATTATTATTCTTTTTAAAATTGTTATATAAAGAATCCTTATTTATTGGAATAGCTTTAGAAGCTTGCTTGTACCCTAGTCCTCTTTTATTTGAAACTGTTTGAGAATTTTCTATAATTTTAGAAAGATTTTCTCTACCTTTGTTAAAATTAGAAACACTCTTAGTAATATCATCTAATTTTGCTTTAAGACTAGAATTTTCTAATTCCAATATTTTAATATTAGCTTCAAGATCATGATTTTCAACTAAAAGAGCATCATTCTTTTCTTTCTGAGTTTCTATCTTTTGACTTAACATAGAGAGTTGAGATGTCGTATTAGAATAAGATTCTTGAGTAGTTTCAAGTTCTTATTCTAAAATTTGTTTCTCATCTCTTAACATATCTACCTCAATTTCAGTCCTATTTAATTTTTCAAGAGTTTCTTTATATTTTCTTTTGATGTTTCTTAGTTTGTCAAGTAATACTGAGTTTATTTCCAATAAATCATCAAAAGTTAGATCACTCACCTCATCATTTGTGGCCATAAAACATACGTTGACTTGTTCTGAATCGCTGCCCGAGTCACTATCTGATGATGAAGATGATTCTGAATCGTCCCAAGTGACAGAGAAAGCTTTCTTCTTGAATCTGTCTTTCTTATGCTCAAATTTGTCTCTTTTTCGATAAGGAAAGTCTTTCTTGATGTGGCCTTTCTTGTGAAACTCATAGCATTCTAGAGCAGAAGATGTTGGTTTGTTATTGTTGTTGTTGTTGCTGAAACTGTTCTTGTTGTTTCTGAATTTGTTGCTCTTTTTGAATTTCAAAAACTTTTTGAATTTTTTAACAATGAATGCCATATCTTCCTCATTTGAATATGATTCATCCTTTTCTGCTTGGAATGCTATATCCTTCTTATCTTGTGCCTGTACTCATTTAGCTTAGAGATTAACTTCATAAGACATTAGATTTCCTATCAAACCCTCTGGTTTAATGGTTGAAATGTCGTTAGCTTCTTCGATCGCTAAGACTTTTCATTCCCACTAATCCGATAGAGAGTTGAGGATTTTTGAAACAATATCAAAGTCTGTATATGTTTCTCCCAATGCTAAAAGAGAATGATATATCTTGGAATCTAGAGTACATTTCATTTATTGTTTCATCTTGCTTCATATTGAAATTCTAGAACTAATTTTTGAGCATAGAAATCTTACTCTGCTTTACTTTGTTAGTACCTTCATGTGTAATTTTAAGTGTATGCCATATTTCATAAGCTGTTTTACACATGCTTACTCTATTAAATTCATTTTTGTCTAATGCACAATATAACATATTCATGGCTTTAGCATTTGCAGTAGCATCCAGTTTTTGTGTGTTAGACCATTGTAAATATTCTGTAGTAGGTATGGTATATTCAGTTTGAGTAATATCCCAGGTTTCATAATTATAGTTCAATCCATTAAATAGTGGTGGTCGTGCAGTAGATTGACCTTCAAGGAAACTTGTGTTGGTTACCGTGCTAGTGTTGTTCTCCATATTAAAATATTAGATAACTATGTTACGGTTATAAGATGACCTTGCTCTGATACCAAATGAAAGTGACTGTGCTATAGGATCATGTAATATTGATGTATCAATAAATTACTTATGCGAAATATAAATTAAGTAAGTAAATAAATAAAGTAGCAAAGTAAATGACACCGGAGATTTTTATATTGGTTCGAACTCTCTTTCTACGTCCAGTCCCAGACTCCTTCTGGAATTAAACTAGCAACCCTCACTTAACCCGGAGGAATAGGTTTACACCGCCTGAGCAACCGAACAGGACTTCTACCGCCTAAGCAACCGAATAGGACTTCTACCGCCTATGCAATCGAACATGACTTCTTTACAAATAAACAAAAAGTATCAGACTGTAATATGCTCTTTAAATAGTACTGATAAGTCAATAAAGTACAATCTTCCTATAATCTTCTCCTTTATGATATATAGTGTAATGTGCTTGAAGAATGTGGAAGATAGAGTGATCAACGATAAGAGATTATATGAATTTTGAGTGCAAATGGTAAATAGAGAATAAGAGGTAAGAATTCAAGAAAACTAAAATCAGTTAAGTGAATTGTTTGTTGGATTCTTGGCTTTATTTATAGAGTTGCAATCTTTGATGAAAAAGAACGATGAAAAGGAACGGATGCAACTTTTAGATTAGAAGATGTTTGTAATAACCCGAATCCCAGTGGGTCCGGATTTTTCACAAAAATGCTAAAATCCTAGCCCACTGAAGCCCGAGTTGGGTATCTGGTATCCTACAAATAGGCAAAGATAAATATATCAGAGCTCAAATAAATATCTCACAACGAAACTGACTAAAATATAATAGTAAGTAAATACTCACCAAGATAATAACACTTTCTAAACAAGTGTCACAAAGCTGGAAAATCTCTGCCATCTACCTAACCCGTGGGATGATATGAGGATGGGGTCAGAACTAAAGTTCTGGTGAATGGACAAATTATACACTTCTAAGCATAATTCTACATATACCGTTCTATTTCCATTTTCTTTTATATTTGGTTTATTGGGTTTATAATACTCTCGCCTCTGTGCGTGAATCGTACCCATCTACTCCCTAGTTGATTAAGACCTAATAACCAAAATATATATATATAGCAACATGCCCAAAGACCGCATCGGTCCTAGGTACTACCCATAGTACCTTTCATATCCTCCTTTAAAAGGACTCCATCGTCTAGCTACTAGAGCCTACCGTAACTACATCTGTAAAGGACAACTTCGTTAGGCCTACAATACAGATGTTCCATCGTCTACTATGAAAACGTGAAACTGCATCCGCACTAGCTTATACTAGTGGTCGGACATCCATAATGTACCACCCAGTGCGTACCATGAGGACTACATGTAATCGTTCTGTCTACTCCCTGAATCCCGCCAACAAGATCTACCTTGTACGGAACTCAGTCGGTGATTTTCTATAACTGTAAAGGTCCACTTCGTTAGGCCTACAATACAGATATTCTACTTGGTCAGTCTCTTTTCTCATTGTGGCTTTGGCCCCACGCAGCCCCCCCAACTAATCGAAAGACCTTTCAAGAGCTAAGTGGATGTGCCCTACTGCAAACAATCTAAACATCCAATTGGCTGTGCCCCTCATCCAATGTCTTGATAGTGAAAGAATCATTGGCCTGTTGGTTTAGCTCTAGTCTTTCCCGAACTCGCTATGACTGATGGTGGCTGATCTCCGCCTGTGACTATCCTTTTGGGTCCAGCCCACTATAACCTACTCGCAAACTAGAGTATGGTGTCTTACGAATATCCTACTCCATCATCAATCTTTCGACTGCCTACAAAGGTCCGCTTCGTTAGGCCTGTAATGCAAAAGCAGTCAAGGCATACTCTCTTGATGGAACACCTACAGACCTACCTTCGGGGGTGCAGCTTCGTTAGGTCTACCCCAGAGGGCCATCCTAGAGTATCCTCACATCCCGTTGAAGTCTCGTACTTCCTTCTAGCCCAAAATAACTAAGTTGGACATGCTCTTTCTGTACTAAAAATCTACAATGAACTGCTTCGTTAGGCTCGTTATCCAGATTCTCTTTCGGGCTGCTCCAAACGCACCTTACCATTTTATTAGACCCTACGTCTAATCTTTTATTATGCATTTAGTTTTCTTTTCTTATTCTGTTGGCTACTTATTTACCCTAATTAACATGCCCAGCCCCACCCACGTGTGAGACCATCAGTCCTAGACCTGAAAGGGAATGCTGCCGATACGGGCCACTGCTATTATTCTTGCTTATTAACTTAATCCAAGATCTATGTTTGATAAAGTAAGCCTCTTCTATTTCTTTCTTTTTAATTATAACCTACTTGTTGCAATTATACTTGCAATTGTCACTTTTATATTTTTTCTTTCTTTTAAAACCTACAAGTTATAAATGTAATTGCAAGTGTCTCTTTTCTTATTCTAGTCTGCCTTCTTTTATTATGATACTAAATTCCCTTTAGTTCTGTTATATTATAAGACAGTCTTAGCTTGGGACTATGTCCAACTGTCACAAATTACTTATCATAATAACTGCTTTACTTTTTACTCTACTATATGTGCAATAAATGCAGATCTAGTCACATTTTATGTTTATTGTTTCAAGTCTTGTCAAATAATTAACTTGATTATTTCTCCTTCTTTAATTTCTTTAACGCTTCGCGTTATTCTCTTTAATTCTGGGAAGTAGTTCTATTCTACTTGGTTGGTTACAAAAACTGTACTAAAAATCCATTTCCATATTTTAATATTAAATAATGCTATAAACAATAACTCGTAACTGCAAGATATTTCTTTTATTGTTTCTTTAATTATTGGGTAATGCAAAATACAGTAATGTATCTATTTTGCACTAATTCCATTTTTCTTGCTTTTATTCTTACAATTACGTTTATCGTTATTCTTACAATATTAAACTATGGAAATGTATTCCCTTTTCTAAACCAACCAACTAATCTATCACTAACTTCCAAATAAAGTTATTAGATTTTCTCTTTTCTAATTCATTTCTCCTGTTTTAACATAATTTATTGTAAATTTCTCACTTTTAGGCTTATGCCTTTCTCTACAACTTTTAAGCCTAATATTACCTATATTTAATTGGATTCCTTTTTTTTCAGATAAATAACATTTAAATATAAGTACACTTCTCTTATAAAATTTACAGTTTCAACATAACTAATTAGTAGAACTAATTATCAAAATAAATGCTGAACTAACTAATTTAGGGAATCTAACGATATTACATATCATAAACATAAAAGAGATATAATTTAATTCCACTCACCTGTCCTCCTTAGCTTTACTTCATGGCCTTCCTGGATCCCCTTCTAAGGCGTCTAATATTTTTATTAAAATGATATTCTCCCTAGGAATATTTTCTATTTAGGGTTCAGCCTCAGGCAATGAATCCAATTGGGAGAAAATCTGATTGTGAGAAAATAGCTAGGCCTTGTGTGACGACCCGGAATTTTTGTATATTTGAAATGTGAATATTTAATTTATTTTAAATATCCGAAGGTTAAATTTTAACTTTAATTTCAAATATACAGTATTTATTTGGATAATTAATTATTAAATTTAATTATCGGGATTGGGTAAAATATTGAATCTTGATTTTAAGCCTGTTAAAAATAGTTCAAAGGTTCAGAAAATTTATATTGTTAATACTGAAGATGATAGAACTTTTAAAATGGAATTTTAAAAGAGTTTTGTTCAGTTTTAAAAATATATCGTTGAAATTAAATTTAAAAAAATAGCCGTCCGAGGCATAGTCTCGGAATTCAGCGAAACCAGTTCCATTGGATCCGTAATATTGTATTATTATTGGATTTCAATTTTCGTAGTATTTGGAGTTGTCGTGTGATCGTACGGAATGTAAACGCGCTGAAATTTAATCGGAAATTTAATATTTTAACTGGTCGATATTTCTTTCCATATCCAGACTACGAGCCTTCTGGATCACGCTGTTTGTCCACGCGTTGAAACATCTGTACACGCGTCTCCTTCTCCTTTACAACTTTTTAACCGAGCCTCTCAGTTAAAAGAAAAAAACGAAATCATCTTCTAAAAAAATCTACTTAACAAAAGAAAATGGAAATAGCCGAGCGAAATCATTCGTTCCCCTCAATTTATTTTAGTCCACTGCTTCATCTCAGTTTGAAGCGAAAATGGAATCGTTCGCGATTTGGGGATACGATGCGAGCTCCTGTAGATGTTCGACAATCAATTGGGCAACGCCGGTAGCCGAGTCACGTATGTAGGCGGCAAATGGAGGGTTTCGAACTGGGTTCGAACTTGGTCGACAATGTATCTTTTGGGCGTGTCGTCGATTTGGGCAGAGCAGGGGATTCGTACTCGCGTGGGAAGCATTAGGTTCGCGAGCGAGAGGGTATCACGAGGGTTTCGAGCACCTCTATGGACAGTCTTGGCGATGAGTCTCGAATCGCGATCGACGATTGAAGGGCGGTTCGAAGATGAGACGATCTGGGATTAGGTCGTTCGAGTGGAAGATGGTGGGATCATTGTCGAGCAGAGGCGTACTGGGTTCGTTCTGGTGGGTTTCGTCGTGGCAGTGGTGGCTCGTACTCGAGCAGGGCAGCGCCGTAATTTTGGTGACGGCGTTCGAGTATTAGCAGTTAGGGTTCGCAAGATAAGGTAAATTCTTTTCGTTAATTTTTCTGAGTTAGTTAACTAAATCTCTGAAGAGAAAATTTTATTTGGTTTATTTCAAAACAGAGATTGCACTAGGGCAACAGTTGATTTTAAATTAGTCAGCTAGACATATATATATTTAAACAGTAAAAGGTAATTTGGATTTTTAATTTTAAGTTTTAAAAGATGTTTAATTTTAAAATTTCATTTCTGGTTAGGGATAATTAGTTAATATATTTTAAGGCTTACTAGCTTATTTAAATTAATGGATTTTGATGATTAAATTGCTTAATCAAATTTTCTTTATCTATTTTGGTTCTAAAAAATAATTTATAATAAGAAAAAAAACTAGGTAAAATTAAATTATGAGTTTAAAACGAAATTTTTAGTTAAATGAATTAGGTAGATAGAAATTAATTGTTCAATTCATTCAAAATATTTATAAAACCGTAAATGTTTGGACAAGGTCTAAATCGGGAAGAGACAAGCTGGATTGGGAATGGAATGTAAAACAAAAATCAAAGGTGAGTTAATCTCACTCAGTTTAATTTTATTTAAATTTAATTGGTTAAATTTAAATATGGATGAATGATTGAATTGATTGATTTGATTGATATGGTATATAGTAGTATATACCAATATATATATATTGGCATATATATATATTGGAGTTGATATTCCCGCATTATATAGCGGATGAGACCCTATGCGCCGCATAATAGCGGATGATATTTTATAAAACCCATATACCGCGATATTCCACCTCGAAGTGGAATTGGTATTGTGCTAACGTCTGTGGATGCAGGGAAACAGGTTGGAGGGATCCAACTGGATTCCTCAAAATATTTAATTTTTGTTTAAATATTCTGTGATATGAATGTTGTTATCCTGTGATAATTTATATTGGATAATCTGGTTGGATTGAATTTCCCAGTATAAAAGGAGTTATCAAAATATATTGAATTGGATTTTGAAAGAAATAAAAGAGTAAATTATAAGTAAATAATTCAAGTGAATTGGAATAAGGGAATTTCGAAATAACAAGGGAAATATTAACTTTAAACTAAAGTGATATTAAATTTAAAGAATAAAGGATTTATTTTGAATGTAAGGATTAAATTTAATTAAAGGCTAAAGAAGGAATTTTGGAAGTTTAAAATTGGTATTTTCAGTTAAAAAGGGTTTTAACTCAAATAAAGGAATAAATCTAAAAGTTAATGTATTTTGAAATAAATGAAGTAGTAAAGGAAATTTATTTCAAAGTAAAGTAAAGTAAATTGGAAAATCAATTAGAAATTGATTTAGTTGTTTAAAATTGGAATTTTAAAAGAGAAGTGAGATTTTGGAGATATAAATTGGGTTTATAAAGTAAAATAAAATATCAGTGGATATTTGAATATAAATTCAAGGTGGGAATTTATAAAAAGATATGGTTTGGTTTAAAAATAAATGTTGATTTATTTTTAAAAGATGGAAATGAGAAGTGTATTTCTCTGGATAGCCAAGTACGTTTTCAAAGCAATTTTAATATAAGTTAAAAGTTCTAATTGTATTTTTAAAAGAATATTTTAGAAAATTTATTATTTCTAAATGTTAATTTCCTAAGTAAGTATGTTTTAGGAAATCTATTCTTTTTAAATATTTAAACTTTAAAGTAAGTATTTTTCAAAGATTTATTATTGTAGTAATTATATAAAAGTGATTTGGTATTATATTTTAAAAAGAGAAATTTAGTTTATATTTGTAAAGTGGTTTCATTTTAAATATTTCTTAAGTATATATTTTGTTAAGGTATTAAAGTAGTTTTTTTTAATTTCAATATTATTAAGTATATTTATAGTAAAGTGTTTTAAGATTATTTTAAAATCTAAGTGTTTTGTACTTGGTGTTTCAGAGGAAATAAATATTTGGAAATGTATTCCGTAAACGGAAACTGTTTTGAAATTGTTTTCAAATGAGTTTTGAAAATTTGGAAATATATCTTGGAAAGATATTTGGGCAAATAAATAATGTGGGAAATTATTTAATTGTGTGATGGTTGCTTGTGGATGTTAATTGATAGTTAAATAACCGACTATCAATATTGGCCAAATGCGCTGATCGTTTCGAAGAGACCGGGATCGGGTTTCCGTATACCGGGATTCTAGGTCTGGAGACCCGAATACCACTTCGATCCGGTTTGTACGTTTCGTGTAACGATTTCGGAGTCGAAGATGGAGCCGTGAAGTGCAAGGGCTAGTCGCTACTAATCCTGAGGATATTTCCAAAATGGATGTAGTAGGAGTAGTGCCTTCGGTTCCGTTCAAACCCAGGACGGACTTGTATGGACGAATGCTTGCGAAACATCGTCAGCGGACGATGGGCATTCTAAGGGATATGTTCTCTAAAAGGTATCGTTTAGCCTCGAACCTCATCAACCGGGAATGACTGAAAATCAGGGGTTATGCAACAAGGCTTCGTGGGTAGCTCCCACTGGAGGGTAAGGTCATCCCTGTCTAGATGTCCCTTTTTATTTCGGCTTAGTGGTGCGGTTGCTGATCCCAACCGTGGGGTGATTTTATTCGGGATCATCCAGTAAGGGATGGTTCCGGCCTTGTGTTGCAGGGGAGCGGGCGTACTCCTCGGTACTGTGATCTAGGCCACGTACTGTGACAGGTGGTACCCCAGTGCCTAGTCATTCGTTGGAAATCCATTCTCCCTACGTGCTTGTACGGTTTTGATTGTGCCCAACTATTGTTGAAATGTGAGATGCAAGCATTTCAGCTAGATTCTATTTACTTTCTGTAGACACTATTATAATATCAGAGGATTTTGATATAAAGTGTTTTAGCTATCGTAAGGTAAAAACCCGACATGTTTATTTGTGGCGTGGTCTTACGAGATGCTTTTATTTTCAAAGGATTTTGAAACTTTAATAATAAATTTGAGTGTGATTTTCTCACGCTGGTTTTCCAGACTGACTTGGGTATTGTTTTATATGATGCTCGGGTCAGACCGAGTATTATAAATTACAGGAAATGAGGCTGTGGAGCTGGATGGCGATACGTACTTTCGTATTTGAGTTATATATTCCGCTGTGTATTCAGATTGTGAGGACAAGTTATGATTACTGTCCAGTTGTATGATATTGATGTGATGTACTCTGATGATGTATTGGGATGATGTATATATAAACAGATATAGATTCTTTTTGTGTAAAGATCTGTTATTACCTATTATAGTTTATTCCGCTGCGTATGAGAGATTCTGTTGTTGTTTTCTATTTTTCTTCTTCTTCTACCTCTTCTTCTTAACTCAAATGGTCCGGTTTTTCGTGTAGGAAAAACCCGGGACGTTACACCTTGGGTCCTATTTATAGTGGTGTTTGGGGATCTCAGACTGTCGGATTTTTGGATTGAATCTGGTGCAACCACGTCACAGGCTCGCTGCAAATCATTGGATCCAGAAAACAACGCTTTAGATCGCACGAAAATCAAAATTTATAACTTCGGCACGTCCCTGGACGATATCTCATCCTGGGAAAAACGCGGATCGACTTATAGGTCGACCTATGTGTTTTGTGGGTCGACCCTTGTGTTTTGCTGGTCGACCTATTGGTCGATCGGTAGGGTCTTGCTCTTTTTTTTCGTTTAATTCTGATTTCTTATTCTCTCGTAACTTCTTCATATTAACTCGGATTTCGACAAGTTATATATGGAAATTGATCAGAAAACCACCACGAACATAATGGTATAAGTTTCAAGGCCATATTTTGACATTTCCAAAAATGCTTATTTTCACTGTTCATCGTTATTTGATTATTTAATTATCTAAAAATGCAGAGTGTTACATTCTTCCACCCTTTAGGAAATTTCGTCCCCGAAATAAGGGTAAAACTATGTAATTCCTCGCATCAATCACATCCATTTTGTGTACATCCAATTTTGCGACCATCGGTGTCCTTGTGCAAAGTGTCATTCAATATAAAATATATGCATGTACATGAATTTCTAAGCGGTACCTCCTTTATGAATTGTAACAACCCATAATTTTTAACAAATATTTTATTTGAATTTATTTGAAACTTTGATTTTAAATCATTTAAAAATTGAAATTTTGGAATTTTCCAATGTATTTTTGGATTTTGTTTATAATTTATTTTCCAAATATAATAAAATAATGATTTTTTGAAAATTTATATTTTGGTCAACTTTAGTCAAACTTTGACTTTCAGTTGAAATTTTTAATTTTGAATTTTAAATTTCCAATCCTTTCTTTTAAGCTGAATTTGATTTCGATATTCGTTCTGCTTTTCGTTTCGTTAAATTCTGTTTTATACTTTTTAAATCTGATAAAATTCAGCATTTTACACGCAATTATTTTTAGTATTTTATTGTCTATTTTTTCTATGTCTATTTTATGTTGGTTTGGACTTTGATTTTTGTTTGAGTTTTGAGCTTGTTTTTGATTTGGGCTTGACTAATGGGCTTTGGAAATTCGAAGAGGCATGAGTTTCTTTTCTTTAATATGAATAGGTGCCTTTTCCTTTCCATAGACGTACAAAACATTTTGCTTCTCACCTCCTTCTCATTTCATTTCCTGAAGAAAAAAAATTTATAGTAAGTTATTTCATGTCTTCTTCTTCCTCTTTTCTTTTTCTCTTTTCTTTTTCTTTGTTGCAAGCTATGTTCGGCCACAACAATTCCTTTTAGCCGACCATCTCCACCACTTCACCATCACCTATGACCGACCATCACCATCTCATCACCATCCCCATGCCATGCCGTGACTTCCTAGATCCAAACCACCACAAATATTGCCATACAAACCCTAGCCGAGAACCATGATCACCACTTCCTTTTTTGCTAGCCTCGGCCACTAACTATTCCACCTCCTCCTTTGCCTTGCCGTGACCATTCCATATCCATAGCCGCACCATTTCAAATGTGCCTTGACCCATAGCACCATGACCGAACCCTATCACCTAGTGGCCGAACCATGTTGCCATAGGCCGAACCCAAAGCACTTGACCCTTCATTTGCCAAGTCCTTTTGCCTTCCATTGCCTTGTTTCCATTGTCTTGACCATGGCCGAACCTAGTAGCCACTTGAACCCACCATAGGCCGAGCCATGTTAGCCTAGGGCCGAGCCTACCTAGCCCAAACTCATCATGGCCGAGCACATTAGCATAGGGCCGAACCATTGAAGCACTTGACCTTTCATGTTGCTTTGTCCTTTTGGCTTCCACAAGCCATCTCTTCACATTCCCATTTCTTAGTCGTGCCTTTTGCTTGCCTTGGCCGAGCATATGTGCTCCAAAACCAATCATGGTCGAGCCATGTTATCGTGTGATCAAGCCTATTTTTGTAGTGGCCGAGCCCACTTGCATTGGTTAAGCCATTTGATTTCATTTTGTTCATATTTTACATTGTTTAATTCATATTCTTTTGTGTTGAATGTCTACTTATATTTGTTTGTATTTTTTTGTTTACAAGATTTGAATCTTGGCTCTTCATCCACTCAAATCTAGTTCGTGCTTTGTCGTGCATTTCGTACTTTGGTTGTGTGTCTTTAATTGTCATCTCTTGCTTTAGAAGGTGAGTTTATCACTCTCGACTTTGTACTTATAAACTAGTGAATTGATGGCTTGTAAATTGTAATAGTGATATGCCATGATGATAGTAGTTTCATATATGCCCGTGATATGATAATATATGATGTTATAACCTGATGTTATACCTGTTTCATCACCTAATATGATATGCTATGCTATGCCGTTTAATTTATATTTCTGTTTCTCACACTACAAGTTCCCTCACTATGAGTTGAAATGATACATACTCGAACGGACTTTAGAATAAGGAAAATTCATTATGAGCTGAAATAATAGGCTCGAGTGATTTTTATTTGACTTGGGATTGCGAGTTTGAAATGATCAAACCCGGGATTTTATATTTCGGATTGAAATGATATATATCTACATCACTTGACCTAGGTTATAAAATATTATACAAACCCGTGGTTAATTTTGAAATATAACTCTTTTCTAGAAATTTAAGTATTTGGAATTTAAAATATATGAGATTTTAACTTAAATTGGATTTAATTGATTTAAATAAATTTTATAGTGATTTTCTATAAGTTAAAATTGTATGAGTTAATAAATGATTAAAATGTAAATTAAAAATTTGGACTCAACTTAATAAATGAAAATTTGATTTAAAATTGAATTTTAGGCTTAAATTAGTAATAAAATATTTTATTTATGAAATGGATATTTTTAAAGTGAATAAAGTATCAAGTTATTTGTTAAATTAAAAGTTAAGCAATTTAAATGTATTTTGACTTAATAAATGAATTATAGTTTAATTGGATATTTTATTTATAAAATTTTATTTTATAAAAATCATAAGTTAAATGATATCCAAATAAATATTTTTGAAAAGTGAGATAAGCTTTATAAGTTAAAAATGATGAAAAACTGAAGATATAATTTTCTAAAATGTTATAGTAAAAGTTAGATTAGTATTAGTAGCATTTCCAAAATGCTATGGTTTTAAGGTAGCGTTTTATAAGTGCTACCATTTCTAACAATGTACTGTTTTTCCAAACACCACTATATCTACGGTAACGTTTTCTAAATACTACTGTTTCAAATAAGATAACATTTTCGAAATGCTACTATATGTATTATCACATTTTCAAAGTGCTACGATGCTAAAATAAAATGTTTTTGAAATGTTATAATTGAATGAAAGAACTTAGAAATGCTACAACTTTGGAAATGGATATTATTTTTGAAAGATATTGACATCGAATTTAAATGGTTTGAAATGAAATGTTTTGATTTGAAATATAAACCATTTTGAACTTTATAACCATGGGTTATAATAAAGATTGGTTGTTGAAGAGACCGGGATCGGATATGGACATACTCTCTGTCGATACCGAAAACCACTTTAACAACTGTGTACACGGTGGAGATTCCAGAATGAAGTAGGATGGTGGCGACGATCCTATATGAGGTATAAACGTTGACCTAACTCTCATGATTTAGCATAAGGTGGCTAAAACAGGAGCAATCGACGGGCTAATGAGGTAGCTCCTCTGATTGGACACATTCCATCGTATACCATTCTATTGCTTTGTGATTGATTGGGTGCACCCCTTGATTCAGGAGTGTGGCTCGAGGTGGGCGATTGCTGCGGCTCCGCGTTACAACCGACCCGGAAGTGTAATTGGTATATCTACCCTGGCATTGCCTAGTTGTGTCGTGTCACCTACCATAGTGTGCTTTACTACGAGTTTGTTTTGTACCATACCTATGGAGTGCCCTCTGAAGACGCCCATTACGGGGGAGATTACGATACTGTATAGACTATGGGAATATATAAAATGTGTTAAGGGGGATATGGGTAACGCCTTAACGCTATTTTGATAGTTTACTTTACTTTAGACATTATTATAATAGCGTATCTTACTACATAGTAGATAGTTTAACGGATCCTTAAAGGATGGGCGATCCCAAGCATCCTTTAAGTTATTGATGCATTTCTATTACAGTTCACTTGAGTTGATTTACATTTTATAAGTATGTATGTCCTGACTTGAGTGTTTTGTGTTTTGCTTTACGCTTGGGTCAGCCTGAGTATCACAGCTTTGGATTCATCTTCTAGAGCTAGAGATTTGCTGGAGTTTATCTGTCTATCTGTTCATCTATTTCCATTTCAGTTATTTCCTATTCAGCTTTGCTTATGTATTAGTTGACTTATGTATTCAGACTTCTGTTGTATCTGTTTTTCAGACTATGGTATTTTGTATCTGTTTTGAGATATGTATTGTAGTAGCTTCATGAACTACTATGTATTATTATTTCCGCTGCGAGTTATTCTGTGTCTGTGATTTTGTGATTGATTTTATTTGCTCCAAATTTATTTACAATCTATTGTTTTGAATTATTCAAGTCTGACACTTGTGGTTTTATTATCGATTTGAATGGTCCAAAATAGTGGGTCGTTACATTTGGTATCAGAGCTTTGGTTTTAGGCAAACGTTAGCATACAGAGCAAAAACTCATTAGAGATAGGGTAGAAATACCCTAGAATGAGTGAAATCAATCTTAGAATCATTTCTTTGTGAGAGAACGTATTTTTAAGTATAAAATGATTTTCAAATGATTTTAAAGGATTTTAAAAGATTATTTTGGATATAAAATTTTCTTGTTTTAAAATCTCATTTTTCTTAACTTCATTCCTTTCGAATCCACCTTGTTTATTAGAATTCTTTGATTAGGATTTCCATTCTAGTTGAATCTTATCTTTGTCTTTCTATTTTACCTTTGTCCTAAAATTCATTCTTGATTTTTCCAAGATGAATCATAGGAATGCCAGAGGTAGGGGTCGTGGTGTTGCCCCAGTTCCAGAGCCTGTTGCACCCATCAGGTTCACCACTCTCTGCAAGGAATTCACTCAGCTTGGTGGTACCAAGTTTACTGGATCTGAGAGCATCATAGAGGCTCAGCAGTGGTTGAGGAGTCTAGAGAGGATTATTACTGGTTTGGAGATTACTGATGCTCAGAAGCTTCAGTTGGCAGCTTGGCAGTTGTAGGAGGCAGCCCAGGATTGGTTGGAGTCTGTTACAGCTCAGACTGTTGAGGCAGATATTTCTTGGGAGTAGTTTAGGTATCCTCTTATGTTAGTCTTGTGTTTTGTTCAGCTTTTTCTCTTTGGAATCTATCTTAAGCTTTGATATCTCTTTTCAGGGAGGCTTTTGTGGCAAAGTGGATGCCCAAAGCCGGGAAGTCCTAGCTATACAAGAAGTTTATGGATCTTAAGCAAGGGAGCATGTCATTTTCTGAGTATGAGCGGAAGTTCAATGAACGTTCCAAGTTTGGCCCTGGCCTGATTAACACCTCGCTTAAGAAGAATGAGAAATTTATAGCTGGAGCTCGCCCAGAGTATTATGATCATCTCATTTCTCATGTTCATGGTATCTTCACAAAGTTGATGGACATGGCCATTAGATATGAGAATCCCACTTCTAAGGAAGTTTTTGTTCCTCGTGCTTCTCCATCTCAGCCTGGTTCTGGCAACTCTAAGAAGAGGAATCCTAATTTTCATCAGCAGAAGCAGAATTGGCTCAAGAATCCTAGTTTAGGATCTACTCCTCGGAAGCATCCTGTCGACCTATCTTCCATCACCTGCTTCAAGTGTGATCAGAGGGGACACTTTGCCAATAGTTGCCCTACTTCAGTTGGTGCTGCTGTTCCTTCAGCTCTGGATACCAAGAACAACCTCTGTCATGTCTGTCTGCAGCCTGGTCATTTCAAGAAGGATTGTCCTTTGTATCAGAAGGGCAAGACATCTGGAGTCTTTGCCATGACTTCTTCCACGCCTGCTCTGCCTACTCCATCTGCTCCTAGTGATAGCCAAGGTACTCTCCAGGGCACCTTTTCTCTGTTTAATTTTCCTGTTGTTTTTTTATTTGATACTGGAGCTTCGCATAGTTTTATTTCTATGGATCTTTCTGATAAGTTTGAGCATCTCCTTTCTCCTGAGTTTGCATCTGTACCTTTGTGTGTTACTAATCCTATTGGGGGTCCCGCGAACCTTAGTAGGATTTGTAAAAGTGTGATACTCTTCTATTCTGGTTATCATTTTTCTGGTGATTTCTATGTTCTGGGTTTTGATGCTTTTGATATATTGCTTGGGGGTGATTGGCTGAAGAGGCATGAAGCCGTTATCTCTTGTAAAACCCGAACTGCTTCTCTTTTTGGTGATAAGGGTGATCATTTGGTGATTCAGTGATGTATTCCTCGGGATTTTGCTGGCAGTTTTATTTTCTCTTTGGATTCTTCTCCTGGTGATCTTGATTCAACTCCTGTGGTTAAACTCTATTCCGATGTATTTGGTGAAGTCTCTTCTTTACCTCCTAAGCGGGAAATTTGATTTCCGCATTGTGTGATAACCCGGATTTTTGAGACATTTGATAATTGGATAATTAACTGTTTTAATCAATTGAACAGATAAAACTTTGATAATTAGAATATATTTGAATATGTACATAGATGAATTTGAACTATAATAAATATTTGGATAATTATTTGTTTGATAATCTCCTCATATAATTGTTGAAGTTGACAATATTAGTTTAATGACCTTCTTTTATAAATATTCAATTTGGCAAAATTTATACATGTTTTAATTATGATTTATATAAAGAAATATATATCATCATAGATTAATAAAAACAAATATTTAGTAGTTCAAAATATAATAGCCTAAAATAAGATTTAACAAGGGTTTAAATACACTTTCTTTTATATTTGAAATTTATGCACTTTGTATATATATATATATTTATCTAGATAATACATATTAATATAAATACACATAAGAAATATTTAAAATAAATTTTTAATATTTGTAAATATATAAAGCATGTAAAATACAAATGGAAGCTAAGGATAATATGCATTAAACATTTGTAAGCTAAAGATTACATGCAAAGACAAGTGGCATTTGTTTCTTTTAATTGGAAAGAAAATATAATTAACATATTGGAGAACAAGGTTGGAGGGATATTCATTTTTAACAAACCAGACATTTCCTTTTCTTTCTTCTCCAAAAAAAAATCAAACTAAAGAAAATCTGAGCAACAACTTCTTTCAAGTTTGCAACCTGATTCAAGCAATTCATGTTCAACTCAAATGTAAAACAAAAATACAACTGGAATCAAGCAACCACTTTTTCAACCTGAATCATCAAGCTGAATCAAAACAAGATCAACTCAACTAAGCAAATTTACCAGTTTCCAGTTTTCAATTTCAAAAGGGCTGCTCTGTTCAAACAAAATAGGTGAGTAAACTACCCTTTAACATCTTAAATCTGTCTGTATCTTGATCTGCATGTGATGGTCATTGATGAATGGATATAAATTATGGTCGCATGTGTGTATGAAGGTTTATATGTGCATGTTTGTACCATGTATAAACTACTCTGTTCAAAGTACAGGTTTCAAAACCTGTTAAAAGAAAATCTAAGATCTTTTTCCCTCATCCTTTTCATGCTTAAAGATATAAACAAATTATGTTTATAAAATCAAGATATAAGTTCTAAAAATATTTTTAGGATAAACCAGAAGCTAAATTTGACTGAAAAGAAAATATAACAGTGATACTTGAAAACATGTCAAATTTGAAATTCATAATTCTTTGTTTCACCTACCTTATCTGTTTCGATTTGGAAAACTATGATTTTTAAATAATAAAATGAGGATTTTTAAGATGGTATTTTGGGGGTAAATGAATCGTTCTGGAGCTCAGAAGGCGAGCTGGATGGCAGGAACGTATGGAGTGTATTCCGCTGAGTATATTATAGTTGTCTGAGACATGTTAATTCTAACTGTCTAGTACATTTGTGAATGTTGTAACTCTGATGTATTAAAATGTAATTAACAAATACAGTTTTCCTTGTATAACTGATATTATTATTTGTTATTATATTTAATCCGCTGTGAATGTGAGATGTTGTGTTCTCTGTTCTTCTTTCTTCTTTCTGTTTCTTCCTTCTATCTCTTTCTTTTTCTTCTAACTATCTGGAATTTTCGGGTTCGAAAATCCCGGGTCGTTACAGTTGGTATCAGAGCGAGGTTAAGCGAGAACCTTGGCTCTGTTTAGATTACTCGTTAAGGATAGGGTCAATGGTACCCTAGAACGAGTTGAGTGTATATATATATGAGAGCGTATTTGTTATTTTCATATATAAAGATTTCAAATGATTTTTATATAAGATTATATTTGATATATAAAGCAATATTTCTTTTAATATATATTAAAGAAATTGGTGTTGAATCATTGGAATTAAATAAGATAATAAGAATTAAGTGGTAATAGAAATACAACCAAATTGAAATTGAACGAAGATAAGTTTGAAATAAGATTCAAACTGAAATTAAAATCTTGGATTTGTAGAAGTGTTATCAAGAATAAAGATAATAATGAATTGTTTTCCAGATATGATAATCTTGGTTATTATCATAAATGGTAGTTGTGTTTAATAATGAATGTTGTTAATGACTAAGAAAAATGAAATATTTTAGGGAAGTAAACTTTTAGGTGAATATGACTTATAATTTGTAAATTAAATTGAAATTAAATTGTGAAGTTTTGAATCCTAAGTTTGAAAACATTTGAAATTGTTTTCAAAATATTAAAAGAAAAGGAATAAATATTTTTCAGGTTGTTTTTGAATATGATCTTATTTTAAAATAAGAGTTGTTTGGAAAAAAAAATTTGTTTTTGAATTAAACCAAGAATGGTTTAAAATTTAAAGTATAACTTGGTGTGTAAAGAAAATGTATATATGAGGAATATACATAATACCAATGATGATTTGAAATGAACACTTAGTGTTGAGTTTTAAAGTGGAATGTGATGTAAAATCCAAAGTAAAGTAAGTTTTTAAACTTAAAAGGGGAAAGATTATTAATCTGAAGTTTAAAATTTGAATGGGAATTCAAATTGTGTAAAGTTGAACGGATTAAGTAAATATAATTTAACTTAAGGAAGTTAAATAAGTTTAGATTGAACAACTTGAATTGGAAATTTCAAGATGAAATTTAAATTTAACTTGGGTAGTTAAATGATTAATTTAAATAGGAGCTATGAGTGATCTCAAAATGGGTTTGAGATCTGGAAATTGAAAATGGATAATAAATTAGAATCTGAAATTTAATTGTTTTTGAATTCTTATTGGAACTTTATAATAAGTTAAGTAAACATAATTTTAAAATGGAATTTGGAATTTGGATTCAGAATTTAATGGTTTAAAGATATAAGTTAATTTGATTTAAAAAATTAAATCAACATTTAGAAATTTAACTCGAATTTATATAAATTTGAGATAGCTTAAAATTGAGTTTTAAATTAAAATTTGTTCAAATGGTAAATTAGAATTGAAATGATTTGAAATTGAAGCTGGTTCAATTTGAAATTAATCCAAATGGATTTGAAATAATTTAGAATTGTGATTAAAGTTGAATAAGTTTAAAAATCAAATGGAATTTGATTTGAATTTGGAAAGGAATTAAGGTTAATTCAACTTGAATTGGGATTAAATCAATTTCAATGGAAATTAAAGTATTGAGTCAATTTAAATGGAAGTGGAAATTTAAATTGATGGGAAATTAATTGGAAATGGAGATTGGGAAATTAAACACTTTGGCTCTGGATTATTTTCAAAATAAATTGTTTTAATACAAATATATTTTTCCAAACTATTTACTATACAATCTTTCTTCTTAAACCCCAAACTATCTTATACTTATTTTACAATTATTTTGGAACTATTTAACTATTTTGAAACTGTATTATAAACTCATTACTATTTTTCAGTTACCTACATCTAATCACTATTTTAAAAACTATTTTGCAATTATCTAACTATTTTATATCTACTTAACTATTTTACAGCTATTTTACAAACTAATAACTATTTTTCAACTACTTATCTATTTTAAATTTTTTCAAGTTATTTTTAAATTTAAATAGGTCAGAGTTCAGACTGTTTGTAATTGAAGTAATAACTCAATTGGAAATGGAAGCAATTGAGATTAAGTGAATGAAATTAAAGGAAATATGAATAGAAAAGGAAACTGATTTGGCTAATAACCAATAAAGATAAATACATAGGATATGCGTATATTATTCTATTCGCATAGTGATTTGATCCAGATTCGAGCACAGAATTTCGAGATAATATTATCGATCCGAGTTGGGATTTTTCGCTCGATTTTTGACGGTGAACCTGGATATGGATTGTTGATTGGTTCTGGATATTCTCTATCATGGCTACGACTATGCAAGGAGAATGACGGTTTCTGATCAAGAAACCAGATTTGAGTCCGCACTAGGAAGTCGGGTGGACGATACTAGTTCGGAAATGAAATTGTGTGATCGATTGAGTGATCAGATTGATATTGTGTACGGATGATATGTGTGCATCGTACGGATTGAATGAAATTGATATTGAAGATTGGGATACGAACTGTAAAATGGTTTTTGAAAAGAAATATGGTTAATAACTTTATAAAAGATTTATCAAATGTGAATATTTGATTTAGAATAAAATAAAGTTATATATCCTTGTTATATAAGGTAAATCTTCCCTTGTTGAATCTATTGCTAAAAGAAAAGGGTTTTGAAATATTTGAAGTATAAAAGAGGTTTTATACAAAGTTTGAAATGATCCAAAGATTTTCAAAGTTATATCTATATCTATATATATATAAAGGATCTTATGAGAATGATTTTGGAAAAGGTTTTGGGAACCTATGGATTTTGGAAAGGGCTTTTGATTTTTGGGAAAATCAATTTTGGATATTGGAAAGCCTAGTTTGAGAATTATCGATTTTGGTAATCGATTTTGTGTAAAGGAGATTTTGATAAATCATAAAGGGTATGATTTGAAGATACTATAAGTATATAGTATAAAATGTTTTGAGTATAGCTCTGGGGAAAAAGGCGCTCTCTTGAAATGAACTTCTCAGGAGTGCCACTGGGTGGTACTGCCTTGAACCCCAAGGGGGGATTCTAAAGTTGATCCTGTGAGGAGTCCGGACAAAACTAGTTCCTGAGGATTATTTGTGTAGCGAAAGTCGAGGGGCTGGTGCCCACAGAGGCATTTGAGTTATGCTGTGACAACAATTTAACTCAATGTCACTACGATCTACTGCAGACCATAGAGAAAGTCATGTATGCCGCTGAGAGCCAACTGTCTACGTTTGATTTTATATCGGTAGACTGTGACACTATGGTAACATAGCGAAAGTCGTTTGTGCCGCTGAGAGCCAACAGTCTGCGTTTGATTTTATATCGGTAGACTGCGACCTATGTGGGAGAAGTTTCATTTTGACAGCGAAATCGTGTGTGCCACTGAGAGCCAACAGTTACATGGACTTTTGCTGCGACGGCAACGTAACCCTGGGATGTAACTGCGATCTATTGTGGGTTCCATGCTGTTATCAGTTACATGGACTTTTGCTGCGATGGCAACGTAACCCGTGATGAACTGTGACCATGGATGGGAGTGATGATTTCCAGAGCATTCTCACCAAAGATGTTTCCTCTATTTCCAAAAATGTTTTCTATATTTTCAATAAATTATTTTCCAAGTATTTTCACTGGGTGTTGAAAACGGGTCTGCTAAGATCTTATAGATTTTCAGTTCTACGCCTGATCAACGTATGACCGAATTTCTGTAAGAACAAGGATTGACTTGTTAAGACATCGAGTTATAAAAGTATTTTTATAAAAACTAATTTAGTAATATTATAAAGATTTTTAAGGTGTTTTAAAAATGGTTCAAAGAGAAAATTTAACAGATATTAAGAATTTTAATAAATTTTGGCTTCGTTCCTTTTCGAGGACGAAAAGATTCTAAGGGGGAAGGAATGTGATAACCCGGATTTTTGAGACATTTGATAATTGGATAATTAACTGTTTTAATCAATTGAACAGATAAAACTTTGATAATTAGAATATATTTGAATATGTACATAGATGAATTTGAACTATAATAAATATTTGGATAATTATTTGTTTGATAATCTCCTCATATAATTGTTGAATTTGACAATATTAGTTTAATGACCTTCTTTTATAAATATTCAATTTGGCAAAATTTATACATGTTTTAATTATGATTTATATAAAGAAATATATATCATCATAGATTAATAAAAACAAATATTTAGTAGTTCAAAATATAATAGCCTAAAATAAGATTTAACAAGGGTTTAAATACACTTTCTTTTATATTTGAAATTTATGCACTTTGTATATATATATATATATATATATAGATAATACATATTAATATAAATACACATAAGAAATATTTAAAATAAATTTTTAATATTTGTAAATATATAAAGCATGTAAAATACAAATGGAAGCTAAGGATAATATGCATTAAACATTTGTAAGCTAAAGATTACATGCAAAGACAAGTGGCATTTGTTTCTTTTAATTGGAAAGAAAATATAATTAACATATTGGAGAACAAGGTTGGAGGGATATTCATTTTTAACAAACCAGACATTTCCTTTTCTTTCTTCTCTAAAAAAAATCAAACTAAAGAAAATCTGAGCAACAACTTCTTTCAAGTTTGCAACCTGATTCAAGCAATTCATGTTCAACTCAAATGTAAAACAAAAATACAACTGGAATCAAGCAACCACTTTTTCAACCTGAATCATCAAGCTGAATCAAAACAAGATCAACTCAACTAAGCAAATTTACCAGTTTCCAGTTTTCAATTTCAAAAGGGCTGCTCTGTTCAAACAAAATAGGTGAGTAAACTACCCTTTAACATCTTAAATCTGTCTGTATCTTGATCTGCATGTGATGGTCATTGATGAATGGATATAAATTATGGTCGCATGTGTGTATGAAGGTTTATATGTGCATGTTTGTACCATGTATAAACTACTCTGTTCAAAGTACAGGTTTCAAAACCTGTTAAAAGAAAATCTAAGATCTTTTTCCCTCATCCTTTTCATGCTTAAAGATATAAACAAATTATGTTTATAAAATCAAGATATAAGTTCTAAAAATATTTTTAGGATAAACCAGAAGCTAAATTTGACTGAAAAGAAAATATAACAGTGATACTTGAAAACATGTCAAATTTGAAATTCATAATTCTTTGTTTCACCTACCTTATCTGTTTCGATTTGGAAAACTATGATTTTTAAATAATAAAATAAGGATTTTTAAGATGGTATTTTGGGGGTAAATGAATGATGAACGGAAATTGTAATTGGGTCAATTCCTGGTGATCGCGGAGGTCAGGGCCCTCGGGGTTATGGCCAGAGAAGGGTTGTTGGCTGGGGAATCATGGAAAAATGCTCGAGAAAATTTTTGTTGATCGTGGTGGTTGGTCGGCGTCATTTTAGGGTTTTGTCGCCTGTTTGGGTAGTCCGTGTGTTCGAGGCGAATGCGGCAGGGATGGTGTACCGGAGTAGATCGCATAGGGGGAGGATCGATGCTGGAAGTCGTGGCGAAGCTTCGGTGGGAACGGCGAGGGTTCTCGAGGTGTAGTTTGTCGGCGATTGATGATGTTCTGATTGGGTTTTGTTCCAGTGGTACTCGTCACTCTCGATTTTGATTTTGGGTTTGTTTCAGGGTTCTGGGTGGTCGAGTCGTTCGAGTGTGTCGTTGGCGATAGATCTGAGGTGGCATCGATGATCGGAGCGACGACGATGCAGTGTGCACGTGCACGCATATCTCGGCGTGTCTGGGTTGAGTTGTTGCTGTGGTTAAAATAGAAGAGAGAAGGTATGGTTTCGGGTTCGACTCGAAGTTTTTTTCGCGTGATAACTCGAAGACGTTGGATGTTCGCGTGGACTCGGGGTAGACTCGAGGAAAAGTGAGGTGGGCTCGGGTAAACAAGAGTTGGCTCGGGTTATTTTAATAAGTTACCAGGTTTTAGTTTGAAGCTTGAATAAGATTTTAATCAAGTTAAAAGTAAAGTGAAGATTAGTTTTAAAAGTTGTAGAAATAAACTAAGATAATGATTTATCTTTGATGAATCAAGGTTAATAAATTAGTGTAAGTAATTAAGGTATAATTACTTAAATTGAAATTAATTTAGGATGATTAATCAATTAAGATTAATTAATGTAAGTAATTAAAGGTAATTAATTAGTTAAAGATAATTACTTAATTAAAGGTAATTAATTAATGTTTAAAGTTGATTAATCAAGTGTTTAAAGAATAATTAATTAAATGATATTTAATTTATGAGATTAATTAATTAAGATAATTTATTTGAGGATAATTAATTAAATTAAAGGTTATTTAATTAATGAGGATTATTAAAGGTTAATTAATGAGAATGGTTAAATGATAATTAATTTATGTAATTAATTCGAGGCTAATTACTTAATGTAATTAAAGAACAAGTAATCAAAGGAGATTAATTAAGGTGGATAATTATAGATTTGATTAATCAATTGGCTTATAATTAATTAATGTTAAGTAAGCAAAATTTAAGAGTAATTAAAGTAATTAATTTAATTCAATGGTGGTTATTTAAATTAATTAGGAATAGTATGGATGATCAATCTTGCTTATGAATGGTTGAATAATATTGAATGCCTTGGATTATTTGACATACCTGATATGTGATTGTGATGTTCCGTGATATGAGATGTTTTGAACAAATTGTGATAATATAAGTTATCTATCTGTGTTAGAATTGCTATGTGAATATGTTATCCTGAATTTAAATTAAACATCTTGACTTAAAAAGATGAGATTGAATTCGAAGAGACCGGGATCGGATATCAGCGATATCCGGAACCACTTCGATTAGTAATCTATAATTCTTTATAGATTTGGTATGTGAAATCAATAGGCCGGTTTAGGATAATATGGACCATTTAAACTAAGTTGGATACTTAGATATTGTTTTGTGAAAATAAGTGTTGATTATATAAGTTGTTTACTTGTAGTAAAGTACGAGTTACCCCGGGTTTAAATAAGTTCTATGGATTGAAATTTCATGTTAGATGAGTTTACTCACGCTGGTTTCCAGCCTGACCCGGGTGTTACTTGAATGTAATGCTCGGGTCAGACCGAGTATTACAGATTTCCAGGTAAGGACGTTCTGGAGCTCAGAAGGCGAGCTGGATGGCAGGAACGTATGGAGTGTATTCCGCTGAGTATATTATAGTTGTCTGAGACATGTTAATTCTAACTGTCTAGTACATTTGTGAATGTTGTAACTCTGATGTATTAAAATGTAATTAACAAATACAGTTTTCCTTGTATAACTGATATTATTATTTGTTATTATATTTAATCCACTGCGAATGTGAGATGTTGTGTTCTCTGTTCTTCTTTCTTCTTTCTGTTTCTTCCTTCTATCTCTTTCTTTTTCTTCTAACTATCTGTAATTTTCGGGTTCGAAAATCCCGGGTCGTTACACATTGATCTTATTCCTGGAGCTCGACCTATAGTTCTTCCTCCCAGAAGAATGGCACCCCGTGAGAAGGTTGAGTTGAGGAAGCAAGTTGAGGACTTGTTCTCCAAGGGTCTGATCAGACCTAGTCATTCCGAATGGGGAGCAGCAGCGGTTTTCGTCACTAAGTCCGATGGTTTTTTAAGGATGTGTGTTGATTATAGGGAGCTGAACAAGCTCACTATGAAGAATAGATATCCTATGCCTCGTATCAATGATATGTTCGATCAGCTTTATTGAGCTACTGTTTTCTCTCAGCTTGATCTTGCCACAGGTTTCCACTAGCTCAGAGTTGCTAAGGAAAGTATTCCCAAGACTGCTTTCCGTACTAAGAATGGTTTCTATGAATGGTTAGTTATGCCTTTTGGTTTGACTAATGCCCCAGCTTTCTTTGTTGATCTGATGAATCGTGTTTTTCGCGATGTTCTTAACAAGTTTGTTCTAGTCTTTGTCGATGATATTCTGGTCTTTTCTAAGACCGAGGAAGAGCATGAATCTCATTTAAGCTTTGTTCTGGGGACTCTTAGGAGTCACCAATTGAAAGCTAAATTCTCTAAATGCCATTTCTGGAAGGATGAAGCCTGATTTCTTGGACATATTGTTTCTAGTAATGGAGTTTCTGTTGATCCAGTCAAGATCGCTACGATCAATGTAAGTCTACCTTTTCTCATCTTTCTTTTGGTAATCTAATTATTCTATCTTTCTTTGTAGTTCTTATTTTTCCCTATTCTATTTCAGGATTGGGAAACTCCTAGGACTCCATCTGATATCCGTAGCTTTCTAAGCCTTGCCGGTTATTATCGGAGATTCATTGAGAATTTTGCTCGGATTGCTGCACGTCTCACTGCTTTGACTCGAAAGAATGCTAAGTTTATATGGAATGATAAGTGTGAAGCTGCATTCAATGAGTTAAAGCGTAAGTTTACTTCCGCACTAGTTCTTACCGTTCCAAATGGAAATGAGGGATTAACGGTATACACTGATGCTAGTCGTGAAGGTTTGGAAGCTGTTCTGATGCAGGATGGGAAGGTCATTGCTTATGCCAGCCGTCAGTTAAAGACCCATGAATCCAATTATGCTGCTCATGATTTGGAATTGCTTGCCATGGTTTTTGCTTTGAAGCTTTGGAGGCATCATCTTTTGGGAACTAAGTTTGAACTTTTTACGGATCATCAGTCTTTGAGATATATTTTCACCCAGAAGGATTTGAATCAGAGACAAGTTAGGTGGCTAGAGTTCCTTGCTTCTTATGACCTCGACATCAACTATACCCCTGGAAAAGCTAATGTTGTGGCTGATGCTTTGAGTCGGAAGAAGGCAATGTTGTGTCAGATTTTTGTTTCTTCTCCTCTTTTGGATCGTATCATTGCTAAGCAGGATGAGGATCAGATGCTTAGGCTTATGAAGGAGAATGTTCGTAGTACAGTTGGTGGTAGTAGTCTTGATGGTAGTGGAGCTCAGATCGATGATAGAGGGATTTTGAGGATTAATAATCGAATTTGTGTCCCGAATGTTGATGGATTGAGACAGGAGTTACTTCGGGAAAATCATCGATCCAGACTTTCTATTCATCCAGGAGTGACCAAGATGTATTAGGATATGAAGAAGTTGTATTGGTGGAGAGGTATGAGGCGTGATATCTCCATTTTTGTTTATAATTTATTTTCCAAATATAATAAAATAATGATTTTTTGAAAATTTATATTTTGGTCAACTTTAGTCAAACTTTGACTTTCAGTTGAAATTTTTAAATTTGAATTTTAAATTTCCAATCTTTTTCTTTTAAGCTGAATTTGATTTCGTTATTCGTTCTGCTTTTCGTTTCGTCAAATTCTGTTTTATACTTTTTAAATCTGATAAAATTCAGCGTTTTACACGCAATTATTTTTAGTATTTTATTGTCTATTTTTTCTATGTTTATTTCTATTTTATGTTGGTTTGGACTTTGATTTTTGTTTGAGTTTTGAGCTTGTTTTTTATTTGGGCTTGACTAATGGGCTTTGGAAATTCCAAGAGGCATGAGTTTCTTTTCTTTAATATGAATAGGTGCCCATGCCATGCCATGCCGTGCCGTGACTTCCTAGATCCAAACCACAATGCCATGCCGTGACTTCCTAGATCCAAACCACCACAAATATTGCCATACAAACCCTAGCCGAGCACCATGATCACCACTTCCTTTTTTGTTGGCCTCGGCCATCACCTATTACACCTCCTCCTTTGCCTTGCCATGACCATTCCCTATCCATAGCCGCACCATTTCAGATGTGCCTTGATCCATAGTACCATATGACCAAACCCTATCATCTAGTGGCCGAACCATGTTGCCATAGGCCGAACCCAAAGCACTTGACCCTTCATTTGCCAAGTCCTTTTGCCTTTCATTGCCTTGTTTCCATTGCCTTGTCCATGGCCGAACCTAGTAGCCACTTGAACCCACCATAGGCCGAGCCTACCTAGTCCAAACTCATCATGGCCGAGCACATTAGCATAAGGTCGAACCATTGAAGCACTTGACCTTTCAAGTTGCCTTGTCCTTTTGCCTTCCACAAGCCATCTCTTCACATTCCCATTGCTTAGCCGTGCCTTTTGCTTGCCTTGGCCGAGCATATGTGCTCCAAAACCAATCATGGCCGACCCATGTTATCATGTGATCAAGCCTATTTGTGTAGTGGTCGAGCCCACTTGCATTGGTTAAGCCATTTGATTTCATTTTGTTCATATTTTACATTATTTAATACATATTGTTTTGTGTTGAATGTCTACTTATATTTGTTTGTATTTGTTTGTTTACCAGATTTGAATCTTGGCTCTTCATCCACTCAAATCTAGTTCGTGCTTTGTCGTGCATTTCGGAGTTTGGTTGTGTGTCTTGAATTGTCATCTCTAGCTTTAGAAGGTGAGTTTATCACTCTCGACTTCGTACTTATAAACTAGTGAATTGATGGCTTGTAAATTGTAATAGTGATATGCCATGATGATAGTAGTTTCATGTATGCCCGTGATATGATAATATATGATGTTATAACCTGATGATATACCTGTTTCATCACCTGATATCATATGATATGCTATGCTATGCTGTTTAATTTATATTTCTGTTTCTCACACTACAAGTTCCCTCACTATGGGTTGAAATGATACATACCCGAACGGACTTTAGAGTAAGGAAAAGTCATTATGAGCTGAAATGATAGGCTCGAGTGATTTTTATTTGACTTGGGATTGCGGGTTTGAAATGATCAAACCCAGGATTTTATATTTCAGATTGAAATAATATATATCTGTATTACTTGACCTAGGTTAGAAAATATTATACAGACCCGTGGTTAATTTTGAAATATAAATATTTTCTAGAAATTTAAGTATTTGGAATTTAAAATATATGAGATTTTAACTTAAATTGGATTTAAATAAATTTTATTGTGATTTTCTATAAGTTAAAATTGTATGAGTTAATAAATGATTAAAATGTAAATTAAAAATTTGGACTCAACTTAATAATTGAAAATTTGATTTAAAATGGAATTTTAGGCTTAAATTAGTAATAAAATATTTTATTTATGAAATGGATATTTTTAAAGTAAATAAAGTATCAAGTTATTTGTTAAATTAAAAGTTAAGCAATTTAAATGTATTTTGACTTAATAAATGAATTATAGTTTAATTGGATATTTTATTTATAAAATTTTATTTTTATAAAAATCATAAGTTAAATGATATCCAAATAAATATTTTTGAAAAGTGAGATAAGCTTTATAAGTTAAAAATGATGAAAAACTGAAGATATAATGTTTCTGAAATGTTATAGTAAAAGTTAGATTAGTATTAATAGCATTTCCAAAATGCTATGGTTTTAAGGTAGCGTTTTATAAGTGCTACCATTTCTAACAATGTATTGTTTTTCCAAACACCACTATATCTACGGTAATGTTTTCTAAGTACTACTATTTCAAATAAGATAACATTTTCGAAATGCTACTATATGTATTATCACATTTTCAAAGTGCTACGAATGCTAAAATACAATGTTTTTGAAATGTTATAATTGAATGAATGAACTTAGAAATGCTACAACTTTGGAAATGAATATTATTTTTGAAAGATATTGACATTGAATTTAAATGGTTTAAAATGAAATGTTTTGATTTTAAATATAAACCATTATGAACTTTATAACCACGGGTTATAATAACGATTAGTTGTTGAAGAGACCGGGATCGGATATGGACATACTCTCTATCGATACCGAAAACTACTTTAACAACTGTGTACGCGGTGGAGATTCCAGAATGAAGTAGGATGGTGGCGACGATCCTATATGAGGTATAAACGTGGACCTAACTCCCATGAGTTAGCATAAGGTGGCTAAAAGAGTAGCAATCGACGGGCTAATGAGGTATATCCTCTGATCGGACACATTCCATCGTATACCATTCTATTACTTTGTGATTGATTGGGTGCACCCATTGATTCGGGAGTGTGGCTCGAGGTGGGCGATTGCTGCGGCTCTGCGTTACCACCGACCCGGAAGTGTAATTGGTATATCTACCCTGGCATTGCCTAGTTGTGTCGTGTCACCTACCATAGTGTGCTTTACTACGAGTTTGTTTTGTAACATACCTATTGAGTGCCCTCTGACGACGCCCATTACGGGGGAGATTACGATACTGTATAGACTATGGGAATATATAAAATGTGTTAAGGGGGATATGGGTAACGCCTTAACGCTATTTTCATAGTTTACTTTACTTTAGACATTATTATAATAGCGTATCTTACTACATAGTAGATAGTTTAAAGGATCCTTAAAGGATGGGCGATCCCAAGCATCCTTTAAGTTATTAATGCATTTCTATTACAGTTCACTTGAGTTCATTTACATTTTATAAGTATGTATGTCCTGACTCGAGTGTTTTGTGTTTTGCTTTACGCTCGGGTCTGCCTGAGTATCACAGCTTTGGATTCATCTTCTAGAGCTAGAGATTTGCTGGAGTTTATCAGTCTATTTGTTCATCTATTTCCATTTCAGTTATTTTCTATTCAGCTTTGCTTATGTATTAGTTGACTTATGTATTCAGACTTCTGTTGTATCTGTTTTTCAGACTATGGTATTTTTTATCTGTTTTGAGACTATGTATTGTAGTAGCTTCATGAACTACTATGTATTTTTATTTCCGCTGCGAGTTATTCTGATATTCTGTGTCTGTGATTCTGTGATTGATTTTATTTGCTCCAAATTTATTTACAATCTATTGTTTTGAATTATTCAAGTCTGACATGTGTGGTTTTATTGTCGATTTGAATGGTCCAAAATAGTGGGTCGTTACATGAATGCTTTTCTTCTTTAAAAACTCTTTTTTAAAATATGATGCACACATCCTAAGTATACTTGCAATTTTTGTATGAATGCAATCTTTTGAAAACTCAAATCATTTTTCATCCAGTTTTTCCCACACTCCTACTGAATAGGGGCGTAGTTCAATGAATTTTACATCCAAATCCTACCACACACTTTTAATATTCGAATTTTAGAAAAATATAATTTTCCAAACTCTATTTCTTATGTCAAAAAGAAGGTAGAAAATGGGAAAACCTCACATTTCCCCATTTCACTTTTGCGCACCTTTTTCTTCGTACTCGGAACTTGTGCCACTATTCTACAAAAATCTCTATTTGCTTTCCCAAGCACAGTTCACATAAGAAAAATTTTCTTTTCAAATTTTTCTACTGACATTTCTGTCGCTTTCTTTCGATCTTACTATTTTTCTTTAAGTTACTTTTATCTACTTTTACTTTCTTTTATTATTTACGTCCTATGTTCTTATTCTCTTCTTGTGAAAATCACAGAGAAAGAGCATCATACTAATCATCATTGATTTACTACAATACTAACTAAATGCTTACATAGGAGTACAATCTCGTAACTAAAAGAGAAAACAAGTCCTACTACAAAGCGATACTAGATAGGTAACTATAGCAGCTAAATAGAGCTATCATTCAGGGCTAGGAAGCCTAGGACCATGTCCTCCCTGACACAGAAATGTCCTACTCTCGGAATCCAAGTAACTCATATGCTCTTCCTGCCACCTATTACTCGTTACTAACACATGTTGCATTACTCATGATGAATAAGATCTATTCACCTCTTCCATTCCATACTCAAAATGAAATAACCAAGTCTCATTTACTACAACGAATAAGAATTTCAATCTATGTCGTCTCTATCTAAAAAGGCAACTAAGCACAAGGAGATTTTCTCTTTACCTTTACCTTTCATTTTTCCCTAACTAAGGTATACCTATTCTAACCATGTGTGTCTTCCTATCTTACTAATATCACTTCACTTTTCTTCTATAGTCTACATACATGAAGCAACATTCCTAGGTTCTCACCAGTGTCCTATACACTTTATGGGAACTTTTATTATTACTACTAAAAGTAATCAATGCTATCTCCTACATAGCCTTACACTTTTCCCGTCACACCTAGGAAATGATTCCTATCTACTCCATATTTAAAAGTTTGGTTTGGTATTTATCATTTCATTAAAAAAATTAAAGCTTCTAAATTTTTGAAACATCAAATCCCCAAAATTCTTGCCTTTAAAAGTGTTACTTTGAAGTTTCTATTAAATTCAAAGGTACTACTTAACATTTTATCTTTCTAGACTTGCATCTTTACAGATCTTTGAATTTAAATTATTCCCCAAACCTAGAGGGAAAAACTTACAAATTCTAAGTTCAAAACTTATTCCTCTTTTCCTTTTAAAGACCTTTACAGCTTTCCATAAAAAAAATTGGATTTTTAAATTTAACTGTTTACCAAGTTTTTCTCTTTCAAAAACTTATTTACTTTTTCACCAAACCATTTTTCTTTAAAACATGCCTTGCTTGTCCTTAAAACATTTTTTTTCTTGACCTCCAAAAATGTCCTCACATGTTTTCAAAACATTTTCTTTTCATAGATTTTCAAATTTACAAAAACTGGAGTAGATAAGAACAATTATTTTTATCAAAAATCCCTTAACTTTCTTACTCTTCCAATTACCTAACCTTGGAGGAGTTTCTAACTTACTACAAATGGGGACTTCCTAAAAAGGCAAGCAACCAATGCGCATAATCAATGAAAAAATATGAAATTTCCATTTCTTAGCTTTCCTAGTAAGGTTCTCTATAATATCCCTCCTAACTAACACTGTCTCTAATTATTACACTTCTTATTACACCTAATGGTTTTATACCTTAATGTATTGGAACTACTTTCTCTTATGAGAAACCATTAACGCTAAAACCTTCTATGAACCTTTAAAAGAGGATTTCATGTTTATGTGAAATTACAAGGAACTTATTTTATAATTTATCGAAATAGGCTATACAAAATATGGTGCTTTCCATACCTTGTACATCTCTTTTCACGTATTCCTTATAACTTGCACAAAACATCTATATTTGTGATTTGGTTTCATAGAAAATTATATCATTATTCATTTCATTCCAATAGATTAAAGTATGTTTAATCTATATCCACTAATAATAAACATTTCCTACAAAATTTATTAATTTCCCTACATCTTCTTTTTTTCCAAAAGAACTCATTTTCAAAACTATTTTAATATTTTCATAACTAGAAAACATTTCCATATACTTATTTAAATAATAAGTGTACATACAAACCACTTTATTTCTATACTTAGAAATTATCTTCAAAGCACATTTTTTTTATTTGGGTCAAAACAGATGTTGCGTAAAACACTGTTACTACAACCCTAAAATACTAGTATATGGATTCAATTAAAATAAATATTAATAAATCATATATGCTATGTAAAAACATTTCCTTTGGGAGTCACCTACTATAAGAGTAGTGTCATAATCTATGCTTCCTTTATTTTTCACGAAAACATCTATTACAACAATAAATGTTGTAACCTACGTTTTCGATACTTAACACACTCTAGGTTTTTATATTTAAAAATCCTTGTTTACCTACAAAGAAACTGGCGAGCTATACATGCTCTATAATTCTTCAAAAAGAATTTCACCTTTAACAAAATTTACATTGTATAAAAACCAATTTAACTTTCATACCACTTTTTTTTATTCAAAAACCCAATATTTATTTCCTCAGACATATTAACAATTGTATTTTTCAACTTTTCAATTCCAAAAGTTCATTTTATTGGGCTAGAAATAAAGTGGATTTTCTTCATACTACCCTAGGAATACCCTTCCTAAACCTTGGAAATCTCATTTCCTTACTAAAATCTCTTATTCCTTCCAAAATAAAAATACTCTCCCTACTATCCCTAGGGAACTTTCCCACTTCCTATAACATATGGATATCAATGTTCTCTCAAAACATGGCTTATTGTACACTATAAATCGGCAATAACATAGGGCACAACATCCTTGGGTCATCCCAAACCCAACTAGCAAACTATGCACAAATATACTTCTAAAAACTTTCCATATTTCAAAATCTATAATTGGGGACTATTTGGATTTTAGTACATAATACATTTATATTTTATTCAAAAATACAAATACGTTCGCTCATATTTCCTAATTTACTTAGGATCTACTAACCTCGCTCTGATACCAAATGCAACAACCCGAATCCCAGTGGGTCCGAATTTTTCGCAAAAATGCTAAAATCCAAGCCCATTGAAGCCCGAGTTGGGTATATGTTATCCTGCAAATAGGAAAAGATAAATATATCAGAGCTCAAATAAATATCTCACAGCGAAACTGACTAAAATATAATAGTAAGTAAATACTCATCAAGATAATAACACTTTCTAAACAAATGTCACAAAGCTAGAAAATCTCTACCATCTACCTAACCTGTGGGATGATATGAGGAGGGGGTCGGAACTAAAGTTCTGGTAAATGGACAAGTTATACACTTCTAAGCATAATTCTACGTATACCATTCTATTTCCATTTCTGTTATATTAGGTTTATTGGGTTTATAATACTCTCGCCTCTGTGCGTGAATCGTACCCATCTACTCTCTAGTAGATTAAAACCTAATAATCAATATATATATATATATATCTGTGTGTGTAGCTACATGCCCAAAGACCGCATCGGTCCTAAGTACTACCCATAGTACCTTCCGTATCCTCCTTGAAAAGGACACCATCGTCTCGCTATAGAGCGTACTGTAACTACATCTGTAAAGGACAACTTCGTAAGGCCTACAAAATAGATGTTCCGTCGTCTACTATGAAAACGTGAAACTACATTCGCACTAGCTTATACTAGTGCTCGGACATCCACAATGTACCACCCAGTGCGTACCTTGAGGACTACAAGTAATCGTTCTGTCTACTCCCTGAATTCCGCCAACAAGGTCTACCTTGTACAGAACTCAGTCGGGGATTTTCTATATCTGTAAAAGTCCGCTTCTTTAGGCCTACAATACAGATATTCTACTTAGTCTGTCACTTTTCTCATCGTGGCTATGGCCCCACGCAGCCCCTCCTCAACTAATTGAAAGACCTTTTAAAAGCTAAGTGGTTGTGCCCTCCTGCAAACAATCTAAACATCCAATTGGCTGTGCCCCTCATCCAATGTCTCGATAGTGAAAGAATCATTGGCTTGTTGGTTTAACTCTAGTCTTTCCCAAACTCGCTCTGACTGATGATGGCTGATCTCGGCCTGCAACTACCCTTTTGGGACATGCCCACTATACCCTACTCGCAAACTAGAATACGGTGTCATACGAATATCCTACTCCATCATCAATCTTTTGACTTCCTACAAAGGTCTGCTTCGTTAGGCCTGCAATTCAAAAGCAGTCAAGGCGTACTCTCTTGATGGAACACCTACAGACCTACCTCCGGAGATGCAGCTAAATTAGGCCTACCCCAGAGGGCTATCCTAGAGTATCCTCATGTCCCGTTGAAGCCTCGTACTTCCTTTTAGCCCAAAATAACTAAGTTGGACGTGCTCTTTCTGTACTAAAAATATGCGATGAACTGCTTCGTTAGGCTCTTTATCCAGATTCTCTTTCGGGCTGCTCCAAACGCACCTTACCATTTTATTAGACCCTGCGTCTGATCTTTTATTATGCATTTAGTTTACTTTTCTTACTCTGTTGGCTACTTATTTACCCTAATCAACATGCCCAGCCCCTCCCACGTGTGAGACCATTAGTCCTAGACCTAAAAGGGAATGGTGTCGGTACGGGCCACTGCTATTATTCTTGCTTATTAACTTAATCCAAGATCTAAGTTTGATAAAATAAGCCTCTTCTATTTCGTTCTTTTTAATTATAACCTACTTGTTCCAATTATACATGCAATTGTCACTTTTTTTCTTTCTTTTATAACCTACATTTTATAAATGTAATTGCAAGTGTCTCTTTTCTTATTCTTGTCTACCTTCTTTTATTATGATACTAAATTCTCTTTAGTTCTCTTATATTATATGACAGTCTTAGCTTGGAACTATGTCCAACTGTCACAAATTACTTATCATAATAACTGCTTTACTTTTTACTCTACTATCTGTGCAATAAATGCAGATCTAGTCACATTTTCTGTTTATTGTTTCAAGTCTTGTCAAATAATTAACTTGATTATTTCTCCTTCTTTAATTTCTTTAACGCTTCAAGTTATTATCTTTAATTCTGGGAAGTAGTTTTATTCTATTTGGTTGTTTACAAAAACTATGCTAAAAATCCATTTCCATATTTTAATATTAAATAATGTTTTAAATAATAACTCGTAACTACAAGATATTTCTTTTATTCTTTCTATAATTATTGGGTAATGCAAAATACAGTAATGTCTCTGTTTTGCATTAATTCCATTTTTCTTGCTTTTATTCATGCAACTATGTTTATCGTTATTCTTATAATATTAAACTATGAAAATGTATTCCCTTTTCTAAACCAACCAACTAATATATCACTAACTTCCAAATCAAGTTATTAGATTTTGTCTTTTCTAATTCATTTCTCCCGTTTTAACATAATTTACTGTAAATTTCTCACTTTTAGGCTTATGCCTTTCTCTACAACTTTTAAGCCTAATATTACTTATATTTAATTGGATTCCTTTCTTTTTCCAGATAAATAACATTTAAATATAAGTACACTTCTCTTATAAAATTTACAGTTTCAACGTAACTAATTAGTAGAACTAATTATCGAAATAAATGCTGAATTAAATAATTTAACGGGAATCTAACGATATTACATATCATAAACATAAAAGAGATATAATTTAAATCCACTCACCTGTCGTCCTTAGCTTTACTCCATGGCCTTCCTGGATCCCCTTCTAAGGCGTCTAATATTTTTATTAAAAAGATATTCTCCCTATGAATATTTTCTATTTAGGGTTCAGCCTCAGGCAATGAATCCAATTGGGAGAAAATCTGATTGTGAGAAAATAGCTAGGCCTTGGATCCTATTTATAGTGGTGTTTGAGGATCTTAGACCGTCAGACTTTTGGATTGAATATGGTGCAACCACGTCACAGGCTCGCTGCGAATCATTGGATCCAGAAAACAACGCTTTAGATCACACGAAAATCAAAATTTATAACTTCGGCACGTCCCTGGACGATTTCTCGTCGAAGGGAAAACGCGGATCGACCTATAGGTCTACCTGTGTGTTTTACGGGTCGACCCTTGTGCTTCGACCTATTGGTCGACCAGTAGGGTCTTGATCTCTTTTTTTCCTTTAATTCTAATTTCTTATTATGTCGTAACTTCTTCATATTAACTCGGATTTCGACAAGTTATATATGGAAATTGATCAGAAAATCGCCACGAACACAATGGTATAAGTTTCGAGGCCATACCCTGACAATTCCAAAAATGCTTATTTTCACTGTTCATCATTCTTTGATTATTTAATTATCTAAAAATGCGGGGTGTTACAATGTTTCTCTTCGTTGAAGAGAAGCATACCTTTAGAAAACTAGCCGTTATCGAAAACCAGCCATCTGAATTTTTCAATTCAGCCATCTGATTTATTTTAAATTCGATACAGCAAGCAAATAGACTATCTTTGGTCTTATTCAGCCATCTAAATGTCACCATTCAGCCGGCTAAAACTGCATAATAATTTATGTTTTGTTTCAGCATTCAGACAGCTGAATGGCGACATTCAGCCAACTGATTATAGTCTGCTTTGTGCATTTGCATGGTTTGTGTATGTGTTAGTGTGTATATGCCATATCAGAGAGATTTTAACATATTTCTAATAATATACAAACTCCAATGTAATGACCCACCTTTTTGAAAGGTTTAAATCGACAATAACCCACACATGTCAGACTCAAACCATTCAAAAGGGAGGATTGTTATGGGTAAATAAGAAAAAGAAGAGAAAGAAATAAATCAAACACAGAATCTCACAGCAGAATGAAAAAATATAATAATTAAATAATAGTTCGTGAAGATGTTTTACAAATACATTTGATTACACCTTTACAATAATGATTAGAGTTACATACAATAGAAATGTATAAATAATGCAGCGGAACAACATGATGCAGTTGAATAAATATAATAAATAATAACAGTATTAAATCTTCATCTTCGTCCTATAGAAAGCAGTCTTCGATAAACTGAAAAGCTTAGACTGACCCGAGCGAATTGAAATGACAAAACACTCGAGTCAGAACTAAAAGATCTTATGTAAGTTAAATCAACAGTAAATAAATATGAGTGTAACGACATTAGAGATGTTTACAGGATTTGACATCTCCTGTCCAGTGTCAAACGTGAGTGCAATAACTTAAAAGATGTTCGGGATTCCATCTCCTAAGAATCCGTTAAACTGTCTACATACATAGTACAATATGCTATTATAATCGTGTCTACAGTAAAGTAAAGTATTAAAATAGCATTAAGGCGTTACCCATATCCCCCTTAACACACTTTATAAAATACCGTAGTCTATACAATACCTTAAACTCCACCGTAAACTGGTGGGCTATAAGGGAGTACTCCATAGGTACGACACAAACCAAACTCATAGAAGGTGCGATAAGGCAAGTGACAAAGCACGAGAGGCCATGCCCAGGGTACGATACTACCGTTTTGCGGATCCGGACTGGTGGTAACGCATAGCAGCTACTACCGCCCATCGCAGAACACAATCCCATTCTCAAAATCGAGGGGTGGCCACCAAATCAATCACAAAGTCATAATATGGGATCGAAGAAATGTGCCCGATCGGAGGTGCGACCTCACTTCGCCCGGCGTGGCTTCTGTTTTAGTATCATCAAGCTGACTCGCGGGAGTCAGGGCTATGCTAATACCTCATACAGAATCGTTTTCCAAACCATCCTACTTAATTCTGGAATCTCTACCACGTACACAGTTGTTAAAGTGGTTTTTGGTATTGGTAGAGAGTATGACAATATCCGATCCCGGTCTCTTTAACAACAAAACGCTTATTTCACACCGGATGGTTCTTTTAAATTTCCAAAACTATTTCACAATTGATATCAAAATATCATATTCAATTCAAACATATCACTTTCAAAAATCATATTCACTTTTGAAATCATATCGACAAAAAAGGTTAAATCTCATTTCAAAATCATCATATTCAATCAAATATGCATTTCACCAGAAAATATCATTTAAATCCTAACTTAGGTTATAACATCATTTGCCCATATTCGCTTTTAAATCAAGGATTTAAATATAAACACTTCCACTTTACACAAATTTGAAATTCAGAAAATAATTTAGATAGTTATAAATAGTTTAATTAGTTCTGCATAGTTTAAAACTAAACCTTTAAATAGTTAGAATACTCTAAAATAGAAAAAAAAATAGATTAAAATAATTTAAATGGATTTAAGATAGTTAGAATACTATAAAATAGATTAAAATAATTTAAATGGATTTAAGATAGTTTTAATAGGTTTAAAATAGTTTAAATAGATTTAAAATAGACTAAATAGATTTAAATTATATAAAATAGATTTAAAAGAGATTAAATAAATTTAAAATAGATTAAGTAGATTTAAATTATATTAAATAGATTTAAAATAGATTAAATAAATTTAATATAGATTAAGTAGATTTAAATTTTATTAACTAGATTTAAAATAGATTAAATAAATTCAAAATAGATTAAAATGGATTAATTAGTTTAAAATAGGTAAAATAGATTAAATTGGATTAAATAGATTATAATAGATTAAAATAAATTAAAATAGTTTAAATTGATTAAAATAGTTTAAAATAGATTAAATTAGTTTAATAGTTGAAAATTTTAATAGTCGGGATTTTTCAAAACAATATATTTTAAACAGTTCATAGTAAAATAATAGATTTGAAATTAACATCAAATTTAACTATTTCTTCCATTTCAACAAATCTGAACCATATCCAGATTTCAAATCAAAACCCAATTTCAAAACTTGAAATATCAATTTAGGCTATTCCAATTCCAATAGATTTCAAAGCTACAATTTCAAACGTTTCAATAACTCAATTGCGATAAATTTTGTTTATACTTCAAATTCAACTTTAAAATTTTAATTTAAGCCAATTTCCAATTCCAACATTTAAACTTGGATTCTCAAAATGATTCAGTTTATATAAATCAATTTCCTTCAAAATATCATTTAACCAAATTCAAGGTTTAAGGTTTTAAAATCGTTTAATTTAACCAATCCGGTATCCGTATATAATTTTCTACCCTATGGTCAAGTGATGCAGATATCTATCATTTCAATCCGCAAATATTTTAAATTTTACAGGTATATATAATTTCAACGCCCAATCCCAAATTTTACTTCAAATCCATCAAATCGCTCGAGTCTATCATTTCAACCAATAATGATTTCTCGCTAATCTAACAGATCGTTCGGGTATGTATCATATCAACCCATAGGGAACTTGCAGTGTTATAACAATATGAAGTATAACATCCAGTCATCCAATATCAACAATCAACATCCATCACAATCACCATTCAAACCAATCAATAAACAATAACAAGTGACTGATTATCAATAACGGGTATTAACTGGCAATTTAGAATTTAACATTAAATTAATAGCAATAATATTCAATAAAAGTCAGATTTAACTGGAATGACAATTTAAATATACCAAACATCAACTAATCAATTTTTAATCACATCATAAATTCAATTTACCTAACATAAGATAATCTAGTATTTGTGAGTGGGTCAAAACACTCACCTTTGATTTGTTGTCGATTTAAAATCCAAAATTAGCCCAAAAATTTAACAGTCTCAGAATGTAGCCAATCCTGTTCCAAAATGTCCAGAATTTTGTTACGATCGCAATGGAGAAAACCGCGTGTGAATCTGATCTCGTATGCAAAAGTTATTAACGTTAGAAGATTGGAAAATTTCGACTTCGGGTCTTACTTCTAGTCGCCGCCTGAATTACCTGGTGCTTGCTCTGAGTTTTTGCCAAAATGACCCGAGACCCGAGTCATTTGGCTCCTGACCCGAAGTCGCTGCAGGGTTTTGGCCTCTGGGACTCGAAGCGCGACCAGATCCGCCTTGTTTGGCATGGAACTTTCTCTGACCCGAAGTCACTGTAGGGTTTTCGCCTCTAGAACCCGAAGCGAACCTCTTCCTGACTCGAAGTAAACCTGGAGCAACAATTTTTTTTTTTGAAATTAGGTTTTGGAATTTTGGGAATTAGGTTTGATGTTCTGACGTTTGAGAAGGAGGAAGAAGATGTACGTACAGAAATAATAAAATGAGAAACAACTAGGGTTTATAATAGCCTATATATAGACAGGGTTGGATCGAAATGATAACAATGACCCGAAAAACCCGTTTCGTTCCCGAAACAAAATGGGTCATCCAATATATCCAAATATAGGTTTTTGATATTTTAAAACTCAATGGAACAAGTTTCAAGTCCTAATTCCATTGTATATAGAAATTAGCTTTCAAAATCACCGTATTTCAAATTGATTTCAATTAAATTGATTTCTACGCGTTTCGATCCCGCACGATCAAACGACAAGTCCAATCACTACGATACTTGAAACCCTACAATAATTCACTGTTACGGATCCGATGAAACAAGTTTCGTCGAAATCCGGGACAGTGGCCAAAATAGCTATTTTCACGTTAATTAAATAAATTATTATTGAATTAAATTTATCACTTTTCAAATTCAAATTTTATAACTAACAAATTTTTATCACTTTTGATTAACTAGTAGGTATAATCTTTTAAAACAAATTTTCCATGTCAAATTCAACTATTAATATTGCGCTAATTACAACGTTCCAATTCCAATTGTAATAAATTCATTAATTATAATTTAAAACCCAATAAATTGATTCATTTTGATTTCAATCTTTTTATTTAATCAATCATTACTTTATGAACATAGTTAACATTGGTTTTCCATTTATTACATCAATATTCTACAATTTTCATCTTAATTCATATTAATGCAATATTTACTTACATTTATTGCAACTGATTTACAATTAAGTTTCAACAGATTAAATAATGCAATGATAATTAAACCATTGTTACAACTTACAATTTCAAACACAATTCTATGTTTATTGTTAACAAACAAAACTAATAAATTCACATACTGATTAATTATTCTATTTTAATCAATTCCAATTAATTACATACAATTCCCTATTTAATACAACATTTGGTTTATTTACCATTTACACTTTATGACCAATTATAACTTTCCAATCATTCCAATTAATTGAGATTGCATTAAAATAGTTATCAATTGCCTTAAATTAACATTATTAACATTACAGTCTAGTTATTTTTCTTATTAATAAATCACAAATTTTTATTTCATCCAATATTAACACCAACATCTTATTAAATTAAGTATTATTTTTCTTTTCACCGAAAATTACGGGTCGTTACACTCTTTCCCACTAAAAACTTTTCGTCCTCGAAAAGGAAAAAGAAGGGAAATGTGATGCCCCACCTTTATGCTCACGCTAGTCAAGGACACTATGGGGTAATGTCGTCGACTAGCACGAAGAATAAGGTTGTTGAGGAGCGACCATCTGTGTAATTGCTTTGTGCGAGTACCGATATGTCAGAAAATATAACTTACATTTTAATTCAGGAAGAAATCCGACATATCAAATACAAACTCAAAGCTACCACACAGTGGCTAAGTGGTCTTCGGAAACAAATATAGAAATAAACATAACACAAATCAGACACAGACATACATATCACAAAAGCAGAATCAGATATGAATATATCACCTAAAAGTGTATATCAAAGTAATGGTCAATTTAGATCCACTACATCACAAAGAATAGATACAAGTGCTAGACAAAAGAATAATTATACATCAAGGAGTCTCTATCTCAAATGTATGATAACAAAAACTACAAAACTATGTAGTTAGACAAAAGTCAGAACATGATCCCAGATAAGGACTCAAGCAGAAGCACCTGTAACATCTCGGTCTGACCCGAGTATTATTTAAGAAGAAAATAATAAACGGATTAGTCTAGATATAATTATCATATATAAAATGAGATATGAGTAGAGATATAACCAAAAACGTATGATAACAATAATGTCAAACTGTGACAAGTATACTTTAAACAACAACAAAATCATACAATATCCCAAGAATCTCAAAGCACAAAAAAGAATGTCATATTCTTTATTTTATTCACCAAACCCCAAATATTGACAAACATATCATTGCCAATCACAAAAAGAGGTGAAACACAAATTCTAGAAAACATCAACTAGAAATCCAGAAATCAAAAGGGGGGGAGGCCTATCACAAACGGGAGCATGAAAACTCACCAACACGTGTATCACAAACGGAACGCTATTCCATGGTCGCTAACCATAAATTTTGAGCCGAAGCTCCACAAACGGCCCGAAGATCATGGGTCGCTACCCCGCCAAATTTGAGCCGAAGCTCCAGAAATGGGGTTTTTAGTCCCCACACAAACAAATAAACATCGCACATCGCTAGTCTAAATCACAAAATGATAATCATCGATCAATAAAAAGTGTGAATTACACTAAGCCGGTAAATATATGAGTTTAGCTTCATGTCCCATAACCACTAGCTTAACTTAAATATTTACGAACAAATTGTAGATTTCCACTCGAAAATTGTCACAAGATTTTCAATCGAACAAGTCCAAAAATTAACCGACGAAGTAAATGCAAGTGTTTCATACCACTTGTTTTGCTAAGCCGTTTAATTAGATTTTCTCATACGAATGAGGTAAAGGTTTGTATATACTAATAGATTAGAAAACGGTTTTATAACGAGCATTGTATTAAAAATAGAGTTGAAATCATCTTTGTAAAAGAGTTTGAATATTTACTACTAGTATAGAAACCTTTGTAATTTGAAGTGACAAGTCACATAAATGTTTGCAGAAACAATCAATCACCAAAAATTCACATACGAAGATGTGAATCAAATCCAAAGAAATCGATACCGAATCCATCAAAATGGATATTCTCAAAAATCCCGAAGAAGAAGTCATCAAAGTCGATAATAAATGATAACAACAAATCGGATAATCACGAATCGATAAAAATTGGAACCTCAAGCAAAATAGGCAAAATAGACTGAAACAAGCAGGTCATATCATCTATGTTCTCCAACCTTTGGGAGTACTGTTTGAATAGCGGTTGCTTGGCCGTTCCCTTGATGCCATTCATAAGCTGCCGCTAGATCCTCTATGCCCTGGTCGATCATGGGGATGTCAAGGAAGTGGATAGAAGGTTAGTTTTGATTTCACAAAATTGGACTTAAAAACCAAAAATTGGAATATTCACCAAATAAATCAAAATCAAAATCAAATGAACATGTAAATATGTTAGGAATTCATACCTAACAATCAAAGATAGTTATAGACATAGATGTGAGATAAAAATCTCACCTTTTTACTCAAAACAACAAAGGAGAAGCTTGAAAACAAAAGGAGGATCAACTACTCTTCAACTTCAACTCTAAAAGCTCCAATCTAAGATCATAAGCAAATATTTCCTAAGTTAGGTTATAGGAAATTTCTGAAATTGGAGAGAGATTGAGAAGGATAAGAAGAAGAGGATGCTTACCAAAGCTTCATTTGAATTTTGGAACTAGAACTTGAATTTGCAAAGAAGATTAGGGCATAGGAATTCTAATTCTTTTTCTCTTCCCCCATTTTTCTAAAGCTGGAGTGTTAGGAAATATTATGAAGGAGTGAAGAGGAGTGGAGTGGAGTTGGGTTGATATGTTGGGTTAATGGGCTGAAACCCAAACCCAAAGCCCTAAATGAAAACATCAAAATTTTACTCAACTCCAAACATATCGATGTTTATACTCAAAAAGGTTATAAACGCCATTTTGGACTCAATGGAGGTGGTCTCAAGTCCCAATTCGACTGTTTACAAAAAGTAGTTTTTCGGACTTTAATCCGATTAACGATTCTGTTAGCACCAAAATTGGTCACTAACCTCGTTGAGAAAGATTGTGAAGAGATATAAATGATGAAGATAAATTAAACAAAGAAGAATATGCTAATTCAAATGCAGAAAGTAAGAACACCGGATTTATAGTGGTTCAGCGTAATTTCCTACATCCACTTTGAGGTTAAACTTTATTGATCTTCTTAATGATTGATTACAAATACAATTCGTAGATCAAATGCTTGAATGGAGTTGCTAAGTAAAGAAGATGAGTCTGAAAAATGCCAGCGTCTCCCCAGTGTTCTCGAAAAAAGATCCATTTCATTGTGCCCATGCCCTTCTATTTATAGGAGAAGATGGGTTGGACTTCCTTCACGGGCTCAAGGACAAGGTGACTTGGCCCATATAGGGCGATCTCAAGCTAGTTGGTCTATTCTTGCCGAACCGTACCTAAATGCCAAAACATGTCGACTGCATCAAACCTGTATATCCCCAGGCTCTTCTTGGTCAGAATCTTGTCTAGTGCTAATGATAATTTCTTCAACTGTCGTTTTGTAACTGGGCCAAAATGCCGGTTAACACTTGCCCCCCAAAGTGTGTCGTGTGAAGCAACAGAACACGCTTTGAATCAGCGATTATTCCTTGTCTTCAGAAATTGGTCCACCATGTTTCTTGAATAGTCATTATCCTCCAATTTATCCTCCTAAGGTGTTGTATCCTTCTTTGGTCATCGTGATGCTTGGTCGATTCCCAATATTATAAATCCAGGGTTGAAGTTCATCAGTGGCCATCCGTGTCTGATTTTGCAGAGCTAATAAGCTTCGGCTATCTGATCTAGTCTTCTCTTAATAACCCTTAGTGAGAATTCAATTTCTGTTGATTTCAAGAAGTCGAACTTTTTTGGATGTACACATGCATGTTTGGGTACATGTTCTTGCCATTGGCTCTCGAATGCATTTTATATGCTCACAAGTCGTTGCCAATTCCATCTAGTTTAATAGCAATTCAATTTCGATTCCTTATTTGTATTTTCTATGAAATAAGGGTTGTAATCAGCCACTTGATGAGAGTGGACTTCAAGTTTTACATGGATGACGATCTCAGAACAGTAAGCAAGGGTGAATGGAGTACGGCCAGTCACGGACCCATGGGTAGTTCTATAAGCCCATAATGCTGTTGGGAGTTCATTCACCCATTTACCTCCATCCATTGGAAGGTCATAAGGAGAGACGACGTTACGGACAATGAAGTTGATTATTTTCTTCATCTTGGTCATGGTTAATCTGCCTATTCGGTGAAGCAATCAACTGCTATGATGGCGTATTTCGCACTACCTTTAGGATTAGTAAGAAGAGGATGTCAATTCCCCCAAGTGGTAAACGGCTATGGACTAGCCATTTGAGTAATTTCCATCGGTGGGGTTCCTGGATTTTTGCAAACCTCTTGCACTTTTCGCATTGTCTAGCATGATCAACCGCATCTAGATTGATAGTTGGCCAGTAATACCCGTAGTAGAGTATCTTCTTTGTCATGGCTTTCCCCCTGATGTTATTACCGCATTCTTCTTCATAGACTTTGCTCAAGATATCATCATGGGCGATATGCCGAAGCATGGGGATGGATAAACTCCTTTTGACACACGACTTATTCTTAGATGATTTGGCGTGAAGCTTTGAGGAGGATCTGTCATTTTCCATTCCTCCGTTCAGTAAGAATTCCTCATTGTAGATAGTCTTTGATAGGAGTCAACCATGACACCTTTTCATTTTGTTCGCTGAGTACGTGTGTAATGATGTAATACGTGAAGTCGGTTACTAGCTCTTGGACTTGGCCGAGATAAGGAGCAAGACAATGCCCCCTAGCAAGATCAACTTCCTTAAATTTGTATACTACCAATCAAGAATCATAAAAGATATGTAAAGTTTTCACTTCAAATCCTCTATCAAGTTTGAGGCTGGCAGTCAAGGCTTCATACTAAGCATCGTTGTTTGTTATATGTAAATCGAGTTTTAGGACGTAGCAAATTGATCGTTCCTCAGGAGTCATTATCATGACTCCTATGCCATAACACTGATCATTGGATGCTCCATCCACGTACATTTTCCATCTTATGGTTGGTTCTCTACTACTCTTCGAGTAATCATCTGAGGTAGTGAATTTGGGTGTGAGGTCTGCTAATTTCCATCCGTGGATAGCCCTTCGTGGGAAATAAGTGATATCGAATTAGCTTAGTTCGATATTCTATTTAAGTAGTCTTTCAGACGTCTCAGGTCATTGTATGCCCTGTCGCAATGGCTGGTAGGCATAGACGTTGATGGTGTGAGCCTAAAAGTAAGAGTGGAGCTTTCATGATGAAATCAATAGAGATTGTGCTAGCTTTTGTAGCTTTGGGTTGACATCCAATGCATGGCTCGCGATAGTTAATGAAATCACATATGCATGTCAGAATGGGTCCAAGGGAACATATCATCATTTATCCAGAAAAATCCAACTAATTCTTTTATCATCATTGCACTGAGCTGTGATTCGATATTCAGCACCCGGAAAGGGTCGCCATGGCTGGCTGTAATGTCAACCATCAGCTTAGCAGGTGTGTTTCCTGGAGATTTGACCAGGCAACTGAGCGCTCGGCATTGGCAGGTACTCGGCATCTATAGTACTCGGCATCTGGACTACTCGGCGTCAATTAGTGCTCGGCATCTCATAGTACTCGGCGTAGTACTCGGTATCTATAGTACTCGGCATCTGGACTACTCGGCGTCAACTAGTGCTCAGCATCTCATAGTACTCGGCGTAGTACTCAGCATCTCATAGTACTCGGCGTAGTACTCAGCATCCATAGTACTCGGCATCAGGTAATACTCGGCCTCAGATCGTACTCGGCAACAGGAGCACTCGGTACTCAGAGGAACTCGGCAACAGGAGTACTCGGCGTAGTGCTCGACATCCAGTAGAACTCAGTGATAGGAGTACTCGGCATCCATAAGACGTTCGGCGCACACGACTACTCAACATGACTGTATCGTTCGGACAGAATGCTTCGTTCGGCCAGAATGCGTCGTCCGGCCAGAGAGCACTGTTCGGTTTAGAGCTTCGGATGGAGGCACGTTCGGCTTCAACAGACAACCATTCTGCACTTCCCACACATCAAACACACCGTTCGGCATAGAAGGGATGGTTCGGCATAGCGGCGTTCGGCATACCTTGCTCGGCATACAGCGACCACTGTACTTGGGCTAGAGTGTTCGGCCATCAGCCCACTTGGGAAGTCCAGCCCATATTTGTCTATAAATAGAGGGGCAGGGTCACAGTGAAAAGGGATCCTTTTTTGGAGAGAGCACTGGGGAGACTCTGCCATTTTTGAGACTCATCTTCTCTACTTAACAACTTCATTCAAGCATTTGATTCACGAATTGTATTTGTAATCATCTATTAAGAAGATCAATAAAGTTTAACCTCAAAGTGGACGTAGGCAATTACGCTAAACCACTATAAATTTTGTGTTCTTACTTTCTGCATTTAAAGTAGCATTCTCTTCTCTGTTTAATTTGTTTTCATCACTTATATCTCTACACAATCTTTCTCTAAGAGGTTAGTGACCAATTTTGGTGCTAACACAGGTGCCATCCCAAATTCTTTGAGTAAAGATGTAACTATTTTGCATAACATTCAATGTGAAATATAGTTGGGACGACCAATGTTGATTGTTACTCTAGTCGAATCCTAGAGTCTTGTCATGAGTTATTGAGTCTAATAGTGAAGGGCTCTGAATGCTCTAATAGATTATCAGCAAATGGCCAAAAATCAGGCTTAAAAGCGCATTAGAGGAAATGTCGAGTGGGGGTCAGCCTCGAGTAGCATGCAACTGTATAGCTGGATCTTGCTATGAGTTTGAATTTGCTTGTGCATTCGAGTAACGCACTTTCTATTCAATGCATTCATGATTCTTTACCCGTCCTTCGGGTTGGAGTGAAAGTCAATTGCCCATGAGCTACGGTATCGATTTAACGATTCTATCTCTAGGCATCCTTTCGGTCGTTGCCTTGAGTAGCTGTAAGCACTATATATAAGTTTTAATACTGAGCTATCGTAGCCAGTTTTTGGATGACCATGCGTCTTCTCCCAGTCTCGGGTTGTTAAATGTACTACATGGACGGTTGAGTCTCGTCCTAGCTATGTTTATGTTTTCACCTAAACTCCAAAGACATAGAGGTGATTGGTGAATAGTCGGTTCACATTCATCTTGCTTCTCGCTCGTGCCCCCAGGTCTGGGGCATATACCGATAAGTAGGAAGGCCAGCCACGCCCGCTTTAGCTTTACTCTCTTTCCCGTTGAATCGTGGGATCATGTCAGTCGATGGGAGACTAGGTCTCGCCTATCTTGGATTTTATCGTGGTTTTTCATTCCAAGAGGAATACTTCGATGCCACGTAAGTTTCAGGGCGTAATTTGGACAGTGGATGGTCATCCACGTCCACTTTGATTCATGCTCTGTAATCAGATCTCGGGGTAAAGTTGGCTACAAATGCAGTCGGGTTATGCTCATCCAGTTTCATACTCCTCCTGACGAATCGAACGAGGGTGCTAGAGAATTTTTGACCAAGTATTCGTGGTTTACCCTCCTTTCCATACTCTGGGGGGTCATAGTTTTTCAAAAAACATCCGAGTCACATTCGTATGTGCTTGGTGCGGATCGGCATTGACCCTTGGTCTGAGGTATGATATAGTAGGTTGCTTGTAGCTTTGGATGCCGTTTCGATTGGTTCTGTATTGAGGCCTCCCTGCAGTCGCTGCCTCAAGTTATAAAGAACGCCACGCTAGAGCTACAATGAGCTGTCGTATTCAGCTTTTTAGTGTTTTGTACCCCTGCCCCCAGTAATGATTTGGCCAGGTCACTAGTTGGATGGTCGAACTCCATCCTCAGCGGGTTAATAATCCTCCTGTCGATTCCAGGTCGAAGTTTGCGGCATAGAAAATGGTCGGAATCCACTCGTCTATTTATCGATGTTTATACACCACTCTTCATTCTGGTGACTTAGTGTTATTCTCCCCCGGTTGATTCGCGCCCAATTTGTGTTCATGCTTCGGTCCACGCTCCGGGGACTTAGAGATTTGTCGAACGGTTTGTGCTTTAGTCCACAGTTCGAGACATAGAGATTTTCGTCAACTCGTTTATACTCTAGTTCGCAATCTGGGAACTTAGAGTAATCTGGTCCGCTTCTGGGATTTAGGGATTTTTCTGAAGTCGTCTATAATCTAGTCCATGCTCTGGGGACTGAGAGTACTATAGTCCGCACTTTGGGGACGTAGAGGTTTTTGAGTCATTTATACTCTAGTCCGCACTCAGGGACTTAGAGTACTTTAGTCCACATTCTGTCTCCCGTTCCGGAGGGTGAGACCCCCCGGGTGGCTGAGAGTTTGCCTAAACCTGGTACATAATCCTTCTCTTTAAGATTCTCTTTAAGATTTCGAAAGTTGTTATTCTTTATGCAGGACTATTGCATTTTAATGCTTGTTTTCCACAATTTTGTGCAGGCCGTTCTGACCCCGAGCCCACTCCGAGGAGCGATGTCGCCAAGGAAGTGGGGGAGAAAACAAGTGAAGCCACTCACGCAGGGGGGGCTCCTGGTCCAAACGCTCAGGTGATCGGAGCGCTTGATGAAGACAAGTCTGAAACCTCCTCTCCTACCGACGGGGGTTATGAAGTAGAAATTACAAGCGCCTCTGAGCACACATCCGAATTGAGCATGGAGGAGCGGCTCGAGAAAGAAAAGGTGGAGAGGGTCAAGGTCATAGTAGAGCCCCGAGTTGTGGACTTGGACGATCCTTTGAACAAGCCGTTGAAGGTTATCCTTCCTGGCGGGTCCAAGCCCATGGAAGGCCCCAGTACTCCTTCAGTTGCTACCCCTCTATCAAAGAAGAGTACCAAGGGTAAATGCTCTGGAGAGGAGCCGTCTGGAAAGAAGTTGAAGAAGCACAAGAAGTGATTACTATCCTCGTTCAACGAGAGTTAGTTTAAGTCATGTAATTATTTTCATCTATTTCCTTAGTCCTTGTAAATAGAATGTCGACTCCGAACTTTGGAGGGGTTGTAATAGAAACTCATTTCTGAATAAGGTTTAGTTCCTTTTTCTGTCTTACAAAAGACTCTTATTGTTCAGTTTTCTTTGTGATTGTGATTTTAATCCAAGCAGTTGTGAGTAACATAGACTTCTCAGGCCATCTTCATATAACTCGGAAACTCTTCGGGAGTCGTTGAACTTCCATTCTGTGCTTCAAGCACTTAGAATACTTTCTAGCCCGTATGTCAGGGATTTGACAAATTCAAGTCATTTGTGTCATAGTTCATATTCAGGGAACTTGGAGATACGATTCGCTTATATTCGAGTCCACACTCTGGGGAGTTAGAGTACTCCAGTCCGCACTCTGGGGACGTGGAGGTTTAAGTCATTTATACTCCAGTCCAAGCTCTGGGGACTTAGAGTACTCCAGTCCGCAATCTGGGGACTTGGAGGTTTAAGTCGTTTATACTCTAGTCCGCGCTCTGGGGACTTAGAGTACTCCAGTCCGCACTCTGGGGACTTGGAGATTTTAGTCATTTATACTCTAGTCCGCGCTCTGGGGACTTAGAGTACTCCAGTCCGCACTCTAGGGACTTGGAGGTTTAACTCGTTTATACTATAGTCCATGCTCTGGGGACTTAGAGTACTCCAGTCCGCACTCTGAGGACTTGGAGGTTTAAGTCGTTTATACTCTAGTCCATGCTCTGGGGACTTAGAGTACTCCAGTCCGCGCTCTGGGGACTTGGAGGTTTAAGTCGTTTATACTCTAGTTCACGCTCTGGGGACTTAGAGTACTCCAGTCCACACTCTGGGGACTTGGAGGTTTAAGTCGTTTATACTCTAGTCCACGCTCTGGGGACTTAGAGTACTCCAGTCCGCGCTCTGGGGACTTAGAGTACTCCAGTCCGCACTCTGGGGACTTGGAGGTTTAAGTTGTTTATACTCTAGTCCATGCTCTGGGGACATAGAGTACTCCAGTCCGCACTCTGGGGACTTGGAGGTTTAAGTCGTTTATACTCTAGTCCACGCTCTGGGGACTTAGAGTACTCCAGTCCGCGCTCTGGGGACTTGGAGGTTTAAGTCATTTATACTCTAGTCCGCGCTCTAGGGACTTAGAGTACCGCAGTCCGCAATCTGGGGACTTGGAGGTTTAAGTCGTCTATACTCTAATCCACGCTCTGGGGACTTAGAGTACTCCAGTCCGCGCTCTGGGGACTTGGAGGTTTAAGTCGTTTAAACTCTAGTCTGTGCTCTGGGGACTTAGAGTACTCCAGTCCGCGCTCTGGGGACTTGGAGGTTTAAGTTGAGAGCAGTTGTATTTCCACTCTTTAATTTGTATTCATCTACTGTATCGAGGCTAATGTCGTCGAATGAACAATCGAACCACGTTTGCTCACGGAATGGGATTCTGCCCCCTAGGATGAGGGACGGAATTTGAAAAATGGATGATCAATTCTCGTCCGCTTGGTGATTATAGCTCTTCCAATCAAGTCGAGGAAAGAGGTATATGAAAGATGGTTGTATCACATCCATGTTGGGTTAGATAGCTAAATCTCTTACAATTTGCTCCGTATCTCCTTCTAGAAAATAAGGATAATAGATTGTTGAGTAGACAAAGTAAGTTGCATATGTTCCAAGGTGCAGTCGTGTCCATATATTGAGAGTGATGGTTAATGAGTAGGCAGTCCACCACATCTACTTCAAGTCGGGCTTTCGAATAACCTTTTGTGTTCAAGGTAGGATTTGATGTGTAGATGAACAAATCATGTCCACTCTAGATAGATCCCGGCGTCATTGAGCTTCATGAGGGGTATCTGTATTTTGTCGAACTTTGTTCTAAGACTCGATTAGAGTGGATGATCGGGCCATATTCATTCCGAGCCTTGTTTAGGTCTCCAAGTCAAATGTGGAGGTCGATGGATGGATGGTTGGTCATGTTGACTTTGTATTGGGCTCTAATCGTAATGAACTTTTCAATATTTAGTCCATAGCCCCAAATCAAAGGCATATGGTTGATGATGAGCGATTGAATTATGCTCGTCCAGATGTAACTCCACACGTCCGATCATGGTCTGCGTAGATTGGTTGGCAACCAAATATGAGTACCTGGTCACCTCGGAGGTGTTTGTAATCGCCCGTGTTAGGATCAGTGAGCATCTGGAAATATAGAACATTTCCCTGATTTTCTTTAGACTTTGGTGTACTCTCTCGAGGTTGGTTTCCAGTACCACTCCGAGTCGTGAGTCTTCTAGTAGAGGTTGTCAATTGAATCTTTCAAAGAGCATATGAGCTGAATTCTGAAGTCTTGTATCGGCTACTGGGATCTACATCCTTAGCCAACAGGCCTTCATTGTTATTTTTCTTAGTCTGCTCCACTCCGCCTCACTTTAGTTCTGATTCATTTTGTAAAAGAAACGATCCATAGTGGTAGGAGGCTCTTTGGCTAACTAGCTGACAAAATATATCTGGAGGTCGACTTTCCTCAAACGCGATCAGTATGATACCCTTGTTAGTATTTGGAATAAATTGCTTAGAGCATTGGTTTGCTTGGAATCACTAAACTCGAAGTGCTGGGTCAGCGAAGAATGGTGCTTGGAGTCATCTTGGCGTTTGCTAGAGTCATATCATCTATGTTCTCCAACCTTTGGGAGTACCATTTGATTAGCGGTTGCTTGGCCGTTCCCTTGATGTCGTTCATAAGCTGCCGCTAGATCCTCTATGCCCTGGTCGATCATGGGGATGTCAAGGAAGTGGATAGAATGTTAGTTTTGATTTCACAAAATTGGACTTAAAAACAAAAAATTGGAATATTCACCAAATCAATCAAAATCAAAATCAAATGAACATGTAAAGATGTTAGGAATTCATACCTAACAATCAAAGATAGTTATAGACATAGATGTGAGATAAAAATCTCACCTGTTTACTCAAAACAACATAGGAGAAGCTTGAAAACAAAAGGAGGATCAACTACTCTTCAACTTCAACTCTAAAAGCTCCAATCTAAGATCATAAGCAAATATTTCCTAAGTTGGGTTATAGGAAATTTCTGAAATTGGAGAGAGATTGAGAAGGAGAAGAAGAAGAAGAAGAGGATGCTTACCAAAGCTTCATTTGAATTTTGGAGCTAGAACTTGAATTTGCAATGAAGATTAGGGCATAGGAATTCTAATTCTTTTTCTCTTCCCCCATTTTTCTAAAGCTGGAGTGTTAGGAAATATTATGAAGGAGTGAAGAGGAGTGGAGTGGAGTTGGGTTGATATGTTGGGTTAATGGGCTGAAACCCAAACCCAAAGCCCTAAATGAAAACATCAAAATTTTACTCAACTCCAAACATATCGATGTTTATACTCAAAAAGGTTGTAAACGCCATTTTGGACTCAATGGAGGTGGTCTCAAGTCCCAATTCGACTTTACAAAAAGTAGCTTTTCGGACTTTAATCCGATTAACGATTCTGTTAGCACCAAAATTGGTCACTAACCTCGTTGAGAAAGATTGTGAAGAGATATAAATGATGAAGATAAATTAAACAAAGAAGAATATGCTAATTCAAATGCAGAAAGTAAGAACACCGGATTTATAGTGGTTCAGCGTAATTGCCTACATCCACTTTGAGGTTAAACTTTATTGATTACAAATACAATTCGTAGATCAAATGCTTGAATGGAGTTGCTAAGTAAAGAAGATGAGTCTGAAAAATGGCAGAGTCTCCCCAGTGTTCTCGAAAAAAGATCCATTTCATTGTGCCCCTGCCCTTCTATTTATAGGGGAAGATGGGTTGGACTTCCTTCACGGGCTCAAGGCCAAGGTGACTTGGCCCATATAGGGCGATCTCAAGCTAGTTGGTCTATTCTTGCCGAACCGTACCTAAATGCCAAAACATGTCGACTGCATCAAACCTGTATATCCTCAGGCTCTTCTTGGTCAGAATCTTGTCTAGTGCTAATGATAATTTCTTCAACTGTCGTTTTGTAACCGGGCCAAAATGCCGGTTAACAGATTTTATATTTAAATAAAGTATTTAAATATTCAATCATAAAATATGTGGGTTGTTATAGGAAAAGAAGGAATTAATATATTTTATTCAAAGTATTCAATTTATAAATAATAAATTTACATAATTATGTAATTTAAATAAAATTTATCAATTTATAAACAATTAAATCCTTTCTTATTCAAGTTCAATAAAAGTTTGAAAAACATTTTCACAAAATTTTTCTAAGTCCAAAATTATACGGAGAGGTCCGAGAGAAAAATAATAACAGTATATATCACATATTTCGAAATAAAATATCACAAACCATGGGAAAACAATATAATATTGCTAGAAAACTGTAATCTGAAAACGTACTTATTTGTCGAGCAAACAACGCTTAATTTATAAAACCACAAGCAGTAGCAATTGCTTCCATAAACCTGTATTGCACTTATACAATCCAAAGAGGTTAATAATTATATAAAGAGAAGTATTTAAGTTGTTTCAATTAATAACAAAAAAAATCTACACAACATAACCATAGTCACATGTAAACAAAACAATACAATCATCAAATGATGAAATCAAAGAAATCAACCATCCATTCATAACAACCAAAACAAATGGTTTGTCCCGATTCAGAAACTTTTAATCGTAAAAATGTTAAATAAACTACTAAGCATATCATACACTTAACATTCTTAGATAAAACTTAATAGATTATTTATACACCTTTATACAGTTAGACGTATCCTTTTCCAACCATCCCATAAGCTAAAACAAACAATAATTTCAAATGTCATGCTGGCTTATTCTTATTAATCTCCTTTCATATTATTTACTGTTCATTTTATTTTTCATTCATACAATGCTATTTTCCCATTAATTTACTTTCATTACCTACAAAATTTCATTTCTCATTTATTCATACAATGCCATTTTTCTATTACTTTACATCCATTTATTTACATAATATTTTAAAACATAAGTTTCTTTGCAATTTTAATTCACCATTTTCATTTACGTTGATTTCTTTTTTACTTTTCATTATCAATATTCATTTGTGAATCAAATCATACTTATAATTTCAACTTTTACTTTTTTCTTTATATTCATTTCCTTCATATCTAGCATTGCTGAATATTAAATCTATTTCTAATCATTTCAACAATTTTTGGAGTTATGAGCACTTACTTAATATGGGATCACCTTTACTATTCACTTTTAATTATAAATGGTTTCAATCATTAACATAAGTTTATAATCATTTACTTACAATATTCACCTTTTTATTAAATTTAATTAGTCAAATTACTAACTTAAGTTTACAACATTTTATAACATCGGAATTCTTATTTATAGAAAAATTCTATTGAACACTTTCATTATCTAAGTTTGACTTGTATAATATTCCATCACATATTCCTATTTAAAATTACAACTTTTAACATTTTGGTAAGTTATATATATGTCTTAAGAATGCAATTGAAAGTTACACAAGTTATCTCATTCACTTTAGTTAATAAAATGTTCAATAATTACATTTTCTAAATTTCGTATCTTTTTAATTTATAGATGACAACCTTTAATTTCTTTACATTTTATTATCACTTAACTCTTAATTTTTTTTTCTTTTAGAAGTTTTCAATTATTAAAATAGTCAAGATTTCATTCATTATGATAATTGAAATTTCAAATTTACAGAAACTTAAGAACTAAATGACGGGTTTCCTTTTTAAATCATTTCAATATATATATATATATATATATATATATTCATATATTTTATATATCAAATCATATTTAGAAATTAAAATTTATTCATCAAAACAAATATGGAGTAAAACTACTATAGTGGCCTTCCCACTTTGAAACTCAAAAATGAACATCGATGATGCGTGCACTCATCACCGAAATTATTTTCCAGCGACAGAGAGGGGAGTACAGAACTTATTTACTTCCAAAATCCCTTTAAACATTTCTTTCAAATCATCTTGAAATATTTATATCAGAAAATACTTCCAAACAATACTAATATTATATTCCAAAATCTTTCGAAACAATACTTATGTTCTCAAATTTTCAATTTATATTTACTTTATTTGTAAATTCTATTTTACAACCAAGATTTATAAATTCCACTTCCTAACAAACAATTATATCACATCTAATCATATTATTTATAAAATTATTCTTTAATATACAAAATATAATACTAGGTAAAATTATTTCATTTACCTATATTTCAAAACAATATTGTGTCGGTCTGCCCTATTTAGTGTTTAGAAATCTCTATCGATGCAATAGCGTCCCATGTACCGACCAGAATTTATAAATACTAAACAAACAAATTAACGCAATACAAAAACCTTTTATAACACAAACAAATACGCTCTCGTATATATATACACCCAAAGACTCATTCTAGGGTGTTACTACCCTATTCCTAATGAGTTAGACCCCACAAAGCCAAGGTTACTGCAAATCAAAGCTCTGATACCAACTATAACGACTCACCTTTTTGCAAGGTTTAAATCGACAATAAACCACACATGTCAGACTCAAACCATTCAAAAGGGAGGATTGTTATGGGGTAAATAAGAAAAAGAAGAGAAAGAAATAAAACAAACATAGAATCTCACAGCGGAATGAAAAAATATAATAATCAAAAAACAGTTCGTGAAGATGTTTTACAAATACATTTGATTACACCTTTACAATATAGATTAGAGTTAAATACAACAGAAATATATAAATAATGCAGCAGAACAACATGGTGTAGTGGAATAAATATAATAAATAATAACAGTATTAAATCTTCATCTTCGTCCTACAGAAAGCAGTCTTCGATAAACTGAAAAGCTCAGACTGACCGGAGCGAATTGAAAAGACAAAAAACTCGAGCCAGAACTAAAAGATCTTATGTAAGTTAAATCAACAGTAAATAAATATGAGTGTAACGGCTTCAGAGATGTTTATAGGATTTGACATCTCCTGTCCAGTGTCAAACGTGAGTGCAATAACTTAAGAGATGTTCGGGATTCCATCTCCTAAGAATCCGTTAAACTATCTACATACATAGTACAATACGCTATTATAATAGTGTCTATAGTAAAGTAAAGTATTAAAATAGCGTTAAGGCGTTACCCATATCCCCCTTAACAAACTTTATAAAATACCGTAGTCTATATAATACAGTAAACTCCACTGTAAATTGGTGGGCTATCAGGGAATACTCCATAGGTACGATACAAACCAAACTCATAGAAGGCGCGATAAGGAATGTGACAAGACACGCGAGGCCATGCCCAGGGTACAATACTACCGTTTTGCAGATCCGGGCTGGTGGTAATGCATAGCAGCTACTACCGCCCACCTCGAAACACACTCCCATACTCAAAATCGAGGGGTGGCCACCAAATCAATCATAAAGTCATAATATGGTATCGAAGAAATGTGCCCGATCGGTAGTGCGACCTCACTTGGCCCGGCTTGGCTCCTGTTTTAGTCACATCAAGCTGACTAGCGGGAGTCAGGGCGACACTAATACCTCATACCGAATCATTTGCCAAACCATCCTACTTCATTTTGGAATCTCCACCACGTACGTAGTTGTTAAAGTGGTTTTCGTATTAGTAGAGAGTATGACAATATCCGATCCCGGTCTCTTTAACAACCAAACACTTTTTTCACACCGGATGGTTCTTTTAAATTTCCAAAACTGTTTCATAATTGATATCAAAATATCATATTCAATTCAAACATATCACTTTCAAAAATCATATTCACTTTCGAAATCATATCGACAAAATAGGTTAAATCTCACTTCAAAATCATCATATTCAATCAAATATGTCATTTCACCAGAAAATATCATTTAAATGTCAACTTAGGTTATAACATCATTTAACCATATTCGCTTTTAAATCAAGGATTTAAATATAAACACTTCCACTTTACACAAATTTGAAATTTAGAAAATAATTTAGATAGTTATAAATAGTTTAATTAGTTTGGCATAGTTTAAAAATAAACCTTTAAATAGTTAGAATACTCTAAAATAGGAAAAAATAGATTAAAATAATTTAAATGGATTTAAGATAGTTTTAATAGGTTTAAAATAGTTTAAATAGAGTTAAAATAGATTAAATAGATTTAAATTATATTAAATAGATTTAAAAGAGATTAAATAAATTTAAAATAGATTAAATAGATTTAAATTATATTAAATAGATTTAAAATAGATTAAATAAATTTAAAATAGATTTAATAGATTTAAATTATATTAAATAGATTTAAAATAGATCAAATAAATTTAAAATGGATTAATTAGTTTAAAATAGGTAAAATAGATTAAATTGGATTAAATAGATTATAATAGATTAAAATAAATTAAAAATAGTTTAAATTGATTAAAATAGTTTAAAATAGATTAAATTAGTTTAATAGTTGAAAATCTTAATAGTCGGGATTTTTCAAAACAATATATTTTAAATAGTTTATATTAAAATAATAGATTTGAAATTAACATCAAATTTAACTATTTCTTCCATTTCAACAAATCCGAACCATATCCAGATTTCAAATCAAAACCCAATTTCAAATCTTGAAATATCAATTTAGGCCATTCCAATTCCAATAGATTTCAAAGTTACAATTTCAAACGTTTCAATAACTCAATTTCGATAAATTTCGTTTATACTTCAAATTCAACTTTAAAATTTTAATTTAAACCAATTTCCAATTCCAACATTTAAAATTGGAGTCTCAAAATGATTCAGTTTATATAAATCAATTTCCTTCAAATTATCATTTAACCAAATTAAAGATTTAAGGGTTTAAATTCGTTTAATTTAACCAATCCGGTGTCCGTATATAATTTTCTACCCTATGGTCAAGTGATACGGATATTTATCATTTCAATCCGCAAATATTTTAAATTTTACGGGTATATATAATTTCAACCCGCAATCCTAAATTTTACTTTAAATCCATGAAATCCCTCGAGGGTATCATTTCAACCCATAACGATTTCTCCCTAATCTAACAGATCGTTCGGGTATGTATCATTTCAACCCATAGGGAACTAGCAGTGTTATAACAATATTAAATATTACATCCAGTCATCCAATATCAGCAATCAACATCCATCATAGTCACCATTCAAACCAATCAATAAACAATAACAAGTGACTGGTTATCAATAACGGGTATTAACTGGCAATTTAGAATTTAATATTAAATTAATAGCGGTAATATTCAATAAAAGTCAGATTTAACTGGAATGACAATTTAAATATAACAAACATCAACCAATCAATTTCTAATAGCATAATAAATTCTATTTAACAAACATAAGATAATCTAGTAGTTGTGAGTGGGTCAAAACACTCACCTTTGATTTGTCGTCGATATAAAATCCAAAATTAGCCCAAAAATTTAACAGTCTCAGAATGCAGCCAATCCATTTCCAAAATGTCCAAAATATCGATATGATCGCAACGGAGAAAACCACGTTTGAATCCGAGCACGTATGCAAAAGTTATTAACGTTAGAAGATTGGAAAATTTCGACTTCAGGTCTTACTTTGGGTCGTCGCCTCAATTACCTGGTGCTTGCTCTGAGCTTTTGCCAAAATGACCTAAGACCCGAGTCATTTGGCTCCTGACCTGAAGTCGCTGTAGGGTTTTCGCCTCTGGGACGCGAAACGTGACCAGATCCACCTTGTTTGGCATGGAACTCTCTCTGACCTGATGTCGCTGTAGGGATTTCGCCTCTGGAACCCGAAGAGAATCTCTTCCTGACTCGAAGTAAACCTAGAGCAACCATTTTTTTTTTGAAATTAGGTTTTGGAATTTCGGGAATTAGGTTTGATGTTCTGACGTTTGAGAAGGTGGAAGAAAATGTTTGTACAGGAGTAATAAAATGAGAAACGACTAGGGTTTATAACAGCCTATATATAGGCAGGGTTGGATCGAAACGATAACAACGACCCGAAAAGCCTGTTCCGTTCCCAAAACAAAAATGGGTCATCCAATATATCAAAAAATAGGTTTTCGATATTTTTAAACTCAATGGAACAAGTTTCAAGTCCTAATTCTGTTGTATACAGAAGTTAGCTTTCAAAATCACCTTCTTTCAAATTGATTTCAGTTAAATTGATTTCTACACGTTTCGAGCCCGCACGATCAAACGACAAGTCTGATCGCTATAAAACTTGAAACCCTACAATAATTCATTGTTACGGATCCGATGAATCTTGTTTCGTCAAAATCCGAGACAGTGGCCAAAATGGCTATTTTCACGTTAATTAAATAAATTATTATTAAATTAAATTTATCACTTTTCAAATTCAAATTTTATAACTAACAAATTTTTATCACTTTAGATTAACTAGTAATTATAATCATTAAAACAAATTTTCCATGTCAAATTCAACTATTAATATTGCGCTAATTACAGCGTTCCAATTCCAATTGTAATAAATTCATTAATTATAATTTAAAACCCAATAAATTGATTCATTTTGATTTCAATCTTTTTATTCAATCAATCATTACTTTATGGACATAGTTAACATTGGTTTTCCATTTATTACATCAATATTCTGCAATTTTCATCTTAATTCATATTAATGCAATATTTCTTACATTTATTGCAATTGATTTACAATTAAGTTTCAACAGATTAAATAATGCAATGATAATTAAACCATTGTTACAACTTACAATTTCAAACACAATTCTATGTTTATTGTTAACAAACAAAACTAATAAATTCACATACTGATTAATTATTCTATTTTAATCAATTCCAATTAATTACATACAATTTCCCCGTTTAATACAACATTTGGTTTATTTACCATTTACACTTTATGACCAATTATAATTAATTGAGATTGCATTAAAATAGTTATCAATTGCCTTAAATTAACATTATTAACATTACATTCTAGTTATTTTTCTTATTAATAAATCAGAAATTTTTATTTCTTCCAATATTAACACCAACATCTTATTAAATTAAATATTATTTTTCTTTTCACCGAAAATTACGGTTGTTACATCTAAACAAAAGAATAACAACTTCATAGCTTTGTGAATCCGAATCTACAATGAATCTCTTGCATAAATGATTAGTACACAAGAATATTGACTTATATAGTTGTCACAATCAAAATATTGAAAATCGAGGTTCTAACAAGGATGTGATTAGAAATTTATTGATTGCTGTTAGGTATTTAAATTGTCATTCAAATTTAATTTGAAGTTATATTGAATTTAATTTCCATTTAAATTAATTTTGAATTTAAATTGCCAGTTAAATACCTGATAATGATTACCAATTTGTTTGTTGTGATTTATTAGTTGATTTGAATGATGATTGCGATGGATGCTTAATTGTTGACATTTTAGATGATTTGATGTTATGTTAAATTATATGCTGTTATCACACTGCAAGTTCCCTTATTATTGTTAGGAAAATCGTTATGGGTTGAAATGATACATACTCGAACGATCCTACAGATTAGGGAAAAATCATTATGGGTTCAAATGATAAACTCGAACGATTTTATGGATTTTGAATTTTACTCGGGATTGCGGGTTGAAATGATATATATCCGTAAATTTAAATTATTACGGGTTGAAATGATATATATATATATATCTGTATCACTTGACCATAGCGTAGAAAATTATATACGGACACCGGATTGGTTAAATTAAATGATTTTAAAATCCTTAATTTTTGAATCTAGTTAAATGTTATTATTTTAAATGAAATAAAATTAAATTTATATGAACTGAATTATTTTCAAAATCCAAGCTTTTAAAATGTTGAAATTGAAATTAGTTTAAATATATTGTTTAAAGAATTTAAATTGTAATCTTAAAGTGGAATTTTGAAATATAAATGAAATTTATCGAAATTGAGTTATTGTAAATGTTTGAATATTTAAACTTTGAAACCTATTAAATTGGAAGCGGCTTAAATTTGTAGTTCAAACAGGATTTGAAATCGTTATAGATTGAAATGGTTTTAATGAGAATTTGAATTAAAACCTTTAGCTTTTATGATTGAGATCGTTGAACTGAGATTAATTTAAACTGAATTGTTGGAAATAAAGTTGATTTGAATTGATTTGTGAAATTGGAAGAAACAATTCTAATTTGAAAGTATTTTTGATATAAAACTCTTTTAATATACAAACTCTTTTAACATATAAACCATTTTAATATATTATTTTAAATTTATAAAAAACTTTTAATATATGTATTTTAATATAAACTATTTTTAATGTATAACTATTCCAATATATAACTACTTTCAATATTCAAACTGTTTAAAGTAAAACTGTTGTGATTTAGATTTAATTGATTTAAATGCGAATATTTTGATATGATGGTTTAACCCATTTGGTGGTTATGATTTTTAAAATGAATATGATTTCGAAAGTGATATGATTTTAAAATGAATATGATTTCGAAAGTGATATGGTTTTTGAAGTGAATATGATATTTTGATATCAATTATGAATTGGTTTTGGAAATGTAAAGAACCAACCGGCGTGAAATAAGCGTTTGGTTGTTAAAGAGAGCGGGATCGGATGTTGTCATACTCTCTGCCAATACCGAAAACCACTTTAACAACTGTGCACGTGGTGGAGAATCCAGAACGAAGTAGGATGGTTTGGCGAATGCAACTGTATGTGGTATGAACGTAGCCCAGACCCCCTCGGGTTAGCTTGATATGACTAAAACAAGAGCTATACCTGGGCCAAGTGAGGTCGCACCTCCGATCGGACATGCTTCTTTGATCCCATATTTATTACTTTGTGATTGATTTGGTGGCCACCCCTCGATTTGATTATGGAAGTGTGTTCCGAGGTGGGCGGTAGTAGCTGTTATGCGTTAACACCATCCCAGTTCTGCAAATGGTAGAATCCTACCCTGGCATTGCCTCGCGTGCCTTGTCATATGCCTTATCGAGCCCACTACGGTTTGGTTTGTGTCGTACATTATGGAGTGCCCTCTGATAGCCCTCCAGTTTATGGAGGAACTAAGGTACTGTATAGACTACGGCATTTATAAAAATGTGTTAAAGGGGATATGGGTAATGCCTTAACGCTATTTTAATACTTTACTTTACTGATAGACATATTATAATAGCGTATATTACTACATAGTAAATAGTTTAACGGATCCTAAGGAGATGGAATCCCAAACATCTCTTAAGTTATTGCACGCATGTTAGACACTAGATACGAGATGTAAAATCCTGTAAGCATCTCTGAAGCCGTTACACTTATATTTACTTATTTTGATTTAACTTACATAAGATCTTTTAGTTATGACTCGAGTGTTTTGTATTTTCATTACGCTCGGGTCAGCCTGAGCTTTTCAATGTTGAAGACTTTATTTCTGGAGGATGAAGACGGAGATTTGTATGTTATTTATTTTTTATATATTCTACTACATTAAGTTGTTCCACTGCATTATTTATTTATTCCTATTGTATGTATACTCTGATATATTGTAAATGTGTAACCAAATGTTGTTTGTAAAACAGCTTCATGAACTGTTTATTTGATTATTATACTTTTTCGTTCCACTGTGAGATTCTGTGTTTTTTTTTTCATTCTTTGCTCTTCTTGTTCTTATTTACCCCATAACAATCCTCCCTTTTAAATGGTTTGAGTTCGACATGTGTGATTTATTGTCAATTTAAACCGTCCAAAAAAGTGGGTCGTTACATACATTTGATTATAATTTATACAACATTTATCAGGTTATATATACAACAAGAATAAATAAAATAATGCAGCAGACAACATGATGCAGGAATAATAATAGTAATAATATACCAAATCTTCGTCTTCGTCCTCCAGAAAATGATCTTCAATGCGCTGAAATACTCGGTGCTGACCCGAGCGTAATGAAAAGACAAAACACTCAAGTCAGGACTAAAATATCCTTATGTGAGTCAAATCGATATCACATAACATGAGTGTAATAGCGTTAGAGATGTTTACGGAATTTCACATCTCCTATCCAGTGTATAACGTGCATGCAATAACTCAAGAGATGTTACGGGATTTTCCATCTCTTAAGGATCTGTCAAAATATTTATATGTAGTAGAATACGCTACATATATAATGTCTAATCAGTAAAATAAATATTTTTCTTAGCGTTAAGGCTTTACATTAATCCCCTTAACGCATTAAGCATTGTCGTACAATTTGCATATAACGCCCCAGTAACACGTTGGGGGATAGGGATGCACCGTGATACGACAACACTAAACCAAAATCATAGTGGTCTCGTATAGGGATAAAAGCATAACAAGGCATGTGAGGCAATGCCCAAGGTAGGATACTACTAGTTTGGGTCGTAGGGCTGTGGTAATGCATCGTAGCCACGACCGCCTACCGCGTCCATCCATCCCATATCGAGTCAAGGGAAGCTATCCCACAATCGAGGTGCACCAATCGAAACTAACAACAAGAGTAACAATATGGACCAAGTCCAAGAATATCGAAGAATGGATGTTCGCTAGGGGTAATTAGCCCACTTGGCCTTGTCAAGCCATCATGTTTTAGTCATTTCAAATTGGCACAAGTGCCGGGGTCTATCCATTATCATTCTTTTTCTTCAAATCCAGCAAACGACGCCAAATCCAACCACTTCATTCTAGAGTCTCCTCCGTGTACATAGTTGTTAAAATGGTTCCAATATTGATGGAGGGTATGCCAATAAGAGGCCCCGGTCTATTTAACAACCAAATTTCGTTTTACACACCAGTAGGTACTTTTATATTTCGAAACAATTCGTACTTGATATCAAAATATCATATTCGCTTAAAAATCAAATTCATTTCAAAATCATCATATTTACTCAAAATATACAATTTCACTTCAAAATCATTTTTGCCTTAATATCTCGATTTCGCTTCCAAAAATTTTCGAATTTCAATTTAGGTTATAACTTTTTTTTAACCCAATTTTTATTTAAATCCATGATTTAAATATAAACATTCCACTCTTTGACTAGATTGAATTTTTCGAAATATAGATTGAAAAGTTTTAGATAGTTTTAAAAAGTTAAATTAGTTTGATAGAAAATAGTTTAATAAAATGGTTTATATATTAAAAATGGTTTATATAGGAAATAGTTGGAAAATAAAAATAAATTGAATATTTAAAAGATAGATTTTTAAACAGCTTATATTAAAATAATTTATTTATAAATAGTTTCAAAGTCAAACCGATCTAATTCCAAATTTTCCAATTTAAACAAATTTCAATTTCCATTTCCATTTAAATCGATTCAATTCCGATTTCAATTCGAATTAACTTCGATTCCAATTTTAATTCAAATCAATTTCAATTTCGATTCCAAATTAATTCAATTTCGATTTCAATTCCAATTAATTTCAATTCAATTCCAATTTGAATTAGTTTCAATTCAATCCTCAATCTTAAACCATTCCAATTCATATAAATTCGAGTTCGATTTTCAAAATATCGATTCAAATCACTTAAATCAACCTTCAATATTCAATTTAAGATCCAAATCTTCAAATATAATTCAATTCCAAGCTCAAATTTTAAAATATCGTTTTAAATTAAGTTTGCTTAGCAATATTTCAAAGTTCGAATAAAAGTCCAATCTTTTAAAACAAATCAATTTCCGAAATTCAAATCATATCTCGATTATAACTTCAAAATCTTAACTTCGTTTATTTAAAAAATTACTGTTACCAAATTTAAATTTCAACATTTCGAGCTCAAGTTCGAAAATAATTCAATTTTCATAAATTCAATTTTTATTTCTTTAAATCAAAATCATTTTAATAATTTCAAGTTAAAATTATGAAATCATTTAATTTAACCAATCCGGTGTCCGTATATAATTTTCTATCCTATGGCCAAGTGAATCAATTATTTCAATTTAATTCAGGGATGTATATATATCATTTAAACCTAAAATAAATGTCATAGGTATATATCATTTCAACCTATTTCTTAATTTATTCGGAATAATTCGATTTACAGTTTATATACTGTAAATAATATAAAAGATGATAACATGATATATCAAAATAAATAAACACCAAAATCATCCAAAATATCAATCAATAGCATCCATCACAATCAACATCCAAATCAGTCAAAATATCATAACAATTTACTAGTTATCAATAATCGGGAATTTAACTAGAAATTTTATTTCCATTTCAAATTTGAAATGTCAATTCAAATTCCTATCATTTTAATTCATATCAATTTAAATTCTAGTTAAATTTACCAACAACTGTCAATAAATTTAAATCACTTCACGATATAAATTTAACTAACATAAATTATTTCAGTCAATTGTGAGCGTATAATAAACTCACATGTTATTTGAAACTGAAAATTTTTCCAGCATCAAATAAATCTCAAACCAACTCCATGTCGTAGCCTTCGTCGATATGAATCCATTGCGACTCGTTTCGCTCGAATCGGACCTCGTACTAAGAAATTATGATTTTATTAACATTTGAAATAATTAATCTATCATTAGCATAGTTAATGAATAATTAAATTAATTAATCTACAACATACCATAATCATTCACTCTTCGTTCGAACACATAGCACGCACATCGACCGCGACCAAGTCCATCACGCGTGCCACCAGAGGTCTCTGTTCGTAAGTTAGAGATCATCGTCGAACGCGCCTCCCTCGTAGCGACTATCGCCACAGCCAGAAGCCCACCTCCACAATTGCACGTGCACAAAAACCCTAATGTTACGACTATGCTCCACTGCCGCCACCTCCCTCGCCCACGTCATCCACACTGGTCGCGCCTTTGACCGCCTCCTTCCAGTCGCCCTCGTGCGACATCGCCTAGCTCGCTTTTTTTTATTCCTTTTATTTTTACGATCTGAGGCAATTTTAAGGAGAGATGAAAGTAGGGGTATGGGTAGACAAAATGGAGTGGGGCTATGTACGAAGGTTGGGATGGTAAAGAAAATAATATTATTAATTAGAAAATATCTCGCCCTTAAACGCCTGAAATTCTCGAGCTCCAAACGAAGCATGCCGCCTAGCGTTTCTAATGTTTTACCTCTATTTTGAACATAGTGGAACTAGTTTCGGAAGTAAATTCCATCATATTCAGAAGATAGCTTATCAAAATCAATTAATTTTAATCGAATTCCTTAAATTAATTTCTACGCGTTTCAAGCTCGCACGGCCAAACGACAAGTCTGATTACTACGAAACGTGAAATCCTATAACAATTCACTATTACAGATCCGATGAAACTAGTTTCATCGAAATCCGAGATAGTGGCCAAAATGGCTATTTTTACTCGTTAATTATAATATAAAATTTCCAATTTCTATTTATTCATCATTAAATTCAATTTTAAAAGTGAGCGATCTTCATTCTTGTTTAAATAAAATTTAAATCAATTTCCGATACTATTTTAATCCACATAAATTCAAGATTGAATTATTTAAATAATTGCAATATTAAATTTAAATAATTTAATTATCCAATAAATTACATTATTTCAAATATAAGTTATTCAACTTATAAATTTTAAATTTTAAAACGAATTCAAATAATAAAACAACTACTTCCATTTTACAGTCATTCAGTATTCATTATTCAACTCCAACTATTGATTATAACCCATTCAATATATAGAATTCCATTTCAATACTGATTATTGCCCAAATCATCGAAATTGGTTGTTTCAAAATTTTATCCAAATTCAAATTCAATAAATTACATAAATAAACATTAAAAGTTTTATTCTAACCATTATTGTTCAATCATCATATTAAATTTAATAATTTAAAATAGTTAAAAATACGAAATGGAATAAGCTATAGTTACGTAAATAGATTAAAACTGATATTTCAGTGATTGTATTCTTAAGTCTATCTATGGTCCTTAATTTAATGTGTATTCCAACACAATAAGATCCTTATTATATTCAATCATATTAAATACATGATCTCGCACTATGGTTTAGTTACTTATGTTGAATGAAATAATTTCGTTGAAATTCCACATATTATAGAACATGTCTATTAAGCATAAATTTTTTGTATGCGATCGAATACAGATTGAACACTATAGGAAAAAAGGCATCAGATGATGAATATGCTTGGTTGTCTAATTGCATATCTACATGTCATTAAATCCTTGCCGTCTAATTGCACATGGGACCACATAGATGCCTCGTCGTCAGATATGCACTGGCACGACAAAAAAAATCATATATTGTCTGATGTTACGGTATCATTTCTAGAAATTCTTATTAGGCAACATATAAATATTGACCGATATGAATAACAACTTACACTATCACTCTACTTTCATTTTCAAACACAAATTTCACTTTCACTCTCATATATACAAAATTTCTATAAACTCTCATATACAACATCTCTTTTACTCACACGAGTTTATTTTTTATATCAATCTTGGTTAGCTTGCTCCACCTTACGTCCAGCCACCACAAGGCCAAGCCTTAATCCAATCTCATGGATAAGTGTGCACAAGGTCAGACCAAGCAGTGTACATAAGGCATTCAACATTACACAGTCACACATATATGCATATATATATATGCATGTATATATGGTGGAGCAAACACAAGTGAAGACCAGAATATGGTGCAACAATCACAAGTGTAGCGAACATCACCAAAGGGACAGTAGAACAGAAGTGAAGACCGAAATATAGTGCAACAAACACAAGTGCATATGTTCAGATCAGTAAACCAAAATGAAACTAAATGGAAATCAGATTCAGGCCAGAATATGAATTCAGACATGAACAAAAATGCATGTGCATGTGTATCAGGTCAATACTAATGCAATAGCAAGCATGAATTGTGATTCAGATTAAATAAAGCAACAAGATGGAAATCAGATTCAGGCAGACGCATAGTATATCAAGAGGAGATAAACACAGGTGCAACTCGATAGCATATACATCAAGAAACTAACTCAGTGCACACATCATTTATGTACTGAAAACAAGTTCAACTTAAAATGGTTCAGAAACTCAAAATGGTTTAGAACTAAAAACAAGTTCAACTAAACCTCAAAATGGTTCAAGCTCAAGGCAACTCGAGTGCACATATGAACATACAAGTATATACAAGTTTATATGCAAGTAATTACAAGTGTATACAAGTATATACAAGCACCTACAAGTATATAGAAGCACATACAAGTACATACAAGTATATACAAGTTTATATGCAAGTAATGACAAGTGTATACAAGTATATACAAGCACCTACAAGTATATAGAAGCACATACAAGTACATACAAGTATATACAAGAACTGAATTGGATCAAAATTTACAATTGAACCAGATCAGACTCATGTACAAAAGGCAGTTCACATATATATACACATATATAAGAACATTCACACATATATACATGCATATGTATGTACATATATACATAGAAATTCACAAATAATATGAAGATATATATAAAATACATACACATGAGTATGGATGAACCAGGATAGCATAACAAGAAATCACAGTACAAAAACAACATTCACACATATATACATACATATGTATGTATGCATGTATATACATGGAAATATCAAATTACTTGATATGAACCAGACCAGACTCATGTACAAAAGACAGTTCACACACATCTATACAGATATAATAACATTCACACAGACATACATACATAAGTATGTATGTATATACATGGAAGTTCACGTATACACACACACATATGTAGTGATGTGCAGATATAAACATACAAACACATAAGTATGGATGAACCAAGACAGCATAATAAGAAATCACAATGCAAAAGCAACATGGACCATCATCACATAATAATGAGTCTAGGCAGTTCAAGTTCGAGATCAAAGCGCAACCATGAGATTCGAGCCATCAAAGTGCCACAAATTATGTATATACATGGAGTATGTATATACATGTATGCACTGGCTTAACAAACCTTCACACATATATACATAAATATAAGTATACACATTGAACAAGGTAGAGCATACATTTCATAAATTATCAAAAAACTCAAACAAAATCAGTTGGAAACAAAATCGGTCACAAACAAAACCAATCGAACTTAACTTCCCAAAAACAAGGCAAGATTTATATGATTCTCATCACTAAACAAACATCAAAATGTCAACCAATACTCTGAGTCAAGGAAATCAACCAATAACGTAAACCAAAGTCAAGACCGAAGTCAGGGAAATCAACCAGAGTCAAATATTAGGAATCAAACGATGAACATGTCAAATTTTGATAAATATCCATTATCATCATCGGAAATAATTTTTCGAGTTTAAAAAGGCAGAAATCAAAATCCAAATCAGAAAAAACATACCAATTCTCAAATCAAAAGAACTCGACCAATTGAAACCCTAATTCCAGAAGATCGATCGATAAGGCGAGATTATGGTTCTTTCGATTGAAGGCAGCAGATCGGTCGACAGGCGAGATTAGGGCTCTTTCGATTAAAACCCAAATTCCAGAAGATTTGATTTGGTTTGAGATTGAGAGATTACGGGGAGAAGAAAGGGAGATGAGGGGTTTAATCTTTTATTTGACTTCGAAAAGGGAAAAATGGAATGAGAAAAATAGAAGAGAGAAATAATTAAAAGAAACGGTGGCCACAAAATAATTGAAAAGGAAGTCCTGTGGCTCCAATTGGGAATAATTATGCTAAACTGAGCAGAGACTACACCAGTCTTGGTGGAAAGCCGTTTTTGGGAGCAGAGGATGCAATAGAAGTCGAAAATTAACTTTTGCACTGTAAGAGAATCTTGACTGATTTGGGCTTGGATGATGAGCAGAAGAGAAGGCTGGCCTCTACAAAATTGCAAGAGGCAGCACTTTATTGGTGGGTTACTGCCAGATTTCCGAAGGAGGAGTTGACATGGGTAGATTTTAGAAGTGGTTTTAACAGAAGTTTTTATCTGAAGTTGCTAAGTCAGCATTGATGAGAAAGTTTATTGATTTGGTGAAGGGAGAGATGTCGGTAATTGAGTATGCTACTAAGTTTGATGAGTTGTTCCGATATTGGTATGCTACTATAGACACAGTCATCAAAAGGAATGGTAGGTTCATTCAGGGATTGAGGCCTGAGATTGTCAAGGTGACCCTCACATATCCATGATCCTTGTAATGTAGTTGTGGAGATGGCAATCCGCCATGAAGAGATGCTTGCTATTTGTGCTAGAGAGAAGCCAGTTGAAACCCAGGGTTCTTAGGGAAAGAAGAGGAAGTTCTTTAAGAAGAAAGGAGCACAGAAGGGGGAGGCTGCCAAGAAGGCAAAAGCTGATTTAATTTGCTTCAAGTGTGGCAAGAAAGGTCGTTATGTTCATGAGTGCCAGTTAGGCAAGGGGAAGAAGGCTACATAATAGAAGGGTGTGAAATGCTTTAACTGTGATCAAGTGGGGCATTATAAGAATCAATGTCCAGAACCAGTCAGGGCAGACATGGGAAAGGTTTTTGCTGTTGAACCATCATCCGCTAGGACAACTGCAGTTGGAAAAGGGAAAACTGTGATGGAAGGTACGCTTTTGATTCAGAGTATACCAGTTTGGGTACTATTTGATACCGGTGCATCATATTCATTTATATCTAAGAATTTGGTTGATAGGTTATGCTTAGAACCCACATACCTTGTTACTTCCTTAAGGGTTGCGAATCCAATAGGAGGGTATGCAACTCTAGGGATGAGATGTGACCAGTTAGAACAAGACTCGTTAGGTCATAAGTTTGCATGCAGTCTGTTTTCGATTTTGTATATTTCTGAATCATTTTGGGTATGGATTGGTTTAGTAAGTATGTAGCTAGGATATTTTGCCAAGATTGGTAGATATCACTATGACACCCTGATAGTCATAACTGAATTATATTCTCAGTAGAGAATTATGACCGGAGTAGTTGTGCTTTGTTAAGTGCTATGGAAGTGGGAGAACAGTTAAGTCAGGTTCGAATAGCAAGAGAATTTGCAGGTGTCTTTGAGCTCGTCATAGGACTACCACTAAAATGAGTTGTTGAATTTTGGATAGATCTTGTGCCAGGAGCTGAACCTGTGAGTAGACCACCCAACAGGATGACACCGATAGAGATAAAGGAATTGAAGGTGCAGCTAGTGGATGTAGAAGGAAGGAGTTTTATTAGACCAAGTAGTTCGCCTTGGGGAGCGACAAGCGGTGTTCGTGAAGAAACCAGACGGGTCGTTGAGGATGTGTATCGACTATCGTAAGTTGAATGAAAGGACGATTAAGAATAAGTATCCTTTGCCGAGAATTGATGATCTATTTGATCAGTTGACTGGAGCAAAAGTGTTTTCCTAGTTGGATTTGGCGACAGGCTTCCATCAATTAAGAGTGGCAGAGGACAGTATTCTTTTAACAGCATTTCGGACTAGGTATGGTTCGTACGAGTGGTTAGTAATGCCATTCGAGTTATCGAATGCACCTGCTTTCCTCATGGATTTAATGAACTGAGTTTTTCAAGAGTACTTGGATAGGTTCGTGTTGATGTTTATAGATGACATTTTAGTATAGTCTATGGATGAAAGATAGCATGAGGTTCATCTTAGTGTAGTGCTTGAGACACCGATGCAGCATCAGCTAAAGGCAAAGTTTTCCAAGTGTCATTTTTGGAAGAAAGAGGTTAAGTTTCTTGGTCACGTGGTTTCAGAGAAGGGGTTGTCAGTTGATCCAGATAAGAACGAAGTTTTCAATAATTAGAAGAGACCAGAGACAATGACTGAGATAAGGAGCTTTCTTGGACTTGCTGGCTATTACCGAAGATTCATCAAGGATTTCTCACGGATAGCAGCTCCTTTGACTAAGTTAACCAAGAAGTATGTCAAGTTTGTATGGTCTGACAAATGTGAGGAAACATTCCTTAAGTTAAAGCATTTGTTGAATAACGCACCTATGTTAGTAGTTCAAGACGGAAACCAAGGGTTGGTTGTGTATACTGATGCATGTTGAACAGGATTAGGAGCTGTGCTAATGTAGAAGAGTAAAGTGATTGCCTACACCTCACGACAGCTTAGACCACACGAAGTGAAATTCCTACTCATGATTTGGAGTTGGCTGCGGTAATCTTCGCATTGAAGATTTGGAGACATTATCTCTTAGGGGAGAGATTTGAGCTATACACAAATCATAAGTCATTAAGGTATTTATTCTCTCAAAAGGAGCTGAATATGAGACAACAGAGGTGGCTGGAGATTTTGGCTGCTTATGATTTTGGTATAGAGTATACACTGGGAAAGGAAATAAGGTAGCAGATGCTCTTAGCAGAAGACATCAGAATGTGGTGTTAGCTATGTTTGCAGAATGGAGAGATTTAGATGCTTTGACTACTTGTAGTGTGCAGTTAAAATCGACTGCTAGTTCTAGTCAGAGCTCCTTCATGTTGTCTTGTTTAAAAGTGTTAGGAAATCAAATCTACAGCTTCGATGACAACAACTATACAATGGAAATTGAATAGGTATATATATTTCTATTTATAGGTAATTGCTAAAGAAACATCACTAGAGAGACAAGAACAAGGCTCGAAGAACGTATCAAGAAGCCACAAGTCAATAGAATCAGAAGAGCAATGACACAGACACAAGAATAGCAACATGCACAAGTTCAGACGTCTGGGTGCACTAGCCAGACGTCTAATTGAATCCTATGGTTTGCAAATCAGACAGAATCAGACGTCTGGTTACTGTACTCAAACGTCTGAAAACAACCATATACAAAAATATATATATATAGGTCAGACGTTTGAAACATTTTCCAGACGTCTGATTTTGAACTCGGCTGTTAACATTCAAAGAACAACTGTCACAATTGAAAAGACACCTTCGCTCCTCTTCGTTGCAACTCTTTATCACCAGCAGGAGCGACCATAGAACACATGTTAATGGATGCAACTACTCAAGGAAACTCTCTACCACTATAAATAGCATCAAGAATCCAAGAGAAGACCTCACCTGACTTACTACCGCTTTCTACTCTTATATTCTGATATATTCTTGATCTATAGCAATCTATACTTGTATTCTACTCTTCCAAATATACAGTTCCTCATAGACAATACTCTCTAGATATATATTGGAAGCATTTGTACTATATAGTCAAAATCCGTGTAATAGAGAACACATAGTTGACAAAATATCTCTACTATTTTAAACCTGTTCCTCCGGGTGAAGTGAGGGTTATTCGGTGAAAGGAAATTCCGAAGAGGAGCTTCGGGATTGGACGTAGGACGGGAGGTCCGAACCAGTATAAAATCCCTGGTGTGATTATTCTTATTTACATATTTTAATATTGTTACAATATAGTTTAAATTAGTCATATACTTGTCATTTGTATAATCGATCCACCATACTATTGACTTTCATTTGGTATCAGAGCAAGGTTTGATCAAAGTACAGTAACACATTTTTGAATCATTTTAATATGGCAAGTATTTTTCAAGAAGGACAATCCACAACACGACCCCCACTGTTTAATGGCTCTAATTATGCATATTGGTCAACACGTATGAGAATTTTTATGGAAGCTAATGGTCTAGAAATTTGGTCAGCTACTCAAGGTAATTATAAAGCACCTACTACTGCTATGAACACATGGACCAATGCACAAAAAGACCTTAGCATCAAACAATGCTAAAGCTATGAACGTTTTATTTTGTTCTCTAGATAAAAATGAATTTTCACGTGTCATGTTATGTACAACTGCATTTGACATTTGGCGTACCTTACAAATCACACACGAAGGTACAACAAAGGTCAAACAAACTAAGATTTCAATTTTTCAAAACCAATTCTCATCATTTAAATTGAAGCAAAATGAAACTATTGTTGACATGTATTCTAGATTTCAAACTATCCAACATGATCTTATGGCATTAGGAGTTAAGTTTATTGATTTTGATTTAGTTTCTCGAATACTCAACTCTTTAACATCAGATTGGGAAAGGAAGGTATTAGCTATTGAAGATGCTAATGATCTCTCTACTCTCAAAACTGAAGAGTTGATAGGAAATTTAATGTCCTATGAAGCTAATTTGCAGGCACGAAAAGAACTAAATTCAGAAAAGAAGAACATAGCATTTCCAGCAACAAAAAATGATGATTCTGATTTAGATGAAGAAGAGATAGTCTTCATTGCCAAGAATTATAACAGATTCAAGAAATTTAGAAAGATGACCAAATTTCAAAAGTAAGGGAAGTCCAACACAACAAACCTATCTCAAATCAAGTGCTATGAATGTGATCAATACGGACATATGAAGAAGGATTTCCCTAAACTCAATAATGATAAAAAGAAGAACAAATTTGAGAAACTCAAAAAGAAGAAGGCTTTCAAAGTAACATGGGATGACTCGGATTCTTCATCATCTGAAAGTGATAGTGATGGAGAACAAGCTAATGTGTGTTTTATGGCACAAACTGGTGTGGTATGTCCGAAACTTAGTTATGACGAATTATTAGAACTTACCATGGAATTAGATGATAAATTTAGACAAATTAAAAAATTAAACAAAGAATATATAGCCAAAATAAATAGATTAGAACTTGAAGTAGGAATGTTAAAAGATGAAAAAACTATCTTAGAAGAAGAACTAGAGTTATCTCAAGAAAAAAACAAAAATAACTTAATAGAAAGTAAGGCTATTACTATTGATTTTGAAAACACCAAAATAGTAAAGGAGAATTTATTAAAAGAAAATATCAACTTGAAAAGCAATATAGAAATATTGAAAATTGAAAATTTAGAATTAAAAGAAAAATTAGATAAAATTACAAATAATGTGTCAAAATTCAATAAAGGAAAACAAGATTTGGAAAATCTTATCAAAACTTCAAAACCATCAGGCAATAGAAATGGAATAGGATTTAAAAATACTTCTAAACAAAAAGGAAATGATGCAAAAAAAATTAGGAATAAAAAAAAGGTTTATCTACGTCTAATATGAATACCAAAACTATGAAAATTTGGATTCCTAAGACAAATAATAATTTGATTAAACAAAAACATATTAATAATTTCTTAGAGAATGTAGTCTATAATAAAAATTATATTTATAAAGGTACCAAACCATCTTGGGTATGGCTACCTTTTCCTAACAATTAGGACCCTAACAAAAGTATATGGGTACTAATTAAAACATATTTTATTTTGCAGGTACCCAAAATAAAACATAAGGAGAAATGGATACTAGATAGCGTATGCTCCAAGCATATGACCGGAAATTCAAAAATGTTATCAAATATAACATACATTGATGGTGGAACGGTAATCTTTGGAGATAATTCAAAAGGATATGTCGTGGGCACTGGAGAAGTCATCAACTATGGTATTTCTAACTCTCCTATTATTACAAATGTTTTATTAGTAGAAAATCTAAAACACAATCTACTAAGTATTAGTCAATTATGCGACAAAGGTTTTCAAATAAATTTCAAAAAAGATAGATGTAATATTTTAGATAATAACAAACAAATTATATTTGAAGGTTTTAGAAACAAAAATATCTATGTATTAAACATGAATATAAATAAAAATTCAAATTTATGTTTAACCGCCAAACATAATGATCCATGGTTATGGCATAAAGGTTTTTGTCATATCAATTTGAAAAGTATTAATAAGTTGGCAAAATATGAGTTAGTTAGAGGTTTACCTAAAATAAATTACAATGTAGAAAATTTATGTAACGACTGTCAAATTGGAAAACTAAAGAAAACCTCCTTTAAATCTAAAAATAATATTTCTACAAAACAACCATTAGAATTATTACATTTAGATTTATTTGGTCCAACACAAATACGATCTATAAATCACAACAAATATGTTTTCGTGATAGTTGATGATTTTTCAAGGTATACATGGACCTTGTTTTTAAAACATAAAAGCGATACTTTTGGAATGTTTAAAATATTTGCTAAAAGAATTAGAACACAAATGGACTTGAAAATTAAAAAAAATTCGAAGTGATAATTTTTCTTTTTACTAATTTTTGCAATAAGAAAGGAATAAGTCATAATTTTTCTTTTCCTCGCACACCTCAACAAAATGGTGTAGTAGAAAGAAAAAATCATACGTTACAAGAATGTGCACGAACACTACTAAATAGTAGTAGTTTACCAAAACACTTTTGGGCGGAAGCTATTGCCACAGCTTGTTACGTATTAAATCGAGTAACCATACGTCCTATGACTAAACAAACTTGTTTTGAAATATTTTTTGGAAGAAAACCTAAAGTATCATACTTTAAAACTTTCGGTTCAAAATGTTTTATATTAAATACAAAAGATAACTTAGGAAAATTTGACCCGAAGGCCCATGAAGGTATCTTTGTTGGATATTCGGATCGTAGCAAAGCATATGGATTTTTAATAAACGAAATAATACTATTGAAGAAAGTTTACATGTTTCGTTCGACGAAAATCTATTTAACCATCATACTAATGATGAAGAAGAGATTGTTCCAATAACAAATTCAACAAATTCTATTAATAATGAAACAAATGTGCAAAATAACACTTTAATATCATCCCCTAGAATTCTTAAGAATCATCCAAAAGATAATATCATTGGAGATCTCAATTCTAGAGTAACTAGAAATCAACTTAATCAAATAAGCCATGTAGCATTTGTGTCAAATTTTGAAACCAAAAAATTATAAAGAAGCTTCAAATGATAACTTTTGGATAATAGCTATGCAAGAAGAATTGAATCAATTTGAACGTAATAATGTTTGGGAACTAGTACCAAGACCTGAAGACCAATCGGTTATAGGAACAAAATGGGATTTAAAAACAAAGCAGACGAGAATGGAAATATTGCTAGAAATAAAGCACGCTTAGTTGCTCAAGGTTATAATCAAGAAGAAGGTATCGACTACGACGAAACTTTTGCACCAGTAGCAAGACTCGAGACCATACGAACATTACTCGCTTTTGCAAATCATCACAATTTTAAACTATTTCAAATGGATGTCAAAAGTGCTTTCTTAAATGGTTTTATCAAAGAAAATGTATATGTTGAACAACCTCCATTATTTACTCACGAAAAATATCCCGATTATGTTTTTAAATTACAAAAAGCTTTATATGGTTTAAAACAAGCTCCCCGAGCTTGGTACGAACGACTTAAAAATCACTTAATTACATCTGGTTTTCAAATAGGAAAAATCGATACAACTTTATTTATTAAACGAGAACATAACGATATTTTAGTTGTGCAAATTTACGTAGACGATATTATTTTTGGTTCAACTAATGAAAATATTTGTAATCATTTCTCAAATATTATGACCAATGAATCTGAAATGTCTCACATGGGAGAAGTAAATTTCTTCTTGGGTTTACAAATAAAACAACTTGAAAATGGTATTTTTATTCATCAAGAAAAATATTGTAACGACCTATTACGACACTTTGGAATGGATAAAATTTCAAGCAAACCAACACCGATGAGTACTACTATTCACTTAGAATAGGATGATAACGGAAAAGATTTTGATGAAAAATTATATCGTAGCATTATTGGTTCTTTACTCTATTTGACGGCTAGTCGACCCGATATTATGATGAGTGTATGTCTTTGTACTCGATTTCAAGCAAAACCAAAAGAATCTCATCTAAGAGCTGTTAAGCATATTTTACATTATCTATCTAGTACTAGAGATTATGGTTTGTTTTACCCTAAAGGATCATCGTTTGAACTACTTTCATATAGTGATGCGGATTTCGGTGGATGTAGAACAGATCGTAAGAGTACTAGTGGAACATGTCACTTTATCGGACAATCATTAGTTTCATGGTTTAGCAAAAAGCAAAATTGTGTTTCTTTATCTACTTGCGAAGCCGAATATATCTCAGCAGCTCTAGCTTGTGCGCAAGTAATATACATGCAACAGACACTTACGGACTTCGGCAAAATTATTAATAAATCTCCAATATATTATGATAACACGAGTGCAATAAATTTATCAAGAAACCCTGTCAATCACTCACGAGCTAAGCATATAGATATACGACATCATTTTCTATGAGACAATGTTGAAAAAGGAAATATCTCATTAGAATACGTAAATACCGAAAATCAAATAGCAGACATCTTTACAAAACCACTAAATGAACAAACTTTTATTAAAATTTGACGTGATTTCGGGATTTGCTCTCTTCATGAACTTCTCACTTAATAATCCCTGCTTCCTCTATGCTATATTTAGTCATGTGTTTTTCTATCCACAAATTATAATTACTAATTTGTGCACCCCTTGTTTTTTAGATAGTTAGTTTTTCTATAAATAATTTTTTAAAGTATATATAAACAGTTATACTTCAAGGAAAATTATATACACACAATTCATATTTTCCACAAGACACAAAATATAGCCATGTCTTCTGATAACTCTTATATTTCCATCTCGATGCCTACGCCGGATAGCTCGGTTGATACACCCCAACGGCTTCCTACACCCACACCAATTAATGAACCGACGCATAGGTGTTCCTCATATCATATGGGATTTACTCCCGATAGCAAGAAGACCAAAAGATCTCTGTTTGTATCTCCTAACACAAAGGAGAAAATTAATGAAATTCATCATTATCAGAAACAACAGATAGATCTTCAACGAGAACTATATTTTGAACAAAAAGTTACAGCACGTCGCCTAAGCTTTTTGGAACAAGTAGCGATGAAGTTTTGTACGTCATGAAAGAAAGATGTCCATGAACCGCTTCCAAAGCCTTGCAGTTCTTTAGATCCCTCATCTTCATATCGTACCCCTTCGGATCCATCACCGAGACGATTTTCTGATTCTCCAAGAACCCACGAACGTGGTAATATATGGTCTCCACTTAAACCATGGAAGGATAACAAGTCAGAAGATCGTACAACTCCATCGCCTTCTAAATAATTTTTTTTTATTTGTATGTATCTATGTTTGTTTGTTATTTTACACAAATAAAACTACAATTTTTTTTATATTAAATAGAGAATCAAGAAATAAGCAAAACCATCAAATTTTAGGCTATTTTTTAGAAAAGTTGCCTAAACCAGACGTTTGGATATAGACCTCAGACGTCTGACACACTGATATACGTCTAATTTTTAAGCACTATGCATATGTCAGACGTCTAAACTACCCCCAGACGTTTGAAAATTTGCTCTGTCTTCTCAAAATATTAATCAGACAATATCAGACGTCTAAAACTCCACTCAGACGTCTGAATTAGTTCTCTGCCACAAAATTTTTTAAAATTGCCCTAAACAAGACGTCTGATTTTTAAACCAAGACGTCTGATAAAACTCTCTACCTATCCAATTTTTCAAATTCGATTAAACCAGACGTCTAACCTATAAAGCGGACGTCTGAATTTATATGTTGTGCCTAATCTAGGGCAAACTAGACGTCTGTTTTGAAACCCAGACGTCTGAAATTCAATCGACTCTTTAAATTAACTCAGATAACATCATTTTTTACTTTCGTTTCAAATTTATCATCTGCGATTTCATTAATTGACGATTTTTTCTCTCAAAAAATTCGAGCTCCAATCACAATGCCTCCTAGAACTAAAAATATCAAGACATCAAATCGAATTATTAATGAAATTTTCCTTTTGTCTTTGAGGTTAGTTAAATTGTTTATAATTCTTTTTTTGATAATGCCAAAGGGGGAGAAATATAAGTATAATGATAAAACATTAAGAATAAGCACATATTCAGGGGGAGATTTATAAATTATATATAAGTACATCATATAGTTGTCATCATAAAAAAGGGGGAGATTGTTAGGAAATCAAATCTACAGTTTCGATGACAACAACTATACAATGGAAATCGAATATGCATATATATTTCTATTTATAGGTAATTTCTAAAGAAACATCACTAGAGAGACAAGAACAAGGCTTGAAGAACGTATCAAGAAGCTACAAGTCAATAGAATCAGAAGAGCAATGACACAGACACAAGAAAAGCAACATGCACAAGTTCAGACGTCTGGGTGCACTAGCCAGACGTCTGATTGAATCCTCTAGTTCGCAAATCAGACAGAATCAGATGTCTGGTTAATGTACTCAGACGTCTGAAAAGCAACCATATACAAAAATATATATATAGGTCAGACGTCTGAAACATATTCCAGACGTCTGATTTTGAACTCGGCTGTTAACATTCAAAGAACAACTGTCACAATTGAAAAGACACCTTCGCTCCTCTTCGCTGCAACTCTTCATCACCAGTAGGAGCGACCATAGAACACTTGTTAATGGATGCAACTACTCAAGGAATCTATCTACCACTATAAATAGCATCAAGAATCCAAGAGAAGACCTCACCTGACTTACTACCGCTTTCTACTCTTATATTCTGATATATTCTTGATCTCTAGCAATCTATACTTGTATTCTACTCTTCCAAATATACAGTTCCTCATAGAAAATACTCTCTAGATATATATTGGAAGCATTTGTACAATATAGTCAAAACCTGTGTAATAGAGAACACACTGTTGACAAAGAATCTCTGCTATTGTAAACATGTTCCTCCGAGTGAAGTGAGGGTTATTCGGTGAAAGGAAATTCCGAAGAGGAGCTTCGGGACTGGACGTAGGACGGGAGGTCCGAACCAGTATAAAATCCCTGGTGTGATTATTCTTATTTACATATTTTAATATTGTTACAATATAGATTAAATTAGTCATATACTTGTCATTTGTATAATCGATCCACCATACTATAGACTTTCAAAAAGTTCGACCAATGTTGATCAAAAGGATTGCTTCGAAGCAGAAAGAGGATCCAGTATTAGTCGAGAAAATTATAAGGCTTGAGATGGGATCAGAGATCGATGACATAAAGGATTTTAGTCTTGACTAGAGAGGATGGTTGAGAAGGAAGGGACGATTGTGTGTCCCGAATGTTGAGGACTTAAGGAAATAAGTTCTTGGAGAGTGTCATTGATCCTAATTTACGATTCATCCTAGAGGGACCAAGATGTATCAAGATATGAAGAGGTGCTTTCTATTGGGAAGGTATGAAGAGGGATGTTGGCTTATGGGTTAGGCAGTGTGCAAACTATCAACAAGTGAAGGCCGAACATCAGAAGTCGAGTGGGTTGCTTCAACCTTTAGAGATTCCAATTTGGAAATGGGATTCAATATCCATGGAATTTATAGACGGTTTGCCAAGATCAAATAGGGGAAATTAAAGTATATGGGTCATAGTGGATAGATTGACCAAGAGTGCCCATTTCATTCCAGTAAATTCAACCAAGATGGCACCTGTTTTAGCTAAGTTGTTCATGAAGAATATAGTTAGACTACATGGAGTTCCACCAAGATGGCACCTGTTTTAGCTAAGTTGTTCATGAAGAATATAGTTAGACTACATGGAGTTCCTAGTAATATTGTCAGTGACAGAGATGCTTTGTTTACTAGCAATTTCTGGAAGAGCCTATAGGATGTATTAGGTACCAAGCTTAAGATGAGTACTGCAAATCACCCCCAGACGGATGGGCAGATAGAGCGAGTCAATAAGGTACTCGGGGATTTACTAAGAGCTTGTGTATTGGAATTTGGTGGACCTTGGGAAGATCACCTACACTTGGTGGATTTTTCCTATTATAATAGTTATCAAACTAGTATACAAATGTCGCCTTTTGAAGCTTTGTATGGAAGGCTATGCAAATCCCCAGCATGTTGGTTGGAGACTGGACACAGATTAGTCTTAGGTCCAGACCTGGTTAGAGAGGAATCAAAGAAGATTGAGTTGATCCGACAAAGGATGAAGGAAGCTCAGTTTAGACAAAAGAGTTACACAGATAAGAGGCGTAAAGACCTAGAATTCTCAGTTGGAGATAATGTTTTCATTAAAGTATCAGTAATGAAGGGTGTGGTGCGATACGGAAAGTCAGGGAAACTAGCACCAAGATATGTTGGTCCATTCCAGATTATAGAGAGGATTGGAAAGCTCGCATACAGAGTAGAGTTGCCGAGCAGTATAGTAGGTGTCCATATTGTATTCCATATATCTCATCTTCGCAAGTATGTGCATGATCCAGAGACTACTACTCCTCCAACAGGGTTAGTAGATTTGATAGTAGAGCCAAATTTGACATCTGTTAGACAACCAGTTCAGGTTGTAGGGAGAGATGAGAAAAGGTTGAGGAACAAGACAGTCAAGTTGGTGAAAGTTCAGTGGAGTGACAACGAGAAGGACTGTACTTGGGAGGCAAAAGACGGGATTAGAGATACTTTTCCTGATCGACTTTGAGGGTATGTCTATATTAGATTTATATAGATAGTTGCTAGTCAGGTAGGCTAGTATGGTTTTTAGGAGTCATTAAAGATGATTGCTATGTTTAGTAATTAGTCCTTACTGAATTTTGAGGATGAAATTCTTTAAGGAGGGGAGCCTGTAACACCCCTGATTTTCAATAACATTATTTAGGAGATTTAAATAGATAAATTAAATAGAATAATGTAAATAATTAGAGAAATAAGGAGATTGAGAAATGGAAATAAATTATACGTCGTGCTGAACAAGATAAATGGGCTTATAAATGGTTATATATGTTAACTAATTAAAATAAGAACTTATTAGGAAATAGTCACACATAACCCATTACCTTTATATATTCTCATTTCCTTCTATTCATGTTTATTTTACAAAATACAAAACGCAAACATAAGAGGAGCCAGCCATTAGTAGGAGAAAAGAGGAGAAATTAAATCTAAAGCTAAGGATTTAAGCTAGGGGAAATTAATCTCAATCCAATCTCCTTATCCTAATCAAAGTGAATAATAATCTGTATCATCTCTATTTTGTTTTATGACCATTGGTTTTCGGGTTTAAGATTAAATCCATTTTAATGATGATTTGGATGATGATATGCTTGGATTATAACATGTTTGATTTAAACATAATTATTTAAATATGATTTTATACGGTTTTAAGGGTAAAGTCGATTATAATTGATTTCGAATGCCACGAGAAAATTTTATGTCATGTAAAATATGATTTTGGAGATAGATTTCAATTTTTGTAATTTTCCAAGCTATGAAAAATTTAATATGAATTTTCAAAGGAAAATATGAATTATTGGGTTATAAACTAATTTCTATTATTTTATGAAGAATTTGAGTCTGAAATTTTTATATGTTTGATAACACACTGAAAGTGAATTTCTGTAATTTTTGGGGATTTTTCCTAAGTAATTTACTAAGGAAATAAATTTATTTTAGAGGAAGGGCTTAACTGTTTTATTGGTTTTGCTTAATATAAGGGCTTATTTGTTAAATTAATCCATCTTTAGATCAGAAATTATGCAGCAGTTATTTTGGTAAGAATTTGAAAAGTTATGGCAACAAACCAAATGTTTACAAGTAGACAGGTTAGTTACAAAGTATTTGCTTTAATTGGCATTAAATCAGTTTTACCCAGAAAAGTGGGTTCCGCCTCTTTTGGAAGTACCTTTCGACCCATTACATCCGCTTCAACCCAGCCTAGTCGAAACCTATCAAGTGAGAACCAATACACAGGGTATCAACAACGTTGGTACGAAGTGGCTTGGAGAAAGGCAGAAGGCATGGTGTCGAAAGCACCGCTTCCGATGGGGCCGAAACCTTTGTTTACTTTCAAATGATAAGCGCATGTCTTATTTTGCCAAAAGCTTTCGAAGGAGTCGAAACATATGGTATCGAAATGGTTTTGTAAATAAGTTTCAAAGGGGGGTTGCCATCTTTTATTTTAAAGTATTAGCTTTCGAATGAGTTCTTCCATTTAAAGAACAATGCTTTCGAAAAGGGTGGTTTCGACCCAGTCGAGACCCTACTGTCGTTCTTTTGCCTTTCCAATGTACTGAAGTTATCAATGCTTTCGAAAGGTAGCCTTTGTTGTAAACTTATATTAAGTCACTTCCTATAGCTTTCGAATGGGGTCAAGGGTTTCGAAGGCAATGGTTTCGAAAAGGGGTTTTGAAGCTATCCTTCAATGTTTTACTTAAAAGTTTTTAGCTTTCGAAAGGATGGTGTCGAAACCATCTATTTTCCCCAAACTCTTTTTAATGGTTTCGAAAGGGGTACTTTCGCTTGTATTCACTTAGACCCAATAAGATATGTTTTAAATTAAACCCAATGGTTTCGAAAGGTGTACTTTCATATGGTTTCGAAGCTATGCTTCTATAATTGAATGGTTTCACTTTAATATATTCCAAAGGTTTCAAAATAAAGGTTTTAAAGTGTTTTGAAAGGCAGGTGCGTAGAGTTTTGAAAAGAAGATTTTAATGCTTTCGAAAGGAAATTTTCCAATGGTTTCGAAAGTAATGATTAAAAGTTTCGAAAGCCCTAATTTTCAAAACAAATAATCCAATCTCATTTTAAAGGAAAACCATGGCATAATAAAAGAGTTTTGAAATTATTTTAAGTATGGAGTTTTGAAGAAGTTTTCCTTGAATATTAGGTAAAGGGATTAACCAAGTTTTATATAAAATGATTTCAAGGATATTAGACCACAGGTGTTGGTATTATTATGTTATTATGTTTACTTCTTCATATATATATATGTATGTATATGTATATGTATGTATATTCACATTATAATGGACCCATAACTGTATTTTGGGGAAGGGCAGAATAACCAGCTAGGTTGACCGAGTAGTGAATATAAATTGAATTAACTCCTGAATGAGTAGAATTGCATCCAGGAGGTTAGATAGACCAGAATGTAGGATGCTTAAACATTGATTAAAGAAGTTGTCTGGTAGATAAGTTCATAGTAAACCCATGAAAACTTTGTTTAGGAAAAGTTATTGCCAGATGCCAATAGATTCATAGTAAACCAATGAAAACTATGGTTAGAAAGAGTTATTAGTAGGGGCCAATAGGTTTGTAGTGAACCCATGAAAACTATATCTGGATTAAGTTATTGACAGATGTCAATAGGTTCCTCGTCAACCCATGAAAACTAGGATACAATAGAAGTTATTGGAGATACTGATATAACTGGGGAAAACCCATGAAACAATGAAGTTATTGGCAGGGGCTAATAACTTCTTAGTGATCCCATGAAAACTATGAAACTAGACAGGGAGTCCCTAAGTGTTAAACAGGTTAATAGTCAGCCTATGAAAACTATTAGGTTACTAATGACCCTAGAAACTATAATTGAGACAGATAGTCAAAAGAATGGGGATGGGAAATCTAGAATTGATTTACTTGTTTGCATATCATCATAATATTTTGAATTGCTATGTTTTAACCATTGTGGATGCAGGAGCATAGTATATGGTTTTATAAAGTTTTGAATAAGATACTAGCAAGGGGAAAACCCGTTCCGCTAAGCGGCATGGTCTCACTAGATATCTAAATTGTTTGATATGGTAGATTATTATTCATACCAGGCATTATGTCTTACTCAAAGTTTAAGTTTTCCCCTTAAACTATCGATGCTCAATTGAGTTTGAGTAGTTTGAGAGTCGAGGTTTTCAAGTACCTCTTTAGACGAATAAGCTTCCAAAGACATGCAGGAAGCATGAAAGCTATTTAGAGTTCTTTTCTATTTTTGATTCTGCTGTGTTTTGTTGTAAAGGCAAAGATGTTCAATTGCCTAGTTATATACTCTGATCATCCAAGGGGGCATCTTCATATGTTCCTCTTGGCGAATATTGTAATAATTATATTTTCTCTGAACGTGGTTCTCGTATTGGGATTATGTAATGAATTTGAAATGCTTTGAAATGGAATGAGAAAGTTGTTTGTTGATTTAATTTTTTTTTCATGTCCATGTGTTTCTGTTATATCAATGTATCTGACATTACCATATTTGTTCACCGAGGATTAATAACTATGGATGACTACAGCATCAGTAGCCATTAGTTTTGGGCCTCCAAGTGGGGGATGATACAGAGATGGACCATATAATATCCACTTAATACCCCAAAACTGTGAAGCAGTTCCTATGTATTATTCCCGTAACCAAAACTGCGACGTCTCACATTTGTCCGACTATTCATAGGCGCCAGTGACCAGATTAGCTGAACAGACTTACCCTATAGAATTGAGACTAACCTCGCATCCTCTATTGGTACTTCTTATAGGCAATGTATGACATCAGTGCTAAAGCACACTATTGGTAGTCAGATTACCAGGACAAACTTCTGTATGCTTTTAATTTACCTCGCATCCCTATAACTTAGTCATAATTTCCACTCTTCTAACATATTACCATATTTATCTCACTGCATTTCCAGTAAAGGATATATAAGGAATATATATATATATATATATATATATATATATATATATATAATAGGAATACCTTGATTTGAATCTGTGAATTTTCTTGAATGATATTTTTAAAAATCCCATCTCACTTTTTCTTGAATGAAAATCACTCCTACCTTTCCTATTTCTGAACATTTCATTTTATATCTTTTTAGTTATCTATTTTCTTCTTTAAACTTCTAATCTTGAATCAAATCTCTACCGATGGCTAGTAATAGATGAGACATGAAAATGAGAGCGGCTTGAGAGGTCTGATGTGCCATTTTTTAGATCTATTACGTTTTGGTTAGTTAGTTTACATGCTCTATTTTTACTTAATTATTGGAGTTTATTTTGTTTTTTCTGTACAATTAGATCCATATCATATGGTGAGATGTGCGTTTTATTTTTCTATTTTAGAATAAATGCAATTCTCCTCCTTTGTGAGAAAAAATTAAAATAGGAATATTAAAAGATGAAATGCACTTCAGGTTAGAAATGCCTTTCTTCTGTAAGCTAGATATCAATGTTTCTGCTGTTCGAATATCTTTTTACTTCCTGATAGATTGTTACATTTTAGATCCGTTGTATCTACATTTTTGGGATTCCATTTGTTCTACTCCCTTTCCTGATGAAAACTACTCATGTGATCGTGGCAGAACTCTCAAGCCATAAGAAAGATGAGGTGTAGATAGAGGTAGAGGATGAGAAGGTGCTCAAAATAAATGAGAATAGAAGGAGGTAGAGAAATCAGAGGCAAAGGACAAGCGGAGAGAAGGAATGAGTGAAACTTTTGTAATAAAATGAATTTGATTTATCTAATGAATTATCAACAAAAAATTGTTTCCATGCAAAAATATGCTTAAAATTATATTCATACCTTCCTCTTGGTTTTATCTAGATGAACCTTCAGCTACGTATACTTAATCAAAGTTGATTTCCTTTCAAAACCCCTTGCTTTTTAGCTATACATTCTAATGCATGTAAACTATTTGATGAAATGAATGAGAAAAACTTAAAAATCATATTCACCTCTCTTTACTTCAAATTCTAGAAACTTTATTGCACCTTACCATTTAATTTTATCAAATGCTATTTCTAATCCAATTATATTGTTATCTTCTTCGACATAGTCCAATTTTTGTAGACATTCATGTTTTATTATATTGGAGACTAAGGTGCGTATGTTTCTATATTTTATTAAGAATTATAGTTTTGTAATGGTGAATTACATTCCATATTTGTATTTCACACAATATAAATAAATATAGTGTACAATTTATATAAACAAGTAAAAATAAATTATTTAACGTTAGTGATTAATCTCTTTAAACTATAAAGTTTTGTGTATATTTTTTTAAAGTTGGAGAGAGACCTACATTTTGATTATTTATTTTATTTTTTGGAAAATTAAGTTGGGTAACAATTGTAGTGAATCAATTTCCGCTTAAAGGAAAACATACTACTCAAAGCATTTGCTGGTTTCCATGCGATTTGGTTGGTTCTGAACTAACAAATTAAATTTTTTATTGCATGTACTATGAAATAAAACATACGCAGTTTTTCATGCAAAGATATGGTATTGTCATTTTGTGAGCTCCTTCGTTTTCTGTGTTTTACATTAACATAAATTAATGTGAATTTCCATGGGAAGCACTGCAAAAATCTTTCAATTCTAAGACTATAATTAGATACCTTAGGATGGCTAGACATGTAAATATGGAACTCTATTGTCAGATATTGTGCAAAACTTACTATGCCAAATGAAAATAGAAACATGAAGAAGTTACAACGATATAGGAAATCATGGTATACACTATATGATAATTCATATTTTCTTTAAAAACATGGATAAAGAGTTCACGTTAAGAGAGTTAAGAGATTGGAGATTCAATTATACCGTTAAAGAGAAGTTCACTACAAAGTTTATATATATTCATTTATTTTAATTATTACGCTCCATAGTTGTAACTGAAAATGGCATATTGAAGTAAAGAATATATTAAATTGAATCTCAGGACAAAAGAAAGTTAGCTGACATATTTATTTGTATTAAGTATTATAAGCATATGATCACCATTTCACAATAAGTAAATTTTCTTTCACTTATCTTTGCACACATTTAACGGGGATGCCTAATATACTGGTATACACACACATACATACATACGTAACTAAATACTCCCAAGCGTATGAAGACTTTGCATTCTATACTAATCGTTTAATTTCGAAAATTCCAAATTATATAAGTCCAGTTCCAAACAATAACTTACAAAATAGCAAATATCCTTAGCCAAACCAACAGAGTTGCATAAAACAAAATAAAATCCTATACCAAACTTATTCTATATTAGAATAGTACAATTAATGCTTCTAACTTAAGGAATAATATTTACAATTTAAATCTATTATAATCTATTCAAGTTTTACATAGATGAATGTAAACTGAAAAGAATTCATATTTAAATCACAGAAATAGGAAGTGTAAACTACAAATAAGGGAATTCATGCCTTGCACACCATTTCCGAACTATGTTTCCTTTTTGAATCCTTTAACACATCAATAAGAATTGATATTTTGCTCAAAGGAATTTTGGGGTATTAATTTTAATTTAATGTCTTCATGAACAAAATTCCCCAAGGCATCAACAAATCCAAAATCAACTTTACGAATACTAAAATGAGAAAAGGTTAAGATTCCCACTCACAAATGATTCTCAACTTTCTCTTGGATTTGATTACGCCTGCTCCTAATTTCTTTGTAGACTTCTTCCTTTTATAATATATAATAGTAGGATTTTATATGAATTAAATTCAAAATTTTAGGGATTGGAGAAGTATAGAATTGGAAATTGAATATTTAACATCTGAAATCCTTACCTAAAAGCTTATGAAATTCTGAATCGTGTTGAAGAAACAGACAGAACTTCGCTTGTTTTTCCAAATAATTTGTGAATAAAAGTGAGGGTGCTAACCTCTTATTTATAGTGGTTAAAAGACACCAGAACCATCGGATTTAAGTTAGTTTAAAATAATAAAATTCAGGCCGTTTGCTACTAACAAAACCCTAGTCACCATCATAATCACCGGTTGACGGTGCTTTCCTAAGCGGTCGACCGCTTAGGAAGACCGACCCAAGGAAGGCGGTTGACCGGTAGCCTATAAATAGGAACGTATTTATTTGCCGCTTATTATTGTTTTTTGATTCCTTATTTATTCAATCAACATTAATAGTTATTTTAACGTTTACTTAACCCCAAATTTCTAATTAACGTTAGCATATTTATTAATATTTTAAATTTCAAACGTCAACATCAATTAAAAATTTGAATTTGAAATCCAATTAAATTACTTTTAATTTGAAAATTTCAAACGTCAATAACTTTTCCGTTTGAGCTCCGGTTACAAAACTTTGTATGTGAAAGTTGATGAGAAAATAGCCATGACACAATAATGTAAATTCCGTGGCCAAATTTCAATTTTTGACCTTATAATTAATTTATTAATTTCATACTAATTATTACGGGGTGTCACATTCTCCTCTCTTAAAAAGGATTTCGCCCCTGAAATCCCTAAGGGACAGATAGTGTAACACGCACTCAACATCCATGTTATATAATAAATTATCTAGACAACCATCTATTCAATATAAAATGCAATGTGATTATGTATGCAAACATACTATAAGTAGCTCGGTCTTAGTGTGAATGCAAGATTGTGATATAAGGCATGTATGCAAGCATCCTAAACATGCTTAAAATTCTACATGAGTGCAAAAGTAAAAGTAACAAGTGTCGCAACCATCACATACAATCCAATCTAGCTACCACGATGAAACCAAAACCATAAATTTTTGAGAGAAAGAGTTTACCAAAGAAAAGTTCAGGATAAGAAGCCTTCAACTTCTATTCCGTTTCAAATATGATTTCCATCGAATTTTCTCCCCTCTGTACTTGGACCAGCTTAATTTTTTTTGTTGCGGAGCTTCCTTGTTCCGTGCTCCACTATGCGTGCAGTGGCATGGGGTGCTATCGGCTCCGTCTCAATGTCTAGTGACTAATCAGGCTCTACTATAGTGGCGATACTATGAAGGCATTTCCTTAAGTGTGACACATGAAAGACGTCATGGATTACTGCCAATTTATCCGGTAACTCTACTCGATATGCATGTTTCCCTATTCTTTCCAAGATCGGGAAAGGCCCAACAATCCTTGGCGCTAACTTCCAATGAACCAAACCTCATAAACTTGCTAAGAGGGGTAACTTTAAACGAACACCATGTCTCTTACCTCAAACTCCTATTCCTTCGTTTAACAGAATAGAACTGGCGATCGTATGCGGCATTCGTTTGCCGCCCAATCATCTCTATCTTTTTCCAGATCTGGCGAATCAAATCTGTTCTAAGTATAATTTTGTTGGTGGGAAACCACCAACCGTTTGGTGATTTCCACGGCCTCACATATAACGCTTCAATGTGCCATGCCAATAGTCACTTGATAACTATAATTGTACGTGAATTCTACCAAGGGTAAGTGTTACTCCCAATGTCCTCCGAAATCCATGATGCAACTCTCAACAAGTCTTCCAAAATCACATTCACCCTTTCAGTCTAACCATCGATCTGTAAGTGGTAAGCGAGGCTGAGATTCAATATCCTTCCTAAAGCTAATGGCAAACACCTCCAAAATTCGCTAGTGAACAAAGGGTCCCTATCATTAATAATGCTAAATGGAACTCCATGAAGTAGCACCACCTCCTTAATATGAATTTGCGCAAGAGACTTTGCGCTCCTATTACTTCTAATGAGAGTAAGTGGGTGCTTTTAGTGAGCCTATCTACTATAACCCAAACCACTTCATTGCCTCTTTGACTCCTATGCAACCCATCTACAAAATCCATTGACACATGAAGCTACTCCCATGTTGGCACTTCTAATAGTAATAACAACCCTTTGCATTTTCCTTGATTTGCTTTTATCTTTTGGCACATCAAACACCTGGAAACAAATTACTCTACCTTCTTCTTCATCCATGGCCAATAGAAAATTTGCTTCATATCCTTATACATCTTATCTTCTATGGGATGAATGATCATTCTAGAATGGTGACACTCCTCTAGCACTTCCTCCAAAACATCATTAACCCTAGGAACACAAAGGCCTCCATCTCACCTCAAACATCCTTTCCCATCGATAGTATACCTACTATTATAGGGATAATGCTCTCCCCTATTCAACTTGCTCAAAATATCTACTACCATCGCATCCTTCTTCTACTCTAGTCTAATGTGGTCCATCAATGCTAGTCTCACCTTCGTTGCTACGAAATAGCCTAGAGTGGGTTCAATTGGTGGTTGGAAATTGAAATTGGAGAGGATCTTCAATTTCCTCCACTTCTATATAGCACCAAGAGTAGATGCCTCCGACTAAGGGTACTGGTTCCCATTTCTAAAGGTATACCGTGTCTCAAAGTCATATGATGCTGTAAATTCCATCCACCTCTATTGCTTAAGAGTCAAATCTTTCTAGGAAAATAGCTATTTGAGGGATTTGTGACCAGTGAACAACTCAAACATTTCTCCAAAAAGATAGTGCCTCTACATCTTCACAGCAAAGACGATAGCTGCTAATTCAAAGTCGTGAGTTGGGTATCTCTTCTCATGGTCCTTTAACTGCCTACTTGCGTAGGCTATTAGTCTAACCTCTTACACAAGAACAACACCTAATCCCATTCCGCATACGTCTGTTTAAATTGTAAAAGGCTTTTTCCCATCAAGAATAGTCAGTATTGGCGCTCTAGTCAACAGCTTCTTCAGCTTTTCGAATACTTCTGTACATTTCTCATCCAATACAAAAACTAGATTCTTCTTAGGTAAGCGAATTAGTAGGACTGCTATCTTCGTAGAGAACTGAATAAATTTCATATAATAACTCACAATCCTAAGAAACCTCCTAAACTTCATGGCATTCTTTGGAATAATCTAGTCCTGAATAGCTTCCAACTTTGCAGGATATACGGATAATCTCTTCTCGAAAGCAATGTGTCTAAAAAACTTACCTCCTTCTTCCAAAAAATGTCATTTTCAGATTTGGGCTTTTAAACGGTTCCTTCTTAAAGTCCCTAGTACCTACCTTAATTGATTTCCATGCTCACCCTCACTTTTAGAGTATACTAGAATATTATCTACAAACACTATGATGAATTAATTTAACTATCCCATAAAGACTCTACTTATCAAATCTACAAAGTATGCGGGGGAAGTCATCAATCCAAAAGGCTTCACTTCCCATTCATACAGTCTGTCTGGAATGTGAAATGTGGTCTTCTACTTGCTATCCTCAGCTATCCCCAATTGATGAAATTCAGTTGCTAAGTCTAGTTGAGAAAGCATTTTGGCATTAACAAGCTGATTAGATAAATTATCTATCCTAGGTAATCGGTACCTATATTTTTAGTCAACTTGTTGAGTTCTCTATAGTAAATGCATAGCCTTAAAGAGCCATCTACCTTGGTGGAAAAGATGACAGATGCTCCTTACTCAAAAGTACTATAGTGACTAAGTCCCTTCTGTAATTGCTTTAAAATTTTCTTATCCAATTCTCGCCTTTCTTTAGAGGCCATATGTCTTAGTGGTAGAGCGATGGGTCTACCGTCCCTCTCTAAATAATTTCTAAACTCAACCTTCCTTTGGGGTGGGAGATCAATGACTTCTTCAAAAATGTTGGGAAATTCTTGAACTACGGGTACAGATGAGAGAAAATCTTAAAATAGGCTAAGAGAATATAAATAGCTTAAAACCCGACTGAGTCTGGCGATGTACATCAAACATCTATCTCTCGTCCTCTACAACTTCTTAACCAAACGATCCTCCTATCACAATCTAAGATAGCCCCATAATAGGAGTAATCAATCCATCCCTAGGATAAGTCCGTACCCTTCAAAACTAAGAATATACGTGTGACATGTAAAAATGATGTTACATATATCCACAATTAGGTCTTTGCAAATTAAGGAAAGATGTGTCGACCCCTAATAGCATTTGACATGATTATTGGGTTAGTGACAACTTGTGTTTTTAGACTTAAAGATCTAACTACATTTCTAGAGATCAATGTAGGTGACACTCTGGAGTTAACAGCCTGAAGCAAAGCCATCTCAAATAACATCTCTTAAGTGGCACCTATGGGTACTTTGGTTAAAAATAGCTTCAAAGTGGGGAATTCAAGTCTTTAATAAACTTCATGGCCTTCTTCATGAGGGTGTCAATCAAACTCATCCCGAACTTAGATACCTCTATGAACTTACTGATATACTCCTTCAGTTTGGAATCTCCCTATTTAAGCTGTATAAACTTTTCCAACTGCAGACTTACTTCTACTTCGGACATAAATTACAACTCAAAGTTAGTTCTGAAATCAGCCCAAGTGATTCCTTCCTTAGCATTCTCCTTAGCTACTATCATCCGCCAATCTAATGCTTCTCCTTTAAGACGACATGCCACCATTCTCCTTTTGATATGGTCTTCCCCTCCTTTTTCTCAAAATATCGGCTCACAATCGTTAATCCAAGCTTTCATCTCTAGAGAAACCTTCAACTCCCGTATACACTTTTCTCCCATATTCTTGAAGTCATTACATATGTTGGGAAAGTCTTTAGAGCAGGGTGCTGCTTCAGCAGGTAGGGCAGTGTGTGGCGCTGGTGCAGATTGTTGAGGAATGAGAACATGCCCTGCATGCTTCAAGTATTGCTTGCACCATTCAGGCATCCCTTGGATAGTGGTTATCTCTTAGTTAGAGGGGTTCCAAGCCTCAGACGAATGATTTTCCATAATCAACTATCTATAGGTTTAAATTTTTTGTTACAACTTCCTGAGATAGGTTTTTTAGTGAAATAAAAGATTTGTTTAGTGTCTTTGCATAGTCAAATAGGAGTGTGTGTGTGTGTGTTTGTATAGAATAGGGTTTTTGAAAAATACTTTCAAAAAAAACAAGTATGCACTCATACGTATAACTATACCCATTGATCGGGCAACCTAAGCTCTAATACCAAATGTAAAAATCCGCATCGAAACGGGCCTAATTGTCGACCCATTAAAGGCGCATTGAACCTTAGAACCAGTTCAAAGCTGGCTGTTGATTCGTATAATTTATGCAATAACAATAAACTGAGCTATCTACTAATGCTATTAAAATCAAACAGCAGAAAGGATAAAATATAATATCAGAAATGGTACCAGTTTTACAAAAATTCAAACTCATAACTATTAACTGGATTTTTACCCAAGCAAGAATCCAAAGGAGTTAAAACATTCAGACTAAGCCAGAATGACTTGAAACTTGACCGAAGCAATCGAGAAAAAAATTCAATGGACCTCAAGGAAAATAAGTCAAGAATACACTAAGTGGATGGATCTCTAGCAATCTATAATGATGCATTACAAGTCATCCTAACCTCTTGCATCATGATATATTGTCTCTTCTAGGAATACTTGCCAAGTTTCATAGCATTCCAAGTAGTGTATTTTAAGAAGTAAAGACTCATCTGATTCAAGCTGTTGTTTACTCGCTTTTCGACCAAAGCAGCTAGCTTAAATTGGACGTAGAGAAATCTATCGGATCAGACTAACTTGAAATTTGGAGAGAACACTTAGAAAACATAAAAGAAGGCTCAAAGAAAAATTGAGCATGATTGGAAAAGATTTGATGGATCGTTGGCTATTCATCTTGGGGGATCGATAGCGACCCATGGAGGTTGGTCCCCACAATCTAAACTTCATAATGTAGGTCCCACACACCCCCTCAAGTGTACCTGCAGAGTTTCATCTGATTTCCTTAAGTTTTGAGTGAGTTATGGATGATTCTTCTAGACCAGATGATCTACAAAGACGGATGATCAAACAAACTCCAAATGACTTGATATTTGGACAAGGCACTCATATAGAAGATATGAGACAAACAAATAAAGATCACTCAAAAATATACCAAGTACATGGATCACTAGTGATCCATCATCTATGGATCATTAGTAATCCATCAGGTTAGCTCGGGTCGCCTTTAAACTTTCTGAGCTCCTTTATGATGCTGAGTGCAGGCTTCTAGCAAAGCGGCTTTGGCCCAAGTGCTCTCCAACCCCTATAAATACAATCCTACCTGTAACATAAACAGGATCTTCTAGACTGGCTATTGGAACTCTGTAGATATTGTTCTTTACTATTATTCGTCACTCTTCTTCTCACACACAATAGTCATTAAGGAGCGACTGTGATTCTCCAGTCGTCTTTAAGTTCTTGTGACTTGATCTAACTTAGGAGATTCAATGATATTGTCAACCGATTTAACTTGTAACAACAGTCAGTTAATAGAAAGTTATAAAGTGGACGTAGGCTTCATTAATAGCTAAACCGCTATAAATATCTTCTTGACTTTTTACTATTTATTCTCTATTTAAATTTATCTTCTACATTATTGCTATGTAAGAACAGGGCTCACGCTTTCACACTCAATCTAGGGTGTTGATCCATTTTTTGGATAAACATTTTGGCGCTTTCATTGAGAACCCAACACAGGTTTAGATCTACCTATCTACTTTGGATTAGATAGGTTTAGAAGTTAGATCACCAATCTATGGTTAGAAGATTTGCTGTTGAGAATTATTTGCATCGGAAAGAAAGAGAACTACCTCTAGAAGATCCATAGGACCTATCATTACTGGAGAAGAAACAAACTCGCAGCAGACTGAAGTGAACAACCCCAACAACCTGATGTTAGGACCTAACTCTTGAATCACGTTCCAGGATCCTCTACACATCATGAAGTTGTGACAAAGGGAGAATTGAACAAGATGGATGATGAAATTAACCAGAAAATGTCAAACACTGAAAAGGCACTTATTGGAAAGATAGATGCTCTCTTAGCGCTTCAATCACTAACTACTCTCAAAATGGTGCATAAAGCTGTGGTTACTACGTAGTAAGAGCCTACTTCTGTTTTTTCCTTGAACAGAGAAGGCAAAAGAAAAAAAGAAGTAATGGGAGGAGCTTCAAGAATCATAACGGAAGAAAACGTTAACATTCCACCCACTCCAAAAGCACCTTTACAAAGCCAAACTTAAGGGTGAAAACCCCATGGGGAAATATAATGGTGGCTCTCTCCAGCTCTAATGATGACAAACAATCCGAGGAAGGAAAATTAGATGAAAATGCTAATGTGCAAAATGCTAGGAGAAGCACTACAACCCATGCCGCAGCATAATGCCAAGCAATGGACGAGGAACTGCTTACAAAATGGTACTCCCAAAGGCAGAAGAACAAAGAAGATATGACACAAACCAGGATCGATTACAACGCCAATCTCCCGCGGTATATTGTGACCTCTACCAACAGACCGACTTCCAATACCATCATGGAGCTCCCATCGACGGATCACGAATGGTCGTCGTCGAAAATCATCAAAAATAGTCACCTAGTTGACTCGAAGTCGAACTCGGGTAATAGCCTATTTGACTTGAAGCAGATTCCGGAAGTGCAGACTTGAAGTCGAACTTGGGTAATCAGCCATTTGACTCAAAGCAAACCAAGAAAATTCTGGCCCGATATCGGACTAGGGAAAAACTAAGATTTTCTCCAAGCAAACATGCAAATGACTCCAAGCACCGTTCTCCCCAACCCAGCACTTCAAATTATGTGACTCCAAGCGAACCATGAGCTACTCCAGGCAAATGGCAAATTTTCTTGGGTCGGACTCCAAGTAAAATGCAACCAATCCATCAACACTGATCCATCTTCTTTTGCCTATAACTCGAACATGCGAACTCCAATTGCCTTGAAATTTGGAATACAGCCGTATGGGGCCTTCCTTATTGCCTTAGACCGATCTCACCTAGTTTGAAATATTTTGGGGATCGTCATTGTTCCATGACCCCATCCTAAGTGATATGCCATTCAAGCGGCATTTCCAATCATTCAAGCATAGGAAAATCATGCATATATCATTTGCAAGCATTATAAACAACCGTAACTTGAAAGTAGACCGGATTGACAATGATTATAGCACTTACCCAATTGAAACCCATTCACTGAAGCCGTTCAGCATGAAGAATGTCCAAAGTATGACTAGGATATGGATGAAGTGAGGACGACGATGCAGTCTACTGCAAAACCCTTAGGAATCATTAAAGGATGAAACAACTTACTACCCCGGAAGAATTCTATGGAAAAAAAAATAGTTCTAGAGACTAGAGGTAGTGCAATTGGCAGAAGGCAAACCCGACAGTTTGCTAAAGAACATACCAAATGGTGAAGGAGCTACAGGACCTTAGGGACCTTTTGCCCAAGCAAGGTACTAAGACCCAGTAGAAATGAGCCCCGACTAACTAACGAAATCAGACAAAAGGATGATTATCAAATAACACTCTGGATAGCTAGCTACTAAGGAATAGGGCAGCAACCTAAAGTGATGCCTTCTCATCTATCCTTGTCTACTTTCCTTTTCCAAATGAACCGTACCAGGACATTGGGGCATTGCAAACAGCACGACCAAAGAAATGCTTATATGCACTCGACGAGTCATGTTGACCCCCCTTTTGAGAACTGGCTTTGCTCTGGTAGCATCGAGAACGCTTGTCGAAAGGATCATCAAACAAACAAAACCAACACTCTAGTCTCCAGGCATCAATAAAACTGTGTTCCCGCAAGCTGAATCCCACAAATTCCGCTTGAAGTCGATGAATCGTTGCTTTAATACCATCGTGCCGTCGGACACATGACCCAGAACTCTTCTTAGAGTTGATGAATTATCGTTCCAAGGTCGTTTAGTCGTCGTACATCCAACCAAAATTTCTCTTGAACTCGACGAATCATCGCTTTAAGATCACCGGGCCATCAGACACATGACCCAAAACTCTTCTTGAAATCAATGAATTATCGCTCCAAGGCCGTTTGGTCGCTGGACATCCGACCAAAATTCCTCTTGAAGTCGATGAGTCATCGCTTTAAGACCGCCGAGCCGTCAGACACATAACCCAAAACTCTTCTTGGAGTCGATGAATAATCCTTTTAGGGTCGTCTAGTCATTGGACATCCGACCAAAATTCCTATTGGAATCGATAAATTATCGTTCCAAGGCAGTCTGGTCGCTTGATATCCGACCAAAATTCCCCTTGGAATTGATAAATTAGTGTTTAAAGGCCATCTGGTCATCAAAAATCCAACCATAAAATCTCCTTCATGAACTAAAGCATTGTGAAGGTCCTTCATGAACTAAAGTGTTGTGAAGGCGAACCGGTAGATTAGCAGTCATCAAATCCAAAAATCCTTCACGAACTAAAGCGTCGCGAAGGCCAACTAGAAGATTAGCAGTCATCTCATCCAGAACTGCCAAACTGCAGTGAAGTCATGCTTCGGGGCTATGATAATCACAATAGTCACTCCGGAAAACTAACAGAATCACTTCCAACGACCAATGAGACAAACAGTGCTGAATTCCAAAGCTTCAAAGTCTCTTAAAGAAACTAAGCTAAAAACTAAACCGACCTTATGATCAATCAAAGGCTGACTCAAATCAAGCCAGAGTTCGGCACCTAGGAGAACCAAGTATGTCAAATTCATAATATATAAGTCTCTGAAGATAGAGGCTTTCCCATGCTTTAATCATCTAGAAGACACAGTTGCATCCACTGGACTGCGTGCAACCAAACGGGTTGTGGAGAAACCACGGATATAGTTTAAGTGTGCAACAGCCATGTGGCATGGAGTCACCACACATACTTAAATTTTTATAAGGAAAGCCAAGACTAATCATAACACAGTTCTGTTACGCCCGATCGAAACTGGCATTCTGACAACGACGGACTTAATGACCTTGCTAGCGCAACAAATGAAATAGAAGCATAGTACTTGCTTACCTCTTCCCAACTTCTCCTTTACCACCTTGGTGAACAGTTCCTTTTCTTCTTAGACTATATGCCAGTTGAAGACCAATTCTTTAAAGGCAGTTTGGACCAAAAACTAAAAGTCTTGCCATGAACTCCCATATTCTCTTTCTTTATAACCATCTCTATGCGGTCTGCTATAGATCTCTCCACCATGGCAACCTTATCTGTTTGGCCGTGCACATCTTACTGAAATACGGGAGGATCGTCCAAGCCATGGTTACACGATCCAAAAACCACTTTTCTCTTAGAACTGAAGAAATCGTGTTCCAGCGAAGTCAAATCGCCGGATTGATTGGAAAACTCGATCCTTACCATCTAAGAACTGGTATCGCTCCTCCAGCACCAGGAAGGTCCAAACCATTATGTGCATCCCATAAGCTGCACCTAGCTTCTTGAATCGATAAAACCATGTTCAACTAAATAACCTGCCGAGTCGATGGGGTCAAATAGACTCAAACCACTGGATCGACGGAACTTGATCCCTATCTCCTCCAAAACCGTTGTCGCTTCGGCAGCACCGAGAAGTTCCAAACCATTCTGGATCGACAGGTTGTATCAATCCCATAAGCTGCACACTCCCATAAACCGCACATCACTTCTTGGGCTATGGAACCACGCTCTTGAAGCAAGAACTCCTCACGTTACCCAAAGATTGGCAATGTCGAGAAGTTCCAAACCGTTCCGGATCGACGGGTCATATTGCTCTTATAAGCTATGCTCTCCCATAAAACGCACATCACTTTTTGAGCCATAAAACCACACTCTCGAAGCAAGAGCTCCTCACTTTACCTGAAGATTGGCAACGTCAAGAAGTTCCAAACTGTTCCGAATCGATGGGTCGTATCGATCCTATAAGTCAGGCACTGCCATAAGCCATGCATCACTTCTTGAGTCGTGGAACCAAGCTCTCGAAGCACGAACTCCTCACGTTACCCAAAGATTGGCAACATCGAGAACTTTCAAATCGTTCTAGATCGATGGGTCATATTAATCTCATAAGCCATGCACTCCCATAAGCCACGCATCACTTCTTGAGTCGTGGAGCAATGCTCTTGAAGCACGAACTCCTCACGTTATCCAAAGATTGGCAACATCAAGAAGTTCCAAACCATTTCGGATCGATGGGACGTATCGATCTCATAAGCCGTGCATCACTTCTTGAGCCATGGAACAACGCTCTCAAAGCACGAACTCCTCATGTTACCCAAAGATTGGCAACATCAAGAAGTTCCAAATCGTTCTGGATCGACGGGTCATATGAATCACATGAGTTGCGCATTTCATAAGCCGCGCACTATCAAAAGTCGTGTATTTTTTAAGTGGCGCACTCTCAAAAGACATGCATTTCGTAAGCCGCGCATTCTCAAAGCCATGCATTTCGTAAGCTGTGCATTTTCTTAAGTCGCTCATCCAATAAGCCACACAAACACTGCTTGATGTTGCCCTGGCATCATCAACGAACCATCGAAATTTTCTTAAGTGCTGGTGTTGTCCCGACAACACCGGGAAACTTGTCTATTGCAGGATTAACAGGGTTCAACTCCCGCTACCCGAAAGAATCGACATTGCTCCGGTAGCACCGCAAAGTTCACAAACCAAGAAGTCGGCAAAGAATTCTGATCTTTAAACAAAGTTGATATATAAAATGTCTAAATTCAAGACATCCAAGTCATGAGTTCCCAAAGGTAGGAGCTACGACAAACCTTTGACTGGGGGCATCTAGGGAGCCACCCAGAACATCAAGTCTCACATTAGTGTTCAGCCTAATCAACCCTATGGACTGGGTGGCACATAACAAACTAACACTTGGTCATGATAAAAAAATCAGTTTGTGGTTCTATTACGCTGAACAGAAAATTTCGGCAATCGCAACAGAGCTAAGTAGTGTAGTATGCTGAATGGCTGCAGAATTGAAAGGAAACTGGTCCAACCTTCTAAGCTTCAATATTGGCCCGGCAACATCGAGAACTCCAGACCGTCATATCAACAAGAAAATCGAACTACAAGAAATTCTACATTGCCTAGAAATAGGCGATAAAAGGAGGAACTTACCATCATCTAGAGATAGATGATGATGAAATGCATTTCTAGAATCAAATCATTGACACATTAGTTTCTAAAGATAGAAGAAGGTGCTCGGCTGAAGTCCCAAACCCCAACTTGCAAGAATCCAACGTAGCCCGAAGAACGCCAACGTCTGGAGGAAGCGACTAGTCTTTTAGGAATATAACACCGCTCAAAGACTAGAGACATCAAAAAGGACAACCTCCGACCATGATAGACTCATCGCGGCCTGGAATTTAGCTGCGCTTGGAATAATCAACCTTGTAGAGATCGATCAAACACCTCAACTCCTACTTGCCGATGTGCATGTAAATGTGCATATTTTTATGACGTGCACGTAAATGTGCATATTTTTACCACCATATTTAATCTATTTAAATTAAATAAATGATCATATTGGGTATTTTAACCTGTTTAAACCAAAATTCAAATTATTTTCAAATTGTCATATATTCATCTTCATATAGGGGCAAAATGGTCATTTTTGTGCATTTATTAATTTGTTAAAATTTACTTGGAATTTTCTATGTTGTTTTGTAGGAATTTTAGTTAATTTAACAAGTGGTTTCATGAAGATATATGCATGTACAAGAGTGAAGAGAACAAATGAAGATGGAAATAATTCAAAGCCATGATCATGGAGGACCCCACTTACCCACCTACCTTAATGTACACTTAGGAGCTAATGCACATGCTAAAAGCCATTAAATCTTCATACACACTTAATGGATGATTAGTGGATGCTAATGGTTACTTGGCCACCATACTTCCTAAGGGGTAGTTTGGGCATTCCCCAAAAATATGGATTAGGGTTTCTAACTTGTTTAAATACCCCATATCTTCATGTAACCCTCTCTTCCTCTTAGTTAGTTTTAGTTTAGGAACAAAAAAATAAAAGAAAGCTTCTCTTTTCTTTTCATCGCTACTTAGCCATTTCTTTCATGTAACGTTCCTTTTTTTTGTTAATTAGTGCTTTCTCTTCATTTACATGCTTCTCTTCTTATGTTAGTAGTGTAGTTTATTATTCATGCAAGTAGATTAGTGTTTACTTCTTTTACTTAGCTTTTTTTTTCATTTTTCTCTCTTTTTACTCTTGTTTTATTTCATGTTGCAAGCTACAAGTGTTGATATGATAACACAAATGAGAGGCTAATCCTTTCAATTTAGGGGTAATGAAGCCTCTAATCATGTAGCTTCAACATTTTGATAATTATTGCTCTCTTTTGTGCTTAAATAAATGTTGATGTGATTTATTGTTTCATGATAAATTTGATAGTCTACGTTGTTCATAACAAATAGGCTATGCTTAAACAATCACAAACAAAAATTGCCCCTTCATCAAAATATGATTATGGCAAAGAAGTGAATGTTGAAATTGAAATTTGATGGTCTATATTTCTAATTAATAGTTAATAGACCGTACTTAAAATAGATTTTGCTTTCAACTTGTTGTCATTTTTCATGAGAGTTGAAAGGTAGTTTAAACGGTGTGTTATAGTTTGATGGCTTATGTTGAGCTAATTAATAACACAAATGGGCCATACTTATGATAAGCACATCAATTAAACTTACTAATGACTAAAAAAGAGAGATAATAGTTTCATGTTTTGTTGAACTATATGACAGAGAGAGTGGAATTATCTCTAAATTGTCATTTAACTCTCATATTTCTATCACTTTCATTTTGTTATTTTTTTCTACATGTTTAGCTTCACACTTTTCAACTTTTGTTAATTTGATTGAATAGGAAATTTAAATCAACAATTCCCTACGGATCGACCCGTCCTCGCCATGTACTGCGATAATACACCGTGCGCTTGCGGTATAAATTTAATTCAAAATTTATCGGCATTTTTCTAACTCGATACAAAATTTGTCGATAAACAATTTTTTGGCGCCGTTGCTGGGGATTTTGATTTGATTTTAATTTTCTATTCTTCGAATTATTTTGATTTTTGTGTGTTTGCATTTTATAAAAGAAAATTACACAACATCAATTGAAAAAGAAAAAAAAAATTCATTGCCATTGCTTTTCACATTTTTACATTTACAATTTTCTTTTCTTTCTTTTCTTTACATATACGAAAAAAACAAAAAACATAAGTTTACATTTCACTGTTCTATTTTTTTTCTTCCGTTCCGTCACATATCTCTATGCCTGTGCACTTCTCTACACATATCAGTGCACTTCACACACCTTCCCACTGTTCAACTACAGCCATATCACAACCCAGCAGCAATTCCCTGCACACCTCCTCAAATCACCACCTCATTTCCACAAACCAAACATTCTACCACCCTCTGCTAACTGTTCCCACTACACAATCCTACCATACTTCACCATCACCAAATCTGCATCAGACTTCTCCTACAAACTTGCCTAACCCCCTACAAACTCAAACATTCAACATTTCTATCAACTAATTCACAACCTTCATACTATACATACATCTGCACACTGCAAATATCAACATTCAACATCTCATTGCATACTGCAAATTTCAATTTCCATCCACACTGTATAATTCCTCATCACAATAGTACCTGCGTAGTGCATCCCAAACTCACCATCTACATACTTCTGTTCAACTCACCCCAAAACTTCACTTCTGTCAACTCACCCTACCCAATTGCACTGCCATACAAACTTCACTCATGTTCACTACTATTCAATATATCTACTGCTGTCACCACTTTACTTCAACCAGAACCACTATACCATCCATCAACAAAACACTTCAATACTTCAAACACAAATCAATCAGACAGGTCCAAAAGTTCGGCAACCTGCCTTCGACAATCAAACACCTTGCACATATCACTTTACCAGTTCAACCATTACTAGCAAATACCATACACATATCATTGCCACAGTCTCATATCAAACAGCACTCACCAATTCATCACACCACAGTGCCATCATCAAACATCCACCAACATACTTCTTCCTGACCACAACCACAAACACGACAGCATAATAACCTCCTTGCTTCGACAACAACCTGCTACCATCTCTACTCACTCTAGTACCTGCATCTCCTCTGCACAGCCATATCAATCCTCCACTACCATTCATTCCTCTGCTCCACTGCAATTCATCAAACTCATCTACTTCAAACAAAATCATCAAACTCATCTACTATTCAGTTTCCAGTGCTTCAAACCAACCAATCACTTCACCCTTCAACTTCCAATCAATAACTATCATAGAAACCACTACAGCACTTGCCTGACAGTGACGTCCTCCAATCGTTCAACCACCCGACCTATCGGCCATCATACTTATAGACATTTAATCTTATCACTTCCACTTTGATCATTACATACATACCCTCTTGCAACAGCAACAACAGACAACTTCAACAGTCGACGGACAGTCGACGAACAACTCCCTCACCATCATATTACAGATTGTATCACAAACCAACCTGCTGCATTACACGACTGCCCTTATACACATCAAATCACCTCTACAGTAGTTCACCACCACATTTTCCCTTACCTGACCTACCACCTCTAACTACCGAGCCAGACTTCTCTGCTTGCCTGCGGTATAGCATTTGACATCACACACAAAGACACAAAAACAAAAAAAACAAAAATCCAAAAGAGTGAAAAAGAAATCTTACTGCTTCATACCCACCAGAGCACCACTGAAATCAACAAATCGAACTCCACCACTACATCGAACTCAGTCCAATTCGCCATCCGCAACTCTCCGACCCAGCTTCTCCCACCAGAGACCCGAAATGACTACTCCAGCACTTCACTTCCACAATCGCCTCGCCCTACTTCGCAAATCGATTCCTCCAACTCACCCATCCAAACAAGCGATCGCCGCCTTCTAAAACTCGAAGCTGCAATCCTCTGCATCCAAAATTGCAGCACCCTCACCCAAATTTCATCTGAATTGAACATAATACCTCATTAGAATCACTTCACACTGCAAATCGCCTGAAACGAATTAGCAAATTCCTGCACCCGAATCTGAAATTGTGATTTTTTTGCGAGTTCGATTTCATAAATTTTGTGAGTTTTGTGAAATTGTGAATTTTGTGAGTTCGTGCTTTTGATCTGGGTGTTTTTGATTTAGGTTGATTGTTTTTTTTATACGGGCCAAGCCTTGGTTGTTTTGTTTAAGTTTCGTGTAGTTAAGTTTTCATATATAAAAAAAACAAGTTTCTAATTTCTTTTTTTTAGTTTATTTGTTTTATTTCTTTTCACTTTGTTTCTTAAAAAAAAGGTTTTTTCTTCATTTGTTTTGTTTACTTTGTTTTTAGTTTTTTTTATTTTTTTTCTTAAAAAAAAGAGTGATTTGAAAATTTGTTTTGTTTTGATTAGGTTTGTTTTAATCTTAAAAAACACAATTTTATAAATCTTGTTTTTCATTTCAGGTTGTTGAAGCAGAGACTCAAAAGAAAACCGCTTGCTAAAAATAATTTCTTCGCTTTGCCCGCCAAAAAAAATAATAAACTGCTTGCTTGCTATATCTATTGTTTTTATTTTCCTTGCATTGTTGTTTGCTTGCATTTAAAAGAAAAAAATTCAAAAAAAAACTAAAAATAAAAACAAATTCATTCGTAGTTGCATTGTTAATACACATTTAGTTTCTGCTTTGCATTTCATCTTAGAATTGTGACTAATAATAACGGTTAGAAATCGATAACACTTAATTGTATATTGACAAGTTGTCTTCTTTGAACAATTTAATTTCTTGGTGTCTAGGTTACGGCAGAGCAATAATCAGTTATAAATATTACGGTGATTCATAAATATTATACCGAATTGTTTCTCTGAAGGTACTTAAACCTTCGGTTGTATTGCTATGGTGATTCGTGGTGCACCGATAAATCCTGCCTGTTACCTGGCTGAGAACTATCTTATTGATTTAAGACAAAGTGTGATTATACAATTTTGGGTTATCTTAGGATAAATAATTTGTAATTATACCCTTGCATTCATATAGTTGCATTAGTTCATGCATATTTTAAAAAAAAAATTCAAAATCCAAAACTAAAAAAATTGTAAATATTCCTTTTCCTTTTTCTTTGAAATTTTTAAATCCTTTTTCTTTGAAATTTCAAAAATCCCAAAAAATATATAGAAAAACCAAAATCCAAAAAAATTTATAAAACCTTTTCAAAACAAAGAAAAAATTTGAAAAACTAAAAAAACAAAACAAAAATCAATTTCCCTTTTGAAAAATAAATTTTATTTGTAAATATTTTTCTTTATATAAAAAATAAACCCAAAAACATTCTTGAAAATGTCTGAATTTCCATATTTGCATGAATTCTACGATAGTTGTGAAAATCAATATAATCCATATAATTTCACACCAAATTCTTATGGATATTTCAACAACTATTGTTTAAACGGTTTGAGTTTTGAACCACAAAATTTTCAAAATGACGAACCACCCTCGAATCTCGAAAATAACATCTCATCTCTACTTGAAATCTCTACACAACAAAATCAAATGATAAATGATTTGAGTAATTCTTATTTGTGTGATAACTCAAGTCAAAATTTTCAAAATAATGAAAAATTGAATTCACTTCAAAATTCAAATGACTTCGAGTATAGCCCATGCCAATTCAATTTTGAACTCCAAAATGAATTTCAAAATCAAAACGAAAATGAGATCCATTTTTCAAATAATTTTGGCAATGGGAATAATCTCGATTACGATACGAGTGAAAATTTTTGTTCTCAACAAATCCAAATCGAAAATTCTCAAGTCAATAACTATAAATTGGATTTTGTTGAGAAAATAGACGAAATTTACGACGAACATATAGATTTGTTGTTCGAAACATATATGAAACAAGGTGAACAACAAAATCAAATCCCAATGTGTGACGAGTCAAATGATAATCCACCTTCTACCCAAATCGACGATTTTCAAACAACAACTTTGAAACTGAAAACGACGATCCTAATAAAGTTGTTGAAAACACGGTAATTGAGTTGGATTTCAATTCTTTTGAGGGTGTGGAACAAAATTTAAAATTCAACCTTCCTTTTCTCGATTTCAAAATTTTAAATACAACAACTTTGGATTTTGAACTTGGGATACGCAATGAAGTTGATGATAATCCAACAAAGGAAGACGAATTTAACGAACACGATTTCTTTGGACTTTTTGAAAACGAGTTGTCGAATTCTAAAGGGGAAGATTTAAATCACCATTTTGATTTTGAAATCAATGATTCAGAAGAAGTTTTCAATGATAGGCTTGAATTTCAAATTGGTGAAAATAAACTTGAACTTCAATCAACTGTTTTATCAACCCCGAAAATCATTGAAAATAAAACAACTCGAAAAACTTTTAATAAAACGACATTCGTTTTTCCAAATCAACATTCAACTTTGAAATCTTTTATGGTTTGGTTTTTCGAGCTTAAGCTGTGTCTCGCATACTTAACGAGACAAATGAATCGGTCTTTGGAAGACCGTTTCATTTACTTTTTAACGATATACTTTCTGAGACCGTGTAAATACATTTCATTTTCATGTAAATAATAATAAACGTTCCTTTCACTTGGGTTGACTGTGGGGACACTGTCAAAATCAAGTGTGGAGGGAGACTCATCATCATTTTGGATTTTTCATGGTTTATCTTTTCTTTCCAAAATTAAAAAAATCTCAAAAAAAATAAATGTTTTTTTAAGCATTTTGATTTATTTTTAAAAGAAACACTATAAGATAAATATATGGCTTTGGTTTATTAAATTGAAATTTTTGAAAATTTATTCGTCTTAACAAAAATAAAAATGAAGTTTGATTACAAATAACAATGGTTTAACTAGTATATAGGAAGATTCATAGGTGTTAATTATGAAATACATCCTAATTGAAAATCTTTGTTTTAAAAAGTGGTGAATTTAATGTAAAGGATATAACATGTTTTTTGTCTTCTAAATTAAAGGGTGCTAAGATGATTTTGCGAAACTCTCTTTCTAAAAAGAAAAAAACAAAAAATATAATATATATTTCTTGTATATATGTATATATTTTTAATAATAAACACCTAGAGTCATGTGTTCACACTCGTGTGTTCACTCGCCATGCTCTGTACCCTTCTCACGTAAGCCCGAAAGGCAGTGCACGATCGGTATATCTAGCCCCAGTTTATCTGAGTTAGGTGTATGTATATAAAAATTCTTTTTAATAATGCCTATAGTCGATAGGTGTTCACATTCGTGTGTTCACTCGCCACGCTCTGTATTCCATCACGTAAGCCCGCAAGGCAGTGCATGGGTAATATATCTGGCCTCAGTTTATCTGAGTTAGGCATATGTAAATATTGTTAATACCAATAAAATTTTCAAATAAAAATTTAGAGAGAGTAAGCAATTGAAATCCAAGCACTATTTTAACTTATTTGATTTGACTTGTTATTGAAAAGAAATGAAAATACCACTTTGATAAACTTTGATAATCAACTAAGGATCCATTTCATAATACACTTTGTTATCAACCGAAATAACGAGTTAAACTATAGTCTATTTTTTATGACTACTTGATTTTTATTGGAAATTTTGACAAGTAAATGACTTAAATTTTGAAGTTAATGACCAAAACATATATTTAACTTATTCGTGTTAATTTAAAAATAAATCCTTCATTTGTAAATATTTTCAAAAACTGGCATTCATGTCTTTGTAAATAAATCTTGCATTTTGTAAATATTTTCATATCGCATTCGTATTTTGTGGGTAGTATCCGCTGAAAACCCTCACGAGACAACACTCGTCCAACTGGAGACTCGTAGAGGTTTAACGGCTTATTGCATACGCTCAATGCAATCGTGCTCCCTAAGAAAACGGATTTATCTTAGTTTATTCGAGGACGAATAAAAGGATAAGTGTGGGGGTATTTGATGTGCACGTAAATGTGCATATTTTTACCACCATATTTAATCTATTTATTAAATAAATGATCATATTGGGTATTTTAACTTGTTTAAACCAAAATTCAAATTATTTTCAAATGGTCACATATTCATCTTCATATAGGGGCAAAATGGTTATTTTGCGCATTTATCAATTTGTTAAAATTTACTTGAAATTTTCTATGTTGTTTTGTAGGAATTTTAGTGAATTTAAGAAGTGGTTTAATGAAGATATATGCATGCACAAGAGTGAAGAGAACAAATGAAGATGGAAATAATTCAAAGCCATGATCATGGAGGACCCCACTTACCCACCTACCTTAATGTACACTTAGGAGCTAATGCACATGCTAAAAGGCCATTAAATTTTCATGCACACTTAATGAATGATTAGTGGATGCCAATGGTTACTTGGCCACCACACTTCCTAAGGGGTAGTTTGGGCATTCCCCAAAAATATGGATTAGGGTTTCTAACTTGTTTAAATACCCCATATCTTCATGTAACCCTCTCTTCCTCTTAGTTAGTTTTAGTTTAGGAACAAAAAAATAAAAGAAAGCTTCTCTTTTCTTTTCATCGCTACTTAGCCATTTTTTTCATGTAACTTTCCTTTTTTTATACAATGTTAATTAGTGATTTCTCTTCATTTACATGCTTCTCTTCTTATGTTAGTAGTGTAGTTTATTATTCATGCAAGTAGATTAGTGTTTACTTCTTTTTACTTAGCTTTTCTTTTCATTTTGCTCTCTTTTTACTCTTGTTTTATTTCATGTTGCAAGCAACAAGTGCTGATATGATAACACAAATGAGAGGCTAATCCCTTCAATTTAGGGGTAATGAAGCCTCTAATCATATAGCTTCAACATTTTGATAATTATTGCTCTCTTTTGTGCTTAAATAAATGTTGATGTGATTTATTGTTTCATGATAAATTTGATAGTCTATGTTGTTCATAACAAATAGGCTATGCTTAAATAATCACAAACAAAAATTGCCTCTTCATCAAAATATAATTATGGCAAAGAAGTGAATGTCGAAATTGAAATTTGATGGTCTATATTTCTAATTAATAGTTAATGGACCATGCTTAAAATAGATTTTGCTTTCAAATTGTTGTCATTTTTCATGAGAGTCGAAAAGTAGTTTAAATGGTGTGTTATAGTTTGATGGCTTATTTTGAGCTAATTAATAGCACAAATGGGCCATACTTATGATAAGCACATTAATTAAACTTACTAATGACTAAAAAAGAGAGATAATAATTTCATGTTTTGTTGAACTATATGATAAAGAGAGTGGAATTATCTCTAAATTGTCTTTTAACTCTCATATTTTTATCACTTTCATTTTGTCAGTTTTTTTTCTACATTTTTAGCTTCACACTTTTCAACTTTGGTTAATTTGATGGAATAGGAAATTTAAATCAACAATTCCCTGCGGATCGACCAGTACTCGCCACGTACTACGAAAGTACGTCGTGCGCTTGCGGTATAAATTTAATTCAAAATTTATCGGCATTTTTCTAACTCAATAGAAAATTTGTCGATAAACATTTTACTTCCACATTTAATCTACTTTTATTTAAATAAATGTAATAACCAGGTATTTTTACATGTTTTTACCAAAATCCAAATGTCACCAAATCATCATTCATTCATCTTGATTTAGGGACAAAATGATAATTTTGTGTATGATTTAATTTGAGAAAATTCACTTGCATATTTTATGTTTATTTATAAGAATCTGGATTGAAAATGGAAGAGGCTTCTTGAAAATATGCATGCATAACAGTTAGAAGGCAAATGAAGACGGAAATAAATAAATTCATGGAATCATGGAGGACCCCACCTACCCAAAAACTATAAACCAAAATTAAGAGCTAATGCACATGTTAGTGGAGATTAAAGTCACATGCACATCTAATGGAGAATTAAGCTCATGCTAATGATTACTTGGAGGTTACACTTCCTAAGGGGCAATTTAGGTAGTCCCCTAAAATATGAATTAGGGTTTTAGCCATGTATAAATAACCCTCTTATGTTCATGTAATGGTTTAATCTTCTTATTGTATTATCCAAGTTGCAGCCTCAAAATTAAATGAGAAATAAAATGGCTTCCTAAGCCACTTCTTCTTTTTCTTCTTTGCTTTTATATTATTTTGATGCTCATTTCTATTTACATGCTCTCTTTCCTTTCATGTTAGTAGTTTAGATTTATTTTATGCAAGTAGATTAATTCTCCTTTTATTTTAATTTTCTCTTACTTTGCTTGCTTTTAAATGTTGAAATTTACATGTGTTGAAATGATAACAAAAATGAGCAGCTAAACCCCTTCAATTTAGGGGTAATCAAGCTCTCTTAAATTATGTAAATTCAACATATTTTTTCATTTATGATCTCTTTAATGCTTCATGAAGAGTTGGATTTTGATGTAAGTTTATAAAGGGATTTTGATAGCCTATGTTGTAATAACAAATGGGCTATGCTTAATCTAACATAAACACAATATACATCATCATCCAACTAAGTGATTTTGGTCATGGAATTAAAGGAGAAAAAAAATTAGATGATCTATGTTATTAAATAAAATAGTAAATAGATCATACTTAAAATAGTTTTTGCTTTGACATCATGTTCAATTTCATTACAAATTGATAAGTGGTTTATTTGTTGTATTAATGTTTGATGGTTTAGGTTATATTAATTAGTAACATAAATAGACCATACTTATGATAAATACATCACTAATTCTACTTGGATCAAAATAGAGAGATCATAGAATATTTTTGTGTTGATTTATGTAAAAATATGAGAGTGGATTTGCCTCTAAATTGTCTTCTAATCTCATATTTTTAATCACTTTTGTTTTAGTTTAACTTTTGGTAATTTTCTTAGTTTAAACAAGCTTGCAATTTTAGGTTAATTTGATTGAGTAGAATTTAAAATCAATTTATTTCCTTGCGGATCGACCTGTATTCACCACGTACTAAAACTATACGCCCTGCGCTTGTGGTTATTTTTTTACAATATTTTTCGTCGATTTTCTAACCGATAGAAAATTCATCGTCTAACAAGTTTTTGGCGCCATTGTCGGGGAATACATTAGATTTTAGTTTTATTCTTCAAATTATTTGTTGTTTGATTTTATTGTGTGTTAGTTTTATGTGTTGAATTACATTTTCAAAAAAAAAATGTTATGTTGTTTGTTTGTTGTTTGATTTGTGCTTTCATTTGATGTGTGTGCTTGTTGTTTTTATGTTTGAATTTTCATTGCTAAAAAAATATATACAATTTCATTTCAAAAAGAATTTTTTTTTATTATAATCCATTTCATTTTGCATTACAATTACAATTATCTTGTTACAAATTTCTTTTTCTACAAAACATTTGCACCACTATGCACTTGCAGAAAACCAATTATTATCCAAAGACAAACAATGGCAAGAAGAGAACGCTCGAAATCGAGCAGCTAAACCATTGATTCCCGAAGATTGGAACTAACGAATAACTTTGATATTCGCAACAATGTTATTGACCTAGCATAACGTATATGGCCTTAAACTAGCTAAGGTTAAGTATCACAAATTCCAAAAAAACACTACCGAACTCCACAGGTCCATGATCAGGATAGGGATGAGCGTGGTCGTACCGAGGGCAATGTGATGACTTGCTCCCCAGCTTCTAATTTTTTATAAGAACAAGAAATTTAGCACCTGGAAATAAAGGATTCCATAGGTATTCGTCAGATCATAACAAAAACCGATTTGAGTAAATTTGATTTTTCATAAATAAGAATAACTATTGAATTGGTTAAGCAACAAACTTGCATCTCCAAGGGTAAATACTTGACAGTTATAAACAAATCTAGGAAACAGAAACGCCTGGAACTCTCATCCTTCTAGAATATGGCATATCCCGGAGTTAAGCAAGATTGAGAAAACAGCCATATTGGGTTAAAAGGAATCTTCTTTACTCTACAGGATTGGATAAATGATTCAATCCTCACCAATATGACTTTAACACTGCCCGAAGATAGGCAGCACTAAGAAAATACTTCTATAATCCTATCATAGAAGTGCTAGTTTCCGAAGACCAAAACTAGTACCCAATTGGATTAAAAGTACCGACAAATCGACGAGGGAAATCTTTCCCAACCTCATGAGTGTCGGTGTTGCCACGACAATGCCAAGGCCTTCTCTCATTTTCTAAGTACCGATGTTGCCCTGGCAACGTCGGGAAAATTTTCTATTTCCTGAGAACACCTATTACCCCGGCAACGCCGGGAAACTTTCTATATCATAAGGGTCGATGTTGCCTCGGCAAAGTCGGGAAACTTTCTACTCATTAAGTACTTGTATTGCCTCGGCAATGCTAGGAAATCTTTAGTCTACAAGGTAGACAAGAAACACTCATCGTAATGAACCATCAATGCACAAGCATCCAGAGATAGAAGTTGGTCCTTAATTGAGTTTCTACCCTTGTCTTTAGAAAACTATTGTTGCCCAATAATAGGCAACGATCGGAATGTGTAACCTTTCATAGGTCAACTGGATGGTTCAACCTTACATTGCAAGAATCAGCCACTGCACGGGAATAAGGCACTGCCAAAAGAAAATCCCAGGGTTGAATCACTCATGTGCTAATTTCTTGGGATGAAAGCTGGTGCACAACCATATTTCCAGAATTCAACTTAGAAAGAGTTAAGCAGCCATGAGGAAATGCCGCTTGAAACCAAGCAACTAGGTTACCAGTTCCTGAAGATAGGAATTGGCATATGAACAGAACTTCCACGACGATGTCGGTGGCTAAGCAAAGCATGCATGGCTAAGGGCAAGCAGGGACAATCACGGAAGGTTGGAATTAAAATCATCAAACTTTCTTAGTTCCAGAATGGGATTAAGAGCCAAACCGGGGGCAATGGAATCATTTGTCCTACACCTTTCCATCTCTCGCAAATGCCCAAATACTGGCATTCGAAATGGTTAGCCCCTCGAATGGGGATAGATGCACAAATAATTGGTTGAAAGAAACGCCACCAAGTCCTAACACGAATAACCACAAGAAATTTACCGTCTCTTAAAGTCTGGCGATGACAAGAAGGATTGATGACCTACTTACGGTCCTACTAGATCATGTAGTCCAAACTGGCAGGAATATGCCATTGCTCGAAGTTTGGTGATGCTAAGAAGAAACCCCCAGATGAGACTATCGATGCATCGACTTTCGAAAACTGAAGCAAGGGCTAGATTGAATCTTCGGTCCTACCTTCTAGCATCTCATGCTATCTGAAGATTCACATCAAGGAAAAATACACAAACTTGAGTCATTCACATATGAGTTCTCTAAGATAGAAACTAATACATGATTAGGATCTCAACACTGGATTTGGAAGAATTCACTTTAGCAAATGATGACGGTGACACGTCTTTCCAACACATGTACCTAGAATGACATCAAATGACGATGTCAACTTGGAGGAATACAATTGCAGTCAGGAAACAATAATCATCGAAAAAAATCAGAGCGCGGAACCAAGCAGCAAATTCTTTAGTTTTCAGAGATAGGAGCTATCGTATTAATCAAACTGGGGCAATCAGACATATGACCTAGGAGACCTAGTCTCCCGAAAACATATAGACATAGTATTCAGAGTAATCAAATCTATGGATTGGGGCATATATACCAACACTTTGTAGAACAAACTCAACGGAGCATAAGTAGGAACAACCACATAACTAGCTAGACCAAGCTACCTTATAGTTCTGGACAAAGCTATGAAATAGAATATGCCAAAATGATTGGGGGAGTATTACTTACATGTATAGAATTACGGTGAATGAGTATGCTGCACAGGAACATAAGAGGTGCAGTAGCGAATAAACGGCGAGAAAAGGCAATGCTCGGAATCGAGCAATTAAACTAATAGTCTCCGGAGATAGAGACTGTTGTGTAGGTTGAATTCTGGAAAACACATGGGAAGGATGATCGCAATTGAACAAGTGATGCGCCAATTTCCGAAAACTGAAACTGTGCCTAACCAAACTTCAACTACAACTCTATAGGAGCAGCTGTGCCTTGTAATTCATCTATAATCAATTGTCTCGTAATGACAGGACTAAAAAGTGAAGCCTAAGCTGCGAAGGATCCAACTTCTGGAGGAATGGAAGTTATTCCGCCAGACTAAAGATAGGATGATCGAAAAGTCATTTTGAAAAATTAAACATAGCATTCAACAGTGTCAGGTATGTTTTACTTTGAATAATATCCCCATGTGACCAATGCCCAGAATCGGTGGGAAGTCAACATACGTGGACTAGTCGGATTTTGAGCATTGACTGGGGCAAGTGTAGTATATTGTCTATGCAAAATTAGTCCAGTCTCCAAAACACCATGAACGGAACATCATGTGTTGATAGCTCGCTCGTGCTAGAAAAAATGGGTCATGTCGTAATTTAACATTATCTTTCTTAGGACTTACCCATTATCGATGAGAAATCGATAATGGAGCTGCTGTCCGAAGTGATGCGGGAAGATTTTCTTTTCAGGACCATTGGAAGTACAAAAACGAGAAAAGGAAAATGATGGAATCATCCATTATATCTGATTTTGGAGTAAATCATCATACTGGAATCCAAATGGCGAACTTAGTCAAGATCTTGAAAAGAAATAGTTGATGACAAAGAACAAGACTTGGCTCCAGAATGATGTATATTTGTCCAAGGAAAAACTAAGCTTCACCACTGGCCGAGATGAAAAGCATTCCAAAATGGAATTAAGCGATCAACTAAGATTCATATGGATAGCAATCTGAATCATTTCTCATTCCAGAACACACTTTTATTTCAAACAAATGCATACTCTAAGGGGAAAAAGTTAACTATGTTTTTACCCAAGCAAGAATCCAAAGGATTTAGAACATTTAGACTAAGCCAGAATGACTTGAAACTTGACCGAACCAATCGAGAAAACAAGTCAATGGACCTCAAGAAAAATAATTCAAGAGTACACAAAGTGGATGGATCACTAGTGATCCATCACCTATGGATCGCCGGCAATCCATAAGGATGCATTGCAAGTCATCCTAACCTCTTGCATCATGATATACTATCTCTTCTAAGAATACTTGCCAAGTTTCATAGCATTCCAAGCAGCATAGTATAAGAAGTAAAGACTCGTCTGATCAAGCTGTTGTTTACCCGGTTTTCGACCAAAGCAGCTAACTTAAACTGGTCTTAGAGAAGTCATACGGAATCAGATTGACTTGAAATTTGGCGAGAACAATTAGAAGACATAAAGGAAGGCTTGCAATAAAAAAGAACATGATTGGAGAAGATTTGATGAATCGTTGGGGATCAGTCTCGATGGATCTCTAGCGACCAATTTAGATTGTTCCCTACCATCTAAAATTCATAATTTAGGTCCCACATACACTCTAAAGTGTGTCAGCAAATTTTCGTCTAATTTCGTTAAGCTTTGAGTGAGTTATGGAAGGTTCTTCTGGACTAAATGACTCATGAAGACAGATGATCAAACAAACTCCAAACAACTTGGTATTTGGACAAGACACTCAAATATAAGATAGGAAGACAACCAAATGGAGATCACTCAAAAATAGGCTAAGTACGTGGATCTCTAGTGACCCATCACCAATTGATCACTGGCAATACATCAGGTTAGCTCGAGTCGGCATCAAACTTTTTGATCTCCTTTATGATGCTGAGTATAAGAATCTAGCGAAGCGGCTTTGATCTAAGTGCTCTTCAGCCCCTATAAATACAATCCTACCTGCAACATAAACATGATCTTCTAGTTTGGCTGTTGGAACTGTGCAGAGATTATTCTTCACTGTTATTCTTTATCTTTCTTCTTCTACATAATAGTCATTAAGGAGCGACCGTGATTCTCCAGTCGTCTTTAAGTACTTGTGACTTGATCTAACTTAGGAGATTCAACGATATTGTAATCCGATTCAACTTGCAACAACAATCAGTTAATAGAAAGTTATAAAGTGGACTTAGGCTACATTAACAGCCGAACCACTATAAAATCTTCCTGTCCTTTTACTATTTCTGCCGTTTTTACATTTATCTTCTATATTATTGCCGTATAAGAATGGGGCTGGTGCTTTCACACTCAAACTAGGGTGTTGATCCATTTTTTGGCTAATAATAACAAAACATAACTTCTTAATATCTGAAATATGATATCCTAAAAACAACATCATGTCTAAAATGGGTATATCAAAATATAAAAAAAATTAAGTAGATAGATAACAGCCATTACTCCTCGCCTAAGCCTTTATCCTCTACATAATCATCGTCTCCCTAAACCTATATGTTTAATGAAGAGAGGTCAGAACAACAAAGTTCGGTGAATGCAAATCTCAAATCTTATCATAATAGTATTTGGGTAGTATCATTTAGATACTTAATATGTATTCGCATTCTATCTATATTGTAACAAAACACCTATTATTGTAAGCCCAAAAGCCTTTCGAGTCTAAATTATACAACTTACGCTCTTTATGTCTAATTCCTTATCATACCATCAATTGTAGGCTAAAGGCACTTCCCAGTCCCACCCAACTACCATAAATCATGTCCTAACAGTGTGAGAGAAAGTACCCAAGCCACTTAATACATTTTCAATGGAAATTAGGCAGACTTTGACCATTTAATACCTATATCTTAGGCAGGTACCCTTCATTTAACAACAAAACCAAGGTGGACCCCTCTCAGGTACTCTCTAGCTGACACTACATGGAATCTAATCGAGTAACTTAATACTTCTTTGTGAGAGAGGCGGACCCTACAATAGCCTATTAATACCTCAACTCTGAAGCGTACCCTTTTCGAGATTTTCCACTACTATGCTTAAGCGATAGCCCTAACAATTTAATATTTCTTAAGTATGGAGGAGGCGGGCCCTATAATAGCTACTTAATATTCTTAAGCCAGAAGCAGGTCATACATATTATGACCTTTAAACCAAACTGTGACGTCTTACATTAGTCCCACTATTCGCAGGCACCGGTAGCTAGATTAGCTGAGCAGACTTATCGTACAAAATTGGGACAAACATTGCATACTCCATGGGTACTTATTATCAGCATCTCATATTAACCCAAAAAATGGATCATTGATGTAACGACCTGAAATTTTCAACCATTCGCATCCATACATGTCAGACTTGAATTGCTTAAAATATCAGATTGTTAATTTAAAATTTGGCAAACTCAAGATATACAGTAAATAAAAATCACAGAATCACAAACACAGAGTAATATAACAATAATGTAGAGGAAACAAAAGGATAGTAGTTCATGAAGCTACTATATATAACAGAGTTAAATAAGATACAACAGAAGTCACGAATACATATATGTCTCAATACAATAGTCAAATACAAGATCTGAATACATCACTGGAATCAACTAAATAACTGAAAGCTGGATAGATAGCTGGATCTCCAAGTGAAGCTCCAACTCTAAAGGTGAGTCTCAAATGCTGTATCACTCAGTCTGACCCGAGCGTAAAGAAAAACACAAAACACTCGAGTCAGGATTAACATTCTTATATCAATAAATCCAACTCAAGTGAAATATCAACTGAAATACATTAACTTAAAGGATGTTTGGGATAACCACCCCCTAAGGATCCGTTAAACTATCTACTATGTAGTAATATACGCTATTATAATAATGTCTAAAGTAAAGTAAACTTACTTAAAAATAGCGTTAAGGCTTTACATTTTCCACCTTAACACATATATAGTGCCAATAGTCTATACAGTACCGTAATACCTCCAGATCGGGAAGCTACCAGAGGATACTCCATAGGTACGACACAAATCTAACTCGTAGTAAGGCTCGCTAGGGTAGGTGACACGACACAACTAGGCAATGCAAGGGTAGATATACCAATTACACTTTCGGGCCGGTGGTAACGCATAGCAGCCACTACCGCCCACCTCGAGCCACACTCCCGAAAATCCGAAGGTGTGCACCAAATCAATCACAAAGTAATAGAATGGCATACGATGGAGTGTGTCCGATCAGAGGAGCTACCTCATTAGCCCGTCAATTGCTCCTGTTTTAGCCACCTTATACCAACTCACGGGAGTCGGGTCCACGTATATACCTCATATAGGATCGTCGCCACCATCCTGCTTCATTCTGGAATCTCCACCGCGTACACGGTTGTTAAAGTGGTTTTCGGTATCGACAGAGAGTATGCCCATATCTGATCCCGGTCTCTTTAACAAGCAATCGTTATTATAACACCGCGGTCATTTCAAAGTAGTTTATACTTCAAAACCAAAATATCGTTTTCATTTCAAAACCAAACCAATACGATATCATTTTCACTTCAAATATATATCCATTTCCAAAAATCATATCACTTTCAAAGTTATAATACTTTCGAAACCAACAATTTGAAATAATAATACTTTGGAAATCATAATACTTTGAAATTCATAACTCTGGAAATCATAACACTTCGAAATCATAACACTTTCCTTCAAACAGTTTAGATATTAATAATAGTATATAAAATAAAATAGTTTATAAAATAGTCTATATAAAATAATTATAAGTTAAAAAAATTTATATTAAAATAATTAGTATATTTAAAATAATTTATAAAATAAAATGGTTTATATTAAAATAATTTATTAAGTTAAAATATATAAATAGTTTAAATATAATTTAAAATTACTTTATATAATAAAATAGTTTCCCTCAATTTCACAAATCGATTCAAAATCTACTCGAATTCCAAAATTCAAATTTAATCAAATCTCAAATCATCAATTTCAATCCGATTCAGTTTCTCAGTAAACCATTTCAAATTATCGATTTTAAATACATATTTGAACCATAAAATAAGCCACTTCAATTTCAATATATTTCAAAGCTTTAAAAATTCAACATTTCAAAACTAAATTCGATAATTTCATATATATATATCAAATTCACTTTACTATTATTTAGTTTTGCAATATTCATTAAATAAATTCAATATCATTTAAATAAAAGCCCAAATTTCAAATCTCTAAATATTTCCTTCAATTTATTTAACTTGAAATATTCATTTTAAATCATCTTAAACCAAAATCAAGTTATAAAATCATATCCTTTAAAAACCCCAAATTCCATAAGTTCAGATAGATTTAATTAAATATAATTCTTAATTAAATACAATTTCAAATCAATTTCAAATTTATCTTTTCAACCTTAATTTATTTAATCATTTCGAACTCTATATTAAAATATAATTTAAATAAATACTTAAACATATATATATCAACTTTATTAAATCAACTTTAATAAATCTTTAAAATCAATATTTATTAAAACCAAATATTTCCTTTCAAAACCATAGAAATCTTTTTCAAAATATTTATATATAGACCAACGGTGTCTGTGTATAATTTTCTATCCTATGGTCAAGTGATACGGATATTTATCATTTCAATCCGTAATTTAAATATATACGGGTATATATCTTTTCAACCCGTAATCCCAAATTCAATTCAATGAAAATCGCTTGGGTTTATCATTTCAACCCATAACAATTTTCTCCTATTCTACAGATCATTCGGGTATATATCATTTCAACCCATAGTGAATTCTATACTAACAGGGAACTTGCAGAGTGATAACAGATATGATAATAATATAACAATCAGTAATAGGCATATATCATCAGTGATAAATAACAGATAATGATGTCAGATGTCACAGGTGAATAGATACAGATAACATCATATATATAGCAAGGTAAATAACTAATAGCAGCATATTTCAATTGTCATTTCAATTGAATTCAAATTTAGTAAATATAAGAACGTTAATCGTGAGTGATTGCTCACCTTTCGAGGCCAGATAGATTTGAAAAATGAAACGAGCTACGAATCCAGGCACGAATCTCAAAACAAGGCAAGATTGAACTCGAATCAATGAACGAAGCTGAGAAATAGGAGTTGACGAATCAAATCAGAACTAGATCTATGAAGATAATTGGTATAAGTGAACTTATATACATATAACCACATATAACTATATATAAAGCCCTATATTAAATTACATATATATATATATATATATATGGTTTTCAAAATCATAGTTTTAAATGAAAACACATATATAAAATCAAACATATATATATATATATACATTATATATTTTGAAATAAATACATATATATTTATTAAAAATACAGAATACTTACATACATGTTATATCTTTAACATTTATATTTAAAACAAATTTATACAAACTTGCTTAAATTTTAATACATATAAACTAACATTAAAACTTCTATATATGAATAAACTAATAATATAATATACTGATACCAAACCAGACTGATGCATATATATAAACTAATGTATATACCAACATATATAACAGAAAAAAGTAAAATAAAGAAACATATAAAATCTTCTTCCCAGATTAAATGTTGTAAACAATATATATATACTATAAACTCATACTTAAAAACGAAATATCTAAGTACAGGCAGCGAAAAATGTATATGAATCAATATATAATGTATATAAGACTGAAATATAGACACTATATATCTATGAAAGTAAATACATACATGCCCCTTAGAATATATATGAACTATGTATATACAGGATACCATATATACAGGTTACAAATCATATGTCCAGGCTATAGGTAAACGAATATGTGCAAACTCTATACGTGTATAATACGGCTAAATGTGCACATGCAGACAAATATATCTAAACACTTTAAATTATTTTACACATTTCTCTATATTAATACCTACAGTATATATATTGCAAATTGTAATAGATATAACAAATATATATATCTACAAATGTAGCCGATATAACAAAATGTATAACCCTTTAAACTAGGTGGAGCTTGACAGTCGAGAATGATGGTTAAAGGAAGGATGCGGGCTTCACAACATTTATATATATATATATATATATATATATATATATGTCAAACGAAACAAAGAAATATAATAATAGATATACAATACACCTTATAACCTGACATATATCTCTTTTGTAAAAGAGTGCTCGTTCAGATCCCGGCTATTGGTGCTCGGGTGGACAACGGTTGCAGGCTAGTGGAGGCTGGGCAGTTTACACGGAGGATAAGACTGGGTAGATGATACGCAGGAAGCGGGCTGATGTAGGTTGGATGAGTACAAGTGGTTCGGGGTGGCAGTTCGAGGCATAGTTAGGCGGAGGAGGTTCGTTCGGATGATGGGTGAAAGTTGGTTGCGGTGAGGCTCGGAAGGAGGCACGGGGTTGTCGACCAGTGGTGGTGATGCTCAGGGCTGAGGCAAGGTGGACGGGTTCAAGTGGAAGGATGGGTTGCGTGAATGGTCGTTGGCCAGGCGTGGGACGGAGGAGAGGCGGAGGTGGCAAAGGCCGTCACGTGGAAGGCTAAAGAGATCAATGAAGTGGAGGAGCTTGCGCAAGCTAAGGGTGATGGGGAGAAGTTGTCAGGAAGACTTGCCCTTGCAATACGAAATGAAGAAATTATTTTCTCTGATTGAAAAAAATCACGAACCAAAAATGTAACTGAAACCAGGGAAAGTGAAGAAGAATGTAAATACCAGCTTTGTATATTTTTCATGAATGTAACCGAGAAGTAAGTTGAAAGGGCCAAAGCAGATAAATATCAAGGAATGTGAATATCCTACGAATTTGAATAGATGGAATTATAAATGTTAAGTGGCCATTGGTTTGAACGAGAAACCGAAGGATCAAAAAGAACAAAAGTCATACCGATACGGTTAACGGTTACGCGAGTTCCGTCGCGTACCGGGGTTCGAAAAGCAGAAGTGAATATACCACTGAGATCAGCACGACGGAGAAATCAAAACGGTACACAGATATTAGTGGTACAATCAACCTATCAAAAGTCGATATTGGTATTGAAATGCTGCTCAAATGCCAAAAATAAGATGAACGGAGCAATAGAAGCCCAAATTTGACAAAACGAAAGATGACGTCTCACTCAGAAGATGATTTACAAATTTTCTATATAAAAATATTCAGGTTTGGAAAATATTTTATTACCATCAATTTTTTTACTGATTTAAATTGAAATAAAATTATACAAGAAAATAAACTTTCATATTATCTGATGAAAATTTACCAGTTGCCATGTTAAAGAAGACGTATTCCAAATAATAAATTTTTATTTCAAAATTTTATTGTTTTAAAATTTCACAAAATTCAATTAAAAAAAACAAATAAAATTATTAAAAATTTACGGGTTGTTACAATTGAGAAATCGGATGAAAGCACTAGTTCTTTTATAATAAATGTAAAAACAATGGAAATCCCAAAGCAAGTAGACAAAAGATAGTAGAAAAGTAAAGAACAAACAAGAATTTTTATAGTGGTTCGGCAATCTCTGGTGTAGGTCCATTTTACAGTTTGTTATTCGTTGTCTGCTTTTCGGATTACAATGAATTATATCAAATCTGACCACAATCTCATGGATCTTAGATTTACAATGAAAATTTTAAAGTGTTTAAGAGGTAGAGGTCAGGAGTGAAGAAGAAGGAGAAGTCTCCAATGGCAGAGAGATCAGATCCAGAGTGAAGAGCTGAAGATCAGGGAAGAGATCTAGAACCCACATCCCTCATTGGTTGTAGGTAGGCTGGTAATTAAAGAGAAATAGGCGTGTTGGGTTAGAAGTCTACTTGGAGCAGAGTCTAGAGATTGGCGCGAAGTCTTTTGCCAAATTATAGAACTTCCCAAGTTAAACAAACATTTCGGTACCGATTTAAACATATAGGTGCCAATATGTTTCCTCTGTTCGAATCACTCCAAACTTTCTTACATCCTTCTTTTTTCTTCATTTTGTGGCATTCCATGTTGTTTCCCTCAATTGTTGGTTGATTTTGATGATCGTCCCCTCATCATGTGATTTATTCTATTATACTAGATGTCATCTCCTCAACTCTTGAAGTAGGTCACCCAAAACTCTTGGAAATCTCTAGGACAGATGTGGAAGGGGTAGATGATAACTTGTGTAAAGTTGGAGTGGACGACTGTGGAGCAAAAACATGTTAGCACCGACATGAACATGTCGACATCGACTAGTTTACTTGGTGTATTTTTGGATGGATTTCTCTAATCCAATCTTTTGCTTCATCTTAACGGGGCTCCAAGATTTAAAGTCGTTTCATCCTTTGTTTTGATCTTCTAAGTCCAGTTGAAATATGCTTTGGCTCAAAAGCGGGTTAACATCTCACAATAGTTTCAAAGTAACGCTGCTGGTAGTCATATTTGCTGGGCAGACTTCTAGGTGCTTTTAACCGACCTCACATCCCTATAACTTAGTCATAACTTCCACTATCCTAACATACTACCATATTTATCTCACCACATTTCCCATTAAGGCTACATAAAGAAAATCCTTATTTCACCATTAACTTCCTTCCTAAAGGGGGTTTAATACTAATTTATTAACTTATTTGTACTACATGATTAATATGTTATTTATATGCTAATACACACACAGATACACACACAGATATATATATATATATATACACATATAACTAAATACTCCTAAATGTGCGAAGATTTTGTGTCCTATACTAATCGTTTAAATGTCACTTCCAAATTATACAAGTCCGATTCCAAATAATAACTTACAAAATGGCTAATATTCTTAGCTAAACCAATAGACTTGCATAAAGTAAAATAGAATCTTATACAAACTTATTTATATTAAAATAGTAGAATCAATCCTTCTAACTTAAGGAATGACATTTATAATTCAAATCTTCTATACTCTATTCAACTTTTACATCGATGAATCTGAAATGAGAAGGAATTCATATTTAAATTGCAGAAATAAGCAGTGTGAACTATGAATAAGGGATTTTGTACCTTACACACCACTTCCTAACTAAGTTTCCATTTTAAATCCTTTAACACATCAATAAAGAAGAATTGAAAGTGGAATAGAATATTAAATACCCAAATTGCAATATCAAACAAACTTGACAAATTTAATATAAAACCATTGAGATCTAATAAGAATTGACATTTCGCTTAAGGGAATTTTGGGGCTCTAATTTTAATTTAATGTTTTCGTGAACAAGATTCCCCAAGGCATCAATAAATCCAAAATCAAATTTACAAATGCTAAAATGAGAAAAACTTAAGATTCCCACTCACGGATGATTCCCAGCTTTCTCTTGGATTTGATTATGCCTGATCCTAATCTCTTTTAGACTTCTTCCTTTTGAAATATACAACAATTGGATTTTATATGAATTAAATTTAGAATTTTAGAGATTGTAGAAGAATAGAATTAGAAATCGAATATTGAATATCTAAAATCCCTTATTTGAAAATTTGAAATTTGAAATTTTAATAAATATGTTTAAATAAATTAGAAAATTTGAATTTGAATTCCAATTGAATTATTTTGAATTCGAATACTTCAAATGTCAATAACTTTTCCATTTGAGCTCTTAAGTTGATCGGAAAATCACCATGAACGCAATAGTGTAACTTCGGTAGCCGAATTCCGACATTTACAAAATTTTCATTTTTAGCTTTATAATTAATTTATTGATTTGTTATTAATTTTTACAAGGTATTACAGAAGGAGAGAACAAAGATAACACCTATCTTAACAAACCTTATCATGCCATAGGCTAGTAAAGACATGCTTTTATATAAAAAAATTCCATTTAGATAATAACAAAAAATTCATTATAATATATAACTCAAATCTTGCTTTCGAAATAGAAGACTGGATCTCTTAATCAGACCTTTTTGTCATCAATTAGTTGACTAAAATAAATGATGACACTTCTAAGCTTCATTATTAGACAGGACCTATGTTTGGTAAGAAATATCTTACCATGATAATAACTATGCAAATATTGTCTATTTGTTTTCGATGAATACCATCATAAATTAGAGAAGCAATGCTTTGAACTTTGTCATTCTAATAAAAGAGTTCAAGGATTCATGGAGTCTCTCTTTTCTTTATATTAATGAAGTATGCAAACCTCGTAGATAATTTCAATGGTACACGCTTAACTAGAAATTATGTTATCCATTTATATGGGATGATTACCCGTATACTGCCGATGGGATTTGTAAATAGTAAGCAATCCATGGTCTTCTACATCTCTAAGAGTTTGTATGAAATTTAGGGCCACATCAATATCTTACTTTAGAAATTCTATTAATCTTCACTTTATGAGAGATGCATTTTAATAGTAGGATTTTTTTGCCAAAGGAATAATAAACAAGACAGAAAACCTCATTTGATTACACAAACCAGAGAATGATACTCCAAGATCGATTATTAAAATTTTGCACTTGATAAAGTGATCTGGAATTTCATAGATTCACCACTTTGATGTTATGGTATATGGCCGCGAGTAATGGATAGTCCTTGCTTTCACTTTTCTCGAAATTTCAATACTAGGAGTTTCATCATCCAAATAATAAGAACAAGAAAAATAGAAGTCCATATAATAAAGAAATCCATCATTGCTTCATAGGAAACCCAAACCCATGATTGGGAATAGAAGATTTCTTTCTAGGAATTTGTCCAAAGTAAGAGACCATAATAATATCTTATCTTAAAAATCACGTTAATCGTGATGAAAGGTACATTTTCCAATAGTAAGAGTTTTATCGTTCAAATATTAATAATAATAAGAAAACTAGGAGCCTATAAAGAAATCCATCGTCATATAGAAGAGAGCTCGAATTCAAACTTCGAGATATACTTTTATTTTAGATAAGAAGTAATTCCTTATCACGATTTTAAAGAGACCATTGTTTTAAACTTTTGCTGGCGAATTAATTCAATAATGAGGATATCATGACCTTCATAATTAAATAATGGTCCCCATTTAGTAACAAGACCAAAAATATCACGAATTTTCCTTTGACAACAAGATTCATAGCTCTAAATACTATACAACCATTGTCTTTTTCTTCTCATGAATTTTCTTTAAAAGCAAAGGTTTATTTGGTAATAATAAAAAGGTTAGAAAACCATTCAATGAAAACATCCTCCATTGATTAGCAAGAAATCTGAATCCATGTTCAAAAATCACAGATGCAAATACCTTGGCTTCATTATTTAATTTAACAATTTTGTTAAATAAAGAAATCCACCATTGCTTAGCAAGAAAATTCGGAATTTCATAGCTTCACATCCTTGCTTTTACCTGCAAAGAAAATTGAATCCCTGATTAGTGAATCATAAAAATTTAATATAAATTTTTCATATATATTTCAGTTTATAATTTAAAAGGAAATGAAAACGAAAATTTAATAACTTAAGTCAATTTGATGAATCTGCAATGTAACTATCTGCATCTCTTACACCCAAAGACGACATTGAATAAATCCATGGTATTCGTGTACCGATCATCCAGTCATATGAAAGATAGAGCATTAGGGTAAAAGAAACGAAACACAAGAAGAAATAAGTATAGAATCTCACAACGCATCGAAATCATATGTAATAAAACATAAGATAGTGCATACAGTCACTCCCAAAATGAAACATCAAAGTTACAAACTTTAGCGAGGGACAGTTGTAACTTCCTGCCCCCACTATGCTGACACATAACTACATATAAATGACAGTAGAAATAAATAGATAACTAGATAACGGTGAAGCCTCCTGCTCCATGCGGCTCCAAAATGCATCCGTAAGAGCCTGGACTACTTGGCTACTCAAAATTAGAGTAACCAAGAGTTTAAGGGAAAGAAAAACTCCGGGTTAGACATGGGTCTGATGTGAGTAAACTTAAATTATATGCTTTGTTATAGTTATAAACCCTTAAAAAAAGGTATCTCGTAAGACCACACAGCACATAAACAGTGATGAATTTTTACCTTATGGTAACCAAACCATTTCAAATTGAAAATTTAGTGATATTAGAGGGTTTAAAATTAATATTTAATCATAGCCAAAATGGTTACATCAATTACATTCAACAGTATATTTATTGTACAACTAAGTCCGTTAGGCACGTATTGGAAAATGGATTCCATACAATGACAAGGATAGTGGGGTGTCGTCCATCATAGTACACCTCTAGAGAAAATGTACCAAGGGCCTTACATCGACCACCAGCAAATCAAGAACGGCATACCAGTTACTGGATAGTAAATAATATAATTATCCCTCGGTTTCGATAAACAACTGTACTGGGCCTGAAGCATACATTTAAAAATAATATCAATCTAGATCAGGGATGATCCTGCCTAGTGGTAGCAAGCCACATAGCCCTAAAGCATATCACCTATTTTAATCATTTTCGGGTGTGAGGCTCGAGGCAACGGTTACCATTTCTAACAAACCCATCTTTAAACACTGCCTTTCATGCAACAATGCAATCCTAGTAGTCATCCATACAAGTTGTTCTGGATATGAAAAAACCAAAGGCACTACTTCTACTACATCATCAAGATTAGTAGCAAGTAGCCCTTGGTTCAAAGAACTCCATCTTCAATCCCATCATCTTCAAGATGTCTCCAATTGGAACACTTATGCCTGTTCAAAGTGGTTTTAGGATAACTCATGCTTATCTGAGCCCAGTCTTTTCAAACCAACAATCGATAGATCCTTGTTGACTCAATCCCAGTTCTTTCAGAAGTCAGTAGCGATATAAGAGTCCTAAGGAGATCTCAAATATCCGCCCTTAAAGCGAGAGACATTTCACCAAAATGTGTTCTCCTAAGGGAATCTCATACCGTATGAAATTGTGATGCTTTCATATACTTCAAAAGTCAAAATAGGGCAAGTTATCGATAGTGGACAAATCAGTATCTGGTGTAAGTATATAGGTTGCATATGGAAAATCAGGCATTTTATACTTACCACCACCTTTTGATTTCAACCCCGTGCCATCCCTCGATTAACAATGTAGCCATATGGTTGGGGTATTATTGTCTATCAAACCTTAACTATACAACATTCTTAATTCTCATAAATAGAAACGGGATTCCATGATTCAACATTAGTGTCAAGTATAGGATGGAGTACCTTCCATATACTTAAGTAATCATGACCTATTTATCAAAATTAAACCTCTTATACTTATCATGTTTCCAACATTTCGTCTCTCTATCCACCTAGAATCGAAGCCAGGTAAGTTGGAGCACTGGTTGCATATCAAAGTCTTGCCTTAAGCACTCCGATTCTAGATCTCATAGATAGAGGAAAGTCTACTCATCATCTTTTAGTGCAAAATTTTAGATGATTTACTTTCCATAAACATGTCAACATTTTAGCACTACTTATCATATTTATTTTATTTTACTTAATTACATAAACAAAGAAATCCCTTGTTTAAAAAAATTCTTTTTAAAATGAATCGAAAGACCATCTTTAAACTTATTTATAGTCTTCGATTTCAAATAAGTGCTTTTCCTCAGCTAGAAATGAAGTCGTTCATGTTGGAGTATTATTTTTGTAGGCAAAACAAAATCTTGAATTTTGCATAGGCAAACCGGTTTATAGTAGCCATACCACTATACAGCAGTTATTATAGGAGTAAGACAATGATGACTAAACAACTACATGGCGGTTTTTATGGTGGCCCGACCACACATAGACATCACACTTAGACCTTCACAACAGCACCACATAGGGTGCAAACAGATGACAATCAAATTGCACAAGTAATCCCAAAACATTCACCAAACACTCATAATTACTTTGAAACAATCTTAACTTCAGAACGAAACATGATAACTAGCAGTTCCCGAAGGACATTCCAACAATTCCAAAGTAGCACCATTGTAAAAAGTGACAAACTATTTCAACAAACCATAGCAAGAAGCAATAGCTTCAAATCCAAATAATAGTAAAATGGACCAGAACGATCCAAAAATAATAAACAGAATACCAGGAACAACCCAAGTTTTAAATAGTAGGCAAGACCATGAGCAAACTTGAGTCTGAACTAAAGGAAGAACCAAACATTCGTAAAGCCAAGTTGAAGCACTATAACAATAACTAAATGCACAGACACCCGTAGCAAGCAATCTCCAAGGTCAGAATTAGAGATGGTGATATGATGACAAGGCACGGAAGTAGTCTATTGACTAGAATAAAGAGCCGAACATGGCTAGAGCCAAAACAGTGGCACATAACAGGTAAAGCAAAACACCGCAGCATTAACCATGGCACCAACATACTCATTGATGGAAAACACATGTAGCAACAAACAGAGAACATTCACGCACACAATTGCACATAAAAAGTGTGGTCTAGTCCGAGAGTAGAAAAGTTTAATTTTTCTTCTTATTCATAGTTAAATTGGTACCCCTAACCGCCTTATAACTCAAACTGTCTTTAAACTAACATTTTATGCTCATAAAAAACACTCCAAGACATTTTATCTAAACTTTATTTAAGTTATAAAATCCATTATTTAATCACTTAGAAATATATTATATACTCATATTTAAAGTGACCAAATTACGGGTCGTTACATTATTCATATAAAATCCATTATTTAATCTTTTAAAAATAAATTAAAAACTCATATTTAAAGTGACTAAATTACGGGTCATTACATTCGCCACACCTTAAAAAATTTCTTCCCGAAATTTAACATTCAAAGCAGATAACTCAAAAGGAACACATATAATATATATACGATGAAATCACATATGAAAGAGATAAATGAAAAGTGACTACACCACAGATGGTGAGTATTATAAATATAATATATGCAAACTACTCATCCATCAACAAATCGGGATTAGCCTTTGTCATGCTATCCTCGGTTTTCCAAATGGTGTCTCTAGCATCATCACTCCAATGAACCTTGACTAACCTAATGACCTTATTACGAAATTATTTCACATCACAATCCAAGATGCGAACATGATGCATTATAATGGTCACGTGATGCTCCAATATTAAGTCTTCCTGGATAGCTAGCTCAATAACATGTGTTGGATCATGCACATATTTCCTCAAATGTGATACATCGAAAACATTGTGTGCGCCTACCAATCTCTTAAGTAAATCAACTCGATAAGCAAGCAGGCCATTCTACTCAAGAATCTGAAATGGTCCAACATATCAAGGTGCCAATTTTCCTACTCTCCCAAACCACATAACTCCTCTCATCGGAGAAACCTTCACAAAAACAAAGTCTCGGACTAAGAATGCCAAATCTCTATGCCTCTGATCGGAATAGCTCTTCTGTCTATCCAGTGCTTCCTTTATCTTCCTTCTAATCACAACTACCATTTCTGTTGCTTCACAGGTCATATTGGGACAAAGCACTAACCGATCTCCGGTTTCAACTCAACACGACGGTGATTTGCAAAGCCAAATTAAAGAGCTTTATAAGGCGCCATGCCAATACTTGCTTGGTAAATTTTATTATAAAAGAACTCAACTAAATGAAGATTATCCTCTTATGACTCCATGAAATCCAATATGCAAGCTCTCAAATGATCCTCCAAAACTTAGTTTTCTCTCTCCGTCTGACCATCGGTTTGAGGATGATATGTAGTGCTTAAACTCAACTTTTTTTCCAAAGCTACTTGTAATGCATCCCAAACCCAACTAGTAAAAATTGGATCTCGATCACGTACGTTGCTACTAGGAACTCCATGCAGTTGAACAATCTCCTTTACAAAAATATCTGCTTAGAGTGTTGCAGTCCTAGTCAGCTTCGCCAGAATAAAATGAGCACTTTTGGTTAGTCGATCAATAATATCCAAAACGCCTTTCATTATCCTTTCTTGATCATGGCTAAACACCTATAAAGTCCATTGGTGCCTACACCCATTTCTAACGTGAAATCTCGAGTGCTTATAGTAGTCTAGCAGTCCTTTGATGGTCACCGTTTATTTGCTAGCAATTTGCATACTTGCAAACATGAATAGAAATATCCCTCTTCGTTCCCTTCCACTAGAATTATCGCTTCACATCCCGATTCAACGTCATTATACCAAGATGGATAATTAGTTCGGATTGATGGCATTCTGATAATAATTTTTTCCTAATACCATCGACATTCAGAATATTCTTCTGTTCATCCGCAATATCCCACGGTGATCAATCTCAAAGCTTGAACAATGTCCATAGCTTATGTCCATGATGATTTTCATTAAATGACTATCTTCTCTTTGCTTGCTTGCAATTCTATCGAGGAGAGTATGAGTAACTTCTAGATGAGCCAAAACGGCATGCCTTCTACTTAGTGCATTAGCTACTACATGAGCTTTCGCGGGTGCATTTAACATATCAAGGTCATATGTCGCAAGAAATTCTAACCAACGTTGTTGTCTCATGTTCAAGTCTTTCTGCGTGAAAATGTACTTTAAGAATTTGTGATCCGTGAAGAGCTTTAAATTTTCACCTATTTAAAGAAGAAAGTTTATTTACTAAGATCCCTTAAAGGTTATTAAAATATGCCAAAGAGATTTAGAAAGATTCTCACTTATTAAGTAATTCCTTCGCATTTTTAATGCAAACACAACGGCTAATAATTCTATGTCGTATGTTGCATAATTACGCTCATAATGCTTCAGTTACTTACTAGCGTAAGCAATAACCCTTTCGTGCTACATTAATATCATACACAACCTTACGACATAAGCATTTGTATACACTGTCAACCCTTTACCTCCTTCCGGGATAGCTAAGATGGGAGCGCTAGTTAACCTATTATTTAACTCATCAAATGTTTCTTTACACTTCAGAGTCCGGTTAAACTTAACATCCTTCTTTGTCAACATTGTTAGATCGATTTTGGAGAAGTCTTGAATAAATCTCCTATAATCCCACCATGCTTAAGAAGCTTTGGACCTCATTGGAGTCTGCGGTGTCTTCCAATCTTAAACAGCTGCTACCTTCTCTGGATCAAACAAAATACCATCCTCCGACACAACATGTCTGAGGTACCTTACTTCGGATTGCTCGAAATGGCATTTAGAAAATTTAGCTTTTAAAACGTGCCTCCTCAACATTTCCAACACAATTTCTAGATATCGTTTGTGTTCCTCCTCAATCTTGTAATAAATAAGAATATCATCTATAAAGACCAACACAAATTTATCTAGCACACTAAAGACTTGATTTATAAGGTCCATAAAATAGGTGGGTGCATTGGTTAGCCCAAAAGGCATAACCAACCACTCATAGAAACAATCCAGACCTCTGAATACTATTAAGGGTATACTATCCTCTTCTATCTTTAATTGGTGAAATCCAATGGTAAGATCCATCTGTGAGAATACCCGAGCCCCGTGAAGTTGGTTGAACAAGTCTTCTATACGAGTAAAGGATACTTGTTCCAAATCGTTAATTTTTTTAGCTCACGGTAGCCAGCACAAAGCCTTAAGGAATCATCTTACTTTGTAAGAAAGAATACAACTGCTCCCCAAATTGAGCGACTTGGCCTAATTAGTCCCTTTCTCAGCAAAACAACTGTCTAATTTCGTAACTCTAACTTTTCACTTAGAGTAATCTTACAGATAGGATGAAATATAGGTTTCCAACTGGGAATTTAGTTGATACAAAACTCAATCTCTCGATGTTGAGGTATGCTATTTACTTCTTTGAAAACATCTGGGAAGTCCTTAACAATTAATATCGACCCTAACTCATTTTAGGACGAATCAGGTGCATATGGGAAACTACTCATTAATTTACTAGGCTCTTCACACAACACCTCAACTTCCCTCCCTGTCTCTCTCTTCAACATTATCGTCCTCTTGATGCAACCAAGAACTGCTCCATACTCCGCTAGCCAATCCATGCCAAATAAAACATCAAACACATTAAAATCTAGAACAAACATGTCACATGAAAAATGGTGGGTAAGGTATGTAACTCGTACATTTTCATAAATCATACACATATTAGTCGCACCACATATGGGGATAGACACACAAATAGGGGTTTCTACAATTCTTGGGGAAAGTTTTGATCTATCAACCAGTCCTTTAGAAAAAATTTATTAGAAGCCTAGTATTGAACAATATTCGCACTAAAATACCATAAATATATTAAGTACCTTAAGAACTCCTGTTCTCGTCACATCCTCCGAGGTTGATGGTTAATTTTGATGGCATACACTTTGGCTTGCTTTCCTTTTTACAATAGTAGGCAATCCTTTACCATATGCTATGGTTGGTGGCAATTAAAGCAGAGTGTCCTTGTACCATTGGAGAAATAGGTCATGTTTGCTGCTTCTAAACTTTAGGATTCTTACAGTACCTTAAAATATGTCCCTTTTGCTTACACTCATAACACTGAACATCCTTATTCTTGTTTCCTTGAACCCGTACTCCTGGCTTTCCTCCTCACTGCTTCTTTCCTTACTGGTTGAACTTCCTCTTGTTCGAATTGTTGCTGTGATTGCTTGGTGTAGCTACCAGCTTCTTCTTATCAATAACTTCATAACGCAAATCCATATCTATGAGGTCTACAAAAGATCCTTTCAAGCATGCAGTCATCTTCTCATGAAATTCTTCCCTTATTTCGGCTACAAACATTTCATTCATTTTAAGGGAAATATCTAATTCCTGGGCTAAAACGTGACAACTCATTGAACTTAGTCTCATACACAGCAATAGTCATTTCTTCTTACTTAAGTTCTAGAAAAATTCTATAAGGACAGGTCTTCCCTACTGTAGGTATATACTGATCTTCAAATACTTCTTTAAACCTTGCCTAAGAAAAGTCGTCCTCTAGGACATTCATTGTAACTGAATACCACCATGTTGTTCGCCAAGATGCTAAGAAGTGCTTTTGATCATCAGTTATACCAAGTCCTTTAAAGAGCTTCTCAAAAGAATGTATTGGTTTTTGTGCCTTTGAACGGCTTTCCACCCAAATTGGTATAGTCTTTGCATAGGGACGCCAAATTAACTTGGGGTTGCACAGGCGCTACTTCTTCTACCACTCCTACCCTACGAGCATTTGGAGCTCACACACTAGTGGTTGTAATACTGTCAATTCCCCTTCCTCCTTTTCCTCTTGTCCACATTTCTTACTACCTAAAGATAGAAAGATAACTTTTAGAAAATATTGATGAGATTAACTTAGGGAAAACGGTATTAAATTAAACATGTAAATGTTGATCAAAATAACTCTAATATATATATATATATCTATGTGTGTGTGTATGTATATATGTATGTGTGTGTGTGTATTCTAATAAAAATTACAAATATGCACTCTCATATAATAAACTCATTCTAAGGTATTACTAACACTATCTCTAATGAGTTGACCCCAACCAAGGCCTAGGTGTTCTCTAAACCAAAGCTCTGATACCGTATGTAATGATCTGCCTTTCTTACACCCAAAGATGACACATAATACATCCAAAATATTCATTTGTCAATTATTTAGGCATACGAAAGAAAGACCGTTGGGGTAAAAGAAAAGAAAGACAAGATTTAAAAAACATAGAATCTCACAAAGTATGGAAATCATATATAATAGAACATAAAATAGTACATACAGTCACTCCCAAAATGAAACGTCAGGGTTATAGCAAGTACTAACTTCAGCCAGGGATAGTTATAACTGCCAACCCCCATAATGCTGATACATAACTACATACAAATGATAGCAGAAATAAATAGATAATGGTGAAGCCTCCTGCTCCATGCTCCTTCAAAATGCATTTGTAAGACCTATACTACTTGGCTTCTCAAAATTAGAGTACCTAAGAGTTTAAGGGAAAGAAACAATCTCCGGGTCAGACATGAGTCTGGTGTGAGTAAACTTAAATCATTTTCTTTATTACGGTTATAAACCATTTAAAATTATGGTATCTTGTAAGACCATGTCATATATCAACATAGGCAGGTTTTTACCTTACGATAAGCAAACCATTTCAAGTAGAAAATTCGGTAATATTATAATAATGTCTAGGGTTTAAAATAAGTATATAATCATAGTTGGAATAGCTACATTAATTACATTCAACAACATATTTAGTATACAACTATGTCTGTATGGCGCGTATTTGAAGATAGATTCCATGCAATGACAAGGTTACTGGAGTACCGCCTATCACTACGCCATAGATTGCATACTGCAACACCCAAGAAGTGATGCAGGAAGTGCCAAAAAATGTTGTTGTAGGCTAAAAAGGGCAAAGGCAACACTTTCTCGGTGATGCATTTTGTTGCATTGCCCTAGAGTCAAAGGCAACATCTTTGCGGCCCTAGGGCAACATCGGTTCTGTTGTTGCCACAGGTACCAAATTTACTAAAATGTGGGCCCCACAATCTGGGCCCCAACATATATATATTCATTTAAATGTATTTTTTAATGTACTATTTTATTTTCACAGATTAAATAAATATTTGCTGAATAAAATAAATAACACGGAATTTAAATTCAAACGGATATTTTATTCAAACAAATATTTATTACAATTTTAAATAGTACAAATTCAAGCTCTCATTATATATATACAATTTCAATTACAATACAATTTTGATTACATCACAATTTTCCATTTACATTTGCACCTCACTACAATTCACTCTTACTCGTATTTATCTTCAACTTTTTTCCAGATTGAATCCAGCATCTGACCTATCTGCAAAAATATACACTGACGCGGTAAAATTGAAAATAAAATATTTTTGCAGTATAAAATAAAATGAGATTTTGAAAATATTATTTTCCTCAGTTATTTGGGTTGTTCGTCATCATTTAATTCTGAATTCATCATACACGAACAGCTTGTGACATGCACAGTGTATCACTGTAAGGCCATGCACATCGATATACACTTGATAAATCTACAAGGACAGGTGAGCACAAGGTCAAACCCAAATTAAAAGCCGGGTTGAACTCAAGTGAAATACAGATAACATCACGACACGAGCACAAGGTCAAACCTGAGTTATGAAACTGGATTCAACTCAAGTACAATTTCAAAAATCAACCTGAAATGATCAAGAACCAACAAAACAGCTCAAATCAATACTCAAGCAAATACACAAACCAACAAAGGCAAGGCAATGCATTTCAATGATCAGTTCAGGTCAGTATATATGAATATGAGATCAAAGAATAGAAGGAATAACAAAAGCAATAGGTACAATAGTGCACAGGATACAAGTAAAGTGGTACAGTATTACAAAGGTCATAGGAAACCTCAAATCAGCAAAGTCCAAGCAATACATGAACAAAGTAGTTCAGGCATGCACAAGAGAGAGACAAGAAACCAGCATCACCAAACCAGTGAAATGGAACAGACCAGAGAAGCAGGTCACAAAAGTGAGTTCAAACTAGACACAACACTTGGTGGTTAAAGAATGAAACAGGGATCAAAGTACTAAGAATCATATGCAAATGAGACAAGGTTACAAATCAATCATACATATAAACAAATGCAACATGAAAACAACTCAAGATCAATGCATATGAAGCAACCAGACCCGACTGAAGTGTTCAGAGATTACAAATATACAATGGAGCACATATATGAACACACATGTATACAATGCACAGCAACTCGAATACATGTTTGGTACACATATATTGAAAATAAAATTCTTACAATTCTGTACTTCATCACTGAAGTATTAGTCTTGTACACATGAATGCAACAGTGGACAATGCAAGTGCAGACAAGCTACATCAACACTGACCATACAACAAGGCCAAATACACACAACAACAAAGGCCAAGACCAGTGAATTGCAATGGTCGACCAGGCAGCAAACAAAACAATGTATCAAGACTCGAATGAACAGAGCTGACACACATTGAAGTGCCATATACAAACTAAAAGTATACATGACTCAACAACATATGAATAACCAAGGCCAGAGGAGATATCATATATAAAAGTGAAGACCACATGAGCTCAATGCAACACAACATCAAATAACAAACTATAACACAGACATATGTATATGCATATTCAAGTGCATATGAACTCAGACTCGACCAAGACTACATGAACCAGACAAATGCACATATATACACAATCCAGGCAAAGCAGGATGACCACAAACCAAACATGCATACAAACACTGTGTGTGTGTGTCTATATACACACACACACATACATGAATGTTTGTATTATGTGTGTGTATATATATATTACAAGTTCAAGCAGCAGGTCAAACAAACATTATCACAAGCCGAAGTCAACAAGGCCGGAATGATCAAAAAATCACGAAACCAACATAAGCAAATCATAAGCAGTTTCAAAATTATCAAGTGCAGTTTATCATAAACAAGATAAAGTGGCCAAAGTATTCAGAAATTCATGGAACGAGTCAAGATAAATCAACATCGTCAAACCAAAACCAAAACCATGATGGCCAAGAAATCGAACCAAGTCAGAAATCAACACCGTGGGAATCAAGTCATAAATATACGAAATTGATAAAGTCAGAAAAATCATAAACATCTAAGCAATATCATACGGCCAAGCGTAAAATTATCTGACGATTTCGTATAAAATATACGAACAAAAATATAGGGGTTCGAACCCTATATAAAAAAGAAACATCATCGACAAGTGTGTCATTCGAGTTGAAGAAAAATGGAAAGCATCAAAGAAAATCAAAATTCCTAATTCAATTTAGCATCGAATCAAAGTTACTTACAGAAGTACAACATACGAATCAACCGCGAAGCCAACCAGGAAGCTAACAAACCCGAAAGCAAGCTAACAATGGTATAATCAAACCGAAGGCAGCAAAATCCTTTTTGATTTCACAGGAACAAAGGAGCGGCAGAAGCCCTTAATTGATTTCACGATTCCACGAAACCCTAATTGATATCACAGAAGCCAACAAGGAGGCCAAGGCCTAGTAGAGGAAAGGAGCGAAGCCTAATCGATTTCGAAAAACGGCCGAAGCCCTAAAAACATTCACTGTAGCCATTTTTGCTTCGCCAAAGAATGTACGAGAAGCCATTTTTGGGAACGGAGTACGTATTTGTTAAGTGTTTGAGTGAAACCCTTTAATATTTTGTTAACTTTTTCCGCTTTGTTTTTGCTTCCCGCATTAAAAATTGTTTCAGCCCGCACTCATTTTTTATAATATTTTTATAAGTCTATAGCTACTGCAACATAGTGTTGATATCTATGCTAACATCCTGAAGCTAATGTTGTAATAGACAAAATCAGCATAGCTATCGTTACATTATAGCTAGCAACATCTTGTATTTTCGTTGTAATAGGCCATCTATGGCGTAGTGAGTCATAGTACATCTCTAGAGAAAATGTACTAAGGGCTTCACATAGACCACCTGCAAATCAGAACCGACCTACTCCTTACTGGATAGTACTGAGTATAATCATCCCTCGGTTGCTACCAACAACCGTACCGAGCCCAAAGCATGCATAAAAAAATAATATCAATCTAGATCAAGGATGATCATACCTAATGGTAGTGAATCACATAGCCCTGAAGCATATCCCATGTTTTAGACTTTTCTCAGTGCGAGGCTCAAGGCAACGATTGCCATTTTTAGCAAACGCATCTTAAAATGCTAACACTGCCCTCCAGGTAATAACGTAATCCTAGCATTTATCCATATAAGTTGTTCAAGGTATGAGAAAACCAAATGCACTACATCTACTACATCCTCAGGATTAGTAGCAAGAAGCCTTAGAACTTCAAAAATCTTCGTCTTCGATCTTATCATCTTCAAGAGTCTTCAATTTGAATGCTTATACCGGTTTGAAGTGGTTTTTAGATAACTCATGCGTATCTGATCCTAGTCTTTCTGAACCAACAATTGATAGATCTTGGTTGACTCAATCTCGGTTCTTTTGGAAGTAAGCGGACAATATAAGATTCCCAAGGAGATCTTGAATATCCGCCCTTAAAGCAAGAAACGTTTCACCGGAGTGAGTTCTCACAATGGAATCTCAAACCGAATGAAATCGCAAAGCTTTTCACATACTTCTTAGGTAAAAATAGGTCAAGTTGTCGATAGTGGAAAAACCACTATTTGGTGTAAGTATATAGTTTGCATATGGAAAATCGGACAACATATACTTAACACCGCTTTTCGATTTCATCCCCGTGCTATCCCTCGATTAACAGTGAATCCGGTCAAGTTAGGGTATTATCCCCTCTCAAACCTTGACTCGACAACACTCTTAATTCTCACAGATAAAAACTGGCTTCCATACCTCGAAATTTAGTGTCAAGGATAGGATCAAGTACCTTCCATATACTTAATTAATCATGACCTATTTCTCGAAATTAACCCTCTTATACTTATTACATTTCTGATAATTTGACTTCTCCATCTATTGCCTAGAATTGAGACCAGGTAAGTTAGAGCACTGGTTTCATATTAAAATCATGCCTTGAATACTCCGATTCTAGATCTCATAGATAGATGAAAGTCAACTCATCAGTTATTATTGCTAAATATGAGATGACTTACTTTACATAAACATGTCAACATTTTCACACTACTTATTATATTTGTTTTATGTCACTTAACGACATAGACAAGAAATCTCTTGTTTAAAAAATGTCCTTTCAAAACAAACCGAAAAACTAACTCCATAACTTATTTCTAGTCTTCAATTTCAAACAAGTACTTTTCCATAGTTAGAAATAAAGCCATTCAAGTTGGGGTATTATTAACAAGTAAAGTAACTTGAATCAATATCATAACTCCTTTAAATCATGAAACGAATTAAACCACTTTAAATAATCAAAATAAATTTTTTATACTTACATAATAAGTTATACTCACAGAATAACTTATACTCACCACCTAAACTTAAAATCGTTTTGACTTGGTGAAGCAAATAGAAACCTTAGTTGCCTTGAAGATGAAGAGGGTAGTTGGTTTCTTTCTTAAGTTTGCGAATGAATTAAAATGAGCCATGGACTTGGGTATTTATAGGTGAAAAGAAAGGTACTTTAGTAATTACCTAACCTCTTATAGCCTAACCTGATTCAACCAGATTTTGGTGCAATGGCAACCATCCGCATGGCATAACCTGATTCGACCACATTTTGGTCCAATGGCAACCATCCGCGTGGCATAACCTAATTCGACCATATTTTGGTCCAATGGCAACCATCTGCTATGCTATTTTGTTTTATTAGGTAAGCCGTTATACTATTTTGTTTTATTAGACAAGGATAAGTTTAAAAAGTGTGGTCCAGTCAGAATGTACAAAAGTTCAATTTTTATTCTTATTCTTAATTAATCGGTACGCCTAACTGCCTTATAAATCCAACCGTCTTTTAACCAACATTTACATCCATAAAAAAACCCACTCGAGACATTCTATCCAAATTTTATTTAAGTTGTAGGATCCATTATTTAATCATTTAAAAATATATTAAATACTCATATTTAAAGCAACCAAATTATGGGTCATTACAATACTCATATAAAATAAATTATTTAATCATTTAAAAATATATTAAATACCCATATTTAAAGTGATTAAATTACAGGTCGTTACATGCAATGGGCGTGTGTGGTCTATAACTCTAAGGATTTGGTAAATTATATAAGTTCATTATCATTGTCATTATTATTATTTTATTTTTTATTTTTTTATAACGGGTCGAATTTATTCATTAATACACATTTGTTTTTGAAACTTACTTATTCTTCCTGCTTTATCTAACATTTATTTTGCGTTTGATTGTATTGAATTTTTGTAGACATTCAAAATTTGAATTTGAAATTTATCGTTTTTGACTTTTCAAACTTCGATTTGCAATTTCTTTCACATGCAAGATCTTTCCAACGATACTAATTTTGCTAAAAGCTACCCCTGTTTGGATTTTCTAGAATAGATATGGCCAATCGTTGCTGTCCGCTTGCAATTTTAAATGTGTAACTCCATTTTTCAAATTGATTATATGGGTCTGTGGAACTCATCGAATGCAAATAATCTAAAATGATTAATTATCCTAACTCTTAATAGATTGGTTAGAATTAGGCTTGAGATCCCAAACATGAGCTTTGTTAATTGAATTTTCTCGATGTCGTTAATAGCTATTGGGTGGCTATACCACTATTATGGGGAAGAGGGGAGGCTAAGCTTCATATCAGTGCTCTCACTGAATGTTATAGGCCATGGGCGATGTGAGTTTGGCCTCTGGTAATCACCTGCTTTTCTAATCAAAACCCTAACGGGTCTTCCTTTTCCCTAACTTCGTATGGTTGATTTATGCAAGCATTCTTTGGGCATTGAACTTGTTTTGATTCGACTTATATTTGGTAATTTCCCGAAGTGTGTTAAATACCCAAGTCGACGACAATCATCTTTACAAAAATACTACCATAGATTATCTTCCCAATTTACATATACAAGTTATTTATAGCTTTTATTGTTAACGTACATTGAAGCCTAAAGATCTTCAGCCTTGGCAGTTAAAGGAGTAGGTTACCGCAAGTTAATATGATTAAGTTTATCATAAGTTGACACTATGAAGTTATCGAGTGTTTATATAGACAAAGTTGTTGTATTATAAGTGATATCGCATGTTGGTATCTAAGTAGCCATCACATAATGAATAACATAGAGCCATCATGTGTTGAGGAATTATAAGCCATCGCATGTTGGTAATACTAATGCCATCGTAAGTCAAGGATAAAGAAGTTGTTGCTAGTCAAGAAAATAGAGAAGCTATCATAAGTCAAGAATGAAGAAGCTATTGCATGTTGGGGAATTAAATCTTATGCTGAAAAGTGAAGCTAGCATCAATGCAGAAGAGCTATTAGAAATAAACACTATTAAATAAGAGAAGATTGTTAAATAAAAGGAGAAGATAAAGACGCCATAATAAAGAATATTTGTTGGAGTATAATGGTGTTTCCACATTAAACAAATCAATTCAACGATAGGCCAAAAGGAAGATATATGCGGCATTCTACACTAAAGGATTGAAATAAATCAAGTGAAGATAGAAATCCTATATAACCATGCCATCTTAGTTAATACCATGGCCAAGATAAAAATTCGTTTGAACTACTATAATCTTAAGATTATGACCTATGGCACTATCAAGACTGTCTGTCTTGCTAAATTATCAATTTATGTCAACTTCAATCGACTAATACGAGCAAGCTATGCCCATCCTCAACCACTATGAATAGAGATCTACCTCTATATAAGAAGGGGCACCTCTCTTCTTTATCTTTCTTAGATTAATCATTTTTTGGTATTTGAAAGTTCTAAGCTCTCTTAAGAGCTTGAGAACTCCTCTAATGGCTGACGAAGAAGAAGATGTCCCAAACTTTTGAATATAAGGACCTTTAGAAATAGGAAATTGAATATTGACTCCATCCTTAATTTTTTGGACAATAATAAAGGAGATGACTAGAACTTTTTGCCTATTGACCATTGGGAAATGAATATTGCATATGTACTCGAATTTCCTATTGTTTGCATATGGAAGAAGGATACCTTGAACTTTGGACATTTTTAGCCATTTTGTATATATAATATTTTGATGATAGGATTATTTGTAATTTTATTCAGATTTTAAATCTTTTAAAATATTTTGATGTTAGACTAAATTTGGTTTAACGATTACATACATTAGTCTCAACGAATATATCGATACTTCTCTCTTGATACATCTTGCTAGAAACATTTAAGGATCAATGTTATATTAAGCGCTAAGCAAGATGAAGCGATAGAAGTAATGCTTTGCTTATTGTCACTTAAGCCCCGCTTAATTTTTAGCATATATTATTCATATCAATATGAATTTATGTCAAGAGATCATATTAAGTGTATCATTTGTGTATGCATTGTGCATTGTGCATAAAATGAAGAATTAAAGTTTAACTTCTAAACTCATAGCTTAGAAAAGGTTGATTTGACTTTCACTATTCATTAAGAGTAAGAAAACTCGAGTTGAGTATAAACTATGAATATTTGTCTAATAAATATAATCATATCTTAATGCTAAAAACCACCCACCATCAATTGGCACATATGATATAAAATGAGAATGTTAGGGAATGTAACTTATTTGCCATAACTCATTTCATTTTACTTTAAAAATAATATATTTTTGCTTAGCAATGCTTAATCATCGCTTAAATTTAAGCAAAGCACAAATAAGTGTCAACTAAGCATGCTTAAGCGTTGTACATTCATTTAGCACTTAAGTGACGCTTAAGCGTGCTTTTCATAACATAGTTAACGATAAGTATTTATTTTATAAAATTCAATACCCATGGTTACAAACACATTTGTAACGGCAATTGATTGTATATTTTTTCTTTAACGACCCTAGTTTGAGAACTATCTAGAATATAATATAAAATAATTTAAATTAGAATATTTAAATAAAGTTTGGAATTTTTTTAGTATTGGATTTTAATAGAAACTTCTAAAATTATGATTTTTCTAAATAAAAGAATTGGTAAGAAAGTTTGGTGGGAAAAATATATTTTACTATAGGGATAATATTTTTAATACTGTTTTGGATTTTGTGAAATTGGGATTTTCAAAGTGCAAGGAGAGTTGGATAATTTAGCGGAAACCAATTATTTGGAATCTTAAAGGAATGAAGTTGTAAATTTAAATAATGTTGGAAATTCAAGACATGGAGTTAATATTTTGGAATTTATAAATGAATTTATTTTATATAATAAATGGAAATTTTATATAGTTAAATCATTCATTTATATATGGAAACAATTAAGAAATATTTATCTTTATAAATAATCAATTTTAAAAGGTATATAGAGGTTGATTGAAAAAGTGTATTGAAAATTATAATTTAATAGTACGGAAAGATATGAATAGATGAATTTAGAATTTTATTAGTAATCATTGTTAGAAATTTCATTTTTGAAAATTGGTGAAAGATATATTGAAATAGATATTAAAAGGAGAAGAAATCAAACAAAAAGAAGGAATAAGTATTTTATAATTGGGTATTGGGTTAGTAACATACCCAAAGCCCATTTAGATACTAAAAAGAGGAGGAAATTCCTTTTTCTACCTTTTATTATACATACATGTTTATGAAAAAATTTCTTCCTCTTTAAAAACCTAAACAAAATGCTTCAATTAAATTCAAATTAAAAACCAAAAAAATAAAGGATGATCAAGGTAGTTTCTCAAACCCAAATACATCTTGTAGAAAGTTTTATTTCAGCTTTGTTGTGATTTTGAATATCTTTGTTTCACTTTTTTTGATTTATTCATAGGGCTGGCCTGAAATAAAAGAACCAAGGTCGTAATTCAAGATTTTGGCAAGCTTTATTAAGGAATTAAGGTAAGTTCATCTCATGTTATCCCTTTTCTGATTGCGTGCTGCTGTTATAGCTGATAATTGTGATTTTACTAGTAATTTGTTTGTGAATCGGTTGTATTGAAGTAATATTTGACGAAAGTCAGTTGATCGTTTGAGGTATTGTATGCTTGTTTTGGATGAATGCATGTCTTAATCTGATGTATCGGTCCCCCAGAAATGAATATGCAGTGTCGGAAATGAAAAAAATAAACATCAATGTCGATTTGCTATAGCTGAAAAGGTGCAGGAATTGTCAATGATGGCACACTGGTAGGGTGCCCATCAGTGGACTGGTGTACATATCTTGGAGCACTTCAGCTCAAGGATAAAGGACTTTTGTGTGGATATTTTATCTATTTTGATTCTTTCTTTTACTATTTATGGCGTCCATAATTTAAGCTTCATTCCTCATCTTGTATTATAATATTTCGGAATAATTTTAAAAGTTTTATTAAATATAATTGATTTATAGATATAAACTAATTCTATCGAGTCATATTGAAATATAACTTTGAAAACACCTTTACGGAATTTTATATAAATGTAAGATATATACATATATATATAGGATTTTTTTTAGTTTTACTTCTTATATAAATCCATATATATAAATATATAGTTGTAGAAAATAATTTTGTGAATTTAAAAGAATTATATTCTAAAACATGGTATTTAAAATTATGCTTATATATTGATATGTAGTCATATCTTTTACAAATAATATTTAAAAGCATTAATTTAGCTTTGGAAAACTTATTTACATATTTTAAAAAGTAATTTATGTTTATAGATAAATATTTATATCCTTAAGTGTCTTTTGGATTTAGTTTTCATGCTAATAATTATTTTTACTGTAGAATAAGAAATATAATAAAATGACTTAGTGGTACTATGCAAAATGGGATATTTTGTATCATTTCATCGATTAATTGTACGAATTGTTGTGTAGAATATTTTGAGGTGAGTGGAATTTACTAACTAGTAATAAATATTCAAGTAACACCGAGTGGTATGGGACACTCGGGCGATACTCGAGTCTATTTGAAAGTATATTACACTTTTTAATTCATAGTATCTTAAGGAAGCTTGCTGTTTCCATAGGTCACCATATTCGTTAGTGCATTTCGTAGCCTGACCTTATAGGCTAGTTGCTTCCATTGCTGCTTGACTATGCTCGTCACGACCCAAGTTGTCGTATAATTTTCGTCTAGTTAGTGCTCGACTTTAGTTTGGTTAGTTGCCTAATACCGCAAAGCCAGTAGTCAGTACCCCGGGAAGTCTTCGATATCATTACACTTTACATCAATTTTTTAGCATATATGGCACCTCACAAGTGCTTTTGATAAGCGGTACATGTATTATGAGGACCAGGCACATTTTGATTGTAGGAATGTTTCTTTATAGTAATATTCAAGGAACTCCTAGAGCTTTACATATTAGTCTCCCTATGGAATAGAGCAAATTATGCTAAGAATTCCCTAAAATAATATAACTATATGATCAGTTACTATTACCCGACTTCCTTTATGATTGCCTTTGAGATCTAACTCATTTTTGTACCGGTAAATGAGTTTGAGATCTGTCATGCTTGCTACTCACTAGTGAGTTATTTTAAGATTCAACATGCTTTGTACTCGTTGATAAGTTTCGATTCGCCTCGTGCTTATCCTTGAGATATGGCTAGCATTTTGCTTGTCATTGAGTTCTTTTTGAGATTTGACTTGCATTGTGCTTGTCGATGAGTTTTGTCTAGCTTACATGCTATTCTTATGATTTCTGAGTTTTTGGTATGACTGCTAATCATATTTTCAGATGATTACAAATGATGGGCATGAGATGACTTTATAACAAGGTTACTTATTTTGGGTTATGCCATATATGTCATGATATGTTGGCTTATTATGTAATCATAAGTATTTCAGTACGCCTATTATTGATTATGGCTATTTCAGTGAGACTTATAGATGTTCATGTTCATGTTCTAAACCATGTTATATTTTAGAGATAGTCCGACATGCTTATTATTTTTTTAATACTCAGGGTCAGATCAAGATTTAACAAGTATAGAGACTCATTGACTATGAATGTGGGCTAGCTTTTGTGGATACACACACACACATAGATATATTTATATATCTATATAATCATTTTGTGGTAGTCCCCTTGAATATGCTTGTATGTTTTTCATGAGATAGTGACTCATGTTTTATATATTCTTTTGATACTCGTCTAGAGTTGGATGTATATGTATTATATGTGGGTCTAGTGCTCTATTTTGCTTACTCACATTTTATATTATGTAATGGCCTATATTATATTTTATTGATGCGACTGAGATTTTGTTTTCTCTATGATGTTGTATATTGTTCTGTACTATATTAACCAATATGTTATTAGATATTTGTATATATGAGTTAAAGTTAAACGTGTCAGTGTCAATCCAAAGGAATATATATGGGTGGTCACTTCTAATAAGCTTTATTCTTCGTAATACTAGAAAATATTACTCTATAATATTATTTGATAATATGGTTGTAGAAGTAGAGCATTACATTTTCTAAGGATATCTGTCTATATATATATTTAATTTATTTAAAATATTATTCATTTTCCAATATAACGGTATATATTATAGAAAATAAAACCAAAAGATGAATCTTCTCTATAAGGTTTAAGTTATATAATCAAATTACATAATTGCTCACTAGGGAACACCCTTATCTTTATCATATATTTGTTTCTGAAGATAATTTGGTATAATTGCATAAATTATTATTATTATTATCAGATGGTGTTAATCATCTGATAGTTCAAGGGTATTTATTCTTTCATGTATCGTAATGCATATAGATATTTTTTGGTTTTAAGAGGTGCTTGCACCTTATATTAATTTAATTCAATAAAAATTTAGAAAATTATACAAAGATTTTGGTGTGTACCCTTTCTTTTTACCAAGCCTCATTCCAATTTTCTTCTCATTAAATTTTTTATGTTCAATTCTTATAATAACTATTTGAAATTACCCAAGCGAAGAACCTTCAAGTTAACTCTTAAACGTTAGGTTCCATTTGAATTCTTTTTGGAGTCTATATAGATCAATGATACCGTTATTTCTGTTAGGAAAGATACATAAAAGTTTAGGTAAATTACGATTTAAGGCGGTAGGAGAAATCCATGAATCATGGCAGAACAAAGTTATATCCTTAAAGTGTATTATGAAGTGGAGGCCTAATTTAAATATATGAAAATAATTAATGACGACCTTTCGAAAAAGGATGTAAGGTGGCAGGCCGGGGGGTGCGCGGGAGGGGGGGTAGGGGTTAGTCTGTATATATTATTAGTGTTATTATATTAAAGGTTTACAATGACCACTTTCCAAGATGCTTTTTTCCATCTTGGAATTTCCAAATTCGTTTAAATAATAAGGAAATATTAAAGTTTTTTAGATGAATAATTCCTTGGCTGCCTTGCGTTTTAGATTTAAAAAACATAGTCCAAGCTAATTAGAAAGATTAAATTAGAGCACCCCTATCCCCTCTTCCATAAGTATTTATTTGATCCATTCATTTTTATATATTGTCCAAGTAGGAATCTGGTAGTAGGAGAGCTAATAATTGTAATGGATGATAAAACAAAGTAAATTAACATAGTTTTGCCTGCCTTGAAAGGCAACTACATTTCAAACACATTAATTTTTGTTGACCTTATCCTTAATAATGTAGCAGTCTTTTTTGGTTTGGTTGGTTGATTAGGAAAAATTCATGTGGAATTGCAAAGTTTTGCAACTCAATGTATTTTCCATAACATTAATAAGGTTTGAAATTTCATTTAAAATGTGAACTGAGAATTTTTGAAGTTAATATTAAGACTAGGTCATAGATCAAAATATTGTCCAACACCATTGTCCTAATAGTTAAATACTCCAGATTTGGTGCATGTGGTTAGAGGTTTGAATCCTATGTAGCGTAATTCGAAGCAATGGACATATGTTGACTTATTATATGTTATGTATTAACCAAGACTTGTATTATAACTATGTTTTATAACCTAAGTACCTAATTGCAAAAAAAGCTTAAAGTTATATAATACTAATTTTAAAGAAGAAATACAATATGGTAAGTGTAATAAAAAACAAAGTGTAATATTAGTGTTCGATACCAGATACCTCGTTGAAGTGATATCAACCCTAATTCTTGGTAAAATATTGTTATTAATCACTCATTTTATTATTCTGCTAAAGTCAACGAGCACAAGATTAAAAACAAGGGGTGAGAGGGGTCACCCTAGCGAAGGGCACTTTTTGAATGAATTTTCCTACCTTTAACACCATTGACTAGAACAATAGAAACACTAGCTTTAAGCATAAGAGTGATCCAAGGCAGCTGTAACATCTCATATTTCAAAATTAGTCTAAATATAGGAATGTTATAGTAAAATAAGGTATCTAAATATTTACTTCAAATTCTAAATGAGAAAGTTAATTAATTGATAGATGATTTTGTTAAAGTAGTAGGCTATGTTTAGATGGTTAATTAAACTAAAAATTAAGTAATTAATTACGAGTCCAGGAAATAAAGTGGTGTGAAAATGAATTAATAGTAAAAAAAAGGTGTTTAGCCTAAAGCCCATAACGTTAGCCCAGTTTTCTTGGAAATACTCTATCTCTTTATTTTACTCACTTAACAAAACAAAATAAAATCCCTAGTATACTTTTGACTTCCATTTTCAAGCCAATGAAGGAGGGAATTACATTTAATTATGCACAAACTTCATTTTCAATGGTTTTAATCATTATTCTTTATGCGGGTTAGTAATATTATAATATTTACAAATCTGAACTCTTTTAATTTCGGGTTCGATGTTTGTTGTTGTTTGTGATTAGAAAAATCTAGTTTGCACGATGATATAATGATTTCAATTGAAATATATTGAAAATGGCTAAAATAATAATCTAATTAAAAGGGATACTTGAGCCAATCATCACCAAATAACATAAAATTTTGATATATTGTTTAAGATATAAAATAAGAGAAAAATTCATAATTTATCCATGTGTAGATTAATTATTATGAATTTTATAAGGAGGAAATATGTAGTTCTTGACTACAAATTAATGTGTTTAAATATTAAGAATTAATATTTCATTTTAATCTTTGTACTTGATTTAGATAACTGCATTCATGAATTTTTCAGAATTTCCAGTAATTTCCCAAATCATGATATGAATTTATTACTGAGAAAAATGAATAATTTTAATTAATAAATTAAATAGTTAAATGTTATGGTATGGAGAGACAAATTGCTAGTAGTAACAGTCATTTATTGTACAATATCAAAAAGAACAAATGTAGGAATGCCATATATATAGTAGAAGACAACAAAATCGTACTTTATTAGATAATTAATCAATTTTTACTTATTAACATAATTACCATCATCTTCTTATACCCATGGTGTAACAACCCAAAATTTAACCCATAATAATTAATTCATTAATTAATTAAATAATAAAATAACTTTGTGAAATTATCAGAATTGAGCCACGGGAATTGCACCATTGTATCCGTGATAATTTTCAGTTCAATTTCCATATATAGAATGTCAGAAACCAAGCTAATATGACCAAGATACTAAATAAGCAGAAATAGAAGAGAAATATATATATATAAGGCAGGTCGACCTAGGCACCAGGCGGTCGACCGCTCGGTCGACCCGCCTCCCTTAATTATGAACGAACGAACGTTCGTTCGTTCGAACGTTCCAGAGCAAATTTTGCCGGCTTAATGACGTGTTTTGCATTCTTTGCCTTGATCTGGTCCTTTCATTCTTGCCTCTAATGGCTCCTTTCATCCTATGACGTGGTTGCATCCCATTCAATCTTCAAAATCTAACGGTCTGAGATCCACTTCTACTCCTATAAATAGACCCCTAGACCTAACACTTTTTCTTATTCTAGGTTTTCTCCAATTGGGTTCACCTTTCTAGGAAGGACCCTAAAAGGAATAATTTTTCCTCAGAGAAAATCGTTATAAATTAAATTATTTTACAACTCCAAGTGGATCCGGGAAGACCAAAGGAAGAGTTTAGGACTGGAGGTGAGTGATTGTAATTGTTTTAGATTTCTTTAAATAATTAAAATAATAGGGTTTCCAATAGTTGTAGTTTTACTACGATTTTTGGAATAGCCTTTTCAGTAGTTTATTTATAATTTTTAGAATTATTTTCAGTCCATTTCCTTTCAGCTATTCTTTTCACTAATTTTAGTTTATTTCTGTTAATAATCGCTTTTCCGTTTATTTACAGTATTTTAGTTTATTTACTTTTATTTATACGTTCTTTACATCTTCTTTCCACACTTTGGATTTTCTTCTATTTTCAATTTTATTCCTCCTTCTTCGCATATGGATTAGGATATTATTAACGCGAATATGGATTAAATTGTAAGAAAACTAAAATAATGGAATATAAGATGTAAATTACAAAGACTGTAATATAAATGGAATTGGAATGAAATTATGCATAATTGGACTGAAATTATGCCTAATTATGACATTAATTGGACTGAATTAAAAAGATTGGCCTAGTTATAACTTAGAATTAAAACTAAAAAGAGTAAAAGATGAAAGAGGCTTATTTTCACACTTAGACCTTGAGTTAAGTAATAAGCATGATTATAACGTAGGTTATAATAAGAAAAAGAATAAAATAAGGCTTATTTTAAGACTTAGGATAAATTAATAAGCACAGATAGTAGAGAAAAGTGTAAAAGCTTATTGAAATATTAATTTATCTAAGTTAATAAGCAAAGATGAAAGTAGGACCTGTACCAAATAGCATTCTGTATTAGACAAAACGGTGGTCTCACATTACCCTGAAGTGAGACGAGGGCACGCTTATGCAAAAAATGGTAGTAATTGGTCAATTAGAAGTCCAAATCATGGGGAATTTGGATAAGGGGCGCAACTAGATATTGTTTGGATGACGGCCCAGTACCAACAGCATTTCCCCTATTTTCTATGGACACACGGTGGTCTCACATTAGCCTGAAGTGAGACGAGGGGCACGCTTATGCTGGAGTTTGAGGTAATAAGAAGACCCAATAGGTGGAGCAAAAGGTAACATGGGCATGGTGGCAGTTACGCGTGCAACTTCCATTCTGGTGCTAAGTAATCGCTATGAGTTCTAAGCGCTTAGTATGTGTGTCTTTCGTAGACACCATTGCCTTCTGTGTAAGGAGCTGTGTATCGTCTGGATCCACAGTGATTGCTTTGTGCATCTTTCATAGATACCATTGGCTGTTGTGTAGGGAGTTACCTAGTCTCTGGTCCGCAGTAAGGTCTATGGAGTAGCAGGCCGATCGAAGGGTAGAATTAGGAATTCAACCTAATTATAGGATTAGGAATTCAGCCTAATCAAAGCAGCTATCAAGAACAGGTACAAACAATCAAAGTTAGCCTATCTTATAGTTAATCATATTTATTTCCATTTTATTTCTTTCCTATTTCCTTTGTTTCCTCTTTATATACTAGAACTGTTGTAGAGTCTATTACTTTTACATTGCTTAAAGACTCTAGTAATTACTATCATTCACCAGATTTAGTCTGACCCACTCCTCTATTTTCCCCCTTCCCCCCCTCCTTAAGCAATCAAGGGAGAGGATAGTATATTGCAGTTGCTTGGAGATTTCTTGGAGGAGTTTGCTACCATGTATTTCTTTTCTTCAGATTTTGTTCTTTCTATGTACTGGCTTATTATGAGGGATATTACGTACTCTGATTTTTGAGACTATGAGTTTTTGTTTCATGAGACATATTGGATTTTTAGACATGTATGTGGTGTTTGGTATTTGACTTATTTATGAAGCAATTATGAAGTTTTGTTTTAATTAAGTTATTATTTTAAGTTTCCGCTGTTTTTATCTATTTTTGTCTTGTAAATCTTAGTCTCTGTTAGCTTTAGTTATACTTACAACGCACCACGCCTTTTAATGTGTCCTTTTGGGTATGTTAAGGGTGTTGGGTGTTTCACTTGGTATCAGAGCCTAAGGTTACAGGATTCCTAAAAAATTTATTTTTAAAAGTAAAGTATTTTTCAAAATAACTTGTTTTAAAAGTATTTTTTAGAAAAGAACTTTTAAAAATGATTTGAAGTATAAAAGAGTTTTTATAATCCCCTCATAAGTCCAGTTCAATCTCCCTTTGACTCTTTTCTAAACTATCTTTTTCTTTTCGTAGAATGGCTGAAGCCCCAAACCTTCCCCGGGGCATTCCAGTCCCAGCCTGGTTTCGTAGGTACTTACAAGCCATGACTCCAAAGGTGCACGGGCCTGCGTCCAATCCTGCACCAGCGGGTGGGAATCCCATCAACCCACCTGCTATCATCAATTTCTCTAAGCTTTGTAAAGATTTTGCGAGTTTGGGCGGGAAGGCCTTTTCTGGCAAGGAGACTTTTGTGGAGGCGAGAGCATGGCTTAGGGACACGGAGAGGACTTTTGGTCTTTTTGGACTGGATGATCAGCAACGAGTTCAACTAGCCTCTTGGCAGCTGAAGGAGGAGGCATCTTATTGGTGGTAGGTGATCGAGTTGGAGGGAAGGAATATTACTTGGGATGGATTCCGGGAGTGATTCGATAGGAAGTTTCTATCTCAGGCGGAAGAGAGTGTTCAGCTAGAGAGGTTTATCAATTTAAGGCAAGGGAGTCTGACTGTTAAGGAATATATCAATCAATTTAATTAGCTGTCACGGTTTGGTATGGATTTGGTGAACACGCAGCATAAGAAAGCTATGAAGTTTACGAAGGGATTGAATCAACCCCTTCAGGGATTATTGTTATCTCACGTGCCGATGGGAGCTACTTATGAGTCTTTGGTCGAGATGGTGCTTATGTCGGATGCAGTCACGGAAGGAGATTCTAAAGAGAAGGTTAAGTCAGAAAGTTCAAAGAAGAAGTGCTGGGACAACAATAAGAAGAAAAAGAAATGTGATGGTCCTCAGAAGCAGATTAAGTAAGGAATAAAGTGCCGTAGTTGTGGGAATATTAGACATATTGCCAAGGATTGCAGGAAGGAGAAGATGAAGGGTAAGTGCTATACTTGTGGGCAGCCCGGTCATATGAGTAGGAGTTGTCCCCAGGGAGCTGGTCAGGGAGCGAGTGCACTAGTTTCGCAGATTCAGGCGTTAGACGCAGAACCTTCCAGTAGCATTCTGGATAGAGGTAGGAAAGTCTCAGTTGAAGGTTTGATTTCTAAATCTGATTTTCCCATTCGGACTTTATTTGATTCTGGAGCATCACACTCTTTTATCTCTAGCTCTCTAGTAGATTGTTTGCACATGGACATATCATTAGTAGTAGACGTCATTACTGTTTCAAACCCCATAAGAGGATCAGCACACTTATCTGTGGTTTGTAGGGGTTTGAAAATCTTTATCCTAGGCATAGAATTTGACTGTGACGCCTATGTTTTGGGATTCTCGGGGTATGGGATGATCTTAGGTATGGATTGGTTATCCACATACGGAGCTATATTAGACTGTGAGAGGAGAGTCGTTAGACTTGAGACTTGTAGTGGTAGGACTCTGGAGGTATCTTGCGACCCGCAAGGGTCAGTCATGTTGAGTTTTCTCTATTCCCTCGATTCATCTTCATCAAAGTTGCATTCGGTTCCTGTCATCAGATATTTTGCAGACGTCTTTGAGGAGGTTAGGGGATTGCCTCCTAAGAGAGAGATTGACTTCAGGATTTATTTGACTGAGAATTCCAAGCCAGTAGCATTACCTGTGAGGCACATGGCACCTAGGGAGAGGAAAGAATTGAGGAAGCAGATCCATGAGCTTTTGGAGAAGGGATTCATAAGAAAGAGCATATCAGAGTGGGCAGCGCCAGTCGTCTTCGCCAGTAAGGCGGATGGTTCTCTCCAACTTTGCATGTAGTATAGGGAATTAGATAATCTCACCAAGAAGAACCGATATCCACTCCCTAGGATTGATGATCTTTTTGACTAGTTAGTAGGCTCTTCAGTTTTCTCTCAGCTTGGTTTGGCCACGGGATTCCATCAACTTAGGGTGGCGGAGGACAGTATAGATAAGACTGCGTTTAGGACACCAAACAGATTTTTCGAGTGGTTGGTTATGCCTTTTGTGCTAACCGATTCTCCTGCCTCTTTCATTGATTTGATGTACCGCGTCATTAGGGATGTCCTAAATAAGTTTGTAGTGGTATTTGTGGATGATATCTTGGTATTTTCCAAGAATTTGGAGGAGCATGCTGTTCATTTGGAAGAGGTTCTTAGCATACTTCATAGTCATCATTTGAGAGCTATGTTTTCGAAGTTTCATTTTTGGAGAGAGGAAGTTTGTTTCTTGGGGAACCTAGTCTCGAAGGAAGGTTTAGCTATTGACCCCGCCAAGGTTATTGCAGTGCAAGATTAGAAGGCCCCCAAGAACGTTACCGAGGTAAGGAGCTTCCTAGGATTGGTTGGCTACTACAGGAAGTTCATTAGAGACTTTGCCAAGATTTCGGCACCACTCACGCGCCTTAATAAGAAGAATAAAGCTTTCGTGTGGGACATGGATTGTGAGGATTCCTTCACGAAGCTTAAGAGAGCTCTTACTAGTGCACCAGTGTTAGTTTTACTCGATGGAGCTAAGCCTTTCACTATATACACTGATGCATGCGGAACGGGTCTAAGAGCGGTGTTGATGCAATAAGGGAGGGTAGTGTGTTATGGTAGTAGGCATTTGAGGACGCATGAGAAGGACTATCCTACCCACGATTTGGAGTTGGCTGCCATAGTTTTTGCACTTAAGTCTTGGAGGCACTATTTGATTGGAGAGAGGTTTGAGCTTTTTACCGACCATAAGTCTTTGAAGTACCTATTCTCGTAGAAGGACTTGAACTTGAGGCAACAGAGGTGGATGGAGTTTTTAGCCTCGTATGATTTTGAGATAGCTTATACCCCTGGCTTGGTAATGTGGTTGCGGATGCATTGAGTAGAAAGAAATCAACCCTTGGTCCTATGTTTGTAGAGTGGAGGAGCTTGGAGTTTATTTCTACTTTTGATTTTAAGCCCTCTACGGACATTAGTCCCGGATTGTTGGCGATATCAGAGGTGAGTCCTACTCTTATGGATCAGATTGATTCGAGGCAGCGGGAGGATTCATAGCTTATGGACATTATGGATAGGATTAGCCGAAGAGAGGTCTCTAGGCATCTCCAACGTTATTCCATAGATAGCAGGGGGCAGCTTAGGAGAGATGGGAGGCTTTGTGTTCCATGCGCCAGTGACTTGTTGAGAGCAGTTTTGGAGGAGGCGCACCATTCCCGTATGACTATTCATCCAGGTGGTGACAAAATGTATCGGGATATGAAGAGGATGTTCTATTGGGGTGGTATGAAGAAGGATGTGGTGGGGTTTGTAGCTAAGTGTCTTATATGCCAAAGGGTAAAAGCAGAGCAGCAGAAACCCAGTAGATAACTTCAGCCTTTAGATATACCGGAGTGGAAGTGGGACATCATTTCTATGGATTTTATAGATGGTTTATCCCGTTCTAGGAAGGGGAATACTAGCATTTGGGTGATAGTTGATAGACTGACCAAGAGTGCCCACTTCATCCCAGTTAAGAGTAAGCGTACGGCTTCATATTTGGCATCCTTGTATATTCAAGAGATAGTCCGACTACACGAAGTTCCTTCTAGCGTGGTGAGTGATAGAGATCCCATTTTCACTACTGAGTTTTGGAGAAGCTTACAGGAGGCGCTAGGGATGCAACTGAGATTGAGTACGGCCTATCACCCCCAGACAGATAGCCAAATGGAGAGGATCAATAGGGTGCTTGAGGATTTGTTGCGGATGTGCATTTTGAACTTTGGAGGAACTTGGGAGGAGCACCTTTCGTTGGTTGAGTTTGCGTACAATAATAGTTACCAAAAAAGTATAGGAATGGCACCATTTGAGGCTTTATATAGGAGACCTTGCAAGTCCCCGTCATGTTGGGTAGAGTCTACGGAGAAGTTATTACTTGGACCCGATATGGTTAGGGAGACCTCTGAGAGGGTGGATTTGATTCGACGGAGGATGAAGATGGCTCAAGACAGACAAAAGTCGTATGGGGACAAGTGGAGGAGAGACTTAGAGTTTGAGGTTGGAGACTTAGTTTTTATCAAAGTATCCCCGCTTAGGAAGGTGGTAAGGTTTGGGTCGAATGAAAGTTAGCCCCTAGATTTGTTGGGAAGATGGCTTACAGAGTGAAGCTACCTGATAGGCTCGCAGGAGTGCACAACATATTCCATGTTTCGCACTTGCGAAAGTGCTTACATGGCTCAGCGGAGGTTGTAGAGCCTAGTCAGTTAGAGGAGGTGGAGGTAGAAAGGGAAGCTTATGTTCGGCGTATCCCCACGACGATTGTTGGAAAAGACATCAAGTGACTAAGGAATAAGGAGGTTCCACTGGTGAAGGTGCAATGGGGAGATGATGTTGTAGACGCCACTTAGGAAGCAGAAGAGAAGATTCGTACTTCCTATCCTCATCTTTTTGATAGTAAGTTTTAGAATTCCTTTTATTTCCATCTTTAGTGTAACGACCCGATATTTCGTGTCATTCGCATCCACACATGTCGGACTTGAATTGCTCAAAATATCAGATTGTTAATTTATATTTGGCAAAACTCAGCATATATAGTAAATAAATAATCACAGAATCACAGACCAAGAGTAATATAACAATAAGCGGCAGAATAGATAAATGGTAGTTCATGAAGCTACTATATAAACATCATAGTTAAAACAAAATACAACAGAAATCTCAAATACAGAGTAGTCTCAAGTAAAGATGCAACTGACGAGTCTGAACATAAGTGGCTGGAATAAACTGAAATAGCTGAAAGCAGGATAGATAAATCTTCAAACAAAGCTCCAATCTCCAAAGGTGAGTCTCAAATGCTGTAACACTCAGTCTGACCTGAGCGTAAAGCAAAACACAAAACACCCGAGTCAGGATTAACATTCTTATATTAATAAATTCAACTCAAGTGAAATGTCAACAGAAATACAAGTAACTTAAAGGATGTTTGGGATTTCCATCCTCTAAGGATCCGTGGAACTATCTACTATGTAGTAGTATATGCTACTATAATATGTCTATAGTAAAGTAAACTATTAAAATAGCGTTAAGGCGTTACCTATATCCCCCTTAACACATTTTTATAATGCCGTAGTCTATATAGATAATGTAAACTCCACCCGCAGGTGGGCTATCAGGGAGCACTCCATAGGTACGACACAAAACAAACCCGTAGAAGGTGCGATAGGGCATGTGACACGACACTCGAGGCAATGCCAGGGTAGATATACCGTTTGTGGATCCAGACTGGTGGTAACGCAGAGCAGCTACTACCGCCCACGTCGTGACACACTCCCAAATCAAAGGGTGCACCCAATCAATCACAAAAGCAATAGAATGGTATCGAAGAAATGTGTCCGATCGGAGGAATGACCTCACTTGGCTCGGCATGGCTCCTGTTTTAGCCACATCAAGCTGACTCACGGGAGTCAGGGCCACGTAAATACCATATGGAATCATTACCAAACCACCCTACTTCATTCTGGAATCTCCACCACGTACACAATTGTTAAAGTGGTTTTCAGTATTGGTAGGGAGTATGACAATATCCGATCCCGGTCTCTTTAACAACCAAACGTTATTATAACACCGTGGTCATTTCATTTCAAATCATATTTCAAAACCAAAATATCATATCTATTTAAAACCTATATCAATACGATATCATTATTCACTTAAAATAATATTCATTTCCAAAATCATAACACTTCCCAAAATTATAACACTTATGAAATTATAACATTTTGAAACCATAACACTTAGGAAATCATAACACTTGGAAATCATAACACTTTGAAATCATAATACTTTCCAATCAAACAATTTAGATATAGAAAATAGTATATGTAATAAAATAGATTATAAAATAAGAATAGTTTTTATAGTAAGATAGTTTATATAATAAAATAGTTGTATATTAAAATAGTTATAAATTAAAAGAGTTTATATTCAAATAATTGGTATATTAAAATAGTTTTATATTAAAAATAGTTTATATTAAAAATAATTCATAAAGTAAAATATCTTTATATATTAAAATACTTTATATAAAATAATAATAGTTTCCTTAAATTTCACAAGTCGATTAAGATCAATTCGAATTCCAAAAATTCAATTTAATTTAATCTCAATTCACCAATTTCAATTCAGTTCAAAACCATTTAAAATTTATATCGATTTCAAATATATATATACTACAATTTAAACCATTTCAATTTCAATAGATTTCAAAGCTTAAATTCATTTATATTTTAAATTCCACTTAACTATTATTTAATATTGAAAAATTCACTTAGTCAATCCAGTATCATTTAAATAAAACCTTAAATTAAAATTTATATAAATATCCCCTTCAATTTATTTATTTGAAATATTCATTTAGTCATTTAAATCAAAATCAAGTTATAAATCATATTTTTAAAATCTCAAATTTAAATAAATTTCAAATCGGTTTTATTTAAGTATTCAAATAAATTTCAAATTAATTTCTATTTCTCTTTCCAACTTAATTTATTAAAATTATCATAAAATCTATATTAAACATATAGTATCTTAAAATCAATATTTATTAAAACCGCATATATTTCTTTTCAAAACCTTGGGAATCATTTTCAATATATATATATATATATATATATATATACCAATGGTGTCTGTATATAATTTTCTATCATATGGTCAAATGATACGGATATTTATCATTTCAATCAGCAATTTAAATATCTACGGGTATATATCTTTTCAACCCGCAATCCCAAATTCAATTCAATTAAAATCGCTTGGGTTTATCATTTCAACCCATAACGATTTTCTCCTATTCTACAATATCGTTCGGGTATGTATCATTTCAACCCATAGGGAATTCTATACTACCAGGGAACTTGCAGAGTAAGAACAGTGATGATAATAATATAACATATCAACAATAGAGATATATCATCAGTGATAAATAAAACAAAATATAAACAACAAGATATGGTGTCATATCCCACAAGTGCACAATTACAGGCAATAGCATATCATATATAACAATTAAATAATTCACAGTTCAAATTAGCAGCATATTTCAATTGTCGTTTCAATTGAAATCAAATTTAATAAATATAAGAACGTTAATCGTGAGTGATTGCTCACCTTTCGAGGCTAGAGATGAACGATAATGAGATGAGTTACGAATCCAAGCACGAATTTCAAAGCGAAGCTAAACTGACATGAATTCGACGATCAAAGCTGATAACAGAAATCGATGAGAGCAAATCAAAACTGGATCGATGAAGACCAATATATAAGTGAATTGATATAGCTATAACATAAAAAAATTGAATATATATACAAAATCATATTCTAATTTCAACACATATTAAATAAAAAATATATATATACATGTGTTTCAAAAAACGTTGTTTAAACTAAAACTCAAATATTAAAGTTAAACATACATATATATAATAAATTTTGTATCCGTACATTAGAACTTATCAATTTAACATATATATTTATATAATTTATAAAATATATAACTCAGAACATATATATATATATATATATATATACACTATATAACAATATATCAACTTATAATACATACTTAATATATATAACAAACAACTTCCCTATAGCCTATAACATGTATATACAACACAAATTATAGACATGTACACCACATACCCACGTAAACATATAGACTACCCTTTTTAAACTAATATAACTCACATTTATATGTAAGAATCGACTCACATATACAAATATGTGACCTGTATATATATATATATATATAATGTATAACAATACTTTTAAACAATGAATATACTACTTCTATAATGTAATATATATACTTTCCAGTAACTTACTGTAACAACCAATATTTTTAACAAATAATTTTAAATTGAAATTTATTTGAAACTTTAATTTTTAAATCATTTTAAATTGAAATATTGGAATTTTCCAATGAAATTTGGATTTTGTTGTAATTTATTTTCCAAATATAATAGAATAATGTTTTTCTGAAAATTTTATATTTTGGTCAACTTTGGTCAAACTTTGACTTTCAGTTGAAATTTTTAAATTTGAATTTTAAATTTCTAATCTTTTTCTTTTAAACTGTATTTAATCTTGATATTCGTTCTGCTTTTCGTTTCGTCAAATTCTGTTTTATACTTTTTAAATTGAATGAAATTTAGCGTTTTACATGCAATTATTTTTCAGTATCTCATTGTTATTTCCTATTTCATTTCTACTGTCTATATTTTTCATTTTATTATTTTCATTTCTCTACTTTCTATGTTTCTTTTATTTTATTTTGGCTTGGAAATTCAAGAGGCTTGTGTTACTTGTGTTTAATTGAAGCCTCTTCATTTTCTACCCTTTTCCTTTCTTTAGCCGTTCATTCCTCTAACCCTAGCCATCCACTTCCCTTCTCAAATCACGTACAAACTTCTCAACTCATCTCCTCTTTCTTATTTGCTTCCTTAAGAAAACTTTACGGTAAATCCTTCCTCTTTTTTTCTCTTTTCCTTTTCTCTTTTCCTCCTTATTCTAGTTCGGCCTCCACCATCACCATGCCCTGGCCGACCTCAACTCCACCCCAAGCACCACCATATGACCGACCTTCATCCACCACCACAATCCCTTGGATGTCGTGACCTTCCATGACCTAAACCATCACCAAATGCCTTGAAACCCTAGCCGAGATCACCACATCATCCCCTCCTCCTTGTTAGCCTCGACCACCACCAACTCCACCTCCTTTGCCATGTCGTGAACCATCTCCATCTCCTAGCCATGATGACCTGACCTGATCCAAATTTTGAACCCATGGCCGAGCACATTAGCCATAGGGCCGAACCCAATTAGCCATTGACCTTTCACTTGCCTTGCCTCCTTGCATTCCAACCCCTACCTTTTCATATTCCAATGCTTTGCCTTCCATTTTCTAGCCATGGCCGTGCATATATGCTTCATAACCATGATGGCCAAGCATGCTTTAATGATGGTTAAGCCCATTTTCTTAGTGGCCGAGCCCACCTACCTTGGTAGAGTCCACTTTGTTTCATTTTGATTCATATTTTCACATTGTTTTGATGTATTGTTATGTGCTGAATCATATTCTTATATATGTTTTGTAATTGTTTGTTACAAGATTGAATCTTGGCTTTCCATCCATAGGTATTTGATTCGTGCTTTTTCGTGCTTTTTGGAGTAGTTTGTCTTGTGTTTAATTATTGTCTCTAGCTTCAAAAAGGTGAGTTTATCACTCTCGATAAATCGTACTTATATATTTGTGAAACGATGACAAGTGGATGCGTAGTATTGATATGCTATGTTGCTATAAATTCATATATGCTTGTGATATATTATATGATGTTATAACCTGATTTTATACCTGTTGCATCACCTGACATCATATGATAGGTTTTGCGGTTTATTTATTTTCTGTTTTCTCACACTGCAAGTTCCCTTTTCACTATGTGTTGAAATGATACATACCCGAACGGACATTAGAATAGGGAAAAATCGTTATGAGCTAAAATGATAGGGTCAAGTGATTTTTATTTTATTTGACTTGGGATTGCGAGTTTGAAATGATAGAACCCGGATTTTTCGTTTTAAATTACGGATTGAAATGATACATATCTGTATCACTTGTCCTAGGCTAGAAAATATTATACAGACCCATAGTTTATTTTAAATAATAGTTTTCTGAAATTTTGAAGTATTTTGAAATATTAAATATATGTGATTTTGAACTTAAGTTTGATAATAGTTTTCTAAAACTTTAAGTATTTTGAAACATTAAATATATGTGATTTTGAACTTAAGTTTGATATAATAGTTTTCTGAAACTTTAAGTATTTTGAAATATTAAATATATGTGATTTTGAACTTAAGCTTGATATCATAGTTTTTTGAAATTTTTTAAGTATTTGGAATTTAAATTATCTGAGATTTTAACTTAAATTGGATTTAAATGATTTAAATAAATTTTATAGCGATTTTCTGTAAGTTAAAGTGTATAAGCAAATTAATGATTGAAAATGTAAATTTTGATTTGACTTAATAATTGAAAATTTAGTGTTAAATGGAATTTTAAGCTTAACTTAGCGATAAGAATATTTTATTTATGAAATGGGTATTTTAAATAAAGCATTAAGTTATTTGTTAAAATAAAAGTTAAGTAAATTAATGTATTTTGACTTGATAAATGAATTATAATTTAAATTGGATATTAGTTAAATAAATGTTATGTTATTAAAAATTATAAGTTAAGTAATATCCAAATAAATAATTTTGAAAAGTGAAATAAGTTCGATAAGTTAAAAATGATAAAAGTTGAAGATATATTGTTTTAAAGTTTTATAATTAACTTATAACAGAAATTGTAGCATTTCAGAAATGCTGTGATTTTTATGTACTGTTTTCCAATCTACCACTATACTTACTGTAACACTTCAGATGTGCTGTTGTTTTTGAAGTAGAACTGTTTTGAAATAATAATATAGCTACTGTAACACTTTATAAGTGCTGTTATTTCCGAAGTAGAACTGTTTTGAAATAATAATATAGCTACTGTAACACTTCAGAAGTGCTGCTGTTTCTGAAATTGAAATGTTTTTGAAATAATAATATAGCTACTATAACACTTTATAAGTGCTGCTGTTTCTGAAATTGAACTGTTCTGAAAAAATAATTTAGCTACTGCACTTTATAAGTGCTGTTGTTTCTGATATTACAATGTTTTTTTGAAATTGTTATAATTGAATGAATGAACTTAGAAATGCTACAATTTTGGAAATTGAATAATTGATTTGAAAGTATATTGACTTCAGGTTTAAATGGTTTAAATGAATATGTTATGATTCAAAGTGTTATGAATTTCAAGGTTTGATTTCCAAGGCGTTTTGATTTTTAAGACTTATGATTTTGAAAGCATTATAACTTTGGAAAGTGATATGATTCTTGAAATGGATATAATTGAAGAGAAAATGGTATTGTTTTGATATGGCTTAAAATAGATATGTTTTAATTTGAAAATATAAACCATTTGGAAATTTATAACCACGGGTTATAATAACGATTGGTTGTTAAAGAGACCGGGATCGGATATGAACATACTCTCCGTCGATACCGAAAACCACTTTAACAACTGTGTACGCGGTGGAGATTCCAGAATGAAGTAGGATGGTGGCGACGATTCCTATTGAGGTATATACGTGGACCCGACTCCCGTGAGTTGGCATAAGGTGGCTAAAACAGGAGCGATTGATGGGCCAATGAGGTAGCTCCTCTGATCGGACACATTCCATCGTATACCATTCTATTACTTTGTGATTGATTTGATGGCCATCCTCGATTTTTGATTTAGGAGTGTGTTCCGAGGTGGACGGTAATGGCTGCTATGCATTACCACCAACCCGGATGCGTAATTGGTATATCTACCTTGGCATTGCCTCATTGTGCCGTGTCACCTACCATAGCGAGCTTTACTATGAGTTTGTTTTGTACCATACCCATGGAGTGCCCTCTGACGATGCCCAGTGCGGGGGAGATTACGGTACTGTATAGACTATGGGAATATAAAAATGTGTTAAGGTGGAAAATGTAAAGCCTTAATGCTATTTTGATAGTTTACTTTACTTTAGACATTATTATAATAGCGTATATTACTACATAGTAGATTGTTTAACGGATCCTTAAAGGATTGGCGATCCCAAGCATCCTTTAAGTTACTTGTGCATTTCTATTACAGTCCACTTGAGTTGGTTTACATTGTATAAGTATGTATGTCCTGACTCGAGTGTTTTGTGTTTTGCTTTACGCTCGGGTCAGACTGAGCTGTACCCGTATTCGAGACTCACCTTTGGAGTTGGAGCTTCGCTTGGATCCATCTATTGATTCTACTTTCAGTCATTCAGTTGATTCCAGTGATGTATTCAGATCTTGTATTTGACTATTGTATTGAGACACCTTTGTATTCGTAAACTCTGTTGTATCTAGTTTAAATCTATTATACATATAGTAGCTTCATGAACTACTATGCTTTTGTTTCCGCTGCATTATTGTTATATTACTCTGTGTCTGTGATTCTATGATTATTTATTTACTGTATATATTGAGTTTTGCCAAATTTTAAATTAACAATCTGATATTTTGAGCAATTCAAATAAAACATGTATGGATACGAATGGTTGAAAATTTCAGGTCGTTAGAGTTGGTATCAGAGCCAGGTTTAGGCAAAACTCAGCATATAGAGTAGATTTAATTACAGAGTCACTTTCGTTCGAGCTTGAATTCCTTCTTCTTCGATCCAGTTTCCCTTGAATTTTGGAAAGTCCCCTCGATTCTAGAATCCATTCTTTTCTCTCCCTATTCGTATCCTTCTGGATTTTTGAGTATTCCATAACTCTATTCAATAGGTATTGATTCACCGGAGATTCCTTTATCTTCGATTTACTATGCTGCTATCTCTTGCGATATTCGAATTCTATCATTTGAGATCGAATGTCGATTTGCTTCTGAATTCTACCTCGATCTTATGTGAAGTCACGGTTGACCGGTTAAGGTTGTCCGCGATTTATATAAGTCTAACCATTTTTCTTCTCTCTTTGAAATCTATTTATCTTCCTATCGAGCCTACCTTCCAGTCGAATTCTTTTGGTTAGGATCCCTCTATATTTGAACCTCTATCCTCTCTTTGAAATCTATCCTTGAATCATCGGAAGAGGGAGTGTATTTTGTATCTTGTTATTAATATTAAAATGTTTATATATTGTGTTGTTTGAGTTGTTGATGTTTATTTGGGCTTTCGACCGATTCGTCTGATCAACGCTATCGATAGGATCTCCAAAATACTTGGACAGAGCAAACTGACACAATATTATTTTCTAATTTGATAAATAAAATTAATTTGTATGTTCATATTGTATATATATAAGTAGAATTTCTGGAATTTGATAAGTTAAATAAAATTGGTTGTTTAAAATGGTAATATTTAATTTTCACTTATTGTTCTATAAATGAATTTATAAATATGGTTTATAAAGTGATTTGAAAATTTAAATGAATTTAAATCTAGAATTTGAGAATTTAATTTCTGATAATTTCAAACTCTGGTTTTAAAGTTTTTAAATGTATATTGTTTAAAGTATTTTCGAATAGAAATCATTTCAGGTCAGTACTCTCTTCTTTTGTCGCTGGAAAATATTTTCGGTGATGACGGCCGCATCATCGACATTCATTTTCGAGTTTCGAAGTGGAGAGACCATTCGGTAGCTTTGCTACAGTTTTGTGTTGGAAATTCAATTGATTTTAATTTCTTAAGTATGATTTGATTTATATATATAGGTATATTATTTTAAATTGATTTGATTTGATATATATATTATATACATTTATCTCTTAATGGTTTGAAATGAATCGGAAATTTAATGCTTTAATTTATATTAAAGGATGATTTTAATTATAGATAAATTCAATATATTTGAATAAATATTTAAGTATAAATAATTGAATTGGGAAAAAAAATTCTTGTATAATCCTCTATCGCATTCTAATATAACTTACCTTAATTATACAAAAGTTAACTATTTAATGGAATTTTATACAATATAAAATGATGATAAAGAAATTTTAAATAATTTGAGTGGTTAAAATGAGTATGATCAGAAGGGATATTATGCTAATAGTTGCCCTTCTTCAGTTGGTAATGCTGTTCCTCCTTCTGCTCCCGCTCCTAGTGATACCCAAGGTACCCTTCCGGGCATCTTTTCTTTATTTCATCATCCTGTTCATGTTTTATTTGATACTGGAGCTTTCCATAGTTTTAGATCTGTAGATCTTTGTGATAAGTTTGAACATTTCCTTTCTCCTGAGAGTGTTCTAGTAGTTTCTATGTTCTGGGTCTCGACGCTTTTGATTTGTTGCTTGGAGGTGATTGGCTGAAGAGACATGAAGCCGTTATCTCCTGGAAAACCCAAACTGTTTCTCTTGTTGATGATTTTGGTAATTCTTTGGTTATACAGTGCCGTATGCCTCAGGATTTTGCTAGCAGCTTTATTTATTCTTTTGATTCTTCTCCTGGTGATCTTTCTTCGACTCCTATGGTCAAACTCTATCCCGATGTATTTGGTGAAGTCACTGCTTTACCCCTAAGCGGGAAATTTAATATCGTATCGATCTTATTCTTGGAGCTATTGTTTTCTCTCAGCTTGACCTTGACTCAGACTTTCACCAGCTCAGAGTTGCTGAGGAAAGTATTCCCAAGACTGCTTTTCGTACTGAGAATGGTTTCTATGAATGGTTAGTCATGCCTCTCGGTTTGACTAATGCTCCTGCTTTCTTTGTTGATCTTATAAATCGTGTCTGCCGTGATGTGCTTAACAAATTTGTTCTAGTCTTTGTTTATGATATTCTCGTCTTCTCTAAGTCTATGGAGGAGCATGATCCCCATTTGAGCTTTGTTCTGGAGACTCCTAGGGGTCATCAGCTGAAAGCTAAATTCTCGAAATGTCATTTCTGGAAGGATGAAGTCCAATTTCTTGGGCATATTGTTTCTGGTAATGGAGTTTCTGTTGATCCAGTTATGATCGCTGCGATCAATGTAAGTCTTTCTTTTCCTTCTTTCTCTCTTTATCATTCAATTATTCTGTCTTTTCTGTTGTCCTTATATCTCTCCCTATTCTGTACAGGATTGGGAAACTCCTAGGACCCCTTTTGATATTCGTAGTTTTCTGGGCCTTACCGGTTATTATCGAAGATTCATTAAGAATTTTGCTCGGATTGCTGCACTTTTCCTTGCTTTGACCCGTAAGAATGTTAAGGTTTACGAGAGTATTTGGGTTATGGTGGATAGACTGACCAAGTCCGCTCATTTCATTCCGATCAAGTCTATTCGCTCTGCTTCCTATTTGGCTATGATCTATGCGAGGGAGATTGTTCATCTTCATAGTGTTTCTATCAGTATCACTTATGATAGAGATCCCATATTCACCAGTCAGGTTTGGAGAGTTTTAGGAATCTTTGGGTACTCACCTGAATCTGAGCACTGCTTACCATCCACAGACCGACGGTCAAACGGAAACAGTGAATCAAATTATAGAGGATCTTCTTCGGGCTTGTGTTCTTGATTATGGAGGATCTTGGGAAGATCATCTCCATCTTGTGAAATTTACCTATAACAACGGTTATCAGGTATAATTTCAATTTTCTATTTTACCTTGTCTTTAATCCTCTATCTATCTTATTTTATCTTTTATACCCAGGCTAGTATTACAATGTCTCCATTTGTTGCTCTTTACGGACGACCTTGCAGATCTTTATCTTGCTGGATTGAATCTGGTAATCGTTCGATTCATTGGTCCTTTCTGCATCTTAGAGAGGGTTGGTTCTTTGGCTTATCGCCGGATTTTCCTGTGAAGTTTTCTGGAGTGCATATGTATTCCATTGTTTCGCATCCTTGTCGGTATCTTCATGATCCATCTCTTATTGTTTCACCTTCTTCTCTCGAGAGTTTGGATATTGAATCAAACCTGACTGTCGAGAGGAAGCCACTTCGTATTGTCAATTGTGGTACGAAGCAGCTGAGAAGGAAATCTGTCATCCTGGTCATAGTGCAGTGATGTACTGATGATCGGAATTGTACCTGCAGACGGAGGAGAGCATACGTACTTCGAATCCGGAATTGTTTGATTTTAGGTATTATTCTCCGTTCTATCTTATCTTTCTTTGTTTTTCCGTGTCTCGTTCCTTTTCTAGGACGAAAAGTTTTGAGTGGGGGAGAGTGTAACTACCCATATTTTTAACAAATAATTTTAAACAGAAATTTATTTGAAACTTTGATTTTTAAATCATTTTAAATTGAAATATTGGAATTTTCCAATGTAATTTTGGATTTTGTAGTAATTTATTTTCCAAATATAATAGAATAATGTTTTTCTGAAAATTTTATATTTTGGTCAACTTTGGTCAAACTTTGACTTTCAGTTGAATTTTTTAAATTTGAATTTTAAATTTCTAATCTTTTTCTTTTAAACTGTATTTAATCCTGATATTCATTCTGCTTTTCGTTTCGTCAAATTCTGTTTTATACTTTTTAAATTGAATGAAATTTAACGTTTTACATGCAATTATTTTTCAGTATCTCATTGTTATTTCTTATTTCATTTCTATTGTCTATATTTTTCATTTCTCTACTTTCTATTTTTCTTTTATTTGATTTTGGCTTGGAAATTCAAGAAGCTTGTGTTACTTGTGTTTAATTGAAGCCTCTTCATTTTCTACCCTTTTCCTTTCTTTAGCCGTTCATTCCTCTAACCCTAGCCGTCCACTTCCCTTCTCAAATCACGTACAAACTTCTCAACTCATCTCCTCTTTCTTATTTGCTTCCTTAAGAAAACTTTACGGTAAATCCTTCCTCTTTTTTTCTCTTTTCCTTTTCTCTTTTCCTCCTTATTCTAGTTCGGCCTCCACCATCACCATGCCCTGGCCGACCTCAACTCCACCCCAAGCACCACCATATGACCGACCTTCATCCACCACCACAATCCCTTGGATGTCGTGACCTTCCATGACCTAAACCATCACCAAATGCCTTGAAACCCTAGCCGAGATCACCACATCATCCCCTCCTCCTTGTTAGCCTCGACCACCACCAACTCCACCTCCTTTGCCATGTCGTGAACCATCTCCATCTCCTAGCCATGATGACCTGACCTGATCCAAATTTTGAACCCATGGCCGAGCACATTAGCCATAGGGCCGAACCCAATTAGCCATTGACCTTTCACTTGCCTTGCCTCCTTGCATTCCAACCCCTACCTTTTCATATTCCAATGCTTTGCCTTCCATTTTCTAACCATGGCCGTGCATATATGCTTCATAACCATGATGGCCAAGCATGCTTTAATGATGGTTAAGCCCATTTTCTTAGTGGCCGAGCCCACCTACCTTGGTAGAGTCCACTTTGTTTCATTTTGATTCATATTTTCACATTGTTTTGATGTATTGTTATGTGCTGAATCATATTCTTATATATGTTTTGTAATTGTTTGTTACAAGATTGAATCTTGGCTTTCCATCCACAGGTATTTGATTCGTGCTTTGTCGTGCTTTTTGGAGTAGTTTGTCTTGTGTTTAATTATTGTCTCTAGCTTCAAAAAGGTGAGTTTATCACTCTCGATAAATCGTACTTATATATTTGTGAAACGATGACAAGTGGATGCGTAGTATTGATATGCTATGTTGCTATAAATTCATATATGCTTGTGATATATTATATGATGTTATAACCTGATTTTATACCTGTTGCATCACCTGACATCATATGATAGGTTTTGCGGTTTATTTATTTTCTGTTTTCTCACACTGCAAGTTCCCTTTTCACTATGTGTTGAAATGATACATACCCGAACGGACATTAGAATAGGGAAAAATCGTTATGAGCTAAAATGATAGGGTCAAGCGATTTTTATTTCTTGTATGAAATCGTTATGAGCTAAAATGAACGAACATTGAATGAAATTTAACGTTTTACACGCAATTATTTTTCAGTATCTCATTGTTATTTCTTATTTCATTTCTATTGTCTATATTTTTCATTTCTCTACTTTCTATTTTTCTTTTATTTGATTTTGGCTTGGAAATTCAAGAAGCTTGTGTTACTTGTGTTTAATTGAAGCCTCTTCATTTTCTACCCATTTCCTTTCTTTAGCCGTTCATTCCTCTAACCCTAGCCGTCCACTTCCCTTCTCAAATCACGTACAAACTTCTCAACTCATCTCCTCTTTCTTATTTGCTTCATGAAGAAAACTTTACAGTAAATCCTTCCTCTCTTTTTTTTCTCTTTTCCTTTTCTCTTTTCCTCCTTATTCTAGTTCGGCCTCCACCATCACCTTGCCCTGGCTGACCTCACCTCTACCCCAAGCACCACCATATGACTGGCCTTCATCCACCACCACCATCCCCTGGATGCTGTGACCTTCCATGACCCAAACCCATCACCAAATGCCTTGAAACCCTAGCCGAGATCACCACATCATCCCCTCCTCCTTGTTAGCCTCGGCCACCACCAACTCCACCTCCTTTGCTATGCCGTGAACCATCTCCATCTCCTAGCCGTGATGACCTAACCTGATCCAAATTTTGAACCAATGGCCGAGCACATTAGACATAGGTCCGAACCCAATTAGCCCTTGAGCTTTCACTTGCCTTACCTCCTTGCATTCCAACTCCTACCTTTTCATATTCCAATGCTTTGCCTTCCATTTTCTAACCATAGCCGTGCATATATGCTTTATAACCATGATGGCCGAGCATGGTTTGATGATGGTCAAGCCCATTTGCTTAGTGGCCGAGCCCACCTACCTTGGTAGAGTCCACTTTGTTTCATTTTGATTCATATTTTCACATTGTTTTGATGTATTGTTATGTGTTGAATCGTATTCTTATATATGTTTTGTAATTGTTTGTTACAAGATTGAATCTTGGCTCTCCATCCACTCGTATTTGATTCGTGCTTTGTCATGCTTTTCGAAGTAGTTTGTCTTGTGTTTGATTGTTGTCTCTAGCTTCAAAAAGGTGAGTTTATCACTCTCGACAAATCGTACGTATATATTTGTGAAACGATGACAAGTGGATGTGTAGTATTGATATGCTATGTTGCTATAAATTCATATATGCCTGTGATATGATTATATGATGTTATAACCTGATTTTATACCTGTTGCATCACCTGACATCATATGATAGGTTTTGCGGTTTATTTATTTTCTGTTGTCTCACACTGTAAGTTCCCTTTTCACTGGGTTGAAATGATACATACCCGAACGGACATTAGAATAGGGAAAAATCGTTATGAGATGAAATGATAGGATCAAGCAATTTTTATTTTATTTGACTTGGGATTGCGGGTTTGAAATGATAGAACCCGGATTTTTCGTTTTAAATTACAGATTGAAATGATACATATCCGTATCACTTGACCTAGGCTAGAAAATATTATACAGACCCGTGGTTTATTTTAAATAATAGTTTTCTAAAATTTTTAGGTATTTTGAAATATTAAATATATGTGATTTTGAACTTAAGTTTGATATAATAGTTTTCTAAAACTTTAAGTATTTTGAAATATTAAATATATGTGATTTTGATTTTGAACTTAAGTTTGATATAATAGTTTTTTGAAACTTTAAGTATTTTGAAATATTAAATATATGTGATTTTGAACTTAAGTTTGATATCATAGTTTTCTAAATTTTTTTAAGTATTTGGAATTTAAATTATTTGAGATTTTAACTTAAATTAGATTTAAATGATTTAAATAAATTTTATAGTGATTTTCTGTAAGTTAAAGTGTATAAGCAAATTAATGATTGAAAATGTAAATTTTGATTTGACTTAATAATTGAAAATTTAGTGTTAAATGGAATTTTAAGCTTAACTTAGTGATAAGAATATTTTATTTATGAAATGGGTATTTTAAATAAAGCATTAAGTTATTTGTTAAAATTAAAGTTAAGTAAATTAATGTATTTTGACTTGATAAATGAATTATAATTTAAATTGGATATTGGTTAAATAAATGTTATGTTATTAAAAATTATAAGTTAAGTAATATCCAAATAAATAATTTTGAAAAGTGATAAGTTTGATAAGTTAAAAATGATAAAAGTTGAAGATATATTATTTTAAAGTGTTATAATTAACTTATAACAGAAATTGTAGCATTTCAGAAATGCTGTGATTTTTATGTACTGGTTTCCAATCTACCACTATACTTACTGTAACACTTTAGAAGTGCTGCTGTTTCTGAAGTAGAACTGTTTTGAAATAATAATATAGCTACTGTAACACTTTATAAGTGCTGTTATTTCTGAAGTAGAACTGTTTTGAAATAATAATATAGCTATCAGAAGTGTTGCTGTTTCTGAAATTGAACTATTTTTGAAATAATAATATAGCTACTGTAACACTTTATAAGTGCTGCTGTTTCTGAAATTGAACTGTTTTGAAATAATAATATAGCTACTATAACACTTTATAAGTGCTGTTGTTTCTGAAATAACAATGTTTTTTTGAAATTGTTATAATTGAATGAATGAACTTAGAAATGCTATAATTTTGGAAATTGAATAATTGATTTAAAAGTATATTGACTTCATGTTTAAATGGTTTAAATGAATATGTTATGATTTCAAAGTGTTATGAATTTCAAGGTTTGATTTCCAAGGCATTTTGATTTTTAAGACTTATGATTTTGAAAGCATTATAACTTTGGAAAGTGATATGATTCTTGAAATGGATATAATTGAAGAGAAAATGGTATTGTTTTATATGGCTTAAAATAGATATGTTTTGATTTGAAAATATAAACCATTTGGAAATTTACAACCACGGGTTATAATAACGATTGGTTGTTAAAGAGACCAGGATCGGATATGGACATACTCTCTATCGATACCGAAAACCACTTTAACAATTGTGTACGCGGTGGAGATTCCAGAATGAAGTAGGATGGTGGCGACGATTCCTATTGAGGTATATATGTGGACCCGACTCCTATGAGTTGGCATAAGGTGGCTAAAACAGGAGCGATTGACGGGCCAATGAGGTAGCTCCTCTGATCGGACACATTCTATCGTATACCATTCTATTACTTTGTGATTAATTTGATGGCCATCCTCGATTTTTGATTTGGGAGTGTGTTCCGAGGTGGGCGGTAGTGGCTGCTATGCGTTACCACCAGCCCGGATGCGTAATTGGTATATCTACCCTGGCATTGCCTTGTTGTGCCGTGTCACCTACCATAGCGAGCTTTACTACCAGTTTGTTTTGTACCAAACCTATTTAGTGACCTCTGACGACGCCCAGTACGGGGGAGATTACGGTACTGTATAGACTATGGGAATATAAAAATGTGTTAAGGTGGAAAATGTAAAGCCTTAACGCTATTTTGATAGTTTACTTTACTTTAGACATTATTATAATATCGTATATTACTACGTAGTAGATAGTTTAACGGATCCTTAAAGGATGGGTGATCCCAAGCATCCTTTAAGTTACTTATGCATTTCTATTACAGTTCACTTGAGTTGGTTTACATTGTATAAGTATGTATGTCCTGACTCGAGTGTTTTGTGTTTTGCTTTACGCTCGGGTCAGACTGAGCTGTACCAGTATTCGAGACTCATCTTTGGAGTTGGAGCTTTGCTTGGATCCATCTATTGTTTCTGCTTTCAGTCATTCAGTTGATTCCAGTGATGTATTCAGATCTTGTATTTGATTATTGTATTGAGACACCTTTGTATTCGTAAACTCTGTTGTATCTGGTTTAACTCTGTTATATATATAGTAGCTTCTTGAGCTACTATGCTTTTGTTTCCGCTGCATTATTGTTATATTACTCTGTGTCTGTGATTCTGTGATTATTTATTTACTGTATATATTGAGTTTTTCTAAATTTTAAATTAACAATCTGATATTTTGAGCAATTCAAATCCGACATGTATGGATTCGAATGGTTGAAAATTTTAGGTCGTTAGAGTCTGAATCAGAACATGATATATATATATATATATATATATATATATATAAGTACAGCCTACATACAATACTTTAAAAACATATAAACTGACACCGTATAAACAACTATATATATGAACTATCATATATACTGATATACGAACCATCTATAATATAATAGAATATATAAATCAGTAAGCAAAAATCCACCTTTTCATTATCCTTAAAAGTCAGACAGACAAAAAAAATGAAATCCTTACATTATATATATGTAGTCTGTACATACCCTCACTCAACTAAGAACTTACTTCTATAAAACCATATATATTACTCTTTAAAACTATGGAAATCATTTCAGAATATTTATATAATTCTGTGTAGGAAAAATATAAAATCAAAGAGCCCACTATAACAGCTTGAATATAAACTTCTTAAATCATAGTATATATAAACACAAGTTGAATTATCACAAAGCAATGAAAAAAAGAAAACAATAGAAGGAAACAAAATCGAGTATAAAATCAATATACATATATATTACTATATATAAACTCATGTACATAATATATTTTAAAAATTCAAGTAAACTAACAGACAGTACAACATATATGTATATTAATATATATAGCTAACGTATTGTATTTTTATCATAACAACTAGTATATATACAAAATCTTATAACCTACATATATATATGTATTAACAAAATTTACTGACTTGCATAATATATATATAGACTAATATATGTAAACAGATATATATATATATACAACTAATATGTAATATATATACTTAAGTAATATACGAAAAAAAAGTAGGTGGGAAGACGTGCTTCCTCGAATACATATTAAAACTATATATATATAATTTATAATAAGAGGAAGAGCTACCGTGCTTGGCAAAGAGAACGAGGCAGGCTGTGGGGTTCCTCGGCTAGAGGGGAGGAGCATTGGTGAGGCCAGGGGTAGGTGCGGCATGGAAAAGGTGGAGAGAAGCTCGGTGGGCTGTATTGCATGGGGATGGAAAACGAGGTGAGCTCGGAGGGACCGGGTCGAGTCTGGGGAGGCCACGCGGGGAGAGAGGGGGAGGTAAGTGCGACAGTGGACGTGGAGCTACTAGCCAGTTCGGTGGTGCTTGTGGGGTGGTGGCAGATCGCGGAGAGGGCGAGGTGGAAGGCGCTGGGGAGGTGTGGAGCTTCATTTGATAAAAAAAATTCAAAAGAAAAAGGAGGAGAGCAGGGAGGTGGAGGTAAAGTAAATAGCAATGTCTAAATGAGTGACAGCAAAATATACGAAGCATTTGTATTAAATAATATTTTCGAACGGAACCATAAATGAGAGAGAGACGTGGGCTAGAGAAAACTATATAAAATGAAGGAAATTTCAACGGTCAAGTCCTTAGATTCAGCTGAGAATTTTGAAGAAATTTATTATTATGGTCTGGACCGCACGTTTCAAAATTTGAAAAGGTAAGAAAGTGGAAAGTCACAATTTACGGTACCGTTCACGAACCGTTTTATCGCTTCCATCGCGTACCAGACCTCAAAATTTAGAAATAAACATACTGCGGAAATCAGCACGATGAGGTAAATAGAATGGTACACAAATATCAACGATATGACCATCCTATCAAAAGTCAATATTCGGTACCAAAAATGCTGCAAATTCGTTGAAAATAAGATAAACGAAGCTAGAGGATTCCAAATTTGACGAAATGAATTATGACGTCTCACTCCAAAAAGGATTTACAAATTTATTATAAAAAAATATTCAGGTTTTGAAAATATTTTATTATCATCTATTATTAACTGATTTAAATTTTAAATAAATTTACACAAGAAAATAAACTTTCATATTTTCAGATGAAAATTTACCATTTGCTATGTTTATATAGACGTATTCCAAATAATCAAATTTTATTTCAAAATTCAATTATTTAAAAATTTCACAAAAATTCAGTTAATTACGTTATAAACCGTTAAAATTTACGGGTCGTTACATTTAGTTTCGAATAGGTTCTTTCCTTTATTATCCTTTGGGAGTGTAGAACTTAGGATTTAACCTATGGATGGTAGGATTTGATGTAAACATGTTAATAGAACATGTTATGAATGATGTATGCTAGTGGTTCCAAGTGTTTACTAGTGGATACTAATGGACGCATATACTTACACTAGGCACTATTATCTTTTAGGGATCGGCCTAACTAGGACACTAAAGCATATGCATATGGATATATGCGCATTTTATTCTATTTTCCATGGTTGCTATAAATGGATGATTTTCACATGGTTGTTGCATTTGGATGACGTTTGTAGCACGCATATAGAATTATCAATTATCATTAGGAAATTTTTGCATTCATTTGGATACATGGCATAGACATGATTGCATAAAAGGAGGTCAACTAAATCAGTGGACCGCCTAATCTTTTGCATTAGTTAGGACATTTACACTACACTAATTGCATAATTATTATAAATTGCATTAGAAAAACTTAAGGACAATGGATGAATGGTTGATGGTTGAGTAGTTGATTGTTTTACTGGACGAAATCCCTTAAGGAGGGGAGAATGTAACAACCCGAAATTTAACCCACAATAATTAATTCATTAATTAATATAATAATAAAATAACTTTGTGAAATTATCAGAATTGAACCATGGGAATTGCACCATTGTGTCTGTGGTAATTTTCTGGTCAATTTCCATATATAGAACGTTAGAAACCGAGCTAATATGACCAAGATACAAAATAAGCAAAAATAGAAGAGAATATATATATATATATATATATATAAGGCAGGTCGATCGGCCGGTCGAAATGGGCACCAGGCGGTCGACCGCCTGGTCAACCCGCCTCTCTTAATTACAAACGAATGAACGTTCATTCGTTCGAACGTTCCAGAGAGAATTTTGCCGACTTAATGACATGTTTTGCATTCTTTACCTCGATCTGGCCCTTCCATTCTTGCATCCGATGTCTCCCTTTCATCCTATGACGTGGTTGCATCCCATTCAATCTTCAAAATCCAATGGTCTGAGATCCGCTTTTACCCTTATAAATAGACCAATAGACCTAACACTTTTTCTCATTCTAGGTTTTCTCCAATTGGGTTCACCTTTCTAGGAAGGACCCTAAACGGAATAATTTTTCCTAGGAGAAAATCGTTATAAATTAAATTATTTTACAACTCTAAGTGGATCTGGGAAGACCATATGAAGAGCTTAGGACCGAAGGTGAGTGATTATAATTATTTTAGATTTCTTTAAATAATTTAAAATAATAGGGTTTCCAATAGTTGTAGTTTTACTACAATTTTTGGAATAGCCTTTTCAATAGTTTATTTATAGTTTTTAGAATTATTTTCAGTCCATTTCCTTTCAGCTATTCTTTTCACTAATTTTAGTTTATTTCTGTTAATAATAGCTTTTCCGTTTATTTACAATTTATTTATAGTATTTTAGTTTATTTACTATTATTTATACGTTATTTACATCTTCTTTCTACGCTTTGGATTTTCTTCTATTTTCAATTTTCTTTTATTCCTCCTTCTTTTTCGCGTATGGATTAGGATAGGATTAACGCAAATATGGATTAAATTGTAAGAAAAATGAAATAATGGAATATAAGATGTAAATTACAAAGACTGTAATATAAATGGAATTGGAATGAAATTATGCCTAATTGGACTGAAATTATGCCTAATTATGACATTAATTGGACTGAATTAAAAAGATTTGCCTAGTTATAACTTAGAATTATAACTAAAAAGAGTAAAAGATGAAAGAGGCTTATTTTCACACTTAGACCTTGAGTTAAGTAATAAGCATGATTATAATGTAGGTTATAATAAGAAAAAGAACAAAATAAGGCTTATTTTAAGACTTAGGTTAAATTAATAAGCACAGATGGTAGAGAAAAGTGTAAAGGCTTATTTAAATAGTTTATCTAAGTTAATAAGTAAAGATGAAAGTAGGACCTGTACCAAATAGCATTCCTTATTAGACAAAACGGTGGTCTCACATTAGCCTGAAGTGAGACGAGGGCACGCTTATGCTAAAAATGGTAGTAATTGGTCAATTAGAAGTCCAAATCATGGGAGATTTGGATAAGGGGCGCAACTAGATATTGTTTGGATGATGGGCCAGTACCAACAGCATTTCCCCTATTTTCTATGGAGACACGGCGGTCTCACATTAGCCTGAAGTGAGACGAGGGGAACGCTTATGCTGGAGTTTGAGGTAATAAGAAGACCCAATAGGTGGAGCAAAAGGTAGCATGAGCATAGTGGCAGTTACGCTTGCGACTTCCATTCTAGTGCTCAGTAATTGCTATGAGTTCCAAGCGCTTAGTATGTGTGTCTTTCGTAGACACCATTGCCTTCTGTGTAGGGAGCAGTGTATCGTCTGGATCCACAGTGGTTGCTTTGTGCATCTTTCGTAGATACCATTGGTTGTTGTGTAGGGAGTTACCTAGTCTCTGGTCCGCAGTAAGGTCTATGGAGTAGCAGGCAGATCGTAGGGTAGAATTAGGAATTCAGCCTAATTATAGGATTAGGAATTCAGCCTAATCAAAGCAGCTATCAAGAACAAGTGCAAACAATCAAAGTTAACCTATCTTATAGTTAATCGTATTTATTTCCTGTTTATCACTTTCCAATTTCCTTTGTTTCCTCTTTATATACTAGAACTGTTGTAGAGTCTATTACTTTTACTTTGCTTAAAGACTCTAGTAATTACTATCATTCACCAGACTTTTAGTCTGACCCGCAACTCTATTTTCCCCCTTCCCCCCTTAGGCAATCAAGGGTGAGGACGGTAGATTACAGTTGCTTGGAGATTTCTTGGAGGAGTTGCTACCATGTATTTCTTTTCTTTCAGTTTTTGTTCTTTCTATATACTGGCTTATTATGAGAGATATTATGTACTCTGATTTTTGAGACTATGAGTTTTTGTTTCATGAGACATATTGGATTTTTAGACATGTATGTGGTATTTGGTATTTGACTTATTTATGAAGTAATTATGAAGTTTTGTTTTAATTAAGTTATTATATTAAGTTTCCGCTATTTTTATCTATTTTTGTCTTGTGAATCTTAGTCTCTGTTAGCTTTAGTTATACCTACAACGCACCACGCCTTTAACTGTGTCCATTTGGGTATATTAAGGCGTGTGGGGTGTTTCACATGGCCTTATAAACAAGTCATAAAATGTACTTATCACCAAATCATAAATTTCACCTATCACCAAATCATAAAACATGATTATCTCCCGGATAATGTCCTTATCATCAAAATGATAAGAATAATTTTTGTTATGGTCAAATACATAAATGATGTAACGACCCTAATTTTCAGTAACATTATTTAGGATATTTAATTAGCTAAATTAAATAAAATAATGAGATGATTAGGGGAGTTAGATTTGAAATTAACAAGGGTAGCCGTGCCATGTTAACAAATGAACTAAAGATGAGTTGGAATGAAATAAAGAAGGGGTAAAATAGGAATGAGACATAGCCATATACCCTAAACTCTCATGTATGTCATACTACATGGTCATTCCATAATCCAAATTTTAAAATAGAGGCCAGCCACCATTAGAAGATAAAAGAGGAATAAAAGCTAATGGAAGAAGCAAATCAACTTAATCCACTCAAACCTCAAATGCTTAATCTTAAAGCTAAGGAGAATAATAACTATATCTCATATTTTTCTTGTTTTCGGTTCTAGAATGAAATCCGAACTATTTGCAAGTGTTTTGCCATGTTTTGATTGTAGAAATGGAGATATATGATTGTTGATGATTTATGATAATTATATAGATTTTAAGACATGTTTTAATGTGAAAACCCTATTAAATGATATCCTAATGCCTTGCGATTTTAGATTTAGATAAGAAATGATATTTTAGAGATGGGTTTCAATTTTTGTAATTTTCTAAATTAATGTGGATTTAATATTAATTTTCTAATGAGAAAATTGATTATTTGGGTTTAAAAATTATTTACGGTTAAATAATATATGTTTTGGATCTGAAATTATTATACGTTATAAAACATATTAAAAATGATTTTTTAGAATTTTTGTAGAATTTTTCCAAGTGTTTTAATATATATATAAAATTATTTAAGGTATGGGACTTAAATGTTTTATATATTAATAAAGGAGAAGGGATATTTTATAAATTATTTAAATTGTTTAATTCTAAAATTTCATCAGTGCTTTTAGCAAAGAAAATTTGCAACCAATTATATTTTGACAAGGCAGGTTAGATGAAAACATTATTTTAAAAGGATAAAAATCATTTTGAACATGCTTTATACATGTTTCACCACTTTCGGCACCCTGCTTCCGCTTGGATTCTTCCGCCTCCGTCACCATCGAAACTAATGCACATGATATCAATGCTTGGTATGTAGAGAATTGGACATAGGAGGGAGGAACTGGGTCGAAACATTGGGTTCCGATGGGGTTGAAGCGTTACTTTGTTTTGAAATGAAAATGCGCCTGCTTTGCTTTCGAAAGGAATGCTTTCAGCTTGGTTAGCTTTCGACTGAATCAAATGTTTTAAAGGAAAGGTTTCGAAATGGGTTGCGCCTTTGTTTTAAGAAAATGCTTTCAAAGGGGTCGAAACCCCTAGCTCTCGCTTTCTAACTTTCGAAGCAAATTGTTTCGGAAGGCATACTTTGTTTTAATATCCTAGCCGCTTCTCCAACGTTTTTGAAGAGCTAGTTTCAACACCATCACTTATTTACTTAGGAAATGCTTTTGAAAGAGTGCTTTCGACTTAAATGTTTTATGACCCTTTTGTTCTGTTGAAGGTAGAACCCAGAGGTTTCGAAGAAGATATTTTTAAACGGTTTCGAAAGGTTATTCCACATGTTTTACTTAAACCCAAATGCTTTCAAAATGTTCGATGTTTTAATGCTTTTGAAATGTTTTAAAAGAAAGGTTTTAAATGGAAGATTCCAATGTTTTCGAAAGGCAATGTTAAGTGTTTTAAAGATAGGATGTTTAAGGTTTTAAAGATTCGAAGGTGATGTTTTTCAATGGTTTCAAAAGGTTTGTATGAATGGTTTTGAAAGGAATGTTTTGGCCTTTTGGCCTAGGTTATGAAGGGTATACTTGGTTTTAAAGGGATACTTTCAATGGGATCGAAAGGGGTACTTTCAAAGGTTTAAAAAAATTTCCATCAACAATGGTCTCTATAAAGTGTATGATATAACATGGCAAGGTGATTTGAGTAAAGCATAGAATTTATTTCCCTTGTTTAAAGTATGATTTAAGGTTCAAATCAATTTGAGAAGAAAAGGTTTTCGAGGAAAATTTAAGAGAAGATTACCCCAAGTAAAATAACTCAGATATTTGTATACTAGATGGGATTGGTATAGGGTCGCACCCTATACATTAGCTATTAGCCCCTAGCTAATTTAGTCCAAAATTCCAGTGTGTAGGGCTTTATCACAGGTAAGACTAAAATAAAGTTACATACAGAAAGGAATATATTTGTACAGAGGTAGGTTATTGGTGAGCCCGCAAAACCATTAGGATCAGTTGACCTGGAGAAAGTAAGTTAGGGGTAGACTGTCCAGAAGAGGAGTTTATAACAGATGTTAGATTATTTGTTTATATTGTTTGGTAGGCCCGAGTCAGCCAAAGGTTAGTAGTTAGCCAAACGAAACTTTAGTGTTTGGACAGATAGTCCATTTTTTACCTGATATGTATGTTTATATGATAATGCTTTACAGTTTTAACCAGTTTTAATTCCGTTGTGTTGTATTAAGTCAGTTATGACTATTTAGTACTCTGGTCATCCAAGGGGACATCTTCATATGTCGCACTTGGCGTATTTTTTAATAATTATATTTGATCTGAACCTGGGAAACGATTGGGATTATGTAATGGAATATGAAACATATTTTGTGAAATTTAATCAGAAAAGTTGTTTTTGAAATCTGTGATTTTGTTTCATATTCATGTGCTTCTGATATTATGGATACCATTATCATTACCGTATTTGGTCACCAAAAGTTAGTACTATGAATGACTTCAGCATCTATAGCACTTAGCTTCGGACCTCCAAATAAGCGATGTTACAACTTGGTATCAGAGCATAGGTTTATAAAAAAATTTAAACTAAAATGATTTTTGAAAACATAATACTAAGGAATTAAAGAAAAGATCGGGGTATGGGATAACGCTATACTAACATACTTGTATTTTCTATATATATAGAAGTATACGCTATATCCATATTCTTCTATCTCTTTTAGGCTATTCTCCTGTATCTTACGAGGCTTGAATACAAATATGGATGCTAGAAGTGGAAGAGAGAACCTTGGGGGAAACACCACAATAAATGGAAATGCCAGATCAAATACCAAGAGAAATCAAGGTCGGGCACAAGAAGGAAATGTGGGTGCTGGAGTCCCTCAAGTTTACATGGGAGCAATGTATTAGTTCTTTGTCAACATGATCCAGGTGGGTATTGCTGCTGGAGTAGTTAGAGGAGTAGTTAGAGGAGGAGTTCTTTGACAACTATACTATTTTGAGTAGAGACTATGTTAGGCTTGGAGCAAAGCCATTTATCGGAACTGAAGATGTTATTGAGGTGGAGAACTGATTGCTGGATTGTGAGAGAATCTTTGTAGATTTGGGGCTCAATGATGAGAGAAGAGGAGGCTTGCATCGAGACAGCTTCAGGGAGCAGCTTTACGCTGGTAGAATAGTTTGACAGTTGGAGTGAATGAAGAAACGATGGCATGGGCTGAGTTCAAGAGGAGGTTCGAGGAGAGGTTCATGTCTCTGATGGCGAAGTCTACCTTGATCAGAAAGTTTGCTGAGTTCGGGGGGATGCCTGTGTTGGAGTATGCTAGAAGGTTTGAGGAGTTGGATAGGTATGGATATGCCAATATGGATACTGTGATGAAGACAAATGAGAAGTTGATAAAAGGGTTGAACACTGGGTTGGCAAGGGCTACATTACCTCATATTAGGGATCCTTTTGATGTCGTATTTGAGATGGCTTTAAGACATGAAGAAATGCTTACTTCTTTGGAGAAGAATAAGGCAAATGAGGTCCAGGTGGGGCAGAGTCAAAAAAGAAAGTTCTTCCATAAGAAAGGAGCTCAGAAAGGTGGAGCTGCTAAGAAAGGGAAGGCTTAGGTGGTCTGTTATAAGTGTGATAAGAAAGTCCACTATGCTCATGAGTAGCGGATAGGCAAGGGAAAGAAGGTTGCTGAGAAGAAAGGACTTAGATGTTTTCAAATGTGATCAATTTGGTCATTATAAGAACCAGTGCAAGGAGCCAGCGAAGGATGGAAAAGGCAAAGTGTTTGCATTTGAGCCAGCTATCTCGAGGCCAACAGCAGAGGAAAAAGTAAAAGCTATGTTGGGAGGTACGCTTGAGATTCATGGCATTTCAGTTAGCATTCTGTTGGATACGGGTGCATCGCATTCTTTTATATCTCATTATTTGGTAGATAAGCTTAACCTAGAAACCCTTATACTTAGTTACTTTCTTAAGGGTTGCAAATCCGATAGGAGGGTATGTGACACTTGGGATGAAGTGTGACCACCTAGAGTTTGATTTGTTAGGTCATATCTTTATTTGCAGTTTGCATGTGTTTGATTGCATAAGGTTCAGAATTATTTGGGTATGGATTGGTTAAGTAAGTACGATGCTAGGATATTTTGCGATGATAGGAAAATATCGCTTAGACACCCTGAATGTAGTGATTAGATTGTATATATTGTAGTAAACCCTAATTATGAGGTGAATGCTTTGTTGAGTGTTATGGAGTTAGAGGACGAGTTGAATTGAGTTTTCATGGCTAGAGAATTCACGGATGTCTTTAAGCCGGTAGTAGGATTGCCACCGAAATGAGCCATTGAATTTTGGATAGATTTGGTACTTGGAGCAGAACCAGTGAGTAGACCACCAAGTAGGATGAAACCTACAGAGATGAGAGAGCTGAAGGTGCAGTTGGTGGATTTGGAAGGAAAGAATTTTATTAGGCCAAGTAGTTCGCCTTGGGGAGCAGCCGTAGTGTTTTGTAAAAAGCCGGACAGATCGTTGAGTTTATGTATCGATTATTGTAAGTTGAATGAGAAGACGATAAAGAATCGATATTCGTTGCCTAGAATTGATGATTTGTTCGATCAGTTGAGTGGAGCTAAGGTATTTTCTCAGTTGGATTTAGCTACAGGTTTCCATCAGCTTCGAGTACCAGAGGATAGTATTCTTTTGATGGCGTTTAGAACTAGATATGGATCGTATGAATGGTTAGTGATGCCGTTTGGACTAACTAATACGCCAGCATTCTTTTGGATTTGATGAACAGAATTTTCCAAGAGCACCTGGATAGGTTCGTGTTGGTTTTCATATGTGATATTTTGATATACTCTAAGGATTAAAGGGAGCATGAAGTTCATCATAGAGTGGTGCTTGAGATGCCGAGGCAGCATCAATTGAAGGAAAAGTTTCGAAGTGTCATTTCTGGAAAAAGGAAGTGAAGTTTCTTGGTCATGTAGTCTCAGAGAAAGGGTTGTCTGTAGATCTGACTAAGATTGAAGCGGTGAATAATTGGAAGAGACCCGAGACAGTGACCGAGATAAAGTGTTTTCTTGGATTGGTTGGATATTATAGAAGGTTTATTAAGGATTTTTCGCAGATAGAAGCAACGATGAACAAACTAACGCGAAAGGATGTGAAGTTTGTTTGGATCGATAAGTGTAAGGAAGAATTCCATGTAGAATATGCTAGTATATGATTTTCGTTTGATGATAATAAACATAAATATATATTCGTTTAAATGTATTTGTTATTGTACTATTTTATTTTTCACATAATTAAACAAATATTTGATGAATAAAATAAATAACATAGAATTCATATTCAAACAAATATTTTATTCAAACAAATATTTTATTACAATTTTGGATAGTACAAATTTGAGCTCTCACTACATATATACATTTTCAATTACAATACAATTTCGATTACATCACAAATTTCACTTCACAATGTTCACCTCACTACATATCACTCATTCACTCGTATTTTATCTTCAATTTTGTTCCAGCCAGAATCCAGCATTTGAGCTATCTGCAAAATAAACACTAATACAGTAAAATTGAAAAAGAAATATTTTGCAGTGTAAAATAATAGTGTGTTTGTTGAAAACGTTATTTGCCTCAGTTATTTTGGTTGTTCGTCATTTATTTTGAATTCATCTTACACGAACAACTTGTGACATGCATAATGTATCATTGTACATGCCACAAGGCCGTGCACACCGATATACACTTGCTTGTTAAAATAAAGGGACCGGTGAGCACAAGGTCAAAACCAAGCCAAAAGCTGGATTCAACTCAAGTGCATATGAGTCTTGACCAAATCAACATAACCAGACTCAAGTGGCTGCAACAACCCATACATGAACACAACAGTTTAGAGGCTCAAAAATTCATACAGCAACTAGCACATTTGATCAAGTACACACACAAGGCCTGCAACCAATTGTACAAAGTCCAAATCAATGGCCACATGAACACACACCAGACTCAATACAGCAGATGAAACAGTGGAACATGATGAACACAAAATAGTGAAGCAACACTGTATATACATATGCATATGGTCAGATACAAGGCAATGTCGAAGTCTGAAAACAATGCAAGCTAACATACATATATACATGTGTGAACACACATGCATACATATATAGATGCAGTCAGACCAGTTCAATATGCAAGCAATCAAGCTACAACAAGGCTACAACTTCAAGATACTACAAGCAAACAATGAACTAGCTCGAAGCAACATAGGCTACAACCCAGTATAGCATGCACACTTGAACCAGACAGATTCAAGTGAAACTCAAAGCAAATCATGGACCAAAATATGAATGCAGACTTCAACCACCACCAAAGTGACAAGACTTATGAAATCGGTAACAAGTGCATATACAAAAAGATTCAGACCATACTCAAAATGCAACAACCACCTGAAAACAAGTCAGACCACCAAATGGAACAAGGCACCAGATCACATGACAACGATATTGCAAAACAAACCAAGGCAGCAAAAATGCAAACACTAGAACAGTGGACTAACTGGCAAACTTATATGTATGCATATATACAATTATATACATACACATAATCGCACAAGTATGTAGGCAACTGGATGCATGAACAAAGACCAATGAAAACTACATACATATGAAACAGAGATGTATGCATACACTTGAAACCAGAATTGATGCCTATTTCACACACACATATATACATACATATATGTATGTATGTATATACATGGAAATGCACAGTAAACATAGTTGCAAGTCACAGTTCGAAGAAAAGCAGCAGTTTGGTTTCTTAAATTGATCAAGCCGAAAAAGCTAGTGAAATCAGAGAGTTGTTTCAACTACAAATTTAAATGCCAAGGTCAAAAATTCGAACCTAGCCAGACAATCAAAATTTTACCCAAAATATTATCACAAATTCAAAGAGCCGAAGTCGAGGTAAAAAAAACAAAACCGACTCAGAGAATTTCAAACAAAGTCAACGATCATGTCATGCCAGAATCAAAGCCGTGGTGACCAAGGTAATAGCAACAATATACCGCAAGTACAATGAACAAGTCAAGGCCCAAATAAACGAGGCAAATTCAAAGTCAAGGAGCAACACGTATGGATGAACAAGTCAGAATAAATCACAAGCATTCAAGTAATAATCGTATGGCCGAGCAAATTCATTGAAGAATTCAAAAAAATTATACGAACGAAAATTAAGGGTTTCATTCCCTATATAACCCAAAATCATCATTGGCAGTAGTAAGCGTTCGAGTTAAAGAAAAAAAATCACAGAGCCAAGTTTCAAATTAAATCCCAAATCAATAACTCGAATCGAGTTCGAGCCCAAGCAATTAAACAGAGCGTAAAGTCGAATATATTCAAAAATCAAAAAGGGGCGAATATCACGTACTAAATTATAATTCGAACTCGATTATTGAAGCAACCACACACAATCAAAGCCAAGAAGACGATTGACGAAGCCGATCGAAGCATAAATTCACTTCAATCGATCAATACATCCAAGTGACGTCTTCAATTTTTCAAAACCCTAGCTTTCGAAAACCCTAAATTCCAGAACAAGAAACAAAAGGGAGCGGCCACGAAAATAAGAAACGGGAAGACCTTCTCTTCATTCAAGTATTGAGTGGGCCGGTTATATATTATATTGGGCTTAAATTATATAAAAAGGGTTTTATTTTTGTTTAGTTTTTAATTTTCTTTTAAACTATTGTAAAATTCTAGTCGTGTGCAAACTACGGTGGGGTAGTTCGAGAATTCGCAACTCAGTGGTTGAGTTGTGGTAGGGTATTGAGCATAGAGTTAGGTTAGTCGATAGCGGGTGTCGTAAGTTTACGTGTGTAAGCGTCTGAGTACTTAATTTCTAGTAGAAACTTTTGGGGCAGCACGTAGGCAGGGTTTTTCCGAAGCTGGGTAAATCTGTGTTTGTCTATTTTTGCTTTTATTATTCTACTATTATCTGTGCTGCAATTATTTTATATATTTCCGCATTAATTTTTTTTATTATTAGTATCACCCTATTTACCCCCCTCTAGGGTGAAATCGATCCTACAAGTGGTATCAGTGCTAGGAACAAAAACCAAATTTTTTTTTCAAAAAAAAATATTGTTTCAAAAATTTGATTTTTTAAATGGCTTCTTTTAATAATGTGTTTGCTGAGGGTCAGTCCATAGTTGGGCCACCCATGTTCAGTGGTGAATATGCATATTGGAAAAATTGAATGAATTTTTTTCTGAAAACCATTGATGCTTGGAATATTGTTGAGACCGAATAAAGGATACCAACCATAGTGGTAGATAATCAAGAAATTGAAAAACCGATGGATCAATGGACAGATCTTAAAAATAAACTACAGAATGCTAATGCTAAAGCTATGAATTCTATTATTTGTTCATTGGATCAAATTTAATTTAATCGTGTCTCACAATGTCTAACTGTGCAGGCAATTTGGCACACACTTGAAGTGACTCACGAAGGAACTTCCCAAGTCAAAGGCTCTCGTCTTGCAATGCTTAGTAGCGAATACGAGAACTTCACAATAACCAAGGATGAAAATGTCAAAGAGATGTACGGACGACTTTCTAATCTCGTATACAAATCAAAAGCTCTCGGAAAACCATACACAGAATTGGAAATAGTCCAAAAAATCCTCAGAATTCTACCACGAAATTTAGAAGCCAAAGTCACTGCTATTCAAGAATCGAAGGATTTGAAACAGATTAAAGTCGAAGATCTTAACGGAAATATCACCACTTATGAGCTAGAAATGAAATTCAAGAAAGAACGCAAAGGAGGTGATACGCGAAAGAAATCAATAGCTCTCAAAGGAACAACCAAAAGTGAAGATGATGATGATGGTGCTATAGAACTGGCGTTGATAATAAAGAAATTCAAAGGTGGAATCACAAATACGGAAATCTAGCTCTAAATGAACAATTGAAAAGCAGAATAGTCAAAGTACTAGACAACTCAAAAGGGCAGGAGATCATATGTCACAGGTGCAACAAACCCGGTCATATCAAGACAAATTGTCCTCAAAATCAACTCAGTCAAGGAAAAAAACCGAAAAGGAGAAGTTTTGCAGCTACTTGGAATGAAATTGATGAAGATGATAAAAGCACTAGCAGTGAGAGTGAAAAAGGAAATCTGTGTCTTCAAGGAGAAACAACTGACAGTGATGACGACAAGCCAAGCGAGGTATCAAAACTTACTCATTCGGAATTACTTATATATTTTCATGAAGTAAATGGCTGTTTTGAAAGTCTTAGGGAGAAATACGCTAAAATTTGATCACAAAGAGATAGCTTGATAGAATTAAATAAACAGCTTGATCAATTGGTTAGAAACTATCGAAATAAGAGCCCTAAGTGTGATAAGTGTCCATCATTTGAAGAAGAGATTAAAAAATTAGAAATTAAAATTAAATCACTTGAAAATGAAATTCTGATTTTGAAAGAAAGAGAAAACACTAGGAGAGAAAATTCTATTAAAAAGTGCACTTTGTTGTTGAATGAAAATGAATCTATCAAAACACAAGTACAACAATTGTCTACAACTTTAGGAAAAAATTTCAAAGGAGAAAGATCGCTAAATATGTTATTAGGGAAACAAACTGTTAATACTGTTAAGCAAGGACTTGGGTACACTCAATTTGAAAGAGTTAGAAGTAAAATTAATCGTGTCAAATCCGAGTGCACAATTTGTAGAAAAATTGGACACAATCACAACAATTGCTAGTATAGACCCAAACACGTGAAAACCATTCCAATTTGGGTTCCCAAAGGCACAAATGTAAAATTCCTTAAAGTCAAACAAATCTGGGTGCCAAAAGGATCAAATATAAATTATCTTGGGTCTACACAAACTTTTTTTCAAAATCATTTGTTACTAACAATCATGGACCTATAAAAACAAATAGGTCACAAAAATCTTTTTCTCGTGTAGGTATGGTGGCAGGCTAAGGAACAACAACAGTGTTACCTGGTATCTGGCTGTTCCAGGCACACGACGGGTGACAAATCAAAGTTTCTTAGCCTAGTACAATGGTGGCAGAGTCACAATGGGTAACAATGAAAAATTATCGTGAAGGTAAAATAGGTAATGGTACATTTATCTTGAACGATATATTAAATGTGAAAATCGGCACCATAATCTGATTTAATTAAGCCAGTTACGTGATAATGAAATAAATGTTGATTTTGATTCAAAAATGTTGACCAATCATCTTTTCATCCTTGAACTATCTCATATAGATTTGCTTGGACTAACTATATTGCAAGGTTAGGTGCTGTTTTGTATTGACTGATGATTACTCCAAGTACACGTAGATATATTTGTTTATCTTACTGCTTCTGGATCCGACACCATGTTCACTAGTTGTTTATGTGCACGGTCTCAATTCAAAATCTAAAAGAATTTCATTTAGAGTTGTTTATAGAAGGGTGTGATTAGTTTTGGGAAATTAGGGAAATTGGCATCGAGATTCGTAGGACCTTTTCCTATTATAGAGGGGATCGAGAAACTTGCATATAGAGTGGAATTACCATGCAGGAGTCCACGATGTTTTTCATATTTCTCATCTAAGAAAGTGTGTTAGAGATCCGGAGTCTACTATAGCACCTACTGTGTTAGATGACTTGGTAGTAGAACCAGACTTGACTATAGTTAGAAAGCTAGTTCGGATAGTTGCGAGAGATGAGAAGAGGCTTAGAAACAAGATAGGTAGATTAGTGAAAGTCCATTGGAGCGACGATGAGAGATTGTACTTAGGAGACTGAGACCAGGATTAGAGATGCTTATCCTTATTTGTTTGATGGTAAGTTTTCCCTTTTTGATTGATTTGATGAGTACCTTATCATAATTTCAAGGAAGAAATTCTTTAAGGACGGCAGTCTGTAATAACCCTAATTTTAAGTAACATTATTTAGGATATTCAATTAGCTAAATTAAATAAAATAACGAGATGATTAGGGGATTGAGATTTGTAATTAATAAGGGGTTAGTCGTGCCATGTTAACAAATGAACTAAAGATGAGTTAAAATGAAATAGAGATGGATTAAAATAGGAATGAGACATCACCATATACCCTAAACCCTCATGTATCTCATATTACACGTTCATTCCATAATCCAAATTTTAAAGTAGAGGTCGGCCACCATTAGAGGATAAAAGTGGAGAAAATCTAAAGGAAGAGGTGTTAACCCTCTTTTAGTTAATAACCTAATGAATTAAAAGCGCCACCGACTCAAGACGAAGACCGACCTAACAAATTGATTTAAAGCAACATTCGACCTAAGCTACAGGACCGACTTAACAGTAGCCGACTCAAGGAAGACGCCGACTTAAGACATGTGCTGACTCAATAGGTCACGACTTAAGATGGTTTGTGGCTCAAGAGCTGAGACCGAGTTAAGAAAGATTCCGAGTTAAGAAGGATTCCGAGTCAAGTAATGCTCCGATATAACAGTGTACGAGTTAAGAAGTAGTTTCTTAACCGGTTAGCAAGTTACGAAGGCTTCCGACTTAGCAGTTCGCGAGATAAGGAGGGGCTCCGACCTAAAGAAGTCCTCGACTTAAAGACCTACGACCTATCTCTTAAGTCGTCGCCGACCTACGACTTATACTGAGTCGTATGTAATCTCAGAACATCTTACATCTTTACCTCGTCACCGACTTACCTTAGATCTTCGACGAATTAGGACTTGAGCATAAAACCAGAAAAGGAGACGAACTACTGTGGAAGTATTGATGAGCCGGCTGCGACCTACCATAAGTCGGCCGCGACTTATACTAAGTCGGCGACGACTTAGGACTTAGGGAAATTCCAGAGTCCAAATCAGCTCCTATAAATACCCCACCACTTCCAACATGAAGAGGACTTTTGGCAATTCATTTCTCCAAGCGCCGTTACGCTATCGAAGCCTCCTCTCATTCATCAATCTAAGATCCTCAAGCATTCGAGACACTACAACAATCTTCGAGAAGAGCTCCTAACATCCTACATGGATTCGTCGAGTTTCATCATCAAAGATTGAGCTAGTAGTCAAGAGTGCTTTCATAATCAAATTGTATTGTATTTTGAAGGATATTGTATCGAATTGTAACCGAATCAGCAATAAGAGACTATAGAGTGGACGTAGGCTCAATTACGGGCCGAACCACTATAAATCTGTTGTTCATTTACTGCATTTCTGCTATTTTCCTGCTTAATTTCTGTTCCCGTCACACGGGTGGTGCTTTCACGATCTTATTACACACACCGGGTGTTATCGTTCATATTTTAACGTTAACATTTTGGTGCTTTCATTGAGAGCCCAACTCAGGCTACCACTCACCATTGCTTCTCAGAAGTTTGCTGAAAGAATTTCCCACAAAACCAGAAGTTTATCAGACATAATGGCTCCTGGAAGGAAACGAAAGTCTGTCAGAACTGATGACGACTGTGATAATACTGCCACTTCTCTCTCTCCAAATCAGGCAGCTCCAAGCGTCGGTGTTACGCGACAGGAGTTAGATGTTGTTGTATCCGGACTATACCAGCAGATTGAAACTCAGAATAACCTGATAATGGAAAGGCTGAATGCTCTATTTGGTACGAGTCAAAGACCAGTAAATAATGAGGGAAACTTTGCTAATGCTGCTCCCAATTCCGAGGGAAGAAATATTCCTCACATGGGATCAGGTGCTGCCGAAGGGGCACCCCTCCAGGCCGAAGGATCTAGGCCATCACCAGTTCTTCATGAGCATTTACCTGGACAAACCCCCGAAAAAATGGCTGAGGTCTATTCTGCGAAATCTCTGAACAATGAGGAATATCTTTCTGGCATGATCAAGCAAATAATGAAAGAGAGCATGCAAAGAGATGAAGACGAAAGCGAATGGGGATTCGCACCAAGTAGAACTCCGTTTACCGAGAAGATTCTGAAGGCTGAATTTCCTAGAAAATTTGTTCCCCCCACCATTCCTGCTTATCGAGGAACAAGTGATCCAAATCAGTTTTTGTATAAATATGATTGGCATATGACCGGCGCAAGAGCAACTGACGAAATAAAGTGCCGATATTTCCCAGTTTACTTAGAAGGAGTGGCACTTCTCTGGTTCACCAAGCTTCCTGTCCGATCTGTAGATCAGTTTTCTGATCTGACCCAAAAATTCAAAGAACAATTCAGGCTATACGCTTCAAAGGCAAAAGATATAATGTCACTGTCCAGTCTTGAACAGAATCCGGGAGAGCCTATTAAGTCATTCTTGAACCGCTTCAACTTAGCTCTGGCAGAAGTCGATAATGCAGAGCCACGAATGATCTTTACCTATTTGATGCGTGCTATTGACAAGTCGAGCGAATTTGGAAAATGGCTGAAAATGAAAGAACCAAATTCGCTCGAGAAATTCTACAAAAAGGCTGACGAATTTATACGCTTAGAGAATCTTTCCGCACCAGCTAAAGTTGTGACAACGGTGGCGGAAAATAATGCTACTGCTCAAAGCAAGAAAGAACCGGCAGATCAGAAAAGGGAAAGTAATGGTGGGAAAAGGCAGAAAGACTTCAAAAAGCCCCGCTTCCTTAAACCTTCAGACTTTACTCCTCTGACCGATACCCCGGAAAATATCTTCATCGCCACTAAGGATGCTGTTGAATTTCCAAAACCACCGGCCGTGAAAGTTGGGAAGAATGCTGTTCAAAGCGGAAGATTTTGCAAGTTTCACAACCAACCAGGGCATGATACCAATGAGTGCCGCCATTTGAAAAGTCTGATTGAAGAATTGCTAAGAGAGAATAAGTTGCAGCAATACGTCAAGAGGAATAGAAAGGACCCATCTTCATCCAGTCAAGGGCAGTTACCTCCAACTAATTCATCTGATTCAGGAGAGAGGCCTGCTGGAAAGGAAAGACCTGTTATTAATGTGATCACAGGGGGACCTCACCCGGCTGGCAGGAGTTGGGGTGAAATGGAAAGGTATGCAAAAGCTTTGAAGTATGCACCAACCGAAGAAAGTGTCTTAATCCTAGAAGATGCTTCACCTCTAAAGCAGCAAAAGACTTTCCATGATGATATTATGTTCAGAGCCAGGGATTCTGTTAATGTGGAAGCTCCTACTGAGGACCCTTTGGTTGTCTCTGTCGGTATTGGGCCAGCTATTGTCAGAAGAGTGTTGGTAGATAGTGGTGCCTCATGCAACATTCTCTTTAAAAGGACATTTGACCAAATGAAAATCCCGATGACTGATGTACAAGCTTCTTCACACAAGATTGCCGGGTTTACAGGGGAGCTGAAACAGCCGATTGGAACGGTGGACTTGTTTGTTGAAATGGGCGAAGGACACAAGAAATTGGTTCGAAAGCAAACTTTTGTAATTGTTGATGGATTCTCCGCCTATAACGCTTTCTTGGGCCGGCCTACTCTTGCTGCTTTCAGGGCCGTCCTCGCCCCTTGGTGCTTAACAATGAAATTTCCTACTGATAACGGGATTGCTGTTATTAAAGGAGATCAAAACGCAGGACGAGAATGTTATCTTGTAGAACTCCGAGAGGCCAGGAGAAAAGAAATGGGGAAAGATGCGGCAGCTCCGCTCCGCATCAAGGAACCGACCCTGTAGCAACTACGGAGCGGCCCCTGTACTGGCGAACACAGCAATGCAAGAAAAGAAATGGATCCCAGGAAAGCCAGTACAGGGGAGAATAGAGTGGTACCCGTGGAGGTAACGGTACCAGTATCTGTAGACCCGAAAGACCCAAATAAAGTACTCAATGTGGGTTCACAGCTAAGTATAACAGTTCAAAACACACTGATATCATTCTTAAAAGCCAATCTAGATGTGTTCGCTTGGTGTCATGCTGATATGTGCGGAATCTCTCCAACAATTGCTGTTCACACCCTGAATGTCGATCCGAAATTCACACCAGTAAAATAGAAAAGAAGAACTCAAGGTCCAGAAAGGTCAGCAGCTTTAAAGGAAGAGGTAGATCGTCTCTTAGAGAATAATTTCATCAAAGAATCCACTTATCCAAATTGGGTTTCAAATCCAGTACTGGTTAAGAAGGCAAATGGAAAGTGGAGAGTATGCATTGATTTCTCAGATCTGAACAAAGCTTGCCCCAAAGACTGCTTCCCGTTGCCTAGAATTGATCAACTAGTAGATGGGACGGCTGGACATGAGTTGTTATCTTTTATGGATGCCTATTCTGGATACAATCAGATTATGATGAATGAACCGGATCAGGAGGACACAAGCTTTATTACAGATGTGGGACTCTACTGTTACAAAGTCATGCCATTCGGGTTAAAGAATGCTGGGGCAACATACCAAAGACTTGTCAACGCTATGTTCAAGCCTCAGATTGGCAAAACGATGGAAGTCTATGTTGATGATATGTTAGTAAAGTCAAAGAAAGTAGTAGACCACATGGATCACCTGGCAGAAATGTTCTCAATTCTTCGGAAGTACGGAATGAAGCTCAATCCATTGAAATGTTCATTCGGAGTAGAGTCTGGAAAATTCCTGGGTTTCATCGTAAGCGCTAGGGGCATCGAGGCCAATCCTGCTCAAATCACAGCTCTAAGAGAAGTTAAAGCCCCTAGAACAAAGAAAGAACTACAAAGTCTCAATGGAAAGGTTGCCGCTCTTAGTCGCTTCATTTCCAAGGCCACAGACAAATGCATTCCCTTCTTTGATGCTCTAAAGAAAGGAAAGAAAAATTTCGAGTGGACTCCTGAATGTCAGAATGCTTTCGATCAACTGATTCATCATATGAGAACTCCTCCGGTCCTCTCCAAGCCTAGTGATGGTGAAGACCTCTTCATCTATTTGGCAATTTCATCCCATGCTTTAAGTGCAGCACTCGTACGAGAAGATATGAAAATACAACGTCCGGTTTACTACATCAGCAAACGGTTCGCTGGGGCTGAGATGAATTATTCAAAGATAGAAATACTTGCTTATTGTCTGCTAATCGCTTCCAGAAAGTTGAGGCCCTATTTTCAATCTCATCCTATCAAGGTCCTGACTGATCAGCCTTTGAAGCAAGTCCTGTATCATCCTGAAACTTCGGGTCGTCTCTTGAAGTGGAACATAGAACTCAGCCAATATGACATCACTTACCATCCCCGAAGAGCAATTAACGGACAAGCTTTAGCAGATTTCATTGCAGAATCCACTGACAAAGGTGACAGTAAGGAAGAAACCACTGACTGCATTCCGATACAGTGGAAGTTGTATGTTGATGGCTCGAGAAATGATTATTGTTCTGGGGCAGGAGTTGTGCTCGAAACTCCCGAAGGACGATCACTATGTTATGCATTGAGACTGGAATTTCCTTCGACGAACAATGAAGCAGAATATGAAGCCCTTATTGCCGGATTGAAAATCGCCAAGGAATTAAATATCAAAGTGATACAGATTTTCAGCGATTCTCAGCTTATTGTTTGCTAGGTGAAGAAAGAATTTCAAGCCAAAGGAGGAAATTTGCCTGCATATTTGACAAAAACTTCCGAACTCCTCAATGATTTAGATCACTACTCAATAAGCCACATACCCCGAGAGGAAAATATGAAGGCGGATTCTTTAGCAAAGTACTCAAGTTCCGGAGAAGCTCAATTACTAGGATTAGTTCCTGTAGAAGTTCTGTCAGCTCCAAGCATTGATGAAATGGATGTTGATTGGATTATGACTACGTCTCAAGAGCATGAATCATGGATGACTCCAATCAAAGAATATTTACTCAGTGGTTCCCTGCCAGAAAGTTCTAAGGAACGTCGAAAATTATTAAGAAAAGCATCGAGGTATATAATTCAAGATGGCCGATTATACAGGCGGGGATTTTCAACCCCACTACTCCGATGTATAACTAAGGAAGAAGCCAAGACAATCTTAACAGAGGTGCACGGAGGAGAATGTGGAGACCATTCAGGTGGTCAAACACTTGCAAAGAAAATTCTCCGATATGGATACTTCTGGCCGGATATCAATCGAGATGCTGCAACTTTTTCCAGGAAATGTGACAAATTCCAACGATTTGCAAAAATCCCAAGAGCACCCTCCACTGAACTCACACAAATGGTCAGTCCATGGCCATTTGCCATTTGGGGGATAGACCTAATTGGACCATTACCGATCGCCAAATCAGGGATTAAATATGCTATTGTTGCCGTTGATTATTTCACCAAGTGGGCTGAAGCTGAACCTTTGGCCACCATCACTTCTAAAAAGATGATAAATTTTGTAACGAAGAATATCATTTGCAGATATGGTGTGCCACAGAAGATAATCACCGACAATGGCACTCAATTTGAAATTGAAGAATTCCAGGATTTTTGCAAACGGTTCAGAATTCGAAAAAGCTTCTCAGCAGTGGCTCATCCGCAGGCAAATGGGCAAGTGGAAGCAGTTAACAAGATCATCAAGTCAACTATCAAAAAGCAACTTGAAAAAGCAAAAGGTGGTTGGGTTGATAAGCTTCCATTAGCACTATGGGCGTACAGAACTACTCACAAAACTACGACTGGGCACACTCCATTTTCACTGGCATACGGATCTGAGGCAATGATTCCAGTAGAAGTAGAGGTTCCTTCACATAGAAGAGTTCATTTCAATGAAACCGAAAATGAAAAACTGCAACTTGAAGCGCTTGATTTTCTTGATGAGAAAAGAGAGGAAGCTAGGCTCAGAGTTTCAGCTCATCAGCAGAGAATAGCCAGGCATTTCAATTCCAAAGTTTGCCAACGCAGCTTTGAAATCGGAGACTTGGTTTTGAAAAGGATCATGACAGCAACTGGTGTGTTTGGGCCAAACTGGGAAGGGCCATATGTTATAGGCACTAAACTTCTTGATGGCACTTTCAAACTCATAACTGTTGAAGGAGATCCAATTCCAAGGGCCTGGAACAGCAACCATTTGCGCCCTTATTTTACTTGAAAAGAGCTCTGCTCAAAATTGTAAAATGATGATGAATGTATCAGTTGTATTGTGAAACATTGTAAATCAGTGTAAATGAATGAAAGCTATAAAGTGGACGTAGGCCCGATTCTTGGCCGAACCACTATAAATCTTGTGTTCTTTACTATTTCATAATGCCTGTTTTATTTTGATATGTAAATACTTTAAATGTATCGCTAAAATATCAATTCAAAATTGCAGGACATTATAACAAGGCTTGCTCATCACAAAGCTAAGCGACCTCCATAAATCAGCTATTACACGAAAACCAAGCCACAAAATTTTTTTCCAAACTCAAATCCCAAGCAAGGAAAACCTCACATAAAAAGTTGGCGACTCCATTGTCACAAACCTTCGTTCACTAGTCGAGATTGTCGCTATGAATAGACATCCAACTAGATAACTTGCGTTTGTCTCGTAGAGTCATTCAACAGTGAAGTCCACTCCTTCGGATAAAGCAATTTACTTGTAAGAGGAAAAGAAGAAGATGTGCTTGGGAACGATAATAAGAGATCGCTAACAGGCAGATGATGAGAGAAAGTTGCCAAGCAAACAAAGGAGCAGACAATGGGAGGTATGCATCTCAACAGGAAGGCCAGAAGATCCACTAAAGGGAAACCTTCCCAAGCGGAAGTAACAGGACCCTCGCTAACTGGTCGTGATGCATCCGATCAGATAGCTTACGTCCGTCCCGTGGATCCACTCGCCCCTGAGACGCAACCTACCCGGCACACCAACCAACCAAAGCCCTCTAACGAGGCACGCCAATAAATGGGAGTGCTTTCCTCAACCAAAAAGATCGGTGGGACCACCGAAGGGGCATCTTGTTAATTGATTGCGGTCGTTTGTATAAACAAACATCCAATCAAGCAACTTACGCCTGCCCCGCGAACCCATCCGACCATGAGAAAGTAACTCCCAGACACTCAAAAGCCCTCTTCGGAGGCACAAGCCCTCTTCGGAGGCACATGACCTCTTCGGAGGCAAAAGCCCTTTCCCAAGGCACCACAAGCCCTCTTCGGAGGCACATGACCTCTTCGGAGGCAAAAGCCATTTCCCAAGGCACCGCAAGCCCTCTTCGGAGGCACAAGCCCTCCTCGGAGGCACAAGCCCTTTTCAAAGGCACAAGACCTCTTCGGAGGCACAACTCTTTAAGAGGAGCCCTCTCCGGAGGCATGTCCCAAAATAAAATGCTTGAACAAAAAGCATCGTCCAGAAGCATAGTTCAACTCTCAAAGGAAGGGTTAACTTGTTCATCTCGAAAAGTTCCTCCTAAAAAAGTTGAAAAATGCTACAAAATTCTTTCAGAAAAGTTCATTTCACTTCATAGGGAAATTCACTTCTTAATAAATAAAAGTGATTATCCCCGAAAGTTGAAGCGTTCTTCAGAAAGAGAAAATAAAAATTCTTCTAAAGACTGGATGTACTCTATTAAAAGCAGAATAATTCTCCCCTTAAAAGCGGAATAATTGTCCTCTGAAATAAGAGTATTAGTCTTGAAAAAGCTAGGAATATTGCAATGCACTTACGGCATGGGGGCAATACTATACAATTCAATTATATTAATAAAAGCAACATGCCACAAGTTCGTTGCAATATCACGGAAAACAGATGTGGAATAAATGCATTCTCAAACGCAGACAAAAAGTTTGCACAACTAAGAAGAATCGTTTGTTCTACACTAAAAATAAAAGATAGATCATTCTCACATACACAAGAGTTTGTACAAGTAAAATAATTGTTTTATTTAGTACTATGAAAATTCCTTACATGTGCAGATATCTCAAAAAGCAAAAGCGGGAACCGGTACCCGCACAATCCCCGGTCAATACATGCAAAGAGAAAAAATAATAAGTAGAAAATCCAGCTTGATTGTTCCTTCTTCTCACCACCTTTGGAGCCCTTTCCCGGCCTAATGATTAGCTTTTGAAGTCGTTGTGAACGTGTAGGTGCAGAAGGAGAAAGCGGTACGGCCAGATCAACTACTGCTTCCTCTTTAGTGGAAGTCTTCTTCTTCTTCCTTACAGCACGCTTCCCCTTCCTCTTTGAAGAAGACTCGCTCCCCGGAGTAGCAAGCAATGTTGAAAACTTCGTGTCGTCATCAAGAGACCTCTCCGGGGTCTTCTCAATGTCTTCAAAATCCTCCGCCTTCTGTTCCTGAGAAGCAGCCGGATCATCCAAGCCTTGAAGAGCTTCGATTTTCTCTGCCTGTGATCCCGGTTGGGAAGCAGAAGGAGGAGTAATTTGGGAAGATGGAGGAACGACAACCGAAGGAGTGAAAGCTTGTGTAGTGCTTGGTGCTCCGCTGTAGAAGAAAAGAAGTTAAAATCAACATCCCCCGAAAATAAAGAAGGCATCGGTTCACCAAAGTTTAAGTAACAAGTAAGATGGTCATCGAATTCGGCTAAGTCAAATGACTGGTTCATTAGACCCGAGACGACGCCAAAAGTACCTGGAGGAGTTGGCTTTGCAAGATCCACCTCAAACTTCTCGGCTTCAATATCATCCAGTGCCTCATCTTCAGTAGGAGTAGTTGCAGTCTCTTGGGCAACTTTAGCTAGATGTAAAGAATGAGAGCTGGAATCCATAATATTAACGTCGGCTGAAGTGGAAGTATGAACGGGGGCAGTTAAAGGAGCTTCTTCTTTTGGAGGCTCTTCTCCCGTTGTTTCAGCTCGTACTTTGGCAAGTTGCTCCTTCCCCTTAACAAGAGCGGCACGATCCTCATCATTGAGATAGCGCTCCTCAAGTTCCAACTCATTATAGCCGGCCCCGCCTAGCATATCCATCGCGACTTCCCACACTTCAGCCAATGTAATTTCATAATCGGGACCAAGAAAAGAGAGGCTCCCACGACCCAGAACGCTGTGTAAATAAAAGTCGAATAAGGTAGAGCTGATGTCTGCTTTCGTCGCCTCATGTGATTGCTCAGCCGCTTCCTTTTCGGCAACGGCAGCAGCCCGGCCAGCGGTAGCCTCATCACGCTCTGCCTCAGCTTTAGCAAGTCGAGACTTTAGTAACTCAATCTCTACGTTCTGAGAGGTGACCTTTTCCCGCAAATCGGTGTTTTCTGTGCGGTATTTCTCAATAATATGCTGTTCAGCGGCAAGCTTCATTTCAACATCTCTCTGTGCAGCATGTGCATCCCGCACTTGTTTTTGAAAGACTTCTTCTTTTTGAATATGAGATGCAGAAGAAGAGGCAAGATCTTCCTTAAGTTTTTTAACCTCGGACTCAAGTTTTGCATAACCATCAGCAATATTTGTCATCTCGAGATTATGCTGTTTGCAAATTTTGTCCCACTCCGCCTTGTCGTTTTCCATAGTCAGCATCGCCTCAAGGTTTGCACGATTAACCCTTTGGAGTTCATCGACAAGCTTCTGCCACTGCGACATCCTCTCGATATTAAGCCTGACTGCGTCAAGGCTGCTAAGCATGTCTGACTTATCAATCGGAACTAGGTCCAAGTCAAAGCGCACCCCTTTTAGGCACCAATTCGGAAAACGGCTCTGGAGTGTTGGGGGGCCGTCCTTGACTTGATATTGCGGTCTGTTAATGATAGTCTGAATGTCAGATTTCTTCAGAGGAGGAGAGCTGGCCAGAATATCGGAAGGAATGGGAGCGTCAGTCTTTTCAGAAATTTCAGACGCGTCAATCGGTTTAGATCGTTTGCTTGGTTCGTCGGCAATCTGAGTTTTTCCCTTATCGTCGTAAGACTTCCGCTTATGAGAGTAGTCACTTCTATGCGAAGAGTCATATCGCTCGGCATCTTTCCTTCTTTGCCGCTGATCGTAATCCCGCTTCTCCTGGGCTTTCCTTCGAGCCCTCTCTTCGTCTGTTTCTTTTGGGGTATCAAGGTACTTCCTAAAGTCATAGGAGCCGCGGCCTCCACGGTACTTGAATGAGTCATAATATGAACCTGTACGTCCCATTGGAGAACCTGAAAGGAAAAAAAAAAGGAGTAAAGTTTAGAAATTTCCAGGAGAAAGAGGATAAATGTTTATAAGTGCTGAAAAATCCTAAGTGTGTGTGGCGTGCAGGCTACATGCGTCAAACTACATACCACGCTTTAGTGTGGAAACAGAGACGACTGGTGTAGTAGGCGTCCGGGTTTGTTTAAAGGTGGAAGTCGCCTCGACAACGGGAGAAGTTGCTTTTGGATTGTTATCCCCAAAAAGCTCTTGAGAAGTTATCATGATATCGCTCAAGCCATCAAAGGTGTCATCACCCAGGTGTTCAGCAGACTTCTCTGTTTCAACCTCTGTATCAATGGATTTCTCAGAAACTCGAGGATTCTCTTCCTCCTCAGTAATTGGGGTAAGCGCCGACTTGTTGACTAACCCTACGACATCGATAGATGCGGAACATTTTACCAAAGCAGCTTCTACAACGGGTGCTTTTGATGCGATTTCATCTACAGAAGCTGGGGCATTTGAGGCCTCTGCTTGAGAACCCGAAGCAACTAACGTTTCCGCATCGGAACTAGAAATTTCATGAATTCGAGTCGATCTGGAAGGATGTAAAAGCCCAAATTGGTGCAAAAGCTCATCATTTAATAAAAACTGGATACTCCTCTCCTCTACCGGCACCGCCATAAGCCTTTCAAAAATCACTTTGTGACCAGGATCTTTAGAGGGAAGAGGAAGGGCTAAAAGAAAAAAAGAAGAAGGCAAAGTTAGCACTTGATAACTCGGACTTCAGTAGGTTTGAAAGAACATAAGAAACAGAGGCAAGTGATCTTACTTCCTACCCTCCAAATAGCATAAAACCCCGGGGGACAGCGAATATAGAAAAACGGGCTCAGGAAACTATGAACGCTTTCAGGGAGACCAGTGATCAACTTGCGATTTCTAGCACTCCTCACGACTATGATAGAGGGGTGATCTTTATTCTTGGCAAAAGTACACAAATAGCGAATTTCTCCAAAACTAGGAAAGCGGTCCAGAGTTCTCCTAAAAAGCACGCATAGTCCTAGTAGGATGGCGTAGCCATTAGGGTGTAATTGGAAAGGAGAGATAGTTAGTCGGAGAAGAAGCTCCCGAAGGCAGTCATTGAATGGAGGAACAGCTCCGCTCGAAAGCATTTGGCGGTTAACTACGACAAAGCCATGAGGCGGCCTATCAGCAGTATCATTTATTTCGGGAAGCAAAGCGTCAGCTTCGGCAATGCCAAACTGGATGCATAATTGACGAAAGGCTCTATGGCTCAGGGTGGTAGGAGTCCTTTCTGGAGGATCATTTAGCGGGACAGCAACTGGAAACGCATCTTCAACTTGCTCCGTTCCTTCTTGTGGAGAAGACATTCTACACAATCAGCTGAATGTTCAAATGTGAAGGTGCACGTTTCCTAAAAAGTGTGAAGTGTTGTGCAAAACTAATGAAAATAGAAGACAAGCATAACTGGAATTGAATTAGTCGACAATCGATCTATTACAAAATTTCAGAACTTGTTAATGTTCAAGTATAGTATTAATGCAGACAAATTAGTTTCATTTGACTATTACGATTTTGTTTTAATACTCCACTTGAATTGATTATTGTGCAGCATCTCATTCATATTCATTTAATTTAACTTTCTCTTTACCAACTAATCTGTCATTCGATGTGGGCAGTCGGTGACAGTATATTCGTCCCAGTACTCTGTGAATGTTGTGTTAAACAGGATTGTTAATTTGCAAATTGAAGCAATCTGTAAAAAGAAATACATGCAACACAGTTCGTGGTTCAACAGTTCAAAGTCTGGGCAAAGTTCAAAAGTCATCTGCTTAGTCGCCCAAAAAACCTAAGTACTAACTCGGTGACGACTTAGGGGAAACTTCCTGTGGGTCAAAGCGAGTAGTTCCCGAGTCTTGGCCGGATTAAGAAGCAAAACTGGTTCGAAGCAACATGAAATCCTCTATGTCCTAACCCGGAAGCGACTCAAAACCTGGGAAATGTGAAATTGCTAAGTCGGTTCCGACTCAAATCAATGAAATCACTAAATCGTGACTGAGCCAATACATCAACCCACTTCCTTCCCTAACTCTTAACTCGCTAGCCCAATAACTTCACAATCAATGGCGATCTTAATTCCATCACACCATTGGATCGCCCAAGAAAACCAATTCGAATCGCCTCGGGTTTGTTGCGAATCTGATGTTTTATTGCCATATCACAATTATAACATGATCGATGGCAGTGGCAGAACAGTCGAAGGGTTATTCGTAACGAATCACGGCAGATTAATGGAAGTCGAAAACTGGGGAGTCATCGATTCGACAGTGGGCATGGGTAAACTCAAGTCAGATTAACTTACGATGTATGACAGGAGGTTGATCGACGATTGGATGAACGGAATTTGTCTCTGAGGGCTCTAAACTGCGTCAATGGCGGAATCAGGAAGAAGAATAAGTGAGGAAGAAGAAGGATGACTCAACTATTTATTCGCAGGAAGGTGAGGCGACTTACACGCTGCCGACCTAAGACCTCTGTTAACTCGCTTCCGACCTAATCAAATAGTAGGTTAAAGAAAGTCGAAGCACACGACCTACGACTTAGGCGTATGCTTCGAGGGGCAAATGTTAACCCTCTTTTAGTTCATAACCTAATGAAATAAAAGCACCACCGACTCAAGACGAAGACCGACCTAACAAATTGATTTAAAGCAACATTCGACCTAAGCTACAGGACCGACTTAACAGTAGCCGACTCAAGGAAGACGCCGACTTAAGACATGTGCTGACTCAACAGGTCACGACTTAAGATGGTTTGTGGCTCAAGAGCTGAGACCGAGTTAAGAAAGATTCCGAGTTAAGAAGGATTCCGAGTCAAGTAATGCTCCGACATAACAGTGTACGAGTTAAGAAGTAGTTTCTTAACCGGTTAGCAAGTTACGAAGGCTTCCGACTTAGCAGTTCGCGAGATAAGGAGGGGCTCCGACCTAAAGAAGTCCTCGACTTAAAGACATACGACCTATCTCTTAAGTCGTCGCCGACCTACGACTTATACTGAGTCGTATGTAATTTCAGAACATCTTACATCTTTACCTCGTCACCGACTTACCTTAGATCTTCGACGACTTAGGACTTGAGCATAAAACCAGAAAAGGAGACGAACTACTGTGGAAGTATTGATGAGCCGGCTGCGACCTACCATAAGTCGGCCGCGACTTATACTAAGTCGGCGACGACTTAGGACTTAGGGAAAATTCCAGAGTCCAAATCAGCTCCTATAAATACCCCACCACTTCCAACATGAAGAGGACTTTTGGCAATTCATTTCTCCAAGCGCCGTTACGCTATCGAAGCCTCCTCTCATTCAGCAATCTAAGATCCTCAAGCATTCGAGACACTACAACAATCTTCGAGAAGAGCTCCTAACATCCTACATGGATTCGTCGAGTTTCATCATCAAAGATTGAGCTAGTAGTCAAGAGTGCTTTCATAATCAAATTGTATTGTATTTTGAAGGATATTGTATCGAATTGTAATCGAATCAGCAATAAGAGACTATAGAGTGGACGTAGGCTCAATTACGGGCCGAACCACTATAAATCTGTTGTTCATTTACTGCATTTCTGCTATTTTCCTGCTTAATTTCTGTTCCCGTCACACGGGTGGTGCTTTCACGATCTTATTACACACACCGGGTGTTATCGTTCATATTTTAACGTTAACAAGAGGCAAATCTACTTAATCCACTCAAATCCCAACTCCTTAATCTTAAAGCTAAGGTGAATAATCACAACATCTCATACTATTTGCAAGTGTTTTGCCATGTTTTTTATTGTAGAAATGGAGATACATGTTTGTTGATGATTTATGATAGTTCATATAGATTTTATGATATGTTTTAATGTGAAAACCCTATTAAATGACATCCAAATGTCTTGCGGTTTTAGATTTAGATCAGAAATGATATTTTAGAGATGAGTTTCAATTTTCATAATTTTCTGGATTAACGTGGATTTAATATTAATTTTCTAGTGGGGAAATTGATTATTTGGGTTTAAAAATTATTTACAGTTAAATAATAGATGTTTTGGGTCTGAAATTATTACATGTTAGAAAACATAATAAAAATGATTTTCTGGAATTTTTTAAGAATTTTCCTAAGTTTTTTAATAGATATATAAAATTATTTAAGGTATGAGACTTAAATGCTTTATATATTTATAAAAGGAGATGGCGTATTTTGTAAATTATTTAAATTGTTTAATTCTGAAATTTCGGTAGTTCTTTTAAAAAAGAAAATTTGCAACCAATCATATTTTGACAAACAAGGTAGGTTAGTTGAAAAGATTACTTTAAAAAGATAAAAATCAGTTTAAACATGCTTTATACGCGTTTCACCACTTTCGGCACCCTGCTTCCACTTGGATTCTTCTGCCTCCATCACCATCGAAACTAATGTGCATGATAACAAAGCTTGGTATGTAGCGAATTGGACATAGGCGAGAGGAACATGGTCGAAATATGGGGTTCCAATGGGGTTGAAGTGTTATTTTGTTTTGAAATGAAAATGGGCTTGCTTTGCTTTCGAAAGGAATGCTTTCGACTTGGTTAGCTTTCGACTGAATCAAATATTTTAAAGGAAATGTTTTGAAATGGGTTGCACCTTTGTTTTAGAAAATGCTTTTGAAGGGGTCGAAACCCCTAGCTGCCACTTTCTACCTTTCGAAGCAAATGGTTTCAGAAGGTATACTTTGTTTTAAAATCCAAGCCGCTTCTCCAATGTTTTCGAAGGGTTGGTTTCGACACCATCACTTCTTTACTTAGGAAATGCTTTCGAAAGAGTGCTTTCGACTTAAGTGTTTTATGACCCTTTTATTCTGTTGAAGGTAGAACCCAAAGGTTTCGAAGGAGATAGTTTTAAAAGGTTTCGAAAGGTTGTTCCACATGTTTTACTTGAACCCAAATGCTTTCGAAAGGTTTTAAAAGAAAGGTTTCGAAGGGGTGGTTCTCCAGTGATTTAGAAAGGTTTTAAATGGAAGGTCCCAATGTATTCGAAAGGCAATGTAGTGATTTAAAGATAGGATGTCTAAGGTTTAAAAGCTTTCGAAGGTGATGTTTTTCAATGGTATTGAAAGGTTTACATGAATGGTTTCGAAAGGAATGTTTTAGCCTTTCGACCTAGGTTATAAAGGGTATACTTGGTTTCAAAAGGGATACATTCAATTGGATCGAAAGGGGTAATTTTAAAGGTTTCAAATGTTTTCATCAACAAAGGTTTGTGTAAAGTATATGTACATAACATGGCAAGGTGATTTGAGTAAAGCATAGAATTTATTTTCCTTGTTTAAAGTACGATTTAAAGGTTTAAATCAATTTTAGAATAAAAGGTTTTCAAGGAAAATTTAAGTGAAGATTACCCTAAGTAAAATGACTCGGATATTTGTATACTTAATGGGATAGGTATAGGGTTACGCCCTATACATTAGCTATTAGCTTCTATACATTAGTCCCAAATTCCAGTGTGTATGGCTTTTTCACAGGTAAGACTAAAATGATGTTACACACAGAAAGGAAAATACTGATATAGAGGTAGGTTATTAGTGAGCTCGCAAAACCATTAGGATTAGTTGATCTGGAGAAAGTAAGTTAGGGACAGACCGTCAAGAAGAGGAGTATCTAACAGATGTTAGATTATTTGTTTATATTGTCTGGTAGGCCTGAGTCAACCAAAGGTTAGTAGTTAGCCAAACAAAACTATAGTGTTCGAACATATAGTCCATTTGTTACACGATATGTATGTTTACATGATAATGCTTTACAGTTTTAACCAGTTTTGGTTGCAGGATTATGATTTGCAAAATATATGTTTTAGAAGGATATTAGTGAGGGGAAACCTGTTCTGCTAAGCGGCATGGTCTCACTTAATATCAAATAACCGAGATGTATAGTGTTATTCACACCAGGCTTTATGTCTAACTCGAATTTTATGTTCTTTCCCTTAAACTCTCGGGTGCTCAAAATTGATTTGAGTAGGCTGAGGGTTGAGGATTTACAGGTTTTACTAGGGTGGACGAACAAAGCTTCCGAATACGAGAAGGAGGCTGAAGTTAGCTGTTTAGGAGTTGTTCTGTTTGTTTTAATTCCGCAGTGCTGTATTAAGTCGGTTATGACTATTTAGTATTCTGGTCATCCAAGGGGGTATCTTTATATGTCGCTCTTGGCATATTTTGTAATAATTATATTTGATCTGAACCTGGGAAACAATTGGGATTATGTAATGAAATATGAAACATGTTTTGTGAAATGTAATCAGAAAAATAGTTTTTGAAATCTGTGATTTTATTTCATATTCATGTGCTTCTGATATTATGGATACCATTAACATTACTGTATTTGGTCACTGGAAGTTAATACTATGGATGAAAGCAGCATCTGTAGCGCTTAGCTTCAGGCCTCCATATATGGGATGTTATAAATGATTTGAAGTTCAAGTTAAGAAAAGTGATAAGAACGCATATATATGATGTAAACTAATGAAATTTCGATGATAACTTATCTCTATAGAAACTTCGGGCAAGTCACTTAGAAATCCCGAAGTACCAAAGCTTAAGCCCGAAGTAGTAGAAGTTGGCCAATAAGGACAATGTTCCTTTTACAAATCTTTGTATCATGTTGGCCCTAAAGACGATGTAAACAAATCCTAAAGCTCTACATTATTTAGATAGAAGTACGCATCAGAGTAGTTGACACTGCGAGGCGACCCCTTATCTGATAAGGACCCAATCGCATGCAATGCAGAAGCTTGTAGTTGACGAGAACTTGTCCCAAAGTGGACTATCCTCTAGCCTAAAGTGACACCTTCAGAAAACCATTATGGCTATACTCATGTGAAGTTACTTAGACAAATTTTATAGCGATGACTAGTATAGGCCATGACCAATGTAACCATCGAATTTTTAACTTTATCAACCATTTTATAGTAGTGAAGTGGTGATGTGTAGACTACACAAACGGACTTTAGGGCGACTCTGAAGTTGGCTTAGAGTAACCAAATATTAGGCCCAAAGTTGTTATGAGGCAAATCGAAGTAATCTTGGGAAATCCCAAAGAAAATATTTGGGGATAGGCGAACGATGTGATTTTATGGCTTAACTAAGTGAAAATTACATTTTAAAGTAAAAAATGTCCGAATAAATGATTGAATATGTGATTTTCAATTAGAAATAGGTAAATTAATTTTTGATAATATGAATATGAAAAATAAGCTCATTATAAGCTAATAAATTGATGATTAATGAATTAAGTTTAATTTATTTTAAATGATTGAAATAACGGGAGATTAACTTTTATTATTTCTTTATGACATTATATGGACATATTATTCACTTATAAAGTTTACATATTATATAATGATAATTAATGAATCCAATTATTTGTCTTATAGCACTTGTTATGATAACTTATGTATGGATAATGAATAACTTAAAATATTGTAAAAATGGATACAATCATGTTTGACTCTCGTGTGAGTAGAACTGTATCCGAGAGATTATTGGGATATAAAGTGGGATGTAATCAACAAATTATAATTAATAAAGTGTGACACATACTAATGTACTTATGAGATTATTAGATCTTTAGAGGCTATTGACAAGGACGCTTGTCGGGTGGTGTAACATAAGGTTAAGAGTGCATAGCAACTCCTAATTGTGTAGTATAGCCAACAGTGATGCAACCCTTCGAAAATGTGTTGCATGAAAAACCAAAGAGTGACGGTAACCTTGGTGTGAGGTTAGCTCTTTATTTGAATGAACAAATAAAATGATAATGACACCTTATTATGATACTTAGGTGACATTGGATGAATAAACGACGATTAAGAGACAAGTATTAATACAAAATGGTATAGGACATTTAGTATTAATAGTTGTTGGTGTAGAGTACCCTAATTAACATGAGAGTTAATAAGTAGTTATGTTTACATACATGATGATATACATGTTATATTGATTATGGTGTTATGATTGAGACAGTGAGGTGAAATCCTATTCCTTTCTTCATTATGGTTCACTACCATTTTATTGTATTATATAAAAGGAAACAATATTACGTATACTAGACAATTGGCTAACCTGTATTTTAAAATTATTTTCCGTTGAACTCACTGGTGCTCATTGGTGCTCACTTGTGCAACCTGAGTTTATTTTAGAAGTAGACAGGTACTTTTGTTTAGGGACTACAATAGATGGTAACAAGAAGGAGCATATTATCTATTAAGTCTTTATTTTACTATATAATCAACTAGGTCATATAACTAGTTTAATGAATGCGTAGTGTATTCATATGTTGATACATCATCATTTTCTATGTTTTATTGTATTTTACCTCTATGTAGGGATCGATTTGGTATAAAATATTAAAATAAAATTAGAATATATATAAATCTATTCAGTTGTTTTATTTACTTATATTGTGAAAAATAAACTAATCTTATTTTGTCATATGAAAATAATTAAGGTGATGATTGTAAAAATCATAATAGTTTATTTCTAGGTCTCAAATTATGGGATGTTATAACTTGATGTTTGAGCTTATGTTAGGAACACAAAATTTAAAACAGAGCTAAACAGGAACATAAGTTCATCCCATGTAGGAAACACTTAGGGAAGGGTATACACTACATAACGTACTTGTTGTTTTTGATATACATATATAGGTAGATATATTTATCACTCTACCCTTGCTTCATTATGTTTCTTAAAAAGATATACTAATTCCAAAAGTATGGAAACCGAAGTAGACTCAAAATCATGGGAAACACAAGAAAAACTGTAAGTGAAGGATCTACCCATACGCAAAAGGATAGAGGAAAAGAGAGGAGCAGTCCTTATTGGGAATGTCAGTGTGAATGTCAATGATGGAGTGACTACAGGAAAGAATGTTGCAGTTCAAGTATCTACTCTAAAAAAATTTGCATATTTGCATATCAATTCATTGTCTAAGCATATATAGTAGTAATGATGAGGCAAAATATACCTGGGGGAGCCATCCCGACTAGCGAAAATGGGGAAATATTTTCCAAGATGAATTCGACCTGCAATTTTCTTGATGTAAGATTTTTACTGGAAAAGTGAATGTGATAAAGAAACTGAATTGGTCAAAAGCCTATAAACGAATTTGATTTATGACTTACGAATGATCATAAGAGAAGACTGGCTTCAATATAACTTCAAGGAGATGGACTAAGTCGATGAGACATTGTGACGGTTGAAACACTAGAGGAAACTATTACTTTGGAACAGTTTGAAGAGAAGTTTGATAATTAGTTAATTCTTGATTTGAAGAAGAGTTCTTTCAGTGGAGTGTTCCATGATCTTAAGAAAGGGTTGTTAGTATATACAACACTTCAATTTTTGGCAAAGTACGATAAGGAGTACACTAACAAACTATTGAATATGAATGAGAATTTCACCCATGGACCTAAGAAAGGCCGAGTCATAAGTCGATGGCTTATCTCTTATCGCTTTTGAGATGGTTGTTGAAATGGCCTATAGGTATGCCAACCTTTATTAGGGAAAAATTAGGATAAGATAAAGGAAAAGAGAGAGCTACTCTATTTCATAAGGCCAAAAGATAGAAGGCTCAAGCTAACGGTAAAGTGTAACTAACTGATCTAGCTGAAGTTACCTAATATAACTACCAATAAAAATGGCACTATCGATGTGTAAGGAAAATAAGCCAAACGAGAAGGTAATATGCTTCAATCCTGACAAATTAGGACATAAAAAGCATGAATGCCTAGATTTTGCAGAGGTTGTGGTTTGACAAGGGCGTTTCTGGATCTTAAGCAAAGGGAGTGGTCTTTGTTAGAGTTGGCAAAGTATGATATGGAGTACATTAACACTCCGTTGAAGAAGAATGAGAAGTTCGTCTATGGAATTAAGAGAGGGCTAAGTCATAAGGTGATGGCTCATTTTTATCATCTTTTTAGATTAATTTTGAAATAGCCTATAAGTATGACAACTATTATCAAGGACAAATAAGGGAAGAGAAACCAAAGTTTGAAGGAAGAAGAGAGCTTCTTTATTTCAAAATGGTAAAGGAGAGAAGGCTTAAGCTAAGGGAGAAAGTTCAAATAATTTATTTAGCTGAGTTGCCTAATACAATATCCAGCAAAAAGGGCACAACACATAGAAGTGTATGGAAATTAACCCGAGGGGAAGGTGAAATGCTTCAATTGTGAGAAGTTATAAAATAAGAAGCTTGAATACCTAGATTTGGCATCGGCTAAGTTTTTACGTTGGAGGTCCGTACAAGGGGGCAACACTCGTTGAAAAGGGGATCAACATCCAAGGTATGATCTCTATTTTCAATAGAGAATCTTTTGATACCAGTGTCATAATCCATTATATCAAAAGGCATAGTTGATGGAGTATGCCTAGACGTAACATACCTTTTCACATCCCGTTGTCCGATCTATTGGATTGGCAGTTATATCATTGTTGGTTTGAAATGTGATTGTGTTGATTTTTTTAGGGTAGGCACACTTTTCCTTATGATCAATATATGTACGTAGGATATGAGGTAACTTTGGGTATGGATTGGTTAGTCCATTATAAAGCTAAGTTCTTTTGTATAGATAAATTAGTTGAACTTTGACACCCGCAGTTATGAGAGATTTAGAGTTAAGACAGATAGGATGAGAGCTATGTCTACTAGTACATTATCTGCATTGGAAACCCAAGATGATGATGTTGACAATGTAAACGTGGTTAGAGAGTTTTGGGATGTGATTGAACCAACAACGAGATTACCATCTAAGGGGCTATAAATTCCATATAGATCTTATACCTAGTGTGCAACCAGTTAGTAGACTGCTGCCAAAGGAAATGAGGAGTTAAAAAGACACTTGGTGGAATTTGAGCATAAAAGTTTCATCAGACCAAGAGTTTACCTTAGGAAGCTTTAACAGTCTTCATGAAAAAATAAATGGATCTCTTCAACTATGCATCGACTATCGAAAGTTGAATGAAGTAACCATTTAGAACCATTATCTAGTGCCGAAGATTGATGATTTTTAATAAGTTGAGTTAAGGAAAAAGTATTTTCACAGTTGGTTTTGGCTATGTGATCCCATCAACCGAGAGTTGTTGAGGAAAATGTACCATTGACCTCTTTTAGGACAAGGTATGAATCATATGAGTAGCTAATTCATTAATGATATTTTTCATGGACTTGTGAAAAAGATGTTTCAGGCAAAGTTAGTGTAACGACCCAGAATTTTGAACGTTCTATAATAAATATCTGAATTATTTAAATATTTAAACCGTGGATTTAATGTGAATAAAACGATTTAGAAAGCTTATTTAAATTCTGTTTAAATAATAATAATAATAAGGGAAATCTTTTAATTTATAATTAAACGTGATTGAACTTTTTTTAATAATAATTCTTGTAATTGACGTGCGAAATTATCATTCTGTGGCACCATCTTGGATTTTAATGAAACCAATATCATTGGGTCTAGAATAATGAGTTGTTATAAACCGACGAGTTTCGTGACGATCGGATGTGTTGTGTGGTCATGCGTGCTCGAAACGCATAGCATTTAATTTAAAGAATATAAAAAATATATATTATTTATAAATAACCCATCAACTTAGCCTATTTTTTCATTCCCATTTCTTCCTTCAGTAAACATAGCCGTGTAACGTCCCCTACTTGGAGGCCCAAAACTAACGGCTACGGATGCTGCAGTCATCTATAGTTATTAATCACCTGCGACCAAATATGCTCATTTAGATAAATTGATATACCAGAAGCATATGGATATGGAAAAAGTTTAAAATTTCCAAAACAACTTTCACATTCCATTCCAAAAACCCATTTCAACATTCTTTACATAATCCCACAACGTTAACCACATTTAGAAAAATATAATTATTACAATATACTACAAGAGCAACATATGAAGATGCTCCCTTGGTGATCAGAGTATATAATAGGCAATAAACAACTTTGCCTTAACAAAACAACACAGCGGAATCGTATGATAGAGAATTCAAATAACTGCATGCCTCCTGCACGACTTCGTAAGATTATTCATTTTAAGAAGTACCTGAAAACCTCAAATCTCAAGCTACTCAAAATCAATTGAGTACCCGAGAGTTTAAGGGGAAAACATAAACTTCAAGTCAGAGATAAAGTATGGTATGAATAATAATCTACCATCTCAATTCATTTAGATATCTAATAAGGCCACGCTGCTTAGCGGAACGGGTTTCCCCTTACTAGTATCTTAAAAACTTTTATAAACCATTTTCTGTGTTCCTGCATCCACAATGGTCAAATCAATTTAAAACATTATTATGTGATGATATGCAAAACAATGGAATCAATTCTGGATTCTCTTTCCCATTCATTTTGACTATCTGTCACTGTTATAGTTTCTAGGATTATTATTAACCTAATAGTTTTCATGGACTGACTAATAACCTGTTAAACATTTATGGACTCCCTGTCCATTTATATAGTTTTCATGGGATCACCATGAACCTATTGGTAACTCCAATATCATTTCTTATATTCTAGTATTCATGAGCTAACTAGGAACCTATTGACTAACTATCAATATCTTTCTTTTACACTAGTTTTTATGGCTAACTAGGAACCTATTGACTATCTGTTAATATTTCATTTTCTTATCCGTATATAGTTTTCATGGGCTAACTATAAACTTTCTATCTAACATCTTCAATATACATAGTTTTCATGGGCTAACTATGAACCTATTGGCCTTTGCCAATATCATTTCCCTTACACAGTTTTCATGGTTTTACTATGAACTTATTGGCCCCTGCCAATATCTTTAATTTATATTCATTGCTGGGTCAACCTAATTGGCTATTCTACCTTTTCCCAAAGTACCGTTTTGGGTTCATTACAAAGTGAATATATACATACGTGAAGAAGTAATTATAATAACTTGGTTAATCACTTTAACCCATTTAAACTTCTTTAAAAACTTCATTTCAAATTATTTTGTTGATTATTATGCCATGGTTTTGCTTTTAAATGAGATTGGGTTATTTGTTTTGGAAACTATACTTTCGAAATCTTCGACACCTTGCTTTCGACCTTACTGGATAGCCTCCTTCGGAAGCATATATCTCTTTTAAAAACATTAGACTCCTGCCTTTTTAAAACAGTATAAAATCCTTCTTTCGAAACCTTTTGAATATAATAAAGTGTTACTTATTAATTATTTAAATTATAGTTTCGAAACCATTGGAGGTATATTGAAAGTCTCCCCTTTCGAAATCATTAGGTTTACCTTTAAAAATATCATTAGAGTCAAAGTAAACAGAAACGAAAGTATCTCTTTCGAAACCATTCTTTACCATATAAAAATGTGGGGAATTTATGATGGTGTCGGAACCATCCCTTTCGACAGAGTCGAAAGCATATATTTAAAATACTGAAGGATAGCTTCTAAACCCCTTCCGAAATCATTGCCTTTGAAACCCATAACCCTTTCGAAAGCATTTGGGAAGTGGCTTGATATAGCTTTTAAACAAACAATGCCTTTTGACAGCATAGATGACTTCAATACGCTCGAAAGGTAAAAGAATCGGCGGCAGGGCTTCGACGGTGTCGGAACCCTTTTTGAAAGCATTGATTTATAATTAAAGGAACTCCTTCGAAATCCCTTTTTCTTTTAAAACAAACATGGCAACCTCTTCGAAGGCCATCATAAAACTTCTTCTGAAAACATACGCATCAACTAAGTCAAAAGCTTAGTAAAACAAAGGCAAGGCTTAACTTTTTAAAACAAACTAAGGTATCGACTCAATCGAAAGCATGTTTTCGACACTATACCTTCCGTCTTTCTCCAGTCCGCTATATACCACCAAGATGATACCCTGTGTATTGGTTTTGGCTTAATGGGGTTTCGACTTTGTCGAAGGCAAAAGGTAAGGGGCGAAAGGTACCCTTAATAAAGGCGAAACCTGTTTTTCTGGGTTAAATGTCAAATTATGCAACTTATATCAACTAACCTGCCTACATGTAAACTTCTTATTGGTTGCCTTAACTTTTCCCGTAGTTTCCAAAACTATGCCTTATTATTTTGGATAAGTATCAAGTTTAGAATTTTGTAGATAAAACCTTCCATTGGAAATATAATTAAATCATTTAGATCCTCTTCTCAAAATAATTTGATTTGTATATCAAATCACCTAAGAAAAATCCCCAAAAATCACAAAAATTCACTTTGATCTTGCTATATAACATATCAAAATTTCAAATTCAAACTCTCAATATATTTTCTGAAATAAATTTGTAAACTCAACGTTCTATATTTTCATTCAAAAATTCATAATAATCTTTCCAAATCTTGGAAAATTATCAAACTTAAAACCCAACTCTAAAATTATGTTTTACATGACATATAATTTTTCTATGGCATTAATTTAAACATTAATATCAAGGTTTTGGTCTAAAACCATATGAACCATCATTTAAACAATCTTGTTTAAATTTAAACAAACCATAATTCAAGAATAACATCATAAAACTTCATATAATCAGCAAATAAAGAACGAAATTATTATTCACCTTAATCTTTGACAAGGAAAGTGGATTGAGATGAGTTTGATTCCCTCTTCTTTAGTTCTTTTTCTTTTTTTTTGAATTTCCTCTTCTTCTCTTCTTGTTAATGGTCAGTTTCTTAACTTTACTTACGTTTTTATTTTTGTGAAAATGAATATGAGTCTCAATAGCTTAAGAGGTAAACATATATATATATATATATATATATATATATATATATATATATAAGGGTACAGTTAGGTGTAGCTAAATCCCATTATACCCTTACATAATTTAATTAATCTTTAAACCATTCTTTAGACCAATTAAATTAATAAGCACAGCCACTTAATTTTATTCAAATCTCAATCCCCTTATCACTTAACATTTATATTATTCAATTCAATTTATCTATTTAAATATCCTGAATAATGTTATTTAAAAGTTAGGGATGTTACAAGTCGCCACCTATTTTTATCTTCAATCAATTAAATCGTAAGTTATTGTTAATGAAATCAAGTGATTTTGGATTCGATGGCTTTGTATGGTCAAGAGCTTCATTTCCTTGTGTGTTGTTTTGTCTACGTTGATGGAGGGGTATGTTCGACAATGTGTGGCCATAATTTGGGTTAAGGATTCTCGGTGATTCATGCAGCGATAGGTGATGTCGTCGATGTAGTTGGGTTTTTCTGTAAAGTCGAGGGGATTAATGTTGGCTAAGGATGGTGTGGCATAATAGGGTGAAAAATGACATGGCCTTATCGTTTGTGGATCTTTTGGTCACGATGTGGATGAGGTGATCGGAAGCAAAATTGTGGCTACGGTTGAGCTCGTGGTGGCCGAAGAAGAAGATCTGTGGTGGTTAGAAAGTGTTTGGTGGTCCGAAGGGAATCAAGACCTGGAGCATGGAAAATTAAGGCATGTAGTCGGATTTTGTGATCAACGATTGAGTGGGACATTTAGGGGTCAAGTACATCGAGCTTGAGAAGAGAGATGCGTTGGCGCAAGCTGTATTGGATTTCGTCGAGCGAGTGGGCAACGAGGTAAGGGGAGCATGCATAGACACTGGGTGAGTGTATAGGGATATGCACGCGTGCATAGTAAAGGAGAGAAGAGGGAAGATGATTAGAGTGGAAGGTAATTAAGTTAGTGACTAATTATAATTAATTCATGTTTTTAATCTCAAAATCTTATAAAATTCATAAATTTTGCATACGTGGTCCAATTGAGACGCCGTTTTTGCTATTGGGCTTATATCGAAATTATCTACATCCATGATTAGTTTGGGATTAGATGAGTTTACTCACCAATTGATTGTATAATTGTGTATAAAATCGTTGTTGTATCAAAATATAAGTATTATAACAAACAATGCAAGTTTTTACTTTTGGACCTCGCCCTAATTTGTAAAACAAGTGACAATGTTATTATGTAGTATAATCTCCTGTAAATATCTATGACATGTATCTTGGCCTAGACTACTTGTTTACATGTTTGATATTGTATTCGATTCAGTTGGAAATTATGTTATGACTGTTTGAAGCGATATAGTCATTATAAACGTTCTTTGAAATCCCTAATATTTGACATATGTTAAATTGGATAAATTATGATATATTATGGAAATATATTTAGCTATACACGTTTTAAGTGTTTGATTTAGAGGAATTGGTTTGGACATTTATGGAAATTAGAATGGAAATTGTGGTACTTAGAAAAGAAAGGGTTGCTATGGGTGCACTTTGAAATCGTTGTAATCGGCGATTTTAAAGTTAATTTTGGAAGACATCCTGGGGCTTCTTCATATTTTTAATAAGTACTATAAGCATACTTATTATCAAAAAATATCAAGTTTTAGATATATTACTAATAATCACTTACGATTTTTAAAGTAATGGTTCTAAATTATAAAATAGGTTTTTATATTTTTAAATAAATTATAAAATAAGCATCTTTAAGTGGTGTTTTAAATGAATGTTTAAAAATATAGTATAAATATTTTAAAAGTATATTTTTAATATATATAGTTTTAGAAAATTGGTTAAAGATATTATTTAAGAAATATAAGGCTTTTATATTATCATATCTTTCAAAAAATTTATAGTGTTTTATTAAATATCTTAGTTTTATAAATAAATTAGTATATGTGTGTGTATCTTTTTAAAGGTATGTTAGTATTTTTAGAAGTTTAGAAAAGAAGTTTAGTATTTTGCAAAAGAATATAAAGGAGTTTTGGATTATCACACTTATGTTATAATGGATGCTTTGTAAATTGATTATGAAGGTATATTACCTTGTTTAATAAGTGAAGAGGTACTTAGACTTTTAAATGAATGTGTCGTCATTAATGGCAAGTATAAAAGTGATTTTGAGTTTATAGTAAATATATCTGGGCAACATTTGTTTTTAACCCATTTAACTACACTTCTGAAAAGCAATTTGATCTTTAAAAAAGGATTTTTAAAGATAACGATTAAGTGAATGGTTTTGGGTTTATTGTAAACAATGTTTTAGTAACATTTATTTAAAACCCTTGAACGGTATTTTAAAAGGGTAAAATATTGTTAAATGATTTTGGAAAAATACTTAGATCTCTAATAATGGAATTTTAAAGAGAATAACGAGTATGGAATAGTTTTGGGTTTTTAGTGACAATGTTTGAGTAATATTTGTTTTAAGCCCTTTGAAATTGATTTGTGAATATACTTATACGGTTGAGATATGTATATGAATAATTTTGAGAAGTATTAGAACGTGTAGAAGTGAATATGGAAGTTTATTTAAATAGTGAAGTTTAATTAATAAGTGAAATTTTGCTTATAAAGAAGTTATTGAGTAAAAAAGAGTTTTACTAATAAAAGATGTTTTTAATTAATAAAGGACGATTAATTAAAAAAGGGAGTAAAAGCCGTTTATGTAACTTGATATTGCTTGTGTGTTTCGATCGTGTTTTGTGTGTTACTTGCTTATGGATAGTATACAGGACTTAGTTTCCCATATGCAATTGTTCTCATTGTTATTGAAATTGACCAAAATATAACTTTGGAAATATCTAGAAGAAACATTAGAATTATATGGTACAGTTATCTTCAGTGATGCTATACTGTACGTGTAAACTTGTTTTTCTCCTCTAGGATAAATTTTAAGGAAACTTGTACGACCCACATTTTATATATCAAAAGATCGTAAAATATTTTTATTTTATTTTTATAAGGTCATCTGGCTCAAAGATTTTGGGCAATAAAACTTAGGGACATTTTCAATATCTATGATTTTTGCCGAATTTCTATGTGATCAATTTCACCCTAAAAATGTTGTTTGGACTATACCATTTAATAGGAGCCAAATTAGGTTCTCAAACCACTTCCATTGATTTGGGTTGATGGTTTCTCATTCCATAGAGTGGTTATAATCGAAAAATGAACTTGTCATTTGAGAGTTATTGCAGTTTTAAGTTTTGGCTGTTGCTGGTCAATTTTAGTGTGTAACTAACTAAGCCTGTGCTTAGGCTCACTAACCCACTTCAGCATTCGTGCTAAGAGAAGGTAGTAGGAACTGACCTAAGTCATTTCCTTCTTTTCCAAATTAGGTGTAAACCTCCATTAACCCTAATTTCATCATAAATAACATCTTTTCCTTACTAATCTTAGCTAAATCTGTATTGGGGAGGAGATTAGCATATACAAGCAAGATATTATCATTATTGCTGATTTAAGTCATTCTTCCTTCCTATCTACTTCAGATCTAAGGAAGAAATTTGGTATTTTAGGTATTTGGTGAGTGGTTCTTGACCTTTCACTGTTCCATACTTGTTTATATTGTTAAAAAGCTTTTTTTAACATGATTTTGATCTTAAATGGTTTTCTAACTTTAACTACCTTTTAAAACATCTTTACGGCCAAAAATTGGTGATTTTAAATGATTTTAAAATTGGCTTTGTAATTCGTTTCACTCATATCCACATGCTAGTGTAATTCTTATCATTTATATGCATATGCTACTGCAAAATTTAGATTTTGATTAAGATTTTCTTTACTATCACATTTTTATGTATTGGTTGTATGGATTGATGTATATGCATGTTATTCAATGTTTGTACATTGTGTTTTGATGTTGTTTGCTACTGTATTGGATGCTAGGTAGATAGGTTGGGAGATTAAGCAAATTGGTGGCAAAGTTGATGGGAATTGGACGAAACTTGAAGGAGAGGCTTTGGAATGTGGGTGGAGCTTGTCAAAAAATTCGCACCTCAAAATGAGTTATGTACATAACTCAGCACCAAGTTATGCCTATAACTTGGTACCGAGTTATGCTGGGAAGACCTATGACTCGGCTGTTGGCATGGGCAAGAAGGGCTTGGCTAGTAGAGATGACTCATGGCTTGAAGCAATAGATTTGGATAAGTATTAGGTGGTATACCGAGATATCCTAGAAGTTAGAAGGTATAAGTTATAGATGGAGGCTAAGTTATAAAGATGGGATATGTGAAGACCCGTCTCCTCGACTCTCGGAAATTGACACTTATACATCCACGGTATTCACGTGTCGTAAATCAAAGTGCCGGGGAGGTAGATTTTCAGGGGGTAAAGTAAAGTAAAAGATGGAAACACAAATTCTCACATTACGTCGGGATAGGTAAATAGTACATACAACTTCCATCATTAGGGTACATCAGAGTATTATATGCACAAACCCAGCCAGGAACAGTTATAACTGCCTGCTCCCACACTTGCTGGCATTACTAACTTATACACTGCAGAAAACAAAAATAGATAGATAGATAGATATTCCCATCAGGTGCTCTAGCTTCACGCTTCAAAAATCTCCTCTAGCATGCTCCTCCCAAAATGCTATAAACAAAATCCTGACTACTTAGCTTCTCGAAAAAATAGGGCACCCAAAGTTCAAAAGGAAAACAAAAATAAACTCCAGTTAGTCATGAGACTGGTGTGAGAACTCAAAATACATGTTTTAAAAACAAAAAGGTGTCTCATAAGACCACGCCGATAACCAAAACATTTTACGTTAAAATAATTAATATTATTTTTAATGACATATCTTTGAAAACATTTGCAAGTAAATTTATTAATCTTAGTCAAAATTGTTACATTATTAAATTCCAGCAATACTAGCCACAAACGCGGGTTCTATAAACAAACTGGTAGGCACTTATTGGAGAATGGATTCCATACAAATGACCAGGTGAAGGGACTACCTTTCGGTAGTACATCTCTAGAGAAATGTACCGAGGCCCAACAACTGGTCCTCTACCAACACATGATCGGCATACCTTTCCTTAGGTAGTACCTAATATGTCATCACCCCGGTCGTTACCGACCTATCCGAGATGTCTCATAGCATACATCCACAATAATTTACATCCCGAATGTTATAGTCAGAAGAAATACATCTAGAAGGGGATCATACCCTAATGGTTGCAAACCAGATAGCCTTGCCACATCCAAACCTGTTTTGGTCATTTCCGGGTGTGAGGCCTGAGGTAACGATTACCTTTTCACATAGCACATCATCTTTCTTTGAATGCCACACTACCGTACTATCAATCCCTTATTGACTTCCACAAACATACAACCTCCGAGCTCATATGTCTCAAGGAAGGGTGTTAAGCTAAGAGAAGTTACCTTCTCCGCCACCAAGTAGATGTACATTTATAAAAATCAACGATGTAAATCGTAAGAATGTAATGTCAGACATCCATCGATAAAAGTTCGTTCTGGGACTGAACGAAACCAAAGTCACACTCCTACCACATCCTGTCGGGAATTAACCCTAGGATTAGTAGCGAGTAGTCCTTGCAACCCAAAGAATTTCAGAAATGAAAGGACCACTGCTACTTTAGTATTTGGGAGCTAACCGGAATTATCAACAAGCAGTCCATTCATCTCGAAAGTCCCTGGTCTTCATCCTTCATTCTCTCTATCAGATCTTTATTTTTTGAATGCATACATAGGTTCGAAGTAGTTTTCGGATAGGGATTTCCCCAGATCTGACCCCGGTCTCACCGAAAAAATCATCGATAAAAGAGGTCAAGTGAATAAGGAATCATTCTTTAATTTATTAATTTCTTTTATCAAAAATCTCCCTCGGAGATATATATTTCTAAAAACATTATTTTCGGTATATACAGAATTATCAAACCTCCCTTATAAAATTCTTAATAAATTTTAAACTTATTTTTACTAGGCATCAACTAGAAATTGATTCATTTTTCATTTAGGAAGTTTGATCCAAGTAAAGAAAATTCACCAGTCCCTCCATCGGGCCAGTACGGAAAGCCAGGGAGAGCAGGAAACTGGTTTTCCAAACTCAACCCTAGACACTATCTCTCTGACACCCATAAGGCGGTCAAGTTATTTGATCGACTATAAATATTTAATCATTCCAAAAATTATTTAAATTGTCTTTAAAATACTTTATGAATCATTTAAAAACATTCACAAGGGATATGTAAAAGGATTGTTAAGTTTAAAACTAGTTTTCAAAAGTTATAAAAAGTGCTACGTGCTGCGAAAGTGCTTTTTATGCTATATTGATCAAAACGACTTTTTTATTATTTGAAACTTCACTTTTATTTCTAAAATATTTTTTGAACCATTTTTAAACATTTATAATATTTACTTCACTTTTTTTTACACAATTTTAAAACATCATTTTCAAAGAAATTCAGTTTTGGATTCCGAACTGCAAATTCGAGATTTTTCCAAAATTTGTTTTACACATATTTCAAAATCTAGTTGTCGAAATCTCGATTTTCTTTCTTCGTTGGAAAAATATGGATATAATAGTTTGGAAAATTCTTATCTCGAAGAATTTCGAGCTATATTCAACCTTTTACACTAGTTTGATTTTTATAGCGCGAAATCGCAAACTACCGATACACGACGTACTTATTTTTAACCAAATTTTCCATTTCTTTTCAAACTTCAGCAAAAAAATTTGAATGTTTATAAAAAATTTCAAATACATTATAAACCATTTTTAAGAGGTTTAACAATTCCATATATGCCATTTGATTCATTCAAGGAAAGTGATTTCCTTTTTGTGTTTATCGACATGTATAATCGTGACTTGCATAAATAATCAACTTCATATGAAAACAACCAAACTTGATGATCAAAGCATATTAAATATCCGTTTGCAACATCATATCATCATCTAACATATACTATAATAAATTAGGAGTTCTCACCTTAAATTTCCAATGATTCACAAAAAAAAAATCGATATAGCTCCGCTATTCGAGTTTTGAGGCTCCCTATTCTTCGGATTTTAGCTCCTAAATGCCTCAACCAAGCTTTGTGGATGCCAAGGAGGGCACGGCCTAGGGTGTGGCTTGGGTTAGGGTCGGCCTAGGGTGGAATGAGGAGGGGTCTGTGAAGAACAAAGTGAAGTGAAGAGCTTTTGGATTGTTTGGAGGTTTTTTTACTATATATGACTATAATTTATGATTTTAGTTTCTTTTTGAAATAATTTTTGACATTATTTCTTTTAGTTTAAAAGCCATTAAAAAGGAAGCAAAAGCTTGAGAAATATGATGAAGAAGATGAATGGAAAAAGAGAGAAGAGGGTATGGTATTTATAGGAAAAAAGAAGTGTGTAAACGAAGATATGTAAACTCCACTTTTTCCAAGCTTCTCCAACACACCTCCCCCTTCATTACACACGGCAATAACTCCTCCCCCATGTGCTCATCACTTCCATCCACTCAAATATGCATATGTTGACTTGTTTTAGCTTAAGGAGGAAGCTTTATACAAAATATCTTTGATTTTTTTTGTCTTATGTATGTATTTGTAAGTGTATAAGTACATATGTATGTATACATATGTGCATGTGCATGTTAGTGGATGCATTTGTATGTTACATATGTGTACATGACATATAAACAACGTTGCATTGATTCTGAACAACTTTCGTTCGATAAACCGTTGCCGATCGGAGAACCGATTCCCGATCACATTTCCACTTATACTTTAACGTATATATATTTGTAAACAAAATTTCAAAATAAATTTATTATCAGTTTAAATGAATTAAAATGATCACATTTCATTTACAAAACCATATAAATTTATATTAACAATTATTTACAAAAATCGTTATTATACTGATAAAGCGATATCGATTTTTCTTTATATTTTCAAATCAAATATATCTCTTTATAAAACTATTATAAATGATATATTAATACTTTATAACTATTCAAAATGAATTATAACCTTTTCAAAATCATTATCTGAATAATTATAATAATTATTTAATCATTAAATCTTAATTTAAAGTAAATAAATCAATTTTCATATTTAAGGGCATTATTAACAATGTTAAAAACAGATTTTATTTTCAAAAACAAATCAATTGATTTTATTTCATATTCTTGTTTAATTATAAAAATAAGTGTATGTATCCAGCTCTGTATGCGATGTTTTACGATTATAGAGCTGTTTACTGATAAAACAGTTTTCGGCCATTTTATCGATTTAGATTTAGAGGAAAATATTTTTGCAAATATTTATTCAAAATAAGATTACTATTACTTATTATCACTCAAAATAATATTATTTGTATTATCAACCTTTTAAAAATAAATAAAATTGATCAAAGTGATAAATTTGCGGGTTTTTACAGGATAGGTCGATGTCAAAAGCTCTTGCGAAAAGGAGTACTATGAGCAAGGAGGAGAACTTAGCCAAAATTGGCTAAGTATACAACTTGGCACCGAGTTATAACTACAACTCGGCACCGAGTTATAACTACAACTCGACATTGAGTTATCGAATTTCACCTGATGAACATGGAACTTTCAGGGCAGGAAGGGGATTCTCTATAAATCGTGCTGGAGGAGTTGAATCATTCGTATGATGACTGATGGCGATGTAACAACATGATGAAAGTTAGGGTCCTTGAATGGCAACTCGATGATTAATGGAGTTAGATTTTGATGATAACGGCTCGATGTTGAAAGCATTCATGGAGTAAGTAATGTAGAATGGTTCCTCAGAGGTAACGACTCGATTCTGAAAGAAGTCATGGAGAGAAGAATGTAGAATGGTTCCTCGAAAGATAATGGAAACTGGATGGAGCAAGGAAAGGACTCGAATACGTGTACTAAAGGGTCTTTGATACTCGAAGTGTTTTCTGTTGTACTCAAAGCAGCGGTGTTATGAGGATGCTCATAGGTATGTTGAAAGATTACCCCAAATCGGTTGAATGGATCCATGTACCCTGGGCCGGTTGAATGGGTCTAGTATCAGCTTCAGGCTAAAGTGAGTTCACTAAAAACTAGGATTTCCATTAGCCTTTGGCAGTACAAAGGTCATACGAGTTATCATATATCTAGTGTACATCGAGTGATAGTGAGGATTGTTTGATGGATGCTACGGTTACTTTAATTTATTTCCCAGTAGTGTATCACTCTAGGATAGTCATTAGAGATATGTATCATAGATAGCGATACTTGGTATTCATGAAAATTTCTCCTCTGAAGAATTTTATTCGAATCGGTAGTAAGGGGAAATTGGCATCGAGGATTGTAGGTCCTTTTCCTATAACAAGGAGGATTGGGAACCTAGCATACATAGGGTCAACTTACCTTAAAAGACGGCGGGTGTGCACAATGTCTTCCATGCTTCTTATCTACAGAAGTTTGTGCATGACTCGGGCATAATAATTGCATCGGATCAACTTGATGATATTGAGATTGAACCAGAAGCTTTGTGACCACAGAGGCCGGTTCGTATTATCGAATGCGATACGAAATATCTTAGGAGGAAGATGATGGAGTTAATGAAGGTTCAGTGGGGCGAAAGTGAAGGCAATTGCACATGGAAAACCGAGGAGAGCACAAAGGCCACAGATCCGTAGCTCTTTATATAGTAAGGCCTATTGTTTAACGTATTTACTTTCACTTTCGATATCATATAGCATAGTTTTGTATCCTGCATGCTTGGATATGCTTACCTATATTATTGATTGCCTGGTTGCGTACTTGTTATGTTTGATGATACACATGATTGTTAGGCATGCAAGGTAACTATGATTGATTGTCTATGTCTATTTGGGTATTTTGATGGCAAAATTCCTAATGGGGAGATAATGTAACGACCCGCATTTTATGTATCAAAAGATTGTAAAATATTTTATTTTATTCATATAAGGTCGTATGGATCTAAGAATTTAGAAGGTGACTCTTAGGGATATTTTCTGCATTTATGATTTTTGCCGAATTTCTATATGACAATTTTCACCTGGATATTTTTTTGGGACTATAACTTTTGATATAAGCTGAATTAGGATCTCAAACCTCTTCCATTGCTTAGAGATGATGGTTTCCCATTCCGTAGTCTAGTCATAATAGGAAAACAGACTTATCATTTGAGAGTTATTGCAGTTTTAGGTTTAGACTGGACTTGACCAGTTTTAGTAGGTAATTGACTAAGCCCGTGGTTAGGTCCACTAATCCACTTCAAAATTTGTGCTAAGTGAAGGTAGTAGAAACTAACCTAAGTCATTTCATTCTTCCCCAAATTAGGTCTAAAACTTCATTAACCCTAATTCGTCTTAAATCACATCTTTTCTTTACTAATCTTAGCCAAACCTTTGATTGGAGAGGAGATTAGCATATACAAGCTAGAGACAATCATTATTGCTGATTTGAGTCCTTCCTTCCTATCCACTTCAGATCTAAGGAAGAAATTTAGTATTTTAGGTATTTGGTGAGTGGTTCTTGACCTCTTACTCTTCTATACTTGATTATATAGTTAAAAAGCTTTTTCTAACATGATTTTGATCTTATATGGTTTTCTAACTTTAACCACCTCTTAAAACATGTTTATAACAAGAAATTGGAGACTTTAAAATGGTTTTAAAATTGGATTTATTATCCTTTTTGCTCATACACACATGCTAGTGTAATTCTTGTCATCTATATGCATATGCTAGTGTAAAAGTAAGATTTAGATAAAGATTGGCTTGAATATCACATTCTTTTGTATTAGTTGTATGAATAGATGTATATGCATGTTATTCCATATTTATATGTTGTGTTTTGATGTTTTGGATATTAGGTAGGTAGGTTGGGAGATTGAGCAAATCGAAGGCAAAGTTAGTCAGAATTGGATGAAACTTAGAGGAGAGACTCTAGAACATGGGTGGAGCTTGTTAAAAAATTCGCACCTCAAAATGAGTTAAGTACATAACTTAGCATCGAGTTATGCCTATAACTCGGTACCGAGTTATGGTGGAAAACGTATGACTCGGTCGTTAGCATGGGCAAGAAAGGCTTGGCTAGTAGAGATGATCCATGGCCTGAGCCAAGAGATTTGGCTAAGTATTGGATGGTATGCCGAATTATCCTAAAAGTTAGAAGATATAGGCTATAAGTGGGGGTAGAGTTATCAAGAAGGGATAGGCGGTGTCAAAAGCTCTTGGGAAAAGGAATACTAGGAGCATGGAGGAGAACGTAGCCAAAATTGGCTAAGTATATAACTTGGCACCGAGTTAAAATATAACTCTTACCGAGTTATCGAATTTCACCCGATAACGGTGGAACTTTCAAGGTAGGAAGGAGATGCTCTATAGGTCATGCTGCAGGAGTTGGCTCATTCGCATGTTGACTGATGCGATGTAACAACATGATGAAAGTTAGAGTCTTTGGATGGTAACTCGATGATGAATGAAGTTAGATTTCGAAGATAATGGCTCGATGTTGAAAGGAGTCATTGAGTGGGGAATGTAGAGTGGTTCCTCAGAGGTAATGGCTCAATATTGAGAGGAGATGTTGAGAGAGGATTGTAGAATGGTTCCTCCAAAGATAATGGAAACTATATGGAGCTAGGAAAGGACTCTGATATGTGTACTAAGGGATCATTGATACTCGTAGTGTTTTCTGTTATGCTCAAAGCACGGGTATTGTGAGGACGCTCATGAATATGTTGAAAGGTTACCTCAGATCGATTGAATTGATCTATGTACCCTGGACCGGTTGAATGGGTCTGGATTAGCTTCAAGCTAAAGTGAATACACTGTAAACTAGGATTTCGGGCAACCCCTGATAGTAGAAAGGTCATACGAGTTATCGTATATCCACAGTACATCGAGTGATAGTGAGGATGGTTTGATGGATGCTATGATTGCTTTGATTTCTTTCCCAGTAGTCTATCACACTAGGTTAGTCATTGGAGATAGGTATCGGGGATAGGGATAATTGGACAACCGTTATCATATATAGTGCATTATGCCTTTGTGACACGTATTGTAGCATTTGATGTTATGTTCTAACTCTTTGGTTGTTGGGACAAGTTAGATATGACTCATATTCCTTTGTTCCTTATTATATCGACTTGCATAGTATTCTGAGATTCATTTATTGCTCACACCAGACTGTTGTCTGACTCAATGTTTTATGCTTTGCTTCTTATTATCTTGGGTACTCTTAAATGAGTGGACTAGATAGCAGGTCTAGGTGCGACACAGTAGCTATGCAGTGGACGAGATAGAAGGAGCTATCTCATATTATATATGGACTTCTATGCTTATTCAACTGTGCAACATTGTGGATCCTTGATAGTTATTGCTTATCTCTATTATTAGTATGAGACAGTTACTTGAGTTTACTTCGGTGTATAAACTATATTTCATGATGCTTAACTTCATTTATCTGTAATCTGGTATTTGGATCACTTAGTTATTAACGTCTCTTCTTTTTTATATCTATGATATTATATTTATTCCATGCGCCGTGAGATTTACGAAGATTCTATGATGCTTTTATTAATTCTTAAACCTTGATGGTCGTCCTACATTGATCGGCATGTCAGTAGTGCACTATCTTATGTACATTGGGTGCTGGAGGTGTAGGGTGTTCATCACAAGACCGGTCCGCTTAAATGGTTAGGAGGTGACCTCTGTACTTATCTATTGTCTGTTAATTTCCCATAGAATTGGAGTTGAGTTACTGGAAACCCATCGATTGGTTTTGGAGCACCCGGTAAATGAGGATGTGTACGTATTTGAGATGACTTAAAACCATAACCTCTCCCAAACCATATACCCAATCTATGCTTTGGATAAGGTTCGTGATTGGTTCAGGATGCTGGAATCTATATGGAGATTCGAGATCTGTTTAAGATGCTCGAACACATGTAGTTGTTCGTGATCTATTCAGGATATGGGAATCCATGTGTGATTAGGAGATTTGTTGATATATGGGAATCCATGTGCGGTTCCGAGATCAATTCGAGTTAGGGACTCATGTGTCAAGATCTGTTTAGGCGGTGACTTGTGTGCTGGGATGCTGAATGTGACTTTACCATCAGTAATGATAGAAACTAGAGATAGGAGACGTAGACTGCGAGGTTTAGCTAACTTAAAGGGTGTAGGCACTCCATTCTAGTCGTACTTACGGATATGCATGCGGGAGTGATGTGGCCCGGTGCCACATGTTCGGGCGTGGGCCAGCTATGTATTTCCTATGGTATATTTTATCTAGAGATATACAATTCTCGAAAGGATATCTCGATCCATGTGCAGGGGACCGTTTTCAAAATATCGAGGGCACCTCCGTGGAATCCTAATTAATTAGCACACGTGCCATAGCGATTGTGATTGTATACCTATTACTGTTGTGATGCACACTCATATGCATCATAGCTACATGGTTATTTATATTTCACACCTTGGACATTATTATTATAACACAAGATTTTATAATAGAAATTGTTTGGTTATCGTATGGTGAAAGCCCATCTGTGTTTATTGGTCGTGTAGTCTTTCGAGATTCCTTTACGTTTAAAGGGTTTTATAAATATCATAGTCCTTATGATTTGAGTTTCTCATGCTGGTTTACCAGACTTATTTGGGTGTTATTTTCTTATAATGCTCAGGTCAGCTCGAGTACATTTCCAGATTTAGCTGTGGTTCATTAGAGCTCTTGGAGAGGAGCTAGATGATTTCTTACCATACTTATTTTCCACCACATTACTTGTTTTGTACTTATCAGCGTTTGTGAGGATAGACTATTATAATTTTCTAGGCTGATGATAGGTTAGTTTATTCTGATTAATGTATCTATATTAATGTTTTCTTTTTGGTAACAACCTTTTGATATATTATATGTTATCATTCTTTATGTGAGATTCTGATATTGTGTTGTTATTTCTTGTTCTATTTTTTTTCCTTTCTTTTACCCTAACATTTTGTCTTTCCTGCACTTAGGTGTTTGGCACGTGAATACCGTGGATGTATTAATGTCGACATTCGAGGGTTGAAAAGGCGAATCGTTACATGTGGTATCAGAGCCAAAGGTTAAGCGAGAATCTTGGATTTGGTAGGTATAACTCATTAAGCGATAGGGTTAAAGAATGCCTTATTATGAGTTGAGTGCATTATATATATGAGAGTACGTATTTGTTATTGTTATAAAAAAAGTTAATGTGTTGATTGGTCTGTAGAATGGCTTATGGATTTTGGCCAATACGTGTTGCTAACATTATTGATAGAGATCTCTAAACACTTAAACAAGACAAACCGACATGGTATTATTTTTGAAATCGGTAAATGAGATAATTTTGCCTTGGATTATATTTTATATACAAAGAAATTTTCAAAAAAAATTAAATAGTTATTTATGATGTGTTTGTTTGTTAGGAGATGATAATATTCGATTATTGTCATTTATTATTTAATTAGTTGCGCTCGACCGGTTTATGAGCGATTTTGCCTTTTCAGTGCATGAGTTGAGTAGATAGTAACTTATGGGAACATTGAAATGAACACCTTGTAAATTTAGTTTCACGGTTTGATTGAGGTGTTCGATGATAATGTTGGGTTAAAATTTCAACTTTATAAGAAGTTGTTTATTATGATCTTGGAGAAAGAAAGATATTTTGCACTAAATACTTGTGTAATAGTTTTATATAAGAAAGTGATTTATATAAATATGGTTTATGAGTATAATTTATAAATATAAAAAGGATTTACACTTTGAGTTTGAGAACTTAAATCCTAGTGTTTTAGATATCGAGTTCCTAAGGTTTTGGAAAATAATAGTAGTATTATTTGAAAGTAAATATGTGGGAATTGGTTTACGAAATTGGTATCATGGCACTCAGTAATATTTACAAAATATTAGGTACCATTTTGGAAAGGATTTTGTTAAGTTTGAAGGCGTGGTTTGGAAGTACTAAACTCACTTCTTTTGTTGGAAAATAATTCAAGTAGTGACTGAAGCATCATCGGCGTTCATTTTTGTGTTTCGAAGTAAGTGTTACTATTGCAATAGTTTTTCTTTGAAGTTGTTTTGGTAAAACATATTTTGATTTAAATTCCAGAAATATGATTTGATACAAAAGTCGTATTTATTATTATTTCAAATGATTGAAATGGGATCCCGGTGTCTAGTTCTTAAGTTTTATGTTAAGGTATTTTATAGACTCATATATCCTATGTATTAGGGTAGTTCGATTGTGTACCTTGTTTGATTCTTTACTAGTAGTTTTCAATTATTGAAATGAAATGGAATTGTCGACGGTTTTGGACAATAGCAGTTTTGGAATTTGTATAACAAATTGAAGCTAAGTGTTTATCAAAGTGAAATTTTATATAACGCTTGATTTGAAAAGGTAGTAAGCAAAAACAAGTATTAAAATGTTGAACATACTTGTTAAGTAAAATGAATTGGATGATTTTGTATATACTCTTAGGATGTAGTGGAGTATTATACAAGTATGAACTTAAGTTATATAATGTTTAATAGCTTAAAGTAAAGTTTTATGAAATGATTCATAAGCGATTTTAGTATTAAGTAAGAAATACTATAAATGATAATGAATGTGAATTAGAATGAAAAGAGACTAGTATAATTAAAGAAACCAACTGAATAGAGTATGTAAGTTGTACGTAGATCATTTTATTCACTTGGCAGTTCTTGATCTAGGATTCAAGTACATGATTTCAAGGTGATACACTTAGGATTTTTCGCTCAATTCATGACGGCGAACACTTGATACAGATTCTTGATATGATTCTTAAGGTTTCTACCATAGTATATGACTATGTAAGAAAATCAGAGGTTTCGAATCAAGGAACCTGATCGTAGTCCGCACCAGAGATGTCAATTTATCTATACTAGTTCGGAAGTGAAATTTATGCGATCGAGCAAGTGATCAAATTTGATATTGCATATGGATAGTATATATATGCATCATAGGAGTTGTAATAATATGTATATGATATGCGTTGATAGTTTTGGAAACGACTCTTTGAATTGTTTGGGGGCAGCATGAGTAATCGACTAAGTAATAACCTGAGGCTGTTGAGCATAAGGTAACGCTTAGTGGATTGTTTATCATCCTTAAGCGATAAGATGATTTCTAAACCTGGGAAAGCATATGCTCTAGTTGCTAGTGATCGTAGTACCATGTAGTATGGTTATGTAATTGTTTCTTTGGTTGTTGGTGAACGTAATACCATTAGGTATTGATGTGTGGTTGTCACTTTATTGCTCTTATTAGTATTTCAAGGATAAAGTTCTTTTAAGGGTTGAAGAATGTAACGATGTAGAATTTTAAATGTTTTATGATTAAATATCAGAATTATTTAAATATTTAAATCATGTATTTAATGTGAATAAAATGGTTTTGAAAGCTTACTTAAGTTCTATTTAAATAATAATAATAAGGGAAAGCTTTTAATTTATAATTAAAAGTGATTAAACTTGTTTTAATAATATTTCGTTGTAACTAACATGTGAAATTATCATCTGATGGCACTCGGTTGGATTTTGACGAAATCAGTGTCGTTGGGTCCGGAATAATGAGTTGTTATATGTCAACGAGTTTCATGACGATCGGATGTGTTGTGTGATCATGTGTGCTTGAAACGAGTAGTGGTTAATTTAAGAGAATATAAAATTCATATATTTTTCTATAAATAACCCATCACCTTAACTTATTTTCCTCATTTCCATTTCTTCCTTTAGTAAACATAACTATCACCCATTTTTACCTTCAATCAATTAAATAATGAGTTATAGTTAATGAAATTGAGTTGTTTTGGATTCGATGGCTTTGTATGGTCGAGAGCTTCATTTCCTTATGTGTTGTCTTATGTTCGTAGATGGTGGGTGTGTTCGACAGTATATGGCCATAGCTAGGGTTAAGGATTCTCGATGTTCATGCAGAGATAGGTCATGGAGTCAATGTTGTTGGGCTCCCTTAGTGAAGTGGAGTTGATTGTTGTAGGCTAGGGATGGTGCGACATAGTAGGGTGAAAATCGACATGGCTTGTTGTTAGTGGAGCTTTGAATCGTGATGTGGAGGAGCTGGTCGGAGGCAAAATCATGGCTGCGGTTGAGCTCGTGGTAGATAGAGAAGAAGATCTATGATGATTTGATATTGTTCGGTGGTCTGAAGGGAATCGCGACCTAGGGCATGCAAATTAGGGAATACGGTCGAATTTTAGGATCAGCGATTGAGTAGGACATTTATGGGTCAAGCACTTTGAGCTTGGGAAAAGAGACGCATTGGCACAAGCAGTAATGGATTTCATCGAGCGAGTAAGCGGTGAGGTACAGGGGCATGCATGGAGATTGGGTGCATGTACAGGAAGTGCATGTGTGCATAGCAAAGGAAATAAGAAGGAAGATGATTAAGAGGGGAAAGTAAATGTAGTGATTAATTATAATTAATTAATGTTTTTAATCTCAAAATCTTATAAAATTTGTAACTTTTGTGTACGAGGTCCAATCGAGACGTCATTTTTACCGTTCTACTCATATCAGGATTATCTAAGTCTGGGATTAGTTTTGGTTAAGTTTACTCAACAGTTTATATCTATTGTCGTGTATAAAATCGTTGTTGTGTTAAAATATAAATAATATAACGAACAATGCAAGTTATTACTTCTGGACCTCGCATTGTTTTGTAAAACAAGTGACAACATTATTATGTAGTATAATCTCCCTTGTAATCATCTATAACATATTTCTTGATCCAGACTACTTGTTTACATGTTTGATATTGCTATTTGATTGAGTTGGAAATTATGTTATAAATGTTTAAAGCAATATAGTCATTATAAATGTGCTTTCATATCCCTAATATTTGACACACGTTAAATTGGATGAATTATGATATGTTATGGAAATATATATGTATATATATTTGGTTACATACGTTTTGGTGTGTTTGACATAGAGGAATTGGGTTGGACATTTATGGAAATTGGAATGGAAATTGTGGTAGTTAGAAGCGAAAGGGTCGCTATGGAAGCACTTTCAAATCGCTGTGATCGACGATATTAAATTTAACTTTGGAAGATATCTTAAGGCTTTTTCATATTTTTAATAAGTACTGTAAGCGTACTTATTATCGGAAAATATCAAGCTTAAAATATATTACTGATAATCATTTATGGATTTTTAAAGTAATGGTTTTAAATTGTAGAGCATGTTTTTATGAATTTTTAAATAAATTAAAAAATGAGTATCTTTAAGAGGTGTTTTAAACAAATGTTTTAAAAGTATATTTTTGGTATATATAGTTTTAGAAAATTGTTTAAAATTTTATTTAAGAAATAGAAGGCTTTTATATTATCGCATCTTTGAAATTTTTTATAGTATTTTATTAAATATCTTGGTTTTATAAATAAATTAGTATATGTATGTGTGTGTATCTTTTTAAAGGTATGTTAGTATATTTAGAAGTTTGGAAAAGGAGTTTAGTATTTTTTAGATGAATATAAAGGAGTTTTGAATTATAACACCTCTGTTATAATAGGTATATTGTCTTGTTTAATAAGTAAAGATGTACTTATAGCTTTAAATGAACGTTTCAAAGTCAGTGGAAAGTATAAAAGCAATTTTAGATTTATATTAACGAAGTTTGGGCAATATTTTTTTTAACCTTTTTAACTATACCTTTGAAAAGAAATCAGAACTTTAAAAAGGGAGTTTTAAAGACAACGATTAAGTGAAGGGTTTTAGGTTTTTATTAAACAATGTTTTAGTAACATTTTTTTAAACCCTTGAGTAACATTTTAAAGGGGTAAAATATTGTTAAATGATTTTGGAAAATACTTAGATCTTTAATAATGGAATTTTAAAGAGAATAATAAGTATGGAATGATTTTGGATTTGTAGTGACAATGCCTGAGTAATATTTGTCCTAATCCCTTTTTGAAATTGATTTGCGAATATACTTGTACGGTTGAGATAGGTATATGAATACTTTTGAGAAGTATTTGAATGTGTATAAATGAATATGGAAGTTTTATTTAAATGGTGAAGTTTAATTAATAAGTGAAGTTTTCTTAGTGAAGAAGTTTATTGTGTAAAAAAGAGTTCTACTAATAAGAGATGTTTTAAATTAATAAAGGAAGATTAACTAAAAAAGGGATTAGTAGTCGATTATATATCTTGATCATGTTTTTGATTTTCAATCATGTTTTGTGTGTTACTTGCTTATGGCTAGTATATGGGACATATTTTCCCATATGTGATTGTTCTCATTGTTATTGAAATTGACCAAAATATAACTCTAGAAATATCTAGAAGAAACACGGGAATTATATGGTATAGTTATATTCGATGATGCTATATTATACGTATAAACTCATTTTTCTCCTCTAGGACAAATAATAAGGAATCCCGTCTGTTTAAAAGGTTAGAAGGTGATCTCCGCTCTTATGTATTGTCCTTTTATTTCCCATGGAACCGAAGTTGAGCTTACCGAAAAATTGTCGATTGGTTTTGGAATGCCCAATAAACGGGGGATGTTGAGACTTGGTTTTGATTCATGACACAAAGCTATCACTACGACATACAGATTTGACGACCGCCACGACAAAAAGAGAATATATACTACAAGGAGACAAGACTTCAAAAGCGGTGCATCAACTATATTATTTTGTTTTTGAGTCTTAGGTCAACATTGTTAAAATCTCTCCTCGGTTACGTATATAGTTAGCTTATATATATTCTATTATTCTACTTTCACATTTCTTTTATACATATATAAGCATATAACAAAAGTATGAAAGTTATATATACTTTTTATATGAAAACTGTGCATATTGCATAAAATGCACCAGGTCAGTCGACTGACCCAGAGGACCAGTCGACTGACACTGGAAAATTTATGCACCATGCACAGTGCACAAATATATAAATTTAAATATTTAAATTCGTTTGAACATTCAGTCGACTGAACCAGAGACCCAGTCGACTGAATTTCTATAACAGCCACTTTTCGAAAAGACACGACTCTTTGTGAAGAGTTGTGAACCTCTAACGAAAAGATTCGGACGCAACACTTCGATCGAAACTCTTCACCAACGGTTGCTGCTTTCTAATCTTTATAAATACGTACTTCAACTTCGTTTCAAATCACTGAATCATAATATAATTCTCTAATCTTTGCTCTTCTATCTATTTGCATTACACTTTCGAATATTCTGCATTAAAGTAATACTAGACCTTTCTACTCTTCATATACTTCAAATATATATTTATACTCGAGGAGAAGATTATAGGAAGGGTGTACTACAAGTGACAAATTCGTGTTATTAAGAACACACAAAGTCAAAAGTATTTTTGTATTCATTGAAGTCCTGTTCTGCTGCTCAGGCGTGTGAAGTCCTCTTCGGCTGTTGAGGCGAAATCATGTTCTGCTGTTCAGGTCCTTGTTCGGCTGCTCAAGGGTTGTATATACCTGATCCTCCGGGTTAAGTGAGTATTATTAGTGAAATTCCAGAAGGAGTCTGGGACTGGACGTAGGACGGTGCTCCGAACCAGTATAAAATATCTGAAGTTATTTTACTATACTGCTTTTATATTCCGCACTATTTACAGTATTACTATCATCTCTATACTCTGTATTATCATATATCCATATTACACGATTCATAGCACACTTTCAGGGGAGTGTAGTTATTTGAGATGACTTGAAACCATAACCACTCCAAAACCATATATGTGTTCTATGCTTTGGATATAGTTATTGATTGGTTCGAGATGTTGGAATCTCTATGGAGATTCAAGATCAGTTTGAGATGCTCGAACTCTTGTATTTATTCACGATCTATTCAGGATATGGGAATCAATGTGTGATTCTGAGATCTATTGAGATAAGGAAATCCATGTGCGGTTTCAAGATCTTTTCGAGTTGGGGACATGTGTATCGAGATATGTTTGAGTCATGACTTGTGTGTTGGGATGTTGAACATGACTTCACCATTGGTAATGTCCGAAACTAGAGTTTAGAGACATATCCTTTTATGTTTAGCTCACTTAAATGGTGCAGGCACTACATTCTAGTGATACTTACCGATATGCATGCGGGAGTGATTTGACACGGTGGCATCTGTTCGAGCATGGACCAGCTATGTTTTTCCTATGTTATATTTTATCTAGAGATATACGATGCTTGGAAGGATATCTCTGATCCTTTTGAAGGGGGGCCTTTCTCGAAATAATAAAGGCATCTCCGTGGAATCCTACACAATTAGAGAAGTTGGCTTAGTGGTTGTGATTGTATACCTATTATTGTTGTGATGTACACTCACATGCATCACAGCTATGGGATTATTTATATTTCACACAATATACATTATTATAATACCACTAGATTTTATAATAGACATGGTTTCACTATCGTAAGGTAAAATCCCGTCCGTGTTTATTAGCAGCGTGGCCTTACAAGATACCTTTACGTTTGAATGGTTTATAAATATATAATCCTTATGGCTTGAGTTTCTCATGCTGATTTACAAGATTGATTCAGGTGTTATTTTCTTATATGCATGGGTCATCTCGAGTATAATTCTATATTTAGCTGTGTTTCATTGGAGCTCTTGGAGAGGAGCTGGATGATTTCCTATCGTACTTATTTTCCATTGCATTACTTATTTTGTACTTATCAGCATTTGTGAGGATAGACTGTTATAACTGTCCTGGCTGTTAATAGATCAGTTTACTCTGATTGATATATATAAATCAAAGTTTTCTTTTTGTTAAAGACCTTTTGAGGTACTATATGTTATTGTTCCACATGTGAGATTATGATATTGTGTTCTTTATTTTTGTTATGTTTCTTTTTCTTTTTCTTTTACCCTAACATTTTTTCTTTTCGGCACTTGTATGCTTAGCACATGAATACTGTGGATGCATTAGTGTTGACATTCGGGGGTCAAAAATGCAAACCGTTACAATTGGATAAGCTTTTTTTAGTTTTTATAGATGATATTATGGTATACTTATAGAATTTAAAAGAGCATTAAATTCGTCAATGACTTGTATTGGAGATGTTGAGAGAACATAAGTTAAAATCGAAGTTTTTTATATGACATCTTCGAAAAAGAGAAGTAAAATTCTTAGGGCAAGTAGTATTCGAGAATTGATTGACCATGGGGCCAACATGATGGAGACTAGAAATAATTGAAAAATGCTAGAAATCATGATAGAAGTAAGAAGCTTCTTGGTTAGCTGGATATTATCAGAGGGTTCTCACCACTAAGGTTTATGGTACTTTATGGATTTGCGTTGATAAGAGTTGATTAAATTGACAAAAAAGAATTGTTATCCATTGCCTTGCATAAACGATTTGTTTGATCAGCTTGTAAGAGCAATGATATTTTCCTAGCTTAACTTAGCTACAGGTTTTCGCTAGTTGAGAGTGAAAAATGATAATATTACGATGATTCAGATGATCAAGGCAGTTGTGGTATAGATTTGGCATGTACCAAAGAATGCTACGTAAGTTAGGAGCTTTCTTTGTTTGGCCAATTACTACAGGAAGTTCGTTAAGGACTTTATCGAGCTTTATTAGCCAATAGCACGACTTACCAAGAAGAATTTGGTTCTCCCATGCAGTGAGGGGAGCGATGATACATTTTCTTGGTTGAAAGAGTTGGTGACTAGTGTGCCTATATTGAAAAATCCAAACGATATGAAGCCATTTGATATTTGTACCAATTCTTGTGGAAATGGATACAGAGTTGTATTATGCAAGAAGGTAGAGTGGTGGGAAATTCTTGTAGATAGCTAAAGACCTATGAGAATAATTATTCGACTTATGATCTTAAGTTGGGTTCTATTACAATTGTGCTTATGTCTTAGAATCATTATTTGTCAAGCGGATTCGAGTTATATACTGATCATAAATCTCTAAAAAAATCTATTTCCTAAGAAGGACTAGAATTTAAGGCAATGGAAGTGGATGGAACTTTTAGCTTCATATGATTTTGGTATTGGGTACACTCCAAGCAAGGGAATTGTTGCAGTAGATGCTTTGAGTAGAAAACATTTAGAGTTGAGTTCCAGTTTTGATTCCAGGCCATCATCAGATTTATTACTAGATTTTTAGTAAATTTAGAGATTTGGTCTATAGTTATGGACCATATTAGTTCAATGCAAAGGAGTGATAAGAAATTAGCAGATATTATGGATGTGTCAAAATGTGGTGAGATGTCTACTCATTTTGTAACAACCCATTCTTTAATGGACCTAAATTTCGACCAAAATCGAAACCCAAGTCTAGCAAAGCACAGATCGTTGGACTTGGTACCTTCAAATAAGCATGAGAATTATCAGAGATTGATAGAAATCTAAACTCACAGCGGAAACACTAATAGGACAAGAATACTGATTATGACTACTACCTTGGAATTAATGTTATTCCTTAGATAGAAGATTGTCACATCAGCATCAAGCATGAGAGAAACTAAAACTTCTCCAACAACTAAACACATCCAACTCTAGTCACTTGTTCCTCTAAATCTGTCATGTGGGATGTAATGAGGAGGGGGTTAGAACAACGTTCTAGTGATTGGAAAATCTACAAACTCTCCATAGCATAAATTTACACCGATTGGATTTCATTTATTTGTTATGTCTATTAAGGTTAGCAATTCTAATCTAACTTTGCATTGCACACATGATTACTTACCTACCCATTCCTAAGATACAAAATACCGACGAAGCCTTATCAACTACCCAATACTTCCATACCCATTAGCCACTTAATAATTCTAAATATGAAGCTGGCTTCTACTATCAACACATAATAGTTTTATAACAGAATGAGCAGACTTTTCCATTTAAGACCTCAATCGAGGTAGACTCTATCATTTAAAACATATTTCCAAGGTCGCCTTTTAACGTCGTTATTATTAGCCTATTGGTCCTAGCTACAGAGATTTATGACCACTAGCTATGGCCTTATAACTTATAATAGTCATACTACTAGCGTTATCGTTATTAATGTCTTAGCAATGTGAGAGACTGTACCCAAGCCACTTAATACCTCATTAACAAGGAGTAGGCATGCCTCTGACCATTTAACACCTATTTATAGGTAGGCCTTTGCCATTTAATACCTAAACCCCAAGGCGGACTTCTCACTAGTACTATCTTGCTGACAATGCTTGGAAATCTCACTGGGCTACATAGTACTTCTTTTATAAAAGAGAGGCGAACCCTAGATCCGTCAATTAGTACTTTGAACCCAAAGTGAACCCTTCTCGAGATATACATCATCACTCTTAGTTATAAATATGGAATCTCATTAGGTTACTTCTTTCGGTAGGGAGGCAGGCCCTGCAATAGCCACTTAATACCTCAACACTGAAGTGAACCTTTCGGGAGATATCCTTATTTATTTAGGATCTCACTAGGTTACTTAATACTTCCTTTTAGGAGAGAGGAGGACCCTACAGCCACTTAATACCTCAAACTAGAAGCTAACCACTTTGGAGATATCCTTCACCGCTTTTAATTCCAAATCTGGCTCATTTAATACTTTTCAATTAAGAAAGCAGGTCCAATCTCTCATGTCATCATGAGTCCTAGGATTAGTGATATCTCACATCAGTAGTACGTGCACCCGACTGTTGGTAGCCTCAAAGTGAAGGGCAGTCTTCCATCGAGTGACCCTACTGACCATGCATCACTAAAGTACTAAGTCCAATTAACCATCCTAAGTCTTTACTTATATTATCTTAGGTAGACATTGGACTTAGTTTACTAATTCCCTTTTTATTTAAGGCAATAAGATTTACCTTAAATACTTATCTACCAATAAATTCCCTTTTAATGCTCATAAATTTCGATTAGTCCATAAATTCTTGACAGACATTTCCTAAGACTTTTATGCATGATTACTATTTCAAGTTAGTAACCTTTTATAACTATTCCATATTTATTAGTCCCATAATCCATTTGTCGCTATTATTTGTAACTCCCAAATTCATTTCCTTTAGTTGTCCATTAATTGGAGTTACGGTTATTAATTCCCATATTAACCAATTATAACCTCTAATATAATCCTATCCATTATTTCCCATTAATTGCCCATTAATTGGGGTTACAATCATTTATTTCCTACTAATTATATTCAATTCCTAATTTATTGACCATTAGTAGGAATTACTACATTTCCTAATTCTACCTATTCGCTTCCCTAAATATAATAATAATTAATGATCGTTATGTATAAATAACACACGAATAAACGCTTTTATTCTTTATTAACGGAATAAATACGTAGAAACTTCCTAGTAAAACTAGCTACTTGTAACCAAATATATTTTAGTCCTAATGTATGTAACCGGAATAGGCTTTCCATATTATTATGCTAGAATGAGATTCCTTAGGAAGATTTTCCGCTATGATTTATATAAATAAGTTTAACACAAAAAAGAAAGATTGACTCCATTTGAAATTATAAGGAACGGATATTTTGGATATTCCTCATTAAATCAAACATCGCCTTTTGAATGAAAAGTGGAAAAAGTAAACAAATTTATAAAGATCAAATGGATGTTCTTCCCAAAAATTGAACTATGGAAAATCTACAACTTAGCACAAATTAAGCAATGATCCAAAAACCTAGCTTACAACTAAGTACAGATCTGAATAAAAATATACAACATTCAAATTTTAAAATCTTTCGAACTGATTTCCAGAACTAGGTGTTAACATATTTCAAATTAGACCTAAAATAATAATATGTAGGCAATATTTTTCTACCCTAATTTAAGCCTATAATTCACAAATAAAATTGATTTAGGCATAAAAATCAAATGTATGCCAACAGAATAGATTTAAAATCATAAACAATATATAAAATTTCGCACTCACCTTTTAAAAGCGATCCAAATCTCTAGATCTAAAGTAGAACCTTTGATTCATATCAAATCCTTTTTATCTAAAAAACATGTATAAAAAGGGTATATACATTTAATAGAATTACATATGAGTGAAGATATTTTGGATTGGGAGAGAAAATACATACAAATATAAAATATATATAAATTACCTCAAATACGCATATAATTAATTCTCCTCCTCTCCTTTTTATTAGATTTATATTCTTCTTCAATTTGTATGAATAAAGGTATATCTTAATTTTATAATTTAGAAAGAAAGTGGTGAAGAAGAAATGACAGAGCTTTGCTACTGCCTCTAGAAAAATATGAGAAAAGAAGGGTGGGTTAGGCCTGATTTTACAGACGTAAGAATCAACCTCAACCGTCTGATCGAAATATATTAAATTTAGACCGTTAGGCCTAGGCTAACCCTAGCCTCCACACAGGAAGCATTGACCATCCCTACCTAAGGGTCACCACCCCTGGTCGATCGCTCATAGTGGCGCGTTGACCTATGGGCCCGGGTTAATTAATATAAAACGTTAATTAACTCTAATCGAATTAGTTTCATTCTGAATTCGTTTTTCGTTTCGTAACTTCTTCATTTGGACTCCGATCGCAAAACTCCAAATATGAAAATTGCTCATAATTTTTCCATGAACGCAATGGTGCAAGTTTCGTGGTCAAATTCCATTGTCTACACAAATTCCATTTTTGGAGCCTAATTAATTAACTAATTAATTAAATAGCTAACGCCAAATTATGGGGTGTTACATTCTTCCTCCATTAAAAAGAATTCATCTCCTAACACCAATAATTAAGTCATGGTTTTGACTCCTAGTTGTCCTAAAATACACAACCAATAAGTGTACAACCAATTTTTTTTGCAACCAACGTGCACAAGTACATAATGGATTACCACATCACCACATAGAAAATATGTATGCAGAATGACTCTAAATTGGATCCTCTTATATGAATGCATTTCTTTGAAAACATTTTTGAAAAATATGATGCAAACAACCTATATATACTACCAGTTTTATATGTATGCAGCTTTTGAAAAGTCTTTTCAACCAAAATCCATATACTCCAATGCCTAGAAGTATGAAGCAACCAATTTTGCATCCAATTTACCATCCAAAAATCTAACGCATCGAAAATTGCTTCCTAAACTCTACTCCTATGCCCGAAAAATGAATTTAGGTGGAGAATTTATCATTCTTACCACCCAAAAAATTTCTCATTCCCATAGTATAGCAGAATTTTCCTCACTGCCCCAGATTTTCTCTAAATTTTACATGTACAAAATGCATAAGAGACTTTTTTTCAAGTTCTAAAATGGAATTGGGTCAAAAAATTTACTCTCGTGCGTCGTCGACAATGTATAGAAATAGAAATTCCAAGGCTAAAATGGATTTTTCTTTTTTACTGCTTGCATATATCGCATCGTCGATCCTAATCCACTACTAAATCTGCAAATTCTAACTTTATTTGCTTTCACTATGCTTAACATGTGACCTTCAAAATCAAATATTTCACAAAAATCTTTCTCACTTTTCAAATTAAACGTTAATTTAAAAATAAAATTCCAAATATTTAGATGCATATTTTCCCTTGAAATCAAATTTTTGGACAAAAATTCTAAAAATAATTTAACAGCCAAAAAGAACTAAAACCTCAAAAAAAAAATTTCAAAAGAGAAGCTTTTCAAAATAGTTGCTTTTCAAAAAATTTGATAAATTAAGCCACAATTTCAGTGTAGTCGGAAATCGGTTACGCGCTAAATGCATAAACCAACTTCTAAATTTCTACAACTAAGCTTATTCCACAAAACTTGACATTTTACCTAAAGAAAAATGTCAATGCATCTATTATTCAAAAAAATTTAGCTTTTAAGGAACATGAGAAATGACCCATGATAGCAAAATAACTTTATCTTGTCCTTCGCTAAAGTTTTCCAACTATTTTAAACTTCCAGTCTTATATTGCATTTACTGTTAGTTAAGTGTCTTTTATGAGATTTCCATATTCATACTGCTTCTTCACTATGCATATATAAGAGCAGTTTTCATATCTAGAAACAATAACACAATAAATAAACAAGAACTCATAATATCATGTGTGCTTTTTACAAGAGAAAACTAATAGCGACAATCTAAAAAGAAAAAAAATGTTGAAAGAGAAAAGACAACAACACCATAAATCCTAAAATAATGCCTACAGATTATGAGATGCCTTGCTCCATGGCTAGAGCTCGATCTATTGTTGCGACCATTGAATGATCGTAACACGGAAACTATACATCCAACCTTGTACCACTTGCGCTGCTGGTATTGTTGATGGCTCAAGAATTGCTATCTTCCTAAGGAAGGATCTAATGATGGCAGAAGGAACCTTCTACTAAACTGCCTCTCCATGGAGGTTCATTTGTTTTACCTAAAGACGAGACTAGATAGGTGAAAATAGGGAAAGAGACTCTATGGAGTGCTAATCTTTGATCAATAAATTACATCGTAAGGGTGTGGGTCCAACTAACGACAATGTCGCAAATACTAGCATAGGTGGTCTTCTACACCATGGGATATACCCAGTCGTAACTACTCATCTTAGGGCCGACGTTATGATGAATGATGCAAGCAACCTGATGGGCAGTCAGACATGTATTAATTGTCTTCTAAACATTGACATCCTATGAAAAGATATGCTGCAAAATCTTTGAGTCGGTCACTTTAAAATCATTCAAGTCTGAATCCTTCGCTGAGGCCTCCAAAATATCAGCGAGATCATCATTAGTCAGCTGAATCAAGACACCCCTCACCTCCGAACAAATTAAACTGTTACTTTCATCAAAATTTTACCCCAATAGGATATCGAAAAGGCAGATGCAGCATGAGTAACATTCCCACTTAAAGGTCTCGAAGTAGAGGATCGGTGCAAACCCTACCACGACAAATAGCTCTTCCAACTCAAAAATGGTGAAACCTTTGGGTCATTTTGGTCCAGTTAAGTGGCCTCTTGAGGGTTGAGACCGTAATGGTGCGACAAAAAACTAGCAGTGTAGAAAGGTGTCTTGAGTAAAAAGTGGTCGGAGGTTGGGAATAGGGTTCAGATCTGAAGTGGCGGTGTGGCGAGATCTAACATACAGAACCAACACGAGGAGGAGTCGAGGCTGCTATTCCAAGGGAAAAATGGCGTCGCCTATGGGAGAAACGGAAGAGCGAGGCTGATACTTGGAGGACGATAAGCTGGAGATTGAGTTCGGCTTTTTGAGGAAGGATGAAAGAAAGAAGGAAACTGGGGAAATTCGGACGTGATTTTTATAGTCCCCTTCCAGGTTCAACTTGTGCCAAAACACATTAACTGGTATACCACTCTAGGTTTACCGCTAAATGGTCAACCGCTATACAGGCTTTAGGCATTAGTTGAACCTAAACCCAATTAGGATTGGATTAAATAATAATAATCATTTCATGCTATCTCCTTCGATTTGACATGGTCCAAAAAGTTCCAGTCCTAATCACGGTAGTGTTAAAGCCTATCGCCTAGTCTCGAACCATGCTTCAGAAATTCACAATAGTTCCAACAAAACTGCTGGGACCAACAACAACTACAAAAAACCTAAGAATATTCTAGCTGTTATTTCCTTCCTACTTTGCATGAAAATATTTCTTCCAATGGCTGGTGGTACAATAACACATCAAACTACATGCCTTAATATGAATGTCAATCCTATTTTGTCTGTACCTTAAAGAGAGAAGATTTTAAAAACCTCGATAAACCGAAAAATCACTAAGCCAAATATATGCTCCTCTGTACTTGTCTCTAAATAATAGAAACTATTTCATACCAAATCTTCCTTTAAAAATCAAACATATATATATATATATATATATATATATCAAGGTTTCCAAAAACCTTTCTAAAACACAAATTTCCCAAATTAGAAAATTATTTACTTGCCAAAAATCAAAATCAAGCCTTTACCGATATATATACATATAACTATTTAAGGATTTAAAAAAATTAATCTTTTATAAACTAAAAATTTCTTAACATGACTAGGTATACATGTTTCTTTGAAAAATAAAATTTCAAAACCTCCCAAAACAAAATTTCCAAAACAAATCCTTTAGAAAAGAAATCCTTGGAAAAAACCTATTTCAAAATTTTAAGCCATTTCCAAAATATACTCTATAAAAATTCTCTCACAGGTTTTAGACTAAGGAATTGACATTAATTATCCAAATAAAAATTCAGTTTGCCATCAAAGAGGTGATCAATGAATGCAACCTAGCAAAAACTTGCTTTGAACAATTGTAAGATACAGACTTTAATTTCCCACCCATCTGGAATATATGTGTCTCCTACTGGAACTCATCATAATCACAAGGTAACCAGAATCTCAACCATCAAGTCGAACACCTCTGGTCTCCGAGATTCTGCCATATGTCATACTCATTCGCTTTATCAACAGCATCTTACGCATCGCCAGCACTCCATGGGGTACTTCGGAGTTGGCATGAAAATCATAACTCTAAGATATTTCCAACCTATAGTTGCTTCGCACATTCCTTCGAAGTGGAACAATAACTACTTCTATGGTCGGAATTCTTAGAATCTAACGTAAAAATATAATAATAGTAGATAGGAAAGTACGAATGTGTTCTCTCAATTTATCCAAATTCCTCTGATCTACTAACTTAGGCTCTGATACCAAATATAACAACCTGTACCTTAATGGTCCTAAAGTTTGAAAAAACCAAAATCCAAGTCTATCAAAGCACAGATCATTGGATTTGGCATATGCAAATAAGCATGAGCATTACCAAAGATTTATAATAATATAAACTCATTGCGGAAACAATAGTAGGATAAGAATACTGATTATTAATACTAGTAGTAGAATTAATGGTATTCCTTGGATAGAAGATTGTCACATCAGCATCGAGCATGAGAGAAAAGAAGTCTTCTCTAACAACTAAACATTCTAGTAACTGGAAAATCTATAAACTATACATAATATAAATTTATACCGATTGGTTTTCATGTAATTATTATGTCTATTAAGGTTAACTATTCTAATATAACCTTGCATTGCACACACGATTACTTACGTACCTATTCCCAAGGTATAAAATACTAACGAAGCTTAATCAACTACATAATACTTCCATACCCATTAGCCACTTATTGCTTCTAAATATGTTGCGGGCTTCTACTACCACATAATACTTTTAAAAGAGAAATAGGCAGACTCTGCCATTTAAGACCTCAATCGAGATAGACTTCGTCATTTAAGACCTATTCCCAATATGGACTTCTAGCGTCACCATTATTTGTCTATTTATCCAAGTTATAGGGACCTTTGACCACTAGCTTTGGCCTTATAATAGCCATGTTATTAGAGCATCTATCGTTATTAAAGACTTAGCAACGTAAGAGACTATACTCAAGCCACTTAATGCCTCATTAACAAGGACTAGGCAGACCTTTGACCATTTAACACCTATTTATAGGTAGGCCTTTGACATTTAATAGCTAACCCCTAGGAAAACTTCTCATAGGTACTATCTAGCTGACATTGCTTGGAAATCTCATTAGGCAGCTTAGTACTTCTTTTATAGGAGAGAGGCAAACCCTAGATCAATCACTTAGTACATCAAATCCAAAGCGAACCCTTCTCGAGATATCCATCATCACTCTTAATTATTAATATGGAATCTCATTAGGTTACTTCTTTCGGTAGGGAGACGAGCCGTACAACCACTTAATACCTCACAATAGGGTAAACTCTTTATTGAGACATCCTTATTTATTTGGAATCTCACTAGGTTCCTTAATACTTCCATTTAAGAGAGAGGATGACCCTACATCCACTTAATACCTCAAACCAGAAGCATATCCCTATAGAGATATCCCTCACCGCTCCTAATTCCAAATTTTGACCATTTAATACTTTTTAATTAAGAAAGGAGGTCCAATCTCTTACGCCGTCATGGGTCCTAGGATTAGTGATATATTATTATCAGTAGTGAGTGCACCCGACTGCTTGTAGCCTCAAAGTGAAGGGCAGTCTTCCATCGAGTGACTCTACTAACCTCGCATCACTAACTTACTAAGTCCAATTAACCATCTTAAGTAGCTAGGACCAATAAACCAATAATGAGGACGCTGGAAGTCCACCTTAGGAATTGGTCTTAAATGACAGAGTCTTCCTCAATTGAGGTCTTAAATAGCAGAGTCTGCCTATTTCTCTTTTAAAAGTATTATGTTGTGATAATAGAATCCCGCTTATTTAGATGTATTAAGTGATAAATTGGTATGGAAGTGTTGGGTGGTTGATAAGGCTTCGTCGGTATTTTGTACTTTGGGAATAGGAAGGTAAGCAATAGTGCGCGCAATGCTAGGTTAGATTATAATTGCTAACCTTAATAGACATAATAATCAAATGGAAACCAATTGGTATAAATTTATGTTATGGATAAATTATAGATTTTTAGTCACCGGACCTTGTTGGCATGTTTATGCTTACGTGATAGGAGGTCCTCGCATAGTGAATAATGGTGAAGCTTATTCTCTTACCCCTACACATTCCATGTGTGTTATCTCTCCAAGTTAGTTACTGGAGCTTTGTGTTTTGCTCTTATACCAAATGCAACAACCAAAGTTCACCCCTTAAAGGGCGTGGCTACAAATGGTAACCTCAGACTTCCTTGTTTTACGGCAAGTCTCTCGACTATCAACTAACCAACATTATCTGGACTTGTAGGGGCAAGAGATAGAGCTTCGCCAAAGTTCGCAGTGCGAGAACCCTCTATCACATAAGCATAAACATGCCAATAAGGTCTGGTGATAGTAAAATCTATAAACTGTCCATAACATAAATTTATGCCGATTGGTTTCTATTTAATTGTTATGTCTAATAAGGTTAGCAATTCTAATCTAACCTTACTCTGCACACACGATTATTTACTTATCATTCCTAAGGTACAAAGTACTAACGAAGCCTTATCAACCACCTAATACTTCCATACCCATTAGCCACTTAATACTTCTAAATATGAAGCGGCCTTTTACTATCACCACATAATACTCTTAAAAGAGAAAACACAAACTCTTCCATTTAAGACCTCAATCGAGGTAGACTCTGTCATTTAAGACCTATTCCCAAGGTGGACTTCTAGTGTCATCATTGTTGGTCTGTTGGTCCTAGCTGCAGAGACCTTTGACCACTAGTTATGGCCTTATAATGTATAATAGCCATACTACTAGTGCATCTATGATTAATAAAGTCTTAGTAATGTGAGAGACTATACCTAAGCCACTTAGTACCTCATTAACAAGGACTAGGTATGTCTCTAACCATTTAACAGCTATTTATAGGTAGACCTTTGCCATTTAATAACTAACCCCAAGGCAAACTCCTCATAGGTACTATCTAGATGACATTGCTTGGAAATCTAATTTGGCTACTTAGTACTTCTTTTATATGAGAGAGACGAATTCTAGATCAATCATTTAGTACCACAAACCCAAAGTGAACCCTTCCCGAGATATCCATCATCACCCTTAATTATAAATATGGAATCTCATAAGGTTACTTCTTTCCATAGGGAGGCGGTCCCTGCAATATCCACTTAATACCTTAACACTGAAGTGAACCTTTTAGGATATATACTTATTTATTTGGAATCTCAGTAGTTACTACTTCCTTTTAGGAGAGAAGGGGACTCTACAACCATTTAATACCTCAAATCAGAAGCAACCCCCTATGGAGATATCCCTCACTGCTCCTAATTCCAAATTTTGACCATTTAATACTTTTCAATTAAAAAGGCAGGTCCAATCTCTCATGCCATTAGGGGCCCTAGGATTAGTGATACCTCACATCAGTAGTAAGTGCATTTGACTACTGGTAGGCTCAAAGGGAATGGCAATCCTCCGTCGAGTGACTCTACAGATCTCAAATCACTAACCTGCTAAGTCCAATTAACCATCCTAAGTCTTTACTTATATCATCTTAAGTAAGCATTGGATTTAGCTTATTATTCCCTTTTTGTTTAAGGAAATAAGATTTACCTTAAATAATTTTCTACCTATAAGTCCCTTTTCAATGTTCACAAATGTCAATTTATCCATAAAATCCTAACAGACATTTCCTAAGACATTTATGTATGATTACTAATTTCAAATTAGTAACCTTTTTATAACTCTTCAATTTTTATCAGTCTGGTTAATCCATTTGTCTCTATTAATTGTAACTCTTGAATTCATTTCCATTAATTGCCCATTAATTGGAGTTACAGTCTTTAATTCTCATACTAACCAATTATAACCACTAGTCTAATCATATCCATTATTTCCTATTAATTGCCCATTAACTGGGGTTACAGTCTTTTATTTCCTATTAATTATTGACAATTCCTAATTTATTGCCCAATAATAGGAATTACTACATTTCCTAATTCCACCTATTTTCTTCTCTAAATATAATAACTAACAAAAGTTATGCATAAATAACGCATGAATAAATGTTGCACTTCTTTATTAATGCAATAAATACGTATAAACTGCCTAATAAAACTACGTACTTGTTAACAATATATTTATTCTAGTCATAAATATGTCATAGAATAGGCTTTCCATATTTAATGTGGTGGAATAAGGTTCCTTAGGAAGATTTTCCGATATGATTTCCATAAATTAGTTTAGCACAAAAGGGAAATATTGACTCCATTTGAAATAACAAGGAATGGATAATTTGGATATTCCTTGTTAAATCAAGCGTCGCCTTTTGTACGAAAAGCGGAAAAATTAAACAAACTTATAAAAATCAAACGGATATTCTTCCCACAAATTAAGCTACGGAAAATCTACAACCTAGCAAAAATTAGGCAATAATCCAAAAATCCTATTTTACACAAAAGTACAAACCTAGAATAAAAATATACAACTTTCAAATTCTAAAATCTTTAGGACTGCTTTCTAGATCTAGGTGTACACATATTTCAAATTAGACCTAAAACAAGAATATGTAGGCAATAGTTTTCTACCATAATTTAAGTTTACAATTTACAAATAAAATTAGTTTAGCATAAAAATCAAACGTATGCCAATGGCGTAGATTTAAAATCATAAACAATATATAAAATTTCTCACTTATCTTTTAAAAGCAATCCAAATCTCCAGATCCGAAATAGGACCTTTATTTCATCTCCAAATCCTTTTTAATCCAAAAATATGTATAAAAGGGTATATACATATATTAAAATTATAGATCTAAGAAGAGATTTGGGATTGGAAGAGAAAATAGATACAAATATATAAATATAGCTCAAATACGCGTATAGTTGATTCTCTTCTCTTCTCATTTTTACTAGATTTCTATTATTCTCCAATTTGTATGAATATAGGTATAAATATCTTATTTTTATAATATAGAAAGAAAATGGAGAAGAAAAAATATTAGAGCTTTGCTACACCTCCAGATAAATATGAGAAGAGAAGGGAGGGATATGCCTGAATTTTTAGGCGGAAGAACCAACCTTGGCCGTCAGATCGAAATATATTAAATCTGGGTCGTTGGGCCTAGGCTAACCATAGCCGCTACATGGGGAGTGGTCGACTGCCCCATATCTAGGGGTCGACCGCCCCTAGTAGATTTCTCATAGTGGCAGGACGACCTGTGGGCCTGGTTAATTAATATAAAATGTTAATCAATTCTAATCGAATTATTTCCGTTCCGAATTTGTTTTTCGTCCATAACTTCTTCGTTTAGACTTCGATCGCAAAACTCCAAATATGAAAGTTGCTCAAAATTTCGCCATGAACGTAATGGTGTAATTTTTGCGGTCAAATTTCATCGTTTGCACAAATTCCATTTTTGGAGCCTAATTAATTAGCTGACTAATTAAATAACTAATGCAAAATTATGGGGTTTTACACATTTGGAATGTTATTCTATAGAATCGGGAGGCTATTTATGATTTAATGGAAGATTATGCATGTCAGAAGCCAAAGAGGTGATTATTTTATTCGAATCTCAGTATATACTTTTTTGGAATGTAAGCTAGTTTTTATATTGGCTTATCCACATTTTATATATAAATTTTTAACAGGTGTAAGGTAAAGCACCTCAGCAGCTTCAGCAAGTACGTCTACATAACATATGACAGTCGTTGTTGCCTAAGGAAATCACACATATGACACTCATTACCTAACCCAGTTACAACAACTAAAACTATGACTTCAAACAAAATGGAAAAGTTTCCACCATGAAGATGATTACAGAAGAATGACTAATTGCCAGAGAAAACACACATTACCCAAAAAGATATAAGGAAACAATGCAAAGCTGATTGGTGATAATCATAAGGATCAAGAATGCCACAAAGAAGAAGGGAGTAGAAACAATGTATGTCCATTGTGCCAAGTTGAAGCATGTCAATCAACATCATAATGGAAACTTCCATTGCAAAGAAATCACCGAAGATGAGAAGAGTCAACACCAAAAGAAGCACAAAACATTCTCCAAGTAACTTAGAACTAGATCCAAGCTAACAGAAACCAGCGAGTAACAAAACCTAATGCTCCATCATTAGAGAGGAGCACAACCACCACCCTACTGCAATAATATCCCAATGAAAAAGTAATGCAAAGCATTGTTGGAAGTCCAGCATGAAGGCGAAGCACGACAAAAGGCACCAAGCAAAGTTAGGAATAAATTACAGAAAGGAGAGGAGTGGGGAAAGATCTGGCGACGGGTTGAGGCAAATTATTAATAATGAAGAGGCAAGGGAGAGAAAACAATAGACAGGGGATGGTAGGTAAAGAGGGCAAAAGAGAAAAATTGAATTTGAGAGGTAAAAGGAAACTGAAGTGTACGGATCGAAAAGGAGAAGAGAGAGATGAGAGAAGCAGCGAAAACCTAAGCCCATTATTTACATTTCTTTAAGCATTTTATTTAGTTATTAGGATGACTATCGATACTTGTGGAGACAAGATGTATAGAGAAATGAAGAGATTTTTTATTGGATAAACGTGAATAGACAGGTGGCAGAGTATGTTTCTGGATGCTTGATGTGTCACTAGTCAAGGCTGAGCAAAAGAAGCCTAGTGGACTCGTACTTCTACTAGATGTTTCACACTGGATATGAGAGTATATATCGATGGACTTTGGAGTTAGACTACCTAGGATCATAAGAGGATCAAGATCATTTGGTTCATAGTCGACCATTTGATAAAATTTCATTCACGTATGGAGTGCGAGGATAAAAACACATTGTGTACCTAGTATGCGAGAGAGGTGATTCAGTTACGATGAGTTACAATGAGCATAGTTAGAGAGGCCCACTTTTTACTAGTGAATATTTTAGTAGCCTTCAGGATGCTTTAGGTAAAGAGCTGAACGTCAGCACAGCTTATCATCCATAGACAAATAGATAGACCGAGGGAATGAATAGAGTATTGGAAGTTTTTAGGGCATGCGCTTTATATTTTGGAGGAGCTTGGGAAGATCGTCTGTTGTTAGTTAAGTTTACCTATAATAATAGCTATGTGTGAGCACAGGCATGGCATCATTCGCGGCTTTGTATGCATGTCACCGTTCAAGGCTTTGTATGCATGGCACCATTCGAGGCTCTGTAATCATGGCCATGCAAATCCTATTTTGTTGGTGAGAGGTGAATGATAGAATCATACTTGGACTGGATGTGATCAGAGACACTTATGAGATGGTGATTGATATGAAAGACGATGAAATCTTCATAGGATAGGCATAAATCATATGCTAATAGGAGTTATACAGTGCTAGAGTTATCAGTAGGTGATTGGTATATGTTAAGGTCTCATTATCAAACCAAATTTTATAGAGCCTTTTCCGATACTAGGGAGAGTATAATGGCTAGCTTATATAGTGGACCAACCAAAAAAGTTGGCGAGTGTTTACAATATATTTCATGTGTCACATCTGTGAAAATGTATTCATGATCCAACTATCATTGTCGAGACGAATCAACTAGATAATGTAAAAGAGGAGTTATTTTCTGTAATACCTTGTGGACAGATGCAGTGTACAACATAGTGTGAACTGACATCGAAATAAAGAAGTGAAGTTAATCCGATATGGTAGAGAAATTTTGTAATGGAGAGCACTTGGGAGCCAAAGTAGAATATTCCTACTTCTTATCCTAAACTATTTACTAGTAGATTTCCATTTTCTTAGCCTAGATTAACAAGGTCAAATTTCTTTCTTTGTGTGATTATTTATATTGTGTAAATGATGTTAGGATTACAACATATTCTAGATACAACTAGCTTTCTTACAGATTTGTATGTTACATTAATGTTTTGATGATATGTGTTGCTTGCGTCCATAAAATTATATGATTTATATTCAAATGTTTGCATACATTCATATATGCCTGATACTTGCATACCTGTAGGAAGTCGATAGTTGCATTTTCTCATTTGATGCCATCGTAGTAACATCACACTATTCATATATATATGTTGGCTTGACTTGTATATGCTTTGAATTTATTTTCGATGGATGTATGAATGTATGTTATGTACATATTTGTATGATATTCATTGGAACAAGAGATGGAAGGTTACATTGCCCATCCTTCGGAACTTCGAAGAAAAAATTCTATAAGGGGGGATGTAACACCGTATAAATTTTATTAACATAGTAAATATTTAATGAATAAGGAATTAGTAAATTTACTTAAAAATGGGTATAAGTAGGATTTTAACATGTGATTAAACTAAGCGACGAAGCTTGTATCATTGCAAAGATTGGATTTTTCCGGTCAAGTTTTTGTATAAGAACGTACAAACTATAATAGTACATTAGAGAACATACCCCAATTAGTAAATGAATGGTTTGGACTATGTCTAGACCCTAAGGCCCACTTGTGCCAGAAAAAACATAAGAAAAGTCTTTTGTTCTAAGGAAAGTGAGTATAACCCTCTAACTCATCATTTTCTCTCCTCTTCATAAAATAGAAAGACAAACTCCTTCTTTAAAATACTAAATCTAAAATTCCAAGGTCAACACTTCACTAAACTTAATGAATTTTAGGTCTAAAGTAGTTGCGCAGAGAGAGAGAGAGAGAGCTAGAAGGATCATACAATGAATATTTGATTTGTGGGGATGGGAGCCTCGTGTAAGTTTCGCATAATGGAGAAGAAAGAGATCCAAACTAAATTAGGGGCCTTCTTTGGTTTAGTGAGTGGGATTTATCATTTAAGAAATATATATAGTGCTATATATTATTCTAACTCATTATCATGGTCTAAGTTAGGTTATTGGCTTTGTCACTATGAATTAATTAAAACTTAAGTTCGATATTGAGAATTGGACAAGTAAGGGAATATGGTATTGGATATTCAAAGATGAATTATAATGTTGGATTAGACATTGTTGAATTAATGTGTACCATACTAGTTAACTCTATGTAACATAGTGAGGATGACGTATAAAAGTTAGCATATTATGATTAGTCTAGGTTGATGTAACAATAAAAGAGAAATTATATGTAAATAGATTCTAAAATGGAACAAACAGTAAGAATAGAGAAAAGGTTTAGATTAAAGAATATAAGATTCATTTCATAGTATAGGATGCCTAGACATGATTATAATATGATTGCGATAATACGGTCATATAAAAGTTCACATTATGCCCGGATAACATATAGAAAAATAGGTATACAATCAAAATGAAGATTACCTAAATGCTAGGTGAAAAGTTAGATAAAATAGGGAAAGCCCAACTACACAGCTAAATAGACATATGAGATAAATAACCGGAAGTCTGAAAATTTACAGTAAAACCCACAAGATTTTAGGTTATTTTTAGGGATTAAAGTCTTATTTGAGGACCAGACATGTGAAATTTATGTACTAGATGACAGAAATTACCTTTCGACCGCTGAAAATATGAATGAAATTCCTTTGGGCATTCAAACATCTGGTTCATGCAGTCTGATGATTGAATACATATTCGGATGTATGAATAATACACACAAATGTCTGAATAGCTGCAATGTTTCTAATTGAACCTAGTCGTTATGGACCTATGTTTTAGGATGCTTCAGATGGATCATGCGATCACATTAGGAAGCGATATCTTGTGTTATGGGATATATGATGATCCACTATTTTTAACATCTAAATTCAATTATAAACAACGTCAAAATATGCTTGCAACTAAATTTAGATATCAAAGATAGTGGATCATGGGCATATAAAATTTGAAAATTCTAAAACAATAAATGAAAAAGGGAAAGTCTGACATCGAAATTTAAACATAATTATCATTTCAACAAATTAGGATTATATGAAATTTAACATCAGATAATATCCAGATCAATACATTAAACGATTTAATTTACAACAACTATACAATTATGATGCAAGAGGTATACCAAATTATATTGTAAGTGACCTATTCCAAATCCTTTATTTCCATTTTTGCTTCCACCTACAAACTTACAACTACACAAATATACATGTGATAAAGGGTAAAAAGGTTTCAACTATGTTTGGAATCTGGTGGCTTCTGCATAGAAAAAGGCTTGCTATGCACCTCTTTTGAGGGATAATGCCCACGTAGTTCTATATCCTGCTCTTCTCCTACATCTAAATATTTATTAGTACATTGCACCCATAGCATCCATCATTAATAATGCAATCAATGCAAGCCAATGCAACCATTACGACCATCACTACAAATGCAAATGGTAAAAGCAGGAAATAGTATTCCTACTCATTCGTCTTAACAAATCATCATATGGGGGTGGTAATAGTAATAATAATAGCACATGACAATCAATCATCAGCAACATTCAATGCCAATCCCAATCATCAAACAAGAGGATACTAACATACATACTAATAATTCATTTTAGTACCACATCACCAATGTAAGTATAAATCGTTAAATGTGTGTTAACCACCCCATAAAAGTAACACAAATCAATCATCAAATGTTAATAATCCAATCAACATTAGTAACATAACATCCATCATCAAATAACCATAGGTAACTACCCATCAACTAGTAGTAATAATGGTAAAATATCGCACACTCTCAAAATGTGCTGTCATCATCAAGCATGAAACATATATGTAATAATTACAACAATCAACCATACATTTAACAATCATCAAAATAATTTTTTCACCCATTATTCACTTAAATCATTTTATTATTGTTTATTGTAAATCCAGCTTTATTTATTTTTCTTCAAAAACAGTAATAATCCTTCTAAAATAGTTATATCATTTAAACTTCTTTATTTTACTCCATTTTACAAATACCAAAAAACATTGTATTTTAAATAATAATATTCTAGTTTAAATCACCACAACTCCGTTTCATTTTTATTCACGTAAAAATAGAAAGCATTTTTATTTTGGAAAACATTCCTTTACTTTTAATATTACTGTTATTCGGAAAATGTTTCCTTATTTTTTTACTCAAGCAATAATAATAATGCCATATATAAACATCGCAAACTCATTCATTTTGTCATTTACATAAAATAATACCATTTTACTGAAATTCTTATTGTTATTATTTAAAATCTCTGTTTTTTAATAATAATAAACTTCCCCGATCCCAATTTAAATGTAATTCTTGTTATTTTCAAATATCCCTTAAGATTGCAAATAATCTTAACCTCCAAAGTTATACATTTTTAGTTTTTTTCAATTAATTATTTATTTCCATTTTAAATCAGCAATTAATTACAATTATACACTCACCAATCAATGATACATCAACTAATAGTAAACAATTAAACTTACATCAGTGAAAATATTGTTCAACAATAAATCTCACATACATGTTTCCAAAACATTGTCCATATATATAAAAACTCTTATTTATGGAATAAATCTCTTTTATTTATAGCTCATACTTTGTAACAACCCACCCCATCACAGGCCTAACTTTTGAACTAGGAAAAGGCCCATCAAAACTTAGATCCATTCTAAGGAAGGGTATTGGTTAGAAAAAGAAAATAATAGTATAGAGCCATAACTAAACTTTCAGAGCTAATAGTGGATGGAACAAAAATATAATAGTAAAATGTACCCATTTATTTCAAAAATATATAAATGTCTTAATACAAATTCCATAAAACTGTAACATAATATCTATTAAAACAATTGTCTAAATACATAGGTACACATAAAAGCAAGTAATAATAATAAATACAGCCATAAGCCAAGCTTCCCCATCTCAAAGCATCATCAATGCCATCACTCTATCCTTAACCTATGTTGTAATGAGGAGGGAGTCAGGACAACAAGTGTCTGGTGAATAAAAGCTTCGAGTCTTACATTTTCAATACTTGGATAGTATATTTTGAAATAAGAATATGTCTACGAATATAAAACCATTTAATTCTTCTTTATAAAAAAAGGAGGCATGTCCAACCACTTAATACCTTTCATTCCAGAAGAAGGTTTCTAGAATCCCATATCCCAATCATACGCCATAAAAAGCTAATTATGTGAGAGACAGTGCCTAAGCCACTTAATACCTTTTATTGGAAAATAGGGAGACTTTGGTCATTTAATATGTTAATTAAGGCAGACCCCATCATTTAATACCTTTTTCCAAGGAGTTCTCATCAAGGGTAGTATCTAGCTAACATTATATGGAATCTCTTTGATCACTTAATACTTCCTTGTGGAAAATAGGCTGACTCTGGTCATTTAATACCATAATTAAGGCATAACCCATCATTTAATACCTATTTCCAAAAGCGGACCCCTTCATCGAGATACCACCTAATGTAACACCTTGACCATTTAATACTTCATCTGGAGAAAAGAGGCGGGCCCTCAAACAACCACTTAATAAATCAAGACCCCGAAGCAGGTCCTTCATCCTATGGCCCATACTCATTGTTTGTACCAAAATTAGGCACAACACTCTTTGGATGTGTTTGAAGAGATAAAATGAAGAATATAAATGGAAAACGAGGAAAATGTAACAAACACACTAATAATAAGCAAGGAAAACACACAGAAACACACGGATTTAGAGTGGTTCGGCATATGGCCTACGTCCACTATGAAATGATTGACTTTATTGATTTTTGCTTGCTGGTTACAATTTGTTACAAAAGAAGAATTCGAGTACAACAATGATTTCGGTAGAGTCTGGACGTAGAAGAGCAAAAGTCCATTTTCTGTAGGTTCAGGGTCGCTATTTATTGGCGTAGGCTGCAAATATCTCGCTCAGATCTCGGAAGACCTATTCTCTCACGTAGGTGGACCCACACGATCGATCCCATGCCGTTTGCACTCGATCCGTGATCGATACGAACGAATTTCGTATCGATCAGTATTTCGTCCAATCGAGTCGAGAGTGATCATGAACATTCTTGAGGATGTACGCAAGCTCCTGTGAAAATTTGGTGGCATTTAGACTTGTAGATTTTGAGTTATGATTGATGCAAGTTTGGATTTTTCGAATGCTGTTTAATTTGTATCGATGTTGTTCGTATCGATAGCTTCGTATCGATGGTTATGCACGTGATGTCTGATGATGTGGTGCCTGCTTTTAGAATCGATCCACATTTTATGCCGAGCGACAGAGTCTTTCTTATGGATGCGCCTCGTTTGTATCGACCCAGCCTAGCCCTGTTCGTATCTATTATTTGCTGCCCTATTTGTCGATCGTTGCTGCTCTATTTCGTATCGATCAACATAAGTGCATTTCGCACCGGTCCATCTTGTACTGTTCGCACCGATCACTGGCTAATCGATACGAATACAGTGTGTGTTAATGGATCGATATGAAGTTGCAGTTTTGTATGGCTTCGATGGATACGAAGTGGACGTTGGTTGATCGATACGAACAAGATGGAGATGATGGATGCAAAGCAGTATGAGGATGGATGGATACGAAGAACACTGCTCTGGATCGATACGAACTTGTGCTCCCCTGATCGATATAAAACCATGCACATCTGATGGATTCGAACAAGATCGATATGAAGGAGATGATTTCTGATTGCTGGATGGATACGAACAAGGTGATCACTTGAGTTGCATCGATCATATCTTGAGCATACGAACTCGGATTGACTTGAAATTTGGAATGTTAGCTTTCATAGCGTTGCTTGTCGTTCCTTGTCAATTGTAGCTCGATCCGGACTCAGACAAAATTTGCCAGTATGCATAGTGAACCTGTATGTAACTGATCTTCGGGACGGACTGTCATTGGTTTCTAGTTAAGTTCTTGGTGTCACGGCCTTGCCAAAAGGCGGGATAACATTCGCCCCCCAAAGTACGTCTTGTGAGAACTTGACGTGCTTTGAAAATCTGCGATCTCTATTCTGACAAAGTTCTTTTCGATTCGCTGAATGATTGTTGTCTTTTCATCAAAAGATATAACCTTCGATTAATCTCCAGTAATATAAATACTGAATTGTTGACTGCTAATTGTTGTACTATGCACTGTTGTAACTAAGCGTTGGATGCAGACTATTTTTTGTTGTTGTCATTGTCACCAGATGAGCATTCAATTCCTGTGAATTTTAAAAATTGGATGTTAGTCCGTCATGCATGCACGTATGTTAACCCGACTCCCGTTAACGTTCGCACGCTCATGAATCGTTGTCAGTTTTCTTTTATTGAATTCTGTATCGATCCTCTCCTAAATCGATGTGAAATTCGGGTTGTAACAATGCTCGATGGTTGTTTTAATCCACTCCTTCGCATCGATCCTCTCTTGGATTGATCTGAGATGTCTGGATGTGGCTTTCTCACTAATGGCTATTGATATGAAAATGATCAAGTACGACATTCTGTGTATCGACCGATATAACACGTGTGTTCTTGAATTGATGGATATGAAAATTGTGTTTCGTATCGATGGAGTGGAGTAGTCCAAATATGGTCTTGTTGTGTCTTTCGTATCGATGGGATTCTCATCGATGGATATGAAATAGATGATTGCTCATTGGTGAATACGAAATGCAAATGTATATGAACCAACTAGACTGCCTTGTGTTGATGGATACGAACGAAGGCATTCTGGATCGATGGCAAATAGATACGAGCAGCTGCGCTTGGGACCGATATGTTTGGATGGATACGAACAGAGCTTTCATATCGATGACACTGAGGACCATTTTAACCGGTCATTTTAACTGGAAAACGAATCGTCATTCTCCTATACCTCGTGTCCATATAAATATCATTAGAACTTAGAAAAATTTCATCTGCTCTTCTTTTATTCTCTGCCTTCGTATCGATATAGCAATCGAGAATAAGCATCGTCTTCGTCCTCAACTTGAATAACCCATTAATCTCTCAAACCAACCATTTAATCTAGGTAATTAATCAATAAAAATCTCTCTAGAAGCATGAGACTCAAGTTCGATGCCAATTTGTCCAAAGTCGTGGCCGATTCCGATGATGTCGATGCCGGGGTTGGGTCGGAGCTTTGTTGAGGAAGGAGGAGAAGGTGCTTAAGTTGTACGGGGCAGAAGGACGAATGGTGGACATGAAGGGAACATTCATATCAATCGAGGATAGAGAAAGAGGTTCGTACCAATCAGATGACAATGTGAGTTCGTATCGATGGAGGAAGTAGCTTCGTATCGATTGTGAAGGATGGGAATTCGTATCAATCCTGAACGATCGATACGAAGACTTGACCGTACAATCGATACGAAGTCTTGGACCTGGCGATCGATACGAACAAGGTGGGTTTGGGATCAACACGAACTGATCTTGGAGCGATTGATTCTAAACGCTATTTTCCTCGATCGATACAAATTGGGCTTCTGGCGATCGATCTGAATTCAAACTTTGATGGATACGAATTCTATGCACAATCGAACATTCGACCCCGACGAGCTTCAGCCTCGCACATATGGACTTAACTGTTAAACTGCATAATTGACTGCCCTTCGAAGCTCGTCGATGGAATTGTAACTTGACAAAATTTTAATAAACTTTAACTCAGATCGGTCTCTAAAGTCTGGATGGCATGGTTGTGACGGTCAGCGATGACGGTCACTCCAATTGAATTCTGAAGTCTCGTCGTTTGAACATTTCTTAAATTCTGTAGAATCTTTCAAGCACTATGTAGCACTGTACTGCACAACACATTCATTCACTTTACACTGGGGAACACACGGGCTTATTATCATCTAATGATGGTTTTTGATGAGTTGATTAGTTATGGAATCTACGAGTTCACAGGAGCAGGAGCCTCAAAGCTCATCTTCTCCGATAATAGAGATCCCGGCCATTGCAGCCGAAGTAATAGGTCCAGCTCTGGACAAGCTGCCAGGAGTAACTTTTATCGCGAACCCTCAAGATTCTATGTCGTCCAATGTCTCCGAAGATATGTTGGGGAGAATATGCTTAAGACATGGTCTATCATTAGATAATGTTTTGCTACCCGGACCAAATGACAGGCCACACGCTCCCCTAGAAGGATTTACGGCCTTTAATCGACATTCCTGCACAGTTGGAACACTTCCTCCATTCAACCAGTATATTCGAGAAGTGTTAGCTTTCTTCAGAATCTCTCCATCGCAATTACATCCAAATGGATATGCACTATTGAATATTATATTCATCGTCTTCATGGAACATCTCTTTCGACCCCCGACTCCGGAAGACATCAGATACTTGTTTAATGTCAAGAGTCGGGGAGACAATCCTTCGTTCATGTTTCTGGAGGCAGTTAGGAACTGCCAAGTTATGGCGGGATCCTGGACTAGGCTCAACTACTTTAAGATAGAGTGGTTCTACGTCCGATGTCCTCCAGGGTTTGCTAGCCGATGGTTAGTCAGACGTAAGTGTTGCAATTTTTCCAGTAGTTAATGAGATAGTCATAATTGACGTTGAAACTAATATCTTCTTTCCATTACAGCCGCAATTCCACGACCCGAAGATACCCACCTCAAAGAAATAATACGGATTCTCTAGGAAGTGCCGAGCGAAATGAGAGATATTGACTCAGTGCTCACAGATAAAAACTTGAGGATTATTGGGCTAATCGAGCGAAACCAAAGCATAAGACTTGAGGGATCGCTTAAGGCAGCCCCGACGAGGCTGGTGAAACGAAAATTTCCCAGGGTTGTAGTGGCTGAGGAGGGCGATGAAGAAAATACGCCCACTGACGACGAACCCGTTGCCGGGCCTTCTGATAGTATTCAGGGTTTAGAGGGAAGGACAAAAGGTAAGGCAATAGCACATAAGCGTCATAAGTCTTCGAGATGGAAATCCGTAGTCGTGTCCCCACCAGCCTCCGGTGTTAGAATTTCAAAGGCCCCTCCCTCGCAAATAGAGAATCCTTTCGAAGGGCTCGCTGACATTCCAATTCCGGACTATGTGTCGCTTCAACACGACACCGGATTGGAAGGGCTCCAAAATGTCTTAGATTTAAGCGAGTCACTTCCTACAAGTGTAGACGACATATCCGTTTGGTCGGGGGGTTTAACACATGCATACACTTCACGGCACTACACGATTTCTAATCATAGATATCGCTCCCGGTCACGCTCTCCACCTCCTCGAGCTCCAACACCACCCTTGGGTCACAGGAAACAATCCTTAGAGCCTCCACGCCAAAAACCGTCTTCTCAAGCTCCCAGGTCTGATTCACAGCATCGTAGAACCGAGGCCGAAACTCCCACTATCATTGAACAAGCCATTACCGAGCGCATTGGGGAAGGAGCAATCAAAATCGCCCAATTGAAAAAAGACTTCACAAATATTTGCTTCGATGGCTTCATCTTCCCTCCGCATCTAAAGAGGATTCTAGTTGAGGCAGAGCAAACTATGCATGATTACATCCATGATGTTTATAACCAATATAGGGAGTGGATGAAGACTGCGGATAAAGCCTCAGCAGTGGCTTTTGAGCGGGCAAAAGTAACCGATAAGTTAGAAACCGATATTGCTCAAAAGGACCGTATAATACAAGTGCTCAATAATGAAGTCGAATCTTCCTGTAAGTCGGAAATAGAGGCTACCAAGAAAGCCGATGAGACAAACCAATCCATGGAAAGGATGCGACAGACGCATTTTGCTTTGGTCGAGGAGATGGGCCATCGAAACACAATTGTCACAGCTGAAAGAGATGCTGTGCTAAAAGAACTTCACGAGCTTACAGCCAAATTTTCCGAAATCGTCAAGGAAAAGGACGACGCAAACAAAGCATCCCAAGAGGCGTGCGAACAAGCTGTGGTGCTCCGGGATGAAAAGGATGCAGCAGTACTTAAAATTCGGGAGGCTGAGGCCAAGGTTGAGGATGAAGTTAAGATGGCAGAGGCCAGGTTAGAGGCCGATATTGAAGATCTCTGATCACATACAACGCTAGAGTATTGAAGTACAGGGATCTAACCTGGCTCGATAATTATCCAATACACTTGTAGAACGCTTGGGGCCGGTTGCTGCAGGATGAGAAAGCTGAACGACAAGCGGAATCGATCGATGAGTTCCAGCTTGAGAATCAGGTGTTGGGTGAAGATGAAAGGAAAGTTCTCCATGATATCACGATGGCATACCAAAAGGAGAAACTTGGCACTCAGCATTCGGAAGTTGGAGAAGGTTCTGGCATTGAGCACCATGATGTAAGTTCTGAAACTCTTGCGCCAGCTCAACCTAAATCCACATCCGTGGTTGATTCCCAATCCATTCCTGCTTATAATCCCGATCAACCGCGGTTATGTCCAGTTCACGAGCACGTCACTGAAGCTGCTCCAGTTCTGCCTGCAAGTCAAACTGAGGAAGGTATTCTAAGCATTTCTTGTGCTCATTCAGTGTGGGAAGCGTTATTTGAAGCAATCACTAATAACTTTATCTTTGTCTCTATTCAGTGATAGGAGCCACATCTTCTATGCCTCCTGCAACCCAAGAGTTACATCACGAGCAGGAGGCTATCATAACGGAAGCGACCAGGACAACGGCTACTGCACCTACGGATGGGGTACAAGGGAGCACACTTATTTTCGATGAACAGATGATGGAGGAAATTCTCGGTCATCATAGTGACCCCTTTGCTGATCTGTCGTTTGTCATGAGTGGAGGTGCACCAGTGACCAGCTCTTCGGGCTCGGCTGCTAACGTCCCTGGCGATGCTCAAACAATTCACAAAGAGGAGATACTGGTTGAAATCAACGCCGAGATGGAAGCAGCTGCGCGGGGCAGTGGCTTTGGAGGTGGAATGGGGGGACCTGGCCCAGCTCCTTTACGAATGATCTCCCCAGGAGGAAATGTCGTTGATACAAGTGTACCTCCTCCGCCTGCTAACATTGATCCTATCCCTCCGACTCTGCCTTCGGGAAGCATTCCTATTCACTTGAGCTCGGAGGAGGAGGTTAACATAATGCCCCTGATTGGAGATCAATCGCCAAAAGGCAAGGGCTCGAAGAGGAAACCAAGTGGAGAATCCAGCGGGTCAACCCCGAAGAAGAAGCCAAGAAAAAAGAAAGAATAGATATGTCATTTCGGCTCATTTTTGGTAGGTAGACAGGAATCTACTTTTGTTTTCTTTTTGTAGGCCATGTATGGATGCGGTTTCGGCCCCTACTAGTGGGACTTTTGGTATAGTTTTGTACTTGCCCTTTTTCTTCCAAAGAATAATTGAAATAAATTTTCATTTTGTCTTCAGCTCAGTTTTTGTTCATTTGTTAAAGTTCTTCAGCGTTCGAAATTTTCATTCAATACACTTATGGAGTTTTAGTCTTTAAATTGGACCCGGGTTTAGTTGCTAAGTTCCGAAGTCACGGCTTCGAGTCGCGATCGAGCGCTAAGTCGAATTCCGATATTGCATTGTCTCAATCAGTGGTCGGCAATTAAGTTCTGACCCCTATTCCAGGAAGAAATTGAAAAGATTGGTTAACAATCGTTGATTGCCTTTAATATATCAGGCTTAACTTCGCTGAAGCAGAATTGAAACAAGACGAGTTCAGGTGGTCGAATCACACTTGCTAGTCTATCGGTGATCGCATCCACACTTTGGGGATTGCACTTGTAGATCTGTGGTCTGTCACTCCCGCACAAGGTTTTGAGATACGTCCGCGCTACGGGGACTTAAGTTATTTTATGGGCGGTCAGTCACACCCGTTTGATATTAAGAACTTCGTCCGCACTCGGGGGACTTAGATCGATTCGTTGGTGGTCAGTTACACCCGGCTTGCATTTATACTCCAATCCGCACTCTGGGGATTTAGAGTTATTCGATGTTTATACTCCAGTTCACATTCTGAGAATCTGGAGTTATTTAATGTTAATACTCCGCTTCGCACTCTGGGAATCCAGAGTTAGTTGATGGGTGATCAATCACACCGATTTAGTATTTAGGTTCATGCTCCAGCTCACACTCTGGGAGTTTGGAGTCAGCCGACAGACGGTCAGTCACATCTGTTTAGGCATTAGGATTTCGTTTGCACTCTAGGAACTTTGGATCTATCAGGATCGTGGATGGTCGACTCACATCTATCATGAGTTAACAATTGAGGTCATTAGATGGACGGATCCATCTTCCTCGAACTTGGTTCGAATACGGGCGAAGTCGTTAGATGGACGGATCAACCCTCTTCGAAACCACATTTACAGGTTTATACTCTAGTTTGCACTCTGAGGAATCTGGAGTTAGTTAGAGGATTTTCGTGTATCAATCCTTTTTTGGCTTCAGTGTGATGACTTGTCCCCGAGCTCGGGTTTTACTTAGTGAGTGACCGGTCGTATCACAGTCCCTCCCTATTTGAATAAATCCCACCGTACGGTGGAACTTAGCTCTCCGTGCATAGTGATGGTCATATGATGCAATTCAAATAAATCACAGCTCTGGCTCGAAGAGATTGCATTTTATTGCTAAAATAAGAAAATATGGCAAAGTCAGTTCCCTTATTACAAATTCAAATTTCGAAATGCATAAACAAATTGCAAATGAAAAGTAAACTGAATAAGTAAACAGAGCCTGTTATGTGTAGTAGCGGCGAAGACTCTCGTTGTTCCAGGCTCTTGGCAAAGTATGACCGTCAACGGTCGATAATTTAAATGTGCCATCTCCGAGCTTTCGTTCAATAACATACGGCCCTTCCTATGTTGGCTTCATATGTGAAGGGACCGGATAAATTCTCTTGAGGACGAGATCACAGAATTCAAAGGTTCGGGGTCGGATCTTGGCATTGTACAATTGTGCGACTCGACTTCGGTATGCGGCTGCCCTCATGTTACCCGGCTATTTGTCCCGATTATGAGAGGCTCGTCAAGCAAGCACATCTTTTGGCGTATAAACTTCACTCAGCTTGGATGTCGTTCGGCATAGACGTGTGGCTCAGCCTGGATGTCGTTCGGCATAAGCGTGTGGTTCGGCCTGGATGTCATTCGGCATAGGCATGTGGTTCGGCCTAGACATTTTGGATCAGCTTGGATGTCGTTCAGCTTTAAAGAGAGGATCAACACTCAACCTTGAGGATGGTGTCGTCGTTCGGCATATATCGCTCGGCATACCTCACTCGGCAACTACGCCCGGTCACGATAGTAAGGCATGCCTGGCTCGGTGCATACTAGAGGTGTTAACAAGTTTTCAAGCCCACGACAAAGTAAGGGCGATCGGCATGACTTCGCTTCGAGTTAACTCACTACTTACTTCGGTTCTCCTTAGGGTTTACTTCGAGTCACTTGATGATCGACCAGACAATTCTCGACCAGCATTTCTCGCTCGGCATGACTCGTTCGGCATGCCTGGCTCGGTGCACAGAAGTCACCTACTGTGGGCCAAGATACCTTGTTCCTGGGCCCGTGAGACCAGCCTATCTTCGTTTATAAATAGAGGGGCAGGGGCGTAGTGAAAATGGACCTTTTTTGGAGAACACTAGGGAGACTGTGCCATTTCCAAGACTCGTTCCTTTTCAGTGAGAACCGGTATTCAAGTTGTTAGTTTACGGATTGTATCTGTATTCAATTATTTGAAAAAGCAATAAAGATTAAACTCAAAGTGGACGTAGGCAGTTACGCCGAACCGCTATAAATCTGGTGTTCTAGTTTCTACAGTTAATTTTGCATACATTCCTCTATTTCAATTTTCTATCTTCATTAATCTCTCTACACAAATCTCTCTTTGGGTGTTAGTGAACAATTTTGGTGCTAACATTTTGGTGCTTTCATTGAGAGCTCATTCTCAGGTTATTAGGATCCACTTTGTAGCTACTGGATTGAAGAAATCCCCCGAAGGAGATCCAAGTCATTCATAGGAAGTCCGTTGATTCTACTCAAAGTTTCTACTAATAACTGTACAATGGGAAGACCACATACTAGATCAGCCTCCCACAACACAGATGTCAACGAGACTGCTACTGTCCAACAAGTAGGACGCAGCAATCAATAGGTTAATCTAGGCGCAGGGACTGTCACCGTCCAAAACCAAATGGAAGCTGCCACTAGGACAGAGTTCAACGAGCTGATGAGAGAACTCATGGGAAGCAGGAGACAACTTAGCGAACAGATCCAAGCTAACGCCAACCTCATGACTCAGCTTACTCAACAACAGCATCAGAATGCTAGAGGAAGCCCCGCTCCTTCCTCCTCATCCGACGGCTCTTCTTCATCCGATGAACCTCCCAAGAGTAGACGTCGTAAAACAGAAACAATGCAAGCAGGTGCTGTTGATCGATCAACCAGGGATGGTCTGGGTTCCCTACCTGGAGCAATGGCCCCTCACTTACATCAAGAAAATCACACTCAAGCTAGAATGGGAAACATAGGATCTAGAGTACGGGTGGAAGCTGGACAGTTGGCACACCAAGGTCCTAATGATGCTGGTCCTCAGGATACACACTTGGTAGATCGCCACCAGAGGAGACACCGACTAGATCGGTCTCGCAGGACAAACACCAACCTGCCATCTTCCATACAAACCCCAAACCTATCAGCTATGGTTAGACAGCTGATGAGAGAGAATCAAGGCTTATCAAATAATGATTGGGGGATATCCAGGAGTCATACTCTGTTCATAGATGCTATCTTACAGGCCGAGTACCCCAGGAAGTTTAACATGCCGGCTATTCCGACCTATGAAGGAAAGACTGATCCCCGACAGCATGTGATGAGATATGAATGGATGATGGACTCAGCTAGAGCAAACAATGCAACTAAGTGTAGATGCTTCCCAATAACTTTATCTGGAATCGCTACTATGTGGTTCACCCGACTTCCTCCGCGGACTATCTCCAACTTTGATGAGTTAGCGACAAAATTTGTTGAATAGTTCAGGATTCATGCCACCCGTCCCAAGGACGTGAGGTCCTTGTCCAGTGTGATTCAGGCTCCAGGGGAGTCGTTAAAAGAGTATTTACAAAGATTCCACATTGCCGCAACTGAAGTTTGCAACCCCAATGACCATGCTATTTTAATGGCCGTGATGCGAGGAGTAAATCCGGATTCAGAATTTAGAGATTGGCTGGCGGGAAAGCCTCCGACTATGCTGGAACGTTTTTATTTAAAGGCAAGAAGGGAGGAAGCTAGGTGGACGAGGCGAGATAATGCACCCGTACCTGGCAAGGAGACAGTGCAGAGTAACATTGCTGTAAAACAATCCGGTGACAACTCTGGAAAAGTACAAGTCAATGTCCAAAACAAGCCTGAACAATCTAAAGGATCTGGTGGGGAAAATCCCGGAAAGAAAAGGGAGGCTGGAAAATGGAAACCAAGGATCCCAACTTACAACGAATACACTCCTCTGAACGCATCTCTGGAGAATATTTACCTGTCGACTTGTAATACTTTCCAATATCAAAAGCCACGACCAAAAGAGTCCACCGAGTAGCAAAAGCGGGCTGGGAAGTATTGCCGCTTCCATGAAACTTATGGGCACAATATCGAGGAGTGTAGGCACCTCCACGATGCTATAGAAAAGCTGATTCGACAGAAGAAGTTGCAGGAATTTGTCAAGAATCCACCGGAGGGTGGACAAGGAGCATTAGACCCCGGTTGCGGGCAAGCTCCACGCCATCCTGAGGAACCAGCTCGGATCGTAGGAAGACTAATCATAAACACGATGGTCGGAGGGCCTCACCCGGCAGACAAGAGTTGGCAAGAGTTGGAACGTTATGCTAGTTCCCTAAAGAATGCAGATTTCGAATGTTGTTGAAACACGGAAGATAGTACCCCAGCTAAACAACAGCGAATGATGATGGATGATATAGTGTTCAGAAGTAGAGATGCCGATCAGGTGGAGGCACCTACCATTGACCCGATAGTCATCTCGGCCACTATCGGGCCAGCGTTTGTGAGAAGAATACTGATTGACTGTGGAAGTTCTGTTAATATCATCTTCAAAAAGGCATATGATCAAACAAAGATAGAGACAAAGGACCTAAAACCATCTAAAGCCCGTATTCATGGCTTTAATGGTGCAGCTACCGATGCGGTGGGCTTTGTTGAATTGTCGGTTGGACTTAGGGAAGGTGAACGTAGGAGAGTGCAGATCCTGTCGTTCGTTGTTTTGGATGTTGATTCTCCGTATAATGTGTTTCTGGGTCGACCGGCCTTGGCAGAGTTTAGGGCAACTTTGGCCCCGTGGTGCTTAACCTTGAAGTTTCCGACCGATAAAGGAGTTGGTGTTGTACATGGCGATTAGGCGACTGGTCATGCGTGTTATGTAGCTGAGCTGAGAGAGGCCCAGCAAAGAGGAAAAGGAAAGGTTGTGGACAATTCCGTCCGCATCCGAGCCACTGAAGATTGACAAGTAAAGACAGAGCCTTGGCTCGGGCAACATGATCGGATCTATAGAGACATAGATCCGAGAGATGACGATGAGGAACCTAAGGAGGCAAAAGCAGCACTGGCTGAACTGACAATTGACATTCCAGTCAGCGACGATGATCCATCATGAGTACTTAGATTGGATCACAACTCGACCCCTCGATGATCGAGGATCTTACTGATTTCCTCCAAGCGAATCTGGATGTTTTAGCTTGGACACATTCTGATATGTGCAGGATTTCTCCCGCCATTATGAGTCATATGTTGAACATAGACCCAAAATACGTGCCAAATAAAGCAAAAAAGGAGAGGGATGGACCCGGAGAGGTCCGCCACTCTCAGAGAGGAGGTGAACAAACTCAAAGCCAATGGGTTCGTCCGCGACTCCCTCTACCCTGAATGGGTATCTAACCCCGTGCTAGTGAGAAAAGCGAATGGGAAATGGAGGACTTGTGTTGATTACTTAGAGTTGAACAAGGCTTGCCCAAAGGATAGTTTCCCTTTACCCAGAATTGACCAGCTGGTCGATTCAACAGCCGGGCATGAGTTATTGTCATTTATGGACGCGTACTCGGGATACAATCAAATCCGAATGCACATTCCGGATCAGGAGCACACTAGCTTTGTCACGGATGTCGGACTGTATTGTTATGTGGTGATGCCTTTTGGGATGAAGAACGCAGGAGCGACTTATCGGCGCTTGGTGATTCGGATGTTTAAAGACCAAATCGGTATAAAAATGGAAGTCTATGTGGATGACATGCTTGTGAAATCCCGACAGTCAAACGACCACATTCGAGACTTGGCGGAAATGTTTGATATACTCAGGTGTTATGGAATGAAAATTAACCCACTGAAGTGTTCCTTTGGTGTCGCATCGGGAAAGTTTTTGGGTTTTATTGTCAATGCACGAGGAATTGAAGCTAACCCACAAAAGATTCAGGCTATTCGAGACATTCAAGTGCCCAGAACTATAAAGCAAGTGCAAAGCCTGAACGGAAAAGTGGTCGCACTGAGTCGATTCATATCCAGAGCGACCGACAAGTGCATTCCTTTCTTCGATGTAATAAAGAAAGGGAAGAGAAATTTTGAATGGACGCCCAACTGCGAGGATGCATTCCGAGCTCTGGTAAGACATTTGGAAAGTCTCTCGGTGTTGTCGAAGCCTATAGACCACGAAGTGTTATATGTATACTTGGCCGTATCTCAACACGCCATCAGTACGGCTTTGGTTCGTGAGGAGGATCGAGTTCAAAAGCCGGTGTATTATGTCAGTAAATGTTTAACGGTGGCAGAAAGAAATTATCCTAAAATTGAGAAACTAGCCTACTGCTTGGTGATTGCATCACGCAAGCTTTGTCCGTATTTTCAGGCACATCTGATCTGTGTTTACACTGATCAACCTTTGCGACAGGTGCTCCAACGTCCAGAGACCTCAGGAAGGTTACAGAAATGGAATATTGAGTTGAATCAATTCGATATCACCTACCTGCCACGAAGAGCCATACAAGGGCAAGCGGTAGCAGACTTCATCGTGGAATTTACCTCATCCGACGAACCGGACAGAGATGATGTCATACCCACTATTCGATGGAAACTATACACCGATGGGGCATCCAATGACCTTTGCTCTGAAGCTAGAGTCATTCTAGTAACCCCTGAAAACCGATCTATTTGTTATGCTTTGAAGCTTGATTTCCCAGCTACGAATAACGAAGCAGAGTATGAAGCATTGCTCGCTGGCTTAAAACTTGTCCGGGAGCTCGGAATAAAAATGGTTGAAATTTTTAGTGACTCTCATTTGGTGGTGTAACAAGTGCGAGGAGATTATCAAGCAAAGGGGCAAAGGCTTGCTCCATACCTCGCTCAGGTTCAAGAACTTTTGGCAGACCTCGAATATTACGATATTTCGCATGTCCCACGTGGGCAAAATAGGGAAGTCGATTCATTAGCAAAATTCGCAAGTACTGGCGATGCACAACAGATGGGCTTGGTTCCTGTTGAATTTTTGCAATTTCCAAGTATAAACGAGATGGAAATAGACTTTCTGCTAGAAGCGGAAATTGAAAAGGAGTCATGGATAACACCATTCAAGCAGTATCTATTACATGGAGCTTTGTCTGAAAAGAAGAACCAAAGACAAAAAGTCATTCACAAAGCCTCAAGATATGTGATGCAGGACAGAATAATGTATCGAAAAGGGTTCTCGGTTCCATTACTTCATTGCATCGCCCACGACGAGATAAAACGGGTCTTGAAAGAAGTTCATGAGGGCGAATGTAGCGACCATACTGGGGGGCATACACTGGCAAAAAAGATCCTCCGCTATGGATACTATTGGCCCACTGTAAATCGGGATGCTGTAGACTACGTAAGAAAATGTGACAAATGTCAAAAGTTTACGAAAATCCCAAGAGCTCCGCTAGCGGAACTCACACAAATGGTTAGTCCCTGGCCATTTGGGATTTGGGGGATCGATATAATCTGTTTGTACCAAAAATGGGCACAACACTCTTTGGAAGTTTTTGAAGAGATAAAAATGAAGAAATCAAATGGAAAAAGAGGATTATCTAACAAAAACTACAAAAACATATATGTAAATGATAAAAACGCACAGAAACACAGGAATTTAGAGTGGTTCGGTGTGTTGCCTACGTCCACTATGAAATTGATCGCTTTATTGATGTTTCTTTGATGATTATAATTGATTGCAGCAGATTACAGCGAATTAAAGCTATGAAATTCGAGTACAACAGTAGTAATGGAGTATGGAATTGAATCCGGCAGAGTCTGGGCGTTGGAGCGTCCAAAGATCCTTTTTCTGTAGGCCCTAGGGCTCTATTTATAGGCGTAGGAGGCTGATATTTCGCTCAGATTTCGGGAGACTTCTTCTGGCACGTGAGTGGGCCCACGCGACCGAGCCCATGAAGTTTCGGCTCGATCCGTGATCGATACGAACAAATTTCGTATCGATCAAGATTTTGTCCAATGGAGTCTAAACTTGGTGTGAACATTCTTTATCTTGTATGTAAGCTCCTGTGAAAATTTGGTGCCATTTGGACTTGTAGATCGCGAGATATGGTCGATACGAAATGGTGTTCTTCGGCAGGCCATTTCGTTTGAATCGATCTATTCGAATCGATCGCTTCGAATCTATGGTTGCACGCACTAGCTGGTTGACGTGGCGCACGTTCTTCGTATCGATCAACATTTTTCGCCAAGTTGATCGAGTCATTCCGGAGTTTTCACCACGTTCATATCGATGCAATCGTCTCGTTTGAATCGATCATTAGTGCGCTCTTCGCATCGATTTGTAGTATGCTCAGTTTGAATTGATGAAGACGGTCTAGTTCGTATCGATGGAGGTTGGCTTGTTCGTATCGATAAAAGCGCTCCAACTTGATGGATACGAACAGTGATCCTCTGATCGATACGAACAGTGTGAGTCAATGGATTCGAACAAAGGTTCGTTGATGGATGCGAAGTAGACATTGGCCGACCGATAGGAAGTGCACTACCTGTTGATGGATATGAAGCCGATCGATACAAACTAGGGCCTGTTGATGGATACGAAACCGATCGATGCGAAGTAGGGCTTGTTGATGGATACAAAACCAATCGATTCGAACTGTGGCCTAGTGATGGATACAAAGTTAAGGCTGTTTTCATCCAACTTGCATTGATCATAACTCGAGAACATGAACTCAGATTGACTTGAAATTTGGAGTGTTGACTTTCATGGCTTCACTTGTCATGTCATATCAATTGTAGCTTGATCCGGACTCGGACAAAATTCGTCGATATCCATAGTGAGCCTGTGCATAACCGATCTCCAAGACGAACCGTCATTGGTTTTCAGTCAGTTCCTTGGTATCTCGGCCTTGCCAAAAGGCGAGATAACATTTGCCCCCCAAAGTACGTCTTGTGGAAACATGATGTGCTTTGAAATGCTGCAATCTTCATTCTGAACAGTTATCGTCTTTTCGCTGAAAGTTGTAATCTTTGACTGATTTCCCCCATAATGTGAACCGTTGATTGTCAACTATTGTACCCTGTATTATTGTAACTGATTGCTGTTTGATTGTGATTAGCTATTTTTTGTTGTAATCATTATCAGATGAGTATCCAATTCCTGTAGATGTTGAAAATTGAATATTAGTCCGACATATATGCATATATGTTAATCTGACTCTCGCTGACGTTGCACGCTCACGAGTCGTTGTTAGTTTATCTCGTATCGAATCCCGTATCGATCCTCTACTAAACCGATGTGAAATTCAAATTGCAACAACGCTCTATGGTTGTTGTTGAATGTTCTTTCGTATCGATCCTCTCCTGAATCGATGTAAAAGGTAAAAACATTGCCTTCGCATTGATATACTTCGCATTGATGGATACGAGATGAACGGTTCGTATCGATAGATATGAGCTTCGATGGATACGAAATGATCGTTTGCATCGATGGTTATGAACTTCGGTGGGCTCCATTACAGTGGTCTTCATTTTCGTATAGATGAACTCGATGTTGTTGGATACGAACAGACGATTCGCAATTTGCATCGATGAATATTGGCCTCTAGAGGCCGTGACTCGGTGGATCCGAAAGGCGTAGCTCGTATCAATGTATCATGGATGGAGTCGAATCAATCAATACGAAAAGCAGTCTCGAATCGATGGACCTTGGTGGCAATTTCACCTCGATGAAGGCTCGGGCCTATGGGTTCGAATAGCCTATTCGAAACGATTCAGGGTTGGACTTGCAGTAACTGGTTGGTTTGACTGGGAGACGAATCGTTTTTCCCCTTGGTTTCGTGCCTACATAAATACTGTTGGGACTTAGAAAATTTTCACTTGCTTCTCTTTTCTTCTGCCTTGTCTTCGTATCGATAAAGAGACTCAGAGAAAAGAAAACTGTTCTTGCCTTCGAATTGATCCAAACCTCCAACCCCTTGAACTAATCGTCGAAATCAGGTAAATGAATGGCTAACCCATGTTGTAGCGACGAGATTCGAAATCAATTGCCAATCTATTTACATATACGATCGATCTCTGGTGATGCCAAGGCCGGAGTCGGCTCAGAGAAAATTGCCATGGTGTTTGAGCAGTTTGGGGAAGAAGAATGGTAGAAGGATACGAATGAAGTTATCACACCAATCGATGAAGGAGATGGTTTTTCGTATCGATCTGGGAATCATAGGATTTTGTATAAAGGGATGAAATAGTTTCGTATCGATGGGCGAGGGTTGGAGTTCGTTTCGATCCATACTGACCGGTGCAAAAACTAATTATTCGATCGGCACGAAGCATCGGCTCTACCGATCGATACGAAGTAGACCTTCAACGATCGATCCGAAGTTGACTACTTGGGATTGATAAGAAATGGGTTGGCGCTGATCGATACGAAGCCAAGGCCTATGATCGATGCAGAATACACTCCCATGATCGATACGAAACGCATCGATTCGAACATGATCGATACGAAGCGTATCGATTCGAACGTGATCGATACGAAAACGGGGCCCCCTCGATCGATACGAATTGCTGCATTCTAGACCGTTACGACTTGCATCTTTGTTGATCGATCCACGTCTGAACCCTGATGGATATGAAACCTTGTACCACCGATCACATGACTCCGACGAGCTTCATTCTTGCATATCTGGACTTATTTGTTAAACTGCATATTTGACTGCCTTTCGAAGCTCTCCGATGGAACTGTAACTTAACAAAATTTTAACAAACTTTAACTTGGATCGATCGCTAACATCTGGATGGCACGGTTGTGAAGGTCAGCGATGACGGTCATTCCGACTGAATTTCGAAGTCTTATCGTTTACATGCTTTCTTTAACTCTGTAGAATTTCTTTTCAAGTAGTATACAGCACTGCACTACACAACACATTCACAAACATCACACTGGGGCATGCACGGGCTTATTATCGTCTAATGATGGTTTCTCATAAGCTAGTTAGTAATAGAATCTTCAAGCTCACAGCAACAGGAAGCTCAGAGTTTAATTCCTCCAATAATCGAGATACCGGCCATCGAGGCCGAAGTCATAGATCCAGCTCCGGATGAGTTTCTAGGTGCCAGGTTCATTTGCCATCCACAAGACTCTGTGCCGTCCGGCATATCCGAAGATATGCTGGGACGGATTTGCTTTATAGTTTTCAGAGTTTCAAGATTTCTGATTGCCCAGATCTTTTCAGGATTAGCTTCAGTCCCTCGAGCATTGACGATAAACCCAAGGAATTTTCCGAATGCAACTCTGAAATGACATTTTAGTGGGTTGAGCTTCATTCTGTATTCTCGAAGTATGTTGAACATAGTTTCCAAGTCTTTAACATGGTCAGTGGAAAATCGTGACTTCACAAGCATGTCGTCTACATATACTTCCATGGTTTTCCCGATTTGACTGGCAAACATCTGATTGACCAATCGTTGATAAGTAGCCCCGGCATTTTTGAGTCCGAATGGCATAACTTTGTAACAATAAAGTCTCAGATTGGTTACGAAGCTGGTATGTTCTTGATCAGGTAAATGCATTGGTATCTGATTGTAGCCAGAGTACGCATCCATGAAGGATAAGAGTTCATGTCCAGCTGTCGAGTCTACGAGCTGATCAATTCTGGGAAGCGGGAAACTATCTTGAGGACAGTCTTTATTCAGATCGGAGTAATCGACACATGTTCTCCATTTTCCATTTGATTTTTGAACAAGCATAGGGTTCAACACCCATTCGGGATATAGCACATCTCGAATGAACCCGTTTGCTTTAAGCTTTTCTACCTCTTCTTTAAGGGCGGCAGATCTCTCTGGATCCATACCACGCCTTTTCTGTTTAACCGGAACATGCCGTGGGTCAATATTCAAGGTGTGGCTCGCGATGTCTGGCGAGATACCACACATGTCAGAATGTGTCCAGGCGAATACGTCAATATTCGCCCATAGAAATTCAACCAATTCCTCTTGAGTTTGCTGGCTTAGCTGAGAGCCAATCTTTATCATCTTTGAATCATCATCATTGTCAATTGGGACATCGATCGTCAGTTCGGCCGAGGATGCTTGACTTTCTTTAGATTCTCCTTCATCTTCAGCTTCTCTTGGGTCAAGATCCCTTTGGAATTGGCTGGGGTGCCCGGGCCTAGGCCCAGGCATTAATTGTCAATTATCAGCAAAACGGACGTAGAGATGTGTTGATTAGCCATTCATAGCCATTCATACATCAGGATGTGTTGATTTGGATCATAATTCCCTTCATAGACTGGCAAAGTTGGCATCCTGAAGCATCAAGGTGGTTCAGCATATAATATGTCATCAGTGAAAGGGGTATGACTTCGGGAAATCACCCAGTCGTCATTAGTGAGACCCTGACTTTCACGGATCATCTGACAAATCATCGTCGGTATATCCGGCATTTGGATATTTGGAGCATGCTGTGCCAAGGTGTGGTCGGGTTCCACAGCGCGAGTCTGGACCGGACGTGGTCGACGGTCCGTGCCTCGCCTCCTTTGTTCAACGTTTTCAGGGACATAAGGTTCTAGAGTGTGATCTCGTCAGTGACGATGTGGGTCAGGTTGATTTCTAGCATCAACTCCTTATTCGGTAGTGGTGGTGGCAGCAAGGTTGCATGTGACATGGTAAGGAGCGGCACCACCTCGAGATGAGGGTCCAGTCTGATGACTGGTGGACGGTCCAGTTCTGGGTTGTCCAAGACTTAAGGCAGGTTGGTGTCCTATGGCCTGGGTGTAGCTTACATCCAGCCATGGGCGTGTGGATCGGTGATGATCATAAGATGAGGCTGAACTCTCCGTGGAAGAATAAGAAGCCTGATCTCTTCTAGATCTTTTGCGCCTTTGCCGATTCAGCTGGTTGGTCAACTCTGCGTTGGCGCGCAGTTGTTCAGTAAGCTGTTGCCGACTCTGGGTCAACTCTTGAAGCAGCATATAAAACTCTTGTCTGGTGACTGGGCCTGATGGATCTAAAGGTCCGGCGGCATCTTGGTTGGATGGAGGCAATTGTGCGGGATTCTGTCTATCCCGTCCTTCCTGATCGGCAGCTGTAGAAGCAGTTCGTGTGCTTACCATGATGAATTGACGAATTCCTTTCCTAGATCTGATGCAAATCTGAATAGAATGGAAGGGCTTCAAGGCTTGAGATCTGGATCTTCTTCATGGATTTATGCAATCCGGTATCGATAGCAGATCCAAAGAGCAGGAGAAAAATTGGGTTTTTTTCTCAGTGAAAGCACCAAAGTGTTTGTACCAAAAATGGGCACAACACTCTTTGGAAGTTTTTGAAGAGATAAAAATGAAGAAATCAAATGGAAAAAGAGGATTATCTAACAAAAACTACAAAAACAGATATGTAAATGATAAAAACGCACAGAAACACAGGAATTTAGAGTGGTTCGGTGTGTTGCCTACGTCCACTATGAAATTGATCGCTTTATTGATGTTTCTTTGATGATTATAATTGATTGCAGCAGATTACAGCGAATTAAAGCTATGAAATTCGAGTACAACAGTAGTAATGGAGTATGGAATTGAATTCGGCAGAGTCTGGGCGTTGGAGCGTCCAAAGATCCTTTTTCTGTAGGCCCTGGGGCTCTATTTATAGGCATAGGAGGTTGATATTTCGCTTAGATTTCGGGAGACTTCTTCTGGCACGTGAGTGGGCCCACGCGACCGAGCCCATGAAGTTTCGGCTCGATCCGTGATCGATACGAACTAATTTCATATCGATCAAGATTTTGTTCAATGTAGTCGAAACTTGGTGTGAACATTCTTTATCTTGTACGTAAGCTCCTGTGAAAATTTGGTGGCATTTGGACTTGTAGATCGCAAGATATGATCGATACGAAATGGTGTTCTTCGGCAGGCCGTTTCGTTCGAATCGATCTATTCGAATCAATCGCTTCGAATCGATGGTGGCACGCGCTAGCTGGTAGACATGGCGCGCGTTCTTCGTATCGATCCACATTTTTCGCCGAGTTGATCGAGTCATTCTGGAGTTTTCGCGGCGTTCATATCGATGCAATCGTCTCGTTCGAATCGATCATTAGTGCGCTCTTTGCATCGATCTGTAGTATGCTCAGTTTGAATTGATGAAGACGGTCTAGTTCGTATCGATGGAGGTTGGCTTGTTCGTATTGATGGAGGTTGGCTTGTTCGTATCGATGGAGGTTGGCTTGTTCGTATCGATAAAAGCGCTCCAACTTGATGGATATGAATAGTGATCCTCTGATGGATACGAACAATGTGAGTCGATGGATTCGAACAAAGGTTCGTTGATGGATGCGAAGTAGACATTGGCCGACCGATACGAAGTGCACTACCTGTTGATGGATACGAAGCTGATCGATACGAACTAGGGCCTGTTGATGGATACAAAACCGATCGATACGAACTAGAGCTTGTTGATGGATACAAAACCAATCGATTCGAACTGTGGCCTAGTGATGGATACGAAGTTGAGGCTGTTTTCATCCAACTTGCATTGATCATAACTCGAGCACATGAACTCGGATTGACTTGAAATTTGGAGTGTTGACTTTCATGGCTTGACTTGTCCTGTCCTATCAATTGTAGCTTGATCCGGACTCTGACAAAATTCGTCGATATCCATAGTGAGCCTGTGCATAATCGATCTCCAAGACAAACCGTCAATGGTTTTCAGTCAGTTCCTTAGTATCTCGGCCTTTCCAAAAGGCGGGATAACATAATCGGTTCCTTACCAATTTCCAAAGGTGGTGCAAAATATGCAATTGTTGCAGTCGATTACTTTACTAAGTGGGCAGAAGCAGAGCCTCTAGCCATGATCACCACCAAAAAAGTAATTAATTTCATTATACAAAACATCATATGCCGTTTTGGCCTCCCACGAACTATCATCACGGACAATGGAACTCAATTTGAAAGTAGAGAGTTCAAAGAATTTTGCCAAAAATATCACATTGAGAAAAGGTTTTCGGCGGTCTCTCACCCTAAAGCGAATGGACAAGTGGAAGCCGTAAATAAGATAATCAAGTCCATATTAAAGAAACGTTTGGAAGAGGCTAGTGGCAAGTGGGTGGATGAGCTTCCAACAGCGCTTTGGGCTTACAGACCACCCACAAGTCCGCGACTGGCCATACTCCATTCACCTTGGCATACGACAGTGAAGCTGTGATACCCGTGGAGCTTGAAGTTCTATCTCATCGGGTAACTTATTATGATCTCAAGACGAATCAGAAACTCCTATTAGAATCACTAGACTTTGTTGACGAAAAATGTGAAGAAGCTGATTTAAGAGCAGCTGCACATAGGCACCGAGTTGCTCGATATTATAATGAAAATGTTTGACCGAGAATTTTCAATGTGGGTGATCTCGTTTCGAAGCGAGTTTTTCCAACCCCATCATATCTGAATCCCACATGGGAAGGTCCGTATGTCATCGAACGGAGGCTTGGAGAAGGAACTTTCAAGCTAGCGACCGTAGATGGTGTGACACTTCCTCGCGCATGGAATAGCGAGCATTTGCGTCGTTATTACACCTAGTCTATTTTCTTTCGCATTGTAGTAGCAATTATTTCCAGTGTATGTTTGTTTTATTGTTTTTAGTTGTTGGCATGTAACAAGACATTCTAGTTTGTTCCTATTTATTATAATCAATAAAGGCTCGAAGCCATCTTTTTCGTTAACTATTGATGTTTCCGTATACCGTGATTCCGTAACAAAAAATTAAGTTACATTAATCTGTCTGGCGTATGAACGCACACTCAAACTGGAAAAAAATCTCTAAGTCCCCAGAGTGCGGACTAGAGTATTCTGAGTCCCAGAGTGCGGACTAGAGTATAAACGACTTGAAGAAATCTCTAAGTCCCTAGAGTGCGGACTAGAGTACTCCGAGTCCCCAGAGTGCGGACTAGAGTATAAACGACTTGAAGAAATCTCTAAGTCCCCAGAGTGCGGACTAGAGTACTTTGAGTCCCCAGAGTGCGGACTAGAGTATAAACGACTTGAAGAAATCTCTAAGTCCCCAGAGTGTGGACTAGAGTACTCTGAGTCCCTAGGGTGCGGACTAGAGTATAAATGACTTGAAGAAATCTCTAAGTCCCCAAAGTGCGGACTAGAGTACTTTGAGTCCCCAGAGTGCGGACTAGAGTATAAACGACTTGAAGAAATCTCTAAGTCCCCAGAGTGCGGACTAGAGTACTCTGAGTCCCCAGAGTGCGGACTAGAGTATAAACGACTTGAAGAAATCTCTAAGTCCCCAGAGTGCGGACTAGAGTACTCTGAGTCCCTAGAGTGCGGACTAGAGTATAAACGACTTGAAAAAATCTCTAAGTCCCCGGAGTGCGGACTAGAGCACTCTGAGTCTCCAGAGTGCGGACTAGAGTATAAACGACTTGAAAAAATCTCTAAGTCCCCAGAGTGCGGACTAGAGTACTCTGAGTCCCCAGAGTGCGGACTAGAGTATAAACGACTTGAAAAACTCTCTAAGTCCCCAGAGTGCGGACTAGAGTATTCTGAGTCCCCTAAGTGCGGACTAGAGTATAAACGATTTAAAAATCTCTAAGTCCCCAAAGTGCGGACTAAAATTGAAGCAACTCAAAAAACTCCGAGTCACATGGAAGTGAGCAAGTACTTGCCTGACCCACATAACTTTGGATTTCAAACACAAGACGGATGGTGAAGCTAATCATAGAACATTATCAGAAGAAAAAATAATTTTATTCACTAATCCAAAAACAAAATTCCACTACAATTCCTCCTAAACTCGGAGATAAAAGCCTATTAACATCGACTACAAAAATAAATAGAAATAATTACATAATCCGGGCTTATTCAAGTCAAACGAAGCATGACAGCTACTTCTTTGGCTTCTTCTCCTCCTTCGACTTCTCATACAACTCCTCCCCCATGCGTTTTCTCTTGGACGTTTTGCTCGCTAGAGAAAGGGTATCAGAGGAAGGAGGAGGAACTTCTAATGACCTGGTCCCTCCTGGAAGAATAACCTTTAAAGGCATGTTCAGTGGGTCATCGAGTTCTACCACTTGAGACTCAGCCTTAATCTTGGTTTTCTTTTTCCCCTCTTCGATGATCTGTTCCTCCATGCTCAGCTTTGAAGTATGTTTGGAGGCACCTGTAATTTCAACTTCATAATGTTCTTCTAAAGGAGAAGGGTTTTCAGACTTTTCTTCATCGAGCGCCTCGATCACTTGAGCGCCAGGTCCAAGAGTCTCTTCGGTTTGAATAGCCTCTCCTATTTTCACCTCTCTCTCCGTGGCGACATCGCTTCTTGGAGTAGGTTCGGGATCAGGATGGCATATACGAATTCATAAGAAACAAATGTTAGAATACATTTATCACTCGCTGAAAATGAGAACCCTTTGAACTTTGGAGGAAAAGTTATATACCAGTCTCTGGTTGACTCTCAACTGTTCAGGGAATTTCTCCTTCTGGAATAGGAGATAGAATGTGAATATTAAGTCCAGGGTCCTCTAGGTCGTAGCCAATATGTTGCTTGAAGGGGTCAAGTGATGGACGACTAGATGGCAGAATAGGGGGAGGAACCGGAGACCTGGTTCCGGACGGACCGGTAATGGCATCTTTTCCTTTTGATAAGGGGGAGTCTCTGCTATAAAGACCCTTCGCCGCAGACAAGTCCGAAGGCTCATTCCCTCAAATAATTCCTTCGCTAAAGCTTCTTCATCAATCTCTTCCATTCCCAAATCAACCTTTTTGATTTTGATTAAAGTATCCCATGCTTCGGCCAAAGATTCGAGGTAACCCTCGCCAAGAAATGTTAAGTCGCGATGCATGAGGACTCGAGCATTATATTCGGCTATGAGCGGATCAAACATGCACTTGATTCCTCCCTACCAGCCTCGGTAGCCGCCTCACGGCGAGAATCAATTCCTGAGAGTTCTATTCTTTTACCCTCCTCACGAGCTTCATCTTTCAGCGCTTCGACCTTGGAGAGTTCTTCATCGAGCTTTGTTTTCAGGAGTCGTGTAGCAATAATTTCATTGCAATATCGTTGCGACTCCTCCTGAGCAGCAACCTTTTCTTCCTTCTCTTTGAGAAGTAGCTCTTCCAACTCTTTGACTCGTTGAGTGAACGCATCTCTCTCCTTTTGAAAGGAGTCTTTCTCTAAAGCTAAGGCGCCACATCGTTGAACAACTTCATCGATCTCCTTTTTGTGTGTGGCCTCCAGGCGACTGACTACCTCAGCAGTATCTTTAGCGTTCTTCTGGGCGGCCTCAATTTGAGATTTATACGTGGAAAGCTCTTTATCTTGGGCTCTAATGATGTCTTTGTCATGGATGGCCTCAAGCTTCAGAAGATCGATTTCATGTTTGCGTTCCATAGAAACTTCTGAAACGTTTTCTGCCAAGTGAACGAATGCGTCGTGTTGGACGTAAACATCATTGTTGCAAGCAATGGCACTTTGTTTGACATGCCCCGGAATAGGATGGATGGCTGTAAGAAATTTTTGTCCGTCAAATCATATTTTTGGGAATGTGGCTTTAAGCTCGGTAAGCTTCTCCGCTATTGACGGATCAGGTGCAGGAGTAGAGGAAGTTTATTTAGTCGAAACCACGGATTTCTTGTGAACCTCCCGAGATTGCCTAGTACTTGAGGAACCCGAGTATTGGTCGCAAGGAGTTTCAGATTGTGATCCCCTTTGACCTGATTTCTCCCTGCCTTGTTCCGGTGGAAGAGGAGGATCGTTGGAGTACGATGAGTGACTGTGAATTTTCCTTCGAGAAGACGAATCTCGGGGGCGATAATCTCTATCGCTGTCGTCATCTCTATCTCAGCGTTTGCCATATCCAGAATCTCGACGGGAAGGATGGAAAATAGAAGAGCCGAGAAGGCGGTCGAATCCTTGTGAGCGTCCCATATCACCTGCACAGAAGTTAAGTGATGACAAGTTAGCAAAAATAGCATGATGACTGAAGATTAAGTGCAAGGTGTAGTGTGAGTGTTCGTTTGTGTCCTAGTGTTTCCCCTCGACGGACCAGTTTCTTTAGCTTTACTTATCGGAGTTTTTTCTCCTTGGTGATGGGCTTGAACGCCTTCACTGCCTCTCGCCGGCAAATGAAGTTTTATGGCTTCCGGGTCGTCGAAACCGTAGTTGAGCAAATCATCAGGAATTGTAAGGTCAGACAAGCCTTTCAATGAACCCTCTAAGTGTTGTGGAGACGACTCTTTCTCCATTGGAGTAATTGTCACTTTCGAAGTTCCGCCCACTACCTTCTTCCTCAACTTGTATGCTAGTTTCTTTTTTCCTTTTGACGGGGGAGACGGTTCATCCGAGCCATGTGCTTCAACCACTGGTTCTGGAGCAAGACTTACATTCTCACCCGGAGCTTCAGCCTCCTTTATTTCCCCTTCCGCAGATACATCGGGAGACTCTCTTGTCAAAGGCACCGAGGGCCCAGCTTGCCTTTTGCCTTTATCCAAGGCAGGTCCGGTTGTAGTGGCACTATGAGGAAGACTTATTCGGCGACCTTCCGCCAACAATCCAAATCTTGAAAGCATTTCATTGGAAATGATGAATTTGATGTCCCGTTCTCCCGCGGGAACGGCCCGAATAGCTTCGACGACCTCAGAGTACCCGGAGCCTTTGGGACGTGGGCTAATACCTGTAAAAATCGGAAAATGGTTTAAAAAGAATGCATTTCCTACCGCGTACAACTATTGATCTAGAAAAGGAACTTACTCCCTTTCAGCCATCTCCTCGCAAAGCCAGGGGGCAGCGCACATAAAACCATTCCTGTTTGTATAGGGCAAATTTTCTCCACGTCCCTGTTAAGATTTGGCACTTGGAGTGTGGCTCGAGGAATATGAAGGATGGGCTATCGGACCATCTCTTGAAACGATAGATATATCGGATATCCCCAGTTGTGGGTAGTCTAAACAGAACACTCATGAAAAAAATACATGTGTTGTAGAGGAATGCATGACTATTGGGATGTAATTGTGCTGGGGCGATCTCCATATACTGCAGCACATCACGAAGGAAGGAGCTGAAAGGTGGCACACTACCAACCCAGCACATGAATTTGTTGCAAGCCATATACCCGGCTAGGGGAAGGTAGGGACGATCTTGTCCCGATGGAACCAGCACGTCATCAAAAGGGATTCCGTGGATTGAGCATAGTCGGCGAAGAGCATTTTCATTGATTCTCGAAGCTTGAGAATCGACCAGATTATCGAGGATAATTGCTGCATCTAAGGCATCAGGAGCTAAGTCAATAGTCGAAGTCGTTGGACTTGAGATATTTTGTGCAGGAGTCGTCGATGGATTCGAAGTTTCCACTACTTCATGTCGAGAACTTGGCTCGGGTTTATCTGAAACTATGGCGGAGCTCGACTTTCTAGACATCTTTAACGAATGCCAAAGTTGAGTAAACTCCTGTTTGAACTATACTTGAAAGACAATTGATATTAGTCATAACGAAAAAAGTGCTTCCCCCATGTGGTGTGTGAACTAGTGTGATGGTTCATATAAAGAATATAAATAGATTAGGGTTCTGAAAAGTAAAGTGCAGCACGACGAGATTTAAGTTGCCCTCTTTATAGAATTTGAAGTTCACGTTTATTATGGTTTCAATCGTGAAGTTATCGGTTCGAATCAGTTCGATATGCTTGTTTGCTTAAGTTCTTGTCCTTGTTGATAGTCCTATGATTAGGCATGGGAAATAAGTGGACTTGACATGTGTTGTGTTCAAGTTGGAATGATTTTGACTGTCATTGCCTACTTCAAGGCTTAATGCCGAGCGACTCTCAAACTATACAACCGAATGACCCTCTAAACCAGAGAAGCTGACCCACTCACTCTCAGTCACTTCCTATCTCTCTAACAACCGAACGACGCTCTGGACCGGAGACACCGACCCACTCACTCTCACTCACTTCCTATCTCTCTAACAACCGAACGACGCTCTGGACCGGAGACACCGACCAACTCACTCACCTCTACCTCATTTCCTCAGATCGCCTCAACACTCTCTTTCCCTAACCGAATGACATCCCATTCCACTACCTCCTTAGCATTACTCCCACGAGGGGATGACCGAGCGACAGACATCCACCCAAAATGCTAATACCAACTCGCTCGTCCTCTCTCCTCTCTCGTTCCCTGATTACCGAGTAGCTTCAATCACACACTTAGCCCTATCTCACAAACCTAGCGACCACTCTCCTTCACTCAGTAGCTTGAAAAAAAATCTATGTCCAATTCTACTTCCCTCATCTACAACATTTTCTGCTGAGAAATACTCGCGAACTCGAGCCTCACGCAGAACCCCTAATTCGGAAAAGTCGGTTGGATGAAGAATTTGTACCTAAGAGAACGAATCGAAGCTTGTGGGGCTGTTGGATTTAGGATTGAAGTTCGTTTAGATTTGTTATCAAGCGAGTTGAGGAGCAATTGTACTGGGCTCAAGATGAAGGAGGAAGATTGAAGAGGTAGCTGAAGTTTGGAGGAAGGTAGGTTGTCAGATCCTGTAGAGACGAAGCAAAAGTAAAGAGAAAAAAGGAGAGAAGTGTTGGCTTTTATATATAAAGAAGGGGAGGTGAACAGGCATTCACCAGTGGCCATTGTCAAGACTCAATGGGTCGGTAAGCAATTGTGACGAGTGGTTCGATATCTATATGTTGAATGGCCCCTTGCTTATGTATAAAAGAAAGAAGGGGAGAGAATAGAGTTGGGACTGTACAAAGGACTTCTGTGTTTTGACCTTTTATTGAACACATTCAACTTTTGAAAGTAGGAATTGGATATTGGCTCAAAGCGTGTCGTGTTGCCTCACACGACACACTTTTGGGGGCAAATGTTACCTGGATGTTTGGCCCGGTTATGAGAGGCTCGCCAAGCAAGCACATCTTTCGGCATATAAACTTCACTCAGCTTGGATGCCGTTTGCCATAGACGTGTGGCTCAGCCTGTATGCCGTTCGGCATAGGCATGTGGTTCGGCCTGGTTGCCATTCGGCATAGGCATGTGGTTCGGCCTAGGCATTTTGGATCAGCTTGGATGTCGTTCGGCTTTAAAGAGAGGATCAACACTGAACCTTGAGGAGGGTGTCGTCGTTCGGCATATATCGCTCGGCATACCTCACTCGACAACTACGCCCTGTCATGACAGTACGACATGCCTGGCTCGGTGCATACTAGAGGTGTTAACAAGTTGTCAAGCCCACGACAAAGTAAGGGCGATCGGCATGACTTCGCTTCGAGTCAACTCACTACTTGCTTCGGTTTTCCTGAGGGTTTACTTCGAGTCACTTGATGATCGACCAGACAATTCTCGACCGGCATTTCTCGCTCGACATGACTCGTTCCGCATGCTTGGCTCGGTGCACAGAAGTCACCTACTGTGGGCCAAGATACCTTGTTCCTGGGCCCGTGAGGGAAGTCCAGCCTATCTTCGCTTATAAATAGAGGGGCAAGGGCGCAGTGAAAAGGGACCTTTTTGGGAGAACACTAGGGAGACTCTGCCATTTTCAAGACTCATTCCTTTTCAGTGAGAACTGGTATTCAAGTTGCTGGTTTATGGATTGTATCTGTATTCAATTATTTGAAAAAGCAATAAAGATTAAACTCAAAGTGGACGTAGACAGTTACGCCGAACCACTATAAATCTGGTGTTCTAGTTTCTGCAGTTAATTTTGCATACATTCCTCTATTTCAATTTTCTATCTTTATTAATCTCTCTACCCAAATCTCTCTTTGGGTGTTAGTAACCAATTTTGGTGCTAACACCTCAAATCAGCCTCTTCTCACTTCTCATCCAATAAATCCAGAGATTTGGAAAGTAATATAGCATTTGTCTTCGGATCATAATATGTCACGCGATGAGAAGGTACTTCCATCTTGACTGGAATAACGGCTTCCGAACCGTAAGAAGGAGAGAATGGAGTGTGGCCGGTTGCGGATTTGTGGGTTGTCCGATAAGCCCATAGGGCCATAGGAAGTTCATCGACCCATTTGCCCTCGGCCTTTTCCATTCATTTCTTCAGAATAGACTTTATAACTTTATTAACTGCTCTAACCTATCCATTCGTTTAAGGGTGTGCAACTGTGGAGAACTTCTTTTGGATGTGAAACCACCGATAGAAATTCTTAAATTCAACACTATCGAATTGAGCTCCGTTGTCTGTGATGATGGTGTGTGGGAGACCAAATCGACAGATAATGTTGCGCACTACAAAGTTGATCACTTTCTTTGTCGTAATTGTAGCAAGGGATTCAGCTTCCGCCCACTTGGTAAAGTAATTAACTGCGATGATGGCGTACTTCGCACCACCTTTGGCTAGAGGTAGAGAGCCAATAATGTCAATGCTCCATATGGCAAACGGCCATAGACTGACCATTTGAGTTATTTCGGTAGGTGGGGCTCTAGGAATTCGAGCATGTTTCCGACATCTGTCACATTTTCTAGCGTCATCCGGTGCATCGCGATTTACGGTCGGCCAATAGTATCCATATCAGAGCACTTTCTTGGCAAGAGCTTGCCCCCCGGTGTGATCGCCACATTCTCCTTCATGTACATCATGCAATACTCGTTTGATCTCATCGTGAGCGATACACCAGACTAAAGAAACAGGGTAACCTCTTCTATACATGACTCCATTTTGGATAGTGAACCGCGAAGCTTTTTGAAGAACTTGTCTCTTTTCACTCCTACACTCCGGTAGGGTCCCATGCTCGAGATAGTTTCTGAACGGAGTCATCCATGACTCCTTATCGGGAATGACTTCAAATACCCAATCTGTTTCCATCTGATCGATGCTCGAGGAAGATAATGTTTCTACGGGAACGATTCCCATTTGTTGTGCTTCACATGTACTGGCTAACTTTGCTAATGAATCGGCTTTCTGATTGCGCTCTCGGGGTATGCAGTAAATGGCATAATAGTCAAACTGATTCAATATCTCCTGGACCCGAGCTAGGTAAGCAGTCAGCCTTCGGTCTTTGGCCTAGTACTCCCCCTGAACTTGACACACGACCAACTGCGAGTCACAATAAACCTCCATGGCAATAATTCTTAAATCTCGGGCAAGCCTCAATCCGGCAAGTAGGGCTTCATATTCGGCTTCGTTGTTGGTCGCATGAAAATTGAACTTTAAAGCATAGCATATAGATCGACTTTCAGGAGTTTCAAGTACAACCCCTGCACTTGGCAACGGTCATTTGATGCACCATCAGTATGCAGCTTCTGGATATACTTGAGAGATTCACTGGTTCTGGGTAAGTCCTTCGGCATAGTGAATTCAGCTATGAAATCTGCTAGGACTTGTCCTTGAATGGCTCGCCTTGGAGTGTAAGTAATGTCAAACTGACTTAGTTCGATATTCCAATTAAGTAACCTTCCAGACGTCTCAAGCCGCGTAAGGACCTATCGTAACGGCTGGTCGGTGTAAATAATGATGGGATGGGCCTGAAAATATGGACGGAGCTTCCTCGAGGCAATAACAAGGCAATAAGCCAACTTTTCCAACTGCGGATAATTTCTCTCTACCCTGGACAGTCGCTTGCTAATGTAATATACTGGCCGTTGTATCCGATCTTCTTCCCGAACTAGGGCAGCACTGATTGCGTTTTCTGACACCGCCAAGTAGATGTACAACCTCTCGTGATCAATAGGCTTTGATAGAATGGGTGGTGTGGAGAGATGTTGAACCAGTCCTCGAAATGCTCCCTCACACTCCGTAGTCCATTCAAAGTTCCGTTTCCCTTTTCTTATTAGATCGAAGAAGGGAATGCATTTGCCAGTGGATTTTGAAATGAACCTGCTCAGTGCCGCTACTTTCCCGTTGAGGCTTTGGACTTGCTTTATATTTCTTGGGGTCTCAAGATTTCTGATTGCCCAGATCTTTACGGGATTTGCTTCAATTCCTCGAGCATTGACGATAAACCCAAGGAATTTTCCGCATGCGTCCCCAAAGTGACATTTCAACGGGTTGAGCTTCATTCTATATTCTCGGAGGATATTAAACATTGATTCTAAGTCTTTGATATGATCAGTGGACAATCACGACTTCACAAGCATGTCGTCCACATACACCTTCATGGTTTTTCCGATCTGGTTAGCGAACATTCGATTAACTAACCGTTGGTAAGTTGCCCCAGCATTCTTGAGTCCAAAAGGCATAACTTCATAACAGTAAAGTCCCATATTGGTTATGAAGCTGGTATGCTCCTGGTCGGGAAAGTGCATGGGTATTTGATTGTAGCCAGAATACGCATCCATGAAGGATAAGAGCTCATGTCCGGCTGTTGAGTCTACAAGCTGATCGATCCGGGGAAGTGGAAAACTGTCTTTAGGGCAAGCTTTATTCAAATCTGAGTAATCAATGCATGTTCTCTATTTCCCGTTTTGCTTTCGGACAAGTACAGGATTTGACACCCATTTCGGATATAATGCATCTCGGATAAACCCGTTCGATTTGAGCTATTCCACCTCTTCCTTAAAGGCGGCAGATCTCTCTGGATCTATACCATGCCTTTTTTGCATGATCGGGACGTGCCGCGGGTCAATATTCCATGTGTGGCTCGTGATATCTGGCGAGATCCCACACATGTCAGAGTGTGTCCAAGCAAACACGTCGAGGTTTGCCCGGAGAAACTCAACCAATTTCTTTTGCATTTGTTGGCTTAGCTGAGATCCAATCTTTATCATTTTAGAATCGTCAATATCGTCGATCGGAACATCGATCGTCAGCTCGGCTGGGGAAGCTTGACTGTCTTTACTTTCGTCTTGACTTTCAGTATCTCTCGGGTCAAGATTGTAACAATCTTGTATTTTTTGTCTATTTTTAATTGTGTATTATTTTTTTTTTTTTTAATTCAATTTATGATTTAAAACTATAAATTATTTATTAAATTAAATAATTTTGTTATTTTAAATATAAATTTTGATTTTGATGTGAATTATAATTTCAAACATGAATAAATAGAATATTTTCCAGAAATTAGAATTTTGGTCAAACTTTGACTTTTAATTTAAAAATTTTAATTGTTGAAATTTTGAATTTATCTTTATTTTATGAAAGTAAATATAATTTCAAGAATACTGCTTTTCGTTTCGTTGAAATCTGATTTATAATGTGAAAGTTATGCCCTTTTGAATATTGTGTGTAATTTGTTGTATTTAACAAAATTGTTTATTTTAAATTATATAAATAATATTTTATTTGGTCATGTAATGTTCTAATTTATATTTATATGGGTAAAATAACATGTTATGTATATATTTTGGTTTTAAAACATTTTAAAGGTATAATTGACATTTTCCAGTGTCGGTTGTATTTTGTTTACAATTTCTAATTTCCAGTTTCATTTAATTATAGAAATTCTTTATTTATTTCCTATTTTCTTAAAGACTTTATTTTATTTTCATTTACACTTCATTTTTCTCAGCATTTATTTTATTTTACTTGACTTTTATTGGTTTACAAGTAAAGTTATAATTTTTCTAAAACTAGTGATATTCTATTTGTAATTTTAAAGTCCTGTTTTGAATTTTTAAACAATTTCTTTAGTTCTTTTTCTAATTTCTCTAAATTTAATTATTTATTCCATTTTGAAAATATAAATGAATTATTTTACTTCACATTTTTGTTTCAAAATATTTTTAAAATGAAGTAGATATTTTTCTAAAGCTTGTGATGATTTAATTGTAATTTCTGAACCCTGTTTTCAATATTTAAGCAATTTCTTTAATTCTTTTTCTATTTTCTTTAAATTCAATTATTTATTTTATTTTATTTTATTTTACTTTGTTTCATGAAATTCAATTACTGATTTTATTTTGTTTTAAATTGAATTAAAGAAAAGGAAATATGAAGAGTTTAAAAAGGCTTTTCAAACTTAAGGCTTTTCAATTCCAAAGACTTTTCAATTTCCACAACTCCTCAATTGCTACCTTGGCCGTGCATTTTTGGTTTGTAGCCGTGTGTTTTCAGTTTTCATTCATGCAAAAACATTTTCTTCATTTCTTATTCACGGCTTCAACAAAAAATGGTAATGACTCCTTCTTATTTTCCTTCTTTTTCTTCTTATTTTTCCTATGTTTTGCCATGATTTCTCTAGCTTGTTTGCTCGGCCACCACTACCTAGCCTTGGCCATCACCTCTACCACCTCCTCCTCTTCAACATCAACCACCTACCCCTCTGACCATGGCAGACCGTGCACCCCATATGACAAAAACTCCACATAAATGCAACAATCACCTTGAAAACAATGCATAGCCACCACTAGTTCATCACCACCTTCATTTTTCACCATGGCCACCACCTATAGCCGCCACCACCACCTTGGTATGACCACCACCCATCACTTCATCCTCTATCCAGATCTGAAACATGAAGAGCCGAGCCAAACAATGCATGTAGACGAGCCTTGTGGTGCACCAAAACTCCACTATCAAGCCTAGACCCTTTGTATTCTCATGCCTTGTAACCTCCACCTTGTTCTTGCCATGTAGCCATGCCTTTTTAGGTCCAAACTAGACCATACCCAAGCCAAAGCATGCCCAAACCTGAGCCAAACCATTCCCTAGGCCGAGCAAGAAATGGTAGAAAGCAAGGCAAAAACATTCATTCCATTTTTGCTTTTTATTCCAAAGTTATTTCAATTCAATGTTGTATTGAATTATAATTTTATTTGGTTTTGTTTTGGGTTGTAACACAAGATCTATAGCTTAGATCTCGCTCTCCACTCGATTTCGTAGTGTTGTCATTGTGCTTTTGATTCCGTTGTGTCAATTGTATTGCAATCTCCAGCTTATAGTGGTGAGTAAATCTCACACGACATTTTATACTTATGCAATTGTGAAGCGACAACATTTGAATGTGTAGAATTATATATGATGTTATAACTGCCTATGATGATTTATTTATATGATGTTAAACCTGTTTATTTATCTGTCATATCATCTATTACTGCTATATATGGTTAACTGTTCATTTATATATGTTTATCACACTGCAAGTTCCCTGTTAGTATAGAATCACTATGGGTTGAAATGATACATACCCGAACGGACTTTAGAATAGGAAAAAAATCGTTATGGGCAGAAATGATAGGTCTGAATGGTTTTTATTTAATTTATTTTGACTTGGGATTGGGCTTTGGAATGATAGAACCCGGATTTTTCTTTGTAAACTGCGGATTGAAATGATACATATCCGTATCACTTGACCTAGGTTAGAAAACTATGTACAGGCCCGTGGTTATTTTATAAAGTATTTTGAATATTTTAAATATGTTTAAAGTGTAAATTTATGCTAATTTGATTTAAATTGGATTTTAAATTGTTTAAATAAAGAAATTTTGATTTTTCTATAAGTTAAAAATGAAAATAAATAAATGGTTAAATTGAAAATTTTGAAATATAACTTAAGTTTGGGAATTTGGATTTTGGTTTAAAAATGAATTTAAGTTATGAATAAAATGGAAATTTAATTTTATTTGGAAAATGGGAAATATGATAATTTGATTTAAATTTGAATTTAAATGACTTGATAAAGTATTATTGATTTTTCTATGAACTAAATTGGTTAAATGAATGAATGCTTAAATGTGAAATTTTAAATTTTAACTTGACTTGGAAATGCGAAATTTGGTTTTAATTAAAGGTTTAAATTAATTAAATAAATTGGAAATTTAGTTTAATGTGTGAAATGGTAATTTAAATGTAAGTGTTCATAAATTGTCAAATGCAAAATTTGGAAAATTATACACTTGAATTTAATGAGTGATTTATTGGAAGTTGGATTTTATTGTTAAAATTACTTTATAAAAATCATAAGTTAAAAGAGTATTTTTAATGAACATTTTTGAATGTTAAAAATATGATTTTTATAATGTTTAAATGGTTTAAATTGAAATTTATTATTTGCTGGAAATACACAAAAATCTGGAAAATACTTTTAATAGCATTCAGAAATGCTATGGTTTCTGTAATAAACTAAAAGCTTTATAAAGAGGCTATTACAGCAGTTCTGAAATGCTGTAGTTGCTGTAGTAAATTAAAAGGCTAAAAACTTAATAAAGACATATTACAGCAGTTCTGTAAATGCTGTAGTGGTCTGCTGTCTTTGCTGAATTTAATTAAAACCTTTAATTTGAAACCTGTGCTATTACAGCATTTCTGGAAATGCTATCTTTGCTGTTTTAAACTAAATTTCAACTAAACTAAGATTTAACAGCAGTTTTAAAATGCTGTCTTTGCTGAATTAAAATGTTTTCAAGAATAACTTATAACAGTTTTTTTTGGAATGCTGTGAAAGGCTGAAATTTTCAATGTTTATGGTTTTTAACTTAGTAAATGAGCTCAGAATAGTTTAAAACTTTGGAAATTGAATACTTGATTTGAAAGTATAATAATTACACTTTTAAATGGTTTAGATGAATTATTTTGATTGAAATATAAACTATTTAAAAGGTGACTTGAAATGATAATAAATGAATGATATCTTTGAATTTAAAAGGTATTTAAAGTTGAATATTTGGATTTGAACTCAAATGATGATTTGATAATGAAGTTTTGAAAAGATATGATATTTTGATATATTAAATGATTTGAAATGAAGTTTTTGAAAGGATATGATATTTTGATATATTAAAATGATTTGAAATGAAGTTTTGGAAAGATATGATATTTTGATATATTGAAATGATTTCAAATGAAGTTTTGGAAAGATATGATATTTTGATATATTGAAATGATTTGAAATGAAGTTTTGAAATGATATGATATTTTAAATATATTGAAATGGTTTGGAATTGATTTAATCTTTATTTTGATAAAGATTTGGATTTGAAATGATATTCTATTTTGAAGTATAAAATATTATTTTAAAATTATAACCACGGGTTATAATAACAATTGGTTGTTAAAGAGACCAGGATCGGATATGGACATACTCTCTGTCGATACCAAAAACCACTTTAACAACTGTGTACGCGGTGGAGTTTCCAGAATGAAGTAGGATGGTGGCGACGATCCTAAGGTATATACGTGGACCCAACTCCCGTGAGTTGGCATAAGGTGGCTAAAACAGGAGCGATCTCGGGCCAATGAGGTAGCACCTCTTATCGGATGCACTTCTTCGATACCATTTTATTACTTTGTGATTGATTGGGTGCACCCCTTGATTTGGGAGTGTTGTTCGAGGTGGAGCGGTAGTGGCTGCTATGCGTTTCCATCAGTCCATGTGCGTAATTGGTATATCTACCCTGGCATTGCCTTGTGTGTCGTGTCACCTACCATATCGAGCTTTACTACGAGTTTCTATTTGTGTCGTACCTATGGAGTATCTTCTCATAGCCATTCGAGGTATGCAGATACTGTGCAGACTATTGGCATTTTACGTGTTAAGGTGGAAAATGTAAAGCCTTAACGCTATTTAAAAGTATGTTTATTTTAAGATTAGAGATTATTATAATAGCGAATATTACTACATAGTAGATAGTTTAACGGATCCATAAAGAATGGGCGATCCCAAGCATTCTTTAAGTTACTTGTACTTTTATTACAGTTCACTTGAGTTGGTTTACTTTGTATAAGTATGTATGTCCTGACTCGAGTGTTTGTGTTTTGCTTTACGCTTGGGTCAGATTGAGTGATACAGCATTAGAGACTCACCTTTGGAGCTGGAGTTTGGCTTTGAAGATCCTGATATCTATTCCTTTAGTTGGTTCCAGTTGTATTCTGAGTTGTTCCTGATTATCATACTGTTTCTCCTATTGTATCTTGGTATTCCTATTGTATCTTACTTAACTCTGATGTATTTATATAGTAACTTCATGAACTACTATTTCTTCATTTCCGCTACATTATTATATTACTCTGTGTTTGTGATTTGTGATTATTTTTATTTACTGTATATTTTAAGATTTGCCAAATATAAATTAACAATTCGGTATTTTGAATTATTCAAGTCAGACATGTGTGTTTTTATTGTCGATTTGAATGGTCCAAAATAGCGGGTCGTTACAAAGATCCCTTGGGAATTGGTTAGGGTGCCTAGGCCTAGGCGTTAGCTGTTAATTTTTTGCAAAGCGGACGCAAAGAGATTCCTCAACGCCCTTTCCTTTTTCTTTTCGCTGCGCTTCTCGCAGCTCAGCAACATAACAGGCTCGTCTAGCAGCTTGGTCTCCCTGAACAACTCCGACTCCATTGTCGGTAGGGAATTTTAAGGCAGACACTAAGGGGCAATGGCAGCCCTAAATTCAGCTAGGGCCGATCGGCCCAAGAAAGCATTGTATGGCGAGTCTATATCCAACACAACAAACTGTAATATCTGGACTCTCCGACGTTCTCCAATTCCCAACTCCACTGGTAGTTCCACCACTCCAGCGGGTATGGTTGCGCTCCCATTGAATCCATGAATACGTGACTAACAAGGCTTCAAGTCTTTAGTTTCCATTTTCATCTGGTCATAGGCTCGCTTGAATAGTATGTTAATAGAACTTCCACTATCTACTAAGATCCTCTTCATCCAAGCAGGACCTACCTGAGCTGATATGACAAGTGGATCATTGGTTGAGGCTTCGACCCTGTCGGCATCTCTATCTCGAAATACGATGTCGTCAGTCATCGTTTTCTGTTGCTTGGTCGAAGCCCCGTCTTCCAAACTACTACAACATTCGAAGCTCGCATGCCTAACAGAACCGGCATACAACTACATTTCCTTCCAACTTCGGTCTGCTGGATGAGGACCACCACTAATAGTATTAATCACCAACCTCCCGCCAGTACAAGCGGGTTCCTCATGTCTTGCCTGATTTGGCATATGGTTCTGATTCGATGGGCCCGCACCTCCGAACTGCGGCGCCCGCACAAATTGTTCCAACTTTCTTTCACGTATCAACTTCTCGATGATATCTTGCAAATGACGGCACTCATTCGTGTTATGGCCATAGCTATCATGAAATCTGCAAAACTTTCCTGTCTGAATTTTTTTTCCGATGACTGCTTCGGAGCAGGTTTCTTATACTGGATAGTATTGCAGGTCTGTAAATACACATTTTCCAATGACGTATTCAAAGGAGTATAATTGTCAAACATAGGAGCCCTACGTCGTGGCCCATGATTCTGATCCCGTTTCTTGTTTTGTTTTCTGTTGTCTTTTTGTTGATTCTGTTTATTCTGTATATATTTAGTTGTACCTTTCCGGAACTCTCCTCAGTCTGTTTAACAGCAACATTGCTCTGCATTCCTTCCACACTAGGTCTTGCATCATCCTTCTTCCTAGACTGTTTTGCATCCTCCCTTCTCAAGAATTGGGCTGCCTTGGAATAGAAACGGTCCAATGACGCAGGAGGTTTTCTAGCCAACCAGTTGCCGAACTTGGAATCGGGATCGATCCCCTTAGTTAGTGCCATCTGAATTGAGTTATCGTTGGGATTACTAATCTTAGCGCATGCAGCATGAAATCTCTCCAAATAACGTCTGAGTGTCTCTCCAGGAGCTTGAGTGACACTAGACAAAGTATTAACATCTTTCGGCCTTGCGACATGCATGCGGAACTGCTTAATAAACTTTGTCGCCAACTGGTCAAAACACGAGACAGATCGAGGTGGTAAATGGGTAAACCACACAATTTTTATGCCCCTAGGGAAATCAGGAAGCTTCGGCACTTGACCGCATCATCGACTCGTGCAGCATTCATCAACCATTCGTACTTTAAGATATGTTGATTGGGATCAGAGCTCCCTTCATAAACAGGTAGAGTCGGCATCCTGAATCACCAAGGTGGTTCAGCATAGAGTATATCGTCTGTGAAAGGGGTATGACTCCGGGAGATTCCCCAGTCGTCGTTAGTAAGACCCTGACTTTCACGGATCATTTGACGGATCATCGTCGGGATGTCCGGCACCTGAACATTTTAAGCATGCTAGGCCAAGGTGTGGTCGGGTTCTCTAATGCGACGAGGGGTCGGTCGTAGTCGACGGTCCATGTCTTGCCTCCTTGGTTCTATTTCTTCAAGGACATAGGGCTCACGAGTATGGTTGCGTTGGCGGTGGGTCGGATCCGTTCGGTTCCGAGCATCAACTCCCAATTCAATAGCGGTGGTAGTGCGGTTATCGGTAATGTGATATGGGGCAGCACCTCCTCGGGAGGAGGGTCCAGTCTGATGGTTGGTTGACGGGCCAACTCTCCGTTGCCTAAGATTCAATGTGTGTTGATGCCTAGTGGCTTGTGTGTAACTTCCGTCCAGCCATGGGCGTGTGGATCTATAATTAAAGTCAGAAGAGGCTGAGCTTTCAGTGGATGAATAGGAAGCTTGATCTGTAACAACCCGCATATTTATCGATTTTATAGTTAAATATTTTATTTAAATATTTCATCGTTCGTCGGATTTTAGTTTGAAAATCTACTTTTTGAAAACAGTCGAATTAGGACTCAAGACCACTTCCATTGAGTTCGAAATGCCGTTTGCGACCTTTTTGAGTATAAACTTTGATATGTTTAGAGCTAGCTAAAAATTTGACCATTTCACATTGGACTTTGGGTTTGGTTCAGCACATTTGCCTAAACCATTAACTCAAGCTCCACTCCCTCTCCTCTTCATTACTTCACTTTCATTTCCTAACACTTAAGCTTCATCAAAAATGGAGAGTGGAATGGGAAATTAAAACTCCAAGCCCTAATCATCTTTGCAAATCCAAGTTCTAGCTCCAAATTCAAAGAAGAAGCTTTGGTAAGCCTTCTCTTCTTCTTCTCCAACTCATTCTCTTATCAATTTCAGAAATTCCTAAACCTAACTTAGGAAATGTTTCTCTTTTAAGCTTAAATTCAAGCTTCTTGAGATGGGATTGAAGAGTGGTTGATCCTCCTTTGTTTTCAAGCTTCTCCTTCCTTGTTTTTGTGTAAAAAGGTGAGATTTTTATCTCACATCTATGACTATAATTATCTTTGGTTGTTGGGTATGAATTCCTAACACTTCTTCATGTGCATTTGCCCTTGATTTGGATTGGTTTTGTGAATATTTCAATTTTTGGTTTTTGAAGTCAAATTTGTGTGTAAATCCTTTTATGGATGTTTGATCATGGTTTGGTAATGCATCGAAGAGCTTATAGGGTCGGGTCGTCGATTGGCATAAACCCCTAGCGCCCATTGCTCGTTCGGTTGCATTTGCGAAGAGATTGCCTCTTCATTTTTACGCTGAAAATACTGGAAATCCCAGTTCAGTCGACTGAGCTAAAGTCGGGAAATTTCTTGGGCCAGTATCAGTCGACTGAAATCTCTGTTCAATCGACTGAACCTGGAAACAGAAAGTTTCCAGGCATGAGTCAGTCGACTGAAATCTCTGTTCAGTCGACTGAACCAGGAAACAGAAAGTTTCCAGGCATGATTCAGTCAATTGAAATATCTGTTCAGCCAACTGAATTTGCTATTTCAGCCCACTTTGCCTTTTGGGATTGAATTTTCAATTTGAATCGATTCGTGATGATCCTATTCTTTGTTATCATTTATTATGACTTTGAAGACTCCTTTTTCGGGATTGTTGAATATCCATTTCGATAGATTCTTTATCGGTTTAAATAGATTTGATTCACGTCTTCATATGTGAATTTTTGATGATTGATTGTTTCTACAATCATTTCTATGGCTTGTCACTTTATAAATACAAAGGTTTCTATACTAGTAGTAAATATTCAAACTCTTTACAAAGATGATTTCAACTCTATTTTTAATACAAAGCTCATTTATAAAACCGTTTTTCAATCTATTAGTATATACAAACCTTTACCTCACTCGTACGAGAAATCTAATTAAACGGCTTAGTAAAACAAGTGGTATGAAACGCTTGTGTTCACTTCGTCGGTTAATTCTTGGACTTGTTCGATTGAAACTCTTGTGACAATTTTCGAGTGGAAATCTACAATCTGTTCGTAAATATTTGAGTTAAGAAAGTGGTTATGGGACATGAAGCTAAACTCTTATATTTACTAGCTTAGTGTGATCGACACTTCTTGATGATCGATGATGATCATTTTATGGTTTAGACTAGCAATGTGCGATGTCTCTTTGTCCGCAATGGGGGACTATACCCTGTCAGGAGGGGCTTCGGCTCATCAGGAGGAGCTTCGGCTCATCGGGAGGAGCTTCGGCTCATAGTCCGCAATGGGGGACTATACCCTGTCAAGAGGAGCTTCGGCTAATCAGGAGGAGCTTCGGCTCATCAGGAGGTGCTTCGGCTCATAGTCCGCTATGGGGGACTATACCCTGTCAAGAGGAGCTTCGGCTCGTTTTTATGGGATAACGACCCATTTTATGATACGCGTGTTGGGGAGTTTTCACGCTCCCGTTTTTGATAGGCTTCTTCCTCTCTTGTGATTTCTGGATTTCTCATTGATGATTTCTAGAATTTATGATTCACCAACTTTTACAATTGACATTGATATGTATGTCATTATTTGTGGCTTGGTGAATTAAATAAAGAATATGACATTCTTTTTAGTGCTTTGAGATTATTGAGATATTGTATGACTTTTGTGGATTTTCTAATGTATACTTGTCGCAGTATGACATTTTTGGTTATCATGCGTTTTTGTTATATCTCTTCTTATATCTCATTTTATCTGATATTTATAGCTTGACTGATCCATTTATTATTTTCTTCTTAAATAATACTCGGGTCAGACTGAGATTTTACAGGTGCTTCCTCATGACTTCCTATCTGGGATAATCATCTGAATTTTGGCTAACTACTTTAGTTTAGTAGTTTTTGGTTGTATACATTTGAGATATAGACTCCTTGATGTATACGTATTCTTTTGTCTAGCACTTGTATCTATTCTTTTTGATATTGTGGATTTTGTTTGACCACTACTCTGATGTACACTTTCATGTGTTATATTCATATCTATTTCCGCCTTTGTGATATGAATTGTCTGTGACTGATTTGTGTTATGTTTATTTCTATATTTGTTTCCGAAGTATATATATACATAGCCACCGTGAAGTAGCTTTAACTTTGTATCGGTATGTAGGATATCCTCTTGAGATGAAAAGTTATATTATTATCTGGCATATCGGTACTCGCACAAAGCAATTACATGGATGGTCGCTCCTCAATAGCCTTATTCTTCGCGCTAGTTGACGGCATTTACTCCGTAGTGTCCTTGGCTAGCGTGGGTATAGAGGTGGGGCGTCACAGCATGGTATCGGAGCCAAACTTCGGAACAATGTAGAATAATCTAGCAAGGATCATTGTCCTAAGCCTTTCTTAGGAGTCGTGCCTTAGGATTTTATTCGAGTCAATTGGACCCGTTCTATCCTATTTTCTTTTATGATTCCTTGTTTTATCAATCATGATTGTTTGATATTCATTTTGAGAATAACCTTTTTCTTCTTTCTTTCTTAAAGAAGAGAGATGGTTAGATCAAACCGACCCAGTGCCAGTCAATCCAGTGCTACTCCTCAAGAGGGAGTATTCATGTCTGCCCAGCAGCTTTTAGATCTTATGAACAATGCCTAAGCCATCGGAGCCGCTCCACCGCCAACTCACCCTATATCCGGGTTTGCACGCTTGTGCAGAGATTATACCGCTTTGGGTGGAAGGCCATTCAAGGGATCCGAAAACGTTATAGAAATCCAAGCTTGGCTTAGGTCATGCGATCGCATCTTTTCCCGCATGGATCTTATTGATTCACTTCGGGTCCAAGTGGCTTCTAGCATGCTCCAAGAAAGAGCATTAGATTGGTATGAGCTTTTGATTTCTGAAATTATCGAAGCGGATCTTACTTGGGAGCAATTCCGGGAAAGATTCGAATTGAAATTTGTGTTGGAGGCTTAAAAAGTAACTTTAGCCCAACGCTTTATTGACCTTGTTCAAGGTGAATCTTCTATGACGGACTACGTTGCATCTTTTGAATCTCTTTCTAAATATGGGGCCGAGTATATTAATACCCCATTGAAGAAAAATCAAAGGTTTGTCTATGGGTTTTATCTCATTATTTTTATATCAAAAGAACTTGTTGAATTCTTTTTCTTTAAAACAATTTGAGCTTGATGACTTCTTTGAGAATTGCGAATCCGGTTGGTGGATCTGCAACACTCAATTTGCTTTGTTTTGATGTCAAGATTGTTTTATGTGATTTTTTCTTTTCGAGCCGATTTGCATGTTATGCGTTATTTAGGCTTCGAAACTGATTTTTAGGAAAGGATTGGCTTAATCATTATGAAGCCATATCCTATGTCTCGAGTGGACTATTTATCTTCGACATTTTCAATCTGTTAAGCAGATTTCTATTGTTTTTAATGATTTTGATTTCCAAATTCGGTGATATCATTTTAGTTCTTTAAACTCACTTGATGAGGAAAGTGTTATTTTCTCATTCGGGTAGTTTGTGGAATTTTCCGGTATTTTGGAGCTTGTCTTAGGATTATTACCTAAGCAGTCTTTTGAGTGGTGTTAAGGTCTTTCTAGCTCGACCTTGCCACCGGTTTTCATTTGCTATGAGTTGTGAAAGTTGGCGTTCCACTTACCGCATTCCACACTCGTTATGATTCTTATGAATGACTTATTATGTCATTCAGTTTGTCCATCTTTTTTCACCCATTTTATTAATCGAGTATTCTACGAATATCTCGATGACTCCATTCTTGTATTTATTGATTTTGGATGAAAATAACAAATTTAAAATTTGCAAATCTTTTAACAAGATATTTATAAGTATGATTGGATTTTGTTCTTAAAACGAGCAAGGAATATTCTTAAAAACTTTAAGAGACATATTTATCATATAGAAGTTGATTTTGTGATTGTATTGCCCATTGAGTGCTTTAAGAATTCTGGTCGATGCGCTTGATCAATGTTATCGATAAGAATCTCCTAAATGCTTTGATGAGACAGTCAGACATAATATATTGACTTGTAAAAAATGTAAATTTTTCTAGAAAGATTATTACCTAAAGATAAATGTAATTTTGAAAGTTTAAGCTTTTCGGGAAAGAAGATTATTTAAAAGAAATTCTTTCCTTTCGATACTCTTATTCTTGTGATTCCCGAAGGGAACCAAGACTTTATCTTTTGTACCAATGCTAATCGTATTGGTTTGGATGTCGTTCTCTTGCAAAAGAGAACATGCTATCACTTGTGCTTCTAAATCATTAAAGCCGATCGAGACTAGGTATGCCACTCATGATCTAGTGCTCGCAGCTATTGTTTTCGCTCTTATAGTTTGGCATCATCATTTTTGGGGGAGAAATTTGTTCTCCACCTCGATCATAAATCTTTGGAATATTTATTTTCTCATAAGGAACTTCATGTTGACTCGAGTTCCTGGCATCTTATGATCTTGATATTCTTTTTATTCCCAGAAGGGAAATCGTGTTGCCAATGCGCTTAGTCGTAAGCAACAAGTGGTTGATTCTTTGATGATGTCTGAATGGAATTATCTTTTTATCAAGTTCATCGGACGTTTTGATATACTTCGTTTTATTGAGCTTTATCTCATTTCTTTTATGGACTAGCGTCTGATGTTCTTTTATGGTGTTCGGTTCATTGGACGTACCATTTTTTTGTACTACGTTGGTGTTCCGAAATTATTCGAGCTTTGGTTCATCTGGCCTACCATTATTGTACTACGCCGTTGTTCCATATTATTCGAGTTTATCGTTTCTCGGGCGTACCGTTTTTGTACTACGCCGTTGCACCGGCTCAATTTTCTGCTATTCTTGATGTTTTCCACGTCTCTTATTTACGGAAATGCCTTAGGGATTCCACTTTTATTCTTGAGTCTGGTGTTATTGGGAGAATTGAAGTTTCACCAGATTTGACTTATGAGCAACATCCTATTCGCATCATTACTTCGGAGGTTGAGTGCCTTCGAAATAAAGATGTTCTTCTTGTGAGAGTTCAATGGTTCTCGAATCATAGGGATTTCTCTTGGGAATACAGAGAATTCATCGAGCAAATACGTTCGGACTTACTCTTTCGTGCTCTTTATGGTGAACTTCTTATTTCAAACTTTCTTTTGTGATGATATGCTTTTATGGTTGTTACTTTTTAGTTATTTCTTAAGATTGCGAGGACGCAATTTCTTTAAGGAGGGGAGTCTGTAACAACCCGCATATTTATCGATTTTATATTTAAATATTTCATCGTTCGTCGGATTTTAGTCTGAAAAACTACTTTTTTCAAACAGTCGAATTAGGACTCGAGACCACTTCCATTGAGTTCGAAATGCCGTTTGCGACCTTTTTTAGTATAAACTTTGATATGTTTGGAGCTATCTAAAAATTTGACCATTTCACTTTGGACTTTGGGTTTGGTTCAGCCCATTTTCCTAAACCATTAACTCAAGCTCCACTCCCTCTCCTCTTCAGTACTTCACTTTCATTTCCTAACACTTAAGCTTCATCAAAAATGGAGAGTGGAATGGGAAATTAAAACTCCAAACCCTAATCATCTTTGCAAATCCAAGTTCTAGCTCCAAATTCAAAGAAGAAGCTTTGGTAAGCCTTCTCTTCTTCTTCTCCAACTCATTCTCTTATCAATTTTAGAAATTCCTAAACCTAACTTAGGAAATGTTTCTCTTTTAAGCTTAAATTCAAGCTTATTGAGTTAGGATTGAAGAGTGGTTGATCCTCCTTTGTTTTCAAGCTTCTCCTTCCTTGTTTTTGTGTAAAAAGGTGAGATTTTTATCTCACATCTATGACTATAATTATCTTTGGTTGTTGGGTATGAATTCCTAACACTTCTTCATGTGCATTTTCCCTTGATTTGGATTGGTTTTGTGAATATTTCAATTTTTGGTTTTTGAAGTCAAATTTGTGTGTAAATCCTTTTATGGATGTTTGATCATGGTTTGGTAATGCATCGAAGAGCTTATAGGGACGGGTCGTCGATTGGCATAAACCCCTAACGCCCATTGCTCATCTGGTTGCATTGGCAAAGAGATTGCCTCTTCATTTTTAGGCTGAAAATACTAGAAATCCCAGTTCAGTCGACTGACTCAGAGCGTTCAATCGACTGAGCTGAAGCCAGGAAATTTACTAGGCCAGTATCAGTCGACTGAAATCTCTGTTCAGTCGACTGAACCTGGAAACAGAAAGTTTCCAGGCATGAGTCAGTCGACTGAAATCTCTGTTCAGTCGACTGAACCTGGAAACAAAAAGTTTCCAGGCATGATTCAGTCAACTGAAATCTCTGTTCAGTCAACTGAATTTGCTGTTTCAGCCCACTTTGCCTTTTGGGATTGAATTTCCAATTTGAATCGATTCGTGATGATCCTATTTGTTGTTATCATTTATTATGACTTTGATGACTCCTTTTTCGGTATTTTTGAATATCCATTTCGATGGATTCTTTATCGGTTTAAATGGATTTGATTCACGTCTTCGTATGTGAATTTTTGATGATTGATTGTTTCTACAATCATTTCTATGGATTGTCACTTTAAAAATACAAAGGTTTCTATACTAGTAGTAAATATTCAAACTCTTTACAACGATGATTTCAACTCTATTTTTAATACAAAGCTCGTTTATAAAACCGTTTTCCAATCTATTAGTATATTCAAACCTTTACCTCACTCGTACAAGAAATCTAATTAAACGGCTTAGTAAAACAAGTGGTATGAAATGCTTGCGTTCACTTCGTCGGTTAATTCTTGGACTTGTTCGATTGAAACTCTTGTGACAATTTTCGAGTGGAAATCTATAATCTGTTCGTAAATATTTGAGTTAAGCAAGTGGTTATGGGACATGAAGCTAAACTCTTATATTTACTAGCTTAGTGTGATCGACACTTCTTGATGATCGATGATGATCATTTTATGGTTTAGACTAGCAATGTGCGATGTCTCTTTGTCCGCAATGGGGGACTATACCTTGTCAGGAGGAGCTTCGGCTCATCAGGAAGAGCTTCGGCTCATAGTTCGAAATGGGGGACTATACCCTGTCAGGAGGAGCTTCGGCTCATCAGGAGGAGCTTCGGCTCATCAGGAGGAGCTTCGGCTCATCAGGAGGAGCTTCGGCTCATAGTCCGCAATGGGGGACTATACCCTGTCAGGAGGAGCTTCGGCTCATCAGGAGGAGCTTCGGCTCATAGTCCGCAATGGGGGACTATACCCTGTCAGGAGGAGCTTCGGCTCATCAGGAGGAGCTTCGGCTCATCAGGAGGAGCTTCGACTCATCAGGAGGAGCTTCGGCTCATAGTCCGCAATGGGGGACTATACCCTGTCAGGAGGAGCTTCGGCTCGTTTTTATGATATAACGACCCATTTTATGATACGCGTGTTGGGGGGTTTTACACTCCCGTTTTTGATAGGCTTCTTCCTCTCTTGTGATTTCTGGATTTCTCATTGATGATTTCTGGAATTTATGATTCACCAACTTTTACAATTGACATTGATATGTATGTCATTATTTGTGGCTTGGTGAATTAAATAAAGAATATGACATTCTTTTTAGTGCTTTGAGATTATTGAGATATTGTATGACTTTTGTGGATTTTCTAATGTATACTTGTCGCAGTATGACATTTTTGGTTATCATGCGTTTTTGTTATATCTCTTCTTATATCTCATTTTATCTGATATTAATAGCTAGACTAATCCATTTATTATTTTCTTCTTAAATAACACTCGGGTCAGACTGATATTTTACAGGTGCTTCCTCATGACTTCCTATCTGGGATAATCATCTGATTTTTGGCTAACTACTTTAGTTTAGTAGTTTTTGGTTGTATACATTTGAGATATAGACTCCTTGATGTATACATATTCTTTTGTCTAGCACTTGTATCTATTCTTTTTGATATTGTGGATCTTGTTTGACCACTACTCTGATGTGCACTTTCATGTGTTATATTCATATCTATTTCCGCCTTTGTGATATGGATTGTCTATGACTGATTTGTGTTATGTTTATTTCTATATTTGTTTCCGAAGTATATATATACAAAGCCACCGTGAAGTGGCTTTGAGTTTGTATCGGTATGTCGGATTTCCTCTTGAGATGAAAAGTTATATTATTATCTGGCATATCGGTACTCGCACAAAGCAATTACATGGATGGTCACTCCTCAACAGCCTTATTCTTCGCGCTAGTTGACGGCATTACTCCGTAGTGTCCTTGGCTAGCGTGAGTATAGAGGTGGGGCGTCACATGATCCCTTCTGGATCTCCTTCGTCTTTGACGGTTTAGTTGGTTGGTCAGTTCTGCATTGGCACGCAGTTGCTGAGTAAGATGTTGGCGGCTTTGAGTGAGCTCTTGCATTAGCAATTGAAATTCTTCCTTGGTGACAGGGCCTTGCGGATCTGATGGTCCGGCAGCTTTCTGATCGGTAGGAGGTAGTTGTACGGGGTTCTGTCTGTTCCATCCTTCTAGATCAGCGGCAGTTGAAGTAGTCCTAGTGTTAACCATGATGGATAGCGCAGCTCTTTCCTAGACTTCATGCAAATCTGAATAGGATGGAAGAACTTTAAAATTGAAATCTGGATCTTCTTCTTAGATTTATGCAATCCGATATCGATAGCAAATCCAACGAACAGGAGAAAAACTGGGTTTTCTCAGTGAAAGCACCAATGTGTTTGTACCAAAATTGGGCACAACACTCTTCGGATGTGTTTGAAGAGATAAAATGAAGAATATAAATGGAAAAAGAGGAAAATCTAACAAACACACCAATAATAAGCAAGAAAAACACAGAGAAACACACAGATTTAGAGTGGTTCGGTGTATGACCTACGTCAACTACGAATGATTGACTTTTTTTATTTTTTCTTGCTGGTTACAACATGTTACAACAGAAGAATTCGAGTACAACAGTGATTTCGGCAGAGTCTGGACGTAGAAGAGCCAAAAGTCCATTTTTTGTAGGTCCAAGGTCGCTATTTATAGGCGTAGGCTGCAAATATCTCGCTCAGATCTCGGAAGACCTCTTCTCTCACATGGGTGGACCCACACGATCGATCCCATGCCGTTTGCATCCAATCCGTGATCGATACGAACGAATTTCGTATCGATCAGTATTTTGTCCAATCAAGTCGAGATCGATCATGAACATTCTTAAGGATGTATGCAAGCTCCTGTGAAAATTTTGTGGCATTTAGACTTGTAGATTTTGAGTTATGATCGATGCAAGTTTGGGTTTTTCGAAGGCTGTTGAATTCGTATCGATGTTGTTCGTATCGATAGCTTCGTATCGATGGTAATGCATGTGACGTCTGATGATGTGGCGCTTGCTTTTAGGATCGATCCACATTTTATGTCGAGTGACCGAGTCTTTCTTATGGATGCGCCTCGTTCGTATCGACCCAGCCTTGCCCTGTTCGTATCCATTATTTGCTAACCTGTTCTTATCGATCGTCGCTGCTTTATTTCGTATCGATCAACATAAGTGCATTTCGCACCAGTCCATCTTGTACTATTCGCACTGATCACTGGCTGATCGATACGAGTGTAGTGTGTGTTAATGGATCGATACGAAGTAGCGGTTTTGTATGGCTTCGATGGATACGAAGTGGACGTTGGTTGATCGATACGAACAAGCTGGAGATGATGGATGCAAAGCAGTATGAGGATGGATGGATACGAAGAACGCTGCTCTGGATCGATACGAACTTCTGCTCCCCTGATCGATACGAAGCCTTGCTCATCTGATGGGTTCGAACAAGATCGATACGAAGGAGGTGATTTCTGATTGCTGGATGGTACGAACAAGGTGATCACTTGAGTTGCATCGATCATATCTTGAGCATACGAACTTGGATTGACTTGAAATTTGGAATGTTGGTTTTCATAGCTTTGCTTGTCGTGCCTTGTCAATTGTAGCTAGATCCGGACTCGAACAAAATTCGCCAGTATGCATAGTGAACCAGTGTGTAACCGATCTTCGGGACGGACTGTCATTGGTTTCCAGTTAAGTTCTTGGTGTCACGGCCTTACCAAAAGGCGGGATAACACTCATAATGACATCTCACATTAGTCTGACTATTCATAGGAATTGGTAGCCATATGAGCTGGGCAGATTTCCCCTACAAAATTTGGGACTAACCTCGCATCATTACAAATACTTATCATTAGGATATCTCACATCAGTCAAATTGTATACAACTGCTGGCAGCCTTAAAGTGAAGGGCTGACTTCCATCATTTAACTCACTATAAATAAAGCCTTATAATGAACCTTTCTTGTTACGCCATAAAATAATAATGAGGCTATATAAGAGTTTCCTCTTATTTTCGCCTAGCAATCAATTACCTTCCTAATAGGGAAAATAAATAAAAATAATTATCTAATTAACTACGCCATATATGCAATAATTGTACATTAATCATGCTAATAAAGATAAATAAATATTTGCGCCTAACAAAATCTAAACACAAGATTTACGCCCGAAACAAGTGTTAAATGTCAATCCCTAACCAAATATTATTACAAGTCATTTTTCTTCAAATTCCTAAGATTTCAACATGCCAAAATAAGGGATTCTAATATTCAAAATAGGAAATAAATATTCATAACCAAAACTACAATAACTAACTTGTAAATAAAATAGAAACTCACTTTATTACACCAATTCAAAGGAATATCCTAAACAATGGGAATTGAAATCTAAACTCTATATTCTATTCAACTCCTCTTTTACAAAGAAATAGGTAAAAATAAGTGGTGTAAGCTACGAATAGAATTGGTAATCTAAACCCCTTATTTAATTGAAGAAACACAATTTGAACAAAAGAAGAAGGTGAAGTGGAATAGACTATGAAATTATCAAAAATTACATAAACTAAACAAAGTCAATCAAATTAATGTAAATAATTGAGAATCTTGACATAGAATTGACATTTCAAAGCAAAAAGGAATTTTAGGTGATTTTATCTATCGTATTTTCACAATCCTAATATCCCTTAAGCATTTCAAATCCAAAAGGAGATATATTCACAATTACCAAAAAATAAATACTAAGGTTTCCACTCACATCTTAGCCTTAGCTTCACTTCAATGGATTTGTAGTCTTTCAATCCCTTCTAAAATCTCTCTATTTTGATATATACACACACAATAAGGAAGAGGTATATATATTTATTAGATTCAGAATAGTTAGATAAGAATAGAATAATAATAGGTTGGAGGAAGAAGAAATAAGTAGAAAGTAGATTAGATTCTTACCTGAATTCTCTACAGAGTTTCTAAATCTAATTTGGATAGATAACATTGATAGATTTTCATTGTATTCCCCAAAATAATATGAATAAAAAGAGAAGAGGATAGGTACTATTTATAGGGGTTGAAATGCACAAGAACTGCAGGATGGAAGTAGGTAAAGAATAAATAAATCTAGAGCATTAAACAATAACACACCCATTCAAACCCTAGCCACAACTGCCAAAATCTGGCACCGACCGGTCGATCGCCCCTATTCAACCAGTTGACCGCTAAGGGTTGACTGGTCGTGACTAGGATGTTAACCTTGATCAGTTGATTATTTCGGAAAATATTTGATTCCGTTGCCTTATTAATTAATTTCTTCCCCTAATCAACTTAATTAATGTTTACTTAGCCCCCAAGCTAATTTTTAAAATTCAAATCCTAAATTTAAATTCTTATTTAAATTTGGATTCAAACTAAATTAATTTAAATCTAAACACTTCAAATGCTCATAACTTCTTTGTCTGAGCTCTGTTTTCAGCATATTATATGTGGAAACGGATCGGAATTTCACCACGAACGCAGCAGAATAACTTCAATGGTTAAATTCCAACTTTCATAAAATTTTCATATTCAACATTACCATATTTAATTCAATTTAATCATTTAATCAAGGTTCATTTTATGGGGTGTAACATACTCCACCCAAAAGAAATAATGTATATCCAACAAAACAAAAAACTTAGTTTGAACTATATAGACCTCAGTCCAACAAACTTGAATAATAAATTTCATCTATTTTCATATCTTAAACAATTATTCAGCAAAGAAAAAGAAATCTTCATCTAAATTAGTAAATCTCAATCATATAAATATAAATCATAATATCTAATAAACGATACATAAATACTTACCTTAAATGAAGATTAGTACATATTTGTTCCTAATTAATAAAGAATAGCTTTTCCCTTCCATTTCCACATAATTTGCTTCCAAAAATCCATATGTATATGACATTGAATGAATTCCTAGCCACGTTTATCTTTTACAAAACAATCCTTTTCATTTTCTAAATTTAATATTATAGTTTTTATAAGAATAAGATAGATGTGGTGGTTAAGAATAAATTAGGATATTTCCTCTTGCCTCCTTCTAATGATATGACATAATAATGAACATAAAGAGATAAGAAGGTAGAGAGAGGTAAAGATAAGTTATGGTCCTATAAGTTTTTTTTCATCCATCCCTTGGTAAGAAGAAATTTAAATGTACCATTTAAAGAGAGTAACAAATGAATATGTTTTAAAATCTATTAGAAAGTTACCTTTTATACAAACAAGATTGAGTTCCAATATGTATGTGGAATTATTCTCCCAAAATAAATGGATTAATTACCTTTATGTCATTCAATATGCCATTAATTGCAAATTTACCTAAACCACTAATCCTTTGCACTGCTGATCTGAAAAACTACAATTCGCCATAACTGGTCCAAATCCATAAAATAAAACAAAAGCTAAGTGGCCTCCCATATCTAAGGCATAAATTTATCAATCAATTACCAACTTCTAAATCTACTATGCACTTCTTTTTCATTAGATTTTTATTTTGCAAGCAACTTACTATCTCGATGTCAATGCAGATGCGCAAGAAATCAAACGGTAATCTCTTGCTTTCATGTAGTTACATAATTCAAAGAAGAACCATGTTGACAAAAGAGAAATACATTAGCAACATAAAAAATATAACAACCATGTGTAATATAAGTACAGAGAATACTCTGTATTGGAAGATTAATCATCCAATTTTTTCTAAAAAGATAAATTTTAGAACTAAATGCCTGGTTTTTTATATTCAAAATATATTTCTCAAATTCCTTCAAAGAGAAATATATCATAACCAAAATCTATTATGACAAGGAAGGGGCTTCTCCTACCAAAGCATGGTATAACCATACAATCAAGACAATATGGAGCATCCAATGTTATTCTGATTCCTCCTAAAACAACACTAAATTAAACAAATATACCTAGCGAGTCTTCCAAACCATAAAACCCCCAATCGCCCAACTATAGTCATAGCCAAAAATATTTGGAAAATCACTATACAAAAACGTTTTTCAAATATTTTGAAATAATAATACTTCAACTAAGTTTTCAAAACAATAACTATTCGCCCAAATTAATATACTAGCCTTGTTGGTTATCTAAGTATACCTACGGCTTGGTTTCTTCTGGTGGTGTGAAACAACATGTTCCTTACTGGCTTGGCTTACCTCTTCTTCGGCTCTACCAATAGCGTGGAACTCTTATCCATTAACATTCTAACACCCTGAGGTAGCGTAACTATATAGTATACTTCGAGCGAAGCTCAGATGCTACGTTATTTATTCCTTCAAAATCACTTTTTTTCAAAAGCATCGAGATTTAATTCCTCATAAACAGCAATTTTATAAACCATAGTCTATAAAATTGCCCTATCAACCAAATAAAATTCCATAAAGGAATTAAAAAACACTTGACATCATTTAAAATGTTAAATGGCTATAACAACAAGTTTTAGAAATTTTGCTTAGGTTCATAACTTTCACGATTATCCAAGGATATAGATAATTTCCTAAGCGTACCATTATGGTAATCAGCCTCTGGTTATTACTTAGAAGATTATTTAAGTTACCTTAGAAAAAAAGTTGAAAGTCACTCACCAAACTTTCCTAAGCCACACAACAAAACATAGCTTATTAATATACTTAAGCCCATATGATATACACAAATCATCCATACGTAATGTCTGACTTGACCATTTGCTCGGATACATAAACTTTACCTTCAAACTAGTATCACTCACTCGACATCCCTAGTGCGAATTTCAATTTGGTTCCTTGATCAGGAACATCCATTCTCCTTACATAGCCATATATTATGATAGAAAACCTCAGTATCATATCAAGAATCTGAATGAACTGTTCGTTGATAAGAATCAGGTGAGAAATCCTTTTTTAGATAGGTGTGAATCACCTCGAAGTTATTGTTTGTACCAAAATTGGGCACAACACTCTTCGAAAGTTTTTGAAGAGAAAAAGTGAAGAAATTAAATGAAAAAAGAGGAATTATCTAACAAAAACTCCAGATCTCAGATATGATAGTAATTAAAATGCAAGGAGACACAAGAATTTAGAGTGGTTCAGTGTATTGCCTACGTCCACTATGAAGTAGTTTGCTTTATTGATCTTTCTTTGATGTTTACAACTAATTTCAATGAATTACAGCGAACAACAACGATTTGCAGCAGTGAAATTCGTTGGTAGCATCAGCCATGGAGTTTAGATCTGGATCCGGCAGAGTCTGGGCATTGGAGATCTCAAAAAAGGAGAAGCACCCCTTTTATGTTGGCTTTGGGGGTCTATTTATAGGTGTAGGAGGTTGATATTTCGCTCAGATCTCGGGAGACCCTTTTTGGCACGTGACCAGGCCCGCGCGCCCAAGCCCATGAAGTTTCGGTCCGATCCGTGATCGATACGAACATATTTTGTATCGATCAAGATTTCATCCAATGCAGTCGAAATTTGGCGTGGACATTCTTTAGCATGCACGTAGTCTTCTGTGAAAAATTCATAGCATTTGGACTTGTAGGTTGGGAGATACGATCGATACGAATTGGGATTATCGGTTGGCTGTTTCGTTCGACTCGCTCTTGTTTCGACTCGCTCTTTGTTCGACTCGGTTCTGTTTGACTCGGTGACGTGGCGTTTATTTGTATTGACTGTTGTGCCTTGCTTCGCATTGATGGACACGAAGTAGGAGTCTTCGGATGGATGCGAAGTTGACGAAGTGGAGCGAGTCGAAATGTGGCTCTCTGATGGAGTCGAACTAGATGGAGTCGAACAGTGGTCCTGCGAAGGAGTCGAACTAGATGGAGTCGAACTGGATGGAGTCAAACTGTTGTTTTCTAAAGGATGCGGAGCGAGTTGAACAAAGGCTCTGAGATGGAGTCGTAGTGGAGCGAGTCGAAATGGAGCGATTCGATCAGTGGTTTTCTGATGGATGCGAAGTGGAGCGAGTCTAAGTAGGCTACCATGATGGATTCGAGAAGAGCGATTCGAAGTGGGCTTTCCTGAGGGATGCGAACTGAGCGAGTCGAAGAAGGCTGTTTTCAATCAATTTTGCATTGGTTGTAACTTGAGCATACAAACTCGGATTGACTTGAGATTTGGAACGTTGACTCTCATAGCTTAGCATGTCATGTTATATTAATTTTCACTCGATCCGGACTCGGACAAAATTCGTCGATATCCATAGTGAGCCTGTGTATAACCAATCTTTGGGATGGATCGTCATTGGTTTACTAGTCAATTCTTTGGTGTCACGGCCTTGTCAAAAGGCGGGATAACATTTGCCCCCCAAAGTACGTCTTGTGGAAACATGATGTGCTTTGAAATTCTGCCATCTTTACTCTGAATAGTTATTGTCTTTTCGATGAAAGCTGTAATCTTCGACTGATTTTCTCGATAATGTAAACTGTTGACTGTCAGCTGCTGTACCCTATATTGTTGAAACTGGTTGTTGTATGCTAGCGATTAGCTGTTTGCTGTTGTAATCGTTATTAGATGAGTTTCTGATTCCTGTAAATCTGGAATATTGAATATTAGTCTGACATTCATGCAATATGTTAACCTGACTCTCGTTGACGTTTGTACGTTCACGAGTCGTTGTCAGTTTATTTTATATTGAATTCTGTATCGATCCTCTCCTGAACCGACGTGAAATTCATTGTAACAACGCTCGATGGTTTTTTTTGAATGTTCCTTCGTAACGATCCTCTCCTGAATCGATGTGAAGGGTTGAAACGTTGAAGACGACTTTCATTGAACTTAGGGATGCGAAATGAGCATTTCGAATCGATATGGATGGAGTCACTGGATACGAACAGGCAATTCGTATCGATGGAGTTGGCCTCTGGAAGCAGTGATTCGATGGATTCGAACTGCATAGGAGGTGGAGTCGAACAGCACAGGGGACGGAGTCGAAGACGATCGATACGAAGTGTGGTTCCGTAGCGATGTAGTCGAACCGATTGCTCGTACTGCTGCATTGGTGATGGAGTCGAAGGCGAGCGATACGAAGAAAGGTTTCATATCGAAGGATTTGGTGAAGACTGAAAGGCCCTCGCTGTCGACTTCGTATCGGTAATATATCGCGTTGGTGGATTCGAATAGCTTATTCGACTCGCTCTTGTGGTGACACTTCGTAGCCAGTTGAACTTGCTGGGATGCGAAGCGTTTTTTACCTTTGTGCTCGAGTCCATATAAATACTCCGTACTTAGACATCTTTTCACTTTTCACTTTCTGTTTTCCTGCCTTGCTTTCGTATCGCTCTTAGACTTGGGAAAATAAAGAACTGTTCTTGCCTTTGAACCGATTCATACCTTCAATTACTCGAACTAACTGCCAGATTTAGGTAATCCACTAAGCGAATCCAACGCGTAAACGATAAGACTCGATCTTTAACATCAAATCAAGCAGAGTCGTGATCGCTCGAAGATTCCTTGGACTCAGCTTCGCGTCGATCTGTAGTATTGGCCTCGAGATGATGAGACGGAGGCCTTCGTATCGATCGATGGCTGAGCTTTGCATCGAATCAAATGCTTCGTAGATGTGGATTGATACGAAGGGGTTGTGTCTGATCGATTCGAAATGATGGTCTTGGATCGAGTCGAAAAGGATGGCTTTGAATCGATTTGAAGCGGTGGCCTTGGAACGAGTCGAAGTGGAGGCCTGGGAACGAGTCGAAGGGGAGGCCTTGGAACGAGTCGAAGTGGAGGCCTTGGACCGATTCGAACTGCACAGCCCTTAGATCGACTCGAACTGGAGGCTTTTAATCGATTCGAAGTGTTGTGCTCCGATCGATTCGAAATCCCTAGCCTCTTGATCGAGTCGAACTTGCAGGCCAACCTTCTGACCGAGTCTAACTCATACGCAGATGACCATGACTTATCGATTTGAACACGGCTCTTGTGAGCGATACGAATCAAACATTAAAAAATTTGAAACTCCTTGCACACTTGAACAATTGACTCTGACGAGCTTCAAACTTGCATAACTGGACTTAATCGTTTCACCGCATATCTGATTGCCTATCGAAGCTCATCGATGAAACTGGAACTTATCAAAATGATGACAAACTTTAACTTGGAATGATAGTTAATAGTCGGATGGCACGGTTGTGATGGTCAGCGACGACGGTCCTTCCGACTGAATTCCGAAGTCTTGTCGTTTACATGCTTTCTTCAATCCTGTAGATCTTCTCAAATGATACACAGTACTGCACTGCACAACACACTCACACACTTTACACTGGGGGATGCACGAGCGTTATTGTCAGTTTAACAATGATTTTTTATAAGCTAGCTAGTCATGGACCCTTCAAGTTCTCAGCAGCCGGAACTCCCGAGTTCTATTCCTCCAACCATAGAGATACCAATTATTGAAGCCAAAGTTATAGAGCCAGCTCCGGACGAGCATCTAGGTGCTCGGTTTATTTGTAGTCCACAAGATTCTATGTCGTCGGGTATCTCCGAGGATATGCTAGGACGGATTTGTTTAAGGCATGGTTTGTCGCTTGACGACGTGTTACTGCCTGGGCCAAATGACAGGCCACATGATCCCCCGGAGGGGTTTACTGGTTTCAACCGTCACGCTTGCACAGCGGGGACACTTCCTCCTTCAATCAATATATAAGGGAGATGTTATCATTCCTTGGAATAGCTCCATCCCAGCAACATCCCAACGGGTATGCTTTGTTGAACAGCACCTTCATTCTGTTTATGGAGATCCTCTTTCGACCACCAAAGCCGATCGAGATTAGATATTTATTTAACGTCAAGAGCCGTGGAGACAGCCCCTCTTTCACCTTCTTGGAAGCGGTCAGAAACTGTCACATTGTAATGGGCTCCTGGGGAAAGCTAAGTTACTTTAAAACCGAATGGTTCTACGTTTGGTGCCCCCCTAGATTTGCTAGGCGGTGGTTGGATAGATGTAAGCGTTGCCATTTTTCTCTTGAATCATCGAGGTATTAATAACCAACTTCAAACTTATATACTTCTCTTCTTTTGCAGCCGCAATCTCTCGACCTGACGGTGCATACTTCAGAGAGCTAGTTCGGATCTTCAAAGCGGCTCTGGGCGAAGAGAGGCATATTGACTGGGTTCTGACCAACAGAAACTTGAGGACTATAGGGCTCATTGAACGGAGGCAGAGCATACGGCTGGAAGGGACACTTAGAGTGGTTTCGAAGAAATGGGTGAAGCGCAAAGCGCCCGAAGTCGTAATAACCGAAGAAGTTGATCCGGAGAGAACGCCTACCGATACCGAGCTCCAAGTTGGGCCTTCTTCCAAATGTCCAGGATTCGGGAGGAAGGAGAAAAGGCAAGGCAGCTGCTTACAAGCGTTCTAAATCCATGAGATTAAAATCCGTGGTTGTGTCTTTGCCCGTTCTGGGGGTTAGAATTTCTGAGGCTCCTCCCCCGCCAGTAGAGAATCCTTTTGAAGGGCTTGCTGATATCCCAATTCTGGATTTTGTGTCGTCTCAACACGACGCCGGGATGGAGGAGCTCGATAGTGCTCTTGAACTGAGTGGGTCGCTGGTTATGAGTGCGGCCGACATTTCCGGTTGGTCGAGGGGTTGCACATGCATACACTTCACTACACTACATGATTCACAACTGTAAATCGTCCCACTTTAGGAAATCACTAACTTTTTCTTCGTTTCTCATTTTCAGGTACTATGTCTAGGAAAGGATCGATGCTCGGGAATCTTCGCTCGGCCCGAAAAGCCTCTTCTTACTACGATTCCCGTAGGAGGGACTCGAACAGAGATCGCGATCGTGAGTACTTTAACCAGGATAGGTACGGGCGTGATAGGGATAGGGAATACAGACATCGGTCTAGATCACGCTCTCCTCCTCTTAGACTTCCATCCCCACCTCCCGTTTTTGTTCTACCTCCACCAGAGCCTCCTCGTCACAGGCCATCTTCTCATACTTCTAGATCCGAGACTAATCTTCAGAGAGTTGAGACCACGGCCTCCATAATTGCAGAGCAGGTCCCAGCTGAACCCACCGAAGAAGGGGCCCTTAAATTGGCTCAAATGAAGAAGGATTTCCCGAATATTTGCTTCGATGGCTATGTCTTCCCACCACACTTAAAAAGAATTTCGTCTAGAGTGGAAGGCACGATGCATGATTACGTGCATGACATCTACACCTAGTATAGAGAGTGGGTAAAGGCTTTAGAGAAAGCTTCTAAGGTGGCCTTTGAGCGAGCCAAAGCGCTTGAGAAAATGCAGACCGATCTTGCTCAAAGGGACCGGATCATTCAAGTGCTCACTGCGGAGGCCGAGTCTTCTCGAAAATCTAAAATTGCGGCCACCAAAAAAGCTGACGAAGCGAATGTGGCCATGGAGAGGTTGAGGCAGACACGCGTTGCCTTGGTGAAGGAGATGGGCCATCGGAACACTACAGTAACCGCCAAACGGGATGCGGCGGTCAAGGAACTCAATGAGCTCAAAGCTAAATTCTCCGACATGGCCAAGGAAAAAGATGATGTGAACAACGCAGCCCAGGAGGCGTGCGAACAAGCTGTCCTGCTCAGGGGTGAACGGGATGCGGCTGTGGCTAAAGTCCACAAGGTGGAGACTGAGGTTGAGGAGAAAGTGAAGTCCGCCGAGTCCAGGCTAGAGGCTGACATCGAAGACCTTCGTGTTGTTTACAACGCTATTGTGCTAAGGCACAGGGGTCTAGCCTGGCTCGATGATTATCCGGAGCATTTGTACAACGCCTGGGGCCGACTAGTTGAAGAAGAGAGGGAGGCGCATTTGGGCGAGTCTGTAGATGAATTCGAACTTGAGAATCATATTCTGACTGAAGATGAAAATATGATTCTTCACGAGTCAATGATTCTACACGAAAAGGAAAGACTCGGCGGCGCCCGTCACTTTGAAATAGGAGAGGGTTCAGGGGTTGAACATCATGAGGCGAGTCTTGAAATTCCAGTGTCAACCCAGCCCGAATTCTCGTCTACGGTCGATCCCTAAGTTGTTCCTGCTTACGATCCGGATTAGCCGCAGATGAGTCCGGCTACGGCGCAAGTGACTGAAGCCGTTCCGCCGCCGTCAAGTCAAACTGAGGAAAGTACTCTGAACATTCCATATATCTTTCTTACGTCGGATTCTTCATTCGCGTCAAGTTCTAACAGTTCTCTTATTCTTTGTCCACTGATTGATGCTGCACCGGCCATGCCTCCTGCTTCTCAAGAATCATATCAAACGCAGGAGGCTATCGTGACCGAAGCGATCACCGTAAGTACAGCTGCCCCACTTGACGATACGCAGGGGAATACGATTGTGTTTGATGAGCAGTTGATGGAAGAACTCTTTCACCGTCACGGCGATCCTTTAGCTGATTTATCATTTGTCATGGGTGGAGGCGCTCCTGCTACAAGTTCTTCAATGCCGACTACTGTTGCCCCCAGCGGGGCTCGAGCAGTTACTGAAGAGGAGATGTTCGCCCAAATTGACGCTGAAATGGCAGCAGCGGCTCATGGTGGCAGTTTTAGAGGTGGGATGGCAGCACCGGGACCTGCTCCACTCAGAATTATATCTCCTGTTGGTATTTTTTTCATCAATAGCGTGCCCATTCCACCTTCTGTACTTGATCATGTTCCTCCGACTCGGCCCGCAGGGAGCATTCCTATCCACTCGAGTTCGGAGGAGGATGTTGATATAATGCCATCGCCTGAAGACCAACCGCCGAAAAGCAAAGGCTCGAAGAGGAAGATTAGCGGTGGCTCCAACGGGCCTGCACCGAAAAGGAAACCGTGGAAGAAGAAAGATTAGACGTGCTTCCTTGGTGTAATTCCGACTTTCATTTTGTTAGCCGTGTATAGATGCAGGTTCGGCCCCTGCTAGTAGGAATTTTTTGGGACAAACTTGTATACGAACTCCTTTTAGAAACAATAGAAATGAAACTTCTCTTTTTTGCCTTCTTTTCTGTCATTGTGTATTTGCCTAAGTGTTTCAATATCTGAAGTGCACTTATGAAGTTTCAGCTTCCGAATAAAGTTTGTTTTTTGTTTGCCAAGTTTGAATATTGTGGACATGGTGTACGATCGGGAAAAGAGTTGACTTTTGACGTCACATCGCTTCAGTCAATGGTTGATGCTTAAGTCCTGCCCCCCAGTCTTGGGGATGAGTTGTGGAACATCAGTCAGCGATTGATTCTCGCTTATAATATGTTGAGTCTGGTGCCACTGAATGAATGTTTAAGACAAGTGGAGATTGAGCGGTTTATTCATGCATGTCCGATTATCGATGGTCATATCCGCACTCCGGGGATCCTCATTCGTTTATTGGCGGTTGGTCACGCCGGATTAAGTTCAAATCATGCGTCCACGCTCTGGGGACTTGGAATCGACCTTTGTACTCCGTCTCACGCTCCGGGAGTTCAGAGTTGATATTATACTTCGATTCACGCTTTGGGGAACTCGAAGTTGATGTTTTATACTTTGACTCGCACTTTGGGAGTTCGGAGTTGGCGTTTATACTCCGACTCGCACTCTGGGAGTTCGGAGTTGTTGTTTATACTCCAATTCAGGCTCTGGGAATTTGGAGTTGATGTCTATACTCCGACTCGCACTCTGGGAGTTCGGAGTTGATGTTTATACTCCGACTCGCACTCTGGGAGTTCGGAGTTGGTGTTTATACTCCAATTCGCACTCTGGGAATTTAGAGTTGTCGTTTATACTCCAACTCGCACTCTAGGAGTTCGGAGTTGTATCAGGATCATGGATGGTCGGGTCACATCCACCCTGAGTTAACAAGTGAGGTCGTTAGATGGACGGGTCCATCCTCCTCAAACTTGGTGTGGATATGGACGAAGTCGTTGGGCTGACGGATCCACCCTCTTCGTAGACGTATTTTTATACTCCAGTTTGCACTCTGGGAATCTGGAGTTGATGTTTATACTCCGACTCGCACTCTGGGAGTTCGGAGTTGATGTTTATACTCTGACTCGCACTTTGGGAGTTCGGAGTTGGTGTTTATACTCCAATTCGCGCTCTGGGAATTTGGAGTTGTCGTTTATACTCCGACTCGCACTCTGGGAGTTCGGAGTTGATGTTTATACTCCGCTTCGCACTCTGGGAACTCGGAGTTGATGTTTATACTCCGACTCGCACTCTGGGAGTTCGGAGTTGATGTTTGTACTCCGGTTCGCACTCGGGGAACTCGGAGTTGAGTTGATGTTTATACTCCGACTCGCGCTCTGGGAGTTCGGAGTTGATGTTTATACTCCGGTTCGCGCTCTGGGAACTCGGAGTTGATGTTTATGCTCCGACTCGCGCTCTGTGAGTTCGGAGTTGATGTTTGTACTCCGGTTCGCGCTCTGGGAACTCGGAGTTGATGTTTATACTCCGACTCGCGCTCTGGGAGTTCGGAGTTGATGTTTATACTTCGGTTCGCGCTCTGGGAACTCAGAGTTGATGTTTATGCTCCGACTCGCGCTCTGGGAGTTCGGAGTTGTATTTATACTCCGTTTCGCACTCTGGAAATTCGGAGTTGTATCAGGATCATGGATGGTCGGATCACATCCACCCTGAGTTAACAAGTGAGGTCATTAGATGGACGGGTCCATCCTCCTCAAACTTGGTGTGGATACAGACGAAGTCGTTGGGCGGACGGATCCACCCTCTTCGTAGACGTATTTTTATACTCCAGTTCGCACTCTGGGAATCTGGAGTTGATGTTTATACTCCGACTCGCACTCTGGGAGTTCGGAGTTGATGTTTATACTCCGGTTCGCACTCTGGGAACTCGGAGTTGTTGTTTATACTCCGTTTTGCACTCTGGGAACTCTGAGTTGAATGAAGGATTGTCGTGTATCAGTCCTTTTTTGACTTTGATGTGGTGGCTTGTTCTCGAGCTCGAGTTACACTTAGCGAGTGGCCGGTTGCATCACAGTCACTCCCTATTTGAATAAATCCCACCGTATGGTGAGACTTAGCTCTCCGTGCGTAGTGATGATCATATGAAGTATTTCAAGTAAATCACTGCTCTGGCTCGAAGAGATTGCATTTTATTGCTGAAATAAGAAAATATGGCAAAGTCAGTTGCCTTATTACAAATTCTAATTTTGAAATGCAGAAACAAATTTCAAATGGAAAATAGACTAAATGAATAAACATAGCCTGTTATGTGTGGCAGCGGCGAAGATTTTCGTTGTTCCAGGCTTTTGGCAGAGCAGGTCCACCAACGATTGCTAACTTAAAAGTGCCATTATCGAGCTTTCGTTTGATCACATATGGCCCTTCCCACGTTGGTTTCACGTGCGGAGGCATCGGGAAGATTCTCTTGTGGACAAAATTGCCGAGTCCGAAAGTTTGGGGTTGGACTTTGACACTGTTCATTCGGGGGACTTGATTTCGGTAAACGGCCGCTCTCGAATTAGCCAGATCCCCTTGAACAACCCCAACTCCATTGGCGGTATGGAATTTTAAAGTTGAACACCACGGGGCAATAACAGCCCTAAATTCAGCAAGGGCCGGTAGGCCCAAGAAGGCGTTGTATGGCGAATCTATGTTCAATACAACAAACTGCAACGTCCGGACTCTCCAGTGTCCTCCAGTTCCCAGCTCCACTGGTACTTCCACTACTCCAGTAGGTATAGTAGCGCTTCCATTGAAACCATGGATTCGAGATTGACAAGGTTTCAAATCTTTGGCTTCCATGTTCATTTGATCATAAGCTCGTTTAAATATTATATTCACAGAACTTCCACTGTCGACCAGAATCTTTTTCATCAAAGCATGACCTACTTGAGCTGATATGACCAGCAGACCAATGACTGGGGCTCCGACCCTGTCAGCATCTCTATTTCGAAACACGATATCCTCAGTCATCGTCTTTTGTCGCTTGGTCGGAGCTTCTTCATTAAAACTATTGTAACACTCGAAGTCCGCACGCCTGATAGAGCTGGAATACGACTCCATTTCCTTCCAGCTTCGGTCTGCTGGATGAGGACCACCACTAACTGTGTTTAGTATCAACCTCCCGCCAGTACGAGCGGGTTCCTCCTGTCTTGCTTGATCTGGCGCACGATTTTGATTTGATGGGCCCACAACCCCTGGTTGCGGCGCCTGCACATACTGATCTAACTTCCTCTCGCGGATCAACTTTTCAATGAGGTCTTGTAAATGACGACACTTGTTTGTATTATGACCATAACTTTCATGGAATCTGCAGAACTTCCCTGTTTGAACCTGTCTTTCCGTTGACAGCTTCGGGGCAGGTTTCTTATACTTCATGGTATTACAAGTATGTAAATACACATTTTCCAACGACGTATTCAATGGAGTGTAATCGTCGAACATGGGATCTCTGCGCTATGGGCCACGATTTGGATCTCGTTTTTTATTTTGATTCCCACTGTCCCTCTGCTGATTTTGTTTATTTTGTACGTTCAACTGAACTATTCCAGAACTATCTCCGGACTGTTTAACAGTCATGTTACTTTGGATTCCCTCGATGTTGGGTTCGGCATCATCCTGCTTCCTAGACCGTTTCGCATCCTTCCTTCTCAAGAATTGGGCTGCCTTGGAATAGAAACGGTCTAATGACGCAGGTGGTTTTCCAGCTAACCAATTTCCGAATTCGGAAGCAGCGTCAATCCCCTTAGTCAATGCCATCAGGATAGAGTTATCATTTGGATTGCTTATTTCTGCACACGCAGCATGGAATCACTCCAAGTAACGTCTAAGTGTTTCTCCGGGAGCTTGCGTAACACTAGACAGAGTGTTAACATCTTTTGGCCTCGCTACATGCATACGGAATTGTTCAACAAACTTGGTGGCCATCTGATCAAAACTAGAAATGGATCGTGGTGGCAAACGAGTAAACCACATAGTTGCAATGCCCCCAAGGAAATGGGGAAACTACGGCATTTTACTGCATCATCAGCTTTTGCAGCATTCATCAGCCATTCATACTTCAGGATGTGTTGATTGGGATCAGAACTCCCTTTGTAAACTGGCAAAGTTGGCATCCTGAAGCGCCGAGGTGGTTCAGCATACAATATGTCATCGGTGAAAGGGGTATGACTCCGGGAGATTCCCCAATCGTCATTAGAGAGACCCTGACTTTCACGAATCATTTGGCGGATCATCGTTGGTATATCCGGCATTCGGATACTCGGAGCATGCTGTGCCAAAGTGTGGTCGGGTTCCACAGCGCGAGTCTGGACCGGACGCGGTCGACGGTCCGTGCCTCGCCTCCTTAGTTCAACATCCTCAGGGACTTAAGGCTCAAGAGTCTGCTCTCGTTGGTTACGTCGAGGATCAGCTTGGTTTCTAGCATCAACCCCTTGTTCGGTAGTGGCGGTAGTAGCAATGTTGCCTGTGACATGATAAGGAGCGGCACCTCCTCGGGACGAAGGTCCGGTATGATGAATAGTGGATGGTCCAGTTCTGGGTTGTCCAAGATTCGAAGCAGGTTGGTGCCCTATGGCCTAGGTGTAGCTTACATCCAACCGTGGGTGTGTGGATCGGTGATGACCATCAGATGAAGCTGAACTCTCTGTGGAAGAATAGGAACCTTGGTCTCTTCTGGATCTTCTGCGCCTTTGGCGATTTAGCTGGTTGGACAACTCTGTGTTGGCGCGTAGTTGTTCAGTTAGCTGTTGGCGACTCTGGGTCAACTTTTGAAGCAACATCTGAAACTCTTGTCTGGTAACCGGGCCTGTTGGATCTGAAGGTCCGGTGGCATCTTGGTTAGATGGAGACAATTGCACGGGATTCTGCCTGTCCCGTTCTCCCTGATCAGCAGCTGTAGAGGTAGTTCGTTTACTTACCATGGTGAATTGATGAAAGTCCTTTCCTAGATCTGATGCAGATCTGAATAGAATGGAAGGGCTTCAAAGTTCTAGATATGGATCTTCTTCTTGGATTTATGCAATCCGATATAGATAGGAGATCCAAAGAGCAGGAGAAAATTGGGTTTTCTCAGTGAAAGCACCAAAGTGTTTGTACCAAAATTGGGCACAACACTCTTCGGAAGTTTTTGAAGAGATAAAGTGAAGAAATTAAATGAAAAAAGAGGAATTATCTAATAAAAAATCTAGATCTCAGATATGACAGTAATTAAAATGCAAGGAGACACAAGAATTTAGAGTGGTTCGGCGTATTGCCTACGTCCATTATGAAGTAGTTTGCTTTATTTATCTTTCTTTGATGTTTACAATTGATTTCAATGAATTACAGCGAACAACAATGATTTGCAGCAGTGAAATTCGTTGGTAGCAGCAGCCATGGAGTTTAGGTCTGGATCCGGCAGAGTCTGGGCGTTGGAGATCTCAAAAAAGGAGAAGCACCCCTTTTCTGTTGGCTTTGGGGGTCTATTTATAGGTGTAGGAGGCTGATATTTCGCTTAGATCTCGGGAGACCCTCTCTAGCACGTGACCAGGCCAGCGCGCCCAAGCCCGTGAAGTTTCGGTCCGATCCGTGATCGATACGAACAAATTTCATATCGATCAAGATTTCATCCAATGGAGTCAAAATTTGGCATGGACATTCTTTAGCATGCACGTAGTCTTCTGTGAAAATTTCATAGCATTTGGACTTGTAGATTGGGAGATACGATCGATACGAATTGGGATTCTCGGTTGGCTGTTTCGTTCGACTCACTCTTGTTTCGACTCGCTCTTTGTTCGACTCGGTTCTGTTTGACTCGGTGATGTGGCGATTATTCGTATTGACTGCTGTGCCTTACTTCGCATTGATGGACACGAAGTAGGAGTCTTCGGATGGATGCGAAGTTGACGAAGTGGAGCGAGTTGAAATGTGGCTCTCTGATGGAGTCGAACTAGATGGAGTCGAACAGTGGTCCTGCAAAGGAGTCGAACTAGGTGGAGTCGAACTGTTGTTTTCTGAAGGATGCGGAGCGAGTTGAACAGAGGCTCTGAGATGGAGTCGTAGTGGAGCGAGTCGAAATGGAGCGAGTCGATCAGTGGTTTTCTGATGGATGCGAAGTGGAGCGAGTCGAAGTAGGCTTCCATGATGGATTCGAGTAGAGCGAGTCGAAGTGGGCTTTCCTGAGTGATGCGAACTGAGCGAGTCGAAGAAGGTTGTTTTCAATCAATTTTGCATTGGTTGTAACTTGAGCATACGAACTCGGATTGACTTGAGATTTGTAATGTTGACTCTCATAGCTTAGCTTGTCATGTTATATTAATTTAAACTCGATCCAGACTCGGACAAAATTCGTCGATATCCATAGTGAGCCTGTGTATAACCGCTTTGGGATGGATCGTCATTGGTTTACTAGTCAATTCTTTGGTGTCACGACCTTGCCAAAAGGCGGAATAACAGTTATGTACTTGAATCCTAGATCAGGAACCATGCGAATAAAATGATCTACATACAACATACGTACTTAATTTTATTGTTTTCTTAACTACACCGATATTTTTCTAAATCGCTTTCATTTTCAATTGTAGCATTTCATTTATTAATAAAATTATTTATGAATTATTTCACAAATTTTCACTTAAGTTTATAAACATTTTATAAAGGCACAATTCTATAAAACATTAAATTAAAAAATTACTCCACTTTTATTTATTTGTATAATACTCTTCTATATCCTAAGAGTACATACAAAATGTCTATTTTAATTTATTTTTCAAAATTTAAATGGAGGCCCAAACAAAGTATGGGCCTTTAAAATTGAGTCAACTCCTTCAACCCCTTTATCTTATAGTGTTCTAAAGAAAGATGTTTACAGGTTGGCCCAATATCGTCAAATAATTTACACAACTTAGATGATTAACAAAAACTATGGTTTTAATAAAACAATGCTTATTAAAACCTTCCTATCCAATTTAACCCATTTAACACTTAAGTTAAATTGTCTCCTTTCTACCCAAGAGTTTAAAATTGTCATTTATCAAATTATTCATCTATCAAAAGTACCTTTTATTTTGAAATAATCCCCTCTTAGGGAACTTAAAAACTAAATACCTGTTTTTAATTAAAAAACCCCTTTTTCGAAAACATACCATATATTTCTAAATGAAATAACTTCAACAATTTATTTACTAAAACTCACTTTAGGTTAATTCGGATTTTGAACTCATTTCGATCGCATAATGATAAAAAGAATAATTTGCTAATTGCTTTACAGTGTTCACCAAAGCAAACGTTCGATCGTCACTTAGAATATTATTCAGATTACCACAAAACCAATCGAGAGATTTTCCCTGAATTACCTTAAGAAAATGCATTCCAGTTAAAATTTCTCTTCCAAAATATTTATACTTATACATGCTTCCAAGTAATACTACTGTTACTTTTCTCAAAAATCCTTTTGAAATTATTTTCAAACAACTCCAGGATTTAAACTCAAAATTCCTTTTTAAAACATGTTTTATAAACAAAATTTATATAAAGTTTCCTTTATATAAATCATCTCATATTATAATAACTCTCCTTTATTGTAATAAATAAATTCTCAAAAATTTATCCACTAAATGTCATATCTTTCCATAGATTGTCTTAAACAACTTTTATTGCTACTCGGTATCCTGACACGGCTATATTGGACAGATCACGCAAGACAGATTCGACTATCGTCAAGAAGGACGACCGTGAAGCAATGGCTATAGGACCGGGAGGTAGAGTTCAGATGGTTATACGAAATCCGGATTGAAAGGAGATAGATAGACGAATCAGGTTGTTCGAAATATGGAAATTAGCTTGGATAGACCAGGGATCGGCATAGCTGGGTTTTACTCTAGGGGTCGGCATAGTCATTTGGATGGATAGTCAACATGGATGAAGTATTAGAGGGATCGGCATAGGCGATGTTACCTAGTTAGACATGACTTTCTAGTACTTGAAGGGTCGGTTAGCATTCAGGATGAGGAGGTTTCGACATAACATTCTGGAGCAAGAGGGATCGGCATAGTGTTAAGTGATCAGTGAGATCCGCATGTTGAGTCATAAGAGGGATCGGCATGATAGGTCATCAGATGGATCGGTACTGTATAACGAATTCAATGGATAAGCGTGAATATGCAAGCATGGTTCGACATGATTGGATGGATCACTATGGCGTATAATAGGGTTCGGCATGTGAAGTATGGAGACGAGTAGAAGGGATCGACATAATCCATTTGAGGAGTTCGGCAGGAATAACTTCAAAGTAGATCTGAACCCAAGATTGATCGAAAGAACGAGCTCCATATATCCAAACAATATGATATTTGGGGAACCAACATATCTAATCATAAAGAAGCTATCATAAGGATCGCTGTCCCAAAATAAACAAATGGAGGGGTCGGTACCAATCCCTCTCCATAGGGATTTGGGCCTAGTGACCCCTATGATGGGCCCACATGGGTAAGGAGGTCCTATAGCTGAAGTTTCAGATAGATTGGTGGTCGCCCTCACCTATAAATACTGGCCTAGGGGGTAATTCTGAGGATCTTTATGTTGCTGGTTACATAGCTCTTTTATTGTAATCAACTTTCTTCAATACTCCATTATTTCTTGTCGTTTGCTATTTAATCAAAATTATAGTGAATCAATAAAGAGAATATTCAAAGCGAACATAGGCATTCGACGCCGAACTACTATAAACCCTGTTGTTCTTGATTTCTATTTTGATTTGCTTATTATTTTGCAATATTCCTCTGTTGTAATTTAGTTTTCTTCATTTACTTATCTACACAAACTTATCCTTAGGTGTTTGTGGCCAATTTTTTGCAAATATTTTGGTGCTTTCACTGAGAACCTGATTCTCTGCATGTCAGGATCCCCTTTGTTGCTACTGGATTGAGCAAATCCCCGGAAGGAGATCCATAGTTATCTTCAAAAACTTGCAGATACTACTCGGATTTGTTATAATCTAAGCAAAGAAATCGATAATTGTGAGACATACCAAATCAACTTCTCGGAATGTGGATGGGAATGAAACTGGCAGCATTCAATAAGAAGGCCCAAGCAACCAACCTGCAAATCTGAATATGGAGCCTGCTGAAGTCCAGAACCCTACAGATTCAATAACTTGAGCTGAATTTAATAACCGGATGAGGGAATTGATGGAAAGTCGCAGACAGCTGAAAGAGACAGACTAATGTTAGCCTAGTGAACCAGATTTCTAAACAACAGCGTGAGAACACCAGTATGGTCTACCAAGATGGATTTCTGTCGATCCCTCCCTAGGGATCGGTACATATCCCTCCTCCAAAGGAGGGATTCCCTCGCTACACTTCAGGAATTGGCCAGGAGCTGTTTCTGGAAGCTTGGATGTTGGAGTTCGACTAAATGCTGACCATGTCCCCCACCGGAATGAAGACGAGATGAATGCCCAAGGTGCACATCAAGAGGATGGTGTACCAAGATGGAGTGAAACGGCCCATAGACATCGACCGAACCATTCCCATGAGGTGGACTAAGACCACCGCTTAGCACCACCCATCCAAACGCCAATCTATCGGGGATGGTCAGACAATTGGTGAGAGAGAACCAGGATTTGACGAATGATGACTAGGGAATTTTGAGGAGCCATACCCTATTTATTGACAATGTTTTGCATGTGGAATATCTGAGAAGGTTCAACATGCCTTCGATGTCTTCCTATGAGGGAAAAACCGATCCTAGGCAACACATTATGGGGTACGAATGGTTGATGGATTCAGCAAGAGCCAATGATGCGACCAAATGTAGATGCTTTCTTATAACCCTCTTTGGAATAGCGATAATATGGTTCAGATGACTATCCCCATGATCAATTTCAAGGTTCGATGAACATGCAACTAAGTTTGTGGAGCAGTTCTGAATGCACGCTACTTGTCCTAGAGACGTGATGTCACTTTCCAACATGATTCAGGCTATGGGGGAATCATTGAAGGACTATTTGGAAAGATTTCATACCATTGATACGGAAGTCAGTAACCAAAATGATCATGCTATACTTATGGCCATGACAAGAGGGATTGACCCAGAATCTGAGTTTGGTGATTGGCTGGCTGGAAAATAGCCGGCCACGTTGGAGCACTTCTATTTAAAGGCAGCTCAGTTTCTGAGGAAGGAGGAAGCTAGATCCTTTAGGAAAAATAATGTCATGGGACCGAAAGGAGAAGCAGTACAAAGTAACATTGCAACAAAGCAGTCTGATGATAGTTCCGAGTAAGTCCAAGTTAATGTTCAGAACAATCCGAATCAACAAAGAGAAATGGGGACAGGAATTGAGACCAGAAGAGGGAGTCAGGGAGACCAAGACTAAGGATTCCTATGTATGACAGCTACACACTACTAAATGCATCCCTAGAGAATATTTATCTATCTACCTGCAATACCATACAATATAGGAAGCCGCTTCCAAAAGAGTTAATAGAGATACAGAAACAGACTGGAAAATACTGTCGGTTTCATGAGTGTTATGGGCACAATATGAATGAGTGTAGGCATCTCCAGGATGCCATTGAAAAGTTGATTCGGGAAAAGAAATTGCAGAAGTTTTTGAGAGCTCTGCAAGATGGTGGACAAGGTACATCTGACCCCAATCGAGGACAAGCTCCGCTAGACTGAGGAGCCTGCACGGACCGGTGGAAGGTTAGTGATAAACACGATATTTAGAGGAATGCGCCCTGCGAATAGGAGTTGGCAAGAAATGGAGCATAGTGCAATAAGGCATGTAGACTTTGAATATTGTTCAAATATGGAGGAAGGAGCTCCGGTCAAGCAGCAACGTACGATGACAGATAATATTGTATTCAAAAGCAAAGATGCAGATAAAGTGGAGGCCCCTACAATTGACATGATGGTCATTTCTACCATGATTGGCCCTGCTTTGGTAAGAAGGATTTTAATTGACTGTGGAAACTCGGTGAATATAATTTTCAAGAAGGCGTATGATCAAATGAGGATGGAGGTCAAAGATTTAAAACCATCTAAAGCTCGCATAAATGGTTTCAATGGCATGGTGACTGAGGCTGTTGGTTTTGTGGAGTTGCATGTTGAATTGGAAGAAGGTAAACATAGGAGAGTGCGGATCTTCTGTTCATTGTTTTGGACGTTGACTCGCCTTACAATGTATTTCTGGGCCGACCGACCCTGGCTGAATTTCGAGTAGCTCTTGCCCCATGGTGTTTAAATTTAAAATTTCCAACTGATAATGGTGTAGGAGTGGTTCATGGTGATCAGGCGACTAGACGTGCCTGCTATGTAGCTGAGTTAAGGGAAGCTCAGCATAAGGAGAAAGGAAAGGGTGTGGACAAATCTGTTTGCATCCCAGTTACTGAAGATTAACAATTGGCGCCTAAGCCTTAGGTTAGGCGCCACAGTCGGTTCTATAGAGATATAGATTCGAGGGATGATGAAGAGGAGCCCAAGGAGACCAAGGCTGCACCGGTTGAGCTGACGATTGATATCACGGTCAGCCATTGCATCTGAGCCCCCTAATGATGAAAGAACTTGCTGGTTTTCTCCAAGCGAATCTAGACGTATTCACTTAGACTCATTCTGACATGTATGGGATCTCACTTGCCATTGCAAGTCATGCATTGAACATTGACCCGAAATATGTTCCGGTGAAACAAAAGAGATGAGGCATGGATCCGGAGAGATCCGTTGCTCTAAAATAGGAGGTGGATAAACTAAAAGTCAATGGGTTTATTCATGACGCCCTCTATCTTGAACGAAAATCCAATCACGTACTGGTGAACAAGGAAAATGGTAAATGGAGAACATGCATCGACTATTCAGACTTGAACAAGGCGTGTCCTAAGGACGGTTTTCCCCTTCCAAGGATTGATCAGCTAGTTGATTCGACTATAGGACATGAATTGTTATCTTTTATGGATGCGTACTCGGGGTATAACCAAATCCCAATGCATGTCCCCAATCAGGAACATACCAGCTTTATTACGGATGTTGGATTATATTGTTACGTGGTAATGCCATTTGGATTGAAGAATGCTGGAGCAACCTATCAATGCTTAGTTAACCGGATGTTTAAAGATCGGATTGGGAGGACAATGGAAGTCTATATGGATGATATGCTCGTGAAGTTGCAACGATCAAACAACCACATTCGAGACTTAGCAGAGATGTTCGAGATCCTTCGATATTACAACTTGAAAATCAATCCTTTGAAATGTCCATTTGGTGTCGCATCAGGAAAATTCTTGGGCTTTATTGTCGATGCTCATGGAATAGAAGCCAATCCCAAGAAGGTTTAGGCTATTTGGATATTTAAGCGCCAAGCCCTATTAAACAAGTCCAAAGTCTCAATGGGAAGGTTACTGCCTTAAGTTGATTTATCTCCAGAGCAAGTGACAAATTCATTCCTTTCTTTGATTTGATTAGGAAAGGAAAGAGAAATTTTGAATGGACGCGGGATTATAAAGATGCGTTTCGAGCTCTGGTGAACCATTTGGAGAGACCCCTTGACTTGTCAAAGCCGATAGATCATGAGGAGTTGTACATTTATTTGGCAGTATCAGCGCACATTATAAGTGCCGCATTGGTTCGCAAGGAAAACCGGATTCAGAGGCTGATGTATTACGTCAATAACGATTAACAAAAGCAGAGAGGAACTATCCGAAGATAGAGAAATTGGCTTACTGCTTGCTAATTGCATCATGAAAGCTTCGTCCGTACTTCCAGGCACATCCGATCAACGTTTATAGCGACGAGCCATTACGACAGGTCCTGCAGCGCCCTGAGACATCTAGATGGTTGCTTAAATGGAACATTGAGCTCAGCTAGTTTGACATTACATTTCTTCCTCGAAGAGCTATCTAGGGTCAAGCATTGGCAGACTTTATAGTAGAATTTACCTTGCAAGGCGATCTTCTAGAAGGTAGTGAAATCCCAAATGTAAGATGGAAATTGTATACTGATGGAGCATCTAATGATCATTGTTCCAAAGCTGGGATTGTCCTTGTAACCCCTGAAAACTGGTCAATTTGTTATGCTTTGAAGCTTGATTTTCCTACCACAAACAATGTGGCTGAGTATGAAGTGTTGATTGAGGGACTTAAGTTTGCTAGAGAACTCGGAGTGAAGTCTCTTGAAATCTTTTACGACTCGTAGTTTGTGGTGTATCAAGTTAGAGGAGATTATCAAGCTAAGGGACAACGACATTCCCCGTATCTTACTTGAGTTCAGGAGTTGTTGGCAGAATTTGAATACTATGGGATTACACAAATCCCACACGAACAAAACGAAGAGGCTGATTCGTTGGCAAAGTTCGCTAGTACCGGCGATGCACAACAGATGGGCTTGGTTCCAGTCGATATATTAGATACCCCAAGTATAAACATGATGATCGATCAAACACTAGAGGCAGAATCTGAAATGGAGTCGTGGATGACTCCATTTAAAGATTATTTACTGCGTGGAATCGTGCCTGAAAGAAGAAATGAAAGGCGATAAGTTCTTTGCAAAGCTTCATGGTATATTATGCAAGAAGGAATTATGTATAGAAAAGGTTTCTCAGTCCCCCAACTCCGATGCATCACTCACAATGAGATAAAGCTTGTTCTGAAAGATGTTCACGAGGAAGAATGCAGCGATCACAATGGAGGGAAACTCTGGCGAAGAAAATACTCCGTTGTGGATATTATTAGCCAACTCTAAACCGGGACGCTGACTATGTGAGATGACATGACATATGCCAAATATATGCGAAAGTCCTAAGAGCTCCGCCAATAGAAATCACGCAAATGGTCAGCCCGTGGCCATTCGCTATGTGGGGTATTGACATCATCGGCTCTTTACCCATCTCTAAAGGTGACGTGAAATACACTATTGTTGCGATTGATTACTTCACCAAGTGGGTCGAGGCGGAACTGTTAGCTACGTTCACAACCAAGAAAGTAATCAATTTTTTTGTTTCGCATCATATGTCGCTTCGGTCTTCCATGAACTATCGTAATGGATAATGGGACTCAATTCGATAGTGCTGAATTTAAAGACTTTTGTCAAAGATATCGTATTGAAAAGAGGTTTGCAGCGGTCGCTCATCCTTAGGCAAATGGACAGGTTGAAGCCGTAAATAAAATTATCAAGTGTATTCTGAAAAAGCGTTTGGAGAAGGCTAGAGGCAAGTGGGTGGATGAACTTCCGACGGCACTTTGGGCCTACAGAACCACTAACAAGTCCACGACTGGCCATACTCCATTCGCCCTTGCTTATAGTTCCGCGGCTGTTATTCCAGTAGAACTTGAAGTCCCTTCTCATTGAGTGACCTACTACGATCCAAAATGAACAAAGTTCTTCTCTTGGAATCTTTTGACTTTATAGATGAGAAGCGCGAGGAAGCCGATTTGAGAGCAGCTGCACACCGACATCGAGTCGCCCGATATTGCAACACTAAAGTGCTATCAAGAACCTTCGAGGTTGGCGATCTCGTCCTGAAATGGGTTTTTCCTACCCCATCATACATGAATCTGACTTGGGATGGACCGTATGTCATTGAACAGAGGCTTGGAGAAGGAACTTTCAAGCTAGCGACTGTCGATGGCATTACACTTCCGAGAGTGTGGAATAGCGAGCATTTACGATGTATTTCACTTACATTATTTCATTTACATTTCAGTTCTATTTACTTTCATTATTTTGCTTTAGCATTTGATTTCCTGAATATGTAATAAGATAGACTAGTTTGTTCCTTTCTATTTTATCAATAAAGTTTCAAGCTTCCTTTGTATATGTTATTGTTATTGCATTGTATGCTAAGTACATAACGAAACTGATTGATATCGATATCGGTGGATAGGCTCTCGGAATTAGAAATCAGTCGGTCGTACTAATCCCCGATGGGATCAAACAAGATAAGCTCCATCAATTTACTCTATTAACAATTCCGTAAATGATCCAAAGAATTGGGCACGCGATGAGGAACAAATATGCCCGACAATCCAGAGATAGAAAAATTCCTGCTCGGACTGTGGAACTGAAACGAATTCAAGACAACCAAAAGGAGTATGACCTAATTGCTCCCAAAATAACTCTAAGTCCCTGGAGCGCAGGCTGGAGTATAAACTCAAATTGGGTGTGATCCGACCACCCACTAACTAAGTCATATCCCTAGAGTGTGGATACAAACATGAATGAATAGATGAGTGAAGTTCAACCATTCTCTATTCTATAAACTCCAGCCTGAAACCGACAGGAGGAGTATAAATGGGCTACAAATGGAATTCGACCATCCACAAATTAACTTCGTTCGCCCAAGACTGGGGCAGGAGTACAAACTACTAAAAGCTGAATACAACAGCTCACTATAGCTCCGGCTTAGTGTTCTTTACGAATTAAGGCAACGTCCGCAAGGAAGCCTTAATACAAAACTAATCAGGACGACGTTCGTAGTTACGGGCGACCAAAATATCACGTCGTTGGTTCGACAGTCAATATCGATCCACACCAAAATATCATGCCGCTGGGTCGACAGTCAATATCGGTCCACAACAAAATATTGTGCCGCTGGGTTGACAGTCAATATTGATCCACACCAAAATATCATGCCATTGGGTCGACGATCAATATCGATCCATGCCAGAATATCATGATGCTGGGTCGATGGTCAATATCGATCCATACCAAACACAAACGGATGTGACCCAGATATCCTTCGAAAAACTTCGATCTCCGTAGTGCGAATAGGAGAAACAAGATAAATGTGAACCGACCATTCATTGATCAACTCTAAGTCTTTGGAAGAAGTATAAACACGACTGGGACAGGACTCGACCGTCCATGCAGTACATTTATCAACCCAAGACCGAGGGTAGAAGTGAGATCATCCAAAGAATGACTGTGATAGCTCAATACTGCGATTCATATACAGTGTTTTCAATGACTCGAGGCTACGACCACAAGGAGGCCTTGAGATGAAGATAGTAATTTGTTAACAGAAGTTGCAATCAATGAATTACGCGTACATTGAATGGAAAGTAATCGTTCAACTATTTGAATAAAAATTCACACGATGCTTAATTGAAAACGAAAACTTTTATTCATAAGTACTAAAATTACAGTACAAGTTATTTCAAAAAACTTGGATTCATACTCGTACACCTACAATTAGGGAAAGAAATAATTATACAAACTATATACACTGATATGAAACAATGACTACTTCTTTTGGACTTTTCAGGGTTAGAGCTACTTGTACTCCTTGTACAGGACCCCTTGCCACCTTTAGCAAGAGAGTTTTCTGAGGCCAAGGAGAGTTCACCAGGGACAGACCCACCGGTTGGAATAACTTGCCATTGTATAGGATAAGGATCATCGATATCCACCTCAATGGGTGCAGACTTAGCTTTTGTCTTTAGCAACTCCTCCTTTTCAATCTGTTCTTTCATGCTGAGTTTGGTAGTATGTTCAGAGTCACCAATGATCATGATGTCATCGGGGTTGTCAGCATGAAGCGGATCCTCAGTTTTATCATCATCGAGTGCTTCAATGACTTGAGCATCAAGCCCTGGAACATTGGCTCCTGCTGGATCCTCGGTCATTTTCTCCTCTTGTTTTGTAGCCACACCACTTTTAGAAGTATGGCTAGAGCCCGGAAGACCTGCAAAAATTGTTAAAATACGGACATTAGCTAAAAGTCATTGCTCGTGAAGAACAAGAACTTTTCAAATACGGAGAAGTTTAATATGATACCAGCATCCGGTTGATTTTCCGTAGTCACCGGAGTGCTTCTTCAAGGATGGGAGATAGCATTTGCAGCCCAAAGCTAGGCTTATCCATATCATAGCCGAGATTCTTCTCCATGTCATGAGAAGTTGACATTCCGGCTACGTGGTTCAGGGAGGAACCCTTAGGATCAGTTCCGGAAGCCTCGACGATATCCTCTCCATCTTTAGTAGGTGCGGGAGCCTTGAAAAATTGAAGTTTAGCGGCAGCCAGATCCGAAGGCTCGTTTCCTCGAAGCACTTCTCTCACTAGTTCTTCCTCATTGAATTCGGCTTCTCCCAGTTCTTTTTTCTTTATCTTAACAATATGCTCCCTGGCTTCAGCAAGCGATTCGAGGCAACCCTCGCCGAGAAAGCTTAAGTCGCGGTGGAGTAGGACCTTCGCATTGTATTCAATAATCAGCGAATCGAGTAAGTCCTTGATTTCGTTCCTACCGATCTCCATGGCGGCTTCCACCTGGGAGTTAGTTTATTCAAGCTTCTCTTTTCTGCCTTTTTCTCGGGCTTCTTCTTTCAGAGCTTCAATTTTGGCAAACTGTTCGTCGAGTTTTTTTTTCAAGCTACTTGCCTAAACGACTTCTTCGCAGTATTTCTATGACACCTCTTGGGCCTCAATCTTCTCCTCCCTCTCCTTCTTCAACAATTCTTCGAGCCCCTCAATGCGGTGAGCTAAAGCATTTTTCTCCTTTTGCAAGGAGTCCTTTTCTAAGGCAAGTGTTCCACTGCGTTAAAGTGCCGCGTCGGGTTCTTTTTTATGGGAAGTTTCCAGATGGCTTACCGCCTCTGCCATCTCCTTGGCGTTCTTTTCAGCCTCGATATGTCGGGTTTTGAATTGAAGCAACTCAGCATCCTGGTGCTTGATTATATCTTTGTCGTGAATAGCCTCCAACTTGAGATGATCTATTTCTTGTTGACGCTCTATGGAAACTTCAGAAACTTTCTTTGCTAAATGAATGAATGATTCATGTTGGACGAATACGTCGTTCACACACGCTAAAGAGTTTTCCTTGGCATGCCCAGGGATAACATGGATAGAAGGGAGGAATTTGAGACCATCGAAGCAAATCTTCGGGAAAGTGGCTTTAATTTCAGCCAACTTTTCTATTGTATAAGAGTCAGGAGTAATAGCCGGTAGGGGTAGATCAGAAGTGGTGAGCGGGTGCTTGCCAAATCGGCGCTCACGAGACTGTCTTGAACTTGAAGAGCCATAGTGTTGCTCGTGAGATGCAGCGACGTGAGGGCCGCGATAAGAAGATATTTCTCCACTCTGAACCAAAATATTAGAATGTTCGCCCTGACAAGACGCGTGAGATTGAGACTTTCATTTAGAAGAGGAAGAAGTCCAACTCGAATGATAACCTTTGTCTCGTCCTTCATCCTTTTCTCCACGTCGAGTGGACTCAGAGTCCCGGCTTGGGCGATGATAAGCAGAAGAGCTCCTAAGACGATCAAAGGCTCATGATTGAGACATTACACCTGTAAAGACCAAATAAGTGTGTATTAGAAGTTGTCATACGAAAGATCAATAACAAGTGTATAGTGGAGTGCAAGTGACTGTGAGTGTCTTATTGTTCCTCCCAACGGACCAGTAATGGTAGCTTTGCTCATCGGAGTGTTCTCCCCTTTATTAGAAGGTTGGATGCCTTCACCGCCTCTTGTAGGAGAATTAAGTCCTTCGATATTAATATTTGGAAAATAGTAGGACATAATATCGTCCGGAATTTAAAGATTCCAGAATCCTTTTAACGAGCTTTCCAAATGCTAAGAAGATGATTCCTCATCGAGAGGAGTAAGAATGAACTCCGGGTCTGATGCAGTCTTTCTTCTGCGTGGCTTGTAAAACAACCTTTTTTTCTCTTTGGAGGTGTTTATGATTGCCCAGCTTGCGATGGTTCAACCATCAACGCTTTTCCAAGGCCTGCATCATCATCTCTCGATTTATCAACTTGAGAATCTTTGATTTCCCCCTCTTCAGTATCTTCCCGAGCCCCCTCAGGATTTGGCACGACGGGTTAACTGTCTCCCTCCTTTGTTCTGGAATATTCCTCGGTAATGCCATGCTTCCGAGAGGTTTGATACTATGACCGTCTTCCAACAGCCTGAATAAAGATAGCAGCTCATTTGTTACGAGGAGTTTGATGTCCCAATCCTCAACGGGGGTAGCATGGATGGCAGCAACGGCTCTGGAGAAATTAGCGCCTTTCGGTCGCAGCCAAACACCTGAAAGAACTCCAGATGTTAGTAAATTCAAGGGAAAAGTCATGACTTGAGTCGGTGAACTTGAGGGAAAACTGGAAGTAAATCTTACATCCCTCTAACATTCTCCTTGCGAATCCAGGAAGGAATCGCACGTAGAATCATTCGTGTTTGAATAGTGAAAGCTTGTTCCAGGCGCCCGTCAAGACTTTACATCGGTGAAGGTTCGAGGAAGACATAAGAAGGGCTTCTCGATCGTGTTTTGAAATTATAAATGAATCTGATGTCTTCAAGAGTAGGTGGACGGAACGGAACATTCATGAATAACAAGAAAGTCCCATGAATGAAGGCAAAGCTGTTGGGATGCAGTTGTGTATGGACGATCCCAAGATATCTCAACTTCTCCCGGACAAAGGAATTAAAAGGTGGAATGCATCCACCCCGGCACATAAATTTGTTGCAAGCTGTATATCCAGCTAGAGGTAAGTGAGGTCTATCTTGCTTTGTAGGAAGTAAGACACCCTCAAACGGAATTCCATAGATTGAGCATAAATGACGAAGAGCGACTTCGCCGATTCAAGAACCTTGTGAATCCATTGGATTGTCATGGAGAATGGCACCCTCAACAGCATCAGGAATAGGGCTGATGATTTCTGTTGGAAAGACTGAAATGTCAGAGAAGAGATCGATTTGTGGGTTAGAAGCTTCTGGTTATTCTACATGATGGCTTGGAGAAGGCCTTCCAGATATAGTTATAGAACTTGACTTTGCTTCTGAACCGATGTGTCTCGTCATCGAATCGGAAGACAGATAATTGAACGCTTTGTGCGTCTGGTATCTATATCAGCTATACTCAGTAGATAATCAAGATTAGAAATAATAAACTATTCCCCCCATGTTAAGTGCAAACTAGTGTCGTGCAGTGCAGTATGGAATAGAAATAAAAAAGTTTGAAATCATAAAAGCAGAAAATAAAATGACGAGACTTGTAGTTTTATCCGGAGAGAACGTCATCACTGACCGTCTCAATTGACAATAGAGTTGATTGGAAACGAAAGCTTTGAGTTCGACTATCGGCATGTTGAATTATGAAGTCTGTTATCTAAGTTCATTAGCAAGTTTATTACTTAGTCCATATTGAGAAGTCCGGAAGTTTGTTCGTTTAATCTTAAGTTCGACAGTCCAAGTATGCAAGTCATATTGTCCATTGTCATCTTATATTCGAGTTCAGCAAGGCAAAATAATGTTAGGTGTTCGAATGAGTTAGATTGGAGTGGTCTTTGGTATGAATACCGATCCCTTTCCCTAGCCATTTCCTACCGATCCCTTATCTAAGCTACTTCCTACCGATCCCTACACCAAAGTAAACAACATTGATCCCTCATCTACACTACTTTCTACCGATCCATATACCAGAGTAAGCCCCACCGACCCATATCCTATAACATCACAGCCTAATGCCCTCCCTATCCCATACTGATCCCTTTTTCTCCTTTCTAATCTCAAATTTCAACTTCCCTTCACCCCATCGACTAAAGAACATCACTTCTACTGGTCCTTATCCTATTTCAATCCCTGTCATCGCCCTTTATCACACACTGAACACAACCTTTCTCCATTCCTATCTCCTTCTCCACTAAGACCTTCCACCCGAACCCATCTCCTTCCCATTCCTTCTCTCTCGTGTCCAAGCGCTCGCCGTCACCACCTTATGCTCCCGTTAGAAACTCGAAATTCACAACATAATTGTATAGTTAAAAGAGATTTCGTACCTATGTATATCGAGTTAAAGGAGAGCACTTGAGGCTTGTTAGATTGGAGATAAGGGGAGAGCGACTTTGGGGGACTGATTGAACTCGTGTTTTAATTTAAGGTTTAGGGTTGAAGAGTTTTCATTCGTCAAAGAGGTTTCGCGGTATCTTGGGTTCGGCGGAGAGGTTTGTGCGAAGGCAAGAGAAATAAAAATGAGAAGGTAATAAAAAGTGAATGAAGGAATGGAGGAAAGTTTATTTATATGTGTTAGCGCCAAAATTGGTCACTGACACCCAATTCCAGTTGAAAGCACCAAATACCAGTCACAGCTCACAAACAGAATGTGTGTGGAGAGTGATGAAGTGAAGAACAGTAAAAATTAAAATGAAAGCAGTAAAGAACAACATATTTTATAGTGGTTCGGCTAACTCCAGCCTACGTCCACTCCAGAAGTTACCTTTTTATTGATATTCGAATCAATTACAGTTACAAAATGGCAGAGTAGCCTCAGCCTTAGAAAATAGAAAGTAAGAGAGCAGAAAGAAGATCCCTTTTCTGAACCCTCACATGTTGTATTTATAGGCAAATCCTGAGTTGTTGGGCTTTCTAAATGATCCGGGCCCATCAAGGCCTTCCACCGAGCCACATACCTCCACAATGCCGAGCCACACATACCTCAACAGTGCCGAACCACACCAACCTCGCCACAATGTCGAGCCACACTAGCCTTACCACAATGCCGAGCCGCACCAGCCTCACCACAATGCCGAGCGAGGTTCGATGTCGAACGATGTCCAATGCCAAGCGAGGTTCGATGCCGAATGCCTTCCAATGCCGAGCGAGGTATAATGCCGAGCGACTTCCAATGCCGAACGACTTCCTGTGCCGAGCGACTTCCTGTGCCGAGCGACTTCCTCGAGACTCCAACATCCCGACTCATTCGAGACTCCATCGAGACTCCAACATCACGACTCACTCGAGACTCCGACATCCCGACTCCTTCGAGACTCCCTCGAGACTCCGACATCCCGACTCCCTCGAGACTCCAACATCCCGACACCCTCGAGACTCCGACATCCCGACTCCGTCGAGACTCCAACATCGAGCCACTGGCCTATGCAGATCCGCTTCATCCAATCCAATATCCATCTTCCAAGCGCACTACATCATCTATCCGTCAAGTCGACTTAAACCTGTCGTATTCCAGTCTCGACAAACGAGTAGTCGATTTAGTTAAATCCGCCTGCCTACAGCCTTGCCAAAAGGCGGGTTAACACTTTGCCCCCCCCCCAAAACATGCCTTGCTATTGGAAGGTGTGTTTTGAATAGCCTCAAACCCGACATCTGAAGTCCATACATCATCCATAGCTGTACCATCTGATCCATTATCCAATCCATTCTGTCCAAGTGCCTCCAAATCCACGACTGTTCCAAGTCGACATCTGATTCCTATCCAGTAACCAAGTCCTTATCCAATTCCACATCCATCTGAACCCGACTACCGAGTTCCAATCCATCCATATCCAATAACCTATAACCATATCCGTGACCTCTCCGGGTCAATATCCAAATCCTAGACCGCTCCGGGTCCTTGTCCAAATCCTTAGCTATTCATAGCTAATATCCAAATTTGTAGCCTCTCCGGGTTCTTGTCAAGCGTAATCCACACTCGGCGACCTGTGTTAAGTAATGCCATGGTGTTCCTGGTTCAGTGTCCCTGAACGCTAAGTAATGTCGTGGCTTAAGTCCTAAGCCGAATCCTGGTCGCTCTGGACCCTTGCCGAGCATAGTCCATACTCGACGACCTGAAATAGTAACCAGTAGATAATACGGGGCCTAAGTCCTAGGCCGAATCCTGGTCTCTCCGGACCCTTGCCGAGCATAGTCCATGCTCGACGACCTTTTAGCCAAAATCCAAAGGAAAATCAAATCAAAATCCAATCTGAAATCCAAATCCATCCAGAAAACCAGAGATCCATATAAAAAATCCTAATAAAAATCCAAATCAAAAACCAAACATCCAAACCAAAGAAACCAACAAAACCGGGAGTTCAAACCAAACTCCAAAACCAAAGCAGAAAAAGCAAATGTCCAATCCAAAAGGAAAAAATAGATTTCACAAACTGGAGCATCTCGGCAAACCATCATCTCAGATCATGCCTAAGGGTTATCTCCGACCCCATACATGAGTAAGTGATTTAGCCATTTACCCGAAGTTTTCTACTTATTCCAAACCATCATGATTAGTTGATGACCAACTGGCCACCATTCCTGAGCCTCGGGCCATCGTCGCTTAAGGTAGGCGGTGGCTGCTCCTGTTCCACCGTCGCATTACGAGTTTCAACATATTGCCGCAATTGACCATTCCTTACATGCTCCTCAATTATATCCTTTAGAAGTCGGCAGCTGTTAGTATCATGCCCGTCCAGGTCATGAAAGAGACAGTGCCTTCCCGATGCCCTTTCACATTCTGTGGGTTCCCTCCTTGTTGGCCTTCGATAGGGAAGGCGATCCCGAGTATCCAAGAAAATCCGCTCCAACGTTGCGTTCAATCCTGTGTAAGTGGAGAACTTTGGTTCTCCCCACCGCTTCCTTTTCCCTTTATCCTTGCCCCCACCCGAGCTTTCGCCGAGTAGTCCTCCATCCTTAGTCATGTTTACTTCCTTTGACCTCATGTCCAAACATGCATCCTCTTGTCGAAGAAATCTTTCAGCTTCATGAAAGAATTCCCCAAGATCCAATGGTGGGTCCCGTACCAACGATACTTTGAAATCCGAATTATCTCAGACTCCTGATACCGCAGCCATCAGAACCATTGTGGATCTGGCCGATCCACCGAAGCAACTGCTGCATTAAATCGAGTTAAGAATGTCCTGAGCGATTCATCCGCCCACTGTTTGACTGACGTTAGCATCATCACGTTCTTTGGCCTTTTTATGTGAACTCGAAACTGACTTAAGAACTTGTCCACCAGTTCTATCCATGTTCCAATGGATCCATCCTCTAGCTGTCTGAACCATAGAGCAGCAATATCAGTCAAGTACAGGGGGAAACATCGGGCCATAACCTCCTCCGTTGCCCCCAGCACTTCCATATGCCTAGTGTACCTCATCAAGTGGTCGGTGGGATCCGTCTTCCCGTTGTATACTTCCAGAGTGGGTAGTTTGAAATCGAGCGGATTCCTAGCTGTCCTAATGTTCCAGGTAAACGGACTTTTGTTAACTCCCTCTGAATCCCTGTTTGTCAGACCTCCGCGAATAGTCCGCCTGATAATGTCAGCCAATCCAGTGTTTCCAACCAACGGTTGCCCCCTATCCATGTTTCCAGACTGCCCCCCAAGTCCCCGAGGAAATTCTGGCACATATTCTTCATCACATACTCATGTATTCCTATCGACGTCAGGCCGCGTAGCGTCATCCAGTATCCCTCCATGAACTGGTCCAGCATCACCTTGTGGTGTGCCCCCGAGTCTAGGTCCATCTAGATTGTTAGTTGTTTGTTGATTGGGAGCTGCCCCCTGCTGAATCACTCCATCTGTCCGCTGGTTGAATTCCCTTGGACCAGTTCCAAGAACTTGAGCACCTGCAGTTCCTGGTTGTCCAAATTGCCTAAGAAGAGCCTGCATCATCTCCTCTTTCCGTTTCATCATCTGCTCCTGCATAGAAATCATCATCACCTGCATCTCGTCCCGAGTTATGTAGATGGATGCATGTTCCTCTCCAGCTCCAGAAGAGGCCGCTTGACTTCCTTCCCGATTGCTTCTTTTCACTGCTTGCTTCCTTGTTGGTGGTCTAGCCATTGCTTTCTAGGATCCAAGTTCCTAACTCCAAAATTCCCATGTGAGTTCAACTCTCAGTGAAAGCACCAAAGTGTTAGCGCCATAATTGGTCACTGACACCCAAATCCAGTTGAAAGCACCAAATAACAGTCACAGCTCACAAACAGAATGTGTGTGGAGAGTGATGAAGTGAAGAACAGTAAAAATTAAAATGAAAGTAGTAAAGAACAACAGATTTTATAGTGGTTCGGCTAACTCCGGCCTACGTCCACTCCAGAAGTTTCCTTTTTATTGATATTCGAATCAATTACAGTTACAAAATGCCAGAGTAGCCTTAACCTTAGAAAATAGAAAGTAAGAGAGCAGAAAGGAGATCCCTTTTCTGAACCCTCACATGCTATATTTATAGGCAAATCCTGAATTGTTGGGCTTTCTGAATGATCCGGGCCCATCAAGGCCTTCCACCGAGCCACATACCTCTACAATGCCGAGCCACACATACCTCCACAATGCTGAACCACACCAACCTCGCCACAATGCCGAGCCACACCAGCCTCACCACAATGCCGAGCGAGGTTCGATGCCGAGCGAGGTTCGATGCCGAGCGAGGTTCGATGTCGAACGCCTTCCAATGCCGAGCGAGGTATAATGCTGAGCGACTTCCAATGCCGAACGACTTCCTGTGCCGAGCGACTTCCTGTGCCAAGCGACTTCCTATGCCGAGCGACTTCCTGTGCCGAGCGACTTCCTCGAGACTCCAACATCCCGACTCATTCGAGACTCCCTCGAGACTCCAACATCCCGACTCACTCGAGACTCCAACATCCCGACTCCTTCGAGACTCCCTCAAGACTCCGACATCCCGAATCCCTCGAGACTCCAACATCCCGACTCCCTCAAAACTCCGACATCCCGACTCCCTCGAGACTCCAACATCGAGCCACTGGCCTATGCAGATCCACTTCATCCAATCCAATATCCATCTTCCAAGCGCACTACATCATCTATCCGTCCAGTCGACTTAAACCTGTCGTATTCCAGTCTCGACAAACGAGTAGTCGATTTAGTTAAATTTGCATGCCTACAGCCTTGCCAAAAGGCGGGTTAACAATATGCGTGTATATGGAGGAAGAACTGGTCGCAGGAGGTTGAGCAAGTCAAAGATGAGGAGGAGGGATCGGCATTGAGATCTGCTGATCCCTGTTCGCATAGCCCTAGCAAGGGATCGACATGCCAAGTGTCAATCCCTCCAAAAAAACAAGAAGAAAAAAAGGAGAAGAAGAAAAAGAAAATTAAATGAAAAAAAAATAAAAAAGGAGAAATGATGGACGAGCTAAAAGTCAATAACGATCATTACCATGAAGGTTTGACTGCAAACATAAGCATACATAATATTATAAAAATTGGCAAAGACCTGTGAACGTTTGAACACGTCCGAGAGTCAGTAATAGGAACGTGTATATTAATATGCAGGGGAATGGTTTGAAAGTTCAGCTTTTGGAAATCAACGGGAATTGCAATCAAACCTGAAACTCTCAAGTTTGAGACTGGATCAGATAATAAAAGGCTTATAAGTCTCGCATTACCGGATTTGTGTACGCTGACAGAATACGGCATTGGTCTTACATTATTGAAAGTTAACCAAGGGTCATAGCAATTAACGAAGGATTCAATGCCTTCACAAATGATTCGACAAGGGATAACAACCGATCAGGAAGCTGAATGGGCTTCTTTCCGGCAATTCAGACTTTTTTATTCAAAGCACGTCATGTTACTCACAAGATGTACTTTAGGGGGCAAGGGTTACCCGATATCCTGACCCGGCTATATTGGATGGATCACGCAAGACAGATTCGACTGTTCTCAAGAAGGATAACTGTGAAGCAATAGCTATAGGACCCAGAAGTAGAGTTCAGATGCTTATACAAAGCCCAGATTGAACGGAGTTGATAAATAGATGACTCGGGATGTTAGAAATATGGAAATTAGCTTGGATAGACCAGGGATCGGCATAGCTGGGTTGTACTCTAGGGATTGGCATAGTCATTTGGATGGATAGTCAACATGGATGAAGTATTAGTGGGATAGGCATGGGTGATGTTGCCTAGTTAGACATGACCTGCTAGTACTCGAGGGGTCGATATAGCATTCAAGATGAGGAGGGTTCGACATAACATCCTGGAGTAAGAGGAATCGGCATAGTGTTAAGTGATAAGAGGGATCAGCATGTTGAGTCATAAGAGGGATCGGCACGGTAGGTCATCAGATGGATCGGCATTATATAATGAATTCAAGGGATAAGCGTGAATATGCAAGCATGTTTCGGCATGATTGGATGGATCACTATGGCGTATAATAAGGGTCGGCATGCGAAGTATGGAGCCGAGTAGAAGGGATCGGCATAATCCATTAGAGGGTTCGGTAGGAATAACTTCAAAGTAGATTTGAATCCAAGATCGACCAAAAGCACAAGCTCCATATATCCAAACAACATGATATTTAGGGAACCATCATAACTAAGCATGAAGAAGCTATCATATGGATCGCTGCCCCAAAATCAACAAATTGAGGGGTCGGTACGATCCCTCTCCATAGGGATTTGGGCCTAGCGATCCCTATGGTGGGGCCAAATGGGTAAGGAGGTCATGTAGATGAAGTTTCAGAGAGATTGGTGGTCACCCTCACCTATAAATACTGGCTTAGGGGGTCATTCTGAGGATCTTTACACTGGTGGTTACGTAGCTCTTTTATTGTAATCAACTTTCTTCAATATTCCATTATTTCTTGCTATTTGCTATTGTAATCAAGATTATAGTGAATCAATAAAGAGAATATTCAAAGTGGATATAGGCATTCGACGCCGAACCACTATAAACCCTGTAGTTCTTGATTTCTCTTTTGATTTGCTCATTATTTTGCTATATTTGTCTATTTTAATTTAGTTTTCTTCATTTACTTCTCTACACAAACTTATTCTTAGGTGTTTTTAGCCAATTTGGTTGCAAACATTTATTAAAAGTTTTACCTTTAACTCAGCATTATTAAAAGATGACTTTTAACTTAACATTTTCTTCGAACACCTTATAAATAAATTGTAAAACTTAATTCACAAGGAGTTCATTCTAATACACTCATAATTATTAATAAAATGCCCATAAATTGATCGAGCATAATTTAATAGCCAACAAACAATAGACAATGCTCCTAAACTATCCAAGCACAATAAATCAAACTGCAATGATAATAAACAAATATGATCATTTTCCAACCAAACAAACACAACATAAATAACTATATCAATTTGAAAATTATTCCTTTATATATAAAAATTATATAATCCTAGGTAAAATATTTCATTTACCAAATTTTCAAAAATCAATATTGTGTCTAATAGCCTTGTTCGAGTGTTTAGAAATCTTTATCGACACCATGGCGTCCCACGTCTTGACCAAAATTCATAAACAACTCAAGAGACCAATTATCACAATACGTTTTTATAGCAATAACAAATACACTCTCGTATATATAATACTCTCAAACTCATTATACGGTATCACTTACCCTATCTCTAATGAGCTATACCCTTCCTCAGCCAAGGTTCTCGCTTAAACTTCTGCTCTGATACTAAGTGTAACAATTCGACTTTTCGACCATCGAAAGTCAGCACCAAATCCATCCATAGTATTTCAGTGCCTAACATCCAATTGCCGGAAAGGCATATCATTATGGTAAAAAGAAAAAGAAAAGGAAAAAGAACAGGAGAAACAGAATCTCACAACGAAACGACAACATATAATATAACAAAGACAGTAAAAGCTTCACTCTTAAATACACGATATATCAAAGTTAAAACAAACCTCACTGTTCTGGACATTTATAACTTCATGACCTTACAATTACTGATGGGTACATATAATAATACATTGGAAATAAAATACTACGGCAGGTGAATATTTAACTCTACTCCATGAGCTCCATGTCCCATCAACGATAACTTGGAAAAATACTCGATCGGATCTGACCATTATAATAAAATGACACTTGAATCGGTCTAGAAAACCAGCATGAGGAAACTCAAGTAATATGATGAACATATAATGATTTTATGAGACCACGTCGCTAAACACAGAACGAGTGTTACCTCATAAGAACAACTTCCACACATGAATGAATGGAAGCAAATTAAAATAAAACCCAAAATCCAAACTTAAAGAATGAACACAATTAATTAAACATCGGGAAGGGCTCCAATCACTTCTTGATGCAATTATGAAAATAATTCAAAGATTTTAATCAACAACAAGGAAACGAAAGTTTCCAATAATGACTAGGAGGGTGCGCCTTCTTACCAAAAGTATAGCTCTAGACAATATGCCTCAGAGTGTCATATACTCTATGTAACGACCTGCCTTTTCGAACCCTAGAAGTCGACACTAATACATGCATGGTATTCATGTGCCGAACAACTAAGTGCCGGAAAGACATATTGTTAGGGAAAAGAAAGGAGATAGAAGATAAGAAGAAACAAAAACAACCACACAATCTCACGATGCAACGGAATAATACATATTAATCAACATAATACTTTACAAAGCCATTGCAAAAATGATACATCAAAGTCATACTAATAAATTCTACCCCTGGACAGTTATAACAGCATGTCACTACCTAACTGATACAAGATACATATAATACAGCGGAAACAAGATAATAACTAGCTATCGATGAAGCCTCCTGCTCCAAGCTCCTCCAAAATGCATCTGTGGTAAACCTGAACTACTTAGCAACCTATAAAAGGATTGAGCACTCAAGAGTTTTAGAAAAAGAAACTAAAACTCTGGGTCAGACATGGGTCTTGTGTAAGTAAACTCAAACAACTAAATTATTATGTTTAAAACCCATTTAAAATCAAAGGCATCTCGTAAGATCGCACCGCACATAAACACGAATGGGTTTTTACCTTACAATAACCAAAACACTTTTTATAGGAAATCCAGTAATATTACAATAATGTCTAAGCATTCAAAACAAATATGTAAAATAGCCAAAATTGTTACCATTATTAAATTCCAGCATACTAGGCTCTACAATCAAAACCGTAAAGGCATGTATTGGAGATTGGATTCCATACTATGACAAGGCATCGGGGTACCACCTATCACGGTACACATCAAGAAAATGTACCGAAGATCTCGCCAGGATCCCCTAGTAGCACAAGACCGGCTTACACCTTACTGGATAGTATCGAATATGTCATCACCCTGGTTGCTTTGTAACCATTGTTATTGAGATCTTATGCACAACCAATCCAAAAGTATGTAGATGTATCTAGAAAGGTGATGTCACACCCTAATGGGAGAGACCCACTTAGCCTTGCTGCATCTCCCTTGATTTTAGTCATTCCCGGTTGATGAGGCTTGAGGCTACGTGTACCTTTTGAATAACAATCCCACTTCTGCCTTCCAGGCAGTAATGTTGTGTCAGCATTCATCCATACAACTTGTCTAGGAAAAGGACAAACCAAATGCACTACTTCTACTACATCCATTTTGGAATCACCCTCAAGACTAGTAGCAAGCAGCCCTTACACTTCAATGCTCTGTCTTCGATTCCATACTCTTCAAGATGTCTTTAGTTCGAAATGCTTGAGTTGGAACAAAGTGGTTTTCCGGATAACATATCTGATCCCGGTCTCTTCAAAACAACTTTCGATAGTTCCGTGTAAACTCAACCCCGGTTCTTTAAGAAATAAACAGACAAAGATAAGAGCAGAGTTCACCTCCTAACCGTTTGTGAACGGATTTCCTTATCATTTATCCTAAGAACGAAAGGAGATTTATACGCATAGTACGGCATCATTGGGGATGACTGTGCCATATAACTCATGTGTTTCTCCTAGATATTTCCAAAGTTACTTTTAGGTCCATATTTGATAGTTGGTTATTTAACCATCAAATAAACAATCATTCAACATTGATTTGATTCCATATGGGATCCACTAAGCCTTTATTAATTAATCTTTAGTTAATTAAAATTAGTTTATAAACATTCAGTCAAAAGATCTTTTCAAAACACTATTCTGAAAACCCTTACATCCCTTTTATACTTGGAAAACATTTATACTTATCCTAGGAGTATAAGTATATTAGAAAATTCCTTATTTTAAATTCCTTTTTGAAAATATTACATACTATAAACTGATCCACTTATCCTTTATAAAAGTTCCCTTTTAAAAGCTCACTCCACAGTTAAATACCTTTATAAATTTCCAAAATCAATTTATAAAACACTTTTATAAGTCTACAAGTCATTTACAAAACCTCTTTATAAACCTCTAAATCATTTATAAAACATTTCCTATTTAAAACTCCTTTGATAAATCTTCCTTAAGAAAAATCCTTTACAAAATATCCTTTGCAACTCATCCTTTTAAATCACTTTAAATAAACCTTTTAACTTAGTAAAACCCATTTTTATAAATAAGTTATTATTTATAAATACCTTTATAAAATAATAAAATAACTTGACAAATCAATTATAAACCTTAAACCCCAAAATTGATTAAAGAATTGAAGTTAATTCAATACAGTACTATATAATTCCAAAAAGAGCTTAGCAATCCCAATGGTAATAATTTAAGTTACCATTTAACATGAATTTCACTTCCAAGTCACTTAACCATTTATTTACATAAGTCAACATATATATAAATGCAATTCATATCCAAATCACGGAATAACATGTCAATACAACTCAACTAGCACATACATATCCAAATAACATAATAGAAAGATGGTGATTAGTCCTGCAAAATAGGTGTCTAACAATCAAACAATTAATTTATAGCAAAATGAGGATTTATTCTGCTAATACGTATGTCTATACAATCAAACAACCAATCCATAGCAGAACGGGGATTTATTCTGCTAACACATATCCACACAATCAAACCATTTACATAACTCATTCATAATTGTTTGTCTACTTAATAGTATCAAAACTTGAATCCTTTGTGTTCAAAACCATCTTTGAAAAAGAAGTACCTTTAAAATAATTTGGTTCTCGAAATAAAGGATTTAAAACATAAAACTCCCTTTTAAAAAGATTAATTACAAGTTCAACTCTTTATTTAATCATAATTAATCTTTATTAAATTTTACCAAAATTTAATTATAAATTAATAAATAACTAAACCTTTAATAAATAATTATTTATAAATTAAACCCCTAATTAATCCTTTATTAATTATTAAATAATAATTTTAAACCTTTATCAATAATTAACTATTAATTAATATTAATTAATTAACTAAATAATCCTTTAGTTAAAACTTAAATAATAAATTAAACCTTTAATAAATAATTATTTTAAAATTAAACTTTAACTTGGTTATCATTAAAAATAATTAACAATTGATTTATTAAATAAATAAATAATTGACCTTATATTTGATTAATAATTAATTAAAAATAAATCATGTACTTAACTCATAATTAATTAAAAATTAATCTTACTTTTAAAAGATAATTAATTAGTACTAATCTTTAATTAATTAAAATTAACAAACCTTGTTTTAGTACTTAGTTGATTATTAATTATCAAAATTAATTAATTAATAATTAATTCTTAAATTCTTAATTAACTTTCCTTAATTATTATTATTATGTTTTTAAGAGATTTCAAAACACTTTAAAATATAAATATTAACTTTTAAAAAATTGGACTTTTTATCGAACTGCATCCATAGTGACTATCGCTATAGATACCATAACTTCCAAACTTGACTAACATCTAAAATAGACTTTTAAAATACTTACTTTTAACTTTAACTTACTTTATGAACTTAATATATAGTTTTGGAAGCAAAAAAAAGGTTAGAAACTTTAGAAAACTTTTTGTTTAAAATAAAGTAAGTAATCAAATTTACAAACTCAAAGGATTGCAATGTCGAGCACAAACACCTTTCAAATGCTAACCTTACTCACTAACTTTTCCATTTACTAACTTTCCATATCACTTCCAGTCACAAGACAACTTTATTATCAAAAACATCACTTTAACATTCGATTCACAAATCTACACTAAACCATAAACTAGCAACATATGTACATCTAAACCATGTGATAATTCAACCATCCAAACAATATATTCTTTAACCAAATAGGAAGTATAATAAAGGTTGAATCTTTCCACAAAAAGTTAGAAGTTTACTCCCCAAAAATTTTCAAAACTTTTTTGAAAACTTGAAATACTTGGAACTTGCAAAGCTTGGAAAACCTCAAAAAGCAACTCGAAAATGGGTCATTTTCCCCTCGACTTTTAACCATGTTTCTCTCGTTATTTTGGAAAGTGGTCAAAAGAAATGTTGTTGGAAATTCCCTTCTCTATCATTTCAATAAAAGAATCACTCAATTTCGATTTGTTTTGATAGAGATATAATCAAAAGAAGAAGAGGTATTTTCAGACTTGAAAATATGGGTCCGAAAATGGGTATGAAAGAAATGAGATTTGGACATGGCTAAGCTCAAAATTTGAAGAAGTCATACAAATAAAAGTTGTAGATACTAAAATTTTACATGGTTTAAATAAAATATCCATTTGGTTCGGAGATGAAGAAAATATGATAGGAGGAAGAGGAGGAAAATTTGAAGAAGTTGAAGGCTATTTATAATCAATAGAAAAGGTAAATTACTAAACTACCCTTGTACTTCTACCCTCCACATTATTTTGCCACCTCAACACCCTCCACCACACATGCCATTTTATCCTCCACCTTGTTCCCCCATTATGTCAAAGAAAACATGTTTAACATGTTTGTACTCGAGTCGCCAAAGTGTCAAATCATGTCTCTTAAGGCATCTTTTAGTATATATATATATATATACATAAGTATATATACCTATGTATATACCACTATATACTAACTAATTTACATTCTTAACCATTTAAATGTTGTTTAAAATATAAATAAGGTTCACAACATTTCAAACAACTTTTATACGATGAAACGTCACAAATTCGAAAAACGGTTTTCGGTCACATTTTCTGTTTTTCATCGAACTAAATATTTTTGTAAAAAAAATTAGAAAATGATTTCACCATCATTAATTATTATTTAAAAGAGTTTTATTTTCATTAAAAAACCCATTATTTTAATATTTACAATTAATTAAATATTAGCAAATCAAAGTAGTGAAATGCCAGGTCGTTACATTCTTCCTCCCTAAAAGAATTGCGTCCCTGAAATTACACCTCAACCTAGTCCAGAAAACACTTTAGCACTATACATTAGCTCGTATGATGTACATAGATCATTCATATACAAATTCTAATTCGATCACTACTCTAGTACATAACTTCACTTCAGAACTAGTATCGCTCACCCGATTTTCTAGTGCGGACTCTGATCAGGCTCCTTGATTTAGAACCTTTGATCCCCTTACATAGATGTAACAATGATAGAAAACATTTATCCCATATCAAAAACCCTCATCAAGTGTTTATCGTCAAAAATTGAGTAATAGATTGTAATGACCCAGAAATTTTAACGATTTTAATAACGTAATTAACTAAATTTTTCATGAAAATATACAATTAAATTTTAGCAATGAAATTTGATATTTGGTATGCGTCTATTTAAACATAGAAAATCAAATTTTCATTGGAAAATATTTAAGTTTATTTTTTTGTGAAATTTCAAATTTATAATTGGTTAATTTGATGAAAATTAAATAGTGTTGAAATCTAAATAGTGTTGAAATCTAAATATTTTTACATAAGAAAAATGTAAATCACTATCTGAGTGAGACGTCATATTTTGTTTCGCCAAATTTGGACTGCTCTAGCTCCGTTTATCTTATTTTCGCCGTTTTAGCAGCATTTTGGCAGCGAATATCGACTTTTGATAGGATGATCGTATCGTTGATATCTGTGTACCATTCTATTCATCTCGTCGTGCTGATCTCCGCGGTATATTCATTTGTGCATTTTGGCGTCCGGTACATGACGAAATCTGGAAAACGGTTAGCCGTATCGGTTCCGCGTTTGGATCCTTTGGTTTTCTATGTCCATTCATCTATCCACCGTATGAAACCAATAGCCTGTAGCTTTTTATATCTGCTAGAAATTAATTGCTGACTTTTATTATTCCAGCCTTTTAGCTTTTAAATTTCCAGAAACCAATATTCGTTCATTTCAATTTCTCTTCCCTTCAAATTTTTTTTCGTTCTGTGCTCTACCTTGCTTAAAAAATACATAAATAAAGTTATAATATATATAGTTTGCTTCCATTTGCACGAAACAAACTGCTCATCTTTGCCGTGTAACACTGTCGTCCTCCATATCTTGTGCTCGACCGCCAACTCTTCCCCCTCCCCACTTTCCACTACCACCAGTACCAACCTCGGCCGCCCTCCTCTCTCCACCGCCAGCACAGTACCCTGCCACCCGAAAAAAACTACACCAGATCCATCACCAAACAAATGCAACCTCCATCATCACCATGCTCCACCCACAAACGTTGTCCACCATCCGCATTCACGGCCCGCACTCCACTCCATCGTCAGTCCACCTCAGCTCTGATCCGCGCTCACCCAGTACCTCCACGACCTTGCTTCTCCCTCCATGAGCAGCAACCCGCGCCAACTTCATCCACTCGGCCTCAACCTGACAGCCCGCCGCCATAACCACCATCCCACCGAGACCACAGCCCAACGACACACCACCCAAAACCCGCCTCCACCTGCGTGCTCCAAGCCCACACACATAACACGCAGCCTCTGCCACCCCTTGTCTTCACTACACCGCCACAAAGCAACCGCTGCCATCTACCCATAGCAGCCACGCACCAGGCCTTCCGCCACCTTGCACACACCGACCAATCACTTTCCTCCGGCCACCACACAGCATTTCCAACCTCTACTGACAGCCACAACCGAGTTGCAACCCATCCTCTTCTCTGTTTTGTTCTACTAAATTGAATTTTTTTATATATATATTCTTGTTTATTTATAGAAGTTACATATTCCTGAGGAGTTGCTTAATCTCCCACCTACCGCAGCCACCGCAATTTTTACTTTATATATTTATAAAAATAAAATAATGTGTGTATGGATTTTTTTTAAATATTGATTTTTTTTATATAATATATATATATATATTGATTTTAAATATATGTGTTTTAAATTAAGTAATGATTTTGTAATATAATATATATATATTTTATTTTATATATGGGTTTTGTATTGATTTTAAAATATATATATAAAGAATTTATTTTGATATGTGTTTCAAATCAAATATTGATTCTAAAAGAAAATATATAATATAAAGATTATATATGGGTAAATATTAGATTTTAATATATATATATATATATATATATATTGTTTCCATCAATCTCTAGCTAGCCTTGATTTGGTTCATCGATCTCTAGTTTGTTGCTTTGTTCGTCACTATTTGGAAATCTCAACAGCTTTTGCTTTGCTCCTATCTGTGTCCGTGTCATCTTCGCTGTCATTGTTTCCATAGCCACGAAAGGTGAGCAACCACTCACGATTAACATTCTTATATTTAGTAAAGTTAATTCACATGGAATGACAATTGAAATATGTTGTTAAATTTTGAATTGGTTAGAAATTTAATTGTTAAATATGATATGTTATTATCTGCAGTTGTTTACCTATGTTAATTAACATATGACCCATGACCTGTTGAATATATATATTTATATTTGATTTAGATGGCTAATTATGATTATATTTACCATTGATATGCGATGTCATTTTATATTATTATTTTATTGTTCTCACACTGCAAGTTCCCTGTTAGTGTAGAAATCCCTATAGGTTGAAATGATACATAGCCAAACGATATTATAGATTAGGGAAAAACCGTTATGGGTTGAAATGATAAACCCAAACGATTTTATTGATTTTTTGGAATTTTGGAAATTGCGGGTTGAAATGATATATACCCGTAAATATTAAATAATTGCAGATTGAAATGATAAATATCTGTATCACCTGACCATTGGTTAGAAAACTATATACGGACACCGTTGGTCTATTTTAAATTATTTTCGGAATTTTGAAAGGAAAATATATGGGTTTTGATAAATATTGATTTTAAATTATAATATAAATATTTATTTTAATATGTGTAAAATCTAGATTTTAAAATTTATATGTTTTGGAAATTTTAAAATTATAAGTTAAGTTTTAAATTGTAAATTATAAAATTTTACTTATAACTTTATTATTTTTAAATATATAAAATAAGATTTAAAATAGATTTAATAATAATAAGATTTAATTAAATAATAATTAATATAATAATAATTTAATTTAACTACTATATATATAAAATATGTTTAAATATTTATTTAAAATTTATATTAATATTTTAAATAGACTTTGTAATAAATTTAATAAATAGAGGTTGGAAAGATAAATTAAAGTTGATCTGAAATTTAAATTGGTTAATAATTGAATTTAAATAAAGTTTGATTTGGAACTTATTTATTTTGAGACTTAAAGATATGTTTCTATAACTTGATAATTTAATTTTGATTAAAGAGGATTTAATGAATATTTTAAATTGAATTTGAATATTTAATTTTGATTTAAATTTATAATTCGAGATTTTATTTATATGTTTAACTAAAAGTGGGGAAATGAATATTTTTAAATAAAATTAAAATTGAATATTTAATTTTGATTCAAATTTGTAATCTAAGATTTTATTTAAATATTATATAAATGATTAAGTGAATATTTTCAAATTTAAATAAAAATCAAAGTTGAATTTTGGAATATAAATGAAATTTGTCAAATTGAGTTATTGTAAATTGTTTGAATATTTAAAGATTGAAACCTATTGAATTGGAAGTGGTTTTGAATTTGTAGTTCAACCCTGGATTTGAAATCGATATAAATTAGAAATGGTTTTAATAAGAATTTGGATTGAACTTTTAATCTTTCTAATTGAATTTGTTGAACTGAGACTGATTTTAAATTGAATTGTGGAAATAAAGTTGATTTGAATTGATTGTGAAATTGGAAGATACAATTCTAATTTGAAATTATTTTCTATATAAACTCTTTTAATATATATTCTAATTTTAGTATATAAACTATTTTAATCTATAACCTATTTTAAATATAAAATATTATAATGTATAGCTATTTCAATATATAAACTAATTTCAATATTTAAACTGTTTAAGTTGGAACTGTTATGGTTTAGATTTAATGGATTAAAATGCGAACATTTTGATATGATGGTTAAACTATATTATGGTTATGGTTTTGGAAATGAATATGATTTCGAAAGTGAATATGACCTCGAAAATGATATGATTTTTGAAATACATATGATATTTGATTTGAAGTATGAACTGTTTGAAATAAAAATGACCATGGTGTGAAATAAGCGTTTGGTTGTTAAAGAGACCGGGATCAGATATTGTCACACTCTCTGCCAATACCGAAAACCACTTTAACAACTATGTATGTGGTGGAGATTCCGGAACGAAGTAGGATGGTATGGCGATGATTCTGTATGAGGTATTAACGCAGCCCTGACTCCTGCGAGTCAGCTTGATGTGGCTAAAACAGGAGCTATACCGGGCCAAGTGAGGTCCAACCTCCGATCGAGCATGCTTCTTCGATACCATTCTATTACTTTGTGATTTGATTGGGTGCACCTTTGATTTTGGAGTGCGTCTCGAGGTGGGCGGTAGTAGCTGCTATGCGTTACCACCAGTCCTGGAGTGCAAATGGTAGAATCCTACCATGGCATTGCCTCACGTGCCTTGTCACATGCCTTATCGAGCCCATTACGAGTTTGGTTTGTACCGTACCTATGGAGTGCCCTCTGATAGCCCTCCAGTTTATGGAGGAATTACGGTACTGTATAAACTACGGGAATATATAAAAATGTGTTAAGTGGGATATCGGTAACGCCTTAAGGCTATTTTAATATTTTACTTTACTGTAGACATTATTTATGTAGTGTATTGTACTATGTATGTAGATAGTTTAACGGATCCTTAAAGGATAGGAATCCCAAACATCCTTTGAGTTACTTTGTATTTCACTTGACATTTCACTTGAGTTGATTTACTGGCATAAGAATGTTAATCCTGACTCGAGTGTTTTTTGTTTTGCTTTATGGTCGGGTCAGACTGAGTGTCACGGCATTTGAGACTCACCTTTGGAGCTTGGAGCTTTGCTTGGAGATCTAACTATTATCTTTCTAGTTTTGTAGTTATTTCCAGTTATTTCTGTTCAGATTTGTCATTCTCTTTTGTATTTGAGAATTCTGTGTATCTGGATTTCTTTTGTATTTGTTTTAGACTCTGATGTTCTGTAGTAGCTTCATGAGCTACTATTTATTTATTCCACTGCATATTGTTATATAAATCTGTGTCTGTGATTCTGTGATTGGTTTATTTACCGTATATGCTAAGTTTTGCCAAATATAAATTAACAATTTGTTGTTTTAAGCAATTCAAGTCTGACATGTGTGGATGATTGTCGATTTGAATGGTTCAAAACAGCAGGTCGTTACATAGATCCTTATTCGGAATGGTGTGAATCACCTCAAATTCATGTACTAAATTCTTAGACCAAAACTATATGGAAGGAGAAATGATCTACGTCCAACCTACGCATTAATTTAATTGGTTCTCACTAATACCAATTCTATTTCCACTAAATTATTCATGAAAACATTTCATCAAACTAAACTTAGGTTCAACTTGGATACTACTCCACTACATCCTAAGAGTATATACCCCTATTTGATTCAACTATTCAATTTTGCATTTATTTTCCAAAGAAAACTCAAGAGCCAAATACCCGGTCTTATTTCAAAAGCTTTTTCAAATGAAACTTTTATATATATTAATCATAGAATGTACATATATAGCCCGAGTAACTCTATAATGATACTAAATAACTAGGTACTACCAAACAGTATCATACATTCCTTACCAAGAAGGCAATACTCAAGAGAAGCGTTCACCATCCAAACACATCTCTTTCTCAATTTTAAGTTATTTCCGAGCCGCTCGAACTAGTTAACTTAAAAATATTACTTTTATTTCAAATCCCATTTTTGAAACAATACTTTTCCTTTTTCCAACAAAACATTTATCACCAACTCGCTTTGGGTTCATTCAGGGATGAACTTGTTTCGATCGTACAATGATGAAGAGAATAATTTACTAAGTGCACCACAACGTTCAGCTAAGCAAACATCCGATCGTCACTTAGAAGATTATTCAGATCATCACCAAACAATCAAGACTTATTCCCCTTAACCAATCCAAAGAAAACATTTCTTACTTAGCATTTTCAGTCCCAAATTTTATTCTTGAACCAAAATAGCTTTCAAATAATACTATTATTATCTTTTAAAACCATGAAACATTTTCCGAAAGCCCCAAGATTGAAGTTCTCAAGTTTTAAACTTAAATTCTTTTTAATCCAAGACACATTCCTATAAATCCATTTTTATAAATCAACTTTTATAAAACATTTTCCAAATATTATTTCAAATATTCTAGCTTGTAATAACATTTTTTATTAAATCAAATTTAATCCCACATTATCAATCGAACGCCTTATAGTCAAATTGTGAGACTTAATTCACAAGGTGTTCGCTTCAATATTATCCCTATTTCCACTTACCTAACCCAAATCCTGAAAATGGAAGCTACCTACACACACTAACAATAGTCAATGCTCAACCGGACAAGCATGACTAAAAAAATCCTAATTGATAATAATAGAATATTATTATCTCCTGATAACAATACCTCAAAATACTATACTATTTTTGAAATCATTCTGTATATACAAAATATATTTCTAAGTAAAATTATTTCATTTACCCAATTTCAAAAAAATATCATGTCAGTTTGCCATATTCAAGTGTTTAGGAGCCCCTATCGACACTGTGGCATCCCATGTCTCGACCAGAATTCTTAAGCCAATTAACAGATAAATCAACATAATATAAAACATTTTATGTCACTAATAAATACAAGCTCTTACATATCATACACTCATACTCATTATAGGGTCTCACTTATTCGATCTCAAATGAGTTTATCCCACCAGGGCCAAGGTTCTCACTTAACCTTGTGCTCTGATACCACGCTGTAACGACCCGCCTTTTCAAATCTCAAAAGTCGACACTAATACTTCCATGGTATTCACGTGTCGAACAACTAAGTGCCGGAAAGACATATTGTTAGGGAAAAGAAAGGAGATAGAAATAAGAAGAAACAAAAACAATCATAGAATCTTACAATGTAACGGAATAACATATATTAATCAACATAATACTTTTCAAAGCCATTTCAAAAATGATACATCAGAGTCATACTAACAAAAGTTGTAGACATTAAAATTTTACATGGTTTAAAAAAATCTCCATTTGGTTCGGAGATGAGGAAAATATGATAGGAGGAAGAGATGGAAAATTTGAAAAAGTGTAAGGCTATTTATAAGCAATAGAAAAGGTAATTACTAAACTACCCTTGTACTTCTACCTTTCACATTGTTTTTCCACCTCAACACCCTCCACCACACATGCCATTTCAGCCTCCACCATGTCCCCCCCATTATGTCAAAGAAAACATGTTTAACATGTTTGTACTCGAGTCGCCAAAGTGTTAAATCGTGTCTCTTAAGGCATCTTTTAGTATATACATGTATACTTAAGTACATATACCTATGTATATACCAATATATAATAACTAATTTACATTCTTAACCATATAAATGTTGCTTCAAATATAAACAAGGCTCACAACATTTCAAACAACTTTTATATGATGAAACATCGAAAATTCGAAAAACGATTTTCGGTCACATTTTATGTTTTTCATCAAACTAAATATTTTTGTTAACAAAATTTGAAAATGATTTTACCGTCATTAATTATTATTTAAAAGATTTTTATTTTCATTATAAAACCAATTATTTGAATATTCAAAATTAATTAAATATTCGCAAATCAAAGTAGTGAAATTCTAGGTCGTTATATTCTCCCCCCTTAATAGAATTTCATTCCTGAAATTACACCTCAACCTTAACCAGAAAACACTTTTGCACTATACATCAGTTCGTATGATGTATATACATCATTCATATACAAAGTCCGATTCGACCACTACTCAAATACATAACTTCACTTCCGAACCAATATCGCTCACCCGATTTTCTAATGCATACTCTAATCAAGCTCCTTGATTTAGAATCTATGTTCCCCTTATATAGCTGTAACTATGATAGAAAACATTTGTCCCATATAAAAACCCTCATCAAGTGTTCATCATCAAAAATCAAGTAATAGATCCTTATTCGAAATGGTGTGAATCACCTTAAAGTCATGTACTCGAATCTTAGACCAAAACTATATGGAAGGAGAAATGATCTACGTCTAACCTACGCACTTGTTTAATTGGTTCTCACTAATACCAACTCTATTTCCAATAAATTATTTATAAAAACCATTTCATAAAACTAAACTTAGGTTCAACTTGGATACTACTCCACTACATCCTAAGGGTATATACCCCTATTTGATTCAATTATTCCATTTTACATTTATTTTCCTAAGAAAACTCAAGAGCCAAATACCCGGTCTAATTTCAAAAGCTTTTTGAAATGAAACTCTCATACATATTAATCATAGAAATATATATATATATAGCCAGAGTAACTCCAAAATGATACTAAGGAATTGGGTACTACCAAACACCATCATACATTCCCTTTCCAAGAAGGTAATACCCAAGAGAAGTGTTTACCATCCGAACACATCCATTTCCCAATTATAAGTTATTTCTGAGCCATGCAGACTAGTTAACTTAAAAATATTACTTCTATTTCAAAAATCAATTTTTGAAATAATACTTTTCATTTCTTCAACAAAACATTTAGCACCAACTCGCTTTGGGTTCATACAGGGTTGAACTTGTTTCGATCGTACAATGATGAAGAGAATAATTTACTAAGTGCACCACGACATTCACCCAAGCAAACATTCGATCGTCACCTAGAAGATTATTCTGATCATCACAAAACAATCAACACTCATTCCCCCTAACCAATCCAAAGAAAACATTTCTTACTTAACATTTTCACTCCCAAATTTTATTCTTAAACCAAAATTGATTTTAAATAATACTATTATTATCTTTCAAAACCTTGAAACATTTTTCAAAAGCCCTGGGATTCAAGTTCTCAAGTTTTCAACTTAAATTCTTTTTAATCCAAGACATATTCCTATAAATCCATTTTTATAAATCAACTTTTATAAAACATTTTACAAATATTTATTTCAATTATTCTAGCTTTTAATAACGTCTTTTATTAAATCAAATTTAACCCCACATTATCAATCGAACGCCTCATAGTCAAATTGTTAAACTTAATTCACAAGGTGTTCGCTTCAATGTTATCCCTATTTCTACTTACCCAACCCAAATCCTAAAAAAGGGAAGCTACCTACACACACTAACAATAGTCAATGCTCAACTGGACAAGCATGGCTAACAAAATCCTAATTGATAATAATAGAATATTATTATCTCCTAACAACAATACCTCAAAATACTATACTATTTTTGAAATCATTCTTTATATACAAAATGTATTTCTAGATAAAATTCTTTCGTTTACCAATTTCAAAACAATATGGTGTCGGTTCGCCTGGTTCAAGTGTCTAGGAACTCCTATCGACACCATGGAGTCCCACGTCTCGATCAAAATTCTTAAGCCACTCAATAGATAAATCAACACAATAAAAAACATTTTATGTCACTAAAAAACATTTTATGTCAATAAAAAATGCACGCACTTATATATAATACACTCATACTCATTCTAGGGTCTCACTTACATGATCTCAAATGAGATTACACCACCAGGGCCATGGTTCTCGCTTAACCTTGCGCTCTGATACCACGCTGTAACGACCCGCCATTTTGAACCCCAGAAGTCGACAATAATACATCCACAGTATTCATGTACCGAACAAATAAGTGCTGAAAAGACAGATTATTAGGGAAAAGAAAAGAGATAGAAGATAAGAAGAAATAAAAACAATCATAGAATATCACAACACAACGAAATAACATATATTAATCAACATAATACTTTACAAAGCCAATTCAAAAATGATACATCGGATTCATACTAATAAAAGTTGTAGGTACTGAAATTTTAGACGAATTAGAAAAAAAGAAAATCTCCATTTGGTTCGGAGATGAGGACAATGTGATAGGAGGAAGAGGAGGAAAATTTGAAGAAGTGGAAGGCTATTTAAAGGCAATAGAAAAGGTAAATTACTAAACTACCCTTGTACTTCTAGCCTCCACATTGTTTTGCTGCCTCAACACCCTCCACCACACATACCATTTCAGTCTCCACCATATTCCCTCCATTATGTCAAAGAAAATGAAACGGTCCGTAATTTTACCCCTTTGTAAATGGAATATTTAATTTGCTTTAAAATATTCAAATATAGAATTTTCAAACTTAAATAATCATATTTATGTAATAAATAAGAATTAAAAACTTGTTTTTAAAATTTGATTACAAAATCAAGAAGTTTGGATTTTCGTCGAAAAGTGACAAAAGTTGGTTTTCGATAAAATTAGATATACATTCGAATAATTATTATAAATGGTGAATAACCCTTTTTAGTGGTTATCTAATAATATGATGATAATAATATAAATGTGATATATGATGGTTTTATAAACATATATACTTGTTTATAAAAATGTAAAAACTTCGTCGCACGTTGACAAATCAACGTCGTATTTTTATAATTGGATTTTAAATATTATTTAATATGGTTTTATCACTCAAATGAACTTGTTTTAATTAATCAAAAATGATAAAAACTCATTTTCAAGTTTTGTTTACATAAATAAATAGTTTAACAAAAAGGTCAAAATGTGACCATAAAATATTTTGTCGAAAATCAATGTTTGGTTCAATACAAGTTATTTAACGTTTTGCAACATAATTTCTTTTTAAAACCTATATAACTTCACATTAACACATTTACACACTTGTAAATAGGTAAACGTTAAGCATATAAGACAAAAATTTATTTTTGGGATGTTTATAAAATAAATTACAAAAGATTTTGATTTGACATAATTTTATTTATAAATCCTTTACTAAATATAATCATTACCAAAAGTACTTAAGCATCCTTTTCCCATTAAGGCCTTAGCACCCAAAAGTCTAATCAAGCATGAAAAGGAGCATTCCATTTTTGATGATTTTATTAATTAAATAAAAATAGCATAATCATTTCATTTTGTACAAATCTCAAATCCAATCATCTTCTCCTCATTTAATGTTTGTACTTAAGAGTTAAATTATGGATTTAAAAAATGATAAAAAGAGGGTTGAAAAATGAAAAGTTAGTAAGGATGGAAAGGTCGTTTTATTTATGAAGCTTCATGTATAAATAAGACCACCATCCCTCCATTTTCTAACACCAAAGTTTTCACCATTTCTTCACTTTATCCATCTCTTCCATGGCATCCAACACTCCTACTTCTTAAACCACTCACCCAAGCACTCATAACCCTTACCCACACACATACCCACTTCCACCCTCCCTTATACCTTCGATCTAGCCCCCCACACACCTCCACACGAGCCTACCCCTGTCCAAAACACGCATATCCCCCTCAAAATCAACGGCTCATCGCCTACCTAAGCCACACTCGAGCCTACCCCCTACACAAAGCATATACGAGCCCCCCACACACCTACCCGAGCACCTACACCCCATACCCACCATCCGAACACACGCACCCACCACCCAAACTTACCTACCCACCTTCACCGACCTTCCAAACCCACATACTTGCCCCTATCAGCCTCTAAAAACCCATGCACACCTTCACCTACCCACGGCGAGCCCACACCTCACACACACACCCCCATACACTCCATTTGCAAAGTCATACCCTCCTTATACAAGCCATACCCACCTTTCTATCAAACATTAGTCCATCCGTTTCACCATTTTAAAAATAGTTTGAGATAAGTTGTGTTGATTTGACAAAGGAAAAGAAGCACGCTAGTTGTAGAAAAAATTTTGCAAAGGAAATGAAAGTGAGTAAACTCTTATCTCTTTCAAAAATCATAATACTATTATTCTATGATGGTCATGTTTACACCTTTATGATGATTATGAAAATTAACATCATTTAGTGTTAACATGAATGTTTGGATGAATTGGTTATGTGGATGAGTTGGGTTGAATGGATGATTGTTAATAATAATTTGGCATCTTAGCTAATTTTGTTATGTTTACTTATGTGACATGATTAACTGTTCTCTTTGTTAAGTAAAGACCATTTATATGGTACATTTGGAATAGTAAGACAAAAGTTTATTTTTGGAAAGTTTATAAAATAAATTGCAAAAGATTTTGATTTGACATAATTTTATTTATAAATCCTTTACTAAACATAATCATTACCAAAAGTACTTAAGCAACCTTTCCCCATTAATGCCTTAGCACCAAAAAGTCTAATAAAGCATGGAAAAGGAGCATTCCATTTTTTATAATTTTGTTAATTAAATAAATATAGCATAAACGTTTCATTTTGTACAAATCTCAAATCCAACGATCTTCTCTTCATTTAATGTTTGAACTTAGGAGTTAAATCATGGATTTAAAAAATGGTAAAAAAGAGGGATGAAAAAGAAAAGCTAGTAGGATAGAAAGGTCATTTTACATATAAAGCTTCATGTATAAATAAAACTACCATCCCTCCATTTTCTCACACCAAAGTCTTCACCATTTCTTCACTTTCTCCATCTCTTCCATGGCATCCAACACTCCTACTTCCCAAACCACTCACCCAAGCACCCACACCCCTTACCCGCACACATAACCACCTCCACCTTCCCCTCTACCTTCGGCCGAGCCCACCACACACCTCCACCTTAGCCTACCTCTCTCCAAAACACGCATACCCCCCTCAAAACCCACGGCCCATCACCTACCCAAGCCACACTCGAGCCTACCCCCTACACCAATGCACGTACGAGCCCCACACACACCTACCCAAGCATCTACACCCCATACCCACCATCCAAACACACGCATCCACCAACCAAACCTACTTACCCACCTTCATCCGCCTCCTAAACCCAAACACTCGCCCCTACCCGCTTCCAAAAACCCACGCAAAGCTTCACCTACCCACGGCCGAGCCCATAACCCAAGCACAGACACCCCATACACTCAATTTGCAAAGTTATACCCTCCTTATACAAGCCATACCCACCTTCTATCAAACATTAGTCCATCCGTTTCACCATTTTAAAAATAGTTCGAGATAAGTCGTGTTGATTTGACAAAGGAAAAGAAGCATGCTAGTTGTAGTAAATGTTTTGCAAAGGAAATGAAAGTGAGTAAATTCTTATCTCTTTTAAAAATCATATTATTATTATGCTATGATGATCATGTTTATACCCTTATGATGATTATGGAAATTAACACCATTTAGTGTTAATATGAATGTTTGGATAAATTGGTTATATGGATGAGTTTGGTTGAACGGATGATTGTTAATAATAATTTGACATCTTAGCTAATTTGGTTATATTTACTTATGTGAAATGATTAGCCATTCCCTTTTTTAAGTAAAGACCATTTATATGGTATATTTGGAATAGTAAGCCTCTTTTCAAAATCAATTTTGGAAAAGAAATTCAATTTGGAAAAGATAGAAATTGATTTAGAACATCAAAGAAAATAAAAGGTTGAAATATATTTGGAAATGGAAGTTTATATTCAAGATTTTAAAGATAATAAAATTTAAAAGGTTAAAGTTTCAAAAATAAATACTATATGGTTTAAAAAGTTTAAAGGATGGAAATTTTAATATTATAATAATATAATATGAGATATTTTGAAACAAGTAAAAAATAGATATTAGATAATCAAAATATTAAATTATTGATTTTAAATAGTTTGTAAATGGTTTATAAAAAAATAAAGATAATTTGGAAGTATTACGACAAATATAAAAAAAAATCAAAATTAGGCGCGTCATGTAATGGTAGTTTGCGATTTCGCACAGAAGGATTCAAATGAGTATACAAAATGGAATATAGCTCGGAATTCTTCGAGATAAGAATATTTCAGACTATTATATCCGTAGTTTGTAAATGAAGAAAGAAAATCAAGATTTCACCTTGTAGATTTTAAAATATGCCCAAATCAAACTTTTAGAGAAATCGTGCTTTTGCAGTAATGCAACCAAAGTATAAAATTCATTAATCTGAATATTTCTAAAGGTTTAAAAATATGAAATAAATTTGATAAATATGTTAATTTTTTTTAAAAGATGTTAGAATTGAAAAATATTTAAATATCAAAAAAGTTGTTTTAAATCGAATCAGCTTTGAAGCACTTTCTGCTGCCATTTCAATAACTTTAGAAAAGAAGATTTAAACTTAACAACTCTTTTCTAAATCCTTTATAATGTTTTTAAATAAATAAATAAGTGATAAATGATGATTTGGATGTTTTTATAAGAGTTCAAATAAATGTTTAAGAGGAATTGTTTATAACACTTAAACGATATAATTGAAATAAATTTCCTGAATATTATGAGTATGCGGAAACGACTAGTACATTTGTCCCGCCTGTGAGATCTGGGAAGATAAAACAAGGTGTGTAACTAAGGTTAGGAATGGAGAAACCAGTGCCTTGAACTTACTTGCCTTCAATTTTCTCTTTCTAGGCGAGGGGTGGAATAGATCGAAGGAAAAGCCCAGATGCTCTAAATGAAAAGATCATATTTAAGTTTTTCTGAAATAAAAACAATTTAACAAGGTTTTTTTCAATAATATAAAGGATGTTCTAGTCAAACTCTGTATTTAAGTTATGAGAAGAGAAGTTTTAACTATCCGCGTAAATTTAAAAGAAGTGATTTTCCATCATTATTCCACAAAAATCGTGCAAGTTGAATATGAGAATTTAACCTGGGTAAAATAATTTAATATTTTACTCAATATAACTAGTTTTGGGTTACAGTAAACGATGTGTTAAATAACATTATTTTTTACCTAGTTAAGACATGTTTCGAAAGATGGAATTTTTATTTGATTTGAAAACTAAACGACGTGAAGATTTTCAAAGTTAAAAGGATTTTGATTTATAGGTAAAAAGGTAAAAGATGAAAAGAGGCTTAACAAATCCTGTATACATGCATTCACGTTTTTATCGATGATTGGATTTCGAAGAGACCAGGGTCGGATTTGGGTAGTTCAAATCCGAAAACCACTTCGGACCAATTTACGTTTCGAAGTAAAACATGTTGAAGATAAGATTTCTGAAGACGAAGATATTCATGATGTAGGACTGCTTGCCACTAGTTCCTCGAGATAAAATTTACCATATCATATATTTATGGTGGCAGTAGTGCTCTGTTATGAAAATCTTCGATTTGCAAGGACTAATCGCTACTGATCCTAGGGGTGATTTCCAAAACAGGATGCGGTATGAGGAGTGCCTTCGGTTTCGTTCGGTACTATAATGAACTTGTATGGACGAATGTCTGACGTTGCATTTTAAAATCACATTAATTGATCTCTATGGGCGTATCATCAGCTTGGTGGTGGAGAAGGCAACTTCTCTTAGTTTAACACCCTTTCCTTAGACGTACGAGCTAAGGAGTTATACGTTTATAGAAATCAGTTGTGTGATTATGGAATGGCAATGTGGCATTCAAAGAGGAAAGATGACGTGCTATATGAAAGGTAATCGTTACCTCAAGCCTCACACCCGCAAATGACCGAAACAGGGTAGATGTGGTAAGGCTATATCATTCGCAACCATTAGGGTATGATCATCCCCTTCTAGATATATTTCTAGCCGCTATGACGCTAGGGTTAAATTAATGTGGTGTATGCTAGAGCGCGCTCGGATAGGTCGGTAATGACCGAGGTGATGACATATTCGGTAATATCTAAGAAGATGTAGGCCAATCTTGTATTGGTAGAGGACCATCAGTTAGGCCTCGGTACATTTCTCTAGAGATGCACTGCCGGAAGGTAGTCCCTTCACCTGGTCATTTGTATGGAATCCATTTTCTAATAAGTGCCTGCCATTTTGTTTGTAGAATCCACTTTGTGGCTAGTATGCTGGAATTTAATCAATGTAACAATTTCGGCTAAGATTAATAAGTTTACTTTAAAATGTTTTCAAAGAATGCCATTAAAAATAATATCTAAAGTTTTGATAAAAATGTTTTAGTTATCATAAGGTAAAAACTCGTCCGTGTTTATGTGCGGTGTGGTCTTATAAGATACTCTTTCTTTTCAAACGGTTTTTGAAACACCTCACACCCCTTAGTATCCCCAAAAAGGGAACACCAAAGGATGTGGTGCGTTATAGGTATAGCTAAAGCATCACAGAGACTAAGATTCACAAGACAAATAAGTAAAAGCAGCGGAAAACGTTTAAATAATAACTTATCATTTAGAATTAAACTTCAGTTCAAAATAAGTCATAAAAACATAACATGTCTCAAAAATTCTTATGTCTCATGAAAATACATCTCAGTCTCACAAAATCAGAGTACAAAAATAACAATAATAATCCCTCTCACAAGTGCCATAAGCCAAATGAAAAGGATGAAAAGCAAAAGAATACATCTGAAATGAGAAAACTCCGAAAATGAATCTCCAAGCAACCTGAATCAACTATTCTCAACTCTGCTGGCCTATGGGGGGGAAAAGGAAAGATAAAGGAGTGGGTCAGACAATAAGTCTGGTGAATGAAAGTAATTACTAGCATTTCTATGCAAGGTAAAGATAATAGACTAAGCAATAGTTCTAGCATGAAAGGAAAATACAGAAAAGATAAAACTCGCATAAAATACTGTTTCTGATTCTGTTTGACTATTTGCACTACGCCATAGATGGCATATTGAACGAAAATACAAGATGTTGCTAGCTACAATGTAACGATAGCTATGCTGATTTTTGTCTATTACAACATTAGCTTTAGGATGTTAGCATAGATATCAACACAATGTTGCAGTAGCTATAGACTTATAAAAATATTATAAAAAATGAGTGCGGGCTGAAAAAAAGCGGGCTGAAATAATTTTTAACGCGGGAAGCAAAAACAAAGCGGCAAAAGTTAACAAAATATTGAAGGGTTTCACTCAAACACTTAACAAAATACGTACTCCGCCGCTCAACCTCTCAAACACTCAAACACTCTGCGATTTCAATTAGAGCTAAAATGGCGGCTCAATCTCGTTCCTTTTTCGCTCTGAAATTAGGGCTTTGCCTTTGGTTCGCTCCAGTGAGTTTTGCTAGGGCTTCGGCCTTGTTTTCTTTCCTGTGAGATTGGCTAGGGCTTCGGTCTTGTCGTTGCTCCTGTGAAATTTTCTATGGCTTCGGCCTTTGTGAATTTAGGGCTTTGGCTATCGAAGAACCCGATTGATTGTTGATCGATTATGATTGATCTTCTGATTCGCTTTGGCAATCGATCGTCTCCTTGCTTTGATTACAGCTCCTTCGATTTGAGTTCAACTAAGAATACGGTATGTAATTAGCACTTTTGCTTTACTGTTTTTTTTTCTTGCTTGAACTCAATTCGATGATACGAGTTGAATGATTATTGTTCTCCGTTTAGCTCAAACTCGAATGATTTTTTGTAGCCGATGATGAATGGGTTAAATAGGAATCGAGTTCCTTAATTTTCGTTCGTATATTTCATACGAATTCGTTTGATGATATTTCTCGGCCACTTGATTTTGCTTGAATGCTGATGATTTTTCTGACCTTTTCAATTCCTATATTTTCATTGCTTTATTCTCACGACTTTGATTTCGACTTGCTTGGCCACCACGGTGTTGATTTTTAACTGTTCGATTTCGTTGGTCATTACGGCTTCGATTCTCCTCTAGCACTTGATTTTGGTTCCGTGAATTTCTCTTTGTGCTTGTTGACAGTGATAATCTTTGACTTCGGCACTTACTTGTTCATTCACGGCTTCGACTTGATTTTACTTCCTTGTGGTTTGGTTTCACTGTTTAGTTTCAATGCACTACATCTTAGCATTGGCTTGACTTGACTGCTTGACCATACGCATGCATTCATTTAGTAGCTGGACTTGCTCGAGTTGCTTAATTCACTGCAACCATATTATTACTGTATTTTGCTGTTTCATGACTTGATAAATTCATGTTATATGTCACGGTTGCATTTACTTGTGTACATGGTAGTCTTGGCCGAGTCTGGTGCTTGAATTTTGTCTTGGTTCCTGTAAGACTGTAGTTGTCTTTGACTTGATGCTTGATCACTTGTAGTTGCCGTAGTGTTGCAGTCTTGTTTATGTTTGCTAATGATGCTCTGACTGTTGAGGCAGTGTCATTGATATTCGAGTTGCTGTGCATTGTATACATGTGTGTTCATATATGTGCTCCATTGTATATTTGTAATCTCTGAACACTTCAGTCGGGTCTGGTTGCTTCATATGCATTGATCTTGAGTTGTTTTCATGTTGCATTTGTTTATATGTATGCTTGATTTGTAACCTTGTCTCATTTGCATATGATGCTTAGTACTTTGATCCTTGTTTCATTCTTTAACCACCAAGTGTTGTGTCTGGTTTGAACTCACTTTTGTGACCTGCTTCTCTGGTCTGTTCCATTTCACTGGTTTGGTGATGCTGGTTTCTTGTCTCTCTCTTGTGCATGCCTGAACTAATTTGTTCATGTATTGCTTGGACTTTGCTGATTTGAGGTTGCCTATGACCTTTGTGCTACTGTACCACTTTACTTGTATCATGTGCACTGTTGTACCTATTGCTTTTGTTGTTCCTTTTATTCTTTGATCTCATATTCATATATACTGACCTGAACTGATCATTGAAATGCATTGCCTTGCCTTTGTTGGTTTGTGTATTTGCTTGAGTATTGATTTGAGCTGTTTTGTTGGTTCTTGATCATTTCAGGTTGATTTTTGAAATTGTACTTGAGTTGAATCCAGTTTCAAAACTCGGGTTTGACCTTGTGCTCGTGTCGTGACATTATTTTTATTGCACTTGAGTTGAACCCAGCTTTTGGGTTTGACCTGTGCTCACATGTCCCTGTAATTGTATCAAGTGTATATTGGTGTGCACGGCCTTGTGGCATGTACAGTGATACACTGTGCATGTCACAAGCTGTTTGTGTATGATGAATTCAGAATTAAATGATGACGAACAACCCAAATAACTGAGGCAAATAATATTTTAAAAATTACATTTTATTTTATACTGCAAAAATATTTTATTTCCAATTTTACTGCGTCAGTGTATATTTTTGCGGATTGCTCAGATGCTGGATTCAATCTGGAATAGAGTTGAAGATAAATACGAGTGTGAGTGAAATGTAGCGAGGACATTTGTAAATGAAAAATTGTGATGTAATCAAGATTGTATTGTTATTGAAATTGTGTATATATATATAGTGAGAGCTCAAATTTGTACTATTCAAAATTGTAATAAAATATTTGTTTTGAATAAAATATCCGTCTGAATTTAAATTCTATGTTATTTATTTTATTCAGCAAATATTTATTAATTATGTGAAAAATAAAATAGTACATTAACAAATACATTTAAATGAATATATATATATATATGTTGGGGCCCAGATTGTGGGGCCCACTTTTTAGTAAATTTGGTACCTGTGGCAACAACAGAACCGATGTTGCCCTAGGGCCGCAAAGGTGTTGCCTTTGACTCTAGGGCAACGCGGCAAAATGCATCACCGAGAAAGTGTTGCCTTTGCCCTTTTTTAGCCTACAGCAACATTTTTTGGCACTTCCTGCATCACTTCTTGGGTGTTGCAGTATGCAATCTATGGCGTAGTGTTGCTTTGATTGTTTGCTTTTATTGTTTGCACTTGTCTTAAACTGCTGTGATTAGGCTAAAACCATAATCCTATCTCAACTGCTAATCTTGGTTAGGCTGAAATCCTAATCCTACCCATTGATCGGCCTTTTCTATCTCTGTTGTGCCACTATGAGCCAATCCTGTTGGTCCTACAGCTAAAAACACCTCTTAGCGCTTAGGACGTAGTAGCGAATTATTTACCCTAATCGATGTCGCACGCTCGGTCATCGCCGGTACACACTAACTGTCGTCCCCTATTTGACCCTTTGTTTACCCTAATGAGCATAAGCGTGCCCAGCCTCACTCACGTGTGAGACCATCAGTCCTCGACCTGAAAGGGAATGCTGCCGGTACTGGTCCTAACAAACAAATCGTCTAACTTTGTGCCCCTTGCCCAAATCTCCAAATTTGAGTCTCTATCTATTGGCCACTTATTTACCCTAATCAGCATGTGCGTGCCCAGCATCATCTATGTGTGAGACCATCAGTCCTAGACCTAAAAGGGAATGCTGCCGGTACGGGCCACTACTGCTATATATTTGCTTATTAACTTAATCTAAGATCTATGTTTTAAAATAAGCCCCTTCTGTTATTTCTTTCTTTCTAATTATGACCTACGTGTTATAATTGTTCTTGCAACTGTTACTCTTCTATTTTCTCTTTTTAGTTATAACCACTTGTTATAATTATGCTTGCAAATATCTCAAATTTGTCTATTTCAGTCCATCTCTATTTTATTTCAGTTTTTCTCATTTTTCATCTGATTTCTGCAAATTTAGTGTTTTTCTATTTTAATCCATATTTGCGAATTCTTCTCTTTTTAATATTTTATTCACGTCAAAAAGGATTAAATTTCTATAAAAAGAACTAACATTTACAGGCTGAATTCCAACTTAAAACAGATGTAAATAACTGAATAAAATAGCCAAATAAAAATAGACTGAAAAGAACTTCTGAAATTTACTTAAAAACTGACTGTAAATAAACTTACATAAAAACTATCTCAAAATTGTAGAAAAACTACAACTATTGAGAACCCTATTATTTGAAATTACTTACAGATCTAAAATAATTACAAAACATTCACCTATGGTCTTTAGCTCTAATCCTTGGCCTTCCTGGATCCACTTCTAGGGCGTAAAATATTTTTATTAAAAAGATTTCCTCCGTAGAAATTTTTTCTATTTAGGGTTCAGCCTCAGGCAATGACCCAATTGGGAGAAAATATGAATGAGAAAAATAGCTAGGCCTAGGGTTCTATTTATAGTGTGGCTTAAGGATCTCAGGCCGTCGGATTTGAAGATTTAATCTGCTGCAACCACGTCATAGGCTCACTAGGAACCATCGGATGAAGCTACAGACGCATAGGATTTCACAAAAATCGGATTTATAGTCTTCGGCTCGTACTTAGACGAAAAACCGTCCAAGAAGAAAGGCGGGTCGACCTGTGTTCATTAGGGGTCGACCTGACCCTAGCAAGGGTTGACCTATGCCCTTTTTTTCTTCTTTTAATTATATATTCTGATTTCTCTCGTAACTTCTTCATACTAGCTCGGATTTCAACAAGTTATATATGAAAATTGCTCAGAAAATTACCACGAACCTAATGGTGGAACTCTCGTGGCTTAATTCTGACAATTTCCCAACCCTATTTTATTATTCAATTAATTTGTTAATTAATTATTATTACTCTAATTTTTCGAGTTGTTACAGTTTTTGTCACAAATCTCTGATCTATGACACTGTTATTTATGAATTGAGTTTCTCATGCTGGTTTGCCAGACTGATCCAACTATTTTTATACTCGGGTCAGATCCGAGTAGTTTTAGGATTAGCTGAAGATGTTTGGTGCTTTCAAAGGAGAGCTGGAGATCTTCATCCACGTATGGATGTATTCTATTTCCGCTGCATTTGTTTGATGTTTTTCAGCAATTGTAAGGACGGGTATTATAACTATCCAAGCTGAATCTTGGTTAGACTATGGTATATGTTTTAAAAGATTTTCCGCTGTAAAGATTATTTTTTAATAATATATGTTATTCCATTCGAGCGAGATTCTGTTCTGTTTTTATTTTCTTTCTTACCTTTAATAATCCATTTTTTCATTCAATTTGGGTTGGACATGTGCAGTTTATTGTCGACTCAAAGAGTATGGAAATTTGGGATTATTACATTAAACATGTTTGTACTCAAGTCGCGAAAGTGTCAAATCATGTCTCTCAAGGTATCTTTTAGTATATACATGTACATACTTAAGTATATATACCTATGTATATACCAATATATACTAACTGATTTACATTCTTAACCATTTAAATATTGTTTCAAATATAAACAAGGCTCACACGTATAAAACAACTTTTATACGATGAAACGTCAAAAATTCGGAAAAAAGTTCCGGTCACATTTTCCGTTTTTCACCGAACTAAATATTTTTTAAACAAAATTTAAAAATGATTTCACCATCATTAATTATTATTTAAAAGAGTTTTATTTTCATTATAAAACCTATTATTTGAATAATTAAAATTAATTAAATATTCGTAAATCAAAGTAGTGAAATTTCAAGTCTTTACACGCTATAACTCCTCTTAGGAACTCCAAGCCGGACCCCACCAACACTACCGAGTATATGAGTATTTCACATCTTTGGGCGTATAACATTGAAACCAAATCTAGAGTAGATGTGAAAATACCCTAATGGGAGCAACCTCCATAGCTTGGCCTTCACTCGCTCTTTTGTTTTAGTCATTTCCGATAAAGGATATCAATGGTCAAATGAGCAATAAATCGCCTTAAATTGACGATACACAAGGAAGAAAGATGAATAGAGACAATAAATCAACTATCGGGAATGGTCAAAATGATTGTATATGGAAATTAAATCTCATATCCTTATCACCACTCATCAATTACAAATTTGTACTATCCCTCGGTTAGAAATGAAGTGGGGCAAGTTAAGGTAGTGTTACCACTAGGCATTGCCTTGACAGCATTTTTAATCTTCGGTACAGAAACACATTTCCGTAACTTGACGTTTCGTTCTAAAAATATGACAAAATCTTTTTTATATAAGCAATATCATTTACGGAAATTTAATTTCTTATCGTTTCCGTAACCCGAACTTGTAATTGGTTTTCACATCATAAATAAACACACTTTAAAAACAATCTTTAAAACTATTCTTTGTAAAGAGAAAATTTTATTTTTAAGCGTATTAAAAATCAGGGTCAAAAACAAATGTCATTAGAACATTGTTTACTACAAACCCCAAATAATTTACACTTAGCTTTATTTTTAAAAAACAATTTCTTTTAAGAGATTTTCTCATTCATAAACTATCATTTATAGATTTCCAAACAACATTTATTATCCCGAAAGGTAATAAATCAATTGAAATACTTTTATAAATTTAAGACAATGTTAATCATCCTGAAAGATAATTGATATAATTCTTTTATAAATTCAAACCACATTAACTATACCAAGAGACGATTAATCAAACTTATAACTCCTTTAATAAATCAATTAATTAACTTTAAACACCTTTATTAAATCAGTTAATTAACTTTAATCACTTTTATTAAATCAGTTAATTAATCTTTAAAACACCCTTATTAAATCAGTTAATTAACTTTAAACATCATTATTAAATTTACTAATTAACTTTATTATAGTTAAATAATAATTAAGAATATACTTAAACCTCCAATTCTTTTCAAATACTTACACAATCCTTACAAAACCATTTGAAAAGAATTTACAAAATATTTAAGGTAACTAACCTTTATGAATTTAAACAACATTATTATCCCGAAAGATAATTAAATCCAATTTATAATCTTTTATAACTTAAATCGACATTCATTTTCTCGAAAGATAATTAATCAAATTCATAATCTCTTTACAAATTTAAAATAGCGGTAATCATCCTGAAAGATTGTTAATTAAATTTATAACTCTTTTATAAATTTTAAACAACATTTATCCTTTATTTTCAAAATTCTCAAAATATTTGAAAATATAGTTTAAATAACTTTCAAAGTGCAAGAACACGACCAAGCATTTATTTTGTAAAAATACAAGCTCAAGTTCAATACTTCAACAAGGGTTTAAGGAGATGATATCTCATAAGTGATGGTACAACGATAATCGCTATAACGACACTTAAATAATCAAATAGTAGGTCACAATTATTTCAATCAAATATCAATATAAACAACAGAATATATGTAAATAAATATCGACGAGAAACCCTTTAGGTTCTCTCTATGGATGTCCCATGTAAATCATACATATGAATATGTATTTTGAAGTGTTCCGTAGTGACCTATTCACTACGTACACTTCGACTTTCCTTTTGTTTTTGTTCCCTACAAAAACAATGATTATTCATACCATCCGCTTTTCAAGAGGGAATTTAAATCCAAATAAACAACCAAACAACAATATAAACTATCATCCAAACATTCAATAATAATCTATAGCAACATAGAAATCATATAATTTATTTAGAGGTGAGTAACTCACTGAAATTCTAGTTGACCCTTTCGCATTCTGGTTTGAACTACGTTTGATTTTAGCTCAAAATTCAACTAGCTTCAAATTCGATAAAATCTGTTCCAACTCATAGATAATGCCAATACAAGTCCAATGCAACTGACCCCATCCAAATCCGACCTCGTATGAGCAAAATATTAAATTTATAAATAATTGGATTAATTAAATTAATTAATTTTCATTAATTATCGTTAACCATCTAGTTACCACATTATAAATCATCTTCCCCAATTCAAAATTCAATCTTCCTCCAAAACAAACGCCTGCACACATACACGGACATGGCCATGCATGCTCAAACCAAGATACGGAGCTCCAGACATCTGTTTAGTGAACCGTCTTCGCCGATGGATTGTTCTTCGCAAGCCCGACACATCGATGCCAACATCCCCAAGCTTGGCTGCACCTAGGTGTGTTTGTCCCCAGACCATCGAGCTACACTAATTTATCACCGACGGTCCTCCTTTCTCCACCAAACCTGGATCCCACCTCTGATTCACCAATCGATGCATACATCTCACTAAAATCTTGACCTAGCTTCCTTTTCCTCATGACCATAACTATCGAACACTCCAAACATCAGTGTGAACTCCAAACAACCCATAGACTTGTAGATTTAGGCCATACAAGTTCAAAGATTTAAACTTTATATTTTTCGATTTGTAAATCTTTTGTTTTAATTTTTTGAAGATGAAAATTTTGATTTTCTTTTACTGTAAGCTTGAAGAAAAAATAGAAAGAAGGCGAGAATGAGTTAGAGTCTATTGAATTGTCTTAGGTGATGTTTGGTTTATTATCCCATTTTCGGTATCTTGCTATATAGCAATTTGTTCGCATACGAGCCTCGAACGACAAAACAAAAATACGATCACGCACAAAAACGTGATACGATCACAAATAAAAAATTAATTCACATTAGTCATCGTATTCTGTAAAATTACAGAAATACCATCGTTTGTCTAAAAATTATCAAAACGATAATTTAAATATTTTCTAAATTAAAAATTATGTAAAAATCCATAAATTAAACTAAAAATACTACAATAAAAATCAAGTCATTTTAATAAAAATAGATTTTCTTATTATTTATTCGAACCATTTATCATTGTAAATAAATTTACAAAATGAGTCCACCATTATTGGTTATTAATTAAAAAGAATTAAATAAAGGCTATTAAATCTATTTAACTAATATTTAATTCACAATCCAAATATTTAATCCCTAAATTTGGATTCAAGTCATCGATCTTTTTAAAAAATCAATTATTTAAATATTTAACATTAACTAAATATTCAAAATCAAAATGATAAAATTATGGGATGTTACATAAATATCTCAAAACACTAAAAAATGTAATTAAGATTAAAGTAATAAATTAATTTTAAACTAAATTACTAAAAAAGGTATTATAAAAACATTAAAATAAAGAAATGCTAATAAAATTAAACAAAATAAAATATTACATAACCTCTTTTACTAAAAATACTAAATTTGAATCGGTATAAGAAAATTTATTCACAAAACACAAATCTAAGATTTTTCCCTTTGAAGCCTTGAGTGTTTTCACAGTAAGCAATAATAGTTGCAACTTTGGAACACTGATTTTCTCGTTTTACAAATTTGCAAATATTTTCCATCTTTTACTTGCATTTTCGATTTTCTAGCAGGTGTCGAGTTGAATTTTGAGTTGAAGGTATTGTTGGAAACGATAGGATTTTTGTTGATGAACCGTGTTACGAGTTAGAGTTGGAGATGAGTCAGAGGGAATTATTAGACGACTCAGAGATTAGGCTGCAGCAAACAATTCGACAGAAATTTGGTAGATTTTTTTTTATAATTAATGTACTGAATTATTGGTTTATAAAATTACAGTTGTTGCAGAACGTCACATGGGCCATTTGGTAATTTTTAGTGTAATACAAAAGCAGTGATGTATTTTATAAAATGTAAATGGGAGGGACTTGGCCTTTAATTTTTCTAATAATACGGACGTGGACCAAAATTTCTCTTAAGCATATATTTGTTATTCATATCACTCATCGATAAGGATGTACATAGGCGTTCGTACAAAGGATTGGGGAAAAAGACACACCACATGTCTTCCTACTCAATTAAGAGGTTATCTAGCAATAGCTTATAAGCAATAAAAGCAGCTTAAAAGTTGCATCGATAATTTGAAATGATTTATAACAACTTATTTATATTTATTTTTAAGTAGTAAATAAGTTGATAAATCATAAACTAATACTTGTTTATGATTTATTTCATATTTTATAATCGAATTTTAGCAAAATTTCTATTTACAATTTCTACGTACTTGCGAAAATAGTTTAACTTTATACTATTCAAAACTAATTAAGGGTCACTCTTCGAAACTCATTTTAAGAATACATGGATTAAAGATGCTCTTTTCAAATAAATATCATGTTGGTTTCAATCTGGATGGATCCAATAAACTCATTTTCAGTATTTTCTAAGACTTTAGGCCCAAAATGTGGGCTCCAATAAATAGCCCATTGGAATGCGACGTAAATAGTTCCATCACATTGTTTTGCTGGCAGAACAAAAGCAAACAAAATTTTAAGTTGGTATGTAATCCCTCTTATTTGTTTCTTCCATTGTTTTTTTATGGTACACGCCAACATGAGAGGACCCTACGACAAGGTGCATTGCTTTAATATTTGGCACTCTAAACTAAAAACAAAGTAGAGTAGGCAAATACAACGTCAATTCCCTAATCAGATAAGCCATGCATAGGTTATGGATTCTAACGAAGGATATCTTTGTCCAAAATTCTAATCAAACATTCATCCAAAGTGATATTTCTTCTTTCTTTTTTTTTTCCTTTTCCTTTTCTTTTTATCAATGTAAAAGGATGAAACCCTGCTTACAGTTCATCTTAGTTCAGGTAAATATTGAAAGTTCATGACAGATAATGACAACGATAATCAAAGTTTTATGTTCGTTTAAACCACATACACTATAGCACAAAAAGTAGTGGTGTCATCATCTGGTATAAACAGGGTTACATGTGATTTCCATTAACTCCTGTCTAATCATAGCATTGACAATTCATATGGAAGGTCAGGTGTTGAAACAAAATTCAATAGTTTCGATCATTCATTTCCTTTTTTGGAATAAAGCTCAATAATGGATTGATGATCTAGGTACATATGGATTTGATTTAACCTTAAGAATATAACAATTTGAAAAGAAATTTCATCTCTTTTTTAGTTAGAAGCAACTTTTATCTCTTCTACCAATATACCTGGATGTTCAAAATGCAATTTGTACAAGAATAAATTTAGTTTAAAAAGAAAAACCCTAAGATTGGTTAGTTTGAAAAACAAAAGTTTTAAAATTTAACCTGAATAACACTTAATATTATATTAATATAGCATACAAAATGCTATATTAAATTAGTATCGAATAAACAATATGTTAAATTAAACAAGCATCAAATTAAATGTACTAAATGGACTAAATATCAAATTAATATATCATTACACAATATAATAGTAATTTCATATAGTATTATATATATACAATACAAAGTTCTAAATTCTTTTTTATAGTTCATATAACATCTCTTTTGTTCGAATATTATATCAATATAGCATTCAGTGTAAAATAAATTTTAAAACTTATATTTTTCGTTCAAGAATGAAACCGAAGATTTTCTTTCTCCTTGATTTAATACAAATATATCATTTATTTAAGAAAAAAATAAGGGTACTTTTGGCACAAGTCCTTATTAAGTTTCAAAATTTACGAAAAGTCCTTCACTAAATTTCAGTGTAAATTAGGTCCCTGTTTTTTATTCACTATTATTGCAGAGCATGATGCAACATTTCATAAAAGTTGCTGACATTTCCGCAACATTTCTGTACACTGTGAACATAGTGTATGAAAGTTGCTGAAATATCAACACTTATTTATAAAAGTTGCTGATATTTCAGCAACATTTATGTACACTGTGAACACAGTTTATAAAAGTTGCTGAAATATCAGCACTTATTTATAAAAGTTGCTGATATTTCAGCAACATTTATGTACACTATGAACACAGTTTATGAAAGTTGCTGAAATATCAGCACTTATTTATAAAAGTTGCTGACATTTCAGCAATAATTTTTCTTTGTTTTTACAATAAAACTTTGACACAGATAGTTGCTGAAATATCAGCACTTATTTATAAAAGTTGCTGACATTTCAGCAATAATTTTTCTTCGTTTTCAGAAAACAGGGACCCGCTTTACAATGAAACTTTGACAGGAACCCGCTTTACAATATGAAAGTATGATAGGGATGCCTTCCTAATTTCCACAAAAAATAATACATATTACATTACATTTAATAAAAAAAAACTGTAACGTAAGGAGTACAGTAAAACTTACATAGTACAAGACTAAAAAGGGGAAGTGTGGTCGATCCATCTGAAGACGAATTCAAGGCAAATAAATGCAGCAAACACCAACCTGCATTGAATAAATGAATTCAGAAAGGCTCAAAATTGGGACTGCAGATGTTGATAACGATATATCAATATGACACTGTAGCAATTGTTCCTTTTGCATGCCTTGTTTGAGTACGTACAAAATTATGTAACTGTACATATGACGCGGTTTTCTGTTGCTCAATAGAAAACCTTAGGCAAAGTTAAATAATCAATCACGATTTTGAGGTAAAAATATTGCAACTGAAGCATATGACGTGAAGTACATTTAATTGTTGCATTGATTGCAAAAGGATTTCATTCATTTTTCAGATCAAATTGATTATTATTATCAAGTTTAACCTACAAGATTGCTTGTGTACCGTAGTTTGAAAGGCTAGATCATAAGTCAAATCGTGTTGGGACAAGATAATCATAAATATAATGGTTCAACCCACCTAACGTGAAAACCGAATTGATTGTTATTTTTTTATTTTTTTCTAAAAGAAAAGAGCTACAGATCCTTATTTTTTATGTTGTTATAAGAAAAATCCTTATAGAAATGAATATTTAAATTTGGTCACTATTTTTGAAAAATAAAAAACGAGAGGTGTCTTGCACTTTTTCGAAAGGGAATGCAGAATAGCTTGCACTTTTCTAATTTTAATTTTTTTCTCAAATTTTTGAAAATTTAAAAAAGCACAAGCTAGTTTGTGCTTTCTGATTTTGAATGTTTTTTTTTGAAAATTTTGACAATAACAAGTTAACTTGTGTTTTCTATCAAGAAAGCGCTAGTTTGCGCTTTCTGATTTTGAATTTTTTTTTTTATTTTTGAAAATTTAAAAAAATTTAAAAACCGCAAGTTAACTTACACTTTCTATCAGGAAAACGCAAACTTGTTTGCGCTTTCTGATTTAGAAAAAAACTGGGATCTAATTTAAATACTCATTGTTATAGTAACTTTTCTTGTAACAACATCAAAAATAGGGATCTTCTATGCAAAGCCCTTTTTTTTCTAATTCAAATGTAAAATCATTTAAGGTAAAAGTTTACCTAACTGATAAATTGAACTTTTATAAACAATTATTTTTGAACATATAATGATAAATATTAATTTAGAAAAATCTTATAACAATTTCTTTGGTGCCAAAATTTAAATTTCCTAATTTTTAAGATAAAAGAATTCTATTCGGCAATGGTTCATAAAATATACACTAATAATGTATCATGTCACTCAAAATTAAAAAGATAATCCAATGATTTGATGTCTGAGACTATGAAATTATTTCTTAAATTGATTATACCAAAAAAAAATTGAAGATTAAATCAATAACAGTTTGTAAAATTTAAAAAACTTTGTGATTCGAAGATGGTTTATGATTTTTTCAATGTTATAAAGTTAAACCATTGGTTCTTCCACGTATTTGGTTATTTCGTTTTCAAAAGCATGGTGCTGCTTCAAGGTTGACAGTCATCCATAGTTGAACTGTGGTTGTATCGATACTTTCAGACATTGCGTCTATTTTGTTACTCTCAAAGCATGCACCAGCAAGGGCTATCTACCTTTCAGGGTCAGAAGTGAATGTACTCCACAAAGATATAGTATAATGTGATTTGATAGGATAAAACATATGCCTACTTTTAACTGTTTAGTTACAAATATTACCTGTAACGGCTCCATTAATCAAGAATTTTGCATGCTTGGATGAAGACAGAATTAGGATGGCAGAGTGCTAGCTTGGTTCTAGCAGCTTAGGTTTCTGATTAGGTTTGGAAAGTAAGTATTGATTTAAGACAAAATACAACGATTTTAACACTGAATTTTAATTTATCTATTTCTACATTTCCTACTAAAGAGATCTACTAAAGAGATAAAATTGGATGAATTTAATCCTGCCAAAGAGAAAAAATTAATCGCATAATTTTTACACTACCTTTTACACATTAGGTTTGACTAGAATGTTGATCACGGTCCTGTACTTAATCCTATTCTTAATTACTTTGGAGTTAGACGTTCTGATGAAGCTATACGAATAACTGAGAGTATAAAACCATGTCTGAACTTCAAACATTCTAAATTTATAAGGTGGACAACAGAAATTTTTGCATAAAAAATGTATCAAAATAATAATAATAATAATAATAATAATAATAAAATGAAGTGGGGGAGAGCGACAGAGGATTCGATAGAGACATTCAAATGCAAATATGATCCCAATAGTCCCTTAGTTGAACAACCGACATACCAATATGTGCACATGGTGCTATCTAATTATACACTCAAGGTGATTTGTGGTGGTAATCGACTAAGGTGCATGAATAACACACATGTGAGTCTTGATATGAGCGCCTCATAAAATAGTGGCCATAACCAAAAATTATATGATAATAGTTCTAATATTCAAGAAATAAGACGACTAGTTCTGCAACATGTACATGGTCTCTAAAACTGTGTCTAACGCAGGCTATCAGTTAACCATATCCTATGCTCAAGGCATTGTTCGAACTCTCTGTCTCAACCTCTTTTTGACTTTTACATCGAATATGTTACGAGTCTGTACAGGTTTTATGTCCAATAAGATTCACTACTCTAGTTTACCATAGCAAGGTTTGCCCAAAAACATCAAACCATCTGATTTTGAATCCGATATTTAAAATCAAAAGGAAATTATCTGTACCCATTTGATTTAGATTAACAAATTAAAATCAGAAGTCCCGGATTCATGAATGTGTTCTTCTTGGTAAATTACAAGAAAGGGATTGAACTAGGTGAAACAAAAACCAAGATACTAACGAATAATCTTTTATTTAATTTAACTAATTAAATGTCATAAATAATGTTACTAAAAGTATGGGGTGTTACAATCTCCTCTTCTTAATAAATTTCATCCTCGAAATTACGATAAGGTACACAACAGATCAATCAAAAAGGCAAAACATTCTATCGAACAAATCAGGATAAGCATCTCTAATCCTGCTCTCAGTCTCCCAAGTACAGTCTCTCTCATCGTCGCTCCACTGGACTTTCACTAACCTGACTGTCTTGTTCCTTAGCCTTTTCTCATCTCTCGTGACTCTACGAACTGACTTTCTAATAGTCAAGTCTAGTTCTACTACTAAGTCATCTAACAAAGTCGGTGCAATAGTAGTCTTCGAGTCTCTAACACACTTCCTTAGTTGAGAAACATGGAAAACATTGTGGACTCCTTCCAAACTGTTCGGTAACTCTACTCTATATGCGACTTTCCCGATCCTCTCTATAATAGAAAATGGTCCTACGAATCTTGATGCCAACTTTCCTGATTTCCCGAATCGAATCACACCCTTCATCGGTGACACCTTAATAAACACATGGTCTCCAACAGAGAACTCCAAGTCTTTCTTTCTTTTATCTACATAACTCTTCTACCTAGATTGAGCCTCCTTCATCCTAGCTCGAATCAACTCAATCTTATTTGTAGCTTCTCCAACTAAATCTGGACCAAGAACCAACTTATCCCCGATCTCTAACCAACAAACGGAAGATTTGCATGGCCTTCCATACAAAGCTTCAAACGGTGTCATCCCTATACTAGTCTGATAACTATTGTTATACGAAAACTCGACTAAGTGTAGATGGTCTTTCCATGATCCCCCAAAATATAACACATAAGCTCGTAACAAATCTTCCAGGATGTTGTTAACTCTTTCCGTTGCCCATCAGTCTGTGGATGGTAAGTGGTACTCATCTTGAGCTTGGTTCCTAAAATATCCTGTAGACTCTTCCAGAACTCACTAGTGAACAAGGAATCTCTACCACTTACTATAATACTAGGAATTCCATGAAGTCTAACTACATTCTTCATAAATAACTTCGCCAAAACAGGTGTCGTCCTAGTTAACTTAATTGGAATGAAATGTGCACTCTTGGTCAGTCTATCCACTATGACCCATATACTTTCATTTCCTCTACTAGATATTGGCAACCCGTCTATAAAATCCATAGAAATAGAATCCCACTTCCATAGCAGAATATCTAGTGGCCGTAGCAACCCACTTGGCTTCTGATGTTCTGCCTTTACCTGTTGACAATTCAAACACTGCTTCACGCACAACCCTACATCCCTCTTCATACCTTCCCAGAAGAAACTCTCCTTCATGTCCTGATACATCTTAGTTCCTCCTCGATGAATATTGAACTTCAAACGACGGCATTCCTCCAAAACTTCCTTCCTAATGTCTCCTACTTTCAGAACACACAATCTTTATTCTTTCTCAACCACCCATTCTGGTCAAGACCAAAATCCTTTAAGTCATATCTCTCTGTTCCTTCCTTTAACTTTCTGGTCCTTTAAGCTAATACTGGATCCTCCTTCTGTTTAGAAGAAATCTTCTTGATCAATACTGGTCGAACTTCTAAACAAGACAACACAATAGATCCTCCACTAGACCCAGCCTCAAATCTCCACTGCACTCTACAAGTCGACAACGCTTCCAAATCCTTCCACTCAGCTATCATCGCCAATACTGCATTCTGATTCTTTCTGCTAAGCGCATCTGCAACTTTGTTGCGTTTCCCTGGTGTGTACTCAATTCCAAAATCATAAGCAGCAATAAACTCTAACCATCTCTGCCGTCTCATGTTCAGCCCTTTCTGAGAGAACAAGTACTTCAACGACTTATGATCCGTATACAAGTTAAACCTTTCTCCCAAAAGATAATGTCTCCATACCTTTAAAGAAAAAAATCACTGCAGCTAATTCCCAATCATGCGTTGGATATCTAACCTCATGCAGTCTAAGCTGTCAAGAAGCACAGGCAATCACTTTACCACTCTGCATCAACACAGCTCCTAATCCAGTTCCACACGCATCTATGTAAACTACCAATTCCTGATTTCCTTCCAGAACAACTAATAAAAGTGCATGGGTCAATAAGTGTTTCAAGCTCTGTAATGCTTCCTCACACTTATCGGTCCGCACAAACTTCACATCCTTCGCGTTAGCTTAGTCATCGGTGCTGCTAACTGCAAAAAATCCTTTATGAGTCTTCGATAATATCCAGCCAATCCAAGAAAACTCTTTATCTCAGTCACTATCTCGGGTCTCTTCAATTATTCTCCGCTTCAATCTTAGTCGGATCTACTGATAACTCTTTCTCTGAGACTACATGACCAATAAACTTCACTTCCTTCTTCCGGAAATGACACTTCCAAAACTTTGCCTTTAGCTGATTCTGCCTCAACGTCTCTAGCACAGTTCTAAGATGAACTTCATGCTTCCTTTCATTCTTAGAGTATATCAAAATATCATCTATGAAAACCAACACGAACCTATCCAAGTGCTCGCGGAAAACTCGGTTCATCAAATCCACAAATAATGCCGGCGCATTAGTTAGTCCGAACGACATCACTAACCATTCGTACGATCCATATCTTGTCCTAAACGCCGTCAAAGGAATACTATCCTCTTCTACTCTAAGCTGATGAAAACCTGTCGCCAAATCCAACTGAGAAAATACCTTAGCTCCATTGAACTGATCGAACAAATCGTCAATTCTAGGCAACGGATATCGATTCTTTATCGTCTTCTCATTCAACTTACGATAATCGATACATAATCTCAACGATCGGTCTGGCTTCTTAGCAAACACTAAGGTTGCTCCCCAAAGTGAACTACTCGACCTAATAAAACTCTTTCCTTCCAAATCCACCAATTGCACCTTCAACTCTCTCATCTCTGTAGGTGTCGTCGTGCTTGGCGGCCTACTCATTGGTTCTGTTCCAGGCACCAAATCTATCCGAAACTCAATGGCTCGTTTCGGTGGCAATCCTACTACATGCTCAAACACATCTGCGAATTCTCTAACCACGAAAACTCGATTCAACTCATTTTCTACCTCCACAACACCCAACAAAGCATTCACCTCACAGCTAGGTTCTTTTACAGTATATACTATCCGATCACTACAGTTGGGGTGTCTAAGTGATATTTTCCTATCATGGCAAAATATCCTAGCATCATACTTACTTAACCAATCCATACCCAAAATAATTCTGAACCCTACAAAGTCAAACACGTGCAAACTGCAAATAAAGGTATGACCTAACAAATCAAACTCTAAGTGGTCACACTTCATCCCAAGTGTCGCATACCGTCCTATCGGATTTCCAACCCTTAAGGAAGTAACTAAGCATGTTGATTCTAGGTTAAGCTTATCTACCAAACAACGAGATAAAAAAGAATGCGACGCACTAGTATTAAACAGAACGCTAACAGACATACCATGGATCTGAAGCGTACCTCCCAACACTGCCTTCCCTTTCTCCTACGTTGTTGGTCCTGAAGCTGCAGGCTCCAATGCAAATACCTTGCCCCTTCCATCCTTAACAGGCTCTTTGCATTGATTCTTATAAAAACCAATCCGATCATAGTTGAAGCACCTGATGTCCTTCTTCCCGATCACTTCCTTCGCCTTTCCAGTACGACACTCATTCGAAAAATGCCCCTTCTTATCGCACTTAAAGCAAACAACCTCAGACTTTCCTTTCTTTGCTGCTCCACCTTTCTGAGCAACCGTCTTATGAAAGAACTTCCTTTTCTGACTCTGCCCAACCTGGACCTCCTTCGCCTTATTCTTTTCCAAAGAATCAAGCATCTCTTCGTGTCTTAAAGCCATCTCAACTACGGCATCACAAGGATCTCTGATATGAGGTAAAGTAGTCCTGGCCAACTCAGGCTTCAACCCCCTAATGAATTTCTCATTCCTCTTCATCACGGTATCCACAGTAGCATACCCATATCTTGCCAACTCCTCAAATATTCTAGCATACTCCAAAATAGACATCTCTCCTTGCTCTAACTCAGCGAACTTTCTGAGCAAAGCAGACCGCGCCATCACAGACCTCTCCTAGAATCTCCTCCTAAACTCAGCCCACGTCATCGTCTCTTTATCCACTCCAGCCGTCACACTATTCCACCAGAATAAAGCTGCTTCCTAAAGTTGTCTCGAAGCAAGCCTTCATTTTTTCTCATCATTGAGCCCCAAATCAGCAAATATCCTTTCACAATGCAGCAACCAGTTCTCCACTTCTATAGCAACTTCAGTTCCAATAAATGCTCCCCTCCAAGCCTGACATAGTCCCTACTCAGAATAGCATAATGGTTGACCACGGAGCTTCCTGAACTCCTACTCTAGCATTTCCTCCAACCACACCAGCAGCAATTCCAACTTACATCATATTCATGAAAAATTGATACATAGCTCCCATATCCACTTGTGGGACTCCAGCACCAACATTCCCCGCTTGTGCCTGACCTTGGTTCCTTCTATTATTCGATCTGGCATTTACATTTGTGGTGGTGCTTCCTCAAAGATTCACTCTTCCACTTCTAGCATCGATATCTGTATTCAAGCCTCGTGAGATACAAAAGAATAGCCTAAGAGAGATAGGAAACTAGAGATATAGCGTATACTTATATATAGCAAGTATAAGTACGTTACTATAGTTTTATCCCATACCTCGATCATAACTCTAATTCCTATGTATTATGTTTTCAAAAATCATTTTTAGTTAAAGTTTTTCATAAATCTATGCTCTGATACTAAGTTGTAACATCCTCTATCTGGAGGCCTGAAGCTAAGCGCTACAGATGCTGCAGTCATCCATAGTATTAACTTTCGGTGACCAAATATGGTAATGTTAATGGTATCCATAATATCAGAAGCACTTGAATATGAAATAAAAACATCACAGATTAAAACATTCTTCGGATTACATTTCAAAACAAATTTTCATATCCAAGTTACATAATCCCAAAATCGTTTCCTAGGTAAAGATCAAATATAATTATTACAAAATACGCCAAGATCGACATATGATGATGTCCCATTGGTTGACCAGAGTACTATATAGTCATACCGACATAACACAACACAACGGAATCAAACAAAATAAAATAGCAACTCCTAAATAGCTATCCTTCAGCCACTTGCTCGTCTCCGGAAGCTTTATTCGCCAACCTACTAATAACCTGTAAACCTCAACCCTTAGCCTACTCAAATCAATTTTGAGCACCCGAGAGTTTAAGGGGAAAAACATAAACTTCGAGTCGGACATAAAGCCTGGTATGAATAATACTATACATCTCAGTTATTTGATATTAAGTGAGACCAAGCCTCTTAGCGGAACGGGTTTCCCTCACTAATATCCTTTTAAAAAATATCTTTTGCAAACCTTTATCATGTGACCAAAACTGGTTAAAACTGTAAAGAATTATTATGTAAACATACATATCAGGTAACAAATGAACTATCTATCCGAACACTATAGTTTTGTTTGGCTAACTACTAACATTTGGTTGACTCGGGCCTACCAGATAATATAAACAAAATAATCTAACACATGTTAGATACTCCTCTTCTAGATGGTCTGTCCTTATCTATCTATTAAATACTCCTCTTCTGGACGGTTTGTCCCTAACTTAACTTCTCCCAGGATCACCTGATCCTAATGGTTTTGCGGACTTACCAATAACCTATCTATGTACAAATATATATTCCCTTCTGCGTGTAATCATCATTTTAGTCTTACATGTGACAAAGCCCCACACACTGGAATTTTGGACTAAATTAGATAGGGTTAATAGCTAATGTATAGGGCGTGACCCTATACCAGTCTCATCGGATATTCTAATATCTAAGTCATTTTACTTAGGGTAATCTTCCCAAAATTTTCCTTGAAAACATTTTCATCTCAAATTGATTAAAAACCTTTAAACCAAACTTAAACAAGGAAAATACATATACTCTATGCTTTACTCAAAATCACCTTGCCATGTTATATATACTTTACGCAAATCTTTGTTGATGAACACATTTAAACCTTTGAAAGTACCCCTTTCGAATCTATTGATAGTACCCCTTTCGAAACCAAGTAAAACCCTTCTTTATAACCTAGGACGAAAGCTAAAACCCTCCTTTCGAAACCATTCAATCTTCCTTTCGAAAACACTTGAAAAACCTTTCCTTCGAAAGCTATAAAACCTAAGACATCCTATCTTTAAAACACATTAAAATTTGCCCTTCGAAAACTTTGGAAAATCAATCCTTTCAGACCTTTCGAAACCATTGGGAACGATCCCTTCGAAACCTTCATTTAAAACCTTTCGAAATCATCAAAACATTTGTAAACAACACCTTTCGAAAGCATTGGGTTCAATTTAAAACATGTGGAAACACCTTTCGAAACCATTAAAACCATCTTTTTCGAAACCTTTGGGTTATACTTCAATAGAGCAAAAGGGTCATTAAACCATTTAAGTCGAAAGCCTTTCTTTCGAAAGCAATTCCTAAGTAAAGAAGTGATGGTGTCGAAACCAACCTTCCGAAAGCATTGGAGAATTGGTTAAGTTTTAAAATAAAGTATACCTTCCGAAACCATTGACTTCGAAAGGTAGGAAAAGCGGCAGCTAAGGACTTCGACCTAGTCGAAAGCATATACTTAAAACAAAGGTGCATCCTCTTAAAACCATTCTTTTAAAACCATTAACCTAGTCGAAAGCAAACCAAGTCGAAAGCTATACCATCGAAAGCAAAGCAGGCGCATTTTCATTTAAAATAAAGCAGCACTTCGACCCCTTCGGAACCCCCGGTTTCGACCTCATACCTTCCGCCTTCTTTCCAATTCGCTGCGCACCAAGTCTTTGATGCCATGCGCATTGGTTTCGATGGTGATGGAGGTGGGGAAACTAAGTCGAAAGCCACCTAAGATGGAAGCAGGGTGCCGAAAGTTGAGAAACATGTAATTTGCATGTAAAATTGATTTTTAACCTTTTTAAGTGATTTTTTAACTAACATGCCTTGTTTGTCAAAATCTTATTGGATGCAAATTTTCTTTTCTAAAAGCACTACCAATATTTCAAAAATAAACAATTTAGATCATTTACAAAATACTCCTTCTTCTTTTCTAAATATATAAAACATTTAAGTCCCATACCTTAAATAATTTTATATATTCATCAAAACAATTAGAAAAATTATACAAAATTCCAGAAAATCATTTTTAATATGTTTAACATATATTAATTTCAGACCCAAAATATTAATTATTTAGCCGTAAATAATTTAAAACAAAATAATCATTTTCTACACTAGAAAATTAATATAAAATCCACATCAATTCAGAAAATTATGAAAATTAAAACCCATCTCTAAAAATCATTTCTGACTAAAATCGCAAGGCATTTGGACGTCATTAAATATGGTTTTCGCATTAAAACATTTCATAAAATCTATATGAATAAGCATAAATCATCAACAAGCATATATAAACATTTAATCATTCAAAAACATGGCATAATCATGCAAAATACTTTGGATTCATCTTAAAACAATTAGAAAAATGAGATGTAGTCATTATTCACCTGTGCTTTGAGATTAAGGATGTGATATTTGTTCTTAATTAAGTGATTTGATTCTTCCTCTTGAAATCCTAGCTTTTTTCTTCTCTTGAGCTTGCTAATGGTGGTCGGCCTTAGCGTATATTTTTGTTTGTGAATGTATGAATGAGCGTGTGAATTATATAGCCTAAGAGGTTAGAGTATAAGAATAATGTTTTTCCTATATTGCCCCTTACCTATTTACCATAACAGTTCATTTTTATTCTTTAGTTCATTGTTAACATGGCACGGCTACCCCTTATTTAATCACAAATCTCAATCCATTAATCAACTTATATTATTTTATTTTATTTAACTAATTAAATGTCCTAAATAACGTTACTAAAAATATAGGGTGTTACATTACCCATCACTCCTAGGCTTCAAAGGTTACATGCATCTTCTATAACCGTGCATCATATGAAATGGCACTATGTGAAAACACAGGAAGAAGGTACATTAACACACCCAGTTGATGGAGAAGCATGGAAGCATTATGATAAGACATACCCCGCTTTCACGACGGAGATCCGTAATGTTAGACTTGGTTTATGTACGGATGGATTTTCACTGTTCTCTCAATTTGGTTCAAAATATTCATCTTGGCCTATAACCGTTACACCTTACAATTTACCTTCGTGGATGTATATGAAAACTCCGTATATGTTTCTCACTATTGTCATCCCTGGCCCTGATGATCTGACATAAGGAATCGACGTATATTTACAACCGTTGATTGAAGAGTTGAAAACATTGCGGTATGAAGGTGTTAAAACATACGACATTTCAAAAAAAAAAGGATATTTGTATGTTTGTTTCTCTACTGTGGACTATAAGCGATTTTCCTTCGTATGCAATGCTTCTGGGTTGGAGTATGGCTGGTCATCTAGCTTGTCCTTATTGCATGGAAGAAACACGAGCATTTTCTTTACCACAAGGGAAGAAAATTTCATGGCTTGACTATCATCGGTGTTTTCTTCATATTAATCATCCTTTTAGAAAATATAAAAAAACCTTAACAAGTAATAGACTTAAGACCTTGCAATCACCAATGATTTGGTCAAGCGAAGATATTTATGACCTTGTAAAGGATTATCCAAAGATACATGAAATTGGCGAACTACTGCAGCGCGTACCTCGACATCGCGAGTGCTCTACATTGGTGGCGAAACCCTAGCTCTACGTCGCTCTGGTTTAGGTCGCGAACGACCTAGTTCTACGTCGCCTCCAGCCCTAAATTGCGAATTCTTATGTCGCGAGCAGTCAGGTCGCGAGCTCCAGATTGGCATGCCACTCCTCCTTAAATCGCGAAGAAACGCAGTAGGTCGCAAATTCGATTTACTATGTCGCGAGAAGATCACTAGGTCGCGAACTACATCCAGCCTTAGGTCGCGAGAAGATCACTAGGTCGCTTCTATGCTTCTTCCTTTAGGTCGCTGATGAATTGTAAGTCGCGAACTTCTTTAGGTCGCTGAAAATTGTAAGTCGTGAAGCAGAGAAGAAGAGTTAGGTCGCGAGATTCGTGAAGCAGAGCAGAAGAGTTAGGTCGCGAGATTTTCTTAAGTCGTGGCTGTATTTGTTTGTTAGGTCGCTATTGTATAGGTCGTACTTTCTTATGTCGTTTGTTTTGTAAGTCGTTGTGAAGTGTTGTAATTTTCTTAAGTCTTGTGTTGTGTTGTAAACCCTATAAATAGTGTGATGTCATTGTAAAGTTGTTGTTGAATTTGAATAAAATTTCTTTTGTGTGCTCTTGTGCCACCATTAAAATTGGTAGTTGAGTGTTATCTCCTATCTCCACCTTCGGATATTCGAGTGCGCTCGAATCAACAATTTTTGAAGCCGATTCACAGAATCTAGTGCGCTAGATCAACGTTCGAAGAATCGTAGATCTTCTCTCACGGCATCGTGCGCGATCAATGTGTCGAAGATAGCTAAAGTCCGGTATCTCACGAGATCAACGGATTAGAGCATTTGGGTATTTTCAATCCATCGATTCTACATCAATTCACCGATTAATTCCGCTAATCGGATTGGATCCTGGACGGATTCGATTGACATCGTTGAATTCGCTTATCACGCTGCGTCATTTGGTATCAGAGCTAGATCGCAAGGAGTTTGCGTAGATTTTTGGAGTTTGTGCGAGATTTGCATCATTTGGAGAATTGGGTTCTCGAGATTTTGAAGAGATTTGTTCGTTTGGTGACTTTTGAAGATTTCAACAAGTGGGTAGTTTTGATTTGAAGATTTTTAGATCGAAGTGAAGTTTTTGTTGGAATTTGTTGAAGAGTGATCATGCCTCCGAGAAGAGCTAACAGTTATCGCAACATTGATGCTTTGTATGGGAGAGAAGAGGCCGATGAGATGAAGCAAAGAATTAACGAAAACTTTAATGAGAAGCTTAATGAAGGAATTGGTCGATTAGAGAGAATGGTGTTGGAGATGAATCAAAATCAGAGAAGGGTTTCACCTGAATCTAACCATGGGGGAAGTAGAGTTTCACCACATTCAAATCGAGAGAGAAGTGTTGATAGTGATCATAGAAGTGTGGATCGAGATTGTGATAGAAATGTTGATGATCGAAATCGTGATAGAAATGTGAATGATCGTGATCGGAAGAATCGTAGATCTTCTCTCGTGGCATCGTGCGCGATCAACGTGTCGAAGATAGCTAAAGTCCGGTATCTCGCGAGATCAACGGATTAGAGCATTTGGGTATTTTCAATCCATCGATTCTACATCAATTCACCGATTAATTCCGCTAATCGGATTGGATCCTGGACGGATTCGATTGACATCATCGAATTCGCTTATCGCGCTGCATCATTTGGTATCAGAGCTTGTTTAACCCCGAAGCAGGAAGAGGAGTCGAGTTGGTTGAGGAGTAACATTTTTCAGTCAACGTGCACTATTTTGGGGAAGGTCTGTAAATTTGTCATTGACGCTGGGAGTTGTGATAATATCATTTCAATGGAAGCTGTGAGGAAGTGGAAAACGGAGAAACATCCTAGTCCTTATAAACTTGCTTGGTTGAGGAAAGGAGGAGAAGTGAAAGTAGAGAGGCGAGCTCATGTTCCATTTTCCATTGGAAGAAATACAAAGATGAGATTTGGTGTGACGTGGTTGACATGGATGTTTGCCATTGGCTGTTGGGAAGGCCGTGGCAGTACGATCGGGAGGTACAACATAATGGTCGAACAAATAGCTACAGTTTCTTGTTCGAGGGCACGAAAATCACTTTAGTTCCGAAGAAGCGACAACAGAATGAGAACAAGCTGGAGGAGATTGAGGAATTGAAGACTTTGTTGTCCTTGAAGGATTTCGTGGAAGAGGTAGATGAGAGCCCTGAAGTTTTTATGTTGATTGGGCATGAAAGCAGTGAAGTTACTGAAGTTCCAGAGGAAGTGAAGCCAGTTTTGGAGGAATTCAAAGATGTGTTTCCAGACGAGTTGCCGAAGGAGTTACCACCGCTTAGAGACATACAGCATCAGATTGACTTGGTGCCAGTTGCTGCATTGCCTCATAGACCGCACTATCGGATGAGTCCAAAAGAACACGAGGAGTTGAGAAGACAGGTGGAGGAATTACTGGAACAAGGGCGTGTTCAGGAGAGTTTGAGTCCTTGTGCAGTGCCAGCTTTGTTGGTGCCGAAGAAGGATGGAACGTGGAGAATGTGCACAGATAGTAGAGCATTGAATAAGATTACGGTGTGATATCGATTTCCTATGCCGAGACTGGATGATCTGTTGGATCAGTTGAGCGGTGCTGTTGTGTTTTCGAAGATTGACTTGAAAAGTGGATACCATCAGATTCGTATTAGACCGGGTGATGAGTGGAAGACTGCTTTTAAAACTCGGGAGGGTCTGTACGAATGGTTGGTGATGCCATTTGGCTTGTCAAATGCTCCGAGTACATTCATGAGAGTCATGAACCAGATTTTTCGACCATTTATCGGGAAGTTCGTAGTGGTATATTTTGATGACATCTTGATCTACAGTGGAAGCACTGAAGAACACCTACAGCATTTGCGGGAAGTGTTGTCGGTTTTACGACGTGAGGAATTTTATGCTGCAACGAAGAAGTGTACCTTCATGACTACAAGTATTCTATTCTTGGGCTATATTGTGTCGAAGGAAGGTATTCAAGTTGATCAGAGTAAAGTTGAAGCTATTTGAAATTGGCCACAGCCTAAGACAATAACAGAAGTGAGGATTTTTCATGGTTTAGCATCATTCTACCAAAGATTCATTCCACACTTCAGTAGCTTGATGGCACCAGTTATGGAATGTATGAAAGGGAAGAAGTTTGTTTGGACTGAAGAGGCTGATTCTGCTTTTCAGAGAATCAAGACACTCTTGACCACAACGCCCATTCTTAGATACCCGGACTTTCAGTTACTCTTTGAGCTAACTACTGATGCATCTAAGGTTGGAATTGGGGGAACGTTGAGTCAAAGGGGTCATCCTATTGCCTACTTTAGTGAGAAACCGACGGGAGCTAAAACGAGATACAGTACTTATGACTTGGAATTCTATGCTATAGTCCAAGCCATAAAGCATTGGAGACACTAACTATTTCATAAAGAATTTGTGCTATACACTGACCATGAAGCTTTGAAACATTTGCAGGGGCAAGATAAAATTTCAGCAAGGCATGCTTCGTGGGTTGCTTATTTACAATAGTTTACTTTCGTTGTGAAGCACAAATCAGGAGTTACTAACCGAGTTGCCGATGCATTAAGCCGTAGAAATCATTTGCTGACAACTATGCGAGTGGAAGTAGTGGGATTTGACTTGTTGCCAGAGTTGCTTATTTCAGATTCTTATTTTGCGAAAGTGCTGGATCAGGTGCAGGAAAGGGAGTTCTGATGATTTTGTGATGAAAGATGGATTCTTGTTCAGAGGAAATCGATTGTGTATTCCGGATTGTAGCTTGAGGTTGAAGATTGTCAAAGAACTGCATGAAGAGGGTCACGTGGGCAGAGATCGTACCTTGCAGTTGGTGTCACAATCTTATTTCTGGTCGTCGATGAGAAAAGAAGTTGAAAGATTTGTGCAGAGATGTCACAGATGTCAAGTTTCCAAGGGGACAGCTACGAATGCAGGATTGTATATGCCATTACCCGTGCCTACTAGACCATGGGTTGATATCAACATGGGTTTTGTTTTGGGATTGTCAAGAACTCAGCGAGGGAATGATTCAATATATTTTGTAGTGGACAGGTTTTCGAAAATGGCACATTTTATAGCCTGTAAAAAGACCGTTGATGCAGTCTGTGTTGCTCAATTGTTCTTTAAAGAAGTGTATCGACTACATGGGCTACCTGAATCCATTGTTTCTGACCGAGATACGCGATTTCTAAGTCATTTTTGGTTGAGTCTGTGGAAGATGGTTGGAACGAAACTGAATTTTAGTAGCGCCTATCATCCTCAAACAGATGGGCAAACGGAAGTGGTGAATAGATCGTTGGGAAACTTGTTGCGATGTCTTGTGCAGGATAATTTGAAAAGTTGGGATATGAAGTTGTGTTAGGCAGAGTTTGCTCATAACCATGCTGTTAACCGAAGCACTGGTTACAGTCCATTTCAAGTTGTATATTCAAGCTTGCCAAAGGGGCCGTTGGATTTAACGGTAGTGCCACAACCGAAAGGAGTGATTAAGCGGGCGTTAGATTTCATTGATGAGTTGAAAGATTGTCATAGAATCGTTCAGGAACGTTTGGAGAAGACGAATGAGAAGTATAAAAGAGTTGTAGATAAAAAGAAAAGAAGTGTGGAATTCAACGAGGGTGATTGGGTGTATGCTGTGTTAACGAAGGATCGTTTCCCAGTGGGTGCTTATAACAAGTTCAAAGCCCGAAAGATTGGTCCAGTAGAAATTATAAAACAGATCAATGAAAATGCTTATAGGTTGAAGCTGCCAGAGGATGTTTACACTTCTGACGTGTTTAATGTTAGACATCTTATACCTTATTATGGAGATGAACAACCCAATGGGGAAGAACTTTTAAATTCAAGACGAATTTTTCTCAACCTGGGGAGGATGATGCAGCGCGTACCTCGACATCGCGAGTGCTCTACATTGGTGGCGAAAACCTAGCTCTACGTCGCTCTGGTTTAGGTCGCGAACGACCTAGTTCTACGTCGCCTCCAGCCCTAAATTGCGAATTCTTATGTCGCGAGCTCCAGATTGGCATGCCGCTCCTCCTTAAATCGCGAAGAAACGCAGTAGGTCGCGAATTCGATTTACAATATCGCGAGAAGATCACTAGGTCGCGAACTACATCCAGCCTTAGGTCGCAAGAAGATCACTAGGTCGCTGCTATGCTTCTTCCTTTAGGTCGCTGATGAATTGTAAGTCGCGAACTTCTTTAGGTCGCTGAAAATTGTAAGTCGCGAAGCAGAGCAGAAGAGTTAGGTCGCGAGATTCACGAAGCAGAGCAGAAGAGTTAGGTCGCAAGATTTTCTTAAGTCGTGGCTGTATTTGTTTGTTAGGTCGCTATTGTATAGGTCGTACTTTCTTATGTCGTTTGTTTTGTAAGTCGTTGTGAAGTGTTGTAATTTTCTTAAGTCTTGTGTTGTGTTGTAAACCCTATAAATAGGGATGTGATGTCATTGTAAAGTTGTTGTTGAATTTGAATAAAATTTCTTTTGTGTGCTCTTGTGCCACCATTAAAATTGGTAGTTGAGTGTTATCTCCTATCTCCACCTTCGGATATTCGAGTGCGCTCGAATCAACAATTGTTGAAGCCGATTCACGAAATCTAGTGCACTAGATCAACGTTCGAAGAATCGTAGATCTTCTCTCACGGCATCGTGCACGATCAACGTGTCGAAGATAGCTAAAGTCTGGTATCTCGCGAGATCAACGGATTAGAGCATTTGGGTATTTTCAATCCATCGATTCTACATCAATTCACCGATTAATTCCGCTAATCGGATTGGATCCTGGACGGATTCGATTGACATCGTCGAATTCGCTTATCACGCTGCATCACGAACCAATTGAAATTCACGGTAAATCGACGATTCATAATTGGTGCAGACAAAGTATATTTTAGGAGTTACCTTATTGGAAAATCTCCAAATTCGTCATAATGTCAACGTGATGCACAACGAGAAAAATGTGTTCGATAATGTATTTAACACAGTTTCGAATGTTAAAGGAAAGACTAAAGACAATTTGAAATCAAGACATGATATAGAGGCAATATGTAATCGTCCTGAGCTTCATATGAAGCCAAATGAAATAAAAACCCCAAAGCATGCTATGAGCTAGACAGTAACCAAGTTAAAGTACTAGTAAAGTAGGTGGAAGGATTAATATTTCCTGATGGGATTTTCTTTAATCTTCGTAGATATGTCGACTATAAGAACGATAAACTGAGTGGGATGAAAAATCATGATTTGTTACCCCGCCTTTTGGTCAAGGCTGGGATATCAACAAATTGGCTAAAAAGGATGGATATCGGGATTGAAGATCGATTGGAAACAAGGCTATGATCGATACTATCAAAATTGGACCAAGCTCCAATCAAGGTGGGATTGATCAGGAATGATATACAGGGCTCGGTGAGGCTACAATTCGAATTTCAGGTTAATCGGAGTTAATATGCTCAACTTATGGATGGATCAATACTCACGAAAAACCAATTCGTACTGATACTTTCGTATCGATCAAGGTGGACATGGCAGTATGCTTCGGATCAATACATCCATATCGATGCTTTCATATCGATGCTTTCGTATCGATCAAGATGGATATGGATAGGGACAACACACTTTGCACCTTGCTTCGGATCGACCATAATATGTATCAATCCAAACTCAGATTGATACGAAGGCATATGCTTCACCAAAACGCTTGGGGCCGATACGGAAGAAGAATGCTGGATGGATACGAAAAGCACTTAGGAGCCACTTCGTATCGATCGCATTCGTATCGATCAATACGAAGGAACCAGTCAAGGGAAGGAGCGCATCGCATGGAACAAGGCGCAAGACTCGGATGGATGGTGGTATGATGGATACGAAGGTGATCGATACGAAGCCTTCAGCCACCCTAGCAATCTCAATCTTAGATCGATCATAACTTTCAAACTACAAATCCAAATGCCATGAAATTTTCACAGAAACTTGCATATAATCTCAAGAACGACCATGATCGATCTCAGCTCGATTGGACCATTTCTTGATGGATACGAAGACAACATGGATCAATCTTGGATCGATCCCAAACCACTCCAGATCGATTATGTAGGCCCACCTACACATGAGAAAGGGTATTCCAAGATTCAAGGTAGATATTTCCAGCTCCGCACCTATAAATAGCACCTCCATTGCAACAAATGGGGGGAGGGATCTTCCTATTCTTTTTGGATAAACTCTGCTATTTTGGTTATTGATATTCAAAGGATTGTAACTGTAATCACAGTATAAAAGGAATAAAAGGATCAATTCAAAGTGGACGAAGACCGGAGATAGCCGAACCACTATAAATATTGTGTCTTCTCTTACTTTCTTTCATTTGAATTTTGATATTTCTTCATTTTTACTCTCTATATCATCTGGATCTGAGATCTGTGACTGGATACTAAGGATTTGTGTGTGAACACTGGTGCTTTCATTACATTCGGGGTTTGTGGCCAATTTTGGTGCAAACACTTTGGTGCTTTCACCGAGGAGACTAGCACCCGCTATATCGGATTTGGAGTTCAGATTTGGAAAGCTAAAGGATCGGATCTAGATGGAACCATGGTTAGGCAATCGACTAGAAGGGCATTACCAAAGAGGAGCCATCAAGAGGGAAGTCAAGAGGCTTCATCCGGAGTTGGAGCAGATCAGGCATCCATCTACATCATAAGGGATGAGATGCCGACTATAATGGATTCCATGCAGGATCGGTTGCTGAGAAGGCAAGAGGAGATGATCCAAAACCATTTCAGACAGTTTGGACAAGCAGGAGCAGCAGGAGTTGCCGGAGCACAAATCCATGTAGTTGGTTTAGAGGGACTCAACATGCAACTAGATAGAGTAGTTCAGCAAGGGGCGGTCCCCAATCAACACACAGCTACCAATCTGGATGGATCTAGACTCGGGGACACACCCCTGTGTAATGCTGGTCCAATTCATGGAAGAATGCCAGAAGACGCTACACAGCCCGGCGCTAACAGGAATACAGGAGTGCGTAACGAGGAGTACGTACCAGAATTCCCTCAAGGACTTAGGGGGGAGTTAGGAAATGAAGACGGGGGACAACCCTTGGTGGACAACACTGGATTGGCTGAAATTATCAGGCGAACTATGCACAGAGGTTTGACGAACAGAGATCTGGAAAGAGTAAATAGGAGTCCATTCACCCGTAACATCAGGATTGCTAGGAATCCACCAGAGTTCAAGCTGCCTACTCTAGAAGTATACAATGGTAGAACAGATCCTACCGATCATTTGATGAGGTACACAAGACACATGGAAGTGCTTGGGTCATCGGAGGAGGTTATGGCCCAATGTTTCCCCATGTACTTAACGGATATAGCTGCTATGTGGTTTAGGCAGTGGGAATATGGATCTATTAGGACATGGACAGAATTGGTGGACAAGTTTTTGAAGCAGTTTCGGGTTCAAATCAAAAGGCCGAAAAATGTGATGACACTAACGTTAATAAAACAGAGGACATGAGAGTCACTTAGGACTTTCTTAACCAAGGTTTAATGCGGCAGTTGCTTCGGTGGATCGGGTGGATCCATCAATGGTTCTAATGGCGGCAGTGTCAGGAGTCAGAGACAACTCGGATTTTAAAATATCGTTGGTACGGGATCCACCAATGGATCTCGGGGAATTCTTTCATGAGGCCGAGAGATTTCTTCGACAAGAGGTTGCAAGTTTGGATATGAAACTAAAGGAAGTAAACATGGTCAAGGATGGAGGACCATCCGGTGAAAGCTCGGGTAAGGAAAAGGATAAACAGAAGAGGAAGTCGGATGATGATTCTAGCAGAGCAAGGAAGCGCCAAGGAGAACCAAGATTCTCCACTTACATACGACTGAATGAGACACTGGAATGGATATACATGGAAACTCGGGATCGCCTTCCTTATCGAAGGCCAGCAAGGAGGGAACCCTCGGAACGCGAGAGTGCATCGGGAAGGCATTGTCTCTTTCATGACCTGGACAAGCATGATACTAACAGCTGCTGGCATCTAAAGGATATTATCGAAGAGCACCTAAGGAGTGGTCAGTTGCGGCAATATGTCGGGACTCGGAATACGGCGCTGGAATAGGAGCAACCACCATCTACCTCAATCAACGACGACGCGAGGCCCAGGAATAATGGTCGGGTGGTCATCAACTGATCGGGGTGGTATGGAATAAGTAGCAAACTCTGGGTAGACGACTAAGTCACTTACTCATGTATGGGGACGGAGATAGCCCCTAGGCATGCTCTGAGATGATGATAAACCATGATGCTCTAATTTGTGAAATCTGCATTTTCTTTCTGATTTGGACATTTGCTTTTTTCTGGTTTGGTTTTGGAGTTTAGTTTGGACTCTTGGTTTTGTGGATTTTCTAGTTTGGATGCTTGTCTTTTGGTTTGGATCTTGGTTTGGATTTTTGATATGGATTTCTAGTTTTTTGATTTGATTTGGATTTCGGATTGGATTTTCATCTATTTTTTGGTAAAAAGGTCGTCGGATATGGATTATGCCTGGCAAGGGGTAAGTCGCTTCATCCGAATGTGGCGAATCGGCTTATTCAAGTCATCGAGTATGGGCTATGCTCGGCAAGGGTCTGGAGAGACTAGGATTCGGCTTAGGACTTAAGCTACGACATTACTCAACGTTCAGGGACACTGAACCAAGATCACCGTGGATCTAGGACTTATGCTAAGGCATTGCTTAATACAGGTCGTCGAGTGTGGATTACGCTTGGCAAGAACCCGAAGAGGTTATGGATTCAGAAATTGGCTATGAGCAGCTAAGGATTTGGGCATGAACCCGAAGTGGTCTCGGATTTGGCTAAGGGCTCGGAGCGGTCCCAAATTTGGATATCGACCTGGAGAGGTCATGGATTTGGTTATTGGTTACTGGATATGGATGGATGAGAACTCGGTTGTTAGGTTCGGATGGATATGGGACTGGTTAAGGATTTGGTTACTAGATTCAGAATCGGATATCGACTCAGAGCAATCGCGGATTTGGATAAGGATATGGCTATAACACATGGATAGAATGGATTGGTAATGGATTGGATTATTGACGGGATGATATGGCTATGGACGGAATATGGGATTTGGATGTCGGATTTAAAACTATTCAAAACACGCCTTCCTACTGCAAGACATGTTTTGGGGGGGCAAATGTTACCCCGCCTTTTGGTCAAGGCTGGGATATCAACAAATTGGCTAAAAAGGATGGATATTAGGATTGAAGATCGATTGGAAACAAGGCTATGATCGTTACCGTCAAAATTGGGCCGAGCTCCAATCAAGGTGGGATCGGTCAAGAATGACAAGGCTCGGTGAGGCTATAATTCGAATTTCAGGTCAATCGGAGTTCATATGCTCAAGTTATGGATGGATCAATATTCACGAAAAACCAATTCATATCGATACTTTTGTATCCATCAAGGTGGACATGGCAGTATGCTTCAGATCGATACATCCGTATCGATGCTTCCATATCGATGCTTTCGTATCGATCGAGATGGATATGGATATGGACAACACACTTTGCACCTTGCTTCGGATCGATCACAGTACGTATCGATCCAACTCAGATTGATACGAAGGCATATGCTTCACCAAAATGCTTGGGGCCGATACGAAAGAAGGATGCTGGATGGATACGAAAAGCACTCAGGAGCCACTTCGTATCGATCGCGTTCGTATCGATCGATACGAAGGAACCGATCGAGGAAAGGAGCGCATCGCATGGATCAAGGCGCAAGACTCGGATGGATGGTGGTATGGTGGATACGAAGGTGATCGATACAAATCGATCGATACGAAGCCTTTAGCCTCCCTAGCAATCTCAATCTTGGATCGATCATAACTCTCAAACTACAAATCCAAATGCCATGAAATTTTTCCAGAAGCTTGCATATCATCTCAAGAACGACCATGCTCGATCTCAGCTCGATTGAACCATTTCTTGATGGATACGAAGACAACATGGATCGATCTTGGATCGATCCCAAACCACTCCAGATCGATTATGTGGGCCCACCTGCACATGAGAAAGGGTATTCCAAGATTCAAGACAGATATTTCCAGTTTCGCACCTATAAATAACACCTCCATTGCAACAAATGGAGGGATCTTCCTCTTCTTTTTTGGAAAAACTCTGCCATTTTTGTTATTAATATTCAAAGGATTGTAACTGTAATCACGGTATAAAAGGAATAAAAGGATCAACTCAAAGTGGACGTAGGCCGGAGATAGCCAAACCACTATAAATCTTGTGTCTTCTCTTACTTCTTTCATTTGAATTTTGTTATTTCTTCATTTTTACTCTCTACATCATATGGATCTGAGATCTGTGACTTGATACTTAGGATTTGTGTGTGAACACTGGTGCTTTCATTACATTCGGGGTTTGTGGCCAATTTTGGCGCAAACATGATTGTCATGTAATGATGGAACATTTGTTTCCTGTCACTTTCAAAAAACTATTGCCCCATAAAAGTTTGGATGGTTGTAACAGAACTTAGTTGGTTTTATAAGGAGCTTTGTTCAATTACGTTAAATGTTGATCATCTACGTAAACTTGAGGAAAAATTCCTATATTGCTCTGCAAACTGGAGAAAATATTTCCTTCGGGTTTCTTTAATGTAATTGAGCATTTACCTGTTCATCTTCCGTTTGAAGCACGTCTTCGAGGTCCTGTGCAATATGGATGGATGTATCCGTTTGAAAGGTATTAATATTGAGTATGTTAAATTTTAGTTTAATTACATGTAATAAAATTTAATTATAATTATTATTAACAGGTACTTAAATCATCTAAAGAATAAAGTGAGACAAAAAGCATGGGTTGAAGGTTCGATAAGCAAATCATATATCGAAGAAGACTCTTCGTTCTTTTTCCCTCATTAGTTCAGTGACCAAGTGAACTTATCTTTTGAAAGTGCTATGCGAAATGATGAGGGCATTGAAGAAGATTCTTCTGAAACAGTGCTATCTATTTTTAGACAGTAGGGACGCCCTGTTGGAAAATGTGTGGAAGTATGGTTAGACGACAGAGATTACAATATAGTCCACACATATATTCTTCTTAACTGTGCAGAAGTTGCACCATTTGTTAGGTATTATTAAATAACACATATAAAATTATTTACTTGAATAATACATGTGTGTATTAATTATAATACAATATATTATCCATATATGTAGTACTTACGAATCACAGCATCCTAGCGGTGATATCAGCAAAAATTTTGCTATTTGGTTTTCGAGCCACGTATATGATTCGGTAAATTGTGTGGTTGACGAAGGGTTGAAATATTTTGCGAAGGGACCAAAAAGAAAAGTCAAGACATATCCAATATTCTTTGTCAATGGATACAAATTCAACACCAAAGGATATGGGGCTGAAAAATTAACTAACAATACCGGTGTATATGTTAAAGGTAGTGATGATCCAAATGATCACATAAATGGTTTTTACGGCGTGTTAACTCAGGTTTTGCAATTAACATATTTCACTAGACCCGCGGAAGAAGTTTATTTATTTAGATGCAACTGGTTCAGTAATATTCCAGGTTCTGGAGTCAACGTGCACCAAAAATATAATATTATTGAAATAAAGCATACATCACGTTATCATAAGTACGATTCGTTTATACTAGCAAAACAAGCCCTACAAGTTTATTATGCTCCTTATCCATCTCTAAAAAGAGATGATTGGTCGGCAGTTTTTAAAACGAAGGCAATATTTATGTTTGATGGAAAGAATATTCCAAACGAACAAGCGTACCAAGCGGATACCGAGGAAAATGGCGAAATTATAATAACAGACGATCAAACCAATTTTGGACCTCTAAATGATGAATCAAATCTATTGGTAGAAGAATTTTAGACCACAGAAGAAAATAATATAGAGTACGAGACCGAGTCTGAATCAGAAAATGACGAGGACTGATTTAATAGTACACATGTTGAAAAAAGGTAATTTATGGGAGTATTGATGTTACACTTTATTGTATGTTATATGCGATCATTGATGTTAAATCTTGATATGTTTACTCATAATTGAATGATATATTCTATCATAATAAAATAATATGTATATGACAGGTATTACAGATGTCTTTCTTTAGGCGGTGGAGTTCTTCGCGGTCTGGTTCCCTTTCTTCGTCTCAGCGAGGGACCGTTCGCAGCGGAGATGATGGCAATGGCCCGTCCCAGGAGGCGCCTCGTACGATAGTTAGATTTCTACCGAAGCAGATGGCTCGTAAGTATTAAATTTACTTCAGCATTATAAATATTTTGTATGATATATTAGTCATGATTTGTCTGTATCATATTTAATGCAGGGGTTTTGAGCTTGAGCCTTTAAATATAGTGCTCAACATATCTAAGCAGGCATACATGAGCCGCATGACTGCGTGCTGGCCGAATGAAGTAGGATCTTAGAGCATGTCCGGGAGAGCATCTGACAGGACTTCCTGGTAAGTGTATAGTTATATATCATTATATATAATCACTTTACAATTTGCTGACTAAGTACAAATGTATAACTTATATTTTTTTCAACATATATACACGGTGCGATGGACCTACAAGAGGAGGATGTTTCTCTTTGCCAGCGCCACTGGAACTCCAAAGTTGCAAAGAATTACCGGGATACGATGTCTACCATCAGAAAATCCGGGAAGAAGCCAAACAGGATGGGCGCTAGCATATGGGATGCTTGGGACGCATGGTGGGGTAGCGATGAATTCAACATAAGTCTATCATATGTCACCTTAATTTGTTCAGCAGAGAATACATAATTTATGCCTGTAAAATATAATCTTAATTTTTAATTTGCAGGCGGAGTCAGACAGGAACTCGGTGAATAGGCAAAAAAATCCAGTCACACACTATGGTGGCTCGAAATCATTTCAGCATCATCGCGAGGACCTGCTAAATTGATTAATTGCAATTACGAACAGTTATTACATTGTTTGTATAAATTTGTATGAAAAACAATAATATACACCAATTATTGCAGGAAAGAGCGCGTATGGCTCCTGTCTCGTATATGAACGTATTTGCACATACTCATGCCGTCAAGCAGACCGACGATGAGGGATTGATGACGTATGCCTGACATGAGAATGATAAAGCATACGCCGCACATGTAAGTATATTTTAAGTTATAAGTTATTAATAAAGATCATTTTAATTAATTAGTTATAAAATATTATAATAATGTCATGTAATATATAATTGTATTTAATTTTGCATTGCGGGAAAGATTTATGCAAGCTCGTGCGCAGATACTTGAGCATTCGAGACGAGGGCAATTGACCACTGATGAGTAGGACGCTACTTTCAACTCCGTCATGGACCCAACAAAGAAAATAGCTGCTATGGCTACGGCAATCAATCGGTAATTTATAAAAATTAACTAAATTGTAAAAATTGCTTAATTTTTATAAAAGTTACGCAATAACTTAAAAATATTTCGACTTGTTTTGTAAGCTCGGGCCTCACAAAAGGCCTATCAGAAGGCTTAGGACAATGCTGAGATTAATGAGCTTCGACAGCAGATTGCACAGCTATAGGAGCAGGACCGCCTCCACGCAGCACAAATAGAGCAACTGAACCAGCGTTTTGCTGAGTATATGGAGCATCATGTAGCATTCCCTTCGTTTGGTGGTTCCGGAATTGATGTCGAGTCATGAGGTACGTTTTGCAGCTTTTGTTTTTGAAACTTGTGTATATATACAATGAGAGATGGTGAACTGGATTGGTGGACATGTTGTGTTTGATATTGATTTGTGGGGTTGATTTGTGGGGTTTGATGTTGGATTTATATATTGTATATTGATGTTGGATGTAAATATTGTAGTTGGGTGATGATGGACGGTTTGTTTTGTATTGATTGGAAATGTTTGAGTTTGAGATGGTAATGTTTGAGTTTTATATTATTACTGATATTGATATTGATTTTAGCTTATATATCTGATGTATATACTGATTTTGATGTGTTGTGATATATATTGATATTGATGTGCTGTTGGGCTGCTGAATTTTTTTTTACCCAGATTTCCGACGGGTACCGACGGCTTATAGGTCGAAATATTCCGACAGTTAACCAGTCGAAAACTCCGACGGCTTCCGACGGTTTTTTGGCGTGTTTTTAAGCCACGTGGACGTCGGCACCATCGAAAAAAATGTCGGAACTGCCGTCGAAAAAGCCGTCGTCGATTCCGTCAAAAATGGACGAAATCCGTTTTCTGTATTCCAACGAGATTTTCGATGGATCGCGACGGCTACGAACCGTCGGAAATCACTGTGTATCTTGTAGTGTTGCTTTGCCGAATGTATCAAATGAATTGTTTTCCTTAATTGTTATACTAAATATTTGTTTATTCTGACAATTTGATCACCATAATTTGACATTAATAAGCAAACAAATGTTTCATTAATTGTAATATACAAAAGAGATAGCGACTAAGGTGACATGCAGTCAGTTTTTAACCATACATCGCGTATTTAAAATTGAAACATTTATTACCACATGAGTATTAGATAACTACATGTCAAAATGTGTGTGAGTACATACAAGGATTGGATACACATCATTTTTACTACACCTTAAATCAGCCACAAGTTTCGAATTAAATAATATATTTTCTCTCTTTTTCGACTAAAATCTATTATTTAATTATTCTGAACTTGTGGCTAATATTAAAGGATTTGAGATGTGCAAGAGTGGAGTGGGAAGGAGCAAGATCCCGTTTCTTATTTATCCCCTTGTAGTCTTCACGTGCAAAAAGAATTCGGATCGAAATGATTTTATTGTAGGTATTAATTTTATTTATTAGTAAACTTATCCATATAAAATTTTAAATCATTTTGAAACATCTAAAACTTTCAAAACGGCTGTATAACATGAACAGTGGAAAAATATTTATTTGAGCTGTCGATTTGAAATGGAATTTCGTAGGGGTTGAATAATTATAAATTTTTCCAACATTTTGTGGTCAAGTCCAGTAGCAGTAGAGATTATGATCACAAAAATTTGGGTAATTAATTTTGAAACTTTTGTTTTTTTAACATCAGTGAAAGATGCCGATGGGATACAACCATAGGTTTTCTAGATCAACAATATAGGGTCTTACCATTTTATTAGTGATCATTGGTATCATTTTAAAACTTTCAAATATGTTAAAATAGTTCAAATTAACAATCAAAATAAATATTTTCAATGGCTCGCATTGATTTACCATTTTGAATTAGTTAGAAGATTCAAAATGATACCAAAATTTGTAAGGATGATTTTGAATGTGACAAGTTTATATCTACAAAAGCTTGAATAATTCTGCAATTATTTGTGAGGGGACTATATCTATTAAAAATATATCATTTAAAAACTTATAACCCCTTCAAAACTATAAGTCAATACTTATTAGTTTATTCTAACCATTTATCACCCAAATTTGTGTTCTAGAGATACTATATGTATATATGTATGTAGGCATACATATGTATCTACGTACTACGTATGTGTGCTTGTTTGTGGGTAAATGTATGTACATACACATATTTAGGTATACATATATGCACACCACACACATACGTGAACGTTGTGTATGCTAATAAGGGTGCGTTGCCTCCAAAGGCCTGGCCCAGAATAGTATTTTCATAAGTTAGTATGCGGCAATTGGCAAACATATGTCAGAGAATGAAATGATGGTTTAGTGTATATGAACTTGAATTGATATGGACCGTTCGGGCGCATAGAAGGGATTTCTATTCATGACTATAAAGTATCAACAAGCAGTCAGGACCATTATAATTAAAAGACACGGTTTAGTTAGTTGTATGTATGATAGTACTCCTTGCAATAGTGAGGAAAGAAAGTGGATCCATAATTGCTCTTCAATGCACTAAATTCCTAGAATATCATGAGAATCATGGCACCAAAGTCATTTTACTTATGCTGAAGTTGGTACTATTATAAGCTTATTAATTGCCATTAAAAGATAATTGTTCTGTAAATAACTGAGCATAAGTTCACAAATATGGACTTCATTGCTTCGACAGACGAAAATCACCAAATTAAGTTCATTAAAATCACCAAATTAATTGTTCTGTAAATCTGAAACGTGAGATCGAAAATGTTGAATTCAGAGGGATGGTTGGATCTGTTTCGATGATTAATTTGTGCAGCAAAAATATAGATATAAACAAACATTAATAACAATGTAAAAGTTCATGGAGATACCAAACTAAGTTCATTATTACCACTCCTCATCATACCTCGCCCTTTCTCTGGTCTGCATAACCTGCGCAAAAATATACTGTTTTTAGTTCCAAGAATTTACAGTAAAGCAGATTAAGTCTTCTAATAAAATCGCAAAGAGAATAAGCTTTGAACAAAATGTACAACTCAAGACAATATATCTTGTTCGTAACTGAGATCAGGGACGGCTCTGAAGTATATGAGCCCAAGGCAGCTATTTCTAGGAGGCCGCTAAAATTGGTTATGTGGTTTCAACAAAAGAAGGATAAATAAAATTGATGCGATTGCCAAAAATCAAGTGTAGGTCTGGCATGAAGAAACCAACAACCTTACCATTGGGCTAAATACATTCCAATTATAAGTACATGACACAAAATATATTTAGCCTCGAGATATGAGGCTTCTTGAATTCGAAGGCCCAAGGCCGGACGTGCTGGGATGCCCAAGTTGACAAAATAATGGTAACATGTTATCTCTAATTTATGGTGAAAATATCAGGTGAGCCATTGCAAAGAAAAAGCGAGCAAAAATTTAATTTAGTAAATTTGCAATAATGGTTAAGTGTGTTTTGAAATATATTCTGCAGATGAGCGAGATAAAAGTTAAGCAAACATCTACTAAACATCAATATTAATATTAATCTGAATTCATATGGATATTGAAATACGTTGCTCAAATAATATTAACCTAGAAACATCATCCAACGTGATACCGCTTGTTGTACTGTACCATGTAGCTACGTGAACTTGAACAAGTTTCCTCGATTCATCATACTTGACCTGCACCAGGTTCAAGTTCGACTTAGGCTCGCTTCAACCATTCTGACGTCTGAATTTTAATTTAGGCGTCCAAACAAAAGTTCAAAATTCCGTTTTCCGTTTCTGTTCTGGTCAGGGACGTAACCAGGAATTTATTTTGCAGTGGACGAATAATAGAAGAAAATTAAATAATTTGCTACAATTTATTGCCAGTATCAACAAAATAGCCTAATGTGCTACAAATACTTGCTGTCGATATCAACTGCCGATATCAACAAAATAGCATACTATGCTACAAATACTTGTTGCCGGTATCAACTAAATAGCCTACTGTGCTACAATTTACTGCATAATTTGCACAATTTACTGTCAATTTATCGGTCAAGCACTTCATTGCTATAAATACAATGCTATTGCTACTATCTATTCATTGGTACTTGTTTGCAAGTTGCAACTTCATTGCTAGAGTACTGCCTAACTAGTAACTAGGGTTTAGATTTATGTTTACATCTAAAATTCGAATCTAAAATTTTAAATCTAAAATTAAGAACATCAATCACAATTCACAATGCAAACTAGGGTTTATGGAATTCAAATCTAAAATTGAGAACTTACTAGATTTTTCTGAGACTGAAGAATGACTGAAGGAGGATTGAGACCGGAGAAGGAGGACTGAAGGCTGAAACTGGAACCGGAATCGCTGGCTGGCTGCCGTTGACGAATGTTTTTTTTTGTGGGGTGGGCAGCCGCCCACCCCAATTCCTAAATAGTTCCGTCCCTGGTTCTGGTCATTAGTAATTTTAAAATTTCCGGTTCCGTTCCGGAAATTTTGGAAGTTCCGCTTTAATTCCGATTTTCTAACTCCGGTACCCTTTTAGCTTTATTTTCCTATATTCGCTAATAAATATCCAATACTGTCATAAATTTATAGTACATTTTTTACATTACATATAAAATACACACTTTAATTAAAAAACCATTGTTTAAGATTTTGTATTGTTCATTTGAGATATTAAAATTTTGATCAATTTTGAACCTTTTATTATGATTCGATGTAAATTAACAAAAGTATAACAATTTTTTCATGAAACTACATGTTTCTTGTCCATTTATTTATTGTTTCGTTTAATTTTTTTTTCTTTTTTTAATCACTATATATATGTTGTATTTTTTTATAAATTTTTTCAATATTTAGAAAGAAAATCTGGAATTTAGACCGGAACCAGAATTTTAACCTGATTCTGTTCCAGTTATGAGCGGAAAGCGGAACGGAATCACCGGAATAACCAGAATTCGGCCGGAATTTTAAACCATGGTCTAAACTCCTGTAGAAAAATCTGGCTACAAGTATTTAAACATCCAACACTATTTTTGAACACTGGCTTTGATTCAAATGTCTGAAAATAAATCTAAACATCTGAATCAGGTCAGAAATGAACCGATTCCTTTCAGTTTTGCACTCTAAAATAATTCAGACATCTAATTTCTCTTCACATATCTGACCTGGTTATTTTCATTATTTTTGCTATTTTACTTTCATTTCTTCTTATCTATTTTGTTCATCTTTGTTTTAGATACAGCTAAAAGGTCAAACTTTTAACAAATAAATTTGAATAAATTTCAATCTTATTTATAACCATTCGTGTAGTTTTTATACTTGATTATATACACATATTCACCCATTTATTTGCGTGTATTCAAGCCTATTCAAAGAGATATAATCAAACCTAGGTGATTAAGGGAATACATGCATAGATTTTTTTATTTATTCAATTCCATTACCTAAACTAGATCTGCATATTTAGAGGTGAATTACAATGGTTTACCCTCCCATAGATTTCAATGATTATATTATCAAATTATCACCTGTGGTTTTACCCACGATTACTATCGTATACATTTTTAATGTAAACTATCAATTCAAATTCGAAATTCATACTTTTTAATTTAGGTAGATGTATAAGGGAAATATAGCTACTTGTTTCACAACATAACACAGATTCAATTACCATTTCAAAGCTTTTTCTCTTCTTTAATCTTTGTGAATCTTCTTTCATATGCCTCTAAACCTTAATTTGTTAGCCCCTCCTTCTCTCTTCTCTTTTTAATTTGATTCTCTGTTCCCATTAATTTGATATGTTTTATTCTAGTTTCAATTTAGAAAATTTGGTGAAGAGAATGGAGCTGGTTTAGACTAGAGAAGTTTTGAGGAACAAGAAGGAGATAAGAACGTATAGAAGTAGAAAGATTGTGAAACCCTGCACTCTAGGCACCCCGAAAATCGGACATGACTAGAAGCACGGGTGGTCGGGTTAAATAAAAATTCATAACATAACACATAGACTAAGGCAACATCATAAAATGATTAAAATATTACAGCGTAAGAAAATTTTGACTAATTATAAATTAATAGCAAAACAGCTTCATTAAAAACAACATTATCTCAAATTCATTTCTGAAACCAAAAGTACCAAGTAGTCTCCACCAAAACATAAAACATAACAAAGTTCACAATATAGGTCCCCATATATAGAGTAAAGTACGGAAAAGAGAAACGAAGTACATGCAACAAAAGAAACAAAAGCTGAAGATAACAACTGCTCTAATGATCCTCCAAGCTGCAAAGAAGTGCAACCTAAACCTGCCCTCCTGTGATTTGGAGTAAATAGGAAAAATAGGAATGTGTCATACATAAAGTCTGGTGAATGAGAAATAAAATGAAGCAGAAAGAATAAAACAGTTTAATTACAGGTCTTCCCCGGATATCGTAGAGGATAAATAATATAATACAGTGAATCCTTCTTAAATATAGTTCCTAAGAAGCCAAAGTCCGTGGTCACTCTAGAGAAGTCAACCATGCATTAATACTAACGTCAATCGGCCCATCGGACCTGATGTCCTTACCTATCCACGTGCTACAGCGTGAAAGTCATGCTCTTTAATCGTGCACGGTGACTAAATGCTTCTTACGTCTGACCGGCGTCGGCTCAAACAACCTCGCAGGACCCCGAAGTTGCGCTCAGGCTCCGCCAAACTGGACTACTATCCTCTTGTCTCCTCGGTCACCAATGTGGACTTGGCCCTATCCAGAGTGTCGATCCTCCGAAAGAGCGTCCGCAGCTGGGTCGGCTGCGCAAAATCCTCCAACGATCTACCAAAAGAAGCCTACATTGGAGTACACTTGTCATGTTCCGTCCGCGTCGATCTACCTGAAGAAGCCTATGATTGCGGATGCTATCTATTCTACGTACTAGCAACCTATGAAAGGTAACAAACATCTTTGCGAACCTACTTGCCCACTCCTAGTACGTATAGCCAAAATTATATTTTGGTCTTAACTGCATGAAACACCTATCCAGACCTTTGCAAGTTCTGCCTACCAAATCGCTTCCAGATTAATTAATTTTAACGTCAAAGTTTACATACTGTTTATTTCCATTAATCTGCTTTAGGCCATTTTTACATCCGATTTGGTTATTTCATAATTTCTCTTTTTCTTACATAAATGGTATTTTAATTTCACGTCCGTTTAGTCTGTATGGTTTGTATGTAATTTTTATGTCATTTTGTTACAGATTTACACTAGCCTTTAGGATCCACATAATTTACATTTTTTTCCACCCTAATTTACGTTCTCCTTTTAGAGATTTAATTTGTACAAATTTTTTATCCATTAGCCACAAACCATTTAATTACACAAAATTCCACTTTTACATTTTTAGGCCACACATGAAACAAACAATTATGCCAATTAGACTTCCCAATTTTGTTCCAAAACCATATTTAAAATTATGTAATTATATTAATCAAAACCATAATTTTATTCAAGTAACATATTCTGAATTTATTCAACTAACCTGTTCTACCATTAAAAATTGAATAAAAATTCTAATTAAATTTAATTAAACCAATCTTATTTACGCCATGGAATGTGAATAACAATTTGTTTGTTCCAAATTTCAACCCAAACATGAATTAGAATTGAGAAGTGGAAGAAGAAGATGCAATAATTTACATAAATTTCAATCTTATTCATGCCATAAAACGTGAATAGATAATTTATATGTCCCCTATTTTAAACCAAACATGAATTAGATTTGAGAAGTGGAAGAAGAAGAAGAATTTGCAATAATTTACATCTATTCTCAATTAATAACATAAATTAATTCATATTAACGTGCCAGAAAAGAATTGAAATTGAACTACTTTATTTTTCTATTTCATATTAATTCCCACTCACCTGGCACTTGAGCTTGCATAAATTTGAAAAAAAGCTTTGCTTTAATATTTCTCCATTTGATTCTTCTAAATTCCCCAAATTGCTTGAATATATATAGATAATTTAATTTGGTAGAGATTTGTTTATTTAGTAGAGAAAAGGAGGAAGAATAATACACACTAATTTTACTGTAGAATTATGGCGACGGCTGAATATGAGGTTAGGTTTAGGATATATGGTTTATTTATAGACTCTTTGAGTGAATATAATCCATTAGATTATTTTAGATTAAATCTGGTTCTTTCATACACTTAATGGTTATCCATTCTAGCCCATACACATCACTCAACCAATAAATTTAGCCATCTCATCCTATTACAGCAGTGGACCGAATGGGAAGCCGCCACATGTCAGAAACAACGCTGAAATACGTAGGAAAATCGCTGAAAACGAGCCAGTTAAAAAAACATTGCTCCAGATTTTGGATGACAATGGGACTTGAACCCTGGTCACTAAGTAAGTCAACATGCGCCTTTACCACTTTACCAAATGCGCTTTTAATTTCTTTTTAATTATATTTCCCATAAAACATCGGGGTGTTACATTCTCTCCCCCCCCCTTAAAGGATTTCGTCCCCGAAATCTCCCAAGATGGAAGAATGTAATTACAGCCAGCATCCAAAAACTACATCCATTTACTCAACCATCATCCATTTCTACCATTGTCCTTATTTTTAACTAATGCAATTTATGATTAATGCAAAGTGAAATGCATATGAACTTACCTAATGCGAAAAGGTAGTCGGTCTATTGATTCGGTTGACCTCCTGTAATGCAAGTATGCTTATGCCATGCCACTAAATGTATGCAATTACCCTAGTATAATTGATAATTCTATATCTATCTTTCAATCATTCACCCAAATGAATCATCCATATGAAACATCCATTTATATATACACACACACATATATACAACCATATGCAAATGCAATAGATAACAAGCACGCATATCCAGGTGTGTGTACCTAGTTGGCCGATTATCCTAATAAATATCTATCTAGTGCATGCAATGCATCCATTTGCAAACATTGGTATCCACTTGCAATCATTTTCCTCCATCAATCATAACATGCCCTAATGACATGTTTACAACCAAGCTAACATCCATAGGTTTCACCTAAAGATTATCAAAAAGTCCCTAACTAAGGAAAGATCAAAGATCAAAGATAGGATATTTGAAGTGTACCTTCAAATAGAAAAGGATAAGAAGTTCGAATTCTCTCCTCAGATTCCCATGTGCACTCCTTGGGGTCATCTCCCCACCGAACCTTCACTAGACGAATTTCCTTGTTGTGTAATCTCTTGACGCCGTGTTCCAATATACGGGTGGGTGTACGACGCACAAGTGATTCACGCTCTACCTCCACTTCCCTTAGCTGATCGGGTTCTACTACTACTGCGGAATCTTGTAGACACTTCCTCAGATGCGAAACATGAAAAACATCGTGAACTCCTGCCAACTTATCTAGAAGATCAACTCTGTATGCCACTTTTCCAATCCGTGCGGTAATATGGAAGGGTCATACAAATCTCGGTGCCAACTTACCCATTGAGCCAAATCTCATAACGTTTCTCAAAGAAGAAACCTTGAAAAAAACCATGTCTCCAACCTTAAACTCCAAATTTCAACGTCTTCTGTTGGCATATGACTTCTGTCTATCTTGTGCAGTCTTCAACCTCTTGCGAATCAAATCCACCTTCTTGGAAGTTTCCCTCAACAAGTCTGGTCCAAGCAAGATCATATCGGTGGTATCCCACCAACAAGCCGGTGATCTACATGGTCTGCCATAGAGGGCCTTGAACGGTGCCATCCTAATGCTTACTTGATAACTATTATTATACGCGAACTCCACCAAAGGTAGGTGGTCTTCCCAAGAGACTCCAAAGTCAATGATGCACAACCTGAGCCAATATTCCAAAACCCCATTTACTCTCTCAGTCTGTCCGTCTGTCCGAGGGTGATATGCCATGCTCAGATTCAATTCCGTTCCCAAGGCTTGTTGAAGACTCCTCCAAAACTCTCTGATGAATAATGGATCTCTGTCGCTCACAATGCTGGCGGGAACTCCATGAAGCCTAATTATCTCTCTTACATAAAGAGTCGCCAAAGAAGCTACCGTCCTATTACTCTTAATGGGTATAAAATGAGCGCTCTTCGTCAGTCTATACACAATGACCCAAATGCTCATGTTCCTTCTCCATGACCTTGGTAATCCATCAATGAAGTCTATAGAGACGCTCTCCCATTTCCATAATGGAATATCCAATGGCTGCAATAGTCCTCCGGGCTTCTTCTGTTCCGCCTTTACCCTTTGGCAAGTGATGCACTTCGATACATACTCCACCACCCTCTTCTTCATTTCGGGCCAATAGAATACCCTATTCATATATCGGTACTTTTATCTCCACCGGGGTGCACTGTCATCTTAGAATGATGTGACTCGACCAACACCACATCTACTAAATCCTCACTACGGGGACCACAAAGTCTACCATCCTTTCTAAGCCATCACCTAGTGTCCATGGTATAGCGCCTAAGATGTGGTGATGACTCTCCTCTACCAAGCTGATCTAAAATATCCTTTAACTCTTTGTCCTCACCTTGCCTTGGTCCAATCTGCTCCATCAAAGTAAGCTGGACGTCGAGGGCTGCTAACAATCCTGGAGCTAAATCCGATGGAGGTCTAAAATCAAAGGTAGCAATTTACTCCAAATGCTTCCATTCCAAAAATAGAGGACTTAAATCCACTTTGTGTCTACTCAACACATCTGCCACTACATTACCCTTGCCAGAGGTACATGAAATCTTAAAATCATAAGAGGCTAAAAACTCCATCCATCTTTGTTGTCCCAAATTCAAGTCTTTCTGAGATAATAGATACTTCAAAGACTTATGATTCGTGAAAAACTCAAATCTTTCTCCTAAGAGATAGTGCCTTAAAGACTTGAGAGCAAAAACTATAGCTGCCAACTCAAGATCATGCGTTGGGTAGTTCTTCTTATGCGTTTTCAACTATCTACTCGCATAGCACACTACCCTACCCTCTTGCATCAGTACCGCCCCTAGCCCCGTACCACAAGCATCCGTATAAACTGAGAAAGGCTTGGTTCCATCCGGTAATACCAATACGGGCGTGGTAGTCAAAGCTTCCTTCACTCGACCAAAGGCATCACACTTGGCATCCAAAAAAAAGCCGAGTTCTTCTTGGTAAGGCGGGTAAGTGGAGCTGTGTTCGATGACGGATTTTCTATCGGTTTAGAAAACCATCGAACAAATTTAGAAATAAAATAACTGCAAGCGCACGGCGTATAATGATAGTACGTGGCGAGTACGGGTCGATCCGTAGGGAATTGATGATTTTAAAATTCTATTCAATCAAATTAAACCAAAGTTGAGGGATAATAAACTAACTAAAAAAGGTAAGAACAAGCTAGAACTAAGGAGAATAAAAATATGAGATTAAAGAGCAATTTAGAGGTAAATCCCCTCTCATGAACACATAAATCAACATAATGAAATTATGATCTCTTTTTGGTCATTTGTGAGTTTAGTTGATGCATTTATCATAAGCATGGCCTAATTGTGTTATTAATTAACACACTTAAACCATCAAACTTTAATGCACCCTCTAACCCACTTACAAACTTCAATGAAAATGATATGAAATTAAAAGTAGAATCTATTTTAAGCATGGTTTATTAACTATTGAATTAGAAACATAAACAATCAAATTTTGATTCTAAATCCACTTCCATTACAATGATCATATGTAGATGAAGAGGTAATTAATGATTCATATGACTAAGCATAGCCTATTTGTTTTGAACAACATAAGCTATCAAACTCAATATTAAACACAAATCACACAAACATCCAACTTTCCATTAAGCACAAAAGAGACATAAATGAGAAATTATGTTGCATCTACATGATTCAAGAGAGCATCATTATCCCTAAATTGTAGGGATTAACCTCTCATTTGTGTTATTATATCAACACAAGTAGAAAGCAACATGAAATAAACAAAAATAAAAAGAAGAGGAAAATGAAAGCTAATGGAAAAGAGAACTAATCTAATTGCATAAAATAAAAGAGATCTACAGTACAACATGAAAGGAAATAAACAAGAAAATGAAAAGAACATGTATTAAATTGCATAAAAAGTTACATGAAAAGAAGAAATGGCTAAGTAGCCATGAAAATAAAGAGAGCTCTCATTTTATTTTCCTAAGAGAAGAGAGCCTAAAAGAGAGACTAAGGGAGAGAAGAGGGTTACATGAAACATAAGGGGATTTTATACATGTGTTAAACCCTAATTCATATTTTTGGGGAATGCCCAAAATAACCCCTTAGGAAGTGTGGAGGCCAAGTAACCATTAGCTTCAAATAATCCTCATTTAAGTGTACATGAAGCCATTAATTCCATAAGCATGTGCATTAGCCTCTAATTTGTACATTAAGGTAGGTGGGTAGGTGGGGTCCTTCATTATCATGCCTTTGAATTATTTCCATCTTCATTTATTTATCTTCACTCTTGTGCATGCATACATCTTCATGAAACCAATTGTATATGAAGCCAAATTCCTATAAAAAAATATATATAAATTTCCAATTAAATTTTCTCAAATTAATATATGCACAAAAATGACCATTTTGCCCTTGGATGAAGATGAATATGTGATGATTTGAAAATAATGTTAATTTTGGTTTAAACAAGTTAAAATGCCCGATATGATTATTTATTTAATTTAAATAGATTAAATATGGTGGTAAAAATATGCACATTTACGTGCACATCAAATACCCCCACACTTATCTTTTTATTCGTCCTCGAATAAAGGAAAAACTAAGATAAATCCATTTTCATAGGGAGCACGATTGCATTGAGCATATGAAACAAGCCGTTAAACCTCTGGCTGTCCCCAGTAGGACGAGTGTTGTCTCGTGAGGGTTTTCAGCGGATATTACCCACAAAATCCAAATGCAGGATGAAAATATTTACAAAATGTAAGATTTATTTACACAGGGATGAATGCGAGTTTTTGGAAATATTTACGAATGAAGGATTTACTTTTAAATTAACACAAATAAGTTAAATATAGGTTTGGTTATTATCTTGAAAATTTAAGTAATTTACTTATCAAAATTTCCAATAAAAACGAAGTTATTAAAGCAAATAAACTATAGTTTAACTCGTTGTTTCAGTTGATAACAAAGTGTAACTATAAAATGGATCCTTAGTTGATTATCAAAGTTTATCAAAGTGGTATATTCATTTCTTTTCAATAACAAGTCAAATCAAATAAGTTTAAAAATAGTGCTAGGATTTCAATTGCTTACTCTCTCTTATTTTTGAAAATTTTATTGATATTAACAATATTTACATATGCCTAACTCAAATAAACTGAGGCCAAATATATTACCCATGCACTGCCTTGCAGACTGATGTGAGGGGAATACAGAGCGTGGCGAGTGAACACCCGAGTGTGAACACCTATTGACTGTAGGCGTTATTAAAAATAATTTTTATATACATACACCTAGCTCAGATAAACTGAGGCCAGATATACCGATCGTGCACCGCCTTTCGGGCTTACGTGAGAAGGGTACAGAGCATGGCAAGTGAACACACAAGTGTGAACACCTATCGACCGTAGGTGTTAATAGAAAATATTTACAAATATACAAATGTTTTTTTTATATGTTTTTTTTTCAAATTTTTTTTTTGGAAAGAGAGAGTTTTGCAAAATCATCTTAGCACCACTTAACTTAGAAGACAAAAAATTGTTATATCCTTTACTTTAAATCAACCACTTTTTAAAACAATGATTTTCAATTAGGATATATTCATAATTATCATGTATGAACCTTCCTATATACTAGTTAAAACATTGTTATTTGTAATCAAACTTCATTTTTATTTTTGTTAAGACAAATAAATTTTCAAAAAATTCAATTCAATTAACCAAAACCATATATTTATCCTATAGTGTTTCTTTTAAAAATAATTTTTTTTTTGTTTTTGAGATTTTTTTTAATTTCAGAAAGAAAAAATAAAAATAAACCATGAAAAATTGAAAAATGATGATGAGTCTCCCCCCATACTTGATTTTGACTATGTCCCCATAGTCAACCCAAGTGGAAGGAGAAAAATAAATATAAAAAACATGCCTTTATTTAAATGAAAATTACCGGTATTTACACGAGACAGAAAGTATATCGTCAAAAAGTAAATGAAACGGTCTTCCAAAGAACGATTCATTTGTCTCGTCAAGTACACGAGACACGGCTTAAGCTCGAAAAACCAAACCGTAAAAGATTTCAAAGTTGAATGTTGATTTGGAAAAACAAATGTCGTTTTATTGAAAACTGAACGAGTTGTTTTATTTTCGATGATTTTCGGGGTTGGTAGAAGAATTGTTTGAAATTCAAGTTCATTTTCACCACATTCAAATTTATCATTGAATACTTCTTCAAAATTATTGATTTCAAAATCAAAATAGTGATTTAAATCTTTCCCGTCGGAATTTAACAACTCGTCATCCAAAAGTCCAAAAAATTCGTGTTCATTAAATTCGTCTTCCTTTGTTGGATTATCAACAACTTCATTGCGTATCTCAAGTTCAAAATCCAAAGTTGTTGTATTCAAATTTTTAGAAAAAGGAAGATCGAAATTTAAATCGAGTTTCTCACCCTCAAAAGAATTGAAATCCAAGTCAATCACCAAATTTTCAAAAACTTCGTTAAGATCGTTATTTACAATTTCAAAAGTTGTTATTTGAAAATCGTCGATTTGGGTAAAAGATGGATTGTTGTTTGACTCGTCACACGTTGGAATTTGATTTTGTTTATCACGTTGTTTCATATATGTTTCAAACAACGAATCGTGTGATCATCGTATCTTTCGTTCATTTGTTCAACAAAATCCAATTTATAGTTATTAACATAAGGATTTTCACTTTGAAATTGTTGAAAACAAAGATTTTCAATCGTAACATGGTTAATATTATTCCCATTGGCAAATTCATTTGAAAAGTTGTTTCCATTTTCATTTTGAGTTTGAAATTCATTTTGGAGTTCGAAATTGAATTGGCATGGGTTATAATCGAAATCGTTTGAATTTTGAATTGAATTCAAATTTTGGAATCCTTGACTCGAGTTGTTACACAAATATGAATTACACAAATCATTTATCATTTGATTTTGTTATATAGAGATTTCAAGTAGAGATGAAATGCTATTTTCGAGATTCGAGGGTTGGTCATCGTTTTGAAAACTTTGTTGTTCAAAATTCGAATTGTTTAAACAATAATTGGTGTTAAAATATCCATACGAATTTGGAGTGAAATCGTTTGGATTATATTGATTTTCACAACTATTGTAAAATTCATGTGAGTGGGGAAACTCGGACATTTTCAAGAATGTTTTTGTTTTTTTAAAGGAAAAATATTTACAAATAAAATTTATTTTTCAAAAGGGAAATTGATTTTTGTTTTGGTTTTTGGTTTTTCAATTTTTTCTTTGTTTTTGAGAAGGTTTTAATTTTTTTTTTGGATTTTTAAAATTTCAAAGAAAAAGAATTTAAAATTTTCAAAGGAAAAGAAATATATACAATTTTTTTAATATGCATGAACTAATGCAACTAAATGAATGCAAGGATTAATTACAAATGATTTATCCTAAGTTAACCTAAAATTGTATAATTACACATTGTCTTAGTTCAACAAGATAGTACTCAGCCAGGTAACAGACAGGATTTATCGGTGCACCACGAATCACCGTAGCAATGCAGCCGAAGGTTTAAGTACCTTCAGAGAAACAACCACTATAATATTTACGATTCACCGTAATATTTATAAATGGTTATTACTCTGTCGTAGCCTAGACACCAAGAAATTAAATTGTTCAAAGAAGACAAATTGTTAATATACAATTAAGAGTTATCGATGTCTAGCCGTTATTATTAATCAAAATCTAAGATGAAATGCAAAGCAGAAAATAAACGTGTATTAATAATGCAACTACGAATGAAATTTCTGTTTTTGGTTTATTTATTTTTTTCTAAAATGCAAGCAAACAACAATGCAAGAAAAATACAAACAAGAGATGAAAGCAAATTTTTTTTAACGAGCAAGCGGAGCAGTTTTATAGCAGCATCTCCTCTTCTTCTGAAATTCTGCTTTGTCAACCTGAAATAGAAACAAAATATATACAATTTTTTTTATATCAAAGAAAGACTAAAACAAATGAAAAAATAGAACAAACTAAACCCAAACAAATTCAAAACAACCCCACCTTTTTTTTGACAAATTGTAAAGTTTTTTTTTGTTTTTGGAAGGAAACTTAAAAGTGACGTTTTACTTTAAAAAAAAATTATTTATTTTGAGAGTTTTTTTGGACAACAACCAAATAAATAAAACAAAAACAAAAACAAAAAATATATACAATAATCTAAACAACTAAGAAAGCAATTTGTACAAAATAACTGACCAGACAGGCCCAAATACAAGTTCGATCCCTAAATAACACATTTTTAATTTCTCAAAACAAAAATTAGCAAATCCTCTTATACCAAAAATCACAATTCACAAATCAAATAACTGAACCACAATTCACCTTAAATACAAGAAATCGAAATTCCAGAAACAATTGTCGCAAAATCAAAATAGCCAAATCAACTCGTGAATTTCAAGAAAAGACGGTCGCGAGTAGAGGTGCAGGCAAGTGCGATCGTTAGTTCAGATTTGTGTTCGATTCTTGTTTGACTTGGATGGTCGCTGATTGAATTTGGTGATGATGTTGGAGGTCGCGGTGATTGGGTTTGCAGTCAAGAAGTTGCGATTTGGGTTGTGGCTGGAGATTGTTATTTAGGAGTGGAGTGGAGTGGCTCGAAATATGAAGTTTGATGTTGGACTGCGATGATTGTCGATTTGGTGAAGACTGGGTTGTTCGGCCTTCTGTTGTTCGCAAGGCAGTAAGTTTATTTTATTTTTTCTTTTCTCCCTTGTAACAACCCGCATATTTTAAGAATTGTATATTTAAATATTTTATTTAAATATAGAATCGTTAATCAGATTTAAAGTCCGAAAAGCTACTTTTTGCAAACAGTCAAACTGGGACTCGAGACCACTTCCATTGAGTCCAAAATGGCATTTGCGACTTTTTTAAGTATAAACATCGATATATTTGGAGTAAGTTGAATTTTTGCTATTTTCTATTGGGCTTTGGGTTTGGGATTCACCCCAACTCTCTCTATAACCTAGTTCAGTCCACCTCTCCTCTTCACTTCATTTCTATTTTCTCTAACACTCAAGCAAAACTGAAAATGGGAGAGGAATGGGAAATTAGAAATCCAAAACCCTAGTTTCCTTAGCAAATACAAATTCTTGCTCCAAATTCAAATAGAAGCTAAGGTAAGCATCTCCATCTTCTTCTCCAACTCATTCTCTTTTTAATTTCAGAAATTTCCTAAACCTAACTTAGGAGATGTTCTTCTTTTGAGCTTAGATTCAAGCTTCTAGAGTTGAGATTGAAGAGTGGTTGATCCTCCTTTGTTTCCAAGGTTCTCCATCCTTATTTTTGTGTAAAAGGTGAGTTTTTGAACTCACATCTATTTCTATAGATATCGTTGTTGTTGGGTATGAATTCCTAACACTTATTCAGGTACCTTTGCTTTCGATATGGATCGAATTGGTGAATTGTTCAATTTTTGGCTTTTGGAATTTAATTTTTGTAAAAATCCAATCTTTGTTGTTTGAAAACGTTAGTGGAGAGTTTCAGAGGGCCATACAAGGCTGGGTTGTCGTTTGGCGTAAATCCTCAGTCGATGTGGCTCGTTCATTCGCTTCCATCTACGTTATCGAATTTGCCCCAAAAGGGGCTAGACTGAATTGTGCTTCTGGAGCAGGTTCAGTCGACTGAACCAGAATATTGAAATTTCTCAGAAGCAGGTTCAGTCGACTGAACCAGTGGTTCAGTCGACTGAACCAGACCCAGGAAATTTCCTGGGTCTGTATCAGTCGACTGACCATATGGGTCAGTCGATTGACTCTGGGGATACGAAATATGTATCCCTGTGTCAGTCGACTAACCACATGGTCCAGTCGACTGACCTGATCATTTCAACCTACCTAATTATTTTGTTTTGATTTCCAGCCTTTATCGATTCAAGGTTATCCGATTTGTTTTTATCATTTATTATCTGTTTCGATGACTTCTATTTCGGGATTTTTGGGTATGTCCATTTTGATGGCTTCTTCATCGGTTTCCATGGATTTGATTCACGTCTTTGAACGAGAATTTTTGATGGTTGATTGTTTCTACAATCATTTCTGTGCTTTGTCACTTTAAATTACAAAGGTTTCTATACTAGTAGTAAATATTCAAACTCTTTTACTAATATGATTTCAACCCTATTTTTAATACAAAGCTTGTTTATAAAACCATTTTTTTGTCTATTAGTATATACAAACCTTTACCTCATTCTTATGAGAAAATCTAATTATATGGCTTAGCAAAACAAGTGGTATGAAACGCTTGCGTTTACTTCGTCGGTTAATTTATGGACTTGTTCGATTGAAAATCCGGTGACAATATTCGAGTGGAAATCTACAATTGGTTCGTAAATATTTAAGTTAAGCTAGTGGTTATGGGACATGAATCTAAACTCTTATATTTACTGGCTTAGTGTATTTCACACTTTTTATTGATCGATGAAGATCATTTTGTGATTTAGACTAGCGATGTGCGATGTCTATTTGTCTGCGAGGGAGACTAAACCCCGTTTTGTGGAACTTCGGTTCAATTTGGCGAGGTAGCGACCCGTGGTCTTCGGACCGTTTGTGGAGCTTCGGCTCAAACTTTATGGTTAGCGACCATGGAATAGCGTTCCGTTTGTGATACACGTGTTGGTGAGTTTTCATGCTCCCGTTTGTGATAGGCCTCCCCCCTTTGTGATTTCTGGATTTCTATTTGATGATTTCTAGAATTTGTGTTTCACCTCTTTATGTGATTGGCAATTATATGTTTGTCAATATTTGTGGTATGGTGAATAAAATAAAGAATAAGACATTCTTTTTGGTACTTTGAGATTCTTGAGATATTGTATGATTTTGCTGTTGTTTTATATCATATTTGTTCTAGTATGACATTATCGTTATCATACATTCTTATTATATCTCTGCTTATATCTCATTCCTTTATCTGATATTTATAGCTAGACTGATCCGTTTATTATTTTCTTATTAAATAATACTCGGGTCAGACCGAGATGTTACATGTGCTTCTGCTTGACTCCTTATCTGGGATCATCTTCTGACTTTTGTCTAACTACATTACATTTGTAGTTTTTGTTGTTATACATTCGAGATATAGACTCCATGATGTATAGTTATTCTCTTGTTCAGCACTTGTATCTATTCTTTTGTGATATTGTAGATCTTATATGACCACTACTCTGATGTGCACCTTTTTGGGTTATTTATTCATATCTGTTTCCGCCTTTGTGATATGAATGTCTGTGACTGATTTATGTTATGTTTATTTCTATATTTGTTTCCGAAGGCCTCATAGCCACTGTGTGGTAGCTTTGAGTTTGTATTAGATATGTCGGATTTCCTCATGAAATGAAATGCATGTTACACTATTTGACATATCGGTACTCGCCCAAAGCAATTACACAAATGGTCGCTCCTCAACGGCCTTATTCTTCGCGCTAGTTGATGGCATTACTTCGTAGTGTTCTTGGGTAGCGTGAGCATAGAGGTGGGGCGTCACGGCTTGGTATCAGAGCAAAACTTCGGAACAATGTAGAATAATCTAGCAAGGATCATTGTCCTAAGTCTTTCTTAGGACTCGTGCCATAGGATTTAACTCGAGTTTTCGTACCGTTCTATCCTATTTTCTTTTGTGATTCCTTGTATTATCAATCAAATTTGTTTGATATTCATTCTGAGATTAACCCTTTTCTTTTTTCTTTCTTTCTTAAAGAAAAGAAATGGTTAGACCTGGCCGTCCCAGCGTCGGTCAATCTAGTGATACTCCCCAGGATGGAGTATTTATGTCTGCTCAGCAACTTCTAGACCTTGTAAGAAATGCTCAAGCTGTCGGACCTATTCCTGAGCCCACACATCATAAATCTGGCTTTGCACGCTTGTGCAGTGACTACACCAATTTGGGTGGAAGGCCATTCAAAGGTTCCGAGAGCGTTATAGAAGTCCAGGCTTGGCTTCGAACATGCGACCGCATCTTTTCTCGCATGAATCTTATTGATCTCCATCGAGTCCAAGTGGCTTCTAGTATGCTCCAAGAAAGAGCATTGGACTGGTATGAGCTTCTGATCTCCGAAATTATTGAAGCGGACCTTACTTGGGAGCAATTCCGGGAATGGTTCGAATTAAAATTTGTGCCGGAAGCCGAAAAAGTATCTCTATCTTGACGCTTCATCGACCTTGTTCAAGGTGAATCTTCTGTGATGGACTACGTCGCATCTTTCGAATCTCTCTCTAAATATGGGGTCGAGTATATTAATACCCCATTGAAGAAAAACCAGAGATTTGTTTATGGCTTGAACAAGAGCCTCAAAAAGACATTACTTCTGAAATTAGAAGTTTCTTTTGATCAACTTGTTGATATTACTCTTTGTCTCGAAGAGGCCGATAAAGATAGTGATGCTGAGGTCAAACCAAACGTCAACAAGAAGAGACCTTTCTAATTCAAGCCTAATCCCAATAAGAAGGGAAAGCAAGTAGCACCAGTAGCAAATACTCCTAACTCTCGTCGAGGAGAATGTTACAATTGTGGTTCTAAGGACCACTATGCAAACAAGTGCCCGAAGTCTATTTCTTGCCGCTATTGCAAGAGTTCGGGTCATACTATATCTTTGTGTCCCAAACTTCAAGGCAAGAAGGAGGGCAAGCTAAATGTCGTATAAGCCCCTGCTAACACTTCTCGTGGTCAAGGTATTTCTCATTCTATCCTTGATGGCATTATTGTATTTCGTGATTTTTCTATTCGAGTTCTTTTTGATACAGGTGCATCTTACTCTTTTATATCGAAAGAACTTGTAGATGCTTTGTCTTTGAATGTGACTGGCTTGATGACTTCTTTGAGGATTGCGAATCCGGTTGGTGGATCCGTGACACTCAGTTTATTATGTAAAGATGTCGAAATTGTTTTGTGTGATTACTCTTTCCGTGCCGATTTTCATGTCATGCGTTATTTAGGTTTCAGAATGATTTTGGGAATGGATTGGCTTAACCGTTATGAAGCCCATATCTTATATCCTAAGCAGACTGTATATCTTCGGCATCCGCAATCTGTTAAGCAGATTTCTCTCATTCTGAAAGATTCAGATTCCAATTCGAAAGCATCCTTGTATTCATTAAATCCTCATGATAACGATAATGATGATGAGGAAGATGTTATTTCTCTCATTCACATTGTTTGTGAATTTCCCGATATATTTGAGCCCGTTCTAGGATTACCACCTAAGCGAGCAATTGAGTTTCGAATTAATCTAATCCCTGAAGCTCTACCTATTACTCGTCCTCCTTATCGTATGTCCAATAAAGAAAATGAGGAGATGCGCAAACAATTATCCGAATTGGAAGCAAAGCTATTTATTCAATCTAGTTCCTCTCCATGGGGAGCTTCAGCTATTTTTGTGAAGAAATCTGATGGTACACTTAGGCTTTGCGTTGACTACCACAAGCTTAACGATCTCACCATCAAGAACAATTATCCCTTGCCTCGGATTGATGATTTATTCGATCAGCTTAGTGGTGCTAAAGTCTTTTCACCGTTAGACTTAGCAACCAGTTTTCATTAGCTCCGTATTGCAGAGGATAGCATTCCTTTGACATCGTTCCGTACTCGTTTTGGATCTTATGAATGGCTTGTTATGCCATTTGGCTTGACGAATGCTCCAGCCTATTTCGTCGACCTTATGAATCGAGTTTTCAAAGACTTCCTCGATCGATTTGTTCTCATCTTTATAGATGACATTCTTATTTATTCTAAAACCGAGGAGGAGCATGAAAATCATCTTCGGATTGTATTGGAAACTCTTAGGAGTAACCAATTGAAAGCAAAATTTTCTAAATGCCACTTTTGGCAATCTCGTGTGAAATTTTTGGGATATATTATTTCTAAATTCAGAATTTCCGTGGATCCTTCAAAGGTTGAAGCCATTCAAAATTGGAAGAGACCGGAGAGTGTGACGGAAATTCGTAGCTTTCTCGGATTGGCGGGCTATTACCGCCGGTTCATAAAAGACTTTTCTAAGATTTTCGTACCTCTTACTGGTTTGACAAAGAAGGGAGTTAAATACATTTGGTCAGACAAATGTGAAGCTTCATTTCAAAAACTAAAAGAACTCCTTTCCGATGCTCCTATTCTTGTGATTCCCAATGGGAACCAAGATTTTATTGTTTATACCGATGCTAGTCGTGTTGGTTTGGGTGCCGTTCTCATGCAGCGGGAACGTGTTATCACTTATGCTTCTAGAAAATTAAAGCCTGCCGAGACTAGATATGCCACTCATGATTTGGAGCTCGCGGCTATTGTATTCGCCCTTAGAATTTGGCGTCATTATCTTTTGGGAGAGAAATTTGTTTTCTACACCGATCATAAATCTATGAAGTATTTATTTTCTCAAAAGGAACTTAATTTGCATCAACAACATTGGCTCGAGTTCCTTGCATCTTATGATCTTGATATTCTCTATACTCCCAGAAAAGGAAATCGTGTTGCCGATGCCCATAGTCGTAAGCAACAAGCGGTTGTTTCCATGATGGTATCCGAATGGAATGATCTCGAGACTTTGTCCACTTGTGAGATTTGAGATCGTGAATCCGATTTATGCTCATATCTTGTTTTATGTAGCCTTGAGGCTCATCCTTCTCTTTTAGACCGCATTCTTGAAACTCAAAAGAATGATCTCGAATTGGTTCTTCTTGGCCAAAGTTGTAGGGATAAAATTGATATTGAAGGTTTGAAAGACTTTGATATTGACTCGGGGCGGTATTCGGAAATTTGGTAGACTTATCGTGCCAAATATTATTGATCTTCGTAAAGATATTTTAGAAGATTCTCATCGTTCTAAACTTATCATTCATCCCGGAAGTAGTAAAATGTACGCGGATATGAAGCGACTTTATTATTGGGAGGGAATGAAGTCTGATATTGCTAACTTTATTAAGCGTTGCATGACTTGCCAACTCATAAAGGCCGAGCATCAAAGGCCCGGTGGGTTATTGCAACCATTGGAAATTCCAATATGGAAGTGGGATCAAATTTCCATGGATTTTATTGGTGGTCTTCCCCGTTCTCGTTCGGGCCACGATAGCTTATGGGTGATAGTAGATAGACTTACAAAATCCGCCCATTTTATTCCCGTTCGGTCCAATCGGACCGTACCTATTTTGGCTAAACTCTTTGTCAAAGAAATTGTTAAATTGCATGGAGTTCCAACTTCTATCGTTAGCGATCGTGATCCATTGTTTACTAGTGGATTTTGGAAAGGTCTTCAAAAAGCTTTGGTAACAAAGCTTAATTTTAGCACCGCTTATCATCCTCAGTCCGATGGACAAACCGAGTGTGTGAATCAAACTCTTGAAGATCTTCTTCGTGCTTTGTTCTTGATTTTGGTGAAAGTTGGGAAGATCATATTTCTCTTGTTGAATTTTCCTATAATAATAGCTTCCAATCTAGTATTGGTATGGCACCTTTCGAGGCACTATACGGAAGGCCATGCCGATCTCCTTCGTGTTGGCTTGAGGCCGGTGAGAAGCTGGTTTTCGGTCCAGATTTTATTCGTGATGCCACAAAAAAGATTGACCTTATTCGTCATAGGATGAATGAAGCTCAAAGTAGACCAAAATCCTATGCCGATAATCGAAGAAGGAAATTAGAATTTTCTGTGGGAGATTTTGTGTTTATTCGTGTTTCACCTATGAAAGGTGTTGTGCATTTCAGTCGATCGGGAAAATTAGCACCTCGATATATTGGCCCGTTTCCTATCACCGAACGCATTGGTTCCGTGGCTTATCGCCTTTTATTACCGGCTCAGTTTTCTGCTATTCATGACGTATTCCACGTCTCTCAACTCCGGAAATGCCTTCGAGATTCCGATTCTATTCTTGAGCCCGGTGTTATTGAAAAAATTGAAGTCTCGCTTAATTTGACTTATGAGCAACATCCCATTCGATTCATTGCTTAGGAGGTCAAACGCCTTCGAAATAAAGATGTTCCTCTTATGAAAGTTCAATGGTCCTCAAATCCTAAGGATTTCTCTTGGGAATCCAGAGAATTCATCGAGCGAACACATCCGGACTTGCTCTCTCGTGCTCCTTAAGGTGAACCTTTTATTTCAAACTTCTTCTTTTTGTGTTGAGATTCTTTAATTGTTGTTACTTCTTATTTATTTCTTAAAGATTGCGAGGATGCAATTTATTTAAGGAGGAGAGTCTGTAACAACCCGCATATTTTACGAATTATATATTTAAATATTTTATTTAAATATAGAATCATTAATCGGATTTAAAGTCCGAAAAGCTACTTTTTGCAAACAGTCAAACTGGGACTCGAGACCACTTCCATTGAGTCCAAAATGGCGTTTGCTACTTTTTTAAGTATAAACATCGATATATTTTGAGTAAGTTGAATTTTTGTTATTTTCTATTGGGCTTTGGGTTTGGGTTTCACCCCAACTCTCTCTATAACCTAGTTCAGTCCACCTCTCCTCTTCACTTCATTTCTATTTTCTCTAACACTTAAGCAAAACTGAAAATGGGGAGAGGAATGGGAAATTAGAAATCCAAAACCCTAGTTTCCTTAGCAAATACAAATTCTTGCTCCAAATTCAAAGAGAAGCTAAGGTAAGCATCTCCATCTTCTTCTCCAACTCATTCTCTTTTTAATTTCAGAAATTTCCTAAACCTAACTTAGGAGATGTTCTTCTTTTGAGCTTAGATTCAAGCTTCTAGAGTTAAGATTGAAGAGTGGTTGATCCTCCTTTGTTTCCAAGCTTCTCCTTCCTTATTTTTGTGTAAAAGGTTAGTTTTTGAACTCACATCTATTTCTATAGATATCGTTGTTGTTGGGTATGAATTCCTAACACTTATTTAGGTACCTTTGCTTTCGATTTGGATCGAATTGGTGAATTGTTCAATTTTTGGTTTTTGGAATTTAATTTTTGTAAAAATCCAATCTTTGTTGTTTGAAAACGTTAGTGGAGAGTTTCAGAGGGCCATACAAGGCTGGGTTGTCGTTTGGCGTAAATCCTCAGTCGATGTGGCTCGTTCATTCGCTTCCATCTACGTTATCGAATTTGCCCCAAAAGGGGCTAGACTGAATTGTGCTTCTGGAGCAGGTTCAGTCGATTGAACCAGGGGTTCAGTCGACTAAACCAGAATATTGAAATTTCTCAAAAGCAGGTTCAGTCGACTGAACCAGACCCAGGAAATTTCCTGGGTCTGTATCAGTCGACTGACCATATGGGTCAGTCAATTGACTCTGGGGATACGAAATATGTATCCCTGTGTCAGTCGACTAACCACATGGTCCAGTCGACTGACCTGATCATCTCAACCTACCTAATTATTTTGTTTTGATTTCCAGCCTTTATCGATTCAAGGTTATCCGATTTGTTTTTATCATTTATTATCTGTTTTGATGACTTCTATTTCGGGATTTTTGGGTATGTCCATTTTGATGGCTTCAGCATCGGTTTCAATGGATTTGATTCATGTCTTTGAACGAGAATTTTTGATGGTTGATTGTTTCTACAATCATTTCTGTGCTTTGTCACTTTAAATTACAAAGGTTTCTATACTAGTAGTAAATATTCAAACTCTTTTACTAATATGATTTCAACCCTATTTTTAATACAAAGCTTGTTTATAAAACAGTTTTTTTGTCTATTAGTATATACAAACCTTTACCTCATTCGTATGAGAAAATCTAATTAAACGGCTTAGCAAAACAAGTGGTATGAAACACTTGCGTTTACTTCGTCGGTTAATTTATGGACTTGTTCGATTGAAAATCCGATGACAATATTCGAGTGGAAATCTACAATTGGTTCGTAAATATTTAAATTAAGCTAGTGGTTATGGGACATTAAGCTAAACTCTTATATTTACTGGCTTAGTGTAATTCACACTTTTTATTGATCGATGAAGATCATTTTGTGATTTAAACTAGCGATGTGTGATGTCTATTTGTCTGCGAGGGAGACTAAACCCCGTTTTGTGGAACTTCGGTTCAATTTGGCAGGGTAGCGACCCGTGGAATAGCGTTCCGTTTGTGATACACGTGTTGGTGAGTTTTCATGCTCCCGTTTGTGATAGGCCTCCCCCTTTGTGATTTCTGGATTTCTATTTGATGGTTTCTAGAATTTGTGTTTCACCTCTTTATGTGATTGGCAATTATATGTTTGTCAATATTTGTGGTATGGTGAATAAAATAAAGAATAAGACATTCTTTTTGGTACTTTGAGATTCTTGAGATATTGTATGATTTTGCTGTTGTTTTATATCATATTTGTTTTAGTATGACATTATCGCTATCATACATTCTTATTATATCTCTGCTTATATCTCATTCCTTTATCTGATATTTATAGCTAGACTGATCCATTTATTATTTTCTTATTAAATAATACTCGGGTCAGACCGAGATGTTACAGGTGCTTCTGCTTGACTCCTTATCTGGGATCATCTTCTGACTTTTGTCTAACTACATTACATTTGTAGTTTTTGTTGTTATACATTCGAGATATAGACTCCATGATGTATACTTATTCTCTTGTCCAGCACTTGTATCTATTCTTTTGTGATATTGTGGGTCTTATATGACCACTACTCTGATGTGCACCTTTTTGTGTTATTTAGTCATATCTGTTTCCGCCTTTGTGATATGAATGTCTGTGACTGATTTATGTTATGTTTATTTCTATATTTGTTTTCGAAGGCCTCATAGCCACTGTGTGGTAGCTTTGAGTTTGTATTAGATATGTCGGATTTCCTCTTGAAATGAAATGCATGTTACACTATTTGACATATCGGTACTTGCCCAAAGCAATTACACAAATGTTCGCTCCTCAACAGCCTTATTCTTCATGCTAGTTGATGGCATTACTTCGTAGTGTTCTTGGCTAGCGTGAGCATAGAGGTGGGGCGTCACATCCCCCTTTTTTTTGTTGAAGTTGTAACGTGGTAATAAGATGTTGTAGGCTGTTGGAGTTGGATGTTGGATATGGGTTGAATTGGTGATGGTTGTATACTGACAGTGGGTGGGTTAGAGTCAAGGTTGCATGGAATTGTAAGTGGATTCGGCAGTGGTATGTAGAGTGTTGGTTATAGGAAATTGATGAATGATGTGGGGAGAAGTCTGGTATGGTAGCTGCAGTTTTGGAGAATGGCGAGGCAGTGCTACTATTATGGTCGTAGGGTATAGTTGAGGTTGCAATTTCAGATGTTTGAGTGTGTTGCAGGCTTGTGGTGTGGATGTAGTTTTTGTGTGCAAGTGATTTGAACAGTGGTGCATGGTTTTGTGCACTGTGGTTTGGTTACAGTTAGCGTGGATTTGTGGAGCGACAATAAGGTGGTTAGGTGGACTTTGTTTTGAAGAAGTAGGGAAGATGTATGTATGGTGGTAGTGGAAGATGTTGGTTGAGCAAGGTGACAGTGGTGATGGATGAGAATGTAATGGTATATGCGGGCAGTAATGTATGCACATAGCACAGTTTGAAGCGAACAGAGCAGAGTTTGATGACAGTGGTTATGAAGGAGACTGTAGGGGAATGAAGTTTGAAAAACAGTGATGAGAAGTGTCAATTGACTGCAGTTTCTTGCAAGTATGTAGAAGTGTTAATAAAGGATGGTGGTGGTTTGCAATGATATGTGGAAATGTTGTGGAGCTACTGTGCAGTTTTTGATGATTTCGCAGTTGGAAGCAGTCTGGTGGTGTATGAGATAGAGCAGTAGTGGATTGTCGAAGAAGGCAATTGATGTTGAAGTTAAGTGGACATTGAAATGTTGAATGGTGAGGCCGGTAGCAGAGCAGCAGTTTGAAAGCAGAAGTGGGATTGAACAAGGCAGTGGTGTAGTTGTTGTAGGAGTAGTATTTGAAGTGTTGGTCAAGGGTGGTTTGTGGATTGTGTGGAGATGGAAGTTGCACAGGGGGATTGTAGCAAGTATGGATGTGGAAGCTGATGCAAGTTTGCAGTGTTGAGATTGAAAAGCAGGGGAGATTGTGGTGGCAAGGCAGTTTTGGTTGTATCAGTGTATCGGTGAGTGGTAATTGTGCAGGGCTGTGAACAGTGCACAGATGTAAACTATTTTTTTTGTAATGAGAAGTGTACAGTGTTGAAATTGCAAATGAATTGAAATGCAATTGAAAATTTGTAACAAAATTGAAGATGAATGCAATGTTCTTTTTTTTAATATGCTAATGCAAAAACAACTAGAAAATAAGCACACAACAATGTCACACAAATCAAACAACAAACACAGAGATTTTTTTTAAATGTAAACAAACACAAAAAATAAAATCACACAAAAATCAAACAAAAATAATTCGAAGAATAGACAATGAAAATCAAAACAATTCCCCGGCAACGGCGCCAAAAACTTGTTTGACGACGGATTTTCTATCGGTTTAGAAAACCGTCGAACGAATTTAGAAATAAAATAACTACAAGCGCACGACGTACAATGATAGTACGTGGCGAGTACGGGTCGGTCCGCAGGGAATTGATGATTTTAAAATTCTATTCAATCAAATTAAACCAAAGTCGAGGGATAATAAACTAACTAAAAAAGGTAAGAACAAGCTAGAACTAAGGAGAATAAAATTATGAGATTAAAGAGCAATTTAGAGGTAAATCCCCTCTCATGAACACATAAATCAACATAATGAAATTATGATCTCTTTTTGGTCATTTGTGAGTTTAGTTGATGCATTTATCATAAGCATGGCCTAATTGTGTTATTAATTAACACACTTAAACCATAAAACTTTAATGCGCCCTCTAACCCACTTACAAACTTCAATGAAAATGATATGAAATTAAAAGTAGAATGTATTTTAAGCATGGTTTATTAATTATTGAATTAGAAACATAAACCATCAAATTTTGATTCTAAATCCACTTCCATTACAATGATCATATGTAGATCAAGAGGTAATTAATGATTCATATGACTAAGCATAGCCTATTTGTTTTGAACAACATAAGCTATCAAACTTAATATTAAACACAAATCACACAAACATCCAAATTTCCATTAAGCACAAAAGAGACATAAATGAGAAATTATGTTGCATCTACATGATTCAAGAGAGCATCATTATCCCTAAGTAGATGTGTGGAGGTCAAGTAATCATTAGCTTCAAATAATCCTCATTTAAGTGTACATGAAGTCATTAATTCCATAAGCATGTGCATTAGCCTCTAATTTGTACATTAAGGTAGGTGGGTAGGTGGGGTCCTCCATTATCATGCCTTTGAATTATTTCCATCTTCATTTATTTATCTTCACTCTTGTGCATGCATACATCTTCATGAAACCACTTGTATATGAAGCCAAATTCCTATAAAAAAATAAAGAAATTTTCTCAAATTAATATATGCACAAAAATGACCATTTTGCCCTTGGATGAAGATGAATATGTAATGATTTGAAAATAATATGAATTTTGGTTTAAACAAGTTAAAATGCCCGATATGATCATTTATTTAATTTAAATAGATTAAATATGATGGTAAAAATATGCACATTTACGTGCACATCAAGTTGATATCCTAGCGAAGTCCTTAATGAACTTCCTATAGTAGCCCGCATGACCAAAGAAACTCCTTATGTCCGTGGCATTCTTAGGGGTCTGCCAATCCTGTACTGCTGTCACTTTCCCCGGATCTACTGCAAGTCCATCCTCCGAAACGATGTGTCCCAAAAAGCGAACCTCATCCCTACAAAAGTGGCACTTGGAGAACTTTCCCTTCAACTTATGTGCTCGCAGGGTCCTAAGCACTTCTTCCAAGTGAACAGTATGCTCCTCCTTGCTTCGTGAATAAACCAAAATGTCGTCGATGAACACCACCACAAAATTGGTCAACGATTCACAAAATACTCGACTCATCTGGTCTACAAAATATGCCGGAGCATTGGTTAGCCAAAATGGCATGACTAACCACTCAAATAACCCATCCAGATTCCTAAACGCAGTGTTCTCGATGCTGTCCTCCGCCATACGCAACTGATGAAATCCCGTGGCCAAATCGAGCTACGAAAATACCATGTCTCCTACTAGCTAGTCGAAGAAATCGTCTATACAGGGAAGAGGATAACGATTCTTCTTCGTTAGCTTATTAAGCTCCCTATAATCCACGCAAAGCCTAAGAGAGTCATCCGCCTTAGTGGCAAAAACGACAGGTGCTCCTCACTCAGAAATGCTCCAACGAATGAAGCCCTTCTCCAAAAGCTCTCCAATCTGCTTGCTCAACTCACGACGTTCCTTAGAAGTCATATGCCTTACCGGTTGGCCTTATCGACAAGATAAATCTTGAAATCGATCTCTCATCAAGGTGGAAGGCCAGCAACCTCCTCGAACACATTTGATAAGTCTCTAACAACGGGTACTGAATTCGAAGGCGATAAGTCAATAGAATAAAGGTAGCTCAACATGACCGATCCTCTAGGATCACAAGATACCTCTAAGGTATGTCTATAACAAGTGCCTAACCTTACTACCCTCTTATCGCAATCAAGAACAACACCATACATGGATAGCCAATCCATACCAATATTCAACCCGAACCCGGAAAAGCCCAATACAAAGCCACTACAGTTAAACTCAACCCCTAAAATAAAAAATTTCAAATCCCGACATAACATGGAAAAATAGGCCGATCCTCCTACGGGATTTGATACTACTACTGGGTCGGTGACTAAGCAAGCATCAAGACCAAGACCCTCTACCAAAGTGCTAGATATAAAAGAGTGCGAAGCTCCATAATCAAATAGGGTACGAACAGGAAAATCAGAGATAGATAACACACCTTTGATGATCACCTTCTTTCCCTTGTCCACAACCAGACGAGTACTAGAGGAAGGAGCTGCCTCTAAAACATAAGCCTGAGCAGGCTGTGAAGGTGTCTGTGAACTATCCTTGGGCTTCGAAGGACAATCTTTTTTCATATTCCCCACTTATTCACAAAGATAGCACCTCAGTCTCGGTCGCTCTCCTGCCCCTCTACAATCCTTAGCAAGATGACCTAGTTTCCCATAAGTATTGCATTTCCAGTCCTTCCTTGGAACTTTCATTTTTCCACCTGACCCTCCTCCTCCTCTCCTTTTTCCTTTCCATTGCTTCTTCCCATCACTCTTTTGCGCTACATCTCCTTTCTTCTTAGTATCAGCAAGTAAAGCCATCTCTACCAATCCCTCAAAAGTAGCTCCCATCGGAATGTGGCTCACCGTTAAAATCTGCAGTGGCTGACTCGAACCCTTAGCGAACTTCAGCGCCTTCTTGTGAGGAGTATTGATCAGGTCCAGTACAAATCAGGCAAGCTCATTGAATTGATTAACATATTCCTTAACTATCATATCCCCTTGCTTGAGCTGTATAAATTTCTCTAGCTGTACTCCCTCTTCAGCCTGCGTTAAGAATTTCCTCTTGAACCTAGTATGAAAATCCGCCCAAGTCAAATTATCAGCCTCAGCCTCCACAATCCCCTACTAACAAAGAGCCTCTCCCTGCAACTACCATGAAGCCAACTGCCTCCAAGGCAAGTCCTCCAATCCCATAAGTCCAAATATCCACTCACAACTACGGATCCAAGCTCTCGCCTCAGTATATGACTCGGTGCCAAGAAACGGCTTGCCTCTTAAGCTGGTGTAGTCCTTTCTTAACTTGGGTTAATCGGGAATGCCTAGCGGACGGGCTGGAGCCCCTTCCGCCAAAGCAGCATCCCTAACTGGTGGCTCTGCTCGTGCAGTAACCAGCAAATAACGTCTGAACATATTAAAGCTTAGAACTTCGGGGATATCTTGCGGTTCAGACATTTCTATCTGTGAATATTAAAAAAATGGGAGTAGGTACTCCACAAATAGTTCAATAGATAGGGAGGAAGAGATATGAGGAATCCATTTCTAAAATTTCTTTTCTTTTTCAAAATATATAAATATACTTTTAAAAGTATTATTTGGAATATCCTTTAAAAATTATTCGAAAACCTTTATATTTTTAAAATATTTTTAGGATTACCGAAACCTTAGCTCTAATACCAACTGTGACACCCCGCACCTCTAGGCACCCCAAAAATCGGACATGACTAGAAGCATGTGTGGTTGAGTGAAATAAAAATCCATAACATAACACAGAGACTAAGGCAACATCATAAATTGATTAAAATATTACAGTAGAATAAAACTTTCACTAATTATAAATTAATAGCAAAACAGCTTCATTAAAAACAACATTATCCCAAATTCATTTCTGAAACCAAAAGTACCAAGTAGTCTCCACCAAAACATAAAACATAACAAAGTTCACAATATAGGTCCCCATATATAGAGTAAAGTACGAAAAAGAGAAACGAAATACATGAAACAAAAGAAACAAAAGCTGAAGATAACAACTGCTCCAATGACCCTCCAAGCTGCAAAGAACCACAACCTAGACTTACCCTCGTGTGATTTGGGAAAAATAGGAATGGGACAGACATAAAGACTGGTGAATGAGAAATAAAATGAAGCAGAAAGAATAAAACAGTTTAATTCCAGGTCTTCCTTGGATATCGCAGCGGGTGAATAATATAATGAAGTGAATCCTTCTTAGATATAGTTCCTAAGAAGCCAAAGTCCGTGGTCACTCTAGGGAAGTCAACCATGCAGTAATACTAAACGTCAATCTGTCTGTCGGACCTGATGTCCTTACCTATCCACGTTCTACACCGTGAAAGTCATGCTCTTCACCCGTGCACTATGACTAAATAACCTCCTAGGACCTGATGTCGGACCTGATGTCTGACCATCGTCAACTCAAATAACCTCGTATGACCCAAAGTTGCGCTCAGGCTCTGCTAAACTGGACTCCTATCCTCCTGTCTCCTCGGTAACCAACGTGGACTTGCCTACGTCATAGCACACTTGTCATGTTCCATCCATGTCGATCTGCCCGAAGAAGCCTACGATTGCGGATGCTATCTATCCTACGTACTAGAAACCTATGAAAGGTAACAAACATCCTTGTGAACCTACTTGCCCGCTCCTAGTACGTATAGTCAAACTATATTTTGGTCATAACTGCATGAAACACCTATCCAGACCTTTACAAGGTCTGCCTACCAAATTGCTTCCAAATTAATTAATTTTACCATTAAAGTTTACATACCGGTTATTTCTATTAATCTGCTTTAGGCCATTTTTACATCCGATTTGGTGATTTCACAATTTACCTTTTTCTTACATAAATGGTATTTCAATTTCACGTCCTTCAGTCCGTAAGGTTTGTGTGTAATTTTTATGCCATTTTGTTACAGATTTACAGTAGCCTTTAAGGTCCATATAATTTACATTTTTTTCCATCCTAATTTACATTCTCCTTTTAGAGATTTAATCTGTATAATTTTTTTATCCAATAGCCACAAACCATTTAATTACACAAAATGCCACTTTTACATTTTTAGGCCACATATGAAATAAACAATTATGCCAATTAGACTTCCCAATTTTGTTCCAAAACCATAGTCAAAATGATGTAATTATATCAACCAAAACCATAATTTTATTCAAGTAATATATTCTGAATTTATTCAACTAACCTGTTCTACCATTAGAAACTAAATAACAATTCTAATTCAATTTAATTAAACCAATCTTATTTACGCCATGAAACATGAATAACAATTTGTTTGTTCCAAATTTCAGTCCAAACATGAATTAGAATTGAGAAGTGGAAGAAGAAGAAGATACAATAATTTACATAAATTTCAATCTTATTTATGCCATAAAACGTGAATAGACAATTTATACGTCCCATATTTTAAACCAAACATGAATTAGATTTGAGAAGTGGAAGAAGAAGAAGAATTTGCAATAATTTACATCTATTCTCAATTAATAACAGAAATTAATTCATATTAACGTGCCAGAAAAGAACTGAAATTGAACTACTTTATTTCTCTATTTCATATTAATTCCCACTCACCTGGCACTTGAGCTTGCATAAATTTGAAAAAAAGCTTTGCTTTAATCTTTCTCCATTTGATTCTTCTAAATTCCTTAAATTGCTTGAATATATATAGATTATTTAATTTGGTAGAGATTTGTTTATTTAGTAGAGAAAAGGAGGAAGAATAATACACACTAATTTTACTGTAGAATTATGGCGACGATTGAATATGAGGTTAGGTTTAGGTTAGATGGTTTATTTATAGATTGTTTGAGTGAATATAATCCATTAGATTATTTTAGATTAAATCTGGTTCTTTCATACACTTAATGGTTATCCATTCTAGCCCATACACATCACTCAACCCATAAAATTCAACCATCTCATCCTATTACATCACTGGAGCGAATGGGAAGCGGCCACATGTCAAAAGCAATGCTGAAATACGTAGGAAAATCGCATGAAACAAACTAGCTAAAAGAAACATCGCTCCAGATTTTGGGCGACAACGGGACTTGATCCCTGGTCACTAAGGAAGTCAACATGCGCCTTTACCACTGTACCAAATGCGCTTTTAATTTCTTTTTAATTATATTTCCCGTAAAATATCGGGGTGTTACAAAGATGGTGGCTAGAGTTTAGAATAAAGAAGAGTGAGGGTTATGGTATTATTTATAGCTGAAAACTAGGGTTATCAGGTTAAGTCCCTACATTAATATTTATGAAAATGCCACCGAGTCAAATTTTCGCTAATTTTGACCCGTTTTATCAAATTTAACAAGTTATATATGTTTTTTGATTATATATGACATTTAAAATGCAATTGAATAGGTTCTGAATCATAATTCCAATGCTTACAAAAATTTACTATTTTTTTCTTTTATACAAAATTTTATTTTTACCCTTATTAATGTTTTAATTTATCACTTAAATTTTCAAGGTGTTACATTATCCCTTCCTCCTTTAAAGGATTTTATCTCGAAAATCTCTAAGGTACGGAACAATGTGATTCTCTTGTAACAACCAACATGTGCCACTATCTACTCAATCATCAACCACTTGCAACTATTGTCCTTAGTTTCAAAATTCTAACATAGCATATATATATATATATGTATGTATGTATGTATGAATGCATATGAACATTTAGATAATGCAAAATTAGGTAGTATCCTGAACCAGTCGACCTTCTGAAGTGCAAGTGCTTATGTCATATATCCAAAATGTATGCAAATTCCTTTGTGCATACTTGCAATTCTACATGAATGAGCAATCATTCAATACATATGCAAAATGCGACAACCATTATGTAAGTAACTAATATAAATAAATATGCAATATGATGTGTATCGTAGCCGACATGAACATCTGTCATCTAAAACATGTCCTAGTGACATGCTCACAACCATGTTTAGCATCCAAACACTCATATATATGGAATATACTAAGCTAATTACTATGAATACAAGTAATTATACTAACTTAAGTGAAAGCATACTGGAAAAGAGCTCTGGATGGGTAGTTTGGATTTTTATTCCTCGGGCTCCCAAGTACTCTCAGTTGGATCATCTACCCATTAGACTCTAACAAGTCTAATTACCTTGTTGCGGAGTCACTTTTTCTTATTCTCAATAACACGAATGGGTGCATAGCGAACAAGTGACTCTCTCTCCACTATGACTTCTTCTAATAGGCTCGGCTCGACCATAATGGCTAAATCGTGTAGACACTTCCGCAAGTGTGGCACATGAAAGACATTGTAAACACATGTTAGCTCACGAAGCTCCACTCTATAAGCTAACTTTCCTACTCTCTCCAAGATCGAAAAAGGCCCTACAAATCTTGATGCTGACTTCCTGAGCTATCAAACCTCATAACTTATCTAAGTGGCGAGACCTTCATAAAAATCATGTCGTCCACTACGAACTCTAACTCCCAGCATCTCTTGTTAGCATATGATTTCTTCTTATCATGTGCATTCTTTATCCTTCTACGGATCAAGTCTATTTTCTCCGAAGTTTTCCAAATCATGTTTGGTCTAAGAATGATTCTAGTGTCCCACCAATAAGATGGAGATCTACATTGCTTTCTATACTACACCTCAAAGGTGTCATCACAATACATTCCGGGTTGTTGTTATTATATCCAGACTCTACTAACGATAAGTTATCCTCCCAAGAACCTCCAATGTCCAAGATACACATCTATAGCATACATTCTAATACTCAATTCTCCATCTTAGTCTATCCGTCTGTCCGTGGGTGATAGGAGGTACTAAAATTTAGTTTTGTGTCTGTAACACCCCACATTTTTAGATAATTAAATAATCAAATAACAATGAACGGTAAAAACAAGCATTTTTGGAATTATTAGAATATGGCCTCGAAACTTATACCATTGTGTTCGTGGCGATTTTCTGATCAATTTCCATATATAACTTGTCAAAATCCGAGTTAATATGAAGAAGTTACGAGAGAATAAGAAATCATAATTAAATGAAAAAAGAGCAAGACCCTACGGTCGACCCATAGGTCAACCCACAAAGCCTAAGGGTTGACCCATAGGTCGACCCGCAAAGCACACAGGTCGACCCATAGGTCGACCCGCTTTTTGCCCTAGACGAGAAATCGTCCAAGGACGTGCCGAAGTTATAAATTTTGATTTTCGTGCGATCTGAAGCGTTATTTTCTAGATCCAACGATTCACAGCGAGCCTGTGACGTGGTTGCACCAGATTCAATTCAAAAATCCGACGTTCTGAGATCCCCAAACACCACTATAAATAGGATCCTAGGCCTAGCTATTTTCTCATAATCCGATTTTCTCCCAATTGGGTTCATTGTCTAAGGTTGAACCCTTAATAGAAAATATTTCTAGGGAGAATATTTTTTTAATAAAAATAATAAACGCCTTAGAAGGGGATCCACTTTATGTCTAGCCCAATAAAATAAAACTTTTGGAACTGAAAAGTTGAAAAATATAATTGTTAATATGTTTGAGGAAGTAAATATTGGGTTTTTGAAAAAAAGTGTTATGAAATTCAAATTGGTTTTTATATAATGTAAATTTTGTTAAAAGTGAAATTCTTTTTGAAGAATTATAGAGCATGTATAGCTCACTAGTTTCTTTGTAGGTAAACAAAGATTTTAAATATAAAAACCTAGAGTGTGTTAAGTATCGAAAACGTAGGTTACAACGTTTATTGTTGTATAGACGTTTTCATGAAAAATAAAGGAAGCATAGACTATGACACTATTGTTATAGTAGGTGACTCCCAAAGGAAATGATTTTACATAGCATATGAGATTTATTAATATTTTAATTGAATCCATATACTAGTATTTTTGGATTGTAGTAACAGTGTTTTACGCAATATCTGTTTTGACCTAAATAAAAAATGTGTTTTGAAGATAATTTCCAAGTATAGAAATAATCTGGTTTGTAAGTACACTTATTATTTAAATAAGTATGTGGAAATGTTTTATAGTTATGAAAATATTAAAATAGTTTTGAAAATGAGTTCCTCTAAAAAAAAGAGGTAAGTTAAATATTAGAAAATTAATAAATTTTGTAGGAAATGTCTATTGTAAGTGATTATAAATTAAACATACTTTAATCTACTGGAATGAAATGAATAATGATATAATTTTCTATGAAACCAAATCACAAATAAAGATGTATTGTGCAAGTTATAAGGAATACGTGAAAGAGATGTACAAGGTATGGAAAGCACCATATTTTTTATAGCCTATTTCGATAAAATATAAAATAAGTTCCTTGTTATTTCACATAAACATGAAATCATCTTTTAAAAGATTCATAGAAGGTTGTAGCGTTAATGGTTTCTCATAAGAGAAAGTAGTTCCAGTACATTAAGGTATAAAACCGTTAGGTGTAATAAGAAGTGTAATAATTAGAGACAGTGTTAGTTAGGAGGTATATTACAGATAACCTTAGTAGGAAAGCTAAGTAATGGAAATTTCTTGTTTTTCCATTGATTATGCGCATTGGTTGCTTGCCTTTGGAGAAGATCCCCGTTTGTAGTAAGTTAGAAACTCCTCCAAGGTTAGGTAATTGGAAGAGTAGAAAGTTAAGAGATTTTAGATAAAATAATTGTTCTTATCTACTCCAGTTTTTGTAAATTTGAAAATCTATAAAAAGATGTTTTGAAAACATGTGAGGACATTTTTGGAAGTCAAAAAAAGTTTTAAGGACAAGCAAGGCATGTTTTAAAGAAAAATGGTTTGGTGAAAAAGTAAATATGTTTTTGGAAGAGAAAAACTTAGTAAACGGTTAAATTTAAAAATCCAAATTTTTTATGGAAAGTTGTAAAGGTCTTTAAAAGGAAAAGAGGAATAAGTTTTGAACTTAGAATTTGTATGTTTTTCTCTCTAGGTTTGGGGAATAATTTAAATTCAAAGAGCTATAAAGATGCAAGTCTAGGAAGATAAAATGTTAAGTAACCAAGTACCTTTGAATTTAATAGAAGTTTCAAAGTAATACTTTTAAAGGCAAGAATTTTGAGATTTGATGTTTCAAAAATTTAGAAGCTTTAATTTTTGAAATGAAATGATAAATACTAAACCAAACTTTTAAATATTGAGTAGATAGAAATCATTTTCTAGGTTTGACGGGAAAAGTGTAAGGCTATGTAGGAGATAGCAGCGATTACTTTTAGTAGTAATAATAAAAGTTCCCGTAAAGTGTATATGACACTAGTGAGCCTAGGAACGTTGCTTCATGGGTGCAGACTACAGAAGAATAGTGAAGTGATATTAGTAAGGTAGTAAGACACACGTAGTGGGATAGGCAGACCTTAGTTGGGGAAAAAATGAAAGGTAAAGGTAAAGAGAAAATTTCCCCAAACTTAGTTGCCTTTTTAGATAGAGACTGCATAGATTGGAACCCTTATTCGTTGCAGTAAATGAGACTTGGTTATTCCATTTTGAGTATGGAATGGAAGAGATGAATAGATCTTATTCATCGTGAGTAAAACAGCGTAAGTTAGTATCGAGTAATAGGCGGTAGGAGGAGCATATGAGTTACTTGGGTTCCTAGAGTAGGACCTTTCTTTATCAGGGTGGAATGGTCCTAGGCCTCCTAGCCCTAGATGATAGTTGTGTTTAGCTGCTATATTTATTGATCTAGTATCGCTTTGTAGTAGGACTTGTTTTCTCTTTTAGTTATGAGATTATACTCCTTTGTAAGCATTTAGTTCCTATTGTAGTAAATCAGCGATGATTAGTATGATGCTCTTTTTCTGCGATGTTCACAAAAAGAGAATAAAAACATAGGATGTAAGTAATGAAAGAAAAGTAAAAGCCAAAAAGAGTAACTAAAAAGAAAACAACAAATTTAAAGAAAGCGATAGAAACGTCAACAGAAAAATTGAAAAGAAAAAGAAATTTTTTTCTTATGTGAACTGTGCTTGGGAAAGAAAATAGAGATTTTTATAGAATAGCGGCATAAGTTCCAACTACGGAGAAAGAGGTGTGCAAAAGTAAAACGGGAAAATATGAGGTTTTACGTTTTCTACCTTCTTTCTGACATAAGAAATCGAGTTCGAAAATTAGATTTTTTGAAATTCGAATATTAAAAGTTGTGTGGTAGGATTTGGATGTAAAATTCGTTGAACTATGCCCCTATTTAGTAGGAGTGTGCGAAAAATTGGATGAAAAACATTTTGAGTTTTCAAAATATTGCATTCATATAAAAATTGCAAGTATATTTAGAATGTGTGCATCATAGTCTAAAAAGGAGTTTTTAAAGAAGAAAAGCATTCATATAGGAGGTACCGCTTAGATATTCATGTACATGCATATATTTTATGTTGAATGACACTTTGCACAAGGACACAGATGGTCTCCAAATTGGCTGTACACAAAATGGATGTGATTGATGCGAGGAATTACATAGTTTTACCCTTGTCGAATTTCGGGGACGAAATTTCCTAAAGGGTGGGAGAAAGTAACACTCCGCATTTTTAGATAATTAAATAATCAAATAACGATGAACAGTAAAAATAAGCATTTTTGGAATTGTCATAAAATAGCCTCGAAATTTATACCATTGTGTTCGTGGCGATTTTCTAATCAATTTCCATATATAACTTGTCGAAGTCCGAGTTAATATGAAGAAGTTGCAAGAGAATAAGAAATCGGAATTAAATGAAAAAAAGAGCAAGACCCTACGGGTCGACCCATAGGTTGACCCGCAAAGCACAAGGGTCAACCCATAGGTCGACCTGCAAAGCACACAGGTCGACCCATAGGTCAACCCGTGTAACAACCCGCATATTTTACGATTGTATATTTAAATATTTGATTTAAATGTAGAATCATTAATCAGATTAAAGTCCGAAAAGCTACTTTTTGTAAACTGTCGAATTGGGACTCGAGACCACTTCCATTGAGTCCAAAACGGCATTTGCGACTTTTTTGAGTATAAACATCGATATGTTTGGAGTAAGTTGAATTTTGACATTTTCTATTGGGCTTTGGGTTTGGGTTTCAGCCCAACTCACTCTATAACCTAGTTCAGCCCTCTCCTCTCCTCTTCACTTCATTTCTATTTTCTTAAACACTCAAGCAAAACTGAAAATGGGGAGAGGAATGAGAAATTAGAAACTCCGAGCCCTAGTTTTCATTTGCAAAACCAAATTCTTGCTCCAAATTCAAAGAGAAGCTAAGGTAAGCATCCTCTTCATCTTCTCCAACTCATTCTCTCTTTAATTTCAGAAATTTCCTAAATCTATCTTAGGAAATGTTCTTCTTTTGAGCTTAGATTCAAGTTTCTAGAGTTGAGGTTGAAGGGTAGTTGATCTCCCTTTGCTTTCAAGCTTCTCTTTCATCGTTTTTGGATTTAAAGGTGAGTTCTTTAACTCACATCTATGTCTATAGCTATCTTTGTTGTTAGGTATGAATTCCTAACACTTGTGCATTTTCATTTGCTTTTGATTTGAATTGATTTGGTGAACATTTCAATTTTTGGTGTTTTGAAGTCAAAACTTTGAAAATCCTAGCTTTGATTTGTGAACATGTTTTTAGTCGTGAATCGGAGAGCCTATAGGGCTGGGTTGTCGATTGGCAAAAGCCCCTAAAGTCCATTGCTCGACCGGGTGCAAGATGGTGAGAGTTTGCTCTTTCATTTGATAGGCTGAAAAACAATTTCAGCTACAGCCAGTCGACTGGCCCCCTGAAGTCAGTCGACTGACTGTAGGGTCTGAAAACTCTCGGGTTCTGGTTCAGTCGACTGACTGCAGAGGGCCAGTCAACCGACCTGCTTCTTTTTGCCTATTTTGCCTAATTAGCTTGAGGATCCAACTTTTATCGATTCGTGACTATCCGATTTATTGTTATCATTTGTTATTGCCTTTGATGACTTCTTTTTCGGGATTTTTGAGAATGTCCATTTTAATGGAATTGGTATCGATTTCTTTGGATTTAATTCACGTCTTCGAATGTGGATTTTTGTGATTGATTGTTTTTACAATCATTTTGTGATTTGTCACTTCTAAATACGAAGGTTTCTATACTAGTAGTAAATATTAAAACTCTTTTACAAAGATGGTTTCAACTCTATTTTTAATACAAAGCTCTTTTATAAAACCGTTTTCTAATCTATTAGTATATACAAACCTTTACCTCACTCGTATAAGAAAATCTAATTAAACGGCTTAGCAAAACAAGTAGTATGAAACGCTTGCGTTTACTTCGTCGATTAATTCTTGGACTTGTTCGATTGAACTCTTGTGACAATTTTCGAGTGGGAATCTACAATTTGTTCGTAAATATTTAAGTTAAGCTAGTGGTTATGGGACATGAAGCTAAACTCATATATTTACTAGCTTAGTGTAATCGACACTTTTTATTGATCGATGATGATCATTTTGTGATTTAGGCTAGCGATGTGCGATGTCTATTTGTCTGCGAGGGAGACTAAACCCCGTTTTGTGGAACTTCGGTTCAATTTGGCGCGGTAGCGACCCGTGGTCTTCGGGCCATTTGTGGAGCTTTGGCTCAAAAATTTATGGTTAGCAACCATGGAATAGCGTTCCGTTTGTGATACATGTGTTGGTGAGTTTTCATGCTCCCGTTTGTGATAGGCCTCCCCCTTTGTGATTTCTGGATTTCAAATTGATGATTTCTAGAATTTGTGTTTCACCAACTTTTGCCATTGGCAATAATATGTTTGTCAATATTTGTAGTTTGTTGAATAAAATAAAGAATATGATATTTTTTTTGGTGCTTTGAGATTCTTGAGATATTTTATGATTTTGTTGTTGTTTAAATCATACTTGTCCTGGTATGACATTATTGTTATCATACGTTCTTATTATATCTCTGCTTATATCTCATTTCTTGAATTATAATTATAGCTAGACTGATCCGTTTATTATTTTCTTATTAAATATTACTCGGGTCAGACCGAGATATTACAGGTGCTTTCGCTTGACTCCTTATCTGGGATCATCTTCTGACTTTTCTCTAACTACACAGTTTTGTAGTTTTTGTTATTATACATTAGAGAAAGAGACTCCTTGATGTATAATTATTCTTTTGTTTAGTACTTGTATCTATTCTTTTGTGATATTGTGGATCATTCTTGACCACCACTCTGATGTACACTTTTATGTGTTATATTCATATCTATTTCCACCTTTGAGATATGAACATCTGTGACTGATTTGTGTTATGTTTATTTCTTTATTTGTTTCCGAGGTCCACTTAGCCACTGTGTGGTAGCTTTGAGTTTGTATTAGATATGTCGGATTTCCTCTTGAAATGAGATGCATGTTATATAATCTGACATATCGGTACTCGCACAAAGCAATTACATAGAAGGTCGCTCCTCAACAGCCTTATTCTCCACGCTAGTTGACGGCATTACTCCGTAGTGTCCTTGGCTAGCGTGAGCATAGAGGTGGGGCGTCACAGCTTGGTATCAGAGCAAAACTTCGGAACAATGTAGAATAATCAAGCAAGGATCATTGTCCTAAGTCTTTCTTAGGGGTCGTGCCTTAGGATTAATTCGAGTCATTGAACCCGTTCTATCCTATTTCTTTTTATGATGCCTTGTTTTATAAATCAAATTTGTTTGATATTCATTTTGAGATTAACCTTTTTCTCTTTTCTTTCTTTCTTAAAGAAAAGAAATGGTTAGACCTGGCCGTCCCAACGCCGGTCAATCTAGTGCTACTCCCCAGGATGGAGTATTTATGTCTGCTCAGCAACTTCTTGATCTTGTAAGAAATGCTCAAGCTGTCGGACCTATTCCTGAGCCCACTCATCCTAAATCTGGGTTTGATGCTTGTGCAGTGATTACACCAATTTGGGTAGAAAGCCATTCAAAGGTTCCGAGAGCGTTATAGAAGTCCAGGCTTGGCTTTGAACATGTGACCTCATCTTTTCTCACATGAATCTTATTGATCTTCATCGAGTACAAGCGGCTTCTAGTATGCTCCAAGAAAGAGCGTTAGACTGGTACGAGCTTTTGATCTCCGAAATTATTGAAGCGGACCTTACTTGAGAGCAATTCCGGGAAAGGTTCGAATTAAAATTTGTGTTGGAAGCTGAAAAAGTGTCTCTAGCTCGACGCTTCATTGACCTTGTTCAAGGTGAATCTTCCATGACCGACTACGTTGCTTCTTTCGAATCTCTTTAAAAATATAGGGTTGAATACATTAATACCCCATTGAAGAAAAACAAGAGGTTTGTTTATGGCTTGAACAAGAGCCTCAAAAAGCCATTACTTCTGAAATTAGAAGTTTCTTTTGATCAGCTTGTTGATATTGCTCTTCGCCTCGAAGAGGCTGATAAAGATAGCGATGCTGAGGTCAAACCAAACATCAACAAGAAGAGACCTTTCAAATTCAGGCCTAATCCCAACAAAAAAGGGAAGCAAGAAACACCGGTAGCAAGTACTCCTACATCACGTCGCGGAGAATGTTATAATTGTGGTTCTAAGGACCACTATGCAAACAAGTGCCCGAAGTCTCTTTCTTGCCGCTATTGCAAGAGTTCGGGTCATACCATATCTTTGTGTCCCAAACTTCAAAGCAAGAAAGAGGGCAAGCTAAATGTTGTACAAGCCCCTGCTAATACTTCTCGTGGTCAAGGTATTTCTCATTCTATCCTTGATGGCATTATTATATTTCGCGATCTTCCTATTCGAGTTCTTTTTGATACGGGTGCATCTCACTCTTTTATATAAAAAGAACTTGTTGATGCTTTGTCTTTGGATGTTATTGGATTGATGACTTCTTTGAGGATTGCGAATCCGGTTGGTGGATCCGCAACACTCAGTTTATTATGTAAAGATGTCGAAATTATTTTGTGTGATTACTCTTTCCGTGCCGATTTGCATGTCATGCGTTATTTAGGTTTCAGAATGATTTTGGGGATGGATTGGCTTAACCGTTATGAAGCCTATATCCTATGCCCTGAGCGGACTATATATCTTCGACACTCGCAATCTGTTAAGCATATTTCTTTTGTTCTGAAAGATTCAGATTCCAATTCGAAAGCATCCTTGTATTCTCTAAATCCTCATGATGACGATGACGATGAGGAGGAGGATGTCATTTCTCTCATTCACATTGTTCGTGAATTTCCCGACATATTTGAGCCCGTTCTAGGATTACCACCTAAGCGAGCAATTGAGTTCCGAATTAATCTAATCACTGGAGCTCTACCTATTACTCGTCCTCCTTATCTTATGTCCAATAAAGAAAATGAGGAGATGCGCAAACAATTATCCAAATTGGAAGCGAAGCAATTTATTCAATCTAGTTCCTCTCCATGGGGAGCTTCGGCTATTTTTGTGAAGAAATCTGATGGTACACTTAGGCTTTACATTGACTACCGCAAACTTAATGATCTCACCATCAAGAATAAATATCCTTTACCGCGGATTGATGATTTATTCGATCAGCTTACTGGTGCTAAAGTCTTTTCACAATTAGACTTAGCAACTGGTTTTCATCAGCTCCGTATTGCAGAGGATAACATTCCTTTGACATCGTTCCGTACTCGTTATGGATCTTATGAATGGCTTGTTATGCCATTTGGCTTGACGAATGCTCCAGCTTATTTCGTCGACCTTATGAATCGAGTTTTCAAAGACTTCCTCGATCGATTCATTCTCATCTTTATAGATGACATTCTTATTTATTCTAAAACCGAGGAAGAGCATGAAAATCATCTTCGTATTGTGTTGGAAACTCTTAGGAGAAATCAATTAAAAGCAAAATTTTCTAAATGCAACTTTTGGCAATCTCGTGTGAAATTTTTGGGGCATATTATTTTTGAATCCGGAATTTCCGTGGATCCTTCAAAGATTGAAGCGATTCAAAATTGGAAGAGACCGGAGAGTATGACGGAAATTCATAGCTTTCTCGGATTGGCAGGCTATTACCGTCGGTTCATAAAAGACTTTTCCAAGATTTCAGTACCTCTTACTAATTTGACAAAGAAGGGAGTTAAATACATTTGGTCAGACAAATATGAAGCTTCATTTCAAAAATTAAAAGAACTCCTTTCCGATGCTCCTATTCTTGTGATTCCCGATGGGAACCAAGATTTTATTGTTTATACCGATGCTAGTCGTGTTGGTTTGGGTGCCGTTCTTATGCAGTGGGAACGGGTTATTGCTTATGCTTCTAGGCAGTTAAAGCCTGCCGAGACTAGATATGCCACTCATGATATAGAGCTCGTGGCTATTGTTTTCGCCCTTAGAATTTGGCGTCGTTATCTTTTGGGAGAGAAATTTGTTCTCTACACCGATCATAAATCTTTGAAGTATTTATTTTCTCAAAAGGAACTTAATCTTCGTCAACAACATTGGCTCGAGTTCCTTGCATCTTATGATCTCAATATTCTTTATACTCTCGGAAAAGGAAATCTTGTTGCCGATGCCCTTAGTCGTAAGCAACAAGCGGTTGTTTCTTTGATGATATCCGAGTGGAATGATCTTGAGACTTTGTCCACTTGTGAGATTCGAGATCGTGAATCCGATTTATGTTCATCTCTTATTTTATGTAGCCTTGAGGCTCATCCTTCTCTTTTATACCGCATTCTTGAAGCTCAAAAGCATGATCCCGAATTGGTTCTTCTTAGCCAAAGTTGTAGGGATAAAATTGATATTGAAGGTTTGAAAGACTTTGATATTGATACTCGTGGCGGTATTCGAAAATTTGGTAGACTTATTGTGCCAAATATTATTGATCTTCGTAAAGATATTTTAGAAGATTCTCATCGATCTAAATTTACCATTCATCCCGGTAGTAGTAAAATGTACGCGGATATGAAGCGACTTTATTATTTGGATGGAATGAAATCTGATATTGCTAACTTTGTTAAGCGTTGCATGACTTGCCAACTCGTTAAGGCCGAGCATCAAAGGCCCGGTGGGTTATTGCAACCATTGGAAATTACAATATGGAAGTGGGATCAAATTTCCATGGATTTTATTGACGGTCTTCCCCGTTCTCGTTCGGGTCATGATAGCCTATGGGTGATAGTAGATAGACTTACAAAATCTGTCCATTTACTTCCCGTTCGGTCCAATCGGACCGTACCTATTTTGGCTAAACTCTTTGTCAAGGAAATTGTTAAATTGCATGGAGTCCCTACTTCTATTGTTAGCAATCGTGATCCATTGTTTACTAGTGGATTTTGGAAAGGTCTTCAAAAAGCTTTGGGAACGAAGCTTAATTTTAGCACCGCTTATCATCCTCAGTCCTGTGGACAAACCGAGCGTGTGAATCAAACTCTTGAAGATCTTCTTCGTGCATGTGTTCTTGATTTTGGTGGAAGTTGGGAAAATCATATTTCTCTTGTTGAATTTTCCTATAATAATAGCTTCCAATCTAGTATTGGTACGGCAGCTTTCGAGGCACTTTACGGAAGGCCGTGTCGATTTCTTTCATGTTGGCTTGAAGCCGGTGAGAAGCTGGTTTTAGGTCCAGATTTTATTCGGGATGCCACAGAAAAGATTGATCTTATTCGTCATAGGATGAAAGAAGCTCAGAATAGACAAAAATCCTATGCCGATAATCGAAGAAGGAAATTATAATTTTCTGTGGGGGATTTCGTGTTCATTCGTGTTTCACCTATGAAGGGTGTTATGCATTTCAGTCGATCGGGAAAATTAGTACCTCGATATATTGGCCCATTTCCCATCACCGATCGCATTACTTCCGTGGCTTATCGTCTTTTATTACCGGCTCAATTTCTGCTATTCATGACGTATTCCACGTCTCTCAACTCCGGAAATGCCTTCGAGATTCCGATTCTATTCTTGAGCCCGGCGTTATTGAAGAAATTGAAGTTTCGCCTAATTTGACTTATGAGCAACATCCTATTCGTATTATTGCTTCGGAGGTTAAACGCCTTCGAAATAAAGATGTTCCTCTTGTGAAAGTTCAATGGTCCTCAAATCCTAAGGATTGCTCTGGGGAATCCAAAGAATTCATCGAGCGGACACATCCGGAATTGCTCTCTTGTGCTCCTCAAGGTGAACTTTTTATTTCAAATTTCTTCTTTTTGTGTTGATATGCTTTTATAGTTGTTACTTCCTATTTATTTCTTGGAGATTGCGAGGACACAATTTCTTTAAGGAGGGAAGTCTGTAACAACCCGCATATTTTACGATTGTATATTTAAATATTTTATTTAAATGTAGAATCGTTAATCGGATTAAAGTCCGAAAAGCTACTTTTTTTAAACAGTTGAATTGGGATTCGACACCACTTCCATTGAGTCCAAAACGGCATTTGCAACTTTTTTGAGTATAAACATCGATATGTTTGGAGTAAGTTGAATTTTGACATTTTCTATTGGGCTTTGGGTTTGGGTTTCACCCCAACTCACTCTATAACCTAGTTCAGCCCTCTCCTCTCCTCTTCACTTCATTTCTATTTTCTTAAACACTCAAGAAAAACTGAAAATGAGGAGAGGAATGAGAAATTAGAAACTCCAAGCCCTAGTTTTCATTTGCAAAACCAAATTCTTCCTCCAAATTCAAAGAAAAGCTAAGGTAAGCATCCTCTTCATCTTCTCCAACTCATTCTCTCTTTAATTTCAGAAATTTCCAAAACCTAACTTAGGAAATGTTCTTCTTTTGAGCTTAGATTCAAGTTTCTAGAGTTGAGGTTGAAGAGTAGTTGATCTCCCTTTGCTTTCAAGCTTCTCCTTCATTGTTTTTGGATTTAAAGGTGAGTTCTTTAACTCACATATATGTCTATAGCTATCTTTGTTGTTAGGTATGAATTCCTAACACTTGTGCATTTTCATTTGCTTTTGATTTGAATTGATTTGGTGAACATTTCAATTTTTAGTGTTATGAAGTCAAAACTTTGAAAATCCTAGCTTTGATTTGTGAACATGTTTTTGGTAGTGAATCAAAGAGCCTATAAGGCTGGGTTGTCGATTGGCAAAAGCCCCTAAAGTCCATTGCTCGACCGGGTGCAAATGGTGAGAGTTTGCTCTTCCATTTGATAGGCTGAAAAAAAATTTCAGCTACAGCCAGTCGACTGGCCCCCTACAGTCAGTCGACTGACTACAGGGTCTGAAAAATCTCGGGTTCTGGTTCAGTCGACTGACTGCAGAGGGCCAGTCGACCGACCTGCTTCTTTTTGCCTATTTTGCCTAATTAGCTTGAGGATCCAACTTTTATCGATTCGTGACTATCCGATTTATTGTTATCATTTGTTATTGCGTTTGATGACTTCTTTTTCGGGATTTTTGAGAATGTCCATTTTAATGGAATTGGTATCGATTTCTTTGGATTTAATTCACGTCTTCGAATGTGGATTTTTGTGATTGATTGTTTTTACAATCATTTTGTGATTTGTCACTTCTAAATACGAAGGTTTCTATACTAGTAGTAAATATTAAAACTCTTTTACAAAGATGGTTTCAACTCTATTTTTAATACAAAGCTCTTTTATAAAACCGTTTTCTAATCTATTAGTATATACAAACCTTTACCTCACTCGTATGAGAAAATCTAATTAAACGGCTTAGCAAAACAAGTGGTATGAAACACTTGCGTTTACTTCGTCGGTTAATTCTTGGACTTATCCGATTGAACTCTTGTGACGATTTTCGAGTGGGAATCTACAATTTGTTCGTAAATATTTAAGTTAAGCTAGTGGTTATGGGACATGAGGCTAAACTCATATATTTACTAGCTTAGTGCAATCGACACTTTTTATTGATCAATGATGATCATTTTGTGATTTAGACTAGCGATGTGCGATGTTTATTTGTTTGCAAGGGAGACTAAACCCCGTTTTGTGGAACTTCGGTTCAATTTGGCGGCGTAGCGACCCATGCTCTTCGGGCCGTTTGTGGAGCTTCGGCTCAAAAATTTATGGTTAGCAACCATGGAATAGCATTCCGTTTGTGATACACGTGTTGGTGAGTTTTCATGCTCTTGTTTGTGATAGGCCTCCCCCTTTGTGATTTCTGGATTTCTAATTTATGATTTCTAGAATTTGTGTTTCACCAACTTTTGCCATTGGCAATAATATGTTTGTCAATATTTGTAGTTTGGTGAATAAAATAACGAATATGATATTCTTTTTGGTGCTTTGAGATTCTTGAGATATTTTATGATTTTGTTCTTATTATATGGGATCATCTTCTGACTTTTGTATAACTACACTATTTTTTAGTTTTTGTTATTATACATTAGAGATAGAGACTCCTTGATGTATAATTATTCTTTTGTTTAGTACTTGTATATATTCTTTTATGATATTGTGGATCATTCTTGACCACCAGTCTGATGTACACTTTTATGTGTTATATTCATATCTATTTCCGCCTTTGAGATATGAACATCTGTGACTGATTTGTGTTATGTTTATTTCTATATTTGTTTCCGAGTTTGTATTAGATATGCCGGATTTCCTCTTGAAATGAGATGCATGTTATATAATCTGACATATCAGTACTCGCACAAAGCAATTACATGGATGGTCGCTCCTCAACAGCCTTATTCTTCGCGCTAGTTGACCGCATTACTCCGTAGTATCCTTGGCTAGCGTGAGCATAGAGGTGGGGAGTCATAACTTGGTATCAGAGCAAAACTTCGGAACAATGTAGAATAATCAAGCAAGGATCATTGTCCTAAGTCTTTCATAGGAGTCGTGCCTTAGGATTAATTCGAGTCATTGAACCCGTTCTATCCTATTTATTTTTATGATGCCTTGTTTTATCAATCAAATTTGTTTGATATTCATTCTGAGATTAACCTTTTTCACTTTTCTTTCTTTCTTAAAGAAAAGAAATGGTTAGACCTGGCCGACCCGGCGTTGGTCAATCTAGTGCTACTTCCCAGGATGGAGTATTTGTGTCTGCTCAGCAACTTCTTGATCTTGTAAGAAATGCTCAAGCTGTCGGACCTATTCCTGAGCCTACTCATCCTAAATCTGGGTTTGCACGCTTGTGCATTTATTATGCCTTGACCGCTTTTGCATTGCAGGCCTAACAAAGCGGACCTTTGTAGGCAGTCAAAAGGTTGGTGATGGAGTAGGATATTCGTATGACACTATACTTTAGTTTGCAAGTAGGTTATAGTGGGCAGGAGCCAAAAGGATAGTCGCATGCGGAGATCAAGCCATCATCAGTCAGAGCGAGTTTGGGAAAGACTAGAGTTAAACCAACAATACAATGATTCTTTCACTATTGAGACATTGGATAAGGGGCACAACCAATTGGATGTTTAGATTGTTTGCAGTAGGGCACATCCACTTAGCTCTTAAAAGGTCTTTCGATTAGTTGAGGGGGTGCTACATGGGGCCATAGCCACGATGAGAAAAGAGATAGACCGAGTAGAATATCTGTATTGTAGGCCTAATGAAGCGGACCTTTACAGATATAGAAAATCCCCGACCTAGTTCCGTACAAGGTAGACCTTGTTGGTGGAATTCAGGGAGTAGACATAACGATTATGTGTAGTCTACAAGGTACGCACTGGGTGGTACATTATGGATGTCCGAGCACTAGTATAAGCTAGTGTGGATGCAGTTTCACATTTTCATAGTAGACGACGGAACATCTGTATTGTAGGCCTCACCAAGCTGTCCTTTATAGTTGTAGTCCTTTTTGAGGAGGATACGAAAGGTACTATGGGTAGTACCTAGGACCGATGTGGTCTTTGGGCATGTAGCTATATATATATACATACATATATATATATATACATACATATATATATATATACATATATACACATATATATATATATATATATATATATATTGGTTATTAGGTCTTAATCTACTAGGGAGCAGATGGGTAAGATTCACGCACATAGGCGAGAGTATTATAAACCCAATAAACCTAATATAACATAAAATGGAAATAGAGCGGTATATGTAGAATTATGCTTAGAAGTGTATAATTTGTCCATTCACCAGAACTTTAGTTCTGACCCCCTCCTCATAACATTCCACAAGTTATATAGATGGCAGAGATTTTCTAACTTTGAGACACTTGCTTAGAAAGTGTTATTACCTTGGTGAGTATTTACTTACTATTATATTTTAGTCAGTTCCGCAGTGAGATATTTATTTGAGCTCTGATATATTTTTCTTTGCCTATTTGCAGGATACCAGGTACCCAACTCGGGCTTCAATGGGCTCTGATTTTAGCAGTTATGCGAAAAATCCGGACCCACAGAAATTCGGGTTGTTACATTTGGTATTAGAGCTAGGTTAGTAGGTCCTAAGTAAATTAGGAATATGAATGAACGTATTTGTATTTTTGAATAAAATATAAATCTATTATGTACTAAAATCCAAATAGTCCCTAATTATAGATTTTAACATATGGAAAGTTTTTAGAAGTATATTTGTGCATAGTTTGCTAGTTGGGTTTGGGATGACCCAAGGATGTTGAGCCCTATGTTATTGTCGATTTATAGTGTACAATAACTATGTTTTAAGAGAAGATTAGCATGCATATGTTATAGGAAGTGGGAAGTTCCCTAGGATTAGTAGGGGGAGTATTTTTATTTTTTTTATTCCGGAAGGAATAAGAGATTTTAGTAAGGAAATGAGATTTCCAAGGTTTAAGAAGGTAATTCCTAGGGTAATAAGAAGAAAATTTACTTTATGTCTCGCCCAATAAAATTAAACTTTTGGAATTGAAAAGTTGAAAAATATAATTGTTAATATGTTTAAGGAAGTAAATATTGGGTTTTTGAAAAAAAGCGGTATGAAATTTAAATTGGTTTTTATATAATGTAAATTTTGTTAAAAGTGACTCTTTTTAAAGAATTATAGAGCATGTATAGCTCACTAGTTTCTTTATAGGTAAACAAATATTTTAAATATAAAAACCTAGAGTGTGTTAAGTATCGAAAACGTAGGTTACAACATTTATTGTTGTAATAGACGTTTTCATGAAAAATAAAGGAAGCATAGAATATGACAGTATTGTTATATTAGGTGACTCCCCAAGAAAATGTTTTTACATAGCATATGAGATTTATTAATATTTATTTTAATTGAATCCATATACTAGTATTTTTGGATTGTAGTAACAGCGTTTTATGCAACATCTGTTTTGACCTAAATAAAAAAAAGTGTTTTGAAGATAATTTCCATGTATAGAAATAAAGTGGTTTGTAAGCACACTTATTATTTAAATAAGTATATGGAAATGTTTTATAGTTATGCAAATATTAAAACAAATTTGAAAATGAGTTCTTCTGAAAAAAGGAGGTAAGTTAAATATTAGAAAATTAATAAATTTCATAGGAAATGTCTATTGTAAGTGAATATAGATTAAAAATACTTTAATCTGTTGGAATGAAATGAATAATGATATAATTTTCTATGAAATCAAATCACAAATAAAGATGTTTTGTGCAAGTTATAAGGAATACGTGAAAGATATGTACAAGGTATGGAAAGCACCATATTTTGTATAGCCTATTTCGATAAAATATAAAATAAGTTCCTTGTAATTTCACATAAACATGAAATCATCTTTTAAAGGATTCATAGAAGGTTTTAGCGTTAATGGTTTCTCATAAGAGAAAATAGTTCCAATACATTAAGGTATAAAACCATTAGGTGTAATAAGAAGTGTAATAATTAGAGACAGTCTTAGTTAGGAGGGATATTATAGAGAATCTTAGTAGGAAAGCTATGCAATGGAAATTTCATGTTTTTCTATTGATTATGCGCATTGGTTGCTTGCCTTTGTAGAAGATCCCCATTTGTAGTAAGTTAGAAACTCTTCAAGGTTAGGTAATTGGAAGAGTAGGAAAGTTAAGAGATCTTTGATAAAATAATTGTTCGTATCTACTCCAGTTTTTGTAAATTTGAAAATCAATGAGAAGAAGATGTTTTAAAAGCATGTGAGGACATTTTTGGAAGTCAAGCAAGGCATGTTTTAAAGAAAAATGAATGGTGAAAAAGTAAACAAGTTTTTGGAAGAGGAAAACTTAGAAAACAGTTAAATTTAAAATCCAAATTTTTTAACGGAAAGCTGTAAAGGTCTTTAAAAGGAAAAGAGGAATAGGTTTTGAATTTATAATTTGTATGTTTTCCCCTCTAGGTTTGGGGAATAATTTAAATTCAAAGAACTATAAAAATGGAAGTCTAGAAAGATAAAATGTTAAGTAACCAAGTACCTTTGAATTTAATAGAAGCTTCAAAGTAACACTTCTAAAAGCAAGAATTTTGAGATTTGATGTTTCAAAAATTTAGAAGCTTAAAATTTTGAAACAAAATGATAAATACCAAACCAAACTTTTAAATATGGAGTAGATAGGAATCATTTTTTAGGTGTGACGGGAAAAGTGTAAGGCTATGTAAGAGATAGCAGTGATTACTTTTAGTAGTAAAAATAAAAGTTCCCGTAAAGTGTATATGACACTAGTGAGAACCTAGTAATGTTGCTTCATGGTTGTAGACTATAGAAGAATAGTGAAGTGATATTAGTAAGGTAGTAAGACACACGTGGTGGGATAGGTAGACCTTAGTTGGGGAAAAATGAAAGGTAAAGGTAAAGAGAAAATTTTCCCAAACTTAGTTGCCTTTTTAGATAGAAATTGCATAGATTGAAACCCTTATTCGTTGCAGTAAATGAGACTTAGTTATTCCATTTTGAGTATGGAATGGAAGAGATGAATAGATCTTATTCATCGTGAGTAACGGAGCGTAAGTTAGTAACGAGTAATAGGCGGTAGGAGGAGCATATGAGTTACTTGGGTTCCTAGAGTAGGACCTTTCTGTATCAGGGTGGAATGGTCCTAGGCCTCCTAGCCCTAGATGATAGCTGTGTTTAGCTACTATATTTATTTATCTAGTATCGCTTTGTAGTAGGACTTGTTTTCTCTTTTAGTTATGAGATTGTACTCCTATGTAAGCATTTAGTTCCTATTGTAGTAAATCAGTAATGATTAGTATGATGCTCGTTTTCTGTGATGTTCAAAAGAAGAGAATAAAAACATAGGATGTAAGTAATGAAAGAAAAGTAAAAGCCAAAAAGAGTAACTAAAAAGAAAACAAAAAATTTAAAGAAAGCAACAGAAACATTAAGAGAAAAAATTTGAAAGAATAAATTTTCTTATGTGAATTTTGCTTGAAAAAGAAAATAGAGATTTTTATAGAATAGCGGCATAAGTTCCAAGTACGGAGAAAGAGGTGTGCAAAAGTAAAACGGGAAAATGAGAGGTTTTCCGTTTTCTATTTTCTTTCTGACATAAGAAATCGAGTTTGGAAAATTAGATTTTTCTAAAATTCGAATATTAAAAGTTTTGTTGTAGGATTTGGATGTAAAATTCGTTGAACTACGCCCCTATTTAGTAGGGGTGTGGGAAAAATTGGATGAAAAATGTTTTTGAGTTTTCAAAAGATTGCATTCATATAAAAAATGCATGTATATTTAGGATGTGTGCGTCATATTTTAAAAAGGAGTTTTTAAAGAAGAAAAGCATTCATATAGGAGGTACTGCTTAGAAATTCATGTAGATGCATATATTTTATGTTGAATGACACTTTGCACAAGGATACAAATGGTCGCAAATTGGCTATACATAAAATGGATGTGATTAATGCGAGGAATTACATAGTTTTACCCTTGTCGAATTTCGGGGAAAAAATTCCTAAAGAGTGGGAGAATGCAATATCCCGCATTTTTAGATTATTAAATAATCAAATAACGATGAACAGTAAAAATAAGCATTTTTGGAATTGTCAGAATATGGCCTCAAAACTTATACCATTGTGTTCTTGGCGATTTTCTGATCAGTTTCCATATATAACTTGTCGAAATCCGAGTTAATATGAAGAAGTTACGAGAGAATAAGAAATCAGAATTAAATGAAAAAAAGGAGCAAGACCCTACGAGTCGACCCATAGGTTGACCAGCAAAGCACAAGGATCGATCCATAGGTCGACCCACAAAGCACACAGGTCGACCCATAGGTCGACCTGCGTTTTGCCCTAGACGAGAAATCGTCCAGGGACGTGCCGAAGTTATAAATTTTGATTTTCGTATGATCTGAAGCGTTGTTTTCTGGATCCAACGATTCGCAGCGAGCCTGTGACGTGGTTGCACCAGATTCAATCCAAAAATCCGACTGTCTGAGATCCCCAAACACCACTATAAATAGGACCCTAGGCCTAGGTATTTTCTCACAATCAGATTTTCTTCCAATTAGGTTCATTGCTTGAGGCTGAACCCTAAATAGAAAATATTTCTAGGGAGAGTATCTTTTTAATAAAAATATTAGACGCCAAAGAAGGGGATCCAGGAAGGCCATGGAGTAAAGCTAAGGACGACAAGTGAGTGGATTTAAATTATATCTCTTTTATGTTTATGATATATAATACCGTTAGATTTCCGTAAAATATTCAATTCAGCATTTATTTCAGTAATTAGTTCTACCAATTAGTTATGTTGAAACTATAAATTTTATAAGGGAAGTGTATCTATATATAGATGTTATTTATATGGAAAAAGAACGGAATCCAACTAAATATAAGTAATATTAGGCTAAAAAGTTGTAGGGAAAGGCATAAGCCTAAAAGTGAGAAATTTACAGTAAATTATGTTAAAACGGGAGAAATGAATTAAAAAGGAGAAAATCTAATAACTTGATTTGGAAGTTAGTGATAGATTAGTTGGTTGGTTTAGAAAAGGGAATACATTTCCATAGTTTAATATTGTAAGAATAACGATAAACGCAACTGCAAGAATAAAAGCAAGAAAAATGGGATTAGTGCAAAATAGAGACATTAGTGTATTTTGCATTACCTAATAATTAAAGAAACAATAAAAGAAATATCTTGCAGTTATGAGTTATTGTTTATAGCATTATTTAGTACTAAATTGTGGAAATGGATTTTTAGCACAGTTTTTGTAACCAACCAAATAGTATAGAACTACTTCCTAGAATAAAAGAGAATAATGTGAAGCGTGAAAGAAATTAAAGAAGAGGAAATAATCAAGTTAATTATTTGACAAGACTAGAAACAATAAACAAAATATATGACTAGATCTGCATTTACTACGCAGACAGTAGAATAAAAAGTAAAACAGTTATTATGATAGGTAATTTGTGACAGTTGGACGTAGTCCCAAGCTAAGACTGTCATATAATATAAGAAAACTAAAGAAAATTTAGTATCATAATAAAAGAAGACAGACTAGAATAGAAAAGAGACACTTGAAATTACATTTATAACATATAGGTTATAAAAGAAAGAAAAGAATATAAAAGTAACAATTGCAAGTATAATTGTAACACGAAGGTTATAATTAAAAAGAAAGAAATAGAAGAGGCTTATTTTATCAAACTTAGATCTTAGATTAAGTTAATAAGAAAAATAATAGAAGTGGCCCGTACCGGCAGCATTCCCTTTCAGGTCTAGGACTGTTGTCTCACACATAGGTGGGGCTGGGCTTGCTGATTAGGGTAAATAAGTAGCCAACATAATAAGAAAAGTAAACTAAACGCATAGTATAAGATTAGACGTAGGGTCTAATAAAATGGTAAGGTGCGTTTGGAGCAGCCCGAAAGAGAATCTGGATAAAGAGCCTAATGCAGCAGTTCATCGCAAATTTTAGTACAAAAAGAGCACGTTCAACTTAGTTAGTTCGGGCTAGAAGGATGTACGAGACTTCAACGGGATGTGAGGATACTTTAGGATGGCCCTCTTGGGTGGTTTTAACAAATCTTCACCCCCGGAGGCTGGTATGTAGGTGTTCCATCAAGAGAGTATGCCTTGACTGCTTTTGCATTGCAGGCCTAACGAAGCAGACCTTTGTAGGCAGTTAAAAGGTTGGTGATGGAGTAGGATATTCGTATGACACCATACTCTAATTTGCGAGTAGGTTATAGTGGGCAGGACCCAAACGGATAGTCGCATGCGGATATCAAGCCATCATCAGTCAGAGCGAGTTCGGGAAAGACTAGAGTTAAACCAATAGGCCAATGATTCTTTCACTATCGAGACATTGGATGAGGGGCACAACCAATTGGATGTTTAGATTGTTTGCAGTAGGGCACATCCACTTAGCTCTTAAAAGGTGTTTTGATTAGTTGAGGGGGTGCTGCGGGGGACCATAACTATGATGAGAAAAAAGACGGACCAAGTAGAATATCTATATTGTAGGCCTAACGAAGTGGACCTTTACAGATATAGAAAATTCCCGACTGAGTTCCGTACAATGTAGACCTTGTTTGTGGAATTCAGGGTGTAGACAGAACGATTATGTGTAGATATGGATTGGGTGGTACATTGTGGATGTCTGAGCACTAGTATAAGCTAGTGCGGATGTAGTTTCACATTTTCATAGTAGATGATGGAACATCTGTAGTGTAGGACCCACGAAGCTATAATTTGCAGATGTAGTTACAGTACGCTCTAGTAGCAAGACGATGGAGTCCTTTTCGAGGAGGATACAGAAGGTACTATGGGTAGTACCTAGGACCGATGCGGTCTTTAGGCATGTAGCTACATATATATTGGTTATTAGGTCTTAATCTACTAGGGAGTAGATTGGTACGATTCACGCACAGAGGCAAGAATATTATAAACCCAATAAACCTAATATAACAGAAAATGGAAATAGAGTGGTATATGTAGAATTATGCTTAGAAGTTTATAATTTGTCCATTCACTAGAACTTTAGTTCTGACCCCGTTCTCATAACATCCCTCAGGTTAGATAGATGGCAGAGATTTTCGAGCTTTGAGAGACTTGCTTAGAAAGTGTTATTACCTTGGTGAGTATTTACTTACTATTATATTTTAGTCAGTTCCGCTGTGAGTTATTTATTTGAGCTCTGATATATTTATCTTTGCCTATTTGCAGGATACCAGTTACCCAACCCGGCCTTCAGTGGGCTTGGATTTTAGCAGTTATGCGAAAAATCCGAACCCACTGGAATTCGAGTTGTTACAGTGTCGTGGGCCTCCTAATGACTTCTCCAAAGCTCTTTAGTAAAAAGCAGATCTTGGTCATTGAAAATTCTAGAAGAAACTCCATGCAGACGAACTATCTCCCTTATGTATAAAGTCGCCAGAGAAGTAGTCTTCATTGTACTTCTAACTAGAGTAAAATGAGCGCATTTGGGTAGTCGATCAAATGTGACCCAAATACTATTATTCCCCCCTTCAGCTCCTTGGTAGCCCATCTACAAAATCCATAGAGATACTTTCCAATTTCCACGAAGGAATCCAAAGGTTGCAATAATCCATCAGGCTTCTTTTGCTCTGTTTTTACAATCTGACAAGTCATATTCTTGGAAACAAACTCTGGTATATGCCTTTTCATACTTGGACAACAGACTGCTCTCTTTGTAACATGATACATTTTGTCACCGTTGGGATGAATAATCATCCTAGAATGATGGGGCTTTGCTAGTACCATATCTACCAATCCCTTAATAAGAGGGATGCTTGGCATACCATCTCTCCATAACCATCCTCTAGAATCAATGGAATAATGATCCAAATGACTTGAATGCTCTTCTCTATTAAGCTTCTCAGAATTGTCCCATAACTCCTTATCTTGCTTTTGACTCAAACTAATATGGTCCATAAATGAAGGCTAAACATATAAACTGCCAACAACCTTGGTGTAATGCCTAGTGAAAGTGGAAAAGAAAAGGTAGAAATGAAACTCCATGTGCTTCTATTCTAAAAACATAGGGCTAAACATCACATGCTTTCCCAAGGCATCGGCTACAACGTTGCCCTTGCCTGGACTGTATGAGATACTGAAATCATATGACACCAAGAACTTCATCCACCTCTACTACCTCAAATTCAAATCTTTTAAGGAGAAAAAAATACTTTAAAGGTTTATGATCTATGAATAGCTCAAATAATCCCTTAAAATATATTGCCTCGATGATTTGAGGGCGAAAATAATGCCTGCCAAATCAAGGTTATATGTTGTATGTTTTCAATCTTGTACTTTCAACTATCGACTAGACTAGCATAACAATCAACTCTACCCTCCTGCTTCAACACAGTGCCTAGTCATGTACCACAAGCATCAGTATATACTGCGAACCCCTTCGAACAATCAAGGAGTACTAAAAAAATGCACTGGTAAACAACTCCTTCAGCTTAATAAATACATCCTCACATTCTGAGTTCCATGAGAACATAGAATTCCTCTTGGTAAAGGCGTGTCAACGGTGCATAAATTTTTATGAAGTCATAATGGACTTCCTATAATAGCTAACAAATTTATGAAAACTTCTCACCTTCGTAGCACTCTTTGGTACATGCCAACCATATACTACAACATCTTTACTAGGATCGATTGTTAGTCCATGCTTGAAGACAACATGTCCTAGAAAGCAAACCTCCTTGCATCAAAAATGACATTTGAAATTTTTTATCTTTAGCTTATGCCTACGGAGAGTGTTGATAATTTCTCGTAAATGCAACTCGTGCTCCTCCTCCCTTTTCAAAAAGACAAGTATGTCATCGACAAATACCACCATGAACTCATTTAGCAACTCTATAAAGACTCGAGTCATGAGTTGACAAAATATATTGGTGCATTAGTCAGTCCAAATGGCATGACTAACCACTCAAAAAGTCTGTCGGGTGTAAAAAATGAAGTTTTCATAATGCTATCCTCGACCACACCATACTGATGGCATCTGATAGCTAAGTCAAGCTGAGATAATGCCTTTGCCTAATTAAGTGATCAAAGAGATTGTTTATATGCGATAGTGGATATCGATTCTTCTTTGTCAGCTTATTCAATTCACAATAATCGACGCAAAGCCGTAATTAGCCATCTGCTTTAGTAGCAAAGACAACTGGTGTTTCCCACTTTGAAATACTTTTCCTAATAAAGCCATTCGCCAATAATCCATGCACCTACTTATTAGGCTTGCATCTTTCTCTAAGAGCCATATGCCTTAGAGGTAAGGTAACAGGTCTAGAATTCTCCTCAAGATAAATTCAAAATTCGATCTACCTATGGGGACGAAGACTAAAAACTTCGATAAAGACATATGGGTAGTCACGACCATAAGCATTAAAGCTAACTACTCATGCAACAGATCTAGAGAATATTGTAACTCAACATAACTAAACTATTAGGACCACAGTAAACCTCGAGGTTGTGCGTACTACAAATACCTAAACAAACCAACTTCCTATCACAATCTAGTATTTCTCCATACTAGCCATCCAGTCCATCACAAGAATTAAACGATACCCAGAAAATCCTAATACAAAAGCATCACAATCGAATTCGACACCCAAAATATACAATTTCATACCCTTCCAAATCATTGATAAATGAGTCAATCCTCCCACATGGTTCGATACTAAAACTGGGTCTGTAACTATACTAGTCTCTAAGTGCAATTCATCTACTAGTCTACTTGAAATAAATGAGTATGATGCTCCAGTATCAAATAAAGTGCGAATAGATAAATTAGAAAGAGTTAACACCCTTAAATAATGACCTTCTTTACCTTTTCCATAGCTGGAGCTACACTAAAGCTATGAACTACATTAATTGAATAAAATGGAAACACTTGTGTAGAAACCTTTGGTGCGGTCAGACTCATTTTCTTCATGTGGCCAAACTGATTGCAGTTATAACATTTGATCTTTGCAATATGCGTCTTGCAATCTCTTGCCAGAATCTCTATGCCTTGGCACTTCTTACATCTAAAACTTTGGTTTCTTTATTTTGACTCGAGCTCCCATTCTGCCTCTACGATGATCTTGCTGAACTATTTTCACTTCTGACTTCTTAGGTTCCTCCTTCCCAATTGAATTCAACAACACCATCTCAACCAAGATCTTAAAAGTAGCTCCAGTGGGTACATAGCTCAAAGTAATATCTCTCAAAGCTAGACTAATCCCTTATCAAACTTTTTTGCTTTTTCAACTGTGTGTTGATAAGGTCTAGGCCACTATTTTTCGGCTGACTGAACTCATTATTGTTGTAATACCCCATGATTTTACGACAATTAATTGAAAACAAAATGAAGAGTAGGTCAAAATAAATTAAAGGTTAAAGGGGAATAGAAATAGAAAATGAGAAAAAGGGTAAATGAATAAATAACCTAAGATGTTGTAAATCTTTTAAAAAGGAAGCGATAAATAGTCTTAAATCAAATAAGATATAAACACATAAAAGTAGTAACGAAATATGGTTAATAGTAAACTGTAAAGGACAAATAACTAAGAATGAATGAAGATATATATATATATATATAACATATTTATGTAGCCACAAGTATGCATTTATGATGAGTGTGAATTATTAAAGTTAATAAATAATTAAATGAATAGAATGATACAGTCATTAGAATGGGTTGGAATACGAGGTTAGTAGTGTTACATAATAGAAGCCTACCCACTGCAATGGGCTACTAGCAAATGTGTATCATTGTATTGATGTGAGACATATCCAATCATAGGACCCGTGGAGTATATATGCTTGCATATAGATGGAGGAACACCCCAATAGAAAGTGCAGTCTGCTTCAAAAATAGGGAAGGGGTATTGTCTTGATTGCAATAGGCAATCTAAATCGGATGGTGAGCGAAGAACGATGCTATGTTAGTATGTGTCGGTACCAAATGAAGGAGTAAGGGCTGCACATAGATCGAGAACACCATCAATCCCTATATAAGATAAGGGTTATACCTAATGGGCTACCCTCCTTACTAGTGTATGATCCAGGTTAGGTTATGCATCACTACACGTTTGTTTGCTAGTTTGTTTGGTAGGAGGCAAGGCTAGCTAACCCTTTTAGAGAAGTCTTTCAAATGCATGGGGTACTCCTTGGAGCCGAGTCTATAGTTGCTGGCATTAAGTCAGCCATACTTATAGTTCGTAGAGCTAAGTCTACAAACCAAGAAGCAAATAAGTCAAAAATCCCTAAAAATGTAAGTTAGAGTACAACTAAATTATTGAAATGTCGTCACTAGGCACTTAGGGAGTTCCTCGGTATGCATAGTGACGAGAACATGATGCGACGAGGGTGATGAATCCAGATGGGGTGCTGATTTAAGGATAGTATCGGGGATAGTATCTTGATCCAATGGGGGACCGTGGTACTTAAATATATATATAATATATTTGTACATAGCTATAGTCTACTATGGGTAGATTTGATGTATTGCACGCGTACGTGGAGTCGAGGTGACTAATTAAAACTAAAAGGCATAACATATGATAAAAGACAATTGACATAAACAAGTGTTATGTATGAAGTGTATAATTTACTAGTCACCAGAATGTTGTTTTGACCCCACCTCATTACAACCTACAAGACGCTTAGACGGATAGGTTCCTTTGGCATGCTTGACAATGACAAGGACACTCGACATTTAACGTGTCAATTTTGGTCAGTAACTATGTGACTTATTATATTTTATTATTCTGCTATGAGTTATATCGTAATGTTCTGATATGCATTTACTTATTTTATATACATGATACCAAACCAATGATCCATACTTTGGTGAACTCGAGTTTTAAGTTTAGCGAAAATTCGGGCCTACTAGCATGTGGGTTATTACAATGGTATCAGCGTGAGGTTAGTCGACCTTGAAAAATTAGGAAACATTGAGTGAATGCATTTTTATATTGTCTATGAATATAAATATAGTATACGCCAAATCTTATATATTCTTGCTATAGAGTAGTTGCAATTATATACTGAAATATGGATAGGTTGATTATGATTCGAAATAATGGATGAAGTTGAAGATATACACCTACCCTGATTACTCCATGGGAAATAGGTTGTATGGAAAGGAATTGATTTAAGAAGAGCACGAGTGCAACATATGGAAGGTGCCTGAAATTGGATAGTATGTGACTCTCTAGGTTGACTGCCGATAGCCCAATGATTGCAAATCCTCGTATGATTACCGATTAATGATGTATAGTAGGTCCAAATAAGGGGAAAGTAAGAATTTATATGTTGTAGATATCTCCAAGTTAGTAATCGGACTTTTAATATTTGGAAGAAGATAAGTCGGCAATTTGAAGAAAAGTCCAAAAGAAGGGACAAATAGAATCTACACTAAGTCTGATAACATGTAGAAGAATTTAATATAAAAATTGAAATGATTTTTAATATAAAAGTTTGGCAATATATATATATATATATATATATATTTGAAATGATTTTCAAAGGAACTATTTTAAGGTAGAAAAACCTTATTTTTTAAAAATAAATATTAAATTTTCGAAAATAGTATAAATAACTATGTTATGTAAAATAAAGAGTTTTAATAGAAAATTTAAAATTTGTTGGACCGAAAATAATAGTAAATGGGTTTTAATAAAAAGGTTAATTCCTCCAAAAAATAGTAGTGCGTATGTAGCTTGTTAATTTTTCTAGGATGAAAATTTGTTAAATTGAAAATTCTTTTTAAGGAGTGGATAATAGGAAGCGGTACTAGATTGAAATTGGGTAAAAAGATCAGGAAAGAAGATTAGAACGTAAAAAAGTAGTAGGCAAATGCCCTGCGAAGGTTTAATTAAGGAGATAGTCAATTGAGAGTAGAACTATATAAATATATGCCATTTAAATAAGAGCAGTTTAGGTAGAAGAAAGTTAAATAGTAGTAACATTAAGAAACAATATTAAGAATTTATATTAAATAATGTTAGTAATTAGAAATAATGCTAGACATCTATCTAGAAGCAACCTAGGAAATTAAAGGCAAACCAAAGAAAAGTGGACATTTTCCATTATTGTGCGCATTTATTGCAAATATCTTTTAAAAGTCCCGCTATAAGATATTAGAGAATCCACCAAGGATTGAAAGTGGAGATAGTATGAGTGATAAGAAAATGATAGAGTGAGAATTATTCTTATCTATTCCAGTTTTTCTCGTTTAAAATTATAAAAGATGTTTTAGAAATACTGTAAAGTGCATTTTTAAAAACAATTGGTTAAGTGTAACAATTCAGTTTTTAAAAGAAAAACCTAATAAACGGTTTGAGTTAAAAATCCCAATTTTAAGGAGTAAAAGTTGAAAAGAAAAGACTTTAAAAGGAAAAGAATTTTTAAAAATTTAATTGTAGATTTAAAATTAAGGCACTAAGTTATTTTTAAATTTGCTAAAAAGTTGTTAAGTAGTACTATAAAAGATAAAAGTTTTGGGATTAAATACTTCAAAAGTTTTAAGTTATAATTTTTAAAGAAAAATTTGCAAAGATTAAACCAAATTGTAATATGGAGTAGATAGGAATGACTATCTCGGTAAGATGGAGTAAAAGGTAAGGCCATGATTAAGATAGCGATGTTTACTCATAGAGCAACAATAAGGAATCCTCATAAGGTGTAAGGAATACTAGTGAGAACTTAGAAATATTTTGTTAGACATGTGTGCAAGCCATAAGAAGAACCTACAAAGGAATGATAAATTGTAGTAAAGTAAAATTCTACGAGTACAGGATATAGTATGAAGGATTAAAAATGAAGAAAGTAAGTACCAAGATTTGAGAATAATATCAAGATATTTGAATTAAGGAAAGATTGTAACAGAGGCTAATGATTTGGAAAACACGAATACAGTTATTGGTAGAATCAAAGATATGGAAGGCAAGATAAAGTGTGGAAAATTTATTCGCCAAGCCAATTTGCCAATGAGTTATTTAAAATGTGCATAGTTTGTATCTCTTACCCACTACAGTGTGGGGATGCACAGTTTATTCCATAATTGGGTGTGATGGTGGAAGTAATGAATATACCTTATTCATCAAAAGCCATAAAGGAAAGTTAAGGCATGATGGTTGTAGAAGGATGGCACACTAGAATGGTCCATTTAATTTATGTAAGGAGTGATAGAGGCACAACGTCATGAGTGTTAGTTGATGTTAAAGGGAAACTTCCAGCAGTTGTTTCTTTAAGGTTTGGATTGTAAACTTTAATTTTCTCTATTGGTATAAAACGAGTACGATATTATAGGAAATGTTCTTTTATATGTGTTTTCGGTGCGGAACGCAATATCAAGGGAAAACAATAAAAGAAGAAAATTTCAAGAAAGACAGTTAACAAATGTATAAGGAAAGAAAACAGTTGATTTTGGAAGTTAAGGAATAAATTAAGAAAATTTATTTAATTAGTGACTAAGATAAAAATGATATAAGATTGTAAGCCACGAAAAAAATAAGGCAAACAAATTTCAACGAGCGAAGGACAGGGAAGGAATGTTGCGTAGCCACGGATCAATGTCCATGTAACTTAAAAAGTTGAAATTTATATTTGAACTTATTTGCTGGTTGCTATTATAAATAAATGAAAAGTTTTAAAACTTAAAATTTACCATGAAATTAAATGAGGTCTACTATAGACGTTAGAATATTGGCTAAACCCTGATTTCATGAGATATGCCATAAATTATTTTGAAGAAAATATATAATATTTATACTTTGAGAATTTTTGTTCAAAATTCTTGGTTTTGAAAATTTTATGATGAAATATTTTTTACCGATATTTTAAAAAGTAATATAAAAATATTTTTGGGCAGGATATAAAGAAATTTTTGAATTTTTGAAATGCCACACACTTGACATGGGGGAATAGTTGACGAGATTATTAGCATGGATTTTACTGTGCAGCAGAAGTGACAGTAAAATAAAATACGATTAGTGATAAGGAAGATGTTTTAACTATGGAATCTTTTCGTATATACCTTATTGATAGCCGAACAAAAAGTTGGCTTTTGAAATAAACCAAATTTTAAAACTTTAAGACAAAAATTAACTATGCAAACTATGCTCGGAAAAGTTGAAAAAGAATTGGAGGCAAAGAGATGGCTCTAAAGTACAGTGGGAAGTTGGGTGCCCAAGAGAAAAAGGATGGATATATGGAATTTTACATCAAAACCCTTTTCCCAGCACAAAGAAAATTGGATTTTTCTAAATTTGGATGTTAGCAACGGTGTGCGAGGATTTTGGATGGTAGGTATTGGATGCAAAATTGGGTGAAATATAGTTTTATTCATATAAGTGTGGGAAAATTTGAATGTAAAAAAAGTTTTTGGTTTTCAAAAGATGCATGCATACAGGATTTCCAGTATACTTTGGATGTTTGCACAATATTTTCGAAACTGATTTACATTAATACATTCATATAGGAGGCGTCGATTAGAATTATTTTTCCTACATATCATATGTATTGTGATACATCATGCACTTATACACGATTGGTTGCAAAATTCTTTGTACACTATTGTTAGTTTAGAATTGTTGTACATTATATTATGTTGTTCAGTCCTTGAGGAATTTCGAAGATGAAATTCTTTTAAGGGGAAGAATGTAACACCCCATGATTTTACGATAATGAATTAAAATGAAATTTAATAAATAAATAATAATGCTGAAAAGCAAAATTTTTGCAAACTTCAGAATTTGGTTACGAAATTTATATCGTTAGGTTCATGGCGATTTTCTGATCAATATTCATATAAAAAGTTTTCCGATCCGAGTTCAAATAAAAAAGTTATTAGCATTTGAAGTTTTTGAACCGAAAATAATTATATATGCAATTATGGTAATAAAAGTTATTAAGTGCTAATTACTAACGTTAATGGAAACTTACATGTTAAGAAATGTTAACGTTAAATCAAATCGAAGAAAAAACATATATATTTGTGGAAATAAATTATTGCAATCAGATTTAAACGGAATGAAATAAACACAATCGTTCAAAACAAGCAATAAATTAACAAAATCAGGTAAGATAATTAATCACCGCTTAAACAAATGGCATGTCGACTGAAGATGCACCCAAGTCAACTGGTAGCGGTCGACCTTAGGACAAGAGCGGTCGACCGTTACCAGAGTAAAATTGACAGTAATAAATGGCCTGAATAGCCCAGATTTAATACAGTTTTATCAAATGACCAGCATTGATTCGAACCCCTATAAATATAGACCTATAACCTGACTTCTAAACTCATAATTTCAGAGCGACGCCGAAGCTCTTCCATTTTCTCTTCTCCTCCAAAATTCTAAATTCTTAGAAATAGTTCTAGTTTATATATATATATACAATTGGAGATCGTAGAAGATGATTTAGGAAGAGAATATATTCAAATCAAATGGCCAAAGCCAAGGTAAATTGTGAATTCGAATCTAAAGTACAAATCATATTCCAAATCGCTTTTCAAATCTAGACGTTTGATAAATCTATATACGCTTGCGGCGTATAAATCCAAATAGGGAGAAAAGGGAGTCAAAGTAGAGTAATAAAGATTGGATCTGGAGATTTGGAAAGTTAAAAAGGTGAGTGAGAAAAATTATATACTTTTTTATAATATTAGATTAATATCATTGTAGATCTATTCCTATATGCCTGAAATGTGTATTGGAGTTGTAGGCTAAACATATACACTTGCAATGAAATTATAAACTCTGCCTACATATTTTGTAATTGTTAACTTGATATACATATATGTTGAATGAGTGTAAATCTGGAAAGGATTTGTGTACTAGAAATCCCTAAATTTATTATTGAATAATAGTAGACCATGAACCTATAAATAGTGTAATAATTCCATATTTAAAAATTGAATGATAATTGAATGTTATCCAGCCTTTTGATTAGGCAAAGTACAGATAAACTGATGAGTTGACCTTGGAGTTGTCAAGGCTGGAATCCCGTAGAGATAGCCATTGAGTCCAAAACAAAGCAAAAGCATAGCCACGAGACAAAAGCATAGCCAATTCAACCCAAAGAAAACATGAATCGTTTAAGTCGTGAGTCGGTACCGACCCACTCCCTGGTTCGGTGCCAATCCATGTTTTCACCCCCATATTCATCCCCTTCTGCCTACATGCTCTACATGATGCTAGAGGCCTATATCAGGCATTTTGTTGATCCAATGCAATTCTCTATCGATCTCCACGAACTCTTGAATCAAAACCTTATTCTTCTATGGATCCATCATTTGGACTCCGAAACAAGCTAACATTGGTTCAAACAACTATGGAATCACAAAGCTAACCAGAAGACGAGCCAAATCAAAGAGTTTAACATGATTGGATTGGCCATCTTTCGGGTCGGTACCGACCCAAGCCATTAGGGTCGTACCGACCAGTGCAAATTGCTGAGGTGACACCCTACTTTCTTGGAGAATCGGTCTATGGTGTGGAAAATGAGATTGAAATTTTCTAGGCAAGATTTTAGGCTCCCTACCTCTATAAATAGAAGTGTAGTGCTCATCATTTAGGATCTTTTGGATCTTGCTCTTATTACTCTAATTTCTTGTAATCTCTGTCGAATTTGTAAGAACATCTTCCTCCAAGTCAGAATATAAGCAATTAAACCATTAAGTGGACGTAGACCTTGATTTGCCGAACCACTATAAGTTGTTGTGTGTTCTTGTTTTCATTTAATTTTCTTCATTTTTTATTCTCTACTTAATCTTTTAGGTGTGTGCCATTTTTGGTTCAAACATTTTGGTGCTTTCACAAAGAAATCCATTTCTCAGGCTGCTTGGATCCATCATCTACTATTGGATTTCCTAATTCCAAGAGGTAGATCTAATTTTCCTACCTTATTTTCTACTATTCAGATTTTCCATAATCTAAAGAAGCTATTTGCAATGACCCTATCAAGAAGAGGCCATTCTACCAATTCCAGAGCTACTACTGAAGCTAAGAACTATAATGCTCAGTATGTGGATGATACTGCTCAATCAGAGCAATCGAAGATCTAGAACCTAGCTGATGTCGTGACCAGAATGGAGATGGATAGGATGATGAAGCAGATGGAAGATAGATTCCAGGCTAGTCACAAGGAGATGAATCAAATGTGCAACAGAGCTTAAGGTTGCTAAATGAGTTAAATCAAAATAGCCATAGAAGGAGCAGGTTGGATTACTGCTCAGAGTTTGAATGTTCTTCATCATCCGAGTAGAGACAGAGAGACAAAAAACTGAAGAGGACTCAAAACGCTACTGGAGTATCACATCAAGGAAGAAGGCATGCTCTGTAACGACCGAAGAGGATGGGTCGGTCCTGACCCAACCAATGGTGGGCCCAGTACTCGCCCTCTGAATGGCGGTGTGGATCTGACTTTTGGTCGCAATATGGATGATCAGAATTTGGAAAACCATGCTATTGCTGATGATACAACTCATGGGAATCAAATAGGGGGACTGCTAGACGAATGGATCCTCTAAAGGCTGGGGAACCTAAGTATCGAGAGCTAAGCTGAGAGCATTCATCGGGCCGAACATTGGGGGCGGATCCCGACCAACGCCGTTCGGTCAAACCTGTAGACCAGGAATATCTAAATGACATGATTAGAAGACTTGTAAGTGAAAATCAGCTTAGAACCAATGATGAGTGGGTACCTCTCCTAGTCAAGATCCATTTATTGAGAACATCTTATGCGAGAGATATCCTCGAAGGTTTGCAATGCTGACTATGTTGTTGTATGGAGGAACAATGGATCTTAGACAAAATTTGATGAGATATGAGTGGCATATGGATTCCGCCAGAGCTTCCTATGCCGTGAAACACTGTTTTCCAATTTCCCAGAAGGAGTAGCTATAATGTGGTTCAATCAACTTCCACTAGGGTCCATATCATCTTTCGCTGAGTTGTCATGAAAGTTATAGAGCAATTCAGCTTACATACTTTACGTCTGAAACATGTAATGTCTCTATCAAACATATTCCAAGCCGATGGAGAGTTGCTAAAGTATTTCTTGAATCGGTTCCACACTATGGTAATGGAAGTTACAGATCCCAAGGATGACATAGTGCTGATGGTGCTAATCTATAGGATTCATCCAAATATGAATTTTAGGGAATGGTTGGAAAGGAAAGCCTCACTGACGATGGATGCTTTCTATAGAAAGGCCAATGTGTACTTACGCTTGGAAGAAGCAAGCAAACATCTACGGAGAGCTGAGGCTGGGAGTACAACAGGAGTGGTGTAGAGCAATGTCACTGTGAAGCAATCTGGAGGAAGTTCTGGAAATTTAGATGTGAATGTTGGTAATAAGAGCGATAATCAGAAGCAGAATGGTAATGGGGCTAAGAAGTGAAAGCCAGATAAGAGGAATCGTACTAGGACTCCTAAGTATGACAGCTATACCAAACTGAACAACTCGATAGAGAATATCTATCTGGCAAGTCAAGGCACTGAGCAGTACAGAAAGCCGGCTCCAAAAAAGTCGACTGAGAAGGAGAAGAGATTTGGAAAGTTCTGCAGGTTTCATGAGACACACAACCATAATATCAATGAATGCAGGCACTTGCACAATATGATTGAGGAGATAATATGCAAAAAGAAACTGCAACAATATGTGAAAGCCCCGTAGGATGGCGGGCAAGAAAATTCAAACCCCCCTGGGTCATCTTCCCAACGGAGGCAAGCCAGACCTAGTGGTATTGAGCCTAGGTGGCTTGAAAAATGCTTGGTGATTAACATGATCATCAGTGGACTGCACCCAGCCGATATAAGTCTAGCTGAAATGGACAGATATATTAGTGCTATAAAGCATGCTGTGGATGAGAGCTACCTTGCAGTTGAGGATGTAACTCTGACAAAACAATGTAAAACGTTGACCGATGATATTGTTTTCTAGAACAAAGATGCTGATGAAGTGGAGGCTCCAACGATTGACCCACTCGTGACTACGTCCACAATTGGTCCTGTGATAGTACGAAAGGTATTGGTTGATTGTGGGAGTTCGGTTAAAATCCTATTCAAAAAAGCTTATGATCAAATAGAGCCGAATGATTTGAACCCTTCTAAATCTCGAATATAGAGGTTCAATGGGATGGCTATTGCACTGATTGGATATGTAGAATTACCGGTGGCACTTTGTGAGGGCAACCGTAAGCGAGGGCAGGTTATGCCCTTTTTGGTGTTGGATATTTACTCAGCTTACAATGCATTTTTGGGCCGACCGACCCTGGCTGAATTCAGAGTGACTATAGCTCCTTGGTACTTGACAGTGAAGTTTCCTACAAAGAATGGCATAGGGATTGTCCGGTGAGATCAGGTGACTGGCCGCGAATGCTACATCGTTGAGGTGAAGAGAGAAAGGAAAAAGTGTGGTAGGGACTCTCTGCATCAAGGATTTGGATGCATAGCAAACAATGCATGAGCCTTGGCTATGGCAGCACAGTCGGTTCCATCTGGATATGGACCCGCGAAAAGAGCTAGTAAATGGAAGAGCAGCTCCAACCGAGTTAACGATTAATATCCCAGTCAGTCGGGATAACCCAACACGAATATTGAAAGTTGGATCATAGCTTGGTGTCAGTAGGAAGAAAGAGTTGATTGGTTTTCTCCATGCAAATCTGGATGTGTTTGCCTGGATGCACTCTGATATGTGTGGGATCTCGTCGGAGATAGTGAGCCTGCATTGAACATAAATCTCAAATGCGTTCCTATGAAATAGAAGTGCCATAGCCTGGGTCCAAAGAGATCCACTACACTCAAAGAAGAAGTGGAGAAGTTGAAGGACAATGTCTTTATCACGAAGCCCTATATCACGAATGGGTATCTAATCCAATCTTGGTGAAGAAGGCAAACGAGAAATAGAGGACATGCATCGATTTATTCTGACTTGATTATGGCATGCCCGAAGGGTAGATTTCCGCTTCCAAGGATTGATGAGTTGGTGTATTCGATAGTCGTACATGAATTGTTTTCATTCATGGATGCTTACTTTGGATATAACATGATTCCAATGCACATCCCAGACCAGGAACATACTGGCTTTATTACCAACTTGGGACTGTATTGCTATCTGGTCATGCCGTTTGGGTTGAAAAACACTGGAGCAACCTAACAGAGACTGGTAAATATAATGTTCAAAGATCAGATGGGAAGTTCAATCGAGGTCTATGTGGATTACATGCTTGTGAAGTCACGGCGTTCGAAAAACCATACCGTCGATCTGGCAGAAATGTTTGGTTTTCTTGAAAAATACGGGATGAAGCTCAACCCTTTGAAATGCTCTTTCTGTGTTGCGTTAGGGAAGTTCTTGGGCTTCATTGTGAATTCCTATGGAATTGAAGCCAATCCGGAGAAGATAGAGGCATTAAGGGACATGGAGGCCTCGAAGCAATCAAAGAGGTCTAGAGTTTTAATTGAAAGGTTCGCCTCCTTAAGTCGATTCATTTTTGGAGCCATGGACAAATGCATCCCTTTCTTTGACATGGTTAAGAAGGTTAAAAGTCTGAAGCGAATTTTTTTCTCGCTTGGATGTAGGAGTGCGCAGATGCATTCCAGGCTCTAGTTGATCACTCAGAGAGACCCCTATTCTCTCGAAGCTGGTGGATAATGAGAACTTGTTTATATATCTTGCAGCGTCGGTGCATGCTTTGAGCGCTGCACTCATACGTGAGGATGTTTGCAACCAACGACTGGTCTAATGCATCAGTAAGCGATAAATAGGAATGAAAAGGAATTACCCAATTTTGGAAAAGCTTCCATACTGTCTGTTGAATTCTTTAAGAAAGCTCCATCCTTACTTTCAGGCTTACCCGATCAAAGTTCTTACCGACTAGCCTTTGCGACAAGTCTTGCAATGACTTGAGACTTCTAGAAGGCCGCTGAAATGGAACATTGAATTGAGCCAATACAATATAACCTATCACCATTGGAGAGCTATCCATGGTCAAGCTTTGGCTGATTTCACAGCCGAATTCACTACATGGGATGATACTTCGAAGAGCATTAGTAAGCAAAATGCTAGGTGAAAGATGTACACGGATGGTTCATCAAATGAATGATGTTCCAGTGCTGGAGTTGTACTTGTAACTTCTGAGGAATGCTCAATTTGTTATGCCTTGAGACTCGATTTTCCTGCAACAAATAATGAAGCAGAGTACGAAGCTTTGATTGTGGGACTTAAGATTGCCAAAGAACTGGAGATAAAGACTTTACATATTTTTTGTTATTCTCAGCTAGTGGTGCATCAATTGCAGAAAGAGTTTCAGGCAAAAGGAGCAAGGCTAGCCACATATATAAACCGAGTCCTTGAGCTGCTTAGTGGAATTGAGTATTATAGGATAACACATATTTCCAAGCAGGAAAATGCGAAGGCAGACTCACTGGCTAAGCTGGCCAGTCCTGGGGATGCGCAGCTCATAAGCTTGGTTATAGCAAAATACTGTCAGCACCGAGCATCAACCACATAATGTCGATGGATCTTGGAGGCTAAACCTGAAAGTGAGTCATTGATGGCTCTGCTAAAATACTGCTAGTAGAGAGGAATCCTTCTCGGTTGGAGGAGTGAGCGACGAAAACTCATTCGCCAAGCTCTGAGATAAATCATACGGAAGGACACCTATATAGGAAGGGTTTTTCTGTCCTTATGCTTTGGTGTGTCGCTTATGATGAGGCCAAAAAAGTCCTAAGAGAAGTGCACAAGGGGGCCTGTGGTGGCCACACTGGAGGCAAACCCTTACGAAGAAGATTCTCCGCTATGGGTACTTCTGGACAACTATTAACCAAGACATAGCTATTACACTAGAAAGCATGACAAGAATTGGAGATTTGCTAAGATTACAAGAGCCCTGGTGATAGAGATTACTCAAATGGTCAGTCCTTGGCAGTTTATAGTTTGGGGGATTGATGCTATCGGTGTGCTGCCGATATCTAAAGGTGGCGCGAAATACGCCAACGCTGCATTTGATTACTTTACCAAATGGGCTGAGGCAGAGCCATTAGACACAATTTCCACAAAGAAAGCGATCAACTTTGTAGTCTAGAAAATTATCTGTCGTTTTGGAGTTCCATAGGCGATCGTTACCGATAATGGAACCCAATTCAACAACACCGAATTTAAGGATTTCCGCCACCGACATCGCATAGAGAAAAGATTTTGCTGGGTGGCACACCCCTAAGTGAATGGACAGGTTGAAGATATAAACAAGATTATCAAGTCCATTCTTAAGAAGCGATTGGAAAAGGTTAAAGGCAGGAGGGTTGATGAACTTCCATTGATACTTTGGGCTTATCGAGCGACCCATAAGTTAGCGATTGGCCATTCTCCATTCGCCGTAGCCTACAAATGGGAGGCTATGATTGCGGTTGAACTAGAAGTACCTTATCATCGAGCAATTCATTACAACTCATAAATGAATGAGCAACTCCTTCTGGAATCTCTTGACATGATCTATGAGAAATGAGTTGAAGCTGACTTGAGAGCAGCTACGCACCAACACAAAGTTGCCCGATATTACAATGTTAAGGTCCAGAATCGGACCTTTGAAGTTGGTGACCTAGTTCTCAAATGAATCATCCCAGGCCCTGGAAACCTAGGCTCGACTTGGGAAGGTCTATACATGATAGAGCAAAAGCTTGGAGATACTTTTACGCTTGCGATGATTGATTGGCTTTCACTCCCAAGGGCATGGAATAGTGAGCATTTACAACGCTATTTCACTTAGAAATAAATTTTTACATCATTGAATGAAGCCATGTAATAAGACAGAATCTGTCATTTCCTTTTTTCAATAAATGGCTTCCCAGATCTGCCTTTACATTGCTTAAGGGTTGTGACTTGACTGACTCGAATGAATCTGCATGCAAATAATGCAGGTGTGCACGTACCTGAAAATAGTGCCAACCAAGCTTTTATGGTTCATGATCGGACCCTCGAAGTTCTTCTCGATATCCAAAGATTGATATCAACTAACTCTTATCCTTGAATTGGGGGCAGGAGTATAAACTAAACGAACGTGACTTGACCATCCGTCAGCCAACTCTTGTCCTTGAATTATGAGAAGGAGTATAAACTAAAAGGACGTGACTCAACCATCCATAGCTTACTTTTTCCCTTGATGTGGGAGCATGAGTATAAACCAAAAACCAATGTGACATGACCGTCCGCATGTTAAATCTGGCCCATGATGCAGGGGCAGGAGTATAAATTTAAATTGAATGTGACATAATTGTTCATTTACTAAATCTCGTTCTTGATGTGGGGTTAGGAGTATAAACCAAAATCGACGTTATAAGATCATCTAATCCTTAACATTTAGCCTAGAGTAGGAAAAATGGAAGGTCCATACCTAGCATAAGGTGGGATCTTACCTATGAACTTTGAATCGACGGTCGGAGTTAGGCACAACTAAAAATAAACATCCTGGATGAGGATGTATGGATAAAAATCTTAAGTGGCTAATTTAAAATAGAGCCCGGAGTTCGGTGCAATCGGATACCGTTATGCTGGAAAAGAATATCCGGACCGCTGCTCAAGTGGTAAACCTCAACTAATGCCCAGAGTTTGGCACTTCAATAATTACTTTACGCTCATGAGAATGATAAAAGGCCGGTAAATTAAAGAACGGGCTAAGGATTTATTAAGATAATAATCACTAAATGGAATGGATCATAAGTACATTGAATGAAAAGTGCATTTCTAAAACAACTTAGGTGAATTCACACAAAGAATCAACGAAACAAAAAGTCATTGTTATTAACATTCAAAATGGAACTTGGAAACCTAAGTACTTGTTTTATTTATGCCTGAAACAAAAAGAAAAAGCACGGGCCAAATCCGCATAAAGCTGGCCAAAAACCAAAATAGACTACTACTATTATTGTAGACTAAAAGTAGGTCTATATACACAAAACAAACTTACAACCACTTCTTTGACTTATGCTTCCTCTTCTTGGTGCCGGTGGATACGTCACTTGAGCTTTCACGTTTTTTCTTTCCTCCTTTTTCCTTTGCCTTTGGATGGAGTGCTCTGCGATGATCTAGCAGGTACACACTGAGCACTCCCAAGCGGAGGAAGAGAGATGGGTGGGTGGATGGTCTGCTCGGGCAAGGCGATGGATAAAGGAGGAGGGATGACCTTTTGGCGAGGCCAATTTCCCCTGCTTAATCTTTGTAGCAAGGAGGATTTGTTTCTCGATTTTCTCTAGCTTGACCTCTTTGGCAAGGCTAAGTTCCTGCTCAAGTTCACTCATGGTGGGACCCGATAGAGGCTCAGAGACTTCAGTAATCAGCACTTCGTCGTCAGCCTGGGCACCCTGCATTCCACCGGTTCGTTCATCTTGTAAGGCATCGATCTCTATGCACCAGACCTTGGAGTCTCGCTAATCGAAATGTTCGAGACTGTTGTTGAAGTAGTCATGGTCACCAACTCTGTTGTAGCGACCAGTTGCCCAGATTGGAGACCTTGGTCGGGAAGCGGGATGACCTGGGGATGACTTGAAACTTGAGAGAAACGAAAAGAGAGATTAGTGACGTCGATCAGCGACACTCAACTCTCTAAAATACAAAGGAAGTCAATAAGGTACCTTCTTCAGTTTGGGGTTCTGTGTAAGCCGGAGTACCACAAGAATTCCCCTCTGGGATGGGAGAAAGGATAGCAGGCTTATGTTTCTGGGGATTCTCTGCGTCATACCCAGGATTAGAGGATGAATCTGGAGCAGCTTGGGACCCAGGTGTTTGGCTGGTAGTGGCATTGTGTGGCATTTATCATGATCCTTCACACAAGTCTTTTGGTACAGTAGTTGATCGCTCCAGATGATGTATAAGCCCACCTTTTCTTAGCACACCGGGCTCATCATCTATCAATACCACCTACTCTAACTAAGCAAGGCCAAGCTCACCAACTTTCAAGAATGCTCTCTCCTCCGAGACAATCTGTCCCCAAGCCAGGCCTAGAACCTTGGGATAATCATCACCAAGCCATCCCAGGTTACGGAACTTGTGATTGTTGCCGCTGTATTTGATGAGCCCTGATTCAAACCTCTCCATCATTCGCTACTCTATGGCCTCAAACTCCCTCTTAAAAAGCATGTCTACATCTCTAGCACGTTTGACCACCTTGTTCCTCTCTTCCTTAGCGTTGAGCAGCTCATTGCGGTAATCTTGAACTTGTTGGAGCGCCTCATCCTTTTCCTTTGTTTCGCGATCAAACTTGCTCTTCAATTCAGCCGCGCTCCTGTTCACGGCATATCTCTCTAACACCAGATCATGGTTTTTATGGAACGCTTTCTCCATCTCAGCCTCTTGCTTGGTCCTCTCATCTTCGAGTGCTTTGATGGCATCCTCAGCTTTTTTCTCAACTTCGCCTTGGAATTTCCTTAGTTTTTCAACCTCAGCATCAAGATGAACTATGATTCTTTTATTGTCGGCCTCGATGAGTTTTTGATTTTCAATTTCGAGTTGCCTTTCCCTCGAGACCATGGTGATTTTTTCAACTATTCGTGACCATTTGTTGTATTGATTATGAATATCAGTCATGCAAGCAATGGTCATCTCTTGAATGTCAAATGAAATTCTCTTTAAGTTGGGCATGAACTTGAGTCCATCAAATCAAATATTTAGGAATTGTTCCTTCAGCTCAGCCATTCAAGTATCAGCGACAAGTTGTTGCTCCACAGAGATGACTGAAGCTTCAGTAGATTCTTTGCTAGGTCTGCGATGAGAAGTCTCAGAACCACTTTTTTGGTACCCACGGTCAGAAGATCGACTGCGATGGGTTGAGGTCAACTTGAGCAAGAACAGATGCTAGAGCTAGAGCACGACATGTGCCGCCTAGTGGGATGTCATTGCTGCGATCTGAATGCTTATCTAAGTCTTTTGGAGGAGGAGACCTAGACATGGGGCAATACTTAAGCCGGAGTCACGTGATGGATAACCTTTGCTATGGCCATCTTTGTCGCGACTACCTCTATCGCGATCAGATCAGTGGCTGGATTCTATGTCCCTACCACTGCCTAGATAGTAAGCACTTGGATTGCGTTTCTGCTGTCAAGTTGTATTATCGTCCATAGATTGGAGTATATATATTTTTTTCCCATGGATCCTGCAAAAAAAAGGGAGCATAAATTCAATGAGTAAGGACGCAAGTCAAGTGCTGTGTAGTGACGTGAAGTGCACATGTATGTGAGTGTCCTAGTGCACCCCCCGACGGACTGTGTATAGGAGCTTTGCTCATAGGAGCGATTGTTCCCACATTGGTAAGGATGATGTACTTATCGAAGCAAATAGGGGAATCAATACCCTCAAGACCGATGTTACCAATATTGAAGGAGCAAAACTCGACAAGAATTGGTCCTAAGCCAGCAAATATGACTGTTAATGGAATAGAAGGTGTTTTTGCTGCTATGACTGGTGGAGGCTGTGTGGGACTCTGCATCTTAGAAATCTTCACAGTAGTCTCTTTTTTGAAGAAGACTGTTGGTCATATTTAAGTTGTTCAGTCTGAGACTCGTGGCCCACATCAATGTCATCATGACCAAATTTTCCACTCTCATCTATAATCTCGCCTTCCTCCGCATGCTCTTGTACTAGCTCAACATTTTCTTCAACTCCAACCTCGGGACTTGGGACTAGGGACAGATCAGAATCGATTTTACCTCCTCCAGGCAAGGTGTGATCATCATCGTCATTGTCATCGTTGTCATCACTGGCAATCACTTGTACTATACCAGTACTATAGCTCGCTTCTAACAAACCGTGAGCAAGAGGATTCTTATCTAATAAAAGAATTCTGATATCTCAATCTTCTACCGCAACAGCCATAAAAGCATTAACGACATCTGAAAGTGTCCTGCTATTGGGTCTCATCGGAACATCTGGATAGAAAACAAGATACGAGTTAAGTCTGTGGACTATAAAGCGAATTCATATAATGCACTTATGTCCAGATAGCAATCTACTACGAATCTAGGCAGAAAATGGACATATAACCACTCATTCTTGAAATAGCTCAACATGTTCCATATGCTGGAGACTACTTTACAACCATTGGCCAATTCCAAGTAGGTTAAGACGGACTTTCTCTGTGGCTCTTGAAGCTGTATACGTATCGAACCTCCTCATCGTCGATACTTGGTTTAAGTGCTCAACCATGTATGTGTCAAGAAGAAAGGCATAACTATTTGGGTGCAACTGCGTTGGAGCAAGCCTCATGAAATTTAGAACTCGATGGACGAACCGATTGAACGGTAGGACGCAGCCCGCCAAGCACATATGTCTGTTGTAGACAATATAACCCTCTAAAGTGTTGTGAGCTCTTTGATCGGGAGACGGGACTAAGACATCATCAAATGGATTTCCATGCTTGTTGCATATTCTTTGAAGGGATCCTTCATCGATCTTGGAGGCAAAGGAATAAATAGGAACATCTAAAATTACGGCATCCTCGAGGGTGTCAGGTGCGGGATCTACTTCTGGCCCATCTACCGACACCGTTGGATTCTCTAGAACTTTCTATTCCACCTGTGGATTTTTTTGGCTGCTGTGCATGTTCTAACGGATTTTGTTGTGTGTATGGAGTTATAGTCGAACTCGACTCGACATCGAATTTAATGTATTTGGAAGTGGATGTACCTATGGCTTGAGTGGCAAGACGTTTGGAATGTCTCTTATCTATTTCTATAAAAAAATTCGATAGATAATCAACATTAGATTAATTATAAGTTGTGCCCCTGCCTTATATTGGAATCTAGTGTAGTGTCGTGCAGTTTAGATTTTCGATATTATAACAGTTCATTTTTAAGTTTTGGATATCACTCGAAGTGACCGTCATCGCTGACCGTCCCAACGACCTTTACGTTATCAGCCGTACTTTGGAAATGCTTTGATACCAAAAATAATAAGTCCAACACCAATCCACTATAGCAAGCTACATTTGCAGAATTGGAGTTCGTGGAATTCTCCAAAGTGTTGTAGTTGTACCAATCTAACTCCAAGGGAAGAATTCACCCTCCTCCCCTTTGCGTTCAACTAGAAAATCACTGCCACCAACACTAGTCATCATCCACATCCAAGTCCATCTTCGTTCATGTGTGTTCCATTCGTTTCCACCTACCTATATTGGGATCAAATGCTTTGGGTTTGGAGTTGGCCGAGTGTTGAATCGGGGTGAGGAAGGTCGAGGCTGGAGTCGGTGGACGAAATTCAATCACGACAATTCTGGCGATGTCAGGTGTAAGCGGGATAGGTGGCGGCGATCCTAGTTTCTAATAGAGGGAAAAGTTCGACTTGAAGGCCAAAATCTTGTTAATTGCAAAACTTGGAAACTCTGGATCGACAAAGTGAAAGTGGGAAAATGAAATGACGGTAATGGATTTTATAACCCCTAGACCCATATTCGAAGGCAAAGGACTTGGTAAATCTTCCAAGTCTTCAATCAGTACCGCCCCAAGGTCTACGATCGGTACCGAGTCTTAAGATATATTTAAGAAAAAATCATATATATATATATGCATATATATGTGCATGCCAAAAGTTAGTCAAGAAAATGTATGTTTATACGTGTACGAGTACATATCAAGAAAACCCAACAACCAAAATCAAGGGAATCAGATTCAAACCTGAATAATCCATGCGAGAAGTCAGTTTGGAAACATCAAGTTTGGAATGATAGATCATGGGAATATGTTCTAGATTAATATTTGAAAATACTAGTAGAGCATCATGATGGATGACAATGGACATAACTTTTCACAGGATCGATCTGTAGGAAGGATAACAACCATTCAAAACACAGAGTGGAATCCTTCGCAGCAATACCAACTTGTCTCGATTCAAAGCACATCACGTTTGAAATGAGATGTACTTTAGAGGGCAAGTGTTATCCAGCCTTTTACCAGGAAAAGTTCGGACAAACTGGACGAGTCGAACTAAGAGTTATTAAGGTAGGAAGCCCGAAGAGATAACCTCGGAGTCCAGAAACCAAGAACAAAAATAGATATGGGACAAAAGCATAGCCAAATCAAGCCAAAGGAAACATGAATCCATCTAAGTCGTGGGTCGGTACCGACCCCACTCCCTGGGTTGGTATCGATCTATGTTTTTTCCTCATATTCACCCATCTTATGCATATATCAGATGTTGTTTGTTGGTCCTATGCAATTGTCTATCGATCTTTACGAACTTCTGAATTAGCAACTATGTTCTTCTATGGATCCATCAGTCAGACTCAGAAACAAGCTAACATTGGTTCAAACAACTATGTAATCACGAAGCTAGCCATAAGATGAACCAAATCGAAAAGTTCAAGATGACCAAATTGGCAATCTTTCAGGTCAATACCGACCCAAGCCCTTGGAGTCGTATCGACGCATACAAATTACTGAGGTGATGCCCTACTTTCTTGGAGAACTAGTTTACAACGTGGAAAACAAGGTGGAGATCTTCTAGGTGAGATTTTTGGCTCCCTACCTCTATAAATAGAAGGGAGGGGCTCATTTTTTAGGATCTTTTGGCTCTTGCTCTTCTTACTCTAATTTCTTGTAATCTTTATCAAAGTTGTACCAACCTGTAAGAACTTCTGCCTCCAAGTCAGAATATAAGCAATAAATCATTAATCGGACGTAGGTCTTGATTTGCCGAACCACTTTAAATTGTTGTGTATTTTTTTACTAGTTTTCATTTAATTTTCTTTATTTTTTATTCTCTACTTAATCTTCTAGGTGGTTTTGCCATTTTTGCTTCACGCATTGAAAATAAAAGTGTAAACTAAGTTTCATGATAACATATAGGGATTAAAGTAGTACTTTAACTAGTTGGAATATAAGATGTTGCAATGTGAATTTTTATAGATTATCAAAATTAAAAGTATAAATAAAAGTGTGTCATTTGAAATGATAAGGAATACACCCAAAAAGAAAGAGATGTATAAAATAGGGATGTTTAGTATATTTTTTACCGTCTATTTCAATAACTATAAAACGAAAATTCCTTGTAATTCCGAATGCATCCTTTTTGATAAGATATAGAAATTTACAATTTTAACCTTTCCATTGGATGAGATGTAATTCTAATGTATTATTATGTAGGAAATCCCTAAGTGTTAGATAAAGAATTATAAATGTGACAAGAGCATTCTAAAAAAAGATACACAATACGTACAAAGACGGAAATTAAATAAAAAGAAAATAAAGAGTAGGAAAGAATAAATTAAAGAAAAGGGAATAGAAATAGAAAATGAGAAAAAGGGAAATGACTAAATAACTTAAGACACTGAAAATCTTTAAAACGGAAGTGGTAAATGGTCTTAAAACAAATAAGATATAAATGCATAAAAGAAGTAAAGAAACATGGTTAGCAATAAACTGTAAAGGTCAAATAATTAAGTAAGAATGAATGAAGATATATATATATATATATATATATATATATATATATCCTCAAATATGCGTTTATGACGGGTGTGAATTATTAAAGTTAATGAATAGAATGACATGGTCAGTAGAATTGGTTGGAATGCGAGGTCCGTAATGTTACACAATAGAAGTCTACTCACCATAGGGGGCTACCGATAATTGTGTATACATTATACTAATGTGAGACATATCCAACCATAGGATCCATGGAGTGTATACGGTTGCATACTGGTGAAGGAATACCCCAATCAAAAGTGGAGTTTGCTTCAAAAATAAGAAAGAGGGTATTTCTTTAATTGCAATAGGCAATCTAAATCGGACGGTGAGCGAAGAATAATGCTATGTCAGTATGCGAATTAAGGAGTAGAGGTTGCACATAGGTCGAGAACGTCATCAATCCTTAGCGGTCAACGAGAACGATAGGGGTTTTACACCTAACGAGCTACACTCTCAACTAGTGTATGGTCCATGTTAGGTTATGCATAGCCACATGTTTGTTTGCTAGTTTGTTTGTTAGGAGGCGAGGCTAGATTAACCTTTTAGATAAGTCTTTCAAATGTGTGGGATAGTCCATTTTGCACACATATTGATATCTGGTTTACTTGCCGATTGATGCAGACTGCTGACATGACATTATGTATAGATTTTGGATGCCTCAATGTGCATGCACTATATTTGTTATAGGTTATCTGAACCGCTGGTGCTTCTAAGGGCCATCTTATTCGTTTATCTTTGTTACCTATTGAAATGCTTTCGGCTTTGGGCTTGCTTTGGAGCCTACACTTTTGGTTGGATACTAGCTTTATAGTACATACATTTAGTTATTGCCTATTTAAAGGATTGTGCTTTCAATTTATAGGCTATAGCTTTTCGATGTTGTCTATACCTCCATATGTTAGTTTATCTCTTATATTAATGTATCAAAGGGTTTTATGCGAAGTCATTTACAATATCATCATCGATGTTTAATGATGGGAAATTCAATATAGAGTAGAACTCATATAGTTAGAGGTTAAATATATCTTAGTAAAAATTATGGTGTAACAATTTCGATGAAGGATTGTAGGACTGCTTCATTTTTTGTTACATTGTATGTGCATTTGAGGGAAATAGAGAGGTTGCAACATATATTAGGCAAGAAACTGAACTTAAGCATGACCTACTTCTTCAAACAAATGGCCAAATTGAGCAAGTGAACTAGGTGCTTGAGAATTTATTGAAAGCTTGTATTAGAGGATCATGAGATGATTACTTGCACCTTGTTGAGTTTGTATACAAAAATAGCTACAAAGCTAGTATAAGTATGATATAATTAGAAGATTTTATACCCAATTTTATAAATTTCCTACATGTTGGTGGGAAACAATGGATAAGGTAGGATCAGATATGATCTGTGAGACTTTGGGGAAATTCGAATTACTGTAGAAAAGATTGAAGGAGTCTCAAGACAAACTAAAATTTTATTCCAATGAAAGATGTATTGAGCTAGAGTTGAAGTGGGTGACATGATAGTTGTGAAGAGCTTGCATACAGAGCGGATCTCTCTGAAAAGATGGCTGAAGTACATAACGTGTTTCATGTTTCACACTTATGTAAGTGCATACCCGAGTTCTGACTGGAGTGTAGTGGTTGAGCCAAGTCAATTAGAGGAAATGGGTATTGAATCAAAAGAGTTAATGGCAAGAAATATATTCGTATTATTGACAGTATGGCCAAGAGGGTTCAAAACAAGGTTATCAAGCTAGTTCGGGTCCAATGGGGCAGATTTTGGAAATAACACATGGGAGTAGCAAGGGAAGATGTGTGCTTCCCGTCTGGAACTTTCTAGTAGTATGATTCCATCAACTCTTGGAAAATTTTGTTTCAATATGGTTGATTAATGTTGCATACTAGTAACTTTGTGTTATTGTTATTGATTATGAGTTTTGGTATTTTGAGGCTAAGTATTAGCGACCTTGAGTACACCAGAAGGAAGCTATACATTACTCCGCTTCTTGATGATTTGGGGGGAAAATCCTTTTAATACGGGGGAGAATGTAAATACCCTTATTTTGAACGCTTACTAATTAAGATAAAAATCCATTTAAATCGATTTAATTAAATTAATCGAATGAATGTCTTAGAAAGTGAAATTTTAAAGATAAATGAATCAGGACTTATTTGCACCAAAAATTGGCACAAACACCCAATAGAGATTTTGTACAGAAGGAAATGAAGAATATAAAATGAAAATAGAGGAAACAAGCAATTAAATAACATAAAATCAAACCATTAACGAGAACACAATGATTTATAGTCGTTCGACATTGTTTGCCTACGTCCACTTTGAATAGATAGCTTTATTAATCACGTTGTAAATTGAGTAAAACAGGGATCAGATGAAAACCCTTAGTTACAATAGAGTACAAAGCAACTAGCAGCACAAAGTTTTAAAAATGAACAATCAATCCCGTATTTATAGAGGAAGATGTCAAAATATCTCCCTGAAAATTCGGAAGTGGGATCTCCGAAACCATATGGACCAATAAGAGGGATCAGATGGCCCAAATCCCAAGGAATAGGGTTTGGTGCCAGTCCCTATTTTGGAAGAATTTTGGGGTGCGATACCTATAGGAGCTTTCCCATATTGTAATATGCTTAGTCTCCAAGTTCACGCCAATTGGATTAGTAGAACTTGAGTTATTTCTCGATCATTGTTGCAACATGATATGCATCCTGATTCTAGCCAATCAATATGGAGGGAAGAGGGCTGATCCCTCTTGCCTAATTCTTTTAAGGTGCGATCCCTAGGGTAGGCTCCCTAGGGTCCCCATATCTTGTTGTCAAAGTTTTATATGCATTGGACTTCTAGATCTTGAGATATTGATTGTTTTCCATTGAGTTGCACATGTTTGGCTGAAATATGTCGTTCCCTATGTTTGAGAGTGATTATAGCTGATCCCTTTTCTATGTTAAACTATATTCAATACTTTGAACATTTTGCATTGCATATCTCTCAATTTCGTTCAATTATAGCTTCATATTATCATCTGTACTTGACCTTTGTACCCCACAATCATCGCTCTGGACTTACCGGCCTTGATAACAATCGAATCTAACTTGCCCAATCAGTTGGATATAGACAGGTCAAAATGTCGGATAACACTTGCCCCCAAAGTATGTCTTGTGATGAATATGACGTTCTTTGAATTGAAGCAAGATAGAGTCATCAACAAGAAAATCATCTAGTTTTCTGAATAGTCACTGTCCTTCCGTCGAACTATTTTCCCGAAGTGTCGTAAATTTTCATGACGCTTGGTTGATTTCCACAATATAAATTTAGATTACATTCCGTCAGTTGATATCTATGTCCGGTTCTACTAGACTAGTAAGCTTTGGCTATCTGATCTGGTCTCGACCATGAAATTTTCAGGTTTGAATTCAATTTCTACCGATTTCAAAGATTGAACTTTTAGAACATTCACGTGCACGTTTTGGCATACGCTCTTTTCGTTGGCTCCCGGATGCGTTTGCATGCTCATGGGTCATCGCCAATTTTCATTGAATCGGATGTAGTTTCATTGCATTTTATGTATATGTACTTTATATAATTTTTATGTCTATGTTCGCATGCACATAGGGTTTATAATCGATCCCTTCTCTCTTTCTTTCTCTCTATTTTCATTTTTGTGTACATAGGGCCGACCCCTTCCTTTTTCCTTTTTGTTTAACATGGATCAGAATTTTTATAACCGATCCCTTTTTCCTTTATCTTTTTTTAGTGTTGATAGGGATTGGATGGATCCCCAAGTCAAGGGATCGTACTTAATCCCTTCTTATGTTAGGAACTCAATTCATTTGGCTTCGTGAAGAATGGGAAGGCAGGCCAAACCCTAAATCCTTATATACAAGCTAATATCTTTCTTCTTCATCCTTCACTTATTCACTTTACTTCCATTTGCTTTTATCTTCTTTAATACCGAATCCTCCTTATCTTACCTTAGAGCCGAACACTTCCCCCTCTCTTCCTTCCTCACTTTTGAACCAAAATCAATTGGAACCCAACTTACTCCTATAAATCCGATCCCTCTTCCCTTTAATCTTGATCATCTCCAAACCATTCACCATTGCTGTTGTTTTCTCCATTTATCATCACCAACACACACACACACAGATATATATATATATATATATATTGGTGGGTTTTTAGTTTTCATATGACTTCGATTTGTGGTGAGATAATGGTTTTTTTTGCATTAATGGTGATGCAGGGTTCGACAAAGTAGTAGAGGAGGAGAAAGAAAATAGTGAAGCATGAAGGAAATAGAGGGATCGGTCATGGTGGAGTATGGTAGAGAGGGATCGGTATTTCATGTGCTGCTTGAGGGATCGACATAAAGATTTGTGGGAAGCGTGAAAATGACTAAGCATGGGAGTCGGTTCATAGATGGGATGGAGGGTTAGGTGATGTTGTTGCTTGAAGGGGATGGAACAAATATTTAAGGGAAGTGTGGGAATGGTTAAGTAAAGGGATCGGTAGTGGCATGTTTGGGGAGGGATTGGTTATAAGCTTTGTGAGAGGGGTCGGTTGTGATAAGATAAAGGGATCGGTATAAATAGGTATCCGTTATTTTCTTTATAAAAGGGATCAGTTATATTGTTAAGTGAAGGGATCAGCTATGGGTACTTAGCCGATTCTAAGCCTTTTGAATTGAACTTGAACATTTGAGCAAACAACAACCAAATTCACTTACATAAACTATCAGAAGCAATCCCATCTTAACAAACTTGAACATATGACCATAACGAATAACAGGACTTACTTATCCAACTTTGAATTTGAAATCGAACAACTAAACTACCGGGACTTAGAATATGAACTAAAACTTAACATATGGACTTCAATAATGGACTTCACACTTCGAAATGTCGATGGTTGATCCCAAAGCTTACACAACAGATTAATCTAAACCCTAGTTGAGACAGTCAACGATGACGATCACACTGGTCGAAATCTAATACTTTTGCTTTTAAATTTGAACTGTTTATCTCTGCACTTCACAACAATGCACCACACTAGTTTACACATAGTACATGGGGATAGGTAAAATTTTCTAATCTCGATTATCTACTGAGCTTAGTTGATATGGGCTCCATACATTCAGAGCATTTAGCTACAATGTCTTCTGGACGACCTTCACAATACAGCAATCCCAGAGCCGAGTCAAGTTCTGCGACTATATCCGGTAGACTTTCCCCTAACCATCAAACTGAGCAATTGGAGGTTTTCAGCCCATTGGTCGACCTTTTCTCTGACGTTCCTATCCTTTCGGTGGAAGAGATAAGTCCGACACTATAGAAGGTGCTGTATTTCTGGATAACTTGACGGATTCCCAAGCCTCCAGAATTGGTGAGGCCGCTCTTCGTAGACTATGCTCTAAATGTGGGATTCTATTGGGAGAAGTTCTAGTCCCTTAAGTGAATGATAGGGCTCATTTTCCCCTTGAGGGGTATACGACATGCAATAAATTTATGTGTTGGGCCGGATGTGTGCCGCCTTTTAATTCTTTTATCCAAGAGATGATAAATAATCTTGGAATAGATCTGCTAAGTTGCAATCGAACAGCTATGCTTTTCTTCATTGCTCTTTCTTGCTATTTATATATGTTCTATTCCGCCCACCATCTTCTAAGGACATCAGATTTATCTACAATTTCAAACGATGGCCATTAAGCCTTTCTTACACTTTCCTCGAGCCTTCGCCTAACTATTAAGTTCTAAATGGTGCTTGGAACAAACTCTGTATCTTTGAACACAAATGGTTCTATGTTCATTGTCCGCCTGGCTTTGCAAGGCGATGGTTGGAAGGACGTAAGTGTTGTCTTCACTTTATTCTCAAATTCTTTAGCCCAATTTGTATCCTGAACTAAATAATACTTTGACAATTTATAGGTGTCCATCCACATCCAGAAGGCGATAGTTTCTTAAGGGCATTTCTACAGTTTGTGCCACACCAGTTGAGGACTGGGACATCAGATCCCTTGTAATCGATGAATGGTTATGTCTTTATGGGCTGACAGAAGAAGGTCGCAACATTGGGCTTTCGGGAAGCACTGCACCACCAAGGAATGCTGCTGAACAAGAAGGTGGCATCAATAGCCCTATCGTACCCCTAGTCGAGGGGGCTCAAGATGACGCCAAAGAGGGTGAAGTTAGAGGTGATGAAGCCAACAAGCTTGGCGATGTGAATGCAGGTCCAGGATGTGCACCTATGGTCGAACCATCACAAGGCACACAATCTCACATGCCAAAAAGAAGAAAAAAAAAGCTCGCATATAAACTCCGGAGGAGAAAAATTGTTAAAGAGCCCTATTTTATCATCACCTCTGTTGAAGAAGAGTCTTTCCCTCAACATTTAGAAAGTTCGATGGAAGGGTTCTCAAATCTCCCGATCCTTGATAATATCATGACCTATGACTTCCCCAACATCAGTATTGGAGGGCTTAATTCTCCCGCTAGGACTTTTATTGACATTCCTCCCATTAGTAAAGGGGAAAACACTCCTTTGAGCAAGACTACAATAACTGGTCCGTTGGGGGGATACTAGGACACTCACAATCATGTGCACTTCCCTGCACGATTTTCATCTATATTTTATTTGATGGTCACTAATACACCTTGTTTGGTTTGCAGGTGCTATGTCTCAATCTCATGCCTCCAATCGCTTGAGGGGCTCCTCGACACAGTATGGATTTACTTGCAGTTCAAACTCGGGCATTCATCGAGAGAGAGATGGAAGATGGGAAAGAAGTCGTTGTTCGAGGGAGTTTTCATCTTCTAAAGACAAGTCCCAATCTTAATCGTCTCATCAGGAAGTTCAGCCCGATCTTCCTTTACACAATGGCAATTAGACTTCCTCCCATGCTCCCCAAACTGTTGTGCCGCCTGAGCATTATTCAAGTTCATCTGGTTCTCGACAGCCCCACGATCGTAGGTCGAGCAAACACCTAATTGTTACTTCTGATCCATCCTTAACAACTACAGCTCCTAAAGCCTCTAGGGCAAAAATATTGGTCGAACTTAAGGTCAATTTCCCAAAAATTTGCTTTGACGGGCTGAAGTTTCTTTCTTCGATCCATACAATTCCAAGGAGTGCTAAAGTGAGTTCACTTGTATGTGTCAATGATGTTTTTATGCAGCATGAAGTATTCCATCATTTAGCTGAGAAAATCTCTGAGGTGTCTATCGAGAGACAATATGAAATTGATCGCCTCAAGTTAGAGGCGATCCATGATAAAGACCTAAGTAAACATCAAGATGATGAGATCTCGGAGTTGACAATGAAGCTAGCCACTGTAGAAAAGAGAGCTAAAGAAACATCTCATTCGGTTAGTCATCTGGAAATGGCTCACAAAAAGGAGCTGGATGCTGCCCTCAATCGCGGAGGTGTGCTTGTTCAAGAAAAGGACATAATATAAAAAGAGAAAAACATTCTAGCTCACCGTGTTGAGGAACTCGAAGAACTCCTTAAGAAAGAGAAGGAAGAAAAACTTGAAGCTCAATAGGAATCTCAAAGATTCTGTGAAGAGGCCGTCGAAGCTCAGGGACGAAAAATTAAACTTGACGAGCAACACTCTAAAATTGAAGCCCTCAAGACAGAGGCAAGGGAAGCGGGCCATAATGAAGTTAGAGAGCAAATCAAGGTCCCGTTAAAGGATGCCTAAGAAGTTGTTCAACATGAGATTAAGGACATGTTCGATCCTTTAATTAATGAATATAATGCTAAAGTCTTAATCCATCATGATTTAAGTTTTCTTGGAGCAGGCTACCTTGAATCGCTCGCCTAGGTTTGGGACTATATTATTGAAATTAAGAAGAAAGCCCATGGTGAAGCTGATTTATATAAAGAGAAACTGGTACCAGAGATTCTTTGATTGCAGCGAGGCTCTGATACTTTGATATTTTAGCACCCTTTGGCATAGGGAAAAACATCGCCAAAGCTTCAGAGTCCGATCCCAAAGGTCCCCCTTTACTTCAAACATCCAGAGGATCGTTTTCATTTGGTTCAGGATGTGATCTGAGCTATGATCCAGATAGACCCAGTTATCAATCAAAGATGCTGACTCCTATTCTAGAAGGGAGCACTACGACAACAACTGAAAGTTAGTCAGACACAAGTATCCCGCTTTATTCTTTGTTATTCAAGAGATTTCGTTCCTTATGTCCAATAGTTATGGGCATATTTTCCTATTTCTGCAAATCTACAGGTCTTCTAGATCCCAGTCAAACTCCAGGAAGCGATGCCGCCATGGAACAAAAATCGACATCTACTTAAATTCTGATGGCTACCAACATTTCAAGGCCCGATGCTCAAGTTATTGGAGCACTTGATGATGAAAAAGCCGAGGACCAGCCATTGCCAGATGAATCAGATGACGTTGTCATCATTGGTGCCTCCGAACATACCGGTGAGCTCAACCTGAAGGAGCGTATCGGGAGAGAGGAGTTATTGAAGAAAAATTCTAAAGTTAAACCCACTGATGTGGACATCGACGATCCAAATCTCATCCCACTGCAAGTCATTCCATTCAGCGGGTAAGTTCCTAAAGAACTGCTCCAAACCTGTGAAAGCTCTCCTGCCAAAGATCAAAGAGAAGGACAAGCGGAAGCTTGGGCGGTGCCACTCCTAAGAAATCCAAAAGAGAAAAGGGGCAAAGGAAATAGCCGTCACTTCGGCTTAGTTTGTATATAACTTGTATAACTATGTTTATCCTTTTGTTGGCCGTGATTATGCGGGTACGTCGCCTAGTTTTGGATAAACTTGTACCACGATTTTCAAGTTTAATGAGCAAATGAAAGTTCTTTGTTTTCTCTTATATGAATTTTGTTTAAGTAGTCGAGCTATTACTTTTCCATTCAATGTACTTGTAATTCGCTGCTCGTTAATTCGGATAATTGTCCGTTAATTTTCTCTCAAGGCCTCCATTTGGTCGTGGCCTCAAGTTGTATCAAACACTGGACTCACGCCCTAGTGTTACACCATCAGATTCAGTGGTTTGAGTGATTGTTCTCCTACCATTAGTCTCGGGTTAGCGGAGTTAGATAGTGGATGGTCAAAATCCATCCTTAGCAGGTTTATACTCCTCCCATTGATTTTAGGTTAGAGTTTATGAAGTAGTGAGCGGTCAAACCACACTCATTTATTTGTTTATACTCATATCCACACTCTGGGGAAAAGAGTTAGTTGGTGGGAGGTCGGATCGCACCTAATTTCTGTTTATACACAAGTCCATACTTTGGGAACTTAACAATTATTTCGAAGAATAATCGGATCGTACTTTCCTTAATTGATTGATTTACCTCCAAGTTCGGGGTTTAACTTGACGATTGATCGGTCGTATTACAATCGCTTTTGATTCATGTCTATCCCATCGCTCGATAGGATTAATTTGATTATTGGATGGTCGAGTCATATCCATTCCTTATTAGGTATTTCGTCCATTGGGTTGTGAGCGAGAATCATCAAATGAACAGTCGGACCATATTCATTTTGTTTAGTTCAATCGTGAACTTATGCAATCGGCTAGCTCCAAACTCTAGCAACCTGCTCGGACATGTCAATATTAGTTAGTCGGTTATCGTAACTAATATGTAATTCTATAGCCATCATAGATATGAAGAAAATTTCAAACTTTATTTTCCAAATGGAAAGTAATAGCATAATTTGTCGTATTACATATCTGGAAAATCAAATGCTAAAGCAAATTCAAAAATTGAATACAATTGAATGAACAAGAATAAACTACGTGAAATTGCATCGTAAATGCTCGCTATTCCACGCCCTTGGGAGTGTGATGCCATCAACAGTCGCTAGCTTGAAAGTTCCCTCTCCAAGCCTCTTTCAATTACATATGGTCCTTCCTAAGTAGGATTCATGTGTGACAGGGTTGGAAAAACCCATTTTATAACAAGTTCACTAATTTCAAAGGTTCTAGGTCGGAATTTAGTGTTTTAGTATTGGGTGACTCGGTATCGATGTGAAGCTGCCCTTAAATTAGCTTCCTCGTGCTTCTCATCTACAAAGTCTAGAGATTCTAAGAGGAGATCTCTATACGTTCTAGGATCGTAGTAGGTCACTCGATGAAAAGGGACTTTGAGTTCAATAGGAATGACGGTTTCGGAGCCGTAAGCAAGGGCTAATGGAGTATGGCCAGTCATGGACTTGTGGGTGGTACTGTAAGCCCATAATGTTATTGGAAGTTCATCCACCCAGTTGCTTCTAGCCTTTTCTAAGCACTTCTTTAGAACGAACATTATGATTTTGTCCATAGCTTCAAAATTTCCATTTGCTTGAGGGTGAGCAACTACCGCAAACCTCTTTCCAATATGATGCCGATGGTAGAAGTCTTTGATCTCAGCGTTTTTGAACTAGGTTCCATTGTCAGTTACAATGGTTCATGGAAGGCCGAAAGGATAGATGATGTTTCAGATAATAGAGTTGATTACTTTCTTTGTCGAGATTGCGGCTAAAGATTCTGCTTCAACCCATTTGGTGAAGTAATCAACTGCGACGATGGCATACTTCACACCATCTTTGGAGAATGGTAAGAAACCAATAATATCTATGCTCGATATGGAAAACGGCCTTGGAATGACCATTTGCGTGAATTCTGTCAGTGGAGCTCTCGAAACTTTTGCATACATCTAACACGTGTCACATCGCTTAGCGTAATCAACATCATCTTGGTTGACAATCGACCAATAATACCCATAACAGACTATATTTTTTGCTAAGGTTTGCCCTCCATTGTGATCGCCACATTCCCCTTTATGAACTTCCTTTAGAACTCATTTTATTTCATCATGAGCGATACTTTGGAGCAAATGAATGGAAAAACCCCTGCTATATATGACTCCTTCCTAAATGATATACCGTAAAGCTTTGTGGAGGACTTGTCGCCTTTCATTCCTCCGATCAGGAAGGACTCCCCGTAGTAAATAGTCTTTAATCGGAGTCATCCACGACTCCTTCTCAGGCTACATCTCTAGTAAGCAGTCGATTTCCATCTGGTTTATACTCAGAGGGTTTAGTACTTCGACTGGAACCAAACCCATTTGTTGTGCATCCCTGGTGCTAGCAAACTTTGCCAATGAGTTGGCTTTTTTATTTTGAGCTTAGGAATGTGTGTGACATCATAATACTCAAAGAAAGTCAATAGCTCTTGGACTTGGATAAGGTACGAAGCAAGTCATTGTCCTTTAGCTTGGTAATCTTCCCTGACTTGGTATACTACTAACTGGGAATCGCAAAAGATTTCAAGAGATTTTATCCCCATTTCTCTGGAAAGTTTGAGTCTAGAAATCAGAGCTTCGTACTCAGCTTCGTTGTTCATTGCAGGGAAGTCAAGCTTTAAAGCATCACAAATTGATCAATCTTCTAGGTTTAGTAGCACGATTCTGGTTCCAGAACAACGATCAATGGATGCTCCATTCGCATATATTTTCCATCGAATGGTCGGGGCTCCACCGCTCTCTAGGAGATCATCCTATGTGGTGAATTCTTCTATAAAGTCTGCAAGTGCCTATCCCTGGATGGCTCTCCAAGGAAGATAAGTGATGTCAAATTGACTCAGTTCGATGTTCCACTTGAGTAACCTTCTAGACATCTCAGGTCGTTGTAGGACCTGTTGTAACGGTTGACAAGTTTAAAAATTGATGTGATGAGCCTAAAAATAATAGTAGAGCTTTCATAAAGCAATCAACGAGTAGTATGCCAAATTTTCTATTCGGGTAGTCCCTTTTGGCCCCTATTAATTGCTTGCTAACATAATAGACCAGTCTCTGGATGCGATTCTCCTCACGAAGCAGTGCAACACTTATTGCATGTACCGACATGACTAAGTAGATATACAAGTCTTCGTAATCCACCAGCTTTGACAAGATGGAAGGCCTCTCTAAGTGGTTCACCAAAGCTTGGAATACGTCTTCATAATCCCGCATCCATGCAAAGTTCCTTTTCCCTCTCCTAATCAAACAGAAGAAAGGAATGCATTTATCGGTGGCTCTGGAAATAAACCGACTTAAGGCGGTAACCTTTCCATTTAGGCTCTATACTTGTTTGATGGTCTTTGGTGCCTGAATGTTGCGAATTGCTCGAATCTCCTCAGGATTAGCTTCAATTCCACGAGCGTTGACGATAAAACCCAAGAAATTTCCCGATGCCACACAAAAAGAACATTTTAGAGATTGATCTTCATTCTGTAATATCGGAGGATACCAAACATTTCTGCTAAGTCTCTAATGTGGTCACTTGATCTTCATGACTTCACAAGCATATCATCCACATATACCACCATCGTCTTTCCAATATGATCTTTAAACATTCTGTTGACTAGGCGTTGATAGGTTACTTCAACATTCTTCAATCCAAATGGCATTACCACATTGTAATACAATCCAACACCGGTAATGAAGATGGTGGGCTCCTGATTCGGAATGTGCCTTGGGATTTGGTTATATCCAGAGTATGCATCCATGAAAGATAGCAATTCGTGTCCTGCGGTAGAATCTACCAACTGGTCAATCCTTGGAAGGGGAAAACTATCTTTTGGACACGCCTTGTTTAAGTCCGAGTAATCAACGCATGTCCACCACTTTCAATTCTCCTTTCTCACAAGTACAGGATTAGATACCTATTTAGGATAGAGGGAGTTATGAATAAACCTATTGCATTTGAGCCTATCTACCTCCTCTTTATGGGCAATAGATCTCTCCGAATCCATGCCATGCTTTTTCTGTTTCATGGGGACATGCCTCGGGTCGATATTTAATGCGTGGCTCCTAATGGCAGGCGAGATCCCACACATGTCAGAATGAGTCCAAGCAAACACGTCAAGATTCACTTGGAGAAACCAACAAGTTCTTTCATCAATGGAGGTTGAGCTGTGATCTGATCTTTAGGACTCATGATGGGTCATCGTGGCTGATCAAGATGTCAATCGTCAACTTAGCAGGTGCAGCCTTGGTCTCTTTGGGCTCCTCCTCATCATTCCTCGAATCTATGTCTTTATAGAATCGACTGTGGTGCCCGAGCAAAGGCCCAAGCGCTGGTTGTCAATCTTCGGTAGTTTGGATTCACAGAGACTTGTCCATACCCTTACCTTTCTCCTTCCGTTGAGCGTCTCTCAATTTAGCCACATAGTAGGCACGTCCGGTCGCCTGATCACCATGCACAACTCCAACACCGTTATCATTTGGAACTTCAAAGTCAAACACCACTGGGTAAGAGTTGCCTGAAATTCAGCTTGTATTGATCGGTTGAGAAAAGCATTATATGGAAAATTAACATCCAAGACAACAAACGGAAAAATCCATACTCTCCTACGGTCACCTTCTCCCAACTCCACAGGCAATTCAACATAATTGATAGCTTTGGTCACAGCACCGTTAAAGCCATGAATGCGGGCTTTAGATGTTCATGTCCTTGGCTTCCATCCTCATCTGATCATAAGCCTTTTTGAAAATTATATTAATGGAACTTCCACAATCAACCAAGATCCTCCTCATTAAGATGGGGCCAATCATGGCCGAAATGACCATTGGGTCGATCATTGACGCCTCCACCTTGTCTGCATCTCTGTCTCTGAATAAAATGTCGTCTGCCATTGTGCGCTGCTGTTTTGCTGGAGCCCCTTCTTCTGTACTCGAACAACATTCAAAATTCATATACTTGATTGCGCTAGCATTGTGCTCCATCTTGTGCCATCTCTTGTTAGCTGGATGCGGTCCTCCAACTATTGTATTGACTACTAATCTTCCACCAGTCCGCGGAGGCTCCACAGTCCTGTGCGGAACTTATCCTTGGTTGGGGTCAGATGTCCCCTGCCCGACATCCTACAGGGCTTTAACAAACTGCTGTAATTTTCTTTCTCGAATCAGTTTCTCAATAACATTATGGAGATGCTGCATTCATTCGTGTTATGACCATATCATTCATGGAACCGTCAATATTTTCCACTCTGCTTCTTCTTTTCCGTCGATTCTTTTGGAGGTGGCTTCTTTTACTGCATGGTATTGCATGTAGATAAGTAGACATTCTCTAACGATATATCCATCAGTGTGTAGGTATCATACATTGGAATCACGGGCTTTCCACTTCCAGAATCCCTCTTTCATTCAGGGTTCCGCTCACCGCCTTTCTTTTGCTGATTCGGTTTATTTTGGACATTTACTTAAACTTTTAAAAACTATCCCCAGAATGTTTCATTGTAATGTTACTCCGCACTCCCTCTCCACTTAGTCCCACAACATTCTTCTTCCTAGACCACCTAGCTTCCTCTTTTCTCAAAATGTTGAGCTGCTTTTGCATAGAAATGCTCTAACATTGTGGGTGACTTTCCAGCTAACCAATCTCCTAAGTCAGATTCCGGATCAATCCCTCTCGTTATCCCCATCAATATTGAATGGTCATTTGGATTACTGACTTCTGTGACAACTATATCAAATCTCTTAAAGTAATCTTTTAGTGATTTTCCTAGAGACTGGATCACGCTGGATAGGGACATTACATCTTTGAGGCGAGTTGCATGCATACAGAATTGCTCCACAAACTTATTCACTAAATCATCAAATCTAGAGATTGACCGCGAGGGTAATCTCATAAACCACATCGCTGCTATGCCGAAGAGAGTAATAGGAAAACATTTGAATTTTATTCCATCATCAGCTCGTGTGGAATCCATCAGCCATTCATATCTCATGATGTGCTGTCTAGGGTTGGTTTTTCCCTCCTAGGCAGGCATTGACGGCATGCTGAACCTCTTTGGATACTGCACATGTAAGATATTGTCAGTGAATGGGGTATGACTTCTCAAGATCACCCAATCATCATTGGTCAAGCCTTGACTCTCCCTCATTAGCTGTCTGATCATAACTAACAAGTCCGACGTTTGAATAGTTGGTGCCAAGCGGTAGTCATGCTCCACCTCACGTGAATGGTTTAGTCAATGTCTACGAGCCATTCCATGCCTTTTGGATCAACACCCTTACGAGGTATATCACGTACATTCACTTCATCGTCATTCCGAGGAGGTAACTGGTCTGGGTCTACCTAAACTCAAGCATTTGAATCAATCGTAGCGGCTCCACCTTATGCTCCAACATGAAAATGCAAGCTTCCTCCTCTAGAGGAGGGATATGCCTCGATCCCTATAGAGGGATCGACACTGATTAGTCTCGGCAAGACAAGTTGGTTTTCCTATCGATGTCAAGAAGCTTTTGCGTGATATCCATCAATTCCACAATGCTTGCGTCTGTGATAATCATTTGATGAACTAGAACTCTCCGATGTAGAATAAAGGGTTAGCTCCCTCCTAGCTTTCCGACGTTGTTGATCTCTGAGTTGATTCATTAGATCGATATTAGCTTGAATCTAGTGGTTCAACTGTCGGCGGCTATCCACTAGCTCCCTCATCAGATTCTAGAAATAATCCCTTGTGATGGAATCAGCCAGATTCTGGACATCAACTTGATTGGTAGCATGGCCTCCTTGCTGGATGCTATGGTTCTCATTTCCTTTTGCATTTTAAGAGGTAGATCTGGTGTTCCTAACCATTGTTGATAGTTTCCATAGACTTTTGCAAATCTGAATAGAACGAATAAGCTTCTTGAAGATAATTATGGATCTATTCGGGGGATTTATGCAATCCTATAGCAGCAAAGGGCTCCAAATAGGGATGGGAATCTTCTCTCTCAATGAAAGCACCAAAATGTTTGCACCAAGAATTGGCATAAACACCCAATAGAGTTTCGTAGAGAAGTAAATGAAGAATATAAAATGAAAACAGAGGAAACAAGCAATTAAAAAACAGAAAATCAAAGCAATAACAAGAACACAACGATTTATGGTGGTTTGGTGTTGTTTGCCTACGTCCACTTTAAATAGATAGCTTTATTAATCACATTGTAAACTGAGCACGATAGCTGTCAGATGAAAATCCTTAGTTACAATAGAGTACAAAGAAATTAGAAACATAAATTCTTGAAAATGAATAATCAAGACTGTATTTATAGAGGAAGATGGCAAAATATCTCCCGGAAAATTCGGCCGAGGGATCTCCAAAACCATAGGGACCCATAAGTGAGATCGCATGGCCTAAATCCCAAGGAATAAGGATCGGTGCTATCTCTATTTTAGAGGAATTTGGGGGTGTGCTCTATATGGAAGCTTTCCCATGTTGTAATGTGCTTAGCCTCCAAGTTTCACACCAATTGGATTAGTAGAACTTGAGTAATTGCTCGATCATTTTTGCAACATGTTATGCATCCTACTTCTAGTCGATCCCTATGGAGGGAAGAGCGCCGATCCCTCTTACCTAATGATTTTGAGGTGTAATCCCTAGGAAAGGCTCCCTAGAGTCCCCATATCTTATTCCCAAAGTTTCGTATGCATTGGACTTTTGGATCTTTATATATTGATTGTTTTCCATTGAGTTGCACTTGTTTGGTTGAAATATGTTGATCCCTATGTTTGAGAGTGAATTATAGCCGATCCCTTTTCTATATTAAACCATATTCCATACTTTGAACATTTTGCATTACATATTTCTTAATTTAGTTCAATCATGGCTTCATATTATCATCTTTTCTTGACATTTGGACCCCACAATCATCGCTGTGGACTTACCTGCCTTGATGATTGTCGAATCTAAATTGTTCAATCAGTTTGGATATAGCTGAGTCAAAATGCTGAATAGCAGGACACGATATATACTCCATTATGCTCTTAATGTCATTGACATATGAAAAACATATAAAATTGGTAGAAACCAGATAATATGGTAAAAAAAGATGAAAAGAAAAACCTGGATGGTGATTAATTTATGAAATGCTTTTATAATTCTAACATAAGCTTTCTCTTCATTCATTCCTCATTTCATTATCATCTTCTTCTTCTCCAAAAGAGAAAATAAATTTTCGAACCTTATAATCTACATAACTTTTTTATTTCTTAATATAAAATTACAAATAAACAATCTAAATTCAAGTTAATAAATTCTTTACAAATCTAGGTATTCAAGTTGGCAACATGGAGAGGATTGAATCTGGATTTCTAAAATAAAGAAAGCTTCAAAGGTGGGTTGAGTTGAAGTTTTGAGTTGTTTATAACTAGCCGGTGGGATTTATCTTCTATATCACTATTTATACGATATATTCTTGTTAAACGTCAAATGTTGGATTACTGTTTAATTAATGAACTTGAATTGGGACATAGAGATGAGAACCATTATGAATGTATATTTATATATTTTCAATCATAAAAGGAATGTATTGAAACACTTAAGAGTGATACTATTGAATGTGATATATTGTCATATTGGCTGTTGATTGTATTGATTGTTGTTTGGTTTAGAAATGAAAAAATGAGTATGTATTCAGTTAGGAAACTTGAGAATGGCATGGTTGAGTGTATGTGAGAGTTGGAGTGGAAGTTGTGTAGTATACTCGAATGGTTGTTTATATTGTTATTCACCGCCTTAAAGTTGTTTGTTGAGTATAAAGGAATACCCGTTCTAATGTTGAACAGCATATAACAAGGGCATGAATCCAAATAGGGATACATTAGTTAGAAGTGTCTTGTTGACATAGAGAAGAACATCAAAGAGAAGAGAAGAAAGATGAATAAGGGAAAGACAAGAAGGTGGGACAGATTTCCATAAAAGGGAATTATCTCATCAAAACTAGTTCTCCACCATAACAGGCAGTCAGACGTCTGGATGCTAATTCAAATATCTGGACTTTCAAATTCTAGTTTCCTCTAGTATTTCAGTGTAAACTGAGGGAATTAAGGCATCTGGATTTCTAAACCAAACTTATGAAATTAAGGCTACACATCTGAATCTCTCGTTTAGATGTTTGGTTGAATGTTGAATGAGATGTTGAGATTTTTGAGGATTGGGTTTGTTGAATGGACCCAGGAGATACTCATAATGTTAAAAGTGACTAAGAAGCAATATGATGAGTTCCGAAATAGTATGCCAAGTGCTGGGAAATTCGCGGTTAATGCTAAGCCATATAGACACTATAATAATGGTTGTATTGTAGTTTAATAGAGTCATTTGATGACTCCGAGATGGGACGACTAGAATATTGAAATATATGATCCCATATGATATTATATATATATAGTAAGTCTGAATCCCTTAGTTACGACCATGGGTTTAATATTTATAGGCCACTTGTTGAATGAGGTGTGGTTGTATCGATAGCGCGTGTTAGTCGGCATCTTTTAGGAGATAAGAGACATTCTATCTTGGTAACAAAGACAATTGACCATGGGCTATATTGTCGATGGGGTTATTGGCCTAGAGTTAATTGTCCTAAGTCCTTTTGGTAAAAAATGGTAGTGGTTTGGCACATATATATCGATTTTCGTTAGATACAATTGTATATGGTGGACAATCTTGGTCTTGGCCATACTTAGTGGGTCTTGGCCTTAATAGGGAACCCGAGACCTACTAACCTTATGTGTTATAGTTAAATCATGCTTGGTTTCCATGATAATTAAGAGTTTTAGCAGGTAATTTAAAAAAACTAATTCCCTTATTGGGCCTTGGTAGGCCTATGAAGTCTAGCATCCAACACAAGATCCAATCTAATAAAATTGTATTTTATTTGCATTTTTTCATCTAATTAATATAATTAATTAAATATATTTAATGTGAATATTTGGTCGTGATAGGTAGAGGAGGGAGTGGTCTGCCATGGATGAAAGAAGAATGGTGAGTTAATTCATTTGAATGAATAAGGAAGGTTTTGTATTATTTAGAGAAAGAAACTTTTTCATTTCTATCTTTTAAAACCCACCCTTTAATTTTAGATCTTGCAATTAGACCAAATCCTTCCAATTGTGGTTAACCATTGAATGTCCATATGTGGACAAAACTGTAGTATGTATTCATGGTTATATTGATGACATATTCGAAATGCCATGATGATATGACATATGATAACATAATTGATATATATATATATATATGTATGTATGTATGTATATGTATATGTATATATATCTGTGTGTGTAGATATTGGAATTTATATACACCATGTATATATTTGTCATTTATATACACCATGTATATATTTGTCATTTATATATACATTTATTACCTCAATTCAATTGTTAAGTGTAATATATAAACAAATATACAATATTTCTAAAATACATATCTTAACGACATAAAGTTTAATTTGACAAAATCTAATATAGGTTGAAAATGTTGAAGTTTTAAATCTAATTTAAATTAAAATATCTAAGTTTGACCTGGCATATATTTAAATTTAAATCTAAATCAACTTAACTAGTATAAAATATCACTAGTTGATTATATATAGATATTATGAAAAATAGATGTACATAGTAATAAAGCCAAAATAATTTTCAGTCAAAACAACCAAAAGGAATTCTGAACTTAAAATACATATGTTAAGTTAAACAAGATGTTAATGAATTTTATGTTTCAATACTGATTAAAATACAAACTAAATATTTAAATTATTAGAAAATGTATGTTATATTTAGAAAACTATTACATGTGAACTAAAACATAATCGTGGATGAAACCATAATTATATAAAATATATGTGTACCTGTGTGTGTTTAATATCAAATCAAATCATGTAATAAGCTACTTAGATTGCGATGTTAATTCCAAATCAAGGTGAGGCAAAATATACATACATACATAAATATAATCATGATAAGAATAGTATAACTAACATATGAATCTGAATTGTGATTGTACATTACAGATCTAGGCTACTAGTGACACCTTTGTCTACAAATCCTCCTTAGATTCCTTGGATCAACATCCATAATTTGTTAGAATCAGATGAGCCATGTAATTTAAATTTTGATGTTCATTTGGATTTATTCATTTAAAATAAAATTTGGCATAGGTTGGAAAGAAGACGGCGGCCATGATTGTTTGAGGAGGAAGGAAAAAAGAACTAAAATAAAAAACGAGATAATTTTGTTTTAAGAAGAGAATGAAAGCCTTTCTTATTCTCTTTAAAATCAAGTCTCATTCGTACCCTTCCTCTCCCTCGTATAGTTGGCCACATCATTCCATCACTTGGACCATTATTTACAAAAGCATGTTAAGAAATTAACTGTATTTAAAACCCATTTGAATATATACCGATATTGTATATCGATATGTGTACAGAAAGTTATAAATACACCCATATAATTACTAATAATACCCAAACATCAAATAAATTATTAACTAATATTTAATTAACCAAATCAATTTATAACATTTTATAAAATAATTAAATCATGTGGTTTTTCAGAGAACTCAAAAATAGGTTGTAAGACTTAGATGTGTGAATTTGGTTAACAATTAATATTGAATAATACAAATATCAACGTTCACATGCTGCCTTAGCTAGTATTGTGACAGGCTAGCCATGTTCATCGCTTATAGATCATTTCAGTAAAATCATATTTTATACTATTTAAGCGGTACCTATAATGAAAATAATTTACACACGTTCTCTTCTCCAACACTGTATGAAATTAGATGTATAGAATTTGGTATTGGTCTAAACTCCAATATTATCCACATTCAACTTGATTGTCCATAAACAAAAATCCTTGGTTCAATAATAACATTTATTATTAACCGTTCTACTTTGGTCAGAGATTTTGACTTTGAGTTGACTGTAGTGACCTTGATACTAACCTCCTAAACCGAGGTTACGAAATTTCTATTGAACAGTGCATTGCTTCCAATGTTTCAACTCAGACCTAATTATATCGCTCGAATGAACGATATGTCATGATTTAACTATAATCAAAGACGAGTATTCATATTGAAGTTCCACAGCATTCTCCAATCGGGGGAACTATGTAACATCATCACTTTGAGGTTTACTGTTTGACCTAGTAATAATTAACCAATAAGAAACTCTCAGACAAGTCATTTCATAATTATCCAATAAGTACAAGCAAGTAATCCCTTTGTGCCCCCAGAGCCATAAGTAATATATTACTCAATATCTGGAGAGCGTTACATACTCTAGTCTGAATGGATATATCGATATGCTTTCTCAAAACACCTTGACTAGGCATATTTATAGCAAAATGTTATTTTATATTGTGATTAATTACTCACAATTGTAACTACAATCATATGACGTTTTATTTAAGGATTTTCTTATTATATACTGTAATTAATTACTTAATTAGTTATATCACAATGTAACAAAGTATATAAAATAAAACAAACACTCTGTTGCAAGAAAGATTGACACAAGGCTAGACATATGGAATAAATTACATGATTGACCCTAGGCGTACTACTAACTCTTTCAATATCTCACTTGCACTAGGGTATGATTATATAATCTTAATCCTTCTATCAGTTCAGAATTGATCGAACTAGTCCTTTAATGAATGGATGTACTAAATTGTTTGACAATGTACTATGTCAACCAACATCTCTCTGCCATTGATAAACTACTTTTATCATGTGGAACCTTCAAAGTAGGTGTATAAACATCTTGTTCTTTAGTTTCTTTTACGATCTTATGGTGACATTGTTTTCACAAAACAAAGTTGTGGGATTCTCAAAATTTGGAATCACTCTTAGGTTAGTTATGAATTTGTGCATATGTGTATACTTCTTTTATTATGGTGCTATTCAAGGCAATGTACTTAGTCTTTCGATTGAATAAGCAACCACTACTTGTTTGGAAAATGTAACGACTCATAATTTTACCATTTTGAAAAGGGAATATTTAATTTATTTTAAATATTCAAATATAGAATTTTAAAACTTAAATAATCATGTTTTATGTAATAAATAGACATGATAAACTTATTATTAAAATTGTATTACAAAACCAAGAAGTTTGGATTTTCATCGAAATGTGGCAAAAGCCAGTTTTCGATAAAATTTAATATACATTCGAATATTTGTTGGAAATGGTAAATAACTCTTTTTAATGGTTATATAATGATATAATAATAATATAAATTTGATTTATCATGATTTTATAAACATATAAACTTGTTTTATAAAAATTGATAAATTTTGTCGCATGTTGACAAATCAACATCGTATTTTTACAATTAGATTTTAATATTATTTAATATGGTTTTATCAATAAAATAAACTTGTTTTATTTATTTAAAAATGATAAGAAACTTATTTTCAAGTTATATTTACATAAATAAATAGCTTAACAAAAACGGTAAAATGCGACCGTAAAACATTTTGTCGAAAATCAACGTTTTGTTCAAAATAAGTTATCGCCACGTTGTTGCATCTTTGTTAGCATGTTTTAACAAATATATTACACAATGTAATAACTAAACAAGTTTACTTTTACTAATAATGATTAGGAAACTTCTAGAATATAATTAAAAAAAGCAAGTAAGGAAAAAAGTTAAAAAAAGTAAACATCAAATCAAATCACATCAAAAATCTAAACAAATCTTCTCTTTAATCCACTTTTCCATCGAAATACATTTACATAAACCTTAAGTGACTAAGACATAAAGTAAGATGTGAAAGGCGATGATAAGTGTTGAAAAAGTAAGTTTACTTTTTTGAAGCAAGGTTAGTTTGGTCAATTCACATAATAATATTTTGTTCCAAACTTTTTTATATATACCTACCACTTCTTTCACAAATTATACACACTTTCCATTCTTCTTCTTCTTCCTTTTCTAAGCTTCTCCTTCTTCTTCCTTAGGGCTATAATGGCTTCCATGCCTCTCTGAAAAAATTCCAAAAGCGTATCAAAGTTGTGGCAAAAATAATGTACAAAAAAGTATACCACTTAAGTCAAGTTCAAGCTAGTAAGTTCCGTCCATCCACCCAAGGCCGTGCCCACCTAGAAGCCATCTCCATCTTTTTTAACCTCAACTTCTAGGATACCAGAGCTATAGCCAGATTTCAAGAAGTTTTAGGAAATAGTAGCGAAGCTATAGTCAAATCCATAGTGACAAAGTTTACAAAATTAGTAGGAAGTATGGTTTAGATCAGGAGTTCCTTGCCTTAAATTTTGACGGAGTGGAATCCAAAGTGAGTTATTTCTTCCTTTAAGTTCATTAAAATCTTTGCTAGGTTGAAGGAACTTTAGGTGTAAAGTGTTGTTTGAAAACCCTTGTTGAATGCTTGTTTAATTTGTTTGCTAAAACAATGGTTTTATTTCCTTGTTCGACTATTTGGATGGTTAATTAAGTATTTTAAAATTTAGAAGTTAAATCTTTAATGGGGTATGTGGAAATGACTAGTACATGTGTTTTGTCTGTGAGATCCAAGTAGACTTGGGCGAGGGATGGAACATGTAGAAGGTAAAGCCCGGATGCTCAAAAATAAATATCAAACCATTTTAACCTGATGTGCACGTAAATGTGCATATTTTTACCACCATATTTAATCTATTTAAATTAAATAAATGATCATATCGAGTATTTTAACTTGTTTAAACCAAAATTTAAATTATTTCAAATTGTCACATATTCATCTTCATCCAAGGGAAAAATTCATTTTTGTGCATATATTAATTTCCTAAAATTTAATTGAAAATTTCTATATTATTTTATAGGAATTTGGCTTCATATACAAGTGGATTTGATAGCTTATATTGCTTATGCAAATGAGCTATCCTTATTCAACATAAACATAATTTGCATCATCATTTGCTAATCCATTTTTGATTGTGAAATTAAAGTAAAAATGAAATTTGATGATCTATATAACTAGTTACAATAGTAAATAGATCATACTTAAAATAGCTTTTGCTTTGGCTTCATTTTCATGAGAATTATAAGTGGTTTATTTGTTGTATTATAGTTTGATGGTTTGAGTTATGTTAATTAATAACATAAACAAACCATACTTATGATAAATACAAAAATATTTCACTTAATATCCAAGTTAGAGGTCACAAATTGTTTGTTTATTGATTTACAAAAATATGAGAGTGGATTTGCCGCTAAATTGTTCTCTAGTTCAATAGTTTTTAAATCAAATTTTAATTCTAGTTTTAGCTTCATTTTATTTCTAGTTAACAATTTCTCCTCCATTTGGTCTAATTTGATTGAATAAATTTTTAAACTCTAACAATTCTCTATGGATCGACCAGTATTCGCCACGTACTACAAAGTGTATGCCGTGCGCTTGCGGTTATTTTAATTTAAAAAATTTTCGACTATTTTCTAGTCGATAGAAAATTAGCCGATTAACAAGTTTTTGGCGCCGTTGCCGGGGAGTTGCTTTGATTTTAATTTTCTTTTCTTCGAATTATTTTTCCTTTGATTTTTGTGTGTTTGTTTTGTGTGTTAACTTACATTTAAAAAAAATTGTGTGTTTGTGTGTAAGTTTGTTTTCATTTTGTTTGTGTTCTTGTTTTTTTTCATAGTTTCATTTGTAATTGCATATCCAAAAAAAATTATAGACACAAAAAAAAGAACTTTTAACATTCACTACAATTACATTTTTTGCTTTTCATTTTACAAGTTGCATTTCATCTTTGCAATTTACATTTCTTTTTACAAGTTTTACATTTGCAGTGCATACATTCTATTTTCTTTGTGCATACTTATGCACATACACCTCCTCAACCACTGTCTTACCCCAACCATCTCTGCTCCTACCATCATCCACTAAACCAAACTGTCACCACCATCTTGCACTTCAGAAAACAGTGCTTGCTGTCATTCCCATACACCTTCACTTGACCATCCTCACTGTAGCCACCAATCTGCTTGCTACTCCGCTCATATTCTACTGTCAACCAAAACATACATTTTCAAACCCCTCCATCAACCTTACATGTTGTACTCAATCAAAACTGCAGCAATCCCCAATCACCTTATCAACCATACTCCACAAAATTCACACACGACCACTGACATTACAAACATCACAAACACCACCGTGCTTCACTGCTATACCCACAGCATAACCTACTGCCTCTGAACCAACATCAACTTTCTATAATACTACTACTCGACATTCAATCCATCTCATATACAACCTCTGACATACCTCGTCAAACCCTTTCCACTTCAATTCACTGTCCACTGCCATATATCTTAGGAACCATCTCAAAACCCCCATGTCCAAAGACTTCACAACACTTCTTCCACAGCAGTCGACAGTGCCACTCACCCAAACCATACCATCACTACATATCACCATCAACTTTTCACTGACTTCACTCCACTGCAACTAATGCTGTGCATATCACACAACAACTACCTGCACTATAACCGATCACCATGAACATTCACACAAACCCATTTACAACCCACTTACTTTGCTGCCTACAACCAGTCCCATTCCACAACCAACCAATCTTGACCAAAAACTCCATACTTACTTAATTCATCTTTCACATAACTTCATTTCACCTTCATCAACCAGCAGTTTCCACTTCAAACAGTCGGCATACAGTTCAACCACCATTGCTGCCACTTAGAAAAGCCAAAACCATTGTTCCACTGTTTCTTTGCCACCATACAGACAACAATCACACCTCTTCAATCCACAAAACTGCCACACACCCTTGCTTGCTCCACAGCATCACATTTGCATCAGCTAACAACAAACTTCGCCATCAACATCACAAACAGTCATTGATTCAGACCAGTCCACCATAGTTCATTTCATACAAACCCGAAGCATACTCCTCTTCACCAAACTTCAACTCTTCCTCTAACCACAGTTCTTCCCAAACCAAAGCACAGTGCCTCTTCTAGCAAACCAAAGCACAAACGATATCACCACTGCCATATTTCTCTTCCTCAACACATATACCACTGCTCGACATTACCATTATCGACAGTGCATACCACTTCCCACCTGAAAGCGTCAACCACCCTTCACCAACTCACTGCTTCAAAACAGTCACAAAAGCATCATCAATCGCTTCATCCCAATTGCGACCTTCATAGAACTAGCACACGACTTCTTCTGCCTACATCTCCCCTTCCGCTGCCTGAACCCTTAACTTCCTCTGCCACATCCTATATCAACACTTTAACCTACCCAGCTTGCATCACTCTTTCATTTGCCCACCTCTGACCATATTCATACATCTTCTCTTCCAGTCTTCACTCTTTCACCTTCCAACCTCGCGAGCCACGAACGGTTCCAACCTCGGCCAAACCAGAATCAAACATCGATCGCCACCAATTTGATTTAGATTCCAACGTTCAATTTTGATTTTGAGGTTGCGTTTGATTATAATCTCTGAGAATTGCAATTCTCTGTTAATGGAATGAGGTTAAAAAAGAAAAGTGAAAATAATGGTTTCGGTAGATAAGAGTAATAAATGGTAATGTAAATAACTTTGGGCCAGTTGGACTTTTTGGACCGCGATTTATTTGTCCAGTTATTTTCGTTTATTTGGGTTCTAGTTTAGGTTAGTTTAGTTCAGTTGTTTAATTTTTTTTTGAGTGTTAAATATTTTATTTTGTTCTTCAAAAAAAATGAAACATTTTTTTATTATAAAACTCTAGGGTACCGACGGTTTTTTTTGTTTAATTTGTTTTGGTTTAGATTAATTTACTTTATCTTTAAATAAAATAGAAACAAAAACAAAAAAAAGTTTTGCTTTAGTTAGTGTTGTTTTAAATTGGTATAAGTTCCACCCTTATATACTAAAATAAAATAAAAAAATTTGTTTTCATGTGTTTTTAGTTTAGTTTGTTTTGTTCTTAATTTTTTTTCTTTCTTTGATAAAAAAAAATCTTGTATATGAATCTTGTTTTATTTCAGGTTGCTAAAGCAGAATTGCAGAAGGAGCAGAAGTGCTTGCTAAAATAAATTGCTTGATTTGCTGATCTTGCCAAAAAATAACTTCTTACTTATTTATAATTTTCTTTATTTTATTTGCCTTGCGTTGTATATATCTATTGTTTTTGTTTGTCTTGCATTGTTGTTTACTTGCATTCGAAAAAAAAAATTCAAAAACCAAAAAAAAAAAATCATTCGTAGTTGCATTGTTAATACACGTTTATTTTTTTCTTTGCATTTCATCTTAGAATTTGATTATTAATTAACAAAAAAATTGTATATTAACATGTTGTCTTCTTTGAACAATTTAATTTCTCGGTGTCTAGGCTACGGTAGAGAAATAACCATTTATAAATATTACGGTGATTCGTAAATATTATAGTGGTTGTATCTTTGAAGGTACTTAAACCTTCGGCTGCATTGCTATGGTGATTCGTGGTGCATCGATAAATCCTGCCCGTTACCTGGCTGAGAACTGTCTTGTTGATTTAAGACAAAGTGTGATTATACAATTTTGGGTTAACTTAGGATAAATAATTTGTAATTAGAACCTTGCATTCATTTAGTTGCATTAGTTCATACATATTTTAAAAAAAAACAAAAAACAAAAAAAAAATTTCAAAATCCAAAACTAAAAAAAAATTGTAAATATTCCTTTTCCTTGGAAATTTTTAAATCCTTTTTCTTTGAAATTTCAAAAATACAAAAAATTTAGAAAAAACCAAAATAAAAATTTATAAAACCTTTTCAAAAAAACAAACAAAAATCAATTTCCCTTTTGAAAAATAAATTTTATTTGTAAATATTTTTTCGTTATATAAAAAAAAACAAAAACATTCTTGAAAATGTCCGAGTTTCCCCACTTACGTGAATTTTACAATAGTTGTGAAAATCAATATAATCCATATAATTTCACTCCAAATTCATATGGATATTTTAACGACAACTATTCTTTAAACAATTCAAATTTTCAACAACAAAATTTTCAAAATGATGATCAACCTTCAAATCTTGAAAATAACATTTCGTCTTTACTTGAAATCTCTATACAACCAAATCAAATGATAAATGATTTGTGTAAATCTTATTTGTGTGATAACTCAAGTCAAAATTTTCAAAATAATCAAAATTTGAATTCAACTCAAAATTCAAACGATTTCGATTATAACCCATTCCAATTCAATTTTGAACTCCAAAATGAATTTCAAAATCAAAACGAAAATGTGATCCACTTTACAAATAATTTCGGCAATCGTAATAATCTCGATTACGATAGGAGTGAAATTTTTTGTTCTCCACAAATCCAAATTGAAAATTCTCAAGTCAATAACTATAAATTGGATTTTTTTGAGCAAATGAACGAAATTTATGATGATCACACAGATCGTTGTTCGAAACATATATGAAACAACAAAATCAAATCCCAACGTCAGACGAGTCAGGTGATAATCCATCTTTTACCAAATTTGATGATTTTCAAACAACAACTTTTGAAATTGAAAACAAAAATCTTAACGAAGTTGTCGGTAATTTAGTCGGATTTCAATTCTTTTGAGGGTGTGGAACCAAATTTAAAATTTGATCTTCCTTTTCTCGATTTCGAAAATTTGAATACAACAACTTTGGATTTTGAACTAAATATATGCGATGAAGTTGTTGATAATCCAAATAAGGAAGACGAATTCAATGAACACGATTTCTTTGGACTTTTCGAAAATGAGTTGTCAAATTCTGAAGGGGAAGATTTACATCACCATTTTGATTTTGAAATCGATAATTTTGAAGAAGTTTTCGATGATAAGTTTGAACTTCAAATTGGTGAAAATAAACTTGAGTTTCAATCAATTGTTTTATCAACCCCGAAAATCATCGAAAATAAAACAACTCGTACGATTTTTAATAAAACGACATTCGTTTTTCCAAATCAACATTCAACTTTGAAATATCATACGGCTTGGTTTTCCGAGCTTAAGCTGTGTCTCGCATACTTGACGAGACAAATGAATCGGTCTTTGGAAGACCGTTTCATTTACGCTTTGACGATATACTTTCTGATCTCGTGCAAATACCGTTCACCTTCATGTAAATATATCTTAACGAAGTTGTTGAAAAAACGGTAATTTAGTCGGATTTCAATTCTTTTGAGGGTGTGGAACCAAATTTAAAATTCGATCATCCTTTTCTCGATTTCGAAAATTTGAATACAACAACTTTGGATTTTGAACTAAATATATGCGATGAAGTTGTTGATAATCCAAATAAGGAAGACGAATTCAATGAACATGATATCTTTGGACTTTTCGAAAATGAGTTGTCAAATTCTGAAGGGGAAGATTTACATCACCATTTTGATTTTGAAATTGATAATTTTGAAGAAGTTTTCGATGATAAACTTGAACTTCAAATTGGTGAAAATAAACTTGAGTTTCAATCAATTGTTTTATCAACCCCGAAAATCATCGAAAATAAAACAACTCGTACGATTTTTAATAAAACGACATTCGTTTTTCCAAATCAACATTCAACTTTAAAATATCATACGGTTTGGTTTTCCGAGCTTAAGCTGTGTCTTGCATACTTGACGAGACAAATGAATCGGACTTTGGAAGACCGTTTCATTACGCTTTGATGATATACTTTCTGATCTCGTGCAAATAACATTCACCTTCATGTAAATATAGGTCATCTTTTTATTTTTGTTTTATTTTTCTCCTTCCACTTGGGTTGACTGTGGGGACACAGTCAAAATCAAGTGTGGGGGGAGACTCATCTTCATTTTTAATTTTTCATGGTTTATTTTTGCTTTTTCTTTTAAAAACTAAAAAAAAATATTCCCAAAAACAAATTTTCTTTTGATTTATTTTTAAAGAAACACTATAGGATAAATACATGGTTATGGTTTATTAAATTGAAATTTTTTTAAAATTTATTTGTCTTAACAAAAATAAAAAATGAAGTTTGATTTCAAATAACAATGGTTTAACTAGTATATAGGAAGGTTCATATATGATAATTATGAAATATATCCTAATTGAAATCTTTGTTTTAAAAAGTGGTTGATTTAAAGTAAATGATATAACATTTTTTTGTCTTCTAAGTTAAATGGTGCTAAGATGATAGTGCGAAACTCTCTCTTTCTAAAAAAATTACTATAGAAAAAAAAACATTTGTATATATGTATATATTTTTAACACATAGAGTCATGTGTTCATACTCGTGTGTTCACTCGCCATGCTCTGTACCCTTCTCATGTAAGCTCGAAAGGCGGTGCACGATCGGTATATCTGGCCTCAGTTTTCCAGAGTTAGGTGTATGTATATAAAAATTATTTTTTTAATAACGCCTACAGTCGATAAGTGTTCACACTTGTGTGTTCACTCGCCACGCTCTGTATTCCCCTCACATTAGTTTGCAAGGTAGTGCACGGGTAATATATCTGGCCTCAGTTTATCTGAGTTAGGCATATGTAAATATTGTAAAGACCCGTATTTTTACGGATCAAAACATTGTAAAACAGTTGTTATTTGATCGTAGTATGGTTAAGTTGTTCAGAGCCTAGGTCGTTCGGAGCTTAGGTCGTACAATAGTTAGGTCGTAGATGACTTATAGGAGTTGGCGACCTAAGGAAGTTAGTGGTAACAGTTAACGACTTAGGGACTTGGCGAGGTAAGGACTTAGGTAGTATGACAGTTAGGTCGCGTAGTGGTTTAGGTCGTATGATAGTTTGGGATGACCTATAGGATTTGACCGACCTAAGGAGTAGACGACCTAAGGAATAGGCGACTTAAGGAAAGTTGGCGACTTAAGATAGTGGCGACTTAAGAGTTAGCGGCATAGGAATAGCGACCTAGTAGACAGTGCGAGTTAACGACCTATAGTAGTTAGGTCGGTGGAACGACTTATAGGAGTTGGCGACTTAAGGATTATAGGTCGTAAGCGACTTAAGGTAGAATGCTTAAGTCGTTATAGTTAGGTCGTTGTGACCCTGAGTATAGATAGGTCGTTAGACGACCTAAAGGTTAGGTCGTAAGTCCCTGTGTATAGTTAGGTCGTATTTGATAAGTCGTTAGGTCGCGCAATGTGTTAAGTCGCGAAAGCGTTAGGTCGGCATCTTTGTTAAGTCGTAGGTCGTGCAGAACTGTTAGGTCGTTGGGTCTGTAGGTCGCGCAGAACTGTTAGGTCGTTGGGTCTGTAGGTCGCGTAGAACTGTTAGGTCGTTAAGTCATAGGTCGGAGATAGTTAGGTCGTGGACGACCTAAGGGGGCAGACGAGCTAAGATTTTTCCAGCCTATAAATACACGGTTCTACCTCACTTTTTGGGATCCGGATTTTGAAGCGACGAAGTGCTGCTATTTTGAGAGCTCAAGTTCTACACTTCTTCACTTCTTTTCTCCACTTTAATCTTGTGCTTCCTTCCATCCAAATCGAAGATCGAATCGAAGATCCAAGAGCTTAGATTGAAGATCTACATCCATCGAAGAGAGATTTCATCATTTGAAGCGGAATTTTGGAGAATCGAGTTAGATCCTTCGCTGTCCAGATCTGAAGTGTGTTGCTTTTGAGGTGTTTAGGTGATTCGGTGAGTGGTGATTATCTCTCACACGGATCCAAAGGAGTATATTGGATTATTGGCTTGATTTGGTGTTAAAATAGTGATTTCCATGCATTTTCATAAACTTAAGTGTAGATCTATTGTTCATGATGATTTGACATCCATTTTACTATATGTTAACCTATGCAAGTTCATTCATCAAGTTGTAAAGATATAGCTCATGATTCATGCTTGATAGATTTAGTCTATTTAATTACAAGATTGCCATTATTGTTAAAATTGTTTATTTGATCATATTTGAATGCTTGATTACTTGGATTAATGTTGGACTTGATTGATTGTTGTAAATTAGTTGATTGATGATTTGATTTGGACAAGTTAGTCGAAGATGATTCAAAAGCTAAGGAAAGGCTCTTGAATTGGAAAAGCTGCTTGTGGCATATGTGGCGGATGATGAAGCTCATATGGATAGATTTGATGATGTTGATGTTGAGATGAGGCTTTGCTATGATGAGATGAAGCGAGGCATGGTATGAGATAGCCTTGGTTTAATCCAGACGGGATCATTCCAAGCATGTTGATAACTCGGTGAAATGGTTCGAGTTGAGGATAATGGTTGGCTTGAGAGGCGCTTGAGCTAGTATGGAAATAGTCGTCGAGGAGGATGACTAGAAGGCTAAGATTTCATCGTTGTTGAAGGTTCTAGCATGCTTAAAGCAAGGGTACGCTGGGCAGATTCGATAGTCCCAAAAGACTACTGATTGGTAGTCGAGTACTCTGGGCAGATTCGATAGTCCTAGGCACGGGCTGCGACGACGTGCGGAGTTATGTCTAGAACCAGGGTTTCCATTAGCCCTTGACGGACGGCTGAAAGAATGTGTCGGTCATTCAATTAACGGTGGTATCGAAGCAAAGATAACAGTGATAGCCAGAGTCATGGATGTTTGGTTGTATCGTCATTCGGTCTCAAGAGCGATGTTTTTTGGGTGCTTATCTAATCTTGGTTTAGGCCTTGGGGGTTTGTACTTGGAAAACACCGACCTTGACTCAAGTGATAATTGCTTTACTTTAAATGTCTGCTTTGCTATGTTTATTTCTGCTTAGTGTAACGACCTGATATTTTCAACCATTCGCATCCATTATAAGTGTATAGGTAGACACTCATGCCGGAGTTGAATTTCTCAAAATACCGCGTTGTAATTAAAATTTGGCAAATCTCAGAATATACAGTAAATAAATATAATCACAGATCACAGACACAGAGTAAAATAATGCAGCGGAAGTAAAAGAAATAGTAGTTCATGAAGCTACTATGTAAATATATCAGAGTTACATAAGATACAACAGAAGAAATAGAGTACAACAGAAGTATCAATAAGATAACCAAGTACAAGCTGAACAGAGCAACATAACTGAAGTAGATAGAACAAGACTAGCAGATAATCTCCAGCGATTCAAATCTCCAGAAGGTGGAAATCCAAATCTGTGAATAACTCAGGCTGACCCGAGCGTAAAGCAAAACACAAAACACTCGAGTCAGGACAATATATACTTATATAATGTAAACCAACTCAAGTGAACTGTAATAAAGGTACAAGTAAATTAGAAGATGCTTGGGACCGCCCATCCTCTAAGGATCCGTTAAAATATCTACTATGTAGTAATATTCGCTATTATAATAGTGTCTAAATAAGTAAAGTATAATCATATCGGAAAATAGCATTAAGGGGATGGAGAACCTTAACGCGGTCGGATCTTAAAATCATAATCGTAGTAAAGCTCGATATGGTAGGTGACACGGCACAACTAGGCAATGCCAGGGTAGATATACCAATTACGCACACGGACTGATGGATACGCATAGCAGCCACTACCGTTCCACCTCGAACAACATTCCCAAATCGGAGGATGGCCATCTAGTCAAATCACAAGTAAGAGTATAATATCGAAGAAATGTGTCCGAGAAGAGGTGCTACCTCACTGGTCCGAGATCGCTCCTGTTTTAGCCACCTTATGCCAACTCACGGGAGTTGGGTCCACGTAACATACCTTAAGAACGTCGCCACCATCCTACTTCATTCTGGAATCTCCACCGCGTACACGGTTGTCAAAGTGGTTTTCGGTATCGACAGAGAGTATGTCCATATCCGATCCCGGTCTCTTTGCCAACCAATCGTTATTATAACCCGTGGTTATAACTTTAAGAATAGTTTATGTTTCAAATCAAAATACATCCTTTAAACCATTTCAAAATCATATCATTTATTTCAAACTAATACATACTTTCAAACCCAAAACATATCTATTCAAAACCAATTCAAAAATATATCATTTCCATTTCAAAACCAATTCAATAATATATCATTTCAAAAAACCCCAAATTTCAAAATCACTGAATATTTCCTTTAATTTATTAAACTTGAAATCTTCCTTTAAATTATCATAGCATTTTGGTAATGTAACCTTAAGGAATCATAGCATTTTTGGAATGTAATACTTCCCAATTTAACATTTTATATAATCAAAGTATTTATATACTTACAAATTTTTAACATGGTCATTTTATCATAGCCTTATAGTTAAATAAACTTTGTTACTGTAATATCCAATTTAATGCTAAAATTCTTATGTTAAGTTAAGAGTACCTTATTAACTTACATTATCGTTACAATAAAGAAACTTTATTATTTTAGTCATTAAAATATGTCATTTACATTAATTAAAACTTACATATTAAATGTACTTTTTAACTTACATTCCTATTACAGTAAAGAGCATTTATCATTTAATCAATATTACACTAATTAAACTTACATTATCGAATGTACGTTTTAATTTACGTTTTATTACAAAAGGGGCATTTATTATTTTAAATCAATATTACACAAATTAAGACTTACATGTTTCTTTCATTAATTAAGACTTTACATGTTTCTTTAAGTAGGTAAAACTTTACATATTTCTTTCATTAATTAGAACTTTACACGTTTCTTTCATAAATTAAACTTTACATATTTCTTTCATTAATTAGAAATTTACATGTTTCTTTCACAATAAATTTCTTATAATTAAATCCAATTTTCAACAATTTACTTAATAAGTTTAAGTGTAAAAGTTCCAATTCTTCACATTTCAACAAATAGACTTAACGCTTCAAATTTAAATTACCATTTCACAATTTAACAAAATTTCCAATTTTATTTAATTAACTTAAACCTTTAATTAAAACCAAATTTCACATTTCCTAGTCAAGTTATATTTTAAAAGATCACTTTTAAACATTCATTTATTTAACCACTTAAATTCATAGAAAAATCAATAATACTTAATAATCACTTAAATTCAAATTTAATCAAATTATCATATTTACCATTTCCAAATAAAATTTAATATCCATTTTATTTATATAACTTAAATATCATTTTTAACCAAAATTCCAAATTTCCAACTTAAGTTATATTTCAAAAATCCAGTTAAACCATTCATTAATTACATTTTTAACACATAGAAAAATCATAATTTCTTTAATTCAAAATATTTCAAAATCTGTTTAAATCAAATTTCATAAATTTATATTTTTAAAATACTTAAAATATTCAAAACACTTTATAAAATAACCACGGGCCTGTATATAATTTTCTAACCTAGGTCAAGTGATACGGATATGTATCATTTCAATCCGCAGTTAAAAAAGAAAAATCCGGGTTCTATCATTTCAAACCCGCAATCCCAAGTTAAAATAATTTAAATAAAAATCATTCAGGCCGATCATTTAAGCCCATAACGATTTTTCCCTATTCTAAAGTCCGTTCGGGTATGTATCATTTCAACCCATAGTGATTCTAATCTACAGGGAACTTGCAATGGTGATAACAGATATAAATAACAGAATAACATTAAATAATAGTAACATATGATATAATAAGTGTAATAACAGGTGTGAACATCATATGATAATAATATAAGCATATATAACATGATAATATATTTTTACAGATTCGCAGGGTGTCAATTTACTAGTTATATAGGTACATATTGTCTGGTGAGAATAACTCACCTGTTTGTGCTGGAGATATCAAAACCAATGACACAATGGAACAAAAGCACGATGACAAGACTACGGACTTGAGTGGAGAGCAAGATCCAAAGCTACAACTCTTGTATTACAACCCAAAACATACACCAAAACAAACACAATTTGAACGCACTTGAAATGGAATAACTTTTAAACGAAAAGAGATTTGAATGTCAAATCTTTTGCCTTGCTTCCTACACTTGCTAGCATGGCTTAGGGAATGTTTGGTTCATGTTTGGAAATGGTTTGGGTCTGGTTTGGACCAAGGGATACACGGCTACAAGCTAGAGATGATGGGGAAGTTATAACATAGGTATGTGAAGAGGTTTAGGCACACTAGCATGGTTTTTGGTCAACAAAAGGGTTCGACCATAGGGGTTTGGGCTTGGCCATTCAAGTTCAGATCTGGACAGAGGTTGGAGTGGTGTGTAAGGGTCTGGTCAGAGATGGTGGTGGTGGCTATGGTGGTGGTTTGGGTGGTGGTTGAGGTGGGTGATCATGTAGAGGTCAATAAACATGGTTTTTAGGCATCTAGGTTGAAATTTGGGGGGTTTTACCATCAAAATGGTTCGGCTATGGTCAGATCTGGTGGAGTGGGGGCTGGTGCTGCTGTAGATGGTGGTGGGGCTGAAGGTGGAGAGGATGGTGGAGATGAAGGTGGTAGAGGCCAAGCAAAGCTAGAAGAGGAGGAAGGCAAAATCAATGGAAAAAGAAGAGAAAAAGAAGAAAAAGAAGGAGAGGCCATTACCTATTTTTGGATGAAGCCATGAGAAATGAGGAGCTGATTTGTTTTCACGTGAAAAGATGAGAAACAAAAAGTGGCGGCTACACTAGGGTTTTAGATGGCTAGGGAAAAATTTGAGGAGTTAAAGAAAATGAAGGGTTTGGACAAAAAAGGGCTTAAGTTTCAAAGTGTTTTACAACCTTTCATATTTCCTTTCTTTTTAATCTTTATATAAACAAAAATATTCAGAAAAATAATTTACAAACCGAAATCAATTATAAATATGAGAAAACAAATAATAAATTTTGGAAAAATATAAAAAGAATGAAGAAAATTACTTAAAAATACCAAACAGTGTTCAAAAATTATAAATAAATCACTGACAGTCTTGAAAAACTATACACTTCATTATAAAAATATTATGAAGTGAAAATTTGAATTAAAATAATTTATTTATCATTTTCAAAATAAAATAGATAATTAAATTGGAGAAAATAGAAAATGATTAAAGAAAAATGTTTAAAATTTACAAACAGGGCATGGAAATTTGCAAGAAAAATACTACTAACTCTGGAAAAATTCCTACCTTACTTTAAAAATATTTAAAAGCCAAAATATATTTTATATAACATAAATGTACAAATTAGAATAAAATATATCAAATAAAAATGTCATTTATATAATTTTAAAATAAAGAATATTGCTGAATAACCCAATATACACACAATATTGAAAATAGTATAACTTTTGCAATTTAAATCCGTTTGCAACGAAACGAAAAGCAGTATTCAAGTTATTAAATCTATTTTTATAATAAAATATAAAATTCATAAATTTCAAACTTTTAAATTTTCAAGTTAAAAGTCGAAGTTTGACTATTTGACCAAAATTCACATTTTCTGGAAATATTAAATTTAGTCATATTTGGAATTCAAATCCACATACAAAATCAAAGTTTTTTATATTTACAATAACAACATTTATTCTTTTCATAAATAAAGCTCTTAAATTTGGAAAAATCAAATTAAAATTAATTGTAAAATACAGGGTTGTTACACTTAGTGTGTCTAGGGGCTATCACTGTAGAAAGAGATGGAGTGGGAGGTTTGGATTCCTAATACTTTTTCCTTAATGCTCTTTTGGTACGTTGTTAGTTAATTTACCGCTCACTAAGACTGTTGTCTGACTCAAGGTTTTATGTTCCACTCTTATTACCTTGGGCTGTTCATCCATTTTGGGATGGGCAGACTAGGTAGCAGGTGATAGGTGCTGTTCTTAGTGACCGACGATGCTGATAACGAAGACGAGCTGGAGGCTTGCGTATTGGTTTCTTACTATATGTACTGGATGTTCCGCTGCTTGTATATTCTCTGAGTGATATGTAGTGAGGCTTGATGTATTGACTATTCAGATGTTGTACCAAACTATTATGAGGTTTAACAGAGATTCTGTTTGTAAAGCTTCACTATATATACTTTCTATTGTATTTTATCCATGCGCTGTGAGTAATACGATAGATTCTACTGTCTTAATTAACCTTGGCAATCGTACATGGCTGCCTGGCACACTTTACAGCGCACTATTTCTATGTTCGTTGCGAGGGTCATGGGCGGTCGTCACATTTGGTATTAGAACATTGGTTAATCGATTTTACCCAACGCTCGCTGACGTAACTACGTATGAGAGACGTAATTGTATTTTGATGGATGATTACTATATATAATATAGTAGCTTAGAAGGATTTGAATTCCTTATGCAGTTGTTTCTCAAGGTGTATTAATCATTCCTTTTTATAGATATTGAGAATGAGTCGAAGAGGGAGACCAGCTGCTAGGGAAGGCCGTGCTACTGAGGGGGCTGCTGATTATACTGCCTTGTTCGAGGCTATGATGACTTCGATCATGAGAAGGATGCCAGCTCCGGGGCCATCAGTAGATGTTGGAGTTCAAGTCCAAACTCCAAAACCGGTGGATTTTGCTAAGCCGTGTAAAGACTATACTGCTCTCGGAGGAATGGTTTTCATGGGAACAGAGTCAACCATCGAAGTTCAGAGATGGATAGATGCTTGTAGAAGGATCTTTGGTTATTTGGGAATCGAGGATGCAACTAAAAGGAAGCTTGCATCAAGACAGCTTCAAGGGAGAGCTTCTGATTGGTGGAACTCTATCACCATTGATACTCCGGAGGAAGAAATTACTTGGGAGCAATTCCAAGCCAGATTTGAAGCTAAGTTCATTTCTACAGCTCAGAAATCTGTTCTGTTCAAGAAGTTTGTGAAGCTCAAGCAAGGTGGAAGACCAGTTCTTGAGTATGTTTCTGAGTTTGAAGCTTTGTCCAAGTATGCCAGGTCGTATATTGAATCTTCGTATCAGAAGAATGAGAAGTTTGTGACAGGCTTGGACAGTTATCTTGGGAGGCAGTTGGTGGATCATTTGGACGATCCATTTGAGAAGCTTGTGTAGAAAGCTCTCAGGCACGAGAATCTGTTTCCTAAGGAAGGATCTGTTGTTGCTATAACCAAGGAAGAGTCTAAACCACAACAGAGTGGAAACAAGAAGAGGAAGCAGCAGCAGCAGAAGGGTAAGGTTGGCCAGAAGAAGCCGAAGGGCGAAGTGACCTGCTACAATTGTCAGCAGAAGGACCATTTCTCCAGAGATTGCAAGAATCCAAAGGTGTCGGTGAAGTGCCACAATTGTGACAAGCCGGGGCATATCAGGAAGAATTGTCCAGAACCGCGGAAGGACAAGTAGATTGTGCAAGCTTATGCTTTGGGGGCTATTCCATCATCTTCGAAATCTCCTACCGCTGAAGAGAAAGGAAAGAGTGTAGTGGTTCAAGGTACTCTTTCCATATGTGGTGTTCCAGTAAGAGTGCTATTTGATACTGGGGCATCGCATTCGTTTGTTTGTAATGAACTTGTAGACCGGTTAGGTTTAGAACCGGATATTGTTGATAGGCCATTGGTTGTGACTAATCCAGTTGGGGGTTCATCTTGTTTGTGTATGCTATGCCGTGGTCTGATTGTATCGAGTCATGATTTCTCTTTTGTTTGTGATTGTTTTGTTCTGAACTTTGCGGGGTTCAGAATTATTTTGGGTATGGACAGGCTTAGGAAATATGCGGCAAAGGTTGATTATGAAAGGCTGGAGGTGACAGTCGAGAATGTGGAGGGGCGAAAGGTTGTGATACGATGTAAGCATGAGAAAGTCGTCTTCATGAGCTTCATGTATTCGCTGGTTGTTCCATGGGATAGACTATCATCGGTGCCAATCGCTAATGGATTTGAGGATGTCTTTGATGAGGTCAAAGGGTTACCGCCGCAAAGAGAGATTGAGTTTCGTATCGATCTAGTTAAAGGAGCCAGACCTGTTGTGATGCCTCTTAGACGGATGGCGCCTAGGGAACAGCAGGAGTTGAAGGTGCAGGTTGATGACCTTTTACAGAAAGGATTCATTCGGCGTAGTGTGTCCGAATGGGGTGCACCAGTTATGTTTGCAACCAAAGCAGATGGATCGTTGAGGCTGTGTGTGGATTACCGTGAGCTGAATAAAGTGACTAAGAAGAACAAGTATCCATTGCCGAAAATAGATGACTTGTTTGATCAGCTTCACGAAGCTAAGGTGTTTTCTCAGATGGATTTGGCAACGGGATTTCACCAGTTAAGAGTGGCTAAGGATAGTGTGCCGAAGACTGCTTTCAGGACACCATCCGGTTTCTTTGAGTGGCTGGTAATGCCGTTTGGATTGACTAATGCGCCGGCATATTTTGTGGATCTTATGAATAGAGTGTTCAGAGATCAGTTGAACAAGTTCGTACTAGTATTCGTGGATGATATTTTGATTTATTCCAGAACCGAGGAAGAGCACAAGACGCACTTGCGTATTGTTTTGGAAATCTTACGGAAACATCAGCTGAAGGCTAAGTTTTCAAAGTGTCACTTCTGGAAGAGCGAAGTGAGGTTCTTAGGCCATATTATCTCTGGAAATGGAATAGCAGTTGATTTCGCTAAGGTGGCAGCAATCCAGGATTGGGTTAGACCTAAGAATGCATCCGATGTGAGAAGTTTTCTTGGATTAGCAGGATATTATCGTCGATTTATCAAAGAATTTTCCAAGATAGCTGCACCATTAACAGGATTGAAGAAGAAGAATCAAGTATTCAGATGGGATGCTAAGTGTGAGCAAGCTTTCGGAATCCTGAAAGAGCGACTGACAAGTGCTCCTGTTTTGACTATTCCTAGTGGAAATGATGGGATGGTGGTTTACACCGACGCATGTGGCACTGGACTTGGAGCAGTGCTGATGCAAAAGGGTAAAGTTGTTGCGTATGCAAGTCGACAACTGAAGCCGCATGAAAGGAATTATCCGATTCATGATTTGGAGTTAGCGGCGATTGTTTTTACTCTGAAGATGTGGAGACATTATCTATTGGGAGTTCGATTTGAGTTGTTTAAAGATCATAAGTCGTTGAAGTATCTTTTCTCCCAAAAGGATTTAAATCTTAGGCAGCAACGATGGCTAGAGTTTTTGGCATCATATGATTTTGGTATAGCCTATACTCCGGGAAAAGGTAACGCAGTGGCAGATGCGTTGAGTCGAAGACATGCAGGATTGGGAGCCATGTTTTCAGAATGGAAGAGTCTCGAGTATTTAGCTGGATTTGACTTCAGGCCTAGATGTGAATTGGAACCTGAGATGTTGGCAAACTTATCGATAAGACCAACTCTTGTGGAAAGGATAGGCGAGAGCCAAAAGCAAGACGATAAGCTTGTCAAGATTATCTGTGATTTGGAATCTGGATTGGATCCAGAAAAGGATAAAGGATTCGAGGTCGATCGAGAGGGTTGGCTTCGGAAGCAAGGATGACTAGTTGTTCCCGATATAGATGAATTGAGAAATGAAGTTTTGAAGGAAAGTCATCACTCGAAGCTGACAATTCATCCAGGTGGAAATAAGATGTATCGGGATATGAAGAGAACCTATTACTGGGAAGGTATGAAGAAGGATGTTGGGAATTTTATTTCCAAGTGCATGAACTACCAGTTGGTAAAAGCCGAACAGAAGAAGCCAAGTGGATTGCTTCAGCCATTAGAAGTTCCTACATGGAAGTGGGAGCAAATATCGATGGATTTTATTGATGGATTACCTAGAACAAGAACGGGAAATGAAGGGATTTGGGTCATCATAGATCGTTTGACTGAGAGTGCAAGATTCATTCCTGTTCGATCGACTAGGACTGCATCAAAGTTAGCTGAGCTGTATGTTAAGTGGATAGTTCGATTTCATGGTATTCCGAAGAGTATAGTGAGCGATCGAGACCCATTGTTCACTAGTGGATTTTGGAAGAGCTTCCAAGAAGTTTTGGGAACTGAGTTGTGTTTGAGTACAGCTTATCATCCCCAAACAGATGGTCAGACCGAGAGAGTCAATCGAGTTTTGGAAGATCTTCTTAGAGCTTGTGTTTTAGATTTCGAAGGATCATGGGAAGATCATCTTCATTTGGTGGAATTTTCGTATAATAACAGTTACCAGTCAAGCATTGGTATGGCACCATATGAGGCATTGTATGGAAGACCGTGTAACTCTCCGACCTGTTGGTTAGAAACAGGAGAAAAGCTAGTACTTGGGCCAAAAATGATTCGACAGACTTCAGATTTCATAGAGATCATTCAGCAACGAATGAAGGCAGCCCAAGACCGTTAGAAAAGTTATGCCGATAAGCGTCGTAAGGATTTGGAATTCGACGTAGGTGATATGGTTTTTGTGAAGATTTCTCCACTAAAGAATGTTATTCGGTTCGGGAAGAAAGGAAAATTGACTCCGAGATTTGTTGGACCATTCCCGATCATCGAGCGAATTGGAAAGCTTGCCTACAGATTGGAGTTACCAGAAAAGATGTCGGGTGTGCACAATGTTTTTCATGTATCGTATCTACGGAAGTATGTGCACGACTCGAATACAGTAGTTTCTACCGATAGCTATGAAGATTTTGAGGTAGATCCAGTTGTTGAGAGACCTCGTAAGCCGCTTCGTGTTGTGGAAACTGACACGAAACAGCTTAGGAGGAAGGTAGTTAGGTTGCTCAAGGTACAATGGAGTGATGATGATAACGACTATACATGGGAGATGGAAGAGAGGATGAAGGCAGCTCATCCTGAAATCTTCGAGGTATGGCCATAAGGTGTCGTGTCATCTCATAACATTGTAACTTGTTCTAGTTTTGGAATTCTGCATGTTAGGCTAGAATTGGATGCATGGTTTGTTGATTGCTATGGATGATAGGCATGCGGAATAGTTTTGATTGCTTTGTTTGTTTGGAATTCCGGGGGCGAAATCCCTAAGGGGGAGAGAATGTAACGACCCATATTTTTACGGATCAAAACATTGTAAAACAGTTGTTATTTGATCGTAGTATGGTTAAGTTGTTCAGAGCCTAGGTCGTTCGGAGCTTAGGTCGTACAATAGTAGGTCGTAGACAACTTATAGGAGTTGGAAACCTAAGGAAGTTAGTGGTAACAGTTAACGACTTAGGGACTGGACGAGGTAAGGACTTAGGTAGTATGAAAGTTAGGTCGCGTAGTGGTTTAGGTCGTATGATAGTTTGGGACGACCTATAGGATTTGACCGACCTAAGGAGTAGACGACCTAAGGAATAGGCGACTTAAGGAAAGTTGGCGACTTAAAATAGTGGCGACTTAAGAGTTAGCGGCATAGGAATAGCGACCTAGTAGACAGTGCGAGTTAATGACCTATAGTAGTTAGGTCGGTGGAGCGACTTATAGGAGTTGGCGACTTAAGGATTATAGGTCGTAAGCGACTTAAGGTAGAATGCTTAAGTCGTTATAGTTAGGTCGTTGTGACCCTGAGTATAGATAGGTCGTTAGACGACCTAAAGGTTAGGTCATAAGACCCTGTGTATAGTTAGGTCGTATTTGATAAGTCGTTAGGTCGCGCAATGTATTAAGTCGCGAAAGCGTTAGGTCGGCATCTTTGTTAAGTCGTAGGTCGCGCAGAACTGTTAGGTCGTTGGGTCTGTAGGTCGCGCAGAACTGTTAGGTCGTTGGGTCTGTAGGTCGCGCAGAACTGTTAGGTCGTTGGGTCTGTAGGTCGCGCAGAACTGTTAGGTCGTTAAGTCATAGGTCGGAGATAGTTAGGTCGTGGACGACCTAAGGGGGTGGACGAGCTATGATTTTTCCAGCCTATAAATACACGGTTCTACCTCACTTTTTGGGATCCAGATTTTGAAGCGACGAAGTGCTGCTATTTTGAGAGCTCGAGTTCTACACTTCTTCACTTCTTTTCTCCACTTTAATCTTGTGCTTCCTTCCATCCAAATCGAAGATCGAATCGAAGATCCAAGAGCTTAGATTGAAGATCTACATCCATCGAAGAGAGATTTCATCGTTTGAAGCGGAATTTTGGAGAATCGAGTTAGATCCTTCGCTGTCCAGATCTGAAGTGTGTTGCTTTTGAGGTGTTTAGGTGATTCGGTGAGTGGTGATTATCTCTCACACGGATCCAAAGGAGTATATCGGATTATTGGCTTGATTTGGTGTTAAAATAGTGATTTCCATGCATTTTCATAAACTTAAGTGTAGATCTATTGTTCATGATGATTTGACAACCATTTTACTATATGTTAACCTACGCAAGTTCATTCATCAAGTTGTAAAGATATAGCTCATGATTCATGCTTGTTAGATTTAGTCTCTTTAATTACAAGATTGCCATTATTGTTAACATTGTTTATTTGATCATGTTTGAATGCTTGATTACTTGGATTAATGTTTGACTTGATTGATTGTTGTAAAGTAGTTGATTGATGATTTGATTTGGACAAGTTAGTCGAAGATGATTAAAAAGCTAAGGGAAAGGCTCTTGAATTGGAAAAGCTGCTCGTGGCATATGTGGCGGATAATGAAGCTCATATGGATAGATTTGATGATGTTGATGTTGAGATGAGGCTTTGCTACGATGAGATGAAGCGAGGCATGGTATGAGATAGCCTTGGTTTAATCCAGACGGGATCATTCCAAGCATGTTGATAAATCGGTGAAATGGTTCGAGTTGAGGATAATGGTTGGCTTGAGAGGCGCTTGAGCTAGTATGGAAATAGTCGTCGAGGATGTTGACTAGAAGGCTAAGATTTCATCGTTGTTGAAGGTTCTAGCATGCTCAAAGCAAGGGTACGCTGGGCAGATTCGATAGTCCCAAAAGACTACTGATTGGTAGTCGAGTACTCTGGGAAGATTCGATAGTCCTAGGCACGGGCTGCGACGACGTACAGAGTTATGTCTAGAACCGGGGTTTCCATTAGCCCTTGACGGACGGTTGAAAGAATGTGCCGGTCATTCAATTAATGGTGGTATCGAAGCAAAGATAACAGTGATAGCCAGAGTCATGGATGTTTGGTTGTATCGTCATTCGGTCTCAAGAGCGATGTTTTCTGGGTGCTTATCTGATCTTGGTTTAGGCCTTGGGGGTTTGTACTTGGAAAACACCGACCTTGACTCGAGTGATAATTGCTTTACTTTAAATGTCTGCTTTGTTATGTTTATTTCTGCTTAGTGTGTCTGGGGGCTATCACTGTAGAAAGAGGTGGAGTGGGAGGTTTGGATTCCTATTCCTTTTTCCTTTATGCTCTTTTGGTACGTTGTTAGTTAATTTACCGCTCACTAAGACTGTTGTCTGACTCAAGGTTTTATGTTCCACTCTTATTACCTTGGGCTATTCATCCATTTTGGGATGGGCAGACTAGGTAGCAGGTGACAGGTGCTGTTCTTAGTGACCGACAATGCTGATGACGAAGACGAGCTGGAGGCTTGCGTATTAGTTTCTTACTATATGTATTGGATGTTCCGCTGCTTGTATATTCTCTGAGTGATATGTAGTGAGGCTTGATGTATTGACTATTCAGATTTTGTACCAAACTATTATGAGGTTTAACAGAGATTCTGTTTTGTAAAGCTTCACTATATATACTTTCTATTGTATTTTATCCATGCGCTGTGAGTAATACGATAGATTCTACTGTCTTAATTAACCTTGGTAATCGTCCATGGTTGCCTGGCACACTTTACAGCGCACTATTTCTATGTTCGGTGCGGGGGTCATGGGCGGTCATCACAAATATTGTTAATATCAATAAAATTTTCAAATAAAAAATTAGAGAGAGTAAACAATTGAAATCCTAGTACTATTTTAACTTATTTGATTTGACTTGTTATCGAAAGAAATAAAATTACCACTTTGATAAACTTTGATAATCAAATAAGGATCCATTTTATAATTACACTTTGTTATCAACCAAAACAATGAGTTAAACTATTGTCTATTTGTTATGATAACTTGATTTTTGTTGGAAATTTTGACGAGTAAATGACTTAAATTTTCAAGATAATGACCAAAACCTATATTTAACTTAGTTGTATCAATTTAAAAATAAATCCTTCATTGTAAATATTTTCAAAAAAAGCATTCATCTCTTTGTAAATAATCTTGCATTTTGTAAATATTTTCATCATGCATTAGGATTTTGTGGGTAGTATCCGCTGAAAACCCTCACGAGAAAACACTCGTTCTACTGGGGAAACCTAGAGGTTTAACGGCTTGTTGCATACGCTCAATGCAATCGTGCTCCCTACGAAAACAGATTTATCTTAGTTTTTCTTTATTCGGGGACGAATAAAAAGATAAGTGTGGGGGTATTTGATGTGCACGTAAATGTGCATATTTTTACCACCATATTTAATCTATTTAAATTAAATAAATGATCATATCAGGTTTTTTAACTTGTTTAAACCAAAATTAAAATTATTCCAAATTGTCACATATTCATCTTCATCTAAGGGCAAAATGGTGATTTTTGTGCATATATTAATTTCCTAAAATTTAATTGAAAATTTCAATATTATTTTATAGAAATTTGGCTTCATATACAAGTGGGTTTGATAGCTTATATTGGTTATGCAAATGAGCTATTCTTATTCAACATCAACACAATTTGCATCATCATTTGCTAATCCATTTTTGATTGTGAAATTAAAGTAAAAATGAAATTTGATGATCTATATTACTAGTTACAATTGTAAATAGATCAAACTTAAAATAGCTTTTGCTTTGGCTTCATTTTCATGAGAATTATAAGTGGTTTGTTTGTTGTATTATAGTTTGATGGTTTGAGTTATGTTATTTAATAACATAAATAAACCATACTTATGATAAATACAACAATATTTCACTTAATATCCAAGTTAGAGATCACAAATTGTTTATTTATTGATTTACAAAAATATGAGAGTGGATTTGCCTCTAAATTGTTCTCTAGTTCAATAGTTTTTAAATCAAATTTTAATTCTAGTTTTAGCTTCATTTTATTTCTAGTTAACAATTTCTCCTCCATTTGGTCTAATTTGATTGAATAGATTTTTAAACCCTAACAATTCCCTGCGGATCGACCCGTATTCGCCATGTACTACAAAGTGTACGCCGTGCGCTTGCGGTTATTTTAATTTGAAAATTTTTCGACTATTTTCTAATTGATCAAAAATTAGCCGATTAATATAACCCAAGATAAAATAAAGTGTTATAAATATTTGATAGAATCAAGCATTGATTATTATTTATTGTTGTGTTTATTTCATTGATTGATTGTTTGAATTAGGCTCGATCAGTTTATGAGCATTGGTTATTATTTATTGATTGTTGATTTTGCTGGACCAGTTTATGAGCAATTAATTTTCCATATGCGTGGGCTGGGTAGAAAATAATTGTAGGCTAATACCGTGTGATTTATTTCACTATTTGACTATAAGGTGTTTAGCGGTAATAAATGGTTGACTTCAATTTAATGAATTATTTTGAAAATTGGTCTTCAAGTTGAAATGTTATGAAATGTTTTCCTTTAAAAGAGGAAAAAAGAGATATTTAAGAATAAATATTTTGAAGTGATTTTATATAAAAGTGGTTTGTATAAAACATGGTTTTATAAAAGTGTTTTATAAAAAGGAAAGAATTTCGAGGACTAAACCCGATGGTTTTAAGATGATTTTTGAAAGGATATGGAAATGGAAATTATTATAGATTAGAAGTATTTGTAATTATTAGTGTAAATGATTTTGCCACTTCGGGATATAAAGTGATTTGTTAAGTTACCAAAGATTCGGGTAACCAATAACGACCCGGTATTTTCAACTATTCGCATCCACACATGTCGGACTTGAATTGCTCAAAATATCAGATTATTAATTTATATTTTGCAAAACTCAGAATATACAGTAAATAAATCAATCACAGACAAAGAGTAATATAATAATAATAATGCAGCGGAAAAGATAAATAGTAGTTCATGAAGCTACTATATAAACATCAGAGTTAGAAATAAAGTACAGCAGAATATCTCAAATACAATTGAGTCTCGAATACAAACTGATGACATCTTTGAACAAGTTGAAAGCTGAATCGATAGTTGGATCTCCAAGCGAAGCTCCAAACTCCAAAGGTGAGTCTCAATTGCTGTATCACTCAGTCTGACCCGAGCGTAAAGCAAAACACAAACACTCGAGTCAGGATTAACATTCTTATATCAATAATTCCAACTCAAGTGAAATATCAACTGAAATACAAGTAACTTAAAGGATGGTTTGGATAACCATCCTCTAAGGATCCGTGGAACTACCTACTACGTAGAAATATATGTTATTAACAACCAAACGTCATTATAACAACGTGGTCATTTCAAAATAATTTATACTTCAAACCAAAATATCATTTCCATTCCAAATATATATATTTCCAAATTATAGCACTTTCAAAACTAAATTGAAAATTTCATATATATCTTATTTTAACCTCATTATTATTTAGTTTTGAAATATTCACTTAATAAATCTATTATCATTTAAATAACCTTAAATTACATTAAACTAAATATTTCATTCGATTTATTTAAAACTTGAAATATCCATTTAATCACTTTAAATCAAAATCAAGTTATAAAATCATACCTCAAAACCCTCAAATTCAATAAGTTTCAAATCGATTTAATTAAACAAAATTCTTAATGAAATATAATTTCGAATAAGTTCAAATTTATCTATCCAACCTTAACTTATAGAATCATTATAAAAATCTATTTTTTTTAAAATAGAATTTTTAAATAAATACTTAAACATATTATATTTTACTTAAATCAAACTTGACTAAATTGAAAGCTTATTTAAATCTATTTTGTATTAAAAATTATTCATGTACTATAACGACCCATTATTTTGGACCATTCAAATCGAAAAAAATCCACACATGTCGGACTTGAATAATAAAAAATAACATATTGTAATAAAATTTGGAGCAAATAAAATCATTCATAGAATCACAGACATAGAAATATCAGAATAACTCGCAGTGGAAAATAAAATAAATAGTGGTTCATAAAGCCACTAAAATACAGAGTCTCAAAAACAAATACAAAATACATAGTCTGAAAACCAATATAGTTCTGAAATAAGTACAATAGAAATCCCAATACACAAGTCTCTAATACAAAAGCTGAAATAGAACAACTGAAACTGAAATAGATGAATAACTAGATAAGCAGAAACTACAGCGATTCCTAGCTCCAGAAAAGTGAAACCCAAAACTGTGAATACTCAGGCTGACCCGAGCGTAAATAAAACACAAACACTCGAGTCAGGACATACATACTTATACAATGTAAACCAACTCAAGTGAACTGTAATAAAGGTACAAGTAACTTATAGAATGCTTGGGATCGCCGATTCTTTAAGGATCCGTTAAACTATCTACTATGTAGTAATATTCGCTATTATAATAATGTTTAATATAAAATAAACATACTTTTTTAATAGCGTGAAGGGGTTACCCATATAGCCCTTAACACATAATAGTCCCAGTAGTCTATCCTGTATTAGCATACTCCCAAAATGGGGGCTACCCTCGATACTCCACAGGCTATGAGAGAAATCACAACTCGTAGTAAAGCTCGCTATGGTAGGTGACACGGCACAACTAGGCAATGCCAGGGTAGATATACCAGTTACACATCCAGACTGGTGGTGATGCATAGCAGCCACTACCGCCCACCTCGAACAACACTCCCAAATCAAGGGTGCGCACCAAATCAATCACAAGTAATAGAATGGTATCGAAGAAGTGTGTCCGATCAGAGGTGCTACCTCATTGGTCCGTTAATTGCTCTTGTTTTAGCCACCTTATGCCAACTCACGGGAGTTGGGTCCACGTATATACCTTAGGATCGTCGCCACCATCCTACTTCATTCTGGAAACTCCACCGCGTACACAGTTGTCAAAGTGGTTTTCGGTATCGACAGAGAGTTTGTCCATATCCGATCCCGGTCTCTCTAACAATCAATCGTTATTTTAACCCGTGTTCATAAATTTAAAATAGGTTATATTTCAAATCAAAATACTACCTTTAAACCATTTAAAACAAAGTCACTATCCCTTTAAATCAAATATTGAATTCCCAAAATTTTAGCCTTTTCTGAGTTCATTTATTCACTTAAAAACATTAAAACATTAAAATTTCAGCTTTCACAGCATTTAAAAAGTGCTACAGTAAGTTATATTTGGAAACAATTCAATTTAGCAAAAACATCGTTTATAAACTGCTGTAATAGTTCAGTTTTAAAGGAAAAATAGTTCAATTCAGAAAAGACAGCATTTACAAAACTGCTGTAATAGTTCAGGGTTCAAATTAAAGGTTTTAATTCAATTCAGCAAAGACAATGTTTTAAAAAATGTTGTAAAAGTTCAATTATATTCAAAAATTCCATTTCAGCCAACTGTAGCACTTACCAAGTGCTACAACAGCCCATTTATTTATTTCAGTTTCAAGTTTAATTCCTTCCACTACAGCACTTACCAAGTGCTGTCATAGCCTTAGTTCGTTTTAGTCTTTTAGTTCAATTATGCAACCACATCACTTACAAAGTGCTGCTGATTCTACTTAGTTCAGAATTAGTTCATTTCTAGAAATGATAGCATTTTTGAAGTGCTATTGATTGAATTTCCAAGTTTTAAATACAATTCTAGCCACAAATAAACTTCAATTTAAATCATTTAAACTTATAAAAATCATATTTTTCCACATCAAAAATATTCATTTAAATACCTTTAACTTATGATTTTTACAAAGAAAATTTTTACAAATAAAAATCAAATTTCCAAAGTTTACTTATTTAATTCAAGTGTGTCAATTTCCCTTTTTCATTTTTAATAAATTACTTTAACACTTTAATTTAAATCTCCATTTTCACCATTTAAAACTAAATTTTCATTTTTAATTTAATTAACTTAAATTTCCATTTAAAAATCAAATCAAAATTTCCCAATTAAGTTATACTTTAAAATCACAATTTTCTATCCATTTATTTTACATTTAACACATAGAAAAATCATTTCCACTTTAATAAATCATTTTAAAATTAAATTTAAATCAATTCATCATATTTTACATTTTCAAAATACTTAAAAATTTCAAGAAAAATATATAAAATAACCACAGGTCTGTATAATATTTTCTAGCCTAAGTCAAGTGATACGGATAATATATCATTTTAATCCGTAGTTTACAAAGAAAATCCGGGTTTTATCATTTCAAACCCCACAATCCCAAGTAAATAAAATTAAATAAAAGTCACTCAGGCTTATCATTTCAGCCCATAACGATCTTTCCCTATTCTAAAGTCTGTTTGGGTATGTATCATTTCAACCCATAGCGATTCTATTCTACAAGGAACTTGTAGTGTGATTTAACAGAATAGAATAAACAGTAATATAAAACAAAATATAACAACTGATGTGTTAAGTTAATTACAGTGTTTAACATCATATAATTTACATCACAGGCAGATATAACAAATATAATTATTTCTACACTTTCACTTGCTATCAATTCACAGTTGTATAAGTACGGATGTCAGGTGTGATTACTCACCTTTATAAAGCTGGAGTTCGCAAAAGAAACACACATATTAAAAAATCCGGAAAGCATGAAAGCACGACTAGATTTGGATGTAGAAGAGAGCCAAGCTATTAATCTTGTAACAACCAAATAAAAACAAGACATAATATCAATATAAATCCAATACAAATTAAAACAACGTTGAAATAAAACAAATAATGAAATGAATGCTTTTTCCATGCTTTCTACAATCATATGCTCGGCCTAGGGGTTAGTATGGCTTGGGTTTGACATGCTTTTGGCTCGGGTAAGGACACATGAAGGCACGACTACAAGTAATAGAAGTGGTAGAGGGGTTACATCATAAGAATACAAAGAGGCAAGCAAAATAGTGGAAGTTTTGTGCACCATATTGGCTCGGCCAATGGATGTTTGGGCTCGGCCCTGTCATGTTTAGGTCTGGTTAGTGGGTAAGGGTCATAACAAGATGGTGGCGGTGGCTATTAGTGGTGGCCGTGGTGAGATATGAACGGTAGGGATGAACTAGGCTCGGTTATGTACATTATTGTGGAGCTTTGCCAATGTTTTGTGGAGTTTGGTTCACATGAAAGTCACGGCCAGCATGGGTCAGAGGAGGGGGCTGTGTTGTAGCCGTGGATGATGGGAAGAAGTGGATGTGGTGGTCGGAGGTGATGGTGGAGTGGATGGCCGACCAATGGTAGAGGAAAAATCAAGGCAGAAATGGGAAAAACAATAGAAAAAAAGAAGAAAAGAATATAAAAGAGAAGCCATTACCAAAGTCTTTTGCTCAGATCTGAAGTGGCCAAGTTTTTTTTTGAAATAAGAAGTGTTTCACATGAAAAAAAGAAGTAAAGTCACAGCCAGGAATTAAAGTGGTGAATGGCCAAAAGAAATGATGGGTCTAGCTAACCAAAAGTCATATGTTATAAAGCTTTTTCTCTCTTCCAATTTCCATTCTTTTTAATTAAAATAAAAGCCAATAAAATCAGTAAAAAAAACAAAACTGAAATAAAGGGAAAAAGGAAAAATAATTATTTGTTTTTAGGAAAAATAAAGAAAATGCATAATATATTGAAACTAGCTTTTTAAAATTGCAAACCAATACACTTAACTTTGTAAAATTATAACTTCACTTCTAAAAATTTACTATACTTCTAAAATGTTTGAAAAATAAAATATTGAAATAAAAATTTATTTAAAATGATTTAAAAATATTTACAAAATATTAGGGTTGTTACACTCTCCCCCACTCAAATCTTTTCGTCCTCGAAAAGAATGAAATAAGGAAAACGAAGAAAAAGCAAGATAGAAAAACAAATGGTACCTGGAACGAACAATTCCGGATTCGAAGAACGAATGCTCTCCTCCATCTCCCAGGTACAATCTCGATCATCAGTACTCCACTGTACTTTAACCAGACTAACATATTTCCTTCTTAGCTGCTTCGTACCTCTTTCGACAATACGAACTGGCTTCCTCTCAACAGTCAGATTAGGATCAATATCCAAACTATCAAGAGCAGAGGGCTGAACAATTAGAGATGGATCATGCAGATAGCGACGAAGATGAGAAACGTGGAATACATTATGCACTCCAGAGAACTTCTCGGGTAAATCCAGACGATAAGCCAAAGAACCAATTCTTTCCGTAATGCGGAAAGGACCAACAAATCTAGGTGAAAGCTTCCCTCTACGACCAAATCGAATAACATTCCATAAAGGAGAAACCTTAAGGAAAACCAAATCACCAACAGCAAACTCCAAACTCCGCCTACGCCTATCAGCATACTTCTTCTACCTATCCTGAGCAATCCTCATCTTCCTCCTAATCTCCTCAACTCTCTCAGAAGCCTCTAAAATCATATCAGGACCAAGAACCAAACGATTACCAGATTCAATCCAGCAAGAAGAAGATCTACAAGGTCATCCGTAAAGAGCAGAAAACGGAGACGTCTTGTTACTGGACTGAATTCAAAGATAGAAATGAGATAGATAAAAGATTAGGGTAAGATTAAAACCGAAGATAGAAATTATACCTAATAACTATTGTTATAGGTGAATTCGACAAGATGGAGATGATCTTCCCAAGATCCTCCATAATCAAGCACACAAGCACGAAGAAGATCTTCGAGAATCTGATTTACCCTTTCCGTTTGACCATCGGTCTATGGATGGTAAGCAGTGCTCAGATTCAGACGAGTACCCAAAGAATTTTGAAAGGCTTTCCAAAACTGACTAGTAAAGATAGGATCACCATCATAAACAATACTAAGAGGAACACCATGGAGACGAACAATCTCCCTCATGTAAATCTCAAACAAGCTAGAAGTAGAACGGGTAGACTTGACCGGAATGAAATGAGCTGATTTGGTCAATCTATCCACAATAACCTAGATACTCTCATTACCCTTCCTAGTCCTCGGCAATCCATCAATGAAATCCATAGAAACCTGTTCCCACTTCCAATTGGGAATCTCAACAGGCTGCAACAAACCAGGGGTCTTCTGATGATCTGCCTTGACTTGCTGACAAGTTGCACACATACCAACAAAAATGGAGATATCTCGCCTCATACCCTTTCACCAATACAACTTCTTCATATCCTGATACATCTTGGTCACACCCGGATGAATAGAAAGTCTGGACTGATGATTCTCCCGAAGTAACTCCACTCTCAATCCACCAACATTCGGGACACAAATCCTATTATTAATCCTCAAAATCCTTATCATATATCTGAGCTCCACTGCCATCAAGACTACTACTACCAACCCTACTCCGAAAATTCTCTTTCATCAATCTAAGCATCTCATCCTCATCCTGCTTAGCCATGATACAATCCACAAGAGAAGAAGAAATAACCAGTTGACACAACGAAGCCTTCTTCTTACTCAAAGCATCTGCCACCACATTAGCTTTCCCAGGGGTATAGTTGATGTCGAGGTCATAAGAAGCAAGGAACTCTAACCACCTAACTTGTCTCTGATTCAAATCCTTCTGAGTGAAAATATATCTCAAAGACTGATGATCTGTGAAAAGCAAACTTAGTACCCAAAAGATGATGTCTCCAAAGCTTCAAAGCAAAAACAACAGCAAGCAACTCTAAGTCATGGGTAGCATAATTGGCTTCATGGGTCTTCAACTGACGACTAGCATAAGAAATCACCTTACCATCCTGCATCAGAACAACTCCCAAACCTTCAAGACAAGCATCGGTGTATACCGTTAATCCCTCATTTCCATTTGGAACGGTAAGAACCGGTGTGGAAGTAAGCTTGTGCTTTAACTCACTGAATGCAGCCTTACACTCATCACTCCAAATAAACTTAGCATTCTTTCAAGTCAAAGCGGTGAGAGGTGCAGCAATCCGAGCAAAATTCTCAATGAATCTCCGGTAATAACCGGCAAAGCCCAGAAAACTATGGATATCAGTAGGAGTCTTAGGATTTTCCCAAGCCTGTATAGAATAGGAATAAATAAGGACAACAGGAAAGATAGAATAAATTGAATGAAACGGGGAAAGTGATGGAAAGAAAGACTTACATTGATCGCAACGATCTTGACTGGATCAACATAAACTCCATTACCAGAAACAATATGCCCGAGGAATTGGACTTCATCCTTCCAGAAATGGCATTTAGAAAATTTAGCTTTTAACTGATGATTTCTAAGAGTTTCAAGAACAGATTTCAAATGTGACTCATGCTCTTCCTCAGACTTAGAGAAAATGAGAATATCATCAACAAAGACTAGAACATATTTATTAAGCACATCACGAAAAACACGATTCATCAAATCAACAAAGAAAGCAGGAGCATTGGTCAAACCAAAAGGCATGACTAACCATTCAAAGAATCCATTCTCAGTACGGAAAGCAGTCTTGGGAATAATTTCCTTAGCAACTCTGAGCTGGTGAAAACCTATGGTGAGATCAAGCTAAGAGAAAACAGCAGCACCATAAAGCTGATCAAACATATCATTGATGCGAGGCATTGGATATCTGTTTTTCATATTGAGCTTGTTCAGCTCCCTATAATCAACACACATCCGGAGAGAACCATCGGACTTGGTGACAAAAACCACCACTGCTCCCCATTCAAAATAGCTAGGTCTGATTAGACCCTTGGAAGACAAGTCCTCAATTTGCTTCCCTAACTCAACCTTCTCGCGGGGTGCCATTCTTCTAGGGGAAGAACTACAGGTCGAGCTCCAGGGATAAGATCAATGCGGAAATCAATTTCCCGCTTAAGAGGTAGAGCAGTAACTTCACCAAATACATCGGGATAGAGTTTGACTACACGAGTCAACTGAAGATCGATAGGAGAAGCATCCAGAGAAAATATAAAGCTACCAGCATAATCATGAGGCATACGACAGTGAATAACCAAAGAATTTCCCCGATCATCCTTAAGAGAAACAATTCGGGATATACAAGAGATACGGGCATCATGCCTGTCAAGCTAATCACCTCCAAGCAACAAATCAAAAGCATAGAAACCAAGCACATAGAAATCACCAGAAAATTTATGGCCAGAATAGAAGAGTCTCACTTGCTTACAAATCCTATTAAGATTTGCGAGACCACCAATAGGATTTTTAACACACAAAGATTCAACAGAATACTCAGGAGAAAGGAGATGTTCAAACTTATCACACAAATCAACAGAAATAAAACTACGCGAAGCTCCATTATCAAATAAAACACGAACAAGATGATGAAATAAAGTAAAGGTGCCATGAAGAGTACCTTGATCATCGCTAGGAGCAGGAGTAGGTGCAACAGGTGAAGAAGCAGATGTAACAGCAAATACGCCAGATGGCTTGCCCTTCTGATACAATGGACAATCATTCTTAAAATGACCAGGCTGAAGACAAACATGACAAAGATTGTTCCTGGTAACCTGAGGTGGAGGAACAGCAGTACTAACAGAAGTAGGGCAACTATTAGCATAGTGTCCCTTCTGATCACATTTGAAGCAGGTAATGGTAGATAAGTCAATAGGGTTCCTCTGAGAAGGAGAAGATGATGAAGATCCCAAACCTGGATGCTTGAGCAAATTCTTCTTCTGTTGGTGGAAATTGGGCTCTCTCTTCTTAGAATTTGCAGAGGAAGACTGAAATGCAGGAGCACCAGAAATAGCAGGACCATTGGAAGTAGGGTTCTCACAACGAATAGCCATATCCATAAGCTCAGTAAAAGTGCCATGAACATGCGAAATAAGACGATCGTAGAACTCTGGGCGAGCTCCAGCTATGAACTTCTCATTTTTCTTAAGCTGAGTGTTTATAAGACCAGGACCAAACTTGGAAAGTTCGTTGAACTTCCGCTCATACTCAGAAAAAGACATGGTACCCTGCTTAAAATCCATGAATTCACGATAAAGCTGAGATTTCCCGGCTTCGGGCATCCATTTTGCCACAAAAGCCTCCCTGGAAAGAAGATACATAAACAAAACTTAAGACATATTCAAAAGTAAGGAAAATGGAAAAATTCAAGATAACACAAAGGATACCTGAACTGCTCCCACGAAATATCACCCTCGTTGGTGTGAGCTGTAACAGACTCCCACCAATCTAAGGCTGACTCTTGCAGCTGCCAAGCTGCTAACTGACGCTTCTGGGCATCAGTAATCTCAAGCCCAGTAAAGATCCTCTCTAAACTCCGTAACCATTGTTGGGCTTCGATAATACTCTCTGAACCGGTGAACTTAGTACCACCAAGCTGAGAGAATTCCTTACAAAGAACAGTAAACCTAACAGGTGCAGCAGGTTAAGAAGCAGGGGCAGTACCACGACCCCTACCTCTAGCATTTCCACGATTCATCCTGAAAAATCAAGAAAGAATTTTAGGACAAAAGGTACAGAGAAGACAAAGATAAGCTAAGATAAGACAAGATAAAATCACTTGGATGAATATCCTAATAACAGAAATTAATAACAAGGTAGATACGAAAAGAAGGAAGTTTAGAAAAATTGCTTTTAAAACAAGAAAATTTTATATCAAAATAATCTTTTAAAAATCATTTGAAAAATCATTTTATACTTTGAAAATACGTTCACTCACAAAGAAATGATTCTGAGGTTGATTTCACTCATTCTAGGGTATTTCTACCCTATCTCTAATGAGTTTTTGCTCCATAGGCTAAGGTTTGCCTAAGAACTTGGCTCTGATACCAAATGTAACGACCCACTATTTTGGACCATTCAAATCGACAATAATCCACACATGTCGGACTTGAATAATACAAAATAACAGATTGTAATAAAATTTGGAGCAAATAAAATCATTCACAGAATCACAGACACACAAATATCAGAATAACTCACAGCGGAAAATAAAATAAATAGTGGTTCATGAAGCCACTAAAATACAGAGTCTCAAAAACAGATACAAAATACAAAGTCTGAAAACCTATACAGTTCTGAAACAAGTACAACAGAAATCCCAATACATAAGTCTCTAATACAAAAGCTGAAATAGAACAACTGAAACTGAAATAGATGAATTACTAGATAAGCAGAAACTCCAGCGATTCCTAGCTCCAGAAAAGTGAAACCCAAAGCTGTGAATACTCAGGCTGACCTGAGCGTAAATAAAACAAAAGCACTCGAGTCAGGACATACATAATTATACAATGTAAACCAACTCAAGTGAACTGTAATAAAGGTACAAGTAACTTAAAGAATGCTTGGGATCGCCCATTCTTTAAGGATCCGTTAAACTATCTACTATGTAGTAATATTCGCTATTATAATAATGTCTAATATAAAATAAACATACTTTTTTAATAACATCAAGGGGTTATCTATATAACCCTTAACACGTAATAGTCCCAGTAGTCTATCCAGTATTAGCATACTCCCAAAATGGGGGCTACCCTCGATACTCCACAGGCTACGGGAGAAATCACAACTCGTAGTAAAGCTCGCTATGGTAGGTGAAGTGACCCACTTCTTTCTCTTTCTATTTTCAGTGATTTACTGTTGAGATTTTTTTTTCCAAACCAAGTGATCACTTCTTTAATTCATTTCCCCAAGATCCAAATTCTTACTAATATAAAAATATTAGTATATAAGTCAATTCAAGTCATTTATATATGTGGAGATATATAAATGTTTCCTTGCTTATCAGAGTATTAAAAATTAACAAGGAAAATTCAATCACACAATATTTCTCATTTTTCAGAGAATTGGTGTCACATAGCCATTTCTATTTTTACATTCCCCTTTTTTTGATCTCAAGCTTGATTAATATTAAATTCAAATATTGCCACTTATTATTTTCTTGCTTACTTCTCAAATTAATTGGTCTCTGGGTTTACAAGCCATACATTTAATTTCCGGAATTCTTTTGTGATTTGATACTTATCATATGAATACTGAGGTGATAAACTAGGTTGAAGTCTAAGCAGAGAAAAACAACACATGTGATCAAGGTTCAGACACAACAAGCACAAACCAACCATGACAGACAAAATGCATATTTCCTGGTTAACAGAGCAAATAATCATCACATGAGTGATGGTGTTGTGATCTACTTTATAAATCATACAACTTCTTATATCTGGAGCTAGAAAAGTGTTGAATCTGGTTTTTGAAAGATATTTGCACTCTTCTGGACTAAAACTTATAGAAATGGTGTTCTGAACCTATAAACACTTTGCAACATTTCCCTGCCTACTGATTGGTATACATGTTTTCTACTCTTAATTTTTGTCTTGCCACTTAGTATCAGTTTTGAAGTTATAGTATCAGATTTTTCCTACTTAGTATTAGTTCGGTAGTTATAGTATCAAATATTTCCTACCTAGTATCAGTTTTATAGTATCAGATTTCTCCTACTTAGTATCAGTTCTAATTTCATAACTGAAGTGCCTCAAGACTGTCAAGAAAAACATGTTCACACATCAGATTAAATGGCATCTTCTCCTTCAGCATTATCTACTAAAACTATTTCAGAACTTGTTACTTAAGTCCACAGCTCACAAACACATATAACACTTAAGTTTCTTTTTCTTCTTACATACTATTTTCCAGATAACAAAGCAAAAGACACTCATGAAAATACTTAGAACATATTAGAGTTTGTCTAACTTATTTATTACAATGACACTGCTACTTCTCTTAAACACTTTAAATTCCTCAAGATCTCCAATTATCCATGCATGCAAGCAAGCAATTCATGCATCTTTCCCTGCAGCAAAACTTTGAACTGCCCCAATAAAATGAGACACCCCAAGTATTGCAAAGGCAACAAATAGGGTCAGAAATAAATTCTGGTGTGAGTGAAATCAAGTATGCAAAATATCTTGTAAATTCTTAAGGCTGTACAGAGAACTTTTCTATTAAATGCTATTCAAATCCCAATTAAAATCTGAGAATGTGTATATTTAAGTTTATCTATACACATACACCCAAGCATTCATCCACTTACTTCATTCAGTTGTACATGTACAAACTCCTATGGATTAACTCCCTAAATTCCATAGCATAATTTCTCTTTCTCATCTTTTCATCTTGTTTGGTCTGAACTCTTGCCATTGAACACCATGTGTGCATTGCAAAGGGGCTCAGTTCTGTTAACCCTTTACACAGAGGCCTACAGGACTTAAACAAGTCATGCACATACCCATCAACCACCTGCTGATGAGTAGATCAAGGCACTATTCCTAAATTATTTTATAATTTAGAGACCATGCTTATTTATTTATTTTTGGGGAATTTTTCTTTTGATTCCAGAGATACTCGTATTCTTTCCTTCCTTATATAGGTCAAGAATTATTAAAATCACCCAAAGATCATATCCAGACATACAAAGCATTCATGTAAAATTGCACACCTTATTTCAAAGTCATTTTTGCTTTAATCACATTTTTCTAAAACCTGCTTATATTTTTATTTCTAGAAATTTTCCATTGCTTACACAAATCTGAAGAAGTCATATGCAAAACTATATTTATTCTTTTACTGTGAACATAGGGAATGGTTTTTGAGAAAAAAACCCATAAAAACTTATTGGTTTATGATCTGAACAAATCAGCACATATTTGTAATATTGCATTGTTCATATCATTTTTAATATAGACTAGACATAAGCATGAATCTCATTATTCACACTGCCTACTTCTTTTCTTTCATTGATACCCTATTCCACAGTAAAACATTTGATTCATTTTTCATATCAAAACTAGCATATATAAAATCTATTTCTGTGATTAGTGTATTTGTTTGATTATCTATATTTTAAAACAAAAACTGAAACCATCACAACAAGTCAAAACAGGTTAAAATCTCATCCAAAAACCCAACCAGAATACCATCCATGATCAACATATTTTCATCCAGAGAATAAAATCAAACAGAAAAACATAATGTAGTGTTTATATAAAATAACTTGGCTGCCCTTAACATGGGTCTTAATGCCTTATAGACCATAAGTGATTAATCACTCACCTTCCTCCTCTCTTCCCCGAGAATTCCTAAGCTTGAAAACAGGGTGAGCTCTCCTTTCTATTTTTTTTTCAATGTGTTTCTGTTTTCCCTCAGAGAAAACCTCTGCTTCCCTCTTGATTTAAATCATTTTGCTAGGGTTTAACTAAAGGAAAAACCCATTTTATCCTCACATTACTCAGAGAATTATGTGTGTGTTGTTATGGCTAAATGTGCCATTTTCTCTTGATTTATATTTCTAGTAAAAGCAGTTGCTTCTCTGCTTTTCTGTGCACATGCTATTTGCATGATCCACCTACACATCATCTTTGTGTGACTCAGATACATTGTATACCTTGTTAGGCCTGAATGGTTCTCTTATATTATTTCAAACCATTTATTTCCTGATTTATTTTTAAGAAGGTATTTATGCACAATAATACTAAACTGGTTCTCATGCAATTTAGTTATCAAAAGGACTTTATCATTTTATACTTCTTTGGCTACTCATATCTAATACATATATATTTATATATATAGGAGATATCTGTATATAAAAACTCACTCATATTTGATCATTTTCTTCCCATTATATTTTATTGAAAAATCTCTATCCTCTTATTTAATCATTTCACTTACTCCTAATATTATTATTGTCAGACTATATTTTCTTTTCTTAAAAATTCTCATTTTCGGATTTTATTAAAATTATTTTTATCTCAATAATTTGGGTCTTCACATACTCTCCTCCTAAAAGGAATTGTGTCCCACAATTATTCTCTCATACATTTCCATCCAAATGTATACAAAGCATAATTTCAATTGAATGAGATTTCAGAAACTCATTCATTCCAAATCAATCAAACATACATAAATAATTTTAAGGTCTCATCATAATTTTTAAACATACCTTTAAGTAGAAAACAGATTAGGATACTTGTCCCTTATCCTATCTTCAGCCTCCCAGGTGCAGTCATTTTCATCTAAACTCCATTGGATTTTAACTAGTTTTATTATTTTATTTCTTAGTTTCTTTTCTTCTCTAGCCACAATGCCCACTGGTTCCTTTTTATAAACCAGATTTTCTTGAATTTCAACATGTGTAGGAGATTCAAGAATGGCCTCCTTATCATGCACCCATTTCCTCAATTGGGATACATGAAATACATCATGTATTTTGCTCAATTCCTCAGGTAACTTCAACCTATAAGCCAAAGTTCCTATTCTTTGAACAATCTCATATGGTCCTATATACCTTGGTGATAGTTTCCCTGCTTTTCCAAATCTCAGTATTCTCCTCATTAGTGAAACTTTGAGAAATACATAGTCTCCCACCTCAAATTCTACTGCCTTCTTCTTTTATCTTCATAGGCTTTCTGTCTCTCTTGAGCTACTCTCATTCTTTGCCTCACTAATTCAATTCTTGCAGAAGTTTCCTTCACATTATCTGGTCTAAGAAACACCCTTTCACCAGCCTCCATCCAACATGCAGGAGATAAACAAGGCTTTCCATACAAAGCCTCAAATGGAGCCATTCCTATGGTGGACTGGTAGCTATTATTATAAACAAATTCAGCTAAATAAATATGATCCTCCCAGTTGCCTTCAAAATCAAGTATGCATGCTCTAAGCAAATCTTCTAAAACCTTATTAACAATCTCAGTTTGCCCATCTGTTTGTGGGTGGTAGGCTGTGCTTAGGCTTAGTTCTGTCCCCATAGCTTCTTGAAAGCTACTCCAAAATCTTGAAGTAAACAAAGTATCTCTATCACTAGTGATAGTCTTGGGGATGCCATGCAATCTCACTATCTCTTTCACAAACAATTGAGCTAGCTTGTGAGCATTTCTGTTTGAACTTATTGGGATGAAGTGTGCTGTTTTTGTGAGTCTATCAACCACTACCCAAATACTATCATTGCCCCTTCTTGTTCTTGGCAAACCATCCACAAAATCCATTGATATACTTTCCCATTTCCAAGTAGGCACTTCCATAGGTTGCAATAAACCTGAGGGTCTTTGATAGTCTGCCTTTACTTGTTGGCATGTCAAGCAATTTGCCACATATTTTGCTACTGCTCCTTTCATTCCTGGCCACCAGTAATTTCTCTTGAGATCATGGTACATTTTTGTACCACCTGGATGGATAGTATATTTTGTTTTGTGATGCTCATCCATAACTTCTTGCTTTAGTTCCTCTACATTTGGCAGACAGAGCTTCCCCTTTTTCCTTAAGTATCCTTTATCATCTACTTCATAATTCTCTACTGTCATGCCTTGTGATAACATGTTCTTTTTCTCCTTTAAATTTAAGTCTTGACTTTGCATTTCTCCTATTTTATCAACCAGAGTTGACTTTAAAGAAATGAGGCTTAGTTTACCATGTTCAATCATATCATTAGGCACATTATCTGGTGCACTAATTCCTTCCTTCATCTCCACTTCACTAAGGATTGTTAAATCCTTAAACTCGGTCATCATTAAGCTGGCCAATCTTGCTTGATGTCTACTTAATGCATCTGCCACTTTATTGGCTTTTCCTGGGGTGTATAATATATCAAGATCATAGGCAGCTAGAAATTCTACCCACCTATGTTGCCTCATGTTCAAGTCTTTTTGGGAAAACAAATATTTAAGTGACTTGTGATCTGTAAACAATTCAAACTTAGCACCTAACAAGTAATGTCTCCATAGTTTCAATGCATATACTACAGCAGCTAGTTCTAAGTCATGTGTAGCATACCTGGTTTCATTTGGCTTGAGTTGCCTTGGTGCATATGCTATGACTCTACCATGTTGCATAAGCACTGCCCCTAATCCAGATCCACTAGCATCTGTGTAAACCACTAGCCCTTCATTACCCTCTGGAACCTGTAAGACTGGAGCTTCCACCAGTGCCTTCTTTAGTGATGAAAAAGTTTGTTCACACTTCTCTGTCCACACATATGGTTGCTCCTTTTTAGTTAATTTGGTCAATGGGATGGCTATTCTTGCAAAGTCTTTTATAAACCTTCTATAGTAGCCTGCCATTCCCAAAAATGACCTCACCTCGGTCACTGATTTGGGTCTACTCCATGATTGCACTGCAATTACCTTAGTTGGATCTACACTAACCCCCTGTTGTGATACAATGTGCCCCAAAAATTTTACTTCATCCTGCCAAAATGTACACTTAGAGAATTTGTCCTTTAAATCATGTGCCCTCAGTCTAGACAAAACCAGATGCAAGTGCTTTGCATGATCTTCTTCTGATTTAGAATACACTAATATGTCATCTATAAAGACAACCACAAATTTGTCTAGTAAATCTCTAAATGTCCTATTCATTAAATCTACAAAATATGATGGTGCATTTGTCAATCCAAAAGGCATCACCAAAAATTCATATAATCCATACCTTGTGTTGAAGGCAGTATACTTAATGCTTTCTTCCTCTATCTTCATCTGATGAAACCCAAAGGCTAAATCTAGCCTTGAGAAGATCTTTGCTCCATTTAATTGATCGAATAGATCATCAATTCTGGGGAGTGGATATTTGTTCTTGATGGTAACTTTATTTAGTTCTCTATAATCAATACACATCCTTAAAGTACCATCATGCTTCTTCACAAATACAACTGGGAACCCCAGTTTGAACTACTAGGCCTTATGAAGCCTTTTTGCTCCAGTTCTTCCAACTGATGTTTCAACTCCACTAATTCTTTAGGACCCATTCTAGTCGGCTTCTTGATGATTGGGCTTGCTCCTGGGATTAGCCTTATTTGAAATTCTACTTGTCTATTTTCTGGAACACCTATGACTTCACCAAAGACATCTGGGTATTCATTTATAATCTTTATGTCTTCCAGTGTTAATTCTTTCTCAGTCATGCTACATATGTGGTTACAGTAATTGATTTTAGCAATTTCACTCATAACTATAATATTTTTACCATTTTCTGTTTTCAGAGAAATAGTAAGATTTTCTAAGTTTAAAATTGCTTTGTATTTTCTTAGCCAATCTACTCCTAGAATAATTCCTATTCCAGGATATTTTAGCACAAACAAATCAGAACTAAACATATTTCCACCTATGTTTAACTCTACTCCCAAACATTTAATCTCTAGCATGCAAGAATTACCTAGTGGGCTCTGAATAAACAAGGGATTATCAACTAAATAGCATGTGAGAGTTAATTTATTCACTATGTCTTGGGATATTAGTGAGTGTGTTGCTCCAGTGTCATATATAACTGAGATGGGGTGATCTTTAATTAGTAGTATACCTTCCAATTGTCCGGAACTTCCCATTGCAGTTGCTTTTGCTTTGCCCTCAAGTGCTCCTACCTTTGCTCCCTTTCTGAACTCTGGGCAGTTTCTTTTAATATGACCTTCTTTCCCACAGTTATAGCAGCTAAACAATGCCTTCTTGGCTGCTTGACACCTATTACTCATGTGTCCTTCTTTGCCACAATTATAACAAGTAACCTTCTTCTTAGCTTCCCCAGTGGCTGCTCCCTCCATTTTCTTATCCATGTTCTTTTTGTCATAGGGATGTGCTCTATTTTTCCCCTTCTTTTGATTATTAGCCCTCATGCTCCTAAATTTTTCCCTTGCATTGTCATGTTGTTCAAAAGAAAGAGCAAGGTCTATGACTTGATCAAATGTTTTATCCTTGTATGGTAACATTGCTCTGCTCAGACCTGCATTTAATCCTTGGATAAATCTTGAATTCTTTGATTCTTCATCCCCTATGAGCATAGTTCCATACTTGGACAAACTCTCAAATTTTTGAGTGTATTCAGTCACACTCATTGGTCCTTGCCTCAGCCTTATGAATTCTTCAAGCAATGTTGCCTTAGCTGTTGCTGGGACAAACCTTGCTTCAAGCATTTCCTTGAACTGATCCCATGTTATCTCATTTTCTGGCCTTCCTGTGATGATCACTTCCCACCAATCTAATGCTGCTCCTTTGAGTCTCCTAAAAGCTATCTGCCTCTTTCTTTGGTCATTAATTTGCATATCTGCAAATATCCTTTCCAAAGTTCTCAACCATGTCTGCACTCCCATAACTCCCTCAGTGCCTTCAAAATCCTTACCTCCTAAATTTGAAAATGTCTTCAATAACTTAGCTAATTCCTCATGAGGATTCTCTTCCCTCTGCACTGCTCCTTCTCTAAATGCCCTCACCAAATCTTGCAAGTTAACCATTGGTGTTGTATTGGAGGGTCCTGCTCCATGACTTGGTGGTCTTCCTACCATGATTCACTATTCAATTGCATAGCTAGTTAGTCATATTTCTAATTTAATTATTTTCTGAAATTTACTTCTATCATTATTATATATATATATTTTTTTAGAATTTTATCCATACAAGAAAATTGGATAATATATTTATGCTATGTTTTAATAACACAGCTCTGATACCAACTGAAGTGACCCACTTCTTTCTCTTTCTATTTTCAGTGATTTACTGTTGAGATTTTTTTTTCTCCAAACCAAGTGATCACTTCTTTAATTCATTTCCCCAAGATCCAAATTCTTACTAATATAAAAATATTAGTATATAAGTCAATTCAAGTCATTTATATATGTGGAGATATATAAATGTTTCCTTGCTTATCAGAGTATTAAAAATTAACAAGGAAAATTCAATCACACAATATTTCTCATTTTTCAGAGAATTGGTGTCACATAGCCATTTCTATTTTTACATTCCCCTTTTTTTGATCTCAAGCTTGATTAATATTAAATTCAAATATTGCCACTTATTATTTTCTTGCTTACTTCTCAAATTAATTGGTCTCTGGGTTTACAAGCCATACATTTAATTTCCGGAATTCTTTTGTGATTTGATACTTATCATATGAATACTGAGGTGATAAACTAGGTTGAAGTCTAAGCAGAGAAAAAAAACACATGTGATCAAGGTTCAGACACAACAAGCACAAACCAACCATGACAGACAAAATGCATATTTCCTGGTTAACAGAGCAAATAATCATCACATGAGTGATGGTGTTGTGATCTACTTTATAAACCATACAACTTCTTATATCTGGAGCTAGAAAAGTGTTGAATCTGGTTTTTGAAAGATATTTGCACTCTTCTGGACTAAAACTTATAGAAATGGTGTTCTGAACCTATAAACACTTTGCAACATTTCCCTGCCTACTGATTGGTATACATGTTTTCTACTATTAATTTTTGTCTTGCCACTTAGTATCAGTTTTGAAGTTATAGTATCAGATTTTTCCTACTTAGTATTAGTTCGGTAGTTATAGTATCAGATATTTCCTACCTAGTATCAGTTTTATAGTATCAGATTTCTCCTACTTAGTATCAGTTCTAATTTCATAACTGAAGTGCCTCAAGACTGTCAAGAAAAACATGTTCACACATCAGATTAAATGGCATCTTCTCCTTCAGCATTATCTACTAAAACTATTTCAGAACTTGTTACTTAAGTCCACAGCTCACAAACACATATAACACTTAAGTTTCTTTTTCTTCTTACATACTATTTTCCAGATAACAAAGCAAAAGACACTCATGAAAATACTTAGAACATATTAGAGTTTGTCTAACTTATTTATTACAATGACACTGCTACTTCTCTTAAACACTTTAAATTCCTCAAGATCTCCAATTATCCATGCAAGCAAGCAAGCAATTCATGCATCTTTCCCTGCAGCAAAAATTTGAACTGCCCCAATAAAATGAGACACCCCAAGTATTGCAAAGGCAACAAATAGGGTCAGAAATAAATTCTGGTGTGAGTGAAATTAAGTATGCAAAATATCTTGTAAATTCTTAAGGCTGTACAGAGAACTTTTCTATTAAATGCTATTCAAATCCCAATTAAAATCTGAGAATGTGTATATTTAAGTTTATCTATACACATACACCCAAGCATTCATCCACTTACTTCATTCAGTTGTACATGTACAAACTCCTATGGATTAACTCCCTAAATTCCATAGCATAATTTCTCTTTCTCATCTTTTCATTTTGTTTGGTCTGAACTCTTGCCATTGAACACCATGTGTGCATTGCAAAGGGGCTCAGTTCTGTTAACCCTTTACACAGAGGCCTACAGGACTTAAACAAGTCATGCACATACCCATCAACCACCTGCTGATGAGTAGATCAAGGCACTACTCCTAAATTATTTTATAATTTAGAGACCATGCTTATTTATTTCTTTCTGGGGAATTTTTCTTTTGATTCCAGAGATACTCGTATTCTTTCCTTCCTTATATAGGTCAAGAATTATTAAAATCACCCAAAGATCATATCCAGACATACAAAGCATTCATGTAAAATTGCACACCTTATTTCAAAGTCATTTTTGCTTTAATCACATTTTTCTAAAACCTGCTTATATTTTTATTTCTAGAAATTTTCCATTGCTTACACAAATCTGAAGAAGTCATATGCAAAACTATATTTATTCTTTTACTGTGAACATAGGGAATGGTTTTTGAGAAAAAAACCCATAAAAACTTATTGGTTTATGATCTGAACAAATCAGCACATATTTGTAATATTGCATTGTTCATATCATTTTTAATATAGACTAGACATAAGCATGAATCTCATTATTCACACTGCCTACTTCTTTTCTTTCATTGATACCCTATTCCACAGTAAAACATTTGATTCATTTTTCATATCAAAACTAGCATATATAAAATCTATTTCTGTGATTAGTGTATTTGTTTGATTATCTATATTTTAAAACAAAAACTGAAACCATCACAACAAGTCAAAACAGGTTAAAATCTCATCCAAAAACCCAACCAGAATACCATCCATGATCAACATATTTTCATCCAGAGAATAAAATCAAACAGAAAAACATAATGTAGTGTTTATATAAAATAACTTGGCTGCCCTTAACATGGGTCTTAATGCCTTACAGACCATAAGTGATTAATCACTCACCTTCCTCCTCTCTTCCCCGAGAATGCCTAAGCTTGAAAACAGGGTGAGCTCTCCTTTCTATTTTTTTTCCAATGTGTTTCTGTTTTCACTCAGAGAAAACCTCTGCTTCCCTCTTGATTTAAATCATTTTGCTAGGGTTTTACTAAAGGAAAAACCCATTTTATCCTCACATTACTCAGAGAATTATGTGTGTGTTGTTATGGCTAAATGTGCCATTTTCTCTTGATTTCTATTTCTAGTAAATGCAGTTGCTTCTCTGCTTTTCTATGCACATGCTATTTGCATGATCCACCTACACATCATCTTTGTGTGACTCAGATACATTGTATACCTTGTTAGGCCTGAATGGTTCTTTTATATTATTTCAAACCATTTATTTCCTGATTTATTTTTAAGAAGGTATTTATGCACAATAATACTAAACTGGTTCTCATGCAATTTAGTTATCAAAAGGACTTTATCATTTTATACTTCTTTGGCTACTCATATCTAATACATATATATTTATATATATAGGAGATATCTGTATATAAAAACTCACTCATATTTGATCATTTTCTTCCCATTATATTTTATTGAAAAATCTCTATCCTCTTATTTAATCATTTCACTTACTCCTAATATTATTATTGTCAGACTATATTTTCTTTTCTTAAAAATTCTCATTTTCTGATTTTATTAAAATTATTTTTATCTCAATAATTTGAGTCTTCACAGTAGGTGACACGGCACAACTAGGCAATGTCAGGGTAGATATACCAATTACGCATCCAGACTGGTGGTGACGCATAGCAGCCACTACAGCCCACCTCGAACAACACTCCCAAATCAAGGGTGCGCACCAAATCAATCACAAGTAATAGAATGGTATCGAAGAAGTGTGTCCGATCAGAGGTGCTACCTCATTGGTCTGTTAATTGCACCTGTTTTAGCCACCTTATGCCAACTCATGGGAGTTGGGTCCACGTATATACCTTAGGATCACTAGTACAAAACAGATCAGTTGCTTCGCCTCATTTGTGTCGGTTGTCCATAAAACCGACACAAATAGTGTAATTTGTGTCGGTTGTTTATTAACAACCGAAACTATTGACTTATGGGGTAAGAAGAAAATGTTAAAAATGTAATTTGCATCTGTTGTTCTTAAGAAACCGACACAATTGAAGGGAAGCAATAGATTTACTCGTGTCGGTTGTTTGAACAACCGACACAATTAAATACAATAGCATCGGTTGTCCAAAAACCGACACTATAGGCACACAACTTTTTCCCCCAAATCCATTTCAGCCGCCCATCTTTTCCCGCGAACCCCAGTAATTCCAGACTAATTCGTAAATCATGTCCGAAATCCTAATTCTCATTCTTCTCCTTTTCCAAACCCTAAATCTAATCTCCGCCTCGCCACCTCCAGGCCTGGACACCTTCCTCTCCTCCCTCCCCCTCTCTGATCCCCTCAACGCCAACGACTCCTTCCTCACTCTCCCCTCCTCCCTCAAAAAGTCCCTCTCCCGAACACTAGACCCAGCTTTCAAGCTCCACGTTTCCGTCCCAGTTTACGTCAAGCAGCCACCAGTAGCCACGAACCCACTGCTTTCGTCCCCTCCACCTCGACTGCTCCTCACGCCGACCAAGCACCGCGCCCAGATCTGGCCTTCACGGCCGAGCACATCTTGCCCAAAGCCTCAGCTCATCACCACCAAAACTTGCCGAACAACTACCCCTCTCCTTAACCGCGCCCAGATCTGGCCATCTTGAACGATATATGAGACCTTATTGTAGTAAAAGAAAATGAACCTTAAATATTTATAATTTCAGCATCTTGGGGATCTAGTGGTAAAGATACCGGTGGTGCCCCACAGCTGAAGGGATCAAGATGGTTTTCTTTTGAAGAAGTTAAAAAGTGCACCGATAACTTTTCAGAAGCTAATGAAATTGGATCAGGAGGCTATGGAAAGGTAAGAAAGAAGTATGAACGCCACAAGTTTAAACCTCTCTAGTGATATGTAAAAAAAAATCATCTTAAAAGTCTCATATGTTTCAGGTCTATAAGGGTATTCTTTTTAATGGGCAAATGGTTGCAATCAAGAGAGCAGATAAAGGATCAACGCAAGGTGGACATGAATTCAAGACAGAGATTGAATTACTATCACGGGTCCATCACAAGAACTTAGTCGATCTCATAGGCTTTTGCTTTGACCAAGGGGAACAAATGCTAGTATATGAATTTGTTCCTAAGGGCACTCTAAGGGAAAATTTGACAGGTATGCTACTGAGGTTACATGTCAAATTACTCGTTGAGTATCTTATGATATTGTTTGATCCACTAAGCCAAAAAAAATCCACATGTACAAGTAATGTTAACCCTTGTGCATACATTTAATTCTAATAAAAGGTATAGGTAGTGCTAAATTAGGAAACTGTTACACGCTTTGTAATTTGTTTGTTACGGACGTTACTAAATAAGATCATGCTTATCTGTAAATTATTTTTATATATCATAGTTGGGGTATTGAAATATTAAATCGATATTAAATCTCCTGCTGCACCTCGTCCTGTAAATTTAGGTAGCAATTTTTAAATCTAATCCCAGAACTCGTATTCGATTTTTCAGTGGCAAAACATCCCTTCAAACACAGACAAAATTGCAAATTCTTTGTGTAACATTCAAAAGATCTAGAGGGAAATATGAAAACACAAAACACAATATTGTCGATCAAAAGTACTAGGGATGAGCTGGAAAATAAAAAATTTATACTTTTGGTGATGAATTATGCAATAACAAACAAGTAACTAAATTTGTGTAATTATATTACCACTAGTGCGAACCCGTGCTTCGCATACGGACGTGGTGAACATATTTTAGTTACATGGGTATGCAATTAAAAATAATCGGTATACAAATATATAAAGCTTGATGATTAGGCAGGTAGATCGCATGCTTTGTAACTTTTTTTTGTTCTATATAACTTTGAAAGCAAGCCAACCTTAAATGAGACAATTACATGATATAGTAAGCATGTATGTTTTAGTGGAGTAAAAATTTATAGATCAATGTTTTAGAACCTGACATCAACATTGTAGCCTATTAGGTCCATCTTCAACCGTTAGGCCATCAAATGTATGCTAATGTGTAAAACTACTAAACTAACTCCAAATAAAAGTTGGCGTGCACTGAAGTATGAAGACGTTAAAAACTCATAGTTGAAAAAGATAACTTGAGGTTAATGATTGGAATAAAGCTGAAGAATTCTTTATTCCCAGTGGGAAAAAAAAAATAATCTGTACTGAAAAAATGTAAGATTGCATTTAAAAAAGAGGAAATGATCAACAATCAGGTTATCTAGATTAATTACAGCAACTGATACCATAATAGTAAAGACAAAGAAATTGATACCAAACAAATATTTGAAGCTAAGTAATATCGCATCCATGGATCTGATTAAATATAGCAACTGCCGACTCTAAAACAGTACTTTATATAAATGTCTGCAAAAAACGCAGGCCATGAGGCGTTGAAGAAAAAATGTACCACAGTGGTAAAGTAAGTGCGAAAATAGTTTTACAATTTTTATTCAATGATGATAGACGTTAAAAAGACAAAATCTTTAAATAATAACTGTCCTGCATCCTGACAATATGAGTTGAATGGCGAGAGTGATTTTGTTCACACTTTTTTTCAAAGTGTGAACAAAACACTCGGCTCTTATTGAAGGAATTCAGGGGTCCCATATATGACTCTTCAAATTCCTCCAATAGCAAGAAAGTGTTTTGTTCACACTTTAAAAAAAGTGTGAACAAAATAGTATTCTTGAATGGCAAGTGCATGTTTTTATTTCTGCGGTATTTGAATAGTGGTAGTCAACACCTCATGGCCTTATTTAATATAAATACAGTACATGCAAGGACAATAGTAAAAACAAATTTAATATAATAAGAAGCATACCTGAAACATTTTTGCTGTATTTTGGTGATGTCGTATTTCACCAAACTTGAATGTAAATTATGATAGTAGAATCAGACGCTGCAAATTATCAAAACGATGAATGACATAGATTAGCTTAAAGAAAGTCAATTTGTTAAAGTTCAATAGGTAAATAAATTTTGTTTTTGTTAAACTTTATGAAAAACTATGAAAATATATGTATAACCTGAGACATGCAATTAAAACACAGTTATTTGGAAAATATGTACTGTACTTTAACGAAGCGGACTAAATAATGTTGAGGAAACGCCGAATGGCTTATCACAGATTGTTTGACAGCTTAGAAAACATTTTGGTTTAAGGTACAACTGAGAAAGTGAAATCCAATGAAGAACCTTAAGCAAGAGAATTTTATGAACAAAATAATGCAATTGTTTTGAATGGAGCAGCTACCTTTTATGTTGTTGCTGAAGAAGTGAAGATTACAAATACAAATAATAAGTAACAAACCAAGACAGTTGTTATTTTTAGGATATGCCTGATTCTGCAATTGAAGGAAAACCATGTGTTCTAGCTACTTCAGTTAGTGAAAAGGATAACCCTCAAATTATTAAAGTTCAAACACCAAATGTAGATAGGTTAAAACTGAAATCATATGCAATATAAACTGCAGTAGTTTAATATGTCATATTAAAAAACGGATATTTATGCAAAATTGTTTGAGTTTGAAGATATTAAATTTGTATGAAGTCCAGATATAATTTTCCAACAGTGAAGAAAAAATAGTTGAAAATAATAGTAGAAGCATAATTAGAAACCTGTTTTTGGTTTTTTTTCACTATTATCTACCAAAAAAGGTTTGTCGTTAAGCTTTCCCCGAATGGGAAAAAGACAGGAAGTGTTTAGGTTTTTTATGTGCTTAGACTCAATTCCACCAGACAGTTTCTGGCTTAAAATTTGCTTAATATAAATTTAATTGCAAACCCACCTTTGTTTGAAACCGAATGCAGTAATAAGATAACATGTGTATGAGTTCATCCATATGTCTACTCAGCCAAAAAAAATACTTACTCGGAACATAGCACGTCTTATCGCCAGTAATATGCCTGACAGTTAAAAATATCGAGTTGAAATTGAAATTTAGTTAGACATACAATGGAAAATGAGTTCATGTTTCAGTGAAATGCTGTTTTAAATTTTTTGCATTTATTCCAATGTGTAGAGGTAATAAGAACACACCACTGGTTAATTGCTATTTAAGATATCCTCTACGTTGTCACGGAAATGAAGTGTTCCAAAGATCTAAAAATAAGTTTATGACTAAAAAACATATTCATTGCAACTGATATTTCTAGCTTGTGCATACACTGGCTGATGTCATATGAGAGGGGATTTAAGGTACGAATGTTCTTATGGTTGTTATTTAGGGCAGCGATTTGTTTAAAGTCTTCAAGATCTGACCGAGGTGCATCATAAATACAAAACAGCTATAGAACGCCTAAAGCTTGTTTCCTCTACCCCATTTGAGCGCATATCATATACAAAGGCAGTGCAACTCTTACAGAATGTCACAGACAAAGAGTTTGAGAATAAAGTTGAGTGGGGCATAGATTTGGCTTCTGAGCATGAAAGGTTAGTGAATATTTGTTCTTAATCCTTTTTGAGTTTGCTCTTATATTCATTTTGCTCATAGTCTTTATTTTGTTGATTGAAGGTACTTGACCGAGATGATTTTCAAAAAGCCTGTCATCGTGTACAACTATCCCAAAAAAATAAAAGCATTTTATATGAGACTTAATGATGACAAAAAGACAGTTGCAGCAATGGATGTTCTTGTGCCTAAGGTACATATACGAACTTTTGTGCTACTGTCATATGATCAAAAACTTCTAATACCATACATCTTTGCTTTTTTTGCCTACAATTATGTTATTGCTGCCAATACCACACATTTGCTATGTTACTCTGTATCACAATCCCTCTATTTTAATCCACTTTGTTTATTAGGTCGGCGAGCTGATCGGAGGAAGTCAGAGGGAGGAACGCTTGGATGTTCTTGTAGAAAGGTACATATACATTTACTTCATAGGAATTTGGATCGTTAAAGTTGAAAATGGTTCTGATTTGCACACTTGATATTTATTTCAATATGCTTTCAGTATATCTCTCATCTCATCCGAATCAATGCTATTTATCTAACGGTTAAACAACATATAGATGTATTTAAACCTCGAGAACAGTTCAACTGTCACACGTATTTAAATCTCATCCCAAATATTCTTAAGTCCATTTTTACTGTGGTTGTTTTGGAATTCAATTATTTGCTTTGTAACTTGTTTTGAATGGTATACTGAGAAATAACAACTTGTACATCTTCGTTTGTGGATTGTGTACAAGTTCTGGACAAAGAAAATAATTATGGCTGTAATTTGTTTTGTGAAATGCAAAGTAGATGAATCTGAAATCATAACCGATATATTTTTGAAAAATTAGGAATTGGATTATATTTTCTAATTGGAAATAAATAGTAAAGATATTTGTTTATAATCGAGTAAAATATTGAACTTGACAAATTGGAAACGAAAATCAATTATTAAATGGATTGTATGATATGGATGGGAGATAATACATAATATATTCAGCTTATGGTTCAACCTGTGTTTGAATTACACTCTCAGATTCTTTTATGCAGAGCATTTCTGACTTAATTATTGTCTTTTGTATAACAATTCTCTTAATTGCAGGACTTTGTACGAGACGGTTCTTATAAGTTATAACCAACAAGAGATAGACGAGGTTCGAGAGAATTTAGCTAGTTATATCATGTATAATTGGATGTAGTTGTTTTTTGTTGTGTACGCTGATCTTTTGTAACGTACGTTGGTATTTTGTTATGTACGTTATGTTTGTGATAGATTATATTCTATTTTGTTCTGTAAACAAGAATTATGTTGATGGATAATATAATTATATTTTTTGTTCAATCAGTTCATAGTAACGTTCATTTATAAAAAATTAAAATTCAATTTCATACTGTTTTTATAATCTTAAACGGTAATAATATATATTTTTTGCTTCAGATATAACTTGTGTCGGTTGTTACTTCAAAGGGAACCGATACAACTGCATATCAATTGTGTCGGTTGAAAAAACAAACATAACCGACACAACTATCAATCATTTGTGTCGGTCGTCAATAAGGAACCGACACAAAACAAGCAACAGTTGTGTCGGTTTTTCTTAAAGGACCGACACAATAAACGGCGGTTTGCTTCACTATACAAGCTGATTTGTGTCGGTCCTATTAGAAAGACCGACACAACTGTTCATAGTTTTGTGTCGGTTCTCTATTACCAACCGACACAAATAATTGATATTTGTGTCGGTTGTACAACCGACACAACAGAAAAATGCCTTTTGTGTCGTCTTCATTTGAGTCGGTTGTAAAACCGACACAACAGGGGTTACACAACCGACACAAATGACCAGTTTTGTACTAGTGGATCGTCGCCACCATCCTACTTCATTCTGAAAACTCCACCGCGTACACAATTGTCAAAGTGGTTTTCGGTATCGACAAAGAGTATGTCCATATCTGATCCCGGTCTCTCTAACTGTAACGACCCTAGATTTTAATTTATTTAAATTTATAATTAAATGAATTTTTGAATAAAAATTGTAAAATTTATTATAAAAGGAAGCGAGTTTCCCCGATTCAAATAGAAAATATATTAAGTCATATAGATTTGAAAATTTGTATATATTGAATTTGAGTTTAAAATCTCAAGTAAATGGTTTAAAAATAAATGATAATAATATTAAAGTAAAATAATCATAATAAATATTAAGTTATAAATAGAATCAAAATATGTAAGATAAATTATATAGTTTTATAAAATAGAAAGTGAATACATTAGTAAATTCTAGATTTGATAGTTTAAGTTTTAAAAATAAAAGAGATACAAGATAATAAGTATTGAAGTAAAAATAAACATTTAAAATAGAAATAAAAAAATGAAAGTGTAGAAAACAAAGAGAACATTTTTTTTATGGAAGTATGAAACCAGATTTGAAGATAAAAGATAATCAATGCAAATATCTTTGGCCACCACAACATCTGCTCAGCCACAAAAGAAGGAAAGAAAAATACTTAACAATGAATGCTAGCCAAGATAACATCATATCAGCCGAGATTTATTTCAAAAAAATCACAAAGCACGTAGCATTAAATGCTTCCATTCCTTAGCAGCCATGCCTATTGCACAAAATAACATCACCTGTACAACTATCCTTTTTTATGTATATACCTATACACTTTCTCCTTATTTATCAACTTCTCCACCTCAGTTCGTTTACTAAAAGCTAAGAAAAGAAATTTAAAGTGATATCATGCAAACTAAAACAATTCGTAGCACAATACAAATCAAACCAGGGGATTAAAGAAGAAAAACAACTGCAGTTTACAAATGGGAATGCTCTGCTCTGTCATCTTCTCAAAACTGTGAGTAAACAAGAATTTTAAAGTTTTAAGTTATTTAAAAATAGATCAAGATTCATTTATAATCAGGCATTGTGTTTTAATAACAAACTAGAGCAAGATCTATATAGTTTTTTTTTCTCTCTGAAAGACTGTAAACACTGTCATGCTCAAATCTCTGGTTCACAGAGTAAACCATCTACAACTGAAAACATCTTCTTCCTTCTCTTTGCTTCTGGAAATAACTAAAAATAAGTATTGTTTTAAACTTGTATTTTATCTCAGAAAGAAAAATCAAAGCAAAGAAATATGTTTTGTCTTCACTGGCAAATGAAAACCCAGTCACAACTTAAGGAATGCAGAAATCATAAGCTAAAATTCGAATGTTTTAATTTGATTATTTAACCCCATATTTTGATTTAACACATAAAGTTGAGATTTTTAACATAAAAATCATAATTTTTAAGTAAGAATTATAGGTGCAGTTTTAAGAAGGAACCGGAATTGATTTTTATCAATATCTGTAGATTCAACAAAATTAAATTGTTGAAATTTACTATGAAGTAAGCTGGATGATCCTCGAGTATAGGAAAAATGCTAAAGAAATTTTTTAATGCAAGGATTAGTTGGTCGGTGTCGTAATAGGGTTTAAGGGCGTGTTTTATTCGATATCGTTCTCGAATTTAATTCGTTGCCATGGATGCATCGAGTTGGACGAGGTCTGGGGGAACAGCTTCGGGGATGACCGGAGATGGTAGGGACGCGGTGGCGCGAGGTCAGGTGGACGGCATCACGGGGTCGAGGTGGATTTAGTAAAATAGTGGGTTCCAATTTTCGAAGGAGAGGCTCGATTTCGCTCTGGAGTGGTTGGCATCGGGTTGGTTGTTGGAATCGTGTGTGGTGATGGCATATGACATGCCGGAGGGAGCGCAGTTTGCCGGAGCTTCGTCGACGGCGAGTGCACGTGCACAGATGAGCGTGTACACGTTTTGGGTAGTTGGATTTTGACTGGGGGTTGCGTCTTTGGGGAAGAAGAGGGAAGCCCGGGGTGATGTTCGTGTTTTCGCGAGAGTGACTCGAAGGAGCTGGTTCGTGAGAGTTGATGAATGACTCGAGTGTTAGGTCGAGTTGCCTAGGGGATTGGCTCGTGTAGGTAGTTGTGTTGTCTGGTTTTTAAAAGAGGAAGCTATTTCAGTTTTAAAGCAAGTAAACCAAGTTTTAAAGCAATCTAGTTTTAATCTAGTTTTAACGAATTAAGTAATTTAATTTTGATTTAAGTATAAAGTTAACTAACACTTAAGTTTGTAGTTAATAGAAAATTCGTTTAAAATAAATCATTCGATAAAATGAAATTATTTGTTTAACTAAAAATCTTAGTTAAATTAAGATTTTAAAATGGCAGATTTAATTATTCGGTTTATTTCGAATATTAACCGATTGTATAAAATTGTCTATACAAGGTCAAATAAAGTTGAGAAAACAAACTGGAATGGAAATGGGATTGCAAATAAAAGCAAAGGTGAGATTTTTCTCACTCAAAAATTGATTTCAGTTATTGATTGTTTGATATGATTGCTATGTTGATTGTGATATTAGATATAGTAGGATATATCTATATATATATAGCAATATATACATATTGGCATATGTATATATTGGATTGATTGATTTCCCACCTCGTATAGCGGATGAGACCCTATTGCGCCGTTAGTAAGCGGATATTTTTATAAAACCCATATACCGCGATAATTCCGTACTGGAGCGGAATTGGTATTGTGCTAACATCTTTGGATGCAGGGAAATAGGTTGGAGGGATCCAACTGGATTCCTCAACTGTATTTATTTATTTACAGATATTGATGTATATTCTGTTATCATATGTTGATATATGATGTTTGATGTTGTGATGGACTAATTGATGCGTTGCATCATTGGATTCAAGTTTTAAAAATAATGACTTTTAATTTAAAAGGATTTTTAAAGTGATCTTTGAAATTATACGTTTTATTAAATTTTTGAAGTGATTTATTTTAAATAAATAAACGTTCAAATCTTAAAGTTATAAAAGTTAAGATCTTTGTGAAATATAATCGAAAAGTGATTTTTGGAATAAATAGTTGATTGATTTATAAAATGGTTTAAATTGAGATTTTTAAAATATTATAAACGGTTTACTTAAAAAGGTTTATAAAGTTGACATTTTATAAATTAAGATATTGGAATTATAAAACGAGTTTTTATAAGTGTTAAAAATGAAGTGATAATAAAAATCATATGTGAACGAGATTTATAGATTTATAAATTGTGAAGTATAAATTGTGAAGTATAAATTGTATAGAAGTTGTAGGATAGAAGATTTATAAGGAATTTGCTTATAAATTAGATTTTTGCACTTAGATGAGATTTGAACAGAATTTGCTAATAAAATGATTTTATAAGTTGAATTTGTCATGAAATATAAATGTGATTTATAAACGTTGTTTATAAACCCGAAGTCACTTATTTTGATAAGTAATTTTAGAAGTTAATAAAAGGAGAATTTTATAAATCGAAGTTGTTAGAAAATATAAAGGTGAATTTATAAACGTTGTTTTATAAATTCGAAATCAATTGGATTTGATAAATTAAATATAGAAGGTTGTTGAAGGAGATATATTCGCGATTTTGGATAGCGAATTATTATTGAAATAAAATGTGTAGAAAACAGTGAAATGTAATTAGTGGAGATATATTCACGATTTTGGATAGTGAATATATCGTTAAGTAAAATGGATAGTTTTGGAAAAGTGACATTGAAAATGAAGTTAAACATTTTAGAGATGTTTTTAAAATGTATTATGATATCGAATACATAGATTTCAACATTTTTATTGTTGAAATAGACGTTTTCGAAAAATAAGGAAATGGTGGACTATAACACTGTTGTTATAGTAAATGATTTCCGAAAGGAAATGTTTTATATAGTATTGGGATTTATATATCTATCTAAATTTTGAATCCCTATACTAGTGATTTTGAGTCGTCGTAACGATGTTTTACGCAACATTCGTTTTGACTCAAATAGATGTAAAATTTATGATTTCCTTAAAGAATGAATATATACTTAATATTGATTTAAGTATATCGAATATTTTCAAATGTTGAAAATAAATGATTTGTGAATTACTTATTTTTAAATAAGTATGGAAATGCTTTTCCAATATGAAATGAACTGTTTTGAGATTTATCTTCAAAGATAAAATGAAATGTGGAAATTGATTTGAAATTGTTTTCAAACGGTTAAGTGTGGAAATTTTATATCTAGTAAAGATATTTTTGAAGATGAAATAATTTGGAAAATTATTTGGAATCTGATGATGTTGCGCATCTTTATTGATAGTTAAATAACTGACTATCAATAATTACCTTGAGTAGGTATTTGTTGTGAATTGGATGAATTTGAATGCCACACTTATTTTTGAATAATCACTCACTATTCGGGTTAGCCGGGAAAGGACCATGGGGTCGTATAACCCATTCCGAATATGTGATACGTCGTTATGAATCGCATTTGAAGACCGGTGTTGAAGACCAGATATTTTTGAAAACGGAAGGATTACCGTCGAGTTACTCTACATCGGCTGATCTCCGATTTAGAGGTTTTATCACCCTTAGTGACGGGAAGTCCGAACGTGATTAGAAATTTAGCCGGATATGCAAGGGCTTCATGAGAAGTGCCTTCGGTTCTGTTCGATCCCGGAACAGACTTGTATGGATTGTGTGTCTGACGTTACAATTTGGGATATAAAACTGATTTCTTTCAAATACATATCTGTTGATGGCGGAGAATTTATTCTCTTAGCTTAACACCCTTCTCTGAGACGTACGAGCTTAGAGGTTATGTAGTTGAAATTTATCAGCAATATATCCCAATTTGGTAACGTGGAATATTGAGTGTTGCTGTGAAATGATCAGTGTTTGATCATTTGTGATATGATCATTTGTTTGATCTTATATCTTTGTGATCATAGGTTGATCATTTTGTTTGACCCGAAGCATGGCTTTGTAGAAAGCGTAGCTTTGTGGACGAGACTTCGTCGAGCCTCACACCCCGGAAATGGTCAAAACAGGAAGGATGCAGCAAGGTTCTAGGGAGTAGCGCCCCTTAGTGTATGTCATTCCTTCTGGATAAAGGTGGTATCATGGTATGGAGCCCAGATACTTAACCTCTGTGGTTGCTGCAAATCTATTACTTTGTGGTTGTTGCGAATCGGGGATCCTCGGGAAGATCGGTTACGATCGGGGGATGGCATACGCGTGTCAGTAGTTACCTACTTTTGCAGAGGTAACCCGGCCTTGTGTTGGCAGAGATCTAACCGTAATGTTAGGTTATTTCTCGGGTCGTCTATTCCAGGGACGTACCCATCATGGAAAAGGAAGTTCCTTAGCCTGACCATTTGTTGGAAATCCAAAGAAACAATACGAGCCTTGTACGGATTTAGTTGTAGAACCTATCATTCACTTATGGTGGCGCCCCACTGTTTGGATGGTAGCTATAGTAGGCATAGTTCGAAATGTCTATGCTGGCTAAGATTAATATTATACTTTCGAAATGTTTTCTACACTATGCACTAATAATAATATAAAAAAGAATTTGATTTTGCGTAGTAAGCATCTTTGACTATCATAAGAAGAAATCTCCTCCAATTCTGCGTTTGCATTGTGTGTGTGGTGGGAGGTCTTATGGTAGTTTCATTTTCCAAAAGCATTGCGAATTTGTTTTATTTTCTTTGTGAAAAATAACTGTTTTACGATCTCACACCAGTCACCATGACTGACTCGGAGTTTATTGTTTCCCTTCTAAACTCTGGGTGCCCACCAATTTCCACACGGGCAGCCTAGAGTTAGATTATCAGGATACTCTGGATATTTTGGAGCTTTGGAGATAAGCTGGAGGACGAGACGTAGTACTTGTATCTGATAGTATTTATTCCGCTGTGTATTCTGTATGAGGACAAGTTTATATAACTGTCCATTGTTGTATATTGACTCTGATTGATGTATGTATAAAAACTGATATAATTCTTTGTTTTAAAAGACTAGTGTTTATCTATTATATATTGTTCCGCTGCGATGTGTAAGATTCTGATATTGTTCTGTTTCTGTTGTTCTGTTGTTCTCTTTCTTTCTTGTTGTTCTTCTTTCTTTTTCTTCTCTTTTCTTCTTCTTCTGCCTTTTCCTTCTATTTAAAACCCTCACTATTGGAGTTTCCGGCACTCGATTGCTCGGCAGTCGATAAAGTGAGTATCGATGTCGAATTTTCGAAAGTCGAAAATTCCGGTACGTGACAGCGTGGTATCAGAGCATATGGTTAAGCTCCAACCCTGCTCTGTTGGGTGTTACTCATTAGAGATAGAGTCAGTAGTAGTCTAGAATGAGTTGAGTGTAATAATAGATATGAGCGCGTATTTGTTATTGAATATAAAATTGTTTTGTATTGTGTTGACTTATCGGTTGATTGTTTATAGATTCTGGTCGGTGCAGGGTGGCCAACTGTAATCGATAGGGGTTTCTAAACTCTTAAACAAGATAAACTGACACAGTATTGATTTTAAAACGGGTAAATGAAATAATTTTGCCCAAAACTATTTTTGTATAAAAAAAGAAATGTTTTCTATGAATTGTCATAGTATATGGATGTTTGGTTGTTAAGAAGTGATAATATTGAATTATTATCATTATTATATGGAATTGAATGAGAAAATAAAATGTATAACCAAAGATTTTAAGATAAATTCATTTAACAAATTAAATTTATAAATGTGAATTGGAAGATATTTGAAAATAAAATTCATATCATAAGTTTGAGGAATTATAGGAGATCGAATCTGTCTATCTTTGTGTTGTTTTCATGCCTGCGAATTTCGAGGACGAAATTCTTTTAAGGGGGAAAGTTTGTAACGACCCTAGATTTTAATTTATTTAAATTTATAATTAAATGAATTTTTGAATAAAATTGTAAAATTTATTATAAAAGGAAGCGAGTTTCCCCGATTCAAATAGAAAATATATTAAGTCATATAGATTTGAAAATTTGTATATATTGAATTTGAGTTTAAAATCTCAAGTAAATGGTTTAAAAATAAATGATAATAATATTAAAGTAAAATAATCATAATAAATATTAAGTTATAAATAGAATCAAAATATGTAAGATAAATTATATAGTTTTATAAAATAGAAAGTGAATACATTAGTAAATTCTAGATTTGATAGTTTAAGTTTTAAAAATAAAAGAGATACAAGATAATAAGTATTGAAGTAAAAATAAACATTTAAAATAGAAATAAAAAAATGAAAGTGTAGAAAACAAAGACAACATTTTTTTTATGCAAGTATGAAACCAGATTTGAAGATAAAAGATAATCAATGCAAATATCTTTGGCCACCACAACATCTGCTCAGCCACAAAAGAAGGAAAGAAAAATACTTAACAATGAATGCTAGCCAAAATAACATCATATCAGCCGAGATTTATTTCAAAAAAATCACAAAGCACGTAGCATTAAATGCTTCCATTCCTTAGCAGCCATGCCTATTGTACAAAATAACATTTCCTGTACAACTATCCTTTTTTATGTATATACCTATACACTTTCTCCTTATTTATCAACTTCTCCACCTCAGTTCGTTTACTAAAAGCTGAGAAAAGAAATTTAAAGTGATATCATGCAAACTAAAACAATTCGTAGCACAATACAAATCAAACCAGGGGATTAAAGAAGAAAAACAACTGCAGTTTTCAAATGGGAATGCTCTGCTCTGTCATCTTCTCAAAACTGTGAGTAAACAAGAATTTTAAAGTTTTAAGTTATTTAAAAATAGATCAAGATTCATTTATAATCAGGCATTGTGTTTTAATAACAAACTAGAGCAAGATCTATATAGTTTTTTTTGTCTCTGAAAGACTGTAAACACTGTCATGCTCAAATCTCTGGTTCACAGAGTAAACCATCTACAACTGAAAACATCTTCTTCCTTCTCTTTGCTTCTGGAAATAACTGAAAATAAGTATTGTTTTAAACTTGTATTTTATCTCAGAAAGAAAAATCAAAGCAAAGAAATATGTTTTGTCTTCACTGGCAAATGAAAACCCAGTCACAACTTAAGGAATGCAGAAATCATAAGCTAAAATTCGAATGTTTTAATTTGATTATTTAATCCCATATTTTGATTTAACACATAAAGTTGAGATTTTTAACATAAAAATCATAATTTTTAAGAAAGAATTATAGGTGCAGTTTTAAGAAGGAACCGGAATTGATTTTTATCAATATCTGTAGATTCAACAAAATTAAATTGTTGAAATTTACTATGAAGTAAGCTGGATGGTCCTCGAGTATAGGAAAAATGCTAAAGAAAATTTCTAATGCAAGGATTAGTTGGTCGGTGTCGTAATAGGGTTTAAGGGCGTGTTTTATTCGATATCGTTCTCGAATTTAATTCGTTGCCATGGATGCATCGAGTTGGACGAGGTCTGGGGGAACAGCTTCGGGGATGACCGGAGATGGTAGGGACGCGGTGGCGCGAGGTCAGGTGGACGGCGTTGCGGGGTCGAGGTCGATTTAGTAAAACAGTGGGTTCCAATTTTCGAAGGAGAGGCTCGATTTCGCTCTGGAGTGGTTGGCATCGGGTTGGTTGTTGGAATCGTGTGTGGTGATGGCATATGACATGCCGGAGGGAGCGTAGTTTGCCGGAGCTTCGTCGACGGCGAGTGCACGTGCACAGATGAGCGTGTACACGTTTTGGGTAGTTGGATTTTGACTGGGGGTTGCGTCTTTGGGGAAGAAGAGGGAAGCCCGGGGTGATGTTCGTGTTTTCACGAGAGTGACTCGAAGGAGCTGGTTCGTGAGAGTTGGTGAATGACTCGAGTGTTAGGTCGAGTTGCCTAGGGGATTGGCTCGTGTAGGTAGTTGTGTTGTCTGGTTTTTAAAAGAGGAAGCTATTTCAGTTTTAAAGCAAGTAAACCAAGTTTTAAAGCAATCTAGTTTTAATCTAGTTTTAACGAATTAAGTAATTTAATTTTGATTTAAGTATAAAGTTAACTAACACTTAAGTTTGTAGTTAATAGAAAATTCGTTTAAAATAAATCATTCAATAAAATGAAATTATTTGTTTAACTAAAAATCTTAGTTAAATTAAGATTTTAAAATGGCAGATTTAATTATTCGGTTTATTTCGAATATTAACCGATTGTATAAAATTGTCTATACAAGGTCAAATAAAGTCGAGAAAACAAACTGGAATGGAAATGGGATTGCAAATAAAAGCAAAGGTGAGATTTTTCTCACTCAAAAATTGATTTCAGTTATTGATTGTTTGATATGATTGCTATGTTGATTGTGATATTAGATATAGTAGGATATATCTATATATATAGCAATATATACATATTGGCATATGTATATATTGGATTGATTGATTTCCCACCTCGTATAGCGGATGAGACCCTATTGCGCCGTTAGTAAGCGGATATTTTTATAAAACCCATATACCGCGATAATTCCGTACTGGAGCGGAATTGGTATTGTGCTAACATCTTTGGATGCAGGGAAACAGGTTGGAGGGATCCAACTGGATTCCTCAACTGTATTTATTTATTTACAGATATTGATGTATATTCTGTTATCATATGTTGATATATGATGTTTGATGTTGTGATGGACTAATTGATGCGTTGCATCATTGGATTCAAGTTTTAAAAATAACGACTTTTAATTTAAAAGGATTTTTAAAGTGATCTTTGAAATTATACGTTTTATTAAATTTTTGAAGTGATTTATTTTAAATAAATAAACGTTCAAATCTTAAAGTTATAAAAGTTAAGATCTTTGTGAAATATAATCGAAAAGTGATTTTTGGAATAAATAGTTGATTGATTTATAAAATGGTTTAAATTGAGATTTTTAAAATATTATAAACGGTTTACTTAAAAATGTTTATAAAGTTGACATTTTATAAATTAAGATATTGGAATTATAAAACGAGTTTTTATAAGTGTTAAAAATGAAGTGATAATAAAAATCATATGTGAACGAGATTTATAGATTTATAAATTGTGATGTATAAATTGTATAGAAGTTGTAGGATAGAAGATTTATAAGGAATTTGCTTATAAATTAGATTTTTGCACTTAGATGAGATTTGAACAGAATTTGCTAATAAAATGATTTTATAAGTTGAAATTGTCATGAAATATAAATGTGATTTATAAATGTTGTTTATAAACCCGAAGTCACTTATTTTGATAAGTAATTTTAGAAGTTAATAAAAGGAGAATTTATAAATCGAAGTTGTTAGAAAATATAAAGGTGAATTTATAAACGTTGTTTTATAAATTCGAAATCAATTGGATTTGATAAATTAAATATAGAAGGTTGTTGAAGGAGATATATTCGCGATTTTGGATAGCGAATTATTATTGAAATAAAATGTGTAGAAAACAGTGAAATGTAATTAGTGGAGATATATTCACGATTTTGGATAGTGAATATATCGTTAAGTAAAATGGATAGTTTTGGAAAAGTGACATTGAAAATGAAGTTAAACATTTTAGAGATGTTTTTAAAATGTATTATGATATCGAATACATAGATTTCAACATTTTTATTGTTGAAATAGACGTTTTCGAAAAATAAGGAAATGGTGGACTATAACACTGTTGTTATAGTAAATGATTTCCGAAAGAAAATGTTTTATATAGTATTGGGATTTATATATCTATCTAAATTTCGAATCCCTATACTAGTGATTTTGAGTCGTCGTAACGATGTTTTACGCAACATTCGTTTTGACTCAAATAGATGTAAAATTTATGATTTCCTTAAAGAATGAATATATACTTAATATTGATTTAAGTATATCGAATATTTTCAAATGTTGAAAATAAATGATTTGTGAATTACTTATTTTTAAATAAGTATGGAAATGCTTTTCCAATATGAAATGAACTGTTTTGAGATTTATCTTCAAAGATAAAATGAAATGTGGAAATTGATTTGAAATTGTATTCAAACGGTTAAGTGTGGAAATTTTATATCTAGTAAAGATATTTTTGAAGATGAAATAATATGGAAAATTATTTGGAATCTGATGATGTTGCGCATCTTTATTGATAGTTAAATAACCGACTATCAATAATTACCTTGAGTAGGTATTTGTTGTGAATTGGATGAATTTGAATGCCACACTTATTTTTGAATAATCGCTCACTATTCGGGTTAGCCGGGAAAGGACCATGGGGTCGTATAACCCATTCCGAATATGTGATACGTCGTTATGAATCGCATTTGAAGACCGGTGTTGAAGACCGGATATTTTTGAAAACGGAAGGATTACCGTCGAGTTACTCTACATCGGCTGATCTCCGATTTAGAGGTTTTATCACCCTTAGTGACGGGAAGTCCGAACGTGATTAGAAATTTATCCGGATATGCAAGGGCTTCGTGAGAAGTGCCTTCGGTTCTGTTCGATCCCGGAACAGACTTGTATGGATTGTGTGTCTGACGTTACAATTTGAGATATAAAGCTGATTTCTTTCAAATACATATCTGTTGGTGGCGGAGAATTTATTCTCTTAGCTTAACACCCTTCTCTGAGACGTACGAGCTCAGAGGTTATGTAGTTGAAATTTATCAGCGATATATCCCAATTTGGTAACGTGGCATACTGAGTGTTGCTGTGAAATGATCAGTGTTTGATCATTTGTGATATGATCATTTGTTTGATCTTATATCTTTGTGATCATAGGTTGATCATTTTGTTTGACCCGAAGCATGGCTTTGTAGAAAGCGTAGCTTTGTGGACGAGACTTCGTCGAGCCTCACACCCCGGAAATGGTCAAAACAGGAAGGATGCAGCAAGGTTCTAGGGAGTAGCGCCCCTTAGTGTATGTCATTCCTTCTGGATAAAGGTGGTATCATGGTATGGAGCCCAGATACTTAACCTCTGTGGTTGCTGCAAATCTATTACTTTGTGGTTGTTGCGAATCGGGGATCCTCGGGAAGATCGGTTACGATCGGGGGATGGCATACGCGTGTCAGTAGTTACCTACTTTTGCAGAGGTAACCCGGCCTTGTGATGGCAGAGATCTAACCGTAATGTTAGGTTATTTCTCGGGTCGTCTATTCCAGGGACGTACCCATCGTGGAAAAGGAAGTTCCTTAGCCTGACCATTTGTTGGAAATCCAAAGAAACAATACGAGCCTTGTACGGATTTAGTTGTAGAACCTATCATTCACTTATGGTGGCGCCCCACTGTTTGGATGGTAGCTATAGTAGGCATAGTTCGAAATGTCTATGCTGGCTAAGATTAATATTATACTTTCGAAATGTTTTCTACACTATGCACTAATAATAATATCAAAAAGAATTTGATTTTGCGTAGTAAGCATCTTTGACTATCATAAGAAGAAATCTCCTCCAATTCTGCGTTTGCATTGTGTGTGTGGTGGGAGGTCTTATGGTAGTTTCATTTTCCAAAAGCATTGCGAATTTGTTTTATTTTCTTTGTGAAAAATAACTGTTTTACGATCTCACACCAGTCACCATGACTGACTCGGAGTTTATTGTTTCCCTTCTAAACTCTGGGTGCCCACCAATTTCCAGACGGGCAGCCTAGAGTTAGATTATCAGGATACTCTGGATATTCTGGAGCTTTGGAGATAAGCTGGAGGACGAGACGTAGTACTTGTATCTGATAGTATTTATTCCGCTGTGTATTCTGTATGAGGACAAGTTTATATAACTGTCCATTGTTGTATATTGACTCTGATTGATGTATGTATAAAAACTGATATAATTCTTTGTTGTAAAAGACTAGTGTTTATCTATTATATATTGTTCCGCTGCGATGTGTAAGATTCTGATATTGTTCTGTTTCTGTTGTTCTGTTGTTCTCTTTCTTTCTTGTTGTTCTTCTTTCTTTTTCTTCTCTTTTCTTCTTCTTCTGCCTTTTCCTTCTATTTAAAACCCTCACTATTGGAGTTTTCGGCACTCGATTGCTCGGCAGTCGATAAAGTGAGTATCGATGTCGAATTTTCGAAAGTCGAAAATTCCGGTACGTGACACTAACAACCAATCGTTATTATAACCCATGGTCATAAATTTAAAACAGTTTATATTTCAAATCAAATTACTTCCTTTAAACCATTTAAAACAAAGGCATTATCCCTTTAAATCAAATATTCAACTCCCAAAATTTTAGCCTTTTCTGAGTTCATTTATTCACTTAAAAACGTAAAAACATTAAAATTCCAGCTTTCACAGCATTTAAAAAGTGCTATAGTAAGTTATATTTGGAAACAATTCAGTTTAGCAAAAACAGCATTTATAAACTGCTGTAATAGTTCAGTTTTAAAGGAAAAATAGTTCAATTCAGAAAAGACAGCATTTACAAAACTGCTGTAATAGTTCAGGGTTCAAATTAAAGGTTTTAATTCAATTCAGCAAAGACAATGTTTTAAAAAATGATGTAAAAGTTCAATTATATTCATTAATCCCATTTTAGCCAACTGTAGCACTTACCAAGTGCTACAACAGCCCATTTATTTATTTCAGTTTCCAGTTTAATTCCTTCCACTACAGCACTTACCAAGTGCTGTTGTAACGACCCGTAAATTTCAGTTGTTTTATTTATTTAATTAATTGAATTTTGTGAAATTTTAAACAATAATATTTTGAAATATAAATTTGATATTTGGAATGCGTCTAATTAAAGATAGCAACTGGTAAATTTTTGTCCGAAAATATGAAAAATTATTTCGCGCGTAAATTTACTTCAATTTAATCAGTTAAAATTGATGATAATAAAATGTTTTCCAAACCTAAATATTTTACATAGAAAATTTGTAAATCATCTTCTGAGTGAGACGTCATCTTTCGTTTCGTCAAATTTGGACTTCTGTTGCTCCGTTTATCTTAATTCGGTTAGAATAGCAGCATTTCTGGTATCGATTATCGACTTTCGATCGGATGATCGTACCACTGATATCTGTATACCGTTTTGATCGTCTCGTCGTGCTGATCTCTACGGTATATTTATTCTGTGTTTTGAAGTCCGGTACACAACGGAATCCACGAAACCGGTAACCGTATCGGTACCGGATCCGTGACCATTTGATTTCTTTGGCGTTTAAAAATTTGAAACCACAATAGCTTTAATCGCGTCAATCAATCGTCCTTCTGTTGCATTTTATTTATTTATTTTGCATTTATTGCCAACGGTGAAAAATTCAACAATCACTTGCGTTTTGTCTTCCTGAATTCTCGGTCACCTGCGCACTTTGTCCTTTGATTTAGCCTATATTTGCGTGGCCTCTGGTTTTACTTCCTCTTCTTTTTTTTTGAGATCTCTGTTCCTCATCACTTCCTCTTCCTCCTTAAACCCACCTGACTTGCTTTCACTTCCGCCTTCACACCCCACACTGACCTCCCTCTCTCATGCCAATCTTCCACATCCCTTCCATCCGCCCTCCTCCCACCGCACTCGAACCCAACTGCTCAGCCCAATCCCCACGTGCCGCCACAAACCATGCTCGCCCCATATCTCTTCCGCTGTGACTGGCATGTGCTCCACCTCCGCCTCCTTTTCCACTTAGACCGGCCTCGACCACTTCGACATCTCCACCCTGATCCTCTCCGCATCACATCTCCAGCAACCGCCCATCGCTCTGCCTCGGCCTCACAACCTACACCTCAGGTCAGCCCTTCACCGAAACCCCAGACCGAACCTCTCCGCGTGCGCCTTCCACCTTTTGCCACGGGTCTCTCCGGCCATTCTCTCTCCAGCTCCTTTTCTTGCCGAGATCTCACTGCTCCTCTCCTTGTTGTTTGCCATGCAGTAGTAAATGAGGCAATTAGGTAAATGTATTTTTGTGTTTATAATGGTATATAGGTGATGTTAGCAGCACATTATTTTATGAAATATATATATATATAACCGTTGTTATACTGTAAATTTATTTAACAGTCTAGTTTATATATTAGTAATGTTATATAGTGTCATGTTTTGTAAGTTCATAATAAAGTGTATATGCGTTAGTATACATATTATGATTCGGTTTCAGATATTTTACAACAAGGTATATATCTATATTTACTGATACGTGTAAAGTTATATATGGGTTTTGATTGTGCATTAAGAGGTTTATATATATAGTATAATTTATATAAAGTTTAGTTTGTTGTCCTCAGAGGATATATTAGTTTATATATACTGAGCTAGTTTTGGATATACATAAAATCTGCAGTTTTATATCGGTATTATAAATACATATCTGGTAGGTTTGTATGATATATGTATAAGATAGATGTATATATGTTTTATATAAATTGGTATTATATGTGTTGTATCATATATATAATTTATAATAACGTAACTTGCTATTTTAAAGACTGACTTTAATATATTTTATATGTGTTCGGGTTTTTGAAACGTACGTATTATTGTATATATATATAAATGTATAACTGTATATGTATTATACTTATATATTTCATAATTGATGTTTGTTGTATGACGTATAAGTTTATATTAGTTTTACGAATTATTGATTCTACATGTGTACATAGTTTGTTGATTTTATATTTTAAGTTGTTAAATTATATATATACAGTTTCTACTGTGCAGCTTTGTACAGTTATAAAAATAGTATGTTAGTTACTGGTACATATTCTGTTATATAAATAATATACTATAAAATAAAGTGAATTTGGTTTTTGCTATATATGTGTGTGTGTGTTGTGTTTTAAATTAATATTGGTTTTATAATAAGAATGAATCTTTAAGTATAATATATTAGGTTATAAATATAGTCGAGTTTGGTATATAGTATGGGTTAATTTAATATGTGAGTATTTATTTCAATTTAATGTATATATGTTTGACTTGATATATGTGTTTAATTTAAAACAATGATTTTATTTTTTGTACATATTATTTTAATATTTGTTTTAAATTTAATATTGATTTCATGAAAATAATAATAATAATAAATATATATCATTGTTGTTATATCAACTGATTCTAATCGTTCTTATCGATTTCCCATTTATCAGCTTGTCCGTCAAATCGTGCCAATATAGCTTCGTTTTGGAATTCGTGCTTGGGTTGTAACTTATTCCATTGTCAAATCTATCTAGCCTCGAAAGGTGAGCAATCACTCACGATTAATGTTCTTATATTTATTAAATTTGATTTCAATTGAAATGTCAAATTGAAATATGCTGATGTTAGTTATTTACATTGTTATATATGTCATTATCTTTATCTGTTCACCTGTGACATCTGACACCATTATCTGTTATTTATATTGTTGATATATGCCTGTTACTGTTGTTATTTTATTTTCATATCTGTTATCACTCTGCAAGTTCCCTGTTAGTATAGAATCACTATGGGTTGAAATAATACATACCTGAACGATCTGTAGAATAGGAGAAAATCGTTATGGGTTGAAATGATAAACCCAAGCGATTTTCATTGAATTGAATTTGGGATTTCGGGTTGAAAAGATATATACCCGAATATGTTTTAAATTGCGGATTGAAATGATAAATATCCGTATCACTTGACCATAGGATAGAAAATTATATACAGGCACCGTTGGTCTATATATAAACGTTTTGAAAATGATTTCTATGGTTTTGAAAAGAAATATATGGTTTTTATAAATATTGATTTTTAAAGAATTATTAAAGTTGATTTAATAAAGTTGATAAATAATATGTTAAGTATTTATTTAATATCTATATTTTTAAATATAGAATTTATAATGATTTGAAATTGATTGAAATTATATTTATTTAAGAATTATACTTAAATAAGTTAGATTTGAAATGTATTGAATTTGAAATTTAAAGAAGTGATGTACAACTTGAACTTTGAAAGGGTGACTTAAATGGATATTCGAAACGTAAATATTTAAATGAGATATTTTGTTTATTTGAATTGTAAAAATGAAATTGTATTCAAATGTTATGGAAATGTTAAGTTAATATTTCAAAACTTAATAATTGTAAAGTGAATTTGATATATATATAAATTTAGCGAATTTAGTTTTGAAATGTCGAATATTTAAAGCTTTGAAACATATCAAAACCGAAATGGCTTATTTTATGGTTCAGATGTGTATTTGAAATTGATAATTTGAAATGGTTTATTTAGAAGCTAAATCGAGTTGAAACGGATGATTTGAGATTTGATTAAAATAAATTAAATTTTTGGAAATCGAGTTAATTTGAAATTGAGTTGTGGAATTTGAGGAAATTAATTTATCTTATAACGAAATTTTAATATATAAACTGTTTAAAAGGAAAGTGCTATGATTTCCAAAATATTGTGATTTCCAGACTATGATTTCGAAAGCATTATAACTTTGGAAAGTAATATGATTTTGAAAATGGATATATTTGAAATGAAATGATATCGTATTAAATTGGGTTTTGAAATGATAATGATATATTTTGGTTTTGAAGTATAAACTATTGTGAAATGACCATGGTGTTATAATAACGATTGGTTGTCAAAGACACCGGGATCGGATATGGACATACTCTCTGTCGATACCGAAAACCACTTTGACAACTGTGTACGCGGTAGAGATTCCAGAATGAAGTAGGATGGTGGCGACGTTCTTAAGGTATGTTACGTGGACCCAACTCCCGTGAGTTGGCATAAGGTGGCTAAAACATGAGCGATCTCGGACCAGTGAGGTAGCACCTCTTCTCGGACGCATTTCTTCGATATTATACTCTTACTTGTGATTTGACTAGATGGCCATCCTTCGATTTGGGAGTGTTGTTCGAGGTGGAACGGTAGTGGCTGCTATGCGTATCCATCAGTCCGTGTGCGTAATTGGTATATCTACCCTGGCATTGCCTAGTTGTGCCGTGTCACCTACCATATCGAGCTTTACTACAATTATGATTTTAAGATCCGACCGCGTTAAGGTTCTCCATCCCCTTAACGCTATTTTCCGATATGATTATATTTTACTTATTTAGACACTACTGTATATAGCGTATATTACTACATAGTAAATAGTTTAACGGATCCTTAGGGGATGGTTATCCCAAACATCCTTTAAGTTACTTGTATTTCAGTTGATATTTCACTTGAGTTGGATTTATTAATATAAGAATGTTAATCCTGACTCGAGTGTTTTGTGTTTTGCTTTACGCTCGGGTCAGACTGAGTGATACAGCATTTGGGACTCACCTTTGGAGTTGGAGCTTCGCTTGGAGATCCAGCAATCTATCGATCCTGCTTTCAGTTATTCCGTCGATCCAGTGATGTATTCGGATCTGGTATTTGATTATTGTATTGAGACATCTATTATATTCGAGACCTCTGTTGTATCTTGTTTAACTCTGTTATATATATATATAGTAGCTTCATGAACTACTATCCATTGTTTCCGCTGCAGTATTGTTATATTACTCTGTGTCTGTGATCTGTAATTATTTTATATACTGTGTATGCTGAGTTTTGCCAAATTTTTATTACAACGTGGTATTTTGAGCAATTCAACTCCGGCATGAGTGTCTACCTATACACTTATAATGGATGTGAATGGTTGAAAATACTGGGTCGTTACATGTGGTATCAGAGCTCTGGTTTTAGGCAAAACTCAGCATATGTAGTAAATTCAATTACGGAATCACTTTCGTTCGAGCTTGAATTCCTTCTTCTTTGACTCGGTTCCTTTGAATTTTTGGACGTTCACTTCGGTTCCAAAGTTCATTCTTGTCTCTCCTATTCGTGTTTACTTAATTTTGGAGTATCCCATAACTCCGCTTCGAATGATCTCTAGAATAAAATCGGCGGTCTCGCTAATCTTCAAATAATTTGTACTGGGGTGAAACTCCTTTACAATCGGTATTGATTCACCAGAGATTTCTGTATCCTCGGTTTACGATGCTGCTATCTTATGCTATACCCGAATTCTACCTATGGTAATCGAATGTCGATTTGTTTCAGAATCCTACATCGATCTTGTCTATGAAGTCACGGTTGACCCGGTTAAGGTTGCCCGCGATTTATACAACTTTATCCATCTTCCTGTTTGAAATGCAATCATCTAACCTTCGTTTCGAGCCTATCTATTTTAGATTATAATTCTCTTTGATTAGAGTCCCTCTATATTTGGATCTCTATCCTTTTGTCGGAATCCAATTCTGAAACCATCGTGTGAGGGAGTGTATTGGTATTTGTATATTAATATTAAAATGTTTTATATATTGTGTTGTTTGAGTTGTTGATGTTGACTTGGGTTTTCGATCAATTCGTCTGATCAACGCTATCGATAGGATTTCCAAAACACTTGAACAGAGCAAACTGACACAATATAATTTTCAAATTTGATAAATGAAATAGATTTGTATGATTATACTATAAATATATAAGAAAAATTTTCTGGAATTAAAAGTTAAATAAATTGGTTGTTGAAAATGATAATATTTGATTTTCATTTTATTGTTTGTAAGTCATTGACTATTGCAAAATGACTATTGTTTATAAATTTATTTGGAATTGAAATGAATTTAAATTGAGAATTTAAGAATTAAATTTCTGGTGATTTCAAACTTTGTTTTAAAGTCTTAAAATGTATATTATTTAAAGTATTTTCGAATAAATGGTTTTCAAAGAATTTTAAATGTTTAAATCAGTGCTCTTCTCGTTGTCGCTGGAAAATAATTTCGGTGATGACGGCTGCATCATCGACGTTCATTTTCGAGTTTCGAAGAGGAGAAACCATTCTGTAGCTTTGCTATGGTTTTGTTTTGAAAAAATATATATATATATATTCAATTTGAATTTCTTTAGTATAATTTGATGTATATATATGTACAGGTATCAGATTTTAAAATTTAATTTGATTTGATATAAATATATTATATATATCTCTAAATTGTTTGAAGTAAATCGGAGATTTAAATTCTTAAATTTTAGATTAAAGATGATTTCAATTATAAACTAAAGACAAAATTCTTGGATAAATAGTTAACTGGGAATAACTGAATTATAAAATCTTATTTGTATAATACTCAATTACATCTCAACATAACTTACCTAAAATTCAGAAGTTAAAAATGTAATTGGATAATACAATATAAAATGACTTTATAAGGAAAGATTTGAGTGTTATAGTAAATGTTATACACCTAATTTTATTATAAAGATGTTAATAGAGATAAATAGAAGTATAAGTTAAGTGGATAATAAGATGAGACAAATAAATTTGTTTTGAAGGAATTAATAAATTGAAATTTGATTAAAGTATGGAAATACCTTGAATTTAAAATCAATTACCGAATATAAGTTAATTTAAATTGAAATCTGTATGGTTTAAATTAATTTATATGGTTTAAATATATGTGATAGGATATATTAAGTGGAATAAACTTAATAATGATTTGGAATAAAAGAATTAAATTTGTTGAATAAAATATGAGTATAATAAATGATTATACAAATTGATAGTTTAGAAATTGTTAATTTAGAATGACTAGATAATAAGATAATGAATTTAGAAATAGATGAATTGGTTTAACTTAAGTGAACTCAGTGGATTAAATCAAATTGCTAAATATTAATTAGTTTAATTTGAAATTATATGGTATAAATTAATTGTCTTATCTTGTCTTTTAATCTTTTTTTCTTTCTGGTTGTTTCTATTCTCCCACCTCCTTCCTTTTCGGGGACGAAAAGTTTTGAGTGGGGGAGAGTGTAACGACCCGTAAATTTCAGTTGTTTTATTTATTTAATTAATTGAATTTTGTGAAATTTTAAACAATAATATTTTGAAATATAAATTTGATATTTGGAATGCGTCTAATTAAAGATAGCAACTGGTAAATTTTTGTCCGAAAATATGAAAAATTATTTCGCGCGTAAATTTACTTCAATTTAATCAGTTAAAATTGATGATAATAAAATGTTTTCCAAACCTAAATATTTTACATAGAAAATTTGTAAATCATCTTCTGAGTGAGACGTCATCTTTCGTTTCGTCAAATTTGGACTTCTGTTGCTCCGTTTATCTTAATTCGGTTAGAATAGCAGCATTTCTGGTACCGATTATCGACTTTCGATCGGATGATCGTACCACTGATATCTGTATACCGTTTTGATCGTCTCGTCGTGCTGATCTCTACGGTATATTTATTCTGTGTTTTGAAGTCCAGTACACAACGGAATCCACGAAACCGGTAACCGTATCGGTACCGGATCCGTGACCATTTGATTTCTTTGGCGTTTAAAAATTTGAAACCACAATAGCTTTAATCGCGTCAATCAATCGTCCTTCTGTTGCATTTTATTTATTTATTTTGCATTTATTGCCAACGGTGAAAAATTCAACAATCACTTGCGTTTTGTCTTCCTGAATTCTCGGTCACCTGCGCACTTTGTCCTTTGATTTAGCCTATATTTGCGTGGCCTCTGGTTTTACTTCCTCTTCTTTTTTTTTTGAGATCTCTGTTCCTCATCACTTCCTCTTCCTCCTTAAACCCACCTGACTTGCTTTCACTTCCGCCTTCACACCCCACACTGACCTCCCTCTCTCATGCCAATCTTCCACATCCCTTCCATCCGCCCTCCTCCCACCGCACTCGAACCCAACTGCTCAGCCCAATCCCCACGTGCCGCCACAAACCATGCTCGCCCCATATCTCTTCCGCTGTGACTGGCATGTGCTCCACCTCCGCCTCCTTTTCCACTTAGACCGGCCTCGACCACTTCGACATCTCCACCCTGATCCTCTCCGCATCACATCTCCAGCAACCGCCCATCGCTCTGCCTTGGCCTCACAACCTGCACCTCACGTCAGCCCTTCACCGAAACCCCAGACCGAACCTCTCCGCATGCGCCTTCCACCTTTTGCCACGGGTCTCTCCGGTCATTCTCTCTCCAGCTCCTTTTCTTGCCGAGATCTCACTGCTCCTCTCCTTGTTGTTTGCCATGCAGTAGTAGATGAGGTAATTAGGTAAATGCATTTTTGTGTTTATAATAGTATATAGGTGATGTTAGCAGCACATTATTTTATGAAAAATATATATATATAACCGTTGTTATACTGTCAATTTATTTAACAGTCTAGTTTATATATTAGTAATGTTATATAGTGTCCTGTTTTGTAAGTTCATAATAAAGTGTATATGCGTTAGTATACATATTATGATTCGGTTTCAGATATTTTACAGCAAGGTATATATCTATATTTATTGATACGTGTAAAGTTATATATGAGTTTTGATTGTGCTTTAAGAGGTTTATATATATAGTATAATTTATATAAAGTTTAGTTTGTTGTCCTCAGAGGATATATTAGTTTATATATACTGAGCTAGTTTTGGATATACATAAAATCTGCAGTTTTATATCGGTATTATAAATACATATATGGTAGGTTTGTATGATATATGTATAAGATAGATGTATATATGTTTTATATAAATTGGTATTATATGTGTTGTATCATATATATAATTTATAATAACGTAACTTGCTATTTTAAAGACTGACTTTAATATATTTTATATGTGTTCGGGTTTTTGAAACGTACGTATTATTGTATATATATATATAAATGTATAACTGTATATGTATTATACTTATATATTTCATAATTGATGTTTGTTGTATGACGTATAAGTTTATATTAGTTTTACGAAGTATTGATTCTACATGTGTACATAGTTTGTTGATTTTATATTTTAAGTTGTTAAATTATATATATACAGTTTCTACTGTGCAGCTTTGTACAGTTATAAAAATAGTATGTTAGTTACTGGTACATATTCTGTTATATAAATAATATACTATAAAATAAAGTGAATTTGGTTTTTGCTATATATATGTGTGTGTGTTGTGTTTTAAATTAATATTGGTTTTATAATAAGAATGAATCTTTAAGTATAATATATTAGGTTATAAATATAGTCGAGTTTGGTATATAGTATGGGTTAATTTAATATGTGAGTATTTATTTCAATTTAATGTATATATGTTTGACTTGATATATGTGTTTAATTTAAAACAATGATTTTATTTTTTGTACATATTATTTTAATATTTGTTTTAAATTTAATATTGATTTCATGAAAATAATAATAATAATAAATATATATCATTGTTGTTATATCAACTGATTCTAATCGTTCTTATCGATTTCCCATTTATCAGCTTGTCCGTCAAATCGTGCCAATATAGCTTCGTTTTGGAATTCGTGCTTGGGTTGTAACTTATTCCATTGTCAAATCTATCTAGCCTCGAAAGGTGAGCAATCACTCACGATTAATGTTCTTATATTTATTAAATTTGATTTCAATTGAAATGTCAAATTGAAATATGCTGATGTTAGTTATTTACATTGTTATATATGTCATTATCTGTATCTGTTCACCTGTGACATCTGACACCATTATCTGTTATTTATATTGTTGATATATGCCTGTTACTGTTGTTATTTTATTTTCATATCTGTTATCACTCTACAAGTTCCCTGTTAGTACAGAATCACTATGGGTTGAAATGATACATACCCGAACGATCTGTAGAATAGGAGAAAATCGTTATGGGTTGAAATGATAAACCCAAGCGATTTTCATTGAATTGAATTTGGGATTTCGGGTTGAAAAGATATATACCCGAATATGTTTTAAATTGCGGATTGAAATGATAAATATCCGTATCACTTGACCATAGGATAGAAAATTATATACAGGCACCGTTGGTCTATATATAAACGTTTTGAAAATGATTTCTATGGTTTTGAAAAGAAATATATGGTTTTTATAAATATTGATTTTTAAAGAATTATTAAAGTTGATTTAATAAAGTTGATAAATAATATGTTAAGTATTTATTTAATATCTATATTTTTAAATATAGAATTTATAATGATTTGAAATTGATTGAAATTATATTTATTTAAGAATTATACTTAAATAAGTTAGATTTGAAATGTATTGAATTTGAAATTTAAAGAAGTGATGTACAACTTGAACTTTGAAAGGGTGACTTAAATGGATATTCGAAACGTAAATATTTAAATGAGATATTTTGTTTATTTGAATTGTAAAAATGAAATTGTATTCAAATGTTATGGAAATGTTAAGTTAATATTTCAAAACTTAATAATTGTAAAGTGAATTTGATATATATATAAATTTATCGAATTTAGTTTTGAAATGTCGAATATTTAAAGCTTTGAAACATATCAAAACTGAAATGACTTATTTTATGGTTCAGATGTGTATTTGAAATTGATAATTTGAAATGGTTTATTTAGAAGCTAAATCGAGTTGAAACGGATGATTTGAGATTTGATTAAAATAAATTAAATTTTTGGAAATCGAGTTAATTTGAAATCGAGTTGTGGAATTTGAGGAAATTAATTTATCTTATAACGAAATTTTAATATATAAACTGTTTAAAAGGAAAGTGCTATGATTTCCAAAATATTGTGATTTCCAGACTATGAGTTCGAAAGCATTATAACTTTGGAAAGTAATATGATTTTGAAAATGGATATATTTGAAATGAAATGATATCGTATTAAATTGGGTTTTGAAATGATAATGATATATTTTGGTTTTGAAGTATAAACTATTGTGAAATGACCACGGTGTTATAATAACGATTGGTTGTCAAAGAGACCGGGATCAGATATGGACATACTCTCTGTCGATACCGAAAACCACTTTGACAACTTTGTACGCGGTGGAGATTCCAGAATGAAGTAGGATGGTGGCGACATTCTTAAGGTATGTTACGTGGACCCAACTCCCGTGAGTTGGCATAAGGTGGCTAAAACAGGAGCGATCTCGGACCAGTGAGGTAGCACCTCTTCTCGGACGCATTTCTTCGATATTATACTCTTACTTGTGATTTGACTAGATGGCCATCCTCCGATTTGGGAGTGTTGTTCGAGGTGGAACGGTAGTGGCTGCTATGCGTATCCATCAGTCCGTGTGCGTAATTGGTATATCTACCCTGGCATTGCCTAGTTGTGTCGTGTCACCTACCATATCGAGCTTTACTACGATTATGATTTTAAGATCCGACCGCGTTAAGGTTCTCCATCCCCTTAACGCTATTTTCCGATATGATTATATTTTACTTATTTAGACACTACTGTATATAGCGTATATTACTACATAGTAAATAGTTTAACGGATCCTTAGGGGATGGTTATCCCAAACATCCTTTAAGTTACTTGTATTTCAGTTGATATTTCACTTGAGTTGGATTTATTAATATAATAATGTTAATCCTGACTCGAGTGTTTTGTGTTTTGCTTTACGCTCGGGTCAGACTGAGTGATACAGCATTTGGGACTCACCTTTGGAGTTGGAGCTTCGCTTGGAGATCCAGCAATCTATCGATCCTGCTTTCAGTTATTCCGTCGATCCAGTGATGTATTCGGATCTGGTATTTGATTATTGTATTGAGACATCTATTATATTCGAGACCTCTGTTGTATCTTGTTTAACTCTGTTATATATATATAGTAGCTTCATGAACTACTATCCATTGTTTCCGCTGCAGTATTGTTATATTACTCTGTGTCTGTGATCTGTAATTATTTTATATACTGTGTATGTTGAGTTTTGCCAAATTTTTATTACAACGCGGTATTTTGAGCAATTCAACTCCGGCATGAGTGTCTACCTATACACTTATAATGGATGCGAATGGTTGAAAATACTGGGTCGTTACAGCTGTCATAGCCTTAGTTCGTTTTAGTCTTTTAGTTCAATTATGCAACCACATCACTTACAAAGTGCTGCTGATTCTACTTAGTTTAGAATTAGTTCATTTCCAGAAATGATAGCATTTCCGAAGTGCTATTGATTGAATTTCCAGGTTAAATACAATTCCAGCCACAAATAAACTTCAATTTAAATCATTTAAACTTATAAAAATCATATTTTTCCACATCAAAAATGTTCATTTAAATACCTTTAACTTATGATTTTTATAAAGAAAAATTTTACAAATAAAAATCAAATTTCCAAAGTTCACTTATTTAATTCAAGTGTGTCAATTTCCCTTTTTCATTTTTAACAAATTACTTTAACACTTAAATTTAAATTTCCATTTTCACCATTTAAAACTAAATTTTCATTTTTAATTTAAGTAACTTAAGTTTCCATTTAAAAATCAAATCAAAATTTCCCAATTAAGTTATACTTTAAAATCACAATTTTCTATCCATTTATTTTACATTTAACACAGAAAAATCATTTCCACTTTAATAAATCATTTTAAAATTAAATTTAAATCAATTCATCATATTTTACATTTTTAAAATACTTAAAAATTTCCAGAAAAATATATAAAATAACCACGGGTCTGTAAAATATTTTCTAGCCTAAGTCAAGTGATACAGATAATATATCATTTCAATCCGTAGTTTACAAAAAAAATCCGGGTTTTATCATTTTAAACCCGCAATCCTGAGTAAATAAAATTAAAAAAAAAGTCGCTCAGGCTTATCATTTCAGCCCATAACGATCTTTCCCTATTCTAAAGTCCGTTCGGGTATGTATCATTTCAACCCATAGCGATTCTATTCTACAAGGAACTTGTAGTGTGATTTAACAGAATATAATAAACAGTAATATAAAACAAAATATAACAGATGATGTGACAAGTTAATTATAGTGTTTAACATCATATAATTTACATCACAGGCAGGTATAACAAATATAATTATTTCTACACTTTCAATTGCTATCAATTCACAGTTGTATAAGTACGGATGTCATGTGTGATTACTCACCTTTATAAAGCTGGAGTTCGCAAACGAAACACACAAATGAAAAAATCCGAAAAGCACGAAAGCACGACTAGATTTGGATGTAGAAGAGAGCCAAGCTATTGATCTTGTAACAACCAAATAAAAACAAGACACAATAACAATATAAATCCAACAAATTAAAACAACGTTGAAATAAAACAAGTAATGAAATTAATGCTTTTGCCATGCTTTCTACAATCATATGCTCGGCTTAGAATTAGTGTGGCTCGGGTTTGACATGCTTTTGGCTCGGGTAAGGACACATGAAGGCATGGCTACAAGTAATAGAAGTGGTAGAGGGGTTACATCATAAGAATACAAAGAGGCAAGCAAAATAGTGGAAGTTTTGTGCACCATATTGGCTCGGCCAATGGATGTTTGGGCTCGGCCCTGTCATGTTCAGGACTGGTCAGTGGGTAAGGGTCATAACAAGATGGTGGTGGCGGCTATTGGTGGTGGTCGTGGTGAGATATGAAGGGTAGTGATGAACTAGGCTCGGTTATGTGCATTATTGTGGAGCTTTGCCAATGTTTTGTGGAGTTTGGTTCACATGAAAGACACGGCCAGCATGGGTCAGAGGATGGGGCTGTGTTGTAGCCATGGATGATGGGAAAAAGTGGATGTGGTGGTCGGAGGTGATGGTGGAGAGGATGGCCGAGCAAAGGTAGAGGAAAAATCAATGCAAAAATGGGAAAAACAATAGAAAAAAAGAAGAAAAGAATAGAAAAGAGAAGCCATTGCCAAAGTCTTTTGCTCAGATCTGAAGTGGCCGAGTTTTTTTGTGAAATAAGAAGTGTTTCACGTGAAAAAAAGAAGTAAAGTCACGGCCAGGAATTAAAGTGGTGAACGGCAAAAAGAAATGAAGGGTTTAGCTAACAAAAAGTCATATGTTATAAAGATTTTTGTCTCTTTCAATTTCCATTCTTTTTAATTAAAATTAAAGCCAATAAAATCAGTAAATAAAATAAAACAAAACTGAAATAAAGGGAAAAAGGAAAAATAATTATTTGTTTTAGGAAAAATAGGAAGAAAAATAAAGAAAATGCATAATATATTGAAACTAGCTTTTTAAAATTGCAAACCAATACACTTAACTTTGGAAAAATTATAACTTCACTTCTAAAAATTTACTATACTTCTAAAATGTTTGAAAAATAAAATATTGAAATAAAAATTTATTTAAAAATGATTTAAAAATATTTACAAAATATTAGGGTTGTTACATGTACATAATATTTTCAAATTTAAATAAAACCAATCATATTTCCTTTCAAAACCATAGAAATCATTTTAAAATATTTATATATTGACCAACGGTGTCTGTATAAAATTTTCTATCCTATAGTCAAGTGATACGGATATTTATCATTTCAATCCGTAATTTAAATATATACGGGTATATATCATTTCAACCCGCAATCCCAAATTCAATTCAATTTGAAAATCACTCGGGTTTATCATTTAAATCCATAACGATTTTCTCCTATTCTACAGATCGTTCGGGTATGTATCATTTCAACCCATAGGGAATTCTATACTAATAGGGAACTTGTAGAGTGATAACAGATATGATAATAACATAACAGACATATATCATCAATAACAATATAATATAAACAACATGATATGTTGTCATATCCCAGAGGTGAACAGTTACCGATAATAGCATATATAACAATTTAAATAACTACAGCAGCATATTTCAATTGTCGTTTCAATTGAAATCAAATTTAATAAATACAAGAATGTTAATCATGAGTGATTTCTCACCTTTCGGGGCTAGAGGGACGAACAAAATGAGATGAGTTACGAATCCAAGCACGAATTCCAAATCAAAGCTAGATTGGCACGAATTCGACAGATAAGCTGATAAATAGGAATAGACGAATTCAAATTAGAACTGTATTTATAAAGATCCATTATATAAGTAAACTTGTATTTCAAAAATCATTGTTTTAAATTAGACATATATATTAAATCAAACATGTATTCATAAGATATTTTGAAATAAATACTTATATATATACTTCTTAAAAATGCAAGATACTTATATATATATATATATATTACAGGTAAATAGGCACAAGGAAGAAGTTGCAAAAAGATTTAGTCTTACAGACAACAAGTTTACTTTTTAGTTTGAATGACACTTTTTAGTGTAAACTGAAAATGATAGTTACAACTATCATTCTGTGATTTACACTGAAATTGTCCGTCAGCTTAAAAAACAAACTTCTTGTCCCTAAAACTAATTTTTTCTCTAACTTTTTCCTTGAGCCTAAAAACCCCTATATATTATGTATATTCATTTGAAAATATCAATACATAAATATATATTCAAATTACTATCATATCCCAAATATATATAAAATTTTATTCTAAACACATACACGCATATAAATCAACCTATCATATACCAACCATTATATAGTATGTATAAACTAACAAAATATAAACTATTATATATATATACACACACACACATATGTGTAAAATTTTCTTTACTGTAGAATTTACTAAAATATGAACATACTGTATATAAATATCTTTAAACACAGACATATATAAACCCATACAATCGTATAGATCGAACACTATTTAAATTTTTTAACAAATCATATACACGACACACAGAACACACACATAGTTTAGTTATACATATTAAATTTCAAACAAAATATATAACCAAACATATCTTTTAAAACTTATGTATACTGTATATCCAAAAGACTTATATATATATCTCTGTAAATAATTTCACTGACCTTATATAAAGCATATATATATTCAAACAGCTAACTATGTATATTATTATAGATAATGTAACAACCCGGGGTTTTGTAAAAATTAACTATCGTCATTAACGATTAATTTTTGCTGACTAATTGCTGTTAGGGTTTTTAATCGGGTGAAATTCTTTTAAAGAAAATGGATATAGAGTTAAACGGGCTTTAAATTGCAATCTAGGCCCAAGTTCTATGGTGCTGTGATAATTATCTAAGGCCGTTACCCATTCCTCTCTATTTCATTTCACTTGGTTAACCCTAAAATAAATGAAAGAAGTATAAATGGCGGCCATAATATTTTCGTGAGATCGAAGTGGGGCTTCGTGTGAACTGGGTCGCCGCTTCATCCCGATTACTTTGATGTTTGAGGCTAGCCCAGCTCGATTGCTGGTGTGCTCGGCTTCTTCTAAATTCGTCGACAAGGAGAGTGATCTTCTCTTCACTCACATCTAATTCTAGTCATTTTTGATGATTTATGGCTTGTTCAAATTCTTGACTTTTGTGTTTGATTATTTGAAATTGTCGAATGGTTATCTCGGCCATTCAATTTTGCTGTATTAGATGATTTCAGACCTCGTTCTCTGATTTCATGAAGTCTGATGGTGTAACGTCCCGGCTTTCTTTGCCCAGAAAGACGCATCATTATTAAGAAAGAAAGGGATAGAAGAAGAAAAGAAAAGAAGAAAGAACAACAACACATCACAAATCTCACAGCGGAACGAAAAATATATTATCACATAAGATATTACATAGTATCATATACATCAGAGTACACTATATATACATCACAGAATAGACAATTATAAACTTCTGTCTATTATACAACACAAGTACATCAGTACTATACAGACTAATACAAACACAGCGGAAACTCTATATATCTACTCGCTGAAGCCTCCTGCTCCACAGCTCCTCCAGTATTCGTCAAGATTAACCTGAATCCCTCGACTACTCAATACAATATTGAGTACCCAAGAGTTTAATAAAACAGAAAATAAACACTTGGGTCAGACATGGGTCTGGTGTGAGTAAATGGTTTAAATTGCTTAACTTTGAAAACCTTTGAAAACAAAAGTATCACGTAAGACTTCCCACAAATAAATATGGGTAAGTTTTTACCTTACGCTAACTAAATCATTTGATAGGAAATCCGATTGTATTATAATAGGGTCTAGGGTTTTCAAATAAATATGAAATAGCCAAAATTGTTACATTATTAAATTCCAGCATACTAGCCACAAAGTGGGTTATACACTCAAGTCCGTTGGCACTTATTGGATTTTGGATTCCATACAATGGCAGGGCTACGGGGGTACCGCCCGTCACAGTACGTGGCCTAGATCACCATACCGAGGAGTACGCCCGCTCCCCTGCAACACAAAGCCGGAACCATCCCTTACTGGATAATTCCGAACAAGACAATCCCGTAGTTGGCGCGACCAACCACACACTAAGCCGAATAAAATAAAGGGACCTCTAGACAGGGATCTATCTTGCTCTCAGTGGGTGCTACCCACGAAACCTTGCTGCACCTCTCCTGTTTTAGCCATTCCCGGTTGATGAGGCTTGAGGTTACGATTACCTTTAATCAGAACATATCACTTAGAATGCTCATCGTCCGCCTGACGATGTGCTGAAAGCATTCAATCCATACAAGTTCGTTCCGGGTTCGAACGAAACCGAAGGCATTATCTCGTTACACTCGTTTTGGAATCACCCTCAGAGTTAACGACAATAACCCTTGCACTCTGAATCTTCATCTTCACTTGAGATTCACGACTTATCGTTAATTTGGATCGATGTGGTATTCGGGTCTCCAGACCTGGAATACCGGTATACGGAAACCCGATCCCGGTCTCATCGAAATCTAAAACGTATCTTTTAAGGCCAAGTTGTTTAAAGGTTTAAACAATATAACTTATCTATATTCATACAGATAGATAATTCACAATTCACAACTGATAATCACATTATCAATTAAACAGATGATTCATAACCAAATAGGTAATCCATATCAACATCACAATAGTTAATCTATATTATCATCATAATGCAACCAAGCATTCATATCACACAACATCTTATCTCATTTCTGAGATTACATCCATTCAAGACAATCAATGTCATCCATTCTTATATAAGCAATGATTTACTTAATCACAACATAATTAATTTAAAATGAATTAAATTAACTATCTCTATCTTTAAGTAATTTAAAGTGAATTAAATTAATTACTTCATCTCTTAATTAATTTAAAGTAAATTAAATTAATTATTTTATTATAAATCTTACTTATATAATCATTAATTAATTACAAATAAATTAATTAATCTTTCTCTAATTATCCACTTTAATTAATCACCTTGATTAATCATTCCTTAATTACATTTAAGTAATTATCTTTAATTAATTTCACAAATTAATTATCCTTAATCCAATACAGTAATTAACCTTTAATTACTTCATTAATTAATTAATTATAATCAATTACTTTAATCCTTAACTAATTACAATTAATCACTTATCATTTGATTAATTAATCTTAATTAATCAACTCTTAATTACATCATTAATTATAAACTAATGATCCCTAATTACACCTTTAATTATTTATTAATTACATTAAGTAATTATTCTTAATTAATCCATAATTATTAATCACCTTTGACTAATCTAATCCAATACTTAACTTCCCATAATTACTTCCATTAATTAATTACCTTTTAATTAATTACCTTAACAAATAATTAATTACCTTATAATTAATCTTAATCCTTTAATTAACTTAATTAAATAATTTATTTAATTAATAACACTAAGTAATTAACCTTAATCACTTCTTATTTAATTACTTTCATAAAATATTTATCCTCTAATTACTTTATTAAATAATCTACCTTTACTTAATTACATCCAATAATTATTCCTTAATTACTTCAACAAGTAATTATACTAAATTAATTTATAAATGATTATCTCTAATTAATCATTAATTAATTAATTAATTAATTATTAATTTAACTTAATCATTTAAATTTTATTAAATGATTCTTAACTTACTATATTAAAGGTTCTAAATTAAGAACTATTATCTTAATTAAATCAATCATTTACCAATAACATTGATAATTAAAATAATTTAATTATCTAAATTTCTCTTTTCAAATTTAATTATCTTTAAATAAATCAACATTCTTAATACTTAAGAAAATTCTTATTTTAACTTATTACCAAATCTTAATCATTAAACCTTAATTAATTTAAAATATAAGATTTAGAAATAAATCATTAAACACATTTTAAATTAAACCTTTAAATCTTTAAAACTTTTCCCAAAGTTATCAAATAAAATTTAATACAAAATTTATTATTAAAATTCACTTATTTTATTTAAAAACTTTTACATTTCAAAATACAAGAACTTTGTTTAAAACATTAACTTAAAACGAATTAATTTTATAAACAAAACTTGTTTAACTTGTTTTAAAAACTTAGAAACATTTCAAAACAATTTCTTTTGTTTTAAAACTTTTTTTTTAAAACTTCCTGTCCCAATTTAAAACCCGCCCATACCAAAACCCGAGAGAATCCTTAGAATTCTCGAAGTAATTATCGAGTCACTCAACTAAGCTTCTTGCTTCGAGTCTTCCACGATGACAACGCGACTTCAACCCGAGTCACTCTCGTCTTCCTCCATTCTTCAACTTCCAGTGCACACGAACAAGCTCGTGCACGTGCACCATCACGGCAACCAACTCAGACCCCTCGCGACCACCTACACATGTCGGCGACCATCTCTTAACCAAAATCCGACCATCAGAGAAATTGTAGAAAACCCAAATCAAAAACAAGCTTTCGAGCTCAAACGCAAAAGAAATGTCGAATCTGAAAACGCCTCAAATTCCAAAATCTGATCACCAGAGAAGCTACGCCTCCGGCCACTACTCCATCCATACTCCACCTATTACCAATTCAATTCAGGGCAAGCTCGATCACTTAAAAAGGTCGCGGTGATAAATTCTTTTGATCACAGAAAAACTAGGGTTAAATATTTCAATCCTTAATTACTACTGCCTCACTGCATTAATCCATCAACTATCATTTTTTCCTGAATACTTGATCATCACTTCATCATCAAAGGAAACCATGGTCACTCCGACCTTCTAGATTAACAGTTCCAACCCCAAATGTGATTTCTGGTTAAACCAGAAATCCTCAATCAATTTCAAACTATAAATTCTAATTTGAGTTTTAAAATTCAAGTTTTTGTTTAAGTAATCGATTTCTAATCTTGGATCAAAGAAACTGGAAAATCAAATTTGACTTACATCAAGTTTGTTCTGTTATATTATTTGTTTTCCAGAGACCTTACAGTTTTATTTAAATTTAAATAAATTTTCAAACTATAACTTATGTTACATACCCATACTTTATTTGAATCTTAAACCTTAACAAGGATTTGAACATGAAAATCATGATTTTGATTAGGATTTAAACCTGGAATTCTAAAACAGGAAGAACACATCAAAACCCAAACATGCATTCAGAAACCATACATATTACAGAGAATTCCATCACAATGTCAATCACACAAACATACTTATACATGCATTCATACAACATTTCAGAAAATAAATCATCCATATCAAAAGTTTAAATCTGTTTTTAAAAATAAGATTTACTCACCTGGAATTATAAAATAGAGAAGAGATGACCACTTTGTTTCCAGGCTTGCATGTTTGAATTTAAGCTTGATTTCCTTTTTTGCTTGTTGAATTTTAAACCTTGCTGTTTGATCCCTGGTTACTAGTTGATAGATTTGAAACTGATTTGATCTTCTTTTGATTTGCAGTTAAATTCCCAGATTTTCCAGACTGATTTGTATTTGAGAAAATTTGAAACTTCTAATTGAATTTCACTGCATGTTAATTACTGAATTGTTTGCTTGATGAATCTGAATTGTATGTTGATGTTTTACATCCTGTTATTGATTTCATTTGAGTTTCCAGGTTTTCATCTTGTTTCAGATTGAATTCCAGGTTTCATTTGATTTACAGAGTTGTTTTGCATTTGTATTCATTTTGTGTTTGGGTTGAAAATGAAAAAAATATTTAGCTGAAGATTAAAACTCACGTTCTAATTTTACAATTAAAATTTTAAATTTAATTATCAAGGGAATAACACTTGTCACTTTAATGCTCTAATTTGCTTACACATATGCTATTTAATTTACATTTGTCTCTTACATCTATTAATAAGTTTACAAATGTTATATAAGGGTTATTTTAATGTTTAATTAATGTTTAACAATTGTTTACAAAAGTTATTATCTTATTTAATAATCTATTTAAACTATATACATGTATTTATGTAATATCCATATGATTATAAAATGTGTATACTTATCCTTTAATAAATATTCATATGAATTCAAGTAACTTATGTTTTAATCAAATATATATATATATATAACATATTTATAAATGCTTGAGAAATTGAGCTTAACTATATATATATTTTTACAAACCAATTTGAATTTTTAAAAGAGAAAAGATTATTAAAATGAACTTCTTATTTAAATCTTATTTAAACTTAAGCTTACATATATATTTTTAAATAAGAAATTATTCTTGTTATTTAAATTATAAATATCATTTTCAAAAGTATTAAGTCAAATTACAAATTTCCAAATTACAAATTATATAAATATTAAAGATTGAAAATACTTTATTAAATTCAGATTCAATATTCTTTCCATTCCAATATATACAAATATATATATATTCTAAATGAAAAGTATTTTTAACATTAGCTTGATAATTATCATATTGAATTTAATACATAACTTCAAATAACAATATATATATATCAATATATATACATTATAAATATAAACACTTATATTAGTTTTAGAAAGATAAATCTTTCCAATTAAAAATTGTTAGAAAAGATATTAATAAATATTTCAAATATTAATATGTTATTAGTTTTCAAAAGAAATAAATTTGCCAATTTAAAATATTATTAGCCTTTTAAAATGAATAAACTCATCAATTTATAAAATAAATCAACAAATCAATTTAATTATTAATAAAGATTATTAAATTGATATTGCTAAAATTCTGGGATATCACATTCCTTCCCCCTTAAAATAATTTCGTCCCCGAAATTTAAAAGCAAAGATAATTTAATAACCCAGCAAATTTTTTTTAATTTTAAATAGCAATCACACAATCAACTATTCATGATCAATCATAGCAACCATATTAATCAAACAAATTTAACTATCCAGACAAATTCTGGATAGAATTTCCTCGAGTTTCCCCAAGTATATATATATATACCGGGATACTCGTTCTACAGGATCTTAATTAACTATCTACAATAATCTAGAACCCCTTCCTTTCTAGATCACAAATCTGAACAAGATATCAGAATAAACTCAAAACCATCTCAACTACCAAATCCTTCTGAACTGCTGATTTCATCACCCGATGAATCATACACATATTCCTCAGAGATACGTGAAATAAAATGAATTCCAGTTATCCGAACTGGCAACTCAATCCTATAGATCAAAGAACTAATCCTTTTGAGAACATAGAAAAATCTCATAATACTTCCGGAGCTAGCTTTCCATTCTTACCAAATCTTATATCTCCTTTAATCGGAGAAAACTTAAGCAATATCCAATTTCAACTTCAAATTCCAAATTCCATCAATTCTTAACTGCATAACTCCTTTGACGATCCTGAGTCACTTCATCCTTCCTGATCAGCTTAACTCTTGCTGATGCCTCTCGAAACAGACTAGACCAACATCATACCAATCTCTGGATTCTACTCAACAAAATGGTTCTTTCAAAAATACACCAAAATCCAGAACACAACTCTACTCCACAATCATTAGAGCACTATGAACTACTTCTCTTATCTGAAACAGCTAAAACAGTTGTACTAGACAACCTTACCCCCAGATTCTGAAAATTCCTTCACACTTAGAGATACACTTGAATTTCCTATAGAAATCCTCTACTCCAAGAAAATTACAACTCCCGGTTGCCCCCATTCTAGAATAGCTGCTATCTTGCTTTCGCTGCACAACTTTGATTTGGAATAGATGAGAATGTCATCGGAGAAACTCGAGCACAAACTTGATCATCAAAAGTTCATCAGACCATAAAATCTTATCGACTCCATTCCATTTGGTCAAAACATCCTAGCAGAATCCCCTCTAGAAAATTAGGACTGATCAATCCCTCTCCAAAGAATCCTGAGCTGCTTCACCAAATTATTCTCTAGGAGACATCCTTCTTGTAACGACCCGCCATTTTGGACCATTCGCATCCATTATAAGTGAATAGGTAGACACTCATGCCGGAGTTGAATTGCTCAAAATACCGCGTTGTTAATTTAAATTGGCAAAACTGAACATATACAGTAAATAAATAATCACAGATCACAGACACAGAGTAATAATTGCAGCGGAAATAAAAGAGATAGTAGTTCATGAAGCTACTATATGAATATATAAATACATCAGAGTTTACAACAGAAGAGTAATACGATACATCAGAGTTAAACTAGATACAACGGAAGAGTAACAGATACAAATCAGAATACATCACTGGAATCACCGAATATCTGAAAGCTGGATAGATAGCTGGATCTCCAAGCGAAGCTCCAACTCCAAAGGTGAGTCTCGAAAGCTGAACTACTCAGTCTGACCCGAGCGTAAAGCAAAAACACAAGACACTCGAGTCAGGATTAACATTCTTATATTAATAAATCCAACTCAAGTGAAATAGCAATTGAAATACAAGTAACTCAAAGGATGTTTGGAATAACCATCCTTTAAGGATCCGTTAAACTATCTACTAGGTAGTAATGTACGCTAAGTAGATAATGTCTATCAGTAATATAAAGATATCAAAGTAGGGTTAAGCAGGGCCCATACACCTCTTAACCTGTTTATTCCCAAAAGCATATACAAGACCGTAGTTTCCCCAAAACCGGAAGTCACCAGAGGGCAATCCATATACTAAAGGTACAAATCAAAATCGTAGTGGTCGCGAATAGGATAATCAGTATGACAAGGTACATGAGGCGATACCAACTAGGATACTAGTAGTTGCGTGATCCGGACTGATGTTGGGCATAGCAGCTACTACCCCAACACCGCGAAACAACACTCCCATAATCGAGGGGTGCACCCAAATCGAATCACAAAAGTAATAGATATGGTAACGAAGAAGTGTGTCCGCTAGAGGTGGCGAACCTCAATGGCCCGGCGCGGCTCCTGTTTTAGTCATGTCAAGGGTCATCCAAAATCGTTCTCTTTCTTCAGTCAACGCGTTCACCAAAACCATCCACTTCGTTCTGGATCAACACTCCGCGTATAATTATTAAAGTGGTTTCGGTTCAGATAGAGATTATATCCATTACCGATCCCGGTCCCTTTAATAACTTTCGTAATTATTACACCGATTGGTCGTTTATATATTTCAAAAACCAAATCAATTTCAATTTCAAATAGAATTCATAAATCAACATTTCATTTGTCTTTCTAAAACAATTTCCAAATTTTCGTTTCAAACTTTCAAATTATCATTTCAAAATCTTATAATTCAAATTAAATTTCTATTTAAACAATCCAAATATTAACTCAAGTTCGAATATAAGTTTCATTTCGAAAACATTTAAATTAATTTAATTTAACATTTAAATCAATTTAAATTCATTTATCAATTTCATTCAATATCGTTAAATTAATTTATCATTCAAAACAATTTCCATTAAATTTCCAAATCATTACATCAATTTCTTAAATTCAACTTCATTAAATCAAAACTTACAATTTTGAATTAAATTCAATTAATCAAATCAATTCTTTCAATTACAAATCTTACATTAATTCCAAATTATCACATTTTCATTTCTTGTTAAAGAAATTCCATTTCACTTATTTACTTTCTTAAATAATTTTCCAAAACTTAATTAATAATAAAGAAAACCCAATTTCAGTTATTTACGAAGTAAAATTCACTTATTCAAAGTCTAATTTTCATATTAAAGAATTCAATTCGATTTAATCATTAAATAATTTAATCTTATTCAATTATTAAATAATTCAAAATTCAAAACTTAATTATTAAAATTTCAAGGTTTAATAATTTCAAACTTAATTATTTAAATCATTTCAAAGTTTAATAATTTCAAACTTAATTATAATTTCAAACTTAATTCAATCATTTCTCAAATTTAAACAGTATTCATTCATCAATTACATTGTTAATAATTTGTTTCAGATTATTAAATATTAACATTTTCTTTCCATAAAAAAATATTCCAATTTCAACTTCATTTCAAAACTATATTCTTTATTCAAATAAAATCTTCGTTTATCTTTAAATCAAATTATTGACCAATCGGTTTTATTAGATTTTCTATCCTAGGTCAAAAATTCAATTTTGGGTATTTATCATTTCAACCCGATTCCAATTCAATTCAAAATCAAAACATAACAAAGGGAACTTGCAGTGTGATAACTGGGATGGTGTCAAAGTAAATAAACAAGCAATAACGACAATCAATAACAATCCAATAATCAATTCAAATAATCCCGAAATAACCGTATTAATTCGCATTGTTATTTGTACGAATTAATATAATTATTTCTAGAATCTACGCTATCATTTCATGTAGATTAAAGATTATTACATCACGGTTTTTCACTTGTCATCTATTACGATTACATACATCATCAGTTTAACAACATACATTCAGTGGTTCAAAGTGTAATTAAACAAATCCTATGTGTTAATAAATTTAACAGTTTAAAGGGGTCATATTATACAAATGTCAGATAATCAAATTTAACATTTAACTATCCTATATCAAGTTCAATTTCATACTATTTATCATTTTAACATTAACAATTTAACGTCCAATATAAACATCAACAATCAATCAATTTCAGCCAAACTGTATTATCATTGCATAAATAATTAACAGATAATGGTGTCAGATATCACAGGTGAACTGATACAGGTAATAGCATATATAACAGTGTAATTAACTAACAGCAGCATATTTCAATTGTCGTTTCAATTGAAATCAAATTTAATTAATAAAGAACGTTAATCGTGAGTGAGTGCTCACCTTTCGAGGCTAGAGAGGATTTGACAAGGAAACGAGCTACGAATCCGAAGCAAAGCGAGGTTGGCACGAATAAGATGGATAACTGATAGATATGGAACCAATGAACGATTAGATTCGGTTGATATAAATTGAACTAAATATATATTATATCGACATATATATATATATATATATCATACAATTTGAGATAACTACTTGTATATATACTAACATATCAACTGTCATCAAAACAACTTATATTTATATACATACTTATATATAAAATCATTCTGTAAACAAAATATGTGAAATCATAATTATAACAATTTGTGTATATAATATCATGCTGCAAACTATACGTATTTAAATTTATATATGCTCAAAATTTCGTACTATGCAAATCACATCTATTTAATGCCCAGAGATACATGTCTAAAATCAACAAATCTTTTCACTTAAAACCAAAATCTTTTTATATGTATATGCACGTTTGGCTACTGTATAATAATATAGATAGTACTTATTTGATATTCATACACTAGTTGACCAACACTAAACAAAGTATGCAGACACACAATAAAATGAAATCTTTATCTATATACTAAACAAAGAAACCGATATATATGAGTGTAATACTGCAGCTCATATCTGTATATATGCATATATCATTGAAATCATTTATTCACAAAATATACATGAAAGCAGCTAATATATAAATACCCATATATTAATACATACGTACCAAATATATATAAAGGTATATAACTACACACATAACTATATATACTTGAAGAGTTTTGTAAGCAACAGACAACATATTATATATACTAACTTATGTAAGTTATATGTAAGAACAGACCCAATATATACAATAGCTTATTTAGCAGTCATACTATTATAAAGTTTTACATATACTAGCGACAGTTATTATAGATAATACAACTCAGATTTAAAACAAAGAGGCTCGGGAAGAATGAAAAGATGGAGCGGTGCTGAGTCGGCGGTTGCAGGCGAAGGTTCAGGCGGAGGTTGCGGCCTTGGTGGGTAGGTGTTTCGACGTGGGTCCTCTGTTCCGGGGAGGAGGCGAGTTGCAGTAAAGCTCGGTGATGAGAAGAATGGTGGAGAGATGGGTGTACGCATCCGCGAGAGGGAGGGGACGTGTAGCATGGTCGGAGGTGGTGGATCGGGTGGTGAAGTTCATGGGGTTGGTTGCATGCGCGGCATGTGATGGATGTGAGGCTCACGTGGGCTGCTGTGGTGGGGACAGCTGAGGGCGGAGGTCAGGGCGGCAGGTGGCTGTCGTGGGATGTGGGCTAGGTGGAGGCGGTGGCAGCACGAGCGAGGAGGTGGGGAAGTTGGTGGTGGGGTGACGTGGCAAAGGAGGATTGAGAATGGAAGCAGAGGTTTGGCTAAGATGAAGATAAACAATGGTTTTATTTCTTTTGCAAATGAACAGAGCAATTATAATTATGAATCAACGTAAGATTTATGTTGAAAAGTGGAGATGTTAAAGTTACTGCTACTGCTGGAATGCTAAAAGTTTGTGACCATTTAAATTCAACCGGTGGAAACTGAATGGTTATTGCAAACGAAAAGACGTACCGATGTGGTTAACCGTTGGAAATTTGAATGGACACCGGAAGCCAAAAGGCATGAAACGGTTACCGATACGGTAGGCGTTACGCAAAGTGCAACGTACACCGGAACTCCGAATTTGACAATCGAATATACCGTAGAGATCGGCACGACGAGACGATCAAAACGGTATATAGAAATCAGTGGTACGATCATCCGATAAAAATCGATATCGGTACCAGAATACTGCTATTTTGCAGAAAATAAGAACGACGGAGCCAAAGATGTCCGAATTTGGAAAAACGACAAACTGAAATCTTGCTCATAAGATGATTTAGAATTTTTCTATGTAAAGATATTTAGGTTTCGAAAATATTTTATTTTCACTGCTTTTTAACTGATTAAATTGAAGTGAATTTACGCGCGAAATAAATTTTCGTATTTTCGGACGAAAATTTACCAGTTGCTATGTTTAACTAGACGTATTCCAAATATAAAATTTTTATTTCAAAATTTTATCGTTTAAAATTTCACAAAATTTCAACTAATTACGCTATTAAACAGTTGAAATTTTACGGGTCGTTACACTTCTACTAAGCTGAACTTCTGGTAACTTCATGAATCAAGTCGATACGGAATCTCAATCTCCAATAATCTCAAGAGAACACTCAAACAATCGCAAGTCACTTTTGCGATCAGCCCAGCTTAATTTCCAAAGATAACTGTTCTCTCTTCACTAATCAGAACAGCTTACACTTATCTATCCAATTCATCGAAGAAATGGATTCACTCAGTTGCTTCTAGACTCCATCTCTAGAAAAACTGCTCAGACAGAAACTTCCTGCCAACACAGAACACTCCAAGCCGCACTGCTGCCACAGACGCCAAAGACTTCTTATCCGAAACTCCTCGAGAAACTCGGACCTCAAAGCAAACAGAAACACCCCACTGGACTCAGCCACAACACCGAAGCAGACACTCTTCCTTAAACTTACATCTTCAGAAACGTCCATAGTCACTGCGTCTCACTATACAGCTACTACTTCTTGAAGTTACCAAAATACTATAACTCGCTTCAGCTCATCCAATAGATCTACTCTATTCATCCAACTTCAAAGATAAACTCCGAACCTTAACAGTTCCTTCGGAGATTGATGAAATCTTTACACCATAACAAAGTTCACTCGAGACAGTATTAGATCTACAGTCTCGACAGATACACTTCCAATCACAACACTCAAACTCTAACCATTGGTAATTGTGTTACACACACTACTACCCTATCTACCTTTATAACTTATATTGGAAAACCTGAACAGGTAATCCAACAAATAGGTAGAAATATATATATATATATTTAAAATGATACTTTTTATATAGAAATTATTTCTGGGTAAAATTATTTCATCTACCTCTTTAAAACAATATTGTGTCCGTTGGCCTGGTTCAAGTGTTTAGAGATCCCTATCAATAACGTTAGCTACTCGTATTGACCAGAATCCATATACCACTCAACCGATCAATTAACACAATATAAAACCATTTTTATATAATTAACAATTACGCGCTCTCAAGATAGACACCCTTCAGAGCCTAGGTATTCACTCAACCTACAGCTCTGATACCAAATGTAACGTCCCGGCTTTCTTTGCCCAGAAAGACGCATCATTATTAAGAAAGAAAGGGATAGAAGAAGAAAAGAAAAGAAGAAAGAACAACAACACATCACAAATCTCACAGCGGAACGAAAAATATATTATCACATAAGATATTACATAGTATCATATACATCAGAGTACACTATATATACATCACCGAATAGACAATTATAAACTTCTGTCTATTATACAACACAAGTACATCAGTACTATACAGACTAATACAAACACAGCGGAAACTCTATATATCTACTCGCTGAAGCCTCCTGCTCCACAGCTCCTCCAGTATTCGTCAAGATTAACCTGAATCCCTCGACTACTCAATACAATATTGAGTACCCAAGAGTTTAATAAAACAGAAAATAAACACTTGGGTCAGACATGGGTCTGGTGTGAGTAAATGGTTTAAATTGCTTAACTTTGAAAACCTTTGAAAACAAAAGTATCACGTAAGACTTCCCACAAATAAATATGGGTAAGTTTTTACCTTACGCTAACTAAATCATTTGATAGGAAATCCGATTGTATTATAATAGGGTCTAGGGTTTTCAAATAAATATGAAATAGCCAAAATTGTTACATTATTAAATTCCAGCATACTAGCCACAAAGTGGGTTATACACTCAAGTCCGTTGGCACTTATTGGATTTTGGATTCCATACAATGGTAGGGCTACTGGGGTACCGCCCGTCACAGTACGTGGCCTAGATCACCGTACCGAGGAGTACGCCCGCTCCCCTGCAACACAAAGCCGGAACCATCCCTTACTGGATAATTCCGAACAAGACAATCCCGTAGTTGGCGCGACCAACCACACACTAAGCCGAATAAAATAAAGGGACCTCTAGACAGGGATCTATCTTGCTCTCAGTGGGTGCTACCCACGAAACCTTGCTGCACCTCCCCTGTTTTAGCCATTCCCGGTTGATGAGGCTTGAGGTTACGATTACCTTTAATCAGAACATATCACTTAGAATGCTCATCGTCCGCCTGACGATGTGCTGAAAGCATTCAATCCATACAAGTTCGTTCCGGGTTCGAACGAAACCGAAGACATTATCTCGTTACACTCGTTTTGGAATCACCCTCAGAGTTAACGACAATAACCCTTGCACTATGAATCTTCATCTTCACTTGAGATTCACGACTTATCGTTAATTTGGATCGATGTGGTATTCGGGTCTCCAGACCTGGTGTAACGACCCGACTTCCTATGCCCAGAAAGTCGCATCATTATGAAGAAAGAAAGGGGTAGAAAATAGAAAAGAAGAGAAGAAAGAAAGAAACAACAACAACGATCTCACAGCGGAACGAATAAATTATATTAATAACATAAACTATTACATAGTATACAACACTTATCAGAGTTTACACAACTATACAACACATACTAGACAGTTATAAAACATCTGTCTAGACATTACAACTCAAATACAATACAAGACTCTAACACAGATATCAACACAGCGGAATACTATATCTACGAACGCCGAAGCCTCCTGCTCCATTGCTCCTCCACAATTCGTCAAAGCTAAACCTGAATCCCTTGGCTACTCGTAAAAATTTGAGTACCCAAGAGTTTATAAAACAGAAATAAACACTTGGGTCAGACATGGGTCTGGTGTGAGTAAACGGGTTAAAATTGTTTAACTTCAAAACCTTTTGAAAACAAAGGTATCACGTAAGACTTCCCACACATAAACATGGAAAAGTTTTTACCTTACGCTAACCAAAACATTTGATAGGAAATCTGATTGTATTATAATAGGGTCTAGGGTTTTCAAGTAAAATACAGAAATAGCTGAAATGCTTACATCTCACATTCCAACATAGTTGGGCACAACTAATACGTACGGCACTTATTGGAGTTTGGATTCCATACAATGGCAGGGCTACTGGGGTACCGCCCGTCACAGTACGTGGCCTAGATCACCGTACCGAGGAGTACGCCCGCTCCCCTGCAACACAAAGCCGGAACCATCCCTTACTGGATAATTCCGAACAAGACAATCCCGTAGTTGGCGCGACCAACCACACACTAAGCCGAATAAAAGAAAAGGGACCTCTAGACAGGGATCTATCTTGCTCTCAGTGGGTGCTACCCACGAAACCTTGCTGCACCTCCCCTGTTTTAGCCATTCCCGGTTGATGAGGCTTGAGGTTACGATTACCTTTAATCAGAACATATCACTTAGAATGCTCATCGTCCGCCTGACGATGTGCTGAAAGCATTCAATCCATATAAGTTCGTTCCGGGTTCGAACGAAACCGAAGGCATTATCTCGTTACACTCGTTTTGGAATCACCCTCAGAGTTAACGACAATAACCCTTGCACTCTAAATCTTCATCTTCATTTGAGATTCACGACCTATCGTTAATTTGGATCGATGTGGTATTCGGGTCTCCAGACCTGGAATACCGGTATACGGAAACCCGATCCCGGTCTCATCGAAATCCAAAACGTATCTTTTAAGGCCAAGTTGTTTAAAGGTTTAAACAAATTTAACTTATCTATATTCATACAGATAGATAATTCACACATCACAATTGATAATCACATTATCATTTAAACAGATGATTCATAATCAAATAGGTAATCCATATCAACATCACAATAGTTAATCTATATTACCATTATAATGCAACCAAGCATTCATACCACACAACATTACTTATCTCATTTCTGAGATAACATTCATTCTAGTCAATCAATGTCATTCATTCTTATATAAGCAATGATTTACTTAATCATAACATAATTAATTTAAAATGAATTAAATTAACTATTTCTATCTTTAATTAATTTAAAGTGAATTAAATTAATTACTTCATTATAAACCTTACTTATATAATCATTAATTAATTATAAATTAATTAATTAATCTTCCTCTAAATTTCCACTTTAATTAATCACCCTGATTAATTATACTTTAATTACATTTAAGTAATTATCTTTAATTAATTTCACAAATTAATTATTCTTAACCAATACAGTAATTAACCTTTAATTACTTCATTAATCAATTGATTATAATTAATTACTTTAATTCTTAATTAATTACAATTAATTAGTTAATTACTTATCTTAATTAATTACTTCTTAATTAATTATAATAACCTTGATTAATTAATCTAATTAATTAATCTTTAATTACTTCATTAAGTAATTATTAATCAATTTAAACTAACAAATAATTCTTAATTAATTACTTTATTAATTAATTACTTTTTTAATTGATTACACTTAGTAATTAATCTTAAATTAAACACATTTAATTAATCACATTAATTAATTAACTAAAATAATTAAGTAATTAACTCTTAATTACTTACATAAGTAATTATCCTCTAATTACTTCATTAAATGATCTTTCTTAACTAATTACCTTAACGAGTAATTAATCCCATCATTAAATAATTCTTAATTCTTTAATTAATTAATTATTCCATAATTAATTAACTTCAAACAATTAACTTAATTAATTCCTTAACTGATAATATTAAGTGATTACCCATTAATCACCTCAGCTAATTGCTCCCATGAGTAATTTACTCCTCCTAATTACTTTAAGTAATTATCCATAAATTACTTCATTAAGAAATTTACTCACTTAATTATAAATTGATTATCTTAAATTAATTAGACTAATTAATTAATCTAAAATTAATTACAATAATTAATTAACTAATTAATCATCTCTTAATCTCTAATTAATTCATTAACCATCCACTAATTACTTCATTAAGTAATTATCTTTAATTTCAATTAAGTAATTAAGCTTTAATTTAATTATTAATTATCCTTAATTAAACTCAAATTTATTTACTTTATTAAACCCATTTAAAAATCAATTTTTGAAATATGATTTTATTTATAAACAACAATTCAAACACCTAATTTAAACACACTTAAAATCTTTGAATATCATTCCAAATATGTTTGATTTAAATTAAATAAACAATAATTTAACTTTGGAAATCCCAAATTTTATATCTTTAAACTTATTCATTTAAATATATTTTAAATCTAATTGAAACATTCCTTTATAATTACTTTGAATATAACTTTAACTTGAAAACATTTTTAAAATCAAGCTATCAGTTTAAAACCCAGATCAACCCGAGTAAACTCCACGAAAACACTATCCTTTCCCGAGTCTACCCCAAGTCCATGCGAAAGCCTATCAGCTTCGAGTCGTAACCCCAAATACTCGAACCATCACCGAGACGAACTCGTCTTCCCCAAACGCGAAAAACCCAGTCAACCCAAATGTGCACATGTGCACATGCACGAAACTTCCGGCCACCACCCATCGTCACCACGATCATCCACAAGTCATCGACAACCTACTCTTGAAGTTCGACCACCCAGCTCGCCATTTCCATCAGCCAATCGGAAACGAGACTCCTCGTTCAAAAACAGGAACGAATGCATTCGACAATTCCTCTCGCCGTCGATGATCACAGCCTCGATAAACTCTGCCGTCTTCACCCTAGCTTCGACTCGACCTCTCACACCTCCTGTATCTTCGCGAACGATTCCGATCCACCCTAGCCTCCGTTCGAACCCCTTCAAAGACGACCACTTCAACCAGCCCAAAACCCTACACTATCAATTTCCCACCGCCTCGACCATCAATAAATCGCCTGGCCATTTTTCCTAGTATCTATGATACACCAACCACCTCCGGTTACAAGCTCGACGACCATCATTACCTTGATTATCGGAAATTGATAAAAGTACCCATAACGTTCATCTCGAAAATCCTCATTGATTAACAATCTAAAAATCATGATAAGTATTTTAAAATTCGTGATTTGCAAACACGAATTCACTTATGTAATTTAAATCAAGAATTAAGACTGTTGATTTTTAACATAAAATTGGGTTTCAATGTAATTTCCCTTTTTAAAATTTATTTGTTGAATTAAAAGTCTTAAAACTATTTTTAAAATCATCTTCATATCCTAACAAACAACTTCCATCTATATACCAAAATCTAATATTGAGTAGATTGAGATATTCGAATTTTTGAAGGCAAAAAGATCATAGACTGGAACATAGAGAACCTGATATATGTATAAACAGACATCCCACATACACATGCATACAAATTCAGATAAATTCGAGCTAAAGGATTCAATATAAACCAATACCATCACATGCATTTTTGGTTTAAAACCAGATTAAACTGTTTTTTTAAAATTTGTTTACTCACCAGTTTATGCAGAGAACAGAGACAGAGAACAGTAAATAGATTTGTTCCATGCTTGCATATTCCAGACTGCTATTTGTTTTGAACTTCTTTTCAATTTGCTTTGATGATCTTTAATCTTTGAGTTGCTTGATTTCAGGTTATTTGTTGATAGATTATACTTGAAAATTTTGAAACAATTGTGGCCTCTGACTTTTGATTTCTTTTAGACTTGAGTTTCCAGATTTTTACTTCTCTTTGCATTTTGATTTCCAGGGTTTCATTCTTCTTTGATTCCAGGTTTTATTTTTCTTAGATCTATTTTGTTTTAATCGAATAATGAGAAGAAGGATTTTTAGAACTGAAAAATGAATACATATCTTCTTTCATATGTTTTTAATTGATTTATTTTAATTCAAAAAAAGTAAATGTGGACATTTGTCCTTCTTAGAGGTTAATTAACTTACACATATGCCTATTTTCTTTACAAGTGTCTTATAAGTGTTATTTAATGTTTACAAGTGTTAATACTTCATTATTGATTTACAAGTGTTAATTCTTTTCTTTATTAATTTATTTAAGTTATACATATTTATTTATGAAATATTTACAAGTATAAAATGTATTTATCTTTTATAAATTAAGCTTCTACATTTCTAATACATATATATATTATAATTTGAAAACATAACTTTTATTTAACTTAAAGACTCCCTATTTATAATATATATATACCAATATATATATATATATACATTATAAATATAAACATTTATATAAGTTTTAGAAAGATAAATCTTCTCAATTTAAAATTGTTAGAAAAGATATTCCCAAATTAAAATGTTATTAGTTTCCAAAGAAATAAACTTGCCAATTTAAAATATTATTAACATTTAAAATGAATAAGCTTGTCCATTTATAAAATAAAATCATCAAATCAATTTAATTATTTATAAAGATTATTAAATTGATATTGCCAAAATTCCGGGATATCACATTCCTTCCCCCTTAAAATAATTTCGTCCCCGAAATTTAAAAGCAAAGATAATTTAATAACCCAGCAAAATTTTAAATTTTAAACAGCAACAATACATATCAATCATATTCTAACAACCATAGCAAACAATTTAATCAAACAAATTTAACTATCCAGTCAAAATCTGGATAGAATTTACTCGAGTTTCCCCAAGTATATATATATACCGGGAGACTCGTTCTACAGGATCTAAACTAACTATCTACAATAATCTAGAAGTCCTTCCTTTCTAGATCACAAATCTGAACAAGATATCAGACTAAACTCAAAACCATCTCAACTACCAAATCCTTCTGAACTGCTGATCCCACAACCAATGACAGATCAAACACGTATTCCCTCAGAGATACGTGAAATAAAATGAATTCCAGTTATCCGAACTGGCCATTTAATCCTATAGATCAAAGAACTAATCCTCTTGGGAACATAGGAAAATCTCATAATACTTCCGGAGCTAGCTCTCCAGTCTTACCAAATCTTATATCTCCTTTGATTGGAGAAAACTTAAACAATATCCAAATTTCAACTTCAAATTCCAAATTCCATCCATTCTTAACTATTTAACTCTTTTGACGATCCTGAGTTACTTCATCCTTCCTGATCAGCTTAACTCTTGCTGATGCCTCTTGAAATAATCTAGACCAACATCAAATCAATTTCAGGATCCTACTCAACAAAATGGTTCCCAAAATATGCCGAAATCCAAAACACAACTCTACTCTACAAACATTAGAGAACTTCGCACTACCTCTCCTATCTGAAATAGTCAAAACAGTTGCACTTGACAACTTTACCTCCAAATCCCGAAAATTTCTTCACACTTAGAGATACACTTGAATTTCCTATAGAAATCCTCTACTCGAAGAAAATTACAACTCTCGGTTGCTTCCACTCTAGAATAGCTGCTATCTTGCTTTCGCTGCACAATTCTGATCTTGAACAGATGAGAATGCCATCGGAGAAATTCGAGCACAAACTTGATCATCCACAGTTCACCATATCTATAAAATCTTAGTGAACCATTCTACTTGGTCAAAATACCTTAACAGAATCCTCACCAGAAAATTAGGTGTGGTCAATCCCTCTCCAAAGAATCCTGAGCTGCTTCACCAAATTATTCTCTAGGAGACATCCTTCTACTAAGCTGAACTTCTGGTAACTCCACAAATCAAGTCGATACGGAATCTCAATCTCCAATAATCCCAAGAGAATACTCAAATAATCGCAAGTCTCTTTTGCGATCAACCCGACCTAACTTCCACAGATAACTGTTCTCTCTTCACTAATCAGAACAGCTTATATTTGACTAACCAATCCATCGAAGAAATGGATTCACTCTACTGCTTCTGAACTTCACCTTCAGAAAAACTGCTCAGCCAGAAACTTTCTGCCAACATAGAACACTCCGAGTCGCACTGCTGCCACAAACCAAAGACTTCTTATCCGAAACTCCTCGAGAAACTCGGACCTCAAAGCAAATAGAAACACCCCACTGGACTCAGCCACAACACTGAAACAGACTCACTTCTTCAAACTTGTTCCAGAAGAAACATCTTCAGAAACGTCCATAGCCACCGTGTCTCATCACACAGCTACTACTTCCTGAGGTTACCAAAATACCATCACTCTCTTCAGCTCATCCAATAGATCTACTCTATTCATCCAACTTCAAAGATAAACTCTAAACCATAACTGGTTTCCTTCAGAGATCGGTGAAATCTTTACACCACAACAAAGTTTACTCGAGACGGTATTTGGTCTACAGTCTCGTCAGATATACTTCCAACTTCAACACTCAAATTCTAACTATTGGTAGTCGTGTTACTCACACTACCACCTTATCTACCTTTATAACTTATATTGGAAAACCCGAACAGGTAACCCAACAAATAGGTAGAAATATATATATATTTAAAATGATATTTTTTATATAGAAATTATTTCGGGTAAAATTATTTCATTTACCACTTTAAAACAATATTGTGTCCGTTGGCCTGGTTCAAGTGTTTAGAGATCCCTATCAATAACGTTAGCTACTCGTATTGACCAGAATCCATATACCACCTAACCGATCAATTAACACAATATAAAACCATTTTATATAACTAACAAATACGCGCTCTCGTATATATATACTCAGACTCAACAGGTTGCTACAGATCCTATTTCTAATGAACAATCCTTCCGAACCTAGGTATTCACTCAACCTAGTGTTCTGATATTCACTTAACCAAAAGCTTAGGCATTCGCTCAACCTATGCTCTGATACCATATGTAACGACCCGACTTCCTATGCCCAGAAAGTCGCATCATTATGAAGAAAGAAAGGGGTAGAAAATAGAAAAGAAGAGAAGAAAGAAAGAAACAACAACAACGATCTCACAGCGGAACGAATAAATTATATTAATAACATAAACTATTACATAGTATACAACACTTATCAGAGTTTACACAACTATACAACACATACTAGACAGTTATAAAACATCTGTCTAGACATTACAACTCAAATACAATACAAGACTCTAACACAGATATCAACACAGCGGAATACTATATCTACGAACGCCGAAGCCTCCTGCTCCATTGCTCCTCCACAATTTGTCAAAGCTAAACCTGAATCCCTTGGCTACTCGTAAAAATTTGAGTACCCAAGAGTTTATAAAACAGAAATAAACACTTGGGTCAGACATGGGTCTGGTGTGAGTAAACGGGTTAAAATTGTTTAACTTCAAAACCTTTTGAAAACAAAGGTATCACGTAAGACTTCCCACACATAAACATGGAAAAGTTTTTACCTTACGCTAACCAAAACATTTGATAGGAAATCTGATTGTATTATAATAGGGTCTAGGGTTTTCAAGTAAAATACAGAAATAGCTGAAATGCTTACATCTCACATTCCAACATAGTTGGGCACAACTAATACGTACGGCACTTATTGGAGTTTGGATTCCATACAATGGCAGGGCTACTGGGGTACCGCCCGTCACAGTACGTGGCCTAGATCACCGTACCGAGGAGTACGCCCGCTCCCCTACAACACAAAGCCGGAACCATCCCTTACTGGATAATTCCGAACAAGACAATCCCGTAGTTGGCGCGACCAACCACACACTAAGCCGAATAAAAGAAAAGGGACCTCTAGAAAGGGATCTATCTTGCTCTCAGTGGGTGCTACCCACGAAACCTTGCTGCACCTCCCCTGTTTTAGCCATTCCCGGTTGATGAGGCTTGAGGTTACGATTACCTTTAATCAGAACATATCACTTAGAATGCTCATCGTCCGCCTGACGATGTGCTGAAAGCATTCAATCCATATAAGTTCGTTCCGGGTTCGAACGAAACCGAAGGCATTATCTCGTTACACTCGTTTTGGAATCACCCTCAGAGTTAACGACAATAACCCTTGCACTCTAAATCTTCATCTTCATTTGAGATTCACGACCTATCGTTAATTTGGATCGATGTGGTATTCGGGTCTCCAGACCTGGAATACCGGTATACGGAAACCCGATCCCGGTCTCATCGAAATCCAAAACGTATCTTTTAAGGCCAAGTTGTTTAAAGGTTTAAACAAATTTAACTTATCTATATTCATACAGATAGATAATTCACACATCACAATTGATAATCACATTATCATTTAAACAGATGATTCATAATCAAATAGGTAATCCATATCAACATCACAATAGTTAATCTATATTACCATTATAATGCAACCAAGCATTCATACCACACAACATTACTTATCTCATTTCTGAGATAACATTCATTCTAGTCAATCAATGTCATTCATTCTTATATAAGCAATGATTTACTTAATCATAACATAATTAATTTAAAATGAATTAAATTAACTATTTCTATCTTTAATTAATTTAAAGTGAATTAAATTAATTACTTCATTATAAACCTTACTTATATAATCATTAATTAATTATAAATTAATTAATTAATCTTCCTCTAAATTTCCACTTTAATTAATCACCCTGATTAATTATACTTTAATTACATTTAAGTAATTATCTTTAATTAATTTCACAAATTAATTATTCTTAACCAATACAGTAATTAACCTTTAATTACTTCATTAATCAATTGATTATAATTAATTACTTTAATTCTTAATTAATTACAATTAATTAGTTAATTACTTATCTTAATTAATTACTTCTTAATTAATTATAATAACCTTGATTAATTAATCTAATTAATTAATCTTTAATTACTTCATTAAGTAATTATTAATCAATTTAAACTAACAAATAATTCTTAATTAATTACTTTATTAATTAATTACTTTTTTAATTGATTACACTTAGTAATTAATCTTAAATTAAACACATTTAATTAATCACATTAATTAATTAACTAAAATAATTAAGTAATTAACTCTTAATTACTTACATAAGTAATTATCCTCTAATTACTTCATTAAATGATCTTTCTTAACTAATTACCTTAACGAGTAATTAATCCCATCATTAAATAATTCTTAATTCTTTAATTAATTAATTATTCCATAATTAATTAACTTCAAACAATTAACTTAATTAATTCCTTAACTGATAATATTAAGTGATTACCCATTAATCACCTCAGCTAATTGCTCCCATGAGTAATTTACTCCTCCTAATTACTTTAAGTAATTATCCATAAATTACTTCATTAAGAAATTTACTCACTTAATTATAAATTGATTATCTTAAATTAATTAGACTAATTAATTAATCTAAAATTAATTACAATAATTAATTAACTAATTAATCATCTCTTAATCTCTAATTAATTCATTAACCATCCACTAATTACTTCATTAAGTAATTATCTTTAATTTCAATTAAGTAATTAAGCTTTAATTTAATTATTAATTATCCTTAATTAAACTCAAATTTATTTACTTTATTAAACCCATTTAAAAATCAATTTTTGAAATATGATTTTATTTATAAACAACAATTCAAACACCTAATTTAAACACACTTAAAATCTTTGAATATCATTCCAAATATGTTTGATTTAAATTAAATAAACAATAATTTAACTTTGGAAATCCCAAATTTTATATCTTTAAACTTATTCATTTAAATATATTTTAAATCTAATTGAAACATTCCTTTATAATTACTTTGAATATAACTTTAACTTGAAAACATTTTTAAAATCAAGCTATCAGTTTAAAACCCAGATCAACCCGAGTAAACTCCACGAAAACACTATCCTTTCCCGAGTCTACCCCAAGTCCATGCGAAAGCCTATCAGCTTCGAGTCGTAACCCCAAATACTCGAACCATCACCGAGACGAACTCGTCTTCCCCAAACGCGAAAAACCCAGTCAACCCAAATGTGCACATGTGCACATGCACGAAACTTCCGGCCACCACCCATCGTCACCACGATCATCCACAAGTCATCGACAACCTACTCTTGAAGTTCGACCACCCAGCTCGCCATTTCCATCAGCCAATCGGAAACGAGACTCCTCGTTCAAAAACAGGAACGAATGCATTCGACAATTCCTCTCGCCGTCGATGATCACAGCCTCGATAAACTCTGCCGTCTTCACCTTAGCTTCGACTCGACCTCTCACACCTCCTGTATCTTCGCGAACGATTCCGATCCACCCTAGCCTCCGTTCGAACCCCTTCAAAGACGACCACTTCAACCAGCCCAAAACCCTACACCATCAATTTCCCACCGCCTCGACCATCAATAAATCGCCTGGCCATTTTTCCTAGTATCTATGATACACCAACCACCTCCGGTTACAAGCTCGACGACCATCATTACCTTGATTATCGGAAATTGATAAAAGTACCCATAACGTTCATCTCGAAAATCCTCATTGATTAACAATCTAAAAATCATGATAAGTATTTTAAAATTCGTGATTTGCAAACACGAATTCACTTATGTAATTTAAATCAAGAATTAAGACTGTTGATTTTTAACATAAAATTGGGTTTCACTGTAATTTCCCTTTTTAAAATTTATTTGTTGAATTAAAAGTCTTAAAACTATTTTTAAAATCATCTTCATATCCTAACAAACAACTTCCATCTATATACCAAAATCTAATATTGAGTAGATTGAGATATTCGAATTTTTGAAGGCAAAAAGATCATAGACTGGAACACAGAGAACCTGATATATGTATAAACAGACATCCCACATACACATGCATACAAATTCAGATAAATTCGAGCTAAAGGATTCAATATAAACCAATACCATCACATGCATTTTTGGTTTAAAACCAGATTAAACTGTTTTTTTAAAATTTGTTTACTCACCAGTTTATGCAGAGAACAGAGACAGAGAACAGTAAATAGATTTGTTCCAGGCTTGCATATTCCAGACTGCTATTTGTTTTGAACTTCTTTTCAATTTGCTTTGATGATCTTTAATCTTTGAGTTGCTTGATTTCAGGTTATTTGTTGATAGATTATACTTGAAAATTTTGAAACAATTGTGGCCTCTGACTTTTGATTTCTTTTAGACTTGAGTTTCCAGATTTTTACTTCTCTTTGCATTTTGATTTCCAGGTTTTCATTCTTCTTTGATTCCAGGTTTTATTTTTCTTAGATCTATTTTGTTTTAATCGAATAATGAGAAGAAGGATTTTTAGAACTGAAAAATGAATACATATCTTCTTTCATATGTTTTTAATTGATTTATTTTAATTCAAAAAAAGAAAATGTGGACATTTGTCCTTCTTAGAGGTTAATTAACTTACACATATGCCTATTTTCTTTACAAGTGTCTTATAAGTGTTATTTAATGTTTACAAGTGTTAATACTTCATTATTGATTTACAAGTGTTAATTCTGTTCTTTATTAATTTATTTAAGTTATACATATTTATTTATGAAATATTTACTAGTATAAAATGTATTTATCTTTTATAAATTAAGCTTCTACATTTCTAATACATATATATATTATAATTTGAAAACATAACTTTTATTTAACTTAAAGACTCCCTATTTATAATATATATATACCAATATATATATATATATACATTATAAATATAAACATTTATATAAGTTTTAGAAAGATAAATCTTCTCAATTTAAAATTGTTAGAAAAGATATTCCTAAATTAAAATGTTATTAGTTTCCAAAGAAATAAACTTGCCAATTTAAAATATTATTAACATTTAAAATGAATAAGCTTGTCCATTTATAAAATAAAATCATCAAATCAATTTAATTATTTATAAAGATTATTAAATTGATATTGCCAAAATTCCGGGATATCACACCTGGAATACCGGTATACGGAAACCCGATCCCGGTCTCATCGAAATCCAAAACGTATCTTTTAAGGCCAAGTTGTTTAAAGGTTTAAACAATATAACTTATCTATATTCATACAGATAGATAATTCACAATTCACAACTGATAATCACATTATCAATTAAACAGATGATTCATAACCAAATAGGTAATCCATATCAACATCACAATAGTTAATCTATATTATCATCATAATGCAACCAAGCATTCATATCACACAACATCTTATCTCATTTCTGAGATTACATCCATTCAAGACAATCAATGTCATCCATTCTTATATAAGCAATGATTTACTTAATCACAACATAATTAATTTAAAATGAATTAAATTAACTATCTCTATCTTTAAGTAATTTAAAGTGAATTAAATTAATTACTTCATCTCTTAATTAATTTAAAGTAAATTAAATTAATTATTTTATTATAAATCTTACTTATATAATCATTAATTAATTACAAATAAATTAATTAATCTTTCTCTAATTATCCACTTTAATTAATCACCTTGATTAATCATTCCTTAATTACATTTAAGTAATTATCTTTAATTAATTTCACAAATTAATTATCCTTAATCCAATACAGTAATTAACCTTAATTACTTCATTAATTAATTAATTATAATCAATTACTTTAATCCTTAACTAATTACAATTAATCACTTATCATTTGATTAATTAATCTTAATTAATCAACTCTTAATTACATCATTAATTATAAACTAATGATCCCTAATTACACCTTTAATTATTTATTAATTACATTAAGTAATTATTCTTAATTAATCCATAATTATTAATCACCTTTGACTAATCTAATCCAATACTTAACTTCCCATAATTACTTCCATTAATTAATTACCTTTTAATTAATTACCTTAACAAATAATTAATTACCTTATAATTAATCTTAATCCTTTAATTAACTTAATTAAATAATTTATTTAATTAATAACACTAAGTAATTAACCTTAATCACTTCTTATTTAATTACTTTCATAAAATATTTATCCTCTAATTACTTTATTAAATAATCTACCTTTACTTAATTACATCCAATAATTATTCCTTAATTACTTCAACAAGTAATTATACTAAATTAATTTATAAATGATTATCTCTAATTAATCATTAATTAATTAATTAATTAATTATTAATTTAACTTAATCATTTAAATTTTATTAAATGATTCTTAACTTACTATATTAAAGGTTCTAAATTAAGAACTATTATCTTAATTAAATCAATCATTTACCAATAACATTGATAATTAAAATAATTTAATTATCTAAATTTCTCTTTTCAAATTTAATTATCTTTAAATAAATCAACATTCTTAATACTTAAGAAAATTCTTATTTTAACTTATTACCAAATCTTAATCATTAAACCTTAATTAATTTAAAATATAAGATTTAGAAATAAATCATTAAACACATTTTAAATTAAACCTTTAAATCTTTAAAACTTTTCCCAAAGTTATCAAATAAAATTTAATACAAAATTTATTATTAAAATTCACTTATTTTATTTAAAAACTTTTACATTTCAAAATACAAGAACTTTATTTAAAACATTAACTTAAAACGAATTAATTTTATAAACAAAACTTGTTTAACTTGTTTTAAAAACTTAGAAACATTTCAAAACAATTTCTTTTGTTTTAAAACTTTTTTTTTTTAAAACTTCCTGTCCCAATTTAAAACCCGCCCATACCAAAACCCGAGAGAATCCTTAGAATTCTCGAAGTAATTATCGAGTCACTCAACTAAGCTTCTTGCTTCGAGTCTTCCACGATGACAACGCGACTTCAACCCGAGTCACTCTCGTCTTCCTCCATTCTTCAACTTCCAGTGCACACGAACAAGCTCGTGCACGTGCACCATCACGACAACCAACTCAGACCCCTCGCGACCACCTACACATGTCGGCGACCATCTCTTAACCAAAATCCGACCATCAGAGAAATTGTAGAAAACCCAAATCAAAAACAAGCTTTCGAGCTCAAACGCAAAAGAAATGTCGAATCTGAAAACGCCTCAAATTCCAAAATCTGATCACCAGAGAAGCTACGCCTCCGGCCACTACTCCATCCATACTCCACCTATTACCAATTCAATTCAGGGCAAGCTCGATCACTTAAAAAGGTCGCGGTGATAAATTCTTTTGATCACAGAAAAACTAGGGTTAAATATTTCAATCCTTAATTACTACTGCCTCACTGCATTAATCCATCAACTATCATTTTTTCCTGAATACTTGATCATCACTTCATCATCAAAGGAAACCATGGTCACTCCGACCTTCTAGATTAACAGTTCCAACCCCAAATGTGATTTCTGGTTAAACCAGAAATCCTCAATCAATTTCAAACTATAAATTCTAATTTGAGTTTTAAAATTCAAGTTTTTGTTTAAGTAATCGATTTCTAATCTTGGATCAAAGAAACTGGAAAAATCAAATTTGACTTACATCAAGTTTGTTCTGTTATATTATTTGTTTTCCAGAGACCTTACAGTTTTATTTAAATTTAAATAAATTTTCAAACTATAACTTATGTTACATACCCATACTTTATTTGAATCTTAAACCTTAACAAGGATTTGAACATGAAAATCATGATTTTGATTAGGATTTAAACCTGGAATTCTAAAACAGGAAGAACACATCAAAACCCAAACATGCATTCAGAAACCATACATATTACAGAGAATTCCATCACAATGTCAATCACACAAACATACTTATACATGCATTCATACAACATTTCAGAAAATAAATCATCCATATCAAAAGTTTAAATCTGTTTTTAAAAATAAGATTTACTCACCTGGAATTATAAAACAGAGAAGAGATGACCACTTTGTTTCCAGGCTTGCATGTTTGAATTTAAGCTTGATTTCCTTTTTTGCTTGTTGAATTTTAAACCTTGCTGTTTGATCCCTGGTTACTAGTTGATAGATTTGAAACTGATTTGATCTTCTTTTGATTTGCAGTTAAATTCCCAGATTTTCCAGACTGATTTGTATTTGAGAAAATTTGAAACTTCTAATTGAATTTCACTGCATGTTAATTACTGAATTGTTTGCTTGATGAATCTGAATTGTATGTTGATGTTTTACATCCTGTTATTGATTTCATTTGAGTTTCCAGGTTTTCATCTTGTTTCAGATTGAATTCCAGGTTTCATTTGATTTACAGAGTTGTTTTGCATTTGTATTCATTTTGTGTTTGGGTTGAAAATGAAAAAAATATTTAGCTGAAGATTAAAACTCACGTTCTAATTTTACAATTAAAATTTTAAATTTAATTATCAAGGGAATAACACTTGTCACTTTAATGCTCTAATTTGCTTACACATATGCTATTTAATTTACATTTGTCTCTTACATCTATTAATAAGTTTACAAATGTTATATAAGGGTTATTTTAATGTTTAATTAATGTTTAACAATTGTTTACAAAAGTTATTATCTTATTTAATAATCTATTTAAACTATATACATGTATTTACGTAATATCCATATGATTATAAAATGTGTATACTTATCCTTTAATAAATATTCATATGAATTCAAGTAACTTATGTTTTAATCAAATATATATATAACATATTTAAAAATGCTTGAGAAATTGAGCTTAACTATATATATATTTTTACAAACCAATTTGAATTTTTAAAAGAGAAAAGATTATTAAAATGAACTTCTTATTTAAACTTAAGCTTACATATATATTTTTAAATAAGAAATTATTCTTGTTATTTAAATTATAAATATCATTTTCAAAAGTATTAAGTCAAATTACAAATTTCCAAATTACAAATTATATAAATATTAAAGATTGAAAATACTTTATTAAATTCAGATTCAATATTCTTTCCATTCCAATATATACAAATATATATATATATATTCTAAATGAAAAGTATTTTTAACATTAGCTTGATAATTATCATATTGAATTTAATACATAACTTCAAATAACAATATATATATTCATATATATATTATAATTTGAAAACACAGTTTTATTAAATTAAAAGATTCCCTATTCATAATATATATATATCAATATATATACATTATAAATATAAACACTTATATTAGTTTTAGAAAGATAAATCTTTCCAATTAAAAATTGTTAGAAAAGATATTAATAAATATTTCAAATATTAATATATTATTAGTTTTCAAAAGAAATAAATTTGCCAATTTAAAATATTATTAGCCTTTTAAAATGAATAAACTCATCAATTTATAAAATAAATCAACAAATCAATTTAATTATTAATAAAGATTATTAAATTGATATTGCTAAAATTCCGGGATATCATAGATGGCTTCGGCTTTCACCTGATTTTACGATGTAGAATTTGTATGACTTTCGACTTGTTCGTTTTGGCTTGATTTTTGTTCATTGAATTTTCTGGCTTCACTGATCATTATGACTTCGATTTTGTGGCCCTTGTGTATGTCCGCTCTGGCCATCTTCGTGTTCATCCCTGAGCATTGTTGATCTGCTGTTGTAACTGCAGTTTTGTTGTATTGACTTTTGGGTTGCAGACTTGTGTTTAACTTGTTTACCTCGTCTTTACCTTGGTTGTGATGTTGGTCTCTAGGCTATGAATCATTTTGTGATACTTGTATTGACCCGTAGCTTGAACTTGCTATATGTTTACATAGATGCTTCACTTGTTCACTTGGTTCAAGTGTTCTTGTTTTCATTCTGATCAGGTTGGGTTGCTTATTGTTTCGACCTCTGTAGTGCTTGTGCATGTGGGGTCTGGAGTTGTTTCTTTGTTTCAGTTTGGTCTTGTTGGTTTTTCTTCTGGAATTTGGTCTTGAGTATGATATTTGCACTGCCCAGTTTTAAAGTGCATACCTATTATAGCTTGTTCATGTCTCTCCTTTGGTTTGTGATTCACTTGCATACTTGTTGACATCACTGATGCGCTGATTTTGGTTCGGCTATGTCTTTGATGCTGGCTTGCATTGTCACTTGATCTATTTGTTTTGCACTCCTATGTGTACATCATGCATATTCACTTAGTCGTGCTCATTTTGTAGCTTGACTTTTACATGGTTGCCAAACCATTTGGGCTTTGCCTTTGCTGGTTCACCATGTAGTCTCTGTTGTAGTTCGGTTTGAGTCTTTTGCCTCTGTGTGTATTGATGGTATGATCACTCTTTGGTCTTGCTTACTTGATGGTATTTGATCCAGGCAGTGTTGTATTGAGATTTGTACATTGAGTTGAATCCAGATTAAACGCTCGGGTATGACCTTATGCTCGTGTTGTGAAATTTTATTGAGCTTTTGTGTATTTTATCACTGTAGTGGCGAGGCAGTACACGCGTGCGTGTACTGCAGCCACATAGTATTGACGTTTTAATTGATATTCCAATTATTTGAATTGTTTTGTGTTCAATTCAATATTTGGGGATTGTATTTGATTTAGTTCGATTGATCATTTTGCTATGTCTAATTATCTATTCGATAATTAGATTCTGAGTTTCTAATTATTATTTAATAATTGGATTTTGTCGTTAATTGCCGTTTAGGCAATTCTGCTGTTTTCTAAATTACCTTCGTTGATAATCTTTTTATTTATCTTGTGATGATTTGGATTTGCTGAATTGTTGTTTGACACTATTTAGTGTTATATCTGCCGTTATCCGATTCTCTTATCGAAGAGTCGGATATACGAAATTTTTGTGACCATCGTCTATTTGATATTTGATTATTATTGCTTCTGTGCATTAATAACTGAGTTTGAATTAGACTGACCCGTGTATTATTTTCTTTTGAATTTAATACTCGGGTCAGACCCGAGTTATTTCAGGTTGTAGATATCTTGCTTTGGATTGCTGTTTGAGCTATGAAGACTTTTCTTATCTTTTGGAGTAGTCGTGTCATAGTATAGGTTGATATGTATTCATGTATATTAGTTGATAATGTACTTGTATATATAACTTCCAGAGTCGACAGTTGTAGTTGTATCATGTGTATTATGTCAAATGTATTGTAACTGACATCAGTTATATATATATGAGACTTTTGTTATCCGTGTTCCGCATTTTATTATCTGTGTTATTATTATATATATTGTCCTAAACTATTATGAACCATCGTAGTTCGTTTTATACTGGAAATAGGTATGTCGATTGGAGTAAATAAATAAGAGTTGAAAAATGAAAAATATATACCACTCCTATCGAGGTAACCAATACTAGTGTAAGGCCAACTACGGATGGCCGCTCCTATCCAGCCTTATTCTTCGTAATAACAAACAGTATTTCTGTAACGGCCCGGAAATTTCGATTCCGAAAATTTTAGATAGTTAGGAAAAGAAGAAAGAGATAGAAGAAGAAACAGAAATTAAAACACAGAATCTCACATTCGCAGTGGATCAAAATGTAATATCAAATAATAACAGTTATACAAATGAAATCTGTATCAGTTAATTATATTTTAATACATCTGAGTTACAACATTTCACAGTCACTGGACAGTTAAAATAACTTGTCCTAGATAAATAACAATATGTCACAGCGGAATACACTCCATACGTTCCTGCCATCCAGCTCGTCTCCTGAGCTCCAGAACGTCCTTACCTGAAAAATCTATAATACTCGGTCTGACCCGAGCATTACATCAAAGTAACACCCAGGTCAGGCTGGAAACCAGCGTGAGTAAACCCATATAACATGAAATACTAATCCAATTTAAAAGGAAACCCGGGTAACTCGAACTTCACTACGAGTTCATTACTTGTTGTGCTCAACACTTATGACTCAAATACTAAGTATTCTAACTTAGTTCAAAGGTTCATATTATTACATTCCAGCCAATTGACATCACATATCAATTTATATAGATTCGAAGTGGTTTCGGGTATTAACTAATACCCGACTCCTGTCTCTTCGAATCTAATGTCATCTTAACCCAAGTTATTCAAATGAAATACAATTCAAACTTTAAATACAGGATGTCACTGTTTTAACCCAAACATATTATATCACATAGCATTCCATATCACATACCAAGGATATCAACTATTCTAAGGCATACAATATCATTCAATCATTCATAGTAAGATTAATCAACCCTTCCATCTCTAATTAATTTAATTAACCACAAATGAATTAAATTAATTACTTCAATTACTTTTAATCCTGCATACTTAACATTAATTAATTACCACCCAATTAATTAATCATCCCTTAATTATCCATCTTAATTAATCATCCTTGATTAATTACTCTTTGGTTACATTAAGTAATTACCCTTTAATAAATTAATTATTCTTTAACCATTCACATTAATCAACCCTTAATTTCTCCTATTAATTAGTGATCCTCTGATTACTTCCATTAATTAATTATTCCTTTCAATTAATTACATTCAGTAATTATCTATCCATTAATTTCAAATTAAATTAGTTAACTTTTATCGATTTAATCCTTAATTACTTACATTAAGTAATTATCATTTAAGTAATTAATCCCTAATTACTTACATTAATTAATCCCTAATAATTTAATTAATTTATACCTCCTTAATTATTAATTAATTATCCTTAATCATTAATCAATTAATTTCTCTTTAATTACCTCATTAGTTTAATTAATCATTAATTATTCAAGACCTTAATTAACTTTAAGATAAACCATTTATCTTTATTTAATTTCGTAATTAGCATAATCATATTTAAAACATTTAACTTACTTAATTAAATCATTTAATTTAAGTTTAAAATAACTTAAGCATTTAACATAACAAATTTAAGTTAAACAAAATCACTCAGACTCGAGACTTACCCGAGTTCACCTCCGAGCCAATTGCCAGTCTCCCCGAGTTCTTCTTCGAGACCATACCTTTTATACATATATAATTTTAAAACTTGTTAAAAATCATATTAAACCCATACGAATTCACCCGAGCCTTTACTCGAGCCACCACCTCATTTTCTCGAGAGGAAACTCGAGCTTGCTACCTTCTCAAATTCATCAGCAATCAAAACCAAACATGACACCTCGTGCACATGCACCAGAGCTCCGACTATCTCCAGTCGATCTTGCCGTCATCCACAACTTGTCGACGATCATCTCGAGACCTCTGACCACCCAGCACCTCGAAACGACGATGAACCTAAAATCGAACAACTCACCACATCCTCGACCCCAAACTGGATCACCAAAACTGCCTTGTCCCGCCACCTCCAGCCACCGGCAACCATGAAACTTCAACCAGAGCTCCGCCTATCTCCTATGCTTCGAATCCCACTTGTGCGATCGACTCCGCCGCACTGACGAAGCTGCAGCAACCAGATATTCAACCCCGACCAATACATGGGTTTAAACCCTAAAACCACGTCGTGATGTCACCATGGGGTATTAGAATTTCACCGAGCAATTTTCTCAACATTCCTGACCTCCCAGCAAGCTTCTGCCATGATCGCGACAACCAACGCTTCACCGATCGCCAGAATTTGGTGAAACTTGCGATTCCGTTCATCTTACATTTCTCACTCGATAACGAACTAAAAATCTTGAATTTATTCTTAAAAATCATGGTTTACGAAAACGAATCGGATAATATAGATGAATCAAGAAATTATGATACTCAAAATTTGACATTGTTTTGAAATTTACTGTGTATCTTCTTCCCTCACCAAATTATCCTTATTTTAACTTTAAAAATATTTTTAGAACCTAGATCTGGATTTTTCAAATACATTTCATTTATACTTTAAAGCCCAAATTTAATTAGAGGGAGAGCTTTGAATTTTAAATCAGGTTTTGAAAACTGGTATAACTGGAACAGAGCTTATACTCAGACATGCACACATCATTTACATGTATATTCATACATACAGGCATACTTACATATGTACAAATACTTTTCCCAACATCTCATCATACAACATCAAGATTAAGTAGTTTACTCACAGATTTAAGAAAGAACACTGCCTGTTTTTATTTTCTTGCTTAACCAAGTATATGACCAACCCTCAAAATAAAGGATAAGCTAATTAACAGTTATATACCTAGCAAATACAGAGATCATACAAATTTAAAAAAAAAATAAGTAGAAGACCTGTAATATATATGGATTCATGAGTAAAGTCAAAAAAGAAAAGTTGGTTATACTCACTGCTTCTAAAAGGAAAGAACACTGCTTGCTCCTTCCTCTACTTCAAGCTTATGTCTTTGATCTTCTTTTATTTGTTTGATGGCAGATCTTAGTTTGCTTTCTACTTAAGTTTGTGAAATGGCAGTGACATTCTGTTGTTTACTTAGCTCGAATAATTGGAAATGGAGACAATATATGGAAGAGTGTACTGCTGCTCTATGTTGTACACAGCAAGCTTCAGCTTCTTTCTTTGCCTCTTATTTGGTCAGAGATATTTTCCTTCTTATGGAGGCTGAGATGATTTGTTGAGTGCTTGAGGTGATATCATTTAATGCTTTGTACCTTATGTGCCTACTTAATGCTTCATATAACCATATGATGTATCTTACATACTTATTTGTTTCCATTCGGGACATACATGCTTATTTTATTTCTATTTTAGCTTAAACTACCAAGCACTTCATTACAATTATATTTTTTTTTGTACTTATGTCAATATCATAGTTTCCTTATGTTTATATATATTTACACTTAGGTTTATAACCATATATTTGATTAATACTTATGCTTAATATATGAATAAGATTTATTTTATACTTAAACATTATTACCAAAATTACATCAATACACACATATATATATATATATATCAAAAGTTGAATAGTAGAACTTTATTTTACTTTAAGGTGAACAAGCTAGATTTTATTTTGAATATTTTTTTTAAAAAAACTCTATATTTTAAATTTCAATCATAGTTTCTACCAAATACATACACATATCTTTTTGTTTTTAAAATGATAGGTTTGTATTTCTATTTATTAGATTAAGTTCTTAATAAAATAATATTGCCAAAATCTCGGTTGTCACAAATATATTACTTATTTATTTACTATAAGATTTTCCATCACCAGAGATTTAAAAAAAATTCAAATATAATAGGGCCTTTAAATTAACTCATATGTCCTGATATTATTGATATCAGAAATTTATTTGTTTGATATATTAATATCCAAATAATTTAAATCAGTTAGTTGTCCAATTATCCGACGTCAAAATCCAGGTCGTCACATTCCTCCCCCTTTGAATCTTTTCGTCCTCGAAAAGGAACGAAGCAAGAGTTTTAATTATAATGTTTATTGTCAGTTCAATTATTCTTTGGTCACTTTTAAAACACTTTTTAATATCGATATAATATTATTTCAAAGTAGTTTTTATAAAAATACCTTTATAACTCGATGTTTCAACAAGTCCATCCTTGTTCTCATAGAAATTCGGTCATACGTTGATCAGGCGTAGGACTGAAAATCTGTAAGTACTCAGCAGACCCATTTAAACATCTAGTGAAAATATTCAGAAAATAATTTTATTGAAAATATAGAAAACAATTTTGAAAATAGAGGAAATATCTTTGGTAAAAATGCTTTGGAAATCATCACCCCCATCCATGGTCGCAGTTAACCCGATGGTTACGTTGCCGTCCCGGCAAAATCCACAGATAACTGTAGGTCTCCGCGCTCCTCGATTACGCCATGGAACCCGCTACAGATCGCAGTTATACCCGGGCCTTACGTTGCTATCACAGCACAAACCCATATAACTGTAGGCATCAGCGCCATCGAATTTCGCTGCCAAAAGAATGAAACTCCTCCACTTGACCATAGACTGCAGTCTACCGATGTTGGGCTGCCATCCCGGCAAAATCAAGTTTAGACTATTGGCACTCATCCTCCACACGATTTTCGCTATGGTCCCTACAGTAGATCGCAGCGACATCGAGTTACACTGTCGTCACAACATAACCCAAATGCCCCTGTAGGCAACAGCGCCATCGACTTTCTCTACCAAATAATCCTCAGGAACTAGTTTGTCCGGAATCCTCACAGGATCAACTTTAGAACCTCCCCTTTAGAGGCTCAAGGCAATACCACTCAGTGGCACTCATGAGAAGTTCATTCAAGGAAGCACCTTTTTCCACAGAGCCACTTTCAAAACACTTTATACTATACACATATAGTATTTTCCAAATCATACACCAAGTATGAATCTCATATAAAGCTCCTTTCTCAAAATCGATTCCCAAAATCGATGATTCTCAAATTAGGCTTTTCCAAATTCCAAATTTGATTTTCCTCAAAAATCAAAACCCTTTTCAGAAATCCATAGGTTCCCAAAACCTTTTCTCAAAATTACTTTCACAAAATTCTTTTTATATATACATATATATAAAAGTTTTGAAAAATCTTTGAATCAATTTGTACTTGTATAAATTCATTTTTATACTTCAAATACTTTCAAAAATCATTTTCTTCTGGCAATAGATTCAACAAGGGGAGTTTTCCATATATAACAAAGATATATAACTTTGTTTAGCCCAAATTAATATTCAAATTTTGATTACTCTTTTGTAAAGTCATTCTCCATATTGCTTTCTTTCATAAAGTAAATTTTAATCATAGAAATGTTCAATTACCACTTTACTTCATCATATATTTCATAAAATATACTTTTAATTTCAAAAATCATTTACAATTCTTATTCATAAATTTTCAATATCAATTTCATTCAAACCCGTACGATGTACACATATCATTCGTACGCAATATCAATTTGATCGCTCACTCGATCACACAATTTCACCTCCGAACTAGTATTGTCCACCCGACTTCCTAGTGCGGACTCAGATTTGGTTTCTTGATCAGAAACCGTCATTCTCCTTGCATAGTCACAACTACGATAGAGAATATCCAGAATTAATCAAAAATCCATATCCAGGTTCGCCGTCGAAAATCGATCGAAAAATCCCAACTCGAATCGATAATATTATCTCGAAATTCTGTGCTCGAATCTGGATCAAACCACTATGCGAATAGAATAATATACGTACATCCTACGTATTTATCTTTATTGATTATTAGCCAAATCAATTTCCTTTCTATTCACATTCACTTTAATTTTCATTCACTTATTCACAATTGCTTTAATCCCCCTTTCGGATTATCACTTCAATTCTTATCTCAGTTGGGTATTTAATCCATAACAGTTTGAACTCTGTCCAGCTTATATTTAGAAAATACCTTGAAAATTTTTAAATAGATAAGGAGTTGAAAAATAATTATTAGTTTGTAAAATAGCTGTAAGGTAGTTAAGTAATTGTAAAATAATTGTGGAACAGTAATCCATTATAAAATAGTAGAAAAATAGTAATTAGTTTATAAAACAGTTGTAAAACAACAATCAGTTTATAAATCAGTTGTAAAATTGTTAAATAGTTCCAAAAGTAATTGTAAAACAATCTTAAGATAGTATTAGGTTTTAAAAAGAAAAGTTGTATGGTAAATAGTTTGGAAAAATAGATTTATATTAAAACAATTTATTTTGAAAATAGTCCAGAGTCAAACTGTACAACTTCCCAATCTCCATTTCCAATCAATTGCCAATTTCCAATTATCTTCCAATTTCATTTCGCTTTAAAACCATCTTGAATTATACAAATTCGGGTTATTATTTCAAATGTTGATTTAATCCCATAAATCAAATTTACCTGTACTTTTAATTTAACAGCCTAACCATTTAATTCTGAGTTCAAATTTCAAAATTCCATTTTAATTTACCTTTACTTCTACATAAACTTATTTCTAGGTTCAAATAATAATTCAAACCCCCTTTTAAACAATTTAATCTTCGAAATTCATTTTATTACCCAAATTCAATCTTGGAACCAATCCTTAACCATTTCAGTTTACATGTTCATTTTAAACATTTAAATCTTTATGTTCAAAGTGATCTCATTTTCACAAGTTCAATTTTTATCTTTAAAATCAAAATTACTTAAGTAATTTCAAATTAAAGTTTAATTCCATTTAATTCCAATAATGAAATAGATATTACCTCAATCTACTTCTTAATTCATTTAAACAATCAAATTTACAGTCTCATAATTACTGATAATAACAGGATGATATTAAGATAAATAAACATCCAATTTATTTAAAACATTCATCATCCACTACCCATTCCAGATCTCAATCCTATTTGAGATCACATATAATTCCCTACCAAATCAACCCATTTAACTTTCCTAAGTTAAATCTCAATTTCATCTTGAAATTTCCAATTCAAGTTTTTTATTCCAAACTTATTTAACTTCCTTTAAGTTAAATTCAATTTAATCTCGTCAAACTTACTCAAATTTGAATTCCCACTTCAAATTTTAAATTTCACATCAATAATCTTATAAGTTAAAAAACTTATCACCTTGGATATCACATCTCATTTCCCAAATTTAACTCAACATTTAGAGTTTATTTCAAACCATCTTTGTATCCATATATACATATTTATTTCTTAGCCCACCAGGCTATACTTTAAAATTTAAACCACCTTTGGTTTGAATTTAAGACAGATCTCTTTTTAAGTTTTACAACAACTTCTTATTTTAAAATAAGATCACATTCAAGTATATTTTGAACAATATTATTTATTCTTTTCTTTTAACACTTTGAAACAATTCAAATGTTTCTAAACTTAGGTTTAAACTTCACAATTTAAATCCATTCTAATTTACAAGTTATACTTATCTAAGTTTATATCCTTAACACATTTTATTTTGTTTACTCATTTACACACATTCCAATTTTAAATACAACAACCATTTATGATAATAACCAAGATTATCATATCTGGAAACCAATTCATTATCATCTCATTCTGAAATACTTTTACTAATTCAGAATTTTAGTTTCAGTTTGGAACCATTTCAAATTTATCTTCATTCAATTTCAATTTGGTTGTATTACTATTACCACTTAATTCTCATTATTTTATTTAATTCCAATAATTTTTAACAACCAATTACTTTAACATTTATTAGTAAGAAATATTGCTTTATATATATCAAAATATATCCTTACTTAAAATCATTTAAAATCTTTATATAAGAAATTAACAAGTACGCTCTCTCATATATATACTCAACTCATCCTAGGGTAGTACTAACCCTATCCTAAATGAGTAGACCCACCAGAGCCAAGGTTTTCGCTTAACCTTCGCTCTAATACCAAGTGTAACGGCCCAGAATTTTTGATTCTGAAAATTCCAGATAGTTAGGAAAAGAAGAAAGAGATAGAAGAAGAAACAGAAATTAAAACACAAAATCTCATATTCGCAGCGGATCAAAATATAATATCAAATAATAACAGTTATACAAATGAAATTTGTATCAGTTAATTACATTTTAATACATCAGAGTTACAACATTTCACAGTCACTGGACATTTAAAATAACTTGTCCCGGATAAATAACAATATGTCACAGCGGAATACACTCCATACGTTACTGCCATCCAGCTCGTCTCCTGAGCTCCAGAACGTCCTTACCTGAAAAATCTGTAATACTCGGTCTGACCCGGGCATTACATCAAAGTAACACCCGGGTCAGGCTGGAAACCAGCGTGAGTAAACAAATATAACATGAAATACTAATCCAATTTAAAAGGAAACCCGGGTAACTCGAACTTCACTACGAGTTCATTACTTGTTGTGCTCAACACTTATGACTCAAATACTAAGTATTCTAACTTAGTTCAAAGGTTCATATTATTACATTCCAGCCAATTGACATCACATATCAGTTTATATAGAATCGAAGTGGTTTCGGGTATTAACTAATACCCGACTCCTGTCTCTTCGAATCCAATGTCATCTTAACCCAAGTTATTCAAATGAAATACAATTCAAACTTTAAATACAGGTTGTCACTGTTTTAACCCAAACATATTATATCACATAGCATTCCATATCACATACCAAGGATATCAACTAATCTAAGGCATACAATATCATTCAATCATTCATAGTAAGATTAATCAACCCTTCCATCTCTAATTAATTTAATTAACCACAAATGAATTAAATTAATTACTTCAATTACTTTTAATCCTGCATACTTAACATTAATTAATTACCAACCAATTAATTAATCATCCCTTAATTATCTGTCTTAATTAATCATCCTTGATTAATTACTCTTTGGTTACATTAAGTAATTACCCTTTTATAAATTAATTATTCTTTAACCATTCACATTAATCAACCCTTAATTTCTCCTATTAATCAGTGATCCTCTGATTACTTCCATTAATTAATTATTCCTTTCAATTAATTACATTCAGTAATTAACTATCCATTAATTTCAAATTAAATTAATTAACTTTTATCGATTTAATCCTTAATTACTTACATTAAGTAATTATCATTTAAGTAATTAATCCCTAATTACTTACATTAATTAATCCCTAATAATTTAATTAATCTCTAATTAATTTATACCCCCTTAATTATTAATTAATTATCCTTAATCATTAATTAATTAATTTCTCTTTAATTACCTTATTAGTTTAATTAATCATTAATTATTCAAGACCTTAATTAACTTTAAGATAAACCATTTATCTTTATTTAATTTTGTAATTAGCATAATCATATTTAAAACATTTAACTTACTTAATTAAATCAATTAATTTAAGTTTAAAATAACTTAAGCATTTAACATAACAAATTTAAGTTAAACAAAATCACTCAGACTCGAGACTTACCCGAGTTCGCCCTCGAGCCAATTGCCAGTCTCCCCGAGTTCTTCTTCGAGACCACACCTTTTATACATATATAATTTTAAAACTTGTTAAAAATCATATTAAACCCATATGAATTCACCCGAGCCTTTACTCAAGCCACCACCTCATTTTCTCGAGAGGAAACTCGAGCTCGCTACCTTCTCAAATTCATCAGCAATCAAAACCAAACCTGACACCTCATGCACATGCACATGCACCAGAGCTCCGACTATCTCCAGTCGATCTCGCCGTCATCCACAACTTGTCGACGATCATCTCGAGACCTCTGACCACCCAGCACCTCGAAACGACGCTGAACTTGAAATCGAACAACTCACCACATCCTCAACCCCAAACTGGATCACCAAAACTGCCTTGTCCCGCCACCTACAGCCACCAGCGACCATGAAACTTCGACCAGAGCTCCGCCTATCTCCTACGTTTCGAATCCCACTTGTGCGATCGACTCCGCCGCACTGACGAAGCTGCAGCAACCAAATATTCAACCCCGACCAATACATGGGTTTAAACCCTAAAACCACGTCGTGACGTCGCCATGGGGCATTAGAATTTCACCGAGCAATTTTCTCAACATTCCTAACCTCCCAGCAAGCTTCTGCCATGATCGCGACAACCAACGCTTCACCGATCGCCAGAATTTGGTGAAACTTGCGATTCCGTTCATATTACATTTCTCACTCGATAACGAACTAAAAATCTTGAATTTATTCTTAAAAATCATGGTTTACGAAGACGAATCAGATGATATAGATGAATCAAGAAATTATGATACTCAAAATTTGACATTGTTTTGAAATTTACTGTGTATCTTCTTCCCTCGCCAAATTATCCTTATTTTAACTTTAAAAATATTTTTAGAACCTAGATCTGGATTTTTCAAATACATTTCATTTATACTTTAAAGCCCAAATTGAATTAGAGGGAGAGCTTTGAATTTTAAATCAGGTTTTGAAAACTGGTAAACCTAGAACAGAGCTTATACTCAGACATGCACACATCATTTACATGTATATTCATACATACATGCATACTTACATATGTACAAATACTTTTCCCAACATTTCATCATACAACATCAAGATTAAGTAGTTTACTCACAGATTTAAGAAAGAACACTGCCTGTTTTTATTTTCTTGCTTAACTAAGTATATGACCAATCCTCAAAATAAAGGATAAGCTAATTAACAGTTATATACCTAGCAAATACAGAGATCATACAGATTTTAAAAAATAAATAAATAGAAGACCTGTAATATATATGGATTCATGAGTAAAGTCAAAAAATAAAAGTTGGTTATACTCACTGCTTCTAAAGGGAAAGAACACTGCTTGCTCCTTCCTCTACTTCAAGCTTATGTCTTTGATCTTCTTTTATTTGTTTGATGGCAGATCTTAGTTTGCTTTCTACTTAAGTTTGTGAAATGGTAGTGACATTCTGTTGTTTACTTAGCTCGAATAATTGAAAATGGAGACAATATATGGAAGAGTGTACTGCTGCTCTATGTTGTACACAGCAAGCTTCAGCTTCTTTCTTTGCCTCTTATTTGGTCAGAGATATTTTCCTTCTTATGGAGGCTGAGATGATTTGTTGAGTGCTTGAGGTGATATCATTTAATGCTTTGTACCTTATGTGCCTACTTAATGCTTCATATAACCATATGATGTATCTTACGTACTTATTTGTTTCCATTCGGGACATACATGCTTATTTTATTTCTATTTTAGCTTAAACTACCAAGCACTTCATTACAATTATATTATTTTTTTGTACTTATGTCAATATCATAGTTTCCTTATGTTTATATATATTTACACTTAGGTTTATATCCATATATTTGTTTTATACTTATGCTTAATATATGAATAAGATTTATTTTATACTTAAACATTATTACCAAAATTACATCAATACATATATATATATATATATATCAAAAGTTGAATAGTAGAACTTTATTTTACTTTAAGGTGAACAAGCTAGATTTTATTTTGAATATTTTTTTAAAAAAAAACTCTATATTTTAAATTTCAATCATAGTTTCTACCAAATACATGCACATATCTTTTTGTTTTTAAAATGATAGGTTTGTATTTCTATTTATTAGATTAAGTTCTTAATAAAATAATATTGCCAAAATCCCGGTTGTCACAAATATATTACTTATTTATTTACTATAAGATTTTCCATCACCAGAGATTTAAAAAAAATTCAAATATAATAGGGCCTTTAAATTAACTCATATGTCCTGATATTATAGATATCAGAAATTTATTTGTTTGATATATTAATATCCAAATAATTTAAATCGGTTAGTTGTCCAATTATCCGATGTCAAAATCCAGGTCGTCACAATTTCTTTTAATACTCTTTGTTATTGTGAGCATAGAGGTGGGGCGTCACAGTTGGTATCAGAGCTTGGGGTTTATGGACATAATATAAAACATAACTTAGATGGAACATATGTTACAACTATTGGTCGATGTTTTATTTGTTCTTTGAGTCAAAACTAAAGTTTTGAAATTATGATGAAATTTTAAATATCTTTATTTAAAAATAAAAGTGAGACTGTGTTTTGTTGATTGATTAATTTGTGACTGTTATCAGAGTGCGCAGCGGAAGCAGTGACACTGTCTTCGCTGAGTACAGCTGATAACCTTTTTGATTTAAAAATCAAAATATGAAATTGAAATTAATTTCGTTTGTTGTTTACATAGCTGGGTTTATTTTGTTTCTTTGAAAATTTCGAATCCGATTTGAGGATTCGAAGCGATTGCGGTTATGTGATTTTTGTTGAGATTTTTGCTGATTTTCTTTTGTGCTAATCATATATTGATTAGATTTTGCTGTTTTGAATTATCTTCATTGAAGATACATTCGAATGATTTCTTTGTTCATTTTGTAGTATACGTGCAAAAATTTGAGTTGCACGTTACTGCATTAATTTAACGTTGAACCGATGTTTGGTTTAAACGTATTTCGTTGACGTTATCTTTACATCGGTGCTAAATTTGTGAAGCACGGTGTTTTGTTGACATTTTTGATGAATGAGAATTCACTGGCATTATGTTTTGATGTAAATTATCTTGATGAGATTTTGACGTTTAAAAATTACTGTCGCTTTGACTTCAGTAACCGCCAAATTTTAAAAGTGGATTTTTAAGCGGTTATTCCGCAATGCTGATTTTAAGATCCGTTTTTTTCGGTGTTTTGAGAAGTACAATTTTCTTTTCGAAATTGCTATTGATGTTGTTGCTTTAATCACATGATTGGAAAATCGTTTTAAAATGAAAATTGTTTTATAATTTTTTTAACAGTTTGCGCTTTCAAAAGAATGAGGAAGCGACTTAAACGATTCAGCAAAATCGAGGACTATCACCCCTTTCTTTTACTGATTCGCTTAACTCCGGACTTGTCCAGTTGAGAATGTGAATTGTTATTTTTATAAAATAAATAAAATTGTTTTTAGGAATCTTACAGTCTGCGCTTTCAAAAGAATGAGGAAGCGATTTAAACGATTCAGCAAAATCGAGGACTATGAACCCTTTCTTTTACTGATTCGCTTAATTCCGGACTTGTTTGTTTGAGGATGTAAAATGTATTTTTAAAAAATACACAATTTTGCACTTTCAAGGAAACGATGAAGAGAATCAAACGATTTAGTAAAACACGTGGTATGGGACATGTGCGTTTGCTATTTCGGTTAATTCCGGACTCGTTAATTGAAACATCTATTGTTTTGATGATTCTGATGATTTTGTGTGCTTTCGAGCCACTATGTTGGACCTTCGGGTCATTTGCTGGACCTTCGGGTCATTTGTTGGGCTTTCGGGCCACTCTGATGGACCTTCGGGTCAAATACCAGTACTAGATCTTCGGGTCACTCTGCGGACCTTCGGGTCATTTGTTGGGCGCCAAAATTATGTTGAGTACTTGGTAGGCTTCGGCCATATGTTAATGCACGTGCGGTGAACTAAAAACTCGCCATCTGATGGGATCGATCCAACCTTGTATGTTGATTTTCTAGAGTATCTTAATTGATTTCTAGATATTTGTTGTTTCTAATTATTTTCAGATAATTAGATATATGATGTTATGAGATTTAATTATCGTATCAGTAATTAAATATTTGCTGTTATGAGATTTAATTATCGTATCGGTAATTAAATATTTGCTGTTATGAGATTTAATTATCGTATCGGTAATTAAATATTTGTTGCTCTGAGATTTAATTATCGTATCGGTAATTAGATATTTGATGTTATGAGATTTAATTATCGTATCGGTAATTAAATATTTGCTGTTATGAGATTTAATTATCGTATCGATAATTAAATATCTGATGTTATGAGATTTAATTATCGTATCGGTAATTAAATATCTGATGTTATGAGATTTAATTATCGTATCGGTAATTAAATATTTGCTGTTTTGAGATTTCTGATTATCCTTTTTGATAATTAGATATTTGTTGATTTGAGATTTCTGATTATCATTTTTGATAATTAGATATTTGTTGATTTGATTTCTGATTATCGTTTTTGATAATAAGATATTTGTTGATTTGAGATTTCTGATTATCATTTTTGATAATTAGATATTTGTTGATTTGATTTCTGATTATCGTTTTTGATAATCGGATATTTGATGTTTCTGATTATCGTTTGAGATAATTAGATATTTGTTGATTTGAGATTTCTGATTATCGTTTTTAATAATTAGATATTTGTTGATTTGATTTCTGATTATCGTTTTTGATAATCAGATATTTGATGTTTCTGATTATCGTTTGAGATAATTAGATATTTGTTGATTTGATTTCTGATTATCGTTTTTGATAATTGGATATTTGATGTTTCTGATTATCGTTTGAGATAATTAGATATTTGTTGATTTGAGATTTCTGATTATCGTTTTTGATAAATTAGATATTTGTTGATTTGAGATTTCTGATTATCGTTTTTGATAATTAGATATTTGTTGATTTGAGATTTCTAGTTATCATTTTTAATAATTAGATAATTGTGTTTTCTGATTATCGTTTTGATGATTGGATAATTGCTATTTTTGATGATTTTGAGATTTTCTAGTCTCTAATTGATTTGGATTATGTTGATCATATCGAATTGTTGTTTCCTATCTATCTCTGTTGATAGTTAGAGTTTACTGATTATGAAGTTCGTGTTTTCTAGTTAATTGCTGGATAACTAGATATCTGCATTTTTGCGATTTGTGATTTGTGTTTTCTAATTATCTTTGCTGATAATTAGATTTTACTGTTTTCTAATTATTGTGTCGATAATTAGATATAGCAGTTTTGTGATTTCTGTATTCTAATTATCTAATTGATAATTGGATATTGTTGATGATTGCATTTATTCAGCTTTGTTGTTTTCTGATTATCTATCTATTAGTTAGATTTTCTTGAGAAATTGGTGAATCTCTTTTATGAAATTGAAAGATTTCTTTGGCGTTTGTGTTTTGACCGTTATTTTCTAGCTTAACCGGTTTATGTTAGAAAAATAATTGTTATTGACGGCTTTAATTATGAAAACCGCGGGGATGCAATTTTTATAAGGAGGGGAGTCTGTAACAACCCGGGGTTTCGTAAAAATTAACTATCGTCATTAACGATTAATTTTTGCTGACTAATTGCTGTTAAGGTTTTTAATCGGGTGAAATTCTTTTAAAGAAAATGAATATAGAGTTAAACGGGCTTTAAATTGCAATCTAGGCCCAAGTTCTTTGGTGCTGTGACAATTATCTAAGGCCGTTACCTGTTCCTCTCTATTTCATTTCACTTGGCTAACCCTAAAATAAACGAAAGAAGTATAAATGGCGGCCATAATATTTTCGTGAGATCGAAGTGGGGCTTCGTGTTAACTGGGTCACTGCTTCATCCCGATTGCTTTGATGTTTGAGGCTACCCCTGCTCGATTGCTGGTGTGCTCGGCTTCTTCTAAATTCGTCGACAAGGTTAGTGATCTTCTCTTCAGTCACATCTAATTCTAGTCATTTTTGATGATTTATGGCTTGCTCAAATTCGTGACTTTTGTGTTTGATTATTTGAAATTGTCGAATGGTTATCTCGGCCATTCAATTTTGCTGTATTAGATGATTTCAGACCTCGTTCTCTGATTTCATGAAGTCCGATGGCTTCGGCTTTCACCTGATTTTACGATGTAGAATTTTTATGACTTTCGATTTGTTCGATTTTGGCTTGATTTTTGTTCATTGAATTTTCTGGCTTCACTGATCATTATGACTTCGATTTTGTGGCCCTTGTGTATATCGGCTCTGGCCATCTTCGTGTTCATCCCTGAGCATTGTTGATCTGCTGTTGTAACTGCAGTTTTGTTGTATTGACTTTTGGGTTGCAGACTTGTGTTTAACTTGTTTACCTCGTCTTTGCCTTGGTTGTGATGTTGGTCTCTCGGCTATGAATCATTTTGTGATACTTGTATTGACCCGTAGCTTGAACTTGCTATATCTTTACACAGATGCTTCACTTGTTCACTTGGTTCAAGTGTTCTTGTTTGCATTCTGATCAGGTTGGGTTGCTTATTGTTTCGACCTCTGTAGTGCTTGTGCATGTGTGGTCTGGAGTTGTTTCTTTGTTTCAGTTTGATCTTGTTGGTTTTTCTTCTGGAATTTGGTCTTGAGTATGATATTTGCACTGCCCAGTTTTAAAGTGCATACCTATTATAGCTTGTTCATGTCACTCCTTTGGTTTGTGATTCACTTGCATACTTGTTGACATCACTGATGCGCTGTTAGCACCAAAATTGGTCGCTAACCTCGTAGAAGAAGATTGTGAAGAGATATAAGTGATGAAATCAAATTAAACAAAGAAGACAGTGCTAATCTAAATATAGAAAGTAAGAACACCAAATTTATAGTGGTTCAGCGTAATTGCCTACGTCCACTTTGAGGTTAAACTTTATTGATCTTCTCTACAGTTGATTACAAATACAATTCATGAATCAAATGCTTGAATGAAGTTGTTATGTAGAAAAGATGAGTCTTGAAAATGGCAGAGTCTCCCCGGTGTTTTCTCTCCAAAAAAGGATCCATTTCACTGTGACCCTGCCCCTCTATTTATAGGCAAAGATGGGCTGGACTTCCTAAGTGGGCTGATTGCCGAACGCTCCAGCCCGAGTACAGTGGTCGTCGTATGCCGAGCAAGGTTCGCCGAACGCTCTGCGCCGAACCATCCCTTCTATGCCGAACGAGGTGGTTGATGTTTGGGAAGTGTAGGATGTTAGTCAGTTGAAGCCGAACGCTCTTCTTGACGCCGAGTGCGCTTGTCGCCGAGCACTCGTTGGATGTTGGGTGCCTCGCCGAACACTCCTGGCTGTCAAGTGCCTCGCCGAACACCATGGGATGCCGAGTACTCCTGTATGCCGAGCAGCCTTGACGCCGAGCACTCTGGTACGCCGAACAGTCTCGATGCCGGACACTAATGGATGCCGAGTACTATGCCGAGCACACTTGTCGCCGAGCACTCATGGATGTCAGTTGCTTCGCCGAACACTCCTTGATGCCAGTCGCTCTCTGATGCCGAGCACTTATTGCCGAGTACTAGTTGCCTGGTCAAATCCCCAGGAAACACTTGCCCCCCAAAGTGTATTGCGTGGCCGAATGTGATGCGCTTTGAATCTGATACAATCTACCTCGGAGGTACCTTCTCGAGAATGCTAGCGAAGGAGGTGCAAGACGAACGAGATTTAGATGCCGAACGATACGCTCGAAGCCGAACGTACCTCGTGTGCCGAACGTCACACTGCTACGATGCCGAACCCTTCGGTGTTGACCGATTCTACCGGGTATAGCCTCTTCAACTTCTACCTCCCTCTATATAACCAGGTCCTCACCGTCTCTCTTCCCTTTACGCCTTCTCTTCAGCCATTCCTTAGAGACTTTCAACTCTTCCCATCCTACCAGATATAAAGCCTTTATAATCCATTCTCAACTTCGATCGTCGAATTAGGTATCCTTTCTCTAACAATTTCACTACTTCCATTTTAGGTTCATCGTGGTTTGCTCATTTTGAGTTGTCTAATTGGGGATAGCTCCTCCGTGCCGAACGATAGAAGGGTAGATGGGGTGTTGAACGGCGTAGTCTTTGCCGGGCGATCCGTCTCTGTCGTTCGACGTGGATGGAGAAGGTGTAGGGTAGAGTTGAAATCGTGGCGGAGCACCACTTTTAGCCGAACGATGACATTAGCCGACCAATACGATTGATACGCCGAACACTGACTTTAGCCGAACAATATAATTGACATGCCGAACAATGACTTTAGCCGAACAACATAACTGACATGCCGAACGATGACTTTAGGCGAACAGTATAACTGACATGCCGAACGATGACTTCAGCCGAACAATATAACTGACATGCCGAACGATGACTTTAGCCGAACAGTATAACTGACATGCCGAACACTGACTTCAGCCGAACAACCCTTAGGTCGAACCATTACCTTAGTCAAACAAAGCAATTGCCGGACAATTCTTGGACCGGATAATGTCTTTAGCCGGTCAATACAAATGCCGAACAACATTAAAAATGCCGAACAGGATAGGTGTCTAACTACACTTTAAGTCGGTCACTTTAGAAATCATATGTCTTCTGAATCTGAGACTGTAATCTCCTCAAGGCGAGCTTTCTGAGACGGTCAGCGATGACGGTCTTCGAAGGCGATGATTCGAAGCTAAATATTACATCTTTAGAACCTTTAGATTCTTATTGCCTGCACACAATTGCTTGCACTAGTTCACACACCACATGGGGGGAAAAATCGTGTTGCTAATTCTAACGTTCAACGTTTTTTAAGTATAGCTCTCTCAAGCATTTAGCCAGGTTCATTATTTATTCGGGATGTCAAGAAAATCTAGTTCTGCCACCATATCTGACAAGCCTGGGCCGTCAGCAAGGCAAGGAGCCGCAGATGCTTCCAACCCGTCAATCTCTCCCGCTCATAACTTGGCGCCCGATGCTCTGGAGTCAACCATCTTACTGGACAGTCCGATCGATTCTCAAGCCTCGAAGATCAACGAGGCCGCTCTGCGACGGATATGTTCCATTCACGGGATTCCCTTTGCTGACGTGTTAGTTCCTTCGAGACACGACCGCCCTCATCTGCCCCCAGTCGGGTACACAGCCTGTAACAAGTTCATGTGTTGGATGGGCAGCGTGCCTCCGTTCAATTTATTTCTCCGGGATGTGCTGCAGTATATAGACATAGCTCCGTCGCAGCTGCACCCGAACGGCCATGCGTTTCTATATGGGACTTATTTACTTTTCATGGCCGTCTTCTCCAGACCTCCAACCCCCGGCGATATCCGATACATTTATATGTTCAAGAGACGGAAAGATAGCCCTTCCTTCATGTTCCTCGAGCCATACCACAAGTGCCAGATCTTGACAGGGGCCTGTAGCAAATTTGCCCTATACAAACAGGAATGGTTCTATGTGCGCTGCCCTTCCGGTTTCGCTAGGAGATGGGTTGAAGGCAGTAAGTCTCTCTGCCGAGTTACTATTCGTATTTAACCCGAGCATGTCTTTCCTAACTTTCTGTTTCATCTTTTCAGGTATCAGCCCACGCCCGGAAGGCCGAGGATATTCTGATGCTGTCGATGCGATTAGAGCTCTTCCGGCCGAGGATCGAGATATCCGAGCTATCATTTCAAATGAATCGCTGTCGGGGTTCGGCTTGCTAGCTCCTAGTCGTCGGATCAGCCTTCCAGAAGGGAAAAAACTTGCCGGACCGTCGTCGCGTCGCGCTCCCGACGCGCATGAAGAAGGCGAGCGCAAAGAGGATGATGCCCCCGAAACTCAGGGCGAGAACGTGGGTCCCGCTTGGAATCCGGCAATCGAAGTTCAGGATATTGAGACATCATCCTCCCCTTCGAAGGGAAAGAAGAAGTTGAAATACACGGTTCAAAAGGAGAAAGTTGGTGGCACCTCAAAAGTTACGCCTACCCCTCCTGAGAAAGAGGCTTCTTCGCAGCATCTGGAAAGTTCCTTGAGAGGTCTATCGAACCTCTCTATTCCCGAAGACATACTTAATTACGGGTTCGATGATCCTGAAGCTCTCAAATTCTCTTCGCCCGCTAGAGGCAATGTAGGAGTTCAACTCCCGGCTCAAAGAGACAATACTCCGATTAGCAAAGATAAACGAACGGGTCCGTCGGGGGGAACACTTAGGACACACACGCACATGCGCATTCCATAATATACTTCAAGTCTTTTTAATTCGTGAATTCTCCTTAACTCGTTGTTATCTCCCTTCTTTGCAGGTGATATGGGCCGCTCACACGGACTTGATCGCCTTCAGGGGTCTTCTATATTCCATCACTCCGGACGGGATTACGGTTTAGGCAGACGCCGGGACCGAGGTGATTATGAAGATAGGGACAATCGTCCGCGCGAGTCGTCTCACCGCAAGAAAGCACACTATCAATCTTCCCAGTCCCGCGATCTTCCTCCTACAACTGAGCCGGATAAAGAGAAGTCTTTGCAGAAGGGTTATCAGTCTGATGCTGCTCGAGAACAACATTCCAGTTCATCGAGTACGAGGCAAGTTCGAGAGCCGCGTAAAAGAACAGAATTCTCAAAGCCTCCTCCTCCTACTCCTGCCGTGGACCCAACTGTTGCGGAAAAGATGGTCGACCTTAAGGCCAAGTTTCCGAAAATCTGTTTTGACGGTTTGAAATTCCTTCCGGCCATCCATCACATTCCTGGGCACGTGAAGCAAAGTGCCATTGCCTGCAACAATGACGTCTATGTTCAACATGACGCATTCGTGCACTTGGTGGAGAAGATCTCAGAAGTATCTGTCGAGCGTCAACATGAGATTGACCGTCTGAATCTGGAGGCTGACAGCGATAAGAAAATCATCAAACTCCAAGACGAAGAACTCGCCTCTTATAAGTCAAAGCTAGAAGCCGCTGAACAAGGTGCAAAAGATACCGTTGAGGAAGTTACTCGCTTAGAGGTGGCTCACAAAAAGGAGCTTGACGAAGCAGTCCAGCGTAGCGGCGCCCTTGCCCTAGAAAAAGACTCTGTCCAAAAAGAAAGGGACGCGCTCGCTACTCAAGTCAAAGAGCTGAAAGAACAACTCTCCAAGGAGAAAGAAGACAAAATAGCCGCCCAGGAAGAATCACAGCGGTATTGTGATGAGATTGTTGCTACCCGACTCCTGAAGGCAAAGCTCGACGGTGAACTTGCCGGGGTCGAGAAAATGAAGGATGAGGCCCGTGAGGAGGGCAAAAGAATGGCTGTGGAGGAGCTTGATTCTCGCCTTGAGGCGGCCGAAGAGGCCGGCAGGGAAGAGGTCAAAAGTATGTTTGACCCGTTGATCGCCGAGTACGGAGCCCGCGTCCTTATGCACCGCGACCTAACATTCTTGGGCGACGGCTACCACGAATCCCTGGCTGAGGCATGGGAAACTCTGATAAAGATCAAGAAAGTCGAGTCGGGCTCCGAAGAAATCGACGAGGATGCATTGGTGAAGGAGTTCCTGAGGGGGAATGAGCCATCGGATCCGCAGCATTGGCTCTTTATGGCAAAGGCTCTTCCCATTCGAAAGAGAAGAATGACGAGGCTGGCCCGACAGAGGCCGACGCTACTACTCCTCACATCGCCGCTCCTTATGCTGCTCAATCGGCCGGTCGGTCGACGCTTGATCCATTCGAGCAGCATGCCAGTTATGATCCCGAAGATCCCGGGCTCGGCGTTCATGTGCTGTCACCTATCCTGGAGGGTGAAACCCCGCACGCCACCGATAGCCAACCAGATCCTGGTAGGAAATTCTTCTTTCTCTAGAAGTCGAAGAGATCCCGTCATTTTTCAGCAGTGGTTATTCGTTCTAATGCCCACTTCTTATATTTTCGTGCAGGTCGTTCTGACGCCGAGCTAACTCCGAGGAGCGATGACGCCAAGGATGAAGCGGGGAAAACAAGCGACGTTGCTCACGTAGGGGTAACTCCCGGCCCAGACGCTCAAGTGATCGGGGCGCTTGATGATGACAAACTTGATACTTCGTCTCCTGCCGAAGGAAGCGACGAAGTTAAAATCACTGGCGCCTCTGAACATACTTCAGAGATGAGCATGAAGGACCGTCTCGCCGACGAGGAGAAGAGAAAGGTCAAAGTCAAAGTTGAATCTGAAGTCCTGGAACTCACTGACCCGCGGAACAGACCTCTGAAAATCATTCTCCCGGGCAGGTCCAAACCACTAGATGTTCCGTCTCCTACTCCTGACTCCGTCTCTCTAGCAAGCAAAAAGTCCAAGAAAAAACGTGAGGGAGAGGAGTCGTCGGAAACACCAAAGGCAGACAAGAAGAAGAAGTCGAAGAAATAATCGATGCACTTGTTCAACAAGTTTCCTGACTAAGCTTTGTAATTGTTTTTATCTCCCATGATTTGTAGTTTGTATAGAGAGGTCTGAATTTTGTAGGAGTGGTCATGTATCCCCATTTTGGACTTATTGAATAAAGTTTTAGTTTCTTTTGTGTTCGAATGCTTCTCTTGTCTTTATCTGGTTTGCTGACTAATTGTAGCCATAACTCAAGTTCTTATGAGTTGCATTATCTCCCAGTCCATTCTTGCGCTGTTCAAACATTTTTTGGACGTGGCGTACCTCTCGTCCCACATCTTTCGAGTACTTGGACTTCTTGCAGACTCTGTGTCCCGGGGACTTGGAGGCTTGAAATAGTTTATGCTCTAGTCCGCGCTTTGGGGATTCGGAGATTGGAATCATTTATACTCTAGTCCGCGCTCGGGGAACTTAGAGTACTCCGATCCGCGCTACGGGGATTCGGAGATTTGGAATCGTTTATACTCTAGTCCGCGCTCTGGGGACTTAGAGTACTCCGCTCCGCACTCTGGGGATTCGGAGATTGGAAATCGTTTATACTCTAGTCCGCGCTCTGGGGACTTAGAGTACTCCGATCCGCGCTCTGGGGATTTGGAGATTTGGAATCGTTTATACTCTAGTCCGCGCTCCGGGGACTTAGAGTACTCCGATCCGCGCTCTGGGGATTCGGAGATTTGGATCGTTTATACTCTAGTCCGCGCTCGGGGGACTTAGAGTACTCCGATCCACGCTCCGGGGATTCTGAGATTTGGAATCGTTTATACTCTAGTCCGCGCTCTGGGGACTTAGAGTACTCCGCTCCGCACTCTGGGGATTCGGAGATTGGAAATCGTTTATACTCTAGTCCGCGCTCTGGGGACTTAGAGTACTCCGATCCGCGCTCTGGGGATTCGGAGATTTGGAATCGTTCGTACGATCCTGTATGTCGCGCAGAATAATGTAGTTTATCATCCAATTAAGAGATATAGAAACTTCATAGAAAATGGGGCTTCAAGCCTTTATTAATGAAAATCAACTAAATTGCTCGATTACAACTTTAAAAGGAAACTAAGTCATTATTGAATGGAAACATGCAGGAAACAATAGTGCCTATAACAAGAAAGGGAAACATGCTAAATGTAATAGTGCCGCAAATGTTCACTGTTCCATGCTCGGGGGAGTGTCGCGCCATCAACGGTCGCTAGCTTGAATGTTCCTTCTCCAAGCTTCCGTTCAATGGCGTATGGACCTTCCCAGCTGGGATTCATGCGTGATGGTACCGGAAAGACTCATTTCAGAACGAGATCTCCCACATCAAAGATTCTTGGGCGGACTCTGCCGTCATAGTAACGCTTGACTCGATGTCTGTGCGCCGCCGCCCTTAATTCAGCTTCTTCCCGCTTTTCATCGATGCAGTCCAGTGATTCCAGCAAGAGGTTTTGGTTCGTCTTGGGATCGTAGTATGTCACTCGGTGCGATGGAACTTCAAGTTCCACCGATATAACGGCTTTAGAGCCGTATGCCAAGGCGAACGGAGTGTGGCCGGTCGCGGACTTGTGGGTAGTTCTATACGCCCATAATGCTGTTGGGAGTTCATCTACCCATTTGCCTCCAACCTTCTCCAGACGCTTCTTTAGTATGGACTTGATTATTTTGTTAACAGCCTCGACTTGTCCGTTAGCTTTTGGGTGTGCAACGGCGGCGAACTTTTTCTCGATGCCGTACTTTAAACAGAACTCTTTGAACTCTCTACTTTCGAATTGCGTTCCGTTGTCTGTAATGATGGTGCGTGGAAGGCCAAAGCGGCATATAATGTTTCGTACAACGAAGTTAATGACCTTCTTAGAGGTGATAGTGGCCAAAGGTTCTGCCTCAGCCCATTTCGTGAAATAGTCGACTACAACTATTGCGTATTTCGCACCACCTTTGGATAGAGGCAAAGAGCCGATTATGTCGATTCCCCAGATCGCAAATGGCCAAGGACTGATCATTTGTGTGAGTTCCGTTGATGGAGCCCTCGGGATTTTTGCATATCTTTGACACTTGTCGCATTTTCTTGCGTAGTCTGCGGCATCCCGGTTTACGGTGGGCCAGTAATATCCATAGCGGAGGATCTTCTTTGCTAGCGTTTGCCCCCCAGTATGGTCGCCACATTCCCCTTCGTGAACTTCCCTCAAGACTCGCTTTGTTTCATCATGAGCGATGCACCGTAACAATGGGACTGAGAATCCTTTCCGGTACATGGATCCACCCTGCATTACGTACCGCGCAGCCTTTCGCAGGACCTGTCGTCTTTCGCTTCTTTTTTCTGGTAAAGCCCCGGTTGTCAGGTACAGTTTGAATGGGGTTATCCACGAGTCCTTCTCGATCTCTGTTTCCAACACGCGATCGATTTTCAACTCGTCTATGCTCGGGGCATGCAAGACTTCAACGGGATACAATCCCATTTGTTGAGCATCGTCGGTACTTGCGAACTTAGCCAACAAGTCGGCTTCTTTGTTCTGTTCTCGTGGGATATGTGAAATGTCATAACGCTCAAGATTTGATAGTAGTTCTTGGACCTGAACGAGGTACGGAGCAAACTTTCGTCCTTTTGCTTGGTAGTCTCCTCGTACTTGGTAAACCACTAACTGCGAGTCACAAAAGATTTCGACTGATTCGATCCCGAGTTCCTTGATGAGCTTCAAGCCAGCGATCAGTGCTTCATATTCAGCTTCGTTGTTCGTAGCCGGGAAATCGAGCTTCAGGGCATAACAGATTGATCGGTTTTCCGGAGTTATAAGAACTACGCCCGCGCCGGAACAACGGTCGTTTGATGCACCGTCAGTGTATAATTTCCATCGAATGGGGGGAATGATGTCGTGATCGTCCGGTTTGATGGGTATGGTAAATTCAGCGATGAAGTCTGCTAACGCTTGCCCTCGGATGGCTCTCCGTGGTAAGTACGCGATATCGAATTGGCTCAACTCGATGTTCCATTTTAGCAATCTTCAAGAAGTTTCCGGTCGTTGAAGTACCTGCCTCAGGGATTGATCGGTATAAACGCCGATTGAATGCGCTTGAAAGTATGGGCGCAGCTTGCGTGATGCAATCACCAAGCAATAAGCCAATTTCTCGATTTTAGGGTAATTCTTCTCTGCCCCCGTTAAACGCTTGCTAACATAATATACCGGCTTCTGGACTCGATCCTCCTCACGAACCAAAGCTGCGCTTATCGCATGAGCGGATATAGCCAAGTAAACGTACAGCATCTCATGGTCAACTGGTTTAGATAGCATTGGTGGGCTCTCCAGATGCCTTACCAGGTTCTGGAATGCTTCCTCGCAGCTAGACGTCCATTCAAAATTCCTCTTTCCTTTCTTTATTATGTCAAAGAACGGGATGCACTTGTCAGTTGCCTTGGATATAAATCGACTCAGTGCAGCTACTTTTCCGTTCAAGCTCTGTACCTGCTTTATAGTCCTGGGCGCTTGTACATCTCGGATGGCTTGGATCTTTTCTGGGTTGGCTTCGATTCCCCTAGCGTTGACGATGAATCCTAAAAACTTCCCTGATGCAACGCCGAAAGAACACTTCAGCGGGTTGATCTTCATTCCATAGAACCTGAGTATGTTAAACATTTCAGCTAAGTCTTGAATGTGGTCGTTTGACCGTCGTGACTTCACGAGCATGTCATCCACATAGACTTCCATGGTTTTGCCCAGCTGGTCCTTGAACATTCGATTCACCAGACGTTGGTAAGTTGCTCCAGCATTCTTTAATCCAAAGGGCATCACTACATAGCAATACAGCCCGACATTTGTAACGAAGCTGGTGTGTTCTTGGTCCGGAATATGCATTGGGATTTGGTTGTATCCTGAGTACGCATCCATGAATGACAATAATTCGTGTCCTGCTGTGGAATCGACCAACTGATCGATCCTAAGCAACGGAAAACTGTCCTTAGGGCATGCTTTGTTCAAGTCGGAATAATCTACGCAAGTCCTCCATTTCCCATTCGCCTTCTTTACTAGCACGGGGTTGGAGACCCACTCCGGGTAGAGGGCGTCGCGGACGAACCCATTTGCTTTGAGTTTGTCCACCTCCTCTCCAAGAGCGGCGGATCTCTCCGGATCCATTCCTCTCCTTTTTTGCTTGACTGGGACGTATTTTGGGTCTATGTTCAACATATGACTCGTGATGGTGGGAGAAATCCCACACATATCAGAATGCGTCCAGGCAAAAACATCAAGGTTTGCCTGGAGGAAGTCGCTAAGGTCTTCAGTCATTGCGGGGCCTAACTGTGATCCGATCTTCAGTATTCGCGAAGGGTCGTCACGGCTAACTGAGATGTCAATTGTTAATTCAGCCGGTGCCGCCTTCTCTTCCCTGGGTTTCTCATCGTCGTCTCTCGGATCTATATCTCCGTAGATCCGAGAACTATGCCCGAGCTAGGGCTCGGGCACTACTTGTCAATTATTCGTATTGAGGATGCGGACAGGATTGTCCGCAACCTTTCCTTTCTCCCTCCGGTTGGCCTCTCGGAGCTCGGCCACATAACAAGAACGACCAGCTGCTTGGTCACCGTGAACAATGCCTACTCCTTTGTCAGTCGGAAACTTCAAAGTCAAACACCACGGGGCTAGTGCCGCCCTAAATTCAGCCAGGGCCGGCCGACCCAAGAAAACATTATACGGAGAGTCCACATCCAAAACTACAAAGGGTAGAATTCGTACCCTCCGACGCTCGCCTTGTCCCAGTTCAACTGGTAACTCGACATATCCTACCGCATCAGTCGCAGCGCCGTTAAAGCCGTGGATACGAGCTTTGGATGGTTTCAAGTCTTTTGTCTCTAGCTTCATCTGATCATAGGCCTTCTTGAAGATGATGTTGACTGAACTTCCACAATCAATCAAAATTCTTTTTACATATGCTGGTCCGATCGTTGCAGATATGACCATGGGATCGACGGTCGGGGCCTCTACCTGATCAGCGTCTGTATTCCTGAACACAATATCGTCTGTCATCACGCGCTGCTGCTTAGCAGGGGCCCCGTCCTCTACGTTCGAACAGCACTCAAAATCTGCATGCTTCAAGGTGCTTGCATATCGTTCCATCTCTTGCCAGTTCTTATCTGCGGGATGAGGTCCGCCGATAATTGTATTTATGACCAGTCTTCCAACAGTCCGAGCAGGCTCCTCAGGATGACGTGGAGCTGGTGCACGACCTGGGTTGGACGTTGCCTGTCCTCCTTCCTGTAGATCCTTTACGAATTCTTGCAACTTCTTTTGTCTGATCAATTTCTTGATAGCATCATGCAGGTGTCTGCATTCTTCCGTGTTGTGTCCATAAGTTTCATGGAAGCGGCAATATTTCCCAGTCCGCTTCTGTTCTTCAGTTGATTCTTTTGGACGTGGTTTTCTGTACTGAAAAGTATTGCAGGTGGATAGGTAAATGTTCTCAAGTGGGGCGTTTAGCGGAGTGTACTCGCTGTAGCTTGGAATTCTCGACTTCCACTTTCCCGCTTCTTTCCTCTTTCCTTGACTTCTTCCTCTGGACTCTTTGGGCTGCACAGGCTTACTCTGGACATTGACTTGGACCTTTCCCGAATTGTCTCCAGATTGCTTCACAGCAATGTTGCTCTTGATTGGCTCTTGGGCAGGTCTCGGTGCCTTATCTCGTCGTACCCACCTAGCTTCCTCTCTTCTTATGAACTGGTGTGCCTTGGAGTAGAAACGCTCTAGCGTAGCCGGAGGTTTTCCTGCCAGCCAGTCTCCAAATTCAGAATCCGGATCTACACCTCTCATTACAGCCATTAGGATTGCATGGTCGTTGGGATTACTGACTTCAGTTGCCGCAACATGGAATCTTTGTAAGTACTCCTTCAGCGATTCTCTGGGATTCTGGATTACACTCGACAGAGACATCACGTCCTTCGGGCGTGTAGTGTGTATCCTGAATTGCTCAATAAACTTCTTTGCCAACTCCTCGAAATTTGATACGGATCGCGGAGGAAGTCGGGTGAACCACATAGTAGCGATCCCAAATAGAGTAATCGGAAAGCACCTACACTTGGTGGGATCATTTGCTCTGGCTGAATCCATCATCCATTCATACCTCATTACATGTTGTCTGGGGTCAGTCTTTCCTTCGTATGCAGGAATGGTTGGCATGCTAAACTTCTTCGGGTACGCCGCTTGCAGCACAACATCCGTGAATGGAGTATGACTTCTTGACACTCCCCAGTCGTCATTTGATAAGCTCTGATTTTCTTTCATCAGTTGCCTGATCATGGTTGTCAGATCGGGTGTCTGTATGGAAGTTGGGAGGTTGGAGTCAGTTCTACGCGCCTGTCCATGCTGATGCCTCCTTTCCTAGCGATCTGCCAATCGTGCGTCGTGAGGTTCAACATTGTTAGCATTTTGATGATCTGGAGCTCCATCCTCCATCTGTATTCCGGTTCGGAAGCTTCCAGTTCTAGCTTGGTCGCGGTCTCCAGCTGTTCGAACAGCAGCATCCGCCCTTGCAGCTTCAGTCTTACGGCGTCTACGCCTGGGTGGTTCATCAGAAGAAGTAGAGCTGTCAGATGAGGAATAAGCAGCTGGATTGCCCCCAGCATTCTGTTGCTGCTGTTGAGTGAGTTGTGCCATCAGGTTGGCATTAGCTTGCATCTGTTCTCCCAGTTGTCTCCTGCTTTCCCTAAGTTCTCTCATCAAGTCATTGAACTCTACTCTGGTGACAACTGGAGTCTGTTCTTGAGCGGCAATCCCTGCACTTGGGATCGTAGGTTGATTGCTAGGTCCTGCTTGTTGCACGCTAGCAGTCTCTCGGGCATCCGCATTAAGAGAAGCTGACCTGGTACGTGGTCTCGCCATTGTAGAGTTATTGGTATGAACTCTGAGTAGAATCAACGGATGTCCTATCAGTAAGTCGGATCTTCTTTGGGGGATTTGTTCAATCCAGTAGCTTCAAAGCAGATCCTTGAGGTCTGAGAATTCGATTCTCGGTGAAAGCACCAAAGTGTTAGCACCAAAATTGGTCGCTAACCTCGTAGAAGAAGATTGTGAAGAGATATAAGTGATGAAATCAAATTAAACAGAGAAGACAGTGCTAATCTAAATACAGAAAGTAAGAACACCAAATTTATAGTGGTTCAGCGTAATTGCCTACGTCCACTTTGAGGTTAAACTTTATTGATCTTCTCTACAGTTGATTACAAATACAATTCGTGAATCAAATGCTTGAATGAAGTTGTTATGTAGAAAAGATGAGTCTTGAAAATGGCAGAGTCTCCCCGGTGTTTTCTCTCCAAAAAAGGATCCATTTCACTGTGACCCTGCCCCTCTATTTATAGGCAAAGATGGGCTGGACTTCCTAAGTGGGCTGATTGCCGAATGCTCCAGCCCGAGTACAGTGGTCGTCGTATGCCGAGCAAGGTTCGCCGAACGCTCTGCGCCGAACCATCCCTTCTATGCCGAACGAGGTGGTTGATGTTTAGGAAGTGTAGGATGTTAGTCAGTTGAAGCCGAACGCTCTTCTTGACGCCGAGTGCACTTGTCGCCGAGCACTCGTTGGATGTTGGGTGCCTCGCCGAACACTCCTGGCTGTCAAGTGCCTCGCCGAACACCATGGGATGCCGAGTACTCCTGTATGCCGAGCAGCCTTGACGCCGAGCACTCTGGTACGCCGAACAGTCTCGATGCCGGACACTAATGGATGCCGAGTACTATGCCGAGCACACTTGTCGCCGAGCACTCATGGATGTCAGTTGCTTCGCCGAACACTCCTTGATGCCAGTCGCTCTTTGATGCCGAGCACTTATTGCCGAGTACTAGTTGCCTGGTCAAATCCCCAGGAAACATGCGCTGATTTTGGTTCGGTTGTGTCTTTGATGCTGGCTTGCATTATCACTTGATCTATTTGTTTTTCACTCCTATGTGTACATCATGCATATTCGCTTAGTCGTGCTCATTTTGTAGCTTGACTTTTACATGGTTGCCAGACTATTTGGGCTTTGCCTTTGCTGGTTCACCATGTAGTCTCTGTTGTAGTTCGGTTTGAGTCTTTTGCCTCTGTGTGTATTGATGGTATGATCACTCTTTGGTCTTGCTTACTTGATGGTATTTTATCCAAGCAGTGTTGTATTGAGATTTGTACATTGAGTTGAATCCAGCTTAAACGCTTGGGTTTGACCTTGTGCTCGTGTTGTGAACTTTTATTGAGCTTTTGTGTATTTTATCACTGCAGTGGCGAGGCAGTACACGCGTGCTTGTACTGCAGCCACACAGTACTGACGTTTTAATTGATATTCCAATTATTCGAATTGTTTTGTGTTCAATTCAATATTTGGGGATTGTATTTGATTCAGTTCGATTGATCATTTTGTTGTGTCTAATTATCTATTCGATAATTAGATTCTGAGTTTCTAATTATTATTTAATAATTGGATTTTGTTGTTAATTGCCATTTAGGCAATTCTGCTGTTTTCTAAATTACCTTCGTTGATAATATTTTTATTTATCTTGTGATGATTTGGATTTGCTGAATTGTTGTTTGACACTATTTAGTGTTATATCTGCCATTATCCGATTCTCTTATCGAAGAGTCGGATATACGAAATTTCTATGACCGTCGTCTATTTGATATTTGATTATTATTGCTTCTGTGCATTAATAACTGAGTTTGAATTAGACTGGCCCGTGTATTATTTTCTTTTGAATTTAATACTCGGGTCAGTCCTGAGTTATTTCAGGTTGTAGATATCTTGCTTTGGATTGCTGTTTGAGCTATGAAGACTTTTCTTATCTTTTTGGAGTAGTCGTGTCATAGTATAGGTTGATATGTATTCATGTATATTAGTTGATAATGTACTTGTATATATAACTTCCAGAGTCGACAGTTGTAGTTGTATCATGTGTATTGTGTCAAATGTATTGTAACTGACATCAGTTATATATATATGAGACTTTTGTTATCTGTGTTCTGCATTTTATTATCTGTGTTATTATTATATATATTGTCCTAAACTATTATGAACCATCATTGTTCGTTTTATACTGGAATTGGGTATGTCGATGGGAGTAAATAAATAGGAGTTGAAAAATGAAAAATATATACCACTCCTATCGAGGTAACCAATACTAGTGTAAGGCCAACTACGGATGGCCGCTCCTATCCAGCCTTATTCTTCGTAATAACAAACAGTATTTCTTTTAATACTCTTTGTTATTGTGAGAATAGAGGTGGGGCGTCACAGATAACATGCCAAACTTTATAATATAATATATATACTTCTAACGTGAAATATAATACTTTGGAAACTATATTTAAAACAACAGATATTTTAAAACAATAACTTTATATGCTAAAAACTTAACTCGTATGCTTATAAACATATAATAAGAATGAAATAAAACGTTTTATATGAGAACAGAACACTATATATACATTTTCTTTCAATTATACAATATATATATATACATAGGTTATAGTAACATATATATCATATACATAAGGATGTTGATTAGAAAATATAATAGAAGTGCCGAAAAAAGGCTAGATGCAAATTGACAAATGCAACAGAACATTATATACTTATATACATTTGATGCTAAAATCCAATATAACCTTACTGTATTATAATATAAATATAAATTCAACTAGGCCATATACACACACATATATACAAACAAATAAAAATATAAGTATTTATCTATGTACCTTATAAACTGTAGGCATATATACACCACTTTGAAAAAAACAAAACAATATATTATAGCAAAAAAATTACTTATATATATATATAAATTATTATAGTATATATACATGCCCATATAAGTTATATAATATATATATAACAACATACTCTCGCCTCTCCTGTTGCAGTACGGTTTCACGTGACAGGGTTCAGCAAGAAAAATGGTGGCGGAGCGCTGTTTTGGAGATGGTAGACAAAAGGAAGTGAGGCCGAGACAAAGCTCAGGCTGGGTTCGAGAGCAGGTAGAAGCGGAGGTGATAGGCCGAAGAGATTAAAGGCCGGGTTGGAACCAAGGCTGGAGGGTAGTGGGGTTCGAGGGCTACTGGGTGGCTTCTGGAGGTGTTGTTTGCTGTCACGAGGTGGGCCTGGGTTGTCTATGGCGGTGGATGGTCGCGGTAGTGAAGAGATGAAGGATAAGTTGACATATTATTAAATTTTCTTTTATTTTCTTTATTCTGGATGGAGGGAGGAAGAAAAAGGAGAGGGGAAGAAATAGATCTGGAGGAAGAAGATAAGTGGAACAGATACAGACGCAATTCCTTTGAACGAATATAAATATGTGTATGGGCTTTAGGTAAATATCTATTCACACCTTTCTTTATTATTATAAAACGTGTGAAAAGCTATATACTGAAACGGCTAGGAATAGTGAAAGGCAGGGAAAGAAACGCTCCAATAAATAATGATAAGTGGATATTTAAAAAAATTTATTGTACGTTTCAGATTTTGAAACGCAAACGAAAACGAAAGGTAACGAATCTGGTACCGATACGGTTACTGGTTTCGCAGATTCCGCTGTGTACTAGACTTCAAAATACAGAATTGAATATATTATGAAGATCAGCACGACGAGACGATCAAAATGGTATATAGATATTAGTGGTACAATCATCCTATCAAAAGTCGATGTCATTACCGAAATGCTGCTAATTTGCCGAAAATAAAATAAACGGGGAAATAACAGCCAACATTTGGAAAAACAAAATATGACGTCTCACTCAGAAGATGATTTACAAATTTATTGTATATATATATTTAGATTTTAAAAACATTTTATTATCATCAATATTAACTGATTTAAATTGAAACAGAATTACACAATAAAAATAAACTTCAATATTATCAAATGAAAATTTACCAGTTGCTATGTTTAAATAGACGTATTCCAAATATTAAATTTTTATTTTCAAATTTTATTGTTTAATATTTCACAAAAATTCATTACGTTATAAAAACCGTTAAAATATCTGGGTCATTACACTCTCCCCCACTCAAAACTTTTCATCCCCGAAAAGGAAGGAGGTAGGAGAATATAACAACCAGAAAGAAAAGATAGATTGAAATGCAAAACAGAGCAATTAATTTAAAACTATATAAGCAATTAATTTTATACTACATGTAACATCTCAACATTTTACTTCAACTATTCAAAATTTTACATATTTAAAATTAATATCCAACAATTTGGTTTAATCCATTTTATTAAATCAATAACTATTTACTATATCCATATTTTATTAATTCGATTTAATGTATTAAAATCAAAAGATTTGATTTCAATTTATTAGCATCTGTTACAAAATTTCTTTTTCAAAACAAAATTTAATTGATTTAGCTCATTTATTAAATCTATTTGACCCTAGTTAAGTTGCTTTCTCTTAAAATTTCAATTTCTCTATTCTTAAGTTCATATTTATTTGCTTAACTAGCTAGCGTCCTCCTTTATTTATTTAATTTATTCCACTTAATATACATTTTGCAACATATATTACGTGTATAGACATCTTATAACCATATAATATTCAACAAATAAAATTTTCCATTTTTTTTTCTCAATTTATTATTAGCAAATTTCCTTAACAAATATCATCTTTGATATTCTATTTCTTATCCTGGTGTATACTATCTAATTTACATTCTAATTACATTTAAACTTTTCTTGGTAAGTTATATTAATGTCTTGAGTGTAATTAAATACTACACAAATTTTCCTTCTATCTACAACCTTTATACTAAGCCAGACTGTTAGTTTGATCAATTTATTACTTAAGTTTTCTTCTTGTACAACCCTTTATATATCCTAACATTTTGACTTTTTGAATATTCTAGGCAAGTTATATATATTAGAATGTAATTTAGTGTTATACAAATAAGTTTGTTTAAATTCATTATTTCAGGTTGGTTTGATTCTATTTATCATTTCAGATATTCCAATTATTCAAATATTTCACTTTATTTCAATAATTGAAAACATTTCTTAATATAAAACTTTAAGATTCAAATTTTCGGTTTCACTTATTTATATAAAGATCAATCACTTACATAAAACAGTAATAATTTACTATTAAACCATGTAGTATATAAATAAACAGTATTTTAAACATTTTAAATTATTTAGAAAGAAAGAGAAAAGAAAAAAAATGATCAAAATATCCTTTATATGATACTTTATCAAAATACTTTTATAACTCGGTGTCTAAACAGGTTTATCCTCATTCTTGCAGACTTTGGCCATGCGTTGATCAGGGGCAAAGCTAGATTTCTCCAAGTATTTAGTTGACTTGTTTCAACACCCAGTGAAAAATACTCGAAAAAACCTTCAAAACTGATATGGAAAGTACAATCCAAACAAATCAACCGAATCGAATCGAATCATGGATCGCAGATACACAATGGTTATGCCTAGATCCCCTAAGAAACATCCTTACCTTTTAAGCAATCACTGCCTTGCGAATTACGCTATGAAGTTGAGTTCGTAAGACTGTGGGTAACGCCATGGATTTCGAAGGACACTCGAGTATCATATCCAAAAAAACTAAATCAAAGAGAATAATATCGAAAGAATGAATCCAAAATGTGGCCACAAAGAGGATATCAAGCAGAAGGCACTTTCCATATCTTTACTTTGAAAATATGTATCATATAGTACCCTTTCAAATCGATTTCAAATATCATACTTATATAACTTCCATTATATATAAGATTTCATTATCAAATCGAATACTTTCCAAAATCAATAGTATATCAAATCACACTTATATAGACTTCGATTATATAAGGTTTCGCTTTTCAAATTGAGTACCTTTCCAAATCAATAGTTTTCGAATCAACTTCATACTTAAATAAATCAGTTTTATATGAGTTCGATAACTCCCAAATCAAGTATTTAGTAAAATAAGTTTCTAAATTTCAATTCGTTTCAATATCAGTTCAGTTTCAAAATCATATACGATTTCCCCAAATTATTTCTTCCAAATTAAATATCTTTAGTTTCAAAGTTTCCAAAATAATAGGTTTAGAAAATAATCCTAGTTTCCAAATCAACATAATTAAGGCCAAACAAATTCATTTCCAAAATCAACATATAAATACTTGGTTTTAAATTCCAATTTATTTTTCGAAACTAAATTATACTCAAAATGATTACTAAGTTTATAACCATCCTTTTTTAAAACCTTTAAACTATTTATTTCTATTTGAAAAAGCCAATTTACGTTTTGAAAATTATTATTCTATATATATATATATATATAGTTTTATAAAAGATGTTATTAAGTTAAAACATTTAAAACTGAATTTTATTCAAAACATTTCAAAACTACATTTCATATTAGTATAATTCAAAATAGACTTATTCATTTACTTAACAAAACAATTTCAAATTTATTTAAATCATATTACTTCATACTTTAAACATACAAAACTAAACTTATATACTTTATCAAATAATTGGTACCTTTCGAAATTACTTAGCTTTGAAAATTAAACCTTGATTTGGAAGTGTTCGAACATTCAAAATAGTCGGAGAAATCAAATTTCTAATCCAAGAGTTGGAAATCAGCAACAAATCAGTAAATCAATTTCAGTAGATAGGTTTATACCAAATCAAATCCGAAACTCGAAGACTGAACACTCGGCTTTCTTCAAATCGTTTCAAATATATATACATATATCTTTCGAATGTCAAATCATACCTCGGAATTTGAAATCAAAATTGGTTTCACAAAATCAATCGCATAGCAAAGCTACTAAAGTGGCCTCTTCCCCACTCTGAAACTCGAAAATCAATGTCGATGATGCGTGCACTCATCATCGAAATTATTCTCTAGCGACATAAGTGGGTTCTGGACTTCTATTTTCTTGAAAACTTCTTTGAAATTTCTTTGAAATCATTGGAACTCATTTGAAGTCATTTGAAACGTTTCTTATTCAGAAAATACTTTCAAATTGTATTGTTTTATATTTTCAAAATCTTAAAACCAATTTCAAAATACCGGCAATCTCTCAAATTTCCAATTTAAAACCCTTCAGTTATAAATGATTTTTTTATAAATCAATTCCTTATATAATTTTCAAAATTTCAAATCCTTTCGAAACTTTAAATTCTCGTTTTTAAAAGGTGTATAATCCTTATCAAAAACATTTTCACTTTTATATATAGAATAAAATCATACTTATCAAAATAATAATTTCGATATATAAAACAATTTCTAAAATACAAACAAACACGATTTTTCAAAGGATGATTCAAGAATGGATTCCAAACAAGGATAAAGATTCAAATTAGAGGGACTCTAGTCAAAAATAGAATTCTGATTCGAAGATAGGCTCGAACGAAGATGAGATGATTAAATTTCAAAATAGAATATGGATATTGTAACGACCCTGAATTTTTGACATCTGAAATTTGAATATTTAATTGATTTTAAATATTTGAATGTTAGTTTAATTTGAATTTCAAATATCAGAGTTTGTTTGGTAATTAAATTAGTGAATTTAATTGTTAAAATTTGAGTAAAATTTTGAATTTGGAGTTTTAAGCTTATTTAAAATATTTTCAAGGCTTAGAAAATTTATATTGATAATTCTGAAGGTATTGGAACTTTCAGAATTGAATTTGAAACTACTTTGTTCAGTTTTTAAAATTTATCGTTTAAATCGATATTTAAAAATAGCGTTCCGGGCCACATTCTCGGAATTCGACGAAACCAGTTCCATTGGATTCGTAATATTGAATTATTATCGGATTTCAAATCTTGTAGCTTTCGGAGCTATCGTGTGATCGTACGAGATATAAACTCCTAGACAATAATTAATCGATTTAATTTAAATATAAATTTATACACTCTAATCAACAGCCGTAATTCCTTCTTTTCTATTACTGTAGCTCTACAGGATTCTCACGCAAAGGCCAAATCAAAATCGCATCCATCTTCTTTATTTCCTTTCAGTTCATTTCAAAACGAAGAAAAAAAAGAAACTATCTTTCGTTCAAAGCTAATTCCAAATCCCTCTGTTCGAATGGCCGCATTCTACTCTTTATCTCGAATACTTCATCTCGTTCATCAACGACGGACAAAAATTCGAAGCCCAAATCAATTTTCATTCGAGAATCAAAATAAGGGCCGATTGAAATCACGACCTTCCTGTTCAATCGCAGTCGAGTTTTTTTTATCAACTAAAAATGGCAAGCTACTTTTCATGGTTCGATTCGAAAATCGAAATCGAAGGGGGAGCAAAGCTTGGGTTTTGCGGTCGAACTCGTGACCAAGATGGAGGGTATCGCGATTGATTTGGGGGTGCTGTCTCGATCGAACGAGTAGGGCGATGACTGGCAGTGGCAGGCTCACGCGCGTATGTGGGATCGAAGCTGGAGTTAATGTTGGCGATAGTGAGCAGGGGTGCGATGGTCTCGAAAGTGTTGGGGTTGCGAGGTTGCGATGTCGATCTCGACATCTGTGAAGGCCGCGAGTTCGTTGGCCTGAATCGCGAGTGTAATGAGGTACAATATTTCTTTTAGTATGTGTAGATGCACATAAATTAACAGTAAGGCATAGATGCCAGTCATTTCCAATTTCAAGGTTTACATATGTGTATGTATATATACAGTAAAGTAGATTTCTGTTATTTTTATAAGAAAGAAAGCATATATATACAGTAAAAAGAAGAACAATTTTGTTTAAATTTTCAATATGTATATGTATATAAGCATAAAGGAAATTATATTTAGAAAAGACTTTGGAAGGATATAAGAATTTTTGAAGTGTTTGGAAAATTTATAAAAGTTAGATTTTTGAAATCTATAATTTATTCTATAAGAGTATATGTAGTTTCAAGAGAGAGAAAAATCAAATCAAATCAAAATTTTAATTTTGAAATTAAAATCATTTGTTAATTAAATTTATCCAATACGAATTTATTATTCGATTTATTTCAAATATTAATAAGTGGTATAAATTGTTTATACCAGTTTTAAAACCATGAAGAAATGATCAAAACGGAAGTGGATTGCAAAATTAAAAGCAAACGTGAGATCTTCTCACTCAAACAAAGGGTTTTGTTAAATTTTAAATAGTTATATTAAAAATTATTGATTGTGTGCTTGAATGATAATATATATGATAGTAGTATATAGCAATATATTTATATATTGGAATATATATATATATTGGAGTTGTTGATTTCCCGCATTATATAGCGGATGAGACCCTATGCACCGCATAATAGAGGATGATATTTTATAAATCCCATATATCGCGATATTCCACCTCGAAGTGGAATTGGTATTGTGCTAACATCTGTGGATGCAGGGAAACAGGTTGGAGGGATCCAACTGGATTACTCAAATTGTATGAATTTGTTTCAAATGTTGTATGAATTTGTTTCATATGTTGTGTGATAATTTATTTATAATTTGTGAATGATTATATTGACGATTGAATGTGTTGAATGCTATAATTTAGACAAATGTATTTTTGGTATCGTTGGATACCAGAAATAAATAAATTGGATTTTTGAAATTTAAAGTTGGAAATTTTAAGTAAATTCTTTTGAAAGAATTGGGTGAATTTAAAAGAAGGAATTTTAAAAGCAAAAAGTTGATTTTTGTAATCTTATCGAATTATTTCCAAAAATATGGGAAAGGATTTTTATAAAAGGATTTTGACTAATATTGTTCAAAAGTTGAAGAATTTATTTAAAATGGAATTTTAGATGGTTCGAAAGAGATAAAGGAATTTATTTTAAAAGATGATAAACTTGTTTGAAAACCAATTGATAATTGATTTAGTATTTGAAGATAAATCTTTGGGAAATCGATATGAAAATTTATTTGATGTTGAATGAAAAATTGATTTGTGTTGAAATAAATTGGGAATCGATTTGTAAAATGATTTGGGATTTGAAATAAACTTAGAAATCAATTTGTAATTGATTTGGGGTTGAAATAAATTTTGAAATCAATTTGTAATTGATTTGGTGTTTGAAAGTGAATATTTGGAAAACGATTTGAAAATCGTGTTTAAGTGAATATTTGGAAATTTAAATTCACAATGGAATTCATAAAGAAAAAGGGAAATAAATAACATCGGGAATTTTTATCCCAAGAGTGAAAAGTGATTTGAAATTTGTTTTCAAAGTGATGAAGTATGGAAAATATATATATTGTGAAGATATTTGAAAATTTAATAATTTGGGAAAATTATTTAAATTGGTTGATTGTTGTGAATGTTGTTGATAGTTGAATAACCGACAATCAATATTTGCCTTTGAAATGGCACTTGAATTTGTTTTTAAAACAAACGCTCATTATTCGGTTTAGCCGGGAGAGGACTTTGTGTCATATAACCCATTCCGAATAGTGATACGTCGAAATGGATCGCATTTGAAGACCGGTGTAACAACCCATAATTTTGTGAATATTTTTAATTAAATTTTTATTTGAAATTTTGATTTTTTAAATCATTTAAAAGTGAATTTTTAGAATTATTCCAATGTAAGTTTGGAATTTGTTTGTAATATATTTTCCAAATGCAATAAATAAACGATTTTTGAAAATTTTATATTTTGGTCAAAATCTGAATTTTCAGTTTAAATATAAAAAAAATTTGAAATTCAAATTTTAATCTTTTTCTTTGAAGCATAATATATTTATGATATCTGTTCTACTTTTCGTTTCGTTAAATTATGAGTTATACTTTTTAAATCAGATAAATTACAGCATTTTTACACGCAGTTATTTACTGTATTTCAAATTTCTAGTTTTCTATGTGCGTTTCTATATTTTTATTTTCTATGTTATTTTATTTTATTTTTCTATTTTGTTTATCTAAACTTTATTTATTGGATTTCACTTGTGTGTATATCTTTTCATAAAAGGCTTGGAAGAAATCAAGGAGACATGCGTTACATTTCTTTAATGCTTGCCTTTTTATTTACCTACCCTCTTTATTACTTACCCTAGCCATTCGCCGTTCATAGCCGTGAATTGCTCTTATTAATCATGTACAAACATCTCAAAATATCCTCTTTTTAATTGCATTTAAGAATCATATATATATATATACACACACATATATATATATATATACATAAATATATATATATATACATATATATATATATGTATGTGTGTTTCTTTCTCCTTATTTCTTACCTTTTATTTCCTGGCCTTTTTGTTTTTCTATCATTTACTCCTCTTTAGCCGTTCAAAATCTTTTCTTGCCATCCACTCCACTTCATAATTCACGTACAAAATTTATTTCCCATCTCTCATTTTTCATTTGCATTTAAAAATAAAATATATTGTATGTTTTTTCTCCTTAACTTATGCCTTTCTGTTTCCTTAGCATTCATAACTCCTTAGCTCTTTTTTTCTCTTCTATAGCCGTGTATTTCCTTTTTCCATACACGTACAAAATTTATTTCCTATTATGATTCACATATTTCACTTGCATTTAGGAATAATATATGTATAAGTTTTTTCTCTTTATTTCTTGTCTCTTTGTTTTCCTAGCATTTACTCTATCAAATCACATAAAAATCTTCTCAATATCTCAGTTCCTCATTTGCCTCTTCTGATTGAAATATTTTACAGTAAGTTTCTTTTATTAAATAGGAAATAAATCCCACTCATTAACTAGCCTTTTTATTTGCTAGCCTTTCATTTTCTCAACCCTACATCTTAGCCATTCAAATCTTTTGAAACCCTAGCCGCCTTCTTTTTATTTCTTATTCACGTACAAGTTCCCATCCTCTCATTTTCATTTGCGTGAAGAAAATACAACAAGCTCTAGGTTATTTCCCTGGCTTCCTTCTCTCTTTTTTTCCACTTTTATTTTTTTTTCCTCTTTTTTTTTTCCTTTTGTTTTCTCCTTGCATAGCTCAGCCTCCACCACCACAACATAACCTCCTCCTCACTATTAGACCATGGCAAAGCCCACTTGGTGGTTGAAAGCAAGGTTATGTTCTTTGATTCGTAATTGCATAGTTTAATTCATCTTTTGTTGTGTTGAATCTTATTCTTATGATTTGTGTATTTGTTATATACAAGATCAATATCTTGGCTCTCCATCCATTCAAATCAGAATTGTGTCTAGTCGTGCTTTCGTGCTTTCCGGATTTTTGTTTGTGTGTTTGCTTTGCAAACTTCAGCGTAAAAAAGTGAGTAATCACACCTGACATTCATACTTATATTATTGTGAATTGATAGCAAGTGAAAGTGTAGAAATAATTATATTATGTTATACATGCCTGTGTTATATTTATATGATATTAAATACTATTTATATGCCTGTTACATCATATGTTATATTTTATTTTATTGTACTATTTATTTATATTCTGTTCTCACACTGCAACTTCCCTATAGAATAGAATCACTATGGGTTGAAATGATACATACCCGAACGGACTTTAGAATAGGGAAAGATCGTTATGGGCTGAAATGACAAGCCTAAGCGATTTTTATTTATTTTATTTAACTTGGGATTGCGGGTTTGAAATAATAGAACCCGGATTTTTCTTTGTAAATTACGGATTGAAATGATATATTATCCGTATCACTTGACCTAGGTTAGAAAATATTATACAGACCCGTGGTTATTTTATAAATTTTTCTGGAAGTTTTAAGTATTTTGAAAATGTAAATTTTGATATTTTAATTTAAATTTGGTTTTTAAAATGATTTAATAAAGTGAAAAATGATTTCATATGTATTAAAAATGTTAAATAAATAAATGGAAATTTGTGATTGGAAATATAAACTAATTAAGAAATATTTAAAGTTTTAATTATGAAAGAAACGTGTAAAGTTCTAATTAATGAAAGAATATGTAAAGTTTTAATTTATGAAAGAAACGTGTAAAGTTCTAATTAATGAAAGAAATATGTAAAGTTTTAATTATGAAAGAAACGTGTAAAGTTCTAATTAATGAAAGAATATGTAAAGTTTTAATTATGAAAGAAACGTGTAAAGTTTTAATTTATGAAAGAAACGTGTAAAGTTCTAATTAATGAAAGAAATATGTAAAGTTTTAATTTATGAAAGAAACGTGTAAAGTTCTAATTAATGAAAGAATATGTAAAGTTTTAATTTATGAAAGAAACGTGTAAAGTTCTAATTAATGAAAAAAATATGTAAAGTTTTAATTATGAAAGAAACGTGTAAAGTTCTAATTAATGAAAGAATATGTAAAGTTTTAATTATGAAAGAATATGTAAAGTTTTAATTTATGAAAGAAACGTGTAAAGTTCTAATTAATGAAAGAATATGTAAAGTTTTAATTTATGAAAGAAACGTGTAAAGTTCTAATTAATGAAAAAAAATATAAAGTTTTAATTATGAAAGAAACGTGTAAAGTTCTAATTATGAAAGAAACGTGTAAAGTTCTAATTAATGAAAGAAATATGTAAAGTTTTAATTTATGAAAGAAAAGTGTAAAGTTCTAATTAATGAAAGAAATATGTAAAGTTTTAATTATGAAAGAAACGTGTAAAGTTCTAATTAATGAAAGAAATATGTAAAGTTTTAATTTATGAAAGAGACGTGTAAAGTTCTAATTAATGAAAGAAATATGTAAAGTTTTACTTACTGAAAGAAACATGTAAAGTCTTAATTAATGAAAGAAACATGTAAGTCTTAATTTGTGTAATATTGATTTAAAATAATAAATGCCCTTTTTGTAATAAAACGTAAATTAAAACGTACATTTGATAATGTAAGTTTAATTAGTGTAATATTGATTAAACGATAAATGCTCTTTACTGTAATAGAAATGTAAGTTAAAAAGTACATTTAATATGTAAGTTTTAATTAATGTAAATGACATATTTTAATGACTAAAATAATAAAGTTTCTTTATTGTAATGATAATGTAAGTTAATAAGGTATTCTTAACTTAACATAAGAATTTCAGCATTAAATTGGATATTACAGTAACAAAGTTTATTTAACTATAAGGCTATGATAAAATGACCATGTTAAAAATTTGTAAGTATATAAATACTTTGATTATATAAAATATTAAATTGGAAAGTATTACATTCCAAAAATGCTACGATTCCTTAAGGTTACATTACCAAAATGCTATGATAATTTAAAGGAAGATTTCAAGTTTAATAAATTAAAGGAAATATTCAGTGATTTTGAAATTTGGGTTTTATTGAAATGATATATTATTGAATTGGTTTTGAAATGGAAATGATATATTTTTGAATTGGTTTTGAATAGATATGTTTTGGGTTTGAAAGTATGTATTAGTTTGGAATAAATGATATGATTTTGAAATGGTTTAAAGGATGTATTTTGATTTGAAACATAAACTATTTTGAAATTTATAACCACGGGTTATAATAACGATTGGTTGGCAAAGAGACCGGGATCAGATATGGACATACTCTCTGTCGATACCGAAAACCACTTTGACAACCGTGTACGCGGTGGAGATTCCAAAATGAAGTAGGATGGTGGCGACGTTCTTAAGGTATGTTACGTGGACCCAACTCCCGTGAGTTGGCATAAGGTGGCTAAAACAGGAGCGATCTCGGACCAGTGAGGTAGCACCTCTTCTCGGACACATTTCTTCGATATTATACTCTTACTTGTGATTGATTAGATGGCCATCCTCCGATTTGGGAGTGTTGTTCGAGGTGGAACGGTAGTGGCTGCTATGCGTATCCATCAGTCCGTGTGCGTAATTGGTATATCTACCCTGGCATTGCCTAGTTGTGCCGTGTCACCTACCATATCGAGCTTTACTACGATTATAATTTTAAGATCCGACCGCGTTAAGGTTCTCCATCCCCTTAACGCTATTTTCTATATGATTATACTTTACTTATTTAGACACTATTATAATAGCGAATATTACTACATAGTAAATAGTTTAACGGATCCTTAAAGAATGGGCGATCCCAAGCATTCTTTAAGTTACTTGTACCTTTATTACAGTTCACTTGAGTTGGTTTACATTATATAAGTATGTATGTCCTGACTCGAGTGTTTTGTGTTTTGCTTTACGCTCGGGTCAGACTGAGTGATACAACATTAGAGACTCACCTTCGGAGCTGGAGTTTTGCTTTGAAGATCCAGATATCTATTCATTTTGTTATCTAGTTGATTCCAGTTGTACCTGATTTTCATACTGTTATTCCTATTGTATCTTAATTAACTCTGATGTATTTATATAGTAGCTTCATGGACTACTATCTCTTTTACTTCCGCTGCATTATATTACTCTGTGTCTGTGATTTATTATTTACTGTAAATGATGAGTTTGCCAAATTTTTATTTACAACGCGGTATTTTGAGCAATTCAAGTCCGACATGTGTGGATGCGAATGGTTGAAAATATCGGGTCGTTACAGTTGGTATCACAGCTCTGGTTTTAGGCAAACTCTGCATATAGAGTAAATTTAATTACAGAATCGCTTTCGTTCGAGCTTGAATTCCTTCATCTTCGATTCGGTTTCCTTTGAATTTTGGAACATTCCCTTCAGTTCCGAAGTCCATTCTTGTCCTCCCCTATTCGTGTCTTCTTGAATCTGGAGTGTCCCATAACTCCACTCCGAATAATCTTTCTAATAAATTGGCGGTCCCGCCAATATTCTAATTACTTGTAAAGGTGTGAAACTTCTTTACAAAAAGCATAGATTCACCGAAGACTTCTGTATCCTTGGTTTACGATGCTACTATCTTTTGCTATGCCTGAATTCTATCTCTTGAGATCGAATGTAGATTTACCCCAGAAAATCCACATCGATCTTATTCATTAAGTCACGGTGGACCTGGTTAAGGTTGCCCGCGATATGTATAGGCTTACCCATCTTCCTATTCTGTTATTTAATCGTCTTATCTTTGCCTCCAATTTGTCTAAAAAAAATTCTCTTTAATTTGAGTCCATCAATTTTATTCCCTATCCTTATTTTGAAAAATTAATCTTGTATTTGAAATTGTTTTTTATTTTAAAGATGTTTTATATATTGTGTTGTTTGAGTTGTTGATGTTGATTTGGGTTTCCGATCAGTTCGTCTGATCAACGCTATCGATAGGATCTCCAAAACACTTGAACAGAACAAACTGACACAATATGTTTTTTATTTATTTAGTAGATGGATAAATTTTGTATAATTATAATATGTATAAGGTTAATTTTCTAAATTTTTGATAATTAATGGAATTGGGTGTTAAGAAATAATATTTAACTTTGTATGCATTTTATAATCATTGGCTTTAGTTTCATATCTAAATAATTAAACATGGTTATAAATTAATTTGGAAATTTAAATGAATTTAAATCAAGAATGTGAGAATTTAATTTCCGATGATTTCGAACTTTGTTTTGAAAGTTTTAAAAGGATATATTATTTAAAGATAATTCGTAGAAATTGTTTCAAAGGATTTTAATTTGTAAATCAGTGTTCTTTTCTTTGTCGCTGGGAAATAATTTCGGTGATGACTGCAGCATCATCGACATTCATTTTCGAGTTTCGAAGCGAAGAGACCATTATGTAGTTTTGCTACAGTTTTTCTTTGGAGAATTAAATTGATTTGGCCTTCTAATTATGACTTGATTTATAATATATGTGATTTAAGAGTTGATTTGATATATATTGTGTATATTTAATTATCTCTAGAATAGTTTGAAGTTAATCGGAAATCTAATTCTTAAATTTTATCTTAAAGGATAATTTCAATTATAAAAGGAAATCAAAATTTGAATAAATATTGAAGCTTGGATAATTGAGTTAAGAAATTTTATTTGTGTAATATTCTCTTGCATTCCAATATAACTTACCTAAATTATTAAAAGTTAAATATGTAATTAGAAAACACACAATATAAAGGAGATTTTATAAATAAAATTTGAGTGGTCATAATAAATGTTATACACTTAAATTTTAGTTATAAAGGATTAATAAAGGTAAATAGAATAAAAAGTTAATTGAATAATATACAGCATAAAGTGATGTTAAAGGAACTTATGAATAAATTGGAGTAAGTCATAATAAGTGTAAGTATACTTAATATATGTGATTAGACATATATTAAGTGGAATAAATGTAATAACCATCTGGAATAAAGAAGCATGAAACTTATTGAATAAAATTTTGAGTATAATAAATGATCTCAAATTCACGATTTTAGAAATGGTTAATTGGGTGATAAGATAATGAAATTATAAATAGATAAGATTTAATAAACTTAGGAAAAATCAAATGGATGAAATCAATTCTTAATTTAAGTTGAAAATTTTATGGTTTTAAAATTTATCATCTTATTTTGTTTTCCAATCTCTTATCCTTCGGTTGTTCCTATTCTCTTGCATCCTAAGCGGGGAATTGAATTCCAAATTGATCTTATCTCCTAAAGTTCGATTTGTAGTTCTTCCTCCCAAAATACCTTTACCAGTCTGTTTTGGAAAACTTTTCAAGAATCTTCTTCGTGCTTGTGTCCTTGATTTAAGAGGATCTGGGGAAGATCATCTCCATCTTGTTGAATTACCTATAACGACTGTTACCAGGTATAATTTCAATCTTCTTTTTCTTTATATTGTCTTGGTTCTATCTCATTCTATCTGTTGTCTCTATTTTCCATGCCTCGTTCCTTTTCGTGGACGAAAGTTTTGAGTGGGGGAGAGTGTAACAACCCATAATTTTGTGAATATTTTTAATTAAATTTTTATTTGAAATTTTGATTTTTTAAATCTTTTAAAAGTGAATTTTTAGAATTATTCCAATGTAAGTTTGGAATTTGTTTGTAATTTATTTTCCAAATGCAATAAATAAACGATTTTTGAAAATTTTATATTTTGGTCAAAATCTGAATTTTCAGTTTAAATATAAAAAAAATTCAAATTCAAATTTTAATCTTTTTCTTTGAAGCAGAATATATTTATGATATCTGTTCTGCTTTTCGTTTCGTTAAATTATGAGTTATACTTTTTAAATCAGATAAATTACAGCATTTTTACACGCAGTTATTTACTGTATTTCAATTTCTAGTTTTCTATGTGCGTTTCTATATTTTTATTTTCTATGTTATTTTATTTTATTTTTCTATTTTGTTTATCTAAACTTTATTTATTGGATTTCACTTGTGTGTATATCTTTTCATAAAAGGCTTGGAAGAAATCAAGGAGACATGCGTTACATTTCTTTAATGCTTGCCTTTTTATTTACCTACCCTCTTTATTACTTACCCTAGCCATTCACCGTTCATAGCCGTGAATTGCTCTTATTAATCATGTACAAACATCTTAAAATATCCTCTTTTCAATTGCATTTAAGAATCATATATATATATATATATACATATATATATACATAAATATATATATATATACATATATATATATATATGTATGTGTGTTTCTTTCTCCTTATTTCTTACCTTTTATTTCCTAGCTTTTTTTTTCTATCATTTACTCCTCTTTAGCCGTTCAAAATCTTTTCTTGCCATCCACTCCACTTCATAATTCACGTACAAAATTTATTTCCCATCTCTCATTTTTCATTTGCATTTAAAAATAAAATATATTGTACGTTTTTTCTCCTTAACTTATGCCTTTCTGTTTCCTTAGCATTCATAACTCCTTAGCTCTTTTTTTTTTCTCTTCTATAGCCGTGTATTTCCTTTTTCCATACACGTACAAAATTTATTTCCCATTATGATTCACATATTTCACTTGCATTTAGGAATAATATATGTATAAGTTTTTTCTCTTTATTTCTTGTCTCTTTGTTTTCCTAGCATTTACTCTATCAAATCACATAAAAATCTTCTCAATATCTCAGTTCCTCATTTGCCTCTTCTGATTGAAATATTTTACAGTAAGTTTCTTTTATTAAATAGGAAATAAATCCCACTCATTCACTAGCCTTTTTATTTGCTAGCCTTTCATTTTCTAAACCCTACATCTTAGCCATTCAAATCTCTTGAAACCCTAGCCGCCTTCTTTTTATTTCTTATTCACGTACAAGTTCCCATCCTCTCATTTTCATTTGCGTGAAGAAAATACAACAAGCTCTAGGTTATTTCCATGGCTTCCTTCTCTCTCTTTTTTCCACTTTTATTTTATTTTTTCCTCTTTTTTTCCTTTTGTTTTCTCCTTGCATAGCTCAGCCTCCACCACCACAACATAACCTCCTCCTCACTATTAGACCATGGCAAAGCCCACTTGGTGGTTGAAAGCAAGGTTATGTTCTTTGATTCGTAATTGCATAGTTTAATTCATCTTTTGTTGTGTTGAATCTTATTCTTATGATTTGTGTATTTGTTATATACAAGATCAATATCTTGGCTCTCCATCCATTCAAATCAGAATTGTGTCTAGTCGTGCTTTCGTGCTTTCCGGATTTTTGTTTATATGTTTGCTTTGCAAACTTCAGCGTAAAAAAGTGAGTAATCACACCTGACATTCATACTTATATTATTGTGAATTGATAGCAAGTGAAAGTGTAGAAATAATTATATTATGTTATACATGCCTGTGATATATTTATATGATATTAAATATTGTTTATATGCCTGTTACATCATCTGTTATATTTTATTTTATTTTACTGTTTATTTATATTCTGTTCTCACACTGCAAGTTCCCTGTAGAATAGAATCACTATGGGTTGAAATGATACATACCCGAACGGACTTTAGAATAGGGAAAGATCGTTATGGGCTGAAATGACAAGCCTAAGCGATTTTTATTTATTTTATTTAACTTGGGATTGCTGGTTTGAAATAATAGAACCCGGATTTTTCTTTGTAAATTACGAATTGAAATGATATATTATCCGTATCACTTGACCTAGGTTAGAAAATATTATACAGACCCGTGGTTATTTTATAATTTTTTCTGGAAGTTTTAAGTATTTTGAAAATGTAAATTTTGATATTTTAATTTAAATTTGGTTTTTAAAATGATTTAATAAAGTGAAAAATGATTTCATATGTATTAAAAATGTTAAAGAAATAAATGGAAATTTGTGATTGGAAATATAAACTAATTAAGAAATATTTAAAGTTTTAATTATGAAAGAAACGTGTAAAGTTCTAATTAATGAAAGAATATGTAAAGTTTTAATTTATGAAAGAAACGTGTAAAGTTCTAATTAATGAAAGAAATATGTAAAGTTTTAATTATGAAAGAAACGTGTAAAGTTCAAATTAATGAAAGAATATGTAAAGTTTTAATTATGAAAGAAACGTGTAAAGTTTTAATTTATGAAAGAAACGTGTAAAGTTCTAATTAATGAAAGAATATGTAAAGTTTTAATTTATGAAAGAAACGTGTAAAGTTCTAATTAATGAAAAAAATATGTAAAGTTTTAATTATGAAAGAAACGTGTAAAGTTCTAATTAATGAAAGAATATGTAAAGTTTTAATTATGAAAGAATATGTAAAGTTTTAATTTATGAAAGAAACGTGTAAAGTTCTAATTAATGAAAGAATATGTAAAGTTTTAATTTATGAAAGAAACGTGTAAAGTTCTAATTAATGAAAAAAAATGTAAAGTTTTAATTATGAAAGAAACGTGTAAAGTTCTAATTATGAAAGAAACGTGTAAAGTTCTAATTAATGAAAGAAATATGTAAAGTTTTAATTTATGAAAGAAAAGTGTAAAGTTCTAATTAATGAAAGAAATATGTAAAGTTTTAATTATGAAAGAAACGTGTAAAGTTCTAATTAATGAAAGAAATATGTAAAGTTTTAATTTATGAAAGAGACGTGTAAAGTTCTAATTAATGAAAGAAATATGTAAAGTTTTACTTACTGAAAGAAACATGTAAAGTCTTAATTAATGAAAGAAACATGTAAGTCTTAATTTGTGTAATATTGATTTAAAATAATAAATGCCCTTTTTGTAATAAAACGTAAATTAAAACGTACATTTGATAATGTAAGTTTAATTAGTGTAATATTGATTAAACGATAAATGCTCTTTACTGTAATAGAAATGTAAGTTAAAAAGTACATTTAATATGTAAGTTTTAATTAATGTAAATGACATATTTTAATGACTAAAATAATAAAGTTTCTTTATTGTAATGATAATGTAAGTTAATAAGGTACTCTTAACTTAACATAAGAATTTCAGCATTAAATTGGATATTACAGTAACAAAGTTTATTTAACTATAAGGCTATGATAAAATGACCATGTTAAAAATTTGTAAGTATATAAATACTTTGATTATATAAAATATTAAATTGGAAAGTATTACATTCCAAAAATGCTACGATTCCTTAAGGTTACATTACCAAAATGCTATGATAATTTAAAGGAAGATTTCAAGTTTAATAAATTAAAGGAAATATTCAGTGATTTTGAAATTTGGGTTTTATTGAAATGATATATTATTGAATTGGTTTTGAAATGGAAATGATATATTTTTGAATTGGTTTTGAATAGATATGTTTTGGGTTTGAAAGTATGTATTAGTTTGGAATAAATGATATGATTTTGAAACGGTTTAAAGGATGTATTTTGATTTGAAACATAAACTATTTTGAAATTTATAACCACGTGTTATAATAACGATTGGTTGGCAAAGAGACCGGGATCGGATATGGACATACTCTCTGTCGATACCGAAAACCACTTTGACAACCGTGTACGCGGTGGAGATTCCAAAATGAAGTAGGATGGTGGCGACGTTCTTAAGGTATGTTACGTGGACCCAACTCCCGTGAGTTGGCATAAGGTGGCTAAAACAGGAGCGATCTCGGACCAGTGAGGTAGCACCTCTTCTCGGACACATTTCTTCGATATTATACTCTTACTTGTGATTGATTAGATGGCCATCCTCCGATTTGGGAGTGTTGTTCGAGGTGGAACGGTAGTGGCTGCTATGCGTATCCATCAGTCCGTGTGCGTAATTGGTATATCTACCCTGGCATTGCCTAGTTGTGCCGTGTCACCTACCATATTGAGCTTTACTATGATTATGATTTTAAGATCCGACCGCGTTTAGGTTCTCCATCCCCTTAACGCTATTTTCTATATGATTATACTTTACTTATTTAGACACTATTATAATAGCGAATATTACTACATAGTAAATAGTTTAACGGATCCTTAAAGAATGGGCGATCCCAAGCATTCTTTAAGTTACTTGTACCTTTATTACAGTTCACTTGAGTTGGTTTACATTATATAAGTATGTATGTCCTGACTCGAGTGTTTTGTGTTTTGCTTTACGCTCGGGTCAGACTGAGTGATACAGCATTAGAGACTCACCTTCGGAGCTGGAGTTTTGCTTTGAAGATCCAGATATCTATTCATTTTGTTATCTAGTTGATTCCAGTTGTACCTGATTTTCATACTGTTATTCCTATTGTATCTTAATTAACTCTGATGTATTTATATAGTAGCTTCATGGACTACTATCTCTTTTACTTTCGCTGCATTATATTACTCTGTGTCTGTGATCTGTGATTTTTTATTTACTGTAAATGATGAGTTTGCCAAATTTTTATTTACAACGCGGTATTTTGAGCAATTCAAGTCCGACATGTGTGGATGCGAATGGTTGAAAATATCGGGTCGTTACAACCGGTGTTGAAGACCGGGTATTTGTGAAAACGATAGGATAACCTATCGATTGTCTCTGCACTGAGTTGCTCTTGTATAGAGATTCCCTATGTGATGGGATGTCCGATCGGGATTGTGGATACCTGGATTGCAAGGGCTTCTTTGGAAGTGCCTTCGGTTCTGTTCGAACCTGGAACAGACTGGTATGGATGTGTGTCTGACGTTACACTTTGAGATGTAAAGTTGGTTTGTATCAAATACATTTCTGTTTGTGGCGGAGAATTTATTCTCTTAGCTTAACATCCTTCTCTGAGACGCACGAGCTCAGAGGTTATGTAGTTGATGGTTACTAGTGATACATTCCCAATTTGGTAATGTGGCATACGAAGTGTTGTTGATCATTTGTTGATGAAAGCATGGCTTTGTGAAAAAGCGTAGCTTTGTGGACGAGACGTCGTCGAGCCTCACAACCCGGTAATGGTCGAAACATGAATGTTGCGACAAGGTTTTAGGGGTCGCGCCCCTAGGGTATGTCCATTTCCTTCTGGATAAGAGGCGATATCATGGTATGGAGCCCAGATATTTTACCTATGTTGATGCTGCAAATTTATTATACTTTGTGGTTGTTGTTTTGTGGTTGAGGATCCTCGAATAAAGGTCGGTAACGACCGGGGGATGGCATACTTGTGTGTTAGTTACCTAGTTACAGCTGTACAGCGTGAGGTAGTATCAGTGTGTTAGTTACCTAGTACAGCTGTACAGCATGAGGTAGCGTCGGCCTTGTGTTTGCAGAGATCCGGTTAGGTTCTCGGGGCGTCTTTCCAGAGGCGTTTCCATTTCGGTGTAAGGAAGTTCCTTTGCCTAACCATTTGTTGGAAATCCAAAGAAACAATACGAACCTTGTATGGTTTTAGTTGTATAATCTGCTATGGAATGTGGCGGTAACCTGCTATTGAACATAGTATCTATAGTAGGCATAAGTGCGAAATGCCTATGCTGGCTAAGATTAATATTATACTTTCGAAATGTTTTCCAAACTAGACATTAATAATAATATCAACTGATTTTTTCGTAGTAAGCATCTTTGACTATCATAAGAAGAAATCTCGACGGAGATTGCCCTTCACTATGATTTTTTCGTAGTAGGCATAAGAAGGGATTTATGGGTAGATAAATATTCAAGGTAATGCTTATTGCCTTAAATAAAAAGGGAATTAGTAAGCTAAGTCCAATGTCTACCTTAGGTAATATAAATAAAGACTTAGGATGGTTAATTGGACTTAGTAGGTTAGTGATGCGAGGTCAGTAGAGTCACTCGACGGAGATTGCCCTTCACTTTGAGGTAACTAGCAGTCGGGTGTACTTACTACTAATGTTAGATATCATTAATCCAATGACCCCTGATGACGTGAGCGATTGGACTTGCTTTCTTAATTAGAAAGTATTAAATGGTCCAAATTTTGAATTAAGAGCGGCGAGGGATATCTCCATAGAGGCACGCTTCTAGAAGTAGGTCTTAAATGACGAGGTCTGCCTATTTTCCACTGAGAAGTATTAAGTGGCTTGGGTATAGTCTGTTACATTGCTAAGGTTGTAATAATAATAGTACCATTTAGGAGTACGCCTTGGGGATATGTCTTGAATAATGGGGTCTGCCTTAGTTAATGTCTTAAATGACCAGAGCCTGCCTATTTTCCAATAAAAGGTATTAAGTGATTTGAGTACTGCTTATTACATGACTACGATTTTATCAGCAATAGATGCAGTAATAGTTTGACATTAAATGTCGGAAGCCTTAAATAGTGGTTAGAGGCCTTATAGCTAGGACCCATCGACCATTGACAACATTGATAGGAAACCACAATGGCAATAGCGATTAGAGGTTTTATAGACAATTTATATTTTTTCCAATCACCAGAACGTTGTTCTAACCCCCTTCTTATTACAACCCACATGATAGAATTTAGAGGAACAGGTGATTAGAGCTGGATGTTCTTTGTTGATGGAGGAGTCTTATTTCTCTCATGCTCGATGCTATGCAACAGTCTGCTATCCATGGAATACCATAAATTCCAAGGTAGTTGTCATAGTCAGTATTCTTATCTATTATTGTTTCCACTATGACTTTAGATTTCTATCAATCTCTAATGATGTTCATACTTATTTGCAGATACCAAATCCAACGATCTGTGCTTTGATGGACTTGGGTTTCGATTTTTGTCGAAATTTAGACCCATAAATGTAACGACTCGGAATTTCACCACATTAATTTCTGAATTTTAATTAATTTTAAATATTCAAATAGTAGGTTTTATAATTAAAAATAAAAAAACTTTTAAATAATAAAATTTGAAGATAAAATAGTTTTCAAATTTAGTTTACAAAAATATTTAGTTTGATGAAAAACAGAAAATGTGACCGGAAACTGTTTTCCGAATTATCGACGTTTCATCATATAAAAGTTATTTGAAATGTTTTGCACACTTTCTTATATATATGCACACATAGACTAATTAGATAATATGGGTTAGGATAATATAATTAGGTTTAATTAAGTTAATTAACTTAAGATAATGATGATGTGACACTTTGGCAACTAAATAACAAAAATAGAAAGTAGTCACATCAGGGGAGACATGATTTGACATTTTGGCAACTTTGCATATATATACATAAATGTCTCCATATTCTCTTGTCTTCTCTTTATCATATATTAATCACACATTTGTATGACCCAAGGGAGGAGGAGTATGGTGATGTGACTTTAAGACATGACATGTTTATATTAATTGTAACGACCCGTATTTTTACGGATCGAACATAGTAAAACAGTTATTATTAGACTGTTAGTGTTGTTGATAAGTCGTCCATAGTCTAAGTCCTAGGTCGTATAGTAGTTAGGTCGGAGTAGACGACCTAAGAGTATGGAGCGACTTAAGGATTTTGGGGATAGGTCGTATAGGAGATAATTCGTGTGGTGGCTTAGGTCATGGGATAGGTTAGGTCGGTTGGAGCGACCTATAGGATGTTGGCGACCTAAGGTTTGAGCGACTTAAGGATAGACAGCGACCTAAGAGAGATAGCGACCTATAGGAGTTAGCGACCTATAGGGAGTTGGCGACCTAAGTATTGGAGCGACCTATAGGAGTTAGCGACCTATAGGAGTTAGCGACCTAAGGGTTAGTAACCTACAGTAGTGAGCGACCTAGTACTGAGCGACCTAGTGGTAGGCAACCTAAGATAGTTAGGTCGTAAACTTCTGTGTTTGGTTAGGTCGCGTGTGTGTGTTAGGTCGCAGGTTTGTTAGGTCGTAGGTCGCGGATGCGCGTAGGTCGTTGGATCTGTTAGGTCGTATGGATGCGCATTCGTTAGGTCGCGAGGAAGCGCATCTGGGTTAGGTCGTAGGTTGGGTGCGCTGATGCGCTAAGTCGTTAGGTCGTAGAAGCGCATCTGGTTAGGTCGTGGGAGTGCGCATATGTTAGGTCGTAGGTCGTAGAGGCTTGGGGCTGTTAGGTCGAAGATTTTAGGTCGTGGGGTTTTAGGTCGTAAGGGTTCTTAGGTCGTGGACGACCTAACTCCGAGTGAACGACCTAAGGGGGATTTCTGCCTATAAATAGGAGCGTTCTACTTCATTTTTGGAATCCGGATTTTGAAGCGACGAAGTGCTGCCATTTTGAGAGCTCGACTTCTACACTTCTTCACTTCTTTTCTCCACTTTGATTTAGTACTTCCTTCCATCCAAGATCGAAGATCCAAGAGCTAGAGTTGAAGATCTACATTCTTCGAAGAGTGATTTCATCGTTTGAAGTGGGATTGTGATAGATCGAGTTAGATCCTTCGCTGTCCAGATCTGAAGTCTATTGCTGTTAAGGTGTTTAGGTGATTTGGTGAGTGGTGATTATCTCTCACACGGATCCAAAGGAGTATATCGGATCGTTGGCTTGATTTTTTTGTTAAAGTAGTGATTTCCATGCATTTTTGTAAACCTAAGTATAGATCCATATAGATCCATTATTCATGATGATTTGACGTCTATTTTACTACATGTTAACCTATGCAAGTTCATTCATCAAGATTATAGAGACATTACTCATGTTTTCATGCTTGTTAGACTTTTGACTCTTTATTAACGAAATTGCCATTATTGTTAAAATTGTTCATTAGATCATATTTGAATGCTTGATTACTTGGATTAATGTTTGACTTGATTGATTGCTATGAATTAGATGATTGATGATTTGTTTAGACAAGATGGTCGAAGATGATTCAAAAGCTAAGGGAAAGGCTCTTGAATTGGAAAAGTTGCTCGTGGCATATGTAGCGGATGATGAAGCTCATATGGATAGATTTGATGATGATGTTGAGATGAGGCTTTGCTATGACGATGATGAGGCGAAGCATGATATGAGATAGCCTTGGTCTAATCTAGACGGGATCATTCCAAGCATGTTGACAACTCGGTGAAATGGTTTGAGTTTGAGGATAATGGTTTGCTCGAGAGGCGCTTGAGCTAGTATGGAAATAGTCGTCGAGGAGGATGACTAGAAGGCTGAGATCTCATCGTTGTTGAAGGTTCTAGCATGCTCAAAGCAAGAGTACGTTGGGTAGATTCGATAGTCCCTGAAGGCTACTGATTGGTAGTCGAGTACTCTGGGCAGATTCGATAGTCCTAGGCACGGGTCACGATGACGTGCGAAGTTATGTCTAGAACCGGGGTTTCTATTATCCCTTGACGGACGGATGAAAGAATGAGCCGGTCATTCAATTAACGATGATATCGAAGCAATGATAACAGTGATAGCCAGAGTCATGGATGTTTGGTTGTATCGTCATTCAGTATCACGGGCAGTGTTTTCTAGGTGCTTATCTGATCTTGGTTTAGGCCTTGGGGGTTTGTACTTGGAAAACATCGCCCTTGACTCGAGTGATAATTGCTTTACTTTAAATTGTATGCTTTGCTATGTTTGCTTCTGCTTAGTGTGTGTCTGGGGGCTATCACTGTAAAACGAGGTGGAGTGGGAGGGTTGTATTCCTATTCCTTTTCCTTTATGCTCTTTTGGTATGTTGTTAGTTAATTTACCGCTCACTAAGACTGTTGTCTGACTCAAGGCTTTATGTTTTAACTCTTATTGCCTTGGGCTGTTCGTCCATTTTGGGACGGGCAGACTAGGTAGCAGGTGACAGGTGCTGTTCTTGCTTTCCACAGTGCTGATGTCGAAGACGAGCTGGAGGCTTGCATATTATCTTCTTACTATATGTACTGGATGTTCCGCTGCTTGTATATTCTCTGAGTGTTATGTAGTGAGGCTTGATGTATTGACTATTCAGATGTTTGTATTCAACTATTATGAAGTTTTATTGATGAGATTCTATTCTGTGAAGCTTCACTATATATATATATTCTATTGTATTATGTCCATGCGCTGTGATTAATACGATAGATTCTGCTGTTTTAATTTACCCTGGCAATCGTCCATGGCTGCCTGGCACACTTTACAGCGCACTATGTCTAGGTTTAGTGCGGGGGTCATGGGCGGTCGTCACATTTGGTATCAGAGCTTTGGTTAATCGATTTACCCAACGCTCGCTGACGTAACTACGTATGAGAGACGTAATTGTATTTTGATGGATGATTACTATATGTAATATAGTAGCTTAGTAGAGGTTGAGTCCTTTATGCAGTTGTTTCTCTAGGTGTGCTAATCATTCCTTTTTATATATATTAAGGATGAGTCGAAGAGGGAGACCAGCTGCTAGGGAAGGCCGTGCTGCTGAGGGGGCTGCTGATTATGCAGCTATGTTCGAAGCTATGATGACTTCGATCATGAGAAGGATACCAGCTCCAGGGCCATCAGTAGATGTTGGAGTTCAAGTTCAAACTCCAAGACCGGTAGATTTTGCTAAGTTATGTAAGGATTATACTGCTCTTGGAGGGAAGGTTTTCTTGGGGACAGAATCAACCATTGAAGTCCAGAGGTGGATAGATGCTTGTAGAAGGATCTTTGGTGATTTGGGAATTGAGGATGCGACTAAGAGGAAGTTAGCATCAAGACAGCTTCAAGGAAGAGCTTCTGATTGGTGGAATTCTATCACTATTGATACTCCGGAGGAAGAGATCACTTGGGAGCAATTCCAAGCCAGATTTGAAGCTAAGTTCATTTCTACTGCTTAGAAGTCTGTTCTGTTCAGGAAGTTTGTGGAGCTCAAGCAAGGTGGAAAACCAGTTCTTGAGTATGTTTCTGAGTTTGAAGCTTTGTCCAAGTATGCCCGGTCGTATATTGAATCTGCATACCAGAAAAATGAGAAGATTGTGATAGGTTTGGACAGTTATCTTGGGAGGCAGTTGGTCGATCATTTGGACGATCCATTTGAGAAGCTTGTGGAGAAGGCTCTCAGGCACGAGAATCTGTTTCCTAAGGAAGGATCTGTTGTTGTTGTGACCAAGGAGGAGTCTAGACCACAGTAGAGTGGAAACAAGAAAAGGAAGCAGCAGCAGCAAAAGGGTAAGGATAGCCAGAAGAAGCCGAAGGGCGAAGTGACCTGCTACAACTGTCAGCAGAAGGGCCATTTCTCTAGAGATTGCAAGAATCCGAAAGTGCCAGTGAAGTGCCACAACTGTGACAAGCTGGGGCATGTTAAGAGAAATTGTCTAGAACCGCGAAAGGACAAGCAGATTGTGCAAGCTTATGCTTTGGGGGCTGTTCCATCATCTTCGAAAGCTCCTACCGTTGAAGAGAAAGGAAAGAGCGTGGTGGTTCAGGGTACTCTCTCCATTTGTGGTGTTCCAGTTAGAGTGTTATTTGATACTGGAGCGTCGCATTCTTTTGTTTGTAATGAACTTGTAGGCCGGTTAGGTTTAGAACCGGATATTGTTGATAGGCCATTGGTTGTGACTAATCCAGTTGGGGGTTCGTCTTGTTTGTGTATGCTATGCCGTGGTCTGATTGTATCGAGTCATGATTGCTCTTTTGTTTGTGATTGTTTTGTTCTGAACTTTGCGGGGTTCGGAATTATTTTGGGTATGGACTGGCTTAGGAAGTATGCGGCAAAGGTTGATTGTGAAAGGTTGGAGGTGACAGTCGAGAATGTGGAGGGGCGAAGGATTGTGATACGATGTAAGCATGAAGAAGGCGTCTTCATGAGCTTCATGTATTCGTTGGTTGTTCCACGAGATGGACTGTCATCGTTGCCAATCGTTAATGGATTTGAGGATGTCTTTGACGAGGTCAAAGGGTTACCGCCGCATAGAGAGATCGAGTTTCGTATAGATATAGTTAAGGGAGCCAGACCTGTTGTGATGCCTCTTAGGCGCATGGCGCCTAGGGAACAGCAGGAGTTGAGGGTGCAGGTTGATGATCTTTTGCAGAAAGGATTGATTCAGCCTAGTGTGTCCGAATGGGGTGCACCAGTTGTGTTTGCAACCAAAGCGGATGGATCGTTGAGGTTGTGTGTGGATTATCGTGAGCTGAATAAAGTGACTAAGAAGAACAAGTATCCATTGCCGAGGATAGACGACTTGTTTGATCAGCTTCACGAAGCTAAGGTGTTTTCTCAGATGGATTTTGGCAACGGGATTTCACCAGTTAAGAGTGGCTAAGGATAGTGTGCTGAAGACTGCTTTTAGGACACCATCCGGTTTCTTTGAGTGGCTGCTAATGCCGTTTGGATTGACTAACGCGCCAGCATATTTTGTGGATCTTATGAATAGAGTGTTCAGATATCAGTTGAGTAAGTTCGTGCTAGTGTTCGTGGATGATATTCTGATTTATTCCAGAACTGAAGAAGAGCACAAGACGCACTTGCATATTGTTTTGGAAATCTTGCGGAGACATCAGCTGAAGGCTAAGTTTTTGAAGTGTCACTTCTGGAAGAGTGAAGTGAGGTTCTTAGGCCATGTTATCTCTGGAAATGGAATAGCGGTTGATCCCGCTAAGGTGGCAGCAATCCAGGATTGGGTTAGACCTAAGAATGCATCTGATGTGAGAAGTTTTCTTGGATTAGCAGGATATTATCGTAGATTTATCAAAGACTTCTCCAAGGTGGCTGCACCATTAACAGGATTGACGAAGAAGAACCAAGTATTCAGATGGGATGCTAAGTGTGAGGAAGCTTTCGGAATCCTGAAAGAGCGATTGACAAGTGCTCCTGTTTTGACTATTCCTAGTGGGAATGATGAGATGGTGGTTTACACCGACGCATGTGGTACTGGACTTGGAGCAGTGCTGATGTAGAGGGATAAAGTTGTTGTGTATGCAAGTCGACAACTGAAGCCGCATGAAAGGAATTACCCGACTCATGATTTGGAGTTAGCGGCGATTGTTTTTGCTCTAAAGATGTGGAGACATTATCTATTGGGAGTTCGATTCGAGTTGTTTACAGATCATAAGTCGTTGAAGTATCTTTTCTCCCAAAAGGATTTGAATCTTCGGCAGCAACGTTGGCTAGAGTTTTTGGCATCATATGATTTTGGTATAGCCTATACTCCGGGAAAGGGTAACGCAGTGGCAGATGTGTTAAGTCGAAGACATGCAGGATTGGGAGCCATGTTTTTAGAATGGAAGAATCTCGAGTATTTAGCTGGATTTGACTTCAGGCCCAGATGCGAATTGGAACCTGAGATGTTGGCAAACTTATCGATAAGACCGACTCTTGTGGAAAGGATTGGAGAGAGCCAAAAGTGAGACGATAAGCTTGTCAAGATTATCCGTGATTTGGAATCTGGACTGGACCCAGAAAAGGATAAAGGATTCGAGGTCGATCGGGAAGGTTGGCTTCGGAAACAAGGACGACTAGTTGTTCTCGATATAGATGAATTGAGAAATGAAGTTCTAAAGGAAAGTCATCACTCAAAGTTGACAATTCATCCAGGTGGAAATAAGATGTATCGGGATATGAAGAGAACTTTTTACTGGGAAGGTATGAAGAAGGATGTTTGAAATTTTATTTCCAAGTGCATGAACTGCCAGTTGGTAAAAGCCGAACAGAAGAAGCCGAGTGGATTGCTTCAGCCATTAGAAGTTCCTACATGGAAGTGGGAGCAAATATCGATGGATTTTATCGATGGGTTACCTAGAACAAGAACGGGAAATGAAGGGATTTGGGTCATCGTAGATCGTTTGACTAAGAGTGCAAGATTCATTCCTGTTCGATCGACTAGGACTACATCAAAGTTGGCAGAGTTGTATGTTAAGTGGATAGTTCGATTCCATGGTATTTCGAAGAGTATAGTGAGCGATCGAGATCTGTTTGCGCCAAAAATGGTCACAAACCCCGAATGTTGTGAAAGCACCAGTGTATGAATACAAATCAGCAATATTCAAACACAAATATCAGATCTAAGTAAGCAACAAACAACAATCCAGAAATAATGAACAGAGACACACAATTTATAGTGGTTCGGCTATCTCCGGCCTACGTCCACTTCAAGGTTTTTATGATTTTATTGCTCGATGCTTGAAGATTAAAATTTCGTGTGTTGTATTACAACTGATTTTCTGAGCTAAGTCTGAATCTAAGGAAGCGGTGGTGATCTGGAGTAAATCTGGCAGAATCTGGGCGCTCTTTAGCTCTCAAAATTGTCCGACCCCTTTTCTGAATGACCAGGGACTCTATTTATAGGTGTAGGAGGCTGGTATTTCGCCTAAATTGAAAGAAGACCAGTTCCAGTACGTCAGGGGGCCCACATGCCCGCTTTTTGGAAATCCGGGCCGACTTTGGGATCGATTCGACCCTTGCTTCGAATCGATCAAGTTTTGCTCCGATTGAGATGAAATTTGGTGAGAACATTCTTCAATGTGTATGTAAGCATCTGTGAAAATTTCATAGCATTTGGACTTATAGATCTCAAGATATGATCGATTCGAGATCATGTTTCTGGTTGATAAGCTCCATTCGAATCGATCCTCCTTCGAATCGATTAGATCGAATCGATCATGGCACGCACGCTCGTGGTGATGTGGCGCACAATCTTCGAGTCGATCCTCCTTTTTCTCCGAGTTGACCGGGTCAAATCCTTGGTTTTAGCCACGCTTACCTGGTGGACTCGATACGTTGGATTCGAAGGTTTGCTTCCTTCGAATCGATGGAACTGGTGCTGGTTCGAATCGATCAAGACGTGCTGCTGTGGATCGATTCGGAGTTGTCTCATCCTGGGGATTCGAAGGCTATGGATTCGAAGCACCTTTAATTGCATGGATTCGAAGTAACAGTCCCAGATGGATACGAAGTGACCAGCCTTTGTGGATTCGAGAGAGTGTTCACCAAAGGGTACGAAGTAGATTCAGTCGAACTTGATGGAGTCGAGCGTGATGAGAATGATCGATTCGAAGTATGTCAATCCCGATGGATGCGAACCAGATGGATTCGAAACTGCCATCACCTCAACTCTTTGATGGATTCGAACTGTATATCCTTCCTACCTTGTATCGATCGTATCTCCTCCGTACAAACTCCGATTAACCTGAAACTTGAAACGTAGCCTCTCCTAGTCCTCATCATCATCTCCAAACGATTCCATCCTGATCGGAGCTCGGCCAAATTTTGACGATATCCATTGCAGCCTTGTTTCCAAGTGAACTCCAACCCTGATATCCATCCTTTCTTGTCGATTTGTTTGGTATTCCGGCTTTGACCAAAATGCGGGATAACATTTGCCCCCCAAAACATGCCTTATGATAAGAAGGCGTGTTTTGAATAGTTCCATATCCGATATCCAAAGTCCATAGCCACATCATCCAAGTGCATCATCCTTGACTGCTCGGAGTCGATGCCCAACTCCAAACCCAATAACCAAAGCCTTAGCCAAATCCATATCCGTTTGAACCCGACGACCGAATCCTAATCCTTCCTTATCCAATAGCCAATAACCGAATCCAGGACCTCCCCGGGTCGATATCCAAATCCATAACCTCTCTGGGCTCTTGCCAAGCGCAATCCACACCTGACGACCGTGGTCCAGTGTCCCTGGACGTTAAGCTAACCTCTCCGGGTTCTTGCCAAGCGCAATCCACACCTGACGACCGTGGTCCAGTGTCCCTGGACGTAAGTAATGCCATGCTTAAGTCCTAAGCCGAATCTTGGTCACTCCGGACCCTTGTTGAGCATAGTCCATACTCAAAGACCTGAAACAATAATCGATAACTTGGGGCCTAAGTTTTAGGCCGAATCCTGGTCACTCCGGACCCTTGCCGAGCATAGTCCATACTCGACGACCTGAATGAGTCACTTTACCGCGTTCGGGCAGAACGACTCACCCCTTGCCAGGCATAATCCATACCTGACGACCGTTTATCAAAAACCAAAAAGAATCCAATCAAGATCCAATCCAAAATCCAAATCAAATCGGAAAACCAGAAATCCATATCAAAAATCGAAACCATCATCCAAAATGGAGAACAATCATCCGAATGAATGCCAAAACCAGAAAAACAAGCAAAATCAGGAGTTCAATCCAAACTCCAAAAACCAAACCAAAAAACTAAGTGTCCAATCCAAAAACAAAAGACAGATTTCGCAAACCATGGCTTTGCGGTTTATCATCACTCAGAGCATGCCTAGGGGCTATCTCCGTCCCCATACATGTAAATGACTCGGTTGCTCGCCAATGGTTTGTTACTTATTTCATATTATCCTGATCAATTGATGACCAATCGACCATTATTCATGTGCCTCATATCCTCATGGTTTGAGGTAGACGGTGGTTGCTCCTGCTCCACCGTTGCATTCTGAGCCCCAACATACTGCCTCAACTGTCCATTCCTCACATTCTCCTCAATTATGTCCTTTAGGTGCCTGCAGCTATTGGTATCATGCCCATCCAAATCGTGGAAGAGACAATGCTTTCCTGATGCCCTCTCCCGCTCGGATGGTTCTCTCCTAGCTGGCCTCCGGTAAGGAAGGTGATTCCGAGTTTCCATGTATATCCGCTCTAGTGTCTCGTTTAATTCTATGTATGTGGAAAACCTTGGATCCTTCCTTCGCTTCCTAGCTTTTTCAGAGTTTTCGTCCAGCTTCCTTTTTCCTTTATGTTTATCCGAGCTTCCGTTGGATGGTCCTCCACCCTCGGTCACATTCACCTCCTTTAGCTTTAAATCCATACATGCGTCTTCTTGCCGAAGAAATCTTTCAGCTTCGTGAAAGAATTCCCCGAGATCTAGTGGTAGGTCTCGTACTAAAGATACCTTAAAATCTGAATCCTCTCTGACTCCCGACACTGCCGCCATCAAAACCATCAATGGATCCGGCCGATCCACCGAAGAAACCGCCGCATTAAATCGAGTTAAAAATGCTCTAAGCGATTCATCCGTTCTTTGCTTTACCGATGTTAACGTCATCACGTTCTTAGGTCTTTTGATATGAACCCGAAACTGTCCCAAAAACCTGTCCACCAATTCCCTCCAATTCCTGATAGATCCTTCCTCCAGCTGCCTAAACCACATTGCCGCTAGGTCTGTCAAGTATAAAGGGAAACATCGAGCCATTACTTCATCCGATGCCCCCAGTACTTCCATGTGTCTAGTGTATCTCATCAAATGATCAGTTGGATCAGCCTTGCCATTATATGCTTCCACGCTAGGTAACTTGAACTTAGGTGGGTTCTGAGCTATCCTGATTTCCTGAGCGAACAGACTCCTGTTCACTCCTTCCAAATCTCGGTTGGTCAAACCTCCACGCATAGTCTTCCTGATGATTTCCACTAATCCAGCGTTACCTGTTAGGGGTTGCCCCCCATGCTCCCGAGGGAACTCCGGCACATACTCTTCATGTGGCTCATTAGCCGCAACGTTGGCTCTAGCCTGCTGAACTCCTTCCAAAGGTCCTTCTGCGTTGGATCCTGCGGGCCTGCACCCAAGCCCTTGTTGATTGCCTTCCGGTTCTGTATTATGTCCTACATTGGGTTCCGCAACCCTAGTTCCTTGTTCCACATTTGCAGTCGCTGTAGTTGGTCCAATGTTCTGTGTTCCTGCAGCTCTCATCTGCTCGAAGAAAGTCTGCATCATATCCTGTTGACTCTTCAGCAACCTTTCATGTAATGAATTTGCCATAGCTTCCATTTCGTCTCTGGTAATGTAAATCGAAGCTCGTCCTTCTCCAGCTCCGGAGGATGCCTCTTGACTTCCTCCTTGTTGGCTTCTCTCAGCTCTTTGTCTTGTTTGTCGAGTCATTGTAGCATCAATCCGAATCCTTCAAACTTTCAAGGCAAAACTTTGAATTGGTGTAGCGGGTGCTAGTTCTTCTCAGTGAAAGCACCAAAGTGTTTGCGCCAAAAATGGTCACAAACCCCGAATGTTGTGAAAGCACCAGTGTATGAATACAAATTAGCAATATTCAAACACAAATATCAGATCTAAGTAAGTAACAAACAACAATCCAGAAATAATGAACAGAGACACACAATTTATAGTGGTTCGGCTATCTCCGGCCTACGTCCACTTCAAGGTTTTTATGATTTTATTGCTCGATGCTTGAAGATTACAATTTTGTGTGTTGTATTACAATTGATTTTCTGAGCTAAGTCTGAATCTAAGGAAGCGGTGGTGATCTGGAGTAAATCTGGCAGAATCTGGGCGCTCTTTAGCTCTCAAAATTGTCCGACCCCTTTTCTGAATGACCAGGGGCTCTATTTATAGGTGTAGGAGGCTGGTATTTCGCCTAAATTGAAGGAAGACCAATTCCAGTACGTCAGGGGGCCCACATGCCCGATTCCTGGAAATCCGGGCCCACTTTGGGATCGATTCGACCCTTGCTTCGAATCGATCAAGTTTTGCTCCGATTGAGATGAAATTTGGTGAGAACATTTTTCAATGTGTATGTAAGCATCTGTGAAAATTTCATAGCATTTGGACTTATAGATCTCAAGATATGATCGATTCGAGATCATGTTTCTGGTTGATAAGCTCCCTTCGAATCGATCCTCCTTCGAATCGATTTGGTCGAATCGATCATGGCACGCGCGCTCGTGGTGATGTGGCGCGCAATCTTCGAGTCGATCCTCCTTTTTCTCCGAGTTGACCGGGTCAAATCCTTGGTTTTAGCCACGCTTACCTGGTGGACTCGATACGTTGGATTCGAAGGTTTGCTTCCTTCGAATCGATGGAACTGGTGCTGGTTCGAATCGATCAAGACGTGCTGCTGTGGATCGATTCGGAGTTGTCTCATCCTGGGGATTCGAAGGCTATGGATTCGAAGCACCTTTAATTGCATGGATTCGAAGTAACAGTCCCAGATGGATACGAAGTGACTAGCCTTTGTGGATTCGAGAGAGTGTTCACCGAAGGGTACGAAGTAGATTCAGTCGAACTTGATGGAGTCGAGCGTGATGAGAATGATCGATTCGAAGTATGTCAATCCCGATGGATGCGAACCAGATGGATTCGAAACTGCCATCACCTCAACTCTTTGATGGATTCGAACTGTATATCCGTCCTACCTTGTATCGATCGTATCTCCTCCGTACAAACTCCGATTAACCTGAAACTTGAAACGTAGCCTCTCCTAGTCCTCATCATCATCTCCAATCGATTCCGTCCTGATCGGAGCTCGGCCAAATTTTGACGATATCCATTGCAGCCTTGTTTCCAAGTGAACTCCGACCCTGATATCCATCCTTTCTTGTCGATTTGTTTGGTATTCCGGCTTTGACCAAAATGCGGGATAACAAGATCCATTGTTCACTAGTGGATTTTGGAAGAGCTTTCAGGAAGTTTTGGGAACCGAGTTATGTTTGAGTATAGCTTATCATCCCCAAACAGATGGTCAGACCGAGAGAGTCAACCGAGTTTTGGAAGATCTCCTTAGAGCTTGTGTTTTGGATTTTTTGGAGGATCATGGGAAGATCACCTTCATTTGGTGGAATTTTCATATAACAACAGTTACCAGTCAAGCATTGGTATGGCACCGTATGAGGCATTGTATGGAAGACCGTGTAACTCTCCGACATGTTGGTTAGAGACCGGAGAAAAACTGATGCTTGGGCCAGAGATGATTCGACAGACTTCGGATTGCATAGAGATCATTCGGCAACGAATAAAGGCAGCCCAAGACCGACAGAAAAGTTATGCCGATAAGCGTCGTAAGGATTTGGAATTCGACGTTGGTGATATGGTTTTTGTGAAGATTTCTCCACTGAAGAATGTTATTCGATTCGGGAAGAAAGGAAAATTGACTCCGAGATTTGTTGGACCATTCCCGATCATCGAGCGAATTGGAAAGCTCGCCTATAGATTGGAGTTACCAGAGAAGATGTCGGGTGTGCACAATGTTTTTCACGTATCGTATCTACGGAAGTATGTGCACGACTCGAATTCAGTGGTTTCTGCTGATAGCTGTGAAGATTTCGAAGTTGATCCAGTCGATAAGAGACCTCGTAATCCGCTTCGTGTTGTGGAAACCGACACGAAACAGCTTAGGAGGAAGATAGTTAAGTTGCTCAAGATACAATGGAGTGATGATGATAACGACTGTACATGGGAGGTGGAAGAGAGGATGAAAGCAGCTCATCCTGAACTCTTCAAGGTATGGCCCTAAGGTGTCTGTCATCTAACGACATTGTAACTTGTTCTAAGTCTTAGAATTCTGCATGCTAAGCTAGAATTGGATGCATGGTTTGTTGATTGCTATGGATGGTAGTCATGCAGAATAGTCTTTGATTGCTCTGTTTGTTTGGAATTTCGGGGGCGAAATTCCTAAGGAGGAGAGAATGTAACGACCCGTATTTTTACGGATCAAACATAGTAAAACAGTTATTATTAGACTGTTAGTGTTGTTGATAAGTCGTCCATAGTCTAAGTCCTAGGTCGTATAGTAGTTAGGTCGGAGTAGACGACCTAAGAGTATGGAGCGACTTAAGGATTTTGGGGATAGGTCGTATAGGAGATAAGTCGTGTGGTAGCTTAGGTCGTGGGATAGGTTAGGTCGGTTGGAGCGACCTATAGGATGTTGGCGACCTAAGGTTTGAGCGACTTAAGGATAGGCAGCGACCAAAGAGAGTTAGCGACCTATAGGAGTTACCGACCTATAGGGAGTTGACGACCTAAGTATTGGAGCAACCTATAGGAGTTAGCGACCTAAGGGTTAGTAACCTACAGTAGTGAGCGACCTAGTGGTAGGCGACCTAAGAAAGTTAGGTCGTAAGCTTCTGTGTTTGGTTAGGTCGCAGGTTTGTTAGGTCGTAGGTCACGGATGCGCGTAGGTCGTTGGATCTGTTAGTTCGTATGGATGCGCATTCGTTAGGTCGTGAGGAAGCGCATCTGGGTTAGGTCGTAGGTCGCTTGGGTGCGCTGATGCGCTAAGTTGTTAGGTCGTAGAAGCGCATCTGGTTAGGTCGTGGGAGTGCGCATATGTTAGGTCGTAGGTCGTAGAGGCTTGGGGCTGTTAGGTCGAATTTTAGGTCGTGGGGTTTTAGGTCGTAAGGGTTCTTAGGTCGTGGACGACCTAACTCCGAGTGAACGACCTAAGGGGGATTTCTGCCTATAAATAGGAGCGTTCTTCTTCATTTTTGGAATCCGGATTTTGAAGCGACGAAGTGCTGCCATTTTGAGAGCTCGACTTCTACATTTCTTCACTTCTTTTCTCCACTTTGATTTAGTACTTCCTTCCATCCAAGATCGAAGATCCAAGAGCTAGAGTTGAAGATCTACATTCTTCGAAGAGTGATTTCATCGTTTGAAGCGGGATTGTGATAGATCGAGTTAGATCCTTCGCTATCCAGATCTGAAGTGTGTTGCTTTTGAGGTGTTTAGGTGATTTGGTGAGTGGTGATTATCTCTCACACGGATCCAAAGGAGTATATTGGATCATTGGCTTGATTTTTTTGTTAAAGTAGTGATTTCCATGCATTTTTGTAAACCTAAGTATAGATCCATATAGATCCATTATTCATGATGATTTGACATCTATTTTACTACATGTTAACATATGCAAGTTCATTCATCAAGATTATAGAGACATTACTCATTTTTTCATGCTTGTTAGACTTTAGACTCTTTATTTACGAAATTGCCATTATTGTTAAAATTGTTCATTAGATCATATTTGAATGCTTGATTACTTGGATTAATGTTTGACTTGATTGATTGCTATGAATTAGATGATTGATGATTTGATTTAGACAAGATGGTCGAAGATGATTCAAAAGCTAAGGGAAAGGCTCTTGAATTGGAAAAGCTGCTCGTGGCATATGTAGCGGATGATGAAGCTCATATGGATAGATTTGATGATGATGTTGAGATGAGGCTTTGCTATGACGATGATGAGGCGAAGCATGATATGAAATAGCCTTGGTCTAATCCAGACAGGATCATTCTAAGCATGTTGACAACTCGGTGAAATGGTTCGAGTTTGAGGATAATGGTTTGCTCGAGAGGCGCTTGAGCTAGTATGGAAATAGTCGTCGAGGAGGATGCCTAGAAGGCTGAGATCTCATCGTTGTTGAAGGTTCTAGCATGCTCAAAGCAAGAGTACGTTGGGCAGATTCGATAGTCCCTGAAGGCTACTGATTGGTAGTGGAGTACTCTGGGCAGATTCGATAGTCCTAGGCACGGGTCACGATGACGTGCAGAGTTATGTCTAGAACCGGGGTTTCCATTAGCCCTTGACGGACGGATGAAAGAATGAGCCGGTCATTCAATTAACGATGATATCGAAGCAATGATAACAGTGATAGCCAGAGTCATGGATGTTTGGTTGTATCGTCATTCGGTCTCAAGAGCAGTGTTTTCCGGGTGCTTATCTGATCTTGGTTTAGGCCTTGGGGGTTTGTACTTGGAAAACATCGCCCTTGACTCGAGTGATAATTTCTTTACTTTAAATTGTATGCTTTGCTATGTTTGCTTCTGCTTAGTGTGTGTCTGGGGGCTATCACTGTAGAACGAGGTGGAGTGGGAGGGTTGTATTCCTATTCCTTTTCCTTTATGCTCTTTTGGTATGTTGTTAGTTAATTTACCGCTCACTAAGACTGTTGTCTGACTCAAGGCTTTATGTTTTAACTCTTATTGCCTTGGGCTGTTCGTCCATTTTGGGACGGGCAGACTAGGTAGCAGGTGACAGGTGTTGTTCGTGCTTTCCACGGTGCTGATGTCGATGACGAGCTGGAGGCTTGCATATTATCTTCTTACTATATGTACTGGATGTTCCGCTGCTTGTATATTCTCTGAGTGTTATGTAGTGAGGCTTGATGTATTGACTATTCAGATGTTTGTATTCAACTATTATGAAGTTTTATTGATGAGATTCTATTCTGTGAAGCTTCACTATATATATATTCTATTGTATTTTGTCCATGCGCTGTGAGTAATACGATAGATTCTGCTGTTTTAATTTACCCTGGAAATCGTCTATGGCTGCCTGGCACACTTTACAGCGCACTATGTCTAGGTTTAGTGCGGGGGTCATGGGCGGTCGTCACATTAATTAATACAGGGGTAGTTTAGTAATTCAATTGTAACGACTCGTAAATTTTCGATAATTAAAATATAGCTAATTTAATAAGATTTTGTGAATTTAATATTAGGAGAAATAGAAATTTGCGATTTATTAATGAAATAATAAATAGATGAAATGTAATAATGTTAATCTAAGTAATTATTAATAAATTGAATGGAATTCCAATCAATTGAAATGACTAAAATGTATGATTGGGTTATAAAGTGAATGTAAGAAAACAAATGGAAATATTGAATCAATTAATGAAATAATATATAATTAATGGTAATTGAATAAAATCTGTGTTATGTAAGCAATGGTAACATTTGTTGTAAATAATAAACTTATAATGTGATTAAAAGTTAATGGTAACAATTATTATAAGTTACCTATTTAATTAGTCTATAAAATTTAATTGGAAATCAATTGGAATGAAATGTAAATAAATGTTACATTAATGGGAGTTAAGCCAATAACTGTGAATTGTGAATGTAATAAAATGAATAGAAATGTTAATTTTATTCATAATGCAATAACCGATTTGATAAAATAGTGAAATCAGGATAAATAAATCAATTTGGGATTTTAAATTTTAGTTAATGTGTGAAATTGACCAAAATTCAATCAAATGGAAGTATAATAGTTAACACAAATAAAGATGGAAATTGGAGTATATTAATGTAATGAAAGGTAAAACAAATATTAACTATGTTTGTAGATTAATAACGGATTTAATAAAAGATTGAAATTGAACAAAATCCATTTATTAGAATAAAATTTAAATTAATTGGATTTAATTACGATTGAAGCTGAACACTGAAATTTGTGAAATATTAAACACTGAAGTTGATATGTAAATTGTTTTAAATTATTGTAAATGTCTATGAAATCAAAAATGATAAAAATAGTTAGTTAATTAATTTGAATATAAGAAGTGATAAATTTAATTTAATATTAATTTATTTAATTAACGTGAAAATAGCAATTTTGGCCACTGACTTGGATATCGACGAAACCACTTTCATCGAATCCATAAAAGTGAATTTTTGTAGGATTTCAAGTTTCGTAACAATCGGACTTGTCGTTTGATCGTACAGGCTCGAAACGCCTAGAAATCAATTTAATTAAAATCAATTGAAATCAATTTGAATTAAGCTGATTTTAAGATAACATATTCATACGATGGAATTAGAACTTGAAACATGTTCCATTAAGTTTAAAAATATTGAAAACGTCTATTTTTATATATAGGATGACCCATTTTCATTCCGGAGTCGAAACGGGCTTTTCGGGTCGTTTATCGTTCAATCCAATCTTGCCCGTTCTTTCTATTTTCAGCTTTGCCTATAAATAACCTGTTACAAACCCTAGAAGTATTTCTATTTCTTATTTATGTATGTAAATTTCTCTGTGGCTCCTCCTTTCCAATGGCAGAAACAAATTCTAATTGCCAAACCCTCAAATTCAATTTCAAAGGAAAATCCAAAATTCAAACTCCTTAAAATATATCAAATTATATATCGATTTGAAGCTCTCGACGAGCGCAGGTCAAATTTGTATTTTGTTTTTCGAACTGAGTTTCTGTGTGGCCAGAACTGGGTGAATTTGCCTCGGCTGTTCATTGCGTTGTGATCAACTGCGATGGATCGGCTATTCAAGGGTATGGATAGGTGGAGATCGATGAGCGTAGCTCATCGGTGAGGTTCGTTTAGCGAGTTGACGGTCGGATTGGGCCAGAAAATTCATTAGGGTTTCATAGTATGGGCGGCGCCTGTGTTTATTGGTGTGCGCTGCTCGGCCATGCATGGGGTCGGGCGTGGTGGCGAGGGTCTGAGGTGGTCGCGGCAAATCGAGCGGAAGACGGCATGGGCGATCGGCGGTGGCGCGGAGGATTGTGCGCACGGGGCGGTTGTCATGTCGTGCACGATATGGCTGGAGCAAGGTTCCAATGTTTCAAGCAAGCAGCGATGACGTGTTTACTTTTTACAATTATTTTATTTATTTGTTTATTTTGATTTAAATTTAATTTCAAATGTTCTAACCTATATAACTTTTAAATACGAGCTCGGATTTGGGCGCGGTTTCTTCCGTTAGGATCGTATCGAAATTCCGGACATTTTGATGCAAGTTTAGATGAATTCTGAGATCATTTGAATTTGGGCCCTAATTTGGATTTAAATTCGATTTAAATTCAAAGGTGAGTAATTTGACCCACTCACAACTTCTAAAATTTCTTATGTTAGTTAAATTAATTTATGATGTGATTAGAAATTTAATGATTGCAGTTTGGTTTGTGAAATTTTCATTTCTAGTTAAATTTGACTTTTATCGCATTTAATTATGGTTTAAATTTAATATTGAATTTTAATTGTCAAATTTAATATCTGTATTGATTACCAGTTATCTATTGATGCTTATTGATTGGATTGGATGATGATTTTGATGCATGTTTGATCGTTGATATTGGATGACTGGATGCTGTATTTTATATTGTTATAATATTACAAGTTCACTATGGGTTGAAATGATGCATACCCGAACGATCTATAGATTAGGGAAAAATCGTTATGGGTTGAAATGATAGACTCGAGCGATTTTATGGATTTTAATATTAAATTCGGGATTACGGTTTTAAATGATATATAACCGTAAAATTTTAAATTGCGAATTGAAATGATAAATATCTATATCACTTGACCCTAGGGTAGAGAATTAAATACGGACATCGGATTGGTTAAATTAAATGATTTTAAAATCCTTAATTTTCGAATTTAATTAAATGATAATTTGAAATAAAATTTGATTTATATAAATTAAATTATTATCGAAAATCAATTTTTATGTTGAAATGTGAATTGGCTTAAACAAATTGTTTTAAGAAATTAAATTTGAAAGTTTAAAGTTAAAATTTTAAGTATAAATGGAATTTTATCGGAATTGAGCTATTGAATTTGTTTGAAATATAACTTTGAAATATTTTGAAATTGGAGTAACTCGAATGGATATTTGAACATGGATTGAAAGCAATATGAAATTTAATAAATTTATTTAAATTTAAAATTTAAAGGTTTGAATTTGGTTGGTTGTGTTGGAAATTGAAAATGATCCAAATGTGTTGAAATGAAATGAATAATAAATTTGATACTAATTCCAAATTCATATTTTAATATAAATTGTTTTAAAAATATATTAATTTAAAATTTCTAATTATTAAGATTTTCAAATTTATTAAACTATTTAACCAATATTAACTATATAAATTATTTTAACCTATTTTAAACCAATTTAATTTATTTTAAACTAATTAAACCATTTTAATTCATTTTAAATCTAATTAATCTATTTTAAAGCTATTTAATCTATTTTAATAATATTTAATCTATTATTAAATCTATTTAACTATCTTAATCAATTTTAAAAATATTTTTAAATCTATTTTTAAATATCTTAGAGTATTTTAACTATTTAAAAATCTATTTAAACTATTCATAACTACCTAAACTATTTTCTAAAAATTCAAACTAAGTAAAGTTGATGTGTTTATTCAAATTCCTTAATATAAAAGCTAATACGGTTAAATGATGTTATAACCTAACTTGGGATTTAAATGTTATAATTAATTGAATATGATGATTTTGAAGTAAGGATTTAACCAAAATTGGAAATATGATTTTGAAAGAAATTATGATTTCAAAGGTGAATATAATTTCGAAACTGATATGGTTTAGGTTGAATATGATATTTTGATATCAATTATGAAATGATTTTGGAAATGTAAAAGAACCATCCGGTGTGTAATAAGCGATTGGTTGTTAAAGAGACTATGATCGGATATTGTCATACTCTCTACCAATACCGAAAACCACTTTAACAACTGTGTACGTGGTGGAGATTACAGAAATGAAGTAGGATGGTTTGGCGAACTATTTCTGTATAAGGTATGACGTGACCCCGACTCCCGTGAGTCAGCTTAGATGTGACTAAAACAAGAGCTATACCGGGCCAAGTGAGGTCATTCCTCTTATCGGGCACATTTCTTCGATACTATATTCTGACTTTGTGATTGATTTGGTTGCCATCCTTGATTTTGATTTGGGAGTGTGTTCCGAGGTGGGCGGTAGTAGCTGCTATGCGTTACCACCAGTCCGGGAGTGCAATTGGTATATCTACCCTGGCATTGCCTCGAGTGCCATGTTCACATGCCCTAGCGCGCCTTCTACGAGTTTGTTTTGTAACATACCTATGGGGCGCCCTTTGTGTAAACCTCCAGTTTACAGAGGAGCGTACGATATTGTATAGACTATGGGAATATATAAAATGTGTTAAGGGGGATATGGGTAACACCTTAACGCTATTTTAATACTTTTACTTTACTGTAGACATATTATAATAGCGTATTTTACTACATAGTAGATAGTTTAACGGATCCTTAGGAGATGTGAATCCCGAACATCTCTTAAGTTACTGCACTCACGTTAGACACTGGATAGAAGATGTCAAACCCCGTAAACATCTCCAACGCCGACACACACATATTTACCGTTGATTTAACTTCTGTCAGCCTGAGCATTTTAGGGTTGAAGAGTTTATTTCTGGAGGACGAAGACGAAGATTTGTATTATTATTATTATTATTATTATTATTATTATATGTATTCCACCGCATCCTGTTGTTCCGCTGCATTTATTTATTTATTTATTCTTGTTGTCTGTAACTCTGATTTTGTATTGTATTAGTATAATCAAATTTATTTGTAAACAGCTTCATGAACTGTTATTTGATTATTATATTTTGTCATTCCGCTGCGAGATTCTGTATTTGTTTATTTCTTTCCCTTTTTCTTATTTATCCCAATAACAATCTACCCTTCTATAAGGTTTGAGTTGACGCGTGTGTCTGCTTAAAACGTCTAAAAAGGTAGGTCGTTACATCAACTATTTTCCTATGCCTATAAATACCCTGCCCACTCCTTCATTTTTTTCCCGTACTTCATTTTCTTTACTTTCCACTTCTACCTCCTTCCTATCTTCATACATCCATTTATGGCTATCCATGCATTTCTAGATTAAAAGTTAGTACATCCACTTAAAACTAGTCTAAACTTCCGTACTTCACTTCCAAAATCAATCTACACTAATACGAACTCCACATCCCCTTGGAACCACCTAGGCCGAGCCCATAGTGCCATGTCCAAACCCAAATCAGCCCATCAAGGGCCCAAAAGTCCGAGCTTTGGTGAAGTGACGATAGTTCAGGTGTTAGGTTAGTCGTTGTAGCAATTCGACTTCCTTTAGCAGTGACTATATGAGTAAAGCTCACTGCTTTATGCAAAGTTTAAACCTTAATTGTTGATAATAATTTTTGTTGGATTATTGCTTTGAAAGTAACATGTTTGTGTTTTTATGTACTTGTTTATATGTTATTCCATAATACGATAATAAATTGTTAGCATTGATGAAGTTAGGCTCGGAATTGTTTAAATACTCTTAGTAATTCGACCATAACATTTGCAAATTTAATTATAATTTAGGTTTCTTTAATGTTCTGAAAATATAATTCAAAGGACTACAACTTTCATGTTTATGATATTTTTAGTTTTGAAAATTACAATAACTAAAATTGAGGTGCAAATTCGATTAAGTTAGTAAACATGTAGTATGCTAAATGTAAAATTGGTTGTTAAATATAATCATTTGTAGGTAAATGCTCTCTAAATGTTGTTTCATAGTTAATTACATTGTATATATATTCATACATTTTCTATGTAATGTTTGGTTGAATGAAAATATCATAAACTTTTTCTTCGAACTGCCTATATAGCGATAGTCGCTATATCGGCACTTTCGCGAAATCACTTTTTATCGAAACCGTTTGGTTTCATCTTTGTGCTTGGAATTGTTTTACAAGTTAAGCAAGATTTTGGTCAAAGATTCTTTAAAAAGTAATTAAACATTTTAATAATTATTATTTAGTTTAATTAATTTCTTAATTAATAAAGATTAAGGTTAACTAATTACTTAGTTAATAATGTGTTTTAAATTTGACTAATTACCAGGTTAATGATTGTTTAATTAATAATCATTTTATTTAGATGTTTAAATTTAATAAATTATTTTACTTAATGTTGTTTAAGGAAAATTAATTATTCAATAATGATGGATTAAAGTTAATTAATCAATTTGGTAATGATGCTTTTAAATTAATAAATCTTTTTAATAATGATTTTTTAAAATTTATCAACTTGTTTTAACTCTAATTAATCTTTCCTTTATTGATGTTTATAATTAATAAATCATTTTTAAATAATGAGAATTAACTAATCATTTATTTTATTTAATTATTTATATTTAAATTTATTAATTAATTGAATTAATGATGTTTTAAAGTTGATTTACCTTTTTAATTAAAGGTTATTGGAATTAATTAATCAACTCATTTATGAAGTTTCAAAGTGAATTTGTTAAACTAACAAGGATGTTTTGACTTTGTTATTCATTTAGAGAATGATAATTAATTAATTATTAATTTAATTAATTATATTTTACTAATTAATTGAATTAATAACGTTTAAATGTGGTTTACCCTTTTTATTATTTAAAGTCATTTGAAGTTCAAAAATAAAATTGTGTGATGAAGTTTAAAGTTAATCAATCAATGTAATAAGGATTTTTTTAAGTTATTTTTAAATTGATGTTTTACTGTTAGTAAACTTTATAAACAAAGTGTTTTAAAGATAATAATTGTAATCTGAGGCCAAGCACGAATTCGGTTTTTTAAAAGTAGAAAAAAAGTTTGATTCATTTATGTAAATGAATTAATTTTCATAAAGCGAGTCACTTATATAGGAACGATTTATTTATATACTTAGCACTAAACATAGAAGAAGTAGACTTGTCGCTATTTCGAAAGTTAAGAATAACCATGAGACGTGACTTTGAGGTAACACTACCTTAACTTGTCCGGTATTATTGTTAACCAAGAAATAATACAGGTTTAATTCGATGAGTGATGATAAGTATACATGACTTCATTTCTATATACGATCATTTTATATCCTCGATAGTTGGTTTTTCAACTATCGGTTACTTCAGCTTTTTATTATTATTGTCAATTTAAGACGATTTGCTGCTCTTTTGGGCTTTTTTATCCTTTATCGGAAATGACTAAACCAAAAGCGCGAGAGGAAGCCAAGCTATGTGAGGTTTCTCCCATTAGGGTATTTTCACATCTCATTTAGATTTTTGTGTACTGTCATGTGAAAAACGGTTAAGATTTAGATGTTAAATATTCTTATTTATGGTAAGGTTTGGCAGGGTCCAGCTTGGTATTGTCCAAGAAGTGTCACGGACTATATGAGCTTGCCAGATGTATATTACTAGAGGTATACTTCAAGGAGGGTGCACCCTCCTAGTCATTATAGGAATTTTTTTTTCTTATTTGATTAGAATCTTTGAATCTGTTTTCTTTAATTACAACGGGAAGAGTCAACCACTCTTCGCGGTGTTCAATTATTTGGTTTTGTCCATTCTATCCAGTTTGGATAGTTCTCTTGTTTAGTACATTCTATCAAGTTTGGACTTTTGTCTTATTTTATCCATTCTATCCAGTTTGGATTTTTATTCAGGCTATTTCCATTCTTTCAAGTCTGAATGTAATACTAGTTGTACTCATCATCTATGTTTGGATTTGTTCCCTATTGTTCATTTATATTTTTGTTATGTTTGGTTCTTGTTTATGTAGGAGAAAACCCATTTCGCGTTAGCGGCATGGTCCCACATATTATTGTTAAATGCACTTTTGTTTCAAAGTTTTACTCATACCAGACATTTTGTCTGACCCGATTTGTTTATTTCCTTAAACTATCAGGTACTCAATTATATTTGGGTAGTCCGAGAATAGTAGGTTTTCTTTGGAGCTCTTTGAAGACGGTGATCGAGTAGGCGGCTCCTTAGTTATCTAGTTATTTATTGTCCGCTGTATGATTATATAGGTGTATTTTGTATCTTAAAAGTGAAAAGTCAGAATGTATAGCTATCAATCTATTAGATGTAGTATTCTTTTTAGAACTCTGATAATTTCTTATAAGGAGTAACCTTTTGTACTATATCATTTTATATTATATGTAACTATTCCGCTATGAGGTTTATCTATTCTTTCTTCTTCTATTCTTTATTTCACCCCAAGACAACTTATCTTTCGGATGCTTGTGCAACGGCGCACGAATACCGAGGATGTATTAAGTGTCGTTTCCGGGGATCAGAAAGGTGGGTCGGCATAGATGGTATCAGAGCTTAGGTTTAGCGAACCCCTAAGCCCTGGTGGGGTAAACTCTCTAAGGATAGGATTTGTAATATCCTAGGATAAGTCTGAGAGTATAAGTATATATTGAGCGCATATTTGTTAGTGTTATAAAAATATTTTATATTGCGTTGTTTGATCCTATGAGAGGTATATGAATTTTGGTCAATACGTTTGATCAGCGTTATAGATAGGGATTCCTAAACACTTGAATAGATCTACCAATACAATATTGTTTTAAAATGGTAAATGAAATATTTTACCTAGGAATATAATTTATATATATAAGAACGATTTTCAAAACAAATATAGTTGTATTGTTTATTTGATTATCTATAAATCATAATATTTTATTGTTATTATTTAGGAATTTGATTAGTTATGCTCATCCATTTTGTGCATTAATTATTGTTGAATAGTTCATAAAGAATTTTGTTTAGTAAGTTATAGGTCGAGTAGATGGAAATTAAGAAATCTTGGAACAAACCCTTTGTGAATTAAGTTTCATAGTTTAATTATAAGGTGCTCGGCGAAAGGGTTAAGTTAAAAGTCATCTTTGAATAATGTCAAGCTAAAAATAAACTTTTAATAAAAAGTTGTTTAATATAATATGAATAGTAGGATAATACATTTAGAGGATAAATATATGAGCAAATTTAGTTATAATAAAGAAGAATTATTTAAATATGAGTTAACCTACACCCAAATTTACTATATCAGATATGTGATGCTATAAACTATTGTTGATTTCTTGGATGATAATTAGATTTGTTTGATTCATTAATTGAAATTAATCTCGATATTTCATTTAAACTATTTAAATGTCGTTATAGCAATTTCCGCTATACCGTCATTTATTAAGTATCATCGCCTAAACCCTTGTGTGTGTTTGAACTTGAGCTTGTTTTTTTCCAAAAGTGGATGTTTAAAATTCATTAATCATTTTGATTAATGATATTTTAAATTAATTATCATTTTAAGTAATGATGTTTAAAATTAATTAATCTTTTTGATTAATGAGATTTGGATTTAATTAATCCTTTTAAGTAATGATATTTGAATTTAATTAATTATTTTAATTAATGATATTTGGAAATTAATAATCGTTTTAATTAATGATATTTAAAATTAATTATTCATTTTAATTAATGATTATTTGAATTTAATAAATCGTTTGATAAATAATATTTTAAGTTGGTTAATTGATTTAATAAGTGAGTTTAAAATAAATAATTGATTTGATGAATGTGTTGAAAGTAATTAACTATTTTCTTAAAGATAATTGATTGGTTCATTAAAGGAAATTGTAAATTTGACTAATTATCTTTTGGGATAGTTAATATTGTTTTAAACTAATAAATGATGGTTTGCAAATGAGAACTTTTAAATAGAATTGTATATAAATTGTTGGGCGAAATCCCACCGGACCAACCACCGGTCCACCCACTACCGAATGAACCTTCCTTCCCCTCTAACTACCGGACCAACCACCGGTCCACCCTCTACCGAATGAACCTTCCTTCCCCTCTAACTACCGCACCAACCACCGGTCCACCCTCTACCGAATGAACCTTCCTTCCCCTCTAACTACCGGACCAACCACCGGTCCACCCTCTACCGAATGAACCTTCCTTCCACTCTAACTACCGGACCAACCACCGGTCCACCCTCTATCGAATGAACCTTCCTTCCACTCTAACTACCGGACCAACCACCGGTCCACCCACTACCGAATGAACCTTCCTTCCGCTCTAACCACCGGTCCAAGCAACTATCGGTCCACTCTACACTCCAACCATCTCCGAACCAGGCGATGCCGAACCAAGACGTACCAGGCCAGATCATGTCAGCCCAGGCCCATCAGCAACTATACACATCCTAGACCCCTACCCCCAGCCTGACTCTATAAATAGAGGGGCAGGGGTACAACAATGGGGACAAGTTTGAGAGCTCAAGCACGGAGAGAACTTTCAAACAACTTTCTTTTACTTGTATCAAAGCTTTGTACTTGTAATCAAAATAAGAGAAGAGAAATAACATATAAAGTGGATGTTTCCTGGAGATTTGACCAGGCAACTGAGTGCTCGGAATTGGCCACTACTCGGCCTGAAGGACTGCTCGGCATCCAGGAGTACTCGGCGTAGTACTCGGCACCAGCTGGAACTCGGCGTAAAGGACTGCTCAGCATCCAGGAGTACTCGGCGTAGTACTCGGCACCAGCTGGAACTCGGCGTAAAGGACTGCTCGACATCCAAGAGTATTCGGCGTAGTACTCGACATCAGCTGGAACTCGGCATGAAGGACTGCTCGGCATCCAGGAGTACTCGGCGTAGTACTCGGCATCAGCTGGAGCTCGGCGTAAAGGACTGCTCGGCATACGGGAGTACTCGGCGTAGTACTCGGCATCAGCTGGAACTCGGCATGAAGGACTGCTCGGCATCCAGGAGTACTCGGCGTAGTACTCGGCACCAGCTGGAGCTCGGCGTAAAGGACTGCTCGGCATACAGGAGTACTCGGCATCAGCTGGAACTCAGCATGAAGGACTGCTCAGCATCCAGAAAACGTTCGGTGTAAATAACTTTCAACATGACACTAGCATTCGGCCAGAATGCATCGTTCGGTCTGAAAGCATTATTCAGTCAAGAGCATCATACAAGGGCACGTTCGGCTTCGACTAACAACCATCCTGCACTTCCCACACTTCAAGCATACCGTTCGGCATAGAAAGGTTCGTTCGGCATTAGGGTGTTCGACATACATGGTTCGGCATGCAGCAACCACTGTACTGGGGCTGGAGTGTTCGGCCATCCAGCCTATTTGGGAAGTCCAGCCCATATATGCCTATAAATAAAGGGGCAGGGTCACAGTGAAAGGGATCCTTTTTTGGAGAGAAAACACCGGGGAGACTCTGCCATTTTCAAGACTCATCTTCTCTACTTAACAACTTCACTCAAGCATTTGATTCACGAATTGTATTTGTAATCAACCATAAAGGAAATCAATAAAGTTGAACACAGTGGACGTAGGCAATTACGCTGAACCACTATAAATTTTGTGTTCTTACTTTCTGCATTTAAATTAGCATTGTCTTCTCTGTTTAATTTACTTTCATCACTTATATCTCTACACAATCTTTCTCTACGAGGTTAGTGACCAATTTTGGTGCTAACACTTTGGTGCTTTCATTGAGAGTTGAATTCTCAGACCTCAAGGATCTGCTTTGAAGCTACTGGATTGAACAAATCCCCCAAAGAAGATCCGACTCACTGATAGGACATCCGTTGATTCTACTCAGAGTTCGTACCAATAACTCTACAATGGCAAGACCACGTACCAGGTCAACTTCTCACAATGCGGATGCCCACGAGACTGCTAGCGTGCAACAAGCAGGACCTAGCAATCAACCAGCAATTCCAAATACAGGAGTTGCCACTCAGGACCAAACTCCAGTTGTCACCAGAATAGAGTTCAACGACTTGATGAGAGAGCTCAGGGAAAGTATGAGACAACTAGGAGAGTAGATGCAAGCCAATGCCAACCTGATGGCACAACTTACTCAATAGCAGCAACAGAATGCTGGGGGCAATCCCGCAGCTTACTCCTCATCTGACAGCTCTACTTCCTTTGATGAACCTCCCAGGCGTAGACGCCGTAAGACTGATGCTGCGCGAGCAGATGCTGCTGTTCGAACAGTTGGAGACCGCGACCAAGCAAGAGCTGGAAGCATCAGGACCGGGATACAGATGGAAGATAGAGGCCCAGATCATCAAAATGCTAACGATGTCGAACCTCAAGACGCACGATTGGCAGATCGCCAGGAGAGGAGGCATCAGCATGGACAGGCACGTAGAACAGACTCCAACCTTCCGCCTTCCATACAAACACCAGATCTAACAGCCATGATCAGGCAGTTGATGAAGGAAAATCAGGGGTTATCGAATGATGATTGGGGAGTGTCAAGAAGTCATACTCCGTTCACGGATGTTGTGTTGCAGGCGGCGTACCCCAGGAAGTTTAGTATGCCTACTATTCCCGCATATGAAGGAAAGACTGACCCTAGACAACATGTCATGAGGTACGAATGGATGATGGATTCAGCCAGAGTGAATGATGCCACCAAGTGTAGGTGCTTTCCGATTACTCTATCTGGGATCGCTACTATGTGGTTCACCCGACTTCCTCCGCGATCCGTATCAAATTTCGAGGAGTTGGCAAAGAAGTTTATTGAGCAGTTCAGGATACACACTACGCGCCCAAAGGATGTGATGTCTCTGTCAAGTGTAATCCAAAATCCTGGGGAATCGTTGAAGGAATATTTGCAAAGATTCCACGTAGCAGCAACTGAAGTCAGTAATCCCAATGACCATGCAATTCTGATGGCTGTAATGAGAGGTGTGGATCCAGACTCTGAGTTTGGAGACTGGCTGACAGGAAAACCTCCAGCTACGCTAGAGCGTTTCTACTCTAAGGCACACCAGTTCATAAGAAGAGAGGAAGCTAGGTGGGTACGACGAGATAAGGCGCCAGGTCCTGTCCAAGAGTCAATAAAGAGCAACATTGCTGTGAAGCAATCTGGAGATAGCTCGGGAAAGGTCCAAGTCAATGTCCTGAACAAGCCTGGGCAACCCAAGGAGTCCGGAGGAAGGAGTCAAGGGAAAAGAAAAGAAGCAGGAAAGTGGAAGTCGAGAATTCCAAGCTACAGCTAGTACACTCCACTAAACGCCCCACTTGAAAACATTTACCTATCCACCTGCAATACTTTTCAATACCGAAAGCCACGTCCGAAAGAATCAACCAAGGAACAGAAGCGGACCGGGAAATATTGCCGCTTCCATGAAACTTATGGGCACAACACGGAAGAGTGCAGACACCTGCATGACGCTATCGAGAAGTTGATCAAACAGAAGAAGTTGCAAGAATTTGTAAAGGATCCACAGGAAGGAGGGCAGGGAACGTCCAACCCAGGTCGTGCACCAGCTCCGCGTCATCCTGAGGAGCCTGCCCGGACCGTTGGTAGACTGGTCATAAATACAATTATCGGCGGGCCTCACCCCGCGGATAAGAATTGGCAAGAGATAGAGCGATATGCAAGTTCCTTGAAGCATGCAGATTTTGAGTGTTGTTCGAACGTGGAGGACGGAGCCCCTGCTAAGCAGCATCGCGTAATGACAGACGATATTGTGTTCAGAAGCAGAGACGCTGATCAGGTAGAGGCTCCGACCATCGACCCCATGGTCATATCTGCAACGATCGGACCAGCATATGTAAAAAGAATTCTGATTGATTCTGGAAGTTCAGTCAACATCATCTTCAAGAAGGCCTACGATCAAATGAAGCTAGAAACAAAAGACTTGAAACCATCCAAAGCTCGTATTCACGGCTTTAACGGCGCTGCAACTGATGCAGTGAGATATGTCGAGTTACCAGTTGAACTGGGACAAGGCGAGCGTCGGAGAGTGCGAATTCTACCCTTTGTAGTTTTGGATGTGGACTCTCCGTATAACGTTTTCTTGGGTCGGCCGGCCCTGGTAGAGTTTAGGGCAGTGTTAGCCCCGTGGTGTTTAACTTTGAAGTTCCCGACTGACAAAGGAGTAGGCATTGTTCACGGCGACCAAGCAGCTGGTCGTTCCTGTTATGTGGCCGAGCTCCGAGAGGCCCACCGGAGGGAGAAGGGAAAGGTTGCGGACAATCCCGTCCGCATCCTCAATGCGGATAATTGACAAGTAGTGCCTGAGCCCTGGCTCGGGCATAGTTCTCGGATCTACGGAGATATAGATCCGAGAGACGACGATGAGAAACCCAGGGAAGAGAAGGCGGCACCGGCTGAATTAACAATTGACATTTCAATTAGCCATGACGACCCTTCGCGAATACTGAAGATCGGATCACAGCTAGGCCCCGCAATGACTGAAGACCTTAGCGACTTCCTCCCGGCGAACCTTGATGTTTTCGCCTGGACGCATTCTGATATGTGTGGGATTTCTCCCGCCATCACGAGTCATATGTTGAACATAGACCCGAAATACGTCCCAGTCAAGCAAAAAAGGAGAGGAATGGATCCGAAGAGATCCACCGCTCTTGGAGAGGAGGTGGACAAACTCAAAGCAAATGGGTTCGTCCGCGACGCCCTCTACCCTGAATGGGTATCCAACCCCGTGCTAGTAAAGAAGGCGAATGGGAAATGGAGGACTTGCGTAGATTATTCCGACTTGAACAAAGCATGCCCTAAGGACAGTTTCCCGTTGCCTAGGATCGATCAGTTGGTCAATTCCACCGCAGGACACGAGTTACTGTCATTCATGGATGCGTACTCAGGATACAACCAAATCCCAATGCATATTCCGGACCAAGAACACACCAGCTTCGTTACAAATGTCGGATTGTATTGCTATGTAGTGATGCCCTTTGGATTGAAGAATGCTGGAGCAACTTACCAACGTCTGGTGAATCGAATGTTCAAGGACCAGCTTGGTAAAACCATGGAAGTCTATGTGGATGACATGCTCGTGAAGTCACGACGGTCAAACGACCACATTCAAGACTTGGCTGAAATTTTCGACATACTCAGGTTTTATGGCATGAAGATCAACCCGTTGAAGTGTTCTTTCGGCGTTGCATCAGGGAAGTTTTTGGGATTCATCGTCAACGCTAGGGGAATCGAAGCCAACCCAGAAAAGATCCAAGCTATCCGAGATGTACAAGCGCCCAGGACTATAAAGCAGGTACAGAGCTTGAACGGAAAAGTAGCTGCGCTGAGTTGATTTATATCCAAGGCAACTGACAAGTGCATCCCGTTCTTTGACATAATAAAAAAAGGAAAGAGAAATTTTGAATGGACGTCTAGCTGTGAGGAAGCATTCCGGAATCTGGTGAGGCATCTGGAGAGCCCACCAATGCTATCAAAACCAGTTGACCATGAGATGTTGTACGTATACTTGGCTGTATCCCCACATGCGATAAGTGCGGCTTTGGTACGAGAGGAGGATCGAGTCCAAAAGCCGATGTATTATGTTAGCAAACGTTTAACAGGGGCCGAGAGGAATTACCCTAAAATAGAGAAATTGGCTTATTGCTTGGTGATTGCATCACGAAAGCTTCGCCCGTACTTTCAAGCACATTCAATCGGTGTTTATTCCGATCAACCCCTGAGGCAGGTACTCCAACGACCGGAAACTTCTGGAAGATTGCTAAGATGGAACATCGAGTTGAGCCAATTCGATATCGCGTACTTACTACGGAGAGCCATCCGAGGGCAAGCGTTAGCAGACTTCATCGTTGAATTTACCATACCCATCAAACCGGACGATCACGACATCATTCCCCCCGTTCGATGGAAATTATACACTGACGGTGCATCAAACGACCGTTGCTCCGGCGCGGGAGTAGTTCTTGTAACTCCGGAAAACCGATCGATCTGTTATGCCCTGAAGCTCGATTTCCCGGCTACAAATAACGAAGCCAAATATGAAGCACTGATCGCTAGCTTGAAGCTCATCAGGGAACTCGGGATCGAATCAGTCGAAATCTTTTATGACTCGCAGTTGGTGGTTTACCAAGTACGGGGAGATTACCAAGCAAAGGGACGAAAGCTTGCTCCGTACCTCGTTCAGGTCCAAGAACTACTATCAAATCTTGAGCGTTATGACATTTCACATATCCCGCGCGAACAGAACAAAGAAGCGGACTAGTTGGCTAAATTTGCAAGTACCGACGATGCGCAACAAATGGGATTATATCCCGTCGAAGTCTTGCATGCCCCGAGCATAGACGAAATGAAAGTCGATCGCGTGTTGGAAACAGAAATCGAGAAGGAGTCGTGGATAACCCCATTCAAACTGTACCTGACGACCGGGACTTTACCAGGAAAAAGAAGCGAAAGACGGAAGGTCCTTCGAAAGGCCGCGTGATACATAATGCAGGATGGATCAATGTATCGAAAAGGATTCTCAGTCCCGTTATTACGATGCATCGCTCATGATGAAACAAAGAGAGTCTTGAGAGAGGTTCACGAAGGGGAATGTGGCGACCGTACTGGGGGGCAAACACTAGCAAAGAAGATCCTCCGCTATGGATATTACTGGCCCACCGTAAACCGGGATGCCGCGGACTATGCAACAAAATGCGACAAGTGTCAAAGATATGCGAAAATCCCGAGGGCTCCATCAACGGAACTCACACAAATGATCAGTCCCTGGCCATTTGCGATCTGGGGAATCGACATAATCGGCTCTTTGCCTCTATCCAAAGGTGGTGCGAAATACGCAATAGTTGCAGTCGACTATTTCACGAAATGGGCTGAGGCAGAACCTTTGGCCACTTTCACCTCTAAGAAGGTCATTAACTTCGTTGTACGAAACATTATATGCCACTTTGGCCTTCCACGCACCATCATTACAGACAACGGAACGCAATTTGAAAGTAGAGAGTTCAAAGAGTTCTGTTTAAAGTACGGCATCGAGAAAAAGTTCGCCGCCGTTGCACACCCAAAAGCTAACGGACAAGTCGAGGCCGTTAACAAAATAATCAAGTCCATACTGAAGAAGCGTCTGGAGAAGGTTGGAGGCAAGTGGGTAGATGAACTCCCGACAGCATTATGGGCGTATAGAACTACCCACAAGTCCGCGACCGGCCACACTCCGTTCGCCTTGGCATACGGCTCTGAAGCCGTTATACCCGTGGAACTTGAAGTTTCATCGCACCGAGTGACATACTATGATCCCAAGACGAACCAAAACCTCTTGCTGGAATCACTGGACTGCATCGACGAAAAGCGTGAAGAAGCTGAATTAAGGGCGGCAGCGCACAGACATCGAGTCAAGCGTTACTACGACAGCAGAGTCCGCCCAAGAATCTTTGATGTGGGTGATCTCGTTCTGAAATGAGTCTTCCCGGTACCATCACGCATGAATCCCAGCTGGGAAGGTCCATACGCCATTGAACGGAAGCTTGGAGAAGGAACATTCAAGCTAGCGACCGTTGATGGCGCGACACTCCCCCGAGCGTGGAACAGTGAACATTTACGGCACTATTACATTTAGCATGTTTTCCTTTCTTGTTGTAGGCACTGTTATTTCCGGCATGTTTCCATTCAATAATGACTTAGTTTCTTTTTAAAGTTGTAATCAAGCAATTTAGTTGATTTTCATTAATAAAGGCTTGAAGCCGTATTTTCTATGAAGTTTCTATATCTCTTAATTGGATGATAAATTACATTATCCTGCACGACATACAGACTCGTACGAACGATTCCAAATCTCCGAATCCCCAAAGCGCGGATCGGAGTACTCTAAGTCCCCAGAGCGCGGACTAGAGTATAAACGATTCCAAATCTCCGAATCCCCAGAGCGCGGACTAGAGTATAAACGATTCCAAATCTCCGAATCCCCAGAGCGCGGATCGGAGTACTCTAAGTCCCCAAAGCGCGGACTAGAGTATAAACGATTCCAAATCTTCGAATCCCCAGAGCGCGGATCGGAGTACTCTAAGTCCCCAGAGCGCGGACTAGAGTATAAACGATTCAAAATCTCCGAATCCCCAGAGCGCGGACTAGAGTATAAACGATTTCAAATCTCCGAATCCCCAGAGTGCGGAGCGGAGTACTCTAAGTCCCCAGAGCGCAGACTAGATTATAAACGATTTCGAATCTCCGAATCCCCAGAGTGCGGAGCGGAGTACTCTAAGTCCCCAGAGCGCGGACTAGAGTATAAACGATTTCAAATCTCCGAATCGCCAGAGCGCGGAGCGGAGTACTCTAAGTCCCCAGAGCGCGGACTAGAGTATAAACGAATACGAATCTCCGAATCCCCAGAGTGCAGAGCGGAGTACTCTAAGTCCCCAGAGCATGGACTAGAGTATAAACGGTTTCAAAGTCTCCAAGTCCCCGGAGCACAAAGTCAGCAAACCAAAGAAAGACAAGAGAATCATTCAAACAAAAAGAAACTAAACTTTATTCAATAAGTCCAAAATGGGGATACATGATCACTCCTACAAAATTCAGACCTCTCTATACAAACTACAAGTTGTGGAAGATAAAAGCAATTACAAGACTTAAGCAAAAAACTCGTTGCACGAGTGTATCGATTATTTCTTCGACTTCTTCTTCTTGTCTTCCTTCGTTGTTTTCGACGACTCCTCTCCCTCACGCTTTTTCTTGGACTTTTTGCTGGCTAGAGAAACGGAGTCGGGAGTAGGAGATGGAACATCTAGTGGTTTGGACCTGCCCGGGAGAATGATTTTCAAAGGTCTGTTCCGCGGGTCAGTGAGTTCCAGTATTTCAGACTCAACTTTGACTTTGACTTTTTTCTTCTCCTCATCGACGAGACGGTCCTTCATGCTCGTCTCTGAAGTATGCTCAGAGGCGCCAGTGATCTCAATTCCATCGCTTCCTTCGGCAGGAGACGAAGTATCAAGCTTGTCATCATCTAGCACCCCGATCACTTGAGCGTCTGGACCGGGAGTTACTCCCGCATGAGCAACATCACTTGTTTTCTCTGCTTCCTCCTTGGCGTCATCGCTCCTCGGAGTTGGCTCGGCGTCAGAACAACCTACATGAAAATATAAAGAATGGGCGTTAGAACGAATAACCATTGCTGAAAAATGACGGGATCTTTCAACTTCTAGAGAAAGAAGAATTTCCTACCAGGTCCCGGTTGGCTATCGGTGGCGCGTGGGGTTTCACCCTCCAGAATAGGTGATAGCACATGAGCACTGAGCCCGGGGTCTTCGGGGTCATAACCCACATGCTGCTCAAATGGATCAAGTGTCGGCCGACTGGCCGATTGGGCAGCAGATTGAGCAGCAGTATGAAGAGTAGTAATATTAACCCCAGACGGGCCAGCTTCACCATCTTTCTCTTTTGGAAGGGGAAAGCCTTTGCTGTAAAGTGCCAATGCTGCGGATAAGTCCGATGGCTAATTTCCCCTAAGGAACTCCTTCACCAGGGCCTCCTCATCGACCTCTTCGGAGCCTGACTCGATCTTCCTAATCCTTATCAAAGTTTCCCAGGCCTCAGCTAGGGATTCAAGGTAGCCTTCACCCAAGAATGTTAAGTCGCGGTGCATAAGGACGCGGGCTCCATATTCAGCAATTAACGGGTCAAACATGTTTTTGACCTCTTCCCTGCCGGCTTCCGCGGCCGCCTCGAGGCGAGAATCAATCTCCTCCGCAACCTCTCTTTTGCCCTCCTCACGGGCCTCATCCTTCATTTTCTCAGCCCCAGCGAGTTCGTCATCGAGCTTTGTTTTCAGGAGTTGGGTAGCAACGATCTCGTCACAGTATCGTTGTGATTCTTCTTGAGCAGCTACCTTATCCTCCTTCTCCTTGGAGAGTAATTCTTTCAGCTCTTTGACTTGGGTGGCGAGTGCGTCCCTTTCCTTTTGGATAGAGTCTTTTTCTAGGGCGAGGGCACTGCTGCGCTGGACTGCTTCGTCAAGCTCTTTTTTTGTGAGCCGCCTCTAGACGAGTGACTGCCTCGGCAGTATTTTTTGCGCTTTGTTCAGCGGCTTCTAGCTTTGACTTATACGAAGCAAGCTCTTCGTCTTGGAGTTTGATGTTTTTCTTATCGTTGTCAGCCTCCAGATTCAGACGGTCAATCTCGTGTTGACGCTCAACAGATACTTCCGAGACCTTCTCCACCAAGTGCACAAACGCGTCATGTTGAACATAGACGTCGTTATTGCAGGCAATGGCACTCTGCTTCACATGCCCGGGAATATGATGAATGGCCGGGAGGAACTTCAGACCATCGAAGCAAATTTTTGGAAACTTGGCCTTAAGATCGACCATCTTTTCCGCAACAGTTGGGTCCACCGCAGGAGTAGGAGGAGGAGGCTTTGAAAACTCCGATCTTTTACGTTGCTCTCGAACTTGCCTTGTACTCGATGAAGTGGAATGTTGTTCTCGAGGAACATCAGAGTGATAACCCTTCTGTAAAGACTTCTCTCTATCCAGATCAGTTGGAGGAGGAAGATCATGGGATTGGGAAGATTGGGAATGTGCCTTCTTGAGGTGAGACGACTCTCGGGGACGATTATCCCTATCTTCATACTCGCCTCGGTCCCTGCGTCTGCCTGAACCGGAATCCCGTCCAGAGTGATGGAATATAGAAGACCCCTGAAGGCGATCAAGTCCGTGAGAGCGGCCCATATTACCTGCAAAGAATGGAGATAACAACGAGTTAAGGAGAATTCACGAGTTAAAAAGACTTGAAGTATATTATGGAATGCGCATGTGCATGTGTGTCCTAGTGTTCCCCCCGACGGACCCGTTCGTTTATCTTTGCTAATCGGAGTGTTGTCTCCTTGAGCCGGGAGTTGAACTCCTACATTGCCTCTAGCGGGCGAAGAGAATTTGAGAGCTTCAGGATCATCGAACCCGTAATTAAGTAAATCATCGGGGATGGATAGGTTGGACAGACCCCTCAGAGAACTTTCCAGATGCTATGAGGAAGCCTCTTTCTCAGGCGGAATAAGTGTGACTTTTGAAGTACCACCAACTTTCTCCTTCTGAACTTTATATTTTAACTTCTTCTTTCCCTTCAAAGGGGAGGACGACGTCTCAATGTCGTGAACTTCGACTGCCGGATTCTGAGCGGGACCCGCATTCTCACCCTGAGTTTCAGGGGCATCATCCTCTTTGCGCTCGCCTTCTTCGTGCGTGTCGGGAGCGCGACGCGACGACGATCCGGCAAGTTTTTTCCCTTTACCGGACAGAGGTTTGGGAATGGTAACACCTTCTGGAAGGCTGATCCGACGACCAGGAGCCAGCAAGCCGAACCCCGACAGTGATTCATTTGAAATGATAACTCGGATGTCTCGATCCTCGGCAGGAAGAGCTCTAATGGCATCCACAGCCTCAGAATATCTTCGGCCTTCCGGGCGCGGGTTGATACCTGAAAAGATGAAATGAAGAGTTAGGAAAAGCATGACTCCGATCAAATACGAATAGTGACTCGGCAGAGAGACTTACTGCCTTCAACCCATCTCCTTGCGAAACCAGAAGGGCATTGCACATAGAACCATTCCTGTTTGTACAGGGCGAATTTGCTACAGGCCCCTGTCAAGATCTGGCATTTGTGGTATGGCTCGAGGAACATAAAAGAAGGACTATCTTTCCGTCTCTTGAACATGTAAATATATCTGATATCACCGGCGGTTGGAGGTCTGGAGAAGACGGCCATGAAAAGTAAGTAAGTCTCATATAGAAATGCATGGCCGTTCGGGTGCAGCTGCGACGGAGCTATGTCTATGTAGTGCAGTACATCCCGGAGAAATAAGTTGAATGGAGGCACGCTGCCCATCCAACACATGAACTTGTTGCAGGTAGTGTACCCGACAAGGGGCAGATGAGGGCGATCGTGTCTTGAAGGAACTAACACGTTGGCAAAAGGAATCCCGTGAATGGAGCATATCCGTCGCAGAGCAGCTTCGTTGATCTTCGAGGCTTGAGAATCAATCGGATTGTCTAGTAAGATGGTTGCCTCCAGAGCATCAGGCGCCAAGTTATGAGCAGGAGAAGTCGATGGGTTAGAAGTATCAACGGCTCCTTGCCTTGATGACGGCCCAGGCCTGTCGGATATAGTGGCGGAGCTAGATTTTCTCGACATCCCAAATAAATAACGAACCTGGCTAAGTGCTTGAGAGAACTATACTTAAGAAACGTTGAACGTTAGAATTAGCAACACGAGTTTTACCCCCACGTGGTGTGTGAACTAGTGCAAGCAATTGTGTACAAGCAATAAGAATCTAAAGATTTCGAAGATATAAAAATGAGCTTCGAATCGTTGCCTTCGAAGACCGTCATCGCTGACCGTCTCAAAGAGCCCGCCTGGTGGTGATTACAGTTCCAGATTCAGAAAACATATGATTTATAAAATAACCGGCCTAAGTGTAGTTTGAAATTTATACTGTTCGGCATTTAAATGTTGTTCGGCAATTGTATTGTTCATCCTAAGTATAGGTCGGCATGTATATTGTTCGGCCTAGGCAGTTATATTGGTCGGCATTTTTGGTGTTCGGCGCATGTAGTGTTCGGCAGTTATATTGTTCGGCACATATATTGTTCGGCCTAGGCGGTTATATCGTTCGGCATATATGGTGTTCGGCAGTTGTATTGGTCGACATATGTGGTGATTCGGCATTTATAATTAGGCATTTATGTTGTTCGGCATGTGTGACTGTTCGAAAAAGCATCGCCCGGCCAAAATCTCGTTCGGCCGGGAACATACCCGACATCCTATTTGGCTTAAACACACCGTCCTCCACAGTAACTTCATTCCCTTTTCTTTTTTTTCTTTCCTTCCTCCATCCACACCGAACCATCCTGTTCGGCATTCTAACCAACTCCAACCATCCTCCGCATCGTATGGCTCTAAAAATCCACACATCACCTGTGTCTCGTGTCGAAACCCCTTTAAGGATTTAGTAGAGGGATTGTTACCTATGTAATAGATCACGACTTGAAGAAGTATGGGGTTGAGGACCGCGATTTTGATCAGCGCCGAGTGGGTTGGGAAGAGTTGTTAAATCTTTGTAGGCCGGTAACAAGTGAGTCTCTCGAAAACAAGATAGGAGAAGTGAGCGTGAAAAGAGAAGTTGGAAGAAGGCCTCGACTTTTATAGACAGAAAGGGAAGTCGAAAAGGCCATATCCGGTGGAACCGGTCAAGGTCATGTCGTTCGGCATCGGCACATAATGGTTCGGCACTGAAGTATCGTTCGGCAAGGAAGCATCGTTCGGTTACGAATGTCTCGTTCGGCATTTGGAACACGCTCGGCACACACCTGAGTCGCTGTAATTCACAAAGGCGGCATCTCCGCTCGAGGTTAGCCAAGGGTTTGAGACGAGACAAAAAAATTGTAGTACTCGGCGTAGTACTCGGCATCAGTTGGAACTCGGCATGAAGGACTGCTCGGCATCCAGAAAATGTTCGGTGTAAATAACTTTCAACATGACACTAGCATTCGGCCAGAATGCATCGTTCGGTCTGAAAGCATTATTCAGTCAAGAGCATCAGGCAAGGGCACGTTCGGCTTCGACTAACAACCATCCTGCACTTCCCACACTTCAAGCATACCGTTCGGCATAGAAAGGTTCGTTCGGCATTAGGGTGTTCGGCATACATGGTTCAGCATGCAGCAACCACTGTACTGGGGCTGGAGTGTTCGGCCATCCAGCCCATTTGGGAAGTCCACCCCATATTTGCCTATAAATAGAGGGGCAGGGTCACAGTGAAAGGGATCCTTTTTTGGAGAGAAAACACCGGGGAGACTCTGCCATTTTCAAGACTCATCTTCTCTACTTAACAACTTCACTCAAGTATTTGATTCATGAATTGTATTTGTAATCAACCATAAAGGAAATCAATAAAGTTGAACAAAGTGGACGTAGGCAATTACGCTGAACCACTATAAATTTGGTGTTCTTACTTTCTGCATTTAAATTAGCATTGTCTTCTCTGTTTAATTTACTTTCATCACTTATATCTCTATACAATCTTTCTCTACGAGGTTAGTGACCAATTTTGGTGCTAACAGTGGACGTAGGCACGTTCTGGCTGAACCACTATAAATCTGCATGTCTTTTTTACAGTTTAGCCCCTGTTTTCCATATATTTGCATAAATCACCCAAATCACTAAGAACAACATAAGATCTACTAAATCATACAACTTTGAGGTGTTTGTCCATTTTTTGTGCAAACATTTTTGGTGCTTTCACTGAGAGCTAGAAGCTCGAAGCTTCATCTTCATCCACTTAACAGTTTTCCTAACAGCATCGTTCGCCACTTGGAAAACATGCCTCCCAAACAGAGAAAAGATGTTAACAAAGGAAAAAACATCGCATCCAGCAGTCTTCCTGATCCAGCTGTCACGAATCAAGTAAATCGTCCTCCTCCGGCAGCAGTAACAAATGAAGGACAAGCTAACCCAACCACTCCTGCCATAGAACAGCCTGCAGTAATTACTAGGGCAGATTTGGACAGAGTTGTGGTTGAAGTAACTAACCGCTTCACGTCCCAGCAGGAAGCCTTGGTGGACCATCTCATGTCACGCTTAAGGGACGCTGAAGAATCCAACCGCAATACTGAATCATGGGGCGAGTCCCAGTCTGGAGGATCTCAAAGACAACAAAGATCTTCCTTCTTCGAAGGAGCTAACGGCAGGAGTAGCCATGGTAGGAGCCGAGACCGAGCACAGCCCAAAGTTAGGCCTGAGGAAACGTTTGGTACCGAACCCAACGGGGGAGGTACCGAATGGAGGTCAACTGTAGCTGAGCTTGTCATACTGCCTAACCACGGAAACGCCAGTGAACGGGGCCGAGCTAGAGTCCAGCCCGAAGTTGGACCTGAGGAAGTGCTTAGATCAGAACCCGGTAGGGGAAGATCAAGGCAAGGGCCAATTGTAGCTGACCCTAGCATGCTCCCAGAAGATCAAAGGCAGCCACCAGAAAATATGAGGAATGATAGACGATACCATCCCTACAGGTCATCTGGACGGAGTCAATCCCACAGAACAGAACCAAACATGTTTCTATCTGCTCCAAATTCCGATGAAAGGATGGCACGCTTATTCAGAGAGTGCGTCCAACGGGAGCAAAGAGATCGAGGGATAGGCGCTAGGGTGACCAGCCCTTTTGCCCGCAACATTGAAATAGCTATCACTCCCCGAGAATGGAAGATGCCAACAATGGAACCTTACAAGGGAACCTCCGACCCCATCGTACACTTACAAAGATACACACAGCACATGCCCATGAGTGGAGCAACAGAAGGAGTACTGTGCAAATGCTTTCCACTATTCTTAGCAGATCTTGCTACCTCCTGGTTCTGTCATTTACCCCAGGGATCCATCAGCTCGTGGGAAATGTTGAAAGAAAAATTTATCAGTCAGTTCTGCATTCATGTGGAACAACCTAAGGACGCTTATTCCTTATCCAGCATCAAACAGAAACCCGGAGAGAAACTACAGCAATACCTGACCCGATTCAATGCCACAGCGGCCGTAGTCCAAGATGCCGACAAGAAGCTTATCCTAATGGCCCTCTGTAGTGGTGTGCATCCGGACACTAAATTTGCTAGAAGGTTGACAAAAGAAAAACCAGCTACTTTACCCGATTTCTTCCATGAAGCCGGGAAATACATGAGGCTTGAGGATGCTGCCGTTGAGGGGCAGTCAGGACAACAAAATAAGACAACCCATAGCAACGCCCCTACTGTGGCAAGGGACGTTCGAAGAAATGATTCCAGAGACAATGCCGGGGGCAAGAAGGGAGAAAAGCACCTATATCGGCCAGGACCGAGATTCGACACTTACACTCCTTTGAACGAGACCGTCGAAAATATCTTCCTTGCCACCCAAGGCGAAGTTAGATACAAACGCCCACCATACAAGAAGGAATCAGATAACGCACAGAAGTCTGGAAAGTTCTGCCGCTTCCACGAATCTCACGGGCATGATACCAACGAATGCCATCATCTCCGAGATCTGATTGAGGAACACATCAGAAGGAAGAAGCTGGAACGTTATGTAAAAAGTCAGGACAGGACTCCAACTCCTGCCAATGAAAACCCAAGGCTACCCTCACCGGGGACCGACAGAGGAAACCGCAATGCTAGCAGCTCTAGTCAAGAGAAGATAGTAGTCCATACCATCTCAGGAGGGCCGCACATCGCAGACAGAAGCTGGAAAGAGATAGAAAGATATGGAAAGTCGTTTAGAGACAATAAGGACTATGTCAATTCGGTTATAGAAGAGCGCCACCCGAAGCGGAAAGAAAGTGATGACATCACATTCGGTAAGCATGACCTAGAAGGAAGGCAGTACCCTCACATGGATCCCATGGTTATCTCTGCCCGACTCGGTCCCGCCGAAGTTTACCGAATCCTGGTAGACACTGGAAGCTCAGTAAACATCCTGTTCAAACACGCATTCGACAAAATGAAGCTATCAATGAAGGATGTATCTCCCTGCGGTAAACCACTACACGGTTTCACTGGAGATGCGAAGATGCCCCTCGGGCAACTGGACCTCTTTGTTGAGATTGGAAGCCATCCCCGCTCCGTTGTGCGGAAACAGACGTTTGTGCTAATAGAAAACCATTCGGCCTACAACGCCTTCTTAGGAAGGCCAGCCTTGTCGGACTTCCAAATTGTCCTAGCCCCATGGTGCCTGAAGATGAAATTTCCAACAGACAATGGAGTAAGGGAAGTGGAAGGAGACCAGGACGTTGCTCGAGACTGCTATGTGACTGAACTTCGCAACAACCACAGGAAGGATAAAGGGAAGAGTGTAGAGATTGCCCTCTGCACAAAAAGTCTAGAAGCATAGCAACTAAAGAAAGCCCCTCCTCTTCGATATACCAACGACCCTTTCAATGAATTAGACCCTAGGGACAAAGAGGAGGAGGCCACCGCCGAGCCTGTAGAGGCTATGGAGTTTATATCTGTAGACAAGCACGACTCAAGTAGACTATTGAAAATTGGGTCCCAACTAAAAGCCGAATTGAAGGAACAACTCATCGACTTTCTCCGCCACAACTTGGATGTATTCGCATGGTCACACGCTGACATGACCGGAATCTCCCCCGACATAGCCTGCCACGTATTAAACATTGATCCTACCAAGGCGCCTGTAAAACAAAGAAAGAGGAGTATGGGGGCAAAACGATCAGCAGCCCTCGATGAAGAAGTAAAGAATCTACTCGCCAATGACTTCATACGAGAAGCTATCTACCCGGAATGGATCGCCAACCCGGTGCTGGTAAAGAAGACTAATGGGAAGTGGCGAACCTGCATTGACTTTTCCAACCTAAACGACGCCTGCCCAAAGGATTGCTTCCCACTTCCCCGAATCGACCAACTTGTAGACAGCACAGCCGGGCACGAGCTCCTATCTTTTATGGACGCATACTCAGGATATAATCAAATTCCTATGCATGCTCCCGACCAAGACCACACTAGTTTCATCACCCACCGGGGTTTATACTGCTATAAGGTAATGCCTTTAGGACTTAAAAATGCAGGGGCCACCTACCAGCGCCTCGTCAACAAGATGTTTGCAGGACTAATAGGACAAACTATGGAAGTATATGTGGATGACATGCTGGTAAAGTCAAGGAAAGCCAAAGATCACGTGAGCCACCTAGGCAAGATGTTTCAAGTACTCCGCCAGTATGGGATGAAGTTGAATCCTCTAAAATGCTCCTTCAGAGTGTCATCAAGAAAGTTCTTAGGATTCATCGTTCATGCCAGGGGGATTGAAGCAAACCCTGAACAAGTCCGAGCGCTAAGGGATATCAAGATACCTTCCACTCAAAAGGAAATGCAAAGCCTAAATGGAAAAGTGGCCGCCCTAAGCCGATTCATCTCCAAGGCAACGGACAAGTGTGTCCCCTTTTTCAAAACTCTAAAGAAAGACAAAGGAAAGTTCGAATGGACTGACGAATGCTTAACCGCTTTCCTTAACTTAATCGAACACCTCCAGAAACCACCGGTACTCTCGACTCCAAGCGAAGGCGAAGAATTATACCTATACCTTGCTATGTCATCTCACGCCCTAAGCGCTGCCTTGGTAAGGGAAGACAAACGCACGCAGCGACCAGTTTACTTCGTCAGCAAAAGGTTTACGAGGGCAGAAGTCAGATATCCTAAACTTGAGAAGCTAGCATACTGTTTACTAATCACGTCACGGAAACTGCGTCACTACTTCCAGTCCCATTCCATCAAAGTTCTGACCGATCAACCACTAAGGCAGGTGCTCCATCGTCCCGACACTTCTGGGCGACTACTTAAATGGTGCATTGAACTAAGTCAGTATGATATCACCTATCACCCTCGCACCGCCATCAAGGGACAAGCTATGGCCAACTTCATTGCAGAATTCACTACCAACGAAGATAAGGAGCAATTGGAAATAGTAGAAGGTATCAAGTGGAATCTCTTTGTGGATGGTGCATCGAACGAACAAGGCTCGGGGGCAGGTGTGGTAATAATCACTCCCAGGGGAAACAAACTGCACTATGCTATAAGGTTGGAGTTTGCTGCCACCAACAACGATGCAGAATATGAAGCAGTAATAGTCGGACTAGAACTTGCCATAGAAATCGGAGCCACTTCTTTGTGTCTTCACAGCGATTCTCAACTTATTGTTAATCAAATACTAGGAGAATTCCAAGCTCGAGAAGAACGACTCATAGCATATTTAAAGAAGACCAAGTTACTTCTCAGCCGATTGGACCACTACTTAGTCAAACACATCCCTCGGGAAGAGAACCAAGAGGCCGACGAATTGACAAAGCAAGCAAGTGTAAGAGACGTCGCCATCTTCGGGGCAGTAACCATCTCAAAGCAACTGACCCCGAGTTTTGAGCAAGTGAATCTGATAGCTGCAACTGAGGAAGTAACTTGGATGACTCCCATCCGAGACTACCTACAAAGCGGCACGCTACCCAACGGGCGTAACGAAGTCAAGAAAATCTTGAGGAAAGCATCCCGCTACACAATACAAGAAGATATCCTCTATCGACGTGGATTCTCTAACCCGTTATTAAGGTGTGTCGTTGGGAGGGAAGCCAAGGAAATCTTATCCAACATCCATCAGGGAAGCTGCGGAGATCACACCGGAGGGCAAACATTAGCAAAGAAGATACTCTGATATGGATATTTCTGGCCCACCTTAAGCAAGGACGCCCTAGATTTTGTCAAAAAATGTGACAGATGCCAGAAGTTTGCTAAGATTCCGCGGCTACCAACAACCGAGATTACTCAAATGACCAGCCCTTGGCCCTTCGCAATATGGGGAATTGACTTAATCGGCGAGCTACCAATGGGCCGAGGTGGGGCCAAATATGCTATAGTGGCAGTCGACTATTTCACCAAATGGGTGGAAGCGGAACCCCTGAATAAAGTATCTTCAACAAAAGTTATTAACTTCTTGATCAAAAATGTCCTGTGCAGGTATGGAGTCCCACTCAAAATCATATCAGACAATGGGCTTCAGTTTGACAGCGAGGAATTCGCCAACTGGTGCCAAGAGCACGGAATTCACAAAAGCTTCTCATCCGTAGCGTATCCCCAGGCAAACAGACAAGTCGAAGCCGTCAACAAAATTCTGAAAACTCTAATAAAAAAGAAGCTCGAAAAGTCAAAGGGCGCTTGGGTGGATAAGCTTCCTACGGCACTATGGGCCTATCGCACATCTTTCAGAACATCGACGGGGCACACTCCTTTCTCTTTGGCATACGGATCGGAGGCTATGCTCCCAGTTGAAACCATTGTGCCTTCCCACCGTAGGATCCACTATAACCCAGAAGAGAACGAAGAACTCCTTCACATGTCTTTGGATCTAGTTGAAGAGAGAAGAAATGATGCAATCCTTAAAGCAGCTGCCCACAAACAAAAGGTGGCGGCACAATACAACTCCAAGGTCAAGCATCGTACCTTACAAGAAGGGGATCTTGTCCTCAAGAGAATCTTCCATCGCCCCGGAGCACTAGACATAATCTGGGATGGGCCATATGTAATTCATAAAGATCTCCACAATGGAGCTTATATTTTGTCAATAGTGGACAGAGAGGTGTTCCAGAGGGCATGGAACATCCAACACCTCCGTCGATACTTTTCTTAACTTGTACTGCCCATATGAAGTGAATTAACAAAGAGAATCAATGAACGTAGGCCTTTTCATGCCGAACCACTTTAAAAAACCTTGTCTCTTTTTTAAATATTTCCTTTATATCTTGGCTGCTTGTTAACCCTATCCTTTTCTGTTGAACAAAATCCTATGCATGTAACATTTTCACTCGATGCACTCCACAGCGCAACTTCACCTGGACAAGACCTAACAGGTACTACGCAAATCTATGCCCTCGCCAATGAGACACTTTTGCTCCGGCATCCCTCTGCTACGAGTTAACTCATTGCTCGCGATGGCCCTTAAAGCCAACTGTAATGAGCCGATTATAAGCCACCGAGAAGGCCGACTATAGCCGAGGCAGCTCATTACGGCGTTCGGCTCGTCGGCAACTGTGAACCGACTATAAGCTCCAACATAAGGTGTGGCTAGCCAGGGGCAGTTCATAGTTGACGATCGGCACCCACGCTAGCCGGCCACAGTAAATCGAATAATACCCACGATTACGGGCCATAATGGCCCGGGTAGTTACTGTGCACGATCTCGGCTCCGATGTGTCTTAAGTGCGGCTATGGTAAAAAATAATTAACTCCCCGCGGAGGCGTAAGATGGGTGACAAATGTCTCCAAGACCCACAGTTAGGGAAAGTGACTACAAAACCCGTTTGCCACGAACTTAAGCACATCGAAGGCCTTCCGTGATTGGAAGTTTTACTTTTTCACATATTTCAATTTTACTTAAAAAGCTTTCCTCCTATCCACTATAACAATCCCCAAAGTACAGGATACAGAGTAGGAGATACTCACCAATGGGTGTAGGGACTCACAATTGGATGGTAGGGCGTTCAACTGCGTTCCATGCTCGGTCATACAAGGTATTCAAAGCTGCCATCTACAATTAGAACGCGAAAGGCGGTATTTTCCTCTTTTGTGTACAAATACATAATTATAATTTGTTCACACCACACGCTAACATTGCAAGTCATGAAATTACGTTTTAAACCAGAACCTGACATCAAACACAATTTAATTACAAGAATATACATAGCTATATTTCTCACACGACATGTCAAAATAGCAACAAACATTCAGAAGACGACAAAATCATCTTAAGTTAAAGAATTACACGTCAAGAATAAAGCTATTTATTACAAGTAGCAAAATATTACAACCTCAAAGCTACTCTACTGTTTTAAGACTAACATATACAGCCATGTCAAGTCTACAAAAAGAATTTTCCAGGTCTAATCAGGGAGCCGGCTGCGTTGGAGTCTTGTCCTTGACCTGTTGCCCACCTGTCCGGTCATAAAAAGAAATCATTAGTGATGAGCAGCAGAGTTAACAAAAGAGGAAACTAGTGGAGTAGAGATTACCAGCAACTTCCCCTTGATCGTCTTGGTCGTCATCCCCTACTTCCACACCTGCCTCTTCAACCGCGAACAGCCGCATCCCCTCTTTCACCGCTGTCTTCTCATCCTTGGTAAACTGAGCGGTGACCACCTCCATCCTAAAAGCCGCTCCACCCTCTTTATCCGCCTCAGGCTTGGCCTCCTCTAGAGCCCTAAGGTAAATCCTAGCCATAACCCGGGGGTAGTCATCCATCCAAGATAAGCTGCCCTGCTTCCAAGTGCGAAAGTACGTATCCTGCAGCATGTCGTCCATCATCCCCTCATTCTCCTAAAACTCCCTCATCCGGGCCTCGGAAGCCGACAATATTTCAACGGCGGCATCTCTCTCCGATCGGTATCTCAAGCAATCAGCCAGAAGGGATTTCCACATCGCCTCCATCTCCTCCCTCAACTTGGCTTGAGCGAGCTCTGCAGCCTTAAGTTTCCCGGATAACTCCTCCACCTGCTCAAGATCCGCTTTCCGAACCTCGTTCACCGTGGCAATGGCCATGTCAATCTGTTCCCTGCAAGTAGCTTCCATTTTCCGTAGTTCGGCCCGGCTGGCCTCCTCCATGGTTTTCTTTAGTCGTCCAGAAGCAGCCTCATGCTGAGAAATCTGAATGGCCTGATCCGCAAGCTGTTTGGCCTGATCCGAAACCACCAATCGTAGTCGGATGTTGGCACTCCCAATCTCCACTCCGACCTTAACCAGCCGGGCATGATGCCCCATCAGCTTCTTAGTCTCCTCTGCCACCCGATCAATATTAGCCTTGGCCTCGTCTCCCATAGTAATTATCCGAGTAGTGAGTAAGTCGAGATCCAAGGACTTAGCCTCATCGAGCACCCGTACCATGGGATTGCGGGGAAGAAGGTGCTCACCGGTGACCTCGTCAAAGGTAATATCATGGGAACTTTGATCCAGGTCAGGATGACCCGCAGATGGATTCCGAGCCAAGTCAGGACGATCAATCTGAGTGACGGTAGGATTTTCAGACGGGTGCGGAGAGATTACGAATTCAGTATCCTCCTCCGTGATATCATGAAGAGGCTGAACCGGGGGCTGAGGATCAAGTGAAGATTCGCTTAAGGGATGTCTTCTCTTTCTCTTTTGAATGCCCTCTTCAATAACCCCAAGAAGAGGACGGTAGCCGACTACATCCCCGGGACAGTGGGTTGAAGGCTTCGGCTTGGCGGAAGCTTTGGAGAGCTTGTACTGTTCAAGCCTATGCCGAAGATCATAGGCCTTGGCCGTTTTACCTGCTCCTGATATGAACAACAAGTGTCACAAGCTTACATTGATCCATAATTCGAGAAAACACGGTAAATTAAAAGTTAAAAGAAGAAAGAAAACACATCTGTGGTTGTACAAACCCTGGGGAGGAGTATGATACTGCAATGAGTCCTGGATTTCATTCCAGGACGGGAGCGGATCATAAAATATTCCTAAGTCCCTATCATAAATGGAGCCCACAGGAGTCAAAAGTTCACCTTGAGTCGTCGAAGCCACCTTGGCTGGAATAATCTGAGGAGGCTCACTTGCACCAGTCCCAGCCTTGTCAGCTTTCCCAGATTTCTCTATCAAAGCCGTTTCTTCGCCCAGCCCTTCGAAAGCTTGGTGGAATGCATCATCCGTCCACTCCTGAATCTCGCCCGCTTGCCCAGGAAGCAAGCCCCGATACCATCACCACCTTCCCGGTCATCTCCACCCTCACCTCTCTCCTCCTCTACGTCTTCCTCCCCCTGGGTAAGTGGACAATTGCTGGGGGAAGGACCGTCCGACTTCTTAAGTTTCTTACCTCCGACGGCTGGAGGTTTTGTGAAAGGTTTTCTCTTGCCACTCTCTATCGTGACACCTCCCTTAGCCTGAGCAGCCGCCCTCTCCTCCGCCGTTTCCCTCAGCTTGACTACTGACTGCTGTGGAAGGATCAAGTTACACTCCAGAAGGGTCACGTTTCTGATCAGGTAGGCAGCCGATCTATCTCTCCCGGGGATAGCTTCTATCTCAGCCGCCGTCTGAACTAGGCGATCAGTCTCTACAACCGCAAAGCCACATGTCGCTAGCAATAATGAAAACATATGAGAAGAAGCACCGCAGTCAGAGTGAAAATTATAAATAGAGCATCAACTTACATCCAGAGGTGAAACGCCGAATCGAAACAGAGTCGTCCCTGACGAAGAACCACTCCTTCTTGAACATGCTGTATTTAGAATACAGATCCAAGACCGGCTTGAAGGTTACCGCTGACTCCAGACTGATGTATGGGGACCCCTTCTTATAGCCCCTCAGATTATATAAGTACCGGATCTCCCGGTTGGAAGGAACACGCCCATACTTCCTCTGGAAGATGATAAAGAGGCACACCAGTATAGCATAGGAGTTGGGTTGAAGCTGGAATGGGGCCACCTTTAGATATGTAAGGAAGCTGGTTACCCAAGCATTAAGAGGCGGGATGGCACCACACATACAGTGGTATCTGCTGTAGGCAAAGTACCCTTCGGGAGAGTCGTATGGCATAACTTCTCTCCCTGGCAACAGCATGCGCGCTCTATCGATTCCAAAAGAACGGGAGATGACATCAAGCTGCTCTTCCTTAAGGAAGCTGGGAAAGCAATCAGGCGGGGAGTTCAGGAGTTCCTGAGGGCCGTACCAGTCCACTAGTGATCTCGGGGTAGACCCGTGGCGTTCCGGTCCTGGCTGAGTAGGGGGCACTGCGGAAGATTCTCCTTCGCCCTGAGACCTCTTTTTATCTGATCGAGTTTCTGCTTTTCGAGACATTTATCTACGAACACAAAGAAGAACGTCGTTAGAATAGAGGAAGTAAAGGAGCAAGTGTGTGCAGTCTGAAATTTCGCTCGTGATATAAAAAGTGAAAAAATCGAGTGTATCAAGTCCGTTCGGCATTCTTATTCACAAAGGTACATTCGACATCTCAAAGGTCCAATTGGCATTTTCTCTCTCGAGGGTCCAATCGGCATTCTCATCTCGAAAAACTCATCCGGCGTTCCTCAGTAAAAGGCTCGTTCGGCATTCACAGCTAAAGTTAATTCGGTGCAACATACGAGTTTCATTCGGCGAAGGGAAGTCAAGTACCTGATTCGGCAGATTAAAGCAATTCGGCAATAGGATAAAAACTGATTCGGTTATTTGAAGCTGTCTCGTTCGGTAGTAGACGAAGGAAGCCCTAGGCCCTTACTTATAGGCGAGGGTGAGCCACCGAACAACTGATTCGGCACTAGGAGCCGGATGAGAATGACCAAGTCAGATAACCCAAAACAAAGCGAGGCACATGCTGGCATATGCCCCACTTTGGGGGGCAGATGTTGGGCGAAATCCCACCGGACCAACCACCGGTCCACCCACTACCGAATGAACCTTCCTTCCCCTCTAACTACCGGACCAACCACCAGTCCACCCTCTATCGAATGAACCTTCCTTCCCCTCTAACTACCGGACCAACCACCGGTCCACCCTCTACCGAATGAACCTTCCTTCCCCTCTAACTACCGGACCAACCACCGGTCAACCCTCTACCAAATGAACCTTCCTTCCACTCTAACTACCGGACCAACCATCGGTCCACCCTCTACCGAATGAACCTTCCTTCCACTCTAACTACCGGACCAACCACCGGTCCACCCACTACTGAATGAACCTTCCTTCCCCTCTAACCACCGGTCCAAGCAACTACCGGTCCACTCTACACTCCAACCATCTTCGAACCAGGCGATGCCGAACCAAGACGTACCAGGCCAGATCATGTCAGCCCAGGCCCATCAGCAACTATAAACATCCTAGACCCCTACCCACAGCCTGACTCTATAAATAGAGGGGCAGGGGTACAACAATGGGGACAAGTTTGAGAGCTCAAGCACGAAGAGAACTTTCAAACAACTTTCTTTTACTTGTATCAAAGCTTTGTACTTGTAATAAAAATAAGAGAAGAGAAATAACATATAAAGTGGACGTAGGCACGTTCTGGCTGAACCAATATAAATCTGCGTGTCTTTTTTACAGTTTAGCCCCTGTTTTCCATATATTTGCATAAATCACCCAAATCACTAAGAACAACATAAGATCTACTAAATCCTACAACTTTGAGGTGTTTGTCCATTTTTTGTGCAAACATAAATAAAAGTAAGTGTAAATTGTTTTGGGATTTTAGTAAACTATGATTAGAACGACATTTGTTTTGACCCTTGTTTTAACACAATTAGTATTATAAATTTGTCTTTCCATCAAAAGATTTTGAGAAAAGTAATAGCGGTATTATTTGGAAATATTTCTAAAGTATAAATATTTTGGAAAATTTTTTTAAGTAAAATGCTTTTTCTTTGAATAATTCGGAGGAAAACATTTCAGTTAACTTTGTGGTAATCTAAATAATCTTCTAAGTGACGATCAGATGCTGCTTAGGCGAATGTTGTGAGTACCTAGTAAATTATTCTCTTTATCATTGTGCGATCGAAATGAATTCAAATCCGAACGAATCCAAAGTGATTTTTAATAAACAAGTTCTTTGAAGTTATTTTATAATGAAAAAGTAAGGAGTATACTTTCAAAGACGAATTTTGAAACTAAAAACCGTGAATTCAATTTTTAAGTTCCTTAAAAGGGAATTGATTTCCAATAAAAAGTATTCTTGATAGGAGATTGTTTTAGTAAATGAATTTTACCATTAAACAGTATATGAGGTAATTTAACACTGATTTAAATGGGTTAGATTGGATATGAAGGTTTTAATAACCATAGATATTATTTAGGTATCTAAACAGTGTATACTAATTGGTGTTATTGGGTCAGTCCATAAACATGATTCATTATAACACCTTAATGTGAAAAGATAGGAAGGTTTTAATAGAATCGTCTTATTAAAACCGTAGCTTTTGTTTAAAACATGTAAGTAGTATAAACTATTTTTTTTCATTTTGAGTCAACCCATAAACATTGTCCATCTTCACACTCTAAGTTAAAGAGGTCGAGAGGTTGACTCAGTTTTAAAAGATCCAAATTTTGAATCGATCTTCACCTAAATTGTGAAAAGAAAAATAAATTTTGTGTTTATTATATACTTTCAGGATTTAGAAGGGTATTATACAAGTAAATAAAGTAGAATAAGTTATTATTTGGCGTTTTATAAAGAAATGACGTTAAAAATATTTTTAAACTTACGAATTTATGTGCTTTAGAAAGACGGGTGTAGTCAAGAAACAAATAATTTTAGAGTATAACTTTCAATTTTGTCCGAGTAAGTTTGGATAATCTTCTAAGCAATAACCAAAGGCTAATGAGCAAAGAATGGTACGCTTAGATAATTATCTATATTTTGGGCAATCATGAAGGTTTTGAACCTAAGTTAGAATTTGTTGTTAATCTTTTGACATTTTAAATAATGTTGAGTGTTAGATTTTTTTTCTTTCTTATGGAATTTGGATGATTAATAATGTTATTGTATTCTTTACGGAATTTGGTCGATTTGATTTAATTGAATTTGATTGATTGTGTGGTTTAATGTACCATAGTTTATTTAAATTTTTTTATAAACCAAGGTTTTTTGTAACGATTTGACTTTTCGACGCTCGAAAGTCGACATTAATACGTCCACTGTATCAAATGCCACGCAATCGAATGCCGAAAAACCGAACCATTAGAGTTAAAAGAAGAGGTAGAAGAAGACAGAAGAAGAAAAAGAACAGAAAAACAGAAACAACAACAATGTCTCACATTCGCAGCGGAACAATATATAATAGATAATCACTAGTCTTTTAAAACAAAGAACTATATCAGTTTATACATACATCAATCAGAGTCAATATACACTCAATACAACAATGGACAGTTATATAAACTTGTCCTCATACAGAATACACAGCGGAAATAATAAACAAGTACGAGAGTACGTCTCGCCATCCAGCTCATCTCCAAAGCTCCAGAATATCCAGAATGTCTTGATAACATAACTCTAGGCTGCTCGTGTGGAAAATTATGGGCACCCAGAGTTTAGAAGGGAACAATAAACTCCGAGTCAGTCATGGTGACTGGTGTGAGATCGTAAAACAGTTATTTTCACAACGAAAATAAAACAGATTCGCAATGCTTTTGGAAAATGAAACTACCATAAGACCTCCCGCCACACACACAATGCAAACGCAGAATTGGCGGAGATTTCTTCTTATGATAGTCAAAGATGCTTACTACGCCAATCATCTGATGATGACCAATTAAAAGTAGGAGAAGCAGGACGCTTTCCTAGATCCTGGCCTTGAACAGCAGTGGATGTGTAAAACCTTTCGCAATTGCTCACATCGCCTTTGCCGATGATATAGCCTTTTGAATTATCTCCAAAAGTGACGGAGCCACCATCTGAGTATGTAATATTTGTTAATAAGCTCTTGTCTCCAGTCATGTGCTTCGAGCAACCACTGTCCAATATCCACTTTCCTCTTTTCTTAAGCGGGACCTCATCTTCTGTTGCCATAAAACAAACATTAGCTTGTTCATTCTCCTGATCACTTTCACTTCAGATGAAGATGAGTCTGAATCATCCCATGTAACTGAGAAGGCTTGTTTCTTTGACTTGTCCTTCTTATATTTGAATTTATCATTTTCTGACTTCTTCTTCTGTTTTGGACAGTCCTTTTGCATGTGCACCTTTTTGTGGCAGTTGAAACATTCTATTGCGGATGAAGATGGTTTATTTGATCCAGGTTTCCTTTTGTTGTAACGACTGGCTTTTCGATATTTTAGGAATTTTTTGAATCCTTTTGCAATGAATGCTAGATCTTCATCTTCAGAATCTGATTCATTTTCATCTTTCTCAGCATGAAATGCTACATTTTTCTTTTCTTCTTTCTGTTCTTTTCTAGCCTGCAAATTTGCTTCATAGGACATTAAATTTCCTATCAATTCATCTGGCTTCATGATGGAAAGGTCATTAGCTTCTTCAATTGCTAATACTTTTCCTTCCCATTCACTAGTCAGAGAATGTAGGACTATTGAAACAACATCAAAATCTGAATATTTTTGCCCTAATCCGATAAGTGCATGATGAATAGTTTGAAACCTTGAATACATATCATTGATTGTCTCATTCGGTTTCATTTTAAAATTTTGAAACTGACTTTTCAGCATGGCTAATTTGGCTTGTTTAACCTTGTTAGTACCTTCATGAGTGGTTTTCAACGTTTGCCAAATTTGATATACAGTAGTGCAGATACTAACACGGTTATATTCATTTTGGTCTAATGCACAAAACAACATATTTATTGCTTTTGCATTTACGGCTGCTGCCGTTTTCTCAACCGTTGTCCATTCTGAATATTCAGTTGTTGGATTCACTATTTCTTTTTGGGTAGCATTCCAAGCATCATAGCTATTTGATTGCATAAAAAATGACATACGTGTTGCCCAATAGCTATAGTTGAGACCATTAAAGAATGAAGGTCTTTGTGTTGATTGACCTTCCGTGTAAGTGTTAGTGCTAGTGCTTGCGTTATTTGCCATATTACAAAAATATATCAAATAACGGTGTTACGGTTATATGATAACCGTGCTCTGATACCAAATGAAAGTGTATATGCTTGTGCACACTAATTATGGATCGTGTAATATGGACTAACAATATATGCAGAATGTTATTTACAATTGCTATACAAGTAAATATTCAATAAACTAACTATATAGCAATTCACAGATATAGAATAGTAAATGCAGTAAACTGTAAAAATCACACCAGGGATTTTTATACTAGTTCGGACCTCCCGTCCTACGTCCAGTCCCAGACTTCTATCTAAATTTTCTCTACCAACTACCTCACTTCACCCGGAGGAACAGGTTTACAACACCCGAACAGCCGAACGGGATTTCGTGCCTCTTACAACACCGAGGACTTCAACAAAAAACAAATACAATTGCTATTGACAACTTGTGCTCTTAATAACACGGATTTGTCACTTGTAGTACACCCTTCCTATAATCTTATCCTCAAAATATGTGAATGATGTTTGTGAAGATTGAAGGAAGTATATTACTTATTGAATCAAAAGATATGAAATAATTTCAATGATTCAATAAGCAATTTAAATATTTGAGAGCTTTTAAAATGCAAGAATATTTAGAAAGTAAGATCAGAAATTAGAGCAAGAATTCTTGTTTTTCAATCAATGATTTAACATGTTTATATAGAGAATAAATGGTTGTAACTCTTTGTGAAGAGTAGCCATTAATAGATATGATCATTGATGAAAGGTAAGAGATGCAACCATTGGAGAAAGAAGTGTCTTTTGGGAAAGGTTGCTCTCTGTTTAAAAACGGTCGACAGGTCAAAGATGGCCGGTAGACAGGATTTCGAAAATATAGACGTTATGTGTATGTGTGCACGTTCATTGTGCATTTTACACAGAGACGGTCGACCGCCTGGATTATCACCGGTCGACCGGTCCCTGTTAAATTGCACAGTGAATGTGCAATGCCATTCAAACGTATATATATATCGATTATATTTAGGTGCATGATTATTTGAGGATAGATTTTAACAAGTTTATCACTATTGCAACATTAAATAATCAACCTATAATCTAGAGTACCATATGTAGCTCTTTTGTGTCTCTTTATAGCCAAGATGTCTTCTTTTTGTCGATCGCCTTTATTTCTTTGTCAGAAATCAAAACTCTGTGACTCAACATTCTCCCCCTTTTTGATTGATGACAACATATATCTGAAGTTCTGAATCTCCCCCTGAATATGTGATCTGTATTCTTTATATATATATATATTCCTGCAAATAATTGTTAGCACTTTCTCCCCCTTTGTCATCGACAAAAAGGAGTAATAGATAATGGAATAATATAGAAGTACAAACTGAGATAATACTATGCATTATAATACCATACTGAGTCAAACATAACATGAATACCATACAGCACCATACCACAAGTTCAGAAATTACCGTAGCATACCATACCATATCATACAATATCAAAAAGAAGTTTCACTAACAAAAAGAGATAAAAAGATAAGATGAGATAATATAAACTAAGAGTCGGAACCAGTATCTCCAGCTTCTTCTTCGTCATTGCCTTCCTCATCATCTTCATCTTCCTCATCTTCATCTTCGTCACCGTTACCTTCATTTGATCCAGAACCCGTAGCTTCTTCTGATGATGACCAATTAAAAGTAGGAGAAGCAGGACGCTTTCCTGGATCCTGGCCTTGAACAGTAGTGGATGTGTAAAACCTTTCGCAATTGCTCACATCGCCTTTGCCGATGATATAGCCTTTTGAATTATCTCCAAAAGTGACGGAGCCACCATCTGAGTATGTAATATTTGTTAATAAGCTCTTGTCTCCAGTCATGTGCTTCGAGCAACCACTATCCAATATCCACTTTCCTCTTTTCTTAAGTGGGACCTCATCTTCTGTTGCCATAAAACAAACATTAGCTTGTTCATTCTCCTGATCACTTTCACTTTCAGATGAAGATGAGTCTGAATCATCCCATGTAACTGAGAAGGCTCGTTTCTTTGACTTGTCCTTCATATATTTGAATTTATCATTTTCTGACTTCTTCTTCTATTCTGGACAGTCCTTTTGCATGTGCCCTTTTTGTGGCAGTTGAAACATTCTATTGCGGATGAAGATGGTTTATTTGATCCAGGTTTCCTTTTGTTGTAACGACTGGTTTTTCGATATTTTAGGAATTTTTTGAATTCTTTTGCAATGAATGCTAGATCTTCATCTTCAGAATCTGATTCATTTTCATCTTTCTCAGCATGAAATGCTACATTTTTCTTTTCTTCTTTCTGTTCTTTTCTAGCCTGCAAATTTTCTTCATAGGACATTAAATTTCCTATCAATTCATCTGGCTTCATGATGGAAAGGTCATTAGCTTCTTCAATTGCTAATACTTTTCCTTCCCATTCACTAGTCAGAGAATGTAGGACTGTTGAAACAACATCAAAATCTGAATATTTTTGACCTAATCCGATAAGTGCATGATGAATAGTTTGAAACCTTGAATACATATCATTAATTGTCTCATTCGGTTTCATTTTAAAATTTTGAAACTGACTTTTCAGCATGGCTATTTTGGCTTGTTTAACCTTGTTAGTACCTTCATGAGTGGTTTTCAACGTTTGCCAAATTTGATATGCAGTAGTGCAGATACTAACACGGTTATATTCATTTTGGTCTAATGCACAAAACAACATATTTATTGCTTTTGCATTTACGGCTGCTGCCGTTTTCTCAACCGTTGTCCATTCTGAATATTCAGTTGTTGGATTCACTATTTCTTTTTGGGTAGCATTCCAAGCATCATAGCTATTTGATTGCATAAAAAATGACATACGTGTTGCCCAATAGCTATAGTTGAGACCATTAAAGAATGGAGGTCTTTGTGTTGATTGACCTTCCGTGTAAGTGTTAGTGCTAGTGCTTGCGTTATTTGCCATATTACAAAAATATATCAAATAACGGTGTTACGGTTATATGATAACCGTGCTCTGATACCAAATGAAAGTGTGTATGCTTGTGCACACTAATTATGGATCGTGTAATATGGACTAACAATATATGCGGAATGTTATTTACAATTGCTATACAAGTAAATATTCAATAAACTAACTATATAGCAATTCACAAATATAGAATAGTAAATGCAGTAAACTGTAAAAATCACACCAGGGATTTTTATACTGGTTCGGACCTCCCGTCCTACGTCCAGTCCCAGACTTCTATCTGGATTTTCTCTACCAACTACCTCGCTTCACCCGGAGGAACAGGTTTACAACACCCGAACAGCCGAACGAGATTTCGTGCCTCTTACAACACCGAGGACTTCAACAAAAAACAAATACAATTGCTGTTGACAACTTGTGCTCTTAATAACACGGATTTGTCACTTGTAGTACACCCTTCCTATAATCTTATCCTCAAAATATGTGAATGATGTTTGTGAAGATTGAAGGAAGTATATTACTTATTGAATCAAAAGATATGAAATAATTTCAATGATTCAATAAGCAATTTAAATATTTGAGAGCTTTTAGAATGCAAGAATATTTAGAAAGTAAGATCAGAAATTAGAGCAAGAATTCTTGTTTTTCAATCAATGATTTAGACATGTTTATATAGAGAATAAATGGTTGTAACTCTTTGTGAAGAGTAGCCATTAATAGATATGATCATTGATGAAAGGTAAGAGATGCAACCATTGGAGAAAGAAGTGTCTTTTGGGAAAGGTTGCTCTCTGTTTAAAAACGGTCGACGGGTTAAAGATGGCCGGTAGACAGGATTTCGAAAATATAGACGTTATGTGTATGTGTGCACGTTCATTGTGCATTTTACACAGAGACGGTCGACCGCCTGGATTATCACCGGTCGACCGGTCCCTGTTAAATTGCACAGTGAATGTGCAATTCCATTCAAACGTATATATATATCGATTATATTTAGGTGCATGATTATTTGAGGATAGATTTTAACAAGTTTATCACTATTGCAACATTAAATAATCAACCTATAATCTAGAGTACCATATGTAGCTCTTTTGTGTCTCTTTATAGCCAAGATGTCTTCTTTTTGTCGATCGCCTTTATTTCTTTGTCAGAAATCAAAACTCTGTGACTCAACAATCTTAGCCAGCATAGACATTCCGAACTATGCCTACTATAGCTACCATCTAAACAGTGGGGCGCCACCATAAGTAAATGGCAAGTTCTACAACTAATACCGTACAAGGTTCGTATTGTTTCTTTGGATTTTCCAATAAATGGTCAGGCTAAGGAACTTCCTTTCCTCCTGCCGAATAGGATCGCCTCTGGCTGGACGTCCCGAGAGACAAACTGCTCTCTGCCAAACAAGGCCGGGTTACCCCTGTAACAGGTAACTCACGAATATGTCATCACCCAGTCCTTTGGGACCTTTATTCGAGCGCTCGGTAGCATCATCACACATAATAAATAAGTGTATCCACATAAGTAAGTATCTGGGCTCTATACCATGATACCACCCCTTTCCAGAAGGAAATGACATACCCTAAAGGGCGCAACCCTCATAACCTTGCCGCAACATTCCTGTTTTGACCATTTCCGGGTTGTTGAGGCCCTGACAAAGTCTCGTCCACAAAGCTACGCTTTTTCAAAAAGCCACGCTTTGGGTCAACAGATGATCAACCTATGATCACAAAGATAAATGATCAAACAAATGATCATATCACAAATGATCAAACACTGATCATCACACAGCAACACTCAGCATGCCACATTACCAAATTGGGATATATCGCTGATAAATTTCAACTACATAACCTCTGAGCTCGTACGTCTCAGAGAAGGGTGTTAAGCTAAGAGAATAAATTCTCCGCCACCAACAGAAATGTATTTGAAAGAAATCAGCTTTACATCTCAAATTGTAATGTCAGACACCTAACCATACAAGTCTGTTCCGGGTTTGAACAGAACCGACGGCACTTCCAAAAGAAGTCCTTGCAAATCCGGATATTCACAATCCCGATAAAACTTCCCATCACAAAGGAAATCTCAATACCGTAGCTAACGGTGCAGAGACAATCGATAGGTCATCCTATCGTTTTCACAAATACCCGGTCTTCATCACCGGTCTTCAATACGATCCATATCGTCGTATTATTATTCGGAATGGGTTATCTGACATAAAGGTCCTTTCCCGGCTAAACCGAATAATAAGCGTTTGTTTTAAAAACAAATCAAGGGCCATTTCAAAGGCAATATTGATAGTTGGTGATTTAACTATCAATAATATTCACAACAATCATCAGATTTAAATAATTTCCCCAAATTATTTATTTTCAAAATATCTTCACAATATATGGTTTATACTTAAACCATTTGAAAACAATTTCCAAGTCATATTCATTTAAACCCCTTAAATAAATCCTTATCGATTTATCTCAAATTTACATTCCAATCAGTAAATTTATTTCCACACTTCATCATTTTGAAAACCAATTTCAAATTACTTTTCACCTTTCAACTTTTGAAAATAAATTTCAAATTAATTTCCTTACGCAGAATACATTTCCAAATATTTCTTTTAAAAATCCACTTAGAACTTTTAATTTATATTTTTAAAAGCCACTTTGGAAAATATACTCAGCTTTATAGTGAAAATATCCTTTCACTTCAAAACGGTCCATTTAAACCAATTAAATAAATCCTTATCGATTTATCTCAAATTTACATTCCAAAACTGTAAATTTATTTCTACACTTCATCTTTTTGAAAACCGATTCCAAATCATATTTCTCACACTTTAAAAATAAATCAACGTTTATTTTTTAAAAAAAATTTCCCTTTCCTTTATAATTTCTAATCTGAATTTATATTCCCAAAATATTCACTTTCAATACCAAATCAATTATCAATTGGATTTCTAGAAATTTATCACTTTTAAAATAGATTCCTTAATCTTTTCCAAACCCTTTAAATTTCCATTTTCAATAAATTTTCTAACTTTCGAAAAATACTATTCAAATCCATTTATAAAAATCTTTTCCCATATCTTTGAAATAATTCGATAACATTTCAAAAGTCAACTTTACGCTTTTAAAAATTTCTTCTTTTAAATTTATTCAATTCTTTCAAAAGGAAGTTACTTAAAATTTCCAATTTTAATTTCAAAAATCCAATTTCATTTATTTCTGGTATCCAACGATACCAAAAATACATTCAGCTAAAATTTAGCCTTCAACACATTCAATCACAGATATAATCATACATATATTATAAATAATCAATCACACAACATATGAAATCAATTCAAATGTTTTGAGGAATCCTGTTGGATCCCTCCAACCTGTTTCCCTGCATCCACAGATGTTAGCACAATACCAATTCCACTTCGAGGTGGAATATCGCGGTATATAGGAGTTTATAAAATATCATCCGCTTACTAACGGCGCAATAGGGTCTCATCCGCTATACAAGGCGGGAAATCAATTAACTCCAATATATACATATGCCAATATGTATATATTGCTATATATATATATATCCTACTATATCTAATAGCACATCCAAATAGCAATCAATAACTGCAATCCAAATTTAAATCTGAGTGAGAAGATCTCACCTTTGCTCTTAATTTGCAATCCCATTTCCATGTCGTCTTGGTTTCTCGGTTTTTTTTTTACCTTGAGTAAATATTATATGATTTTATTAATATTTCAAAATGAATAGAACAAATAAGTTCCATTTAACACATAAGTTTCTTTAAACTACCTTATTTAAAAATAAACTAGTAGATTTAAATTGTATTTATCTATTTCCCTTTGAAACTATAAAATCTACTCAACTTTTAAAATCCCTGCATTTTTCAATCTTGTATATTAAACTAAGTTGGAAATGTTTATACTTTTCCAGCATATTTTTAAATTTACTTGAAAAACAAAAGCTAAAACTAACTATATATATTTTAAATTAATAAAACATATTATATCAAGTTACAATCGGAAACTGAAACTCAAACTCAACTGTATACATATTTTCTGGTTTTACCTATATTTTATTTCTGCTTATTGCATATAAATTGAAAGATACGCATATATTTTTCCCAGTTTAACATGACAAAACGGTATATAGTTTGATTATCAAATAAATAATTTAAATACTATTACAACAAATACCTCGATCAGATTCCAGGCGACACTGTTCGAACGAGCCCAAACTTCATTCCTCCAAAACAACTTGTCGAACTCGAGCTCAATTCAGTCGCCTCCAGCTTCGACTGACCTCGCATCAATCGTCGAACCTGAGCCCTAAGCCATCGCGAATCTCGCGGTGCCATCGATTGTAGCCTCCAGTCGAACCCGCCGCTGAATCACCATGCTCGAAAGTCCATGCACCTCGCAAGAGCCTCGTATGCGAGCTCGAACTCGATTCGTCGTGCCCTAGTTTTATCATCCTCCTCGATACTGTTGTCCAGACCCCCACGCATACGCGCGCGAGCACGCGACTCGCCGAACCCCAAGGTTGCGACATCGATCTTCGCTTCAGAATGCAAGGGTTCGATTGACTGGGGATGAGATTTTGATTTGAAGGGATGTTCGTTTCTGGCCAATTATTCTTGTTGGATATCAGTGAACTAACTCGTTCGAATAAAAAGGAATAGAGGAGGAATTTTCTACTTGATTTTGAAACGAGCCTTAACTGATTCGATCGGTTTTGGTTTTGAATTCGATTTAATTTTCTTTGGAACCAGATATTTGAAATCGAAAATAGAGGAGGAGGAATGAATTTCGAACGAAAGAGGGATTTAAAATTTTGAAGCTTCGGCCATTGCTGTTTGATTTGTTTTGGAACGAGATTTTGTTTTTCTTTCGTTTGAAATGTTTTAACTGAGGAACAAGAGATAAGATTTTCTTTGTTTCTGCTTGCATGATAAAAGGAAAAGAAGGGGACATGAGAACGTGATTGTTGCAGAGAAAAAGTAAGTCGGTATTGAAAAGTTAATTAAAAATTTATATTTTTATATTCAAAAATATCTGTTATATTATATCAGCGCGTTTGCTTATCGTACGATCACACGATAACTCTGAACGCTACGAAAATTGAAACCCGGTAACAATTCAATATTACGGATCCAATGGGACTGGTTTCGTCGAAATCCGAGACTGTGCCCCGGACCGCTATTTTTAAATTCAATTTAAACAACAGAATTTCAAAACTGAACAAAATAGTTTCAAATTAAATTCCGAAACTTTTATTATCTTCAGTATAATCAATATGAATTTTCTAAGTCTTCATATTATTTTTAATCAGCTCAAAACTGAAGATTCAAATTTTTATCCAGATTTAACGATTAAATTCAATAATTAATTTACCAAATCCACTTTGATATTTGAATTGCAAATTAAATTGAATTCCAGATATTTAAAATCAATTAAATATTCTGATTACTAATATCAAAATTTCAGGGTCGTTACATTTTTGAATTATTGTTTATTAGGACTTAAATCCAGGTGCTTTTTGAAAATGTGATTTTGCGAAAAAAAATTGGGAAAGAGATAATCATTATTCACTCTAGTTGTGATATTTGGAGGAACCGGAATACCACTGGATGCTTCATGTTGTTTTGATTCTAGAGTTTTACATTTTTTTGGTGGGAGGACCACCCTCCTAGTTATTTTTTGTTTCAATATATTTCTTTTTGAAGAAATTTTAAAATTAATTTTTGAATATAAGAGCCCTGGCATTTAGTTCTAAATTTACCTTTTGATATGATTGTATGCACAATATTTTATTTTAGTGTATTCTCTGAATTTGTTTGCATATAGATTTATATCATATTAGTTTTTGTTGGATAAATTACATTTGATTAATGTGTTAGGTAATTCAAGGATAGTTTGTTTTCTGGGATAGGATTGTGTTAAATTTCAAGGATGAAATTCTTTTAGGGGGGAGAGTGTAACGATCCAAAATTTCACCACATTAATTTTGGAATATTTAATTAATTTTAAATATTCAAATAGTATGTTTTATAATTTAAAATAAAAAACTTTTAAATAATAAATATTGAAGATAAAATAGTTCTCAATTTAGTTTACAAAAATATTTAGTTCGATGAAAAACAGAAAATGTGACGGGAAACTGTTTTTCGAATTTTCGACGTTCCATCGTATAAAAGTTATTTGAAATGTTGTGCACACTTTCTTATATATATGCACATATAGAATAATTATATAATATGGGTTAAGATTGTATAATTAGGTTTAATTAATTTAATTAACTTAAGATAATGATTTTGTGACACTTTGGCAACTTAATAAAAAATAAATAGAAAATAGTCACATCAGGGGAGACAAGGTTTGACATTTTGGCAACTTTGTATATATATATATATATATACATAAATGTCTCCATATTCTCATGTCTTCTCTTTAGCATACATTAGGTACACATTTGTATGACCTAAGGGAGGAGGAGTATGGTGTGACTTTAAGACATGACATGTTTATATTAATTAATACAAAGGTAGTTTAGTAATTCAACTACTTTCCTATGCCTATAAATACCCTATCCACTTCTTCATTTTTTCCCTTGCTTAATTTTATTTAGTTTCCATTTCTACCTCCTTCCTTCTTCATACATCCATTCATGACTATCCATGCATTTCTAGATTAAAAGTTAGTCCATCCACTTAAAACTAGTCTAAAACTTCCATACTTCACTTCTAAAATCAATCTACACAAATACGAACCTCACATCTCCTTGGAACCACCTAGGCCAAGCCCATAGTGCCATGAACAAACCCAAATCAACACATCAAGGGCACAAAAGTCCTGGCTTTGGTGAAGTGAAGATAGTTCGGGTGTTAGGCTAGCGGTCGTAGCAATTCGACTTCTTTTGGTAGCGACTATGTGAGTAAAGCTCACTACTTTATACAAAGTTTAAACCTTAATTGTTGATAATAATTTTGTTGGATTATTGCTCGGAAAGTAACGTGTTTGTGTTTTTATGTAATTGTTTATATGTTACTGCATAATACGATAATTAATTGTTAGCATTGATTGGCTTGGAATTGTTTAAATACCACTTAGTAATTCGGCCATAACTTTTGCAAATTTAATCAAAAATTAGATTCCTTTAATGTTCTGAAAAGCTAATTCAAAGGACTATAACTTTCATGTTTATGATATTTTTAATTTCGAAAATTAGAATCACTGAAATTAAGGTGCATATTCGATTAAGTTAGTAAACATGTAGTATGCTAAATGTAAATTGGTAGTTAAATTTAATCATTTGTAAGTAAATGCTCCCTACATGTTGTTTCATAGTTAATTACCTTGTATATATATTCATACATTTTCTATGTAATGTTTGGTTGAATGACAATATCATAAACTTGTTCTCCGAACTACCCATATAACGATAGTCGCTATATCGGCACTTTCGCAAATCCCTTTTTATCGAAACCGTTTGGTTTCATCTTTGTGCTTAGAATTGTTTTACAAGTTAAGCAAGATTTTGGTTAAAGATTCTTTAAAAAGTAATTAACCACTTTAATTATGATTATTTAATTTAGTTAATTGCTTAATTAATAAGGATTAAGGCTAACTAATTACTTAGTTAATGATGTATTTTAAATTTGACTAATTACTAGGTTAATGATTGTTCAATTAATAATCATTTTATTTAATGATGTTTAATTTTAGTAAATAATTTTACTTTATGATGTTTAAGGATAATTAATCATTCAATAATTATAGATTACAGTTAATTAATCAATTTGGTAATGATGCTTTTAAATTAATAAATCTTTTTAATAATGATTTTTAAAATTTGTCAACATGTTTTAACTCTAATTAATCTTTCCTTTACTGATGTTTATAATTAATAAATCATTTTTGAATAATGAGAATTAATTAATCATTTATTTAATTTTATTATTTATATTTAAATCTATTAATTAATTAAATTAATGATGTTTTAAAGTTGATTTACCTTTTTAATTAAAGGTTATTGGAATTAATTAATCAACTTAATTTATGAAGTTTCAAAGTCAATTTATCAAAGTAACAAGGATGTTTTGACTTTGTTATTCATTTAGAGAATGATAATTAATTAATTATTAATTTAATTAATTATATTTTACTAATCAATTGAATTAATAAGGTTTAAATGTGGTTTACCCTTTTTATTATTTAAAGACATATGAAGTTCAAATATAAAATTTTGTGATGAAGTTTAAAGTTAATCAATCAATGTAATAAGGATTTTTTAAGTTATTTTTAAATTGATGTTTTAGTGTTAGTAAACTCTATAAACAAAGTGTTTTAAAGATAATACTTGTAATCTGAGGCCAAGCACGAATTCGGTTTTTTAAAAGTAGAAAAAAAGTCTGATTCATTTATGGAAATGAATTAATTTTCATAAAGCGATTCACTTATATGGGAACGATTTATTTGTATACTTAGCACTAAACATCAAAGAAGTAGACTTGTCTCTATTTCGAAAGTTAAGAATAACCGTGAGACGTGACTTTGAGGTAACACTACCTTAACTTGTCCAGTATTATTGTTAACCAAGAAATAATACAGGATTGAATTCGATGAGTGATGATAAGTATACATGACTTAATTCCCATAGACGATCGTTTTATATCCTCGATAGTTGGTTTTCAACTCTTGGTTAATTCAGCTTTTTTTTATTATCGTCATTTTAAGACGATTTGCTGCTCTTTTGGGGTTTGTTATCCTTTATCGGAAATGACTAAACCAAAAGCACGAGAGGAATTCAAGCTATGTGAGGTTTCTCCCATTAGGGTATTTTCACATCTCATCTAGATTTTTGTGCACCGTCATGTGAAAAACGGTTAAGATTTAGATGTGAAATATTCCGATTTACGGTAAGGTTTGGCAGGGTCCAGCTTGGTATAGTCTGAGAAGTGTCACAGACTATATGAGCTTCCCCGAAGTATATTACTAGAGGTATACTTCAAGGAGGGTGCATCTTCCTAGTCATTATTGGAAAATTTTCTTTTCTTATTTGATTAGAACCTTTGAATCTGTTTTCTTTAATTACAACGGGAAGAGTCAGCCACTCTTCGTAGTGTTCAATTATTTGGTTTTGTCCATTCTATCCAGTTTGGATAGTTATCTTGTTTAGTCCATTCTATCAAATTTGGACCGTTGTCTTATTTTATCCTTTTTATCCAGTTTGGATTTTTATTCAGGCTATTTCCATTCTTTCAAGTTTGAATGTTATACTAATTGTACTCATCGTCTATATTTGGATTTGTTCCCTATTGTTCATTTCCATTTTTGTTATGTTTAGTTATTGTTTATGTAGGAGAAAACCCGTTTCGCGTTAGCGGCATGGCTCCACATATTATTGTTAAATGCACTTTCTTTTGTTTCAAAGTTTTACTCATACCAGACATTTTGTCTGACTCGATTTGTTTATTTCCTTAAACTCTCGAGTACTCAATTATATTTGGGTAGTCCGAGAATAAAGGTTTTATTGGGTAGATTCTCACCACCGGTCCAAAGCTTCGCCGATCCAACCTGCTTCGCATGCAACGACCCTGCCGAACCAACTCATTCCCATGCTTCGCCGAACCAGCTCACCTCTCATGCTTCGCCGAACCAGCTCACTTCCCATGCTTCGCCGAACCAGCTCACCTCCCATGCTTCGCCGAACCAGCACACCTCTCATGCTTCGCCGAACCAGCTCACCTCCCATGCTCTGCCGAACCAGCTCACCTCCCATGCTCTGCCGAACCAGCTCACCTCCCATGCTTCGCCGAACCAGCTCACCTCTCATGCTTCGCCGAACCAGCTCACCTCCCATGCTTCGCCGAACCAGCTCACCTCCCATGCTTCGCCGAACCAGCTCACCTCCCATGCTTCGCCGAACCAGCTCACCTCCCATGCTTCGCCGAACCAGCTCACCTCCCATGCTTCGCCGAACCAGCTCACCTCCCATGCTTCGCCGAACCACCTCATCCCCATGCTTCGCCGAACCAACTCACCTCCCATGCTTCGCCGAACCAACTCATCCCCATGCTTCGCCGAACCAACTCACCTCCCATGCTTCGCCGAACCAACTCACCTCCTACCACCGGACCAAACGCTGCCGGACCAAGACGTGCCAGGCCAGATCACATCAGCCCAGGCCCACCAGCAGCTATATACATCCAAGACCCCTGCTCCCACCCTCACTCTATAAATAGGGGGGCAGGGGTACGACAATGGGGGACAAGTTTGAGAGCTCAAGCACGGAGAGAACTTTCAAACAACTTTCTTTTACTTGTATCAAAGCTTTGTACTTGTAATCAAAACAAGAGAAGAGAAATAACATATAAAGTGGACGTAGGCACATTCTGGCTGAACCACTATAAATCTGCGTGTCTTTTTACAGTTTAGCCCCTGCTTTTCATATATTTGCATAAATCACCCAAATCACTAAGAACAACATAAGATCTACTAAATCATACAACTTTGAGGTGTTTGTCCATTTTTTGTGCAAACATTTTTGGTGCTTTCGCTGAGAGGGCTAGAAGCTCGAAGCTTCAGTTTCATCCGTTTAACAAGTTTTCCTAACACCATCGTCCGCCACTTGGAAAATATGCCTCCCAAATAGAGAAAAGATGTTAACAAAGGAAAAAACATCGCATCCAGCAGTCTTCCAGATCTAGTAGTCACGAATCAAGTAAATCGTCCTCCTCCAGCAACAGTAACAAATGAAGAACAGGCTAACCCAACTACTCCTGCCACAGAACAGCCCGCAGCAATTACTAGAGCAGATCTGGACAGAGTTGTGGTTGAAGTAACTAACCGCTTCACGTCCCAGCAAGAAGCCTTGGTGGACCATCTCATGTCACGCTTAAGGGACGCTGAAGAATCCAACCGCAACACTGATTCATGGGGCGAGTCCCAGTCTGGAGGATCTCAGAGACAACAAAGATCTTCCTTCTTCGAAGGAGCTAACGGCAGAAGTAGCCGTGGTAGGAGCCGAGACCGAGCACAGCCCGAAGTTAGGCCTGAGGAAACGTTTGGTACCGAACCCAAAGGGGAAGGTACCGGGCGAAGGTCAACTGTAGCTGAGCCTGTCATGCTGCCTAACCACAGAAACGCCAGTGAACGGGGCCGAGCTAGAGTCCAGCCCGAAGTTGGACCCGAGGAAGTGCTTAGATCAGAACCCAATAGGGGGAGATCAAGGCAAGGGCCAATTGTAGCTGACCCAAGCATGCTCCCAGAAGATCAAAGGCAGCCACTGGAAAATATGAGGAATGATAGACGATACCATCCCTACAGATCATCTGGACGGAATCAATCCCACAGAACAGAACCAAACTCATTTCTATCTGCTCCAAGTTCTGATGAAAGGATGACACGCTTATTCAGAGAGTGTGTCCAACGGGAGCAAAGAGATCGAGGGATAGGCGCTAGGGTAACCAGCCCTTTCGCCCGCAATATCGAAATTGCTATCACCCCCCGAGAATGGAAGATGCCAACAATGGAACCCTACAAAGGAACCTCCGATCCCGTTGTACACTTACAGAGGTACACGCAGCATATGCTCATGAGTGGAGCAATAGAGGGAGTACTGTGCAAATGCTTTCCGCTCTTCTTAGCAGATCTTGCTACCTCCTGGTTCTGTCATCTACCCCAAGGATCCATCAGCTCGTGGGAAATGTTGAAAGAAAAATTTATCAGTCAGTTCCGCATTCATGTGGAGCAACCTAAGGACGCTTATTCCTTATCCAGCGTCAAACAGAAACCTGGATAAAAGCTACAGCAATACCTAACCAGATTCAACGCCGCAGCAGCCGCAGTCCAAGATGCCGATGAGAAGCTTATCCAAATGGCCCTTTGCAGTGGTGTGCATCCGGACACTAAATTTGCTAGAAGGTTGACAAAAGAAAAACCAGCTACTTTACCCGATTTCTTCCATGAAGCCGGGAAATACATGAGGCTTGAGGATGCTGCCGTTGAGGGGCAGTCAGGACAGCAAAATAAGTCAACCTATGGCAACGCCCCTGCTGTGGCAAGGGACGTTCGAAGAAATGATTCCAGAGACAATGCTGGGGGCAAGAAGGGAGAAAAGCGCCTATATCGGCCAGGACCAAGATTCGACACTTACACCCCTCTGAACGAGACCGTCGAAAATATCTTCCTTGCCACCCAAGGCGAAGTTAGATACAAACGCCCACCATACAAGAAAGAATCAGATAACGCACAGAAGTCTGGAAAATTCTGCCGCTTCCACGAATCTCACGGGCATGATACCAACAAATGCCATCATCTCCGAGATCTGATCGAGGAACACATCAGAAGAAAGAAACTGGAACGTTATGTAAAAGGTCAGGACAGGACCCCAGCTCCTGCCAATGAAAACCAAAGGCTACCCTCACCGGGGGCCGACAGAGGAAACCGCAACGCTAGCAGCTCTAGCCAAGAAAAGATAGTGGTCCATACCATCTCAGGAGGGCCACACATCGCAGACAGAAGCTGGAAAGAGATGGAAAGGTACGGAAAGTCGCTTAGAGACAATAAAGACTATGTCAATTCGGTTATAGAAGAACGCCACCCGAAGCGGAAAGAAAGTGATGACATCACATTCTGTAAGCATGACCTAGAAGGAAGGCAGTACCCTCACATGGATCCCATGGTCATCTCTGCCCGACTTGGTCCCGCCGAAGTTTACCGAATCCTGGTAGACACGTGAAGCTCAGTAAACATCCTGTTCAAACACGCATTCGACAAAATGAAGCTATCAATGAAGGATGTATCTCCCTGCGATAAACCACTACACGGCTTCACTGGAGATGCGAAAATGCCCCTCGGGCAACTGGACCCTTTTGTTGAAATTGGAAGCCATCCCCGCTCTGCTGTACGGAAACAAACGTTTGTGCTAATAGAAAACCAGTCGGCCTACAACGCCTTCTTAGGAAGGCCAGCCTTGTCCGACTTCCAAATTGTCTTAGCCCCATGGTGCCTGAAGATGAAATTCCCAACAGACAATGGAGTAGGGGAAGTGGAAGGAGACCAGGACATTGCTCGAGACTGCTATGTAACTGAACTTCGCAACAACCACAGGAAGGATAAAGGGAAGGGTGTAGAGGTTGCCCTCTGCACAAAAAGCCTAGAAGCATAGCAATTAAAGAAAGCCCCTCCTCTTCGATATACCAGCGACCCTTTCAATGAATTAGACCCTAGGGACAAAGAGGAGGAGGCCACCGCCGAGCCTACAGAGGCTATGGAGTTTATATCTGTAGACAAGCACGACTCAAGTAGACTATTGAAAATTGGGTCCCAACTAAAAGCCGAATTGAAGGAACAGCTCATCGATTTTCTCCGCCACAACTTGGATGTATTCGCTTGGTCACACGCTGACATGACCGGAATCTCCCCCGACATAGCATGCCACGTATTAAACATTGATCCTACCAAGGCGCCTGTAAAACAAAGAAAGAGAAGTATGGGGGCAGAGCGATCAGCAGCCCTCGATGAAGAAGTAAAAAACCTACTCGCCAATGACTTCATACGAGAAGCTATCTACCCGGAATGGATCGCCAACCCGGTGCTGGTAAAAAAGGCTAATGGGAAGTGGCGAACCTGCATTGACTTTTCCAACCTAAATGACGCCTGCCCAAAGGATTGCTTCCCACTTCCCAGAATCGACCAACTTGTAGACAGCACAGCCGGGCACGAACTCCTATCTTTTATGGATGCATACTCAGGATATAACCAAATTCCTATGCATGCTCCCGACCAAGACCACACTAATTTCATCACCGGTCGAGGTTTATACTACTATAAGGTAATACCTTTCGGACTTAAAAATGCAGGAGCCACCTACCAGCGCCTCGTCAACAAGATGTTTGCGGGGCTAATAGGACAAACTATGGAAGTATATGTGGATGACATGCTAGTAAAGTCAAGGAAAGCCAAAGATCACGTAAGCCACCTAGGCAAGATGTTTCAAGTACTTCGACAATATGGAATGAAGTTGAATCCACTAAAATGCTCCTTCGGAGTGTCATCAGGAAAGTTCTTAGGATTCATCGTTCATGCCAGAGGGATAGAAGCAAACCCTGAACAAGTCCGAGCGCTAAGGGATATCAAGATACCTTCCACTCGGAAGGAAATGCAAAGTTTGAATGGAAAAGTGGCCGCTCTAAGCCGATTCATCTCCAAGGCGACGGACAAGTGCATCCCCTTTTTTGAAGCCCTAAAGAAAGACAAGGGAAAGTTCGAATGGACTGGCGAATGTCTGACCGCTTTCCTTCACTTAATCGAACACCTCCAGAAACCACCGGTACTCTCAACTCCAAGCGAAGGAGAAGAATTATACCTATACCTCGCTGTGTCATCTCACGCCGTAAGCGCTGCTTTGGTAAGGGAAGACAACCGCATGCAACGGCCAGTTTACTTCGTCAGCAAAAGGTTTACTGGGGCAGAAGTTAGATATCCTAAACTTGAGAAGTTGGCATACTGTTTACTAATCACTTCACGAAAACTACGTCACTACTTCCAATCCCATTCCATCAAAGTCCTGACCGATCAACCACTGAGGCGGGTACTCCATCGTCCCGACACTTCTGGGCGATTACTCAAATGGTGCATTGAACTGAGTCAGAATGATATCACCTATCACCCTCGCACCGCCATCAAGGGACAGGCCATGGCTGATTTCATTGCAGAGTTCACTACCAACGAAGATCAGGAGCAATTGGAAATAACAGAAGATATCAAGTGGAATCTCTTTGTGGATGGTGCATCAAACGAACAAGGCTCGGGGGCAGGTGTGGTAATAATCACTCCCAGGGAAACAAACTGCACTATGCTATAAGGTTGGAGTTCGCTGCCACCAACAACGATGCAGAATATGAAGCACTGATAGCTGGACTAGAAATTGCCATAGAAATCGGAACCAATTCTTTGTGTCTTCACAGCGATTCTCAACTTATTGTTAATCAAATACTAGGAGAATTCCAAGCTCGAGAAGAACGACTCATAGCATATCTAAAGAAGACCAAGTTACTTCTCAGCCGATTGGACCACTACTTAGTCAAACACATCCCTCGGGATGAGAACTGAGAGGCCGACAAATTAGCAAAGCAAGCAAGTGTGAGAGACATCACCATCTTCGGGGCAGTAACCATCTCAAAGCAACTGGCCCCAAGTTTTGAGCAAGTGAATCTAATAGCTGCAACCGAAGAAGCAACTTGGATGACTCCCATCCGAGACTACCTACAAAGTGGCACTCTACCCAACGGGCGTAACGAAGTCAAGAAAATCTTGAGGAAAGCATCCCGCTACACAATACAAGAAGACATCCTCTATCGGCGTGGATTCTCTAACCCGTTATTAAGGTGTGTCGCTGGGAGAGAAGCCAAGGAAATCTTATCCAACGTCCATCAGGGGAACTGCGGAGATCACACCGGAGGGCAAACATTAGCAAAAAAGATACTCCGTTATGGATATTTCTAGCCCACCTTAAGCAAGGACGCCTTAGATTTCGTCAAGAAGTGTGACAGATGCCAAAAATTTGCTAAGATTCCACGGCTACCAACAACTAAGATTACTCAAATGACCAACCCTTGGCCGTTCGCAATATGGGGGATTGACTTAATCGGCGAGCTACCGATGGGCCGAGGCAGGGCCAAATATGCTATAGTGGCAGTTGATTATTTCACCAAATGGGTGGAAGCGGAACCCCTAAATAAAGTATTTTTAGCAAAAGTTATTAACTTCTTGATCAAAAAATGTTCTATGCAAGTACGGAGTTCCATTCAAAATCATATCGGACAATGGACTTCAGTTTGACGGCGAGGAGTTCGCCAACTGGTGCCAAGAGCATGGAATTCACAAAAGCTTCTCATCCGTAGCTTATTCCCAGGCAAACGGAAAAGTCGAAGCCGTCAACAAAATTCTCAAAACTCTAATAAAAAAGAAACTCGAAAAGTCAAAGGGCGCTTGGGTGGATGAACCTCCTACGGCACTATGGGCCAATCGCACGTCTTTCAGAACATCAACGGGGCATACTCCTTTTCTCTTTGGCATACGGATCGGAGGCTATGCTCCCAATTGAAACTATAGTGCCTTCCCATCATAGGATCCACTACAACCCAGAAGAGAACGAAGAGTTCCTCCTCATGTCTCTGGATCTAATTGAGGAAAGAAGAAATGATGCAGCACCCCAGGGCAGCAGCTCACAAGCAAAAAGTGGCAACGCAATACAACTCCAAAGTCAAGCATCGTAGCTTACAGAAAGGAGATCTTATCCTCAAGCGAATCTTCCCGCGCCCCGGAGCGCTAGATCCAATCTGGGACGGACCATATGTAATTCATAAAGATCTTCGCAATGGAGCTTATATTTTGTCAACAGTGGACGGGGAGGTGTTCCAGAGGGCATGGAACATCCAACACCTTCGTCGATACTTTTCTTAACTCATACTGCTTATATGAAGTGAATTAACAAAGAGAATCAGTGGACGTAGGCATTTTCGTGTCGAACCACTTTAAAAAACTTGTCTCTTTTTAACTTGTTCCTTCATATCTTGGCTGCTTGTTAACTGTATCCTTTTCTGTTGAACAAAATCCTGTGCAAATAGCATTTTCATTCAAGGCGCTCCGCAGCGCAACCTCTCCTGGACAAAACCTAACAGGTACTATGCGAATCTATGCCCTCGCCAATGAGACACTTTCTCTCCGGCATCCCTCTGCTGCGGGTTAACTCATTGCTCGCGACGGCCCTTAAAGCCAACTGTAATGAGCTGATTATAAGCCACCGAGAAGGCCGACTATAGCCGAGGCAGCTCATTACGGCGTTAGGCTTGCCGGCAACTGTGAACCGACTATAAGCCCCAACATAAGGTGTGGCCAGCCAGGGGCAGTTCACAGTTGACGATCGGCACCCACGCTAGCCAGCCACAGTAAATCGAATAATACCCACGATTACGGGCCATAATGGCTCGGGTAGTTACTGTGCGCGATCTCGGCTCCGATGTGTCTTAAGTGCGGCTGTGGTAAAAAAGAATTAACTCCCCGCGGAGGCATAAGATGGGTGACAAATGTCTCCAAGACCCACAGCTAGGGAAAGTGACTACAAAACCCGTTTGCCACGAACTTAAGCACATCGAAGGCCTTCCGTGATTGGAAGTTTTACTATTTCACCTATTTCAATTTTACTTAAAAAGCTTTATAACAACCCCTAAAGTATAGGATACAGAGTAGGAGATACTCGCCAATGGGTGCAGGGACTCACAATCGGATGGCAGGGCATTCAACTGCTTTCCATGCTCGGTCATACAAGATACTCAAAACTGCCATCTACAATTAGAGCATGAAAGGCGGTATTTTCTTCTTTTGTGTACAAATACATGACTATAATTTGTTCGCACCACATGCTAACATTGCAAGTCATGAAATTATGTTTTAAACCAGAACCCGACATCAAACACAATTTAATTACAAGAATATACATAGCTATATTTCTCATACGACATGTCAAAATAACAACAAACATTCAGAAGACGACAAAATCAGCTTAAGTTAAAGAATTACACGTCAAAAACAAGACTATTTATTACAAGTGGCAAATTATTACAACCTAAAGGCTACTTCACTGTTTTTAAAACTAACATATACAACCCTGTCAAATCCACAAAAAGAGTCTTTCCAGGTATAATCAAGGGGCCGGCTGCATTGGAGTTTTATCCTTGTCCTGTTGACCACCTGTCCAGTCAAAGAAAGGATTCATTAGCAATAAGCAACCAAGTTAATGGAGAGACTAAAAAGGAAGACTTACCAGCACCTGCTTCTTGGCTATCCTGATCGTCGTACTCTACTTGCACGCCTACCTCCTCAGCAGCAAGCAACCGCATACCTTCCTTCACCGCCACCTTCTCCTCCTTGGAAAATTGAGCCGTGACCGCATCCATGCTGAAGACCACGCCACCATCTTTATCCGCATCGGCCTTAGCCTCCTCCAAAGCCCGAAGATGGATCTTAGCCATGACCCTGGGATAATCATCCATCCAGGATAGGTTGCCCTGCTTCTAGGTACGGAAGTACATGTCCTGAAGCATTTCGTCCATCATGCTCCATCAGCTTCCTAGTCTCCTCCGCCACCCGATCAATATTAGCCTTGGCCTCGTCCCCCATGGTAACTATCCGAGTAGTAAGTAGATCAAGATCTAAGGACTTAGCCTCATCAAGCACCCGTACCATGGGATTGCGGGGAAGAAGGTGCTCACCAGTAACCTCGTCAAAGGTAATATCGTGGGAACTTGGATCCAGATCAGGATGACCCGCAAATGGATTACGAGCCAAGTCAGGACGGTCGATATGAGTAACGGAAGGGTTTCCGGACGGGTGCGGAGAGAGTGCAAACTCGCTATCCTCCTCCGTGATATCATGAAGAGGCTGAGCCGGGAGCTGAGGACCAGGTGAAGGTTCGGATAAAGGATGAATCCTCTTTCTCTGCTGAATACCCTCATCAATAACCCCGAGAAGAGGACGTTAGCCGACTACATCCCCGGAGCGGTGGGTCGAACGCTTCGGCTTGGCGGAAGTTTTGGAAAGCTTGTATTGCTCAAGCCTGTGCCGAAGATCTGGGGCCTTGGATGTCTTACATGCTCCTGATATAAAGAACAAGTGTCACAAGCTTACATCACTATATAATTCGAGAAGCGCGGTAAATTACAAGTTAAAAGAAGAAAGAAAGCACGTCTGTTATACAAACCCTGGGGAGAAGTAGGATACTGCAATGAGTCCTGGATTTCATTTCAGGACGGGAGCGGATCATAAAATATTCCTAAGTCCCTATCATTAATGAAGCATGCAGGAGTCAAGAGTTCACCTTGAGTCGTCGGAGCCACCTTGGCTGGAATGGTCTGAGAAGACTCGTTTGCACCGGTCCCGACCTTGTCCGCTTTCCCGGTCTTCTCTACCAAAGCCGGATCTTCGTCCAGCCCCTCGAAAGCTTGGTGGAACGCATCATCCGTCCACTCCTGAATCTCGCCCGCTTGCCCAGGAAGCAAGGCCCCGATGCCATCTCCACCCTCACCTCTTTCCTCCTCCACGTCTTCCTCCCCTTGAGTAAGTGGACAATTGCTAGGAGAAGGACCGTCCGATCTCTTAAGTTTCTTACCTCCGACAGCTGGAGGTTTTGTGAAAGGTTTTCTCTTTCCACTCTCTGCCGCGACGCCTCCCTTAGCCTGAGCAGCCGCCCTCTCCTCCGCCGTTTCCCTCAGCTTGACTACTGACTGGTGTGGAAGGATCAAGTTATAGTCCAGAAGGGTCGCGTTTCTGATCAGGAAGGCAGCTGATCTATCCCTCCCGGGGATAGCTTCTATCTCAGCCGCCGTTTGAACCAGGCGATCGGTCTCCACCACCGCAAAGCCACCTGTCGCTAGCAAAAATGAAGACGTATGAGAAGAAGCCTCGCAAACCAGAATGGAAATAAATAAAGTGTAGACTTACATCCAGAGGTGAAGCGCCTAAAAGAAACTGAGCCGTCCCTATCGAAGAACCACTCCTTCTTGAACATGCTGAATTTGGAATACAGGTCCAAGACCGGCTTGAAGGTTACAGCCGACTCCAAGCTGATGTACGGGGACCCCTTCTTATAGCCCCTCAGATTATATAAGTACCGGATCTCCCGGTTGGAAGGAGCACGACCACACTTCCTCTGAAAAATAACGAAGATGCTCACTAGTATAGCATAGGAGTTGGGTTGAAGCTGGAATGGGGCCACCTTTAGATATGTGAGGAAGCTGGCTACCCAAGCATTAAGAGGAGGAATGGCACCACACATGCAGTGGTATCTGCTGTAGGCAAGGTACCCTTCAGGAGGTTCGTACGGCATAACTTCTCTCCCTGGCAACAGCAAGTGTGCCCTATCAATTCCAAAAGATCGGGAAATAACATCAAGCTGCTCCTCCTTGAGGGAGCTAGGAAAGCAATCGGGCGGGGAGTTCAAAAGTTCCTGAGGGCCGTACCCATCCACTAGTTATCTCGGGGCAGGTCCGTGACGTTCTGGATTCGGCTGAGCTGGGGGCACGGCGGAGGAACCTCCTTCGCCCCCGGATTTCTTTTTGTGTGATCGAGTTTCCGCTTTACGAGACATTATCTGCAAACACAAAGAAGAACGTCGTTAGAATAGAGGAATTAAAGGAGCAAGTGTCTGCAGTCTGAAATTTCAAGTGAAAAAATCAAGTTTATCAAGTTCATTCGGCACCCAGAGTGAACGTTCATTCGGCACCTAGAATCAAGTTCATTCGGCATCCAGAGTGAATGTTCATTCGGCACCCAGGGTAAAGTTCATTCGGCACCCAGAGTAAATGATCATTCGGCACTTAGAGTACGTAAATTCGTTCGGCAGTACTTGATTCGGTATTCTGAAGCAATTCGTCAGAGAGCTTGATTCGGCAGAAACGTTTGGTTCGGCTATCTTGAATTGGAAGGGAATAACGAGAGTATACAGCCCCTACTTATAGGCAAATATAGGATGCCGGACCAGTTGGATCGGCGCTCAGCGACCGAATAAGAGGAAACAAAGTAGGCCATACGCCAGCATATACCCCACTTTGGGGGGCAAATGTTGGGTAGATTCTCACCACCGGTCCAAAGCTTCGCCGATCCAACCTGCTTCGCATGCAACGACCCTGCCGAACCAACTCATTCCCATGCTTCGCTGAACCAGCTCACCTCTCATGCTTCGCCGAACCAGCTCACCTCCCATGCTTCGCCGAACCAGCTCACCTCCCATGCTTCGCCGAACCAGCTCACCTCGCATGCTTCGTCGAACCAGCTCACCTCCCATGCTCTGCCGAACCAGCTCACCCCCCATGCTCTGCCGAACCAGCTCACCCCCCATGCTTCGCCGAACCAGCTCACCCCCCATGCTTCGCCGAACCAGCTCACCTCCCATGCTTCGCCGAACCAGCTCACCTCTCATGCTTCGCCGAACCAGCTCACCTCCCATGCTTCGCCGAACCAGCTCACCTCCCATGCTTCGCCGAACCAACTCACCTCCCATGCTTCGTCGAACCACCTCATCCCCATGCTTCGCCGAACCAACTCACCTCCCATGCTTCGCCGAACCAACTCATCCCCATGCTTCGCCGAACCAACTCACCTCCCATGCTTCGCCGAACCAACTCATCCCCATGCTTCGCCGAACCAACTCACCTCCCATGCTTCGCCGAACCAACTCACCTCCTACCACAGGACCAAACGCTGCCGGACCAAGACGTGCCAGGCCAGATCACATCAGCCCAGGCCCACCAGCAGCTATATACATCCAAGACCCCTGCTCCCACCCTCACTCTATAAATAGGGGGGCAGGGGTACGACAATGGGGGACAAGTTTGAGAGCTCAAGCACGGAGAGAACTTTCAAACAACTTTCTTTTACTTGTGTCAAAGCTTTGTACTTGTAATCAAAACAAGAGAAGAGAAATAACATATAAAGTGGACGTAGGCACATTCTGGCTGAACCACTATAAATCTGCGTGTCTTTTTACAGTTTAGCCCCTGCTTTTCATATATTTGCATAAATCACCCAAATCACTAAGAACAACATAAGATCTACTAAATCATACAACTTTGAGGTGTTTGTCCATTTTTTGTGCAAACAGGTTTTCTTTGGAGCTCTTTGAAGACGGTGATCGAGTAGGCGGCTCCTTAGTTATCTAGTTATTTATTTTCTGCTGTATGATTATGTAATTTTATTTTGTATCTTAAAAATGAAAAGTCATAATGTATAGCTTTCAATCTATTAGATGTAGTATTCTTTTTATAACTATGATAATTCCTTATAAGGATTAACCTTTTGTACTATATCATTTTATCTTATATCTAACCATTCCGCTGTGAGGTTTATCTATTCTTTCTTGTTCTATTCTTTATTTCACCCCAAGACAACTTATCTTTCAAATGCTTGGGCAATGACACACGAATACCGAGGATGTATTAAGTGTCGTTTCCAGGGATCAGAAAGGTGGGTCGTCACAATGAAGGTATGGGTTGTTATAGCGACGACTCCCTTTTTTTAACATTCAAAATCAATTATGAAAGACGTCAAAATATGCTTACAACTAATTTCAAAAATTAAAAGCAGTGGACCATAGGTAGATAAAAATCAAAAAATTCTAAAGCAATAAATAAAAAGGGAAAACCTCAAAGAATAATTTTAGACGGAAATATCAACTTCGAGAATTAATTATTACCTGAATTCAATGCATTAGATACAATACATTTTTTAATACATTAACTACTCAATTTCAAAATAAGAACTATGTAGCAAAGATGCAAGAGATGTTCCAAGTCATACCATGGATATGACCTACTCCTAATCTTTTGTTCTCTTCTTTACTTCCACATACAAACTTACAAATATACAAATATACATATGATAAATAAGGAAATATGTTTCTACTAGATCTTGACTGCTCCTAACTCTACACACTACGGCCATAGGCTCGATTGTTATTGCATAGGAAAATATTACATGCATACCCATTTTGTGGTATCAAGCCTACGTAGTCCTGTTTCATACTCTTCTCATGCATCCAAATACTTGCTAGTACATAAAAACCATAGCATCCATGCAACCAATGCAATCAATGCAACCAATGCAACTATTTTAACCATTACAACGAATACAACCAAAGCAAATAGTAAAAGCAGAAAACAGCCTTCCTACTCATCCATTATAACAAATCATCATATGGGAATAAAAACAATAGCATACTTAAGCATTTAACATCAACAGAACACAGTAGCAACCTCGATCATCAAATAAGAAAACAACATAAATACAATTACATATATACTAGTCATCAACTATACTAATACATCATTAATGTAAGTATAAACCATCTATTGTATACTAATCACTCCATAATAGTAACAAAACCTCAATATTGTCAAATGTGTACCAATTCAACCAATATTAGTAACATAACATCCATCATCAAATAACCATAATTAAGTATCCATCGTCTAGTAGCAATAATTGTAAAATATTACACACTCATCAAATGCGATACAGTCATCAAACATAAAATATATGTGATAATTACATCGACAATTAACCACACATTCAATAATCATCTAAATTATATATTTGTATCCATTATCCTCTTAAGTATAAAATCGTTTTGTTATAGTTTATTTTAAAAGCTTCATTTATTTATTGCATCTTAAAACAATAATACTTCTTAAAAACAATTATATACTAATGAAATCCTTTATCGTACTCCATTTCTTCAAATACCCTGGAAAATCGTATTTTAAATCAAAGATAGTAATATTCAACATCAAATTTTATTACCCAAATACTAAAATAATATCTCATACTATAAATATCGTAAAATCAAAATTTTTGTTATTTACTTAGAATATTGTAATTTTCCCCAAAACCATTTTATTATTTATAAAATCTCACTTTATGAAATAATAATAATAATAATAAATTTTCATCAATGTAAATGCATTTAAATATTTTAAACCCTAATTAATTAAAATAAATAAACAACAACTACACATTTTTGCTAACAGCCTCAAAATTTAATAAGCCCGACGATAAATTGTCTGAAATTGCGGCATGATTCCAATTGAAGAAACCGCGCATGAATCGAAGTTCGTACGCAAAAGTTATGAAGGTTAGAAGATTCAGGGGTTAATTTGTAAATTTAAAAAAAGCAGAGGCCTACACGTAAAATTGTCTTGTCCGTCTCACGCTTCATGTTGCACACCTACCCCACCCAAACAACAACTTTGATTGTTGTTTGCCGCCACCACACACCACTTTGCCTCGATCCGACCACACTACCATCTCCTTTATCACTGCCTCCACCCATGGCCCAAGTCCGGCTACCTACAATGCTCCTAGGCCACCACTCCTAAGGTTTTTCCCTTAAAACAAATTATTCTGGCCATCTTGTTGACATCTAAGACAATCGGCCATTGTAGATGCATCCCATTTACTATCCCCTATGCTAAGGTATTCTCGATCGTCGATTGGTTGCTATTTCACCATTGAATCAAAAGCCTTTGAATTGATAGCTATGGATTTTTCAACAATTACACACCTTCTGTAATGACCCAGCTTTTCAGTCATCTGAATTTTGAATATTTAATTGAATTTAAATATTGAAAATGAATATTATAAGTTAAATCGGTTAATTAATTGAATTTTGAATCTGACATGAATAAAAATGATTTCTAACGTTTTTTTAAATGGTATTTGAATTTGAATGGAGTTAGTGAAGTTTTAAAATTGAATTAAAAGCAATTTGGCATAAATTGGAAAATTTAATATTTAATTAACGTGTAAAAATAGTCATTTTTTACACTGTCTTGAATTTCGACGAAACCAGTTTCATTGGACCCGTAATACCGAGTTATTATAGGATTTCAAATTTCATGTCGATTGGACTTACCGTTTGACCGTGCGAGCTTGAAACGCACAGAAATTAATTAGAGGATTTTAATTAAAATAATTCAATTTCGAAAACCTATCTTCTGTATATGATGGAATTGGCCTCCGATATATATTCCATTGTGTTTGGAATATGGGTAAAACATTATGAACGCCAGGCGGCACGCTTCTTTTGGAGTTCGGAAATTTTTTGGGTGAATAGTGTTTTGTAGTTGTCTACATAAGGACCTTCATTTGCTAAAACCCTATAACAATTAGGGCTAGTTGACACTAACAATTTCAATGGCCAAGAAAGCTCGAATCTTCTTCCTCAATTTTCTTTCAATCCATAAACAATTGTCAAAAACTTCCAACTACAATATTGTAGAGCGTAACGAGATCTTCACATCCAACGATGGAGATTGGAAATGGAGCGTCATAGTGGCCTAGATCTGGCCATGAATGACGCACGTTTGAATGGGTTTTTCGAGGCGTGGGGATGGCCCAGCTCTTCGTGGTCATGGGCATGGGTGCAGGGGGTGATGGGCTTCATCGTGGTGGCCTTGGATCGTCGTATAGTTCGACGTAGAGGGAGCGGCAATCGTGGATGTTGAGTGCGTATTAGGTTCACTGGCCTGGGTAGTTTCATGCGCGTGAGGAGAGGAAGGTGGGAAACGATGAAGGTTTTAAAATTTTTATTTTATTTAAAGTTAATTAAAATTATTAATTATCGAATGTTTAATAACCCATAACTTATTCGTACGAGGTCCGTTTCACACAAAATGAATTGTGTTGGGTTCGTGTCGACGAGCACTAAATTTTAGAGCTGGTTCAGACAGATTTAGAGCTAGTTGGAATTTAAGTTAAATTCAAACGCCTATTCGTTTTTAAATAAACCGGATTGCTATTGTGACGACTGCAACCAAAGTGAGTAAAACTCACTCTCTCTGTCTCGCTTATATTTTTTATAAATGGGAACATTTTTATTATGCTGTTTTGATGACTATTTGGATGTATATTATATATATATATATATTGGTTGGTTGGATATATTCCTGCATATTTTAGCAGATGAGACCCTATACGTTCCCGTGTATGAGCGGATGACCATTTGTACGCACATCTGCCTCGAAGCAGACATTGTACATATTCTCATATGCATATTTGTTGCAGGTTACAGGTTGGTGGGATCCAACAGGATTCCTCACTATTGTTGATTTTATTTGCAAATATTGATATATATGATGTATCATGTGATTTTTGTTGTGTTGGATGCCATGATTGTTATTATCCACGTGAATCACCTTATTCAGTGTGGTTGTAGCATTAGGCCATATTTTGGAATTTCAAAATAATGAAATGATGTTTTTGTTTAAAAATGGATTTCAAAGTGATTTTGAAATATATACGTTTTAAAATTTGAATGGATTTAAAAGAGAAAGGATTTTATTTAAATAAATAAAGGTATTATTTTCGATGTTATTAAATTATAGTTTTGTGAAATACTTTAAATAGAGATTTCGAATGGTTTTATAAAAGTATATTTTATAAATAGCATAATAGCTTTTAAACGATGTTTTATAAATATATATATATATATATATATATGTGTGTGTGTGTGTGTGTGTGGATTTGAAATTGAAATATGATGAATAGTTTTATAATTGGATTTGAAACCAATATTTTATATTGGATTTGAAGTCAATATTTTATGAATGGATTTATATGATTAAATTAGATTTTTTGTGAAAAGAGTTATAATTGGATTTTCATAGCAAATGAAATTTAGAAAAGAATGTATTTATAAAATAGAATTTTATAAATATATAAGTGTTGTACGAAATAGAAGTTTTATAAAAATAGAAGCAAGATTATAACATTGTTTTATAAAGGAAAATCAATTTAATTTGATAAGCTAAGTATGGATTTTTGTAAAGGAATTATATTCACGTTTTAAAGTGAATAATTAGAAAGTGATTTGATTTATAAACGATTAATAAAATTAGGCCCATAACTACTTATGTGCTAGATTTTGTTTGTTGCTTTGATAGTTAAATAACCGACTATCAAATCTGGCCATTTTAGTTTCTCAACTTGATGTAGAAACTAATTAGTCATACACTTAGTACGTAATTGACTGTGTAGGCTTGATTATCGTTTATGTTGAAAATGTTGATTCATGTAGTGCGGAGTGATTACTCCAATCTATCGAGCTTCCTTCTTGCCTAAAGGATAGCAAGCTGAAAGGTTGGAGATGTGATAACTCTATGAGACTTGGTTTCTGTGTGAGGTTGATGTAACAACCCGGAGTTTTGCACCATTTTATAATCGTCGTTAAACGGTTAATCTGATGACCAATTGTTGTGGGGATTTAAATCTAGTTGAAATTCTTTTGAAAATTCGTTAAAGAATTATACGGGATTTTCTCTATTAATTCAGCCCGGTTCATTTTGTCGAGATTATGGTTGTACTCATTCCCTTTGATATTCGTTCGCAACCCATTCCCATCTCATTTCTGAAACGAAAAAAAACCTAATCAACATACAAAAATAATGGCGGCTCAATCTTCCTTCGTTCGCTCGTGAACTAGGGCTCGTTCAAATCAAAGGCTCCGACTCCGGTAGCTCATCCCATCGTTGATCTCGGCCTAGCCTTGGCGATCGACGCTCCCTCTCTGCTTGTGGCTTCATCAATTTGATTGAGTCGACTTCGGTTGTCTGGCATGAGCCTCGTCAGAGAAATAGGTGAGTAATTTTTATTACTCACATCTAATTCAGAGTCATTGTTTTTGTTTCTTGGTTTCCATGAGTTTTGATTTCGGTTGGAAATTGTTGCTTTGAATTCCCTGGCCTTCGAATTGATTCATTTGGTCTTCGGCCATTTATCTTTTTGTGAAACCCACTGTTGGGTATTTTAAAACCCCTAGTGTAAAAAAAGAAAAAAGAAAATGTGACCTAGAATACGACCTGGCTTGCATTTGAATTCGTTGGTGTTATCTGACTTTTGATTTTGACCGTGTTCGATTTTGTTGCTATGTCGATTTGAATTGTTCGTAGTTCTTGGGTATCACTGTTTCGATTTTGGTTTGACGATATTAGTGTCATTCGTAACCACCATGACCTTGATTGTTGTTGACCTTGTCCACTTGAACTAATTAGGTTGGTATTCTTGAGCCTGCATTGTAGTCTAATTTCTTGATATTGGGAGTAGCATTGGGTTGGTCATGCAGTTGAGTTGAGTCCTGATAACAGAGACTTGACCTCTGTATTTGGTTAATGATTTTGGTCATTGATACTTTATTCCCTGTATTGGGTTTCGACCATGATTACTTCATCACTGGGGCTGTTACACATGAAATCCTTGCTGTGTATAGCATAGAATAATTGTTGCATTTACTTTGAGAAGTGACTTTGGGCCACATTCCAGTTTTCACTATTTTTCATGACCGGTTATCATTTCTGGGTTTGAAGTTATTATGTATCATGATGATAGTTTTGTCTTAGCCATTCTTTTTGCTGAACTGTATGTGTTGTATTCACTTTCGTGCCAAGGTATGCTATTGTTCCGGTTTTACTTATATATGCATTTTTAGATTTGTTTTTCTAATGAATATGCCAGGCAATTCATTTTGTTTTGTGCATATTTTCTTCATAAAGTTTTAGAAAACAAAATTGTATATTTGTTGCACTACTTCTTGGTTTTATATGTTGGGGACTGGCTTTTGCTTATGAGCTCATTGTGGTTTGCCATTTGATGAAGAGGCCAGTACAGTTTTACATTGATCTCGAGTGGTGCCAATTGCTCCTGATTTTGTTTAGATGTAGATTTCGATCTCTGTATCCATTAATTTTACTGTGATGATGATTTCAATTTGAATTCGGTTATGCCTTGTTCTGTAGTCCGTCTGGTTACTTTGTTTTGAGTTGGTCCCTTCATTTTGTTGGTAGTTGGACTCGATCCTATGTTGCTTGTCTTTTCCATTGATCTTGTATATTGGTTGCCAGATCATGTACACTGACTTGAGTATTGTTATTGATGGGAATTGGGTTGGTGTAGTTGTATAATTGGGGCCTTACTTCAGTTCACTGAACTGTACTGGGCTGCATTAACTTTATGCATGCTTGATGTCTTGATTTTCATTTTTACTTCACTGGGATTTGTTACGGTGATGCCGTATTTTTGGTGTCTGTACTCATTCGATTTTATACTTTGTTCATTTGTGGCTTCAGTCATGAGCACTGCATAGATGTACATCACTATCACTTGCTCTTTGTTTTGGACTGCTGTTGATTTTGAGTTGTAGTTGTTGTTCTTGGTTTCGGGATGCACTGCCACATGATGCTTGTATTCATCTGGGCTTGTTCGATTCTGACTATGTTTTGTGTACTTTGGTAATCACAGTTATACCTCATTGGTTCACTGTTCTTGATGACTTTGGCTTGATTATGTTTAATTTGGGTTTGTTTCCGAATTCACTTGAGTTGAATCCGCTATGGTGGGTTTGACCTCGTGTTCATTGGTAAGTTTTCAATGTGTACATATGTGTGCATTGTCCCTGTCTATCTTCTTTGACCATTGAGGCCGTGGCATTGAGATTTGAATCTTCATTTGATTTTGGTTCGTTGATCTTTTGTGTATTTCGGGCAGTAGTGGCGAAGCAGTATACGCATGCGTATACTGCAGCCTTATCAGATTTGACAGTTTTAAATTGATCTTTCGATTTGTTAAATTGTTTCGTTGGTTCAATTCAATATTTTGAAGTTGTATTTTGAAATGGTTCATTTTGATTTGAGTTGGATCTGTTGGCTTTTTGATTCATTGATCTTCTGAGTATTTCATAGACTGTATTGGTGAGGCAGTACACGTTAGCGTGTACTGCAGCCAATCAGCATTGTTGTTTTTAAATTGACATTTCAATTGTTTAAATTGATTTGGATTGCTGATTTGTTGTTTAACACTGTTTAGTGTTATATCTGCCGTTATCCGATTCTTTTATCAAGGAGTCGGATATACGAGATTTCTGAGACTATCGTCTATTTGATGTTGATTATTATTGCTTCTATGCACTAATAGCTGAGTTTCAATTAGACTGACCCGTGTATTATTTTCTTTTGAATTTAATACTCGGGTCAGACCCGAGTTATTTCAGGTTGTAGATTTCCTGCTTTGAGTTGATGTTGAGCTATGAAGACTTTTTATATCATTTGGAGTAGTCTTCGTCTTGTTGTAGTAGTCAGTGTGTCTGTTTTAAGTTGATATGTATTCATGTATATTAGTCGATAATGTACTTGTATATATAACTTCTTGAGTCGAAAGTTGTAGTTGTATCATATGTACTGTGTAAACTGTATTGTAACTGACATCAGTTATTATATATATGAGATTTTTTGTTATCTGTGTTCCGCATTCTCTTGTATCTGTGTTATTATTATATATATTGTCCTAAACTATTATGAACCATCGTAGTTCGTTTTATACTGGTAAATGGGGTATGTCGATGGGAGTAAATAAAGAAACGATGAAAAAAGAAAAATATATACCGCTCCTATCGAGGTAACCAATACTAGTGTAAGGCCAACTACGGATGGCCGCTCCTATCCAGCCTCATTCTTCGTGATAACAGACAGTAATTCTTTTAATACTCTTTGTTATTGTGAGCATAGAGGTGGGGCGTCACAGTTGGTATCAGAGCTTGGGGTTTATGGACATAATATAAAACATAACTTGGATGGAACATATGTTAGAACTAGTGGTCGATGTTTTATTTGTGATTTGAGTCAAAACTAAAGTTTTGAAATTTTGATGAAATTTTTAAATATCTTTATTTAAAAATAAAAGTGGAATTGTGTTTTGTTGTTTTGATTAAATTGTGTTCTGTTTAGCAGAGTGCGCAGCGGAAACAGTGACACTGTCTTCGCTAAGTACAACTGATAATCTTCTTGATTTAAAAATCAAAATATGAAATTGAAATAGATTTCATTTGTTGTTTACATAGCTGTATTCATTTTGTTTCTTTGAGAATTTCGAATCCGATTTGAGGATTCGAAACGATTGCTGTTATGTGATTTTGTTGAGATCTTTGCTGGTTTTCTTTTATTCTAATCATATATTGATTAGATTTAGCTGTTTTGAATTATCTTCATTGAAGATACATTCGAATGATTTCTTTGTTCATTTTGTAGTACGTGCAAATTTGAGTTGCACGTTATTGCATTTATTTTACGTTGAACCGATGCTTGGTTATGAAACGTATTTTGTTGCCGTTATTTTTATAACGGGATTTTTACACCAATGCTATATTTTGGAGCACGGTGTTTTGTGGCATTTTGATGAATGAAAATTCACTGATATTACATTTTGATGTAAATTGTTTTGATGTGATTTTGACGTTTTAAAATTACTGTCGCTTTGGCTTCAGTAACCGTCAAATTTTAAAAGTGGATTTTCAAGCGGTTATTCCACAATACTGATTTTGAGATACGATTTTACGGTATTTTGAGAAGTACAATTTCTTTATCGAAATTGTTACTAATTTGCTGCTTTAATCACGTGATTGGAAAATCGTTTTAAAATGAAAATTGTTTTATAAATTTTTAACAGTTTGCGTTTTCAAAAGAATGAGGAAGCGACTTAAACGATTCAGCAAAATCGAGGATTATGACCCCTTTCTTTTACTGATTCGCTTAACTCCGGACTTGTCCAGTTGAGAATGTGAATTGTTATTTTACAAAATAAATAAAATTGTTTTCAGGAATTTAACATTTTGCACTTTCAAAAGAACGAGGAAGCGATTTAAACGTTTCAGCAAAATCAAGGACTATGACCCCTTTCTTTTACTGATTCGCTTAATTCCGGACTTGTCCGTTTGAGAATGTAAAGTGTATTTTTACAAAATACACAATTTTGCACTTTCAAGGAAACGATGAAGAGAATCAAATGATTTAGTAAAACACGTGGTATGGGACACGTGCGTTTGCTATTTCGGATAATTCCGGACTCGTTAATTGAAATATTTGATGATTTCGTGTGCTTTCGAGCCACTATGATGGACCTTCGGGTCATATGAGGACCTTCGGGTCAAATACCAGTACTAGACCTTCGGGTCACTTGTTGGACCTTCGGGTCAATTGTTGGGCGCCAAAATTATGTTGAGTACTTGGTAGGCTTCGGCCATTTGTTGATGCACGTGCGGCGAATTAAAAACTCGCCATCTGATGGGATCGATCCAAGCTTTTATGTTGATTTTCTAGTCTTCTTAATTGATTTCTAGATATTTGTTGTTTCCAATTATCTGCAGGTAATTGGATATTTGTTGATATGAGTTCTGATTATCGTTTTTGATAATCAGATGTTTGTTGTTTCTAATTATCGCTTGTGATAATTAGATATTTGTTGATATGAGTTCTGATTATCATTTTTGATAATCAAATATTTGTTGTTTCTAATTATCGCTTGTGATAATTAGATATTTGTTGATATGAGTTCTGATTATCGTTTTTGGATAATCAGATATTTGTTGTTTCTAATTATCGCTTGTGATAATTAGATATTTGTTGATATGAGTTCTGATTATCGTTTTTGATAATCAGATATTTGTTGTTTCTAATTATCGCTTGTGATAATTAGACATTTGTTGATATGAGTTCTGATTATCGTTTTTGGATAATAAGATATTTGTTGTTTCTAATTATCGCTTGTACTAATTAGATATTAGTTGATATGACTTCTGATTATCGTTTTTGATAATCGAATATTTGTTGATTTGAGATTTGATTATCGTTTTTGATAATCGAATATTTGTTGATTTGAGATTTGATTATCGTTTTTGATAATCGAATATTTGTTGATTTGAGATTTCTGACTATCGTTTGGATAATTGGATGTTTGTTGATTTTATTGAATCGATGTGTCTATCTATTTCTGTTAATAGTTAGAGTTTACTGATTTTGAAGTTTGTGTTTTCCAGTTATTTGTTGGATAACTAGATATTTGCAGTCTGGCGATTTGCGAATTTTTTTTTCTAATTATCTTTGTTGATAATTAAGTTTTGCTGTTTTCTAGTTATCGTATCGATAGTTAGATATTGCTGTTTTGTGATTTCTGAATTTCAATTTTCTAATTGATAATTGAATATTGCTGATGATTACATTTATTCAGCTTTGTTGTTTTCTGATTGTCTATCTGATAGTTAGATTTTGTTGAGAAATTGTGAATCTCTTTTTATGAAATTGAAAGATTCCTTTGGTGTTTGTGTTTTGACTTTTATTTTTCTAGCTTAACCAGTTTATGTTAGAAAAATAATTGTTATTGATGCCTTCAATTATGAAAATTGCAGGGACGCAATTTTTATAAGGAGGGGAGTCTGTAATAACCCTGGGTTTTGCACCATTTTATAATCGTCGTTAAACGGTTAATCTGATGACCAATTGTTGTGGGGATTTAAATCTAGTTGAAATTATTTTGAAAATTCGTTAAAGAATTATACGGACTTTTCTCTATTAATTCAGCCCGTTTCATTTTGTCGAGATTATGGTTGTACTCATTCCCTTTGATATTCGTTCGCAACCCATTCCCATCTCATTTCTGAAACGAAAAAAAACCTAATCAACATACGAAAATAATGGCGGCTCAATCTTCCTTCGTTCGCTCGTGAACTAGGGCTCGTTCAAATCAAAGGCTCCGACTCCGGTAGCTCGTCCCATCGATGATCTCGGCCTAGCCTTGGTGATCGATGCTCCCTCTCTGCTTGTGGCTTCATCAATTCGATTGAGTTGACTTCGGTTGTCTGGCGTGAGCCTCGTCAGAGAAATAGGTGAGTAATTTTTATTACTCACATCTAATTCAGAGTCATTGTTTTTGTTTCTTGGTTTCCATGAGTTTTGATTTCGGTTGGAAATTGTTGCTTTGAATTTCCTGGCCTTCGAATTGATTCATTTGGTCTTCGGACATTTATCTTTGTGTGAAACTCACTGCTGGGTATTTTAAAACCCCTAGTGTAAAAAAAATGTGACCTTGAATACGACATGGCTTGCATTTGAATTCGTTGGTGTTATCTGACTTTTGATTTTGACCGTGTTCGATTTTGTTGCTATGTCGATTTGAATTGTTCGTAGTTCTTGGGTATCACTGTTTCGATTTTGGTTTGACGATATTAGTGTCGTTCGTAACCACCATGACCTTGATTGTTGTTGACCTTGTCCACTTGAACTAATTAGGTTGGTATTCTTGAGCCTGCATTGTAGTCTAATTTCTTGATATTGCGAGTAGCATTGGGTTGGTCATGCAGTTGAGTTGAGTCCTGATGACAAAGACTTGACCTCTGTATTTGGTTAATGATTTTGGTCATTGATACTTTATTCCCTGTATTGGGTTTCGACCATGATTACTTCATCACTGGGGCTGTTACACATGAAATCCTTGCTGTGTATAACATAGAATAATTGTTGCATTTACTTTGAGAAGTGACTTTGGGCCACATTCCAGTTTTCACTATTTTTCATGACCGGTTATCATTTCTGGGTTTGAAGTTATTATGTATCATGATGATAGTTTTGTCTTAGCCATTCTTTTTGCTGAACTGTATGTGTTGTATTCACTTTCGTGCCAAGGTATGCTATTGTTCCGGTTTTACTTATATATGCATTTTTAGATTTGTTTTTCTAATGAATATGTCAGGCAATTCATTTTGTTTTGTGCATATTTTCTTCATAAAGTTTTAGAAAACAAAATTGTATATTTGTTGCACTACTTCTTGGTTTTATATGTTGGGGACTGGCTTTTGCTTATGAGCTCATTGTGGTTTGCCATTTGATGAAGAGGCCAGTACAGTTTTACATTGATCTCGAGTGGTGCCAATTGCTCCTGATTTTGTTTAGATGTAGATTTCGATCTCTGTATCCATTAATTTTACTGTGACGATGATTTCAATTTGAATTCGGTTATGCCTTGTTCTGTAGTCGGTCTGGTTACTTTGTTTTGAGTTGGTCCCTACATTTTGTTGGTAGTTGGACTCGATCCTATGTTGCTTGTCTTTTCCATTGATCTTGTATATTGGTTGCCAGATCATGTACACTGACTTGAATATTGTTATTGATGGGAATTGGGTTGGTGTAGTTGTATAATTGGGGCCTCACTTCAGTTCACTGAACTGTACTGGGCTGCATTAACTTTATGCATGCTTGATGTCTTGATTTTCATTTTTACTTCACTGGGATTTGTTACGGTGATGCCGTATTTTTGGTGTCTGTACTCATTCGATTTTATACTTTGTTCATTTGTGGCTTCAGTCATGAGCACTGCATAGATGTACATCACTATCACTTGCTCTTTGTTTTGGACTGCTGTTGATTTTGAGTTGTAGTTGTTGTTCTTTGTAACAACCCGCATATCTATCGATTTTATATTTAAATATTTTATTTAAATATTTTATCGTTAGTCGGATGTTAGTCCGAAAAGCTACTTTTTGCATACGGTCAAATTAGGATTCGAGACCACCCCCATTGAGTTCAAAATGACGTTTGCGATTTTTTTGAGTGTAAACTTCGATATGTTTGGAGATAGTGAAATTTTCGTCACTTTTCCCACTTGTGACTTTGGTTGGGACTGCACCTTCTTAACTCAGCCCAACCCCCTCTTCTCTTCATCACTTCATCAAACACTTCAAGCTTCTTCAAAAATGGTGGAGGGAAAGAGAAATTAAAATTCCAAGCTCGAGATCTTTAGTAAATTCAACATCAAACTCCGAATTCAAGGTGAAGAACATAGATTCAAGCTAGGAGTTGATTCTTGCTTTGCTCTTAAGCTCTCCAACATCAATTTCGTGGAAAAGGTGAGATCTTTGATCTCACATCTTGCCTATATCTATCTTGGACTGTTGGGAATGGTTCCCTATCATTTTAACATCAGCATTTGCATTTGGTTTGGATTGGATTGGTGAAAAACCCAAATTTTTAGTGTTTTTGGTAAAAAACTGCACTTAGGTCGTTCTGCCTTCGCTAGGTCGTTCGCGAGTTAAGCCTAAGTCGTAGGTCGTTCGTGTTGAAAAGTCACATGGAGCATAAGTCGTTCCAGACCTTAAGTCGTTCTGGGTGTGCTAAGTCGTTCGCGAGTGAAGTGCTATGTCGTGCGCGAGTTAAGAGTTAGGTCGTTGCCTTCAGCTACCTCGTCCTGGCTTAGGTCGTACTGGGATAAGTCGTTAGGTCATATAGACCTTAGCTCGTAGCTCGTATTTGAGCTTAAGTCGTAGCTCGTATTTGCTCTTAAGTCCTAGGTCGTATGGCTCTTAAGTCATAGGTCGTATGGCTCTTAAGTCATAGGTCGTTCGCCCTTAAGTCTTAGGTCGTTGCCGACCTATAATCTTCCATAAGTCATTCGCGAGTCAAGTGTTAGGTCGTCTCCGACCTAACGCCCTCGTCACCTTAGGTCGTAGCTCGTAAGTCGCTCGACCCTGCTAAGTCTTAAGTCGCTCGAGTTAGGTCGGCCAGTATATCTCGTAGGTCGTCTCCGACTTATCCTCCAGTTAAGTCGTTCGACCCTCTAGGTCGTTCGAGTTAGGTCGTTGGACCATTTACCTTAGGTCGCTTGACCTTAAGTCATAGGTCGTCTCCGACCTATGCCCCACTAAGTCGCATCCCACTTAGGTCGCAGGACCCTGTAAGTCGTAGGTCGAACCCCGTATTACTCTGCGTAGGCAATCTCGTCTGAAAAACATTTATCAGAATTTCTACTTTGATGGTTTTGGGACTGACTTCTTTGGACTTTACTCACGTCTTCGAACGTGAATTGATTTGTTTCTACAATCGTTTTATGACTTGTCACTTTAAAGATATATGAAGGTTTCAATACTAATAGTAAATATCAAAACTCTTTCATCAAAGCGATTTCAACACTATTTTAAATATCAAAAGTTCGTTTTCTCAAACCGATTTTCAATCTACTAGTATATACAAGCCTTTACTTCACTCGGATGAGAAATCGACTTAAACGACTTAGTAAAACGAGTGGTATGAAACGCTTGCGTTCACTTCGTCGGTTAGCTCTTGGACTTGTTCGATTGAACCCTTTTTGTGACAATTTCCTAGTGAAGATCTACAGTTTGTTCGTAAATATTTAAGTTAAGCAAGTGGTTATGGGACATGAAGCTAAACTCATATATTTACTAGCTTAGTGTGATTGACACTTCTTTATGATCGATGATGATCATTTTATGGTTTAGACTAGCATTGTGCGATGTCTCTTCGTCCGTGTGTTCGGACTTGCCTTCGGGCCATCCGTGTGTTCGGAAAAATTAAATGGATAGCTTCCATGAGATAGCTTCTCGTCCGTGTGTTCGGACTTCCCCCTTTTAGTGATTTCTGGATTTCGTGTGTTGATTTCTGGGATTTGTTCTGGGATTCGTGTGTTGATTTCTGGATTTAGTGCTTCACCAACTTTTGTGGTTTTCACTGATATGATATCATTTTTTGTGTATTGGTGAATTTGTGTGTCATTACCCTTTTTATGTGTTTGGATCTTTGAGAAGATTCTTGTGACATTGATTAATCCCTTGTTGATTATCATTTACATACTTATAGTAGTATGCCATCATGGTTATTATATGTGTATGCCATACTCCTTATCCTATATCATGTCATCTGATATTTATAGTTAGACTGATCCGTTTATTATTTTCTTATAAATAATACTCGGGTCAAACCGAGATGTTACAGGTGCTTCTGCTTGACTTCCTTCCGGGATTTGCTACTCTGACTTTTGGCTGACTATTTAGTTTAGCAGTTTTTGTTGTATACACTTGAGATATAGACTCATAGTTGTATTCTTTTGGTATAGCACGTGTTGCTATTCTTTTGTATTATTGTGGAACTTTTTGACCACTACTCTGATGTACACTTTCATGTGTTAGTTATATATTCATATCTTCTTCCGCCTTTGTGATATGGATGTCTGTGACTGATTTATGTTATGATTATTTCTATGTTTGTTTCCGAAGATTATATATAGCCACCGTGTGATAGCTTTGTGTTTGTATCAGTATGTCGGATTTCCTCCTTAAAAGATATGCATTCTATTCTATCTGACGTATCGGTGCTCGCACAAAGAAGTTACATGGATAGTCTCTCCTCCACAGCCTTATTCTCCGCGCTAATTGACAGCACTACATCGTAGTGTTCTTGGTTAGCGTGGGTATAGAGGTGGGGCGTCACATTCTTGGTTTCGGGATGCACTGCCACATGATGCTTGTATTCATCTGGGCTTGTTCGATTCTGACTATGTTTTGTGTACTTTTGTAATCACAGTTATACCTCATTGGTTCACTGTTCTTGATGACTTTGGCTTGATTATGTTTAATTTGGGTTTGTTTCCGAATTCACTTGAGTTGAATCCGCTATGGTGGGTTTGACCACGTGTTCGTTGGTAAGTTTTCAATGTGTACATACGTGCGCATTGTCCCTGTCTATCTGCTTTGACCATTGAGGCTGTGGAATTGAGATTTGAATCTTCATTTGATTTTGGTTCGTTGATCTTTTGTGTATTTCGGGCAGTAGTGGCGAGGCAGTATACGCATGCGTATGCTGCAGCCCTATCAGATTTGACAGTTTTAAATTGATGTTTCGATTTGTTAAATTGTTTCGTTGGTTCAATTCAATATTTTGAAGTTGTATTTTGAAATGGTTCATTTTGATTTGAGTTGGATCTGTTGGCTTTTGGATTCATTGATCTTTTGAGTATTTCATAGACTGTATTGGTGAGGCAGTACACGGTAGCGTGTACTGCAGCCAATCAGCATTGTTGTTTTTAAATTGACATTTCAATTGTTTAAATTGATTTGGATTGCTGATTTGTTGTTTAACACTGTTTAGTGTTATATCTACCGTTATCCGATTCTTTTATCATGGAGTCGGATATACGAGATTTCTGAGACTATCGTCTATTTGATGTTGATTATTATTGCTTCTATGCACTAATAGCTGAGTTTGAATTAGACTGACCCGTGTATTATTTTCTTTTGAATTTAATACTCGGGTCAGACCCGAGTTATTTCAGGTTGTAGATTTCCTTCTTTGAGTTGATGTTGAGCTATGAAGACTTTTTATATCATTTGGAGTAGTCTTCGTCTTGTTGTAGTAGTCAGTGTGTCTGTTTTAAGTTGATATGTATTCATGTATATTAGTCGATAATGTACTTGTATATATAACTTCTTGAGTCGACAGTTGTAGTTGTATCATATGTACTATGTAAACTGTATTGTAACTAACATCAGTTATTATATATATATGAGATTTTTTGTTATCTGTGTTCCGCATTCTCTTGTATCTGTGTTATTATTATATATATTGTCCTAAACTATTATGAACCATCATAGTTCGTTTTATACTGGTAAATGGGGTATGTCGATGGGAGTAAATAAAGAAACGATGAAAAAAGAAAAATATATACCGCTCCTATCGAGGTAACCAATACTAGTGTAAGGCCAACTACGGATGGCCGCTCCTATCCAGCCTCATTCTTCGTGATAACAGACAGTAATTCTTTTAATACTCTTTGTTATTGTGAGCATAGAGGTGGGGCGTCACAGTTGAGAAATGCTTTTGCGTTGTTGGTGCGAAGAGACCGGGATCAGATTTATCTGAAAACAACTTCGGACCAACATATATGCGACGATTGTGTAGGTTGGTCGACGATATTGATATATCAGATTTTCATAGTGAAGGACTGCTTGTTGATCATTTGGAGTTAAAATCCCAATATACATATAATAGCAGTAGTCTCTTCATTATGAAATATCCATTGCAAGGGCTGTCGCTACTAATCCTATGGGATGTGGTAGGAGAGTACCTTCGGTTTTTCTTGTTCCTCGACAACTTGTATGGATGAGTGTCTGACATTGCATTTCTAAGATTACGTACATTGGATTTTACAAACATACATCATGTGGCGGTGGAGAAGGCAACTTCTTTTAGCTTAACACCCTCCTTGAGACATACGAGCTCAAGGATAGTATATTTGTGGAAGGAAATTAGTAGTCAATGGGAATGACAATGTGGCATTCAAAGATGACGACGACGATATGTGATATGTGAAAGATAATCGATACCTCTTTTGGCCTCACTCCCGGAAAATGATTGAAACATGGATAGAAGCAGCAAGACTAAGTGGGTCGCTCCCATTAGGAGATGTCATCACTCTTCTAAATGTATCTTTACACGCTTTGACGTCGTGTATATGATTATTGTTGATGTATGCTTATGGCCACGAATTTAGGTCGGTAATGACCGAAGTGATGACATATTCGGTACTATCCAGGAAGGGGTAGGCCGGTCTTGTGTTAGTTTAAGCGTCGAGTATATTGACCGTAGGTACGTCCCTCTAGAGGTGTATCGAGTTTGGTTCGGAAAGGTAGTCCCTTCACCTAGTCATTTGTATGGAAATCCAAAATCCACTACGTACCTGTTATTTTGTTTGCAAAGCTTAGTATTGCAGGAATTTAATAATGTAACAATTTCAGCTATGTTGATTATTATTTGTATAATAGACACTATTATAATTTAACATGATTTGATATGAAATTGTTTGGTTATCGTAAGGGAAAAACCTGTCTGTGTTTATGTGTGGATGTAGTCTTACGGGATACCTTTTGTTTTTATAAAGGAAAAGTTTTGGTAACTTTATAAATTCAGTTGAGGTGTGTTTTTCTCACGCTAGTTTACCAAACTAATCCGAGCGTTATTCCCTTTCAATGCTCGGGTTAGATCAAGTATATGTACAGGTTCAGATTTGGTGCTTTTGGAGCTTCAGCAGGCGAGCTGGAGATCTTCATGTCGTATACACGTATCTGTTTATTTTTCCGCTGCTTTGCATTGTTGTTGTTGTAAATTATCAGCATTTGTGAGAACATGTTATTATAACTATCCAAGCCGATGATTACTTATTGTGTACTCTGATATTGATTTATGTATATTACAGTTTCTCTTTGTAAAGATTATTGATCTATATTATATGTTATTCCACTGCGATGTGAGATTCTGTATTGTTTTGGTTCTACTTCTTTGTCTTCTTCTTCTCTTCTCTTCTTCTTTCTTATCTCTCATTCTTCTCACCCTCTCTTTTCTTTCTCATGATCATCTGCAATTCTATGTGCTCTGGGCGACATGTGTGGTTTATTATCGGTTCAGAGGGTACGGATTTGGGGGTCGTCACACCTTCTATCGAATATTCAAACAAAAAGCAATCGAATTTTGAAAAATTCGAACTTCACCATTGTGTTCATGTCATTGCATCATATTAAACGATATATCATAAGGCATACTTTCGAGTTGATTTGTGATGTGGCATATTTTGTATTTTGTAATTAGTGAAGATAATTGGAGATGGTCTCTATTAAAAGAAGATTACAGAGGATTTCAAGATTTGTGCAGAAAAATGAAGATAGAGATGATAGCTAGGTTTTGGTGGCCTTATTTATACTGTCACTTCAGCTAGGTTATGGACCGTGTACCCGATTTGGCCTAAAATAACTACGTACGCTATTAAAACACGGTTTCGCCTCTATTTCACAAATGTAACTCCAAATCTATCAAAATTATATAACAAACCGAACGACTTGGAAAGACCTTTGCAACAGTTATGAATACAATACTCAATTCACCTTTTAATTAAAAATTCCATTTATAATTAATTTAATATTAATTGAGTCAAATTTCGGGTCGTTACATAAAGTAAGGAGTGAGAGGATTTTGTTTTAAGGAGAGAATAAAAACCTTTCCAATTATTTCTTTAAAACTTCCCCTTTTAATTCCCTAATATTGACAATCATATCTCATCCTTATTCCATCCTTTCTCCCTAATATGGCTTGCCACATCATTCCATCATATGGATCATTATTTTCAAAAGCCCGTTAAACAATTAATAATACTTAAAACCTGTTTAAATATATATTGACATTGTATCAATACATGTATATATAAACTTATATACATCCAAATAATTGCTAACAACACTCAAACATCAATTAATTATTAGTTAATATTTCTCTATCATTAAATAATTGAATTAAATTACAATATTTTATAAGCTAATTAAATCACATGGCTTTTCGAGGACTTCACAAATGTGGCTAAGAGGCTTATAGTTGTGAATTCAACCGACGATTAATATTGAACAATTCAAATATTACCATTCACACATCACTTTAGCTAGCGATGTGATCATCAATTACAAATCTTCTCAATACAATCGTAATTTATTTTATCTTAAGCGGTACCAATTATGACAATAGTTTACATACGTTCTCTTCGCCAACATTATATCACAATAAGATGTATGGAATTTTGTATTGCTCAAAACTCAAATATTATCCACATTCAACTTACTTAGTCCAAAAAATGCTTAGTTAAATAATAAAATTATTATTAACTGTTCTATCTGGCCTTAGTTGAGTTGACTATAGTAGACCGCTAACCGCATATAACTATGTAAATTAATTCTCTATTGTATAGTACTTCACTTCTAATGCTTTAACTCAAAACTAACTATAGTCACTTGATGGATGGATATGCCAGATTTGAACTATAGTTAAAGTGGAGTATTTATTAGAACGTGATTATTGAAAGCAGGTGAAAAAGGTAGATTTAAAAAAAAATACTATTTCAGATCATATTGACCTATGAAGTTTGACGGTTTGTATTGGATCCAATCTAGTTAATTTATATAAAATCAGATTTATTTAATTTTTATAGTTATTTAACTAATGAATTTAATTAAAAGGATTTTATATAATTTATGTGAGTATATCATTATATACTCGTTTATGTATAATGTGCATGTGCAACATGGAAGATGGTGTACATGGTTAAATATATACATAAATAGATGTTTGGATTTACATCTGCTATTTATATACTTAGCATTTACATATATGTTAATTAACCGAATAAAAAATATTGTTCTTAATTTTAAAATAGATACACACAAACCTATATATTTATGTACATATAAATTATCAAAATATTTATTAATTTTATTTATAAAAGATATAATATAAAATGTGACTAAGTCTTTAATTTCAAATTTCAAATTAAAATTAAAATATCTAAATTAGTCACTATAAGATACAAATTTAAAGTTATATCTGAAATATAAAATTAAAATTTTAATATCATAATGTTGACTTTACGATATGTTTATACTCACACAAATATATATATATATATATAATTTGTATATTTAAATATATATGTCTGTGTGTGAGCGTGCATATATGTTTCGACAACAAAAATATGTTTTTAAAAAAAACCTAAAGTTAAATTATTATTGTTATTTATAAAATACATAAATAAAATAAATGTGTATATATATGTATATATTATACATAAATTAATTTGGTCAAGGTTCTTTTTTAAATTTTCAAATATAATTTTTTTAACAAATTATTTTCTTTAGCTTAATTTAAAAATAAACCTTTAGATACTAAACTATGTTTTGAAAATTAAAGATATAATATTATTTAAATCAATTTAAATCAAAATCATTTTTTTCTGCCCGAATTTTTTTACAAATATATGATATATTTTTACATCAATTGCAAATTATAATGGTAATGCCATTCACATAAATCAAATGTCAAAATATCTAACTAAATATAAGACCAAGAGGCTAAAATGTATATGAAAAGGGTGATATTGTTAATACAATACATAGAGATCATTGCAAAATAATTGATGAATTTTTTTACCTTAAGAGAGTAGGTCATAGAACCGTAGATCCATTAGATAATCTCCTTGATTTATCATATCTACACCTTCTGTTATAAATAGTAAGCATGCAAACATCATATCTCCTGATATTTAACTGTTTGGAAGTGAATAAAGCAATAAAAATGGGGAGGGAGGAAGAGGATGCTTACGGTCATGTGATGAAGAGGGAGGAGGCTATAAGTGAAACTAAAAGTGGAGGACAAACTCTGAATATATCTTAAGATCTAGAGAGAAATATCTTGCATATTAACAATTCAAACACAAAGATCCACTCTTTCCATCATCTCTAGCCACCAAGAATAGGGTCCATGATGGACCAATAAACCCACTCAGCTTATTTAATAATTTATTCAATTTAAATCCTTATCGATATCGTATATCGATATGCATGTACATAACTTTTGCTTACGCACCCAATAAACTACTAATATCACCCTTATCAAATCTAAAGGTTATTCCATGTTACTAAACACACGCATGCAATAAAAAAATCATAATTATTATTTCACAAAAATCTATTAATTTAATTATTCTATAATTATTATAAATCATTTATAAAAATAGATTCAGTTGTGCAACTCACAGGTGTGAAATTAGCCAACTTTTAATATTTTAACAATTTAAATACCGATATCCACATGTTATCTTACCTGGTAGTGTAATAGTTTGACTTAATTCATTGCTTACAAATCTCATTGGTAAAATACAATTGTATAAATTTAAGTGGTTCCTTATTGTAACGATTAGTTACTTTAATTCTCTTCGTCAACACTATATCACTTTAGATTTAAGGAATTTAGTTTTGACCAAAATTCCAATACCATCCAAATTCAATTTGGTGAGTCGATAAATAAAGTCCTTGGTTCAATAATAAACTTTATTATTAATCGTGTTACTATAACCAGAAATTTTGACTTTGAATTGACTATAGTTGACAATGATACTAACCTCATATAACTGAGGAGACAAATTCTCTATTAAATAGTGTTTCATTTCATTTCTAATGATTTAACTCAAACCCAACTACAGTCGCTTGATGGTCGCTATGCCATGATTTTACTATAATTAAAGTGGAGCATCAACGTTGAAGTTAAGCAGTATTCTCAAGTCGAGAGAACTATGTAGTATCATCACTAGAGATGTCATGTTTGACCTAGTTGATTTTAACCAACAGGAAACTCTAGGACGATTCATTCCATAATTATCCAGTAACTATCAGTACGTAACCACTTGGTGGCCCCCAATAATCGGTAATGCACTGCCTAATATTAGGAAAGCATTACGTACTTTGGTCTCAAGGGATGTATCGATATCCTTTCCGATGTATCTTGACTAGGAATATTTAAAATAATATATTATTAATATTGTGATAATTTTCTCACAATTACATCTCCTTGCAGTTATTATTACATAACATATTATTTAAATATTTTCTATTAAATATATTAATTATTTATTTAATTAATATATCATTATAAACAAATATATCATAGCAAACAAACACCTTTATTTCAAATGAGATTTTATTACATAATTAATAGTTTATTATAAATTACATAATTTCCCCTTGAGCATATCCCTAAATCTTTCAATCTCCCACTTGCACTTGGGGCCAGTTATGGAATATCAATCCCATCCCTTTAGTTAGTTTACTTAGAACCAGTCGAGTTCGTCCCTCCATGAATGGATCTGCTATGTTCTCCTTAGTGTCTACACTTTACATCACAACTTGTTACTGACAAACTCTTTTATTGGTAGAACTTTTCCAGGAATGTTGCTTGACTTCTTGTGAGATTTTGGTTCTTTTGCGATCTGCATCGCGGCATTGTTATCATATAAGAATGCTATGGGTTTCTCAATATTTGTAAACACTCCTAGCTCAGCCATATACTTGTGCATCTAGACCCCTTCTTTAAGGACGATATACTTGGCCTCCATCGTTGAATCAGCTAATATCTCTTGCTTGTAATTTTTACAACTGACTGCTCCATCTTTCAATGTGAATACATAACCATATACCAATTTACTATCATTGATATCACTCTAAAAGCTTGAATCTGTATACCACTTCATAAGTAGTTCTTCATTCCCATATATAATAAATAAGTTTTTAGTATTTCTTAAATACATGAGAATGCATTTCACTTCCGTCAATGTTTTCTCCAAGATTAGACTGATTCGACTTATGCATCCTAATGCATAAGCTATATTTAATCTAGTAATAGCACAGAGTACATGATGGAACCAACTGCGGATGCATACTGTATTTACTTCATATAATCGTTATCCTCATCAATATGACGAGCATCCTTCTAATAAAGGATGATTCCAAATTATGTCAGAACATTTTCGGTCTTGGAATTTTCTATGTCGAACCTTTTCAGTATGGTATCTACGTATAGGGATTGGGATAATCCAAAAAACCACTTGGTTCTATCTTTAGTTCCTAATACCAAGTATATTGGTTGCTTCTTCTAAATCCTTTATAGAGAAGTTCTCAGACAACCATTGAAAAACCCCCACACCCCTTAATATACAATAAAGGACACATTAAAAGGCATGGTACGTTGTAGATATAAATAAACTAACAGAGACTAAGATTCACAACACAAAAATAGGTAAAAATAGCGGAAAACTAAAATAATAACTTATTTAAAATAAAACATTCATAATTTCTTCGTAAATAAGTCAAATACCAAATACAACATCCATATCTCAAAACCTACCATGTCTTATGAAATAAAAATTCATAGTCTCAAAATCAGAGTACATAATATCCCTCATAATAAGTAAGTACACAAAAAGAACTAAAGCTTAAATAAAAGAAATACATGATAGAAAACTCCTCCAAGAAATCTCCAAGCAACCGCACGTCTACTGTCCTCTCCCTTGATTGCCTATGGGGGAGAAAAGATGAAAAATAGAGGAGTAGGTCAGACTAAAAGTATGGTGAATGATAGTAATTACTAGAGTCTTTAAGCAAGGTAAAATTATAGACTCTACAATAATTCTACCATAAATAAGGAAAACATAGGAAATAGGAAATGGATAAACTGGAAATAAGTACGAGTAAATATCGCTCAATTTATAAGATAGGTTAACTTTGATTATTTGCACATGTCCTTGATTGCTACTTTGATTAGGCTGAATCCCCAATCTTGTAATTAGGCTGTACCCCCTAATTCTTCCCTTTTGATCAGCCTGCTACACTACAGTACCTTTCCGCGGACTAGATGCTATATAACTCCCTACACAGAATGCTAAGGGTAACTACGAAACATACACAAAGCACTCACTATGGACTAGACGACATATATAGCTCCCTACACAGAAGGCATTAATTTACTGTGGACTAGATGCTATATAACTCCCTACACAGAATATTACTATGGACTAGACGACATATATAACTCCCTACACAGAAGGAATTAATTTACTGTGGATTGGATGCTATATAACTCCCTACACAGAATGTTACTGTGGACTAGACGACATATATAGCTCCCTAAAAAAAGGCATTAATTTACTGTGGACAAGATACTATATAACTCCCTACACAGAATGTTACTGTGGACTAGACGACATACATAGCTCCCTACAGAGAAGGCATTAATTTACCGTGGACTAGATACTATATAACTCCCTACACAGAAGGTTATTGTGGACTAGACAACATATATAGCTCCCTACAAAGTATTCTACCCTTCATCCAAACAATATTTAATAGTGCCCCTTGTCCAAATCTCCTATGATTTGAACATCTACTTATTGACCAATTACTACCACTATTAGCATAAGTGTGCCCCTCGTCTCACTTCAGGGTTATGTGAAACACCGTGTCCATAGAAAATATAGAGGAATGCTATTTGGTACAGGTCCTACTTACATTTTTTCTTATTAACCTAGATAAATTATTCAAATAAGCATTTTTTATCATCTCTACTTTCTACGCTTATTAATTTATCCTAAGTCTTAAAATAAGCCTCATTCTTTTCTTTTTCTTATTATAACCTACGTTATAATCATGCTTATTACTTAACCCAAGGTCTAAGTGTGAAAATAAGCTTCTTTCATCTTTTACTCTATTTAGTTATGAATCTAAGTTATAACTATGCCAATTATCTTTAATTAGTCCAGTTCTAATTATAATTAGGTGTAATTTCAGTCCAATTCCAATATTTATTACAGTCCAATTCCATTATTTATTACAGTCCAATTCCATTATTTATTTCAGCATTTATAATTTACATCTTATTTTCTTCATTCAATATTCTCACTTTTCTAATCCATACTCCCATTTCATTTATTCTAATCCATACATGAAGAAAAGGAGGAAGAGGAGAATAGACGCTTGCATAAAATCCAAAACGTAGAAAATGATGTAAATAAAGCAATAAATAACAATAAATACAATTAAATATTGTAAATAAACTGTTAATAAATTAAAAAAAGCTATGCTTAACAGTAATAACCTATAATTAACTAGAAAATAATAACTAAAAAGGAATAGACTAGAAAATAGATCTAAACTAATAAAAAGGCTATTCCAAAATTGTAGTATAACTACAACTATTGGAAACCCTATTATTTTAAATTACTTAAAGAAATCTTAAAATAATTACAATCACTCACCTTCGGTCCTAAGCTCTTCCTTTGGTCTTCCCGGATATTGGAGTTGTAAAATAATTTAATTTATAATGATTTTCTCCATAGAAAAATTATTCCGTTTAGGGTCATTCCTAGAAAGGTGAACCTAATTGGAGAAAACCTAGAATGAGAAGGTGTTAGGTCTAGGGGTCTATTTATAGGTGTAGAAGTGGATCTTGGACCATTCGATTTGGAGATTGAATAGAATGCAACCACGTCATAGGCTGAATATGAGCCATCAGATGCAAGAATGGAGGGACCAGATTGGTTTGAAGAATTCAAAACACGTCATAGTCGGTTAAAAAAAATCATCCCATCATTCGAACGAACGATTGTTCATTCGCCCCCAAAACAGCAGGTGGGTCGACTGGGCAGTCCACTGCCTGGTGCCCAGTTCAACCGGCCGGTCGACTTGCCTTATGTTTTTTTATTTTTTATTTTTGCTTATTTTGTTTAATTCCTATCTTGTTCATATTAGCTCGGTTTCTGACGTTCTATATATGGAAATTGACCAGAAAATTACCATGGACACAATGGTGCAACTCTCATGGCTCAATTCTGATAATTTCACAAAGTTATTTTATTATTTAATTAAGTAATGGATTAATTATTATGGGTTACATTTTGGGTTGTTACATTCTTCCCTCCTTAAAGGATTTCGTCCCCGAAATCTCTAAGGATAAAAGAACGACTAAATGTTTTCATCCAAGGTCTACAACCAACTACTCAATCATCAACCATTCATCCATTGTCCTTAAGTTTTTCTCTAATGAAATTTATGATACTTATGAAATTAGTGTAGTGTAAATGTTCCTATGTAATGCAAAAGATTAGGCGGTCCACTGATTCAGTTGACCTCCTTTTATGCAATCATGCCCATGCCATATATCCAAATGAATGCAAAAAATTTCTAATGATAACTGATAATTCTATATGCGTGCTACAACCATCATACAAATGCAACAATCATGTAATAAACATCCCTTTATGGCAACCATGGAAATAAAGTAAAAATGAGCACACATCCATATGCATATGCTCTAGTGCACTAATTAAGCCAATCCCTAAAGAATAATAGTGCCTAATGTACCTATATGATCCATTAACATCCACTAGCAAATACTTGCAATCACTAGCATACATCATTCATAACATGTTCTATTAACATGGTTGCATCAAATCCTACCATCCATGGGTGAAATGCTAATTTCTACCCTCCCAAGGAGAATAAAGGAAAGAACCTATTCAAAACTAAAGATGGGAAAAGGAAATTCTAAAACCTATTATCAAAGAGACATGGATATGAAATACAAATTTTCTCCTAATCAAATTAGTCTTCTCCGAAATCTCTCTAACCATGTCGGAACCAAGAAGCAACCTTTCCGTAGACTCTAACCAACATGAAGACGTCTTACACGGCCTTCCAAAAAGAGCTTCAAAAGTTGTCATTCAAATGCTAGCTTGAAAACTACTACCATATGAATTCCACTAAAGAAAGATGCTTTTCCCAAGTTCTTCCAAAATCAAGAATACTCATTCTCAACCATGCTTGTCTTACTATCCTGCTAATTTCATTTTACTGTTCTTCATGGATCAACATTCCTAAGTTCTTACTAGTGTCCTATACACTTTACGGAAACTTCCATTATTACTTCTAAAAGTAATTACTACTATCTCCTTACACCTTTTCTGTTACTCCTAGGAAATGATTCTTATCTACTGCACATTTAAGAGTTTGGTTTGGTATTTATCACCTTGTATTAAAAACTAAGGTCTCTAAAAATTTTAAAACATCAAATCCAAAAATCTTTATCTTTAAAAGTGTTATCTTTTTAGTTTCTATTAATTTCGAAAACACTTGGTCACTTAATATTATTTCCCAAACCTAGAGGGTAAAACTTCCAAAAAATTTTTAGTCTAAAACTTATATCTCTCTTTCTTTTAAAAAATTAAAGTTTTCTATAAAAATTTGAATTTTCAAATTTTACTTTTATTAAGTTTTTCATTTCAAAAACTTAATTACTTTTTCACCAAACCATTTTCTTTTAAAATATCCTTTATGTGTTTTCAAAACAGCTTCTTATTACACCTAACAGTCTCATATCTTAATGTATTAGAACTACTTTCTCACATAAGAAGTTATTAACGGTAAAATCTTCTATGAACCTTTTAAAAGGGGACTTCATGTTTTTGTGAAGTTACAAGGAATTTATTCTACATTTTCGAAATAGGCTATACAAAATATGGTGCTTCCCATATCTTGTACATCTCTTTTATGTATTCCTTATGACTTACACAAAACATTTTTATTGGTTTCATAGAGAATTATACCGTTACTCTTTTCATTCCAATAGATTAAAGTATGTTTAATTTATATTCTTCTATGATAAATATTTTCTAATATCTAACTTACACGTTTTCTTTTCAGAAAAACTCATCTTCAAAACTATTTTAATGTATCCATAACCAGAAAACATTTTCTTATACTTATTTAAATAATAATTATATTCATAAATCACTTTAATTTCTATTCTTAGAAATTATCTTTAAAAATACATTTTTATTTGGGTTTAAAACAGATATTGCGTGAAACATCGTTACTACAACCCAAAAGTACTGGTGTATGAATTTAATAAATACTAATAAATCTCATATACTATATAAAAACATTTCTCTTAGGAGTTTCTTACTATAACAATAGGGTTATAGTCTATGCTCTTTTATTTTTCACGAAAACATCTATTACAACAATAAATGTTGTAACATATGTTTTTTGATACTTAATAGACTCTATTTTTTTATATTTAAGATCTTTGTTTACTTACAAAGAAACTAGTGAGTTATATATGCTCTATAATTTTTTTTTCAAAAAGAACATCTTTTTAACGAAATTTTCATCATATAAAAACAAATTTAAATTTCTTACAATATTTCCAAAAACCCAATATTTACTTTCAAAGTATTGACAATTTTTTTTTAATTCTAATAATTTCATTTCATTGGGGTATATATAAAGTGGATTTTCCTACTTACTATCCTCGGAATATTTCTTCTAAACTAAAGGCTTTTACTCATATTCCTCTTGTATACTCATATTATTCTAAGGCATTACCGTCAAATCCACTTGTTTGAGACAATTATAATTTCTGCAATTATATACACATGGGCTTTCTTATCTACTGAATTTTATTGTACATCTCTAACCTTAGCTTACCTTTCTTTGGATTTCCAAAATCCGAATCCTAAGTGTACAAAATCATTCCTACCATGTGTAGACCTTCTCTATGCCCCAAAAACACACTTCCTTATGCCTAAAGTGTCACTTCAAGAGTTCTATCTTCAACTGTATGAAGAAACTCCTTAAGATGATAACATGCTCCTCCATACTTCTTGGAAAACACCAAAATGTTGTCCACGAATACCACCGCGAACTTACTTAGGACATCTCTAAAAACATGGCTCATCAATTCTACAAAATAGGTTAGGGCATTGGTTAGTCCAAAAGGCAAAACCAACAACTCAAAGAGTCCATTGGGTGTCCTAAATGCAGTCTTATTAATGCTGTCATCAACGACCCTAAGATGATGAAATCTAGTGGCTGAATAAAACTGTGGAATACCGAAGAACCAACTAACTCGTCAAAAAGATCATCTATCCTAGGGAGTGGATATTGGTTCTTTTTTGGGAGCTTGCTTAACTCTCTATAGTCCTCGTAAAGTCGGAGGGAACCATCTGCCTTGGTGGCAAAGTCGACTGGCGCTCTCCACTCCGATATGCTTCTTCTTATGAATCCCTTCTCCCAAAAGCTCACGGATCTACTTGCTCAATTCTTTCCTCTCCCTAGGAGACATGTGCCTCAATGGTAATGATATTGGCTTAGCATACTCGGTCAAATAAATCCTAAAGTCAATCTTTCTCTTAGGGGATAGTCCCCTAACCTCCTCAAAGACGTCTGCAAAATCTTTGACAATAGAAACCGAATGCAACTCTAATGAAGATGAATCGAGGGGATAGAGAAAACTCAACATGACTGACCCTTTCGAGTCGCAAGATACCTTGAGAGTCCTACCACTACAAGTCTCTGATCTAACGACTCTCCTCTCGTAGTCTAATATAGCTCCATATGTGGATAGCCAATCCATTCCAAAAATCATCCCATACACCAAAAACCCAAAATATAGGCGTCGCGGTCAAATTCTATGCCTAGGATAAAAAATATCAAACCCTACAAACCATAGTCAAGTGTGTCGATCCTCCTATGGGGTTTGAAACAACAATGGGGTCTACTAAAGAAATGTCTAAGTGCATACAATCTACTAAAGAACTAGAGATGAAAAGGGTATGATGCTCTAGAATCGAGTAGAGTTCGAATGGGAAAAAATCAAAAATATAAATCAAACTTTCCTACCTTGATTTGGTCTAATGGTGGAAGGTGCTGTATCCAAAGTCTGAATCTGTGCTACAGGTGCGCTTGCTGCCTGCCCCGCTTTCTGCGAACATACTTTACTAAAGTGACCCAGCTACCCACAATTGAAACACCTTCCCTCCATTCCTGCCTTTTTATAGTCCTTTTTGTAATGACCAATCATTCTACAACGCTTACACTTCCCATTTTTCTTGATTCGCTTCTGAGGTCCCCTTTCTTTCCTCTTATCATTCTTGTCCTTCCACCACTTTTTCTTAGAGCTTGTAGGAACCTCTTTAAGTTCTCCCTTCAACTTCCAATTAGTAGATTGAATTCGCTGTCGGTCCTCCAAGCCTAACCGCTTAAACTTTCGCTTCATATCTTCCAACCTAGCTTGTGTCTCCTTGAAATCCTTCGTGCCAGAAAACATTCCGCCCCCTATGCTAGTGAAGTCCTTGCATAGCTTAGAAAAATTGGCTGGTGTAGGTGGATTAAAGGGTGTAGGTGGATTAAAGGGATTTCCACCTACCGGTGTTGTATTGGGCGCTTTCCCTTGCACCTCTGGTACAGTAGCTCTATGGAACCAGTCAGCCATACTATGCGAAGAAAATGAAACTTAGGCTCGAAAGAATCGAAAGAAGATTGAATTGGACTTTGAGGTGATTTTTATAAAAACTCTTTTATACTTTAAAACTATTTCTAAGAGTTATTTTGTGAAAAATACTTTTAAAACAAGTTATTTTGGAAAATACTTTACTTTTAAAATGAAATTTTAGGAATCCTGTAACCTTAGGCTCTGATACCAAGTGAAACACCCCACACCCCTTAACATACCCAAAAGGACACATTAAAAGGCGTGGTGCGTTGTAGGTATAAATAAAACTAATAGAGACTAAGATTCACAAGACAAAAATAGGTAAAAACATCGAAAAACTAAAATAATATCTTTTTTATATAAAAATTACTTAATTGCTTCATAAATAAGTCAAATACGAAATACAACATCCATATCTAAAAACCCATCATGTCTTATGAAATAAAAATTCATAGTCTCAAAATCAGAGTACATAATATCCCTCATAATAAGCCAGTGCACAAAAAAACTAAAGATGAAATAAAAGAAATACATGATAGAAAACTCCTCCTAGAAATCTCTAAGCAACCCCACGTCTACTGTCCTCTCCTTTGATTATCTATGTGGGGAAAAATAGAGGAGTGGGTCAGACTAAAAGTCTGGTGAATAATAGTAATTACTAGAGTCTTTAAGCAAGGTAAATTAATAGACTCTACAACAGTTCTAGCATAAATAAGGAAAACATAGGAAATAAGAAAGGGATAAACTGGAAATAAGTACGAGTAAATATCGCTCGATTTATAAGATAGGTTAACTTTGATTGTTTGCACTTGTCCTTGATTGCGGCTTTGATTAGGCTAAATCCCCAATCTTGTAATTAGGCTGTATCCCAAATTCTACCCTTTTGGTCGGCTTGCTACTCTATAGTACCTTTCTACGGACTAGATGCTATATAACTCCCTACATAGAATGCTAAGGGTAACTACGAAAGATACGCAAAGCACTCACTGTGGACTAGACGACATATAAAGCTCCCTACACATAAGGCATTTATTTACTATGGACTAGATGCTATATAACTCCCTACATAGAATATTACTATGGACTAGATGACATATATAGCTCCCTGCACAGAAGGCATTAATTTACTGTGAACTAGATGCTATATAACTCCTTACGCAGAATGTTACTGTGGATTAGACGACATATATAGCTCCCTACACATAAGGCATTAATTTACTGTGGACTAGATACTATATAACTCCCCACATAGAAGGTTACTATGGACTAGACGACATATATAGCTCCCTACATAGTATTCAGCCCTTCATCCAAACAATATTTAATAGCACACCTTGTCAAATCCCCCGTGATTTGAACATCTACTTATTGACCAATTACTACCACTATTAGCACGAGCATATATGCACGCCTAGGTGGGCCTGCATTTAATCACAACGTGCATGCATTTTTAGTTGTACACGTGGAAATAGATTTGATAGTAGCATCCCCATATTTGAACTCCGCCTAGGCAGAAGCCGCTATTTTTTTGTTTAGACTACAATAATTTCTTCACACTAACTCGGAATCAGGTGAGACTTTGACTGATGAACTTCCATCAAAATTATAGACAATAAGGAACACTCGGATACATAGTGAACGTATACTGTAGTTCTCCATAGTGATTAACAGTTGTACTTAGAAAATAACAGGCTACCACATCCAAATATTTGAACTTCGCCTAGTGTAGAAGCCGCTATTTTTTTTGTTCAGACTGCAATAACTTCTTCATACTAACTCGGAATTAGGTGATACTTCGACCGATGGACTCCCAGCTAAATTACAGACAATACGGTACACTTGGATACTTTATCAAGTATTATGGCATGCGCTTTGCACGTGAATTGTTTGCCTTATAAATTATATATGTTAAATCAGTCAAAAAAATGATTTTTTATTTTCAAGTGATATTAAGATTTGTATATTTGTAAAGAAGTATTTTGAGTTTGTAAAGGCAGTTTAATTTCAAATCCTATTTTTTAAAAGCGTTTTGAATTTGTAAAACATGTTTAATTGTTAGATCCTAATTTTAGGAACGGTTGGATTTTTAAAAGAAGTTTAATATTATATCTTATTTTTAAGCGATTAAGATTTAATAATATAAAGAGGGACATTTTTGGTAGTTCGCGTTGGTACAAAAAAGTGTGACACCAAAGCTATTACAACTATTATTAATGATACGATGTCTAAAGGTAAAATAAGTTTATTTTTCGGGCCTAAAATGAAAATTTGTCCAAATTAGAATTGTAAACATTGGATGTCAAGATATACATGTGGAGGGAAATTTGGAAATGAAAAGTGAAATTGGGCTTCATTTGTGGTGATTATTTTTTGATATGGCCAGTAAGACATTCGATGTAGGGTCTAGTATCAAATTTTTATTTTTGATATTAGGCTGCAACTCAAATGTCTTAATGGCCATAAGTTAACTAATATACTATAGAAATTCGACTCTTGCAATATTTGAATTCGAAATGCTGTAAACATTTTTTTTCATGATGTATGTTTTAAGGTGAAATTTTGATAAATTGAGATATTTTAGGTTAGTGATATTTATCAAAGTTGGGCATATAAAATATATGTACAGATAACAATTGTGATTAATAGAATTCTAATGCACTTAGATCATCACCTCTTGATTTATTAGTGACTTCTTCATATAAGTTTTGTTAACTCTACTTAGAATGAACTCGACTTAATAGTCAACCTAACCAATTCACTTCTGAACCATTGTTAAGATTCCAAAATTTACTGTAGGAAGTTTGAATTGGGAGTATAGGTGTACATATCATAAATGATATATATGAAGGAGTATCCCAGTCATAGCTCGTAATTCTACCTTGACTCTGTTGAACTATCAATCCAAGTGCGCGTTATAATTGTGCCTTTAACAACAGACATTACTTGTAACTTGTACATGAGTTTTATGTTAATGTAGACATACATAGGGTTAATGTAGACATACATAACATAATTTTGAAACATGTTTTAATAGTTGTTTTCAAAAACAACTAAATTTAGTTTTTTCATGGAAAGTAACGAACAGTTTATTACTATGATTACTCAATCTACCTGCTGCCACTTTTCCTGTTGGATATAATCATAAAAGTTTTAGAGTTCATTATAATAATATTTTGGTTTTCCTTTTCAAAGAATTCAATCTTCTTAGGTACACAGTGAAATATGAATACCAAAATAATCTGCACTCGATAAATCAAAATTCAACAAATCATTAAAATAATAAAAGCAAAATTTGAAGACTGACCTCGTGCAAACTAACAACATTAGGATGCTTAAGTAACTTCAAAGTATTAATCTCTCTCTTGATCTGCAGCAACAGTACAATAATTAGCCAAAATCAACACTACAGTTTCATCCAACAATTTCCAAACTATATTCCTTGACTGGCGTTGAGTACCTGATCGTCGATCTTAAGGGACTGTATCCGTTTTTGATTGAGAATCTTAATGGCGAAAGGACGTCCGTTATCGATGTGGCGGGCAAACTTGACTTCACCGAAATTTCCCTCGCCGAGGGTTCTACCAATATCGTATTTCTCTGGTCGGATTCCTTTCCCAACTGCTGCTTCTCTCTCCATTTGTGTACCGAGAAGTGACCAGAACTCCAGTTGAAGATATTGCTTGGTTATTTTTCTTAGTTGGTATGAGATAGTATTCCTAACCAATCTAGTTAATGAAAACCTAAGTGTAATTAACTTATAGCGAAGCGTAATGGATATTGTATCAAAATCGAGTCAATTCCATGGATAATTGGTACTCGTCGTCGCTGTTGAATAGGCGAGGAAATCAATCTAGTTTTTTTTCTAGTGAGTGTGAACGAGAAAGTAGGGCTGTTTAGTTTTAGGAAGAGGGATGAAACTGCAGATGTGAGATATGCAATAGTGAAACTGGGAAAGAGGAAGGGTATATTTGGTACTTCAAAAAGACACCGTGTAAATCAATTCAATGAATTTTCTTTATTAGTAGTAAAGATATAAGTGTGCCCCTCGTCTCACTTCAGGGTTATGTGAAACACCGTGTCCACGGAAAATATAGGGGAATGCTATTTTGTACAGGTCCTACTTACATTTTTGCTTATTAACTTAGATAAATTATTTAAATAAGCTTCTTTATCATCTCTACTTTCTACGCTTATTAATTTATCCTAAGTCTTAAGATAAGCCTCATTCTATTCTTTTTCTTATTATAACCTACGTTATAATCATACTTATTACTTAACCCAAGGTCGAAGTGTGAAAATAAGCTTCTTTCATCTTTTACTCTATTTAGTTATAATTCTAAGTTATAACTATGCCAATTATCTTTAATTAGTCCAATTCTAATTATAATTAGGCGTAATTTCAGTCCAATTCCATTATTTATTACAGTCCAATTCCATTATATATTTCAGTATTTATAATTTAGATCTTATTTTCTTCATTCAATATTCTCACTTATCTAATCCATATTCACGTTTAATTTATTCTAATCCATACGCGAAGAAAAGGAGGAGGAAGAGAATAGACGCTTGCATAAAATCCAAAACGTAGAAAAAGATGTAAATAAAGCAATAAATAACAGTAAATAAACTTAAATACTGTAAATAAACTATAAATAAATAAAAAAAGCTATGCTTAATAGTAATAAACTTTAATTAACTGAAAAAGAATAACTAAAAAGGAATAGACTAGAAAATAGATCTAAAACTAATAAAAAGGCTATTCCAAAATCGTAGTAAAACTACAACTATTGGAAACTCTATTATTTTAAATTACTTAAATAGATCTTAAATTAATTACAATCACTCACCTCCGGTCCTAAGTTCTTTCTTTGATCTTCCCGGATCCACTTGGAGTTGTAAAATAATTTAATTTATAATGATTTTCTTCTTGGAAAAATTATTCCATTTAGGGTCCTTCCTAGAAAGGTGAACCCAATTGGAGAAAACCTAGAATGAGAAAAAGTGTTAGGTCTACGGGCCTATTTATAGGTGTAGAAGTTGATCTCAGACCATTGGATTTGGAGATTGAATAGAATGCAACCACGTTATATGCTGAATAGGAGCCATCAGATTCAAGAATGAAGGGACTGGGTTGGTTTGAAGAATGCAAAACACGTCATAGCCGGTTAAAAAAAATCGTGCCATCATTCGAACGAACGATTGTTCGTTCGCCCCCAAAACAGCAGGCGGGTCGACAGGCGGTCGACCGCCTGGTGCCCAGGTCGACCTGCCGGTCGACCCGCCTTATGTATTTTTTTTATTTTTGCGTATTTTGTTTAGTTCCTATCTTGTTCATATTTGCTCGTTTTCTGATGTTCTATATATGAAAATTGACCAGAAAATTACCACGGACACAATGGTGCAACTCTCATGGCTCAATTCTGATAATTTCACAAAGTTATTTTATTATTTAATTAATTAACGAATTAATTATTATGGGTTACATTTTAGGTTGTTACAACCATGCTTTCACCAATTGCAACAATGCATTGTCATTGCCAATCAGGAGCAAATACAAGACTAAGAATGCTATAACACTTCCCTTTTCTTTTTGAGATATACAACCTTCCTCGGTACTCTGATAAAAACCAAACTTTTTGATATCTTTATCAAAGAATTTATTCTAACTCCTTGAAGCTTGTTTAAGACAATAAATTAATCTTAATGATTTGCTTGCCTTTTCCTCTTTCCCTCTAACTTCGAAACGCTCGGCTACGATATGTAGATAGTCTCTTCAAAGTTACCATTTAGAAATGCCGCTTTTAAATCCATTTCCTATATTTCTTTGTCATGGTATGTGGTGATTACAAGCATTACCCTTATGGACTTAAGAATGACTATAGGCGAAAACATTTCATCATAATCGACGTCTTGAATCCGACGAAATCCTTTTGTAACTAGCCTACCTTATTGGTCTCTACCTCTCCATTTGCATTTGATTTTCTCTTAAAATCCATTTGAAACCAGATGGGTTATATTTCTTTAGGTTCGTCATCCAAAGTCCAAACTTGTTATCATACATGGAATCCATCTTCGATTTCATAGCTTCAAGCCAAATTGTAGAGTCCTTACTCTATAGTGATTATTGTATTGAGATAGAAGTGTCATCTTCTACGACATAGTCCTCTTTCTTGCCTTTCACAGAATATTATTGTAACGACCCGGAAATTTCGAACCCGAAATTTCCAGATAGTTAGAAGAAAAAGAAAGAGATAGAAGAAAGAAACAGAAGAAGAAGAAGAAGAAAAATCAACATCTCACATTCGCAGCGGATAAAATATAATAATAAATGATAACAGTTTTACAAAACAATATTATATCTGTCGATTACATTTTAATACATCAGAGTTACATATTTATACAAACACTGGACAGTTAAAATAACTTGTCCTAAATAAATAACAATATATCACAGTGGAATACACTCCATACGTTCCTGCCATCCAGCTCGCCTCCTGAGCTCCAGAACGTCCTTACCTGAAAATCTGTAATACTCGGTCTGACCCGAGCATTACAACAAAGTAACACCCGGGTCAGGCTGGAAACCAGCGTGAGTAAACTCATCTAACATGAAATTTCAATCCATAGAACTTATTTAAACCCGGGGTAACTCGTACTTTACCACAAGTAAACAACTTATATAGTCATTACTTATTTCACAAAACAATATCTATGTTTCCAACTTATTTTAAATAGTCCATATTATTCCAAACCTGCCTATTGATTTCATATATCAAATCTATAAAGAATTATTGTAGATTACAAATCGAAGTGGTTTCGGGTATTTACTGATACCCGACCCCGGTCTCTTCGAATCAAATGTCATCATAACCCAAGTTATCCAAGTGAAATACAATTCAAACTTAAATACAGGATGTCACTGTTTTAACCCAAACGTATTATATCACATAACACTTTATATCAGAAATATCAATCAATTCAATGTATTTAATCATTAATCAATCATTCATAAGCAAGATTAATCACTTCCAAAAATTAATTCAATTTATCTCTAATTAAATTAATTACTAATCTTTAATCACTTAGATTATCCTTACTTAACATTAATTAATCACAAACCAATTGATTTATTATCTTTAATTATTCATCTTAATTAATAATACTTAATTACAATTAATTATCCTTAAATTAATTAATTATAATCAAATTTATTTAATTAATTTAATTAATCTCACTTATTAAACCTTAATTATCTTAAGATAAAACCATTATCTAAAAAAAAAACCTTAATTAATATTAACATTCAACCATTTTATCTTAATTGACTTTATTTAATTAAAACATTAATTTAGTTTTAAAATACTCATTTAACTTGATAAATTATTAATTTATATATGAAAGTTTAAACTAGTTTTATAATTGTTAAAGTTAAAAATTGTTTCATTTTAAAACTAGGATTCAAATTTACTTTTAATCCACACTTTAAATCTGCTTCAAACTTTGACTTAACACCTGCTTTTCATTTTAAATTTAGTTTAAATTTAAAAATAAAAATAAACACTGCCAGGTTTCAATAGAAACCTGTAATCTAAAATTACTCGAGCCAGACTAAATTGCTCCGAGTCAGACTTTAAAACCTTCGAGTAAAACACTCGAATTACTCGAGACAAACTCGAGTAAAACTACATCCACCCAAACTAACCATGTCCAGATCACCAGAAACAAGTGCACCGTGCACATGCACGGTGCCGCCGTCCATCTCCAGTCGACACCCCATCATCGAACAAGTCAACGATCACCCAAACATCCTCATCAGACCATCAGATTCTCACTATCCACTCGAACTCAAAATCGAGCAAATAAACCCAAACTGGAACTACACTCAAACCTGGAATCAAACATCGCTCTCGAGATTCCGATCATCAGATCACCTGAAAATCTAACAGCACCTTCGCCAACGTCAAAGCTTTCATCTCCCTGAGTCCTGTAGAACTCGATCATCCAGAGGAGTCGTGACGATCAAACATACCCAATCTATCCAAACTAGGGCTACAGACTTCAATCCTCCACCGCAGCTACCACAATGATAAATTCGCCTTTCTGACAATTTTGCCTGACCCTCCTATCACTCAGCTACCTCCAGTGAGAATCACGTCTTCCCCGATCACCTAGATCGCCAGAACCCACCCAAAATGCAAAGTCTGGTCAACCTCAAAATGCTCCCTCATCTTACTTCTAAAAATCGTGATTTTAGGTTTAAAAATCAAGTCTTTGATTAAGATCTCAGATTATATACCTGACTTAATAAATTAGAATATTTGAATTTTTACTTATCTTAAGTTAGCTCTGTTCATTTTAAATTTTCAGAGACATTCAAGTTTATTCTAACATAATTAAAATTTTAAACTTAACTTCATGATTAAACAACCAAATTTTGTTTCAAATCTAAGTCCTAATAAAGTTTAGATCAAGAGGGATTAAATTTTTAATAAAAATTTGAGTCTGGAAAACTAAAACAGAAAACACAGATACATGCACACACTTATACATTCATATATATATATAGAAAAATGCACTACATATATATTCACACAACATATATATTTCCTGATATAAACATGCAACCAGAATCCATACTTAAGTTTTTTAAGAAGAATGTTACTCACTTGTATAATAATTGACCAGAGAATTCATTTCCAGGATAATGAACACCATCAGCCTGGGTTGGTTTCAGAGTCTTGTTTTGATGATCTTAATTGTTGTTTGATGGTAATAGATTTAGTTGCCGTATTGTTTCTAGGTTGCTATATTTTCTCTTTTTCTTTTATAAATACATCATATATTAAATTAAACTACCTTTAAAATTTACTTTATAAACTTTCAAATGTTTTCTATTCTCAGATCCTAGTCTATAATGAAATGCAAATGAAGATAGGAATTGTTTATTTGATGAAGTGCACTGTAAAATAAACAGAGCTGATCATCAGCTATATCACATACCTATATACACATCCATTTACATATAAACATACATACAAATCATTTCAAACCATTTAACTTCTAGACTTCATTCATGCATCAAGTTCAAGTCTTAGATTTTATACTGTTTAATATCAAAATTTACTCACAGTTAATTGATGAGCAGAGAAGTTTTGAAACTGGGTATGCTTGATAATCTTTTGAAAACTGGAAACTTGTTGAAATGATCTTGCCTTGAGAGTTGGAAACTTGCTTTAAACTGAGACGATTTCTTGCTGAGATTTGAGATAGTTGATTTCTTTAAATCTTTTCTGGTTTGATTATTTTTGTTACAGGATTTGATTTCCTGGTTTTAAATTTCTCTGGTTTTTCTTGAGAAGGATGAAAGAAGATTATACATTAGCCTGGTTTAACATTTTGATTTTTATTTTCATCAAAAACTTAAAGAAATAAGGTTGCCACTTGTATTATTATGCTAACACTAAGATAACAAATGTCAATGTATGTTATCCTTAGCTTCCACTTGTATTTTACATGTAAATGATATCTTTATGTGTTTTCATCTTATATTTCCATAAATACTTTTCTCTTATGTTTATATTACTTAAAGAAAATGTTATATAAGATTTAATTATATACTAAGTAACCATATATATATATATTAGCATTAAAATATAGAGTTTATTTAAATAGCTTTTGGAAATCATCATGTTGAACTCAAAACAATAGCTTCCTAATCATAATATAAATATATATATACACACTTGTGTATATATGTATAAGTATACACTAAAAATTCTCAATATTATAAAGTTTGTACATGTCTATTTCAAATTTGTTAATTTACTATAAGATATATCATTTCCAAATATTCATAATTCAATATTATTATAGCTCAAATCCATTTAGATATCTTTATATTATCACCTCTTCATTTGTTCACTTATAAATCAGTATTTTATTAATTCAATCCAGCTAATTATCAATTAATAGATGTCCGAAAAAAATCCGGGTTATCACATTCCTCCCCCCTTAAATCTTTTCGTCCTCGAAAAGGAACGAAACTAAAATTTATTAAAATACTTAATATCAGTTAACTTTTCTCTTTGAACATTTTTAACTCTTAACTCTTTTTATTTAAATTCTAAGATACTTTAAAATCTATATAATATTGTCAAAATAGTTTATAAAAATATCATTTTATAACTCGATGTTTCAACAAATCCATCATCGTTTTCACAGAAATTCGGTCATACGTTGATCAGGCGTAGGACTGAAAATCTGTAAATACTCAGCAGACCCATTTCAACATCCAGTGAAAATATTCGGAAAATAATTTTATTGAAAATATAGAAAACAATTTTGAAAATAGAGGAAATATCTTTGGTGAGAATGCTCTGGAAATCATCACCCCCATCCATGGTCACAGTTACATCACGGGTTACGTTGCCATCGCAGCAAAAGTCCATGTAACTGATAACAGCATGGAACCCACAACAGATCGCAGTTACATCCAGGGTTACGTTGCCGTCGCAGCAAAAGTCCATGTAACTGTTGGCTCTCAGCGGCACACACGATTTCGCTGTCAAAATGAAACTCCTCCACATAGGTCGCAGTCTACCGATATAAAATCAAACGCAGACTGTTGGCTCTCAGCGGCACAAACGACTTTCGCTATGTTACCATAGTGTCACAGTCTACCGATATAAAATCAAACGTAGACAGTTGGCTCTCAGCGGCACACATGACTTCCGCTATGGTCTGCAGTAGATCGCAGTGACATCGAGTTAAATTGTTGTTACAGCATAACTCAAATGCCTCTGTGGGCACCAGCCCCTCGACTTTCGCTACACAAATAATCCTCAGGAACTAGTTTTGTCCGGACTCCTCACAGGATCAACTTTAGAAACCCCCCTTGGGGCTCAAGGCAGTACCACCCAGTGGTACTCCTGAGAAGTTCATTTCAAGGAAGCGCCTTTTTCCCCAGAGCTATTCTCAAAACACTTTATACTATATACTTATAGTATCTTCAAATCATACCCTTTATGATTTATCAAAATCTCCTTTACACAAAATCGATTACCAAAATCGATAATTCTCAAACTAGGCTTTTCAAAATCCAAAATTGATTTTCCCAAAAATCAAAAGCCTTTCCCAAATTCATAGGTTCCCAAAACCTTTTCCAAAATCATTCTCATAAGATCCTTTATATATATATATAGATATAGATATATATAACTTTTAAAATCTTTGGATCATTTCAACTTTGTATAAAACCTCCTTTATACTTCAAATATTTCAAAACCCTTTTCTTTTAGCAATAGATTCAACAAGGGAAGATTTACCTTATACAACAAGGATATATAACTTTATTTTATTCCAAATCAAATATTCACATTTGATAAATCTTTTATAAAGTTATTAACCATATTTCTTTTCAAAAACCATTTTACAGTTCTTATCCACAAATCTTCAATATCAATTTCATTCAAATCCGTACGATGTACACATATCATCCGTACACAATATCAATCTGATCGCTCAATCGATCACACAATTTCACTTCCGAACTCGAATCGTCCACCCGACTTCCTAGTGCGGACTCAGATCTGGTTTCTTGATTAGAAATCGTCATTCTCCTTGCATAGTCACAACTATGATAGAGAATATCCAGAACCAATCAAAAATCCATATCCAGGTTCGCCGTCGAAAATCGAGCGAAAAATCCCAACTCGGATCGATAATACTATCTCGAAATTCTGTGTTCGAATCTGGATCAAATCACTATGCGAATAGAATAATATACGTATATCCTACGTATTTATATACGTATTTATCTTTGTTGGTTATTATCCAAATCAATTCTCTTTTCTATTCACATTTCCTTTAATTCCATTCACTTATTCTCAATTGCTTCCATTTCAAATTGAGTTATTACTTCAATTACAAACAGTTTGAATTCTGACCAATTTAAATTTAAACAAATATCTTGAAAAAGTTTTAAAATAGATAAGTAGTTGAAAAATAGTTATTAGTTTGTAAAATAGCTATAAAATAGTTAAGTAGGTATAAAATAGTTTAATAATTGCAAAATAGTTTTTAAAATAGTGATTAGATATAAGTAACTGAAAAATAGTAATTAGTTTATAAGACAGTTTCAAAATAGTTAAATAGTTCCAAAATAATTGTAAAATAAGTATAAGATAGTTTGGGGTTTAAGAAGAAAGATTGTATAGTAAATAGTTTGGAAACATATACTTGTATTAAAACAATTTGAAAATAATCCAGAGCCAAACTGTTTAATTTCCCAATCTCCATTTCCAATTAATTTCCCATTAATTCAATTTAAATTTCCACTTCCATTTAAATTGACTCAATACTTCAATTTCCATTGAATTTTATTCAATCCCAATTCAAGTTGAATTAATCTTAATTCCTTTCCAAATTTCAAATCAAATTCCATTTGATTTTAAACATATTCATTTTAATTTCAATTTCAAATTATTCAAACTAATTTCAAATTGAATCCACTTAAATTTCAAATCATTTCAATTTCTATATGAATTAATCCCAATTCCCATTTGAATTTTTGAACTCATTCAATCTTCAATTTTTATTTTAAATTAATTCAATTCAAATTTTCCATTTGAATTTTAAACTTATTCATCTTAAATCACAATTCCCATTTATTCAAATCAAATTCAGTTTGAACTAATTTAATTTAAATCTTAATTTTAAACTATCTCGAATTATATAAATTCGAGTTAAAATTTTTAAATATTGATTTAATCTCTTAAGTCAAATTAACCCTTACTTTTAAATCAAATCAACCTTTATTTTTAATTTGACAACTTAAATCTTTAAACCATTTAATTCTGAATCCAAATTCCAAAATTCCATTTTAAAATTATCTTTACTTAACTTATTATAAAGTTCAAATAAGGATTCAAAAATAATTAAATTTCAGATTCTAATTTATTATCCATTTTCAATTTCCAGATCTCAAACCCATTTTGAGATCACTCATAACTCCCATTTAAAATCAACCATTTAACTTTCCAAGTTAAATTCCAATTTCATCTTGAAATTTCAAATTCAAGTTGTTCATTCTAAACTCTTTTAACTTTCCCTAGGTTAAATTCAATTTAATCCAGTCAACTTTATCCAATTTGAATTCCCATTTCAAATTTAAACTTTATATTAATAAACTTTCCCTCTTAAATTCAAAAACTTATCACTTTGGGTTTTCATATCACATTCCAATTTAAAACTCAACACTAAGTGTTTATTTCAAATCATCATTGGTATTATATATATTCCTCATATATACATTTTCTTTACACACCAAGTTATACTTTAAATTTTTAAACCACCTTTGGTTTTAATTCAAAACAACTTCTTTAAAACAATTTCAAGTTTTCTGGATTTAGATTTAAAATTTCACAATTTTAAATTCTCTTCAATTCCAATTTATAAGTTATACTCACTTAAATGTTTACTTCCCTAAACATTTCATTTTGCTAAATCATTAACAACATTCATTATTAAACACAATTACCATTTATGATAATAACCAAGATTATCATATCTAGAAACCAATTCATTATTACCTTTATTCTAGATAACATTTCTACAAATTCAAGATTTTAATTTTAGTTTGAATTCATTTCAAACTTATCTTCATTCAATTTTAATTTGGCTTTATTTCTATTACCACTTAATTTAATTCCAATATTTTAACAACCAATTACCTTAATATTTAATAGAAATAAATATTATTTTATATATCAAAATATATTCTTATATAAAATCATTTAAAATCCTTATATAAGAAAATAACAATTACGCTCTCATATATATATATATACACTCAACTCGTTCTAGGGTACTATTGACCCTATCCTTAACGAGTAATCCCAACAGAGCCAAGGTTCTCGCTTAACCTTCTGCTCTGATACCAAATGTAACGACCCGGAAATTTCGAACCCGAAATTTCCAGATAGTTAGAAGAAAAAGAAAGAGATAGAAGAAAGAAACAGAAGAAGAAGAAGAAGAAAAATCAACATCTCACATTCGCAGCGGATAAAATATAATAATAAATGATAACAGTTTTACAAAACAATATTATATCTGTCGATTACATTTTAATACATCAGAGTTACATATTTATACAAACACTGGACAGTTAAAATAACTTGTCCTAAATAAATAACAATATATCACAGTGGAATACACTCCATACGTTCCTGCCATCCAGCTCGCCTCCTGAGCTCCAGAACGTCCTTACCTGAAAATCTGTAATACTCGGTCTGACCCGAGCATTACAACAAAGTAACACCCGGGTCAGGCTGGAAACCAGCGTGAGTAAACTCATCTAACATGAAATTTCAATCCATAGAACTTATTTAAACCCGGGGTAACTCGTACTTTACCACAAGTAAACAACTTATATAGTCATTACTTATTTCACAAAACAATATCTATGTTTCCAACTTATTTTAAATAGTCCATATTATTCCAAACCTGCCTATTGATTTCATATATCAAATCTATAAAGAATTATTGTAGATTACAAATCGAAGTGGTTTCGGGTATTTACTGATACCCGACCCCGGTCTCTTCGAATCAAATGTCATCATAACCCAAGTTATCCAAGTGAAATACAATTCAAACTTAAATACAGGATGTCACTGTTTTAACCCAAACGTATTATATCACATAACACTTTATATCAGAAATATCAATCAATTCAATGTATTTAATCATTAATCAATCATTCATAAGCAAGATTAATCACTTCCAAAAATTAATTCAATTTATCTCTAATTAAATTAATTACTAATCTTTAATCACTTAGATTATCCTTACTTAACATTAATTAATCACAAACCAATTGATTTATTATCTTTAATTATTCATCTTAATTAATAATACTTAATTACAATTAATTATCCTTAAATTAATTAATTATAATCAAATTTATTTAATTAATTTAATTAATCTCACTTATTAAACCTTAATTATCTTAAGATAAAACCATTATCTAAAAAAAAAACCTTAATTAATATTAACATTCAACCATTTTATCTTAATTGACTTTATTTAATTAAAACATTAATTTAGTTTTAAAATACTCATTTAACTTGATAAATTATTAATTTATATATGAAAGTTTAAACTAGTTTTATAATTGTTAAAGTTAAAAATTGTTTCATTTTAAAACTAGGATTCAAATTTACTTTTAATCCACACTTTAAATCTGCTTCAAACTTTGACTTAACACCTGCTTTTCATTTTAAATTTAGTTTAAATTTAAAAATAAAAATAAACACTGCCAGGTTTCAATAGAAACCTGTAATCTAAAATTACTCGAGCCAGACTAAATTGCTCCGAGTCAGACTTTAAAACCTTCGAGTAAAACACTCGAATTACTCGAGACAAACTCGAGTAAAACTACATCCACCCAAACTAACCATGTCCAGATCACCAGAAACAAGTGCACCGTGCACATGCACGGTGCCGCCGTCCATCTCCAGTCGACACCCCATCATCGAACAAGTCAACGATCACCCAAACATCCTCATCAGACCATCAGATTCTCACTATCCACTCGAACTCAAAATCGAGCAAATAAACCCAAACTGGAACTACACTCAAACCTGGAATCAAACATCGCTCTCGAGATTCCGATCATCAGATCACCTGAAAATCTAACAGCACCTTCGCCAACGTCAAAGCTTTCATCTCCCTGAGTCCTGTAGAACTCGATCATCCAGAGGAGTCGTGACGATCAAACATACCCAATCTATCCAAACTAGGGCTACAGACTTCAATCCTCCACCGCAGCTACCACAATGATAAATTCGCCTTTCTGACAATTTTGCCTGACCCTCCTATCACTCAGCTACCTCCAGTGAGAATCACGTCTTCCCCGATCACCTAGATCGCCAGAACCCACCCAAAATGCAAAGTCTGGTCAACCTCAAAATGCTCCCTCATCTTACTTCTAAAAATCGTGATTTTAGGTTTAAAAATCAAGTCTTTGATTAAGATCTCAGATTATATACCTGACTTAATAAATTAGAATATTTGAATTTTTACTTATCTTAAGTTAGCTCTGTTCATTTTAAATTTTCAGAGACATTCAAGTTTATTCTAACATAATTAAAATTTTAAACTTAACTTCATGATTAAACAACCAAATTTTGTTTCAAATCTAAGTCCTAATAAAGTTTAGATCAAGAGGGATTAAATTTTTAATAAAAATTTGAGTCTGGAAAACTAAAACAGAAAACACAGATACATGCACACACTTATACATTCATATATATATATAGAAAAATGCACTACATATATATTCACACAACATATATATTTCCTGATATAAACATGCAACCAGAATCCATACTTAAGTTTTTTAAGAAGAATGTTACTCACTTGTATAATAATTGACCAGAGAATTCATTTCCAGGATAATGAACACCATCAGCCTGGGTTGGTTTCAGAGTCTTGTTTTGATGATCTTAATTGTTGTTTGATGGTAATAGATTTAGTTGCCGTATTGTTTCTAGGTTGCTATATTTTCTCTTTTTCTTTTATAAATACATCATATATTAAATTAAACTACCTTTAAAATTTACTTTATAAACTTTCAAATGTTTTCTATTCTCAGATCCTAGTCTATAATGAAATGCAAATGAAGATAGGAATTGTTTATTTGATGAAGTGCACTGTAAAATAAACAGAGCTGATCATCAGCTATATCACATACCTATATACACATCCATTTACATATAAACATACATACAAATCATTTCAAACCATTTAACTTCTAGACTTCATTCATGCATCAAGTTCAAGTCTTAGATTTTATACTGTTTAATATCAAAATTTACTCACAGTTAATTGATGAGCAGAGAAGTTTTGAAACTGGGTATGCTTGATAATCTTTTGAAAACTGGAAACTTGTTGAAATGATCTTGCCTTGAGAGTTGGAAACTTGCTTTAAACTGAGACGATTTCTTGCTGAGATTTGAGATAGTTGATTTCTTTAAATCTTTTCTGGTTTGATTATTTTTGTTACAGGATTTGATTTCCTGGTTTTAAATTTCTCTGGTTTTTCTTGAGAAGGATGAAAGAAGATTATACATTAGCCTGGTTTAACATTTTGATTTTTATTTTCATCAAAAACTTAAAGAAATAAGGTTGCCACTTGTATTATTATGCTAACACTAAGATAACAAATGTCAATGTATGTTATCCTTAGCTTCCACTTGTATTTTACATGTAAATGATATCTTTATGTGTTTTCATCTTATATTTCCATAAATACTTTTCTCTTATGTTTATATTACTTAAAGAAAATGTTATATAAGATTTAATTATATACTAAGTAACCATATATATATATATTAGCATTAAAATATAGAGTTTATTTAAATAGCTTTTGGAAATCATCATGTTGAACTCAAAACAATAGCTTCCTAATCATAATATAAATATATATATACACACTTGTGTATATATGTATAAGTATACACTAAAAATTCTCAATATTATAAAGTTTGTACATGTCTATTTCAAATTTGTTAATTTACTATAAGATATATCATTTCCAAATATTCATAATTCAATATTATTATAGCTCAAATCCATTTAGATATCTTTATATTATCACCTCTTCATTTGTTCACTTATAAATCAGTATTTTATTAATTCAATCCAGCTAATTATCAATTAATAGATGTCCGAAAAAAATCCGGGTTATCACAATTATAGTACCTTTTGGTGTGTGAGGTTAATAATTTCTAATAGGTTGCATGTTTTCATATAATGATGAATTTGATTCTTCTCCTGCTTCATCCTTTGTATTTACTTATCGGATCTCATCCAAGTCTACTACTTTGTAGTTAATTCCTCTTGATAGAAATTCTTTTTCTAAAAAGTAAGCATGTCAGGAAAAAATAACATTTTGCTCCTCGGTGTTATAGAAAATATATTACATGGAATTTTTGGGATATCCTATAAGTTTACATAGCATTTATCTTGCACCAAGTTTATTCGGGGCAACATTCTTAATGTAGACCAAGCAACCCCACATGTCTAATTGAAGTGATGTTTCTTCCCATGTCGTATGGCATGTTAGACATACATTTAGTAGGTAACAAGTTTATCATATACGCTGCAATTTCCAACTCATATCCCCAATAGGAAAGAGGTAACTTGGCCTTACTTATCATGGAACAAACAATATCTAATAGGGTTTGATTCCTTCTTTTGGAAGCACCATTGTGTTGTAGAGTATATAGTGGACTAATCTGAGAGACAATCCTATTTTTCATCAAGTACCATTAGAGCTCTTGTCAGACATACTCGCCTTCTCGATCTGATTGGAGTATTTTAATTTTATGATTCGTCTGATTTTCAACCTCGTTCTTATACTCTTTTAAGTTTCTCATAGACACAAGATTCATACTTCATAAGATATACATATCCTAGTCTCAAGAAATAATCAGTAAACATTACAAGGTAAGTTGGATTATCATTTTTCATTATAGGCATTATGCCACATACATCGATATATATAAGGCCCAAGAGTTTGTCAACTCTTTCGTTCTTCCCCTTGAAAAAGTTTTTGGTCATTGTTCCTTTAAGGTGTGACTCACATTTGTCAATTGATCATAATCAAATAAAGGTAGAAAACCTTCAATTTTCGATTTGTGCAGTCTTTTGTTGCTAATATGACCTAGCCTATAGTGCCATAAGTAACTATTATACTGTCAACAGAAGATTTATTAACAACACATATATGACTTAAATCGAGTACATAAATTCCATTATTAAAACACCAATGCAAATTTTATTTCCACCAAAAAAAATGTTCATAACACTATTATCACAATGAAAACTATATCCAATCTCAAACAATCTTGATAGTAATATTTTTCCATATATAATGTTCATAACATAAAGAAAAATATTCAAAATCAAATCAAATCCACTTAACAAAGTCAAGTGATAGTCTCCAACTACAATTCATCTACTAGAGATCCATCAACAACTTAAAATCTCATTTCACCCTTCGCTACATGTCCTTTGCTCTTAAGTCGTTGTAAAAAATTATAGATATGATTTCAATATCAATATCTAAAACATACATAATTTATTGATTGTAAAAAAAATTAATCATAAACGACCTCTAGGAGTAGCATAAACAATTTCCTTATTTTCTTGGCCATCTTTAAATAGTCCGGAAAATTGCGTTTCCAACGGCCCTTCTTGCGACAATGATGACATTCACCATTTATCGGTAGGAGAATCCTTCTTACCTTTCTTAGAACCTCACTTATGTTTTTTCAAACCTTTTAAAGATGTTGCCTTACATTTCAGCTAAAATCATGTTGTTCCTTGAATAATCCCTCAACTGACCTTAACATATTGAGTAGCTTAACAAGGTTTATGCTCAACTAGTTCATACTGTAATTCAATGTGAATAACTCAAACTATGAAATTATCGTGCCTAGGATAAAATAAATGTGCAGTTCATTGCTTATTTTAACATCTTGCTCCGAAAGTATCAATATAACCTTTTACGGCCAAGACAAATTCCTCAATGCAACTGCCCTTGGGCATCTTCATGTTAAACAACTACTTGGTAATCTCGTACCTTGTTGAGTGAGATTACACCTTAAATAAAGCTTCAAGGCTTTTGAAGATTTTGTGGGTGGACTTATTTTCATGTTGCCTTTGCAATTTCTTGTATAATGAAGACAACAACAAAACTTGAGTGATTTCGCAGTTACTTACCGAAGTGTATAAGCTTTTACTACCACAGGATCAACGCCTTTAGCGGGTTTTCCTTTTAAAGGTTCAGTGATAGACGACCATAAATGCTCGTACATGAGTACTGCATTAGTTTCTCTTAGCTAATCAGTATAGTTTGTTCCAATGAGCTTATCATTTTTCCGAAAATAGTATTTGGTGTTTCATTTTGCTGCAAATTTATTTTAAGTAGATTAAGACAATTTATACATAGATGTTTTATTTTTGAGAGAAATGTGTAATAATCTAAAGTAGAATAGAGCACACACACACACAGATATATATATATATATATATATATATATATATATATATCACCAAAAATAAAGGAGTCGCCAACATGGCAGGTAAAAATCAAAACATATAAACGAAAAAGTCTAAGATAACAAATCAACTACACAAGGTAACTTCTCAAATGAGCTCCAGCAATGCCACCGCCCATTACACTTCAGTATCGAACTCCAGCAAGGCCATCGCCGATAGTGAGCCTAAACCTATACCTCTAGAGAAAACTAAACAAGAATGTAAGAATAATACAATACATATATTTGTATATAAATAAAATTTATGTACATATATATGCATTGATTAAAATAAAAGTAATAAAACTAGAGCTTATACTACATAGCAGCAACAAACATATAATACATGCAAGGCTAATAAAAAAGTCAATCTCAATAAGCAACATTTGAATTTTCTTCTATGTAATGAGATAGTGGTCATGAAATCAAAAGGCATATATTTGTATGAAATATGAATTTTTGTACTTATATGTTTATATTACTAACGCTATGTTCCTATGAACAAAAGTACATTAGAATAATCCATAAAATCATCATTTGAATTCGAATAAATGCTAGTGCTAAAGTTATTATTATTAAGAATATTTATTTTTCGTTTAAATAAATGAATGCTTTTTCTAACCTTATTAAGATATTCTTTAAAATGAATATTTTTTGCCAATTTATATTTTGAATTTGAGATCTAATTAAAATAAAAAAGAGCGGTCGTCATTACCAATTTATTAATATGACTATTATTATTATTAAATAATCTCTGATTTCTTTCAAACCAAATAAACCAACAAATTATAGTAAATAGAGTGTGTCCAGTAAAAATCTATATTCACTTTTAACCTTAAATCTTAAATTATTCCAGTAAAAATCACAATCAGTTACCTTAGTTGTAAAATTAAGTTTAAAAATTTTAAGAGTATTATTAAGAATGTAATAAGTATCCTTACATTCGTAATATATATGATTAATATTTTCTAAATACAAGTTACAAAATGTACATTTATTATCAATTGGAAAATTCTTTCTTTTTAAAAGTTCAATGGTATTTGGCTTCCCATGAATGATCAACCACATATAAATCTTAGCTTTTGGTGGTGCAGTTGTTTTCCAAATAATATTAAAAGTGTTATTAGTAATGCCTGGATAATTGAGAAATTTATATAATGAGTTAGAAGTGAATTTCTTGCTTTTATCCCGATCCTAATCAATAATATCATTTTCATTATCAATATTATATAAATTCAATCTTGCACATAAAAAAGCATATTGTCTAAGAGCTATACCTTCTAACATTCTATTAAAACTAAAGTTCCACAGGGGATGATGATTATTCTATGAAAAAACATCCTTAATTAAAGCATTTTTAAAGTTACAAATTTCAAAAAGTTCTATAAATTCAGCTCTAAGTGGAATGGTAGATATCCAATGACTATGCCAGAAGGTTGTATTATTTCCAGAATGTACAATCGTTTTAATACCAAGTTTAAAAATATCATGACATTTTAAAATTGATTTCCAAAAATTAGACAAGTTATTATTAACATTAGGTATAGTTTGATATAAATTATAAATACCATTATAAACGTTTAGAGATACTTTCTTTCTAAACAGAATTATCATTTATATCCTTAAATTTCTTTAACCACTTCCCTAGTAAAGACATATTCATGTTATGTAAATTAGTAACATCTAATCCACCCTCCTCTTTCGATTTACATACAGTGTCCCGGTTAACAAAAAATTTTAAACTACAGTTTGGATTATCACCACTCCGTAAAATACCCTTCTTATTTCATCAATTTTATCTATCACCCAATTTGGAAATATATACATAGACATTTAATAAATTGGAAGTGTAGATAAAACAAAATTGATTAGAACTATTATATCCGCCCTCAATAAAAACCTTCCATTCCATATGGAAATTCTATTTTTAATCTTATCTATTATAATTAGCTAGTCATCGTGTTTAAGTTTAGTTGGTCTAATAAATAAACCAAGATAATCAATAGGGAAGTTCATGGTTTTACAATTTAACGTATTAGCTACTAACCCCTAAACCTTATCGACGTCATTTAACACTAAAACCGAACTTTTATTAAAGTTAATTTGAGTCCTCTAAGTAGTTCAAAATTGTATAAAATGAATTTAAGTGCAATGACATGTTTAGGTAAATGTGAAGTAAATACCATGGCATCGTCCGCAAATTGTAGTACGAAAAGCCCATTACGTGTAATTCACTACTTACGTTCCCTAAAGTTCCATTTCCAACAACTTTTATAATTATCATAGCGAAAACATCAGCGGCTAGATTAACAGAAGAGGCGATAAAGGATCGCCCTGCCGTAGACCCTATTTTGATTGTACTTTATTCCCAAGCACCCCATTAACCATTATACTAGAATTACCGGTTTTAAGCAATGTCATAATCCAACTTATCCATCTACGACTAAATCCTCAAGCCATTAACATATCTTTTAGGAAATCTCAATAAACTGAATCAAAAGCCGCAAAATCGAGTTTTTAAAGTGCACATGTAATGTTATTCTTACAACGGTGATTACTGAACTCTTGAACAACTGCAGCACCATCCATGATGTTTCTACCCTTAATGAAAGTGGTTTGTGAACAACCAATCAAATCATTCATTATTATATTAAGCCTATTCGCTAAAACTTTAGAAGTAATTTTAATTGAACAATTAATCAATGAAATTGGTCTAAAATCTTTCAAATTATTAGCACCGATTTGTTTTGGTAATAGAATGACGTTTGCAAAATTAATTCTTCCTAATTGTACTTGACTATTATAAAATTCGTTAAACATATTAATTAAATCATATTTTAAAACATTCCAAAATTGTTTGTAAAATGAAATAGGAAAACCATTAGGTCCTGGAGCTCTATTACTAGGCATATCATAAATAGCATTCAAAATCTCCTCTTCCAAAAAAGGATTATCAATATCGTTAAGATTAATTCTAGACTCGATAGGATATAATTCATTCCATCTAGCGTTTATTCTATCCTTATATTTATTACCAAAAATATCCCTATAGTAATCCCTTTGATCAACTAATTCAACATTATTCACAAAAATAGAATTTATTGTATTACTATGTTTTCTACCGTTAGCCATGTTATGAATTTTTTTTGTATTATTATCTCCTTCAATAATCCATTGAATTTTAAACCTTTGTTTCCACATAACCTCTTCTTTTTCTAAAATTGAATTAAGGTTCTTCTTCTAAATTAGCGAGTACATTATGCTCCGCCAAATTAAGTTGTCTAATTTCTTCAATCTTATTAATTTTAGTGAATATTAGGCTCAGATTCCTAATAAGTTTCAAAATACACAAAAATCCCAGCAAAAAAAGTATGTAAATTAGGTCCCTAGAATTAAGTTACTAAGTAATTGCATATGGTTATGCAATTATTCACTGAATAATTGCAGACATTTATGCAATTATATCCAAAAGTTGCACAAATTTATGCAATTTTTTCGGTGAATAATTGCGGAAATTTCCGCAATTTTTTTGGGGAATAATTGCGGAATTTTCCGCAAATTTTGAAAAAATTGCGGAAATTTCTGCAATTTTTCAGTGAATAATTGTGAAAAATGTCTACAATTTTTTGATATAATTGCATAAATGTCTACAATTATTCACTGAATAATTGCATAAGTGTATCCCGTTATTCGGTAACTAATTCTAGGGACCTAATTTACAAACTTTTTTTACTAGGGGTTTTTGTGTATTTTGAAACTTATTAGGGACCTATGCCAAACTGTCCCTTAATTTAAAGCATTTCATTTAGTAAATTTTTTTTTTAATTTTAATATTTCCAAATACGTTCTTACTCTAATTTTTAAGAAAATTCCTAAGACATCTAAGTTTTATAACAAATTTTTTTGCTGGGTTACCCGTATTTCTAATATTATAAAATTCATTGATATCCATTTACTATTAATTGATTAAGAGAAACTGGATTCTAATAGCCACATTTTTACAAATTTAAAAGTTTTATTAACCGTTCTATGATAATCGCACGTAAGTATGGTAGGGCAATGATTAGAATACATATAAGGCAACCCAGTGACTCTACAAATCAGAAAATTTTTCGATCTCATCACTAATGAAGATCATATCTAATAAGGCCATTGAAGGAATTTCCTTAGTATTAGCCCAAGTAAATTCTCTATTAGTTAGTGGCAATTCTATCAAATTACTACTAATAATAAATTTATCAAATTCTTCCATAGTTGAGAAATCAACTTCCCGAGGTGATCATTCTCCTAAAAATCTCGTAACATTGAAATCCCCTCCCATAATCTAAGGACCAGGAGAAAATAATCTAAATTCTAGACATTCGCTTCATAGAACTCGACGGCCAATCTTCGTGTTTGAACTATAAACGTTAGTTATATTTAATAAAGAATTATCAATAAGGTTAATGAGAATAATATGTAAAGAGTGTCGTTTAGTAATATTTTGTAGGAGTTTAAAAGAATTTTCATGCCACCCTATAAGTAAACCCCTAGAAGTGCCAATTGAAGGTAAATATGCCCAATGACAGAAATGATAACCACCCAATCTTCTGTAAAAATGAAGATCAGGACATTTTATTTTCGTTTCCTATAATAGGGCGATATCAATAAAGTAATCCTTAAAAAAAGCTCTAATTCTATCACATTTATCTAAATCATTATGACCCCTAATGTTCTAACTAATAATCCTCATGATAATCCTGATGATCTAACCCTCTCTAGCTCCCTACTCCTAATATAATCTATATCTAACTAAACATCAGTGAACTCAAAAGTGATATTCTCAGCTAACTGACAATGCTCTCTAGTTTTAATCTACCTAAAGCATAAGTAAAGTAAGTACTACCTAAACCAGAGATCATACCTGAGCCTGAATTCGTAATGCCATTCAAAGCACTCGAATCAGGTAACTCATCTTTTGGTCGATGAATGCATACGAAGAACTCTCGCACTATGCCTAACAACTCCACAAGATGCCATTGATTTCCTTCGTCTACCTCTCCTCGATGATGTGGATAAAATAGCTTCTTCATTTCAACCATCGGTAATTTTAACATTTTTGAATATCGCATTCCTTTCATCATTATAATTAATGTTTTAATATTATTAGATAGGTTAAATGCCATATTTCATTTATCTAATAAGATCTCACTAGACTTTTATATTTTCAAAACCCTAAGAGAAAACATAGAAATCTTTCGATTTCTCTAGTGGGCTTTAGGACTCGCTTGCCTTGGGGTTCTGACCTTGAGGGTGCTCAACAAATCAAAGGCCTACATGCAATGGACAACAAATTATCGGTTGTATCATATACAACTCCAAACCTATGATCTTTGTCCTAATCTCATCTCAACCTTAAGGATGATCAACAAATCAAAAGAGATCATTCGATCATAGCTACCATTTAATGATAGCCTAAGTATAATGTAAGAAACTTGAGGAAGATCAATGAATATGTGCATGTATCTTACCTTGTCTAGGCAATATATTAATAATACCATACATAACATCTCTAGCTTGGGTTTACTTGATAACTAAAGAGTATGCAAGTAATCTATTAATATATAAATGGTAGAGGATAAATTTATACATTAAAGATTCATAATCTTTAATATATTAATGATATGGATATTTATCATTTCAATCCATAATAATTTAATTTTACGGGTATATATCATTTCAACCCGCAATCCCAAAATTTAAAAATCAATAAAATCACTTGGGTTTATCATTTCAACCCTTAACAATTTTCCCCTAATCTATAAGATCGTTCGGGTATGTATCATTTCAACCCATAGGGATTTCCTAAACTAACAGGGAACTTGCAGTGTGCGAACGATTGAATAATAATATAAAATAGCATAACATATCAATTACAAGCATGGATCATAACTAACAATTTAAAATATAATATATATGCACAACGTGTTATGGTGTCATATGTCAATTAACATAGGTTAGCAAATGAGATGATAACATATCATACTTAACAATTATATCACTAATCAATTCAAATTTAAAAACATATTTCAATCGTCATTTCATGTAAAATCAATTTACTAAACATAAGAATGTTAATCGTGAGTGATCGCTCACCTTTCAAGGCTAGAGAAATAACAAAAATAAGATGCGACGATCCGTGGATACGGACACGAACTAGTGCACATGGACACACACGCACACGGCGAGACAGCGACCAAGCTAGAAAATTGCTGCTGTAATCTCCGGACAGCAGCGAACAAAGCAAGCTAGTGACTTGAATTTGAAAATCAATATATATATATATAATATATTTCTCTTTTTTCTAATAAAATAGAAGAGAAGGCTAGAAGTTTTTTTTGGAGTTTGGTTGCTCGGCCAGGGGCTATGTGCTGGGTTCGACTCGGTGGGAAAATGGTGGATGTGGGTGGATGTGGTCGGAGCAGTGAGCAAGGCTGTGTGCGAGGGAAGGAGGAGTGGTGGGGTGTTTGGCAGCTGTCAGGTGGAGAAGGGATGTAGGCTTCGGGTGATGAGGCTTGCGTGTAGGAGCAAGGGCTGTGGTAGAGGAGGTAGGCCAAGTCAATGTTGTGTGGTGGTCAGAAAGGGAAGTGAGTGCTCGGCAGGGTGGTTGGGCAGCTAGAGGGTGTGATGCGGCTGTTGCGTTCGATTGTGGCGAAGTGAAGGCTTGGGGTTAAAGGTGGAAGGAGTTAGGTCGGAGGCAGTCAGGGTAAATCGAGGCGAAATGGCGATCGAGTGGGTGGAGGATGCGGAGTTTGGCAGAGGTTCTGGCGTTTGGGTTGGCTGTGGGAGAAGGGGCAGATCTGGTGATGGGAATAGAGTGGAGGAGGGTCGTGCGGCAGGCTGCTATAGGTGATGGAAGGCGGAGGAAGGTGAAGCGATATGCGACGTATTTGATGAAGGGGAAAGCGGATCAAAGTTGGGGAGATGGTGAGATTTCAGGGAAGAGGGGAGGAGAACGAGATAAGGAAGGGTTTCACAACCAAAAATATACAAACTTTATTTTATATTTTTCAAAACCAAGTCACAGAACCAAAAGAGAAAGGGGAAGAGTACTGGAAACGAACGAACCAGCATATTATAATTAAATGGTAGGAATGGCAATAGCCAAAGGTTGAATTCATAAAATAATAAAGGCTAGTGACCATAGGTTTTCTCATGGGAAACAAATGAATGGACACAGGGAAACCTAAAAGGCTCAAAATGGGTACCGATACGGCTAACCGTTTCGCAGATTTCGCCTCATACCGGAAGCCGAAATGCACAAATGAGTATACTACAAAGATCAGCGCAATGAGACGAACAAGATGGTACATAGATATTAAAGACACGACCAACCTATCAAAACTCAATTTCGCTGCCAAAAATGCTGTTAAATCCCTGAAAATAAGATAAACAGGGCTGAGCAATCCAAATTTGGCGAAACGAAATATGACGTCTCACTCAGAAAATGATTTACATTTTTCTTATATAAAAATATTCATATTTCAAAAATGTTTTATTTCTATTAAATTCAACTGGTTTAAATTTTTAAATTGAAATTTCATAATAGAACAACTTTCATATTTTCCGATAAAAATCTGCCACATGCTATGTTTAAATAAACGTATTCCAAATATCAAATTTTCATTGCAAAAATTTATTGTTTATTTTCATGAAAATTTTTAGTTAATTACGTTATTTAAATCGTTAAAATTTTCGGATCGTTACAATTTTAAATACAAAGTTTGAATGTTATTTAATTATTAAATTAAGTTTTAAAAGTTCAAACCACTTTATTTCTAAAGATTGGTTTTGTTTTCAAAAAGCAACTCTCTTTAAAACAAATATTTTAATCCAAGGAATTTCTTTGTCGACTACCCTTAAGTAACCCCAGTTGAATATGAAACCCTATGATACCTGTTTAGCAGAATAAAGCACCATTCTACTAATTAAATTATATTAACATCTGTTTAGAAGAATAAATCAGTGTTCTGCTATAATTCACCAAATAGATTATGTTTATATCTATTAGGTGGAATAAAAACCTAACTTTTTATTATATTAACTTGGATATGTGTTTAGTAGAATAAATCCCCATCTACTACTATAATAATTTGGACATACCTATATGTTGATTAATTGTTCGTTATTGATCCCTTTTAGATATCTGCTTGTTATGCATATATCCATGTTATAACTTGGATAATTTAAACTCAACTAAATGAACCATTTTGGTCATTAAGCGTCTTTCTGATTTTTGTGAAATCGATCGTTTTAAATATATTTTAAATAAATATTTTAAAATAAAGTTATTGCTTATTTATAATGTTTAATGTTTGCTATCATTTTGAATATGATATTTGAAGGATAATCTACCAATTATTTTATTTAAAGGTGTTTTGAAGTAATTCGATACTTTTCTAAATGATTGTTTAAAATCATCATTTTTTTAATGTTATTTTAAAAAAATTAATGAAGAATGCTTAAATAATAACTTGTTTATTTAATAGTGGTTTTAATAATTGATTGTTTATCAAAGGAACATTTTTTATTAAAGTTCTTTAAGGAAGTTTTGTTTTAGATAAAGAAAGTATATAAATGAAGTTCTATAAATGCTTTTGTATATTTAAAATGAAGTTTGATAAATGGTTTTGATATTATAAAAGAATTTTATAAATAAGCTTAGAGATTTATAAAGTGTTTTCATAAATGGATTTGGAATTTAGTAAAGGAGGGTTCAAAAATGGAAGAGATTTATTAAAAAGATTTATAAAAGTAATTTATAAAAGGATATGAAATTGGATTTCCTTAAACCGACCTTCTTAATTTTTGTGGTATGGACATTCGTTCCACACTTAACACTGAATGAATATTGCTTGAGGTTATTTTTATCTCTAATTTAAATAACATTTTGTTTTTTTATCTTTGATATGATTTGGAAATGAGAAATCTTTCACAACCGTTTTATGAATGTTTTTGATAAATACTTTTGAAAAGAGTTTTAATAAATGAAAGATTTAGTTTGAGGCTTAGTGGTTGCTATTGGTAATTAAATTTCTAAATTTGTTGTTGGTTGTATATTTGATAGTTAAATGATCGACTATCAAATCTGGACCAAAATATAACTCCAGAAATATCTATGAGAAACACGTGAGTTATATGGCATAGTCATATTCGATGATGCTTATAAATCTCATTTTGTTCTCCAAGGACAAATGATAGGGAGATCTGTTCACTAAGATGGTTAGGGCGCGATCCCTACTACTATGTATTGTCTAATTATTTCCAAAAGAACTGGGGTTGAGTTTACCGGAACTATCGAATGTTGTTTCGTAGAGACCGGGATTGGATAAGGATAATTTATCAGAAAACCACTTCGACCTAACTCAAGCATTTTGAATAGAAGATATCTTGAAGATGATTGAAGACGGAGCTTTCGAAGTACAAGGGCTACTTCCTACTAATCCTAAGGGTGATTACCCAATGGATGTAGTAGAGGTAGTTCCTTTGGTTTCGTTCAAATCCAGAACGAACTTGTATGGATAAATGCTAGCACTACATTGCTACTTGGAGGGTAGTGTTAGCATTCCAAAATGGTTTCTATATTAAAAGGTAATCGTAGCCTCAAGCCTCATTAACTGGGAAAATGACTAAAGTAGGGACATGCGGTAGGGCAATGTGGCTCGCTCCCATTAAGGTATGATCATCCCAAGATCTAGTGTCAAGTCTCTATGTATGCTTCGAGGCCCATTATTGTTGTTCGATCGCAACCAAGGGGTGATCATATTCGTCGCAATCCAATAAGGGGCAGGGCCGGTCCTGAATAGAAGAGGTGCAAAGTATTGTCACATCCTAACATTTTATCTAGAGGTGTACAGATTCGGTGGGTAGACCCATAGCCTTTCATAGTTGGAATCCATTTTCCAATACAAACCTTCGGACTTGATTATATACCTATTATGCTGGAATTTAATTAATGGAACAATTTCGGCTATGATTAGTATGTATTTGTATCCTAGACATTATTAGAATATCATTGGACTTTGTATAGAATGTTTTGGTTATCATAAGGAAAAACCCAATCCGTGTATATGTACGGCGTGGTCTTACGAGATACCTTTGATTTTTTAAGGATTTTACAAGTTATAATAAATAAAATTCCTTGTGATTTGAGTTCTCACGTTGGTTTTACTGGACTGATCTGGGCGTTTTTTTCTTATAATGCTCAGGTCATCCTGAGCATATTTTCTAGATTTAGCTGGATTCTTCGGAGCTTTCAAGAGACAAGCTGGATTCTCAAAGATGTATTCATGTATCTTACATTCTTCCGTTGTTCTGTTTGTTTTAGTTGTAGTTATTAAATTGTAAGCACAAGCGCTTATAATTTTTCAGGCTGATAATAGGTTGATGTACTCTGATGTTGTGTATAATAAAGAAGAATTCTTTTTGTAAAGACTTGTACAAATTATATATTACTCATCAAGTTTTTTGAGATTCTATTCTTCCTTTTTCTTTCTTTCACCCCCAATGGCCTGTCTTTCGGACAATTAAATGATCAACACATGAATGCCGAGGATATATTAAGTGTCATCTTTGGGTGTAAGAAAGGCAGATCATTACAATGTGGTATCAGAGCATAGGTTGAGTGAACACCTAGGCTTTGGTGGGGTAAACTCATTTGAGATAGGGTAAGTGAGACCTTAGAATGTGTTCAGGTGTATATATTGACTGCGTATTTGTTAGTGCTATAAAATGTTTTACATTGTATTGATTTATCGGTTGAGTGACTTATGAATTCTGATCGAGACGTGGGGTACCACGGTAGCAGTATGGGTTTTCTAAATACTGAAAGTAGGCACATCAACAAAGTATCATTTTGAAATTTGGTAAATGAAATAATTTTACCTAGGAATATATTTTGTATATAAAGATATAATTTTCAAATAAAGTATAGTTATGTATAATGTGATTGTTGTAAGGAGTTGATAATATTTTATTACTATCATTTAGTGTTCGTTTAGTCATGCTCGTCTAAATTTGAGTATTGACTATCGTTTGATTTATTAGTAATTTTCCTTTTTCCATCATAGGTTAGGTAGATAAAATTTGTGGGAACATTGAAACCAACACCTTGTGTATTAAGTTTCACGTTTTGACTATAAGGCGTTCGCTAATAATGTTGGGTAAGAATTGGATTTTAATAAAAGTAGTTGGGTAGTAATAACAATACGATAAGTATGTAGATTCTACGTAGACCATTTTTCTTTTTCACATAATTCTCGATCCAAGATTTGAGTACATGACTTGAGGGGTTTCACACTTTCCGAAGAAGGAGTTATCACTCGATTTTTGACGGCGAACACTTGGTGAGGGTTCTTAATCTAGGAACAAAGTTTTATATCATAGTATATAGCTATATAGGGAGAACGGAGGTTTCTAATTAAGAAGCCTGATTACAGTTCGCATAGAAAGTCGGGTGAGCGTTGCTAGTTCGGAAATAAAAGCTATATATTCGAGTGAGTGATCAAATTAGATTTTGCATAGGAATGATCTATGTACATCATATGGACCGATGAATAGGGTTAAGTGTTTCTGGGTTTAGAGCCGTGGTAAATTCGAGGACGAAATTCTTTCAACGGGGGAGAGTGTAACGACCCGCAATTTCACCACTTTAATTTGCAAATATACAATCAACTTTATTATAATAGATTTTATAAAAATAAAACACTTTTAATTAATAAATAATGATGGTGAAATAGTTTTTCAAAATCTGTTTACAAAATTATATAGTTCGAAGAAAATTCTCAAATTTTACCAGAAGTTTTTTTCCGGACTTTCGACTTTTCGTCGAATAAAAGTTGTCGAAAACATTGTAAACCCTAGAGTATAAATATTCACATACATTTATAAGTTAGGGTTATGTATTATAGTAGTACACACACACACACACACATATATATATATATATATATATAGGATAACATATGTTGTATTATATAACTAAATGAAAAATAAAATATCGTATCACATGAAACATAAGTACTAAAACATGTTTAACCATGTCAGGGCTTGGAAAAGGAGGGGGGACATAAGAGTGGGCTGAGGTACATGAAGGTAAGGTAGCATGGTGATGTGGTAAGAGGAGGTGGAGGGTAGAGGACCAAGGGCATTAAGGTAATTTACTTTGTTTCATACTTATAAATACCCATTTCATTCCTTCAATTTGCCTCCTCTTCCTTTTACCATATCTTTCTATCCTATCTATATGGAGGATTTCTTTTTATCAAACCATATAAAATTTCATTGGCTATAACTTTCATGTGTACCACTTCTTCAAATTTTGAGCTTAGTCATGTCCAAATCTCATTTCTTCCAGACTCGTTTTCGGACCCATAGTTTCATGTCCGAAAATATCTCTTCTTCTTTTGACCATATTTCCCTCAAAACAGATCCAAATGGAGTGTTTCATTTTTTGAAATTGTATAGAAAATAATTTCCAAGAACTTTCCCTTTGATAACTTTCCAATATTCTGTGAGTATTTTGTCCAAAAATCAATTGGAATATGATCCAATTTTTGGATTGATATTTGTGAATTCGATGATAATCCGAAGTCCCTCCACCATTCAAGGCCGAGCTCCACCACTTTGGGCCGTGTGGACCATACCTTGGCCGAACCATAAAGCCACCGTAAGGCCCCAAAATCTTGTTCTTACCAAAGTCAAAGCTAGGATTTAGGTTAATCTGAAGTTCTAGTTGAAGTTTGGAGTGGTTTGGCAGCTTTTGAGTGAGTATAGCTCACGAATTTATTTAAAAGTTCTAATTTTGAATTATGGTGTATATTTTGGTTGCTAAATCATAGCTTATTTTGTTAATTATGATGTTGGATTGTATGTGTACATATGTGCTTCGATGTATGTTGGTTATGACTTAGTTTAAGTATGAAACTATGTTATGGATATGATGTAATTTTAACTTGAAGTTATGTGTTAAATGTTAGTAAGGTTAAAATTAGAATCTTGACATGTTGGATTTTGTGATAACATGCATATAAGTTTGTGATCTAGCTTAGGATTTGCTAAGCTAAAGAAGTTAGTGTTTAAAGTGGTTAGTCGCGACTTCAAAATCCTTTGGCAACTTACTTTTTAGAAATGTTTTATAAAGTTCTAAATCTTATCTTTACTTTCCAAAATATTATATTAAGGTATAAAAGTGCTTAGTGTATAAAAATAAGAAGTTTAAAGTCAATTGTTATGTTTAACAAGTTTTGAAATTTATAGGTTGTATAGCGATAGGCGCTACAAATGCAGTTCGTAAGACGAACTCTTTTTGCAAATTAAAAGTATTTTCACCTAAGTATATTTTTGAAAAGTGTTTTCAAAACATATTATAAGTAATAAAAAGTAATTATTATTTAATTAATTATTTATTTAGTGATTATTTAATTAATTAATTTAATAAGGTAATTAGTACTTAATCATTAGTTAATAAGGTAATTAGTACTTAAGTGTTAATTGCATTAATTTTAACTAGTTAATTAATTAAAGGTTAATTATAATTTTTATTAATTATTAGGGATTAATTATAATTTAATTATTTATTAAAGATTAATTTTTAATTATTTATTTATTATAAAAGGGTTTAATTATATAATTACTTACTAGTTTAGTTAAGATTTAATCAAAGACATAATTAAGATTTAAATTATTATTTAATGAAGTTTTAAATCATTATTTAATAATTAGTTAGAGATTAATTATGGATTAAATATTTATTTAAAGATTTAATATTATTTAATTATTTATGTAAAGGGTAACTATTATTTTATTATTTATTTAATAGTTAATTAAGGTTTAATTATTAATTAAAGAATTAACCATTTTAAATAAAGAGTTTGAATGTTATTTAATTATTAAATTATGTTTTAAAAGTTCAAACCATTTTATTTCTAAAGATTGGTTTTGTTTTCAAAAAGCAACTCCTTTTAAAACGAAGATTTTTAATCCAAGGAATTTCTTTATCGACTACCCTTAAGTTTCCCCAATCGACTATGAAACCCAATGACATTTGTTTAGCAGAATAAAGCACCGTTTTGCTAATTAAATTATATTGACATCTGTTTTGTAGAATAAATCATTGTTCTGCTATAATTCACTAAATAGATTTTGTTTGCATCTATTAGGTAGAATAAAAACTCATTCTGCTATTATATTAACATGGACATGCGTTTAGCAGAATAAATCCCCGTCTGCTATTATAATAACTTGGTCATTTACCTATATATTGATTAATTGTTCATTATTGATATCTTCTGCATATGTGCTTGTTATTTAAATACTCATGCTATAACTTGGATGATTATAACTTAATTAAATGAACTATTTTGGTTATTAAGCATCTTTTTTATTTTTGTGAAATCAATCATTTTAAATATATTTTTAATAAAGATTTTAAATTAAAGTTATTCCATGTTTATAATGTTTATAGTTTATTATCATTTTTAAATATGATATTTAAAGGATAATTTAGAAATTATATTATTTAAAGGTGTTTTGAAGTAATTCAGTACTTTTCTAAATGATTATTTAAAAATCATCATTTTATTAATGTGATTAAAAGATAATTTAATGAAGAATGTTTAAATATAACTTGTTTATTTAAAAGTGGTTTTATTTTAATTATAAAATCTATTATTTTAATATTTAAAATTAACTGAATATTTTCAAATCAAAGTGGTGAAATTTCGGGTCTTACACTCTCCCCCACTTAAAAGAATTTTGTCCACGAAATTTTATCACAACTCTAAACCCAGAAGTAATTTCTGATCCAACAGAGTGCTAGTGCTTGAACCATTGACCACGGGCAATCGAATAACAGTTGAACTGAATTGATTTGAGCTTAATAAAATAGAGAACTGGGAATGGAAATTTTGGCCAGCAAGGTATAGAGATGGAGGCTCCAAATGATCAATATCAAATGGAGGAAGAGATGTTAAATAGAGGAAGGATAGAAGATAATTTGGATCCTATAATTTAATCAATCTCCTTTAATCTAAGCCATTGAAAACCAAGCCATCTCGCCCGATATTAGAACCGCCTATAGCACATGCTTGCTGCCGAAATGACCAACCCCCATGATGGGCCTTAAACCCATTTAGAGCCCGAATGAATATTTTTCATTATAAATCTAATTTAAAACGCTTATCGATATCGTATATCGACTAATGTATTTGTAACTTTTATAAATACATTTAATATTCATTTATCAAATCAAAATCAAATTTATAAATATTATTTAATTTAATTAATTTATAACGATTATAAATTAATTGAATCATTTGGTCAAAGGATAATTCATCTTTTTTAGTTGTGTGACTCGTTTGGTGTAAATTTAGTCAGCGATCAATATCGAACTATTCAAATATTAACCTTTACATGTCGCTTAGCAGGTGCTATGACATTTTGGCTAAATTTCTGGCTTACTTTGTTTCATCAAAATCTAATTTTACTTTATTAAGCATTATCCAGTTATGATTTTCATTTTTACCAAATCTATTTGTCAAAACTATATCATTTTGAACTTATGGAATTGGGTAGTGGTCAAAATTCCAATATCGTCCATACTCAGCTCTATAGTCCAAATTCAAAGTGCTTGGTTCAATAATAACCATTATTATTAACCGAACTGCTCTGGCAAGAGAATTTGACTTTGAGTTGACTTTACATGACCGTGATACTAACCTCAAATAACCGAGGAGAGGAATACTCTCTTGAATAGTGTTTCACTTCCAATGCTTTCACTCGACCCAACTATAAACGTTCGATGGACGTCGTGCCATGATTTAACTATTGTCAAAGTAAAGCTTCCATATTGAAGATCAACTATATTCTCAAGTCAAGAGAATCATGTAACAATTGCCACATCGATATTTTCTATTTGACCTTAGTTATATTAACCAATAGCAAACTATTGATTGAGTCATTCCATAGTTATCCAATAGTTATTAGTACGTAACCCTTTGGTGACCTAGCAGCCATGAGTAATACACTGCCTAACATTTGGAGAGCGTTCCATACTCTAATCCAAACGGATGTATTGATATCCAATCTCAATACATCTTGACTAGGAATATTTAAAATGGTATATTTCTTTTCATTTTGGTAAATTACTCACGATTATAACACTTTGTAACTACTATCACAAAACATACATGTTGGGAGTGTTTTCGCCTACTACCAGACCAAACTCCCCTCTTATGCATGGCCGAACCAAACCCCTTCCTAGGCATAACCGAACCAGCCTCTGCTTCACTGCCTACCGAACCAACTACAAGGTGCCTCTACCGGACCAATCCCTAAGACCAAGGATGCCGAACCAGCCCTCTACCGATCCAGAGCTACCGAACCAAAGCAGCCGAACCAGCCTCCCTCAGGCCTCACCGGACCAGCCATCCACCGAACCAACTCCTTCCACTCCTCCCACCGAACCAACTCCATCCACTCACAACCGGACCAAGGCGTACCGGATCAACACTGCCAGGCCAGATCGCATCAGCCCAGGCCCACCAGCAGCTATATACATCCAAGACCCCTACCACCAGCCTCACTCTATAAATAGAGGGGCAGGGGTACGACAATGGGGGACAAGTTTGAGAGCTCAAGCACGGAGAGAACTTTCAAACAACTTTCTTTTACTTGTATCAAAGCTTTGTACTTGTAATATAAAGGAGAGAAGAGAAATAATATATAAAGTGGACGTAGGCACATTCTGGCTGAACCACTATAAATCTACGTGTCTTTTTACAGTTTAGCCCCTACTTTTCACATATTTGCATAAATCACCCAAATCACTAAGAACAACATAAGAACTACTAAATCATACGACTTTGAGGTGTTTGTCCATTTTTTGTGCAAACATTTTTGGTGCTTTCACTGAGAACTAGAAGCTCGAAGCTTCAGCTTCATCCACTTAACATTTTTCCTAACAGCATCGTTCGCCACTTGGAAAACATGCCTCCCAAACAGAGAAAAGATGTTAACAAAGGAAAAAACATCGCATCCAGCAGTCTTCCAGATCCAGCTGTCACGAATCAAGTAAATCGTCCTCCTACAACAGCAGTAACAAATGAAGGACAGGCTAATCCGACCACTCCTGCCACAGAACAGCCCGCAGCAATTACTAGGGCAGATTTAGATAGGGTTGTGGTTGAAGTGACTAACCGCTTCACTTCCCAGCAGGAAGCTTTGGTGGACCATCTCATGTCACGCTTAAGGGATGATGAAGAATCCAACCGCAACACTGAATCATGGGGAGAATCCCAGTCCGGAGGGTCTCGGAGACAGCAAAGATCTTCCTTCTTCGAAGGAGCTAACAACAGAAGCGGCCATGGTAGGAGCCGAGACCGAGCACAGCCCGAAGTTAGGCCTGAGGAAACGCTTGGAACCGAACCCAACGGGGGAGGTACCAGGCGGAGGTCAACTGTAGCTGAGCCTGTCATGCTGCCTAACCACGGAAACGCCAGTGAACGGGGCCGAGCTAGAATCCAGCCTAAAGTTGGAACCGAGGAAGTGCTTAGATCAGGACCCAGCAGGGGAAGATCGAGGCAAGGGCCAACTGTAGCTGACCCTAGCATGCTCCCAGAAGACCAAAGGCAGCCACTGGAAAATATGAGAAATGATAGACGATACCATCCCTACAGGTCATCTGGGCGGAATCAATCCCACAGAACAGAACCAAACTCATTTCAATCTGCTCCAAATTCTGATGAAATGATGGCACGCTTATTAAGAGAGTGCGTCCAACGGGAGCAAAGAGATCGAGGGATAGGCGCTAGGGTAACCAGCCCTTTCGTCCGCAATATCGAAATTGGTATCACCCCCCGAGAAAGGAAGATGCCAACAATGGAACCCTACAAAGGGACCTCCGACCCCATTGTACACTTACAGAGATACACACAGCATATGCTCATGAGTGGAGCGACAGAGGGAGTACTGTGCAAATGCTTTCCACTATTCTTAGCAGATCTTGCTACCTCCTGGTTCTGTCATTTACCCCAGGGATCCATCAGCTCGTGGGAAATGTTGAAAGAAAAGTTTATCGGTCAGTTCCGCATTCATGTGGAACAACCCAAGGACGCTTATTCCTTATCAGGTATCAAACAGAAACCTGGAGAGAAACTGCAGCAATACCTAACCCGATTCAATGCCGCAGCGGCCGCAGTCCAAGATGCCGATGAGAAGCTTATCCTAATGGCCCTTTGTAGTGGTGTGCATCCGGACACTAAATTTGCTAGAAGGTTGACAAAAGAAAAACAAGCTACTTTACCCGATTTCTTCCATGAAGCCGGGAAATATATGAAACTTGAAGATGCTGCTACTGAGAGGCAGACAGGGCAACAAAATAAGGCGGTTCACGGCCACACGCCCGCTGTAGCAAGGGACATTCGAAGAAATGATTCTAGAGACAACGCTGGGGGCAAGAAGGGAGAAAAGTGCCTGTATCGGCCAGGACCGAGATTTGACACTTACACCCCGTTGAATGAAACAGTCGAAAACATCTTCCTGGCCACTCAAGACGAGGTTAGATACAAACGCCCCCCGCACAAGAAGGCATTAGATAACGCAATTAAATCTGGAAAATTCTGCCGCTTCCACGAATCCCATGGGCATGATACCAACGAATGCCATCATCTCAGAGACTTGATTGAAGAACATATCAGAAGAAGGAAACTAGAACGCTATGTAAAAAGTCAGAACAGGACTCCAGCTCCTGCCAATGAGAACCCAAGGCTACCCTCACCGAAGATCGGCGGAGGAAACCACAACACTAGCGGCTCTAGTCAAGAGAAGATAGTGGTCCATACCATCTCGGGAGGACCGCACATCGCCGACAGAAGCTGGGCGGAGATGGAAAGATATGGAAAGTCGCTTAGAAACAATGAAGACTGTGTTAATTCTGTTATAGAAGAGCGCCACCCGAAGCGGAAAGAAAGTGATGACATCACATTCGGTAAGCGTGACCTAGAAGGAAGGCAATACCCTCACATGGATCCCATGGTTATCTCTGCCCGGCTCGGTCCCACCGAAGTTTACCGAATTCTAGTAGACACTGGAAGCTCAGTAAATATCTTGTTCAAACATGCATTCGACAAAATGAAACTATCAATGAAGGATGTATCTCCCTGCAATAAACCACTACACGGTTTCACTGGATATGCAAAGATGCCCCTCGGGCAACTGGACCTCTTTGTTGAAATTGGAAGTCATCCCCGCTCCGTTGTGCGGAAACAGACATTTGTGCTAATAGAAAACCACTCGGCCTACAACGCCTTCTTAGGAAGGCCAGCCTTGTCTGACTTCCAAATTGTCCTAGCCCCATGGTGCCTAAAGATGAAATTTCCAATAGACAATGGAGTAGGGGAAGTAGAGGGAGACCAAGACGTTGCTCGAGACTGCTATGTAACAGAACTTCGCAACAATCTCAGGAAGGATAAAGGGAAGGGTGTAGAGGTTGCCCTCTGCACAAAAAGTTTGGAAGCATAGCAACTAAAGAAAGCCCCTCCTCTTCGATATACCAGCGATCCTTTCAATGAATTAGACCCCAGGGACAAAGAGGAGGAGGCCACCGCCGAGCATGCAAAGGCTATGGAATTTGTATCTGTAGACAAACATGACTCGAATAGACTATTGAAAATTGGGTCGCAACTAAAAGCAGAGTTGAAGGAGCAACTCATCGACTTTCTCCGCCACAACTTGGATGTATTCGCATGGTCACACGCTGACATGACTGGAATCTCCCCCGACGTAGCATGCCACGTACTAAACATCGATCCTACCAAGGCGCTTGTAAAACAAAGAAAGAGAAGTATGGGGGCAGAGCGATCAGCAGCCCTCGATGAAGAAGTAAAGAATCTACTTGCTAATGACTTCATACGAGAAGCCATCTACCCGGAATGGATCGCTAACCCGGTACTGGTAAAGAAGGCTAATGGGAAGTGGCGAACATGCATTGACTTCTCCAACCTAAACGACGCCTGCCCAAAGGATTGCTTCCCACTTCTCCGAATCGACAAACTTGTAGACAGCACAGCTGGGCACGAGCTCTTATCTTTTATGGACGCATACTCAGGATATAACCAAATCCCTATGCATACCCCCGATCAAGACCACACTAGTTTCATCACTGACCGGGGTTTATACTGCTATAAGGTCATGCCTTTCGGACTTAAAAATACAGGAGCCACCTACCAGCGCCTCGTCAACAAGACGTTTGTTGGATTAATAGGACAAACTATGGAAGTATATGTGGATGACATGCTGGTAAAGTCAAGGAAAGCCGACGATCACGTAAGCCACCTAGGCGAGATGTTTCAAGTACTTCGCCAGTATGGAATGAAGTTGAATCCTCTAAAATGCTCCTTCGGATTATAATCAGGAAAATTCTTGGGATTCATCGTCCATGCCAGAGGGATTGAAGCAAACCCTGAACAAGTCCGAGCGCTAAGGGATATCAAGATACCTTCCACTCGAAAGGAAATGCAAAGCCTGAATGGAAAAGTGGCCGCTCTAAGCCGATTCATCTCCAAAGCAACGGACAAGTGCGTCCCCTTTTTCGAAGTTCTAAAGAAAGACAAAGGGAAGTTCGAATGGACTAACGAATTCTTAACCGCTTTCCTTAACTTAATTAAACACCTCCAGAGACCACCGGTACTCTCGACTCCAAATGAAGGCGAAGAGTTATACCTATACCTTGATGTGTCATCTCACGCCCTAAGCGCTGCCTTGGTAAGGGAAGACGACCGCACGCAGCGGCCAGTTTACTTCGTAAGTAAGAGGTTTACAGGGGCAGAAGTCAGATATCCTAAACTTGAGAAACTAGCGTACTGTTTACTAATCACATCACGGAAACTGCGTCACTACTTCCAGTCCCATTCCATCAAAGTTCTGACCGATCAACCACTGAGGCAGGTACTCCATCGTCCCGACACTTCTGGGCGACTACTTAAATGGTGCATTGAACTAAGTCAATATGATATCACCTACCACCCTCGCACCGCCATCAAGGGACAAGCCATGGTCGATTTCATTGCAGAATTCACTACTAATGAAGGTAAGGAGCAATCGTAAATAGCGGAAGACATCAAGTGGAATCTCTTCATGGATGGTGCGTCAAACGAACAAGGCTCGGGGGCAGAATATAAAGCAGCAATAGCAGGATTAGAACTTGCCTTAGAGATTGGAGTCAGTTCTTTATGTCTTCATAGTGATTCTCAACTTGTGGTAAATCAGATACTACGAGAATTTCAGACTCGAGGAGAACGACTCGCAACATATCTAAAGAAGACTAAGCGGCTCCTCGATCAATTGGATTACTATTTGATCAAACACATTCCTCGAGTAGAAAACCAAGAGGCCGACGAACTGGCAAAACAAGCTAGCATGAAAGACGGCGCCATTTCAGGAACAGTAACTGTCTCAAGGCAACTAACCCCGAGTTTTGAGCAAGTGAATCTAATAGCTGCAACCGAAGAAGAAACTTGGATGACTCCCATCCAAGAATACATACAAAGTGGCACACTTCCCGATGGGCGTAATGGAGTCAAGAAAGTCTTGAGGAAAGCTTCCCGCTACACAATACAAGAGGGCACCCTCTATCGGCGTGGCTTCTCTAACCCCTTATTAAGGTGTGTCGCTGGAAGGGAAGCCAAGGAAATCTTATCCAACATCCATCAACGAAGCTGCGGAGATCACATTGGAGGGCAGACTTTGGCAAAAAAGATACTCCGATATGGATATTTCTGGCCCACCTTAAGCAAGGACGCCTTAGATTTCGTCAGAAAATGTGACAGATGTCAGAAGTTTGCTAAGATTCTGCGGTTACAAACAACTGAGATTACTCAAATGAACAGCCCTTGGCCCTTTGCAGTACGGGAAATTGACTTGATTGGCGAATTGCCAATGGGCCGAGGCGGGGCCAAATATGCTATAGTAGCAGTCGACTATTTCACCAAATGGGTGGAAGCAGAACCCCTAAATAAGGTATCTTCAGCAAAAGTTATTAACTTCTTGATCAAAAATGTTATATGCAGGTACGGAGTCCCATTCAAAATCATATCGGACAATGGACTTCAGTTTGACAGCGAGGAGTTCGCCAACTAGTGCCAAGGGCACGGAATTCACAAAAGCTTCTCATCCGTAGCTTATCCCCAGGCAAACGGACAAGTCGAAGCCGTCAACAAAGTTCTCAAAACTCTAATAAAAAAGAAACTCGAAAAGTCAAAAGGCGCTTGGGTGGATGAACTTCCTACGGCACTGTGGGCTTATCGCACATCTTTCAGAACATCAACAGGGCATACTCCTTTCTCTTTGGCATACGGATCGGAGGCTATGCTCCCAGTTGAAACCATCGTGCCTTCCCACCATAGGATCCACTATAACCCAGAAGAGAACGAAGAACTCCTTTACATGTCTTTGGATCTAATTGAGAAGAGAAGAAATGATGCAGCCCTCAAAGCAGCAGCCCTCAAGCAAAAAGTGGCAGCACAATACAATTCCAAAGTCAAGCATCGTACCTTACGAGAAGGGGATCTTGTCCTCAAGCGAATCTTCCCTCGCCCTGGAGCACTAGATCCAATCTGGGATGGTGTAATTCATAAAGATCTCCACAATGGAGCTTATATTTTGTCAACAGTGGACGGGGAGGTGTTCCAGAGGGCATGGAACATCCAACACCTTCGTCGATACTTTTCTTAACTTGTATTGCCCATATGAAGTGAATTAACAAAGAGAATCAGTGGACGTAGGCATTTTCGTGCCGAACCACTTTAAAAAAACTTGTCTCTTTTTAACTTGTTCCTTCATATCTTTGGCTGCTTGTTAACTTTATCCTTTTCTATTGAACAAAATCCTGTGCAAATAGCATTTTCATTCAAGGCGCTCCACAACGCGACTTCTCCTGGACAAGACCTAACAGGTACTATACGAATCTATGCCCTCGCCAATGGGACACTTTTGCTCCGGCATCCCTCTGCTGCGGGTTAACTCATTGCTCGCGACGGCCCTCAAAGCCAACTGTAATGAGCCGATTATAAGCCACCGAGAAGGCCGACTATAGCCGAGGCAGCTTATTACGGTGTTCGGCTCGCCGGCAACTGTGAACCGATTATAAACCCCAACATAAGGTGTGGCCAGCCAGGGGTAGTTCACGGTTGACGATCGGCACCCACGCTAGCCGGCTACAGTAAATCGAATAATACCCACAATTACGGGCCATAATGGCCCGGGTAGTTACTGTGCGCGATCTCGGCTCCGATGTGTCTTAAGTGCAGCTGTGGTAAAAAAGAATTAACTCCCCGCGAAGGCGTAAGATGGGTGACAAATGTCTCAAAGACCCACAGCTAGGGAAAGTGACTACAAAGCCCGTTTGCCATGAACTTAAGCACATCGAAGGCCTTCCGTGATTGGAAGTTTTACTATTTCACATATTTCAATTCTATTTAAAGAACTTTTCTCCTATCCTCTATAACAATCCCTGAAGTACAGGACATAGAGTAGAAGATACTCACCAGCGGGAATGGGAATTCACGGTTGGATAGCAGGACATTCAACTGAGCTCCATCCTCGGTCATACAAAAATATTCAAAACTGCCATCTACAATTAGAACATGAAAGGCTGTATTTTCTTCTTTTATACAAATTCCTGACTATAATTTATTCATACATCACACTAGCATTATAAGGCATGAAATTATGCTTTAAGCAAGAACTTGGCATTAAACACAACTGAATTACAAGCATATGCATAGCTATATTTCTCATACAACATGTGAAAATAACAAAAGCATTCAAAAAACGACGGAATCAGCTTAAGTTAAAAAATTACACGTCAAGAATAGTGTTGTTTATTACAAGTAGCATAATTACAACCTAAGAGTTACGTTACTGTTTTGAGACTAACGTATACAACAATGTCAAGCCCACCAAAAGATATCCAGGTCCAATCAAGGAGCCGGCCGCGTCGGAGTTTTATCCTTGCCCTGTTGCCCACCTGTCCGTTCAAAGAAAGAATTCATTAGTGATAAGCAACCAAGTTAACGGAAAGACCAGAAAGGAAGACTTACCAACACCTGCTTTTTGACCATCCTGGTCATCATCCTCTACTTGTACACCTACCTCCCCCGGCAACAGCATGCGCGCTCTATCAATCCCAAAGGAGCGGGAGATAACATCAAGCTGCTCGCCTTTGAGAAAGCTTGGAAAACAGTCGGGAGGTGAGTTCAGAAGCTCCTGAGGGCCGTACCCATCCACTAGTGACCTCGGGATAGGCCCATGACGTCTCGGTTCTGACTGAGCTGGGGGCACTGCGGAAGGATCGTCTCTATCCTGGGATTTCCTCTTTTCTGATCGGGTTTCAACTTTACAAGACATTTATCTGCAAATACAAAGAAGTGCGTCGTTAGAATAAAGGAAGTAAACAAGCGAGTGTGTGCAGTCTGGAATTTCACTCATAATTAAAGTCATAAAAGTGCATTCGGTAGTTCAAGGCCGAAAGGTCATTCGGTATTCGAACTCCCCTATCTCGTTCGGCATATCCAACAAGGGACCCATTCGGCACTCGAATTCATTCGGTAGTCCAGGACCGAAAGGTCATTCGGTATTCAAACCATCAATCTCATTCGGCAATCATACTCCTCATGGTCATTCGGCATTTCAAGCACGAAGTTCATTCGGCAAAGAATGTCTCACCTAGTTCGGCAATCAGAAACCGGTTCGGCACTATAATCGATTCGGCAGTCAATAATTTGGTTCGGCTATTTCAAAAGGTAAGGGACAATGAAAGCCTCAAGCCCATACTTATAGGCAAGCACCAAATAGCCGGACCAGATAATTCGGCATTCAAAACCGGATGGGGGCGTCCAGATAAACAAAGCGCGCCATACGCAAGCATATGCCCCACTTTGGGGGGCAAATGTTGGGAGTGTTTTCGCCTACTACCGGACCAAACTCCCCTCTTATGCATGGCCGAACCAAACCCCTTCCTAGGCATAACCGAACCAGCCTCTGCTTCACTGCCTACCGAATCAACTACAAGGTGCCTCTATCGGACCAACCCCTAAGACCAAGGATGCCGAACCAGCCCTCTACCGGTCCAGAGCTACCGAACTAAAGCAGTCAAACCAGCCTCCCTCAGGCCTCACCGGACCAGCCATCCACCGAACCAACTCCTTCCACTCCTCCCACCGAACCAACTCCATCGACTCACAACCGGACCAAGGCGTACCGGATCAACACTGCCAGGCCAGATCGCATCAGCCCAGGCCCACCAGCAGCTATATACATCCAAGACCCCTACCCCCAGCCTCACTCTATAAATAGAGGGGCAGGGGTACGACAATGGGGGACAAGTTTGAGAGCTCAAGCACAGAGAGAACTTTCAAACAACTTTCTTTTACTTGTATCAAAGCTTTGTACTTGTAATATAAAGGAGAGAAGAGAAATAATATATAAAGTGGACGTAGGCACATTCTGGCTGAACCACTATAAATCTGCGTGTCTTTTTACAGTTTAGCCCCTGCTTTTCACATATTTGCATAAATCACCCAAATCACTAAGAACAACATAAGAACTACTAAATCATACGACTTTGAGGTGTTTGTCCATTTTTTGTGCAAACAATACAATTTATGGATTTTCTACTAAATATATTTTTAATTAAATTAATTAATATAGCACATTACATCAAGTATATAATAGAAAGAAAATATCTTTTATTACAAACAAGATTGGTTATCGAGTTAGATATATGTAACAAATTACATAATTTCCCATAGAGCATACCCCTAACTCTATCAGTCTCCCTCTTGCACTTGGGGTCAATTATAGAATCTTATTCAAACTTCTTCAATTAGTTTCCTTAAAACCAATTGGACCAGTCCCTCGGTGAACGGTTTTGCTATCATGTTTTAATTACCAACTATATCAGTCAACTCCCCCCGATGCTGATAAACTGTTTTGTCATATGGAACAATTCAGAGTATGTATCTTGAATTCTAGTGAGCTCTATGTTCTGTTACGAACTATATCGTGGCATTATTATCATATTACAATGTTATGCTATTCTCAACATTTGGAATTACCCTCGACTTAGTAATAAATTTATGCATTTATGTTTATATACATTTCTTTTAATGAGACACTATTCAAGCGATGTACTTAGCATTTTCATTGAATCAACTATAGTCTTTCTTTAGGAACATTTCCAATGTAAAGATTTTTAACTTGAATTTATTATTGACACATTTTACTTAATATCACTTATGAGGTTTGAGTCCAAACACTCTTTCATAAGGAGTTCGTTGTTTCTGTAAATAATTATCTAGTATTCAGTAAATACACGGGAACGCTCTAAACTACCATTTAGTGATATCAATTTGGATTTGATATTTTCTTCTTGTATCAAATACATAAAAAAATCATGATATCGTGGACATCCTAGCATGTTTGATAATTCCTATTGCCAATGCATAAAGAATCCACCTTATATGTTATGCATTAAACATTTTAATAATGTATCCTTGCATATCATTTAGGGACATTCCCAATATCTTTTATACTTGTTATAAAAGACAATATTTACAAATCCAACGTCGAATATTAAAACAACTAAAACTGATTTTAACACAAGTACATGGTTTATAATCAGTAGTGTGTTGTTTACTTATGATTTATAAATATCTATGTACCATCTAACATTGTTTCTTATAAATGCATATTTCCTCTGAAGTTTGATTAACAATCAAACTATTTGATATTGCCATCAAAACACTTGCTCAATTTTGATGCTTGTTGAAACAAATTTTCATGTGAGTTTTTGTATCATATCCAAAAACTCACAAATTTAATATCGTCCCGACTTACTTCGAGAAACTTTGGTTGTTATGTGCAAACAGACTAATGTAAATCTATATTCAGAACTTTCTGTTTTAACACATACATACCAAAACATAAAGTCATAATAGGCAATAATTTTGTGAGTAAAATCTGAACCAACTTTTGCATATCAAATGTGAATCTGTTATGTTAAATTCAATAATTGAAATTCACGGTAATATTCTTATTAATGTGGCTCCCTATATTCCAATTGCGTTTATCTTTCTCATAAAGACACATTTGAATCCAATGGATTATATCCCTTCAAATATAATTATCAACATCTTATTTTGATAATGTACTTGGAATATATTTTGGATTTGTGCATCGTACCTTATCATAGAGTCAATACTCTTAATGGTTTAATTAACAGCTGAGGATTATTTATTCTTGACATTAACAAAAAACTCATAGTTTTTCTTTAATGTATGAAAATACACATTAGACGTTCTAATTTATTTGCATTCATTTAGGTTCAGTCAATTTCATCTCGTCGCTTGTATTCAGTTTTATCATTGGAACATATCTAAATTCATTTTATATCAATAATTTCTCAAAGAAATTCCTTCGCTACGAAGTTGGCATTTTCTTGAAATAACAATTGTTTCTTAGTGCAATGGAACAAGCATTCATATACATTTTATGAATTGCCTTATAGAAAACTGATGCTGCATTAGTTCATAATATATTTATATTCACAACATAAATTAATCATCTAATGACAATCGTTCCTAGAATTCTCTTTGGACGATTCATACAAGATTCCTTACATATAATTATTATGTGTAGACTTTCGACCCGCACAACCTGTCAACTCCTTAGCTATACAACCCACCTTTTTGACACACAAAAGTTGACACTAATATGTCCACAACAATCACGTGTCAAGCATCCAAGTGCGAAAAGGCAGATTGTTGGGTTGAAAGAAAATAAAAGACAGAACAAAATCTTGCAACGTGACGAGTAATATATAATAAACCAACGGTCTTTACAAAAGAAAACTATAGTATATGTACATGAATCAGAGTAACTAACCTATCATCAGCCAAGACAGTTATAACTACATATCCTCACAAATGTTGATAAATAAAACACAACAAATGCAGCGGAAATAAAGAAAATACTAGAATACGTCTTGGAAGCATCCAGCTCATCTCCTGATGGTCCATAGCATCCATAACTAAATTTGGAAATATGCTCGGACTGACCCGAGCATTATAAGAAAATAATAGCCGGATTTGTCTAGTAAATCAGCATGAGGAACACAAATCAAATGAATTTTTACTGTTAAAAAACTTTTAAAAATAAAGGTATCTTGTAAGACCACGTCGTACATAAACATGGTCGGGTTTTTACCTTATGATTACTAAACCATTTTTATTATAAAATCCAATGATATTGTAATAATGTCTAGAGGTTTAAAATAAATACAATACATATCAAGAAATTATCCATTATTACATTAAACATTGCTAGGTTCGGGAACTAAAGCCGTAAGGCACATACTGAAGATTGGATTCCAACATGACCAGGCACCAATGTACCACCTACCACAATACACCTCTAGAAAAATGTACCGAGGGACATACATGGACCCCTTGCAAACAAAGAGCCGATTGCCCCTTGAATATGACATACTGAATTACATCATCCCTCGGGCAACGAGGCTACAAATATTGCCCCCGATCAACCCACGTGCATACCAAATCTATAAATTTTGATTCTAGATCGAGGAGTGATGCTCCTAATGGTAGCGAACCACATAGCTCTACGAGCATCCCTTGATTTTAGTTATTCTAGGTTGTGAGGCTTCTGAGACTATGCTTTTACCTTTCCCTCCTAGAAATTCCCACTTGGAATGCTAACATTGCCTTCCAGGCAATAATGCAATTTCAGTATTCATCATACAAGTTGTTTAGGATAGGAACAAACGAAGGCACTACTGCTCCTACATCCACAGGATTAGTAGAAAATAGCCCTTGCACTTCAAAGAACACCATCTTTGATTCCACTATCTTCATGATGTCTTCCAAAGCAACGGATACGTATATAGTTTTGGATAGGTTACGGTTTCGAGCCTTCTCATATAAGTACACTCCCCCGCTTACCAGTTGCTCCAAAACTAATCGATAGATTCTAGTAAACTCAATGCCGGTACTTTTGGAAATAAAAAGATGATACATAAGAGCAGAGATCACCTCCTAACCGTTTAAGTGGACAGATTTCCTTATCATTTGTCCTAAAATAACAAAACGAGTTTATACGTACAGTATAGCATCACCGAAGATGTATGTACCATATAATTCCCGTGTTTCTTCTAGATATATCCAGAGTTATATTGGTCAAGATTTGATAGTCAGATATTTAACTATAAAATAAACAATCAATCAAACAGAGATTTAATTTCATATGGAATCCACTAAACCTCTTTTTAATAATCTTTCATTAATTAAAATCACTTTATAAATACTTGTATTAAATACTTTTACAAAAAATATGCATACATATACTACTCAATCACTGTTTATTCATACTCTTTCAATACTGGAAAAATATTCACATAATTTTCTCAAAGGTATATATTCACAAAACACAACACTTTCAATGCTTAAAAAATATATGCATATACTTATCTGAACGGTATAAGTATATTCACAAAACACTATACCTTTAATACTTAAAAAATATATCCATTTACTTATCTCGACGGTACAAGTATATTAACAAAACACTACAGTTTCAATATTTGAAGATATATCCATATACTTATCTCAACGGTATAAGTATATTAACAAAACACTACACTTTCAATACTTAGAAAATATATCCATATACTTATCTCAACTGTATAAGTATATCGACAAATATTAAGGAAGATTTCCTCTTTTCCAAATTCATATTTAAGTGGGTCAAAAACAAATATCATTAAAAACATTACCTACTCTAAACCAAAACCACTTTTTCTTTGGTGTTGAAATATGAAAACAAAGTTTCCATACCACTATAATTAAGAAGGATTATTTATCAAAATCAAATCTCGTTTCTTTAATTAAATTCGCATTTTATAAACTCATTCCATATTTACAATTCCTTCTATAAATATCCAAATTAATTTGTAAGACTTCTTTTATATATCTCTCAAATTATTTATAAAGCTCCTTTATAAATAATCTCTTCTAAAAATCAATTTACAAAACTCCTTTACTTGACACGTTTCCGATATTTTGACTTACCCCATCCCTTGCCAAGAAATTCTGGTTCTAGATCTCATAGATAGAGGATCAGTTTACTCATCAGCTTTTAGTAATAAGTATTGGACTACTAAATTTCCATATACTGTTCATTTAAAACAAAGTGTTATATAAAAACCATCTTTTACCACCTTCCAAAATCCTTTACTATAATTAGGGCTGTCAATTTCCTACACGAACCGAAATAGGACCCGAAACCCGCACAGAAATTAGCAGGTTAACCCAACCTGTTAATTTGGCGGGTCATTTTCGGGTCAACTCGAATTTGACCCGTTGGGTCAACCCGAATTTGACCCGTTTTTAAACGGGTGGGTTTCGGGTTGACCCGCTAACCCGAAATTGACCCGATAACAACCTGTTTATACTTATATAGGTTGACTCGACCCGTTTACGACCTGACTCGACCCATTTATGACCCGTTTGTACCTTATAGGGTTGACCCAACCCATTTACGACCCGTTTCGACCCGTTTACGACCCAATTATACCTTATATGGGTTGACCCGACCCGTTTACACCTTATACGGGTTGACCCGACCCATTTATGACCCAACCCGGCCCGTTTACGACCCGACCCGACCCGTTTATAATCGGGTTACATGGGTCGGGTCAACCCGTTTATAAACGGGTCGGGTTCGGGTTGAGCTTTTCTGACCCGTTTAATAAACAGGTTGACCCAACCCATTTAAAATCAACCCGAACCCGACTTGACCCGACCCGACCCATTGACAGCCCTAACTATAATTAGAATATTATAGTCTCTTAGAAATTTCAATTTAAAATCCTTAGAATACTCTTTTAAAATTTCCAAGATCTTTTTCCAAATTTAGAAACTCCTTTAATAAATCCTTTCTATAAAGTAAAATTCCTTTTTTTAAAACAGTTTATTATTTATAAACACCTTTATTAAATTAATTAATTACCTCTAAACATCATAAATAAATAATTAATTAACTTTACCTATCAATAATAAAATAATTAATTAACTTAAAACATCATTAGTAAAATAATTAGTTGACTTTTTAACATCATTAATAAAATAATTAATTGACTTTAAACACCATAAATAATTAATTAATTAACTTTAAACATCATAAATAAAATAAATAATTAACTTTAACCATAATAAATAAATACTTAATTTACTTTAAACGTCATTAATAAAATAATTAATTAACTTAAATAATCTTTCATAGTTATATAACAATTAACCTCAAATTATTATAAAATTTAAGTTAATTTAAATCCATAACTAATTGCAAATTCGAAAAGAGGCTTAGCAACCTCAATGGTACTTGAACAAGATACCATTTATTTAAATTTAACATTGAAAGTCATATTATGGGCATTTACATAGACAAGCATACATGCACGTAATATACGCAATTAGTAATCAATAACTAACACATCACTTATACAATATAAACCAACCGGCATATAAATAAAGGTCTAAATTAATATAGCAGTAGAATGAGGATTTATTCTGCTAAATAGATGTTCACAATAATCTATTCAATTTACATGTAGCAGAATAGTGTTTTAATCTACTAATAAATGTCACCAATAAAGTGCAGTTAATTTAACTATGCTATTATTTAAAAAATGTAATTATATTCAATTTATTAGCACCAAAATTGGTCACTAACACCCAAAGAGAGTTTTGTGTAGAGAGATTAATGAAGAAGGTAAATTAAAACTGAGGAATAACATGGTGGAATGCAATAATAACTGTAAGAAACAAGAACACCAAATTTATAGTGGTTCGGCGTAACTGCCTACGTCCACTTTCAGTTTAATCTTTATTGCTTTTCCAATAATTGAATACAGATACAATCCGTACACCAACAACTTGAACACAAGTTTTAACTGAAAAAGAAAGAGTCTTGAAAATGGCAGAGTCTCCCCAGTGTTCTCGTAAAAAGGACCCTTTTCAGTATGCCTCTGCCCCTCTATTTATAGACGAAGATGGGTTGAACTTCCCTCATGGGCCTAGGAACATGGTATCTCAGCTTACAGCAAGTGACCCCTGAACACCGAGCCAGACATGCCGAACGAGGTATGCCGAACGAGGAATGCCAGGCGAGAACTGTCTGGTCATCCATCGAGTGACTCGAAGTAATCACTAAAGAGAACCGAGGCAAGTGGTAGAATGCTCATACTCTGTTGTGGACCTGATGGTTTGCTAACAATCCAGGGATGCCAAGCGAGGTCTCGTGCCGAACGAGGCTTTGTGCCGAGCGAGGAGGAGTGATGAGCGAGTCATGGTATGCCAAGCAAGGCTCCTGTGCCGAGCGAGCCATTGTGTCGAACAAGACCCTGTATGCCGAGCGAGGTCGTGTGCCGAATGAGGCTTTGTGCTGAACGAGGCTATGCGTCAAGCGAGGTCGTGTGTCGAACGAGGCTTTGTGCCGAACGAGACCTTGTATGCCGAGCGAGGTCGTTTGCCGAACGAGGCTTTGCGCCGAGCGAGGTCGTGCCGAACGAGGCTTTGTGCCGAACAAGACCTTGTATATCGAGCGAGGTCGTGCCGAACGAGGCTTTGTGCCGAACAAGACCTTGTATATCGAGCGAGGTCTTGTGCCGAGCGAAGCTCTGTGCCGAACGAGGCTTTGTGCCTAACGAGACATTATATGTCGAGCGAGGTCTTGTGCCGAGTGAAGCTCTGTGCCGAACGAGGCTTCATGCCGAACGAGCCTTAATGCCGAGGGAGGCACTCGTGCCGAGCGAAGCTCCTGTGCTGATCGAGGAGGAATGCCGAGCGAGGCCTCCTTGTGTCGAGCGAGGTATTTGTTTGGTGAACCTCACGTTACCGGGTCAATCACCCGGGTAACACTTGCCCCCTAAAGTGTTTCATGTGAGGCAACATGACACACTTTGAACTAATATCCAATTCTTACTCCTGGAATTTGAATGTGCTCATTGAAGGTCACAGCGCTGCAGCCCTGAATCCATCCCCTTCTGTCATTTGTTACATACACAAGAAGCCGTTCGACATATGGATGCCGAGCCACTCGTGATATGGATGTCGAGCCACTCGTTCGGCAAGTCACATGCCTCTCTGCATAAGTATGCCGAACCATAGAGATATCTTGACCGGTTCCACTAGTCGATGCCTGTTCACCTCCCCTTCTTCCTATATAAGCCGGTACTTCTTCTTCTTCACACTCTTACTTTTACTTTGTTTCAGGAACTCACAACTTTCTTCCTCCTGAACTTCGGCTACCTCTCCAATCCTCCTTCCTTACCAAAATTCTAGCAAGTCTTCCATACAGTTCTTTCCCAGGTCGAATCTAAACAATCTCCAGCCTTGAACCTAATCAGATCCCTAAGTCTCGACCATTCTCCTAGGTAAAAACTTCTCTTTCAAATGCTCTTCCCAGACTAGGAAACTTAGTATGAGATTCGAGTTCGTGGATCTTCGTTAGATCAAGGACAGTAGGAATTGTGTGGAAAAAGGAGATGAATCGTGGTTTGAACATGCCTCAGGGCTAGGTGGAGAGGAGGAAGGAAGAGGGTGTTGGAGGTTTTTAGGACGTAGGTTCTTGCTGGGTTGCCGAGCGAGGGAGTTAGGTTATTGAAGTGTACCCAGGTGCGATGGAAAATTTGGTGGCTTAGTAGGTCGGTGATGTATAGGTAGACGAGTGAAAAACTGGCCAAGTGTGGAACTGGTGGCCCGGTGGTCTCCATATGGAATTGTTGTTAGGGAGTAAGGAGGTAAGTTGGTCAGTTAAAACGTGTCGAGGGACGCTCGGCATTGAGTGCTGTGAGTGTTGGGAAGGTCGCTTGGCATGGAAATAGCCGAGCGAGGTGAAATCCATTCAGCATTGAGAGGCTTGAAGTAGGCACAAGCGTGGCCCGGCTAAAGGCCAAGGGATTGGTCCGGCATGCCGAACGAGGATCTCCCTCATGCCGAACGGTGAAGAAAGAGATTCGGAGAGAAGCATGAGTCAGGTTCAGCGTGCCGAGCGATGCGGATTAGTATGACCATGGTTCGGCATGTCTCCCGCATGTCGAACGGTAGAGAGGGAGTGCAGGAGAGTTTAGGTGGTTGTTTAGTCGAGTCTTTTGAATGTCACTCGGCATTTAGTCTTGAAGTAGGAAATAATAGTCAAAACCATCCTAACTCGAACATAGTTCATGTTGACTAGACTCACTTATTATGAACATACGACAAAAAACAAGGACAAGGACTTAAGCAAACAAGCATATCAACCAATCTAGACTGATAACTCCCCTGTCTCAACAACTATAAATCTGAATTTAATCCGATAAAAACAGACAATAGCCTTCCACATATATTGTGAACTTCCAAGTTCAAAATTAAAAGCCATCATTGGACACTTGTACTTTACTTTATCTTATCATCTTTATGACTTTAAATTCTTGGACACTTATACTCGAACGATTGCACTAGTTCACACACCACACGGGAGGAGTATTCTTGTTGTTATGTCTAATGTTAATTGTTTTTCAAGTATAGTTTAAATAGGTGTTTAATCAAATTCAACATTTATCGAAGATGTCTAGAAAGTCTAGCTCCGCCACAGTTTCAAACAAACCCGGGCCAAGTTCTAAACAGGAAGTGGTTAGAACTTCAAATCCATCGACAACTCCTGTACAAGATATTCCGAGTCCCACAATCGGATCTGTTGATCTGGCTACCGATGCCCTAGATGCAGCGATCTTTCTAGACAATCTGGTCGATTCTCAAGCTTCGAGAATTAATGACAGTGCCCTCCGCCGACTATGCTCGATACATGGAATTCCTTTTGACGATGTACTGGTGCCATCAGATCATCGTCCTCACCTACCCCCAACCGGATATACTGCTTGCAACAAATTTTTGTGCTGAGTTGGTAGCATTCCACCATTCAACTCTTTCCTCCGCGATGTGCTGCAATATATTGAGATGGCCCCGCACAGTTACATCCCAACAGTCACGCATTCATATATGGCACATGCATTCTTTTCATGAGCATTTTATTCAGGCTCCCGACTCCTGGCGATATCCGCTACATTTACCGTTTCAAGAGATGGTCCTACAACCCATCCTTCATATAACTCGAGCCTCATAGCAAGTGCCAAATCCTCACAGGGGCGTGGAGCAAATTCGCCCAATATAAGCAAGAGTGGTTTTACGTGCGCTGCCCCCCTGGTTTCGCAAGGAGATGGCTGGAAGGGAGTAAGTTCCTTTTCTAGATCAATAGTCGTACGAGCCAGGAAGTGCATTTTTTCTAAATCCTTTCTCGACTTTTACAAGTATCAGCCCGCATCCCAAAGGCTCCGGGTACTCTGAGGCCGTCGAACCTATCCGAGCCGTTCACGTAGAAGACCGGGACATCAGATCCATAATTTCCAATAAACCGCTCTCAAAATTTGGGTTGTTGGTGGGAGGTCGCCGAATAAGTCTTCCTCACAGCGTCACTACAACTGGACGTGCTTCGGACAAAGGGAAAAGGCAAGTTGGGCCTTCGTCACACGGTGCCGCTGACACACTTGAGGAAGGCGAGATTAGAGAAACTAAGTTGCCCGAAGCATCGGGTGAAAATGTCATTTCCACTCTAGAACCGGTGGTTGAGGTACATGACATTGAAGTAAAGCCTCCTCCTTCAAAGGGAAAGAAGAAATTGACTTACAAATTGAGGAAAAAGACAGCGGGCGGAACCTCTAAGGTCACAATCATTCCTGTAGAGAGAGAGCCTTCTCCTCAACACTTAGAGAGTTCATTGAAAGGCTTGTCGGACCTCACTATTCCTGATGATTTGCTTAATTATGTCTTCGATGATCCGGAAGTCCTGAAGCTTCGCTCCCCCGTGAAAGGCGATGAAGGCGCTCAGGTCCAAAATCAGGGAGAGAAGAATCCGATAAGTAAAGCCAAAAAAGCTGATCCGTCGGGGGGAAACACTAGAAAACACACAACCACACTCACGCTACACTCCGTACTTAACCTTCGGCTATTATGCGACATTGACTAACTCATGCTCATTTGACTTTGTACAGGTGATATGGGACGCTCTCACGGATTTGATCACTTGCGTGGGTCCTCTATATTCCACCACTCTGGACGAGATTCGGGCTCCGGCAAACGTCGGGATAGAGATAATGACAGCAACAGAGATTACCGCTCCCGAGATTCATCATCCAGAAGGAAAACTTACCATCATCCTTCATCTCATTACGATTCTCCTTCTCACCCGGAACAAGGTTGGGAGAAATCTGGCCACAAAGGGTCCCAGTCTGATACTCCCCACGATCAACACTCAGGCTCTTCCAACACAAGGCCTTACAATAAAACTGTAGTTTCAAAACCAACTCCTTCTACTCCCGCACAAGATCCATTGGTATCGGAAAAGCTAGCCAAGCTCAAGGCAACATTCCCCAAAATATGCTTTGATGGTTGAAGTTCCTTCCGGCGATCCATCCCATTTCGGGGCACGTCAAACAAAGCGCCATTGCATGTAACAACAACGTCTATGTTTAACATGACGCATTTGTCCATTTTGTTGAAAAAGTCTCGGAAGTCTCTATTGAGCGTCAACATGAAATCGACCGTCTGAAGCTCAAAGCTATTCATGACAAAGACATCATTAAAGCTCAGGTTGAAGAGCTCTCTTCATACAAGTCTCGACTCGAAGCTGCCCAAAAGAATGCTAAAGACACAGCGGAGGCCATTAGTCGTCTGGAGACGACACATAAGAAAGTAATTGACGAAGCGGTTCAACGTTGCGGGGCCTTAGCTTTAGAGAAAGATTCTATCAAAAGGATAGAGACGTGCTCGCTCAACGAGTCAAAGAGCTAGAAGAGCTATTTCTCGAAGAGAAAAAAGAAAAGGTTGCTGCTCAAGAGGAGTCGCAACATTACAGCGACGAGATTGTCGCTACACGACTCCTGAAGACAAAGCTTGATGAAGAACTCTCCAAGGCTGAGACGCTGAAGGATGAAGCCCGCAAAGAGGGCAAAAGGATAGCATTTACGGAGATGGATTCTCGCCTCGAGGCGGCCACCGAAGCGAGTAGGGAGGAGATCAAATGCCTATTTGATCTGCTTATAGCCGAGTACAACGCTCGAGTCCTCATGCATCGTGACTTAACATTTCTCGGCGAGGGTTACCTCGAATCTTTGGCCGAAGCATGGGAGACTTTGATCAAGATAAAAAAGGTTGAGTTGGGAACGGAAGAAGTCGATGAGGAAGCTTTAGTGAAAGAATTTCTCCGGGGGAATAAGCCTTCGCACTTGTCTGCAGCGAAGGCTCTCTAAAGCAGAGACTCCTCCTCACCGAAAGAAAAAAATGACATTGCCGGCCCATCTAGAGCCGAGCCTATAATTTCTCCCCCTACTCAACCGACTAATCGCCTACCACTTGACCCTTTCGAAAAACACATTGGTTACGACCCAGAAGATCCTAGTCTTGGTATTTCTGTTCTATCTCCCATTCCAGAAGGTGAAACTCCCCGAATAGTTGAGGGTCAACCAGATACTGGTACATAACTTTTCCTTCAGAGTTCATAGGGTTCTCGCTTTCAGCGAGTGATAAATGTATTCTAACATTTGTTTCTTACAATTCCATGTAGGTCATCCTAATCCCGTACCTACTCCAAGGACCAATGCCGCCACGGAGAAGGAGGAGAAGACGGGAGAAACAACGCAAGCGGAAGAGACTCCCGGACATGACGCTCAATTGATTGAGGCGCTTAATGAAGATAAATCCGACAATCCGTCGCCCGTCGAGGAACATTACGAAGTTGAAATTACTGGCGCCTCCAAACACACTTCAAAACTTAGCATGAAGGAACAAGTTATTGAAGAGTGGAGAAAGAAAGCCGAAATTAAGGCCGAGCCTCAAGTGGTAGAACTCGATGACCCACTGAACAGGCCTTTGAAGATTATTCTTCCAGGTGGGACCAGGCCGTTAGAAGTTCCTCCTTCCTCTGACACCCTTTCTCAGTGGAGCAAAATGTCCAAGAGAAAACGCGTGGGGGAGGAGTCGTCTGAGAAATCGAAGAAGGCGAAGAAGTTAAAGAAGTAAATATCATGCTCGTTCAACGAGAATCAGCCTAGATTATGTAATTATTTTTATTTATTTTCATAACTGTTGTAGATAGACTTTTTGCCCCGAGTTTGGGAGAAGTTGTAGTAGAACTTCATTTTGAATTAATGAATAAAAAAAATTTCTTTGTCTTTCAAATGACTTTTGTTGTTCAGCTCACTGTATAACTCATAGTCGAAATCTGAAACCTTGTGAGTTACATAAGCCCTAGTTCACTTCCATATGACTCGGAGATTTTTTGAATCGCTTATACTCTGATCCGTACTCTGGGATCTCAGAACATTCCAGTCCGCGCTCAGGGGACTTTGGAGATTTCAAAGTTGTTTATACTCTAGTCCGCACTCTGGGGACGCAGAGTACTCTAGTCCACACTCTGGGGACCTAGAGATTTTTCAGTCGTTTATACTCTAGTCCGCACTCTGGGGACTCAGAGTACTCTTGTCCGCACTCTGGGGACTTAGAGTTTTTTCAGTCGTTTATACTCTAGTCCGCACTCTGGGGACTTAGAGTACTCTAGTCCGCTCTCTAGGGACTTAGAGATTTTCCAGTCGTTTATACTCTAGTCCGCACTCTTGGGACTCAGAGTACTCTAGTCCACTCTCTGGGGACTTGGAGATTTTCCAATCGTTTATACTCTAGTCCGCACTCTACGGACTCAGAGTACTCTAGTCCGCACTCTGGGGACTTAGAGATTTTTCAGTCGTTTATACTCTAGTCCGCATTATGGGGACTCATAGTACTCTAGTCCGCTCTCTGGGGACTTAAAGATTTCCCAGTCGTTTATACTCTAGTCCGCACTCTAGGGACTCAGAGTACTCTAGTCCGCTCTCTGGGGACTTAGAGATTTTCCAGTCGTTTATACTCTTGTCGGCACTCTGGGGACTCAGAGTACTCTAGTCCGCACTCTGGAGACTTAGAGATTTTTCAGTCGTTTATACTCTAGTCCGCACTCTGGGGACTCAGAGTACTCTAGTCCGCTCTCTGGGGACTTGAAGATTTTCCAGTCATTTATACTCTAGTCCGCACTCTAGGGACTCAGATTACTCTTGTCCGCACTCTGGGACTTAAAGATTTTTCAGTCGTTTATACTCTAGTCCGCATTCTGGGGACTCGGAGTACTCTAGTCCGCTCTCTAGGGACTTAGAGATTTTCCAGTCGTTTATACTCTAGTCCGCACTCTAGGGACTCGGAGTACTCTAGTCCGCTCTCTGGGGACTTAGAGATTTTCCAATCGTTTATACTCTAATCTGCACTCTGGAGACTCAGAGTACTCTAGTCCGCACTCTGGGGATTTAGAGATTTTTCAGTCATTTATACTCTAGTCCGCACTATGGGGACTCAGAGTACTCTAGTCCGCTCTCTGGGGACTTAGAGATTTTTTAGTTTTGCGTGCGCGTTCATACGCCAAACAAAATAACGCAATTTAATTTTCGTCATTGAATTGTACTATATGGTAACATCAATAGTTCATGGAAAAGACGGCTTCAAGTCTTTATTGGTCATAACAAATAAAAACAAACTAAATTGTCTTATTACGTGCTGACAACTAAAAACAACGAAAGGAACATAAACTGGATATAATTACAACTAAAATGAAAAATAATTATGCTAAGTGTAATAATGGCGCAGGTGTTTGCCATTCCATGCTCGGGGGAGTGTCGTGCCATCAACGGTCGCTAGCTTGAAAGTTCCTTCTCCAAGCTTCCGTTCGTTGACATGTGGACCTTCCCATGTGGGATTCATATGTGATGCGGCCAGAAAGACTCGCTTCAAAACAAGATTGCCCACATCGAAACTTCTTGGTCGGACTTTTTCATTATAATATCGAGCAATTCTGTTCATATATGCAGCCGCTCTCAAATCAGCTTCTTCACGTTTTTCATCAACAAAGTCCAGTGATTCCAATAAGAGATTCTGATTCGTCTTGGGATCATAATAGGTTACTCGATGAGAAGAAACTTCAAGTTCGATGGGTATTACAGCTTCAGCGCCATAGGCCAAGGTGAATGGAGTATGGCCAGTCGCGGACTTGTGGGTGGTTCTGTAGGCCCAGAGCGCTGTCGAAAGCTCATCCACCCACTTGCCTCTAGCCTTCTCCAAACGTTTCTTTAATATTGACTTGATTATTTTATTTACGGCTTCCACTTGTCCATTTGTTTTAGGGTGAGCGACCGCTGAAAATCTTTTCTCAATGTGATATATTTGGTAAAGATCTTTGAACTCCCTACTTTCAAATTGAGTTCCATTGTCCGTAATGATAGTTCGTGGGAGACCAAAATGGCATATAATGTTTCGTACGACGAAATTGATGACCTTTTTGGTGGTGATTGTGGCTAAGGGCTCGGCTTCTGCCCATTTGGTAAAATAATCGACTGCAACAATTTCATACTTTGCACCACCTTTAGAAATAGGTAAGGAACTGATTATATCGATCCCCTAAATCGCAAATGGCCAAGGACTAACCATTTGCGTGAGTTCCATTGGCGGAGCTCTTGGGATTTTCGCAAACTTTTGACATTTGTCGCACTTTCTCACGTAGTCTGCAGCGTCCCGATTTACAGTTGGCCAATAATATCCATAGCGGAGAATCTTTTTTGTGAATGTTTTTGCCCCCTCAGTATGGTCGTTACATTCTCCTTCGTGCACTTCCATCAAAACTCATTTTATCTCATTATGGCGATGCACCGGAGTAGGGGAACCGAGAACCCCCTCCGATACATTATTCCATCTTGCATTATATATCTTGAAGCTTTATGAATGACTTATCGTCTCTCCTTTTTTTTTATCGGGCAAGGTTCCGTGTAGTATGTATCGTTTGAATGGGGTCATCCACGACTCCTTCTCAATTTCTGTTTCTAGAACAAAATCTATCTCCATTTCGTTTATACTCGGAGATTGTAAAACTTCGACGGGAACCAAGCCCATCTGCTGTGCATCGCCTGTACTTGCGAACTTTGCCAATAAATCAGCCTCCCTGTTTTGCTCGTGCGGGACATGGGAAATATCGTAGTATTGAAGGTCTGCCAGAAGTTCTTGAACTCGTGCAAGGTATGGGGCGAGTCTCTGCCCCTTTGCTTGATAGTCTCCACGAACTTGGTACACTACCAATTGTGAATCGCAAAAGATTTCAATCGTTTTTATTCCGAGTTCCCTGATAAGTTTCAAGCCAGCAATCAATGCTTCATACTCAGCTTCGTTGTTTGTGGCTGGGAAATTGAGTTTCAAAGCGTAACAAATTGATTGGTTTTCGGGAGTCACAAGAATTATACCAGCCCCAGAACAACGGTCGTTGGATGCCCCATTAGTGTATAGTTTCCATCGAATAGGCGGAATGACATCATAATCATTTGATTCGTTTGACACGGTGAATTCAGCAAAGAAGTCTGCTAGCGCTTGCCCTTGTATGGCTCTTCGCGGTAGGTAGGTAATATCGAATGGACTCAACTCGATATTCCATTTTAACATCCTTCCAGAGGTTTCTGGTCATTGGAGTACCTGTCGCAAGGGTTGATCGGTATAAACACTGATCGAGTGTTCCTGGAAGTACAGACGTAGCTTGTGTGATGCAATCACCAAGCAGTAGGCCAATTTATCCATTTTGGGATAATTTCTTTCTGCCCCCCGTTAGATGTTTACTGACATAGTACACCGACTTTTGAACTCGATCCTCCTCGCGAACCAAAGCTGTACTGATAGTATGTTGGGATATAGCCAAGTATACATACAACACTTCATGGTCTACAGGCTTCGACAGCACCGGGGGACTTTCCAAATGCCTTACCAGAGCTCGGAATGCGTCTTCGCAATCGGACGTCCATTCAAAATTTCTCTTTCCTTTATTTATTACATCGAAGAAGGGAATACACTTATCTGTGGCCCTGCATATGAATCGACTCAACGCGGCTACTTTTCCATTCAAGCTTTGTACTTGCTTTATAGTTCTGGGTACTTGTTCGTTTTGGATAGCTTGAATCTACTCCGGGTTAGCTTCGATTCCCCGTGCATTAACAATGAAACCCAAAAACTTTCCCGACGCAACACCAAAGGAACACTTCAGTGGGTTGATTTTAATTCCATAATTCCTAAGTATATCAAACATCTCCGCCAAGTCTCGAATGTGGTCGTTTGACTGTCGTGACTTCACGAGCATGTCATCCACATAGACTTCCATTGTTCTACCAATTGGGTCTTTAAACATCCGATTCACCAAGCGCTGATAAGTTGCCCCTGCGTTTTTCATCCCAAAAGGCATCACTACATAATAGTACAGTCCAAGATCTGTGATGAAACTGCTGTGTTCTTGATCTGGAATGTGCATCAGGATTTGATTATATCCCGAGTACGCATCCATAAATGATAATAACTCGTGTCCTGCCGTTGAGTCGACCAGTTGATCAATTCTAGGTAATGGGAAACTATCCTTAGGGCATGCTTTGTTTATATCCGAGTAATCAACACAAGTCCTCCATTTCCCATTCGCTTTTCTTACTTGTACAGGGTTAGAAACCCATTCTGGGTAAAGGGCGTTGCGGACGAACCCATTGGCTTTGAGTTTGTCCACTTCCTCTTTGAGAGCCACGGACCTCTCTGGGTCCATGCCTCTCCTTTTCTGCTTTACTGGAACGTACCTCGGGTCTATGTTCAACATATGAATCGCAATAGCAGGAGAAGTCCTGCACATATCAGAATGTGTCCAAGCGAAAAAATCCAGATTTGCTCGGAGGAAATCAGTGAGATCCTCGGTCGTCGAGGGGCTGAGTTGTGATCCAATCTTAAGTACTCACGACGGATCATCTCGGCTGACTGAAATGTCAATCGTCAGTTCAGCCGGCGTTGCTTTTTCTTCCCTGGGTTCCTCATCATCATCTCTCGGATCTATGTCTCTACAGATCTGATCATGTTGCCCGAGCCAGGGCTCGTGCATTAGTTGTCAATTTTCAACGACTCGGTTGTGGACGGAGTTGTCCACAACCTTTCCCTTCTCTCTTTGCTGGGCCTCTCTCAACTCGGCCACATAGCATGCAAGACCAGTCGCCTGATCGCCATGTACAACACCAACTCCTTTGTCTGTCAGAAATTTCAGAGTTAAACACCACGGGGCCAAAGCTGCCCTGAACTATGCCAAGGTTGATCGACCCAGAAACACATTGTATAGAGAATCAACATCCAAAACTATGAAAGGTAGGATTCGCAGCCTCCTACGTCCACCTTGCCCTAGTTTAACTAGCAATTCAACATAACCCACTACATCGGTTGCTGCACCATTAAAGCCATGGATACAAGCTTTAGATGGTTTTAAATCTTTCATCTCCATCTTCATTTGGTCATATGCTTTTTTGAAGATGATATTAACAGAAATTCCACAATCAATCAAAATTCTTTTCACAAATGCTGGCCCGATTATCGCGGATAAGACCATCGGATCAACGGTAGGAGCCTCCACCTGATCAGCATCTCTGCTCCTGAATACTATATCATCTATCATCACGCGCTGCTGTTTAGCGGGGGTCCCATCCTCCACATTCGAACAACACTCAAAATCTGCATGCCTCAAGGAGTTAGCATACCGCTCCATTTCTTGCCAGTTTTATCTGCAGGGTGAGGTCCACCTATTATCGTGTTTATGACCAGTCTACCCACGGTCCGAGCAGGCTCCTCAGGGTGATGTGGAGCTGGTTCGCGACCGGGATTGGACGTTCCCTGTCCATCCTCTTGAGGATTCTTTACAAACTCCTACAACTTTTTTTGTCTAGTCAACTTTTCTATAGCGTCATGGAGGTGCCTACACTCCATGGTAATGTGCCCGTTAAGTCTCATGGAAGCGGCAATACTTCCTAGTCTGCTTTTGCTCTTCACTAGACTCTTTTGGGCGTGGCTTTCAATATTGGAAAGTATTACAAGTTGACAGGTAAATATTTTCCAAAGATGCATTCAGAGGAGTGTATTCATTGTAAGTTGTGATCCTCGGTTTCCACTTTCCAGCTTCCCTTTTCTTTCCGGGATTTCCCCCATCGGATTATTTAGATTGTTCAGACTTGTTTTGAACATTGACTTGTACCTTTCCAGAGTTGTCACCGGATTGTTTTACAGCGATGTTACTCTGCATAGCCTCCTTGCCATGTACCGGTGCATTATCTCGCCTCATCGACCTAGCTTCCTCCCTTCTTATAAATTGGTGTACTTTTGAATAAAAATGTTCTAGCGTAGTCGGAAGCTTTCCTGCCAGCCAATCTCCAAACTCTGAATCCAGATTTACCCCTCGCATCACGGCCATTAAAATAGCATGGTCGTTGGGTTTGCTAACTTCAGTTGCAGCAACATGAAATCTTTGTAAGTACTCTTTCAACGACTCCCCTAGAGCCTGAATTACATTGGACAAGGACATCACATCCTTGGGACGAGTGGCATGAATCCTGAATTGTTCCACAAATTTCGTCGCTAACTCATCAAAGTTGGAGATAGTCCGCGGAGGAAGTCGAGTGAACCACATGGTAACGATTCCAGATAAAGTTATTGGGAAACATCTACACTTGGTTGCATCGTTCGCTCTAGCTGAGTCCATCATCCATTCATACCTCATCACATGCTGTCGGGGATCAATCTTTCCTTCATAGGCCGGAATAGTCGCAATGTTAAACTTCCTGGGGTACTCGGCCTGTAAGATAACATCTGTGAATGGAGTATGACTCCTGGATATCCCCCAATCATCATTTGATAAGCCTTGATTCTCTTTCATCAGCTGTTTGACCAAGGCTGATAGGTCTAGGGTTTGTGTGGAAGATGGCAGGTTGGTGTCTGTCCTGTGAGACTGTTCTGGTCGGAGTCTCCTCCGTTGGTGATCTACCAAGTGTGTATCCTGGAGACCAGCATCATTAAGACCTTAGTGTGCCGGCTGTCCAGCTTCCACTCGTACTCTAGATCCTAAGTTTCCCATTCCAGCTTGAGTGTGATATTCTTGGTGTAAGTGAGGAGCCATTGCTCTAGGTAGAGAACCCGGACCATCCCTGGTTGGTCGATCAGCAGCACCTGTTTGCGTTGTTTCTGTTCTATGACATCTACGCCTGGGAGGTTCATCAGACGAGGAAGAGCTATCGGAGGAGGAATAAGGAGCGGGGCTTCCTCCAGCATTCTGATGCTGTTGTTGAGTAAGCTGAGTCATAAGGTTGGCGTTAGCTTGGATCTGTTCGCTAAGTTGTCTCCTGCTCTCTATGAGTTCTCTCATCAGCTCATTGAACTCTGTCCTAGTGACAGCTTCCATTTGATTTTGGGCAGTAACAGTCCCTACGCCCAAATTAATCTGTTGATTACTGGGTCCTACATCTTGGACACTAGTAGTCTCGTTGACATCTGCGTTGTGGGAGGCTGATCTAGTACGCGGTCTTCCCACTGTAGAGTTATTAATAGAAACTCTGAGTAGAATCAACGACTTCCTGTGAATGACTTTGATCTCCTTCGGGGGATTTCTTCAATCCAGTAGCTACAAAGTAGCTCCTAATGGCCTAAGAATGGTTCTCAGTGGAAGCACCAAAATTGGTCACTAACACCCAAAGAGAGTTTTGTGTAGAGAGATTAATGAAGAAGGTAAATTAAAACTGAGGAATAACACGGTGGAATGCAATAATAACTGTAAGAAACAAGAAAACCAAATTTATAGTGGTTCGGTGTAACTACCTACGTCCACTTTGAGTTTAATCTTTATTGCTTTTCCAATAATTGAATACAGATACAATCCGTACACCAACAACTTGAACACAATTTTTAACTGAAAAAGAAAGAGTCTTGAAAATGGCAGAGTCTCCCCAGTGTTCTCGAAAAAAGGTCCCTTTTCAGTATGCCCCTGCCCATCTATTTATAGACGAAGATGGGTTGAACTTCCCTCATGGCCTAGGAACATGGTATCTCAGCCTACAGTAAGTGACCCCTGCACACCAAGCCAAACATGCCGAACGAGGAATGTCGGGCGAGAACTGTCTGGTCATCCATCGAGTGACTCGAAGTAATCACTCAAGAGAACCGAGGCAAGTGGTAGAATGCTCTTACTCTGTTGTGGACTTGATGGTTTGCTAACAATCCAGGGATGTCGAGCGAGGTCTCGTGCCGAACGAGGCTTTATGCCGAGCGAGGAGGAGTCCTGAGTGAGTCTTGGTATGCCGAGCAAGGCTCCTGTGCCGAGTGAGCCTTTGTGCCGAACGAGACCCTATATGCCGAGCGAGGTCGGTACCGAACGAGGCTTTGTGTCGAACGAGGCTTTGGGCCGAGCGAGGTCGTGTGCCGAATGAGGCTTTATGCCAAACGATACCTTGTATGCCGAGCGAGGTCGTGTGCCGAATGAGGCTTTGTACCGAATGAGGCGTTGCGCCGAGCGAGGTCGTGTGCCGAACGAGGCTTTGTGCCGAACGAGACCTTGTATGCCGAGCGAGGTCTTGTGCCGAGCGAAGCTCTGTGCCGAACGAGGCTTTGTGCCGTATGACGCCTTGTATGCCGAGCAAGGTCTTGTGCCGAGTGAAGCTCTGTGCCGAATGAGGCTTCATGCCGAACGAGCCTTAATGCCGAGCGAGGCACTCGTGCCGAGCAAAGCTCCTATGCCGATCGAGGAGGAATGCCGAGCGAGGCCTCCTTGTGTTGAGCAAGGTACTTGTTTGGTGAACCTCACATTACCGGATCAATCACCCGGGTAACACAATCAGTATTAATTTATCATTAATTTATACTTCAATAAAACTACCAACTATTTACACCAAAGTGTTTTGCTCGTCAGTACTAGTCTAACGCAAAAATCCGTAGGTCAAACAGATTTAAAATGAGTGAGTTATAGCATTTTAAATTTAATAACTTAGTTTATAAAATTAACCAAAATAAATAAATCAAAAATTATTTCTCACCCGAAAGATATTTAGGCCCAAGGCCCAAATCATCCAACCCTAATCGCTTCTACAGTAGCTCCACGTTTCTCCCCAAAATCAATTTCCCACTTGCAAATCCTATTTCCCTAAACCTATGTGTACGTGCACGGCGTGGACTTGCACACCACCCATTCTCCGCCAATTGCCTAACTCCGACCACCCACAAACTCTACTTCACCACCTCGTCCTACCGTCACCATCGTCACCTACTCTTACGGCTCACATCGAAATCTGACTCAACAACCCTCAAACTTCAAAACTCGACTTCTAGGAAACCGTCTCGTCCAGCACCTACCACCGCCGTCTCGATCCACATTAGCCACTACCGCCACTCCATTGGAACGCCACTTCACCGCGAGACCTTCCCACAAAAGCACGGCCCACTTGATGCCTTCCTCTACCTATAGAATGTCAAAATACGCATCCTAAATAATCCATAGCCGAAACCCTAGTTCAATCTATCACCACCGCTATAGTGAACCGAACTACCTTAAACTTTACCCACAACATCGTCTCAACCCAAGCTTACTTCCAAACACCACTGTGGCTTCCCTTGACCACCACGCCACCGTGAAACCCAAGATGGCTGGAAAATAATAATCTAGCCCCCACGACAAATTCCAACCTCCCATAGTCATGCGATCAAGTCTAAAAATCACCACTTGTCGATACTAACATAACCCTACCCTCCAATCTCCATAGCGTTTCATTAAAAAACAAATATCGTTCGACCACCACTATTTTTGGCCAACTTTCGCCACTCCATTTGATGAACGACAAGCAACTATTTTTTTAAAATACTAGAGGTCCTAACACACAACTTTCATGTTGATAACTATAGCTAATTTGACTGGTTGTGGAGATATCAATTTTTTTGAAGATGGAAGGTGCTTTGAATTCCTTTAATGTCGAGAGAAGAAAATAAGGAAGAAGAAGAGAAAGGAGAGTTAGAAGTTGAAATGAGGTGAAGTTGAGTGGATATCCATACTTATAACCAAAATCGAAGTTCATAACTTCAAAGTCAAACAAACCAAAGCCAAGACTCCACACTACCCACTACCTCCAAGTCCAATCACATTAAGGCAAGTTAAAAAATTCAAATTTTGATTTGATTTGAAAACGTTTTGAAAAGGAGATTTGTAGTATTCCACTATATAATATCTCGTTCGTGTATGAACCGCGAAAGACCGAAATAAAAATACAATTACTCACAACTATGTGACACAATCACAAAACGGTTTTAAAATACATTGGTTATTAAATTCTATAAAATTTCAAAAATACCAACATTTGGCGTAAAATATGTCAAATGGTAATTTAAATAATTTCCAAATTAAAAATCATGGAAAAATTCTATAAATTCATTTTATTACCACAGCGGTTTTCTTTTTATTTAAAACCATCAATCGAATATTCAAAATTAATTAAATGTTCCCAAAATCAAAGTGATAAAATTTCGGGTCATTGCATTTTCCCCCTTAAAAGAATTTCGACCTCGAAATTTCATCTAAATCAAACAAAGAAGGAAACCAGCTAACCCAAAACTTAACAAATTTTCTTCTCATAAATATTTATGAAAACAATTTCATAAAACATAACTTAAGTTTTAAAACTTATGTAATAACCTACTGCATCCTGAGGGTGTATACTATTATCTGATTTGATCCTTTTTATTTTCCATTTATTTCCCTTAGGTAAAATGAAGATCGGAGGTCCCATTCATGCGTCCACTGATGGTTCTAATGTTTGTCCTGCTGCTCCTCCCGCTCTTGGTTCCAAATCATGGTCTTCACTTTTTACAACGTTACCTCGTAATGCTGGTGCTTATGTACCAATTGAGTTTGATATCGTTGAGGATAATGGAGTGATGATCCCTCCACCAAATGTTATGCAAGCTGGTATCGACTTTTGGTCTGAATATTTAGTTGGTTTTTTTTTGGACCCTAAGCATCGCCTTCTGGACGCGTTTGCTGTTTGTCGTAGGGCCTGGCGACTGCGTGGTAACCTTCGTGTTAAGTTGGTTGACTCCATGTACTACTTGTTGTTCTCCTCCCTTGAGGATCGCAGTCGTGTTCTAGAGGCCGAGCCTTCCTTTTTCGATGGGAAACCATTTATTATTACCCCCTGGACTCCAACGGTAGCAAGTGCACGTGAGCAAGTTCTCTCTATCCCTGTTTGGGTTTATTTTTCTCAAATTCCTTCTGCTCTCCAACTGCTGCTTGGTTTGAACTGGCTCGCTTGCAATGTTGGTAAATTAAAATGTTTTGACTCTAATACCGTTGCGCGTGATAAGCTGGTGTACGCTAAAGCTTTGATTGAGATTACTCCCTTTAAGCCCCTCCCATCCTCCATTCCTGTTCAGCTTGCTGTTGGCCACGTGGTGGATGTTCGTGTTCGTTACGGATGGGTCCCTGACATTTGTTCCACCTGCCACTCCTTTGGCCACATAGATACTTCCTGCGCGCATTCTGCTGTTTCCCCTGCTCCTCCTAAGATCCCTCTGCCTCGGCCGCCACTTAGGATATGGGTTCCCAAAGCTCAGGTTGCTCCTAGACCAGCTGATCCATTTTCTGACCCTGATCCCCTGCCTTCTCTTGCTCGCCCTCCTTCCATTATTCCTGGTGTTTGTTCTACAGATGCCCTTGATGTTTCGGATCCTTCTGAGTCTCTACCTCATGTTGGCTGGGCTGAGACTGAGCGTTGTTGGGTTGACCTCCGATCTGACATGCGCTACAACCCGGTGGATAATTCCTATTTTAGATATGTTACCAACAATCTTCTTGACCTTCGATGCCTTTATTACAGTCCATCTGGTGATTCCTTGGTTCTTGTCTTGGACGGTTCATATGTGTTTCCTGGATATTTGGCCAGGCAACTAGTACTCGGCATCTAGGAGAACTCGGCGTAGTACTCGGCAACCAGTACTCGGCATCAGAGAGTGTCCGACATTCAGGAGTGTTCGGCGAAGCACTTGACATCCAAGAGTACTCGGCGTGGTACTCGGCATCCAGTGGAACTCGGCGTCAGGGAGTACTCGGCATCCAGTGGAACTCGGCGTCAGGGAGTACTCGGCATCCAGTAGTGTTCGGCGTCAACTGGCACTCGGCGTCAACCAATGCTCGGCATCAAGACTGCTCGGCATACAAGAGTGCTCGGCATCAAGACTGCTCGGCATCAAGACTGCTCGGCATACGAGACTGCTCGGCATATGAGAGCACTCGACATCAAGGAGAACTCGGCAGCATCTGTGGTTCGGCATACATGAGTACTCGGCGTAGTACCCGGTAGCATCAGAAGTACTCAGCACAAGAGTACTCGGCGTCTAGAAGAGCGTTCGGCTTCGACTGACTGACACCCTGCACTTCCCAAACATCAAACCACATCGTTCGGCATAAAAAGGACTGCTCGGCATCCGAGCGTTCGGCGAACCTTGCTCGGCATGCGGCGACCACTATACTCGGGCTGGAGCGTTCGGCAATCAGCCCACTTGGGAAGTCCAGCCCATCTTTGCCTATAAATAGAGGGGCAGGGTCACAGTGAAATGGATCCTTTTTTGGAGAGAAAACACCGGGGAGACTCTGCCATTTTCAAGACTCATCTTCTCTACTTAACAACTTCACTCAAGCATTTGATTCACGAATTGTATTTGTAATCAACTATAAAGGAAATCAATAAAGTTGAACAAAGTGGACGTAGGCAATTACGCTGAACCACTATAAATTTGGTGTTCTTACTTTCTGCATTTAAATTAGCATTGTCTTCTTTGTTTAATTTACTTTCATCACTTATATCTCTACACAATCTTTCTGAACGAGGTTAGTGACCAATTTTGGTGCTAACACTTTGGTGCTTTCACTGAGAATTGAATTCTCAGACCTCAAGGATCTGTTTTGAAGCTACTGGATTGAACAAATCCCCCAAAGAAGATCCGACTCACTGATAGGACATCCGTTGATTCTACTCAGAGTTCATACCAATAACTCTACAATGGAAATACCACGTACCAGGTCAGCTTCTCACAATGCGGATGCCCACGAGAATGCTAGCGTGCAACAATCAGGGCCTAGCAATCAACCAGCAATTCCAAATACAGGAGTTGCCACTCAGGACCAAACTCCAGTTGTCACCAGAATAGAGTTCAACGACTTGATGAGAGAGCTCAGGGAAAGTAGGAGACAACTAGGAGAGCAGATGCAAGCCAATGCCAACCTGATGGCACAACTTACTCAACAGCAGCAACAGAATGCTGGGGGCAATCTCGCTGCTTACTCCTCATCTGACAGCACTACTTCCTCTGATGAACCTCCCAGGCGCAGACGCCGTAAGACGGATGCTGCACGAGCAGATGCTACTGTTCCAACAGCTGGAGACCGTGACCAAGCAAGAGCTGGAAGCTTCAGGACCGGGATACAGATGGAAGATAGAGGCCCAGAACATCAAAATGCTAACGATGTCGAACCTCAAGATGCACGATTGGCAGATCGCCAAGAGAGGAGGCATCAGCATGGACATGCGCGTAGAACAGACTCCAACCTTCCGCCTTCCATACAGACACCCGATCTGACAGCCATGATCAGGCAACTGATGAGAGAGAATCAGGACTTATCAAATGATGACTGGGGAGTGTCAAGAAGTCATACTCCATTCACGGATGTTGTGTTGCAAGCGGCGTACCCCAGGAAGTTTAGTATGCCTACTATTTGTAACAACCCGAGTTTTTCTAACACGAAAAACCGGACCATTTGAGTTAAGAAGAAGAGGTAGAAGAAGAAGAAAAAATAGAAAACAACAACAGAATCTCTCATACCACCAACTTATCCATTCAAATTTAAATTTGAATTCAAATTTTGAATTATCAAAATTTTCCAAAATTTTTCTAACTCCCTAAATTTCCGAAAAATTTCGCCAGCGTCTCCTTTGCGCGGCTAGCTCGGTACTACTACAAAATGGCTCTACGGCCTCCCAATCTCAAAAAGAAAACAAAAAGTCAAGTGGCTGGATCCAAAACCCAATCAAATTTCATATAGAAATTCAAATACATACCTTTTTGTCGGGCCATTAGATTTTATCTTCTAAATCAAAAATCCCAATTTATCCATTGCTTTTATACACCTGTATATCCTACTAAGCAATAATATTCAATCACAATTCCAAAGTCATTTTATACTTTCCTTTACAAATTTCCAATATTTGTTTTACTTAAGCCCGTACGATGCACATATATCATTCGTACGCAATATCACATTCGATCGCTCAATCGATCACACAATTTCACTTCCGAACTAGTATTGTCCACCCGACTTCCTAGTGCGGACTCAGATCTGGTTTCTTGATCAGAAACCGTCATTCTCCTTGCATAGTCACCAACTATGATAGAGAATTTCAGAATCAATCAACAATCCATATCCAGGCTCGCCGTCGAAAATCGAGTGAAAAATTCCAACTCTGATCGATATATCTATCTCGAAATTCTGTGTTCGACATCTGGATAAAATAGCTATGCGAATAAATAATATACGTACACCTTACGTATTAATTTCAATTGATTATCAGTTATATCAATTCTCTTTTATTCACATTCCTTTTTGATTGTTATCCCCTTATTCACAACTATCCCATTTCACAACTTCAGTTTTAGTCTTCATTCAACTATTCACTTAGTATATATATATATTTCCATTCCAAAATTACTAAGTATATTTCCAATACAAATTTTCTTAAGAATTTCATTCTTCAATTCTTAAGTTCATATAAATTTTCTTATATTTATTTACTACTTCACCACCGAAGTGTATATATTCAAATTGAACTCCCATTTCATATGAATTCCAACTTACTTCAATTTACTACTTCATTTCCAATTTTTTTTTCCTTAAATTCAATTCATCTCTAACTTCCAAAAATTGAATTTTATTTAGCTCGAAAACAATCCAAGTTAATTCATTCAATAACTATTTCTCAACTTATTTAAACCACTCTTCTGTTTGAGTTCAGTTTCCATTCAACATTTACTTAAGTCAATAACTTAAGTTTATTTTCCATTTAACCAACCCTTTAAAGTTTTATTTCCATCTTTTATTTGATTCTTATTTAATCAAATTCCATCCATTTATTTATTTAATATAATTGGTTTATTCACTCAATCAATATGAATTTTAATTTCCATACTCAATTCATCTGGAATTATTTTATTAATAACCAGGCCCTTTCCAATTTATTTTCACTTATTTGGATTCATTTGCAATTTAAACCATCACTATGTTAATCCAATTTCATTAACTAATTTATTATCTCATTAGTTCCTTCGCTGGTTAAAATTAAATACTTGCTTTTTAATTCCAAATATCACTTTACTTAATTTTCTTAAGTTCAATATATTTTATAATTCAAGTTTGGATTTATTTAAAAATTAAGATTGCTCATCTTAGTCGTTTCCATTTGATAATTACAATTTCAAATTATAACTCTTAATGGTTCAAAGAAATGAATTCCCATTTATGACTTACAATTTCATTTCTATTCATAAGTTTTAACTTACTTACTTAAGACCTGGGACTATTCATTTAAGTCCATTTCATCTTTATAATCAAATTTCAAATTATTATACTTAAGAACTTAAGAATATGAATTTCTTTACACAATTATAAGCATTTTACATTACCTTTATATCCAATTCAATTCGACTTCAACTTACTTACATTTAATTCAATTCTGATTTCAATTTTATTTAACTTATCTTAAGTTAAATTCAAATATATTTTATTCACCTTCATATACTCGAATTAAATTTTAATCCCAGGATACAAATTTTATACAAGTTTTACAATTCATTCACCTTCAAGTTCTCTAACTCTTTTATCTACCAACTTATATTACTCATTGGGTTATTTCCATCTCATAATTATAATCCAAGAATTAAACTTTCATTCCCTTCTTATTTCAATCAACTTCATTCTATACTTTATATTGTTGATTCGTTTAAATTTCCACATTTATATTTTAAATAGAATTCCCAGAATCCAATTGCCCGATTTTATTCCAAAAACCATTTTGAATCCATAAATAACTCATACATATCTGGTATATCACCTCAAATCCCAATTTCCAAAACAATCTGCTTTTATCAAACAATTTTCCCTTTGAATTCCAAAACCAACCCAGTTCACAATCATTTTCAATTTAAAACAGTTTGGTAGCAATTTCTCTTTGGAAACTCGAAAATAGACATCGATGATGCTGCAGTCATCACCGAAATTATTTTCCAGCGACCGAAAGAGAATTTAATGCTTTTATCACTCTAAACATTTCAAACATTTTTAAATCCCAAATCCCCCTAGATTTCAATTCAATTTCAAAAAATATTCATGAAATAATATCACCATTATTTTCCCAAAACCTTCAAAAACTATTTTTAAATCCAAAGGAATTTAAATCTTTCCCAAAACTTCAAATTCAAAATCCATCCAATTTTTATATCCAAACATTACTCTGGAATTCTATCACATTTTATTCCAAGTTATAAGTCACTTTTACCATTTACATTTACAAATTTCATTTGTTTATGAATTAATCTCATTTGATTATAAATCACATTTGTAATTCACATTTGTATATAAAGTTTATCTCAATTTATAAATTTCATTTATAGTCTATATTTCAAATTCCATTTTGTTATATAAATTTATTCTTTCATCTTTGGTTATAAGTTTTCAATTTCTACTCAATAATGAGACTAACTCATTATTGTCATTTTCTAACAACCAAGCATCCAAATATATAACTATAATAAATTTCAAATAATTATTTCTTTTATATACAAAATAATTTGGGCAAAATTATTTCATTCACCCTATTTAAAACAATACTGTGTCGAACTGTTCTATTCAAGTGTTTAGAAACCCCTTCGATACAGTTGTCCAGACTGTGCCGACGAAGGTTCATATGCCACTCAATAAATCAACCAACACAATATAAAACCATTTTATATTCACTAACAAATACGCGCTCATATCTATTAATACTCTCAAAATTCCCACCAGAGCCAAGGTTATCGCTAGCCTAAGCTCTGATACCAAGTGTAACAACCCGAGTTTTTCTAACACGAAAAACCGGACCATTTGAGTTAAGAAGAAGAGGTAGAAGAAGAAGAAAAAATAGAAAACAACAACAGAATCTCTCATACGCAGCGGAATAAACTATAATAGGTAATAACAGATCTTTACACAAAAAGAAATCTATATCTGTTTATATATACATCATCCCAATACATCATCAGAGTACATCACATCAATATCATACAACTAAATACACAGCGGAAAAATAATAACAAGTACGGGAGTACGTATCGACATCCAGCTCGTCTTCTGAGCTCCACAGCATCATATCCTGAACCTGTTTATCTCGGTCTGACCCGAGCATCATATAAAACAATACACGAGTCAGTCTGGAAAACCAGCGTGAGAAAATCACACTCAATTGATTATTAAAGTTTCAAAAATCCTTTAAAAATAAAAAGCATCTCGTAAGACCACGCCACAAATAAACATGTCGGGTTTTTACCTTACGATAGCTAAAACACTTTTTATAAAATCCTCTGATATTATAATAGTGTCTATTCACAAATACTTATTAAAATAACTGAAATTGTTACATTATTAAATTCCAGCATACTAGCCACAAAAGTGGGTAATACAAACAAATACCGTACAAGGCACGTAGGAAGAATGGATTTCCAACGAATGACTAGGCACTGGGGTACCACCTATCACAGTACGTGGCCTAGATCACCGTACCGAGAAGTACGCCCGCTCCCCTGCAACACAAGGCCGGAACCATCCCTTACTGGATGATCCCGAATAAAATCACCCCACGGTTGGGATCAGCAACCGCACCACTAAGCCGAAATAAAAAGGGACATCTAGACAGGGATGACCTTACCCTCCAGTGGAAGCTACCCACGAAGCCTTGCTGCATAACCCCTGATTTTCAGTCATTCCCGGTTGATGAGGTTCGAGGCTAAACGATACCTTTTAGAGAACATATCCCTTAGAATGCCCATCGTCCGCTGACGATGTTTCGCAAGCATTCGTCCATACAAGTCCGTCCTGGGTTTGAACGGAACCGAAGGCACTACTCCTACTACATCCATTTTGGAAATATCTTTAGGATTAGTAGCGACTAGCCCTTGCACTTCACTGCTCCATCTTCGACTCCGAAATCGTTACACGAAACGTACAAACCGGATCGAAGTGGTATTCGAGTCTCCAGACCTAGAATCCCGGTGTACGGAAACTCGATCCCGGTCTCTTCAAAACGATCAGCGCATTTGGCCAATATTGATAGTCGGTTATTTAACTATCAATTTACATCCACAAACAACCATCACACAAAATAAATAATTTACCACATTATTTATTTGCCCAAATATCTTTCCAAGATATATTTTCAAATTTTCAAAGCTCATTTGAAAACAATTTCAAAACAGTTTCCGCTTACGGAAAACATTTCCCAAATAATTATTTCCACTGAATCACCAAGTACAAAATACTTTTAATTTTAAAATAATTTAAAAACACTTTATTTTAAATATATCTTATAACATTGAAATTTAAACTACTTTAATACTTTATTAAAAATATATACTTTAAAATAAACCACTTTATAAATATAAACTAAATTTCTCCTTTTATAACATAATAGCAAATCACTTTTATATAATTACTACAATAATATATTTTTGAAAATACTTACTTTAAAAAGTTAACATTTAAAAATAATCAATTTTCTAAAACATGCTTTTTAAAACATTTTAAAACTTTTAACTTATATTTAAAACTACCTTGAAAACGTACTTGGCTATCCAGAGAAATACACTTCTCATTCCCATCCTTTAAAAATAAATCAACATTTATTTTAAACCAATTCATATCCCTTTATAAATTCCCACCTTGAATTTATATTTTCTAATATCCACTGATATTTTATTTTACTTTATAAACCCAGTTTATAAATTCCAAAATCTCATTTCTCTTCTAAAATTCCAATTTTAAACAACTAAATCAATTTCCAATTTATTTCCCAATTTACTCTACTTACTTTGAAATAAATTTCCTTTGCTACTTCATTTATTCCAAAATACATTAACCTTTAGATTTTTATTCCTTATTACGAGTTAAACCCCTTTTTACCAATATCGATTACAGATTTCCAAAACTCCTTATTTATTCTTTAATTAGCTTTAATCCTAAATTTCAAAAATAACCTCTTTTTATTCTTCAAATAATATCACTTAAGTATAAAATTTATTATCCCTTGTGAATTCAAAATCCCCTTTTTCATATTTGTTAATTTATTCGAATTCACTAGAATTACTTAACTTAATTTTACTCTTTTATATTTTTCCAAAAATCCAATTCAATTGCTTTTGATAACTCATTATACTGGGAAATTCAATCCAACCAGATTACCCAATATAAATTATCACAGGATAACAACAATCATATCACAGAATATTTAAACAAAAATTAAATATTTTGAGGAATCCAGTTGGATCCCTCCAACCTGTATCCCTGCATCCACAGACGTTAGCACAATACCAATTCCACTTCAAGGTGGAATATCGCGGTATATGGGATTTATATAAAATCATCCGCTATTATGCGGCGCATAGGGTCTCATCCGCTATATAATGCGGGAATATCAACAAGTCCAATATATACATATGCCAATATGTATATATTGCTATATACTACTATATATAGTATAGCACATCAATCAATGCAATCATCCAATCAATTATTTAAATTTAACCATTTAAATTTAAAATAAAAATTCAGCTGAGTGAGATTAACTCACCTTTTGCCCCCTTTTTACTTTGCAATTTCAACCCAAATCAATAGTCCCCTTCACGATGCCAGACCTTGAATACATATTATATGATCTCATTAATATTCAAACAACTTGGACAAATCAATTTCTATCTAATAAAATTTATTTTACTTAGTAAAGTAATTTTCCCGTTATCAAATAATTATATATATAAGTTAACTAAATAAATTGATTCCTACGATTTCTCAACCTTGTTTTGACCATTTACAGTTTATTATTTTTTTGAACAAATTAAACAATTACTTATTATTTATTCAATCCTAACCTGGTAATTTACTACAAATATCTTTTGTAACCAGACTAATTATAATAGGTAAATTTCTCTAATTAACTCCTTAATATTGTTTTCCAAAATCCTATGTATATATACATATATTATTACCATTTTACTGTAATATTCTTATCTCAGATTGTAAAATTCAATGAACAATCAAAAATGAAATACCTCACTGCCTGCAGATGAAAAACCCCCAAATCGAGAATGGTCGGTGCCAGCCTCGTCGAATTCGAGTACCTTGTTCACCTCATGACTACGCCTAAACATCGCCGTCGCCTTCTAACTACACACGTAGCCCATAGCTACGCACACGATCATCAACGATTCCTCCATCACCACATCACCGAACACCCCTGCATCATCCTCACGCCATTTGCGAACCATCCCCACAAGTCGCCAGACCCATCGCGAGTCCCTTCGCCTCGCAACCCCACCAGACTCGCGACCTTACGCGTAAAACAGGGCCCAACGCCACCACATCATCACCTCGAGACCGCTGCCGCACTTCCCAGACCTACGAGCCCCAATCACTCCTGCCTGACGAGATCGCGACCCAGATTTCAAGCGCTCGCGACTGCCTCTACTCCTTCGTCATCCTCCTCAACGCATGCCCCAATCCACGAACTCGAGCGCGAGATTGCCAGATATTCTTCGAGGTGAGTTCGAATTGATTTGTACTGGAGGGTGGAGAGACTCGACCTTGGTTGAACTTAACGTGCTGCCATTCGAACAGAGGGAGGAGAACAAAAAGGGATTTGATTTTGAATTAGAATGAGGGAATAGAAGGGGTATACGGTTGCTCTTGAATAATACTGTAAAGAGAATCCCCCTTTTTTTTTAGTTTCTTTAATTAATCTTTTCCCGGTTTTGATGCACGTGTCTCAGAGAGAGACAAACGTAAAAGAAAGCAGGCTACGTGTCGAACAAATAGAGATTTTGTTTTGACTGGTCAAAATATCAAAATCAAATTAAATTTGAAGTTAAACGTCTCGAAATCGAGCCAAATCTCAATCTCCAATCGAGGCATGCCGCTAGGCATTTAAAATGTTATACCCCTATTCCGAACACACTGGAAAAGGTTTCGACTACAAATTCGATCGTATGGAGAAGATAGCTTTTTGGACCAGTTATAATATTAAATTTTCGATTTAATTTCAGCGCGTTTACATTCTGTACGATCACACGACAACTCCAAACACTACGAAAATTGAAATCCAATAATAATACAATATTACGTATCCAATGGAACTGGTTTCGCTGAATTCCGAGACTGTGCCTCGGACGACTATTTTTAAATTTAATTTCAACGATATATTTTTAAAACTGAACAAAACTCTTTAAAATTCCATTTTAAAAGTTCTATCATCTTTAGTATTAACAAAATAAATTTTCTGAACCTTTGAACTATTTTTAACAGGCTATAAAATCAAGATTCAATATTTTACCCAATCCCGATAATTAAATTTAATAATTAATTATCCAAAGAAATACTGTATATTTGAAATTAAAGTTAAAATTTAACCTTCGAATATTTAAAATAAATTAAATATTCACATTTCAAATATACAAAAATTCCGGGTCGTCACACTATTCCTGCATATGAAGGAAAGATTGACCCTAGACAACATGTCATGAGGTACGAATGGATGATGGATTCAGCTAGAGCGAATGATGCCACCAAGTGTAGGTGCTTTCCGATTACTCTATCTGGGATCGCTACTATGTGGTTCACCCGACTTCCTCCATGATCCGTATCAAATTTCGAGGAGTTGGCAAAGAAGTTTATTGAGTAGTTCAGGATACACACTACGCGCCCAAAGGACGTGATGTCTCTGTCAAGTGTAATCCAAAATCCTAGGGAATCGTTGAAGGAATATTTGCAAAGATTCCACGTGGCAGCAACTGAAGTCAGTAATCCCAATGACCATGCAATTCTGATGGCTGTAATGAGAGGTGTGGATCCAGACTCTGAGTTTGGAGACTGGCTGCAAGGAAAACCTCCAGCTACGCTAGAGCGTTTCTACTCTAAGGCACACCAGTTCATAAGAAGAGAGGAAGCTAGGTGGGTACGATGAGATAAGGCGCCAGGGCCTGTCCAAGAGTCAATAAAGAGCAACATCGCTGTGAAGCAATCGGGAGACAGCTCGGGAAAGGTCCAAGTGAACGTCCAGAACAAACCTGGGCAACCCAAGGAGTCCGGGGGGAGGAGTCAAGGGAAAAGAAAAGAGGCAGGAAAGTGGAAGTCGAGAATTCCAAGCTACAGCGAGTACACTCCGCTAAACGCCCCACTTGAAAACATTTACCTATCCACCTGCAATGCTTTTCAGTATAGAAAACCACGTCCAAAAGAATCAACTGAAGAACAGAAGCGGACCGGGAAATATTGTCGCTTCCATGAGACTTATGGACACAATACGGAAGAATGTAGACACTTGCACGACGCTATCGAGAAGTTGATCAGGCAGAAGAAATTGCAAGAATTTATGAAGGATCCACAAGAAGGAGGACAGGGAACGTCCAACCCAGGTCGTGCACCAGCTCCACGTCATCCCGAGGAGCCTGCCCGGACCGTTGGTAGACTGGTCATAAATACAATTATCGGCGGGCCTCACCCCGCGGATAAGAATTGGCAGGAGATGGAGCGATATGCAAGTTCCTTGAAGCATGCAGATTTTGAGTGTTGTTCGAACATGGAGGACGGAGCCCCTGCTAAGCAGCAGCGCGTAATGACAGACGATATTGTGTTCAGAAGCAGAGACGCTGATCAGGTAGAGGCTCCGACCATCGACCCCATGGTCATATCTGCAACGATCGGACCAGCATACGTAAAAAGAATTCTGATTGATTCTGGAAGTTCAGTCAACATCATCTTCAAGAATGCCTACGATCAAATGAAGCTAGAAACAAAAGACTTGAAACCATCCAAAGCTCGTATCCACGGCTTTAACGGCGCTGCAACTGATGCAGTGGGATATGTCGAGTTACCAGTTGAACTGGGACAAGGCGAGCGTCGGAGAGTGCGAATTCTACCCTTTGTAGTTTTGGATGTGGACTCTCCGTATAACGTTTTATTGGGCCGGCCGGCCCTGGCGGAGTTTAGGGCAGCGTTAGCCCCGTGGTGTTTAACTTTGAAGTTCCCGACTGACAAAGGAGTAGGCATTGTTCACGGCGACCAAGCAGCTGGTCGTTCCTGTTATGTGGCCGAGCTCCGAGAGGCCCACCGGAGGGAGAAGGGAAAGGTTGCGGACAATCCCGTCCGCATCCTCAATGCGGATAATTGACAAGTAGTGCCCGAGCCCTGGCTCGGGCATAGTTCTCGGATCTACGGAGATATAGATCCGAGAGACGACGATGAGAAACCCAGGGAAGAGAAGGCGGCACCGGCCGAATTAACAATTGACATTTTGGTTAGCCGTGACGACCCTTCGCGAATACTGAAGATCGGATCACAGCTAGGCCCCGCAACGACTGAAGACCTTAGCGACTTCCTTCGGGCGAACCTTGATGTTTTCGCCTGGACGCATTCTGATATGTGTGAGATTTCTCCCGCCATCACGAGTCATATGTTGAACATAGACCCGAAATACGTCCCAGTCAAGCAAAAAAGGAGAGGAATGGATCCGGAGAGATCCGCCGCTCTTGGAGAGGAGGTGGACAAACTCAAAGCAAATGGGTTCGTCCGCGACGCCCTCTACCCGGAATGGGTCTCCAACCCCGTGCTAGTAAAGAAGGCGAATGGGAAATGGAGGACTTGCGTAGATTATTCCGACTTGAACAAAGCATGCCCTAAGGACAGTTTCCCGTTGCCTAGGATTGATCAGTTGGTCGATTCCACCGCAGGACACGAGTTACTGTCATTCATGGATGCGTACTCAGGATACAACCAAATCCCAATGCATATTCCGGACCAAGAACACACCAGCTTCGTTACAAATGTCGGACTGTATTGCTATGTAGTGATGCCCTTTGGATTGAAGAATGCTGGAGCAACTTACCAACGTCTGGTGAATCGAATGTTCAAGGACCAGCTGGGTAAAACCATGGAAGTCTATGTGGATGACATGCTCGTGAAGTCACGATGGTCAAACGACCACATTCAAGACTTGGCTGAAATGTTCGACATACTCAGGTTTTATGGCATGAAGATCAACCCGTTGAAGTGTTCTTTCGGCGTTGCATCATGGAAGTTTTTGGGATTCATCGTCAACGCTAGGGGAATCGAAGCCAACCCAGAAAAGATCCAAGCTATTCGAGATGTACAAGCGCCCAGGACTATAAAGCAGGTACAGAGCTTGAGCGGAAAAGTAGCTGCGCTGAGTCGATTTATATCCAAGGCAACTGACAAGTGCATCCCGTTCTTTGACATAATAAAGAAAGGAAAGAGAAATTTTGAATGGACGTCTAGCTGTGAGGAAGCATTCCGGAATCTGGTGAGGCATTTGGAGAGCCCACCAATGCTATCAAAACCAGTTAACCATGAGATGTTGTACGTATACTTGGCTGTATCCCCACATGCGATAAGTGCGGCTTTGGTACGAGAGGAGGATCGAATCCAAAAGCCGGTGTATTATGTTAGCAAACGTTTAACAGGGGCCGAGAGGAATTAACCTAAAATAGAGAAATTGGCTTATTGCTTGGTGATTGCATCATGAAAGCTTTGCCCGTACTTTCAAGCACATTCAATCGGTGTTTATTCCGATCAACCGCTGAGGCAGGTACTCCAACGGCCGGAAACTTCTGGAAGATTGCTAAGATGGAACATCGAGTTGAGCCAATTCGATATCGCGTACTTACCACGGAGAGCCATCCGAGGGCAAGCATTAGCAGACTTCATCGCTGAGTTTACCATACCCATCAAACCGGACGATCACGACATCATTCCCCCCGTTCGATGGAAATTATACACTGACGGTGCATCAAACGACCGTTGCTCCGGCGCGGGCATAGTTCTTGTAACTCCGGAAAACCGATCGATCTGTTATGCCCTGAAGCTCGATTTCTCGGCTACAAATAACGAAGCTGAATATGAAGCACTAATCGCTGGCTTGAAACTCATCAGGGAACTCGGGATCGAATCAGTCGAAATCTTTTGTGACTCGCGGTTGGTGGTTTACCAAGTACGGGGAGACTACCAAGCAAAGGGACGAAAGCTTGCTCCGTACCTCATTCAGGTCCAAGAACTACTATCAAATCTTGAGCGTTATGACATCTCACATATCCCGCGCGAACAGAACAAAGAAGCCGACTTATTGGCTAAGTTCGCGAGTACCGACGATGCGCATCAAATGGGATTGTATCCCGTCGAAGTCTTGCATGCCCCGAGCATAGATGAAATGAAAGTCGATCGCGTGTTGGGAACAGAAATCGAGAAGGAATCGTGGATAACCCCATTCAAACTGTACCTGACGACCGGGGCTTTACCAGGAAAAAGAAGCGAAAGACGGCAGGTCCTTCGAAAGGCCGCGTGTTACATAATGCAGGATGGATCAATGTATCGAAAAGGATTCTCAGTCCCGTTGTTACGATGCATCGCTCATGATGAAACAAAGCGAGTCTTGAGAGAGGTTCACAAAGGGGAATGTGGCGACCATACTGGGGGCAAACGCTAGCAAAGAAGATCCTCCGCTATGGATATTACTGGCCCACCGTAAACCGGGATGCCGCGGACTACGCAAGAAAATGCGACAAGTGTCAAAGATATGCGAAAATCCCGAGGGCTCCATCAATGGAACTCACACAAATGATCAGTCCTTGGCCATTTGCGATCTTGGGAATCGACATAATCGGCTCTTTGCCTCTATCCAAAGGTGGTGCGAAATACGCAATAGTAGCAGTCGACTATTTCATGAAATGGGCTGAGGCAGAACCTTTGGCCACTATTACCTCTAAGAAGGTCATTAACTTCGTTGTATGAAACATTATATGCTGCTTTGGCCTTCCACGCACCATCATTACAAACAACGGAACGCAATTTGAAAGTAGAGAGTTCAAAGAGTTCTATTTAAAGTACGGCATCGAGAAAAAGTTCGCTGCCGTTGCACATCCAAAAGCTAACGGACAAGTTGAGGCCGTTAACAAAATAATCAAGTCCATACAGAAGAAACGTCTGGAGAAGGCTGGAGGCAAGTGGGTAGATGAACTCCCGACAGAATTATGGGCGTATAGAACTACCCACAAGTCCGCGACCGGCCACACTCCGTTCGCCTTGGCCTACGGCTCTGAAGCCGTTATACCCGTGGAACTTGAAGTTCCATCGCACCGAGTGACATACTATGATCCCAAGACGAACCAAAGCCTCTTGCTGGAATCACTGGACTGCATCGACGAAAATCGTGAAGAAGCTGAATTAAGGGCGGCGGCGCACATACATCGAGTCAAGCGTTACTACGACGGTAGAGTCCGCCCAAGAATCTTTGATGTGGGTGATCTCGTTCTGTAACGAGTCTTCCCGGTACCATCACGCATGAATCCCAGCTGGGAAGGTTCATACGCCATTGAACGGAAGCTTGGAGAAGGAACATTCAAGCTAGCGACCGTTGATGGCGCGACACTCCTCCGAGCATGGAACAGTGAACATTTGCGGCACTATTACATTTAGCATGTTTTCCTTTCTTGGTGTAGGCACTGTTATTTCCTGCATGTTTCCATTCAAGAATGACTTAGTTTCCGTTTTAAAAGTTGTAATCAAGCAATTTAGTTGATTTTCATTAATAAAGGCTTGAAGCCACATTTTCTATGAAGTTTCTATATCTCTTAATTGGATGATAAATTACATCATCCTGCACGACATACAGACTCGTACGAACGATCCCAAATCTCCGAATCCCCAGAGCGCGGATCGGAATACTCTAAGTCCTCGGAGCGCGGACTAGAGTATAAACGATCCCAAATCTCCGAATCCCCAGAGCGCAGATCGGAGTACTCTAAGTCCCCAGAGCGCGGACTAGAGTATAAACGATTCCAAATCTCCGAATCCCCAGAGCGCGGATCGGAGTACTCTAAGTCCCCAGAGCGCGGACTAGAGTATAAACGATTCCAAATCTCCGAATCCCCAGAGCGCGGATCGGAGTGCTCTAAGTCCCCAGAGCGCAGACTGGAGTATAAACGATTCCAAATCTCCGAATCCCCAGAGCGCGGATCGGAGTACTCTAAGTCCCCAGAGCGCGGACTAGAGTATAAACAATTCCAAATCTCTGAATCCCCAGAGCGCGGATCGGAGTACTCTAAGTCCCCAGAGCGCGAACTGGAGTATAAACGATTCCAAATCTCCGAATCCCCAGAGCACGGATCGGAGTACTCTAAGTCCCCAGAGCGCGGACTGGAGTATAAACGATTCCAAATCTCCGAATCCCCAGAGCGCGGATCGGAGTACTCTAAGTCCCCGGAGCGCGGACTAGAGTATAAACAATCCCAAATCTCCGAATCCCCAGAGCACGGATCGGAGTACTCTAAGTCCCCAGAGCGCGGACTAGAGTATAAACGATTCCAAATCTCCGAATCCCCAGAGCGCGGATCGGAGTACTCTAAGTCCCCAGAGCGCGGACTAGAGTATAAACGATTCCAAATCTCCGAATCCCCAAAGCGTGGATCGGAGTACTCTAAGTCCCCAGAGCGCGGACTGGAGTATAAACGATTCCAAATCTCCGAATCCCCAGAGCGCGGATCGGAGTACTCGAAGTCCCCGGAGCGCGGACTGGAGTATAAACGATTCCAAATCTCCGAATCCCCAAAGCGCGGATCAGAGTACTCTAAGTCCCTAGAGCGCGGACTAGAGTATAAACGATTCCAAATCTCCGAATCCCCAGAGCGTGGATCAGAGTACTCTAAGTCCCTAAAGCGCGGACTGGAGTATAAACGATTCCAAATCTCCAAATCCCCAGAGCGCGGATCGGAGTACTCTAAGTCTTCGGAGCGCGGACTAGAGTATAAACGATCTTAAAACTCCGAATCCCCGAAGTGCGGAGCGAAGTACTCTAACTCCCCGGAGCGCGGACTAGAGTATAAACTATTTCAAGCCTCCAAGTCCCCGGGGCACAGAGTCAGCAAGAAGTCCAAGTACTCAAAAGATGTGGGACGAGAGGTACGCCATGTCCAAAAATGTTTGAACAGCACAAGAATGGACCGGGAGATAATGCAACTCATAAGAACTTGAGTTATGGCTACAATTAGTCAGCAAACCAAATAAAGACAAGAGAATCATTCAAACAAAATGAAACTAAAACTTTATTCAATAAGTCCAAATGGGGATACATGATCACTCCTACAAAATTCAGACCTCTCTATACAAACTACAAGTTGCGGAAGATAAAAACAATTACAAAACTTAAGCAGGAAACTTGTTGAACAAGTGCATCGATTATTTCTTCGACTTCTTCTTCTTGTCTTCCTTTGGTGTTTCCGACGACTCCTCTCCTTCATGCTTTTTCTTGGACTTTTTGCTTGCTAGAGAAACGGAGTCAGGAGTAGGAGACGGAACATCTAGTGGTTTGGACCTGCCCGGGAGAATGATTTTCAAAGGTCTGTTCCGCGGGTCAGTGAGTTCCAGTATTTCAGACTCGACTTTGACTTTGACTTTTCTCTTCTCCTCGTCGGCAAGACGGTCCTTCATGCTCATCTCTGAAGTATGCTTGGAGGCACCAGTGATTTCAATTTCATCGCTTCCTTCGGCAGGAGACGAAGTATCAAGTTTGTCATCATCTAGCGCCCCGATCCCTTGAGCGTCTGGACCGGGAGTTACTCCTGCGTGAGCAACGTCGCTTGTTTTCTCTGCTTCCTCCTTGGCGTCATCGCTCCTCGGAGTTGGCTCGGCGTCTGAGCAACCTGCACGAAAACATAAGGAATGAGCATTAGAACGAGTAGCCACTGCTGAAAAATGACGGGAACTCTTCAACTTCTAGAGAAAGAAGAATTTCCTACCAGGGTCCGGTTGGCTATCGGTGGCACGGGGGGTTTCACCCTCCAGGATAGGTGACAGCACATGAACACCAAGCCCGGGATCTTCGGGATCATAACTAGCATGCTGCTCGAATGGGTCAAGTGTTGGTCGACCGACCGATTGAGCAGTGTAAGGAGCGGCAATGTGAGGAGTAGTAGCATCGGCCCCAGACGGGCCAGCTTCGTCATTCTTCTCTTTCGGAGGGGAAGAGCCTTTGCTATAAAGTGCCAATGCTGCGGATAAGTCCAATGGCTCATTCCCCCTTAGGAACTCCTTCACCAAGGCATCCTCATCGACCTCGTTGGAGCCCGACTCGACCTTCCTGATCCTTATCAAAGTTTCCCACGCCTCAGCCAGGGATTCGAGGTAGCCGTCGCCCAGAAATGTTAAGTCGCGGTGCATAAGGACGCGGGCTCCATACTCGGCGATCAACGGGTCAAACATACTTTTGACCTCTTCCCTGTCGGCTTCTGCGGCCGCCTCGAGGCGAGAATCAAGCTCTTCCACAGCCATTCTTTTGCCCTCCTCACGGGCCTCGTCCTTCATTTTATCGACCCCGGCGAGTTCGTCATCGAGCTTTGTCTTCAGGAGTCGGGTAGCAACAATCTCATCACAGTATCGCTGTGATTCTTCTTGAGCGGCTACTTTGTCTTCCTTCTCCTTGGAAAGTAATTCCTTCAGCTCCTTGACTTGGGTAGCAAGTGCGTCCCTTTCCTTTTGGACAGAGTCTTTTTCTAGGGCGAGGGCACCGCTGCGCTGGACTGCTTCATCAAGCTCTTTTTTGTGAGCCGCCTCTAAACGAGTAACTGCCTCGGCAGTATTTTTTGCGCCTTGTTCAGCGGCTTCTAGCTTTGACTTATACGAAGCGAGCTCTTCGTCTTGGAGTTTTATGATTTTCTTATCGCTGTCAGCCTCCAGATTCAGACGGTCAATCTCGTGTTGACGCTCAACAGATACTTCTGAGATCTTCTCCACCAAGTGCACGAACGCATCATGTTGAACATAGACGTCGTTGTTGAAGGCAATGGCACTTTGCTTTATGTGCCCAGGAATGTGATGGATGGCTGGGAGGAATTTCAAGCCGTCAAAACAGATTTTCGGAAACTTGGCCTTAAGGTCGACCATCTTTTCTGCAATAGTTGGGTCCACTGCAGGGGTAGGAGGAGGAGGCTTTGAGAATTCAGTTCTTTTACGTTGCTCTCGAACTTGCCTCGTACTCGATGAACTGGAGTGTTGTTCTCGAGCAGCATCAGACTGATAACCCTTCTGCGAAGGTTTCTCTTTATCCGGCTCAGTTGGAGGAGGAATGTAACGACCCGTAAATTCCAGTGGTTCTATTTATTTAATTTATTGAATTTTTGTGAAATTTTAAACAGTAAAATTTTGAAATATAAATTTGATATTTGGAATGCGTCTAATTAAACATAGTAACTGGTAAATTTTCGTCCGAAAATATGAAAATTTATTTCACGCGTAAATTTACTTCGATTTAATCAGTTAAAATTGGTGATAATAAAATGTTTTCCAAACCTGAATATTTTTACATAGAAAATTTGTAAATCATCTTCTGAGTGAGACGTCATCTTTCGTTTCGTCAAATTTGGATGTCTATTACTCCGTTTACCTTAATTCTGGCTGAATAGCAGCATTTTCGGTACCGATTATCGACTTTTGATCGGATGATCGTACCACCAATATTTGTATACCGTTTTGATCGTATCGTCGTGCTGATCCCTGTGGTATATTTAACTCTATATTTTTAAGGTCCGGTACGCACCGAAAACTATAAAACGTTCGTTGTATCGTTAGCATAAATCGTGACTTTACTATTTCTTTGATTTCAAAATCTGATGGCGTGTTGTCCAAGCATCACAATTAATTGCTTTAAAAACTTTTGCTAAATCAATGGATAACTACACGTCCCTTTGGCTTTTGAATTTATATCTAAAATAACGGTGGAACGTTTCTTCTGCCCCTTTCTCTCTTTCATTCTATTTACTTTCCTTTTTGAACGGTTCAATCACTGTTCTCTACTTCATTTCTTTTTCCCTCTGCCAATTCTATTCCTTTCACTTTTCATCTTTACAGAAGCTCTAAAAATTTTCGTACCATTTCACCTTGAAATTGAAGCAGTTTACACCTTTGCAATCACCACCACGTCACCAGAGCAAACCCCAGCCTTCGCCAGACCTACCAGCCGAGTCTCCCTCCATCACCCTCCACCGTGAAACGCCTCCACCCAGGCAACCCCACGCCTCCACCAAACAGCCACCTGCCTTTAGAATCCTAAGATATTTATATCTAACTCTTGACATTCCACCGGTTGCCTCACTTGTTCTTTTGTTCTCTGGTTTCAATAGAGAAAAGAAGGAATTTTGAATATTCCTTCTGCCTTTCCCTTCTCCTATCTATATTATTCTCGAAAACTAGCTTGTGTGCCTTCAAGTGCTTGCCGCCTGCCCACGTTATCAACTCCAAATGATTCGGTCTCTCCCATATGCATGCAACCTCAGCAACCCACCTTTGCGTCACCATCTATACTTCTATACGTGAGCAGCACCATCATACATCGTCGAGAGCCACCACCACAGCTCGGTCAGTCACCGCCTGTTCTTCCACCTTGTCATTGCCGAGCCAACCGAAGACGCCACCACCTCCTCTTCCTCTCTGGCCGAAGACCTTCGCCGCCTGACCTCGTCCACCGTAGCCTCGTTATAGGTTGGCTCTGCATCGTGTAAGTGTGTACACGTTTCTCCTCTTTTGTTTGCAAACCGCACCGCATATATATATATATATTTACTTAAGTTTTTGTTTATTTCAAGTTTTATATATATTCAAGGAGCAAGTTAAAGTATATTATATATAACATGTTACTATTTGTACATCAATGTATATATTATATATATAGTTCTGTTTAGATTTCTGTTATATAATTATTTATAAGTTAATATATGTTAGTGTTTGAATGGTTCGTTTAGTCTGCATACTTCTTCATACAAGCTGGAGGAAAAAGAAAAACAAAACTGTTCCAAGTATGAGTCTTTATATGTTGTATATATTTGTTTATATATATAGGAGGTAGATATTATTCAATGTATATATGTAAGTAGTTTTGAGTCCTCTGGTTTTATACGTTCCACCATTTACAGTTATGATATTTATTTTTACTTGTTTATACTAGCCTACGCATTTCATTTGTAAGTTAGTTTAAGCATGGTTTTCAATAGTGTATTTGTTGTCTAAATAGTATTGTGAAACTTGTTTTAAGGTATTGCAATCCACTGTCATATAGATACAAGTTTATCTATACATACATTACTCTGTTTCAATGTCTGCATACATTTTTTTTTGCATTAGTATTATATTGGTTTTACAAAAAGATATATAATTGTCTGTTTATTTGATTGGTTTTGTAAGTATATTATATGGTCAGGCTATATATTATTATCTGTTATTTATGTATAAGTATAGGTAAGTCGAATTCAGTTGTATATATTCGGGTTTGCCTATATATGTATTAGTTAGTAAACTTTATAAGTTATATAGCTTATTTGATCCGGTTATTTATATAATACATAAGTTATAAAATATGTTTATAATATATAAACTTATATAAGTATGTTTATGGGCACACTGGTTTTACTCATTTCTGTGCACACGAATTGTACTTTATACATATATTATTGTTATCATGAGTTCTACAGTTTTGTTTCTCTTTATTTAGAGTTTGTACAGATATTTATACTTTAGTCATATACTAGTCTACATATACATACATTTAGTGGTGTGTCTGCATGCATGTTATTTTAGTCCAGTTATATATATTGTTAGAACTGCGAATATGCATATTGTTTATAGCTTAGAGTTATATATTATTATGAGTATTGTTTTAAAAAAAAATTGTTTATATTGATTTGATAATAAATATTTGATTTTATATATAACCTGTATGTAAGTTGTGTATATATATATGTGTAGATTTGGTTTTCAATTTTATATATATACATTATATGTGTTTGAATTTAGTATATGATTTATATATATAGTATATACAGTTATATATATATATATAAGTTCACTTATACCATTTATCATCATTGATCCAGTTTTGATTTGATTCGTCTATTTCTGTTATCAGCTTTATCCGTCAAATTTCGTACCAGTCCTGCTTTACTATGAAATTCGTACTTGGATCTGTAACTCTTATCATTCTCGTTCATCTCTAGCCTCGAAAGGTGAGCAATCACTCACGATTAATGTTCTTATATTTATTAGATTTAATTTCAATTGGAACGTCAATTGAAATATGCTGCTGTTAGTTGTTCACATTGTTATATATATATGTCATTAATTGTATCTGTTCACCTGTGACATCCGACACCATTATCTGTTATTTATACTGATGATATATGCCTGTTACTATTGTTATTTTATTTTCATATCTGTTATCACTCTGCAAGTTCCCTGTTAGTATAGAATCACTATGGGTTGAAATGATACATACCCGAACGATCTGTAGAATAGGAGAAAATCGTTATGGGTTGAAATGATAAACCCAAGCGATTTTCATTGAATTGAATTTGGGATTTCGGGTTGAAAAGATATATACCCGAATATGTTTAAATTGCGGATTGAAATGATAAATATCCGTATCACTTGACCATAGGATAGAAAATTATATACAGGCACCGTTGGTCTATATATAAACGTTTTGAAAATGATTTCTATGGTTTTGAAGAGAAAAATATGGTTTTGATAAATATTGATTTTAAAGATTTATTAAAGTAGATTTAATAAAGTTGATAACTAACATGTTTAAGTATTTATTTAATATCTATATTTTCAAATATAGAATTTATAATGATTTGAAATTGATTGAAATTATATTTATTTAAGAATTATACTTAAATAAGTTTGATTTGAAATGTATTGAATTTGAAATTTAAAGAAGTGATTTACAACTTGAAATTTGAAAAGGTGACTTAAATGGATATTTCAAACGTATAAATATTTGAATGAGATGTTTTGTTTATTTAAATTGTAAATTGAAATTGAATTTGAATGTTATGGAAATGATTAAGTTAATATTTCAAAACTAAATAATTGTAAAGGGAATCTGATATGTATATAAATTTATCGAATTTAGTTTTGAAATGATGAATATTTAAAGCTTTGAAATATATTAAAAATTGAAATGACTTATTTTATGGTTCAGATATGTATTTGAAATCGATAAATTGAAATGGTTTATTTAGAAGCTAAATCGAGTTGAAACTGATAATGTGAGATTTGATTTAATTAAATTTTTGGAATTCGAGTTAATTTGAATCGATTTGTGAAATTTGAGGTAACTAATTTATTTTATAACGAAATTCTAATATCTAAACTGTTAAAAGGAAATGTTACGATTGCCAAAATACTGTGATTTCCAGACTATGATTTCGAAAGCATTATAACTTTGGAAAGTAATATGATTTTGAAAATGGATATTTGAAGTGAAAGGATATCGTATTAAATTGGGTTTTTAAATGATAATGATTTTGGTATGAAGTATAAACTATTTTGAAACGACCACGGTGTTATAATAACGATTGGTTGGCAAAGAGACCGGGATCGGATATGGACATACTCTCTGTCGATACCGAAAACCACTTTGACAACCGTGTACGCGGTGGAGATTCCAGAATGAAGTAGGATGGTGGCGGCGTTCTTAAGGTATGTTACATGGACCCAACTCCCGTGAGTTGGCATAAGGTGGCTAAAACAGGAGCGATCTCGGACCAGTGAGGTAGCACCTCTTCTCGGACGCATTTCTTCGATATTATACTCTTACTTGTGATTTGACTAGATGGCCATCCTCCGATTGGGAATGTTGTTCGAGGTGGAACGGTAGTGGCTGCTATGCGTATCCATCAGTTCGTGTGCGTAATTGGTATATCTACCCTGGCATTGCCTAGTTGTGCCGTGTCACCTACCATATCGAGCTTTACTACGATTATGATTTTAAGATCCGACCGCGTTAAGGTTCTCCATCCCCTTAACGCTATTTTCCGATATGATTATACTTTACTTATTTAGACACTACTGTATATAGCGTATATTACTACATAGTAAATAGTTTAACAGATCCTTAGAGGATGGTTATCCCAAACATCCTTTAAGTTACTTGTATTTTAGTTGATATTTCACTTGAGTTGGATTTATTTATATAAGAATGTTAATCCTGACTCGAGTGTTTTGTGTTTTGCTTTACGCTCGGGTCAGACTGAGTGATACAGCATTGTGTTTGATGTGATTTTTTGTTTGATGATAACAAATATATATCAATTTATAAATGTGTTTGCAGATTGTATAATACACATATAGGAATAAATATTAATATTGAATAATAATACTATTGCACAGAATTATATAATTCAATCAGTATTTTATTCAAAATAATATTTTATTTCAACACTTAAATAATACAAAATTTTTCAGATCTCTCTATATACATACATCGTTTCACATACATTTCACATTTACATCTTTTCCTCACTACAACACTCAACACTCAATTATTTCACTCTGTCTCCACATCTGCATCTATCTGCATTGTCCAGCTCCAGTTCTTGTCCTGTCTTCTGTGTACCTGTATAATTAGCAACTACAGCAGTAATCTGAAAATAAACAAATTTAAATTTGTTTTTTTATTGGTGCCTCAGATATATGGGTTATTGTCATCATTTTTTCGTTTGTGCAATATCTGTACATATCAGTATTCTTATCAGGGACAGGTAAATATGAGTGGCTGCAATACACACGTGTACATTTGTACATGTGTGCACTGCCTCGCCAACTCGTGTGCACAGACAAGTCAAAAGACAAGCTGGAGTCAACATGCAATATCAACACCAACAGTAAAACAAGTAATGTACACTTGAACGCTATGGTTTCAACTCAACTGGAGCACCAAAGTGCAAAGTTTCAAGTGACCAGAGCACATGAACACAGGAGCATATATGTCACCCAGAAATGGACTTAAAGCAAAAATCAGACTGCATGTAAAAGTCAGAGAGATGTACACATGAAAATGGAATGCAACAAGTTCAAGATGATCAGCTACAACTCAATACAAACTAGATCCAAGTTCAAGCTATGCAACTAAAGCTCAAATCAAAGTGCACTATCAAACCAACAGAGGCAAACTGGATGCAACATTAACATGACCAGACTCCAAGTCACAACAAGGATAATGCACATACAATCCAAACCAGTACAAAGCTCAATAGCAACTATCAAGATCAAAACAAGTGTGCAGGTCAGAACAGCAGTGAAGAAGACTACAATCTATCAAACAAATGCACAGGCATACACATATATACACACATTCAGGTGAAGCTAAAATTCAAGTCGAAGCCGTTCAAAACAAGGCGGAAGTCAAGGAAATTCGAATGTACAAATCAAAGCTGGAAAATCATGCAATCAGAAATGGTCAAAGTCAACATCAAAACAACACCGTGGTCATCACAAAATGAAGTCGTGGTCATCATAGAAGACGAAATCAAAAATACTGAAATGGCCAAAGTCGAACAAGTCAAAGCAAGGAATTCACGGAGTAAAATTATCAAAGCCATCACGTATTAAATTCAACACCGTGGAGATAAAGAATCATGTATATACGTATTTTTGAAAAGGTCAAGATTCATCGCAACATCCAACAAATAATCGAACGGCAGAGCAAAAATGTGACGAATTCAAATTAATTCGTACGAACGAAAACTCAGGGCTTAGAACCCTATATAATCACCCAATCATCACTGGCAACAAATCATCGAGTTCTAGTACGAGAAAAGCAGTAAAGCAAAAGGAAAAATTCACGTACCCAAGTCAGATTCAAACTCGATCATACGAGAAGCTGAAGCCAAGTTCTAGAAGACGGTCGATCAACTTACCAAAGAACGATAATCATTCGATCGATCTTGATAAAGTCGGCATCATCAATCAAGCCCTAATTATTAAAAGAGCCGAAGCCCTAAATTTTCAGTTGCAAAAAGGAATGAAGCAGTCGCCATTTGTTTCTTCAGAGAAAAGAAGAGGATCGGGCTGAAATCTAATAAACGAAAATGGGCTGTCTTTTTTATTCTCTTTTAAGTGATAATTGCTTTATTTTATAAGGCTTATTAGGGTTGCTTTTTACTTTCTGTTTTTTTTAAAAGTCAAAACTTCGGTAAATCACCACCTAAAGGTTAGGTAGTGTCGGATTATCTAGTTAGGATTAGTTCAGTAAGCAGGGGTTGCGAGTTTGCAAAACTCTATAGGCGGTAGCAGGGTTTGCAAGTCTGTTAGAGTGTTTGTAAGCGAGAGACTGTTTAATTCTAATAGTAATCTGGGTTTGCAGCAGTAGGCAAGGGTTTGCCGAAGCTGGGTAATTTCTGTGTGTGATTTATCTGCATATTCAGTGGTGTGTTTAAATTTGTGAAAATTTGCTTTAACCCTATTCACCCCCCCCTCTAGGGTTAATCTAGATCCTACAAGTGGTATCAGAGCCTGGTATTTTTTTTTCTTTAACTCTAGAGTCATGAATCCATCAAATAATGCTTTTTCTGAGGGGCAATCTATTGCTAGGCCACCAATGTTTAATGGGAATGATTATGCTTACTGGAAAGTTAGGATGGGTATTTATCTTAGTTCTGTTGATTATGATGTTTGGGACATTATTGAAACTGGTTATACACCTCCTACTATAACTGTTGGTGATACTGAGATTCCTAAACCTAGGGATAGGTGGGATGCTAATGATAAGAAATTGAAAACCACAAATGCTAAAGCAATGAATGCTTTGATCTGTGCTCTTGATAAAACTGAATTTAATAGAATTTCTCATTGTAAAACAGCACAGGAAATTTGGCATACTTTGGAGGTAACACACGAAGGAACTTCTCAAGTCAAAGAGTCTCGTCTAGCCCTGTTCAGCAATGAATACGAGAATTTTGTGATGGACAAAGGCGAGAGTATAAAGGATATGTTTGGACGCTTCTCAACCTTGGTGTACAATGCTAGAGCGCTTGGAAAGGTATTCTCTGAAGTAGAGCTGGTGAGGAAGATTCTACGAGTCTTACCAATGAACTTTGAGGCAAAAGTCACGGCAATACAAGAATCAAAAGATTTGAGTAAACTACGCATGGAGGATTTGATCGGAAATTTGATGACGTATGAGCTTGAGTTGAAAGCAAAGGAGGAACGCATCAATTCCGAACCAAAGAAGAAGACGATTGCTTTAAAGAGCAGAGAAGAGAGCGATAATGAAGAAGAAGATCCAATTGAAGAACTTGCAATGGCTGTCAATAATCTTAGAAGATGGTCGAGATTCAAGCCACACAAGAAGAAAACAAGTGGTAATAGGTCAAAAGATTCTGACAACTCCAATAATGAATTAATCTGCTATAACTGCAACAAGCCTGGTCACTTCAAACAAAATTGCCCACTTCTTAAAATCAACAAAGGAAAGAAGAAGAAGAAGAAGAAGAAGAAGGCATTTGCAGCAACTTGGGATGATGAGGAAGGAGAGGAAGTTTCGAGTGATAGCTCAGAGGAGGCTAACTTGTGTCTTATGGGAAAATCAGACTCAGAAGCAAGCTCAGAGGAAACTAGTGAGGTAAGTAACTATTCATACAAAGAACTTGTTTTTATGTGCCTTTATCTTACTAAAACAGTTGATGCTCTTGATTCTAAAATTGAAAAACTGAAATCTGATAGAAAAGAACTTGCTCAAGAAAATTTTAGGTTAGAAACTGAACTTGAAAATATTCAAAACCTAGACTGTAAGAATTGTAAAATTTTAGATTCAGAATTATCAAAACTGAAGAATGCTTTGAGAATCTTGAAAAATAAAACTTGAATCTTAAGGAAACAATTGTCACTAGGAAAAAGGATTTCATAAATAGATGCACCTCACTTGTGACTGAAAACACAACACTAAAAACCAAAGTCCAAAACCTTGAGAAAACTCTGAATAATTTTTCAAGAGGAGAAAAATCATTTAACATGTTATTGGGAAATCAACTTTTTGATAACAACAGAAAAGGACTAGGTTTTGGGAAAACACAAGTTGATAATGCAAAAGGCAAGAGTGTCTTTGCTAGATGTGTAAAATGTGGAATAATTGGACATTGTGCTGAAAATTGTAGTCATAGGAACAAGAACACAAAATTTATACAATTTTGGGTTCCTAAAAATTCTACAAACAAATTTCATGTCTATTGGAACAAGAATAAAAAGACAAAACAAGTTTGGGTTCCAAAGGGATTGTTTATTCACAATGCTTCAGTCACTAATATCATTGGACCTAAGAGTTTCTCTAGGTCATCTTCCTCTCTCTTTATGTAGGTTTGTTGGCGGGCTAAGGAGCAACAAGAATGGTATCTAGATTCAGGTTGTTCTAGACATATGACAGGTGACAAATCAAAGTTCCTTAGCCTAGAGAGTTTTAAAGGAGGAAATGTGATCATGGGAGACAATAGCAAGTGTAAGATTATTGGTAAAGGTGAAGTAGGTAGTGGTACTTTTTCCTTGACTAATGTTTTATACGTCAATAATTTGCATCACAATCTCATTTCTATTAGCCAACTATGTGACAAAGGTATGAATGTGGTTTTTGATAGTGATACTTGCAAAATCATTGATAAATCTTCTAATAACATTGTTTTTATGGGCAAAAGAAAAGGAAATGTTTACACGCTTTCTTTTGATAATCTAAATCTTTCTAGATGTTTGGTAGCTACTGACGAAGAGGCATCCTTATGGCATAGGAGACTTGGACATGCTAGTATGGGTCTCTTGGAAAAACTTGAAACAAAAGAATTAGTCAGAGGGTTACCACATCAGAAATTTAAAAATAATAAAGTGTGTAAAGCATGTTCCTTAGGCAAGCTTAGTCGATCATCATTTTGCCCTAAAAACATTGTTAGCACATCAAGGGTCCTTGAATTAATTCACATGGATTTATTTGGACCAAATGAAATTGCAAGCTTGAATGGAAAACGTTATTGTTATGTATTGGTTGATGATTATTCTAGATTTACATGGGTTTATTTCTTAGCCAAAAAATCAGAATCTTTTGATTATTTTTCAAAATTTGCAAAACTTGTTCAAAATGAAAAAGGAGTTTCAATTAAAACTTTGATAAGTGATCATGGAGGTGAATTTGAAAATTTGGATTTTGAAAACTTTTGTGAAGAAAATGGCTTAAAACATGAATTTTCTGCTCCACGAACACCTCAACAAAATGGGGTGGTTGAAAGGAAAAATCGTACATTGCAAGAATTGGCTAGATCCATGTTGAGTGAGTATAAACTACCTCTAACCTTTTGGGCAGAGGCAGTGAATACTTCGTGCTATGTAATGAATAGAGTAATGATTAGACCAATACTTGGCAAAACGTCTTATGAATTATGGCATGAAAGGAAACCTAACATTTCATATTTTTGTGTATTTGGATGTCCTTGTTTCATTCTTAACACAGGTGATCAACTTGGAAAATTCGAATCAAAGGCTGATGAGGGTATTTTCATGGGCTATTCAACAAGGAGCAAGGCGTACAGGATATACAACAAACGAACAAAGACAATTGTTGAATCAATTAATGTGAAATTCGATGAATCTGACCTGGAGAGGACGAATGAAAAAGCGGATGACGATGGGATAGATCATGAAGACATTGGAGAAGAGACATCTAGTGAGAAAGCTGAAAATAGGACTGTTGATGCTGATAAATTAAAGTTCAAATCTAATCATCCTCCTGAATTGGTTATAGGTGATCCTACGGAAGGTATACGCACTCGCTCTTCATTTGATAGAAATTTATGTGCATTTTGTTGTCATAGTGGTTTTATTTCTGAAATTGAACCTGATTCTGTTGAAATGGCTCTTAATGATGAAAGTTGGGTTTTAGCAATGCAAGATGAACTTAATCAATTTGAAAGAAATAAAGTGTGGAAATTAGTTCCTAGGCCTAATGATTATCCAATAGTTGGAACTAAGTGGGTGTTCAAAAACAAACTTGATGAATCAGGAAATATAATTAGAAACAAAGCTAGGTTGGTCGCAAAAGGATATAACCAAATAGAAGGCATAGACTTTGATGAAACATTTTCTCCAGTTGCTAGGTTAGAAGCCATTAGGATTTTACTAAGTTTTGCATGCTACAAGGGTTTCAAACTTAAACAAATGGATGTAAAAAGTGCCTTCCTAAATGGTGATTTAAAAGAAGAAGTTTTTGTTGAACAACCCCCCGGTTTTGAAAATCATAATTTTCCAAATCATGTGTATAAGCTAGAAAAAGCATTATATGGTCTTAAGCAAGCTCCTAGAGCTTGGTATGACTGCCTTTGTACATATCTTTTGGAAAATGGCTTTAAAAAGGGGAGTGCTGACACGACACTGTTTCTATTACATAAAGAAAGTGATTTTTTGATTGTTCAGATTTATGTGGATGATATCATTTATGGTGCTACTAATGAACTCTTGTGCGAGAAATTTGAACAAGTCATGCAGGCTAAATTCGAGATGAGCTTGGTTGGAGAATTGAAATACTTTCTTGGATTTCAAATCAAGCAAAGCAGTGATGGCATTTTCATTTCACAATCCAAGTATGTGTTGGAACTGTTGAAGAAATTTGGAGTTGAAAACTCCAAACCATTGAGAACTCCTATGAGCCCATCAACAAAGTTGGACAAAGATGAGAAAGGAGTTGTTGTTGATCAAAAGAAATATCGAGGGATAATTGGTTCACTTCTCTATCTTACTGCTTCTAGACCTGATATTATGTTTTCTGTGTGTTTGTGTGCACGTTTTCAATCTAATCCTAAAGAATCACATTTAAAAGCCACTAAACGAATTTTGAGATATCTTTCACACACACACAAATTTGGACTATGGTACCCTTCTTGTGAAAATTTTGATTTAGTTAGTTATTCTGACGCTGATTATGCTGGTTCATTAGTTGACAGGAAGAGTACTAGTGGGACATATTTCATGCTAGGACATTCATTAGTTTCATGGTCTAGTCGAAAACAAAATTGTGTTGCATTATCCACCACTGAAGCAGAATATATTGCTTTAGGAAGTTGTTGTGCTCAAATTTTATGGATGATGCAAACTCTTTCTGATTTTGGCTTAGTTTATAATCAAGTTCCATTAAAATGTGATAGTAAAATTGCAATAGATTTATCAAATAATCCTGTTCATCATGTAGGATCTAGATTAACCCTAGAGGGGGGGTGAATAGGGTTATCGCAAATTTTCTCAAATTAAACGCGAAAGCAAATAGCAGATAAATAAATATGCAGTAAAGTAAATCACACACAAAATTTACCCAGCTTCGGCAACCCCTGCCTACTGCTGCATTCCCAGATTTCTATTAGAGTTAAACAGTATCCCGCTTACAAACACTCTGACAGACTCGCAGACACTCGCTCCCGCTCACAAACACTCCTACAGACTCGCACACCCTGCTCCGCCTATAGAGTTTCGTTTACTCGCAAACTCTGCTCCCGCCTATAGAGCTTTGCAAACTCGCAGCCTCCCTGCTCACTAAACTAACCCTAACTAGACAATCTGACAACACCTAAACCCTAGGTGGTGATTGACTCTAACTGGACCTTGAAAAATATAAACTGAAAATACAAAATACAGTTTGACCCCCAGGGCAAAATATAAATTGACAGTTTAAAACACTTTTGCCCTCAAATGAATTTGGCCTAAAACTAGATCAATAAAACCTGGCCCAAAATTTAAATAAAACTTTAAAACCCTATTTTAAAATTAACCCCTAATCAAACAAACTTAAACTCTAATTAATTTATCCCCTTATAGGCCGGCCCCTTTATTTCTTTGTTCAACCCGATCTCTTCTTTGTTTTTCTCTGAAGATAAAGAATGGTGGCCGCGATTGCTCTTCCTTCGACCTGAAAAATTGGGGCTTTCGATTGCTCTGATCTCTGGGCTTTGTAATTCGAAGCACACGAGTGTTTCGACCGTTGTTGGATGTTTTCGATGTTGCCTGGTCGATCGAATTTGAGATGCTTTCTTCGTTCTGGAAATTGGGGCTTGCGAAAAATAGAAGTGCCGCTCTGTCGAATTTGATGTTTGATGCTTGCGGCTCCTCCTCTCGAGTTCGTATGTGATACTGGTACGTGATTTTTGCTTTTGCTTTTCCGATTATTACTTGATTGAACTCGATTGCTTGAGTTTGATTCGAGATGAATTATTACTTGTTTTCTGATTTGCTCGAACTTGAATAAATATTTTGCCGATGATGTTCATCCTTTTATAGGGTTCGAATCCCTGAATATTCGTTCGTCTATATGTATTTGAATTTGTCAAATCCTTTTCTCTGCTGTTGATTTTCGTATGGATGCTCGAGATGATTGTTGACCTTTTCAAAAATGCGTATATACGTGATTCTTGGTATCGTGGTCACCACAGTGTTGAAATTTGACTTGTTCGATCTTTCCTTGGTCATCACGTTTCTGACTAGTTGACTTTGTAGACTTTGATTTTGTGATTTCCTGGCCTTGTGATGTTCACGGCTTCATCTTTCTGTAGCATACTGTATTGAGTTCATATGCTTGCTGTCCCATATCTGTTCCATTTACAATCTGCACGTGTACATGCTTTGAGTCACTGTTTGTTACTTGAAGCTGTTCATTGAACTTGAATACGTTGGTTGCTTTGTAGTTGTGCATTGATATACTGTTTTGAGTTCGAGACTTGTTTATTTGTACATGAGTGTGAAGTAGTGTTGCATTCCTTAGTGCTCGACCTGATGCTTGCTCTGTTCACTTTGTTCCCTGTTGCACATTCACCTGTTTACTCAAGACCATATATGTGCATACATACTGGTTTGAGACCTGATTGCTTTGAACTTGATCATGTTGGCATTGTTTGAGTTGTAGCTGATCATCTTGAACTTGTTGCATTCCATTTTCATGTGTACATCTCTCTGACTTTTACATGCAGTCTGGTTTTTGGTGCTTAGTCATGTTAGCTGTGGATCTGGTTTGCCTTTGATTCATGCTGTACATATTGTGTCTCGCTTGAGTTGAATCCAGTTTTAAACTCGGGTTTGACCTGGTGCCGATGACGAGATTTTATTGTACTTGAGTTGAATCCTGTATTTGGGTTTGACCTGTGCTCACTTGTCCCTGTAAATATATCAAGTGTATATACATATATCGGTGTGCACGGCCTTGTGGCATGTACAGTGATACACTGTGCATGTCACAAGTTGTTCGTGTGTGATAAATTCAGAATCAAATGATGACGAACAACCCAAATAACTGAGGCAAATAATATTTTCAAAATCCACATTTTGTTTTATACTGCAAAAACATTTCCTTTTCAATTTTACTGCGTTAGTGAATATTTTTGCAGATTGCTCAGATGCTGGAATCAAACTGGAATGAAGTTGAAGATAAATACGAGTGTGAGTGATATGTAGTGAGGAAATGATGTAACAATGAAAAGTGTGATGTAATTGTATTGTGATCAAAAATGATGTATATAGTGAGAGCTTGAAATTGTACTATCAAAATTGTAATAAATATTTGTTTGAATAAAATATTCGTTTGAATTCAAATTCTGTGTTATTTATTTTATTCAGCAAATATTTATTTTATCTGTGTAAAATAAAATAGTACAATATCAAATACATTTAAATGAATGTTTATATGTTTATTATCATCAAACAAAAAAGCATATACATGCATATTCCACAATCTCCCCCTTTTGATGATAACAAACATATATTTAAGATTTTGACTACATTAAATGTATTTGATTATTCAGTTTGCTCCCCCTATTTGAATGCTCTCTTTCTACACAATACTCCCACTACATATATGCATGAGAATAAAGAATTCAAATGAGCCTTAATGCAATTAGAAAATCTTTGACCTTTATCTTCAAAATCTTAACTTTTCTCTCCCCCTTTTGTTATCAGCAAAAGAATAATAGTAATAGAAAAATGGAGATATAGTGATAGACATTAATATAATATTAAAGCTCAATTGAGTGTAATTATTAATTTCAATAAGAACATCAAACAAAAATCATAAATACTCCTTTTTGACGCATATTCCACTTTAGAATGATATGAATGATTTCATCGAATAAAACCATATAGTTGTGTCTATTTGTGGTATATTTATTTCAGGAAATTTGAATATCTACTAACCATGCATAACCGTTAGGACTTTTAAATGAGATTAGTAGTATTCTAAATTTTTATTTTAAAAATGAATTCAAGTATCTTCTAACCACGCATAACCGTGAGGACTTTTAAATGGGATTAGAATCAACTTGTCTATTTAATCAATCAATTTTGATATGCGTTCCATACATGCATAACCGTGAGGACTTTTAAATGAGCATGAAAGCACATAATCAAAAATCCAAGTAATTCACCCATGCATAACCGTGAGGACTTTTAAATGAGAGTGAATATTTTGGATATTATTATTTATTGTTAGAAATATAATAAAATTGAAGCACAAATGATTTCCCGTTTAAACTACCACATATTGACATACTATATTGATTTTTGATGAGTGATGGTCGATAGAAAAATGATAGAAATAGAAATGATCATGGAATATTTATCAACAAAAAGTTTTTATAACTCTTGTTTAAATTTCTAAAGAAATTTTCTAATTATACTTTCTCAAGTCATAATATATGATTAATATCAACACTCATCTTATTTTCAATCACTATTTATCTTTTTAGATAATTATTAGTGGGTCAGATCAGTTAATCAATTTCAATAAAATCAAGTTTTCTTAAAAAACAAATCTGATACAAGGTCAAAAGAAATTATTTTCTAAAAGGGGTTTTTAAGAAAAATTCTGCTAAAATGAAAAATATTTCAAGTGAAAGATATGCAGATATTTTCTTTGAAAAATGATGCAGCAAATGAATGTCTCAAAATGTAATCACGTTCCACTAGTAATTTTTCTATCAACTACATTACCAGTGTAATCTGCATCTGACTCAATATCACTTGTTTTGATGTTATAGACTAGATTGTGAAATTTCAACAAATTATCTCAGAGTCATTTTCAACAAACTTGACTTTAAATTGAAGTCGTGTTAACCATCAAAAAAAATATATCTCAGTGTCAGATTAAGAAACCATAGGATCAACAGTCATTAAACAATCATCATTATTTCAAAAACAATTTCTTGAAGTTTCACCAAACAGTTTCAACAGTTTCAAAATCCTTTGAGAAATCAATAATCAATCAACATCATAATTTGACCAAAAACAGATTAAGTTCAATGAAAAATGGTTGGTCAACTTTTAAGCATAAATCAAAGTCATAGATAAGAACAAGTCATGTAAGATCATATCAAGTTAGTCAGAATCTGTCAACCATCATAATTACTTCAAGTAATTCTCTTTTAAAGATGATTGATTAAAAAAAATCAGAATTAACATCATCAATCATTTCACATAACTGGCTGATTTAATTCAGATTATGGTGCATATTTTCACATTTTATCTATCGTTTGAAAATAAATTCAATTACCTGTTTTACCTGAACGATAACCTTTCATTGTTTGCCCATTGTGAATCTGTCACCTTTATACTAGGCTAAGGAACGTTGATTTGTCGCCCGTTGTGTGTCTGGAACAATCAGAATCCAGACAACATTTAATGTTGTTCCTTAGCCTGCCACCACACCTACACGGTAAAAGATTTTTGTGACCTTTTTATAGGTCCATGGTTGTTAGTGGCAAAATAATTATGAATAAACAATCCCTTTGGAACCCAAACTTGTTTTGTCTTTTCATTCTTGTTCCAATAGATATGAAATTGGTTTGTAGAATTCTTAGGAACCCAAATTTGAATAAATTTTGTGTTCTCGTTCCTATGACTACAATTTTCAACACGATGGTCAATTATTTCACATCTAGCAAAGACACTCTTACTTTTTGCATTATCATCAACTTGTGTTTTCCCAAAACCTAGTCCTTTTCTGTTGTTAGCAAAAAATTGATTTCCCAATAACATATTGAATGATTTTTCTCCTCTTGAAAAGTTATTCAGAGTTTTCTCAAGATTTTGGACTTTGGTTTTTAGTGTCGTGTTTTCAGTCACAAGTGAGGTGCATCTATTCACAAAATCCTTTTTCCTAGTTTCAATAGTTTCCTTTAGATTCAGGTTTTCTTTTTCAAGATCCTCGAAGCTATTTTTCAGTTTAGATAATTCTAAATCTAAAGCTTTACAGTTTTTACATTCTAAGTTTTGAATTTTTTCAAGTTCAGATTCTAACCTAAAATTTTCACGGGCAAGTTCTTTCCTATCAGATTTCAGTTTTTCATTTTTAGAATCAAGAGCTTCAACAGTTTTAGTAAGATCGAGGCACAAATAAACAAGATCTTTATAAGAATAGTTTCTTACCTCATTATCCTTTGAGCTTGCTTCTGAATCTGATCTTGATTCCACTGAGCTTTCTTCTGAATCTGATCTTGCCGTAAGACACAAGTTAGCCTCCTCTGAGTTATCATTCGAAACTTCCTCTCCTTCTTCATCATCCCAAGTTGCTGCAAAGACCTTCTTCTTCTTTTTCTTTCCTTTGTTGTTTTTGAGAAGTGGGCAGTTTGGTTTGATGTGGCCAGGCTTATTGCAGTTATAACAGGTCAATTCATTATCGGAACTGTCAGAATCTTTTGACCTATTACCATTTGTTTTCTTCTTGCGTGACCCGAATCTTGACCATTTTCTAAAATTATTGACAGCCATTGCAAGTTCTTCAATTGGATCTTCTGCTTCATCATCGCTCTCTTCTCTGCTCTTCAAGGCAATCGTCTTCTTCTTTGATTCGGAGTTGTTGCGTTCCTCCTTTGATTTTAGCTCAAGCTCATATGTCATCAAGTTGCCAATCAACTCCTCCATGCTTAGTTTACTCAGATCTTTCGATTCTTGTATTGCTGTGACTTTTGCCTCAAAGTTCATCGGTAAGACTCGTAGTATCTTCCTCACTAACTCTACCTCGGAGAATACCTTTCCAAGCGCTCTAGCATTGTATACCAAGGTTGAGAAGCGTCCAAACATGTCCTTTATGCTCTCGCCTTTGTCCATTACAAAGTTCTCGTATTCATTGCTGAACAGGGCTAGACGAGACTCCTTGACTTGAGAAGTTCCTTCGTGTGTCAGCTCCAAAGTATGCCAGATTTCCTGCGCAGTTCTACAATGAGAAATTCTATTAAATTCATTCTTATCAAGAGCACAGATCAAAGCATTCATAGCTTTAGCATTAGTAGTTTTTAACTTCTTATCATTAGCGTCCCACCTATCCTTAGGTTTAAGAATCTCAGTATCACCAACAGTTATAGTGGGAGCTCTATAGCCAGTTTCAATAATATCCCAAACATCGTAATCAACAGAACTAAGATAGATACTCATCCTAACTTTCCAGTAAGCATAATCATTACCATTAAACATCGGTGGCCTAGCAATAGATTGCCCCTCAGAAAAAGCATTATTCGATGAATTCATGACTCTAGAGTTAAAGTAAAAATACCAGGCTTTGATACCACTTGTAGGATCTAGATTAACCCTAGAGGGGGGTGAATAGGGTTATCGCAAATTTTCTCAAATTAAACGCGAAAGCAAATAGCAGATAAATAAATATGCAGTAAAGTAAATCACACACAAAATTTACCCAGCTTCGGCAACCCCTGCCTACTGCTGCATTCCCAGATTTCTATTAGAGTTAAACAGTATCCCGCTTACAAACACTCTGACAGACTCGCAGACACTCGCTCCCGCTCACAAACACTCCTACAGACTCGCACACCCTGCTCCGCCTATAGAGTTTCGTTTACTCGCAAACTCTGCTCCCGCCTATAGAGCTTTGCAAACTCGCAACCTCCCTGCTCACTGAACTAACCCTAACTAGACAATCTGACAACACCTAAACCCTAGGTGGTGATTGACTCTAACTGGACCTTGAAAAATATAAATTGAAAATACAAAATACAGTTTGACCCCAGGGCAAAATATAAATTGACAGTTTAAAACACTTTTGCCCTCAAATGAATTTGGCCTAAAACTAGATCAATAAAACCTGGCCCAAAATTTAAATAAAACTTTAAAACCCTATTTTAAAATTAACCCCTAATCAAACAAACTTAAACTCTAATTAATTTATCCCCTTATAGGCCGGCCCCTTTATTTCTTTGTTCAACCCGATCTCTTCTTTGTTTTTCTCTGAAGATAAAGAATGGTGGCCGCGATTGCTCTTCCTTCGACCTGAAAAATTGGGGCTTTCGATTGCTCTGATCTCTGGGCTTTGTAATTCGAAGCACACGAGTGTTTCGACCGTTGTTGGATGTTTTCGATGTTGCCTGGTCGATCGATTTTGAGATGCTTTCTTCGTTCTGGAAATTGGGGCTTGCGAAAAATAGAAGTGCCGCTCTGTCGAATTTGATGTTTGATGCTTGCGGCTCCTCCTCTCGAGTTCGTATGTGATACTGGTACGTGATTTTTGCTTTTGCTTTTCCGGTTATTACTTGATTGAACTCGATTGCTTGAGTTTGATTCGAGATGAATTATTACTTGTTTTCTGATTTGCTCGAACTCGAATAAATATTTTGCCGATGATGTTCATCCTTTTATAGGGTTCGAATCCCTGAATATTCGTTCGTCTATATGTATTTGAATTTGTCAAATCCTTTTCTCTGCTGTTGATTTTCGTATGGATGCTCGAGATGATTGTTGACCTTTTCAAAAATGCGTATATACGTGATTCTTGGTATCGTGGTCACCACGGTGTTGAAATTTGACTTGTTCGATCTTTCCCTGGTCATCAAGTTTCTGACTAGTTGACTTTGTAGACTTTGATTTTGTGATTTCCTGGCCTTGTGATGTTCACGGCTTCATCTTTCTGTAGCATACTGTATTGAGTTCATATGCTTGCTGTCCCATATCTGTTCCATTTACAATCTGCACGTGTACATGCTTTGAGTCACTGTTTGTTACTTGAAGCTGTTCATTGAACTTGAATACGTTGGTTGCTTTGTAGTTGTGCATTGATATACTGTTTTGAGTTCGAGACTTGTTTATTTGTACATGAGTGTGAAGTAGTGTTGCATTCCTTAGTGCTCGACCTGATGCTTGCTCTGTTCACTTTGTTCCCTGTTGCACATTCACCTGTTTACTCAAGACCATATATGTGCATACATACTGGTTTGAGACCTGATTGCTTTGAACTTGATCATGTTGGCATTGTTTGAGTTGTAGCTGATCATCTTGAACTTGTTGCATTCCATTTTCATGTGTACATCTCTTTGACTTTTACATGCAGTCTGGTTTTTGGTGCTTAGTCATGTTAGCTGTGGATCTGGTTTGCCTTTGATTCATGCTGTACATATTGTGTCTCGCTTGAGTTGAATCCAGTTTTAAACTCGGGTTTGACCTGGTGCTGATGACGAGATTTTATTGTACTTGAGTTGAATCCTGTATTTGGGTTTGACCTGTGCTCACTTGTCCCTGTAAATATATCAAGTGTATATACATATATCGGTGTGCACGGCCTTGTGGCATGTACAGTGATACACTGTGCATGTCACAAGTTGTTCGTGTGTGATAAATTCAGAATCAAATGATGACGAACAACCCAAATAACTGAGGCAAATAATATTTTCAAAATCCACATTTTGTTTTATACTGCAAAAACATTTCCTTTTCAATTTTACTGCGTTAGTGAATATTTTTGCAGATTGCTCAGATGCTGGAATCAAACTGGAATGAAGTTGAAGATAAATACGAGTGTGAGTGATATGTAGTGAGGAAATGATGTAACAATGAAAAGTGTGATGTAATTGTATTGTGATCAAAAATGATGTATATAGTGAGAGCTTGAAATTGTACTATCAAAATTGTAATAAATATTTGTTTGAATAAAATATTCGTTTGAATTCAAATTCTATGTTATTTATTTTATTCAGCAAATATTTATTTTATCTGTGTAAAATAAAATAGTACAATATCAAATACATTTAAATGAATGTATATATGTTTATTATCATCAAACAAAAAAGCATATACATGCATATTCCACACATCATTCACGCACAAAACACATTGATGTGAGACACCACTTTCTTAGAGATCACATTGCTAAGAAAGACATTTGCATTGAATTTTCAACTGAGAATCAACTTGCTGATATTTTCACAAAACCCCTCCCCGAAGACAGATTTTCCAGATTACGTTTGGATTTGGGGATTATAGAAATTGACTAATCATTTTCAATTTTTTAGTTGAAATATTCTTGAATATTTATTTTCAACTTCAATTTCTAGAATTCAAACTCATTTTGGATATCATTCAAAGATTGATTCGAATATGGTATTCAGTAGTGGAAATACGTTTGTTTTATTTTAAGAAATTTCATAATATAATTAATTTGATAACTTATTCCACGACCATTTCTATTTCTACCATCTTTCTATCATTCATAATGGTTTTTAAAAATGAGAAGAGTGAATTATTTAAAAAAAAAATTAAATTTTTTTTTCCTCATGCATCCATTCTCATTTAAAAGTCCTTATGGTTATGCATGGATGGATCATGAGAGGTTATCATCACTCCATTCTCATTTAAAAGTCCTTATGGTTATGCATGGATGGAGCGTGATAGCTAATGAGTAACTGCTAATCCCATATAAAAGTCCTTATGGTTATGCGTGGTTAGTAAGTGCTTATTTTTTTTGTGCTTAAATTTCAAAAAAAATAAAACATCCCTCTTCTCATTATATAAAAAACCAAATAATCGATCCATTCTCTAAAATGTGGAAATTGTTATCTTGTTATGCTTTATTATGATTTTTTCTTGGTTTTACATTTGTTTTTCCCCTACTGTCTCATTATTTTTGTTAGTCTTTTGATGATAACAAAAGGGGGAGAAGAACAAGATTTTGATAAGAAAATAAATATTTTTTGAATACTTCAAAAATATTGTTAAATGTTATTAGTTAATTTTTTTTTAATTCTTTTATTCTTCTGTAATTTTCAAAATCTACTAAATAGGGAGTGGTCTCAGTTGTAGGGGGAGAATTCATATAGGGGGAGCTAAACATTTTATACTCAAACACATTTATCAGAATTTCAAAATCTTTAATATATATGTTTGTCATCATCAAAAGGGGGAGATTGTTTGATGTGATTTTTTGTTTGATGATAACAAATATATATCAATTTATAAATGTGTTTGCAGATTGTATAATACACATATAGGAATAAATATTAATATTGAATAATAATACTATTGCACAGAATTATATAATTCAATCAGTATTTTATTCAAAATAATATTTTATTTCAACACTTAAATAATACAAAATTTTTCAGATCTCTCTATATACATACATCGTTTCACATACATTTCACATTTACATCTTTTCCTCACTACAACACTCAACACTCAATTATTTCACTCTGTCTCCACATCTGCATCTATCTGCATTGTCCAGCTCCAGTTCTTGTCCTGTCTTCTGTGTACCTGTATAATTAGCAACTACAGCAGTAATCTGAAAATAAACAAATTTAAATTTGTTTTTTTATTGGTGCCTCAGATATATGGGTTATTGTCATCATTTTTTCGTTTGTGCAATATCTGTACATATCAGTATTCTTATCAGGGACAGGTAAATATGAGTGGCTGCAATACACACGTGTACATTTGTACATGTGTGCACTGCCTCGCCAACTCGTGTGCACAGACAAGTCAAAAGACAAGCTGGAGTCAACATGCAATATCAACACCAACAGTAAAACAAGTAATGTACACTTGAACGCTATGGTTTCAACTCAACTGGAGCACCAAAGTGCAAAGTTTCAAGTGACCAGAGCACATGAACACAGGAGCATATATGTCACCCAGAAATGGACTTAAAGCAAAAATCAGACTGCATGTAAAAGTCAGAGAGATGTACACATGAAAATGGAATGCAACAAGTTCAAGATGATCAGCTACAACTCAATACAAACTAGATCCAAGTTCAAGCTATGCAACTAAAGCTCAAATCAAAGTGCACTATCAAACCAACAGAGGCAAACTGGATGCAACATTAACATGACCAGACTCCAAGTCACAACAAGGATAATGCACATACAATCCAAACCAGTACAAAGCTCAATAGCAACTATCAAGATCAAAACAAGTGTGCAGGTCAGAACAGCAGTGAAGAAGACTACAATCTATCAAACAAATGCACAGGCATACACATATATACACACATTCAGCTGAAGCTAAAATTCAAGTCGAAGCCGTTCAAAACAAGGCGGAAGTCAAGGAAATTCGAATGTACAAATCAAAGCTGGAAAATCATGCAATCAGAAATGGTCAAAGTCAACATCAAAACAACACCGTGGTCATCACAAAATGAAGTCGTGGTCATCATAGAAGACGAAATCAAAAATACTGAAATGGCCAAAGTCGAACAAGTCAAAGCAAGTAATTCACGGAGTAAAATTATCAAAGCCATCACGTATTAAATTCAACACCGTGGAGATAAAGAATCACGTATATACGTATTTTTGAAAAGGTCAAGATTCATCGCAACATCCAACAAATAATCGAACGGCAGAGCAAAAATGTGACGAATTCAAATTAATTCGTACGAACGAAAACTCAGGGCTTAGAACCCTATATAATCACCCAATCATCACTGGTAACAAATCATCGATTCTAGTACGAGAAAAGCAGTAAAGCAAAAGGAAAAATTCACGTACCCAAGTCAGATTCAAACTCGATCATACGAGAAGCCGAAGCCAAGTTCTAGAAGACGGTCGATCAACTTGCCGAAGAACGATAATCATTCGATCGATCTTGATAAAGTCGGCATCATCAATCAAGCCCTAATTATTAAAAGAGCCGAAGCCCTAAATTTTCAGTTGCAAAAAGGAATGAAGCAGTCGCCGTTTGTTTCTTCAGAGCAAAGAAGAGGATCGGGCTGAAATCTAATAAACGAAAATGGGCTGTCTTTTTTTATTCTCTTTTAAGTGATAATTGCTTTATTTTATAAGGCTTATTAGGGTTGCTTTTTACTTTCTGTTTTTTTTAAAGTCAAAACTTCGGTAAATCACCACCTAAAGGTTAGGTAGTGTCGGATTATCTAGTTAGGATTAGTTCAGTAAGCAGGGGTTGCGAGTTTGCAAAACTCTATAGGCGGTAGCAGGGTTTGCAAGTCTGTTAGAGTGTTTGTAAACGAGAGACTGTTTAATTCTAATAGTAATCTGGGTTTGCAGCAGTAGGCAAGGGTTTGCCGAAGCTGGGTAATTTCTGTGTGTGATTTATCTGCATATTCAGTGGTGTGTTTAAATTTGTGAAAATTTGCTTTAACCCTATTCACCCCCCCCTAGGGTTAATCTAGATCCTACGCATTGGAGACTCACCTTTGGAGTTGGAGCTTCGCTTGGAGATCCAGCTATCTATCGATCCTGCTTTCAGTATTTCCGTCGATCCAGTGATGTATTCAGATCTGGTATTTGATTATTGTATTAAGACATCTATTGTATTCGAGACCTCTGTTGTATCTTGTTTAACTCTGTTATATATATATATAGTAGCTTCATGAACTACTATCCTTTTGTTTCCGCTGCAGTATTGTTATATTACTCTATGTCTGTGATCTGTAATTATTTTATTTACTCTATATGTTGAGTTTTGCCAAATTTTATTTACAACGCAGTATTTTGAGCAATTCAACTCCGGCATGAGTGTTTACCTATACACTTATAATGGATGCGAATGGTTGAAAATACTGGGTCGTTACAAGGAAGATCGCGGGACTGGGAAGATTGAGAATGTGCTTTCTTACGGTGAGACGACTCGTGAGGACGATTGTCCCTATCTTCATAATCACCTCGGTCCCTGCGTCTGCCTGAACCGGAATCCCGTCCAGAGTGATGGGATATAGAAGACCCCTGAAGGCAATCAAGTCCGTGAGAGCGGCCCATATCACCTGCAAAGAATGGAGATAGCAACGAGTTAAGGAGAATTCACGAATTAAAAAGACTTAAAGTATATTATGGAATGCGCGTGTGCGTGTGTGTCCTAGTGTTCCCCCCGACGGACCCGTTCGTTTATCTTTGCTAATAGGAGTGTTGTCTCCTTGAGCCGGGAGTTGAACTCATACATTGCCTTTAGCGGGCGAAGAAAATTTGAGAGCTTCAGGATCATCGAACCCGTAATTAAGTAAATCATCGGGGATGGACAGGTTGGACAGACCCCTCAGAGAACTTTCCAGATGCTGTGAGGAAGCCTCTTTCTCAGGCGAAATAAGTGTGACCTTTGAAGTGCCACCAACTTTCTCCTTTTGAACCGTATACTTCAACTTCTTCTTTCCCTTCGAAGGGGAGGATGATGTCTCAATATCCTGAACTTCGATTGCCGGATTCCAAGTGGGACCCACGTTCTCGCCCTCAGTTTCAGGGGCATCATCCTCTTTGCGCTCGCCTTCTTCGTGCGTGTCGGGAGCACGACGCGACGGCGATCCGGCAAGTTTTTTCCCTTTACCGGACGGAGGTTTGGGAATGGTAACACCTTCTGGAAGGCTGATCCGACGACCAGGGGCTAGCAAGCCAAACCCCGACAGCGATTCATTTGAAATGATAGTCCGGATGTCTCGATCCTCAGCAGGAAGAGCTCTAATGGCTTCAACAGCCTCAGAATATCCTCGACCTTCTGGACGCGGGTTGATACCTGAAAAGATGAAATGAAGAGTTAGGAAAAGCATGACTCCGATTAAATACGAATAGTGATTCAGCAGAGAGACTTACTGCCTTCAACCCATCTCCTAGCGAAACCAGAAGGGCAGCACACATAGAACCATTCCTGTTTGTACTGGGCGAATTTGCTACATGCCCCTGTTAAGATCTGGCATTTGTGGTATGGCTCGAGGAACATAAAGGAAGGACTGTCTTTCCATCTCTTGAACATATAAATGTATCTGATATCACCGGGGGTTGGAGGTCTGGAGAAGACGGCCATGAAAAGTAAGTAAGTCCCGTATAGGAATGCATGGCCGTTCGGGTGCAGCTGCGACGGAGCCATGTCTATGTACTGCAGAACATCCCGGAGAAATAAATTGAACGGAGGCACGCTGCCCATCCAACACATGAACTTGTTGCAGGTAGTGTACCCGACTGGGGGCAGATGAGGACGATCGTGTCTCGAAGGAACTAACACGTCGACAAAAGGAATCCCATGAATGGAGCATATCCGTCGCAGAGCAGCTTCGTTGATCTTCGAGGCTTGAGAATCGATCGGGTTGTCTAGTAAGATGGTTGCCTCCAGAGCATCAGGCGCCAAGTTATGAGCAGGAGAAGTCGATGGGTTAGAAGAATCAGCGGCTCCTTGCCCCGATGACGGCCCAGGCCTGTCAGATATGGTAGCGGAGCTAGATTTTCTCGACATCCCAAATAAATAACTAAGTGCTTGAGAGAACTATACTTAAAAAACGTTGAACGTTAGAATTAACAACACGAGTTTTCCCCCCACGTGGTGTGTGAACTAGTGCAAGCAATTGTGTACAAGCGATAAGAATCTAAAGGTTTTTAAAGATATAATAATTAGCTTCGAATCATCGCCTTCGAAGACCGTCATCGCTGACCGTCTCAAAAAGCTTGCCTTGAGGCGATCACAGCTCCAGATTCAGAAAGCATATGATTTATAAAGTGGCCGGCCTAAGTGTAGTCTGACATTGATACTGTTCGGCATTGAAATTGTTCGACCTAAGTTCTGTTCGGCATACATGTGTGTTCGGCATGTCTAAGTTCTGTTCGGCATATATGTGTGTTCGGCATGTCTAAGTCCTGTTCGGCATATATGTGTGTTCGGCATGACTAAGTCCTGTTCGGCATATATGTGTGTTCGGCATGTCTAAGTCCTGTTCGGCATATATGTGTGTTCAGCATGTCTAAGTCCTGTTCGGCATGTATGTGTTTGTTCGGCATGTCTAAGTTTTGTTCGGCACGTATGTGTTCGTTCGGCATGTCTAAGTACTGTTCGGCGATTATGTCGTTCGGTCTAAATGATATTCGGCGTGTGTGTCTGTTCGGCATTAGGGTAGTGTTAGGCCTAAGTTCGTTCGGCTAGAGTAGCGCTCCGCCTTCGATCATAACTCCACACAGCTCCCTCTCCATTTACGCCGAACGACAGAGACAGATCGCCCGGCGCAGGTTACGCCGTTCGACTCGCCATCTTCCTTTTTTCTTCCAATCTTGATCAGCACAAAGGAGCCAGGCTTAACTATCATACACCATTCGGCGACTCCAAGCAAGCAAACAACTTCCACTAGCCACGCATTTACAGCTAAGGAAATACCCCGTTTCCGTGTGATGAACCTAAAGTGGAAGTAATGCAATTGTGGAAGGAATGATACCTAATTCGACGATCGAAGTTGAAGACGGATTCATTAGACTTTATATCTGATAGGATGGCAAGAGTTGCAAATCTCTAGGAATGATAGAAAAGAAGGCGTAAAAGAAAAATGGTGGAAGGGCGCCTGGTTATATAGAGGGAGGTAGAAGTCGAAGAGGCTATACCCGGTAGAACCGGTCAATACCGGAGTGTTCGGCATCGTAGCGGAGAGACGTTCGGCACGCGAGGTACGTTCGGCTTCGAACGTATCGTTCGGCATCCTAACCTCGTTCGTCTTGCACCTCCTTCACTAACATTCTCGTGAAGATACCTCCGAGATAAATTGTACCAGATTCAAAGCGCATCACGTTCGGCCACGCGATACACTTTGGGGGGCAAGTGTTTCCTGGATATTTGGCCAGGCAACTAGTACTCGGCATTTAGGAGAACTCGGCGTAGTACTCGGCAACCAATACTCGGCATCAGAGAGTGTCCGGCATTCAGGAGTGTTCGGCGAAGCACTTGACATCCAGGAGTACTCGGCGTGGTACTCGACATCCAGTGGAACTCGGTGTCAGGGAGTACTCGGCATCCAGTGGAACTCGGCGTCAGGGAGTACTCGGCATCCAGTAGTGTTCGGCGTCAACTGGCACTCGGCGTCAACCAATGCTCGGCATCAAGACTACTCGGCATACAAGAGTGCTCGGCATCAAGACTACTCGGCATCAAGACTGCTCGGCATACGAGACTGCTCGGCATATGAGAGCACTCGACATCAAGGAGAACTCGGCAGCATCTGTGGTTCGGCATACATGAGTACTCGGCGTAGTACCCGGTAGCATCAGAAGTACTTGGCACAAGAGTACTCGGCGTCTAGAAGAGCGTTCGGCTTAGACTGACTAACACCCTGCACTTCCCAAACATCAAACCACATCGTTCGGCACAGAAAGGACTGCTCGGCATCCGAGCGTTCGACGAACCTTGCTCGGCATACGGCGACCACTGTACTCGGGCTGGAGCGTTCGGCAATCAGCCCACTTGGGAAGTCCAGCCCATCTTTGCCTATAAATAGAGGGGCAGGGTCACAGTGAAATGGATCCTTTTTTGGAGAGAAAACACCGGGGAGACTCTGCCATTTTCAAGACTCATCTTCTCTACTTAACAACTTCACTCAAGCAGTTGATTCACGAATTGTATTTGTAATCAACTATAAAGGAAATCAATAAAGTTGAACAAAGTGGACGTAGGCAATTACGCTGAACCACTATAAATTTGGTGTTCTTACTTTCTGAATTTAAATTAGCATTGTCTTCTCTGTTTAATTTACTTTCATCACTTATATCTCTACACAATCTTTCTGAACGAGGTTAGTGACCAATTTTGGTGCTAACAATATGCTGGGGTTAATTCCGACCTGTTAGCTGATACTTCCTGGGATCGATCTTTTATTTACACTTCTGATGCTGATATTTATGATCCTTCTCTTGCTGTCCTGTTCCGCCCTTTCTTTGGTTTGCTTGGGAAGGATTCTACTCAGGTGGATGATGTTGCTGGTGTCTCTTCCTCTTCGGAGGAGTCCTAGTCTTGATAGTTACTTTTAGTAGTTGTGACATGCTGTCACACTCCTGTGCAGTTTTTTCTTTGTTCTTTTTAGTAGTCAAGATGCCTCTACCTTACTCCTGTACTTCAACTTTTATTACTTTCGTAATAAAAAGTGGACGGCCCACTATAAAACCGGCTGGCCTTGCCAAAAAAAAAAGATCCAAATACCCTGATTTATTTCAAAACCTTTTTTTAAATGATACCATATGTTTTAACTATAGAAATATACATATAGCTCGATTAACCCCAAAATGATACTAAGGAACTAGGTACTACAAAATAGTATGATACATTCCCTTACCAAGAAGGGTAATACTTAAGGGAAGTGCTTACCATCTGAACATATCTCTTTTTCATTTTTAGTTATTTTCGAGCCACTCGAACTAGTTAACGTAAAAACACTTCTTCTATTTCAAATTCCCTTTTTGAAACACTATATATATCTCCAAACAAATAGATTTAACAAAATATCTATTTCTAACTTGCTTTGTGTTCGTTCGAATTTGAACTCATTTCGATCGTACAATGATAAAGAGAATAATTAACTAAGTGCACTACAACATTCGCATATGCAAACATCCATTCGTCACTTAGAAGATTATTCATATCATCGTCAAAAAAATCAGGACTTATCCACCAAACCAATCCAATGAAAATACTCCTTACTTAAAATTCTCTTTCTAAAATATTCATACTTGTAAAACATTCAAGTAATACTATTATTACTTTTTCCAAAAATCATTTGAAATAATAATATACATATTTCCTTTTGTAAGTCAAATCATGCTTTCTGGATCTAATCAAAATCTTATTTACCAAAATAATTCTACAGCGGATTGTTGTGGTCGCATTTTCCTATGTAAAAACTCAAAAATGAACACCGATGCTTCTGCAGTCATTATCGAAATTATTGTTCAACGACGGTAGTAGGTTTCGTACTTTATATCTCCTTTAAAATCCCTTAAAATTATTTCTATTCATAAATACTTTCAAATAATACTGTTATTATTTTTCCAAAACCTGAAAACTATTTTTCAAAAGCACCAAAATTTAGGTCCTCAAATGTTCTACTCAAATCTTTTTATTTATAAGCCACATGTTTATAAGCCAATTTTTAAAAATCACCCTCCTCTATAAAATCATTTTCCCATATTTATTTCAAAATATTCCAGCTTTCTTTTAAAAACATCTTTATTAAAGTCCAATTTTAACCTACATTAAAATCGAACGCCTTATAGTCAAATTGTGAAACTCGTTTCAATGTTCGCTAAACTTCTATTTACCCAATCCATGCTTTAAAAAGGAAAATTACTAATAAATCAACAAACAATAGTCAATGCCCCAAAACTGGACGAGCATGAAAAATCAAACCCTAAATGATAATAATTAAATATTATCATTCCTATTAAACAAGCACATCAAAAATAAATATATTAATTTTTGAAGATCATTCCTTTTATATACAAAATATTCTCTAAGGTAAAATTATTTCGTTTACCAATTTTTAAACCATACTATGGTGGTTGGCCTCGTTCAAGTGTTCAGAGACCTCTATCAATAAAGTTAACTACTCGTATTGACCAGAATCCATAAACCACTCACCAGATCAATTAACATGATGTAAAATATTTCTATAAAAATAAAAATATGCGCTTGTATATACACACACACACTCAAACTCATTCTGGGATATTACCAACCCTATCTCTAATGAGTTTACCCCATCAAGGCCTAGGTGTTCACTCAACCTAAGCTCTGATACCAAGTGTAACAACCCACCTTTTTGACCTACAAAATATAGCACTAATACATCCATGGTAATCATGTATCGAGCATCCGAATGCCGAAAAGAAAGATTATTGGGTTGAAAGAAAATAAAAGATCGAATAAAATCTCACGAGTAATATATAATATACCAATAATTTTCACAAAAGAAAACTGTAATGTATATACATTAATCAGAGTAACTAACATATCATCAGCCTGGATAGCTAGAAATGCTTGTTCTCATAAATGCTGATAAATACAACACAACAAATGTAGCAGAAATAAAGAAAATACAAGAATATGATTTGGAAGCATCCGACTCATCTGTTGAAGCTCTAAAGCATCCATAACTAAATCTGGAAATATGTTCGAGCTAACTCGAGAATTATAAGAAAATAACGCCTGGATCAGTCTGGTAAACCAGCAATAGAAACACGAATCAAATGGATTTTTACTATTATAAAACCTTTCAAAATAAAGGTATCTCATAAAACCATGCCGCACATAGACACGGTCGGGTTTTTACCTTACGATAACCAAACCATTTTTATTATAAATCCATTGATATTGTAATAATGTCTAAAGGTTTAAAATAAATATATAACATAGCTGGAATGATTACCCATAATTATATTCAATAATACTAGGTTCAATAACTAAAACATAAGGCATTTATTGGAGATTGGATTTTCAACATGAAAAGACACCAGGGTACCACCTACCGCAATACACATCTAAAAAATGTATCGAGCGCTGTAAACATTGCTCCCCGATCGGCCCATGCGCATACCAGATCTGTAAATTTTCATTCTAGATCGAGGAATGATACTCCTAATGGTAGCGAACCACATAGCTCTACAAGCATCTCTTGATTTTAGTTATTTCAAGTTATGAGGCTTGTGGGGCCACACTTTTACCTTTTACTCCTACCAATTCCCACTTGGAATGCTAACGTTGCCTTCTAGGCAATAATGCAATTCCAACATTCATCCATACAAGTTGTTTAGGATATGAACAAACCGAAGGCACTATTTCTACTACATCCATAGCATTAGTAGCAAATAGCCCTTGCACTTCAAATAACTTCATTTTTTATTCCACTTACTTCAAGATGTCTTCCAAAGCATCAAATACGTATATGGTTTGGGAGTGATTATGGTTTAGAGTCATATAATATAAGTACACTCCCCCGCTTGCTGGGCACTCCAAAACCAATCGATAGATTCTGATAATTTCAACCTCGGATCTTTAAGAAATAAACAGAAAACACATAAGAGCGGAGATAACCTCCTAACCATTTAAGTGGACGAATTTCCTTATCATTTATCCTAGAAGAACACAACAAGTTTATACATACAGTATAGCATCACCAAATATAACTGTACCATATAAATCCGGTGTTTCTTTTAGATATTTCTAGAGTTATATTGGTCAGGATTTAATAGTCGGATATTTAACTATCAAATAAACAATCAATCAAACACAGATTTAATTTCATATGGAATCTACTAAGCCTCTTTTAATTAATTTTTCATTAATTAAAATCACTTTATAAATACTTTTGTTAAATAATTTTACAAAATTATACATATGTATACTACCCAATCACTATTTATTTATACTCTTTCAATACTTGAAAAAATATCCATATACTTATCTCAACGGTATAAGTATATTCACAAAACATTACACTTTCAATACTTAAAAATATATCCATACTCTTATCTCAATGGTATAAGTATATTCACAAAACACTACACTTTCAACACTTAGAAAATATATCCATTTACTTATCTCAATAGTATAAGTATATTAACAAAACACTACACTTTCAATATTTGAAGATATATTTGTATACTTATCTAAATGGTATAAGTATACTAACAAAACACTACACTTTGAATACTTAGAAAATATATTCATATACTTATCTCGACTGTATAAGTTTATTAACAGATCTTAAGGAAGATTTCCTTTTTTCAAATTACTAATTAAATAGGCTAAAAACAAATATCATTTCAAATATTGCTTACTCTAAACCTAAACAACTTTTCCTTCGGTGTTGAAGTATAGAAAGAATGTTTCCATACCACCATAATTAAGAAGGATTATTTATCAAAATCAAATCTCATTTTTTTTATAAAATTCCATTTTTATAAAACCATTCCATATTTGCAAGTCCTTTTATAAAATCACCAAATTAATTTATAAGACTTCTTTTATAATTCTCTAAAATTGTTTATAAAGCTCCTTTATAAATCTCTCCTTTACTTGACACATTTCAGATATTTCGACTTACCGTATCCTTCGCCTAGAAATTCTTGTCCTGGATCTCACAAATGGAGGATCGATCTACTCATCGACTTTTAGTACCAGTACTGGACTGCTAAATTTCCATATACCATTCATTTAAAACAAAGCGTTATATGCCAAGCATCTTTTACCACCTTCCCAAATCCTTTACTATAATTAGAATATTATAGTCTCCTCAAAATTCCACTTTAAAATCCTTAGAATACTCTTCTAAAGTTTCCAAATTCTGTTTCCAAACTTACGAACTCCTTTAGTAAATCCTTTTTATAAAGTAAAATTCCTTTTCATAAAACAATTTATTATTTATAAACACCTTTATTAAATTAATTAATTAACTTTAAACATTCTAAATAATTAATTAATTAACTTTAAACAACATAAATAAAATAAATAATTAACTTACAACATCATTAATAAAATAATTAATTCACTTTAAACATCATTAATAAAATAGTTAATTGACTTGAAACAACATAAATAATTAATTAACTTTAAACATCATAAATAAAACAACTAATTAACTTTACACATCGTAAATAAATTATTATTTAACTTTAAACATCATTAAAAAATAAATAATTAACTTAAAACATCATTTATATTTATATAACACTTTACCTCAAATTGTTATAAAATTTAAGCTAATTTAAATTCTAAACATTTCAAATTCGAAAAGAGGTTTAGCGACCTCAATGGTACTTGAACAAGCTACGATATATTTAAATTTAACATTCTAAGTCATATTACAGGTATTTACATAGACAAGAATACATGTAAATAATATCCACAATTAGCAATAAATAACTAACACATCACTTATACAATATAAACCAACTGGCATATAAATAAAGGTCCAAATTAATTTAATAGCAGAACGGTGATTTATTCTGCTAAATGGATGTCCACAGTAAACTATTTAATTTACATGAAGTAGAACGATATTTATTACACTAATAGATGTCATTGGTAAGGTGTAATTAATTTAACTACGCTATTAATTAAAACAACATAATTATATCCGGTCGGTATTAATTTATCATTAATTTATACTTCAGAAAAACAACCAACTATTTATACCAGAGTGTTATACTCATCAATATGAGCCTAATGCATAAATCCATGTGTCAAACAGATTTAAAAGGAGTGAGTTATGACATTTTAAACTTAATAACTTAGTTTATGAAATTAATCAAAAGAAATAATCAAAAAGTATTTCTCACCACAAAGATTTTCAGGCCCAAGGCCCAAATCATCCAACCCCAATCGCTTCTATAGCAGCTCTCCATTTCTCTCCAAACTAAATTTCCCACTTTTGAATCCTACTTCGCTAAACCCATGTGTACGTTCACGGCGTGCACATGCACACCACCCACACTCTACTAATCACCTAACTCCGACCCCCCACAAACTCTGCTTCACCACCTCATCCTATTGCTACCATCATCACCTACTCCGATAGCCTACATCGAAATCCAAACCAACAACCCCCAAACTTTGAAACTTGACTCCTAGGAAACTGCCTCGTCCATCACCTACCTCCATCGCCTCGTTCCACATTAGCCACCACAGCCACCCTATTGGAACGCCACTTCACCGCTCTACCGTCCCACCAAAGCACATCCCACTCGACACCTTCCTCCCCCTATAGCACGTGAATAGGCGCAACCTAAACAATCCACAGTCGAAACCCTAGTTCGATCTATCACCATCGCTATAGTGAACCGGACTACCCCAAACTCTGCCCACAACATCATCTCAACCCAAGCTTGCTTCCAAACACCACCATGGCTTCTCTCAACCACTATGCCGCCGTGATACCCAAGATGACAGGAAATGATCATCTAGCCACCACAACAAATCCCAACCTCCTAAAATTATGCAATCAACTTAAAAATCACCACTCGGCGATACGAACATAACCCTGCCATCCAATCTCCATATCATGTTCATCAAAAAACAACTATCATTCGACCGCCACTATTTTTGGCCAACCGCTACCACTACGCTTAATGAAATGACGAGCAACTATTTTTAAAAAAAATAGAGGTCCTAACACATAACTTTCATGTTGGTTATTATGGTTGATTTTGATTGATTGTGGAGGCATCGATTTTTTTGAAGGTGGAAGGAGCTTTGAATTCCTTTGATATAGGGAGAAGAAAATAAGGAAGAAGAAAAGAAGATGGAGTTAGAAGTTGAAATGAGGTGAAGTTGAGTGGATATCCTTACTCAACACTACCCATCACCTCCATGTCCAATCACATTAAGGCAATTTGAAATTTTCAAATTTTGATTTGATTTGAAAAGACTTAAAAAGAAGATTTATGGTATCCCGCTACACAATATCCTGTTCGCGTACGAACTGCGAAAAACAGAAATAGACGTACGATCGTGCATAACAATGCAACATGATCACAAAACAATTATAAAATATATTGGTTATCAAATTCTATTAAATTTCAAAAATACCAGCGTTTGACGTAAAATACATCAAACGATAATTCTAATAATTTCCAAATTAAAAATTATGGAAAAATCCTATAAATTCATTGTATGACCAAATTGATTTTCTTTTTATTTATAACCATTCAACAATTATCTAAAATTAATTAAATATTCTCAAAATCAAAGTGAAATAATTTGGGTCGTTATGTTGGCCCATGATATATATGTGTTTCTTATAAACCCTTATCTCGTATGGTTTTTATAAACTAATCTATGGATGATATTAATTTTAACCTCGTGTACTATTCTTAAGTTATCGACCTTATAGAAAGAAGTTCACTCAACTTCATTCACAATTAATTGTACTTTGTCCAACAAAGTTTGATTACTTATTAATACATCATTATGTATTATAAGGAGGAGTGACCTTTGAGACTGAATGTTTTATTCATATTAGGTATATACAGAACTCTTTCCAATATACTCACCCATTCAATCAAATCGAATTATTTCTATGCATGTTGTATTATTTACTTCTGTTTTATATTCTATGAGCTTATCATATACTTATACATGTGTATAAATACATATATCCTTGTCTATGATTGCTCGTTGGTGAATATGACGAAGTACATGGAACTGTTTTGGTATTAATAGACTTACGATTGCATACATCTATATGTTTTAGTCCGAAGAGTTCATCAACTCTCATGACGCTCCCACTAAATGGGTGCACAACCCTTAGTTGTTTGAGATATAATTACCAGTATCAAGTGATGCATAATTATGTAATAAAATTTATTTCTCAAAACTATGGCTTAGTCTATAATTCCAAAATATGTAAATAATTTTAGGTACTTCAGTATTTTCAATTGCATCACTTTTGTTGTGAAAACAAATACCACATTATTGTTTTATTTCATGACAAATATCATAATATTTAGATTGAAAAATAACTATGTCTATTTTTCAATCAACACCGAACAATAATCATTGTTTCATAAATAATGTACAGTATGTTTTGCGAATTATTTTTGTAATTTGATACAATCAATAAGTTCTATATAGCATGCTCCCATTATTTCTGTCATTAATATTATAGTGTACTGACTTCAGAGGTCCATCTTTCACTTAATATAGATTATTTATTTCATATACTACAACTAGTTTACAGTGAAGACTTCTTTGATCAAATATATTGAACTCAAAGAAATAAATCCCATAGAAAATAATTTTCTATATGAAAATACATTTTGGAATAGAAATCGTATTTCTTATTCCAATGTTAAGTATCGATTATTATTATTAAAATTCTCGTTTTTGATGTTTCTTTATGAAGAAGAAGTGACTATTCACTCTCTTTATCCCAATTATACCTTAAATCACATCTACTCTTGCACACTCGTTTTTCTTTCTAAATGGTCGAACCATTCAAAAGAAAACCCTTACTACAATATCATAAAGAACTCTTTATAAATGCGCACTCGATCATCCTTAACATTTAAGGACATCAAATATGTTGCACTTTGCGTAAACAGATAACTGACATTTCTGTGATCGAATACTTAGATCATTCTTGTAGTTTTGGTCTAGCGTTACATTAACACAATATGATCCTTTTTGTAATCAATCAAATTGAATACTCGATCTCATAGTACTGTTTATTAGCTTACTTTGAATGAATTAACTTCATTGAAGTATCATAGATTACGAACTATGACTATTCCTCATATAACATATATGTGACAGTATATGGATCAAATATCCATAGTTTTGTATTGCATTTTTAGCTCGAAACGGATAAAATGCAATACAAGGTCTCAACCATATAAACGCGTAAGCGACCAAATTACGAATGTATTTAGTAGTTGTAAAATCGGGCGCTTGCATGGGTATTGAAACATTAACATACAAGAAGCATTTATTAGTAAGTATATATTATATTTCTATTTGTCAACCTTCAATTTGATTCATTTGTATATCTTTATGATTAACATTTTATCAACAATATTAAATACACAAATTTACCAATGTAGATTACTATAACGCTATATAGCATATGTTCTTACAATATTAGAAAGGTAAAATATTATCATTTCATTTTTCTAATAAGGGTCCCACTAGTCTTTTATGTTTCACCAAACCCTAAGCGAAGCATAGAAGTCTTTCGATTTCACTTGCAAGTGTTAGGACTCATATGTCTTGGGATTCTTACCTTAAGGAAAGCTCAACAAATCGTAGGCCCATCTATGATGGATAACTTCTTATAGATTGTATCACATACGGCTCCTAAGCTATGGCACCCTATCCTAATCCTACCTTTATCTTGAGGAAACCTCAACAAGTAAAGTAGGATTATTCACTTGGACATGTCATTTCGTGATGGCACGTACCTTAAGAAAAGCTTAACAAATACGTGTAGTTATCTTACCTATCTATTCAATATATTAATAGTACTACACATAACATCCCTCGATGGTGGAGTGAAAGACCTCAAAATTAAGCCCATTTACCAATGAGATAACAAAACCATGGTTAGAACGAGTGCAAGAAGAAAGACGTAAAGTACAAGTAAGTTCACACCATTTGTACTTGTTTGGCCTTTCCTTTTGACAAGGGGCAGACATGATAAGAATAAGCAGCCAAAGCTAGATTGATCGGTCCCAACATGAGATATGCTCGGTGGCATAACATCGTAACTGGAATAAAAAGGATCATATGTGGGATGGGCCCGAAGGAGGGACTTGCGTTTCCACTGGTGTTTGGTTCCTTTGGCCCTTCCCTTGTATTACCTTCCTCGGAACCCTCCTCAGTATCCCGTGAGACGGTCAACATCTTGAAAGTGTATATGGATCGATAATATAGTTAAACTACGACTAGCAAGTGCAGAATTATAAATAATAGTAAATGGCAGTAATAAAAATGACACCAGGGATTTTTATACTGGTTCGAACTTCTCGTTCTACGTCCTGTCCCAGACTGCTTCTGGAATTTCTCGAATAACCCTCACTTAACCCGGAGGAACAGGTATTACACCGCCTGAGCAACCGAACAGGACTTTTCCGCCTAAGCAACCGAATAGGACTTTTCCGCCTAAGCAACCGAATAGGACTTCAAATATAATTTGGTAAATTGTTTCTTGACTTGTGTGTTCTTTGAATAACACGAATATAGTCAATGTAGTACACCCTTCCTATAATCTTCTTGATATGATGATTTGAATGTGCAAAAGATAGGAAGTAGAGAAATGAAAATCACTTGATATTATAACAATATAAGATCAGAATAGATAGAAAGAATTAATTGTTTAAATAGTGAATTTTCATCTCTATTTATAGTATTGAATAGTCTTAATTTAATAGTTGCAACTATTTGAAGAAGTGCAACTCTTGGTGAAGAAGACAACTCTTCAGATTTTGATATTTCATGAAGAGATGCTTCAGTTCGTCAAGTTCAGATGTCTGAGATAAAAGTGACAGATGTCTGAATAAATTTTGAAATTCAAAAAATAAAAGAAAGACAAAAACAGTCAATTTAGACGTCTGTCTTTTAATTCAGACGTCTGTCTAGGATGACAGACGTCTGTTATTAAATTGACAGACGTCTATTTCATATAAAAATAGAGGCACTCAAAGCATAGAGTTCAGACGTCTGTTATATTACTTTTAGTCGTCTGATATTGATATCAGACGTCTGAAATAATATACAGACGTCTAATTCTGTACTGTTTTGTTCCTTCCTTTATTTTAGCACTTTTGAACTTGAGATAATATATAATTTTGAAAATACCTTTTTATATCTTTTAAATAATAAAAGATATTTTATTTTAAAACATGATTTTCAAAAGTATATTTGTGTGTGTGTGTTTCATCATCATATCATAGATTGTACATAGATATCTTAAATAGAATTTTGAGAACTTTAATCTTGTAGATGATATGATAATAGCTTCTTTTGTAGATTCCTGCAAGAATATTTGACATTATAGTATATAGATTGAAATATATAGTTGTCGCATTAAAATCGAAGAAGGCAGGTTCCAACATTCTCCCCCTTTTTGATGATGACAACTATATAATTCAACGATTAGTATAACCATACCTTTTGCTCCCCTTGTCAATATGACCATAATATATAGCAGAAATGTTATTATTTCTCCCCCTTTGTCATTAACAAAAAGAACTGTTGGAGTTGGTTAGATAAAAAGAAGTAACAAAGCTGTGAATAACAAAATAATTAAGAAATGTAAACAAACCAAGCATGTACCAAAATGATAATAACAAATCAATGTTTAAGACACAGCATTTGTTTACCCAACACAGTTGACTAAGAAAGACAAATAAAATTATACAATCAACTTAGAAGTTTTAAACACATCCAAAAAAATTTTATGAAAGAAAATTTGTTTGAACCAAAAGACAAACCAAAAGAAAACCATCTTCATTCACCATTCTCCCCAAGTTGGAGAAGAAGGAGGAGAAGACCCATGAGACTTTTTCAATAATTGACGAAGAGTTGTCTTGATATTTTTCAATTCTTGTGCATTCTCTTCGACTTTGGCATCTAAAACATCGAATCTAGAATTGATGGAAGAAAAGCCTTGTGCTATTTGTTGAGAAATTTTCTTTTGAATTTTAGAGATAGTGATGTCGGATTTGAGCTTTTCATTTTTAGTATAAGTGCGTGAAGTACCAGAAATTAGTTCAATCTCGTAATTTTTCGAGTTTGAACTTTGGATAAAAGCTTGCTCAAAAGCTTCATCTTCTTCTTCTTCTTCATCTTCCCTTTCTTCATCATCCCTTTCTTGTTCAGTATCTCCTTCATCTCCAACATTTCCGGAACTGCCTACTTTTGTTTTACCTTTTTCTTTTTGTAAAGCTAGTTGTTCCGCTTTATAATCATTATATGTTGGAAATGTCGGAGGAGATTCCGGTAATCCCATCAAACTAAAGAAGCGAATGTTGGATACCTTGATCTTTTCAAATTCAATTGACGGACTTTGAATAGAAAAGGCAGATAGAATTCGAGTAATATAAGGAGCATAGACAATTGAACGTTTCTTGGAGTCATGATAAGTACGAAAAGCATCATAAAAGTATTGAGCCCAATTGATCTGAGTATTTGATAAAATTGATTGAAGCGCCTTATCTTCATCATCGTAAATGACCTCATGGCTTCCTTGCCGGGGAAAAATTGTTTTTATAAGCATTCTAAGCAATAGTCGAGGTCGAGGACGAAGATGATTTGATCTATCTGTGGACTTTTCAGGTTCAAAAAGATAATATTCTATTTGTTTAAGTTCCTCCCCTTCTAACTTAAAGTCGTCTAAGTCAACCCCATCCGAGCTACATTTCAAAACTCGTCCAATGTCAGAGGGAGTTATTTGCAGAATGTTTCCAAATACGCTTGTCCAAAGCGTTCCTTTATCTCGATGTAGTCTAATTTTTGGATTATTAACATTTGCAAGAAATAATAAGACACTAAGTTTACAAATGTTGACTTGATTATCTTTGAAATCAATAAGACTTGTAATCTGAGATATATCAGTATAGAGCCTAAGTTTGTACGTATGAAAATGATCAAGATCATGAAAAATACCATGAAAAGATGGTAGAGAAGATAAATGCTTATAACGAGCCATACTTCGGGGTTCGTGGTATAACCAAGCTGCAATTTGATCTTCCGAAGGAAGAATATGAGGAGGTTGTTGAGATGAATCTCCTTTTTGTTTCTTTGATTTGGGCGCCATTTGTTTAATTTGAAGAAGGCTAGGGTTTTGAGTTTGAGAGAAAATAGACGTGAAGAAAAGAATAAACCGTTGGTATGATTTAAATAGTTTTCTTCTTAACAGGGTTTCAGACGTCTAAAAAATATACAGACGTCTGAGGTTCTGTAGATTAGAATCAAGGACGAAAAGATTAGACGTCTAAAAATTTATAACAGACGGCTAAAAGGTATGACAGACGTCTAAAAAAAATTGACAGACGGCTCAGAACGTTTAAATTGAAACAGAGAGAAAAAAACATTTTGAACTAAATTCAAACGTCTGATAATTTTATGTTTAGACGTCTATATTGAATAACAGACGTCTGTTATTTTTAAACAGACGGCTAATTGTAAGCAGAAAATTTATACTTTGATTTAGACATCTGTGATAAATGATTCAGACGTCTGTGTGGTTGAAAACAGTAAAAGTAGTTGTTTTACAGACGTCTGTTGAAAGATGTAGACGTCTGTATGTCTGATGAATGTTTTTGCTAAGTTTAAAGAAAAGAAAAAAATATTTATTTATTTATTTTGATAAAAACAAAGCAAATATGAATAACCAAATCAACATACAATCATATATATATTATCTACTTAGGAGTCTTTGGAGTTTTTGGAGACTTCGAAGACTTCCCTTTGGATGATTCGTGTTGATTTTGTTCACCAGACTGTTTAATGGGAGACCATTGAGGTTGACGATTCCACGAATTTGGGGAAACATGAGGACGTTGAGGTGAAAGAATATGTGCATTTGTGTTGATCGGAGATGAACCACATATTTTTGCAGCACACCGTTCAAGAAAACTGAGTCGTCTTCCATGACTCTTTTGCTCAAAATACATTTCTCGCTAAAGATTAAGTGTTTCCCTCTGATAGTGATGTAAGTCATCTATCTTTTCCTTAGTAGTTGGAGATGGAAATAAATTTCTTCGCGTGCGTTTATTTTCCGGCGTATACCCCGTATGATGACTTTGTGGTGGACATATCGGAATATAAGCTGGAGTTGGAGTCGGAAGTTCGTAAGACCCAGAACTAGGTGTTTCAAAATTAATTGACGAATATTCAGATGAATAGGAAGGCTCATCTGAGGATGAACCAGCCATGGTATGTATGAATAATGCAAAGTTAAAAAGCATATTTGAATTTTTGCTTTCACCTTTTTTAAAAAAATAGATAAGCTGAATGACAATTTTCTTCGGAAAGAATGAATTTATAGAAAACTGAAGGCTAAAAAATAAATGGTTAAGATTAAAAGAAGAAAAAATTCAATGTTAACCAGAAACAATATGTGTGGATAGAAACAAGTTAAATAAAAAAACAGAATAATTGAAGTAAACTTCATAAATTTTTGAGAGAGATAATTCCAAGTTCTCGTCTCAATTTTACAAAAGTGTTTTCATTTAATGGTTTGGTAAAAATATCTGCTAATTGATTTTCCGAAGATACGAATTCTAGATTGATTATATCTTTTTCAATATTATCACGAAGAAAATGATGACGAATGTCAATATGTTTTGTCCGTGAATGATTTACTGGATTTTTAGATAAATTAATAGCACTAGAGTTATCATAGAAGATTGTAGATTTGGATAAGTTAAAACCAAAATCTTGAAGAGTTTGTTGCATATAAATTACTTGAGCACATGCTAAAGCTGCAGATATATATTCTGCTTCACAAGTAGAAAGTGATACGCAATTTTGTTTCTTACTGAACCAAGATACTAGAGACCGTCCAATGAAGTGACAAGTCCCACTTGTACTTTTTCTATCCGTCCGACTTCCTCCAAAATCAGCATCACTATATGATACTAATTCAAAAGGACATTCTTTTGGATAAAATAGTCCAAAATCTTTGGTTTTGTTGAGATAACGTAAAATACGTTTCACTGCTCTAATATGTGATTCTTTAGGATCGGCTTGAAATCGTGCACACAAACAAACACTCATCATTATATCGGGTCTACTAGCGGTTAAATATAATAAAGATCCAATCATACTTCGATATAATTTTTGGTCTACACTCTTGCCATTTTCATCTTTTTCAAGATGTATGGTTGTACTCATAGGAGTTGGTTTGGCAGAAGTATTTTCCATACCAAAGCGTTTGATTAAATTATTACAATATTTTTCTTGATTTATAAAAATACCATTATTAACTTGTTTAATTTGAAGTCCAAGAAAATATGTTAATTCTCCCATATGAGACATTTCAAATTCAATTGTCATTATTTTAGAAAATTCTTGACATAATTTATCATTAGTTGATCCAAAAATAATATCATCTACATAAATTTGAAAAATTAAGATATCATGTTTATTTTTCTTAATAAAAAGAGTTTGATCAACCTTTCCAACTTCAAAACCAGAATTGATTAAATAACTTTTTAAACGATCATACCAAGCACGAGGTGCTTGTTTCAAACCGTATAAAGCCTTTTTAAGTTTATAAACATGTTTTGGAAATTGTTCGTGTATAAACAAGGGAGGTTGTTCAACATAAACTTTTTCTTTAATAAATCCATTTAAAAAAGCACTTTTAACATCCATTTGATATAATTTGAAATCATGAAAGCAAGCATAGGCTAATAGAATTCGTATTGCTTCTAATCTTGCGACAGGAGCAAATGTTTCTTCATAGTCAATTCCTTCTTCCTGATTATATCCTTGAGCAACTAATCTAGCTTTATTTCTAGTGATATTACCATTTTCATCAGCTTTATTTTTAAAAACCCATTTAGTGCCAATAACTGTTTTCTCATTTGGTCATGGAACTAAATCCCAAACGTCATTTCTTTCGAATTGGTTTAGTTCTTCTTGCATCGCAATAATCCAATAATCATCAGTTGAGGCTTCCTTAATATTTTTAGGTTCTATATTAGAAAGAAATGCTATATGACCCATTTGATTTAGTTGATTTCTTGTTTTAACTCTTTCATCAATTTCTCCTATTATATTTTGAATTAGATGATCTTTTAAAATTCTTGGTGGAGATTTTAATTCAGTTTCAATTTGATTTATAGAAGTGATATTGTCAGGTGTATTGTTGTCAAAAGAAGAATTTGAATTTATTACAATGTCTTCATCATCATTTGTTTTAATTTTGAAATTTTCATCAAATGATACATGAAGTGTTTCTTCAATAGATTTAGTTCTTATATTATAGATTCTATATGCTTTGCTTCGTTCTGAATATCCGATGAATATACATTCATCTGATTTTGGATCAAACTTACCTAATTGATCTTTTGTATTTAAAGCAAAACATTTAGAACCAAAATTTTTAAAGTAAGATATATTAGGTTTTCTACCGATGAAGAGTTCGTATGGAGTATGTTTAGTTAAAGGTCGAATAGAAACACGATTTAGGACATAACAAGCAGTAGCAACGGCTTCTGCCCAAAATTGTTTTGGAAGAGTGGTTCCATTCAATAAAGTCCTAGCACATTCTTGAAGTGTTCTATTTTTACGTTCAACAACTCCATTTTGTTGAGGCGTTCTTGGAAATGAAAAGTTATGAAATATTCCTTTCTTATTACAAAACTTCTAAAAAATTTCATTTTCAAATTCTCCTCCATGATCACTTCTAATATTTTTAATTTTTAGATTTTTAATATTTTGAATACGTTTAGCAAAGATTTTGAAATTTTCAAAAGTACCACTTTTGTTTTTCATAAATAAAGTCCAAGTATATCTAGAGAAGTCATCAACTATTACAAAGACATATCTATTGTGATTAATAGATTGAGTCTGAGTTGGTCCATATAAGTCTAGATGCAACAATTCAAGAGGTTGCAAAGTTGAGATGATCTTCTTGGATTTAAAAGTAGATTTAGTTAGCTTTCCTAGTTGACAAGCATCACAAATGTTATTTACCTTAAAATTCATTTTAGGTAATCCTTTTACCAAATTATTTTTGGATAATTTATTAATAGCTTTGAAATTTATATGACAAAATCTTTTATGCCATAGCCAAGGATCATTTTCTTTGACTAATAAGCACATATTTGTATTATGATTTATTTTCATATTTAAAATATAAATATTATGATCTCTTACTCCTTCGAAAATAATATTTTTGTTATGATAAAAAATATTGCATTTATTTTCAGAGAATACTATGTTAAAACCTTTATCACATAATTGACTAATACTTAGTAAGTTATGTTTTAAATTTTTAACTAATAAGACATTTGTAATAAGAGGTAATTTAGATGTACCGTCATTGCTCACATCGCCTTTGCCGATGATGTAACCTTTTGAATTATCTCCAAAAGTGACAGATCCTCCATCTGAGTAGATAATGTTAGTTAACATATTTTTGTTGCCTGTCATGTGTTTTGAGCAACCACTGTCTAGAATCCATTTTCCTCTTTTCTTAATCGGTACCTGCAAAAAATATTGAAATTCTATTGGTACCCACTTCCTCTATAGGGTCCTAAGGGTTAAATCTTAGGAAGCCAAACCCAGTTGGGTTTAGAGTTCCCTTTAAAAATAAAATTTTCATTCTTATGTACAGACATAATAAAAGAATTAATGTAGTTTTTCCTAATCAAATTATTATTAGTTTTTGGAACCCAAATCATAATTGATTTTGGATGAATAATTTTTGAAGAAGATTTTTGAGCAGATATAGATTCCTTTTTATTAAAATTTGTATATAAAGAACCATTATTTTTAGAAAGCTTTTGTATTGGTTTTTTATATTCTAACCTCTTTTTATTTGAACAAGTTTGAGAATTCTCAATTATTTTAGAGAGACTCTCTCTTCCACTGTTAAATTTAGAAACATTTTTAGAAATATTTTCCAGTTTTGTTTTAAGATTTGATACTTCTATATCAAGTGTTTTAATATTAGAGTTTAAATCATAATTCTCTTTTGCTAATTTAACATTCTCGTATTTCTGTCTTTCTATTTCACTGCTTAAATCAGTGAATTGAGATGTTATATTAACATAAGATTCTTGAGATTTTACTAACTCTTCCTCTAATATTTTCTTTTCATCTTTTAACATGTCAGTTTCTATTTCAGTTCTATTTAATTTTCCTAAAGCATCTTTATATTTACTCTTTAGGATTCTAAGTTTATCTAACAATTCAGAGTTTATTTCTATTAAATCGTCAAAAGTTAGATCACTTACATCATCATTTGTTGCCATAAAACAAACGTTGGCTTGTTCTGAATCACTGTCATTATCACTGTCTGATGAAGAAGATTCTGTATCATCCCATGTAACTGAGAAGGCTTGTTTCTTTTTATATTTGTCCTTTTTAAGATTATTTTCTTTCTTCCGATCAGGACAATCTTTCTTTATGTGGCCCTTCTTGTGACATTCGTAGCATTCAAGAGATGAGCTTGATGGCTTATTAAAACCCTTATTATTTCCAAATTTATTACCCTTTTTGAATTTTAAAAACTTTTTGAAATTCTTAGCTATAAATGCCATATCGTCTTCTGATTCAGAGTCTTCTTTTTCTACTTGAAAAGCGATAGTTTTCTTGTCCTGTGCTTGTGCTCGTCTTGCCTGCAAATTTACTTCATAGGACATTAGATTTCCTATTAACTCTTCTGTTTTTATGGTTGAAATATCATTAGCTTCCTCGATAGCTAAGACTTTTCGTTCCCATTCATCAGTATAAGAGTTAAGGATTTTTGATACAACATCAGATTCAGTAAAAGTGACTTCTAAAGCTAAAAGTGAGTGATAAATATCCTGGAATCTAGAGTACATTTCACTAATACTTTCTCCTTGTTTCATCCTAAAGTTTTGAAATTGGTTTTTGAGCATAGAGATCTTGCTTTGTTTTACTTTATTTGTTCCTTCGTGTGTAACCTTAAGAGTATTCCAAATTTCATATCCAGTTTTACAGATACTGACTCGATTGAATTTATTTTTGTCTAAAGCACAAAATAACATGTTCATTGCTTTTGCATTTGCAGTAGCATCTAGTTTTTCGGTATTAGACCATGTAGCATACTCTGTAGTAGGAATATGATATTCAGTTTGAATGATATTTCAGGTTTCAAATCCACTTGCTTGCATAAAAATTCTCATTCTAGTTGACCAATAACTATAATTTAATCCATTAAACAATGGTGGTCGTGTAGTGGCTTGTCCCTCAGTGAAACTATTGCTAGTGTTATTGTCCATATTAAAAAAAATATCAGATAACTATGTTATAGTTATGTGATGACCTTGCTCCGATACCAAATGAAAGTGTATATGGATCGATAATATAGTTAAACTACGACTAGCAAGTGCGGAATTATAAATAATAGTAAATGGCAGTAATAAAAATGACACCAGGGATTTTTATACTGGTTCGAACTTCTCGTTCTACGTCCAGTCCCAGACTGCTTCTGGAATTTCTCGAATAACCCTCACTTAACCCGGAGGAACAGGTATTACACCGCTTGAGCAACCGAACAGGACTTTTCCGCCTAAGCAACCGAATAGGACTTTTCCGCCTAAGCAACCGAATAGGACTTCAAATATAATTTGGTAAATTGTTTCTTGACTTGTGTGTTCTTTGAATAACACGAATATAGTCAATGTAGTACACCCTTCCTATAATCTTCTTGATATGATGATTTGAATGTGCAAAAGATAGGAAGTAGAGAATTGAAAATCACTTGATATTATAACAATATAAGATCAGAATAGATAGAAAGAATTAATTGTTTAAATAGTGAATTTTCATCTCTATTTATAGTATTGAATAGTCTTAATTTAATAGTTGCAACTATTTGAAGAAGTGCAACTCTTGGTGAAGAAGACAACTCTTCAGATTTTGATATTTCATGAAGAGATGCTTCAGTTCGTCAAGTTCAGATGTCTGAGATAAAAGTGACAGATGTCTGAATAAATTTTGAAATTCAAAAAATAAAAGAAAGACAAAAACAGTCAATTTAGACGTCTGTCTTTTAATTCAGACGTCTGTCTAGGATGACAGACGTCTGTTATCCTATTGACAGACGTCTATTTCATATAAAAATAGAGGCACTCAAAGCATAGAGTTCAAACGTCTGTTATATTACTTTTAGACGTCTGATATTGATATCAGACGTCTGAAATAATATACAGACATCTAATTCTGTACTGTTTTGTTCCTTCCTTTATTTTAGCACTTTTGAACTTGAGATAATATATAATTTTGAAAATACCTTTTTATATCTTTTAAATAATAAAAGATATTTTATTTTAAAACATGATTTTCAAAAGTATATTTGTGTGTGTGTGTTTCATCATCATATCATAGATTGTACATAGATATCTTAAATAGAATTTTAAGAACTTTAATCTTGTAGATGATATGATAATAGCTTCTTTTGTAGATTCCTGCAAGAATATTTGACATTATAGTATATAGATTGAAATATATAGTTGTCGCATTAAAATCGAAGAAGGCAGGTTCCAACACATCTCACATCATTGGACCGGGACATCAACTAGATTAAGTAGGTCAAAGGTTTCTCATTGAGGCTCCAACACATGATCACTAAGCTTGTCATAGTTGCATTATTGCAACTCTCCAAACCCCCCACCCTTACTCATTTTATCATAGCCCCATTTCTCACCAGTAACCGACCCGGCCTCAAGGTCTAAGAACTTGATATTTAAGTAAGCCTACTTCTTCTTGGCTAGTTTTGTTGCAGGGGCTCCCTTCTCGGACATCGTAGTTTTATGCTGCATCTAGAGCCCGTCCCGATGAAGATTCTCATCGGTTATTATGGTCTTCTAGTTCCTGATAGTGTTAAGGGTTGTTCTTATTAATTCCAAGAATTCACTAAGCACCCCGAGGTTGATGTCTATGAGATCAAAAGAAGTCCTTGTCATAGGAAGGGAAGAGATAAAAGAAAAAAAGCAGTAAGGAAAATTTATTAGGGACCCAGAATTTAGTGTTCTTTAGATCGGGGTTGACCCTACGGAGAAAGAAGAAATACTTCCACATCTAGCCTAGGGAATCTTTACTTAGGATAAGGTGAAGATAAAGGGCTTGGTGTTTGCTTATAATTTGTAATAAGTGCTCACCAGATAGCCGGCTTCCCTCTAAATCTTGAATATCAAGTGGACTAAATGAGTGGTTGGCTCTAGAAGTTGGAGGTCAATACAAGCAAAGTAGACCTTATACAAGAATCAGTGGTTATTGGGGGTAAGCTAGTCGAGAGCAAACGCTTTGAGAATAGAGACAAGAAAGGGGTGAATAGGCAAAGCAGCCCTGACTTTAAGTAGCTCGAGGAACAAGTGAAGCAAGACGGTGGTATGTGATTTATTCGGTCAGCGACAAAGGGATATATGAACATTCCTATATCGCATCCGTGCTTGGCTAAGAACTCGGCCAAGTTCACCTCCCACTTGACTATGTCTAAGGTTTTTGGTCTGAGGCACCAACAAAACTTGATCGAGAAGTAACCATCTCAAACATAAGCGGCCTAGTTAAACTACAATGGCCCTACACCTTAGCTAGTGAAACCCGGGGGTAATACTCCGAGAAAAGATTGAATAACCATCTTCATTGCATGTTTGGCCGGGCATCCCATAAAGCCCAACTCATGACTTAACTACTCTCCTAAGCTAAGTTATGGCCACATGGCCCATATACACTACTTTTTTTGGCTTAAAGCCTAGGGCAACAAGCTGGGCCTAAAACTATGGCCCAAGGCATTAATATATTTTCTAAGTTTGCAGGTCACCAGAAAGTTAGCCAACATCGATCGATCTCCACTGACATGGTAGTGATAGTTGATCGACATGCAAAAGATGGTCATAAAAGACAAATTTTGACCAAGAAATGACATAAAATCAATTACAAATCAACAGTTTGAAAAAACAATGAACAAAAATAAAATACTTTTCCAATGGCAAAGCAAATCATGTTCAGTCGTTGATGAAGAAGCATCAAAGACAAGAAAGGACTTACTATTTACATTAAGAAGAAAGTGTTGAAAGATTTGAAAACTCAAAGAAGTTTAAATGGCAAAAAATATGTGAATTTTTGGTAAATAATAGAGAAGAAGGAGGAGAATTTATGTATTTGTCCCTTCAATCATGGCTATCAGATTCAAAAGGCGAAGAAATCCTAGCCAGCTAAATTTAATTGATGGTGTTGTCATCACTAGTCCTCACTCTGAATCATCACAGTGCCACTTTGAAAAAGGAATCATCTCTACCAATTATGTGTCGACATATGGTGCACGCGATAAATGCAAAATGGACATCCCTACCAACAGGAACTTCATGATGATAAGCCCATCCCTACTCACAAAGACGTGCTTGGGAGGCAAAATGTTGCTCAATTTTTGTGCAAGTAAAAGATAATCCAACCATCACATCCAACCCCGACCGATTACATCAAAGAAAAGACGATTAGCACTTCTGAGCGCAGCCCAATCCAGCCAATCCACTCAACAAACATGTGGGTGGCCCGACTCAAGATAACAAACATCCAACTCGTTTGACTATGCCAAGCTAAAAAATGACCAGTCTTTAGCCTTGCTCCATCTCAATCCACTAACGACTGGCCCTATATAGCTTATCACATCACCACAAGATCAGCTCAACCCTTCAGCTTCTACCTTAGCAATCTTCAACTTCGTCCTTAGAAGTCTTCGGTAACAAGCAACTAACCATTACTATGCACGAGAAGCTTCTCTTCAGCCTTGTTTCCTAGAAAAGTGTGTTACATGAAAAAGGTAAAGGTGAGCATACTAACTACTGCGGCATGTCTCCCTAAAGTGTTACGTGGAAAACGATCGCTTAGTTCAGATGGCTGCGGAAATAGAAGCCATTTCGGGAAGAGATATGTCGGCTTCTTACTTGATCAGGAACGCTACACTTCTGGGGCACAACCTGATTCTACCACATCAGTCCGTAGTCAAGCAGAGAGACACGGTGGAGGAGAGGGTTGCCAAAGCTACAGGAGGGGCCACGGCGAAGAGTAGCAAAAGGAGACCCTTAACGATACATCCAATCGCCGGGGGGAAGAAACTCAAGAAGTCCGATGGACCCTCTCCCAGCACACATCCAGATGTTCAGGAGGAGGAAAAAGTGGAGGGGGAAAAAGGCAAGGATGAAGGAGGTGAGGCGGAGAGCGGAAGCGGTAGAGAAGGTGACGGTGATCGTCACGGCGATGATGGTGGCGAAGGACAGGGCGGTGATGGCACCGGGGCTTTGCCTCCTGGGCAGGCAAGCATGATTCAAGAGTGGACAGATGACGCTCTCCGCCAAGCCTTCGAAGAGTTGGAGGAAGGACCGGCCTTGGCGGAGAAGCCCAAGAAAGCTGATAAGGCCGGGACCGGCGCCGATTTATCTTCCGAGAGTGCTTCTACTGAGGCAACTTCTGCGATTCTAGGTGAATTTCTCTTTATTCTTTTTAATTCTTGAATGATGGCTCAATGCATGCTGGTGACACTTGGTTTTCATCCCAGGAGCGGGCAAAACGGCCAAGACCTCAGATGTTCGGCACAGGCTTGAACAATACAGACTCCTCAAAGCTTCCGCCAAACCGAAGCCTCCTACTAACCGCCCTGGAGACGTAGTCGGCTATCGTCCTCTTCTTGGAGTTATTGAAGAAGATATACAAAAGAGGAAGAGGAGTCGATCTTCGTTTGATTCTCTTCCTGGCCCTCCGGCCCCACTCTAGCCTATTCACGATATTACAGAGGAGGATACTGAGTTTATGCCTTCCCCACATCTATCTGAGAATCCAACCGTCACCCCGATAGATCACCCTGGCTTGGTTCGTAATCCGTTTGCGGGTCATCTAGACCTGGATCCGGCCTCTCATGACATCTCCTTCGATGAGGCTACTGGTGAGCACCTTCTCCCTCGCAATCCTATGGTACGGGTGCTTGACGAAGCTAAGTCCCTGGACCTTGATTTTCTTACCACTCGGGTTGTAACTCTGGGGGATGAAGCTAAGGCGAACATCGACCGGGTTGCCGAGGAGACCAGGAAATTGATGGGGCATCATGCCCGACTAGTCAAGGCCGGGGAGGAAATTGGGAGTGCCAACATTCGACTACGGTTAATGGTTTCCGACCAGGCTAAGCAACTCGCCGATCAAGCCATTCAAATTTCTCAGCACGAGGCCGCATCCAGGCAACTGAAGAAGACTATGGAAGAGGCCAGCAGGGCAGAGTTGCGAAAAATGGAGGCCGCCTGCAAGGAGCGGATTGACATGGCCATTGCGACGGTGGATGAGGTTCGACAAGCGGACCTCGAGCGGGCACAGGAATTATCGGGGAGACTTGAGGCCACGGAGCTTGCTCAGTCCAGGTTGAAGGAGGAGATGGAGGCGATGAGGATATCCTTTCAGGCTGACCGCTCACGATATCGATCGGAGAGGGATGCTGCCGTTGCAAAGCTACGTGCTTCTGAGGCCTGAATGAGGGAGCTTGAGGAAAATGACGGGATGATGGATGAGATGCTCCAGGATATGTATTTCCGCACTTGGAAACAGGGTGACTTATCCTGGATGGATGATTACCCCCGAGTTATGGCAAGGATTTATCTCAGGGCTCTGGAGGAGGCTAGGGCTGATGCGGATAAAGAGGGCGGCGCGGTCTTCAGAATGGATGTGGTCACTTCCTAGTTTACCAAGGAGGAGAAGGTGGCGGTGAAGGAGGGTATGCGGCTGCTTGCCGCTGAGGAGGCAGGTGTGCAAGTAGAGGATGATGATCAAGATGGTCAGGAAGCGGGCGCTGGTAAGTCTTCCCTTCTAGTCTTTCCGTTAACTTGGTTGCTTATCACTAATGAATTCTTTCATTGACCGGACAGGTGGGCAATAGGACAAGGGTAAAGCTCCAACGCAGCCGGCTCCTTGATTTGACCTGGATATCTTTTTGTGGACTTGACATTGTTGTATATGTTAGTCTCAAAACAGTAACGTAACTTTTAGGTTGTAATTATGTTACTTGTAATAAACAACATTATTCTTGACGTGTACTTTTTTAACTTTAGCTGATTCTGTCGTATTTGAATGCTTTTGTTATTTTGACATGTTGTATGAGAAATATAGTTATGCATATGCTTGTAATCAGTTGTGTTTGATGTCAAGTTCTTGCTTAAAACATAATTTCATGTCTTGCAATGTTAGTGTGGTGTGTGAATAAATTATAGCCACGTATTTATACATGGAAGAAGAAAATACCGCCCTTCATATTTTACTTGTAGATGGAAGCTTTGATTGTCTTGTGTGACTGAGGATGGAATGCGGCCTAGTGTCCTATTGTGAGTTCCCACTCCCATTAGTGAATGTCTCCTATTCGGTGTCCTATACTTTAGGGATCGTTATAGAGGATAGGAGGAAAGTTTTTTAAATAAAATTGAAATATGGGAAATAGTAAAACTTCCAATCACGGAAGGCCTTCGATGTGCTTAAGTTCGTGGCAAACGGGCTTTGTAGTCACTTTCCCTAGCTGTGGGTCTTGGAGACATTTGTCACCCATCTTACGCCTCCGCGGGGAGTTAATCTTTTTTACCACAGCCGTACTTAAGACACATCGGAGCCGAGATCGCGCACAGTAACTACCCGGGCCATTATGGCCCGTAATCGTGGGTATTATTCGATTTACTGTGGCCGGCTAGCGTGGGTGCCGATCGTCAACCGTGAACTACCCCTGGCTGGCCATACCTTATGTTGGGGCTTAAAGTAGGTTCACAGTTGCCGGTGAGCCGAACGCCGTAATGAGTTGCCTTGGCTATAGTCGGCCTTCTCGGTGGCTTATAATCAGCTAATTACAGTTGTCTTTGAGGGCCGTCGCGAGCAATGAGTTAACCCGCAGCAGAGGGATGCCGGAGCAAAAGTGTCTCATTGGCGAGGGCATAGATTCGTATAGTACCTGTTAGGTCTCGTCCAGGAGAAGTCGCGTTGTGGAGCGCCTTGAATGAAAATGCTATTTGCACAGGATTTTGTTCAACAGAAAAGGATAAAGTTAACAAGCAGCCAAGATATAAAGGAACAAGTTAAAAAAGAGGCAAGGTTTTTAAAGTGGTTCGGTACGAAAATGCCTACGTCCACTGATTCTCTTTGTTAATTCACTTCATATGGGCAGTACAAGTTAAGAAAAGTATCGACGAAGGTGTTGGATGTTCCATGCCCTCTGGAACACCTCCCTGTCTACTATTGACAAAATATAAGCTCCATTGTGGAGATCTTTATGAATTACATATGGTCCGTCCCAGATTGGATCTAGTGCTCCGGGGCGCGGGAAGATTCGCTTGAGGACAAGATCTCCCTCTTATAAGCTACGATGCTTGACTTTGGAGTTGTATTGCGCTGCCACTTTTTGCTTGTGAGCTAATGTTTTGAGTGCTGCATCGTTTCTTCTCTCTTCAATTAGATCCAAAGACATGTGGAGGAGTTCTTCGTTTTCTTCTGGGTTATATTGGAGCCTACGGTGGGAAGGCACTATAGTTTCAACTAGGAGCATAGCCTCTGATCCATATGCCAAAGAGAAAGGAGTATGCCCCGTTGATGTTCTAAAAGATGTCCGATAGGCCCACAGTGCTGTAGGAAGTTCATCCACCCAAGCGCCTTTTGACTTTTCGAGTTTCTTTTTTATTAGAGTTTTGAGAATTTTGTTGACGGCTTCGACTTGTCCGTTTTCCTGGGGATAAGCTACGGATGAGAAGCTTTTGTGAATTCCATGCTCTTGGCACCAGTTGGCGAACACCTCGCTGTCAAACTGAAGTCCATTGTCATATGATTTTGAATGGGACTCCGTACCTGCATAGAACATTTTTGATCAAGAAGTTAATAACTTTTGTTGAAGATACTTTATTTAGGGGTTCTGCTTCCACCCATTTGGTGAAATAGTCGACTGCCACTACAGCATATTTGGCCCCGCCTCGGCCCATTAGCAGTTCGCCAATCAAGTCAATTCCCCATACTGCAAAGGGCTAAGGGCTGGTCATTTGAGTAATCTCAGTTGTTGGTAGCCACAGAATCTTAGCAAACTTCTGACATCTGTCACATTTTCTGACGAAATCTAAGGCGTCCTTGCTTAAGGTGGGCCAGAAATATCCATATCGGAGTATCTTTTTTGCCAAAGTCTGCCCTCTAGTGTGATCTCCGCAGCTTCCTTGATGGATGTTGGATAAGATTTCCTTGGCTTCCCTTCCAACGACACACCTTAATAAGGGGTTATAGAAGCCGCGCCGATAGAGGATGCCTTCTTGTATTGTGTAGCGGGAAGCTTTCCTCAAGATTTTCTTGACTTCGTTACGCCCGTTGGGTAGTGTGCCGCTTTGTAAGTAGTCTCGGATGGGAGTCATCCAAGTTGCTTCTTCGGTTGCAGCTATCAGATTAACTTGCTCAAAACTTGGGGTCGGTTGCTTTGAGATGGCTACTGCTCCGGAAATAGCGCCGTCTCTCATGCTAGCTTGCTTCGTCAGTTCGTCGGCCTCTTGGTTCTCTTCCCGAGGGATGTGTTTGATTAAATAGCGATCCAATCGATTGAGAAGCAACTTGGTCTTCTTTAAATATGCCATGAGTCGTTCTTCTCGAGCCTGGAATTCTCCTAGTATTTGATTTACAATAAGTTGAGAATCGCTATGAAGACACAAAGAATTGGCTCCGATTTCTAAGGCAAGTTCTAATCCAGCTATCACCGCTTCATACTCTGCATCGTTGTTGGTGGCAGCGAATTCCAACCTTATAGCATAGTGTAGCTTATTTCCCCTGGGAGTGATTATTACCACACCTGCCCCCGAGCCTTGTTCGTTTGACGCACCATCCACAAAGAGATTCCACTTGATGTCTTCTGCTATTTCCGATTGCTCCTTACCTTCGTTGGTAGTGAATTCGGCAATGAAATCGGCCATGGCTTGTCCCTTGATGGCGGTGCGAGGATGGTAGGTGATATCATATTGACTTAGTTCAATGCACCATTTAAGTAGTCGCCCAGAAGTGTCGGGACGATGGAGTACCTGCCCCAGTGGTTGATCGGTCAGAACTCTGATGGAATGGGACTAGAAGTAGTGACGTAGTTTCCATGATGTGATTAGCAAACAGTACGCTAGTTTCTCAAATTTAGGATATCTGGCTTCCGCCCCTGTAAACCTCTTGCTTACGAAGTATACTGGCCACTGCGTGCGTTCGTCTTCTCTAACCAATGCGGCGCTTAGAGCATGAGATGACATAGCAAGGTATAGGTATAGCTCTTCGCCTTTGTTCGGAGTTGAGAGTACTGGTGGTCTCTGGAGGTGTTCGATTAAGTTAAGGAAAGCAGTTAAGCATTCGTCAGTCAATTCGAATTTTCCTTTCTCTTTCTTTAGAGCTTCGAAGAAGGGGATGCATTTGTCGGTCGCTTTGGAGATGAATCTTCTCAGGGCGGCCACCTTCCCATTTAGGCTCTGCATTTCCTTTCGGGTAGAAGGTATCCTGATATCTTTCAGAGCTCGGACTTGTTCAGGGTTTGCTTCATTCCCTCTGGCATGGACGATGAATCCTAGAAAATTTCCTGATGATACTCCGAAGGAGCACTTTAGGGGATTCAGCTTCATTCCATATTGGCGAAGTACTTGAAACATTTCATCCAGGTGGCTTACGTGATCGTCGGCTCCCCTTGACTTTACCAGCATGTCATCCACATAAACTTCCATAGTTTGTCCTATTAGCCCTGCAAACATCTTGTTGACGAGGCGCTGATAGGTGGCCCCTGCGTTTTTAAGTTCGAAAGGCATTACCTTGTAGCAGTACAATCCCTGATCAGTGATGAAACTAGTGTGGTCTTGATCGGGAGCATGCATAGGAATTTGGTTATATCCTGAGTATGCGTCCATAAAAGATAAGAGTTCGTGCCCGGCTGTGCTGTCCACAAGCTGATCGATTCGGGGAAGTGGGAAGCAATCCTTCGGGCAGGTGTCATTTAAGTTAGGGAAGTCAATGCATGTTCGCCACTTCCCATTAGCCTTCTTTACCAGCACCGGGTTGGCGATCCACTCTGGGTAGATGGCTTCTCGTATGAAGTCATTGGCAAGTAGGTTCTTTACTTCGTCATCGAGGGCTGCTGATCGTTCTGCCCCCATACTTCTCTTTTTCTGTTTTAATGGCGCCCTGGTAGGATCAATGTTTAGTACGTGGCATGCTATGTCAGGGGAGATTCCGGTCATGTCAGCGTGTGACCATGCAAATACATCCAAGTTGTGGCGGAGAAAATTAATGAGTTATTCCTTCAATTCTGCTTTTAGTTGGGACCCGACTTTCAATAGTCTACTCGAGTCATGTCGGTCTACAGATACAAATTCCATAGCCTCTGTAGGCTCGGCGGTGCCCTCCACCTCTTTGTCCCTGGGGTCTAATTCATTGAAAAGGTCGCAGGTATATCGAAGAGGAGGGGCTTTCTTTAGTTGTTATGCTTCCAAACTTTTTGTGCAGAGGGCAATCTCTACACTCTTCCCTTTATTCTTCCTATGGTTGTTGCGAAGTTCAGTTACATAGCAGTCTCGAGCAATGTCCCGGTCTCCCTCTACTTCCCCTACTCCATTGTCCATTGGAAATTTCATCTTTAGGCACCATGGGGCCAGGACAATTTGGAAGTCAGACAAGGCTGGCCTTCCTAAGAAGGCGTTGTAGGCCGAGTGGTTTTCTATCAGCACAAATGTCTGTTTCCGCACAACGGAGCGGGGATGACTTCCAATTTCAACAAAGAGGTCCAGTAGACCGAGGGGCATCTTCGCATCTCCAGTGAAACCGTGTAGTGGTTTATTGCAGGGAGAAACATCCTTTATTGACAGTTTCATTTTGTCGAATGCATGCTTGAATAGGATATTTACTGAGCTTCCAGTGTCTACTAGAATTCGGAAAACTTCGGTTGGACCGAGCCGGGCAGAGATAACCATGGGATCCATGTGAGGGTACTGCCTCCCCTCTAGGTCACGCCTACTGAATGTGATGTCATCACTCTCTTTCTGCTTCGGGTGGCGTTCTTCTATAACAAAGTTAACGCAGTCTTCATTGTTTCTAAGTGACTTTCCATATCTTTCCATCTCTGCCCAGCTTCTGTCGGCGATGTGTGGTCCTCCCGAGATGGTATGGACCACTATCTTCTCTTGACTAGAGCCGCTAGTGTTGCGGTTTCCTCTGCCTATCTCTGGGGAGGGTAGCCTTGGGTTCTCATTGGCAAGAGTTGGAGTCCTGTTCTGACCTTTTACATAGCGTTCCAGTCTCTTCCTTCTGATGTGTTCTTCAATCAAGTCCCGGAGATGATGGCATTCATTGGTATCATGCCCATGAGATTCGTGGAAGCGGCAGAACTTTCCAGATTTAAGTGCGTTATCTGATTCCTTCTTGTATGGTGGGCGTTTGTATCTAACTTCGTCTTGGGTGGCAAGGAAGATGTTTTCGATGGTTTCATTCAAAGGAGTGTAAGTGTCGAATCTCGGTCCTGGCCGATATAGGCGCTTTTCTCCTTTCTTGCCCCCAGCATTGTCTCTAGAATCATTTCTTCGAACGTCCTTTGCTACCGCGGGCGTGTTGCCGTGAGCTGCCTTATTATGTTGCCCTGACTGTCCCTCAGTGGCAGCGTCTTCAAGCCTCATATATTTCCCGGCTTCATGGAAGAAATCGGGTAAAGTAGCTGGTTTTTCTTTTGTCAATCTTCTAGCAAATTTAGTATCCGGATGCACACCACTACAGAGGGCCATTAAGATAAGCTTCTCATCGGCATCTTGGACTGCGGCCGCTACGGCATTGAATCGGGTTAGGTATTGCTGCAGCTTCTCTACAGGTTTCTGTTTGATACTGGATAAGGAATAAGCGTCCTTGGGTTGTTCCACATGAATGCGGAACTGGCTGATAAACTTTTCTTTCAGCATCTCCCACGAGCTGATGGATCCTTGGGGTAGATGACAGAACCAGGAGGTAGCTAGATCTGCTAAGAATAGTGGAAAGCATTTGCACAGTACTCCCTCTGTTGCTCCACTCATGAGCATATGCTGTGTGTATCTCTGTAAGTGTACAACGGGGTCGGAGGTTCCTTTGTAAGGTTCCATTGCTGGCATTTTCCATTCTCGGGGGGTGATGGCAATTTCGATATTGCGGGCGAAGGGGCTGGTTACCCTAGTTTTTATCCCTCGATCTCTTTGATCCCGTTGGACGCACTCTCTGAACAAGCGTGCTATCCTTTCATCAGAATTTGGAGCAGATAGAAATGAGTTCGGTTCTGCTCTGTGGGACTGATTCCGTCCAGATGACCTATAGGGATGGTATCGTCTATCATTTCTGATATTTTCCAGTGGCTGTCTTTGGTCTTCTGGGAGCATGCTAGGGTCAACTACAGTTGGCCCTTGCCTTGATCTTCCCCTACTGGGTTCTGATCTAAGCACTTTCTCGGGTCCAACTTCGGGCTGGACTCTAGCTCGGCCCCGTTCACTGGTGTTTCCGTGGTTAGGTAGTACAACAGGCTCGGCTACAGTTGACCTCCGCCCGGTACCTCCCCCGTTGGGTTCGGTTCCAAGCGTTTCCTCGGGTCTAACTTCGGGCTGAGCTCGGTCTCGACTCCTACCATGGCCGCTTCTGTCGTTAGCTCCTTCGAAGAAGGAAGGTCTTTGTTGTCTCTGAGATCCTCCAGACTGGGACTCACCCCATGATTCAGTGTTGCGGTTGGACTCTTCAGCATCCCTTAAGCGTGACATGAGTTGGTCCACCAAGGCTTCCTGCTGGGATGTGAAGCGGTTAGTCACTTCAGCCACAACCCTGTCTAGATCTGCCCTAGTAATTGCTGCCGGCTGTTCTGTGGCAGGGGTTGTCGGATTTTCCTGACCTTCATTTGGTACTGCTGCTGGAAGGGGACGATTTACTTGATCTGTGACCACTGGATCGGGAAGACTGCTGGTTGCGATGTTTTTTCCTTTGTTAACATCTTTCTTCTGCTTGGGAGGCATGTCTTCCAAGTAATGTGCGACGCTGATAGGAAGAAAGTTAAGTGGGAGAAGCTGAAGTCCGGGGTTCAGCGTTCTCAGTGAAAGAACCAAAAATGTTTGCACAAAAAATGGGCAAACACCTCCAAGTCGTATGATTTAGTCGATTTTATGTTTTTTTAGTGATCTGGGTGATTTATGCAAATATGTAAAAAGCAGGGACTAAACTGTAAAAGACACACAGATTTATAGTGGTTCAGCCAGAATGTGCCTACGTCCACTTTATATATTATTTCTCCTTTGTTATCCAGCATTTTGGTCAAAGCCGGAATACCAAACAAATCGACAAGAAAGGATGGATATCAGGATTGGAGTTCACTTGGAAGCAAGGCTGCAATGGATATCGTCAAAATTTGGCCGAGCTCCGTTCAGGACGGAATCGATTGGAGATGATGATGAGGACTAGGAGAGGCTACATTTCAAATTTCAGGTTAATCAGAGTTTGTACGAAGGAGATACGATCGATACAAGGTAGGAAGGATATACAGTTCGAATCCATCAAAGAGTTGAGGTGATGGCAGTTTCGAATCCATCTGGTTCGCATCCATCGGGATTGACATACTTCGAATCGATCATTCTCATCACGCTCAACTCCATCAAGTTCGACTGAATCTACTTCGTACCCTTCGGTGAACACTCTCTCGAATCCACAAAGGCTGGTCACTTCGTATCCATCTGGGACTGTTACTTCGAATCCATGCAATTAAAGGTGCTTCGAATCCCCAGGATGAGACAACTCCGAATCGATCCACAGTAGAACGTCTTGATCGATTCGAACCAGCACCAGTTCCATCGATTCGAAGGAAGCAAACCATCGAATCCAACGTATCGAGTCCACCAGGTAAGCGCGGCTAAAACCAAGGATTCGACCCGGTCAACTCGGAGAAAAAGGGGGATCGACTCGAAGATGGTGCACCACATCACCACGAGCGTGCGTGCCATGATCGATTCGACCTAATCGATTCGAAGGAAGATCGATTCAAAAGGAGCTTATCAACCAGAAACATGATCTCGAATCGATCATATCTTGAGATCTATAAGTCCAAATGCTATGAAATTTTCACAGATGCTTACATACACATTGAAGAATGTTCACACCAAATTTCAGTTCGATTGGACAATTTCTTGAACGATTCGGAGGTAGCTTCGAATCGATCCCAAAGTGGGCCCGGATTTCCAGAAAGCGGGCATGTGGGCCCCCTCACGTGCCAGAACTGGTCTCCCTTCAATTTAGGCGAAATATCAGCCTCCTACACCTATAAATAGAGCCCCTGGTCATTCAGAAAAGAGGTCGGACAATTTTGAGAACTAAAGAGCGCCCAGACTCTACCAGATTTACTCCAGATCACCATTGCTGCCTTAGATTCAGACTTAGCTCAGAAAATCAGTTGTAATACAACACACGAAATTGTAATCTTCAAGCATCGAGCAATAAAATCATAAAAACCTTGAAGTGGACGTAGGCCGGAGATAGCCGAACCACTATAAATTGTGTGTCTCTGTTCATTATTTCTGGATTGTTGTTTGTTGCTTACTTAGATCTGATATTTGTGTTTGAATATTGATGATTCGTATTCATACACTGGTGCTTTCACAACATTCGGGGTTTGTGACCATTTTTGGCGCTAACATCCTTTCTTGTTCAGATTACAAGTACAAAGCTTTGATACAAGTATATGAAAGTTGTTTGAAAGTTCTATCCGTGCTTGAGCTCTCAAACTTGTTGCTCATTGTTGTACCCCTACCCCTCTATTTATAGAGTGAGGCTGGGGGTAGGGGTCTTGGATGTATATAGCTGCTGGTGGGCCTGGGCTGGTGCAATCTGGCCTGGCCAGGTTGGTTCGGCAACGCCTTGGTTCAGAGGTGGTTGGAGTGGCTTTGGTTCGGTGATGGTTGGTTCGGCAGTGGCTCTGGTCCGGGAATATGTTGGTTCTGTAGTGGCTCTGGTTCGATGATGGTTGGTTCGGCAATGGCTCTGGTCCGGGAATATGTTGGTTCGGCAGTGGCTCTGGTTCGGTGAGGGTTGGTTCGGTAGTGGCTCTGGTTCGATGATGGTTGGTTCGGCAGTGGCTCTGGTCCGGGAATATGTTGGTTCGGCAGTGGCTCTGGTTCAGTGAGGGTTGGTTCGGCAGTGGCTCTGGTTCGATGATGGTTGGTTCGGCAGTGGCTCTGGTCCGGGAGTAGATTGGTTCGGTGGTGAGTGATTCGGTGGTGCCTTCTTCCCTTTGGTTCGGTGGTGGTGGAAACGCACCCAACAGTACCATTTTAAATTGAAATGTATGATGGTTTCCTATTCCATAGAGTTGTCATAGTAGATTTTTGAACTTACGGTTTATATATGGCTGTTTGAAGTTTTGACAGCTTTTACGCAGATTAGTGGGTAATTAACCTAGTCCATAATTACGTCTTCTAATTAATTTCAGAATTATGGTTATTACATCCCGCATAACATCAACTAATCACTATAAATAAATCTCTAAACATATCCTAGCCCTTCTTAATCTCCATTGACCTTTCTCTACCTAAATCTATCATTCTTTTTTTTAAATCAACCTAAATCAATTAATAAAAAGGGGTTTAGGAAAGTGAGTAGAAAGGGTTCTTTTCAATTTCAAAATTTATGCCTAGGGAAGCATGTTATTATTGTTTAAATTCAGATCCACTCTTTTTTTGGCGAATTTATGCTTGTTTGGTGGTTTTTGTTGATTCTACACCCTAAGTGAGTGATTTTATTCTCTTATTTTATTTTATGTGTTTTAAAATTGTTTTAAAATGTTTTCAAAATAAAAAATATGTTTTCAAATTGGGTACCTGTTGTACTTTTCGGATTTGCATCGATTTGCGTGTTTTTCATCGATTTTGAGATAATTAATGATGGATTTATCATCTATAGGCATGCTATATATATATATATATGTTTTGATATGTTTTGAATCTAATTTTTAAGTTAAACATCTGTTTTTTGCTAATTTTAAGTTAAATTTGGAATAAAAATGAATCTGATTGATTTAAAATGATTTAAACTTGTTTTTTATGTATAATTATCCATATGAATGTTAGGTTAGGCTATGAACATGTTTTGTGATAAATTGCTATGATTTGACTTTTATTTACATGATTATTGGATGATTGTTGTTGTAAATTTATATTTTATGTTTGGTTGTTTTAATGTTATTTGTATGTTTGAATGCCTAAAAACACTCATCGGAGCAAATTGGGGTTGGTAATTGATTCTGCAGATGGGGATCTTCGTGTAGAAAGAATAATGATGTACTCTCCGATTTGACACACAAAGGATGGGAGATCCGTAAATGTTGATGAACTTTGACAAATCGATTCTAGAGTTTTTGAGGTCGAATTAGTGCATTAGCATTCCACGTGGGTTGAAGTGATAAGTGCAGTAATCAAATCAATGTAAAAGTTGAATTATTGGAAGTATGTTAAGTATTTGGTTCAAGATGTAGTGTGTTGGCCTGGCAAAGGTGTGGTCAGTGGTAGTTTGGTCAAGCAAAGTTTGGTTTAGCAGTGATGGACTGTGCTTAAGGGTGCTTCGGTCTGGTCCTAGGATTTCTTGGTAGGAACTTCGGGCCAGGCAGGGTGAAACATGGAGCTTGCTTCGATCTAGCTTCAAGGTTATTCGGTGGTTGGATGGCCCGAGAAAAAATTTATGTCTGGGGTTTTCTTCAGTCTGGTTGCCTTGTGACTTCAGCCCGGGCCAGAACAAAACCAAGGAGAGATGCAGAGGATGGAGCTTCAGGGTGGCTTTAGGGAAACTTTAGGATTGGCATTAGATTACTTTAAGGCTAACCTTGGAGCTACTTTGGGATATTTGGGAGTTGACTTGGGGCAAGAGAAAAGCGATTCTGGGATAACTCAAGATGGCTTGGAGAACTGAGAAACAACTAAAGAAGTGAAGTAGCTTCAATGATTTGATAATGGGAGTGAATTAGATCGAACGATTCAAGTAGAAAGTATTTGTAGCATCTAGTAATCATCCAAGGAGTCAAGTTCGATATGGAGTGAACTTGTGGAGTAGAAAATATAGTGGTTTCTACTAGGATCGTCCAAGGTGACATGTTCGATATGAAGTGAACTTGTGGGGTAGAACATACGGGGGTTCTGCTAGGATCATCTAAGGAGACAATTTAATGCGGATTGAACTTTAGAGTTTTTACTATCGGGATGTCTGCTAAAGGATCATAGATAACTTAGAGGCCTTAATGTATGGTCAAAAAGAAAGGGTCGGTGGGGACGCTCATTATAGATCGATATGGGGTGTTGGATGGTCTACTTTTCTGGCCTTATAAAGTTGCCTTAATTCAAGCATCAATGGGATGCAACGATAAGTACTCATTAATCAGTACGGCGGATTATACGAGTTATCTTATATCCAACGACATTTGAGTTGAAAGAAGCGAGATTGTTTGATGTTTTCTATGTTTGATGTGGATGCCACATAATGTAGGTATTATTACATAGTATACCTAGGCACCCTACATTGTACTTTGAGTAGTAATACACCCATTTGATGATGATACTAGATTACCATATTATTGATGTTTGTTGCTAACTTATTGGGTGTAGGGACATGTCAGGTATGATTCTCCATACACCATGTCCCTTAACTATATGGATTTTGTAGTATTTTGATATTATAAATCGTTCGTACCATATTGTTGTCTAACTCGAGGTTTTATGTTTTGCTTCTTATTATCATCTAGGATACTCTTAAATGAGTAGATTAGAGATAGCATGTCTAAGATAGCATATGAAGCTGTATAGAGGATGAGCAAGTGGCTAGCCCTTTCATATATTATATTTTAGATCTATTATTGTTTTTCCATTGTGTAGTACTATGGAGCTATTATCAGTACTTATTTATTAGAGACGGTTTTAAAGTTCATTCGATATGATGTGTAAACTCTATTTCTACTTTGTTTTGCATAACTATGATGGACCGATGTACTGTAACAACCCATATTTTAACGATGATATATTTAAATAATTTATTTAAATATTGAATCATTAATTAATTGATAGTCCCAAAATATGATTTTTCACAACCGATCGAATCAGGACTCGAGACCACTTCCATTGAGTTTGTATCAACGTTGCAAACTAAAATGAGTATAAGGATCACTATATTTAAAGATCGAATGATTCGATGGCCGAAATGGTCTTGAAAAACAACAAATTATCATCCTGGGGTACTATCTCGGCTAGCGATGAAATTTATACCATCGGGACCGGAAATATAAGGTTATGCAAGCAAATGAGTTTTGTTGCGATCAGACGTATCGTTTGATCGTGCGAGCTTGAAACACATACCATTTTGTTTGGGAAATTAAATAAAATGAATATAATAATATTTTATATCAAAACACTCACCTCTATCTCTCTTATTATCTAATCTACTATTCTATTTATTCCAACAGAGAATGCCACTTCCCTTTTTGGTTTTCAAAAATCAAAATCGATCAAAACACTCAATGAAAAATTCCAAAACCACCTTCATTGAATTCATAATGAAAAGATCTTCGAACCCATGTCCATTTCATAGTGTGCAATCATTATTGGGGGTAGTCGACCTATTTGGGGCCGATCTCGGGTTATGAGTTGCCAGAGATTCGAGCAACGATGGGTGGATTCAAGGTTTGCATTGCGATTCTCGTACGAAGGAGTTCCTCTCTATGAATTTTGGCCATGATCGATTGCCTACAAACGAGTTTGACATTTGTTGGGCTAGAGCAAACCACTATGTTGCATTCCGAAGCAAGTGATTAGACTCTACCATTTTACTGCAGGGCGGAGAGTTATCGTAGAACGACATGTTGGCTAAATCGTTTTGTCAAATAATTGAGAGGTGAAGGAGAAATCAAAGCTAGAAGGTTGCGACCATAGGTTTTTTTGTGCATATATGCACAGGCATGTATGGGAGGCATTTGGGAATATAATTAAGAGGTAATTAACTTAGTTAATTGATTAGTTAAGTAATTTAATTATTTAATTAATCCATTAATTTATATATTGCATACCTTTTGCATACGAGGTCCATTTTGGATGTCGTTTCTAGCATTGTGTTAATGATGGAGAGCTCTACGACTTGATGATAATTTGGATAGATTTGGATGAGATGAGTGATATTGTATCTCACCATACTATGATTGGTCATATATTATTTGATTGATGCTTGGGAATGATTTTTGATTTTTGATTTTAAGTGTGATTTTCCTATACTTATATATCTGTTAGATTTTTATAAAATAATATAAAATTATTTTAAAATGATTTATAAAGAATATTACATATTTTCCATCGACATGCCATAGTTAGGGAATTTTATATTTGAACTATTATTGATATGATTTCCCATATTGGTGAGATGAATGGATCATACATATTATACATATAGTATTATAGACATTTATATGCTCGTAGGATGCATGTATGTTAGTTTGGTTGTTAGGTTAAAAACGCTGATTTATTGGCGAACTAGCGTTAGGGAATATTCCGTGCATTAGGGTTTCGTCCCCTTGATCAAAAACCCAAACAAACGAGATAAGTTGTAAGAGAATGCTGGAATGCATGCTGATGGATCTGTGGATGGAAGACGATGGATTTGGATGAGCTTTAGACTTAAGGATGGACGTCAGACATTTCCAGTTGGTTTGTACTTATCCATCTTTTACTAAGTGAAGGACCAAAGTTGAAACACCCCACACCCCTTAAAATACCCAAAAGGACATAGTAAAAGGCGTGGTGCATTGTTGGTTGAAACTAACAGAGACTAAGATTCACAAGACAAAAATAGGTAAAAATAGCGGAAACTAAAATAATAACTTAATTAAACAAAGCTTCATAATTACTTCATTAATAAGTCAAATACCAAATACCACATACATGTCTAAAAATCTAGTATGTCTCATGAAACAAAAACTCAGTCTCAAAATCAAGAGTTCATAATATCCCTCATAATAAACCAGTACATAGAAAGAACAAAAGCTGAAACAAAAGAAATACATAGAATAAATCTCCTCCAAGAAAACTCCAAGCTACAGCAATCTACTGACTTCACCCTTGATTGCCTAAGAGGGGAAAGGGGAAAATAGGGGTGTGGGTCAGACTAAAAGTCTGGTGAATGATAGTGATTACTAGAGTCTTTAAGCAAGATAAAAGTAATAGACTCCATAATAGTTCTAGCATAAATAAGGATAACAAATGAAATAGGAAAGAGATAAACTGAAAATAAGCACGATTAAATATTGCTCAATTTATAAGATAGGTTAACTTTGATTGCTTGCACTTGTCCTTGATTTCTGCTTTAATTGGGCTGAATTCCTAATCTTGTAATTAGGATGTGACCCTAATTCTACCCTTTCTGATCAGCCTGCTACTCCATAGACCTTACTGTGGACCAGCCGCTATATAACTCCTTACACAACAGCCAATGATATCTACGGAAGATGCACAGAGCAACCATTGTGGATCCGGATGACATATATAGCTCCCTACACAAACGGCAATTGTGTCTATGAAAGACACTCATACTAAGCGCTTGGAACTCATAGCTATTACTGAGCACCCGAATGGAAGTCGCACGCGTAACTTCCACCATGCCCATGCTACCTTTTTCTCCACCAATTGGGTCTTCTTATTACCTCAATATCCAACATAAGCGTGTACCTCATCCCACTTCAGGCTAACGTGAGATTACCATGTGTCCATAGAATCTATAGGGGAAATGTTGTTGGTTCTGGCCCTTCATCCAAACAATATCTAGTTGCGCCCCTTATCCAAACGCCCCATGATTTGGACTTCTATTTGACCAATTACTACCATTCTTAGCATAAGTGTGCCCTAGGCTCACCGTTTTGTCTAATAGGGAATGCTATTTGGTACAGGTCCTACTTTCATCTTTGCTTATTAACTTAGATAAATTATTTTAAATAAGCCTTTATACTTTTCTCTACTATCTGTGCTTATTAATTTATCCTAATTCTTAAGATAAGCCTTATTCTGTTCTTTTTATTATTATAACCTACGTTATAATCATGCTTATTACTTGACCCAAGGTCTAAGTGTGAAAATAAGCTTCTTTCATCTTTTACTCTATTTAGTTATAATTCTAAGTTATAACTTTGCCAACTATCTTATAATTAGTCCAATTCTAATTATAATTAGGCGTAATTTCAGCCCAATTCCATTATTTATTACAGTCCAATTCCATTATTTATAATTGCTTCTTCATTTAATATTCTTACTTATATAATCCATATTCGTGTTTAACTATTCTAATCAATAAGCGAAGAAAAGGGGGATGAAGAGAATATACGCTTGCATAAAATCCAAAATGTCGAAAAAGATGTAAATAAGAAATAAATAACCGTAAATAAACTTAAATACTGTAAATAAACTGTAATCAATAAACAGTTATGCTTAATAGTAATAAATTATAATTAACAGAAATAAACTAAGATTACTGAAAAGAATAGCTAAAATGAAATAGACTGAAAATAATTCTAAAAACTATAAATAAACTACTGAAAAGGCTATTCCAGAAATCGTAGTAAAACTACAACTATTGGAAACTCTATTAGTTTAAATTACTTAAAGAAATCTTAAAATAATTACAATCACTCACCTACGGTCCTAAGCTCTTCCTTTGGTCTTCCCGGATCCACTTGGAGTTGTAAAATAATTTAATTTATAACGATTTTCTCCTTTGGAAAAATAATTCCATTTAGGGTCCTTCCTAGAAAGGTGAACCCAATTGGAGAAAACCTAGAATGAGAAAAAGTGTTAGGCCTAGGGATCTATTTATAGGTGTAGAAGTGGATCTCGGACCATTGGATTTGGAGATTGAATAGGATGCAACCACGTCATAGGCTAAATAGGGGCCATCAGATGCAGAAACGGAGGGACCGGATCAGTTAAAACGATGCAAAATACGTCGGTTAGGGGCTCTGGAACGTTCGAACGAACGGACGTTCGCTTGCCAAAAAGCAAGGCGGGTCGACCGCCCCCTTGTCTAGGTTGACCGGCCGGTCAACCTATGTGTGTGTGTGTGTATTCTTTTTATTTCTGCTTACTTTGTTTATTTTATAACTTGGTCGTATTAGTTCGATTTATGACGTTCTATATATGGAAATTGACCGGAAAATTATCATGGACACAGTGGTGCAACTTCCGTGGCTTGATTCTGATAATTTCACAAAGTTATTTTATTATTTAATTAATTAACAAATTAATTATTCCAGGTTAAATTTCGGGTTGTTACAAAAGTGGTTAGTATTGACCACTATGGAGTGGTCGATACCCATCACTATTGATGATTGTCAATTTGGTCGACCTTTTGACATGGACGGTGAGGAGGCTTTAGGGAGCGCGATATCATGATTTGTTCATGCGGCTGACACTATGTCTTGATGATATTAGTAAAGAGCCGGAATTTCACCGCTATAATTTAGGAATATTTAATTAATTTTAAATATTCAAATTATAGATTTTAATAACGAATCTCCTTTAAATAATAACTGGTGATGGTGAAACAGTTTTCAAATTTAGTTTACCAAATTATTTAGTTCGAACAAAAACCGAAAATGTGACTGGAACTCGTTTTCTAAATTTTCGACTTTTTGTTGGCTAAGTTGTCGGAAGTGTGTAAACTTTATTTGTATAGATATATACATATAATTACGTATTAGTTAGGATATATTATAGTTTATATACATACTTAAGTATAAAAGTTTTTTTTTAAATATGATGAATTAAGATACACGAAGTGATACTTTGGCTACTCAAGTACTTATAGAATTAATGCATGTTGGCTAAGCAAAGGGGAAGGGGTACAAGCTTGTGGGCTAAGGTACATGAAGGTGTGGTGGCATGGTGATGGGCAAGAGGCGGTGGACGGTAAAGGACCAGGGGCATTAAGATAATTTACTTTATTTATTGCTTATAAATACGAATTTCAATTCTTCAATTTTGCCCTTTCTTCCTTCTACCATATCTTTCTCATATCTTAACAAAATGGAGATTTTCTTTTCTTCAAACCGTAGAAAATTCCATTGCTACAATTTTGATGGGTACCACTTCTTCAAATTTTGAGCTTAATCATGTCCAAATCTCCTTTCTTTGTAGAGTAATTTCAGACCCATATTTTCAAGTCTGAAAATATCTCTTCTTCTTTTGACCATGTCATCCTCAAAACAAATCCAAACTAAGAGATTGTTTTTTTTAAATGTAGAGAAAAGAATTTTCAAGAAATTTTCTTTTGGAAACTTCCCCAAATTTCATGAGTAACTTATCCAAAAATCAATTGGAAGATAACACATTTTCGGGTTTAATTTTTGTGAATTCGATGATAATCTAAAGTCCTCCCCTTTTCTAGGCCAAGCTCCATACTTCATAGCAGTTCGATTTCCAAGTTTTAAAGGGTAAAATCTATTTTTTCCAAAGCTATGCAAGATCTAGGTCTTATTTTCAAATTAGAAAAGATTTTGGTAAATTTTTGGAGAGAAACTAACTCATTTTATTTAAAATTTCTAACTTTCAATTATATTGTATACTTTGGTTGCTAAATCATTACTTTGTTGGTTGATTATGATGTTGGATTGTATGTGTTTATATGTGCTTGGATTTATGTTGGTTAAGACTTGGTTTAAGTATGAAACTAAGTTATGGATGTGATGTAATTTTAACTTGAACATATGAGTTAAATGTTAATAAGGTTAAAGCTATAATCTTGACTTGTTAGATATTGTGTTAACATGTATATAAGTTTATGATCTTGATTAAGATGCGCTAAGCTAAGGAAGTTAGTGTTTAAAGTGGTTAGTTGGGACTTCGAAACCCTTTGGCAACTTACATTTTAGAAAAGTTTTATAAGGTTTTTAATATTATCTTTACTTTTTAAAATCTTATATTAAGTTATAAAAGTGTTTAGTATGCGAAAGCTAAGAAGTTTAAAGCCAATTGTTATATTAAACAGGTTTTGAAAATTATAGGTCGTGTAGCGATAGTCGCTACAAATGCAGTTCGTAAAAACAAACTCTTTTTGAATTTAAGATGTTTTAACTTAAAAATCTTTTTGTAAATTGTTTTCAAATATATTATAAATATTTAAAATCAATTATTAATTATTTAATTATGATTTTGATTAATAAATTAAGTAAGATAATTAGTACGTGATCATTAATTAATTTAGGGTAATTAGTACTTAATTGCTTTTAAGTAAGTAATTATAATTTATTAATTAATAAAGAGTTAGTTATTATTTAATTAATTATTTAGAGATTAATTATTAATTAATTAAGATTAAATAAATTACTTATTTGAGAAGGGTTATTTATTAACTAATTATTAATTAAGTTAAATTTAAGTTAATATTTAATTAAAACATAATTATGATTTAATTATTTTAAATGAAGGTTAATTTATTATTTTAGTTTTAGTTAAGGAATATTTAATTAATTAATTGAGAATAATTAATATTTAATTATTAATTAGAGGTTTAAATTATCATTTAATAATTAATCAAAGATTAATTAGAGTTTAATTATGATTTAATAGTTAATTATTAATTAATTTATTATTTTTAAATAAAAAGGTTAAATGTTATTTACCTATTAAATAATGTTTTAGAAGTTTAGACTACACTCTTTTTTTTAAAAGATCAGTTTTGTTTTCAAGAAGCAGCTTTCTTTTAAAGGAAGATTTTAATCTAAGGGATTTCTTTGTCGACTATCCTGAAGTAAACCCAATTGAACATGAAACCAAATGACATCTGTTTAGCAAAATAAATCACCGTTCTGCTAATTAACTTGCATTTAACATCTATTTGGTAGATTAAGTCATTCACTAAGTAGATTATGTTGACATCTATTAGGCAAAATAAAAACTCATTCTGCCATTATATTAACTTAGACATGTGTTTAACAGAACAAATCCCTGCCAGCTATTTTAGTAACTTGGACATTTACTGTAACGACCTCGAATTTTCTATATATTTAAATTAATAATTAATTGTATTTTTGAATAAAATAGTAAAATAAATGGTTTAAAATATAAATAATAAAATGTTGGGTAATAAAACTTTAAAAGGAATTCAAAATAAGTGTTGATGTTAAACGAGTATTTCGACTAAATCTATGGTTATATCAGATATGAAATGAACTTATAAACTTTTAGAGATAAATATTTAAGTTGAAATAAAAGTAAAGCAGAAATTCAAATGGAAAACAAGAAAAACATAGCACTAAAGAAGATTTCCAGCCTTTATAAATCTGCATAATCAAAATTTACAAAAGTAAGTATAGGAAATATGGAAACAAATGATACGCAGGCAGAACTTAAGAAAACAAGAAATGTAATACATGGAAGATTCTCAGCCTCAAAGTGATCTGCATAGTTAAGTAGGCTTGTATTGGTAAGTATGAAAATCTGGTTCGCATTTGCCTGCAAACTTGAGAAACAACAAGAATCACAAACAAAGTAAAATTATATAAGTTGATAGCTTGCAAATGAAGCCAGGTATTATAAAAATATATATATATATATGATATGTACAAAATGAAGACATAAGTACAAACACCATTAAATGCTCTCAATCCTTACAGCATACAAAATTCATACGAATTGTATTTCAGCCTCCATTTCTTATGAAATATCTCTGACACTACATAAGAAAGAAAAAGAAAATATGCTCTGTTTATATTATAGCCTGTAAGCCACCTTTTCTTTATCATTTTCAATCTCATTCCCAGTTCGAACAAAAACAAAATAAAATGAAACTCCATTAAAACTTAAAACAACATTCTACAATCATCAAGCAACTATAACAAGGTAGAGAGCAAGATGATTTGGCTAAAGGATCAAAGTGGGAACATTTACAGTTTTCAAGTTCAAACTGTTTACAAACAGTCTCTGTTCTTCCTTCTGAAGCAAGGTGAGCAACTCCTATATTTTAAAAAGCCTAATCTGTTTTGATTTTCCTTGATGCTAGTGAGTAACTTATGTTTTTAAAATTTAAAAGTTGAATTGATTGCATATAGGTGTCTGTTGCTATATATATATATATCCTTTGAATATATTTGGAAAATTGGAAAATCTTGTGTACAGGTTATTGCTATACATGTTCTGTTCTAATATTTTCAGATATCAGACTTTGATTAAAAAAAATCATTTTTCCCCTGATTTACTTGATGATTGGGTTTAATGTTAAAACAAGAATTGTTTGTTTTAGTATAAGCTTTAATCTAAAAATGTATTCAAGCTAAAACAACTTAGCATTTCCTCTAGAAATTGAAAGAACAGAGCAAAGCTTTATATAAGTCGAAATTTAAATTTCTTAAATTTCGTTTTCAGGCATGTAAACTGAATTCGTATACTTTAATTTGATTTTTAAAGCTTGAATCATAATTTTTAGAGTTAGATGCTAAGAGCAGTTCGAGTTTGGTTAAAATTCGTTCTATCATCGATCTTTGATGATCTACGAAGTTCTGGTGACCGGGATCGTGGCTGGTGGTAGAGGAGTGTTAGTGGATGCTTAGAAAAATGGGTAATGGTGATAAAATTCATCAGAGAGGTTGCGGTAGTGAAATCCTTTTTAGAACCCTAGTTTTAGTTACGCCTAAGCAGTCGATCATCACATCTTCTACAATGGACCGAGTGTTTCAGATCTTTGGGGAGTGGAAGCTTGTCCCTAGTTGAAGTCAATGCTGGAGTTTTAGGGGTCACGGTGGTCGGAGGGACGAGTGCGAAGCGTTGCCAGGTTTTGGGTGGATGTGGTCTCGCTGTTTCCAGGTTTTGACTTTGTCTTGATTTTGAATTCGAGAAGATGGAGGAGTTTAGATGATCAGGGAGTGGCTTGTAGTCGATTGTCGACTAGACTCGATGATCTGGAGTCGACCAGAGGTCACGGCGGCGCCGTACATGTGCACGGTGGCGAGGGGTGTCAGCGTTTCGAATGTTTGTCGTCTCGAACAATTACTCGAGAAAGATAAGGAGTTGCGCGAGTGAGAACCCGAGTGCGTAAGCGTATGTACCTGTTATTATAATTTAACTTAAACTTACTTACTGGAAAGAAAAAGAAGAGAGAAGAAGAAGAAGTACTTGAGGAACGAGGGATGATCTCGGGAAAGTTGGTGAGTAACTCGATTGTTTACTCGAGTAAAACCTGGGATGTACTCGGGTTGGTTTTCAAAACTGCAATATTATAAATAAAAAATAAATAAATAAAAAGTTAAGCAAATTATTCAACAAGTTTTAAGTATTGTCAACTTAATTAGTGTTTGACAAATTAAAGTTGAGACTTTATTACAAGTGTAATTATTTAAGAAAATACTTAACCACGTTTCTAAAATCTTAATTAATATTTGATTAAGTAGATAATTTAAGTTAAGTATGAAATTTTAATTAACATTTAAGTTTTACAGTTAGTAATAATTGATTTCAAAATTCAAAGAAGTTTCTTTTAATGTTAGTTAAGATAAATAATTACTATTATTAATTAATTGTTTTGGAAAGTAATTAAGAATGGTTAATTCATTTATAATTATAATTAATTAAGTAATTAGGGGTTTATCAATTTGAAATTAAAGATTGATTAATTTAATTAATAAATGATTTAAAGGATAATCAATCAAATGATCTGAAATTAATTTATGTTAATTAACCACGATTGATGACTTATCTAATTTAATATAATCAGATATTAACTAACCTTACCTATGAATGGTTGGATTCTATTGAATGTGAATTATTTGATATCCCTGATATATGATGCTTTGTGATATACCCTGATTTATGATGTGATCTGTAATTTACTTATCTGTGATATATATCTATGATCTGTACGATAAGCGTTATAGTTTATATCGCTTATCAACTATATTTATGTATTCTGATCTGTGATGATTGATTGATGTTGCACTATTGTGTGAAACCCCTGGACTACACTTTTACACACACAAATATGGATTTCACGTGGAAATCGGTTAAGTCACAGATAATTTAAATTTGATGTATTTGAAATTGAAATTTTAATTTCAATTGATTTTGAAATTTGAAATTTGGGTTTAAAGTGAAAAGCAATTGAAATAGAATTTCAAAGATAAAAGTTATTTTGAATAACTTAATCGAGTTATGAAAATTTAAATATTTGATTTAAATTTGAATTCAAGTTTGAAATTGAATCCTATGATTTGAAACTAGGGATTAAAGATGATATAAATGTGTTTGTATGAATCTAAACCATTTAAAAGTATAATTTTGAGAATTTGGATTTAACCCAAAGACTTTAACTCGTATGAATAAATCAAATTTTCTGAAATGAAACTATTTGTTTTCAAAAGATAAAAGCTTTCAGATAAGCAATGAAATTCCAGTTTAATTAAAGGAATTTCAAGATTGAATTGAAAAATGGTTTTCCAAGTTATGAATGATTTTTTTTTTTGAAAGTTATGAATTGAATCTGTTTATTTTTAACAGATTTAGAATAATGATTGGTTTAAATCATTTGAAATGGAATTGTTTTGAAAGCTATAAGTTAAATCTTTGATTTAAAGATTTAACGAGTTAAATTGAAATGGAAATTGATTTGGAAAATCTGTGAATGAATCTTTTGTTTAAAAGATTAAAGTGTGGAAATTGTTTAAACCATTTAAGGTTGTTAAAATGAATCTTCTTGTTTAAAGATTTGAAATGGTAATTTGTTTAACCATTTAAAAGAAAAGTTCTGGGTTTAAGTTGTGACTTAATTGAAATCCCATATCCATATGTTTTTAAATATTACGCTCACTATTCGGTTTAGCCGGGAGAGGACCTTTGGGTCTATAACCCATTCCGAATATGTGATACGTCGTATATGGATAGCATTTGAAGACCGGTGTTGAAGACCGGATATTTTTGAAAACGGAAGGATTACCGTCGAGTTACTCTACATCGGTTGATCCCCGATATAGAGGTTTTATCACCCTTAGTGACGGGAAGTCCGGACGTGATTGGAAATTATCCGGATTTGCAAGGGCTTCGTGAGAAGTGCCTTCGGTTCTGTTCGAACCCGGAACAGACTTGTATGGATTGTATGTCTGACATTACACTTTGAGATATAAAGCCGATTTCTTTCAAATACATATCTGTTTGGTGGCGGAGAATTTATTCTCTTAGCTTAACACCCTTCTCTGAGACGTACGAACTCAGAGGTTATGTAGTTGAAATTTATCAGCGATATATCCCAATTTGGTAATGTGACATGCTGAGTGTTGCTGTGTGATGATCAGTGTTTGATCATTTGTGATATGATCATTTGTTTGATCTTATATCTTTGTGATCATAGGTTGATCATCTGTTGACCCAAAGCGTGGCTTTTTGAAAAAGCGTAGCTTTGTGGACGAGACTTCGTCAGGGCCTCACAACCCGGAAATGGTCGAAACAGGAATGTTGCGGCAAGGTTATGAGGGTCGTGCCCTTTAGGGTATGTCATTTCCTTCTGGAAAGGGGTGGTATCATGGTATGGAGCCCAGATACTTACTCATGTGGATACACTTTATTATGTGTGATGTTGGTTTAGAGGCGCCTCGGATAAAGGTCCCAAAGGACCGGGGGTGGCATATTCGTGAGTTACCTGTTACAGGGGTAACCCGGCCTTGTGTTTGCAGAGAGCAGTTTGTCTCTCGGGACGTCCCGCCAGAGGCGATCCCATGCGGCGGAAGGAAGTTCCTTAGCCTGACCATTTGTTGGAAATCCATTTCTCCAATACGGAACTTGTACGGTTTTAGTTGTAGAACCTGCCATTTACGTACGGTGGTCACCACTGTTTAGATGGTAGCTATAGTAGGCATACGATACTGGTCGTATGTTGGCTAAGATTAATATGATACTTTCGAAATGTTTTTCTACACTATGCACTAATGATAATATCCAATAATTTGCGTAGTAAGCATGTTTGACTATCATAAGAAGAAATCTCCTCCAATTCTGCGTTTGCATTGTGTGTGTGGTGGGAGGTCTTATGGTAGTTTCATTTTCTAAAAAGCATTGCGGATTTCAATGTTTAAAATCCTTTTGTTGTTGTTTAAAGATAAACTGTTTTTGTTGCTCACACCAGTCCCATGACTGATCCGGAGTTTATTGTTCCTTTCCTAAACTCTGGGTGCTCATAATTTTCCACACGAGCAGTCTAGAGTTGGGTTTCTTTTCAGATATTCAGGTTTAGTAGACTATCTGGAGCTAGTTCATTCATCGGAGTTGCTTATCTTGGAGTTGTGGATTCATTCTTGTCTGAAGATCATTTTGGAGTTATCATTTCTATTGATATTGTTCCGCTGCTGTTGTTATCTTTTCTTTTCCGCTGCTATTTCTTGTATCATATCTCTGATGTATATTGATATTCATTGTATCACTCTGTTGTATCAGATATTGTATATCAATGTATTATTCTTTTCTTCCGCTGTGTTGTTATACTTAATGGTGTTATAAGCTCCGGCGAATCGGATTTGAACGGTCGATTCTGCGGCATTCTAGTACAATGTGAAGTACGGATGTCGATTTTCGAGCGGGCAAAACCCGATACGTTACATTTACTTATATAATTGAATGTTATTGGCTGATTCCCTTATACATATCTATTTGTTATGTAAATACCCATGTTATAACTTGAAAATTAAACTTAGTTAAATGAGCACCATTGTGGTCACTAAGCTTCTTTCTGATTTTTAAGGTTAATCATACTTTTAATTGGTTTCAAGTTATGTAATAATTTTAGTAAAGGTTTTTTAAATAGTCGTTTAGTTTAACAAAGGAACATAATTGATTAAGTGTATTAAAGAAGTTTGGTTTTAAATAAGGACAACTTATAAATGAGCTTTTTATAAATGATTTGGATATTTATAAACGAGTTTTTATAAATGGTTATAGATATTTATAAAAGAAATTCTATAAAATGGTTTTGGAGATTTATAAAGAGTTATATAAATGGTTTTGATATTTGTAAAAGAGTTTTGTAAATTAACTTGGTGGTTTATAAAGAGTCTTGTAAGTGGGTTTGGAAGGAGTTTTCATAAACAAAAGAGATATGTTAAAAGGATTTATTGAAGGAAATTTATAAAAGAATTTGAGATTTGATTTCCTTTAACTGACCTTCTTAATTATGGTGGTATAGACATTCGTTCCACACTTAACACCAAAGGAATATTGTTTGAGGTTATCTTTATCTCCAATTTAAATAACATTTTGTTTTGATCCTTTAGTATGATGTTGAAATAAGAAATCTTTCACAAATGTTTTATGAATATACTTATGTCGGTGAGATAAGTATATGAATGTTTTGATAAACGTTTTGGAAAGAGATTTAAATAAATGAAAGATTTATTTTGAGGAATAGTGGTGCTATGAATAATTAAACCACTGAATTTGTTGTTGTTTGTTTATTTGATAGTTAAATAACCGACTATCAAATCATGGCAAATTTTGACTTAGGAAGTTGATTGTATATTCGAGTTCCCTGGTGAGGACTCAAATACTTGTTACATACTTCTAAAAGAACTAGGAATGAGTCGACCAAAAATTATCATTATTGGTTTGGAGAGACTGGGATCAGATATGTTATCCAAAAACCACTATGAACCAACATATGCGCTCGCATGGAAGACATCTTGAAGATGATTGAAGAGGATGCTCCTTGAAGAGTGTTTGGTTTCGTTCAGACCCAGAGCGAACTTGTATGGATGAATGCTAGCATTGCATTTTTGCCTGGAGGGCAGTGTTAGCATTCCAAGATGGATTGCTAAATGTTAAGAGTGTAGACTCTCAAACTTCACATCCCAGTAATGGTTAAAAAAAGGTAGATGCAGTAGGGCTATGTGGGTTGCACCCATTAGAGCATGATCATTCCAAGATCTAGTGGCGATATCTCTATGCGTGCTTCGGGGCCCCTTTTTGGTTGTTGATCACACCCAAGGGGTGATCATATTCGGTACTACTCAATTCAGGGGTAGGCCGGTCTATGTTGGCTGAGGTCAAAAGGTTTTTGATCTCACTGTACATTTTATCTAGAGGTTGACAGATTTTCATAAGGTAGTCTCTTACCTTGCTATTTGATGGAAATCCATTCTCAAATAAGTGCCTTCGGTTTTTGATCGTATACCTATTATTGCTATTATGTAGACCCATCATAGCTACTTGTTTATTAAATACTTTAAACCCTAGATATTATTATAATATGACCGCATTTTAATAATAAATATGGTTTGGTTATCGTAAGGTAAAAACCCGTCTGTGTTTATGTGCGACGTGGTCTTACGAGATACCTTTATTTTGAAAAGGTTTTTAAATATAGACATCAATATGGTTATATTTGTTTTGAGTTTTTCTGACGCTGGTTTTACCAAGCTGACCCAAGCGTTGTTTTCTTAAAATGCTTGGGTCAAACTGAGCATGTTTTCAGATTAACATTGGATGCTTTAGTGTTTAGGAGATGAGATGAAGGTCCAAGATGTAACGACCCGCAAAATTTAATGGTTTTAAAAGTATATTTAACTGGAAATTTGTGAAATTTTAAACAATAAAATTTGAAATTAAAAATTTATTATTTGGAATACGTATATTTTAATATAGCAACTGGAAAATTTTCATCTGATAATATGGAAGTTTATTTTCCTGTAAAATTTCATTTCAAATCAAACCGGTTAATAACAGTGAATTTAAAAGTTTTCCGAAACCAAAATTTGTCAACAAGAGAAAATTTATTCTGATCATTCTGAATCAGACTGAGAAATTCGTTTCGCGAAATTCGGACGTTTCTAGCTCCGTTTGGATTTTTCCGTACGGAATAGCAACGTATATCAGGGTCCGTATGGACTTTTGATAGGAAGGTCCTGACACTGATATTTCTGTTTCCTCTTGTCCGTCTCATCGCGCTGATCACCGTGATATATTCATTAGATTATTTCGGAGTCCGATGCGCGACGGAATCAACAGAATGCAAAATGTGATGATTCGCCAAATTGGATCCATTTGCAATTCTGTGTCCTCCATTTGGTTCAGCCTGCTGTGTTAATCACAGATGTAACCTGTGTCCTTTTATATTCATCAGTTTTAACACCCAAAAGTCAGAAAATATGAAACGACACAAAAACTTTCGGTTCACGCATATATTTTTATTTCTCTTTCTTCTCTTTCCTTTTTCATTTTCTTCCAGTTCCAACAGCATTTCGCGTAACTACCTCCTCTACCTCATTCTTCTTTCCGCCTCTCCCATTTCCTCGAGCTCCACGCAGCTAGCCCAGGCACCCATGCAAACCGAGCACCATTCTCCTCCGCCGTGAAATCCCTCACCGTCTGATCCCCTCCCTCTTTACTTGCCCGTCCCAGGCCAACCCAAATACTCCTTCCGCCTCACCTTGCTACGGCCCAGCCTACCCAAACCGAACCACCCTTGCCTTGCATCCATCTCCTTATCGCGTGCAGCCAAGCTCCTCCATCATCACCGGCTTCTTGTAACCGCTCGTCGCTCCCTGCTGTTCTGACGAGATCCGCCACCTCCGAACCCTGCTCAGCTCCGAGCTACAACCCAGGCTTCAACCCCTAGCCTCACGACCAAAGCCCCACCACGTTCTGTCTCTTGTCCCTCTCTGCCACCAGCGAGCGCATCTCCTCCAAGCGACCACCCAACGCCCTGCTGCCCACTCCACGCCTAGCCTCCCTTCTCAACTTTTCTTCTGTCGAGCCAAATCCAGACTCAATCCGCTCAGCATCTCCCCTTGCAAGCATCTTCTCCTGTTCGTATTAGGTAACATATATTTGGTATTATATATTGATTTTGGATTTTTAAGATAGTTTATATATATATATATATGTATTTATATATGTTATATTCAGTTTTAGAAATCTTACAGTAGGATATATATAAAGTTTATATAAGTTGGTTTTAATATAGAACTTGCATATGTTTATTCTGTTGGATATTCTAAGTATTTTATTTAAAATAATAATATATGTATATATATATATTATATATTGTGATAGTTGTATATATATGTTTAGTATAACAGATTAAAGTATAATTATAAGTATATTTATAAAGTTCTTATCAGATTTATAAAATATACATTTGTCAGCCTGCATGTTTTATACCGAGATATATGCGTATGTTAGTTACATATATGTTTACATAAAATTTTATATGTTCCAGCTATATATTTGGTTTTATGAAGGTGTATGTGAATGCCGGTTTATACATAGGATAAACTGTTAAGTTATAATAAAGGCAGTATTATATATATTGGTTTGCATAAATTTGTTTGTATAACCTGATTTCATATGTTGTTAAGTATAGTTCTGCTAGTATATAATTTATATAAGGTTACAGTAGGTTATATATATAGTTATGTCAGTAGTATCTAGTATTATATGATAGTTATATATATATAGTTTTCTTTTCAATAGTTGTAGTTTGGATAACATGTTAGTTATATATGTTAGATTATGACATTCTAATTTATTTATAGAATTTGGTAAACTATGGGTTATTAAATATAGATTTGTAAGTATTGATTTTATAACCAGTATTGATTCTAAAGATATAATGTGTATGTAATTTTATATATATACATGTTTAGATATTAGTTCATATACAAGTTTGCTTGAGTTGGTTTCCAAAATATATATATATATATATAGATTTTATTTTATAGGCGTTTAAGTTAAAATCTTGATTTGAAATTATATATATATATATATACATATCTTATTTTAAATATATGTTTTGAATTGTTTTAGAAAATTTATATATATATGGATTATATCTTGTTTCAATCGATCTCTTGTCCATCTTGTCTTACCTTCTCAATATCGAATTTGTCGCAGCAATCCCTAGCTTGTCATTGTTCCGTGTACGAATCTGTGTCCGTGTCATCTTCTTGACTCCTTAGCCTCGAAAGGTGAGCAATCACTCACGATTAACGTTCTTATATTTATTGTTTGTACCAAAAATGGGCACAACACTCTTCGGAAGTTTTTGAAGAGATAAAAGTGAAGAATGAAAATTAAAACTGTGGATTATCTAACAAAAACTCCAAATAACAGAAAGTAAATTGCAAAGACAAGCGATTTAGAGTGGTTCGGCGTTTTGCCTACGTCCACTATGAAGTTTGATGATTTTATTGCTCGATTACTTGAAGGTTACAGTAGTTGATAATGTAATACAACTGAATTCAAATGCTAAGTGTCAATCTAAAGCAGCGGCGGTGTTCTGGAGTAAATCTGGCAGAATCTGGGCGCTCTTCAGTACTTAGAACTCTCCGACCCCTTTTTTGAATGACCAGGGGGTCTATTTATAGGTGTGGGAGGCTGGTATTTCGCCCAAAATGAGGGGAGACCAGTTCTGGCACGTCAGGGGGCCCACATGGCCGAAATCTGGAGATCCGGGCCCACTTTGGGATCGATTCGACCCTTGGTTCGAATCGATCAAGAAATCATCCAATCGAGCTGAAATTTGGTGTGTACATTCTTCATCATGTGTTTGAGCTTCTGTGAAAATTTCATGGGATTTGGACTTGTAGAACTCGAGTTATGATCGATTCAAGTTGGTGTTTTCGTATTCTGGAGTCGTTCGAATCGATATGCTCGAATCGATTCGTTCGAATCGATCTTCCTGCTTGTGAGGATGGCGACGTGGTGCGCTTTCTTCGAATCGGTCCGCTTTGCACTCCGCTTTGACTGGGTCGAATCCATGACTTGGATTCGAAGATGGTGGAGTCGAGGGCAAGCTGCGTCTCCCGGATTCGAAGTGAAGCTATCTCTTATCGATTCGAAGTGAAGCTTTGTCTTATCGATTCGAAGGTAAGCTTTGTCTTATCGATTCGAAGGTAAGCTTCCACGATGGATTCGAAGTGAAGCAATGTCTTCTGGATTCGAAGTTCCCTCTCTTGATGGATTCGAATTGTAGAAAGCTCCAATCGATTCGAACTTAAGGTATCGTTCGAATCGATTCGAAGTACAGCTAACTACTTGGTCCGGCTGGGTTCGAACGAGAGCTTCTATGCTGATGGAGTCGAAGCAAGGGAGAGCTGCTGGAGTCGAGGCAATGGAAGTTCGATGGATTCGAACTGTTTCCTGGCCAATGGATTCGAACATAGGCGAAACCTATGGATTCGAACTAAAGGTGCCCTACTCCATCTTTTGTCGACGATATCTCGAGCATACGAACTCGGATTGACTTGAAACTTGGATCGTTGGTTCCCATGGCTCTGCTTGACGCGTCTTATCAATTGCAGCCCGAACTGGACTCGGACAAAATTCATCGATATCCGTAGTGATCCTTACGTGTAACCGACTTCCGAGACAATCTGTTACCGGTATCTAGTCAAGTCCTTGGTGTCACGGCCTTGCCAAAAGGCGGGATAACATTTGCCCCCCAAAGTACGTCTTGTGTAAACATGACGTGCTTTGAAAAGCTGCAGTCTCTCATTGGATAGCTACATCATGCTTTATCGAAAGTTGCCTTCTGTATTGCTGTAATCGACTGTCGTATAATTGTGACTGGCCGTTGGGCTTTTGAGTCATGACGAGATGAGCATTTGATTCCTGCTGATGATAAAGACCAAAACAGTAGTCAAAAACACGTGCATACGTGTATTATCTTGACCTCGGTTAACGTTGCGTGATCGCAAGTTGTTGTCTGTTCGGTTCGCTATCGAAATCTGCATCGGTCCTCTCCCGAACCGATTTGGGATTTGAGTTAAAACATTGCTTTTATGATTGTTTATGATCATCCTCTCGTATTGAGCCTCTCCTGAATCGGTACAAGAGTGAATAAGCAATTTTTCATATGGAAACGATTCGTCCATTTGACCGGTGGTATTTGATGGATGCGAAGCAATGTTTCCGGATTCGCTTCGAGTTGATGGTTTCGAAGTAAACACCTCGAATCGACGGGGCATAGCGACTCACGTTCATCTTCTGTCGACTGCTTCGAATCGATGTTGTTGAGATGGATTCGAACATATAAGGAGATTCGCAGGAGATGGATTCGAAGTGGTGGGTTACGATCGATTCGAAGTCGCCGTAACGAATCGAGTCGATGCCTTTACCTGTTAAAGCCGGTCAGTTGTACCGGGAGGCGAATCGTCTATTTTCTTCTATATATACCAGGGTACTATTCTCTTCTCACTTTTTACCATTTACCATTGCTTTAGCCGTTTCTTCGAATCGATCTCTCAGAGCAAAAACTAACGGGCTTTCCTCGAAACGATTGACTTCGTCCCCGCTTCCACTTGCAATCGAGTCAGGTAACTAAAGGATTGATTCGAGATGAAAATGTTAGAACTATCTTCGCCTCAAAGAATTCTGAGTGATGAGATCTGAATGGAGTGGGTCGACTCGGTGGGCATTGATTCCAGGAACAAGTGACTCGAATCGTTTTCTGATGCATAGCTTCGAATCGATTCTTGTAAAGGAAGAAGCAGCCTCGTGTCGATCGATTCGATGTCACTCAGTGCCTATGGATTCGAGGCGCTTCTCCATCCCTAAGTATATCGAGTCGACCTATTAGGATTCGAAGCACATCGAGTCGATCCATATGGATTCGAACGCTTTCAGTTTTGAGAACTCAATGTTTATGACTTGCTCCATCATATGAATTACGACCAGTTTCAAGTTATTCTCTGACGAACTTAAAGAATTTTAGCATACTTGACTCCGACGAGCTTCGGCCTTGCATAATCGAACTTGACTGAAAAAACTTGAATTTCCTTTGAGGCTCGTCGATGGAACTATGACTTAACTAAAATTTAAACAGACCTAAACTTGAATTGGTTGATAGCACTTGGATGGTGTGGAAGTGACGGTCAGCGATGACGGTCGTTTTCCTTCTCAAATTCCCAAGATATGTTGTACGAACATCTTGCTTTATTCTGCTAAATTTGCTTAAGTGATGCACAATACTTGCACCGCACGACACGTTCATTCACACCACACTGGGGCATGCACGGGCTAGTTATGAACTTAATGTTGCTTTCTGATGAGTTAGCTAATTATGGAATCTTCGAGCTCCCAACAACAAGAAGTACAGAGCTCGACTCCTCCGGTTCTTGAGATTCCTGAAATCCCTGCCGATGTAATCGATCCAGCTCCAGATGAATTGCCGGAGGCGATATTTATTGAGGACCCTGTTGATTCGGTTCAGTCCAACATATCTGAATCCTTGTTGGGACGAATATGCTTAAAGCATAACATATCTCTGGGTGACGTATTATTGCCCAGCGCCACCGATAGACCGCACAATCCGCCTGAAGGATATACAGCATTCTACCGTCATGCTTGTGCGGCTGGAACTCTTCCTCCCTTCAATCAATATATCCGAAGGATGCAATCATATTTAGGGATCGCTCCTTCACAACTTCATCCCAACGGGCACGCGCTGCTGAATAGTGTCTTCGTAATATTTATGGACTGTCTTTTTCGCCCGCCGAGGCCCTCTGAAATCAGACATATATTTAACTTCAAGAGCAGGGGTGATAGCCCGTCGTTTACATTTTTGGAGGCAGTTAGAAATTGCCAAGTTGTAGTTGGAGCTTGGACGCGTCTGAGCTATTTCAAGAACGAATGGTTCTACGTTCGGTGCCCTCCGGGTTTCGCTAGGCGATGGTTGTCTAGACGTAAGCGCCTTAACCTGTTTCTTTGACTAATAGCTCTTCGGTGTTAAAATTGACATTTCATTCCTTTTTCAGCTATTATCTCTAGGCCCGATGGAGGGCGCTTCAAGAGTACCGTCCGGAGTCTTCAAGAAGTCCCAAGCGAGCTGAGGCATATTGACTCGGTGCTGAACGACTACAACTTAAGAGTCCTTGGTTTGATCGACATCAATCAAAGCATAGTCATTGAAGGCTTTGCAAAGTCTGCCTCTAAGAAGGGAGATAAGAAGAAGACCAAAAAGAAAAAAGTGAAGAGGTCACACGGAATCAGAATAATTGAGGCGGGTGATGAAGAAAGAACCCACACAGATTCAGAGCCGATGGCTGATCTCTCGGGAAACTTTGAAGAATCGGGAGAAAAACGGAAAGGCAAGGCCGCCGTTTCCAAGAAACTTAAGTCTAAGGGGGGAAAATCGGTAGATGCGTTTCCTCCCGCTTCCGGGGTCATGATTTCTGAGGCCGCCCCTTCTCATCCGAGAGATTCTTTCAAAGGGCTAGACGATATTCCTATCCCAGATTATATATCAATTTCTCATGATCCCGGGTTGGAGGAATTTCAAGTTGTTCTAAACGTGAACGAGCCCTTTCCTTTAAGTGCGGTCAACACCTCCGGTCGGTTTTGGGGGTTTACACATTTACACACACTTCCACGGCACTCCATGACTTTTGCATAGTAAACATTGCTTTATGGGATTTAAAACCGTAATTCTTTCTTATCGCAGGTGAGATGTCAGGACGTGGCTCCACCCTAGATAGGCTTCGGAATGTGCGCCAATCTTCTCCATTTTATGATTCTCGTAGGAGAGAGACGGATAGGGATCATTCGCGTGGCTACTCGAGTCAGGAACGTTATGATAAAGACAGAGATTACTCGCGTAACCGTCCTGGCTACGATTACTCTGACAGAGACCGGGGGTACCAGTACCGACCCCGATCTCGTTCTCCTCCGCCTCCCAGGGCTCCAGTAGATCTCCCAGGGCCATCTCATCAGCAACAGTTGCCTTCTCAATCTTCTCGGCCTGATATTCAGCGGCCAAGAACGGAACCGACAGCAGCCGCTATAATTGAACAAGCTCCGGCTGAGTTGACAAGCGAGGGAGCTGCTAAACTTGCCCAAATGAAAAATGACTACACGGAAATTTGCATGGATGGCTATATCTTCCCTCCTAACTTCAAAAGGATTCCTCCGGAAGCTGAGACCACCGCTCATAGTTATATTCACGACTTCTACGCTCAGTACAAGGAGTGGTACAAGGCAGCCGTGAAGGCTTCTAGAGTGGCTTTTGAGAGGGCGAAGATTATTGCTGAACGTGATGCTGAAATTGTTAAACAGAAACGCATCATTGAAGTTCTTCAATCTGAAACGGAGTCGTCCCGGAATTATGAACTTCAAGCTCTCCAGAAACACGAGGACGCCGTGGCCAAAATGGCTAGGATGCAACAGGAACATTGCGCCACGGTAGAAGAGATGGGCCACCGTAACACCACCGTTGCAGCTGAGCGAGACTTAGCCGTTAAAGAGCTGAACGAGCTCAAGGCCAAATTTGCTGAAATGGTGAAGGAGAAGGATGACGCAAACGCCACTGCACAAGAGGCTTGCAACCAAGCGGTATCTCTTAGGGCCGAACTTGCTGCGGCGGTGGTCAAGTCTAAGTCTGCGGAAGCAGAAATCCAGGAAAAGATTTTGGAGGAGAGGTCCAGGCTGGACGCTGAGTTCGACGATCTCCTTGTCACGTACAACGCTAATGTGCTGGAGCATAGAAATTTAGCGTGGCTGGGAGATGACTCCATGATCTTGTACAATGCCTGGACCCGGCTGGTGAATGAGAAGAAGGCAATGCATCCAGATGAAACATTTGACGACTTTGAGCTGGAGATGCGTTTGCTCACCGATGATGAGAGGAAGACCCTTCATGAGGTGGTGGTCTCCATGGCGAAAGAAAAGCTTAGCGTTCAATCTCTAGAGACAGGCGAAGGTTCGGGGACCGCGCATCACGAGGCAAGTGTTGAAGCTGTACTCCCAACATTGCCCGAAACCACTGGTGCGGTAGACCCTCAATCTGTTCCTGCATATAATCCTGACCAGCCGTTATTATCTTCTGCCGATGATTCCACCCATGTTTCGGTCCAGACCAAGGAAGGTATTTGAACGCTTCTCGTAGTTTAGTCGTGAAAAGCCTTAAGCAACACACTTGGCTAACAATCTTCGTTTTGTCGCATTTCAGTGACTGAAGCTATTGTGTCTGCGCCCCTTGCTCTATCAGTTCCTCATCAAACACAAGGGGTTGTTTTTTTTGAAGCCGTCACGACTTCCACTTTGATTGGCGAGGAGGGAGATGCGAATATGTTTTCTTTCAGCGCTCAAATGATTGAGGAGCTTCTCAATGAACCCATCGACCCCTCTGCCAACCCGTCCGATATCGTGAGTGAGGCTGCTCCGGCTGTTAGTTCATCTATGCCAGCTATTGGCACATCTGATGCGGCCCAAGTATCTCGTGAGGACGATGTTATTGCTGAGATTGCTGCCGAGATGGCAACAGGGAATGTTGGTGTGAATCCGCCCGGGCCTGCCCCGTTAATGGTGATTTCACCGGGCGGTACTGTAATGATTGAGACCGCTCCTGCCCCTCCTCCTGCTACTACTCCTATGCCTCCAGCTCGTCCTCCTAGAAGGACTTCCGTCGCCTCCAGCTCTGAGGAAGATGTCGACATTATATCGCTGCCGGAGGGCAAGCCTGAAAAGAGCAAGCGATTGAGGAAGAAATCGGGCAGCGGATCGGGTGGAGCTACCCCGAAGAAGAAGATAAGGAAGAAGAAAGATTGAACTCTTTCTTTAAATCTCTGTTGTGTAGGGTAGCATTTTGTTGATTCTTCTATAGCCGTGTATAGATGTGGATTCGGCTCCCACTAGTAGCAGTTTCTTGAACCATTTTGTAATCAGATTCTTTTTGTTGATAATGGAAATGAAAATGTATTCACTTTTGTCTTCAACTTGCTATGTGTTATGGTTCTGCCCCCAGTATCGGGGATTAGTGTGGAGTTGACGTATGTTTGTACTCTGCCTTGCGTACTGGAAGCACGGAGTTAATTAATGTTTATACTCCAGTTCGCGTTCTTGGAAGCTGGAGTTCGTTAATGTTTATACTCCAGTTCGCGCTCTCGGAAGCTGGAGTTTGTTAGTGTTTATACCCAGCTCGCGCTCTCGGAGTACTCTGGGGTTTTTAGGAGAATATTTATACTCCGCCTCGCACTATGGGAGTACGGAGTTAAGTAAAAAGCTTTGTACCCAGCTCGCGCTCTCGGAGTTCTCTGGGATTTTGTGAATGTTTATACTCCGCCTCGCACTCTGGGAGTACGGAGTTAAGTAAAAAGTTTGTACCCAGCTCGCGCTCTCGGAGTACTCTGGGATTTAGGAAAATGTTTATACTCCGCATCGCACTCTGGGAGTACGGAGTTAGTTAAAAGTTTGTACCCAGCTCGCGCTCTCGGAGTACTCTGGGATTTAGGAAAATGTTTATACTCCGCATCGCACTCTGGGAGTACGGAGTTAGTTAAAAAGTTTGTACCCAGCTCGCGCTCTCGGAGTACTCTGGGATTTAGGAAAATGTTTATACTCCGCATCGCACTCTGGGAGTACGGAGTTGGTTAAAAAGTTTATACTCCAGTTCGCGCTCTCGGAAGCTGGAGTTAAGGAAAAAGGTTGTCGTGTATCAACCCATTTCTGGCCTGATGTGATGGCTTGCCCCCAAGCTCGGGTTTCATTTGGTGAGTGGTTGATTGCTCCATAGCCACTCCCTACTTGAATAAATTCCATTGCGTGATGGAATTTAGCTCTTCGTTTATCGTGATGTTGTACATTGTATTTAATGAATCACAGCTCTGGCTCAAAGAGATGGCATTTTATTGCTGAAATAAGAAAACACGGCAAAGTCAGTTGCCTTATTACAAGTTCTAATTTCGAAATGCAGAAACAAATTCTAAAACAGAATTGAAACTAAATAGATAAACATAGCCTGTTATGTGCGATAGCGACGAAGTCTTTCGCTATCCAAGGCCTTTGGTGAAGCTAGACCATCAGCGGTCGTCATCTCATATACATCATTCCCGAGCTCTTGCTTAATCTCATGTGATCCCTTCCATGTTGGTTTCATGTGCAGCAGTGCTGGGTATTCTTTTTTAATGACGATCTCATTGCGTTCAAAAGTTTTAAGTCGGTCCTTGGCATCGCGTAATCGGGCGATTCGTTTTCGGTGTATGAATGTTCTCAAGTCAACCTGATCGCCCTGGACGACTCCAACTCCGTTGACAGTGGGAAACTTTAAGGTCAAGCACCATGGGGCAATTACAGCTCTGAATTCAGTAAGGGCAGGTCGTCCTAAGAAGGCGTTGTATGGCGAGACTATGTTCAACACAGTGAACTGTAATGTTCGAACTCTCCAATGTTCCTTAGATCCCAACCTAACTGGTAACTTCACCACCCCAATAGGTACGGTAGAGCTACCGTTGAATCCATGGAGGTGAGTTTGGCAAGGTTCCAAATCTCTGGGATTCATCCTCATTTGATTATAAGCATGTGTAAAAAGGATATTCACGGAACTCCCGCAGTCAATTAGTATCCTCTTCATCCAAGCTGGACCTACTTGTGCCGATATCACGAGTGGGTCCGTAGTCGGGCTTCCGACATAACCAGTATCGTTGTCTCGGAAAGTGATGTCGTTAATTGTCGCTTTTTTTGCTTGGTCGAAGGTTTATTGTCCAAGCTATCATCATACTCAAAGTCTGTTCGTCTAGCCAAGTTGTTATATGATTTCACTTCTTCCCAACTTCGCTTCGCTGTTCGAGGACTATCACTTACAACATTAATTACCAGTCTTCCTCCGACACGACCTGGTTCTTCCTGCCTTTCTGGATTCTGTACATGATTTTGATTTGAGGGGCCCGCCCCTTCAGACTGCGGTGCCCGCACAAACTGATCTAACTTCCTTTCTCTGATAAACTTCTCAATGAGGTCCTGCAAGTGTCGACATTCATTGGTGTTGTGGCCATAACTTTCGTGGAATCTACAGAACTTCCCTGTTTGTATCTGTCTCTCCGACGATTGCTTCGGAGCCGGTTTCTTGTATTGCATAGTATTGCAAGTCTGTAGGTACACATTCTCCAATGATGTATTCAATGGTGTGTAATTATCGAACATTGGGGCCTCACGTCGTGGACCCCGATTTGGATCTCTTTTCTTATTCTGACCATTGTTTCCTCTTGGCTGCGTTTGCTTGTTTTGTATGTTCAACTGAACGCTTCCGGAATTGTCACCGGACTGTTTTACCGCTACATTGCTCTATATCCCTTCACTCTTGGGTCCCGCATTGTCTTGCTTCCTGGACTGTTTCGCGTCCTCTTGTCGTAAGAATTGCGCGGCTTTGGAGTAGAAACGGTCCAACGATGCGGGCGGTTTTCCAGCTAACCAGTTTCCAAATTCAGAATCAGGGTCAATCCCCTTCGTCAATGCCATTAAGATTGAGTTGTCGTTGGGATTACTAATCTCCACACATGCCGCATGAAATCTTTCTAAGTAACGCCTTAGCGTTTCCCCTCGAGCTTGGGTAACATTGGATAGGGTGTTGACATCTTTGGGTCTAGCGACATGCATGCGAAATTGTTCCACAAATTTCTTAGCCAGTTGATCAAATGAAGAGATAGACCTAGGTGGCAATCTTGTGAACCACATCGTTGCAATTCCACCTAGAGAGATGGGGAAACTTCGACATTTTACTGCGTCATCAGCCCTTGCGGCGCTCATTGACCATTCATATTTCAAGATGTGTTGATTGGGATCAGAATTTCCTTCGTAAATAGGAAGGGTTGGCATTCTGAATCGCCGGGGAGGTTCAGCACTCAGTATCTCGTCTGTGAAGGGAGTGTGACTACGGGAAAGTCCCCAGTCATCGTTGGTAAGGCCTTGGCTTTCGCGGATCATCTGACGTATCATAGTCGAGATGTCTGGCATTGCTACATTTTGAGCTTGTCGAGCTAAGGTGTTGTCGGGTTCCACAGCGCGAGTTCGGACCGGGCGCTGTCGACGGTCCAAATTCTGCCTCCTTGGCTCAGCGTTATCCAAAACGTACGGCTCAGGAGTACGTCCACGTTGCCGATTATTCGGCTCTGAAAGATTTCGGGTATCAACCCTTGTTTCTATTGTGGCAGCTGCGGCATGATTGTCCGCGGTATGCTGGGTAGTAGGGCCTCCTTGCGTGGAGGGCCCGGCCTGAAAGCTGGTTGACGGTCCTGCCATCAACTGTCCAACAGTTAAAGCGGGTTGATATCCGGTCGTTTGTGCATGACTCCCGTCTAATCGAGGACGGGTAGATCTGTGATAGTAGTCTGATGAAGCAGAACTTTCAGTGGATGAGCGGGAAACAACATCCCTTCTGGACCTCCTACGGCCCTGGCGGTTCAGTTGGTTCGTCAATTCGATATTGGCACGCAACTGTTCGGCTAATTGCTGCCGACTCTGAGTCAGCTCTTGTAGCAATACTTGGAATTCTTGTCTAGTGACTGCCCCAGACGGATCTGAGTGGGCAGTGTTGTCTTGGTTGGATGGCTGCTGTTGAGTAGGATTCTGTCCATCCCTACCTTCTTGTCCAGCAGCTGTAGAAGTGGTTCTTGTGCTAACCATTTCGAATGATGAATCCTTTTCCTAGATTTTACGCAAATCTGAGTAGAATGGAAGGACTGTGAATCAAAGATCTGGATCTTCCTCTTGGATTTGTGCAATCCGGTATCGATGGTAGATCCAAGGAGCAGGAGAAAAAAGCTGGTTTTTTCTCAGTGAAAGCACCAAAGTGTTTGTACCAAAAATGGGCACAACACTCTTCGGAAGTTTTTGAAGAGATAAAAGTGAAGAATGAAAATTAAAACTGTGGATTATCTAACAAAAACTCCAAATAACAGAAAGTAAATTGCAAAGACAAGCGATTTAGAGTGGTTCGGCGTTTTGCCTACGTCCACTATGAAGTTTGATGATTTTATTGCTCGATTACTTGAAGGTTACAGTAGTTGATAATGTAATACAACTGAATTCAAATGCTAAGTGTCAATCTAAAGCAGCGGCGGTGTTCTGGAGTAAATCTGGCAGAATCTGGGCGCTCTTCAGTACTTAGAACTCTCCGACCCCTTTTTTGAATGACCAGGGGGTCTATTTATAGGTGTGGGAGGCTGGTATTTCGCCCAAAATGAGGGGAGACCAGTTCTGGCACGTCAGGGGGCCCACATGGCCGAAATCTGGAGATCCGGGCCCACTTTGGGATCGATTCGACCCTTGGTTCGAATCGATCAAGAAATCATCCAATCGAGCTGAAATTTGGTGTGTACATTCTTCATCATGTGTTTGAGCTTCTGTGAAAATTTCATGGGATTTGGACTTGTAGAACTCGAGTTATGATCGATTCAAGTTGGTGTTTTTCGTATTCTGGAGTCGTTCGAATCGATATGCTCGAATCGATTCGTTCGAATCGATCTTCCTGCTTGTGAGGATGGCGACGTGGTGCGCTTTCTTTGAATCGGTCCGCTTTGCACTCCGCTTTGACTGGGTCGAATCCATGACTTGGATTCGAAGATGGTGGAGTCGAGGGCAAGCTGCGTCTCCCGGATTCGAAGTGAAGCTATCTCTTATCGATTCGAAGTGAGGCTTTGTCTTATCGATTCGAAGGTAAGCTTTGTCTTATCGATTCGAAGGTAAGCTTCCACGATGGATTCGAAGTGAAGCAATGTCTTCTGGATTCGAAGTTCCCTCTCTTGATGGATTCGAATTGTAGAAAGCTCCAATCGATTCGAACTTAAGGTATCGTTCGAATCGATTGGAAGTACAGCTAACTACTTGGTCCGGCTGGGTTCGAACGAGAGCTTCTATGCTGATGGAGTCGAAGCAAGGGAGAGCTGCTGGAGTCGAGGCAATGGAAGTTCGATGGATTCGAACTGTTTCCTGGCCAATGGATTCGAACATAGGCGAAACCTATGGATTCGAACTAAAGGTGCCCTACTCCATCTTTTGTCGACGATATCTCGAGCATACGAACTCGGATTGACTTGAAACTTGGATCGTTGGTTCCCATGGCTCTGCTTGACGCGTCTTATCAATTGCAGCCCGAACTGGACTCGGACAAAATTCATCGATATCCGTAGTGATCCTTACGTGTAACCGACTTCCGAGACAATCTGTTACCGGTATCTAGTCAAGTCCTTGGTGTCACGGCCTTGCCAAAAGGCGGGATAACATTTATTTAATTTAATTTCAATTGAAATAACAATTGAAATATGCTGCTATAGTTATTTAAATTGTCAGACATGCTATTATCTATAACTGTTCACCTGTGGGATATGACACCATATCATGTTGTTTATATTAAATTGTTATTGCTGATATATATGCCTGTTATACTATTTTAATATCTGTTATCACTCTGCAAGTTCCCTGTTAGTATAGAAATCACTATGGGTTGAAATGATACATACTTGAACGGACTTTAGAATAGGAGAATTTCGTTATGGGTTGAAATGATAAACCCAAGCGATTTTCATTTGAATTGAAATTGGGATTACGGGTCGAAATGATATCTACCCGTATATATTTAAATTTCGGATTGAAATGATAAATATTCGTATCACTTAACTATATGATAAATATATATACAGACACCGTTGGTCCATATATATAAATATTTTAAAAATGAATTCTATGGTTTTGGAAAGAAATATATGGTTTTAATAAATGTTGAGCCTTAAAATTATTATATATAAATGGGAATGATTGATTTAAATACATATAATATGTTGAGTATTTAAAATATATTTCAAAATAGATTTTGGTAATAATTTGAATAAGTTAAGGTTAGAAAGATAATTTGAATTTAGTTGAAATTGTATTCAATAAAGAATTTTATTTAATTAAACCGATTTGAAACTTATTAAAATTGAGATGTAAGATATGATTTATAAATTGAGTTGATTCATAAGTAATCTAATGAATATTTCTTGTTTAAATAAAGTTTAAGGAAATATTTAGTAAAAATGTAATTTAAGGCTAGTTAAATGGTATTAAATTTATTAAGTGAAGATTCCGTGATTTAAATAATAATGAAGTTAAATCAAGAGCTATATGAAACTGTTAAATTTAACTTTGAAAATGTTGAATATTAAAGCTTTGAAATATATTGAAAATTTAAATGATCTGTTTAGAAATGAATTAAATTGATGAATTGAACTTTGAATAAATTTGAATTTGGAATTTGAAGTTGATTTGAATCGATTTGCTAGACTTGAGGAAATTAAATACTTTACTTTTTAAATCATTTAATATATATATATACTATTTTGGAAAATAGATATATTTGAAATGAAATGATATTTGGGTTTTGAAGTAAATAAATTTAAAATGGCCACGGTGTCATAGTGTATATTCCCACCTTGTAGATAGTTCTACAGATCCTTAGAGGATGGTTATCCCAAACATCCTTTAAGTTACTTGTATTTCAGTTGATATTTCCCTGGAGTTGGATTTATTCATATAAGAATGTTAATCCTGACTCGAGTGTTTTGTGTTTTGCTTTACGCTCGGGTCAGACCTAGTGATACAGCATTTGAGACTCACCCTTGGAGTTTGGAGCTTCCTTTGGAGATCCAACTATCGCCTCAGCTTTCAGCTCTTCTAGTTGATTTGTTCAAAGAAGTCATCTGTTGTACTGGAGACTTCACTGCATTTGAGATATTCTGTTGTATTTTATTTCTAACTCTGATGTTTATATAGTAGCTTCATGAACTACTATTTTATCTATTCCGTTTCGTATTATTGTATTACTCTGTGTCTGTGATTATGTGATTGATTTATTTACTGCATATGCTGAGTTTTGCCAAATTTTTATTACAATCTGTTATTTTGAATTATTCAAGTCAGGCATGTGTGGATTTATTGTCGATTTGAATGGTCCAAAATATCGGGTCGTTACAGTTGGTATCAGAGCTTTGGCTCTAGGCGAAACTTAGCATATATTGTAAATTTATTTACAGAATCACTTTCGTTTGAGTTTAATCTCTTCCTTTTGACTCGATTTCCTTTGAACTTTGGAACATTCCCTACCGTTCCAAAATTCATTCTTGTCTCTCTCTATTAGTATTCTTTTGATTCTGGAGTATCCCATAACTCCACTTCGAATGATCTCTATAAGAATAGGCGATCCCGCCAATCTTTGAAGGAATTGTGAAGGGGTGAAACTTCTTTACAATTAGCATTGATTCACCGAAGATTTATATATCCCTCGGTTTAAATGCTGCTATCTTTTGCTATGTCGAATTCTATCTTTGGCGATCGAATGTCGATTTGCCTTAGAATTCGGCACTGATCTTATTTTGGAATCACGGTTGATCGGTTAAGGTCGCCCGCGATTTCTATAACTGTATCGATCTATTGTTTTGTAATTAATTATCTCATTTTCGTTCGAACTTATCTTTGAATCAGAAATCCTAATCGATTAGAGTCCCTCTAATTTGAATCTCTATCTTTGTTTGAAATCCATTCTTAAATCATCCTTTGAAATCGGGTTTGTTTGTATTTTAAGAAATTGTTTTCTAAATCGAAATTATTATTTTTATAAGTATGATTATATTCTATATATAAAAGTGAAATGTTTTCGATAAAGATTATATACCCTTTTTAAAATGAGAATTTGAGGTTTCGAAAGGATTTGTAATTTTGAAAAGTTATATAAGAAATTGATTTATATAAAAATGATTTATAACTAAAGGACTTTAAATTTGAAATTCGAGAATTGAACTCCTGTATTTTGAAATTGGTTTTAAGGTTTTGTAAATATATAATAATACGGTTTGAAAGTATTTTCCGAATAAGAAATGTTTCAAATGACTTCAAATGAGTTCCAATGAGTTTCGAAGAAATTTCAAAAGAAGTTTGAGAAAATAGAAGTCCAGAACTCACTTGTGTCGCTGGAAAATAATTCCGGTGATGAGTGCACGCCTCATCGACATTGATTTTCGAGTTTCAGAGTGAGGGATAGGCCACTTCAGTAGCTTTGCTAGGCGAGTGATTTTTTTTAAACCATTTTTATTTTTCAAATTCCGAAGTAATATTTGATATTCGAAAGATATATGTATATATATTTGAAATGATTTGAAGTAAGCCGGTGTTCAGTCCTTTAGTTTTGGATTTGAAACCTATCTTTTGAAATTGATTTACTGATTGGTTGATTTCCAACTCTTGAATTTGAAAATGATTTCTTCAACTATTTCGAAGGTTCGAGCACTTCCAAATCAAGGTTAACTTTTCAAAGCTAAATTTTTTTGAAAGTATGAATTATTTGATAAAGTATATAAATTTGTTTTGAATGTTTAAGTATGAAGTAATATGATTTAAATAAGTTGAAACTGTTTTTTTAAGTAAATGAATAAGGCAATTTTAAAATTTTCTAATATGAAATTTAGATTTGAAATGTTTTGAAAATAATTTGGTCTTCAAAATATTTTGAATAAAGTTTAGTTAAATGTTTTAACTTAGTAACATCTTTATGAAACTATATATTTAACAAGTTGGAATAAATATATAAGTTGTACGTATGCTGTTTTATTCGCATAAGTAATTTGATCCAGGTTTGAGTACACAAGTTCGAGGTGAATTACACCATTTCGTGTTAGGATTTTTCATTCGATTCTTGATGGCGAATATTTGATATGGATTTTGGGCTTGATTCTAGAATTCTCTATCATAGTATATGGCTATGCAAGGAGACTGATGGCTTCTAGTCGAGAAACCACATCGAAATCCGCATTAGGGAAGTCGAATGGACAATACTAGTTCGAAAGCGAACTTGTGTGTTCGAGCGAGCGATCAAATGTGATTTTGTGAAATGATGACGTATGTACATCTTATATTCTAATATCAGTGATATATTTTGACGCTGAAATTGAAAGCTGTCGGGTTAGAATATCTTTGCTTACTAAAAGAAAATTTCCAATTTAAATTACAAAGATATATAACCTATAAAAGCAAAGATATTCAATCCCATATGGCTCTTCATACAACGAAATTTATTTTGAAAAATTTGATCCTTATACAAGATGGACCTTACGTAAGTACAAGATGATTTTGAAAACATTTGATTTTGGAAATGAATTGGTTGACTTAAATTATATTGATTTGGAAATTTGGATTTATTTTCTAAATCTATTATTTTGGAAACTTTGAAACTAAAAATATTTAATTTGAGAAGAAATAATTTGGTGAAATTGTATATGATTTTGAAATTGAACTGATATTGAAACAAATTTAAATTTGAGAACCTTATGTTACTAAACACTTGATTTGGGAGTTGTCGACCTTATATAAAATTGATTTGTATGAGTATGAAATTGAATCGAAAACTATAGATTTGAAAAGGTACTCAATTTGAAAGTGAAATCTTATATAATTGAAGTCTATATAAGTATGATTTGATATACTATTGATTTTGGAAAGTATTTGATTTGAAAATTAAATCTTATATATAATGGATTTTATATAAGTACGATATTTGAAAGTGATTTGAAAAGGTACTATATGATACATATTTTCGAAGTAAAGATATGGAAAGTGCCTTCTGCTTGATATCCGATTTGTGGCCACATCTTGGATTCATTCTATCGATATTATTCTCTCTGATTTTTGGTTTTCCGGATATGATACTCGAGTGTCCTTCGAATTCCATGGCGTTACCCATGGTCTTACGAACTCGACTGCATAGCGTAATTCGTAAGGTAGTGATTGCTTAAAAGGTACGGATGTTTCCTGGGGGATCCAGGCATAACCATTGTGTATCTGCGATCTATGGTCGTGTAAGTGGCGTAATCCGCAAGGCAAAGATTGCTTACGGGGTATGGATGTTTCCTGGGGGATCCAGGCGTAACCATTTTTATGTATCCTGCGGTCCACCGTTTTGTTGCATGGCGAAATTCGCAAGGCAGTGAATGCTTAAAAGGTACGGATGTTTCCTGGGGGACCCAGGCGTAACCATTGTGTATCTGCGATCCATGATTTGTTCGTTTTTGTTTGGATTGTACTTTCCATATCTGTTTTTAAAGGTTTTTCGAGTATTTTCACTGGGTGTTGAAACAGGTCTACTAAGTACCTAGAGAATTCTAGTTTTGTGCCTGATCAACGCACTACCAGAGTCTACAGGAACAAGGATAAACTTGTTGAAACATCGAGTTATAAAAGTATTTTCGAAAGAAAATTTGTTTCGTTATAAAGGTATTTTATAATAAAAGTATTTCCAACAAAGAAAATTTTGTATCAATATTTGGAATCAAAACCCTTATGGTTGTAATTTAACTATTCATGCCCGATACTACTCCTTGAATCTACCTTATCCGCTCAGCTTTATTTATTCACCTATATTCGGGTTTTTCCAAGTCCTCCTTCTTTTCCTTGTTGACTATATCCTTTTAAACATGGTTTAATAGAAATTTTAGTGTTATAAATATTTTAGAAGTTATTAATTAAATAAAACAAATTTAAAGAAATGATTATTGATTTATTAATAATATTTGAAAAGTATTTTAGATAGAATTAATAAATTTATGAATTGTGGATTTAATAGCTTCTTTGTAAATATAAGTAATAATGTAAATAATTGTTTTCAAATGGTTTTCATACATTTATAAAGGTGTCATTTAAACATAAATGGTAGTATAAAGGAAGCAAGAAATTTTACAAATGGATTTTTTGAAAGGTTTTAAAGTATATAAGATAATTGAATTGCAAATGAAGTTTTAAAATTTTTAGTAAAATTTATATAGTTCAAATTTATTGTTTAATCTTGACTTTCAATCTGTCTTTTCTGTCTGGTTGTTTCTATTCTTCTACCTCCTTCCTTTTCGGGGACGAAAAGTTTTGAGTGGGGGAGAGTGTAATGACCCGCAAAATTTAATGGTTTTAAAAGTATATTTAACTGGAAATTTGTGAAATTTTAAACAATAAAATTTGGAATTAAAAATTTATTATTTGGAATACGTATATTTTAATATAGCAACTGGAAAATTTTCATCTGATAATATTGAAGTTTATTTTCCTGTAAAATTTCATTTCAAATCAAACCGGTTAATAACAGTGAATTTAAAAGTTTTCCGAAACCAAAATTTGTCAACAGGAGAAAATTTATTCTGATCATTCTGAATCAGACTGCGAAATTCGTTTCGCGAAATTCGGACGTTTCTAGCTCCGTTTGGATTTTTCCGTACGGAATAGCAACGTATATCAGGGTCCGTATGGACTTTTGATAGGAAGGTCCTGACACTGATATTTCTGTTTCCTCTTGTCCGTCTCATCGCGCTGATCACCGTGATATATTCATTAGATTATTTCGGAGTCCGGTGCGCGACGGAATCAACAGAATGCAAAATGTGACGATTCGCCAAATTGGATCCATTTGCAATTCTGTGTCCTCCATTTGGTTCAGCCTGCTGTGTTAATCACAGATGTAACCTGTGTCCTTTTATATTCATCAGTTTTAACACCCAAAAGTCAGAAAATATGAAACGACACAAAAACTTTCGGTTCACGCATATATTTTTATTTCTCTTTCTTCTCTTTCCTTTTTCATTTTCTTCCAGTTCCAACAGCATTTCGCGTAACTACCTCCTCTACCTCATTCTTCTTTCCGCCTCTCCCATTTCCTCGAGCTCCACGCAGCTAGCCCAGGCACCCATGCAAACCGAGCACCATTCTCCTCCGCCGTGAAATCCCTCACCGTCTGATCCCCTCCCTCTTTACTTGCCCGTCCCAGGCCAACCCAAATACTCCTCCCGCCTCACCTTGCTACGGCCCAGCCTACCCAAACCGAACCACCCTTGCCTTGCATCCATCTCCTTATCGCGTGCAGCCAAGCTCCTCCATCATCACCGGCTTCTTGTAACCGCTCGTCGCTCCCTGCTGTTCTGACGAGATCCGCCACCTCCGAACCCTGCTCAGCTCCGAGCTACAACCCAGGCTTCAACCCCTAGCCTCACGACCAAAGCCCCACCACATTCTGTCTCTTGTCCCTCTCTGCCACTAGCGAGCGCATCTCCTCCAAGCGACCACCCAACGCCCTGCTGCCCACTCCATGCCTAGCCTCCCTTCTCAACTTTTCTTCTGTCGAGCCAAATCCAGACTCAATCCGCTCAGCATCTCCCCTTGCAAGCATCTTCTCCTGTTCGTATTAGGTAACATATATTTGGTATTATATATTGATTTTGGATTTTTAAGATAGTTTATATATATATATATATGTATTTATATATGTTATATTCAGTTTTAGAAATCTTACAGTAGGATATATATAAAGTTTATATAAGTTGGTTTTAATATAGAACCTGCATATGTTTATTCTGTTGGATATTCTAAGTATTTTATTTAAAATAATAATATATGTATATATATATATTATATATTGTGATAGTTGTATATATATGTTTAGTATAACAGATTAAAGTATAATTATAAGTATATTTATAAAGTTCTTATCAGATTTATAAAATATACATTTGTCAGCCTGCATGTTTTATACCGAGATATATGCGTATGTTAGTTACATATATGTTTACATAAAATTTTATATGTTCTAGCTATATATTTGGTTTTATGAAGGTGTATGTGAATGCCGGTTTATACATAGGATAAACTGTTAAGTTATAATAAAGGCAGTATTATATATATTGGTTTGCATAAATTTGTTTGTATAACCTGATTTCATATGTTGTTAAGTATAGTTCTGCTAGTATATAATTTATATAAGGTTACAGTAGGTTATATATATAGTTATGTCAGTAGTATCTAGTATTATATGATAGTTATATATATATATAGTTTTCTTTTCAATAGTTGCAGTTTGGATAACATGTTAGTTATATATGTTAGATTATGACATTCTAATTTATTTATAGAATTTGGTAAACTATGGGTTATTAAATATAGATTTGTAAGTATTGATTTTATAACCAGTATTGATTCTTAAGATATAATGTGTATGTAATTTTATATATATACATGTTTAGATATTAGTTCATATACAAGTTTGCTTGAGTTGGTTTCCAAAAAATATATATATATATATAGATTTTATTTTATAGGCGTTTAAGTTAAAATCTTGATTTGAAATTATATATATATATATATACATATCTTATTTTAAATATATGTTTTGAATTGTTTTAGAAAATTTATATATATATGGATTATATCTTGTTTCAATCGATCTCTTGTCCATCTTGTCTTACCTTCTCAATATCGAATTTGTCGCAGCAATCCCTAGCTTGTCATTGTTCCGTGTACGAATCTGTGTCCGTGTCATCTTCTTGACTCCTTAGCCTCGAAAGGTGAGCAATCACTCACGATTAACGTTCTTATATTTATTTAATTTAATTTCAATTGAAATAACAATTGAAATATGATGCTATAGTTATTTAAATTGTCATACATGCTATTATCTATAACTGTTCACCTGTGGGATATGACACCATATCATGTTGTTTATATTAAATTGTTATTGCTGATATATATGCCTGTTATACTATTTTAATATCTGTTATCACTCTGCAAGTTCCCTGTTAGTATAGAAATCACTATGGGTTGAAATGATACATACCCGAACGGACTTTAGAATAGGAGAATTTCGTTATGGGTTGAAATGATAAACCCAAGCGATTTTCATTTGAATTGAAATTGGGATTACGGGTCGAAATGATATCTACCCGTATATATTTAAATTTCGGATTGAAATGATAAATATCTGTATCACTTAACCATATGATAAATATATATACAGACATCGTTGGTCCATATATATAAATATTTTAAAAATGAATTCTATGGTTTTGGAAAGAAATATATGGTTTTAATAAATGTTGAGCCTTAAAATTATTATATATAAATGGGAATGATTGATTTAAATACATATAATATGTTGAGTATTTAAAATATATTTCAAAATAGATTTTGGTAATAATTTGAATAAGTTAAGGTTAGAAAGATAATTTGAATTTAGTTGAAATTGTATTCAATAAAGAATTTTATTTAATTAAACCGATTTGAAACTTATTAAAATTGAGATGTAAGATATGATTTATAACTTGAGTTGATTCATAAGTAATATAATGAATATTTCTTGTTTAAATAAAGTTTAAGGAAATATTTAGTAAAAATGTAATTTAAGGCTAGTTAAATGGTATTGAATTTATTAAGTGAAGATTCCCTGATTTAAATAATAATGAAGTTAAATCAAGAGCTATATGAAACTGTTAAATTTAACTTTGAAAATGTTGAATATTAAAGCTTTGAAATATATTGAAAATTTAAATGATCTGTTTAGAAATGAATTAAATTGATGAATTGAACTTTGAATAAATTTGAATTTGGAATTTGAAGTTGATTTGAATCGATTTGCTAGACTTGAGGAAATTAAATACTTTACTTTTTAAATCATTTAATATATATATATATATATATACTATTTTGGAAAATAGATATATTTGAAATGAAATATTATTTGGGTTTTGAAGTAAATAAATTTAAAATGGCCACGGTGTCATAGTGTATATTCCCACCTTGTAGATAGTTCTACAGATCCTTAGAGGATGGTTATCCCAAACATCCTTTAAGTTACTTGTATTTCAGTTGATATTTCCCTTGAGTTGGATTTATTCATATAAGAATGTTAATCCTGACTCGATTGTTTTGTGTTTTGCTTTACGCTTGGGTCAGACCTCGTGATACAGCATTTGAGACTCACCCTTGGAGTTTGGAGCTTCCTTTGGAGATCCAACTATCGCCTCAGCTTTCAGCTCTTCTAGTTGATTTGTTCAGAGAAGTCATCTGTTGTACTAGAGACTTCACTGCATTTGAGATATTCTGTTGTATTTTATTTCTAACTCTGATGTTTATATAGTAGCTTCATGAACTACTATTTTATCTATTCCGCTGCGTATTATTGTATTACTCTGTGTCTGTGATTATGTGATTGATTTATTTACTGCATATGCTGAGTTTTGCCAAATTTTTATTACAATCTGTTATTTTGAATTATTCAAGTCAGGCATGTGTGGATTTATTGTCGATTTGAATGGTCCAAAATATCGGGTCGTTACACAAGACGTATCTTTAGTATATTTCTTTATTTCCACTATTTTGGATTAAATTTGTATCAGTTATGAAGGGAGATGTAGTTATAATTATCCCAGGTTAGAAGTTGTACTATTATGACTCTGATGTATCATTTTGGAAAGGACTATGTAAATTTATGTGTTAATTAATATATATTGTTCCATTGCGTTGTGAGATTCTGCATTGTTTAGTTTTTTGTTGTCATCTTTCTTCTTTTCTTTCCCCAACGGCCCGTCTTTTCGGCACTTGGTTGCTCAAGACATGAATTATGTGGATGTATTAGTGTCGAGTTCTGAGGGTAAAAAAGGTGGGATTTTACATTTGTTATCAAAGTGCAAGGTTAAGCAAGAACCTTGGCCCTAGTAGGATAAACTTAGTAAGGATAGGGTAAGTGAGACCCTAGGATGAGTTTGAGAGTTCATTATATATATGAGCACGTATTTTTTAGTGTATAAAATGTTTTATATTGTGTTGTTTGACCTATTGAGTGGCTTAAGAATTCTAATCGATGCGTTTAGCCAACGTTATCGATAGGGATCTCCTAAACACTCGAACAAGTCCAATCGACACAATATTGTTTTAAAATCTGCTAAATGAAATAATTTTACTTAGGAATTTATATTTTATATAAAGGAATGGTTTTCAAAATTAAAATATAGTTATATATGATGTGATGATTGTTAGAAATTGATAATAATTAATTATTATCATATAGGATTTGATTAGTCATGCGTGTCCAATTTTGAGCATTGACTATAATATGATTTATTGGTTGTCTTCCTTTTTCCATCATAGGTTGGGTAGATAGGTGGGAAGATTGAAACGAACACCTTGTGAATTAAGTTTAACAGTTTGACTATAAGACGTTCATTGATGATGTTGGGTTAAAATTGGATTTTCATAGAATGGTGTTTATTAAAAATAAAGGAAACATATTTCAAAAATGAATATTTGAGGAAAGATTTTATAAAAGTTGATTTTATAAATCAGGATTATAAAATATATTTTGAGAATAAGGTGGATCTTTAAGGAATATAAATTCCGGTTACTTTGATAAAGTTTTCAAATGAATTTTGGAAAAATAATATTAATTTTACTTTAAAATACTTTAAATTATAAATATTCTAAAAAATAATTTGCGATAAGATTTTTCTTTGGGCGGTTCAGGGAATGAGTCTCAATCTATTTTGTAATGATCAGAATAATATTCTAAGTGACAATTAGATGTTTGCTTAGGCGGATGTGGTAGTGTACTTAGTAAATTATTCTCTTTGTCATTGTACGATTGAAATGAGTTCGAATCCGAAAAAATCCAAAACATGTTGATAATAAATACTTTTTTAAACTATTTATTAGGAAATATTTTTGTAATTAACTAGTTCGAGTGATTCAGAAGTGACTAAAAATCGAAAAGGGATGTGTTCGGATGGTAAACGCTTCTCTTGAGTATTACCCTTTTTAGTAAGGGGATATATGATACTATTGGTAGTACCCGTTTCTGGATATCCTTTTGAAGTTACTCGGGCTACATGTATATTTTCTAAGGGTTAAAAATAAAGTATCATTTCAAAAAGGTTTTTGAAATAAAAATCGAGTATTTGGCTCCTAAGTTTCAAAGTAATAAGGTATTTGATTAAAGAATGGGTTAATAAATGAAGTTTTTAAAACTGAATTAACTTAATAAGGAGGATTAATAAACTTGGTTTTATTAAAATGTATCTTTTGATTTTAACATCTAGGGTATGAAAGATTATTGGATGTTATTGGGGTGGCTAATAAACATTTTTAACTCAAAATGTCTAAGAAAAAGTAGACTCTAGGATAGAGTTTGGATACCAGCATCCTACTCTTCTAAGCAACTTACCAGACATGTTGGGTAAATAGATTAGATAGGTCGACTCAGTTTTAAGACCAAATTTTTTTGGGGCCTACATCTGAATAGAATGAAGTGAATAGAAATAAAAATCAAATGTTTTGTATATACTCTAAAGATGTAGAAAATTATTATACAAATTAATAAATTAAAATGATTTTATAAAAAGGTTTCATAAATAAGTTGTATCATTTAAAAATGTTGACCCTAAGTTGGAATTGTTGTGAAATATTTTCATAAATATTTTAGGGAGGGTAGAAAGTAGTTGGGTAGTAAGAACCAATAAGATAAGTATGTAGATTCTACGTAGACCATTTTTCTTTTTATCATAATTCTCGATCCAAGATTCGAGTACATGACTTGAGGTATTTCACACTACTCCGAATAAGGATTTATCAGTCGATTTTTGAAGGTGAACACATGGTGAGGGTTCTTAATGTGGAACCTAAAGTTTTCTATCTTAGTATATGGAATTGTAAGGAGAACAGAGGTTTCTAATTAAGAAGTCTCACCAGAGTCCGCACTAGGAAGTCGGGTGAGCAATATTAGTTTGGAAGCAAAAGCTATGTATTCAAGTGAGTGACCAAATTAGATTTTTGGCATAAGAATGTTATATGTACATCATACGAACTAATATATAGTATTCTTGATTGTTTTGTGTTATGGGTTAGGTTGTGGTAAAATTTCGGGGTCAAAATTTTTTTAAGGGGGAAGAGTGTAACGACTCGGAATTTTACCACTTTAATTTTGGAATATTTAATTAATTTTAAATACTCAAATAATAGAATTTATACTGGAAACAAATCTCTAAATAAAGAGTGATGGTAAAACAGTTTTCAAATTTAGTTTACAAAAATATTTATTTTGAAGAAAAACCAAAATTGTGACCGAAATTTGTTTTTCAAATTTTCGACTTTTCATCGGCTAAAAGTTGTCGGAAGTGTGTAAATTTTGTTTATATAGATATGTACATATAATTACATATTAGCTAGGATTTATTATTTTTATATACATAATTAAGTATAAAAGGTTTTTTTTTAATAAAAATAAGATGCCTTAAGAGACACGAAGTGACACTTTGGCGACTCAAGTACTTATGGAATTAGTGCATGTTGGCTGAGAAAAGGGAAGTGGGGAACAAGCTTGTGGGATAAGGTACATGAAGGTGAGGTGGCATGGTGATGTGGGAAGAGGAGGTGGAATGTAAAGGACCAAGTGCATTAAGGTAATTTACTTTTTTTCTTACTTATTAATACCCCTTTCGTATCTTCAATTTTTCCTCCTCTTCCTTCTACCATATATTTCTTATATCTAATCCAAATGGAAGTTTTCCTTTTATAAAACTGTATAAAATTCCAATGGCTACAATTTTCATGTGTACCACTTCTTTAAATTTTAAGCTTATGCATGTCCATATCTCATTTCTTTTCATAATATTTTCGGACACAGATATTCAAGTCCAAAAATACCTCTTCTTCTTTTGACCATATCTCCACCAAAAATTATCTAAATTGAGTGATTATATTTATGAAATTGTAGAGAAAAGAAATTTCAAGAACTTTCCCTTTGGAAACTTCCCTAAATTCCATCAGTGACTTGTCCAAAAATCAGTAGGAAGATGACTCATTTGCAGGTTTAATTTTAGTGAATTTGATGATAATCGGAAGTCCCTCCACCTTTCTAGGCCGAGCTCCATACTTCATGGCCGAGCCTATTTCCAAGTTTTTCCAAGGCTATGCAAGATCTAGGTCTTATTTTCAAATTAGAAAAGAGTTTGGAAAACTTTTGGTGAGAAACTAACTCCTTTTATTGAAAGTTTCTAACTTTAAATTATGTTGTGTACTTTGGTTGCTAAATCATAACTTTGTTGGTTGATTATGATGTTGGATAGTGTAACAACCCGGGGTTTTACCCAGTCGGTTATTGTCATTAGACGATTAAAATTGCTATCTAGTTGCTATTGGAATTTGAATCAATTTGAAATTCTTTTAAACAATTTATTAAATGATTGAAATGGGCTTTGTATTTTGAATCTAGCCCACGTTTACCTTGCTTTGTTGCCGTTCTCTTTTGTCGATGCGAAAACTCGTTCCCCCCTTCATTTCGGAAAAACCCTAGATCAATACAAAAGAAAAGTTAATGGCGGCCACAAAAATTTCCTTGTTCGTTCGTTCAAAAACTAGGGCTAGCCGCTGACTTCATTTTGTTCAATCAAGAGATAGATTTAGTTGCTAGCTTCAGCGATCCGGGGAATGAATTCGTGCTTTTCGCTTCGTCAATCGCTCGAGTGCTCGATTGCATTCTTCGTCGGAACAAGCTGCTCCTTGGATCTTTCGAAATTCAGCGCTTCGATCTCTGTAGCTCTGGCTTGTGGTTTAGTGGTGATTCTGAAATTGAAGCTGCGGCTTCGACTTTCGTTCCTCATTCGCGACTACTTCGATTTGCAAAGGTGAGTAATTTAATTTACTCACATCTTATTCTCACCTCAAAATTGAACTAGGGTTTAAATTTTGTGGTTTCGTTCGTATTTGTTTGTTAAATTCTTCCTTTGATTTGTCGGCATTCGACTTTGTTTCGAAGTCGATTTCATTTGATTTTGGGTTGTTCGATTTTTACGATGTTGATGTCGTTCCTTTTGGACTTTGGTCTTGATTTTGTGGTTCGCGGCTTTGACTTGCTTACCAACTGAACTTCGGCATTGATTTCACTGTGACTTTGAACTTGTTTATTTCTGGTTTGATCGCATTTCTGTAGCTTGGTTCTCACTATGACCTGTTTATTCAAGACTATATATGTGCATATATACATATGATGTGTGTATGCATATATTCTTGAAATTAAATGCAAAGTTTGGTCATTTTGTTGCTGGTCGGGTTGCTTGGCATATTCCTGTATTTCTCTAGTCTCTTCTTTATTGCACTTCACTGTTTTGTTTATCACAGCTGCTTTATTATGTATTAGATGTTGTTGCATTTTAGTTGTAGCTTGGTCTGATGAACTTGAATTAGTAGTCTGCACTTGTTGTTTACTGGTTGTCTTGCTCAGTTGATTCACTTTGCACTCATCTTGGGTTTTGTGGTGTGCACTGTGCATTCATGTGCATACTGTTCTTTGATCTTCACTAGGTTGTACACTTGTAGCTGTTGTGTCTGCACTTGTATATGTTGTACACTTGTAGCTGTTGTGTTCACCTGATTACTTCCATTTGTACTGCTATTTGAATTGCAGTGCTTCATATTGTTTGTTTCTGTTTTATTGTCCAGTTTAATAGTTGCATAACTGTTGTATCTTTTGTTCACTGTTGTACATGGATTAGCTACTGATTGTCTGCACTCATTTGTGATATTTGTTCATCTGAACCCTGGGTAGCTCTGGTTATTTGATCATCTTGTTCAATCTGGATATTGTCATTTTGATGCATTCATTCCAGTAGTCACTTGAAGTTGCATTCATTCCAGTGTACATTGATGCTTGTTTTTGAACTTGAGTAGTCTTAACCTTGGTTTTATTTCTGTAGCCGTTGTACAGTGTTCTTGACTTTGTGATATACACTGTTATACTTGTTTGAACTGGTTGTTGACCATGGCTTTGACATTGATATGTTGATACCTCCTTGCTTTTGACTACTGTGGCACAGAGCTTGATCTCTGTTGTACACATTTTGTCTTGTTCATATTGAATCATACATGCTTGCATACATGCAGATGATTCACTACATGATTTGTCCTGGACATTTTGCTTTCTTTTATCTTGTTGATTTGGTTTGCTGATTCAGTGGTGCTGCAGTTGAGTTATATCATTTATGTGTACATTACTTGATTTTGGTCGAGTCCATTTGCACTTGTGTTGAATCTGATTTTTGATTTGACCGTGTGCAATCGAGTTGGCAAGGTAGTGCACATGTATATACGTGTGTACTGCAGCCACACCGTCTTGATTTTATTGGTATTTCTTTTGCTTTTGATGCATTGATCTCTTGTGCCTTTTTTTATACTAGTGGCAAGGCCGTGCACGCGTGCGTGTACGGCAGCCAATCAAAATTGATGTTTTAAATAGATGTTTTCTATTTCTAAAATTGTTTTATGTTGCCAATTCAATATATTTTGAATCATTTTTTTGATTTAGATTGATTTGATGATTTTTGTTGTTAATCGCCGTTTCGGCAATTCTATTCTTTTCAAAATCATCTTCATTCTAAAGATCATCTTTATTTATCTCTGCTGATATTTAAATCTGCTGATTTATTGTTTAACACTGTTAAGTGCTATATTTACCGTTATCCGATTTCTTTGTTAAAAGGATCGGATAGACGGAAAATTATTGTGATTGTCGTCTAACTGATTATTATTGCTGCTATGCACTAATAACTGAGTTTGAATTAGACTGACCTGTGTATTATTTTCTTTTGAATTTAATACTCGGGTCAGACCCGAGTTATTTCAGGTAGTAGATTTCCTTCTTTGAGTTGCTGTTCGGGATATGAAGACTTTTCACATCTTCTGAAGTTGTCTTTGTCATTTTGTAGAAGTCATGTCACTGTATAGGATGATATGTATTCATGTATATTAGTTGATAATGTACTTGTATATATAACTTCCAGAGTCGACAGTTGTAGTTGTATCATATGTATCATGTCAACTATATTGTAACTGACATCAGTTATATATATATGAGACTTTGTTTTATCTTTGTTCCGCATTTATATTATATGTGTTGTTATTATATCTAATGTCCTAAACTATTATGAACCATCGTAGTTTGTTTTATACTGGTAATTGGGTATGTCGATGGGAGTAAATAAATAAGAGATGAAAATTAAAAAGTATATACCACTCCTATCGAGGTAACCAATATTAGTGTAAGGCCAACTACGGATGGCCATTCCTATCCAGCCTTTATTCTTCGTAATAATAGACAGTATTTCTTTCAATACTCTTTGTTATTATGAGCATAGAGGTGGGGCGTCACAGTTGGTATCAGAGCTTGGGGTTTATGGACATAATATAAAACATAACTTAGATGGAACATATGTTACAACTATTGGTCGATGTTTTATTTGTGCTTTGAGTCAAAACTAAAGTTTTGAATTTTGATGAAAATTTTTAAATATCTTTATTTAAAAATAATAGTGAAATTGTGTTCTGATGATTTGATTGATCTGTGTTCTGTTTATCAGAGTGCGCAGCGGAAACAGTGAAACTGTCTTCGCTGAGTACAACTGATAATCTATTTGATTTAGAAATTGAAATAAATTTCATTGGTTGTTTACATAGCTGTAATTATTTTGTTTCTTTGAGAATTTCGAATCCGAATTGAGGATTCGAAGAAATTACAGTATGTGATTTTTGTTGAAATTTCCGCTGGCTTTCTTTTGTACTAATCATCTATTGATTAGATTTTGCTATTTTGAATTGTCTTCATTGAAGATACATTCGAATAATTTCTTTGTTTATATTGTAGTGTGCGTGCAAATATAAATTGGACGTTACTGCATTAATTTTACGTTGAACCGATGCTTGGTTATGAAACGTATTTGGTTGCCGTTATTTATATAACGAGATTTTTACACCAATGCTAAATTTTTGAAGCACGGTGTTTTGTGACATTTTGATGAATGAAAATTCACTGATATTACCTTTCGATGTAAATTATTTAGATGAGATTTTGACATTTAAAAATTACTGTCGCTTTGACTTCAGTAACCGTCAAATTTTAAAAAGTGGATTTTCAAGCGGTTATTCCGCCATGCTGATTTTGAGATACGATTTTACGGTATTTTGAGAAGTACAATTTCTTTATCGAAATTGTTACTGATTTGCTGCTTTAATCACGTGATTGGAAAATCGTTTTAAAATGAAATTTTTTTATAAATTTTTAACAGTTTGCGCTTTCAAAAGGATGAGAAAGCGACTTAAACGATTCAGCAAAATTGAGGATTATGACCCCTTTCTTTTACTGATTCGCTTAACTCTGGACTTTTCCAGTTAAGAATGTGAATTGTTATTTTATAAAATAAATAAAAATTGTTTTTAGAAATTTTACAGTTTGCGCTTTCAAAAGAATGAGGAAGCGATTTAAACGTTTCAGCAAAATCGAGGACTATGACCCCTTTCTTTTACTGATTCACTTAATTCCGGACTTGTCCGTTTGAGAATGTAAAGTGTATTTTTACAAAATACACAATTTTGCACTTTCAAGGAAACGATGAAGAGATTTAAACGATTTACCAAAAGTGCGGAATATGGAACCACACTTTTACTATTTCGGTTAATTCCGGACTCGTTAATTGAATATCTGTTGTTTTGATGATTTTGATGAATTTTGCACTTTCAAGGAAACGATGAAGAGAATCAAACGATTTAGTAAAACACGTGGTATGGGACATGTGCGTTTGCTATTTCGGTTAATTCCGGACTCGTTAATTGAAATATTTGATGCTTTCGTGTGCTTTCGAGCCACTATGATGGACCTTCGGGTCATATGATGGACCTTCGGGTCATTTGTTGGACCTTCGGGTCATTTGTTGGGCGCTAAAAATTATGATGAGTACTTGGTAGGCTTCGGCCATTTGTTGATGCACGTGCGGCGAATTAAAAACTCGCTATATGATGGGATCGATCCAAGCTTTTATGTTGATTTTCTAGTCTTCTTAATTGATTTCTAGATATTTGTTGTTTCTAATTATCTGCAGGTAATTAGATATCTGATGTTATGAGATTTAATTATCGTATCGATAATTAAATATTTGTTGCTTCTAATTATCACTTGTGATAATTAGATATTCGTTGATATGAGTTCTGATTATCGTTTTTGATAATCGGATATTTGTTGCTTCTAATTATCGCTTGTGATAATTAGATATTCGTTGATATGAGTTCTGATTATCGTTTTTGATAATCGGATATTTGTTGCTTCTAATTATCGCTTGTGATAATTAGATATTCGTTGATATGAGTTCTAATTATCGTTTTTGATAATCGGATATTTGTGCTTATAATTATCGCTTTTGGATAATTAAATATTTGCTGATTTGAGATTTAATTATCGCTTTTGATAATTGAGTATTTACTAATTTGAAATTTGATTATCGTTTGTGATAATCAAATATTTGTTGAATTTGAAATTTGATTATCGTTTGTGATAATCGAATATTTGTTGAAATTTGAAATTTGATTATCGTTTGTGATAATCAAATATTTGTTGAATTTGAAATTTGATTATCGTTTGTGATAATCGAATATTTGTTGAATTTGAAATTTGATTATCGTTTGTGATAATCAAATATTTGTTGAATTTGAAATTTGATTATCGTTTTTGATAATCGAATATTTGTTGAATTTGAAATTTGATTATCGTTTTTGATAATTGAATATTTGTTGATTTGAAATTTGATTACCATTTACGGCAATTAAATAGTTGTTGATTTGAAATTTTAATTACCGTTTGTGGTAATTAGATATGTGTTGATTTGTTTTCTAATTATCGTTTGAGATAATTAGATATTTGATGTTTTGTGATTTTCGTTTTTGATAATTTGACATTTGTTGATTTGTTTTTTGATTATCGTTTGAGATAATTAGATATTTGATGTTTTGTGATTTTCGTTTTTGATAATTTGACATTTGTTGATTTGTTTTCTGAGTATCGTTTGGATAATTGGATGTTTGTTGATTTTATGGATAAGAGATTTTCTAGTCTCTAATTGAGTTCAGGTTATGTTGATTTTATTGAATTGCCATTTTCTATCTATCACTGTTGATAATTAGTATTTGCTGATTATGAAGTTCGTGTTTTCTATTTATCCGTTAGATAACTAGATATTTGCAGTTTTGCGAATTGTGATTTGTGCTTTCTAATCATCTCTGTTGATAATTATCATATCGATAATTAGGCGTTGTTGCTTTATGATTCTCTGTATTTAATCATCTAGTTGATAATTGAAGATTGCTGATAATTGCATTTATTTGGTTTTGCTGCTTTCTGATTATCTGTTGATAGTTAGATTTTGTTGAAAGATTTGTGAATCTCTTTATTGAGATTAAAAGATTTCTTTGGTATTTGTGTTCTCGATTCTTATTTTCTAGCATAACCGGATTATGGTAGAAAAATTATTGTTATAGACAAATTTAAGTATGAAAATTGCGGGGATGCAATTTTTATAAGGAGGGGAGTCTGTAACAACCCGGAGTTTTACCCAGTCGGTTATTGTCATTAGACGATTAAAATTGCTATCTAGTTGCTATTGGAATTTGAATCAATTTGAAATTCTTTTAAACAATTTATTAAATGATTGAAATGGGCTTTGTATTTTGAATCTAGCCCACGTTTACCTTGCTTTGTTGTCGTTCTCTTTTGTCGATGCGAAAACTCGTTCCCCCCTTCATTTCGAAAAAACCCTAGATCAATACGAAAGAAAAGTTAATGGCGGCCACAAAAATTTCCTTGTTCATTCGTTCAAAAACTAGGGCTAGCCGCTGACTTCATTTTGTTCAATCAAGAGATAGATTTAGTTGCTAGCTTCAGCGATCCGGGGAATGAATTCGTGCTTTTCGCTTCGTCAATCACTCGAGTGCTCGACTGCATTCTTCGTCGGAACAAGCTGCTCCTTGGATCTTTCGAAATTCAGCGCTTCGATCTCTGTAGCTCTGGCTTGTGGTTTTGTGGTGATTCTGAAATTGAAGCTGTGGCTTCGACTTTCGTTCCTCATTCGCGACTGCTTCGATTTGCAAAGGTGAGTAATTTAATTTACTCACATCTTATTCTCACCTCAAAATTGAACTAGGGTTTAAATTTTGTGGTTTCGTTCGTATTTGTTTGTTAAATTCTTCCTTTGATTTGTCGGCATTCGACTTTGTTTCGAAGTCGATTTCATTTGATTTTGGGTTGTTCGATTTTTACGATGTTGATGTCGTTCCTTTTGGACTTCGGTCTTGATTTTGTGGTTCGCGGCTTTGACTTGCTTACCAACTGAACTTCGGCATTGATTTCACTTTGACTTTGAACTTGTTTATTTCTGGTTTGATCGCATTTCTGTAGCTTGGTTCTCACTGTGACCTGTTTATTCAAGACTATATATGTGCATATATACATATGATGTGTGTATGCATATATTCTTGAATTTAAATGCAAAGTTTGGTCATTTTGTTGCTGGTCTGGTTGCTTGGCATATTCCTGTATTTCTCTGGTCTCTTCTCTGTTGCACTTCACTGTTTTGTTTATCACAGCTGCTTCATTATGTATTAGATGTTGTTGCATTTTAGTTGTAGCTTGGTCTGATGAACTTGAATTAGTAGTCTGCACTTGTTGTTTACTGGTTGTCTTGCTCAGTTGATTCACTTTGCACTCATCTTGGGTTTTGTGGTGTGCACTGTGCATTCATGTGCATACTGTTCTTTGATCTTCACTAGGTTGTACACTTGTAGCTGTTGTGTCTGCACTTCTATATGTTGTACACTTGTAGCTGTTGTGTTCACCTGATTACTTCCATTTGTACTGCTATTTGAATTGCAGTGCTTTATATTGTTTGTTTCTGTTTTATTGTCCAGTTTAATAGTTGCATAACTGTTGTATCTTTTGTTCACTGTTGTACATGGATTAGCTACTGATTGTCTGCACTCATTTGTGATATTTGTTCATCTGAACCCTGGGTAGCTCTGGTTATTTGATCATCTTGTTCAATCTGGATATTGTCATTTTGATGCATTCATTCCAGTAGTCACTTGAAGTTGCATTCATTCCAGTGTACATTGATGCTTGTTTTTGAACTTGAGTAGTCTTAACCTTGGTTTTATTTCTGTAGTCGTTGTACAGTGTTCTTGACTTTGTGATATACACTGTTATACTTGTTTGAACTGGTTGTTGACCATGGCTTTGACATTGATATGTTGATACCTCCTTGCTTTTGACTACTATGGCACTGAGCTTGATCTCTGTTGTACACATTTTGTCTTGTTCATATTGAATCATACATGCTTGCATACATGCAGATGATTCACTGCATGATTTGTTTTGGACATTTTGCTTTCTTTTATCTTGTTGATTTGGTTTGCTGATTCAGTGGTGCTGCAGTTGAGTTATAGCATTTATGTGTACATTACTTGATTTTGGTCGAGTCCATTTGCACTTGTGTTGAATCTGATTTTTGTTTTGACCGTGTGCACTCGAGTTGGCAAGGCAGTGCACATGTATATACGTGTGTACTGCAGCCACACCGTCTTGATTTTATTGGTATTTCTTTTGCTTTTGATGCATTGATCTCTTGTGCCTTTTTTTATACTAGTGGCAAGGCCGTGCACGCGTGCGTGTACGGCAGCCAATCAAAATTGATGTTTTAAATAGATGTTTTCTATTTCTAAAATTGTTTTATGTTGCCAATTCAATATATTTTGAATCATTTTTTGATTTAGATTGATTTGATGATTTTTGTTGTTAATCGCCGTTTCGGCAATTCTGTTCTTTTCAAAATCATCTTCATTCTAAAGATCATCTTTATTTATCTCTGCTGATATTTAAATCTGCTGATTTATTGTTTAACATTGTTAAGTGCTATATTTACCGTTATCCGATTTCTTTGTTAAAAGGATTGGATAGACGGAAAATTATTGTGACTGTCGTCTAACTGATTATTATTGCTGCTATGCACTAATAACTGAGTTTGAATTAGACTAACCCGTGTATTATTTTCTTTTGAATTTAATACTCGGGTCAGACCCGAGTTATTTCAGGTAGTAGATTTCCTTCTTTGAGTTGCTGTTCGGGATATGAAGACTTTTTACAGCTTCTGAAGTTGTCTTTGTCATTTTGTAGAAGTCGTGTCATTGTATAGGATGATATGTATTCATGTATATTAGTTGATAATGTACTTGTATATATAACTTCCAGAGTCGACAGTTGTAGTTGTATCATATGTATCGTGTCAACTATATTGTAACTGACATCAGTTATATATATATGAGACTTTGTTTTATCTGTGTTCCGCATTTATATTATATGTGTTGTTATTATATCTAATGTCCTAAAGTATTATGAACCATCGTAGTTTGTTTTATACTGGTAATTGGGTATGTCGATCGAAGTAAATAAATAAGAGATGAAAATTAAAAAGTATATACCACTCCTATCGAGGTAACCAATATTAGTGTAAGGCCAACTACGGATGGCCGCTCCTATCCAGCCTTATTCTTCGTAATAATAGACAGTATTTCTTTCAATACTCTTTGTTATTATGAGCATAGAGGTGGGGCGTCACAGATAGTATGTGTTTATATGTGCTTGGATGTATGTTGGTTATGACTTGGTTCAAGTACGAAACTATGTTATGGATGTGATGTAATTTTAACTTGAAGGTACGAGTTAAATGTTAGTAAGGTGTAAGCTAGAATCTTGACTTGTTGGATATTGTGATAACATGTATATAAGTTTGTGATCTTGATTAAGATGTGCTAAGCTAAGTAAGTTAGTGTTTAAAGTGGTTGGTCGCAACTTAGAAATCCTTTGGCAACTTACTTTTTAGAAATGTTTTAAATCCTATAATTACTTTTACAAAATCTTATTTCAAGTTATAAAAGTGTTTAGTATGGGAAAGCTAAGAAGTTTAAAGCCAATTGTAATATTAAACAAGTTTTCAAAATTACTTGTCGTATAGCGATAGTCGTTACAAATGCAGTTCGTGAAAAACAAACTCTTTTTGAATTTAAAATGTTTTAACTTAAGTATCTTTTTGTAAAGTGTTTTCAAACATGTTTTAAATATTTAAAAGCAATTATTATTTATTTATTTATTTATTTAATAATTATTTAATTAACAAATTAAGTAAGGTAGTTAGTACTTAATCATTAATTAAGTTAGGACAATTAGTACTTAATTAATTTTTAGCAAGTTAATTATAATTTGTTAATTAATAAAGAGTTAATTAATAAAGGGTTAATTATTATTTAATTAATTATTTAGTGATTAATTATTATTTAATTAAAATTAATTAAATTATTTATTTGAGAAGGGTTTAATTATTAATTAATTATTAATTTAAGTTAAGGTTTAATTAAAACTTAATAATGATTTAATTATTTTAAATGAAGGACCAATTTATTATTTAAGTTTTAGTTAAGAAATATTTAATTAATTAATTGGGAATAATTAATATTTAATTATTAATTGAAGGTTTAAATTATTGTTTAATAATTAATCAAAAATTATTAGAATTTAATTATTTATTTAATAGTTAATTATTGTTTAATTGTTAATTACTTTAATTATTTTTAAACAAAAAGTTTAAATCCTATTTAATTATTAAATAAAGTTTTGGAGGTTTAGACTACCTTTTTTTTTAAAAGATCGGTATTGTTTTCAAGAAGCAACTTTCTTTTAAAGGAAGATTTTAATCCAAGGGATTCCTTTATTGACTATCCTAAAGTTAACCCAATTGAATATAAAACCCAATGACATATGTTTAGCAGAATAAATCATCGTTCTACTAATTAACTTGCATCTAACATCTGTTTGGTAGAATAAGTCATCGTTCTACCATAGTTTATCAAGTAGATTATGTTGACATCTATTACGCAAAAAAAACTCATTCTGCCATTATATTAACTTAGACATGTGTTTAGCATAACAAATCCCCACCTAATATTTTAGTAACTTGGACATTTACTTATATGATTGATTATTATTGGTTGATTCCCTTATACATATCTGCTTGTTATGTAAATACTCATGTTATAACTTGAAAAGTAAACTCGGTTAAATGAGGATCATTGTGGTCACTAAGCTTCTTTCTAATTTTTAAGGTCAATCATACTTTTAATAATGGTTTCAATTTAAGCAATGATTTTAGTAAAGGTGTTTTAAATAGTCGTTTTGTTTATCAAAGGAACCTAATTGATTAAGTGTATTAAAGAAGTTTTGTTTTAAATAAGGATAATTTATAAAAGAGTTTTTATAAATGGTTTTAGATATTTATAAAAGAAATTTTATAAAATGATTTTGGAGATTTATAAAGAGTTATATAAATGTTTTGATATTTATAAAAGAGTTTTTTAAATTAACTTGGTGGTTTATAAAGAGCATTGTAAGTGGGTTTGGAATTTAAGTAAAAGAGATTTCATAAACAAAAGAGATTTTTTAAAAGGATTTATTGAAGGAAATTTATAAAAGAATTTAAGATTTTATTTCCTTTAACTGACCTTCTTAATTCTGGTGGTATGGACATTCGTTTCACACTTAACATCGAAGGAATATTTTTTGAGGTTATCTTTTTCTCAAATTTAAATAATATTTTGTTTTGATCATTTGATATGATTTTGAAATAAGAAATCTTTCATAAGTGTTTTATGAATATACATATGTCAGTGAGATAAGTATATGACTATTTTGATAAATTTTTTAGAAAGAGATTTAAATAAATGAAAGATTTATATTGAGGCTTAGTGATTGCTATGAATAATTAAACCCCTAAATTTGTTGTTGCTTGTTTATTTGATAGTTAAATAACTAACTATCAATAATGGCCAGTTTTGACTTAGGAAGTATGATTGTATACTCGAGTTCCCTGGTAAGGAATTGAATACTTGTTACATACTTCCAAAAGAATCGGGAATGAGTTAACCGAAAATTATGATTATTGGTTTAGAGAGACCGGGATCGGATATACTATCCAAAAACTACTCCGAATCAATATATATGCTCATGTGGAAGACATCTTGAGGATGATTGAAGAGGATGTTCTTTGAAGAGTCTTTGGTTTCATCAGACCAAGAATGAACTTGTATTGATGAATGCTAGCATTGCATTTCCGCCTAGAGGGCAGTGTTAACATTCTAAGATGGATTACTTAATTTTAAGTGCGTAGCCTCTCAAACATCACATCCCAGTAATGGTTAAAAAAGGGTAGATGCAGCAGGGCTATGTGGGTTGCACCTACTAGGGGATGATCATCCCAAGACTAGGGTCGATATCTCTATGTATGCTTCGGGGCCCCTTTTTGGTTGTTGACCTCGGAGCCCCTTTTTGGTTGTTGATCATAGCCAAGGGGTGATCATATTCGGTACTACCTAGTTCAGGGGTAGGCCAGTTCTATGTTGGCTAAAGTCGAAAGGTTTTCGATCTTACTGTACATTTTATCTAGAGGTGTACATATTTTCAGAAGGTAGTCCCTTACCTTGTCATTTGATGGAAATCCATTCTCCAATAAGCGCCTTCTGTTTTTGATCGTATACCTATTATTGCTGTAATGTACACGCATCATAGTTACTTGGTTATTTAATACTTAAAACCCTGGACATTATTATAATATCACTGCATTTCTATAATAAAATGGTTTGATTGTCGTAAGGTAAAAATCGTCGTGTTTATGTGCGGCATACTATTACGAGATACCTTTATTCTGAAAAGGTTTTCAAGTATAGAAATTAATATGGTTTGATTTGTTTTGAATTTTCCTTACGAGGGTTTTACCAGACTGACGCGGCCATTGTTTTCTTAAAATGCTTAAGTCAAACCGAACATGTTTTCAGATTAAATTTTGAAACTTGGAGTTCAGGAGATGAGCTAAAGGTCCAAGAGGTATCTCTCGTATATTTCTTTATTTCCGCTGTTTTGTATGAAATTTGTGTCGGTTATGTGGGGACAAGTAGTTATAACTGTTCCAGATAGGAAGTTGTACTATTATGACTCCGATGTCTCATTTTGGAAATGACTATGTAAATTTATGTGTTAATTAATATATATTGTTCCATTGCATTGTGAGATTCTATGTTGTTTAGCTTCTTCTTGTCTTCTTTCTTCTTTTCTTTCCCCAACGCTCCATCTTTTTGGCACTGGGTTGCTCGACACATGAATACCATAGATGTATTAGTGTCGACTTTTGAGGCTCGAAAAGGCAGGATGTTACAATATTGCTCTTCGACGAGTGCATTCAAGGATCGTGATGACGTGATGTTTTCGACATGTTGGTCTAGTTCTTTGGGTGAGTAGCTCGACGGTGCATAGAGTAAGGTTTCGAGGTTGATACTTTTAAGACTTCGGATGAGTAGCTCGATGGTGCATAGAGTTAGATTTCAAGGTTGGGGGCTTGATGTCGATTGGCGTCGTGATGAGTCTTGCACGGGCGGGTTCTTTGGGGTGATCTGTGGATAGGATATAGCATGGTTCTATTATGGAAATGGATGAAGCAAGGAAGAGTATGGATATGCATGCTAAGGGATCATTGATACTTGAAATGCTTTCTTTTGTACTCAAACAGGGTATTATTTTTAGGGTCTCCTATGGATCAATTGATTGGATCCGTATACCCTGGGTCGTTAGATTTGGGTCACGTATCCAGTTTTGGGCTGCAAGATACAAGAGTAAAATTGAAAATCGAGATTTTTATTCATTAATCCCTGGTAGAAGAATGGTCATACGAGTTATCATATATCTAGAGCACAATGAATGATGGTTAGTTTGGGATGTCACACGAGGTAGGTATTGAGCATAGGGATACCTAGACACCCCAATTGTTACTTAGTATGGAGTAGGTATTGTGGATGGAGATACCTAGACACCCCGTCAGTTAATTGAGTATAGAGTACCCTTTATGACATTTATAAAGTAGCATACTATTGATGTTATGTGCTAACTCTTTGTTTGCAGGGACAAGTCGGGTATGATTAGTATACATGTTGTTCCATATACTATATTGAATTTTATAGTATTTTGATATTGTTCATCGCTGAGACCAGACTGTTGTTTGACTCGAGGTTTTACGCTTTGTTCCTTATTATCTCGAGTGCTCTTAAATGAGTAGACTAGATAGCAGGTGTAAACAGCACTTGGAGTTGTACAGATGGACAAGCAGGAGGATGCTTTCTCATATTTAAATTTTAGACTTATTATTATTTATTTCGCTGTGTGACACTGTGGATCCATGACAGTGTTAATTTACTATTATTAGAGACAGTGTATCAGTTGATTTTATTCATCAGTTATATAAACTCTATTGCTATTTTGTATAACCGTATGAATCTGTATACTCAGATTCTGTGATTCATTCAGTTATTTATTGTCTCGTCTATTTTATATCTATGATGACTATTATATTTTATTTGTTGTTGTGAGATATACGACAGATTGTGTGATTATGTGATTTTTTATTCCTTCCTCTTTTCTTTATTCTCTTCTCTTCTTTCCTATTCCTCATCTTTATTTCTATTTCTTTCCTTTAACAAACGTTCTACATTGGAGGTGTAAGGTGGTCGTCGCATGTACTCTGATTTATCTTGGTTCATTTTGTTATACTATTGTCTCACTTGTTTTATATCTATGTTGATTATTATATTTTATCCTATGCATTGTGAGATATACGACATGTTCTGTTTGGATTGCTTTATTTTACCCTTGACTACCTCTTTACATTGGCTGTATATCGTTGTAGCATACTATTTGTGGTATTTTGATATCGGATGTGTAGATTAGTCATCACACGAAGTATCAGAGCTTAGGTTAAACGATTGACTTGAGTTGGTACTTGGATCCATTAGAGATAGATTAGGAGACATCACTCTAGAATGGATCGAGCGATATATGAGATAGCTTACTTGATATATATTTTGGTTTATGTAATATATATATATGTAACAGTAAGTCTCATTGCATGTATGAGTAACATTTATGTAGCATTCCTTTTTAAGGGACTGATCATTCTTGTTGCTACTTTTAAAGAATGAGTCGGTAATAAGGAATGCAGCTAGGAACTCTGCGTTTGTAGTCGAGACTACAGTAGGCCATAAGGTAGCTATAAACCCTGATATATAGACAATTTTCAATACTCTGATGATGAACATGATGTAGAATGCCCAAGCAGGTGCTCTAGTTATAGTAGATGGTGGTGCTCCAATGCAAGCACCATGAGCTCATTTTGCCAAGCTGAATAAGGACTTCAATAGTCTTGGGTGATAACCATTCCTTGGAATGGAATAACTGTTGAAGTGTAGGATTGGTTGGATACCTATGAACGAACCTTTAATGATTTGGAGTTGGAAGATGTAATGAAGAGAAAGTTGGCCTTTAGACAAATTCAAGGAAGGGCGTTGAATTGGTGGAATGTCCTTAGAGCCCTTACTCCCGAGGACCACTTTATTGGGATTAGTTTAAGGAAAGATTTAAAGAGAAGTTTATACCGACAGCTCAAAAGTCAGTGCTATTTAGAATATATTTTTTTATCTAAAACAGGGTGACTTGTCCTTTTTAGAATATGTAGCTAAGTTTGAAATGTTGTCGAGATACGAGATATCCTTCATTGACACTCCATTAAAGAGGAATGAGAAATTAATAATTGGATTAAATGACTGTTAGGCCACATTGATGAAAGATTTTAGAAGATAGTCGAGAAGGCTTTCGGCACGAGAGCTTATACCTAAAGCCAAAAGTTGTTCTTGTTTTGAAGGAGAATTTTGAACTATAAGGTGGCGGAGGTGGAAAAAGAAAATGGAACAGCAAGGCAAGAAGCAGGCTCAGAATAAAACAGCCAAAAGAAAGACAATTTTGATCTTAATTGCTTTAACCGTAGGGCGAAAGATCGTCTAAGCAAGAACTACAAGAGTGCAAAGATGTGTTACGACTATAACAAGCTTGGACATATTAAGAAGGATTGTCCAGAGCAGCTAAAGCAGAAGAAGTTTGTGAAGGCATATGCTTACTGTTATTCTGACTTCGTCGAATGCTCCATCGACGAAGAAGAAAGGAAGGAGCGTTGTTTTCCAAGGTATGCTTTCTATTTACGATGTATCTATTCATGTTTTATTTGATATCGAGTTTCACATTGTTGTATATTTAGTAACCTGGTAGAGAGATCAAAACTAAACCCAACCTAGTAGATAAACATTTGATTATGTCAAACTTTGTAGGAGGTTCACCTGGTTTGTCTATGATTTGTCGAGATGAAGTCTTATCAAGTCATGGATGCATGTTTTCTTGTGAATTGTTGTAACATCCCCCACTTGGGGGCCCAAAACTAACGGCTACGGATACTGCAGCCATCCATAGTTACTAATTCTCGGCGACCAAATGCGGTAATAGTAGATACATAGATATAACAGAAACACATGAATATGAAAAGAAAATTAAAATCATAAAAATATTTCTCATTCAACTTCAAATCATGTTTCAAATTCATTATATAATCCCAATTCGTAAAGCAAGTTCAGAGAAATATAATTATTACAAAATATGCCAAGAGCGACATATGAAGATGCCTCCTTGGTTGATTAAAGTCTAAATATAGGTAATAAACAACTTTGCCATTACATCCAAACACAGCAGAATCAAACAGAAAGAACTCCTAATAGGTAGCTTGCCTCCTGCATGTCTTCGAAAGCTTATTCATCTAAAGGAGAACTTGTAAACCTTAACTCTCAAACTACTCAAAATCAATTGAGCACCCGAGAGTTTAAGGGGAAAACATAAACTTCGAGTCAGACAAAAAGTTTAGTATGAATAATAACCTACCATCTCAAGCCATAGAGATATCTAGTGAGACCACGCCACTTAGCGCAATGGATTTTCCCTCACTAAATCTTAACTCAATTTATAATAACCATATATTGTGCACCTGCATCCACAATGGTTAAGACATAATAGAATAAAATATATCATGGGAATATGCAAACATGCAATACATTCTGGATTTCCCATCCCATTTACCTGACTATCTATCTCAAGTCATAGTTTCTAGGGTCACTATTAAACTATTAGTTTTCATGGACTGACTAATAACCTGTTGAAAACTTACCGATTATCTGCCTGGTTTCATAGTTTCCATGGGTTTACTAAGAACCTATTGGTATCTACTAATAAGTTCATCCAATTATAGTTTTCATGGGCTCACTATGAACCTATTGGGTTCTCCAATAACTTCTCTCATGAAATAGTTTTCATGGATTGACTATGAACATATTGATCCCTGTTTATAACTTAATCTAGATATAGTTTTCATGGGATCATTAAGAACCTATTGGCCCCTGCCAATAGCAATTTCCATACATAGTTTTCGTGTTCTTACTATGAACCTATATAGCTCATTCTTTGGGCATCCTTTATTCTAGTCTACTTGACCTCCTGGATGCAATTTTTCTCAAACATGAGTTAACTCAAGGTGTATTCACTACCGGGTCAACCTAACTGGTTATCCTGCCCTTAATACCCCAAACTGTAATTATTGGTTAATTATAAAATGAATATGTTTACTGTTCGTCGACGGAAATTCTATTGGTTTAGAAAACCGTCGAACGAATTTAAATTAAAATATACCGCAAGCGCACGGCGTACACTTTGTAGTACGTGGCGAATACGGGTCGATCCGTAGGGAATTGATGAGATTTTAAGATTTTCTATTCAATCAAATTAGACCAAAGAGAGATGAAGTTGTTAACTACAAAAAAGAAGCTAAAGCTAAAATTAAAATGTGATTTAAAAACTATTAAACTAGAGAACAATTTAGAGGCAAATCTACTCTAATATTTTTGTAAATCAACAAACATAGAATTTATGATCTCTAACTTTGATATTAAGTGAAATAAGTGTTGCATTTATCTTAATTATGGTTTGTTTATGTTATTAATTAACATAACTTAAACCATCAAACTATAATACAACAATTATACCACTTATAATTCTCATGAAAATGAAGTCAAAGCAAAAGTTATTTTAAGTATGATCTATTTACTATTTTAACTAGTAATATAGATCATCAAATTTCATTTTTACTTTCATTTCAAAATAAAAATTGGATTAGCAAATGATGATGCAACTTGTGTTTATGTTGAATAAGAATAACTCATTTGCAAAAGCAACATAAGCTATCAAACCCACTTGTATAAACTTGCATCAAAATTTACTTTCATGAAGCATAGACAAAGAGATCATAAATCATATAAATGTTGAAATTACATAATATTTGAGAGCTTCATTACCCCTAAATTGGGTTTAGCTACTCATTTGTGGCATTGAAGCAACACTTGTAAATTTCAACATGAAAGAGCAAAGAAATTAAAACTAAGCAAACGAAGAAAGAGAGATTAACTAGTAACTAATTGCATAAAAATTAAAGCTACACTACTTGCATAAATGTAAATCTAAGCTATGAACATTAAAGGAAAGAGAGCATAGAAATAAACATTAACAATAAAATAAAGAAAAGCATGTAGAAAAGAGAGAAGAAAGAGGCTTGGAAGCCATTTTTATTTCATAGAACATTGAGCTTACAATTTGTTCTCTTAACTTCCTAAGTAAAATAAAAGAGTAGATGATATGTTCATGTACATAAGAGGGCTATTTATACATACATAAAACCCTAATTCTCTTTTTAGGGAGCTTCCCAAAATACCCTTGAGGTGGTGTAGCCTCCAAGTAATCATTACCATTCAATAATACCCCACTTAATATGTACATGAAGCTTTAAGTCCTTTTAGCATGTGCTTAGCTTCTAATTGGAAGTTAGGTAAGTGGGTGGGTTCCTCCATGATATTGAACTTGAATTATTTCCTCTTCATTCCTTTGTATTTCCTTGTGCATGCATATATCATCATGAATCCCACTTCCAAATGCATCAAAATATCCTATAAAAATCATAAAAATTGTCCAAGTAAAAATTCTTAAATTAACACATGCACACAAATGACCATTTTGCCCCTGAATAAAGATGAAAATATGATGGTTTGAAAATAATTGAATTTTGGTTTTAACATGTAAAAATGCCCAAATATGATGTTTATTTAAATAAAAAGAGATAAAATATGGATGTAAATATACGCACATTTACGTGCACATCAAATACCCCCACACTTATCTTTTTATTCGTCCTCGAATAAAGGAAAAATTAGATAAATCCGTTTTCGTAGGGAGCACGATTGCATTGAGCGTATGCAACAAGCCGTTAAACCTCTGGGTGTCCCAAGTAGGACGAGTGTTGTCTCGTGAGGGTTTTCAGCGGATACTACCCACAAAATCCAGATGCAAAGTGAAAATATTTACAGAATGCAAGATTTATTTACAATGGGATGAATGCAAGTTCTTGAAAATATTTACAAATGACGGATTTACTCTTAAATCGACACAAAGAAGTTAAATATAAGTCTTGGTCATTATCTTGAAAATTTAAGTCATTCCTCATCAAAACTTTCAACAAAAATCAAGTTATCATAGCAAATAGACAATAGTTTAACTCGATGTTTCAGTTGATAACAAAGTGTAACTATGAAATAAATCCTTAGTTGATTATCAAAGTTTATTCAAGTGGTATTTTCATTTCTTTTCAATAACAAATCAAATCAAATAAGTAAAAATAGTGCTAGGATTTCAATTGCTTGCTCTCTTATTATTTGTAAGAAAAAAAATTACACACCTAGCTCAGGTAAACTAAGGCCAGATATACCACCCATGCACTGCCTTTCGGGCTTATGTGAGGGGAGTACAGAGCATGGCGAGTGCACACACTTTCATGCATACACCTATCGACCGTAGGTGGTTTTTTATTAAGTCTGTTCTTTCTTTTTTTTTCTTTTTTTTACATGTGTTCCATACATGCATAACCGTGAGGACTTTTAAATGAGTATGAAAGCACATAATTAAAGATTCCAAGTAATTCACCCATGCATAACCGTGAGGACTTTTAAATGAGAGTGAATACTTTGGATGTTGTTATTATTATTATTATTATTTTAAGAGAGAGAGAGAGTTTTGCAAAATTATATTAGCACCATTTAACTTAGAAAACAAAAATGTTATATCCTTTACTTTAAATTTACCACTTTTTAAACAAAGATTTTCAATTAGAACATACTTCATAATTAACATAGATGAACCTTCCTATATACCAGTTAAACCATTGTTATTTGTAATCAAACTTCATTTTTATTTTTGTTAAGACAAACAAATTTTCAAAAATTTCAATATATTAACCAAAACTTATACTTAACCCATAGTGTTTCTTCAAAAATAAATCAAAATGGTAAAAAGAAAATGTTTTTGAGATATAGGAGTTTTGAGAATTTTTTTTTTGAAGTAAGAAGATGAAAATTCAAAAATGCCATGAAAAACCATGAAAAAAAAATGAAAATGAGACTTCCCCCACACTTAATTTTGACTGTGTCCCCATAGTCAATGCGTGATATAATGAGTGTAACGGGAAAAATATGTGCATATTTACAAAAGAGGGTTAACATTCTTACTAGACGTAGCTTGGCTCATGAAGGATCATGAGCTCCTCCTCTTGGTTATTTGGCAATTCCAAGAAAGGTTTCAAATGATGACCGTTGACATTGAAAATTGATCCATCCATGGGGTTTTCTATTTCTACGGCACCATGTGGAAAAAACAGTTCGTACCACAAATGGTCCGGTCCATCTTGATTTAAGTTTCCCCGAAAATAAATGAAGTCTCGAGTCATATAAAAGAACTTTCTGGTTAGGCAAAAACCTTTTTCTAAGGATTGACTTGTCATGAAAAACTTTTGTTCTTTCTTTGTAAATTTTCTCGTTTTCATACGCTTCATTCCTAAGTTCTTCTAGTTCGTTGAGTTGCAATTTTTGGTTTTCGCCAGCTTTTTCAAGGTCAAAGTTTAAGTTTTTTATTGCCCACAATGCTTTGTGTTCGATTTCAACGGGTAAATGGCAAGCTTTACCATAAACTAAACGAAAGGGGGACATCCCAAGGTTAGTTTTAAAAGCAGTACGGTAAGCCCAAAGCGCGTCGGTCAATTTCTGAGACCAATCTTTTCGATTTTTGTTGACAGTTTTCTCCAAGATTTGTTTTATTTGTCGATTTGAAACTTCAACTTGGCCACAAGTTTGAGGATGATACGGAGTGGATAACTTGTGGGTTATCGAGTATTTTTTCATTAAAATTTCAAAAGAACGATTGTAAAAATGGGTTCCGTTATCACTGATTATTGTGCGAGGTGTGCCGAACCTTGAAAAGATGTTTTCTTTGAGAAATTTCACAACAATCTTATGGTCGTTGGTTTTGCAAGGAACAGCTTCGACCCATTTTGAGACGTAGTCAACAGCGAGAAGGATATATAAGTTTCCAAAAGAATTGGGAAAAGGTCCCATAAAGTCGATACCCCAAACATCGAAGATTTCGATGGTAAGAATGGGGTTTAGAGGCATCATATCTCGTCTAGAAATTTGTCCAAGCATTTGACATCGATTGCAAGTTTTACAAAATTCGAATGAGTCTTTGAAGAGAGAAGGCCAATAGAAACCACACTGAAGCACCTTTTCTGCAGTTTTTCGAGGACCAAAATGTCCACCGCACGCTTGATCGTGGCAAAACGAAAGAACACTCCTTATCTCATTATCCGGAATGCAACGTCGGATGATTTGGTCGGGACAATATTTCAACAAGTATGGATCGACCCAATAGAAATATTTCACTTGGGACATGAATTTGTATTTGTCCTGTTTGGACCATGATGAGGGAGTTGTTCATCGGGGAAGTTTTCATTGATCGGCAAAGAAGATGGTGCGTTTGGAAGACGAGACAAGTGATCAGCTATGACATTATCGGATCCTTTTTTGTCTTTGATTGTAAGGTCAAATTCTTGAAGTAAAAGGATCCAACGAATCAAGCGGGATTTGGCATCCTTTTTAGAGAAGAGATATCGAAGTGCGGAGTGGTCCGTGTACATAGTAATGTGTGACCCTATCAAGTATTGTCGGAATTTTTCGAGAGCAAAAACGACAGCTAAAAGCTCTTTTTCGGTAGTTGTGTAGTTGAGTTGAGCGTCGTTCAAAGTCATACTCGCGTAGTAAATCACGTGAAGGATCTTGTTGATTCGTTGTCCTAAGCAACACCAACAGCAAAGTTTGAAGCATCACACATTATCTCGAAAGGAAGATCCCAATTGGGCGCACAAATGATTGGAGCAGAAATGAGTTCGTTCTTAAGACGTTCAAAAGAAGAGATACAATCAGAGTTAAAATCGAAAGGAACGTCTTTTCCAAGAAGAGTCGTCAAAGGGCGAGCAATTTTGCTAAAGTCTTTCACAAAGCGTCGATAAAAGCCAGCGTGTCCAAGAAATGATCGAATGTCCTTAACAGTTTTGGGAATGGGTAGATTTGCAATAACATCGATTTTTGCTTTATCTACCTCAATGCCTTTATTTGAGATGATATGTCCAAGGACTATGCCTTGTTTGACCATAAAGTGGCATTTTCCCAATTCAAAGTCAAATGTTTTTCTTTACATCGATTTAAAACCAACTCGAGATGATGTAAACATTGGGAAAAAGAATCGCCAAAGATTGAGAAATCGTCCATAAAAACTTCTAGAAAGAGTTCAATCATGTCGGAAAAGATTCCAACCATGCATCGTTGGAAAGTCGCAGGAGCGTTACAAAGTCCAAATGGCATACGTCGATAAGCAAAGGTACCAAATGGACACGTGAAAGTCGTTTTCTCTTGATCTTCGAGAGCGATAGGAATTTGGTTATAGCCGGAATAACCGTCAAGGAAGCAGTAGAATTCATGGCCGGCTAAACGTTCGAGCATTTGGTCAATGAAAGGAAGAGGGAAGTGATCTTTTCGTGTCGCGGCATTTAGTTTTCGATAGTCAATGCAAACATGCCAACCCGTTTGAGTACGAGTTGGAATAAGTTCGTTTGAATCATTCTTGACAACGGTTAGCCCGGACTTTTTGGTACAACGTGAATTGGGATAACCCATGAACTATCGGAGATTGGGTAAATGATTCCATTGTCGAGAAGTTTAAGAATTTCATCACGTACCGCATCTTTCATTTTTGGGTTAAGCCTTCGTTGCGCGTCACGAACAGGCTTGGCATCGTCGATTAAATGGATGCGATGTTGAACAATAGCAGGGCTAATCCCCTTTATATCGGAGATCGACCATCCAATCGCTTCCTTGTTTTTGGAAAGAATAGAAAGTAAGGAGGTTTCTTGGTCAAGGGAGAGAGTCGTAGAAATTATGACGGGTAACGTTTCGTTATCACCTAAGTATGCGTACTTAAGGTGATCGGGAAGTGGTTTGAGGTCCAACTTCGGGAGGTTTTCGATTAAAGAATGGGGTTGAGATTCGGTCTCTACTGGAAGCGATTCAAAGGGAAGAGTGTATTCAATTTCGCTGGGAATTTCATGAAATAATTTTTCATATTCAGTTTCGCGTTCGTCGCTAAGGTCAATTGTTTCGTTTTCGAGGTTTTCGTTGATGACACTAACTTCCAACGTTTGGTCATGAGGTTCGTTCGATTGGCTTTCAAGATTGAAAATGTTAAGATCCAAAGTCATGTTTCCAAAAGAAATTTTCATCGAACCGTTACGACAATTGATTAAGGCATTTGAGGTGGCTAAGAATGGTCGGCCTAAAATCAATGGAATTTGATTCGAGGGATTCGTCACGGGTTGTGTTTCAAGAATGATAAAATCAACGGGGAATATGAATTGCCCTACTCGAATGAGCACGTCCTCGATTTCTCCCATGGGCTTCTTAATCGAGCGATCGGCAAATTGAAGCGTGACTTTTGTGGGTTTGAGCTCACCTAAGCCTAATTGTTCTACACAGAGTATGGAATCAAATTGACACTCGCGCCTAAGTCTATCAGACATTTGTTAATCGTCTTGTCTCCAATTGTACATGAAATCGTAGGGCAACCAGGATCTTTGTATTTTACGGGCATGGATTGGGACAAGACTTCACTCAAACTAGCGGCTAAGAAGACTTTTTTGGGCACTTGAGTGTGTCGCTTTTGGGTACATAAGTCCTTCAGGAACTTCGCGTATGTTGGGACTTGCTGAACGATGTCAAGAAGCGGAATGTTAACTTTGACTTGTTTAAAAATTTCCAACATCTTTTCCATTTGGTCCGAGTGTTTCTTAGGTCGGAGACGATGTGGAAACGGGACACGATACTCGGTAGGCGGGTCTACTCGAGTAGAAGAAGAAGAATTTTGACTGGCATTCGATTCAACATTTGGCTCCACGTTCTGTTCAGGTTCATTTGTTGTTTTAGAAGTATCGAGAGAAGTTTCCGGTAAATCGTTTGGATTAACGACTTGATTATCGATTTGTTTCCCGAAACGAAGAGTTGTGATAGCATTCAATTGGGTGACGTTGCTATCTTGAACAACATGGGCTTGATTTAAATTTGCGTTTTGATTTCTGGGATTTGAAATGGGTTGGCTTGGGAATGTTCCACGTTCACATTCGCTCACAGACGTGGCTAATTGACTCATTTGCATTTCGAGTTTTGCAATTGATTGGTTCGTGTTTTGCATATATGAAGTCAATAAATTTTGCAAATTGTTGTTTGATTGAAGACTTTGAGTGGTTGCTTTAGCCAATGTTTCAAGAGTTTTCTCAAGTGAAGTTAAACGTTTATCGTCTTGGGGAGGATGAGCAGCATTTGGTTGAAAATTTGATTGTTGCAGTTGATTATGCGACGGACCCGCAAAGTTTGGTTGAAAATTGTTGGGCTGAAAGGGAGGATTCGAAGCATTATTCGGGAATGCTTGAAAATTGGGACGAATCGTATTCATGTTGGCATTGTTTTGGTTCCAAGCAAAATTTGGATGATTTCTCCAACCAGGGTTGTACGTTGGAGAAAACGGGTCGTTTTTGGCTTTATTGAAAGCATTGATTTGTTCGACAGAATTGGGAAACTGATCGGCTATATGATTAGGATCGTTGCATTTATAACACATTGGTTGGGAAGCCTGGTTTATTTGATTCGATGACAAAACATTATCGAATTTTTTAATCATTGCGTCGATCTTAGCTTCCAAAGCAACAGAAGATCCTATCGACTGTGCGCTCGATCGTGAGTAGATTGATTTTTCGTTCGAACGTTCCCATTGGGATGATTTTTCGGCGAGGTTTTCAAGAAATTCCCAAGCATCATCGTGATGTTGGGCAAGAAAGTTGCCTTGGCACATTGATTCGAGCATAGTACGTGAGCTGTTTTCGAGTCCATCGTATAAAATTTGGCAAATCGTCCATTTTTCGAAGTTATGGTGTGGACATTTTATTAAAAGCTCTTTGAATCTTTCAAAATATTTTCCAAATGGTTCTCCCTTGAATTGATGAAAGTTTACAATTTCGTTTCGGATTCTACTCGTTTTTTCCAAAGGGTAGAATTTTTTTAAGAAAGCTTTTATGAATTCTTCCCACGTTTTAATCGAGTTCGAAGGTAAGCTGTACAACCATTTTTCAGCGTAATCTGTAAGAGCGAATGGGATTAATCGAAGTTTGATTCCGTCATCAGAAAGTTGTTGGAGTTTAATGGTTGCACAAACTTGTTCGAATTTAGTCAAGAAGATTATGGATCATCGTGTTCGAAATTGCCAAATTTCGAAAGAGTGGCAATATGGTTTGAGTGAATTTCGAAATGGTTACCCGTAGGGGCGGGTAACGTGATGCAAGATGGAATAGAAACTCTATCGGGAAAGATTCTATCCATAAGAGTTCGAGGGGCGTTTTCGTTTGCCATTTTGGGAGGATCGTCTATTCGAGTTAAACGGTTTGTAGAAGGGCCGCGAGTCCAACGATTTGCTGTTGTGTCACGATTCCACGTACTCATGCACAAGTGAAAGTCGAAAAGAGAAAGAAATTTGGAACGAGTTTGGAGAATGAAAGAAGTTTTGAAAACGTTTTTGTTTTTTTAAGGAAGAAGACTATTTATCAAGTGAAATTCAATTTCAAAAGAGAAGTTTGATTTTTGTTTTGTTTTTGGTTTTTCAAATTTTTATATGTTTTTTTTTCAAATATTTACCAAAAGGATTTTTTTTTTTAGAAAATGGAAATTTGATTTTTTTGTTCTTTTTGAATTTTTAAATTTTTTTTTTTTGTTTTTGATTGAAAAATTTCAAAGGAAAGGATTTAAAAGGATTTTTTTTGAATTAAAAACTAAGTTAAAATTTACAATTTTTTTTTGGTTTTTGGATTTTTGATTTTATTTTTATTTTTTTTTAAATATGCATGAACTAATGCAACTAAATGAATGCAAAGGACTTAATTACAATTTTCTGTCCTTACTAGCTCCTAACCCAAAATTGTATAATCACACTTTGTCTTAAATCAACAAAAATATTTCTCAGCCAGGTAACGGACAGGAGTTATCGGTGCACCACGAATCACTGTAGCAATGCAGCCGAAGGTTTAAATACCTTCAGAGGAACAACCAGTATAATATTTATGTATCACCGTAATTTTTATAACTGGTTATTACTCTGCCGTAGCCTAGACACCAAGAAATAAAATCGTTCAAATAAAACAATTGTGAAGATACAATTAAGCCCTAGATGAGCTCGCGACACCCTTAAGTCGAATGTCTAACCTTTATTATTAGTCAAATTCTACGATGAGATGCGTTTGTGGGCTAAGGAAAGGGTGATGAAATCCCTCACCTTATGTGAATTGGGGTATTGCCCTTAGAAAAGAAAATAAGATGAGATGGATGCAAAACAAAAATTAAACGTGAATTTACAATGCAACTAAAATGAAGTTTGTTTTTGTTTTTGGATTTTGTAAATTTTTTTTGTATATATAAATGCAAATGCAAGCAACCAAAAATGCACTAGAGATGAAAGCACAATACCAGAGCGTGCAGATTATTAGCAATTTTTTTTAAGCGGCAATTTTTTTAAGCAAGGCAAAGCAGTTTATTTGGGCAAGCACTTCTTCCTTTTGGAATTTCTGCTTTGGCAACCTGAGATGAAACACAAGATATATTCAACAATTATTATTATTATTATTATTTAGTATGTTTATCAAAGATGAAAAAAAAATAAGCGAAAAACAAAAACAAGTGAAAACAAATGGAAAATGAAAATTAAACAAAGTTGAACTTTTTTTTCGGAATTTTTTTTAAATTTTTTTTTTGAAAAGGAAACTGAAAAGTAGCGTTTTACTTAAAAATATATATATATATATATGTTTTTTTTTGGAGAGGAGAAAGAAAACTCAAAACTCCTATATCTCAAAAACAAATTGAGCTAACTCTAAAAAAATTAAAAGAAAACTCAATAAAGCAATATAAACAAACAAATAACTCTCAAGCCCAGCCCGACCCAACAATTCTCAACCCATACTAAATCACGCAAAAACACTTCTTAGTTGCCTCCAAACATTTTGCCTGTTACGAATTCAAACTAACTTCTTAAATTAAATTCACAAATAAAATTTCCAATCGAAATTCCACTCAAATTCAATTATATTTCCTGATGTGATTTAGTGGTGTTCGATTAGATTGATTCAATTACGTGGCAGGTTGGATTGAGGCCGCGCTCGATTGCAGATTGCGCTGTGGGTGATGGTTTAGGATGCGATGGATCAATTTCGATTGGTTCTGGCGATCGAGGTTGTGTCAAAGTTGCGAATTGGTTTTAGGGCTGCAATAGTGTGTATTTGAACTGCGAGTGCTTACAGTCGATTTAGGGATTGAGGATTTCGGTTTGATTGAGATGAGGGCGAAGTGAATTGAGGGTGGTTGTCGGCAATTGGTAGTTGCGGAGGCTGCGGGTTTGCAATTTTTGGGTTGCGTAAGGAGTGGTTGTTAAAAGGAGAGGGTGCAGAAGATGTGAGAGTGGGAGAAGTATGGGATGGTGATACTTCTATGATGGTCAGTAAATCTTTTTTTTTGTATCAGTGATGGTGGCTACTGATGTTGAACTGCTGCAGGTGCTGTGATGAATTGCAAGTTTTATTGGATGATGAAGGCAGCAAGGAAGGGGATGTTTGTATGTGAAGTACAAAGATGAATGATATTGGAGAAGTTGAAGTAAGTTGTGAACCGCAGTGAGGATGGTGGCAAGATAGTTGTAATATCCCGGAAATTTTGACAATATCAATTTAATAATCTGTTTAATAATTAAATTGATATTGATGATCTTTGATAATAAAATTTGAATTTAATTTAATAATCTGATTAAATGGGTATTTAATTGGTGATTTTATCTTTTAAAAAGTTAATAAGATATTTTCTATTTGAATATATACATATTTATTTATATATATATTGTAAATAGAAGCTTTGGTAAATTGGAAATTTATATTTAATTTAATCTGGACTTTTCAAAGATAATTAAATAAGTAATTTTATAGTTTTAAAATACTTCAGGTAAATATTTTAATTGTTTAAGATATATTTTTCTTAAGTTTAAATAAATAAGATTTACAAAAATGGTTTGTTTTATTTCTTTTTAAATATTTCTTGATAATATAATCTCTTGTTTAAATTATAAAATATGTTATTTTCAAATAATAAGTATAATGTATTATTTTTAATATGTATGAATTTTAATGCTAAAAGGAATTGTTATTTTAAATTGAATAAATAGTGTATGTAAATATATATAACTTGACTTTTAAATTGAATCTTAGGATTTAATTTAAATTGAATTTGAAATTTAAGTTTTGAAATTCAAAAGAATAAATATTTAAATTGTTGGATATTATAATATTTGTATAAACTTTTATTTATAAATATAATTAGCTTTTGTTTTTCTTTAAAAAGAAATATATATAGATAAGTGTTTAAATAAATAAGAAAAGGCATTTTATTTACATTTAAAAATAAATAAAAATATGAATAATTACTTAAAAGACATGTGTCTTTATCTAAAGCCTTGTTTTAACATGTGTAATGTAAGTAATCAATGTTTATGACAAGTGTCTTATTTATTTTCTTTTTCTTTTATTTTTATAAAATCACAATTTACTTACATATATACATTTTCATTTCTCTATTCCATTCTTTCTATTCTCCCTTTCAAAACAAGATAAACTCCTTTCTCTAATACAAATCTGAAAACCAAATCAGTAATCCCTATTTCTCAAACAAAGTATGTTCATATTCAAATCAAAAATCTAAAATCTGGAGTTAGAAATCAAATTGCCTCAAACCAAAATTTATACACTTCTCAAAACAAAATCTGAGATCAGTAAGCATCTTCCTCAAACCAAATTCATCAATCTGTAATCAAGTTCCCAAATCAAAAACTAAGGCCTGCAAACATCTTCATTTTTCAATCTGGAATCAACTCAAGAAAGCCAGCCTGCAATTCTTTTTCAAAGCCTGCATGTTCTTTAGTCCGGAAGAAATTCTGGAATCTAAGCAACACACATCTCAACAAACAAGATGTTATCATGCATGCAAGACTCAGTAGCCAACATTCAGTTTAAAGGTTTCAAAATCAAAAACTATTTCAAAAGAATTAAGCTCTGTTCTCTGCTTTTTAAAAGGTGAGTAACATTTTTACTTAAATTAACTTAGGAATTATGTTTGCATGCTTAATTCTGTGATAATTGTGTTGTGGTGTGAATGTTTATAGATGATTCTGCATATACATGAATGTATATAGCTGTGCATGTTGTTTTGTATCAGTGTGTCCCTGTTTTCTTGTAATTCTAGGCTCCTGTTTTTGATATAAAATCATTATCCCATGATCTAGAGTTGATTTGGATTTAATATTTAAACAAAATATGTTTGATTTATCATATACTTATGTTAAAAAGTTTAATTAAGTCAAACTTTTAGTCTGAGTGTCTCTGTAACCAAAATAACATTGCATGTTATATAAAAGTAAAAATTCAAACTTTGTAATTTATAAATTCAGGTTTATAAATTGAATAGATAAGTTATAACATGATTTTTAACATTAAAATCATAACTTTTAGTTTAGTATTAAAGGAACAGTTCTGGGTTAAACTAAATATGAAGTTTTGGGTAATTCTGGTGATCTAGATGGTTTGGGAAGTCGAGTTTCTTTCTGAGGATAGTAGAGTGATCGAAGATGTAAGAAAATTTATTGGAAATTAAAATAGAGTAGTGAGGCAGTAGTGATTTAGAGTTTAAATTTATAAACCTAGTTTTACTGGGTTAGGGAAAAATGATCACCACGGTTTATTCTAGTGATCGAGTGTTTCAGGGCTTTGGGTAAGGGAAGGTTTGGGTTTGACGAAGACATGATCGGAATTCCAGAACCTCTGGTGATCGGGATTTCGAAGACGAGGGATTGTTGACAGGCTTTTGGAGGTAGGCTGTGTTCCAGTTTGGTGTTCGAAGTCTCGATTTCAAATTCGCGAATAGATCGAAGAGGTGATGATCATAGATTGGTTGGTGGATGAACGTCGACTGGTGGGAGATGTCGTCGATGGCCGGAGTTGAAGAAGATGACCGTGCACGTGCACGCGATCGAATGTCTGGGTGAAGTCTGGTTTGAACAGGAGAAGATAACTCGAGTTTCTCGAGTTTGTTCGTGTGAGACTCGGAGTTTTTGAATGGGCGACTCGAAGTAAAATTGTAAAAGCTCGGGTAAATTCTGGGTGAAGTCTGGATTTTGAGGAGAGAAAGGTCTCGAGAGATTCGAATTTTCTTACGGGTGAGACTCGGGGAATTTAGGGTTGCGACTCGAAGTGTTTTAGTGGAGACTCGAGTACTTTTATGTGTTGCCAGGTTTTTCAAAAGCCTGTTAGTTTAAATTTTAAACTGAATTTAAATGGTGAAGAAATATTAGGACAGGAATTTGAAATCAAAATTTTAAAATATGGATTCAAGTTTAGTTTTGAATCTTAGATTTAAGATAAATAAGTTTTATAAATTCAAATGTTTTAATAAGTTTAAATGTTTGTTAAATTTAAATGTTTTGAAATTAAAAAGGGATTTGTTTAAATCTTGTAAAATTTCTTTTATAAGAAAAATATTATTTATCATTTAAGGTTTTAAAATTAATTTTAAAACTTGTTGAAGTTAAATTATAAGTTAATGATTTGTATGCATTTAATAATTAGAGTAATTAAATGGATAATTAATTTATCTAATAAATTAATGAAATAAATAATTACTTAAAAGTAATTAAAGGTTTAATCTTAAAGATTTAAGATTAATTATTTTTAGAATAATTAACTTGTAATTAAGATTCATTAATTAAATAGGATTTGATTTTAATTAATGATTAAGATAAATTAACTAGGAATGATTAATTTATAATTAAGGATTATAAGTTAGAATATTAATTAATGATTAAGAATTAATTAATAAAGTAATTAAATATTAATTAAGTTATGGATAACACTTAATTAATTAAATAATTAGAGATTGATTAATTGGTTATTAAGATTTATTAATTTAGAATTAATAATATTAATATAAGTTAATTACTTAAGGAAAGTAATTAAATAATAGTTAATGAGGTCATTAACTATGGGTTATTAAATAATGAATTAATAGGATTAATTTTGATAATTAATTAGTTTAATTAATTTAAGAATAATCATTTATGAAATTGTTTAAATGTAATTACTTATTGGAAGTAATTAAGAATTAATTACTTATTATAATTAATTGAAGTTAATTTGATTTAGTTAAATTAATTAATTAAGTTTAATTAATTTAGAATAATCAAGAGATGATTTGATAATAATTACTTAATGTAATTATTAAGGTAAGATTATTTAGGGAAGTAAATAATAAAATAATTACTGGAAGTAATTAGTTGAATAAATGATTTTATTAATAGAAGTAATTTGAGTTAATTACTTTGAATAATTAATCAAGGGATTAATTAAGAAATTAATTAAGGAGTAATTAATTTAGTTAATGAAAGTAATTAAGGGTAATTAATTACTGATTGAAGATTAATCAAGGGTGATTAATAAATGTTGTTTAATTAAAGGTTAATTACTTAATGTAATTAATTTAATTAAGTAATTAATAATTAAGTTGTAATTAAGGATCATTAATTAATATAATTAATGATGTAATTAAGATTGGTTAATTAAGTAATAATTAATAAATGAAGAAATTAATCAATGTAATTAATTAAGGATTAATGTAATTAATTATAGTTGATTAAGTTAATTAATTTTAGTTAATTAATTAATGATGTAATTAAAGGTTAATTACTATAAGTGATTAAGGATAATTAATTTGAGTAATTAATTAAAGATAAATTACTTGGATGTAATTAAAAGATAATTAATCAAAGATGATTAATTAAAATGAAGTATTAGAGGATAATTAATTAATTGATTGTAATTAATTAATGGTTAAGTAAGAAGGATTTATAAAATGAAGTAATTAATTTAATTCAATTTAAATTAAGATGATATAAATCATTACTTATGAATGGGTGTTAGTATTGGATACTTGACTTTGATTGATATCTCTGATGAGATATATGCTGTGTGATATGGATGTTAGTTGAATTGTATGGATTATCTGATAATGTTGATTATCTGTTATCTTCCTTTGTGAATAAAGATAATGAATTTAATTGTTTTAACCTTTAAAACAACTTGGCCTTAAAAGATACGCTTTGGATTTCGATGAGACCGGGATCGGGTTTCCGTATACCGGATTTCCAGGTCTGGAGACCCGAATACCACATCGATCCAAATTAACGATAGGTCGTGAATCAAGTGAAGATGAAGATTCAGAGTGCAAGGGTTATTGTCGTTAACTCTGAGGGTGATTCCAAAACTAGTGTAACGAGATAATGCCTTCGGTTTCGTTCGAACCCGGAACGAACTTGTATGGATTGAATGCTTTCAGCACATCGTTAGGCGGACGATGAGCATTCTAAGTGATATGTTCTGATTAAAGGTAATCGTAACCTCAAGCTCATCAACCGGGAATGGCTAAAACAGGGGAGGTGCAGCAAGGTTAGTGGGTAGCACCCAAGTAGGACAAGGTTACCTCTGTCTAGATGTCCCTTTCTATTTTCGACTTAGTGGTGCGGTTGCTGATCCCAACCGTGAGGTATCTTGTGCGGGAATTATCCAGTAAGGGATGTTCCGACCTTGTGTTGCAGGGGATTGGGAGTGATCTTCGGTACGGTGATCTAGGCCACGTACTGTGACGGGCGGTACCCCAGTAGCCCTGCCATTGTATGGAAACCCATTCTTCCTACGACACCCTACGGTTTTGATTGTATAACCCACTTTGTTGGCTAGTATGCTGGAATTTAATAATGTAACAATTTCAGCTATTTCTTATTTACTTGAAAACCCTAGACCCTATTATAATACAATCGAATTTCCTATCAAATGTTTTGGTTAGCGTAAGGTAAAAACTTACCCATGTTTATTTGTGGGGAGTCTTACGTGATACCTTTTCTTTCAAAAGGTTTTGAAGTTAAACAAGTTTAACCTGTTACTCACACCAGACCCATGTCTGACCCAAGTTGTTTATTTCTGTTTTATAAACTCTTGGGTACTCAAATTTTTACGAGTAGCCAAGGGATTCAGGTTAGCCTTGACGAGTAATCTGGAGGAGCAATGGAGCAGGAGGCTTCAGCGTTGTAGATATAGATAGTAGTTTCCGCTGTGTTGATCTTGTTTAGATCTTTGTTTTGTATTGAGATGTAATAACTAGACAGATGTTTATAACTGTCTAGTATATGATGTGAATCTGTGTAACTCTGATAAGTGTTGTATATGATACTATGTAATATTTATGTGATATAATATATTTTGTTCGTTTCCGCTGTGAGTATTTGTGTTTGTTTTCTTTTCTCTTCTTTTCTCTTTTCTATCCCTTTCTTTCTTATTAATGATGCGTCATTCTGTGGAATGAGTGGCGGGTCATTACATTTGGTATCAGAGCACTAGGTTGAGTGAATACCTAGGTTCAGAAGGATTGTTCATTAGAGATAGGATCTGTAGCAACCTATTTGAGTCTGAGTATATATATATACGAGAGCGCGTATTTGTTAGTTATATAAAAATGGTTTTATATTGTGTTAATTGATCGGTTGAGTGGTATATGGATTCTGGTCAATACGAGTAGCTAACGTTATTGATAGGGATCTCTAAACACTTGAACCAGGCCAACGGACACAATATTGTTTTAAAGAGGTAAATGAAATAATTTTACCCAGAAATAATTTCTATATAAAAAGTATCATTTTAAATATATATATATTTCTACCTATTTGTTGGGTTACCTGTTCGGGTTTTCCAATATAGGATATAAAGGTAGATAGGGTAGTGGTGTGTGTAACACGACTACAAATAGTTAGAATTTGAGTGTTGAGGTTGGAAGTGTATCTGTCGAGACTGTAGACCTAATACTGTCTCGAGTAAGCTTTGCTGTGGTGAAGGATTTTATCGATCTCCGAAGGAAACTGTAATGGTTCGGAGTTTATCTTTGAAGTGTGGATGAGTAGAGTTGGATCTGTCGATGAGGCAGAAGCGAGTGATGGTACCTTGATACCTCAGGTAATAGTAGCTGTATGATGAGATACAGTGACGATGGATGTTCCTGAAGATGTTTTCTTTGGAACAAGATTAAGGAAGTGTGAATGCTTCGGTGTTGTGGCTGAGTTCAGCATGAAGTTCTGCTTTGGTTTGGAGTCCGAGTTTCTCGAAGAGCTTTGGATAAGAGCATCAGTGTCAGCAGTGCAGCTCGGAGTGTTCTATGATGGCAGGAAGTTTTCTGGATGAGCAGTTTTTCTGGAAGTGAAGTTCAGAAGCAGCAGAGTGGATCCATTTCTTAGATGGATTGGATAGTTAAGTTGAGCTGTTCTGATTTTTAATTTTTAAAAGAGGAACAGTTTTCTTTGGAATTAGGCTGGGTTGATCGCAAAAGTGACTTGCGATTGTCTGAGTGTTCTCTTGGGTTGTCAGAATTTTTCTGGATGTCTTCAGAGAAGTCAGAAGTTTGTCCGCATCTGAAGATTGAGTTTTCTTATCGATTGGATTCCAGGAGTGATACCTGTAGTTCAGTCTAGTGGAAGGATGTTTCCTAGAGATGGAGTTGGTGAAGCAGCTCAAGTTTTGCTGGAGTATCTGAGTTTTCTTTATGGATCAGTGAATCTTATTTCTGGAATGAGTTGTCCAGCCTATGCTTGTGTTCTACCTCAGATCAGAGTTGAGCAGCGAAAGTAGTTTGGAGTGTATCTCTGGATGGGAGAAGTAAGTTTGGAATCTACTGATGTTGTGAAGTAGAGTTATGTTTGGATCTCGTCTGTGTTCTGATTTGGATAAGTAATTGGTCTACTTGGTTGAATTGTCAGTTTGGATAACTGGAATTCATTGTGTTGTACGTATCTCTAAGGGAATACGTATTTGATCTATCTCTGGTTTTAGAATCTGCAGTTTTGGGAAGTTTGGAAGTTGAGTCAGACTCGTCTGTAGTCTGATAGTCTGTTTAGTTCTGTAGATCTAGATGTGTAGGAGATCTATAGCTTAATAGTTTAGATTGTTTGTAGAGCGAGTATCCCGGTATATATATATACTTGGGGAAACTCGAGGAATTTTATCTAGAATTTAGTCTAGATAGTTAGAATTGTTTGATTGGATGATTTGGTTGCTATGGTTGTTAGCATATGGATGATAGTATATGCTTGTGTTTTGAATTTAAATCTTTAATAAGATTATTAAATTACCTTTGTTTAAATTTCGGGGACGAAATTATTTTAAGGGGGGAGGAATGTAATATCCCGGAAATTTTGACAATATCAATTTAATAATCTGTTTAATAATTAAATTGATATTGATGATCTTTGATAATAAAATTTGAATTTAATTTAATAATATGATTAAATGGGTATTTAATTGGTGATTTTATCTTTTAAAAAGTTAATAAGATATTTTCTATTTGAATATATACATATTTATTTATATATATATTGTAAATAGAAGCTTTGGTAAATTGGAAATTTATATTTAATTTAATCTGGACTTTTCAAAGATAATTAAATAAGTAATTTTATAGTTTTAAAATACTTCAGGTAAATATTTTAATTGGTTAAGATATATTTTTCTTAAGTTTAAATAAATAAGATTTACAAAAATGGTTTGTTTTATTTCTTTTTAAATATTTCTTGATAATATAATCTCTTGTTTAAATTATAAAATATGTTATTTTCAAATAATAAGTATAATGTATTATTTTTAATATGTATGAATTTTAATGCTAAAAGGAATTGTTATTTTAAATTGAATAAATAGTGTATGTAAATATATATAACTTGACTTTTAAATTGAATCTTAGGATTTAATTTAAATTGAATTTGAAATTTAAGTTTTGAAATTCAAAAGAATAAATATTTAAATTGTTGGATATTATAATATTTGTATAAACTTTTATTTATAAATATAATTAGCTTTTGTTTTTCTTTAAAAAGAAATATATATAGATAAGTGTTTAAATAAATAAGAAAAGGCATTTTATTTACATTTAAAAATAAATAAAAATATGAATAATTACTTAAAAGACATGTGTCTTTATCTAAAGCCTTGTTTTAACATGTGTAATGTAAGTAATCAATGTTTATGACAAGTGTCTTATTTATTTTCTTTTTCTTTTATTTTTATAAAATCACAATTTACTTACATATATACATTTGCATTTCTCTATTCCATTCTTTCTATTCTCCCTTTCAAAACAAGATAAACTCCTTTCTCTAATACAAATCTGAAAACCAAATCAGTAATCCCTATTTCTCAAACAAAGTATGTTCATATTCAAATCAAAAATCTAAAATCTGGAGTTAGAAATCAAATTGCCTCAAACCAAAATTTATACACTTCTCAAAACAAAATCTGAGATCAGTAAGCATCTTCCTCAAACCAAATTCATCAATCTGTAATCAAGTTCCCAAATCAAAAACTAAGGCCTGCAAACATCTTCATTTTTCAATCTGGAATCAACTCAAGAAAGCCAGCCTGCAATTCTTTTTCAAAGCCTGCATGTTCTTTAGTCCGGAAGAAATTCTGGAATCTAAGCAACACACATCTCAACAAACAAGATGTTATCATGCATGCAAGACTCAGTAGCCAACATTCAGTTTAAAGGTTTCAAAATCAAAAACTATTTCAAAAGAATTAAGCTCTGTTCTCTGCTTTTTAAAAGGTGAGTAACATTTTTACTTAAATTAACTTAGGAATTATGTTTGCATGCTTAATTCTATGATTGTTAATTCCTTTATTTCAGCGACCTAAAACTTCACGACCTAAGAGAGTTTGCGACCTAACGAAGTCACGACCTAGGGAATTTTGCGACTTAGTGAAGCTACGACCTAAGCTACAGGAACGTCACGACCTAAGAAAGACGCGACCTAAGAATGTCACAACCTAACTCGTTGAAGTGATCCAGCAACCTACGCCTTAAGGAAGCTGCGACCTAAGGAAGCTACGACCTAAGGAAGCTGCGACCTAAGGAAGTCGCGACCTAAGGAAGTTGCGACCTAAGGAAGCTGCGACCTAAGGAAGTCGCGACCTAAGGAAGCTGCGACCTAAGGAAGTTAAGACCTAAAGAAGTCCGCGACCTAAGAGGCTCTGCGACCTAAGGGAGTCAGCGACCTAACTATCTCAAGAACTTCGCGACCTAACAGTGTTGCGACCTAAAGGAGTTAGCGACCTAACTACTGAAGATGCTTGCGACCTAAAGCCTGAAGTGATCTTGCGACTCAACAGCCTAACTAGCTAAATGTAGAGAAGGGGATGCGACCTACTATAGGTCGTTCACGACCTACTACTTGCTCAGATGGAAACAGAAGCAACTCAATCAGGCTGCCTTCCCTAAGTCGCATATGGATTGCGACCTATCTTAGGTCGCTCGCGACCTACGACCTAACTTAGGTCGTACGCGACCTAAGACTTAGGAGAATTTCCAGAGTCCAAACCAGCCTCTATAAATACCCCACCACTTCTAACTTGAGGGGGACTTTTTTTTTTGGGGCAATTCATTTCTTCAAGCATCCATGCTCTGCTGCACTGAAGATTCACTCAACAAATAAAGATCTTCCAACTCTCAAGGCACTACAATGAGCTTCGTGAAGAACTCCATTCATCCGATACGGATTTAGCAAGATTCATGACTGAAGATTGAGCTAGTAGTCTAGATTGTTGTGTGATCAAGTTATATTGTATTTTACAAGTGATTTGTATTGAATTGTAACTGAATCAGCAATAAGAGACTATAAAGTGGACGTAGGCTCAATTACGGGCCGAACCACTATAAATCCGTTGTTCATTTACTGCATTTCTGCTATTTTCCTGCTTAATTTCTGTTCCCGTCACACGGGTGGTGCTTTCACGATCTTATTAGACACACCGGGTGTTATCGTTCATATTTTAACGTTAACATTTTGGTGCTTTCACTGAGAATTGAACTCAGGCGATCATCCACCGTTGCTTCGCAAAGATTCATAAAAAGAACCTCTCTTAAAAACCAGATCCGAAATAATGGCTCCTGGAAGAAGAGGTAGACCTATCAGATCCGGAAATGCTCACGAAGGAACTTCCGCTTCCCCAATAACAGACCAAGCAACTCCAACCGTTGGAGTCACCAGGGCTGAATTGGATGACGCAGTTTATGGATTATACCAACAAATTGAAACTCAAAACGCTTTGATGATGGATAGATTAACTGCTCTGCTCGGGGCAAATCGTCAACCAGAAAACCATCGAACTACTCTTCCTGAAATGCCACCTTTCCAAGCTGATGGTTCTATGCCGCAACCAACTTGTCATGAGCATATGCCCGGGCAAAATTCCGAGGGAAGAACTAATGCTTGCCCGGAGGTGTCTTTGAACAATAAAGAGTATCTGTCTGAAATGGTTGGCCACATCATGAAAGAGAGCATGCAAAGGGAAGAGGATGAGGCTGACTGGGGATTTGCGCCAAGCAGAACTCCGTTTACTGAAAGGATCTTAAGAGCAGAGTTTCCAAGGAAATTTGCACCTCCTACTATCCAAGCTTATAGGGGAACCAGTGACCCTAATCATTTCCTCTACAAGTACGATTGGCATATGACTGGTGCAAGAGCATCAGACGAGATCAAGTGTCGATACTTTCCGGTATACCTAGAAGGTGTGGCTTTACTTTGGTTCACAAAGCTTCTAGTTCGGTCTGTAGATAAATTCTCCGACTTAACGCAAAAGTTTAAAGAACAGTTCAGATTGTATGCTTCAAAGGCTAAGGATATAATGTCACTGTCTAACCTTGAACAAGCGCCCGGAGAATCAATCAAATCTTTCTTGAGCCGTTTCAATATAGCTTTAGCCGAAGTAGAAAATGCAGAACCACGCATGATCCTGACTTATTTGATGAGAGCCATTGATAAATCGAGTGAATTTGGGATATGGTTAAAGATGAAAGAACCGAACTCGCTTGATAAATTTTATAAAAAGGCCGATGAGTTCATTCGCCTTGAAAGCCTTTCTTCAACATCGAAAGTGGTTACTGCCCAGATTGATAATGACAATGTCCCACCTAAGAAAAGAGAATCTGAAAGTCAGAAAAGAGAGAATGAAGGAGGAAAAAGCCAGAGAAATGAAAAGAAACCTCGCCGCTTTAATCCTTCGGACTTTACTCCTTTAACTGATACACCAAGAAATATCTTTTTTGCAACAAAGGACGTTGTCAGATATCCTAAGCCACCTGAGATGACGAGAGGGGCAAAGCGTAATGGAAAATTCTGCCAATTTCACAATCAGCCTGGCCATGACACTGACCAATGTCGCCAATTAAAGAAGGTGATTGAAGAATTGCTAGAGCAGGGTAAACTCCAACAATACGTTAAGAGAAGCGGAGCCGATCCAACCTCATCCACTCGGGATCAACAACACCATACCCATCAATCCGATTCTCACAACAACACTTCAGTGCAAGATTCAGAAAAGCTTGTCATTAATGCTATCACGGGGGGACCATACCCAGCAAGCAGAAGTTGGGATGACTACTAATCACTCACAAAACTGCGACTGGGGCATCTCTCGCTTTCTCTGACATGAAAATCCAAAAGCTATGAATCAAGCACAAATGGAAATCCAGCTTGGAGATTCTGAAACAACAATAACTAGCATTCATTTTTACTTAACAGCATTGCTTGAATTTGTAAAGATAATGATAGATGTGTAACTTCTGCATTGTAAACCGCTGAGAAATCAGCGTGACTCAATAATGAAAAACTATGCATTGTGTTTTCTGTTATAAAATGCCTGTTATATTTCGATGTGTAAATACTCTAAATGTATTGCTAAAATATCGATCTAATACTGCAGGTCATTAAAGCAAAGCTCACCCATCGCAAAGCTAAGCGAGCCTTACAAATCATTTAGCAAATTTCAAGCAACAAAAATTTCAAACTCGAATCCCATACAAGAGGAACTTCACATAAAAAGTTGACGGCTCCACTAGGTCAAGCCCTCGTTAACTGGTTGCGATCGTTGATGTAAAAAAGGCATCCAACCAAATAACTTGCGTTTACTCTGTGGAGTCATTCAACAGTGAAGTCTACTTCTTCGGATAAAGCAATTTTCTTGCAAAAGAAAGGAACACGCGCTTGGAAACGATGATAAAGGATCGTAGATTGGCGGATGATGATACAACATGAGCAGGCAAACATGGAAGCAGCCAAAGGAAGGTATGCCTCTCAACAGGAAAGCAGGTAGATCCACTAAAGGGATACCTTCCCAAGCAGAAGGAATAAGACCCTCGCTGGCTGATTGTGATGCATCCGATCAGGCAGCTTGTGTCCATCCCATGGATCTACTTGCCCCTAAGACGCAACCTTCCTGGCACACCAACCAACTGATGCTCCTTCCCAAGGGTCAACAAAGCCCTCTAACGAGGCACGCCAATAAATGGAGAGCTTTCCTCAATCAAAAAGATCGGTGGGACTACCAAAAAGGGGCACCTTGTTAATCGATTGCGATCGTTTGTACAAACAAACATCCAATCGAACGACTTACGCTTGTCCCGTGGACCCCTCCGACCATGAGAAAGTAACTTCCAGGCAATCACAAGCCCTCTTCGGAGGCACAAGCCCTCTTCGGAGGCACAAGCCCTCTTCGGAGGCACAAGCCCTTTTCGAAGGCACATTTCACCCGTGTAGAAGTGCAAACTGCTTCTCTTCGGAGACCCACTTTACCAGTGATGAAATGCTAAAAAGCCCTTTTCGGAGGCACATTTCACCCGTGTAGAAGTGCAAAATGCCTCTCTTCGGAGACCCACTTCACCAGAGATGAAATGCCAAAACTGCTTCTCTTCGGAGACCAAAACTGCTTCTCTTCGGAGACCAAAACTGCTTCTCTTCGGAGACCAAAATCGCTTCTCTTCGGAGACCAAAAGACCTCTTCAGAGGCGTACTTCACCTTGCTTGAAGTACCAAAAATAAACCCTTTACTGGGACACAAAAAATCAAAACCTTCTTCAGAAGCTCATTTCACTGTGCAGGAAAATTCACTTTCAAACAAATAAAAGTGATCATTCCCAGAAGTCGAAGTGTTCTTCAGGAAGAAAAAGAAAATAAAGATTTCTCCAAAGACAAGATATACTCTATTTAAAGCAGAATAATTCTTCCCTGAAAAAGTGGAAAGTTATTCTCTAAAATAAGAGTATCGGTCTTGTGAAATCAAGAAATATTACAATATACTTGTGGTATGGGGGCAACATTATACAATTCAGTTACATTAATAAAAGTAATATACAAGCAACATACCACAAGTTCATTGCAATATCACGTAATAAAGATGTGGAGTAAATGCGTTCTTGAAACACAGACAAAAAATTTGTACAAGTAAAAAGAATCGTTTACTCTACACTTCAAATGAAAAACAGATGTATTCCTACATACACAAGGATTTGTACAAGAAAAATATCTATTTATTTCAACACTATGAGAAATTTTTACATTGTACAGGTTACAAAAAGAAGCGGAGACCGGTATCCGCACAATCCCCGGTCAATACAAAAAGCAGAAAATGCAAAATCAAACTCATTTCCCCTTCTTCCCACCCTTGGAGCTTTTACCCGGCCTGGTAATTAGCTTCGTAGGCCGCATCGGAGAAGAAGGAGAAAGAGACTCAGCCGGATCAATCTCTGCCTCATCCCCAGCAGCAGAAGAACTCTTCTTTCCTTTCTTCGAAACCACACGTTTCCCCTTCTTCTTGGAAGAAGACTCACTCCCCGGAGCAAGAAATGTAGAAAGCTTTGTGTCATAATCAAAAGACTGCTCCGGGGTCTTCTCGCTATCTTCCAGACCTTCTACCTTCTGTTCTTCGGAAGCAAGTGGTTCGTCTAAACCTTGAAGGGCTGCTATTGGTTCTTCCTGTGAACATGGTTGAGAAGCTGGAAGAGATGTAACTTGAGAAGGAGGAGGAACGACAGTTGAAGAAGGAAGAATTGGTGCAGTTTCCGGCACGACTGCTGCATAATAAATGAAATCAAAATCAGTATTCTCCGAGAAAAGAGAAGACCGTGAATCGTCAAAGTTACCTGGAGAAGCCAGTTTGGCAAGATCAATCTCAAATTCCCGAGCCTGAAAGTCCTTCATTGCCTCCTCTTCTGTAGGAGTGGTCACAACTGGAGGTGAAGGATGAGAGCTGGAATCCATAATGTTTGCATCAGCCGAAGTGGAAGCATGAACAGGGGCAGTTAAAAGAGCTTCTTCTTTTGAGAGTTCTTCTCCCAATGATTCAGCCAGTGCCCTAGCAAGCTGCTCCTTCCCTCTAACCAGAGCGGCGCGAGCCTCATCATCAAGATAGCGAGCCTTAAATTTTGCTTCCTCAAATTTTGCTTCATCATAGCCGGCACCTTTAAACATATCTAGTGCGGCCTCCCACACTTCCGCCAGGGTGATTTCATAATCTGGACCCAGAAAAGCAAGGCTCCCACGACCCAGAACGCAGTGTAAATAAAAGTCGAATAAGGTAGAACTGATGCTTGCTTTCGTTGCCTCATGTGACTGTTCAGCCGCTTCTTTTTCGGCAATGGCAGCAACCCTACCAGTAATAGCCTCATCACGAGCTGCCTCAGCTTTAGCGAATTGAGACTTCAATAACTCAATCTCCACGTTCTGGGAGGTGACTTTTGCCCGCAGTTCGGCGTTCTCTGCGCGATACTTCTCATTGACATGCTGTTCGGCGGCAAGCTTCATTTCTACGTCTCTTTGTGCAGCATGTGCATCCCGCACTTGCTTCTGAAAAACTTCTTCTTTTTGAGTATATGATGCAGAAGAAGAAGCGAGATTTTCCTTAAGCTGCTTAACTTCAGACGCAAGCTTTGCATTGTCGTCTGCGATGCTCGTCATCTCCGCGTCATGCTGCTTACGCCATTTGTCCCATTCTGATTTATCGTTCTCCATGGTTATCATCGCCTCAAGGTTAAGATGGTTGACCCTTTGAAGTTCATCAACCAACTTCTGCCATCCAGACATTCTTTCAATATCAAGCTTGACAGCGTCAACATTTCTCAGCATTGCCTGTTTATCAATGGGAACCAAATCTAAGTCAAAACGGACTCCTCTTAGACACCAATTCGGAAATCGACTCTGAAGCGTTGGAGGGCCGTCTTTAACTTGATATTGTGGCCTGTTAATGATGGTTTGAATGTCAGATTCCTTTAGAGGAGGAGAACCGGCCGGAATGTCAGAAGAAATGGGAGCGTTAGTCTTCTCAGAAATAGCAGACGCGTCACTTGGCTTAGACCGTTTGCTCGATTCATCAGTAATTTGAGTCTTCCCTTTGTCATCATAAGATTTTCGCTTATGAGAATCGTAGGTTCTGTAAGAAGAATCGTATCGATCAGCATCTCTTCTTCTCTGACGCTGCTCATAATCCCATTTTTCTTGAGCCTTCCTTTGGGCCCGTTCCTCATATGTCTCTCTCTGGTCACCAAGATATTTCCTGAAGTCATAGGATCCACGGCCTCCATGGCGCTGAAATGAGTCATAATATGAGCCGGAGCGCCCCATCGGAGAATCTGAAAACGGAAAAGAAGTAAAGTTTAGAAATTTCCAGAAAGAAAGAGTAAATGCTTATAAGTGCTCAAATCCTAAGTGTGTGTGGCGTGTGGGCTATGCGCGTCGGGCTACAAACCACTTTTTTGTGTGGAAGTGGTGACGACTTGTATAGAAGGCGTTGTGGTTTGTTGCAAGGAAGAAGTTGCTTCGATAACAGGAGGGACCACTTTAGAAACATCATCTTTAAAGAGCTCCTGAGAGGTTATCATAATGTCGCTCAGACTGTCAAAAGTATCATCGCCATGGTGCATGGGAGAATTATCTTTTTCAACTTCCACCTCAGCCATCTTTTCAAGAGTGTGAAGATTTTCCTCCTCTTCAAAAACCGGGGCAAGTCCTAGCTTACCGGGCGATCCAGCAATGACGGTAGAAGTAGAACACTTTGCCAATGAAGTCTCAGCGGTAAGATCTTGCGGCAAAAGTTCTTTAGCAGGAACAGGGGCATCTGATTCCTCAGTAGGAGAATTAGGGACTTCATGTGGCCGAGTGGAACGGGAAGGATGTAAGAGTCCAAATTCGTGGAGGAACTCATCTCTCAATAGAAATTGAACACTCCTCTCTTCAGCATTCACGGCACTCAAAGTATCTAAAATTAATTTGTGACTGGTATCTCGAAGTGGAGGAGGAAGTGCTGCAAAAAGAAAGAATGGAGTTAAGCATTTGACAGTTCGAGTTCTGGAAAGTCTTAAAAACAAATCGGAAAGAGACAATCTTACTTCCGACTCTCCAGATAGCATAAAATCCCGGAGGACAGCGGACATAAAAGAATTGAGTCAAGAACCCATGGGCACTTTCGGGCAAGTCCAGAACTAATTTACGGTTCCTGGCACTCCTCACAAGTGTAATAGAAGGATGATCTTTGTTCTTTGCAAATGTGCACAAGAAGCGAATTTCGGCAAAACTGGGGAAACGGCCCAACGTTCTCCTGAAAAGCACGCACAGTCCTAGCAGAATGGAGTATCCATTAGGGTGCAATTGAAAAGGGGAGATAGATAGCCGAAGGAGAAGTTCTCGAAGACAATCATTAAAGGGCGGAATAGCTCCGCTCAAGCACATCTGACGATTCACAGCGACAAAGCCAAGAGGCGGCCTGTCAGCAGTGTCGCTTGATCCAGGAAGTAAAGCATCTGTTTCGGCAATGCCAAATTGGATGCACAATTGTCTGAAGACCTTGTGGCTCAGAGTAGTGGAAGTCCGTTCCGGAGGGTCGTTCAGTGGAGTAGCAATTGGAAAAGCTTCTCCAGCTATTTCCAAGTCTTCCTGTTGAGATGCCATTCTACACAAGGAACTGGACGATCAAATATTAAGGTGCACGTTTCCTAAAGAAGAGTGAAGTGTTGTGCAAAACTAACGCAATAACAGGCAAATATAAATGAAACTAAATTAGTTGATACTTGTCAATTATAAAGTTTCGGGGCTTGATATCTTAAGTCCGAGAACAGTGTTGTGTTGATGCAAATAAATCAGCTTTAGTTGATCGTTTCAATTTTGCTTTAATACTTCACTTAGATTTGTTAGTTCGCAGCATTTTATTCCCGAAGTTCATTTAGGTTTGTTATTCTTTGTCGACTAATCTGTCATTCGATGTGGGCAATCAATGGCAGTATATTCGTCCCATTTTTTCTGTGAATACTGCTTTTAAACAGGTTATCAGCATTAAAGTTAAGGCGATCTGAAAAGAAGTGCAACGAAGTCTAAAACAATTCAAATTCAAAAAATCAGCCAAATTCTGCTTAAATTTCTAAGTTCTAGGTCGTTCACGACCTAACATAAGTCGGAGCAATATTAAGTCGTGCTGTCCAGTTTGAAGTGTTCAGGGCTTTACAAATTTGTTTCAAGTACTAGGTCGTTCAGCGACCTAACATAAGTCGGGGCATATTTAGGTCGCACAATGTAACTAGATCAAGGCAATGCAATTTACTCCATGTCCTAGGTCGCGTACGACTTAGCATGGGTTGAGAATCCTTAGGTCGCAAAAGAGGTTGGTCAGCTTCATTTTAGTTGCAGATGTTTTTTAGATCGCAAGACTTAGGTCGCCAAGAACCTTACGACCTAACTTTTAAAGCCATCCAGATCTGCTAGGTCGCTAGCGTCTTCTCCAAACAATCCTACTGATCCAATAACCCGATACTGCTAGTATAAAGAAAACGATTCATCCTCTTCTTGGATCCCATTCATCTCTACATACCAACCGAATCGCCCATTAAATCAATTTCAAGTTCTTCGATTCATTACAAACGTTACCGTGCATTCACGAATCATGTTAACATGTCGATCGTGACAATCATTCAAAAAACGAAACACAAATGCATGGAATTAAACTTGAGTTAGACAACATAAACTCGTAATTGGGCGGCGATTAGGGTGGAATGGAGATCGAAACTCACTTACGTAGTTTGATAGAAAGGATGAATCGTCGTTTAAACAAGTTGAATTCTCTCTTGGGGGTTCAAAGATTTGTCGATAGCAACGGGAAATTAGAGCAGAAGGATTAGGAGGAAGAAGGCGACTTAACAGTTTATATGGGCTGAGAATGGAAGGCGAATAGGCACGAAGTTTTAGGTCGTCCACGACTTAGCAAGGTTGAATCGAAGTATACGACCTATGGCATAGTCATATACCTCGAGGGGCAAATGTTAATTCCTTTATTTCAGCGACCTAAAACTTCACGACCTAAGAGAGTTTGCGACCTAACGAAGTCACGACCTAGGGAATTTTGCGACTTAGTGAAGCTACGACCTAAGCTACAGGAACGTCACGACCTAAGAAAGACGCGACCTAAGAATGTCACAACCTAACTCGTTGAAGTGATCCAGCAACCTACGCCTTAAGGAAGCTGCGACCTAAGGAAGCTACGACCTAAGGAAGCTGCGACCTAAGGAAGTCGCGACCTAAGGAAGTTGCGACCTAAGGAAGTCGCGACCTAAGGAAGTTGCGACCTAAGGAAGCTGCGACCTAAGGAAGTCGCGACCTAAGGAAGCTGCGACTTAAGGAAGTCGCGACCTAAGGAAGTTGCAACCTAAGGAAGTTAAGACCTAAAGAAGTCCGCGACCTAAGAGGCTCTGCGACCTAAGGGAGTCAGCGACCTAACTATCTCAAGAACTTCGCGACCTAACAGTGTTGCGACCTAAAGGAGTTAGCGACCTAACTACTGAAGATGCTTGCGACCTAAAGCCTGAAGTGATCTAGCGACTCAACGGCCTAACTAGCTAAATGCAGAGAAGGGGATGCGACCTACTATAGGTCGTTCACGACCTACTACTTGCTCAGATGGAAACAGAAGCAACTCAATCAGGCTGCCTTCCCTAAGTCGCATATGGATTGCGACCTATCTTAGGTCGCTCGCGACCTACGACCTAACTTAGGTCGTACGCGACCTAAGACTTAGGAGAATTTCCAGAGTCCAAACCAGCCTCTATAAATACCCCACCACTTCTAACTTGAGGGGGACTTTTTTTTTTTGGGCAATTCATTTCTTCAAGCATCCATGCTCTGCTGCACTGAAGATTCACTCAACAAATAAAGATCTTCCAACTCTCAAGGCACTACAACGAGCTTCGTGAAGAACTCCATTCATCCGATACGGATTTAGCAAGATTCATGACTGAAGATTGAGCTAGTAGTCTAGATTGTTGTGTGATCAAGTTATATTGTATTTGACAAGTGATTTGTATCGAATTGTAACCGAATCAGCAATAAGAGACTATAAAGTGGACGTAGGCTCAATTACGGGCCGAACCACTATAAATCCGTTGTTCATTTACTGCATTTCTGCTATTTTCCTGCTTAATTTCTGTTCCCGTCACACGGGTGGTGCTTTCACGATCTTATTACACACACCGGGTGTTATCGTTCATATTTTAACGTTAACAGTGATAATTGTGTTGTGGTGTGAATGTTTATAGATGATTCTGCATATACATGAATGTATATAGCTGTGCATGTTGTTTTGTATCAGTGTGTCCCTGTTTTCTTGTAATTCTAGGCTCCTGTTTTTGATATAAAATCATTATCCCATGATCTAGAGTTGATTTGGATTTAATATTTAAACAAAATATGTTTGATTTATCATATACTTATGTTAAAAAGTTTAATTAAGTCAAACTTTTAGTCTGAGTGTCTCTGTAACCAAAATAACATTGCATGTTATATAAAAGTAAAAATTCAAACTTTGTAATTTATAAATTCAGGTTTATAAATTGAATAGATAAGTTATAACATGATTTTTAACATTAAAATCATAACTTTTAGTTTAGTATTAAAGGAACAGTTCTGGGTTAAACTAAATATGAAGTTTTGGGTAATTCTGGTGATCTAGATGGTTTGGGAAGTCGAGTTTCTTTCTGAGGATAGTAGAGTGATCGAAGATGTAAGAAAAATTATTGGAAATTAAAATAGAGTAGTGAGGCAGTAGTGATTTAGAGTTTAAATTTATAAACCTAGTTTTACTGGGTTAGGGAAAAATGATCACCACGGTTTATTCTAGTGATCGAGTGTTTCAGGGCTTTGGGTAAGGGAAGGTTTGGGTTTGACGAAGACATGATCGGAATTCCAGAACCTCTGGTGATCGGGATTTCGAAGACGAGGGATTGTTGACAGGCTTTTGGAGGTAGGCTGTGTTCCAGTTTGGTGTTCGAAGTCTCGATTTCAAATTCGCGAATAGATCGAAGAGGTGATGATCATAGATTGGTTGGTGGATGAACGTCGACTGGTGGGAGATGTCGTCGATGGCCGGAGTTGAAGAAGATGACCGTGCACGTGCACGCGATCGAATGTCTGGGTGAAGTCTGGTTTGAACAGGAGAAGACAACTCGAGTTTCTCGAGTTTGTTCGTGTGAGACTCGGAGTTTTTGAATGGGCGACTCGAAGTAAAATTGTAAAAGCTCGGGTAAATTCTGGGTGAAGTCTGGATTTTGAGGAGAGAAAGGTCTCGAGAGATTCGAATTTTCTTACGGGTGAGACTCGGGGAATTTAGGGTTGCGACTCGAAGTGTTTTAGTGGAGACTCGAGTACTTTTATGTGTTGCCAGGTTTTTCAAAAGCCTGTTAGTTTAAATTTTAAACTGAATTTAAATGGTGAAGAAATATTAGGACAGGAATTTGAAATCAAAATTTTAAAATATGGATTCAAGTTTAGTTTTGAATCTTAGATTTAAGATAAATAAGTTTTATAAATTCAAATGTTTTAATAAGTTTAAATGTTTGTTAAATTTAAATGTTTTGAAATTAAAAAGGGATTTGTTTAAATCTTGTAAAATTTCTTTTATAAGAAAAATATTATTTATCATTTAAGGTTTTAAAATTAATTTTAAAACTTGTTGAAGTTAAATTATAAGTTAATGATTTGTATGCATTTAATAATTAGAGTAATTAAATGGATAATTAATTTATCTAATAAATTAATGAAATAAATAATTACTTAAAAGTAATTAAAGGTTTAACCTTAAAGATTTAAGATTAATTATTTTTAGAATAATTAACTTGTAATTAAGATTCATTAATTAAATAGGATTTGATTTTAATTAATGATTAAGATAAATTAACTAGGAATGATTAATTTATAATTAAGGATTATAAGTTAGAATATTAATTAATGATTAAGAATTAATTAATAAAGTAATTAAATATTAATTAAGTTATGGATAACACTTAATTAATTAAATAATTAGAGATTGATTAATTGGTTATTAAGATTTATTAATTTAGAATTAATAATATTAATATAAGTTAATTACTTAAGGAAAGTAATTAAATAATAGTTAATGAGGTCATTAACTATGGGTTATTAAATAATGAATTAATAGGATTAATTTTGATAATTAATTAGTTTAATTAATTTAAGAATAATCATTTATGAAATTGTTTAAATGTAATTACTTATTGGAAGTAATTAAGAATTAATTACTTATTATAATTAATTGAAGTTAATTTGATTTAGTTAAATTAATTAATTAAGTTTAATTAATTTAGAATAATCAAGAGATGATTTGATAATAATTACTTAATGTAATTATTAAGGTAAGATTATTTAGGGAAGTAAATAATAAAATAATTACTGGAAGTAATTAGTTGAATAAATGATTTTATTAATAGAAGTAATTTGAGTTAATTACTTTGAATAATTAATCAAGGGATTAATTAAGAAATTAATTAAGGAGTAATTAATTTAGTTAATGAAAGTAATTAAGGGTAATTAATTACTGATTGAAGATTAATCAAGGGTGATTAATAAATGTTGTTTAATTAAAGGTTAATTACTTAATGTAATTAATTTAATTAAGTAATTAATAATTAAGTTGTAATTAAGGATCATTAATTAATATAATTAATGATGTAATTAAGATTGGTTAATTAAGTAATAATTAATAAATGAAGAAATTAATCAATGTAATTAATTAAGGATTAATGTAATTAATTATAGTTGATTAAGTTAATTAATTTTAGTTAATTAATTAATGATGTAATTAAAGGTTAATTACTATAAGTGATTAAGGATAATTAATTTGAGTAATTAATTAAAGATAAATTACTTGGATGTAATTAAAAGATAATTAATCAAAGATGATTAATTAAAATGAAGTATTAGAGGATAATTAATTAATTGATTGTAATTAATTAATGGTTAAGTAAGAAGGATTTATAAAATGAAGTAATTAATTTAATTCAATTTAAATTAAGATGATATAAATCATTACTTATGAATGGGTGTTAGTATTGGATACTTGACTTTGATTGATATCTCTGATGAGATATATGCTGTGTGATATGGATGTTAGTTGAATTGTATGGATTATCTGATAATGTTGATTATCTGTTATCTTCCTTTGTGAATAAAGATAATGAATTTAATTGTTTTAACCTTTAAAACAACTTGGCCTTAAAAGATACGCTTTGGATTTCGATGAGACCGGGATCGGGTTTCCGTATACCGGATTTCCAAGTCTGGAGACCCGAATACCACATCGATCCAAATTAACGATAGGTCGTGAATCAAGTGAAGATGAAGATTCAGAGTGCAAGGGTTATTGTCGTTAACTCTGAGGGTGATTCCAAAACTAGTGTAACGAGATAATGCCTTCGGTTTCGTTCGAACCCGGAACGAACTTGTATGGATTGAATGCTTTCAGCACATCGTTAGGCGGACGATGAGCATTCTAAGTGATATGTTCTGATTAAAGGTAATCGTAACCTCAAGCTCATCAACCGGGAATGGCTAAAACAGGGGAGGTGCAGCAAGGTTAGTGGGTAGCACCCAAGTAGGACAAGGTTACCTCTGTCTAGATGTCCCTTTCTATTTTCGACTTAGTGGTGCGGTTGCTGATCCCAACCGTGAGGTATCTTGTGCGGGAATTATCCAGTAAGGGATGTTCCGACCTTGTGTTGCAGGGGATTGGGAGTGATCTTCGGTACGGTGATCTAGGCCACGTACTGTGACGGGCGGTACCCCAGTAGCCCTGCCATTGTATGGAAACCCATTCTTCCTACGACACCCTACGGTTTTGATTGTATAACCCACTTTGTTGGCTAGTATGCTGGAATTTAATAATGTAACAATTTCAGCTATTTCTTATTTACTTGAAAACCCTAGACCCTATTATAATACAATCGAATTTCCTATCAAATGTTTTGGTTAGCGTAAGGTAAAAACTTACCCATGTTTATTTGTGGGGAGTCTTACGTGATACCTTTTCTTTCAAAAGGTTTTGAAGTTAAACAAGTTTAACCTGTTACTCACACCAGACCCATGTCTGACCCAAGTTGTTTATTTCTGTTTTATAAACTCTTGGGTACTCAAATTTTTACGAGTAGCCAAGGGATTCAGGTTAGCCTTGACGAGTAATCTGGAGGAGCAATGGAGCAGGAGGCTTCAGCGTTGTAGATATAGATAGTAGTTTCCGCTGTGTTGATCTTGTTTAGATCTTTGTTTTGTATTGAGATGTAATAACTAGACAGATGTTTATAACTGTCTAGTATATGATGTGAATCTGTGTAACTCTGATAAGTGTTGTATATGATACTATGTAATATTTATGTGATATAATATATTTTGTTCGTTTCCGCTGTGAGTATTTTTGTTTGTTTTCTTTTCTCTTCTTTTCTCTTTTCTATCCCTTTCTTTCTTATTAATGATGCGTCATTCTGTGGAATGAGTGGCGGGTCATTACAATAGTGGTTTGTAGCAAGTTTTTCAGTGGGAGGTGTGAATGGTGAGGAGGCTGACGTTGACTGAGGCCTTTGGTAGGAGAGAAGTAAGGGGTGTTGATGGTGGAAAATGGTTGTACTATGGTTATTGCAGTTGTACAGAGAAAGAGATGAAGTTGTATTATGGAGATATGGTTGATGACAGGGGGTTTGGTGGTTGATAGACTGGTGATGTATGAGTTGCTAAATGTGGCAGCCGGAGGATGTCAGGGGTCAAGGGGAAGGTTAGGTGTATGTTTGGGTATGTAAGGAATGTGGAAACAGGGGTGACTGTTAATATGTAGTGTTGTTTGATGTTAATGGTGTAGTAGTGGAGGGATGTTGGATTGGTGATGAAATGGGGTTTCGACTGTGAATTGAAGGAGGGGTCAGAGGAGTTTCGATGTGCAGCAAGTAGAAGGTTGGTTAGATGGTGGTGACAGGTTAGAATGTGAAGACAGGTTTGAGTTGCTTTGTAGCAGGCAGTAGTGGTGGTCAGAAATTTATGGTAATATGGCGTGCAGCAGTGTGCAAGCAGAGGAATGAAAGTAGTTAATGGAGATTGAACTGTGGATGAATGTTTGTAGTTGGAGTGTATTGCAGATTCCAGAAGATAGAGAGGTGTATGGGATGCACAGTTTTGCTGTAAGCAATGGGTTTGTTGACAGTATGGGCAAAAGTATCAACTATTGTAAATGAAAATGAACATTGTAAAGATCAAAACAGAATTTGTAAAATGAAAATGAATTTTTTTTTTGAAATTGTGTAATGCAAATGCTAATGAAAAAGAAACTAGCAAACTACAAACAACAAAATCAAAATGCACACAAGCACACAATTTTTTTTTAAATGTACAAACACACAAAAAAGAAAAACACTAATAAAATCACACAAATAATCCGAAGAATAGAAATTCAAAATCAAAGCAATTCCCCGGCAACGGCGCCAAAAACTTGTTCGTCGATGGAAATTCTATCGGTTTAGAAAATCGTCGAACGAATTTAAATTAAAATATACCGCAAGCGCACGGCGTACACTTTGTAGTACGTGGCGAATACGGGTCGATCTGCAGGGAATTGATGATATTTTAAGATTTTCTATTCAATCAAATTAGACCAAAGAGAGATGAAGTTGTTAACTGCAAAAAAGAAGCTAAAGCTAAAATTAAAATGTGATTTAAAAACTATTAAACTAGAGAACAATTTAGAGGAAAATCCACTCTAATATTTTTGAAAATCAACAAACATAGAATTTATGATCTCTAACTTTGATATTAAGTGAAATAAGTGTTGCATTTATCATAAGTATGGTTTGTTTATGTTATTAATTAACATAACTCAAACCATCAAACTATAATACAACAATTATACCACTTATAATTCGCATGAAAATGAAGCCAAAGCAAAAGTTATTTTAAGTATGCTCTATTTACTATTTTAACTAGTAATATAGATCATCAAATTTCATTTTTACTTTCATTTCAAAATCAAAATTGGATTAGCAAATGATGATGCAACTTGTGTTTATGTTGAATAAGAATAACTCATTTGCAAAAGCAACATAAGCTATCAAACCCACTTGTATAAACTTGCATCAAAATTTACTTTCATGAAGCATAGACAAAGAGATCATAAATCATATAAATGTTGAAATTACATAATATTTGAGAGCTTCATTACCCCTAAATTGAAGGGTTTAGCTACTCATTTGTGGCATTGAAGCAACACTTGTAAATTTCAACATGAAAGAGCAAAGAAATGAAAACTAAGCAAAGGAAGAAAGAGAGATTAACTAGTAACTAATTGCATAAAAATTAAAGCTACACTACTTGCATAAATGTAAATCTAAGCTATGAACATTAAAGGAAAGAGAGCATAGAAATAAACATTAACAATAAAATAAAGAAAAGCATGTAGAAAAGAGAGAAGAAAGAGGCTTGGAAGCCATTTTTATTTCATAGAACATTGAGCTTACAATTTGTTCTCTTAACTTCCTAAGTAAAATAAAAGAGTAGATGATATGTTCATGTACATAAGAGGGCTATTTATACATGCATAAAACCCTAATTCTCTTTCTAGGGAGCTTCCCAAAATACCCTTGAGGTGGTGTAGCCTCCAAGTAATCATTAACATTCAATAATCCCCCACTTAATATGTACATGAAGCTTTAAGTCCTTTTAGCATGTGCTTAGCTTCTAATTGGAAGTTAGGTAAGTGGGTGGGGTCCTCCATGATATTGAACTTGAATTATTTCCTCTTCATTCCTTTGTATTTCCTTGTGCATGCATATATCATCATGAATCCCACTTCCTAATGCATCAAAATATCCTATAAAAATCATAAAAATTGTCCAAGTAAAAATTCTTAAATTAACACATGCACACAAATGACCATTTTGCCCCTGAATGAAGATGAAAATATGATTGTTTGAAAATAATTGAATTTTGGTTTTAACATGTAAAAATGTCCAAATATGATGTTATTTAAATAAAAAGAGATAAAATATGGATGTAAATATACGCACATTTACGTGCACATCTGTGATATCCCGGGAATTTGGACAATATCAATTTAATAATCTGCATTGGGAATTAAATTGATTTATTGATCTTTGTTAATAAATTTGAATAAATTTAATAATCTAATTAAAATAAATATTTAATTAGTGATTTATCTTTTAAAACTTTAATAGAATGATTTCTATTTATAATATATATATAAGTGTATATATTGTAAATAGATGAGTTGGTTGAATTTAACAAATAAAGTTATGTTTTCAAATTTCTAATATTTAATAATTTGGAAATTATGATTTAATTTAATATTTAGCTTTTCAAAGATATTTGATAAATAACTATATAGTTTTAAATACATAAGATAAATGTTTAATTGTTTAAAAATAGATTTTAGCTTAAGTTTAAATTTAAATTGAATATGAATTTGGATTTATAATAAAAATTCAAAAGAGAAATATTTTAAAATATTTTGGATTTAAAATATAGATATAAGATTTTATTTATATATATATTGGTTATTTACATTTTCTTTAAAGTAATTTATATGCATATATACATTTAGGTAAGTATTTATAAATAGTAAACTCATATAAAAGCTTTTATTCACATTTTAAAATAAATAAAAATATGTATTAAATACTTATAAGACAAATGTCACCATATTAAGGCTTAATAAAACATGTGTTAAACAATAGATTAAACAACATGACAAATGTCATCTTTAATTTTATTTTATTTTTTCTTTTATTTTGGTAAATCACAATTTCTACTTATATAAACAATGCTTTCTCTTTCCATCCCTTTCTTTTTCAAAAACTAAGAAACTTCAGCTGAAATATAATCTCAAAGCAAATCTGAAATTCACTCCTCAAAACCAGAAAACTTATTCAATTCTAAAACCTGTAATTCAGTTTCAAATGAAAGCCTGTAACACATTCTTCAAACCTGCAAATCATATTCAAATCAAGTCAAGCCTGTCTCTTCTTCAACCTGGAATCAAAGCAGAGATCAAACTTCTCTGTTTTGAAATCAAAGCCTGCATGTATTCTTCTAAAACAGAAGCAAGCAAATCTGGAATTTAAAGCAAATTCAAAGGCATGCAAGCTTTTAAATCAAAAATAAAGGAGCAACTCAGGTTTTCATAAGCAAAAGATATGCCAGCAACTCAACTTTTAAAGATTCAAGTGCTGTTTTCAAAAATCAAAAAGGCCCTGTCTCTATTTTAAATCGGTGAGTAACTTTTAAAATTTTAAAATAAAAATTTGGTTGCATGCTAGTAGGGATGAATTTAAAGGTGTATTACATGTATATATAAGTGAATACCTGATATTGTGTGCATGCTGTTTATAATTGCTTTGCTCATCATTTTGTTTTAAGAAAGTAACAATCTTTCTAAAAAGGTTCAAAATTTGTTTTAAAAATCTGGATGCATGAAATAAACATCTGAAGTAGAGTGTGATCAATTGTTTGTGATGTTTTAAATATGAACTGTATATATATATATATATGTCTAAATATGTGAATGTGCATGTTTGTTTACAGAGTGTAGTCTCTGTTCTTGATATACAGGTTACAAAACCTGATAAATAATTCATATCTCCTTCTCTAGATCTCTTTAGTCTTCAACACCTAAACGAAATCTGTTTGTCATGACAAGTTCTAAATTTTAGAAATAATTTTGAGTTAAATATGAAAATAGTTTTAACTGAAAGATAAATTTACAGTAAAAACTTAATCATATCAAAATTTGGTCACAGAGATTAAGTGTTTTAGGTATATAACCTGATTTTCATTTGAAAATTATGAATTTTAAAAATAAAATTAGGACTTTTAGACTTGTGATTCGAGAAGGATAGAAAGATGAACAGAATGCTTGTTTGAGGTGATTTCTGGTGATCTATGTATTCGTATGAGTCGGGGTTCTTCAAAAGGATGGAGGAGTGATCGTAGTATCTGGGAAAAATAATGGATGGCGATGCCTTTTATCGAGGAGGCAGCGGTGGCGAGATTTGTTCTGGAACCCTAGTTTATCTAGGTTGAATGTTTTGGTTTGGTTCGACTTCTACAATTGATCGAGTGCAACAAGGATTTGGAGATGGGATGCTGGAGCGTTATCGAAGTTGTAGCCGGAGTTTCAACAACTCTGGTGATCGGAGGGCAGAAGTACGCGAGATTTTTCCAGGCCTTGTGGTGGTTCGAGACTTTGTTCCAGGATGGGTTGAATGCTCGTTTTTGTTTTCAAGCTCGTATTGGTGTTTTTGTTGATCGATGTTGGACGTAAGTATGATCGTCGATATGGAGAGATCAACGTGGATGGTCGGAGTGTCGTAGTTTGATCGTACACGTGCACGCGTGTACGTATGTCTGGGTTGGCTCTGTGTTTTGGGGAAGAAGGGCAACTCGAAGGAAGACGCGTGAATTTGGATTAAGGACTCGAAGTAGTTCTCGGGGAATTTGAAGGTGTGTCTCGGGTAAATGTTTGTATTCCAGGTTTTAAACAGAGAAAAGTTTTTTCCAGTTTCCAGATTTTAAATTAAATTCAAAAGCTAAGTTTAAAATAAAAGTAAGGTTTAAATAAGTTTAAATCTAGTTTAAAATCTGAAGTTTAAGTTAAATTCTCAGTTTTTAAATAAGACAAGGTATTTAAATTTTGAATGGATTTAAATATTTTAAAAGGGTTAAGTAGTTAGAATTTTTAAAATAAAGTTTTGAATTAAAATGGTTTGAAACAACTTAGGATGTTGAAGCATATTTTAAATTGATTTGAACTTAAAATGAATTTAGTTTTAAATTTCTTTTAATTAAATAAATATTTCTTTAACATGTAATTTAAAAGGATTTAAATGGTTTTAAAACTTTGTTAAAGTTAAAATTTGTATTCATTTTAATCTTAAATTTAAAATGAAATTTAAAAGTAAATTTAAAAGTAAATTGTTTTAAATGCTTTATTTATGATAATTTAATCATAAATAAGAAATAGGTTTATCTTAAAGATAATTTAGATTTAATAAAATAAATTATTAAGGTAATTAAAAGATAATTAATCAATTTAATTAATTTGATTTGGGTTTATTTAGTAATTAAGAAAATTGATTAATTAAGGTTTAATTAAATTAATTAAAGGATAATTAATTTGAAATTAAGGATCATTAATTTGATAAGTTAAGATTATTAATTAATGATTAGGAATAAATAAATCAAGTAATTAAGGATTAATTAAGTTATTGTTAGATACTTAATTAATTAAGTAATTAGGGATTAATTTATTAGTAATTAGAATTAATTAATTTGAAATTACTAATGGTTAATTAATGTTTAATTATTTAAGAAAGATAATTAAATAATAGTTAATAGTTAATGTAGATCGTTAACTTGGAATTAAATAAGTAATTAATTAATGTGATTAATTTTGATAATTAAGTAAATTAATTAATTAAGGTTAATCATTTGTGAAATTGTTAATAAAATTACTTAATGGAAGTAATTAAGAAATTAATTACTCATTATAATTAATTGAGTTTAAATTGATAAGTTAAGTTAATTAATTTAGTTTAATTAATTTAAGATAATCATTTAATGATTTGTATAATTACTTAATGTAATTTAAGGAGGTATAATTACTTAGGAAAGTAATTAATGGATAATTACTGATGTAATTAATAAAGTAATTAAGGGTAGTAAATTACTTAATGGAAGTTAATCAAGGGGTTAATTAAGAAATTAATTAAGGAATAATTAATTTATTTTAAGAAGTAATTAAGGTTAGTTAATTACTGAATGTGATTAATCAATAGTGATTAATAATTATGGTTTAATTAAAGATTAATTACTAAATGTAATTAATTTAAATAAAGTAATTAATGATAAAATGTAATTAAGGATTATTAATTTATATAATTAATGATGTAATTAAGAATTGATTAATTAAGTAATGAAGTGATTAATTAATGTAATTAATTAAGGAGTAATGTAATTAATTATAGTTAATTAATAAAAGAAGTAATTAAAGGTTAATTACTATAAGTGGTTAAGAATAATAAATTTGTATAATTAATTTAATACTAATTACTTGAATGTAATTAAATAATTAATCAAGGATGATTAATTAAATTGAATAATTGGATGATGATTGATTAATTGATTGATAATTAATTAATAATGATTTAAGCAGGATTTATAGATGTAGTAATTAATTTAATTTACTTTAAATTAATTAAAGATGAAATAATTAATTTAATTCATTTTAAATTAATTATAGATGGTGATAAATAAATCATTGCTTATGAATGGATGATATTGTGTACCTTGAATGGTTTGAAATCTCAGATATGAGATAATTGATACTGTATGATTTGGATGCATTGGTTGCATAGTAAAGATGATAAGAATTATCTGCTTATAATGATAATGTTGATTATCTATTATGAATCTGTAAATTATCTATCTATGTGTTAATAGATAGTAGAATTAAATTGTTTTAACCTTTAAAACAACTTGGCCTTAAAAGATACGTTTTGGATTTCGATGAGACCGGGATCGGGTTTCCGTATACCGGAATTCCAGGTCTGGAGACCCGAATACCACATCGATCCAAATTTACGTTAGGTCGTGAAATCAATTGGAGCAAGTGAAGACTCGAGGTGTAAGAACGATTCTTTGTCAATATAACTCTGAGGGTGATTCCGTAATGAGTTGACGGAGATAGTACTTTCAGATTGGAGATGAAGATTCAGAGTGCATGGGTTATTGTCGTTAACTCTGAGGGTGATTCCAATACGAGTGTAACGAGATAATGCCTTCGGTTTCGTTCGAACCCGGAACGAACTTGTATGGATTGAATGCTTTCAGAACATCGTCAGGTGGACGATGAGCATTCTAAGTGATGTCCTGATTAAAGGTAATCGTAGCCTCAAGCCTCATCAAACCGGGAATGGCTAAAACAGGGGAGGTGCAGCAAGGTTAGTGGGTAGCACCCAAGTAGGACAAGATTATCCCTGTCTAGAGGTCCCTTCTTATTATTCGATTGAGTGGGCAGTTGAATTGCAACAACTGCTGGGATATCTTGTGCGGGAATTATCCAGTAAGGGATGTTCCGGCCTTGTGTTGCAGGGGATTGGGAGTGATCCTCGGTACGGTGATCTAGGCCACGTACTGTGACGGGCGGTACCCCGGTAGCCCTGCCATTGTATGGAAACCCAACTTCCAATAAGTGATAACGGACTTGATTGTATACCTATGTATGCTGGAATTTAATAATGTAACAATTTCAGCTATTTCATATTTATTTGAAAACCTTAGACCTATTATAATACAATCGAATTTCCTATCAAATGTTTTGGTTATCGTAAGGTAAAAACTTACCCATGTTTATGTGCGGGAAGTCTTACGAGATACCTTTTCTTTCAAAATGGTTTTCAAAGTTAAACAAGTTTAACCTGTTACTCACACCAGACCCATGTCTGACCCAAGTTGTTTATTTCTGTTTTATAAACTCTTGGGTACTCAAATTTTTACGAGTAGCCAAGGGATTCAGGTTATCTTTGACGAATTATCTGGAGGAGCAATGGAGCAGGAGGCTTCGGCGTTGTAGATATAGATAATAGTTCCGCTGTGTTAATCTCTGTAATAGAGTTGTGTATTGTATTGAGTTGTAATAACTAGACAGATGTTTATAACTGTCTAGTATGTGTTAATAATCTGTATAACTCTGATAATCATTGTATATGATGTAATACTTTTGTTATTAATATAAATTATTCGTTCCGCTGTTGAGATTCTGTTGTTGTTCTTTCTTTCTTCTCTTCTTTTCTACTTTCTCACCTCTTTCTTTTCTTCAAAACGATGCGTCTTCCTTGTCGTAGGATGGCGGGTCGTGACAGTGGTATCAGAGCATTAGGTTGAGTGAATACCTAGGCTCTGGAGTGGTGTCTATCTTGAGAGCGCGTAATTGTTAGTTATATAAAAATGATTTTTTTTATTGTGTTAATTGATCGGTTGAGTGGTATATGGATTCTGGTCAATACGAGTAGCTAACGTTATTGATAGGGATCTCTAAACACTTGAACCAGGCCAACGGACACAATATTGTTTTAAAGAGGTAGATGAAATAATTTTACCCAGAAATAATTTCTATATAAAAAGTATCATTTTAAATATATATATATATATATATATAATTCTACCTATTTGGGTTACCTGTTCGGGTTATCCAAATTAAGTTATAAGGGTAGATGAGGTAGGTTGTGTGTAACACGACTACCATTGATTGGAGTTTGAATGTTTGGAGTTGGAAGTGTATTTGATGAGACTGTAGACCAAATACCGTCTCGAGTGAGCTTTGCTGTGGTGAAGGATTTCATTGATCTCCGAAGGAAACTGTTAAGGTTTGGAGTCAATCTTTGAAGTGCAGTTGGATGAGTAGAGTTTGGATCTACCAGTTAAGTAGAAGCGAGTGATGGTATCTTGGTAACTTCTGGAAGAAGTAGTTGTATGATGAGATACAATGACCATGGATGTTTCCGAAGATGTTTTCTTTGGAACAAGTTTAAGGAGTAAGTCTGCTTCGGTGTTGTGGATAAGTTCAGCATAGCGTCTCTGTTTGAGGTTCGAGTTTCTCGAAAAGCTTTGGATTAGGAAGTCCTTGGCATCTGTGGCAGCAGTGCAGTTCGGAGTGTTTTTGTGTATTAGCAGGAAGTTTTCTGGCTGAGCAGTTTTTCTGAAGATGGAGTTCAGAAGTAGCAGAGTATATCCATTTCTTCGATGAATTGGATAAATAAGTGTAAGCTATTCTGATTTGTTAAGAGAGAATAGTATCTTTGGATACTGGACTGGGTTGATCGCAAAAGTGACTTGCGATAGTTTGAGTGATCTTTGAGTTATTGAAGATTTTATGGATGTCTTCAGGGAAGTCAGAAATTGTCCGCATCTGGAGATGAGTTTTCTTATCGACAGGATTCCAGGAGTGGTACCGGTGATTCAGCCAAGTTGAAGGATAGTTCTTAGAGATAGAGTTGGGTGAAGCAGCTCAAGTTTTGATGGAGTATCTGAGTATTCTTTATAAATCTGTTGAACCTTATTTCTAGGATGGGTTATCCAGTCTGTGTTGTGTTCTTCATCAGCATTCTTATCTACTTCAGATCAGAGTTGTACAACAGAAGCAATTTGGAAGTGCATCTCTGAATAGGAAAAGTAAGTTCAGTCTTCTGATGTTTGAGGAGTAAAGTTGTGGATCTCTTCCTTGTTTTGATTTGAATAAGTATTTGGTCTTCCGGATTGAATTGTCAGTTTGGACAACTGGAATTCGTTGTGTTTTACGTATCTCTGAGGGAGTACGTATTTGATCTATCATTGGTTTTGGAACCAGCAGTTCGGGAGGTTTTGTAGTTGAGTCAGACTCGTCTGTAGTCTGATATCCTGTCTAGTTCTGTAGATCTAGGTGAGTAGGAGTTCTTAGCTTCGTAGTTTAGATTGTTTGTAGAGCGAGTGTCCCGGTATATATATATACTTGGGGAAACTCGAGGAAATTTTATCCAGAATTTTGTCTGGATAATTAGAATTGTTTGATTGGATGATTGTTTGCTATGGTTGTTAGCATATGGTTGATAATATATGCTTGTTAAATATTGAATAGATTATTAAATTACCTTTGTTTAAATTTCGGGGACGAAATTATTTTAAGGGGGGAGGAATGTGATATCCCGGGAATTTGGACAATATCAATTTAATAATCTGCATTGGGAATTAAATTGATTTATTGATCTTTGTTAATAAATTTGAATAAATTTAATAATCTAATTAAAATAAATATTTAATTAGTGATTTATCTTTTAAAACTTTAATAGAATGATTTCTATTTATAATATATATATAAGTGTATATATTGTAAATAGATGAGTTGGTTGAATTTAACAAATAAAGTTATGTTTTCAAATTTCTAATATTTAATAATTTGGAAATTATGATTTAATTTAATATTTAGCTTTTCAAAGATATTTGATAAATAACTATATAGTTTTAAATACATAAGATAAATGTTTAATTGTTTAAAAATAGATTTTAGCTTAAGTTTAAATTTAAATTGAATATGAATTTGGATTTATAATAAAAATTCAAAAGAGAAATATTTTAAAATATTTTGGATTTAAAATATAGATATAAGATTTTATTTATATATATATTGGTTATTTACATTTTCTTTAAAGTAATTTATATGCATATATACATTTAGGTAAGTATTTATAAATAGTAAACTCATATAAAAGCTTTTATTCACATTTTAAAATAAATAAAAATATGTATTAAATACTTATAAGACAAATGTCACCATATTAAGGCTTAATAAAACATGTGTTAAACAATAGATTAAACAACATGACAAATGTCATCTTTAATTTTATTTTATTTTTTCTTTTATTTTGGTAAATCACAATTTCTACTTATATAAACAATGCTTTCTCTTTCCATCCCTTTCTTTTTCAAAAACTAAGAAACTTCAGCTGAAATATAATCTCAAAGCAAATCTGAAATTCACTCCTCAAAACCAGAAAACTTATTCAATTCTAAAACCTGTAATTCAGTTTCAAATGAAAGCCTGTAACACATTCTTCAAACCTGCAAATCATATTCAAATCAAGTCAAGCCTGTCTCTTCTTCAACCTGGAATCAAAGCAGAGATCAAACTTCTCTGTTTTGAAATCAAAGCCTGCATGTATTCTTCTAAAACAGAAGCAAGCAAATCTGGAATTTAAAGCAAATTCAAAGGCATGCAAGCTTTTAAATCAAAAATAAAGGAGCAACTCAGGTTTTCATAAGCAAAAGATATGCCAGCAACTCAACTTTTAAAGATTCAAGTGCTGTTTTCAAAAATCAAAAAGGCCCTGTCTCTATTTTAAATCGGTGAGTAACTTTTAAAATTTTAAAATAAAAATTTGGTTGCATGCTAGTAGGGATGAATTTAAAGGTGTATTACATGTATATATAAGTGAATACCTGATATTGTGTGCATGCTGTTTATAATTGCTTTGCTCATCATTTTGTTTTAAGAAAGTAACAATCTTTCTAAAAAGGTTCAAAATTTGTTTTAAAAATCTGGATGCATGAAATAAACATCTGAAGTAGAGTGTGATCAATTGTTTGTGATGTTTTAAATATGAACTGTATATATATATATATGTCTAAATATGTGAATGTGCATGTTTGTTTACAGAGTGTAGTCTCTGTTCTTGATATACAGGTTACAAAACCTGATAAATAATTCATATCTCCTTCTCTAGATCTCTTTAGTCTTCAACACCTAAACGAAATCTGTTTGTCATGACAAGTTCTAAATTTTAGAAATAATTTTGAGTTAAATATGAAAATAGTTTTAACTGAAAGATAAATTTACAGTAAAAACTTAATCATATCAAAATTTGGTCACAGAGATTAAGTGTTTTAGGTATATAACCTGATTTTCATTTGAAAATTATGAATTTTAAAAATAAAATTAGGACTTTTAGACTTGTGATTCGAGAAGGATAGAAAGATGAACAGAATGCTTGTTTGAGGTGATTTCTGGTGATCTATGTATTCGTATGAGTCGGGGTTCTTCAAAAGGATGGAGGAGTGATCGTAGTATCTGGGAAAAATAATGGATGGCGATGCCTTTTATCGAGGAGGCAGCGGTGGCGAGATTTGTTCTGGAACCCTAGTTTATCTAGGTTGAATGTTTTGGTTTGGTTCGACTTCTACAATTGATCGAGTGCAACAAGGATTTGGAGATGGGATGCTGGAGCGTTATCGAAGTTGTAGCCGGAGTTTCAACAACTCTGGTGATCGGAGGGCAGAAGTACGCGAGATTTTTCCAGGCCTTGTGGTGGTTCGAGACTTTGTTCCAGGATGGGTTGAATGCTCGTTTTTGTTTTCAAGCTCGTATTGGTGTTTTTGTTGATCGATGTTGGACGTAAGTATGATCGTCGATATGGAGAGATCAACGTGGATGGTCGGAGTGTCGTAGTTTGATCGTACACGTGCACGCGTGTACGTATGTCTGGGTTGGCTCTGTGTTTTGGGGAAGAAGGGCAACTCGAAGGAAGACGCGTGAATTTGGATTAAGGACTCGAAGTAGTTCTCGGGGAATTTGAAGGTGTGTCTCGGGTAAATGTTTGTATTCCAGGTTTTAAACAGAGAAAAGTTTTTTCCAGTTTCCAGATTTTAAATTAAATTCAAAAGCTAAGTTTAAAATAAAAGTAAGGTTTAAATAAGTTTAAATCTAGTTTAAAATCTGAAGTTTAAGTTAAATTCTCAGTTTTTAAATAAGACAAGGTATTTAAATTTTGAATGGATTTAAATATTTTAAAAGGGTTAAGTAGTTAGAATTTTTAAAATAAAGTTTTGAATTAAAATGGTTTGAAACAACTTAGGATGTTGAAGCATATTTTAAATTGATTTGAACTTAAAATGAATTTAGTTTTAAATTTCTTTTAATTAAATAAATATTTCTTTAACATGTAATTTAAAAGGATTTAAATGGTTTTAAAACTTTGTTAAAGTTAAAATTTGTATTCATTTTAATCTTAAATTTAAAATGAAATTTAAAAGTAAATTTAAAAGTAAATTGTTTTAAATGCTTTATTTATGATAATTTAATCATAAATAAGAAATAGGTTTATCTTAAAGATAATTTAGATTTAATAAAATAAATTATTAAGGTAATTAAAAGATAATTAATCAATTTAATTAATTTGATTTGGGTTTATTTAGTAATTAAGAAAATTGATTAATTAAGGTTTAATTAAATTAATTAAAGGATAATTAATTTGAAATTAAGGATCATTAATTTGATAAGTTAAGATTATTAATTAATGATTAGGAATAAATAAATCAAGTAATTAAGGATTAATTAAGTTATTGTTAGATACTTAATTAATTAAGTAATTAGGGATTAATTTATTAGTAATTAGAATTAATTAATTTGAAATTACTAATGGTTAATTAATGTTTAATTATTTAAGAAAGATAATTAAATAATAGTTAATAGTTAATGTAGATCGTTAACTTGGAATTAAATAAGTAATTAATTAATGTGATTAATTTTGATAATTAAGTAAATTAATTAATTAAGGTTAATCATTTGTGAAATTGTTAATAAAATTACTTAATGGAAGTAATTAAGAAATTAATTACTCATTATAATTAATTGAGTTTAAATTGATAAGTTAAGTTAATTAATTTAGTTTAATTAATTTAAGATAATCATTTAATGATTTGTATAATTACTTAATGTAATTTAAGGAGGTATAATTACTTAGGAAAGTAATTAATGGATAATTACTGATGTAATTAATAAAGTAATTAAGGGTAGTAAATTACTTAATGGAAGTTAATCAAGGGGTTAATTAAGAAATTAATTAAGGAATAATTAATTTATTTTAAGAAGTAATTAAGGTTAGTTAATTACTGAATGTGATTAATCAATAGTGATTAATAATTATGGTTTAATTAAAGATTAATTACTAAATGTAATTAATTTAAATAAAGTAATTAATGATAAAATGTAATTAAGGATTATTAATTTATATAATTAATGATGTAATTAAGAATTGATTAATTAAGTAATGAAGTGATTAATTAATGTAATTAATTAAGGAGTAATGTAATTAATTATAGTTAATTAATAAAAGAAGTAATTAAAGGTTAATTACTATAAGTGGTTAAGAATAATAAATTTGTATAATTAATTTAATACTAATTACTTGAATGTAATTAAATAATTAATCAAGGATGATTAATTAAATTGAATAATTGGATGATGATTGATTAATTGATTGATAATTAATTAATAATGATTTAAGCAGGATTTATAGATGTAGTAATTAATTTAATTTACTTTAAATTAATTAAAGATGAAATAATTAATTTAATTCATTTTAAATTAATTATAGATGGTGATAAATAAATCATTGCTTATGAATGGATGATATTGTGTACCTTGAATGGTTTGAAATCTCAGATATGAGATAATTGATACTGTATGATTTGGATGCATTGGTTGCATAGTAAAGATGATAAGAATTATCTGCTTATAATGATAATGTTGATTATCTATTATGAATCTGTAAATTATCTATCTATGTGTTAATAGATAGTAGAATTAAATTGTTTTAACCTTTAAAACAACTTGGCCTTAAAAGATACGTTTTGGATTTCGATGAGACCGGGATCGGGTTTCCGTATACCGGAATTCCAGGTCTGGAGACCCGAATACCACATCGATCCAAATTTACGTTAGGTCGTGAAATCAATTGGAGCAAGTGAAGACTCGAGGTGTAAGAACGATTCTTTGTCAATATAACTCTGAGGGTGATTCCGTAATGAGTTGACGGAGATAGTACTTTCAGATTGGAGATGAAGATTCAGAGTGCAAGGGTTATTGTCGTTAACTCTGAGGGTGATTCCAATACGAGTGTAACGAGATAATGCCTTCGGTTTCGTTCGAACCCGGAACGAACTTGTATGGATTGAATGCTTTCAGAACATCGTCAGGTGGACGATGAGCATTCTAAGTGATGTCCTGATTAAAGGTAATCGTAGCCTCAAGCCTCATCAAACCGGGAATGGCTAAAACAGGGGAGGTGCAGCAAGGTTAGTGGGTAGCACCCAAGTAGGACAAGATTATCCCTGTCTAGAGGTCCCTTCTTATTATTCGATTGAGTGGGCAGTTGAATTGCAACAACTGCTGGGATATCTTGTGCGGGAATTATCCAGTAAGGGATGTTCCGGCCTTGTGTTGCAGGGGATTGGGAGTGATCCTCGGTACGGTGATCTAGGCCACGTACTGTGACGGGCGGTACCCCGGTAGCCCTGCCATTGTATGGAAACCCAACTTCCAATAAGTGATAACGGACTTGATTGTATACCTATGTATGCTGGAATTTAATAATGTAACAATTTCAGCTATTTCATATTTATTTGAAAACCTTAGACCTATTATAATACAATCGAATTTCCTATCAAATGTTTTGGTTATCGTAAGGTAAAAACTTACCCGTGTTTATGTGCGGGAAGTCTTACGAGATACCTTTTCTTTCAAAATGGTTTTCAAAGTTAAACAAGTTTAACCTGTTACTCACACCAGACCCATGTCTGACCCAAGTTGTTTATTTCTGTTTTATAAACTCTTGGGTACTCAAATTTTTACGAGTAGCCAAGGGATTCAGGTTATCTTTGACGAATTATCTGGAGGAGCAATGGAGCAGGAGGCTTCGGCGTTGTAGATATAGATAATAGTTCCGCTGTGTTAATCTCTGTAATAGAGTTGTGTATTGTATTGAGTTGTAATAACTAGACAGATGTTTATAACTGTCTAGTATGTGTTAATAATCTGTATAACTCTGATAATCATTGTATATGATGTAATACTTTTGTTATTAATATAAATTATTCGTTCCGCTGTTGAGATTCTGTTGTTGTTCTTTCTTTCTTCTCTTCTTTTCTACTTTCTCACCTCTTTCTTTTCTTCAAAACGATGCGTCTTCCTTGTCGTAGGATGGCGGGTCGTGACAACATCATTTACAAAAGAAGCACATATGTTAACTGATCATAACATAACAATATAACATCTATAGTTTAATTTCCTTGTAATCATTTTCAAATGAAACATGGTTTATATCTTTAACCTATTATCTTTAGCAAGGAAAGCTTCTTCAAGACTTCAAAGTTAAATTCCATTTCAAAATCTCTTTCATATTGCCATAGGTTTATCTTTAAAAATGAGATTGGGTTCCTTATTTTGAAAACTAAAGCTTTCGAAACCTTAGTCCTCCTCTTTTAAAACCATTGAAACATACCTTTCGAAAGTACTCAAACCTTCTTTCAAAATAGTTAAAGATATACTTTTCGAAACACTCGAACCATTTCTTTTGAAAGCATTGAAACCTTCCTTTTGAAACCCATAAATCACTCATTTCGAAAGCATTGACTTCCTTTCGAAAGCATTGAAACATTCCCTTCGAAAGTATTAAAACTTATCTTTCGAAACCACTTAGTTCAAGTAGAATTTATAGAAGCATAGCTTCGCATAGCTTTGAAACCATTTGAAAGTATCTCTTTCGAAATCATTGGGCTTAACCTTAATTATAACTTCAGGGTCAAGGAGAACATAAACGAAAGTAACCTTTCGAAAGCATTGGGGAGTGGCTTCAATATTAATAAAATAAAAGCTTCCTTTTCGAACTCATTGTTATAAGGCTATAAGAAAAGCGGCCTTTAACTAATTCGAAAGGTATGAAGATGGTTGTGAGGTTTCGACTAGGTTCAAAAGCTACTACCCTTTCGAAAGCTCCTTTTCAAAATTTAAATAGGCGGCAACTCATTCAAAAGCTTTTCTTAAAACAGAAAGGCGGCAACCCTTTCGAAAGCATCATTTATAAACAAAAGTAACTCAAAGTTAATAAGGATAGCTTCTACTCCTTCGAAAGCTTATAAGAATGACTTCAACCCCTTCGAAAGGAAGCCTTCGACACAATCCTTTCTGCCTTTCTCCAATACACTATATACCAAATATTTGATACCCTGTGTATTGGTTTCGAATAGGTTCGAAAGGCCTACTGGGCATAGTTTCAGAAGCGAGCTAATGGAAGTGGCGAAGTGGTAAATTATGTCAAAGTTGATTTTTTTTTCCTTATAAAGTAACTTCTTTTCATCTAACTTGCCAATTTGTCAAAATATAATTGATTGCCATTATTTTCAAAATTCTTTTTCTAAAAAGGCTACCGAATTCACTAATTTCTAATCGAAATTATTTTAACAAATAAGTCATTCCCTTCTATAAAACATTTAATCATTTAAGTCCTTCAACATAAATAATTTAATAACCATATTAAAACACTATATAAAAATCCCCAAAAGTCATCATAATTCACTTTTCTTATGTTTCCTAACATATATCAATTTCATAACCAAAGTCCTTTATATAATTACCGTAATATATTTTTAAACCTAAATTTTCTATTTCTTCCATTCATAATAAATTATCCACAGCTTGGATTATTATGAAAATTTAAACCCATCTCTAAAATAATGTTTTACATATCATATTAAATCCTTATGGCATTCGAAACCCATTTCACACGTTTAACCTTAAAATCGAATAAACCTTTTTCAAACATACTTGTTTAAATCAAACATGGCATAAAATCAAAGCAAATCATCATTCAAATCATCCAAATGGTTTTAAACTTTAACTCCAAAATCAGAACGTTCAATAAAAAATATATGAGATGGTTTAGATTATTATTCACCTTGTTTGGATAAAGAACTTGAGATTTGTTCTTGCTTAATTCTTCCTTGCTTGTGTGATATCCCAGAATTTCAAGGAATTTAAAATGTGATAATCTCTTAATTAATTATTTAAAATTGGTAAAGGTTGTTGTTTTCAAACAATAATAATAATGTGATGTTTATAAATATAGATATAAGTGGGTTTTAAAATAAAATTATTGTTTTCAAGTTAATAAGGCGTCTATTTAAATATATATAAATATATATATATATATGTATGTATATATATGTGTATTTAAATTGATTTTAAATAGGATAATTATTGACAATTAATAATGTGTTTGTTTAAAATGGATATCTATATTTATTTGAATTGATTTTAAATTGGATTTTTGAATTGAATTTGAATTTGAATTGGATTTAAATTTGAATCTTTAAAGATAATGATTTTAAATATTTTGGATTTAAAATTATATGAAATAAGTTTTATTTAAAATAAGATTTGTTTTTCTTAAAAGAAATTTATTTATATAAATTTGGGAAGTATTTATTTAATAGTAAATAAATACAAAAGTTTTATATTATCATTTAAAAATGGATTAAATATACTATATATGATTTTATTTAAAATATAATTGGTTTTTATTTTATTTTATTTTAAAGGTTCATTTATATATAATTGAGAAAAGCATTTATTAAATAAGATATGTATTTATCTATTTAGGAAATTTAATTTAAAAGCTTTTAAAATCATTTAAAATTAATAAACTCATGCATAATTACAAGTGTTTCATTATTAAGCATGTTGATAACATGTGTTAAGTAATTAGTAAGGTAAGAGACAAGTGTCATTTCTTTTCTTTGTTTTCTTTTTATTTTGATAAATTACAATTTAAACCTATATAAACAATCACCTTCTTGCTTAAATTCTTTAATCAACTCATTCCTGTAAACATTTCCTTTCCAAAACAATAGCCAAACTTGTTCAACTCTTCAAAATAGAAAATCCTCAACAACAATCTATAAACCATTTTTTCTAAAAACCTGTAATCAAATTACCAAAGCCTAAAATTCATTTCTCAAACCAGAAATCCACCAAGAATCAAAAACCTGTGAAACACTTTACAAACTCAAGTTAAAAATCCTGTAAACCATTTATCAAAGTCCAAACCTGTTATCAAAGCAAACTCAAGTTCAAAAGTCTGGATCATCTCATCATCATCCAGTTCAACTGAGCATTTCAGTTCATTTGACAAAGTATTCCAATTTTAAAGAAATCAAAGTCTTAAAGCAACAATCAAACTTCAATTTCTAACCAACTTCAGATTCAAATTCAACTTCAAGTTTTAGTTTCAAAACAAAGTTCCAGATTTAAGAAAATTGAAGGACTGTCCTCTGTTCTTTCAAACAGGTGAGTAAACTCTTATTTAAAAACAGTTTTTAGATGTTGCATGTGATGATTTTGTGTGATAAAGTTATGATATGGTTTTGCATGCTTTATTTTATCTGAATATATGTATGAAAATTTGCTTGTTTTCCAGTGTGTGTCTGTATATGTTTATATTGTGCTCTGTATTTGTAACAGACTAAATCATCATCATCAAAAATTCCTATCTTCTCAAACAAGCAATATTTGACTCTGGTTACTAAAAGAAAATTGTTAATAACAATGAGTTCTTATTTTTAAAAATAATTTCAGGTTATTTTATTTGTTAAATATACTGTAAATTTAAAGATTACAGTAAAAATCAGAAAAAGGGTAAAAATAAAATATGTAAATTTATATATCTGATTTTATAATCTAGTTAGTGAATCCAAATCATGAATTTAGAAATAAATTTTGTAATTTTTAATGGTGTAATGGCCGAGATATTGAATGATGTTCGATTTTTGGGTTTTGGCTATTTGTCGATGATCGGCGGCAACTGGAAGCTTTAGCTTTGGCTTGAAGGTGCTCGTGGAGGCGAGGATCACTTGAAAAATATTGATTTATTTTTCTATTGGCTGTGATGATGAGAATTGGTCGAGGTAGGGCTTTGCGCTGTTTTGGGTCGTCGAAGTTTAGGGCGTTCGTACGGCAATAGTGACGCACCGAGTTCGACCAGAGTAGGGGGAATGGAAGCGTGGGTCAACAGCGAAGGTGTGGATGGAGTTTCGTGATCGCTGGTGGTCGGAGACGCCAAGACGTGGTGGATTCTTGTTCGATGTTTCATGTTCCAGTTCGATCAGATGGTTTGATTTTAATTTTGAGTTTGTTTCGAAGTTATGGTGGTCAGAATCGAAAGTGGAGGTCGTGGTCGACTTGCCGGTGATGGCATCGGTAATCAGAACGTCGGCATTTGACTGTGCACGTACACGTGGTTCTGTGTGTCTGTGGTTTTGTTGCAGAGAGAAGACTCGGGGAAGAAAGGATGTGTCATGGGTTGGACTTGAGTAGGCTTCGAGTTTTTACTCGAGTAGACGAGATGTAACGACCCGATATTTTCAACCGTTCGCATCCATTATAAGTGTATAGGTAGACACTCATGCCGGAGTTGAATTGCTCAAAATACCGCGTTGTAAATAAAATTTGGCAAAACTCAGCACATACAGTAAATAAAATAATTATAGATCACAAACATAGAGTAATATAACAATAATGCAGCGGAAACAAAAGGGATAGTAGTTCATGAAGCTACTATATATATAACAGAGTTAAACAAGATACAACAGAAGTCTCGAATACAATACATGTCTCAATACAATAATCAAATACAAGATCTAAGTACATCACTGGAATCAACTGAATAACTGAAAGCATGATCGATAGATAGCTGGATCTCCAAGTGAAGCTCCAACTCAAAGGTGAGTCTCAAATGCTGTATCACTCAGTCTGACCCGAGCGTAAAGCAAAACACAAAACACTCGAGTCAGGATTAACATTCTTATATTCAATAAATCCAACTCAAGTGAAATATCAACTGAAATATCAACTGAAATACAAGTAACTTAAAGGATGTTTGGGATAACCATCCTCTAAGGGTCCGTTAAACTATTTACTATGTAGTAATATTCGCTATTATAATAGTATCTAAATAAGTAAAGTATAATCATATCGGAAAATAGCGTTAAGGGGATGGAGAACCTTAACGCGGTCGGATCTTAAAATCATAATCGTAGTAAAGCTCGGTATGGTAGGTGACACGACACAACTAGGCAATGCCAGGGTAGATATACCAATTACGCACACGGACTGATGGATACGCATAGCAGCCACTACCGTTCCACCTCGAACAACACTCCCAAATCGGAGGATGGCCATCTAGTCAAATCACAAATAAGAGTATAATATCGAAGAAATGCGTCCGAGAAGAGGTGCTACCTCACTGGTCCGAGATCGCTCCTGTTTTAGCCACCTTATGCCAACTCACGGGAGTTGGGTCCACGTAACATACCTTAAGAACGTCGCCACCATCCTACTTCATTCTGGAATCTCCACCGCGTACACAGTTGTCAAAGTGGTTTTCGGTATCGACAAAGAGTATGTCCATATCCGATCCCGGTCTCTTTAACAACTAATCGTTATTATAACACCATGGTCATTTCAAAATAGTTTATACTTCAAAACTAAAATATCATTATCATTTCAAACCCAATTAAATACGATATCATTTTCACTTCAAATATATCCATTTTCAAAATCATATCACTTTCCAAAGTTACAACGCTTTCGAAATCATAGTCTTTTTAAAAATCAAAACACATTGGAAATCACAGCTTTGAAATCATAGAATTTTGGAAATCATAACACTTTCCTTTTAAATAGTTTAGATTTTAAAATTAGTATATATAATAAAATAGTTTCCTCAAATTTCACAATCGATTCAAATTAACTCGAATTCCAAAAATTTAATTTAATCAAATCTCAAATCATCAGTTTCAACTCGATTTAGCTTCTAAATAAACCATTTCAAATTATCGATTTCAAATACATATCTTGGCCCATAAAATAAGTCATTTCAATTTTAATATATTTCAAAGCTTTAAATATTCAACATTTCAAAACTAAATTCGATAAATTTATATACATATCAAATTCACTTTACAATTATTTGGTTTGAAATATTAACTTAACATTTTCATAACATTTGAATACAATTTAAATTTACAATTTAAATAAACCAAATATCTCATTTAAATATTTATACGTTTGAAATATCCATTTAAGTCACCTTTAAAATTTCAAGTTGTAAATCATTTCTTTAAATTTCAAATTCAATACATTTCAAATCAAACTTATTTAAGTATAATTCTTAAATAAATATAATTTCAATCAATTTCAAATCATTATAAATTCTATATTTGAAATTATAGATATTAAATAAATACTTAAACATATTAGTCATCAACTTATTAAATTGACTTTAATAAATCTTTAAAATCAGTATTTATCAAAATCATATATTTCTTTTCAAAACCAAAGAAATCATTTTCAAAACATTGATATATAGACCAACGGTGTCTATATATAATTTTCTACCCTATGGTCAAGTGATACGGATATTTATCATTTCAATCCGCAATTTAAAATATATATACGGGTATATATCTTTTCAACCCGCAATCCCAAATTCAATTAAATGAAAATCGCTTGGGTTTATCATTTCAACCCATAACGATTTTCTCCTATTCTACAGATCTTTCGGGTATGTATCATTTCAACCCATAGTGATTCTATACTAATAGGGAACTTGCAGAGTGATAACATATATGATAATAAAATAACAACAGCAACAGGCATATATCATCATCAGTATAAATAACAGAAAATGGTGTCAAGTGTCACAGGTGAACAGATATAGTCAATAGCATATATAAAAATGTAAATAACTAGCGGCAGTATATTTCAATTGATGTTTCAATTGAAATCAAATTTAATAAATATAAGAACAATAATCGTGAGTGATTGCTCACCTTTCGTGGTTAAAGACGAACGAGGATGAAATGAGTTACGAATCTGAACACGAACTTCGAAACAAAGCAAAATTGGCATGAATTTGATGACCAAGCTGATAACACGAATTGATGGAACGAATCAGAATGTGATCGATGAAGATAAGTTATACAAGTAAATTGTTATAGATGAAACATATGAAATTATATTTATATACAAAATCATATCCAAATTTCAACACATATTAAATTAAATATATAACTTATGAAATATACAACTCAGAACAAATATATATGAACTATATAATAACAGACCAACCTAGACTTAATATATATAACTAACAACTTTCAAAGTTTCAAATATAACCTCAGCTTGCAATATATAGACCGTATAAAATATATATGTTGAAACACAACAGACTTGTAAAAATTTGTATATATAAATATTATAGTTTATAGCAATATTATATACACCCTTCATTTATAATTAAACTAACAGAACCTATATATATATATATATATATCAAAATATCTCTTGCACCTACTAATATATATAACATAACTTTAACACTTTGGACATCCAACCATATATACAGTAAAACAAATTTTATAACAAAACATATAGCTTAAATCTCTATGTATATATATTAAAATATTCTTCCCTTTATATATATAAAACTCTAAACAAGAAATACCAGCCTGCTAATATATATATATATATATATATATATATATATATATATCTTCTCAAATTACACTTTCCCTCTTTTCAAATTCAATGGCTGCAACATATAATTTGTTGAATATCTATACCGTTTCATATAATAGAACTCAAATAGTATAATATATATAAAATTCTCATAAATATATACATATCTAAACCAATATAACTATTATAAATCTTTGCATAAAACATAGCAGACAAACTTATATACTATATATGTTATACTACAGACTCTAGCTTATATACTATATGTATGTATGACCAAAACTGGTATACTGGATACATATAAAACTATAAGTAAAGTAAAGTACTATCATGATCAATACTCGTATAAACATCATTATAATTATATATGTGTAACAAATCATACGTATATAGTTTGTAAACTTTCAGAGCAGAACATAGAAGTTTAAAATACATAGTTACAGTTGTAAACTAATATGCAATTCATATATATTAGTGTATAGAAAACGTGGAAAATACATATAATATATATCAATATAGATGTACAACTATGACACATAAACAAAAATATGTAGACATATATATACTAACTGACATCTCATATATAATAAACATATATAACTTTATAACCATCCAAAATTCTCGACCTATTATAATATATACAAAATCTAATATAATACAATATATATATTTTTTACCTTATATATAAAAGATGGGACAGGCTACGGCTTGCAATTGTCTCGGCCATTGGATTTCTGTTGAGGAGGAGATTGTTCGGCCTTGATGGTGGGGAAGGGATGTCAATTTACTAGTTATATAGGTACATATTGTCTGGTGAGAATAACTCACCTCTTTGTGCTGGAGATTGCTATCAAATGCACAAACTGAGATCTTCGAAGGCACGAAAGCACGAATAAGATTGGATATTGAGAGAGCCAAAGATAAATCTCCTTGAAAACATTCAAACAAAACAAGACAATATACACATAAATATTCAACGCAAAACAATGTTGGAACAATGCAGATAAGAAGCAACAACGGAATTGATTACTTGACCATGCTTTAACCATTCAAAAGCTCGAATAAGGGGTTCATTTCTCAGCCATGATGATGATGAGTGTGAGAGAGACAAGGTTAACTCCTCGGAATACATAAGACAAAACAATCCAAACAATATAAGTTTTCAACCCAAATTTTAATAGAACAATGTTAGAAATGACTGCACGGAATCAAATAGAAATGCTTGCACTTGCTTTCAACCTTTACTAGGCTCAGCCATGAGGGAAACTATAGGTCTAAGGCAATGGTTTTGGGTCTGGTTTGGACCAAGGGATACAGAAGTCTTCGGTGAATCTATTCTTTTTGTAAAGAAGTTTCACACCTTTACAAGTAATTAGAATATTGGCGGGACCGCCAATTTATTAGAAAGATTATTCGGAGTGGAGTTATGGGACACTCCAGAATCAAGAAGACACGAATAGGGGAGGACAAGAATGGACTTTGGAACTGAAGGGAATGTTCCAAAATTCAAAGGAAACCGAATCGAAGATGAAGGAATTCAAGCTCGAACGAAAGCGATTCTGTAATTAAATTTACTCTATATGCTGAGTTTGCCTAAAACCAGAGCTCTGATACCACACTGTAACGACCCGATATTTTCAACCATTCGCATCCATTATAAGTGTATAGGTAGACACTCAGCCTGAGTTATTCACAGATTTGGATTTCCACTCTCTTGGAGATTTGAATCGCTGGAGATTATCTGCTTGTCATGTCCTATCTATTTCAATTCCATTGTTCTACTCAGCTTGTACTTGGTTATTTTATTGAGACTTTTGTTGTACTCTATTTCTTCTGTTGTATCTTATGTAACTCTGACATATTTAGATAGTAGCTTCATGAACTACTATTTCTTTTACTTCCGCTGCATTATTTTACTCTGTGTCTGTGATCTTTGATTATATTTATTTACTGTATATTCTGTGTAACGACCCGGAATTTTGGACCATTCACGTCCATTATAAGTGTATAGGTAGACACTCATGCCGGAATTGAATTGCTCAAAATACCGCGTTGTTAATTTAAATTTGGCAAAACTGAACATATACAGTAAATAAATAATCACAGAACACAGACACAGAGTAATAATTTGCATCGGAAATAAAAGGGATAGTAGTTCATGAAGCTACTATATGAATATATAAAATACATCAGAGTTTACAATAGAAGAGTAATACGATACATCAGATACAAATCAGAATACATCACTGGAATCATCGAATACTGAAAGCAGAATAGATGGCTGGATCTTCAAGCAAAGCTCCAACTCCAAAGGTGAGTCTCGAATACTGGTACACTCAGTCTGACCCGAGCGTAAAGCAAAATACAAAACACTCGAGTCAGGATTAACATTCTTATATTAATAAATCCAACTCAAGTGAAATAGCAATTGAAATACAAGTAACTCAAAGGATGTTTGGAATAACCATCCTTTAAGGATCCGTTAAACTATCTACTATGTAGTAGTGTACGATAAGTAGATAATGTCTATCAGTAATAATAAGATATCAAAATAGTGTTAAGTCATGGCCCATTCCACCCTTAACACATTTTTATTCCCAAAAGCATATACAAGACCGTAGTTTCCCCAAAACCGGAAGTCACCAGAGGGCAATCCATATACTAAAGGTACAAATCAAAATCGTAGTGGTCGCGTACAAATGGAATACAAGTATGACAAGGCACATGAGGCAATACCCAAGGTAGTGATACTACCGTTTTCCTGATCCGGACTGGTGAAAACGCAACGCCGCAGCGCCCGCAACACCGTGAAACAACACTCCCAAAATCAAGGGTGCACCAATCGACAACAAGTAATGAGTAGTTCGAAGAAGTGTGTCCACTTGAGGTAGCTAATCCTCCATTGGCCCGGCACGGATCCTGTTTTAGTCATTTCCAATTTGACACAAGTGTCAAGGCTATCCATCATCGTTCTCTTTCTTCAGTCATCACGTACACCATTCCAACCACTTCATTCTGGATCATCACTCCGCGTATAGTTATTAAAGTGGTTTCCGGTTTAGATAGAGAGTATATCCATAACCGATTCCGGTCTCTTTAATAACTTTCGTGATTATTACACCGATTGGTCGTTTATTTATTTCAAAACCAAATCAATTCCAATTTCAATCGGAGTTTATAAATCAACATTTCGTTTATCTTTCTAAACCAATTTCTAAAATTTACGTTTCAAAACTTCCAATTTACCGTTTCCAAATCTTATAGTTCAATTTCAATCTATATATTGAAAACAATTCAAATATTGATTCAAGTTCGTACAAAAGTTTCATTTCGAAATCATTTAAATCAATTTAGTTTTAATATTCAAATCAATTTACATTCATTTATCGATTTCATTCAATATCGTTAAATTAATTTATCATTTAAAACAATTTCTATTAAACTTCTCATTCATTAAATCAATTACTTAAGTTCAACTCCATTATATCAAAACTTACAAATTAAATTCGTCAAATCAAATTCTTTAAATTTCAAGTCTTATATTAATTTCAATAAATCATATTTTATTTCTTATTAAAGAAATTCAATTTCACTTATTTACTTACTTAAGTAATTTTACAAAACTTACTTAATAAAGAAAACTCAATTTCAATTATTTACGAAGTAAAATTCACTTATTCAAAAGTTCAATTTTCTTATTAAAGAATTCAATTCAATTTAATCATTAAATAATTCAATCTTATTTAATTATTAAATAATTCAAAACCTAATTATTAAATCATTTCAAAGTTTAATAATTTCAAACTTAATTATAATTTCAAACTTAATTATTAAATCATTTCAAACTTAATTCATCATTTCTCAAATTAAACAACATTCTTTCATCAATTACATTGTTAATATTTTGTTTTAGATTATTAAATATTAACCTTTTCCTTTCATTAAAATTCAAATTTCAACTTCATTTCAAAACCATATTATTTATTCAAATAAAATCTTCATTTTATTTTTAAATCAAATTATTGACCAATCGGGTTTTATTTAATTCTCTATCCTAGGTCAAAGTTCAATTTGGGTATTTATCATTTCAACCCGATTCCAATTCAATTCAAAAAAATCAAAGCATAACAAAGGGAACTTGCAGTGTGATAACTGGGATGGTGTCAAAGTAAATAAACAAGCAATAACATCAATCAATATCAATCCAAAATCAATTCAAATAATCCCGAAATAACCGTATTAATTCGCATTGTTATTTGTACGAATTTATATAATTATTTCTAGAATCTACACTATCATTTCATGTAGATTAAAGATTATTCCACTATTTATTTATACGGTTTTTCACTTGTCATTCAATTACAATTTTGTACTACAATAATTAATCCAATATACGTCGATGGTTCAAAGTGTAATTATCACTATTCTACATGTCAGTTAATTTAACAATTAAAAGGGGTCATATTCAACTAATCAAATTCAACATATATGTCGATTCAAATTTTAATTATCCTACGTCAAATTTTACTTGCATAATATTATCACTTTATACATTTCAATTTTAACGTCCAATTGTAAACATCAAACAATCAATCATTTAACAACCAAACTGGATTATCATTGCATATATAATAGATATTGGTGTCAGACGTCACAGGTGAACTGATACAGGTAATAACAGTGTAAATATCTAACAGCATCATATTTCAATTGTCGTTTCAATTGAAATCAAATTCAATAAATAAAAGAACGTTAATCGTGAGTGAGTGCTCACCTTTCGAGATTAGAGATGAACGAGAACGAGCTGACTTACGAATCCCAGCACGAAATCCCAAATCAAAGTAAGATTGGCACGAATTCGGCGAACAGAGCAAATAAATAGGAATAGACGAACTCAAATCAGAACTGGATCGGTGAAGATAATGGATACAGGTGAACTTATATATCTATAAATAACTATATATATAATCATATACAACCTACAATTTAAATTGAACAAATAACTTTCAGAATATATATATATATAAACAGCATTTTAAAACAAATATATATTATTTCAGTATTTCAAATTTTAACAAATACATAAAAATACTATAAATTTTCAAAATCAATATTAAATACATAAATAAGCTTATATAAGTAAGCTACAAAGTCACAATATATATATAAATTAGAATTTTGTATCTATTCTGAAACTCATTTATAAAAATCAAAATCCAACTGTACCATATATCAAAAATGCTGGACCCAATGCATATTTACCTCATGAAACATATGTTATATGTATACAATAATATGTTCTATTTGTATGCTTGCTAACGCTACATGAAGTCCTTACACTTTTAAAGTCACTTTCATAATATATCGGCAGCCGTGTATATATATACATGAAAGAAGAGCAGGTTTGTCTGGAAAATGGTGCACGACTACTTAAATGCAGGCATGCGAATCACATACATATTTATATTTGTAAATCTCTTTTATAAACCGAGCAAATGAATATAATAATATATATACATGTACTACTACTTGTAATAATAAAATGCACAACTGTTTCACCAAAAGAAAATATGCGCCTTCTACATGTAAACAATATATTTAGATCTATTCACAGAACTAGTTTTAAAAAGTACTACTGTATACGTATGAAATCGACATGTATATAAAATAAGACAGGTATAAACTTTAAAGACATATTATATCAATATCATCCTATTATTTAATAGAACCATTATCTCCTAACCGAGCTCCTATCTTATCAAAATATACAGGCAACTTATAATCTTTGTAAACAACAGACACTAATAAACCGATAATAAAAATAAAAAAACATATATATAGCTAACAAAGATATAATAATATATACCTACCTATATATATATATCCAAATATGTAAACAGAGGGGAAGAAGGAAGGCCGAGACCGCTGGAGTGCGTGGTGTACAAGCTGACGAGATTTGCGTGGGCGCTGGAGGGGTAGAGCACGGATTTTATGACGGTGATGTGTAGAAAGAAGAAGTTGCTCGTGGCCATGGATTTACGGTAAGACTAAGGGCTGCCTTGGTGTGAGGTGAGGTGAGGAAAATGTGGCCGAGATATGGTTGAGGTCGGAAGGCAGATCGAGGGAGAGGGTTTACGGTGGAGCAAAGTGAGGTGGAAGGATGGTGGAGGTGGATGGAGAGGGCAACTGCTGCTTCATCGAAAGGTGTGCACTCGTGAGGACGAGGTCAGGGTTTTTTGTGGTGCTTCGAGGAGGCCTTCGGCCAGGTGGCTGCCACGTATGGTTGATGAGGCTAAGCAACTGCGGTGATGTGGTTGTTCGTTACTATGGAGCATGCGGTTTCCAAAGGAGGAAGGGATGAGCAGCTTTGGTTCAAGCGAATGGGAAAATGAAAGGGAGGAGAAAGCAAATCCAAAAATATAATGACAGCACTCACGTTTATATTTTAGGCTAGGAGAGGATGCACATGCCTAAAGTTAGCAATGGAAAAGGTAAATCAATGTACCTGCAATAAATTAAAATTAGAGGGAATATAAAAGGCAGGCACCAATCAATAGTCAAAACCATGAATTCATGGAATAACAAAGGTGAGCCGCTGTTTGGTCTTAACCGATGGAAGAATTTGAATGGACATATAAATTAAACAAGGAAATAGCAATGGTCTGGGAAATGACAAAAGTCAGGAGTTGGATTTTCTGGGAAATAATAACCACTGTTGGCTATACGTTTACACATTGGAAAAAATAAAAGGCAAGGAAACTCAACAGACTGAAATACGAAACCGATACGGCTAGCCGTTATGCAGATAACACCGCACACCGGACTCTGAAATTGACAATCGGATATACCGTAGAGATCAGCACGACGGAACTATCACAACGGTATACAGATATCAGTGGTATGATTGAATTTTAAAAATTCGAATTTTTATACTAGCGGAAATGCAAGAAAAACGCTGAAAAATAAGATCGACGGAGCCAAAGATGTCCGAGTTTGGAAAAACGACAAACTGACATCTTGCTCAGAAGATGGTTTAGAATTTTTCTATGTAAAAATATTTAGGTTTCGAGAACGTTTTATTTTCATTGCTTTTTAACTGATTAAACTGAAGTGAATTTACGCGCGAAATAAACTTTCATATTTTCGGACGAAAATTTACCAGTTGCTATGTTTAACTAGACGTATTCCAAATATTAAATTTTTATTTCAAAATTTTATCGTTTAAAATTTTCACAAAATTTCAACTAATTACGTATTTAAAACAGTTGAAATTTATGGGTCGTTACACTCTCCCCCACTCAAAACTTTTCGTCCCCGAAAAGGAACGAGGTAGGAGAATAGAAACAACCAGAAAGAAAACAGATTTGAAATACAAAATAACAATTAATTTAAACCATATAATTTCACATTTAAATTAATTGATATTCAATAATCGATTTAATCCATTTGATTTCACTAAAATCAATCTCAACTATTTCTAAATTCATTATCTTATTATTCAATTATCTTCAATTTACAATTTCTAAAACCATAAATTTGAATAGTCTTTTATTATAATCATATTTTCTTCAACAATTTTAAATTCTTCTTTGTTCCAAATTACTGTTACATTATTCTATGCAATATATCTTATCACATATATTTAACCCATATAAATTAATTTAAAACATAAAAGTTTCGATTTAAATTAATTTACATCCATTAATTTCTTTTAAATTCAAGGTATTTTCATAAGTTGATCAAATTTCAATTTATTAATTCTTTCAAAACAAATTTATTAATTCTTTCAAAACAAATTTATTTCATTATTAACTGAGTTTACTTATTATCCTATCTAACTTTATTAACGTCTTTAAAATCAAAATTTAGTGTATAACATTTATTATAAACACTCAAATTTTATTTATAAATTCAATTTATATTATATATTATCCAATTACATATTCAACTTCTGAATGATTTAGGTAAGTTGTATTAGAATGCAGTTGAACAATATACAAATAAAATTTTCCAGTTCCATTATTCAAGTTTAAATATTTATTCCAAATTTTGGTTTTATTTATAATTAAAATCATCGTTTAACAAAATTTAAGAATTAGATTTCCGATTAACTTTAAACAATTTAGAGATATATATAATATTTATATCAAATCAAATTAAATTTTAAAATAAGATACCTATATATATATAAATCAAATTTTTTTGAAGAAATTCAAATCAAAATATCTTTCAAAACAAAACCGTAGCAAACTACAGAATAGTATCTCCACTTCGAAACTCGAAAATGAATGTCGATGATGCGGCCGCTATCACCGAAATTATTTTCCAGCGACAAAGAGAAGAGCACTGATTTCAACATTTTAAAATTCTTTGAAACGATTTCTATTCGAAAATACTTCTAATAATATATACTTTAAAATTTTAAAACCAAAGTTCGAAATCACCGGAAACTAAATTCTCAAATTTCTGAATTAAATTCATTTCAAATTCCAATCAATTTATAACCAAGTTTTATAAATTCATTTATTTATATTATGTAATAGTCAATGATTTATAAAGCAATAAATGAAAATTAAATTTTAACATTTCGAACAACCGATTCATTAACATTTTATTTTAGAAAAATTTAGACTTATATATAATATAATCATACAAAACTATTTTATTTACCAAATTTGAAAACAATATTGTGTTAGTTTGCTCTGCTCAAGCGTTTTGGAAATCCTATCGATAGCGTTGATCAGACGAATCGATCGAAAACCCAAATCAACATCAACAACTCAAACAACACAATATAAAAATGTTTGTATATTAGTTTACAAATACATTTCTTTGCTCGACGATACAGGAATGAATTTTCAAAATAAGGATAGGGTTTCAAATTTTGATGGGCTCAAATCAAAGAGAACTTTGATTCGAAAATAAGTTCGAAACAGAAGTTAAGATAATTCAATTATCACAATCGGGAGATGGATGAGTTTACTTAATTCACAGGCAACCTTAACCGGGTCGTCCTTAACTTCAAGAATAAGATCGATGCAGAATTTCGAGGCAAATCTACATTCGATCTCAAGAAATAGAATTCAGGTATTACAGGCGATAGATAGCATCGTAAACCGAGGATACAGAAATCTTCGGTAAATCAATGCTTATTGTAAAGGAGTTTCACCCCTTTACAAATCATTCGAAGTTTGGCGAGACCGTCAATTCATTATAAGGGTCATTCGGAGTGGAGTTATGGGATGCTCCAGAATTGAAAGAAGACGAATAGTGAAGGACACGAATGAATTTTGGAACCGAGGGAACGTTCCAAAATTCAAAGGAATCCAGTCAAAAGGAAGAGATTGAAACTCGAATGAGAGTGATTCCGTAAATACATTTACCCTATATGTTAAGTTTTGCCTAGAGCTACCAAAGCTCTGATACCAACTGTAACGACCCGGAATTTTGGACCATTCGCGTCCATTATAAGTGTATAGGTAGACACTCATGCCGGAATTGAATTGCTCAAAATACCGCGTTGTTAATTTAAATTTGGCAAAACTAAACATATACAGTAAATAAATAATCACAGAACACAGACATAGAGTAATAATTTGCAGCGGAAATAAAAGGGATAGTAATTCATGAAGCTACTATATGAATATATAAAATACATCAGAGTTTACAACTGAAGAGTAATACGATACATCAGATACAAATCAGAATACATCATTGGAATCATCGAATACTGAAAGCAGAATAGATGGCTGGATCTTCAAGCAAAGCTACAACTCCAAAGGTGAGTCTCGAATACTGGTACACTCAGTCTGACCCGAGCGTAAAGCAAAATACAAAACACTCGAGTCAGGATTAACATTCTTATATTAATAAATCCAACTCAAGTGAAATAGCAATTGAAATACAAGTAACTCAAAGGATGTTTGGAATAACCATCCTTTAAGGATCCGTTAAACTATCTACTATGTAGTAGTGTACGATAAGTAGATAATGTCTATCAGTAATAATAAGATATCAAAATAGTGTTAAGTCATGGCCCATTCCACCCTTAACACATTTTTATTCCTAAAAGCATATACAAGACCGTAGTTTCCCCAAAACCGGAAGTCACCAGAGGGAAATCCATATACTAAAGGTACAAATCAAAATCGTAGTGGTCGCGTACAAATGGAATACAAGTATGACAAGGCACATGAGGCAATACCCAAGGTAGTGATACTACCGTTTGCCTGATCCGGACTGGTGAGAATGCAACGCCGCAGCGCCCGCAACACCGTGAAACAAAACTCCCAAAATCAAGGGTGCACCAATCGACAACAAGTAATGAGTAGTTCGAAGAAGTGTGTCCACTTGAGGTAGCTAATCCTCCATTGGCCCGGCACGGCTCCTATTTTAGTCATTTCCAATTTGACACAAGTGTCAAGGCTATCCATCATCGTTCTCTTTCTTCAGTCATCACGTACACCATTCGAACCACTTCATTCTGGATCATCACTCCGCGTATAGTTATTAAAGTGGTTTCCGATTTAGATAGAGAGTATATCCATAACCGATTCCGGTCTCTTTAATAACTTTCGTGATTATTACACCGATTGGTCGTTTATTTATTTCAAAACCAAATCAATTCCAATTTCAATCAGAGTTTATAAATCAACATTTCGTTTGTCTTTCTAAACCAATTTCCAAAATTTACGTTTCAAAACTTCCAATTTACCGTTTCCAAATCTTATAGTTCAATTTCAATCTATATATTGAAAACAATTCAAATATTGATTCAAGTTCGTACAAAAGTTTCATTTCGAAATCATTTAAATCAATTTAGTTTTAATATTCAAATCAATTTACATTCATTTATCGATTTCATTCAATATCGTTAAATTAATTTATCATTTAAAACAATTTCTATTAAACTTCTCATTCATTAAATCAATTACTTAAGTTCAACTCCATTATATCAAAACTTACAAATTAAATTCGTCAAATCAAATTCTTTAAATTTCAAGTCTTATATTAATTTCAATAAATCATATTTTATTTCTTATTAAAGAAATTCAATTTCACTTATTTACTTACTTAAGTAATTTTCCAAAACTTACTTAATAAAGAAAACTCAATTTCAATTATTTACGAAGTAAAATTCACTTATTCAAAAGTTCAATTTTCTTATTAAAGAATTCAATTCAATTTAATCATTAAATAATTCAATCTTATTTAATTATTAAATAATTCAAAACCTAATTATTAAATCATTTCAAAGTTTAATAATTTCAAACTTGATTATAATTTCAAACTTAATTATTAAATCATTTCAAACTTAATTCATCATTTCTCAAATTAAACAACATTCTTTCATCAATTACATTGTTAATATTTTGTTTCAGATTATTAAATATTAACCTTTTCCTTTCATTAAAATTCAAATTTCAACTTCATTTCAAAACCATATTATTTATTCAAATAAAATCTTCATTTTATTTTTAAATCAAATTATTGACCAATCGGGTTTTATTTAATTCTCTATCCTAGGTCAAAGTTCAATTTGGGTATTTATCATTTCAACCCAATTCCAATTCAATTCAAAAAAATCAAAGCATAACAAAAGGAACTTGCAGTGTGATAACTGGGATGGTGTCAAAGTAAATAAACAAGCAATAACATCAATCAATATCAATCCAAAATCAATTCAAATAATCCCGAAATAACCGTATTAATTCGCATTGTTATTTGTACGAATTTATATAATTATTTCTAGAATCTACACTATCATTTCATGTAGATTAAAGATTATTCCACTATTTATTTATACGGTTTTTCACTTGTCATTCAATTACAATTTTATACTACAACAATTAATCCAATATACGTCGATGGTTCAAAGTGTAATTATCACTATTCTACATGTCAATTAATTTAACAATTAAAATGGGTCATATTCAACTAATCAAATTCAACATATATGTCGATTCAAATTTTCATTATCCTACGTCAAATTTTACTTGCATAATATTATCACTTTATACATTTCAATTTTAACGTCCAATTGTAAACATCAAACAATCAATCATTTAACAACCAAACTGGATTATCATTGCATATATAACAGATATTGGTGTCAGACGTCACAGGTGAACTGATACAGGTAATAACAGTGTAAATATCTAACAGCAGCATATTTCAATTGTCGTTTCAATTGAAATCAAATTTAATAAATAAAAGAACGTTAATCGTGAGTGAGTGCTCAGCTTTCGAGATTAGAGATGAACGAGAACGAGCTGACTTACGAATCCCAGTACGAAATCCCAAATCAAAGTAAGATTGGCACGAATTCGGCGAACAGAGCAAATAAATAGGAATAGACGAACTCAAATCAGAACTGGATCGGTGAAGATAATGGATACAGGTGAACTTATATATCTATAAATAACTATATATATAATCATATACAACCTACAATTTAAATTGAACAAATAACTTTCAGAATATATATATATATATAAACAGCATTTTAAAAAAAATATATATTATTTCAGTATTTCAAATTTTAACAAATACATAAAAATACTATAAATTTTCAAAATCAATATTAAATACATAAATAAGCTTATATAAGTAAGCTACAAAGTCACAATATATATATAAATTAGAATTTTGTATCTATTCTGAAACTCATTTATAAAAATCAAAATCCAACTGTACCATATATCAAAAATGCTGGACCCAATGCATATTTACCTCATGAAACATATGTTATATGTATACAATAATATGTACTATTTGTATGCTTGCTAACGCTACATGAAGTCCTTACACTTTTAAAGTCACTTTCATAATATATCGGCAGCCGTGTATATATATACATGAAAGAAGAGCAGGTTTGTCTAGAAAATGGTGCACGACTACTTAAATGCAGGCATGCGAATCACATACATATTTATATTTGTAAATCTCTTTTATAAACCGAGCAAATGAATATAATAATATATATACATGTACTACTACTTGTAATAATAAAATGCACAACTGTTTCACCAAAAGAAAATATGCGCCTTCTACATGTAAACAATATATTTAGATCTATTCACAGAACTAGTTTTAAAAAGTACTACTGTATACGTATGAAATCGACATGTATATAAAATAAGACAGGTATAAACTTTAAAGACATATTATATCAATATCATCCTATTATTTAATAGAACCATTATCTCCTAACCGAGCTCCTATCTTATCAAAATATACAGGCAACTTATAATCTTTGTAAACAACAGACACTAATAAACCGATAATAAAAATAAAAAAACATATATATAGCTAACAAAGATATAATAATATATACCTACCTATATATATATATATCCAAATATGTAAACAGAGGGGAAGAAGGAAGGCCGAGACCGCTGGAGTGCGTGGTGTACAAGCTGACGAGATTTGCGTGGGCGCTGGAGGGGTAGAGCACGGATTTTACGACGGTGATGTGTAGAAAGAAGAAGTTTCTCGTGGCCATGGAATTACGGTAAGACTAAGGGCTGCCTTGGTGTTCGGTGAGGTGAGGAAAATGTGGCCGAGATATGGTTGAGGTCGGAAGGCAGATCGAGGGAGAGGGTTTACGGTGGAGCAAAGTGAGGTGGAAGGATGGTGGAGGTGGATGGAGAGTGTAACGTCCCGTAAATTTCAACCGTTTTTTAATAACGTTATTAGTTGAAATTTTGTGAAATTTTAAACGATAAAATTTTGAAATAAAAATTTAATATTTGGAATACGTCTAGTTAAACATAGCAGTTGGTAAATTTTCGTCCGAAAATATGAAAGTTTATTTCGCGCGTAAATTCACTTCAATTTAATCAGTTAAAAAACAGCGATGAAAATAAAATGTTCCGAAACCTAAATATTTTTACATAGAAAAATTCTAAACCAACTTCTGAGCAAGATGTCAGTTTGTCGTTTTCCCAAATTTGGACATCTATTGCTCCGTCGTTCTTATTTTCTACAAAATAGCAGCATTTTGGTACCGATATCGACTTTTGATCGGATACTCGTACCACTGATATCTGTATACCGTTTTGATCGTCTCGTCGTGCTGATCTCCACAGTATATTCGATTGTGTGTTCCGGAGTCCGGAAACAACGAAATCCGCGAAACGATTATCAGTACCGGTTTCAATTTGAAGCTTTTATATTCAGCGTCCATTCACTTGTCAAACTGGTGAATTTATATAGCATTCCCAGTTGTTTGATATTCCCAGTAATTTAATAAATGACATTTGATTTCTCTAAGTTTTAAATTTTCTTTTCGAAAACCAAACGTACATAGTGCATTTATGATAACAGCTCATCACGTCCATTCCTAATACTAGTTACTATTCCACTGGCTCTTGATTTTCCTTGGTTCGTTCATTTATTTGATTTACAAGTAATATAAAATAATGAGATGATCAAATATAACAGTCTCCTTTAGTCCTTTCATTCTTCATCTTCCTCCATTCGTATTTTTGTTTCTCGTGCTCAAACATCTTGCTATCATCTCCGCCTCGTCTTCACCAACGCTCCTCCAAAACCACGCCTACACCTGACCGCCCTCCTCAGCTCGGCCCGCCACCTTCTAGCATCAAAATGCGCATGCAGCCTCTGGTCACTATCCCATGAGGCACGAACGATGACAACCCATTGCATATCTCCATTCCCACGTGAGCTAACACTACAGTTTCTTCATCGCGCATGGCCCTCCACATCTCCGCCCAGATTTCTACATGGCAACAACCACCGCCCACTCCTCCTAGCACCCGACCGCTTGCCCATTCACTCGAGCCACCCTCATCGACCTCCTCAAATCCCATGCGTCCAAATCTAGTTGCCGCAACCCAAGTCGACGCAGCCTACAATGGTCGAGACCTCATGCCTTCTCCGCCTGCCTCCCAGTCGAGCAACAACCGCGAGCAACTAAACCCGTAGCCACCGCTGGCCTCAACCGAACCCAGTCTCCTCTTTTATATGGGTATGTTATATTATTTATATAAGTTTATTTATATGTTGACTATTCATGCATATAAACATATGTAGTATGTAGGGTATGTTCGGTTATAGATATTATAGTGTGCTGGCATTATATAAGATGTTCTATGATTTATGTTAGTTGAACCTGTAGGGTATATATGAGGTAAGTATAATCTAGTCTAGGCTCTTGATCTATTACACGCCATTTTGGTTATACTTGTAGACTTTATAATATATATATATATATATATATATATATATATAAGTGTAAATGAAGTGTATGTTACAGTAGGTTATGTTATAAATGGTTACAGTTATAGTACAAAGTATGAGTCATAATAGTGTTATATAGGTTACTATATAACTTATACTAGTATGTTGTTGGGTCTGCATACATTTGAGTAACATGAATGTAGTTGGTGGCATATAGGAATAGCTTACATATATTTGTTTATATATGTATATACTATTTTGGGTTTGAGTTGATTTCGTCGATACTAAATCTATAACAAATATTGTTTTAATTATAACATATAATTTATTTTTATATGATAACTTTAGTATTTGAGTTTTAGTTTAAAACAATGGATTGTGAAATTTCCATATATATATATTTTATTTAATATTTGGTTGAACTTAGAATTTGATTTTATATATAGTTATATATATATATGTAATTCACTTTTACCACTTGTCATCATCGATCGGTTCTAATTCGATTTCGTCAATCCTTTATTTTTCAGCTTTGTCTGTCGTGCTTGTTTCTTCATCGAATCGTATCCATCTAGCGTTGCTTGGAATTCGTAGCTCAGTTCGTTGTCAAATTTCTCTAGCCTCGAAAGGTGAGCACTCACTCACGATTAACGTTCTTTTATTTATTAAATTTGATTTCAATTGAAACGACAATTGAAATATGCTGCTGTTAGTTAATTACACTGTTATATATGCTATTGCCTGTATCAGTTCACCTATGACATTTAACACCATTATCTGTTAATTATTTATGTGATGATAATACAGTTTGGCTGATAATTGATTGATTGTTGATGTTTATATTGGACGTTAAATTGTTAATGTTAAAATGATAAATAGTATGCAATTGAACTTGATATAGGATAGTTAAATGTAAAAATTGATTAAATGACATTTGTATAATATGACCCATTTAACTGTAAAAGTTTATTGACACGTAGGATTTGTTTAATTACATCTTGAACCCCTGAATGTATGTTGTTAAATTGATGATGGATGAAATTGTAATAGATGACAAGTGGAAACTGTAATGTAATAATCTTTAATCTACATGAAATGATAGTGTAGATTCTAGAAATAATTATATTAATTCGTACAAATAACAATACGAATTAATATGGTTATTTCGGGATTATTTGAATTGATTATTGGATTGTTATTGATTGTTGTTATTGCTTGTTTATTTACTTTGACACCATCCCAGTTATCACACTGCAAGTTCCCTTTGTTATGCTTTGATTTTGAATTGAATTGGAATCGGGTTGAAATGATAAATACCCAAATTGAACTTTGACCTAGGATAGAGAATTAAATAAAAACCCGATTGGTCAATAATTTGATTTGAAAATAAAACGAAGATTTTATTTGAATAAAATAATATGGTTTTGAAATGAAGTTGAAATTTGAATTTTTAATGGAAGGAAAATGTTAATAATTAATAATCTGAAACAGAATATTAACAATGTAATTGATGAATGAATATGGTTTAAATTTGAGAAATGATTGAATTAAGTTTGGAATTATAATTAAGTTTGAAATTATTAAACTTTGAAATGATTTAATAATTAAGTTTGAGATTATAATTAAGATGGAAATTATAATTTAGTTTGAAATTATTAAACTTTGAAATTATTTAAAAATTAAGTTTTGAATTATTTAATAATTAATAAGATTAAATTATTTAATGATTAAATTGAATTGAATTCTTTAATAAGAGAAAATTGAACTTTTGAATAAGTGAATTTTACTTTGTAAATAATTGAAATTGAGTTTTCTTGTTTAAGTAAGTTTTTGAAAATTATTAAGAAAGTAAATAAGTGAAATTGAATTTCTTTAACAAGAAATGAAAATGTGATATTTTTTGGAATTAATGTAAGACTTGTAATTGAAAGAATTGATTTGACGAATTTAATTTAATTCAAAATTGTAAGTTTTGATTTAATGAAGTTGAACTTAAGAAATTGATTTAATGAATTGGAAATTTAATAGAAATTGTTTTGAATGACAAATTGCTTAACGAATATTAAATGAAATCGATAAATGAGTTTAAATTGATTCGAATATTAAATTAAATTGATTTAAATGATTTTCGAAATGAAACTTATATACGAACTTGAATCAATATTTGAATTGTTTTAAAGGAAATTGAAATTGAATTGTAAGATTTTGAAATGGTAAATTTAGAAGTTTTGAAACGTAAATTTTGGAAATGGGTTTAGAAAGACAAATGAAATGTTGATTTACGAATTGAAATTAAAATTGAAATTGATTTGGTTTTTGAAATATATAAACGACCAATCGGTGTAATAATTACGAAAGTTATTAAAGAGACCGGGATCGGTAATGGATATACTCTCTATCTGAACCGAAACCACTTTAATAACTATACGCGGAGTGATGATCCAGAATGAAGTGGTTGGATTGATGTACGTGTTGACTGAAGAAAGAGAACGATGATGGATAGCCTTGACACTTGTGTCAAATTGGAAATGACTAAAACAGGAGCTGTGCAGGGCCAATGGAGGATTAGCTACCTCAAGTGGACACACTTCTTCGAACTACTCATTACTTGTTGTCGATTGGTGCACCCTTGATTTTGGGAGTGTTGTTTCACGGTGTTGCGGGCGCTGCGGCGTTGCGTTCTCACCAGTCCGGATCAGGCGAACGGTAGTATCACTACCTTGGGTATTGCCTCATGTGCCTTGTCATACTTGTATTCCATTTATACGCGACCACTACGATTTTGATTTGTACCTTTAGTATATGGATTTCCCTCTGGTGACTTCCGGTTTTGGGGAAACTACGGTCTTGTATATGCTTTTGGGAATAAAAATGTGTTAAGGGTGGAATGGGCCATGACTTAACGCTATTTTGATATCTTTTTATATTACTGATAGACATTATCTACTTATCGTACATTACTACATAGTAGATAGTTTGACGGATCCTTAAAGGATGGTTATTCCAACATCCTTTGAGTTACTTGTATTTCAATTGCTATTTCACTTGAGTTGGATTTATTAATATAAGAATGTTAATCCTGACTCGAGTGTTTTGTGTTTTTGCTTTACGCTCGGGTCAGACTGAGTGTACCAGTATTCGAGACTCACCTTTGGAGTTGGAGCTTTGCTTGAAGATCCAGCCATCTATTCTGCTTCCAGTATTCGATGATTCCTGTGAAGTATTCTGATTTGTATCTGATGTATCGTATTACTCTTCCGTTGTATCTGGTTTAACTCTGATGTATTTTATATATTCATATATTAGCTTCATGAACTACTATCTCTTTATTTCCGCTGCACTTATTACTCTGTGTCCGTGATCTGTGATTATATTTATTTACTGTATATGTTCAGTTTTGCTAAATTTAAATTAACAACGCGGTATTTTGAGCAATTCAATTCCGGCATGAGTGTCTACCTATTCACTTATAATGGATGCGAATGGTCCAAAATGGCGGGTCGTTACAGTTGGTATCAGAGCTTTGGTAGCTCTAGGCAAAACTCAACATATAGGGTAAATGTATTTACAGAGTCACTCTCATTCGAGTTTCAATCTCTTCCTTTGACTCAATTCCTTTGAATTTTGGAACGTTCCCTCGGTTTCGAAATTCATTCGTGTCCCTCACTATTCGTCTCCTTTCAATTCTGGAGCACCCCATAACTCCATTTTGAATGATATCTATAATAAATCGGCGGTCTCGCCAATCTTCGAATGATTCGTAAAGGAGCAAAACTCCTTCACAATAAGCATTGATTTACCGGAGATTTATGTATCCTCGGTTTACGGTGCTATCTATTCCCTGCTATACCTGAATTCCATCTCTTGAGATCGAGTGTTAATTTACCTCGGAATTCAGCCTCGATCTTATCCTTGAAGTTACGGACGACCCGGTTAAGGTTGCCCATGAATTAAATAAACTTATCATCTCCCGATTCTGTTATTGAATCATCTTATCTTTTCTTTCGAATTTGTCTTCGAATCAGAATTCTCTTTGATTTGAGTCCATCAAGATTTGAATCTCTACCCTTGCTTTGAATCCATTTTTGTATCGTCGAGCGAGGAAGTGTATTTGTAAATTTATATAAAAATGTTGTTTTAAAATTTGGTAAACAAAATAGTTTTGGATGATTACATTATATATAAATATAAGTTTTCTGAAATTAAATTGTTAATGAATTTGTTGTCTGAAAATAATAATATTTGATTTACATTTATTGTTTTGTAAACCATTGATAATATAAATAAATGAATTTATGAAACTTGGTTATAAATTGATTGGAATTTGAAATGAATCTAATTCAGAAATTTGAGAATTTATTAGTTTCCGGTGATTTCGAACTTTGATTTTATAATTTTAAAGTATATATTATTGAAAGTATTTTCGAATAGAAATCGTTTTCAAAGAATTTTTAAAAATGTTGAAATCAGTGCTCTTCTCTTTGTCGCTGGAAAATAATTTCGGTGATGGCGGCCGCATCATTGACGTTCATTTTCGAGTTTCGAAGTGGAGATACTATTCTGTAGCATTGCTACGGTTTTGTTTTGGAAAATATTTTTGATTTGAATTTCTTCGGTATATTTTGATTTATATATATATAGGTATCTTATTTTAAAATTTTAATTTGATTTGATAAATATATCATATATATCTCTAAATTGTTTAAAGTTAATCGGAAATCTAATTCTTAAATTTTGTTAAAGGATGATTTTAATTATAAATAAAACCAAAATTTGGAATAAATATTTAAACTTGTACAATTGAATTGGGAAAATTTTATTTGTATATTGTTCAACTGCATTCTAATACAACTTACCTAAATTATTCAGGAGTTGAATATGTAATTGGATAATATATAAGATAAATTGAATTTATAAACAAAATTTGAGTGTTTATAATAAATGTTATACACTAAATTTTGATTATAAAGATGTTAATAGAGTTAGATAGGATAATTAATAAACTCAGTTAATATGAAATAAATTTGTTTTGAAAGAATTAATAAAATTGAAAGTTGATCAACATATGAAAATACCTTGAATTTAAAAGAAACTAATAGATGTAAATTAATTTAAATCGAAACTTTTATGTTTTAAATTAATTTACATGGGTTAAACATATGTGAGTAGATATATTAAGTAGAATAAATTTAACAGTAATTTGGACTAAAGAAGAATTTAAAATTGTTGAAGAAAATATGATTATAATATAAGACTATTCAAATTTGTGGTTTTAGAAATTGTAAATTGAAGAAATGGGATAATAAAATAATGAATTTAGAAATAGTTGAGATTTATTTCAGTAAAATCAAATGGATTAAATCAATTATTGAATATCAATTAATTTAAATTTGAATTTATATGGTTTAAATTAATTGTTATTTTGTATTTCAAATCTGTTTTCTTTCTGGTTGTTTCTATTCTCCTACCTCGTTCCTTTTCGGGGACGAAAAGTTTTGAGTGGGGGAGAGTGTAACGTCCCGTAAATTTCAACCGGTTTTTAATAACGTTATTAGTTGAAATTTTGTGAAATTTTAAACGATAAAATTTTGAAATAAAAATTTAATATTTGGAATACGTCTAGTTAAACATAGCAGTTGGTAAATTTTCGTCCGAAAATATGAAAGATTATTTCGCGCGTAAATTCACTTCAATTTAATCAGTTAAAAAACAGCGATGAAAATAAAATGTTCCGAAACCTAAATATTTTTACATAGAAAAATTCTAAACCAACTTCTGAGCAAGATGTCAGTTTGTCGTTTTCCCAAATTTGGACATCTATTGCTCCGTCGTTCTTATTTTCTACAAAATAGCAGCATTTTGGTACCGATATCGACTTTTGATCTGATACTCGTACCACTGATATCTGTATACCGTTTTGATCGTCTCGTCGTGCTGATCTCCACAGTATATTCGATTGTGTGTTCCGGAGTCTGGAAACAACGAAATCCGCGAAACGATTATCAGTACCGGTTTCAATTTGAAGCTTTTATATTCAGCGTCCATTCACTTGTCAAACTGGTGAATTTATATAGCATTCCCAGTTGTTTGATATACCCAGTAATTTAATAAATGACATTTGATTTCTCTAAGTTTTAAATTTTCTTTTCGAAAACCAAACGTACATAGTGCATTTATGATAACAGCTCATCACGTCCATTCCTAATACTAGTTACTATTCCACTGGCTCTTGATTTTCCTTGGTTCGTTCATTTATTTGATTTACAAGTAATATAAAATAATGAGATGATCAAATATAACAGTCTCCTTTAGTCCTTTCATTCTTCATCTTCCTCCATTCGTATTTTTGTTTCTCGTGCTCAAACATCTTGCTATCATCTCCGCCTCGTCTTCACCAACGCTCCTCCAAAAGCACGCCTACACCTGACCACCCTCCTCAGCTCGGCCCGCCACCTTCTAGCATCAAAACGCGCATGCAGCCTCTGGTCGAGCACTATCCCATGAGGCACGAACGATGACAACCCATTGCATATCTCCATTCCCATTCTCTCCACGGCAGTTGCCACGTGAGCTAACACTACAGTTTCTTCATCGCGCATGGCCCTCCACATCTCCGCCCAGATTTCTACATGGCAACAACCACCGCCCACTCCTCCTAGCACCCGACCGCTTGCCCATTCACTCGAGCCACCCTCATCGACCTCCTCAAATCCCATGCGTCCAAATCTAGTTGCCGCAACCCAGGTCGACGCAGCCTACCATGGTCAAGACCTCATGCCTTCTCCGCCTGCCTCCCAGTCGAGCAACAATCGCGAGCAACTAAACCCGTAGCCACCGCTGGCCTCAACCGAACCCAGTCTCCTCTTTTATATGGGTATGTTATATTATTTATATAAGTTTATTTATATGTTGACTATTCATGCATATAAACATATGTAGTATGTAGGGTATGTTCGGTTATAGATTTTATAGTGTGCTGGCATTATATAAGATGTTCTCTGATTTATGTTAGTTGAATCTGTAGGGTATATATGAGGTAAGTATAATCTAGTCTAGGCTCTTGATCTATTACACGCCATTTTGGTTATACTTGTAGACTTTATAAAATATATATATATATATATATATAAGTGTAAATGAAGTGTATGTTACAGTAGGTTATGTTATAAATGGTTACAGTTATAGTACAAAGTATGAGTCATAATAGTGTTATATAGGTTACTATATAACTTATACTAGTATGCTGTTGGGTCTGCATACATTTGAGTAACATGAATGTAGTTGGTGGCATATAGGAATAGCTTACATATATTTGTTTATATATGTATATACTATTTTGGGTTTGAGTTGATTTCGTCGATACTAAATCTATAACAAATATTGTTTTAATTATAACATATAATTTATTTTTATATGATAACTTTAGTATTTGAGTTTTAGTTTAAAACAATGGATTGTGAAATTTCCATATATATATTTTATTTAATATGTGGTTGAACTTAGAATTTGATTTTATATATAGTTATATATATATGTAATTCACTTTTACCACTTGTCATCATCGATCGGTTCTAATTCGATTTCGTCAATCCTTTATTTTTCAGCTTTGTCCGTCGTGCTTGTTTCTTCATCGAATCGTATCCATCTAGCGTTGCTTGGAATTCGTAGCTCAGTTCGTTGTCAAATTTCTCTAGCTTCGAAAGGTGAGCACTCACTCACGATTAACGTTCTTTTATTTATTAAATTTGATTTCAATTGAAACGACAATTGAAATATGCTGCTGTTAGTTAATTACACTGTTATATATGCTATTGCCTGTATCAGTTCACCTGTGACATTTAACACCATTATCTGTTAATTATTTATGTGATGATAATACAGTTTGGCTGATAATTGATTGATTGTTGATGTTTATATTGGACGTTAAATTGTTAATGTTAAAATGATAAATAGTATGCAATTGAACTTGATATAGGATAGTTAAATGTAAAAATTGATTAAATGACATTTGTATAATATGACCCATTTAACTGTAAAAGTTTATTGACACGTAGGATTTGTTTAATTACATCTTGAACCCCTGAATGTATGTTGTTAAATTGATGATGGATGAAATTGTAATAGATGACAAGTGGAAACTGTAATGTAATAATCTTTAATCTACATGAAATGATAGTGTAGATTCTAGAAATAATTATATTAATTCGTACAAATAACAATACGAATTAATATGGTTATTTCGGGATTATTTGAATTGATTATTGGATTGTTATTGATTGTTGTTATTGCTTGTTTATTTACTTTGACACCATCCCAGTTATCACACTGCAAGTTCCCTTTGTTATGCTTTGATTTTGAATTGAATTGGAATCGGGTTGAAATGATAAATACCCAAATTGAACTTTGACCTAGGATAGAGAATTAAATAAAAACCCGATTGGTCAATAATTTGATTTGAAAATAAAACGAAGATTTTATTTGAATAAAATAATATGGTTTTGAAATGAAGTTGAAATTTGAATTTTTAATGGAAGGAAAATGTTAATAATTAATAATCTGAAACAGAATATTAACAATGTAATTGATGAATGAATATTGTTTAAATTTGAGAAATGATTGAATTAAGTTTGGAATTATAATTAAGTTTGAAATGATTAAACTTTGAAATGATTTAATAATTAAGTTTGAGATTATAATTAAGATGGAAATTATAATTTAGTTTGAAATTATTAAACTTTGAAATTATTTAAAAATTAAGTTTTGAATTATTTAATAATTAATAAGATTGAATTATTTAATGATTAAATTGAATTGAATTCTTTAATAAGAGAAAATTGAACTTTTGAATAAGTGAATTTTACTTTGTAAATAATTGAAATTGAGTTTTCTTGTTTAAGTAAGTTTTTGAAAATTATTAAGAAAGTAAATAAGTGAAATTGAATTTCTTTAACAAGAAATGAAAATGTGATATTTTTTGGAATTAATGTAAGACTTGTAATTGAAAGAATTGATTTGATGAATTTAATTTAATTCAAAATTGTAAGTTTTGATTTAATGAAGTTGAACTTAAGAAATTGATTTAATGAATTGGAAATTTAATAGAAATTGTTTTGAATGACAAATTGCTTAACGAATATTAAATGAAATCGATAAATGAGTTTAAATTGATTCGAATATTAAATTAAATTGATTTAAATGATTTTCGAAATGAAACTTATATACGAACTTGAATCAATATTTGAATTGTTTTAAAGGAAATTGAAATTGAATTGTAAGATTTTGAAATGGTAAATTTAGAAGTTTTGAAACGTAAATTTTGGAAATGGGTTTAGAAAGACAAATGAAATGTTGATTTACGAATTGAAATTAAAATTGAAATTGATTTGGTTTTTGAAATATATAAACGACCAATCGGTGTAATAATTACGAAAGTTATTAAAGAGACCGGGATCGGTAATGGATATACTCTCTATCTGAACCGAAACCACTTTAATAACTATACGCGGAGTGATGATCCAGAATGAAGTGGTTGGATTGATGTACGTGTTGACTGAAGAAATAGAACGATGATGGATAGCCTTGACACTTGTGTCAAATTGGAAATGACTAAAACAGGAGCTGTGCAGGGCCAATGGAGGATTAGCTACCTCAAGTGGACACACTTCTTCGAACTACTCATTACTTGTTGTCGATTGGTGCACCCTTGATTTTGGGAGTGTTGTTTCACGGTGTTGCGGGCGCTGCGGCGTTGCGTTCTCACCAGTCCGGATCAGGCGAACGGTAGTATCACTACCTTGGGTATTGCCTCATGTGCCTTGTCATACTTGTATTCCATTTATACGCGACCACTACGATTTTGATTTGTACCTTTAGTATATGGATTGCCCTCTGGTGACTTCCGGTTTTGGGGAAACTACGGTCTTGTATATGCTTTTGGGAATAAAAATGTGTTAAGGGTGGAATGGGCCATGACTTAATGCTATTTTGATATCTTTTTATATTACTGATAGACATTATCTACTTATCGTACATTACTACATAGTAGATAGTTTGACGGATCCTTAAAGGATGGTTATTCCAACATCCTTTGAGTTACTTGTATTTCAATTGCTATTTCACTTGAGTTGGATTTATTAATATAAGAATGTTAATCCTGACTCGAGTGTTTTGTGTTTTTGCTTTACGCTCGGGTCAGACTGAGTGTACCAGTATTCGAGACTCACCTTTGGAGTTGGAGCTTTGCTTGAAGATCCAGCCATCTATTCTGCTTCCAGTATTCGATGATTCCTGTGAAGTATTATGATTTGTATCTGATGTATCGTATTACTCTTCCGTTGTATCTGGTTTAACTCTGATGTATTTTATATATTCATATAGTAGCTTCATGAACTACTATCTCTTTATTTCCGCTGCACTTATTACTCTATGTCCGTGATCTGTGATTATATTTATTTACTGTATATATTCAGTTTTGCCAAATTTAAATTAACAACGCGGTATTTTGAGCAATTCAATTCCGGCATGAGTGTCTACCTATTCATTTATAATGGATGCGAATGGTCCAAAATGGCGGGTCGTTACAGAGAGGGCAACTGCTGCTTCATCGAAAGGTGTGCACTCGTGAGGACGAGGTCAGGGTTTTTTGTGGTGCTTCGAGGAGGCCTTCGGCCAGGTGGCTGCCACGTATGGTTGATGAGGCTAAGCAACTGCGGTGATGTGGTTGTTCGTTACTATGGAGCATGCGGTTTCCAAAGGAGGAAGGGATGAGCAGCTTTGGTTCAAGCGAATGGGAAAATGAAAGGGAGGAGAAAGCAAATCCAAAAATATAATGACAGCACTCACGTTTATATTTTAGGCTAGGAGAGGATGCACATGCCTAAAGTTAGCAATGGAAAAGGTAAATCAATGTACCTGCAATAAATTTAAAATTAAAGGGAATATAAAAGGCAGGCACCAATCAATAGTCAAAACCCTGAATTCACGGAATAACAAAGGTGAGCCGCTGTTTGGTCTTAACCGATGGAAGAATTTGAATGGACATATAAATTAAACAAGGAAATAGCAATGGTCTGGGAAATGAAAAAAGTCAGGAGTTGGATTTTCTAGGAAATAATAACCACTGTTGGCTATACGTTTACACATTGGAAAAAATAAAAGGCAAGGAAACTCAACAGACTGAAATACGAAACCGATACGGCTAGCCGTTATGCAGATAGCACCGCACACCGGACTCCGAAATTGACAATCGGATATACCGTAGAGATCAACACGACAGGACGATCACAACGGTATACAGATATCAGTGGTATGATTAAATTTTAAAAATTCGAATTTTTATACTAGCGGAAATGCAAGAAAAACGTTGAAAAATAAGATCGACGGAGCCAAAGATGTTCGAGTTTGGAAAAACGACAAACTGACATCTTGCTCAGAAGATGGTTTAGAATTTTTCTATGTAAAAATATTTAGGTTTCGAGAACTTTTTATTTTCATTGCTTTTTAACTGATTAAACTGAAGTGAATTTACGCGCGAAATAAACTTTCATATTTTCGGACGAAAATTTACCAGTTGCTATGTTTAACTAGACGTATTCCAAATATTAAATTTTTATTTTAAAATTTTATCGTTTAAAATTTTCACAAAATTTCAACTAATTACGTATTTAAAACAGTTGAAATTTACGGGTCGTTACATTCTAAGATTTGCCAAATTTTAATTACAACGCGGTATTTTGAGCAATTCAACTCCGGCATGAGTGTCTACCTATACACTTCTAATGGATGCGAATGGTTGAAAATATCGGGTCGTTACACGAGAGTGATTCGAATCCCAGGTTTTAAATTTTAAATTTTAACAAAGTAAAAAAATAAATAAATAAATAAAGAGAAGGGGAAATACTCTGGTAGGACTCGGGTGAGTTATCGGGTGGAACCCGAAGCAGGATTTTAAACAAGTTTTTAATTTAAAAATAAGCAAATTTTTAAATTTAAGATAAAACTAGTTTAATTCTATTTCTTAAATCAAATTCTTTACATAATTATGTTTTTAAATAATGGATTTAAGGAAGTGATATAATTTTTTTAACTTGAATTTGTTAAAGTTAAATTTTTAAGATATTTTAAACTTAATTTAGAAATGTATTTAAGTGTTAATTTAAAAGAATTAAATGTTTTATATATATGTGTTAATCATAATTGGGTAATTAATAAAGATAAAGATTTATCTTAAAGTTAATTAAGGTTTTGATAATTAATGATTAATTAAATTAATGAAGTAATTAAGAGAAATTAATTAATTTAATTAACTAATGATTAAGGATTAATTAATTGAGGGTTATAATTAATTAATTAAAGGTTAATTAATTGTAATTAAGGATAATTAATTAAGTGATTAGGGATTGATTAATTAATGATTAGAGATTAATTAATTTAGTAATTAAAGATTAATTAATTTGTAATTAAAGGTAAACTAATTGGTAATTAAGAAGTACTTAATTTGTAATTAAGTTTTATTAATTAATAATTAGGTTTTATTAATTATTAATTAAGGGGTGATTAATTTGTAATTAAAGATTTATTAAGGATTAATCAAATGGTAATTATGGATTAATCAAATGGTAATTAAGGATTAATTAACTGATAATTAAGGATTAATTAATTTGTTATTAAGTTTTATTAATTGATAATTAAGGTTTATTAATTAATAATTAATAGAATAATTAATCTGTAATTAAAGATTAACTAATTTGTTTAAGGATAATTTAGGGATGAATTACTCAAGTGTAATTAATAAAATGAATGTGATTAATTTAAGTTAATTAATTCGTAAATTAATTAAAGATAATCACTTGATAAAGGATTAAGTATGAATACTTAATAAGATTAATAAGTGTAGTTACTTAGTAAAATAATTAATGTATAATTAGAGGATGTAATTAATTAAAGGGAATTACTTAATGGGAAGTAATTGAAGTATAATTACTTTATAAGAGTAATTAAGGATTTAGTTATTTGGTGTAATTAATTAAAGGATTAATATAATTAATTAAGGAGTTAATTAATTAGGGTAAGTAATTACAGGATGGTAATCACTGTTTATGATCTATTTAAGGTTAATTAATGGAGGTAATTAATTAAAGTTTAATTAATTGATATAATTAATTAAGGATTAATGTAATTAATTATAGTTAATTAATTAATGAAGTAATTAATGGTTAATTACTGTTAATGGTTAAGGATAATTAATTTGTGAAATTAATTAAAGAATAATTACTTTATGTAATTAATGAATGATTAATCAAGGATGATTAATATTTAATGAGTAATTAATTAATTAAATGTTTGTAATTAATTAATGTTGATTAAGCAAGGTTAGGAATTAATTCTTAAGTAATTAATTTAATTTAAGTTAATTAAATTAATTATAACATAGGGTAAATAATTGTTGCTTATATATGATTGTTGTGTAGAATATCTGAATTGGATGATATCTATTGGATGATATGCTATGATATTCTGTGATATGATATTGGATATATCTGTGATAAATGTGTGATATTTATATGTGATGAATGCTGTGTGAATTCAAGTATTGAATTGAATAAAATTGTTTTAACCTTAAAACAACTTGGACCTAAAAGATATGTTTGGATTTCGATGAGACCGGGATCGGGTTTCCAGATTTGGATATCTGAATACCACATCGATCCAAATTAAACGATAGGTCGTGAATCTCAAGTGAAGATGAAGATTCAGAGTGCAAGGGTTATTTTCGTTAACTCTGAGGGTGATTCCAAAATGAGTGTAACGAGATAATGCCTTCGGTTTCGTTCGAACCGGAACGAACTTGTATGGATTGAATGCTTTCAGAACATTGTCAGGTGGATGATAAGCATTCTAAGTGATGGGTTCTAATAAGGTAATCATAGCCTCAAGCCTCATCAATCGGGAATGGCTAAAACAGGGGAGGTGCAGCAAGGTTAGTGGGTAGCACCCAAGTAGGATAAGATTTCCCCTATCTAGAGTCCCTTTTTATTCGGCTGAGTGGGCGGTTGAACAGCTACAACCGCTGGGGTTTCTTATGCGGGAATTATCCAGTAAGGGATGGTTCCGGCCTTGTGTTGCAGGGGGTCGGGAGTGATGCTTGGTACGTTGATCTAGGCCACGTACTGTGACGGGCGGTACCCCAGTAGCCCTGCCATTGTATGGAAATCCAACTTCCAATAAGTGCCATCGGACTTGATTGTATAACCCATTTTGTGGCTAGTATGCTGGAATTTAATAATGTAACAATTTCAGCTATATGAGTATTTATTTTAAAACCCTAGACACTATTATAATATAACTCGATTTCCTATCAAAGTTTTGGTTAGCGTAAGGTAAAAACTTTTCCATGTTTATGTATGGGAAGTCTTACGTGATACCTTTGTTTTCAAAAGGTTTTGAAGTTAAGCAACTTTAACCGTTTACTCACACCAGACCCATGTCTGACCCAAGTGTTTATTTTCTGTTTTATAAACTCTTGGGTACTCAAGTTTTTACGAGTAGCCAAGGGATTCAGGTTTGCTTTGATGAATTCTGGAGGAGTTTTGGAGCAGGAGGCTTCAGCGTTTAGATATCTGTATTTCCACTGTGTTGTATCTCTGTGATGTTTTGAGTTGTATGAAAGACAGGTGTTTATAACTGTCTAATTTGTGATATAAGCTGTGTATCTCTGATGTATATGATATTATGTAATACTTATGTGATTAATATAATTTATTCGTTCCGCAGTTTAGATTCTGATGTTGTTTCTTCTTTCTTCTCTATCTTTTCTCTTTTCTATCCCTTTCTTTCTTCATAATGATGCGTCATTCTGTGGAATTAATGGCGGGTCGTTACAGCTTGAATCTTTAGCTTCTAATTGATTTTTGATTCCCTTTTCTTCTAGGGTTATGGTCGGCCTTAGTTCTCCTTAGTTTTTGTTTTTGGTTTATAAACGTATGAATGGAAAATGAGGTAAGGGTTTATGGGTTATGGTATTATGGTATACATCTATTTCCCATATTACCCTTGCCTTACTTAACTTAGTTTTCATCTTATAAACCATTCTTATGAATTTACTTATGAGCCATTTTATAAAATCCATTTAATTAAGGCACAATCCATTTAAATTTCTTGAATGATGTTATTTAAAATTAGGGGCGTTACAATTATTTTGTACTTTCGTTTTGTGGGGTTTGATCATAAATTAGGGATGGACTAGCTGAAGAAGTAAAGAGTAATGGTGGATTGTGATAGGTTATTGGTGATGATTGGTGTAGATGGTGAGCGTAGACTGGAGTTGGCTACCTTCCAAATGATACGGTGATGGTTAGCTTTCTATATTTGCTCGAGATCCGACATAATGAGTCGTCATCAGTACCTATAGCTAGAGGGTATTGGGACATATTCGAAGAGGTGGTTGGATAACCACCACATAGGGAGGTAGAATTCTATATTGATTCAGTGAAGAATGATAGGCCAGTAATTATACCATCGAGGCACGATGCTCCAAAAGAGCGAAAGGAATTAGATATGCAAGTGAATGACTTGTTACGAAGAGGATTTTTTTATAGAAATATTTTTTGAGTAGGGAGCACCTATAGTATATGCCATTAAGGTGGATCTCCCTTTGTAACGACCCGCCATTTTAAATTTAAATTTGGCAAAACTGAACATATACAGTAAATAAATAATCACAGATCACAGACACAGAGTAATAAGTGCAGCGGAAATAAAGAGATAGTAGTTCATGAAGCTACTATATAAATGTATAAGTTACATCAGAGTTTACAACAGAAGAGTAATATGATACATCAGATACAAATCAGAATACATCACTGGAATCATCGAATACTGAAAGCAGAATAGATGGCTGGATCTTCAAGCAAAGCTCCAACTCCAAAGGTGAGTCGAATACTGGTACACTCAGTCTGACCCGAGCGTAAAGCAAAAACACAAGACACTCGAGTCAGGATTAACATTCTTATATTAATAAATCCAACTCAAGTGAAATAGCAATTGAAATACAAGTAACTCAAAGGATGTTTGGAATAACCATCCTTTAAGGATCCGTTAAACTATCTACTATGTAGTAGTGTACGATAAGTAGATAATGTCTATCAGTAATATAAAAGATATCAAAATAGCGTTAAGTCATGGCCCATTCCACCCTTAACACATTTTTATTCCCAAAAGCATATACAAGACCGTAGTTTCCCCAAAACCGGAAGTCACCAGAGGGCAATCCATATACTAAAGGTACAAATCAAAATCGTAGTGGTCGCGCATAAATGGAATACAAGTATGACAAGGCACATGAGGCTATACCCAAGGTAGTGATACTACCGTTCGCCTGATCCGGACTGGTGAGAACGCAACGCCGCAGCGCCCGCAACACCATGAAACAACACTCCCAAAATCAAGGGTGCACCAATCGACAACAAGTATAAGTAGTTCGAAGAAGTGTGTCCACTTGAGGTAGCTAATCCTCCATTGGCCCGGCACAGCTCCTGTTTTAGTCATTTCCAATTTGACACAAGTGTCAAGGCTATCCATTATCGTTCTCTTTCTTCAGTCATCACGTACATCATTCCAACCACTTCATTCTGGATCATCACTCTGCGTATAGTTATTAAAGTGGTTTTCGGTTTAGATAGAGAGTATATCCATAACCGAATTCCGGTCTCTTTAATAACCTTCGTAATTATTACACCGATTGGTCGTTTGCTTATTTCAAAACCAAATCAATTTCAATTTCAAATAGAATTCGTAAATCAACATTTCATTTGTCTTTCAAAACCAATTTCCAATAATTTACGTTTCAAAACTTCCAAATTACCATTTCAAAATCTTATAATTCAAATTCAATTTCTATTTAAAACAATCCAAATATTGATTCAAGTTCGTATATAAGTTTCATTTCGAAAACATTTAAATTAATTTAATTTAACATTTAAATCAATTTAAATTCATTTATCGATTTCATTCAATGTTCATTAAGTAAATTTTCATTTAAAACAATTTCTGTTTAATTTCCAATTCATTAAATCCATTATTTAAATTCAACTTCCTTATTTCAAAACTTACAATTTGAATTAAATTAAATTCATCAAATCAAATCCTTTAATTTTCAAGTCTTACATTAATTTCAATAAATCACATTTTATTTCTTATTAAAGAAATTCAATTTCACTTATTTACTTACTTAAATAATTTTCCAAAACTTAATTATTAAATAATTTCAAAGTTTAATAATTTCAAACTCAATTATAATTTCAAACTTAATTATTAAATCATTTCAAAATTTAATAATTTCAAACTTAATTATAATCTCAAACTTAATTCAATCATTTCTCAAATTAAACAACATTCTTTCATAAATTACATTGTTAATAATTTGTTTCAGATTATTAAATATTAACATTTTTCTTTTCATAAAATTCAAATTTCAACTTCATTTCAAAACCCTATCATTTATTCAAATAAAATCTTCGTTTATTTTTATAAATCAAATTATTGACCAATCGGGTTTTATTTAATTTTCTTTCCTAGGTCAAAGTTCAATTTGGGTATTTATCATTTCAACCCGATTCCAATTCAATTCAAAATCAAAGCATATCAAAGGGAACTTGCAGTGTGATAACTGGGATGGTGTCAAAGTAAATAAACAAGCAATAACAACAAACAATAACAATCCAATAATCAATTCAAGTAATCCCGAAATAACCGTATTAATTCGCATTGTTATTTGTACGAATTAATATAATTATTTCTAGAATCTACACTATCATTTCATGTAGATTAAAGATTAATACATAACGGTTTTCACTTGTCATTTATTTACAATTTCATTCATCATCAATTTAACAACATACATTCAGTGGTTCAAGATGTAATTAAACAAATCCTACGTGTCAATAAATTTAACAGTTAAAGGGGTCATATTATACAAATGTCAGTTAATCAAATTTAACAATTAATTATCCTATATCAAGTTCAATTTCACACTATTTATCATTTTAACATTAAAAATTTTACGTCCAATATAAACACCAACAATCAATCAATTATCAGCCAAACTGTATTATCATCGCATAAATAATTAACAGATAATGGTGTCAAATGTCACAGGTGAACTGTTACAGGCAATAACATATATAACAGTGTATTTAACTAACAGCAGCATATTTCAATTGTCGTTTCAATTGAAATCAAATTTAATAAATAAAAGAACGTTAATCGTGAGTGAGTGCTCACCTTTCGAGGCTAGAGATATTTAACGATGAAAGAGTTGTGAGTCCAAGCGCGAATTCCAAAACAAAGCTAGATTGGCACGGTTCGACGATCAAAGCTGATAGATATGAATCGATGAGAATGAGTCAAATAAGCTCGATGCAAACGGAATATATATATCAATTGTTATTATTATAATTATTAATTTTCCAAAACCCAATGTTCAATTTAAATTACATAATTAAAATGGCATACATATATATCCCATGTAAATTTAAAATTTTAAAACATATAACATAAAATCCATATACCATATTACAAACAAATATCTAAAACCAATGTTAAATAAAATATATAAACGAAAGATATATATAACTCAACATATATTTTAAACAAACTGTACACCTGAAACTTGTAATAAAACTACTATACTTAAATCTATGTTCTGAAAAACATATATATACATATAAGAACAATAAGGCGACTGATTTTAAAGTTTTATACATAACAAGCTTATATACTTCATAAACAAACAACTGCTACAAAATTATATAAACATCTATAAACAGATCTAGTATATATAGTTATTTCTAAAACCAACTCATATACCACTTATACGTACATAACTTATAATATATAAAATTGACATTTTTATAAGGTACTCTATATACTGGAAACAGATTTCAACATAGACACCTATTGGTTATAACCTATAAAATATATGTATAAACGCTATGCACCTCAAAGCAACTTACTTTATAATACATAATATAAGTCGACAAACCAATATATATAACCATCACAAAATATATTGCAGTCCATACATACGCAACTGCTTTTACAAAACCGCATGTATGTATACATGAAAAATGTAAACACTGAAATCTGAATTATAAAACAAAAGACCCCAAACCAAAGTTTAACTATATATATATATATTAATCTAAAAAGGACTAAAATCAAACTTCATACGACTTACATGTGTATCAATCACGTTTTATACTTGAACTGACTCAAACTGCTTTTTGAAAATAATTGCCTAGCCTAGTATTTTATATCTTGCAAACTTAAAATATGAAGCCTGTCCTTTATTTTGTTGAGTCTAGCTGTGCACGTTGATGTTTGTAACAGCAACTCATATAAACCAAACCATTTATAATAGTATATTACCTTACAACTTCATAAATAGATATAGACTTTATAGACTTTATAAGTGTACACTCTGTATAAAAAAAGAGCCCATTCGAAAATCAAACATCAACCGCATGATATATATTTATATATATTATATTATAACTCACCATCATAATACATAACATGTATTCGGCTATGACACAAAGAAGTCAAGCGGGCTGTGAAGGCGGAAGTTTATGGAGTGGGTAGCGGAGGACAACGTGAAGAAAAAGGGGAGCAGGTGTTGAGGTGGCCAGCAAGTGGTGGGGCGCGGGTTCGACTGCGTGGGTCGGTTGCAGATCTAGTCGGTGGTAGGTTGCTAGCTTGGCCGAGCTATTGGAGGGAAAAGATGGGAAGAGGAGTAGTCGATGACGTGGTTGTCGGTGTCTGTTCATGCTCGGCTAGGGAAGGTTGTCTGGGCGAGGTGATGTGGACTGGGGAGGCAAGCACGTCGGAGGGAGGTGGTTCGTAGGGGAAAGTGGAGGGGATGTGCGTGCTCAGGGGGTGTGAGGCCTGGTGGGTTGTGAGGTGGTTGGCAGCTCACGGCGACTCCGGTTGATGGTAGGTGAATGAGGCGGTGTCGGAGAGGGGAGCGGTTTTGGGATGTTGGTCGTGTTTGGAGAAGTGGGCAGTGGTGTGTGGTGGTGGGAGGCCGTACGGGTCAAGTGGAAGCTGGGTTGCGGAACAGGGGTTGCTCACGTGTGTGTGTAGAGATTGGTGGCGTGGTGGTGACTTCGGCTTTGGAAGAAGCGGCAATTGGTTGAAGCTGTGGGGAGGATGACGGGAAGGTGGAGGGTTTCGGCAGAGAAGGAGGTGGTTGAGAGGGTGGTCAGGAGGTCGAACTGGCGGAGGTTGAGGAAGACCCCGGGCATGCATGCTTCAGAACAAAGATTCATATGAAAACTAAATTTAGATATATTTGCAGAGAGAGGCAACGAAAAGAAAAATGGAAGGAGGAGCAAATGAATTATGAATCAGAAATATAAAGTTACAATAGGAATAGTAAACGCCAAGGGTTGCATTTCTAGGGAAAATAAAAAGGCCAAAAGCTGTATGGTTAAAAGACAGTTGGATACGAATAGCTAGGAAATCAAAAGACTCGGTTGCGGAACCCGCTACGCTAGGCGTTTCACAGATTGCACCGCACAACGAACTCCGAAACGCAGAGTTGAATATATCCCGGAGATCAGCACGACGAGACGATCAAAACGGTATCCGGATATCAGTGGTACGATCATCCGATCAAAAATCGATATCAGTACCAGAATACTGCTATTTTGCAGAAAATAAGAACGACGGAGCAATAGATGTCCAAATTTTGAATAACGACAAACTGACATTTTGCTCAGAAGATGGTTTAGAATTTTTCTATGTAAAAATATTTAGGTTTCGGAAACATTTTATTTTCAACGCTTTTTAACTGATTAAATTGAAGTGAATTTACGCACGAAATAAACTTTCATATTTTCGGACGAAAATTTTCCAGTTGCTATGTTTAACTAGACGTATTCCAAATATTAAATTTTTATTTCAAAATTTTATCGTTTAAAATTTCACAAAATTTCAACTAATTACGATATTAAAACAGTTGAAATTTACGGGTCGTTACACCCTTTGAGACTTTGTGTAAATTACTATGAGCTAAATAAGGGGATGAGGAAGAACAAATATCCAATCCTACGTGTTGATGACTTGTTCGATAACTTCTTTGGTGCGAAGGTGCTTTCTTAGTTGGATTTTGTGATGGTGTTCCATCAACCGAGAGTGGTGAGGGAGAGTGTGTCGATTATTATGTTCTTTATGTCACTGTCGAGATTCGATGAGTGGTTAGTTAACCCGTTCGGGCTAATGAATGCACCGGCATACTTCGTTCATATGATGAACCATGTTTTTAAAGATCAACTAAATAAGTTTATACTTATGTTCCTTGATGATATTCTTGCATGTTCACGAATGTAGGAGGAATACAAGATGCACTCAAGGGTTATATAAGAGATATTGAGAAGGCACAAATTGAAGATGATGTTTTCGAATTTCATTTCTAGAGGGGGGAAGTATGATTCTTAGGTCATGTTATTTCATGCTAGGGCATCACTTTAGGTTCTACCAAGGTAACAATGGTCCAAAATTAGGAGGACCTAAGAATGCTACAGATGTAAGGAGATGAACTAGTACAAACTGGATGGAGATAGTTGGCTCTGTAAGGATGGTAGATTGTATGTGCCCGATATTGATTAATTGAGGGATGAAGAAGAACAACGGGTCATTCATTTTGAAGTATTTGGACTGTCAATTAGTAAAGGTTGATCAGAAGAAGCCAAGTGGTTTACTACAACCATTAGAAGTTCCCTAATGGATGTGGTAATGGATTTCACTAGTGGATTATCAAGGACTAGAAGAGAGTACGTTAACACTAAGGCCACAGTCGATAGATTGACGAAGAGTGAGAAATCCATACCCATAAAGTTTAATAGGATGGCATTGAAGTTGTATGAGTTGTATGCGAAATGGATTGTATGACTCCATGATGCGACGAAGAGAATTGTAAGTGATCGATACCCATTATTCCTGATTGGATTTTGGTAGATCTTACAAGAGGCATTAGGAAAAAAGATGCATCTAAGTACAGCTTATCATCCATGAATGGTTGGTCAGACCGAGAGAGTGAAAGTATGGTGGAGAATATAGTTCGGTTTGGTAATAAGGTGGAGTTGGCCTCGAATTTTGTGGGTACTTCTCTAATATTTGAGAGAATAAGGATCCTAACATATAGAGACAACTTACCTTAGAAGGTGGTGGGTGTGCACCATGTATTCCATGGAAAGTCTATGCATGACTTAGTCATGACTGATTGACTGTAATACCGAATTAACTGGATTATGTTTTAGATGAACCTGAACTGCGAAGGCCTCAGAAGCCAATTCATATGGTCCAGTAGAATACAGAGTAGCTTAGGAGGAAGACGTTGCAGTTGGTAAAAGTTTAATGGGGTGAAAGCAAAGGCGATAGTACTTGGGAAACCAAGGAGAGCATGAAGACCACTTATCTGAAGCTCTTTACTCAATGAGATTCCATTTCTATCGCTAGCTTTCCATTTGGTAGTTTATTTGTTTAAATTAGTACCATGCGTGCTAGTATTTGCATAGAATTTATTATCTGCTATGTGTTCATGTTTGATGATTATTTGATTGTTGGACATGCTTTGTATCTATATTGATTAACTGTTGTTTATTTGGCTGGGATTTTGTATGGCTAAATTTATGAAGGATGGGAGAGAATGTAATGACCCACATATTTAACGTATAGGCGTATCGTAAAAATATTATTTTAAAATCAAGTTGGGTCCAAATCAATTCAGTTAAAGCACTTAGTGGTTCAATTGCGATGGACGTGTAGAAAGTTATAGCACGGATAAAGCAGAGATATAGTGGAAAATAGTGGGGCTACAAAAAATTTATTAGATGTAAAACCAAATATTTGAAGTTAATTTATTCTCATTCTCACATCATTTGTGCTGAAGAAAGGAGATATTGTTTAATCTTATACAATAAAACCAAAAAATATCATAATTTTTATAGACCAGATTTTGTGACGACAATTGATTTCTAGCTTATAACGAGCAAGTATGCCCTAAAATTAGGTCTTTACCCTAACTTTGTTAATTTAATTTAAAAGATAACTAGGCAAATCAACCTTTGTATATTAATGTTTCTAAAATGGGTACTAAAAGACTTAATTTAGTGGGTGCAGTGGAAAATAACAAGGATTAAAGCAGATCTACTGTTTAATAGCGCTAAATGAAAATGTGTGACGTCAAAGATTATTATGCGCTATAGTGGAGATTTTACGGGGCTTTAGCATCACTTTAATTGCACAGATCCAAACTTAATATAGCTTTGGGAAATGCAAACTAGTGACATTCACTGATCTTAAAGTTTTTATTAAATGATTTTGACCCTGAAAAATCTTATAAGGCTTATAACTTTTGATATGAGCAGAATTAAGGTCTCAAACCACTTTCAAATGAAAGATATGATGGTTTCTCATTTCGTAGACTGGTTATAATAGATTTTTGAACTTACAATTTATGAGATATGGTTGTTTGAAGTTTTGACATCTTTTAGGCAGATTAGTGTGTAATTGACTTTGCTCCCAATTAGACCTACTAATTAATTTTACAATTAGGGTTAGTGCTACCCTCATAGCAGCCATTAATCATTATAAATACATTTCTAAACATATCCTAAACTTTGTTAGGACATTCTTTTACCTGAATTCTATCATTCTTTTAATAAAAATTAACTTAAATCAATTAATAAAAAGGCATTAGCCAAGAGATTAGAAATGGGCTTTTTGGATTTCAAAATTTATGCCAAGGGAAGTGTGTTGCTGCTTTTTAAATTCAGATCCGCTCATGTTTTGGCGAATCTTCGCTTGTTTGGTGGTTTTTATTGATTATACACCCTACGTGAGTGATTTATTCTCTCACTGTATTATAAATGTTGACATCTGTTTTTAAATTGGTTTAAAATGTTTACAAACTGAAAATTATGATTTTTTAGCATACACAAGATAGGAGTAATCGTATCTTAACATCCCACTCTTGCTGTAATTTTTGAATTTGTATCGATTTGCGCGCTTTTATTGATTTTGGGGCGATTAGTGACTGATTTATTGTACCTAGGGATGCCATATATGTATCTATAGGTTTTGACTTATTTTGAATTTAAAATTATGTTTTTTCATTGTTTTGAAATTCATTCTGGAATAAAAACGTATTTTGATTAATTTAAAACGATTTAACCGTGTTTTTTTTATTTATATATACATACATACACACACACACACACATATATATATATATATATATATATATATCCATATATGAATGTTAGGGTTGACTATGAACATGTTTTGGATAGATTGCTATGATTTGATGCATATTTACATGCTTGAATGATGATTGAATGGTTGTTGTTGTAAGTTTATATGTGCATTTAGATACTTGAATGTTGCTTGTATGTTTGGATGCTTGAAATACTCGTCAAAACGAACTGGGGTTGGTAATCGATTCTATAGATAGGGGTCTCCATGTAGAAGGATTAGTAATGTACTCTTCGATTTGATGCACAAAGGATGAGAGATCTGTAAATGTAGAAATGAACTTTAACGGCTCTACTCTAGTGTATTTGGAGTCATATTATTGCATTGGCATTGCTCGTGGGTCGAAGTGGTAAGTGCAACTATCGAATCAATGCAAAAGTTGAAGTGGTTGGGGTATGCAAAATATTTCGTTCGACATGTGATGTGTCGGCTCGACAAAGATATGGTCGGTAGTAGTTTGGTCAGGGGTAACTTGGCTCCATGGTGGTGGAGTATGCTCAGGGGTGCTTGGGTCTGGTCTTAGGTGTGCTCGCTTGGAACATCAGGCCAGGTAGCGTAAACACGGAGCTTGCTTTGGTCTAGCTTAGGTTGGATAGCCCAAGTAGAAATTCGTGTCTAGGGTTTTGCTTCGGTTCGGTTGCCTTGTGACTTTGGTCCGGGTGCAAACAAAAACAAGTAGAGGCACAGGATGTTAGACCTTCGGGGCGGCTTAAGGGAAATTTCAAGCTTGGTATTATGTAATTTCGAGGCTAACCTAGGAGCTACTTCGTAATTTTTAGGAGTTGACTCAGGACAAGTGAAGTGTGATTCTAGGACAACTCGAGACGACTTAAGGAACTGAGTAGCAACTAAAAAAGTGAAGTGGCTTCAACGACTCGACGATAGAAGTGAATTAGATTGAACACTTCAAGTAGAAAGTGTTCAGAGCATTTGGGAACTGTCCGAGGAGACAAGTTCAATACAAATTGACCTTGTGGAGTAGAAGATACGAAGATTTCTACTACGATCCTCTAAGGAGACAAGTTTGATATAGAGTGAACTTATGGAGTAGAACATACGAGGTTTTCAACTAGGATTGCCTAAGGAGACAGATTGATATGAGGTGAATCAGTATAGTTTGAACTATTGGGACATATTCTAAAGAGATCATAAGTAACTTAGAGGTCTTAATGTATGCTCAAAAAGAAGGGGTTGATGAGGATACTCATTTCAAATCGATACGGGGTGATACATATTGTAACGACCCGTAAATTTAACTGGTTTTTATAACGTTATTAATTGAAATTTTGCGAAATTTTAAACGATAAAATTTTGAAATATAAATTTGATATTTGAAATGCGTCTAGTTAAACATAGCAATTGGTAAATTTTCGTCCGAAAATACGAAAGCTTATTTCGCGCGTAAATTTACTTCAATTTAATCAGTTAAAAGCGATGAAAATAAAATGTTTTCGGAAACTAAATATTTTTACATAGAAAAATTCTAAATCATCTTCTGAGTAAGACGTCAGTTCGTCGTTTTTCAAAATTCGGACTTTTTTAGCTCCGTCGATCTTATTCTTCTGCGTTTTTCTTGCATTTTCCATAGTAGAAAATTCGAAATTTTTATAATTCAATCAGACCACTGATATCTTTATACCGTTTTGACCGCCTCGTCGCACTGATCTCTATGGCATATTTATTTCTCCATTTCGGAGCCGTTGTGCGGCGCAATCCGCGAAACGTCTATCGTATCGGTTTCGAAATTTTGATTTTAAACCCTTTTGACCATTCAAATTTCCACCGGATCAACCCAATAGTCATTCCTAATTACTGAATTCAGCGCACTTGTGTCCTTTACTATTCTTGAATGCATCGCTTGGCTTTTGCTATCCTCAACTTTTCAATTTAATCTGCTCTTTTATTTCCGGTTCGTGAGTCTCTTCAAATTTCTAGGTTTGGTTCATTTATTTACCTTTATAACTTCATTTTATTGCAAAACTTCGTATGTTCCACCACATTCATCTCTTTCTTTTTTTTCTTTTTTTTTTGCTTTCTGGCATTCTACACTAAGAAGGAAAAACAAATATAATAGTATATATATATCGGTTTGTTCATCTTCCTTTCACATGATTGCTATCTTCACATTTTTCATGCAAACCCATCGGCCTGCTCCACCATTCATTAGCGTGTACCCATTGCCTTGACAGCCGAACTCGTCTCCACCATTGCTTTTAGCTTCGCCCTCAATCATGGCGGCATCTCAACCGAGATCCACCACTTGCCTCTGGGAAGCAACGAGGCCGATGGCCACATGTAGGCGAGCTTTGAGTTTTAGCTTAGCGGTATTCAGTAACTCCTCCTCTCCCATGCTGCCTCTCTCCCCTGCTCTTACCTCCTTCATGACCGCCCAGCCCACATTTCCTCCACCCTTATCGACGAAATTCACCATGGCCTCACCCTCCACGCTCTTTCCCCTTCACTCCAACAATCTCGAACCACCGAGGCAGTCACCTCCGACCGAGCATCTCTCATCAATCGCAGACCGATCTCCCTCCTCCATGCCTCTTCGACCTAGCTCGCGCAACCTTCGGCCTCCTTCTGTCACCTTTGTATGATGCCTTCTTTACATATTTATGGTATGTTATATAATAAATTGTATAAGTTAAGTATTAAGTGAGTAGTTAATATAGTTTTTCAATCTGTTGTACATATGTTAGTTGTTAAGTAATATATTTTGGTATAAAAGTTATTAATATATATTATTTATTTATGTTTAGTTATATAGGAGCAGTATGTTTATATTTCATAGTTAGCACGTATATTTTCGCTCAAGGCTGTTCGAAAATTTATATTGTATATATTATCATATTTAACTATATTCACATCCATATACATATGTAAAATTTCGAAAATAATGTGTATATGTTTTGGGTTTGTTAGATATATACAAGTCAGTTACGTATGTTGCTTATATTACTACGTACTTATGAAATGAATTTTGAGTCTCGTGAGCTTACGGGTAGGTACCTTGTATTGGGTTCTTGTTTGCTGATACATTACTTTGTGGGTTGAGATTACTTTTAGTGGGTTGGATATACACGTCTGGTGTTTTAGGCTCACGCCTGTACCAATTATATGTATATATTGCATTACTTTTAAAGGATCGTACTAGGGTAGTATGCATATTAAGTGGGGTCTGTTTATGATTGTTAAAAACAAGCGGCACCGATTTATTTCGACATATACCGTTTAAATTTTTTAAAAAAATAAAAATAAAAATAAAAAAAATAAAAAAAATATAGACCTTATTCTTAGGTATTGATTTACTGATTTTAAATTCTTGTAGTTACTGGTTTTGTTGCTTACATATACGTGTTTTGATTCTCAGCGATTCCCATTTATCAGCATCGTTCGTTGACTTCGTGCCTATCTTATTTCGCTTTGGTATTCGTGCATGGATTCATATCTCATCTCATTCCGTGTCGAATCTCTCTAGCCTCGAAAGGTGAGCGCTCACTCACGATTAACTTTCTTTTATTTATTAAATTTGATTTCAATTGAAACGACAATTGAAATATGCTGCTGTCAGTTATTTACACTGTTATATGTATGTTATTACCTGTATCAGTTCACCTGTGACATCTGACACCATTATTTGTTAATTAAACAATGAGAATCCTGTTTGATTGATAAGTGATTGATTGTTTGTTGTTTATATTGGATGTTAAATTGAAATGTATAAAGTGATAAATATTATGCAAGTAAATTTGACGTAGGATAAGTAAAAATTTGAATCGACATATATGTTGAATTTGATTAGTTGAATATGACCCCTTTTAATTGTTATATTAATTGACATGTAGAATAGTGATAATTACACTTTGAACCATTGAACGTATATTTGATTAATTGTTGTAGTGTTAAAATTGAAATCAAATGACAATTGAAGAACCGTATAAATAATAGTGTAATAATCTTTAATCTACATGAAATGATAGTGTAGATTCTAGAAATAATTTTATTAATTTACACAAATAACAATGTGAATTAATACGATTATTTCGGGATTATTTGAATTGATTATTCGATTGATATTGATTGTTGTTATTGCTTGTTTATTTACTTTGACACCATCCCAGTTATCACACTGCAAGTTCCCTTTGCTATGTTTTGATTTTGAATTGAATTGGAATCGGGTTGAAATGATAAATACCCAAATGAACTTGACTTAGGATAGAGAATTAAATAAAACCCGATTGGTCAATAATTTGATTTAAAAATAAAATGAAGATTTTATTTGAATAAATGATAAGGTTTTGAAATGAAGTTGGAATTTAAATTTTTATGAAAGGAAAATGTTAATATTTAAAAATATGAAACAAAATATTAACATAGTAGTTGATGAAAGAACGTTGTTTTAAAATTATTTATTTGAAATTAAATTTGGAATTATTAATAATTAAGTTTTGAAATTAGTTAATAATTAAATAAGATTGAATTATTTAATAATTAAATGAAATTGAATTCTTGATATGTGAAATTGAACTTCGTAATAAGTGAAATTGAACTTCTTTAATAAGTAAGTTGAGTTATGAAATAATTAAGTTTTAAAATTTGTAACTAAGTAAATAAATAAGTGAAATTGAATTTCTTTAACAAGAAATAAATTGTGATTTATTGAAATTAATGTAAGACTTGTAATTTAAAGAATTGATTTGACGAATCTAATTTAATTCAATTTGAAGTTTTGATATAATGAAGTTGAACTTAAATAATTGATTTAATGAATTGGAAATTAAATAAATTGTTTTGAATAATAAAGTAACTTAACGCATATTGAATGAAATCGATCAATGAATTTAAATTGATTTGAAAGTTAAATTAAATTAAATTAAATGATTTCGAAATGAAATTTATATACGAACTTGAATCAATATTTGAGTTGTTGAAATTGAATTATAAGATTTTGAAATTATGAATTTGGAAGTTTTGAAACGAAAATTTTGGAAATTGATTTAGAAAGACAAATGAAATATTGGTTTACCAATTTTAGTTGAAATTGAATTTGATTTGGCTTTGAAATTTATTGAACGACCAATCAGTGTTATAATTACGAAAGTTATTAAAGAGACCGGAATCGGTTAGGGACATACTCACTGTCTAAACCGAAAACCACTTTAATAACTATACGCGGAGTGTGATCCAGAATGAAGTGGTTGGAATGATGTACGTGATGACTGAAGAAAGAGAACGATAATGGATAGCCTTGACACTTGTGTCAAATTGGAAATGACTAAAACAGGAGCCGTGCCGGGCCAAATGGAGGTCAGCTACCTCAAGCGAACACACTTCTTCGAACTACTCATTACTTGTTGTCGATTGGTGCACCCTTGATTTTGGGAGTGTTGTTTCGCGGTGTTGCGGTCGCTGCAGCGATGCGTTCTCACCAGTCTGGATCAGGCAAACGGTAGTTTCAATACCTTGGGTATTGCCTCATGTGCCTTGTCATACTTGTATCCCTATACGCGACCACTACGATTTGTTTTGTACCTTTAGTATATGGATTTCCCTCTGGTGACTTCCGGTTTTGGGGAAACTACGGTCTTGTATATGCTCTTGGGAATAAAAATGTGTTAAGGGTGGAATGGGCCATGACTTAACACTATTTTGATATTTTATATTACTGATAGGCATTATCTACTTATCGTACAATACTACATAGTAGATAGTTTAACAGATCCTTAAAGGATGGTTATTCCAACATCCTTTGAGTTACTTGTATTTCAATTGCTATTTCACTTGAGTTGGATTTATTAATATAAGAATGTTAATCCTGACTCGAGTGTCTTGTGTTTTTGCTTTACGCTCGGGTCAGACTGAGTGTACCAGTATTCGAGACTCACCTTTGAAGTTGGAGCTTTGCTTGAAGATCCAGCCATCTATTCTGCTTTCAGTATTCGATGATTCCAGTGATGTATTCTGATTTGTATCTGATGTATCGTATTACTCTTCCGTTGTATCTAGTTTAACTCTGATGTAACTTATACATTTATATAGTAGCTTCATGAACTACTATCTCTTTTATTTCCGCTGCATTTATTACTCTGTGTCTGTGATCTGTGATTATATTTATTTACTGTATATGTTCAGTTTTGCCAAATTTAAATTAACAACGCGGTATTTTGAGCAATTCAATTCCGGCATGAGTGTCTACCTATACACTTATAATGGATGCGAATGGTCTAAAATATCGGGTCGTTACAAGTGGTATCAGAGCTTTTGGTAGCTCTAGGCAAAACTCAACATATAGGGTAAAGGTATTTACAGAACACTCTCATTCGAGTTTCAATCTCTTCCTTTGACTCAATTCCTTTGAATTTTGGAACGTTCCCCTCGGTTCCGAAATTCATTCGTGTCCTTCACTGTTCGTCTTCTTTCAATTCTGGAGCACCCCATAACTCCATTTTGAATGGTATCTATAATAGATCGGCGGTCTCGCCAATCTTCGAATGATTCGTAAAGGAGCAAAAACTCCTTTACAATAGGCATTGATTTACTGGAGATTTCTGTATCCTCGGTTTACGATGCTATCTATCTCCTGCTATACCTGAATTCTATTCTAGAGATCGAGTGTCGATTTACCTCGGAATTCTACACCGATCTTATTTTTGAAGTCACGGTCGACCCGGTTAAGGTTGCCCGCAATTTATACAAACTTATCCATCGCCTTATTTTGTTATTTAATTATCTCGTCTTTGTTTCAAACCTATCTTTGAATCGAAATTCTCTTTGATTTGAGTCTATCAAAAATTTGAATCTCTATCCTTGCTTTGAAATCCATTATGGTATCTTTAAGTGAGGAAGTGTATTTGTAAATTAATTTTAAAATGTTTTATATTGTGTTGTTTGAGTTGTTGATGTTTATTTGGGTTTTCGATCGATTCGTCTGATCAACGCTATCGATAGGATTTCCAAAACACTTGAGCAGAGCAAACTGACACGATAGTATTTTCAAAATTGGTAAATAAAATAATCTTGTATGATTATATTATATATAAGTATAAATTTTCTGAAATTGAATTGTTAACTGAATTGGTTGTCAGAAAGGTAATATTTGATTTTCACTATTTGTTTTTTTAAATCATTGATTATTCCAACATAAAAAAAAATTTAAAATATTGAAATCAGTGCTCTTTTCTTTGTCGCTGGAAAATAATTTTGGTGATGGCGGCCGCATCATCGACATTCATTTTCGAGTTTCGAAGTGGGGAAACCATTCTGTAGCTTTGCTACGGTTTTGTTTGGGAAAATATTTTGATTAGAATTTCTTAAATATGACTTGATTTATATATATATGGGTATATTATTTTAAATTTAAATTTGATTTAATATATATAGTATATACATAATTATTTCTAAAGGGTTTGAAATTAAACGGAAATTTAATTCTTAAAAATCATGTTAAAAGATGTCTTCAATTATAAATAAAGCTAAATTTGGAATAAATATTTAAAAATAATTGAATTGGGAAAATTTTATTGTATATTGTTCAACTGCATTCTAATACAACTTACCTAAAATCATTCAGAAGTTGAATATGTAATTGGATAATATATAAGATAAATTTAATTTATAAATAAAATTTGAGTGTTTATAATAAATGTTATACACTTAGATTTTAATTATAAAAAAAATGCTAATAAAAGATAATAGAATAATAAGTTAATTGAATGAGATGAATATAATAAATTTTGTTCTAGTAGAATTAACAAATTGAAATTAGATCAACTTATAAAAATACCTTATAAATTTAAACCAATTATGGAATATAAATTAATTTAAATTGAAATTTATATGGTTTAAATTAATTTATATGGTTTAAATATATGTGATAAAATATATTACGTGGAACAAATTTAATAATAATTTGGAATAAAATAATTAAATTTGTTGAATAAAATGTGAGTACAATAAATGATTATAAAAATTGATGATTTAGAAATTTTTAATTGAGGATGACTAGATAATAAGATAATGAATTTAGAAATAGATAGATTAATTTAACTTAAGTGAATTCAAAGGGATCTAACCAAATTGTTAAATATTAATTAAAATTGAAATTTATAAGGTTTAAATTAATTGTTTTATCTTGTCTTTTAATCTATTTTTTTTTCTGGTTGTTTCATTCTCCTACCTCGTTCCTTTTCGGGGACGAAAAGTTTTGAGTGGGGGAGAGTGTAACGACCCGTAAATTTAACTGGTTTTTATAACGTTATTAATTGAAATTTTGCAAAAATTTTAAACGATAAAATTTTGAAATATAAATTTGATATTTGAAATGCGTCTAGTTAAACATAGCAATTGGTAAATTTTCGTCCGAAAATACGAAAGCTTATTTCGCGCGTAAATTTACTTCAATTTAATCAGTTAAAAGGGATGAAAATAAAATGTTTTCGGAAACTAAATATTTTTACATAGAAAAATTCTAAACCATCTTCTGAGTAAGACGTCAGTTCGTCGTTTTTCAAAATTCGGACTTTTTTAGCTCCGTCGATCTTATTCTTCTGCGTTTTTCTTGCATTTTCCATAGTAGAAAATTCGAAATTTTTATAATTCAATCAGACCACTGATATCTTTATACCGTTTTGACCGCCTCGTCGCACTGATCTCTATGGCATATTTATTTCTCCATTTCGGAGCCGTTGTGCGGCGCAATCCGCGAAACGTCTATCGTATCGGTTTCGAAATTTTGATTTTAAACCCTTTTGACCATTCAAATTTCCACCGGATCAACCCAATAGTCATTCCTAATTACTGAATTCAGCGCACTTGTGTCCTTTACTATTCTTGAATGCATCGCTTGGCTTTTGCTATCCTCAACTTTTCAATTTAATCTGCTCTTTTATTTCCGGTTCGTGAGTCTCTTCAAATTTCTAGGTTTGGTTCATTTATTTACCTTTATAACTTCATTTTATTGCAAAACTTCGTATGTTCCACCACATTCATCTCTTTCTTTTTTTTCTTTTTTTTTTGCTTTCTGGCATTCTACACTAAGAAGGAAAAACAAATATAATAGTATATATATATCGGTTTGTTCATCTTCCTTTCACATGATTGCTATCTTCACATTTTTCATGCAAACCCATCGGCCTGCTCCTCCATTCATTAGCGTGTACCCATTGCCATGACAGCCGAACTCGTCTCCACCATTGCTTTTAGCTTCGCCCTCAATCATGGCGGCATCTCAGCCGAGATCCACCACTTCCCTCTGGGAAGCAACGAGGCCGATGGCCACATGTAGGCGAGCTTTGAGTTTTAGCTTAGCGGTATTCAGCAACTCCTCCTCTCCCATGCTGCCTCTCTCCCCTGCTCTTACCTCCTTCATGACCGCCCAGCCCACATTTCCTCCACCCTTATCCACGAAATTCACCATGGCCTCACCCTCCACGCTCTTTCCCCTTCACTCCAACAATCTCGAACCACCGAGGCAGTCACCTCCGACCGAGCATCTCTCATCAATCGTAGACCGATCTTCCTCCTCCATGCCTCTTCGGCCTAGCTCGCGCAACCTTCGGCCTCCTTCTGTCACCTTTGTATGATGCCTTCTTTACATATTTATGGTATGTTATATAAGAAATTGTATAAGTTAAGTATTAAGTGAGTAGTTAACATAGTTTTTCAATCTGTTGTACATATGTTAGTTGTTAAGTAATATATTTTGGTATAAAAGTTATTAATATATATTATTTATTTCTGTTTAGTTATATAGGAGCAGTATGTTTATATTTCATAGTTAGCATGTATATTTTCGCTCAAGGCTGTTCGAAAATTTATATTGTATATATTATCATATTTAACTATATTCACATCCATATACATATGTAAAATTTCGAAAATAATGTGTATATGTTTTGGGTTTGTTAGATATATACAAGTCAGTTACGTATGTTGCTTATATTACTGCGTACTTATGAAATGAATTTTGAGTCTCGTGAGCTTACGGGTAGGTACCTTGTATTGGGTTCTTGTTTGCTGATACATTACTTTGTGGGTTGAGCTTACTTTTAGTGGGTTGGATATACACGTCTGGTGTTTTAGCCTCACGCCTGTACCAATTATATGTATATATTGCATTACTTTTAAAGGATCGTACTAGGGTAGTATGCATATTAAGTGGGGTCTGTTTATGATTGTTAAAAACAAGCGGCACCAATTTATTTCGACATATACCGTTTAAAATTTAAAAAAAAATAAAAATAAAAATAAAAAAATAAAAAAAATATAGACCTTATTCTTAGGTATTGATTTACTGATTTTAAATTCTTGTAGTTACTGGTTTTGTTGCTTATATATACGTGTTTTGATTCTCAGCGATTCCCATTTATCAGCATCGTTCGTTGACTTCGTGCCCATCTTATTTCGCTTTGGTATTCGTGCTTGGATTCATATCTCATCTCATTCCGTGTCGAATCTCTCTAGCCTCGAAAGGTGAGCACTCACTCACGATTAACTTTCTTTTATTTATTAAATTTTATTTCAATTGAAACGACAATTGAAATATGCTGCTGTCAGTTATTTACACTGTTATATGTTTGTTATTACCTGTATCAGTTCACCTGTGACATCTGGCACCATTATTTGTTAATTAAACAATGAGAATCCTGTTTGATTGATAAGTGATTGATTGTTTGTTGTTTATATTGGATGTTAAATTGAAATGTATAAAGTGATAAATATTATGCAAGTAAATTTGACGTAGGATAAGTAAAAATTTGAATCGACATATATGTTGAATTTGATTAGTTGAATATGACCCCTTTTAATTGTTAAATTAATTGACATGTAGAATAGTGATAATTACACTTTGAACCATTGAACGTATATTTGATTAATTGTTGTAGTGTTAAAATTGAAATCGAATGACAATTGAAGAACCGTATAAATAATAGTGTAATAATCTTTAATCTACATGAAATGATAGTGTAGATTCTAGAAATAATTTTATTAATTTACACAAATAACAATGTGAATTAATACGATTATTTCGGGATTATTTGAATTGATTATTGGATTGATATTGATTGTTGTTATTGCTTGTTTATTTACTTTGACACCATCCCAGTTATCACACTGCAAGTTCCCTTTGCTATGTTTTGATTTTGAATTGAATTGGAATCAGGTTGAAATGATAAATACCCAAATGAACTTGACTTAGGATAGAGAATTAAATAAAACCCGATTGGTCAATAATTTGATTTAAAAATAAAATGAAGATTTTATTTGAATAAATGATAAGGTTTTGAAATGAATTGGAATTTAAATTTTTATGAAAGGAAAATGTTAATATTTAAAAATATGAAACAAAATATTAACATAGCAGTTGATGAAAGAACGTTGTTTTAAAATTAATTATTTTAAATTAAATTTGGAATTTTAATAATTAAGTTTTGAAATTAGTTAATAATTAAGTTTTGAAATTATTTAATAATTAAATAAGATTGAATTATTTAATAATTAAATGAAATTGAATTCTTGATATGTGAAATTGAACTTCGTAATAAGTGAAATTGAACTTCTTTAATAAGTAAGTTGAGTTATGAAATAATTAAGTTTTAAAATTTGTAACTAAGTAAATAAATAAGTGAAATTGAATTTCTTTAACAAGAAATAAATTGTGATTTATTGAAATTAATGTAAGACTTGTAATTTAAAGAATTGATTTGACGAATCTAATTTAATTCAATTTGAAGTTTTGATATAATGAAGTTGAACTTAAATAATTGATTTAATGAATTGGAAATTAAATAAATTGTTTTGAATAATAAAGTAACTTAACGCATATTGAATGAAATCGATCAATGAATTTAAATTGATTTGAATGTTAAATTAAATTAAATTAAATGATTTCGAAATGAAATTTATATACGAACTTGAATCAATATTTGAGTTGTTGAAATTGAATTATAAGATTTTGAAATTATGAATTTGGAAGTTTTGAAACGAAAATTTTGGAAATTGATTTAGAAAGACAAATGAAATATTGGTTTACCAATTTTAATTGAAATTGAATTTGATTTGGCTTTGAAATTTATTGAACGACCAATCGGTGTTATAATTACGAAAGTTATTAAAGAGACCGGAATCGGTTAGGGACATACTCACTGTCTAAACCGAAAACCACTTTAATAACTATACGCGGAGTGTGATCCAGAATGAAGTGGTTGGAATGATGTACGTGATGACTGAAGAAAGAGAACGATAATGGATAGCCTTGACACTTGTGTCAAATTGGAAATGACTAAAACAGGAGCCGTGCCGGGCCAAATGGAGGTCAGCTACCTCAAGCGAACACACTTCTTCGAACTACTCATTACTTGTTGTCGATTGGTGCACCCTTGATTTTGGGAGTGTTGTTTCGCGGTGTTGCGGTCGCTGCGGCGATGCGTTCTCACCAGTCCGGATCAGGCAAACGGTAGTTTCACTACCTTGGGTATTGCCTCATGTGCCTTGTCATACTTGTATCCCTATACCCGACCACTACGATTTGTTTTGTACCTTTAGTATATGGATTGCCCTCTGGTGACTTCCGGTTTTGGGGAAACTACGGTCTTGTATATGCTCTTGGGAATAAAAATGTGTTAAGGGTGGAATGGGATATGACTTAACACTATTTTGATATTTTATATTACTGATAGGCATTATCTACTTATCGTACAATACTACATAGTAGATAGTTTAACGGATCCTTAAAGGATGGTTATTCCAACATCCTTTGAGTTACTTGTATTTCAATTGCTATTTCACTTGAGTTGGATTTATTAATATAAGAATGTTAATCCTGACTCGAGTGTCTTGTGTTTTTGCTTTACGCTCGGGTCAGACTGAGTGTACCAGTATTCGAGACTCACCTTTGAAGTTGGAGGTTTGCTTGAAGATCCAGCCATCTATTCTGCTTTCAGTATTCGATGATTCCAGTGATGTATTCTGATTTGTATCTGATGTATCGTATTACTCTTCCGTTGTATCTGGGTTAACTCTGATGTAACTTATACATTTATATAGTAGCTTCATGAACTACTATCTCTTTTATTTCCGCTGCATTTATTACTCTGTGTCTGTGATCTGTGATTATATTTATTTATTGTATATGTTCAGTTTTGCCAAATTTAAATTAACAACGCGGTATTTTGAGCAATTCAATTCCGGCATGAATGTCTACCTATACACTTATAATGGATGCGAATGGTCCAAAATATCGGGTCGTTACACATATAACCCTGAACCAAACGGGTTGGTCTAGTTTCATGGCCTTATGGAATGATATGGATTCGACCATCAATGGGACTGGGATGATGGTGGTCACTGATAAATATGGGGGATCATATGAGTTATCTCATATCCCATGGAATTTGAGTTGGGAGATTGTTTGATGTTATCCATGTTTGTTATGTCTGATGTGGATGCCACACGACGTAGGTATTATTACATAGTATACAGAGGCATCCTCTACTTTACTTTGAGTAGTAATACACCCATTTGATAATGATAGTAGACTATCATATCATCGATGTTATGTGATAACTTGTTAGAAGCAGGAACAACTCATGTATGATTCTCCATACCTCATGTTCCTATTTACTATATCGACTTTTATTGTATTTTGATATTATAGAGCGCTCATACCAGACTTTTTTCTGACTCGAGGTTTTATGCTTCATTTCTTATTATCTCGGTTACTCTTATATGAGTAGATTAGAAATAATAGGTTTGAGCAAATGCCTGGACTTATACAGAGGACGAGAAGGTGGTTAATGCTTTCATATACTATATTTCAGATCTATTATTATTATTTTCTATGCAGTATTGTGGAGCTATTATCAGTGCTTATTTATTAGAGACCACTTTCTATTTAGAGTTTATTTGATTCGATGTATAAACTCTATTTCACTTTGTTTTGTATAATTATGATGGACCGATGTACTCTGATTTATCTTGGTTTTTTGTTATACTGTTGTCTCGCCTGTTTTATATCTATGTTGATTCTTTTATTTTAACATATATGTTGTGAGATATATGGCAGGTTCTGTTTTGGATTGCTTTATTTTACCCTTGACCGTTGTTGTACATCTACCAAATATCATTGCAGCGCACAATTTGTGGTATATGGGCATTAGAGGTGTAGGGTGGTCATCACAAGTAAGCTTAGCTGAACCACTTTCCATTTTGTGTCATTTACTTTAATTGCTCATTCGCTCCACTTTTTCAAATTTTAAGCCTAGTATTAGTAAGTAACCTTTGTTAACACGAATGCATTAGCATAACTCCCAATTTGGTTAAATTTGTAATCAACGGTCTTTGTGCTATGATTCAACTATAATCAAAGTGTTGCATCCACATCGAAGTTCAACAATATTCTCAATTCGAGAGAACCGTGTAATATTGTCACTCGAGATTTCTTGTTTGACCTAGTTGTTGTTAACCAACGTGAAACTCTTGGACGAGTCAGTCCATAGTTATTTAATAACTATCAGTATGTAACCTCTTGATGCCACTAACAACCATGAGTAATACACTACCCAACATTTGTAGAGCATTACATACTTTTGTCTCGACGGATGTATCGATATATGTTACATGCATGATTCCCAAACACCGTCGAAGGAAGCTTAATGCGACTACCTAGCTAGAAGAACTGCTTTTACCACAAAAGTTGAAATAAGGAAAAAAAAAACAAAGCTCAGATGGTGCTGGACCAAGATAATATGACGCCGTAACAAGATAGAGAGACGGCGCTGATAATATAAGTCAAACCATGGAAAAGACACATTGACAAAAACCAGGTAATGCTACGCAAGTGCCCTAAAGACAGAACATGATGTAAAAAAATGCGCTCCCTATTAAATATCGATTCAGTACTATAATATTACGTTCGAAACTTGAGGTATCCATAAAGTATTACACATCCTCTTAAGCATTTATACGCGAGTGATGATGCGCCACAATCTTGAACTAACAACTAATAGTGGAAGGTCTGTGCCGCAATCTAGTATCAAAAAACAAAAAGGAATTGTCGTCTTGATATGACAGGACATTGCTGCAATCCTGCAAACTCTGACCTTAACCATTAAAAACTCAAGGAATAGGGAGATGGAAAGAAACTGCTCTACAAATAAGGGCCAAACCTCACACCTCAAAGGCAAACCAAGAAGACCCAACCCTATCCTCCAGGTTCATTAGATCTAACTCAAAGGCAAGAGCAATGTCGTAGTACTCCAATGACTGAAAGCGGTTTAGAACATAATCACACGAGGCAACCACCCTCAAAGATGGTAGCTCGATCTCATCGACCAAGAAATGTGGCCCAACTCCAACAATCCCCATATTGTGATATATTAACGTCACAGAGTAGACGGTGATGTACACCTTCAAAAGTTTCAGTGCAGTTCTAGTGTAACAGCCCGATATTTTAAACGAAATTTTAATTAAAAATAAAACATTTTGAAATATTGATTTAAATTAAAGTGTAAAAATTAGTGTGAAACAAGAAATTTAAAACTCTACATTTCATTCCGTATATTAACATCTGTTTTATCTTATATTTAAAAATCAAATTTTATTTATTTTGGTAATAGCTATTTAAATCTTTGGTTTATGAGATACGTTATTTATTTAAAGAAACGTTATATTTTTTTTTGAAACAAATAACGGTTATACGTTACTTTGGGCGTTACACTTTACGTCCGCTGCTTTTGTCTGTCCATTTGATTTCTTGCGTTAGCAATGGTTGCTTCAACCGTACTTTGCTTTTGAGAATAAAAATTCGTGCCTTATCATTTTACTGGAAATTTTATTCCATTCCTTTACCGTTCCAAATCTTAGTGTTTGATATATTTTTCATTTTCCAAACGTTCCCCCTATTGAATATAATTGATTGCCTAAAATTTTGCTACCGTTCAAACTTTTCATTTCTTACTTTTTCCTTGCGTTCGTTCCAGCTTTCAATAGAATTTAATTGCCTTAAATATTTTTTCAACCGTTCAAAACTTTGTTATTGCCTTCTCTCTTCAATTGGTGAACAGCCTTTTTATTTTCCACGAGCAAACAAAAGTTTCCAGACCAAAATTGTATTCTCCACTTCAGCTTTCAAAATCTAGATTTCGTGAACAAGGTATGGCCGCATCTCTTTTCCCTCAATTCATTTTTCTTCTTTTTTTTGTTTGCCTTGGTTGTGTTGTTGTCCCCTGCTCCTTTGCCTGCCATTACGCATGCCATGCTCTGCCAGAAACCACCACCCCACATCTTCTCATCTGCCTTCATGCCGACATTACGGCAACCTCCAGACTGTGACGAGAACCGCCACATCACCCCGCGCCTGCCACCACGACCTATCCTAATCCATCACCGTACCCAGCCACCAACCACTTCATACCATCCGCCACCACCCCGCTTTGCCAGCCACCGTACCCAGTCACACCCACGTCCCCAAGCACCCCAATGGCAGACCGAAACTCCTACCCCATCCACAACCCGGTTCGAGTTCCCAGTCACCAGCCTTCTACCCCAGACCACCCCACGTCAGCCTCCTACCCCAGGCACCACCGAACCCAGGCCGAGACCGCCTCTGACCCAGACTGACCAACCCCTGTCGTGCCTCCCTCTGACATGTACTCTTTCCTTGGATCTGAAAATAAATGAATATATTTGCCTCTGCCTTGTAATTGAATAAAGAAAAGAAATGAGACGGTTGCCTTGTCACCATGTTTGATAGCTTAGTCTATTTGATCTTTCCTCTGATTTTTGTTTTGAACAGGAAATTTTTTTTCGTCCTTTGTATTTTTGGTACCTTAGTTTTATTTTGCCTCTGGCTTTGAAAAAAAAGGGATGAGAACTAAAGTGTTTTGTTTTGAAGTTGTTAATTTTATTTTCAGCTGAGCCCTGCTTTTGAAAAAGTGTGTGTAATGAACAATAAAAGTGGTCGAGCCATTTCCTTCCATTTCTCAACTTGATTTATTTTTCGTTCATTTACTTCAATTTGGAAAATTCGTTATTCGTGCATTCTTTTTGATTGTCTATTTATTCGCTTTATTCTTTTGACTCTAGATTTAATCTAGTCGGCGAATCCGCTAGCGACTGATCGTGCTATCCGCGTGCTTCCGATTGACATCGTACTTCTTTCTTTCTCAGTCTCCAGCTCCGTAGAGGTGAGTAAACCTCACACGAATATTCATACTTATATGATTGTGAAACGACCGCAACTGAATGTGTAGAAATAAATAAATAAATAAATGATGTTAATTACCTGTGATTTATTTATAGTTGACGTTAATTGTTAAGACTGCATATCGTATCATCTGTTATATTCTGTTCTTATTTTACTGTTATTTATATCAGTCTATCACACTGCAAGTTCCCTGTAGATTAGAATCACTATGGGTTGAAATGATACATACCCGAACGGACTTTAGAATAAGGGAAGGTCGTTATGGGCTGAAATGATAGGCCTGAACGATTTTCAATAAAAAATTTATTTACTTGGGATTGCGGGTTTGAAATGATAAAACCCGGATTTTTCTTTGTAAATTACGGATTGAAATGATATAGTATCCGTATCACTTGACTTAGGCTAGAAAATATTATACAGACCCGTGGTTATTTTCTGTATTTTCTAGATACCTTTAAATAATAAATATTGTAATAATATTAAATTGATTTAAATCGAATTTTTAAGTGATTTATTAAAAATAGAAATGATTTTTTTTATGTGATAAATATAAATAAATGGAGGAATATTGATTTTAAAACGAAACTTAAATTTGAAATTTTGACTAAAAGAAAGTATGGAAACTTAAGTTAATTAAATTGAAATGAAACTTAGTTTTAAATTGGAGTTAAATTTTAAATGTTGAAATGAATGTAAGAAGCAAATTTATAAGTTTTGGTTTTAACTTGTAAAATTCCCCTTAAAAAATGAATTAGTTAAAGGATCGAAATGAACATTTTTAAGTGTATGATTTTATAAGTTCTGAACTAGGTAGAATCTGTAGCACTTGTTAAGTGTTGTGGATTATATAAGTGAACCAAAAGACTAACATGAACTTAAGCTATGATAGTACTTGGTAAGTGCTATTGTAGCAGAAACTAAATTGAACCTGAACTAATAAAAGGGCTACTGTAGCACTTGTTAAGGACTGCAGTAGGCTGAAATATGATTTTTGTTTAAACGGACTGTTATAGCAGTTTATAAATGTTGTTTTGTTGAATAAAACTGTTTTCAAATATAAATTACCGCCACACTTTTAAATGCCGTGGAAGCTGAGAATTTTAATGCTATTATTTTAAGTGAATAAGTGAACTCCGAAAGGGTTAGATTTTTTTGGAAATTTAATATTTGATTTTTAAAAGAATAATGTCTTTGTTTTTAAATGGTTTAATTCGAAGTATATTTGGTAAATTGTTTTAAATCTATAACCACGGGTTATAATAACGATTGGTTGGCAAAGAGACCGGGATCGGATATGGACATACTCTTTGTCGATACCGAAAGCCACTTTGACAACTGTGTACGCGGTGGAGATTCCAGAATGAAGTAGGATGGTGGCGACGTTCTTAAGGTATGTTACGTGGACCCAACTCCCATGAGTTGGCATAAGGTGGCTAAAACAGGAGCGATTGACGGACCAAGGAGGTAGCACCTCTTATCGGACACACTTCTTTGATACCATTCTATTACTTGTGATTGATTTGGTGGCCACCCTTGATTTGGGAGTGTTGTTCGAGGTGGGCGGTAGTGGCTGCTATGCGTCACCACTAGTCCGGATGCGTAATTGGTATATCTACCCTGGCATTGCCTAGTTGTGCCGTGTCACCTACCATATCGAGCTTTACTACGATTATGATTTTAAGATCCGACCGCGTTAAGGTTCTCCATCCCCTTAACGCTATTTACCGATATGATTATACTTTACTTATTTAGACACTATCATAATAGCGAATATTACTATATAGTAGATAGTTTAACGGATCCTTAGAGGATGGGCGGTCCCAAGCATCTTCTAAGTTACTTGTACCTTTACTACAGTTCATTTGAGTTGGTTTACATTGTGTAAGTATGTATATCCTGACTCGAGTGTTATGTTTTATTTTACGCTCGGGTCAGCCTGAGTATTCACAGCTTTGGACTTCACTTTTCTGGAGCTCGGAATCACTGGAGATTCTGCTTATCTAGTTATCTTCCTATTTCAGTTTCAGTTGCCTTATTTCAGCTTTTGTTTTAGAGACTTGTGTATTTGGGATTTCTATTGTACTTGTTTCAGAATTGTATTGGGTTTCAGACTATGTATTTTGTATTTGATTTGAGACTATGTATTTTAGTGGCTTCATGAACCACTATGGTTATTTTTTTATTCCGCTGCGAGTTATTCTGATATTTCTGTGTCTGTGATTCTGTGAATGATTTTATTTGCTCCAAATTTTATTACAATCTGTTATTTTGCATTATTCAAGTCTGACATGTGTGGATTATTGTCGATTTGAATGGTCCAAAATAGTGGGTCGTTACATTTGGTACCAGAGCCAGGTTTTAGGCAAACCTTAGCCTATGGAGCAAAAACTCATTAGAGATAGGGTAGAAATACCCTAGAATGAGTGAAATCAAACTCAGAATCATTTCCTTGTGAGTGAACGTATTTTCAAAGTATAAAATGATTTTTAAATGATTTTTCAAATGATTTTTCAAAGATTATTTTGATATAAAGTTTTCTTGTTTTAAGAAGAAATTTCCTAAACTTCCTTCTTTCCGTATCTACCTTGTTAGGAATTTTGTTATTAGGATATTCACCCAAGTGACCTTATCGTATTTTATCTTAATTTATCTTTGTCTTCTCTATACCTTGTCCTAAATTTATTCTTGATATTTCCAGGATGAATCGTGGAAATGCTAGAGGTAGGGGTCGTGGTATTGCCCCAGTTCCTCCACCTGTTGCACCCGTTAAGTTTACAGTTCTTTGCAAAGAATTCTCTCAGCTCGGTGGCACTAAGTTCACCGGTTCAGAAAGTATCATCGAAGCCCAGCAATGGCTAAGAAGTTTGGAAAGAATCTTTACTGGTTTAGAGATCACTGATGCCCAGAAGCGTCAGTTAGCAGCATGGCAGCTACAAGAGTCAGCCCTAGATTGGTGGGAGTCTGTTACGACTCGCACTAACGAAGGTGATCTTTCGTGGGAGCAGTTCAGGTATCCTTTGAGTTAACTTGAATTTTCCCCATTTCCTTTCCTTTTGAATTTATCTTAAGTTCAGTTTTGTATCTTCTTTCAGGGAGGCTTTTGTGGCAAAATGGATGCCTGAAGCCGGAAAATCTCAGCTTTACCGTGAATTCATGGACCTCAAGCAGGGTACCATGTCTTTTTCAGAGTATGAACGGAAGTTCAATGAACTTTCCAAATTCGGTCCTGGTCTTATCGACACTCAGCTAAAGAAGAACGAGAAGTTCATTGCTGGAGCTCGCCCAGAGTTCTACGACCGTCTTATTTCGCATGTTCATGGCACTTTTACTGAGCTCATGGATATGGCTATTCGCTATGAGAACCCTACTTCCAAGGGTCCTGCTGCTTCCAGTGCTCATGTATCTCAGTCCTCCTCTGCTAATTCCAAGAAGAGAAAGCCCAACTTCCACCAGCAAAAGAAGAATTGGCTCAAACATCCGGGCTTAGGATCTTCAGCATCTACTCCTTCCCAGAGGCACCCTATTGATCTTTCCTCCATTACTTGCTTTAAATGTGACCAGAAGGGACACTATGCCAATAGTTGCCCTAATCCGTCTGTTGCTGCTGTTCCTCCACCCCAGGTTACCAGGAACGATCTTTGTCATGTTTGTCTTCAGTCGGGTCATTTTAAGAAGGACTGTCCTTTATATCAGAAGGGAAGGCCATCTGGCGTATTTGCTGTCACATCTGCTTCATCACCTGCTCCTGCACCTGCTCCTGCTCCTAGCGATGATCAAGGTACTCTTCAGGGCACCTTTACTTTATTTCATCATCCTATCCGTGTTTTATTTGATACTGGGGCTTCGCATAGCTTTATTTCTGATGTTTTGTGTAATAAGTTTGAAACTCTCCTTTCTCCTGAGTATGTTTCTGTTCCTCTATGTGTTTCAAATCCTATTTAAGGTCCCGCAAATCTTGATAAGATTTGTAAACAAGTGAGACTCTTCTATTCTAGTCATAAATTTTCTGGAGATTTCTATGTCCTAGGTTTCGATGCTTTTGATTTGTTGCTTGGAAGTGATTGGCTTGACGGGCACGATGCTCATATCTCTTGTAAATCCCGAATTGTTTCTCTTAAGGATGATCGGGGTAACTCTTTGGTTATTCAGGGTCGTATGCCTCATGATTATGTTGGTAGCTTTATCTTTTCTCTTGATGCTTCTACTGATGATTTTCAGTCGACTCGGGTAGTCAATCTCTATCCTGATGTATTTGGTGAAGTTACTACTTTACCCCCCAAGCGGGAAATTGATTTCCGCATTGATCTCATTCCTGGAGCTCGACCTATAGTTCTTCCTCCTAGAAGAATGGCACCCCGCGAGAAGGTTGAGTTAAGGAAACAAATTGAAGACCTATCTTCCAAGGGTCTGATCAGACCTAGTTTTTCTGAATGGGGAGCTGCGGTGGTTTTCGTCACCAAGTCCGATGGTTCTCTTCGGATGTGTGTTGATTATAGGGAGTTGAACAAACTCACTATGAAAAATAGATATCCAATGCCTCGCATCAATGACATGTTTGATCAGCTTTATGGTGCTACTGTTTTCTCTCAGCATGATCTTGCCACAGGTTTTCACCAACTCAGAGTTGCCGAGGAAAGTATTCCTAAGACTGCTTTCCGTACTGAGAATGGATTCTTTGAATGGTTAGTTATGCCTTTTGGTTTGACTAATGCTCCTGCCTTCTTTGTTGACTTGATGAATCGTGTTTTCCGTGATGTGCTTAATAAATTTGTTCTAGTCTTTGTGGATGATATCCTCATCTTCTCTAAGTCTGAAGAAGAACATGAGTCACATTTAAAATCTGTTCTTGAGACTCTTCGCAATCATCAGTTAAAAGCTAAATTTTCCAAATGCCATTTCTGGAAGGATGAAGTCCGATTTCTTGGGCATATTGTTTCTAGTAATGGAGTTTCAGTTGATCCAGTCAAGATCGCTGCGATCAATGTAAGTCTTTCTTTCCTTCTCTTTCATTGTTTCATTTCAATTTACTCTATCTTTTCTATTATCCTTCTTTTTTCCCTATTCTGTACAGGATTGGGAAACTCCTAAGACTCCTACTGATATCCGTAGTTTTCTGGGCCTCGCCGATTATTACCGGAGATTCATTGAGAATTTCGCTCGGATTGCTGCACCTCTCACTGCTTTAACTCGGAAGAATGCTAAGTTTATTTGGAGTAACGAGTGTAAGGCCGCCTTCAATGAGTTAAAAGACAAGCTTACTTCCGCACCTGTTCTTACCGTTCCAAATGGAAATGAGGGATTAACGGTATACACCGATGCTTGTCGAGAAGGTTTGGGAGCTGTTCTGATGCAGGATGGTAGAGTGATTGCTTATGCTAGTAGACAGTTGAAGACCCATGAGGTAAATTATGCTGCCCATGATCTAGAGTTGCTTGCTGTTGTTTTCGCTTTGAAGCTTTGGAGACATCATCTGTTGGGTACCAAGTTCAAGCTTTTCACAGATCATCAGTCTTTGAAGTATATTTTCTCTCAGAAGGATTTGAATCAGAGACAAGTTAGGTGGTTAGAGTTCCTTGCTTCTTATGACCTCGACATCAACTATACACCGGGAAAAGCTAATGTTGTGGCGGATGCTTTGAGTAGGAAGAAAGCTTTGTTGTGTCAGATCGTTGTTTCTTCACCTCTTGTGGATCGTATTATGGCTAGACAGGATGAAGATCAAATGCTTAGATTGATTAAGGAGAGTGTTCGAAGCAGAGTTGGAGGTAGTAGTCTTGATGGCAGTGGAGCTCAGATTGACGATAAGGGTGTATTGAGGATCAATAATAGGATTTGTGTCCCGAATGTTGATGGATTGAGACAGGAGTTACTTCGGGAGAATCATCAGTCCAGACTTTCTATTCATCCAGGCGTGACCAAGATGTATCAGGATATGAAGAAATTATATTGGTGGAAAGGTATGAAACAGGATGTTTCCATTTTTGTGAATAGATGTGCGACTTGTCAGCAAGTCAAGGCAGATCATCAGAAGACCCCTGGTTTATTGCAGCCTCTTGAGATTCCCAATTGGAAGTGGGAACAAGTTTCTATGGATTTCATTGATGGTTTACCGAGGACTAGGAAGGGGAACGAGAGTATCTGGGTTATTGTGGATAGATTGACCAAATCAGCTCATTTCATTCTGGTCAAGTCTACCCGTTCAGCTTCTAGTTTGTCTGAGATTTACATGAGGGAGATTGTTCGTCTCCATGGTGTTCCTCTCAGTATCGTTTGTGATCATGATCCTATCTTTACTAGTAGGTTTTGGAAGGCCTTTCAGGATTCGTTGGGTACTCATCTAAATCTGAGCACTGCTTACCATCCACAGACCGACGGTCAAACGGAAAGGGTGAATCAGATTTTAGAAGATCTTCTTCGTGCTTGTGTGCTTGATTATGGAGGATCTTGGGAAGATCATCTCCATCTTGTCGAATTCACTTATAACAATAGTTATCAGGCCAGTATTGAGACATCTCCATTTTCTGCTCTTTACGGACGACCTTGTAGATCTCCTTCTTGTTGGATTGAATCCGGTAATCGTTTGGTTCTTGGTCCTGAGTTGGTTTTGGAAGCTTCGGAGAGAGTTGAAGAGATTAAGAGGAAGATGAGGATTGCTCAGGATAGACAGAAGAAGTACGCTGACCGTCGAAGACGGAGTTTAGAGTTTGCTGTTGGTGATTTGGTTTTCCTTAAGGTCTCCCCCTTAAGGAATGTTATTCATTTTGGTCGTAGAGGAAAGCTTTCTCCTAGATTTGTTGGTCCTTTCCGCATTTTGGAAAGAATTGGATCTCTTGCTTATTGTCTGGATTTACCCGAGAAATTTTCTGGAATACACAATGTCTTTCATGTATCTCATCTTCGTCGCTATCTACATGATCCATCTCTTATTATTCAGCCTTCTGCTCTTGATAGTTTGGATATTGAGCCAAATCTGACTGTTGAGAGGAAGCCACTTCGTATTGTCGATCGAGGTACGAAGCAGTTAAGAAGAAAATCTGTCAACCTGGTCAAAGTGCAGTGGAGCACTGATGAACGGGATTGCACCTGGGAGACGGAGGAAAGCATTCGTGCTTCGAATTCGGAATTGGTTATTTCAGGTACTTTTACTATTCTGTCTTATCTTTCTTTGTTTTCCTTCTTCATTCCTTTTCGAGGACGAAAAGCTTTGAGTGGGGGAGAGTGTAACAGCCCGATATTTTAAACGAAATTTTAATTAAAAATAAAACATTTTGAAATATTGATTTAAATTAAAGTGTAAAAATTAGTGTGAAACAAGAAATTTAAAACTCTACATTTCATTCCGTATATTAACATCTGTTTTATCTTATATTTAAAAATCAAATTTTATTTATTTTGGTAATAGCTATTTAAATCTTTGGTTTATGAGATACGTTATTTATTTAAAGAAACGTTATATTTTTTTTTTGAAACAAATAACGGTTATACGTTACTTTGGGCGTTACACTTTACGTCCGCTGCTTTCGTCTGTCCATTTGATTTCTTGCGTTAGCAATGGTTGCTTCAACCGTACTTTGCTTTTGAGAATAAAAATTCGTGCCTTATCATTTTACTGGAAATTTTATTCCATTCCTTTACCGTTCCAAATCTTAGTGTTTGTTATATTTTTCATTTTCCAAACGTTCCCCCTATTGAATATAATTGATTGCCTAAAATTTTGCTACCGTTCAAACTTTTCATTTCTTACTTTTTCCTTGCGTTCGTTCCAGCTTTCAATAGAATTTAATTGCCTTAAATATTTTTTCAACCGTTCAAAACTTTGTTATTGCCTTCTCTCTTCAATTGGTGAACAGCCTTTTTATTTTCCACGAGCAAACAAAAGTTTCCAGACCAAAATTGTATTCTCCACTTCAGCTTTCAAAATCTAGATTTCGTGAACAAGGTATGGCCGCATCTCTTTTCCCTCAATTCATTTTTCTTCTTTTTTTTTGTTTGCCTTGGTTGTGTTGTTGTCCCCTGCTCCTTTGCCTGCCATTACGCATGCCATGCTCTGCCAGAAACCACCACCCCACATCTTCTCATCTGCCTTCATGCCGACATTACGGCAACCTCCAGACTGTGACGAGAACCGCCACATCACCCCGCGCCTGCCACCACGACCTATCCTAATCCATCACCGTACCCAGCCACCAACCACTTCATACCATCCGCCACCACCCCGCTTTGCCAACCACCGTACCCAGTCACACCCACGTCCCCAGGCACCCCAATGGCAGACCGAAACTCCTACCCCATCCACAACCCGGTTCGAGTTCCCAGTCACCAGCCTTCTACCCCAGACCACCCCACGTCAGCCTCCTACCCCAGGCACCACCGAACCCAGGCCGAGACCGCCTCTGACCCAGACTGACCAACCCCTGTCGTGCCTCCCTCTGACATGTACTCTGGCCTTGGATCTGAAAATAAATGAATATATTTGCCTCTGCCTTGTAATTGAATAAAGAAAAGAAATGAGACGGTTGCCTTGTCACCATGTTTGATAGCTTAGTCTATTTGATCTTTCCTCTGATTTTTGTTTTGAACAGGAAATTTTTTTTCGTCCTTTGTATTTTTGGTACCTTAGTTTTATTTTGCCTCTGGCTTTGAAAAAAAAGGGATGAGAACTAAAGTGTTTTGTTTTGAAGTTGTTAATTTTATTTTCGGCTGAGCCCTGCTTTTGAAAAAGTGTGTGTAATGAACAATAAAAGTGGTCGAGCCATTTCCTTCCATTTCTCAACTTGATTTATTTTTCGTTCATTTACTTCAATTTGGAAAATTCGTTATTCGTGCATTCTTTTTTATTGTCTATTTATTCGCTTTATTCTTTTGACTCTAGATTTAATCTAGTCGGCGAATCCGCTAGCGATTGATCGTGCTATCCGCGTGCTTCCGATTGACATCGTACTTCTTTCTTTCTCAGTCTCCAGCTCCGTAGAGGTGAGTAAACCTCACATGAATATTCATACTTATATGATTGTGAAACGACCGCAACTGAATGTGTAGAAATAAATAAATAAATAAATGATGTTAATTACCTGTGATTTATTTATAGTTGACGTTAATTGTTAAGACTGCATATCGTATCATCTGTTATATTCTGTTCTTATTTTACTGTTATTTATATCAGTTTATCACACTGCAAGTTCCCTGTAGATTAGAATCACTATGGGTTGAAATGATACATACCCGAACGGACTTTAGAATAAGGGAAGGTCGTTATGGGCTGAAATGATAGGCCTGAACGATTTTCAATAAAAAAATTTACTTGGGATTGCGGGTTTGAAATGATAAAACCCGGATTTTTCTTTGTAAATTACGGATTGAAATGATATAGTATCCGTATCACTTGACTTAGGCTAGAAAATATTATACAGACCCGTGGTTATTTTCTGTATTTTCTGGATACCTTTAAATAATAAATATTGTAATAATATTAAATTGATTTAAATCGAATTTTTAAGTGATTTATTAAAAATAGAAATGATTTTTTTTTCTATGTGATAAATATAAATAAATGGAGGAATATTGATTTTAAAACGAAACTTAAATTTGAAATTTTGACTAAAAGAAAGTATGGAAACTTAAGTTAATTAAATTGAAATGAAACTTAGTTTTAAATTGGAGTTAAATTTTAAATGTTGAAATGAATGTAAGAAGCAAATTTATAAGTTTTGGTTTTAACTTGTAAAATTCCCCTTAAAAAATGAATTAGTTAAAGGATCGAAATTAACATTTTTAAGTGTATGATTTTATAAGTTCTGAACTAGGTAGAATCTGTAGCACTTGTTAAGTGTTGTGGATTATATAAGTGAACCAAAAGACTAACATGAACTTAAGCTATGATAGTACTTGGTAAGTGCTGTTGTAGCAGAAACTAAATTGAACCTGAACTAATAAAAGGGCTACTGTAGCACTTGTTAAGGACTGCAGTAGGCTGAAATATGATTTTTGTTTAAACAGACTGTTATAGCAGTTTATAAATGTTGTTTTGTTGAATAAAACTGTTTTCAAATATAAATTACCGCCACACTTTTAAATGCCGTGGAAGCTGAGAATTTTAATGCTATTATTTTAAGTGAATAAGTGAACTCCGAAAGGGTTAGATTTTTTTGGAAATTTAATATTTGATTTTTAAAAGAATAATGTCTTTGTTTTTAAATGGTTTAATTCGAAGTATATTTGGTAAATTGTTTTAAATCTATAACCACGGGTTATAATAACGATTGGTTGGCAAAGCGACCGGGATCGGATATGGACATACTCTCTGTCGATACCGAAAACCACTTTGACAACCGTGTACGCGGTGGAGATTCCAGAATGAAGTAGGATGGTGGCGACGTTCTTAAGGTATGTTACGTGGACCCAACTCCCATGAGTTGGCATAAGGTGGCTAAAACAGGAGCGATTGACGGACCAAGGAGGTAGCACCTCTTATCGGACACACTTCTTCGATACCATTCTATTACTTGTGATTGATTTGGTGGCCACCCTTGATTTGGGAGTGTTGTTCGAGGTGGGCGGTAGTGGCTGCTATGCGTCACCACTAGTCCGGATGCGTAATTGGTATATCTACCCTGGCATTGCCTAGTTGTGCCGTGTCACCTACCATATCGAGCTTTACTACGATTATGATTTTAAGATCCGACCGCGTTAAGGTTCTCCATCCCCTTAACGCTATTTCCCGATATGATTATACTTTACTTATTTAGACACTATCATAATAGCGAATATTACTATATAGTAGATAGTTTAACGGATCCTTAGAGGATGGGCGGTCCCAAGCATCTTCTAAGTTACTTGTACCTTTACTACAGTTCATTTGAGTTGGTTTACATTGTGTAAGTATGTATATCCTGACTCGAGTGTTATGTTTTATTTTACGCTCGGGTCAGCCTGAGTATTCACAGCTTTGGACTTCACTTTTCTGGAGCTCGGAATCACTGGAGATTCTACTTATCTAGTTATCTTCCTATTTCAGTTTCAGTTGCCTTATTTCAGCTTTTGTTTTAGAGACTTGTGTATTTGGGATTTCTATTGTACTTGTTTCAGAATTGTATTGGGTTTCAGACTATGTATTTTGTATTTGATTTGAGACTATGTATTTTAGTGGCTTCATGAACCACTATGGTTATTTTTTTATTCCGCTGCGAGTTATTCTGATATTTCTGTGTCTGTGATTCTGTGAATGATTTTATTTGCTCCAAATTTTATTACAATCTGTTATTTTGCATTATTCAAGTCTGACATGTGTGGATTATTGTCGATTTGAATGGTCCAAAATAGTGGGTCGTTACATCTAAGAAAACATGGCACCATAATACTCAGCGAAGTAAGGTGAAGTTCCAAAATACCAGTAAAGATATAAGCTCCACCTGAAAAGAAGGAACACATCTCATTGCAACTCCATCCACTTGTGGGAGCAGAACATGAGCTTGGTGCTTTGCATAATCGGAAATGTACAAGCAATTCAAATATTGAGTTTCCCCCCCCTCAATCCAAAAAACTCTCGATAAAATTTCAAGTGTGCCGCCTAAAGAAGAAAATTCAACCGCTCAAACTACAATTTCCCGCTAAATGCCACCTCAGCAATCTACTCACATCAAACAAACAAGATGGATTTTCAACAAGTGGCATAATTCAAAGGCGAAAATTAAGGGAGCAGAATAATGACATAGACGGCCCATATGCATTTTTGCACTATAACTGGACAGGGCATTGTAGCAGAGAAAGGGGGTCATTTTCACTTTACTCTTTTTGGCACGCAAAAAAAAACTCTGTACTCTCTGCCATTACTGTTTGTACTAAGAATATAAAGAGAAGAAAGTGATATTTTATCCATGGACGTAAGATTTCTTAACATCCGAACTACATAAATTCTCTATGTCCTTTTATCTTTTCAATACTTTTCTTTACAGTTATTTTTCTTGTTATTCTATCAGCTCTAATATTGATATAACAAATTAATTTTGTGTACTTCAAATTGATGCCCTAAAATATCATATGCATTAAAGTAATATATTAACTCCTCGTTAAGGCAAGATTAAAATCACTTAATTTTGTTGATCCATAATAATGAAAGCATCCAGCATCATGAATACTTCGTAAAAATTAATTGGGTGTTTGTGAGACAAAAAATCTCACCAACAACCATAAGTAATATACTGCATAACATTTGGAGAGCGTTACATACTTTTATCTCAACGGATATATTGATATCCTTTCTCAAAACATCTTGACCAAGATTTTTAAAAATAATATGTTATTTAATATTGTGATAATTTTATCATGATTACAACTCCTTGTAATTATTATCATATAACTTATCATTTATGAATTTTCTATTAAATATATTTAAATTAATTATCTAATTAATATATCATAATATAATAAATATATAGTAGAAAACAAACACCTTTTATTTTGAATGAGATGTTATTACAGAGTTAATCATTTACAATAAATTATAGAATTGGGCCTAATGCATACTCCTACCTCTCTTAGTATTCACATTGAAGTTCCATGGTATTCACAAGTCGAGGGACCATGTAACATGGTTATCTTTAGGTTTCCTATTTGACCTAGACGTTATTCATCAACAGAAAACACTCGGATGATTCATTCCATGGTTATCTAATGACTATAAGTACATGACCCTTGGTGCCCCCAACAGCCAGAAGTTATACACTACCCAACATTTAGAGAGCGTTATGTATTTTGGTCTTTATGGTGTATCAATATACTTTCTCAAAACATCTTGACCAAGAATATTTAAATCAAAATATTATTTTATATTGTGATTAATTATTCCCGATTGCAACTATTTGCAACTACAATCACAAAACATTTTACTTAAGTATTTTCTCATTATATACTTTAATTAGTTACTTAGTTATTTACATCACAATGTAATAAAGTATATATAAGAAAACAAACACCTTTGTTACAAACAAGATTGGTACAAAGTTGATATATGTAACAAACTACATACTCTCTCCTAGGCCATACTACTAACTATTTAAGCTTAACAAAGATTAGAAATTGGATTTTACCTAAATAATCCATAAGCAATTGAACTCCTGTCCTATAGAGTTAAGGGTGTGCCTTAGGGCATACTACTAACTCTTTCAAGCTTAACAAATGATTATATAACTTAACTCTAAAGGAGAACCTTGTTCGAAATGAAGTACGCTTCTGGTTTTACTTTTCTATTATATGCATTGTTATATTCATTACAAATATTATACTATATTACGACATTACAATACATTGTAATATGGGTTTCACAACGTTTTTGCAAATGTAGTATTAAGCCAAGTTGTAATAGGGTCGGTGTTTTTTGTAACATATTTCGGTTATTGCTAAAAACATTGTAATAACTACAACTACAACAATTTTCAAATGCTGTAATAGAGTAAACTACAACAACTTTTAGATGTTGCGAAATATGTTTTACAATTTCAATTATTATAAGATCACAATTTCATAAATTCAAATATATAAAATTCATTGATTCAAATATATAAAATTCATTGGTTGAAACAATGATAATTTTCCAAACTTTTTTCAATTAAAATAATTTAACATTATTCCAAAAAAAATACAATACACAAATATGTAACTATTAAAACAAAGTAATACAACACAATGTAATACCCATATGAATACAGATAATCCTTCTACTTATTAATTATTTGTATAAATCTTTATCCGGTGCTTCTGCCTAGATTCATGCTTCTCAATCTCCTATTGCAACTTTTTCAACTTTTCAATTTCTAAAACCGAGCATTCCAGAATCGATTCAATTGTTTTGCATATCATCACATAATAATGTTTTGAATTGAATTAACCATTATGGATGCAGGGGCACGGAAAATGGTTTATAAAGGTTTTAAGATACTAGTGAGGGGAAACCCGTTCCGCTAAGTGGCATGGTCTCACTAGATATATAAATGATTTGAGATGGTATATTATTATTCATACCATGTTTATGTCTGACTTGAAGTTTATGTTTTCCCCTTAAACTCTCGGGTACTCAATTGATTTTGAGTAGTTTGATATTTAAGGTTTTCAGGTACCTCTTAAGACGAAAAAGCTTCCGGAGTCGTGCATAAGGCATGTAGTTATTTAAGTTCTTTCTCATGTGATTCCACTGTGTTATTTTGTTAAGGCAAAGTAGTTTATTGCCTATTGTATGCTTCGATCATCAAGGGGCCATCTTCATATGTTGCTCTTGGAGTATATTGTAATAACTATATTTTTCAGAACGTGGCTAACGTTATGGGATGATGTAATAAATGTTGAAATGAGTTTGGAATGGAATGTGAAAGTTGTTTTGAAATTTTAAACTTTTACCATATCCATATGTTTCTTGTATATCAATTTATCTAACATTATCATATTTGGTCACCGAGGTTTAATAACTATTTATAAGTGTAGCATCCGTACCCTTTAGTTTTGGGCCTCCAAGTGGGGGATGTTACAAGTTGGTATCAGAGCATAGGTTTATGAAAATTTAAGTAATTAAAACCTAAAAGATTTTCAAAACATAATCCAATGAATCAAATTTGATTGGGGTTTGGATAACTCAATGTAACATACTTGTATTTGATATAGATATAGATATAGATATATATATATATATAAGTACGTAATTCCCCATTTCTCTTATATCGTTCTTCTGTATCTTACTATGGCTCGTATACAGATTTACAAGAAAGAAGATATGGAAGTAGGAAACTGAAGAGGAAATCTAGGTGGAGGAAGCACCACAACTGATGGAAATGCTCGAACTAACACCCGGAGGAACCAAGATCGACAGACTAACATTAATCAAAATGCGGAAGCCAGTGTGAGTGCTGGGAACACGCCCGTAGATGCGGGGATAATGTATTAGTTCCTTGCTAATTTATTGCAAGCTGGAACTGCTAGAGTGGCTGGAAATATTGGAGGATCAAATCCTATGATTCCCATTGGGAATAATTATGCCAAGCTAAACCGAGACTACACCAGTTTGGGTGGAAAGTTGTTTATAAGAACGGAAGATGTTATAGAAGTGGATAATTAGATGTTACATTGTGAAAGTATTTTCTTTGATTTGGGTTTAGAAGATGCGCAGAAGAGAAGGTTGGTCTCTAGACAGTTGCAAGGGTCAGCACTTCACTAGTGGAATGGTGTGACTGTCGGAGTTCCAGAGGAAGAGTTGACTTGGGCTAATTTCAAAGGAGATTCGAACAGAGGTTTATTTCTGAAGTTTCCAAGTTCGGCATTAATGAGAAAATTTATGGATTTAGTTCAGAGAGACATGTCAGTTATTAAATGTTCAAATAGATTTGATGAGTTATCTCAATATGGATACACTACTATAGATACCAATATCAGAAGGAATGAAAGGTTCATTCGAGGACTGAGGCCCGAGCTTGCTAGGGCGACCCTGACTCATATCCGTGAACCCTGTAATGTGGTGGTGGAGATGGCCATTCGCCATGAGGAGATGCTTACTATTTGTGCTACAGAGAAGCTAATTGAATCCCAGAGTTATCAGGGAAAGAAGAGAAAGTTCTTCAAAAAGAAAGGAGCCCATAAAGGAGATTTAGCCAAGAAGCCAAAAGCTGATTTAGTCTGCTACAAATGTGACAAGAAGGGTCATTTTGTAAACGAGTGTCGGTCAGGCAAGGGATAGAAGAAGGCTACAAATAAGAAGTATATTAAGTGTTACAACTGCGATCAAGTTGGGCATTACAAGAACCAGTTTCCAGAGCCAGTTAAGGTAGAAAAAGGGAAGGTTTTTGTTATTGGACCACCATCTTCTTCCAAATCAACTACAGCAGATAAGGGAAAGACTATGATGAAAGGTACATTTTTTATTTAAAGTATTCCAGTTAGGATACTATTTGATATCGGTGCATCACATTCATTTATATCTCAGAATTTGGTTAATAAGTTATGCTTGGAACCCACTTACCATGTTTCTTCCTTAAGGGTTATGAATCTAATATGAGGGTATGCAACTCTAGGAATGTGATGTGACCAGTTAGAACTTGATTTGTTAGGTCATATGTTTGCATGCAGTTTGTATGTTCATGATTTCGTAGATTTCGGAATCATTTTGGGTATGGATTGGTTGAGTAGATATGAGGCTAAGATATTTTGCCAAGATAGGGAAATATCATTAAGGCATCCAAATAGTTAGAACCGGATCATCTTCTCGGTAGATAATTATGACCAAAGTGTTTGTGCGGTGTTAACTACCTTGGAAGCAGTGGAGGAGCTAAGTCAGGTTCAAGTTGCAAGAGAGTTTGTAGATATATTTGAGCCGATTACAGGACTACCACCGAAACAAGATATTGAGTTTCGGATAGATCTTGTACCAGGAGTTGAACCACTCAGTAGACCACCTAGCAGAATAACACCGACTGAGATGAAAGAGTTGAAGGTGTAGCTAGTGGATCTAGAAGGAAGAAATTTTATTAGACCAAGCAGTTCGCCTTAGAGAGCGGCCATGATTTTCGTAAAGAAGTCAGATAGGTCATTGCGGATGTGCATCGACTACCGAAAGCTGAATGAAAAGACGATCAAGAATAGCTATCCTTTGCCATGAATTGATGATATGTTCGATCAGTTGAGTGAAGGCAGAGTGTTTTCCCAATTATATTTGGTGACCAGTTTCCATTGGTTCAGAGTGGCATAGGACAGTATTCCTTTGATAGCATTTCGAACTAGGTACGGTTCGCATGAATGGTTAGTGATGTCATTCGGGTTGACGAATGCACCTACTTTCTTTGTAGACTTGATGAACCGAGTTTTCCAAGAACAGTTGGATAGGTTCGTGTTAGTATGTATAGATGATATTTTGGTGTACTTGAAAGTTGAGAAAGAGAATGAGAATCATCTAAGAATAGTGATTGAGACACTAAGGCAGCATCAGCTAAAGGCGAAGTTTTCTAAATGTCATTTTTGGAAGAAGGAGGTCAAGTTTCTTGGTCATGTAGTTTCGAAGGAATGTTTAGCAGTAGATCCAGTTAAGATTGAAGCTGTCAATAATTGGAGGAGACCAAAGACGATAACTGAGATCAAAAGTTTTCTCGGACTTGCTGGCTATTACCAGAGATTTATCAAAGATTTTTCGCAAATAGCAGCACCTTTGACTAAGTTGACCAGGAAGGATGTGAAGTTCATTTGGTTCGACAAATGTGAGGAAGGGTTTTTTATATTAAAACATTTGTAGACCAACGCGCTAGTGTTAGTTGTTCCAGATGGAAACCAAGGGTTGGTGGTGTACACTGATGCATGTGGAACAGGATTGGGAGCTGTATTGATGTAGAATGGTAAAGTTATTGCCTATGCTTCTCGACAGCTCAGACCACACGAAGTAAGATACCATACTCATGATTTTGAGTTGGCTGCGGTGATCTTTGCATTGAAGATTTGGAGACATTATCTCTTAGGTAAGAGATTTGAGCTATACACTGATTATAAGTCCTTAAAATATTTATTCTCTCATAAAGAGTTGAATATGCAATAGTAGAGGTGGCTGGAGTTTTGGCTGCTTATGATTTTGGTATAGAATATACTCTTGGAAAAGGAAATAAGCTAGTGGATGCCTTTAGCAGGAAACATCAGAATGTGGTGTTAGCTATGTTGGCAGAATGGAAGGATTTAGAAATTTTGGCTGTGTGTGGTATAAAGTCGAGATTGACTACTGATTCTAGTCAAAGTACTGCTATGTTGACCTGTTTAGAGGTTTGACCAGTGCTAATCGAAAGGATAGCTTCTAAACAAAAAGTGGATCCAGAGATAGCTAAGAAAATTAGAAGATTCGAGGTGGGATCTGAGATCGATGATCTTAATAATTTTGGCATTGACCAGAAAGGATGGTTAAGGAAGAAGGGACGATTATGTGTTTTGAATGTAGTGAACTTGAAAAAAGAAGTTCTAGATGAGTGTCACCGATCCAAGTTTACGTTTCAGCCTGGAGGAACCAAGATGTATCAAGATATAAAGAGAAGCTTCTATTAGGAAGGCATGAAAAGAGATGTTGGCTTATGGGTTAGACAATGTGCTAACTATCAACAAGTGAAAGTCGAACATCGGAAGCCGAGTGGGTTTCTTCAGCCTTTAGAGATTCTAGTTTGGAAGTGGTATTCTATATCCATGGATTTTATAGACGGGTTGCCAAGGTCGAACAAGGGAAATGAAAGCATATGGGTCATAGTGGATAGCTTGACTAAGAATGCCCATTTCATTCCAGTCAAGTCAACCATGATGGTACGTGTTTTGGCGAAGTTGTTCGTGAAGAACATAGCTAGACTTCATGGAATTTCTAGTAGCATAGTCAGCGATAGAGATGCACTATTCACTAGTGAGTTTTGGAGAAGTCTACAGAGAGTATTACGTACCAAGCTTAAGATGAGTACAGCATATCACCCACAGACGGATGGGTAGACTGAGAGAGTCAATAAGGTACTCGAAGGTTTATTGAGAGCTTGTGTATTAGACTTTGGTGGATCTTGGGAAGATCACCTGCATTTGGTTGAGTTCTCCTATAATAATAGTTTTCAGACTAGTATAGGAATGGTGCCTTTTGAAGCTTTGAATGAGAGGCCATGCAAATCACTCGCATGTTGGTTAGAGACTGGAGATAGATTAGTCTTAGGTCCAGATATGGTTAGAGAGGCATCAGAGAAGATTGAGTTGATCCGAAATCGGATGAAGGAAGCTCAGACCAGACAGAAGAGTTACACGGATAAAAGGCGTAAAGACCTAGAGTTCTCAGTTGGAGACAGGGTTTTTATTAAGGTGTCACCGATGAAGGGAGTGATATGATTCGGAAAGTTAGGAAAGTTGGCATTGAAATATGTTGGTCCCTTCCAGATTATAGGATTGGAAAGCTCGCATACAGAGTAGAATTGCCGAGTAATATGGCAGGTGTCCATAATGTATTTCATGTGTCTCATCTTCGCAAGTATGTGCGCGATCTAGAGACTACTATTCCTCCAACAGGATTGGATGAGTTGGTAGTAGAGCCTAATCTGACCATTGTAAGACAACTAGTTTGGGTTGTAGCGAGAGATGAGAAAAGATTAAGGTCCAAGACAGTCAAGTTGGTGAAAGTTCAGTGGAGCGACAACGAGAAGGACTGTACTTGGGAGACAGAAGATAGGATTTGAGTTACCTATCCTGATCTGTTTTAAATGGTATGTCTATATAAGATTTATATAGATGATCTCTAGTCAAATAAACTATTATAGTTGTTAGGAGTAGTTATAGATGATTGCTATGATTAGTATTTAGTCCTTACTGAATTTCGAGGACGAATTTTTTTAAGGATGGGAGTCTGTAACACCCCTAATTTTAAATAACATTATTCAGGATATTTAATTAGGTAAATTAAATAGAATAATGAAAATGTTAAGTGATAAGGGGATTGAGATTTGAATAAATTTAAGTGGTTGTTCTTCAGTAATAAATTAAATGGGCATGACAATGGATTATAAGTAAATTAATCTACATAAGGGTATAATGGTAATAAGCTTTACCTAACCCCTTATCCTTATATATATATATTCTCTTTTTACCATTTCATTTCCTATTAACTTCATTTGAAAAGCAAATTAAAAACGTAAGTAAAAGAAGAATAGAGCCGGCCACTAAAAAGAAAAGAAGAAGAGAAATTTAATGGAAAAGAATTAAAAAGGGGAATCAACCTCATCTCAATCCACTTTCCTTATCAAAGATTAAGGTGAATAATAATTTCAATCTCTATTTGTTAAATTTATGTTTCGGATTTAAGTTTAAATTCATATATATGATGTTTGATGATGATATGCTTGAGTTATGGTTTATTTAAATTTAAACAAGATTGTTTAAATAATGGTTCATTGGTTTTTGATGAAAACTAATTGATATCGATTCTTAAATGCCATGGAAAAATTATATGTTATGCAAAACATGATTTTAGAGTTGGGTTTTAAGTTTTATAATTTATCAAGCTTTGGAAAGATTATTATGAATTTTTGAACGAAAATACAACACGTTGGGTTTAATAATTTATTTCAGGAAATATATTGAGAATTTGGATTTGATATGTTAGATAACATGATCAAAGTAAATTTCTGCGACTTTTAGGATTTTTCTTAAGTGAGTTGTTATACAAAATAAATTATTTTGAGAAGAGGATCAAAATGATTTACGTATAAATAAAGAGGAAGGTTTTATTTGCAAAAGTTTAAGTTTGATACTTATCCAAAATGAAAAGGAGGTTAGTTTTGAAAAGCATGGGAAAAGTATAGGCAACCAATAAGAAATTTATATGTAGGCAGGTTAGTTTATATAAGTTACTTAATTTAGTATTTAACGCAGAAAAACAGGTTTCCACTCTATTCAGAGTACCTTTTGTCCCTTACCATTTGCCTTCGACTATATCGAAACCCTATTAAGCTAAATTCAATACACAGGGTATCATCTAGATGATATGTAGTGGATTGGAGAAAGGCGAAAGGTATGATGTCGAAAGCATAGCTTTCGATGGGGTCATTACCTCAGTTTGTTTTGAAAAGATAAGTGCCTGCATTTGTTTTACTAAGCTTTCGACTTAGTCGATACGTATGTTTTTGAAAGAAGTTTATAATGGCTTTCGAAGGGGTTGCCATGTTTGTTTTAAAAGAAAAAGGGGTTTTGAAGGAGCTCCTTTAATTATAAATCAATGCTTTTAAAAGGAGGGGTTCCGACCTAGTCGAAGCTCTACCGCCGGTTCTTGTGTCTTTCGAGTGTATTGAAGTCGTCAACACTATAGAACGGTATTATTTGTTTTAAAGCTATATTAAGCCACTTTCTAAATGCTTTCGTAAGGGTTATGAGTTTCGAAGACAATGGTTTCGAAAGGGTTTTCGTAGCTATCCTTCAATATTTTAAATGTAGGCTTTCGACTCTATCGAAAGTGATGGTATCGACGCCATCATAAATTCCCCAATATTTTTATATAATAAAGATTGGTTTTGAAAGAGATACTTTCGTTTATGTTTACTTTGATCCAAATGATATTTAAAAGATAAACCAAATGATGTCGAAAGTGGGACTTTCAATGCTTTAGGGAGAGATACTTCTAATTGTTTCGAAGCTATGCTTCTAATAATTAATAAGTAACACTTTATCATAGTTGAAAGGTTTTGAAAGAAGGATATTAAAGTGTTTTAAAGGCAGAAGCCTAATATTTTGAAAAGAGATATATGATTTCGAAGGAGGCTATCCAGAGAGGTCGAAAGCAAGGTTTCAAAGATTTCGAAAGTATAGTTTTCAAAACAATTCACCCAATCTTGTTAAAAGCAAAACCATGGCATATTAATAAACAAAATATTTTGAAATGGAGCTTAGGAAGAAGTCTAAATGGGTTAAAGAAATTAACCAAGTTATATTGTTTGCTTCTTCATATATGTATATATTCACTTTATAATTAATCCAAAAACTGAACTTTGGAAAAAGTTCGAATAACCAGTTGGGTTGACCTAGTAGTGAATAAATAAAAGATATTGGCAGGGGCCAATAGGTTCACTGTAAGCCCATGAAAACTGTGTAAGGAAAAAGATATTGGCAGGGGCCAATAGGTTCATAGTTAGTCCATGAAAACTATGTATAATTAAAGATGTCAATTAGATAGGTTTATAGTAAGCCGACGAAAACTATATCCGGATAAGAAAATTGAAATATTAACATATAGTCAATAGGTTCCTAGTTAGCCCATGAAAACTGGGGTAAAAGAAAGATATTGACTGTTAGTCAATAGGTTCCTAGTCAGCCCATGAAATCTAGGATACAAAAAATGATATTGGAGTTAACAATAGGTTTATAGTAATCCCATGAAATATATATAATTGGACAGGGAGTCCTTAAAAGTTTAACCTGGTTATTAGTTAGCCCATGAAAACATTAGGCTAATAGTAATCCTAGAAACTATAATTATGACAGATAGTCAAAATAAATTGGAGATGGGTAATCTAGAATTGGTTCAATTGTTTTTCATATCATCACATAATATTGTTTTGAATTGAAATAACCATTGTGGATGCAGGGTCATAGAAAAAGGTTTATAAAGGTTTTAAGATACTAGTGAGGGGAAACCGGTTCCGCTAAGCGGCGTGGTCTCACTAGATATCTAAATGATTTGATATGGTATATTATTATTCATGCCAGGCTTTATGTCTGACTCGAATTTTATGTTTTCCTCTTAAACTCTCAAGTACTCAATTGATTTTGAGTAGTTTTAGATTTGAGGTTTTCAGGTACCTCTTAAGAGGAAAAAGCTTCCGAAGTTGTGCAGAAGGCATGTAGTTATTTAAGTTCTTTCTCATGTGATTCCGCTGTGTTATTTTGTTAAGGCAAAGTAGTTTATTGCCTATTATATGCTCTGATCACCAATGGGGCATCTTCATATGTTGCTCTTGGAGTATATTGTAATAACTATATTTTTTAGAACGTGGCTAACGTTTTGGGATGATGTAATAAATGTTGAAATGAGTTTGGAATGGAATGTGAAAGTTGTTTTGAAATTTTAAACTTTTACCATATCCATGTGTTTCTTGTATATCAATTTATCTAACATTATCATATTTGGTCACCGAGGATTAATAACTATGGATGACTGCAGCATTCGTAGCCGTTAGTTTTGGGCCTCCAAGTAGGGGATGTTACAGCTTCAACCGCCTCTGGATATCTAGAGTTATGCCTTAATTTCTTTACTCTTACCATTCCAAATGATTCTCAAAATTCCTAACTTTCCATAAGTTTCATTACAGTCATCGCGAAGCGAGAAAGCAATCATGAACTCGAAGCAACACTTGATTTTTTAAAGGCCGTGAGAGCCTCTGAACGCTCAGTTCAGTTCCTCCCGACAAATGAGAAACTATGAAGGTTTGGCTTACTCCACCCTGAATGATTTGCCTTAGCTGAAGAGCCTTCTACCTCGAGTGGCTCCAAGATGCGAACTCGTTTTTCTACGCTGTTCGAAGCTCCGACAAAGATGCTCAGGGGAATGCATCTAGTCCATCTGATGAAGATTAGCCCAATGAAGTTCCCTGGGTCAATGTAGATTTACCTTCTGGAGAAGATACTCCGAGGGATTGGGATGAGGCACGTTGGATGTCCCTGATTGTAGAGGAAGAAGACGAACCATTTCGAAGGAGAGAAGGAAAAAAATGATCGTGGAAGTGAAGGAAAGAGGTCATAGACAAAGACGACAGTGACTTTCATGCCACTGAGAAAGGAGACAAGTCCTGTGGCGAATCGCTGGAGATAAGTCGTGAACTTCCTGTCCTATATTCTCCAAAATTGCAAACTACTGAGAAGTTGAATCCCGACCTTCCAATTTCTCCTCAAGAACTACTAACTACTTAAATTTGCCAATCAATAGGGGGCCAAACTGTTGAAACCCCTATCATAGATACGTCTCATTTAGATTTTTTAGGAGACTTCTCCACTAACTTGAATGAATTTGGGGATTTCTCAATTAGTGAGATAGACAGGATCAGCTCGGATATCAAAATATCCTCAAGTGCTTTCATCAGCGAGGGCAGAGAGACTCCAAGTCTGAAACCATACCGATATAGTTGGTAGATTATATAGAGGGTCATCGACACTACACACTCCACATTAGAATCACGGACACATGTTTCTGCATGGAGTTAAACTTCAGAGTTCAAGTGTTAACTCCATTCTTCTTTTCGTTTTAGGTTCCATGGGTCGTGAACTATACCAACAACTACATCAACATTCTGGCTCCTACAGGGATCAACTTCGGATCCAGCCCATCGCTCTTATCGCGAAACTAGTGAGGAGAGGAAGAAGAGAAAAGATGATGAGGCCTACTACTTGGAGAGAGAGCGTGAGGGGAGAGAAGAGAAAAAGGGACAATGAAGGTGATGCCCTCGGCAATACGCACAAGTGCCATAGGGATTCTCATGATCGCTGCGGGACCTCACTATCCATTACTCCTCCTTACACTGAGGCTCAGACCACCACGATGCACAAAATTCCATCCTCTCAGGCCATACTTACTGCAGTTGCTCCTGCTTCTTCTGGTCGGGGCAAAAAGTTCACACTTCCACCGGGTCTGCCCCAGCTTCAAGTCGCTTACCTGCATTTGTTCTTACGTGGAGATAAAGTTGATAAGAACATAAAGCCCATTAATAAAGCTACTTCCTTCTGGAATCTCAAGGTGGTCTATGAGGACTTGGAAGTAGGGTTCGAGTGGCAGAGTCTCGTACGAGCCCTTTCTAATTAACGTTAACCATCTTAACTATCAGGAGATTCTTTCATTCAAGGCAGAACGGGATGCTCACGATGGAATAATTAAGGATCACGGCAATAAGATAGCTCAGTTGAAGACTAGGAGATGCAGCCTTAAAGGGAAAAGTTGCCAGTTACAAGCTTCTAACTGAGGCAAACCGAGCTCATGATAGAGTAATTCTCGTGATTAATGAAAAGCTCAAAGAAGCTCGTAGGGAGTCCGACAAACTGAAAGAGCAAGTCACTGGAGGAGAGAAAGCTATCAACGCCCAGAACCAAACTATTGCTAAACAAGCCACCACCATTGCTGAGCAAGCTGCTGAACTCACTCGACTTCACGAGGAGAATGCGAGACTGTCCAAGGAGAAAGAACAAGTTACATCCGATAAACTAGCATAAGAGATCAACCACCTGGTCACATGATTGGAGCTTTCATACCTTCAGAAAAAGCACGATGAAGCAATGAGCCAGATGGATGCTAATGTGCTACACCTCTATACTTACAATGTCATGAACAAGGGCAAGTCGAAGTGGCTTGGGAATGTTTATCCTCAGACTCTCACCATGGTTTGCAAAGAGGTGTTAGTTAGATCGGAGCGACCGGGGGTATGTGCTCTAAAGAAGAATTAATGGCCACTTATCTCAGCCCTGAGGATATAGACTTTCTAACGCTAGCAAGGAGATCCTTCGAGAAGAGAGGGAGAAGGAAATTTCTAAAGCTCACGTTGGCCTCAGTTCTTTGAGTCAGCGAGAAACATTTTCCTAAATCTCAAGAGCAAACAATGATCTTTCCTATGTCCATAGGGGTTAGCTTTGCAACTGCCTATACTCTCCTGGCATCTAAAGCACTATGCGAGTCGTATATTCCTCCGATCATCGAGCGACCTGCTGAAATGCAAATCGGTGAAGGGGGTTTTGAAATTGAAGTTCACGGTAAAACTCCTGGTTTAGGTATTTCCCTTGTTTAGCTAGTATTCCAAAAGCTCTAGTTCACTCTTTAGTCCATTACTAAACTATACAACTGCATTTCCAAACTTATAGGTCAGCCATCTCTCCCGGCTCCTCCTCCAGCTACATAGGGCTCGGGAGCCATTGCCATCTTTACCGCTTCCACTGCTGTCTCCACAGTGGCTTTAGATACAATTCCTGTCTCAATCTCTAGGCCTATACCTGACTCTAACAGATGCCGACATTGCAGAACCTCAGGGATGTCTCCATGTCTCAAGAAGAAGAAGTGGTAGTGATTGGTGAGTCAAACCCAACTAACAAGGAGACGATGGGATGGACACTTGAGAAGGAAACGAAGGGGCTACAAGCGAAGAAGGAGAAGGAGGAAGCAAAACGCAAGACTCCGACTACAATCAAGCTCCGGAGGTCAAAGAATGGAGATACCGCTACAAGAGGTTCTAACGGGTCTAGTCCTACTACGGGAGGGCAGTATGCATCCTTGGAGGGTATTATTTCCCTTGCTAAGGAAAGCAAGAGGAAGAAGATTTTGATTCGTTTGGGCAATGATGGTAAAGGTGCCCATGGTGGAAAGAAATGTTGATGTGACCGAGTTTCGATGGAGTGGAGCATTTATGGTTTTTGTACGTTTTTTGAGTCAAACCAGTCTGTACAAGTACAGAGTCTATACTTTTTATTCTGTTTGGCTTTTGGTTGTGTGATGTCTGAAACAAGCTGGTGTTGTGCGGGAACGGCTCCCGCTATTTGTTGAGTCCATAGACAAAATGATATTAGTCATGGAAGATTATCATTTCTATTGTAATCTCTCCTGTGTACTTTTCTTGCATTCTATGTACTATGCTTGTTTATAAATAAGTGCCTATTTATATAATATGATTGCATGTATTGGAATTTCCTATATCATATACTTCTGTGTCTGTGCTATATCTTTATTTACTGCAACTCTGTGCATGTAAATGGTATTCCTACAGTTATTTAGCATATTATATTACTTAGCACTGTTATGATTTTCCAAAATACTCCATTCGACGTAAGATGGTGTATCTCGGTTTAGCTTGTCCCGATCATGTGTTGGTATATGTATGCCCTCTACTCTATAGGGATGGTCCAGGCAATTGGTTAGAAATCGGTTGTTTTGGGCAACTCATTTAGTTATCCCCAGTCAGGGTCATGCAGTAGGCTTCTGTCTCTAGGAACTCGTGGTTCTGATGCTCGATTTGGAGTATTTATTCCTCTACTGTAACTAGATTCTTCTAAATTCAGTGTTGAGATCCTATTCACATATTAGTTTCTATCTATGAAAACTTTCGAACAGTTCAAGTACTTGGACTTTCCTCCGGTATTGCCATCGATCTGAAGATTTGGACTTTCATGATATTGCTGGAGCAATGTCGATTCCCACCAAACCTGTGATAAGAAACTTTCCCAACACTGCCGGAGCAATGTCGGTACCTAGAAAATTTGGATGAGCTCTTAGTGTTACTGGGTTAACATCGATTGAGGCAATAAAATATTTTCCTAGTGTTTCTAGGGCAGCACTGGTACTTAGGAAATTTCGAATCGACTTTTCCCTTGATCCAACGGCTTGAGGATCTATACTCCCTATCCGGAGATTGGGAAGTATTTTCTCGATCGTGTAGGACATGTGGTGCTTGCAAGAACACGATCGGTCCAAAAGTGACATATGGCTTACGATGGCGCATGAGGAGTTTTGCATACTTGGACACCGTTCCATGCAACGGTGTGCGGCTTATTGGTGGCGCATAAGGAGTATTGCATACTCGAACATTGTTTCGTCGGTTCAAGCAGCAACTTGTGGCTTATTAGTGGCGCACAAGGAGATAGGCCTTCTCGACATTGCTGGAGCAATGCAAGTTCTCAGAAGGCGTGGATTGATTTTCCCCATCGATCTAGTGGTTTGAGTCAATTTTCCCTGTCGACTCGGCGGTTTGCTTACAACAACGCGGTTCCATTAGTTCAAGAAGCAAGATATATTATTAATAAAAGAAAAGGAAAGTCCTGCCTATTTACAGTGCCCCTAATGTCCCTGGATGGCTTATTTGCAAAAATAGAAAATACATAAAAAAGTATTAAATATAGTAATGCTGTTGCGAGTCGTTGTTCCAAGCACGGGGAATCGAAGACCGTCGTCAGCTTGAATGTTCTGTCTCCAAGTTTCTAGCTGATCACGTAGGGTCCTTCCCAGGTTGGGCCAAGTGCTCCCATACTCCGGAAGATCCATTTCAAGATGAGATCTCCCATTTTGAACGCACGATTTCGAACCTTGGTGTTAAAGTGTCGTGCCACTCTTTTCTGGTGAGCAGTAGTCCTAAGCTCTGCTTCCTTCTTCTTCTCATCGATCTGGTCAAGTGATTCAAGCAACAGTTGCTCATTTTCTCTTTGATTGAAATGTATTCTGTGATGAGAGGGTACTTCCAGTTCCACTGGTATCATTGCTTATTAACTATAAGCTAAAGTAAAGGGAGAGTGTCCAGTCGTAGATTTGTGTGTCGTTCTGTAAGCCCATAGTGCAAATGGAATCTCATCAACCTAATTTCCTTTAGCTTTCGTCAACCTCTTCTTTATGGTGGATTTGATGACTTTAATCATTGCCACCACTTTCCCATTTTCCTACGGATGCGCTACTGTAGAAAAGCATTTCTCGATCTGGTAACGCTTGCAGAAGTCCATGAACTTGGCACTCTCAAACTGAGTTCCATTGTCCGTGATAATTTTCTATGGCACCCAAACCTGCAAATAATGTTTTTAGTTATGACGTTAATCACTTTCTTAGTAATAATCATGGCAAGCGGTTCTGCTTCGTCCTATTTTGTAAAGTAATCAACTGCAACGATGCGTATTTAACTCTTCCTTTTGCTATTGGTAACATGCTGATTAGATCAATCCCCCAGATTGCAAACGGCCATGGACTGACCATTTGCGTCAGTCCCATAGATGGGGTTCGCAGAATCTTTGCAAATCTCGGGCATCGATCACATCGTCTGGAATAGTTTGCCGCGTCTTGGTTATTTTCGGCCAGAAATATCCATAGTAGAGAGCCTTTTTGCCAATGTTTGCCCCCTGGTGTGGTCACTGAAACTGCCTTCGTGAATCTCCATGAAGATTTTCTTTACTTCGTTTTTGGTCACATGCCTGAGTAAGGGATCAGAGAACTCACTCCGGTATAGTACTCCATCCTGCATTATGAATCGTGGAGCCTTCAGATGGAGCTTCTTTCATTCATTCTGGTCCCTTGAGAGTATTCCTATGAATAGGTAGTCCTTGATTAGCATCATCCATGATTCTCCTCTTCTCCGGTTTCTAGAATCCAATCGATATCCATCTGATCTATGCTAGGAGGCGACAATACTTCCATTGGAACCAGTCCTAGCAACTGTGCCTCTTCAGAACTGGCCAATCTAGCCAAGTGATCGGTCTTCACATTCTGTTCCATAGGAATATGAGTTATCATGTAGTTTTCAATATCATCGAGCAATTCCCATGCTTTCGACAGGTAAGGGGCGAGGTTCGCACCTTTAGCCTGATACTCTCGTTTCACCCGACAGATGACTAAGTGAGAGTCGTTGTATATATGGAGAGCTTTATTTCTCAATTCCTTTATAATCTTCAACCCTGCTATTAACGTCTCATACTCCGCCTCATTGTTAATAGCAGGAAATTCTAACTTTAAAGCATAACCAATCGACCGTCCTTTGAGAGTTTCAAGCACAACTCCCATTCCTGACCAGAATTCGTTTGATGCACCGTCGACAAACAATTTCCCTTGTGATGCTATAACCACTGTTTCCTCCTCCTCGTCATCTTCAATTGTGAACTCAATGATGAAGTCAGCCAATGCATGTCCGTTAATTGCTCTACGAGGATGATAAGTCATATCTTACTAGCTTAACTCAATATTCCACTTTAGAAGTCGTCCCGAAGTCTCGGGTCGGTAAAGTACCTGGTTCAATGGTTGATCCGTCAACACTTTGATGGGGTGAGCTTAGAAATATGGCTGCAGCTTCCTTAGTGCTATCAACAAGCAGTACGCTAACTTTTCTAACTTCGGGTAGTTTCATTCAGCTTCGGTGAACCGTTTGTTGATGTAGTAGACAGGTCATTGAATCTTATCCTCCTCACACACAAGTGTTAACGCATGAGTAGATAAATAGATCTTCCTCATCTGTTGGTTTAGATAGAATGGACGGTGTTTCCATGTGTTGAAGTAATTCCTCTTATGATGTCTCGTTGTTTTGATTCCATTCAAAGTTCTTCTTAGCCTTCTTTAAAGCGTCGAAGAATGGTATATACTTATCTATCGCTTTGGATATAAAGCGGCTCAATGCTACGATCTTCCCACTCAGACTTTGGAATTTCTTTTTTGTCGATGGGGCTCTGACATTCTATAATGTAGCGATTTATTCTGGATTGGCCCTTAATGCTCCTCGTGTTTACTACGAATCTGAGAATTTTTCCCGATGAAACACCGAACGAGCACTTCAAGGGGTTAAATTTCATTCCATACTTCTGAAGGATTTCAAACATCTCCTAGAGGTTATCCAAATGGTTTTCAGATACTTGTGATTTCACAAGCATGTCATCCACATATACCTCCATCGTCGGTTCGATCTGATTCTTGAACTTGCGTTCACTAATATTTGATAAGTAGCATTAGCATTCTTTAAGTCGAACGGCATTACGCGATAACAGTGTAGTCCCAAGTCGGAAATAAAGCTAGTGTTCTCTTAATCAGGTTCATGCATCACAATCTAATTTTATCCTGAGTAGGCATCCATAAATGAAAGTAGCTTATGCACCGTGGTTTAGTTTACGAGCTGGCCGATTCTAGGTAGTGGAAAGCTATCCTTCGAGCGAGCTTTGTTCAAGTCTGAGTATCGGCACAATCTGCCACATTCCATTTGATTTCTTGACTAGTACAGGGTTTGATACCCATTTAGGATATGTTGCATCACTGATAAAGCCATTGGCTAACAGCTTATCCACTTTTTCCTTTAATGCAGCGGATCGCTCCTGACCCAGATTGCATCTCTTCTACCTTAATAGTGTAAATTTGGGGTCGATATCAAGTGTGTGACATGCTATCTCTAGCGATATCCTATATATATCGGAATGCGTCCAAGCAAACACATCCAGATTAGCATGAAGAAATTTTATCAGTTCGTTTTACATCTTGCCTCCAAGCTGTGAACCTATCTTCAAGACCCGAGTTGGGTCATCCATGTCGACGGGGATAGCAACCGTAAACTCTGCTATTGCTGCCTGTTCCTCCCTGAACTCTTCTTCCTAGGGTCCTTAGACTTATCAAAGCGACTACAGTACCTGAGCCAGAGGCCATTCTGTAATTGCTATGCTTGCAAGTCACGAATGTGGAGAGTCCATCCCATAATTTCCCCTTCTTATGTCGTTTGGTTCCGTGCAATTCAATGATGTAACATTATCTTGTCGTGCTCCATTCCAACTCCATTTTCCATTAGAAACTTCATTGCAAGGCATCGTGGAGCCAAAGCTATTCTATGGGCCCAAGAAAGCATTATAAGTTGAGAATTCATCAATTTTCATGAAGATCTAAATAAGAACCACCCTCCATTCTCCATCTCCAAGTTCCACAATAAGTCAATCGTCCCGACGGGCTATTTTGTTTGCCTATAAATCCCTGAATCTTTATCCTGCAAGCAGTCGCATCATTCATACTGATCTTCATCTGATTGAACGTTTGTCGAAAAAGGACGTTAACCAAACTTCCACTGTCAACTAACACTCTACGTAGGACTGCCAACTCGGTTCCAACTATTACCACCATTAAGTCAAGAGTTGGCGCCTCCATACCTTCAATATCTAGATTCTGGAATATAATGTCATCAATTATCATTTTGTGTTGTTTGGCCGGGGTTCCATCTTCAATGGCATAACAAGTTTCATTACGAGCGTGCTTTAAAGAACTAGCATATCGCTCCATCTTTCCCCAACTCATCTGTGCTAGATGAGGTCCTCTAGTTATGGTACTTATCACTGGCCTTTGATCAGTCCATCTGGACCCTTCTCCATTGGGTCTGGGCTGATTTTCTTGATTGGTCGAAACTTGGGGTCACCAGGTTGGTAAGAATTCTGTGATTTCTTCACGTACTGTTGGAGCCTGTTGTTCCTTATCAGTTCCTTAATTAAATCCTTCAGATACCGACATTCATTTGCGTTATTCCTATGAGTCCCCTAAAAGCGACAAAACTTTTCCGATTTCTTTTATTGTTTAGACGTTTCCCGCTCAAGCGGTTTTTAGTATCGCTCACTTTCATGAGGGGCAAGGTAGATGTTTTCCAAGCTACCATTCAACAACGTATAATCCTCGGGATTGAATTTCTCAGACGCTTCCCATTCCCGTTGCGTCTACCAGAGTTCTGATTCCTCTTCTTATGATTTGAATTATTTCCCATGTTTCCTATTGTAGCCCCAAAACTGTTTCCATCTTGTTTAACCGCGACATTGCTTTGAACCATTTCCTTTAGTTGCTCAATGATAGTCTTGCCTTCAACTATACTTGCCTCTTCCATTCTTAGAAACTGGTTTTCCTTTTGGTGGAATTCCTCCATAATAGTAGGTTGTTTCATCTTAATCCATCTACCGAATCATATCTGGGTGAATGGCTTGGACCAAAGCCATAAAAATCATATCCTCCTTCGGATTGTTTACCTTAGTAACTGCGATGTTAAACCGGTTCATGTTGGGTACATTTCTACCACCACCGAACCAACACAAGGAAGCAAGGGACGAGCCACCAAATCACCTCAAACCGAACCAACATCACCACCGAACCAACCAACCAACATCACCGCCGAACCAACCAACCAACATCACCACCGAACCAGCCAACCAACTACCGAACCATCTCCTCTCCACGTCCCCACCGAACCAACCAACCACCGAACCATCTCCTCTCCAAGCACTACCGGTCCAAACCCCACTTCCATGCATAGCCAAACCAGAAGGCTACCGAACCAGCTACCTCCATCCACTGCCGAAACAAAAGCAAAGGAGGACACGACCGGATCACCCATCACCGGACCAAGTGCTACCGGACCAAGATGTGCCGGGCCAGATCACATCAGCCCAGGCCCACCAGCAGCTATACACATCCAAGACCCCTACCCCCAGCCTCACTCTATAAATAAAGGGGCAAGGGTACAACAATGGCAGACAAGTTTGAGAGCTCAAGCACGGATAGAACTTTCAAACAACTTTCATATACTTGTATCAAAGCTTTGTACTTGTAATTTGAACAGAAAAGGAGAATAACATATAAAGTGGACGTAGGCACATTCTGGCCGAACCACTATAAATCTGCGTGTCTTTTACAGTTCAGTCCCTGCTTTTCATATATTTGCATAAATCACCCAGATCATAAGAATAACATAAAATCAACTAAATCATACGACTTGGAGGTGTTTGCCCATTTTTTGTGCAAACAGTTCATGAAAGATTTTGGTGACTCATTGTGTCCTCGGAAGAAGCCAGATAAGGACAACGCATCTTTTGGTCGTGTGGTATGGAGTCTAAACTGCTCTAGAAACTTTTTTGCTAGTTCGTTGAAAGTGGAAATAGACCTTGGCGCAAGTCTAGTAAACCACATGGAAGCAACTCCTTCCAAGAAGATAGGGAAACATCTACAGCGGACAACATCCATCGCCCTAGCTCCAACCATATGCCACTCATATTTGTACAAGTGTTGTTTAGGGTTCTTCGTTATGTTATATGATGGCATAGTCAGTATACTGAACTTCTTAAGATATCCTTCTCCTAAACGTTTTTAGTGAATAGAGTTTGGCATCGCGCGAAACTCCAGTCTTCATTCTTTTTGCCCTTACCCTCCTCCATTAACCATTTGACTATGTTAATTATGCACTCTTTGCTAGCACAGTGGTCTACAAGTCGGACGTTAGGGGCTACACCGAGTGTTTGACTCCGTAAACTATCTCAGTTTACCAACTAAAGCCTAGGTTCTCCATTCTTTGGGGAACCACTCATGTTGGGTCCCGTTGGTGCACGGTTGGTCCTACTGGGTCAGTTTGAACTTCATTTTCGATATTTTTCCTATTTACATCAGCTTTCAGTTCCAATCTATCACCATCAAGTTGCATATCATCTTCAGAGTCGGAAATAAGCATTGCATTATTCACTTGAGGAGTGTTCATTCCAAGGTTTGGGTTTGCAGCATACTGCTTTCCCATGGGAGGAGTACTTACGTTGCCTTCTATTATGATTACTATAGCTCCACCAACAACCTCCTTTTGCTTTTATTTATAGTTCCTCCTGTTCAAGCCCAAAACAAAGGAATTCTTTTGTTCCATAATAGCTGCAGTTTCTTGTCAAGCTCTCGGAGCTCCTAGTGGTTGCAGCACTAATAAAGCATCAATCTTATCCATGAGAGCCTTTTGGCTATCATCCTTTTTTGGTTAAGTTCATTAACCATCTAGTAAGCTCCCTTTTGGTAATAACTTCCTGTTGAGTGGAGGATCATGGTGCTTGATATCCAGTCTTAACCTCCATTTGGTGATTGTCACTATTATTAATTTCAGTTTCTTGAGGGTTTGCTTCATCACCACCAACTGTTGCCCCTGTGGATCTTCCAGAAGCAGTTCACTATTTTCTAGCTGTTATTGATCTCCAACAACAAGCCTACAAATCTTCAAAGAAAGTTCCCTAGATCTAACCATTGGATCTGTTCTAATCCAAAATAACAAGCTAGATCTAAGCCTAAATTAGGTTCTCTCAATGAAAGCACCAAAATGTTAACGTCAAAAATGGATCAACACCCAAGAATAGGTTGTAGGAAACATGTTAGACCTAGATCTAATAGATAATAGTAATAGTAAAGGAAAATAAACAACAAGAACGAGAGACACAAGATTTTATAATGGTTCGACAATCTTTGGCCTACATCCATGTATAGCTTTGTTGCTTATAGATTTGAATGAGATTACAAAGGGTTTGAGAGAGAATAAGTCACAAGTACAGGGGTTAGATCGATTCTAAGTCCAACAATTGCCTAAAGTAGCTACCTTGGTGACTATTGTGTAGAGGAAGGAGATAAAGAAGAGGTAGAGCTTCCACGTAGTGATGGCAGAAACCAGATCATGTTTTAGTTGCTCTTTGGTTTGTATTTATAGTGATAGAGAGAAATTAGGTTAGAAGCTTGCTAATAACCAGGTCTAGGAGTCGGCCCATACTTGCATAGAAAGACTTAGGAGCATACGAGTTAAACCCTTAATTTGGTGTCGAGTTAAGGCCCTTAGCTCGGTGCTTAGTTAAGGCCCTTAACTCGGTGCCGAGTTAAGGAATTAGTTGCAAACTCTTTCTTCACTTTGGCTGTATTCTTATATGCCTCATTTAATACATTCCAACTTCTTTTCCATTACTTATGACTCGATTCTAGTGATTTGTTTGATTGTACTTCGGTTACTCTGACTTATATGATATCATCCCATTAATCTCGTGATTGGTTGTGCTAACCCCGAAGAAAACACTTAATGTCGACTCCTATGGACTACATTGGTGTTGTATGAAGTTTTGATGGTGAAAGGGGAGAAATCCTTAACTCGGTGCTGAGTTTATGTAGCGACCCTGAATTTCGACCCAATTTAAAAAAATTTAAATCCATTATTTTAATATAAAATGTGGAACTTACATATGATTTCAATTAGCGTCCAAACTTTGTCTATAAATTGCGCCTAGATGGTTATAGATATGGGTAAAGTTTCGTCGGAAAATACCGTAGTAAAATTCGTTCACGTTTTATTGCACGTCAGTTCATTTTAAAACGTGTAAAATTTTTATCTTCCGAACCTGAATATTTTTACATAGAAAAATTCTAAATCATCTTCTGACGGAGACGTCATTTTTCGTTTTTCAAAATTCGGACATCTTTAGCTTCGTCGATCTTATTTTTCTGCGCTTTTGCTGCATTTCCGTAGTAGAAAATTCGAAATTTTATAATTCAATCGTACCATTGGTATCCATATACCGTTGTGTTCGCCTCGCCGCGCTGATCAAAATGGTATATTTATTTGTGTCAATCGGAGTTTGGCGTTGCGAATTATAATTGTTTAACGGATTACAAACTGGTCCGTTACGCAGCACAGACCGGTACCCAATTACCTACTCAGTTTGGAATTCTAGGAGCCTTTGACTATTCAGCTGCCTTGAAAAGCCAACAACCCTTTTGGTTACCGAGACCATCAATTGAGGCCTTTGGAATCCCTGTACTATTTTACAAAAACAAGCTTCGTCATAATTATTCTTTTGCAAACTTTCACTGGTACGTTCTTCATCCTCCTTTGTGAAACATCTTTCATTTGTCTCTCACAGAAAAAGTTTTCCCATTTCCTCCCACCCCACTGCCTCTGCCCACTCACTACCCCACCATCCCACTCCACCAGCTCCGTCCGCCTCCGCCTTACACTAGTCGTCCGCCCATTCCACTCCACCAGCTCTGTCCACCTCCGCCTTCCACCAGTCCGCCTGCCCCAGTCGCCTGCACAGTCCCTTGTCCAGTCGCCTGCCCAGTCCGCCTGCACAGTCCCCTGCCCAGTCCCCTGCCCAGTCCGCCTGCCCAGTCCGCACTACCCAGTCCCCTGCCCAGTGCCCTACCCTGGTCCCCTGCCCAGTCCCCTGCCCCAGTCGCCTGCCCAGTACCCTGCCCAGTCGCCTGCCCAGTCCGCCTGCCCAGTCCCCTGCCCAGCCCCCTGCCCAATCCGCCCTGTCCAGTCCGCCCTACCTCTCCAGTCTGCCCTGCCCAGTCCCCTGCCTAGTCAGCATGCCCAGTCCGCCCTGCCCAGTCCCCTACCTAGTCGCCTGCCCAGTCCGCCCTGTCCAGTCCACCCTGCCTGCACAGTTCGCCCTGCCTGCCCAGTCCGCCCTGCCCCAGCCCTGCCTGCCCAGTCCGCCCTGCCTGCCTAGTCCATCCTGCCCCAGCCCTGCCTGCCCAATCTGCCCTGCCCCAGTCTTCCCTGCCAAGTCCGCCCTGCCCCAGTCCGCCCGTCCAGTCCGCCCTGCCACCCACTCCAGCCGGACCCAACCTGCACCCGCCTTCTCCGACCACCGCGATGTCCCGCTCCATCGTCATTACTGTGTCTCGCCTTGGCCGCAGTTGTATTTCAGCATTTATATATAAATATATATATGAAACTGTATATATATATAGTAGTATATAGCTTTGAGAATTCTAGTTGCTCACATACAGTGTTTTACCGTGTTTGTTCCAACTACTGCTTCGGAGAATTAGGCTTCCATTCAGCTTGGCGAATCTATCTAGTTTCTTTGTTTTGGTGTGATTATATATGAAATATATATATTGTATTGAACAAAATTGTCAATTTAATTATTTGTTTGATTGCAGTTTGTGTTCGCCTTTTTGTCGTGCTTGTTAGTGCCTCTTATCTATTCGTCTTCGTGCTTCGTCGTCAAATCTCTAACCACGCAAGGTGAATATTTCATTCACGACTCAACCTATTATGCTATGATAATCAAGTGATAGATGTTGTTGATATTAATTTGGATGTTAAATGGTTGATGTTAAATTGTGATTTGAGGTTAGCTTATGGTAAATAGTTGTGACACTAAATTGTTATGTGATGTTGAATTTGGTCGTTAACATAAGTGATGATTAACATGAAATTGAATTTGATATAGGATAGTCAACAATTTAAAATAGATTATATATGTTGTACTTGACCCATTTTAATGTTCAATAAATCAACACATAGAAATAGTGTTAACTACACTTTGAACCATTGAATATATGATTGATGTAGTAATTTGATAATAGACGCCAATGAAAAAAACCCATATTGTAATAATCTTTAATCTGCATGAAATGATAGTGTGGACTTGAGGAATAATTATATTAATTTGCATAAATAACAAATGTAAATTAATACGATTATTTCGGGATTATTTAAATAAATTGTTGAATTGTTATGTATGGTTGCTATTGATTGTTTATTTATTTTGACACCATCCCAATTATCACACTACAAGTTCCCTTTGCTATGCTTTTTTTATTTTTATTATTTAATGATATTGGGTTGAAATGATAAATACCCAATTGAACAACTTTGGCCTAGGATAGATAATTAAAAATAAGAAACCCGATTGGTCAACAAAAATCATTTTTGAAATTGAAACCTATTTGAAATTAAGGAATGAACTTAACAATTTGTTTGGAAATTAAGTAACGAACTAAATGAATTTAATTGTAATAAATTAATGGATTTAATTGAAATAAAGTAATGGATTTAATTGAAATAAATTAATGGATTTAATTGAAATAAATTAATGGATTTAATTGAAATGAATTAATGGATTAAATTTAAACGGATTAATAAATCTATTTAATTAAATAAAATGAATTGACAAATTTAATTGAAATGAGATTTAGAAAACAAGTAAGTTTTAGAATTTAATAATTTAAAATTTATTAGATTTGTTAGATTTAGATTTAAACTCGGTTTTAATTTAATAGATTTGGAACTTGTTATAAAATTAAAATTGAGATTAAGTAACAAATTGACTTAAGAGGAATACAAAACTAACTAAAGTTTATGGATTTGATTTAGCGATAATTTAAATTTAAAATGATTTTAAAATGAATGAATTAATTAAATCAGGACATTGTAAACTGATTATGGATTGAGTTGATTTGTAACTCGGAAAACAACTTATTTGTGATATGTAGATCATGGAACCAAATAAATGAAATGGATTTCTTCAAATAGTAATTTAATTGAGTTTGGTAAATAAATCAATGAAGTTTTGATAAAAGGGAATTTAGTTAATGAAATTGATTTAATCAAATTTATGATTATATTTAATGTAACGATGAATGTAAATATGAATTGAAATGAATAGAATTTGATTTAATGATTTGAACTAAATTTACCATTAAATTGAATCCATGGATTATGAATTAAATTAAATAAGTGAAATTTGAATCTTATTATATTGAACTTGAATACTTGAATTTGTTTGTTAACTAAAATGTCGGAACCAAAATTTCATTTGGAAATATGATTTTAAATATTTGAAATAAATTGAATTGTGTAATGTCAGAATTTTGAAAGTCGAATTTGCAACTTGACTTTTGGACTTTGATTTGATTAAACTTTAATAATAAAATGACCATCGGGTAATTAATACGTAGTTTTTAAAGAGACCGGGATCGGATATGGACATACTCTCTGTCGATACCGAAAACCACTTTAATAACTAATATACGCGGAGTGTTAATCCAGAACGAAGTGGATGGTTTTTATGAACGCGTTGACTGAAGAAAGAGAACGATTTTGGATGACCCCGGACATGACTAAAACAGGAGCCCTGCCGGGCCATTGAGGTTCGCTACCTCTAGCGGACACACTTCTTCGTTACCATATCTATTACTTTTGTGATTCGATTTGGGTGCTCCCCTCGATTATGGGAGTGTTGTTTCGCGGTGTTGGGATAGTAGCTGCTATGCCCAACATCAGTCCGGATGACGCAACTACTAGTATCCTAGTTGGTATCGCCTCATGTACCTTGTCATACTGTTTATCCTATCGCGACCACAACGATTTGTTTTGTGTTATACCTATAGGGTACCCTTTGATAACCACTAGTTTACTGTGGGGTTTACGGTGCTGTATAGACTATGGCATTTTAAAATGTGTTAAGGGGGGTTATGGTAACACCATAACACTATTTTGATATCGTACTTTACTAATTAGACATTATATACGTAGCGTATTATATTGTATATATAGATAGTTTACCGGATCCTTAGAGATGTTTATTTTATTCATCTTTGAGTTATGGACTTTATTCTTGCACTTGGTTATCCTGTATAAGATTTTGAGTCCTGACTCGAGTGTTTCTTTTATTTATGCTCTGGTCAGTCTGAAGCTATCCAGTTGCTGATCAAGGTTGGTTGAAGATGCTGAAGACTTTGCATTTATCTTTATTAGCTATTTCCATTTTAGTATTGATGTACTAGCCTATTAGACATTTATGTATTTCTTCTCAGTCACTTTATGTTGAGACATTGTTGTATTTCCTGTAGTAGCTTCATGAACTGCTATTATGATGATGTATTTTCCGCTACATTATTCTGTGACTGTTCTGTGTCTATGATGTTGTATTGATTCTCATTTACATTTATGTATTTATAATCCCATTATGATTCGTGTTTTGTATTATTTAAGTTGACATGTGTGGATTATTGTCAATTTAAATGGTCCAAATATACGGGTTGTTACAGTTGGTATCAAAGCTTCGGTTTCCCTAAAAACCTTAGTTCGAGATTATATAAACTCATTAGAGAGAGGGTAGCAATACCCTAGAATGAGGAGAATCGATTCAATGTCCAAACCTTTCAATTCAAACTTCTTTGATTCGTTGATTGGACTTTCCTTAGAGTTATACGATTTCTATCCTTGGTTCTAAATCTCTTTGGTATTTCAGGATGACTACCAGAAGAAACAATAGGGGAGGAAGAGGCAATGGTCCTGCTCAGGCTGCACCTACCGCTCCAGCTCCTGTCAAATTCACCACTCTAAGTAAGGAGTATACACAGCTTAGAGGTATTAAGTTTTTTTGGATCCGAGAACATTATCGAGGCTCAGCAATGGCTTAAAGGCTTAGAGAAGATATTTTCTGGTCTGGAGATCACTGCTGCTCAGAAGCGACAACTGGCTGCTTGGCAACTTCAGGATGCCTTACAAGATTGGTGGGAGTCAGTTACTTCTCGTATCGAGGAGAACACCATCACTTGGGCCAAGTTTAGGTATAAATTCGTTTGGATTTCGTAACATAAATTCTTCTTTCAATCTTTGGAATGTTATTAATCTAGTCCATCTGTTTGATTAGGGATACTTTCTCGGCACAATGGATGCCAGCTGCTGGGAAAACCCAACTTTATAGAGCTTTCATGGATCTTAAGCAAGGCAGTATGACTTTTTCTGAGTATGAGAGGAAATTCAACGAACTCTCCAAGTTCGGTCCTGTTTTGATTGATACCCCACTTCTGAAGAACGAGAAATTCATTTTGGGAGCTAGACTAGAATATTATGACTTGCTTACTGGCCACACTCACTGCACCTTCACAGAGCTTGTTGACTATGCTCTTAGATATGAGGCAAAGCCTAAGGGACCTACTGCCAAGGCCACTCCTACTCAGGCCTCTTCTAGTCAGCCCGGAAAGAGGAAGATGAACTTTGATCAACAAAAGAAAGCTTGGCAGAAGACTACTGGATTGGGATACGCCCAGAAAAGCCCAATCGACCTTGCTAATATCACTTGCTTCAAATGCGATAAGAAGGGCCATTATGCTAATAGCTGTCCATCTACCGGAGCTGCTGTCCCACCACCTCCTATGACTAGGAGAGATTTATGCCATGTCTGCCTCCAGCCTGGACATTTCAAGAAAGACTGCCCAATGCATAAGCGTGGCACTACTTCGGGAGTATTTGCTACCACCACACCTGCACCATCTGCACCACCGGCCCAGGATGACCAAGGTACCTTACGATGTACTTTTTCATTTCATGATCTACCTATTAGAGTATTATTCGATACTAGTGCTTCACATAGCTTTATATCGGTTGACCTTTGTAATAAGCTTGAATTAGAACCTACTTTTTCCACTACTTCTTTATGTGTCTCCAACCCTATTGGAGGACCTACCAACCTTAGTAGAGTTTGTAATGAGGTGGTGCTCTTATATGAAAGACATCGTTTCACTTGGAATTTCTATGTGCTGGGATTCCAAGCCTTCGACATTCTTTTAGGCGCTGATTGGTTAAGAAAATTCGAAGCTGTTATCTCTTGCAAGGCCCGAATCATCTCTCTTATAGACGATAAAAGAAAACCTCTAACTATTGAATGCCAATTACCTCAGAAATATGCTGAAAGCTTCATATTCTCTCTTGATGCTCATCCGGATGGCCTTAATACTACACCTATTGTTCAGAAATTTCCCGATGTATTTGGAGAGGTCAACTCTCTACCGCCTAAATGGGAAATCGATTTCTGTATTGATCTAATTCCTGGAGCTACTCCCGTAGTTCTCCCACACCGAAGGATGGCTCCAAGAGAAAAAGCTGAACTAAAAACTCAAATTGATGATCTATTTGCTAAGGGTTTGATCAGGAGAAGTTGTTCTGAATGGGGCGCCGCAGTTGTATTTGTCACCAAATCAGATGGATCTCTTCGCATGTGTGTTGATTACAGAGAACTAAACAAATGCACTCTCAAGAATTGTTATACGATGCCTCACATCAACGATTTATTCGATCAGCTCCATGGAGCTAAAGTCTTCTCACAACTTGATCTAGCCACTGGGTTCCACCAACTTAGAGTAGCAGAAGATAGTATCCATAAGACATCTTTCCGTACCGAGAATGGATTCTATGAATGGTTGGTTATGCCATTCGGTTTGACCAACGCACCTGCTTATTTCGTCGACTTGATGAATCGAGTCTTTCGTGATGTCCTTAACAAGTTTGTTCTTGTATTCATTGATGATATTCTTGTCTTCTCCAAAGACGAGAAAGAGCATGAAACACATCTCCGTTATGTTCTGGAAACACTCCGAAACCATCAGCTTAAAGCCAAGTTCTCTAAATGCCATTTCTGGCGAGACGAAGTAAGATTCCTTGGCCATATTGTTTCTGAAAATGGGATTTCGGTTGATCTAGCTAAGATCGCCATAATCAAAATAAGTTCTATCTTATTCGTTGTTTCTGTTCAAACAATCTTATCTCTTTCTGATTTGAATCAATTAATCTACAGGATTGGGAGACTCCTAAAACTCCTACAGATATTCGTAGTTTCTTGGGCTTAGCCGGTTATTATCGCCGATTTATTGAGCACTTTGCCCGGATTTCTGCCCCACTTACTGCTTTAACTCGGAAGGATGTTAAGTTTATTTGGAGTGAAAAGTGTGAATCAGCTTTTATTGAGTTGAAGCGCAAGTTAACTTCAGCCCTTGTTCTTGCAGTAATTGATGGAAGTGAGGGATTAACTGTCCATACAGATGCTTGCCGAGAAGGTTTAGGCGCTGTCCTTATGCAAAATGGAAAGGTTATTGCTTATGCGGGTCGTCAGTTGAAGACCCATGAATTAAACTATGCCACACATGATCTAGAGCTTCTTGCAGTTGTATTTTCTTTGAAACTATGGAGGCATCATCTTTTGGGAACAAAATTTGAATTATTCACTGATCATAAGTCCTTGAGGTATATCTTTTCATAGAAGGATTTGAACTAGAGACAAGTCCGATGGCTCGAATTCTTAGCTGCATATGATCTCGACATCACTTATACTCCTGGGAAAGCAAATGTTGTAGCCGATGCATTGAGTCGTAGCAAAGCATTGTCTTGTTGTAACCTTGTTGAAGGCATGTTATTTCAGCTCGTTATCTCTCCATCTCTTATGGATCGCATCAAAGCTAAACAATATGAGGACACTTTGCTCTATCGTATAAAGGAGTTAGTTTTAGGTAGAGTCGGAAATGCCGACAGTAAAGTGGGAGCACAGATTGATAGTAATGGAGTTCTGAGGATCGACAACCGTATTTGTGTTCCTAATGTCGATGGATTGAGACAAGAAGTGCTTAGAGAGAACCATCAGTCATCACTTTCATTTCATCCTGGTGTCACTAAGATGTATCGTAATATGAAGCGTTTATATTGGTGGAGTGGGATGAAGATGGATATTTCTATATATGTCAGTAGATGCACCACTTGCCAACAAGTCAAGGCCGATCACCAGAAGACTGCCGGTTTACATCAACCCCTAGAGATTCCTTGTTGGAAATGTGATCAGATTTCTATGGACTTCATCGATGGATTACCAAGGACCAGAAAAGGTAACGAGAGTATATGGGTGATTGTTGATAGGTTGACCAAATCTGCTCACTTTATTCCTGTAAAGACCACTCGTACTGCCTCGAGCCTGGCCGAGATTTATATGAGAGAGATTGTTAGACTTCATGGAGTTCCGTCTAGTGTTGTATGCGATCGAGATCCTATATTCACTAGTAAATTATGGAAGGCATTTCAGGACGTCTTAGGCACTAAACTGAATCTGAGCACAGCTTATCATCCTCAAATAGATGGCCAAACTGAAAGGGTGAATCGGATTTTGGAGGATCTGCTCCGAGCTTGCATAATTGATTTCGGTGGATCTTGGGAAGACCATCTCCATTTGGTTGAATTCACTTATAATAACAGTTATCACGTATGTCAAAAATTTCAATTTGAACAAGCAAATTTGAATTGGAATTAACCACCTTAGGCAAGTATCGATATGGCACCGTTCGATTATATGGACGGCCATGCAAATCGCCAGCTTGTTGGATTGAGCCTGGTGATCGATTAGTGCTTGGCCCAGATATGATTATGGAGGCATCCAAGAAGGTAAATGAGATCAGAAAGAAGATGAAGACCGCACAGGATAGGCAGAAGAGCTATGCAGATAGGCGTAGAAGAGATTTGGAATTCCAGGTTGGGGATGAGGTATTTCTGAAGGTATCACCTTGGAAGAATGTTATTCGATTTGGTCGAAGAGGGAAGCTTGCTCCTAGATTTGTTGGACCATTCACTATCACTGAGAGAATTGGCACACTAGCTTATAGAGTCGCATTACCGAAAAAATTTGAGGGCGTGCACAACGTATTCCATGTTTCACATATTCGACAAGTCGTGCGTGATCCATCCATGACCATTCCTATTGCTCAGTTAGATGAAGTAGATATTGAGCCAGATTTGACTATCGAAAGAAGACCACTTCAGATAGTCGATCGTGAGACAAAGCAACTGAGAAGGAAGTCTGTAAATCTCGTCAAAGTCCAGTGGAGTGCAGATGAGCGAGATTGCACATGGGAAACTGAGGATAGTATCCAGGATTCAAACCCCGAATTACTGATTTCAGGTATAAATACAATTTTCTTAAGAATTTATCTTGAATTTTCTGCTTACTTCATTCTTACTTCACCATCTCGTTTCTTTTCGAGGACGAAAAGTTTTGAGTGGGGGAGAATGTAGCGACCCTGAATTTTCGACCCAATTTAAAAATTTTTAAATTCATTATTTTAATATAAAATGTGGAACTTACATACGATTTCAGTTAGCGTCCATACATTGTCAATAAATTGCGCCTAAATGGTTATAGATATGGGTAAAGTTTCGTTGGAAAATACCGCAGTAAAATTCGTTCACGTTTTATTGCACGTCAGTTGATTTTAAAACGTGTAAAAATTTTATCTTCCGAACCTGAATATTTTTACATAGAAAAATTCTAAATCATCTATATATCGTTGTGTTCGCCTCGCCGCGCTGATCAAAACGGTATAATTATTTGTGTCAATCGGAGTTCGGCGTTGCGAATTATAATTGTTTAACGGATTACAAACTGGTCTGTTACGCAGCACAGACCGGTACCCAATTACCTACTCAGTTTGGAATTCTAGGAGCCTTTGACTATTCAGCTGCCTTGAAAAGCCAACAGCCCTTTTGGTTACCGAGACAATCAATTGAGGCCTTTGGAATCCCTGTACTATTTTATAATAACAAGCTTCGTCATAATCATTCTTTTGCAAACTTTCACTGGTACGTTCTTCATCCTCCTCTGTGAAACATCTTTCATTTGTCTCTCACAGCAAAAGTTTTCCCATTTCCTCCCACCCCACTGCCTCTATCCACTTACTACCCCACCATCCCTCTCCACCAGCTCCGTCCGCCTCCGCCTTACACCTGTCGTCCGCCCATCCCACTCCACCAGCTCCGTCTGCCTCCGCCTTCCACCATTCTGCCTGCCCCACTCGCCTGCCCAGTCCCCTGCCTAGTCGCCTTCCCAGTCCGCCTGCCCAGTCCCCTGCCCAATCCCCTGCCCAGTCCGCCTGCCCAGTCCCCAGTCCCTTGCCCAGTCCGCCCTGCCCAGTCGCCTGCCCAGTCCGCCTGCCCAGTCTCCTGCCTAGTCCGCCCTTCCCCAGTCGCCTGCCCAGTCCGCCCTGCCCAGTCCCCTGCCCAGTCCCCTGTCCCAGTCGCATGCCCAGTCCCCTGCCCAGTCGCCTGCCCAGTCTGCCTGCCCAGTCCGCCCTGCCCCAGTCGCTTGCCCAGTCCCCTACCCAGTCCACCCTGTCCAGTCCGCCCTGCATGTCCAGTCTGCCCTGCCTCCCCAGTCCGCCCTACCCAGTCCCCTGCCCAGTCCGCCTGCCCAGTCCGCCCTGCCCAATCCCCTGCCCAGTCCTCTGCCCAGTCGCCTGCCCAGTCCGCCCTGTCCAGTCCGCCCTGCCTGTCCAGTCCGCCCTGCCTGCCTAGTCCTCCCTGTCCAGTCCGCCATACCTGCCCAGTCCGCCCTGCCCAGTCCGCCCTACCTCAGTCCGCCCGTCCAGTCCGCCCAGCCCAGTCCGTCCTGCCACCCAGTTCGCCCTGCCACCCACTCCAGCTGGACCCAGCCTGCACCCGCCTTCTCCGACCACCGCGACGTCCCGCTCCGTCGTCATTACTGTGTCTCGCCTTGGCCGTAGTTGTATTTCCGCATTTATATATAAATATATATGAAACTGTATATATATAGTAGTATATAGCTTTGAGAATTCTAGTTGCTCACATACAGTGTTTTACTGTGTTTGTTCCAGCAACTGCTTCGGAGAATTAGGCTTCCATTCAGCTTAGCGAATCTATCTGGTTTCTTTGTTTTGGTATGATTATATATGAAATATAAATATTGTATTGAACAAAATTGTCAATTTAATTATTTGTTTGATTGCAGTTTGTGTTCGCCTTTTTGTCGTGTTAGTGCCTCTTATCTATTCGTCTTCGTGCTTCGTCGTCAAATCTCTAACCACGCAAGGTGAATATTTCATTCACGACTCAACCTATTATGCTATGATAATCAAGTGATAGATGTTGTTGATATTAATTTGGATGTTAAATGGTTGATGTTAAATTGTGATTTGAGGTTAGCTTATGGTAAATAGTTGTGACACTAAATTGTTATGTGATGTTGAATTTGGTCGTTAACATAAGTGATGATTAACATGAAATTGAATTTGATATAGGATAGTCAACAATTTAAAATAGATTATATATGTTGAACTTGACCCCTTTTAATGTTAAATAAATCGACATGTAGAAATAGTGTTAACTACACTTTGAACCATTGAATGTATGATTGATGTAGTAATTTGATAATAGACGCCAAGGAAAAAAAACCATATTGTAATAATCTTTAATCTGCATGAAATGATAGTGTGGATTCTAGGAATAATTATATTAATTTGCATAAATAACAAATGTAAATTAATACGATTATTTCGGGATTATTTAAATAAATTGTTGAATTGTTATGTATGGTGCTATTAATTGTTTATTTACTTTGACACCATCCCAGTTATCACACTGCAAGTTCCCTTTGCTATGCTTTTTTTTATTTTTATTATTTAATGATATTGGGTTGAAATGATAAATACCCAATTGAACAACTTTGGCATAGGATAGATAATTAAAAATAAGAAACCCGATTGGTCAACAAAAAGCATTTTTGAAATTGAAACCTATTTGAAATTAAGGAATGAACTTAACAATTTGTTTGGAAATTAAGTAACGAACTAAATGAATTTAATTATAATAAATTAATGGATTTAATTGAAATAAAGTAATGGATTTAATTGAAATAAATTACTGGATTTAATTAAAATAAATTAATGGATTTAATTGAAATGAATTAATGGATTAAATTGAAATGGATTAATAAATCTATTTAATTAAATAAAATGAATTGACAAATTTAATTGAAATGAGATTTAGAAAACAAGTAAGTTTTAGAATTTAATAATTTAAAATTTATTAGACTTGTTAGATTTAGATTTAAACTCGGTTTTAATTTAATAGATTTGGAACTTATTATAAAATTAAAATTGAGATTAAGGAACAAATTGACTTAAGAGGAATACAAAACTAACTAAAGTTTATGGATTTGATTTAGCGATAATTTAAATTTAAAATGATTTTAAAATGAATGAATTAATTAAATCAGGACATTGTAAACTGATTATGGATTGAGTTGATTTGTAACTCGGAAAACAACTTATTTGTGATATGTAGATCATGGAACCAAATAAATGAAATGGATTTCTTCAAATAGTAATTTAATTGAGTTTGGTAAATAAATCAATGAAGTTTTGATAAAAGGGAATTTAGTTAATGAAATTGATTTAATCGAATTTATGATTATATATTTAATGTAACGATGAATGTAAATATGAATTGAAATGAATAGAATTTGATTTAATGATTTGAACTAAATTTACCATTAAATTGAATCCATGGATTATGAATTAAATTTAATAAGTGAAATTTGAATCTTATTATATTGAACTTGAATACTTGAATTCGTTTGTTAACTAAAATGTCGGAACCAAAATTTCATTTGGAAATATGATTTTAAATATTTGGAATAAATTGAATTGTGTAATGTCAGAATTTTGAAAGTTGAATTTGCAACTTGACTTTTGGACTTTGATTTGATTAAACTTTAATAATAAAATGACCATCGGGTAATTAATACGTAGTTATTAAAGAGACCGGGATCAGATATGGACATACTCTCTGTCGATACCGAAAACCACTTTAATAACTAATATACGCGGAGTGTTGATCCAGAACGAAGTGGATGGTTTTGATGAACGCGTTGACTGAAGATAGAGAACGATTTTGGATGACCCCTGACATGACTAAAACAGGAGCCCTGCCGGGTCATTGAGGTTTGCCACCTCTAGCGGACACACTTCTTCGTTACCATATCTATTACTTTTGTGATTCGATTTGGGTGCACCCCTCGATTATGGGAGTGTTGTTTGGCGGTGTTGGGATTGTAGCTGCTATGCCCAACGTCAGTCCGGATGACGCAACTACTAGTATCCTAGTTGGTATCGCCTCATGTACCTTGTCATACTGTTTATCCTATCGCGACCACTACGATTTGTTTTGTGTTATACCTATGGGGTACCCTCTGATAACCACTAGTTTACGGTGGGGTTACGGTGCTGTATAGACTATGGCATTATAAAATGTGTTAAGGGATTATGGTAACGCCATAACACTATTTTGATATCGTACTTTACTGATTAGACATTATCTACTTAGTGTATTCTATTGTATATATAGATAGTTTACCGGATCCTTAGAGATGTTTATTTTATTCATCTTTGAGTTATGGACTTTATTCTTGCACTTGGTTATCCTGTATAAGATTTTGAGTCCTGACTCGAGTGTTTCTTTTATTTATGCTCGGGTCAGCCTGAAGCTATCCGGTTGCTGATCAAGGTTGGTTGAAGATGCTGAAGACTTTGCATTTATCTTTATTAGCTATTTCCATTCTAGTATTGATGTACTAGCCTATTAGACATTTATGTATTTCTTCTCAGTCACTTTATGTTGAGATATTGTTGTATTTTCTGTAGTAGCTTCATGAACTGCTATTATGATGATGTATTTTCCGCTACATTATTCTGTGACTGTTCTGTGTCTGTGATGTTGTATTGATTCTCATTTACATTTATGTATTTATAATCCCATAATGATTCGTGTTTTGTATTATTTAAGTTGACATGTGTGGATTATTGTCAATTTAAATGGTCCAAATATACGGGTTGTTACAGTTTAGGTGTTAACTCCAAACAATATGAGCATTCTCTGAGTACCCTCTTTGCTTGTTCTAAATGCATTTGCCAAGTTTCAAGTTGTTCCGTCTTCATTTCGATGTTCAAACATTCATTGACTGTTGCTTGGTTAAAAACCTAGTTAACATGGACTATACTTTGATTTTGGTCAATCACATGACATCACGATCATGTTTCGACCATAATAACTATGTATACGTTGAACAACTTGAAATGAAAAACTACTCAAGAGAGGATTTGTCTCCTTCATTGTAGAAGTTTGGTACCACTATAATTGATAGCCAATCTAAAGTTAAAATATCTAGTTAGAGTAAAAATGGTTAATCGACAAATGTTATAAGATTGAACCAAGGACTTTAAAGTGGTCTTTGCAATTAACTAAGGATATTTTCAGAGTTTTTGACCATTGACAAAACTCTAAATATCTTGGTGGTATGGTGATGACAAAAATATAACGTGCACAAAATATCGTTACAATGTATTACTTAATAAAGATTATGAACTGAATTTCATCCAAATAATCTATAAGCAATCGACCTTGTGGCTGATATTGTACTTCAGCAAGGTTCGTATAGGCTTTAATATATAGATTGTTTAAATATTGACCGAGGATCGAGTTCTCACCAGGAAGTCAACATAATTGTATTGTTAGCTAATTTCCGAGTTTGACTAATTTAAAATTAATCTGTAAATATTATAAGTTAATAACAAAATCAATACAAATGTTGTATTAAATTTATATGCATTTTACATATTTATTTGAGGCCTTAAAATTAATTAAAACAATATATAATTCCTATATGTTGATTTAATTAAATATATGATTTAAATAATTAATTAGTTGATTAATATATATTATTTATTAACCAGACTAGATGTTTGGAAGCCCAGAAAAGCCTATGTGGTTGGCCATTGATATATGTATTGATACATATGATGTATTATTCCATTATATTTTTTGTCTCTCCCAATGTATTATATTTGTCTTCTTATAAAAAATGTTTTTCTTATACCAAAAAATTATTATATTTATATATCTATTAAATCCTAGTAAAATAAAAGCATTAATTTTCTCTATTTAGTTCTCTTTTTACATTTAACATTCAAGTTCCATATAATTTTAATTTCTCATTCAAATTAGCCTATTTACATCAATATTTAAATCAACTTTTTTTTTATCCTTCATCGATGTTTAACATAAGCTATTAGCACTCCCTAAAATTCTTAATTGTTTCATTTATCGTCATCGTTAATATTTTCATCTTTTGTTCTTCACATGATTAAAGTTGCCAACTAATTTAACAATTAAAATTATAACATTTTAGTCATCAACCATCTTTTCAATATAGTACTCTGAGTAACTTGTTCAAATTTTATGTAAAGTTTCAATAAAATCGATTAATTTGACTTTTGAATAAATATAACAACGTAGTTAATATTTATTCATATGGCAATTAAACCAAGTTCCAAAAAATATATATTATATTCTATGAGAATGAATTCATTATTTTTTAAACTATATCGTCATGTAAAATGCACGGAATACACTTTAATTTTAATCTATTATTTACTTATTTGTTTGTTTGTTTAAAGATGATGCCTATATTTTAGAAAAAAATTTCACAATCGTTTAATAAAAAATATAAGGGGATTTGGACGACAAGTCTCTATTAATAATTAAAATGGAGAAAATGGCATGCTAATAATTTTCTATAAATCAAAATCTGACATCTCCTTCTTTGCCAGTGTTATTCTCACCATCATTTTAGTACATCACCCTTATAATTTAATTTGAATCTTTAAAATGCTATAACTATCTCTAGGATCATCGGATTAACAAACTATTTTATCCATTAAATAGCAAATTTTATTATTTTTCTAATGTTTGACATTGTGTATATGTAAAAATTAAATTTGTAAAATTTATTTTTTGAAAATTTGATAATTATTAATAAAAGTAATGCATGAAAGATCTGATTGCATTTTTCAAAGCAATAAGACAAATGTAGTTTAAATACGATTCGAAAAGTCAATAAAAATTAGCTGCACAATAGTGATGCAGTTAATGACTACATCTTCCTAATCCAGGCTTTAAAGTTTCTTTAATCTATGAAAACAATATTAAATTAGTTAAAACAACAACTTTCAAATGCATTAAAATATGTTTATTTTAAAATTGATTAAAATTATTTAAAAAAAAAAGAAACTACATAATAATATGTAGTTAATCGCTTCATCTTAAATATAGGGTATCAAGGATTTGAAATCACTCATATCTACCAAAACAATCTTAAACTACTAAAAACCGAATCTTTCGATTGCGCTAAAATTGATCTATCTTAAAACTAATTTGGAAAATCAAAAGAAAAACTAATTTCATAAACGATCGCAATTAATTACTACATTTTTCAGTGTAATTTTCAGACTTTAAAATTGCTAAAATTTGCCTAAAACAATATTAAAATACTTAAAACTGCACCTTTCAGATGTATTAAAATAGAGTTATTTTAAAACTGATTCAAAATACTAAAAAAGTATTTCATAACAACTATGTCGTTAATTACTACATCTTTGGAATGTTGCTTTAAAGCTTTGAAATTGCTAAAATCTACCTAATGAATATTAAAATACGTAGAACTATAACGATGTCAATTAAAAGTTTTACAACACTAAAACTACATTGCCATAATGTAATTAAAAATTGCACTATTAAGATGCAATTAAAAGTGTAACGTTTTGGTATTTAATGGTCTTATAATTAATTGAAAATTAAATGTTCATTATTTTTTAGCTAAAATTTAATTAGTAGCCGTTTGTAATTTGGTTAAATTTACAATGTAATAAAATATGATTTTCAAGTTGGTTTTTATGTATCAATAACACATATAACTGAAAATTATACATTAATTGAAAATTAAATGTTCATTATTTTTTAGCTAAAATTTAATTAGTAGCCGTTTGTAATTTGGTTAAATTTACAATGTAATAAAATATGATTTTCAAGTTGGTTTTTATGTATCAATAACACATATAACTGAAAATTATACAAAAAAAATTTGATTTAATAGTGAAAACGATTCTTGATTTTGACAAGTGTTATCGCAGTTTAAAAATTGAAATTTAATGAAGTGACGAATAATAATATTGATTAAGACCCGCATTTAGGGCTGAATTTGGTTCGGTGCTGAAAATTCATATTCAAAACCATTATTATACCGATTTATATGATAATAGAAAAACCATACGATTACCAATCAAAGTAATCGAAAAACCGATTCAGTTTGTGGTTGGTAATGATTGGTGGAGGTCTGTAATAAACTTTTATCGTTTACAAGTATGATATCTGTTTGTGTACAATATTTCATATTAAAAGAGCAAATATTAAGAGTTGGTATTTGTTATTATATGTTTATTTATCAATTTTATTTTGTGTAGTCAAGTAGACGTTGTGGAAAAAGCTAAATTATTGTATCAAATTATATTATTCAAAAAAAAAATTACACATTAAGAATTGCATTCAATATGATATCATAATAGTATTTTAATACATTTTCTATTATATCATTACACATTAAATGTGATGATATAATAATACACACACAGATATATATACATACATATACACATACATATGTATGTATGTGTGTGTGTATATATATATATGTATGTATATATATGTATATGTATGTGTGTATTAATGTTAAGGTATGTAGTAGGTACGATAATTACCACATTTAGTAGTTAATTACTATTATCATATCGTATATTTTCATGCGGTTCGACAAATCGTACCAGTCAAATTGGATTTTTTTTTTCAGTACCGTTTTATTGGAGCGGTTGGTAATAGTTGATAAGTGGTAATATGGTAGAAATGTTCGGTCCTACCTACATTACATTTAACTTATAAGGCTGGGATGTGAAATTAAAATTCACAAAAGATAATAAGAATGCTAAAGTTTGAATCCGTCAAAGTTATTCAATGAAATAGCGGAGTAAATTTTTTGAGATGATTTAACGTATATAGCCATGTTAATAGCGTTAAAAGCAGGCGTTGAAGGTTTTGAAACCGGTGAGAAAATAATTATTAAGGTCGGGTTCGGTTTACCAAGTAAATTCAAATAGACTATTCAAATCCTAATATATCTGCACCGTAACAACTTAACTATCAGGCGTTATTTAAAAAAAGGAAGTTCAGTGTAAGTAGTTACTTTAAGGTAAAATACACACCCAGCCAGTAATAAAATCTATAAATATACGTCTTCATCTCACATCTCATTCACATAACACCACCTGTTAAAAACGTAATCCGCAAGTAACAATGGCGGCACCAACCAAATTTCTTTAACTCAGTGACCAACGACACCGAAACTTTTGACTTTCCCCTCTGGCCTCATGAATGGTATCCACAAAACAAAGCCATGAACAAATTCGGCAGGGAATGCAGTATTCGTCTGGCAGCGAAGCTTTCACCAAGGTCTAAAGACCCTTCCATATCTGTTCATTTCACGCTCAAAGACCAATCCAAAATGCTGCAGATCGCTTCAGGAAGGCACGTCGTTTACAGCTACCATTGTCCATTGATTGATAAGCCTTTTGTCCGTGGCTATACCATTAAAGCTTCTCAATTTTGCCCTTTGAAAATTAGAACTGATGAGTACCCTGTCCAAAGGGAACATATGGAGTTCTTTGAAACCCAGATCCATCGGTTTATCAAGGAGCTTCTAGATTCTGCTAAGGGTGATATACGCATAGACGCCGAGGCATGTGTCGAGAGATTTGTAAGGGATGATGAGGCGATGAGTATAGTGAAAGAGATGGAAGGCGCAGGCTTTAGAAAAGATGATGGTAGTGAAGTGGAATGCAAAGATTGTGCTGTGTGTTTGGACAATGTACAAATGAGGTGGTTTCAAGGGATGAGATTGCCATGCAGTCACGTCTTCCATGTGAAGTGTATTGCTCGCTGGTTTGACAAGAAGACTACATGTCCTATGTGCAGACAAGAGCTGTTTTGAATTAACTGTGTTGATGCAACATTGGAATGTGTTGGGTTTAGTTTTGAAGGTGTAATCTTTGCTTTTGTTTGATTTTGTGATGAAGATTAAAAGTTCTATGTTTTGATCACGGATGGGAATCATGAATTGATCTAGTGAAATTTTGGTTATTGTTAAAAGTCTTATGTTTTAATCACGGATGAGAACCATTGTTAATCTTGTTTTCATTCTGCATTATTTAAAGCTTAATTTTTTACAGAACTGAACCAGCTTTTTCCAATTATTATTATTATTTTTCTTTTAAACTTGTGATCCATATGAAGTCTTGATTATATTCATTCAGTATTCATTAACAAAATTATATCCTTCGGTTTTTTTTTTAATGCAACGAGAATAAATAGAACAAAGAAGTTCATCCAAATATGAACACATGCTAAATTGGCTCAAATTATTGTCAGATTGAATTTTATTAAAATAAATAATTAAGAATGGGTTACTTTGTTGCGGGTAACGCAATTGATTGACAATGAGTCTATGAAAACAACACTAAGAAATGGTTCTGGTCGCCGTTTTTTTTCTAGGGTTTTGATTCTGAGTTGTGCGGCTAGGGTTGCTGTGTTTTATGAGTTATTGTTTCAGGTGTTGTATGTTTTTACCTGCTTTTGTAATGGGCTTGGCCCATTTATCTTATTTCAAAAACAAAAAAAAACATTAAGAAATGGTTTGGACTTTCTGTATGTAAAAAAAATTGAATGTTTATATGTACATACATATACATATAGAAGTGATTAATGACATCTAAATAGTGGAGCATTCCAAGTGCTCCATGATTTACATCACAAGTTTCTATTTAAGTGATGCTTCTTTCTAAATTTTCCACCCACTTCGTTATTTAAATAGGAACTTCGGATGGAAATCAAAGGGCAACTGGGATGCTCTATTGTTTAGGGTGTCATTGAACACATCATGTGTGTGTGTGTTTGTACGTATGTATGTGTGTGTATATGTATATACACACACATACATACATATACATACATATGTGTGCAGACACATACACACACTCTTTTATTTATATATATGTCTGTCTGTATGTATATATGTATGCATGTATCACACACATATGGTGCGTTCAATGTCACTCCAAACAAGGATCGACTAGGCCTCATTTTTGCTACTCCTTAAATCGTCTAATTTCAACCACAAGTTTCAAATTAAATAATATATTTTCTCTTTCTTGTCACTTCACTCTACTATTTAATTCGGAGCTTGTGTTTGATATCAAAAAGGATTTGAGATGTAGTGTGTGTGTGTGTGTATGGTATACGTATTGGCAAGGATTGGCTACACCTCATATTTGTTACACCTCAAATCCTCTTGATATCGGCCACCGATTTCGAATTAAATAATATATTTTTTTCTCTTACCACTTCGCTTTAATATTTAATTCGGAATTTGAGGCTGATATTAAGGAGATTTGAGGTATAACCGGCCTTTGCCTATATATATATATATATCTGTGTGTGTATGTATTTATGTGTGTGTAACACCATCTCAAATCCTATATAAATGATGGATGTTGAAATTTATAACACTAATTTTATAAGCAATTATTAATTAGAAGTTATAAATTTCATCTACCAAAATTTAGAACCACTAATGTATGTAGTACCGAGATATTAATGTAGAACCAAAGGTTTTGAATTTATATCTCCATTACATCATTTACCATTTTGGGTAAAAAAAACGGTTTTCCATGATCTACGAACATCTTTGTATACAAGTTACTATTGCTTACTAGTACCGTAACATTCAATTTAAATCCTTTCATTAAACAGCTTATCTTAAATTCATAAATAATAATTCTTCTTAGATTTATTATTATAAATTTTACCTTAATCTATAAAATTAATTATTTATAATATCTCATCTAATAAATATATAATTATTACATAATAGTGGTGATTTTTGATTTGATCTGTTTTGCAGTGGGTGAAATATTGTAAATTTAAAAAAAAATTCTAAGTGATATTATTGGACTTCTGTAAATATCTAGTTAGCATTTAGATTCAGTTTACATTTTAAAATAATTATTATTTAATTGAAATTTTTTATACTTTAGGGATATTTTTCAAACACAAAAAAACTTTTCAAAATTTACTTTCGCCCCGTCTCAAAAAAAGTTACACAAAACACCTCTGTCAAAATTTTCAACGAAAATATGCATTTTATACCTCATATATTTGCATTTTATAATACAAATATTTGCAGTTCTAACTGTATATTTTTGTAAATTGAAAAATTTTCCGTCTACAATGTAAGATTGTGCGTTCTACACATTAAATATTTGCAGTCCACACCGCAAATTTTCATTTTATAAAAATGTGCAGTTAGAATAGTAAATATTTGCATTGTAAACTGCAAATATCTATAGTTCTAGCTGCAATTTTATGCTATTTAAAATGCATATTTTTACTAAAAACTTTGACATTGGTGTTTTATGAAACTTGTTTTTTAAGAAGGATTTCCAAGTATTAAGTTTGAAAATAAGGGACGGATCCTAATTTCCACTATATTTTATATAGTTAATGTATATTATAGATATTGCACACAGACATTATGACATCATAAATAACAACCATTAAAAGATATGCATAAAATACACACACACATGTAGATATTGGATTTTTATCTATTATGTGTGTATTTGTGCAGTTAAATCACTTAGCGGTTCTATAGTGGTGGAGGTGCAAAAAATTATAACGGGGATGAAACGGAGATATAGCAGAAAGTGGTAGATGTGCAAAAAGCTTCATTAGATATAAAACCAAATATTTAAAGTTAATTTATTCTCATTCTAATATCATTTGTTTAGGAAAAAATATATTATTTAATCTTATATAATAAAACCAAAAAATATCATGATTTATACAGACTAGATATGGTGACTATAATAAATTTCTAACTTATATCACTTATGCCTTATAGTTAGGTCTTTTCCCTTACTTTGTTGATTTGGTTTAAAAAAAACTAATCAAATCAACATTTGTATATTAATGTTGCTAAAGCGGATGCTAAAAAACCTTGATTTAGCTTGTGTAACGAATAATAGCGGAGCTTAAAGCGGACCTATTAGCGTAGCGGTCGAAGAACACTATGCACTATAGCGAGGATGTTGCAGGGCTTTAGCGGGGCTTTAATTGCGCATATGCGTATACATTGACACGCGTGTGTGTATCAGTATATACGTATGTTTAAATATATTAAGATATATGTATATGGTTTGTATGTATGTATTATTAATACCATATGTGACATCCTCTATTTTAAAGTGGTATAACATGTGATATTAATTAATATATAACTATTTAAATAATACCTAATAATAAAAAGGGAATGTTAGAGGAACTGATTAAGGAATTAATAAGATAAAACTAGAAAGGGATTTTAGCCCAAGCATAAATTATTGTTCCTTAACCCTAATCTTACCACATCCCATTTGAACTGGCCCAGTCTACAACGAGTGAAATGAGTGAATTTAACCTTTTTTTCCTAAAGTGGATTTTAGTGGGTCTATAAAGTCTAATATTCACAGCAAAACTAATCTAGTTATTTTAAATTAAATCATATATTATTTTATTTTTTAATTTAATTAATTAATATATATCGATCAATTTAACATCAATATGTATTGAGTATATCAATATATACTCATATGTGTGTATTGTGTGATGTGCAACTTATCAAATGTGTTCAGGTCAAGTTTATAAATAAGTAAATATTGTGATTTATATCTACTATGTATATACTCCGCATTTATAAATATATCAATTGCCATAAATAAATAACTAGATGTTATATATATATATGTCTCTTTGTATGTATGTATGTATAACTTTTTGAAATTTTGTTAATAACTAATAAATATAACTAGGAAAAATATTTCATAATATTTTGATTAAGTCTTAAATTTACGAATTTGAATGTTAAACAAAAATTTCTAATTTGACTTGGTAAGCAAATATTCAAATTTAAATCTAGATTGACGATATTTATTTAAAATTGAAAATATCTTATGTTTGACTTAATAAAATTATTACAAAATGCATATGTTAAAATTAACTTATTATATATGGCTGAAATTAATTATAATATTAATTTAGTAATATATATATGTATGGTTCGATTATTTTAAAATACCTAAATATTATAAAACATATATATATATATATATATAGTTCGACCTTTATTTTTTTATTTCTCAAAAGTTTTATGTATAAGATTATATTTACTTTCAATATATGTAAATATATATATATATATTATAATATATAATTTGTTGTGGAGGGTGTAAAAGCTGAAATCATTGTGCGTTATAGTTGGAAAACTGATATTTGTAGTTCATGTTAGTCTTTTGGCCATATAATGGAGACTTGTAACCTATTATCTTCTGCTTCTGTGCCTTTAGATGATAGGGTTCCTCTTCCTCGTCCTATTCTTAAGTAGGTTCTGAAACCTCCTAGAGCTAGTTTCTCCCCTCATTCTGTTATTGATATTGTTGATCCAGTTTTTACTTCGGTTGAGGAGCCGCCTATTATTATTGTTGATCTAGCTACTACTTCGAGCATGGAGCCGCCTATTTCTATTATTGTTCCTGGTCATACTGAGGTTGATGAGCTTCCTTCTATCGCTATTGCTTAGGATGAGCCGGAGCAAGCGTGGATTCACCATGCTTCTGATACGCGATTCACCCTTGTTAGCGGTTCTTACCATATGTATGTTAGTAATGATATTGGTAAGAGCAGGCATCTTTTCTGCCACGTTGAGGGTGACGGTCTTTCTCTTATTACGTTTGGAAATCTTAGAGTGGAGAATAGGAATTTGTTATTGGTTGCCACATAGGATAGGACGTTCTTCTACTATGAAACATCTGCTCATTTTGCTCCCGACCTGGCTCGTCGGTTCTCTGGTTTTATTCATGTCATTGGTCCTATAGCGGCTGATGATACTAGTAGTTCCCCTCTTTGGAGGCGGGATAACCTTGTATCTTTATAGTAGTACTGGCATGTTGCTAGTCTCATGTGCTGTATTTTGTATTTTTTTAGTGGTATGGCCGCTATAAAACCATTTAGTTGTTCTGTGCATGTGCAGAGTATCTATTTTTCCTTATCGACAGTGACACGGCCTACAATAAAGCCGGCTAGCTTTGCTAAATATATATATATATATATATATATATATAAGATATAATTAGCCATTAATTTTTTCAAAAAATTTCCGAGAGTAATATGCATAAAATAATTAATATTTATTACTTTGAAATTTAATTTAATTCATATATATAATAATTTAATTAATAAATAATCGTTAAAAATAGAAATAAAATATGTTTTACAATAGGAAATTATTTTTCATGTTTTAACACATTAATATGGCCGAAAATAAATTTTCAAATATATATATATATATAAATTTTAAAGTTATATTAAAGTTAACGTACATGCTTAACTAATTACTAAATAATTTAAACTAATATTATATAATCAAGGCAAATATATATATATATATATATATATATAACAAATAACGAACAAAATATATAACATGAAAGATATGCCTAAGAGAAGAAGTATTTGATTCACACGTCAATTCAAATCGTCCCTTGATCTCTGAGATACTTGTCCAAAGCTGCTAGCTTCATAGTGTTACCACTAGAATATGTTTTGTATTTTGTTTTGGGTGAAATAGTGCTCGACTATATGGTGGATATGATGAAGATGGCAGTGGCCTATAGTGGGAGAGATGGAGCAAACGAATGGCTCAGAAAAGTGGAAGCATGAGTTCACTTATGTAGGGGATATAGTATAAAAATCTTCCTATAACACCATGGAAATGTAATAGAAATTTAGACGGAAATTTAATAAGAAAATTAAATTAAATGAAAACAAGGACTTAAAAGTAAATTTTCCTAGACGTTCGAATTCGACTACGAAACTTGCACCATTATGTTATAGCGATTTTCCAAACGATTTTCATATATAACACTTTAAAATCGAAGCTAATATAGGTGAGTTATGGACGTTAGGACGAATTAAAAACATAAAATTAAAAATTCACAAAAATACAATGTCATGGTCGACCCTTTGGGGTTCATGGTTGACCGGTAGCGGTCGACCCAAGCATGGGGCGGTCGATCGTGGTTCAAGTAAAATCGAGCATATCGATTTTTAGGGATGCGAGATAAAAAAATGTGATTCATTGCTTGGGAATGAAGGATGAGATGTGTGAACCAGATTTTATAAAATTATTCCCTAAGCTAATCTAACGGTCCAAACTAAAATCCTACCCCATAAACACTAAGCTAATAAAACCCTAATTCTCCATTAAAAAATTATAGTAACTAAACTCTGCCAATTTTTTCCTAAAACTCTGATTTTTAAAATTGTAAAATCAAATCTATTCAACCTAAGAGATTAAAGTAAGCAAATAAAGGCAGATCTAGACGATCTAAGGAGGAGCTATCGATTTGGGGGCCAAATTCTTGAGTGCAAGCATTAGTAAGATCTTTGGATAGAAGTAAGTGGACATAAATCGAAGATAGAGATTGTGGTCGACAGTTGGGTATAGGTGGTTGACCATTCGTATTAAAACTGGCAACCTGAACCTTAGCCTAAGGCCCAAAATCTATAAATAAAAATTACATGAAACTTGAATTGGTGTGGACCTATTTAAGGGCAATTATATGCATGTTAAGACTTGTAGAAAAGCTATTTTCCTAGGATCGAATGCTAGGTTAAGGTGGTGTTAGGTAAATGTTGGTTACCCAATTTAGGATAGTAATTGATTCAAGGTGATGTACTTTCACAATTAGCACTCACATAAGGTTCCAACGGTGGGTGTAAAGTGGCATGGATACTTGATGGAGTGGGTCTAGCATAACGAGAGGTCCTAGTATTCACAAATTCCTGATGTACATGATACAATTAGAGAGGAGTACCAGGAGCATGTAATAAGAGGCCGACGCTACGATCGAGAGGTGGAAGCGAATGCAGACGATGAGACATTGAGATAAGTCAGCATTTCGGGTTCTTCCTCTCTAGGCGTAGTGAGGGCGAACGTTCCCAGCGTCCTAGTGGTGGTGGTAGAAGTGGAAGTTTATGTCCAAAGTAACCTAGTGGCAGTGTCTTTCATTGTTAGCAGCCAAGAGGGTAGTGTCTTACACATTGAGTAGATCTTGGAGCGATGGTCGATCATTAGATATGAAATGCAATCCTTAGTTCGATCCATTAAATTAGCCTAGACAATCCATAGTGTAAGAATATACTAGACAAGAACCATTAGGTAATAGACCTTAGGAATTCACGGATACTTATATCATACCCTATATCATTTAGAGTTGTATTAAAGTAACTGCATATGATCATCATTGTGACGACCGCCCATGACCCCTGCACTAAACATAGAAATAGTGCGTTGTAAAGTGTGCCAGGCAGCCATGGACGATCGCCAAGGTAAGTTAAAAACAGCAGAATCTATCGTATTACTCACAGCGCATGGATAAAATACAATAGAGAATATATATAGTGAAGCTTCACAAAATAGAATCTCATCTATTAAGCTTCATAATAGTTGAATACAAACATCTGAATAGTCAATACATCAAGCCTCACTACATATCACTCAGAGAATTATACAAGCAGCGGAACATCCAGTACATATAGTAAGAAAATAATATGCAAGCCTCCAGCTCGTCTTCGTCATCATCATCGTCGAAAACTAAGAACAACACCTGTCACTTGCTACCTAGACTGCCCATCCCAAAATGGATGAACGGCCCAAGGTAATAAGAGTTGAACATAAAACCTTGAGTCAGACAACAGTCTTAGTGAGCGGTAAATTAACTAACAACATACCAAAAGAGCATAAAGGTAAAAGGAATAGGAATCCAACCCTCCCACTCCACCTCTTTCTACAGTGATAGCCCCCAGACACACTAAGCAGAAATAAACATAGCAAAGCAGACATTTAAAGTAAAACAATTATCACTCGAGTCAAGGTCGATGTTTTCCAAGCACAAACCCCCAAGGCCTAAACCAAGATCAGATAAGCACCTAGAAAATATCGCTCTTGAGACCGAATGACGATACAACCAAACATCCATGACTCTGGCTATCACTGTTATCATTGCTTCGATACCACCGTTAATTGAATGACCGGCACATTCTTTCAGCCGTCCGTCAAGGGCCAATGGTAACCCCGGTTCTAGACAGAACTCCGCACGTCGTCGCAGCCCGTGCCTAGGACTATCGAATCTGCCCAGAGTACTTGACCACCAACTGTAGTCTTTTGGGACTATCGAATCTGCCCAGCGTACTCTTGCTTTGAGCCTGCTAGAACCTTCAACAACGATGAAATCTCAGCCTTCTAGTCATCCTCCTCGACGACTATTCTCATACTAGCTCAAGCGCCTCTCGAGCCAACCATTATCCTCAAACTCGAACCATCTCACCGAGTTATCAACATGCTTGGAATGATCCCGACTAGATTAATACCAAGGCTATCTCATATCATGCTTCGCTTCATCTCATCATAGCAAAGCCTCATCTCAACATCATTATCAAATCTATCCATATGAGCTTCATCATCCGCCACATATGCCACGAGCAGCTTTTCCAATCCAAGAGCCTTTCCCTTAGCTTTTGAATCATCTTCGACCATCTTGTCTAAATCCAACAACTAATCAACTAATTTATAACAATCAATCAAATCAATCACTAATCCAAGTAATCAATCATGCAAACAAGATCTACAAGCAATTATAACTAAAATGGCAATTTCGTAAATAAAGAGTCCAAATCTAACAAGCATGAAACATGAGCAATATCTCTACAATTTGATGAATGAACTTGCATAGATTAATATGTAGTAAAATGGTTGTCAAATCATCATGGACAATAGATCTACACTTAAGTTTATGAAAATGCATGGAAATCACTATTTTAACACATAATCAAGCCATCAATCCGATATACTCCTTTGGATCCATGTGAGAGATAACCACCACTCACCAAATCACCTAAACACCTCAAAAGCAACACACTTCAGATCTGGACAGCGAAGAATCTAACTCGATTCTCCAAAATTCCACTTCAAACGATGAAATCTCTCTTCGATGGATGAAGATCTTCAATCTAAGCTCTTGGGGTCTTTGATTTGATCTTCGATTTGGATGGAAGGAATCACAAGATTAGAGTGGAGAAAAGAAGTGAAGAAGTGCAGCACTCGAGCTCTCAAAATGGCAGGACTTCGTCGCTTCAAAATCCGGATCCCAAAAAGTGAAGAAAAACCCCGTATTTATAGACTGGAATCCCTAAGTCGTCCGCCCCCTTAAGTCGTCCACGACTTAACAAAACCCCACGACTTACGACCTTTCAGTTTTGCCGACCTAACGACCCAACAGTCTCTACGACTTAACCAACCCTTCGACCTACGACTTAACAAACCTTCCGACTTAGCACGTGCGCGACTTAACACATACACGCGACTCAACAACTCAACGACTCAACGCATGCACGACTTAACTAAACAGAGGTCACAACCTAACACACATGCGACCTAATGACCCAACGACTTATCCTTAACTCGTCCACGACCCAACTTTCTTAGGTCGTTAACTCGCCCAGTCTCCTAAGTCGCCACTCCTATGCCGCTAACCCTTAAGTCGCCGACTCTCTTAAGTCGCCAACTCCTTAAGTCGCTCCATTCCTTAGGTCGCCTACCCCTCTTAAGTCAGTCAATTCCTTGAGTCGTCTACCCCTTAAGTCGGTCCACGACCTAACCTCCTTCACGACCTAAGCTCCAACACGACCAATCTCCTTAGGTCTCTTCTATATCTTAAGTCGTTCCACGACCTAAGCTACCACCCGACTTAAGCTACCACTCGACTCAACTTCTACACGACTTAAGCTACAACACGGCTTATCTCCGGACGACCTAACTTCTACACGACTCAAGCTCTAGTTGTCTTAACCTATGAACGGTCTAACTTATGGACGATCTAATTCTGAATGAATCAACAACACTAACGACTCAAAAATAACAGTTCTACAATCTTTCGATCCGTAAAAATACGGGTCGTTACATTCTCTCCCCCTTAGGAATTTTGCCCCCGAAATTCCGAACAAACAAGAGCAATCAAAAACTATTCTGTATGCCTACCATCCATAGCAATCAACAAACCATGCGTCCAATTCTAGCCTAGCATGCAGAATTCTAAAACTAGAACAAGTTACAACGTCGTGAGATGACACGACACCTTATGGCCATACCTCAAAGAGTTTAGGATGAGCTGCCTTCATCCTCTCTTCCACCTCCCATGTACAGTCATTAACATCATCACTCCATTGTACCTTGAGCAACCTAACTACCTTCCTCCTAAGCTGTTTCGTGTCAGTTTCCACAACACGAAGCGGCTTACGAGGTCTCTCAACAACTGGATCAACTTCAAAATCTTCACAGCTATCTGCAGAAACTACTGTATTCGAGTCGTGCACATACTTCCGTAGATTCGATACATGAAAAACATTGTGCACACCCGACATCTTTTCTAGTAACTTCAATTTGTAGGCGAGCTTTCCAATTCGCTCGATGATCGGGAATGGTCCAACAAATCTCGAAGTCAATTTTCCTTTCTTCCCGAATCGAATAACATTCTTCAGTGGAGAAATCTTCACAAAAACCATATCACCAACGTCGAATTCCAAATCCTTACGACGCTTATCAGCATAACTTTTCTGACGGTCTTAGGCTGTCTTTATTCATTGCCGAATGATCTCTATGAAATCCGAAGTTTGTCGAATCATTTCTGGCCCAAGTATCAGCTTTTCTCCTGTTTCCAACCAACATGTCGGAGAGTTACACGGCCTTCCATACAATGCCTCATACGGTGCCATACCAATGCTTGACTGGTAACTGTTATTATACGAAAACTCTACCAAATGAAGGTGATCTTCCCATGATCCTCCGAAATCTAAAACACAAGCTCTAAGGAGATCTTCCAAAACTCGGTTGACTCTCTCAGTCTGACCATCTGTTTGGGGATGATAAGCTGTACTCAAACACAACTCGGTTCCCAAAACTTCCTGAAAGCTCTTCCAAAATCCACTAGTGAACAATGGGTGTCGATCGCTCACTATACTCTTCGGAATACCATGGAATCGAACTATCCACTTAACATACAGCTCAGCCAACTTTGATGCAGTCCTGGTTGATCGAACAGGAATGAATCTTGCACTCTTAGTCAAACGATCTACGATGACCCAAATCCCTTCATTTCCCGTTCTTGTTCTAGGTAGTCCATCGATAAAATCCATCGATATTTGCTCCCACTTCCACGTAGGAACTTCTAATGGCTGAAGCAATCCACTTGGCTTCTTCTGTTCGGCTTTTACCAACTGGCAGTTCATGCACTTGGAAATAAAATTTCCAACATCCTTCTTCATACCTTCCCAGTAATAGGTTCTCTTCATATCCCGATACATCTTATTTCCACCTGGATGAATTGTCAGCCTCGAGTGATGACTTTCCTTCAGAACTTCATCTCTCAATTCATCTATATCGGGAACAATTAGTCGTCCTTGCTTCCGAAGCCAACCCTCTCGATCGACCTCGAATCCTTTATCCTTCTCTGGGTCCAATCCAGATTCCAAATCACGGATAATCTTGACAAGCTTATCGTCTCGCTTTTGGCTCTCGCCAATCCTTTCCACAAGAGTGGGTCTTATCGATAAGTTTGCCAACATCTCAGGTTCCAATTCACATCTGGGCCTGAAGTCAAATCCAGCCAAATACTCGAGACTCTTCCATTCTGAAAACATGGCTCCCAATCCTGCATGTCTTCGACTTAATGCATCTGCCACTGCGTTACCTTTTCCCGGAGTATAGGCTATACCAAAATCATATGATGCCAAAAACTCTAGCCATCGTTGCTTCCTAAGATTCAAATCCTTTTGGGAGAAAAGATACTTCAACGACTTATGATTTGTAAACAACTCGAATCGAACTCCCAATAGGTAATGTCTCCACATCTTCAGAGCAAAAACAATCGCTGCCAACTCCAAATCATGAGTCGGATAATTCCTTTCATGCAGCTTAAGTTGTCGACTTGCATACGCAACAACTTTACCCTTCTGCATTAGCACTGCTCCAAGTCCAGTACCACATGCGTCGTTGTAAACCACCATCTCATCATTTCCACTTGGAATAGTCAAAACAGGAGCACTTGTCAGTAGCTCTTTCAGGATTCTGAAAGCTTTCTCACACTTAGCATCCCATCTGAATACTTGATTCTTTTTCGTCAATCCTGTTAATGGTGCAGCTACTTTGGAAAAGTCTTTGATAAATCGACGATAGTATCCTGCTAATCCAAGAAAACTTCTCACATCAGATGCATTCTTAGGTCTACCCCAATCCTGGATTGCTGCTATCTTGGCGGGATCAACCGCTATTCCGCTTCCAGAGATAATATGGCCTAAGAACCTCACTTCGCTCTTCCAAAAGTGACACTTCGAAAACTTAGCCTTCAGCTGATGTTTCCGTAAGATTTCCAAAACAATACGCAAGTGCGTCTTGTGCTCTTCTTCAGTTCTGGAATAAATCAAAATATCATCCACGAACACTAGTACGAACTTGTTCAACTGATCTCTGAACACTCTATTCATAAGATCCACAAAATATGCTGGCGCATTGGTCAATCCAAACGGCATTACCAGCCACTCAAAGAAACCGGATGGTGTCCTAAAAGCAGTCTTCTGCACACTATCCTTTGCCACTCTTAACTGGTGAAATCCCGTTGCCAAATCCATCTGAGAAAACACCTTGGCTTTGTGAAGCTGATCAAACAAGTCATCTATTCTTGGCAATGGATACTTGTTCTTCTTAGTCACTTTATTCAGCTCACGATAATCCACACACAACCTCAACGATCCATCCGCTTTGGTAACAAACACAACTGGTGCACCCCATTCGGACACACTACGCCGAATGAATCCTTTCTGTAAAAGATCATCAACTTGCACCCTCAACTCTTGCTGTTCCCTAGGCGCCATCCACCTAAGAGGCATCACAACAGGTCTGGATCCTTCAACTAAATCGATGCGAAACTCGATCTCACTATGCGGCGGTAACCCTTTGACCTCATCAAAGACATCCTCAAATCCATTAGCGATTGGCACCGATGACAGTCCATCCCGTGGAACAACCAGCGAATACATGAAGCTCATGAAGACGCCTTCCTCATGCTTACATCGTATCACAACCTTTCGCCCTTCCACATTCTCGACTGTCACCTCCAACCTTTCACAATCAACCTTTGCCGCATACTTCCTAAGCCAGTCCGTACCCAAAATAATTCCGAACCCTGCAAAGTTCAGAACAAAACAATCACAAACAAAAGAGCAATCATGACTCGATACAATCAGACCACGGCATAGCATACACAGACAAGACGAACCCCCAACTGGATTAGTCACAACCAATGGCCTATCAACAATATCCGGTTCTAAACCCAACCGGCCTACAAGTTCATTACAAACAAAAGAATGCGACGCCCCAGTATCGAATAACACTCTAACTGGAACACCACATATGGAAAGAGTACCTTGAACCACCACACTCTTTCCTTTCTGTTCAGCGGTAGGAGCTTTTGAAGATGATGGAACAGCCCCCAAAGCATAAGCTTGCACAATCTGCTTGTCCTTCCGCGGTTCTGGACAATTCTTCTTAATATGCCCCGGCTTGTCACAGTTGTGGCACTTCACCGGCACCTTTGGATTCTTGCAATCTCTGGAGAAATGGCCCTTCTGCTGACAATTGTAGCAGGTCACTTCGCCCTTCGGCTTCTTCTGGCCATCCTTACCCTTTTGCTGCTGCTGCTTCCTCTTCTTGTTTCCACCCTGCTATGGTTTAGACTCCTCCTTGGTCACAGCAACAACAGATCCTTCTTTATGTAACAGATTCTCGTGCCTAAGAGCCTTCTCTACAAGCTTCTCAAATGGATCGTCCAAATGATCCACCAACTACCTCCCAAGATAACCGTCCAAGCCTGTCACAAACTTCTCGTTCTTCTGATAAGGAGATTCAATATACGATCGGGCATACTTGGACAAAGCTTCAAACTCAGAAACATACTCAAGAACTGGTTTTCCACCTTGCTTGAGCTCCACAAACTTCTTGAACAGAACAGATTTCTGAGCTGTAGAAATGAACTTAGCTTCAAATCTGGCTTGGAATTGCTCCCAAGTAATTTCTTCCTCCGGAGTATCAATGGTGATAGAGTTCCACCAGTCAGAAGCTCTCCCTTGAAGCTGTCTTGATGCGAGCTTCCTTTTAGTCGCATCCTCGATTCCCAAATCACCAAAGATCCTTCTACAAGCATCTATCCATCTCTGGACTTCAATGGTTGACTCTGTTCCCAAGAAAACCTTTCCTCCAAGAGCAGTATAGTCTTTACACAGCTTAGCAAAATCCACCGGTCTTGGAGCTTGAACTTGAATTCCAACATCAACTGCTGACCCCGGAGCTGGCATCCTCCTCATGATCGAAGTCATCATAGCCTCGAACATAGCTGCATAATCAGCAGCCCCCTCAGCAGCACGGCCTTCCCTAGCAGTTGGTCTCCCTCTTCGACTCATTCTTAATATCTATAAAAAGGAATGATTAATACACCTTGAGAACAACTGCATAAAGAACTCAAATCCTTCTAAGCTACTATATTATATATAGTAATCATCCATCAAAATACAATTACGTCTCTCATACGTAGTTACGTCAACGAGCGTTGGGTAAAATCGATTAACCAAAGCTCTGATACCAAATGTGACGACCGCCCATGACCCCTGCACTAAACATAGAAATAGTGCGCTGTAAAGCGTGCCAGGCAGCCATGGACGATCGCCAAGGTAAGTTAAAAACAGCAGAATCTATCGTATTACTCACAGCGCATGGATAAAATACAATAGAGAATATATATAGTGAAGCTTCACAAAATAGAATCTCATCTATTAAGCTTCATAATAGTTGGATACAAACATCTGAATAGTCAATACATCAAGCCTCACTACATATCACTCAGAGAATTATACAAGCAGCGGAACATCCAGTACATATAGTAAGAAAATAATTTGCAAGCCTCCAGCTCGTCTTCGTCATCATCATCGTCGGAAACTAAGAACAACACCTGTCACCTGCTACCTAGATTGCCCATCCCAAAATGGATGAACGGCCCAAGGTAATAAGAGTTGAACATAAAACCTTGAGTCAGACAACAGTCTTAGTGAGCGGTAAATTAACTAACAACATACCAAAAGAGCATAAAGGTAAAAGGAATAGGAATCCAACCCTCCCACTCCACCTCTTTCTACAGTGATAGCCCCCAGACACACTAAGCAGAAATAAACATAGCAAAGCAGACATTTAAAGTAAAACAATTATCACTCGAGTCAAGGTCGATGTTTTCCAAGCACAAACCGCCAAGGCCTAAACCAAGATCAGATAAGCACCTAGAAAATATCGCTCTTGAGACCGAATGACGATACAACCAAACATCCATGACTCTGGCTATCACTGTTATCATTGCTTCGATACCACCGTTAATTGAATGACCGGCACATTCTTTCAGCCGTCCGTCAAGGGCCAATGGTAACCCCGGTTCTAGACAGAACTCCGCACGTCGTCGCAGCCCGTGCCTAGGACTATCGAATCTGCCCAGAGTACTTGACCACCAACAGTAGTCTTTTGGGACTATCGAATCTGCCCAGCGTACTCTTGCTTTGAGCCTGCTAGAACCTTCAACAACGATGAAATCTCAGCCTTCTAGTCATCCTCCTCGACGACTATTCTCATACTAGCTCAAGCGCCTCTCGAGCCAACCATTATCCTCAAACTCGAACCATCTCACCGAGTTATCAACATGCTTGGAATGATCCCGACTGGATTAATACCAAGGCTATCTCATATCATGCCTCGCTTCATCTCATCATAGCAAAGCCTCATCTCAACATCATCATCAAATCTATCCATATGAGCTTCATCATCCGCCACATATGCCACGAGCAGCTTTTCCAATCCAAGAGCCTTTCCCTTAGCTTTTGAATCATCTTCGACCATCTTGTCTAAATCCAACAACTAATCAACTAATTTATAACAATCAATCAAATCAATCATTAATCCAAGTAATCAATCATGCAAACAAGATCTACAAGCAATTATAATTAAAATGGCAATTTTGTAAATAAAGAGTCCAAATCTAACAAGCATGAAACATGAGCAATATCTCTACAATTTGATGAATAAACTTGCATAGATTAATATGTAGTAAAATGGTTGTCAAATCATCATGAACAATAGATCTACACTTAAGTTTATGAAAATGCATGGAAATCACTATTTTAACACATAATCAAGCCATCAATCCGATATACTCCTTTGGATCCGTGTGAGAGATAACCACCACTCACCAAATCACCTAAACACCTCAAAAGCAACACACTTTAGATCTGGACAGCGAAGAATCTAACTCGATTCTCCAAAATTCCGCTTCAAACGATGAAATCTCTCTTCGATGGATGAAGATCTTCAATCTAAGCTCTTGGGTCTTTGATTTGATCTTCGATTTGGATGGAAGGAATCACAAGATTAGAGTGGAGAAAAGAAGTGAAGAAGTGCAACACTCGAGCTCTCAAAATGGCAGGACTTCGTCGCTTCAAAATCCGGATCCCAAAAAGTGAAGAAAAACCCCGTATTTATAGGCTGGAATCCCTAAGTCGTCCGCCCCCTTAAGTCATCCACGACTTAACAAAACCCCACGACTTACGACCTATCAGTATTGCCGACCTAACGACCCAACAGTCTCTATGACTTAACCAACCCTTCGACCTATGACTTAACAAACCTTCCGACCTAGCACGTGCGCGACTTAACACATACACGCGACTGAACGACTCAACAACTCAACGACTCAACGCATGCGCGACTTAACTAAACAGAGGTCACAACCTAACACACATGCGACCTAATGACCCAACGACTTATCCTTAACTCATCCACGACCCAACTTTCTTAGGTCGTTAACTCGCCCAGTCTCCTAAGTCGCCACTCCTATGCCGCTAACCCTTAAGTCGCCGACTCTCTTAAGTCGCCAACTCTTTAAGTCGCTCCATTCCTTAGGTCGCCTACCCCTGTTAAGTCGGTCAATTCCTTGAGTCGACTACCCCTTAAGTCGCTCCACGACCTAACCTCCTTCACGACCTAAGCTCCAACACGACCAATCTCCTTAGGTCTCTTCTATCTCTTAAGTCATTCCATGACCTAAGCTACCACCCGACTTAAGCTACCACTCGACTCAACTTCTACACGACTTAAGCTACAACACGGCTTATCTCCGGACGACCTAACTTCTACACGACTCAAGCTCTAGTCGTTTTAACCTCTGAACGGTCTAACTTATGGACGATCTAATTCTGAACGAATCAACAACACTAACGACTCAAAAATAACAGTTCTACAATCTTTCGATCCGTAAAAATACGAGTCGTTACAATCATATTAAATTTATACTCATTCACTAGACTTTATGTCTGATTCATTATCTTTCCTTCTTTTTCCCACCACAGGTGGACAAGGCAGTAGGTGACTGGCCCATTCTAGATAGTTGGAGAGTTGAGCTTATATTCGAAGTATGCTTTTATCCTATTTTACACCCCATGTATTATTCTAGCCTATCAGTACATTTTGCTTCATGCATTAGACTTTGAAGGATATTTTATTATGTACTCTGTGATGGATCATTACTGATATCTTTTCTAAGACCACGACCTGATATTTTCTAGGATTTATGTTTATCTATGATATATACATGTTTATTTCCTTCTGCTATAAGATCTGAAAGTGTAGTATATTGTAACGACCCGCTATTTTGGACTATTCGCATCCACACATGTCGGACTTGAGTAATTCAAAATACCGCGTTGTTAATTTAAATTTGGCAAAACTGAACATATACAGTAAATAAATAATCACAAATCACAGACACAGAGTAATAAATGCAGCGGAAACAAAAGATAGTAGTTCATGAAGCTTCTATATACATATCAGAGTAAAATAAGATACAACAGATGTCTCAGATATAATAGTCAAATACAAGAATCAGAATACAATCACTGGAATCAACTGGATATCTGAAAGCTGGATAGATAGCTGGATCTCCAAGCGAAGCTCCAACTCCAAAGGTGAGTCTCGAATACTGGTACACTCAGTCTGACCCGAGCGTAAAGCAAAACAGAAAACACTCGAGTCAGGATTAACATTCTTATATCAATAAATCCAACTCAAGTGAAATAGCAATTGAAATACAAGTAACTCAAAGGATGTTGGAATAACCATCCTTTAAGGATCCGTTAAACTATCTACTATGTAGTAGTGTACGGTAAATAGATAATGTGATGCAGCGGTGTACCTGGTTTCGAAGACAAACCCGCGACCTACGACTCATCCTCTTCACGACTCATCATCACCGCAACTTCGCGACTCACGACTCATCAATCAACCTCGCGACTTACGGCTCATCTCCACTATGACCTACGACTCATCGCCAATTCACCGACCTATGACCAAATCTCCACTACGACCTACGACTCATCGCCAATTCACCGACCTATGACCAAATCTCCACTACGACCTACGACTCATCACCAATTCTCCACCGTGACCTAATTTCCTTTCCCTGCTCTTTACCCGACCTAACTCCTACATCTGCGACTTACCAATCATTCAGCCGAAGCCTCGACATATTTTTCCCCGACCTATTCCTCTTCCCGACCTAACCCTAAGAGAAAATCTTCCTCCAGATCTACCTAAATCGCGAATGAAGCAGTCGAGTCTAAGTCGCGAATAACTCTTAAGTCGCGAACTTTCATTTCTTAAGTCGAGAGAATTGTTAAGTCGCGTGAACGAGTCTGTTAAGTCGTGATTTCTTAGATCGTTAAATACTATTGTTGAGTCGTTTGTACTGTTAACTCGTGTATTGTTGGGTGTTGTAATTTTCTTAAGTCATTTCTTAAGTTCTAATGTTTCTAAACCTGTCAGTAAACCAGTGGTGAAGGAGGCTAAGAAGGCAAAGGTTAACAACGGTTTCAAATGTTACAATTGTCAGGAGTTAGGTCATAAAAGCAATGAGTGTCCAAAGCCAAAGAAGAGAGCAATGATTGCTGAGGTTGAGGATGAGGATAAGGAGGCTGAAGATTCTAATCAATTACCAGTTGAGGAGGAAGAATTGTTGTCTGGAGATGATGGATATACATTAATGATGAGGAGGAATTGCTTAACACCGAAGCAGGAGGAAGAGACTAGCTGGTTGAGGAGTAACATCTTTCAATCGACATGCACTATCTTGGGGAGGGTTTGCAAATTTGTTATTGATGCTGGGAGCTGTGATAACATTATCTCTACAGAAGCTGTAAAGAAGTTATCATTGAAGACAGAGAAGCACCCGAAACCGTATAAGTTAGCTTGGTTGAGGAAAGGTGGGGAGGTGAAAGTTAGTCGAAGGACTTGTGTTAATTTTTCAATTGGGAAGAAATGCAAGGACGAAATTTAGTGTGATGTTGTGGACATGGACGTATGCCATTTGTTGTTGGGGAGACCGTGGCAATATGATAGGGCGGTGCAACATGATGGGCGTACCAACAGTTACAGTTTCATGTTTGAAGGCACGAAGATTACTCTCGTTCCCAAGAAACGTCAACAAGAAGAAAACAAACTGGAGGAGATTGAAGAGCTGAAAACTTTATTAACCTTGAAGGAGTTTGTTAAAGAAGTCGAAGAGGAGCCGGAAGCATTCTTGTTAATTGGGCGTGAGAGCAGTGAAGAAGTTGAAATTCCAGAAGAAGTTAAACCAGTATTGAAAGAATTTGAGGATGTATTTCCAGAAGAGTTGCCAACGGAGTTACCACCGTTGAGGGACATTCAACATCAAATTGATCTAGTTCCAGGAGCTGTGTTACCTCACAGACCACACTACAAAATGAGTCCAAAAGAGCATGAGGAGTTACGAAGGCAGGTGGAAGAATTGCTTGAACAGGGGCGTGTGCAGGAGAGTTTAAGTCCTTGTGCTGTACCAGCTTTGTTAGTACCAAAGAAGGATGGGACGTGGAGAATGTGCACTGACAGTCGAGCATTGAATAAGATTACTGTGAGATATCGATTTCCAATGCCGAGGTTGGATGACTTGCTAGATCAAATAAGCGGAGCTACTATCTTTTCGAAGATTGATTTGAAGAGCGGATATCATCAAATTCGTATCAGGCCAGGTGATGAGTGGAAGACCGCTTTCAAAACCAGGGAGGGTCTATACGAATGGTTGGTAATGCCATTTGGTTTATCAAATGCGCCAAGTACATTTATGCGAGTGATGAATCAAATTTTTAGACCATTTATTGGAAAATTTGTGGTGGTGTATTTCGATGATATTCTGATATATAGTGGGAATCCAGAGGAACATTTGAATCATCTGAAAGAAGTGCTGATGGTACTGCGACAAGAACAATTTTATGCTGCGACAAAGAAATGCGTGTTCATGACGCATAGTGTTTTATTTTTGGGGTATATTGTATCGGATGGAGGAATACAGGTTGACCAAAGTAAAGTCGAAGCGATTAGAGATTGGCCACAGCCCAAGACGATAATAGAAGTTCGAAGTTTCCACGGGTTGGCTTCATTCTATCGAAGATTTATTCCACACTTTAGTAGTGTGATGGCGCCTGTTACTGATTGTATGAAGGGCAAACAGTTTTCATGGACGGAAGAAGCAGGAGTTGCTTTTGAACGAATCAAGGAGTTGTTGACGACAGCACCAATTCTAGCCTTACCTGATTTTCAGTTGTTGTTTGAATTACATACTGACGCGTCGAAGGTTGGAATTGGAGGGGTGTTGAGTCAGAGGGGTCGTCCTATTGCATATTTCAGTGAGAAGCTATCGGGAGCAAAGATGAGATATAGCACATATGATGTCGAATTTTATGCTGTTATGCAAGCTATTAAACACTGGAGACACTATCTATTTCAGAAAGAGTTTGTTCTTTACACTGACCATGAGGCGTTGAAACATTTACAAGGGCAAGACAAGATTTCAGCGAGACATGCATCATGGATTGCATATCTGCAACAGTTTACGTTTGTTGTAAAACACAAATCGGGAGTGACGAATCGTGTTATGGATGCATTAAGTAGAAGAAATCATGTATTGGCTACAATGAAGGTCGAAGTGACAGGGTTTGATGTGCTACCCGAGTTATTTGTTGAAGATCCTTACTTTATGAAGTTTGTAGATAAAGTGAAGAAAGGAGAGACGGATGAGTTTGTGATGGTAGATGGTTTTCTGTTCAAGGGAAATCGATTATGTATACCAGATTGCAGTTTACGGTTGAAGATTGTGAAGGAATTGCATGAGGAAGGTCATGTGGGTAGGGACCGTACATTATAGCTGATTTCTCAATCTTATTTTTGGCCATCGATGAGGAAAGAAGTGGAAAAATTTGTGGAGCGATGTCATATCTGTCAGGTTTCGAAAGGAACTGCGACCAATGCTGGATTATATATGCCACTACCTGTACCAACTAAGCCTTGGGTTGATGTGAGTATGGATTTTGTTTTGGGTTTGCCTCGAACTCAAAGGGGAAACGATTCCATTTATGTGGTGGTTGATCGATTTTCGAAAATGGCACACTTTATTGCTTGTAAGAAGACGGCGGATGCTATTCATGTTGCTCAGTTATTTTTCAAAGAAATCTATCGACTTCATGGATTGCCTGAATCGATTGTTTCAAACAGGGATACTAGATTTCTAAGTCATTTCTGGTTAAGTTTGTGGAAGATGGTGGGAATGAAGCTGAAATTCAATAGTGCTTATCATCCACAAACAGATGGGCAAACGGAAGTGGTGAATAGATCGTTGGGAAACTTGTTGCGATGTCTTGTACAAGACAATTTGAAGAGTTGGGACTTAAAGTTATGTCAGGCGGAGTTTGCTCATAATCATGCTGTTAACCGAAGCACTGGTTACAGTCCGTTTCAAGTTGTATATTCAAGCTTGCCAAAGGGGCCGTTGGATTTAACGATAGTACCACAACCGAAAAGAGTGATTAAACGGGCGTAAGATTTCATTGATGAGTTGAAAGATTGTCATAGAATCGTCCAGGAACGTTTAGAGAAGACGAATGAGAAGTATAAACAAGCTGCAGATAAAAAGAGAAGAAGTGTGGAGTTCAACGAGGGTGATTGGGTGTATGCTGTTTTAACAAAGGATCGTTTTCCAGTGGGTGCTTATAACAAGTTGAAAGCCCGAAAGATTGGTCCAGTAGAAATTATAAAACGGATCAATGAAAATGCATATCGGGTGAAGTTGCCAGAGCATATTCACACTGCTGACGTTTTCAACGTTAAGCATTTAATTCCATACCATGGGAATGAGCTTTTTTAGGAAGAGAGAAGTACAAATTCGAGGTCGAATTTTTATCAACAAGGGGAGGATGATGAAGCAGTGTACCTGGTTTCAAAGACAAACCCGCGACCTACGACTCATCCTCTTCACGACTCATCATCATCGCAACTTCGCGACTCACGACTCATCAATCAACCTCGCGACTTACGGCTCATCTCCACTATGACCTACGACTCATCGCCAATTCACCGACCTATGACCAAATCTCCACTACGACCTACGACTCATCGCCAATTCATCGACCTATGACCAAATCTCCACTACGACCTACGACTCATCACCAATTCTCCACCGCGACCTAATTTCCTTTCCCTGCTCTTTACCCGACCTAACTCCTACATCTGCGACTTACCAATCATTCAGCCGAAGCCTCGACATATTTTTCCCCGACCTATTCCTCTTCCCGACCTAACCCTAAGAGAAAATCTTCCTCCAGATCTACCTAAATCGCGAATGAAGCAGTCGAGTCTAAGTCGCGAATAACTCTTAAGTCGCGAACTTTCATTTCTTAAGTCGAGAGAATTGTCAAGTCGCGTGAACGAGTCTGTTAAGTCGTGATTTCTTAGATCGTTAAATACTATTGTTGAGTCGTTTGTACTGTTAACTCGTGTATTGTTGGGTGTTGTAATTTTCTTAAGTCATTTGTGTTGTGCTGTAAACCCTATAAATAGGGAAGTAATGTCATTGTAAAGGTTGTTGATTTTGAAATAAAATTTCCTTTGTTAGCTTTGTGCTTTCATCCAATTGGTAGTCGAGTGTGATCTCCTATCTCCACCTTCGGTCAATCGAGTGCGCTCGATTCAACGATCGTGAAGCCAATTCACGGTATCAAGTGCGCTTGATCAACGCTCGAAGAATTGTAGATCTCTCTTCACGGTATCGTGCGCGATCAACGTGTCAGAGATAGCTAGAATTCGGCATCTTCGGATCAACGAATTTTGACATTTCAGTATTCTTCATTCCATCGACTGCTACTTTCACCGTATCACAAATTTTTGTTATTCCGCCGCTGCGTCATAATGCCTATCAGTAATATAAAATATCAAAATAGTGTTAAGGCATTACCATTATCCCTCTTAACACATTTTATATAAGCGTTATAGTCTATACAGCACTGTAAACTCCACCGTAAACTAGTGGGATATCAGGGAGTACTCCATAGGTATAACACAAAAATCGTAGTGGTCGCGTATATAGGGATCCAAGTATGACAAGGCACATGAGGCAATACCCAAGGTAGTGAAACTACCGTTTGCCTGATCCGGACTGGTGAGAACGCATCGCCGCAGCGATCGCAACACCGCGAAAAAACACTCCCAAAATCAAGGGTGCACCAATCGACAACAAGTAATGAGTAGTTTCGAAGAAGTGTGTTCGCTCGAGGTAGCTGACCTCCATTTGGCCCGGCACGGCTCCTGTTTTAGTCATTTCCAATTTGAAACAAGTGTCAAGGATATCCATTATCGTTCTCTTTCTTCAGTCATCACGTACATCATTCCAACCACTTCATTCTGGATCACACTCCGCGTATAGTTATTAAAGTGGTTTTCGGTCTAGACAGTGAGTATGTCCCTAACCGATTCCGGTCTCTTTAATAACTTTCGTGATTATTACACCGATTGGTCGTTTGTATATTTCGAAAAACCAAATCAATTTCAATTTCAGTTAAAATTGGTAAACCAACATTTCATTTCTCTTTCGAAATCAATTTCCATAATTTACGTTTCAAAACTTCCAAATTCATATTTCAAAATATTATAATTCAATTTCCATTTTATTTAAACAATTCAAATATTGATTCAAGTTCGTATATAAGTTTCATTTCGAAAACATTTAAATTAATTTAATTTAACATTCAAATCAATTTAAAATAATTTATTGATTTTATTCAATATCCATTAAGTAAATTTGTCATTCAAAACAATTTCAATTTAATTTCCAATTCACTAAATCAATTACTTAAGTTCAACTTCATTGTATCAGACTTACAAATTGCATTAAATTAAATTCATCAAATCAAATTCTTACATTTCAAGTCTTACATTAATTTCAATAAAACACATTTTTTTTCTTGTTAAAGAAAATTCAATTTCACTTATTCATTTATTTAGTTACAATTTCAAAGCTCAATTAATAAAGAATCTAAATTTCACTTATTCAAGAAGTTCAATTCCACTTATTAAAAATCAATTTATTTAATTATTAAATAATTCAATCTTATTTAATTAATAAATAATTTCAAAACTTAATTATTAAATAAATTCAAACTTAATTCAATGAATAATTTCAATTTAATTGTCAATAATTAATTTCAAAACAACGCTCTTTCAACAACTACTATGTTAATATTTGTTTCAGATTTTAGATATTAACATTTTCCTTTTATTAATTCAAATTCCAATTTCATTTCAAAACCCTATTCTTTACTCAAATAAAATCTTTATTTCATTTTTAAATCAAATTATTGACCAATCTGTTTTTATTTAATTCTCTATCCTAAGTCAAAGTTTATTTGGGTATTTATCATTTCAACCCGATTCCAATTCAATTCAAAATCAAAGCATAACAAAGGGAACTTGCAGTGTGATATCTGGGATGGTGTCAAAGTAAATAAACAAGCAATAACAACAATCGATAACAGCAATCCAATAATTAATTCAAATAATCCCGAAATAATCGTATTAATTCACATTGTTATTTGTGCAAATTAATATAATTATTTCTAGAATCTACACTATCATTTCATTTAGATTAAAGATTATTACACTAATGATTTTACGGTTCTTCACTTGATATCCATTGTTCAATTTCAAACTACATCAATTTTACAACATACATTCAATGGTTCAAGGTGTACATAACCAAATTTCTACGTGTCAATTAATCTAACATTTAAATAAGGTCATATTATGTAAATGTCATCTAATCAAATTTAGCATATATCAAATCTAACTATCCTACGTCAATTTCAATTTCAAATTATTTATCACTTACACATTAACAATTTAACGTCCAATGTCAACATCAACAATCAATATCAACCAAACTGAATTATCATTGTATAAATAACAGATAGTGGTGTCAGATGTCACAGGTGAACTGATACAGGTAATAATAGTGTAAATAACTAACAATAGCATATTTCAATTATCGTTTCAATTGAAATCAAATTTAATAAATAAAAGAACATTAATCGTGAGTGATTGCTCACCTTTCGAGGATAGAGAGGATTTGTCACCGAAATTGAGTTAAAAATGCAAGCACGACTCCCAAACTAGCTAATTAAATCGGCACGAATAGACGATCGAAGATGATAAATCAGAATTGACGAGATCAAATCAGAGTTGAATTGACAAAGATCACCAATATAGGTGAAACCATATATATAGAATAATATATATAACTATATATACAATTTATATCCTAAATTTCGACCACATATTATATTGAATATATAAGTGTTAAAGAATCATTGTTTCCATTTAACATATATTAAAATTAACCGACATAATATTTTAAGCATCAATGATATATGTAAAAAAATCAGAATGCTTATAGGTATGTACAACAATCATTATTGTATTTGAACCCGTATGTTTAGAATACATAACTAGTATAAATTAAAAATCAGCACTCCTGTAACGACCCGATATTTTCAACCATTCGCATCCATTATAAGTGTATAGGTAGACACTCATGCCGAAGTTGAATTGCTCAAAATACCGCGTTGTAAATAAAATTTGGCAAATCTCAGAATATACAGTAAATAAATATAATCACAGATCACAGACACAGAGTAAAATAATGCAGCGGAAGTAAAAGAAATAGTAGTTCATGAAGCTACTATATAAATATATCAGAGTTACATAAGATACAACAGAAGAAATAGAGTACAACAAAAGTCTCAATAAAATAACCAAGTACAAGCTGAGTAGAACAACGGAACTGGAATAGATAGGACATGACAAGCAGATAATCTCCAGCGATTCAAATCTCCAAGAGAGTGGAAATCCAAATCTGTGAATAACTCAGGCTGACCCGAGCGTAAAGCAAAACACAAAACACTCGAGTCAGGACAATATATACTTATATAATGTAAACCAACTCAAGCGAACTGTAATAAGGGTACAAGTAACTTAGAAGATGCTTGGGACCGCCCATCCTCTAAGGATCCGTTAAACTATCTACTATGTAGTAATATACGCTATATACAGTAGTGTCTAATCAGTAAAGTATAATCATATAGAAAATAGCGTTAAGGGGATGGAGAACCTTAACGCGGTCGGATCTTAAAATCATAATCGTAGTAAAGCTCGATATGGTAGGTGACACGGCACAACTAGGCAATGCCAGGGTAGATATACCAATTACGCATCCGGACTGGTGGTGACGCATAGCAGCCACTACCGCCCACCTCGAACAACACTCCCAAATCAAGGGTGCGCACCAAATCAATCACAAGTAATAGAATGGTATCGAAGAAGTGTGTCCGATCAGAGGTGCTACCTCATTGGTCCGTCAATCGCTCCTGTTTTAGCCACCTTATGCCAACTCACGGGAGTTGGGTCCACGTATATACCTTAGGATCGTCGCCACCATCCTACTTCATTCTGGAATCTCCACCGCGTACACGGTTGCCAAAGTGGTTTTCGGTAAGACAGAGAGTATGTCCATATCCGATCCCGGTCTCTTTAACAACCCAACGTTATTATAACCCGTGGTTATAACTTTTAAAAACAATACTTTACTTCAAAATAAAATATCATTTCAAACCATATCTTTATCAAAAATAAAGATTAAATCAATTCCAAACCATTTCCATATATTTAAATTTTCATATAATTTCAAAACTTCATTTCAAATCATTTTAATATAATAAAATATCATATCCTTACAAAACTTCATTTCAAATCATTTTAATAAAATAAAATATCCTATCAGTTCAAATCCAATATTCAACTTTAAATACCTTTTAAATTCAAAGATATCGTTCATTTACTATCATTTCAAATCACCTTTAAATAGTTTATATTCCAATCAAAATAATTCATTTAAACCTTTTAAAAGTGTAATTATTATATTTTCAAATCAAGTATTCAATTTCCAAAGTTTCAAACCATTCTGAGTTCGTTTACTAAGTCAAAAACCCTAATTATTAAAATTTCAGCATTTCACAGCATTTAAAAACAACTGCTATAAGTTATATTTGAAAACATTTTTAATTCAGCAAAGACAGCACTTAAAACTGTTGTTAAAACTCAGTTTTAGTTGAATTATAGTTCAAAACAGAAAAGACAGCAATTCAGAAGTGCTGCGGTAGTTCAGATTTCAAAACAAGGGTTAAATTTGGTTTCAGCAAAGACTGCAGACCATTATAGCATTTCCAGAGAATGCTATAATAGACCTGGGTTCAATATTAGCCTATAAGTTCAACTGCAGCAACTGCAGCATTTCAGAAATGCTGTAGTAGCCCTTTTATTCAAATTTTAGTGTAATTCAGAACCATAGCATTTCTGAATGCTATTAAAAGTGATTTCCAGCTTTTTAGTGTATTTCCAGCAATTAAATAACTTCATTTTTAACTCTTTAAACATTTTAAAAATCATAATTAAACTTTTAAATTTTTTATTTACATATCATTTAACATGTATCTTTTTCACAATAAATTTCTTATAATTAAATCCAATTTTCAACAATTTACTTAATAAATTTAAGTGTAAAAGTTTCCAATTCTTCACATTTCAACAAAAAACTTAACACTTCAAATTTAAATTACCATTTCACAAATTTAACTAAATTTCCAATTTTATTTAATTAACTAAAACCTTTAATTAAAACCAAATTTCACATTTCCAAGTCAAGTTATATTTTAAAAGATCACTTTTAAACATTCATTTATTTAACCACTTAAATTCATAGAAAAAAAATCAATAATACTTTAATAAATCACTTAAATTCACATTTAATCAAATTATCATATTTACCATTTCCAAATAAAATTTAATATCCATTTTATTTATATAACTTAAATATCATTTTTAACCAAATTCCAAATTTCCAACTTAAGTTATATTTCAAAAATCCAGTTAAACCATTCATTAATTACATTTTTAACACATAGAAAAATCATAATTTCTTTATTTTAAACATTTCAAAATCTATTTAAATCAAATTTCATAAATTTATATTTTTTAAAATACTTAAAAATATTCAAAACACTTTATAAAATAACCACGGGCCTGTATATAATTTTCTAACCTAGGTCAAGTGATACGGATATGTATCATTTCAATCCGCAGTTAAAAAAGAAAAATCCGGGTTCTATCATTTCAAACCCGCAATCCCAAGTTAAAATAATTTAAATAAAAATCATTCAGGCCTATCATTTCAGCCCATAACGATTTTTCCCTATTCTAAAGTCCGTTCGGGTATGTATCATTTCAACCCATAGTGATTCTAGTCTACAGGGAACTTGCAATGGTGATAACAGATATAAATAACAGAATAACATTAAATAACAGTAACATATGATATAACAGGTGTAATAACAGGTGTGAACATCATATGATAATAATATAGGCATATATAACATGATAATATATTTCTACAGATTCACAGGGTGTCAATTTACTAGTTATATCGGTACATATTGTCTGGTGAGAATAACTCACCTGTTTCAAGCTGGAGTTTGCAAATCAAATGACACAACGAATTCCAGGAAGCACGATATGGCACAACGATGGATTCAAGTGGATGAGAACCAAGATGTTACTCTTGTATACAAAAACAAAACAAAGCACCATATAAATAATTACAATACCAAAGTGTTGAAACAAAATTGAGATAGAATGGATAAGTGAACATCACCAAGTCTTTAAATCAACTTTGCTTGATCTTGCTTCAACTTTTGCTCGACCATACATGTATTAGGTTCGGCCTCAACATGTTTTTAGGTTGAAATGGATCAGGTTTGGACCACAAATGGCACGGCTAAGTCAAGAATATGAAGAGGAAGGAGTTTGCAAGCCTAGAATGCAAAGGGACAAGGCAAAATGGAGTTTTTGGTTCAACCCTTAGGCTCGACCATAGGGTCTATGGGTCAGGTCAGATCTGGACAGAGGGGAGGGTGATGTTCAGAGGTGGTAAACAAGCTGGTGGTGGTGGCTAAGGGGGTGGCCATGGTCAACAATGAAGGTGGTGAGGTGATATGTGCTCGGGTAGGCAATGTTTTGGAGTATAGCAATGTTTTTTTTGTGGTGTTTGCAACATGAGATGGTCAAGGCAACTTCAGGTCAGAGGAGGGGGATGATTTGGCCGTGGATGAAGTGGGAAAGAAGGGATGGTGGTGGTTGGTGAAGATGTGGAGGTGTATGGCCGAACCAAGCAAGAAGAAACAAGGCAAAAATCAAGGCAAAATCAAAAGGAAAAATGAAGAGAAAAGTGAAAAAGAGAGGGGAGGCCATTACAAATCTTTGTAGCCATGAATGAAATGAGGAATGGTGCTTTTCTCACGTGAAAATGAGTTAAAACTCACGGCTATCAAATGAAAATGCACGGCCAACTCAAGGCAAATGAAAAGACTTAGGAAATTGAAGAGACGGGAAAACAAAGGGACAAAAGCAACTAAAAAGACACAAACCTTTTCAAATTTCCATTATATATTTATATATATTTATAAATATGAAAATAGCTGAAATTAAAGATAAATAAACTCAGAAATAAAGTAAATAAGAAAAATAAATAAATAAATTTTATATTAATTAAATTAAATGAAGAAAAATAACACTATATACAAACTAGGTTAAATAAACTGAAACAAATTCAAATAATCTTTGGAAAAATCTATTCTAATCTAAATACATGTAAAGTGAATATTAATAAAGTAAAACAAAGAAAATAAAGTGAATGTATAAAATAAATAAATAAATTTTAATTATATATAGTTAAATTAAGAAAATAGCAAAGAAAATAGAAATCAGGCTTTAAAATTACAAAATAAATTCAACAAGCTTTGGAAAAATTTTATAATCACTTTAAAATTATTAAAAGACAAAATTATACATAAAATAAAATATTAACATATATTAGAACAAAATATGACAAATAAAATATAATTTATATGTTTTAAAATAAATAATATTGCAAAATAAACAGTTTATACACAAAATTGAAAATTACATAACTTCTACAATATAAGTCCGTTTTCAACGAAACGAAAAGCAGTATTCATGGAATTAAATCTATTTTCATAATAAAAGATAAAATTTAAGAATTTTAAATATTTAAATTTAAAGTTTTAAAAGTCAAAGTTTGACAAGTTTGAACAGAAATTCACTTTACAGTAAAATATCCAATTTTTACCAGTTTGAAATTATAATTTACATAACAATCAAAATATATATTTAGAAATGAAATATTTGAAACAAAACAAGTTTAAAATAATTTCAAATTAAAATAAAGTTTTTCAATCAGGAAATTCAATTTAACAGAAATAAAATATAAAATAAAATAAGCCTAAAATGTAGGGTTGTTACACTCTCCCCCACTCAAAACTTTTCGTCCCCGAAAAGGAATGAGGTACAGGAAAGCACAGAAAAAGAAAAAAAATGAAATAGAATTAAGACAAGATGATAAGAAGATTGGAATTACACCTGATAACTATTGTTATAGGTAAGTTTGACAAGATGGAGGTGATCAAATCAAGAATATAAGCACGAAAAAGATCCTCTAGAGTCTGAATCTCCCTTTTCACTTGACTGACGGTATATGAATGGAAAAACAGTGTTCAGATCCAGATGAGTAACAAAGGTTATCAAAGATTACAGAAAGATTTCTAAACAGACTAGTATAAGCAATAGCCTTCCCATTCTGTAACAAGATAAGAGAAATAAGGACAACCAAAAGGTAGTTTGAAAAACAAAATAAGATAATAGATTTGTAACCATAATGTTTTGAAATCATAACAATTTAGAGATGTTATCATTTAGAAATCGTACTACTTAAAATCATAACACTTTGGAAATGTTATTCTAAAAAAAAACATAATACTTTGAAAATCATAACACCTTTTTAAAAATAATCTTCATTTAAACCATTTAAATCCAATGTCAAATAATATTCATTTGAAAGTTGTAACATTTCTATGTTCATTCAATTATAAATTTCCAAAACATTGTATTTTCAAAACAGCAGCACTTATAAAATGCTACAGTAGATATATTAATATTTCAAATCAGTTTAATTTCAGAAATATTCATTTGGATATCATTTAACTTATGATTTATTAAAAACAAACTTTTATGAATAAAATATCCAACTTAAACAATACTTCATTTATTAAGTCAAAAGCTCACTATTTTAGTTAGCTCTTAATTTAACACATAACCTAACACTTTATTTAAAATACCCAAATAGATATTCCTTTAATAAGTTACACTTAAAATTCCATTTGAAAACCAAATTTTCAATTATCAAATTTTAGTGATGTTAAAATACATTTTAACTATTTAAATCATAATTATTCAATTTCCAAGACATATCTATTTCATAAATAAACATTTATATAGCAAATATAACAATCAAATTTCTTTACACATTTATTCATTTAGACATCAATTAAACTATGAATTCAAGTTAAATAAACTTTGTTACCAAAAGTCCAATTCAAATGTATTTTATTTTATCTATTCAAAGATACATTATTTATTATACAACATATTCATTTCAGGAAATAACCTTTATTAAAATTCCTAGGTTAGACTTAAGGTTCCATATTAAATCAATTTGATTATTAAGTTATTTAAATAAAATCTCTTTAAATTCCTTTTTCACTATTTACCTCTGTTAATCTTTTATAACTAATATTTAAGTGTATAAAAATCCTTTTTATATTGTATATTATCCAATTACATTGTTAACTTCTAAAAAAATTTAAGGTAAGTTATATTTGAATGCAATTGTAATATACAAATAAAACTATCCAATTCAATTATCTCAAGTTTGAATCATTTATCCAAAATTTTGATTTTTCTTTTTATAATTGAAATTATTCTTTAAGAAAAAATTTAAGAATTTGAATCTTCGAACATCTTCAAACCATTTGGAGATAAGTAATTATATATACATAATATGTTAAATCAAATTTAAATCATATATCTTTATATATATTATAATCCAGTCATATTTTAGAAATTCAAATCAATCAGATTTTCCAAAACAAAGCTGTAGCAAGACTACAGAATGGTTTCTTCACTTCGAAACTCGAAAATGAACGTCGATGATGCTGCAGTCATCACCGAAATTATTTTCCAACGACAAAGAGAAGAGCACTAAATTTTTAAACTTTAAAATTCTTTAGAGACAAATTTTTATTCAAAATACTTTAAATAATATCCTTTTAAAAATTTTAAACACAAAGTTTGAAACCATCGGAAATTGAATTCTTTAACTTTCTTGTTTTAAATTCATTTCAGTTCCCAAATAAATTTATAAACAACTATTTATAAATTCATTTGTAGAACAATAAATGATAAATCAAGTATTATCATTTCAAATTATCAATTTAAATCAATTTATTAAGTTCCATAAAATTATATATCCAAATTTATTTCATAAACCAAATTTTAAAATAATATTGTGTCAGTTTGTTCTGTCAAAGTGTTTTAGAAATCCTATCGATAGTGTTGATCAGACGAATCGATCGGAAACCCAAATCAACATTAACAACTCAAACAACACAATATAAAACAAAACATTAATTTACAAGTACAATTCAAAATGTTTGGAAGATAGATTGGAACAAAAGACAAGATGATTAAACAGAGTAGAGAGATGGGTAAGCTTAGATAAATCGCGGACAACCTTAACCGGGTCAACCGTGACTCAATGGATAAGATCAAATGTGGATTTTCTGGGGTAAGTCTACCTTCAATCTCAAGAGATAGAGTTTGGAATAATAAAAGATATTAGCATCTAAACCAAGGATAAATATAAATCTCTGGTGAATCGATGCTGATTATAAAGAATTTTCACCCTTTTACAAGAAAATTAGAATATTGGCGAGACCGCCAATTCACTATAAAGATCATTGGAAGTGGAGTCATGGGATACTCCAGAATCAAAAGATGATGAATAGTGAGGGACACGAATGAATTTCAGAACCGCAGGGAACGTTCCAAAATTCAAAGGAAAACGAATCAAAGGAAGAGATTCAAACTCGAACGAAAGTGATTCTGTAAATAAATTTACCATACATTCTAAGTTTTGCCTCAAAGCCAAAGCTCTGATACCAACTGTAACGACCCGATATTTTCAACCATTCGCATCCATTATAAGTGTATAGGTAGACACTCATGCCGGAGTTGAATTGCTCAAAATACCGCGTTGTAAATAAAATTTGGCAAATCTCAGAATATACAGTAAATAAATATAATCACAGATCACAGACACAGAGTAAAATAATGCAGCGGAAGTAAAAGAAATAGTAGTTCATGAAGCTACTATATAAATATATCAGAGTTACATAAGATACAACAGAAGAAATAGAGTACAACAAAAGTCTCAATAAAATAACCAAGTACAAGCTGAGTAGAACAACGGAACTGGAATAGATAGGACATGACAAGCAGATAATCTCCAGCGATTCAAATCTCCAAGAGAGTGGAAATCCAAATCTGTGAATAACTCAGGCTGACCCGAGCGTAAAGCAAAACACAAAACACTCGAGTCAGGACAATATATACTTATATAATGTAAACCAACTCAAGCGAACTGTAATAAGGGTACAAGTAACTTAGAAGATGCTTGGGACCGCCCATCCTCTAAGGATCCGTTAAACTATCTACTATGTAGTAATATACGCTATATACAGTAGTGTCTAATCAGTAAAGTATAATCATATAGAAAATAGCGTTAAGGGGATGGAGAACCTTAACGCGGTCGGATCTTAAAATCATAATCGTAGTAAAGCTCGATATGGTAGGTGACACGGCACAACTAGGCAATGCCAGGGTAGATATACCAATTACGCATCCGGACTGGTGGTGACGCATAGCAGCCACTACCGCCCACCTCGAACAACACTCCCAAATCAAGGGTGCGCACCAAATCAATCACAAGTAATAGAATGGTATCGAAGAAGTGTGTCCGATCAGAGGTGCTACCTCATTGGTCCGTCAATCGCTCCTGTTTTAGCCACCTTATGCCAACTCACGGGAGTTGGGTCCACGTATATACCTTAGGATCGTCGCCACCATCCTACTTCATTCTGGAATCTCCACCGCGTACACGGTTGCCAAAGTGGTTTTCGGTAAGACAGAGAGTATGTCCATATCCGATCCCGGTCTCTTTAACAACCCAACGTTATTATAACCCGTGGTTATAACTTTTAAAAACAATACTTTACTTCAAAATAAAATATCATTTCAAACCATATCTTTATCAAAAATAAAGATTAAATCAATTCCAAACCATTTCCATATATTTAAATTTTCATATAATTTCAAAACTTCATTTCAAATCATTTTAATATAATAAAATATCATATCCTTACAAAACTTCATTTCAAATCATTTTAATAAAATAAAATATCCTATCAGTTCAAATCCAATATTCAACTTTAAATACCTTTTAAATTCAAAGATATCGTTCATTTACTATCATTTCAAATCACCTTTAAATAGTTTATATTCCAATCAAAATAATTCATTTAAACCTTTTAAAAGTGTAATTATTATATTTTCAAATCAAGTATTCAATTTCCAAAGTTTCAAACCATTCTGAGTTCGTTTACTAAGTCAAAAACCCTAATTATTAAAATTTCAGCATTTCACAGCATTTAAAAACAACTGCTATAAGTTATATTTGAAAACATTTTTAATTCAGCAAAGACAGCACTTAAAACTGTTGTTAAAACTCAGTTTTAGTTGAATTATAGTTCAAAACAGAAAAGACAGCAATTCAGAAGTGCTGCGGTAGTTCAGATTTCAAAACAAGGGTTAAATTTGGTTTCAGCAAAGACTGCAGACCATTATAGCATTTCCAGAGAATGCTATAATAGACCTGGGTTCAATATTAGCCTATAAGTTCAACTGCAGCAACTGCAGCATTTCAGAAATGCTGTAGTAGCCCTTTTATTCAAATTTTAGTGTAATTCAGAACCATAGCATTTCTGAATGCTATTAAAAGTGATTTCCAGCTTTTTAGTGTATTTCCAGCAATTAAATAACTTCATTTTTAACTCTTTAAACATTTTAAAAATCATAATTAAACTTTTAAATTTTTTATTTACATATCATTTAACATGTATCTTTTTCACAATAAATTTCTTATAATTAAATCCAATTTTCAACAATTTACTTAATAAATTTAAGTGTAAAAGTTTCCAATTCTTCACATTTCAACAAAAAACTTAACACTTCAAATTTAAATTACCATTTCACAAATTTAACTAAATTTCCAATTTTATTTAATTAACTAAAACCTTTAATTAAAACCAAATTTCACATTTCCAAGTCAAGTTATATTTTAAAAGATCACTTTTAAACATTCATTTATTTAACCACTTAAATTCATAGAAAAAAAATCAATAATACTTTAATAAATCACTTAAATTCACATTTAATCAAATTATCATATTTACCATTTCCAAATAAAATTTAATATCCATTTTATTTATATAACTTAAATATCATTTTTAACCAAATTCCAAATTTCCAACTTAAGTTATATTTCAAAAATCCAGTTAAACCATTCATTAATTACATTTTTAACACATAGAAAAATCATAATTTCTTTATTTTAAACATTTCAAAATCTATTTAAATCAAATTTCATAAATTTATATTTTTTAAAATACTTAAAAATATTCAAAACACTTTATAAAATAACCACGGGCCTGTATATAATTTTCTAACCTAGGTCAAGTGATACGGATATGTATCATTTCAATCCGCAGTTAAAAAAGAAAAATCCGGGTTCTATCATTTCAAACCCGCAATCCCAAGTTAAAATAATTTAAATAAAAATCATTCAGGCCTATCATTTCAGCCCATAACGATTTTTCCCTATTCTAAAGTCCGTTCGGGTATGTATCATTTCAACCCATAGTGATTCTAGTCTACAGGGAACTTGCAATGGTGATAACAGATATAAATAACAGAATAACATTAAATAACAGTAACATATGATATAACAGGTGTAATAACAGGTGTGAACATCATATGATAATAATATAGGCATATATAACATGATAATATATTTCTACAGATTCACAGGGTGTCAATTTACTAGTTATATCGGTACATATTGTCTGGTGAGAATAACTCACCTGTTTCAAGCTGGAGTTTGCAAATCAAATGACACAACGAATTCCAGGAAGCACGATATGGCACAACGATGGATTCAAGTGGATGAGAACCAAGATGTTACTCTTGTATACAAAAACAAAACAAAGCACCATATAAATAATTACAATACCAAAGTGTTGAAACAAAATTGAGATAGAATGGATAAGTGAACATCACCAAGTCTTTAAATCAACTTTGCTTGATCTTGCTTCAACTTTTGCTCGACCATACATGTATTAGGTTCGGCCTCAACATGTTTTTAGGTTGAAATGGATCAGGTTTGGACCACAAATGGCACGGCTAAGTCAAGAATATGAAGAGGAAGGAGTTTGCAAGCCTAGAATGCAAAGGGACAAGGCAAAATGGAGTTTTTGGTTCAACCCTTAGGCTCGACCATAGGGTCTATGGGTCAGGTCAGATCTGGACAGAGGGGAGGGTGATGTTCAGAGGTGGTAAACAAGCTGGTGGTGGTGGCTAAGGGGGTGGCCATGGTCAACAATGAAGGTGGTGAGGTGATATGTGCTCGGGTAGGCAATGTTTTGGAGTATAGCAATGTTTTTTTTGTGGTGTTTGCAACATGAGATGGTCAAGGCAACTTCAGGTCAGAGGAGGGGGATGATTTGGCCGTGGATGAAGTGGGAAAGAAGGGATGGTGGTGGTTGGTGAAGATGTGGAGGTGTATGGCCGAACCAAGCAAGAAGAAACAAGGCAAAAATCAAGGCAAAATCAAAAGGAAAAATGAAGAGAAAAGTGAAAAAGAGAGGGGAGGCCATTACAAATCTTTGTAGCCATGAATGAAATGAGGAATGGTGCTTTTCTCACGTGAAAATGAGTTAAAACTCACGGCTATCAAATGAAAATGCACGGCCAACTCAAGGCAAATGAAAAGACTTAGGAAATTGAAGAGACGGGAAAACAAAGGGACAAAAGCAACTAAAAAGACACAAACCTTTTCAAATTTCCATTATATATTTATATATATTTATAAATATGAAAATAGCTGAAATTAAAGATAAATAAACTCAGAAATAAAGTAAATAAGAAAAATAAATAAATAAATTTTATATTAATTAAATTAAATGAAGAAAAATAACACTATATACAAACTAGGTTAAATAAACTGAAACAAATTCAAATAATCTTTGGAAAAATCTATTCTAATCTAAATACATGTAAAGTGAATATTAATAAAGTAAAACAAAGAAAATAAAGTGAATGTATAAAATAAATAAATAAATTTTAATTATATATAGTTAAATTAAGAAAATAGCAAAGAAAATAGAAATCAGGCTTTAAAATTACAAAATAAATTCAACAAGCTTTGGAAAAAATTTATAATCACTTTAAAATTATTAAAAGACAAAATTATACATAAAATAAAATATTAACATATATTAGAACAAAATATGACAAATAAAATATAATTTATATGTTTTAAAATAAATAATATTGCAAAATAAACAGTTTATACACAAAATTGAAAATTACATAACTTCTACAATATAAGTCCGTTTTCAACGAAACGAAAAGCAGTATTCATGGAATTAAATCTATTTTCATAATAAAAGATAAAATTTAAGAATTTTAAATATTTAAATTTAAAGTTTAAAAGTCAAAGTTTGACAAGTTTGAACAGAAATTCACTTTACAGTAAAATATCCAATTTTTACCAGTTTGAAATTATAATTTACATAACAATCAAAATATATATTTAGAAATGAAATATTTGAAACAAAACAAGTTTAAAATAATTTCAAATTAAAATAAAGTTTTTCAATCAGGAAATTCAATTTAACAGAAATAAAATATAAAATAAAATAAGCCTAAAATGTAGGGTTGTTACAACTCCATTATAAAATCAAACAAGATACTAATATATGTATTATGCGGCTAACAAATTTATATACTGTACCAAAATTATAAACTTATTTATATGCACACACAACATCATATGTGAATAAATATTAGCATCCACATCGATCACTTACAACACAGACCAAAAATCATCCTTATTCTTTATAACTTATATGTTTTACTGATATATAGTATATAAATTTTATAAATTGAAATTCGTAACTTAGATTATATACAGAAAAATAATACATACTATAAATGTATATATATATATATAGACAATAACTAGATATATATAACGCATATATACTGTACAAACTAGTATATGTAAATCTTTATAAACTGTAGCAATATGTACTTCCAAATAAACAATGGTCTTAAAACCAACATTATAAAACTTATATTCTTTTATGAATAGAATACAGTATATTATACAACTTAAAACTTGACTCTAAGTTTACTTATACTAAATACTAACATATAGTATGACTACATTAACAAAATATACATATTTTCGAACATCTATTTATATTTATAGATTCCAAACTGTATTACAGTTATCAAAACAAAAGCAATATATTACTGCAAAGATAATATATGTGGACTACTTATCACTTTATTACTTATATATAAAACTGACTTGTTATACATATATACTAAACTGCATCTAAAATATAACTAAGAAATACTTTAGATTATATATATGTGTATATAACAGCTGCCGAAACTTATATCCAGTAAGCATCATCTTGAACAAAATATAGAGCATGAATACATATATATAAACTATTATCACATAAAACAATCTATTAGATATGTACAATAGGTTATGATCGAGCATATAGGCTAAAATATATATAGACTTAAAAATAGATTATATAACATATATATGTGTAGATTTCCTTACCATTTTCTTTTCACAAAAAAAATACAGCTGTTGGTCATGAAGAAACGAAGAGGTGGTGGAGTGAGTTCGATGAGGCGGAGAAGCTTGGATGCACTTGTTGATGCTTGGGTAGGGGAAAACCGGGCTGCTGCTCGTGCTTGCATGGAGGGAAAGGAGGCGGGTAGGGCGGCAGAGTCGTGTGGGTTCGGCCAGTGGGTGTAGGCAGGTCAGGCGAAGGTGGGGTCTGACGTGGAGGCGGCAAACTAGGTGAGTGTTTGGCCAAGGATGCGGGGTGGTCGGGTAATGCTAACTGTTACATCGAGTCTATTGGAGGTTGCTTGATGTTGGATCGGCACTGACGTGGGGAAAAGAGAGAAAGGTCTCAATGAGGAAGAAGAAAAGCAAGTCCTTGGAGGATCTAAAATGGAAGAGACGTGTTCCCATATGTTGGTTGCTATTTTATTTTATTTATCTCAAAGCACAGACCCGAAAGAATAAATTAATGAAATAAATGTTGGAAACCGTGGTAAAGCAAAAGTCATATCTTTGGAATCCAAGAATCATAAATGCGAACGGCTACTCGTTTCCTTCCCGGACAAATGAAAAGGCAGAACCAAAAGATTAAAAAGTACCGATACGGATAACTGTTTCACGGATTCCGTTATATACCGGACTTCATAACACATGATTGAATATACCGTAGAGATCAGCATGACGAGACGATCAAAACGGTATACATATATCAGTGGTATGATTGAATTATAAAAATTCGAATTTTCTACTAAAGGAAAATGCAGCAAAATCGTAGAAAAATAAGATCGACGGAGCCAAAGAAGTCTGAATTTGGAAAAACGAAAAATGACGTTTGCTCAGAAGATGGTTTAGAATTTTTCTATGTAAAAATATTTAGGTTCCGAAAACATTTTATTTTCATCGCTTTTTAACTGATTAAATTGAAGTAAATCTACGCGTGAAATAAACTTTCATATTTTCGGACGAAAATTTACCAGTTGTTATGTTTAACTAGACGCATTCAAAATATCAAATTTTTATTTCAAAATTTTATCGTTTAAAATTTCACAAAATTTCAACTAATTACGTTATTAAAACAGTTGAAATTTACGGGTCGTTACATTCTCCCCCACTCAAAACTTTTCATCCCCGAAAAGGAAGGAGGTAGGAGAATAGAACAACCAGAAAGAAAATAGATTAAAAGATAAGATAAAACAATTAACCATATAATTTCAAATTAAACTAATTAATATTAACAATTTGGTTTAATCCACTTGGTTTTACTTAAGTTAAATCAATCTATCTATTTCTAAATTCATTATCTTACTATCTAGTCATCCTCAATTAACACTTTCTAAATCATCAATTTGTATAATCTATTATTGTACTCATATTTTATTCAACAGATTTAATTCTTTATTCCAAATTATTATTAATTTTATTTCACTTAATATATCTTATTACATATTTTTAAACCATATACATTAATTTAAACCATATAAATTTCGATTTAAATTAATTTTTTTTTTCAATTTGGTTAAATCCATTTATATTAAATCAATAAATAGTCATTCGATTTAAATTTGTTAGTTCAATCATTAATTCTAATCATATAAATTTCATTTTAAATCAATTAATATTCAATAATTGATCTTAATTCAAGGTATTTCATTAAGCTGGTTCAATTCAATTTGTTAATTCTGTCAGAAAATTTTTTACTTTATTTATCTCATTCAATTAACTTATTATTCTATCATCTTTATTAGCATTTTTATAATAAAAATCTAAGTGTATAACATTTATTATAAACACTCAAATTTTATTTATAAAATCATTTTATATTGTATATTATCCAATTACATTTTAACTTCTGAATAATTTAGGTAAGTTATATTGAAATGCAATTGAGTAGTATACAAGTAAAATATTTCCTTACTAAATTATTTCAACTTTAAATATTTATTCAAAATTTTGGTTTCATTTTGAAATTAAAATCACCCTTTACATAAATTTAAGAATTAAATTTCTGATTAATTTCAAACCCTTTAGAGATAATTATGTATATACTATATATATTAAATCAAATTAAATTTAAAATAATATTCCCATATATATATATATATATATATATATATAAATCCAGTCATATGTAAGAAATTCAAATCAAAATATTTTTCCAAACAAAACCATAGCAAAGCTACCGAATGGTTTCTCCACTTCGAAACTCGCAAATGAATGTCGATGATGCGGCCGCCATCACCGAAATTATTTTCCAGCGACAAAGAGAAGAGCACTGATTTCAACATTTAAAATTCTTTGAAAACAATTTCTATTTGAAAATACTTTCAACAATATATACTTTAAAAAATTTGAAACAAAAGTTCGAAATCACCGGAACTAAATTCTCAAATTTCTGAATTAAATTCATTTCAAATTCCAAATAAATTTATAAACCATATTTACAAATTCATATAGAACAATAAATGATAATCAAATATTATCATTTCAAACAACGAATTAATTAACCTCTTTTTTTTTTCTTTTTTCTTTTTTTTCTAGAAAAATTTACCTATATTTATAATATAATCATACAAAATTATTTCATACCAAGTTTGAAAACAATATTGTGTCAGTTTGCTCTGCTCAAGTGTTTTGGAAATCCTATCGATAGCGTTGATCAGACGAATCGATCGGAAACCCAAATCAACATCAACAACTCAAACAACACAGCGTATATCAAAACATTTATACATATTAGTTTATAAATACATTTCTTTGCTTGACGATACAGGAATGAATTTTCAAATAAGGATAGGGTTTCAAATTTGATGGACTCAAATCAAAGAGAATTTTGATTCGAAGATAGGTTCGAAACAAAAATATGATGATTTAAATAACAAATAAGAAAATGGATAAGTTAATTTAATCGCGGCAACCTTATCCGGGTCGACCGTGACTTCAAAAATAAGATCAATGCAGGATTTCGAGGCAAATCTACATTCGAACTCATGAGATAGAATTTAGGCCTAGCTGGAGATAGATAGCATCGTAAACTGAGGATACAGAAATCTCCGGTAAATCGATGTCTATTGTAAAAGAGTTTCACCCCTTTACAAATCAATTTGAGATTGGCGGGACCGCCAACTCATTATAAGGATCATACGAAGTGGAGTTATGTGATACTCCAGAATTAAAAGAAGACAAATAGTGAGGGACAAGAATGAATTCTGGAATCGAGGGAACGTTCCAAAATTCAAAGGAATTGAGTCAAAAGGAAGAGATTGAAACTCGAATGAGAGTTATTCTGTAAATACATTTACCCTATATGCTAAGTTTTGCCTAGAGCTACCAAAGCTCTGATACCAACTGTAACGGACCGCGTCAGTGGGGTAACGCCCACCGTAGCATACAGCAGTACCTGTGTTCTGCCTTTATAGCCAGCCTCTCGACTGCACCAACCCCGCAGGGACATGTAGGAGTAAGAGTCATCTGCTCGCTACCGCACCAAATGCGAGAACCCCCTATCATGCTGCACTCGCCAAGTGCATAGGCAGACACACATGTCGAACTTGAGTAATTCAAAATACCGCATTGTTAATTTAAATTTGGCAAAACTGAACATATACAGTAAATAAATAATCACAGATCACAGACACAGAATAATAAATGCAGCGGAAACAAAAGATAGTAGTTCATGAAGCTTCTATATACATATCAGAGTAAAATAAGATACAACAGATGTCTCGGATATAATAGTCAAATACAAGAATCAGAATACAATCACTGGAATCAACTGGATATCTGAAAGCTGGATAGATAGCTGGATCTCCAAGCGAAGCTCCAACTCCAAAGGTGAGTCTCGAATACTGGTACACTCAGTCTGATCCGAGCGTAAAGCAAAACACAAAACACTCGAGTCAGGATTAACATTCTTATATCAATAAATCCAACTCAAGTGAAATAGCAATTGAAATACAAGTAACTCAAAGGATGTTGGAATAACCATCCTTTAAGGATCCGTTAAACTATCTACTACGTAGTAGTGTACGGTAAATAGATAATGCCTATCAGTAATATAAAATATCAAAATAGTGTTAAGGCGTTACCATTATCCCCCTTAACACATTTTATATAAGCGTTATACTCTATACAGCACTGTAACTCCACCGTAAACTAGTGGGATATCAGGGAGTACTCCATAGGTATAACACAAAACAAATCATAGTGGTCGCGTATATAGGGATCCAAGTATGACAAGGCACATGAGGCAATACCCAAGGTAGTGAAACTACCGTTTGCCTGATCCGGACTGGTGAGAACGCATCGCCGTAGCGATCGCAACACCGCGAAACAACACTCCCAAAATCAAGGGTACACCAATCGACAACAAGTAATGAGTAGTTTTCGAAGAAGTGTGTTCGCTCGAGGTAGCTGACCTCCATTTGGCCCGGCACGGCTCCTGTTTTAGTCATTTCCAATTTGACACAAGTGTCAAGGCTATCCATTATCGTTCTCTTTCTTCAGTCATCACGTACATCATTCCAACCACTTCATTCTGGATCACACTCCGCGTATAGTTATTAAAGTGGTTTTCGGTTTAGACAGTGAGTATGTCCCTAACCGATTCCGGTCTCTTTAATAACTTTCGTGATTATTACACCGATTGGTCGTTTGTATATTTCGAAAAACCAAATCAATTTCAATTTCAGTTAAAATTGGTAAACCAATATTTCATTTCTCTTTCAAAATCAATTTCCATAATTTACGTTTCAAAACTTCCAAATTCATATTTCAAAATCTTATAATTCAATTTCCATTTTATTTAAACAATTCAAATATTGATTCAAGTTCGTATATAAGTTTCATTTCGAAAACATTTAAATTAATTTAATTTAACATTCAAATCTATTTAAAATCATTTATCGATTTTATTCAATATCCATTAAGTAAATTTGTCATTCAAAACAATTTCTATTTAATTTCCAATTCACTAAATCAATTACTTAAGTTCAACTTCATTGTATCAGACTTACAAATTGCATTAAATTAAATTCATCAAATCAAATTCTTACATTTCAAGTCTTACATTAATTTCAATAAAACACATTTTTTTTCTTGTTAAAGAAAATTCAATTTCACTTATTCATTTATTTAGTTACAATTTCAAAGCTCAATTAATAAAGAATCTAAATTTCACTTATTCAAGAAGTTCAATTCCACTTATTAAAAATCAATTTATTTAATTATTAAATAATTCAATCTTATTTAATTAATAAATAATTTCAAAACTTAATTATTAATTCAAACTTAATTCAATGAATGTTAACCCGCCTTTTGGCAAGGACGCGGACATACGGGTTTAACTTACTCAACTGCACATTCGTCGAGGTTGGTATACGATGGATTCAGTCGACTGGATGGATGGATGACGCAACATGCTTGGAAGATGGAAATGTTATTGGATAAAGATGAATAATTTGGGTCTAGGAAACATGGTTCGGCATTAAACATGGTTCGGCATGATGTGGTTCGGCACAAATAGTTCGTCTGGCATTCACTACTCACGTTCGAATAGCATTCAAGAGTACCCGGCGTGCATAGAGCGTTTGACATACATGAGTGGTTCGGCATTCTAGGAGCACTCGGCATTCAGTAGCGCTCGGCATCCAGGAGCGCTCGGCATTTAGAGGTTGTTCGGCATAGAGAGATCGTCGTTCGACATAGAGGGATCGTTCGGCACTGAACGAGTGCTCGGCATTAGAAGGATCGTTCGGCATAGAGGAATGTTCGGAACTGGACGAGCGTTCGGCATAGAGAGATCATCGTTCGGCATTGGATGGAGCGCTCGGCATTAACCAACGTTCGGCATCTGGAGACGTTCGGCATTGGATGGATCGTTCGGCATCAAGGAGCGTTCGGCATTGGATGGGTCGTTCGGCATACCTCACCTCGCTCGGCATTGCACCTCGCACCTCCATACCTCGATACCTCGCACCTCCATATCTTGGTACCTCGCACCTCCATACCTCGGTACCTCGCACCTCCATACCTCGATACCTCTATACCTCGCACCTCCATATCTTGGTACCTCGCACCTCCATACCTCGGTACCTCGCACCTCCCAACGTTCGGCATGAGGAGATCGTTCGGCATTCACACCTTGTTCGGCATTCAGCGTTCGGCATCTATGGTTCGGCATATGGAGACCACTCCATTTGGGCTGAGGTACTCGGCTGCCAGGCCCACCAGGGAAGTCCAACCCATCTTTGTCTATAAATAGAGAGGCAGGGGCACAGTAAAAGGGGATCTTCTTTCTGCTCTCTTACTTTCTCTTTTCTAAGGCTAAGGCAACTCTGCCATTTTGTAACTGTAATCGATTATTACAGCAATAAAAAGAAAACTTCTGGAGTGGACGTAGGCCGGAGTTAGCCGAACCACTATAAAATCTGTTGTTCTTTACTGCTTTCATTTCAGTTTTAACTGTTCTTCACATTATTACTCTCTACATACATTCTATCTCTGAGCTGTGACTGGTATTTGGTGCTTTCATCTGGATTTGGGGGTTAGTGACCAATTTTGGCGCTAACACTTTGGTGCTTTCACTGAGAAATTGAAACACTCAGGAATTTTGGAGTTAGGAACTTGGATCTTAGAAAGCAATTGCAAGACCACCAACGAAGTGGCAAGCAGTGGAAAGGAGCAATCAGGAAGGAAGTCAAGCGGCATCTTCTGGAGCTGGAGAGGGTCATGCATCCATCTACATAACTCGGGACGAGATGCAAGTGATGATGAATTCTATGCAAGAGCAGATGATGAAACAGCAAGAGGAGATGATGCAGGCTCTTCTTAGGCAATTTGGACAACCAGGAACTGCAGGTGCTCAAGATCGTGGAGCTGGACCAGAGGAACTCAACCAACGGACAGATGGAGTGAATCAGCAGGGGGCAACTCCCAATCAACAAACAGTTAACAATCTAGATGGACCTAGACTCGGGGGCACACCACCAGGTGATGCTGGACCAGTTCATGGAGGGATACCGGATAACGCTACGCGGCCTGGCATCGATAGGAATACAGGAGTACGTGATGAAGAATATGTGCCAGAATTTCCTCGGGGACTTGGGGGGCAGTCTGGATTGGTTGGAAACACTGGATTGGCTGACATTATCAGGCGGACTATTCGCGGAGGTCTGACAAACAAGGATTCAGAGGGAGTTAACAAAAGTCCATTTACCCGGAACATCAGGACAGCTAGGAATCCGTCCGATTTCAAACTACCCACTCTGGAAGTATACAACGGGAAGACGGATCCCACCGACCACTTGATGAGATACACTAGGCATATGGAAGTGCTGGGGGCAACGGAGGAGGTTATGGCCTGATGTTTCCCCCTGTACTTGACTGAAATTGCTGCTATGTGGTTTAGACAGCTGGAGGATGGATCCATTGGAACATGGACAGAACTGGTGGACAAGTTCTTAAGTCAGTTTCGAGTTCACATAAAAAGGCCAAAGAACGTGATGACGCTAACGTCAGTCAAACAGGGGGCAGATGAATCGCTCAGGACATTCTTAACTCGATTTAATGCAGCAGTTGCTTCGGTGGATCGGCCAGATCCATCAATGGTTCTGATGGCTGCGGTATCAGGAGTAAGAGATAACTCGGATTTCAAAGTATCATTGGTACGGGACCCACCGTTGGATCTTGGGGAATTCTTTCATGAAGCTGAAAGATTTCTTCGACAAGAGGATGCATGTTTGGACATGAGGTCAAAGGAAGTAAACATGACTAAGGATGGAGGACTACCCGACGAAAGCTCGGGTGGGGGCAATGATAAAGGGAAAAGGAAGCGCTGGGGAGAACCAAAGTTCTCCACTTACACAGGATTGAACGCAACGTTAGAGAGGATTTTCTTAGATACTCGAGATCGCCTTTCTTATCGAAGGCCAGCAAGGAGGGAACCCTCAGAACGAGAAAGGGCGTCAGGAAGGCACTGTCTCTTTCATGACCTGGACGGGCATGACACTAACAGCTGCCGGCATTTGAAGGACATAATCGAGGAGCATATAAGGAATGGTCAGTTGCGACAGTATGTCGGAACTCGGAATGCGGCAGTGGAACAGGAGCAGCCACCGCCTGCCTTGAACGACGAGGGCATGAGGCCTAGAAATGGTGGCCGATTGGTCATCAACTAATCTTGATGGTTTGGAATAAGTAACAAACTCCGGGCAAACGGTTAAATCACTTACTCATGTACGGGGTCGGAGATAACCCTCAAGCATGCTCTGAGATGATGGCTTACCGAAACGCCCAGGTTTGGGAAATCTGTTTTTTCCTTTGACTTGGACATTTGCTTTTTCTGGTTTGGTTTTGGAGTTTGGTTTGAACTCTCTGTTTTGCTCATTTTCTGGTTTGGATTCTGGTTTGGATGTTTGTTTTTTGGTATGGATTTTCGATATGGGTTTCTGGTTTTCTATTTTGGATTTGGATTTCGGATCGGATTTTGATTGGATTTTCTCTGGATTTTGGCTAAAAGGTCGTCGAGTATGGACTATGCTCGGCAAGGGTCCGAAGAGACTAGGATTCGGCCTAGGACTTAGGCCATATATTATCGGTTACTATTTTAGGTCGTCGAGTATGGACTATGCTCGGCAAGGGTCCGGAGTGACCAGGATTCGGCTTAGGACTTAAGCCACGACATTATTCGACGTTCAGGGACACTGAACCATGAACACCATGGAATAACTTAACATAGGTCGTCATGTGTGGATTGCGCTTGGCAAGAACCCGGAGAGGTTACGGATTTTGATGTTAGCTATGAATAGCTAAGGATTCGAACAAGGACCCGGAGCGGTCCCGGATTTGGATATCAACCCGGAGAGGTCACAGATATGGTTATAGGTTATTGAATATGGATGGACTATAACCTGGTTGTCGAGTTCAAATGGACATTGATTTGGTTACTGGATTCGGAATCGGACATCGACTCGGAACAGTCGCGGAAATGGATCAGGATATGGCCGTGGCACTCGGATAAGATGGCTTGGTAATGGATTGGATTATGAATCGGAAAGTATGGATGTGGATAACATACATACTTAAGACATTGGACTTGAGGCTATTCAAAACACACCTTTCAAAGCAAGGCATGTTTTGGGGGGCAAGTGTTAACCCGCCTTTTGGCAAGGACGCGAACAGACGGGTTTAACTTACTCAACTTCACATTCGTCAAGGTTGGTATACGATGGATTCAGTCGACTGGATGGATGACGCAACATGCTTGGAAGATGGAAATGTTATTGGATAAAGATGAATAATTTGGGTCTAGGAAACATGGTTCGGCATTAAACATGGTTCGGCATGATGTGGTTCGGCACAAATAGTTCGTCTGGCATTCACTACTCACGTTCGAATAGCATTCAAGAGTACTCGGCGTGCATAGAGCGTTTGACATACATGAGTGGTTCGGCATTCTAGGAGCACTCGGCATTCAGTAGCGCTCGGCATCCAGGAGCGCTCGACATTTAGAGGTTGTTCGGCATAGAGAGATCGTCGTTCGACATAGAGGGATCGTTCGGCACTGAACGAGTGCTCGGCATTAGAAGGATCGTTCGACATAGAGGAATGTTCGGCACTGGACGAGCGTTCAGCATAGAGAGATCATCGTTCGGCATTGGATGGAGCGCTCGGCATTAACCAACGTTCGGCATCTGGAGATGTTCGGCATTGGATGGATCGTTCGGCATCAAGGAGCGTTCGGCATTGGATGGGTCGTTCGGCATACCTCACCTCGCTCGGCATTGCACCTCGCACCTCCATACCTCGATACCTCGCACCTCCATATCTTGGTACCTCGCACCTCCATACCTCGGTACCTCACACCTCCATACCTCGATACCTCTATACCTCGCACCTCCATATCTTGGTACCTCGCACCTCCATACCTCGGTACCTCGCACCTCCCAATGTTCAGCATGAGGAGATCGTTCGGCATTCACACCTTGTTCGGCATTCAGCGTTCGGCATCTATGGTTCGGCATATGGAGACCACTCCATTTGGGCTGAGGTACTCGGCTGCCAGGCCCACTAGGGAAGTCCAACCCTTCTTTGTCTATAAATAGAGAGGCAGGGGCACAGTAAAAGGGGATCTTCTTTCTGCTCTCTTACTTTCTCTTTTCTAAGGCTAAGGCAACTCTGCCATTTTGTAACTGTAATCGATTATTACAGCAATAAAAAGCAAACTTCTGGAGTGGACGTAGGCCGGAGTTAGCCGAACCACTATAAAATCTGTTGTTCTTTACTGCTTTCATTTCATTTTTAACTGTTCTTCACATTATTACTCTCTACATACATTCTATCTCTGAGCTGTGACTGGTATTTGGTGCTTTCATCTGGATTTGGGGGTTAGTGACCAATTTTGGCGCTAACAATGAATAATTTCATTTTAATTGTCAATAATTAATTTCAAAACAACGCTCTTTCAACAACTACTATGTTAATATTTGTTTCAGATTTTAGATATTAACATTTTCCTTTTATTAATTCAAATTCCAATTTCATTTCAAAACCCTATTCTTTACTCAAATAAAATCTTTATTTCATTTTTAAATCAAATTATTGACCAATCGGTTTTTATTTAATTCTCTATCCTAAGTCAAAGTGTATTTGGGTATTTATCATTTCAACCCAATTCCAATTCAATTAAAAATCAAAGCATAGCAAAGGGAACTTGCAGTGTGATATCTGGGATGGTGTCAAAGTAAATAAACAAGCAATAACAACAATCGATAACAGCAATCCAATAATTAATTCAAATAATCCCGAAATAATCGTATTAATTCACATTGTTATTTGTGCAAATTAATATAATTATTTCTAGAATCTACACTATCATTTCATGTAGATTAAAGATTATTACACTAATAATTTTACGGTTCTTCACTTGATATCCATTGTTCAATTTCAAACTACATCAATTTTACAACATACATTCAATGGTTCAAGGTGTACATAACCAAATTTCTACATGTCAATTAATCTAACATTTAAATAAGGTCATATTATGTAAATGTCATCTAATCAAATTTAGCATATATCAAATCTAACTATCCTACGTCAATTTCAATTTCAAATTATTTATCACTTACACATTAACAATTTAACGTCCAATGTCAACATCAACAATCAATATCAACCAAACTGAATTATCATTGTATAAATAACAGATAGTGGTGTCAGATGTCACAGGTGAACTGATACAGGTAATAACAGTGTAAATAACTAACAACAACATATTTTAATTGTCGTTTCAATTGAAATCAAATTTAATAAATAAAAGAACATTAATCGTGAGTGATTGCTCACCTTTCGAGGATAGAGAGGATTTGTCACCGAAATTGAGTTAAAAATGCAAGCATGACTCCCGAACTAGCTAATTAAATCGGCACGAATAGACGATCGAAGCTGATAAATCAGAATTGACGAGATCAAATCAGAGTTGAATTGACAAAGATCACCAATATAGGTGAAACCATATATATATAATAATATATATAACTATATATACAATTTATATCCTAAATTTCGACCACATATTATATTGAATATATAAGTGTTAAAGAATCATTGTTTCCATTTTACATATATTAAAATTAACTGACATAATATTTTAAGCATCAATGATATATGTAAAAAAAATCAGAATGCTTATAGGTATGTACAACAATCATTATTGTATTTGAACCCGTATGTTTACAATACATAACTAGTATAAATTAAAAATCAGCACTCCATTATAAAATCAAACAAGATACTAATATATGTATTATGCGGCTAACAAATTTATATACTGTACCAAAATTATAAACTTATTTATATGCACACGCAACATCATATGTGAATAAATATTAGCATCCACATCGATCACTTACAACACAGACCAAAAATCATCCTTATTCTTTATAACTTATATGCTTTACTGATATACAGTATATAAATTTTATAAATTGAAATTCGTAACTTAGATTATATACAGAAAAATAATACATACTATAAATGTATATATATATATAGACAATAACTAGATATATATAACGCATATATACTGTACAAACTAGTATATGTAAATTTTTATAAACTGTAGCAATATGTACTTCCAAATAAACAATGGTCTTAAAACCAACATTATAAAACTATATTCTTTTATGAATAGAATACAATATATTATACAACTTAAACCTTGAATCTAAGTTTACTTATACTAAATACTAACATATAGTATGACTACATTAACACAATATACATATTTTTGAACATCTATTTATATTTATAGATTCCAAACTGTATTACAGTTATCAAAACAAAAGCAATATATTACTGCAAAGATAATATATGTGGACTACTTATCACTTTATTACTTATATATAAAACTGACTTGTTATACATATATACTAAACTGCATCTAAAATATAACTAAGAAATACTTTAGATTATATATATGTGTATATAACAGCTGCCGAAACTTATATCCAGTAAGCATCATCTTGAACAAAATATAGAGCATGAATACATATATATAAACTATTATCACGTAAAAAAATCTATTAGATATGTACAATAGGTTATGATCGAGCATATAGGCTAAAATATATATAGACTTAAAAATAGATTATATAACATATATATGTGTAGATTTCCTTACCATTTTCTTTTCTCAAAAAAACTACAGCTGCTGGTCATGAAGAAACGAAGAGGTGGTGGAGTGAGTTCGATGAGGCGTAGAAGCTTGGATGCACCTGTTGATGCTTGGGTAGGGGAAAACCGGGCTGCTGCTCGTGCTTGCGTGGAGGGAAAGGAGGCGGGTAGGGTAGCAGAGTCGTGTGTGTTCGGCCAGTGGGTGTAGGCAGGTCAGGCGAAGGTGGGGTCTGACGTGGAGGCGGCAAACTAGGTGAGTGTTTGGCCAAGGATGCGGGGTGGTCGGGTAATGCTAACTGTTACATCGAGTCTATTGGAGGTTGCTTGATGTTGGATCGGCACTAACGTGGGGAAAAGAGAGAAAGGTCTCAGTGAGGAAGAAGAAAAGCAAGTCCTTGGAGGATCTGAAATGGAAGAGACGTGTTTCCATATGTTGGTTGCTATTTTATTTTATTTATCTCAAGGCACAGACCCGAAAGAATAAATTAATGAAATAAATGTTGGAAACCGTGGTAAAGAAAAAGTCATATCTTTGGAATCCAAGAATCATAAATGCGAACGGCTACTCGTTTCCTTCCCGGACAAATGAAAAGGCAGAACCAAAAGATTAAAAGGTACCGATACGGATAACTGTTTCACAGATTCCGTTATGTACCGGACATCAAAACACAGGATTGAATATACCGTAGAGATCAGCACGACGAGACGATCAAAACGGTATACAGATATCAGTGGTATGATTGAATTATAAAAATTCGAATTTTCTACTAACGGAAAATGCAACAAAATCGTAGAAAAATAAGATCGACGGAGCCAAAGAAGTCTGAATTTGGAAAAACGAAAAATGATGTTTGCTCAGAAGATGGTTTAGAATTTTTCTATGTAAAAATATTTAGGTTCCGAAAACATTTTATATTCATCGCTTTTTAACTGATTAAATTGAAGTAAATCTACGCGCGAAATAAACTTTCAAATTTTCGAACGAAAATTTACCAGTTGCTATGTTTAACTAGACGCATTTCAAATATCAAATTTTTATTTCAAAATGTTATCTTTTAAAATTTCACAAAATTTCAACTAATTACGTTATTCAAACAGTTGAAATTTACGGGTCGTTACATATATCTTAGATTATATCTGCTAGTATTAGTCTCCGTGATGTGAAATTTTTAAACCCCAACGATCTGCATTTCTTGGCATGGCGCGAGTCCGAAAGTCATACTAGGCTTTCGATCGGCGTGTCGGGAGGTGCGAGTTGTTCACAATTCCACTATCTCCTCTTACCAAGTCATGCCTAAGACCTCGTCTTCCTCCTTATCTTTAACTGGCCTACTCTTTGGTCTATAATAGACTAAATGGACTTCAAGCCCAATAGCAATTAACTTTATTTAAATCCAATTTAAATTCCTATCGATATCATATATCGATATGCACATATATAACCTTTATATACGTTAATTACTAACACTTAGTGATAGAGTTAGGGGTATGCTCTATGAGCAATTATATAATTTGTTACATGTATCTAACTCGATAACCAGTCTTGTTTAAAATAAAATTTGTTTTCTTTCTATTATATACTTAATATAATGTGTTATGTTAATTAATTAATTTAATTAAAAGTATATTTAATAGAAAATACATAAATGGTATGTTTTGTGATAGTAATTACAAAGTGTTGTAACTGTGAATAATTTACCATAATGAAAATAAATATACCATTGTAAATATTCCTAATCAAAATGTATCGAGACTAGATATCGATACATCCATCGAGACTAGAGTACGTAACACTCTTCAAATGTTGGCCAATGTATTACTCATGGCTGCTGGGGGCACCAAGGGGTTACGTAATAATAGTTATTAGATAACTATGGAATGACACAATCGATAGTTTTTCTGTTGGTTAATATAACTAAGGTTAAACAGAAAATATCGATGTGACAATTATACAGTTCTCTTGACTAAAGAATACTATTGATTTTTAATGTGGAAGCTCCACTTTGATTATAGTTAAATCGTAGTATGGCTTCTATTGAATGACTATAGTTGGGTTGAATGAAAGCATTGGAAGGGAAATATTATTCAAGTGACAATTCATCTCCTCGGTCATATGAGGTTAGTGTCACGGTGAACTGAAATCAACTCAAAGTCTACATCTCTGGCCAGATCAGTTCGGTTAATAATAGTTGTTATTATTTTACCAAGGACTTTGTGTTTAGATTATAAAGTTGAATATGGATGATATTGGAATTTTGACCGTTACCAAATTCCATAAGTCCAAAGTGACATAGTTTTGACGAAGAGAACTAGTGTAAATAATAGCCACAACCAGGTAATGCTTAACAAAGTAAAATTGGATTTTACCAAAACTAAGTAAAGGATAAATTTGGCCAAAATTTCACTCCACCTGCTATGTGACGTATGGACGTTAATATTCAAATGGTTCAATATTAATCGCTGATCAAATTTACACCTAACGAGTCACACAACCGAAACGATGAATTCCCCTTTGACTAAATAATTTAATTAATCTATAATTGTTGTAAATTAATTATATTTATGAAATATTAATTATAAAATTTGATTTTGATTTGATGAATAAGTATTATTAAATATATTTATTATAGTTATAAATATATTAATCGATATACGATATCGATAAGCGTTAAATTAGATTTAATTGCATAGTGGTTTATTTGGGCGCTATATGGGTTTATAGCCCATAAAGGGGCTGATAGGATAGGCTCGTATAAGGGTTATAGGCGGCTATGACATAGGCTAGATAGTCTTGACTTTGGATGGCTAAGATGGAAGGAGATTCAGTAAAAGATGAGATTCCAAATTCTCTTATTTTCTTCCTCTATTTAAGCATCTTTACCTTTATTTGATATTGATCTTTTGGAGCCTCCATCCCAATATATGGCTGGCCAAACTCCCCCTCCCATCTCTCTAATTTCCTAAGCTTTAAACAAATCAATTTAACTACTATTCAGTAGTCGGTGGCCAACGATTCAAGAACTAGAACTCTTTTGGATCGGAAATCGTTTCTAGGAGCATTCTTCATCGTTTCAAGGTGTACTTAAGGACTTTGGCTACAATGTACATTTCTAATATGATTACAAATATTAAACTATAATTATGTTGTTCATTATTGTAACGACACAGAATTTCTGTCATTTGAAATTCGTATATTTAATTGATTTTAAATATTAACAAGTGAGATTTGTAAGTCGAATAGATTTTAATTCGAATATATTGATTTAATTGGATAATTAAATCGACAATTTTTTATATTTGAAATTCCAGAAATAATTGATAATTGGGTTTAATATGTATAAAAATGATTTATAAAGTTATATTAAATCATATTGGAGTTATAATGATGTTATAGAACTTTTAAAATTGAATTAAAAGTAAATTTGTGAAAATTGATTATTTTAATATTTAATTGACGAGTGAAATTTGCCATTTTTCAAACAGTATCGGATTTCGACGAAACTAGTTTCATCGGATCCGTAATGTGATATTATTGTAAGGTTTCAAATTTCGTGTCGATCGGACGTACAGTTTGTCCGGGGCAAGCCAAAACGCATCGAAATTGTTTTAAATCGATTTGATTTAAATTTGATCGTTTAATTCCGTAACTCTCACATACGATCGAATTAGTTCCCGAAACACGTTCCATTGTGTCCGAAACGTGGGTAAAACCTTACAAACGCTTGTCGGCATGCGTTGTTTGGAGATCGTTTGAAAAGTTGCTTTAAAGAGAATTTAATAATAATATAATTGGGTTCTATGTATATATATACGTGAATCGAGCTGAAACCCTCGTTCATTCTTTCCCAGCCGCCACTCCATCATTCAATGGCCGACATGTTTCCTCCTTCTTCTTCAAATTCCTCCTTATCCACCAATCTTTAGGGGAAACTCCCAACTGGAATATTGTAGAGGGCTGCTGGATCTTCCTATTCAACGGTTGAGATGGGAAATGACGTTGTGGATCATCGCAATTTTTCTCGTGTTTGTTTGGCGTTCGAGCTCGTCGTTCGAGAGCGTAGTTCGACCGAGTGCTATATGGTTGGGGCCGCAGGTAGAGGGTGGTTGGGGCTAGGTCGTGGCGGTGGGTGATGAAGCTCCGGTCGCGAATGGGGGGGTGCGACCATCGGAGTAGGGTACGAACTTTGGGTTTGTTCGAACTAATTCTTGCGCGTGAAGATAAGGGGAAGTAGAAATAAACGCACAGCCTTGATTTCGCTTTCCAGATCGAACGGCCCAGATATGCTGGGTAAATAAAATAAAATATAAATTGAAATTTATTTGTATATAAAAATGTATGAACTTTAAAATATTGCAACTACTTCATACAAGGTCGGAATTTGACGAAACGAATTACGTTGGAACCTTTTCGAGGAGCTCTTCGCAATGGAACTGGTTTGGAGTCGATTGGAGACAGTGAAAATTTTGGGTAAAATTAAAAGGTCGTTTAATTTTATTCAAAATAAAATATTGCAACCGTTATTGGAAGCAAGGTGATAACTTCTCACTCAATCGAAATTGTTTCGATTTAAATTTTTGAAATAGTTAGATTTAAAATTGCTTGATTGTGTAAATTGAATGATAATTGTTATTTGTTGTGTTAAATAGACCTTATACGCCGTATATTAAGCGGAGGTTATTTATTAAAACATATACCGCGATAATTCCACCGTGAAGTGGAATTGGTATTATATATGTATTTGGAGTTGATTTCCCGCATTATATAGCGGATGAGTCCCTATTGCGCCGCATAATAGCGGATAGTATTTTATAAATCCCATATACCGCGATATTCCACATTGAAGTGGAATTGGTATTGTGCTAACATCTGTGGATGCAGGGAAATAGGTTGGAGGGATCCTACTGGATTCCTCAAATAATTGAATTTGTTTCAATATTGTGTGTTGATTTATTTATAATCGTCGTGTGATTATATTGTGATTGAATTGTTGATGGCTATAAATTAGCCGAATATATTTTTGGTATCGTTGGATACTAGAAATAAATAAAATTGGATTTTCGAAATTTAAGTTGAAAATTTATCGAAATATTTATTTTTGAAAATTGGGAAATTTATAAGGAGTTAAAAGATAAAAACTTATTTTTTTTGAACTATATTGAATTAAATTTCAAATTTGGAAGAAAAAGCTCAATAAATGGATTTCAGAAATATTATTTATAAATTGAAGAATTTATTTAAAATTTGGATTTTTAAATAGTTTTAAAAATAAAGGAATTTATCTTCTTAAAAAAGGAATTTATTTTAAAAAGGAAATAGATTTAGAAATCCATTTGGTAATTGATTTTTGGTAATTGAAAATAAATCTTTTGAAAATCGTGTAAAATTTGATTTGGTGTCTTGAAATAAATTTGAAAATCAATTTGAAATTAATTGATTATTAATTTACTATAATTAGTAAAATTGATTTATAGAAATTTATCTGCTTTAAATTAATCAGATAATTAAATTAATCCTACTTATGGAAGTTTGGATTATATTGGATGTTGAATTGTTTGACATCTTTGATGTGTGATGTTTTGTGATATATCCTGATTTGTGTTGTGATTTGTGATCTATTTATCTATGATATATATATATATCTGTGATCTGCGAATGAAAGATAAGCGTTATAGTTTTTACTGCTTATCAATTTTATTGTTATATTTGATCTGTGATGGTTGAATGTTGTTGCACTATTGTGTTAAACCCTTGGATTGCACGATACACGCACAAATGTGGATTTCCCGTGGAAATCGGTTAAGTCACATATTTTTATCAATTTTGGAAAATTGAATTTTTGAATCCAAAATAGTTTTGGAATTGGAATTGAAAGCTTTTGAAAATGAGTTTCAGAAATAAAAGTTATTTTAAATAACTTAATAAAATTTAAATTTAAATCATTTGATTTAAAATTTGAATTCAATATTTTGAAATTGAATTCAATAAATTGGGAATTTTGGTTTAAAAGATTTTATAAGTGTAAAAGGTGTTTATATGGGTTTTTAACCATTTAAAATATGGTTTTAGAAATTTAAATTTAAATTCAAGTTTTATACTTAAATGGCTTTAAACTGTGTAATTGTAACCAGTTTTTCCCAAAACGAAAACTATCTGTTTTCAAATAATAATAGCTTTCATAAAGTGAAAAGATTTCCAATTTGTATCGAAACATTTCAAGTTGAAATGAAATTGTAAATAGTTTGGAAAAACTATGAATTAACCTTTGTGAAGATGATTAAGCTTTATTTTGAAATCAAAGAGGATTTTAAAAGGTGTATCTTTTATATTATAAAAGACTTGAATTGTGAATAGTTTTGAAAGCTATAAATTAAATCTTGATTTAAAGATTTAATGGGTTAATCCAATTGAAATGGAAATTGCTTTGGAAATCTGTGAATGAATCTTTGTGAAACTGGGTAAACTTTGTGAAGTAAATCTTTTTGTTTAAAGATTTGAAATGGTAATTTGTTTAAACCATTTAAAGGAAAGGATTTGGGTAATAAGTTGTGACTTAATTGAAATCCCTATATCTATATGTTTTAAATATTGTGCTCACTATTCGGGTTAGCCGAGAAAAGACCTTTGTGTCATATAACCCATTCCGAATAAGTGATACGACGATATGGATCGCATTGAAGACCGGTGGTGAAGACCGGGTATTTGTGAAAACGATAGGATGACCTATCGATTGTCTCTGCACCGTTAGCTACGGTATAGAGATTTCCTTTGTGATGGGAAGTTCGATCGGGATTGTGAATACCCGAATTGCAAGGGCTTCTTCGGAAGTGCCTTCGGTTCTGTTCGAACCCGGAACAGACTTGTATGATTACATGTCTGACATTACATTTTGAGATATAAAGCTGATTTCTTTCAAATACATTTCTGTTTGGTGGTGGAGAATTTATTCTCTTAGCTTAACACCCTTCTCTGAGACGTACGAGCTCAGAGGTTATGTAGTTGAAATTTATCAGTGATATACTCCCAATTTGGTAGTGTGGCATGTTGAGTGTTGCTGTGTGATGATTATTTATTGATCATTTGTTGATCAAAGCGTGGCTTTGTGAAAAAGCGTAGCTTTGTGAACGAGACTTCGTCAGACCTCACAGACCGGTAATGGTCGCAACAGGAAAGATGCGGTAAGGTTTTAGGGGTAGCTCCCCTAGGGTATGACCATTCCTTCTGGAAAATGGTAGTATCATGGTATGGAGCCCAGATACTTACTCATGTGGACACACTATATTTACTACTGTGTGATGTGTTGGTGACGAGCGCTCGGATAAAGGTCCCAAAGGACCGGGGGTGGCATATCTCAGGTTTACTACCCGGGAAGGGGGTAACTGGCCTTGTGTTGGCAGAGAGCAGGTTGTCTCTCGGGGCGTCCTGCCAGAGGCGTTCCTACGTGGCATAGGAAGTTTCTTAGCCTGACCATTTGTTGGAAAATCCAAAGAAACAATACGAGCCCTTTACGATTGCAGTTGTATAACCTGTCTCCTTAGGCGGCAGCTATAGCAGGCATAATATAATGGTACCTATGCTGGCTAAGATTAATATTGTATTTTCGAAATGATTTTGTACACTATGCACTAATAATAATATCAAAAATGATTTGTATTGCATAGTAAGCATATTTGACTATCATAAGAAGAAATCTCCTCCATGTCTGCGATTGCATTGTGTGTGTGGTGGGAGGTCTTATGGTAGTTTCATTTTCAAAAAGCATTGCGAATATTTTCCACTTCCTTTGTTGTTGTTGTTTTAAAGATGATAACTATTTTTAAGTTCTCACACCAGTCACCATGACTGACCTGGAGTTTATTGTTTCCTTCCTAAACTCTGGGTGCCCACCAATTTCCACACGGGCAGTCTAGAGTCAGGTTATCAGGTCATTCTGGATTCAGGAGATGCTGCGGAGCTCAGTGGCGAGCTGGATGGCGAGACATATCACTTGTATAGGATATTATTTATTCCGCTGTGTATTCTGTATGAGGACAAGTTTATCTAACTGTCCATTGATGTATTGTGTTGTATATTGTTGTTGTAAACTCTGATGATGATGTAATGTATAAACTGATATAGTTCTTTGATTTAAAGATTATTCATTTATCTATTATATGTTGTTCCACTGCGAATGTGAGATTCTGATATTGTTTATGTGTTCTTTTTCTTTCTTTTTCTTCTGTCTTCTTCTACCTCTTTTTTTTCTCCATAACAATTCGGTTTTCAGGCATTCGATTGCTCGGCAGTTGATACAGTGGACGTATTAATGTCGATTTTCGGAAGTCGAAAATCCTGAAACGTTACAATTATATTAATATATATTATTGTTAGTTAGGTGATGATTCCAACATGTAAACATATTGTCACAATATTGATTAGTTGTATGTATATGTACATATGTGTAAATAATTTTTATGATAATATATATCTTAGTGCAGCACGGCTCAGAATTAAAAAACATTTTTATTATTATTTAATAATTATATATATATATATATATTGTAACAACCCGCCTTGAAACATGCCTAAATTCTGACCCAGAAAAGATTCATCGAAACTTAGAATCATTCCAAAGCTGCTATTGGTTGACATAAAGAACAATACAGAGCTATTTATCTACTCATTCAGAACTCACAGCGGAAGGATAAAATATAATAACATAAAACAGTACCCATTTTATTTAATATTCCAAATATCATAAAACCATAACACAATGTCAATAATAACCGTTACATAACCAATATACAACATGTTCAAAATACATTGTTATCTTTAAATGGGTACACCAAAAAATAATAGATAAATAGACTACTGCCACAAGCCCCTCTCATCGTCATCTCCATCTGGATCATCGTCTCCTTCCCTAACCTGTGTTGTAATGAAGAGTGAGTCAGAAGAACAATATCTGGTGAATGAAAACTTTGAGCCTTTCTATATTAGTCTTGGGCAATATAATTTAAATAAGGATATCTTATGCATTTTAGTTATATTCAAAGTCTTTCCAATTATAAGCCCTAAGGCTTATCCAATACCATAACCAATAACTCATAACCATCGTTATTAATATCTACCAATGTGAGAGATTGTACCCAAGCCACTCAATACCTTTTTAATAGAAAATAAGCAGACTTTGACCATTTAAGACCTTAATTGAGGTAGGCCCCGATCATTTAATACTACCCAAGGCGGACTCCTCACAGGTGCCTATCTAGCTAACATTGTATGGAAATCTCTTCGGACACTTATTACTTCCCATTGAAGTGGACCTTTTCGAGATATTCTCAACCATGCCTAAACCCAATCCCGACCATTTAATACTTCATACATGGGAAAGAGCAGGCCCTCAAACAACCACTTATTACTTTCATTCCCCGAAGCAGGTCCTTCGTATTATAACACATACCCCCACGGAGACGTCTCACATTAGCCCGATTATTTGTAGGAACTAGTAGCTGGATTAGCTGGGTAGATTTAGCCTACAGAATTGAGACTAATCTCACGTCATCCGTAGTTACTTATTATGGACGATGTCTTACATCAGCCCCAAAGTCACGCTATTGGTAGCCAGATTAGCTAAACATACTTTCGTGTGCTTTTGACTAACCTCGCATCCCTATAACTTAGTCATAATTAATAATACTCTCAAAATATATTATCATGCATTTCGCCATTATTCATTATTTTAGGCCTTATATAATAATTCCTTCTTAATTTTCCATAATAATCAACTACTTTCCTAATGGGGATTTAATGATAATAATTACCCTAATTAACTACACAATTAATATGTCATAATTGTACGTTATCTACGCTAGTTTATATACACACACACACACACAGATATATATATATATATATATACATACACCTATTTATTAATTTCTATGCGTGCGGAGATTATGCACTAAACTAACGTTCAAATGTCAAATCTTCCAATGTTATACAAGTCTCATTTCCACAATAACATTTATAACATAAATCCAATATTCCAAAATCAAATCAATAAACTTTTACATAGAATCCAAGTCTAACTTATTTTATATTAAAACAATGGAATAAATCAATAATAATGGAAACTTACATTTTAATTAATTTTACGCTTTATTCAACTTCTTTTATATGAAGATAGACAAGGGAAATTCTATTCAATTTGTAGAAATTGGCGGTGTAAACTAAGAATTAGAATTCATACCCTACACACTATTTCTTAATCAAATCCCTTAATAAGATCCAAAGAAAAATAATAAGAAGTGGAATAGAAGGTAAATCACTTAAATTGAAAAATCCACACAAACCTCATTATTTTAATACAAAACAACTAAGATTCCAACCTAAAAATTGACATTTCGCTATGGGGGAATTTTGGGGATTTTTAACGTGATGTTTTCGTAATCCAAACTCCCCAAGACATATACCAAATCCAAATTATACTATTCAATTACCAAAATAGAAAAACTAAGATTTCCACTCATAGCATGTCCTTAGCTCTTCCTCTTTTTGGATTTGTCACGCCTTCAATAATCTCTTTCAAATCACCCCTTTTAGATATATACAACAAAAGATTTGTATATATAGATTGGAGGAGAATAGAATTAGAAATAAAATAATAAACATAAAGACCTGAAACCCTAAAGAATTTTTCTGAATCTTTGAAGAGAGAGACTGACAGAGCTTCTCTTGGTTCCTAAAATAATTTGTGAATAAAAGTGTGGGGGCTAGACTCTTATTTATAATGATTAGAATGCACCAAAACCTTTGGATTTAAGTCAGTTTAAAATAACAAAATCCAGAACATTCATTGTGCATTCAAACCATAGCCATCACCTATCCACCGGTCGACTGCCCCTACCCTACGGTCGATCGGCCCAAGGTAGGCGTCGACCAGTCATATCACTTTGGGAATGTTTTAATTGTCGTTGATTTATTTTTATTTAATTACTTAATTATCAATTAACGTTAACATTAATTTTAATGTTTACTTGATCTCCAAGTCTAGTTGTCGTTACTTTTTGAATTTCTAATTTAAGAATTAGCTATTTATTTGAATTTGAACTATATTCAAACTAATTTGAATCCAGAACTTCAAACGTCTATAACTTTCTCGTTTGAGCTCCGTTTTTAACATATTATCTATGAAAATTGATCAGAAAATTGCCACGAACGCAATGGCATAACTTCCACGGTCAAATTCCAACTTTTACAAAATTTCATTTTTAGTGCTATCTTAATTAATTTACCTAATTTATTTATGGTAAATTTTACGGAGTGTTACATTCTCCCCCCTTAAAAGGATAGCATCCCAAAAATCTTTCCAAAAGGAGAATAGCATAATGTGCAATAAACATTCATGTTATACAACCAATTTATCTACACAACCATCTATTCAACCAAAATGCAATGTGATTATGTACTGCAGACATACTATAAGTGAACTCAATCCTAGCTTGAGTGTATGATCGTGACATATAAGGATGTATGCAAGCATCCTAAACATGCATAAATTTCTATATGAGCGCAAAGTGATAATGAAAGGTGTAGCAACCATCTCCTACCATCCAATCTAGCAACCATAATGTAACCAAAAACCTAATTTTGGAGATAAAAGTTTACCGGTGAAAAACTCAGGATGAAAAGTCCTTGTACTTTCCGCCGGGTTTCCCCCCTTTATACTCGAACCAGCCTAATTTCCTTATTGCAAAGCTTCCTAGTTCTGTGCTCCACAATGCTTTTGGTGGTAGAGGATGTTATTGGCTCCATCTCAATATCCTCCAATTGTTCAAGCTCTGCCACAGTGGTTGTGCTATGAAGGCATTCTCTCAAGTGTGAAACATGAAAAACATCATTGACTCCTGCCAACTTATCTGGTAGCTCCACACGGTAAGCAAGTTTTCCTATTCTTTCTAAAATTGGGAGAGGCCCAACAAATTTTGGTGCCAAATTCCTCGACTTTTCAAATCTCACGACATTTTTAAAAGGGGAAAATTTGATAAACAACATATCCCCTACTTTAAACTTGATAAATAGACTACTGCTACAAACTCCTCTTATCGTCATCTCCATCGGGATCATCGTCTCTTTCCCTAACCTGTATTGTAATGAGGAGGCAGTCAGAACAACAATGTCTGGTGAATGAAAATCTCAGTCCTTTCTATATTAGTACTTTGGTAGCATAATTTAAATGAGGATATGTCTTACGCATTTTAGTTATATTCAAAGTCTTTTCAATTATAAGCCCTAAGGCTTATCCAATTTCATAACCAATAACTCATAACCATCATTATTAATGTCTACTAATATAAGAAATAGTACCCAAGCCACTCAATACCTTTTTGATGGAAAATAGGAAGGCTTTGACCATTTAAGACCTCAATTGAGGTAGACCCCATCATTTAATACCTACTCCCAAGGGTGACTCCTTACAGGTGCCTAACTAGTTGACATTGCATGGTGTTATCCCGCCTTTTGGCAAGGCCGTGACACCAAAAAGTTGACTGGAGAACTAAAGACAGTTCGTCGTTAAAGTTCATTATACACTATTTCACCATGGATATCAATGAATTTTGTCCGAGTCCGGATCAGGCTGCAATTGATAAGACATGACAAGTAAAGCCATGCAAACCAACGTTCCAAGTTTGAAGTCAATCCGAGTTCGTACGCTCGAGATATCATCGATGCAAATTGGAGGAAATGACCTTGAGTTCGAATCCATAGGCAGAAACATACGTTCGAATCCATCAAACCAGAATACTTCGAATCCACAGAGCTACTTCGCCTCGTAACCTTCAGATTGAACACCTTCGTATCCATCTGGGCTCGATGGTTCGTATCCATCACTCAAACCCATGAAGACATCTTGCCTCGTACCCATCAGATACTCCGCTTCGAATCCATGAAGCTACTCCACTTCGTACCCATCAGATGCTCTGCTTCGAATCCATGCGAGGGTGGCGTGTTCGAATCGATTAAGTGCCTTCCTTCGACTCCATCGAAATGAATACCTTCGAACCCATCCTATTATGATGACTTCGAATCGATTGGCTGTAGCGTAACATAATTGATTCGAACGATCACACCTTCGAATCCATTCTCTAGAATCCCCTAAGTCAAGGCAGCAGAAAAGGTGGAGTCGACCCAGTCATCTCGGAGTGAAAAGTGGATCAACCTAGGAAATGTGCACCACGTCATCGCAAAGGCGCGCGAGGCCATCGAGTCGAGCCTATCGATTCGAACGAATCGAGTCGAAGCAAGCGTGTCAACCAGGAGTGCAATCTTGAATCGATCATAACTCAAGTTCTACAAGTCCAAATGCCATGAAATTTTTACAGAAGCTTAAGCACATGATGAAGAATGTCCACGCCAAATTTCAGCTCGATTGGATGATTTCTTGATCGATTCGAACCAAGGGTCGAATCGATCCCAAAGTGGGCCCGGATCTCCAAATTTCGGCCATGTGGGCCCCCTGACGTACCAGAACTGGTCTCCCCTCATTTTAGGCGAAATATCAGCCTCCTACACCTATAAATAGAGCCCCTAGTCATTCAGAAAAGGGGTCGGAGAATTCTAAGTGTTAAAGAGCGCCCAGATTCTGCCAGATTTACTCCAGAACACCACCGCTACCTTAGATTGAGACTTAGCATATAATTTCAGTTGTACTACATTAGAAGAGATTGTAATCATCGAGTGAACATCAATAAAATTATCAACTTCAGAGTGGACGTAGGCAAGATCTCCGAACCACTATAAATCTCGTGTTTTTGTTCATTATTTCTGAATTGTGATACTCTGTTTGCTTAGATTTGAGATTTGTGTGTGAATATTGTTGATTTATATTCATATACTGGTGCTTTCACAACATTCGGGGTTTGTGACCAATTTTGGCGCAAACACGTTGGTGCTTTCACTGAGAACTGAACTCAGGAGTTCTATCCTTTGAAAGTTGATTCAAAAGGCTAAGAGATTCAGATCCGAAGAATCATGATAAGACAAACAAGTAAAAGGCAGAGGCCAGAGCGAAGTCAGCATGAAGGGAGTCAAGAGGCTTCCTCAGGAGCAAACCAAGCTTCAGTTTTCATCACTAGGGAAGAGATGGAGACAATGATGAAGAGACAGGAGGAAATGATCAAGAATTTGCTTCAACAGATTGGGCAACTTGGAGCGCAAAATCAAAGAACAACCAGGGCCCAGAACGAAGCAGGACCATCCAACGCAGCGCCGGAGCTGGGGGGCACACACTTAGGACATGCTGATCCGAACACGGGAAGAGAGACAAGGACATCCGAGCAACCTGACAGCGATAGAGGGATGAACGCTCAATCAGGGGGGCAAACACCTGAAAGCTCACACGGACTCGGGGGGCAGATCGAAGGCAGTGAACGAGGACTACAGCTTGGAGACAATGATAGATTGGCAGAGATGGTCAGGCGAGCAATGAGAGGAGGATTGGTAAACAGAGATCTTGAAGATGTGAACAGGAGTCCCTTTTCTCCTGCGATTAGGTTGGCTAGGAACCCACCAGAATTCAAACTGCCAACAGTAGAAGGGTATGATGGGAGGACGGACCCTGCGGTCCATCTAACGAGGTATATAAGGCACATGGAAGTGCCGGGGGCATCACAGGAAGTCATGGCCCGGTGCTTCCCATTGTATTTGACAGACATAGCAGCTTTATGGTTCAGACAGCTAGAGAGCGGCTCCATTGGGACATGGATCGATTTGATTGAGAAATTTATGAGGCAATTCAGAGTTCATATTTCGAGACCCAAGAATGTGATGAGTTTGGCAACGCTAAAGCAGAAAGCTGGGGAGTCTTTGAGGAATTTCTTGACACGGTTCAATGCGGCAGCAGCATCGGTGTATCGGCCAGATCCATCCATGGTTATGATGGCAGCTGTGTCCGGAGTAGCTGATGGCACGGAATTCAAGAATTCATTAACTAAGGATCCGCCAATGGATCTAGGAGAATTCTATCACGAGGCAGAAAAGTTTTTACGATTGGAAGACGCTAATGCTGAAAGAGAAGAAGGAGAGGGAATAGAAGTTTATGCACTTAAAGACAAAAAGCCTCTCGAAAATGATTCAGGCAAGGATAAAGGAAAACGAAAGGCTGAGGACAATGGTGACAGGTCAAAGCGACTGCGGAGAGAGCCCCGATTCACCACTTATTCAGAGCTGAATGAGAGTTTGGAGCGAATCTACCAAGATACACGAGAGCAAGTTCCCTACCGAAGGCCAATACGAAGGGACCCCACTGTTGACGAGAGAAAATCAGACAGATATTGCTTATTCCACGAACTAAATGGTCATAACACTAACGACTGTAGACATCTGAAGGATGAGGTGGAAGGGCACATCAGGAACGGTATGCTACTTCAGTATGTGAGGAGACGAGCTCCAGCGGTGGAGCCAGAGCGACCACCGTCTACATCAGCCAGGGGTGCCCCCGAGCCAGGACATCGTATGATTATCAATTAGTTGAAATAACGATGGACAAGTTGTAAACCTCTCACCAACACGGGTAAGTCATTTACACATGTGCGAGATCACGAACGGTCCATGGGCATGCTGTGAATGACTACTAACCCTATCGTTGTGGGAGTTTACACTTTGACATCCTTGCTTTGCTTTTGTTTCATCTTGATTTGAATATTTGAACTTGACTTTGTTTAACATTTCTGCTAAAGACTTATTTTCAATGAAAAAATGCTACTTGTGATTTCATAACGGCTAAGCCACTCACACATGTACGGGATCACGAACGGTCCCTAGGCATGCTCTGAGATGGCGATAAACCGTTGCAAGAAACAATCCGGGAATTCACCCGAACGCGAAACCTGGTATTGATGATACTAAGTCCCTCCCCGGGCACACTCAATTCGCCTCGAACGGCATCCGACCACGAACGGTCACAATTCGATCGCGAACGATTACACTTCGCCACGAACGGCACCCGACCTCGAACGGTCACCATTAGCCTCGAACGGCACCCGACCTCGAACGGTCACCAGTAGCCTCGAACGGCACCCGACCTCGAACGGTCACCGTTTGCCTCGAACGGCACCCGACCGCGAACGGTCACACTTCATCCAGTATAACATTCGATCACGAACGATCACACTCTGCCTCGTACGGCACTCGACCACGAACGGTCACAATTCACCTAATATGACATTCGATCGCGAACAATCACATTTTTGCCCCGTACGGCACGCGATCGCGAACGATCACATTCCTCTTTCCACGTCACCTAACTGCGAACGGTCATAGTTCTTCTAGAACGACACACGATCACGAATGGTCGCAACTCGTCTAGAACGACATCCGACCGCGAACGGTCCCATTTCATTATTTTCCATGAACGGCAACTGACCTCGAATGGTCACATATCATCTCAAATGACATACGGTCGTGAACGATCGTCATTCATGGTCAGGAAAGACTATCAATTTCTTTGCAGGTCATCAACAGGATACGAATATCCAGCTTATGGCATTACAAAACACACCTTCCTATCGCAAGGCGTGTTTTGGGGGGCAAATGTTATCCCGCCTTTTAGCAAGGCCGTGACACCAAAAAGTTGACTGGAGAACTAAAGACAGTTCGTCGTTAAAGTTCGTTATACACTGTTTCACCATGGATATCAATGAATTTTGTCCGAGTCCGGATCAGGCTGCAATTGATAAGACATGACAAGTAAAGCCATGCAAACCAACGTTCCAAGTTTGAAGTCAATCCGAGTTCGTACCCTCGAGATATCATCGATGCAAATTGGAGGAAATGACCTTGAGTTCGAATCCATAGGCAGAAACATACGTCGAATCCATCAAGCCAGAATACTTCGAATCCACAGAGCTACTTCGCCTCGTAACCTTCAGATTGAACACCTTCGTATCCATCTGGGCTCGATGGTTCGTATCCATCACTCAAACCCATGAAGACATCTTGCCTCGTACCCATCAGATACTCCGCTTCGAATCCATGAAGCTACTCCACTTCGTACCCATCAGATGCTCTGCTTCGAATCCATGCGAGGGTGGCGTGTTCGAATCGATTAAGTGCCTTCCTTCGACTCCATCGAAATGAATACCTTTGAACCCATCCTATTATGATGACTTCGAATCGATTGGCTGTAGCGTAATATAATTGATTCGAACGATCACACCTTCGAATCCATTCTCTAGAATCCCCTAAGTCAAGGCAGCAGAAAAGGTGGAGTCGACCCAGTCGTCTCGGAGTGAAAAGTGGATCAACCCAGGAAATGCGCACCACGTCATCGCAAAGGCGCGCGAGGCCATCGAGTCGAGCCTATCGATTTGAACGAATCGAGTCGAAGCAAGCGTGTCAACCAGGAGTGCAATCTTGAATCGATCATAACTCAAGTTCTACAAGTCCAAATGCCATGAAATTTTCACAGAAGCTTAAGCACATGATGAAGAATGTCCACGCCAAATTTCAGCTTGATTGGATGATTTCTTGATCGATTCGAACCAAGGGTCGAATCGATCCCAAAGTGGGCCCGGATCTCCAGATTTCGGCCATGTGGGCCCCCTGACGTACCAGAACTGGTCTCCCCTCATTTTAGGCGAAATATCAGCCTCCTACACCTATAAATAGAGCCCCTAGTCATTCAGAAAAGGGGTCGGAGAATTCTAAGTGTTAAAGAGCGCCCAGATTCTGCCAGATTTACTCTAGAACACCACCGCTACCTTAGATTGAGACTTAGCATATAATTTCAGTTGTACTACATTAGAAGAGATTGTAATCATCGAGTGAACATCAATAAAATTATCAACTTCAGAGTGGACGTAGGCAAGATCGCCGACCACTATAAATCTCGTGTTTCTGTTCATTATTTCTGAATTGTGATACTCTGTTTGCTTAGATTTGAGATTTGTGTGTGAATATTGTTGATTTATATTCATATACTGGTGCTTTCACAACATTTGGGGTTTGTGACCAATTTTGGCGCAAACACATGGAAATACCTTCGGATACTTACTACTTCCCGTTGAAGCGAACCTTTCCGAGATATCCTCAACCGTGCCTAAACCCAATCCCAACCATTTAATACTTCAAACAAGGGAAAGAGGCGGGTCCTCAAACAACCACTTAATACCTTCAATTCCCGAAGCAGGTCCTTCGTATTATGACCCATACCCCATGGAGACATCTAACTTTAATCCGACTATTCATAGGAACAGGTTGCGAGTTTAGCTGGGCAGATTTGGCCTGTAGAATTGGGACTAACCTCACGTCATCCGTAGTTACTTGTTATAGGCGATGCCTCACATCAGCTCCAAAGTCACACTATTGGTAGCCAGATTAGCTAGGCAGACTTCTGTGTGCTTTTGACTGACCTTGCATCCTTATAACTTAGTCATAATTCATAATAATCTCAAAAGATATTATCACATATCTCACCGTTACTCATTACTTTAGACCTTAAAAGAATTCCTTCGTAATTTACCTTAACAATCAATTACTTTCCTAAGAGGGATTTAATGATAATTATTACCCAATTAACCACGCAATTAATAAGTCATAATTATACGTTATTTACGCTAAGTTTACACACACACACACTTATTTATTTCTATGCGTGCGAAGATTACGCCCTAAACTAACTTTCAAATGTCAAATTTTCCAAAGTTATACTAATCTCATTTCCATAATAACATTTATAACATAAATCCAATATTCCAAAATCAAATCAATAGATTTGTACTTAGAATCACAATCCAACTGATTTTATATTAAAACAGTGGAGTAAAACAATAATAATGGAAACTTATAATTTAATTAATTTTATGCTCTATTCAACTTCTTTTACATGAAGGTAGACAATGGAAATTCTATTCAATTTGTAGAAATAGAATGTGCAAACAACGAACAAGAATTCATACCTTATACACCATTACTTAATCAAATCCCTTAATCAGATCCGAAGAAAAGAATAAGAAGTGGAATAGAAGGTAAAATACAAAAATTGTAAAATCCATACAAACTCCATTATTTTAATACAAAAAACTAAGATTCCAATCTAAGAATTGACGTTTCGCTTTGGGGGGATTTTAGGGATTTTTAATATGATGTTTTCGTAATCCAAAATTCCCTAAGGCATATATCAAATCCAAACTATACTATTCAATTGCTAAAATATAAAAACTAAGATTTCCACTCACAATAGATCCTTAGCTCTTCCTCTTTTAGATTTTTCACGCCTCCAATAATCTCTTCAGATCTTCTCTTTTAGATATATATAACAAGGGATTTGTATATACTGATTAGATTCAAAAATTGTGGGATTGAAGGGAATAGAATTACAAAAAAACGATAAACATGTAGAATTTCTTACCTGAAACCCTAAAGAATTTTTTGAATCTTTGAAGAGAGAGACTGATAGAGCTTCGCTTGGTTCCCAAAATAATTTGTGAACAAAAGTAAGGGAGCTAGGCTCATCCAATTAAGGTACCTATTACACGTACTGATTTCGGCATTATAAAAAATTATATTTTATAAATGATTTAAACATATTTATATAGTTATAAATATATACATATTGTTAATATTTTATATTTATGTGTGTGTGTGTGTATAAATAAATATATGTATTTTTAGGCTCATCCAATTAAGATATTGGCAGATAAGCCCTTGAAACGGGTATTGTATCGACCCGAGACATCGGGATGGCTTCTAAAGTGGAATATTGAGCTGAGCCAATATGATGTGACTTACCATCCCCAAAGAGTGATTAACAGACATGCACTGGTAGACTTCATCGCCGAGTTCACTATTCGAGATGATGAGGAGGAGGACATAATGGTCACGGTATTCCACTAGAAATTGTTCGTTGATGGTGCGTCAGATGAATTCTGCTCAGGAGCAGGAGTTATGCTTGAAACTCCCGAAGGATGATCAATCTGTTATGCACTGAAGCTGGAATTTCCTTCCACCAACAATGAGGCAAGATACGAAGTGTTGAAAGCAGGATTGAAGATTGCAATGGAGTTAGGAATAAAGACTTTGCATATCTAGAGTGACTCCCAACTAATCGTCTACCAAGTCAGAAAGGTGTATCAAGCTAAGGCGCAAAACTTGCCCCTTACTTGTTGAAATCTTGGGAGTTGATTAATGAAATTGAACACTATACGATATCTCATAATCCGAGAGAGGAGAATATGAAGGCTGATTCCCTAACCAAGCTAGCCAGTTCCGGAGAAGCACCGCCAATGTGATTGGTTCCAGTAGAAGTGTTAGCTGCTCCTAGCATAGATCAAATGGACATTGATTAGGTTCCGGAGACTAAAAAAGAGGAAGGGTCATGGATAACACTTATAAGGGACTATCTGCTCAAGGGGATACTCCCTAGAGATTGGAATAAAGGAGAGAAGCTTCTTCGAAAGGCGCCACGATTCATAATACACGACGGAGTGCTAGTCTTTAGAGGACTCTCCTCCCTCTTGCTTAGAAGTGTAACCAAAGATGAAGCTCGAAAAACCCTCATATAAATTCATGAAGGAGGCTGCAGTGACCATACCAGGGCCAGACGTTGATGAAGAAGACACTACGCTACGAATATTTATGGCCAACAATAAACCGAGATGCAACAGACTACACCATATAGTGTGACCAATGCCAGAGATTCTCAAAGATTCTGAGAGCCCCATCTTTAGAACGTACACAAATGGTCAGTCCCTAGCCATTTGCTATCTGGGTAATTGACATAATCGACATACTACCAATAGTAGAAGGAGGAGCCAAATACACTATCTTTGCAATTGATTACTTTACAAAATGGGCTAAAGCAGAACCGCTTGCCACGATTTCTACTAAGAAAGTAATTTATTTTGTAATGAAAAATAATATCTGCAGGTTTGGAGTATTGTAGGAAATTATCACGGACAATGGGACTCAGTTTGAGAGCGTTGAGTTCAAGGGCTTTTGTAGGTATTATCGAATGGAGAACTTTTCCACGGTAGTGCACCCACAAGAAAATGAGCAAGTAGAGGCAGTGAACAAAATCATCAAATTCACTATAAAGAAGCGGCTGACTAGAGCTAAAGGCAATTGGGTTGATGAGCTTCCACTTGCACTATGGGCTTATAGGATAACGCACAAATCTACGACCGGGCACTCATCATTCGCCTTGGCATTTGGGTTAGAAGTTATGATCTTAATGAAACTGGAAGTCCCTTCTCATTGTAGAAGACACTTCAGTTAGAGAGAGAATGAATAGCTACTGCTCGAGTCCCTCGACCAAATCGATGAGAATCGAGAAGAAGTCGAACTGAGGGTCGTTACTCATCAGAAAAGAGTGGCTCGCCACTTCAACGCCAAGGTTCACAACCATACTTTTGAAGTGGGAGATCTTGTTGAAACGAATCTTCTCGGGTGCAAGAGCAGTTGGCCCAAACGGGGAAGGACCTTATGTGATTGACTAGAAGCTTGGAGACGGAACATTCAAGTTGGCTGAGGTAGATGGAGTTCCCATCCCACGTTCTTGGAATAGTGACTCGCCTACGGCACTACTATATCTAGTTTTCCTTATTTTCGCAAATAAGCCATCTAGGGATACTAGGGGCACTGTAAGAGAAAGGACTTACCATCTCTTCTATTTATCAATAAAGTTATCTTCTTGAACCAACAGAACTGTATTCTCGTAAGCCAAACCGCCGTGTCGATGGGAAAATAGACTTAAACCAGCGGATTGACTAGGAAAATTGATCCTAACTTTGGGAGAACCGACATTGCTCTGAAAACGTCGGGAAGGTTCAACTACTAAGTTGATAGGAAATATCGACTCAAACCGCAGGATTGATAAGAAAAATCGATCCCAAACTTTCGAGAACGACGTTGCTCCGGCAACATCGTGAAGGTTCAAACTGCCGAGTCGAAGGGGAATATCGACTCAAACCACCGAATCGATGAGGAAAATCAATTCTAACCTTCTGAGAAACGACATTGCTCTGACACATTGGGAAGGTTCAAAGCCGTCGAGTCGATAGGAAAATCGACTCAAACTGCCGGATCGACGGTGAAAATCAATCCCTGCATTTTAAGTACCGGTGTTGCCCTAGCAACTCTAGGAAGCTTCAAACCAACGAGTCAACCGAGAAATTGACTCAAACCTCTTATAACTTGACATCTCCTGGAGAAAGGCGAAGCTTGGAGATAGGCGACGTCAAAGAAAAGTCCAAGGAGTTAAGTTGTACATGTACAAGTTTCCGAAGATAGATACTGCTAAATAGCCGAGATCTCAACACTGAACTTGGAAGAATATGTTTTGATGAAAGATGATGACGATGCATCTTTACGTACACACATCCATAATGACATTGGCTAATGATGTCAACTTTGAAGAATTTGAATGTAGCTAAGGAATTGGTGGCATAAAAAATATAATGCTTGGAATCAAGCAACAGAGTCAATAGTTCCCAGTGACAGGAACTATCACACGAACCAGACTGGGTGCAACTAAGCGAAGTGTTCAGGATGTTAAATCTCTCATAGATGTATGCATCTTAACATTCGGCCCTGTGCATAGGGGTGCGCACATCAATACTTGGTCAAAAATAATTCGACCGAGTTTGAGTAGGAATAACCACAGAGTTGGTTGAAAACACAGTTCTGTTGTGTCAAATAGAATACTTTGGTGATCAAAAACCAAGCTAAGTAATGGAATGTACCAGAGCAATTGCAGGGATATTATTTACATGCGTAGAGTTGCGGTAAATAAACAAAATGCACAGAAATAGAAGTATATAATATAGAAAATTGTAGTACAAGTAATCATATTATATACAAAGACAGTTAAACATGAACAAGCATAGTACATGAAATGCAGAAAGTATACAAGAGAGATTGCAAAGGTAAAGAAAATCATTTATTACTACTGAAATCTTTTATGTATAGGGCAAACAGCAGGGTCGTGACCATACAATATCGGCATGTTTCAGACAAAAAAAACAAGATATAGACTCAATCTTGACTATATACCAAAACCAAATGCTCAATCAACACACTATTGAGTCTTCTACTTCTTGCCGCCTCAGCTGCCTTTACACGTTTTACCCAAATGGGTCTTGAGATTATCTCTCCCTTTGGGTTTCCGACCAAGAGGAGAACTTCCTTCTAAGTGAGCGGACTCCTTACTAGTAGTGGAAACAGGCTCCCTGATCTTGATGACAAGATCCCTAGTGTGCTTCAGTGGCCTGACCTTGAATGAGGGAACTTTATACTTTGGACTTGACAGTTTTGAGGATGCAAGCTTGGTGGTCCTGAGCTCTTTCTTCAATGTGACCTTTTCTATGTCCTTCCTTAATCTCTTGGTTATTGTTGTTGGAACTGGACTAGCCCGCAGCGGAAGTTATGGGTAAATTTCAAATTTTTTACCATATTGGATCTTTATTGGGCCTATGAAGTCTAACTAAATTAGAACATTTCTAAATTTCATTTACATAAAATCATTTATTTTATATAAATTCAAATATATTAAGATATGAAATTAATTTTATTTGATTTAGTTTATACATAAATGTATTATATACATATATGTGTGTGTGTGTGTATGAGTGCATGCGTAACATAATAATCCGTGAAAGGTATAATATGCCCATGTAGATGTTTGGATTTACATCGCAAAAGACATATTAGCTCATTTTGTATGTCATGTATATTGTCCAAATATGTGCATGTATATGTGTTATAAAATACACACACACATATGTATGTATAAATATATTATATATAATATATGAACATAAAACATTTATATATAGATATATATATATATAGAAAGAGAGAGAACAATTATTAAAAATTATTTATAATTCAAAATTAACTTAGTTTTGCAAACATAATAATTTTAGTATTTTAATTTGTATATATTATGAATAAAATAATGTTTTCATCAATAAATAATTAACGTAAATTAATCTATTAATGAAAATTAAAAGTTTATAATGTGAGAAAATCTGGGATCATAAAATAAAGCTTAGAAAAAATCTAGAGATTTTTCAAAGTTGAAATATTATATTTTAAAAATCAAATACATTGACTTCAGCAATAATTATTTAATATAAAATAATATATTATTAAAAATTCAAATTTTAAAATTTTAGAAATTCTAGGATCATGAATGAAAGATTATGAAAAATTTTGAAGAATTTTTCAATTTACTTATTATTTTTAATAAATCATAAACAATTTCTTCCGAAATAATATTAATTATTAAAAATAATATACTTTATTGAAAAAATCCTAATTTTTTCTATACGTTTCTGGAATGATATAATATTTAAAAAAATATAGAATTGAAATTTTAATGTAATAATTATTTTATGGATAATAAACAATTTAAAATTCAATAAATGTTAATTTAAAAATATGAATATATGTATGATAATTAATTATTGAATTTGTAAATTCATATTATATATAAGTAAGTGTACTAAATTTTTTAAATCATATATATATCTTATATATAAATATATGCTATTATGAGAGAGAAATATACACTAATATAAATATATGTATGTATGTATGTATATTTGTATATATGTATATATGTATATACGTGTGTGAGTTTATTAATAAATATATATAAAACAGTTATTAAAGACAAAAATTGATTTTTTACAGTAAACGACAATTGTCTCTACATAAATCAAAAAGTATAATAAACAAATTATGCACATAACCAAACTGATTTGTGACAACTACATCTACTTACAAAATCTCACCTAACTAAACATATAGCGGCAATATATTTAAACAGATATGAAATTGATCATTATAGGATCATAGAATATAATTTAATTACTATAATATGAATTAAAATCACCAATTTAATGATGCCTTTGAATCCACATTGAAGAAATGACTTCCCTTCCTTTTATTGTTCTTGATTCGTCAGATTGCAAGTCCGGAATCACCGACCTCTAACTATCGAATAGTATTATTTTAATTTGAAATATATTAAGAATTTTGGAGTGGGTTGAGAGCTTTGTTTTAACCAGCAATGTAGAAGGTAATGTCGGCCAAAATAAGGTTAGTAATTATTTTAGAGATACATACATACATACATACATACATACACACACGCACGCACGCGCGCGCGCACGCGCACACACACACGCGCGCGCGCACACACACACACACATATATATATATAGGGTTGTATTAGAGAGAAATAAGGAAAACCTTTTTACCCATTCTCACTTGATCTCAAACCATTATCTCCAAGCCAATTCCCTATGTTTTAGCCACCCCTAGACCTTCCCAAAACCGAAATTTTACAGCCCTAATGATGGGCTTTAAACCCATCTAAGCCTAAGTCAAAATACTATGCAATTAAATCTAATTTAATCGCTTGTCAATATTGTATATGGATCGACATATTTATAACTATTATAAATATATATAAAATTATTTATTTCTCAAATCATATTCAAATTTTAAAATTAATATTTCATAAATATTAATTAATTTATAACAATTATAAAATAATTAAATCGTTCGGTCTTAAGGGAATTCATCATTTCGGTTGTGTAACTCTTGGGTGTAAATTTGGTCAGCGATTAACATCGAACTATTCTAATGTTAGCGTTCACACGTCACTTAGCAGGTGGTGTGACATTATGGCCAAATTTATCGCTTACTCATTTTTGGTAAAATCCAATTTTAGTTTAATAATCGTTACCCGGTTGTGACATTTGTTTACACCAATTTTCTTCGTCAAAACTATATCACTTCGGACTTATGGAATTTGCTAATGGTCAAAATTCCAACCTCATCCACATTCAACTTTATAGTCCAAATACAAAGTCCTTGTTTCAATAATAACAATTATTATTAACCGAAATGCTCTGGCTAGAGACTTTGACTTTGAGTTGACTTGAGTTAACCGTGATACAAACCGCATATAAATGAGGAGACGAATCCTCTCTTGAATAGTGCTACACTTACAATACTTGCACTCGACCCAACTATAGCCACTAAATGGACGCCATGCCATGATTTGGCTATAATCAAAGCGAAGCTTTCATATTGAAGATTCACAGTATTCTCTAGTCGAGAGAGCTGTGTAAATCAGTCACATCGATATTTTCTGTTTGACCTTAGTTATATTAACCAACAGAAAACTATTGAGTGAGTCATTCCACAATTATCCAATAACTATTAGTATGTAACCCCTAGGTGCCCCCAGCAGTCATGAGTAATACACTGCCCAACATTTGGAGAGCGTTACGTACTCCAGTCTCAACAGATACATCGATTTTCTAGTCTCGATGCATCTTGACTAGGAACATTTAAAATGGTATATTTGTTTCGTTGTGATAAATTACTCACGGTTACAACACTTTGTAACTACTATCACAAAATATACCATTATGGATTTTTCTATTCAATATACTTTTAATTAAGTTAATTAATTAATATAATCACATTATATCAAGTATATAATAGGAAGAAAATACCTTTTATTTCGAACAAGATTGGTCAACGAGTTAGATATATGTACCAAATTACATAATTGCCCTTAGGGCATACCCCTAACTCTATTAATCTCACACTTGCACTTGTGGTCAATTATGGAATCTAATTCCAACTTCTCTAATCATTTTTCTCAAAACCAATTAGGTTAGTCTTTTAGTTAATGGGTATGCTGTTATGTTTTAAATAACTACTTTGTCGATTAACACTCTCTGGCACTGATAAACTGCCTTTATCATGTGGAACGATTCGAAGTATGTCTTTCGACTTCTAGTGAGCTTTAAGTTCTATCATGACCAATTTCATGACATTGTTATCTAATAACAATATTATGGGATTCTCAACATTTAGAATCACCTTTGGCTTAATTATAAATTTGTGCATTTGTATCTATATACATTGGTTTATTGTAGCGCTATTCAAGTTAATGTTCTCAACATTTCGTTGAATCGACCACAATTACCTTTATTTTGAAACATTTTCAAATTAAAGATTTTAACTTGAATTTTATCATTGTCTTGTTATACTCAATATCACTTATAAAAGTTTGTGTCCAAATGTTCCATCATAACGAGTTCGTTGTTTCTATACAATTCTCTAGTATTTCATAAATATGCGAGAACACCTCAAACAACCATTTAGTGATATCAATTTGGATTTTATATTTGCTCCATGTATCAAATACATAAACAAAACACAATATCATACACAACATAACCTATATGATAATTCCTATTGCTAATGCATAAGGAATCCAACTTACATGTTCTCTTTTTAATAGGGTGCTCTTGTATATCGTTTTGGGACAATCCCTATATCTTTTATACTCACCATAAAAGACATCATTTACAATCCAAAATTGAGTATTAAAACAACTAAAGTTGATTTTAATACAAGCATATTGTTAAAATCAACAACGTGTTGTTTACTTATAGTTTAGAAATATCAATGTACCTTTTAACGTTCATTCTTACGAACACACGCTTCCTCTACACTTTGATTGAAAATCATAATATTTGATATTTCTATCAAAAAACTTATTCAATCTTGATGTTTATAAAATGATACATTCGTATCATTTCTTGGATCACATCCAAAGACTCACAAACCCAATATCGCTCCCACTGACTTTGAGGCATTTTTGGTTAATATGTGTAAATGGCTTACTCTAAATCATTATTTAGAATTTTCTGTTTCAATACATAAGTACCAAACACTAAGTCTTATCGAGCGATAATTTTGTGAGTAAATCTGAATTAACTTGAGTATGTTGAATACCGAACATGTTATGCTAATTTCAACAATTGAAATTTGCGATATTATTCTTATAAACATTGCTAATTTAATTTCAACCACATTAGTCTTTCCAATAAAGACACAATCTCGGCCGATGGATCACATCTCTTTGGTTACGACCCACAAAATCATATTTTGATAGCGTACTTGGAATTCTTTTAGATTTGCGCATCATACCATATAGAGTCAACAATCTTAATGGTTTAATTGAACAACCAAGGGTATTGTATATTTTCGACATTAATAAGAAACTCACAGTTTCTCTTCCATGTATGAGAATACTTATTAGACATTCTAATGCTATGTGTTCATTTAGGTTAGTTAATTTCACTTCATCTCATATAATCAGTTCTATCTATGGATCGGATCCAATTCCATTTAATTACCAAAAATTTCTCAAAGAAATTCCTTCACGATGAAGTTAATAACAACAATTGTTTCTTAGTGAAAATAGTATATGGATTCATAAACGCTTTATGAACCTTTTATTTATAAAACTGAAATTATGTTCAAAACATAAATGTGTCATTTGATGACAGACCTTTCCAAAAAACTTTTTGGAGATTCATACAAGATCCAGCATGAACAATTATTACGTGCAATATTTTGACTCGCACAACGTGCCAACTCCTTGGTCTAGGATATGTTGGGATTTCTTACAAACCCTTATCTTGTATGATTTTGTAAACTGTTGTTTAGATGAAATAATATCAACCTTGTGTACTAATCTTAAGTACATGACCTTATAGAAAGAAACTAACTCAACTTCACTCACAATTAATCGTAAATTGTCCAACAATGTCTGATTACTCCTTATCGATGCATCATTATGTATCACATGGAGGAGTGACTTTTGAGATTGAATCTATATTCATTCTTAGGTACATTTGGAACTCTTTCCAATATACTCACTTATTCGACCAAATCAAATCATTTTATTCTATTGCATGTTATTTTATTTACTTTTCTTCTATATTTTATGATTTTATCATAAACTTACTACTTGTGTATCCAATACATATGTACATGTTGGTAATAAATCATCGATGAATATAACAAAGTATGTGGAACCCTTTTGGTATTAATAGACTTGTAATTGCATACATCAATATGTATTAATTCAAAGAGTTCATCAACTCTTATGATGATCCCACTGAATGGGTGCATAGCCATTAATTGTTTGAGATATAATTAACCTGTATCATATGATTCATAATCATACGGTAAAATTATTTCTCAAAACTACGGCTTAGTCTATAATTCCAAAATAACTATAAATAATATTATACACATATGTATTTTTTGTTGCATCACTTTTACTATGAAAACAAATTCCATAATATAGTTCTATTTCATAATGAATATTCATAATACTCATATTGAAATATAGTTATATCTATTTTTTAGTCAATACCAAAAATAAACATTATTTCACAAAAAATGTTCGGTACATTTTACGAAAACAATTTTCGTAATTTGATGCAAGCATTAGGTGCTATATGGCATGCTCCCACTATTTCCGCCATTACTATAATAGCGTACTAAATTTAGGAGTCCACCATTCACTTAATTAATATTGTTTACTTATTTCATATGCTGCAAATAGTTTATAGTGGAGAGTTCTTTGATCAAATATCTTGAACTCAAAGAAATAAATGTTATAGAAAACAATTTTCTATATGAAAATACATTTCGGAATATAAATCATATTTCATATTCCAATATTAAGTATCAATTAGTATTACAATTCTTGTTTCCAATGTTTCTCAATAAAGCAGAAGTGACTATTCATTCTCTTCATTCCAACTTTACCTTAAATTACATATATTCTTATACATTTGTTTTTCTTTCAAATGGTCAAACTATTCAAAAGAAAACCTTACTACAATATCATAACAAACCTTTTACAAAAGCGAATTCGATTATTCTTAACATTTAAGACATCAAATATGTTGCACTTTATGTAAACCGATCAAGATGACATTTCAACGATCGGGTTAATAGATGTATCTCGTAGTTTATGGTCTTGTGTTACATTAACACAATATGATCCTTTTGAAATCATTCAAGTTGAATACACGATCTTAAAATAATGTTTATTGGCTTACTTCGAATTAACTAACTTCATCGAAATATTGCACCCCACAAACTATGACTATTCACCATATAACATTTATATGTGAAAGTACATGGATAAAATATCCATAGTCTTGAATTGCATTTAGAGTTAAAAAACTCATGAAATGTAATACACGGTCTAAACCAAATAAACATATAAGTGACCAACTTACGAATGTATTAAGTAGTTGAAATTAGGCACTTGCATGGGTATATAAACATTATATAACATGCAATTAGAATTATTAGTAAGTATATATTATATTTCCATTTGTCAACTTTCAATTCAGCTTGTTTATATATGTTAACTGACAAATGTTTTATCAATCATATTAAATGCACAAATTTATCATTATAGATAATTATAACATTATATAGCATATGTTCTTACAATATTAGAAAGGTTAAATGTTATCATTTCACTTTTCTAATAATGCTCTCACTAGTCTTTTATGTTTCTCCAAACCCTAAGATGAAACATAGAAGTCTTACAACTTCACTAGTGGGTGTTAGGACTCGTTTATTTTGGTATTCTGACCTTGAGTTTTCTCAACAAATCATAGCCCCACAAACGATGGATAACTCCTTATCGGTTGTATCACATACAACTCCTAACCCATTTTTCCTTGTTCTAATCTCATTTTGACCTTGAGTTTGCTCAACAAATCGAAAGAGATTATTCACTCATACCTACCGTATCGTGATGGCCTAAGTATAGTATATGTACCTTGAGTTTGCTCAACAAATACATATAGTTATCTTACCTCATCTGTTCAATATATTAATAATACTACACATAACATCCCTAGCTTGAGTTTGCTCAACAACTAAGGAGTATGTAAGTAATTTATTAATATATATATGATAGAGGACAACATTATATTGAAGATTCATAATCTTCAATATATATAATGAGTGATATCGACTTATAGAATAATATATTTCTTATGAAATACCCCAGCGATTCAAGTGTCAAACACATCAGAAATCACGGTATATGTACATTTACATATGTATATATTTCTCAAGTCTATTTGGGTTTCTTTAATGTTCCACATTTAGTTTATACACATATTATATAAGTTTTATTGTTATATAACTTTTTATTTCATATTACTTATATGATAGTCTTACTTATAATATATCATTAATTAAATCTTATCGAATTAATTTTTAATCAATTAACTCTTTAATTAATTTTAAATTAGTATTCCAATATAATTTTATATTGGACATATCTACTATTTATAGTGTATACTATAACCTTTATAGTGTAACACACATATATCATATATGTGTGTATTTTATTTAATTAATTGACCTTTAATTAATTTATTCAATTAAACAATTTTTATTAAAATTTATTAATTTCAAAATTTATCTTGTATACGTACATGTATATTTATGTTATGTTAAACATTTTAAAATAACATAACATATATCAACATATATAATACATGCATATATGCATTAATTAATTTATTTTATTAATCTTATTAATAAATTTAAATTTTGAAATTATTATATAAATATTTTCAAACATTTTGACAATATCATTATCCTTTCAAACATTTTGAAAACTTATGAATTATTATAATTTTTATAATAAACATGTTTTATTTTAAATTTAAATATTAAATTTAATATCTTTAACATTAATTTTCAAAACGATTTTGAAAATTAGCCCAAGGTCCAAATTAAGTTGGGCCTTTTCTATTAGGGGCAATCTTTGGGTTCAATTCACCTTTCGGGCCAGGCCGGTAACCAGGTAGGATAAGGTACTTGATTACCCAATTCCAATCCTAGACATTACCTTTCTAGACACCGTACTAAGTGGGCAAGCTTAATTAGTTAGCCCTAATATGACTAATTTAGACCGCATAGGCTATTGGGCTCCGATAGCATTGTTGGAACAAGACCAGCCCGCAGCGGAAGTTATGGGTGAATTTCTAATTTTTTTTACCCTATTGGATCTTTATTGGGCCTATGAAGTCTAACTGAATTAGAACATTTCTAAATTTCATTTAAATAAAATCATTTATTTTATTTAAATTCAAATATATTAAGATATGAAATTAATTTAATTTGATTTAGTTTATACATAAATGTATCATATACATACATACATACATACATACATACATACATACATATATATATATATATATATATGTGAGTGCATGCGTAACATAATAATCTGTGAAAGGTATAAAATGCCCATATATAGTTGTTAGGATTTACATCGCAACAGACATATTAGCTCATTTTGTATGTCAAGTATGTTGTCCAAATATGTGCATGTATATGTGTTATAAAATACACACACACATGTATGTATAAATATATTATATATAATATATGAACATAAAGCATTTATATATAGATAAATATATATAGAAAGAGAGAGAACAATTATTAAAAATTATTTATAATTCAAAATTAACTTAGTTTTGCAAACATAATAATTTAGTATTTTAATTTGTATATATTATGAATAAAATAATGTTTTCATCCATAAATAATTAACATAAAATAATCTATTGATGAAAATTCAAATTTTACAATTTTGGAAAATTTAGGATCATAAAATAGAGCGTAGAAAAATCTGGAGATTTTTCAAAGTTGAAATATTATTTTCAAAAAAACAAATACATTGATTTCGACAATAATTATTTAATATAAAATAATATATTATTAAAAATTAAAATTTTAAAATTTCAAAATTTCTAGGATCATGAATGAAAGGTTGTGAAAAACTTTGAAGAAATTTTCAATTATATTATTAATTTAAAAAAATCATAAACAGTTATTTTGAAATAATATTAATTATTAAAAATAATAAACTTTGTTGAAATTATCCTAATTTTTTTCTATACGTTTCTGGAATGATATTATTTAAAAAAAAATATAATTGAATTTTTAATGTAATAATTATTTTATATATAATAAACAATTCAAATTCAATAAATGTTAATTTAAAAATCTGAATATATGTATGATAATTAATTTTCGAATTTGTAAATTCATATTATATATAAATAAGTGTACTAAATTTTTTAAATCATATGTATATCTTATATATGCATATATGCTATTATGAGAGAGAAATATACACTAATATATATATATGAATTTATTAATAAATATATATAAAACAATTATTAATGACAAAAATTGCTTTTGCACAGTAAACAACATTTGTTTATACATAAATCAAATAGTATAAAACAATTACGCACATAACCAAACTGATTTGTGACAACTACATCTACTTACAAAATCTCACCTAACTAAACATATAGTAGCAATATATTTAAATATGAAATTTCCCATTATAGGATCATAGAATATAATTTAATTACTGTAATATGAATTAAAAGTACCAATTTAATGATGCCTTTGAATCCACATTGAAGCAATGACTTCCGTTTCTTTTATTGTTCTTGATTCGTCAGATTGCAAGTCCAGAATCACCGACCTCTAACTATCGAATAGTATTATTTTAATATGAAATATATTTTAGAATTTTGGAGTGGATTAAGAGCTATGTTTTAACCAGCAATGTAGAAGGTAATGGTGGCCAAAAAAAGATTAGTAATTATTTTAGAGATACTTACATACATACGTACATACATACATACATACATACATACATACATACATATATATATATATATACATAAATAAATATATATATATACATTTACATACATACATATATATATGGTTCTATTAGACAGAAACGAGAAAAACCTTTTTACCCATTCTCACTTGATCTCAACCCATTATCTCCAAGCCAATTCCCTATATTTTAGCCACCCCTAGACCTTCCCAAAACTGAAATTTTGCAGCCTAATGATGGGCTTTAAACCCATCTAAGCCCAAGCCAAAATACTATGCAATTAAATCTAATTTAATCGCTTGTCTATATTGTATATCGATCGATATATTTATAACTGTTATAAATATATATAACATTATTTATTTCTCAAATCATATTCAAAATTTATAATTAATATTTCATAAATATTAATTAATTTAATTAATTTATAACAATTATAAACTAATTAAATCGTTCGGTCTTAAGGGAATTCATCATTTCGGCTGTGTAACTTTTGGGTGTAAATTTGGTCAGCGATTAACATCGAACTATTCTAATGTTAACGTTCACACGTCACTTAGCAGGTGGTGTGACATTATGGCCAAATTATCACTTACTCATTCTCGGTAAAATCCAATTTTAGTTTAATAAGCTTTACCCGGTTGTGACATTTGTTTACACCAATTTTCTTCGTCAAAACTATATCACTTTGGACTTATGGAATTTGGTAACGGTCAAAATTCCAACCTCATCCACATTCAACTTTATAGTCCAAATACAAAGTCCTTAGTTCAATAATAACAATTATTATTAACCGAAATGCTCTGGCCAGAGACTTTGACTTTGAGTTGACTTGAGTTGACCGTGATACAAACCGCATATAACTGAGGAGATGAATCCTCTCTTGAATAGTGCTTCACTTCCAATACTTCCACTCGACCTAACTTTAGTCACTCGATGGACGCCATCCCATGATTTGGCTATAATCAAAGCAGAGCTTTCATATTGAAGATCCATAGTATTCTCAAGTCGAGAGAGTTGTGTAAATCAGTGACATTGATATTTTCTGTTTGACCTTAGTTATATTAACCAACAGAAAACTATCAAGTGAGTCGTTCCATAGTTATCCAATAACTATTAGTACGTAACCCCTAGATTCCCTCAGCAGTCATGACTAATACACTGCCCAACATTTGGAGAGCGTTACGTACTCTAGTCTCAACGGATACGTCGATATCCAATCTCGGTGCATCTTGACTAGGAACATTTAAAATGGTATATTTGTTTCGTTGTAATAAATTACTCACGGTTACAACACTTTATAACTACTATCACAAAATATACCATTTATGGATTTTTCTATTAAATATACCTTTTATTAAGTTAAGTAATTAATATAATCACATTATATCAAGTATATAATAGGAAGAAAATACCTTTTCGAACAAGATTGGTCAACAGTTAGATATATGTAACAAATTACATAATTGCCCCTAGGGCATACCCCTAACTCTATCAATTGTTTCATGATCGATCAGGTCGGAAGCACCAGTGGTAAAAACATCCTCCTTCTCTGAGACATAAATGTCCTCCAAGCTCTCTAAAGCGGCGATCTTCCGAAATCAGGACCTACGTCGGAACTGGAGTTTGGGGAGGCAATTGAGGTTGACCTACAAGTTGAAAAAAAGTGATAAAGTTTAATGATGAATTCTTATGAGAACTAGAGTTTCTCGAAGTTTGGAAAAACAAAAGATGTACTTGTAGCAGGATCCCGTAGGGATCCAACGAATTCACCTGCTTCTGTCCTAAGTTCCTCGGGATAGGCCACGACGGGAGGAATGTATTTTTCATGAGGAGTACCCATTAATGAAGCTGGATAAACACGAGTGGATGCAGAGCTAACTCCTATAGAAATATAGATGGTTATTGCTAGCTCTTGAGATTTGGAAGTGGATGTTTCACCCTGACTCGAAAAGCTCGGGCCAGCAAGAGCTTTGGTAGCATTAGCAGCATCTTCGGCAATGATAGCTATTTTAATGGGAAGAGATTCAATATCTTCAGCGTCAAGATACACGACCATCAGTTCCTCTTCGGAGCGATAGTCTCCAAGTTCCGTAGATATATGTAGCACTTCCTTCCAAGCTCCAGCAAGCGCCTCATGATAATCATTCTTTAACCATCGCAGGTTCTTGAACATGACAACATTAGTATAAAAGTACAGCATGTTGGCATTAAGGTCATCCAGGATCTTGGACTTCTTATCTTGAAGCTCTTTGAGCTATTGCATTGACATTTCAAGCTCAAAGTCGCTGCGGAGCTTTGCCGTAGATAGCTCGTCCACCACCTTAGAGAGTTTCTTCTTTTTGTCAATAAGCTTTTGATTCTCCTTACGGAGTCTAGTGAGTTTAGTGGCTTGCTCAATAATGGTAAAATCCTAGGCCAAGATGGTTTGAAGCTTCCTCTATAACTTAGCACCCTCATCTTTGGATTGTTGCACGTTACCATTTCAGTTTGCTCATGAGCATAGACTGTCGATGCTTGCTTTTTGTTTCTGTGCAAGATCCCTCTCTCTCTCTCTTGTAACCTTGAGCAAATCATCCTCCTGCTCCTTAAGCATTCGCTCGAAGGCAGCTCTCTTGGACTCGAAGGATTAGATGTTTGTATAGCTTATCTTGATAACTTCAAAGAGAGCTGTGCATAGTTTTTTCCATTTATTCCCTTCGTCGACACCCCGCTCAACGTTCTTTCGACTTTGCATCACCACCTCCTTCGGCATGTTTGAGATATCTTGATCGAATTTAACACCGTGTAGAAAGAGATTAGGGAATGTCATCGATAAACATGGAGGACCGGTTGGAAGAGTAAATGAGGGAGCAGAGATTTCCCTAGAGGTAGGTGGGACGGTCATAACCATTGCTTGGGAGACTGGAGCTTGCTAGGTAGAAGAAGTTTGAGATTTTGTATGAGATGGAATATCTACAGAAGTAGGCCCGTGACGCTCAGAGGAATCTCTAAGGCACTTAGCAAGGTCGCGGGATAGCTCACCTTCAGTGTCTCTCTTCTTTCTCTCCTTATCTCTCTCCCACTCCTGCTCTCTATCAGCCCTACTAGCCTCATTGTACTCATGGTCTTTTCGTGTTCTCCTTTCTTCCTCAGATTCATAGCGATGCAGCGGGTTTGGATTAGGAGTTCAGCCTCTGTACTCGTTGTCATGGCAGCATAACTTTTTGTAATATCTACGGCCCACGAAACCTAAAACAGAGCGAAAAGCAAAGTTAATAGTGAAACTATGAAGCTAGATTCAATGCAAGACTAAGTGTCCATGATCATGGTGAAGTGTATGTTGCCAATGACCCTTAAGTACTCTACCAACCAAATTGGCAAGGAGTTAAAGTGGGGCTCTTTCCACCTTCGCTTACAAAGCCCACCGGCGAAAGAGAGAATTCTAGATCGACATCCCCTAGAATGTCGCTAACAATGAAGTTGATCTCACTACTGTCACTTAAGCCGATGACAATGTTTCCAATGGGGCAAGATCGAGGCAAAATCTCTACTAAAAGCAACACAGATTGGTCACTAACTACTTCAGAAGTTTCAATGGCCATGTGTTCCGGAGGATTTGAGCTGGGGAGATCATGGCTCATCCGGGGCGATGCTCCAAATGATCCATCCCCTTCCTCGCTAACATGGTATTCGCTATCATCATCATCAGAGTCCTCTCCTTCCTAGTCCTCCACCATTGGCTCTTTGCCTTCTCTTCTTGCAACTGGTTATCTTCCTCTGGAATCGGCGACATTATGGTTGCTTCACCCCATCTCTCGGGACATCTTCTCCTCTGAACTCTTGAGTCACTCTTTCAAGGATCTCTTCTACATGTGCCTCACCAGAGGGACCCTCTACTTTCCCCAGAACATTCTCGTCAGAGCTACGAGTGGGGGCAGAGGAATTGGTGTAAGCCCTAGGGCCGCATGCTTTCAAAACTCAGTAACGACATATCTATACTGGCAAAGCAGACCAAACTGCCTTAGATTTTTGTTCGTAAGGGGGAATGCCATGGTGCGTCGGTTGGGCCTAACTACCTTCAAAGTACTGAGTGTTCTCTCGTGTTCATCACTCTCGTTCCGGTTCGGGATGCCTATAAGGGAACACATATTAAGTTAGAAATTTAGAAATTTTGACATGAAGGAGACTAGAGAAAAGGAACATACATCCAAATAACCAAAAACATTTCAATCCGGCCGGGCATCGCACGAAGAAATACTCATACTTGAAATAAGAACGCTTGTTGTGGAGCTTTTCAATTACTTTACATCCCCTTTGGGCTTCGATTATCAGATAGGATGGGAAATCCTGCTTTTTATTGAATCGAATAAGATACGTAAGCTCATTGAATCTCGGGAGCCGGTTGAATCTACCCATGAAGAGGACATACAGCGAGCTCAAAAAAGCATAGCCATTCAAATGAATCTGGAATAGACTCAGTCTAAGTTTTTACAGAACCATCATAAGGAAAGGATTGAACAACGGGACAGCACCACCTAAGCACATGTAATAATTGCATGCTATGAAGTCTGATGAGGGATTATGAGCGAAGTCAGCCCTTGTTGGCAGATGGACATCATTCTCGGGGATGCTGTGTTGAAGACGTATATTTTGGAGCGACCTCGCAGAAAGGATTGAAGGCACCACTTTCGGCAGGTTCTTCAAAATTTTCAATTCCGGAGGTAGTTGGCCCAATACCGGGTCAACAGGAACTATTTGGCTTTAGGATTCAGAAGTTTCAGGATGACCTGGCCCGATAGGAATAGATGGAGAAGCAGGAGTTGTATAAGACCCAACTTCGGGAGGAGTACACGTTCCTTCGTCGGACTTAAAATGAGGCGATCTACGAGTCATTCTAAATAATAAAACTTGGCGTTCAACATGGTCAAGTATGTTTTACTTTGAATAATAAACCCGTGTGACCAACGCCTGCAATCCAATGGATGTTGACATGTGTTGACTAGTCGAATTCCGAGCATTGACCGAGGCAAGTGCAATGGGTTAATCTATACATTGTGAGTCCCGTATCCTGTACACCACGAAAAGACCATCCTATGTAGATAGCTCGCTTATGCTAGAAAAACGAGCTATGTCATCCTTTGAGATTAAATTTCGAAACTTACCCATTATCGATGAGTAATCGATAATGGAGCCACTGTCTGGAGTGTCGTGAAAAGATTTTCTTTTCAGGGTCACTAGAAGTGCAAAAACGGGAAAATCGATGTGATGGAACCATCTACTATGTTCGATTTTAGAACAAATCGTCACTCTAGAATTCAGTCAGCGATCGAAACTTAACCAAATTTCAAAGAGGGACAATTAAAGCCAGAGAACAGGGCTCGTCTTCAGAACCACGTGCATTCGATCGGGACAAAATGTAGCTTCACCACCGATCAAATACAATCCAAAGTCCAACCATCTCCCTTCAAAACTGTCATCAACCAAATCCATTTGCTATCAACATCGTCATTAGGGCAAGATCGATCATTGCCAACCTAGACGTCGTGCAAGGCAAGATCGATGCTAGGGTATCGAAGTTGGATCGAGCCTAAGCTTTTCAAGCAACGAAGCTTGTAGTGGCGGCGTCGATGAATAGCAGCTAGCAGCTCCAGCGACGGCGGTCGGTGTTGGCAACGGTAGGAGTTGGTCGGCTGTGGCGCTAGTTAGGTCAGAGCAAGTAGGTCGGGTCGTGAAAAGTTGGATCGGTTGGAAGATAAGATAGCTCAGGTGCATGGCAAGGAATAAATGAAAGTGAAATTAGAATTTTTTTTAAATGTTGAACTTATAGGCGAAAGGCATAGAGCTTGGTACCAAGCTACATAGGTCGGTACCGACTTATCAATTCGATGCTGCGTTGTATTCACTTCCCCTCCATTGTTCAAAAGGCATGGTAAGAAACATCTATGCCGACCCAAAGTATGAAGTGAGCTTCGCAGCACAGACAACGTTTTCAATGTAGAAGAATAAAATTCTAACTATGAATAAATCAAACAGTTAAAGGAAAAACAGTCAACCTATAACCACGTCTCGAGATAGCATTTGAATAATCAATTGGAGTTTATAAGATATCATCTAGAACATATCTCAATAAAGAGCATGCTTTGCTTTCAAAAAAAGCATACATTGGGAGGCAAGTGTTAACTGGGTTTTTAACAAAGTAGAAGTCAACGAAAGTTAAAATGTGAAGACGGAGATGAAACGACTCAGAAGCTTATAACAACCATAGAAGAGTAGTGAAACAACTCCGAGAAAATTGAGAGAGATCGGAGCAAGAGACTTAGCTCTTCACCGAGCTACGTAGGTCGATACCGACCTTTAATTTCTCTCCAAATTAGCTCCAAAACTTCATACTTCTCATATACATCTCCAATAGCTCATGATCAAGTATTTTTCCTAAAGTTTGGACGATCAATTCCAAGGTTAATGAGAAAAAAAGCTAAGAATGCCGATTAGCTCAATCAATAGAGGGAAGATTACAAGAATCAACCAATAATCAATGAAAATAGCATGGGACACATCAACAAGAAGATTGAAGAGCAGGACAAGGGTCGACATTGAATTGGCATAAACATTTATAGTTCGGTACCGAGCTACATAGGTTGGTAACGACCTATCTCCTTGGGTCGTGGTGCTATGAATTTTCTTCTACGGCATTGGACCATTTCCTGGATCTCGGTGCAAGTAGACTTCTAACCCAGTACCCTTGTTTCCCTATAAATACAAACCTATATGCAACTAAAGAAGGATATGGGTTCTGCTAACTCCATACGCGGAAGCTCTACCACTTCTTCATCTCTTACTTCTCTACAATAGTCACCTGGGTGGCTACTCATAGTAGTTCTTAGCCATAAAATTTGACAAACCCTTGTACTAATGACTTATACTCTCCCTAATTCTCCGTAATCCCACACAAACGCTATCAAATCAATCAATAAAATCTATAAAGTGGACGTAGGCCAGAGATTGCCGAACCACTATAAAAATCTTTTGTCTCTCTACTTTATCTCTATTCAAAATTTCTTTTATTTTCAATACTATCAGCTAGAACTAGGTCATACAGGTTCCCTATAACTTATTCTTGGGTGTTGATCCATTTTTAGCATCAATATATATATATATATATATAGTAATACTTTATTTATAAGTAAACGTATATATATAAACATATATTTGGATAATATATTTCTGTATTGGATGAGCTAACATGTCTATTGTAATGTAAATCCCAGGATTTGTGTAGGGGCATATTATACCTTGCATGGATTGATATGTTACACATACAACACTTATGTATGTGTGTATGATATACATATACATTTAATATAGTATAATTAAATAATACAATATCATTTTATAAATTTAAATAAAATAAAAGATTTTATTTAAATAAAATTTAGAAATGTTCTAAATAAATTAGACTTCATAGGCCCAACAAAGATCTAATAGGGTAAAAAATTGAAATTCACACATAACTTCTGCTATGGGCTGGCCCAGTTATAACAATGATATCGAAGTCCAATAGCCTATGTAACCTAAATTAGTCAAGTTAGGTTTAACTAATTAAGCTCACAGCCTAATTAGTAGGATGCTTAGAAAGGTAGTGCCTAGGATTGGGTTTAAGTAATTTAGTACTCTACCTTACTTGGCTACCGACCTAGCCTAAATAGATATGTGAGCACAAAGTTTGTCCCTAATAGAAAATGCCCAATTTGAATTGGGCCTTGGGCGGATTTTCAAAATTCTTTGAAAATTAAAAATATAAAATTTTAGATTTAAAAGTTAAATTAAAAATAAGATATATTATAAAAGTTATAATATAATAAAAAATTTCAAAATGTTTGTAAAGTAATATAAACTAATCTAAATTTTTTAAATTTATTAATAAGATTAATAAAATAAATAAATAAATAAATAAATAAATTGAATAATTTAATTAATGAAAAATAAATACTTGTATTGTATTTTTTTATTATGATATTTTAAAATGTTTAAAATATCATCAATGTACATGTATCTATATAATATGATTTTGAGAAATTAATATAATTTAATCAAAACTATTTAATTAAATAAATTAATTGAAAGTTAATTAATTAAATAAATTAAATAAAGGTTAACTGATTAATAAAAAAATCACATATATGAGATATATATATATATATATATATATATATATGTTGTACTATAAAGCATATCGTATATAATAAATATTTAATATAAACGTTATATTAAGATAATATAAAATTAATTAAAATGTTAATTGGTTAAAATTAATTAAATAAAATTTAATCAATATAATATTAATATAAGACTATTAATTAACTAATATGAAATATAAAAGTTATAAAATAATAAGACTTATGTAATATGAATGTATAAATTAAAGATGGAATGTTAAGAAACCCTAAATAAACTTAAGGAGTAAATACATACGTAAATGTACATATGCCGTAATTTCTGATGTGTTTGACACTTGAATCATGAGGACATTAATAGAGTTAGGGGTATGTCCTAGGGGCAGTTATATAATTTGTTACATATATCTAACTCGATAACCAATCATATTTGAAATAAAAGGTGATTTCTTTCTATTATATACTTGATATAATTTGTTATGTTAATTAATTAATTTAATTAAAGTATATTTAATAGAAAATCCATAAATAGTATGTTTTGTGCTAGTAACTACAAAGTGTTGTAACCGTGAATAATTTATCACAAAGAAAATAAATATACCATTTTAAATGTTCATAGTCAAGATGCATCGAAATTGGATATCGATGTACCCGTTGAGACTAGAGTATGTAACACTCTCCAAATCTTAGGCATTGTATTACTCATGACTAATGGGGGACACCAAGAGGTTACGTACTGATATTTATTGGATATTTATGAAATGACTCACTCGATAGTTTTCTGCTGGTTAATATAACTAAGGTCAAACAGAAAATATCGATGTGACTGATTTACATAATTCTTTCAACTTGAGAATACTATGGATCTTCAATATGAAATCTCCGCTTTGATTGTAGTCAAATCATGGCATGACATCTATCCAGGACTATAGTTGGCTTGAGTGGAAGTATTGAAAGTGAAGAACTATTCAAGAAAGGGTTTCTTTCCTCAATTATATGATGTTAGTATCATGGTCAACTCAAGTCAACTCAAAGTCAAAGTCTCTGGCTAAAGCATTTTGTTTAGTAATAATAATTATTGTTGAACCAAGGATCTTGTGTTTGGACTATAGAGTTGAATATGTATGATATTGGAATTTTGACCGTTACCGAATTCCATAAGTCCAAAGTAATATAGTTTTGACGAAGAGAATTGGTGAAAATAAATGCCACAACCTGGTAACGCTTAATAATATAAAATTGGATTTTACCAAAACTAAGTAAGCAATAAATTTGGCAAAATTTCATACCACTTGCTAAGTGACATGTGAACATTAACATTCGAATAGTTCGGTGTTAATCGCGGATCGAATTTACATCAAATGAGTCACACAATTGGAATAATGAATACTCTTTAGACCAAATAATTTAATTAGTTTATAATTGTTACAAATTAAATTAATTAATATTTATGAAATAATAATTATAAAATTTTGAATATGATTTGAGGAATAAATATTATTGTATATACTTATAATAGTTATAAATATATAGATCGATATGTGGTATCGACAAGCAATTAAATTAGATTTAATTAATAATATTTATTTGGCTTAGATCGACTATTAGCCCATGATGTTAAGATTTTATTTTAATAGAAATGGGGCTTGTAGGAAGCGGTTATAAAGGCTAGAGGGGTTTGGAGATGGATGGTTGAAATTTGATGAGAAATGGTATGAGATGTGATCTATATTTCTCTCTATTTCTTCCACTATAAAAGGACCCTTAACCCTAATGCAAAATGGAATTTTTTTGGCTGCCATTTCCCCATCATTGCCGGCTGACCTCATCAACAAGGAGCTCTAAAAACTTCATATAAATTCAAAAGGCGACAGCTGTTGGATAGCCAAAGGCCTACGGTTCAAGGATTTGCAATCTGCCGAATCGAGAAGATTTCCAAGAAGGGAGAATTCATCATTACAAGGTGTAATCTAAAGAATTAGTATTAGGTATGTATTTACTATACTATGTGATTATAATGTATGGACTGTTTGTACCAAAATTGGGCACAACACTCTTCGGACGTATTTGAAGAGATTAAAATGAAGAATTTAAATGTAAAAAGAGGATAATCTAACAAACACGCCAATTCAAGCAAACAGAAATAGAAAAAGACAGAGATTTATAGTGGTTCGGCATTGTAGCCTATGTCCACTTTGAATGATTTGTTGCTTTATTGCTGATTGCTAACTGATTACAACAGAGAATAATTCAAACACTCAAGTTACAATGGATCTCCGGCAGAGTAACGACGCAATGGAATCAAAAAGTCCTTTTTCTGTTGGAATTTGAGTTCTATTTATTGGTGCAGTCTAGAAATATCTGGTTTAAATCTCGGAATACACCTTCTCACACGAGGGTGGGCCCACCAGATCGATCCAAGGTCATTTGGGATCGATCCTTGATCGATCCATGTATATTTCGTATCGATCAAGATTTGCTCCTTTTGGGGTGAGATCGACCCGAGACATTCTTCAGGTGGTAAGTAAGCTCCTGTGACAATTTGGTAGCATTTGGACTTGTATATTTTGAGTTATGATCGATCCAAGATTGATTTTGCAATTGGCTGATGAGTTCGTATCGATCCATGTTCGGATCGATCAGTGCGTATCGATCAGCTGTTAATGACGTGGAGCGATGACTTAGGGGAGATCCACTTTTCCCGCCGCATGACCGTTTCCTTCACCTGACCATACCTTCTTCATATCGTTCTCAGGAAGTATTCTTCGTATCGATGAATGGAGGATCTATTCGTATCGATCATTTGGTAGCCGCTTCGTATCGATGACTATGCTCGCTTCGTATCGATGCTTGTTGGTTGCTTAGTTCGTATCGATCCCTAGAATGATCGATACGAAACAAAAAGACGGAGTTGATCGATATGAAACAAACTAATAGATCGATCTGCTTGATCGATACGAACAGGAGAGGCCTGATGGATACGAATAAGGGCGGACCCTGATGGATACGAAGTGAGGTCTCCTTCTTGATTCTTGATCGATCCATAACTTGAGCATACGAACTCCGATCGACTTGAAATTTGCAACATTTGCTTTCATAGCTTTGCTTGGTACACCATGTTAATTGTAGCTCGATCCGGACTAGGACAAAATTTTCCAGTATCCATAGTGAACCTGTGTATAACCGATCTCCGAGTCGAATTGTCTTTGGTTTCCAGCCAAATCCTTGGTATCACAGCCTTGCAAAAAGGCGGAATAACATTTGCCCCCCAAAGTATGTCTTGTGTGAACATGACATGCTTTGAAAAGCTGCATTCTTTACTCCGAAAAAGCTCTATCCGATTCGTTGAATAGTCATTGCCTTTTCATCAAGAGATGTAACTTTTGATTGATTTCCAGTAACATAAATGCTGAATTTTTGACTGCCACCGATCATGCAGTGTTTTGTTGTAAATGAGTGTCAAGTGCTAGCAATTTGTTGTTCACTGTTGTGATTGTCACCATGTGAGCATTCAATTCCTGTCAATTTTGAAAATTGAATGTTAGTTCGTCATACATGCACGTATGTTAACTTGACTCCTATTTACGTTCGCACGTTCACGGGTCATTGTCAAGTCTTTTAGTTTTTGTTTGGATCGAGTTTCATATCGATTCTCTCCTAGATCGATGTGAAATTCGAGCTGTAATAACGTTTGATGGTTGTTTTAAGTCCTTCCTTTGCATCGATCCTCTCCTAGATCAATTTGAGAAGCTGGGATATGTGCTTCGCATCGAGGGCTATCGATACGAAGTAGATGGTTTTTGTAGGTAATTCGTATCGATGGATGCGAGTTCTTGGAATCTTCAAAGGGATGGATACAAAATTGTCACTTCGTATCGATGGATTTGAATAGCTCAAATGGGCCTTTGTTGCATCTTTCGTATCGATGGGTCATTGATGGATACGGATAGCCATACTATGGATCGATCTGAATTGGTGATTACGAACTAGTTTCTTCGTATTGATGGAAGTTGTGATCATTTCAGGTTGGTTTGCACAGCGGCCTTCGTATCGATTGAAACTTGACCACTTCAATCGGTACTTGGCTACTTGGAGATGAATCGTCCTTTGCTTGGATACGAACCATATAAATACAATTTGGGCTTAGAAAAATTTCACTTGCTATCATTTTATTTTCTGCCTTCGTATCGATAGAGCACTCGAGAGGGAAGAAACTGTCTCCATTCCCAAATCAAATTAGCTCACTAATTTCCCAAACCGATCCACTAAACTAGGTACTTGACTAGTTAAATCAACTCTAACACGATGAGACTCGAGTTTTAACACCATTCCATCCAAAGTCATGGCCGATTGCGGCGATGTTGATGCCGTAGTTGGGTCAGAGCGTGGTTGAGGAAGAAACAATGACGTTTTTGCAGCATGGGGAAGAAGAAGGATTGATGGATGCGAAGGAACCATTCGTATCAATTGTAGATGAAGGAAGTGATGGGAGTTTGTATCGATGTGGGGACGATGGTTGGAAGATGCGGCTTCGTATCGATCTAGGGCGGTGGGAGTTCGTATCGATCTAGATCGATCAATACGAAACCCCTAGTGGCGATTGATATGAAATGGATCGATCTGATCCGATCGGTATGAAGTCACATGCCTGGATCGATATGAAATCCTGACCTTGGGGATCGATACGAAGCATGTTTTTTGGGGAACGATCCAAATCTGAACATTGATGGATACGAAAGCCTTGCATGATCGAACACTTGACTCCGACGAGCTCCAGCCTTGCATAATTGGACTTAACTGTTAAACTGCATATTTGACTTCCCTTCGAAGCTCGGCGATGAAACTGTAACTTGACAAACTTAACGAACTCTAAGATCGTTCTTCGAAGTCAGGATGGCACGGTTGTGATGGTCACCGATGACGGTCACTCCGGTTGAATATCGAAGTCTTGTCGTTTTAATATCCATCGAACTTGAAGAATTTTAAAGTATTATGCAGCACTGCACTACACAATACGAACATTCAATTCACAATCACGGGGGGAACACGGGTTTCTTCCCATCTAACAATGATTTTTACCGAGTTCAATAGCTATGGATCTCGGAAGCTCTGAGTCGTAGGACATCCCAAGTCCTTCACTTCCAGCTATACATATGCCAGAGATTGCAGCTGAAGTAATAAGTCCCGCTCCGGACGAGATGTCGGTTGCAGCTTTTATTATGAACCCGCAGGATTCTGTCCGTTCAAAAATTTCCGAAGACATGCTCGGCAGAATCTACTTCAGGCACAGGCTATCTCTAGAAGATTTTCTGGTACCGGGAACGGAAGATAAAGCTCATAATCCCCCAAAGGGGTATACTGCTTTCCATAGATTCATGTGTGTTGCCGGAACGCTGCCTCTTTTTAATCAATTCATTCAAGAAGTGTTGCTTTTCTTGAGGATCGCTCCGTCTCAGTTGCATCCGAACGGGTATGCTTTGCTCAATAGCCTGTTCATCATTTTCATGGAGCATCTCTTTGTTCTCTGACTGTTGAGGAGATCAGGTTTCTTTTCAACATCAAAAGTCGCGGGGACAATCCTTCTTTCACCTTCCTAGAAGCGGTTAGAAATTGCTAAGTAGTGGCAGGGGCCTGGAGCAAATTAAGTTACTTCAAAACCGAATGGTTCTTCGTTCGGTGTCCACCGGGATTCGCCAGACGGTGGCTAGTTAGACGTAAGTGTTCTAACTTCTTCGTCGATTAACTGAGTAATTCAAGTTGATTTTAAGCCTAATACCTTGCTTCTTTTACAGCTTTGATCCCACGGCCTGAAGGAGAGCGATTCAAAGAGATTGTAAGAACTCTCCAGTCAGTGTCGGCTGAGCTTAGAGAGATTGATGAATTTCTCACCGACGAAAACTTAATCGCTGCTGGGCTTATAGAAAGAGGCCAAAGCATTGGATCAGCAGGTGTTCTCAGAATGGCTCTGGCGAGGCATGGAGGAAGAAGAGCCCTTGGAATCGTAATCACTGAACAAGGCGATGATGGGAATGTGCCCACTGGAGATGAGCCTCCAACTGTCCCTTCGTAGAGTCCTCGATCTTTAGAATTGAAAAGAAAAGGCAAGGCTATTGCCAATAAATCTACGAGACGCAAAACTGTTGTGATATCTCCGCCTGTAACAACTGTTATATGTTCTGAGACTTCTCCTCCGCAAATGGAGAGTTCACTAAAGGGATTGGCGGATATCCCCATCCCAGATGACTTAACTTCATATCAAAACCTTGGACTAAAGGGGCTTCAAAGTGCTTTAGATATAAGGGAGCCAACTCCTTCGAGCACGACTGCCACAACTGGTTGGTTGGGGGTGTGCACATGCACGCACACACTTCACGACACCACACAACTTCTAATCACATGTTCCTCAATTTTCGTAGATAACTAACACTGTTTCTCCTTTCATTTTGCAGATACGATATCGAAGCGGGGATCTATGCTTGGTAGTCTTCGTTCTGCGCGCCACTCTTCTAGCTCATATTCCGAATCTCGTAGGCGCGAGTCTGAAAGAGACTATGATCGCGGCCGCTCCAGTCAAGAACGGGAGCGTTATGAAAGAGAAAGGAAGAGGCAGTATCAAAGTAGGCGCCGCTCCTGGTCCCATTCTCCACCACCTAGAGGTCCTTCGCAACCCTCTGGCTTCGAAAAACAAACTACAGAAATTTCACGTCAAATAGCGCCCCTCCAAACTTCGAGATCTGGCGAACAACGCCGTAGAACTAAGTTAGAAACTCTTACTGTCACCGCATCGACTGCTATGGAGCCCACGGGAGAGGGATCCATCAGAATTGCTAAGCTAAAAACGGACTTCCCAAATATCTGCTTCAATGGCTTCCATTTCCCCCCGAACTTAAAGCGAATCCCCAATGAGGCAGAAAAAATGGTACATGATTATGTGTATGATGTCTACAATCAGTATCGAGAGTGGGTGAAAACGGCAGAGAAAGCTTCAGCGGTGGCCTTTGATCGGGCAAAAACAATCGAAAAACTGGAGAAAGACCTCTGATGCAGCGCGAGATAGACTTACCCTAAGTCGCTAAATTGAATCGCGCTTCCATAAGTCGCGCCACCTCATAGGTCGCTCCAGCCTAGGTCGCTCCCCCTCCTCCTCCTCCTTCTTAAGTCATGAACGAGAAATCCTAAGTCGCTAAATTAAAGCAAAACCCTAGGTCGCGAGGTCGAAGCCGCCCTAGGTCGCTGCCATGTTCTTCTTATGTCGCGCTCCAGTAAGTTGAAGCCTCCAGTAGGTCGCTGAAATCAATGGGTCGCGAGCTATCGTATGTCACTTCCATAATTGCTTATGTCGCTGCCGAAGATTCTTAAGTCGCTGAAGTTAGGTCGCGGACGAGCTTTCTTAGATCGCTGAAGTTAGGTCGCTGAAGCATAGGTCGCTCAGAATTTCCTATACCGCTGATTGCTAGGTCGCGAGAAAATTTCTCTATAAGTCGCTCAACCTATGTGCATTTGCTTAGGTCGCTCAAGCGAGATAAGCGACCTAGCGAGTTAAGTCGCGTCCTTATGCCGCACTTCTTGAGTCGCTTTACTTATGTAGTTGAAGCTTAAGTCGTTCCTGAAGCTTTGTTTGTATTCCTTTAAGTAGTGTGTCGTTTATAACTTTCGTTAAGTCTTAGGTGGCAAGTCGCATATTGTTGTAACTTGTACAGGGTAAGTCAAATGTCGTGTAACTCGTGAATGTTAGGTCGTGAGTCGTTTGTTCTTATGTCGCCTATGTTGAGTCGTGTAACTTGTGTGATGTAATTCCCTATAAATAGGGATGTGTTGTCATTTGTAAAAAGAGTTGATTTTGAATAAAAATTTGGTTTGTGCTTTGTGCCTCCATTAAAATTGGAAGTTGAGTGTTATCTCCTTTCTCCATCTTTGGATATTCGAGTGCGCTCGAATCAACGAACTTGAAGCCGATTCATGGAATCTCGTGCGCGAGATCAACGTCGAAGAATCATAGATCTTCTAACGCGGTATCATGCGCGATCAACATGTTGAAGATAGCTAGAATCCGGTATCTCGATAGATCAACAGATTTGGGCACTTGGGTATCTTTAATCCATCCATTTATCTTGTTCATCGATTGTATTTCCGCAATACGTGATTAGATCCGGGATAGATTTGACCGCTGGTTCAGATCTACTTTCCATGCTGCGTCATTTGGTATCAGAGCTAGAAGCGAGCTTGTTCAAGTTTGTGCGTAGATTCTGCATCATTGAAAGTTGCGCTAGTTGAAGTGTTCATTTTGAAGATTCCAACAAGTTGGTGAAGTTTGATTCGAGATTTTTTTAATCGAAACGAAGTGTGAAGTTCGAGATTTGAAGTTTTTGGAGTTCGAATTGAGTTGTTTGTTCATTTAGGTGTTCGTGAGACTTCAAACAAGTTGAGGACTTTTGATTCGAGAATTTTTGGATCAAAGTGAAGTTTGTGTATAGATCTGTTGAAGATTTGATCATGCCTCCGAGACGTGTTAACCGTCATCATAATGTTGCAGATTTGTATGGGAGTGAAGATCCTGAATAGATGGAACAACGTATCGATGAAAGGTTCAATAAGGGTTTCGAGAGAATCGAGAGAATGATGTCTGACATGAATCGAAATCAAAGGAGAGTGTCGCCACATCATGATAGGGAAAGAAGAGAACCATCTTTGTCGATAAATCGAGATCGTGGATTTCGAGACAATCATAATTATCGGAATGAAGAAAGAAGAGCTTATCGTGGTTACGAGCATGAGCCATATTGTGATTATGAAAGAAGAAGTAGAGAGGACGTGCATGGTCACAGAAGAGTCAATGTTCAGAATCGACATCAAAGCTTATCTAATTTTGAAGAAGATAGTTATGGTAATAGTATTCACTTTCGGTATCCAGGTCAAGGGCAAAATCGATATAGGAATGTTGAAGAGAATGGTCATACACGGGAGTTAAGGATGGACACATAAATTCCAGAATTCCAAGGTGGTCTACAAGGAGAGGAATTCTTTGATTGGTTATCAAAGGTTGAAAAGATTTTTGAACTCAACAACGTGCCTGAAGATCGTCAAGTTAAGTTAGTTGCTACAAGATTGAGAGGAAGAGCTATGAATTGGTGGCAACAAACTAAATCAACCAGAGAGAGAATGTGGAAATCCAAAGTTGTCACGTGGGATAAGATGAAAAGGATGATGAAGGCAAATTTCTTACCCTACAATTATCAAGTTCGTATGAACCAATAGTTGCAGAAGTTGAGTCAAGGGAGTCGAGGAAAGGGTGTGGTTACAAGCCCCAGCAATCAGAATAAAGGTGATAATTGCAGTATAAATGTTTCTAAGAGAGTCAACAAACCAGTTGTACATGGAATCACTAAAACAAAGGTTGATGACCGAATTAAGCGCTATCATTATCAGGGGTCTGACCATAGAAGTATTGAATGTACGGAGCCCAAGAAGAAAGCCTTAGTTGTAGAAGAATGTGAAAACGAAGGTGTGGATGATTCTACTGAGTGCGAGCCGGAAAATGAAGAGGAACCGACTAGTCCATTATCTTTCAGCGAAAGTGTTGAAGAAGCGGAAGGTAGTGCTGAATCGTTGGTTAGGTATGAGACAAGTGAAGAGCTTGAAATTCCTAAGGAAGTTAAACCAATGTTAGAAGAGTTTGAAGAGGTCGGTCCTACGGAATCGTTCGAAGAATTACCACCAAAGTTTAACAACGAAGATGAAGAGCTTGAGTTAGAGAATGATGAATGTAATTTGTTGATGGGATTTTATTCAACGTCAAAGTATGTGGATGTAGAAGTTGATTACTCTTCACCGCCAAAGACTGATGTCGAAAGTATGGAAGAAGAAATTGTGTTCGGAGTTGAGGGAAATAACTTGATGATGGAGGATTCTTGCTTAACTCTTGAGCTTATGGATGAGAGCCAGCCAAGTGTAAATTCCTTAGTTTCCGAGAAGCCCGAACAAAGTGAAATAGAAGAGAAGTCAGAATTGGATAGTTTATTATCTTTGAAAGAGTTCGTCAATAAAATGAAAGATAGTGATGAATTATCTGTGTTGATTGAATCTGGAGAAAGTTCTGATTTTGAGAATCCAGAAGAGGTTAAAGTATTTGAAGAGTTTGAAGATGAGATTTCTGAGGAACTGCCTGAAGAAACTAGTCTTGTATTTTTGGAAGAGTTTGTTGAAAAGGTGAAAAATAATAATGAATTGTTTGTGTTGACCGGGCAAGGAACGAGTAAAGATCTTGATGTTTTTGAGGAAGTTGGATCAGAATTCGACGAGTCTGAAGTCGAATATCCTGCGGAATTACCCGAAGAGTTACCACCACTACAGGACATTCAACATCAAACTGAACTAGTACCATATGTTATTTTACTGCGGGGATCGTATGATCTTGTGAATCTGAAAGAACAAGGAGAGTTGAAAAGACTGGAAGAAGAGAATGATTGTCAGTTGGAGTTGCCTGATCATGTCCGCACTGCTGACGTTGTCAACATCAACTGCTTGGAACTGTTTCATGAAAATAAACATGTGAAAGAAGAAGCGAGTGGGAATTCATTTCAATCAGGGAAAATGGTTGCAACACATCAAGGGAAGATTCTAAAGGATGATACACCTGAACGAGATAAGGAAAGACAAGAATTTGGGCATGAGTCATCACACTTCTTCAGTCGTGAATGCCTAAGTCGCTCCACGATTTTAAACTTCCTTATATCGTCTCGCATTTTCGTCACGATTTGGTTCTATATCACACCTTCCTATTGGCACAAGCATCATGATGTCATCTCCCTCAGATCACTTCCTTATGCCGCCTGCCTAATCCCACGTCTGCCTTATGCCATGCGTTCCTTATGTCGAGCCGCATTTTCAAAGGGTCAAGACAAGATCAATATCAAGAGTGGTTATCATCGGAGCCGCATCAGACAAGATAATGAATGGAAGACAGCGTCTCGAAGAAGGAGAAAGTCTGAATTCGGGACGAATTCTTTTCAACCAGGGGAGGATGATGCAGCGCGAGATAGACTTACCCTAAGTCGCTAAATTGAATCGCGCTTCCATAAGTCGCGCCACCTCATAGGTCGCTCCAGCCTAGGTCGCTACCCCTCCTCCTCCCCCTTCTTAAGTCGCGAACGAGAAATCCTAAGTCGCTAAATTAAAGAAAAACCCTAGGTCGCGAGGTTGAAGCCGCCCTAGGTCGCTGCCGTGTTCTCCTTATGTCGCGCTCCAGTAAGTTGAAGCCTCCAGTAGGTCGCTGAAATCAGTGGGTCGCGAGCTACCATATGTCGCTTCTAGAATTGCTTATGTCGCTGCCAAAGATTCTTAAGTCGCTGAAGTTAGGTCGCGGACGAGCTTTCTTAGATCGCTGAAGTTAGGTCGCTGAAGCATATGTCGCTCAGAATTTCCTATACCGCTGATTGCTAGGTCGCGAGCAAATTTCTCTATAAGTCGCTCAACCTATGCGCATTTGCTTAGGTCGGTCAAGCGAGATAAGCGACCTAGCGAGTTAAGTCGCATCCTTATGCCGCACTTCTTGAGTCGCTTCACTTATGTCGCTGAAGCTTAGTTCGTTCCTGAAGCTTTGTTTGTTTTCCTTTAAGTAGTGTGTCGTTTGTAACTATTGTTAAGTCTTAGGTCGTAAGTCGCATACTGTTGTAACTTGTACAGGGTAAGTCGAATGTCGTGTAACTCGTGAATGTTAGGTCATGAGTCATTTGTTCTTATGTCGCCTATGTTGAGTCGTGTAACTTGTGTGATGTAATTCCCTATAAATAGGGATGTGTTGTCATTTGTAAAAAGAGTTGATTTTTAATAAAAATTTGGTTTGTGCTTTGTGCCTCCGTTAAAATTGGAAGTTGAGTGTTATCTCCTTTCTCCATCTTCGGATATTCGAGTGCGCTCGAATCAACGAACTTGAAGCCGATTCACGGAATCTCGTGCGCGAGATCAACGTCGAAGAATCGTAGATCTTCTAACGCGGTATTGTGTACGATCAACGTGTTGAAGATAGCTAGAATCCGGTATCTCGAGAGATCAACGGATTTGGGCACTTGGGTATCTTTAATCCATCCATTTATCTTGTTCATCGATTGTATTTCCGCAATACATGATTAGATCCGGGATAGATTTGACCGCTGGTTCAGATCTACTTTCCGTGCTGCGTTAACCTCGCCCAGAAGGACCGCATAATACAAGTGCTTACCAATGAGAATGAATCTTCACGGAAGTCTGAAATGGAGGCCCAAAAGAAAGCCGACGAGGCAATTAAATCTATGGAAAAAATGCAACAGGAGCATTTGGCCTTGGTCGAGGAGATGGGCCATAGGACCACCACTGTTGTGGCAAAAAGAGACGCTGCGCTCAAAGAGCTTGAGGAGTTAAAAGCTAAATTTACCGAGGTCATCAAGGAAAGAGACGATACTAACAAAGTTGCCCAAGAGACATGTGAGCAGATAGTGGTTCTCAAGAATGAAAGGGACGTGGCAGTTTTAAAGGCTCAAGAAGCCGAAGCCATAATTGAAATTGAGGTTAAAGCGTCGGAGGTCAGGATGGAAATTGATATTGAAGATCTCCTGGTCACTTATAACATCAATGTCTTGAAACACCGCAATCTGAGCTGGCTTGAAGACTACCGGCTCCATCTATATAATGCTTGGCGCCGCCTGGTAGAGGACGGGAAGGCGGAGCGCAACACTTCAACTATTGATGACTTTGAACTTGAAAATCAGATATTAGTTGGAGATGAGGCAAAAGTTCTTCACGATGCCATCGTTGTCTTCGAAAAGGAAGAATTACCTGCCAAGTACTCGGACGTTAGGGAAAGGTCCGGAGTCGAGCATCATGGAGTAAGCTCTGAAATGCCTACAGCGAACCAACCTGGGTTTACTCCTGTAATTGATCCTCCAGTTGTTCCGGCGTATGACCCAGAAAGGCCGCACATATCTCCAGTACTTGAGCATGTTTCTGAAGGCACATCGGCTCAGCATGTGAGTCAATCTGAGAAAGGTACTCTAAACACTTTTTCCATCCGTCTAAATGTAGGAGTATTGTCGGAAGATGTCACTAATATCTTTTCCTATCTTTGTTCAATTATAGACGCTGCATCAGCGAATCCTCCTGCAACCCAAGAATTTCATCATGAACAAGAGGCTATAATGACGAAGGCAACGACCACAACAGCCGCTACATCAACCAGGGAGGTGTACGAGAGCAGTTTCGTTCTTGACGAACAAATGATGGAAGCAATCCTCGGCCACCAAAGCAACCCAATCGCTGATCTACCTTTCGTCATGGGTGAAGATGTGTTTACAGCTAACTCCATGGGCCCGACTAGCAGCATTCTAGCGGGCGTTAGCGCACAACAGGCTGATGAGATAATGGCAGAAATCACAGCCGAAATAGAGCAAGACTAGCGGGCCAGTAGTGTTGGAGGTGGTATGGCGGGTCCCGGCCCCATTCCTATGCGTATGATCTCTCCGGGTAGCACCATCATTGATACCAGCGCGCCTCATTCTTCCAGCATTGAGGGTGCCACCATTCCTCCATCCCCACCCGTGGAGAATGTTCCGATCTCCGTGAGTTTTGAGGAGGAGACGGTCGTCGTTCCCCCGGCTGGAGACAAACTAGTTAAAGGAGGACGAGGAGGTAAGAACTTAAAAAGAGGACCGAAGGGCGGTACAAGCAGGTCTACGCCGAAAAAGAGCAAGAAGGATAAGAAATCGATGGCGTAGACTTGGACTTGTGCTTCTTAATTTTGCAGATAGCTTAGAATAAGTCTTTCCTTTTGCTTTTGTAGGCCATGTATAGATGCGGGTTGGCCCCTACTTATAGGAATTCATTGAAAAGATTTTTGCATTTGTCATTTTCCAAAGAATGGTAAAAATAAAATTCTTTATTGTTCTTAGCATAACTATATGTTCATTTGCTTAAGTGTTTTAGCGCTCGAATTTCCATTCAATGTACTTGTGAGGCTTTAGTCTCCGAATCGGACTTGTGTTTGGTTATTAAGTCCTGAAGTCGTGGCTTCAGGTCATAACCAAACATTAAGTCGAGTCCCAGTGTTGCGCTGTCTCGATTAGCGGCTTGTACTTGAGTTATGCTCCCAGGTCTAGGGAGAATTGAAGTAGTTGGTCAGTAGTCGTTCTCCGCCTTCAATAATTTAAGCTTAACTTAGTTGGAACATAGTTAAAGTGAAATGAGTTTGAGTGGTCGGATCACACTCGCTCATTTGTTGGTATTCTCATCCACACTCTAGGGATTCAACTTGTACGCCGGCGGTCGGTCACGCCTGCTTAATGTTTGAAGTCATATCCACGCTCCGGGGACTTAAGTTATTTACGGGCGGTCAGTCACACCCGTTTAATACTTACAATTATATTCGCACTTCGGGGACTTGAGTTGTTCTACGGGTGGTCAGTCACACCCATTTAATACTTAGAATTATATCCACACTCTGGGGACATAAGTTAATCAGCGGGTGGTCAGTCACACCCGTTTTGTGTTTATACTCCAGTACGCGCTTCGGGGACGTAGAGTCATCTCATGGGTGATCGGTTCACACCCGATTCATGTTTATACTTCATTCCGTGCTCTCGGGACCAGAGTTAGTCGATGGATGGTCAGTCACACCTATTTTAATGTTTATACTCCCATTCGCGCTCCGGGAATCTGGAGTCGGTTGACAGATGGTCAGTCACATCTGTTTAAGTATTAGGTTCTCGTTCACACTCCGGGAACGAGGAGTTGATCAGGGTTGTGGATGATCGGATCACATCTACCCTAAGTAGGCAAGCGAAGTCGTAGATGAACGGGTCAATCCTCTTCGAGCTTGTAAAAATGGAGATGAAGTCGTGGACAAACGGATCCATCCTCCTCGAGTTTAAATTGAATATGATCAAAGTCGTGGGTGGACGGATCCACACTCCTCGAGCCCATGTTTTGGAGTTCGTACTCCGTTTCACACTTTGGGAGCCAAAGTTCATTAGAGGATTGTCGTGTTTCAATCCTTTTGGCTTTAGCATGGTTGCTTGCCCCCAAGCTCGAGGTTTCACTTAGCAAGAGACCAGTCATATCACAGTCACTCCCTATTTGAATAAGTCCCACCGTAAGATGGAACTTTGCTCTTCGTACATCGTAACGATCGCGCAATGCATTTCATAGATTGCCTATCTGGCTTGATGAGTCTGCATTTTATTGCTGAAATAAGAAAGTATGGCAAAGTCAGTTGCCTTATTACAAGTTCAAATTTCGAAATTCATAAACAAATTTCAAAGGAAAAAGCAGACTAAATGAATAAATAAAGCCTGTCATATGTAATAGCGACGGAGACTCTCGTTGTTCCATGCTCTCAGTAAAGTGAGACCATCAACAGTTGATAGCTTGAAAGTGCCGTCTCCAAGTCTCTGTTCGATAACATACGGTCCTTCCCATGTCGGTTTCATATGTGAAGGGACCGGATAGATTCTCTTGAGTACGAGATCGCCAACTTCAAAGGTTCTAGGTTGGACCTTAGCATTGTATAATCGGGCGACTCGACTTCGATGTGCGGCTGCCCTCAAATCAGCCTCTTCACGCTTCTCATCAAATAAATCCAAAGATTCAACGATTAATATGGCGTTCATCTTTGGATCATAATATGTCACACAGTGAGAAGGTACTTCTAATTCAACTGGAATGACGGCTTCAGAGCCGTAAGAAAGTGAAAACGGAGGGTGACCGGTCACGTACTTGTGGGTAGTTCGATATGCTCATAGGGCCATAGGAAGTTCATCGACCCATCTGCCCCTAGCCTTCTCCAGTCATTTCTTCAAAATGGACTTAATAACTTTATTAACAGCTTCAACCTGTCCATTTTTTGAGGGTGAGCAACTGCCGAGAACTTCTTCTGAATGTGGAAACGTTGACAGAAATTCTTGAACTCGGCACTATCGAATTGGGCTCTGTTGTCAATGATGATTGTATGCGGGAGGCCAAAATGACAGATAATGTTGCGTACAACAAAGTTGATTACTTTCTTCATCGTGATAGTAGCAAGGGGCTCGGCTTCCACCCATTTAGTAAAGTAGTGAACTGCAACGATGGCGTACTTCGCACCGCCTTTAGCCAGAGGTAAAGACCCAATTATATCGATGCCCCATGCGGCGAACGACCATAGACTGACCATCTGGGTGATTTCAGTAGGCGGGGCTCTTGGAATTATGGCATGCTTCTGGCATTTATCACATTTCTTGGCATAGTCCGATGCATCTCGGTTCACCGTCGTCCAGTAATATCCGTATCGGAGTATCTTCTTAGCAATGGCTTGCCCCCTAGTGTGATCGCCGCATTCTCCCTCGTGCACATCATGTAACACTCGTTTGATCTCGTCGTGGGCGATACACTGGAGTAAAGGAACAGAGTATCCCCTCCTATACATGACTCTATTTTGGATAGTGAGTCGCGAAGCTTTTCGGAGAACTTGTCTTTTCTCACTTCTGCGATCGGGCAAAGCTCCATGTTCGAGTTAGTTTCTGAATGGGGTCATCCATGACTCCTCCTCGGGCGTTGCCTCATGCACCCAGTCTGTCTCTTCTTGATCGATGCTCAAAGAGGTAAGTGTTTCAATAGGGACGAGTCCCATCTGTTGTGCTTCGCCGGTGCTGGCCAACTTTGCTAAGGAATTGGCTTTCTAATTGTGCTCCCGAGGTATACAATGGATGATATAATAGTCGAACTGATTCAACACTTCCTGGACCTGAGTGAGATAAGTAGCCAACCTCCGGTCTCTAGCTTGGTATTCTCCCCAAACCTGGCATATGACCAATTGTGAATCACAATGAATCTCCACAGCAATGATTCCTAAGTCACTGATGAGTCTAAGTCCGGCAAGCAAAGATTCGTACTCATCCTCTTTGTTAGTTGCACGAAAGTCAAACTTTAAAGCATAACATATGGATCGACCTTCTGGGATTTTAAGTACCACTCCAGCACCTGAGTAGCGGTTGTTTCATGCACCATCAGTATATAGCTTCCATATGTACCCAGGAGATTCACTGGTTTCAGGTAACTCCTCTGGCATATTGAATTCAGCTACGAAGTCTGCCAGAAATTGTCCTTGGATAGTTTGCCTCGGTGTATTAGCAATGTTAAATTGACTCAACTCAATGTTCCACTTGAGCAATCTACCAGACGTCTCAGGTCGTGTAAGGACCTGTCGTAATGACTGGTCAGTGTAGACTGTGATTGGATGAGCCTGAAAATATGGACGGAGCTTTCTCGAGGCAATGACGAGGCAGTAAGCCAGCTTTTCCAACTTCGGATAGTTTCTCTCCACCCCAGTTAATCGCTTGCTGATGTAATAGACCGGTCGCTGTATCCGATCCTCTTCCCGAATCAATGCAGCACTAATCGTGTTCACTGAAACCGCCAGATAGATGTACAATCTTTCATGATCAACCGACTTTGATAGAATAGGTGGCGTCGCTAGATGTTTAACCAGTTCTTGGAATGCGCCTTCACACTCCTCCATCCATTTGAAATTCAGCTTTCCTTTTCTGATCAAATCGAAGAAGGGAATGCACTTATCTGTGGATTTGGAGATGAATCTACTCAAGGCTGCCACCTTCCCGTTGAGGCTCTGCACTTGTTTTATGGTACTGGGAGTCTCGAGATTCCGAATCGCCTAGATTTTCTCAGGATTGGCTTCAATTCCTCGAGCATTGACAATGAATCCAAGGAACTTCCCAGATGTGACTCCAAAGTGACACTTCAGTGGGTTGAGCTTCATTCGGTAGTGTCGGAGGATGTTGAACATTGTTTCCAAGTCTTTGGCATGACTGATGGATAGTCGCGACTTTACAAGCATATCGTGCACGTACACCTCTATGGTTTTCCTGATCTGGTTAGCGAACATTCGGTTCATGAGCCTTTCATAAGTTGCCCCAGCGTTCTTGAGTCCGAACGACATCACTTTATAGCAATAGAGTCCTAGACCGGTGACAAACCTTGTATGCTCCCGATCAAGTAGGTGCATGGTATTTGATTGTAGCCGGAATATGCGTCCATGAAAGATAAAAGCTCGCGTCCGGTTGTTGAGTCCACAAGTTGATCAATTTTGGGAAGTGGAAAACTGTCTTTAGGGCAGGCTTTATTCAAATCTGAGTAGTCTACACAAGTTCTCCATTTCCCATTCGATTTTCTGACAAGCACTGGATTGGATACCCACTCCGGGTATAATGCATCATGAATGAACCCATTCGACTTGAGCTTGTTTACTTCTTCCTTAAGGGCGACAGATCTCTCTGGATCCATGCCGCGCCTTTTTGGTTTGATCGAGACATGCTGCGGGTCAATATTCAATGCATGGCTCGCGATGTCCGGCGAGATCCCACACATGTCCGAGTGAGTCCAGACAAACACGTCAAGGTTTGCTCAGAGAAATTCAACCAATTCCTCTCTCATCTGGTGGCTAACTTTAGATACGACCTTTATCATTCTGGAGTCGTCATTATCATCGATCGAACATCGATCGTCAACTCTGCCGGGGAAGCCTGACTATCTTTGATTTCCTCTTCATTATCATTATCTTATGGATCAAGATCTTTTAGGAACTGGTTGTGGCGCCCATGCCTAGACCCAGGCGTTAGCTATCAATTCTCAGAAAAAAGGACGTAGAGATTCCTCTACGTCCTTGCCCTTCTCTTTACGCTACGTCTCCCGCTGCTCAGCAACATAACATGTGCGCCTAGCCGCCTAATCTCCTTGAACGACTCAAACCCCGTTATCAATGGGGAACTTTAGATAAAACACCATGGGGCAATATCTGCCTTGAATTTAGTGAGGGCCGGTCGGCTTAAGAAAGCATTATACGGAGAATTAATGTCTAACACAACAAACCATAGCATTCGAACTCTTAGGCGATCTACGATTCCTAACTCAACTGGCAACTCCAACATCCCAGTGGGTATAGTTGCACTTCCGTTAAAGCCATGCATGCGAGACTAACACAACTTTAAGTCTTTTGCCTCCATTCTCATATGGTCATAAGCTCGTTTAAAAAGAATATTTACGGAGCTTCCGCTATCTACCAAGATCCTCTTCATCCAAGTAGGATCTATTTGAGATGAAATGACTAGCGAATCGATAGTGGGGGCTTCGACTCTATCAACATCTCTGTTCTGAAAAATGATGTCGTCTGTCATCATTTTCTGTTGTTTCACCGGAGCCCCGTCATCAACATTACTTCAAAACTTGAAGTTCGCATGCCTAATCGAACTGGCATAAGACTCCATTTCCTTCCAGCTCTGATCAGCTGGATGAGGACCACCAATAACTGTATTTATAACCAACCTCCCACCAGTACGTGCGGGTTCCTCGGGTCTAGCCTGGTTTTGACTTTGATTTGGGTTAGATGGGCCCACACCTCCATTCTGTAGCGCCCAAAATAATTGTTCCAACTTCTTCTCTCTAATCAACTTCTCAATGATGTCTTGTAAATGATGACACTCATTAGTATTGTGGCCATATCAATCGTGAAATCTACATAACTTTCCAGTTTGAATTTGCTTCTCAGATGACTGTTTCGGAGCAGGCTTCTTATACTGTTTGATATTACAGGTCTGCAAGTAAACATTCTCCAAGGATGTATTCAAAGGGGTATATCGGTCGAACATGGGAGCTCGGGGTCTCGGTCCACGATTTTGATCTCTCTTCTTCCCCTAACCTCCGTTATCTTTCTATTGACCTTGCTTGTTCTGTACATTCAACTGCACTTTACCGGACCTCTCCCCGGTCTGTTTCACAGCAACATTACTCTGAATGCCTTCAACATTGGGCCCCGCAACGTCCTGCTTCCTAGATCGTCTAGCATCTTCTCTCCTCAAAAACTAGGCCGCCTTAGCATAGAAACGATCCAACGACGCAGGGGGTTTCCTAGCCAACCAATTGCCAAACTCGAAATCGAGATTGATTCCTTTAGTTATTGCCATTAAGATTGAATTGTCATTTGGGTTGCTGACCTCAGCACAGGCTTCATGAAACCTCTCTAGATAACGTCTGAGTGTCTCTCCTGAGGCTTGGGTAACGCTGGACAATGTGTTGACATCCTTCGGCCTTGTAACATGCATGTGGAATTGTTCGAACAAACTTTGTAGCCAACTGATCGAAACTCGAAATGGATCTGGGTGGTAATCGAGTGAACCACATGGTTGCAATACCTCCCAAGGAAATAGGGAAACTCTTGCACTTAACTGCATTGTCAACTCGAGCGGCATTTATGAGCCATTCATACTTTAATATATGCTGGTTAGGATCTGAACTTCCTTCATACATAGGTAGGGTAGGCATCCTGAATCGACGAGGTGGCTCAGCATAAATAATGTCGTTGGTGAATGGAGTATGATCTCGGGAGATTCCCTAATCGTCATTAGTAAGACCTCGACTTTCTCGGATCATTTGGCAAATCATGGTTGGGATGTCAGGCATTTGGACATTCGGGGCCAAGGCATGGTCGGGTTCCACGTTGCGGGGATGGTCCGGGAGCGGTCGACGATCCGTTCCTCGCCTCCTTGGCTCTCGGTCTTTAGGAACATAGGGTTCTGGAGCATGAATATGTTGGCGAAGGGTCGGATCTGCTCGGTTAACAATCTCGACTTCCAAATCCATAGCGGCAACAGCTGCGTGGCTATCGATAGTGTGATAAGGAAGTTCCCCTCCTCGGGATGAGGGTCCAGCTTATTGTCCTGTAAAAGGGCCAGCTCCGGCTTGTCCGAGATTCAAAGCGCGCTGATGCCCGGATGCTTGCGCGTAGTTTCCAGCCTGCCGTTGGTGTGTAGATCTATGATTGAAATCAGAAGAAGCCGAGCTTTCGGCCGATGAATAGGAAGCACGATCCTTTCTGGATCTCCTTCGCCTTTCCTCGTTCAATTGGTTCGCAAGCTCCGTGTTGGCACGGATCTGCTGATGGATTTGAGTTAGCTCTTGCATTAGAATCTGGAACTCCTCCCTAGTCACGGGGCCTTTTGGATCTGGAGCTCTAGTAGATGCTTGACCCGCTGTGTTCAGCTGCGTGGGATTCTGTCTATCCCTTCCTTCTGGATCTACAGCAGTTGAAGTGGTTCTGGTAGTAACCATGTTGGGTGACGTAGCTCTTTCCTAGATCTGGTGGAATCTGAATAGAATGGAAGGAACTACTGGATGATAGATTTGAATCTCCTCCTTAGATTTCAGCAATCCAACAACGGCAGTAGATCCAATGAGCAGGAGAAAAACTGGGTTCTCTCAATGAAAGCACCAAAGTGTTTGTACCAAAATTGGGCACAACACTCTTCGGATGTATTTGAAGAGATTAAAATGAAGAATTTAAAAGTAAAAAGAGGATAATCTAACAAATATGCCAATTCAAGCAAACAAAAATAGAAAAAGACAAAGATTTATAGTGGTTCGGCGTTGTAGCCTACGTCCACTTTGAGTGATTTGCTGCTTTATTGCTGATTTCTAACTGATTATAACAGAGAATAATTCAAACACTCAAGTTACAATAGATCTCCGGCAGAGTAACGACGTAATGGAGTCGAAAAGTCCTTTTTCTATTGGCATTAGAGTGTTATTTATAGGTGTAGTCTGGAAATGTATGGCTTAAATCTCGGAATACCCCTTCTCACACGTGGGTGGGCCCACCAGATCGATCCAAGGTCATTTCGAATCGATCCCTGATCTATCCATGTACATTTCATATCGATCAAGATTTGCTCCTTTTGGGCTGAGATCGATCTGAGACATTCTTCAGGTGGTAAGTAAGCTCCTGTGAAAATTTGGTAGCATTTGGACTTGTAGATTTTGAGCTATAATCGATCCAAGATTGATTTTGCAATTGGCTGATGAGTTCGTATCGATCCATGTTCGGATCGATTAGTGCGTATCGATCAGCTGTTGATGACGTGGAGCGATGACTTAGGGGAGATCCACTTTTCGCGCAACATGACCGTTTCCTTCACTTGACCATGCCTTCTTCGTATTTTTCTCAGAGATTATTCTTCGTATCGATGAATGGAGGATCTATTCGTATCGATCATTTGGTAGTCGCTTCGTATCGATGACTATGCTCGCTTTGTATCGATGCTTGTTGGTTGGTTACTTCGTATCGATCCCTGGAATGATCGATACGAAACAAAAGGACGGAGTTGATCGATACGAACCGAACTAATAGATCGATGCTGCTTGATCGATACGAACAGGAGAGGCCTGATGGATACGAATAGGGGCGGACCCTGATGGATACGAAGTGAGGTCTCCTTCTTGATTCTTGATCTATCCATAACTTGAGCATACAAACTCCGATTGACTTGAAATTTGGAACGTTGGATTTCATAGCTTTGCTTGTCATGCCATGTTAATTGTAGCTCGATCCGGACTCGGACATAATTTGCCAGTATCCATAGTGAACCTGTGTATAACCAATCTCCGAGTCGAATTGTCTTTAGTTTCCAGCCAAATCCTTGGTATCACAGCCTTGCCAAAAGGTGGGATAACCACTATAAATCTTTGTCTTTTTCTATTTCTGTTTGCTTGAATTGGCATGTTTGTTAGATTATCCTCTTTTTACATTTAAATTCTTCATTTTAATCTCTTCAAATACGTCTGAAGAGTGTTGTGCCCAATTTTGGTACAAACATGGACACTATTATATTATTCATATATATATATATATCATTATTATATTGCTAGTTAGGTGAGATTCTTATATGTATCATCAATGTTGTCACATATTAGATTGGTTTTATGTATGTTTTAATTTATTAAAAAACACGTTTTTATATACAGATCCGAAGTGCAAAGCCAAATAATTTTTATTTTATTATTATCATTTTATTAATCAATATATATATACACACACATATACATACATATATATATGTATATGTATTAATATACTACCTAAATTTAATTATATGACTTGTACTTAATTATATCATCATATCATGTTAATAGTTGAACTTATATTTTATAAATGCATATCTACATAGATTATATTTTTTGGTGGGTGCAAATAAAATTTTAATATTAATTTACTATTGTAAATATTATTTAAATCAGTATACTAATTAAATAAATGAAAATAAAATAAGTATTCAAAATTAAAATTAAAATTTTATAAAATTTTCTTATTATCAAATAAACTCTTGGCCAAAAAATCAGAATTTAAGAAGCATATATTATATTTTTTAAATCAATTTAATAAATAGCCAAAATCAATTAATTAATTTAAAATATTATTTTGATTGAGAAAATTCTGGAAAAATTTTCATAACTTTAAAATACCATGCTTAGTTTTATAAAAATTCAAAATTCGAATAATATAACATGAAAATATTATTATTATTATTTTATTATATTTGAATAATTAATATATATATATATATATACATACACACACACACGTGTGTATGTAAATATTTTAACGCAATAAAATATGAATATTTTTTTTGTGCTATGCATTCGATCTAGGAAGGTTTAAAAATATAAACATATTTTAAGTACATAATTAATATACTATACACACGTATATTTAGGTATGATAAATAGACTTATATATATAATAATTTTTTTTATACCCTTATATTTCCTTTCTCTTTTGTGGTACCCTTGTATTTCCTTTTCTATTTTTTCTTCTTGGGATTAAGCATGTTTTTTTCCTACTTTTTCTTTGTTTAATAAATTTGGTAAGGGTCCAGTCAACCCTGCTAGCCTTGCTAAAAAATAATAATTTTGTTACTGTAATTCATACATATATATGTATATATGTAAAATAATTTAAAAGAAAATATATTATGTGTGTGCGTATTTAGTGCAACAGTATATAGATATAAATCATTATTATTTTTATATATAAGTTACACACGCGTGTGTGTGTGTGTATTTGCATAGCTTTTAATATTTGTATATAAATAATAAGTTTACATACATACAGATATTTGAATAACATTATATACATATACGATGAGCTAACGTGTCTATTGTGATGTAATTCCCAACATTTATATACGGGCATGTCATACCTTGCACGGATGATTATGTTACACATGCACACACTTACATTTACATATATGATATATATACGTACTTTTATATTTAACTGAATATAAATTAAACAAAATTGTATATAATTTATAAATTTAAATAAAATAAGAGAATTTAAAAAATAAAATTTAGAAATGTTTTAAATAAATGAGCCTTTATAGGCCCAAATAGATTAAATATGATATTTTTTTTTTAAATTCACCCATAACTTCCATTGTCGGCTGGCCAAGTTCCAACAATGGTATCGGAGCCCAATAGCCTATGCAGTCTAAATTAGCTATGTTAGGGCTAACTTATAAGCTCATAACTCAAAGGTTGTCCCTAATAGAAAAGGTCAAAATTTAAATTGGGCCCTGGGCTAATTTTCAAAATTGTTTGAAAATTAAAATATTATATTTTAAATTTAAAAGTTAAATTTAAAATAAGATATACATATATTATAAAGTTATAATATATTATTATTTTCAAAAAGTTTGAAAATATTAAATATTGAATTCAAAATTTTAAATTAATTAATAAGATTAATAAAATAAATAATTAACTAAATAAGTTAATTAGTGAAAAATATATACATGTATAATATATGTTTGATATATGTTATGATATTTTAAAATGTTTAAGATATCATAAGTATAGATGTATGTATATAATATGATTTTCGAAATTAATATAATTTAACTAAAATTGTTTAATTAAAGAAATTAATTAAAGGTTAATTGATTATACGAATTAATTAAAGGTTAATTCATTAAACGAATTAATTAAAGTTTAATTGATTAAACAAATTAATTAAAGGTTAATCAATTAAACAAATTAATTAAAAGTTAATTAATTAAATAAAAATACACATATATGAGATATATGTGTTATACTATAAAGGTTTTAATATGTAATAAATATTTAATGTAAATGGTATATTAAAATAATATAAAGTTAATTAAAATGTTATTTAATTAAAATTAATTAAATAAGATTTAATCAATGTATTATTATACATAAGACTGTTATATAAGTTAATTAAAATATAAAAGTTATATAATAATAAAACTTATGTGATATGTATGTGCAAACTAAAGGCGAAACATCTAAGAAACCCTAAATCGACTTAAGAAATAAATACATATGTAAATGTATGTATATCATGATTTCAGATGTGTCCGACACTTAAATCACGAGAGTAATTCTTAAAGAATTATATTATTCCATAAGTCAATATCACTCATTATTAAATATTAAAGATTATGAATCTTTAATATAATGTTGTCCTCTACCATATATATATATATTAATAAATTACTTGCATATTCCTTAGTTGTTGAGCAGACTCAAGCTAGGGATGTTATGGGTAGTATTATTAATACATTGAATAGAAGAGGTAAGATAACTATTTGAATTTGTTAAGTAGACTCAAGGTACATATACTATACTTAGGCCATCGCGGTATGGTATGTATGGGTGAATAATTTCGTTTCAAATTGTTGAGCAGACTCAAGGTCAAAGCGGAATTAGAACCAAGTACCAAAGGGTTAGGAGACGTATATGATGCAACCGATAAGGAGTTATCCATCATCCATAGAGTTGTGACTTGTTGAGCAGACTCAAGGTTAGAATTCCAAGACGGATGAGTCCTAACATCTACTAGTGAAGTCAAAAGACTTCTATGTTTCGCTTAGGGTTTGGTGAAACATAAAAGACTAGTAGGAGCCTTATTAGAAAAATGGAATGATAACATTTAACCATTCTAATATTATAAGAATATATGTTATATAATGTTATAATAATCTACATTGATAAATTTGTGCATTTAATATGATTGATAAAATGTTTATCAATTAAGATATATAAATGAACTGAATTGAAACTAACAAATAGAAATATAAAATATGCTTACTATAATAAATGCTTATTGCATGTTAACGTTTCAATAGCCATGTAATTGCCTGATTTTACAACTACTAAATTCATTTTAATTTAATAGCTTATGTGTTTATTTAGTCAAGATCGTGTATTGCAATGTGTAACAACCCAGAATTTCGGTCAATTCAATTTGGAATATTTAATCGATCTTAAATATTGAAAAAGTTAATTTTATAAGTCAAATAACTTGGATTTCAAATATAGCGATTTTTTGATAATTAAATTGTTAAATTAATATTTAGAATTTTTAAATTATTAAATCCTGAATTTAATATGAATAAGAATAATTTCAAAAGTTGATTTAAATTCTATTTGAATAGGAATAAAGATAGTAAACTTTTAATTAGATTTAAAAGTGATTGATTTGGTTTTTATAATAATTCCTATTAATCAACATATAAAAATAGCCTTCCGAGGCACTGTCTTGAAATTGGACGAAACTGGTTTCATTGGATCCGTAATAGTGAATTATAGTATGCCGATGATTTTCGTGGCAATTGAACGTATCGTTTGGATGTGTGAGATCAAAACGCGTAGAAATTAATTTCAAGAATTTATATAATAATTGGGTTTAAAAAGCTATCTTCTGTATATGATCGAATTAGATCTCGAGACTAGTTCATTTGTGTTCGGAAATATAGAACGCCAAACGGCACACCTTGTTTGGAGTTCGGGATTTTCGGACGTTTTATAACTTGATAGTTTTTAATTAAAAATAATATATATATATATATATATATATATTAGCCATACTTCACCCCATGCCCCATCAATCTGTCCGTACCCAAGCACACCCTACCCATACCTCCATTTACCATTTATAGTCGCGTTCAACCAAAGAGTTCGCCATGTTTTTAAAACCATCATCCAACAGCCACTATCATTTTGGACCACTGGAGGCCGAGATGGTCGAAGGCTCCAACGTTAAAGTCGTGCGTCTTGAGGTGGCGAAGGAGATGGATGGTTGGATCGAGCAATGGCGAGGCGAGATGACCTGAAATCGGCTGTGTTCGTGGCAGTTTGGTTTGGTCATTCAGCGTTCGAGGAGCACACGCGAATAGGAGGTGCGACGAAGGGGTTGGCGGCGGTGCTACAGCACGGGCGCACGCGACGGCGGCGGTCGGTGGCTCGTTAGACAAGGTCATGATCGATCGAAGAAAAAAATGAATGAAAGAGAAATGGTCGCGTTGGCTAGTATGAGTTGAGAGGGAAGAGAGGTGATTAAAATTTTAACAGTTATTAATTTAAGTTAATTAATTTTTAATTATTTGAATCTTTTATTTATTCGTAACTTTTTTGTACGAGGTCGAAATCGAACGTGACAAATTGTGTTGCGTTCGTATCTACGAGTACTATGCTATGAAGTTGGATTGGAAATAGAAAATTTGGGTTAAAATTGGATGCCTGTTCAATTTTAATTCAAACTGGAACGTTTTCAACGAACTAAAATCAATGTGAGTTAATCTCACCCTTTTGGTTAATCGAAAAATATTAGATAGTCAATAAAATTATTTCTTGGATGTGTGGATATTTTATTATTGATTGTTATTAACTGTTTGGATGATTTACTAATTTATATTATTGGTTTGGATATATTCCCGCCCCTGGAGTGGATGAGTACGTTCCTGTGTAAGAACAGATGACCCTTTTTCTACGAATCCGCCTCGAAGTGGTTGATTTTTATATTATTTGATTATATACTGTATTTGATGTAGGGGAACAGCTTAGAGGGATCCAACAGGATTCCTCCCACTGTTGATTTAATTTTCATATAATTTGATATATGATATGTTGGATGCTATAATTGATGACATGGACACGATTTTGCTTATTTAGTTCTTTAGTAGCACCGGGCCTTATATTTTGGTATTTTAAAATACCATAAAATAGTGATTGATTTTAAAAGGGGGATTTCAAAGTGATTTTGGAAATTATATAAGTTTTAAATAATCATTCTTGAATTATTTGAAGAAGTAGTTTATTTTAAAATCAAAGGTATGATTTTTGGATATTATAATTTAATAATTTTATAAAATATTTTATATAGGGACTTTCAAACTATAAAATAAAGACTTTTAAAATATAAAAAATGAGTCCGCCTTTTAAATAAAGGATACGTTTTTAAAGAAAAATAGAGATATTTTGATACGAATATTTATTAACCATTTTATATAAAGTAATATATATGTATATGTACATATATTAAAGATTATTTACAAATGTGAGATTTATAAGTGTGATAATTTATAAAAGTGATATTTTACAAATGTAGTGAAGATTTGTAAAATCGTGTTTTGTTAATAAAAGTATGGATTTATAAATGGTGTTTATAAATTAAAGGAGACTATTATCATTAAATAAATTGGTGAAATAAATCAAACGGTGGATCTATTATAAGATGTGGAATGATATTTTAGAAAATAGATGCCTCTATTTTGGAAATTGAAGGTGAGGGTAAATTGAGAATGTTAAACGATATTTTATAAATAGAAAGTGATTTATAAAAGGAATTTATCCATATGGGGCCAACGTTAAAAAAGAAAGATGACTGATAATTATAAATGAGATTTATGAATTAGTGAGATTTATAAAGGGAATAGCGTTATAAATGAGGTTCATAAATAAAGAGATTTTATGAAAGGAAGTTTTATGAAAGAGAAGAAGATTTATAAATATAATTTTACAAATATGGAATTGATCTTGTTGGAAATTAAGTATGGGATTTTATCAAGGAAATATAATTATGTTTTAAAAGTTGTTTATTTATATTAATATTGTTTTAAAATGGTTTATCAATATTTTAACATTTTGAAATGTTAATTATTTAAATTATTAATATGGTATGAAATTAATATTAATTATTTATCAATAAATATTTGGAAATTAATTATTAGTATTTATAAAAATGTTAAAGATAAAATATTATTGTTTTATTTAGGATGTTTTGAAATTTATTAATTATTATTTTAAAATGTTTTAAAGTTAATATTTATTTATAATGTTTACTATTATATAATAGTGTTTTTAAGTAAATGATTCGAATTTATATTAAAAATGTGTTCGAGATTTATAAATAGGGTTTTATAAGCAGATGTGGATTATAAGCGGAATTGTAACGACCTAGAATTTCAGTCATTTGAATTTGAAATATTTAATTTATTTTAAATATTGAAAAGTTAATTTTATAAGTTAAATAACTTATATTTCAAATATAGCGATTTATTTGATAATTAAATTGTTAAATTTTAATATTATAAATTGTTTAAATTATTAAATCTTGAATTTAATTTGGACAAAAATGATTTCGAAAACTGATTTAAATTCTATTTGAATAAGAGGGAGGATAGTAAACTTTTAAATTGGATTTAAAAGTGATTAAACTAATTTTGGAAATAACTCGTTTTAATTAATGTGTGAAAATAGTCTTTTGGGGCACTATCTCGGATTTCGATGAAACTAGTTTCATTGCATCCGTAATAGTGAATTATTATATGCCGTCGAATTTCGTGGCGATAGGACGTATCATTTGGTCGTGCGAGTTCGAAACGCGTAGAAATTATTTAAAGGAATTTATATTAATATAATTCGATTTGAAAAGTTAACTTCTGTATATGATGGAATTAGCTCCCGATATATATTCCACTGTGTTTGGAATATGGGTATAACATATAAAACGCCAGGTGGCACACTTCGTTTGGAGTTTAAAATTTTAAAGTGTGGAAGTGCCTTAAAATTTTCTATATAAGGGCATAAACTTTTTTCATTTGCTAAAAAACCCTAACCTAAAAGCTTCAGCCGCCATTAAAATCCAAACGTCCAACAGCCCACATTTCTCGATGCCATCAAGGCAAAATTAGCCGAAATGTTCAACATGAAAGTTGGAAAGCTCGGCGAGGCGGACCTATTCTATGGGTGGATCGTCGAATGGACGACGATGGCAGCGGCTAGGGTGCCGAGTTCACGAGCAGTTTTTGGGGTTCAGGCGATGGCGTGCATACGTGGCCAGGTGGAGCGGCGGCAGCGTATGCGAACGGCGACGGTACAGCGAACGGCGGTGGCGGCGGTGCAGGCGAACTGCAGCGGCGGCGAACTCTGGTTTATCGCGATCGATGAAGTAAGTAAAAAAAAGAAAAAAATGTCACGGCCTGGAGTAAGCGCATGAGGGAGAAGAGGAAAGGTGATTAAAAGTTTAAAAGTTATTTAATTTAAGTTAATTTTAAATAAATTATTCAAATGATCATTGATCCATAACTTTTTCGTACGAGGTCGGTTTTAAGCGCGACAAGTTGCATTGCGATCGTATCAGCGAGTACTACGATATGGAGTTGGATTGGATAGATTTGGAGCTAGTGGAAATTTTGGGTTAAATTGAACGATTGTTTAATTTTAATTCAAACCGGAATGCTTTGGCGATCTCTGGAATTTCTGTGAGTTAACTCACCTCTCCGGTCCACTTATATTTTTATATAAGTGTGAATAATTTTATTCATGCCGTTTTTTGCTAATTTGGATGATTTACTATTTTATTAGTTGGTTTGGATATAGTCCCACCTATTTGAGTGGATGAGACCCTATTACGTTCTCATGTATGAGCGGATGGCCCTTTGTATACAAATCCTACCTCAAATCGGTTGATTTATATTATTTGATTATATACTATATGCGATGCAGTGGTGAAGGTTGAAGGGATCCAACAAGATTCCTAACACTGTTGATTTTACTTTTTATACATTTTAATATATAATGTGTTGGACACCATATCTGATGACATGGATTGATTTTGCTTATTTAGTGCTATAGTAGGACTGGGCCATATTTTTTAGTATTTTAAAATACGGTAAGATAGTGATTTCGAATTGAAATGATTTTCAAAGTGATTTTGGAAGTATACATGTTTTAATAATTTTAAATTATTAAAAGGAATGAATTTATTTTTAAACAAATAAAAGATATGATTTTTGATGTTATAAAAGTATAGTTTTGAGAAATACTTTGATTAGGAATTTTTGAATAGTTTATGTACAGGATTTATAAAAGTGAGATTTTATAAATAAAGAAATAGATTTATAATCGGAATTTATAAATATTTTGTAAATGGATTTGAAAAGTATTTGGTAAATGGATTTATAAATGGATTTTATAAATAAATTTGATTTATAAAGAAATGGACTTAAAGTGGATTTTGATAGTAAAATGTGTTTTTATTAAAGAATGAGTTATAAATAGAATTTTATAAATAAAGAGGTTTTATAAAATAGAAGTTTTATAAAATAGAAAGTAGACTTATAAACATAGTTTTATAAATATGGAAATCATTTATGTTGATATTTAAATATGGATTTTATACAATGGAAATACATTCAAGTTTTTAAGAGTTAAATAATCTTTTAAAGGAATGTTTTGAAAGGAATATTTTTGATAAAGTTAATGGTTTTTAAAGTGATAAACTTTAAAAGTAAAGTTGTGAAAATAACAATTCCAAATGGAATCTAATAGTTTGAAAAATGATTTAAAATGTGATATGTATCGAAAACATAAATTTTAACATTTATTGTTGTAATAGACGTTTTCGGGGAAGTATGGATGCATGGAGTATAACATTGTTGTTATAGTAAATGATTTCCGAAAGGAAATGTTTTATATAGTATACGAGATTTTTATATATATATATAATTAATCATATCCCTACACTAGTTTTTTTGGGTTGTCGTAGCAATGTTTTACTCAACATTCGTTTTGACCCAATAAATGATGTTTTGACCTTCTATTGTGAAATACACGAATTGGTTCTTATGATCGTACTAAAGGTTTGGTGGTATATGACCATTGCTTCTTATACTTAACACCCGTCCAAAGGAATATGAACTCGGGAGTTGTATGATTATAAAAATCTATTTGGCTTGTCTCCAAATTGGTAGTGTTGTTAAATATACTTATACCATTGATATAAGTATATTGAAATGTTTTCCAATATCGAAAGATTAAAATGATTTTGAGGATATATCTTTTTAAAAGATAATTTGAAGTAAATATTTTAAAATTGATTTAATTAATAAAAGATTAATTAAATGGCCTAGTGACTGCTTATGTGCTAGATATTGTTTGTTGCTTTGATAGTTAAATAACCGACTATCAAATTTGGCCATTTTTGGTTCCTTGACTTGATGTGGGAACTGATTAGTCATGCACTTAGGATAAAGCCGACTGAGTAGGCTTGATTACGTTTGGATTAAGAATGTTGATTCGAGTAGTGCAGAGTGTCTATGGTACTCCAATCTACTGGGCTTCCTTCTTGGCCGAAGGATAGTAAGTTAAGAGTTGGAAACATGTAAGTCTACGAGACTTGGTTTCCGTATGAGGTTGAGGGCCTCTTTATCGTTGTTTGTCCGGAGAGACCAGGGTTGAATTTTTCCTAGATCCACTTTGGACTAATGTATGCGTTCGCAAGTGTAGGTTTATAATGATGATTTTGAAGAAGGAGATCTTCTTGATGCAGGGCTACTTTCCACTAGACCCGCGATGCGTATTATATATATGTGTGTGTGGTGGCGGTAGTGCTTTGTTATGAAAATCTTCGATATGCAAGGACTTCTACTTACTAATTCTAGAGGTAATTCCTGACAGGATGTGGTAGGAGAGTGGGTTCGGTTTTTCCTGTTCTTGCACAACTTGTATGGACGAATGTCTGACATTGCATTTCTGAGATCACAACGTTGACTTTTACAAACGTACATTTGTTTAGTGGCGGAGAAGGCAACTTCTCTTAGCTAAACACCCTTCTCTGAGACGTACGAGCTCAGAGGTTGTATGTTCGTGAAAGTCAATAATGATCGAAGTGGCAATGTGGCATTCAAAGTAGAATGTGCTATGTGAAATGTAAACGTTACCTTAAGCCTCATCACCCGTAATGGCTTAAACAGGGTACGCCATAAGGCTATATGGTTCGCTACCATAAGGGTATGATCATCACCTTTCTCGATAACCCTTTATATTTCGGGTATGTGGTGTATGCTCTGAGACGTCTCCGATAGATCGGTAATGACCGAGGTGATGACATATTGGGTTTCTATCCAGGCCATGTATAAGTGCCAAATAGAGATAAACCGGTCTTGCCAGATGCGGATGACTGTTTGTGTATCCTCGGTACATTCCTTTAGAGATGTACTATATGGAAAGTAGTCCATTACCTGCCATTGTATGGAAATTCATTCTCCAATACATGCATGCCATTTTGTTTGTAAACCTATTACGCCGTCAAATTTAAGCAATGTAACAATTTCGGCTATTTTAATATTATTTGTATACTAGACAATAGTATAATATAACAGAATTTGGTATGAAATGTTTTGGTTATCGTAAGGTAAAAACCCATCTGTGTTTATATGCGGTGTGGTCTTACGAGATATCTTTGTTTTGATAAAAAAAAGTTTTCATAACTTTAAAATTCAGCTGAGATGTGTTTTCTCATGCTGGTTTACCAGACTGATCCGGGCGTTCTTCCCTTTAAATGCTCAGATTAGACCGAGCATATTTATAGATTCAGATTTGGATGCTTTGAAGCTTCAGCAGACGAGCTAGAGGTCTTCAGGTCGTATTCATGTATATGTTTATTTTCCTTTGCATTGTTGTTTAAAATTATCAACATCTGTGAGGATAGGTTATTATAACTATTCAGGCCGATGATTGTGATTTGATTGTTGTACTCTGATGGATGTATGTGAATTATATTATAGTTTCTCTTTTGTAAAGCTCACTGATATTATATTACATGTTGTTTCGCTGCGATTGTGAGATTCTATGTTATTTTTAGTTTCTTTCTCTCTTCTTCTTCTTCTTCTTCTTCTTCTTTTCTCTTCGTCTTTCTTCTTTCTTTCCCATAACTATTCACACAATTCGGCTTGGACATGTTTGGTTTATTGTCAGCTCGAATCGGGCGAGACTGTAGGTCGTTTCAGTTGGTATCAGAACTTAGGATTGTGCGAACACCTTGGCTTTGGTGGGTACTCATTATAGAAAGGGTTGATAGCACCCTAGAATGAGTTTGTGTGTGTATATATATATGAGAGCGTATTTGTTAATGATTATAAATTTTTTTATTGTGTTAATTATCTGTTGAGTGGCTTATGATTCTGGTCGGTTCATGGGATGCCACGTTATCGATAGGATTTTCTAAACACTTAAACAAAGCAAACCGACACCATATTGTTTTGAAATTGGGTAAATGAAATAATTTTACCTTGATTATATTTTATATATAGAGGAATAATTTTTTTAGAAATTATTATAGTTCTATATGGTGTGTTTGGTTGTTAGTGAATGATAATATTTGATTATTATCATTTGTTGTTTTGTAACGACCCGTAGTTTCGCTACTTCGAAAATGAGATATTTTATTTATTTTAAATTTAAAAAGGTTTAGAACTCAAGTAAATACATTGTAAATAATGAATAAGTAAGGATAAATTATTTATCTTATGATTAATAATGGAAAATAAAGAATTTGGATTTTTATCAAATCAACAAAAGTTAAGTTTCGTTAAAAATGAATAAATGCTTAAATAAATAGTTTTAAATATTTATTTGAAAAGTCAAACTATATCAAAATCACCTAATAAAGATAATAAAAGTATAATATAGGTTTGAAAAATATAGTTATAATCGTTTTACAAAAATATTCTAAATTTGTCACATTTTGTCAATGCAACTCCAAAATTCAATATTTTGATATTAACCCTAATGATATGAAATTTTAACCTAAATAAACTTGTTTTAATTCATTTAATATAATAGGAAATCCATTTTTAAGTTTGGTTTACTTTAATATATAGTTTAGCAAAAACGTCAAATTTTGACTGTAAAATTTATCAATAATAATGTTGTTTTCAAGTTTAACAAGTCGTCGCAACGTTGTATGAACATATGCACTTTATAACATGTATATTATATCTTTGTAAACTATACAAACTATATTACACTTACATTTATATCATATAAAACAAATGTCACATTTTTTGTAAAGTAAATAAAATAAAACATAAAAAAATGTGTGAAAGCATGATTTGATGAAGAGAGTTTAATTTAGCTTAAGGAACAACATCATTACACATATCTTCTCAAGTATAACATGATGTAACTAATGTGCATAGAAATTAAGCAAACCATATTTGAAAAGGTAGCAAACTAAGGGAAATGAAGGCACATATGTTCACCTTAACCATACTCTTCCTAAGCATCATTCCATCCATTTAATGCAAATCAAATCCATGCTAAAGTCTTCCATTTAAAAAAGCAAAGTTATGAAATTAAGAAGAGTAATGATTTCCATCCTTAGCATCACATTAAGTAGCCATCAATTCTCTCTTTTCATGCATAAGTAAGAGTGTATGTTTTATTGCAAATATGAAGAGGATAGGATGGTCATCTATACTGTACTATTATTACTGAGTTAGGTTTCAAGCACGCACATGCCCTTTACTATTTTGGCAAATCAATGGTCACGTTTTTATTTCTTTCTATTCGTTCCTAGCTTTCCACTTCTTTCATTATCCTTCAACCTTAGATATTAACGTTCTCCTCCCGATTCGTTTCTTTCCCCATCCTGCGAAGTTGCCCTCCCCTTCTACCGCCGTAGCCAACCCCTTCAACTCCGAATCTTCACTCGAACCACAGTTGACCTCCTTCGCCTCTCCATCCTTTTTCACTCTTATTATCCAATCGTCGGCAGCGTTGTGGTCATTAAGATCTCTTCATGTCGCGGCATTGCAGGACCTGAACATTCACTTGATTGAAGGTATAATTTTTTTTAGGTTTTGATTTTCCTACTTGCTTATTGTTTTTATGGCGATTCAGAAGTATTTGGATGTGTTGGTGCTATCATTAGGTAGAAGGGGTGGGTAGCTTGAATAAGTTGGAAAACTGAATTTTCAAAATGTAAGAAAATTTCTGTGTCACCCAATTTGGAGTATCAGTTTTCATAGAAACCCTACTCTAATAATTATGGGGGAAAGGGTTTTGAAGTGCGATAAGCTAGGTATACAACATGAATATTTTTTTACCTAATTTTGTGTTTATTATAAGCGTAAAATATAGTTATGAGTGTTATTAGATCGGTTTCTATTGTGTATCCAAAAGGTGGAATTCAATGAATAAATTTTTTGAGGGGTCTCTTGAATAATAGAATGCACGGGTTTGGTACAAGTGAATACATGGGAGTTGAACTGCATGTAGTTTCATCATATGCAAGGATGAGACCTAGATTAAATTTGACACCTTTGCAGGTTTTTGTTTAATTTTGATGTTGATTTTTATTTTTAAAAATATACTAGTTCAAGAACGATGAAATTGTTGAATTGTCCTATTTATTTTGTGAAGGTAGTTTGCAAGGCTTACCTAAGGCCTGAACTTGAAAAGTGCAATTAATTTTTTGAAAGCTGCAAAAATGTCTGCTTCTTTTTGTGGAAGTCCTCGACCACAGGAAAAGCTTAAAGTTGTGATTGCTGGTGTAAGTGAAGTATTTTAAAGGTTTATGTATTTTATTCTGATTGACTATTCCTACTTCAGAAAATTTGATGGTCATGGTTTGATAACTTCCGCAGCTTAGAATCAAACCCAAAGTATGTGGAATTGGTTTAACTGAAATGTCCTTCATAAGATAGTATCTCTACTTTAATTAATTTGTGTAGAGTGATAGAGTTTGAAGAAATGTAGCTGAATGGATCACTTCAAACTGAAACATTATTTCATCATCACCTCTAAAACTTCCATTTTCTTAACTATACTGGGAACTCGCACAAAATGTAGCAGGAAATTTGAGTTGATGTAGCAATGCTAAATAATCCAACTGATAAATAACATGGGATTTGATTAAGAAACTAACCATGTGCTAATCAACTTATATTCATGAATATGCTATCATCGTCTTAATTTATCCAGAAGTGAACTGTAAAAGTATCACAAAAAGATACATTGATGAAGTATTAGTGCACCAATGGTAATTTGAAAACCTTACACTTAAAATTACACTCATTTATGCACTTTTCATTTATGAACCAGTTTTTGTAACTCTAATGTATTGGTGCGTAAATTTATCATATATGTTGGGATTGGCTGGACATTTTACTGCAAAATATCTAGCTGATGCTGGACATACACCTATATTATTGGAAGCTAGAGATGTTCTCGGAGGAAGGTCTTCATAATATATTTTTATATTTGATCATAATTAGTTTATATGTAACAAAGTTTGTATATAATGAAATAGTGTATATGTAACAGGTTGCTGCTTGGAAAGACAAGGAAGGGGATTGGTATGAGACAGGACTTCATATTTTCTGTAAGTACCTACTTTAGTTTGAAAGAAAATACATCATTTAAAATTTCAGTTCTATATATAACTGAATAAGGTATAAACACCATACACCATTCCTCCATCCATAATCATCAAATTTTTATGTGTAGTTAGAGCTTATCCTAATATTAAAAAAAAAATTGGAGAGCTTGGGATTAATAATCGATTGCAATGGAAAGTACATTCTATGGTTTTTCCCATGCCAAATAAGCCTGGGAAGTTTAGTCGATTTGATTTTCCTGAGGTTCTCCTGGCCCTTTTGAATGGTATGCTATAGTTCCTCAGACTTACTATATAGTTTGCATTCTATACTTGATTTTATTGAAGTGTTTCATGTAGGAATATAGGCTATCTTGAGGAACAACGAAATGCTGATTTGGCCTGAAAAAGTCAAATTTGCCATAGGACTTCTACCCACCATTTTAGGAGGGCAGACATATGTCGAGGCTCAAGAGCACACAAATCCCCTTAGTTTTTTATGAAATCAACAGTCGCATTATTTATTTTTTCTATTCGTACCCAGCTCTCCACTTCCTTTCTTATCCTCCAAACCTTAGATATTAACATCCTCTCCTAGAATTATGTCTTTTCCCATCTGGCGACGTTGCCCTCCCCTCCTACCACCATCGGCAGCCCCTTCAACTCCAAATCTTTGCTTGAACGACAGCCAACCACCTTCGCCTCCCATCCTTTTTGACTCTCATTATCCAGTCGTCGGCAGCATTGCGGTCATTAAGATCTTCTCATTTGGAATTATTGCAGGAACCAAACATTCACCTGGTTTAAAGTATAACTTTTAAAGGTTTTAATTTTCTTACATGTTTATTATTTTTATGGCGATTCAAAAGTATTTGGATGTGTTGGCGCTAACAATTCACGGGGGTAAAACAATGAGTGAGACTTCATAGGTTGGAGGTAAAGCAATGACCTTTTATGAATTTGTTGATTTCAACATTTTTTATTTTCAATTTTCAAATTTGTTTTTGATCAACATTGTGATATTGTAAGCCATTTATCACATATAAGGGTGCATCTCCACTTCCCAGGCACACAATCAACCCCCTGCTTGATATTTATATTAGCTATCTTGCTGAATGAGAATGGGTACATTGATAGATGGATGCTATATCAAAAGCACTAGAGAATAAACACTTGCAACAATAATTTGTTTTATTGCCTTTACTATTTATGTTTCCTTTACAAGTGCATGGCTATAGATTATTACCTTTTGGCAACGAAAGAATTTGGCCAGCTAGCACAATTAGTTACAAGGGATCCTATGTAAACAATACTGTATGTTTACATGCTAATGAATGAAATAGTGGGATGAATTTAGCAACTTTTATCTTCTGCACATTTTCTGCATTTGCCTCTCTCTCATCTTTTCCTTTAATTATCCTTCCCTCTTCTAGCAAAGCTCATGGTTTTGCTACTCAAGTAACAAAATATAGTAGGTACCCCCATCTCATTGTCTTTGATTTGTTGGTATAAACATAGCCCAAGCAATGTCAAAATCAAAAAAAGTAGAACACCAATACCAAATTATGCTTCGCCTCAATAATATCATATTTATCTACTCATGTTTATTTTATTAATGATGCGAAATACATATTTGCTTCAATGAAAATTAAGGGGGTTGCCAATTTTTTTATGTTGTGAAGCATAGTAGTTTTGGATTTAGAAGCATATCAATTTATGTCAAATGACATACTCAGAAGGTGAATTAAATTGAGTTTATAAATCACTACCTTTGCTTGTGTAGTCACTAAGTATATTTATTGATAGTGCATTGATAATTTCTAACATAAAGCAATGATAAATTATTTTGTGTTTATGACCATTGGTTCTTTTGATTATGCCATTGAATCTATCTTTTAAATTCTCATTTAGTTGCATGATATTATAACTAATGTTAGAATATATTAATTTATAAAATAATAATTTTTTCAAGCTGCATTATTTGAAAATTAAGTAGAAAATGATGGAGATAATTAGGTTTATAAAGGTTTAGATTTTTTTTCTACAACTTTATGTTAGTACTCAGTAGTAATAATTTTAATGTTTATATTCTGACAACTTGATTTTAATAAGTTTTTTTTATTTGTGTTTGAAAACACACACGCAATTACCTATTTGCTAATAAAATCAAGCTGGTTGTTAGTATTATATTTTATTATTGCTAACTATTTTTGCAATGGATATAATAATAATATGCTGGGATAAACTCATTGTTGCAAGTGGGATTACACATCATCCAACTAACAACTAGCATTTCAGAGTGACCAACGCGCACTCCTAAAGATGGGCTAAGGTACGGTATAACTAGCTACAAATACATAAACATCCATATGTATATATGTGTGATTGAATGCGTACAGTAAACTGCTTACGAAAACTAATGCAAAAACTTTGTATCTAGCTAAAAATTCATCTCCTTCTTGCTCCTGCTTGCCCACCAGTGCAATCTAAAGACATTACCGACTACCGTATAAGATTGATAGACATGGATATGTAACTACTTCCCATGTTAATATCACCATTTAGTCCCATAATCAATCACTCACACTGACCATCCCCTACCAATTTTGCTACCAAAAACTTCATATATAGGTGGATGACAATATCACATTGGTCCACTCTATTTTGGAGTTTCAAGGAATCCAAGTCCATGTCTCCCCACATCCAGTTATGTCCTTATTCATTGTAGTTTTTTTAGGACAGTTCCACTACCAAACATCACATCTACGAGTAAAAGGTCACTGCTTTGCTTCTATTAATTTAACACATTTTTAATTACAGGCACCTCAGGAACTACAAGCTACGCTGCAAAGATCTCGAAATGAAAAAAGATTTCTACAATGAGTAATGGAAAGAACATGCTCCAAAAAGGTACACTATACGCATCGATTAATTTCACTGACCCATGTCATACATTTACTCAAATTACAATATAACCTTTATACATTATCTCCTAGGCTTAGAAATACTCATTCACAAACACGGAATCGGAATAGAAAATAAAAAAATTTGAAAACAACATACCTTACCACAACGAACATATGTGCAACCACATCAATAAGGTAAAGAAATTCAACAAGTAAAACAAAGCTTTGAATTATATTAACTAAATTAGCATATCCATCGATCTAAAAAGGTAATTATTCGCATTAACTATTCCATCAGAGGTGTATACAATAAAAGCGAAGATTTAGTTAACATGCTTAGCTCACATAAGTTCAACATCGGACCATTCTCTACAAACCCATATCTGCAACGATCAAGTGCAAGTCAAAGGTACGTTCAACTGTAAACTTTAACAAAATAAATAAAATTTCCCAGTTAAAATACTAATATGCATCTTCTCTATATCCTTCTTGAATTCCTCTTATGCAAGATAGTTTATTACAATATGGTTTAAGGCTATGGAATTTTCCTTCATTACACTACTTTATAGCTATCTCCATCAAATTGTATCTTAGCCATTTTACGTACACCATAGATATATACGGCATTATATGGTTGTATTAGGATTATGGGTTTTTCATATTTAGTTACTGCTTGATTGGGAATTGAAAATTTAATAGTGGGATTTAAAATAAATTAATGGTTTCACTAATCATTATATACCATATTAGACAACACTCAAGAACAATGGACATCTGGCTAACCACATTATCTATTTGTGGGTTATTCTAACGTCTGATTGCATTGATATATATATATATATATATATATTGAATAGGTTTTCTTTACTAAACACCATATTGAAAATACAACATTAAAGGGGTGGAATATGTTGAAACAATGAATTTATACCTACTATATATGATTATATTGTGGGACTGATTTGTTAAACCATGTATTTGGTTTTACATTAGGCTTTTATTTAACGCTTTATATACGAATTTCAAAACCTAGATTATGTGTTGTTCTTCTCCTCTTCATTAACTATTACCTTACAATCCAGTAATATTAATATTGTATTGTGCAATACTATGAGTCAACATTCATTTTAAACTCCAATGCAATTTTTAGTATTTAGGCATTTTCCGAAGAACTTTGCTGCAATGACCGAGAACATATAATCATAAGTATAATGAGGATCAAATTTTGTATGGTAAAATTCTAAATGTAGGAGGGACTATTAGTTTTCAATCTATCCTACACTCATCATAATATACCGATATTTAATTCGGATATAATGATTTTTTTCCATCGCAACATTACAAATATCGATTGCCATTAAAAAAATTCTAAATAGAGTAGACACACATATGCATGTATGCAAGCACACACATGAGGAGACATTATGCCTATTTGTTTCCAAGCACTCCTCTATATTTCAAAACACTTCTACCTTTTGTTTGTATCAAATTGATTTTAAAAGTGGTCACTTATTTTATCCGGGAAGGCTCTGTATTTACCATTATCAATATTCTGGGTTATAAGTATGGCATTCCTAAAAAATTATTTATTTAAATAGGCATAGTCATACACTGAATGTAGAAATACATGTTGTTTTTAAGATTGTTTTATTCCATTTTTTTCAATTTTTCAGGACTGATACACAAGCAGAGTTTCCCTTTTTGCATGAAGGGAGTAAAGAAGGCTGACAAATGAATCAACAGATGCATGCCGGCTGAAGCATATTTCCAAAAAATCCATGCTTTCATGACTGGGAAAGTAGGAACTATCTAATCTTATATTATACTGCGTACAATAGAAACATCTCTACATCTTTGGTCTGTAATATAAAGTGAAAATGCTATCAACTTTAACTTATGTATTTTTTTATCTCCACCTACATGGTCTATAAATCGACATCTGTATCTGTTGACAAATGAATTGTACTCATTCAAGAATGCGCTTCTTTTATTCCATTCGGTTACATGTTTATAGAACAATATGATCATCTTTACTTGCTGGTATATTTATGTTACTTGCAAAGTTAATAGAGTAGTTTACAATATTTAAGTTTCAAATAATAGTATTTTATGTTTCAGTTGAAACAAATTATTGCAAGGTTAAATAACATAATATTTTACAATTTTTCCAATGCAACCTTATTGTGACAATCCATGTGCGTAGCACGGGTTCACATAGTTAACCACTTAAGCTCCAACTATAAATAGAGGCCATGACCCCTTCATTTTCTCACACAAAAATTCCTCCATTTCCTAAGCTCTACTTCTTCATTCCCTTCCTCCACCATTACCAAAATCTCACTCCACCTTGCCGAGCCCCTACACCCACGGCCAAGCACCCTACACGCCCCTACCTCCCTATACCCGCCCCCTAGGACAAAGCCCGAGCCCCTAAGCTCACGCACATAGCCTCCAACCCACACACCCGAGCCAAATTCCTACCTACCCAGCCGTACGTACCCATACCACCCTCCTAGCCGAGCCTACACCCCCTCCATATACCCACGACCATTTAAATAAATAAAAAGAAAATGAAAGGAGAGAAAAGAGAGTCCGGCTTTTCGAAGGCGAGGAACGAATTCAAAAAGAGGCGAAGACGCTAGTTCGTAGAAAAGTTTGAAGGAGTGGAAATGAAGGTGAGAAATTCTCATCGTTTTAAAGATCATATTTTTGATATTGCTAACGATCACTTTTGACATAGGAAGTATACACCCATTTTAATATGTTGATTTGTAAGTCGTGATATGGATAAGTAGGATTATTATCATCTCTAAATAATGAATCATTGCCATGTCATCATGATTGTTCACATTTTATAAGTATTGTGATTATATACCCATTATGGTAATGGTAATGAATGTTTGGATTTAAGTGATTATGTGATGCGATTGGTTGATTTGGGTATTGTAGTGGTAATTATAAATAGTGATTATGTTCATTTCACCCAAGTAATCACCTTTGTTAAATATGACCAATTTTATTAATATGGTATGTTTTGGAATTATTAAGCCTCTTTTTGAATAGTGGAATTCAATTTGAAATTGAAAATGAAATTCAAATTGAAAATGAAATTCAAATTGAAATTGATGTATAATTGAATTTGAAATCGAAATCGGATTTGAAATCAAATTTGAAATTGTAAGTGAAATTGATTTTGAAATCAAAATTGAGATGAATAGTGAAATTTAAATCGATTTGAAAAAATATTGAAATTAAGATTAAGGTTGAAATTTAAATTAGAATCGAAATTAGATTTGAAATCTAAATTTTAATTAAGTTTAATTTGAAGTTAGAATTGAAATTGAATAGAAATTGGTTTTAAAATTTTAATATTAATAAGTGAAATTACCGATTTAACATGATTTATAATGTTTTTATAAGTAATTAAGTTCAATTTGGAGAATTTGTTTCAAGTTTTGAAAATCAAGTTAAAATTAGGCGCGTCGCGCAACGATAGTTCACGGTTACACGACGGAAAGGTTAAATGAATGCACATAATGAAATATAGCTCAGATTTCTTCGAAACAAGAAATGTCCGAACTATTATGTCCATAGTTTTTAAGTGAAGAAAGAAAATCAAGATTTCATCTTGTATATTCTGAAATATGTCCAAAACAAATTTTAAGAAAAATCGCGCTATTGTAGTTAAGTGACCAAAGTTTAAAATTGATATTTTAAATGTTTTAAAAATATGAAATGAATTCTAAAAATCTTTTAAAATGTTTTGAAAGTGATCTAAGTTGAAAAAAAGTGAATTTTAAATGATAGGAAAGTCAATTTGGTCAATATAGCTTTAAAACACCATTTGCAATGCTTTCTGCAACGTTGTTGCAACAGTTTTCTATAACTTTGAAAATATGATTCTAAACTTGATGATTCCTTCCCGAATCATTTATAAATGTTTTTAAATGAATAATAAATGAATTTTAAGATGATTTAATCAATAATTTAGTATGCGAAAACGACTAGTACATTTGTCCCACCTATGAGTGCTAAAACGATAAAACAAGGTGTGTAACCAATGTTAGGGATGAAGCAACCAGTGCCCTGAACTTACCTAGCCTTCGCTTTATCTTTTAGACGAGGGGAGGAACATATCGAAGGGAAAGCCGGGATGCTTTAAAAAGATCATATTAAGTTTTTTCCATAATTAAAGAGAATTTATATTTTCTAGAAATTAAGCAAGTTAAGTATAGAAGATTTTGATTTATAAATTACAACTTGGATTGCATAGAAATGATCTTGTTATACTTGGTATTAAAGTCCGAAGAGGGAACTCATCCTATTCGTGGAATTTAAAAGGTGGTTTCACCGTTATTCCGCCCACAGCACTTGTTGAGTACGAAAATTGATATTGAGTAAAAGTAGAATAATTTTCATGATCCTATTTATCTAATAATGTTTTCTAAGATTGATTTTTGGGTTTACAGTAAACGATGTCTTAAATAACATTGTTTTTGACCCGCTTAAAAGTTGAAGAATTTTGATCGAATGTTAAGTAAGAAAATTGGAAATATTTTCCAAAGAGAAGAGAATTACCTTAGAATTACTCTAAGATAAAAAGAAATTTTTGTAATTAACTCAAAAGAAATGAATGGGAAAAGGCTTAATAAATCATATGTACTCATATTCAATGTTTATCGATAATTGGATTTCGAAGGAACCGGGGTCAAATTCGGGTGATTCCTATCCGAAGACCACTTCGAACCAATATATGTATTCGAAGTAAAAGATCAGAAGCTAAAGATCTTGAGACAAATATTAACAAGGGACTGCTTGTTGATTTGATTAGGGACAACTCCCGAAATACTTATAGTGGCGATGGTCTCTTTGTTACGAAAAATCTCATAAACACAAGGACTATTCGCTACCAATCTTATGATGTGGTAGGAGAGTGCCTTCGGTTTGTCCTGTTCCTAGAAAACTTGTATGGAAGAGTGTCTGACCTTGCATTCTAAATCATAATGAGTGGTCTCTATATAATGTATATCAGTCGATGGCGGAGAAGACACCTTCTCTTAGCTTAATACCCTTTCCCGAGACATTCGAGCTCAGGAAGTTATACGTTTGTAGAAATTAGTCATGTGACTATGGAATGGCAATTTGGCATTCAAAGTGGAAAGAGATGTGCTATGTGTAAAGGTGATCGTTACCTCAAGCCTCATCAACCGAGAAATGACCGAAATAGGGTTAGATGCGGCAAGGCTAGGTGGTTCGCAACCATTAGGATATGATCATCCCCTTCTAGATATATTTCTACCCACTATGACGTTCAGGTTTAAATTAATGTGAATGTATGCTAGAGCGCGCTCAGATAAAGGTCGGTAACGACCAGGGGACGACATATTCTGTACTATCTAAGTGTAGAGGTAGGCCGGTCTTGTGTTGGCAGGGGAGAAGATGTTCTGTAGTCCTCTGGACATCCATCTAGAGGTGTACCCATCGGAATGTAGTCCCTTCACCTGGTCATTTGTATGGAAACCCATTCTCCAATAAGTGCCTGCCATTTTGTTTGTAGAGTGTAACAACCCGAGATTTCGCAATTTTCTGATCATCGTCAAATGACGATTAAAATCGTTGGTTAATTGCTATTGCAGTTTAAATCGATTTGAAATTCTTTTGAATTTGTAAATATTGAAGCGGGCTTTAAAGAAAAATTGTTTTGGCCCACTCGTTGTTGCCGTGACGTTTATCGGTACCTTTCCCCTTTTATTCGTTCACTCGAGAAAACCGTCCCTCTACCTTTTATTTTCTTTCGTTTGAAATCTGTTGAAGAGTTGGTGGGCTTTAAATTGAAATTGGGCCATATTTTATTTTAGTGTCGTGTTAAAAATCGAGGGATAACCTGGTTTCCTTTTTCGTCTCGAAACCCTAAAGCAAACATACGAACGAAAATTAATGGCGACTCCACATCTCATTTTCGTTCGTCATTCTCTCGTTCATTCCTCTTCGAGAAAAATTAGGGCTTTGTCGCTGAGTTCAATCTGTTCGATCAAGAGATCGATCTCGTGCTAGCTTCGTCGATCCGGGGGGGGAATTGCTTTCGCGATTGCTTGCGTCGATTTGTCGTCTCAACCGAATGCAAAGGTGAGTTACTCACATCTAATTCTTACTTCAGATGCTTGGTTTTATTGGCTATTCGATTTCGTTATAAATTGGGATGGTTGGCTTGTTTTTACTTCACTCGAATTTGCTTCTCGAGTTGATCTTTAACTGTCGTTTGGAGGGGTAATCACTGTTTCGACTTTAGTTTTGGGTTTCGTTCGATTTCGTTTCGTTGATTGAGGATTTTACTGGCATTGGAAATTTCTGATACTCACGGTATTGATTTTTGAAATCGAGTTCGACACTGTTATTTTGCTCGACTTTGTTTATGCGATATTTGATGCATTAGCCAAGTTTTGAAATTTGACTTGTTTCTGGTTCTGGTCATCTTCTCTGGCCATTTACTTTTGTGACAATTATCTACTCGAATCATCACTTGACTACAGTCATTTTCACTGTTGTCTTTGATGGTGAGCTTTAGTCTGCATCCCAGTTTATGGTTCTCTCTGACCATCTATGTTTATATCTGACTTTGGCTTCTCTGGTATAAGTTGCGTGAATCGTTCAGTATCCCTGATGTTGTCTTACTTCACTGATCACTATCTTGCCTCTGTTGATCATAGCTGACTTTTGTATTGACAGTTTTCATGTATGTCTGTCTTGTGCATTTTGCTGTAATCTTGCATTGTATGACTTCTATGTACATGCTTCCCTTGTGAGCTGTGTTGCCATATTAAGTTGCACTGTCACTTATTCAATTGGACTTAAGTCTGCATTCTTGTACTAGTGATCATTGTTTTGATCTGATCATTTGAATTATAGCTGTTCATCTTAAACCTGTTGTATTCCATTCATGAGCATTTTGAGGTACAGTTTCACTGGGCAGTTCTGTAGTTTACGATTCAGGTTGCATACCATATTGATATTCATGTTTTGATAGAGTTCATGGCTGCATACTTGTTGTGGTATTACTTGTTGCTAGTTGCTGAGTCTTGACATTCATGTCTTGGTTCACTCTGTCCTTTTAGCATGCATTCTGTTGGCACTTCATTTAAGTCTTGATTTCATTGGTGTCATTGGTGCATTTGTGTTCATATCACTGGGCATGTCTGTACACTCTTGAGTCTTTATTGCAATCCTATTGCCTCGAGTACATGTACAACTCTGTATACATGTATGGTTGTAGTTGTAGCTACTGCACTTGTAATTGATCCTGTTGACTTTTGTATTGATGGTCTTCGAGGTGTTGATTATCTGTAGCTTCACTTGAGTTTTCTGATGCATTGCCTCGTATGGTATTGCACATCTAGTCTTGTCATTTGAGTTACTGTGGTTATGCTTCATGTACAGTTACATTTGCATTATACCACTGTCTCGTTCATCCCTATCGATTTGGTGCCTTCATTGTTGTTGTATTCTTCCATTTGACAACTGTTTGTTTCACTGATTCATTTTAAGTTGCATTCTGTCTCCAACATGCCATGTTGTCCAGACCTTTGCACATGCTCTTTGATTTATTGAGTATGGACATTTGCTTGTGTACATGCAGCTTGATCCTTTGAGTTGTATACCATACTGTTACAGTTACCACTGTGAACTTGAATCTATACTTGTGTACTTTTGTACTGACCTGTTGCTTCTTGATCATTTTGTTAAGCCTGAATATGTAGTCTTCATTGTATGTCTGCACTCCCATCTGTTTTACCTTGTATTACATGCTGATGGTCTTTGAATTGTACAGTTTCACTTGTAGTTTGCATTGAATCTGGTATCACTCTTTGAGACAGTTTGCATATTGTTCCACTTGATTTAGTTGAGCTGGCATGTGAGTTGTAGTTGTTGTTCTTGACTTTGGGTCTGCACTTGCTTACTGCTACTTGTTGCCCTTGTGATCTAGTTTATTTTCACTTGAGTTGAATCCGGCACTACGGGGTTTGACCTGGTGATCACCTGTGACTTCCACTGAGCTTTTGCGTATTTCTTGCGATGGTGGCGAGGCGGTGCACGCGTGCGTGCACTGCAGCCACCCAAACTCGACAGTTTTGATTTGATTTTCTTTTGTTTTTGATGCATTGATCTTCTATGCTGTATTGGCGAGGCCGTACACGCGTGCGTGTACGGCAGCCAATCGAGTTTTGATGGTTTTAAAGTGACAATTTCAATGGCTTTAAATTGATTTAGTCGATTTGATAAATTGTCTATTTATCTCTGTTGATGATTTAAATCTGCTGATTTTTGTTAAACACTGTTAAGTGTTATATTGACCGTTATCCGGTTTCTTTGTTTAAAGAATCGGATAGACGGGAATTATTGTGACTGTCGTCTATTTAAATTATTACTGCCTATATGCACTAATAAACTGGTTTGAATTAGACTGACCTGGGTATTATTTTCTTTTGAATGTAATACTCGGGTCAGACCCGAGTATTTTAGGTTGTAGATTTCTTTCTTTGAGTTGCTGCTCAGGATTGAAGACTTTTCACATCTTCTGAAGTTGTCAGTCATTTTGTAGTAGTCGTGTCATTGTATAGAATGATATGTATTCATGTATATTAGTCGATAATGTACTTGTATATATAACTTCTAGAGTCGACAGTTGTAGTTGTATCATATGTATTGTGTCAATTATGTATTAATTGACATCGGTTATATATATATGAGATTTTTGTTCATCTGTGTTCCGCATTTATATTATCTGTGTTATTGTTATATCTAATGTCCTAAACTAGTATGAACTATCGTAGTTTGTTTTATACTGATAATTGGATATGTCGATGGGAGTAAATAAATAATAGATGAAAAAGAAAAAAAGTATATACCACTCCTATCGAGATAACCAATATTAGTGTAAGGCCAATTACGGATGGTCGCTCCTATCCAGCCTTATTCTTCGTACTAATAGACAGTATTTCTTTTAATACTCTTTGTTATTATGAGCATAGAGGTGGGGCGTCACAGTTGGTATCAGAGCTTGGGGTTTATGGACATAATATAAAACATAACTTGGATGGAACATATGTTACAACTATTGGTCGATGTTTTATTGTGATTGGAGTCAAAACTAAAGTTTTGAAATTTTGTTGCAAGTTTTTAAATATCATTATTTAAAAATAATAGTGAAATTGTGTTCTGATGATTTGATTGATTTGTGTTCTGTTTATCAGAGTGCGCAGCGGAAACAGTGAAACTGTCTTCGCTGAGTACAACTGATAATCTTTTGATTTAAAAATCAAAATACGAAATTAATATGAATTTCATTTGTTGTTTACATAGCTGTAATTATTTTATTTCTTTGAGAACTTCGAATCCGAATTGAGGATTCGAAGAAATTGCAGATATGTGATTTTTGTTGAAATTTCCGCTGGCTTTCTTTTGTACTAATCATCTATTGATTAGATTTTTGCCGTTTTAAATTATCTTCATGAAGATACATTTGAATGATTCTTTGTCCATTTTGTAGTACGTGCAAAAATTTAAATTGCACGTTATTGCATTTATTTTACGTTGAACCGATGTTTGGTTATGAAACGTATTTTGTTGCCGTTATTTTTACAACGGAATTGTACACCAATGCTATATTTTGAAGTACGGTGTTTTGTGGCATTTTGATGAATGAAAATTCTCTGATATTACATTTAGATGTAAATTGTTTTGATGTGATTTTGACGTTTTAAAATTACTGTCGCTTTGGCTTCAGTAACCGTCAAATTTTAAAAGTGGATTTTCAAGCGGTTATTCCGCAATACTGATTTGTGACCGTTTTTACGGTATTTTGAGAAGTACAATTTCCTTATCGAAATTGTTACTAATATTGCTGCTTTAATCACGTGATTGGAAACTCGTTTAAAAATGAAAATTGTTTTATAAATTTTAACGGTTTGCGTTTTCAAAAGGATGAGAAAGCGACTTAAACGATTCAGCAAAATCGAGGATTATGACCCCTTTCTTTTACTGTTTCGCTTAACTCCGGACTTGTCCAGTTGAGAAGGTGAATTGTTATTTCAAAATAAATAAAATTGTTTTCAGAAATTTAACAGTTTACGCTTTCAAAAGAATGAGGAAGCGATTTAAACGTTTCAGCAAAATCGAGGACTATGACCCCTTTTTTTTACTGATTCGCTTAATTCCGGACTTGTCCGTTTGAGAACGTGAAATGTATTTTTACAAAATACACAATTTTGCACTTTCAAGGAAACGATGAAGAGAATCAAACGATTTAGTAAAACACGTGGCATGGGACATGTGCGTTTGCTATTTCGGTTAATTCCGGACTCGTTAATTGAAATATTTGATGATTTTGTGTGCTTTCGAGCCACTATGAGGACCTTCGGGTCATTTGTTGGACCTTCGGGTCATTTGTTGGGCTTTCGGGCCACTCTGCGGACCTTCGGGTCAAATACCAGTACTAGACCTTCGGGTCACTCTACGGACCTCCGGGTCAATCTGATGGGCGCCAAAATTATGTTGAGTACTTGGTAGGCTTCGGCCATTTGTTGTTGCACGTGCGGCGAATTAAAAACTCGCCATCTGATGGGATCGATCCAAGCTTTTATGTTGATTTTCTAGTCTTCTTAATTGATTTCTAGATATTTGTTGCTTCCAATTATCTGCAGGTAATTGGATATTTGTTGCTATGAGTTCTGATTATCGTTTTTGATAATCGGATAATTGTTGTTTCTAATTATCGCCTGAGATCTGATTATCGTTTTTGATAATCAGATATTTGTTGTTTCTAATTATCGCTTGTGATAATTAGATATTTGTTGATCTGAGATCTGATTATCGTTTTTGATAATCGGATATTTGTTGTTTCTAATTATCGCTTGTGATAATTAGATATTTGTTGCTATGAGTTCTGATTATCGTTTTTGATAATCGGATAATTGTTGTTTCTAATTATCGCTTGTGATAATTAGATATTTGTTGATCTGAGATCTGATTATCGTTTTTGATAATCGGATATTTGTTGTTTCTAATTATCGCTTGTGATAATTAGATATTTGTTGATCTGAGATCTGATTATCGTTTTTGATAATCGGATATTTGTTGTTTCTAATTATCGCTTGTGATAGTTAAATATTTGTTGCTTTGAGATTTAATTATCGCTTTTGATAATTAAATATTTGTTGCTTTGAGATTTAATTATCGCTTTTGATAATTAAATATTTGTTGCTTTGAGATTTAATTATCGCTTTTGATAATTAAATATTTGCTGATTTCGAATTTAATTATCGCTGTTAGATAATTAAATATTCGTTGATTTGAGATTTAATTATCGCTTTAGATAATTAAATATTTGTTGATTTGAGATTTAATTATCGCTTTAGATAATTAAATATTTGTTGATTTGAGATTTAATTATCGTCTTTGATAATTAAATATTTGTTGATTTTAGATTTAATTATCGTCTTTGATAATTAAATATTTGTTGATTTTAGATTTAATTATCGCTGTTAGATAATTAAATATTTGTTGATTTGAGATTTAATTATCGCTTTAGATAATTAAATATTTGTTGATTTGAGATTTAATTATCGCTTTAGATAATTAAATATTTGTTGATTTGAGATTTAATTATCGTCTTTGATAATTAAATATTTGTTGATTTTAGATTTAATTATCGCTGTTAGATAATTAAATATTTGTTGATTTGAGATTTAATTATCGCTTTAGATAATTAAATATTTGTTGATTTGAGATTTAATTATCGCTTTAGATAATTAAATATTTGTTGATTTGAGATTTAATTATCGTCTTTGATAATTAAATATTTGTTGATTTTAGATTTAATTATCGCTGTTAGATAATTAAATATTTGTTGATTTGAGATTTAATTATCGCTTTTAATAATCGAATATCTGTTGATTTGAGAAATTTGACTATCGTTTGAGATAATCAGATAATTGATTTGTCGTCTGATTATCGTTGGAGATAAGTAAATAATTGCGATTTGAAAATTCAATTATTGTTTTTGATGATTGAATATTCGCGATTTTTGAGATTTGAGCTTCGTCTTTTTCTCTGGCGATTCAGGTGAGTAATTTGATTTACTCACATTCAATTCGTGCTCTGTACGGGATTTCTGCTCTGTTTTTCCTTCTCTTTTAGTTGCTGGAACTCGATTGTTCTTGCTTTTGTTAGTCATCTGATTTTGATCCCTGATTCCCTCGAGGTTGATTCTTTTGATTTGAAGCAGTCGAACCTTTTGATTTCATTTCTAATACTTCCCCTGCTGACATTTTCTTTGCTTATGCCCTCGTCATTGCCATGCTCTTTTGGTTGTTACCTTTTATCCATTTATTCCCTATGATTGCGTGGACGTAATTTCTTTAAGGAGGGGAGTCTGTAACAACCCGAGATTTCGCAATTTTCTGATCATCGTCAAATGACGATTAAAATCGTTGGTTAATTGCTATTGCAGTTTAAATCGATTTGAAATTCTTTTGAATTTGTAAATATTGAAGCGGGCTTTAAAGAAAAATTGTTTTGGCCCACTCGTTGTTGCCGTGACGTTTATCGGTACCTTTCCCCTTTTATTCGTTCACTCGAGAAAACCGTCCCTCTACCTTTTATTCTCTTTCGTTTGAAATCTGTTGAAGAGTTGGTGGGCTTTAAATTGAAATTGGGCCATATTTTATTTTAGTGCCGTGTTAAAAATCGAGGGATAACCTGGTTTCCTTTTTCGTCTCGAAACCCTAAAGCAAACATACGAACGAAAATTAATGGCGACTCCACATCTCATTTTCGTTCATCATTCTCTCGTTCATTCCTCTTCGAGAAAAATTAGGGCTTTGTCGCTGAGTTCAATCTGTTCGATCAAGAGATCGATCTCGTGCTAGCTTCGTCGATCCGGGGGGGAGGGAATTGCTTTCGCGATTGCTTGCGTCGATTTGTCGTCTCAACCGAATGCAAAGGTGAGTTACTCACATCTAATTCTTACTTCAGATGCTTGGTTTTATTGGCTATTCGATTTCGTTATAAATTGGGATGGTTGGCTTGTTTTTACTTCACTCGAATTTGCTTCTCGAGTTGATCTTTAACTGTCGTTTGGAGGGGTAATCACTGTTTCGACTTTAGTTTTGGGTTTCGTTCGATTTCGTTTCGTTGATTGAGGATTTTACTGGCATTGGCAATTTCTGATACTCACGGTATTGATTTTTGAAATCGAGTTCGACACTGTTATTTTGCTCGACTTTGTTTATGCGATATTTGATGCATTAGCCAAGTTTTGAAATTTGACTTGTTTCTGGTTCTGGTCATCTTCTCTGGCCATTTACTATTGTGACAATTATCTACTCGAATCATCACTTGACTACAGTCATTTTCACTGTTGTCTTTGATGGTGAGCTTTAGTCTGCATCCCAGTTTATGGTTCTCTCTGACCATCTATGTTTATATCTGACTTTGGCTTCTCTGGTATAAGTTGCGTGAATCGTTCAGTATCCCTGATGTTGTCTTACTTCACTGATCACTATCTTGCCTCTGTTGATCATAGCTGACTTTTGTATTGACAGTTTTCATGTATGTCTGTCTTGTGCATTTTGCTGTAATCTTGCATTGTATGACTTCTATGTACATGCTTCCCTTGTGAGCTGTGTTGCCATATTAAGTTGCACTGTCACTTATTCAATTGGACTTAAGTCTGCATTCTTGTACTAGTGATCATTGTTTTGATCTGATCATTTGAATTATAGCTGTTCATCTTAAACCTGTTGTATTCCATTCATGAGCATTTTGAGGTACAGTTTCACTGGGCAGTTCTGTAGTTTACGATTCAGGTTGCATACCATATTGATATTCATGTCTTGATAGAGTTCATGGCTGCATACTTGTTGTGGTATTACTTGTTGCTAGTTGCTGAGTCTTGACATTCATGTCTTGGTTCACTCTGTCCTTTTAGCGTGCATTCTGTTGGCACTTCATTTAAGTCTTGATTTCATTGGTGTCATTGGTGCATTTGTGTTCATATCACTGGGCATGTCTGTACACTCTTGAGTCTTTATTGCAATCCTATTGCCTCGAGTACATGTACAACTCTGTATACATGTATGGTTGTAGTTGTAGCTACTGCACTTGTAATTGATCCTGTTGACTTTTGTATTGATGGTCTTCGAGGTGTTGATTATCTATAGCTTCACTTGAGTTTTCTGATGCATTGCCTCGTATGGTATTGCACATCTAGTCTTGTCATTTGAGTTACTGTGGTTATGCTTCATGTACAGTTACATTTGCATTATACCACTGTCTCGTTCATCCCTATCGATTTGGTGCCTTCATTGTTGTTGTATTCTTCCATTTGACAACTGTTTGTTTCACTGATTCATTTTAAGTTGCATTCTGTCTCCAACATGCCATGTTGTCCAGACCTTTGCACATGCTCTTTGATTTATTGAGTATGGACATTTGCTTGTGTACATGCAGCTTGATCCTTTGAGTTGTATACCATACTGTTACAGTTACCACTGTGAACTTGAATCTATACTTGTGTACTTTTGTACTGACCTGTTGCTTCTTGATCATTTTGTTAAGCCTGAATATGTAGTCTTCATTGTATGTCTGCACTCCCATCTGTTTTACCTTGTATTACATGCTGATGGTCTTTGAATTGTACAGTTTCACTTGTAGTTTGCATTGAATCTGGTATCACTCTTTGAGACAGTTTGCATATTGTTCCACTTGATTTAGTTGAGCTGGCATGTGAGTTGTAGTTGTTGTTCTTGACTTTGGGTCTGCACTTGCTTACTGCTACTTGTTGCCCTTGTGATCTAGTTTATTTTCACTTGAGTTGAATCCGGCACTACGGGGTTTGACCTGGTGATCACCTGTGACTTCCACTGAGCTTTTGCGTATTTCTTGCGATGGTGGCGAGGCGGTGCACGCGTGCGTGCACTGCAGCCACCCAAACTCGACAGTTTTGATTTGATTTTCTTTTGTTTTTGATGCATTGATCTTCTATGCTGTATTGGCGAGGCCGTACACGCGTGCGTGTACGGCAGCCAATCGAGTTTTGATGGTTTTAAAGTGACAATTTCAATGGCTTTAAATTGATTTAGTCGATTTGATAAATTGTCTATTTATCTCTGTTGATGATTTAAATCTGCTGATTTTTGTTAAACACTGTTAAGTGTTATATTGACCGTTATCCAGTTTCTTTGTTTAAAGAATCGGATAGACGGGAATTATTGTTACTGTCGTCTATTTAAATTATTACTGCCTATATGCACTAATAAACTGGTTTGAATTAGACTGACCTGGGTATTATTTTCTTTTGAATGTAATACTCGGGTCAGACCCGAGTATTTCAGGTTGTAGATTTCTTTCTTTGAGTTGCTGCTCAGGATTGAAGACTTTTCACATCTTCTGAAGTTGTCAGTCATTTTGTAGTAGTCGTGTCATTGTATAGAATGATATGTATTCATGTATATTAGTCGATAATGTACTTGTATATATAACTTCTAGAGTCGACAGTTGTAGTTGTATCATATGTATTGTGTCAACTATGTATTAATTGACATCGGTTATATATATATGAGATTTTTGTTCATCTGTGTTCCGCATTTATATTATCTGTGTTATTGTTATATCTAATGTCCTAAACTAGTATGAACTATCGTAGTTTGTTTTATACTGATAATTGGATATGTCGATGGGAGTAAATAAATAATAGATGAAAAAGAAAAAAAGTATATACCACTCCTATCGAGATAACCAATATTAGTGTAAGGCCAATTACGGATGGTCGCTCCTATCCAGCCTTATTCTTCGTAATAATAGACAGTATTTCTTTTAATACTCTTTGTTATTATGAGCATAGAGGTGGGGCGTCACATAGAGCCTAGTATGCTGGAATTTAATAATGGTAACAATTTCAGCTAAGATTAATAAGTTTATTTGATAATGTTTTTCAAGAAATGTTATTAGAAATAATATCAAATGTTTTGATACATAAAAGCGATTTAGTTATCATAAGGTAAAAACCTGTTCGTATTTATGTGTGGACATGGTCTTATGAGATACTCTTTATTTTTAAAGGATTTTATTCAAGGGATGATATATGACACTGTCATTTATTATTGAGTTTTTCTCACGATGGTTTATCAAGCTTGATCTGGATATTTTCAATACTCGGGTCAGGTCCGAGTAGTTTCAGGTTTTGTTGAAGACGGTTGGAGTTTCTAGAGGGGAGCTGGAGATATTCATCTACGTATGGACGTATTCTATTATCCTCTTTGCTTATTCTGCATTGATTGATGATTGTCAGCATTTGTAAGGATAGATGTTTATAACTGTCCAATCTAAAATTAGGTTAGACTCTGATATATGTATTTTAAAAGTTTTCCCCTGTAAAGATAATTGTTCAATATTATATGTTATTCCATTCGAGTGAGATTCTGTTCAGTTCTTCTATTTTCTTTATTTTACCCTTGATGATCCGACTTTCTATTCACTTTGGGTTATACATGTGTGGTTTATTGTCGATCCAAAGGGTATGGATTTTCGGGCTTTCACATGTTTTTTGTTTATGTTCTAATAAAAGTTATTATTATTATTATTATTATTATAATGTAAACAAAGATAAACAATTAAGAAATGGTTTTATATAACCAAAGTTATATTATAAATAAGGAAAATTTATAAGTATGATTTGGTATAAAAAGGAATTATGTATAGTATAGTTTCAAAATGATATGAAAAATATAAAAAAACTGGGTACTTAAATTCTGGAAGTGTTATCTAAGTGTTTTGCTGATAACATAAGAAACTAAATTTTATAACTTATAAATTTTGAGAATTAGTGAGTTAAAACAAATTAAATTTTTTTATTGAATATAAGTGATAAGAGAAGTAAATTTCAAACTTGAATTATGAAATGAAATTTAACTTAAGTTTAGTTAAATAAAATGAATTTTGAAATGGAATTTTATTTAAGCAAAGTTAAATGAAATTGAATTTGATTGATAATGAATTAATGAAATGAACTAATGAAATAAATTATTGAAATGGATATGAACTTGAGTTATAAAATGAAATTCAACTTAAGTTGTAAAATGAATTGAATATGTCTTGGAATGTTGTTTGCTAGAAATAAATATGAACTTAAGTTGTAAAGTGAAAATAAACATGTGTTGTATAAAGTGTTTATAATAAACTTAAGTAACGGTTTTATGAAATGGTTTATAAATGATATTAGTATTGAAAGAAATATAATAAGTAAATAAATGAATGTGAATAAAGAAATGTGAATAATGAAAATGAAATGAATGTAAATAAAAAGTAATAGGATGTAATAAAAAACAATTGGAATAAATACGTAAGTTGTACATATATTATTTTATTTGCACAACTGTTTGCTCCAGATCCGAATATACGATTTCAAGGTGATTTACACCGATTTGAGTTAGGATTTTTTGCTCGATTCTTGACGGCGAACACTGGATATGGATTTTTGATTGATTATGATATTCTCTATCATTGTATAGAGCTATGCAGGGGGAATGGCGGTTTCTAATCAAGGAACCGGATCTGAGTCCGCACTAGAGTCGTCATGTGAACGATACTAGTTCGGAAGTGATATTGTATCATCGAGCGAGTGATTAGGTATGGTTTTGTGTACGGATGGTATATGTACATCGTGCGGGCTTTAATAAATCAAACATTGACATTGGAAAATGCAAATTGATATGGTTATGAATTAATTAGAGGAATATTAAATTGTTTAACGGTTTCCCTTGTTACCTTTATTACATTTACATATGATTATTGTATTAGTACATGTTATATATTGATATTATTTTCCCTATACTTGTTCTCATTGGTTGTTGAGTGATTTGTAGGTGCAGATGGCATATGCTTTGCATTTAGAGCTCGCTTTCGCATTATATTGATTGTATATGCTTGCTAATATAAGAAAGGGTACATATCTCGGATTACATATCGTATTTTTATATTTTTTCCCTACAGGATGTCTCATCCTTGAAGACGAGATGTGTATTTATGATCATATACATATTGTAAATTTTTCAAATCGAACCGCGCAAAGGAGACGCTGGCAAAATTTTCCATAAATTTAAGGCATTAGAATTTTTTTTAGAATTTTGGAAAAATTTTATAACTAAAATTTGATTTTTGAGTTATAACTTGGAATGAATGAATGGATGGTATTAGTTTGAATCTTTGAATGAATTTTAAAGCCTTAGAAATTTTATAATCTATTTCAACTAATTGGTTTTGAAAAGTAAATGGGTTTGGGGCATTTTTCTTACTTGGCAATTTCAAGGACGAAGTTCTTTTTAGAAGGGGAGTATGTAACGACCCAGAATTTCAGTCATTTGAATTTGAAATATTTAATTTATTTTAAATATTGAAAATTTAATTTTATAAGTTAAATAACTTATATTTCGAATATAGAGATTTATTTGATAATTAAATTGTTAAATTTGAATATTAGGAGTTGTTTAAATAATCGAATCTTGAATTTAATTTGGGAAAAAATGATTTCGAAAACTGATTTAAATTCTATTTGAATAAGAAGGAGGATAGTAAAATTTTAATTTGGATTTAAAAGTGATTAAAACTGATTTTGGAAATAACTCGTTTTAATTAACGTGTGAAAATAGCCTTCTGGGGCACTGTCTCTGCTTTCGACAAAACCAGTTTCATTGGATCCGTAATAGTGAATTATTATATGCCGTTGAATTTCATGGCGATTGGATGTATCGTTTGTCTGTGCGAGTTCGAAACGTGTAGAAATTATTTAAAGGAATTTAAATTAATATAATTCGATTAGAAAAGTTAACTTATGTATATGATGGAATTGGCTTCCGGTATATATTGCATTGTGTTCGTAATAGAGGTGTAACATATGGAACGACAGGCGGCACGCTTCATTTGGAGTTTGAAATTTTAAAGTGTGAATAGTGCCTTAAAATTTTCTATATAAGGGCATCAACTTTTTTCATTGGCTAAAAAACACTAACCTAAAAGCTTCAACCGCCATTAAAACCCTAACATCCAACGGCCCATGTTTCTTGATGCAATCAAGGAAAAATTAGCCGAAACATTCAACATGAAAGTTGGAGAGCCCGACGAGGCGGACCTATTCTACGGATGGATCGTAGAATGGACGACAATGGAAGTGGCTAGGGGGTCGCGTTCGTGAGCAGTTTTTGGGGTTCACGCGATGGCGCGCGCGCGGCTAGGTGGAGCAGCGGCGACGTAGTCGAACGGCAGCGATAGCGAATTCCAGTTTATCGTGATCGATGAAGTAATTAAAAAAGAAAAGAAAATGTTGCGGCCTGGAATGAGCGCGTGAGGGAGAAGAGGAAAGGTGATTAAAAGTTTAAACGTTATTTAATTTAAGTTAATTTAAAATTAATTATTCAAATGATCGTTGATCCATAACTTTTTTATACGAAGTCAGTTTTGAGAACGACAAGTTGCGTTGCGATCATGTCAGCGAGTACAACGATATGGAGCTGGATTTGATAGATTCGAAGCTAGTGGAAATTTTGGGTTCAATTGAACGACCGTTCAGTTTTAATTCAAATCGGAACGCTTTAGCGATGTTTGAAATTTCCGCGAGTTAACTCACCTCTCTGGCCTACTTATATTTTTATATAAGTGTGGATAATTTTATTTATGTTGTTTTTTTCTTTTGGATGATTTACAATTTTACTAGTTGGTTTGGATATATTCCCGCCTATAGGAGCGGATGTGACCCTATTACTTTTCCATGTATGAGTGGATGACCCTTTGTATATGAATCCCGCCTCGAAGGGGTTGATTTATATTATTTGATTATATACTGTATGTGATGCAGGGGGACAGGTTGGAGGGATCCAACAGGATTCCGCACACTGTTGATTTTACTTTTCATATATTTTGATATATGATGTGTTGGATGCCATATTTGATGACATGGATTGTTTTTGCTTATTTAGTGCTATAGTAGCACTGGACCATATTTTTTAGTATTTTAAAATACTATAAAATAGCAAATTTGAATTGAAATGATTTTCAAAGTGATTTTGGAAGTATATATGTTTTAATAATTTTTAAATTATTAAAAGGAATGAATTTATTTTTGAACAACTAAAAAGCTATGATTTTTGATGTTATAAAAGTATAGTTTTGAGAAATGCCTTGATTAGGAATTTTTGAATAGTATATAAAAGATTTATAAAAGTGAGATTTTATAAATAAAGAAATAGATTTATGATCGGAATTTATAAATATTTTGTAAATGGATTTTCAAAGTATTTGGTAAATGGATTTTATAAATAAATTTGTTTTATAAAGAAATGGATTTATAAGTGGATTTTGATAGTAAAATGAATTTTTATAAAAGAATGATTTATAAACAGAATTTTATAAATGAAGAGATTTTATAAAATTGAAGTTTTATAAAATAGAAAGGAGACTTATAAACATAATTTTATAAATATGGAAATGATTTATGTTGAGATTTAAATATGGATTTTATATAATAGAAATACATTCAAGTTTTTAAGAGTTAAATAATCTTTTAAAGGAATGTTGTGAAAGAAATATTTTTGATAAAGTTAATGGTTTTTAAAGTGATAAACTTTAAAAGTAAAGTTGTGAAAATAACAATTCCAAATGGAATTTAATAGTTTGAAACATGTTTTAAAATGCGATATGTATCGAAAACATAGATTTCAACATTTATTGTTGTAATAGACATTTTCGGGGAAGCATGGAAGGCATGGACTATAACACTGTTGTTATAGTAAATGATTTTCGAAAGGAAATGTTTTATGTAGTATATGGGATTTATATATATATATATATAATTAATTAATCAAATCACTATAATAGTGTTTTCGGGTTGTCGTAACGATGTTTTACGCAACATTCGTTTTGACCCAATAAATGATGTTTTGACCTTTCATTGTGAAATACATGAATTGGTTCTTATGATCGTGCTAAAGGCTTAGTGGTATAGGAGCATTGCTTCTTATACTTAACACCCGTACGGAGGCGTATGAACTCGGGAGTTGTATGATTATAAAAATCTATTTGGCTGTCTCCAAAACGGTATTGTTATTAAATAAACTTATACCATTGATATAAGTATATGGAAATGTTTCCAATATCGAAAGATTAAAATGGTTTTAAGGATATATCTTTTTAAAAGATAATTTGGAATAAATATTTGGAAATTGATTTATTTTATAAAAGATTGATTAAATGGGCCTAGTGACTGATTATGTGTTAGATATTATTTGTTGCTTTGGTAGTTAAATAACCAACTATCATATTTGGCCATTTTTGGATCCTTGACTTGATGTGGGAACTGATTAGTCGTGCACTTAGCACAAAGCCGACTGAGTAGCCTTGATTATCGTTTGGATTAAGAATTTTGATTCAAGTAGTGTGGAGTGTCTATGGTACTCCAGTTTTTCGGGCTTCCTTCTTGGTCGAAGAATAGCAAGTTGAGAGTTGGAAACGTGATAAGTCTACGAGACTTGGTTTCCATTTGAGGTTGAGGGCCTCTTTATCGCTGTTGGTCCGGAGATACCGGGATCAGATTTATCCGAGAACAACTTTGGACTAATGTATGCGTTCGAAAGTGCAGGTTTATGATGATGATTTTGAAGACGAAGATCTTCATGATGCAGGGCTACTTGCCACTAGACCCATGATGCATATTATATATATGGTGGCAGTAGTGCTTTGTTATGAAAATCTTCAATATCCAAGGACTTCTCGCTACTAATCCTAGGGGTAATTCCTGACGGGATGTGGTAGGAGAGTGCCTTCAGTTTGTCCTGTTCTTGGGCAACTTGTATGGACGAATGTCTGACATTGCATTTCTGAGATCAGATCACAACGTCGACTTTTACAAATGTACATATGTTTGGTGGCGGAGAATGCAACTTCTCTTAGCTTAACACCCTTCACTATGACGTACGAGCTCAGAGGTTGTATGTTCGTGAAATTCAATAGTGATCGAAGGAATGGCAATATGAAATTCAAAGTGGAATGTGCTATGTGAAAGGTAAACGTTACCTAAAGCCTCATCAGCCGGTAATGGCTTAAACAGGGTACGCCGTAAGGCTATGTGGTTCACTACCATAAGGGTATGATCATCACCTTTCTAGATAACCCTCTATATTTCGGGTATGTGGTGTATGCTATAAGACATCACGGATAGGTCGGTAACAACTAGGGTGATGACATATTCGGTTTCTATCCAGGCCATGTATAAGTGCCAAATAGGGATAGACCGACCTTGCCAGATGCGGAGGATTGTTTGTGTATCCTCGATACATTCCTCTAGAGATGTACTGTACGAAAGATAGTCCCTTACCTTCCATTGTATGGAAATCCATTCTCCAATACGTGCCTGCCATTTTGTTTGTAAACCTATTACACCGTCAAATTTAACCAATCTAACAATTTTGGATATTTTAATATTATTTATATATTGGACACTAGTATAATATAACAGGATTTTATATGAAATGTTTTGGATACCGTAAGGTAAAAACTCATCCGTGTTTATGTACGGCGTAGTCTTACGAGATACCTTTGTTTTGGGAAAGAAAAGTTTTCATAACTTTAAAATTCAGTTGAGATGTGTTTTCTTATGCTGGTTTACCAGACTGATCCGGGCATTCTTCCCTTTGAATGCTCTGATCAGACTCAGCATATTTACAGATTCAGATTTGGATGCTTTGGAGCTTCAGCAGATGAGCTGGAGATCTTCATGTTGTATTGACGTGTATGTTTATTTTCCACTGCATTGTTGTTTAAAATTATCATCATTTGTGAGGATAGGTTATTATAGCTATCCAGGCTGATGATTGTCATTTGATTGTTGTACTCTGATGGATGTATGTAAAATTATATTACAGTTTCTCTTTAGTAAAGCTCATTGATAGTATATTATATATTGTTCCGCTGCAATATTGAGATTCTGTGTTTTTTTTAGTTTCTTTCTCTCTTCTTCTTCTTCTTCTTCTTCTTTTCTCTTCTTCTTCTTCTTTTCTCTTCTTCTTTCATCTTTCTTTCCCATAACTATTCGCATCTTCGTTCAATTTGAGTTGGACATGTGTCGTTTATTGTCAGCTCGTAATCAGTGGGACTACGAGTCTGAAAGGAATCATATATAACATGTTTTGGAAAATGTAAAGGAATATTGGTTAAAAAGATAAAAGAGTTTTATAAATGATTTTAGAAATTTATAAAAGAAATTTTAGAAATGGGTTTATAGATTTATAAAAGGGGTTTTATAAATGGTTTTGTGGATTTATAATGGAGTTTATAAATGATTTTAGAATTGTATAAAGGGGAATCTTTCCAAAATGTTGGTGAATATACTTATACCGTTAAGATCGGTATATGGATATTTTTCCAAGTATTGAGAAATAAGGATTGTGGGTGTGTATATATATCTTTGTTAAAAGAATTTTGATTCAAGTATTACAAAGTGAATTTAAATTAATGAAAGATTAATTAAAATGAGGTTTTTGGTTGCTTGTGTGCTTAAACATTGTTGGTTTTCCCTAAGGAATTAAATCCCTGATTTGAATGTTTGTTATTCGACAGTTAAATAATCAACTATCGAATTTGGACCCGAAATGTAACTTTGGAAATATCTAGAAGAAACATGTGAGTTATATGGAGCAGTCATCTCCGATGATGCTGTACTGTGCGTATAAATCTCGTTTCATTCTTCCAGGACAATGATAAGGAAATCCGTCCACTAAAGGTTAGGAGATGATCTCCGCTCTTATCTTTGACTGTTCATGTCCTAAAGAACCGGGTTTGAGTTTACCGAGATTTATGGAAAGTTGTTTCGAAGAGACCGGGATCAGATATGTTATCCAAAAACCACTTCAATCCAACTCAAGCGTTTCGAAGTGAAGACATCTTGAAGATTATGGAATTGAAGACGGAGCTCTCAAGCGTTTCATTCAGTCCTAGAACGAACTATTATAGATGAATGCTAGTATTGCATTATTGCCTGGAGGGCAGTGTTAGCATTCCAAGTGGGAAGTGCTATACAAAGGTAAAACGTAGCCTCGAGCCTCATCAACCGGGAAATGACAAAAATCGGGCATGCAGCAGGGCCAAGTGGGTCACTCCCAAGTACGGTATGGTCATTCCAAATCTTGATCGGTTACTATTAACTCTTATATGCTTTAGGGCCCATTAACGGAGGGGTGATCATATTCGGTACTACTAGTCAAGTGGTAGGCCAGTCCTATGTGGCAGGTGTACAAGATGTTCTTGTTAGACCACGGTGCATTTTATCTAGAGATCACCATCAGAAGGTAGTTCCTTACCTTGTCATAACATGGAATCCAATCTCAAATACGTGCCTTTACGGTTTTGATTGTAAAACCTAGTATGCTGGAATTTAATAATGTAACAATTTCGGTTATGATTAAAAAGTATTTGTATTCTAGACATTATTATAATATTAGAGGATTTTCTATAAAAATGGTTTGGTTCTTGTAAGGTAAAAACCCATCCATGTTTATGTGCGGCGTTGTCTTACAAGATATTTTTGATTTCAAAGGTTTTTTATAACTTTAAAATCCAATTGTGTGTGTCTTCTCATGCTGGTTTTCCAGACTAACTCGGGTGTTATTTTATTATAATGCTCGGGTCAGGCCGAGCATATTTACTGATTGCTTTGGATGCATTGGAGCTCAGGAGATGAGTTGGGGGTCTTCAAGTCGTATTCACATATATGTTTATTCTCCATTGTTTGTTGGTGAAACCATCAGCAATTGTGAGGCCAGGTGTTATAACTGTCCAGGCTGATGATCTAATTGTTATTGTACTCTAATGGATGAATGTATATAACAGTTTCTCTTTGTTAAAGATCATTGATATGATATTATATATTGTTCCACTGCGATTGTGAGATCGTTTTTATTTTCTTTTCTCTTCTTCTTCTCTCCTCTTCTTCTTTCTTCTTCCTTTTCCCCTAATAATCAGTTTTTCCAGCATTCAATTTCTCAATGCACAATACAGTGGACGTATTGGTGTCGATTTTCGAGGGTCGAAAATCCCAGTTGTTACACATTATATGAGTTTCAAACTCTAAATGCCATATAAGGCTTTGGATATTTAATCCATATACTATCGCATATAAGTGTTATATGGAGAACGGTTACAGTTCGTAGCATTGATACTTCGATGAAGTAAATTCATTTGAAATAAGCCAATAGATGGTACTGTGAGATCGAGTAATCAATTTGATTGATTACAAAAGGACCATATTGTGTTAAATGAAACACTAGGCCAATGTTATAAGATAGACCTAAGAACTCGATCATTGAAACGTCAGTTTGATTAGTTTACGTGCATTGCAACATATTTAATGTCCTTAAATGTTAAGGATAATCGAATGCACTTTTGTAAAGATTCATTATGATATTGTAGTAAGGGTCTTTCGTTTGAATGGTTTGACCATTTGAAAGGAAAACAAATGTATAAGAGTAAATGTAACTTATGGTACAGTTGGGATAAAGAGAGTGAATAGTCGCCTCTGCTTCATAAAAAAACATCAAAAACAAGAACTATAATAATAGTAATAGACACTTAACATTGGAATAAGAAATATGATTTCTATTCCAAAATGTATTTTTGTGTAGAAAATTATTTTCAATGAGATTTATTTCTTTAAGTCCAAGATATTTGATCAAAGAACTCTCCATTGTAAATTAGTTACTGTATATGAAATAAATAATCTAAATTAAGTGAATGATGGACCTCCGAATTAAATACGTTGTTATAGTAATGGCAGAAATAGAGGGAGCATGCCATATAGCACTTAATGATTGCATCACATTACAAAAAATGTTTTCGTAAAATGTATCGATCAATATTTATGAAATAATGACTATTTTTCGATATCGATTGAAAGATAGACATAACTATATTTCAATATGAATAATAAAAATATTTGTTATGAAATAAAACTATAACTTGGTACGTACGCGTTTGAATGAAATTGATATGAAAACACAAAGTGATAAGTTTTTGAACTTATAAGTGGGAAGATTATTAATATAAAGTTTAAAATTTGAAATGGGAATTCAAATTGGGTAAAGTTGGTCAAAGTGCAAAAAATTCAATTCATATTTAGAGTAACATATTCACACAGCGATTCCATTACAGATAGATAATCCATATTATCATAGTTTCATGATTTTGGGTTGAACTGTGATAATATGGATTATCTATCTGTAATGGAATCGCTGTGTGAATATGTTACTCTAAATATGAATTGAAATGTTTTTTTCCTAACAAAAGTGATGTATTGGAAAATACAAAATTATCTAATATTATTTACAATTATTTTAGAATTATAGACTAAGCCTGTAACGACCCGGAATTTCACTTCTTTGATTAGTGAATATTTATTTAATTTTAACAATTCGATATGTAGGTTTTATAATGAAAATAAACTCATTTTAATAAATTAATAATAATGAAAAAATCGTTTTGAAAATTTGTTTCCAAATTAAATAGTTCGTAGAAAAATAGAAAATATGGTCGAAGAACGTTTTTTGAAATTTTGACCTTTCGACACCGAAAAGTTATCGGGAACGTTGTTCGTCTTTGTGCACCATATACACATATATATAAGACTTAGAAATAAATTATTTTATGTTAATTTGGATTAGTAAGTGACGTGATAAGACATAGTTTAAAATAATAATAAACTTATATACATAAATATATATATAAGTATTATCACATCTTAGGTTATATATATATTATGTATTGTCACATCTTAGATTGTAATTATTAACCATCATTATCTCTTGTCACGTCTTAGCTTTAATTAATAATTTAACTTATATATACAAGTGTATATGCACGCCCTAGGTGGGCCTGCTCTAATAATAATGTGCATGCATGGGTAACTTTCTTGACATCATCCGATTATGGAAGCATAAGTTATAGCACATTAATGCAAAGAGGGCCGATAAGCTTAAAAAGGGAAGAGAAGCAAACTTGATTAAAAATGTACATGGATATAAGAAATAAAGGTAAGTTGCATTGTAGGATGAAAGTATATTTGAGCATGGTCATTATAGAGGTCCACGGGATCAACTTCAAGGCTGCTACAAAAATGGATTACAATTTACAACAATCTATTACTCGTATTCAAAAAGAACATCAACCTGCATCAATTTTCTCATCAGACTATCCAAAGAAGAGGTAAAATACCATAAATAAATTTGATTTAGATCTGAGAAAAGTGTAGAAATTGAATTAGGTAATGTGCTCATGTGTTGCCTATGTTCGTCTAACCCACCCAATTGGATATGGAGAATCTATATAGAACTCAACTGAAAGAATTAAACTTTTTTAGTGGACTGCAAGATAAATAACTTCAAAAAAAACATCAAAATATCAGTAGCATCACTAAATAAATAGTAGTATTTAACATATTTAACAACATACACAAAACATAGCAGACTTCAAACACAGTATATGAATAACAACATAATAAGTTGCTTTTTTTAAATATAAAATAAAAATAAATAGCTGCAAAAGTTTGTAAAGCAAAAATTAAATATCAATCTTAATTTATATATTCTGACATTTAAATACAAATGACTATAATGAACATTCAAAACAGAAACAGATGTTATGCACAAATCACCATAGGCAAATATGTAGTTTTCTATACAACAATAACGACTTTTAATAAGTTAGGCAAACAAATTCCTCCCTGAGTATTAATCACATAATGAATGAGACGTTACAGTCTTAGGTTTTATAGCAGTTTTTTTTATTATAAACAATAAATAAGTACTCATCCAAATCCAATTATAATATTTATTGGCTAAATGAAGGAGTTCCAAAATGTCTGGGTAAACAAAATTAAGAACACAGACAACGAATCTGGAGTTGTGCTCGGTGTATTAAAGCACTAATGTTGCATTCTAAAAATGTAGATTTTTTCCATAAGGTATTGCATGAATATATTTTCATTATAATAATGTTTAGTTATACAAACATATGCATTATACAAAAGATTATGGCAAACATTATCAAAAACCTTTTGCACTAAGGTAATGCATGCATTAAACATGCTATTAGTTCTCAATTTAATTTACATCATATAGTAAATACAATTTGTGTAATGTGTAACAATTAGCATACCACATAATTGAGTGATTTTTTCTTCAAAAATTAATCAAAAGTTATGAATATGTCATTCAGACATTTAATTTCAAGAAATTGTTTAATGTCGTACATACAATTTACTTATTAATCAAAATAAATAAATAACATAAACTTGAATTTACTAATACAGGGTTCTTTCTTAATTTCAACATTTTTAAGAGTTGATAGTCTAATAACTAATCTGGTAATTAATATTACCACAACATATATTCCATATTTTTGATGTGATAGAAACATGAGTGGAATAAGTAAATGGAAAAGCGACTAAAAGAATTACTTGTGCTATATACCGCCTTAACCGCAATTTGTGCTTCACAGAGGGGTCACCACTACAAAAAACCGTAGGGGGATCATGCTTACCGATGCTACTATAGAATGAACTTCATTCACCACTCCAGCCAACGCAACAGATGCCATAGACAGTATGTAGCACTCATATTCACAAAGCTCATTACTCTCCTCTACAATGAATAAAATCAGTAAAGAGTAATACAGCTTCAATGCAAAAAACACTTTTAAGGAGGAAAAAAGACGGCAAATGTACAAAAGAACAATTTTATATTGTTGACAAATTAGCCTCCATCCTACATTTGTGAGCACTATAAGCATTAGTCCACAATAGAAGGGACCAAAACAATAAAAAAAATGGGACTTTGTTCCACCGAGGCATTCAAAATATTAATACCATTCCCATAGCCTTGTCCTCCGGTGCATAAAAATTCCATTCAAACATGAATGATAATTGTAATATGAAGAAAGACCATGAAGTAAAGAAAGCTTCCATATCAAACAGTACACAGAAGGACCACAATCCAAGCAGTAGTATTAAAGCAACAAAGCATTGAAACGCATAAATTAAACCTAGAATGAAACAGGTGGAGAAAATTATTTCTCAATTTTGACATGGAAGATGATTCGATGGGTGGGGAAAGGGAAAATGAGATTGGATTTAAATTTATAGGTATATAACACAGAATTACGTATGTGGCAAAATTTTGAAAACGTATTCATTTTATATGCCATAGAAAGCAACTAACACATCCAATTATAGGCACTACTTGAAAACACGGTGAAATGAAAATAAAATAAAAAAATTGATAGAGTTTTCTGCTTCAACCGTGTACATTTGCTAAATTCAGCATGGGTTTTGGGGTTTTTTAGAAATTCGACGGACCGTTATCATAATCACACATCCATGTATACTTGCGACCTAAGAGCATCTAAACTACAGTTATAGTTGAATTGTTACCTTTTGAAAACTTTTGCATGCTGCACAAAAACTAAATAGTTTATTTAAAAAATCACACTTTTTTATATTTTTCAACAACAATAAAATTAACAGGACATGTGAAATTTATGGGTATATAACCTAAACAAAAGGGACATGACCAAAATATTCGCAACCACGATGTTATGATTAACACTAAAATTATCGGGCCCAAAAAGATCAGCGGTCATAGAGACAGCAATAGACGTTATAGCCTCAGTAGACACACCAATGACAACAGTGCTGAGGAAAAGAAAATCCTTTTTAGGAATGAGTAGAAGACAGAATGAAGCTGCCATTGGTACCATCAATGCTGCCACAAACGCTGGCCTTGATACCATGTATTTGATCATGTATATTTAAAAACACCAACATATTAATTTATTATTCATGTATCTGACGTACATAAACATTGGTACCATAAATGCATGTTATGTTGTAGTGTATGTGTTGAATAAACCAATAAGAAAATAATATTTGTCTACCGTCGAATATAGGACAACTTTCTAATTTGTTAAAAGAAAAGAGAAAGAAAACTACAAAAAGAGTATACGAAAAGAATGGAAAGGCAAAATTATGAATAATAAATGTATACAATAAAATTGAATATGGAATCAAATATAAAAAGCTGCAATTGCAAAAGTTAAAGGAAGAGGAATATGGTAAAAGCTCAAATTTGTAATTCCACCCTTAACAGTTAGAATCAATATGCTCAAAGCTATATACATGCACTTCATGTCAGTCAGTTTTTTAATTAAATTGGATATAGCATTTATTGAGTATTTCTGGATTGTATATAGCATACTGAATTAAAATTTATATAAGAGTATTAACACAAATACCTAAACATATAAGCACATAAATTGCATTTCAGGATAAACAGTTTATAGATGTGGACAACTTGTTGATACAGATTCTTGTTTTAGGAGGAGGCAATGACTAATAGTACCTAAAATGATTGCTAAGGAAATAAAAGAGGCAACAATCAATAGTGCAGTTATACTTCCCAATTTCCCTAGCTAACAAATCCTTTAAATCATGAAGTTTCCTAATAAACGTAGTAAATTATCTTTAGCTGTAAGGAACTACAATATTATTCCGCGTATGAATGGAAATCCCTTGTTAATGCAAAAATTTATCCTAGTCATAATGGTTAATAATTACATTGAGCATTTTCCCCTAAGGAAACTTTTATAATTCAAAAATTAACGTATGATAATAAGTCCACCAATATGGTTAGGTTTTTGAAATACAGTTACTTGTTTTTTAACGTCCTAAGTCTACAAAAGGAATATAGCACATAATTTAGGTAGACTAATAACCTTCTAACTCCCCTCTTATTATCCATCTCTTTCTGTAAATTTCATAAGCTTCTTTTCACCTTTACAAAGGGGAATACTACTATGAATTTCTCCTAAATTCATTTTAAATGAATCTTGTTTCTTACTTGCTCTTGCTAGACCTGTTTTATGGTAAAAAATAGAAAAGGGTTCTCAACCAATTCTGGACCAACATGTTTGGGTTCGAGATGAACAACATCATATACATACTCCTGACTGTAGCACTAAGTCATCAAATACATGAATCAAGACATATCATCTTTCCTGGAATTTTAAAAGTTATTTTCAAACTGTAGTCAAGAACTTTGGACGTCAGTATAACATTATCAAAAAACAAAACATTATATATGTTATTTGCAAATAGTAGTAAAATTAATGAAACAGAGAGGTTATGGAATTTGGTTAATGTTAGTTTCATAACTTATCTCTGATGTCTCTCCTTCTGCCTCTACCTCTCCACTTCTTGCAAATGGTCTTCTAACTCTCGGCCTACTATCAGCCAGTGTCTTTCTACATGCATAATGATGCAATATATATAAACATAAATGATTAGTCTCAAAACTCAAGACTCACTTAAACAACAGTTATAAGTATACAGTACTTAAGAGTTATTTATTTAGAAAATTTTACTATACACTAACTGATCTATCTCTATTTTTTATATTTCTGTTGTATAGGATTTCATCTCATAGTAATATATCTTCAATGGAAATAGTTTGTTAAAGAGCTTATTAGCCTGCACATGAATATAGATTTGTAACCGAAGATAAACTTTATAAAGACTGACTGTGGGTACCCCAATGATCATGGTATCGATGACGACGATGACAACCTAATCAATAATAGCCGAGCTTATTTCCTACATCTCCGAGTTTCAACCCAATTTCTCCGAACTACCACTAAAATTCTCCTAGCAGCAACCCAACTTCTCCAAGCAATACCCTAGTATGCAGCCCGTGCCGATGGCACATGAGAACTTTACCATCTACATAATTTATCATCAGCATAATATCTACAAAAAATATTTTTAACACTTTTACACCGTGAAAAATAATTATTCAAAAATATATGTTATAAATATTCATTTTATTCACTATTCAAAAATATTAATTTTTAATGGACATGCATGCATGAATTTTATTTAAGTATTTGAAAAATTAGATGTAACACTATTTGTATTGTTGCTAAGATCAACAACAATTAAACTTTAATAGGTCGTCGGAATTTTTATGTATCTAAGTTTATGATTGAAATAATAATAATATTTTGCATACAAATAACAATATGAACAAATATTTTGTGTTCCCTCAAAAATCAGCAGAGTACATATATGTAGTCAACTTTCAATATTCCTTTATGAATAACCTATTCCCATTTTTTATGCATATAAACTCATGTGGCATAGTTTCACTTGCTATTTTGAGAAGAGAGAAAATCACTATGGATTAAGAACTATCACCTCATAAAACTTATGTTTATTTTGAGTTACCTACAAACATATCAGGCATCATATTAGCTTTTTATATCTCTAGAGAATCTTATAGAAACCAAAAATTATACATGTAAACTGAATTGAAAATCCACACAGTTGCACACATGTTTTTGTAAGTCAGATCAAATTGCTACAACTAACTTTTATGCTTCTCATGGAAAATTACAAAGAACATTAAGCTAATACTGACTAAAAAAGGAAAGATGGGTCACTGAATTGGTTTTTAATGAATTAGGAATAAAGCCAAACAATTTCTGTTGATTCAAGGTCATAAAACTACCTTCTATAAAGTGATTGAACAATATTGATACTAACAAAATTTTGATTTTACATATTCTAAGCATTCATTTTGCATTTACAGATCATATATGGGAGTAAATTTCATCACAACTGAGGTCCATATGGATCAAATCTATGAATTTGACATGTTCTATGCATATAAATAATATGGTTATAAAGGCCATTGTTGAAAGGTGGAAGTCCAGTAAGATTCTCAATTTGTATTGAATCATCTGATTAACTAATAAATGTCCTAACTCCTAAGGCTCTGTCTAAATTATTATATAAAAAAGTTCATACCCATTAATGAATGTACTGGCCTTTAAGACAGAAGCAAAGAAGACTTACTAACATAATGTGTTTCAATTTGCATAGCAAAATTTGCAGCTTAAGTAAGCATGGGAATGCATACCAAGGTTATTCAAATATTGGACGAAGAGTTGGAAGAAATTTGCAATGAATAAATTCAGTACTTAGTATGCAAGGATTCATTTATTTCAGAGATGATGTAAGAAAATATCACATGAGTTAGCAGTACATGTCATCTCTCCAGCAAACAGTATTAGACATCTTAATTTGGTAAGGTGAAGCAAACGATGGACCAAGATATAAAATTTAGGTAAACAAAACATGGTATTTCTTATATTGCTTAAAAAGAGATTAAAAAAACAACATTCCTATGAAACATCACAAATCAGTGAAAAATAATTGCAATTCAAAACAATTATAAGCAAAAATAGAAAATAAAGATTTAGATACATATGATAGTAATCAATATCAATGAAAACATAAATAATGGAGACATGATATTATTTAGATTAAACAAGAAAAGTGTCACAAGTCCCTGTTTTTGATGTTGTTATAAGAAAAGTCCCTGTAGATATGAATATGTAAATTTAGTCCCTATGCATTTTTCTGACAGAAAATGCAAACAAACTTGCAAATTTTTGACTATGAATTTTTTATTTGAAAATTTTAAAGTTTTGAAAAGCGCAAATTAACCTGCGCTTTCTATCTGGAAAGCGCAAGCTAGTTTGCGCTTTTATTTTGAATTTTTTTGAAATGTTCGAAAATTTTGAAATTTTTGAAAAATGCAAGTTAACTTGCGCTTTCCATCAGGAAAGCGCAAGCTGGTTTGCGCTTTCTGATTTTTTAAATTTTTTTTTGAAAATTTTAAAATTTTCAAAAGCGCAAGTTAACTTGCACTTTTAATCAGAAAAGCACAAGCACTTTTAATCAGGAAAGAGCAAGCCAGTTTGCGCTTATTGATTTTGATTTTTTTTTGAAAATTTTGAAAATGTCAAAAAAATTTAAATTTTTGAAAAACGCAAGTTAACTTGCACTTTCTAAGGAAAGCACAAGATAGTTTGCACTTTCTGATTTAGAAAAAATAGGGACTTAATTTACATACTCATTATCACAATGACTTTTCTTACAACAACAGTAAAAATAGGGACCTTTAGTGCAATGCCCCTAGATTAAAATGCTGGAGTATTAAGTATGGAAGGTGGAGAGGAGTAAGTTAAAAATAAGGAGATAAAAGCGGAAAGGAAAATTATAAGCAAAATAGTTAATACCCTACCCATAATGTAACTACTTTACCCCTTGCTTCCAACTATTGCATATCAATAGATTCAAACTTAAAATTATTCCCAAAATTATAGGCAAAACCATATTTTAAAAATAGAGCAATAATTCTAGCCTTTTATATATTGAAATCTATAAGAATACATTAATTTCTAAAAAAACTGAAAAGCGATAAATAGATATTATCCATTATCAAAATATTGTCATTCAAATGGCACCTCAAAGCAAATTAGACGATGAATCAGATATATTTAATAAATGGATAAAAAATAGGAAAATTAAAAGTTGACATTAACTGTAAGTCAACTAACTCTGATCCACCTTGAAATTAAAGTATCGTAAGAGTGCAAAGTGATAAAGAGATAAATAAGAAAATACAACATGATATTATTTATGAAGTTGCGAACAAATTTGGAGACCTGAAGATGCATGCTTTTAAGAAAACACTTGTCAACCATCTACTTTATGAAAATACTATATGGCTTATATAAAATGCATCTCATTCCATGATCATATAGCATACTTACAATATGTATTTTCATATTTTTAACATTTAATCTTGATTAACCATAAAACATGCAGAACAAAATCAAGCATGGTTTAATTATTCATGAAGTATTGAAAGTAGAGCGTCGATTATCGTTGTGGCAAGAGTAGTAAGATATAAATCGTCATTAAAGTGCTTAACAACCTAATATATAGAATCACTTGAACAGTCAAATCCACGTTAATCAAGATAAAAAATAGGCGATAATATTAACCTTATAAAGTGCAGTAGGTGGTCAAAATCAATACAAAAATAAGTATGGTAACTTAGTCAAGTGCATTAAAATGGATTATTATAAAAATTTAGTAATTTGTGTAACATACAAATTCGCATTTCTAGTGGAAAGAATATCACTACATCGCCTAAAGTCAAGGAATACAAATATGTCACCTAATGGGGTATAGACATGAGCATTAGTGCCTTCATGGATGCTTCTACTTTGATCCATCGGCCTATATTTCATTAATTAATTTGTAAGTGAAGGATAAAATAAGAATCAAAATTAAAATATTATTATTACCATTTAAAAATAAGATTAAAAGTAAGACATAGTCCATAAAGAATGTAGCAAGGTAATTGAATTAATGAGAATGTGGTATGTGCAATGGCATCGGAATATTTCATGCTACTTACAAATTATTATTTATCTTTAATTCTATAAAAGTCTAATTATTAGTAGTTTTTAATAATTACAAATGCTATAATCAAAACAAAAGAAATGATCCTTGTATATCTTTAATTCAATAAGGCAATAATATTATACAAATCATGCCAATGATTAATTTTTTTCTGCAATATGAATAAATACAATTAGCACATAGCATGTATTAACTCTATAGTTAAAGTTTGATTTAACTAGAAAATTTGTTTTACAGACTAATTCCAAAAGGAGAAAACATTCTCTTTTTTAAATGTGAGTTATCTTTATAGGTTTACAACTAATCTAAAAGGCTGTTATATTGACACTCGGACCAGAGAAATACCTGATGTTATATTGACAACTAATCCAATAATCTTGTAACTGCAAAATTCAAAAATTCAATTTCAATCAACCCCGGTGATTTGATAGTATCTATGGGTAGGCTTGAAATATCTGCTGAATATAATAAGAATTACGACCACTATTGCAGCAAAGTAAGTGTTGGTTATAGATCGTACTGTCTCTGATGCGAGTATGTTAGTGGTTCAAATTCAAAAAAGAAAAATAAAAATACTTTGAATTTGGGAGAAGCGGTGTCTCTGATGTGAGTACGTTGATTTTGGGAGAAGCGAAAAAAGAAAATACGTTGAATTTGGGAGCCAAACGCTTCAACGTGATGTAGACATGAGGTAAATGTGGTATGGACAAGGAATTTGCAGTTCGAAACTGAAGAAGAAAGGGAAACAGAAGCGTGTATAGAAGTATACCTGAAGAATCGGCAGATAGAAGTATGATAGTGTCGAGATGCTGGTCGACGTCGATGGCAGAGGTGTAGATAATGATTAGGGTTTGAATCTGATAATGATCTAGGGTTTTAATCGTCCCATATGAAGAATGGGAGATTGGAAAGACTACGAGGCGGAGAGAGGATAGAGAGGAGGACGGAGTTTGAATGTGGTAACGATTTAGGGTTTCCTGAGGTAAAATTTGACAGTAAGAAGGGTATTTTGGGTAATTCAAAAAGACGCGGTTGAAATCAATTCATGGAGTTTCCATTATTAGTAGTAGAGATATATAAAGAAAGTGATGTGACTAAACATAATAATTATATATATATATATAAAAGAAAGTGATGTGACTAAACATAATTATATATATATATAAAAGAGTGATATGATTAAATATAATTATATATATATATATATATTATAATAGATTTATGATGTGACTAGATATAATTATGACAAGCTATATTAATTAATTCATTTTTCCTATATATGTACCCACATACATTTCTCTTATTCATTTTACTTTTCATATTCATTTTCCTAACCTCTCCATTCCATTCATGTCCTCCTTCCTCTTAAACAAAAGAAAAGAAAAAAAAGAAAACCTTAGAAAACTTGTTCAAAATCCACTCAAAGTCTTCTCCATTTTCATCCTACTTCCTTCGGCCATAACTTCCACCTTTCTTCTCCAAACTAGGATTTTCTTTTGCTCAAACCGTATAAAAATCTAGTGGCTACAACTTTCATGTTGACTACTTCCTCAAGTTTTGAGTCTAGCTATATCAAAAATGCTTGTCTTTAAGACCCATTTTCGGACCTATGTTTTGAAGGCCGAAAATACCACCTCTTCTTTTACCATAACTTTCTCAAAAATGATCCAAATCAAGTGATACTTTTTTTGAAATGATAGAGAAAAGAATTTTCTAAAACTTACTGTTGAACACATTTCAAAATTATTAGAATATCATATCGAAAAACCGAGAGGAAGTTGAGCTAGTTTTAGATTGCTTTTTGAGTTTTTCAAGTTTACAAGTTCTAAAGCATTCAAGTTTAGGAAAGCTTTATGGTGAGTAAATTCTTAATTTTTTGGAAAAGATCTTACCTTTATATATTTGTTGGTTATTTGGTTATATATATACATATGATGTTGTGTTTGATTATGATATGGCTTGGATGTTTTGTGTATGTGCTAACTTGTAGTTTAGCAATTGATTTGAAATTGATGGTTAGGTGATGTGTTTGGATATGAATGTGGTGATTTTACTACAATATGATGATGACATGATTTGGTATCTTTCATATATGCTCGGATTATGGTTGAATGGTATGAAAGATAGGAACTTGAGTTGTTAGTAAGGGACTTGAGATCCATTTGGAAATCTAATCATTTACTAGTTTTGAGTTAGTAAATGTTTTTGTTTAAATTCTAACTCGAGTTAAGGTTTTTAAAACCCTTTCTTTTATGTATTAAAAGATAATACAAAGTGGAAGGTTAAAGTTTTAGATGGTAACTTAGAGAAGCAAATTCTAAGTTATTGCGTCCATAGCGATAGTCGCTATGGATGCAGTTCGGAAAAAGTTTGATTTCTAATTTTAAAGTTTTGTTTTAAAATGATTTGAAAACCTATTTTCAAATGCAATTAGAAACACATAAGTTAATTATAACTTGATTAAGTATGTTCAATAATTAATTAATTTATTAATTAAGGATAATTATTTATTAATTAATCAGTAATTAGGTTAAGTAATTAGTGACTAATTAGTGATAATTAAGTAAGTTATTAAGAAGTTTTAATTAATGATTAATTAAGTTAATAAGGGTAATTATTTTTATTTAATCAATTTTAATTACTATTTAATTAAAGTTGAATTATTTAATTAATTATTATTTAATTAAAGATTAATTATTATTTAATTAAGGATTAATTATTTACTTATTATTACTTAATTAAGGATTAATTTTAAGTAAATGTTTATTTGTTTAAAGTTTAATTATTAATTTACTTTTAATTAATTAAGACTTAATTATGATTTGATTTTGATTATTCAAGATTTAATTAAGCTTTAATTTATATTAAATTATGATTTAATTATTAAAAGTTATTTTAAACTTTATCGGTTATGTTCTAAGTTGGGTTCTTTTCTAACTACTTTGATTTTAACCAAAGGATCTCTTGTCCATGATATTAAATAGACAAACAACCATGAATAAGTTAGAATATGATTATTTGTGTGGTATAGACATTGATTAACAGAATAAAACACCATTCTGCTATATGGTAATTGTTTGGATTGTTTGGACATGTGTTTAGCAGAATAAATCCCCGTTCTACTATTAATTGATTAAATTGTTTTGGACATCTATTTAGCAGGACAAATCACCATCCTGCTATTATGTTGTTTAGACATGTATATGCTAGTTGAGTTGTATTGACATGTTATTCCCTGATTTGATAATTGGTTGGATTTACATATATGTTGGCCTATGTAAATAATTTATTAGTGCCTTGGAATTAAATTAAAATAAAATGGTAACTTAAATCGGTACCATTGGGACAGCTAAGCCTCATTTTGAATTTATAAAGTATGGTTTTGAATTTACTTAAATTCTTTAATCAATTTGAGACTAAGGGTTTATAAATGGTTTTTCAAGTTATATAATTCTTATAAAGGTATTTATAAATGATAACTTGTGTATAGAAAGGCGTTTTACTATCGGAAAGGGTTATTAAGGTGTTTTACAAATGATGTTTTGTAAATGATATTTATAAAGGAGTATAGAAAGGTTTATATAAAGAGTTTTAAAAATAGGAAAAAGGTTTATAAATTATTTCAAAGATTTGGAAAGAGGTTTATAAATTAACTTAAAGGTTTATAAAAGTGGGTTATAACTTTAATTTTAAAAGTTATAAGTCAATTGAAATATGAGATGAGCTTTTAAAAGGGGAATTTTTGATAAAGGATAAGCAAAATGTTTTATTTGGACGAAATGTTTGGTTATTTAATATGGGATTTGGAAAGAAGAAAACTTTGAAGAGTTTGTACATATACTTATACTGATAAGATAAGTATATGATTTTGTTTCAAGGCTTGAAAAGTAAAATGTTTTGGTAATATACCTATAACATTGAGATAAGTATATAAATGTTTCCCAAGTATAAAAGGAAATGTAAGGGGTTTGGGAATAGTGTTTTGAAAAGATCTTTTGATTAAGTTTTATAAAGTGGTTTTATTAATTAAAGAGAATTAATAAAGGCTTAGTGGATCCTATATGGAAATTAAACCATGATCGGATGTTTGTTTATTTGATAGTTAAATAACCAACTATCAAATCTGGACAAAACATAACTTTGGAAATATCAAGGAGAAACACGAGAATTATATGGTATAGTTACCGTCGAAGGTTCTATACTGTACATATAAACTCGTTTTGTTCTTCTAGGATGAATGATAAGGAAATCTATCCACAAACGGTTAGGAGGTGAACTCCGCTCTTGCCTTTTGTCTGTTTATTTCCTAAAGAACCGGGGTTGAGTTTACCGAAAGTATCGAAAGTTGTTTTGAAGAGACAGGGATCGAATATGCTATCTGAAAACCACTTCGATCCAACTCAAGCATTTCAAAATAAAGACATCTTGAAGCATGGGATCAAAGACGAGGCCATTGAAGTGCAATGGCTGCTTTCTACTAATCCTGAGGGTGGTTCCAAAATGGATGTAGTAGAAGTAGTGCCTTCTGTTTGTCCTTATCCTAGACAACTTGTATGGATGAATGCGGGCACTGCATTACAACCTAGAGGGCAGTGTTAGCGTTCCAAGTGGAATTGCTATTCAGAAAGGTAAAACATAGCCTCAAGCCTCATCAACCGGGAATGAGTAAAACATGGGAGATGCAGCAAGGCTATGTGGGTCGCACCCATTAGGGTATGTTGTCACCTTTCTAGATACGATACATCTACATATTTATGGATTGGTTGTGCATGAGAGCTTGATATGAAAAGGGTTGAAGCAACCGGGGTGATGACATATTCGGTACTATCCAGTAAGGGGTATGCCGGTCTTGTGTTGGCAGGGGTCGTTAGGTACGATCTCAGTACATTTTCTAGACATCTACTATGATGGACGGTACCCTAGTAGCCTATTCATTGCATGGAATCCATTCTCTAATAAGCGCCATACGGTTTTAGTTGTATACCAAATATGTTGGAACATGAGATGCAAGCATTCCAGCTATTTTAATATTTTACTTTGAACCCTTAGACATTATTATAATATCACTAAATTTTCTATAAAAGTGTTTTGGTTATCGTAAGGTAAAAACTCATCCGTGTTTATGTGCGGCGTGGTCTTACGTGATACCTTTGGTTTTAAAAAGAGTTTGAAAAGTAATAATTCGGTTGCTTTGAGTTAACTCACACTAGACTCATGTCTCACTCGGAGTTTTATTTTCTTTCCCTAAAACTCTTGGGTGCTCACATTTTTACGAGCAGCCAAGTAGTTCAGGTTTCTACGGATGCATTTTTTGGAGGAGCTTGGAGTAGGAGGCTTCATCGATAAATAGTTATCATCTTGTTCCGCTGTATATTATGTACTCTATATCTGTGTATAAGAACAGGCTGTTATAACTGTCCTAAGTAAGAAATTGTATTAGTATGACTATGATGTATCATTTTGTAAATGACTTTGTAAAGTATTATGTGATTAATATATGTTATTTCGTTGCATTGTAAGATTCTGTGTTTTTTCTTAGTTCTTTTATCTTCTATCTTCTTCTTTCTTTCCTCTAACGATCGGTGTTTTTCGACACTTGAATACTCGACATCTAATACAGTGGACGTATTAGTATCAATTTTCAAGGATCGAAAGCCTGGTTTTTTACAAAGCCGTAGTTTTGAGAAATAATTTTATTATATGATTATGGACCATATGATACTGGTTAATTATATCTCAAACAATTAAGGGCTATGCACCCATTTAGTGGGAGCACTATAAGAGTTGATGAACTCTTTGGATTGATATATATATATATATATATATATCTGTGTGCAATTGTAAGTCTATTATTACCAAATCAGTTCCACATATTTCGCCATATTCACCGATGAGTTATCACCAACATGGACAAGTGTATTTAATACATATATAGTATGTCTAAGATAGATTCATAGAAAAAAATGAAAGTAAATAATATAACATGCAACAGAAATGATTTGCTTTGATCGAATAGGTGAGTTTATAAAGAGTTCCATATGTACCTAATACTAATAAATATTCAATCTCAAAAGTAACTCCCCTATGTAATACACAATGATGCATCAATAAGAAGTAATCAAACTTTGTTGAACAAATTACTATTGATTGTGAGTGTAGTTAAGTTAAATTCTTTCTATAAAGTCATGTATTTAAGAGTAGTACATAAGGTTAATATAATTTCATCAAGATGATAGCTTACAAAATCATACAAGATAAGGGTTTGTAAGAAACACTAATGTAACCTAGGCCAAGAAGTTGGTAGGTTGTGTAAGTCGAAAGTCTGCACATAATAATTGTTCATGAGGGATATTGTATGAATCTCTCCAAAAGGAGTTTGGGAAAGGCTGTCATTGGATGACATATTTACGCTTTGGACATTAGTTTTGTAAGCTAAAACAAAATTATTTTTATAAATAAGGAAATTCATGAAATATTTATGAATAACTATTCTATTGCACTTAGAAACAATTGCTGTTTCTAAAAGCACCAACTTCATAGTGAAGTAAATTTTTTGAGAAATTATTGGTAGTAAAATGGAATTGGATATGATCCAAAGATAAAACTGATTACATGAGATGTAATGAAATCAAAATACCTAAATGAACAAATCACATTAGAGTTTCTTATAAGTATTCTTGCATATTGAAGAGAAACTATGAATTTCTTATCAATATCGAAAATATATAATCCTCGGTAGTTTAATTAAATCATTAAGAGTTATGACTCTACGATATGGTATGATGTGCAGATCCGAAATAGATTCCAAGTACATTATCAAAATATGATTTTGGTAGATGTACCTGAAAGGGATATGATCCATTGGCCGTGAATGTGTCTTCGAGAGGAAGACTAATGAAGTTGGAATATATTGAGCAACATTGGTAAGAATAACATCGCAGATTTCAATTGTTGAAATTAGCATGATACATTCAATATTCAATGTGCTCAATTTAATTTGGAATTACTCACAAAACTATCGCTTGGTATGACTTTATGTTTTGATACGTGCATATTGAAGCAAAAAATTCTAAATAATGATTTAGAGTAAGTTGTTTACTTATAATAACAAAAAATGTCTCGAAGTCAGTGAGAGCGATATTGAGTTTATGGATCCTTTGATATGATCAAAGAAATGATAGAAAGTATCATTTTACAAGCATTGGAATTGAATAAATATTTTGATAGAAATATAAAATAGTTTGATTATCATTCAAAATGCAGAGGAAGTGTGTGTTTATAAGAAAGAACGTTAAAAGGTACATTGATATTTCTAAAAATGTAAGTAAACAACACATTGTTTATTTTTAACGGTGTACTAGCATTAAAATCAGCTTTGGTTGTTTTAATACTCAACGTCGGATCTGTAAATGATGTCTTTTATAGTAAGTATAAAAGACAGGGCTAGCCTACAGCGGAAGAAATGGGTGAATTTCAAAAAATTTACCATTTTTGGATCATTAATGGGCCTATGAAGTCTAAATGTATTCAGATTTTATCTAAATTTCTTTTAACTAAAATCAGTATTTTTTTAATATCATATTTTGTTTTATTAATTTAATTCTAAAACAATCAAGAATGGGATATAAAAATAAGGTTTGAATATATCAAATATATTCATCCTTAATTGTGTGATAGAATAGTTAAACATAAGGCAAGTATGATCAATCGATAACATGATGTATATGAATAAATAATAATAAGTTTAAAGGCAATCACATAAGAGACAAAAGGAAAAGAAATAAAAGATGAAAAAGATGATTGATTCATCTTCCCCTTTTTGATAAACTTGATTTATGCAGCATTCATTAATTAGCAATCAATGAATCATTATGACATAAGAATATGAATAGCCAACAATGATTTATATGCATATATTATTGCCTCATTTAAAATTGTTTGATATTAATAAAAATTTAAATTATATAATATGAAATATAAACATTAAGTTTTATATGTAATATACATATAGATGTAATTGTTTGTATATAAAGATTAACCGAAAACTACTTAATTAATTCAAAATAAACCATATTACATTTAAATTTTTTGATGTATTTATGAACTTATGTAAACTTAAATTAGTTAACAAAATATATATGTATACAATTAAATCAAGAGATTCAACCTATATGAAAAATGTTTTTTTTAAACAAAAATGAAACACACTAAACCGAGCAATATATTAACAATCCTTTGGATACTTAAAGAAAGATATTAGTCATGTCAAATAAGGTAACAAATATATAAATTTATTGTAATCAATTTATTATCAAAACATTCTTCAATCTTGTGTGGGTTTTGTAACGTCCCAGATTTTCGCGTTCGAAAATCGACATCCATACTTTACATCGTACTCGAATGTCGTAGATTCGAGCGTTCAAATCCGAGTCGCCGGAGCTTATTACACAGTTAAGTAAATAACACAGCGGAAGAAATGAATAATACATTGATATACAATATCTGATACAACAGAATGATACAATGAATATCAATATACATCAGAGATATGATACAACAAATAGCAGCGGAAAAGAAAACGATAACATCAGCAGTGGATAATCTCCATCTTCAAAGCACTAATCCAGAAATAGCTTGAACTCCCAATAACGATACACCAAGATAAGCAAGTGCAGTCCGATCCAAAGACTGAACTAGCTCCAGATAACCTACTAATCTGACTATCTGAAAAACCAAACTCTAGACTGCTCGTGTAGAAAAATTTTGAGCATCCAGAGTTTAGGAAAGAAACAATAAACTCCGGATCAATCATGGGACTGGTGTGACCAACAAAAACAGTTTATCTTTAAAACAAATAGCAGAGAATTTTAAAGTCAATTCGCAATGCTTTTGGAAAATGAAACTACCATAAGACCTCCCACCACACACACAATGCAAACGCAGAATTGGAGGAGATTTCTTCTTATGATAGTCAAAGATGCTTACTACGCAAAATCAAATCATTTGATATTATTACTAGTGCATAGTGTAGAAAACAATTTCGAAAGTAGAATATAAATCTTAGCCAGCATAGACATTTCGCACTTATGCCTACTATAGCTACCATGTTCAATAGCAGGTTACCACCACATTCCATGGCAGGTAATACAACTAAAACCGTACAGGGCTCGTATTGTTTTGTTTGGATTTCCAACAAATGGTCAGGCTAAGGAACTTCCTATTCCACGAAAGAAACTCCTCTGGCGGGACGTTCCGAGAACCAACTGTTCTCTGCCAAACAAGGCCGGCAACCCCTTTTCCCAAGGGATAAAAGAAACCTCAGATATGCCACCCCCGGTCCTTTGGGACCTTTATCCGAGCGCTCGATAACCAACATCACACATCATAAAGAAAGTGTATCCACATGAGTAAGTATCTGGGCTCCATACCATGATACTACCCTTTTCCAGAAGGAATGGTCATACCCTAGGGGAGCTACCCCTGAAAACCTTGCCGCACAATTCCTGTTTCGACCATTACCGGGTTGTGAGGCTCGACGAAGTCTCGTCCACAAAGCTACGCTTTTTCAAAAAGCCACGCTTTGGGTCAACAGATGATCAACCTATGATCACAAAGATAAATGATCAAACAAAAGATCATATCACAAATGATCAAACATTGATCATCACAAAGTAACACTCAGCATGCCACATTACCAAATTGGGATATATCGCTGATAACTTCAACTACATAACCTCTGAGCTCGTACGTCTCAGAGAAGGGTGTTAAGCTAAGAGAATAAATTCTCCGCCACCAACAGATATGTATTTGAAAGAAATCGGCTTTATATCTCAAAGTGTAATGTCAGACATGTAACCATACAAGTCTGTTCCGGGTTCGAACAGAACCGAAGGCACTTCTTACGAAGCTCTTGCAATTCCGGGTATTCACAATCCCGTCCGGACTTCCCATCACAAAGGGTGATAAAATCTCTATACCGGGGACCAGTCGGTGCAGAGACATTCGACGAGTTGTCCTTTCGTTTTCGCAAATATCCGGTCTTCATCATCGGTCTTCAAATGCTATCCATATACGACGTATCATTATTCGGAATGGGTTATATGACACAAATGTCTTTTCCCGGCTAACCCGAATAACGAGCGAAATCTTTAAAACATATGGATATGGGATTTCAATTAAGTCACAACTTAATAATTCAAACCTTTCTTCCAAAATAGTTTAAACCAATCATCATTTCAAATCTTTAAATAAAAAGATTTATTTCACACCGTTCACCTCGTTTCATAAAGATCTATTCATAGGTTTCAAAACACTTCAATTTCCAATTGGATTAACTCGTTAAATCTTTAAATTAAAGATTCAACTTATAGCTTTCAAAACAATGTCATTTCGAATGGTTTAAACAAATCATCATTTTAAATCTGTTAAAAATAAACAGATTCAATTTATAGCTTTCAAAAACAATTTCATTTCAATTTCAAACTTGAAACTTCTCAACCCAAATTGGAAGTTCATTACTTACGTGAAAGCTTTAATTATTTGAAACAAACAGTTTTTTTATTTTCAGAAAAAAATCCAATTTTATCTACGCGAGTTAAAACTTTTGAATTTAAATTCAAATTCCCAAATCAATACTTTTAAAATAGTTTAACCCATATATAATTGGTATAACATCTTTAATTCCTAGTTTCAAATCTTAAGATTCAATTTCAAACTTGAATTCAAATTTAAAACCAATTATTTAAATTTTCAAAACTCGATTTAAGTTATTCAAAATAACTTTTATCTTTGAAATTCCATTTCAAAAACTTTTCACTTTAAACCCAAATTCCAATTTCAAAATCAATTGAAATTAAAATTTCAATTTCAAAAACATCAGATTTAAATTATCTGTGACTTAACCGATTTCCACGTGAAATCCATATTTGTGTGTGTATAGTGTAGTCCAGGGGTTTTAACACACAATAGTGCAACATCAATCATCACAGATATATCGATAAGCGGTATAATCGATAACGCTTATCTTCATTCACAGATTCATAGATAAAATAAATTTATCGATCACAAAGATTCACTATTACAATTCGATGTGGGTTTCGGATAACCAACTGGAATCCGACTCCCTGTCGCATCGAAATTCAAGTGCCGTTTTACGGGCCAAGGGTTTCATATTCATATAGTAATATATCACAGAAACAGAAATCACAGATGACGACATAAATCAGGATATATCACAAAGCATCATATACCAGGAAATATCAAACAATCAAATCATCCAATAGAATCCAAATATTCATAAGATCAGTTAATTATCTGATTTATTCAAATTTGATTAATTTCATATGAATTTCTAATCCTGGTTAATTAATCATTAATTAATTACAAACCAATATAATTAATTATCCTTTAAATCGTTTATTAACTAACTATTAATAATTAATTAATTAACCTTAAATTAATTATCCTTAATTAATCACACTGATTAATTAGCCCTTAATTTATTATCTTTCCTTAATCACCTTCATTAATTTATAATTCCTTAATTAATTAACTTAATTAATTAATCCTTAACGACCCATTAATTTACCATTAATTAATTAATTAATTAATAAATTAACATTCAACCATTAATTCAAAATCCAACCTTATCAAATTAATGATTCTTAACTTCAAATTAATTATTCCTAATTAATTTACTTAAGACTTAATTAATGAGTTTAAAACTCATAATTACTTAATTAATCCAGTTATTAATTAAATTTATCAATCCATTTTAATTAACTTATTAATTTAAATGCATTCAAATTATTAAATTCAAACTTAAGGATTTTTAACAAAATTCCTTTTTAAATTTCAAATCATTAAAGTATATTTTTAACTTTAACTTATTTACCTCATTTTAAAGTTATAAACTTTAGTCTATTTCAAAACCTAAGCTTCAAATTCAATTTGAATTTAGATTTAAAATTCTAATTTAAACTTGGTTTTAATTTCGTTCAGATTTTATATTAATTCAAAGGGATCTGAAACTGCCAGGCTATACTTTACAAAAGCCTGGAACAACTTTACTCGAATCAAACTAAAACTGCTTCGAGTCGCCTACTCATCCACGCGAGAACAAGCCCGAGACCATCCTTCTTCCCCAAAATACAACCTCACAGCAATAACAACCCAAACCTAAACGTGTATGTGCACGTGCACATCCACTCCGGCCATCGCTGATCGTCGCCGAGTCCCCCAACGAGTCGCCTACTCATCCAGCAGCTACTCCGACCAACCTTATCGCCTTAACGAGGTCAAACTCGAAATCGAACAACTCCACATCCACCTGGAACAAAACTCCTCGCCTCAAATCACCTCGCTCCGGCGCCTCAGACCACCAGAGGCCACCAAACTTCGGCCATAGCCTCGTAACCTTTCCCCTCTACCTTCTCGCAAATCCATGTGGCACTCGATCGCCTATCGACGTCGCGCGAGTGGAAACCATTATCCACCCCAAAACTAGGTCACCAGAATTTGATCACCTACCACCGCCACCCCAAAGCTTCGTTCAACCTCCGAGTATTTTTCGCCGACACCCCGTAGCCTCCTCCATCTCCAGCCACGAACACGACCTCCACGAGTCGACCCATCACCAGAGATTGGCCAAAAACCAAATTTCAAACGAATTCAAACTGCCTTCGAAGCCTAACTCTAAAAGTTTTGGTTTATGCTTTAAAAATCATGTCTTCCCATGAGAATTCAGTTTGGATACCTGAATTCAAAAATTAAAATGTTTGAATTTGGATTAAGTTAAATTTTTACTCAGGTTTCTTGAGTTTCAAAGGTATTTACAAGTTGTTTTTGATATATATAAATTTTTAAACTTGGTTCACAATCAAACAATCAACTTTTGTTTATGTTCCCAGTGCTAACAGTGGTTAGAACAAAAGATACGAATTTGTTTACAAATCTGGTCTGGGAAAACTAAACAGAGATACCCAAGTTTGTACAGGCATGAATACATTCATACTCATAGATATATATATATATATATATACATAAACATACTTATCACAGATGATGTTTACTCACAGGTAAATAAGAAGAGTTGCTCACTATCATCAAGATATCAAAACAGTTAAGCTTCGAAAAAAAGTAAGAGTTGCTCACTTGAATATGGATGAAGCAGGGAAGCAAAGATTTGAGGATGTTAAAAACTGAATTGGTTTGAAAGCTTGTTTTACTGGAACCTTGAATTGCTTAGATTTCCATTGAAACTGAAATGCTTGAAAAACTGGAAACTTGCTTAGTTCATTCAGATTAAAGCTTGTTTGTGGATGATTCAAGATTTTGATAATTTGTTTGATTCCAGGTTGCAACTGAAACAGTTCTGTATTTTTTTCCTTTTCTCAGTTTTGTTTAATTATGTTTTGAACGAATTTAGGTTGGAGGTGATGTATATAAAAGAGAAGTATGCAGAGTGTTCATTTGTTTAGTACTGGTGTTTTGTACTAGAAATTGTTTTATAAATCTTTGATCAGAGATTGTCTAAGTGTTGTAGGCTATGGTAAGATTTATCTTGTGTACTAAAGATGATGGTATTAAATTAACATGTACAATTTATCATCATTTCGGCTGATGGTTTCTAAAATTTGGTGGCTAAGGATCCAAGCATTAATTACTTGGTACTTTTTCTTTCTTTCTTTAACTTTGTTTCTTGTTCCATACTTCAGCCGTATACATATATAAAGATATTTGGTGGCTAAAGATACTTATCTACATATATTTCTATTTCTTATATGTTGTTATAAAGAATTGACTTATATATTGTTTTATTTCTATGCTTTTGTTCTATTATTTTAAATAAGATTCTATAATTATTTTACTTCATATTTATTGTCTTATATTATTAGCTTAAGTATTTTGCATTTGTTTTTATTATTTTATTTTCATTTATTTTTCATTCGTTTATTTTATCACTTTTATATCATATATATATATATTCACACATATATACAATATTTACAATTTTTATTCAAATCAAATATATACATATATTTATAACTTCAAATTTTCTCATATATGCTCAAGTATACAATATTTTAAATTTAAATGATTTATACAGAATATAATTGGATTCGGGGAAACTCGCTCCATTCTATCGATTTATTTTACTATTTGTATTCAAAAATTCAATAAATTATCGATTTATATAAATTTAAATCTGGGATCGTTATAGGTTTCAATTACAATAAGATGTAGATAATAAGAACAAATAAACTTTCAAATCCAAAGAGATTCAACCTATATGAATAAATAATATTTTTCTGTAATTATTGTAAAACAAAAGGTGATACATATTGAATTAAGTAATATGTTAAAATCCTTTAAATAGTTAAAGAAGGATAACTATGATGTCAAATAGGGTAACAAATTTTGAAATTTATTGTAACAATTTTATTATCAAAACATCATTTAATCGTATGTAAGTTTCTATTATAGTACAAATACAAATAATAAGAATATATAAACATTCAAATCGAAAGAATTACACTTTGATTTGAATGTTTAAACATAGATCTAAAATTAAAATATTGTCTAACCATATACAAGTTTCAGTTTTAATTTATCTAAATAAAAAAAACCAATCAATTCATATAATAAACAATTCGAACTACATAAACCATTTTCAAATAAAATGAGACAATATTATACACATATAAATTATGATATTCAATTTTATTTATTAAAACATTATATCAAAATTATTAGAATAAAAAGATCATACCTTAATTCTAAAGCCTAGAAGTACACCTTGAAATATAGAATTTTTCCTTTATATGTTGCCAATATGCAACGACCCACAAATTTATCGCTAGGATAAATTATATTTATTTTTAAAATATTTAGATATGGGTTTAAAAGTAAGAAATAATCATGTTTTAAGTGGTAAATGATAATAGTTATTTTGTTTGGGAAAAATATTGTGAACAAATTACCTAGGTAAAATATTGAAAATTTGTAAATATCATCCTAGGTAAAATATCGATAAAACAACCGGAAATCGTTTTATCGATAAAACTGCTTTTAAACAATAAGAATCGTGCACGGCTCTAGATATATACAATAAATTAAATGTATTCAAACAAGATTATGAAATAAAATAATTTATTTTATTTTTGGAAATAAAATGTATTTATGACATCGACATTTGGTATCATCGGTTTTATATACTTCTTCAAAAATTCAAGTTAAGTTTAAATATTAAATAAATGGTTTTTTATTTACAAATAAACCTATTTTAATTATATAATAATGATGTTAAAATGGTTATTAATTTTTTTTTACCAAAATATATAGTACGTAGAAAAATAGAAAATGTGACCGATGAACGTTTTCCGAAATTTTGACTTTTAGACACCGGAAAGTTGTCGGGAACGTTGTTCGCCTTTATGCACTATATATACAGATATATAGTAGATAATTAACCATATAATAATACACTTAATAATATATTATCTTATGTAAATTATGTTTAGGAAGTGATGTGACAAGTCATGGTTTTAAAGATAATAACATATTTATACATATACACTTATATATATACAAAATACATACCTATCTCTTGTCATTTCTTTGGTACCATCATCATCATCCAAGCATGAGCATAGAGGATTTGACTAGAGAGGGGGGACATGACTAGAGAGGGAGGGAGGATGGTTATGTGACCTAACATATCATGACATGTTATATTATTTTATGCAAGGAGTAGTTTAGACATTTACCGATTTTCTTGTTTAAAAATACACACACCCATACAACAAATCTCATTTACATCTTAATCTTACTTTTTCCTAAGCTTCATTTCATGTTTCATGGCTTATTATGTTAGTTTTAAGTTTTTTTTTAAAAAATCAAAAGTTTTAAATTGTTTTAAAGATGCAAACTTGTTTTTAAACTCTTTCTTCTCCATTATTCCTCCGCTTTATCCGACCATAACTTACTCTATTTTACACCAACTCAAGATTTTCTTTTTTCTAGATCATATTTAATTCCAGTAGCTACAACTTTCTCTTCTAACATTTTTCCAAATTTCAAGCTTAGGTATGTCAAAATCTCATTTCTTTGTAGTGTACTTTTAAACTCAGAAATTCAGGTCCGAAAATAGCTCTCCTTCTTTTGACCATATCTAACTTAAACGAAATCTAATTTGAGTTATTCATTTTTTTAATTTGTAGAGAGATAATTTTCTAAAACTTTTCTTTTGATCACTTTTCAAAATATGAGAGTAATATGTCCAAAAATCACGTGGAAGATGACATATTTTTGGGACATCTAAGGCATTTCAGGTTTCAAAGATTTTTGGTTAAAATATATATTGTGGAAAGAACTAACTTTATTTCCATAGATTATATATTATGGAAATCCATAGTTCATGTTGTTAAAATATCATGCTATGATAATGATATACGTTTGCGGTTTGTGGTTAGCATAGTTTGGATGTTAAATATTGAATTTGGATGTAGCATCATGTTTGGATGTTTAAAGTGGTATGTTTGGTTATAAGAATGTGATATTGGTGTATGGTATGTTTATTGTATGGTTGTGATCAAAACTAGTTGTATGTTGTGTAAGAATTACAAAGTTTACACCTTTGTATGTTGCGATGGACGTGAGGTCCGATTTGGAATCAAAACTAAGTTTTCTTGTTTTAAATTTTGGAAATGGTTTCAAAGTTTTTATCTTTGTTTTTAAGTTTTAAAAAATTTCAAAATTAGGTTTCCAAACTTTTAATAGCAAGTAATAAGCAAAGTATTTTTTTAAAGTAAGTTTAAGCGTACTTCACTCATAGCGATAGTCGCTATGGACGCAGTTCGACAAAATTGTCGATTTTTGTTTTAAAATGTTTTCTTTTGGAATGTTTTGCAAAAGTTTTCCGAACACGATTAGTAATATAAAAAGAGTTAAGTTTAGATAATTTAATAATTTATTTATTTAATAAATTAATTAAAAGTAATTAGTACTTAATTAGTAATTAAGTAAGTGATTAAGGTTTAAGTAACACTTAAGGAAGGTGAATGATTAATTAGTGATTAATAAAGTTCTTAATTAGTGGTATATGACGTTAAGAAGTAATTAAATGGTTAATTATTATTTAATTAAGTTAAGTATTAATTAATTATTATTTAATTAAGTGATTATTTAATTAATTTTTAATTAATTAGGGTTTAGCTAATAATGAATTGTTTAAACCTCAACTAAGATACATTAGGAAGTTAATTAGGACTTAACCAAGTTCATTAAGTTAATTAAAATTTAATTATGAATTAATCTTGATTTAATTAAGATATAATTAGGATTTAAGCTAATTTAATATACTTTAATCTTTTCGAAGCTATTTTTAAACTTAATCGGTTATGTTTTAAATCAGTTTTCTTTTTAAGATTAATTTATTTCAAATCAAAGGATCTCTTATCTGGACCATTAAGTAGCGATTGAATTAAAGTAGTGATTATAAAACGTTGACACATTTTTTGGAAAGTAAGCTGACTTGTGTTTAGCACAAATGTTGAATATCGGTAACGTGATAAACACAAGGAAGTTAATTTCAATAAGCGGGTCATAGTAACTTAAGCATATAGAATATATTCTATATTACATTTTTCACCGATAATGGATGTATCTATATTTGTAACTTGGACATCTACCTATGATTAATTGTATGTTATGTGTGAATAGCATACAAATCTGATATTAGGCAATAACCATGATATAACTTGGATAAGTAAACCCAAATTTAACGATCCATTGTAGTCATTAAGCCTCCGTTTGGTTTTGGAAAGTTAATATTTCATTTTATTTTAAAATGGTCTTCAAGGTTATTCTATTTTGAACAATGTTTCCTGGAGATTTGACCAGGCAACTAGTGCTCGGCATCAGGTAGCACTCGGCGTCAGAGAGTGTTCGGCATCTAGGAGTGATCGGCGAAGTACTCGGCATCCAGAGGGACTCGGCGTCAGAGAGTGTTCGGCATCTAGGAGTGATCGGCGAAGTACTCGGCATCCAGAGGGACTCGGCGTCAGAGAGTGTTCGGCATTTAGGAGTGATCGGCGAAGTACTTGTCATCCAGAGGGACTCGGCGTCAGAGAGTGTTCGGCATCTAGGAGTACTCAGCAAAGTACTCGGCATACCAGGCTACTCGGCGTCAACTAGCACTCGGCGTCAACCAATGCTCGGCGTCAGCTAGCGCTCGGCATCGATAGAACTCGGCAACAAGAGTGCTCGGCATCCAGAAGACGTTCGGTGGACATAACTACTCAACATGACACTATCGTTCGACCAGCATGCATCATTCGATCAAGAGCTTCAGATAGAGTTACGATCAGCTTCAACTGCAACCATCCTGCACTTCCCACACATCAAACGAACCATTCAGCATAGAAAGGACTGTTCGGCATGGAAGGGACCGTTCGGCATGGAAAGGACTGTTCGGCGTCAAAGCGTTCGGCATACCTGGTTCGGCATGCAGCGAACACTACACCTAGGCTAGAGCGTTCGGCTACCAAGCCCACTTGGGAAGTCCAGCCCATCTTTGTCTATAAATAGAGGGGCAGGGTCACAGTGAAGAGGATCCTTTTTTTGGAGAGAACACTAGGGAGACTCTGCCATTTTTGAGACTCATCTTCTCTACTTAATAACTTCATTCAAGCATTCGATTCACGAATTGTATTTGTAATCGACTATTAAGAAGATCAATAAAGTTTAACCTCACAGTGGACGTAGGCAATTACGCTGAACCACTATAAATTTGGTGTTCTTACTTTCTGCATTTAAATTAGCATTGTCTTCTCTGTTTAATTTACCCTCATCATTTATTTCTCTACACAATCTTTCTCTATGAGGTTAGTGACCAATTTTGGTGCTAACACTTTGGTGCTTTCACTGAGAATTGAATTCTCAGACCTCGAGGATCTGCTTTGAAGCTACTAGATTGAACAAATCCCCCAAAGAAGATCCGACTCATTGATAGGATATCCGTTGATTCTACTCAGAGTTCATACCAATAACTCTACAATGGCGAGACCACGTACCAGGTCAGCTTCCCATAATGCAGATGCCCATGAGACTGCTAGCGTGCAACAAGCAGGACCTAGAAATCAACCAACAATTCCGGATGTAGGAATTGCTGCTCAGGACCAAGCTCCGGTTGTCACCAGGATAGAGTTCAACGACTTGATGAGAGAACTCAGAGAAAGCAGGAGACAACTAGGAGAGTAGATGCAAGCTAATGCCAACCTGATGGCACAGCTCACTCAACAGCAGCAATAGAATGCTGGGGGCAATCCCGCTCCTTATTCCTCATCCGACAGCTCAACTTCTTCTGACGAACCTCCCAGGCGTAGATGCCGTAAGACTGAAGCTGCGCGGGCATAAGCTGCTGTTCAAACCGCTAGAGATCGTGACCGAGCAAGAGCTGCAAACTTCAGGACCGGAGTGCAAATGGAGGATGGAGGCCCAGACCATCAAAACGCTAACGATGTCGAACCTCAAGACGCATGATTGGCAGATCGCCAGGAGAGGAGGCATCAGCACGGACAGTCGCGTAGAACAGACTCTAACCTTCCCCCTTCCATTCAAACGCCAGATCTGACAGCCATGGTCAGGCAATTGATGAAAGAAAATCAGGATTTATCAAATGATGATTGGGGAATATCTAGAAGTCATACTCCGTTCACAGATGTTGTGTTGCAGGCGGCGTACCCCAGGAAGTTTAGTATGCCTACTATCCCTGCGTATGAGGGGAAGACTGACCCCAGACAGCATGTCATGAGGTACGAATGGATGATGGATTCAGCCAGAGCAAATGATGCCACCAAGTGTAGATGCTTTCCGATTACTCTATCTGGGATAGCTACTATGTGGTTCACCCGACTCCCTCCGCGGTCCGTATCAAATTTCGAGGAATTGGCAAAGAAGTTCATTGAGCAGTTCAGGATACACACCACACGTCCAAAGGACGTAATGTCTCTGTCAAGTGTAATCCAAAATCCTGGGGAGTCATTGAAGGAATATTTACAAAGGTTCCATGTTGCGGCAACTGAAGTCAGTAATCCCAATGATCATGCAATTCTAATGGCGGTAATGAGAGGTGTGGATCCAGATTCTGAGTTTGGAGACTGTCTGGCAGGAAAACCTCTGACTACGCTAGAGCGTTTCTACTCGAAGGCACACCAGTTCATAAGAAGAGAGGAAGCTAGGTGGGTGCGACGAGATAAGGCACCAGGACCTGTCCAAGAGTCTATGAAGAGCAACATTGCTGTGAAGCAGTCCAGAGACAGCTCGGGAAAGGTCCAAGTCAATGTCTAGAACAAGCCTGGGCAGCCTAAGGAGTCTGGAGGAAGAAATCAAGGGAAGAAGAGAGAAGCGGGGAAGTGGAAGTCGAGAATTCCAAGCTACAGCGAGTATACTCCGCTGAACGCGCCGCTTGAGAACATCTACCTATCCACATGCAATACTTTTCAGTATAGAAAGCCACGTCCAAAAGAATCAACTGAGGAACAGAAGCGGACGGGGAAATATTGTCGCTTCCATGAGACTTATGGGCACAATACGGAAGAGTGCAGACACCTGCACGACGCTATCGAGAAGTTAATCAGGCAAAAGAAGTTGCAAGAATTTGTGAAGGATCCACAAGAAGGAGGACAGGGAACGTCCAACCTAGGTCGTGCACCAGCTCCGCGTCATCCCGAGGAACCTGCCCGAACCGTAGGTAGTCTAGTCATAAATATAATTATCGGCGGACCTCACCCCGCAGATAAGAATTGGCAGGAGATGGAATGATATGCAAGTTCCCTGTAGCATGCAGATTTTGAGTGCTGTTCGAATGTGGAGGATGGGACCCCTGCTAAGCAGCAGCGCGTAATGACATACGATATAGTGTTCAAAAACAGAAACGCTGATCAAGTAGAGGCTCCGACCATCGACCCGATGGTCATATCTGCGACGATCGGACCAGCATATGTAAAAAGAATTCTGATTGATTGCGGAAGTTCAGTCAAAATCATCTTCAAGAAGGCTTACGACCAAATGAAACTGGAAACCAAGGACTTGAAACCGTCCAAGGCTCGTATACACGGTTTTAACGGTGCAGCGACCGATGCCGTGGGTTATGTTGAGTTGCCAGTTGAACTGGGACAAGGCGAGCGTCGGAGGGTGCGAATTCTACCCTTCGTAGTTCTGGATGTGGATTCTCCATATAACGTTTTCTTGGGCCGGCCGGCCCTGGCTGAGTTTAGGGCAGCGTTAGCCCCGTGGTGTTTAACTTTGAAGTTCCCAACTGACAAAGGAGTAGGTATTGTTCATGGCGACCAAGCAGCTGGTCGTTCCTGTTATGTGGCTGAGCTCCGAGAGGCCCATCGGAGGGAGAAGGGGAAGGTTGCGGACAATCCCATCCGCATCCTTAATGCGGATAATTGACAAGTAGTGCCCGAGCCCTAGCTCGGGCATAGTTCTCGGATCTTCAGAGATATAGATCCGAGAGACGACGATGAGAAACCCAGGGAAGAGAAGGCAGCGCCGGCTGAATTAACGATTGACATTTCAGTTAGCCGTGATGACCCTTCGCGAATACTGAAGATCGGATCACAGCTTGGCCCCGCGATGACTGAAGACCTTAGCGACTTCCTCCGGGCGAATCTTGATGTTTTCGCCTGGACGCATTCTGATATGTGTGGGATTTCTCCGCCATCACGAGTTATATGTTGAACATAGACCCGAAATATGTCCTGGTTAAACAAAAAAGAAGAGGAATGGACCCGGAGAGGTCCGCTGCTCTCAGAGAGGAGGTAGACAAACTCAAAGCAAATGGGTTCGTCCGCGACGCCCTCTACCCTGAATGGGTATCCAACCCCGTGCTGGTAAAAAAGGCGAATGGGAAATGGAGGACTTGCGTAGATTATTCCAACTTGAACAAAGCATGCCCAAAGGACAGTTTCCCGTTGCCAAGGATCGATCAGTTGGTCGATTCTACCGTAGGACACGAGCTGTTATCATTCATGGATGCGTACTCAGGGTACAACCAAATCCCGATGCATATTCCAGACCAAGAACATACCAGCTTCGTTACAAATGTCGGACTATATTGCTATGTAGTGATGCCCTTTGGATTGAAGAACGCAGGAGCGACTTACCAGCGTTTAGTGAATCGAATGTTCAAAGACCAGCTGGGTAGAACGATGGAAGTCTATGTGGATGACATGCTCGTGAAGTCACGACGGTCAAACGACCACATTCGAGACTTGGCTGAAATGTTCGACATACTCAGGTATTATGGGATGAAGATCAACCCTCTGAAGTGTTCCTTCGGCGTTGCATCGGGGAAATTTTTGGGATTCATCGTCAATGCTAGAGGAATTGAAGCTAACCCAGAAAAGATCCAAGCTATTCGAGATGTGCAAGCGCCCAGGACTATAAAGCAAGTACAGAGCTTGAATGGAAAAGTAGCTGCGCTATGTCGATTTATATCCAGGGCAACTGACAAGTGCGTCCCATTCTTTGATATAATAAAGAAAGGGAAGAGAAATTTCGAATGGACGTCTAGTTGTGAGGAAGCATTCCGGAATCTGGTGAGGCATCTGGAGAGTCCACCAATGTTGTTAAAACCAGTTGACCATGAGATGTTATACGTATACTTGGCTATATCGCCATATGCGATAAGTGCGGCATTAGTTCGTGAGGAGGATCGAGTCCAGAAGCCGGTGTATTATGTTAGCAAGCGTTTAACGGGGGCGGAGAGAAATTACCCTAAAATCGAGAAATTGGCTTATTGCTTGGTGATTGCATCACGTAAGCTGCGCCCATACTTTCAAGCACACTCAATCAGCGTTTATACCGATCAACCCCTGAGGCAGGTACTCCAACGGCCGGAAACTTCTGGAAGATTGCTAAAATGGAATATCGAATTGAGCCAATTCGATATCGCCTACTTACCACGAAGAGCCATCCAGGGGCAAGCATTAGCAGATTTCATCGCTGAGTTTACCATTCCCGTCGAACCGGATAATCACGACGTCATTCCTCCCGTTCGATGGAAATTATACACTGATGGTGCATCAAACGACCGTTGCTCCGGCGCGGGCATAGTTCTTATAACTCCGGAAACCGATCAATCTGTTGTGCCTTGAAGTTTGATTTCCCGGCCACAAATAACGAAGCAGAATATGAAGCACTGATCGCTGGCTTGAAGCTCATCGGGGAACTCGGGATCAAATCAGTGGAAATCTTTTGTGACTCACAGTTGGTGGTTTACCAAGTGCGGGGAGACTACCAAGCAAAGGGACGAAAGCTCGCTCCGTACCTTGTTCGGGTCCAAGAACTACTATCAAATCTTGAGCGTTATGACATTTCGCATGTCCCGCATGAACTGAACAAAGAAGCCGACTTATTGGCTAAGTTTGCGAGTACCGGCGATGCACAGCAAATGGGATTGTATCCCCTTGAAGTCTTGCATGCCCCGAGCATAGACGAAATGAAAGTCGATTGCGTGTTGGAAACAAAAATCGAGAAGGAATCGTGGATAACCCCATTCAAACTGTACCTGACGACCGGGGCTTTACCAGAAAAAAGAAGCGAAAGACGGCAGGTCCTTCGAAAGGCCGTGCGATACGTAATGCAGGATGGATCAATGTATCGAAAAGGATTCTCAGTCCCATTATTACGATGCATCGCTCATGATGAGACAAAGCGGGTCTTAAGAGAGGTTCACGAAGGGGAATGTGGCGACCATACTGGGGGCAAACGCTAGCAAAAAAGATCCTCCGCTATGGATATTACTGGCCAACCGTAAACCGAGACGCCGCAGACTATGCAAGAAAGTGCGACAAGTGTCAAAGATATGCGAAAATACCGAGGACTCCAGCAACGGAACTCACACAAATGGTTAGTCCTTGGCCATTTGCAATCTGGGGAATCGACATAATCGGCTCTTTGCCTATATCCAGAGGTGGCGCAAGATACGCGATAGTTGCAGTCGACTATTTCACAAAATGGGCGGAGGCAGAACCTTTGGCCACAATCACCTATAAGAAGGTCATTAACTTCATTGTACGAAACATTATATGCCGCTTTGGCCTTCCTCGCACCATCATTACGGACAACGGGACACAATTTGAAAGTAGAGAGTTCAAAGAGTTCTGTTTAAAGTACGACATCGAGAAAAAGTTCGCCGCCGTTGCACACCCAAAAGCTAACGGACAAGTCGAGGCCGTTAACAAAATAATCAAGTCCATACTGAAGAAGCGTCTGGAGAAGGTTGGAGGCAAGTGGGTAGATGAACTCCCGACAGCATTATGGGCATATAGAACTACCCACAAGTCCGCGACCAGCCACACTCCATTCGCCTTGGCATACGGCTCCGAAGCCGTTATACCCGTGGAACTTGAAGTTCCATCGCACCGAGTGACATACTATGATCCCAAAACGAACCAAAACCTCTTGCTAGAATCACTGGACTGCATCGATGAGAAGCGTGAAGAAGCCGAATTAAGGGCGGCAGCGCATAGGCACCGAGTCAAGCGCTACTACGACGGCAGGGTCCGCCCAAGAATCTTTGAGGTGGGTGATCTCGTTTTGAAACGAGTTTTCCCGGTACCATCACGTATGAATCCCAGCTGGGAGGGTTCGTATGCCATTGAACGGAAGCTTGGAGAGGGAACATTCAAGCTAGCGACCATCGATGGCACGACACTCCCCCGAGCATGGAACAGTGAACATCTACGGCACTATTACATTTAGCATGTTTTCTTTCTTGTCTTAGGCATTGTTATTTCCTGCATGTTTCCATTCAGTCATAACTTAGTTTCTTTTTAAAGTTGTAATCGAGCAGTTTAGTTGATTTTCATTAATAAAGGCTTGAAGCCGTATTTTCCATGAATCACTAACGTTTCTATATCTCATAATTGAATGACTAACTACATTATCTTGTACGACGTACGGACTTGTATAAACAATTTCAAATCTCTAAATCCCCAGAGCGCGGATCGGAGTACTCTAAGTCCCCGTAGCGTGGACTAGAGTATAAACGATTTCAAATCTCCGGATCCCCAGAGCGCGGATCGGAGTACTCTAAGTCCCCGGAGCGCGGACTAGAGTATAAACGATTTCAAATCTCCGGATCCCCAGAATGCGGAGCGGAGTACTCTAAGTCCCCGGAGCGCGGACTAGAGTATAAACGATTTCAAATCTCCGAATCCCCAAAGCGCGGATCGGAGTACTCTAAGTCCCCGGAGCGCGGACTAGAGTATAAACGATTTCAAATCTCCGAATCCCCAGAGCGCGGATCGGAGTACTCTAAGTCTTCAGAGCGCGGACTAGAGTATAAACGATTTCAAATCTCCGAATCCCCAGAGCGCGGAGCGGAGTACTCTAAGTCCCCGGAGCGCGGACTAGAGTATAAACGATTTCAAATCTCCGGATCCCCAGAACGTGGAGCGGAGTACTCTAAGTCCCTGGAGCGCGGACTAGAGTATAAACGATTTCAAATCTCCGAATCCCCAGAATGCGGAGCGGAGTACTCTAAGTCCCCGGAGCGCGGACTAGAGTATGAACGATTTCAAATCTCCGGATCCCCAGAACGCGGAGCGGAGTACTCTAAGTCCCCGGAGCGCGGACTAGAGTATAAACGATTTCAAATCTCCGAATCCCCTGAACGCGGATCAACTTACTCTAAATCCCCGGAGCGCAGATTTAGGGAAAAGTCCAAGTACACGAGAGATGTAGAACAAGAGAAATGCTACGTCTGGAGTTGTTCGAACATCATGAAAATGGACCGGAAGATGATGCGACTCATAAGAACATGAGTTGCGACTACAGTTAATCAGCAGACAAAAGAAAAAGCAAGAGAGTCATTCAAACAAAAAGAAATTAAACTTCATTCAGTAGTTCAAAATAGGGTTACACAGTTACTCCTATAAAACTCAGAGTTGAGAACTTATCTATACAAGCTACAAGCTACAAAGATAAAAACAACTACAAGACTTAAGCAAGATGCTCGTTGAACGAGTGTATCGATTATTTCTTTGGCTTCTTCTTCTTGTCCTCCTTTGTTTTTTCCGACGACTCTTCTCCCTCACGCTTTTTCTTAGATTTCTTGCTTGCTAGAGAAGCGGAGTCAGGAGTAGGAGATGGGACTTCCAGTGGTTTGGACCTGCCTGGGAGAATGAATTTCAAAGGTCTGTTCCGAGGATCGGTGAGTTCCAGAATTTCAGGTTCAATTTTGACCTCGACCTTTTTCTTCTCCTCTGCGGCGAGGCGGTCCTTCATGCTCATCTGTGAAGTATGCTCAGAGGTGCCAGTGATTTCAATTTCGTCGCTTCCTTCGGCGGGAGATGAAGTGTCAAGCTTATCGTCATCTAGCGCCCCAATCACTTGAGCATCGGGACCAGGAATCACTCCCACGTGGACAGCATCGCTAGCTTTCTCTGCCTCCTCCTTGGCGTCATCGCTCCTCGGAGTTGGCTCGGCGCCAGAAAAACCTACATGAAAACATAAAGGATGGGCATTAGAACGAGTAACCACCGCTGAAAAATGACGGGATCTTTCAACTTTTAGAGAAAGAAGAATTTCCTACCAGGTTCCGGTTGGCTGTCGGTGGCGCGTGGGGTTTCACCCTCCAGGATAGGGGATAGCACATGAGCACCGAGCCCGGGATCTTCGGGGTCATAACCAGCATGCTGCTCGAATGGATCAAGTGTCGGCCGATCGACCGATTGAGCAGCGGGAGGAGCAGCAATATGAGGAGCAGAAGTATTGGCCCCAGACGGGCCAGCTTCATCATTTTTCTCTTTCGGAAGGGGAGAGCCTTTGCTATAAAGTACCAATGCTGCGGATAATTCCGATGGCTCATTCCCCCTAAGGAACTCCTTCACCAAGGCATCCTCATCGACCTCTTCGGAGCCCGACTCGATCTTCCTGATCCTTATCAAAGTTTCCCAGGCCTCGGCTAGGGATTCGAGATAGCCGTCGCCCAAGAACGTTAAGTCGCGATGCATAAGGACGCGGGCTCCATATTCAGCAATCAACGGGTCAAACATGCATTTGACTTCTTCCCTGCCGGCTTCTGCGGCCGCCTCGAGGCGAGAATCAATCTCCTCCGCAGCCTCTCTTTTGCCCTCCTCATGGGCCTCATCCTTCATTTTCTCAACCCCGGCAAGTTCGTCATCGAGCTTCGTTTTCAGGAGACGTGTAGCAACGATTTCATCATAGTATCGCTGTGATTCTTCTTGAGCAGCTACCTTGTCCTCCTTCTCCTTGGAGAGTAATTCTTTCAGCTCTCTGACTTGCACAACGAGCACGTCCCTCTCTTTTTGGACAGAGTCTTTTTGTAGGGCGAGGGCACCACTGCGCTGGACTGCCTCATCAAGCTCCTTCTTGTGAGCCATCTCTAAGCGAGTAACTGCCTCAGCAGTATCTTTTGCGCTTTGTTCAGCGGCTTCCAGCTTCGACTTGTACGAAGCGAGCTCTACGTCTTGGTGCTCGATGATGTTTTTGTCGCAGCCAGCCTCCAGTTTCAGGCGATCAATCTCATGTTGACGCTCAATGGACACCTCCGAGATCTTCTCCACCAAGTGCACAAACGCGTCATGTTGAACATAGACGTCGTTATTGCAGGCAATGGCACTCTGCTTCACGTGCCCAGGAATATGGTGAATAGCCGGGAGGAACTTCAAACCGTCAAAGCAAATTTTCGGAAACTTGGCCTTAAGATCGACCATCTTTTCCGCAACAGTTGGGTCAACCGTGGGAGTAGGGGGAGGAGGCTTTGGAAGTTCTCCCCTTTTTTGTTGTTCCCGAACTTGCCTCGTACTCGATGAACCGTAGTGTTGTTCTCGAGGAGCATCAGAGTGGTAACCCTTCTGTGAAGTTTTCTCTTTATCCGGCACAGTTGGAGGAAGAGGATCATGGGACTGCGAAGATTGAGAATATACCTTCTTGCGGTGAGACGACTCACGGGGACGATTGTCTCTATCTTCATAATCGTCTCTGCCCCTGCGTCTGCCTGAACCAGAGTCCTGTCCAGAGTGATGAAATATGGAAGAGCCATGAAGGCGATCGAGTCCGTGAGAATGCCCCATATCACCTGCAAAGAATGGAGATAACAACGAGTTAAGAAAAATCCGTGAGATAAGAAAAAAAACTTGAAGTGTATGATGGAATGCGTATGTGCATGTGTGTCCCAGTGTTCCCCCGACGAACCCGTTCGTTTATCTTTACTAATCGGAGTGTTGTCTCCTTGGACCGGGAGTTGAACTCCCGCATTGCCTTTAATGGGCGAAGAAAACTTGTGGGCTTCAGGATCGTCAAACCCGTAATTGAGAATATCATCGGGAATAGACAGGTTCGACAGGCCCCTCAGGGAACTTTCCAGGTGCTGCGAGGAAGCCTCTTTCTCAGGCGGGATAGGCATGACTTTTGAAGTGCCACCAACTTTCTCCTTCTGAACTTTATATTTTAACTTCCTCTTTCCCTTCGAAGGGGAGGATGACATCTCAATATCTTGAACTTCGACTGCCGGATTCCAAGCGAGACCGACATTCTCGCCTTGAGTCTCAAGAGCTTCGTCTTCTTTGCGCTCACCTTCTTCGTGCGTATCGAGAGTGCGGTGCGACGATGATCCGGCCTGTTTTTTCCCTTTACCGGATGAAGGTTTGGGAATGATGACACCTTCTGGAAGGCTGATCCGACGACCAAGGGCTAGCAAGCCAAACCCCGATAGTGATTCATTTGAAATAATAGTCCGGATGTCTCGTTCCTCGGCATGAAGAGCTCTAATGGCTTCAACAGCCTCAGAATATCCTCGGCCTTCCGGACGCGGGTTGATACCTGAAAAGATGAAACAAAGAGTTAGGAAAAGCATGACTCCGGTTAAATGCGAATAGTGACTCGGCAGAGAGACTTACTGCCTTCAACCCATCTCCTCGCAAAACCAGGAGGGCAGCGCACATAAAACCATTCCTGTTTGTACAGGGCGAATTTACTGCATGCCCCTGTCAAGATTTGGCATTTGTGGTACGGCTCGAGGAACATAAAGGAAGGACTGTCTTTTCGTCCCTTGATCATATAAATGTATCTGATATCGCCAGAGGTTGGAGGTCTAGAGAAGACGGCCATGAAAAGTAAGTAGGTCCCGTATAGAAATGCATGACCGTTCGAGTGCAGCTGCGACGAAGCAATGTCGATATACTGCAGTACATCTCGGAGGAATAAATTAAACGGAGGCACGCTGCCCATCCAACACATAAACTTGTTACAGGCAGTATACCCGACTGGGGGCAGATGAGGACGATCGTGTCGCGAAGGGACTAACACGTCGGCGAAAGGGATCCCATGAATGGAGCATATCCGTCGCAGAGCGGCTTCGTTGATCTTCGAAGCTTGTGAATCGATCGGATTGTCTAGTAGGATTGTTGCCTCCAGGGCATCAGGTGCCAAGTTATGAACACGAGAAGTCGACGGATTAGAAGTATCAGCGGCTTCTTGCCTAGATGACGGCCCAGGCCTGTCAGATATAGTAGCGGAGCTAGATTTTCTCGACATCACCAATAAATAACGAACCTGGCAAAGTGCTTGAGAAAGCTATACTTAAAAAACGTTGAACGTTAGAATTAGCAACACGAGTTTTCCCCCCACGTGGTGTGTGAACTAGTGCAAGCAATTATGTACAAGCAATAAGAATCTAAAGATTTCAAAGATATAAAAAATGAGCTTCGAGTCGTCGCCTTCGAAGACCGTCATCGCTGACCGTCTCAAAAAGCCCGCCTTGAGGTGATTACAGTTTCGAATTCAGAAAACGAGTGTTAATCAAACCCAGATTTAAGTCTACTAAAGCTAGGGAGTTAATGATCCGGGTCAGTGTCATATGATGGTGTGCTTAGATCTTTTGACCTTGTGTAGATTAGGCAAGGCAATTGTTCGTTCGGCATTTACGGTGTTCGGCCTAAGTATGGTTCAACATTTATCATTGGTCGGCATTTATAATTGTTCGGCATTTGCATTGCTCGGCCTTGATATGGTTTGGTTAAATTTTGTTCGGCATTTGGACTGTTCGGCCTAAATATAGTATTCGGCATGTATGTTTGTTCGGCAGGACAGTTGTTCAAAACGTATACTGTTCGGCATGTCAGCTGTTCGGCGCATATACTGTTCGGCATTTGGGTAGTGTTCAGCCTTAGTTTGTTCGGCTAAAGTAGCGCTCCACCCTCGATTACAATTCCACCCTACTCCTTCTCCATCTGTGCCGAACGACAGGAACAGATCACCCGGCGAAGATTACGCCGTTCGACACCCCAGCTTTCTTTTTCTCCCAGTCTTGTTCGGCGCGAAGGAGCTAGGCCCAACTACCATGCACCATTCGACGACTCCAAATGTGCGAGCCATTTCTACTCGCCACACATTATGCAACCGTAGAAATGTCCCGTTTTCCACGTGATGAACCTAAACCTCGTGTTGAAGTAATTTAATCGTGGAAGGAACGATACCTAGTTAGAAGATCGAACTTGAGGAAAGATCAATTAGGCTTTATATCTGATTGGCTGGCGAGAATTGCAAGTCTCTTGGGTGTGACAGATATGAAGGTGTAAAAGGAAAATAGTGGAAGGACGCCTGGTTTTATAGGAAGAAGATGGAAGTTGAAAAGGCTATATCCGGTAGAACCGGTCAAAGTCGTAGCGTTCGGCTTCAAAGCGAAGTGTCGCTCGGCACATGAGGATTGTTCGGCTTCGAACGCATCGTTCGGCGTCCAAACCATGCTCGTCTCACACCTCCTTCACTAACATTCTCGAGAAGGCATCTCCGAGGTAAGCTGAACTAGATTCAAAGCGCATCACCTTCGGTCACATAATACACTTTGGGGGGCAAGTGTTTCCTGGAGATTTGACCAGGCAACTAGTGCTCGGCATCAGGTAGAACTCGGCGTCAGAGAGTGTTCGGCATCTAGGAGTGATCGACGAAGTACTCGGCATCCAGAGGGACTCGGCGTCAGAGAGTGTTCGGCATCTAGGAGTGATCGGCGAAGTACTCGGCATCCAGAGGGACTCGGCGTCAGAGAGTGTTCGGCATCTAGGAGTGATCGGCGAAGTACTCGGCATCCAGAGGGACTCGGCGTCAGAGAGTGTTCGGCATCTAGGAGTACTCAGCAAAGTACTCGGCATACCAGGCTACTCGGCGTCAACTAGCACTCGGCGTCAACCAATGCTCGGCGTCAGCTAGCGCTCGGCATCGATAGAACTCGGCAATAGGAGTGCTCGACATCCTGAAGACGTTCGGTGGACATAACTACTCAACATGACACTATCGTTCGGCCAGCATGCATCATTCGATCAAGAGCTTCAGATAGAGTTACGATCGGCTTCAACTGCAACCATCCTGCACTTCCCACACATCAAACGAACCATTCAGCATAGAAAGGACTGTTCGGCATGGAAGGGACCGTTCGGCATGGAAAGGACTGTTCGGCGTCAAAGCATTCGGCATACCTGGTTCGGCATGCAGCGAACACTACACCTGGGCTAGAGCGTTCGGCTACCAAGCCCACTTGGGAAGTCCAGCCCATCTTTGTCTATAAATAGAGGGGTAGGGTCACAGTGAAGAGGATCCTTTTTTTGGAGAGAACACTGGGGAGACTCTGCCATTTTTGAGACTAATCTTCTCTACTTAACAACTTCATTCAAGCATTTGATTCACGAATTGTATTTGTAATCGACTATTAAGAAGATCAATAAAGTTTAACCTCACAGTGGACGTAGGCAATTACGCTGAACCACTATAAATTTGGTGTTCTTACTTTCTGCATTTAAATTAGCATTGTCTTCTCTGTTTAATTTACCCTCATCATTTATTTCTCTACACAATCTTTCTCTACGAGGTTAGTGACCGATTTTGGTGCTAACAAACAAGATATTTGAAGAACGATTTGACAATTGTTTTGAATATTATAGAAAGAAGTTTATGAATAATTTTGGGGTACTCATAAGTGGAGTTTTAGAAATAGTTTGCATGTTTATAAAACGATTTTATGAATGGGTTTGGATATCTATAAAGGGAAGTTTTATACAAGGTTTGAAAGTTTATAAAGAAATTTATATAACCGGGTTTGAATATTTAGAAAGAGTCTCATAAATAAGTATGGAGGTTGATAAAAGTTTTGTAAATGGTTTTGGGTTTATGCAGAAAGGATTTCATGGGTAAGGGATATTTAGAAAAGGATTTATTGAAGATAATTACAACAGGAATGCAAGGTTTGTATTTCTCGAGGTTGACCTTTTAAAAAATGGTGGTATGGAACATCTGTTCCACACTTAACACCGAAGGAATAGTGCTTAGAGTTATCCTTTTCTCCAATTTAAATAATGTGGTTAAATCCGTTTAAGAGATTTGGAAATGGGAAATCTTATAAATGTTTTGTGAATATACTTATGTAAAGAAGATAAGTATATGAATGTTGATAAATGTTTTGAGAAAGGAGATTTATAAATGAAAATTGTTTTGAGGCTTAATGATTGCTTTGGGTAATTAAATCTCTAGATTTTCTTGTTGTTATTTGATAGTTAAATAACCGACTATCAAATTTGGCCTAATTTGGCTTAGGAAGTATGAATGTAAAATTCGAGTTTCCAACAAGGACTCCAATACTTACTTCTAAATAAACCGGGAATAAGTCAACCGGAAATTATCGGTTGTTGGTACGGAGAGACCGGGATCGGATTTATATATTTGAAAACTACTTCGAACAAACATGTACATTTGAGTTGAAGACATCTTGATGAGGATTGAAGATGGTGCTCTTAGAAGTGAAAGGGCTGCTGCTACTAATGCTAAGGGTTATTTCAAAATGGATGTAGTAGAGATAGTGCCTCCAGTTTCGTTCAGACCCAGAACGAACTTGTATGGATGAATGATGGCATTGCATTGACGCCTGGAGGGTAGTGTTAGCATTCCGAGACGGATTGCTATTCAAAAAGGTAAAATGTAGCCTCAAGCCTCATCAACCGGGGATATACAGTAGGGCTATGTGGGTCGCACCCATTAGGGTATATCATCACCCTTCTAGATATATACATAATCATCAATGGATTCTTGTACGTGGGAGCACTCGGTTAAAGGTTGCAAAGCAACCGGGGTGATGATATATTCGGTACTATCCAGCATGGGGTAGGTCGATCCTCTGTTGGCAGGGGCCATTAGGTACAACCTCAGTACATTTTTCTAGAGGTGTACTGTGGCATGCGGTACCCAATAGCCCAGTCATTAGTTGGAATCCAATCTCCAATATGTGCCTTAAGTTTTCGATTATAGAGCCTAGTATGTTGGAATGTGAGATGCAAGCATTTCAACTATTTTATCTATTTACTTTAAACCAAGACACTATGATAATATCATTGGATTCTTATATAAAATGTTTTGGTTATCGTAAGGTAAAAACCCATCCGTTTTTATATGCGGTGTGATCTTATGAGATACCCTTTGTTTGAAAAAAATTTAAATGTAGAGATCTATTTGGTTGTTATTTGTTATCGAGTTTTACTCACACTGGTTTACTAGATTGACCCGGGCGTTATTCCATGTAATGCTTAGGTCAGACCGAGCTTGTTTTTCCCAGGTTTGGCTAGATACTTTGGAGATGGAGAGGAGCTAGATGGGCAAGACGTATTCGCATATTTTTACTTCCATTGTATTATAGAGTCTGTATGTTTGTCAATGTGAGGACATGTTTCTATAACTGTCCAAAAATTTAGGATAATTCTAATGTACTTTGATGTTGTATATATGAATAAAGATGTTTCCTTTCTGTAAAGATCATGGTTGTATTATATATTATTCGCTGCGTTGTGAGAGTATGTGTTGTTTTAGTTTTCTCTATCTTCTACCTTCTTCTTTCACCTAACAGATCGGTATTTCCGGCACTTGAATGTTCGACATGTAATACAGTGGACGTATCAGTGTTGATTTTTGAGGGTAGAAAATCTTATTCGTTACATTTGGTATTAGAGCTGAAGGTTAAGCGAGAACCTTGGCCCTGTTGGGGTAAACTCATTTGGAATTGGGTAAGTGAGACCATAGAATGAGCCTGAGTGTATTATAAGTATGAGTGCATATTTGTTAATGAGTAAAAATGTTTTATATTGTGTTATTTGATATGTTGAGTGGCTTAAGAATTCTGATCGATGCGTTTGGCCAACATTATCGATAGGGATTTACTAAACACTTAAACAAGTCCAATTGATATATTATTGTTTTAAAATTGGTAGATGAAATAATTTTACCTAGTATATATTTTAGGTACGATTTTCAAAAGTCTATATAGTTATTGATGAGACAATGTAGGGTTAAAATTGGGTTTAGAATAGAATGTGTTTAGTTAAAAGAAAATCTTTAGATGACCTTATAAAAATGAAAAGGATTGTGAGAATATTAAATCTCGGTGGCTATGATAAAGATTTAAATGATTTTGAAAAAGTTGTAGTAATTGTACTTAAAGAGATTTTAAGATAGAAATATTTTAAAATGGATTTGAAAATAAAGTTTTCTTTGGACAGTTCGGGAAGGTGTTTCGATCTTTTTTGCGATAATCGAAATAATCTTCTAAGTGACAATCAAATGTTTGCTTAGACAGATATGATAGTGAACTTAGTAAATTGTCCTCTTTTTCATTGTACAATCGAAACAAGTTCGAATTCGAATGAATCCAAAGCTAGTGGATGATTTAATTAAAGAACCATTTAATAATAAATAGTATTGTTTCAAAAGGGAATTTGTGAAGAAAGATATATTTTTATGATTAACTAGTTTGAGTGCCTTGGAAATGACTAAAAATGGGTAAGAGATGTGTTCGGATGGTAAACACTTCTCTTGAGTATTTCCCTACTTAGTAAAAGGGATATATAATACTATTTGGTAGAGTCCAGTTCCTTGGCATCATTTTTGAGTTACTCGGGCTATATGTATGCTTTTGAAAGGTTTTTGAAATAAAACTCGGGTATTGTGTTCTCGAATCCCTTAAAAGAATAGAGTTTTCAAAATAAAAGGATGTCTTGATTAAGAGCGGGTTAATAAATAAAGTTTTAAATTTGTTGAACATCCAAGGTTAAGTAAAACCAATTTAAGATTTGAAATTGTATATACTTTTTTGGATATAGAAGAGTATCATACTAAAATGAATTTGAGTTATAGAATGTTAATAAACTTAATTAATGTTCTTAAGTAAAATAGTGATTTTTTAAAAAGGGTAATTATGATCTTGGGAAGTAGGAACCAATGGGATTAGTACATAGGTCATACGTAGATCATTTCTTATTTCCCTATAGTTCTCGGTCCAAGATTCGAGTACATGACTTGAGGTGTTTCACACCATTCTGAATAGGGATTTATCGCTCGATTTTTTATGGCAAGCGTTGACGAGGGTTCTTATGTGGAACTATCAAGGCTCGCAAATCTGCCCCATTTAAAGCTGACAATAAACCACACATGTCCAACCTAAACAGAAGGGATAACCGGATCTTGATGAGAAAGAAAGAGGAGAGAAGAAGAGAAGAGAAGAAGAAGAGAGAAAGAAGAAGAAGAGAGAGAGAAGAAGAGAAGAAAGAAGAAGACAAAACAGAAGAAACTAAAACAACCATAAAATCTCACAATCGCGGGGGAAAAACATATAATATCCTATCAATGATCTTTACAAAACAGAAACTGTAATATAATATACATACATCCATCAGAGTACAACAATCAATCACTAATCATCATCTTGGACAGTTATAATAACCTGCCTTTACAATTGATGATAATTTACACAACAATGCAGTAGAAAAGTAAACATATACGTGAATTCGACGAGAAGACCTCCATCTCGTCTGCTGAAGCTCCAAAGCATCCAAATCTACATTTGTAAATATACTCGGTCTGACCCGAGCATTGAAAATGAAGAACGCCCGGATCAGTCTGGTAAACCAGCGTGAGAAAACACATCTCAACTGAATTTATTTTAAACTTATAAAACGTTCCTTTTATCAAAACAAAGGTATCTCGTAAGCCCATGCCCATACATAAACACAGACGGGTTTTTACCTTACGATAACCAAAATCTTTCATATCAAATCCTGTTATATTATACTAGTTTCTAGTATATAAATAATAATTCAAATAGCCAAAATTGTTACCATTTTTAAATTCCAGCATATTGGGCTCTACAAACAAAATGGCAGGCACTTAGTGGAGAATGAATTTCCATACAAATGACCAGGTGAAGGGACTACCTTCTGGCAGTACATCTCTAAAGGAATATGCTGACGCCCAACTGATGGTCCTCTACCAACACAAGACCGACCTTCTAACTAGATAGTACCGAATATGTCATCACCTTAGTCGTTACCGACCTATCCGAGGGCCCTCATACCATACATCCACAATAATTTAAAACCTGAACGTCATAGCGGGAATAAATATATCTAGAAGGGGATGATCATATCCTAATGGTTGCGAACCACATAGCCTTGCCGCATCTACCATGTTTCGGTCATTTCCGGGTGTGAGGCCTGAGGTCACATTTACCTTTCACATAGCACATCATCTTTCCTCTTTGATTGCCACACTGCCATTCCTTCGATCACTATTGACTTTCACAAACATACAACCTCTGGGCTCGTATGTTTCAGAGAAAGGTGTTAAGCTAAGAGAAGTTGCCTTCTCCGCCACCAAATAGATGTATGTTTATAAAAGCAACGATGTAATCTCAAAAATGCAATGTCCAACATCCATCCATACATATTGTCTAGGAACAGGACAAACTGAAAGCACTCTTCTATCACATCGTATCAGGAATTACCCCTAGGATTAGTAGCGATTAATCCTTGCATTGGATATTTCATAACGAAGAGACCACTACTACTATATTTATATTGGGAGTTTATTCCCAAACGATCAACAAGCGGTCCTTCATTATGAAAATACCACATATCAATGTCTTCCAAACCTGCACATTCGAATGCACATACGTAGGTCTAAATGGTTCTCGAATAAATCCGACCCCGGTCTCTCCGGATCAACAATGATAAAGAGGCCAATATTTGATAGTCGGTTATTTAACTATCAAAGCAATCATGAGGCCCATTTAATAAATCTTTTATTACTCAAATCACTTTCCAAATATTTACTCCAAAATATCTTTGGAAAAAATATATTCACAAAAACCATTTCAATCTTTCAATATTGGAAAACATTTCCATATACTTACAATAACGATATAAGCATATTCACAAATCATTTCATTTCCAACACTTAGAAAAATATTTCCATATACTTATATCAACCGTATAAGTATATTCAATAACACTACCATTTGGAGACACACCAAATAAATTTCTATAACCGTACAACTCCAAAGTTCGTACAACTCCAAAGTTCGTACGCCTCCGGACGGGTGTTAAGTATAGGAAGCAATACTCCGACACCACCAAGCCTTTAGTACGATCATAAGAACCAATTCGTGTATTTCACGATGGAAGGTCAAAACATAATTTATTGGGTCAAAACGAATGTTGCGTAAAACATCGTTACGACAACCCAAAACACTAGTATAGGGATTCAGTTATATATATATATATATATATATATATATATATATATCCCATATACTATATAAAACATTTCCTTTCGAAAATCATTTACTATAACAACAGTGTTATAGTCCTTGCCTTCCATACTTCCCGAAAACGTCTATTACAACAATAAATGTTGAAATCTATGTTTTCGGTGCATAACTCATTTAAAAACATTTCCAAACCATTAAATTCCATTTAAAACCATTATTTCCCAAAATATGACTTTTAAAAAGACAAATTAGTTTTAAAACAATTACTTCATCCAAATATTTCTTTTGACATTCTTTTAAATAAAAATCCATATTTAAATCTCAATATAAGTCACTTCCATATTTATAAAACTATGTTTATAAATCTCCTTCCGATATTTATAAAACTTCTATTTTATAAAATCCCTTTATTTACAAAATTCTATTTATAAATCCATTCTTTTATAAAAACTAATTCTACTATCAAAATCTACTTATAAATCCATTTCTTTAAAAATCAAATTTATTTATACCATCCATTTATAAATCCATTTAAAAAACAACTTCAAATCCATTTACTAAACCTTTATAAATTCTTATTTTAAATCTATTTCTTCGTATATAATATATTACTACTATAAATCCTTTTTATATAAACTTATTCAAAAATCCCAAATCAAAGTATTTCTCAAAACTTACTTTTATAACAACAAAAATCTTAACTTTTATTTCTTTAAAAACAAATCAAATCCTTTTAATAATTTAAAAATTATTAAATCGTATATACTTTTAAAATCATTTTGAAATCCTTTTCAAATCAAAATCATATTTTATAATATTTCAAAATATCAAAAATAAGGCCCAGCGCTACCATAGCACTAAATAAGTCAGATCATATCAACATCATCAACATGACATCCAATACATCATATATCAGCATATATATGAAAATAAAATCAACAGTGCGAGGAATCCAGTTGGATCACTCCAACCTGTCCCCCTACATCACAGACAACATATAATCATAAACATATAAATCAAACGCTTCGAGGCGGGACTGGTATACAAAGGGTCATCCGCTCTTACACGGGAACGTAATAGGGTCTCATCCGCTCCAATAGGTGGGAATATATCCAAACCAACTAATATATATAGTATATCATCCAAACAAACAACAAACATCATAAATAAAATTATTCCCACTTATATAAAAATATAAGCAGGCTAGAGAGGTGGGTTTACTCACAAAAATGCCAGAAATCGCCTAAGCGCTCCAGTTTGAATTAAAATTGAATGGTCGTTCAATTTAACTCAAAATTCCTACTAGCTTCGAATTCGTCCAGTCTAACTCCATAGCGTAGTGCTCGCTGATACGAACGCAACGCAACTTGTCGAGCTTGAAACGGATCTTGTACGAGAAAGTTATGAATTAAATAACATTTGATTATAATTAAAAATAAAATAACTTAATTCAAAACTTAACCTACTTTCTCTTATCCCCTTTCTTCACGCATGCGCCCAGGTTCCATTCATTTTTTGTCTCGTTCGAACTAAAATAGCACACGCACCACCCAGGACAAACGCTGCCGACCTTGCACCAGCTACCGCCGCCCCTCTGTGCCTTGCACCCTCCACCTGTGCCGCGTACGTCGCGCAGAAATGCCACAGCCGAATCCATGACCTGCTGACGAACGCATGCATTTTTCGGCCACCACACCACACCGAATGATAATCCATCCATTGATCGAGTTCATATCGACGTGCTCTATGTTTCTCTAGTTGAAATCAAAAGCTAATTCGGCTCCTAGAGGCTCCGATCGTTATCGATCGTTGGATGGTAATGTTTAATGGCGGCTGAGAATTTTATTTAGGGTTAGGGTTTGCAAAATGAAAGGAGTTAGGGTCTATCTATAGAAAATTTTGCATGGCACTATCCATCCGTGAAAATTTCGCCTTGCGTTCTATATGTTATACCCCTATTCCGAACATAATGGAATATATATCGGGAGCCAATTCCATCATATAAAGAAGATAGTTTTGCAAAATCGAATTATTTTAATTAAAATTCCTTTAATTAATTTATACGTGTTTCGAACTCACACTATCAAATGACATGTCCAATCGCCATAAAATTCGACACCATATTATAATTCACTATTACGGATCCAATGAAACTGGTTTCGTCGAAATCCAAGACCGTGCCCAAAAAGACTATTTTTACACGTTAATTAAAATAAGTAATTTCTAATTTCTGTTTATTCACTTTTAAATCCAATTTAAAAATTCACTAACTCCATTCTAATTTTAAATAGAATTTAAATCAACTTTTGAAATCATTTTCATTCACATTAAATCCAAGACTCAATTGTTCAAACAATTTCAAATATAAAATTTAACAATTAATAATCAAATAAATCGCTATATTTGAAATATAAGTTATTCAACTTATAAAATTTAACTTTTCAATATTTAGAATCAATTAAATATTCCAAAATCGGATGATTAAAATTCTGGGTTGTTACAAGAACCAAAGATTTTCTATCATAGTTTATGGCTATGCAAGGAGAACTGAGGTTTCTAATTAAAAAGCCTGATCAAAGTTCACACTAGGAAGTCGAGTGAGCGATACTAATTCGGAAGGGAAGTTATTTGTTCAAGTGAGTGAACGAACCAGATGTTTACATAGGATTGATTTATGTATATCATGCAGATTGATGAACAGTTTTAAGTTTTTCTGGGAATAGGGTTGTGGTATAATTTCAGGGACGAAATTTTTTTAAGGGAGAAAGAATTTAACGACCCGCAATTTTATCACTTGGATAAATTATATTTATTTTTAAAATATTTAGATATGGGTTTAAAAGTAAGAAATAATTATGTTTTAAGTGGTAAATAAAAATAGCTATTTTTGGGAAAAATATTTGTGAACAAATTAGCTAGGTAAAATATTGAAAATTTGTAAATATCGTCCTAGGTAAAATATCGATAAAATAAGCGGAAATCGTTTTATCGATAAAACTGCTTTTAAACAATAAGAATCGTGCACCACTCTGGATACATACAATAAATTATATGTATTCAAACAAGATTATGAAATAAAATAATTTATTTTATTTTTGGAAAATAAAATGTATTTATGACATCGACAATTGATATCATCGGTTTTATATATTTCTTCGAAAATTAAAGTTAAGTTTAAATATTAAATAAATAGGTTTTTATTTTCAAATAAACCTATTTTAATTATTTCATAACGATGGTAAAATAGTTTTTAAAATTTGTTTACCAAAATAGAAAGTTCGTAGAAAAATAGAAAATTTGACCGAAGAACGTTTTTTGGAATTTCGACTTTTCGACAACAGAAAGTTGTCGGGAACGTTGTTCGCCTTTACGCACTATATGTACACATATATCGTAGATAATTAACCATATAATAATACACTGAATAATATATTATCTTATGTTAATTATGTTTAGGAAGTGATGTGACAAGTCATGGTTTTAAAAATAATCACATATATATACATATACACTTATATATATACAAAATACATACCTATCCCTTGTCATTTCTTTGGTACCATCATCATCATCCAAGCATGAGCCTAGGGGATGTGACTAGAGAGGGAGGGAGGATGGTGGTGTGACCTAACGTATCATGACATGTTATATTATTTTATGCAAAAGGTAGTTTAGACATTTACCGATTTTCTTATCTATAAATACACACAGCCATACACCAAATCTCATTTACATCTTCATCTTACTTTTTCCTAAGCTTCATTTCATGTTTCATGGCTTCTTATGTTAGTTTTAAGTTTTTTTTAAGAATCAAAAGTTTTCAATTGTTTTAAAGATGCAAACTTGTTTTTAAATTCTTTCTTCTCATTATTCCTCCATTTTATCCGGCCATAACTTACTCTATTTTACACCAACTCAAGATTTTCTTTTTTCCGAATCGTATAAAATTTTAGTAGCTACAACTTTCTCTTTTAAAAATTTTCCGAATTTCAAGCTTAGGTATGTCAAAATCTCATTTCTTTGCAATGTACTTTTAAACTCAAAAATTGCTCTCCTTATTTTGACCATATCTACCTCAAACGGAATCTTCCTTTTTCTAAATTTGTAGAGAAAAGAATTTTCTAAAACTTTTCTTTTGATCACTATTCCAAAATTTGATAGTAATATGTCCAAAAATCACGTGGAAGATGACATATTTGTGTGATGATTTTTGTGCATCTAAGGCATTTCAGGTTTCAAAGATTTTCGGTGAGTAAAACTATCTCATTTTAAAAAAGAACTAAGTTTATTTCCATAGATTATATGTTATGGAAATCCATAGTTCATGTTGTTAAAATATCATGCTACGATAATGATATACGTTTGCGATTTTTGGTTAGAATAGTTTGGATGTTAAATATTGTGTTTGGAAGTTAAGCATCATGTTTGGATGTTTAAAGTGGTATGTGTGATGTCCTAAAAATCCATACCCTTTGGATCGACAATAACCCAGACATATCAGACCCAAAGCGAACTGAACTTAAGAAAATCAAGAGAAAGAAAGAAGAGAGAAGAAGAGAAGAGAAGAAAAACCCAAATAGAACAATAACAACACAGAATCTCACATCGCAGCGGAATAACATATAATATAATATCAATGATCTTTACAAAAAGAGAAACTGTAATATCATACATCAATCATATCATAGTACATGATAAAAAATCATCAGTTGGAAGTTATAACAACCTATCCTCACAAATGCTGATAACATAAACAATAATGCAGCGGAATATAAACATATACGGGAATACGATCTGAAGACTTCCAGCTCGCCTGCCGAAGCTCCAAAAGCACTAAATCTACATCTGTAAATATACTCAGTCTGACCCGAGCATTGAAAGAGAAGAACGCCCGGATCAGTATGGTAAACCAGCGTGAGAAAAAACATCTCAGCTGAATTTTAAAGTTATAAAAACTTTCCTTTATCAAAACAAAGGTATCTCGTAAGACCACGCCCACACATAAACACAGACGGATTTTTACCTTACGATAACCAAAACCTTTCATATCAAATCATGTTATATTATAATAGTGTCTAGTATACAAATAATATTAATCATAGCCGAAATTGTTACATTATTAAATTCCAGCATACTAGTTACAAAGTGGGTTCTACAAACAAAATGGTAGGCACGTATTGGAGTTTGGATTTCCATACAATGGTAAGTAAGGGACTACCTTCCTTACATTACATTTCTAGAGGAATGTACCAAGGATCGACATCTTCGAAACCTCTGCACCTGGTAAGGCCGACCTACCCATAAACCCATCTAGTGGTGGACAGAACCGAATATGACATCACCCTGGCCGTAACCGACCTATCCGTGGCCACAAGCATACACAACATAAATTTAAAACCCGACGTCATAGCGGGAATAAATACATCTAGAATGGTGATAACCATACCCTAATGGGAGCGACCCACTTAGCCTTATGGCATGCTCTGTTTAGGCCATTATCGGTTGATGAGGCTTAAGGTAACGTTTACCTTTCACATAGCACATTCCACTTTGAATGCCATATTGCCATTTCCAACAACACACTAATTGATTTTCACAAAAGTACAACCTCTGAGCTCGTACGTCTCAGAGAGGGGTGTTAAGTGTAAGAGAGTTAATGTACGTGGTTCTTAGAAATGCAACGTCAGACATTCGTCCATACAAGTTGTCCGGGAACAAGATAAACCGAAGGAACTCTCCTACCACATCCTGTCGGTCATTACCCCTAGAATTAGTAGCGAGTAATCCTTGCATCGAAGATTTTCATAATGGAGCAATACTGCCACCATAAATATATGATATGGTAATTACCACGAGGGTCTAGTGGCAATCAGCCCTACATCATGAAGATCTCCGTCTTTAACAATCATCATCATTAACCTGCATTTTCGAACGCATACATTGGTCTGAAGTGGTTCTCATCCGACCTTGGTCTCTTCGAACCAACAACGATAAAAAGGCCAATTATTTGATAGTCGGTTATTTAACTATCAAAGCAAACAAACAAATCTAGCACCATAAGCAATCACTGGGCCATTTAATTAATCTTTATTAATTAAATAAATTTACAAATATTAGCTTCAAATTATCTTTAAAAGGATATATCCTCAAAACCATTTCAAATCTTTCTATATTGGAAAACATTTCCATATATTTATATCAACAGTATAAGCATATTCACAAATTACTTCACTTCCAACGCTTAGAAAATATCTACATATACTTAAATTTGTAATAAGTATATTTACAAATCATTTTGGGAAAGCTTCATATTTTTCAAAACATGCTTTGTTGGGTCAAAACAAATGTTGCGTAAAACATCGTTACGACAACCCAAAAACATTATATAGGGATTCGATTAAAAATATGAAAATCTCGTATACTATATAAAACATTTCCTTTCGGAAATCATTTACTATAACAACAGTGTTATAGTCCATGCCTTCCATACTTCTCGAAAACGTGTATTACAAGAATAAATGTTGAAATCTATGTTTTTCGACATATGTCATATTTTAAAACATTCCTCAAAACCATTAAATCGATTTAAAATATTTACTTCCCAAAACCTTACTACCAAAAGATTATTTACTTTTTAAAACATTAACTCTATCAAAATATTTCTTCCAAAGCTCCTTTAAATAAAAATCCATATTTACATCTCAACATAAATCATTCCCAAATTTATAAAGACTATTTTATAAATTTCCTTTTGATTTTATAAAACTTCTATTTTATAAAATTCCTTTATATACAAAATTTTCTTTACAAACCCATTCTTTTATGAAACAAATTTTACTATCAAAATCCACTTATAAATCCATTCCTTTATAAATCAAATTTATTTAAAAAATCCATTTATAAATCTATTTATTAAATCAACTTCAAAACCATTTACTATCATTTATAAATTCCGATTTTAAATCTATTTCTTTATTTATAAAAATAGCACCTTTATAAATCTTTTATATAAACTTATTCAAAAATCTATTTTCAAATTATTTCTCAAAACTATATTTTTTAATGCATCAAAAATCATAACTTTTTATTTAAAAACAAAGTTCTTTCTTTTTTAAAATAAATCAGAAATCATTAAAACATATTTACTTCCAAAATCACGTCGAAAACCTTTTCAATTCAAAATCATCAATTTTAATATTTCCAAAATATCGAAAGCAAGGCCCAGTGCTACCATAGCACTAAATAAGTCAAATCACATCAAAAACATCATCATGGCATCCATAACATCATATATATGAAAATAAATCAACAGTGGTGAGGAATCCTTGGATCCCTCCAACCTGTTTCCCTGCAATAAATACAGCATATGAGAAAAATGTACAATGTCTACTTCGAGGCAGATGCACGTACAAAGAGTCATCCGCTCATACAAGAGAACGTATAGGGTCTCATCCGCTCCAATAGCCGGGAATATATCCAAACCAACTAATATATATATATATATATATATATAATATCACATATCATATATCATCCAAACAAGCATCAATCATCATAAATATATTTATTCCCACTTATATAAAAATATAAGCGAGCCAGAGAGAGTGAGTTTTACTCACTTTCGTTGCAGTCGACGTTGAAGCGATTTATTTGGAATTTTACCCAAAATTCTTGCGAGCTCCAACATCGATCCAATCCAACTCCATCGCGTAGTATTTTCAGTAACGGGTGCAACGCAACTCGTTTCGTCCGAATCGTACCTCGTACGAAGAAGTTATGAATTTTATAAGATAACGATTTTTATAATATAATTATTTTTACAATTTTAATTTTCTAAAATTACCCTAAAAAACCCTGGTCGTTCAATTTCAGATCTGCAAATTGGGCCACTGCTTCCTTTCCTTGTCATTCGTTTCATCGTTCACTGCAAAACCTGTCGGCCGATTGCTTTCCCATCGATGCTGACGCCTCTATAGTTCGCCGGAGAGCCATCCAACACCGCCGTCACGTCTGTCGTTCCCTGCCGCACCTCCAGCCTTGTTCTAGCCCCCTTCGATCAACCCTAGCTCCCCCGATTCCAGTTCGAACGACCCTCAAACGCGAGCCATTTTCTCCTCGATCGTTGCGCCGTATCACATCATGACCGTTGGTTTTGTAGTACTCGACGAGCTCGATGTTTTTCCTTTAGAGAGTGAAGTGTTATTTTGGGTGGATTGGCCGAAAAACGAGGGGGAAGGTCCGAGCTTTTTGGCAGTTCGTGAATAAGCAGCGGCTGGCTATTTTTTAGGGTTAGGGTTTGGCAATTGTGAATGAAGGGGGTCCTTATATAGACAACTACAAAAAACACTATCCACCGCTAAATGTTTCGAACTCCAAATGAAGCGTGCCGCCTGGCGTTCTATATGTTATACCCCTGTTCCGAACACAATGGAACGCATATCGAAAGCCAATTCCAAAGTATTTAGAAGATAGAGTTTTAAATTGAATTATCTTAATTTAAATTCCTTTAATAAATTTCTAGGCGATTTTAATTCGCACGATCAAACGATAAGTCCAATCGCCACGAAATTAGGAATCCTATAATAATATATTATTACGGATCCAATGAAACTGGTTTCATCCAATTCTGAGACAGTATCCCGAATGGTTATTTTTACTCGTCAAATTAAATTATAAAATTAACAATTTCCGCTCAATTAGTTTTAATTCAATTTAAAAGTTCTCTAACTCCATTCTAATTTAAATAGAATTTAAATCAACTTTAGAATTCATTTTTAATCACATTAGATTCCATATTCAATTATTTAATCAATTTACTTATAAAATTCACTTTAAAATATTTAAAATCAATTAAATATTATAAATTCAGACGACTGAAAATTTGGGTCGTTACAGTATGTTTGGTTGTAAGAATATGATGTTGGTGTATGGTATGTTTACGGTATGGTTGTGATCAAAACTAGTTGTATGTTGTGAAAAAATTACAGAGTTTACACCTTTATATGTTGCAACGGACGTGAGATCCGATTTGGAATCAAAACTAAGTTTTCTAGTTTTAAATTTTGAAAACAGTTTCAAAGTTTTTATCTTTGATTTTAAGTTTGAAAAACTTTCAAAATTAGGTTTCCAAACTTGTAATAGCAAGGAAAAAGCAAAGTATTTCGATTAAAGTAAGTTTAAGCGAACTATGCTCATAGCGATAGTCGATATGGACACAGTTCAACAAAATTGTCGATTTTCGTTTAAAACTGTTCTTTTGGAATGTTTTGCAAAAGTTTTCCGAACTTGATTAGTTACATAAAAAGAGTTAAGTTTAGATAATTTAATAATTTATGTAGCAATCCAGAATTTTCGACACTCGAAAATCGACAACAATACGTTCACTGGATAATATGCCGAATATTCAAGTGTTGGAAAAACTGATTTGCTAGGGTGAAGAAGAAAAGGATAGAAGAAGAAACAGAAACAACAACATAGAAAATCACAATCACAGCGAAACAAAATATAATATATAATAACAGATCTTTATACAAAGAAACTGTAACTGTTTTATACTTACAATCATCAATCAATCTGGATAGTTACAATAACTTGTCGTGGTATACATAACTCACACACCAGAAATAACCAAGTACGTAATATATGTCTGAAATCCTCCAGCTTGCCTCCTGAGCTCCATAGCATCCTAACCAGAATCTGTAATACTCGGTTTGACCCGAGCATTATAATAAAATAACACCCGAGTCAGTCTGGAAAACCAGCGTGAGAAAAACACTCATTTTGAATTATTAAGTTATCAGAATCCTTTGAAAAACAAAGGTATCTCGTATGACCGCGTCACACATAAACATGACGGGTTTTTCCATTACGATAACCAAAACATTTTATAGAAAATCCCATGATATTATAATAGCGTCTAAGTACAAATACTTATCCAAATAGCCGAAATTGTTACATTAATTAAATTCCAGCATATTAGGCCCTACAAATAAAACTGTAAAGGCTCGTATTGGAGAATGGATTCCATACAATGACTGGGCTACTGGGGCACCGCCCGTCACAGTACACTTCTAGAAAGATGTATCGAGAACCTCGCCGGGATCCCCTGCCACACAAGACCAGCCTACCCCTAACCTGGATAGTACCGAATATGTTATCACCCCGGGTGTTCCCACCCTTAAAATCGAGCGCTCCCTTTTTCATGCACAACCATATCCATAATTTATATATACTTCCGAGGGTTTCTAGATAAGAGATAACATACCCTAATTGGGTGCGACCCACTTAGCCTTGCTGCATCTCCCTTGTTTTAGTCATTCTCGGTTGATGAGGCTTGAGGCAAACATTTACCTTTCAAGAACAATTCCACTTAGAATGCTCATCGTCCTCTAATGACGATGTTCTGATAGCATTCATCCATACAAGTTGTCCTGGGTCTGGACAAACCGAATCACCGTCTTCACTATCTTCACGATATCCATTCGTAGCATTCAAACCGGATCGCAGTGGTTTTCAGATAATTAAATTTGATCTCGGTCTCTTCGAAACGATCAACGAATTTAGTCAAAATTGATAGTCAGTTATTTAACTATCAATAAAACATCCATAAGCAGACATCAGGCCTTATTATAGATTTTCCAAAATTTATTTCAAAATATCTTTATAAGATATATATTCAAATCCCTTTCAAATTTTCAATATTTGAGACAACTCAAATACTTATACCCATATCAGGATATTTCAAACCATCTATGATTTCAACACTTAGAAAAATATTTGAAAATATATTTTCTAACCCCCTTACTTCTCAACACTTAGGAAAATTTCATTTATTTCTCTTTTCTCAAAATTCTTCACAATTTATATTGTAAATCCCTTAACTCGTCTATAACGAATTCTATAAGTTTCGGGGTTCCTTAATTAATTCCCTTTAATATTTCCAAAGTCAAAACACTTGTCTATAATTCCAAATATCCATTTCTAACTTCTTTTATGAATCCTAATTCATTTTTCGAAGTTCACTTTTATTTAAATACTTCGGAAATTTTCCTTACATTTCCCAAATTCCACATTGAGAATTTCCCTTATAAATCTCATCTACTGAATAAACCCTGTTCCCAAACCTTAAGATGATTTTATAAATAATTTTAAATCATTCCAAAACTCTATATATATAATAAGTATTTAAGAATAATAATTTATTTTTAAAACATGTTCAAATAATTGTTTGAAATATCAAACACTTTTTAATAAAATATTAATAACTCATTTCCAATCCATCTTCAATTTAACTAATCGATTTGCAAAGCTTGTTATAAAAATTAGAATTAATTTCAATAAAAATTTACATTTGAATAACCCACTTTCTTAAATATTCCAATACTAACTAGTTTAAAATTTCATAGTTTAATAAATAAGATTTCCCTTTTAAAAACGAACTTAACTTCTAAATAAAAATATATTTTTAGAATCTTAATAACTAATTTCAATTTATAAATCCCTCTCGATTCACAAAACATCGATCCCTTTCCAATTCCCTAGCCATTTGACTTTCCAAAAATAGACTCTACTATTTTTTTTCCCAAAAACTATCATATCTTTATATAAATTCACACTGTGAAATTTATATCCTCTGTTTATCACTGATATCATTTCCCTTATTTATAAACATCATTTATAAATTTATAACTCATCTGGGTTTACTTATTTATAAAATAATCTCATTTATAAAATTTCATTTTATAAATCCATTTCTTTATAAATTCCATTTATTTTTCAAATCTATTTTGAATATTGATTTTAAAACCCCTTATCCTTATTTTTTTTTGAAAATATCATTTTAAATTCCAGTTTTTTAAAATACTTATATAATTTATTTCAAAATCTCTATTTAAAATATTTTACAAATAGTTAAGTAAAATTCCAGAATCAAATTATTATTTTATCCAACTCAACTTCCTTTAAAATAATCCAAACTCCAATATACATATTTTTATATCCAATTCTCTTTTAAATTTCTTCAAATTCAAATTAATATTTATGTTAATTAAAATACCAAATTAAGGCCAGTGCTACTATAGCATCCAAAGATTCAATCCCAACAAAAACTATATTAGATTTATTTACTCACAACATATATCAATATATATGAACAATTAATATATTTTTGAGGAATCCAGTTGTATCTCTCTAACCTGTTTCCCTGCATCCACAGATGTTAAATAATATAAAAATACCAATCCCACTTCGAGGGGGATATCGCGGTATGTAGGGTCATCCGCTATTATGCATGGCGCATAGGGTCTCATCCGCTAAAGTATGCGGGAATATATCTAACTACCAATATATATATACACTACTATATATATAATATATCATTCAATAGATAATAACTTATATATTCAACCAAGCATCCAATAATTTATTTTAACTATTTAAAATTAAATTCGGCAATCCAAATGAGTGATAATTTCTCACCTTGACTTTTATTTGCAAACCATTCCCATCTCGACTTGTTTTCACGATTTTTAGACCTCCTATAAATGAATTATGAATTTATTAACATTTGAAATAATTAAAACTATCATTAACATACTTAATCTAATTTTAAATTTTAAATTAACAAACCTATCACCTGACTCACTTCATGAACCAGAACGCGACCTCATCTCACCTCAGCCTTCACTGCTTGAGCACGAGCTCCAATCACCATTGAAGCCGATCGAGAAACACACTTCGATGCTTCCAGCCTCTACCCAGCACAACCCCAAACTGTCGAACATGATAGTGGAAGCCGCATCTTCCATCCCCCATTGCCATTCGTTGCTGAGATTCAGCTCAATAGTCGCCACCACCATTGCTGCCTAACTCGCGCACCCTTGAATGCCACAGTCGTGCCCACAAAACCCTAGCATCGAAACCTCACATGACTTCCTCCAAGCGATGCCACCCAGACACCATCGACGACCACCACTTCCATGCCCCTGCTCCACGTACACGCGACCAAGCACAAGCTCGAACACAACCTATCTTCTCCTCCCCCGCGCGCGCGTGTAACAACCTGCATATCTATCGATTTTATATTTAAATATTTTATTTAAATATTTTATCGTTAGTCGGATGTTAGTCCGAAAAGCTACTTTTTGCATACGGTCAAATTAGGACTCGAGACCACTTCCATTGAGTTCAAAATGACGTTTGCGATCTTTTTGAGTGTAAACTTCGATATGTTTGGAGATAGTGAAATTTTCGTAACTTTTTGGCTTAGGACTTTGGTTTGGGGCTGAACACACACTAATTCAGCCCAACCCCCTCTTCTCTTCATCACTTCATCAAATAACATTCAAGCTTCATCAAAAATGGTGGTGGGAAGTGGAAATTAAAACTCCAAACTTAAATTCTATTGCAAATCTGAGATTCAACATCAAATTCACGTGAAGAACATTGATTCAAGCTTGTTGGTGTTCTTGCTTTGCTCTCAAGTCTCATCTTCATCAATTTCGTGGAAAAGGTGAGATTTTTGATCTCACATCTTGCCTATAATTGTCATTGGACTGTTGGGAATGATTCATCATCACTTTAGCATGTTTGTTTGTATTGGATTTGGATTGGATTGGCGAAAAACCCAAATTTTTAGTGTTTTTGGAGATTTCCTGAGCTTAGGTCGTTCTGCCTCCATAGGTCACCCAGAACTGTAGCTCGTTCACGTTGTAAAAGTCACACAGTGTTAGGTCGTTCGCGAGTTAAGCCTTAAGCCGTAGGTCGTTCGCGAGTTAAGCCTTAGGTCGTTTGGCCTTTATAATTTTAGGTCGCTCACGAGTTAAAACCTTAGGTCGCGCTGGCCTTAAGTCGTAGGTCGCTCGACCCTTCAACCCCTTAGGTCGCTCACGTGTAAATCCTTAGGTCGCGAACCAGTTAGGTCGCGCACCCTCCTTAGGTCCTGAACCAGTTAGGTCGCGCACCATTCTTTAGGTCGCGAGTTTTAGGTCGCGTGTCTTTAGGTCGCGAGTTTTAGGTCGCGTGTCTTTAGGTCGTGTGCTTTTAGGTCGCTCGACTCTGTTAAGTCGTAGGTCGTTGGACCTTAAGTCGCTCGCCTCCCTTAACTCCAGTTAGATCGCTTGGCCATTGTGTTAGGTCGCGTGAACCCTTAGGTCGTATGACCTACTTTTCCTTAGGTCGCTTGACCAGCTTGACTTCACTAGGTCGTACAGTTTTGACGGGGCACTGCCCCCTGGACCCCCGCGACCTAACCGGGCAGGTCGAACCCCGTACCCCCCTTCGTAGGGGATCTTATCTGAAAAACATTCAACAGAATTTCTACTATGATTGTTTTAGGGATTGATTTCTTTGGACTTTACTCACGTCTTTGAACGTGAATTGATGTGATTCGATTTGTTTCAACAATCGTTTTGTGACTTGTCACTTTAAAGATATGAAGGTTTCAATACTAGTAGTAAATATCAAAGCTCTTTCATCAAAATGATTTCAACTCTATTTTATTACAAAGCTCTTTTTCTCGAACCGTTTTCCAATCTACTAGTATATACAAGCCTTTACTTCACTCGAATGAGAAATCGACTTAAACGACTTAGTAAAACGAGTGGTATGAAACGCTTGCGTTCACTTCATCGGTTAGCTCTTGGACTTGTTCGATTTAACCCTTTTTGTGACAATTTCCTAGTGAAGATCTACAGTTTGTTCGTAAATATTTAAGTTAAGCTAGTGGTTATGGGACATGAAGCTAAACTCATATATTTACTGGCTTAGTGTAATTGACACTTCCTTATGAACATGACGATCATTTTTGTGATTTAGACTAGCGATTGAGCGATGTCTCTTTGTCTGCGAGGGAGACTATACCCCGTTTGTGTGATGTTTTGCCATCACATATGTAGGGTAGCACCCTACGGTCTTCGGGCCATTCCTGTGTGAAAATTTAATGGATAGCTTCCATGAGATAGCTTCTCGTCATGTGTTTTACGCGTAGGTGAGTTTTCATGCTCCCATTCATGTGTTAGGCCTCCCCCTTTTTATGTGTTTTTCTGGATTTCATGTGATGATTTCTGGAATTTATGCTTCACCAATTTTCATGATTTTCATTGATATGATATCATTTTTTGTGCATTGGTGAATTTATGTGTTATTGACTTGTTATGAATACAAGTTTAGGGTATGATACACTACTTTAACTTTGAGAAGATTCTTGTGATATTGATTGATCTTTTGTTGATTATCATTTACATACTTATAGTAGTATGCCGTTATGGTTGTTACATGTTCATGCCATATTATTTATCCTATACATTATCATCTGATATTTATAGCTAGACTGATCCGTTTATTATTTTCTTATAAATAATACTCGGGTCAGACCGAGATGTTACAGGTGCTTCTGCTTGACTTCTCTTCAGGATTATTCTGACTTTTAGCTAACTACTTAGATTAGTAGCTTTTGGTTGTACACATTTGAGATATAGACTCTATGTAGTGTACTTATTCTTTTGTATAGCACGTGATGCTATTCTTTTGTATTATCGTGGATCTTTCTGACCACTATTCTGATGTACACTTTCATGTGTTATATATATTTATTCATATCTTCTTCTGCCTTTGTGATATGGATGTCTGTGACTGATTTATGTTATGATTACTTCTATGTTTGTTTCCGAAGATTATATATAGCCACCGTGTGATAGCTTTGTGTTTGTATCGGTATGTCGGATTTCCTCCTTAAAAGATATGCATTCTATTCTATCTGACATATCGGTGCTCGCACAAAGAAGTTACATGGATGGTCGCTCCTCCACAGCCTTATTCTCCGCGCTAATTGACAGCACTATATCGTAGTGTTCTTGGTTAGCGTGGGTATAGAGGTGGGGCGTCACAGCGTGCCTCTTCTCCTCTATCGGCATCGCGATTTCGAATTGGTTTCTTTTTTCTTTTTAAGTGAAGAACGAATTCGATTCTGAAAGGAAGCAAAGGGGGAGAGACGTGATTTTTTGAACAGAAATGAATGAAAGGAATCTCGATTTAACAAGAAAAGAAAGGGTAGGTTGGCTTTGAATAGGATGGCTCAACTATTCATTGATTTTACTTTTATTATTATTATTTTCAAAATATCTTGAATCACATACCGTGAAATCTCGACCTCCTATTGAGGCATGCCGCCTGGCGTTTCTAACGTTATAACGCTATTCCGAACTCAATGGAACGAGTCTTGAGGTCTAATTTGATCGTATGTGGAAGATAGCATTTAAATCGACTATTTGAATTAAATTCAATTAAATTATTTCTAGGCGTTTTCAGATCGTACGATCAAACGATAAATCCAAGCGCTATGAAATTTGAAATCTGATAATATTACGGATCCAATGGTACTGGTTTTGTTGAAATCCAAGACTGTGCCCTTGTTCGTTATTTAAACGCGTCGATTAAATCGATGATTCCCAAAATTTACGAAATCGCCTGAAATTTTCAGTTTTAGAACCTTACTAACTAAATTATAATTTCAAATCCAATATTTAAACCATTTAAATATTCCAAATTAAACATCGAAAAATCTGGGTCGTTACATTCCTCCCCCCTTAAAAGAATTTTATCCCCGAAATTGCTAATGCAGGAAAATGCTCCAAACCCATTAACTTAACAAAATCCAATTAGTTAAAACTTGCCATTCACTTTTCTAAACCTTTAGTTTCATCTCAACATTTAGTTTCCACTTCTGTATCAAAACACTTTCTGTCAATTTCAATTCAAAAATCAACCTTTTTAAATTAACAAAAAAAATTCAAAATTTTTCTAACCCCCTAAATTTCCAAAGTTTTTTGGCAGAGTCTCCCTTGTACGTTGAGCCTTTTGCAATATGACAAGAGAGATAAAAATATATACATCGACCCACACGACCGGAAAACAAAATATATATCAATATTTATATTTTTGCGGTATTTAATCCGAAAATGTACCTTTATTTAGCGTTTTTAAACAAGCGACTTATTTTATATGCAATTTGCGCAATCAAACTCAATAAAAACAGCTATATGTACATGTACTTACTCAATTTTAAACGTGTAAGTACCAAAACATGAAATTTTAATAACACTACATTTATTTAGCTAGCTAAACATGCCATTTTGCATAAATTTTAGCATGCAGCCATGCTGTTGTGTAACAAATTCAATATGCCATATAATATAAAGCAAAAACATATTGCTTTATGACTTAAAGCATGAAAATATGCTACTACATGAATTTTAACATGAAAACACGCTGATGTACACACCTTGTATATACCTATATACATATATATAAAGTAAAATATACATAAAGTAAAATAGATACACACATACATAAAGTAATAAGCTCTAATATTATTGTTTTGTATATAAACTTGTAGCATGTCAACTCAAATATAAATAAATAACTGGAATTTTAAAGATATGCCGTGTTTCAATTCCAATTGCTTATAACTTGTAGCACGTTTTATAAATAAATAGCATGTTTATAAACTGGTATACCAACTTAGATTGTTTAGTAAACTTGTATACATTGTCTATATTATAAATTTAGTTCTCTAATTTCCAGTATATATTAATAAAGTAAAAAAAGAACTATGCATTGAACATCTATTGTTTACTCATTCCTACACTATAACAGGCTGAGTTGTTGTTTTTTTACCAATATATTGGGGTTTGATATCATGAAAATATAAACAGACTTTATCTTCAGATTCATGCTATTAAGACTTTGCCTTATTGGATTTATAAATCTCTAGCAGAATTTGCTTCTTTGAGTATATAGGATACCTTTAAGCTCTCTATAATATATAAATAACTAGCCTGACATTATAACTTAGACCTGTATACAAGCTTAGATTGTGGTAACTTTCAAATATTTAAACTTTGGCATGCTATATTTTTTTTCTTTCTCTTGTTCTTATTCTAGTTGGAGACAATGAGCAGAGTTATAGGATCAAATATTAGTCAACCACCCATTCTATAAGGGTAATTGTGATATTCTATGATATTAAATGAAATATGGCTGTATAATGGCAACAATGCAAGTGACTGGTTTTTTTAGGACTTTGTATTTCAGAAATGCAACATAAATATGCACTTGCGACCATGATTATAGTGGCTCAAAGAACCTACCTTGAATCATGAAAAACATTTTATCATTCTGAATGTGTCCCATGTCTGCAATTGTAAATGAATTTTGTATGGTGTTCTGATAAATTAATGGGATTAAATATGTTATTAGCATCAACTTTTGTTTCTTTTTAGACAAATACAATCCATGTTAAATAAAAGTATTATAACTTAGCATCAACTTTTTCGTTCATTATTGTTTATGAATTTAGCTGTTAGTTAAAACATGTATGCCTTACTTCTTGTATATTAGAACCTCAATACCTAAAAAAATGAAGGTGCAGTCCTGTGAACTGATATTTGACTTCAGGACACAACACATATTTTTGAATTTCTATATGTATTTTCATAATATATGAAGCTTAGCACAAACTATAGTAGGAATAACTTTACTTTGCCAAATGTATTATGTACACATAAGGTCTGATCTTGTGATCATTGAGAACTAAAGCAGTAGTGGTTTGTCATATACATACTAAGACACATCAAGAAAATGTAATATACATAACTTTGGTCTATTGTATTTGACATTATAGTAGCATAATATATATTTATAAAGGAAAGAACATTATTCTAATACATAATTTATAAAACCATAGCTCTCACTATGCCCGACAACATATTTTCTGATTACATCACCTTTAATTTATTCATATTTAATTAATTTACATTCAATATCTTCAATTACGTTCAATTCATTCCGATATTAACATTCCGTTTCAATTCCTATTATTTGTTCCCTCCATTTATACACATCCAATTTTCTTTTCATTAAATTAATTCATATTCCTTTTTCACCTCATTTATTACATAGCAACCATTCCATCACAACTTAAGTTCATATTCATTTCATCTCAATCCAATTTCATTCTCGATTTTACATTTTTCTTTTCTTATCTACATCATTTCTCAAATTATAAGTTACAAATTTATTTTCAAAATTACTTATTTATCTTGACTTAAATTCAATTTCATTTTGTGATTTAAATTCAGGTTTTTATTCCAGAAATCACTAAATTTAACACGACTTGAGTTAATCCCATTTAAAATTTATAGCTTATAGTTATAAGATCATTTTACAACTCAAATTTTTGTATCTACTTCAATTTCATTTCATTTCAAATCAAATCCAATTTTATTTAACTTGGCCTAAGCCAAATTCCAATTCATAAAATTCAATTTAACCTACTTAAGTTAAAATTAAATTCTAATTCAAACTCAATTTAATTTAGCTTACCTTAAGTTAATTTTTTTTAATCCACACAATTCTCTTTTACTAACTCGATTTATTTAACTCTACCCAAGTTAAATTTTATTTCATATAGGAATTCACCTTTCCCAAGTTAGAAATCCAAAAAAATATTTTTTCTTCTTGATTCACAAACCATATAGTTGAGAATTTCATAATTCAAATACCCGGTTTCAATTTAAATCAATTTGAAATCAAATATATAGCCCTTTCTTGGTTTTAACAAACCATTCTTTGGAATTTTCAAAACCAATTTGGTTTTATCCAACACAAATTCCCTTTCCAAAACAATACTTGTCTTTCAACCAAAATTCTCATATCAAATTACCACGGTAGCAACCCATCACTTTGAAACTCAAAAATGAACACCGATGATGTCGCGATCATCATCGGAATTATTTTCCAGCGACTGTAGTGAGTTCAGTGCTATATCACTTCCAAATCCATTTCAAACCATTTTTATTTCAAAAATAACACCAATTTCATTTCCATAACACTTCTGAAAATATTTTCCAAATCTTCCGGAATTTAAATTTTTGAATTCGAGTTTGAATCCATTTTAATTATAATTCACTTGTATAATTCATACTTATACAAATTTCATTTGGTTGTATATATAACTAATTAAATTTTAAAATCTTGTTTTTGATTATAATAATAACAACCAAACACACCAATTTATTATAATAATTTCAAAATTATTTTTTCCATATTAAAATATATTTTGGGTAAAATTATTTCATTTACCCGCTTCAAAACAATACTGTGTCAGTTTACCCGGTTCAAGTGTTTAGAAACTCCTACCGATTTAGTGGCGTCCCACTACTCGACCAGAATTTATATGCCACTCAACAGATAAATCATCACAATATAAAACATTTTATATTCACTAACAAATACGCGCTCATATCTATTAATACTCTCAAACTCATCCTAGGGTACTACTGACCCTATCTCTAATGAGTAATCCCCACCAAAGCCAAGGTTCTCGCTTACCTTCAACTCTGATACCAAGAGGAGCAGTCCAGAAATTTTGACTCTCAAAAATCGATGACAATACGTTCACTGTATATATGCCGAATATTCAAGTGCCGAAAAAACCGATTTTCTATGGTGAAGAAGAAAAAGATAGAAGAAGAAACAGAAACAACAATACAGAATCTCACAATCGCAGCAGAACAAAATATAATATATAATAACGGATCTTTATACAAAGAAACTATTACTGTTTTATACTTACAATCATCAAAGTACAACAATCATCAATCAATCTGGACAGTTACAATAACTTGTCCTGGTATACATAACTCACACAACTAAAATAACAAAGTACGTAATATACGTCTGAAATCCTCCAGCTCGCCTCCTGAGATACATAGCATCCTAACCTGAATTTGTAATACTCGGTCTGACCCGAGCATTATAATAAAATAACACCTGAGTCAGTCTGAAAAACCAGCGTGGGAAAACACACTCAATTTGAATTATTAAGTTATCAAAATCTTTTGAAAAACGAAGGTATCTCGTAAGACCGCGTCACACATAAACATGATGGGTTTTTCCCTTACGATAACCAAAACGTTTTATAGAAAATCCCATGATATTATAATAGCGTCTAAGTACAAATACTTATCCAAATAGCCGAAATTGTTACATTAATTAAATTCCAGCATACTAGGCTCTACAAACAATACCGCAAAGGCTTGTATTAGAGAACTGATTTCGTACAATCACTGGACTACTGGGATACCGCCCATCACAATACACTTCTAGAAAGATGTACCGACGACCTCGCCGGGATCCCTTGCCACATAAGATCGGCATAACCCTAACCTAGATAGTACCGAATATGTGAACACCCCGGGTGCTCCCACCCTTAAAATCAAGCGCTCCCTTTTTCATGTACAACCATATCCATAATTTATATATACTTCCGAGGGTATCTAGAAAAGTGATAACATACCCTAATTGGGTGCGACCCACTTAGCCTTGCTGCATCTCCCATGTTTTAGTCATTCCCGGTTGATGAGGCTAACGTTTACCTTTCAAGAACAATTCCACTTAGAATGCTCATTGTCCATCAATGACGATGTCCTGATAGCATTCGTCCATATAAGTTGTCCTGGGTCTGGACAAACAGAATCACCGTCTTCACTGCCTTCACGATATCCATTTGTAACGTTCAAATCAGATCAAGTGGTTTTCGGATAATTAAATCTGATCCTTGTCGCTTTGAAACGATCAACGAATTTGGCCAAAATTGATAGTCGGTTATTTTACTATCAATAAAACATCCATAACAAGACATCGGGCCTTATTATAGATTTTCCAACATTTATTTCAAAATATCTTTATAAGATATATATTCAAATCCCTTCTAAATTTTCAATATTTGAGACAACTCAAATACTTGTACCCATATCAGGATATTTCAACCCATCTCTTATTTCAACGGTTAGAAAAATATTTGAAAATATATTTTCTAACTCCCTTACTTCTCAACACTTAGGAAAATTTCATTTATTTCTCTTTTCTCAAAATTCTTCACAATTTATATTGTAAATCCCTTAACTCGTCTATAACGAATTCTATAAGTTCCGAGGTTCCTAAATTAATTCCCTTTAATATTTCCAAAGTCAAAACACTTGTCTATAATTCCAAATATCCATTTCTAACTTCTTTTATGAATCCTAGTTTATTTTTCGAACTTCACTTTTATTTAAATACTTTGGAAACTTTCCTTACATTTCCCAAATTCCACGTTGAGAATTTCCCTTATAAATCCCATCTGCTGAATAAACCCCATACTCAAACCTCGAGATTGTAACGACCCGCTATTTTGGACCATTCAAATCGACAATAATCCACACATGTCGGACTTGAAAAATTCAAAATACCGAATTGTTAATTTAAATTTGGCAAAACTCAGCATATACAGTAAATAAATCAATCACAGATCACAGACACAGAGTAATACAATAATGCGCAGCGGAATAGATAAAATAGTAGTTCATGAAGCTACTATATAAACATCAGAGTTAAAATAAAATACAACAGAATATCTCAAATGTAGTGAAGTCTCCAGTATGAATAGATGACTTCTCCGAACAAATCAACTAGAAGAGCTGAAAGCTGAGGCGATAGTTGGATCTCCAAAGGAAGCTCCAAACTCCAAGGGTGAGTCTCAAATACTGTATCACTCGGTCTGACCCGAGCGTAAAGCAAAACACAAAACACTCGAGTCAGGATTAACATTCTTATATCAATAAATCCAACTCAAGTGAAATATCAACTGAAATACAAGTAACTTAAAGGATGTTTGGGATAACCATCCTCTAAGGATCTTCAGAACTATCTACGAGGTGGAAATATACACTATAACACCGTGGTCATTCCAAATTAATTTATACTTCAAAACCAAAATATCATTTCATTTCAAATATATCTATTTTCCAAAATAGTATATATATATATAGGTTAAATAATTTAAAATCAAAGTATTTAATTTCCTCAAGTTTGGCAAATCGATTCAAATCAACTTCAAATTCCAGATTCAAATTTATTCAAAGCTCAATTCATCAATTTAATTCAGTTCTAAATATACCATTTAAATTTTCAATATATTTCAAAGCTTTAATCCTCAACATTTTCCAAAGTTAGATTTAACGGTTTCATATAGCTCTTGATTTAACTTCATTATTATTTAATCAGGGAATATTCACTTAATAAACTCAATATCATCTAACTAGCCTTACATTTCATTTTTACTAATTATTTTCTTAAATTTATTTAAGCAAGAATTTTTCATTAAATTATTTAAATAAACCCAAGTTATAAATCATATCTTAAATCTCAATTTCAATAAGTTTCAAATTGGTTTAATTAATAAATTATCTTTCCAACCTTAACTTATTCAAATTATTACCAAAATCTATTTTGAAAATATAATTTTTTTATACTTAAACATCTCATAAGTATTAATCCATCCTAATTTAAATTAAATAATTTAAGGCTCAAACATTTATAAAACCATATATTTCTTTCCGAAACCATAGAATTCATTTTCGAAATATTTATATATATGGACCAACGGTGTCTGTATATATACATCATATGGTTAAGTGATACGGATATTTATCATTTCAATCCGAAATTTAAATATATACGGGTAGATATCATTTCGACCCGTAATCCCAATTTCAATTCAATTGAAAATCGCTTGGGTTTATCATTTCAACCCATAACGATTTTCTCCTATTCTAAAGTCCGTTCGGGTATGTATCATTTCAACCCATAGTGAATTCTATACTAACAGGGAACTTGCAGAGGGATAACAGATAATATAAAATAAAACAACAGGCATATATCATCAATAAATAACGGATACGGGTGTCAGATGTCACAGGTGAACAGTTATGGATAATAGCATATATATAACAATGTAAATAACTACAGCAGCATATTTCAATTGTCGTTTCAATTGAAATCAAATTTAATAAATAAAAGAGTGTTAATCGTGAGTGATTACTCACCTTTCGAGGCTAGATAGGTTTGACCGATGAACCGAGTTACGATTCCAAGCACAGAGTGAGGTAGGCACAAATTTGACGAAGAAAACGAGCACGATGGACAAAGCTGATAAATAGAAATTTACGAAGTCAAATCAGAACGAAATCGATGAAGAAAATGGATATAAGTGAACTTATATAACTATATATAACGATATACATATCCTATATTCAACCACATATTAAAATTTTAAATATATATTTATTTCAAAATACATTGTTTAAATCAAAACACATAAATAAATCAAACATAATTATAAAGTCAATACCTTATCGAAATCAATAAAACTACAACAAAGCTTTATAACTCATATATACAATTATATATATAACTAGCTGAAACCTATATATCTATACTAGCTAGGCAAACAAATGCATGCTAGATATATTTTATAAAAAAAAAATGGACTCACACATATTCTACAATACACGCAACACATAAAACAAAACTATGATTTAGTAAACAAATTTATGAAATCAGCTTATACAAATAAATCTATGCCACCTATATAGCCTTATATATATAAACAAATCTTAAAATCTTTATAAACAAATAAAAGCCATGTATATATACGGGCATGTAGCCTTACAACATGGTGCGCGATTAATCAATACAGGCATGCCTATATACATATTATTAACTGATCTATGTAATACGTACAGTAACTTTTTATAACTAAACAAGTAGACACATATGAAGAAAATCTTGTATGCTTCGAATATAAACTAACTGTAAACTATGCGTCTTCCCTACATATGCAGAAATATACGCAAACTATAATTTATATTATAAAGAAAACTAATTTAAGTTAATATATATGTTACGTAAACTATATTTATATATACCCAATACCTAAAAACCTGTACTCGGCTAACAAAGAGGAGGCAAAGCTCGAAGGGTGGTGGCCAGAGGCTGCCGAGGGGAGGAGGAAAGTCAGGTGGTGAGGCGGTGGCTGTTGGTTGAGGCTGAGGTGGCGTAGGAGCTGCAGATCGGAGGTAAAGGCGGGGTCGGGCTTGTTGGGTTAGGCGTGGTGGAGGCCGTGGAGGCGCTGCCGTGGTGTGTGAGGCTCAAGGGAGTGGAGGCTTCTCGTGGTGGATGGAAAAGGCTGAGGGAGGAAGAAAGATCTGAGCTACCGAAATATAAGTAGAAAAATTGGATTTTTATTGTAGAGATGTTTTACAAATTCAACTGTTATGATGATTCAAAATGAACGGTAGGAATAGAATGGTCGCCCCTCCTTTGATTTAGCCGAAAATAATTTAAAGCAATTTATAGTTTCTAAACCGATGGAAATAAAGGCAGTCATCAATTCATTGAAAAGATAGAAAGGTAACAACTGATAATAAATGCCTCCAGCCATTTGAAATTTGAAAGGACATCAAAAAGGGTACTAATACGACGTACGTTTTCATTGCTTTCGTCGTATACCAAATCTCAAAACATAGAAATAAATATACCGCAGAGATCAGCATGACGAGACGATCAAAACGGTATACAGATATTTGTGGTACGATCATCCGATCAAAAGTCGATACGGACACTGATATACGTTGTTATTCGGTACGGAAAAATCCAAACGAAGCTAGAAACGTCCGAATTTCGCGAAACGAATTTCGCAGTCAGATTCAGAATGCTCTAAATAAATTTTCTCCTGTTGACATATTTTGGTTTCGGAAAACTTTTAAATTCACTTTTATTAACCGGTTTGATTTGAAATGAAATTTCATAGAAAAATAAACTTCAATATTATCAGATGAAAATTTACCAGTTGCTATATTAAAATAGACGTATTCCAAATAGTAAATTTTTATTTTCAAATTTTATTGTTTAAAATTTCACAAATTTTCAGTTAAAAATACTTTTAAAAACCATTAAATTTTTCGGGTCGTTACACTCTCCCCTACTCAAAACTTTTCGTCCCCGAAAAGGAAGGAGGTAGAAGAATAGAAACAACCAGACAGAAAAGATAGATTGAAAGTCAAGATTAAACAATTAATTTAAAACTCTAAAAAATTTACTTGAAATATTAATTTGAAAACAATTATTTACATTATTACTATTTTTTTTTCAAGGAAGCTATTGAGAACCTTTAAATCCATAATTCATAAATTTATTAATTTTTATCTCAAGATACTTTTCAAATATTATTAATAAACAAATAATCATTTACTTTAAATATGTTTTATTAAATTAATCTTCTAAAAATTTTATAACACTAAAATTTTCTATTAAACCATGTAGTATATAAATTAACAATATTTAAAGGGATATAGTCAACAAGGAGAAGAGGGACTTGGAAAAACAGAATATAGGTGAATACATAAAGCTGAGCAGATAAGATAGATTCAGAAGATTAGTATCGGGCATGAATAATTTATTCAAACCATTAGGATTTCAATTTCAAATATTAATTCAAAATTTCTTTGTTGGAAATACTTTTATAATAAAATACCTTCATAGTCGAAACAAATTTCTTTCGAAACTACTTTTATAACTCGATGTTTCAACAAGTTTATCCTTGTTCCTGTAGACTCTGGTAGTGCGTTGATCAGGCGCAAAACTAGAATTCTCCAGATACTTAGTAGACTTGTTTCAACACCCAGTGAAAATACTGGAAAAACTTTTAAGAACAGATATGGAAAGTACAATCCAATCAAAAACGAATCAAATCATGGATCGCAGATACACAATGGTTACGCCTGGGTCCCCCAGGAAACATCCGTACCCTTTAAGCATTCACTGCCTTGCGAATTTCGCCATGCAACAAAACGGTGGACCGCAGGATACATAAAAATGGTTACGCCTGGATCCCCCAGGAAACATCCATACCCCGTAAGCAATCTCTGCCTTGCGGATTACGCCACTAACACGACCATAGATCGCAGATACACAATGGTTACGCCTGGATCCCCCAGGAAACATCCGTACCCTTTAAGCAATCACTGCCTTACGAATTACGCTATGCAGTCGAGTTCGTAAGACCATGGGTAACGCCATGGAATTCGAAGGACACTCGAGTATCATATCCGGAAAACCAAATCAGAGAGAATAATATCGATAGAATGAATCCAAGATGTGGCCACAAATCGGATATCAAGCAGAAGGCACTTTCCATATCTTTACTTCGAAAATATGTATCATATGGTACCCTTTCAAATCACTTTCAACTATCGTACTTATATAAAATCCATTATATATAAGATTTTAAATTTCAAATCAAATACTTTCCAAAATCAATAGTATATCAAATCATACTTATATAGACTTCAATTATATAAGATTTCACTTTCAAATTGAGTACCTTCCAAATCTATAGTTTTCGAATCGATTTCATACTCATACAAATCAAATTTATATAAGTTCGACAACTCCCAGATCAAGTGTTTAGTAACATAAGGTTCTCAAATTTCAATTTGTTTCAATATCAGTTCAATTTCAAAATCATATACAATTTCACCAAATTATTTCTTCTCAAATTCATTATCTCTAATTTCTAAGTTTCAAGAATAATAGATTTAGAAAATAAATCCAATTTCCAAATCAATAATTTAAGTTAACCAATTCATTTCCAAAATCAAATGTTTTCAAAATCATCTTGTACTTATGTAAGGTCCATCTTATATAAGGATCAAATTTTCAAAATAAATTTCGCTGTATGAAGAGCCATATGGGATTGAATATATTTGCTTTTATGGGTTATATATCTTTGTAATTTAAATTGGAAACTTTATTTTAGTAAGTAAAGATATTCTAACCCGACAGCTTTCAATTTCAGCGTCAAAATATATCAATGATATAAGATGTACATACGTCATTATTTCGCAGAATCACATTTGATCGCTCGCTCGATCACACAAGTTCGCTTTCGAACTAGTATTGTCCATTCAACTTCCCTAAATGCGAAATTCGATATGGTTTCTCGACTAGAAGCCATCAGTCTCCTTGCATAGCCATATGCTATGATAGAGAATTCTAGAATCAAGTCCAAAATGCATATCTAATATTCGCCGTCAAGAATCGAATGAAAAATCCTAACACGAAATGGTGTAATCCACCTCGAACTTGTGTACTCAAACTTGGATCAAATTAACTATGCGAATCAACCAGCATACGTACAACTATATTAGTTTCATAAAGATGTTACTAAGTTAAAACATTTAACTAAACTTTATTCAAAAATATTTTGAAGATCAAATTCTTTTCAAAACGTTTCAATCTAAATTTCATATTAGAAAATTTTAAAATTGCCTTATTTGTTAATTAACAAAACAGTTTCAGCTTATTTAAATCATATTATTACATATTTTAAACATACATATCAAACTTATGTGTTTTACTTCAAAATTCTTAGCTTTTGAAAAGTTAACCTTGATTTGGAAGTGCTCGAACCTTCAAAATAGTCGAAGAAATCATATTTCAATCCAAGAGTTGGAAATCACAATTAAATCAGTAAATCAATTCCAAAATAGGGTTATCTCAAATCAAATCTAAAACTCGAGGACTAAACACCGGTTTACTTCAAATCATTTCAAATATATATACATATATCTTTCGCATATCAAATCTTACTTCGGAATTTGAAATCAAAATTGGTTTCGCAAAATCACTCGCATAGCAAAGCTATTGAAGTGGCCTATCCCCCACTTTGAAACTCGAAAATCAATGTCGATGATGCGTGCACTCATCACCGAAATTATTTTCCAGCGACATAAGTGAGTTCTGGACTTCTATTTTCTCAAACTTCTTTTGGAATTTCTTCAAAATCATTCGAAACTCATTAAAATTTATTGGAAACATTTCTTATTGGGAAAATACTTTTAAATCATACTATTATTATATATTTCAAAATCTTAAAAACCAATTTCAAAATACCGGAGTTCAATTCTCGAATTTCAAATTTAAAATCCTTCAGTTATAAATCAATTTTTTTTTTTTAGATAAATCAACTTTCTTATTTAAATTTTTTTTTTTTTTTTTCAAAATTGCAAATCCTTCCTAAACCTCAAATTCTCATTTTTTTTAAAAAGGGTATATAATCTTTATCGAAAACATTTTACTTTTATATTTGGAAAATAATCATACTTATAAAGATAATAATTTCGATATATAAAACACTTTCTAAAATACAAACAAACCCGATTTCAAAGGATGATTCCAGAATGAATCTCGGAACGTGATAGAAGTTGAAGTCAAATTCAAAAGGGATCCTACTTAATGAGAATACTAACCAAGATTCCGAGGTATATTAACCTATGTCAATTCAAAGGAATTTATTCCATTAGCGAAAGAAAAAAAAACAACAAATTCTCATCAAATGAAATGGTAAAGCATCATTATAAATCTTAAGTTCGACACATCGACTTTTACTAGGCAAAGGATATAACAGAGTTTACTTAGTACGACTTAACTTAAACCACTAATACAAAGAGATTTCACTGATCCATACTTCTACAAGAATAATGCATCGGTATTAATCCTACCGGGTGGTGCTTCAACGGGTCCAGTACACTCCACATCAAGGTGCCCCCAACTATGACATTTCTTGCATGAGTACACTATTCTCCCATCTTCCCTAGTGAACTTTGGGAAGGCAGCAGCTCGAGCAGGACGTAACACAGCTTGCCTTCCGCGCTGTCTCTCGGAACAATCTCTGGCTAAATGTCCAGTCTGTCTACAGTGGTAGCAAATGGTTGACTGGTCGGTAGATGCCGTGAGTGCCGATTTCACTTTCTTCACTTCCAGGCAGCGACTTGGGAAGTGTCCCTTCTTACGACACTTAAAACAGAAAATCTCGGATCGAAAGCGCTTGCCCTCCTTCTTTTTCCCTTTCCATCTCTTTCCGCACATGGCTGCATAATGCCCCTTTTCCTGACACCGATAACAAATGACATGGTCATAAGGACCCGGTTCTGCCCTTTCTCTCCACAGCCTCTCTTGTTCCTCAATTGCTTCCTCCCGTTCCTTACGGGCCAGTGCTCTTCGTGCCCGACGGGCTGCTTTCTGCTCTTCAGATTTTGCCATTTACCAAAATATTTTCCTATCATTCAATGAGTCCAAAATCAACAAGATAGAAGTTCAAAAATTTACGGGGAAATTTAAATCAAAGGAAATTTCAAAATAAAAGGAAAGGACTCGCACCAAGATGAGATAATTAATATTCAAAAAGAAGACGGATACTCATATAAGAATATAAATAGGGAGAGGCCAAGACGAATTTCAGAACAAAGATAGCAATTCAAATTATAGGAACTCTAATCAACAAGAATTCTGATTCGAAGATAGGCCCGAACGAAAGTGATTCTGTAAATAAATTTACAATATATGCTAAGTTTCGCCTAGAGCCAAAGCTCTGATACCAACTGTAACGACCCGCTATTTTGGACCATTCAAATCGACAATAATCCACACATGTCGGACTTGAAAAATTCAAAATACCGAATTGTTAATTTAAATTTGGCAAAACTCAGCATATACAGTAAATAAATCAATCACAGATCACAGACACAGAGTAATACAATAATGCGCAGCGGAATAGATAAAATAGTAGTTCATGAAGCTACTATATAAACATCAGAGTTAAAATAAAATACAACAGAATATCTCAAATGTAGTGAAGTCTCCAGTATGAATAGATGACTTCTCCGAACAAATCAACTAGAAGAGCTGAAAGCTGAGGCGATAGTTGGATCTCCAAAGGAAGCTCCAAACTCCAAGGGTGAGTCTCAAATACTGTATCACTCGGTCTGACCCGAGCGTAAAGCAAAACACAAAACACTCGAGTCAGGATTAACATTCTTATATCAATAAATCCAACTCAAGTGAAATATCAACTGAAATACAAGTAACTTAAAGGATGTTTGGGATAACCATCCTCTAAGGATCTTCAGAACTATCTACGAGGTGGAAATATACACTATAACACCGTGGTCATTCCAAATTAATTTATACTTCAAAACCAAAATATCATTTCATTTCAAATATATCTATTTTCCAAAATAGTATATATATATAGGTTAAATAATTTAAAATCAAAGTATTTAATTTCCTCAAGTTTGGCAAATCGATTCAAATCAACTTCAAATTCCAGATTCAAATTTATTCAAAGCTCAATTCATCAATTTAATTCAGTTCTAAATATACCATTTAAATTTTCAATATATTTCAAAGCTTTAATCCTCAACATTTTCCAAAGTTAGATTTAACGGTTTCATATAGCTCTTGATTTAACTTCATTATTATTTAATCAGGGAATATTCACTTAATAAACTCAATATCATCTAACTAGCCTTACATTTCATTTTTACTAATTATTTTCTTAAATTTATTTAAGCAAGAATTTTTCATTAAATTATTTAAATAAACCCAAGTTATAAATCATATCTTAAATCTCAATTTCAATAAGTTTCAAATTGGTTTAATTAATAAATTATCTTTCCAACCTTAACTTATTCAAATTATTACCAAAATCTATTTTGAAAATATAATTTTTTTATACTTAAACATCTCATAAGTATTAATCCATCCTAATTTAAATTAAATAATTTAAGGCTCAAACATTTATAAAACCATATATTTCTTTCCGAAACCATAGAATTCATTTTCGAAATATTTATATATATGGACCAACGGTGTCTGTATATATACATCATATGGTTAAGTGATACGGATATTTATCATTTCAATCCGAAATTTAAATATATACGGGTAGATATCATTTCGACCCGTAATCCCAATTTCAATTCAATTGAAAATCGCTTGGGTTTATCATTTCAACCCATAACGATTTTCTCCTATTCTAAAGTCCGTTCGGGTATGTATCATTTCAACCCATAGTGAATTCTATACTAACAGGGAACTTGCAGAGGGATAACAGATAATATAAAATAAAACAACAGGCATATATCATCAATAAATAACGGATACGGGTGTTAGATGTCACAGGTGAACAGTTATGGATAATAGCATATATATAACAATGTAAATAACTACAGCAGCATATTTCAATTGTCGTTTCAATTGAAATCAAATTTAATAAATAAAAGAGTGTTAATCGTGAGTGATTACTCACCTTTCGAGGCTAGATAGGTTTGACCGATGAACCGAGTTACGATTCCAAGCACAGAGTGAGGTAGGCACAAATTTGACGAAGAAAACGAGCACGATGGACAAAGCTGATAAATAGAAATTTACGAAGTCAAATCAGAACGAAATCGATGAAGAAAATGGATATAAGTGAACTTATATAACTATATATAACGATATACATATCCTATATTCAACCACATATTAAAATTTTAAATATATATTTATTTCAAAATACATTGTTTAAATCAAAACACATAAATAAATCAAACATAATTATAAAGTCAATACCTTATCGAAATCAATAAAACTACAACAAAGCTTTATAACTCATATATACAATTATATATATAACTAGCTGAAACCTATATATCTATACTAGCTAGGCAAACAAATGCATGCTAGATATATTTTATAAAAAAAAAATGGACTCACACATATTCTACAATACACGCAACACATAAAACAAAACTATGATTTAGTAAACAAATTTATGAAATCAGCTTATACAAATAAATCTATGCCACCTATATAGCCTTATATATATAAACAAATCTTAAAATCTTTATAAACAAATAAAAGCCATGTATATATACGGGCATGTAGCCTTACAACATGGTGCGCGATTAATCAATACAGGCATGCCTATATACATATTATTAACTGATCTATGTAATACGTACAGTAACTTTTTATAACTAAACAAGTAGACACATATGAAGAAAATCTTGTATGCTTCGAATATAAACTAACTGTAAACTATGCGTCTTCCCTACATATGCAGAAATATACGCAAACTATAATTTATATTATAAAGAAAACTAATTTAAGTTAATATATATGTTACGTAAACTATATTTATATATACCCAATACCTAAAAACCTGTACTCGGCTAACAAAGAGGAGGCAAAGCTCGAAGGGTGGTGGCCAGAGGCTGCCGAGGGGAGGAGGAAAGTCAGGTGGTGAGGCGGTGGCTGTTGGTTGAGGCTGAGGTGGCGTAGGAGCTGCAGATCGGAGGTAAAGGCGGGGTCGGGCTTGTTGGGTTAGGCGTGGTGGAGGCCGTGGAGGCGCTGCCGTGGTGTGTGAGGCTCAAGGGAGTGGAGGCTTCTCGTGGTGGATGGAAAAGGCTGAGGGAGGAAGAAAGATCTGAGCTACCGAAATATAAGTAGAAAAATTGGATTTTTATTGTAGAGATGTTTTACAAATTCAACTGTTATGATGATTCAAAATGAACGGTAGGAATAGAATGGTCGCCCCTCCTTTGATTTAGCCGAAAATAATTTAAAGCAATTTATAGTTTCTAAACCGATGGAAATAAAGGCAGTCATCAATTCATTGAAAAGATAGAAAGGTAACAACTGATAATAAATGCCTCCAGCCATTTGAAATTTGAAAGGAAATCAAAAAGGGTACTAATACGACGTACGTTTTCATTGCTTTCGTCGTATACCAAATCTCAAAACATAGAAATAAATATACCGCAGAGATCAGCATGACGAGACGATCAAAACGGTATACAGATATTTGTGGTACGATCATCCGATCAAAAGTCGATACGGACACTGATATACGTTGTTATTCGGTACGGAAAAATCCAAACGAAGCTAGAAACGTCCGAATTTCGCGAAACGAATTTCGCAGTCAGATTCAGAATGCTCTAAATAAATTTTCTCCTGTTGACATATTTTGGTTTCGGAAAACTTTTAAATTCACTTTTATTAACCGGTTTGATTTGAAATGAAATTTCATAGAAAAATAAACTTCAATATTATCAGATGAAAATTTACCAGTTGCTATATTAAAATAGACGTATTCCAAATAGTAAATTTTTATTTTCAAATTTTATTGTTTAAAATTTCACAAATTTTCAGTTAAAAATACTTTTAAAAACCATTAAATTTTTCGGGTCGTTACAGAGATGATTTTATAAATAAACTTAAATCATTCCAAAACTCTATATATATAATAAGTATTTAAGAATAATAATTTATTTTTAAAACATGTTCAAATAATTGTTTGAAATATCAAACACTTTTTTAATAAAATATTAATAACTCATTTCCAATCCATCTTCAATTTAACTAATCAATTTGCAAAGCTTGTTATAAAAATTAGAATTTATTTCAATAAAAATTTACATTTGAATAACCCACTTTCTGAAATATTCCAATACTCACTAGTTTAAAATTTCATAGTTTAATAAATAAAATTTCCCTTTTGAAAACAAACTTAACTTCTAAATAAAAATATATTTTTAGAATCTCAATAACCAATTTCAATTTATAAATCCCTTTTGATTCATAACACATCGATCCTTTTCCAATTCCTTAGCCATTTCACTTTCCAAAAATAGACTCTACTATTTTTTTCCCAAAAACTATTTTCATATCTTTATATAAATTCACAGTGTGAAATTTATATCCCCAATTTATCATTGATATCATTTCCCTTATTTATAAACATTGTTTATAAATTTATAACTCATCTGGGTTTACTTATTTATAAAATAATATCATTTATAAAATTTTATTTTATAAATCCATTTCTTTATAAATTCCATTTATTTTTCAAATATATTTTGAATATCGATTTTAAAACCCCTTATCCCTATTATTTTTTTAAATATCATTTTAAATTCCAGTTTTTAAAAATCCTTATATAATTTATTTTAAAATCTCTGTTTAAAATATTTTACAAATAGTTAAGTAAAATTCCAGAATCAAATTATTATTTTATCTAACTCAACTTCCTTTAAAATAATCCAAACTCCAATATACATATTTTTATATCCAAATTCTCCTTTAAATTCCTTCAAATTCAAAATAATATTTTTGGTAATTAAAATACCAAATTAAGGCCAGTGCTACTATAGCATCCAAAGATTCAATCCCAACTAAAACTATGTCAGATTTATTTACTCACAACATATATCAAAATATATATGAACAATTAATATATTTTTGAGGAATCCAGTTGGATCCCTACAACCTGTTTTCCTACTTCCACAGATGTTAGATAATATAAAAATACCAATCCTACTTCGAGGGGGATATCGCGGTATGTAGGCTCATCCGCTATTATGCAGGGCGCATAGGGTCTTATCCGCTAAAATATGCAGGAATATATCTAACTACCAATATATATACTACTATATATATAATATATCATTCAACAGATAATAACTTATAAGTTCAACTAAGCATCCAATAATTTATTATAACTATTTAAAATTAAATTCGGCAATCCAAATGTGTGAGAATTTCTCACCTTGACTTTTATTTGCAAACCATTCCCATCTCGACTTGTTTTCACAATTTTTAGACCTCGTATAAATGAATTATGAATTTATTAACATTTAAAATAATTAAAACTATCATTAACATACTTAATCTAAATTTAAATTTTAAATTAACAAACCTATCACTTGACTGATTTCACAACCTAGAACGCGACCTCATCTCACCTCGGCCTTCAGTGCTTGAGCACGAGCTCCAATCTCCACAGTAGCCTATCGAGAATCCCTCTTCGATGCTTCCAACCTCTACCCAGCACAACCCCAAACTGTCGAACACGATAGTAGCAGCCGTATCTTCCATCACCCACTACAATTCGGCGTCGAGATTCACCTCAATAGTCGCCACCACCGTTGCTGCCTAACTCGCACACCCCTGAACGCCACAATCGTGCCCACAAAACCCTAGCATCGAAACCATACGCGACTTCCTCCAAGCGACGCCACCTAGACACCATCGACGACCACCACTTCCCTGCCCCTACTCCACGAACACGCGACCAAGCATGAGCTCGAACACAACCCATCTTCTCCTCCCCCTCGCATCCGCGTGCCTCTTCTCCTCTATCGGCATCGCGATTTCGAATTGATTTCTTATTTTTAAGTGAGGAACGAATTCGATTCTGAAAGGAAGAAAAGGTGGAGAGATGTGATTTTTTGAATAGAAAGGATTGAAAGGAATCTCGATTTAACGAGAAAAGAAAGGGTAGGTCGACTTTGAATAGGATGGCTTAACTATTCATTGATTTTACTTTTATTATTATTATTTTCAAAATATCTCAAATCACATACCGTGAAATCTCAACCTCTTATTGACGCATGTCGCCTGGCATTGCTAATGTTATAATGCTATTCCGAACTCAGTGGAATGAGTCTCGAGGTCTAATTCGATCGTATGTGGAAGATAGCTTTTTAAATCGGCTATTTGAATTAAATTAAATTATTTCTAGGTGTTTTCAGATCGTACGATCAAACGATAAATCCAAACGCTACGAAATTTGAAATCCGATAATAATAAATTATTATGGATCTAATTGAACTAGTTTCATCAAAATCCAAGACTGTGCCCTGGATCGCTGTTTTAACGCGTCGATTAAATCGATGATTCCCAAAATTTACGAAATCGCCTAAAATTTTCAGTTTTAAAATCTTATTAACTAAATTATAATTCCAAATCCAATATTTAAACCATTTAAATATTCAAAATTAAACATCTAAAAATCCGGGTCGTTACAATTTATTTATTTAATAATTTAATTAAAAGTAATTATTACTTAATTAGTAATTAAGTAAGTGGTTATGGTTTAAGTAACACCTAAGGAAGGTTAATGATTACTTAGTGATTAATAAAAAATTTAATTAGTGGTGATGAAGTTAAGTAGTAATTAAATGGTTAATTATTATTTAATTAAGTTAAGTAGGTTAATTAATTATTATTTATTTAACTGATTATTTAATTAATTTTTAATTAATTAAGGTTTAACTAATAATGAATTGTTTAAACCTTAACTAAGATACATTAGGAAGTTCATTAAGTTAATTAAAATTTAATTATCAGTTAATCTTGATTTAATTAAGATATAATTAGGGTTTAAGCTAATTGAATATACTTTAATCTTTTCAAAGCTATTTTTAAACTTAATCAGTTATGTTTTAGATCAGATTTCTTTTTAAGGTTAATTGATTCCAAATCAAAGGATCTTTCGTCTAGACCATTAAGCAGCCAAATGAATTAAAGTAGTGATTATAAAACGTTGAAACATTTTATGGGAAGTAAGTTGACTTGTGTTTAGCACAAATGTTGAATATCGGTAAGGTCATAAACACAAGGAAGTTAATATCAATAAGCGAGTCATGGAAACTTAAGCATATAAAATACACTTCTATATGTACATTTTTCATCGATAATGGATGTATCTATATTTGTAACTTGGACATCTACCTATGATTGATTGTATGTTATGTGTGAATCCCTTACATATCTGATATTAGGAAATACCCACGATATAACTTGGATAAGTAAACCCAAATTTAATGATCCATTTTAGTCATTAAGCCTCTATTTGGTTTTGGAAAGTTAATATTTCATTTTCTTTTAAATTGGTCCTCCAGGTTATTCTATTTTGAACAAGATATTTGAAGAATGATTTGACAATTGTTTTGAATATTATATAAAGAAGTTTATGAATAATTTTAGGGTATTCATAAAAGGAGTTTTAGAAATAGTTTTGAATGTTTATAAAAAGATTTTATAAATGATTTTGGATGTCTATAATGGGAAGTTTTATACAAGGTTTGAAAGTTTATAAAGAAGTTTATATAACCGAGATTGAATATTTATAAAGATTCTCCTAAATGAGTATGGAGGTTGATAAATGTTTTGTAAACGAGTTTAGGTTTAAGCAAAAAGGATTTCATGGGTAAGGGAAATTTATAAAAGGATTTATTGAAGATAATTACAATAGGAATATGAGATTTGGATTTCTCGAGGTTGTCCTTTTAAAAAATGGTGGTATGGAACATCCGTTCCACACTTAACATCGAAGGAATAGTGCTTAGAGTTATCCTTTTCTCCAATTTAAATAATGTAGTTAAATCCGTTTCAGAGATTTGGAAATGGGAAAACTTATAAATGTTTTGTGAATATACTTATGTAAAGGAGATAAGTATATGAATGTTGATAAATTTTTGGGAAAGGAGATTTATAAATGAAAATGGTTTTGAGGCTTAATGATTGCTTTGGGTAATTAAATCTCTAGATTTTGTTGTTGTCATTCGATAGTTAAATAACTAACTATCAAATTTGGCCTAATTTGGCTTGGGAAGTATGAATGTAAAATTCTAGTTTCCGATAAGGACTCGAATACTTACTTCCAAAAGAACCAGGAATGAGTCAACCGAAAATTATCGGTTGTTGGTACGGAGAGACCGGAATCAGATATATATATCTGAAAACCACACCGAACCAACATGTATGTTCGAGTGGAAGACATCTTGATGATGATTGAAGATGGTGCTCTTTGAAGTGCAAGGGCTACTGCTACTAATCCTAAGGGTGATTCCAAAATGGATGTAGTAGAGTTAGTGCCTCCAGTTTCGTTTAGACCCAAAACGAATTTGTATGGTGAATGTTGGCATTACATTAACGCCTGGAGGGCAGTGTTAGCATTACAAGATGGATTGCTATTCAAAAAGGTAAAATGTAGCCTCAAGCCTCATCAACCAGGAATGACTAAAACACGGGATATGCAGCAGGGCTATGTGGGTCGCACCCATTAAGGTATATCATCACCCTTCTAGATATATACACAATCATCAATGAATACGTGTACGTGGAAGCGCTCGGTTAAAGGTTGCAAAGCAATCGGGATGATGATATATTCAGTACTATCCAGCAATGGGTAGGCTGGTCCTGTGTTGGCAGGGGTGGTTAGGTACAACCATGGTACATTTTTCTAGAGGTGTACTGTGGCAGGAGGTATCCCAGTGGCCCAGTCATTTGTTGGAATCCAATCTCCAATATGTGCCTTACGTTTTAGATTATAGAGCCTAGTATGTTGGAATGTGAGATGCAAGCATTTCAGCTATTTTTTCTATTTACTTTAAACCTAGACACTAATATAATATCGCTGGATTTTTATATAAAATGTTTTGGTTATCGTAAGGTAAAAACCCGTCCATTTTTATGTGCGGTGTGGTCTTACGAGATACCCTTTGTTTGAAAAGTTTTCAAATATAGAGATCAGTTCGGTTGTTACTTGTTATCGAGTTTTACTCACGCTGGTTTACCAGACTGACCCGGGAGTTATTCCATTTAATGCTTGGGTCAGACCACGCATGTTTTTCCCAGGTTTGGCTAGATACTTTGGAGCCGGTGAGGAGCTGGATAGGCAAAACGTATTCACGTATTTTTACTTCCGCTGTATTATAAAGTGTGTATGTTTGTTAATGTGAGGACAGGTTTCTATAACTATCCAAAAATTTAGGATAAGTCTAATGTACTCTGATGTTGTATATATGAATAAAGATGTTTCCTTTCTGTAAAGATCATGGTCGTATTATACATTATTCGCTGCATTGTGAGACTCTGTGTTGTTTTAGTTCTCTCTATCTTCTACCTTCTTCTTTCACCCTAACAGATCGGTATTTCCGGCACTTAAATGTGCGGCATGTAATATAGTGGACATATTAGTGTCGATTTTTGAGGGTCGAAAATCCGGTTCATTACATAATGAATCATAAATTTGAACATTGAATCAAATCTCCTAGATTCCAAAATCAGCCTCTAGATGTTGCAAGGATCAAGAGACAAGAACCACTTTGAATTTATTTGTTTTGTTTTAAGATTTTTTTTTTTTCATGAAGGCCATTATGGAAGATGAGGAAGCTTAAGAAACAAAGAAGGAAATATTGTTTGTTTAAAACAAAACGTGAATGAGGATGAGAGAGAGAATATGTTTTAAAAGAAAACATTAAAACCTTTTTCAATTTCCTCCTTTAAAACCTTCCTTATATAATTCCAATGTTAAATCACCAAATTCTCTTCCATCCTATTCATATATTCAGCGGAATAAAATGAAGAGAAAATGACAAAATTTATTTTATAAATGATATTTAAGTGATTCATAAAAAGGAGATTTCTTTCCTTTTTTTAATTCCTCCTTTAGATTTTCAAATCATATTTGAAACCTATCCCTTTTTTCATCATCCATGTAGGCCTCAATGAGAAATTCCAAAAAACACTTAGCAACTAATCTATTTAAATCCAATTTAAATATTTTATTGATATCGAATATCAATACGCGCGGTTATAACTATTATAGACGCAAGTACTAATTCAAACAAATCAAATGAAGTTTAATAATTAATATTTCATAAATATTAATTAATTTACAAAAATTTATAAATTAATTAAATAGTATGGTTCATTCATAGTATTCATCATTACGGTTATGCGACTCAGAGGCGTAAATTTAGTCAGCGATTAATATCGAACTATTCGAATATTAATGTTCACACGTTACTTAGCAAGTGGTGTGGCATTTTGGCTGAATTTATCGCTTACACATCTTTTGGTAAAATCCAATTTTACTTATTATAAGCGGTACCTGATAGTGACAATTATTTACACTAATTCTCTTCGTCAAAACTATATCACTTTGGATTTAGGGAATTTGGTAATGGTGAAAATTCCAATATCATCCGTATTCAACCTTATATTCCAAACACAAAGTCCTTGGTTCAACAATAACAATTATTATTAACCGAACTGCTCTGGCCAGAGACTTTGACTTTGAGTTGACATTAGTTGACTGTGATACTAACCTCATATAACTAAGGAGACAAATCCTCTCTTGAATAGTGTTTCACTTCCAATGATTTCACTCGACCCAACTATAGTCATTCGATGGACATCGTGCCACGATTTAACAATAATCAATAGTATTCTCAAGTCGAGAGAATCGTGTAACTTAGCACATCGATATTCTCTGCTTGACCTTAGTTATATTAACCAACAGAAAACATCGAGTCAGTCATTCCAGAGTTATCTAATAACTATCAGTATGTAACCCCTTGGTGCCCTGGCAGTCATGAGTAATACACTACCCAACATTTGGACAGCTTTACATACTCTAGTTTCAACAGATGTATCGATATCTAGTCTCGATACATCTCGACTAGGAATATTTAAAATGGAATATTTATTTTCATTGTGATAAATTACTCACGGTTACAACACTTTGTAACTACTATCACAAAACATACCATTTATGGATTTTCTTTTAAATATACTTTTAATTAAATTGATTAATTAATATAACCACGTTATATCAAGTATATAACATAATGGAAATACCTTTATTTTGAACAAGATTGGTCAACGAGTTGGATATATGTAACAAACTACATAATTATCTTTGGGGCATACCCCCAACTTCATTAATTGGGAATGCCCCAAAATGATTTACAAGGGCACCTTATTAAAATGTTTAATGCAAAACATGTAAGATGGATTCCTTATGCATTGGCAATAGTAATTATCATGCATGTTTGTTGTCTACGATATCGTGATTTGTTTATGTGTTTAATACATGAAGCAAATATCAAATCGAAATTGATATCACTAAATGGTAGTTTGGAGTATTCTCGTGTATTTATGAATTACTAGAGAATTGTTTACAGAAACAACGCACTCTATATGAAGGAGTGTTCAGATTAAAACTTTCATAAGTGATATTGAGTATAATATGTCAATAATAAATTCAAGGTAAAATCTTTAAATTTGAAATGTTACAAATGAAAAACTGTGGCTAATTTAATGAAAATGCTAAGGACGTTTCCTTGTATAGTGCCGTAATAAAACAATGTATATAAATAAAAATGCATAAATTTATAACTTTATATTTATAACCGAGTTGAGGGTAATACCAAATATTGAGAATCTCGTAACATTGTTATATGATAACAATGTCATAATATAGTTCATAACGAAATTAGAGCTTATTGGAAGTCGAGAGACATACTCCGAATTGTTCCACATGCTAAAGATATTTTATTAGCATCGCTAATGGTTGATTGATTGAGTAGATAATTGAAATATGATATCACACCCGTTCACTCAAGGACTGACCCAATTGGTTTTAAGAAAACAATTGGAGAAGTTGGAATAAAATTCTATAATTGACCCTAAGTACAAGTGGGAGATTGATAGAGCTAGGGGTATACGATAGGGGCAATTATGTAATTTGTTATATATATCAAACTCGATAACCAATCTTGTTTGAAATAAATTGTTTTCTTTCTTTCTATTGTATACTTGATATAATTTGTTATATTAATTAATTAATTTAATTAAAAATAAATTTAATAGAAAATCCATAAATGGTATGTTTTGTGATAGTAGTTACAATGAGTTGTAACCATGTGTAATTTATCACAATGATAATAAATATACCATTTAAATGTTTTTAGTCAAGGTGCATCAAGATTGGATATCGATGTATACGTTAAGACTAGAGTACGTAACGCTTTCCAAATGTTAGACAGTATATTACTCATAAATGTTAGGAGCACCAAGAGGTTACATACCGATAGTTGTTTAATAATTATGAAATGACTTACTCAATAATTTTCTTTTAGTTAATAAAACTAAGTCAAACAAAAAATAGTAATATATACGGGCATGTTATATCTTGCATGGATTATTATGTTACATATGCACACACATACATTTATGTATATGATACATATATGTATTTTTATATTTAATTGAATATAAATTAAATAAAATAGTATATATTTTATAAATTTAAATAAATTAAGAGATTTTATTTAAATAAAATTTAGAAATGCTCTAAATAAATTAGACCTCATAGGCCCAATATTGATCCAATAGGGTAATTTTTTTGAAATTCATGCATAACTTCTGCTGCTGGCTAGCCCAGTTCCAACAGGTATTTCATAAGAAGAACATTATTCCATAAGTCAATATCACTCAGTATAATATATTGAAGATTATGAATCTTCAATATAATGTTGTCCCCTATCATTTATATATTAATAGATTACTTGCATACTCTTTAGTTGTTGAGCTTTTCTCAAGCTAAAGATGTTATGTATAGTTCTATAAATATATTGAATAGACGAGGTAAGATAATTGCATGTATTTATTGAGGTTTCCTCAAGGTATATGCTTTATACTTAGGCCGTTGTGAAATGATAGTTCCGAGTAAATAACCCTACTTTACTTGTTGAGGTTTTCTCATGATAAAGGTGGGGTTAGGATAAGAAACCACGAGTTTGGAGTTATATGTGATACAACCGATAAATAGTTATCCATCGTATGTGGGCCTATGATTTGTTGATATTTTCTCAAGGTCAAAATCCCAAGGCATACGAGTCCTAATACCCATTAGTGAAGTAGAAAGACTTCTTTGTTTCGGTTAGGGTTTGGTGAAACATAAAAGACTTGTTGGAGCCCTATTAGAAAAACGAAATGATAACATTTAACCTTTTGAATACTGTAAGAACATATGCTATATAATGTTATAATAAACCACATTGATAAATTTGTGCATTTAATATGATTGATAGAACATTTATCAATGAAAATATACAAATGAACTAAATTGAAGATTACCAAATAAAAATATAACATATACTTACTAATAAATGATTATTGCATGTTAACGTTTCAATACTCATGTAAGCATCTGATTTTACAACTACTGGATACATTCATAATCAGTCGTTAACGTGTTTATTTGGTCGAGACCATGTATTTAATTCTATGAGTTCCGAATTCAAAAGCAATACAATACTATGGATATTTGATCCAAATACAATCGCATATAATTGTTATATGGTGAATGGTCACCGGTTGTAATGTACAATATTTCGATGAAATTAGTTCATTCGAAATAAGTAAATAAACTATAGTATGAGATCGAGTATCCAATTTAATTGATTACAATAAAAGATCATATTGTGCTAAATGCAAAACAAGACCAAAACTATAATATAGTTCTAAGAACTCAATCGCTGAAATGTTAGTATGATTGGTTTACATAAGGTGCTTCATGTTTTATGTCCTTAAATGCTAAGGATGATCGAGTGCACTTTTGTAAAGAGTTCGTTATGATAGTGTAGTAAGGTCTTTCTTTTGAATGCTTCAACCATTTATAAAAAACGAACATACAAGAGTATCGTGATTTAAGGTACGGTTGGGATGAAGAGAGTGGACGGTCACTTCTGCTTCATATAGAAACATCGAAAATGAAAATTGTAAAATAATAATTGATACTTAATATTGGAATAAGAAATATGATTTCTATTCTGAAATGTATTTTCATATAGAAAATTGTTTTCTAATAGATTTATTTCTTTGAGTTCAAACATAAAAACCATTTTAAACCGTCTTTATTCATGTTAAAAGAGGTTTAATTATGTCATAACACTTTTATAATTCATAAAAGAAAGTGATTTCTTCGTGTAAATTCAATGTGTATTTACCATGAATTATTTCCATAACCAAGTAAACATATTATCGCATCCAAAACATGATGATCAAATATAGAACACACTCATAGAAAACATATCATATCATCACATGATTTATAAAATAAACTAGTAGAGTTTCTCACAATCAATTTCCACTTAACCAAACTTTTTCCGAAGCTTCCTGAATTGATTCTGGCGGCACTCGAGCAGCACTTCATTCTCTTTTCTTTGCCCCGAAGCCTCTGGATCTCCACCTTGCCTCTAGGGGAGCTCAACCATGCCTTGGAAATGGGTGGAGCTCGGCCATCACGGTGGTGCTTAGGGGGGCCGTGCACTTATAGAGAGGAGGGGAGTGTTTTTGACTTGGTTTTGAAGTGGATTGACTTTGTTTGCATATGAAACTATTTTACTTTCTTATTCCCATTATTTTTCTTCATTACTTCTCAAATATAAGAATGCCATTAAAGAGCATTAAGGAGCTCAAGAAGGAGGAGGAAGAAGAGTTTTGGTATGAAAATTATGAAGCTTTAGAGTGGGTATTTATAGGAAAATTTTGCAAAATTTCTACAACACATTATGAGCCATCACCTAACCCATGTGCACCCCATTCCATCACTTTGGCCGAATCCACACCCCCCTATGGGCTTTGTCCACTTGTATCAAGATGTGTGAGTTTGTTTTTATTTGCTTAGCTTAAGGATGAAGTAATGTGGAATATCTTAGATATTTTAGGTGTATATGTCTGTGTGTGTGTGTATGTATGTGTACTTGCATGTACATGTGCATGTACGATATGTATACATGTGCACAAGACACAAAAACAGGGTTACAATGACTTTAAACAACTTTCATTCGTTAAACCGTTGTGAATCCGTAATCCGATTTCCGGTCATATTTTTTCTTATCTGTTAGACTATATATATTTGTAAACAAATCTTGAAAATATATTTCTTATCGTCTTAGAATAATTAAAATGTGCTCATTTGAATTAATAAACCATATAAATCAATATTCAAACACGTTAAAATGCCAAAGTGCGACGAAATTTGCATATCTTTATAAAACAAGTTTATACATTTTAGAACTATTACAAATCAATTATTATAACTATATAATAATTAAAATGGATTATTCATCATTTAAAAAAATTATTTGGATATTTAAGTGCCTAAAATTCCAAAATTTTCCTTATATGCTCATTTATGAAAATGATGACGTCATAATTATTTTATTTCCGAAATTGAAAAATTATTTTTATTATCTATTTTTGTTTAAATAGTTAAATAAGTGTATGTAAAAAAAATCATTCATGCCTTCTGATGTTAAAAAAGCTTTTTATCGATAAAACGATTTCTGTCATATCATCGATATTTTTCCAAAGAATTTATTTTTGTAAACATTTTTCTAAAACAAAATCACCATTATTATTTATTACATAAAACATGATTATTTATGTTTAATAAACCTATATTTGAATATTTAAAATTAATTAAATATTCTAAATCAAAGTGATAAAATTACGGGTCGTTACATTCTTCCCCCCAAAGAATTTCTTCCCCGAAATTTAACCACAACCCAAAACCCAAAAGAGTTTACCCAAAATATTATATTTAAACTCAATTCTGAATGATATACCCAGATTATTCGTAATATCTGATTCGATCTTTTACTCAAATACACAACTTTATTTTCGAACTAGTATTGATCCTCGATCCTCTAGTGCGAACTCTGATCATGCTTTTTAATCAGAAACCCTCGCATCCCTTACATAGCTCTCAACTATGATAGAAAACGCAAGTATCCAACCACAAATTCTCATCAATTTTGTCATCAAGAATCGAGTGATAAACCCTTTTTTGGATCAGTGTAAACACCTCAAAGTTTCATACTCAAATCCTAAATCAGAATCGTGCGATGAAATGATCTATGTACCTCATACATACTTATTTATATCAAATTCCTTTTTCAAATTTATTTATGAAAAAATTTCATAAAACTTTTATCTTTTATCAAAACATTTTTATAAAGATGCTTCTTTATATATAATTACTTAAAAAAATTATTCACCAAAAATTTCTATCTTCTTTCCAAAGAATCCATTTCAATTTCAATACTTAGAAAATACCTTTATATACTTAAATCAGTAAAAATCTTTGAGGAAAGCTTAATATTTTCCAAAATACAATTTATTGGGTCAAAACGAATGTTGCGTAAAATATCATTACAACAACCCAAAAAAATTAGTATAGGGATCTGATTAATTATACTTAATACTAATCTCGATGTCAAACTTAAACTATTTATTTGTTAAAAATGAAGGCAATTAAGTTGGGGTTCCATTACCTCTCAGACCTTGAATGGATGACATTCTTAACTTAAAATTAGATATAAGTTACCTAACTCGAATCTTAACATCAAATATTGGATATGTATAAATCTCGTATGCTATATAAAATATCTCCTTTCGGAAATCACTTATTATAACAACAGTGTTATAGTCTATGTCTTCCTAACTTTCCTAAAAACATTTACAACAATGATGTCGAATTCCATGTTTATTCCACTTAAGCCCTTTTTCAAAATTATTTATGAAAACATTTCATAAAATCCCATCCAAATGTTTTAAACCTTTTTGTATATCCCAAATATTTTTAACCCACATTTAGAAGATATCTTAAAAGCTATTCTTCTTATTTAAATACTCTTTTTTAAAGGTTTCACAAAAACACAGCTTTTAGTAAAACAGGCTTTACTAAAATCTTCTACCAAGTTTAACTTATCAGAATCTCATTTATCAAAACACTTATTTGTTAAAACACTCGTTTTTTAAAATAACTTCTATTTTGAATCAACTTTCTTAAGAATTCAAACACCAATTTTATTATTTCAAAATATCATTATATATCTTTGATTCCTTAAATTATAATAAACTCCTTATATTAGAATATACTATCTTTAACCAATATTAAATATAAACACATTGATAAAAATTAACAATCACTAATTAATCTATCAATTAATGATTCACATCATCTTTTTAACTTTAGAAAATTATATAGATCAAGTAACTCAAAAATGATTCCAAGGAACTGGGTACTACCAATAGTATCGCATATTCCCTTAACAAGAAGGGGAACAGTTAAGAGAAGTGTTTACCATTCGAACACATCTCCTGCCCATTTATAGTTACTTTCGAGCTACTCAAACTAGTTAATTATCAGATTCTTTTCAAAAATATTGGAATTTTAAATTCTCAAAAATCTCTTTATAAAACATGTTTTATAAATCCAATTTATAAAATCATTTATTTTTATCAAACATTCATAAAATCATTTATCTTGAATTAATTTCTTTAACCTTAAACCAATATTATTTATTGAACACCAAATAGTCAAATTGTGAAACTAAGTTCACGAGGTGTTCATATTTAAACTTTTAAATTAAACAACCAATCTGTGGCGCCCCACCTCTATACTCACACTAACTAAGGACACTACTAGGTAATGCCGTCAATTAGTACAAAGAATAAGGCTGTTGAGGAGTGACCAACTATATAATTGATTTGATCGAGAACCGATATGCCAGATAGTATGTCATGCATTTCATTTCAAGAGGAAATCCGACATATCCAATCCAAACTCAAATCTACTACACAGTGGCTAAGTGGCCTTCGGAATCAATATAAAATAAGCACAACACAAAATCAGTCACAGATATTTATATCACTAAGGCGGAAACATATATGAATATAACACATAGAAATGAACATCATAGTAGTGATCATACAAGATCCACTACAAGCCAAAAGAATAGGTACACTACAGAAAAGAATAAGTATACATCAAAGAGTCACTATCTCGTATACATGAAAGACAAAAACTACTAAGCTAAAGTAGTTAGCTAAAAGTCAGAAGATAGTCTCTGCTAAGAAGTCAAGTAGAAGCACCTGAAACACTTCAGTCTTACCCGAGTATTATTTACGAAGAAAAATAATAAACGGATCAGTCTAGCTATAATTATCATGTAAGATGAGATAGGATAAGAGATATGACAAAAATATATGATAACAATAATACCATGTTGTGACAAGTATATATTTGATAACAATGAAAATCATACAATATCTCAAGTCTCCTCAAATACCCAAAAAAAATATCATATTATTTAGCTTATTCACCAAACCTCAAATATTGACAAAACATACCAATGCAAATCGGAAAAATTGGTGAAACATGAATTCCAAAAATCCATAATTAAAAATCCAGAAAACATAAAAGGGGTAGGCCTATCACCATGGGAGCACGAAAACTCACCAACACATGTCTCATAAACGGGACGCTATCCCATAGGTCGCTAACCCATAAAAATACGGGGTATAGTCCCCCCTTGTGGACGAATGAGACGAACATCGACGCACCTAAAGAGATACGCCCCTTGCACAGACTCATTGAGCCGAACAACGACGCACCTAAAAAGATACGCCCCATGCACAGACTCTATTCTTGAGCCGAACATCGACGCACCTAAAAAGATACACCCCATGCACAGACTCATTGAGCCGAACATCGACGCACCTAAAAAGATATGCCCCATGCACAGACTCATTGCTCCACGAACGGTCAAAAGACCAAGGGTCGCTACCCCACCAAATTGAGTCAAAACTCCACGGAACGGGGTATAGTCCCCCACGCGGACAAAGAGACATCGCATATCGCTAGTCTAAATCACAAATTGATCATCAGTGATAAAATAGAAGTGTAAATTACACTAAGCTAGTAAATAAATGTGTTTAGCTTCATGTCCCATGTGACGCCCCACCTCTATACTCACACTAGCCAAGGACACTACAGGGTAATGCCGTCGACTAGCACGAAGAATAAGGCTGTTGAGGAGCGACCATCTGTGCAATTGCTTTGTGCGAGCACCGATATGTCAGATAATTTAACTTACATTTCATTTCGAGAGGAGATCCGACATATCGAATACTAACTCCAAGCTATCACGCAGTGGCTATATGGACTTCGGAAACAAATATAGAAATAAACATAACACAAATCAGTCACAGATATTCATATCACAAAGGCAGAAACAGATATGAATATAACACATAGAAGTGTACATCAAAGTAGTGGTCATACAAGATCCACTACATCACAAAAGAATAGATACAAGTGCTAGACAAAAGAATAAGTATACATCAAGGAGTCTCTATCTCGAATGTATAATAACAAAAACTTCTAAGCTAAAGTAGTTAGCCAAAAGTCAGGTGACGAATCCTGATAAGAAGTCAAGCAGAAGCACCTGAAATACCTCGGTTTGACCCGAGTATTATTTAAGAAGAAAATAATAAACGGATCAGTCTAGCTATAAATATCATATAAAGTGAGATAGGATAAGAGATATGACAAAAACGTATGATAACAACAATGCCATACTGCGACAAGTATACATCAAATAACAACAAAAATCATACAATATACCAAATCATCTCAAACATCCAAAAAGAATCGCATTCTTTAAATTATTCACCAAAAACACAAATAATTGATAAATCTCATCAATGCCTATCATCAAAATCAGTGAAACACAAATTCTAGAAATCATCAACTAGAAATCCAGAAATCACAAAGGGGGGAGGCCTATCACAAACGGGAGCATGAAATCTCACCAACACGTGCATCATAAACGGAACGCTATTCCATGGTCGCTAACAATAAATTTTGAGCCGAAGCTCCACAAACGGCCCAAAGACCATGGGTCGCTACCCCACCAATTTTGAGTTGAAACTCCACAAACGGGGTTTAACCCCCACACAAACAAAGAGACGTTGCACATCGCTAGTCTAAATCACAAAATGATCATCATTGATCGATAAAAAGTGTGAATCACACTAAGCTAGTAAATATAAGAGTTTAACTTTATATCCCATAACCACTGGCTTAACTTAGATATTTACAAACAAATTGGAGATTTCCACTCGAAAATTGTCACAAGAGTTCAATCGAACAAGTCCAAGAATTAACCGACGAACTAAATGCAAGCGTTTCATACCACTTGTTTTGCTAAGCCGTTTAATTAGATTTGTCATACGAATGAGGTAAAGGTTTGTATATACTAATAAATTGGAAAACGGCTTTGAAAACGAGCTTTGTATTAAAAATAGTGTTGAAATCGTTTTGATGAAAAAGTTTGAGTATTTACTACTTGTATAAAAAACCTTTATATTTTAAAGTGACAAATCACAGAAATGATTGTAGAAACAATCAATCACCAAAATCCACATTCGACGACGTGAATTAAAACCATAAAAATCGATACTGAATCCATCAAAATGGATATTCCAAAAAATCCCGAAAAAGAAGTCATCAAAGTCGATAAATGATAACAACAATTTGGATCATCAAAAATCGATTACAAACCGGAAAACCCGCAAAAAACAGCCTAAAATAGGCAAAAAGCAAACTTCACAGATTCAGTCGACTGTTCTGTAGGGTCAGTCGACTGAAACAAGCCTAGAAACTCTCGGATTTCAGGTTCATTCGACTGACTCTGCAGTTTAGTCGACTGATACAGGGACAAAAACATTTTTGTCCCCAGTTCAGTCGACTGACACAGAGCCAGAGAGTTTTCTAGCCCCAGATTCAGTCGACTCACTCTGCAGTTCAATCGACTGAATTGTGGTTTCCAGTATTCTCAGCCTAGCCCCCAAAAGGGGCAAAAATCCAAACGGGAGCGATCGAACAAGAATCGGAGACTAGGGATTTATGCCAAGAGACAACCCAGCCTTATAGGCTCTTCGATACACCCCAACAACGTGTTCAAACATCAAAGATAGAATTTTTAAAGATTTGACTTCAACACACCAAAAATTGGAATATTCATCAAACCAATTCAATTCAAAGGCAAATGGACAAGGAATAGATGTTAGGAATTACTACTGATCAACTATCAAAGATATAGACATAGATGTGAGTTTAAAAACTCACCTTTTAACCCAAAAACAACAAACGAGAAGCTCTAAAGCAAAGAAAAGATCAACTACTCTTCAATTTCAACTCTAGAAGCTCCAATCTAAGATCATAAGCAATATTTCCTAAGTTAGGTTATAGGAAATTTCTGAAATTGGAGAGAGATTGAGATGGAGAAGAAGAAAAGGATGCTTACCTAAGCTTCTCTTTGATGTTGGAGCTAGAATTTGTATTTCCTAATCAATCTAGGGCTTGGAATTCTAATTTCCTTTCTCTTCCCCCATTTTTACTTTAGCTTGAGTGTTAGGAAATGTTACGAAGGAATGAAGAGGAGTGGAGTGGGAGTTAGGGTATTAGATGGGTTGGGTGTTAGGTTATTGGGCTGAAACCCAAACCCAAAGCCCTAAATGAAAATATCAAAATTTCACTCAACTCCAAATATATCGATGTTTATACTCAAAATGGTCGCAAACGCCTTTTGGACTCAATGGAAGTGGTCTCGAGTCCCAATTCGACTGTTTGCAAAAAGTGACATTTCGGACTTAAATCCGACTAACGATGCTATATTTAAATAAAACATTTAAATATACAATCGTAAAATATGCGGGTTGTTACAGACTCCCCTCCTTTAAGAAATTGTGTCCTCGCAATACTTAACAAACACAAAAAGAAGAAATTTTAAAATGAGAAGTTCACCTTAAGGAGCACGAGAGAGTAAGTCCGGATGTGTTCGCTCGATGAATTCTCTAGATTCCCAAGAGCAATCCTTAAGATTTGAGGACCATTGAACTTTCACCAGAGGAACATCTTTATTTCGAAGGCGTTTAACCTCCGTAGCAATGATACGAATATGATGTTGCTCATAGGTCAAATTAGGCGAAACTTCAATTTCTTCAATAACACCGGGCTCAAGAATAGAATCAGAATCTCGAAGGCATTTCCGTAATTGAGAGACGTGGAATACGTCATGAATAGCAGAAAACTGAGCCGGTAATAAAAGGCGATAAGCCACGGAACCAATGCGTTCGGCGATGGGAAATGGACCAATATATCGAGGTGCTAATTTTCCCGATCGACTGAAACGCACAACACCCTTCATAGATGAAACACAAATAAACACAAAATCTCCCATGGAAAATTCTAATTTCCTTCTTCGATTATCGGCATAGGATTTTTGTCTACTCTAAGCTTCTTTCATCCTATGACGAATAAGGTCAATCTTTTCTGTGGCATCAAGAATAAAATCTAGACCTAAAACCAGCTTCTCACCGGCTTCAAGCCAACATGAAGGAGATCGGCATGGCCTCCCATAGAGTGCCTCAAAAGGTGCCATACCAATACTAGATTGGAAGCTATTATTATAAGAAAACTTAACAAGGGAAATATGATCTTCCCAACTTCCACCAAAATCAAGAACACATGCACGAAGAAGATCTTCAAGAGTTTGATTTACACGCTCGGTTTGTCCATAGGACTGAGGATGATAAGCGGTGCTAAAATTAAGCTTTGTTCCCAAAGCTTTTTGAAGACCTTTCCAAAATCCACTAGTAATAATGGATCACGATCGCTAACAATAGAAGTAGGAACTCCATGCAATTTAACAATTTCTTTAACATAGAGTCTAGCCAAAATAGGTACGGTCCGATTGGACTGGACGGGAATAAAATGGGCGGATTTCGTAAGTCTATCAACTATCACCCAAAGGCTATCATGACCCGAACGAGAACGGGGAAGACCGTCAACAAAATCCTTGGAAATTTGATCCCACTTCCAAACGGGAATGTCCAAAGGTTGCAATAACCCACCGAGCCTTTGATGTTCGGCCTTTACGAGTTGGCAAGTCATGCAACGCTTAATAAAGTTAGCAATATCAGATTTCATTCTATCCCAATAATAAAGTCACTTCATATCCGCGTACATTTTACTACTACCGGGATGAATGGTAAATTTAGAACGATGAGAATCTTCTAAAATGTCTCTACGAAGATTAATAATTTTTGGCACAATAAGTCTACCAAATTTTCGAATACCGCCACGAGCATCAATATCAAAGTCTTTCAAACCTTCAATATCAATTTTATCCCTTCAACTTTGGCTAAGAAGAACCAATTCGGGATCATGCTTTTGAGCTTTAAGAATGCGGTCTAAAAGAGAAGGATGAGCCTCAAGGCTACACAAAACAAGAGACGAACATGAATTGGATTCACGATCTCGAATCTCACAAGTGGCTAAAGTCATGAGATCATTCCATTCAGATATCATCATGGAAACAACCGCTTGTTGCCTACGACTAAGGGCATCGGTAACACGATTGCCCTTTCCGGGAGTACAAAGAATATCAAGATCATAAGATGCAAGGAACTCGAGCCAACGTGGTTGATGCAAATTAAGTTTCTTTTGGGAAAATAAATACTTCAAAGATTTATGATCGGTGTAGAGAACAAATTTCTCTCCCAAAAGATAATGACCCCAAATTCTAAGGGCGAAAACAATAGCCGCGAGCTCTAAATCATGAGTGGCTTATCTAGTCTCGGTAGGCTTTAATTGCCTAGAAGCATAAGCGATAACACGTTCCCTTTGCATGAGAACGGCACCCAAACCAACACGACTAGCATCGGTATAAACAATAAAATATTGGTTCCCTTCGGGAATCACAAGAATAGGAGCATTGGAAAGGAGTTCGTTTAATTTTTGAAAAGCTGTTTCACATTTGTCTGACCAAATGTATTTAACTCCCTTCTTTGTCAAACTAGTAAGAGGCACGGAAATTTTAGAAAAGTCTTTTATGAATCGACGATAATAGCCCGCCAATCCGAGAAAGCTATAAATTTCCGTCACACTCTCCGGTCTCTTCAAATTTTGAATCACTTCAATCTTTGAAGGATCCATGGAAATTCCGGATTCAGAAATAATATGCCCCAAAAATTTCACACGAGATTGCCAAAAGTTGCATTTAGAAAAATTTTCTTTCAATTGGTCGCTCCTAAGAGTTTCCAACACAATCCAAAGATTTTTTTCATGTTCTTCCTCGGTTTTAGAATAAACAAGAATATCATCTATAAAGATGAGAACAAATCAATCGAGGAAGTCTTTGAAAACTCGATTCAAAAGGTCAACGAAATAAGCTGGAGCATTTGTTAAACCATATGGCATAACAAGCCATTCATAAGATCCATAACGAGTACGGAATGATGTCAAAGGAATACTATCCTCTGCAATTGCTAAGTCTAACTGTGAAAAGACTCTAGCACCACTAAGTTGATCGAATAAATCATCAATCCGAGGTAAGGGATATTTATTCTTGATGGTGAGGTCGTTAAGCTTGTGGTAGTCAACGCAAAGCCTAAGTGTACCATCGAATTTCTTCACAAAGATAGCAGAAGCTCCCTAAGGAGAGGAACTAGATTGAATAAACCGCTTCGCTTCCAATTTGGATAATTATTTACGCATCTCCTCATTTTCCTTACTGGACATACGATAAGGAGGACGAGTGATAGGTAGAGCTCCAGGGATTAGATTAATCCTGAACTCAATTGCTCGCTTAGGTGGTAATCCTAAAATGGGCTCAAATATGTCGGGAAATTCACAAACAATGTGAATGAGGGAAATGACATATTCCTCATCATCATTATCGTCATCATGAGGATTTAGAGAATACAAGGATGCTCCCGAATTGGAATTGGAATCTGAATCTTTAAGAATAAGAGAAATCTGCTTAACAGATTGAGGATGTCAAAGATATATAGTCCGCTCAGGACATAGGATATGGGCTTCATAATGGTTAAGCCAATCCATTCCCAAAATCATTCTGAAACCAAGGTAACACATAACATGCAAATCGGCACAGAAAGAGTAATCACATAAAATAATCTCGACATCTTTGCAATGTAAACTGAGTGTTGCGAATCCACCAACCGGATTCGCAATTCTCAATGAAGTCATCAAGCCAATAACATTCAAAGACAAAGCATCAACAAGTTCTTTTGATATAAAAGAGTGAGATGCACCCGTATCAAAAAGAACTCGAATAGGAAGATCATGAAATATAATAATGCCATCAAGGATAGAATGAGAATTACCTTGACCAAGAGAAGTGTTAGTAGGGGCTTACACAAAATTTAGCTTGCTTTCCTTCTTGCTTTGAAGTTTGGGACACAAAGATATAGTATGACCCAAACTCTTGCAATAGCGGCAAGTAAGGGGCTTCGGACACTTTTTTGCATAATGGTCCTTAGAACCACAATTGTAACATTCTCCACGACTAGAGGTAGAAGTCTTTGCTACCGAAGTTGCTTGCTTCCCTTTCTTATTGGGATTAGGCTTGAATTTAATAGGCCTCTTCTTGTTGCTGTTGAAGTTCTGTTTGGCACCCACAACTTCAACATCACTTTCTTTATCGGCCTCTTCGAGTCGAAGAGCGATACCAACAAGCTGATCAAAAGAAACTTCTAATTTCAGAAGTAATGGCTTTTTGAGGTTCTTATTCAACCCATAAAAAAATCTCTGATTTTTCTTCAATGGGGTATTAATATACTCGACCCCATATTTAGATAGAGATTCGAAAGATGCGACGTAATCCGTCACATAAGATTCACCTTGAACAAGGTCAATAAAGCGTCGAGCTAGAGATACTTTTTCAGCTTCTGGCACAAATTTTAACTCGAATCTTTACCGAAATTGCTCCCAAGTAAGATCTGCTTCAATAATTTCGGAGATCAGAAGCTCATACCAATCTAATGCTCTCTCCTGGAGCATGCTAGAAGCCACTTGGACTCGATGTAGATCAATAAGATTTATGCGGGAAAAGATGCGATCGCATGTTCTAAGCCAAGCTTGGACTTCTATAACGCTTTCGGAACCCTTGAAAGGCCTTCCACCCAAGTAGGTGTAATCACTACACAAGCGTGCAAACCCAGATTTAGGATGAGTAGTCTCTGGAATGGGTCCGATAGCTTGAGCATTCTTCACAAGATCTAAAAGTTGTTGAGCAGACATAAATACTCCATCCTGAGGAGTAGCACTTGATTGGCCGGCGCAGGGACGGCCTTGTCTAACCATTTCTCTTCTTTAAGAAAGAAAAAGAAAGAAGAGGAAAAAGGTTATTCATAAAATGAATGTCAAACAAACTTGATTGATAAAACAAGGCATCATAAAAAGAAATAGGATAGAACGGTACGAAGACTCGAATTAAATCTTATGGCACGATTCCTAAGAAAGACTTAGGACAATGATCCTTGCTAGATTATTCTACATTGTTCTGAAGTTTGGCTCTGATACCAAGCTGTGATGCCCCACCTCTATACTCACACTAGCCAAGGACACTACGGGGTAATGCCATCGACTAGCACGAAGAATAAGGCTGTTGAGGAGCGACCATCTGTGTAATTGCTTTGTGCGAGCACCGATATGTCAGATAATATAACTTACATTTCATTTCGAGAGGAGATCCGACATATCGAATACTAACTCCAAGCTATCACGCAGTGGCTATGTGGACTTCAGAAACAAATATAGAAATAAACATAACACAAATCAGTCACAGATATTCATATCACAAAGGCGGAAATAGATATGAATATAACACATAGAAGTATACATCAAAGTAGTGGTCATACAAGATCCACTACATCACAAAATAATAGATACAAGTGCTAGATAAAAGACTAAGTATACATCAAGGAGTCTCTATCTCGAATGTATAATAACAAAAACTTCTAAGCTAAAGTAGTTAGCCAAAAGTCAGGTGACGAATCCTGATAAGAAGTCAAGCAGAAGCACCTTAAATACCTCGGTCTGACCCGAGTATTATTTAAGAAGAAAATAATAAACGGATCAGTCTAGCTATAAATATCATATAAAGTAAGATAGGATAAGAGATATGACAAAAATATATGATAACAATAATGCCATACTGTGACAAGTATACATCAAATAACAACAAAATTCATACAATATCCCAAATCAACTCAAACATCCAAAAAGAATCGCATTCTTTAAATTATTCACCAAAAACACAAATAATTGATAGAGCTCATCAATGCCTATCATCAAAATTGGTGAAACACAAATTCTAGAAATCATCAACTAGAAATCCAGAAATCACAAAGGGGGGAGGCCTATCACAAGCAGGAGCATAAAAACTCACCAACACGTTCATCACAAACAGAACGCTATTCCATGGTCGCTAACCATCATTTTGAGCCGTAGCTCCACAAACGGCCCGAAGACCATGGGTCGCTACGCCACCAATTTTGAGTTGAAACTCCACAAATGGGGTTTAACCCCCACACAAACAAAGAGACGTCGCACATCGCTAGTCTAAATCACAAAATGATCATCATCGATCAATAAAAAGTGTGAATCACACTAAGCTAGTAAATATAAGAGTTTAGCTTTATGTCCCATAACCACTGGTTTAACTTAGATATTTACGAACAAATGGTAGATTTCCACTCGAAAATTGTCACAAGAGTTCAATCGAACAAGTCCACGAATTAACCAACGAAGTAAACGCAAGCGTTTCATACCACTTGTTTTGCTAAGCCATTTAATTAGATATCTCATATGAATGAGGTAAAGGTTTGTATATACTAATAGATTGAAAAACGGCTTTGAAAACGAGCTTTGTATTAAAAATAGTGTTGAAATCGTTTTGATGAAAAAGTTTGAGTATTTACTACTAGTATAAAAGACCTTTATATTTTAAAGTGACAAATCACAGAAATGATTGTAGAAACAATCAATCACAAAAATCCACATTCGACGACGTGAATTAAAACCATAAAAATCGATACCGAATCCATCAAAATGGATAATCCTAAAAATCCCGAAAAAGAAGTCATCAAAGTCGATAAATGATAACAACAATTTGGATCATCAAAAATCGATTACAAACCGGAAAACCCACACAAAACAGCCTAAAATAGGCAAAAAGCAAACTTCACAGATTCAGTCGACTGTTCTGTAGGGTCAGTCGACTGAAACAAGCCTAGAAACTCTCGGGTTTCAGGTTCAGTCGACTGACTCTACAATTCAGTCGACTGATACAGGGATAGAAACATTTCTATCCCCAGTTCAGTCAACTGAACTGTATGGTCAGTCGACTGACACAGAGCCAGAGAGTTTTCTAGCCCCAGATTCAGTCGACTGAATTGTGGTTTCCAGTATTCTCAGTCTAGCCCCCAAAAGGGGCAAAAATCCAAACAGGGGCAATCGGACGAGCATCGGAGACTAGGGGTTTATGCCAAGCGACAACCCAGCCTTATAGGCTCTTCGATACACCCCAACAACGTGTTCAAACATCAAAGATAGGATTTTTAAAGATTTGACTTCAAAACACCAAAAATTGGAATATTCATCAAACCAATTCAATTCAAAGGCAAATGGAAAAGGAATAGATGTTAGAAATTACTACCAAACAACTATCAAAGATATAGACATAGATGTGAGTTCAAAACTCACCTTTTAACCCAAAAACAACAAACGAGAAGCTCTAAAGCAAAGAAAAGATCAACTACTCTTCAATTTCAACTCTAGAAGCTCCAATCTAAGATCATAAGCAATATTTCCTAAGTTAGGTTATAGGAAATTTCTGAAATTGGAGAGAGATTGAGATGGAGAAGAAGAAGAGGATGCTTACCTAAGCTTCTCTTTGATGTTGGAGCTAGAATTTGTATTTCCTAATCAATCTAGGGCTTGGAATTCTAATTTCCTTTCTCTTCCCCTATTTTTACTTTAGCTCGAGTGTTAGGAAATGTTATGAAGGAATGAAGAGGAGTGGAGTGGGAGTTAGGGTATTAGATGGGTTGGGTGTTAGGTTATTGGGCTGAAACCCAAGCCCAATGCCCTAAATGAAAATATCAAAATTTCACTCAACTCCAAATATATCGATATTTATACTCAAAAATATCGCAAACGCCATTTTGGACTCAATGGAAGTGGTCTCGAGTCCCAATTCGACTGTTTGCAAAAAGTGATATTTCGGACTTAAATCCGACTAACGATGCTATATTTAAATAAAACATTTAAATATACAATCGTAAAATATGCGGGTTGTTACATCCCATAACCACTAGCTTAACTTAAATATTTACGAACAGATTGTAGAATTCCACTCGAAAATTGTCACGAGATTTCAATCGAACAAGTCCAAGAATTAACTAACGAAGTAAACGCAAGCGTTTCATACCACTTGTTTTGCCAAGTCGTTTAATTGGATTTCTCATACGAATGAGGTAAAGGTTTGTATATATTAATAGATTATTTACTACTAGTATAGAAACCTTTGTATTTTAAAGTGACAAATCATAGAAATGATTGTAAAAACAATCTATCACCAAAAATCCATATTTCAATAACGTGAATTAAAACCATGGAAATTGATATCAAATCCATCAAATGGAAACACCAAAAATCCAGAAAAGAAGTCATCAAAGTCGGTATTGATTGACAATAACTATCCAGATCGTCAAAGATCGATAAAAATTGGAAATCCACTCAAAAATAGACAAATAAGCAAAATTTAACAGGACCAGACGTATGGTGGGTTTAACCAGATGTCTAACCCTTGGCTCTATAATTTTATTTTTCGTTTTTATATTATTATTTTTAGAAGCCCCTACCAGACGTTTGGTTGCCTGAGCTGGGCAGAAATTTGCCTAGGCCATTAATGGCCAAATCAACTCGGAAGCAATCAAATGAGCGATGGAGGCTAGGGGTTTATGCCAAGCGACATCCTAGTCCTATAGGCTCTTCGATACACCCCAAATAACATGTCCAAACATCGATAGTAGGATTTTCATAAATTTTGACTTTAAAACCAAAATTGGAAAATTCGCCAAACCAATTCAAATCAAAAGCAATTGAACATGAAATAGATGTTAGGAATTCATACCTAACAACAATGAAAGCTATAGACATAGATGTGAGTTCAAGAACTCACCTTTAAACTCAAAAACAACAATTGAGAAGCTCTAAAACATGCTTAGACCAATTCCTCTTCACTACACCTCTAGAATCTTCAAACTATTATCAAATGCAAAGTTTTTCATAAGTTAAGTTATAGGAAAAATCAAGAATTGAAGAGGGATTGAGATGGAGAAGATGAAGAGGATGCTTACCTAAGCTTCTCCTTGATTTTAGAACTTGAATTTGAATTTCCTAAGAGAACTAGGGCTTAGGAATTTAGTTTCCTCTTCCCACCATTTTTTCCTTGGGCTTGAGTGTATTAGGAAATTAGAAATGGAATGAATGAAGAGGAGTGGAGTGGGAGGTATGTGGTAGAAGGTTTGGGTTCATTTATTGGGTTAATGGGCTAGAACACAACCCAAAGCCCAAATGAAAATACCAAAATCTTAATCAACTCCAAACATAGCATTGTTTATACTCAAACATGTTGTAAACACCGTTTTGAACTCAATGAAAGTGATCTCGAGTCCGGATTCGACTGTTTACAAAAAGTCACATTTCGGAATTTAATCCAACTAACGATGCTATATTTAAATAAAACATTTAAATATTTAATCATAAAATATGCAGGTTGTTACAGACTCCCCTCCTTAAAGAAATTGCGTCCTCGTAATACTTAAGAAGAAATTAAAGAGTAACAACCACTCTTAAGGTATAATAACACAAAAGAAAAAAAATTGAAATGAGAAGTTCACCTTAAGGAGAATGAGAGAGTAAATCCAGATGTGTTCGCTCGATGAATTCTCTGGATTCCCAAGAACAATCCTTAGGATTTGAGGACCATTGAACTTTCACAAGCAGAACATCTTTATTACGAAGGCGTTTAACCTCCGTAGCAATGCTACGAATAGGATGTTGCTCATAAGTCAAATTAGGTGAAACTTCAATTTCTTCAATAACACCGGGCTCAAGAATAGAATCAGAAACTCTAATGCATTTCCATAGTTGAGAAACGTGGAATACGTCATGAATAGCAGAAAATTGAGCCGGTAATAAAAGGCGATAAGCCACGAACCAATGCATTCGGTGATGGGAAATGGGCCAATATATTGAGGTGCTAATTTTCCCGATCGACTGAAACGCACAACACCCTTCATTAGTGAAACACGAATGAATACCAAATCTCCCACAGAAAATTCTAAATTCCTTCTTCGGTTATCGGCATAGGATTTTTGTCTACTTTGAGCTTCTTTCACCCTATGAAGAATAAGGTCAATCTTTTCTATGGAATCACGAATAAAATATGGACCTAAAACCAGCTTCTCACCAGCTTCAAGCCAACACAAAGGAGATCGGCATGGCCTTCCGTAGAGTGCCTCGAAAGGTGCCATACCAATACTAGATTGGAAGCTATTATTGTAAGAAAACTCAACAAGGGAAATATGACCTTCCCAACTTCCACCAAAATCAAGAACACATGCATGAAGAAGATCTTCAAGAGTTTGATTCACATGCTCTGTTTGTCCATCGGATTGAGGATGATAAATGGTGCTAAAATTAAGCTTCGTTCCCAAAGCTTTTTGAAGACCCTTCCAAAATCCACTAGTAAATAATGGATCAAGATCACTAACAATAGAAGTATGAACTCCATGCAATTTAACAATTTCTTTAACATAGAGTTTAGCCAAAAGAGGTACAGTCCGGTTAGACCGAACGAGAAGAAAATTGGCGGATTTTGTAAGTCTATCTACAATCACCCATAGACTGTCATGACCCAAACGATAACAGGGAAGACCATCAATAAAGTCCATGGAGACTTGATCCCACTTCCAAGCTGGAATGTCCAAAGGTTGCAATAACCCATCGGGCCTTTGATGCTCAGCCTTTACGAGTTGGCAAGTCATGCAACGCTTAATAAAGTTAGCAATATCAGATTTCATTCCATCCCAATAATAAAGTCGCTTCATGTCCGCGTACATTTTACTACTATCGGGATGAATGGTAAATTTAGAACGATGAGAATCTTCTAAAATGTCCTTACGGAGATCACTAATATTAGGCACAAAAAGTCTACCAAATTTTTGAATGCCTCCATGAGCATCGATTTCAAAGTCTTTCAAACCATCAACCTTATTTTTATCCCTACAACTTTGGCTAAGAAGTGCCAATTCGAGATCTTGCTTTTGAGCTTCAAGGATGCGGTCTAAAAGAGAAGGATGAGCCTCAAGTCTACATAAAATAAGAGTGAATATGAATTGGGGTCATGATCTCGAATCTCACAAGTAGAAAAGGTCTCAAGATCATTCCATTCAGATATCATCATGGAAACAACCACTTGTTGCTTTCGACTAAGGGCATCGGCAACACGATTTCCCTTTCCAGGAGTATAAGGAATATCAAGGTCATAAGATGCAAGGAATTTGAGCCAACGTTGTTGATGCAAATTAAGTTCCTTTTGAGAAAATAAATACTTCAAAGATTTATGATCAGTGTAGAGAACAAATTTCTCTTCCAAAAGATAATGACGCCAAATTCTAAGAGCGAAAACAATGGCCGCGAGCTCTAGATTATGAGTGGCATATCTAGTCTCGGCAGGCTTTAATTGTCTAGAAGCATAAGTGATAACACGTTCCCTTTTGCAGTAGAACGGCACCCAAACTAGTACGACTAGCATCGGTACAAACAGTGAAGTCTTGGTTCCCTTCGGAAATCACAAGAATAGGAGCAACGGAATGGAGTTCTTTTAATTTTTGAAAAGCAGCTTCTTTGCTAAATCATTTATTTCATGATCCTCTTTCCCGAAAAGCTATGACATTCAAAATTATAATTAACTTTATGTAATCATCTTTTTTAGAAAAATTTACTTATTACAAGTCAATTTACTGTGTCTGACTGTCTCATCATAGCGTTTAGGAGACTCCTATTGATAACGTTGATCAGGCGCATCAACCAGAATTCTTAAAGCACTCAATGGACAATCCAACACAAAATCATCTTTTTATATGATAAACATGCCTCTTATAAAATTTACAAATATTCTTTGCTTGTCTTAATAACAGAATCCAATTAAACTTATAAATATATCTTATTAGAAAGATTTGCAATTTTAAATTGTTGTTTTCACCCATCATCAATGAATACAAGGACGAACTCATCGAGATATTCCCAGAATACTCGATTCATAAGATTGATGAAATAAGTTGGAGGGTTTGTCAAACCGAATGACATAACGAGCCACTCATAAGAATCATAATGAGTGCGGAATGTAGTAAGTGGAACGCTATCCTCCGCAACTCGTAGTAGATGAAAACCGATGGCAAGGTTGAGCTGAAAAGACCTTAGCGCCACTCAATTGATCGCTTAGGTGATAATCCTAAGACAGGCTCAAAGATGTCGGGAAATTCACAAACTACTTGAATGAGAGAAATAACATCTTCCTCATCATGTGGGTTTAAAGAATAAAATGATGCCACCAAATTGGAATCGAAATCATTAAGAACAATAGAAATCTGCTTAACAGATTGAGGATGTCGAAGATGGATAGTCCTCTTAGGATATAGGATTTGGGCTTCATAACGATTAAGCCAATCCTTTTCCAAAATCAATTCCGAAACCTAAGTAGCGCATAACATGCAAATCGGATTGGAAAGCATAATCGCATAAAATAATCTCGACATTTTTACAAAGTAAACTGAGTGTTGCGGATCCACCAACCATATTCGCAATTCCCAATGAAGTCATCAAGCCCATAATATTTAAAGAAAAAGTATCAACAAGTTCTTTTCGTATAAAAGAATGAGATGCACCTATATCAAAAAGAATTCGAATAGGATAATCACGAAACAAAATAATGCCATCAAGGACAGAATGAGAAATACCTTTAGCAAGAGAAGGGTTACTAGAAGCTTGCGCAACATTCATCTTTCTCTCTTTCTTGTTTGAAGTTTGGTACATGTAGATATATGATGACCCGAACTTTTGCAATAACGGCAAAAAATGGGCCTTGGACACCTATTTGCATAGTGGTCCTTAGAACTACAATTGTAGCATACTCCACGATCAGGGGTAGGAGTCTTTGCTACCGAAGTTGCTTTCTTCCCTTTATCGTTGGGATTAGGGCTTTTGAACTTAATATGCCTATTCTTGTTGTTATTGAGGCTCTTCTTGGCACCTCCAACATCACTATCACTTCCTTTATCGGCCTCTTCAAGTCGAAGAGTGATATCTACAAGTTGGTCGAAAGGCACTTCTAATTTCAGAGGTAAAACCTCTTTGGGGTTCTTATTCAAAGCACAGATAAACCTTTGATTCTTTACAAGATCCAAAAGTTGTTGGGCAGACATGAATACGCCATCCAGAGGAGGACCACTGGATTGACCAACGCTAGGACTGCCAGGTCTAACCATCTCTTCTTCTTTAAGAAAGAAAGAAAGAAAGAACAAAGAGGAAAAAGGTTATTCTCAGAATGAATTCAAATAAGCTTGATTAGTAAAACAAAGCATCATAAAAGAAAATAGGATAGAACGGGTCCAAAGACTCGGATTAAATCCTAAGGCACGATTCCTAAGAGAGACTTAGGACAATGATTCTTGTCATAATATTCTATATTGTTCCGAAGTTTGGATCAAATACTAAGCTGTGGCGTCCCATCTCTATACTCACACTAACCAAGGACCCACTGGGTAATGTCATAATTTAGTACAAAGAATAAGGCTGTTGAGGAGTGACCAACTGTATAATTGATTTGAGCGAGAACCGATATGCCAGATAGTATGTCATGCATTTCATTTCAAGAGGAAATCCGACATATCCAATTCAAACTCAAATCTACTACATAGTGGCTAAGTGGCCTTCGGAATCAATATAAAATAAGCACAACACAAAATAGGTCACAGATATTCATATCACTAAGGCGGAAAAAGAGATGAATATAACACATACAAATGAACATCATAGTAATGGTCATACAAGATCCACTACAAGCCAAAAGAATAGGTACAGGTACTACAAAAAAGAATAAGTACAGATCAAAGAGTCTCTATCTTGTATACAGGAAAGACAAAAACTACTAAGCTAAAGTAGTTAGCCAAAAGTCAGAAGATAGTCCCTGCTAAGAAGTCAAGTGGAAGCACTTGAAACACCTCGGTCTGACCCGAGTATTATTTAAGAAGAAAAATAATAAACGGATCAATCTAGCTATAATTATCATGTAAGATGAGATAGGATAAGAGATATGACAAAAATATATGATAACAATAATACCATGTTGTGACAATTATATATTTGATAACAATGAAAATCATACAATATCTCAAGTCTCCTCAAATACCCAAAAAGAATATCATATTCTTTATCTTATTCACCAAACCTCAAATATTGACAAAATATATCATTGCAAATTGCAAAAATTGGTGAAACATAAATTCCAGAAATCCATAATTAAAAATCCAGATAACATAAAAGGGGAAGGCCTATCACCACAGGAGCATGAAAACTCACCAACACGTGTATCATAAACAGAACGCTATCCCATGGGTCGCTAACCCATAAAAATATGGGGTACAGTCCCCCCTTGGGGATGAATGAGCCAACATCGACGCACCTAAAAAGATATGCCCCATGCACAGACTCATTGAGCCGAACATTGATGCACCTAACAAGGTATGCCCCATGCACAGACTCATTGAGCCGAACATTGATGCACCTAACAAGATATGCCCCATGCACAGACTCATTGAGCTGATTGCTTCACAAACGGTCAAAAGACCATGGGTCGCTACCCGACCAAATTGAGCCGAAACTCCACAGAACGGGATATAGTCCCCCACGCGGACAAAGAGACGTCGCATATCGCTAGTCTAAATAACAAAATGATCATCATTAATCAAAAAGAAGTGTAAATTACACTAAGCTAGTAAATAAATGAGTTTATCTTCATGTCCCATAACCACTAGCTTAACTTAAATATTTACGAACACATTGTAGATTTCCACTCGAAAATTGTCATGAGATTTCAATCAAACAAGTCCAAGAATTAACCGACAAAGTAAACGCAAGCGTTTCATACCACTTATTTTGTAAGTCGTTTAATTGGATTTCTCATACAAATGAGGTAAAGGTTTGTATATATTAATAGATTATTTACTACTAGTATCGAAACCTCTGTATTTTAAAGTGATAAATCAAAGAAACGATTGTAAAAACAATCTATCACCAAAAATCCACATTTCAATAACGTGAATCAAAACCATGGAAATTGATATCAAATCCATCAAATGGAAACACCAAAAATCCAGTAAAGAAGTCATCAAAGTCGGTATTGATTGACAATAGCTATTCGGATCGTGAAAAATCGATAAAAATTGGAAATCCACTCAAAAGTAGGCAAATAGGCAAAATTTAACAGGACCAGACGTCTGGTGGGTTTAACCAGACGTCTCAGCCTAGGCTCTGCAATTTTATTTTATTTTTCATTTATATTTTTTTTTTCAGAAGCCCCTACCAGACGTTTGGTAGGTTCAACCAGACGTCTGGTTGCCTGAGCTGGGCAGAAATTTGCCTAAGCCATTGATGGCCAATTCAACTCGGAAGCGATCGAACGAGCGATGAAGGCTAGGGATTTATGCCAAGCGACAACCCAGTCCTATAGGCTCTTCGATACACCCCAAATAACATGTCCAAACATCCATAGTAGGATTTTCATAAATTTTGACTTTAAAACCAAAATTGGAAAATTCACCTTACCAATTCAAATCAAAAGCAATTGAACATGAAATAGATGTTAGGAATTCATACCTAACAACAATGAAAGCTATATACATATATGTGAGTTCAAGAAATCACCTTTAAACTCAAAAACAACAATTGAGAAGCTCTAGAACAAGCTTAGACCAATTCCTCTTCATTACACCTCTAGAATCTTCAAACTATTATCAAATGCAAAGTTTTTCCTAAGTCAGGTTATAGGAAAAATCAAGAATTGAAGAAGGATTGAGATGGAGAAGATGAAGAGGATGCTTACCTAAGCTTCTCCTTGATTTTAGAACTTGAATTTGAATTTCCTAAGAGAACTAGGGCTTAGGAATTTAGTTTCCTCTTCCCACCATTTTTTCCTAAGGCTTGAGTGTATTAGGAAATGAGAAATGGAATGAATGAAGGGGAGTGGTGTGGGAGGTATTTGGTAGAAGGTTTGGGTTCTTTTATCGGGTTAATGGACTAGAACACAACCCAAAGCCCATATGAAAATACCAAAATCCTAATCGACTCCAAACATATCAATGTTTATACTCAAACATCTTATAAACGCCGTTTTGAACTCAATGAAAGTGATCTCGAGTCCGGATTTGACTTTGTACAAAAAGTCACATTTCGGAATTTAATCCAACTAACGATACTATATTTAAATAAAACATTTAAATATTTAACCGTAAAATATGCGGTTGTTACATAATCAATCAATGATAATAACTAAATAATATCATTCCCTAAACAACCAAACACTACATAAATAACTATATCATTTGAAAGATATTCCTTTATATTCAAAATATAATACTATGTAAAATAATTTCATTTACCAATTTTCCAAAACAAAAATCATTTTTATATAACGTTAACAAATATACGATCATATATATAATACACTCAAATTCATTCTAGGGTGTCTCTTGCCTTATCTCTAATGAATTACTCATACATTTCTAACCATATCTCTGATGAGTCATACCCCTACCAGGCTCAAGTGTTCGCTCAACCTAACCTCTGATACCAACTGTGACAACCCCATTTTTCAACCCTCAGGAATCGACATTAATACATCCATGGTATTCATGTACCGAATATCCAAGTGTCGGAAAGAAAGATTGATCAAGGGTAAAAAGAAAAATAAAGATAGAATAGAATCTTACACGAATGGAATAAAATACATTATTTCAATATATAATCTTTACACCGAAAATTTGAAATATACATCAGAGCGTACCCTAATCTCAGCATGGACAGTTATAAATCTATGTCCCTACTAATGCTAAATAGATACAGTAAACAAATGCGGCAGAAATGAAAATGGATAACCATCTACAGAGGAAACTCCATCTCCTGCTCCAAGCTCCTCCAAAATGTTCCAAGCTAGACCTGAACTACCAGGCTGCCTGAAAAAATAAGGCACCTAGGGTTTAAGGGGAAATAAACTCCAGGTCAGTCATGGGACTGGTGTGAGAAAACTATAAACATGGATATTTTTGAAAACAAAGGGTATCTCATAAGGCCATGCCACACATAAAGATGGATGAGTTTTTACCTTATGATAACCAAAACATTGCTACGTAAAATCCAATGATATTATAATAGTGTCTAGATTATATATACATATTAATCATAGCTGAAATTGATACATTAATTAAGTTCCAACATAATAGTTATACAACTAAGTCTGAAGGCACTTATTGGAGAATGGATTTCATACAATGATAGGTAGGGGACTATTATCCATACAATACATCTTTAGAGGAATGTACCAATGATCCACAGACGATCTTCTGCATCTGGCAAAACCAGCTTACCCCTTTCCGATGATCAACACAGTGATCCTAGATAGTACCGAATATGACATCACTCCGGTCGTTCCTGACCTATCCCTGGACACAGCATACACAAAAAACCCGATATATAGAGGGTAATCTAGAAAGATGATGACCATACCCTAATGGGTGCGACCCACATAGCCTTACGGCATACCCTGTTTTAGCTATTTCCAGATGTGAGGCCTGAGTTAACGTATTACCGTTTACAAAAAAATTCCCACTTTGAATTTCACATTTCCATTTCTAATAACACACCATTTATTTCCACAAAAGTACAGCTCCCGAATTCATATGCCTTATAGAAGGGTGTTCAGTGTAAGAGGGGTTGCATCCTACACAACCAAACAGATGTACATTAGTAAAAATCAATGTAAGTAGTCTTAGAAATATAATGTCAGACACTCATCCATACAAGTTGTCTAGGAACAGGACAAACTAAAGACACTCCGCCTACTACATCTTGTTTGGGAATCACCTCTAGGATTAATAGCGAGCAATCCTTGCATCAAAGATTTCAAAATGAAGATACCACTACCACCATATATATGATATGAGAATTACCTCAGAGATTAGTGGCAAGCAGCCCTACGTTATAAAGATCTCCATCTTCAAAATCATTATCTTCAACATGTCTTCACTTTCGAACGCGTTTATTGGTTCTGTAACAACCCTAGATTTTGGCCTATATTTTAAATTTTGACTTTATTTTATTTTAAATTATTTTAAACTTGTTCTATTTCAAACATTTCATTTTAAATATAAATGTTGACTATTAAGAGATTTATAGTTCAAACTAGTATAAATTGGATATTTCACTGAAAAGTGAATTTCTATTGAAACTGGTCAAACTTTGACTTTTGAACTTTAAATTTAAATATTTCAAATTCTTAAATTTTATCTTTTATTATGAAAATAGATTTAATTCCATGGATACAGCTTTTCGTTTCGTTGGAAACGGAGTTAAATTGTGAAAGTTATGTATATTTCAATATTGTGTGTAAACTGATGTATTTAGCAATATTGTCTATTTTAAATTATATTTTATTTGTCATATTTTGTTCTAATATGTGTTAGTATTTAATTTTATGTATAATTTTGTCTTTTAAATAATTTAAAGTGATTATATAATTTTTCCAAAGCGTATTGAATTTATTTTCTATTTTTAAAGGCTAGTTTCTATTTTTCTGCTATTTTCTTCAATTAAATTATATTTAATTAAAAATTATTTATTCATTTTGTGAATGCATTTTTATTTTATGTTATTATCTTTGTTTATAAATATTTACAAGCTCATAAACTTTTTCCAAAGTTCATTGCATTTATTTTTCATATTTTCAAGACTAGTTGCAATTTTTGCTGTTTTACTTAATTAAATTTTATATAATTAATAATTAATTAATTTATTTTTGTTTATTTACTAAATTTTCATATTTTATCTGAGTTTATATATATATTTCAGTTATATAAAACTTAAAAAGAAATTAGAGGAAATATGAAAAGTTTTAAACTATTGAAATTCCTATGGCTTTTCACCTCCCGACCTTTCACTTTCTCAACTCCTCTCTTCAATGTTTTTGGCCATGCATACCCTATTCTTTTCAGCGGACTTCTTTTCATTTTTTTTCACGCAAACACTTCTCTTTCTCCTCCAAAAAAATCACGGCCATGGCTTCAAAATTTTGGGTAAAAATTCCTTCTTTCTTCCTTGTTTTCTATGTTTTTTCTATTGAAACTGCATATGCTCTCTACCTTCATAGTTTGGTTCCTCCTCCTCCAGGCTTTGGACGACCACCACGACCCCCTTCCTCTGACCATCACCCATCCTAGCAACCCTCCTCCTCAGGCCTAACCAATCCAAGTCCAAGATCTACACAAAATCCACCAAAAACCATCACAAACTATCACTTATGACCTAGAATTGTCATCTCCTCCTTCTACCACCTTTTGCCACCACTACCTCCACCACCACCACCTCTGACCTGACCTTCCACCACCTCTGGCCCACACTCCAGCCACCACCTGACCACCACATACCATGGCCAAGCCACATCAGCAAGGGGCCGAACCCTATGGTGCAACAAAAGCCACACTTTGCCTTGAAACCCTTCGCAATGGAATACCAAAGGGTTTCAAGGCAAAGTGTGGCTTTTGTTGCACCATAGGGTTCGGCCCCTTGCTGATGTGGCTTGGCCATGGTATGTGGTGGTCAGGTGGTGGCTGGAGTGTGGGCCAGAGGTGGTGGAAGGTCAGGTCAGAGGTGGTGGTGGTGGAGGTAGTGGTGGCAAAAGGTGGTAGAAGGAGGAGATGACAATTCTAGGTCATAAGTGATAGTTTGTGATGGTTTTTGGTGGATTTTGTGTGGATCTTGGACTTGGATTGGTTAGGCCTGAGAAGGAGGGTTGCTAGGATGGGTGATGGTCAGAGGAAGGGGGTCGTGGTGGTCGGCCAAAGCCTGGAGGAGGAGGAACCAAACTATGAAGGTAGAGAGCATATGCAGTTTCAATAGAAAAAACATAGAAAACAAGGAAGAAAGAAGGAATTTTTACCCAAAATTTTGAAGCCATGGCCGTGATTTTTTTGGAGGAGAAAGAGAAGTGTTTGCGTGAAAAAAAATGAAAAGAAGTCCGCTGAAAAGAATAGGGTATGCATGGCCAAAAACATTGAAGAGAGGAGTTGAGAAAGTGAAAGGTCGGGAGGTGAAAAGCCATAGGAATTTCAATAGTTTAAAACTTTTCATATTTCCTCTAATTTCTTTTTAAGTTTTATATAACTGAAATATATATATAAACTCAGATAAAATATGAAAATTTAGTAAATAAACAAAAATAAATTAATTAATTATTAATTATATAAAATTTAATTAAGTAAAACAGCAAAAATTGCAACTAGTCTTGAAAATATGAAAAATAAATGCAATGAACTTTGGAAAAAGTTTATGGGCTTGTGAAATATTTATAAACAAAGATAATAACATAAAATAAAAATGCATTCACAAAATGAATAAATAATTTTTAATTAAATATAATTTAATTGAAGAAAATAGCAGAAAAATAGAAACTAGCCTTTAAAAATAGAAAATAAATTCAATACGCTTTGGAAAAATTATATAATCACTTTAAATTATTTAAAAGACAAAATTATACATAAAATTAAATACTAACACATATTAGAACAAAATATGACAAATAAAATATAATTTAAAATAGACAATATTGCTAAATACATCAGTTTACACACAATATTGAAATATACATAACTTTCACAATTTAACTCCGTTTCCAACGAAACGAAAAGCTGTATCCATGGAATTAAATCTATTTTCATAATAAAAGATAAAATTTAAGAATTTGAAATATTTAAATTTAAAGTTCAAAAGTCAAAGTTTGACCAGTTTCAATAGAAATTCACTTTTCAGTGAAATATCCAATTTATACTAGTTTGAACTATAAATCTCTTAATAGTCAACATTTATATTTAAAATGAAATGTTTGAAATATAACAAGTTTAAAATAATTTAAAATAAAATAAAGTCAAAATTTAAAATATAGGCCAAAATCTAGGGTTGTTACACTCTCCCCCACTCAAAACTTTTCGTCCCCGAAAAGGAATGAAGTACGGGAAAACACAGGAAAGATAAAATTGAAATGAGATTAAGACAAGATGACAAAAGATTGAAATTATACCTGATAACTGTGGTTATAGGTAAGTTTAACAAGGTGGAGATGGTCTTCCCAAGATTCTCCAGAATCAGGAACACAAGTACGAAAAGATCCTCTAGAATCTGATTCACTCTTTCCGCTTGACCGACAGTCTATGGGTGGAAAGCAGTGCTCAGATTTAAAATGAGTACCAAAGATTATAAAGATTATAGAAAGATTTCTAAGCAAAAAGATTATAGATAGATGCCTATACCAGTCTGTAGCAAGATAAGGAAAAATAAGGACAACTAACATACAGTTTGAAAAACAAAATTAGGTAATAAGTTTGAAAAACAAAATAAGATAATAGGTTTGAAATTTCCATGGTTTCAGCTTAACTGATAATTAATTTTACACAAGTTAAATAAATCTTAACTATCTCTAATTTCATTATCTTATCATCAAATTTTCTTAAACAAACAATCTCTAAAATCATGATTTGATTAAAATTAAGTGTATAACATTCAATAAATTTAATTCTTCTTTATTCCTAATTATAATTAAATTTATCCCTCTCAAATATTTTATCACATATGTTAAATATGCTTACACTTATTATAACTGTTTTAATTTATTCCTAATTCCCTTAACATCATTTGTATTGTAAATTATTCAATTAACCTTTTAGTCTATTTACCTGTGTTAATCTTTTTATAACTAAAATTTAAGTGTATAATATTTATTATAACCACTCAAATTTTATTTATAAAAATCTTTTTATATTGTATATTATCCAATTACATTGTTAACTTCTAAAAATTAAGGTAAGTTATATTGGAATACAATTGAGAATTATACAAATAAAACTTTCTAAAATTAATATACACTATAAACATCCTAATTCAATCATTTCAAGCTTGAATCATCTATTCAAAAATTTTGATTTTCTTTTTATACTTGAAGTTATTATTTAAGATAGAATTTAAGAATAAAATCTCCGATTCCTTTCAAATCATTTAGAGATAGATAAATGTATGTACATAATTTGTCAAATCAAATTTAAATCATACATCTATATATTTTATAAATCAATCATATTTTAGAAATTTATATCAATCAAGTTTCCCAAAACAAAGCTGTAGCAAGACTACAGAATGGTTTCTTCACTTCGAAACTCGAAAATGAACGTCGATGATGCTGCAGTCATCACCGAAATTATTTTCCAGCGACAAAGAGAAGAGCACTTAATTTTTAAACTTTAAAATCCTTTAGAGACAAATTTTTTTTTATTCAAAAATACTTTAAATAATATTCTTTTAAAAATTTTAAACACAAGGTTTGAAATCCATCGGAAATTAAACTCTTTAAATTTCTTGTTTTAAATTCATTTCAGTTCCCAAATAAATTTATAAACAACTATTTATAAATTCCTTTGTAGAACAATAAATGATAAATCAAGTATTATCATTTTAAATAATCAATTTAAACCAATTTATTAAGTTCCATAAATTTACTTATATATTAAAATTTATTAATTAACCAAATTTTAAAATAATATTGTATCGGTTTGTTCTGTCAAAGTGTTTTAGAAATCCTATCGATAGCGTTGATCAAACGAATCGATCGGAAACCCAAATCGACATCAACAACTCAAACAACACAATATATAATAAAATATAGATTTAAAAGTACAATTCAAAATGTTGGAGATAGTTTATAAACAAAGACAAGATGATTAATTAACAAAATATGAAGATGGATAAGCTTAGATAAATCGCGGGCAACCTTAACCGGGTCAAACGTGACTTAATGAATAAGAGCAAATGTGGATTTTCATGGGGTAAATCTACATCCGATCTCAAGAGATAGAGTTTGGAATAACAAAAGATATTAGCATCTAAACCAAGGATAAATATAAATCTCTGGTGAATCGATGCAAATTTGTAAAGGAGTTTTCCCCCTTTTAAAGTCATTAGAATATTGGCAAGACCACCAATTCACTATAAAGCTCATTTGAAGTGGAGTTATGGGATACTCTAGAATCAAAAGAAGATGAATAGTGAGGGACAAGAATGAATTTTGGAACCGCAGGGAACGTTCCAAAAATTAAAAGGAAATTCGAATCAAGAGGAAAAGATTCAAACTCGAACGAAAGTGATTCTGTAAATAAATCTACTCTATATGCTGAGTTTGCCTCAGCCAAAGCTCTGATACCAACTGTAACGACCCGATATTTTCAACCATTCGCATCCATTATAAGTGTATAGGTAGACACTCATGCCGGAGTTGAATTGCTCAAAATACCGCGTTGTAATTAAAATTTGGCAAATCTCAGAATATACAGTAAATAAATATAATCACAGATCACAGACACAGAGTAAAATAATGCAGTGGAAGTAAAAGAAATAGTAGTTCATGAAGCTACTATATAAATATATCAGAGTACATAAGATACAATAGAAGAAATAGAGTACAACGGAAGTATAAATAAGATAACCAAGTACAAGCTGAACAGAGCAACATAACTGAAGTCGATAGAACAAGACTAGCAGATAATCTCCAGCGATTCAAATCTCCAGAAGGTGGAAATAAATCTGTGAATACTCAGGCTGACCCGAGCGTAAAGCAAAACACAAACACTCGAGTCAGGACAATATATACTTATATAATATAAACCAACTCAAGTGAACTGTAATAAGGTACAAGTAACTTAAAGAATGCTTGGGACCGCCCATTCTTTAAGGATCCGTTAAACTATCTACTATGTAGTAATATTCGCTATTATAATAATGTCTAATCAGTAAAGTATAATCATATAGAAAATAGCGTTAAGGGGATGGAGAACCTTAACGCGGTCGGATCTTAAAATCATAATCGTAGTAAAGCTCGATATGGTAGGTGACACGGCACAACTAGGCAATGCCAGGGTAGATATACCAATTACGCATCCGGACTAGTGGTGACGCATAGCAGCCACTACCGCCCACCTCGAACAACACTCCCAATCAATGGTGGCCACCAAATCAATCACAAGTAATAGAATGGTATCGAAGAAGTGTGTCCGATAAGAGGTGCTACCTCCTTGGTCCGTCAATCGCTCCTGTTTTAGCCACCTTATGCCAACTCACGGGAGTTGGGTCCACGTAACATACCTTAAGAACGTCGCCACCATCCTACTTCATTCTGGAATCTCCACCGCGTACACATTGTCTGGTGAGAATTACTCACTTGTTCAAGCTGGAGATGACAATTCTAGGTCATAAGTGATAGTTTGTGATGGTTTTTGGTGGATTTTGTGTAGATCTTGGACTTGGATTGGTTAGGCCTGAGGAGGAGGGTTGCTAGGATGGGTGATGGTCAGAGGAAGGGGGTCGTGGTGGTCGGCCAAAGCCTGGAGGAGGAGGAACCAAACTATGAAGGTAGAGAGCATATGCAGTTTCAATAGAAAAAACATAGAAAACAAAGAAGAAAGAAGGAATTTTTACCCAAAATTTTGAAGCCATGGCCGTGATTTTTTTGGAGGAGAAAGAGAAGTGTTTGCGTGAAAAAAATGATAAGAAGTCCGCTGAAAAGAATAGGGTATGCATGGCCAAAAACATTGAAGAGAGGAGTTGAGAAAGTGAAAGGTCGGGAGGTGAAAAGCCATAGGAATTTCAATAGTTTAAAACTTTTCATATTTCCTCTAATTTCTTTTTAAGTTTTATATAACTGAAATATATATATAAACTCAGATAAAATACGAAAATTTAGTAAATAAACAAAAATAAATTAATTAATTATTAATTATATAAAATTTAATTAAGTAAAACAGCAAAAATTGCAACTAGTCTTGAAAATATGAAAAATAAATGCAATGAACTTTGGAAAAAGTTTATGGACTTGTAAAACATTTATAAACAAAGATAATAACATAAAATAAAAATGCATTCAAAAAATGAATAAATAAATTTTAATTAAATATAATTTAATTGAAGAAAATAGCAGAAAAATAGAAACTAGCCTTTAAAAATAGAAAATAAATTCAATACGCTTTGGAAAAATTATAAAAAATCACTTTAAATTATTTAAAAGACAAAATTATACATAAAATAAAATACTAACACATATTAGAACAAAATATGACAAATAAAATATAATTTAAAATAGACAATATTGCTAAATACATCAGTTTACACACAATATTGAAATATACATAACTTTCACAATTTAACTCCGTTTCCAACGAAACAAAAAGCTGTATCCATGGAATTAAATCTATTTTCATAATAAAAGATAAAATTTAAGAATTTGAAATATTTAAATTTAAAGTTCAAAAGTCAAAGTTTGACCAGTTTCAATAGAAATTCACTTTTCAGTGAAATATCCAATTTATACTAGTTTGAACTATAAATCTCTTAATAGTCAACATTTATATTTAAAATGAAATGTTTGAAATAGAACAAGTTTAAAATAATTTAAAATAAAATAAAGTCAAAATTTAAAATATAGGCCAAAATCTAGGGTTGTTACACTCTCCCCCACTCAAAACTTTTCGTCCCCGAAAAGGAATGAAGTACGGGAAAACACAGGAAAGATAAAATTGAAATGAGATTAAGACAAGATGACAAAAGATTGAAATTATACCTGATAACTATGGTTATAGGTAAGTTTAACAAGGTGGAGATGGTCTTCCCAAGATTCTCCAGAATCAGGAACACAAGTACGAAAAGATCCTCTAGAATCTGATTCACTTATTTAATTTGTAGAAAATCACAAATACTTTATAGAAATCATTTTAATGAAATTTAAATCAAAATACCATAATATTTACATTAAAAAAAGGTATTTGTTGAAAATATCGGGTCGTTACAGGTTCGAAGTGGTTTTCGGTAGGAATCACCCAAATTCAATCCTGGTTTCTCCAAACCAATTATCGATAAAAGATGTCAAGTATGTGGGTGATTATTATTCAATTAATCAATGTCCTCTATTCAAGTAAAATATCTTCTTAAAGATATATGTCTTTAGACCATTTTATTTTTCAGCATATTCGGGATTATTAAACCTTATTTATCAAATCTTTTTGTTAATTAAAACCCTTTTTTAACTTTGGAAATACCAAAACATTTCATCTTTTACTTAGAAAAAATATTTCCTTATTTGATTGTTAGTATAATTTCAATCTTGATGAAGATTTCACATTTCCAAAACATATCTTAAATGGGTCAAAAACAATGTTATTTAAGACATCCTTCACTATAAATCCAAACTAGTTAGTACCGAGTAAAAGGGGATCTATAGAAATTAGATTAATTATACTCAATACTAATTTCCGTATTCAACATGTATTATTCGTCGAATAACGATGAAATCACCTTTTAAATTCAGATGGATAGTATAAATTCCCTCCTCAGAATTTAATATAGAGTTTAACTGGAATGTTCTCTTTACCATTAAAATCATATTTTAAATCTTGTTTAACCTTTTTGAAAAATTCCAAATCTCTGTCCTTTTATCTTAAGAAAATGTGATTCGAGTAAATCAAATTAACTATCCCTTCGGTCGGGCCAGTCCGGATAGCTAGGGAGAGCAAAAAACTGGTTTTCCAAACCCAAACCTAGAGACTATCTCTCTGTCACCCACAAGGCGGTCAAGTTATTTGATCAACTCTAAACCCATTAAAATACTTGATTTCTTGTTTGAAAAATATTTATAAAGGATTCGAGAAGAAAACCCAAGTTTTATAAATAAGTTCCTGTTAACCATTTATTTTAAACTCCTTCAAAATAATTGTATAACTTCCAAATCACCTTCAAAATACTTAATTATTCATTTGAAAGACTATTATAAAATTGGGGAAGAATAATCAAGCTAAAACCCTGATTTTCAAAAGTTACCAAAACCGCTGTGAATAGTGCTTTTAAAGCTTCTTTGATCAAACCACTTTTTCCATTTCATATAAGTCTATTTTTATAACTTAAATCCCTTTTAAAACATTTTAACATAATCATGGAATTTATTTTATATTTTTAAAGATTAAAATATTCATTTTTAAAGAATTTACCACTTTGGTTTTCGAACTGCCAAAACGCAACGTTTTTGAAAACTTAATTTAGACATATCTCAAACTCTACTACATGAAATCTCAATTTTTCTTTCTCATTTGAAAACTAGAACCCCAAGGACCTAAAAAATTCTTATTTCAAAGAATTCCAACTTATAATCCACCCTACACATTCGTTTAACTTTTCGGGTCGCGAAATCGTGCACTACCGAAAACGCAATGGCTTATTTTGACTCTAGTTTCGTATCTTTTCTAAACTTTGTCAAATAGTGTTTATAAAACATTTATAAACTATTTTACACCATTTTTATTCAAGTTTAAAGAGGTTTAACTATGCTATAACACTATTATAATTCATAAAAGAAAGAGATTTCTTCGTGTAATTTCGACATGTATTTATCGTTAATTATTTTCATAACCAAGCAAACATATTATCGCCTCCAAAACATGATGATAAAATATAGAAAAAACTCATAGCAAACATATCATATCATCACATGATTTATAAAATAAACTATAGAGTTTCTCACAGTCAATTTCCACTTAGCCAAACTTTTTCCAAAGCTTCCTGAATTGATTTCGGCGGCACTCGGGCAGAACTTCATTCTCTTTTCTTTGCCCTAGAGCCTCTAGATCTCTACCTTAGCTCTAGGGGAGCTCGGCTGTGCCTTGGAAATGGGCGGAGCTTGGCCATCATGGTGGTGCTTAGGGGGTCGTGCACTTATAGAGAGGAGGGGAGTGTTTTTGACTTGGTTTTGAAGTGGATTGACTTTGTTCATATATGGAACTATTTTACTTTCTTTTTCCCATTATTTTTCTTCATTACTTCTCTAAGATGAGAAAGCCATTAAAGATCATTAAGGAGCTAAAGAATAAGGAGGAGGAAAAAGAGTTTTGGTGTGAGAAATATGAAGCCTTAGGGTGGGAATTTATAGGAAAATTTTGCAAAATGTCTACCAACACATTATGAGCCATCACTTCACACATGTGCACCCCCCTTCTATCACTTCGGCCAAACCCACACCTCCCCTATGGGCTTTGTCCCTTGTATCATGATGTGTAAGTTTGTCTTTATTTGCTTAGCTTAAGAATAAAGTGATGCGAAATATCTTAGATATTTTAGGTGTATATGTATATATATATATATGTATGTATGTGCATTTTCATGTACATGTGCATGTATGATATGTATACAAGTGCACAAGACACAAAAACATGGTCACAATAAATTTGAACAACTTTTATTCGTTAAACCGTTGTGAATCCGGAATCCGATTTCCAGTCATATTTTTACTTCTTTGTTAGACTGTATATTTTTGTAAACAAATCTTGAAAATATATATCTTATCATCTTAGAATAATTAAAATGAGCTCATCTAAATTATTAAACCCTATAAATCAACATTCAGACAAGCGTTGCAAAATTCTACCGTTAAACTGCCAAAGTGCGACGAAATTTGCATATCGTTATAAAACAAGTTTATACGTTTATAAAACTATTATAAATCAATTATTATCACTATATAATAATTAAAATGGATTATTCATCATTTAAAATAATTCTTTGGATATTTAAATGCCCAAAATACTAAAGCTTTCCTTATATGATCATTTATGAAAATAATGACATCATCGATGACATCATAATTATTTTATTTCCAAAAATGAAAATTATTTTTATTACTTGTTTTGTTTAAATAGTTAAAAAACTGTATGTAAAAAAATTGGTCACCACTTCTAATGGTTAAAAAGATGTTGATCGATAAAACGATTTTCAGTCATATTATCGTTATTTTTCCAAAGAATATATTCTTGTAGTTTTTCCAAAACAAAATCACCATTATTATTTATCATATAAAAATGATTATTTATGTTTAATAAGCCTATTTTTTAATTTTTAACATTAATTAAATATTCCAAATCAAAGTGATAAAATTATGGGTCGTTGCAATGTTTTTTTTCACAACAAAAGTGATCCAATTGAAAATACCGAAGTATCTAAAATTGTTTACAATTATTTTGGAATTGTAGATTAAGCCATAGTTTTTAGAAATAATTTTATTATATGATTACGAATCATACGATACTGGTTAATTATATCTCGAACAATTAAGGGTTATGCATTCATTTAATGGGAGCATCATAGGAGTTGATGAACTCTTTAGATTGATATATATAGATATATGTAATCACAATTCTATCAATACCAAAATGGTTCTACGTACTTTGATATATTCACCGATGAGTTATCGCTAACATGGACATGTGTATTTAATACACATGTAGTATGTCTATGATAAGCTCATAGAGTTTTAAATGGAAGTAAATAAAATAACGTGCAATACAAAATAAAATTATTTCGATTTGATCGATTATGTGAGTATATTGGAAAGAGTTCCAAATGTACCTAAAAATGAATAACGATTCAATCTTAAAGGTCACTCCTCCCTGTGATACATAATGATGTATTGATAAGGAGTAATCGAACTTTGTTGAACTAAGTACGATTAATTGTGAGTGAAGTTGAGTTAACTTATTTAAATAAGGTCATGTACTTAAGAGTAATACACAAGGTTAAAATTTATTTCATCTAAAGAATAGTTTACAAAATCATATAAGATAAGAGTTTATAAGAAAATCCAACTTATCCAAGGCCAAGGAGTTGGCAGGTTGTGTGAATCAAAAGATTACATGTAATAATTTCTCGTGGGAGATCTTGAATAAATCGCCCCAAAAGGAATTTGGGAACGACTGTCATTAGATGACAATTTATGTTTTGAACATAATTTTTGTAAACTAAAAACTATATCAGTTTTATATATAAGGAAATTTATAAAGTGTTTATGAATACTTATTCCACTGCATTGAGAAAAAATTGTTGTTTCAAGAAATACTAACTTCATAGCAAAGGAATTTCTTTGAGAAACTATTGGTATTCGAATGGATTTGGGTATGATCCAAAGATAAAATTGATTACAAGAGATGAAATGAAATTGGCAGAACCTAAATGAAAACAAATACATGAGAATGTCTAATGAGTATTATTGTACACTAGAGGAACTGTGAGTTTCTTGTTAATGTCAGGAATAAATAATCCTTGGTTGTTTAATTAAACCATTAAGAGTATTGACTCTATAATACGGTACCATGTGCAAATCTAAAATGGATTCCAAGAACATTATTAAAACATGATTTTGATAGTTGTACCCAAAATGATATGATCCATTGCCGCAAATGTGTCTTTAAGAGAAAGAAAAATGCAGTTGGAATATAGTGAGCCACATTGATAAGAATAATACCATGAATTTCAATTATTGAAATTAACTAACAGATTCACCATTCGATGTGCTCAAGTTGGTTCGGATCTTACTCACAAAGTTATCACATAGTACGATTTTATGTTTTGGTATATATGTGCTGAAGCGGAAAGTTATAAATATAGATTTAGGATAGACTGTTTCCACATAACAACCAAAGTGTCTCGAATTCAGTGGGAGCGATATTGAGTTTGTCGGTTTTTCGAGATATGATCCAAAAATGAATATGAAAGTATCATTCAAAAAAGAATTCAAAATTGAATGAGCGTTTTGATAGAAATATCAAATAGTTTGATCATCAATCAAAATGTAGAGGAAGTGTGTGTTCATAAGAAAGAATGTCAAAAGGTACCAAGATATTGCTAATCATAAGTAAATAACACACTGTTGATTGTTAATGGTGTACTTGTGTTAAAATCATTTTTAGTTGTTTTAATACTCGATGTTGGATTCATAAATGATGTCTTTTATACTAAGTATAAAAGATATTGGGAATGTCCCAAAATGATATGCATGGACACCTTATTAAAATGTTTAATATGGAACATGAAAGATGGATACCTTATGCATTGACAAAATAAATTATCATACATGTTATGTTGTCTACAATATCGTGATTAATTATTTATTTGATACATAAAGCAACTATAAAATCCAAATTGATATCACTAAATGGTAGTTTGGAGTGTTCTCGTGTATTTACAAAATACTACATAATTGTTTACAGAAACGATGAGCTCCTTATGAAGGAGTGTCCAGACCCAAACTTCATAAGTGACATTGACTATAATGAGCCAATAATGAATTCAAGTTAAGAATCTTTAAGTTGGAAATGTTTCTAATGAACGATTGTGATTGATTCAATGAAAAAGGCTAAGTACATCGCCTTGAATAGCATCGCAATAAAAGAATTGTATATAAATATAAATATAAATGCATAAATTTATAACTGAGTTGAGGGTGATTCCAAATGTTGAGAATCCCATAACATTGTTATATGATAATATTGTCATGATATATTTTATTACAGAACTTAGAGCTCACTAGAAGTCAGAGACATACTCCAAATTGTTCCACATGATAAAACAGTTTATCAGCGTCGGTGAGAGTTAACTAACATAGTGGACAATTGAAGCATAATAGCATACCCGTTCACTGAGGATCATGCCTAATTGGTTTTTGAGGAAACTGATTGGAGAAGTTGGAATAACATTCCATAATTGACTCCAAGTGCAAGTGGAAGATTGATTGAGTTAGGGGTATGCCCTAGGGGTAATTATGTGATTTGTTACATATATCTAACTCGATTACCAATCTTGTTTGAAATAAAAGGTGTTTTCTTTCTATTATATACTTGATATAATGTGTTATATTAATTAACTAATTAATTTAATTAAAAGTATATTTAATAGAAAATCCATAAATGGTATTGTTTGCACCAAAAATGGGCACAAACCCCAAGTGTTGTGAAAGCACCAGTGTATGAATACAAATCAGCAATATTCAAACACAAATATCAGATCTAAGCAAGCAACAAACAACAATCCAGAAACAAATCACAAGAACACAAGATTTATAGTGGTTCGGCTATCTCCGGCCTACGTCCACTTCAATGATTTTTATCTTTTATTGATGTTCTTCGCTGATTACAGATGATTACAGCAAATACAATGAATGAATCTGAATATGATAGCAATGAAAAGGAGTAGAGTTCAATCTGGCAGCGTCTGGACGTTGAATGGCCAAAAAGATCCCTTTTCTGTAGGCTTCAGGGGGCTATTTATAGGCGTAGGAGGCCCAGATCTCGCCCAAACTTCAGGAGACTTCTTCTGGCACGTGAGGGGGCCCACGCGACCGGTCCTACCAAGTTTCAACTCAATCTGTGATCGATTCGAATCAACTTCGTATCGATCAGGAAATGCTCCAATCGAGCTGAAAATTGGCAGGATTGCTCTTTACCTTGTGTGGAAGCTACTGTGAAAATTTCGTTGCATTTGGATCGAGGGTTTGCGAGATATGGTCGATACGAAATTGGTTTGCTCGATGGCTGTTAGGTTCGAATCCATTCATTCGAACTGATCACTTCGACTCGATGGCAACGCGCGTGAGCAGGTTGACATGGCGCGCGCTCTTCGTGTCGATCCGCTTCTCACTCCGGTTTGATCGAGTCACTCCGGGTATTTCGCCGCGTTCGCATCCATAACTCGCGCGTCATCTCTGGCCTGTTTGACTCAGTGGATACGAACAAGCAATTATTCGCGGATTTGAGCAAGGATTCCTGATGGATACGAAGTGGTCAGCGCCTCATGGATGCAAAGTCATCTGATGGATTCAAAACAGATGGGTACGAAGGACTTGCATCCCCGATCGATACGAAGATGATGGATTCGAATGGAATCTCATCCATGGATACAGACCGTGTTTGGTTGGATGGATACGAAACAGGAAGTTGCTGATTGATACGAAGCGCATGTCCTGTTGATGGATACGAACTCGGTCAATGCTAGTTGAGGTTCATCGATGGATTCGAACTCGATCGATGCGAAGTTGATGGATACGAATGGAGACGTGATGGTGAATACATACTCTATCGATACGAAGCTAATGCTGCTTGATGGATACGAAAGTGTGACTTTTTTCATCAACTTGCATCGATCATATCCTGAGCATATGAACTCGGATTGACTTGAAATTTGGAATGCAGGTTTCCATGGCTTTGCTTGTCATGTCTTGTAAATTGCGGCCCGATCCGGACTCGGACAAAATTCATCGATATCCATGGTTACCCTGCAACGCATAGCTGAAAATTCATGACTAGTTATTATCGGTTTTTAGTCAGTTTTGGGTATCTCAGCTTTGCCAAAAAGTGGGATAACAGGTATGTTTTGTGATAGTAGTTACAAAGTGTTATAACCGTGTATAATTTATCACAATGAAAATAAATATACCATTTTAAATATTTCTAGTCAAGATGCATCGCGACTGGATATTGATACATCAACTAAGACTATAGTACATAACGCTCTCCAAATATTGGGCACTATATTACTCATGGCTGCAAAGGCACCAAGGGGTTAAGTTAGTTATTGGATAACTATGGAATGGCTCGATCGATAGTTTTTTTATTGGTTAATATAACTAAGGTCAAATAGAAAATATCGATGTGACAAAATTACCAAGTTCTCTAGACTTGGGAATACTATTGATCTTTAATATGGAAGCTCCTATTTGATAATAGTTAATTTGTAACAACCCACCTTTTCGAACCCCAGATGTCGACACTAATACATCCACGGCATTCAGTGTCGAAAAACTAAGTGTCGGAAAGATAGATTGTTAGGGGAAAGAAAGGAGATAGGAGATAGAAGAAACTAAACAATCACAGAAGCTCACAACGCAATGGAATAACATATATTAATCAACATAATACTTTACAAAGTCATTTCAAAAATGATACATCAGAGTCATACTAATACATATTCTACCCTAGGACAGTTACAACAGCCTGTCCCTACCTAACTGATACAAGATACATATAATACATTGGAAACAATGTAATAACTGGCTATCGATGAAGCCTCATGCTCCAAGCTCTTCCAAAATGCATCCGTGGGAAAATCTAAACTACTTGGCTGCCCAAAAAAATTTGAGCACCCAAGAGTTTTAGGAAAGAAAATAAAACTCTGGGTCAGACATGAGTCTCGTGTGAGTAAACTCAAATAACTGAATTATTATGTTTAAAACCCTTTTAAAATTAAAGGTATCTCATAAGACCACGCCGCACATAAACATGAACAAGTTTTTACATTACGATAACCAAAACACTTTTTATAGAAAATCCAGTAATATAATAATAATGTCTAAGTGTTCAAAATAAATATATGAAAATAGCCAAAATTGTTACCATTATTAAATTCTAGCATACTAGACTCTAAAATCAAAACCGTAAAAGCACGTATTGGAGATTGGAATCCATATTATGATAACGCACCGGGGTACCACTATCATGGTACACGTTTAGAAAATGAACCGAGGACCTCACCAGGATCCCCTGCCAATACAAGACCGGCCTACCCCTCAATGGATAGTACCGAATATGTCATCACCCCAGTTGCTTTGCATCCCTTTTTATTGAGATCTCACGCACAATCCATAAATATGTAGACGTATCTAGAAAGGTTATGGCACACCCTAATAAAAGAGACCCACTTAGCCTTGCTGCATCTCCCATGTTTTACTCATTCCCGGTTGATGAGGCATGAGGCTCTGCTTACCTTTTGAATAGCAATCCCACTTGGAATGCTAACACTGCCTTTCAGGCAGTAATGCAGTGTCAACATTAATCCATACAAGTTGTCCAGGATAAGGACAAACCGAAGGCACTACTTCTACTACATTCATATTGGAATCACCCTCTGGACTAGTAGCAAGTAGCCCTTGCACTTCAATGCTTCATCCTCGATACCATATTCTTCAAAATGTCTTCAATTCAAAACACTTAAGTTGGATCGAAGTGGTTTTGGATAACATATCCGATCCAGGTCTCTTCGAAACAACTTTCGATAGTTCTTGGTAAACTCAATCCCGATTATTTAGGAAATAAACAGACAAAGATAAGAGCGGAGTTCACCTCCTAACCGTTTGTGGATGGATTTCCTTATCGTTTATCCTAGAAGAATGAAACGAGATTTATACGCACAGTACAGCATCATTGGGGATGACTGTGCCATATAACTCACATGTTTCTCCTAGATATTTCCAAAGTTACGTTTAGGTCCAGATTTGATAGTCGGTTATTTAACTATCAAATAAACAATCACTCAACATTGATTTAATTCCATATGGGGTCCACTAAGCTTTTATTAATTAATCTTTAATTAATTAAAATCACCTTATAAACATTTGATCAAAAGATCTTTTCAAAACACTATTACCAAACCCCTTACATCACTTTTATACTTGGAAAACATTTATACTTATCCTAGGAATATAAGTATATTATCAAAACATTTGGAAAATTCTTCCTTTAAATTCCTTTTTGAAAACATTACTTACTATAAACCGATCTACTTATCATTTATAAAAAGTTCCATTTTAAAAGCTCACTTCACATTTAAATACCTTTATTTTATAAAACACTTTTATAAGTCTACAAGTCAATTTACAAAACCTCTTTATAAACCTCTAAATTATTTATAAAAATTTCCTATTTAAAACTCCTCTGATAAATCTTGTTTATGAAAAATCCTTTACAAAATTTACTTTGCAACTCATCCTTTTAAATCACTTTAAATAAACCTTTTTACTTAGCAAAACCCATTTTTATAAACAAGTTATTATTTATAAATACCTTTATAAAATAATAATATAACTTGAAAAATCATTTATAAACCTTAAACCTCAAAATTGATTAAAGAATTGAAGTTAATTCAATACAATACTTTATAATTTCAAAACGAGCTTAGCAGTCCCAATGGTAGTAATTTAAGTTACCATTTAACATCAATTTCACTTCCAAGTCACTTAACCATTTATTTACATAAGTCAACATATATGCAAATGCAATTCATATCCAAATCAAGGAATAACATGTCAATACAACCTAATTGGCATATACATGTCCATATAACATAATAACAAGATGGTGATTTATCCTGCTAAATAGATGTCCAAACAATCAAACAATTAACTTATAGAAGATGAGGATTTATTCTGCTAACGTATATGTCCATACAATCAAACAACCAATCTATAGCAGAATGGAGATTTATTCTGCTAATATATACCCACAATAATCAAATCAATTACATTATAGAAGAACATGGATTTATTCTACTATCAAATGTCCACACAATCAAACAATCAAATCATAACTCATACACAGACATTTGTCTACTTAATAGTACCAACATTTGAATTCCTTGAGTTCAAAACCATCTGTGAAAAAGAAGTACCTTTAAAACAATTTGATTCTTGGAGACAAAGGATTTAAAACTTAAAACACCCTTTAAAATGATTAATTACAAGATAAACTCTTATTAAATCATAATTAACCTTTATTAAGTTTAAACTTAATTTAATTATAAATTAATAATTAATTAAACCTTTAGTAAATAATTTATTTATAAATAAACCCTTAATTAATCGTTTATTAATTATTAAATAATAATTTAAAACTTCATTAATAATTAATATTAATTAATCTCATTTAATTAATAAAATAACCTTTAATTAAAACTTAATTAATAAATTAAACCTTAAATAAGTAATTTATTTATAAATTAAACCTTAATTAATTTATCAGTAAAAATAATTAAAAATTGATTTATTAAATAAATAAATAAATAATTGACCTTATATTTGATTAATAATTAATCAAAAATAAATCATGTAATGAACTCATAATTAGTTAAAAATTAATCTTACTTTTAAAAGATAATTAATTAGTACTAATCTTTAATTAATTAAATTAACAAACCTTGTTTAGTACTTAGTTAATTATTAATTACTAAAACTAATTAATTATTAAAACTAATTAATTATTAAATTCTTAATTAACTTTCCTTAATATTTATTATTGAGTTTTTAAAACATTTTAAAATACAAAAATTAACTTTTCAAAAAGTGGACTTTTTATCGAACTGCATCCATAGCGACTATCGCTATGGATACCATAACATCCAAACTTGACCAACATCTCAAATAGTCTTTTAAAACACCTAATTTTCAACTTTAACTTACTTTATGAACTTAATATGAAGTTTTGGAAGCAAAACAAAAGGTTAGAAACTTTAGAGAACTTTTTGTTTAAAGCAAAGTAAGTAATCAAATTTAAAAACTCAAAGGATCGCTATGTCGAACACAAACACCTTTCAAGTGCTAACCTTGCTCACTAACTTTTCCATTTACTAACTTTACTCACTAACTTTCCATATCACTTCCAATCACAAGACAAATATCACAACTTTATAACCAAAAACATCACTTTAATATTCGATTCATAAATCCACGCTAAACCATAAACTAGCAACATATGTACATCCAAACCATCTGATAATTCAACCATCAAAACAATATATTCTACAAAAAAAATAGGCAACATAATAAAGGTTGAATTTTTCCAGAAAAATTTAGAAGTTTACTCACCAAAATTTTGCAAAACTCTTTTGAAAACTTGAAATACTTAGAACTTGCTAAGCTTGGAAAACCACAAAAAGCAACTCGAAAATGAGTCATTTTTCTTTTGACTTTTCGCCATGTTCTCTCATAATTTTGGAAAGTAGTCAAAGGAAAAGTTGTTGAAAATTCTTTTCTATATCATTTGAAAAAAAGAATCACTCAATTTGGATTTTCTTGTGGGAGATATGATCAAAAGAAGAAGAGGTATTTTTGGATTTGAAATAATGGTTCCGAAAATGGGTCTAAAAGAAATGAGATTTTGACATATCTATGCTGAAAAATTGAAAAAATCATACAAATGAAAGTTATAGCCACTGAAATTTTACATGGTTTTAAAAAAGAAAATCTCCATTTGGTTCGTAGATGAGGAGAATATGATAGGAGAAAGAGGAGGAAATTTGAAGAAGTGGAAGGCTAATTATAAGCAATAGAAAAGGTAAATTACTAAACTACCCTTGTACTTCTACCCTCCACATTGTTTTGCCACCTCAACACCCTCCACCACACATGCTATTTCAGTCTCCACCTTGTCCCCCTCATTATGTCAAAGAAAACATGTGTAAACATATTTGTACTCGAGTTGCCAAAGTGTCAAATCATGTCTCTTAAGGCATCTTTTAGTATATACATGTATATACTTGAGTATATATACCTATGTGTATACCAATATATACTAACAAATTTATATTCTTAATCATTTAAATATTTTTTCAAATATAAACAAGGCTCACAACATTTCAAACAAATTTTATACGATGGAACGTTGAAAATTCGGAAAACGGTTTTCGGTCACATTTTCTATTTTTCATCGAACTAAATATTTTTATAGACAAAATTTGCAATGATTTCACCATCATTAATTATATTTAAAAGAGTTTTATTTTTCTTATAAAACCTATTATTTGAATATTTAAAATTAATTAAATATTCGCAAATCAAAGTAGTGAAATTTCGACTCGTTACCTAATCATGGCCCGAAGTCCATCGAATGACTATAGTTAGGTCGAGTGGAAGCATTAGAAGTGAAACGCAATTTAATAAAGGATTCATCTCCTCAATTATGTAACAACCAAGAATTTTTATCTCTTTGGTTTGTGAATATTTAATTAATTTTAAAATTTTAATTAATGGTTTTAATGGTAAAATAACCCTCTTCTATTTAATAAATAATAAGGGTTAACTCGTTTTAAAAGTTTGTTTATAAAAATAAATAGTTCGTTGAAAAATTGAAAACGTGACCAAAAATCGTTTTCGGATTTTTGACTTTTTATCGAATGAAATTTGCCACAACATTGTCCCACACATATTTACATTTTTGTAACATATGCTTGTACATATAATAAGTAATTTAATAAAGTAAGAAGGATTAATAAAAGTAAGTATAATTATTGTAACGACCCACCTTTTTAGACGGTTTAAATCAACAATAAACCACACATGTCTAACTCAAACCATTCAAAAGAGAGGATTGTCAATGGAGTAAGTAAGAAAATAAGAGGAAAAAAAGGAAAAACAAAACATAGAATCTCGCAACAGAATGACAAAATATAATAATCAAATAAATAGTTCATGAAGCTGTTTTATAATATACATTTGATTACATAATTTTTACAACAATCAGAGTACAAACAACGACATACCAAAAATGATGCAGCGGAAAATTTTCTAATAATATAATATACCAAACTCCGTCTTCGTCCTCTAGAAATTAAGTCTTCAACACTGAAAAGCTCAGGCTGACCCGAGCGTAATGAAAAGACAAAACACTCGAGTCAGAACTAAAAGATCTTATGTAAATTAAATCAACAACAAGTAAATATGAGTGTAATGGCTTCAGAGATGTTTATGGGATTTTACATCTCCTATCCAGTGTATAACGTGCGTGCAATAACTTAAGATATGTTACGGGATTTTCCATCTCCTAAGGATCCATTAAACTATCTATATATAGTAGAATACACTATATATGTAACGTTTATCAGTAAAGTAAAGTATTATAATAGCATTAGGGCATTACCCATATCCTCTTTAACACATTTTATAGGCATCGTAGTCTATACAGTACTGTAAACTCCACCGTAAACTGGTAGGCCATCAGGGAGCACTCCATAGGTACGACACAAACCAAAATCATAGTGGGCTCGATAGGGCATATGACAAGACACGCGAGGCAATACCAGGGTAGGATTCTACCGTTTTGCGGAACCAGGCTAGTGGTAACGCAAAGCCACAGCTACCGCCTACCTCGAAACAACTGTAACGACCCGTATTTTTACGGATCAAAACATTCTAAAATGATTGACCTTTGATTGTATTGTTGTTAGGTCATTTCAAGTTTTAGCAGAATTTTTCTTAAGTCTTAAGTCGTAGCCGACTTAGGAAGCTTGGACGAGTTAAGAAATAGGTCTGGACGGGTTAATGACTAAGTGGTAGGTCGGCGATGACCTAAGGAAGATAGGGTGGCTTAGGTCGAGTGACCGACTTAAGGGAGTAGCCTATCTAAGAAGTTGACCGACTTATAGTATTAACCGACTTAAGGATAGTGGTGAGTTAAGTGTTAAGTCGGCTGACGAGTTAAGATAGTGGTCGACTTAAGACCTGGACGACTTAGTAGTTAGCATATCTGACAAATTATTTGTTGAGTCGTTGCCGAGTTAAGGAAGTGGGGTTGACCGACTTAAGAGGTTAGGGCGACCTAAGGAAGAATAGTAGGCAGCCTAAGTATTCTGGAGTAGAGTTGGGTCGGCAACGACCTAAGGACATGTTGTGAGCGACCTAAGTGTTTGGGTGTTAAGTGTTAGGTCGGCAGGGTAATTGAGTCGGTAGGTAGTTGAGTCGGCAACGTGTGTTGAGTGGTGAGTCGGCAGGACGTCTCTTGTGTTAAGTCGTAACCCAGTTACGAGTTAAGTCGTAGTTGTATTCCTTCGTATGTCTTAAGTCGGCAAGGCACTTAAGTCGGCAACGACCTAAGTTAAGTCGTGCCTATGTGTTAAGTCGCAGTTGCGCTTTGTTGTTGAGTCGTCAACCGACTTAGGACTTGGGTTTTGCGGCAGTATGATGAGTCTGCTTCGTTGGGTCGGTCTTATGGTTAAGTCGTAGGTCGGCGAGGCAGTTAAGTCGTTAGGTCGTATAGGCTGGTTAACTCGGCATAGCAGTAAGTCGTAGTCTGCTAAGTCAGTAGGTCGTTCAGGGGAGCATGTGTTGAGTCGAAGCTTGGTTAAGTCGTAGGCGCATGCCATAAGTCGTAACCGACTTAGGAGACAGCTGTTTTGTTGCGAGTCATAGGCAGATGAGTTTTTAGGTCGGCAAGGTACTAGGTCGGCAAGGCACTAGGTCGGCATGGTGTTAAGTCGGCACCGACTTAAGAAGATAGCCGAGTTACGACTTAAGGGCAGTTTTCAGCTATAAATAGGAGGGGTTGTTCTCACTTTTTGGGATCCGGATTTTGAAGCGACGAAGTGCTGCCATTTTGAGAGCTCGACTTCTACACTTCTTCACTTCTTTTCTCCACTCTAATCTAGTGCTTCCATCCATCCAAATCGAAGATCAAGATCGAAGATTCAAGAGCTTAGATTGAAGATCTTCATCTTTTCAAGAGAGATTTCTTCATTTGAAGCGGATTTGTGATAGATCAAGCTTGATCCTTTGCTGTCCAGATCTGAAGCGTGTTGATTTGGGTTTGTTTAGGTGATTTGGTGAGTGGTGATTATCTCTCACACGGATCCAAAGGAGTATATCGGATTGTTGGCTCGATTTGGTGTTAAAATAGTGATTTCCATGCATTTTCTTCATCCTATGTGTAGATCCATATAGATCCATTGTTCATGATGATGTTACATCCATTTTATCATATGTTAACCTATGCAAGTTCATTCATCAAGTTTATAGAGATATAATCCATGTTTTCATGCTTATTGGACTTTCAACTCTTTAATTACGAAAATGCCATTATTGTTATAATTGTCTACTTAGATCATTTTTGAATGCTTGATTGCTTGGATTGATGTTTGATTTGATCGATTGTTATGAACTAGATGATTGATGATTAGATTTAGACCGAAGACGATTCAAAAGCTAAGGGAAAGGCTCTTGAATTGGGAAAGCTGCTCGTGGCATATGTAGCGGGATGATGAAGCTCTTATGCATAGATTTGATGATGTGATGATGAGATGAGGCTTTGCGAGGATGTAATGAAGCGAGGCAATCATGTGATGAAGACTTGGTCTAATCCAGACGGGATCATTCCAAGCATGTTGATAACTCGGTGATATGATTCGAGTTGAAGATAATGAATGGATATGAGAATAGTCGTCGAGGAGGATGACTAGGAGGCTTGGATAGCATCGTTGTTGAAGGTTCTAGCATGCTCTAAGCAAGAGTACGTTTGGGCAGATTCGATAGTCCCAACGGCCAACTGTTGATGGTCGAGTACTCTGGGCAGATTCGATAGTCCTAGGCACGGGCTGCGACGACGTGCGGGAGTTATGTCTAGAACCGGGGTTTCCATTAGCCCTTGACGGACGGCTGAAAGAATGTGCCGGTCATTCAATTAACGGTGATATCGAAGCAATGATAACAGTGATAGCCAGAGTCATGGATGTTTGTTTGTATCGTCATTCGGACTCAAGAGCGGTATTTTCTGGGTGCTTATCTGATTTAGGCCTTGGTACTTGGAAAACATCGCCCTTGACTCGAGTGATAGTAGTTTTACTTTAAATTGTATGCTCTGCTATGTTTGCTTCTGCTTAGTGTGTGTCTGGGGGCTATCACTGTAGAATGAGGTTGGAGTGGGAGGGTTGTATTCCTATTCCTTTTCCTTTATGCTCTTTTGGTATGTTGTTAGTTAATTTACTGCTCACTAAGACTGTTGTCTGACTCAAGGCTTTATGTTTTAATTCTTATTGCCTTGGGCTGTTCGTCCATTTTTGGGACGGGCAGACTAGGTAGCAGGTGACAGGTGCTGTTCTCTTCTCACGATGCTGATATCGAAGACGAGCTAGAGGGTTGCATATTATCTTCTTATATGTACTGGATATTCCGCTGTTTTGTATTCTCTGAGAGATTTGTAGTGAGGCTGGATGTATTGAATATGTGGATGCTTGTATTCAACTATTATGGAGTTTTATATGATGTCATTTTGTTCTGTAAAGCTTCACCATACATATGTTCTATTGTATTTTGTCCATGCGCTGTGAGTAATACGATAGATTCTTTTTGTTTTAAATCTTACCTTGACAATCGTCCATGGTCTCCTGGCACACTTTACAGCGCTTTATCTTTAGATTCGGTGCAGGGGTCATGGGCGGTCGTCACATTTGGTATCAGAGCATTGGTTAATCGATTTTACCCAACGCTCGCTGTCGTAACTACGTATGAGAGACGTAATTGTAATTTGATGGATGATTACTATATATAATATAGTAGTTTAGCAGTAAGTTAGTCCTGTATGCAGTTGTTTCTCTAGATGTTCTAATCATTCCTTTTTATAGATATTGAGAATGAGTCGAAGAGGGAGACCAGCTGCTAGGGAAGGCCGTGCTACTGAAGAGACTGCTGATTATGCAGCCATGTTCGAAGCTATGATGACTTCGATCATGAGAAGGATACCAGTTCCGGGGGCAGCAGTTGATGTTGGAGTTCAAGTCCAAACTCCGAAACCAGTGGATTTTGCTAAGCTGTGCAAGGATTATACTGCTCTTGGAGGGAAGGTTTTCTTGGGAACAGAATCAACTATTGAGGTCCAGAGGTGGATAGATGCTTGTAGAAGGATCTTTGGTGATTTGGGAATTGATGATGCAACTAAGAGGAAGTTGGCATCAAGGCAGCTTCAAGGGAGAGCCTCTGATTGGTGGAACTCTATTACCATCGATACTGCGGAGGAAGAGATTACTTGGGAGCAATTCCAAGCTAGATTTGAAGCTAAGTTCATTTCTACAGCTCAGAAGTCTGTTCTGTTGAAGAGAAGGGAAAGAGTGTGGTTGTTCAAGGTACTCTTTTCCTATGTGGTGTTCCGGTTAGAGTTTTGTTTGATACTGGAGCGTCGCATTCGTTTGTTTGTAATGAACTCGTAGGCCGGTTAGGTTTGGCACCGGATATTGTTGATAGGCCATTGGTTGTGACTAATCCAGTTGGGGGTTCGTCTTGTTTGTGTATGTTATGCCGTGGTCTAGTTGTGTCGAGTCATGGTTGCTCTTTTGTTTGTGATTGTTTTGTTCTGAACTTTGCGGGGTTCGGAATTATCTTGGGTATGGACTGGCTTAGGAAGTATGCGGCTAAGGTTGATTGTGAGAGGCTAGAGGTGGCAGTCGAGAATGTGGAAGGGCGAAAGATTGTGATACGATGTAAGCATGAGGAAGGCGTCTTCATGAGCTTCATGTATTCGCTAGTTGTTCCACGGGATGGACTGTCTTTAGTGCCAATCGCAAATGGATTCGAGGATGTCTTTGACGAAGTCAAAGGGTTGCCGCCGCATAGAGAGATCGAGTTTCGTATAGATCTAGTTGAAGGAGCCAGACCTGTTGTGATGCCTCTTAGGCGGATGGCGCCTAGGGAACAGCAGGAGTTGAGGGTGCAAGTTGATGATCTTTTGCAGAAAGGATTCATTCGGCGTAGTGTGTCCGAGTGGGGTGCACCAGTTGTGTTTGCAACCAAGGCAGATGGGTCATTGAGATTGTGTGTGGATTATCGTGAGCTGAATAAGGTGACTAAGAAGAACAAGTATCCATTGCCGAGAATAGATGACTTGTTTGATCAGCTTCACGAAGCCAAGGTGTTTTCTCAGATGGATTTGGCAACGGGATTTCACCAGTTGAGAGTAGCTAAGGATAGTGTGCCGAAGACTGCTTTTAGGACACCATCCGGTTTCTTTGAGTGGCTGGTAATGCCGTTTGGATTGACTAACGCGCCAGCATATTTTGTGGATCTTATGAATAGAGTGTTCAGAGATCAGTTGAACAAGTTCGTACTTGTGTTCGTGGATGATATTCTGATTTATTCCAGAACGGAAGAAGAGCACAAGACGCACTTGCGTATTGTTTTGGAAATCTTGCGGAAACATCAGCTGAAGGCTAAGTTTTCGAAGTGTCACTTCTGGAAGAATGAAGTGAGGTTCTTAGGCCATGTGATTTCTGGAAATGGAATAGCGGTTGATCCCGCTAAGGTGGCAGCAATCCAGGATTGGGTTAGACCTAAGAATGCATCTGATGTGAGAAGTTTTCTTGGATTAGCAGGATATTATCGACGGTTTATCAAAGACTTCTCCAAGGTAGCTGCACCATTAACAGGATTGACGAAGAAAAACCAAGTGTTCAGTTGGGATGCTAAGTGTGAGCAAGCTTTCGGAATCCTGAAAGAGCGATTGACAAGTGCTCCTGTTTTGACTATTCCTAGTGGGAATGATGAGATGGTGGTTTACACCGACGCATGTGGTACTGGACTTGGAGCAGTGCTGATGCAGAAGGATAAAGTTGTTGCGTATGCCAGTCGACAACTGAAGCCGCATGAAAGGAATTACCCAACTCATGACTTGGAGTTAGCGGCGATTGTATTTGCTCTGAAGATGTGGAGGCATTATCTGTTGGGAGTTCGATTCGAGTTGTTTACGGATCACAAGTCGTTGAAGTATCTTTTCTCCCAAAAGGATTTGAATCTTCGGCAGCAACGTTGGCTAGAGTTTTTGGCATCGTATGACTTTGGTATAGCTTATACTCCGGGAAAAGGTAACGCAGTGGCTGATGCGTTAAGTCGAAGACATGCAGGATTGGGAGCCATGTTTTCAGAATGGAAGAGCCTCGAGTATTTAGCTGGATTTGACTTCAGGCCTAGATGTGAATTGGAACCTGAGATGTTGGCAAACTTATCGATAAGACCTTCTCTTGTGGAAAGGATTGGCGAGGGCCAAAAGCGAGATGATAAGCTTGTCAAGATTATCCGTGAATTGGAATCTGGATTGGATCCAGAAAAGGATAAAGGATTCGAGGTCGATCGAGAGGGTTGGCTTCGAAAGCAAGGACGACTAGTTGTTCCCGATATAGATGAATTGAGGAGTGAAGTTCTGAAGGAAAGTCATCACTCGAAGTTGACAATTCATCCAGGTGGAAACAAGATGTATCGGGATATGAAGAGAACCTACTATTGGGAAGGTATGAAGAAGGATGTTGGAAATTTTATTTCCAAATGTATGAACTGCCAATTGGTGAAGGCCGAACAGAAGAAGCCAAGCGGATTGCTTCAACCATTAGAAGTTCCTACATGGAAGTGGGAACAAGTGTCGATGGATTTTATCGATGGATTGCCTAGAACCAGAACAGGAAATGAAGGAATTTGGGTCATTGTGGATCGTCTGACTAAGAGTGCTAGATTCATTCCTGTTCGATCGACTAGGACTGCATCAAAGTTGGCGGAGTTGTATGTTAAGTGGATAGTTCGATTCCATGGTATTCCGAAGAATATAGTGAGCGATCGAGACCCATTGTTCACTAGTGGATTTTGGAAGAGCTTCCAGGAAGTTTTGGGAACCGAGTTGTGTTTGAGTACAGCTTATCACCCTCAAACAGATGGTCAGACCGAGAGAGTCAACCGAGTTTTGGAAGATCTTCTTAGAGCATGTGTTTTGGACTTCGGAGGATCATGGGAAGATCACCTTCATTTGGTGGAGTTTGCGTACAACAACAGTTACCAGTCAAGTATTGGTATGGCACCATATGAGGCATTGTATGGAAGACCGTGTAACTCTCCGACATGTTGGTTGGAAACTGGGGAAAAGTTGATGCTTGGGCCAGAGATGATTCGTCAGACTTCAGATTGCATAGAGATCATTCGTCAACGAATGAAGGCAGCCCAAGATCGTCAGAAGAGTTATGCTGATAAACGTCGTAAGGATTTGGAGTTCGACGTAGGTGAGATGGTTTTTGTGAAGATTTCTCCACTGAAGAATGTTATCCGATTCGGGAAGAAAGGAAAATTGACTCCGAGATTTGTTGGACCATTCCCGATCATCGAGCGAATTGGAAAGCTCGCCTACAGATTGGAGTTACCGGAGAAAATGTCGGGTGTGCACAATGTTTTTCATGTATCATATCTACGGAAGTATGTGCACGACTCGAGTACGGTGGTTTCTGCTGATAGCTGTGAAGACTTAGAAGTTGATCCAGTCGATAGAAGACCTCGTAAGCCGCTTCGTGTTGTTGAAACCGACACGAAACAGCTTAGGAGGAAGATAGTTAAGTTGCTCAAGATACAATGGAGTGACAATGATAACGACTGTACGTGGGAGGTGGAAGAGAGGATGAAGGCAGCTCATCCTGAACTCTTCAAGGTATGGCCCTAAGGTGTCGTGTCATCTAACGAAATTGTAACTTGTTCTAAGTCTTAGAATTCTGTACGCTAAGCTAGAATTGGATGCATGGTCTATTGATTGTTATGGATGATAGGCGTACAGAATAGCTATGATTGCCTTGTTTGTTTGGAATTTCGGGGGCGAAATTCCTAAGGGGGAGAGAATGTAACGACCCGTATTTTTACGGATCAAAACATTCTAAAATGATTGACCTTTGATTGTATTGTTGTTAGGTCATTTCAAGTTTTAGCAGAATTTTTCTTAAGTCTTAAGTCGTAGCCGACTTAGGAAGCTTGGACGAGTTAAGAAATAGGTCTGGACGGGTTAATGACTAAGTGGTAGGTCGGCGATGACCTAAGGAAGATAGGGTGGCTTAGGTCGAGTGACCGACTTAAGGGAGTAGCCTATCTAAGAAGTTGACCGACTTATAGTATTAACCGACTTAAGGATAGTGGTGAGTTAAGTGTTAAGTCGGCTGACGAGTTAAGATAGTGGTCGACTTAAGACCTGGACGACTTAGTAGTTAGCATATCTGACAAATTATTTGTTGAGTCGTTGCCGAGTTAAGGAAGTGGGGTTGACCGACTTAAGAGGTTAGGGCGACCTAAGGAAGAATAGTAGGCAGCCTAAGTATTCTGGAGTAGAGTTGGGTCGGCAACGACCTAAGGACATGTTGTGAGCGACCTAAGTGTTTGGGTGTTAAGTGTTAGGTCGGCAGGGTAATTGAGTCGGTAGGTAGTTGAGTCGGCAACGTGTGTTGAGTGGTGAGTCGGCAGGACGTCTCTTGTGTTAAGTCGTAACCCAGTTACGAGTTAAGTCGTAGTTGTATTCCTTCGTATGTCTTAAGTCGGCAAGGCACTTAAGTCGGCAACGACCTAAGTTAAGTCGTGCCTATGTGTTAAGTCGCAGTTGCGCTTTGTTGTTGAGTCGTCAACCGACTTAGGACTTGGGTTTTGCGGCAGTATGATGAGTCTGCTTCGTTGGGTCGGTCTTATGGTTAAGTCGTAGGTCGGCGAGGCAGTTAAGTCGTTAGGTCGTATAGGCTGGTTAACTCGGCATAGCAGTAAGTCGTAGTCTGCTAAGTCAGTAGGTCGTTCAGGGGAGCATGTGTTGAGTCGAAGCTTGGTTAAGTCGTAGGCGCATGCCATAAGTCGTAACCGACTTAGGAGACAGCTGTTTTGTTGCGAGTCATAGGCAGATGAGTTTTTAGGTCGGCAAGGTACTAGGTCGGCAAGGCACTAGGTCGGCATGGTGTTAAGTCGGCACCGACTTAAGAAGATAGCCGAGTTACGACTTAAGGGCAGTTTTCAGCTATAAATAGGAGGGGTTGTTCTCACTTTTTGGGATCCGGATTTTGAAGCGACGAAGTGCTGCCATTTTGAGAGCTCGACTTCTACACTTCTTCACTTCTTTTCTCCACTCTAATCTAGTGCTTCCATCCATCCAAATCGAAGATCAAGATCGAAGATTCAAGAGCTTAGATTGAAGATCTTCATCTTTTCAAGAGAGATTTCTTCATTTGAAGCGGATTTGTGATAGATCAAGCTTGATCCTTTGCTGTCCAGATCTGAAGCGTGTTGATTTGGGTTTGTTTAGGTGATTTGGTGAGTGGTGATTATCTCTCACACGGATCCAAAGGAGTATATCGGATTGTTGGCTCGATTTGGTGTTAAAATAGTGATTTCCATGCATTTTCTTCATCCTATGTGTAGATCCATATAGATCCATTGTTCATGATGATGTTACATCCATTTTATCATATGTTAACCTATGCAAGTTCATTCATCAAGTTTATAGAGATATAATCCATGTTTTCATGCTTATTGGACTTTCAACTCTTTAATTACGAAAATGCCATTATTGTTATAATTGTCTACTTAGATCATTTTTGAATGCTTGATTGCTTGGATTGATGTTTGATTTGATCGATTGTTATGAACTAGATGATTGATGATTAGATTTAGACCGAAGACGATTCAAAAGCTAAGGGAAAGGCTCTTGAATTGGGAAAGCTGCTCGTGGCATATGTAGCGGGATGATGAAGCTCTTATGCATAGATTTGATGATGTGATGATGAGATGAGGCTTTGCGAGGATGTAATGAAGCGAGGCAATCATGTGATGAAGACTTGGTCTAATCCAGACGGGATCATTCCAAGCATGTTGATAACTCGGTGATATGATTCGAGTTGAAGATAATGAATGGATATGAGAATAGTCGTCGAGGAGGATGACTAGGAGGCTTGGATAGCATCGTTGTTGAAGGTTCTAGCATGCTCTAAGCAAGAGTACGTTTGGGCAGATTCGATAGTCCCAACGGCCAACTGTTGATGGTCGAGTACTCTGGGCAGATTCGATAGTCCTAGGCACGGGCTGCGACGACGTGCGGGAGTTATGTCTAGAACCGGGGTTTCCATTAGCCCTTGACGGACGGCTGAAAGAATGTGCCGGTCATTCAATTAACGGTGATATCGAAGCAATGATAACAGTGATAGCCAGAGTCATGGATGTTTGTTTGTATCGTCATTCGGACTCAAGAGCGGTATTTTCTGGGTGCTTATCTGATTTAGGCCTTGGTACTTGGAAAACATCGCCCTTGACTCGAGTGATAGTAGTTTTACTTTAAATTGTATGCTCTGCTATGTTTGCTTCTGCTTAGTGTGTGTCTGGGGGCTATCACTGTAGAATGAGGTTGGAGTGGGAGGGTTGTATTCCTATTCCTTTTCCTTTATGCTCTTTTGGTATGTTGTTAGTTAATTTACTGCTCACTAAGACTGTTGTCTGACTCAAGGCTTTATGTTTTAATTCTTATTGCCTTGGGCTGTTCGTCCATTTTTGGGACGGGCAGACTAGGTAGCAGGTGACAGGTGCTGTTCTCTTCTCACGATGCTGATATCGAAGACGAGCTAGAGGGTTGCATATTATCTTCTTATATGTACTGGATATTCCGCTGTTTTGTATTCTCTGAGAGATTTGTAGTGAGGCTGGATGTATTGAATATGTGGATGCTTGTATTCAACTATTATGGAGTTTTATATGATGTCATTTTGTTCTGTAAAGCTTCACCATACATATGTTCTATTGTATTTTGTCCATGCGCTGTGAGTAATACGATAGATTCTTTTTGTTTTAAATCTTACCTTGACAATCGTCCATGGTCTCCTGGCACACTTTACAGCGCTTTATCTTTAGATTCGGTGCAGGGGTCATGGGCGGTCGTCACAACAACACTCCCATAATCAAATCGAGGGTGGCCACCAATCAATCACAAAGTAACATATATGGTATCGAAGAAGCATGTCCGATAGGAGAAGCGACCTCACTTGGCCTGCTTATGGCTCCTGTTTTATTCATATCAAGCTGAGCTGAAGGTCAGGGCTGTGTTCTTACCTCATACCCATAGTGTTCACCAAACCATCCTGCTTCGTTCTGGATTCTCCACCACGTGCACATTTGTTAAAGTGGTTTCAGAATTGGCAGAGAGTATGACAATATCCAACTCCGGTCTCCTTAACAACCAAACGCTTATTTCACACCATGGTCATTTTATAAAACATTTTTAATAATAAATCCAGAAAAAAATTTATACCTTCATATCAAGATATCAATATACTTATTCCAAAAGTATAAATATTGTAACACCTCGTATTTTATATAATTAAATAATCAAATAATTATAAATAGTGAAAATGAGCGTTTTTGTAATTGTCAGAATATGGCCTCGAAACTTCTACCATTGTGTTCATGGCGATTTCCTGATTATTTACATATATAATATGCCTCGAATGGACTTCATATGAAAAAGCTATTGACATTTGAAGTTCCGTATCGAAAAATAATTATACGTGTAAATGTGCGTAAATATATTTGTTTATAAATTTATGCGCGTATAAATTCCAGAAATAACGCGCGTTTAAATTTCAAAATAGACGCGCATCAAAAAATAAATTAATGGACATCAGCTATTAGAGGTAATTAACATTAGTGGGCAATGTTAATCAAATCAGCAATTAAAGAAAATTAATTTACATTAATTAGCAACGTTTGAATTTCAAAATAAACATGTGTTATAAAGGGAATTAAATTTACAATTGATGGAAATTAATTAGAATGAATAGGCAATGGTTAAAAGTTAACGTTTAATAATTTATAACATTTAAAAATAGAGGAAATAAATTAATACATATAAAACAAAAAGGCTAGACACATCAAAATTGACGCGTTTTGCTTGTTTTTAACGGCTAGATTTCAATCACTTTAAACGAACGGACGACGTTGCTTTGGCACTCTATAACTAAACATGCAGGGCTAGCCTTCAAACCCATATTTTTCTGAATGGGTGTGGAAGCCCTGTCATTTTTCTTTCTCCTCCAATTCTTCAGAAATCAAATATATTAGATTTAGGTTTTCTAATTTGCAATTTGGAGGTAGAAACGGTAGATCTAGAGAAGAGATGTCCAAATTAAGCCGTCCGTATGAGGTGAGTTTTCAGATCTAAAGAATTTTTATCTCTTTGGTTTGTGAATATTTAATTAATTTTAAAATTTTAATTAATGGATTTTAATGGTAAAATAACCCTCTTCTATTTAATAAATAGTAATGGTGAACTCGTTTTAAAAGTTTGTTTATAAAAATAAATAGTTCGTTGAAAAATTGAAAACGTAACTAAAAATTGTTTTCGGATTTTTGACTTTTTATCGAACGAAATTTGCCACAACATTGTTCCACACATATTTACATTTTTGTAACATATGCTTGTACATATAATAAGTAATTTAATAAAGTAAGAAGGATTAATAAAAGTAAGTATAATTATTGTAACGACCCACCTTTTTAGACGGTTTAAATCAACAATAAACCACACATGTCTAACTCAAACCATTCAAAAGAGAGGATTGTCAATGGAGTAAGTAAGAAAATAAGAGGAAAAAAAGGAAAAACAAAACATAGAATCTCGCAATAGAATGACAAAATATAACAATCAAATAAATAGTTCATGATGCTGTTTTATAATATACATTTGATTACATAATTTTTACAACAATCAGAGTACAAACAACGACATACCAAAAATGATGCAGCGGAAAATTTTCTAATAATATAATATACCAAACTCCGTCTTCGTCCTCTAGAAATTAAGTCTTCAACACTGAAAAGCTCAGGCTGACCCGAGCATAATGAAAAGACAAAACACTCGAGTCAGACCTAAAAGATCTTATGTAAATTAAATCAACAACAAGTAAATATGAGTTTAATGGCTTCAGAGATGTTTATGGGATTTTACATCTCCTATCCAGTGTATAACGTGCGTGCAATAACTTATGATATGTTACGGGATTTTCCATCTCCTAAGGATCCATTAAACTATCTATATATAGTAGAATACACTATATATGTAACGTTTATTAGTAAAGTAAAGTATTAGAATAGCATTAGGGCATTACCCATATCCTCTTTAACACATTTTATAGGCATCGTAGTCTATACAGTACTGTAAACTCCACCGTAAACTGGTAGGCCATCAGGGAGCACTCCATAGGTATGACACAAACCAAAATCATAGTGGGCTCGATAAGGCATATGACATGACACGCGAGGCAATACCAGGGTAGGATTCTACCATTTTGCGGAACCAGGATAGTGGTAACGCAAAGCCACAGCTACCGCCTACCTCGAAACAACACTCCCATAATCAAATCGAGAGTGGCCACCAATCAATCACAAAGTAACATATATGGTATCGAAGAAGCATGTCCGATAGGAGAAGTGACCTCACTTGGCCTGCTTATGGCTCCTGTTTTATTCATATCAAGCTGAGCCGAAGGTCAGGGCTATGTTCTTACCTCATACCCATAGTGTTCACCAAACCATCCTGCTTCGTTCTGGATTCTCCACCACGTGCACAGTTGTTAAAGTGGTTTCAGAATTGGCAGAGAGTATGACAATATCCAACCCCGGTCTCTTTAACAACCAAACGCTTATTTCACACCATGGTCATTTTATAAAACATTTTTAATAATAAATCCAGAAAAAAGTTTATACCTTCATATCAAGATATCCATATACTTATTCCAAAAGTATAAATATTGTAACACCTCGCATTTTTAGATAATTAAATAATTAAATAATTATAAACAGTGAAAATGAGCATTTTTGTAATTGTCGGAATATGGCCTCGAAACTTCTACCATTGTGTTCATGGCGATTTTCTGATTATTTACATATATAATATGCCTTGAATGGACTTCATATGAAAAAGCTATTGACGTTTGAAGTTCCGTATCGAAAAATAATTATACGTGTAAATGTGCGTAAATATATTTGTTTATAAATTTATGCACGTATAAATTCCAGAAATAACGCGCGTTTAAATTTCAAAATAGACGCGCATCAAAAAATAAATTAATGGACATCAGCAATTAGAGGTATTTAACATTAGTGGGCAATGTTAATCAAATCAGCAATTAAAGAAAATTAATTTACATTAATTAGCAACGTTTGAATTTCAAAATAAACATGTGTTATAAAAGGAATTTAATTTACAATTGATGGAAATTAATTAGAATGAATAGGCAATGGTTAAAAGTTAATGTTTAATAATTTATAACGTTTAAAAATAAAGGAAATAAATTAATCCATATAAAACAAAAAGGCTAGACACGTCAAAATTGACGCGTTTTGCTTGTTTTTAACGGCCAGATTTCACTCACTTTAAACGAACGAACGACGTTGCTTTGGCACTCTATAACTAAACGTGCAGGGCTAGCCTTCAAACCCATATTTTTCTGAATGGGTGCGGAAGCCCTATCATTTTTCTTTCTCCTCCAATTCTTCAGAAATCAAATATATTAGATTTAGGTTTTTTGATTTGCAATTTGGAGGTAGAAACGGTAGATCTAGAGAAGAGATGTCCAAATTAAGTCGTCCGTATGAGGTGAGTTTTCAGATCTGGTTTTCTAATTTATTTGTTTATTTTTCTTCAATTAGATCCAGATTTATAAATCCGTACAAATTTCGGTTTGTGGATAAAAATAAGGTTGCAAAGGGGAAGGCTATGGATAATAGAACTGGACTAAAAGTCAGATTTGGAATTTGGAGTTTTTCCTTTTTAGGTGAGTGGATTTAAATTATATATCTTTTATGTTGATGATATATAATATCGTTAGATTCCCGTTAAATATTTTTATTCAGCGTTTGAACTAATTTCAGTAATTAGTTCTACTAGTTAGTTATGTTGAAACTGGAAATTTTATAAGAGAAGTGACCTTATATTTAAATGTTATTTATATGGAAAAAGAAAGGAATCCAATTAAATATAATGAATATTAGGCTTAAAAATTATAGAGAAAGGCATAAGCCTAAAAGTGAGAAATTTACGGTAAATTATGTTAAAACTCGGGGAATAAAGTAAAAAGGGGAAATCTAATAACTTGATTTGGAAGTTAGTGATATATTGGTTGGCTGATTTAGAAAAGGGAATACATTTCCGTAGTTTAATATTGTAAGAAAAACGGTTAACGTAATTGCAAGAATAAAACCAAGAAAAATGGAATTAGTGCAAAATAGAGACATTACTGTATTTTGCATTATCCAACAATTAAAGAAACAATAAAAGAAATATCTTGCAGTTACGAGTTATTGTTTATGGTATTATTTAGTATTAAAACATGAAAATGGATTTTAGTACGGTTTTTGTAACCAACCAAATAGAATAGAACTACTTCCAAGAATAATAGAGAATAACGTGAAGCGTTAAAGAAATTAAAGAAGAGGAAATAATCAAGTTAAATATTTGACAAGACTAGAAATAATAAACAGAAAATGTGACTAGATCTACATTTACTGTGCAGATAGTAGAATAAAAAGTAAAGCAGTTATTATGATAAGTAATTTGTGACAGTTGGACGTAGTCCCAAGCTAAGACTATCATATAATACAAGAGAACTAAAGAGAATTTAGTATCATAATAAAAGAAGACAGACTAGAACAGAAAAGAGACACTTGCAATTACATTTATAACATGTAGGTTACAAAAGAAAGAATATAAAACTGACAATTGCAAGTATAATTGTAACACGTAGGTTATAATTAAAAAGAAAGAAATAGAATAGGCTTATTTTATCAAACTTAGATCTTGGATTAAGTGAATAAAAAAATATAGGAGTAGCCCGTATAGGTAGCATTCCCTTTCAGGTCTAGGACTGATGGTTTGATGCGTGGGTGGGGCTGGGCATGCTGATTAGGGTAAATAAGTAGCCAACATAATAAGAAAATTAAACTAAACGGATAATAAAAGATTAGACATAGGGTCTAATAAAATGGTAAGGTGCGTTTGGAGTAGCCCAAAGAGAATCTGGATAAAGAGCCTAATGAAGCAGTCCGTCGCAGATTTTTAGTACAGAAGGAGCACGTCTAACTTTGTTATTTTGGACTAGAAAGAAGTACGAGACTTTAACGGGACGTGAGGATACTCTAGGATGGCCCTCTGGGGTAGGCCTAACGAAGCTGCACCCCCGGAGGCAGGTCTGTAGGTGTTCCGTCAAGAGAGTATGCCTTGACTGCTTTTGCATTGCAAACCTAACGAAGCGGACCTTTGTAGGCAGTCAAAAGGTTGATGATTGAGTAGGATATTCGTATGACATCGTACTCTAGTTTGCGAATAGGTTACAGTGGGCAGGACCCATAAGGATAGTCGCATGCGGGTATCAGCCATCATCTGTCAGATCGAGTTCGGGAAAGACTAGAGTTAAACCAACAGGCTAATGATTCTTTCACTATTGAGACATTGGATGAGGGGCACAACCAATTAGATGTTTAGATTTTTTGCGGTAGAGCACAGCCACTTAGCTCTTGAAAGGTCTTTCGATTAGTTAGGGGGCTGTGTGCGGCCATAGCCACGATGAGAAAAGAGATAGACCAAGTAGAATATTTATATTGTAGGCCTAACGAAGCAGACCTTTACAGATATAGAAAATCCCCAACTGATTTCGGTACAAGGTAGACCTTATTGGAGGAATTTAGGGAGTAAACAGAATGATTACGTGTAGTCCTCAAGGTACGCATTGGGTGGTACATTGTGGATGTCCAAGCACTAGTATAAGCTAGTGCGGATGCAGTTTCGCGTTTTCATAGTAGACGACGGAACATTTGTATTGTAGGCCTCACAAAGCTGTCCTTTATAGATGTAGTTACAGTACGCTCTAGTAGTGAGACAATGGAGTCCTTTTCGAGGAGGATACGGAAGGTACTATGGGTAGTACCTAGGACCGATGCGGTCTTTGGGCATATAGCTACATATATATATTGGTTAATCTACTAGGGAGTAGATGGGTACGATTCACGCACAGAGGCGAGAGTATTATAAACCCAATAAACCTAATATAACAGAAAATGGAAATAGAACGGTATATGTAGAATTATGCTTAGAAATGTATAATTTTTTCATTCACCAGAACTTTAGTTCTGACCCCCTCCTCATATCATCCCACAGGTTAGATAGATGGTAGAGATTTTCCAGCTTTGAGACACTTGTTTATAAAGTGTTATTACCTTGATGAGTATTTACTTATTACTATATTTTACTCAGTTCCGCTGTGAGATAATTATTTGAGCTCTGATATATTTATCTTTGCCCATTTGCAGGATACCAGACACCAAACTCGGGCTTCAGTGGATTTGGGTTTTAGCATTTTTGCAAAAAATCCGGACCCATTGGAAATTGGGTTGTTACATTTGGTATCAGAGCTTAGGTTAGTAGATCCTAAGTAAATTAGGAAATATGAGTGAACGTATTTGTATTTTTGAATAAAATATAAATATATTATGTAATAAAATCCAAATGGTCCCCAATTATAGATATTAACATATGGAAAGTTTTTAGAAGTATATTTGTGCATAGTTTGCTAATTGGGTTTGGGATGACCCAAGGATGTTGAGCCCTATGTTATTGCGGATTTATAGTGTACAATAAGCTAAGTTTTGAGAGAAGATTGGTATCTATATGTTATAGGAAGTGGGAAAGTTCCCTAGGGATAGTAGAGAGAGTATTTTTATTTTGGAAGGAATAAGAGATTTTAGTAAGGAAATGAGATTTCCAAGGTTTAGGAAGGGTATTCCTAGGGTAATCCACTTTATGTCTAGCCCAATAAAATGAAACTTTTGGAGTTGAAAAGTTGAAAAATATAATTGTTAATATGTTTGAGGAAGTAAATATTGGGTTTTTGAAAAAAAAAAGTGGTATGAAATTTAAATTGGTTTTTATATGATGTAAATTTTGTTAAAAGTGAAATTCTTTTTGAAGAATTATAGAGCATGTATAGCTCGCTAGTTTCTTTGTAGGTAAACAAAGATTTTAAATGCAAAAACCTAGAGTGTGTTAAGTATTGAAAATGTAGGTTGCAACATTTATTGTTGAAATAGATGTTTTCGTGAAAAATAAAGGAAGCATAGACTATGACACTATTGTTATAGTAGGTGACTCCCAAAGGAAATGTTTTTACATAGCATATGAGATTTATTATTATATATTTTAATTGAATCCATATACTAGTTTTTTTGGGTTGTAGTATTGATGTTTTATGCAACATCTGTTTTGACCCAAATAAAAATGTGTTTTGAAGATAATTTCTAAGTATAGAAATAAAGTGGTTTGTAAGTACACTTATTATTTAAATAAGTATATGGAAATGTTTTCTAATTATGAAAGTATTAAAATAATTTTGAAAATGAGTTCTTCTGAAGAAAAAAAAAGTAAGTTAAATATTAGGAAATTACTAAATTTCATAGGAAATGTCTATTGTAAGTGAATATAGATTAAGCATACTTTAATCTATTGGAATGAAATGAATAATGATATAATTTTCTATGAAACCAAATAACAAATAAAGATGTTTTGTGCAAGTTATAAGGAATACGTGAAAGAGATGTACAAGGTATGGAAAGCACCATATTTTGTATAGCCTATTTCGATAAAATATAAAAAAATTCCTTGTAATTTCACATAAACATGAAATCATTTTTTAAAGGATTCATAGAAGGTTTTAGCATTAATGGTTTCTCATAAGAGAAAGTAGTTCCAATACATTAAGTTATAAAACCATTAGGTGTAATAAGAAGTGTAATAATTAGAGACAGTGTTAGGTAGGAGGGATATTATAGAGAGCCTTGGTAGGAAAGCTAAGCAATGGAAATTTCATATTTTTTTCCATTGATTATGCGCATTGGTTGCTTGCCTTTGTAGAAAGTCCCCATTTGTAGTAAGTTAGAAACTCCTCCAAGGTTAGATAACTGGAAGAGTAAAAAAGTTAAGGGATTTTTGATAAAATAATTTTTCTTATCTACTCCAGTTTTTGTAAATTTGAAAATCTATGAACAGAAGATGTTTTGAAAACATGTGAGGACATTTTTGGAAGTCAAGAAAAAAAATGTTTTAAGGACAAGCAAGGTATGTTTTAAAGAAAAATGGTTTGGTGAAAAAGTAAATAAGTTTTTGGAAGAGAAAAACTTAGTAAACAGTTAAATTTAAAAATCCAAATTTTTTTATGGAAAGCTGTAAGGTCTTTAAAAGGAAAAGAGGAATAAATTTTGAACTTAGAATTTGTAGGTTTTCCCTTCTAGGTTTGGGGAATAATTTAAATTCAAAGAGCTGTAAAGAGGCAAGTCTAGAAAGATAAAATGTTACGTAATCAAGTACCTTTGAATTTAATATAAACTTCAAAGTAACACTTTTAAAGGCAAGAATTTTGGGATTTTATGTTTCAAAAATTTAGAAGCTTTAATTTTTGAAATGAAATGATAAATACCAAACCAAACTTTTAAATATGGAGTAGATAGAAATCATTTCCTAGGTGTGACAGGAAAAGTGTAAGGCTATGTAAGAGATAGCAGTGATTACTTTTAGTAGTAATAATAAAAGTTCCTGTAAAGTATATACTAGTGAGAAGCTAGGAATGTTGCTTCATGTGTGTAGACTATAGAAGAATAATCATGGTTGGGATAGGTAGACCTTAGTTGGGGGAAAATGGAAGGTAAAGGTAAAGAGAAAATTTCCCCAAGCTTAGTTGATTTTTTAGATAGAAACTGCATAGATTGAAATCCTTATTCGTTGCAGTAAATGAGACTTGGTTATCCCATTTTGAGTATGGAAAGGAAGAGATGAATAGATCTTATTCATCATGAGTAAGACAACGTAAGTTAGTAACGAGTAATAGGTGACATGAGGAGCATATTAGTTACTTGGATTCCTAGAGTATGACCTTTCTGTGTCAGGGTGGACATGGTCCTAGGCCTTCTAGCCCTAGATGATAGCTGTGTTTAGTTGCTATATTTACCTATCTAGTATCGCTTTATAGTAGGACTTGTTTTCTCTTTTAGTTATGAGACTGTACTCCTATGTAAGCATTTGGTTCCTATTGTAGTAAATCAGTGATGATTAGTATGATGCTTTTTCTCTATGTTTTTGTGATGTTCACAAGAAGAGAATAAGAACATAGGATGTAAGTAATAAAAGAAAAGTAAAAGCCAAAAAGAGTAACTAAAAGGAAAACAACAAATTTAAAGAAAGTGATAGAAACGTCAACAGAAAATTTTGAAAAGAAAAATTTTCTTATGTGAACTGTGCTTGGGAAAGCAAGTAAAGATTTTTTTAGAATAGTGGCACAAGTTCCAAGTACGGAGAAAAATATGCGCAAAAGTAAAACGGGGAAATGTGAGGTTTTTCGTTTTCTACCTTCTTTCTGTCATAAGAAATCGAGTTTGGAAAATTAGACCTTTGTAGGCAGTCAAAAGGTTGATGAAGGAGTAGGATATTTGTATGACACCGTACTCTAGTTTGCGAGTAGGTTACATTGGGCAGGACCTATAAGGATAGTCGCATGCGGGTATCAGCCATTATCAGTTAGAGCGAGTTCGAGAAAGACTATAGTTAAACAAACAGGCCAATGATTCTTTCACTATTGAGACATTGGATGAGGGGCACAGCCAATTAGATGTTTAAATTGTTTGCAGTAGGGCAGAGCCACTTAGCTCTTGAAAGGTCTTTCGATTAGTTGAGGGGGGGCTGCGTGAGGCCATAGCTGGGATGAGAAAAGAGACAGACCAAGTAGAATATCTGTATTGTAGGCCTAACGAAGCGGACCTTTATAGATATAGAAAATCCCCGACCGAGTTTCGTACAAGGTAGACCTTGTTGGCGGTATTCAGGGGGTAGATAGAACGATTACGTGTAGTCCTCAAGGTACGCACTATGTGGTACATTGTGGATGTCCGAGCACTAATATAAGCTAGTGCGGATGCAGTTTCACGTTTTCATAGTAGACGACGTAACATTTGTATTATAGACCTTACGAAGCTGCCCTTTACAGATGTAGTTACAGTATGCTTTAATAGCGAGACGATGGAGTCCTTTTGAGGAGGATATGGAAGGTATTATGGGTAGTACCTAGGACCGATGCGGTCTTTGGGCATGTAGCTACATATATATATATATTGGTTATTAGGTCTTAATCTAATAGGGAGTAGATGGGTACGATTCACGCACAGAGGCGAGAGTATTATAAACCCAATAAATCTAATATAACAGAAAATGGAAATAGAACGGTATATGTAGAATTATGCTTAGAAGTGTATAATTTGTCCATTCACCAGAACTTAATTCTGACCCCCTCCTTATATCATCCCACAGGTTAGATAGATGGCGGAGATTTTCTAGCTTTGAGACACTTGTTTAGAAAGTGTTATTACCTTGGTGAGTATTTACTTATTACTATATTTTACTCAGTTCCGCTGTGAGATATTTATTTGAGCTCTGATATATTTATCTTTCCCTTTTTGCAGGATACCAGACACCCAACTCGAGCTTCAGTGGATTTGGGTTTTAGCATTTTTGCGAAAAATCCGGTCCCTTTGGAACTTGGGTTGTTACAAATATATTCATAAATACTGAGGAGGATTTATTTCAATCAATTTCGAAAATAATTTATAAATCTCTCTTAAACCATTTATAAACTATTTATATGCTTTAGAACCATTTATAAAGCTATTTATAAATTCCAAAACAGTTTACAACTCTTCCTCTTTTCATAAACCTCTACGCAAATTCCTTTAAACGCTTCCAAATCCCTTTATACAAGTTCTTTTATAAAACCCTTTATAAAATCCATTAAAAACCTTATAAACTCCTTTATAAAACCATTATAAAATCCTTTAAAAAATCTTTTATAAAAATCCTTTTATAAAATCCATTATAAAATCCTTTATAAAAACCTTTTATAAAAATCCTTTTATAAAATCCATTATAAAAATCTTTTACAAAACTTTTATAAATTCCTTACAAAACCTTTTTACAAAATTCTAAAATCTTTTACAAAAATCTTTTATATATTAAAGTTATTATAACAGTCTATATTGATTATCTTAAATTAAATTTTTAAATAAATCTTTTATAAACTATATTGAATATTTTATTAAATTAAAATTTTAAAGTGTTTTTAGTGTATTACATTATTTAAATTGTATATTTTAAAACTAAATAAAATTAAAATTAAAATCTTAAAATTTAGATTTTAAAACTTATATTACCTAAAATATAAATTTTAAATAAAATCTGTAAATTAAATTTTAAAATCAAATTTATTAAATCGAAACATACTTTACAATTTAGAAAATAATTTAAAACCGACCAACGGTGTCCGTATATAATTTTCTATCCTATGGTCAAGTGATTGGGTATGTATCATTTTAACCCAAAATAGTTAAATTTTCCGGGTAGATATCATTTCAACCCGTATCCTGAATCAATAATTTCCAAATCAATAAAATCGCTCGGGTATGTATCATTTCAACCCATAACGATTTTTCCTAATCTATAAGATCATTCAGGTATATAATATTCCAACCCATAGTGATTTTCCTAACAACAAACTAAGGGAACTTGCAGTGATAACAACATATATAATAAACATAACATCCAATCAACCAAAATGTCAACAAATAAACATCCATCACAATCCATATCCAAACCAGTCAATAAATCACAACGATTAACTGGTTATCAATGTCAGGTACTTAACTATCAATTTAACTTCAATAGTAATTTAAATGGCAATTTAATTCAAATTAAATTCAAATGACAATTTAAAATTACCAAACAGCAATCAATAAAATTCTTATCAATTCATAAATTTAATTCAATTAACATTAGAAGGTTTAGTATTTTGTGAGTGGGTTAAATCACTCACCTTGGACTTCTAGTCGATTTAAATTCCAAATAAAGTCCAAAATTTGAACAGTCTTCAAAACCAACCAAACCAGTTCCATGTTGTCTGAAATTTCGATACGAACCCAATGCAAGAAACCGCATCCAAATCCGAGCTCGTATGAAAAAGTTATTAGCGTTAGAAGTTATAAATTAAAATTAAAATAAAATATATGGGTAAAATAGTAATATCGCTACCTTCTGAAACCCTAGCATAACACGTACAGATCGCGCACGAACCAAGCTACCAATCTTCATGAACAAAACGCCACCGCCACGACCATCTTCGACCAGATCCAACCCCACCACCATTCTCGCCACCTCCGGCCGCTCCATCCAAGGGTCGCGCGACCCTTCTTGTCACTCCACAAACTCCACCGCCGCCGCTCATCATGGCCGTTATCTGGCAATTCTCAGCGTCACCTCCCCAAACGAGCCACGTTGATTGACCCAGCACCTCATCCAATACCCAGTGGTTACCTCTGATCGTCCTATCAATGAAGATCCACCGTTGAAATCGAAAATCTAGAATTGGACTGTAACGACCCGTATTTTTACGGATCGAAAAGTTCGTAAAATCTAGAATTTTCAGCATTTTTAAGTCGTTTCAGATTTTGGCAGATTTTGCTAAGTCCTAAGTCGGTTTGGACGAGTTAAGTATTAAGTCTGGGTTGAGTGGCCGACTTAAGGAGTTAACCGAGTTAAGGAAGTGTAGCTTTCGACTTTGTAGACTGGTTAAGTGTTAGATCGGTTGAGACGACTTAGGATAGTAGACGACTTAAGGTTGGGACCGACCTAAGGAAGAGGGGTAGTGGTTTAGGTCGTTGGACAGTTTGGGACGACTTATAAGGCTTAGGTCGTAGAAGACTTGAGGAAAAATTGGATCCTTAAGGGTTTTGGCGAGTTAGCGACTTATAGGAGATAGGTCGCGAGATTTATAAGTCGCTAGGAGATAGGTCGCGAGATTTATAAGTCGCGTGAGTTTTAGGTCGCGTGCCAGCATTGTTTTGTCGCTGGGGCGCGCTAAGTCGTAAGTCGCTAAGTCGCGCATAGTCTTAAGTCGTAGAGGATTGGTCTGTTGAGTCGTAGCCTATGTGTTAAGTCGTAGACGACTTAGGAGTTGGGTCGTAACCCAGTTATTTTTTAAGTCGTGACTGACTTAGTGGTTGGCTGCTAAGTTATAAGTCGTAGGCTAGTGGGATATGATAAGTCGTAGGAGCATAGATCTGTTAAGTCGCACACTTGTTAGTCGTTAGGTAGGAGCTGTTGTTAGGTCGCTTCTCAGTTGAGTCATAGGCGCGCATGCTATAAGTCGTAACCGACTTAGGAGATAGCTGTTATGTCGTGAGTCATAAACAGGTGAGCGCTAGGTCGTGGATGCGAAACTGGTTAGGTCGTAGAGTTTGGGGTCTTAGGTCGTGTTAACGGTAAAAAGTGAACGCTAACACCCGGTGTGTGTTATAGAATTGTGAAAGCACCACCCGTTGGTACGGGAACAGAATATAAGCTGAAAATAGCAGAAAAGCGGTAAATGAACAACAGATTTATAGTGGTTCGGCCCGTAATTGAGCCTACATCCACTTTATAGTCTTTTATTGCTGATTCGGTTTCAATTTGATACAATATCTCTCTAAAAACGATACAATTTGATCATGAAAGCATTCTTGACTACTAGCTCGATCTTTGATGATGAAACTCGACGAATCCGTGTTGGATGTTAGGAGCTCTTCTCGAAGATTGTTGTAGTGTCTCGAATGCTTGAAGATCTTTGATTGCTGAATGAGAGGAGGCTTCGACAGTGTAACGGCGTTTGGAGAAATGAATGGCAAAAAGTCCTCTCAATGTTGGAAGTGATGAGGTATTTATAGGAGCAGATTTCTGAGCTTTCAATTTGACCAAGTCATGAGTCGTGACCGACTCATGGTAAGTCGTGACTCGTATTCGACTTATGATGTCTCGTGGGCGCCTTATGGTCCATCTTGCGGCTCAGTTGGAAGAGAAGTGCTAAGTCGTAGTCGACTCATCAGATCAAAGTAGCACAGACCAGGGCCTTGGATTCCAGTTTGATAGCCCTTAAGTCGTAAAACCTGATGGGTCGTACGCACCATGAGTCGTAAAACCTGATGGGTCGTCTGTCCTTGTGAGTCGTACGTCTTTACGAGTCATAAGTCTGATGAGTCGTAAGCCTTATGAGTCGTAAGACCTTATGAGTCGTACGTTTCCAAGTCTGATAAGTCGTAAACCCACTAAGTCGTAACCCGCTAGGTCGGAACCTTCTTAAGTCGGAGCATTTCATAACTCGGAATCTTCCTTAGGTCGTAGCCTTAAGTCGCTGGGCAAGCTAAGTCATTGAGTCCTAGGTCGTAGACATCTTAGGTCGCAGACTCCTTAACTCGCAGGCACTTTAACTCGTACATTGTTAGGTTGTGATGTCCTTAGGTCGTGAGGCTGATGAGTCGTAAGCCTGATGAGTCGTAAGACCATGAGTCGTATACTCCATGACTCGTCGAACCTGATGAGTCGTAAGACCATGAGTTGTATACTCCATGACTCGTTGAACCTGATGAGTCGTAAGACCATGAGTCGTATACTCCATGACTCGTTGAACCTGATGAGTCGTAAGACCATGAGTCGTATACTCCATGACTCGTTGAACCTGATGAGTCGTAAGACCATGAGTCGTAGAAAGCTTGTCTCGTTGAGTCGTAGAAGAGTTAACTTTATGAGTCGTAGCATGCTAAGTCGTAAGTCGTTGAGCTTCTTAACTCGTAGGTCGTTGAGTCGGACCATTCCTTAGGTCGGAGCCTGTTGAGTCGTAGGTCATCTAAGTCTTAACTCGTTAAGTCTTGCAATCCCTTAACTCGTTAACTCTTGAGTCGCGTACTTCTTAAGTCGTGGAGAATTAAGGGTTAACATTTGCCCCTCGAAATACACGCCTAAGTCGTAGGTCGTGTGTTTCGACTCATCTTAACTCGCGTGGGCAGATTCCAATTCCTTTGACCTGGGGTATAAAATGCTTAGGTCGTTCCTCTTTTCTCCGTCTTCCTATTACTCGTTCTTTAAGCCGTATCTGCTATTAACGCAATTTCAAGCTTCCAAAGGCGATTTCGACTTGATTTACTTCCAGCCATTCCCAATTACACCGCGTAAGCATCTTTTCCCTTTTCCCAATCGCCGATCATTGCCGTCGACCTTTATCCATGATTTTTTCCCTTTGGGCTTTGCGAATACCGTTATACAGGATATCCATGAACTTAAGGTGGCTCGGTATGACTTGCAACGATTTGTGATTTACGGTGATTTAGAAATAGGGTTGATGGAGAGGCTAACTGGTTAATGGATTAACGGGTTGAATAGTTAATGGGTTAGGAGTGACAAAGCTCAAGAGTTAGGAGGTAAATGGGTTAGGAATTGGATGGATAGATGGTTAACGAGTTAAGGATTAAGCGAGTCAGGAGTTAGATGGATTGGCAATTTCGCGTGATCCAGCAGTTTTGATGTTACGACTTACGACTTACGACTTGAAACCTCTTTTTATTCCTCACGACTCATGACTTAGAGATTAGTTAACCCTGGCTCGTAGGAACCATTTGAGTCGTTCGCGACTTAGCACTTGTTCACTTTGCTTGAATGTGTGGTACGATTGGAGAGTTACGACTCAACTTGATTCATGGCATAACTTTTAGACCGTGAACGAGTTAGGACTTAGGAAAATCTCCCCTCGCTAAGTTGTGATCGAGTTAGAACTTGAGCAAATTTCCCACTGCCTTGAATGCTAAGACTTGAGTTGTTTGAACTTTGGACTCTTGAATTTTGTTGCACTCTTTTATAGATTGTCAACAATTCTAACTGCCTGTTAAAACATTTACAAAAAACTGGGACGAATATACTGCCACCGACTTCCCATATCGGATGACAGATTAGTTGATAAAGATTAAAATTAAATGAACTGTATGAGTGAAATGCTACACAATAACCAACTCAAATGAAGTATTAAAGCAGAGTCGTAATGGTTAACTAAAACTGATTTGTCTGCATTAACACTACACTTGAGTATTAACAAGTTTTGAAATCTCGTAATCGACTGATTGTCAGTTAGTTTAATTCCAGTTATACTTGCTTTTTCTTATTTTCATTAGTTTTGCATAGCACTTCACACTTTTAGGAAACGTGCACCTTCACTTTTGAACATTCGGCTGATTGTGTAGAATGGCATCCCATCAAGAAGATTTGGAATCAGCTGGAGAAGCTTTTCCAATTGCTACCCCGCTGAATGATCCCCCGGAAAGGATTTCTACCACTCTGAGTCACAAAGTCTTCCGTCAACTATGCTCCCAGTTTGGCATTGCTGAATCTGACGCTTTGCTCCCTGGAGTAAATGACACTGCTGATAGGCCGCCCCATGGCTTCATCGCAGTGAACCGCCAAATGTGCTTGAGTGGAGCGATTCCCCCGTTTAATGACTGTCTCTGAGAACTTCTTCTTCGATTATCTATCTCCCCTTTTCAACTTCATCTTAATGGCTACGCCATCCTGCTGGGACTGTGTGTGCTTTTTAGGAGAATGCTGGACCGTTTCCCCAGTTTTGGAGAAATTTGCTTTCTATGCTCATTCACAAGGACCAAGGACCATCCCTCTATCACAGTTGTAAGGAGTGCTAGGAATCACAAACTGATTATTGGTCTTCCCGAAAGCGTTCCTGGGTTTCTGAGCCAGTTTTTCTTTGTTCGTTGTCCCCCGGGATTTTACGCCATTTGGAGAGTGGGAAGTACGATTATCTATCTTTTCCCTGTGTTTTTCTAAAATTCTTTGAAGTCCAAATTGTCAAGTGTTAACTTCTTTTTCTACTGTTTCAGCGCTTCCTCCCCCCTCTAGGGAACCTCGTCACAAAATTACCTTTGAGAGGCTTATGGCCGTGCCGGTTGAGGAGAGGAGTGTTCAATTTCTATTGAGAGATGAGTTCCTCCACGAATTTGGACTCTTACATCCTTCCCGTTCCACTCAGCCACCTGAAGTCCCTGATTCTTCGGCTGAGGAGTCAGATGCCCCCGCTTCTGCTAAAGAACCTTCACCGAAAGAATTTACCGTTGAGACTTCATTGGTGAAGTGTTCTACTCTTACCGACATTGCGGGGTCGTCCAGTAAGTTAGCACTTACCCCGGTTATTGAAGAGGAGGAAAATCTTCACACTCTTGAAAAGACGGCTGAGGTGGAAGTTGAAAAAGATAATTCTCCCATGCACCATGGCGATGATACTTTCGACAGTCTGAGCGACATCATGATAACCTCTCAGGAGCTCTTTAAAGATGATGTTTCTAAAGTGGTTCCTCCTGTTATCGAAGCAACTTCTTCTTTGCAACAAACCACAACGCCTTCCACACAACTTATTGCCATTTCTACACCCAAAAGTGGTTTGTAGTCTGACGCGCGTAGTTTGCACATCACACACACTTAGTATTTTAGCACTTATATGTACTTAGCTTTTTCAACTTGAGGATTTCTAAAACTGGTCTTTTTCTTCAATCTCAGGTTCTCTGATGGGGCGAAGTGGCTCTTACTACAACAAATTCCAACGTTACGGAAGCCGTGAGGCTTATGACTTTAGGAGTTACATTGGTGCTGTGAAGGAAACTAATGAGGAGAGGGCTACCAGAAAGGCTCATGAGAGGCGAGCTCATGAAGAGCGTCGCCGGAGAGAAGATGAGGAATACTACGGGAGTAGGGACGAGCAACGTGACTCTTCCCGCAGAAGCGACGATCCTTATAAAAGGAAATCTTACGACGATAAGGGAAAGAGTCACATTTCTGATGATCCCAGTAAACGGACCAGACTTGGTGAGAAAGACACATCTAACATCTCGGAAAAGACTACCGCTTCTGTTCCTCCTAATACATCTTCCGGTTCTCCTGCCCTTAAGGAGTCTGACATCCAGACCATCATTAATAGGCCACAGTACCAAGCTGGAGATGGTCCTCCCACACTCCAGAGCCGATTTCCGAATTGGTGTCTGAAAGGAGTGCGTTTTGATTTGGACTTGATCCCCATTGATAAGCAGGCGATGCTGAAAAATGTCGATGCTGTGAAGCTTGACATCGAAAGAATGTCTGGATGGTAAAGCTGGTTGATGAACTTCAAAGGGTCAACCATATGAACCTTGAGGCAATGATGACCATGGAGAATGATAAAACAGAATGGGACAAATGGCGTAAGCAGCATGACGCGGAGATGAAAAGCATTAGCGATGGTTATGGGAAGCTCGAAGCTGAAGTTGAAAAACTTAAAAATGAGCTTGCTACTTCCTCCACTTCTTATTCTCAGAAAGAAGAAATGCTTCAAAAACAAGTTCGAGACGCCCATGCTGCCCAGCGGGATACTGAAGTCAAACTTGAAGCAGAACAGCATGTTGCTAGAAAATATCGTGATGACGCTGCTCGACTTCAGGAGAAACTCAGCTCTCGAGACTTAGAAATTGCTAGGCTACAATCCCAGTTACTGAAGGCTGAAAGAGAATGTGATGAAGTTCTCTCTGGTAAAGCCGCAGCCGAAGAATCCCATAAGGCGACCATAGCCACCGTTGACGCGACTCTGTTCGACTTTTATATGCATTGTGTCCTGGGGCGTGGGAGCCTTTCATTTTTGGGACCAGAATATGAAGTCACCTTAGCGGAGGTATGGGAGGCAATCATTGACTTATTTGGTGGTGCCGGATACTCTGAAACAGATCTTCAAGCTACCTACTTAAGTGAGAGCGATCGCGCTGCCCTTGCCAAGGGAAAAGAGCAGCTCATCCGAGTGCGGGCCGAGGCGACGGGAGAGAAGCTTCCTGAGAAAGAAACACCTCCTATTGCTCCTGCTTATACTTCGGCTTTAGCTCATGCGGATATTACTGGCTCTAGTTCTCATTCCACGCCTCCCGCTATGGTTGACAAAGAAACTGTATCCACCCCTACAGAGGAAGAGGCAATGAAGGACTTCCAGGCTCGGGAATTTGAGATTGATCTTGCTAAACCGGCTTCTCCAGGTAACTTTGACGATTCACGATCTTCTTTTTTCTCGGAGAATACTGATTTTGATTTCTTTTATTATGCAGCAGTCGTGCCGGAAACTGCACCAATTCTTCCTTCTTCAGCTGTCGTTCCTCCTCCTTCTCAAGTTATATCTCTTCCAGCTTCTCAACCTGGTTCACAGGAAGAACCAATAGTGGCCCTTCAAGGTTTAGATGAACCACCTGCTTCCGAAGAACAGAAGGCAGAAGATCTGGAAGATAGCGAGAAGACCCCGGAGCAGTCTTTCGATTATGACACAAAGCTTTCTACATTTCTTGCTCCGGGGAGTGAGTCTTCTTCCAAGAAGAAGGGGAAGCGTGTGGTTTCGAAGAAAGGAAAGAAGAGTTCTTCTGCTGCTGGGGATGAGGCAGAGATTGATCCGGCTGAGTCTCTTTCTCCTTCTTCTCCAATACGGCCTGCGAAGCTAATTACCAGGCCGGGTAAAAGCTCCAAGGGTGGGAAGAAGGGGAAATGAGTTTGATTTTGCATTTTCTGCTTTTTGTATTGACCGGGTATTGTGCGGATACCGGTCTCCGCTTCTTTTTGTAACCTGTACAATGTAAAAAATTTCTCATAGTGTTGAAATAAATAGATATTTTTCTTGTACAAATCCTTGTGTATGTAGGAGTACATCTGTTTTTCATTTGAAGTGTAGAGTAAACGATTCTTTCTATTTGTACAAACTTCTTTGTCTGTGTTTCAAGAACGCATTTACTCCACATCTTTATTATGTGATATTGCAATGAACTTGTGGTATGTCGCTTGTATATCACTTTTATTATTGTAACTGAATTGTATAATGTTGCCCCCATACCACAAGTATATTGTAATATTTCTTGCTTTCACAAGACCGATACTCTTATTTTAGAGAATAACTTTCCACTTTTTCAGGGGAGAATTATTCTGCTTTTAATAGAGTATATTTTGTCTTAGGAGAAATCTTTATTCTCTTTTTCTTCCTGAAGAACACTTCGACTTCTGGGAATGATCACTTTTATTTGTTTGAAAGTGAATTTTCCTGCACAGTGAAATGAGCTTCTGAAGAAGGTTTTGATTTTTGTGCCCCAGTAAAGGGTTTATTTTTAGTACTTCAAGCAAGGTGAAGTACGCCTCTGAAGAGGTCTTTTGGTCTCCGAAGAGAAGCGATTTTGGTCTCCGAAGAGAAGCAGTTTTGGTCTCCGAAGAGAAGCAGTTTTGGTCTCCGAAGAGAAGCAGTTTTGGTCTCCGAAGAGAAGCAGTTTTGGTCTCCGAAGAGAAGCAGTTTTGGCATTTCATCTCTGGTGAAGTGGGTCTCCGAAGAGAAGCATTTTGCACTTCTACACGGGTGAAATGTGCCTCCGAAAAGGGCTTTTTAATATTTCATCACTGGTGAAGTGGGTCTCCGAAGAGAAGCATTTTGCACTTCTACACGGGTGAAATGTGCCTCCGAAAAGGGCTTTTGCCTCCGAAGATGGCTTGTGCCTCCGAAGAGGGCTTGTGCCTTCGAAGAGGGCTTGTGCCTCCGAAGAGGGCTTGTGCCTCCGAAGAGGGCTTGTGATTGCCTGGAAGTTACTTTCTCATGGTCGGAGGGGTCCACGGGACAGGCGTAAGTTGTTTGATTGAATGTTTGTTTGTACAAACGATCGCAATCAATTAACAAGGTGCCCCTGTGGTAGTCCTACCGATCTTTTTGATTGAGGAAAGCTCTCCATTTATTGGCGTGCCTCGTTAGAGGGATTTGTTGACCCTTGGGAAGGAGCATCAGTTGGTTGGTGTGCCAGGAAGGTTGCGTCTTAGGGGCAAGTAGATCCATGGGATGGACACAAGCTGCCTGATCGGATGCATCACAATCAGTTAGCGAGGGTCTTATTCCTTCTGCTTGGGAAGGTATCCCTTTAGTGGATCTACCTGCTTTCCTGTTGAGAGGCATACCTCCCTTTGGCTGCTTCCATGTTTGCCCGCTCATGTTGTATCATCATCCGCCAATCTGCGATCCTTTATCATCGTTTCCAAGCGTGTGTTCCTTTCTTTTGCAAGTAAATCGCTTTATCCGAAGAAGTAGACTTCACTGTTGAATGACTCCACAGAGTAAACGCAAGTTATTTGGTTGGATCCCTTTTTATATCAGCGATCGCAACCAGTTAACGAGGGCTTGACCTAGTGGAGCCGTCAACTTTTTATGTGAAGTTCCTCTTGTATGGGATTCGAGTTTGAAATTTTTGTTGCTTGAAATTTGCTAAATGATTTGTAAGGCTCGCTTAGCTTTGCGATGGGTGAGCTTTGCTTTAATGACCTGCAGTATTAGATCGATATTTTAGCAATACATTTAGAGTATTTACACATCGAAATACAACAGGCATTTTATAATAGAAAACACAACGCATAGTTTTTCATTATTGAGTCACGCTGATTTCTCAGCGGTTTACAATGCAGAATTTACACATCCATCATTATCTTTACAAATTCAAGCAATGCAGTTAAGTAAAAATGAATGCTAGTTATTGTTGTTTCAGAATCTCCAAGCTGGATTTCCATTTGTGCTTGATTCATAGCTTTTGGATTTTTATGCCAGAGAAAGTGAGAGATGCCCCAGTCGCAGTTTTGTGGGTAATTAGTAGTCATCCCAACTTCTGCTTGCTGGGTATGGTCCCCCTGTGATAGCATTAATGACAAGCTTTTCTGAATCTTGCACTGCAGTGTTGTTGTGAGAATCGGATTGATGGGTAGGGTGTTGTTGATCCCGAGTGGATGAGGTTGGATCGACTCCGCTTCTCTTAACGTATTGTTGGAGTTTACCCTGCTCTAGCAATTCTTCAATCACCTTCTTTAATTGGCGACATTGGTCAGTATCATGGCCAGGTTGATTGTGAAATTGGCAGAATTTTCCATTACGCTTTGCCCCTCTCGTCATCTCAGGTGGCTTAGGATACCTGACAACGTCCTTTGTTGCAAAAAAGATATTTCTTGGTGTATCAGTTAAAGGAGTAAAGTCCGAAGGATTAAAGCGGCGAGGTTTCTTTTCATTTCCCCGGCTTTTTCCTCCTTCATTCTCCCTTTTCTGACTTTCAGATTCTCTTTTCTTAGGTGGGACATTGTCTTTATCAGTCTGGGCAGTAACCACTTTCGATGCTGCAGAAAGGCTTTCAAGGCGAATGAACTCATCGGCCTTTTTATAAAATTTATCAAGTGAGTTCGGTTCCTTCATCTTTAGCCATATCCCAAATTTACTCGATTTATCAATGGCTCGCATCAAATAAGTCAGGATCATGCGTGGTTCCGCATTTTCTACCTCGGCTAAAGCTATATTGAAACGGCTCAAGAAAGATTTGATTGATTCTCCGGGCGCTTGTTCAAGGTTAGACAACGACATTATATCCTTAGCTTTTGAAGCATACAATCTGAACTGTTCTTTAAACTTTTGCGTTAAGTCGGAGAATTTATCTACAGACCGAACTGGAAGCTTTGTGAACCAAAGTAAAGCCACACCTTCTAGGTATACCGGAAAGTATCGACACTTGATCTCGTCTGACGCTCTTGCACCGGTCATATGCCAGTCGTACTTGTAGAGGAAATGGTTAGGGTCACTGGTTCCCCTATAAGCTTGGATAGTGGGAGGTGCAAATTTCCTTGGAAACTCCGCTCTTAGGATCCTTTCAGTAAACGGAGTTCTGCTTGGCGCAAATCCCCAGTCAGCCTCATCTTCTTCCCTTTGCATGCTCTCTTTCATGATGCGGCCAACCATTTCAGACAGGTACTCTTTATTGTTCAAAGACACCTCCGGGCAAGCATTAGTTCTTCCCTCGGAATTTTGCCCGGGCATATGCTCATGACAAGTTGGTTGCGGCATAGAACCATCAGCTTGGAAAGGTGGCATTTCGGGAAGAGTAGTTTGATGGTTTTCTGGTTGACGATTTGCCCCGAGCAGAGCAGTTAATCTATCCATCATCAAAGCGTTTTGAGTTTCAATTTGCTGGTATAATCCAGAAACTACGTCATCCAATTCAGCCCTGGTGACTCCAACGGTTGGAGTTGCTTGGTCTGTTATTGGGGAAGCGGAAGTTCCTTCGTGAGCATTTCCGGATCTGATAGGTCTACCTCTTCTTCCAGAAGCCATTATTTCGGATCTGGTTTTTAAGAGAGGTTCTTTTTATGAGTCTTTGCGAAGCAACGGTGGATGATCGCCTGAGTTGGGTTCTCAGTGAAAGCACCAAACTGTTAACGGTAAAAAGTGAACGCTAGCACCCGGTGTGTGTTATAGAATTGTGAAAGCACCACCCGTTGGTACGGGAACATAATATAAGCTAAAAATAGCAGAAAAGCGGTAAATGAACAACAGATTTATAGTGGTTCGGCCCGTAATTGAGCCTACATCCACTTTATAGTCTTTTATTGCTGATTCGGTTTCAATTTGATACAATATCTCTCTAAAAACGATACAATTTGATCATGAAAGCATTCTTGACTACTAGCTCGATCTTTGATGATGAAACTCGACGAATCCGTGTTGGATGTTAGGAGCTCTTCTCGAAGATTGTTGTAGTGTCTCGAATGCTTGAAGATCTTTGATTGCTGAATGAGAGGAGGCTTCGACAGCGTAACGGCGTTTGGAGAAATGAATGGCAAAAAGTCCTCTCAATGTTGGAAGTGATGAGGTATTTATAGGAGCAGATTTCTGAGCTTTCAATTTGGCCAAGTCATGAGTCGTGACCGACTCATGGTAAGTCGTGACTCGTATTCCACTTATGATGTCTCGTGGGCGCCTTATGGTCCATCTTGCGGCTCAGTTGGAAGAGAAGTGCTAAGTCGTAGTCGACTCATCAGATCAAAGTAGCACAGACCAGGGCCTCGGATTCCAGTTTGATAGCCCTTAAGTCGTAAAACCTGATGGGTCGTACGCACCATGAGTCGTAAAATCTAATGGGTCGTCTGTCCTTGTGAGTCGTACGTCTTTACGAGTCATAAGTCTGATGAGTCGTAAGCCTTATGAGTCGTAAGACCTTATGAGTCGTACGTTTCCAAGTCTGATAAGTCGTAAACCCACTAAGTCGTAACCCGCTAGGTCGGAACCTTCTTAAGTCGGAGCATTTCATAACTCGGAATCTTCCTTAGGTCGTAGCCTTAAGTCGCTGGGCAAGCTAAGTCATTGAGTCCTAGGTCGTAGACATCTTAGGTCGCAGACTCCTTAACTCGCAGGCACTTTAACTCGTACATTGTTAGGTTGTGATGTCCTTAGGTCGTGAGGCTGATGAGTCGTAAGCCTGATGAGTCGTAAGACCATGAGTCGTATACTCCATGACTCGTCGAACCTGATGAGTCGTAAGACCATGAGTCGTATACTCCATGACTCGTTGAACCTGATGAGTCGTAAGACCATGAGTCGTATACTCCATGACTCGTTGAACCTGATGAGTCGTAAGACCATGAGTCGTATACTCCATGACTCGTTGAACCTGATGAGTCATAAGACCATGAGTCGTAGAAAGCTTGTCTCGTTGAGTCGTAGAAGAGTTAACTTTATGAGTCGTAGCATGCTAAGTCGTAAGTCGTTGAGCTTCTTAACTCGTAGGTCGTTGAGTCGGACCATTCCTTAGGTCGGAGCCTGTTGAGTCGTAGGTCATCTAAGTCTTAACTCGTTAAGTCTTGCAATCCCTTAACTCGTTAACTCTTGAGTCGCGTACTTCTTAAGTCGTGGAGAATTAAGGGTTAACAGGTCGTAAGTCGGAGACGACTTATGGAGATAGCCGAGTTACGACTTAAGGAAATTTTCTGCTATAAATAGGAAGGTTGTTCTCACTTTTTGGGATCCGGATTTCGAAGCGACGAAGTGCTGCCATTTTGAGAGCTCGACTTCTACACTTCTTCACTTCTTCTCTCCACTCTAATCTAGTGCTTCCATTCATCCAAGTTGAAGATCAAATTGAAGATTCAAGAGCTTAGATTGAAGATCTTCATCCTTTGAAGTGAGATTTCTTCGTTTGAAGCGGATTCGTGATAGATCAAGCTTGATCCTTCGCTGCCCAGATCTGAAGCGTGTTTTTTTAAGGTTGTTTTGGTGATTTGGTGAGTGGTGATTATCTCTCACACGGATCCAAAGGAGTATATCGGATTGTTGGCTCGATTTGGTGTTAGAATAGTGATTTCCATGCATTTTCTTCATCCTAAGTGTAGGTCCATATAGATTCATTGTTCATGATGATGTTACATCCATTTTATCACATGTTAACCTATGCAAGTTCATTCATCAAGTTTATAAAGATATTGTTCATGTTTTCATGCTTGTTGGACTTTCAACTCTTTAATTACGAAAATGCCATTATTGTGATAATTGTCTACTTAGATCATATTTGAATGCTTGATTGTTTGGATTGATGTTTGACTTGGTTGATTGCTATGAATTAGATGATTGATGATTTGCTTTAGACCGAAGATGATTCAAAAGCTAAGGGAAAGGCTCTTGAATTGGGAAAGCTGCTCATGGCATATGTAGCGGGATGATGAAGCTCTTATGCATAGATTCGATGATGATGATGTTGAGATGAGACTTTGCGAGGATGTGATGAAGCAAAGTATGATATGAGATAGTCTTGGTCTAATCCAGACGGGATCATTCCAAGCACGTTGGTAACTCGGTGATATGATTCGAGTTAAGGGTAATGGATGCTTGAGAGGCGCTTGAGCTAGTATGGAAATAGTCGTCGAGGAGGATGACTAGGAGGCTTGGATAGCATCGTTGTTGAAGGTTCTAGCATGCTCTAAGCAAGAGTACGTTTGGGCAGATTCGATAGTCCCAACGACTAACTGTTGATGGTCGAGTACTCTGGGCAGATTCGATAGTCCTAGGCACGGGCTGCGACGACGTGCGGGAGTTATGTCTAGAACCGGGGTTTCCATTAGCCCTTGACGGACGGCTGAAAGAATGTGCCGGTCATTCAATTAACGGTGATATCGAAGCAATGATAACAGTGATAGCCAGAGTCATGGATGTTTGGTTGTATCGTCATTCGGTCTCAAGAGCAGTGTTTTCCGGGTGCTTATCTGATCTTGGTTTAGGCCTTGGGGGTTTGTGCTTGGAAAACATCGCCCTTGACTCGAGTGATAATTACTTTACTTTAAATTGTATACTCTGCTATGTTTGCTTCTGCTTAGTGTGTGTCTGGGGGCTATCACTGTAGAATGAGGTTGGAGTGGGAGGGTTGTATTCCTATTCCTTTTCCTTTATGCTCTTTTGGTATGTTGTTAGTTAATTTACTGCTCACTAAGACTGTTGTCTGACTCAAGGCTTTATGTTTTAATTCTTATTGCCTTGGGCTGTTCGTCCATCATTGGGACGGGCAGACTAGGTAGTAGGTGACAGGTGTTGTTCTTGCTTCTCACGATGCTGATATCAAAGACGAGCTAGAGGGTTGCATATTATCTTCTTACTATATGTACTGGGTGTTCCGCTGTTTGTATATTCTCTGAGTGTTGTGTAGTGAGGCTTGATGTATTGACTATTTGGATGCTTGTATTCAACTATTATGAAGTTTTATATGATGGCATTTTATTCTGTAAAGCTTCACTATACATATGTTCTATTGTATTTTGTCCATGCGCTGTGAGTAATACGATAGATTATGTTGTTTTTAATTTACCCTGACAATCGTCCATGGTCGCCTGGCACACCTTACAGCGCACTTTCTCTAGATTCGGTGCAGGGGTCATGGGCGGTATCTTGCAATTCTCAGCGTCACCTCCCCAAACGAGCCACGTTGATTGACCCAGCACCTCATCCAATACCCAGTGGTCACCTCCGATCGTCCTATCAATGAAGATCCACCGTTGAAATCGAAAATCTAGAATTGGACGGCTGTGAGTACTTCGCAAATTTCTGCCAAACGAAGCCTTCAATCGATAAACGAATTGTAGCAGTAGATTATGTTTGTCGAGAGCTTCGCAACGATCTATAATTCGATAGGGTTTGAGGAGTTTGAATTATCGATTTGATTTGGGATTATGATTTAGGGTTTTAGATGATAGCATTTGAGAAGGAACAGGAGATAGAAATTTGTACATACATGAGAATGAAATAATAGACTACTAGGATTTGAGAAAAATCTATTTATATAGACAGATGGATAAGAATGGATGGAATAGATCGAATTGGGTCGAAATGATAACAATGACCCGAAAAGCCCGTTTCATTCCCAAAAAGAAAATAGGTCATCGCATATATCGAAATATAAGTTTTCGATATTTTTAAACTCAATGGAACTAGTTTCAAACCCTAATTCCATTGTATACAGAAGTTAGCTTTTAAAATCAAATTATATTCATCAAATTCTTTTAATTGATTTCTACGTGTTTCGAGCTCGCACGATCAAACGATAAGTCCGATCACTACGAAACTGGAAATCCTATAATAATTCACTATTACGGATCCGATAAAACTGGTTTCATCGAAATCCGAGACAGTGCTCAAAAAGGCTAATTTTTTACGTTAATTAAATAAATTATTATGTTAAAATCAATTTAATAGCTTTTAAATTCTAAATTAAAAGTTAACAATTTTCATCATTCCTGATTAAATATGAATTTAATTAATCTCTTAAAATACAATTTCCATGTTAATTCTAATATTTAACTACTACACTAATTTCAGCGTTCAATTACAACAGTAATAAAATCCCAGTTAATTTATAATTAAATTCCAATAAATTCTTTTATTTGGATTTACACTCTAATTATTAAATCATCCAATACCCTATGAATTTATTTAACCTAAGTTTCCATCATATTTCATTCATTATTCTACTGTTAACATCTTTTACCCTATTAATTGCAATATTTCAATTATATTAATTTTGTTGATTTCCAAATTAATTTCAAACGGATTAAATAATAAATTAATAGTTAAAACAATTATTACACATTAGTAATTTAAACACATTTCTTAGTCTATTGTTTACAAACAAAAGCAAATAAATGTATGTACTAATTAATTTATTTCATATTCTATAATAAACCTATTTCAATTAATGACGGATAATTTCAACATTTGTTTGCACAAAAAATGGACAAACACCTCAAAGTTGTATGATTTAGTAGATCTTATGTTGTTCTTAGGGATTTTGGAGGTTTATGCAAATATATGAAAAGCAGGGGCTAAACTGTAAAAAGACACGCAGATTTATAGTGGTTCAGCCAGAATGTGCCTACGTCCACTTTATATGTTATTTCTCTTCTTTTGTTGTGATTACAAGTACAAAGCTTTGGTACAAGTAAAAGAAAGTTGTTTGAAAGTTCCTTCCGTGCTTGAGCTCTCAAACTTGTCCCCCATTGTTGTACCCCTGCCTCTCTATTTATAGAGTGAGGTTGGGGGCATGGGTCTTGGATGTATACAGCTGCTGGTGGGCCTGGGCTGAAGTGATCTGGCCTGGCAGTCTGGTTCGGCATTCTCTTGGTTTGGTGAAGTATGGGGTTGGTCCGGTTGGGCTTCGTCCGGTGAAGTGTGGAATGGTGAGGTTGGACCGGTGGCAGTTGCCGGATGGAGGCCTACCGAATGGACTCGAGGGAGGATTGCCGAATGGACTCGAGGGAGGATTGCCGAATGGACTCGAGGGAGGGTTGCCGAATGAGTCATGCCGAATGGACTCGAGGGAGAGCTGCCGAATGAGTCATGCCGAATGGACTCGAGGGAGAGCTGCCGAATGAATCACGTTTCTGGGTCTCGAGGTCTTCTGGGTAAGAATTCACCCAACATTTGCCCCCCAAAGCGGGGCACGTGTTTGCATGTGTCGCGCTTTGTTTCGTGCTTGGGCGCTTCCCGTAGTTGGAATAGGTCCATTCGGCGAGACATGCCGAACCGGTTGGTCCGGTTGCCTTTCACTTGGTTATATATAGGGGCTACACCCCCTTTGCTTTTCCCTACCGAACAACTCTTGCCGAATAGAACCAACGCCGAATCTATCTTTGCCGAATAGAACCTACGCCGAATCAATTCTTGCCGAATCAGGTGAGATCTTCAGCCGGACCAAGTTTTGCCGAATGAACTTGCGTGTGTATATTTGCATGCCGAATGTATGTACCCCTCTGATACCGAATGACACATGAACGTTTTAATGCCGAATGAGATTATTGAAGTGCTGCATCTGTTTGTCGAATGAACTGTTGTATCGAGTGAACATGTGTTTCATACTTCGAATTTTTTTAAGCGAAATTCCAGATTACGCTGCTTGTATATTCTAACGATACACTTTTCCCATGATTGCAGATACATGTCTCGAAAAGTTGAAACTCGATCAGATAAGAGGAGATCCGGAGGTGAAGGAGAGTCCTCGGCTGTGCCCCCAGCTCAATCAGGATCGGAGCGTCATGGGCCCGCCCCGAGGTCATTAGTGGATGGATATGGTCCTCAGGAGTTGCTGGATTCCCCGCCTGACTGCTTTCCTAGCTTTCTCAAAGAGGAGCAACTCGATGTTATATCTCGTTCCTTTGGGATTGATAGAGCTCTCATGCTGCTGCCGGGTCCAGGAGTTATGCCATACAGTCCCCCCGAAGGATACTTTGCTTATAGCAGGTACCATTGCATGTGTGGTGCTATCCCGCCTCTCAATGCTTGGATAGTCAGCTTCCTCACGTACCTGAAGGTGGCCCCATTTCAGCTTCAGCCCAACTCTTACGCCATACTGGTGAGTCTTCCTTTCTAGTCTTTCTGTTAACTTGGTTACTCCTTACTAATGAATCCTTTTTACGACCGGACAGGCGGGCAAAAGAACAAGGACAAGACTTCGACGCAACCAGCTCCATGACTGAACCTGAAAAATTCTTTTTGTAGGCTTGGCATTGTTGTATCTGTTAGTCTTAAGACAGTCGAGTAACTTCTAAGTTGTAATTCTTGCTACTTGTAATAACATTATTCTTGACGTGTAATTTTTTAGCTCAAGTTGATTTTGTCATTTCTTGAATATTTGTTGCTATTTCGACATATCGTATGAGAAATGTAGCTATGTATAATTCTTGTAATTAAATTGTGTTGGATGTCAGATTCTGGTTTTAAATCATAATCTCATGACTTGCAATTTTAGCGTGTGGTGTGAAAAAATCAAATTATAGTCATGCATTTGTACATAAAGGAAGAAAATACCGCCTTTCATGTTCTGTTTGCAAATGGCAGTTTCGAATATCTTGTATGACCAAGCATGGAAAGTAGTTGACTACCCTGCCATCTGATTGTGAATCTCTGCATCCATTGGCGGGTATCTCTTACCCTGCATCCTGTACTTTATGGTTTGTTATAGAGGATAGGAGGAAAGTTTTTCAAGTAAAATTGAAATATGTGAAATAGTAAAACTTCCAATCACGGAAGGCCTTCGATGTGCTTAAGTTCGTGGCAAACGGGTTTTGTAGTCACTTTCCCTAGCTGTGGGTCTTGGAGACATTTGTCACCCATCTTACGCCTCCGCGGGGAGTTAATTATTTTTTACCACAGCCGCACTTAAGACACACCGGAGCCGAGATCGCGCACAGTAACTACCCGGGCCATTATGGCCCGTACTCATGGGTATTATTCGACTTACTGTGGCCGGCTAGCGTGGGTGCCGATCGTCAACTGTGAACTGCCCCTGGCTGGCCACACCTTATGTTGGGGCTTATAATCGGTTCACAGTCGCCGGCGAGCCTAACGCCGTAATGAGCTGCCTCGGCTATAGTCGGCCTTCTCGGTGGCTTATAATCGGCTCATTACAGTTGGCTTTAAGGGCCGTCGCGAGCAATGAGTTAACCCGCAGCAGAGGGATGCTGGAGCAAAAGTGTCTCATTGGCGAGGGCATAGATTCGCATAGTACCTGTTGTGACTTGTCCACGTGAAGTTGCATTGTGGAGTGCTTCGAATAGAAATGCTATATGCTCAGGATTTTGTTCAACAGAAAAGGATAAAGTTAACAAGCAGCCAAGATACAAAGGAACAAGTTAAAAAAGAGACAAGGCTTTTTTAAAGTGGTTCGGCACGAAAAAATGCCTACGTCCACTGATTCTCTTTGTTAATTCACTTCATATGGGCAATACAAGTTAAGAAAAGTATCGACGGAGGTGTTGGATGTTCCATGCCCTCTGGAACACCTCTCCGTCCACTGTTGACAAAATATAGGCTCCGTTGTGGAGATCTTTATGAATTACATATGGTCCATCCCAGATTGGGTCTAGCGCTCCGGGACGAGGGAAGATTCGCTTGAGGACAAGATCCCCTTCTCGTAAGGTACGATGCTTGACTTTGGAGTTGTATTGTGCTGCCACCTTTTGCTTGTGGGCTGCTGTTTTTAGGACTGCATCATTCCTTCTCTCCTCGACTAGATCCAAAGACATGTTGAGGAGTTCTTCGTTTTCTTCTGGGTTATAGTGGATCCTACGGTGGGAAGGCACAATGGTTTCAACTGGGAGCATAGCCTCCGATCCGTATGCCAAAGAGAAAGGAGTGTGCCCTGTTGATGTTCTGAAAGATGTGCGGTAGGCCCATAGTGCCGTAGGGAGTTCATCCACCCAAGCGCCCTTTGACTTTTCGAGTTTCTTTTTTATCAGAGTTTTCAGAATTTTGTTGACTGCTTCGACTTGTCCGTTTGCTTGAGGATATGCTACGGATGAGAAGCTTTTGTGAATTCCATGTTCTTGGCACCAGTTGGCGAATTCCTCGCTGTCAAACTGAAGTCCATTGTCTGATATGATTTTTAGTGGGACTCCGTACCTGCACAGAACATTTTTGATTAAGAAGTTGATAACTTTCGCTGAAGATACTTTATTTAGAGGTTTTGCTTCCACCCATTTGGTGAAATAGTCGACTGCTACTATAGCATATTTGGCGCCGCCTCGACCCATTGGCAGTTCACCGATTAAGTCAATTCCCCATACTGCAAAGGGCCAAGGGCTGGTCATCTGAGTAATCTCGGTTGTTGGTAGCCGAGGGATCTTAGCAAATTTTTGGCATTTGTCACACTTCTTGACGAAATCTAAGGCGTCCTTGCTTAAGGTGGGCCAGAAATATCCGTATCGGAGTATCTTCTTTGCTAATGTTTGCCCTCCGGTGTGATCTCCGCAGCTTCCTTGATGAATGTTGGATAAGATTTCCTTGGTTTCCCTTCCGGCGACACACCTTAATAATGGGTTAGAGAACCCACGCCGATAGAGGATGTCTCCTTGTATTGTGTAGCGGGACGCTTTCCTCAAGATTTTCTTGACTTCGTTACGCCCGTCGGGTAGTGTGCCATTTTGTAGGTAGTCCCGGATGGGAGTTATCCAAGTTGCTTCTTCGGTTGCAGCTATCAGATTCACTTGTTCAAAACTCGGGATCATTTGCTTTGAGACAGTTACTGCCCCGAAGATGGCGACGTCTCTCATACTTGCTTGCTTTGCCAATTCGTCGGCCTCTTGGTTCTCTTCCCGAGGGATGTGTTTGACTAAGTAGTGGTCCAATCGGCTGAGAAGTAACTTGGTCTTCTTTAGATATGCTATGAGTCGTTCTTCTCGAGCTTGGAATTCCCCTAGTATTTGATTAACAATAAGCTGAGAATCGCTGTGAAGACACAAAGAATTGGCTCCGATCTCGATAGCAATTTCTAATCCGGCTATTACTGCTTCGTATTCTGCATCGTTGTTGGTGGCAGTGAACTCCAACCTTATAGCATAGTGCAGCTTATTTCCCCTGGGAGTGATGATTACCACACCTGCCCCCGAGCCTTGTTCGTTAGATGCACCGTCCACAAAGAGATTCCACTTGATATCTCCTGTTATTTCCAGTTGCTCCTTATCCTCGTTGGTAGTGAATTCTGCAATGAAATCAGCCATGGCTTGTCCCTTGATGGCGGTGCGAGGGTGATAGGTGATATCATATTGACTCAGCTCAATACACCATTTAAGTAGTCGCCCGGAAGTGTCGGGACGATGGAGTACCTGCCTTAGTGGTTGATCGGTTAGAACCTTGATGGAATGGGATTGGAAGTAATGACGTAGCTTTCGTGAAGTGATTAGTAAACAGTATGCTAACTTTTCAAGCTTAGGATATCTGACTTCTGCCCCAGTAAACCTTTTACTGACGAAGTAAACTGGTCGTTGCGTACGGTTATCTTCTCTTACCAAGGCAGCGCTTAGAGCGTGAGATGACACAGCAAGGTATAGGTATAATTCTTCGCCTTCGCTTGGGGTCGAGAGTACCGGTGGTTTCTGGAGGTGTTCGATTAGGTTAAGGAAAGCGGTCAAGCATTCGTCCGTCCATTCGAACTTTCCTTTATCTTTCTTTAGATCTTCGAAAAAGGGGACGCACTTGTCCGTTGCTTTGGAGATGAATCGGCTTAGGGCAGCCACTTTTCCATTTAGGCTTTGCATTTCCTTTCGGGTGGAAGGTATCTTGATGTCCCTTAATGCTCGGACTTGTTCAGGGTTTGCTTCTATCCCTCGGGCATGGACGATGAATCCTAAGAATTTTCCTGATGACACTCCGAAGGAGCACTTTAGTGGATTCAACTTCATTCCATACTGTCGAAGTACCTGGAACATCTCGCCCAGGTGGCTTACGTGATCTTTGGCTTTCCGTGATTTTACCAGCATGTCGTCTACATATACTTCCATTGTTTGTCCTAGTAGCCCCGCGAACATCTTGTTGACGAGGCGCTGGTAGGTGGCTCCTGCATTTTTAAGTCCGAAGGGCATCACTTTGTAGCAGTACAAACCCCGGTCGGTGATGAAACTAGTGTGATCTTGGTCGGGAGCATGCATAGGAATTTGGTTATATCCTGAGTATGCATCCATAAAAGACAGGAGTTCGTGCCCGGCTGTGCTGTCTACAAGTTGGTCGATTCTGGGAAGCGGGAAGCAATCCTTTGGGCAGGCGTCATTTAGGTTGGAGAAGTCAATGCAGGTCCGCCACGTCCCATTAGCCTTCTTTACTAGTACCGGGTTGGCGATCCATTCTGGGTAAATAGCTTCTCGTATGAAGTCATTGGCGAGTAGATTCTTTACTTCTTCATCGAGGGCTGCTGATCGCTCTGCCCCCATACTTCTCTTTTTTTGTTTTACGGGTGCCTTGGTAGGATCAATTTTTAATACGTGGCACGCTATGTTGGGGGAGATTCCGGTCATGTCAGCGTGTGACCAAGCGAATACATCTAAGTTGTGGCGGAGAAAATCAACGAGTTGTTCCTTCAATTCAGTTCTCAACTGCGACCCAATTTTCAGTAGCCTACTTGAGTCGTGCTTGTCTACAGATATAAACTCCATAGCCTCTGCAGGCTCGGCGGTGGCCTCCTCCTCTTTGTCCCTAGGGTCTAATTCATTGAAAGGGTCGCTGGTGTATCGAAGAGGAGGGGCTCTCTTTAGTTGCTATGCTTCAAGGCTTTTCGTGCAGAGGGCAATCTCTACACCTTTCCCTTTATCTCTCCTGTGGTTGTTGCGAAGTTCGGTTACATAGCAGTCTCGTGCAATATCTTGGTCTCCTTCCACTTCCCCTACTCCATTGTCTGTTGGAAATTTCATTTTCAGGCACCACGGGGCTAGGACAATCTGGAAGTCAGACAGGGCTGGCCTTCCTAGGAAGGCGTTGTAGGCCGAATGGTTTTCTATCAGCACAAACGTCTGTTTCCTTACAACGGAGCGGGGATGGCTTCCAATTTCGACGAAGAGGTCCAGCTGCCCGATGGGCATTTTCGCATCTCCAGTGAAACCGTGTAGCAGTTTATCGCAGGGAGATACGTCCTTCATTGACAACCTCATTTTGTCGAATGCGTGTTTGAACAGGATATTTACAGAGCTGCCAGTGTCTACCAGGATTCGGTAAACTTCGGCGGGACCGAGTCGGGCAGAGATAACCATGGGATCCATGTGAGGGTACAGTCTTCCCTCTAGGTCGCGTTTACTGAATGTGATGTCATCACTTTCTTTCCGCTTTGGGTGGCGCTCTTCTATAACCGTATTGACACAGTTTCTATTGTCTTTGAGCGACTTCCCATATCTTTCCATCTCTTTCCAACTTCTGTCTGCGATGTGTGGACCTCCTGAGATGGTATGGACCACTATCTTCTCTTGACTAGAGCTGCTAGCGTTGCGGTCGCCTCTGCCGGTCCCTGGTGAGGGTAGCCTTGGGTTTTCATTGGCAGGAGCTGGAGTCCTGTCTTGACTTTTTACATAGCGCTCCAGTTTCTTTCTTCTGATGTGTTCCTCAATCAGATCTCGGAGATGATGGCATTCGTTGGTATCATGTCCGTGGGATTCGTGGAAGCGGCAGAATTTTCCAGATTTCTGTGCGCTATCTGATTCCTTCTTGTATGGTGGGCGTTTGTATCTAACTTCGCCTTGGGTGGCAAGGAAGATGTTTTCGACGGTCTCGTTCAAAGGGGTGTAAGAGTCGAATCTTGGTCCTGGCCGATATAGTCGTTTCTCTACTTTCTTGCCCCCAGCATTGTCTCTGGAATCATTTCTTCGAACGTCCCTTGCCACAGCAGGGGCGTTGCCATGGGTCGTCTTACTTTGCTGTCCTGACTGCCCCTCAATGGCAGCATCCTCAAGCCTCATGTATTTCCCGGCTTCATGGAAGAAATCGGGTAAAGTAGCTGGTTTTTCTTTTGTCAATCTCCTAGCGAATTTAGTGTCCGGATGCACCCCACTGCAGAGGGCCATTAGGATAAGCTTCTCATCGGCATCTTGAACTGCGGCTGCTGCGGCGTTGAATCTGGTTAGGTATTGTTGCAGCTTTTCTCCAGGTTTCTGTTTGACGCTGGATAAGGAATAAGCGTCCTTAGGTTGCTCCACATGAATGCGGAACTGACTGATGAATTTTTCTTTCAACATTTCCCATGAGCTGATGGATCCTTGGGGTAGATGACAGAACCAGGAGGTAGCAAGATCTGCTAAGAAGAGCGGGAAGCATTTGCACAGCACTCCCTCTGTTGCTCCACTCATGAGCATATGCTGCGTATACCTCTGCAAGTGTACGACGGGATCGGAGGTTCCTTTGTAGGGTTCCATTGTTGGCATCTTCCATTCTCGGGGGGTGATAGCAATTTCGATATTGCGGGCGAAAGGGCTGGTTACCCTAGCGCCTATCCCTCGATCTCTTTGCTCCCGTTGGACACACTCTCTGAATAAACGTGCCATCCTTTCATCAGAATTTGGAGCGGACAGAAATGAGTTTGGTTCCGTTCTGTGGGGTTGACTCCGACCAGACACCCTGTAGGGATGGTATCGTCTATCATTCCTCATATTTTCCAGTGGCTGCCTTTGATCTTCTGGGAGCATGCTTGGGTCAGCTACAGTTGGCCCTTGCCTTGATCTTCCCCTGTTGGGTTCTGATCTAAGCACTTCCTCGGGCCCAACTTCGGGCTGAACTCTAGCTCGGCCCCGTTCATTGGTGTTCCTGTGGTTAGGCAGCATGACCGGCTCAGCTGCAGTTGACCTCCGCCCGGTACCTTCCCCGTTGGGTTCGGCACCAAACGTTTCCTCAGGCCTAACTTCGGGCTGAGCTCGGTCTCGGCTCCTACCATGGCTGCTCCTACCGTTAGCTCCTTCGAAGAAGGAAGATCTTTGCTGTCTCTGAGATCCTCCAGATTGGGACTCGCCCCATGATTCAGTGTTGCGGTTGGATTCTTCAGCGTCCCTCAAGCGTGACATGAGATGGTCCACCAAGGCTTCCTGCTGGGACGTGAAGCGGTTAGTTACTTCAACAACAACTCTGTCCAAATCTGCCCTAGTAATTGCTGCAGGCTGTTCTGTGGCAGGAGTGGCTGGGTTAGCCTGTCCTTCATTTGTTGCCGTTGCTGGAGGAGGACGATTCACTTGATTCGTGGCAGCTGGATCAGGAAGGCTGCTGGATGCGATGTTTTTTCCTTTGTTAACATCTTTTCTCTGTTTGGGAGGCATGTTTTCCAAGCGGCGGACGATGCTGTTAGGAAAACTTGTTAAGCGGATGAAGCTGAAGCTTCGAGCTTCTAGCTCTCAATGAAAGCACCAAAAATGTTTGCACAAAAAATGGACAAACACCTCAAAGTTGTATGATTTAGTAGATCTTATGTTGTTCTTAGGGATTTTGGAGGTTTATGCAAATATATGAAAAGCAGGGGCTAAACTGTAAAAAGACACGCAGATTTATAGTGGTTCAGCCAGAATGTGCCTACGTCCACTTTATATGTTATTTCTCTTCTTTTGTTGTGATTACAAGTACAAAGCTTTGGTACAAGTAAAAGAAAGTTGTTTGAAAGTTCCTTCCGTGCTTGAGCTCTCAAACTTGTCCCCCATTGTTGTACCCCTGCCTCTCTATTTATAGAGTGAGGTTGGGGGCAGGGGTCTTGGATGTATACAGCTGCTGGTGGGCCTGGGCTGAAGTGATCTGGCCTGGCAGTCTGGTTCGGCATTCTCTTGGTTTGGTGAAGTATGGGGTTGGTCCGGTTGGGCTTCGTCCGGTGAAGTGTGGAATGGTGAGGTTGGACCGGTGGCAGTTGCCGGATGGAGGCCTACCGAATGGACTCGAGGGAGGATTGCCGAATGGACTCGAGGGAGGATTGCCGAATGGACTCGAGGGAGGGTTGCCGAATGAGTCATGCCGAATGGACTCGAGGGAGAGCTGCCGAATGAGTCATGCCGAATGGACTCGAGGGAGAGCTGCCGAATGAATCACGTTTCTGGGTCTCGAGGTCTTCTGGGTAAGAATTCACCCAACAACATTGAATCCAACATTTAATTTATTCCTTATTTACAATTATAACTAAATTAACTTTACAATTATTTCAATTGATTGAAATTACATTAAAATAGTTGTCAATTACATTCAAACAACATTATTAAATCATATTCTAATTATTATTCTCATTAATAAATCATAAATATTAATTTCTCACAATATTAAATTTCAAAATCTTATTTAATTTAATAGTTTTAATTATCAAAAAATACGGGTCGTTACAATTATAGAAGTGATTAATTAAGAAATGTGAATTTTAATTTTTAAAATGAAGAAAAGTGGACTTTTCATTCTTAATTTAAGTGCATTAGTACATAATATCATTATAAAGTACGGGGCCATGTGAAGGGGGAGTGTTGTATGAGTTGGCACTTTGGAAAGTGATAAAAGGGTATGAAAAAGTAATGATATTTTGGTAATTTGGCTAATGGGTATTTGGTGTATTTTGTCATTTTTTCCATTTCAATAAAAGAAGCACCTTCCATTTCACTTTCACTTTTGTTTTCATTTCCATTTTCACTTTCATCTTCTTCGTCTACTTTGCCATGTCTTCCTTCTTCTTCCACCATTTCCTAAAAGAAAATTTACATCAAAACCACTTCGTTCTCTCCTCTAAATCCTGTTACATGCCTAGAATAATATAATTCATACTCTTACCACCACATAAATACCAAAGTCAAACCCAAAATCCCAATATTGGCCTAGGTCTGTGAGCAATAAGGAAGGGGGTGGTGCGTGAGCATTAGGGGAGAAGAGAAGGGGTTTTCAAAGGCAAAGCAAGGTGTTGTGTTAGTTGTTGGAGTGTATGAAGGAGTTATGTCTTTTGCCCGAAGTTTGGTTTGAATTAAAGAGAGATTTCTCACTTTAAAATAGCTTGAAAATTGATAAAATGTTATAATAATTTAGTGCTAGCCTATAATGTTATATGTATTTATTTGTGATGTGCATATATTGTTATTGTTGATTCCTGCTTGAAAGTGATGACATAAATAATCATTGTGTTGCAGGGGACAAAAGAAAAGCGAATGGAAGTCGAAGTGTTTTTGTAGTGAATAGGTCGCTACGGAAGCACATCGAAGAATAGATTTTTTGTAGAGGGATCCTAAATGAATCTTCGCCTGGTTGATTTTTATTTACATATATTATTAGTTATGTAAATGTTTTTGTATATGGAAAGTAAATGTTTCTTAGTTATAGTTAGCTTACTTGTTGTTGGTTTTATTGCGACAATGAAATCCCATGCTCGCATTTAAGCAATTTACCGCTTGTTTCTAAAGTGTTTTGAAAGGGTTTTCAAACTTGACTTTTGTTTTCAAACTATTTTTTTGCAAAGTTATTTAAGTGGTTTAAAATATAGAAAGAAAGGGTTTAAAAGCTATTTTATATTTACAAACAAGTTTTAAAAGGTACGATACATATAGCGACAGTCGCTATAGATACAGTTTTGGAAATCTTTGACTTTTGTAAAGTAAAAAAGAGTTGTCTATTTTAAATATTTTTAAAAGCCTTTTTAAATATGTTTATAAATATTTAAAAGGAAGTTTGAATTTTTAAATATATTTTAATAATTTATTTAGTTATTTAAACAAGAGGTTTAAATTTTACTTCTTTGTTTCAAAATCAAGTTTTTTGTCAAAAGCGACCATCTTTAAAGGGATTTTTTAAATACAAGTTTCAAACTTGTATTAAAGAGTTTTAAAGGTAATTTTAAAAAAGTGGAAGGAGGCATGGATTTCAACGCTATTGTTGTAATGAATGTCTTCGAGAAAAGGAAAGAGATTATGGACTATAACATTTTTTTTATAGTAAATGGTATTGGAAAATTGGAAAGGAAGTTGATTTATAACACTTTGTTAATATTAAATAAGATGTTTGCTTGTGTAAAAGGGAAGATGTTTTAGAGTGGTTTGGAGTTTATCAATTAAAAAGTATTTATTTTTATAAAAAGATGTTTCCTTTTTAATCAAACTTTGGTTTAAATAAGCGATTTTTGGAAAATGTTTTTAAGGAAAAGTATATTGGAACTCTCGGATTCTATTATAATTTCTCGACTTCAAGGTATGAAGCATTTTCTATTTGAAAGTTAGAAGTACTGCCGAGTCAAGGTTTGAGAGGTAATGACACCCCAACTTGAATGGTTTCATTTCTAATCGATGAAAAGTACTAGTTTGAAATTGAAGACTAGAAATAAGTTTCCGGAGTTAGTTTTTCCAATTGCTTCAAAAGTGACTTTGTTTTATGCAAGGAATTTCTTTGTCGATGCCATTAAGTAACACAATATAAATATGATAAAGTAGTGCTAAAATGTTGACACGTTTATGGAAAGTAAGTCATCTTATATTAAACACTAAAAGCCTGTGAGTAAATTTTCCTCTATCTATAAGATCGGGGTATCATTGTGTTTTAACTAAGGCAAGGTTGGAGCAACCGGTGCTTTAACTTACCTGAATTCGATTCTAGGTGAGGGATAAAGAAATCAAAATATTGGAAACGAGAAAAGTATAAGCGGGTTAATTCTGATAAATGGATCATGATTAATTAAGTATACGGAAGGTACTTTATCTTATACTTGACACAAAATTTTGAGGTATGGAAACCCATTTTCTATCTGTAAGAGTTTAAGAATGTACATCGAGGCAAGGGTAGTTCTTTAACATGTCTGACTTTATTGTTAATCAGGGATAGTACAGGATTGAAATTGAAAAGCGGTGATAGGTAGATAATGTTCAATTTTTCATATGCAAACTAATTACTTACATTAGATTGTGGTTTGTCCACCATCAATAACTTGACATATTTTTACTTAGAAAGTATATAAAAGATTCGCAATTTCGTACTGTTTGAGATTCCCTTGGGAGAACACATTCTAGTGAAACATCTCTCGCTCGAAGGGCGGATATTCGAGATCCCCTTGGGACTCTAATATCGTCCGCTTACTTCTAAAAGAATCATGATTGAGTCGACCAAAAGCTATCGATTATTGGTTCGAAGAGACCAAGATAGGATAAGCATGAGTTATCTGTAATCCATTTCAAACCGGCATAAGCGTTTGAATTGGAGACATCTTGAAGATGATGGAAATCAAAGACGGAGTTCTTTGAAGTGCAATGGCTACTTATTACTAATCATGAGTGTGATTCCAAAAGGGATGTAGTAGAAGTAGTGCTTTCAGTTTGTTCATATCCTAAACAACTTGTATGGATGAATGTTGACATTGCATTGTTGCTTGAAGGGCAGTGTTAGCATTCCAAGTGGTATTTGCTAAAAAGTTAATCATTGCCTTGAGCCTCACACTCGAGAAAAGAAACAAGAGTTGTGACGCAGGGCTATGTGGGTCACATCCATTAGGGCATGGTCATCGCCTGATCTAGATTGTTATTTATGGATTTATATATGCTTCGGGCCCGGTACGATTGTATGCAGCAATAGAAGGGTGATCATATTCGATAATACCTAGGAAGGGGTAGGCCGGCTTGACTCGTAGAGGTGCAATAGGATGGCACTCTCGGTATATTTTCTCTAGACATGTATTATATGGAAGGTAGTCCCTAACCTTGTCATTGTATGGAATCTATTTTTCTATGTGCCTTACAGACTTAGTTCTATTCCAAATATGCTGGAACATAAGATGCAAGCATTTCAACTATGTTATATATTTATTTTAAACCCTAAACATTATTATAATTTCACTTGAATTTCTATTTTAAATGGTTTGATTATCCTAAGGTAAATGTATTTATGTGCGGCATGGTTTTACGAGATACCCTTATTTATGAATGGGATTTATAAATATAACAATCTATATGATTTGAGTTTCTCATGCTGGTTTACCAAACTGATCCAGGTGTTATTTTTTTATATTACTCGGGTCAGACCCGAGTATTTTTTCAAAGTTAGCTTTGGATGCTTTGGAGCTTCAGGAGACGAGCTAGATGCCTCCAAGATGTATTCCCATACTTTTATTTTTTCACTACATTACTTGTTTGTATTTATCTACAGTTGTAAGGACTGGCTTTATAATTGTCCAGGCTAAGGATGAATATTAAAGTTTTCTTTTATAAAGGTCATTTGGATACTATATATTACTCGTCACGGTGTGAGATTCTATTCTGTCTTTTCTTTTCTTTCATCCCAACAATCTGTCTTTCCAGCACTCGAATGTTCAAACCTGAATAACATAGATGTATTAGTGTCGACTTTCGAGGATCGAAAAGGCAGGTCTTTACGATGGTATCAGAGCTGAAGGTTAAGCGAGATCCTTGGCCCTGGTGGGGTAAACTCATTAGAGATAGGGTAAGTGACACCCTAGAATGATTTTGAGTGTATTATACATGAGAGCATACATTTGTTAGTGCTATAAAAATATTGTATATTATGTTGAAATTGGTAGATGAAATAATTTTACCCAGATTTTTATATTTTATATATAAAAGAAAAAATTTCAAAAAAATTGATATAGTTATTTTTACTTTGATTGTTTGTTAGGAAAGGATGATATTTATTTATCATAAATTGTTGACTGATTATTTATGCTTGTGAATTTATCATAAATTTATGAGCATTTGTTGTTTGAATTTAATATGAATACCTTGTGAATTCAGTTTCAAGATTTGGCTATAAGGCGTTTGTTAATAATGTGGGTTTCACAAGTTTACTTTGTTAAAATGGTTACTATATATGAAGTTGTTGTATAAAGATAATTGTATATAAATTTAGTTTATAAGATGTGTCTTATAAAATAAAGAGGATTTATTGAGTTTATAAAATGTGTTTTTTTGAATAAGGAGGATTTTTGAGAATTTAAATCTCGATGTCTTTGAAAAGGATTTCAAATGATTTTTGAAAAAAGTAATAATATTATTGCTTAGAGGAGTTTATAACTATTAAATATCTCAAAGAGAATTTTGAGGTATATTTCCTTTGGATGGTTCGTGGAAACATCTCGATTAGTTTTGGGGTAATTTGAATAATCTTCTAAGTGAAAATTAGCTGTTTGCTTAGGTGAACGTTGTAGTACACTTATTAAATTATTCTTTTGTCATTGTATGATTGAAACGAGTTCGAATCCAAATGAACCGAAAGCAAGTTTTAGTAAATGAAGTGCTAAAGCTATTGTGTATATATAAGAAGTATATATAGTATCGTTTCAAAATGGGATTCGAAAGTGAAGAAGTAAATTTTCATGTTAACTAGTTTGAGTGGCTCGAAAATGACAATAAAAGGGGAGGAGATGTGTTCGGATGGTAAGCACTTCTCTTAAGTATTACCCTTTATGGTAAGGGGTGTATGATACTATTTGATAGGACCCATTCCTTGGTATCATTTTGGTGTTACTCGGTCTATATGTATATTTTCTGTGGATTGAAACATATTATATCATTTAAAAAAGGTTTTGAAATAAAAACTGGGTATTTAGTTCTTAGGTTTCCTTAAAGAAAATGGATTCAAAATAAAAAAAGTGTTTTGATAAAGGAATGTTGATAGATGAAGTTTTTAAATGGGTTAAATTTAGTAAGAAGGTTTTAATAAACTTTTTTTTATTAAAACAATGTCTTTTGTTTTAATTTCTAAGTTGTGAAAAACTACTCAATGTTATAAGGCCGGCTAATAAACATCTTTACCTTAGAGATGTCTAAGGAATAGTAGACTCTAGGACTGAGTTTGGATACCAGCATCATATTCTTCCTAGCTACTTACCAGACTGGATGGCTAAAGAGGTCGAAGAGTTTGACTCGGTTTTAAGACTTAGATTTATTTTGGGCCTGCATTTGAATTTAATAAAAGACAAAATATTGAATCGGATAGTTGTATATACTCTCAGAATATAATACGGTATTATACAAGTTTAAAACATAAGTTATATTTTTATGAAATGTTTTCACAAATAATCTTAGAAGTAAAAAGAAATTGGTACAAGTAAGAATCAATAAGAATAAGTATGTAAGTGTATGTAGATCGTTTCTTCGCATTCTTGATCCAAGATTTGTGTACATGACTTTGAGGTGATTCACACCAGTCCGAATTAGGATTTATCACTTGATTCTTGATGGAAAACACTTGGTGAGGGTATTTGATATGGTACCAAGGTTTTCTGTTATAGTATATGGCTATGCAAGGAGAACGGAGGTTTCTAATCAAGGAGCCTAATCGGAGTCTGCACTAGGGAAGTCGGGTGAGCAATACTTATTTGGAAGAAAGGCTTATGTATTCGAGTAAGTGATTAAATCAGATATTGCGTACGAATGATCTATATACATCGAACGAGCTTAAGTATGTTTTCCTTAAATGTTTTATGGTTTATGAGGAGTTGGATAGATGACTCTTCGATTTGTCATAAGGTAGTGTGAAAATCGGTTAAGTAATAACCTATGGCTGTTGAGCATGAGGTATGTTCGGTAGATTGTTTACCATTCTTATGTGATGAGAAGGTTATAAACTTAAATAAACTCAAAGTTTGTTTGTTAGTAATTTAATATTTTTGGCAGAGTTAAGAATTGGTATGGCCTGTATTTTTTGGTTGTTTATTGTGATGAAATTTCGGGATCGAAATTCTTTTAAGCGGAAAGAATGTAACGACCCGGAATTTTTATCGCTTTGGTTTGTGAACATTTAATTAATTTTAAATATTCATTAATGGTTTTTAATAGTCAAATAACCCTCTTTTATTTAATAAATAATAACGGTGAACTCATTTTGAAAGTTTATTTATAAAAATAAATAATTCGATGAAAAATTGAAAATGTGACCGAAAATTGTTTTTTTCGCTTTTTGACTTTTTATCGTACGAAAGTTGTCGCAACATTATTGCACACATATGTACACTTTTGTAACATACAACTATACATATAATAAGTAATTTAATAAAGTAAAAAGGATTAGTAAAATTAAGTATAATTAAAAAAGTGATTAATCAAGAGATGTGTTTTAAAATAAAGAAAAGTGGATTTTTCCTTCCTAATTAAAGTGTATTAGCACATAACATCATTATAAAGTAGAAGGCCATGTGAAGGGGGAGTGGTGTATGAGTTGACACTTTGGAAAGTGGTAAAAGGGTATCGAAAAGTAAGGGTATTTTGGTAATTTGGCTAAGAGATATTTGGTGTGCCTTTTTTTACATTTCTATTAAAAGAGCACCTTCCATTTCATATTCACTTTTGTTTTCATTTCCATTTTCACTTTCATCTTCTTTAACTTCTTTTCTGTATCTTCCTCCTTCCTCCTTTTCCTAAAAGAAAATTTACATCAAAATAACTTCATTCTCTCCTTTAAATCCTTATACAAGCCTAGAATAATACAATTCAAACTCTCACCACCACAAAAATACCAAAGTCAAACCCAAAATCCTAATTTAGCCTAGGGCCGTAAGAACCAAGGAAGAGGGAGGTGCTACGTGAGCATTAGGGGAGAAGAGGAGGGGTTTTCAGAAGAAAAGCAAGGTGTTGTGTTGGTTGTTGGAGTGTAGGAAGGAGTTGTGGCTTTTTTCTGAAGTTTGATTTGAATTAAAGCAAGATTTCTCACTTTAAAATGGTTTTAAAATTGATAAAATGTGATGATTTAGTGCTAGCCTATAGTGCTGTATGTATGTATTTGTGATGTGTGTATATTGTTGTTGATTCTCACTTGAAAGAGGTTGATTTATGCTTAAAATAGGATGACATAAATAACCATTCCATCGCATGGGACAAAAGCAAAGTGGATGGAAGTCGAAGTGTCTTCGTAGCGAATAGGTCGCTATGAAAGCACTTTGAAGAATAGAAATTTTGTAAAGGGATCCTAAAGGAATCCTCATCTTGTTGATTTTTATTTGCATATAGTATTGGTTATGTAAATGTTTGTGTATATGAAAAGTAAATGTTGCTTAGCTATAGTTAACTTACTTGTTGTTGGTTTTGTTGCGACATTGAAATCCCATGCTCGCCTTTAAGCAATTTACCACTTGTTTCTAAAGTGTTTTGAAAGGGTTTCTGAACTTGACTTTTGTTTTTCAAACTATATTTTTGCAAACTTATTTAAGTGGTTTAAAATATAGAAAGAAAGGGTTTAAAAGCTAATTTTATTTACAAAACAGATTTTAAAAGATATGGTCCATATAGCAATAGTCGCTATGAATGCAGTTTTGGAAATCTTTGATTTTTGAAAAGTAAAAAGAGTTGTTTATTTTAAATATTTTTGAAAAGTCTTTTCAGATATGTTTATAAGTATTTAAAAGGAAGTTTGAAGTTTGAAATATATTTTAAGACATTATTTGGTTATTTAAGCAAGAGATTTATATTTTACTTCTTTGTTTTAAAATCAAGTTTTTGTTAAAAGCAACCATCTTTAACGGGATGTTTTAAATACAAGCTTCATACTTGTTTTAAAGAGTTTTAAAGGTAATTTTGAAAAGAGGAAGGAGGCATGGATTTCAACACTATTGTTGTAATGAATGTCTTCGAGAAAAGGAAAGAGATTATGGACTATAACATTTTTGTTATAGTAAATGGTTTCGAGAAACTGGAAAAGAAGTTGGTTTATAACACGTTGTTATTATTAAATGAGTTGTTTACTTATGTAAAAGGGAAAAAATGTTTTAGAGTGGATTGGAATTTGTAACAGCCCGAATTCCAGTGGGTCCGGATTTTTCGCAAAAATGCTAAAATCCAAGCCCACTAAAGCACGAGTTGGGTATCTGGTATCCTGCAAATAGGGAAAGATAGATATATCAGAGCTCAAATAAATATCTCATAGCGGAACTGACTAAAATATAATAGTAAGTAAATATTCACCAAGGAAATAACATTTTCTAAACAAGTGTCACAAAGCTGGATAATCTCAGCCTTCTATCTAACCTATGGGATGTTATGAGGAGGGGGTCAGAACTAAAGTTCTTGTAATGGACAAATTATACACTTCTAAGCATAATTCTACATATACCGTTCTATTTCCATTTTCTGTTATATTAGGTTTATTGGGTTTATAATACTCTCGCCTCTGTGCGTGAATTGTACCCATCTACTCCCTAGTAGATTAAGACCTAATAACCAATATATATATATATATATGTAGATACATGCCCAAAGACCGCATCGGTCCTAGGTACTACCCATAGTACCTTCGGTATCCTCCTCGAAAAGGGCTCCATCATCTCGCTGCTAGAGCAAACTGAAACTACATCTGTAAAGGACAGCTTCGTGTGGCCTACAATACAGATGTTCCGTCGTCTACTATGAAAATATAAAACTGCGTCTGCACTAGCTTATACTAGTGCTCGGACATCCACTATGTACCACCCAGTGCGTACCTTAAGGACTATATGTAATCGTTCTGTCTACTCCCTGAATCCCGCCAACAAGGTCTACCTTGTACGGAACTTGGTCAGGGATTTTCCATATCTATAAAGGTCCACTTCGTTAGGCCTACAATACAGATATTCTACTTATATTTAATTGGATTCTTTTTTTTCCATATAAATAACATTTAAATATAAGTACACTTCTCTTATAAAATTTACAGTTTCAACATAACTAATTAGTAGAACTAATTACTGAAATAAATGCCAAATTAAATATTTAACGTGAATCTAACGATATTATATATCAAAAACATAAAGGAGATATAATTTAAATGGGGCATTTCACCAGAAGGACAAACTTTGCAGTCCAATTAGTTTCTAGGACACACATTTAAAGAAATTACTTTCAAGGCCAAAGTCAGCAGAATAATTACTTTCAAGGACAAAGTCGGCAGTCCAATTACTTTCAAGGACATAATTTCATAGGATTTTAGGCCCTAGAAACTAATTATTTTATGTTTTGTCCTTGAAAGTAATTATTTCAATTGTGTGTCCTAGAAACTAATTCCACTTGCTAAAGAGGCCCTTGTGGCTAATTTCCACAATTTAAATCCACTCACCTATCGTCCTTAGCTTTATTCCATGGCCTTTCTGGATCCCCTTCTAAGGCATCTAATATTTTTATTAAGAAGATCTTCTGCCTAGAAATATTTTCTATTTAGGGTTCAGCCTCAGGCAATGAACCCAATTGGGAAAAAAATCTGATTGTGAGAAAGTAGCTAGGCTTAGTGTTCTATTTATAGGGGAGTTTGGGGATCTCAGACCGTCGGATTTTAGGATTGAATCTTGTGCAAACATGTCACAGGCTTGCTGTGAATCATTGAATTTAGAAAACAACGGTTGAGATTGCATAAAAATTGAATTAAATAAGTTCGACACATACCTTGATGAATTGTTATAACGATCCTGGCTCGACCTTCGAAAATCGACACCCGTACTTCACTTGTACTCAAATGTCGTAGATTCAAACGCCAAATCTGGCTCGCCGGAGCTTATAACACAGTAAGTATAACAACACAGCGGAATAAGGAAATCAATGATATCATATACAACTCCAATGAATACAATATCCAGAATGATATACAACAATGATATCAATAATACACAGCAATATCAGAGATATGATACAGTGCTACAGCGGAAATAACAATAATGGAAGAGATCACTCCAAATGATCTACAAAAGAGAAAGACTCCAACAACTCCAACATCAAGCTCGAACCACCATCACGTTGCACCAAGATAAGCAAGTGCAGTCATGAATGAACTCCAACACTGAACTAGCTCCAGATAATCTACTGAACCTGAATATCTGAAAAACCCAACTCTAGACTGCCCGTGTGGAAAATTATGGGCACCCAGTGTTTAGGAAGGGAACAATAAACTCCGAGTCAGTCGTGGGACTGGTGTGAGCAACAAAATCAGTTTATCTTTAAAACAACAACAAAAGAATTTTAAACATTGAAACCCGCAATGCTTTTGGAAAATGAAACTACCATAAGACCTCCCACCACACACACAATGCAATCGCAGAATTGGAGGAGATTTCTTCTTATGATAGTCAAAGATGCTTACTACGCAAACAAAACTCTTTTGATATTATTATTAGTGCATAGTGTAGGAAAACCTTTCGAAAATACAATATTAATCTTAGCCAACATACAACCATTATTGTATGCCTACTATAGCTACCATCTAAACAGTGGTGACCACCATAAGTAAATGGCAGGTTCTACAACTAAAACCGTACAGGGTTCGTAGTGGAAATTGGATTTCCAATAAATGGTCAGGCTAAGGAACTTCCTACTGCCACATGGGATCGCCTCTGGATGGACGTCCCGAGAACTAACTAGCTCTCTGCCAACACAAGGCCGGGTTACCCCTGTAACTAGGTAACTCACGAATATGCCATTCCTCGGTCCTTTGGGACCTTTATCCGAGGCCTCGGTAACCAACATCACACAGTAATAAATAAAGTGTGTCCACATGAGTAAGTATCTGGGCTCCATACCATGATACCACCCTTTTCCAGAAGGAAATGACATACCCTAAAGGGCGCGACCCTCATAACCTTGCCGCATCATTCCTGTTTCGACCATTTCCGGTCTGTGAGGTCCGACGAGGTCTCATCCACAAAGCTACGCTTTTTCACAAAGCCATGCTTTGATCACAAATGATCAATAAATGATCAACACACAGCAACACTCAGCATGCCACATAACCAAATTAGGAGTATATCGCTGATAACCTTCAAATACATAACCTCTGAGCTCGTACGTCTCAGAGAAGGGTGTTAAGCTAAGAGAATAAATCTCTGCCACCAACAGAAATGTATTTGAAAGAAATAAGCTTTATATCTCAAAGTGTAGTGTCAGACATGTAACCATACAAGTCTGTTCCGGGTTCGAACAGAACCGAAGGCACTTCCAAAGAAGCCCTTGCAATCCGGATAATTTTCTAATCACGTCCGGACTTCCCATCATAAAGGGTGCTAAAATCTCTATACCGAGGACCAGTCGATGCAGAGACATTCGACGAGTTGTCCTTTCGTTTTTGAAAATATACGGTCTTCACCACCGGTCTTCAAATGATATCCATATACATCGTATCATTATTCGGAATGGGTTATATGACACAAAGGTCTTCTCCCGGCTAATCCGAAAAATGAGCGTAATATTTAAAACATATGGATATTGGGATTTCAATTAAGTCACAACTTATTACCCAAAACTTCTCTTTCAAATGGTTTAAACAAATTACCATTTTAATCTTTTTAAACAAAAAGATTCAATTCACAAAGTTCACCCAGTTTCACAAAGATCCATTCATAGATTTTCCAAATCAATTTCCATTTCAATTGGGTTAACTCGTTAAATCTTTAAAACAAAGATTTAACTGATAGCTTTCAAAACAATTCCATTTCGATCTTTTATATAAAAGTTACACCTTTCCAATTTCAAAACAAAGTTCAACAATCTTTCACAAAGATTTATTTATAACTTGGAAAACCATTTTTCAATTCAAACTTGAAATTCCTTTAATTAAATTGGAATTTCATTTCTTATATGAAAGCTTTTATTATTTGAAAACAAACAGTTTTCATTTTGGAAAATCTGATTCATTTATACAAGTTAAATTCTTTGGGTTAAATTCAAATTCTCAAAACCATACTTTTAAAATGGTTTAAATTCATATAGAAACATTTATAACATCTTAACCATAATTTCCAAACATGGAATTCAATTCCAAAATTTGAATTCAAATTAAATTTAAATTATTTAAATTGAAAAACTTTACCAAGTTATTCAAAATAACTTTTATCTTAAAAACTCCTTTTCAAAGGATTTAACGTTTAACCCAAATTCATTTCCAAAATCAATTGAAATTAAAATTTCAATTTCAAAAAATATTAAATTTAAATCATCTGTGACTTAACCGATTTCCTCGTGAAATCCATATTTGTGTGTGTGTAGTGTGGTCCAGGGTTTTACACAATAGTGCAACATCATTATCAATCATCACAGATCAAATACAACAGTATATTTGATAAGCGGTACAACTATAACGCTTATCTTTTATTCACAGATCACAGATATATAAATTACAGATAACATATTACATTCATCCCAGATAAATATACTACAGTACAGATCACACACAAATCAGAATATATCACACAGCATCACAATCAGGGATATTAAACAATTCACTCATTCAGTAAAAATCCAAACATTCATAAGTAAGATCAGTTAATTGTCTGATTAATTCAAATCAGATTAATTTCTTATGAATTACTAATCCTGGTTAACTATCATTAATAAATTTCAAATCATTTTGATTAATTATTCTTTTATCATTTATTAATTAACCATTAATAATAAATAAATTAACCTTTAATTATAATTCATCAACCTTTAATTATTAAATAATTAACCTTTAAGTGTTTTAAACATTATCAAGTGATAGTTTTAAAACTATTTCAACTTAAATTTCAAAACTTGCTTAAATAAAAACTTGTAAAATTTCATTTCTAATCTAAAGTTTAAAATAACTTTAAACTTTACTTAACCAAATTTAAATAAAACAAATTCCAAAACTTCATATTCAATGTTAAAGAAAACAACTTATTATTTACATAAAGTGGTTTATACAAGAAATCTTAAACTAAATTTATTTTTAAATTTCAAAACTTTGGTTTTTTTAAATGTTTTTAAAACTGTTTTAAATCTGCTTCGGGTCGCACCCGAAGATCACTCGGGTCAAGCCCCGAGTTTCCCTTCTTCTTTCCCTTTTTACAAAAAAAACTTAGATTAATTTTAAAGTTTAAAAACTATAGGCTTCACCCACAAACTACTCGAGTACAACTCGAGTCAATACCCCAAAAAACTAGACACCTACTTCGAGTCAAATCCCATTCGAAACATCAGACTCCCAAACATCACCGTGCACCTGCACAGTCAACTTCGACGGCGGTGACCATCGCCGTAAGCTTCGACACACCGACCATCTACCATACACCTGTTCCCGATCATCCAAACACACTCACGGGCCTCAAATCAAAATCGAGCAATGCAGAAGTTCCTGGAGCAACAACCTTCACCAGAAAATACCTCGAACACTCACCCCCGACCACCAGAGACGCTGCACTTCTGGTCATGGAAGCTCTGACCATCCACGAACCCATTCCCCTTGGTCCCATCGAACTCGATACACCAAAGATGATGCATCACGCAAATTCCAGATCATGGCATTAGTTATCATTGTTTTGTTTAAGTGTACATAGATAGATATATATATATTTATTTATTTGTTTGTTCTTGAATGTACTTTATTTCTTGATTCATATTGGAGTATATTGTTTATTTGATTTTCAAGTCTACACTTACCTTTTATTTGTTCATATTTGAATACATTTATTCATATTTAAATGTATTTTATTTTCTTTAAATCTTATTATTTTGTAATATAAATAAATTTCTATTTTAATTTGTTGTTAGATTTTAGCAAATGTTCTACTTTCTATTTTTATTAAAATTTATCTTATATTAATTTCTATTTCTAGTTTAAATATTAATTATTATTATTTTACTTCATATTTATTTTATAAATTCAAACCATTATTAACCATCAATTCTAATATTTATTATTAAACCATTTATTTCTAACCCATATATATATATATATATATATATATATGTATATATTATTTCAAATTTTACTCATATATGCTCAAATATATATATATATTCACATATATACACATATATACAATATTTTAATTTTTAAATGATTTATACAGAATTTATTTTAATTCGGGGAAACTCGCATCACTTTAATCGATTAATTTTACAAATTGTCTTCAAAAAATTTAGTTAATTAGGATTTTAAATTTATATAAAATCCAGGGTCGTTACAGACTTCCCCGCTTAAAAGAATTTCGTCCTCGAAATTGCTAAGGAGACACAAAGATAGATGAAGAATATTTCATCAAGTCAAACTGAACATCTATTCTGCATTTGGCTTACCAAATCAGAATATCAATAATAGATATGAGAACGAATCTATTTGACACTTCACAAGATACTTGGGTTATACAGATCTACCACGTATGCAGGGGCATCGGTTAGTTCGAAGGGATAACTAACCATTCGTAGAACATATCCGGACCCAAAAATAGACAGATATATGGATACAATTTCATAACTTTTAGTTTAGAAACTAAAGTATACCTATCAACCATAGCAACCAAAGCAACCAATACATCCAAACAACAATTTCTGACTCGGTTGGAGTTTATGTTCAATATTAATATATCGAATCTCCTTCTTCCTGGATCTACCATGAACTATCGAAGAATTGAGAAAAAGATGCTGAACAAAAGAGATTGATAGAGAAAAGATTGTTTCCTTGTTGTTACAGGGTATTGACCATTTATAGTCGTATTCCCTTGTCCCCTATCTCATCCTCTTCTTGAACTCATACTTACTATCAGTGGATAGCAAGAGAATTTACTGAATCATACGGACGGATATCAGAGGAATACTCATTCTAGGGTATACTTCACCCTATCTCTAATGAGCTACTTAATGTGTTATACTCCTGAGCTAAAGTTTAACCCTCAGCTCTAATACCAAATGTGAACGATCCTGGCTCGGCCTTCGAAAATCGACACCCGTACTTCACTTGTACTCAAATGTCATAGATTCAAACGCCAAACCTGGCTCGCCGGAGCTTATAACACAGTAAGTATAACAACACAGCGGAATAAGGAAATCAATGATATCATATACAACTCCAATGAATACAATATCCAGAATGATATACAACAATGATATCAATAATACACAGCAATACCAGAGATATGATACAGTGCTACAGTGGAAATAACAATAATGGAAGAGATCACTCCAAATGATCTACAAAAGAGAAAGACTCCAACAACTCCAACATCAAGCTCGAACCACCATCACGTTGCACCAAGATAAGCAAGTGCAGTCATGAATGAACTCCAACACTGAACTAGCTCCAGATAATCTACTGAACCTGAATATCTGAAAAACCCAACTCTAGACTGCCCGTGTGGAAAATTATGGGCACCCCGAGTTTAGGAAGGGAACAATAAACTCTGAGTCAGTCGTGGGACTGGTGTGAGCAACAAAATCAGTTTATCTTTAAAACAACAACAAAAGAATTCTAAACATTGAAACCCGCAATGCATTTGGAAAATGAAACTACCATAAGACCTCCCACCACACACACAATGCAATCGCAGAATTGGAGGAGATTTTTTCTTATGATAGTCAAAGATGCTTACTACGCAAACAAAACTCTTTTGATATTAATATTAGTGCATAGTGTAGGAAAACCTTTCGAAAATACAATATTAATCTTAGCCAACATACAACCATTATTGTATGCCTACTATAGCTACCATCTAAACAGTGGTGACCACCATAAGTAAATGGCAGGTTCTACAACTAAAACCGTACAGGGTTCGTATTGGAAATTGGATTTCCAACAAATGGTCAGGCTAAGGAACTTCCTACTGCCACATGGGATCGCCTCTGGATGGACGTCCCGAGAACTAACTAGCTCTTTGCCAACACAAGGCCGGGTTACCCCTGTAACTAGGTAACTCACGAATATGCCATTCCTCGGTCCTTTGGGACCTTTATCCGAGGCCTCGGTAACCAACATCACACAGTAATAAATAAAGTGTGTCCACATGAGTAAGTATCTGGGCTCCATACCATGATACCACCCTTTTCCAGAAGGAAATGACATACCCTAAAGGGCGCGACCCTCATAACCTTGCCGCATCATTCCTGTTTCGACCATTTCCGGTCTGTGAGGTCCGACGAGGTCTCATCCACAAAGCTACGCTTTTTCACAAAGCCATGCTTTGATCACAAATGATCAATAAATGATCAACACACAGCAACACTCAGCATGCCACATAACCAAATTAGGAGTATATCGCTGATAACCTTCAACTACATAACCTCTGAGCTCGAACGTCTCAGAGAAGGGTGTTAAGCTAAGAGAATAAATCTCTGCCACCAACAGAAATGTATTTGAAAGAAATCAGCTTTATATCTCAAATTGTAGTGTCAGACATGTAACCATACAAGTCTGTTCCGGGTTCGAACAGAACCGAAGGCACTTCCAAAGAAGCCCTTGCAATCCGGATAATTTTCTAATCACGTCCGGACTTCCCATCATAAAGGGTGCTAAAATCTCTATATCGGGGACCAGTCGATGCAGAGACATTCGACGAGTTGTCCTTTCGTTTTCGAAAATATCCGGTCTTCAAATGATATCCATATATGTCGTATCATTATTCGGAATGGGTTATATGACACAAAGGTCTTCTCCAGGCTAATTCGAAAAATGAGCGTAATATTTAAAAACATATGGATATTGGGATTTTAATTAAGTCACAACTTATTACCCAAAACTTCTCTTTCAAATGGTTTAAACAAATTACCATTTTAATCTTTTTAAACAAAAAGATTCAATTCACAAAGTTCACCCAGTTTCACAAAGATCCATTCATAGATTTTCCAAATCAATTTCCATTTCAATTGGGTTAACTCGTTAAATCTTTAAAACAAAGATTTAACTGATAGCTTTCAAAACAATTCCATTTCGATCTTTTATACAAAAGGTACACCTTTCCAATTTCAAAACAAAGTTCAACAATCTTTCACAAAGATTTATTTATAACTTGGAAAACCATTTTTCAATTCAAACTTGAAATTCCTTTAATTAAATTGGAATTTCATTTCTTATATGAAAGCTTTTATTATTTGAAAACAAACAGTTTTCATTTTGGAAAATCTGATTCATTTATACAAGTTAAATTCTTTGGGTTAAATTCAAATTCTCAAAACCATACTTTTAAAATGGTTTAAATTCATATAGAAACATTTATAACATCTTAACCATAATTTCCAAACATGGAATTCAATTCCAAAATTTGAATTCAAATTAAATTTAAATTATTTAAATTGAAAAACTTTACCAAGTTATTCAAAATAACTTTTATCTTAAAAACTCCTTTTCAAAGGCTTTAACGTTTAACCCAAATTCAATTCCAAAATCAATTGAAATTAAAATTTCAATTTCAAAAAATATTAAATTTAAATCATCTGTGACTTAACCGATTTCCTCATGAAATCCATTTTTGTGTGTGTGTAGTGTGGTCCAGGGTTTTACACAATAGTGCAACATCATTATCAATCATCACAGATCAAATACAACAGTATATTTGATAAGCGGTACAACTATAACGCTTATCTTTTATTCATAGATCACAGATATATAAATTACAGATAACATATTACATTCATCCCAGATAAATAAACTACAGTACAGATCACACATAAATCAGAATATATCACACAGCATCACAATCAGGGATATTAAACAATTCACTCATTCAGTAAAAATCCAAACATTCATAAGTAAGATCAGTTAATTGTCTGATTAATTCAAATCAGATTAATTTCTTATGAATTACTAATCCTGGTTAACTATCATTAATAAATTTCAAATCATTTTGATTAATTATTCTTTTATCATTTATTAATTAACCATTAATAATAAATCAATTAACCTTTAATTATAATTCATCAACCTTTAATTATTAAATAATTAACCTTTAAGTGTTTTAAACATTATCAAGTGATAGTTTTAAAACTATTTCAACTTAAATTTCAAAACTTGCTTAAATAAAAACTTGTAAAATTTCATTTCTAATCTAAAGTTTAAAATAACTTTAAACTTTACTTAACCAAATTTAAATAAAACAAATTCCAAAACTTCATATTCAATGTTAAAGAAAACAACTTATTATTTACATAAAGTGGTTTATACAAGAAATCTTAAACTAAATTTATTTTTAAATTTCAAAACTTTGGTTTTTTTTTTTAATGTTTTTAAAACTGTTTTAAATCTGCTTCGGGTCACACCCGAAGATCACTCGGGTCAAGCCCCGAGTTTCCCTTCTTCTTTACCTTTTTACAAAAAAAACTTAGATTAATTTTAAAGTTTAAAAACTGTAGGCTTCACCCACAAACTACTCGAGTACAACTCGAGTCAATACCCCAAAAAACTCGACACCTACTTCAAGTCAAATCCCATTCGAAACATTAGACTCCCAAACATCACCGTGCACTTGCACAGTCAACTTCGACGGCGGTGACCATCGCCGTAAGCTTCGACACACCGACCATCTCCCATACACCGGTTCTCGATCTTCCAAACTCACTCACAGGCCTCAAATCAAAATCGAGCAATGCAAAAATTCCTGGAGCAACAACCTTCACCAGAAAATACCTCGAACACTCACCCCCGACCACCAGAGACGCTGGTACTTCTGGTCACGGAAGCTCTGACCATCCACAAACCCATTCCCCTTGGTCCCATCGAACTCGATACACCAAAGATGATGCATCATGGAAATTCCAGATCATGGCATTAGTAATCATTGTTTTGTTTAAGTGTACATAGATAGATATATATATATATATATTTTTATTTGTTTGTTCTTGAATGTACTTTATTTCTTGATTCATATTGGAGTATATTGTTTATTTGTTTTTCAAGTCTACACTTATATTTTATTTGTTCATATTTGAATACATTTATTCATATTTAAATGTATTTTATTTTCTTTAAATCTTATTATTTTGTAATATAAATAAATTTCTTAATTTGTTGTTAGATTTTAGCAAATGTTCTACTTTCTATTTTTATTAAAATTTATCTTATATTAATTTCTATTTCTAGTTTAAATATTAATTATTATTATTTTACTTCATATTTATTTTATAAATTCAAACCATTATTAACCATCAATTCTAATATGTATTATTATCATTTGTTATTAAACCATTTATTTCTAACCCATATATATATATGTATGTATGTATTATTTCAAATTTACTCATATATGCTCAAATATATATATATATATATATTCATATATATACACATATATACAATATTTTAATTTTTAAATGATTTATACAGAATTTATTTTAATTCGGGGAAACTCGCATCACTTTAATCGATTAATTTTACAAATTGTCTTCAAAAAATTCAATTAATTATCAATTTAAATTTATATAAAATCCACGGTCGTTACAATTGTGGTCCAGGACAAAACGCGGGTCGACCTATAGGTCGACCTGTGTGTTTGAGGGTCGACCTCTGTGTTTTGCGGGTGGACCTATTGGTCGACCCGTAGGCCTTACTTTTTTTTTGATTAATTCTGATTTTTTTTTCTCTCGTAACTTCTTCATATTAACTCGGATTTCAACAAGTTATATATGGAAATTGATTAGAAAATCACATGAACACAGTGGTATAAGTTTCGAGGCCATATTATGACAATTCCAAAAATGTTTATTTTCACTGTTCATCGTTATTTGATTATTTAATTATCTAAAAATGCGGGGTGTTACAGAATTCATCAATTAAAAAGTGTTTGCTTTTATAAAGGATTTGTATTTCCTTGTTAATCAAACTTTGGTGTGAATAAGTGATTTTTGGAAAATGTTTTCAAGAACAAGTATATTGGAACTCTCAAATCCCATTTTAATTTCTAGTCTTCGAGGTATGAAACTTGTTTCTATTTTGAAAGTTAAAAGTGTTGTGGAGTCAAGGTTTTAGAGGTAATGATACCTCAACTTGAATGGTTTCATTTCTAACCCATGAAAAGTACTAGTTTGAAATTGAAGGCTAGAAATAAGTTTCGGAGTTGGTTTTTCCGACTATTTCAAAAAAGACTTTGTTTTATGCAAGGGATTTCTTTGTCGATGCCATTAAGTACCCAAAACAAATTTGGCAAAGTAGTGCTAAAATATTGACACGTTTATGGAAAGTAAATCATCTTATATTTACCACTAAAATCCGATGAGTAAATTTTCCTCTATCTATAAGATCTCGAATCTTAGTATTTTAACTAAGGCAAGGCCGGAGCAACCAATGCTCCAAATTACTTGACTTTGATTCGGGACGAGCGATAGAGAAATCGAAATGTCATAAACTTGACAAGTATAAGCAGGTTAATTTCGATAAATGGATCATGATTAATTAAGTATATGGAAGGTACTTCATCTTATACTTAACACTAAATTTTGAGGTATGGAAGCCCCTTTTCTATTTGTGAGAGTTTAAGAATGTACGTCGTGGCAAGAGTAGTTCTCTAACTTGTCTGACTTCATTGTTAATCAAGGGATGGTATGGGGTTGAAATCAAAATGCGGGTATAAGTACATAATGTTCAATTTCCATATGCAAACTAATTACTTACACTAGATAGTGGTTTGTCCACTATCAATAACTTGACCTATTTTGACTTACGAAGTATATGAAAGCTTCGTGATTTCATACGGTTTAAGATTCCCATGGGAGAACTCATTTTCGTGAAACATCTCTCGCTTTAAGGGCGGATATTCGAGATCCCTTAGGGACTCTTATATCGTCCATTTACTTTTGAAAGAACAAGGATTGAGTCGACTGGAAAATATAAATTACTAGTTTAGAGAGACCGATATCAAATAAGCATGAGTTATCTGGAAACCACTTCGAACCGGTATAAGCGTTCAAATTGAAGACATCTTAAAGATGATGGAAATAGAAAACAGAGTTCTTTGAAGTGCAAGGGCTACTTACTACTAATCCTGAGGGTGATTCCAAAAGGGATGTAGTAGAAGTAGTGCTTTGGTTTGTTCATATCCTGAACAACTTGTATGGATGAATGTTGCATTGCATTGTTGCTTAGAGGTCAGTCTTAGCATTCCAAGTGGGATTCGCTAAAATTGTAATCATTGCCTCGAGCCTCACACCCGGGAATGACAAAAACAGGAGTTATGCCAGAGGGCTATATGGGCCGACCCATTAGGGTATGGTTATTGTCTGATCTAGATCGGTATTTATGGATTTATGATGTATGCTTCGGGCCCGGTACGGTTGTATACAGCAACTGAGGGGTGATCATATTCGGTACCATCCAGGAAGGGGTAGGCCGGTCCTGATTCAATGAGGTGCAATAGGCTTACAGCCTCAGTACATTTTCTCTAGGGATGTACTGTACGGAAGGTAGCCCCTTACTTTATCATTATATAGGATCCATTTTCCAATACGTGTCTTACGGACTTAGTTATTTACCAAATATGCTGGAACGTGTTATGCAAGCATTTCAACTATGATATATGTTTTTTTATACCCTAGACATTATTATAATATCGCTGGATTTTCTATTTGAAATGGTTTGATTATCGTAAGATAAAAACCCGTTTGTATTTATATGTAGCATGGTCTTACAAGATACCTTTATTTTTGAAATGGTTTTATAAATATAACATTCCATATGATTTGAGTTTCTCATGTTGCTTTACCAAACTGATCCGGATGTTATTTTCTTATAATACTCGGATTAGACCCAAGTAATTTTCCAGAGTTAGCTTTGGATGCTTTGGAGCTTCAAGGGACGAGCTAGATGCCTTCAAGACGTATTCCTGTACTTTTATTTTTCCACTGCATTACTTGTTTGTATTCATCAGAATTTGTAAGGATATGCTGTTATAACTGTCCTGGTCGAGGATAGGTTATAACAGCCAAATTCATGGGTGAATTTCAATTTTTTTTAGCCTATTGGATCTTTATTGGACATATGAAGTCTAATTTATTTAAAATATTTATGGTTATAATTGTTCAATCTAGGCCAAGACATTTCAGGTATTAAGACTCATTGACCGTGGATGTTAGGCTAGCTTATGGATATATATATATATATAATGTTTAGCTTCTAGACCTTGATGCCGGGTGTATATTTTGTATGAGTGGCTGACTGTTATGTTATGTATATTTTGAGACATGTAGTCGATATTTATAACTGTATTATGTGAGTCTAGTATTTTGTTTTTTAGACTCACTTATGTATACATCTTTGTGTCAATATTATATATATTCTACTATGTATGTGATTCTGTGTTCTCTATGATATACTATATATTGTTCTGCTTTTATTAGCCAATGTGTTTATTGCTTTGTGTCAGGACTGTATACGTTAATTATTCAGTTCAAATCCTTAAATTTTTAGTAGGAATGACATGTCGGTGTTATCCCAAGGGAATATTCATGTCTGATCGCACTTAACCAGCCTTATTCTCCGTATTAGCAGACAATATTACTATGTAATATTATTTATTAGTATGGGTCTAGAGTTAGGGCGTTACAGCTTGGCTATGACGCCCCACCTCTCGACCCTTACTAACAAATAATATTACATAGTAATATTTTTTGCTAATATGGAGACTAAGACTGGTTAGGAGCGATTGGACGTGAATATTTCCTTGGGCTAACATCAACAAGTCGTTCCTGCAAAAAAAAATTGAGGATTCGAACTGAATAACTGACGTGTACAGTCCCAGCACAAAGCAATAACATATTAGCTAATAAGAGCAGAACAATATATAATATATCACAGAGAACACAGAATCATATAACATAGCAAAATATATATAATGTTGACACAAATATGCATACATATGTAAGTCTACAATACAAAATACTGGACTCACATAATACAGTTATAAATATCGACTACACCATGTCTCAAAATATACATGACATAAAATTCAGCCACTCATACAAAGTATACACCCGACATCAAGGTTTAGATGCTAAATGCAACATCCCGCCTTTTTGTACACTTTAAGCAGACACACATGCCGACTCAAACCATACAGAAGGGCGAATTGTTATTTGGGGTGAATAAGAAAAAGAGAAAGAAATAAAAACAAAATAGAATCTCGCAGCGGAATGACAAAATATAATAATCAAATAACAGTTCGTGAAGCTGTATACAAAACATTTGATTTGTTATCCAATACAAAAATCAGAATTACACATATCAGACATAAATACATAACATTGCAGCGGAACAGTATGATGCAGTGGAATAATATAGTAAATAATAATAATACAATCTTCGTCTTCGTCCTCCGGAAAAAAGGTCTTCAAATCCTGAAATGCTCAGGCTGACCCGAGTGAATTGAAAAGACAAAACACTCGAGTCAGAACTAAAAGATCTTATGTGAGTTAAATCAACGGTAAATAAATATAATTGTAAACGGCGTCGGAGATGTTTACGGGGTTTGACATCTCCTATCCAGTGTCAAACGTGAGTGTAGTAACTTAAGAGATGTTCGGGATTCACATCTCCTAAGGATACGTTTAACTATCTACTATGTAGTACAATACGCTATTATAATATGTCTACAGTTATATAAGCTAATAAAATAGCGTTAAGGCGTTACACATATCCCCCTTAACACATTTTATATATTCCCATAGTCTATACAGTACCATAATCCCACCCGTAAACTGGGTGACGTCAAAGGGCACTCCATAGGTATGGTACAAACCAAACTCGTAGAAGGCGCGCTAGGGTAGGTGACACGGCACATCTAGGCAATGCCAGGGTAGATATACCAATTACACTTCCGGACTGTTGGTAACGCATAGCCGCAACTACCGCCCAACTCGAAACACACTCCCAAGTAAAAATCGAAGGGTGGCCACCAAATAAATCGCAAAGTTAGAATATAGTATCGATGGAATGTGTCCGATCAGAGGAGCTACCTCATTAGCCCATCAATTGCTCCTGTTTTAGCCACCTTATGCCAACTCACGGGAGTCGGGTTCACGTATATACCTCATATAGGATCGTCGCCACCATCCTACTTCATTCTGGAATCTCCACCGCGTACACGGTTGTCAAAGTGGTTTTCGGTATCGATAGAGAGTATGCTCATATCCGATCCCGGTCTCTTTAACAACCAATCGCTTATTACACACCGGATGGTTCTTTTACATTTCCAAAACCATTTCATAATTGATATCAAAATATCATATTCAATTCAAATCATATCATTTTCAAAATCATTACTTACTTCCGAAATTATAGCACATTGGAATCACAGTTCGAAATTATATTTCCTTTAAAAAGTCGTGCTTCCAAAATAGGTTAAACTCTTATTTCAAAATTATCATATTAAACCAAATATGCTATTTAGATCCCAACTTAGGTTATAATGTCGCTTAACCACATTCACTTTAAAAAAATCGAAAATTTGAATATAAACCCGTCCATTTTACTTAGTTTGGAATTTAGAAGAAAATAGTTTTAAATAGTTAATATAGATTTAAAATAGATTAAATATAATTAAAATAGATTAAATAGCCTTAAAATAGATTAAATAAATTAAAATAGATTAAATAGCTTTAAAATAGATTAATTAGATTTAAAATAAGTTAAAATAGGTTAATTAGTTTAAATAAATTAAATGGTTTAAAATAGGTTAAAATGATTTAATATAATTAATACAGGTTAAAATAGTTTAATACTTTGAAATATTAATAATTAGAAATTTTGAAATAATATATTTTTTTAAAACAGTTTATATTAAAACATGAATTTGGAATTTATATCAGATTAAACTATTCATTTCATTTCAACGCATTTGGACCATTTTAAATTTCCAAATTCCAAACCTTTCAATTTAACATTTTAACAAACTATTGAATTTCATATCGTTTCAATTCATGTTCGAAATATCACTTTAAATTACTCCAATTTCAATATATTTCAAAGCTATATTTCAAACCATTTTAATAAGTCATTTTTCGATAACTTCACTATACTTCAAATTCAAATTTAAAATTTCAATTTTATTCCTTTAAAGAATTCCTTTAAACCAATTCCAATTCCAACATAAACTTGATTTCTAAAATAATTCAATTTATATAATCAAATTCTTATTTCAAAATATCATTTAACTCAACTCAAAAATTAAAGATTTTAAAATCATTTAATTTAACCAATTCAGTGTCCGTATATAATTCTCTACCTTAGGGTCAAGTGATACGGATATTTATCATTTCAATCCGCAATTTAAAATGTTACGGTTGTATATCATTTTAAACCGCAATCTCGAAATAATAATAAAATCCATAAAATCGCTCGAGTCTATCATTTCAACCCATAACGATTTTTCTCTAATCTATTGATCATTCGGGTATGTATCATTTCAACCCATAATGAACTTGCAGTTTATAACGATATAAAATACAACATCCATTCATCCAATATCAACAATCATCATCCATTACAAACATCATCTAAATCGATCAATAAATACCAATATAGAACTGATAATCAATAACAGATATTTAACTGGCAATTTATATTCAATAATAAATTAAATAACGATTTAATTCAAATAAATTCAAATTAACTGAGATGATGATTTAAAATATACCAAACAGTCATAAATAAATTTCTAAACACATCATAAATTTAATTTAACAAACATAAGAAATTTTAGAAGTTGTGAGTGGATTAAAACATTCACCTTTGAATTTAAATCGAATTTAAATTCAATTTAAGCCCAAAATTTGAAAGGTCTCAGAATTCGTTCAAACAAGCGTCGAAATGTTTAGAATTCTGATACGATCCAAATAAAAGAAACTGCGCGTAAATCGGGCATCGTATGCAGAAGTTATGCTAGTTAGAAGGATTGAGAATTTAATTTAAAATAAAATAAAAACAGAACAAGCCACATCACCTCAATGCCGCGTTCAATCCTAGCAGCAGACCAGATTGAATCACGCGAGATCTAGGTTAGCCGCCACCAGAAAAACCCAGGTTGAACGCGCGGCCGTCGTGCCATGGCCAGAGCCAAGCATCGCCCCTCCTTCCCACGACCTGCCGACCTCCCCTGGACGAGTGCTCGCGACCACCTTCGCCCAATAACGCCGCCGTCACCGTTATTTATATAACCCTAATCGAATTTTTGAGCTCGATCCAACCGCTAAAACTCCAAGTGAACACCACCGATGATCAACGCGCTGGACTCTCTACACAACGGTGCCTTCGATTTGTCGATCAGACGAAGTTGATCGACGATCAACAAACGGCCGCGAATAGTTTGCCCAGTGCTGGCCACAAAGAAACCAAATTCCAAAAACAAATCACATATTTGACTTGCGCTCGTCTAGAGCTTCAAATCGATATATAATTCGATATAGTTTGAGGAGTTTGATTTTCAATTTGATTTTTGATTTGGATTTGCAATTTGGGAATTTGTTTGTCTACCATTGAGAGGAAGAAGAACGGAAAGAATTGTACGTACAAACAAATGAGAATAAGGGATAGCTAGGGTTTATAATGGGTTATTTATAGGCAGATAAAAAATAGAGAGAACGGATCAGATTTGATTTGGGTTGGAACAATAAACGACCCGAAAAGCCCGTTCTGTCTTCGGAACGAAAATGGGTCATCCCATATATCAAAATAGATGTTATCGATATTTTTAAATTAAATGGAACAGGTTTCAAGTCCTAATTCACTCGTATGAAGAAGTTATGATAAAATCAGCTTATTTCAAATTAATTTCATTGATTTCAATTAAATTAATTTCTAGGCGTTTCGAGTCCGTACCATAAAACGACAAGTCCGATCGTTACGAAAATTGAAATCCTATAAAAATTTACCGTTACGGATCCGATGAAACTGGTTTCATCGAAATCCGAGTCAGTGGCCAAAATGGCTATTTTTCAATTAATTAGATTAATTAAAAAATAAATTAATTAAATCACATTTTCAGTTTAAATTTTAATAATTTACAACTTCTATCATTTTTGATTTCTTAATCACTTACAATAATTTAAACAAATTTAGTTGTCAATTTAAAGTTGATTAATCCATCAATTTCAGTGTTTAATTTCAATTTCATTAAATTTAGAAATTATAAATTATAAATTAAATTTTCAAAAATTCCATTTAATTGACCTTTCACCCTATTATTCAATCCATTATTATCAAATAGATAAAATTAACATTGGTTCATGATTTATTACATTAATATTCTCAAAATTCATCTCAATCTCTATTAACGTAATATTTAAATATTTAATTTCATTTATTTGCAATTAATCCAATTACTAAATTTTAAATTCCAATAAATAAATAACTCTTGATTTCCATTCTTTTCTTATTCCCAATTATCATATTATGAATAAAATTAAAATTATTTTCAAATATTAACTTAATTTACATTAACATAATATTTAATTACATTTATTGAAATTTATTTCCAATTTAAATTAACAGGCTAAATAAATAGGTAATATACAATAATTGTTACCATAAACTTTTAATTGCGCTTATAAGTTATTATTAACAAACAAATGTCACAATTGCCTACATAACACTGTTCTTATCCAATTATCATTAATTATATACTAATTCATAAGTTTATACAACATTTACATTTATTTACTTACATTCAATTTATAACCAAGTTATAACATTCACATTATTTCAATTAATTGGAATTTCATTCAAGTTGCTAATGATTAACTTTAATTAACATTGTTACTTTTTTTCATTTTTGTTATTATTTCATTATTAATTAACAAATTTTTATTTCTTTCAGTGTTTAATTTCCAAAATCTTATTAAATCAAAAAATTTAATTATCCAAAATTACGGGTCGTTACACTCTCCCCCACTCAAAACTTTTCGTCCCCGAAAAGGAAAAGAAGGGAAAAGAAAGAATTTAGAAATCAATATATCTTATTAAAAATATTAAATTTATAAAAAAATTAATTTAAAAAATTAATTAATTTAAATAAAATATATCAATTTATAACACTTAAATCCTTTATATACTCAAGTAAAAAAAGTTTGGAAAATATTTCATAAAATTTTCTAAGTACAAAATTTTCCAGAAAATTTCGGCAGAGTCTCCTTTGTACGGAGAGGCTCGTGAGAAAATAATAATATCAATAATAATAATATATATCAAAATTTTCAAAATAATATATCCCAACAGGGGAAAACAATAATATAATATCGCTAGGAAACCATAATCCGAGAACGTACCTATTTGTCGGGCAAAGAACGCTTAATTATGAAACCAAAAGCAGTAGCAATTGCTTCCATAACCTGTATTTCACTTATATAATCCAAAGAGGTTAATAATTATATAAAATGAAATATTTAAAGTTGTTTCAGCCACTAACAAACAAATCAATATAAACAACAATCACTTGCAACTATAGTATACAATCATCATATGAAATCAATAGAATGAACTATCCATCCATAACAAACAAACAAATGGTTTGTTCGGGTTCAGAAATTTTTAACCGCCTAGAATGACAAATAAACCACTGAGTGCACCATTTACTCAACAGTCTTAGATGAACTCAATGGATTATTCATACATCTTAAACAATTAGAAGTATCTTATCCTAAACAACCCAAAAACCAAAACAAACAATAATTTACAATGTTATTTGAGTTATTCTTATTAAATTTTCTTTCGCAACATTTACAGTCTTTTATTTTCCTTCTCATTCATACAAGGATTATTTCTTTAACTTACATTTATCTCATACAAAACTTTTTATTCTCATTCATTCATTCGGTGTTTATTTCATTTATTTTCCTTTATTACTTACAAAAATTTATTTTCGTTTATTCATATCATGTCAATTTCTTTTATTGCATTACATTCATTTTATTATTTACTTTAATTATAAATAGTTTCAATATTAACTTAAGTTCAAAATCCTTTACTTACAGTACTCATTTTCTATTTCATTTTATAGTAGTATTACAATTTTAACTCAAGTTTATAACTATTTTCATATCAAATTTTTTATTTATAAAAGTAAATTTTCATTGAACACTTCCATTACATAAGTTTTACTTGTAAAAATTTCCATTACATATTCTTTTAACATTTCAACTTTTTATAATTGGTAAGTTATATATGTATGTCTTTAAGAATGCAATTGAAAGTAACACAAGTTTGACTACTTATTTTAATTAACTTAAGGTTTCAATAGTTATCATTTCTTATTTTCATATTCTCTTCGTTTACAAGTTACAAATTTCACATTCCTTGTATATTTCAGTTATAACTTAGCATATCATTTCTTATTTCATTTAGAAGTTTCAATTATTAAATAGTTAAAAAAAATTATTCCATTTCAATGATTGAAATCTTTAATTTGTAGCAATTTAAGAACTAAATGCCGGGTTCCATTTTTAAATCATTTAAAATAACATTTACATATATATATATATATATATATACTCATAACTTTTATCCAATCATATTTAATCTTTAAAAAAATTATTTATTTATAAAAATAGATCTGTAGTAAAGCTACTACAATGGCCTTCCCACTTTAAAACTCGAAAATGAATGTCGATGATGCATGTACTCATCACCGAAATTATTTTCCAGCGACAGAGAGGGAAGTACAAAACTTATTTCTTTCCAAAATTTCATTAAAACAATTCTTTCAAATTATATTGAAATATTTATATCATAAAATACTTCTAATAATATTATTATTATATCCCAAAATCATTCGAAAGAAATTTTCAAAAAACCCGGAACTTAAGTTCTAAATTTCCAAATTTCATTTATTTTATTTTCAAATCTTATTTCCAACCTATATTTATAAATCTCACCACCTAACAACCAATATATTACCACCAAATATATCATTTATAAAATCTATTATTTTATATATACAAAATATATAGTAGGCAAAATTATTTCATTCACCTCCATTTCAAAACAATATTATGTCCGTGAGTCCTATTAAGCTTTTAGAAATCCCTATCGATGTCATAGCGTCCTATGTACCGACTAGAATTTATAAATACAAAATGAAACAAATTAACACAATATAAAACATTTTATAACACTAACAAATACGCTCTCTCATATATATACACTCAACGACTCATCATAGGGTATTACAAAGCTAAGGTTTATCGCTAAACCAAAGCTCTGATACCAACTGTAACATCCCGCCTTTTATACGCTTTAAGCAAACACATATGCCGACTCAAACCATATAGAAGGGCGAATTATTATTTGGGGTGAATAAGAAAAAGAGAAAGAATAAAAACAAAACAGAATCTCACAACGGAATGACAAAATATAATAATCAAATAACAGTTCATGAAGCTATATATAAAACATTTGATTTCTTATCCAATATAAAAATCAAAGTTACACATATCAGAGATAAATACATAACATTGCAACGGAATAGTATGATGCAGTGGAATAATATAGTAAATAATAATAATACAATCTTCATCTTCGTCCTCCGAAAATAAGGTCTTCAAATCCTGAAATGCTCAGGCTGACCTGAGCGAATTGAAAAGACAAAACACTCGAGTCAGAACTAAAAGATCTTATGTGAGTTAAATCAACGGTAAATAAATTTGAGTGTAAACGGCGTCGGAGATGTTTACGGGGTTTGACATCTCCTATCCAGTGTCTAACGTGAGTGCAATAAATTAAGAGATGTTTGGGATTCACATCTCCTAAGGACTACTATGTAGTACAATACGCTATTATAATATGTCTACAGTAATATAAACTATTAAAATAGCGTTAAAGCGTTACCCATATCCCCCTTAACACATTTTATATATTCCCATAGTCTATACAGTACCGTAATCCCACCCGTAAACTAGGTGACGTCAGAGGGCACTCCATAGGTATGGTACAAACCAAACTCGTAGAAGGCGCGCTAGGGTAGGTGACATGGCACAACTAGGCAATGCCAGGATAGATATACTAATTACACTTCGGGACTGTTGGTAACGCATAGCCGCAACTACCGCCCAACTCGAAACACACTCCCGAGTAAAAATCGAAAGGTGGCCACCAAATAAATCGCAAAGTCAGAATATAGTATCGATGGAATGTGTCCGATCAAAGGAGCTACCTCATTGGCCCATCAATTGCTCCTGTTTTAGCCACCTTATGCCAACTCACGGGAATCGGGTCCATGTATATACCTCATATAGGATCGTCGCCACCATCCTACTTCATTCTGGAATCTCCACCGCGTACACGGTTGTCAAAGTGGTTTTCGGTATCGACAGAGAGTATGCCCATATCCGATCCCGGTCTCTTTAACAACCAATCGCATATTACACATCAGATGGTTCTTTTACATTTCCAAAACCATTTCATAATTGATATCAAAATATCATATTCAATTCAAATCATATCATTTTCGAAATCATTACTTACTTTCGAAATTATAGCACATTGGAATCATAGTTCGAAATTATATTTCCTTTCAAAAGTCATGCTTCCAAAATAGGTTAAACTCTCATTTCAAAATTATCATATTAAACCAAATATGCTATTTAGATCCCAACTTAGGTTATAATGTTGCTTAACCACATTCACTTTAAAAAAATCGAGAATTTGAATATAAACTCATTCATTTTACTTAGTTTGGAATTTAGAAGAAAATAGTTATAAATAGTTAATATAGATTTAAAATAGATCAAATATAATTAAAATAGATTAAATAGCCTTAAAATAGATTAAATATAATTAAAATAGATTAAATAGCTTTAAAATAGATTAATTAGATTTAAAATAAGTTAAAACAGGTTAATTAGTTTAAATAAATTAAATGGTTTAAAATAGTTTAAAATGATTTAATATAATTAATACGGGTTAAAATAATTTAATACTTTGAAATCTTAATAATTAGAAATTTTGAAATAATACATTTTTTTTAAACAGTTTATATTAAAACAAGAATTTGGAATTTATATCAGATTAAACTATTCATTTCATTTCAACGCATTTGGACCATTTTAAATTTCCAAATTCCAAACCTTTCAATTTAACATTTCAACAAACTATTGAATTTCATATCGTTTCAATTCATGTTCGAAATATCACTTTAAATTACTCCAATTTCAATATATTTCAAAGTTATATTTCAAACCATTTTAATAAGTCATTTTTCGATAACTTCACTTATACTTCAAATTCAAATTTAAAATTTCAATTTTATTCCTTTAAAGAATTCCTTTAAACCAATTCCAATTACAACATAAACTTGATTTCCAAAATAATTCAATTTATATAATCAAATTCTTATTTCAAAATATCATTTAATTCAACTCAAAAATTAAAGATTTTAAAATCATTTAATTTAACCAATCCGGTGTCCGTATATAATTCTCTACCCTAGGGTCAAGTGATACAGATATTTATCATTTCAATCCGCAATTTAAAATGTTACGGTTATATATCATTTCAAACCGCAATCCCGAATTAATAATAAAATCCATAAAATCGCTCGAGTCTATCATTTCAACCCATAACGATTTTTCCCTAATCTATTGATCATTCGGGTATGTATCATTTCAACCCATAGTGAACTTGCAGTTTATAACGATATAAAATACAACATCCATTCATCCAATATCAACAATCATCATCCATTACAAACATCATCCAAATCAATCAATAAATATCAATATAGAACTGATAATCAATAACAGATATTTAACTGGCAATTTATATTCAATAATAAATTAAATAACGATTTAATTCAAATAAATTCAAATTAACTGAGATGATGATTTAAAATATACCAAACAGTCACAAATAAATTTCTAAACACATCATAAATTTAATTTAACAAACATAAGAAATTTTAGAAGTTGTGAGTGGGTTAAAACACTCACCTTTGAATTTAAATCGAATTTAAATTCAATTTAACCCTAAAATTTAAACGGTCTCAAAATTCGTCCAAACCAGCGTCAAAATGTCTGGAATTCTGATACGATTCTAACAAAAGAAACTGCGCGTAAATCGGGCATCGTATGCAGAAGTTATGCTAGTTAGAAGGATTGAGAATTTAATTTAAAATAAAATAAAATAAAAACAGAACAAGCCAAGTCCCCTCAATGCCGCGTTCGATCCTAGTAGCAGACCAGATTGAATCACGCGAGATCTAGGGTAGCCGTCACCAGAAAAACCCAGGTTGAACATGCGGCCGCCGCGCCATGGCCAGAGCCAGGCGTCGCCCCTCCTTCCCACGACCAACCGACCTCCCCTAGACGAGTGCTCGCGACCACCTTCGCCCAATAACGCCACCGCCGCCGTTATTTATATAACCCTAATTGAATTTTTGAGCTCGATCCAACCGCTAAAACTCCAAGCGAACACCACCGATGATCAACGCGCTCGGCTCTCTACACAACGGTGCCTTCGATTTGTCAATCAAACGAAGTTGATCGACGATCAACGAACGACCGCGAATAGTTTGCCCAGTGATGGCCACACATAAACCAAATTCCAAAAACGAATCATATATTTGACTTGCGCTCGTCGAGAGCTTCAAATCGATATATAATTCGATATAGTTTGAGGAGTTTGATTTTCAATTTAATTTTTGATTTGGATTTGCAATTTGGAAATTGGTTTGTCTGCCATTGAGAGGAAGAAGAACAGAAAGAATTGTACATACAGACAAATGAGAATAAGGGATAGCTAGGGTTTATAACGGGTTATTTATAGGCAGATCAGAAAATAGAGAGAACGGATCAGATTTGATTTTGGGTTAGAACAATAAACGACCCGTAAAGCCCGTTCTGTCTCCGAAACGAAAATGGGTCATCCCATATATCAAAATAGATGTTATCGATATTTTTAAATTCAATGGAATAGGTTTCAAGTTCTAATTCACTCGTATGAAGAAATTATGATAAAATCAGCTTATTTCAAATTGATTTCAATTGATTCAATTAAATTAATTTCTAGGCGTTTCGAGTCCGTACGATAAAACGACAAGTCCGATCGTTACGAAACTTGAAATCCTATAATAATTTACCATTACAGATCCGATGAAACTGGTTTCGTCGAAATCCGAGCCAGTGGTCAAAATGGCTATTTTTCAGTTAATTAAATTAATTAAATCACATTTTCAGTTTAAATTTTAATAATTTACAAGTTATATCATTTTTGATTTCTTAATCACTTACAATAATTTAAACAAATTTAGTTGTCAATTTAAAGTTGATTAATCCATCAATTTCAGTGTTTAATTTCAATTTCATTAAATTCAGAAATTATAAATTAAATTTTCAAAAATTCCATTTAATTGACATTTCACCCTATTATTCAATCCATTATTATCAAATAGATAAAAGTGACATTGGTTCATGATTTATTACATTAATATTCTCAAATTTCATCTCAATCTCTATTAACGTAATATTTAAATATTTAATTTCATTTATTTGCAATTAATCCAATTACTAAAATTTAAATTCCAATAAATAAATAAATCTTGATTTCCATTCTTTTTTTATTCCCAATTATCATATTATGAATAAAATTAACATTATTTTCAAATATTAACTTAATTTACATTAACATAATATTTAATTACATTTATTGAAATTTATTTCCAATTTAAATTAACAGGCTAAATTAATAGGTAATATACAATAATTGTTACCATTAACTTTTAATTACGCTTATAAGTTATTATTAACAAACAAATGTCACAATTGCCTACATAACACTGTTCTTATCCAATTATCATTAATTATATACTAATTCATAAGTTTATACAACATTTACATTTATTTACTTACATTCAATTTATAACCAAGTTATAACATTAACATTATTTCAATTAATTGGAATTTCATTCAAGTTGCTAATGATTAACTTTAATTAACATTGTTACTTTTTTTTTATTTTTGTTATTATTTCATTATTAATTAACAAATTTTTATTTCTTTCAGTATTTAATTTCCAAAATCTTATTAAATCAACAAATTTAATTATCGAAAATTACGGGTCGTTACACTAAACATCATATATATATATATATATAGACACACACACACACATATCCATAAGCTAGCCTAACATCCATAGTCAAGGAGTCCCAATACCTGAAATGTCTCGGCCTGACCCGAATATTAATAAATAATAAACGGTTCGGACTATCTCTTATTCAACAAAAGTGGGATCACCGGGTCATATAAAAAACTATGATAATATAGTTATAATCATATATAATATGCCAACCTCTATTTAATAAACGACATAATCACAATGATTCACCGTGTCACAAAATCATATCATGCTTATCATAAGCAATCATCTCAAAATATAGTGAATCGAAATATCTCACAAATCAAAATCATAAACTAGAATGAAAGCAAGTCAAAACCATAAGACAAGTATGAAAACGAGTCAAAACCATAAGACAAGCATGAAAGCGAGTCAAAACCATAAGACAAGCATGAAAGCGATTCAAAACCCAAATACAAGCATGAAAGCGAGTCAAAATCAAAAGACAAGCATGAAAGCCAGTCAAAACCAAAAGACAAGCATGAAAGTGTGTCAACCAAAAGACAAGCATGAAAGCGTGTCAACTAAAAGATGAGCCGATACCTGTCGATCAAGCCTGAATGCATGTCATAATAAGATAAGCTGATACTTGTCGTACATGCCTAGATGCGTGATATCTCAAAGGTCGTTTCTGAGCTAAAGTGTTAAATACTTTTAATTAGTAATCAAACTAGTGTCTCCCAAATTTCCCATAACCACTAGGCGATACTAGAATCTTTACTAAAAGATCGTAATTTCCACTCGGCTAAAATATTAAGTGTTAAATACTTTCAATTAGTAATCAAACTAGTGTCGCCTCAAATATCCCATAACCACTAGGCGATACTAAAATATTTACTAAAAGATCGTAAAGTCCACTCTATAACATATCCCATCATAAGGGTCAAATAATTAACCTATAAAGTGGTACATAGTGTTTCATACCACTAGCAGTAATAAATCGTTTAATTAAAATTCTCATCTGACAGAAGTAATATTTTTGTATAGAAATTACTTCTTTTAAAATCATTTAAATATTGGTCTAATGACCTAAAATAGCTGTATTTATAAAATATGCTACTATATACATATAGATAGCTAATATATAATTTTATATTCGGCTTTAAAAACAGTATTATTATTAAAAATTCTATAATAATCTTTCTTCATCAAAATACTTTTAAATATAAGATTCAAAACCATATTTCGAATCCCGAATTTTGAAATCAGTAATATACGCGTGCGTGGGTTGAGCAGTGCAGCATGGGCCGTGACTTGGAGGCGCTATTGATGGATGGGTGACGTGACTTCGATGGTGGCAGGCGACGAGGGTTGTTAGTGTTCAAGCGATAAAGTGGAGGCGTCAGCCTTGGAATGGTGTGTGCAAGCGAACGGTTAAGGTGAGCTGTTCAAACTCACAAATTCTATCTCTATTCCTTTGCATGTTGTGATTATCTCTTGCTAAATTAGTTGAAGTTAACTTTCATTCACATCGGTATCTTCTTGTTAATGCATGAGATGAATTATTATAGTTATTGCATATATTGTGGATGGAATTGATTGAGTTTGGAATGTTGATTCCTTGTATGGATTGATTGTGTAAATTTACAAACGAAACTTTGTTCGTTTGTGAATTAAAACTTTATAGTATGTCGATACTTGTGCATTGTTTGTGTGACCGGAGTTGTTGGAAAGCAACTCGGATCACTAAATAATTTTATATTATGGAATGATATTTTTATAGAGCGATGTTGGCTATAGAGCTTACATTCTTGATGAGTTTATTGTTTGAATTGTTTAAATGTTTTTAAAAAGATTTTCAAAATGAGGTTATATCTATTTTGATCCTAATTGGGATTTATTTAGTATATAATATAGTTAAATTATATTATATTCTTAACTTGTATCTTATTTCAAAATTTCTATCCAAAACTTTTAAAGATGAGTAATATTTATTCACAAAACCTTTTTAAGTTTACTATTATAAGTATATTATAATTTGGAAATATTTTAGAAGCAACCTTGTCATGTTTTGTTCATCTTTGTTTACTTTTGGATTTTCGATTTCTTGCTTCTTCGGCTACCTTGATTTTTGGAATTTCTAGAATTCTAACGATTTAATATTCTGGGAAATTTCCATTATTCTAAATTTTTAGAATGTGTGTGTACGTACACACACTTATATTCGGCTTTAAAAATTCTATAAGGATCTTTCTTCGACAAAATACTTTTAAATATAAGATTCTAAATCCATATTTCGAATCCCAAATTCTGAAATCGCTAACATATTTTAAATAAGAAAAAAAATTGAACTTTAAACTAGTTATATTAAATATAATTTTTAGAAATCACTTATAGAGCTTATAAAAAATATGTTACTAATTTCAAAATTCAGGATTCGAAATATGGATTTAGAATCTTTAAATTTAAAAGTATTTTGACGAAGAAAGATTCTTATAGAATTTTTAATAATAATAGTGTTTTTAAAGCTGTGTGTGTGTGTATATATATATGTGTGTGTGTGTTACCTCTATTAAATGAGAATTTTAATTAAACGATTGAATGGTACATACTCATATGAGTAATATTTCTTGTTTAGTTCTAGCAAGAAAGTATGCAACACAAGAGAAAGATGTATCAACAATGTGTAACGTTTTGGTTAAAAAAGAGTTGTGTTTCACGTATGTCAAAATATATGTATCATTTTTTATTTTATATGTTAAATCATTTTCGAACTAAGAAGACACGAAAACTCATTTTCAAATCAAACGCTACTTTAGTATCTGTATGAATTATTTCAGGTTTTGAAATGGATAGAACTTATCGTAGCCTCCATTGCATTTACAAAAATGCCCTAAATTTGTTTTGATAAACAATGGCTTGATAATGAGGATGATACAGAAGTAAAATTAAAAATCAAAACTTGTTCCCAATCCTCTGTTAATCACTATCTTTAAAAACTAGTGACCGAACAAATATATCATTTGCCATCAAACTTCATATAATATTCATGACAAATATTAAATTCATTTTACACAATGATCGTAAACTTATCATATAATATCTTGTACCACCGTGAAAACCTCTTTCATCAGATTCGTGGTACTATTGCATTCTCTAACGTGTTTACTCTCCTGGCAAAAATAATAAAATGTCATACTTTACACTCCTTAGCACATGGTACATTGGAAGAATATAACTTACTCAAAATGGTATACCCAAATGGGCCTTCAAAATCATCCTCCGACCTGACCATCCGTATTCAACAAAAGGGCATAAACAGTATCAACATTTAAGGCTGCTGACTATGCTGCTAAGCTCATCAAGAACAATAGGAGGCCTAGCATACGACCCAGCAAGGTTAATAACATGATACTCCAACCCCTTCCACTCCGAAATCAATGCAAAATGCGGCCTTCTATAATAACTACTAATTATTTCCAAAACAACAGTATCACTAGTCGCAGACACCAAATGAGTAAGCCCAGCTCCATGCGCACCCACAACCACAGAAGCTTCTTGAATCGCACGCAGTTGCTCTTTCATGTGCATATGTGCAAATACACCATTTACAACGTTTAATTTGCATTTCGTATAGTTAGACGCCCAATTTTTCACTGCATCGAAGACCTCCTGCTCATTGCTCAGTCTAGATTCTACCTTCCCATTGTGTCGCGGATGAGCCAAGTAATCTTCACGTCTTACGAAAAGAATGTTGTGGGTGTTGGGAAGAGGTTTGGTTGGTAGGTTTAAAAGGTCGAGTGATGCTCTTAGCATTTCTCCAAATTCGGAGATTCTACAAGTTTTGCGATCGTCGGGGTTCTGTTGTAGGAGCTTTGCTTCGGTGCCTTGGCAACTGATTGGTTCGGATAGGCCTTTGAATAGGGCCGTCTCGTAGCCTAAGGGTGAAAGAATCGCATGGCGAAAACAGACTGAGTTTGAGAAGTGTTTTGCGTATCTCACGCTTGAAAACATAGCTTCCCATGTTTCTTCTAGTTGACACTGATATTCCACAAAAATGAAGAATAAGAACATACGGTCGGTTTTGATTTTAATGTTTTCCCCAATGGTGAAGTTGGATAATACAGTGATTCAATTCTGAAGACATCAAAATGTTGAATACAAAAGTACATTCTTAATTATTTCTTTTATAAGCACAAATTTTGGGAGTGATTCGGATTTTAAATTAAAGGATGCTACAATTATGATATCAGGGTTGTATAGCTTGTTTGAAATCAATTTGGCTATCTACTTGGTGAATTAAATTGTAGAATAAAATGACCATTATTCAGCACATAGCGTAAAAGAAAAGGGGATCACTGTCTTACCTTGCAATGGCCATCGACAAAGACTAAATGGGGTCTACGAGGCAAATTAGTAACTCTAGAGGAGACGTATGCACTATACCAATCTGTAACTGTATGGAACATATTTGCATATTCAAATCGTGTCACTAGTAGTGTAGGCTCTTCAATCCACTGCAAACAATATAATCAATATCATTATACATGCTGCAAGTATAACACAAATGTTATAGAACGAATAATGGAGATATATTAAGTAGAGGCTCAAAAGTACACCTTTTTGGCACAACACCAAAAGGAATAACCGCACCTACATTACGTTTTCAAAACTGCTCATAAATAGAAAATTCAGTTTCCTTATCATATAATGGCTGCAACAAACGGTTATACCACAAAAGAACAGTTTGCATCCTCATTTGTGAATGACCTGAAATTATTGGACCTACAATTTTTTATTTATTTTTACCTGTCTTCTAAAATGGAAAATGCAATTCGTAATAGCTAGAGCAGTTCATCCCAAAAACAAATAAAAGAGAAGAAAAGGTAGTTGGTTAACAACTTCCTATGCATGAAAGAGCTACAGTATGTCATAGTTTATAGCACCTTCTCTGCAAAGTAAATCAAATTATCAACAATAAACAGGCAAATATGATACATGACTACCATATGATTCGACTAGCATCTTCAAATTTTTGCACTTGGACAGACAGACTAATAACTTTTACAGATATAATGGTAGGAAGATGAGACAATTTTATAGTGTCCGGTTTGAAGCAAGTCATGCTCCAAATACTTGTTCATGATCGTAGGAAAAAATTACAATCATATTTATAGGGAGATGTTTGCTAGTTTGTCAAAAAGGATATATCATTTAATTAGAGATTAAGCATATCGTTAAGGTCCAAGTGACGTGTAAACAATATCGTACAAATATAGATGATTAACGTACAAGAATGGATAATTTATACTTCCAAAGGACATATTTGAAGAGAGAGGGAGTAGGAGAAGCAGATCAACAAAGTTGTAATTTTATGTATGTTCATAAAGAGAAAAGGTAGAAACAAAAATGCACTAATAGATATATTATTTTGATGATGTAGCTCAAGAGAAAAAGCAAAAGATACTTATCAAGCTCATTTCTTAAGAAGGTATGGAAAATATTTCTACACGTAAGATCAAATGATATTAGTGACGATGCAGTATTTTAGATAGAATCAAATATACGATACATGAGAACATAATGGAATATTCATGCATTAGTGACGGCTAATTTTGTAGGTTCGAATTGTGCATAGGGACATCTTAAGATAATGCTAGACCCTAAATAAATCTAACGTGTGGATATTTATTGTATATATAGAATGTTAGACCCTGTTCTTATTTTGTATTTTGAATCACAATGTATCGTTAATTTATATATATGTAATATTAGTAATTACAAGTTCAACTACAATGATCAGGCATGAGTAGAGAAAGTAACTAACTGGAAGCTTCAGGCGGATGCCCAATTGACCCTACATTTGAGCCACTTAAGTTTGCAAGGAGAGAAAATTGAATCCAAAGCTTTATTTTTATTTTTATTTATTTATTTATTTATTATTTTTTTGTGGTTTATAATCTACTGTTGGCCAAAAATAGAAAATGAACTTGCCAACCTTTATAAATGTACCACAATTAAGTCAATCGAAATCAGAACTTTTTACCATGGATTAACAAAAAAAATTATCTAACAGATGTGGTCTTTATCAAAGACATAAAATACAAGATACAAGATAAGGGAAATTTATTATTATTTCATCATATTTAAGAAGGCAATGGACGATTTTTATAAAAGATGAAGCATAAAATAGTTGATTTTTAGTTTTTAAAGAAAATGTACATTACTAAAATGGTAACACGAAGTTAGATCTAAATGGGGATACGGTTTTAGATTGCAATGCAAGTTGAAATAGTATTGGATAACAAAATCCAACATAATTGTTCATTTGTGTTTATATCGTGGATCTTCACTGATTGGAATGCGGTCAACGATGACGCTGAACTATCATAGTACATTTCCAAAATGTAAGCAACCCTGCAGAAACAACACCCCTCGTAGTTATCCATTATTTATGACAAAAAATTAAACCTACCCTCACAAAATTTGAAAATTACAAACCTAACTGCTTGAGCTCATATATAATGCTATTTAGCATATCAATGTAGACCATCCAATATATAGTTAAACCCATTCAAAAGTTAAAAATATTAAACATACATGGAAAATCATAAATACACTTTCACTTGCTTATACCACTTCCAATCGCATTTCCATCTTTTCAATGATAAATATGTTAGTGTGAAAGAAAGTGTGAATGGTAGTAGTAAATGTAACAGGATCATTTATCATTCCCCAAAATAATGTATGTTCTAATTATTATTACACACACAAATAAGTCTAGAGTCTTACCACTAGCTTAGTGATAAGACTCTAGACTGTGGATCCAGAGAACCTAGTACTTGAATGCCATTGACGATCAATTACCAACGATAAAAAAATGTAACAGATACTAAAACTACACATAAAACTTGTGATTATCAATTCTTCAGCATTTTACACAATAAAATTGGAAACTGTCAATGTTTCTCACCTGCCCACACTCCAAACTTCCAACACCAACAACTCGAATGGAATCAACCAAATTACGCATGGTATGAACCTGAATCCGCCCAAGATGCATATATGCATTCAAAAAATCTTCATCCACAACCTTAGCATTCTCATACTCACTCACAACCCCCTCAATCTCAAACGCCCCTGCCTCATATTTCGGCAGCTCATCTTCCTCCTCTCTCCCAATCACGCTTTTCAAATCCTCTCCACCATTCGACATTGAAATGCGATCCGGGTCCATTCTCACCATACCCATTTCCCAAATAGAGTTGGCCAGGGTTTCGCTGTAGTGGACTTTGATGAAAGGTTGGGTCATTTTAACGGGTTCGGGTCCGAGGAGGTGGATCTGGCGGGAAAAACCGTGGCCGAAGTAGGATTCGCAAGAGCGGGGGGTCAGGTGTGGGGTCCACGGGAGGAAGGAGGGAAGGGAAGGCCATGGCTTTAGGGTTTCTGCAAGCGCGGAATGGGGGAGGTGTGGGGTTCGAGGGGTGTTTTCGTGGTCTGTAGAGGCGTGGGGTTGAGGGTGTAAGAAGAAATAGAGAGAAAGGGAGATGAAATTGAGGAAGAAGAGAAAGAGGAGTGTTCGGAGGAGAAGTGATCTTTGTTTTCTGTTCATTGCGGCTGAGATTTAGGATGATTTCATGGAATTTATCTTTGGATTTATCACAGTTATCCAGTTTCAGTAACTTACTAGGAAGATTATCGTTGATTATTCAGAGCATTTCCAATCCAAAGATTTGTAATGGAAAGTGATTGACACATACATACTAAACATTGTGTTTTAATTTTTAATCTCCAATGCAAAAGTAATTAAAATGTGCAATATGATGTGGCATATTTTTTGTTAGACATTGTGAAGCAAAATGTCTACTTCGAGCATCTCCAACCTTGATGTTATTATAGCATAATGTCAATGCCACGTAGATATTTAAATTTTTTGTTCATCTTTGTTTCTCCAATAAGAGCATCTCCAACCCATTTCACAAATAATGTCATGTAAAGCTTATGTGTCAATAGGTTGTAGACAATGTTAAGTCAATGTTTGCATACATGACAATAACATTTACAAATTCTCTCTAATGCATGCAAAAAATGATCATTTTTTTCATACGTGTCATTCTATTATTCGTAGACAATTAAAATAATTTACATAATTTATTAATAATTACTTAATTTAATACTTCACATTGTGATGTGCAATGTCCAAAACTAGACATTGCACTTCACAATGTTATCTTAAAATTATTAATTACATTAGCATTGGAGAATGAATTTTAAAAGACATTTTCTTAATGCTGATGTGGTTTGACATTACATCAAAATTAATGCTGGGTTAAAATGAATTTTAACAGTTTCGAATATGAATTTCCAACTAAAAGTATTTAGATGTAATTTGAGATTATTTGACATTGCGTGAGTCGGTAAGAAATGTACAATAAATTACATAATCGGACCATGAATTTGAAACAGTGTCATTCCCTTTCTAAATTGTTTTAAGGCTATTTTAGTAATCTGTTTTTCCAAATTACTAGTGGATTTTTACTATTTTTCTTAAACTGAGTGCTTCAACTGTAGTGCATAGTATCCCAAGTCGTAAGTAATATATAGTATATTACGTATCAATATTTATGTGTGTGTATTTATTTGTGGGTGTCCAATGGTTAGGCACAATACAAAATTTTTAAACATATGAACTCTCAAGTCAAAGTCGAAGTATCTAACTATTAGTGTTAGACACTACTTACGTAATTTTTTATACGTCACAAGTGACAAATAGTTGGTAGTTGCTTCTTCCATTTTTACTTCTAAGTTACTTTTACAAACTCTTTTAAAGAAGTTTTCACATCAAATAGGTAGATTGTAGGTAAGTTAGACTACTTATAAGTAGGCTGTCAATTGGTCGGGTTCGGTCTGGGTATTATAAAACCCAGACCCGAGTCCGATTACATATAAAGTAGACGGTGATTTAGTCAAGTTAACAACAAAAGTATGCAAAAATATGTACATGTAAACAAACAAAATGGTAAATAAATAACATACACACTCATGTTTTGATATGATGGAAAACTAATAGTCGGGTCAGGCCTTAACCGGACCGGGTTTTGATAAAACCGTACCCGATCCGGGTTGGGCCCGTGTCGGGCTTGGGTAGTAAAACACAAAACCCTTACCCGCATTAATAGGACGGGTTCCGGCCGGTCTCGGGCCGAAACCCGTACCATTGACAGGCCTACTTATAAGGAGTTGTAAATATGCTCTAAGCATACTATGGCAACTAAGAAAAAAAATAAAGAAATTCGTTTCTTGACTCTCAACATAAATGATATAACATTCCTATTTTATAGTCGGGACTAGTGAACACAAAATAAAATTATATGTAATTGTGTATACCTATGCGAGGAAGGTTTAATGGCTTCTACTTACCATATCGAACAAAGGTGGCATACTAGTGGTTCTTCATTTTGATTAACCTCCAACGGCTAGCGGTAGCTCCAACGTCATTACTTGCGGTTCCAACATTATTGTTTTTAGGTCTACAAGCCATGACTCCTTGTCTGTGTAGCTAAAGCCCCGCAAAATCCCTGGTGCAGCGCCTAGCGCTCTTCGACCAACTATGCTTTTTCAATTTAGCGTTATTAAACAGTAAATTTGCATTAAGTCCTGTTATTTTCCGCTAAATCCGTTAAATCAAGACATTTTAGTATCCGCTTTAGCAATAAATATAAAAATGTTGATTTGACTAATTATCTTTTAAACCGAATCAATAGAGTTTGGGTAAAGCTAATTTTAAGGCACATGTGCTCAATGTGTAACGAACCGCCTTTCTTTCCATTGAAAGACGAGTCATTAAGGTGAAAGAAAGAGATAGAAAAGAAGAAACTAAACAAAACTCAGAATCTAACAGCGGAACGGAATAATATATATATCACATAACATAAGCTTTACATAGTCACTGACAATACAATAAATCAAAGTGATAGTAATGCAGACACCGTACTTAGACAGTCATAACTACCTGTCCATACATTACAATCCAAATTAAATACATATACAGACACAGCGGAAATAGATAGTGACTAGCTAACGGTGAAGCCACCTGCTCCAGCTCCTCCAAAATGCAATCGTGAGAACCTGAATCACTTGGCTAATCATAAAAATCTTGAGCTTCCTTCATCCTCCTCTTAATCAATTCAACCTTCTCAAACTCCTCTTGAATCATATCTGGACCAAGGATTAAACGATCTCTAGACTCCACCCAACAGGCCGGTGACATGCACAGCCTTCCATAGAGAGATTCATAAGGTGTCATGCCTATGCTAGCTTGATAACCATTGTAGGAGAATTCTACTAAATGTAGATGATCCTCCCATGATCCTCCAAAATCCAAGATGCAGGCTCTAAACATATCCTCCAAGATTTGAGGGTGGTAAGCAGTACTCAAATTTAACTTTGTTCCTAGGGCTACTTGCAACGCTTTCCAAAATTTACTAGTAAAGATAGAATCACGATCACTTACTATACTTATTGGGACTCCGTGCAATCTAACAATCTCCCTCATAAAAAAATCTGATAAAGAAGCTGTGGTTCTAGTTGGTTTCACTGGTATAAAATGAGCGCTCTTGGTCAACCGGTCCACAATGACCCATACTCCTTTATTCCCCTTTTTGGTTTGGGGTAAACCATCGATAAAATCCATGGATATCATTTTCCATTTCCATTTTGGGATTTCCAAAGGTTGTAATAATCTAGCTGTCTTCTGATGATCACCTTCGATTTGCTGACAGCTCGCACACCTTTTTACAAAGATAGAGATATCCTTCTTCATTCTTGGCCACCAGAATACTCTTTTCATATCCTTGTACATCTTATGAACTCCTGGATGAATACTTAATTTAGATTTGTGGCATTCCAATAAAATTTCATGCCTCGATCCATCTACATCTGGAACGCACAGTCATTTGTTTAACCTCAAAACACCACGATCGTCCACCTGAAAATCTTAATATCGTCACTCCCCAACTCCTTCAATAATTCCTCTAGATTCTTATCTTTTCTTTGACCACATAATTATTTCCTGTAGATTTGGTGTAGCCTCCAAAAGAGATAAAACCGCATTCCTGCTTAGAGCATCTGCTACAACATTCGTCTTTCCTGGCATATAAAGAATATCCAAGTCATAGGATGCCAAAAACTCCAACCATCTCTGTTGCCTCAGGAAGAAAAGGATCCAATTACTTTGAAAGAATTGAACTAATAGAAACCAGAAAAAAAAAGAATGTCCCATATCGGGTAACCACTTCAGTCGTGCTCGTCGTTTCTCGAATGGAAAAAAATCAGATCCTTCTGAGTGAAAAGATACTTCAGGGGCTTGTGATCCATGAAGAGTTCAAATTTTTCACCTAGTTAGAGAGAGAAGACTAACTTACTAGAATTTTAGATATAAAAAAGAAACTAGAAGAATAGAGAGATCCTTACATAACAAATAGTGTCTCCACATTTTCAATGCAAAGACAACTGCTAACAGCTCCAAATCATGCGTTGCATAATTCCTTTCGTGCGGCTTCAATTGTCTGCTTGCATATGCAATCACCCTACCATTTTGCATCAAAACAGTGCCCAACCCTACTCCACACACATCGGTATAAACCGTGAATCCACTCCTTCCGTCTAGAACAGCTAGAATTGGCGCACTAGTCAATCTCCTTTTCAATTCCAGAAATGCTTCCTCACACTTAGGAGTCCATACGAACTTCTCACCCTTCTTAGTCAACTTTGTCAAATGAGAGGAGATCTTGGAATAATCTTGTATGAACCTTCTATAGTATCCAGCTATTCCTAAAAAACTACGAACTTCAATAGGAGTCCATGGTTGCTTCCATTGTTGCACAGCTTCAACTTTTATCGGGTCTACTAAAATACCCTCTCCTGACACAATATGGCATAAGAATCTTACCTCTGACTGCCAAAAATGACACTTGGAAAACTTTGTCTTCATAACATACCTCCGCAAAGTTTCTAACACTAGTTCAAAATGGTGTCTATGATCTTCTTCAGACTTAGAATAGATGAGAATGTCATCGATGAAAACCAACACAAATTTATTTAGGACTTGTCTAAAAACGCGATTCATCAAGTCTACGAAATAGGCAGGTGCATTGGTTAGCCAAAAAGGCATAACCAACCACTCAAAAAAAAAGTCTGAACCCCTAAATGCAGTTAAGGTATACTATCTTCGGCAATTCTTAATTGATAAAATCCTGTTGCTAGATCCATTTAGGAAAATACGTTTGCCCCATAGAGTTGGTGAAAAAGGTCATAAATGCGGGGTAAAGGATATTTATTCCTAATGGTCACCTTATTCAATATTCAATAGTCCACACACAGTCTTAGGGATCCATAGGACTTAGCCACAAAAACTACTGTTGAGCCCCAACTCAAAAAACTTGGTCTAATCAAACCTCTATTCAATAAATCTCAGGTTTGATTTACCAACTCCTCTCTCTTCCTCGGAGCCATCCTTCTTTTGGGTTGAATCGCAGGCCTTGCACCAGGAACTAAATCAATTTGGAATTCTATTTCTCGGTGAGGGGGTAAGCTTTTAACTTCTTCAAAAACATCAGGTAAGTTTTTAACAATTTCTATGGATCCTAACTCTTCTTGAGATGCTTCAAGAGCATACAAGAAACTACACGTATGAATTCTAGGGTTATCACATTCTATCTTCGGAATCCTTCCCAACTTGGTTTCTAAAGATACAGTCCTCTTGTCACAGTCGAGGACAGATCTATGCTTCGCCAACCAATCCATACCAAGTATAATATTAAATCCCTTAAAATCTAATACATAAGGGTCGCATGAAAAGAAATGAGAAAGATACAAAATTGGCACGCCTTCACAGATCATATTCAAATGGGTCACTCCCTCTATGGGATTGGATACACAAATAGGGTTTTCTATAATACTAGGAATGAGATGAAATTTCCCTACCGATTCTAAAGAAATAAAGCTATGGGTGGCACCAGAATCAAATAACACTCTGACATAAATACCATTAATAAGTAAGGTACCTTCAAGGACGCCTTTCCCTTTGACATCTCCCGAAGTTGACAGCTCATTCTTGATTGCATAAACTTTGGATTGCAGAGCCTTTTTCAGAAGTGGGCAGTCCTTCACCATATGGCCTAGTTGGTGACAATTGAAACAAAGTGTTTCCTGGAATATCGAAGCGATAGGTCCTGCTTGGTGTTGAGGTTGCTGCTGTTGTTTCTGAACTTCAGAATTCTTGCAAAACCTCGCGATGTGGCCCTTCTGCTTACAAAGGTAACAACTAACATTTTGTACTTGTTCCCTATACCACTTCTCGAATTCTCTTGTGATCCACCGCCTAATTTTTCCTTCCCTTTGTTCTTCCAGTTGGGGTTGAACTTCCACTTGTGGGGTTATTGCCACTTGTATTCCCACTGGGAGCTGCTGGAACTGGCTTCTTCTTATCCAATGCTTCATATCAGAGAGCCATATCCACTAAGTCAATGAAATATCCCTTAAGATGGCCCATCATCTTTTCATGAAAACTTTCCCTCAATCCAGTCACAAACATCTCATTCTTCTTTAGCGGGGTATTGATCAATTCAGGTCCAAAGCATGAAAGTTCATTAAACTTGTTTTCATATTTCGCTACGGACAAATCCCCTTGTGTTAAATCCATAAAATTTCGATACATCCTTGTCTTACCCGTAGCAGGTAGGAACCGAGCTTCAAATTCTTCCTTAAATTTTTTCCAAGAGAACTCTTCTTCGGGAACATTTGCTTTTAGAGAATCCCACCATGCAGCTGCTCCTTCTTGTAACCGCCAAGAAGCTAAAAAGCATTTTTGTTCATCGTATAGATTAAGTCCTTTGAAAATCTTTTCACAGGTTCGCAACCATGCTTGGACTTCCATGATAGATTCTATCCCCTTAAAAGGTTTCCTCCCAGAGTTGTGCATAATGTTGCAAAGTTTACCCTTGGCTGAACCGGCTCTACTTCCTCAGCATATCCTACTCTTTCGGGATTTGGGGTCCGACCATTTATGGTTGTGGTACTGCTAGCTCCCCTTCCACGTCTGCCTCTAGTGCTTATTGCTTACTACCTGGACATAGTAAGATGATACTTAGATAGCTTAGATGGAATACACTCCAAAGATGGTACTAATCAAATCTATCAAAGCTGATCTAACTATCAGGGATATATATATATACATAATCAGAAATACGCTCTCTCAAGATTGGTACTAAACCAAAATACTAGGTGTTCACTCAACCTAAGCTCTGATACCAAAAGTAACAAACCATCTTTCTTTCCATTGAAAGACGAGTCAGTAATGTGAAAGAAAGAGATAGAAAAGAAGAAACTAAACAAAACTCAGAATCTAACAGCGGAATGGAATAATATATATCACATAACATAAGCTTTACATAGTCACCGACAATACAATACATCAGAGGGATAGTAATACAAACATCGTACTTAGACAGTCATAACTACATGTCCATACATTACAATCCAAAATACATATACAAACACAGCGGAAATAGATAGTGACTAGCTAACGGTGAAACCACCTGCTCTAGCTCCTCCAAAATGCAATCGTGAGAACCTGGATCATTTGGCTACTCATAAAAATTTGAGTACCCAAGAGTTTAGGGAAAAATAGAAAAATAAAAGGTATCTCATAAGATCACACCGCACATAAACACGGGCGGGTTTTTACCTTACGATAGCCAAAACACTTTAATAGAAAATCCAGTGATATTATCATAATGTCTAGGATTTTCAAATATCATAGAACATAGCTGGAATGCTTGCATCTCACGTTCCAACATATTTGGGCACAATAAAAAATGAACGGAACTTATTGGAGAATGGATCCCAATAATGACTGGGCTATTGGGGTACCCACCCGTCACAGTCTAGAAAAATGTACTGAGATCGAACCTATCGATCCTTGACACATAGGACTAGCCTATCCCTTACTGGATAGTACCAAATACATCACCACCACGGTTATGATCAGTAACCATACCGTAGCATATAGAAAAGGGACAAATATCGATTCTATACTGGTGATGACATACCCTAATGGGTGCGACCCATATGGCCCTACTGCATCTCCCATATTTTAGTCATTCCCCGTTGATGAGGCTTGAGGCTACGATTACCTTTTAAGAAATTTACACTTAGAGTGCTCATTGCCCTCCAATGACAATATGCTGATAGCATTCATCCATACAAGGCCGTTCTGGGTCTGAACGAAACCGAAGGCACTATTTCCGCTACACCCATTTTTGGAATCACCCTCAGGGTTAGTGACAAATAGCCCTTGCACTTCAAAAATCTGCATCCTGGCTCTTGCCTTTAGAATCTTCGAAATCGCTCGCTTAAATTGGTTCGAAGTGGTTTTCGGATAATACTGTTATCCGATCCTGATCTCCTCAAACCAAAACGATAAATTTTTAAAGGCCAAGTTTTGTTTTAAATAAAAAATTCTACAACCAGAGTGCAAATATTCACATATGGAAATTCAATCCATATGTTTACTTTATCATGACTTGTCCATCGAAATTAATTCGCTTGTAATCATCACATTTTCCAAAACTCAGGATAGTGATCAGTACAAGTCGATTTACTTCCAATAAAACGTGTCATTGTTTTATTCTATCTACTTTAATTTGTTTGGCTACCTAATGGCACATACAAAAGATAATTGAAATCAATATCTAAGGGAAATAAAGGTTAAAGCATAGATCATTAACTTCAATCAATGATTTATAATTAATATTAAATCAATTTACAAATTAGAACTGAATTGGTTTCAATTAACTGAGTCAAGTAATATTTTTTTAATCCAGATTACTTGTCAATCAAATAAATTTAAATAAAATGATTTATTCTAAATTAATTAAAATTAAACAATCCATTTAATAATTAATTGATTAATTAACATATAATTAATAAGAAATTACTTATTCGTTTACTTTCAATCGTTTAAATCATTAAATTATTATATTGCAGAAATCTTAACATATTAGTTCGGATAAAAATACTTGGCGATAGGATTTCAACTCAAAAACTCGCATGTTAGTTGGATTTGAAACGAGAAAGAAATAGTGTTTTAAAATTTTAAATATTATTAAATAAAATAATTAAATTAATTTGCTTTTAAAAAACACCCAGCCCATTCCAATCCAAACCCGACCCGAAGTCCCCCTCCTCCTCTCAGCTCCCCTCTCTATTCTTTCATTCAACCAAACCAATGCGCGCACGAAGGCGTACACGCAAGTGTGTACGTGCACACAACCACCGGTCAACAACACTCACGCCGATCACCCCAGCAGATCTCCCACAACCACAACTCCACGTCTAACCGTTTAGTAACGTGCCAAGTCCTTAGTTTGAAATTTCGAACACCACCCCAAATACTGCTACGAAAACCATCATCAACCACCAAAATTTACTTAGAGCACCGCCATCACCTCCGCTATCATTTCCCCCCATGCGCACGCTCCTCTCTCTCTCTACACAATGCATTCACTCACGAACCCGAGACTAACCCAAACACTCTTAAACCCTAAATCGAATTCGTCTAGCCTAAAAACGATACTAAAAATCACCGCGACATTTTTCCTAGGTCCCTCATCACCTAAACCTCCTCCACGCCAAATGCCACGACATGAAATCGATCGCATCGTAGGATTTTGACATTTTTCCCAAATCCGATCATCTCCAAATTTATCCTTCTACACGCCACTAAAAATTCCCAAATCGCTCTTAAAAATCAAGTTTTTCAACCATGAACTTGACTATATAATCCATTATTTAAATTGCGATAATCGAAACTCGTCCATAACCAAACCACTTACTGTTATATGTTGTTTACTCCCTCTCGGCTTGATGAAATCAAATGAAATTGTAACAACCCTTGTTTTGGTGATTACTTGTGAAATTAAATTATAATTGTGGTTATAATTTAATAATAGGAGAATAAAATAAATTAGAGATGTAAAAGTTGTTAAAATTGTTTATTTTAAATAAACAATGAGTTTTGGGGAAATAAAATAGAATTAAGGTAGTTTGGTTGGTAATAAATTTTGAATAATATAAATTTGTTGATTTGGTGATTAATTGAATTAAATAAAGATAAAAGAATTTAATTCTACATCATTTGTTGTAAACAAATATAAAATGTTGAAAATAAAGTTTTAGAAACTATATTATGATAGTTTGGGGTAAAAATGAACATTATATGATTTTAGTTTGATAAAATGCAATAATTTTGGAAATTTTTGCCAAATGTTGAATTTTGTTAATTTTAATGGAGTATTAAAATTTAATATGGATAATATTGTAAATAAAAGGTGGAATTTTGTTCTAAAATAATATTTGGATGTAAAAATAATGTTAATAAGGTTTGTTACATTTAATCAAACAAGAGAAATGATTTTATGTAATTTTGGTTGTTAAAATGATGATTTATTTAAATAAAATGTTGTTTTATGTAATTAATAGTGTAATTTGAAGTATTTAAATAAAAATAAAAATTTTAATAATGGAAAATAGTTTTAAATGGCTAAAAAAAATTTAGGTGTTGGTAAAACATTTTTGTGAACATAAACATATGTTGTGTAATTTAATTAGTGAAATTTGTGTAAATATAGTGGAAATAAAATGAGTAATACATGAATTAACTTAATTAAACTTATATAAGTATTAACATAGGCTTATTGGGTTGTTTTGGGTCCAAACCCAAATATAATAACTCAACTTCTCTTTTCCGGTTGCCAAGGAAGGAGGAAAGAAAAACTGTACGTACAATTTCCTCTTCTTCTTCCTGAAAAACCAAAAATGGCTACTTTCTTCTAAATTTTCAAAACTAGCTTCAAATTTAGCAAAATCAAAAGGAAAAATTAGCAAATTAGAGAGAGTAACAGGTAATCAAAACCAAAATCACAAATCATCTTATCTATTTTCTAATTTTGAGAATTTGGGTTGTCTGTAATTCTTTTCTTTCTTGCTGCATGTCTTCTGTCTTTTGTCTACAGGTCTGTAAATCTTCTCCAGGCCATAAAGTCATCACCTTGCAACTTAAATTGGCTTAAAATCATATAAGTTGAGTTTCTAACTCATAAATTCTAGCTTAGAGTAGATCTGTATGCTTGAAACTGCCAAATATTGCTTACTGTAAACGAAATCATGTTGCTTGAAAGTTTACAGTAAATATATGTTCTAGAGTGATTCTTCATGTGTTCATATATCTCTATCCTTGTCATGAATTCATGCCGAAATTTTTCCGGATTGTTGTCCATGTGTAGTAGTTTATGCATGTCAAATTTCATAATCTGAATCAACCTGGAACTGCTTGAAATTATCGCTCAAAAGTTGGAACGAAGCAGGCAGAAAATGCATGTAGAAATCGTGACCTAGAGGTCGACCCAGAAGCCATGGTGGTCGACCCTAGGGTCGACCTAGAAATACTTAGGTCGACCAGGGCATGTGTTATTTCTCCAGCCCATTTTCTTTTGTTCTATGCACTGTTTTGTGTTGTTCTGCTCATTCCAATGAATATTTTGATCAATTCTTATGATATTTTAGAGTGTTTTGGAAGGGCTTTAACCTATCAATGGGTAATCCAACATTATTGTTAATCTGTACTCCGGATTGACGTGTTTTTGAGATGATTTCATATGCCGATTTTATGGCGTTTTCGATGATTTCTGTTGTTTTCGAGCACGGGTTTTCTAAAACAATTTTTAAATGAATTTTTATAATCAAATAGCTTTCGAAATAAATATTTTACAATATTTATAATTATTTTTAAAGCTATTAAAATTATATATTCTCTATGATAAAGAGAATTTCAAAGCTAAAATTTCCAAACGATTTCAGAAATTGTTTAAAAACTAGTTTTCTCAATGCAAATTATTTTCTATATAAAATACATGTTTTTGCACTTTTCAAGCGAATGAGAAAGCAATTTAAACGATTTAGTAAAACATGTGGTATGGGACACATGCCTTTACTTTTTCAGTTAATTCCAAACTTGTTTGATTGAGGTCATACACAAGAGTGAAATTAACTACCTTATAGTAAACGGTTAAGTGAAAATGTGTGGTATGGGACACACTGTTGTCACTGATTCGGTTACTATCTGGAAGTTGGTGACACTTATATTGGACCTTCGGGTTATTGCCAGTACTTGAGCTGTTGGGTCCTATGTAAACATATATAGCTGTTGGGATAATCATGGGCTGTTGGGTCCTATTTGAGGCTGTTGGGTCTCTTATACATTATACTTGGCACGCTGTTGGGCCACTTATTGGGTTGTTGGGCCATTTCTACATATATAGCTGTTGGGCTAATTTTTGGACCGTTGGTCCTATTCTTTACACTGTTGCTTTTCTAGATTTCCTTATGTTGATTTCTAGAATTTAGATGATTTATGAATGTTTTCACCATGGTTGCCCCTGTTGGTATTTATATAGTTTGAGCGCTATCATGTTGTTTATTATATGGTGATTACATTTTGGAGTTTTGAACTCTTAACCGAGTTCTACATATTGTGATTTATGGTTGCCATCATTTGTCCTTTCTGAGATTTATGATTTCCTATTTAGGAATTATGGTGTTGATGGACGCCATTATTTTGGTTGTTGATGCCGATGATATGATGCAATTATTTGTGATTAATTGATATTGTCGTTGAACTTGCCTCTTTCGAGATACTTCCATATGATGTATTTAGTGATATTATCTCATATGAAGTAGTTGACATATATTTGGTGTTGCTTCTTCTCTTTTGAGAAGAAATGTTATCGATTATCCCTATATTTCACCTATATTATGCTAATCAGTTTATTTAAGCTAGACTGACCCGTGTATTTTATGTACTCGGGTCAGACCGAGTTATTTCAGGTTAGTCACCTGCTGTAGATTACTGCTTAGCTGCTTCCGTTATGGATTTTTTGCTAGTCATCTTTTGTTTAGCTTTGTAGTTGTTTTATAAACTCTGATATGTACCTATTCGTTTTGACGTGATGTATATATTGTTGTATATGTACCACCACTGTTGTATCACTATGTAGTGTACTATGATGTATCCGTTTATCCGTATATATATATGACTGTTGTTCTGTGATCTGTTATATTTGCTGTTGTTATATTTTGTTCTGATAGATCCATTAGCCACTGTAGTTTTGTGTTAAATATTTATTGAGTATGTCGATCCACTTGAGAAAGAAAAGAAATAGAGTACCCAATCGACGTATTGAATAGATGTTTAAGACAAAGCTTATAGATGGTCGCTCCTAACCAGCCCTATTCTCCGCACTAACATACAGTATTACTCCGTAATGCTCTTTGTTAATATGGATCTCAGGGTGGGGCGTCAGAGAAATAAATTTTAGAATGTTCTATACTAAAAAACAAACATCTTTTGTTTTGGAATCATGTTTTAAAACTCGTTGGATGATGAGATAATGGGTTTTAAAGTTAAAATGTTTAACTGTTATTAACAAAAACATGAATAGAGAAACCTTAGGTAGAAGAAGCATGGTATTTTTGAGTATAGGTGGAGCTAACCATTTCGAACACACATAGTCATATACATATAATCATAACAGATGCATAAACTCTTGACACAGATCAAAGATTCAACAAAAATCATAGACATACACACACACACACACACATATACATATATAAATATATAATAACCACTAAACAAACCAGAGGTGTTTTACTCACAGTTTATAAAATGGATGAACATTGTTGCTTTTAATCTCCTCTAAGCTCTTGAACAACCAGATTTTATCTTATCTTATCTTAATGGAAAAAAAATTATAAATACGAACAAGCTCGACTATATATAGAGAAGGAAGGGAGATAGTGAAACATAGGGTGGCTGATAGGTTTAGGCTTCATCATTTTTTTCTTATTATTATTTTTTAAACTATTGTGGGCTCGATTAGATATTTTGTAGGCTGATTTGATTTATTGTATGCTTGATTTGATATTTTGTATGCTTTGATTTAAAGTTTGAAATGATGTAACTTATACATATATATATATATATATACACAGATATATATATATATTTACATATGCATATTTTATCATAAGTTTGAAATGGTGAAGTGTGTGTGTGTGTATATCATATTCAGTAGTTAGCATTTGAAAATTTTGTATAGCTTTCAAAATTTATAGATTCAGATATTCTTTTTTTTAATATCAGAAAATTAAGTTATTTGACTTATAAAAATTAATATTTCAAAATTTAAAATTTAGTTAATTATTTCAATGACAGATGGCTAAAAAAATCCCGGTCGTTACACAATGTAAGCTAGAAAATCTTGTTGTAGTCACCAAACCTGTACTGCATAAATGATGATATTTTTCAGTTTTATTACATAAGATTTAACAATGTTTCCTTTTCCTACATAAATGATATGAGAATAAAATAACTTTACATTTTTGGTTTTATATCTTACTGGTTCTGGACCAGTACACAGCGGGTTAAATGGGTAAGTTTTTAAAAAAATAGCATTTTGGATCTTATTGGGCATAGAAATCTAAATTTATTTAGATCCGACAAAATAAATTTTGAATAAAATCATTATTTTATTTTAGTTATTGATAAAAGGATTTTATTTGATATTATATGCGATATATATTGTGACATGTGTATCGTATACACATGTATGTGCACGTGCAATACAGCGTACATGATTTAATATATATGTATCTAAGTATTGGGATTTACACCACAACGAACATGTTAGTCCATACATATACATATTTGTTATTTGCAATAAAGTAACATACATATTTATGCTTATATATATTTACAAATAATTATTAAAAAGTTACATATACATATTCATATGTAATATAATTTTTTTTAATAAAAATGAAAGACAATTTAAAATTTGAAATTTGAAATTAGATCTAAATTTGAAATATCTTTAAAATTCAAATTTTGAATTCATAAATAAATTATCCTTATATATATCATGTGCGTATATATTTAATATATGTTATACATATAGAATTTTTAAAAAAATATAAATATATTTTAAATTTCATAGTTTAAATCATACATATAATTTTATTATATATACATATATTATTTATATAAATACAATATATGTCATATTTAATTGTGGCCATAAATTAGTTTGACAAAATTTATATATGTATATATATATATATATAAATCCTTATAGATTTATTCGGTAAATTTTCTTTTATTTTAAATGTAAGTTTTCATTTAAAAAAATTAATTTTTTGGGTATAAAATTTGTTTTGTAAATATATGAATACTTAGTTTGTTTATATTTACATTTGTATATATATATATATAATTGTAATTTAATATTTTAGATTGATTAATATTAATGTTATAATTTAAATATATATTTATAATTTATATCCGAAAATTCCGTTCATATATTTATTAAAATAATTTAGATATATATATATATATGTATGTATGTATGTATGTATGAATGTATAAATTAGTTTTAAAATTTTATTTCATTTTAAAATGCAAATTTTATAGAATTTAAATTCAAATTTTTTAATCAATAAGGTCGAAAGCAAATTTACATATCTATATATAATGGGAATACTTAGTTTTGAAGCTTTTGAAATACCAAAAATATCCTTTCTACGGCCTCAGTTAAAAAATAAAATGACGCAGGGTATTTATGTCATTTTGTTCGCCCACGTTCTTTCACTGGCCACAGCCACATTTCTTAAATCAGGTTTTCTTTCACATCTCTCTACCTTTACCCCCTTCATCCCAATTAAAACATCACAGTTCGTTTGCTTATTTTTATTTCTAATTTTATCTTTTTGCTTTTTTAATGAAAACACATGGATAGAGAACATGCTTGACATTCAACAATGGAAATGATGGAAAAGCCATGGATGACGAGGACTTGGACTTTTTAGAGGCAAACAACACAATAAGATAGCTATGTATATATTTATCTTATAGATCCCTGAAGTTTTTAACTTCAGTATAAAAAAAGATAAGTTTTTAGGAGATTTCTTTGGGTGCCGATAATAAGGAGATCATTTCTTGATTCTAAATTCAAGGTTGAAACTTTATAAACCATGCATTCTCTGTTAGTTGACTGTTATTCCATTGGAATCAGCAAATATTTTCAAAATATGAAAAGTTATTATATATAATTTATGTTAACAACTCATAGTAAATTGGTAACAAATTTATTGTTAGGTTCAAGAAAAGTTGGTAAGATATCCAAAATGACAGCTTAAGGAAAAAAAATTCAAAATGTTAAAATATTTCTTCGTTTCAATTGCTTCCATCCTAACAAGACTACAGAAGTAAAGAAAAACTGTCCGTACTGATCGAGTAGCGGAGAGATAGTTTTATGAAATTCAACCACCATGCCTTATTCTTCATAAATGGGAGTTGATGACCGTCAATTCTCACCCATGTGACACATGATTTCCTCCAGCCATTCTCTACTATCAACAAGAATAACTATAGGACACATGTTTTATTAAAAGTATGAGAATGTGTGGATTGAATGTTGAAAATAAGGGGACTTGGTTTGATGAGCTGATAATGAGTATCGTGGAGTTGTAAGAGGTGGAAATGAAGGAGAGTAGAGATGACAGAGTTGGAGAAAAAGAGAATTTGGTTCGTGTACATATCTTGCAATATTTGTATACACGATCAGTGCAGCGATGTTTATGTTAAGGTCCTGGCTTTTTCCCTAACATATATAAAATGTACATGATCATAATATTTTATTAATTATAATTATCGTTAGATGTAGTTCAAACTTCATTTGGAAAAAGGTTATCTGGCTTTAATGTATATTTGATGTGTAAGATTCATAACTCATTAGTAGACTGCATGACTAATCATATTAAAGTGATTCTGTTATGGGTTGAAAATTCATTGTCTAGATACAATATATATGAATTTGAATGATGGCATCATATGTTGTTGAATACATAAAATTGTCAGCATTTTAGCATCAAATTTGACTTTGTTATGTGCTGGAAATTGATTACATGGGTGTAGTGTGTTTAAGTTGTTTCGGAAATGTAAATAATAATGGTATATAAAAAAAAGCAAAACCATAATGGTATTGGAAAAAAAATCTTGCGGTACGATCAACTATTTTTATAATTGAGTAATCAAAAATATTGTTGAATTAACATCACCTGTCGAATATGCATATTGATTCTTCTGACAGGTTACCTCACTCACTTTAGTACGAATTAGATGAGATGATAGAGAAATTAGAAAATAAATTTTGTATTGTTTTAATAAATAGATGGGGGTGTCGGCTCAGCAATTATGGGGGTTGAAACAGAACATCCCTTCATTTTAATCCAGCTAATTCCAATAATAACCAAATTTTTTATTGGTTACTAAAAAAGAGTGTACATGTTTTTGTTTTATTTTTATAGATAAATTAATAGCTGATTTTGTAACTAACTATCATGAAAAGGCATCTTAAATTATGTATATTTATGCATGATGCAGAGACATATATATGGGTTTGAAGGCAGATGCATTCAGATATATTTGAAAATGAGAGCAGCTTGGCAATAAATCCTTTTTACTTAAATTCATGGCTTGGTCTTTTGCCACAGACATCTTGAGTGGATCTTTTCATTTAAAAAAACTGATCCATTTATTTTTGCTTTGAAAGAGGTTTGATGTTGAAACTTGATTATTTACTTATGTGCTTTAAACCAATTTTTTCAGAATTCATAAGCTTGCTTCCGATTTCTTTGCACACGTCCAACGGACGTGCCAAACGTACTGGTATAAAAAATTAAACAATTATAAATATATGTGTAGATCGACAACAAATGTATATATGGATTTGTGATATGAATCTAGCCTATTAAATACAAATGATAGAACTGATTATATCCATATAGATAAAACTAAAATAAATAGAACATAACCTTAGCTGTAGCCTAGTTATAACACATCGAATGTTTAATTAGTGGAACTCCTACAAGTGACTCTCGTCTCTTCCAAAAAGCGCTACCAATTGAAGAGATCTGCACACTTTACGATATAATTTAATCTTTTTTGGTTTGAAAAATGGAGCGAGATGAGGCTAGGTATTTTTGGCCTATAGGGTATAGTGGGAGAGGAGGGATCAAACCCAAAATGAAGGAGGTTAGTGGGTTTAAACAAAGAAAGGGAGAGAGAGAGAGGAAAAGATGGATCTAGATCCTTCCTTTTCTCCACGCATTCAAACTCAAAATATCACAAATATTACCTCCTTTAACTCCATACCATGGCCGGCCATACCTTGTGCCACAGGGGCTTGCATGTTTCTTCAAACCATATCAGTTAATTTACATTTAAATCTAATTCAAATGTACATCAATATCTTATATCGATACGTGCAAACATAACTTTATTTACTTATTATTTCAATATTGATCAGCAAAAGTCAAATAAAATTTTATAATTAATATTTCATAAATATTAATTAATTTATAACAATTATAATTTAATTAAATTAGGTGGCATTTAGAGTACTCAACATTGAGGCATGTGATTCTTGAGTGTAAACTCGATCGGTGGTTAATATCAAACGATTCGAATATTAACATTCACAAGTCACTTTAGCTAGTAGTATGACAGTTTGATCAAATTTATTGCTTACACAGTTTCGGTAAAATACAATTTTACTATTTTAAGTGGTCCCCAGTAGTGATAATTATTTACACCAATTCTCTTCATCTAAACTACATCACATTAGGACTTATGGAATTTGGTATTGAATAAAATTCCAATATCGTACACATTCAACTTATATCGTCCGAACATAAAGTCCTTTGTTCAGTAATAACAATTATTATTAACTGAACTGCTCTGGCTAGAGACTTCGACTTCAAGTTGACTTCAATTGACCGTGATGCTAACCTCATGTAACCGAGGAGATGAATTTTCTATAGATTAGTTTTTCACTTCCAATACTTCAAATAAGACCCGACTATATTCGTTCAATGGATGTCATACCGTGAATTAACTATAATCAATATCGAGTGTCTATATTGAAGTTCAATGGTATTCTTAAGTTGAGAGAACTATGTAATATTGTCACATCGATATTTTCTGTTTGATCTTACTAATGTTAACCAACAGAAAATTATCGAGTGAGTCATTTCATGGTTATCCATTAACTATCAGTATGTAATCTCTTGGTGCTCCAGTAGCCATGAGTAATATACTGCCCAACATTTGGGGAGCGTTAAGTATTTTAGTCTCAATGGATATATCGATATTTAGTCTCGATACATCTTGACTAGAAATATTTAAAGCGATATGTTCATTATATTATGATAAATTGCTCATGATTACAACACATTGTAATTGCTATCACAAAACATTCCATTTGGATTTTCTATTAAATATACTTAAATTAACAATTAATTAATATAACACATTGTAATAAGTATATAATAGAAAGAAAAACACATTTTATTTTGAACAACATTTTATTACAAATTTAATAATTTACAATAAATTATAGAATTGTCTCTAGAGTATACCTTTAACTCTATAAACCTCCTACTTGCACTTAGGACCAATTATGGAATCTCAAGCTCATCCTTTCGATCAGCTTGACTAGAACTAACTGAGCTAGTCTCTTCATGAATGGTTGCTATGTTTTCCTTTGTATCTATTTTTAGTATCACAACCTCTTTCTTCTCGATGAATTCTCTAATTAGATGGAACTTTTGAAGAATGTATTGCAACTTCTTATGTGATGTTGGTTCCTTTTCAATCTGCATTCCAACATTGTTGTCGCAAAACAATGCCATTGGATTCTCCATGTCGGGAATCACTCCTAGCCCACTTAATTTTTTTTGCATCCAGACCGGTTCCTTGGTTGCTTGATTGAGGGCAATGTATGTTAGTTTGCGAAAGAAAGGATCTTAAGGCTAATTTAACACTAGATATAACACCCCGTAATTTAATATTAGTTATTTAATTAATTAGTTAGTTACTTAATTACGCTCTGAAAATGGAATTTGTGCAAATAATGGAATTTGACCACGAAACTTGCACCATTACTTTCATGGTGAAATTCTGAGCAACTTTCATATTTAGAGTTTTGCGATTGGAGTCTAAAAGAAGAAGTTACGGACGAAAAACGAATTTGGAACGAAAATAATTAAATTAGAAAAATTAACGTTTTATATCAATTGCCCGGGCCCATAGGCCGAACCGTTATTAGGAACGGTCGACCTCCAGCGGTCGACCGATGACCCAAGGGCGGTTGATCGATGGTGACCTGGCAGCTCAAATAAACCTTGGCCGCAATGGTTAGGATTTAATATATTTCGATCTAACGGTTCTAAATTATTCTAACGCCTATAAATTCAGGCCTATCCCTCCCCTCTCTTCTCGTATTTTTATGAAGTCAATTGCGTAGCTCTGCCATTTTTTTTCTTCACTTTCTTTCTAAATTGTAAAGATATAGATATTTGTATTTATATTCATATAAATCGGAGAAGAGTAGAAATCTAATAAAAAGGAGAAGAGAATAGAATCAACCATATGCGTATTTGAGGTAATTTGTATATTTGTATCTATTTTCACTCCCTATCCCAAATCTCTTCCCAAATTTGTAATTCAAATGTATGTATATACCTTTTTATACACATGTCTTGGATTAAAAAGGATATGGAGATGAATCAAAGGCTCTACTTCATATCTGGATAGCTTTTAAAAGGTGGATGGGAAATTTTATAGATTGTTATAATATGAATGTTATCCCGTTGGTGTTTATTTGATTTTTATGCCTAATTGGATAATTGTATATGAGTTATAGGCAACGAATTGAATATGATCTTGATATAATAAATATCGCCTACATATTCTTGTTTATGAATTGATTTAGCATTGTATACAACCTGATCTGGAAATCAATCTCAAAAGTATGAATTTAGAATATTGATTTGGATGAAATTTATTCTAGATCTAAAATAGGCTGTATAATAATGTTATAAATTTGGATTGTTACCCTAATCTTGTTAGAATATAAACTATTCTATATTTAGAATTGTTGGAATTTAGATCCGTTTAATATTTGTGAATTAGTTTGATTTCTTTCCCTTTTATAAAGATATAGCGTTTGATCTAACAAGGAATATATGCAAATAGAAAGAGAAAGAGATGTGTAAAGTATGAATTCATTATAGTTTACACTGTCTGTTTCAGTAATAAAAAGAAATGATTATTCCTTGTAATTTCAAACGATGTAATCTTTTATATTTTAAAGTTAAATCTTTTGTTTTGGACTATTTTATGGAAATTATAGCAGATAATCTTTTTAGATATGTTCCAATAATTTAACATGGAAAAGAATATTCTAGTGAAGATATATAACTAGGACATATTTGATCAAAGTAAATATTTGTACGTAATTACTATTCTTATAATAATTAAACATAAACTAATAACGATGCTTGCACATAATATTTGCATTTAGGACAATTAACTAATGAAAAAAGAATTTAAAAGATTGTAACTCCTATAGATGGTAATAAATATGGGAGTTGAAATAAATGACAGGGTAAATGGATTGATAAGACTGATAAAAATGGAATAGATACAAAAGGTTACCAATTTGAAATTAGTAATCATACATAATGTCTTAGGAAATGTCTGTTATGGTTTTATGAACAAATTGACATTTATGAGTATTAATCGAGGATTTATGGTAGATAAATATTTAAGGTAAATCTTATTGCCTTAAATAAAAAAGGAAATTAGTAAGCTAAGTCTAATGTCTACCTAAGATAATATAAATAAAGACTTGGGATGGTTAATTGGACTTAGTGGGTTAATGATGCGAGGTTAGTACAGTCATTCGACGGAAGACTGCTTTTCACTTTGAGGCAACCCGCAGTCGAGTGTACTTACTACTGATGTGAGATATCAATAATCCTAGGACCCGTGATGATGTGGGAGATTGAGCTTGCTTTCTTAATTTGAAAGTATTAAATGTTCCAAATTTAGAATTAGGAGCGCTGAGGGATATCTCCATAGGGGTTCGCTTCTGGTTTGAGGTCATAAGTGGTTGAAGGGTCCGCCTCTCTCCCAAATGTAAGTATTAAGTAACCTAGTGAGATTTCAAACAAAAAATAAGGATGTATCTAAAAATGGTTTACTTCAGTGTTAAGATCTTAAGTGGCTGAAGGGTACGCCTCCTTACCGAAAGAAGTAACCTAATGAGATGCCATATTTATAATTAAAGAGTGAGAATGGATATCTCGGGAAAGGTCCGCTTCAGGTTTGGGGTCCTAAGTTACTATAGGGTCCTCCTCTTCCTTATAAAAAAAGTATTAAGTAGCCCAATGAGATTTTCAAGCAATGACAATTAGATAGTACCATTGAGGAGCACGCTTTTGGCAATAGGTCTTAAATGACGAGGTCTGCCTATTTCCCACTTGGAAGTATTAAGTGGCTTGTGTACAGTCTCTTACATTGCTAAGGCCATAATAATAATAGTACCTTTTAGGAGCACACCTTGGGGATAGGTCTTAAATGATGGGGATGCCTTAGTTAAGGTCTTAAATGCCAGAGTCAGCCTATTTTCTAATAAAAGGTATTAAGTGGCTTGGGTACTGTTTATTACATGACTACGATTTTATTGGCAACGGAAGCGGTAATAGTTGGACATTAAATGTTAGAAGCCTTAAATAGTGGTAGAGGTCTCGTAGTTAGTACCCACCAAACATTGACAACATGGTTAGGAAACCACATTGGGAATAGGTCTTAAATGACAGGGTCTACCTTGATTAAGGTCATAAATGGTAGAGTCTACCTATTTCTCTTTTAGAAGTATTATAGAAGCCAGCTTATATTTAGAAGTACTAAGTGGCTAATGGGTCTAGAAGTATTGGATGGTTGATATGGCTTCATTAGTATTCCGTACCTTGGGAAGGGGTAAATAATTAATCATAGGTGCAATGCAATGTTAGATTATAATTGCTAACCTTAATGGATATAACAATTAAATGAAAACCAATCGGTATAAGTTTATGTTATGGACAATTTATATATATTTCCAGTCACTGGAACATTGTTCCGACCCCCTCCTCATTACAACCTACATGATAGAATTTAGAGGAATATGTCGCTGGAGTTGGATGTACTTTGTTGTTGGAGAGTCTTCTTTCTCTCATGCTCGACCTGATGTGACAATCTACTTTCTAAGGAATACCATTTATTCTAAGGTAGTAGTCATAATCAGTATTCTTATTCTATTGTTGTTTCCGCTGTGAGTTTAGATTTCTATCAATCTTCGATAATGCTCATGCTTATTTGCAGGTACCAAATCCAACGATCTGTACTTTGATGGACTTGGGTTTCGATTTTTGTCGAAATTTAGGCCCATGGAGGTACGAGTTGTTACATTTGGTATCAGAGCCTAGGTTAGTAGATCAGAGGGATTAGGATAAATTGAGAGAACGTATTCGTACTTTTTTATCTAATAATTTTATATTTTTACGCTGGATTCTAAGAGTTCAGACTATTGAAGAGGTTGTAGTTCCACTGCGAAGAAATGGACAAAGCAACTATGAGTTGGAAATATCTTAGAGTTAGGATTTTCACGTCGACTTTGAAGCACCCCACGGAGTGCTGGCAACATGTAAAGTGTTGTTGATGAAGAGCATGAGTATGACATATGGCTGAATCCCGGAGATTGGAGGTGTTCGACTTAACGGTTAAGATTCTAGCTACCTTGTGATTTTGGATTTTAAGTTCCTGTCGGAGACACATAATTATTCCATATGGAAGGCGAATTAGATTTTGTGTCGTAATTTTCTAGAAGCAAGTTTTGCTAGGGTGCATTCATTGATCACCTCTTTGATGCAAACTGGATTTTTATTTGAATAATTAATGCCAATTCCATAGTCTAAAACCTATGAGAGAATTTTTATTATATATTTTGGAAATGCCTTAGATTTTAAAAAAAGGGGTTTTCAAAGGATTTCTTTTGGAAATTTTGTTTTGGGAAAGTTTTGAAATTTTAATTTTCAAAGAAACACGTATACCACTAGATTGGTCGTGTTAGGAAATTTTTGGTTTATAAAAGATTAATTCTCTAAATCCTTAAATATATATATATATATATATATATCAGTAAAGGCTTGATATTGATTTTTGGCAAGAAAATGGTTTTCCAATTTGGGAAATTTGTATTTTAAAAAGAAGGTATTTTGGAAACCATGAAATATTTATATGTTTAAAAGTTTGACTTTTAAGGGAAGTTTTGGTATGAAATAGTTTTTATTATTTAGAAATTAGTGTAAAGGAGCATATACTTAGCTTAGTGATTTTTCAGTTTATAAAATTGAGGGTTTTATATTTTCTCTCTTTAAGGTACGGACAATATAGGAATGACGTCAACTTTATTGGGGTATGTAGTTTGAAGTGTTGTTTAACCCACCAACTATTGGAAGAAATATTTTCGTACAAAGTAGGCATGAAATAGCCGGAATATTTTTAGGTTTTTGGAAGTGTTGTTAGTCGCAACAGTTCTGCTGAGGCTATCGTATTCTTGCCAAGGAAGGTTCTACATGGTAAGGTGGATACCGTCGTGTGGAATGTAGAATTTTTTCTAGATGGGTTAAGTTGAAGATGGTATGTGGAATGGTCATTAGAATATTAATTAATTTAACCGGCCCTATTGGGTCCTGGTTCAGGCCACGCTCAAATATGAGCTAGCAATCGACCATAGCTGCTAACCGGTTGACCTAATAGCAGTCGACCATTAGGTAGATTCAGGTCAAATCCGAACCTGGAACGCGACTATAACTCGCATTCAAACCTTCAGCCGCTGCACCCTCTCACTCTCTTCCTCCTCTTCAATTTTTTTAGCCAAACCCATTTCCACTTCCCCCTTCCTCCGCTTAACCAAAGGCTCTCTCCTCCATTCCTCCACCAACCGACACCAAAATTGTTGTGTGTCAGATCTTTCCCCACCACCACTCCGGATCTAAACCATTTTCTCCCTTTTTCCAACCGCATCTCAGTCCACAGCACCGCCACGCACTGGCATCTCTTTCACTCGTCACCCCGGCCTCACTCTACAAGAAGCCGCTTGGCTTGACCGGAGCGAGCGGAAGATCCCCACTTATCTTGGAATGGCGGACTTTGATTTTCTTCACGGACGACCAGTAAAATTCGGAGATTTCGCCAATCTTAGGATTGAAGATCTTTTCATCCCGGCAGAACTTGCACCGATCCTCCGCTTCGAGACTTATGAGCGAGAGTGTTTCCCGTGCTGCATCTGCCTTTTCAATGTCCTATTGGTGCAAAATTTCGATGGAGGCAATAGTTTGATTCATTCGAGGTGAAGAATATGTTGATTGAGCTGACTAATGATGATCTCGCTGAGATTTTGGAGGCCTTCGCGAAGGACATGGACTTCGATGATTTTGAGGTGACCGACTCAAAGATTTTACTGTAGATCTTTTTTCAAGATGTCGGTGTTAGGAAGATGAATAATCTACGTCCGACTGTCCATCCGATTATATGCATCATTCGGCGCAACGTCATCCCTAAGATGGGAAGTTACGATCAGATTTATCCCATGGTGCGGAAGACCACCTATGCTATTATTAGCAGCATCGTCGCCAATAGGACACACCCTTTTTATTCGATTTGTTGATCAAGGATTCGCAATTTATAGAGTCACTTTTCAAATTTTCACCTATCCACTCTCGTCATAGGTAATACGGATGAACCTCCATGGAGAGACAGTTTAGTAGAAGGTTTCTTTTGTCATCATTAGATCCTTCCTTAGGAAGATGGCAATTCTGAAGCCGTCAATGACACTAGTAGCGCCGGAAGCACGAGTGTTATAGTCGCCATGCTACTACCATTCAAGGATCGCAATAATGGATTGAACTCCAACCGTGGAGCAAAGCATCTCGTAGTCGGCAGGCATTATTTTAGGAGTTATGGCATTGTTTTCTTTTCCCTTCCAACATTTGTGTAACCATCGAAATTCCAGTGGGTCCGGATTTTTCACAAAAATGCTAAAACCCAAGCTCACTGAAGCCCGAGTTGGGTATCTGGTATCCTGCAAATAGGCGAAGACAAATATATCAGAGCTCAATTATAACAAATATATTTACGTACATTTACATGTATAATTATTTCTCAATATAAAACTTCGAACGTCAATAACTTTTTCACACAAACTCCGTTCGAGACATATTATATATGTAAATTGATCAAAAAATCGCCACGAACACAATAATATAAGTTTCGAGGACATATTCTGACAATTACAAAAATGATTATTTTCACTATCCATCGTTATTTGATTACTTAATTATGTAAAAATGTGGGGTGTTACATTCTCCCACCCTTTTGGAAATTTCATCCCCGAAATTCGACAAGGGTAAAATTACATAATTCCTCGCATCAATCACAACCATTTTGTGTACATCCAATTTTTCAATCATCCATGTTTTGTGCAAAAAGTGTCATTGAATACAAATATATGCATGTACATGAATTTCTAAGCGGTACCTCCTACATGAATGCTTTTCTTTCTAAAAATTTTATTTTCAAAACATGATGCACACAACCTAAATATACTTGCAATTTCTATATGAATGCAATTTTTCTTAAAAACTCAAAATATTTTTCATCCAATTTTTCCCACACTCCTACTGAATAGGGGTGTAGTTCAACAAAATTTTCATCCATACCCTAACACACAACTTTTAATTTTCGAATTTTAGAAAATTCTAATTTACCAAATTCAATTTCTTATGTCAAAAAGAAGGTAGAAAACGGAAAAACTTCACATTTCTCCATTTTATTTTTGTGTATCTCTCTTTCCGTACTTGGAACTTATGCCGCTATCCTATAAAATCTCTATTTTCTTTCCCAAGCACGGTTTACATAAGAAATATTTTTCTTTTCAAACTTCTCCCAAGCTTAATTTATGGGAAAGATGTATTTTTCTTTTGAAATTCTCATTTATTTCTATTGACGTTTCTGTTGCTTTCTTTAGATCTTACTGTTTTTCTTTTAGTTACCTTATATCTGTTTTTACTCTTCTTTTAATACAGCAACTAAACACAGCTATCATCTAGGGCAAGGAGGTCTAGGACCATGTCCACTCTGACACAGAAAGGTCCTACTCTAGGAATCCAAGTAACTCATATGCTCCTCCTGTCATCTATTACTTGTTACCAACTTACGCTGCATTACTCACGACAAATAAGATCTATTTATCTCTTCTATTCCATGCTCAAAAAGGAATAATTACGTCTCATTTACTACAATGGATAAGGATTTCAATCTATGCAGTCTCTATCTAAAAAGGCAACTAAGCTTGGGGAGATTCTCTCTTTAGCTTTCATCTTTCCCCAACTAAGGACTACATATCCCAACCACGTGTGTCTTATCATCTTACTAATATCATTTCACTATTCTTCTATAATCTACACACATGAAGCAACATTTCTATGTTTTCACTAGTGTCCTATACACCTTACGAGAACTTTCATTATTACTACTAGGAGTAATTACTGCTATAGCCTTATACTTTTTCCGTTACACCTAGGAAATGATTCATATCTGCTCCATATTTAAAAGTCTGGTCTGGTTTGGTATTTATCATTTTACTTCAAAAATTAAAGCTTCTAAATTTTATCTTTTCAAAAACTTATTTACTTTTCCCCCAAACCATTTTTTAAAACATGTCTTGCTTGTTCTTAAAACATTTTTCTTTTTTCTTGACTTTAAAAAAAATATCTTCACATGTTTTCAAAATATCCTTCTTTTTTTTATATAGATTTTCAAATTTACAAAAACAGGAGTAAATAAGAACAATTATATTTTTCAACTTTTCAATTCCAAAAGTTTCATTTTATTAGGCTAGACATAAAGTGGATTTTCTTCTTACTACCCTAGGAATACCCTTCCTAAACCTTGGAAATCTCAATTTCTTACTAAAATCTCTTATTCCTTCCAAAATAAAAATACTCTCCTTACTGTCCCAAGGGAACTTTACCACTTCCGATAATTGGGGACTATTTGGATTTTAGTACATAATATATTTATATTTTATTCAAAAATACAAATACGTTCACTCATATTTCCTAGTTTACTTAGGATCTACTAACCTAAGCTCTGATACCAAATGTAATAACCCAAGTTCTAGTAGGTTCTGATTTTTCACAAAAATGCTAAAATCCAAGCCCACTGAAGCTTGAGTTGGGTATCTAGTATCCTGCAAATAGGCAAAGACAAATATATCAGAGCTCAATTAAATATCTCACAGCGGAATTGACTAAAATATAATAGTAAGTAAATACTCACCAATATAATAACACTTTCTAAACAAGTGTCTTAAAGCTGGGAAGTCTCTGCCATCTACCTAACCTGTAGGATGTTATGAGGAGGGGGTCAGAATTAAAGTTCCTGTGAATGGATAAATTATAGGGTACTTTTGGCACAGGTCCCTGGTAGGTTTCAAAATACATGAAAAGTCCCTGTCTTAAAACTTTATAAATTAGGTCCCTGTTTTTCGAAAATCAACAAAAAAACAACAAAAAACATCGTAAAAATTTTCCAAACTTCAAAACTTATTTCAACATATAATCATCTTCATATCAATGCAAGAAAAACACAAAAAAATTCATCAAAACCCAAAAAAACAACAAAATTCGCACTTCAGGAAATTATGCAATTTTTCTTGAAATTGCCGATATTTTAGCAACTTTAGTAAAATATTGCGTTGTTTCATGCAATTTTTTCTGTTTAGTTCAATCTTCCAAAATTACTATCTACATTTATTCAAACAACACATTATTGCACAACAATTAAGGAAAAAATGATGAAATTGCGTATAATTGAAAAATAATCAATATTGCATAGAACACACAGCTTATTCCCCATAATTGCAGTGAAAAAAGCAATAATTCATAAAAGTTGCATACAAATCACCAATAATAAGCCAAAAGTACCTTATTTTATGGAATAGCTGTGCACATATCAGCAACAACGTAGAATAATTGCACATATTGTTGCACTAATATAAATTTTAGTTGATATATAATTATTCAGCAACAATTGCATGATTATCAGCAATAATATTCAATTGTTGCTGACATTTCAGCAACAATATTTACTATTAGTGTAACAACCTGTATATTTGGACCATTTAAATTGATAATAATCCACACATGTCAACTTAAATAATACAAAACACGAATCATTATGGGATTATAAATACATAAATGTAAATGAGAATCAATACAAAATCACAGACACAGATCAGTCACAGAATAATGTAGCGGAAAAACATCATCATAATAGCAGTTCATGAAGCTACTACAGGAAATACAACAATGTCTCAACATAAAGTGACTGAGAAGACAAACATAAATGTCTAACAAACTAGTACATCAATACTAGAATGGAAATAACTGATAAAGATAAACGCAAAGTCTTCAGCATCTTCAACCAACCTCGATCAGCAACTGGATAGCTTCAGACTGACCCGAGCATAAATAAAAGAAACACTCGAGTCAGGACTCAAAATCTTATACAGGATAACCAATTGCAAGAATAAAGTCCATAACTCAAAGATGAATAAAATAAACATCTCTAAGGATCCGGTAAACTATCTATATATACAATAGCATACGCTAAGTAGATAATGTCTAATCAGTAAAGTACGATATCAAAATAGTGTTAAGGCGTTACCATAATCCCCCTTAACACATTTTATAATGCCATAGTCTATACAGCACCCTAAACCCCACCGTAAACTAGTGGTTATCAGAGGGTACCCCATAGGTATAACACAAAACAAATCGTAGTGGTCACGATAGGATAAACAGTATGATAAGGTACATGAGGCGATACCAACTAGGATACTAGTAGTTGCGTCATCCGGACTGATGTTGAGCATAGCAGCTACTACCTCAACACCGCGAAACAACACTCCCATAATTGAGGGGTGCACCCAAATCGAATCAAAAAAGTAATAGATATGGTAACGAAGAAGTGTGTCCGCTAGAGGTGGTGAACCTCAATTGCCCGGCAGGGCTCCTGTTTTAGTCATGTCAGGGGTCATCCAAAATCGTTCTCTTTCTTCAGTCAACGCGTTCATCAAAACCATCCACTTCGTTCTGGATCAACACTCCGCGTATATTAGTTATTAAAGTGGTTTTCAGTATCGACAGAGAGTATGTCCATATCTGATCTCGGTCTCTTTAATAACTACGTATTAATTACCCGATGGTCGTTTTATTATTAAAGTTTAATCAAATCAAAGTCCAAAAGTCAAGTTGCAAATTCGACTTCCAAAATTTTGACATTTCACAATTCAATTTATTCCAAATATTAAAAATCATATTTCCAATTGAAATTTTGGTTCCAACAGTTTAGTTAACAACGAATTCAAGTATTCAAGTTCAATATAATAAGATTCAATTTCGCTTATTAAATTTATCCATATCCAAGGGATTTAAATTCAATACTCCATTTAATTCAAAATCATTAAACAAAATTTCGATTCAATTTACATTCATCGTTTCATTCCATGTAAATCTAATTCGGTTGAATCAATTTTTTTTTAACTAAATTCTTTAAACCGAATTAATTTAGTTAATTAGTTTACATAAGTCAAATTCAAATTTCATAAAAGCGATCTTATTTCATTTGTTTGATTTCAACTTTTTCATAACCTAATTCCATTCCTTAATGAGTTTCAAAACAAATTAAATCTCAAAACCAAATTTTGAAATCACGATTAGACCAATTCATTAAATTTATATCATTTTAAATTCAAATTAATTCCAATTTTAAATTCACAACCTTTACTTAGTTAAATTATACCTAAGTCAAAATTTCCCTTTCATCTTATATTAAATTTCATTATCAAATTTCAAACCCATTTAATTTAACTTAACTTAAAATTTCTTAAATCAAATTTCAAATTTCTGAATTAAATTTGTCAAAACATTTATTCATATAAAATAACTTCGTTAATACATTTAAGTTAAATATATTGATTTATTTAATTTATCAATTAATTCTTTCGATTAAATCAATTAAGTTCGTTAATTAATTTTAAACAATTTATTAAGTTCAATTCTAAATTTCACATAGATTTCAATTTCCAAAATAGTTGGTTGACCAATCGGGTTTCTTATTTTAATTATCTATCCTAGGCCAAGTTTGTTTAATCGGGTAATTATCATTTCAACCCAATATCATTAAATAAAATAAACAAAACAAAACAGAACAAAGGGAACTTGCAGTGTGATAACTGGGATGGTGTCAAAGTAAATAAACAAGCAATAGCAACCTTTCATAACAATTCAACAATTTACTTAATAATCCCGAAATAGTCGTATTAATTTACATTTGTTATTTATGCAAATTAACATAAGTATTCCTAGAATCCACACTATCATTTCATGCAGATTAAAGATTATTACATTATGGTTTTCATTCGGCGTCTATTATCAAATTTCTATATCAATCATACATTCAATGGTTCAAAGTGTAGTTAACACTATTTCTATGTGTCGATTTATTTAACATTTAAAGGGGTCAAGTTCAACATATATAATCTAATTTAAATTGTTAACTATCCTATATCAAATTCAATTTCATATTAATCATCACTTATATTAACGACCAATTTCAATCATCACATAACAAATTTAGTGTCCCAAAATTTACCATAAACTAACATCAAATCACAATTTAACACGTAAATCCTTTTAACATCCAAATTAATATCAACAACATCTATCACTTGATTATCATAGCATAATAGATTGAGTCGTGAATGAAATATTCACCTTGCATGGTAGGAGATTGGACGACGAAGCACGAAGACGATGGATAAGATAGACGCTAACAAGCACGACACAAAAGCAAACACAAACTGCAATCAAATAAATAATTTAATTAACAATTTGTTCAATACAATATATATAGATTGTATATATAATCATACCAAAGCAAAGAAGCTAGATAGATCGACAAGCCGGATGAATGCCTAGGACTCCGAAGCGGTAGCTGGAACCAAAACACAGCAAAACACTGTATGTGAGCAACTAGAATTCTAAAAGTTACAGTGCTATGTAATACACAGTTTCATATATAGACTTATATATAAACTGCAATGCCACGGAATACAGTTGTGGCCAAGGCGAGGCGGACGTGGGTAGTGGTGCTGGCTGGACTCGGGTGGTCGTGGGTTGTGGTGGTGGTTCGGGTGTGGTCTGGTTTGGTGGACTCGGAAGGTAGGGGTCGGACTGGGTGACGGGGTGGCAGGCGGGTGGACTGGTGCGAAGGACTGGGTGTAGGGCGGACGGGCAGGCGGACTGGGGTCAGTGGAGTGGGTCAGGCGGGCAGAGTCAGGCGGACTGCCGGCTGGGCGTGGGTAGCAGGCGATGGCAGGGGCGGTAGGAGGAGGGTGACTGGGCGAATGGGGTCAGGCTGGGCGTGGGTAGCAGACTGGGCAGGCGAGGTGGCTGGTGGGCAGGTTGCGGCTGGTGGAAGGGCGGGCTGGTCGTGGGGCGTGGAGATGCGGCTGCTGGTGGGGTAGCGTGGAGCGGACTGGTGGAAGGGCAGGCTAGGCGAGCGACTGGGAGGTGGAAGCGGGCGGAGGCGAACTGGGTGCGGACTAGAGGAGGATGGATGGGGTGAGCGACTGGGCAGGTGGACGAGGTCAGGCGGGCGGAGGCTGGGGAGATGGACGAGGTCAGGCAGTGGGTTTCTTTTTGCAAAAGGAAATAAAAATAATAATAATAGAAGAGGAAGAAGCAGAAATGAACGAACCAGAGAAGTTTGAATGCAAACGAAAGGATTTCCAAGCTTAGTTTATATGCAACCATACAGAAATTGAAAAGCCTCTACTGTTTGCATCGGTACTCCCAAAGCCTGTTGGGTTTCCTAGAGGAGTTACTGACCAGAAGATGCCTCGTATTCCACCCAGTAAAGCCTAATAGACACAGTTTAATAGTGTAACGGACAGGTTTCAAATCGTTAACCAACTTGTAACTTCCAACTCCGAACTCCGAATGACACAAATAAATATACCATTTTGATCAGCGCGACGAGGCGAATCCAACGGTATATAGATATCAGTGGTATGATTAAATTATCAAAATTCGAATTTTTCTATTACGGAAAATGCAGCAAAAACGCAGAAGAATAAGGTCGACGGAGCTAAAGATGTCCGAATTTTGAAAAACGAAAAATGACGTCATAGTCAGAAGATGAATTATAGTTTTTCTATGTAAAAATATGTAGGTTCGGAAGATAAAAAATTTCACGTTTAAAATGAACTGACGTGCAATAAACGCGAACGAAATTTACTACGGTATTTTACGACGAAACTTTACCCATATCTATAACCATCTAGGCGCAATTTATAGACAAAGTTTGGACGCTAATTGAAATCGTATGTAAGTTCAACATTTTTATATTAAAATAATGGATTTAAAATTTTTAAATTGGGTCGAAAATTCAGGGTCGTTACAATTAGAAAGTATTCCTAAATAGTTGCTGAAATGTTAGCAATTATTCTGCAGCAAAAACAAGGACCCACTTTATAATGAAACTTACACAGGGACCCGCTTTGCAATATTCTTCCGTTTTAAGGATGCGATCTAAATTTCCACTAAATTATACACTTCTAAGCTTAATTCTACATATACCATTTTATTTCCATTTACTGTTATATTAGATTCATTAGGTTTATAATACTCTCGCCTCTGTGCGTGAATCGTACCCATCTACTCCTTAGTGGATTAAAACCTAATAACTTATATATATGTAGCTATATGCCCAATGACCATATTGGTCCTAGGTACTACCCATAGTACCTTCCGTATCCTCCTCACAAAGGACTCCATCGTCTTTGTTCCATGGCGTTCTGTGACTACATCTATAAAGGACTGCCCCATGAGGCCTACAATATAGATGTTCTGTTGTTTACTATGAAAACGTAAAACAGTGTCCACACTAGTCTATAATAATGCTCGGACATCCATAATGTACCACCCAGTGCGTACCTTGAGAACTATACGTAATCGTTCTGTCTACTCCCTAAATCCCACCAACAAGGTCTATCTTGTACAGAACTCAGTCGGGGATTTTCTATATCTGTAAAGGATAGCTTCCTTAGGCCTACAATACAGATATTCTACTTGGTATGTCTCTTTTCTCATTGTGGCTATGGCCCCATGCAGCCACCCCTGAACTAATCGAAAGACCTCTAATGAGTTAAGTGGCCGTGCTCTACTGCAAACAATCTAACATCCAATTGGCGATGCCCCTCATCCAATGTCTCGACAGTGAAAGTATCATTAGACTGTTGGTTTAACTCTGATCTTTCCCGAACTCGCTCTTGGTTTTGATGCTGGCCGATATCCGCATGTGACTATCCTTTTGGGTCCTGCCTACTAAACTTACTTGCAAGTACTGGGACATACGAATATCCTGCTCCAAACACCAACCCCTCCTGACTGCTTACAATGGTCCTGCCATGCAAAAAGCAGTTAAGGCATACTCTTTTGATGGAACACCTATAGACCTGCCTCTAGAGGACCGCATCATTACGCCTACACTATAGGGCCATCCTAGAGAATCCTCACGTCCCATTGAAGTCTCGTACTTCCTTCTAGCCCAAAATAACTAAGTTGGACGTGCTTCTTCTGTGCTGAAATCTATGATGAACTGCTTTGTTAGGCTCTCCATCCTTTGGGCTGCTCCAAACGAATCTCACTCTTTCATTAGACCCTAAGTCTAATCTTTTATTTTGCATTTAGTTTACTTTTCTTATTCTGTTGGCTACTTATTTACCCTAATTAGCATAATCTTGTCCCAGCCTCACCTAACTGTTGTGAGAGCATCAATTCCTGACTGAAAGGGAATGCTGTTGGTATGAGCCACTTCTATTATCTTTCTTATTAACTCAATTTAAGTCTTAAGTTTATTAAAATAAGCCTCTTCTATTATTCCTGCTCTATTTGCTTATTAACTTAATTTAAGTCTTAAATAAGTCGTTCTGTTCTTTCTACTTAATTATAACCTATGTTATAATTTTACTTGTAATTGTCACTTTTATTTTCTTTTATAATCTGTATATAATTACAAGTGTCTCTTTTCTACTCTAGTCTGTCTTCTTTTATTATGATATTGAATTCTCTTAATTCTCTTATATTATATAATTTACTTATCATAATAACTATCTTATTTTATTGTCTGCACAGTAAATGCAGATCTAGGTTCATTACCGTTTATAACTTCTAATTTTATTCAATAATTAACTCAATTCCTTTAATTCTTTACTTTATCTTTTTCTATTTTAGGAAGTAGTTCTATTCTATTTGGTTGGTTACGAAAACTGTACTAATCCATTTCCATATTTTAATACTAAATTAAACAATAAGTCGTAACTGGGAGATATTTCTTTTATTATTTCTTTGCTTTTTGGATAGTGTAAAATACAGTGATTTCTCTATTTTACCCTAATTTCTTTTTTCTTTCTTTTATTCTTGCAGTTACGTTTATTGTTATCTTTTTAAATATTAAACTATAGAAATGTATCCTATTTTCTAAACCAACCAATTAATCTATCACTTACTCCCAAATCAATTTATTAGATTTTTCTCTAATTTATTACTACCGTTTTAGCATAATTTATTGCAGAATTCTTATTTTTCTTGCTTTATTCCATCTTTTCTTATTTTACATCTAATTTCCTAAAATCTAGTATTTTCCCATTTTAATCCATAATTGTGAATTCTCTTTTTTTTAACTATATCATTCGCGTAGAAAGGGAATAAAAAGAAGCTAGCGTTTAGGCTAAATTTTAACTTTAAAATAGATGTAAATAACTGTAAATTTCTTAAGTTTCAGCATAACTAATTGACAGAATCAATTAATTAAATACCGAATAAAATTATTTAACGGGAATCTAACGATAATATATCATAAACGTAAAAGATATATAATTAAATCCACTAACATGTCATCCTTAGCTTCAATCTCCATCCCTTTTAATTTGCTATGCTTTTCTCCATTTTCCCCCTTTTTCTTTCGTTGTAAATTCTCTGATTTGTTTGCGCAATTCTCTGATTTGCTTGTATGTATTTCCTTGCTTAATTTTTTTAGTTTGGGGAAAGATTTGATGGATAGAGGAGAAAAGAAGAGGGAGAAGAGAAGAAGAGTTTGCTGTGAATGATAGCAGTTGATTCAGAGAAAATAGTATGGGCCGAGGTTAAGTTACGTTCAATTTATAGGTGTAGTGAACAACTATGAACCATCCGATTAACCCTAAAAACAATCATCCCCATCATTTATTGATTTGTTTACGCTAGCTTATAGCGTATAATTATCCAATGTTATTCATTTATTCCTTTGTTATACGACCCTATTAATTCACGTTTCCTTCTAAATAAAATTCTCTCATTAATTATTCAATTAATTAGATCTTATATATATATATATATCCCATATTAATTGATTCTTATACGTTATAATTTCTTACCTATTTGAACACGTCAATTAATACCTCTATTAATTGAATGAATATAAAAGTTATACTTTTTAATTTATTCTTATTAACTTACCTTCATCATAAACCTAATTACTCCATTTGATGTTTGTACGCATTCCAATTCTTTTTTCTTTTTAACTTGAAAACAAATAATCCTATAATTTGCATTTTCTTCTAGCTAATTAATTTACATTATTAGCTATTGTAACAATGGCATATTATTTGATTAATTGACACCCATTTTAAAATGCTCAACTAATTGCCAATTAATTAATTGGCACGATTTCCCATCTTAATTGATATCCAAATAATTCCTATGTGCAACTAAATCACACATTTATTAGTTGTACGTATTAAACCCACCAATTCATTACTCAATTAATAGACATATAAGTTTCCCTCTTTTATTAATTGACGCTTACTTAATGTCTTTAATTAATTTCTTAATTAATTGATTGCATCAATTATAAATTAATATATGTATGTTATTATTTAATTTATTGGGGGAATTAATTTAAAGGACAAAGATTTGTATATTTTTTGCCTCAAGGACACAACCTCAATATTTTTACCATAAGGACAAACATTCTTCAAAAAATTATTCATAAGGACAAACATTTTCCAAAATTATTCATAAGGACAACAAAACTGCTACCAAGCTAAAAACTGCTACCGATAACTAAAAACTGATACCTAAAAACTGCTATCAATGGCTAAAAACTGATACCTAAAGAAACTTGTTCTTCAGGATAAAATATTGAAGGTCTGTCCTTGAGACAAAAACGCTGAGAAATTTTGTCCTTGACAATAATTTCCTGCAATTTATTCCCCACATACATTTTTTTTCCTCTTACATCTAATTCTCTTAATAATTTAAATTCATTACAAAAATAATAAATTTGTTACTATTTTTATAAATATCCTATGAATTAATTGCAAATGTTTATAATTTATAAAATTTTCATGTGACCAATTAATGTAAATCAATTTCCTCCAATAGCTGATTTGATTATATTGCCTGCTGATGTTAATTAATTAACTTTAATTACTGATATCCATTAATTTCCTTTATGATGGAAATGTTAAATAATTACCTTTTTGGCGCGCATCTATTTTAAAATTCAAATGCGTGTTATTTCTGGAATTTTATACGCACATATATTTATTTATAACAAATATATTTACGTACATTTACATGTATAATTATTTCCCAATACAAAACTTCGAACATCAATAACTTTTTCATACGAACTCCGTTTGAGATATATTACATATGTAAATTGATCAAAAAATCGCCACGAATATAATGGCATAAGTTTCAAGGCCATATTCTAAAAATTACAAAATTTTTTTTCACTATTCATCGTTATTTGATTATTTAATTATATAAAAATGCGAGGTGTTACAATTTGTTCTTTTCTTTTAGCTTTCTTTAGTTGTAAAACTGTTAGTTGTCTCTTATCAAAGGCACGCACAATATTATGAGTTTCTATTCATTTTCTGTGTTATTGTTTATGAATATGCGAATCGCTTATGTATATATGCATAGTAGAGAAGCAATATAAATATGAGAATCTCATAAAGACACTTAACTAAAAGTAAATGCAATATAAGACTAGAAGTTTAGAATAGTTGCAAATTTTAGCAAAGGACATGATAAAGTTGTTTTGATATCGTGGGTCATTGCTCATGTTACTTAAAAGCTAAATTTTTTAAATAAGAGATGTGTTGACATTTTTAAATAAAATGTCAAATTTTTGGGTAGAGGTTAGTTGTAGAATTTTAGAATTTCGTTTATGCGTTTAGCATATAACAAACTTCCGATTACGCTCAAATTATGGCTTGATTTATCAAAATTTTTGAGAAGGAAAATATTTTGAAAAATTTCCCCTTGAATTGAAAAGATCCCTTTTGAAAAAAAAGTTTTGTGTTTTTGTTATTTTTGACTCTTAAATTATTTTAGAGTTTTTGTTTAAAATTTTATTTCAAGGAAAAATGTGCGTCTAAATATTTTGTGATTTTATTTTCCAAATGATGTATAAATTTGAAAAGCGAGAAAGATTTTTGTGAAAACTTTGATTTTGAAGGCCACATGTTAGGCGTAGGGAAGGCAAATAGAGTTAGAATTTACAAATTTAGAGATGCATTAGGGTCAACGATGCGATAAATGCAAGCGATAACAAGGGAAAATATGTTTTGGCCTTGGAATTTCTATTTCCATACCTTTCTAGCGACGTGCGCAAGTCTATTTTTAGACTTAATTTCGTTTTAGAGGTTGAAAATAAACCTCCTTATGCGTTTTGTGCATGAAAAATTTGGAGTAAATCTGGGGCAGTGAAGAAATTTCCACTATACTACAGAAATAGGAAGATTATAGTTTGGTAAGAATGTTAAATTCTCCACCTAAATTCCTTTTTTTGGCTTGGAAGTAAAGTTTGGGATGCGATTTTTTGATGCATTAGATCATTGGATGGTAAGACATGGATGCAAAATTGGTTGCTTCATGCTTCTATTTGTAGGAGTATAGGGTTTTTGTTGAAAGGATTTTTCAACAAGCTACATACATGTAGAACTACCAGTATATATGTATTTTTTTACATCATGTTTTCAAAAATATTTTCAAAGGAAATGTATTCATATAGGAGGATCCGATTTAGAATCATTCTACATACATATTTTCTGTGGTAATACAGTAATACACTATGCAATTCTGCACGTTTGGTTGCAAAATTCATTATACACTCATTGGTTGTGTTGTTTAGGATAACTAGGAGCCAAAATCATGACTTAGTCATTGGTGAAATTTCGGGGATGATATTCTCTTTATGGAAGAAAGAATGTAACACCCCATAATTTGGCATTAATTATTTAATTAGATAGTTAGTTAATTAATTAGGCTCCGAAAATGGAATTTGTGCAAATGATGAAAGTTGACCACGAAACTTGCACTATTGCGTTTGTTGTGAAATTCTGAGAAAGTTTCATATTTGGAGTTTTGCGATCGGAGTCCAAATGAAGAAGTTACGGACGAAAAATGAATTCGGAACGAAAATAATTAAATAAGAAAAATTAAGTTTTATATTAATTGCCCGGGCCCACAGACCGACCCGTTATTGGGAACAGTCGATCCCAGTGGTCGACCGATGACCCAAGGGCAGTCAACCAGTGGCGACTAGGCGGTTCCAATAAACCTAGGCTGCAACGGCCCGGATTTAATATATTTCGATCTAACGGTTCTAGTTGATTCTAGCGCTTATAAATTCAGGCCAAGCCCTCTCCTCTCTTTTCATATTTTTATGAGACAGTAGCGAAGCTCTATCATTTCTTCTTCTCCACCGTCTTTATAAATTGTAAAGATAAGATATTTGTATCTATATTCATGTAAATCAGACAAGAGTAGGAATCTAATAAAAAGGAGAAGAGAAGAGAATCAACCACATGTATATTTAAGGCAATATATATATATACACACATATATATTTGTATCTATTTTCTTTCCCTATCCCAAATCTCTTCCTGGATCTATAATACCAATGTATTTATATACCTTTTAATACATATCTCTTTGATTAAAAAGGATTTGGAGATGAATAAAAGGCTCTACTTTAGATCTGGAGATTTTGATCGCTTATAAAGGTGAGTGGGAAATTTAATAGATTGTTATAATATGAAAATTATCCCATTGTCGTTTATTTGTTTTTATGCCTAATTGGATAGTTGTATATGAGTTGTAGGCAACGAATTGAATATGATCTTAATATAATAAATATCGCCCATATATTCTTGTTTATGAATTGATTTAGCATTGTATACAACCTGATCTGAAAATCAGTCCCAAAAGTATGAGTTTAGAATATTGATTTGAATGAAATTTATTCCAGATCTGAAATAGGTTGTATAACAATGTTATAAATTTGGATTATTACCCTAATCTTGTTAGAATATAAACTTTTCTATATTTGGAATTGTTGGAATTTAGTTCCGTTTAATATTTGTAAATTAGTTTGATTTTTTCCCTTTTATAAAGATACATCGTTTGATCTAACAAGGAATAGATGAAAATAGGAAGAGAAAGAGACGTGTAAAGTATGAATTCATTGTAGTTTACACCGTCTATTTCAATAATAAAAAGAAATGATTATTTCTTGTAATTTCAAACGATGTAACCTTTTATTTTAAAGTTAAATCTTTTGTTTTGGACTAATTTATGGAAATTATAGCGGATAATCTTTTTAGATATGATTCCAACAATTTAACATGGAAAATAATATTCTAGTGAGGATATATAACTAGAAAATATTTGATGAAAGTAAATATTTGTACGTAATTACCATACTTATAATAATTAGATAAAAAGCTGATAACGATGCTTGCCTGTAATATTCGCGTTTAGGACAATTAAATAATGGGAAAATAATTTAAAAGATTGTAACTCCAATAAATGGTAATAAATATGGGAGTTGCAATAAATTGATAGGATAAATGGATTAATGGGACTGATAAAAATGGAATAGATCAAAAAGTTACTAATTTGAAATTAGTAATCATACATAAATGTCTTAGGAAATGTCCGTTAGGATTCTATGAACAAATTGACATTTATGAGTATTAAGTAGGGATTTATGGGTAGATAAATATTTAAGGTAAATTTTATTACCTTAAATAAGAAAGGAAATTAGTAAGTTAAGTACAAAGTTTACCTAACATAATATAAATAATAACTTAGGATGGTTAATTGGACTTAGTGGGTTAGTGATGCGAGGCCAGTAAAGTCACTCGACAAAAGGCTGCCCTTCACTTTGAGGCTACCAACAGTCGGGTATACTTACTGCTGATGTGAGATATCACTAATTCTAGGACCCGTGACGACATGAAAGATTGGGCTTGCTTCTTAATTGGAAAGTATTAAACGGTCCAAATTTGGAATTAGGAGCAGTGAGTGATATCTCCATAAGTGGTCGTTTTTGATTTGAGGTCCTAAGTGGCTAAATGGTCCACCTCTCTCCTAATGGAGGTATAAAGCAACCTAGTGAGATTCCAAATAAATAAATAAGGATGTCTCTAAAAAGGGTTTACTTCAATGTTGAAGTCTTAAGTGGCTGAAGGGTCCACCTCCCAACCGAAAGAAGTAACCTAATAAGATGCCATATTTATAATTAAAGAGTGAGAGTAGATATCTCAGGAAGGGTTTGCTTTAGGTTTGGGGTCTTAAGTGATTGTAGGATCCTCCTTTTTCCTATAAAAGAAGTATTAAGTAGCCCAATGAGATCTCCAAGCAATGACAGCTAGATAATACCATTGAGGAGCATGCATTTGGAAATAGGTCTTAAATGACGGGGTCTTCCTATTTTCCACTTGGAAGTATTAAGTGGCTTTGTTAAGGCCATAATAATAATAGTACCATTTAGGAGCACACCTTGGGGATATGTCTTAAATGATTAGTTTTGCCTTAGTTAATGTCATAAATGACCAGAATCTTCCTATTTTCTAATAAAAGATATTAAATGGCTTGGGTAATGTTTATTACGTGGCTACGATTTTATTGGCGATAGATGTGATAATAGTTGGACATTAAATGTCAGAAGCCTTATATAGTAATTAGAGGTCTTGTAGCTAGGAGCCACCAACCATTGACAACATTATTAGGAAACCACCATAGGAATATGTCATAAATGATAGGTCTACCTTGATTAAGGTCTTAAATGGTAGAGACTACCTATTTCTCTTTTAAAACTATTATAGAAGCCTGCTTCATATTTAGAACTACTAAGTGGCTAATGAGTTTGGAAGTATTGGGTGGTTGATATGGTTTTATTAGTATTGTATACCTAGGGATGAGGTAAGTAAGTAATCATGTGTGCAATACAAGTTTAGATTAGAATTGCTAACCTTAATGGACATAACAATTAAATGGAAATCAATCGATATAAGTTTATGTTATGGACAGTTTATATAGTTTTCTAATCACCAAAACATTGTTCTGACCCCCTACTCATTACAACTTACATGATAGAATTTAGAGGAAGAGGTCACTTGAGTTGGATGTTCTTTTTTGTTGGCGAGTCTTCTTTCTCTTATGTTCGATGCTGATGTGACAATCTGCTATCCAAGGAATACCATTTATTCCAAGGTGGTAGTCATAGTCAATATTTTTATCCAATTATCGTTCCCCCTGTGAGTTTAGATTTAAATCAATCTCTGATAATACTCATGCTTATTTGCAGGTACCAAATCCAATGAGCTGTGCTTTGACAGACTTGGGTTTCGATTTTTGTCGAAATTTTGGCCTATGGAGGTACGGGTTGTTACAGGAGAGGAGTGAATAGTGTTTAATAACTTTGATGAATCTTTTTGAATTCTTTTAAGATTATAATTTAAACAATGCAAATTGACAATCACAGATGCAAACACAGACAGACATAAGTGTAGTAAAAGTAAAAAAGCAAAGAGCTGGAAAGATCACACTAGTATTTTTATATTGGTTCAGAGTTACCCTACATCCAGTCCCATATAATTTTTTGTACATATTTCTTTTCAAATATCAAAGTTTATATAAACTCGATTTCAAGGTTATAAGACACACCCTCCAGATTTTCTAAGCTCTGGGTACATTCACTGGATTCGGATGGGACAATAGCATATCCACTTGAATTCAAACGAGACACCAAGTACACCCACTTGATTCAGACGAGATACAAGCACACCCACTTAGATTTCAGGGACACAAAGCACACCCAAGGGTATTTCAATATGATTTGATAGAGTTTACAAAATCAATTTCTTGATCTTAAGTACAAATAATCCTATAACCTTTTGAATAGCACTTTGATCTTGATTTGAGTAACAAAGCTGAGAGAGATTAGAGAGTATATAGCAGAAAATCAAATCAATAGAGTTTGAATTTGATTCTAATTTAATTTGAGAAGATTTTGAGTAGAATTTCTTTTAGAAATCAAGAGAGTGAAAGAGGAGAGAAAATATGAGAAAGTAGTTAACCAAATTTCGTTGAGAGAACTCCTATTTATAGAGAAACGGTAGTTATGTTCATTCGTGAAGAGATATGATGAAAAGACACTTCCATTCAAGAGTTTTGAGAATATCAGACTATATGTCGACATATGGGTACTATATATGTCGACATATCCTTTACAAATTTGAAAATTACTTAATAAATTTGTTCTAAAAGTATTAAGGTTAGTAAAATATTTTGATACTTTGTAAAATCATTTAAGCATAGTTTATACACATTTTAATCATAATAAAACTTAAGAAATCTTTATAGAATTATTTTGAAATATTTTAATATAAAGGATTTAAATATAAATAATATATACAAAAACAATATGTATAAAGTATAAGTGAATATATATTAAAATCAAAGTATTACCGAATGTCAAAAATATACTTTTGAATACCATACCATTTAGAAAATATAAAACCAAAAACTATATCTAAATGTAATAAATTAAAAAAATATTAAAATATAAATGCTTAAAAACTTAATTACTCAAAATATAATAAAGTTGTTTATAAAAGAAGTTTAAAAATCATTTGTAAACTATTTTGAAAAGATGTTTGAAAAATTATTTTAAATACAAGGATTCTTTAAAATCATTTTTGAAAACCAGGATGTTTGAGAATTATTTAAAATCAGAGAATATATTTTAAAAACCTTTTGGAAAATGAAGAGAGATCAAAGAAGTGCTACCAGGTCTTTAGCAAAATAATCTATGACACTATAGCTTATCTTGATATTTGAATCTTCAAAATCATAAGTCTTCGATCTTTGACGCTTGAATCTCTGTATTAGCCACTTGAATATGCTCTTGATACTATAAATCTTCTTAATCAACACATGTCTAATATCCTACACTATATACTATATATATCTCGATAGAAACATCAGTATTTATATTTTTATAATGTCATATGGTTGTTGTCATCAGAACCAATGCCTAAGGTACTAACAATCTACCCTTTTTGATGATGACCACCACGTATATAAAATATGATATAACTCCCATTGAGTTACAAAACTCCTCCTTAATCTATGCTTAGATATTTTATATATTTCTTCCCCTTCGTTATCAAAAAATATATAACCAAAACTCACCCTAACTAAAGAACTATATAATATATAAAAGTGATACATAAGAGTGATAATACATAGTTAATCAATCCAATCCAATATATAGTCAAACCAATCAAAAGTCAATACAATTCAATCCAATCATAAGTCAAGCAAATCAGTCTAAACCAAGTCTAATCCTAAATAAGTTTATACACACTAATTCATAATTCTTATCTTAGTGTTATATGTTATTATACAAACTTAAATCAAATATTATTTATATTTAAAAACAAAGCAATTAACTTAAACTCCCTAGGAACTTCTACCCAACCATCAGAACCAAAAATTGAATCTGCTTTGATGGCATCACAATCTTCATTGTCTTTGTTGATGGCACAATCTGGATTGTTGGTTTGCTCATTTTTTATTAGGGAAGAAGTCATCCATTGAATAACATCAAAATGATTTTCTTGTTCTTTTATCATCTGCATTTGACTCAATTCTAAGTGTCTTTGATTTCTAAGGATAAAAGTAAGAATATTCTTGAATGGTTGAAGGGTTTGTTCAAGATTCTCACACAATTTTTGGTGCGGAGAAGTCATATTAGAAAAATTAAGTTTATAAGTGGGAAGGGAGAAGAAATAGAATGGAAAATAATGTTTATCTGGAGTGAATAGGTTTATATAGGGGTGAAAAGTCATTTAAAAAAGTTGAATAGATGGTAGTTATTTTAATTTGAATTTGAATTTTTTTGTAATCTGCTCATTATATGTCGACATATAGGATATACATATGTCGACATATGTATCATATTTTGCAAAATCATCTTATTTGTTATATCTTTGTAATTAGCCTAAACAATTGCATTTTTATGACTTTCCAGAGACTAATAACAATGTATAACTGCAAGGAACAAAATTTCATTGATAACCGAATGAGTACATGAAATTTAAATGTAAACATAAAAGATACAGTGATTAAAACTAGAACAACTCAAACTAAAAGCAAGAAAATCATAGGAATACAACTAGGAAGAAGTAGATGAAGATGAGGACTTCCCACTAATTTTGCAAATAATCTTTCCAGAGTACTTGCCTACTTTGTTAGAAAGAGAAGTGAATGATTTCTTCTTAAGCTTCTTTTGGTTATTAAGAAGCTTCACTTGATTTTTGAGAATTTCCTTTGTAGATGGACGAGATGGCTTTTCGAAACTCTCCAAAGAAGTGTCTTCCTCCTCTTCTTATTCTTCATCCTCCTCCACATCCATTTATCCTTCTTCCTCTTCCTATTCTTCTCTAATTTCATGCTCTTCTTCCCAAGCCAATCTTACTTCCTTCTCCAAAAGAGTTTTATAAGGCTCAAAGATGGGTGAGATGTGTGTGAGAGAGATGTTGGCCTTGTCGAAGATTTTTCGAGGAATGGTTTTCTCTCCTCTTAGGTCAACACCAAAATATGCGAATATTATAGTTAGATACACACCGTGAAAGAGTGTATTATCGTGCCTAGAGATATTCTTAAGAAAGAATTCATCCAAAATAACTTGTGTTCAATTTATGTCATAATGACCATAAATTGCAAAAAGTGCTTTGAAATTCTTTTGAGTCGGGTTATTATAATTTTCCATCCTTGAAGTTATGCTTTATTGCAAAATGAGACTCAAAATTGTTGCTTTAGGATGTAAATTCTTATTGTAAACTCAAAATCATCATCACTTTCAAAAATATCATGAATAATTTCACGATTTTGATTTTCAATTTTAAAAGTCGAAAGGTCCATTCCACTAGATTTACATTTGAGAATGTTACCTAAAATTTCACAATTCAAGACAATTTGAGTGCCTTTGACATTACTCCAAACTTCACCTTCATTTCCTTCATAAAACTTTCCTTTCAAATTAGCATCAAAATTTTTTTTACTAAATTTGGAAAACACATAAAATCATTTTGGGAAGCATCAATCAAACTAAGAATTCCAAATTGATTACAAAGATCATAAAAATCATAAGAAGGAAAATCATCAAATATGGCGAATCTTCCGAAAGAGACTTTTTTGAAAGAAACATATTCCGTATAGGCTTCTATGGCCTCTTTGTCATGAAAAAGACAGCCTTTGGTTTTCTTAGAAAGCCTTATGGTTTTTGGAGTGTTTCTTAAGGAAAACATTGATGAATTGTTTGAATAGATAAGAGAGATAATGGATTTTTGAATTTTGAAAATGAGAGTGAAATTAATAGATGGAGATAGAATAATTAAGTAAAGAATCAACATACATGTTTTCTGGTCAAGAGACACCTTTTTAGCACATTGGAGTTTGTGCAAAGGTGGACGGAATTTCAAATTTTGAATTTGAAATGAAAATTCAAAATTCTGGTTTCTACGTATATTTCGACATATGATAAGTGAGTATGTCGACATATAGTCGTTATTCTCCAAAATTTGGAGGTGAAAGAATTATTCCTATTTACTTATATATATCTATATATCCTATAATTATTACTAATCTATATACTTAGTAAATAATTTAAAAATTATTTTAAATATATATTTTGTATTATTTTTATTTAATATTATATTCTATTAAACTAATTTTATAAAATTTTCTTATATATATATATATTATATTCATCCAATATTATTAATCTAAGAGTCATTCCTAGCAATCAAAAGCAACCAAAAACTTCATTTCGAAAATTCAAAGTTTAAATTTTAAATCCATGCCTGTTATCGTTCCATTTCTTCAATCTTTTCTGAATTTAATTGATAATCATTGTGAAGCACATATTGGCATCTTCTGTCTCTGTTTTATTATCACTTAAGGAAGTACTTGAATCGTCTAATGTTGAAGTATAAGCCCTTTTCTGTTTTCTAGACGAATCAGTTTTTGATGAGATTTTCGATTTCTCTGGTTCTGGACACTCTCGGCATATTGCCAAATTTATTGCAATTAAAGCATCTAATAGCATTCCACTTCCTGGTTCTTTGCTATCATTTCGCCCAAGATTTTTCATTTTTCTATATTTTAGGAATTTTCTAAAATTTTTGGTCATGGAAGCAATTTCCTCATCATCGTCGTTGTCTAAATCCAGATCATCTATTGTTGCATTGAAAGCAATGGGTTTCTTTTCTATTGCCTTGTTTTCTCTCTTGCCCTACATTTGTGCTTCATTTGACATTAAATTACCAATTAACTCTTTAATTTTCAGAGTGGTGAGTCATTAGCCTCTTCAATTGCAAGAGTCTTTTGGTCCCACTCACGAGTAAGTAAACTGAGGATTTTCCTAACTTGATCCTCTTCAGAAAAACTTTTACCCAATGCAATTAGTGGATATATATACTATATCTTGAAATCTACTATACATATCTAATATGGACTCATTTGGACTCATTTTAAATATTTGAAACTAAGTAGTTAACATAAAGATTTTGGTCTGTTTGGCTTTACCAGTATGCTAATGTGTAATTTGTCGTGTTCTCCATATTTCATATGCAGACTTACAAATAGACACTCTAATGAATTCATTTTTATCTAATGTACAAAACAAAATATTTTTGGCATTATAGTTACTTTGTGCAAGTGCCTTTTGCTCAGTAGTCAATTGTGAAAAGTTAGCCTAAGGCCCAACGTACTCATTCTGTCTGACATTTCAAATATTTAGACCAGTTGATTGTAAATAGATTTTCACTCTATATGACCAATATGTGTAATTACTGCCATTAAAAAGTGGGGGTCTAGCAATAGATTGTCCTTCGACATAGGTGTTACTAACAAGTGAACTAACAGTGTTACTTATAGTGTTACTTACAGTGTTGTTAGCCATTTAAACTTTTGAAAAATCAAAATTATGAATACTTTGTAAACCAATGCTCTGATACTAAATGTTAGTTTGTGGAAGTAAGGATCTTAAGGCTAATTAACACCAGAGTAGGGTGAATAGTGTTTAATAACTTTGATGAATCCTTTTGTATTCTTTTAAAATTGTAATTTAAACAATGCAAATTAACAATCACAGATGCAACATAGACAGATATAAATGCAGTAAAAGTAAAATGTAAATAGTTGGAGAGATCATATCAAGATTTTTATACTGGTTTGGAGTTACCTTACATCCACTCCCGTACAATTTCTTGTACAGAATTATTTTCAAAAATCAAAGTTTATACAATCTCTATTTCAAGGCTACGAGACATACCCTCCAGATGTTTCAATCTCTAGGTACACTCACTGGATTTAGAGGGGACACCAACACATCCACTTGGATTCAAACGGGACACAAAGCACACTAATTTGATTCAAATGGGACACAAGCACAACCACTTGGATTTCAAGGACACTAAGCATACCCAAGAGTATTTGAATATGATTTGATAGAGTTTACAAAATCAATTTCTTGATCTTGAGTACAAATAATCCTATAACCTCTTGAATAACACTTTGATCTTGACTTGAGTGACAAAGATCAAAGAGATGGGAGAATATACAATAGAGAATCAAATCAATAGAGTTGGATTTAATTCCGATTGACTTTGATTAGATTTTGAGTAGAATTGCTTTTAGAAATCAAGAGAGTGAAAGAGGAGAGAAAATATGAAAAAGTAGTTAACCAAAATTCGTTGAGCGAACTACTATTTATAGAGAAACAATAGTCATGTCCATTCGTGAAGAGATATGACAAAAAGACTCTTCCATTCAAAATTTGAATTTTGAAAATATCGGACTGTATGTCGACATATGGGTACTATATATGTCGACATATCCTTTGCGAATTTGAAAATTACTTAATAAAAATTGTTTTGAAAATATTAAGTTTTGTAAAATATTTTGATATTTTATAAAATCATCTAAGCATTGTTTGTACACATTTTAATCATAATAAAACTTAAGAAAACTTTATAAAATTATTTTGAAATATTTTAATATAAATAATTTAAATATAAATATTATATACAATGTTAACCCACCTTTTGGCAAGGCCGTAAACATGCGGATTTAAATAAATCGACTGCTCGTTTGTCGAGACTGGAATACGATGGGTTTGAGCCAATTGGATGGATAGACAATCGATCATGGGTGGTTCGGTGTGGGTCGCTCGATCAAGGTGGCTCGGTCATACATGGCTTGGTCGAGGAGAGGAGATCATGCATGGTTCGGTCATGGTGTGAAAGTTAAGGCAGGTCGGCCAGATATGGTTCGACATTGGTGGTTTGGCACGAGTGGCTCGGCCTAAGTGGGTCGGTAGATATGGATCGGTGGTGAACTGGGTCATCATTTCTAGATCGGTCGAGTTAGAGCCGATCGACATGGAAGGGAATGGATCGGGTCGGCATCCCTGGATCGGCGTGAATGGAGGGATTGGCAGTAAGTGGATCGGCAAAAAGTGGGTCGATAAAAGTGAGAGGCTGTGGTGGTTCGGTTTGGATGGGATCGGCCTCGGAGGGATTAGTTCGTGTGGGTCGGCCTGTGGTGGTTCGGCAAGTATGGGGTCGGTACAATCTTGCTACAGGTTATGGAACGAACTACTTCAAGTCAAACATAGGGCTACTTCGGGCCAATGATAGGTTTACTCCGGGTGGGCAGAGACAACAAGGAGTCGGTATATTGAAGGATGGGATTAAGTCTTGGAGGGCCCGGATCACTCAGGAAGCCCGGTAACCCAGATTTTGCCTATAAATACAGCAGGCCGGGCTTCAGGAAATGGATGTTCATTCTGTTTCCCTTCGTCTTCTATACGAAGGCTGCTCTGCCATTGTTGTTCTAAAAACTCTGGGTTGTAACTATAATTGTTTCTGACATCAATAAAAAAGGAAAATTCTGGAGTGGACGTAGGCCAGAGTCAGCCAAACCACTATAAATCCTCTGTTATTATTACTTTCCTTTTAATATTTACTATTCTTCATATTTATACTCTCTACATACATTCTATCTGTGATCTGTGACTGTTGGTTGGTGCTTTCATCTGGATTTAGGTGTTAGTGACCAATTTTGGCGCTAACATACAAAAATAATATATATATAAAGTATAAGTGAATATATATAAATATCAAAGTATTAATGAATGTCAAAAGATATACTTCTGAATACCATACCATTTAGAAATATAAAACCAAAAACTATATCTAAATATAATAAATTAAAAGTATATTAAAATATAAAATACTTAAAAACTTAATTACTCAAAATATAATAAACTTGTTTATAAAAAGAAGTTATAAAATAATTTGAAAAATAATTTGAAAAGATGTTTCAAAAATCATTTTGAAAATAGGGATTCTTTAAAAATCATTTTTAAAAACTAGGATATTTGAAAATCATTTAACATCAGAGAATAGATATTAAAAACCTTAGGAAAAATAAAGAGAGATCAAAGAAGTGTTACCAGGGCTTTAACAAAATTATCTATGTGTAACGACCCACTTTTCTGAACAGTTTAAGCAGACAAGCAACCATACATGATCCACTCAAATTGAATAGAAAGGCGGATTATTAGGGAAAATAAAGAAGGAAGAAGACAAGAAGAAACTCAATAACACAAAATCTCATAGCGGAATGAATAATCTATAATGTACAACAAATCTTTACACGAAACAAACTGTAATATATGTATATACAGACATCAATTAGAGTATACTTACCTATTTCAGCCCGGACAGTTATAATAACCAATCCTCACAATTGCTAATAAGTACAACAATGAATGCAGTGGAAAAATAACCATATACGTGAATACGTTTCTAGGCCTCCAACTCGTCTCCTAAAGCTCTAAAGCATCCAAAGAAATCCGTAAACATACTCGGTCTAACTCGAGCAGTATAATAAAATAACACCAAGTCAGTCTGGAAAACCAACATGAGAAAACACACCCAATTGGATTTTAAAGTTATAGAAAACCATTGAAATCAAAAGTATCTCATAAGACCACGCCGTACATAAACACAAAATGGTTTTTACCTTATGATAACCAAACCATTTCATATGAAATTATCTGATATTATAATAGTGTCTAAGATACAAATACTTATTAATCATAGCCGAAATTGTTACATTAATTAAATTCCAGCATAAAAGGCATACAACTAAAACTGTAAAGGCACGTATTTGGAAATGGATTCCATAAAATGACTGGGCTACTGGGATACCGCCCGTCATGTGCATCTCTAAATAAAATAACACCAAGGTCGAACCTATCGACCCCTACCAACACAGAACCAACCTACCCTTTACTGGATAGTACCGAATATGATCATCCCTTGGTAAATGGGCCCCGAAGCATACAAATGATAGATGATATCGACTCTAGATAGGAATGATCATACCCTACTTGGGAGCGACCCAAATTAGTCCAATCGCATCTCCCCTATTTTAGTTACTTTCGGTTGATGGGGCTTGATGCTACGTTTACCTTTTATATAGCATTTTCCACTTGGAATGCCAACACTGCCCTCCAGGCAACAATGCAATATCAGTATTCATCCCTACAAGTTCATTCTAGGGTTGAACGAAACGCTTGGGAGCTCCATCTTCAATTCCATCATCTTCAAGATGTCCTCACTTCGAAACGTTTGAGTTGGATCAAAGTGGTTTTCAGATAACATATCTGATCCCAGTCTCTTTGAAACAACATTCAATGGTTTTCGGTAAACTCAACCTCGGTTCTTTAGGAAATAAACAGTCAAAGATAAGAGCGGAGATCACCACCTAACCGTTAGTGGATGGATTTCCTTATCATTTTTCATAGGAGAACGAAATGAGATTTATACGCATAGCACAGCATCATCGGAGATGACTACGCCATATAACTTACGTATTTCTCCTAGATATTTCCAAAGTTACGTTTTGGACCCATATTCGATAATCGGTATTTAACTATGAAATGAACAAACAACATCCAAATCAGGGATTTATTTCAAATAGAAAAAACCAATATTGGTTAAGCACGTAAGCGACCACTAGCCTCCTTAATTAATATTTTCATTAATTAATATCACTTTGTAATAATTGTATCAAGATCCTTTTACAAAGATATACATATATAAATAAATACATACATATATACATACATACATACATATATATCCACAAATCTGTATATTTCAATACGTGGAAAAATATCCATATACTTATCTCAACGGTGTAAGTATATCCACCAAACTCTAAGGAACATTCCCTTTTTATACAATTCTAAATCATTTATAAATTCTGTTATAAATTTCTAAAACCATTTATAAACTATTTTATAAATCTCAGGAACCATCTATAAAACTCTTTTATACATTACAAAAATCATTTATGACCGCTTTATAAATCCATAAAACCTTTTATAAACTTCCTTTATAAATCTATAAACCCATTTCTAAAATTCTTTTATAAATATCTAACCATTTATAAAGCTCTTTTACCTTGTAAAAATCTTCTTTTAATCCCCTTTAGCCATTTTATAAAACTTCCATTATAAAACCCAAGACCATTATAAAACTCTATTTATAAATCTCGAACATTTATAAATAAATAATAATCATTTACTTTAAACACTATTATACAATAATAGTTATTTATAATAAACCTTATAAATAAATAAATAACAAATATTAACCTTTAAACGCCTTAAAATAATAAAAATAATAATTTCAGAGACATTATTAATAAAACACTAATAATTAATTTTGTATATTATTATAAATAATAATGTTTAATTTCTAAAATAGTATTGATAAATCATTATTAGTAATTCCAAGCCATATTTATTATTTAAATAATTTGTGACGCCCCACCTCTATGCTCACAATAACAAAGGGTATTAAAAGAAATACTGTCTGTTATTACGAAGAATAAGGCTGGATAGGAGCGGCCATCCGCAGTTAGGCCTTATACTAGTATTGGTTATCTCGATAGGGGTAGTATATATATATATTTCATCCCTTCGTTTATTTACTCCCATCGACATATCCAATTCCAGTATAAAACAAACTACGATGGTTCATAATAGTTTAGGACACATATATAATAATAACACAGATAAACTAAATGCGAAACACAGATAATATAAAATCTCATATATATATAACTGAAGTCAGTTACAATACATGTGATACAATACATATGATACAACTACAACTGTCGACACTGGAAGTTACATATACAAGTACATTATTGTAAATAATATACATGAATACATATCATCCTATACTATGACAACGACTACTCCAAAAGATATGAAGAGACTTCATAGCTCAAGCAGCAACCCAAAGCAAGATATCAACAACCTGAAATAACTCGGTCTGACCCGAGTATTAATTCAAAAGAAAATAATACACGGGTCAGTCTAATTCAAACTCAGTTATTAATGCACGGAAGCAGTAATAATTAAATAATCAATAGGCGACTGTCACAATAAATCTCGTATATCCAACCCTTCAATAAAAGAATCGGATAACGGTAGATATAACACGAAACATTGTTAAACAACAAATCAGCAAATTCAAATCATCAACAAAGATAAATAAAAAGGATTATCAATAAAGATAATTTAGAAAACAACAGAATTGCTTAAACAGCAATTAACAGCAAGTGGCCAAAGTAAAACCCAAGCCAATGAAACAGCAAAAAAACAACGAAATCTAATTATCGATACGATAATTAGAGAACACATAATCTAATTATCTAGTAGATAATTAGATAGCAGCAAAATAATCAAATTAAACCAATACAGTAACACAGCAACTACATGAAATAATTATCCAAACTGCTTCAAATGGTCAAGACAGCTACAATGAAGCTGTAGTACTCCAAACAACTAATCGACACAAATCAAATCAAATTGAATCAGTGGCTAAAAACAAAGTGATCAAGAAACATCAGCAACATTGAAAATATGATATCAAGTCAATGCAGCAACATCAAGCAGAAAATGCGCAGAGTTAGGGTATGCAGATAGAACCCAAATATAGATTCAACTATGCATGCATACACACATACAAGTGTATATACGCACACATATTAATCCACACAAGTATATACACACTGCAAATATAAGTGCAGACAACTACAAAATCGGGTCAGGATGCCCGTTCGAACAAATCGTGTCAAAGCCAGCAATTGAAATGCAAACTGACTCGATGGCTCAACAACAACAATACACACACACACACAAATGAAAGCAGCCGTATACATGTTCGAACAAAGCACAGCTCAAGGCAATGCTACGAGTCGAGTACGCTACGGGATAAACACAAATGGCCAGAGTCGAGCACAAAAATGGAACAAAGTCTAGAAATCAAATTAACTTCAAATGGCCAAAGTCGAACGAAATCAACATCGTTTAAATAAAATCAAATGTAACATTTTCCAACCAAAGCCGCTAGTCAATCAAGTGTTCAAAACCGTGTGAATTGAAAAAGTCAGAAGAATCACTAAAGCTCGAATTAGATGTGAGTGAAAATTTCACTCACCTTAGTTTCAAAGAGCACGAATCCATCAACCGAAATCCCCATTTTTCTCTTCGGAAATCAAAAGCCCTAGTTTCACAGAACGAACAAATAGAAGCAGCCGAGCGCACTCGAAGAGACATTGATCAACAGAGCAAGGCGCAAAATCGCCAATTCAATCGAAATACATAAGTCGGCACTAAGCCCTAATTTGGAACGAACGAGAACGAACACAGGAAGCCGCCATTTTTCTTCTCGTTTGCTTTGAAAATGGGCTAGCGATCAAATGAACGTAGGAACCAGTATCAACATTGGATAAGTAGCACGGTCCAAAAAATAAAACATGGGCCAAGATTCAACTTTTAAAGCCCACCAACACTTAACAAATCTATAAAAGAATATCACCGATTAAAACGCCCATCAGCAATTAACCAGTAGATTTAATCGCCTAATGATGATTATAAATTAGTGCAAAACCCCGGGTTGTTACATAATTAATCTTCAAAATGTTAACATTTTGATAAATAACCTTAAAACAATATTAATTATAAATAAATAGCTTTAAAATAATATTAAACATAAATAAGTAACTTTAAAAAATTCTTAATGACTTAGAAAGGCAGATAATAAAGTTGGAGTAAAATAGAAATTAAATCCTTAAACAAAATATTTCTAAAACCCAATTTCAGATTTAAAATTGTTTCTTTCCTCAAAATCAATTCCAACCCCAAATGGCAATTTACAATAATTAAAAAATACTAATTTAAGGCCAATAGCAACCAAACGATCAACCAATATTGATATAGATTTTGTATCACTACAGGGTTTAGGTTTCAAACATATGGCAATGTCATAACCAAAAGTGTCAAATAATCAGGTTTAATATCCAATAATTCATATGACAACAATACTGTTGAAATTAAAATCAATAATGATGAGGAATCCTGTTAGATCCCTCCAACCTTCTTCCCTACATAACAACTCATATATATCAGCATATATATATATATATATATATATATATATATATATACACACACACATGTAAATAAAATCAACAGTGGCGAGGAATCCTATTGGATCCCTCCAACTTGTCCCCCTCCATCAAAAACAATATATAATTATATAATTATATAATATGGGTCATCCGCTACTAGGTGGGTATATAAAAAGGGTCATCCGCTCTAGGGACGAGAATAAATCCAAACCAGCTGATAAAACAGTAAAAATCATCCAAACACTCAATTAACGATTTTTATCAACTATATAATATTACTGGTTAACCAAAAAGGTGAATTTAACTCACATTTATTCAAGTTATCGTAGAGGCATTCTAGTTTGGATTAAAATCAAACAGGTATTCAATTTTAATCCAAATTCCCACTAGCTCCAAATTATTCCAATCCAACTCCATAACGAAGATTTCGCTGATACGAACGCAATGCAACTCATCGCATTCAAATCCAACCTCGTATGAAAAGTTATACAATTTATAAGATTTAAAAAATTAAATAATTAATTTTCTTCCTTAATTATAATCATTAGAAGGTTAATTACCCTTCCTACATTCTCATACTCACGCTTGTTCGTTCCAGGCTTATAAAAACACTCAACCGCGTTTGCTGCCGCCGTTCATCTTGCCTACCGTCGCAAAGACTTCACCCCAGCACGCGCCGACCTCCCTTGCCCCACGACCCCACAGCGCCGCCCCAAAGCATCATCGTTCATGTGAAAACTGAACCCATTACTGCCATGAATGCAGTAGTTTCGAGGCCACTGTGCTCCTCCATTTTCAATTGCCACGTTGATTACACTCATCTCATCATCGCCGACATTTTCCTAGGTGAAGCTGAAGCCTAACGATGCTTGGATTGGTCCCGACGAATGTTAGTCGTTGGATTGGAGGAGTTTAATTTTGAAAATTTGGCAAACTGCTTTCTCCGATTTGAACCTAATTTTATAAAAGGGAAGATAGTATGTGTAACGACCAGCTATTTCGTGCCATTCGCATCCGCACATGTCGGACTTGAATTGCTCAAAATATCAGATTGTTAATTTATATTTGGCAAAACTCAGCATATACAGTAAATAAATCAATAATAGAATCACAGACACAGAGTAATATAACAATAAGCAGTGGAATAGATAAATAGTAGTTCATGAAGCTACTATATAAACAACAGTGTTTGAAATAAAATACAACAGAATATCTCAATTACAATGTAGTCTCGAATACAAACAGATGACAAGACTGAACAAAACAATTGGATAGCTGAAGCTGAATAGATATAGATGGATCTCCAAGTGAAGCTCCAATCTCCAAAGGTGAGTCTCGAATGTTGTGACACTCAGTCCGACCCGCGCGTAAAGCAAAACACAAAACACTCGAGTCAAGATTAACATTCTTCTGTTAATAAATTCAACTCAAGTGAAATGTCAACTGAAATACAAGTAACTTAAAGGATGTTTGGGATTTCCATCCTCCAAGGATCCGTGGAACTATCTACTATGTAGTAATATACTCTATTATAGAATGTCTATAGTAAAGTAAGAGTATTAAAATAGTGTTAAGGCGTTACCCATATCCCCCTTAACACATTTTATATATTCCCATAGTCTATATAGTACCGTCACTCCCCCCGTAAACTGGAGGGCTATCAGAGGGCACTCCATAGGTATGGTACAAACCAAACTCGTAGAAGGCGCGATAGGGCATGCGACAAGGCACTCGAGGCAATGCCAGGGTAGATATACTGTTTGCGTATCCGGACTAGTGGTAACGCATAGCAGCTACTACCGCCCACCTCGTGACACACTCCCAAATCAAAGGGTGCACCCAATCAAATCACAAAAGCAATAGAATGGTATCGAAGAAATGTGTCCGATCGGAGGAATGAACTCACTTGGCCCGGCGTGGCTCCTGTTTTAGCTGCATCAAGCTGACCCACGGGAGTCAGGGTCACGTCATACCATATAGAATCGTCACCAAACCATCCTACTTCATTTTTGGAATCTCCACCATGTACATAGTTGTTAAAGTGGTTTTCGGTATTGGCAGAGAGTATGACAATATCCGATCCCGGTCTCTTTAACAACCAACCGTTATTATAACACCACGGTCATTTCATTTAAAATCATACTTCAAAACCAAAATATCATATCTATTTCAAAACCATATCAATACGATATCATTATTCACTTAAAATGATATTCATTTCCAAAATCATAACACTTTCCAAAAATTATAACACTTCTGAAATTATACCATTTTTGAAACCAAAACACTTAGGAATCATAACACTTGGAAATCATAATACTTTCCACTCAAACAGTTTAGATATAGAAAATAATATATGTAATAAAATAGATTATAAAAATATTAAAATAGTTTATATAATAAAATAGTTTATATAATAAAATAGTTTATATAATAAAATAGTTGTATATTAAAATAGTTTTATATTAAAAATATTTTATATAAAAAATAATTCATAAAGTAAAATATTTTTATATATTAAAATACTTTATATAAAAATAAAAATAGTTTCCTCAAATTTCACAAATCGATTCAAATCAACTCGAATTCCAAAATTCAATTTAATTTAATCTCAATTCGCCAATTTCAATTCAGTTCAAAACCATTTAAAATTTATGTAACGACCCGTATTTTTACGGATCGAAAAGTTTGTCAAAATCTGGAATTTTAGTGTTGTTAAGCCATTTCAGATTTTAGGCAAAATATGGCTAAGTCCTAAGTCGTTCACGACTTAGTATAGGTCGTAAGTCGTATACGACTTAGGAGATAGGAGCGACCTAAAGGTTTTGGTGAGTTAAGTGTTAGGTCGGCAGGGCGGGTTAGCGACCTAAGGAACTGACCGACTTAAGGAGATGGCGACTCAAGGGTAGGCAGACCTAGTGGAGTTAGCGACCTAGTGGTTACCGGGTTAGCATAGTTAGGTCGGCAACGACCTAGAGGAGCTGGGGTAGTAGGTTAGCGACTTAGTAGAGTGAGCGACCTATGGGATTGACCGACCTAAGAAATAAGCTAGTTAGCGACTTAGTAGTTAAGTCGTTGGACGACTTAAGGAGTTAAGTCGTACGAGTTAAGAGTTAAGTCGCTAGGAGATAGGTCGCGAGATTGTTGAGTCGCGTAAGTTTTAGGTCGCGTGCCAGCGTTGTTGAGTCGTTGGGGCGCGCTAAGTCGTAAGTCGCTAAGTCGCGCATAGGCTAAGTCGTTAAGTCGAAGACTATTATGTCGCGCGCTATGTTAAGTCGGAGACCCAGTTGAGTCGTAAGTCGTAGGACTGCTAAGTCGTATAGGAGCAGGTGTTAAGTCGCAACCGACTTAGGGGTTAGCTGCTAAGTCTTATGTCGTAAGTTCACTAAGTCGTAGTCTGTTAGGTTGGAGGCTTTGTTAAGTCGGAGGTGTCTTAGGTCGTAAGTCGGAGACGACTTAGGAGATAGTCGAGTTACGACTTAGTGGATTTTCAGCTATAAATAGGAAGGGTTTTTCTCACTTTTTGGGATCCGGATTTCGAAGCGACGAAGTGCTGCCATTTTGAGAGCTCGACTTCTACACTTCTTCACTTCTTTTCTCCACTCTAATCTAGTGCTTCCATCCATCCAAGTTGAAGATCAAATTGAAGATTCAAGAGCTTAGATTGAAGATCTACATCCATTGAAGTGAGATTTCATCGTTTGAAGCGAATTCGTGATAGATCAAGCTTGATACTTTGCTATCCAGATCTGAACCGTGTTGATTTGGGTTTGTTTTGGTGATTTGGTGAGTGGTGATTATCTCTCACACGGATCCAAAGGAGTATATCGGATTGTTGGCTCGATTTGGTGTTAAAATAGTGATTTCCATGCATTTTCTTCATCCTAAGTGTAGATCCATGTAGATCCATTGTTCATAATGATTTGACAACCATTTTACTAAGTGTTAACCTATGCAAGTTCATTCATCAAGATTGTAGAGATACTTCTTATGATTCCATGCATGTTAGACTTTCAACTCTTTAATTACGAAAATGCCATTATTGTTATAATTATCTACTTAGATCATATTTGAATGCTTGATTGCTTGGATTAATGTTTGGTTTGATTGATTGTTATGAATTAGATGATTGATGGTTTGATTTAGACCGAAGATGATTCAAAAGCTAGGAGAAAGGCTCTTGAATTGGGTAAGCTGCTCGTGGCATATGTAGCGGGATGATGAAGCTCTTATGCGTAGATTTGATGATGTGATGTTGAGATGAGGCATTGCGAGGATGTGATGAAGCGAGGCAATCATGTGATGAAGACTTGGTCTAATCCAGACGGGATCATTCCAAGCATGTTGATAACTCGGTGATATGATTCGAGTTGAGGATAATGAATGGATATGAGAATAGTCGTCGAGGAGGATGACTAGGAGGCTTGGATAGCATCGTTGTTGAAGGTTCTAGCATGCTCTAAGCAAGAGTACGTTTGGGCAGATTCGATAGTCCCAACGGTCAACTGTTGATGGTCGAGTACTCTGGGCAGATTCGATAGTCCTAGGCACGGGCTGCGACGACGTGCGGGAGTTATGTCTAGAACCGGGGTTTCCATTAGCCCTTGACGGACGGCTGAAAGAATGTGCCGGTCATTCAATTAACGGTGATATCGAAGCAATGATAACAGTGATAGCTAGAGTTATGGATGTTTGGTTGTATCGTCATTCGGACTCAAGAGTGGTATTTTCTGGGTGCTTATCTGATTTAGGCCTTGGTACTTGGAAAACATCGCCCTTGACTCGAATGATTATTACTTTACTTTAAATTGTATGCTCTGCTATGTTGCTTCTGCTTAGTGTGTGTCTGGGGGCTATCACTGTAGAAAGAGGTGGAGTGGGAGGGTTGTATTCCTATTCCTTTTCCTTTATGCTCTTTTGGTATGTTGTTAGTTAATTTACTGCTCACTAAGACTGTTGTCTGTCTCAAGGCTTTATGTTTTAATTCTTATTGCCTTGGGCTGTTCGTCCATTTTTGGGACGGGCAGACTAGGTAGCAGGTGACAGGTGCTGTTCTCTTCTCACGATGCTGATATCGAAAACGAGCTGGAGGGTTGCATATTATCTTCTTATTATATGTACTGGATGTTCCGCTGTTTTGTATTCTCTGAGTGTTATGTAGTGAGGCTTGATGTATTGGCTATTTGGATGCTTGTATTCAACTATTATGGAGTTTTATATGATGTCATTTTGTTCTGTAAAGCTTCACTATACATATGTTCTATTGTATTTTGTCCATGCGCTGTGAGTAATACGATAGATTCTGTTGTTTTAATCTACCCTGACAATCGTCCATGGTCGCCTGGCACACTTTACAGCGCACTATCTCTAGATTCGGTGCAGGGGTCATGGGCGGTCGTCACATTTGGTATCAGAGCCAGGTTAATCGATTTTACCCAACGCTCGCTGACGTAACTACGTATGAGAGACGTAATTGTATTTTGATGGATGAATACTATATATAATATAGTAGCTTAGTAGAGTTTGAGTCCTTTATGCAGTTGTTTCTCTAGATGTTCTAATCATTCCTTTTTATAGATATTGAGAATGAGTCGAAGAGGGAGACCAGCTGCTAGGGAACGCCGAGCTACTGAAGGGACTGCTGATTATGCAGCTATGTTCGAAGCTATGATGACTTTGATCATGAGAAGGATACCCATTCCGGGGGCAGCAGTAGATGTTGGAGTTCAAGTCCAAACTCCGAAACCAGTGGATTTTGCTAAGTTGTGCAAGGATTATACTGCTCTTGGAGGAAAGGTTTTCTTGGGAACAGAATCAACTATCGAAGTCCAGAGATGGATAGATGCTTGTAGAAGGATCTTTGGTGATTTGGGAATTGATGATGCAACTAAGAGGAAGTTGGCATCAAGGCAGCTTCAAGGGAGAGCCTCTGATTGGTGGAACTCTATTACCATCAATACTGCGGAGGAAGAGATTACTTGGGAGCAATTCCAAGCTAGATTTGAAGCTAAGTTCATTTCTATAGCTCATAAGTCTGTTCTGTTCAAGAAGTTTGTGGAGCTCAAGCAAGGTGGAAGATCAGTCCTTGAGTATGTTTCTGAGTTTGAAGCTTTGTCCAAGTATCCCCGGTCATATATTGAATCTGCATATCAGAAGAATGAGAAGTTTGTGACAGGCTTGGACAGTTATCTTGGGAGGCAGTTGGTGGATCATTTGGATGATTCATTTGAGAAGCTTGTGGAGAAAGCTCTCAGGCATGAGAGTCTGTTTCCTAAGGAAGGATCTGTTGTTGCTGTGACCAGGGAAGAGTCTAAACCCCAGCAGGGTGGAAACAAGAAGAGGAAGCAGCAGCAGCAGAAGGGTAAGGATGGCCAGAAGAAGCCGAAAGGCGAGGTGACTTGCTACAATTGTCAGCAGAAGGGCCATTTCTCGAAGGATTGTAAGAATCCGAAGGTGCCGATGAAGTGTCACAACTGTGACAAGACGGGGCATTTCAGGAAGAATTGTCCAGAACCGAGGAGGGACAAGCATATTGTGCAAGCTTATGCTTTGGGAGCTGTTCCGTCATCTTCGAAAGCTCCTACCGCTGAAGAGAAGGGAAAGAGTGTGGTGGTTCAAGGTACTCTTTTCTTATGTGGTGTTCCAGTTAGAGTTCTGTTTGATACTGGGGCGTCGCATTCGTTTGTTTGTAGTGAACTTGTAGGCCGGTTAGGTTTGGAACCGGATATTGTTGATAGGCCATTGGTTGTGACTAATCCAGTTGGGGGTTCGTCTTGTTTGTGTATGTTATGCCGTGGTCTAGTTGTATCGAGTCATGGTTGCTCTTTTGTTTGTGATTGCTTTGTTCTGAACTTTGCGGGGTTTGGAATTATTTTGGGTATGGACTGGCTTAGGAGGTATGCGGCAAAGGTTGATTGCGAGAGGTTGGAAGTGACAGTCGAGAATGTGGAGGGGCGAAAGGTTGTGATACGATGTAAGCATGAAGAAGGCGTCTTCATGAGCTTCATGTATTTGCTGGTTGTTCCACGGGATGGACTGTCATCAGTGCCAATCGCTAATGGATTCGAGGATGTCTTTGACGAAGTCAAAGGGTTGCCGCCGCATAGAGAGATCGAGTTTCGTATAGATCTAGTTGAAGGAGCCAGACCTGTTGTGATGCCTCTTAGGCGGATGGCGCCTAGGGAACAGCAGGAGTTGAGGGTGCAAGTTGATGATCTTTTGCAGAAAGGATTCATTCGGCGTAGTGTGTCCGAGTGGGGTGCACCAGTTGTGTTTGCAACCAAGGCAGATGGGTCATTGAGATTGTGTGTGGATTATCGTGAGCTGAATAAGGTGACTAAGAAGAACAAGTATCCATTGCCGAGAATAGATGACTTGTTTGATCAGCTTCACGAAGCTAAGGTGTTTTCCCAGATGGATTTGGCAACAGGATTTCACCAGTTGAGAGTAGCTAAGGATAGTGTGCCGAAGACTGCTTTTCGGACACCATCGGGTTTCTTTGAGTGGCTGGTAATGCCGTTTGGATTGACTAACGCGCCAGCATATTTTGTGGATCTTATGAATAGAGTGTTCAGAGATCAGTTGAACAAGTTCGTACTTGTGTTCGTGGATGATATTCTGATTTATTCCAGAATGGAAGAAGAGCATAAGACGCACTTGCGTATTGTTTTGGAAATCTTGCGGAAACATCAGCTAAAGGCTAAGTTTTCGAAGTGTCACTTCTGGAAGAGTGAAGTGAGGTTCTTAGGCCATGTGATTTCTGGAAATGGAATAGCGGTTGATCCCGCTAAGGTGGCAACAATCCAGGATTGGGTTAGACCTAAGAATGCATCTGATGTGAGAAGTTTTCTTAGATTAGCAGGATATTATCGACGGTTTATCAAAGACTTCTCCAAGGTAGCTGCACCGTTAACAGGATTGACGAAAAAGAACCAAGTGTTCAGTTGGGATGCTAAGTGTGAGCAAGCTTTCGGAATCCTGAAAGAGCGATTGACAAGTGCTCCTGTTTTGACTATTCCAAGTGGGAATGATGAGATGGTGGTTTACACCGACGCATGTGGTACTGGACTTGGAGCAGTACTGATGCAGAGGGATAAAGTTGTTGCGTATGCCAGTCGACAACTGAAGCCGCATGAAAGGAATTACCCGACTCATGATTTGGAGTTAGCGGCAATTGTTTTTGCTCTGAAGATGTGGAGACATTATCTATTGGGAGTTCGATTTGAGTTGTTTACCGATCATAAGTCGTTGAAGTATCTTTTCTCCCAAAAGGATTTGAATCTTCGGCAGCAACGTTGGCTAGAGTTTTTGGCATCATATGATTTCGGTATAGCTTATACTCCGGGAAAAGGTAACGCAGTGGCAGATGCGTTAAGTCGAAGACATGCAGGATTGGGAGCCATGTTTTCAGAATGGAAGAATCTCGAGTATCTAGCTGGATTTGACTTCAGGCCCAGATGCGAATTGGAACCTGAGATGTTGGCAAACTTATCGATAAGACCCACTCTTGTGGAAAGGATTGGCGAGGGCCAAAAGCGAGATGATAAGCTTGTCAGGATTATCCGTGATTTGGAATCTGGATTGGATCCAGAAAAGGATAAAGGATTCGAGGTCGATCGAGAGGGTTGGCTTCGGAAGCAAGGACGACTAGTTGTTCCCGATACAGATGAATTGAGGAGTGAGGTTCTGAAGGAAAGTCATCACTCGAAGTTGACAATTCATCCAGGTGGAAATAAGATGTATCGGGATATGAAGAGAACCTACTACTGGGAAGGCATGAAGAAGGATGTTGGAAATTTTATTTCCAAGTGTATGAACTGCCAGTTGGTTAAAGCTGAACAGAAGAAGCCAAGTGGATTACTACAGCCATTAGAAGTTCCTACATGGAAGTGGGAGCAGGTATCGATGGATTTTATTGATGGATTGCCTAGAACCAGAACGGGAAATGAAGGGATTTGGGTCATTGTAGATCGTCTGACTAAGAGTGCACGATTTATTCCTGTTCGATCGACTAGGACTGCATCAAAGTTGGCTGAGTTGTATGTTAAGTGGATAGTTCGATTCCATGGTATTCCGAAGAGTATAGTGAGCGATCGAGACCCATTGTTCACTAGTGGATTTTGGAAGAGCTTCCAGGAAGTTTTGGGAACCGAGTTGTGTTTGAGTACAGCTTATCACCCTCAAACAGATGGTCAGACCGAGAGAGTCAACCGAGTTTTGGAAGATCTTCTTAGAGCATGTGTTTTGGACTTCGGAGGATCATGGGAAGATCACCTTCATTTGGTAGAGTTTTCATACAACAACAGTTACCTGTCAAGCATTGGTATGGCACCGTATGAGGCATTGTATGGAAGACCGTGTAGCTCTCCGACATGTTGGTTGGAAACTGGAGAAAAGCTGATGCTTGGGCCAGAGATGATTCGACAGACTTCAGATTGTATAGAGATCATTCGGCAACGAATGAAGGCAGCCCAAGACCGTCAGAAAAGTTATGCCGATAAGCGTCGTAAGGATTTGGAGTTCGACATTGGTGATATGGTTTTTGTGAAGATTTCTCCACTGAAGAATGTTATCCGATTCGGGAAGAAAGGAAAATTAACTCCGAGATTTGTTGGACCATTCCCAATCATCGAGCGAATTGGAAAGCTCGCCTATAGATTGAAGTTACCTGAGAAGATGTCGAGTGTGCACAATGTTTTTCATGTATCATATCTACGGAAGTATGTGCACGACTCAAATACTGTGGTTTCTGCTGATAGCTGTGAAGATTTCGAAGTTGATCCAGTCGATAGAAGACCTCATAAGCCTCTTCGTGTTGTTGAAACTAACACGAAACAGCTTAGGAGGAAGGTAGTTAAGTTGCTCAAGATACAATGGAGTGATGATGATAACGACTGTACGTGGGAGGTGGAAGAGAGGATGAAGGCAGCTCATCCTGAACTCTTCAAGGTATGGCCCTAAGGTGTCGTGTCATCTCACGATATTGTAACTTGTTCTAGTGTTAGAATTCTGTACGCTAAGCTAGAATTGGATGCATGGTTTGTTGATTTTTATGGTTGGTAGGCGTACAGAATAGTCTTTGATTGCTTTGTTTGTTTGGAATTTCGGGGGCGAAATTCCTAAGGGGGAGAGAATGTAACGACCCGTATTTTTACGGATCGAAAAGTTTGTCAAAATCTGGAATTTTAGTGTTGTTAAGCCATTTTAGATTTTAGGCAAAATATGGCTAAGTCCTAAGTCATTCACGACTTAGTATAGGTCGTAAGTCGTATACGACTTAGGAGATAGGAGCGACCTAAAGGTTTTGGTGAGTTAAGTGTTAGGTCGGCAGGGCGGGTTAGCGACCTAAGGAACTGACCGACTTAAGGAGATGGCGACTCAAGGGTAGGCAGACCTAGTGGAGTTAGCGACCTAGTGGTTACCGGGTTAGCATAGTTAGGTCGACAACGACCTAGAGGAGCTGGGGTAGCAGGTTAGCGACTTAGTAGAGTGAGCGACCTATGGGATTGACCGACCTAAGAAATAAGCTAGTTAGCGACTTAGTAGTTAAGTCGTTGGACGACTTAAGGAGTTAATTCGTACGAGTTAAGAGTTAAGTCGCTAGGAGATAGGTCGCGAGATTGTTGAGTCGCGTAAGTTTTAGGTCGCGTGCCGGCGTTGTTGAGTCGTTGGGGCGCGCTAAGTCGTAAGTCGCTAAGTCGCGCATAGGCTAAGTCGTTAAGTCGAAGACTATTATGTCGCGCGCTATGTTAAGTCGGAGACCCAGTTGAGTCGTAAGTCGTAGGACTGCTAAGTCGTATAGGAGCAGGAGTTAAGTCGCAACCGACTTAGGGGTTAGCTGCTAAGTCTTATGTCGTAAGTTCACTAAGTCGTAGTCTGTTAGGTTGGAGGCTTTGTTAAGTCGGAGGTGTCTTAGGTCGTAAGTCGGAGACGACTTAGGAGATAGCCGAGTTACGACTTAGTGGATTTTCAGCTATAAATAGGAAGGGTTTTTCTCACTTTTTGGGATCCGGATTTCGAAGCGACGAAGTGCTGCCATTTTGAGAGCTCGACTTCTACACTTCTTCACTTCTTTTCTCCACTCTAATCTAGTGCTTCCATCCATCCAAGTTGAAGATCAAATTGAAGATTCAAGAGCTTAGATTGAAGATCGACATCCATTGAAGTGAGATTTCATCGTTTGAAGCGAATTCGTGATAGATCAAGCTTGATCCTTTGCTGTCCAGATCTGAAGCGTGTTGATTTGGGTTTGTTTTGGTGATTTGGTGAGTGGTGATTATCTCTCACACGGATCCAAAGGAGTATATCGGATTGTTGGCTCGATTTGGTGTTAAAATAGTGATTTCCATGCATTTTCTTCATCCTAAGTGTAGATCCATTGTTCATAATGATTTGACAACCATTTTACTAAGTGTTAACCTATGCAAGTTCATTCATCAAGATTGTAGAGATATTTCTTATGATTCCATGCATGTTAGACTTTCAACTCTTTAATTACGAAAATGCCATTATTGTTATAATTATCTACTTAGATCATATTTGAATGCTTGATTGCTTGGATTAATGTTTGGTTTGATTGATTGTTATGAATTAGATGATTGATGGTTTGATTTAGACCGAAGATGATTCAAAAGCTAGGAGAAAGGCTCTTGAATTGGGTAAGCTGCTCGTGGCATATGTAGCGGGATGATGAAGCTCTTATGCGTATATTTGATGATGTGATGTTGAGATGAGGCTTTGCGAGGATGTGATGAAGCGAGGCAATCATGTGATGAAGACTTGGTCTAATCTAGACGGGATCATTCCAAGCATGTTGATAACTCGGTGATATGATTCGAGTTGAGGATAATGAATGGATATGAGAATAGTCGTCGAGGAGGATGACTAGGAGGCTTGGATAGCATCGTTGTTGAAGGTTCTAGCATGCTCTAAGCAAGAGTACGTTTGGGCAGATTCGATAGTCCCAATGGCCAACTGTTGATGGTCGAGTACTCTTGGCAGATTTGATAGTCCTAGGCACGGGCTGCGGCGACGTGCGGGAGTTATGTCTAGAACCGGGGTTTCCATTAGCCCTTGACGGACGGCTGAAAGAATGTGCCGGTCATTCAATTAACGGTGATATCGAAGCAATGATAACAGTGATAGCCAGAGTTATGGATGTTTGGTTGTATCGTCATTCGGACTCAAGAGCGGTATTTTCTGGGTGCTTATCTGATTTAGGCCTTGGTACTTGGAAAACATCGCCCTTGACTCGAATGATTATTACTTTACTTTAAATTGTATGCTCTGCTATGTTGCTTCTGCTTAGTGTGTGTCTGGGGGCTATCACTGTAGAAAGAGGTGGAGTGGGAGGGTTGTATTCCTATTCCTTTTCCTTTATGCTCTTTTGGTATGTTGTTAGTTAATTTACTGCTCACTAAGACTGTTGTCTGACTCAAGGCTTTATGTTTTAATTCTTATTGCCTTGGGCTGTTCGTCCATTTTTGGGACGGGCAGACTAGGTAGCAGGTGACAGGTGCTGTTCTCTTCTCACGATGCTGATATCGAAGACGAGCTGGAGGGTTGCATATTATCTTCTTATTATATGTATTGGATGTTCCGCTGTTTTGTATTCTCTGAGTGTTATGTAGTGAGGCTTGATGTATTGGCTATTTGGATGCTTGTATTCAACTATTATGGAGTTTTATATGATGTCATTTTGTTCTGTAAAGCTTCACTATACATATGTTCTATTGTATTTTGTCCATGCGCTGTGAGTAATACGATAGATTCTGTTGTTTTAATCTACCCTGACAATCGTCCATGGTCGCCTGACACACTTTACAGCGCACTATTTCTAGATTCGGTGCAGGGGTCATGGGCGGTCGTCACAATTTATATCGATTTCAAATACATATATAAACTACAATTTAAAACCATTTCAATTTCAATAGATTTCAAAGCTTAAATTCACTTATATTTCAAATTCAACTTTACCATTATTTAATATTGAAATTTCACTTAGTCAATCCAATATCATTTAAATAAAACCTTAAATTACAACTTATATAAACTATATATTCCCTTCAATTTATTTACTTGAAATATTCCTTTTATCACTTTAAATCAAAATCAAGTTATAAATCATATCTTTAAAATCTCAAATTTAATAAGTTTTAAATCGGTTTTATTTAAGTAAAATTCAAATTAATTTCAAATTAATTTCTATTTCTCTTTCCAACTTAATTTATTAAAATTATAATAAAATCTATATTAAAATATAATATCTTAAAATCAATATTTATTAAAACCACATATATTTCTTTTCAAAACCTTGGAAATCATTTTCAAAATATATATATAGACCAACGGTGTATGTATATAATTTTCTATCCTATGGTCAAGTGATACAGATATTTATCATTTCAATCTGCAATTTAAATATCTACGGGTATATATCTTTTCAACCCGCAATCCCAAATTGAATTCAATGAAAATCGCTTGGGTTTATCATTTCAACCCATAACGATTTTCTCCTATTCTACAATATCGTTCGGGTATGTATCATTTCAACCCATAGGGAATTCTATACTACCAGGGAACTAGCGGAGTGAGAACAGTGATGATAAAAATATAACATATCAATAACAGGCATATATAATCAATAACAGATAAAATATAAATAACAGATCATGGTGTCAGATGTCACAGGTGAATAGTTACGAATAATGGCATATCATATACATCAATTATATAATTAACAGTTCAATTTAGCAGCATATTTCAATTGTCGTTTCAATTGAAATCAAATTTAATAAATATAAGAACGTTAATCGTGAGTGATTGCTCACCTTTCGAGGCTAGAGAAGACATGACAACACACGGGATAAATCACGAATTCGATAATCGATCGATCTAAACAACGAATCTCAAATGAAGAAGCTGACACAAATTTGACAAGAGAAGCTGATAGATAGAAATCGACGAGAACAAATCAAATCAACTTGATATAACAGAATATATATATTGTTATTATTATTATTAAAATCAATATTAAATTTAAAACACTGTTAATAAAATAAATATAAATATATATATTATTTCAAATCCTTACATTTTAAACACCTTTTAAATTAAATATATATACATTTCAAACTCATTGCTTTAAATTAAACACATATATAGTATATTTAGAAATCAAACTCAAGTGTACATATGTGTAGTAGACATATATATAATACTAAAATTTTATACAAATAGATAATATACAATACTAATATGGTTTGTACACACATATCAAGTAAAATTAACAACAGATAACATAATACAATTATAAGCTTGTACATATATACAAAATCATTTACAGTTTATAAACCTTTATGTAACCGATAATATAGAAATACTAATATACATATTATATATACAGACTCACATATATGCAACTAACACAGCCTATATAAACTATCCTATGCAAAACAATATATATATAAACCTTTGATAAAAGACGCAAAATTACATATGCAATATATAAAATATGTATAATTTACATATATATTTATATATATATTAAACTAGTATCTTTTGTATGTATAAACCTTTAAACAAAATGGTCAGTAACTTAATAAGGTAATATGTATAATACTTTTTATAATAAAATATACTAACATATAGAAATTAACATGTCTTAACTAATCTGCATATAATGATATATATAGTCTAACATATTATACCTACGTACCTTCTTAAATATATATATATAAGAGGAGAAATTAAGCTGCAAATTATATATAACTTTATATTTTGCTCTCTGGAATGAAACTTAAATCTTAAAATATACTTTCCATAAGCAAAACCGAAATGAAGGAAAAACAATCAAGCAACAAAATAATATGCAGCTTATAGAAGATTATATATACCTACTATATAATATACCCAAAAGCTTGCGTCTGGCGTTGCGGGGAAAAGCACGAGAGCTATGGCTTGGCAAAATGGTTCAGAGGGTGGAAACAAGGGTAGCTGGGGTTAAGTGGGTGGCTGCAGATTCATAGGCTATGGGTGACGCACTCAAGCATATATGGTAGGGTGGAGGTGGAGGGGAATTAGCAGGCGGAGTGAGTCATTCTTGGTTGGAGCCATGGCAGGGTGGCAGTGGCGGAGATGGGGTGTAGAGACGGAGAGGGGAAAAGAAAGATGGTTGCATGGCCGGCAAGGGAAATGGGGTTGGAGAAGGAGGATTCTGGGCAGTGGTAGGGTGTTCGAGCGGAGCACGGTAATGGACGTGGCGGTTCTAGGTGAGGCGATGAAGATGTGGGTAGGTGGAGAGAATCTGGAGCTTGGATGTACAGATAAATATAAATTATATATATCATCATCATCTAGTTGTAATTTAGTTCCGTATTTTTTTCCCCAAAAGTTGAATAGAAACAAGGAAGGAGAAGTGGATGAAGAGAAAAAAAAGAAACTGAGAGAGAGTGAATAGGAAATATATTATAACCTATATATCACTTTATTAAACTGACAGAGGGAAGAATACGAAGAGAGAGGGTGAAATGGATTATACCGACAAATAAAGCAAACAGTGGATGAATAAATACAGAGGGAAAGAAATGGAAACGTCATCCATCTTTTCAGCGAATAATTAAAGCAATTTATTGCTTGTTTCGGTTGCACATTTCAAATTTGAAAAGGACAGGGAAGTTAAAAGTCACAATTTATGGTACCGTTACAATGAACTGTTTAATCGCTTCGTCGCGTATCGGACCTCAAAATACAAAGATGAATATACTGCGGAGATCAGCACGATGAGGCGAATAGAACGGTATAAAGATATTAGCGATACGACTTTCCTATCAAAAGTCGATATTCGGTACTGAAAATGATGCTTCTTTGCCGAAAATAAGATAAACGGAGCAATAGCAGTCCAAATTTGATGAAACGAAATATGACGTCTCGCTCAGAAGATGATCTACAAATTTATTATGTAAAAATATTCAAGTTTGAAAAACATTTTATTATCATCTAATACTAACTGATTTAAATTGAAATAAAATTACACAATAAAATAAACTTCCATATTATCTGATGAAATTTTACCATTTGCTATATTTATACAGACGTATTCCATATATCAAATTTTAAATTCAAAATTTAATTATTTAAAATTTCATAAAATTCCAGTTAATTACGTAAATAAAACAATTAAAATTTATGGGTCGTTACAGTATGGGCAATGACGTGCAAGCATGAGTATGGGTATGGGTAAAGTTATGGTGAATATATATTTTATATTCAAAATATCTAGCTCGATGCACTCAAAAATCTCGAACCCCAAATTAGATGGTCGCTTGGCATTTCATATGTATTACCCCTATTCTGAACATAATGGAACTAGTCTCAAGGCCTAATTCGATCATATACAGAAGTTAGCTTTTAAAATTGAATTATATTAATTTAATTTCTTAATTTAATTTCTTTAATCAATTTCCACGCGTTTCGAGCTCGCACGACCCAGTAATACATCTGATCGCCATGAAATTTAACGGTATATTATTATTCTTTATTACGGATCCAATGAAACTGGTTTCATCAAAATCTGAGACAATGTCCCAAAAGGTTATTTTCACATGTTGATTAAAACGATTATTATAAAACAAGTTTGATTGTATTTAAATTCAAATTCAAAAGTTTACTATCTCTATTCTTATCCAAGTAGAATTTAAACCAATTTTCGAAATAATTTTCATTTACATAAAATCCAAGATTTAATTATTAAAACAATTTCAAATATTCAAATAACCATTAATTGAAAATTCAAGTTATTTAACTTGTAGAATTAACTTTTCAATATTCAAAATCAATTAAATATTCCAAATTCAAATGATTGAAATTCTGGGACATTACATTCTCCCCCTTAAAAGGATTTCGTCCTCGAAATTTCCAAGGTAAGAAAATGTCCCAAACCCATTAACTTTTCAAAACCAATTAGTTGAAATAGATTACCAAATTCTGTTAAGCCTTTAACCTTCCAAAATCAATTAGTTGAAACTTTGTTATCACCTTTTTCTAAGTCTTTAAGTTCAGCAATAATTACTAATTAATACATTCCAAGTTATAACATAAAAATCAAATTTTAGTTACCAAAATTTCTATAAATTCTAAAAAAATTTCTAACGCCTTAAATTTATGGAAAATTTCGCCAACATCTCCTTTGCGTGGTTTGATGGGAAAAATTTACAATATATATAACCATAAATATACATCTCATCTTTAAGGAAGAGGCATCCCATAGGAAAAAATATATAAAAATACGGTATGTAATCCGAGATGTGTACCTTTTATTAGCATTAGCGAGCATATACAATCAATATAATGCGAAAGTGAGCTCCAAACGCGAACCACACGCCATCCGCATCTACTAATCACTCAACAGTCAATAAGAACAAGTATAGGGAAAATAATGTCAATATATAACATAGACTATACAATAACCACATGCAAATGTAGCAAGAGAAACCATCAAAAAAATAATACCCATTCAATTAATTCATAATCATTTCAATTTACATTTTTCAATTCAACATTTAATTTATCAAAGCCCATATGATGTACATATACCATCCACGTAAAACCATACCCGATCGCTCGCTCGATCACACAATCTCACCTTGGACTGGTATTATTCACACGACCACTCTAATGAGGACTCAGATCCGGTTCCTTGATTAGAAACCACCATTCTCCTTGCATAGCCATATACTATGATAGAGAACTCTAGAATCAATCAAAAATTTGTAGCCGTGTTTGCCATTGAGATTCGAGTGAAAAATTCTAACTCGGACCAATGTAAATCATCTCGAAATCATATACTCGAATCTGGATCAAACATCTATGCGAATAAAACAATATACGTACAACTTACGTATTTATTTCAATTGGTTTCTCCTTATTTAGATTCTTTTATTTACATTCATTTATTCATAATCATTATTCACATTACTTTATTCACATTCATCTATTACTTAGTATCTTTCTTTCAATAGTAATATCACTTAAGAACCATTCCATCAATTTTCTTAAGTTTTTTTTTTGAAAATGGGTAAACTTTATTACTCAGCCCAACTAGCACTGGTCGGCCCGACCCAAAGCATACAATAAAGTTTATAAAATACACATTAATCAATGCAACGGAAGATAAGTAATAAACAAAAGAGAAACTGCTTCGTCTTCCATCAAAGCTATCACGGGGGAATCCATGGCCTCAACAACTGAATCTCAGTATTTCTTACTTCTAGTCCCAGCTTCTTCAATGTCTCTGATTCAGCACTTGATAGATCTGTAAGTTTCCCAACTCTTTTCATAATGATTCGAGCATCCCTTTTAATCAACTCATTAATTTGCTGACCATTTTTCCAATTGTTCTGAAATATGCGTCTGTTTCTTTCCCTCCAAACATGCCAAACTGTGGTAGTCAACAGAATGGAAGCCATTTTCCCTATCAAGCTTTTGGATTTCCAACTTCGGGCCAGGTAATTTGCGATGTCACTGATACTGTAATCTTGATAATTGCAATTTATTACAGCTTTTTGATTATCCCATATTTGTCTTGTAACTGGACAGTGAAAAAATAAATGATTATGAGTTTCTTCCTCCTTCTTACACAAAACACAGATCGATTCTTGTAGAATCCCCCACTTTTTGAGCCTATCCTTTGTAGGAAGTCTGTTTAGAAGAGCTTTATAGGTAGTCTGCGACATTTTTGGTGTGCTTGCTCTATTCCAAACAATTTGTGCCCATTCAATTTCATTATTTCTCTCCCTCAGATGATCCCAGGCTGTTTTCAAGCTAAACTCTTTATTAGTAGGTTGCCAGGTCCAAATATCTGATTCTTCATTATAGATTGTGACACTTTTAATTTCCTGATTGATTTGGGTAGCTGGAGAATCCGGGGGGAAGTACCAGGCCTCTCCTCGAATAATTTCCTCTACCTTAAAGTCTCTACACCCATAAGCATTGTAACTATCCCAACCAAGCTTGTTTATAACACTTTCATTGTTCAGCCAGGGATCAAACCAAAAACTCGTGCATTTACCATCAGTAATTTTCCTATTAACTAGATTTTTAAGATCACCTCTAGCTCTTAGGATGGTTTTCCAAGTACCTGAGGAATTAGAATCCTCTCTCTGAATCCAGAAATTGTCTTTTAGATACTTATTTCTCATCCAGGTAGCCCAAAACCCTTTGCCTTTTAAAATTTTCCAAGCAAGTTTAGTAGCATAAGCCTTTTTTAAATCTCTGAGATTTTTTAGACCCACTCCTCCTTCCATTTTGGGTTTGCATAGTGTTTGATATGATATTTTATGAATCCCCCCTCTCCATATGAAGTTAGCACAGACACTTTCAATTTTCTCAATAGACACTTTCAATTTTCTCAATTTTCTTAAGTTTATAATAAAGATTTTATACAACCACTTCTCATGTTTATTTTCATTACAACTTAAACTCATATTCAATTCTATCAAATGACACTCCAAAACCATATACAATTTATTTACACTTAATTTGAATTTCATTTTGTAACTCAATTTAATATCCATTTCATTAATTCATTACAAATACAATTCAATTTCATTTAACTCATTTCACTAATTCACTTCACTTAACTTTACTTGAGTCGAATTTCTTTTCAAAATTCATTCTATTTAATTTAACTTAAGTTAAATTTTACTTCATAGTCAAATTTTCAAAATTTATATTCTATAAATTAAAAAAAAATTTAACTTACAAATTCTCAAAATTTATAAGTTGTAAAACTTATTTTCTCATATTTTCATAACATACTTAAATTAAAATTATCAGAGTTTAAACACCATGTTCTAATTCTAATTTATTTTGAAACAATACTATAATTAATTTCTTTGTATTTTAAATCATACTTTTGAATTTTAAATCAAAAATAGTTTTATTAAAACAAAATCCAAATGGTAGCAATCCATCACTTAGAAACTCGAAAATGAACGCCGATGATACTGCAGTCATCACCAGAATATTTCCCTGCGACTGAAGTGAGTTCAGTGCAATCTATTTCCTTTAAAACCTTTTAATTTCAAATTTAAAATATTTTCTTTCAAAAATATTTTCCAAATAAATATATTATTATTCTTCCAAAACATTGAAAAATAATTTCCAAAATCAACGGGTTTTAAATTCTCAAATTCTCAGCTTTTAAATCCTTTTTTATTTAAAATCATATTTATAAAATATATGTAATTTCACTTTTGTTATATTAAACCATTTCTTAATTGTTTATGTTAGTTTACATTATAATAATAACCACTTTTATTAGAATACAAACAACAAATGATAATAATCAAATATTATCATTCTCTAACACCCAAACACACCATATATGTTATAATAATTTTGAAAAAATTATTTCCTTATATAGAAAATATAATCAAAGTAAATTTATTTCAATTACCCAATTTCAAAATAATATTATGTCGAATTGTTCTGTTCAAGTGTTTAGAGATCCCTATCAATAACGTTAACTACCCATATAAAGCAGAATCCATAAGCAACTCAATAGATCAACCAACACAATATAAAACATTTTATATCACTGACAAATATTTGCTTATATATATACACTCAAACTCATTCTAGGGTGCTACTGACCCTATCTATATGAGTTCCTTACCAAAGCCAAGGTTCTCGCTTAACCTTCAGCTCTAATACCACGTTTTAATGACCCACTTTTCCGAAAAGTTCAAGCGGACAATCAACCACAAATGATCCACTCAAATTGAATGGAAAGGCGGATAGTTAGGGAAAAGAAAGAAGGAAGAAGGCAAAAAGAAACTCAACAACACCAAATATCACAGACGAACGAATAATCTATAATATACAACAAATCTTTACCCAAAACAAACTGTAATATATGTATCTATAGATATCAATCAAAGTATACTAACCTATTTCAGCCTGGACACCTATCTTCAATATTGCTGATAAGTACAATAATGAATGCAGCGAAAAAATAACCATATACGTGAATACGTCTATGGGCCTCCAGCTCATCTCCTGAACACAGATGGTTTTTACCTTATGATAACCAAACCATCTCATATGAAATTATCTGATATTATAATAGTGTCTAAGATAAAAATACTTATTAATCATAACCGAAATTTTTATATTAATTAAATTCTAGCATAATAGGTATACAACTAAAACCATAAAGGCACATATTTGAAGATGGCTTCCATACAGTAATTGGGCTACTGGGGTACAGGTCGTCATGGTGCATCTCTAGATAAAATAACACCAAGGCGAACCTATCAACCTCTGCCAACATAGAACCAACCTACCCTTTACTAGATAGTACAGAATATTATCACCCCTTGGTTAATGGTCCCCGAAGCATACGAATGAGAGATAACATCGACTCTAGATAAGGATGATCATACCCTACTTGGGAGCGACCAACTTAGCCTTGCTCCATCTCCCATTTTTTAGTCATTCCCGGTTGATGAAGCATGAGGCTACGTTTACCTTTTATATAGCACTTCCTACTGAAAATGCTAACACTGCCCTCCAGACAATAGTGCAATATCAGCATTCATCCCTACAAGTTCGTTCTAGGACTGAATGAAACGCTTGAGAGCTCCGTCTTCAATTCAATCATCTTCAACATGTCTTCACTTTGAAACATTTGAGTTAGATCGAAGTGGTTTTTGGATAACATATCCAAACCTGGTCTCTTCGAAACAACATTCGATAGTTTCTGGTATACTCAACCCGGGTTCTTTAGGAAGTAAACAGTCAAAGGTAAGATCAGAGATCACCTCCTAACCATTAATGGACGGATTTTCTTATCATTTGTCATAGGAAAACAAAACGAGATTAATATGTATAGTACAACATCATCGAAGATTACTATGCCATATAACTCACGTGTTTCTCCTAGATATTTCCAAAGTTACCTTTTGAGCCCATAATTGGTAGTCGGTTATTTAACTATCAAATTAACAAACAACATCCAAATCAGGGATTTATTTCAAACGAAAAAATACCAACATTGGTTAAGCATGTAAGCGACCACTAGCCTCCTAAATTAATCTTTTCATTAATTAATATCACTTTGTAATAATTGTATCAAGATCCTTTTACAAATATATATATATATATATATATATATATATCCACAAATCCATATATTTCAATACTTGAAAAAATATCCATATACTTATCTCAACGGTTTAAGTATATTCACCAAACACTTAGGAAGATTCCCTTTTTATACAATTATAAATCATTTATAAATTCCGTTATAAATTTCTAAAACCATATATAAACTATTTTATAAATCTCCGGAACCATTTATTAAACGCTTTTATACATTCCAAAAATCATTTATGGCTGTTATATAAATCCATAAAACCTTTTATAAACTTCTTTTATAAATCTATAAACCCATTTCTAAAATTCTTTTATAAATATCTAACCATTTATAAAGCTCTTTTACCTTGTAAAAATCTTCCTTTAACCCCCTTTAGCCATTTTATAAAACTCCCATTATAAAACCCAAGTCCGTAATAAAACTCTATTTATAAATCTCGAACATTTATAAGTAAATAATAATCATTTACTTCAAACACTATTATAGAATAATAGTTATTTATAATAAACCTTATAAATAAATAATAAATTTTAACCTTTAAACGGCTTAAAATAATAAAAATAATAGTTTCAAAGACATTATTAATAAAAACACTAATAATTAATTTTCAACATTATTATAAATAATAATATTTAATTTCTAAAACAGTATTAATAAATCATTATTAATAATTGCAAGCCATATTTATTATTTGAATAATTAATCTTCAAAATGTTAACATTTTGATAAATAACCTTAAAAACAATATTAATTATAAATAAATAACTTTAAACTAATATTAAATATAAATAAGTAACTTTAAAACATTTCTAATGACTTAGAAAGGCAGATAATAAAGTTGGAGTAAAATAGAAATTAAATCCTTAAACAAAATATTTTGGAAACCCAATTTCAGATTTAAAATCGTTTCTTTTCTCAAAATCAATTCCAACCACAAATGGCAATTTACAGTATTTAAAAAAATAATACTAATTTAAGGTCAATAGCTACCAAACGATCAGCCAATATTGATATTGATTTTGTATCACTTCAGGGTTTAAGTTTCAAACATATAACAATGTCATAACCAAAAGTGTCAAATAATCGGGTTTAATATCCAATAATTCATATGACAACAATAATGTTGAAATTAAAATCAACAATGACGAGGAACCCTGTTAGATCCCTCCAACTATTTCCCTACATAACAACTCATATATATCAGCACATATATATACATGTAAAAAAAATCAACAGTTGCGAGAAATCCTGTTGGATCCCTCCAACCTATCCCCTTCCATCACAAACAATATATAATTTTATAACACGAGTCATCCATTACTAGGCTGGTATATAAAAAGGGTCATCCGCTTCAGGGACAAGAATAAATCGAGAACAACTGATAAAATAGTAAAAATCATCCAAACACTCAATCAACGAGTTTTATCAACTATATAATATTACTGGTTAACCAAAAAGGTGTGTTTAACTAACATTTATTCAAGTTGCTGCCGCGACATTCCGGTTTGGATTAAAATCGAACAAGCATTCAATTTTAATCCAAATTTCCACTAGCTCCAAATTATTCCAATCTAACTCCATAACGTAGATTTCACTGATACGAACGCAATGCAACTCGTCGCGTTCAAATCCGACCTCGTAAGAAAAGTTATACAATTTATAAGATTTCACAAATTAAATAATTAATTTTCTTCCTTAATTACAATCACTAGAAGGTTAATTACCCTTCCTTAATCCTCATACTCACGCTTTTTTCGTTCCAGGCTTATAAAAACACTCGACCACGACCTTTTTATTTGCCGACGCCGTTCACCTCGCCTACCACCGCCGCGACTTCACCCCAGCACGCACTGACCTCGCCTTGCCCCCATGACCCCAAAGCACCACCCCAAAGCGTCGTCATTCATGTGAAAACCGAACCCATCGCTACCATGAACGCAACAGTTTCCTGGCCACCGTGCTCCTCCATTTTCAATCGCTACGTTGATTACACTCATATCGTATCTTCGACATTTTCCAAGTTAAACCCGAAGCCTAACGATGCTTGGATTGGTCCAGATGGATATTGGCCATTGGATTGGAGGAGTTTGATTTGGAAAATTTGGCGAACTGCTTTCTCCGATTTGAACCTAATTTTATAAAAGGGAAGATGTTATGGGCAACGACATGCAAGCATGGGTATGGGTATGGGTAAAGTTATGGTGAATATATATTTTAAATTCAAAATATCTTGCTCGATGCACCCAAAAATCTCGAAACCCAAATTAGGTGGTCGCCTGATGTTTTATACGTAATACCCTTATTCTGAACACAATGGAACTAGTCTCGAGGCCTAATTCGATTATATACAGAAGTTAGCTTTCAGAATCATATTATATTAATTTAATTTCTTTAATCAATTTCTACACGTTTCGAGCTTGCACGACCCAACAATACGTCTGATCACCATGAAATTTAGCGGTATATAATTATTCTTTATTATGGATCTAATGAAACTGGTTTCATTAAAATCTGAGACAATGTCCCAGAAGGCTATTTTCGCACGTTAATTTAAACGATTATTATAAAACAAATTTGATTGCTTTTCAAATCAAATTCAAAAGTTTACTATCTCTATTCTTATCCAAGTAGAATTTAAACCAATTTTCAAAATCATTTTCATTCACATAAAATTCAAGTTTTAATTATTAAAACAATTTCAAATATTCAAATAACCATTAATTGAAAATTCAAGTTATTTAACTTGTAGAATTAACTTTTCAATATTTAAAATCAATTAAATATTCCAAATTCAAATGACTGAAATTCCAGGTCGTTACATTCTCCCCTTTAAAAGAATTTTGTCCTCGAAATTTCTAAGGTAAGAAAATGTCCCAAACCCATTAAATTTTCAAAACAAATTAGTTGAAATAGATTACCAAATTCTATTAAGCCTTTAACCTTCCAAAATCAATTTGTTGAAACTTTGTTATCACCTTTTTCTAAGTCTTTAAGTTCAGCCATAATTAATAATTAATACATTCCAAGTTATAAGATAAAAATCAAATTTTAGTTACCATAATTTCTATAAATTCTAAAAAAATTTCTAACGCCTTAAATTTATGGAAAATTTCGCCAACATCTCCTTTGCTTGGTTTGATGGGAAAAATTTACAATATATATAACCATAAATATACATCTCATCTTTAAGGAAGAGGCATCCCATAGGAAAAAAATATAAAAATACGGTATGTAATCCGAGATATGTACCTTTTATTAGCATTAGCGAGCATATACAATCAATATAAAGAGAAAGTGAGCTCCAAACGTGAACCACACGCCATCCGCACCTACTAATCACCCAACAGTCAATAAGAACAAGTATAGGGAAAATAATGTCAATATATAACATAGACTATACAATAACCACATGCAAATGTAGCAAGAGAAACCATCAAAAAAATAATACCCATTCAATTAATTCATAATCATTTCAATTTACATTTTTCAATTCAACATTTAATTTATCAAAGCCCATATGATGTACATATACCATCCGTACGTAAAACCATACCCGATCGCTCGCTCGATCACACAATCTCACCTTGAACTGGTATTATTCACGCGACCACTTTAATCAGGACCCAGATCCGGTTTCTTGATTAGAAACCACCATTCTCCTTGCATAGCCATATACTATGATAGAGAACTCTAGAATCAACCAAAAATTTGTAGCCAGTGTTTGTCATTGAGATTCAAGTGAAAAATTCTACCTCGGACCAATGTAAATCATCTCGAAATCATATACTCGAATCTGGATCAAATAACTATGCGAATAAAACAATATACGTACAACTTACGTATTTATTTCAATTGGTTTCTCCTTATTTAGATTCTTTTATTTACATTCATTTATTCATAATCATTATTCACATTACTTTATTCACATTTATCTATAACTTAGTATCATTCTTTCAATAGTAATATCACCTAAGAACCATTCCATCAATTTTCTTAAGTTTATAATAAAGATTTTATACAACCACTTCTCATGTTTATTTTCATTACAACTTAAACTCATATTCAATTCTATCAAACGACATTCCAAAACCATATACAATTTATTTACACTTAATTCGAATTTCATTTTGTAACTCAATTTAATATCCATTTCATTAATTCATCACAAATAAAATTCAATTTCATTTAACTCATTTCACTAATTCACTTCACTTACCTTTACTTGAGTCAAATTTCTTTTCAAAATTAATTTTATTTAATTTAATTTAAGTTAAATTTTACTTCATAGTCAAATTTTCAATATTTATATTCAATAAATTTAAAAAAAATTTAACTTACAAATTCTCAAAATTTATAAGTTGTAAAACTTATTTTCTCATATTTTCATAACACACTTAAATTAAAATTATCAGAGTTTAAACACCATGTTCTAATTCCAATTTATTTTGAAATATTACTATAATTAATTTCATTGTATTTTAAATCATACTTTTGAATTTTAAATCAAAAATAGTTTTATCAAAACAAAATCCAAATGGTAGCAATCCATCACTTAGAAACTTGAAAATGAACGCCGATGATACTGCAGTCATCACCAGAATATTTCCCAGCGATTGAAGTGAGTTCAGTGCTATCTATTTCCTTTAAAACCTTTAAAATTCAATTTTAAAATATTTTCTTTCAAAAATATTTTCCAAATAAATATATTATTATTCTTCCAAAACATTGAAAAATAATTTCCAAAATCAACGGGATTTAAATTCTCAAATTCTCAGCTTTTAAATCCTTTTTATTTAAAATCATATTTATAAAATATATGTAATTTCACTTTGGTTAAATTAAACCATTTCTTAATTGTTTATGTTAGTTTACATTATAATAATAACAACTTTTATTAGAATACAAACAACAAATGATAATAATCAAATATTACCATTCTCTAACACCCAAACACACCATATATGTTATAATAATTTTGAAAAAATTATTTCTTTATATAGAAAATATAATCAAAGTAAAATTATTTCTGTTACCCAATTTCAAAATAATATTATGTCGAATTGTTCTATTTAAGTGTTTAGAGATCCCTATCAATAACGTTAACTACCAATATTAAGTAGAATCCATAAGCAACTCAATAGATCAACCAACATAATATAAAACATTTTATATCACTGACAAATATGTGCTTATATATATACACTCAAACTCATTCTAGGGTACTACTGACCCTATCTATATGAGTTCCTCACCAAAGCCAAGGTTCTCGCTTAACCTTCAGCTCTGATACCAAGTTTTAATGACCCACTTTTCCGAAAAGTTCAAGCGGACAATCAACCACAAATAATCCACTCAAATTGAATAGAAAGGCGAATAGTTAGGGAAAAGAAAGAAGGAAGAAGGCAAAAAGAAACTCAACAGTACAAAACCTCACAGATGAACGAATAATCTATAATATACAACAAATCTTTACACAAAACAAACTATAATATATGTATCTATAAATATCAATCAAAGTATACTAACCTATTTCAGCCTGGACACCTATCCTCAAAATTGCTGATAAGTACAACAATGAATGTAGTGGAAAAATAACCATATACGTGAATACGTCTATGGGCCTCTAGCTCATCTCCTGAAGCTCTAAAGCATCGAAATAAATCTATAAATATGCTCAGTCTAACCAAAGCATTATAACAAAATAACACCAGTTAGTCTAGAGAACCAGCATGAGAAAACACACCCAATTGGATTTTAAAGTTATATAAAACCTTTAAAATCAAAAGTTTCTCGTAAGACCACGCCACACATAAACACGGATGTGTTTTTACCGTATGATACCCAAACCATCTCACATGAAATTATCTGATATTATAATAGTGTCTAAGATAAAAATACTTACTAATCATAGCCGAAATTGTTACATTAATTAAATTCTAGCATAATAGGTATACAACTAAAACCATAAAGGCACATATTTGAAGATGGCTTCCATACAGTAATTGGGCTACTGGGGTACAGGTCGTCATGGTGCATCTCTAGATAAAATAACACCGAGGAGAACCTATCAACCTCTGCCAACATAGAACCAACCTACCCCTTACTAGATAGTACAGAATATTATCACCCCTTGGTTAATGGTCCCCGAAGCATACGAATGAGAGATAATATCGACTCTAGATAAGGATGATCATAGCCTACTTGGGAGCGACCCACTTAGCCTTGCTCCATCTCCCATTTTTTAGTCATTCCCGGTTGATGAGGCATGAGGCTACGTTTACCTTTTACATAGCACTTCCTACTTAAAATGCTAACACTGCCCTCCAGGCAACAGTCCTAGAAAGGCAGACATCACCTCCTAACCATTAAAGTTATATAGCACTTCCTACTTAAAACGCTTGAGAGCTCCGTCTTCAATTCCATCATCTTCAACATGTCTTCACTTCGAAACAATTAAAGTTAGATCGAAGTGGTTTTTGGGTAACATATCCAAACCTGGTCTCTTCGAAACAACATTTGATAGTTTCTGGTATACTCAACCCGGGTTCTTTAGGAAGTAAACAGTCAAAGATAAGAGCAGAGATCACCTCCTAACCATTAATGGACGGATTTTCTTATCATTTGTCATATCATAAGTCAAGTCGTTTTTTCTATCAGTTTAGTTGCGAACATTTACATGAGATTAGTTGAGTAGGCTTGCGTTATTTGTCTGCTATAAGATAGCTAGTTGTGGGGCTTTCGAAAAAGGGGGGCTTGGCTTCGCTATCGCTCATAACTTGTATTGTAGTCCTAGTCTTGCGAAGTATACTGGAATTAATATACTGGCGATAATTAATATACTGGGTGTAAACCGGCCCTAATTAATATACTGGCCTGAAGCTCACTAGAGGTCTTTCTAATGCGGAGGCCAGGGTTTGCGTTTCCTTCATTAATTTTTCGGTTGCTTACGCTCTCCTAACCATTAATGGACGGATTTTCTTATCATTTGTCATAGGAGAACAAAATGAGATTAATATGTATAGTACAACATCATCGAAGATGATTGTGCCATATAACTCACGTGTTTCTCCTAGATATTTCCAAAGTTACCTTTTGAGCCCATAATTGATTGTCGCTTATTTAACTATCAAATTAACAAACAACATCCAAATCAGGGATTTATTTCAAACGATAAAAATACCAACATTGGTTAAGCATGTAAGCGACCATTAGCTTCCTAAATTAATCTTTTCGTTAATTAATATCACTTTGTAATAATTGTATCAAGATCCTTTTACAAATATATATATATATATATATATATATATATATATATATATATCCACAAATCCATATATTTCATTACTTGAAAAAATATCCATATACTTATCTCAACGGTGTAAGTATATTCACCAAACACTTAGGAAGATTCCCTTTTTATACAATTATAAATCATTTATAAATTCTGTTATAAATTTCTGAAACCATATATAAACTATTTTATAAATCTCCGGAACCATTTATAAAACTCTTTTATACATTCCAAAAATCATTTACGACTGCTATATAAATCCATAAAACCTTTTATAAACTTCTTTTATAAATCTATAAACCCATTTCTAAAATTCTTTTATAAATATCTAACCATTTATAAAGCTCTTTTACCTTGTAAAAATCTTCCTTTAATCCCCTTTAGCCATTTTATAAAACTCCCATTATAAAACCCAAGTCCGTTATAAAACTCTATTTATAAATCTCGAACATTTATAAATAAATAATAGGGACAGTTTGGCACAGGTCCGTAATAAGTTTCAAAATACACAAAAACCCTAGTAAAATAAAGTTTGTAAATTAGGTCCCTAGAATTAAGTTACTGAATAATGACATACACTTATGAAATTATTCAGTGAATAATTGTAGACATTTATGCAATTATATCAAAAAATTGCGGAAAATTCCGCAATTATTCATCCAAAAAATTGCGGAAATTTACGCAATTGTTTCAAAAAATTGCGGATAATTCCGCAATTATTCACCCAAAAAATTGCGGAAATTTACGCAATTTTTTCAAAAAGTTGCGGAAAATTCCGCAATTATTCACCAAAAAAATTGCATAACTATTTGCAATTACTTAGTAACTTAATTCTAGGGACCTAATTTACACACTTTTTTTTACTGGGGTTTTTGTGTATTTTGAAACTTACTAGGGACCTGAGCCTAATATTCACTAAATAATAATCATTTACTTCAAACACTATTATATAATAATAGTTATTTATAATAAACCTTATAAATAAATAAATAATAAATTTTAACCTTTAAACGCCTTAAAATAATAAAAAAATAATTTCAAAGACATTATTAATAAAACACTAATAATTAATTTTCAACATTATTATAAATAATAATATTTAATTTCTAAAACAGTATTAATAAATCATTATTAATAATTGCAAGCCATATTTATTATTTGAAAAATTAATCTTCAAATTGTTAACATTCTGATAAATAACCTTAAAAACAATATTAATTATAAACAATTAACTTTAAACTAATATTAAATATAAATAAGTAACTTTAAAACATTATTATATATAAATAAGTAACTTTAAAACATTTCTAATGACTTAGAAAGGCAGATAATAAAGTTGGAGTAAAATAGAAATTAAATCCTTAAACAAAATATTTTGGAAACCCAATTTCAGATTTAAAATCGTTTCTTTTCTGAAAATCAATTCCAACCCCAAATGGCAATTTACAGTATTTAAAAAAATACTAATTTAAGGTCAATAGCTACTAAACGATCAGCTAATATTGATATTGATTTTGTATCACTTCAGGGTTTAAGTTTCAAACATATAACAATGTCATAACCAAAAGTGTCAAATAATCGGGTTTAATATCCAATAATTCATATGACAGCAATACTGTTGAAATTAAAATCAACAATGACGAGGAATCCAGTTAGATCCCTCCAAATTGCTTCCCTACATAACAACTCATATATATCAGCACACATATATACATGTACTTAAAATCAACCGTGGTGAGGAATCCTGTTGGATCCCTCCAACCTATCCCCTTCCATCACAAACAATATATAATTTTTTAACACGGGTCATCCATTACTAGGTCGGTATATAAAAAGGGTCATCCGCTTCAGGGACAAGAATAAATCCAGACCAACTAATAAAATAGTAAAAATCATCCAAACACTCAATCAACGATTTTTATCAACTATATAATATTACTGGTTAACCCAAAAGGTGAGTTTAACTAACATTTACTCAGGTTGCTACCGCGACATTCCGGTTTGGATTAAAATCGAACATGCATTCAATTTTAATCCAAATTTCCACTAGCTCCAAATTATTCCAATCCAACTCCATAACGTAGATTTCATTGATACGAACGCAATGCAACTCGTCGCGTTTAAATCCGACCTCGTAAGAAAAGTTATACAATTTATAAGATTTCACAAATTAAATAATTAATTTTCTTCCTTAATTACAATCATTAGAAGGTTAATTACCCTTCCTTCATCCTCATACGCACGATTTTTCGTTCTAGGTTTATAAAAACACTCGACCGCGACCTTTTGATTTGCCGCCGCCGTTCACCTCGCCTACCACCGCCGCGACTTCACCTCAGCACGCACTAACCTCACCTTGCCCCCATGACCCCAAAGCACCACCCCAAAGCGTCATCATTCATGTGAAAACCGAACCCATCGCTACCACGAACGCACAGTTTCCTGGCCACCGTGCTCCTCCATTTTCAATCGCTACGTTGATTACACTCATATCGTATCTTCGACATTTTCCAAGTTGAACCCGAAGCCTAACGATGCTTGGATTGGTCCTGATGGATGTTGGCCATTGGATTGGAGGAGTTTGATTTTGAAAATTTGGCGAACTGCTTTCTCCGATTTGATCCTAATTTTATAAAAGGGAAGATGGTATGGGCAACGACGTGCAAGCATGGGTATGTGTATGGGTAAAGTTATGGTGAATATATATTTTATATTCAAAATATCTTGCTCGATGCACTCAAAAATCTCGAACCCCAAATTAGGTGGTCGCTTGACGTTTTATACGTAATACCCTTATTCTGAACACAATGGAACTAGTCTCAAGGAGTAATTCGATCATATACAGAAGTTAGCTTTCAGAATCGAATTATATTAATTTAGTTTCTTTAATCAATTTCTACACGTTTCGAGCTTGCACGACCCAGCAATACGTTTGATCACCATGAAATTTAAAGGTATATAATTATTCTTTATTATGGATCTAATGAAATCGGTTTCATCAAAATCTGAGACAATGTCCCAGAAGTCTATTTTCGCACGTTAATTGAAACGATTATTATAAAACAAATTTGATTGCTTTTAAATTCAAATTCAAAAGTTTACTATCTCTATTCTTATCCAAGTAGAATTTAAACCAATTTGCAAAATCATTTTCATTCACATAAAATTCTAGTTTTAATTATTAAAACAATTTCAAATATTCAAACAACCATTAATTGAAATTTCAAGTATTTAACTTGTAGAATTAACTTTTCAATATTTAAAATCAATTAAATATTCCAAATTCAAATGACTGAAATTCCGGGTCGTTACATTCTCCCCCTTAAAAGAATTTTCTTAAGAACCATTCCATCAATTTTCTTAAGTATACTAATACCACTTAAGAATCATTTCAACTAAGTATACTAATACCACTTAAGAACCATTCCATCAATTTTCTTAAGTATATAATAAACATTTTATACAACCACTTTTTATGTTTATTTTCATTACAACTTAAGTTCATATTCAATTCTATCAAATGACATTCCAAAACCATATACAATTTATTTACACTTAATTTGAATTTCATTTTGTAACTCAAGTTAATATCCATTTCATTACTTTATTACAAATCAAATTCAATTTCATTTAACTCATTTCATTAATTCACTTCATTTACCTTTACTTGAGTCAAATTTGTAACAACCCGTAATTTTCGATAATTAAAAATATTAAATTAATTTAGATTTTGGAAATTTAATATTGTAAGAGATAAAATTTATGATTTATTAATGAGAAAAATAATTAGAATTTGATTTAATAATGTTGTTTGAATGTTATTGACAACTATTTTAATGTAATTTCAATCAATCGAGATAATTGTAAAGTCAAATTGGTTATAAATTGTAAATAAGGAAATAAATTAAATGTTGAATTAAGTGGTGAGGTTATTTGAAATTAATTGAAATAGAATATGAAATCGGTGTTGTGTAAGTAGTTATAACATTGTTTGAAAATAATAAATTTATAAATATAATTAAAATACTTATAAAGTAACAATTGCTTATTTATCGTCTTATTATTTTAACTATTGAAATTAATTTGAAAATTAATAAAAGTAAATGTAATTAAATATTGCTGTTAATATAAGTTAAGACGAAAACTGTAGAATATTGATGTAATTAAAATGTAAACGTATGTTAATCAAATTTATAAGGTAATTGTTGATTGGGTAATAAGAATGTAAATCAAGTTAAATGGATTTATTGGAATTTAAATTATAATTAATGAATTTATTTCAATTGAAAGTGAACACTGTAATTAGTACAATATTTAACATTGGATTTGACATGGCAAATTTGTTTTAAAAGATTTTTAGTTTATATGTAATCAAGAACGATAAAAATCGTTAACTTTTAAATTTAAAATTTAAAAGTGGATTAGTTAATATAATAATAATTTATTTAATTGACGTTAAAATAGCCATTTTGGCCACTGTCTCGAATTTGAACGAAACCGGTTTCATCGAATATGTAACGGTGAGTTATTGTAGGATTTCAAGTTTCGTAGCGATCAGACTTGTCGTTTGATCGTGTGGGCTCAAAACGTGTTGAAATCAATTTAATGAATTCAATTTAAATAATCTGATTTTAAAAGCTAACTTCTGTATACAATAGAATTAGGGTTTGAAACTAGTTCCATTGAGTTTAGAAATATCGAAAACATACTTTTTGATATATGGGATGACCTAGTTTCGTTTCAGGAACGAAACGGGCTTTCCAGGTCGTTATTGTCGTTTCGAACCAATTCGATATGTTGTTCATTCTTATCGGGCCTTGTCCATATTAACAGCTTTCTTTCCTAAACCCTAGCGGCCTTTTATTTCTGCCTATACATATAATTCTACCCGTTTGTTCTTCCTTCTTCTAATGACAGAAACCCAAAACCCTAAATTCAATTTCAAAACCAATTTCATAATTTAAACTCACCAAACTATAGCAAATTATATATCGTTGGAAAGCTCTTGATGAGCGTAATCCACTACAGCAATTCATTTTTCAATTGGATGCATCGTTTGAAAAGAAATCGAGGTTGAACCTTGGCCGTCGAAATTAGGTTTTCGCGATCGAACGGTGAATCTTCATCCGATCGACGATCGGGAAGCGGCGTCGGTAAGAGTATGTTGAGCAGGTCTTGGGGGTGTTGATCGTTCGTCTCGGCTGCGCTTGGAATTGCCAAAAAATGATGAACTAGATGGGCGATGGCGCACCATCGTGGGTGACTTGGAGATGGTCGCGCGTCCATTTGCAGGCGCGCCTGGGTCTAGACATCGCGACTCTGGCCTCCGATCACTGCAACGATGAACAAGGCAGTGGCAATAATTCATTGAAGGCGGTGGCTGTAGGTTACTAGGTTGAGGCGAGATGCGCGTGGTGGAGTTAGGGTTCGTGTGGGAAGTAGCGTGGCAGGCGACTGTAACGACCCTGAATTTTGAACAATTTAATTTGAGAATATTTAATTAATTTTAAATATTTGAATGATGATTTGACTTGAGTTTCAAATTATCAGAATAAATTGGCGATTAAATTTTAGAATTTAATCTATTGAAGTTGAATAAAATTTGAATCTTCAATTTTAAGCCGGTTAAAAATAATTTAAAGGCTCAGAAAATTCATATTGATAATACTGAAGATAATAGAAGTTTCAGAATTGAATTTGAAAGCGATTTGTTCAGTTTTGAAACTGTATCGTTTAAATTGAATTTAAAAATAACCTTCCGAGACACAGTCTCGGAATTCGACGAAACCAGCTCCATTGGGTCCGTAATATTGAATTATTACCGGATTTAAAATTTCGTATTTATCAGAATTGTTGTGTGAACACACGACGTATAAATGCGTAAAGATTTAAATCGAATTCAATTTGAATTTCGGTAACAACCGGGGTTTTTGCATCGATTTGATATCATCGTTAAACGATTTCTCTGCTAGCTAATTGCTTATAGGAGTTTCGATTCGAATTGGAATTCGTTTAATAAAAAAAATTGTTGTTGGAATTTTTGAATCGGTTAAAATTCTTTTGGAAAAAAAATTGTGAAGTGTTGGTGGGCTTTGAAAAAAATAATAATGCTGCCCTTATTTTCTTTGATACCGTGATAAATCCAAACCCGTTTCCCTTTTCTCATTCGAAACCCTAAAACAAAAATAAGCGAGAAAAGAAAAATGGTGGCAGGCGATTTTCTTTGTTCAATCTGAACTGTCGAAACTTTGATTGATGTTCGTTCACTAGCTCAGATGCTATTCTTCTTTGATCTGGATCCTTGCGACATCGTCTTCTCGAAGCTTTGCAAAAATTAGGGCTTTTCAAAATCAAAGGTGTCGACTTCGATTTGTCTGATCGATTCTCTGGTTTTCGTTCGTCTCTGCTTCGATTTGCAAAGGTGAGTGATTTTAGTCACTCACATCTAGTTTCGACCAGTGTTTTTAAGATTCGAATTTCTAAATTGGCATTCGTCTGTGCTTTGGCCGTTTGATATTATTTGGTTGATTTCGATGATTTCAGACCCTTTTCCATATGCGTATATTTGATTGTTTCTTTGCTTGGCTGACTTGATTTTGAGATTATCGGCTTTGACTTGGTTTTGGACATCTCGGTTTTGAATCTTGACTTGATTTTTGATTTATCTCTGACCTTGTCAAAAAAATACAGATACTACCTTGATTTCTTCTGATGATTTTTACTTTCACCTCACCCATTTTTGATTTCGAAATTTTGGCTTCGGCCACTGTCTTTATTCCTGTAGTGGCTTTGTTCATAGGTGGACTATGGCTTGACTTGGTGCTGTGATATTTTCTATTTTAACTTGTTCTTTACTTTTCCCTTGCTTGTCTCACATGTTAGCTCTGCCATTAATTTATCTGTGTAGCCTAGGTCTGCATCCCTTAGTAGATATTCTCTGGTTTGATGTTGCATCCATTGTTGTTACATTTATTCCTGTTGCACTTGCAATGACACTGCTTGTGGTGGCTAGACTGGCTCGAGTTCATATATCTTGATTTGGTCATTTTTGAAAATGATGTTGTTACATCCGGTTTTGATATTCATTGAAAGTTTGCATCTTGATATTGTCAATGTCACTGTAATCTGTATCCATGATGATATTTTCATCTTAGTTGTTTCAAGTTGGTCTGCATATTGGTTTGGCTTCATCTTGTAGTCGATTTCTTTGTTGTTGTTATTTGTCATGTGAGTTAGCTGTTTTGATTCATTCTATTTCATCTATACTTTGTAGTTGTATATATCGACAACATTTGGGGTCTGGTCATTCATGTAACTAGTCTGCATTTATATTCTTCAAGGTGGGATTGCCATTGCCTATTTCAAATTGCATTTTGTTGATTCACTACAACATTGGTTTTTCATATTTAATATGCAGTCTTTGTAGTTCTCTGTATTCACTTGCTTGAGTACTGGATTTTAGTCACCTTGGTCTTAGTTGTTTTGAGCTTGAGCTCACTGTGTTGTTTCGACCAGTCCACTTCTGATCTCACCGCATATGTTTTGAGTCACTATTGCATACTTGTCCATTACACATGTTGGTTGCATCACTTGTTGTCATGCCCGTGCTCAATATTGTTTTTGTGTGTGGTTAGTTCCACTTGCAGTTCATTCACTATTTGTAGTCTTTGTATATGTGCACTGTTGTGTCTGCACTTGTAGCTCTTGTGCACTTTGTGCCTTTTTGAACTAGTGCACTGCTGTTTTGTTTGTGACTGTAGCTTGACTTGTTGCTTCCTGGTTCATGTAGAAGTTTGTAACTTGTACTTGAGCTACTTCTGATTTCTCTCACTCTGGAATTTCCTCGAACTCTGATCTGTGATTTTTGACTTGAGTGTGTATTTGAATTACATTCATTAGTTGCCTTCACTGTAGTATAGTTCATTTGGATTTGAGCCTGACTTTGAGTTGTCTGCATTGCATACATGGTATACATTTGAAGTTGTGCATGTTACTGTTGCATAACTGACTTCAGATTTGATTCTCTATTTTGAATTCTAATAACTGGTTTGAATTAGACTGACCTGTGTATTATTTTCTTTTGAATGTAATACTCGGGTCAGACCGAGTATTTTACAGCTTGAATATTTTCGAGCAGCGAAGTTAGAGAGAGTAAAGAATCACTTTTGTTTTCAGAAGAAAATTGTATTTTAAGATATTCCGCTGTATCAGTATTAAAATTGTATAAACTCTGATGTATTCAAAAAGATTTATAGTAATGAAATAAATTCTCATTTGTTTTAATTCATTGTTATTATTCTGTGTTTCTGTGGCTGATTCTGTTTAAATTTCATAAACTAAATAACAATTCGCCTTTTTGAACGTTTCTAGTTGGTTTAATTACCGACTGGAGGCGGTCAGAAGGGGGAATGTTACAGCGACGTTATTTTTTTTATTTAAATAATTATTATATTCAAATTATTCAATGTTCTAACTCGAATAACTTTTTCATACGAGCTCAGATTCATGCATGGTTTTCTTCATTGCGATCGTAAAGAAATTCCATACATTATGGAATTAGTGTTATTGGATTCTGAGACTGTTGAAATTTAGGCCTTCGTTTGGATTTGAAATCAAAGGTGAGTGTTTTAACCCACTCACAACTACTAAATTGTCTTATGTTAGTTAAATTAAATCTGTGATATGATTAGAAGTTGATTAGTTGTTATTTGGTGTGTTTAAATCATTATTCCAGTCAAATCTTAATTTTATTGAACATAGTTGCCATTTAGTTTAATATTGAATTTAAATTGTTAATTGAATGCCTGATAACGATAACCAGTTTATTTGTTGTGATTTATTGGTTGAACTGAATGATGATTGTGATGGATGTTTAATTGTTGATATTGGATGACTGGATGTTATATTTATATATTGTTATCACATTGCAAGTTCCCTAGTTATTGTTAGGAAAATCCCTATGGGTTGAAATGATACATACCCGAATGGACTTATAGATTAGGGAAAAATCGTTATGGGTTGAAGACTCGAACGATTTTTTGGATTTTGAATTTTAAATCGGGATTGCGGGTTGAAATCATATAACCGTAAATTTAAATTTATTGCGGGTTGAAATGATAGATATCCGTATCGCTTGACCATAGGGTAGAAAATTATATACGGACACCGGATTGGTTAAATTAAATTATTTTAAATCCTTATATTTTGAATCCAGTTAAATGATATTTTGAAATAAAATTTGATTTATATAAACAGAATTACTTTCCAAATTCCAAGCTTTAAATGTTGAAATTGAAATTGGTTTAAATGAATTTCTTAAAGAATTTAAATTGAAATTTTAAAGTTGAATTTTGAAATATAAATGAAATTATCAAAATTGAGTTATTATAAATGTTGAATATTTAAATTTTGAAATCTATTGAATATGAAGTGGTTTAAATTTATAGTTCAAACATGGACTTGAAATCGATATAAATTAAAATGGTTTAATGGGAATTTGAATGGAAAGATTTAAATTGAGTTTGTTGATTTGAAATCTGGATATGGTCTAGATTTGTTGAAATGAAAGAAACAGTTGATTTGATATTATTTCCAAATTAATTATTTTAATATAAACTGTTTAAAGATATATTATTTTAAATTTAGATTTATTTAGATTTTCAAAATATTTACTATATAAACCATTTTAATAATAAAACCATTTTATATTAAATTATTTTAATCTATTTTTAAACTATTTTAATCTACTTTAATCTATTTAAACTATTTTAAACTATTTTAAATTATTTTAATCTATTTTAATCTATTTTGAAACTATTTCAACCATTTAAACTATTTTAAACTATTTTAAAACTATTAAAACTATTTATGACTATCTAAACTATTTTCAAAAATTCAAACTGTGCAAGGCTGAATTGTTTATATTTAAATCCTAGATTTAAAAGTAGCCTAAGTTGGGATTTGAAATGATATTTTCTAGTTAAATGACATTATTTGAGTAAATATGATGATTTTGAAATGAGGGTTTAACTTATTTTGAAAAATATGATTTCGAAAGTGAATATGATTTCGAAAGTGATATGATTTTTGAGAATATGATATTTTGATATCAATATGAAATGGTTTTGGAAATGTAAAAGAACCAACTGGTGTGTAATATGCATTTGGTTGTTAAAGAGACCGGGATCAGATATTGTCATACTCTGCCAATACCGAAAACCACTTTAACAACCGTGCACATGGTGGAGATTCGAGAATAAAGTAAGAAGGTTTGGTGAATGATTCTATATGAGGTATTAACGTAGCCCCGACTCCCTTGAGTCCGCTTGATGTGACTAAAATAGGAGCTATACCTGGGCCAAGTGAGGTCGCACCTCCGATCGGATATGCTTCTTCGATACCATATTTGTTGCTTTGTGATTGATTTGGTGGCCACCCTCGATTTAATGATGGGAGTGTGTTCCGAGCTGAGTGGTAGTAGCTGTTATGCGTTACCACCAGCCCGGTTTTGCAAACGGTAGAATCCTACCCTGGCATTGCCTCGTGTGCCTTGTCACATGCCTTATTGCGCCCATTACGAGTTTGGTTTGTACCGTACCTATGGTTTGTACCGTAGCTTTCTAGGAAGGACCCTAAACAGAATAATTTTTCCAAAGGAGAAAATCGTTATAAATTAAATTATTTTACAACTCCTAGTGGATCCGGGAAGACCAAAGGAAGAGCTTAGGACCGGAGGTGAGTGATTGTAATTATTTTAAGATTTCTTTAGGTAATTTAAAATAATAGGGTTTCCAATAGTTGTAGTTTTACTACCATTTTGGAATAGCCTTTTTATCAGTTTTAGATCTATTTTTCAGTCTATTCCCTTTTAGTTATTCTTTTTCAGTTAATTATAATTTATTACTATTAAGCATAGATTTTTATTTATTTATAGTTTATTTACAGTATTTAAGTTTATTTACTGTTATTTATTATTTACATCTTTTTCTACGTTTTAGATTTTATGCAAGCGTCTATTCTCTTCTTCCTCCTTTTCTTCGTGTATGGATTAGGATAAATTAAACGCGAATATGTATTATATAAGTAAGAATATGGAATGAAGAAAAATAAGATGTAAATTATGAAGACTGTAATAAATAATGGAATTGGTCTGTAATATAAATGGAATTGGACTGAAATTATGCCTAATTATGATTAGAATTGGACTAATTAATGGGCTTAGTTATAACTTAGAATTATAACTAAAAAGATTACAAGATGAAAGAAGCTTATTTTCACACTTAGACCTTGGGTTAAGTAATAAACATGATTATAACGTAGGTTATAATAAGAACAGAATGAGGCTTATTTTAAGACTTAGGATAAATTATTAAGAAAAGATAGTAGGGATAAATTGTAAAGGCTTATTTAAAATAATTTATCTAAGTTAATAAGAAAAGATGAAAGTAGGACCTGTACCGAATAACATTCCCTAATAGACAAAACGGTGGTCCCACATTAGCCTAAAGTGAGACGAGGGCACGCTTATGCTAAGAATGGTAGTAATTGGTCAAATAGAAGTCCAAATCATGAGGGATTTGGATAAGGGGCGCAACTAGATATTGTTTGGATGAAGGCCAGTACCAACATCATTTCCCATATTTTCTATGGACACACGGTGATCTCACATTAGCCTAAAGTGAGATGAGGAGCGCGCTTATGCTTGAGTTCGAGGTAATAAGAAGACCCAATAGGTGGAGCAAAAGGTAGCATAGGCATGGTGGCAGTTACTAGTGCGACTTCCATTCGGGTGCTCAGTAATCGCTATGAGTTCCTAGCGCTTAGTACGAGTGTCTTTCGTAGACACCACTGCCTTTTGTGTAGAGAGCTATATATGTCATCCGGATCCACAATGGTTGCTCTGTGCATCTTTCGTAGATACCATTGGCCGCTGTGTAGGGAGTTATATAGCGTCTGGTCTGCAGCAAGGTCTATGGAGTAGTAGGCCGATCAAAAAGGGTAGGATTAGGGTTACATCCTAATTACAGCATATGAATTCAGCCTAATCAAAGCAGAAATCAAGAACAAGTGCAAGCAATCAAAATTAACCTATCTTATAAATTAAGCAATATTCGATCGTACTTATTTCAAGTTTATTTCTTTCCTATTTCCTTTGTTATCCTTATTTATGCTAGAACCGTTGTAGAGTCTATTACTTTTATCTTGGTTAAAGACTCTAGTAATTAATATCATTCACCAGACTTTCAGTCTGACCCACTCCTTTATTTTCCCCTTTTCCCCCATAGGCAATCAAGGAAGAAGTCAGTAGATTGCTGTTGCTTGGAGTTTTCTTGGAGGAGATTTCTACCATGTATTTCTTTTATTTTCAGCTTTTTTTCTTTCTAAGTACTGGCTTATTATGATGGATATTATGTGCTCTAATTTTTGAGACTATGAGTTTTTTTTTCACGAGACCTATTGGATTTTTAGACATGTATGTGGTATTTGACTTATTTATGAAGCAATTATGAAGTTTTGTTTTAATTAAGTTATCATTCTAAGTTTCCGCTATTTTTGTCTTGTGAATCTTAGTCTCTGTTAGTTTTAGTTATACATGCAATGCACCACACCTTTTAATGTGTCCTTTTGGGTATATTAAGGGGTGTGGGGTGTTTCATATTTTGTCATCCCTTGTGAGATTCTGTGCCTTATTTTTTCTTTCTTTATCTTCTTTTTCTTATTTACCCCATAACAATCCTCCCTTTTGAATGGTTTGAGTTTGACATGAGCGGTTAATGGTCGACTTAAACCGTCCAAAAAGGTGGGTCGTTATAGTTGGTATCAGAGCCAGGCTTAGCGATAACCTTAGCTTTGTGGGGTCTGACTCAATAGAAATAGGGTAGTAATACCTTAAAATGAGTCGTTGAATGTATATATATGAGAGAGCATATTTGTTAGTGTTATAAAAGGTTTTGTATTGTGTTAATTTGTTCTGTTTAGTATTTATAGATTCTGGTCGGTACATGGGACGCTATGGCATCGATAGGGATTTCTAAACACTGAATAGGGCAGATTGACACAATATTGTTTTTGAAATTTAGGTAAATGAAATAATTTTGCCTAGTACTATATTTTGTATTTAAAAGAATAATTTAATGATATAGTTGGTTGTGATATATTTGTTTGTTAGGAAGTGAAATTTATAAATATTGGTTGCAAAATGAGATTATACATAAAATGAATATAAATTGGAAATTTTGGAACCTAAGTTTCGAGATTTTGAAATTTTCGTTTGAACGATTTTGGAATATAATATTAGTATTATTTGAAAGTATTTTGGATATAAATATTTCAATATGATTTGAAAGAAATGTTTTAAAGGAAATTTTATTGGAAATAAGTTCTGTACTCCCCTCTCTGTCGCTGGAAAATAATTTCGGTGATGACTGCACGCATCATCGACGTTCATTTTCGAGTTTCAAAGTGGGAAGACCGCTGTAATAGTTTACTACACATTTTTTTTATAAACAAATCTTAATTTTACTTTCCAAATATGATTTGATATATATAAAAGATATAATTATATATATTATTTTAAATTGATTGAATTGGAACCCGATATTTTGTTCTAAAGTATTTGTAAATTAGTAGTTTCAATCATTGTAATGAATGAAATCTTAACCTTTTGAAAAAAAAATAAGAAATTGGATGTTAAGTGATTAATGGAATATATAAGAAATTGAAAATTTGTAACTTGGAGATATGAAAATTTAGGAATGTAATTATCGAACATTTTGTTAATTAAAATGAATAAGATAAGCTTGTGTAACATTCAGTTACATTCTAAAAGAAATATATAACTTACCAAATTTTTTAAAAGTTGAAATGTTAATAAGAATATGTAATAGAATATTTACAAGTAAAACTTAGAAAATGAAAGTGTTCAATGGAATTTCTTCTGTAGATAAGAATTCTGATATTATAAATTGTTATAAACTTAAGTTAATAGTTTGAAATGCTACAAATTAAATGTAATAGAAAAGTGAATACTATATGTGAAAGAAATAAATGTGAAAAGAAAAAAAATCTAAGTATGAGTTGCTTCATAAATGAACATTGATGTTTAAAAAGGAAATCAAAGTAAATAATAAATGTGAAGTAAACTGAAATAAAAGTATGTAATACTTAAATAATGAATTCATCGATTATTTTAAATAATTGAATGGAATAAGTGATTATGCAAGTAAATGGATGTAAAGAAATGGAAAATAGCATGGTATGTATAAATGAGAAATGAAATTTTTGTAATATTGAATGTGAATTTATGAAAATAAGCATTGTATGAATGAATGAAACCGAAGAACAATAAATAATATGAAAGGACATTAATATGCAAAACTTACATGACATTTGAATTTATTGGTTGTTTGGCTTATGGGATGTTTGGGAAGTTTTACTTTAAATTGTTTAAGATGTATAAATAATTTATTAAGTTTTATCTAAGACTGTTGAGTGTATGGTATACATACTAGTTTATTTATCATTCTATACGATTAAAAGTTTCTATACCCGAACAAACCATTTGTTTTGGTTGCTATGGATGGATGGTTGATTTCTTTGATTTGCATGTAATGGTTGTATGGTTTTGTTTGCAAGTGACTATTGTTATATTCTGTTGTTTTGTCCGTTATTAATTGAAACAACTTAAATTTCTCTTTTATATAATTATTAACTTCTTTGGATTATATAAGTGAAATACAGGTTATGGAAGCAATAGCTACTGCTTTTGGTTTTATAAATAAGCTTTGTTTGCCTGACAAATAGGTACGTTTTCGGATTATGGTTTTATAGCGATATTATATTGTTTTCCCGTGGTTTGGGATATTTTATTTTGAAATATGATATATATATATATATTGTTATTAGTGATATTATTATTTCTTCCGGATCACTCCGTACAAAGGAGACTCTGCCAAAATTTTCATGAATTTTGGACTTAGAAAATTTTGTGAAAGTGGAAATGTTTTTTAAACTTTTATTAAACTTGAATATGAAAGGATTTAATTGTTTATAAATTGATATATTTTATTTAAATTATTTAATTATGTAAATTAATTGTTTATAAATTGAATACTTCGAATAAGATATATTAATTCCTTTATTCATTCTTTTCCCTTTCTGAGGACGAAAAGTTTTGAGTGGGGGAGCGTGTAACGACCCATAATTTTCGATAATTAAATTTATAAATTAAAAAGTTTTGGGAACTTAATGTGGTGAAAAATTAAAATTTTAAGATTTATTAATGAGAAAAAAATAACTAGAATGAAATATAATAGGGTTAATATAAGGTATTTTATATCCACTTTGATGCAATTTCAATTAATTAAAATGATTGCAAACATAAAATTTAGTTATAAATTGTAAATACGTAAATAAATCAAATGTTGTATTAATTGGTGAAATAATATGCAATTAATTTTAATTGGATAAAATCAGTGTTGTATAAGTAGTTATAACATTTGTTTTTAGATAATAAACTTATAAATATGATTAAATTAAGTAGAAGGTGTCAATTGTTATTTGTTATCTATTTATTTAATCTGTTGAATTTAATCTAGAAATCAATTGCAATTAAATGTAATTAAATATTGCGTTAATATGAATTAAGATGATTATTCTATAGTATTAATGTAATAAATGGTAAACCAATGTTAACTATGTCCATAAAGTAATGATTGATGGAATAATAAGATTTAAATCAGATTAAATTAATTTATTTGGATTTTAAAATTTATTAATTGGATTTTTATTGTAATTGAAACTGAACACTGTAATTAGTGTAATATTAATATTTGCATTTGCCATTGTAATGACCCAAGATTTTAGGAATTTATTTTTGAAAATATAAATAAGTTTAAAATAATTTTTAAACTAATTTTAAAAGAAAAGGGGGAATTGATATGGCTTGATATGGTGTAATTATATGTGTGTACATGTGTGCACAGGGAATACACATGAATAGAAGCTTAATTTCTGAATGATATGAATGAACACATGTTGATGTGTATGGAAATATATATATATATATATATATATATAAATATATTAAATCCTTAAAAGCTATATGCATAAATAAATATATATATATGGATGCTACTGATTGTATTTGAGTGTACATGTGCATATGTGTTCAGTAAAAATAATGTATAGATATATATAGGTGTACTAATTATTCTGTAAAACTTATATATACATATATGTATGCTAATCAAATACCAAAGTTCAAATCAGTAAAATAAAAATACACAAATATATTTTAAATTATAGGCAGAAAGAAAAGAATGAAGATATAAAAGGAGTAATCCTTTATAAATAAATAAGGGAAGTACATGCAAGTGAAAGATAAAAATAGAAAAATAAGATAAAACAGAGATATACTTTGTATAGGCAGAATTAGGAAGAACACTTGATATATATATATAATAACTAATTGAAATCAAGTCACACTTTTAGCATGATAGTAGACAAGAGGAAAAGTATTTTCTGGAAAAGTAAAATTTCTGAAAATAACCAAAATGTTAAAACCACTTTCCTCTTCACAAACTTGAGCCGGGGAGGGTAAGATTTTGGGTTTAAACAAAATGCAAATGGCATGATTTCTGAGGGGCAAAAATGACTTTAGCTAGCACCTTAAACCCTAATAAGAACCCTGCATAAATAAGCAGTGATAAGAGAAACCTTCTCTTCTTCCTTGATAGCTCTTGAGAAAAATATATATATCATCTAAATATAAAACAAGTGAAGAAAAGGGTTTGAAGGCAGAAGCATATCAATCAACTGAGAAGTGAAAGAGAGCTAGGTGAGAAAACTCACTCAAAAATCTAAGGCACTAAGTCCTAATGAAGGCAACCAGTTTACAAGTTGATTTTTCTTAAAAATGTATTTTCATATGTGGTTGTCTTTCTTTGATTTTAGAGATGAAAATGCTTTGATCTTTAGTTGGTTGTTCTGCTTGTTTTTCTTATATGAAAGTTCTAAGTATTATTAGTATGCATGTTTTAAAAACCCAGATCTCTCTGATATGTTAATATTTAGGAAAATAAGTAAATGCCCAGAGAATCAAATGATGAATATAGGCAAGTAATGTTGGTTTTGGCGCAACCCAGAAAATATAAACATGTTGAGCTGCACTATACTTGTGTATAGGTGCTGAGGCTTGAGACAAAAAGGAATTAGGGGTGCAATAGGGTTGCATATGCGCTGATGCTCCTGATTCAATGAAAATATGTAAATAGTCATATACAAAGCAAATAAATTTTGTGATTCAGTGAAACTTGGTCAGTCTGAGTTTAACTTAAGCACAGATGTTTGCAAAAAGAAAAACTCTCTCAAAAAGCCATAAGCCAATGTTAGTTGTCTATACCCCTTTTTAAATGCAAGAATATATATATATATATATATATATATATATATATATATATGCAGAGTCTTATTTAATAGACACCTATGTTTAATTGCCTGTTTGTCTTTGTTTGGTTATGAATGATATGGAATGCCATGACATGAATGCTTGTTTTAGTGAAATGATTCACTGAATGGTTTAGTCATAAAAAAAATCAAAAGAGTTATTATTAACTTAAAACTGATTAGGAAATGGGGTCAAGAGCACTGCAGGAATGACTTGTGTTCTTGAGCAATACAAGTTGACACATGGCTTGTTTAAGTCCTGAGATCTTTGTGTAATGGAGTGAATTAGTCCATTACAATGTGTCCATTGATTCATATAATTGCAGATGAGACCAAGATAGATAAATATATCAATTTGATATAAGGAGGAACTAGTGTTTTCCTGGAATGAAATCTGAGTAGGGAATAAATGATTTGATTCATTTTGGTGATTTCCCTGTTTTGTATGGATGCTTGTTTGATTTATGACTGAGTTGTGTGAATGTATGACTACGCCATATCTTTTTAAGGTTTCTGGAAAGGAAGACTTAAGTGTGCACCTGCACACTGACACAGAACATGCACACCATGATTTATTTGTTTTCTAAAGGCAGGATATATATATATATATATATATATATACATGTTTCAACTTTAACTTGATTTACAAATTATTTTAGTGGATTTTCTCATACCAGAAATGTGTCTGACCCTAGTGTGCTAATGGAATATGGGGTGTCTCATTTAATATGGGGCAGCTTCAAATGCATTTGTGATTCCCTGTTTTGTATGGATGCTTGTTTGATTTATGACTGAGTTGTGTGAATGTATGACTACACCATATCTTTTTAAGGTTTCTGGAAAGGAAGACTTAAGTGTGCACCTGCACACTGACACAGAACATGCACACCATGATTTATTTGTTTTCTAAAGGCAGGATATATATATATATATATATATATATATATATATATACATGTTTCAACTTTAACTTGATTTACAAATTATTTTAGTGGATTTTCTCATACCAGAAATGTGTCTGACCCTAGTGTGCTAATGGAATATGGGGTGTCTCATTTAATATGGGGCAGCTTCAAATGCATTTTCAGGGACTGCAGCAACTAAGTAGGAGTAGGAGCAAGGCTTTGAGAAGAAGATTATAACATGCTGAAATTAGTTAGATAAGAGCTTAAAAGATAAAATCTGCATGTATTGTTATTTTTAAATTATGACTTGTATTAAGTACTAAATGATGGATGGATATTTTGCTAAGGAATTGAGTTGTAACCGAGTTTATAAAATTTGGATATTATCTGAAAAGTTGAAGAAGTTAATCCATGATTTTTGTATGTAAATCTGAGCAAGAATACTATGGTAAATGGGACGGTTATATTTTATAAATGTATTAGTCAATCTTGAGTCTTTGAAAAAGATTAAGTATTGGAAATCTGGATAGTGAGTCTCAATATACAATATGGTCTATTCTTTCATCATGATATATGCATATAAGAGTCTAAAGGCACAGAGAAAATGTGTTATGTGTCTGCATATTTTGATAATGCAATTTGTACTAAGCAAATGTTTTATACTTCACTCTTGAATAAAGGAAGAATCTGTACCTATAGGAGTTGAAAGTCATATACATGATAGTTTGTATATATGCAAGTTTAAACATAATTTGTTCAAATATTGCACATCAGTTACCTCTGCATTTTAACACAAAATCTGAACTCCTTTTACTCAAGCTAAGTTCAAATGCATTTTAAAACCCTATGGCTTATACCACAACAAAGAGTCTGGCTGAACCATGTTTTGGATACCCAGGTTCTCAGGAAACACACTCATGGTTGCATTTGAGTTAGCTTAGCATCCTGGCAACAAAGAATTAAGTTTTTGGAATATGAAATCTCACTCAAAAATATTCCAGAAAAGAGTTGTACTATAGCCAGATTTTAAAGAAAATCAAACATAGATAATGATATAAACTTATATAATTTTTCAGAGCATAAACACTACACCATCAATTTAAAGTCAATCATAACACAATTATAATGTTTTTAGGAATTACACTTCATTGAGAATACAACAAGTAATCAAGGGTTAAAAATCATATTGTTACCTATATGGATGGAATTTTAGTGTATGAATTAAATTGAACTATGGATGGATAGATTAAATTTAATCAATCAAATTATCCTCTTGTTTACCATAACTCTGATTAAACAAGAGAGGCACATGCATCTTCATATGTGTGTGGATATCTTTGTGAATACACTGATATATCTATATTAGTAAAGATTTTGATCCTGGATAAGTTGTTTAATTGATAAACGGAAAAATGACTCTAGGCTTTAGAAATATATATATATATATATATATATATATATATATATCCCTATGAAAAAAAATCCTTACAAATTAAGGTATAAAAGAGAGGGTCATTTCATTTGGTATCAGAGCTATGTTACTAAAACATAGTTGAAAAATTGGAATCAAATTCTTCTTTGAAACTAAAAACTTAAGAAACAAAATATAAGTAAAATATTTTGTAGGCATTGATCATTGGATGATCAAGTTTGAGTTAGAAAAAACTAACTAACCAGCTATGTAAATTATTATTAGCAAACTATGGTAGGAAGACCACAAAATTAGGGAGCATGATCCTCCAATGCACCACCAATGGTCAATCTACAAGATTTGGTGAGAGCATTTAGGGATGGGGCAGGACAAAGGCAAGAAAATCCCCATGAAGAGCTCTCAAAATTACTCAAGACTTATACTCATTTAGGAGGCAAAAGCTTTGAAGGGACAGAAAGTGTTATGGAAATTCAAGCATGGTTGAGAACATTGGATAGGATTTTCAGTGACATGCAGCTTGATGATCAAAGGAAGAGACAAGTGGCTTCAAGACAGCTGAAAGGAGTAGCTTTAAGCTGGTGGGAAGTAATCATTATAGGGAGAAATGAGAATGAAATCACTTGGAATCAATTCAAGGAGATGTTGGAAGAAAGATTTTTACCAGCATCAGCTAAGACCACTTTACTAGAAGAATTTATTAGACTCAGGCAAGGTACTTTGAATATCACTGAATACACTCAAAAGTTTGAGGGGCTTTCCACATATGGAGCAATGATAGTGGTAGATGAAGCATCCAAAAATGATAGATACATTAAGGGTTTGAACCCAGGACTTAGCAGAACCATGTTACCTTATGCTGACAGGACTTTTGATCAAGTAATAGACTTGGCTTTGAGATTAGAGCAGCATGACAAGGAAAGGGAGAAGTTCAGAAATTTTAAGAATAATAACACTAAGAAGGGTAAGGGGAGATATCACCCTTATGATAAGAAGAAAGAAGAGGCCAGTAACAAAGGCACTGGAGATATCAAAGCTAAGGAAACCAAGATGAAAATTATGTGTCATCAATGTGGAAAGGAAGGACACATCAAACCATGATGTCCAGAATTGAAAGGAGGAGCTTTCAAGTGCTATCTATGTGGGAAAGAGGGGTATATGAGGAGAAATTGTCCTAAGTATAAACAGCAAGGAAAATTGACAAACTTGGAAGGCAAAGGCAAATCCACAGTGGAGATTAATGCTGAAAATCACAGTCAAGTGGAAGGTACACTATTTATTTGTACCATACCCATAGCAGTAGTATATGATACTGGGGCAACTCACTCTTTGATTTCTTACGAACTAGTTAAAATGCTAAAATTGAATTGCATATTGGTTGAAACCCCATTGCATATACAAAGTCCACTGGGGAGTTCTAGTGTTTTAAATATGATTTGTGTGGATGTGGAATTAAACATAGGAGGAGATACTTTTATTTCCAATTTATATGTTTTAAACTACCCAAACATAGGTGTTATATTGGGGGTAGACTAGTTAAGGCAATTTAAATCCATAATTAACTTGGATTCATCCACCATATCATTGCAAAACCTTAGAGGCCAGAGAATCACAATTTTGTGTGAAGTAGCTAAGGAAAGAAAATTGTATCATTTAATTGGCTTGGAAAAAGTTTTCAGTGAACTTACTATTGAAGAAATTCCCATCGTCAATGAATACTTGGATGTGTTTGGGGAGGTTAAGGGTGTTCCAAACCATAGACTAGTGGAATTCCAAATTCATTTAGTTCCAGGAGTAAGCCCAGTGGTTAAAAAGCCAACTAGAATGGGGCCAAATAAACTAAAAGAATTAAATAAACAGTTAGAGGAATTAGAAGAAAAGGGTTTTATAAGACCAAGTAATTCTTGCTGGGGAGCACCAGTGGTATTTGTTAAGAAACAAGATGGTTCCTTAAGACTTTGTATAGATTATAGAGAATTGAACAAAGTAACTATTAAAAATAAATACCCATTGCCAAGAATAGATGATCTTTTTGATCAATTAGCCGGGGCAAGAGTGTTTTCTAGACTAGACTTAGCATCTGGTTTTCATCAAATGAAGGTGGAGGAGTCAAGTATCAAGTACACTGCCTTTAACACTAGGTATGGGTTGTATGAATTTCTGGTTATGCCATTTGGCTTGACTAATGCACCATCATACTTTGTAGATTTAATGAACAGAACCTTTAGAGATTATTTAGACAAATTTGTGATGATTTTTATAGATGACATTTTAATTTATTCCAAAACAGTGGAAGAACATAAAAGTCATTTGCATCTGGTTTTGTCTAGATTGAGGGAAAAAGATTTAAAGGCAAAATTTTCAAAACGTGCATTTTGGAAAGAGGAAGTACATTTCCTTGGCCATGTCATTTCTGCCAAAGGAATTTCTGTGAACCCCAATAAAGTAATAGCTATTCAAGCATGGAAGAGGCCTAGCACTGTGAGTGAAGTGAGATCATTTATGGGGATGGTAGGATATTATAGGAGATTTATAAAAGATTTTTCAAAAATTTCTACACCACTTACTAACCTAACCAGGAAAAATCAAGCTTTTGTTTGGTCAGAGGAGTGTGAGAAGTCTTTTGAACAGTTGAAGGAGGCATGGGTGAATGCTCCAATCTTGAAAGTACCCCAGGGAAATGAAGAATTAGTTGTATACACTGATGCTAGTGGGTTTGGCTTGGGTGCAGTGTTGATGCAACAAGGCCAAGTCATCGCATATGCATCTAGACAACTCAAACCCCATGAAGTAAGGTATGCCACACATGATCTTGAATTAGCAGCTGTGATCTATGCTTTGAAACTTTGGAGACATTATTTGTTAGGAACTAAGTTTGAACTTTACACTGACCACAAGTCTTTAAAGTATTTATTTTCACAAAAAGATTTAAACATGAGGCAACATAGATGGGTGGAGTTCTTAGCTGCTTATGACTTGGACATACTCTATACACCAGGTAAAGCAAATAAAGTTGCAGATGCCTTGAGTAGACAACATGCTAAGTTAGCTATGTTGATGATGGAAGAATTTAAAGATTTGTCTATACTCATTGACTTGGAAATTGAAGAAAATAATAAGGTACATATGGTACCAGTAGAAGGAGATAAGAGTAAAGGAAAATTGAGTTTAATGTCTCTGCAATCAGATTTAATTTTGAAGGTAGGAAAAATGAAAGAACAAGACACAAACTTATTGGAGATGAAAATTCTCATATCAAAAGGGGAGGAAGTGACAAATTACCATATTGATAAAAATGGTTATTTAAGAAACCAGAATAGAATATGTGTTCCAGAAAACATGGAGTTGAAAGAGGAAATATTGAACTGTGCAGTTAAAGCGCTCGGTGGATTCAATGCGGTAGAGGTGCAAAAAGTCATAGCGGGGATGTAGCGAAGATATAGCGGGATATATCGGATTACTCTAAAATAGCATATAAATCCCATACTTGTTGTTTTTACAAATATATAGATAGTAATTATGTGAAAAATTAACATTCAATTGAATTATAATTAATACAAAAATAATTTTAAATAAAAATAGGTGCAAATGTATTGTAAATGAACGTAAAACTGTTATGTAACTTAATTTAATTTAGTAGAATATTAGAGTATTATCATTTCTAAACATATATCAAAAATTCAATGAAATTAAGTAATTTCATAATTTTTATAGCGTATAAATATCATTTTTCAATCCAATTTTTTATAGAAGATATAGCGGAAATAGCGGAATATAGCGGAAATAACGGGATATAGCGGAAATAGCGGGGATTAAAGCGGAAAGGCTATATGTTGGGGATATATGGAAAAATCGTAGCGGTAGAAATCCGCTATAAGATATATCAGAGTTATAGAGGGGATATAGCGGGGCATTAACTGCACAGATATTGAATGAATATCATAGAAGTAAGTACTCCATACACCCAGGCAGTACAAAGATGTATCAAAATTTAAAAAGAGATTTTTGGAGGAAGGGAATGAAATCAGATGTAGCCAAATATATTGCAAGATGTATGACTTGCCAACAAGTCAAGGCAGAAACACAAAAGCCATCAGGGTTGTTACAACCTCTTAGCATACCACAGTGGAAATGGGAAGATATATCTATGGATTTCATAGATGGACTACCTAGATCTAAAAGAGGAAACACAAGTATATGGGTGATAGTTGATAGGCTAACTAAGGTGGCACATTTCATCCCAGTCAAATCAGAAAGGAATGCATCAAAATTAGCACAAGTATTTATGAAGGAGGTGGTAAAATTGCATGTCATTCCCAAAACTATTGTGAGTGATAGGGATACCATCTTCACATCAAGGTTCTGGAAAAGTTTTCAAGAAGCCATGGGAAGTGAATTATGCTTAAGCACTGCCTACCATCCACAATCAGATGGACAGACTGAGGTGGTGAACAAAGTTCTAAAGGACTTGTTAAGGGCATGTGCACTGGATTTTGGAGGCAACTGGGAAGACTATCTCCATTTAGCTGAATTTACATACAATAACAGCTATCAAAGCACCATAGGGATGGCTCCATTTGAAGCCTTATATGGCAAGCCATGTTTGTCACCTGTATGTTGGGTAGAAGCAGGAGAAAGAGCTATTTTAGGGCCTAAGTACATACAAGAAACTAAAGAGAAAATTGAGTTGGTAAGGAGAAGAATGGCAGCAGCTCAAGATAGGCAAAAGAAATTTGCAGACATGAAAAGGAAGCAGGTGGAATATGAAGTAGGAAATTTTGTTTTCATCAAAATCTCACTTATGAAAAATGTACTAAGGTTTGGGAAACAAGGCAAGTTAACCCCAAGATATATTGGGCCATACAAAATTCTGGAAAGAATTGGTTCCTTGGCATATAAGTTGGAATTACCAGAAAACATGCAAGGGATGCATGATGTTTTTCATGTATCACAATTGAGATGGTTGGTCCATGACAAGGCAGAAATTCTTGAGACCCCAACCCAAGTGCAAATAAATCCTAATTTGATTTATGAAAAGGATCCAGTGGGAATTTTGGCAAAGGATGTGAAGAAGTTGAGGAATAAATCACTGAAACTTGTGAAGGTACAGTGGAGTCTTGATCCTAGTGATTACACATGGGAATTAGAAGACAAAGTTAGGATGAACTACCCTAAGCTATTTACAGATTAAAGGTAATTCTGATTTTTAATTTGCTTTCCTTTTGGATGCATGTATTTTTAGTTATTGTGATAGAACTAAAAATCTATTGGGTTGAGAATGTATTTGTTCTCTGAATTAAGTTTAAAATTGATTTAAGCTTAGGAAAATTGTGGGACACAATTTCTAAAAGATGGGGTGTATGTAATGACCCAAGATTTTAGGAATTTATTTTTGAAAATATAAATAAGTTTAAAATAATTTTTAAACTAATTTTAAAAGAAAAGGGGGAATTGATATGTCTTGATATGGTGTAATTATATGTGTGTACATGTGTGCACAGGGAATACACATGAATAGAAGCTTAATTCCTGAATGATATGTGTTTCCTGGAGATTTGACCAGGCAACTTGTGCTCGGCATCAGGTAGCACCCGGCAACAAGAAAGTGTCCGACATCCAGGAGTGATCGGCGAAGCACTTGGCATCCAGGAGTGATCGGCGAAGCACTTGGCATCCAGGAGTGGTCGGCGAAGCACTTGGCATCCAGGAGTGTTCGGCGAAGCACTTGGCATCCAGGAGTGGTCGGCGAAGCACTTGGCATCCAGGAGTGTTCGGCGAAGCGCACGGCATCCAGTGGGACTCGGCATCCATAGCGTTCGGCATCCGTAATGCTCGGCGACCAGGAGACTCGGCGTCAAGTAGTGTTCGGCGTCAACTGTCACTCGGCGACAACCAATGCTCAGCTCCCTAGCGTTCAGCATCATTAGAACTCGGTGATAGGAGAACTCGGCAACAAGAGCGTTCGGCATCCCTTGGTACTCGGCGTAGTACTCGGCAACAGGAGTACTCGGCAATCCTTGGTACTCGGCGTAGTACTCGGCAACAGGAGTACTCGGCACTTCAAGGTACTCGGCGTAGTACTCGGCAACGAGAGTACTTGGCATCCAGAAGACATTCAGTATGCACAACTACTCAAGGTGACAATGTCGTTCGGCCAGCGTGCACTTTTCGTTCAAGAGCTTCGGATAGAGACACGTTCGGCCTCAACTGACAATCATCCTGCACTTCCCACGCATCCAGCGTATCGTTCGGCGTAGGACTGTTCGGCATTAGAGCGTTCGGCATACCAGGATCGGCATGCAGCAACCACTGTACTGGGGCTAGAGTGTTCGGCCATCCAGCCCATTTGGAAAGTCCAGCCCATATTTGCCTATAAATAGAGGGGCAGGGTCACAGTGAAAGGGATCCTTTTTTGGGGAGAGAACACTGGGGAGACTCTGCCATTTTCGAGACTCGTCTTCTCTACTTAAACAACTTCATGCAAGCATTTGATTCACGAATTGTATTTGTAATCAACTATAAAGAAGATCAATAAAGTTTAACCTCAAAGTGGACGTAGGCAATTACGCTGAACCACTATAAATTTGGTGTTCTTACTTTCTACAGTTAGATTAGCATTGTCTTCTCTGTTTAATTTACTTTCATCACTTATATCTCTACACAATCTTTCTCTACTAGGTTAGTGACCAATTTTGGTGCTAACACTTTGGTGCTTTCACTGAGAATTGAATTCTCAGACCTCAAGGATCTGCTTTGAAGCTACTGGATTGAACAAATCCCCCAAAGAAGATCCGACTCACTGATAGGACATCCGTTGATTCTACTCAGAGTTCATACCGATAACTCTACAATGGCAAGACCACGTACCAGGCAAGCTTCTCATAATGCGGATGCCCACGAAACTGCTAGTGTGCAACAAGCAGGACCTAGCAATCAACCAGCGATTCCGAGTGCAGGAATTGCCGCTCAAGAACAGACTCCAGTTGTCACCAGAATAGAGTTCAATGACTTGATGAGAGAACTCAGGGAAAGCAGGAGACAACTAGGAGAGCAGATGCAAGCTAACGCCAACCTGATGGCACAACTCACTCAACAGCAGCAACAGAATGCTGCGGGCAATCCCACTCCTTACTCTTCATCTGACAGCTCAACTTCCTCTGATGAACCTCCCAGGCGCAGACGCCGCAAGACTGACGCTGCACAAGCAGAAGCTGCTGTTCAAACAACTGGAGACCGTGACCAAGCAAGAGCTGGAAACTTCAGGACCGGGGTACAGACGGAGGATAGAGGCCCGGATCATCAAAATGCTAACGATGTCAAACCTCAAGACGCACGATTAGCAGACCGCCAGGAGAGGAGGCATCAGCATGGACATGCGCGCAGAACAGACACTAACCTTCCGCCTTCCATAAAGACACCAGATCTGACAGCCATGATCAGGCAGTTGATGAAGGAAAATCAGGGGTTATCGAATGATGATTGGGGAGTGTCAAGAAGTCATACTCCGTTCACGGATGTTGTGTTGCAAGCGGCGTACCCCAGGAAGTTTAGTATGCCTACTATCCCTGCGTATGAAGGGAGGACTGACCCCAGACAGCATGTCACGAGGTACGAATGGATGATGGATTCAGCTAGAGCGAATGATGCCACCAAGTGTAGGTGCTTTCCGATTACTCTATTTGGGATCGCTACTATGTGGTTCACCCGACTTCCTCCGCGATCCGTATCAAATTTCGAGGAGTTGGCAAAGAAGTTTATTGACCAGTTCAGGATACACACTACGCGCCCAAAGGACGTGATGTCTCTGTCGAGTGTAATCCAAAATCCCGGGGAGTCGTTGAAGGAATATTTACAAAGATTCCACGTAGCAGCAACTGAAGTCAGTAATCCCAAAGACCATGCAATTCTGATGGCTGTAATGAGAGGCGTGGATCCAGACTCTGAGTTTGGGGACTGGCTGGCAGGAAAACCTCTGGCTACACTAGAGCGTTTCTACTCAAAGGCAACCCAGTTCATAAGAAGAGAGGAAGCTAGGTGGGTACGACGAGATAAGGCGCCAGGACCTGTCCAAGAGTCAATAAAGAGCAACGTTGCTATGAAGCAGTCTGGAGACAGCTCGGGAAAGGTCCAAGTCAATGTCCAGAACAAGCCTGGGCAACCCAAGGAGTCCGGCGGAAGGAGTCAAGGGAAAAAGAGAGAAGCGGGTAAATGGAAGTCGATAATCCCAAGCTACATCGAGTATACTCCGCTGAACGCACCGCTTGAGAACATTTACTTATCCACCTGCAATACATTTCAATACAGAAAGCCACGTCCAAAAGAATCAACCGAGGAACAGAAGCGGACCGGGAAATATTGTCGCTTCCATGAGACTTATGGGCACAATACGGAGGAGTGCAAACACCTACACGACGCTATTGAAAAGTCGACCAGGCAGAAGAAATTGCAAGAATTTGTGAAGGATCCACAAGAAGGAGGACAGGGAACGTCCAACCCAGGTCGTGCACCAGCTCCGCGTCATCCCGAGGAGCCTGCCCGAACCGTAGGTAGACTAGTCATAAATACAATTATCGGCGGATCTCACCCCGCGAATAAGAATTGGCAAGAGATGGAGCGATATGCAAGTTCCCTGAATCATGCCGATTTTGAGTGCTGTTCGAACATGGAGGATGGGGCCCCTGCTAAGCAGCATCGCATAATGACAGACGATATTGTGTTCAGAAGTAGAGACGCTGATCAGATAGAGGCTCCGACCATCGATCCCATGGTCATATCTGCAACGATCGGACCAGCATATGTAAAAAGAATTCTGATTGATTACGGGAGCTCAGTCAACATCATCTTCAAGAAGGCTTACGACCAAATGAAATTGGAAACAAAAGACCTGAAACCGTCCAAGGCTCGTATACACGGCTTTAACGGCGCGGCAACCGACGCCGTGGGGTACGTTGAGTTACCAGTTGAACTGGGACAAGGCGAGCGTCGGAGGGTGCGGATTCTACCCTTCGTAGTTTTGGATGTGGATTCTCCATATAACGTTTTCTTGGGCCGGCCGGCCCTGGCTGAGTTTAGGGCAGCGTTAGCCCCTTGGTGTTTAACTTTGAAGTTCCCGACTGACAAAGGAGTAGGTATTGTTCATGGCGATCAAGCAGCTGGTCGTTCCTGTTATGTGGCTGAGCTCCGAGAAGCCCATCGGAGGGAGAAGGGAAAGGTTGCGGACAATCCCGTCCGCATCCTTAATGCGGATAATTGACAAGTAGTGCCCGAGCCCTGGCTCGGGCATAGTTCTCGGATCTTCGGAGATATAGATTCGAGAGACGACGATGAGAAACCCAGGGAAGAGAAGGCAGCACCGGCTGAATTAACAATTGACATCTCAGTTAGCCGTGACGACCCTTCGCGAATTCTGAAAATCGGATCACAGCTTGGTCCCGCGATGACTGAAGACCTTAGCGACTTCCTCCAAGCGAATCTTGATGTTTTCGTCTGGACGCATTCTGATATGTATGGGATTTCTCCCGCCATCATGAGTCATATGTTGAACATAGACCCGAAATACGTCCCAGTTAAACAAAAAAGGAGAGGAATGGATCTAGAGAGATCCGCCGCTCTTGGAGAGGAGGTGGACAAACTCAAAGCAAATGGGTTCGTCCGTGACGCCCTTTACCCTGAATGGGTATCTAACCCCGTGCTCGTAAAAAAGGCGAATGGGAAATGGAGGACTTGCGTAGATTATTCCGACTTGAACAAAGCGTGCCCTAAGGACAGTTTCCCGTTGCCTAGTTTCGATTAGTTGGTCGACTCCACCGCAGGACACGAGCTGCTGTCATTCATGGACGCGTACTCAGGGTACAACCAAATCCCGATGCATATTCCGGACCAAGAACACACCAGCTTCGTTACAAATGTCGGACTGTATTGATATGTAGTGATGCCCTTTGGATTGAAGAATGCAGGAGCAACTTACCAGCGTTTAGTGAATCGAATGTTCAAGGACCAGCTGGGTAGAACGATGGAGGTCTATGTGGATGACATGCTCGTGAAGTCACGACGGTCAAACGACCACATTCGAGACTAGGCTGAAATGTTCGACATACTCAGGTTTTATGGGATGAAGATCAACCCTTTGAAGTGTTCCTTCGGCGTTGCATCAGGGAAGTTTTTGGGGTTCATCGTCAATGCTAGGGGAATCGAAGCCAACCCAGAAAAGATCCAAGCTATTCGAGATGTGCAAGCGCACAGGACCATAAAGCAAGTACAGAGCTTGAACGGAAAAGTAGCCGCGCTAAGTCGATTTATATCCAGGGCAACTGACAAGTGCATCACATTCTTCGATATAATAAAGAAAGGGAAGAGAAATTTTGAATGGACGTCTAGTTGTGAGGAAGCATTCCGGAATCTGGTGAGGCATCTGGAGAGTCCACCAATGCTATCAAAACCAGTTGACCATGAAATGTTGTACGTATACTTGGCTGTATCCCCACATGCGATAAGTACGGCTTTGGTTCGTGAGGAGGATCGAGTCCAGAAGCCGGTGTATTATGTTAGCAAGCGTTTAACAGGGGCAGAGAGGAATTACCCTAAAATCGAGAAATTGGCTTATTGCTTGGTGATTGCATCACGTAAGCTGCGCCCATACTTTCAAGCACATTCAATCGATGTTTATACCGATCAACCCCTGAGGCAGGTACTCCAACGGCCGGAAACTTCTGGAAGATTGCTAAGATGGAACATCGAGTTGAGCCAGTTCGATGTCGCATACTTACCGCAGAGAGCCATCCGAGGGCAAGCATTAGCAGATTTCATCGCCGAGTTTACCATACCCATCAAACCGGATGACCACGACATCATTCCCCCCGTTCGATGGAAATTATACACTGACGGTGCATCAAACGACCGTTGCTCCGGTGCGGGCGTAGTTCTTATAACTCCGGAAAACTGATCAATCTGTTATGCCCTGAAGCTCGATTTCCCGGCTACAAATAACGAAGCCGAATATGAAGCACTGATCGCTGGCTTGAAGCTCATCAGGGAACTCGAGATCGAATCAGTCGAAATCTTTTGTGACTCACAGCTGGTAGTTTACCAAGTACGAGGAGACTACCAAACAAAGGGACGAAAGCTCGCTCCGTACCTTGTTCAGGTCCAAGAGCTACTATCAAATCTTGAGCGTTATGACATTTCACATATCCCGCGCGAACAGAACAAAGAAGCCGACTTATTGGCTAAGTTTGCAAGTACCGGCGATGCGCAGCAAATGGGATTGTATCCCGTCGAAGTCTTGCATGCCCCGAGCATAGACGGGATGAAAGTCGATCACGTGTTGGAAACAGAAATCGAGAAGGAATCGTGGATAACCCCATTCAAACTATACCTAACGACTGGGGCTTTACCAGAAAAAAGAAGCGAAAGACGGAAGGTCCTTCGAAAGGCCGCGCGATATGTAATGCAGGCTGGGTCGATGTACCGAAAAGGATTCTCAGTCCCATTATTGCGATGCATCGCTCATGACGAGACAAAGCGGGTCTTAAGAGAGGTTCACGAAGGGGAATGTGGTGACCATACTGGGGGGCAAACGCTAGCAAAGAAGATCCTCCGCTATGGATATTACTGGCCCACCGTAAACCGGGACGCCGCGGACTACGCAAGAAAATGCGACAAGTGTCAAAGATATGCGAAAATCCCGAGGGCTCCATCAACGGAACTCACACAAATGATTAGTCCCTGGCCATTTGCGATCTGGGGAATCGACATAATCGGCTCTTTGCCTATATCCAAAGGTGGCGCGAAATATGCGATAGTTGGAGTCGACTATTTCACAAAATGGGCTGAGGCAGAACCTTTGGCCACAATCACCTCTAAGAAGGTCATTAACTTTGTTGTACGAAACATTATATGCCACTTTGGCCTTCCACGCACCATCATTACGGACAACGGGACGCAATTTGAAAGCAGAGAGTTCAAAGAGTTCTGTTTAAAGTATGGGATCGAGAAGAAGTTCGCCGCCGTGGCACACCCGAAAGCTAACGAGAAAGTCGAGGCCGTCAACAAAATAATCAAGTCCATACTGAAGAAGCGTCTGGAGAAGGTTGGAGGCAAGTGGGTAGATGAACTCCCGATAGCATTATGGGCGTATAGAACTACCCACAAGTCCGCGACCGGCCACACTCCATTCGCCTTGGCATACGGCTCTGAAGCCATTATACCCGTGGAACTTGAAGTTCCATCGCACCGAGTGACATACTATGATCCCAAGACGAACCAAAACCTCTTGCTGGAATCACTGGACTGCATCGACGAAAAGCGTGAAGAAGCTGAATTAAGGGCGGCAGCGCACATACATCGAGTCAAGCGTTACTACGACGTCAGAGTCCGCCCAAGAATCTTTGATGTGGGTGATCTCGTTCTGAAACGAGTCTTCCCGGTACCATCACGCATGAATCCCAGCTGGGAAGGTCCGTACGCCATTGAACGGAAGCTTGGAGAAGGAACATTCAAGCTAGCGACTGTTGATGGCACGACACTCCCCCGAGCATGGAACGGTGAACATTTGCGGCACTATTACATTTAGCATGTTTTCCTTCTTGTTTTAGGCACTGTTATTTCCATTCAGTCATAACTTAGTTTCCTTTCAAAAGTTGTAATCGAACAGTTTGGTTGATTTTCATTAATAAAGGCTTGAAGTCGTATTTTCTATGAATCACTAACGTTTCTATATCTCATAATTGGGTGGCAAATTACATTATCCTGTACGACGCACAGACTCGTGCAAACTATTCCAAATCTCTGAATCCCCAGAGCGCGGAGCGTAGTACTCTAAGTCCCCGGAGCGTGGACTAGAGTATAAACGACTTCAAATCTCCGAATCCCCAGAGTGCGGAGCGGAGTACTCTAAGTCCCCAGATAGCGGACTGGAGTATAAATGATTCCAAATCTCCGAATCCCCAGAGCACGGAGTGGAGTACTCTAAGTCCCCGGAGCGCGGACTAGAGTATAAACGACTTCAAATCTCCGAATCCCCAGAGTGCGGAGCGGAGTACTCTAAGTCCCCGGAGAGTGGGCTAGAGTATAAACGATTCCAAATCTCCGAATCCCCAGAGCGCGGAGCGGAGTACTTTAAGTCCCCGGAGCGCGGACTAGAGTATAAACGACTTCAAATCTCCGAATCCCCAGAGTGCGGAGCGGAGTACTCTAAGTCCGCAGAGAGCGGACTAGAGTATAAACGATTCCAAATCTCCGAATCCCCAGAGCGCGGAGCGGAGTACTCTAAGTCCCCGGAGCGCGGACTAGAGTATAAACGACTTCAAATCTCCGAATCCCCAGAGTGCGGAGCGGAGTACTCTAAGTCCCTGGAGAGCGGACTAGAGTATAAACGATTCCAAATCTCCGAATCCCCAGAGCGCGGAGCGGAGTACTCTAAGTCCCCGGAGCGCGGACTAGAGTATAAACGACTTCAAATCTCTGAATCCCCAAAGTGCGGACCGGAGTACTCTAAGTCCCCGGAGAGTGGACTAGAGTATAAACGATTCCAAATCTCCGAATCCCCAGAGCGCGGAGCGGAGTACTCTAAGTCCCCGGAGCGCGGACTAGAGTATAAACGACTTCAAATCTCCGAATCCCCAGAGTGCGGAGCGGAGTACTCTAAGTCCCCGGAGAGCGGACTAGAGTATAAACGATTCCAAATCTCCGAATCCCCAGAGCGCGGAGCGGAGTACTCTAAGTCCCCGGAGCACGGACTAGAGTATAAACGACTTCAAATCTCTGAATCCCCAGAGTGCGGAGCGGAGTACTCTAAGTCCCCAGATAGCGGACTGGAGTATAAACGATTCCAAATCTCCGAATCCCCAGAGTGCAGAGCGGAGTACTCTAAGTCCCCGGAGAGCGGACTAGTGTATAAACGATTTCAAATCTCCGAGTTCCCGGAGCATAGAGTCAACGAAAAGTCCAAGTACTCGAGGGATGTGGTACGAGAAGCACGCCATGTCTAAAAATGTCTAAACAACACGAGAATGGACCGGGAGATAATGCAACTCATGAGAACTCGAGTTATGGCTACAATTAGCCAGCAAATCAAAGAAAGACAAGAGAATCATTCAAACAAAAAAGAAACTAAAAACTTTATTCGATAAGTCCAAAATGGGGTTACATTATCACTCCTACAAAATTCAGACCTGTCTATACAAACTACAAGCTACGAAGATAAAAGAAATTACAAGACTTAAGCAAGAAGCTCGTTGAACGAGTGTATCGATTATTTCTTCGATTTCTTATTCTTGTCCTCCTTTGTCTTTTCCGATGACTCCTCTCCCTCACGCTTTTTCTTGGACTTCTTGCTTGCTAAGGAAGCGGAGTCAGGAGTAGGAGACGGAACATCTAGTGGTTTGGACCTGCCCGGGAGGATGATTTTCAAAGGTCTGTTCCGCGGGTCGGTAAGTTCCAGGATTCCAGGTTCAATCTTGACCTCGACCTTTTTCTTCTCCTCTGCGGCGAGGCGGTCCTTCATGCTTGTCTGTGAAGTATGCTCAGAGGCGCCGGTGATTTCAATTTCATCATCCCCTTCGGCAGGAGATGAAGTGTCAAGCTTATCATCATCCAGCGCCCCGATCACCTGAGCATTGGGACCTGGGAGTACTCCCGCGTGGACAACATCGCTTGTTTTCCCTGCCTCCTCCTTGGCGTCATCGCTCCTCGGAGTTTGCTCGGCGTCAGAACAACTTGCATGAAAACATAAAGAATGAGCGTTAGAACGAGTAGCCACTACTGAAAAAAGACGGGATCTTTCAACTTCTAGAGAAAGAAGAATTTCCTACCAGGTTCCGGTTGGCTATCGGTGGCGCGTGGGGTTTCACCCTCCAGGATAGGTGATAGCACATGAGCACCGAGCCCGGGGGCTTTGGGGTCATAACCAACATGCAGCTCGAATGGATCAAGTGTCGGTCGACCGGCCGATTGAGCAGCGGATTGAGCAGTAGTATGAAGAGCAGTAATATTGGCCTCAAACGGGCCAGCTTCATCATTTTTCTCTTTCAGAAGGGGAGAGCCTTTGCTGTAAAGTGCCAATGCCGCGGATAAATCCGATGGCTCATTCCCCCTAAGGAACTCTTTCACCAAGGCCTCCTCATCAACCTCTTCGGAGCCCGACTCGATATTCCTGATCCTTATCAAAGTTTCCCAGGCCTCAGCAAGGGACTCAAGGTAGCCGTCGCCCAAGAATGTTAAGTCGCGATGCATAAGGACGCGGGCTCCTTATTCAGCAATCAACGGGTCAAACATGTTTTTGACCTCTTCCCTGCCGGCTTCCGCGGCCGCCTCGAGGCGAGAATCAATCTCCTCCGCAACCTCTCTTTTGCCCTCCTCACGGGCCTCATCCTTCATTTTCTCAACCCCAGCGAGTTCGTCATCGAGCTTTGTTTTCAGGAGTCGGGTAGCAACGATCTCATCACAGTATCGTTGTGATTCTTCTTGAGCAGCTACCTTATCCTCCTTCTCCTTGGAGAGTAATTATTTCAGCTCTTTGACTTGGGTGGCGAGCGCGTCCCTTTCCTTTTGGACAGAGTCTTTTTCTAGGGCGAGGGCACCGCTGCGCTGGACTACTTCGTCAAGCTCTTTTTTGTGAGCCGCCTCTAAACGAGTAACTGCCTCAGCAGTATCTTTTGCGCTTTGTTCAGCGGCTTCCAGCTTCGACTTATATGAAGCAAGCTCTTCGTCTTGGAGTTTGATGATTTTCTTATCGCTGCCAGCCTCCAGATTCAGACGATCAATCTCGTGTTGACGCTCAACGGATACTTCCGAGATCTTCTCCACCAAGTGCACAAACACATCATGTTGAACATAAACGTCGTTATTGCAGGCAATGGCACTCTACTTCACATGCCCGGGAATATGATGAATGGCCGGGAGGAACTTCAGACCATCGAAGCAAATTTTTGGAAACTTGGCCTTAAGATCGACCATCTTTTCCGCAACAGTTGGGTCCACCGCAGGAGTAGGAGGAGGAGGCTTTTAGAATTCTGCTTTTTCCGTTGCTCTCAAACTTGCCTTGTACTCGATGAACTGGAGTGTTGTTCTCGAGGAGCATCAGATTGATAACCCTTTTGTAAAGACTTCTCTCTATCCGGCTCAATTGGAGGAGGAAGATCGCGGGGTTGGGAAGATTGAGAGTGTGCCTTCTTGCGGTGAGACGACTCGCGAGGACGATTGTCCCTATCTTCATAATCGCCTCTGTCCCTGCATCTGCCTGAACCAGAATCCCATCCAGAGTGATGAAATACAGAAGAGCCCTGAAGGCGATCGAGACCGTGAGAACGCCCCATATCACCTGCAAAGAATGGACATAACAACGAGTTAAGGAAAATTCACGAGATAAGAAAAAAGACTTGAAGTATATTATGGAATGCGCATGTGCGTGTGTGTCCTAGTGTTCCCCTCGACGGACCCGTTCGTTTATCTTTGCTAATCGGAGTGGTGTCTCCTTGGGTCGGGAGTTGAACTCCTGCATTGCCTCTCGTGGGCGAAGAAAATTTGAGAGCTTCAGGATCATCGAACCCGTAATTAGGTAAATCATCGGGAATGGACAGGTTGGACAGACCCCTCAGAGAACTTTCCAGATGCTGTGAGGAAGCATCTTTCTCAGGCGAGATAGGCGTAACTTTTGAAGTGCCACCAACTTTCTCTTTTTGAACTGTATATTTTAACTTCTTCTTTCCCTTCGAAGGGGAGGATGACGTCTCAATATCCTGAACATCGATTGCCGGATTCCAAGCGGGACCCACGTTCTCGCCTTGAGTCTCAGGAACATCATCTTCTCTGCGCTCACCTTCTCCGTGCGTATCGGGAGTGCGGCGCGACGACGATCCGGCCTATTTTTTCCCTTTACCGAACGGAGGTTTGGGAATGGTGACACCTTCTGGAAGGCTAATCCGACGACCAGGGGCTAGCAAGCCAAACCCCGACAGTGATTCATTTGAAATGATAGTCCAGATGTCTCGATCCTCAGCAGGAAGAGCTCTAATGGCTTCAACAGCCTCAGAATATCCTCGGCCTTCCGGACGCGGGTTGAGACCTGAAAAGATGAAATGAAGAGTTAGGAAAAGCATGACTTCGATTAAATACGAATAGTGACTCAGCAGAGAGACTTACTGCCTTCAACCCATCTCCTAGCGAAACCAGAAGGGCAGCGCACATAGAACCATTCCTGTTTGTACAGGGCGAATTTACTACATGCCCCTGTCAAGATCTGGCATTTGTGGTATGGCTCGAGGAACATAAAGGAAGGACTGTCTTTCCGTCTCTTGAACATATAAATGTATCTGATATCACCGGCGGTTGGAGGTCTGGAGAAGACGGCCATGAAAAGTAAGTAAGTCCCATATAGAAATGCATGGCCGTTCGGGTGCAGCTCCATCGGAGCTATGTCTATATACTGCAGTACATCCCAGAGAAATAAATTGAATGGAGGCACGCTGCCCATCCAACACATGAACTTGTTGCAGGTAGTGTACCCGACTGGGGGTAGATGAGGACGATCGTGTCTTGAAGGAACTAACACGTCGGCAAAAGGAATCCCATGAATGGAGCATATCCGTCGCAGAGCAGCTTCGTTGATCTTCGAGGCTTGTGAATCGATCGGATTGTCTAGTAGGATGGTTGCCTCCAGAGCATCAGGTGCCAAGTTATGAGCAGGAGAAGTCGACGGATTAGAAGTATCAGCGGCTCCTTGCCTTGATGACGGCCCAGGCCTGTCGGATATGGTGGCAGAGCTAGATTGTCTCGACATCCCCAATAAATAACGAACCTGGCTAAGTGCTTGAGAAAACTATACTTAAAAAACGTTGAACGTTAGAATTAGCAACACGAGTTTCCCCCCCACGTGGTGTGTGAACTAGTGCAAGCAATTGTGTACAAGCGATAAGAATCTAAAGATTTCAAAGATATAAAAATGAGCTTCGAATCGTGGCCTTCGAAGACCGTCATCGCTGACCGTCTCAAAGAGCTCGCCTGGTGGTGATTACAGTTCCAGATTCAGAAAACATGTGATTTATAATGTAACCGGCCTAAGTGTAGTTTGACATTTATACTGTTCGGCATTTGAATGTTGTTCGGCAATTGTATTGTTCATCCTAAGTATAGGTCGGCATGTATGTTTGTTCGACATGCCACAGTGTTCGGCTAAAGGCCTTGTTCGGCTAAGTCTGTGTTCGGCTAAAGGCCTCGTTCGGTTAAGTCATTGTCCAGTTAAAAGTCCTGTTCGGCATTCAGATTGTTCGGCCTAGGTATAGTGTTCGGCTTTGTTTTGCTCGGTCTAAGTTCTGTTCGGCAATCGTATTGTTCGGCCTCGATACTATTCGGCATCTAAGAATGTTCGGCTTGGGTTTTGTTCAGCTGAGTTATTATTCGGCTTTGGTTCGTTCGGCTAAGTTGTTGTTCGGCGTTCTAGCGAGTGTTCGGCCTTAGTTTATTCAGACGAAATACTATTCGGCAGCCTCTATCATTCGGCGCATGACAACATACGCCGAACCATAGCTATGCCATCCAACACCCTTACCACCTCCAACGTTTTCCTTTTCCTTCTTTTTTGACTTTGGTTCGGCGCGATGGAGCTAAAGCCACATGTGCAAACACCTCAAATCCTTCCTCCTCGCCTCGCATTATCGTTCGGCAATGAGGGCAACCTACTCGAAAGCTTTTTACATGACAAACTTGACCATCTCATTTGAAACCTATTCGAGTTATACGAGGAGCAGTACCTAGATTGCAGTTAGGAGCTTAGGAAGGAATGTTCAAGCTGTAAATCTGTTCGGCTAGAGAAAATTGCGAATCTTGGAAGAGTGATAGAAATGAAAAGGTAAAGGAGAAGGGACGAGAAGGACCTGGTTATATAGAGGGAGGTAGAAGTTGAAAAGGCTATACCCGGTAGAACCGGTCAATACCAGAGTGTTCGGCATCAAAACGAAGTGTCGTGCGGCACATGAGGGCTGTCCGGCTTCGAACGTATCGTTCGGCATCAAAACCACACTCGTCACGCACCTCCGTCACAGGCATTCTCGAGAAGGCATCATCAAGGGAAATTGAACCAGATTCAAAGCGCATCACGTTCGGTCACATGATACACTTTGGGGGGCAAGTGTTTCCTGGAGATTTGACCAGGCAACTAGTGCTCGGCATCAGGTTGCACCCGGCAACAAGAAAGTGTCCGGCATCTAGGAGTGATCGGCGAAGCACTTGGCATCCAGGATTGATCGGCGAAGCACTTGGCATCCAGGAGTGGTCGGCGAAGCACTTGGCATCCAGGGGTGTTCGGCGAAGCACTTGGCATCCAGGAGTGGTCGGCGAAGCACTTGGCATCCAGGAGTGTTCGGCGAAGCGCACGGCATCCAGTGGGACTCGGCATCCATAGCGTTCGGCATCCGTAATGCTCGGCGACCAGGAGACTCGGCGTCAAGTAGTGTTCGGCGTCAACTGGCACTCGGCGACAACCAATGCTCAGCTCCCTAGCGTTCGGCATCATTAGAACTCGGTGATAGGAGAACTCGGCAACAAGAGCGTTCGGCATCCCTTGGTACTCGGCGTAGTACTCGGCAACAGGAGTACTCGGCACTCCTTGGTACTCGGCGTAGTACTCGGCAACAGGAGTACTCGGCACTCCAAGGTACTCGGTGTAGTACTTGGCAACGAGAGTACTTGGTATCCAGAAGACATTCAGTATGCACAACTACTCAAGGTGACAATGTCGTTCGGCCAGCGTGCACTTTTCGTTCAAGAGCTTCGGATAGAGACACGTTCGGCCTCAACTGACAATCATCCTACACTTCCCACGCATCCAGCGTATCGTTCGGCGTAGAAGGACTGTTCGGCATCAGAGCGTTCGGCATACCAGGATCGGCATGCAGCAACCACTGTACTGGGGCTAGAGTGTTCGGCCATCCAGCCCATTTGGGAAGTCCAGCCCATATTTGCCTATAAATAGAGGGGCAGGGTCACAGTGAAAGGGATCCTTTTTTGGGGAGAGAACACTGGGGAGACTCTGCCATTTTTGAGACTCATCTTCTCTACTTAAACAACTTCATGCAAGCATTTGATTCACGAATTGTATTTGTAATCAACTATAAAGAAGATCAATAAAGTTTAACCTCAAAGTGGACGTAGGCAATTACGCTGAACCACTATAAATTTGGTGTTCTTACTTTTTGCGGTTAGATTAGCATTGTCTTCTCTGTTTAATTTACTTTCATCACTTATATCTCTACACAATCTTTCTCTACGAGGTTAGTGACCAATTTTGGTGCTAACAATATGAATGAACACATGTTGATGTGTATGGAAATATATATATATATATATAAATAGATTAAATCCTTAAAAGCTATATGCATAAATAAATATATATATATGGATGCTACTGATTGTATTTGAGTGTACATGTGCATATGTGTTCAGTAAAAATAATGTATAGATATATATAGGTGTACTAATTATTTCTGTAAATATATACATATATGTATGCTAATCAAATACCAGAGTTCAAATCAGTAAAATAAAAATACACAAATATATTTTAAATTATAGGCAGAAAGAAAAGAATGAAGATATAAAAGGAGTAATCCTTTATAAATAAATAAAGGAAGTACATGCTATTTAAGTGAAAGATAAAAATAGAAAAATAAGATAAAACAGAGATATACTTTGTATAGACAGAATTAGGAAGAACACTTGATATATATATATATATATATATATAATAACTAATGGAAATCAAGTCACACTTTTAGCATGATAGTAGACAAGAGGAAAAGTATTTTCTGGAAAAGTAAAATTTCTGAAAATAACCAAAATGTTAAAACCACTTTCCTCTTCACAAACTTGAGCTGGGGAGGGTAAGATTTTGGGTATAAACAAAATGCAAATGGCATGATTTCTGAGGGGCAAAAATGACTTTAGCTAGCACCTTAAACCCTAAGAAGAACCCTACATAAATAAGCAGTGATAAGAGGAACCTTCTCTTCTTCCCTGATAGCTCTTGGGAAAAATATATATATCATCTAAATATAAAACAAGTGAAGAAAAGGGTTTGAAGGCAGAAGCATATCAATCAACTGAGAAGTGAAAGAGAGCTAGGTGAGAAAACTCACTCAAAAATCTAAGGCACTAAGTCCTAATGAAGGCAGCCAGTTTACAAGTTGATTTTTCTTAAAAATGTATTTTCATATGTGGTTGTCTTTCTTTGATTTTAGAGATGAAAATGCTTTGATCTTTAGTTGGTTGTTCTGCTTGTTTTTCTTATATGAAAGTTCTAAGTATTATTAGTATACATGTTTTAAAAATCCAGATCTCTTTGATATGTTAATATTTAGGAAAAGAAGTAAATGCCCAGAGAATCAAATGATGAATATAGGCAAGTAATGTTGGTTTTGGCACAACCCAGAAAATATAAACATGTTGAGCTGCAATATACTTGTGTATAGGTGCTGAGGCTTGAGACAAAAAGGAATTAGGAGTGCAATAGGGTTGCCTATGTGCTGATGCTCCTGATTCAATGAAAATATATAAATAGTCATATACAAAGCAAATAAATTTTGTGATTCAGTGAAACTTGGTCAGTCTGAGTTTAACTTAAGCACAGATGTTTGCAAAAAGAAAAACTCTCTCAAAAAGCCATAAGCCAATGTTAGTTGTCTATACCCCTTTTTAAATGCAAGAATATATATATATATATATATATATATATGCAGAGTCTTATTTAACAGACACCTATGTTTAATTGCCTGTTTGTCTTTGTTTGGTTATGAATGATATGGAATGCCATGACATGAATGCTTGTTTTAGTGAAATGATTCACTGAATGTTTTAGTCATAAAAAAAATCAAAAGAGTTATTATTAACTTAAAAATGATTAGGAAATGGTGTCAAGAGTACTGCATGAATGACTTGTGTTCTTGAGCAATACAAGTTGACACATGGCTTGTTTAAGTCCTGAGATCTTTGTGTAATGGAGTGAATTAGTCCATTACAATATGTCCATTGATTCATATAATTGCGGATGAGAACAAGATAGATAAATATAGCAATTTGATATAAGGAGGAACTAGAGTTTTCCTGGAATGAAATCTGAGTAGGGAATAAATGATTTGATTCATTTTGGTGATTTACCTGTTTTGTATGGATGCTTGTTTGATTTATGACTGAGTTGTGTGAATGTATGACTGTACCATATCTTTTTAAGGTTTTTGGAAAGGAAGACTTAAGTGTGCACCTGCACACTGACACAGAACATGCACACCATGATTTATTTGTTTTCTAAAGGCAGGATATATATATATATATACATGTTTCAACTTTAACTTGATTTACAAATTGTTTTAGTGGATTTTCTCATACCAAACATGTGTCTAACCCTAGTGTGCTAATGGCATATGGGTGTCTCATTTAATATGGGGCAGCTTCAAATGCATTTTCAGGGACTGCAGCAACTAAGTAGGAGTAGGAGCAAGGCTTTGAGAAGAAGATTATAGCATGCTAAAATTAGTTAGATAAGAGCTTAAAAGATAAAATCTGCATGTATTGTTATTTTTAAATTATGACTTGTATTAAGTACTAAATGATGGATGGATATTTTGCTAAGTATTTTGCTAAGGAATTGACTTGTAACTGAGTTTATAAAATTTGGATATTATCTGAAAAGTTGAAGAAGTTAATCCATGATTTTTGTATGTAAATCTGAGCAAGAATACTATGGTAAATGGGACGGTTATATTTTATAAATGTATTAGTCAATCTTGAGTCTTTGAAAAAGATTAAGTATTGGAAATCTGGATAGTGAGTCTCAATATACAATATGGTCTATTCTTTCATCATGATATATGCATATAAGAGTCTAAAGGCACAGAGAAAATGTGTTATGTGTCTGCATATTTTGATAATGCAATTTGTACTAAGCAAATGTTTTATACTTCACTCTTGAATAAAGGAAAAATCTGTACCTATAGGAGTTGAAAGTCATATACATGATAGTTTGTATATATGCAAGTTTAAACATAATTTGTTCAAATATTGCACATCAGTTACCTCTGCATTTTAACACAAAATCTGAACTCCTTTTACTCAAGCTAAGTTCAAATGCATTTTAAAACCCTATGGCTTATACCACAACAAAGAGTCTGGCTGAACCATGTTTTGGATACCCAGGTTCTCAGGAAACACACTCATGGTTGCATTTGAGTTAGCTTAGCATCCTGGCAACAAAGAATTAAGTTTTTGGAATATGAAATCTCACTCAAAAATATTCTAGAAAAGAGTTGTACTATAGCCAGATTTTAAAGAAAATCAAACATAGATAATGATATAAACTTATATCATTTTTCAGAGCATAAACACTACACCATCAATTTAAAGTCAATCATAACACAATTATAATGTTTTTAGGAATTACACTTCATTGAGAATACAGCAAGTAATCAAGGGTTAAAAATCATATTGTTACCTATATGGATGGAATTTTAGTGTATGAATTAAATTGAACTATGGATGGATTGATTAAATTTAATCAATCAAATTATCCTCTTGTTTACCATAACTCTGATTAAACAAGAGAGGCACATGCATCTTCATATGTGTGTGGATATCTTTGTGAATACACTGATATATCTATATTAGTAAAGATTTTGATCCTGGATAAGTTATTTAATTGATAAAAGGAAAAATGACTCTAGGCTTTAGAAATATATATAATAATATATATATATATATATCCCTATGAAAAAAAATCCTTACAAATTAAGGTATAAAAGAGAGGGTCATTTCAGCCATGGAAATTTGTTTTAAAAGATTTTGAATTACTTAGTAATCAAAAATGATAAAAAATTTTTGGTTATTAAATTTGAATTTGAAAAGTGGTAAAATCAATTTAATAAAAATTTATTTAAATAACGTAAAAATAACCATTTTGGCCACTGTCTCGAATTTCGACGAAACTAGTTTCATCGAATCCGTAACAATGAATTATTGTAGGATTTCAAGTTTCGTAGCGATCGGACTTGTCGTTTGCTCGTGCGGGCTCGAAACGCGTAGAAATCAATTTGAAATAAGCCGGTTTTAAAGGCTAACTTCTTCATATGATGGAATTAGGACTTGAAACCTATTCCATTGAATTTAAAAATATCGAAAACATCTACTTTGATATATGGGATGTCCTACTTTCGTTCCGGTAGCGAAACGAGCTTTTCGGGTCGTTATTGTCAATTCAAATCAATTCGGGTGTTATTCTTTCTTACCGGGCTTTGTTCATATAAATATATTCTTTTAAACCCTAGCATCCTTTCTATTTTTGATTTCAGTACGTATAATTCTTTTTGTCTGTTCCTTTCTTCAATGGCAGAAACCAATTCAAACTCAAAACCCTAAATTCAATTCAAAATCAAACTCCTCAAAACCCTATCATATTATATATCGTTGGAAAGCTCTCGACGAGCGCAATCGTTTTTCGATTTGGATCATGGTTTGGCCGGAAATTGGCCATTTACCCACGGCCGTTCATGTGTGGTCGTTGAGATTCAACGGCGAATCTGCGACTATAGGACGATCAGGTAGCGCCATTGGGTAGAGGAGGTCGAGCAATGATCATTAGTGGTGTTCGTTTGTGTCAGGGGTCGCATAGTGGCCGTGAATGCCAACCCTAGTTGGTGACGACGGAGGAGGTTCTTGAAATCGGTCGAAGAAGCGGCGGTTATGGACGAATAAGCTTGGTCGAGATTTAGGGTTGTTGTGCATGTTGAATGCGTGAACGTGAAACGAAGGTGACGTGTTAATGTTTTATTATTTATTTATTTCCTATTTTAAAATCGTTTAACTTCTAATGATAATAACTTTTGCATACGAGGTCGGATTCACGTGCAGTTCGTTTCGTTGGGATCGTATCAAAATTTTGGACATTATGAAACTGTATTGGATGAATTCCGAGACCGTTGAATTTTGGGCCTTATTTTAGATTCCAAATTGATTTAGAATCAAAAGTGAGTGTTTTAACCTACTCACAACTACTAAATTACCTTATGTTAGTTAAATTTAATTTTTGATGCGATTAGAAATTGATTGGTTGGTGTTTAGTACATTTAAATTGTCATTCCAGTTAAATATGACTTTTATTGAATTTAATCGCTATTTAATTTAATATTGAATATTAATTGTCAATCAAATACTTGTTATTGATAATCAGTTAATTGTTGTTATTGCTTGGTTGATTTGAATGATGATTGTGATGGATGTTTAATTATTGATATTGGGTGACTGGATGTTATGTTATTTTATACATATATATTGTTATAACACCGCAAGTTCCCTTAGTTTATTGTTAGAAAATCCCTATGGGTTGAAATGATACATACCCGAATGATCTATAGATTAGGGATAAAATTGTTATGGATTGAAATGATAAACCTGAGCGATTTATGGATTTTGAATTTATTTTGGGATTGCGGGTTGAAATGATATACCCATAAAATCTAAACATTTTTGGATTGAAATAATAAATATCTGTATCACTTGACCATAGGGTATAAATTTTATACGGACGCCAGATTGGTTAAATTAAATGATTTTTGAATCATTAAATTTTGAATTCAGTTAAATGATATTTTAAAATAGAATATGATTTATTTAAACTGAATTATTTTTTGAAATTCCAAGCGTTAAATGTTGAAATTGGAATTGGTTTAATGAATTGTTTAAAGAATTAAAATGGAAATTTCAAAGTTGAATTTGGAAGCATAAAGGAAATTTATCGAAATTGAGTTATTGAAAATGTTTGAAAACAACTTTGAAATCTATTTAATTTGAAGTGGTTTAAATTGATAATTCAAACATGGATTTGAAATCTATATTGATTAAATGGTTTTAAATGAGAATCTGAATTAAAAGACCAATTTTAGTTAGTTGATTTGAAAGCTGGACATGGTCCAGATGTGTTGAAATGAAAGAAAGGGCTTAATTTTAATATTAATTTCATATTAATTATTTTAATATAAACTGTTTAAATTATATTATTTTTAAATCCTGATTATTAAGATTTTCAAACTATTAAACTAAGTTAATCTATTTTAAACTATTTAAATCAATTTAAACTATTTTAATTTATTTTAATCTATTTAATCCAATTTAATCTATTTTAACCTATTTTAAACTAATTAACCCATTTTAATCTATTTTAAATCTATTTAATCTATTTTAAGTCTATTTAATCTATTTTAAATCTATTTAAACTATTTTAAATCTATTTAAACTATCTTAAATATTTTAAAACTATTTTAGTCTATTTTAAAACAATTTTAGAGTATTTTGACTATTTAAAAATTTATTTTAACTATGCTAAACTATTTATAACTATCTAAACTATTTTCTAAATTTCAGACTGTGTAAAGTGGAAGTGTTTATCCTCGATTTAAAAGCGAATACGGTTAAATAATGTTATAACCTAAATTAGGATTTAAATGACATATTTGAGGAATATGATGATTTTAAAATTAAGGGTGTAACCTACTTTGGGAGTATGATTTCGAAAGTAAATATGATTTCGGAAGTGAATATGATTTCGAAAGTAAATATGATTTTGAAAGTAAATGTGATTTCGGAAGTGAATATGATATCGAAGGTGAATATGATTTTGAAAGTGATATGGTTTGAATTGAATAAAATGTTTTAATATCAATTATGAATTAGTTTTGGGAATGTAAAAGAACCATCCGGTGTAAAATAAGCGTTTGGTTGTTAAAGAGACCGGGATTGGGTATTCTCATACTCTCTGCCAATACCAAAACCACTTTAACAACTGTGTACGTGGTGGATATTCCAGAATAAAGTAGGATGGTTTGGCGAACGGTTCTGTATGAGGTATTAACGTAGCCCCGACTCCCGCGAGTCAGCTTGATGTGACTAAAACAGGAGCTATACCTGGCCAAGTGCGGTCGCACCTCCGATGGACATGCTTCTTCGATACCATATTATGACTTTATGATTGATTTGGTGGCCACCCCTCGATTTGATTATGGGAGTGTGTTCCAAGGTGGGCGATAGTAGCTGTTATGCGTTACCACCAGCCCGGTTCTACAAACGGTAGAATCCTACCCTAGCATTGCCTCGCGTGCCTTGTCACATGCCTTATCGCACCCATTATGAGTTTGATTTGTACCATACCTATGGAGTGCTCCCTGAGTATCCCATCAGTTTGGTGGGGCTTACAGTATCTGTATAGACTACGAGAATATATAAAAATGTGTTAAGGGGATATGGGTAACGCCTTAATGCTATTTTAATATTTTACTTTACTGATAGACATATTATAATTGCGTATATTACTACATAGTAAATAGTTTAACAGATCCTTAGGAGATGGTAATCACGAACATCTCTTAAGTTATTGCACTCACGTTGGACACTGGATAAGAGATGTCAAACCCCGTAAACATCTCTAATGCCTTCAGACTCATATTTATTTATTGTTGATTTAACTTACATAAGATCTTTTAGTTCTGACTCGAGTGTTTTGTCTTTTCAATTTGCTTGGCTCAGTTTGAGCTTTTCAGTTATCGAAAACCATTTATCTCTGGAGGACGAAGACGAAGAGCGTATACTATTATTATTTATTTTATTTTATTTATTCCGCTGCATCATGTTGTCCCGCTGCATTATTTATTTATTTCTGTTGTATGTAACTCTGATATTTATTGTAAAAGTGTAATCAAGTATTATTTGTAAACAGCTTCATGAATTGTTTATTTGATTATTATATATTGTCATTCCGCTATGAGATTCTGTGTCTTATTTTTTCTTTCTTTCTCTTCTTTTTCTTATTTACCCCATAACAATCCTCCCTTTTGAATGGTTTGAGTTTGACCTGAGCGGTTTATGGTCGACTTAAACCGTCCCAAAAGGTGGGTCGTTACAGTGAGTGTTTTAACCCACTCACAACTACTAAATTGTCTTATGTTATTTAAATTAAATCTGTGATGTGATTAGAAGTTGATTAGTTTCTATTTGGTATGTTTAAATCGTCATTCCAGTCAAATCTGAATTCTGTTGAATATAATTTCCATTTAATTTAATATCGAATTTAAATTGTTAATTGAATGCCTGATAATGATAACCAGTTTATTTGTTGTGATTAATTGGTTGAATTGAATGATGATTGTGATGGATGTTTAATTGTTGATATTTGATGGCTGGATGTTATATTTATATATTGTTATCAAATTGCAACTTCCCTAGTTATTGTTAGGAAAATCACTATGGGCTGAAATGATACATACCTGAATGGACTTATAGATTAGAGAAAAATCGTTATGGGTTGAAATGATAGACTCAAGCTATTTTATGGATTTTGAATTTTAACTCGGGATTGCGAATTGAAATGATATACCCGTAAATTTAAATTTATTGTGGATTGAAATGATATACTCGTAAATTTAAATTTATTGCGGATTGAAATGATAGATATATGTATCACTTGAGGATAGGTAGAAAATTATATACGTACACTGGAAATGATATCTTGAAATAAAATTTGATTTATATAAGCTGAATTACTTTCCAAAATTGAAATTGGTTTAAATGAATTGTTTAAAGAATTTGAATTGAAATTTTAAAGTTCAATTTTGAAATATAAATGAAATTATCAAAATTGAGTTATTGTAAACGTTGAATATTTAAATTTTGAAATCTATTGAATCTGAGGTGGTTTAAATTTATAGTTCAGACATGGACTTGAAATCGATATAAATTAAAATGGTTTAATGGGAATTTGAATGGAAAGATTTAAATTGAGTTTGTTGATTTGAAATCTGGATATGGTCCAGATTTGTTGAAATGAAAGAAACAGTTGATTTGATATTATTTCCAAATGAATTATTTTAATATAAACTTTTTAAAGATATTTATTTAAATTCAGATTTATTTAGATTTTCAAAATATTTACTATATAAACCATTTCAATAATCAAACCATTTTATATTAAACTATTTTAAACTATTTTAATCTACTTTAATCTATTTAAACTATTTTAATCTATTTTAAACTATTTTAATTTATTTTTAAACTATTTAAACCATTTAAACTATTTAAACCATTTAAACTATTTTAAAACTATTAAAACTATTTATTACTATCTAAACTATTTTCAAAAATTCAAACTGTGCAAGGCTGAATTGTTTATATTTAAACCCTGGATTCAAAAGCGAATATGGTTAAATGATGTTATAACTTAAGTTAGGATTTGAAATGATATTTTCTTGTGAAATGACTATTTTAAGTAAATATGATGATTTTGAAATGAGGGTTTAACCTATTTTGAAAATAAGATTTCGAAAGTGAATATGATTTTGAAAGTGATATGATTTTTGAGAATATGATATTTTGATATTAATATGAAATTGTTTTGGAAATGTAAAAGAACCATCCGGTGTGTAATAAGCGTTTGAGTGTTAAAGAGACCGGGATCGGATATTGTCATACTCTCTGCCAATACCTAAAACCACTTTAACAACTATGCACATGGGGGAGATTCCAGAATGAAGTAGGATGGTTTGGTGAATGATTCTGTATAAGGTATTAACGTAGCCTTGAATCCCTTGAGTCAGCTTGAGTGACTAAAAGAGGAGTTGTACCTGGGCCAAGTGAGGTTGCACCTTCGATCGGACATGCTTCTTCGATACCATATCTATTGCTTTGTGATTGATTTGGTGGCCACCCCACGATTGATTTTGGGAGTGTGTTCCGAGGTGGGCGGTAGTAGTTGCTATGCGTTACCACCATCCCGGTTCTGCAAACGGTAGAACCCTACCCTGGCATTGCCTCGTGTGCCTTGTTACATGCCTTATCGCGCCTATTACGAGTTTGGTTTGTACCATACCTATAGAGTGCCCTCTGATAGCCCTCCAGTTTACGGAGGAATTACAGTACTGAATAGACTACGGGAATATATATAAAAATGTGTTAAGGTGGATATGGATAACGCCTTAACGCTATTTTAATACTTCACTTTACTGTAGACACTATTATAATAACGTATTGTATTGTGTATGTAGATAGTTTAATGGATCCTTAGGAGATGGAATCCCGAACATCTCTTGAGTTATTGCACGCATGTTAGACACTGGATAAGAGATGTAAAATCCCGTAAACATCTCTGAAGCCGTTACACTAATATTTATTTACTGTTGATTCAACTTACATAAGACCTTTTAGTTCTGACTCGAGTGTTTTGTCTTTTCATTACGCTCGGGTCAGTCTGAGCTTTTTAGTGTATTGAAGACTATTTTTCTGGAGGACGAAGATGAAGATTTAGTATATTATTACTATTTATTTTATTTATCCCACTGCGTCATGTTGTTCTGCTGCATTATTTATTTATTCATGTTGTATGTATAACTCTGATTATGTTGTAAAGTGTAATTAAATGTAATTGAAAAACAGCTTAATGAACTGTTTATTTGATTATTATATTTTGTCATTCCGCTGTGAGATTCTGTGTTTTGTTTTTCTTTGATTTCTCTTCTTTTTCTTATTTACACCATAACAATCCTCCCTTTTGAATGGTTTGGATTCCACATATGTGGTTTATTGTCGATTTAAACTGTCTAAAAAGGTGGTCGTTACAAAATTTCTTTTCAAAATTCATTTTTTTAATTTAACTTAAGTTAAATTTTACTTTATAGTCAAATTTTCAAAATTTATATTTAATAAATTTTAAATTTTTTTTTAACTTACAAATTCTTAAAATTTATAAGTTGTAAACTTATTTTCACATATTTTCATAACACACTTAAATGAAAATTTTCAGAGTTTAAACACCATGTTCTTATTCCAATTTATATTGAAACAATACAATAATTAATTTCTTTGTATTTTGAAGCATACTTTTGAATTTAAAATCAAAACTAATTTTATCAAAACAAAACCCCAATGGTAGCAATCTATCACTTAGAAACTCAAAAATGAACACCGATGATGCTGCAGTCATCACTAGAATATTTCCCAGCGACTGAAGTGAGTTCAGTGCTATCTATTTCCTTTAAAACCTTTTAAATTCAATTTTAAAATATTTCCATTCAAAAATATTTTCCAAATAATAATATTATTACTCTTCCAAAACATTGAAAAACAATTTTCAAAATCAAGGGGATTTAAATTCTTAAATTCTCAACTTTTAAATCCGTTTTATTTAAAATCATATTTGTAAAATATATATAATTTCACTTTTTTTATATTAAACAATTTCTTAATTGTTTACGTTAGTTTACATTAAAATAACAACAACATTTATTAGAACACAAACAACAAACAACAAATGACAATAATCAAATATTATCATTCTCTAACACCCAAACACACCATATATACTATAATAATTTCAAAAAAAAAATTTCTTTATATAGAAAATATAATCAAATTAAAATTATTTCATTTACCCAATTTCAAAATAATATTATGTCAAATTGTTATGTTCAAGTGTTTAGAGATCCCTATCGATAACGTTAACTACCTGTATTAAGCAGAATCCATAAGCTACTCAATAGATCAACCAACACAATATAAAACATTTTTATATCAGTGACAAATACGCGCTTATATATAAACACTCAAACTCATTCTAGGGTGCTACTGACCCTATCTATAATGAGTACCCCACCAAAGCCAAGGTTCTCGCTTAACCTTCAGCTCTGATACCACGTTTTAATGACCCACTTTTTCGAAAAGTTCAAGCGGACAATCAACCACAAATGATCCACTCAAATTGAATGGAAAGGCGGATAGTTAGGGAAAAGAAAGAAGGAAGAAGACAAGAAGAAACTCAACAACATAGAATCTCACAGTGGAACGAATAATCTATAATATACAACAAATCTTTACACAAAACAAACTATAATATATGTATATACAGATATCAATCAAAGTATACTAACCTATTTCAGCCTGGACACCTATCCTCAAAATTGCTGATAAGTACAACAATGAATGCAGCGGAAAAATAACCATATACGTGAATACGTCTATGGGCCTCTAGCTCATCTAATGAAGCTCCAAAGCATCTAAAGAAATCTGTAAATATGCTCAGTCTGACCAAAGCATTCTAATAAAATAACACCAGTCAGTCTGGAGAACCAGCGTGAGAAAACACACCCAATTAGATTTAAAGTTATTGAAAACCTTTAAAATCAAATGTATCTCGTAAGACAACGCCACACATAAACACGGACGGGTTTTTACCTTACGATAACCAAACCATTTCATATGAAATTATCTGATATTCTAATAGTGTCTAAGATAAAAATACTTATTAATCATAGCCGAAATGGTTATATTAATTAAATTCTAGCATAATAGGTATACAACTAAAACCGTAAAGGCACGTATTTGAAGATGGCTTCCACACAGTAATTGGGCTACTAAGGTACCAGTGATCACGGTGCATCTCTAGGTAAAATAACACCGAGGTCGAACCTATTGACCCCTGCCTACATAGAACCAACCTACCCTTTATTGGATAGTACCGAATATGATCACCCCTTAGTTAATGGTCCCTAAAGCATACAAATGAGAGATGATATCGACTCTAGATAGGGATGATCATACCCTACTTGGGAGCGACTCACTTAGCCTTGCTCCATCTCCCATTTTTTAGTCATTCTCGGTTGATGAGGCATGAGGCTACGTTTATGTTTTATATAGCACTTCCCACTTGGAATGTTAACACTGCCCTCTAAGCAATAATGCAATATAAGCATTCATCCCTACAAGTTCCTTTTGGGACTGAATGAAACGCTTGAGTGCTCCGTCTTCAATTCCATCATCTTCAACATGTCTTCACTTCAAAACATTTGAGTTGGATCGAAATAGTTTTCAGATAACATATCCGAACCTAGTCTCTTCGAAACAACATTCGATAGTTTTTGGTAAACTCAACCCAGGTTCTTTAGGAAATAAACAATCAAAGATAAGAGCAGAGACCACCTCCTAATCGTTAATGGATGGATTTCCTTATAAATCCGTAAAACCTTTTATAAACTTCTTTTATAAATCTATAAACCCATTTCTAAAATTATTTTATAAATATCTAACCATTTATAAAGCTCTTTTACCTTGTAAAAATTTTCTTTTAAGCCCTTTAACCATTTTATAAAACTCCCATTATAAATCCAAGTCCATTATAAAACTCTATTTATAAATCTCAAACATTTATAAATAAATAATGATTATTTACTTCAAACACCATTATATAATAATAGTTATTTATAATAAACCTTATAAATAAATAAATAATAAATAATAACCTTTAAACATCTTAAAATAATAATTAATAATTTCAAAGACATTATTAATAAAATACCAATAATTAATTTTCAACATTATTATAATAATAATTAGTTTCTAAAACATTATTAATAAATAGTTATTATTAATTTCAAACCATATTTATTATTTAAACACTTAATCTTCAAAATATTAACATATTGATAAATAACCTCAAAAACAATATTAATTATAAATATATAACTTTAAAACAGTATTAAATATGAATAAGTAACTTTAAAACATTATTAAATATAAATAAGTAACTTTAAAACATTTCTAATGAATTAGAAAGGTAGATAATAAAGTTAGAGTAAAATAGAAATTAAATCCTTAAACAAAATATTTTCAAAACCCAATTTTAGATTTAAAATCGTTTCCTATCTCAAAATCAATTCCAACCCCAAATAGCAATTTATAGTATTTAAAAAAATACTAACTTTAGGCCAATAGCTACTAAACGCTCAACCAATATTGATATTGATTTTCTATCACTACAGGGTTTAAGTTTCAAACATACAACAATGTAATAACCAAAAGTGTTAAACAATCAGGTTTAATATCCAATATTTCATATGACAGCAATACTGTTGAAATTAAAATCGACAATGGCGAGGAATCCCGTTGGATCCCTCCAACCCGCTTCCCTGCATCACAGCTCATATATATCGGCATATATATACATGTAAAAAAATCAATAGTGGCAAGGAATCCTGTTAGATCCCTCCAACCTGTCCCCCTGCATCACAAACAATATATAATTATATAATATGGGTCATCCGCTACTAGGCGGGTATATAAAAAGGGTCATCCGCTCCAAGGACGAGAATAAATCAGAACCAGTTGATAAAATAGTAAAAATCATCCAAACACTCAATCAATGATTTTTATCAACTATATAATATTAATGGTTAACTTAAAAGGTGAGTTTAACTCACATTTATTCAAGTTGCCACCAAGGCATTCCAATTTGGACTAAAATCAAACAGGCGTTCAATTTTAATCTAAATTCCCACTAGCTCCAAATTATTCTAATCCAACTACATAACGTAGATTTCGCTGATACAAACGCAATGCAACTTGTCGCGTTCAAATCCAACCTCGCATGAAAAAGTTATAAAATTTATAAGATTTCACAAATTAAATAATTAATTTTCTTCCTTAATTATAATCATTAGAGGGTTAATTACCCTTCCTCCATCCTCATACTCACGCTCGTTCGTTCCAGGCTCATAAAAACACTCGACCGTGACCTTTTGATATGCTGCCGCCGTTCACCGCACCTACCACCGCCGTGACTTCACCCCAGCACGCGTCAACCTCGCCTCGCCCTACGATCCCACAACGCGGCCCCAAAGCGTCATCGTTTATGCGAAAAATGAACCCATCATTGCCACGACGCAACAATTTCCTGACCACTGTGCTCATCCATTTCCGATCGTCATCATTGATTGCACTCATCTCATCATCGCCGATATTTTCCTAGTTGAACCCGAAGCCCAACGATGCTTGGATTGGTCCCGACAAATGTAATTCGTCTTGCTCTTGTGGTGTGAGTTGAAAATTCTCGAACTCGGGTGAAATAAGTAGATTACCTGCACCGGTAGAATGACCGAGAATGTCAATTTCATATTCAGGCCTTCATCCTCCTTCGACGGCTCCACAATCCGAGGAGAAGCTTCAAGCCCAAAACTTGTTGACGGATCGCGAGACTGCCCCGATGGTTTGTCGGCACCGGAAATAAAATGCTTCGGAAGTGCTTCGGCAGTTGTTGCTATGTTAGCATTGGTAGCTTCCTTTTCTCTGTCAATCCGCAAAAACTCCTGGCCCTCTAGTAATGCCTTCTTTGATTCTTTGTTGAGGTAGGCATTCTTTAACTCTCTCTCGATATAAACATCTTTGCTATCATGAAAGCAGGTCAAGATTTCCTCCCAAATCACAGCGAGAGTGCAAGGTAATTTAAGGCCTAAGTAGCTGAGACTCCCCTGGTGCAGCAGGGAGTTGACATAGAAGTTCAAAATGGTTTCATTCATCTTCTCCATATTTCTCTCAAAAGAATTCTGAAGCTTCAAATAATCTGCCATAATGGCGGCCTTCTCAACTTCGACACAAGTTTTATCAGTGCTAAGCTACGCGACTCGGTCTTGGAGCGTGGCAATCATCTTAGCCTGGTCAGAGATTATTTTATCACGCGACTTCACAACTTCTTCATATTCAGTGATCGTCTTATTGTAATTTTCTACGATCTTGTCATGGTCGAAAATATTCTTCCTTTGGGCTTCGATGATCATATCGTGGGCTTCAAGTTGTGCTTGTAGTTTAACTCCTCTCCTGCATGCGCTTTTTTGATTTCGTCTCTCAGGACGATCTCGATCTTTGCATGCACCTCTTTTTGCTCCTTTAGAAAGCCGGCGTTGTTCTTGCTTTCTCGAAGCACCACATCCTTTTCTTCTTTCAGCTGTTTGATTCTGGCATCACGTTCTGCCAACACTCTTACAAAATCATCCTTCTCCGATTCAAAGGAGCGGATTTCTTGATAGTTGTTGAGACTCGTGTCCGCTAGTTATTTGCATAATTTCTCGCATCCTTCGGCTTGTCCTAAATCATTCTGGATAGCCTAAAGATGGGGCATGCATGTATCTCTACGAACCGGATGAAGATCACAATCAAATTTAACCCCTCTTAAAAGCCACCCGGGGAGTGCGGCCTCAAGCCTAGAAGGACCAGATGGAAGAACATAGGCAGATCTCCGATGGGGGCATGAAGAGCCGGGGGCAAGAGCCACATGAGATAATGGAACTTGAGTTGAAGATGGAATGTGTACAGAAGAAACCAGGATTTCAAAACTAATCGAGGCGGGGGCCGGAGCGAAGGCTTGTTGTTCTGAAGAATAGGAGCCGCTATCAAATTTTGACATTTTCGACGACTCCTCTCTCTCATCGAAAGTGTTTTCTCATACCCGCCTTTTTATACTCGGCCCTGTTCCCTCTCGTCTCGACGGCGAACTTCAGCCTCTAAATTTATTTTTCTTCTTCGATATTCCTCCTTTGTCTCGCGAGGCTGATGACGGCTAGAAAATCGTTTTGACCAGCGTTGAGAGTCAATAAATTCCTCAAGGTCGTCATAAAGACCACGTCCTTTCATGGTACTTAACACAAAGAACAAATAAAGAGCCTTAAAAATGGATGATAAACATGAAAAATATGTGTATGAGTGAGTGTAACTCTAGTGAAACGTGTCATGTGCTTGGGAGGAGAGCCTAAAACGATGTCACTAACCGGATCGGGCAGGCATCGTCAAAGGAATCGGACTAACTTCATGCGCAACATGGCCCAGATGGGGAGACAACTCCTCAAACTTGAAGTCTTCCCCCATGAGCGCGTCAAAATTGACGTAAACATTACTGAAATCTTCGAAGTCTACGCCAGCGTCTTTAATCGGAGAATCCGACGTCGTTCGATTTCTAGAGCATCATCTTTATCACTCATGTCTGGAGGAGGCAAGCTGGGAACAACGGGACTCATCCCCGGAGTCTTGATGCATGATTTAGAATCTCCATCATCGGATTCTACATAGAAATCATCGTTGTCACTAGAGGAGGACTCATCGCTACTGCTTTCAATCTCACCCTCCTCCTTTTCTATGTCTATCGTGGCTTTGCCTTCCCTTTGATTAAACTCCTCTTCCACTTCTTGCGGAATCAGAAGCATTCTAGCCGGGCAACCGGCTTTGGTTGCGATGTCTTTTCTCTCATGAATCTCTTCAGCCGACTCGTCGAACAAGCCTTCCCTTTCTTGAAAAGCGCCATCTTCGAAACCGTAAGATGAGGAGGTGGATTGCGTGCATAACCTGGATCTAGAGGTGGATGGGGCTTCAACTGGAACTGCAGATCTCCCCGGATGCAACAGTCCATATCGAAGCAGGTTTTCATCAATCAACAAGACTTTAACAGATCTATCCCCAGCATCGATAGCCTTTAGGGTTCGGAAAGTTTCATCGAGAGACAAGTCCCTATTCGGCCTTGGAATAACTGTAAGAAGGATTTGACTTGTTAGAAATTCCATAGTGACACATTGGAACTCAATGAGTAAGAAAGGGAACTTATCCCCCGTTGTACAAAGACGGTTGAACCCCTTAGGACATCTGACAAAGAAGTATTGAGCCTTGAATTGAGACAACTTGCTCTGCAGTTGCAATACAATTTTACGATTCCTCTGGGCCTCAATTACAACCAAAGAAGGACACTCATCTCTTCTTTTGAATGAAAAAAAGTATCTCAACTCGTCAAAGCTTGGGGCACGGTTGAATGATCACATGAAAAGGGGGTGCATATAAGTTAAGATGGCGTATCCGTTGGGGTGAATCTAAAATGGAGCAATTCCTAAGTTCAGGAGGGTCTCTCTCAAGAAATCTTTAAAAGGAGGCACAGCTTCGTTCAGGTACATATACCGATGACAAGCGGTACATCCCGAAGGCGGCATATGAGAAAATTCATCTTTCTCTAGGAGGCGCATGTCTTACTGCGGAGTGCCCTGAACACTACAAATGCCCTATCCCGTGTAGATAGTATGCTCGCAGCTGAGAGGGAAAAGGACTTCCCGCATCACTTTCGTTTTGCAATTAATTCTCCTACACTTACCCGTTATAGATCAACGATCGATAACGGATCCGTTGTTAAAAACAACGCGGAAAGTCCCTTCCAGTACAGGTACACCGTGCGTGTAAAAGAAAGCAAAACCAGTCTGAATCCTTCGGAAGGACGAAACCAATTCACGATGTTTCGTGTGGTATCGGCAGTGGGACCTGGCACAAGTCTATTTTGGCTAAATGGAAGAAGACGACAAAAAATGTCAAGTACCGGAGCAAGGCCCGAATGTCATTCTGTGAAGAACTCAAGACTTGATTTACTATCTTCCTCCATTAAGCCACAATCAACTCGGACTCTTCACGACGAACATCACAAATGCAACTCCATCGCCAAATTGAGAAATGAACATCATAATCAGCAAACCCACCTTGGATTAACGATCTAAACACAAAGATGGTCGATGATTTAGAATCAGCGAGCTAAGGGATGGATCAATGGCGATCTAAGGCAACGAGCTAACCTAGGGTTTGGTTGACAGGGGCAAAAGAGGACTAGAAGCTATGGTGAAACGGCGGCGGTGAGGCTGTGAAGTCGATGGCGGTGTTGGAAGGTTAGATGAACTTGGGGATCGATCGAATCGCTGGATGCTTGGATCAAGTCACTGAATGAGGTTCAAATTGCTGGAGGAAGTTAAGCTTGGGTCATGGAATAGGAATGAGGAAGGTCGGCTCAAGAATTTTAACAAGAAAAGAAAACATGGAAAAATGCTTAAGTAGTCAGGTCGCTAGCGATCCATCAGCTATGGATCGCTAGCGATCCATCAGCTATTGATCGCTAGCGATCCATGAAATTGCCTGGTTTATTCTCAAACCTGCATAGCGACGTCCATACACTACTTCAAGGCATGTTGGGAAGCTATACAGTAAAATTCGGTCTGTTATGACAAGAAATGGCAGTCCAGGACAAAACTTAGCAAGCGATAGTCTAGTCTAATTCAAATTCGTGTAACTCTAACATAACTACTTGAAATTTAATAAGTTGAGACTAAAAGGCGGTTACTTCCAGAGCACACCTTGTTTTAAAAGAAGACGTACTCTGGGAGGCAAATGTTATCCAAGTTTTTAACCCAGCCGGATCCAAGAGGAGTCGGAACAACTTGGTCGAGTCAGAAAAGCCTAGAAGTCAACCAAAAGAACTAGAGTAACAAGCCAAAGGAGGCTAGGAGAAAAGAACGAGAAAATTCACAAAGGACATGGATCGCTAGCGATCCATAGGGTTAGCTCAGGGTTCAACCGATTCTCTTGCATTATGATCCAAACACATATTCTAGAAGCAGTGGCTGAGTTTGACGAGATTCTGAGTTGGTTAAATCAAGAGACAAGCATCCGTCTAGCCCAATCAGCAGCTAAATAAAATTAGCAAGTAATTCGTCATCAAAACAAGGCGACATGTAACAATATTACATGAACAACGTCAACATAAGACAACGAAGGCACTCCATTCACCAAGGTCCAAAAACAGACTAAGTGTATGGGTCGTTGGCGATCCATACATCATCACATGATCGCTGCACTTCATAAGAAACAAAGCAGCGGGAAAAGTTAAGTGATCAACACGCATTCGAGCATAAACTATGGATTGCTAGTTATCCATAGACTATGGATTGCTATCAATCCATGGTTTTGGCTCGGATCATGAGGCATGTTTCAGTAGCTCTTTCCTGTGTTCATCTGCAAGTAGTTGGCGAACAGGCTTGGCCCAAGAGCTCTCCACTCTCTATAAATACTCTTCTATCTGCAACATAAACAGGATCCCTGCGGACTAGCTATTGAAACTCTACTGGAAGCTTTCTTCACTTTTCACCACCCTCACGACGGTCTTCAAAAGTGTTCACTGCAATTCTCTAATGGATTCAACCTTGGAGATTCAATCTAGCTAAAGATATTCAAGAGCTTTATAATCAAATGAATCTTTAACAGCAATCACTCTATAATAAAAACTATAAAGTGGACGTAGGCTTCGTTAACAGCCGAACCACTATAAAATCTTCTTGTCTCCTTTCTATTTCTACTTTCTTTTTATATCTATGATCCATATTATTTCCTTGTGAGAGCAGGTCAGGTGCTTTCACACTCAAACCAGGGTGTTGATCCATTTAGTTTTATATCAATCAACATAAGTAAATGTCCAAGCTAATTGTAATAACAGAATGGTGTTTGTTCTGCTAATAGATGTCATTTAGAAACCATTTAAAATATCCTTTAATATATTCTTAAAGGATATTCGAATATAATTTTTTTTAAATTGAAACCAAATTTAGAAACCATTTAAATTATATTCGAAAATACTTTCAAATAATATATTATTTCAACTATGAAACCAAATTTAGAAAGCACCAGAAATTTAATTCTCAAATCTTAAATTTAAATTCATTTCATTTCAAAGTCGGTTTATAAACCATGTTTTATAAAATTTCAACTTCTTATAACATACAACAATAGTTAATGGTTGACAAACAATAAATGATAATCTAGTATTATCATTTCCAATAACCAAATCTTATTAACTATCCAATTTCAGAAAATTATACTTATATATATATAAAATATAACTATACATAAAATTATTTCATTTACAAATTTCGAAAACAATATTGTGTCAGCTTGCTATGTTCAAGTGTGTTGGAATTCCTATCGATGGCGTTAGCTAGACAAATCGACCGAAACCCAAAATTCAAACTTAACAACTCAAACAACACAATATAAAACTTTTTTAATTAATTACAAATACACTCCCTCACACGATGATTCAAAGATGGATTCCAGAATAAGGATAAAGATTCAAATTCAAGGGGTCCCTAATCAAAAGAATTCTAATCTAGAAGATAAGCTCGAAACGAAGATAAGATGATTAAATAATAAAAAAGAAAAGATGGATAGACTTATATAAATCGCGGGCGACCTTAACCGGGTCAATCATGACTTCAAGAACAAGATCGATGCATAAGTCTGAGGCAAATCGACATCCGATCACAAGAGAATAGAATTTGGGCATAACAAGAGATAGCAACATCTAAACCGAGGATATAGAAATCGTCGGTGAATCAATGCTCGTTGTAAAGGAGTTTCAATCCTTTACAAATCATTCTAAGATTGGCGGAACCGCCGATTCATTATAAATATCAACTGGAGTGGAGCTATGGGATGCTCCAGAATCAAGAAGAACACAAATAGGGAGAGACAATAATGGATTTCAGAAAGAGGGGAAAAAGTTCCAAAATTCAAAGAAAACCCGAGTCAAAGAGGAAGAGATCCAAGCTCGAACGAAAGTGATTCTGTAATTAAATTTACTCTATATGCTAAGTTTTGCCTAAAGCCAGAGCTCTGATACCAACTGTAACGACCCGATATTTTGAACCATTCGCATCCGCACATGTCAGACTTGAATTTCTTAAAACAACAGATTGTTAATTTATAATTGGCAAAACTCAGCATATACAGTCACAGAATCACAGACACAGAGTATTACAGCAATAAGCAATGGAATAGATAAATAGTAGTTCATGAAGCTACTATATAAACATCAAAGTTTGAAATAAAATACAACAGAAATACCAAATACAATGAAGTCTCGAAAACTAACAGATGACAAGTCTGAACAAAACAACTGGATCGCTGAAAGCTGAACAGATATAAATGGATCTTCAAGCAAAGCTCCAAAGCTCCAAAGGTGAGTCTCAAAGGCTGTGACACTCAGTCTGACCCGAGCGTAAAGCAAAACACAAACACTCGAGTCAGGATTAACATTCTTATATTAATAAATTCAACTCAAGTGAAATATCAACTGAAATACAAGTAACTTGAAGGATGTTTGGGATTTCCATCCTCTAAGTATCCATGGGACTATCTACTATGTAGTAATATACATTATTATAATATGTCTATAGTAAAGTAAAAGTATCAAAATAGCGTTACGGTGTTACCCATATCCCTCTTAACACATTTTTATATATTCACATAGTCTATACAATGCCGTAAACTCCACCAAACCGGTGGTTTACACAGAGGACACCACATAGGTATGGTACAAAACAAACTCGTAGAAGGCGCGCTAGGGTATGTGAACATGACACTCGAGGCAATGCTAGGGTAGATATACCAATTGCACTCCCGGACTGGTGGTAACGCATAACAGCTACTACCGCCAACCTCATGACACACTACCAAATCAAAGGTTGCACCCAATCAAATCACAAAAGCAATAGAATGGTATGGAAGAAATGTGCCCGATCGGAGGAATGACCTCACTTGGCTCGGTATAGCTCCTGTTTTAGTCACATCTAAGCTGACTCACGGGAGTTAGGGTCACGTCATACCATATAGAATCGTCGCCAAACCATCCTACTTCATTTCTGGAATCTCCACCACGTACACAGTTGTTAAAGTGGTTTTTGGTATTGGCAGAGAGTATAACAATATCCGATCCCAGTCTCTTTAACAACCAAACGCTTATTTCACACCGTGCTCATTTCTTTTCAAATAGTTCATACTTCAAAATCAAATTTCATATTCATCTCAAAATCATATCAAATTCAATATCATTATTCACCTTTAATAATATTCATTTCCAAAACCGTAACACTTTAAAATTTATAACACTTTCGGAATCATAGCACTTTTGAAATCATAACACTTTTGAGATCATCACACTTTTGAAACCATAACACTTTAAAATCATAACACTTTTGAAAACATAACACTTTATATATTGAAAGTAGTATATACAATAAATAGTTATAAATTAAAATAGTTTATGTATTTAAATAATTTATATTAAAATAGTTTATATATTAAAAATACTTTATAAATTAAAATAGTTTATATATATAATAAAATACTTTATATAATAAAATTAGTTACCTCCAATTTCGCAAATCGTTTTTGTTTGTACCAAAATTGGGCACAACACTCTTAGGAAGTTTTTGAAGAAATAAAGTGAAGAAATTAAATGGAAAAAGAGGATTATCTAACAAAAACTCCAAATTTCAGATATGAAAATAATTAAAATGCAAGGAGACACAAGAATTTAGAGTGGTTCGGCGTATCGCCTACGTCCACTATGAAGTTGATAGCTTTATTGAACTTTCTTTGAAGATTACAAGTGAATTCAGTGAGTTACAATAGATAATTATAATTCGCAGCAGTGAATTTCGTTATTGGCAGCAGCAAGGGAGTTTAGATCTGGATCCGGCAGAGTCTGGGCGTTGGAGAATTCAAAGAAGAAGCCCTTTTTTGTATGCCCTGGGGCTCTATTTGTAGGTGTAGGAGACTGGTATTTCGCTCAGATCTCGGGAGACCTTCTCTGGCACGTGACCAGGTCCGCGCGCCCAAGCCCGTGAAGTTTCGGTCCGATCCGTGATCGATACGAATGGATTTCATATCGATCAAAATTGCGTCCGATGGAGTCGAAATTTGGCATGGACATTCCTTAGCATGCACGTAAGCTTCTGTGAAAATTTCATAGCATTTGGACTTGTAGATTAGGAGATATGATCGATACGAATTGTGATCTTCGGTTGGCTGTTTCGTTCGACTCCCTTATTTCGACTCAATCCTATTCGACTCGATCATTTCGACTCACTCTCGTTCGACTCGATAGCTACGCGTGACTGTGAGATGACGTGGCACTTGAATCTCTGGATCACTCTGCTTTCGATGCCGAGTTGAATGAGTTGTCCTTGAACTTTGCTGCATTCGCATCGACCGTCCTGCTTTGTTCGCATCGATTGCCATGCTTCGTTCGTATCGATTGCGGGGCCTAGCTTCGTATTGATAGAAGTGTTCCACCTAGATGGATTCGAATAAAGGCTTTGGGATGGATACGAAGTGGTCACTGCACGATCGATTCGAAAAGTGCATAGTTGATGGAGTCGAACCGAATCGATTCGAACTGAGACTCTGGGGCGAATGCGAGGTCGCAGTCGTTCCGATCGATACGAAAGTGACGGAGTCGAATAGAGGCTCTCTGATGGATGCGAAGCGGAGTGAGTCGAACAGATGCTCTCTGATGGATGTGAAGCGGAGCGGGTCGAACAGAGGCTCAATGGATTCGAACGCGAGGCTGTTTTTATTCAATTTTGCGTCGATCGTTACTTGAGCATATGAACTCGGATTGACTTGAAATTTGGAATGTTGGCTCTCATAGCTTCGCTTGTCGTGTCATATCAGTTTTAGCTCGATCTGGACTCGGACAAAATTCATCGATATCCATAGTGAGCCTGTGTATAACCGATCTCTAGGACGGACCGTCATTGGTTACTAGTCAATTCCTTGGTGTCACGGCCTTGCCAAAAGGCGAGATAACATTTGCCCCCCAAAGTACGTCTTCTGGAAACATGACGTGCTTTGAAGTGCTGCAATCTTCATTCTGAATAGTTATCGTCTTTTCGATGAAAGCTGTAATCTTTGACTGTTTTTCTTGATAATGTAAACTGTTGACTGTCAACTGCTGTACCCTGTATTGTTGCAACTGATTGCTGTATGCTAGTGATTAGCCGTTTGTTGTTGTAATCGTTATCAAACGAGTTTCCAACTCCTGTAAATCTGGAATATTGAATATTAGTCCGACATATATGCATATATGTCAATCTGACTCTTGTTGACGTTTGTGCGTTCACGAGTCATTGTCAGTTTATCCCGTATCGAATTTCGTATCGATCCTCTCCTGAACCGATGTGAGATTCGAATTGTAACAATGCTCGACAGTTGTTTTTGAATGTTCCTTCGTATCGATCCTCTCCTGAATCGATGTAGAAGGTTAAAGCATTGTTTTTGCACCAGTGTTCATTGCATTGATGGATACGAAATGTGCATTTCGAGTTGATGGATGTGGGGTTCGATGGACACGAAGCGGTCGTTCGTATCGATGGAGTTCAATGCCTTCAGAATAGCCCATGTTGTGTATTTCGAATCGATGGATCTGGAGTCATTCGATACGAAAAGACAATTTGTATCGATGGAGTTGGGCTCTGAGAGCCGTGATTCGACGGATTCGAACTGCACAGGAGACGGAGTCGAAGGTGATCGATACGAATTGTAGTTTCGTATCGATGGATTTGGCCTCTGAGAGCCGTGAGTCGATGGATTCGAACTGCACAGGAGACGGAGTCGAAGATGATCGATACGAACTGTGGTTTCGTATCGATGGACTTGGGTGACTCAGAAAAGCCTTCGTTGGCAATTTCGTATCGATAAACACTCGTGTTGATGGAGTCGAATGGCTTATTCGAATCGATCCGTGGTGATGTCTTATAACCGGTCGAATCCACCGGGATGTGAACCGTTTTTTGCCTTTGCTTTCGAGTCCATATAAATACTGTGGACTTAGTCGTTTTCCATTTTTTACTCTTCTACTTTCGTGCCTTGCTTTCGTATCGCTTCTGAGACCAAGAGAAGAAAACTGCTTGACTTCGAATCAATTCACATCCTTCAATCCCTTAAATCAGTAATCTAAATCAGGTAATCCAATGAACAAAACCAGTCCCAAAACGACGAGATCCAGATTCTCATGCCATTCTATTCCATTCGAGCTCGTGTCCGAACGTTGCTCGTGGAAGTGGGTAACGTGCGAGGTCGAAGAAGGAAGGAATGGAGTTTGAATCGATCTGGGGAAGAGGACGAAACAACGGATTCGAAATGGTTGATGGGCAGTCTTTTGGCCACAATATCGTATCGATTGAGGAAGAGAGTGTCTTGCTTTGTGTCGATCTCAGAATTGAATTCTCGTATCACTGTCTTGCCTTGGGCATCGTATCGGTCACAGACCAGTTGCCTAGCAATGGCAGTTTCGAATCGACAGTGATCGATACGAAATTGACATCCTATGATCGATACGAAATTGATGCTCTCTGACCGATTCGAAGTGGATGCCTTTCTGATCGATACGAAGTAATAGACTCTGATCGATTCGAACTGTGAGCCATGGGATCGATACAAAAACGTCTTTGATCGATTGATACGAACTCGAATCCATTCCCCTGATGGATACGAACTACTACGAAGATCAATGTAAACTTGAACTTTGATGATCGACAATGGGCCTAACTTCGATGATATCGGAAACTCTTGTGCACTTGAACATCTAATTCCAACGAGCTTCATTTTGGCATAATTGGACTTGACCGTTGAACTGCATATTTGATTTCCCTTCGAAGCTCGTCGATGGAACTGCAACTCTAACAAATTTTTTAACAAACTTTAACTTGTATTGATTGCTAATAACTGGATGGCACGGTTGTGACGGTCAGCGATGATGGTCATTCCGACTGAATCTTGAAGTCTTATTGTTTTCATGCTTTTTCCAATTCTGTAGAACTTCTCAAATGATATACAATGTTGCACTGCACAACACACTCACACACTTTACACTGGGGGATGTACGAGCGTTATTGTCTGTTTAACAATGGTTTTTCATAAGCTAGTTAGTCATGGTACCCTCAATTTCACAGCAGCAGGAACTCCCGAGTTCATTTCCTTCAACCATCGAGGTACCGGTCATTGAAGCCGAAGTTATAGGACCAGCTCCGGACGAGCGTCCAGGCGCCTGGTTCATTTGTCGTCCACAAGATTCTGTGCCATCCGGTATCTTCGAAGATACGCTGGGGCGGATTTGTTTAAGGCACGGCTTGTCGCTTGACGACGTGTTACTGCCTGGGCCAAACGACAGGCCACACGATCCCTCGGAGGGGTTTACTGCTTTCAACCATCACGCTTGTACAGCGGGGACACTCCCTCCTTTCAATCAATATATAAGGGAGATGTTATCATTTCTTGGAATAGCACCATCCCAGCTACACCCCAACGGGTATGCTCTGTTGAATAGCACCTTTATTTTGTTTATGGAGATTCTCTTTCGACCGCCAAAGCCGATCGAGATCAGATATTTATTTAACGTTAAGAGTCGTGGAGACAGCCCTTCTTTCACCTTCTTGGAAGCGGTCAGGAACTGCCACATTGTAATGGGCTCCTGGGGAAGGCTAAGTTACTTTAAAACTGAATGGTTCTACGTTCGGTGCCCCCCTGGGTTTGCTAGGCGATGGTTGTATAGACGTAAGGGTTGCAATCTTTCTCTTGAATTATCGAGATAATAATAATTGACTCCAAAACTGACATATTTCTCTCCTTTTACAGCCGCAATTTCTCGACCCGATGGTGGATATTTTAGAGAGCTAGTCTAGATCCTCTAAGCGGCTCCGGGCGAAGAGAGGCATATCGACTTGGTTCTGACTGACAGAAACTTGAGGACTGTCGGGCTAATTGAACGGAGGCAAAGTATACGGCTGGAAGGGACACTTAGAGTGGTCTCGAAGAAACGGGTGAAGCGCAAAGCGCCCGGAGTCGTAATAGCCGAAGAAGTTGATCCAGAGAGGACACCTACAAATACCGAGCTCCATGCTGGGCCTTCTTCCGATGTCCAGGATTCAGGAGGAAGGAGAAAAGGCAAGGCTGTTGCTCACAAGCGTTCTAAATCCAAGAGATTAAAATCCGTAGTTATGTCCTTGCCCGTACCGGGGATTAGGATTTCGAAGGCTCCTCCCCCGCAAGTAGAGAATCCTTTTGAAGGGCTTACTGATATTCCGATTCCGGATTATGTGTCGTCTCAACACGACGCCGGGATGGAGGAGCTTGATAATGCTCTTAAATTGAGCGGGTCACTTGCTACGAGTGCGGCCGACATTTCCGGTTGGTCGGAGGGTTGCACATGCATACACTTCACTGCACTACATGATTCCTAACTGTAAATCGTCCAACTTAAGAAACCACTAACTCTTCCTTCTTCTCTCATTTTCAGGTACGATGTTCGGAAAAGGGTCAATGCTCGGGAATTTTCGCTCTGCTCGAAAGGCTTCTTCTTATTATGATTCCCGCAGGAGGGACTCCGATAGAGACCGCGATCGCGAGTACTCTAACCAAGATAGGTACAGGCGTGACAGGGACAGAGAATACAGACATCAGTCTAGATCATGCTCTCCTCCTCTTAGACTCCCATCTCCGCCTCCCGTTCTTGTTCCACATCCACCAGAGCCTCCTCGTCACAGGCCATCTTCTCATACTTCTAGATCCGAGACTCATCTTCAGAGAGTTGAGACCACAACCTCCATATTTGCAGAGCAGGTCCCCACTGAACCCACAGGAGAAGGGGCCATTAAATTTGCTCAGATGAGGAAGGATTTTCCGAATATTTGCTTCGATGGCTATGTCTTCCCACTGCACTTAAAAAGAATTCCATCAGGGGTGGAAATTACGATGCATGATTACGTTCATGACATCTACACCCAATATAGAGAGTAGGTGAAGGCTGCAGAGAAAGCTTCTAAGGTGGCCTTTGAGCGATCCTAAGCGCTTGAGAAAATGGAGACCGAACTCGCCAAAGGGATCAGATCATTCAAGTGCTCACTGCTGAGGCCGAGTCTTCTCGGAAGTCTGAAATTGAGGCCACCAATAAAGCTGACGAAGTGAATGTGGCCATGGAGAGGTTGAGGCAGACAAATGTTGCCTTGGTGGAGGAGATGGGCCATCGGAATACTATAGTTACTGCCGAGCGGGATGCGGCGGTCAAAGAACGCAATGAGCTTAAGGCTAAATTCTCCGACATGGCCAAGGAAAAGGATGATGTGAATAACGCAGCCCAGGAGGCGTGCGAGCAGGCTGTTCTGCTTAAGGTTGAACGGGATGCGGCTATGGCTAAAGTCCGCAAGGTGGAGACTGAGGTCGAGGAGAAAGTGAAGTCGGCCGAGTCCAGGCTAGAGGCTGATATCGAAGACCTTCTCGTTGTTTACAATGCTAATGTGCTGAGGCACAGGGGTCTAGCCTGGCTCGATGATTATCCGGCGCATCTGTACAACACCTGGGGCCGACTAGTTGAAGAAGAGAAGGAGGCGCATCTAGGCGAGTCTGTAGATGAATTTGAACTTGAGAATCGCATTCTGACTAAAGATGAAAGGAAGATTCTCCACAAGTCAGTGATTCTGCATGAGAAGGAGAGACTCGGCGCCCAGTACTTCGAAATAGGAGAGGGTTCAGGGGTTGAACATTATGAGGCGAGTCTTGAAATTCCAGTGTCAACCCAGCCCGAATCCTTGTCTTCGGTCGATCCCCAAGCTGTTCCTGCTTACAATCCGGATCAGCCGCAGATGTCTCCGGCTACAGCGCAAGTGACTGAAGCCGTTTTTTCGTCGACAAGTCAAACTGAGGAAGGTATTCTGAACATTCCACATATCTGCCTTAGGTTGAAATCTTTATCTGAATTAGATTCTAACAGTTCTCTTATTTTTTGTCCAGTGATCGATGCTGCACCGGCCATGCCTCCTGCTACTCAAGAATCATATCAGATGCAGGAGGCTATCGTGACCGAAGCAAGCACCGTAACTACAACTGCCCCACTTGACGATACGCAGGGGAACACGATTGTGTTTGATGAGCAGCTGATGGAAGAACTCTTTCGCCGTCATGGCGATCCTTTAGCTGACTTACCATTTGTCATGGGTGGAGGCGCTCCTGCTACAAGTTCTTCAATGCCGACTACTGATGTCCCCAGCGGGGCTCGAGCAGTTACTGAAGAGGAGATGTTCACCCAAATCGATGCTGAAATGGCAGCAGCGGCTCTTGGTGGCAGTTTTGGAGGTGGGATGGCAGCACCGGGACCCGCTCCGCTTAGAATGATATCTCCCGGTGGCACCGTTTTCATCACTAGCATGCCCATTCCACCTTCTGTACTCGATCATGTTCCTCCGACTCCGCCCATAGGAAGCATCCCTATTCACTCGAGCTCGGAGGAGGATGTCGATATTATGCCATCGCCTGGAGACCGACCACCAAAAGGCAAAGGCTCAAAGAGGAAAAATAGTGGCGGCTCCAGCGGGTCTACACCGAGAAGGAAGCCAAGGAAGAAGAAATATTAAACATGCTTTCCCGATTTATTTTGACTTACATTTTGTTGGCCGTGTATAGATGCGGGTTCGGCCCGTGCTAGTAAGAATTTTTTGGAACAAACTTGTACACGAATTTCTTTCATGAATAGTAGAAATGAAACTTTTTCTTTTTGAGCTTCTTTGTGCCTTTGTTTAAGTGTTTCAATGTTTGAAATGTACTTGTAAAGTTTCAGCTTCCGAGTCAAGTTTGTCCTTTTGCACCAAGTCTGGAAACTGTGGACATGGTTCGCGACTGGGAAGCTAGTTGAATCTTGACGTCATATTGCTTCAGTCAATGGTCGATGCTTAAGTCCTACCCCCCAGTCTCGGGGATGAGTTGTGGAACATCAGTCAGCGATTGATTCTCGCTTATAACATGTTGAGTCTAGTGCCACTAAATGAATGTTTGAGACAGTCGGAGGTTGAGTGGTTTATTCACGTGTATCCGATTGTCGATGGTCATATCCGCACTCCAGGGATCCTCATTTGTTTTTTGGGGATTGGTCACGCCGGCTTAAGTTCAAATCATATGTCCATGCTCTGGGGACTTGGAATCGACCTTTGCACTCCGACTCGCACTCTCGGAGTTCAGAGTTGATGTTATACTTCAATTCACGCTCTGGGAACTTAAAGTTGATGTTTATACTCCGCTTCGTACTTTGGGAATTCAGAGTAGATGTTTACACTACAACTCGCACTCTGGGAGTTCGGAGTTGTTGTTTATGTTCCGTTTCGCACTTTGGGAATCCGAAGTTGATGTTTATACTCCGACTCGCACTCTGGGAGTTCAGAGTTGTTGTTTATACTCCGTTTCACACTCTGGGAATCTGGAGTTGATGTTTATACTCCGACTCGCTCTCTGGGAGTTCGAAGTTGTTGTTTATACTCCGTTTCACACTCTGGGAATCCAGAGTTTATGTTTATACTCCGACTCGCACTCTGGGAGTTCGGAGTTGTTGTTTATACTCTGTTTCGCACTCAGGGAATCCAGAGTTGATGTTTATACTCCGACTCGCACTCTGGGAGTTCGAAGTTGTTGTTTATACTACGTTTCGCACTCTGGGAATCCGGAGTTGATGTTTATACTCTGACTCGCACTCTGGGAGTTCGGAGTTGTTGTTTATACTCCGTTTCGCACTCTGGGAATCCGGAGTTGATGTTTATACTCCGACTCGCACTCTGGGAGTTCGGAGTTTTATCAGGATCATGGATGGTCGGGTCACATCCACCCTGAGTTAACAAGTGAGGTCGTTAGATGGACGGGTCCACCCTCCTCAAACTTGGTTCAGATACGGACGAAGTCATTAGGCGGACGGATCCACCCTCTTCGTAGACGTATTTTTAATGCTCCAGTTCGCACTCTGGGAACCAGGAGTTAAGTGAGGGGTTGTCGTGTATCAATCCGTTTTTGACTTTGATGTGATGGCTTGTCCTCGAGCTCGGGTTTCACTTAGCGAGTGACCGGTTGCATCACAGTCACTCTCTATTTGAATAAATTCCACCGTATGGTGAAACTTAGCTCTCCGTGCATTGTGATGATCATATGAAGCATTTCAAGTAAATCACAGCTCTGGCTCGAAGAGATTGCATTTTATTGCTGAAATAAGAAAATATGGCAAAGTCAGTTGCCTTATTACAAATTCTAATTTCGAAATGCAGAAACAAATTGCAAAATGGAAAATAAACTAAATGAATAAACATAGCCTGTCATGTGTAGTAGCGACGAAGACTTTCGCTATTCCAGGCTCTTGGCAAAGTAAGACCGTCAACGGTCGATAATTTGAATGTACCATCTCCGAGCCTTCGTTCAATAACATATGGTCCCTCCCATGTTGGCTTCATATGCGAAGGAACCGGATAGATTCTTTTCAGGATGAGATCGCCTAGCTCAAAGGTTCGCGGGCAGACCTTGGCATTGTACAATCGGGCGACTCGACTTCGATGCGCGGCTGCCCTCAAATCAGCCTCTTCATGCTTCTCATCTAGTAGATCGAGAGATTCAGCAAGCAATATAGCATTTGTCTTTGGATCATAGTACGTCACACGATGAGAAGGTACTTCTAGCTCAACTGGAATAACGACCTCTAAACCATAAGAGAGAGAGAATGGAGTGTGGCCGGTCGCGGTCTTGTGGGTTGTTCGGTAAGCCCATAAAGCCATAGGAAGTTCATCGACCCACTTGCCCCCGACCTTTTCCAGTCGTTTCTTCAGAATGGACTTTATAACTTTATTAACTGCTCCGACCTATCCGTTCGCCCGAGGGTGTGCAACTGCAGAGAATTTCTTCTGGATGTGAAATTGTTTACAGAAATCTTTAAATTCAGCACTGTCGAATTGGGTTCCGTTGTCCGTAATAATGGTGTGTGGAAGACGGAATCGACAGATGATGTTGCGGACTACAAAGTTGATTACTTTCTTCGTCGTTATGGTAGCAAGAGCTTCATCTTCAGCCCACTTTGTAAGGTAATCAACTGAGACGATGGCGTATTTCGCACCACCTTTTGCCAAAGGTAGAGTACCATAGATGTTGATGCCCCACATTGCAAACGGCCATGGGCTGACCATTTGCGTTATCTCAGTAGGAGGGGCTCTAGGAATTCGAGCATACTTTTGACACTTATCACATTTCTTTGCATAATCCGACGCTTCACGATTCACAGTCGGCCAGTAATATTCGTACCGAAGTATTTTCTTGGCAAGTGCTTGCCCCCCGGTGTGATCGCCACATTCTCCCTCGTGTACATCGTGCAATACTCATTTAACTTCATCGTGAGCGATACACCGAAGTAAAGGAACAGAGTACCCTCTTCTATACATGACTCCATTCTGAATGATGAATCATGAGGCCTTTCGAAGAACTTGTCTCTTTTCACTCCTGCGTTTCGGCAGGGTTCCATGCTCAATGTAATTTCTGAGTGGAGTCATCCATGAATCTTTTTCGGGGACGGTTTCGCATACCCAGTCTATTTCTGCCCGATCAATGCTTGGAGAAGATAACGTCTCTACGAGAACGAGTCCCATTTTCTGAGCTTCACCTGTGCTGGCTAGCTTTGCCAATGAATCGGCCTTTTGGTTGCGTTCCCGAGGTATACAATAGATGGCGTAATAATCAAAACGATTCAGTACTTCCTGAACTCGAGCTAAGTAAGCAGCCAGCCTTCGATCTCTCGCTTGATACTCTCCCCATACTTGACACACTACTAATTGCGAATCATAATAAATTTCCACTGCGATAATTCTCAAATCTCTAGCAAGTTTCAAGCCAGCTAAGAGGGCTTCATATTCAGCTTCATTATTAGTCGCATGAAAATCGAACTTCACAGCATAACATATGGATCGGCCTTCGGGAGTTTCAAATACAACACCAGCGCCCAAACACCGGTCGTTTGATGCACCGTCGGTATAAAGCTTCCAGACGTATTCGGGGGATTCATTGGTTTCGGGCAAGTCCTCTGGAACGGTAAATTCAGCTATGAAATCGACCAGGACTTGCCCCTGAATGGCTTGCCTTGGAGTGTAAGTAATATCGAACTGGCTCAGTTCGATGTTCCACTTGAGTAACCTACCAGACGTCTCAGGCTGCGAAAGGACCTGTCGTAATGGCTGGTCGGTGTAAACAATAATCGGATGTGCCTGGAAATATGGTCGGAGTTTTCTTGACGCAATAACGAGGCAATAAGCCAACTTCTCTAATTTCGGATAATTCCTTTCAGCTCCACTCAATCGCTTTCTGACGTAGTATACCGGCTTCTGTATCCTGTCTTCTTCTCGAATTAAGGCAGCGCTGATAGCGTTTTCTGATATCGCCAAATATACGTACAACTTCTAATGATCAATGGGCTCTGACAGGATAGGTGGTGTCGATAGATGCTGAACTAGTGCTTGGAAAGCGCCCTCACACTCCGTGGTCTATTCAAAGTTTTGTTTCCCTTTTCGGATCAGATCGAAGAAGGGGATGCATTTGTCAGTGGACTTTGAAATGAACCTGCTCAATGCTGCTACTTTCCCATTGAGACTCTGGACTTGCTTTATGGTTTTCGGAGTTTCGAGATTCCTGATAGCCCAGATTTTTTCAGGATTAGCTTCGATCCCTCGAGCGTTGACGATGAACCCAAGGAATTTTCCGGATGCAACTCCAAAGTGACATTTCAGTGGATTTAGCTTCATTTTGTATTCTCGAAGTATGTTAAACATAGTTTCCAGGTCTTTAACATGGTCGGTGGAGAGTCGTGACTTCACAAGCATGTCGTCTATATATACTTCCATTGTTTTCCCGATTTGATTGGCAAACATCATTTGACCAATCGTTGATAAGTAGCCCCGGCATTCTTGAGTCCGAATGGCATATTCTTGTAACAGTAAAGTCCCAGATTGGTTACGAAGCTGGTATGTTCTTGATCGGGTAAATGCATCGGTATCTGATTGTAGCCAGAATACGCGTCCATGAAGGATAAGAGTTCATGCCCAGTTGTCGAATCTACTAGCTGATCAATTCTGGGAAGCGGGAAACTGTCTTTGGGAAATGCTTTATTCAGATCGAAAAAATCGACACATGTTCTCCACTTTCCGTTCGGCTTTCGGACGAGCACGAGATTCGACACCCATTCAGGATATAGCGCATCTCGAATGAATCTGTTCGCTTTAAGCTTTTCTACTTCTTCTTTAAGGGCGGCAGATCTCTCTGGATCCATACCACGCCTTTCCTGTTTGACCGGGACATGCTGCGGGTCAATATTCAGAGTGTGGCTCGCGATGTCAGGCGAGATCCCACACATGTCGGAATGCGTCCATGCAAATACATCAAGATTCGCCCGTAGAAATTCAACCAATTCCTCTTGAGTTTGCTGGCTTAGCTGAGACCCAATCTTTATCATCTTCGAATCATCATCATCGTCAATTGGGACATCAATTGTCAGTTCGGCCGGGGATGCTTGACTTTCTTTAGATTCTTCTTCGTCTTCGGTTTCCCTTGGGTCAAGATCCCTTTGGAATTGGCTGGGGTGCTCGGGCCTTGGCCCGGGCGTTAATTGTCAATTATCAGCAAAGCGGATGCAGAGAGATTCCTCCACGCCCTTTCCTTTCTCCTTTCACTGCGCCTCCCGCAGCTCAGCAACATAACAGGCTCTGGCAGCAGTCTGATCTCCCTGAATGATTCCTACTCCATGATCAGTGGGAAACTTTAAAGTCAAACACCACGGGGCAATGGCTGCCCTGAATTCAGCGAGGGCCGGTCGGCCCAGGAAAGCATTATAAGGGGAGTCTATGTCCAAAACAATGAACTGTAACATCCGTACTCTCCGACGTTCTCCAACTCCCAACTCTACTGGCAGTTCCACCATTCCGTTGGGTATAGTAGCTGTTTGCACAAAAAATGGACAAACACCTCAAAGTTGTATGATTTAGTAGATCTTATGTTGTTCTTAGTGATTTGGGTGATTTATGCAAATATATGAAAAACAGGGGCTAAACTGTAAAAAGACACGCAGATTTATAGTGGTTCAGCCAGAATGTGCCTACGTCCACTTTATATGTTATTTCTCTTCTTTTGTTGTGATTACAAGTACAAAGCTTTGGTACAAGTAAAAGAAAGTTGTTTGAAAGTTCCTTCCGTGCTTGAGCTCTCAAAAACTTCTCCCCCTTGTTGTATCCCTGCCCCTCTATTTATAGAGTGAAGCTGGGGTAGGGGTCTTGGAGGTATATAGCAGTTGGCGGGCCTGGGCTGAGACAATCTGGCCTGGAACACCTTGGTTCGGCATCCCTTGGTTCGGTGGTAGGTTGATTCGGTGAGGAGTTGGTCCGGTCGTGTAGTTTGGACCGGCGTGTAGGCTGATTCGGTATAGACTGATTCGGTGGGGAGTTGTTCCGGTCGTGTAGTTTGATTCGGCGAGGAGTTGGTCCGGTCGTGTAGTTTGGACCGGCGTGTAGGTTGATTCGGCATAGACTGATTCGGTGGGGAGTCGAACACGGTGGATGTTTGGTCCGGTAGGGTCAAAATATACCCAACACTTGCCCCCAAAGTAGGGTAGGTGCATGCACGTATCCTGCTTTGTTTTTGACCATCCTAATTCCCCGTTTTCATCTGGTCCGGTAGCCCGCTTTTGTCTATAAGTAGATGGTTAGGGCCTTCGTTTTTCCATCTACCGAACCATTCCGTTGTCTCTTGCCGAATCAAAGTGTATCCGAATCAATCTCGAGCGTTTGCCAAACCAAGCAATTTAGCCGGACCAAGCAACTTAGCCGAACCAGGTGAGATTTTTTCTGCCGAATGAGACTTCGTAATGAGAACACCGAATGAGTTTTTACCGAATCGACTCATGGATACCGAGTGCCGAATGAAATCCCATTCGTGAATAGCCGGATGAACTCGGGTAACCCGAGATTACCGAATGAACTGTGCATCTGTTTCCCGAATGAACTTGTACCGAGTGAACATGTGTTTTATACTTCGAACTTCCAGTGAAATTCCAAATTATACTGCTTGTATATTCTAACGATATATTTTTCCCATTTTTGCAGATAAATGTCTCGAAAAGTCGAAACTCGATCAGATAAGAGGAGATCCGGGGGTGAAGGAGAGTCATCGGCTGTGCCCCCAGCTCAATCAGGATCGGAGCGTCATGGGCCCGCCCCGAGGTCATTAGTGGATGGATATGGTCCCCAGGAGTTGCTGGATTCCCCGCCTGACTGCTTTCCTAGCCTTCTCAAAGAGGAGCAACTCGATGTTATATCTCGTTCTTTTGGGATTGATAGAGCCCTCATGCTGCTGCCGGGTCCAGGAGTCATGCCATACAGTCCTCCCGAAGGATACTTCGCTTATAGCAGGTACCATTGCATGTGTGGTGCTATCCCGCCTCTCAATGCTTGGATAGTTAGCTTCCTCACGTACCTGAAGGTGGCCCCATTTCAGCTTCAGCCTAACTCTTACGCCATACTGGTGAGCCTTTTCGTTATTTTTCGGAGGAAGTATGGTCGCGCTCCCTCCAACCGGGAGATCCGGTACTTGTACAACTTAAGGGGCTACAAGAAGGGGTCCCCATATATTAACTTGGAATCTGCTGTGACCTTCAAGCCGGTCCTGGACCTTTACTCCAAATTCAGCATGTTCAAGAAAGAATGGTTCTTTGTTAGGGACGACTCCGTCTCTATCCGGCGCTTTACCTCTGGATGTAAGTTGATGCTTTTACTTATAATTTCTATCCTGATTGTGATGCTTCTTCTCATACTTTCTCATTTTTGCTAGCGACAGGTGGCTTTCCTGTTGTGGAAACTGACCGCCTGGTTCAGATGGCGGCGGAGATAGAAGGCATTCTTGGGAAATACAGATCATCTGCTTACTTGATTAGAAATGCGATCCTTCTAGAATACAACTTGATCCTTCCGCAGCAGTCTGTAGTTAAGTTGAGGGAAACGGCGGAAGAGAGGGCGGCTGCTCAGGCCAAGGGAGGCGTTGCGGCAGAGGGTGGAAAGAGAAAACCATTCACGAAACCTCCAGCCGTTGGAGGTAAGAAACTTAAGAGGTCAGACGGTCCTTCTCCCAGCAATTGTCCACTTACTCAGGGGGAGATAGACGCGGAGGAGGAAAGAGGTGAGGCGGAGGGCGGGAGTGACGTTGAGCGTCTTGGTGACGAGGGTGGCGATGGACAGGGTGGTGATGGTTCCAGGGCTTTGTCTTCTGGGCAAGTAGGCGAGATGCAAGAGTGGACGGACGATGCTCTCCGTCAGGCTTTTGAGGAGTTGGGTGATGATCCGGCTTTGGTAGAGAAGACCGGGGAGGCGGACAAAACCGGGACTGGTGCAAGTGAGTCTTCTCCGACTATTCCGGCCAAGGTGGCTTTGACAACTCAAGGTGAACTCTTGACCCCTGCACGCTTCACTAATGATAGGGACTTAGGAATATTTTATGACCCGCTTCCGTCCTGGAATGAAATCCGGGACTTATTGCAGTATCCCACTCCTCCCCAGGGTTTGTACAACCACAGCTGTGTTTCTTTTCCTTTTCTAATCTTGCAATTTACCGCGTTCCTTGAATCATATTGTAATGTAAGATTATGACACTTGTTCTTTATATCAGGAGCAGGCAAGACGCCCAAAGCTTCAGACCTTCGACACAGGCTCGAGCAATATAAACTTTCCAAAATTTCTGCTAAGCCGAAGCCCTCAGCCCAACGCTCCGGGGATGTAGTCGGGTACCGTCCTCTTCTTGGGGTCATCGAAGAGGGTATTCAGCAGAGGAAGAGGAGTCATCCTTTATCCGAAACTTCGCTCGGTTCTCAGCCTCCGGCTCAGCCTATTCATGATATTACTGAGGAGGGCAGCGAGTTTGTATCTTCTCCACACCCATCCGGAAACCCTTCTGTTGTTCATATCGACCGTCCCGATCTGGCCCGTAATCCATTTGCCGGTCATCCTGATCTGGATCCGGGTTCTCAGGATATTAATTTTGACGAAGTTACTGGTGAACACCTTCTCCCCCGTAACCCCATGGTACGAGTACTTGACGAAGCTAAGTCCTTAGACCTCGATCTACTCACCACTCGTATAGTCACTATGGGAGACGAGGCCAAGGCCAACATTGATCGGGTGGCGGAGGAGGCCAAGAAGCTGATGGGGCATCACGCTCGGCTGGTTAAGGCCGGAGAGGAGATAGGGAGCGCCAATATCCGACTTCGATTGGTGGTCTCGGATCAGGCCAAGCAGCTTGCGGATCAGGCTATCCAGATTTCTCAGCATGAGGCTGCCGCTGGGCGATTAAGGAGAACCATGGAAGAGGCTAGTCGGGCCGAATTGCGGAAAATGGAAGCTGCTTGCAAAGAGCGGATTGATATGGCTATTACCACGGTGGATGAGGTTCGGAGAGCGGATCTCGAGCAGGTGGAGGAATTGTCCGAGAAGCTTGAGGCTGCCGAGCTTGCTCAAGCTAGGTTGAGGGAAGAGATGGCGGTGATGCGGAGGTCCCTTCAAGCTGATTGCTCGAGATACAGACTGGAGAGAGATGCTGCCGTGGAAAGGTTGTCGGCCTCCGATGCCCGGATGAGGGAGTTTGAGGAGAACGAAGGAATGATGGATGACATGCTCCAGGACATGTATTTCCGGACTTGGAAGCAGGGTAACCTCTCTTGGATGGATGATTATCCCAGAGTCATGGCCAAGATATATCTTCGGGCTTTGGAGGAGGCTAAGGCTGATGCAGATAAAGAGGGTGGAACGGTCTTCAGTATGGATGTGGTCACGGCCCAGTTCACCAAGGAGGAGAAAGTGGCGGTAAAGGAGGGTATGCGGCTGCTTGCTGCTGAAGAGGCGGGTGTGCAGGTAGAAAATGACGACCAGGATGGTCAAGAAGCTAGTACTGGTAAGTCTTCCTTTCTAGTCTTTCTGTTAACTTGGTTACTCATCACTAATGAACCCTTTTTATGACCGGACAGGCGGGCAAAAGAACAAGGACAAGACTTCGACGCAACCAGCTCCATGACTGAACCTGAAAAATTCTTTTTGTAGGCTTGGCATTGTTGTATCTGTTAGTCTTAAGACAGTAGGGTAACTTCCAAGTTGTAATTCTTGCTACTTGTAATAACATTATTCTTGACGTGTAATTTTTTAGCTCAAGTTGATTTTGTCATTTCTTGAATACTTGTTGCTATTTCGACATATCGTATGAGAAATGTAGCTATGTGTATTCTTGTAATTAAATTGTGTTTGATGTCAGATTCTGGTTTTAAATCATAATCTCATGACTTGCAATGTTAGCGTGTGGTGTGGAAAAATCAAATTATAGTCATGCATTTGTACATAAAGGAAGAAAATACCGCTTTTCATGTTCTGTTTGTAAATGGCAGTTTCGAATATCTTATATGACCAAGCATGGAGAGCAGTTGACTGCCCCGCCATCTGATTGTGAATCTCTGCATCCATTGGCGGGTACCTCTTACCCTGCATCCTGTACTTTATGGTTTGTTATAGAGGATAGGAGGAAAGTTTTTTAAGTAAAATTGAAACATGTGAAATAGTAAAACTTCCAGTCACGGAAGGCCTTCGATGTGCTTAAGTTCGTGGCAAACGGGTTTTGTAGTCACTTTCCCTAGCTGTGGGTCTTGGAGACATTTGTCACCCATCTTACGCCTCCGCGGGGAGTTAATTCTTTTTTACCACAGCCGCACTTAAGACACACCGGAGCCGAGATCGCGCACAGTAACTACCCGGGCCATTATGGCCCGTACTCATGGGTATTATTCGACTTACTGTGGCCGGCTAGCGTGGGTGCCGATCGTCAACTGTGAACTGCCCCTGGCTGGCCACACCTTATGTTGGGGCTTATAATCGGTTCACAGTCGCCGGCGAGCCTAACGCCGTAATGAGCTGCCTCGGCTATAGTCGGCCTTCTCGGTGGCTTATAATCGGCTCATTACAGTTGGCTTTAAGGGCCGTCGCGAGCAATGAGTTAACCCGCAGCAGAGGGATGCTGGAGCAAAAGTGTCTCATTGGCGAGGGCATAGATTCGCATAGTACCTGTTGGGGCTTGTCCACGTGGAGTTGCATCGTGGAGTGCTTTGAATAGAAATGCTATATGCTCAGGATTTTGTTCAACAGAAAAGGATAAAATTAACAAGCAGCCAAGATACAAAGGAACAAGTTAAACAGAGACAAGGCTTTTTTAAAGTGGTTCGGCACGAAAAAATGCCTACGTCCACTGATTCTCTCCGTTAATTCACTTCATATGGGCAATACAAGTTAAGAAAAGTATCGACGGAGGTGTTGGATGTTCCATGCCCTCTGGAACACCTCCCCGTCCACTGTTGACAAAATATAGGCCCCGTTGTGGAGATCTTTATGAATTACATATGGTCCATCCCAGATTGGGTCTAGTGCTCCGGGGCGAGGGAAGATTCGCTTGAGGACAAGATCCCCTTCTCGTAAGGCACGATGCTTGACTTTGGAGTTGTATTGTGCTGCCACCTTTTGCTTGTGGGCTGCTGTTTTTAGGACTGCATCATTCCTTCTCTCCTCGACTAGATCCAAAGACATGTTGAGGAGCTCTTCGTTTTCTTCTGGGTTATAGTGGATCCTACGGTGGGAAGGCACAATGGTTTCAACTGGGAGCATAGCCTCCGATCCGTATGCCAAAGAGAAAGGAGTGTGCCCTGTTGATGTTCTGAAAGATGTGCGGTAGGCCCATAGTGCCGTAGGGAGTTCATCCACCCAAGCGCCCTTTGACTTTTCGAGCTTCTTTTTGATCAGAGTTTTCAGAATTTTGTTGACTGCTTCGACTTGTCCGTTTGCTTGGGGATATGCTACGGATGAGAAGCTTTTGCGAATTCCGTGTTCTTGGCACCAGTTGGCGAATTCCTCGCTGTCAAACTGAAGTCCATTGTCTGATATGATTTTTAGTGGGACTCCGTACCTGCACAGAACATTTTTGATTAAGAAGTTGATAACTTTCGCTGAAGATACTTTATTTAGAGGTTCTGCTTCCACCCATTTGGTGAAATAGTCGACTGCTACTATAGCATATTTGGCGCCGCCTCGACCCATTGGCAGTTCACCGATTAAGTCAATTCCCCATACTGCAAAGGGCCAAGGGCTGGTCATCTGGGTAATCTCGGTTGTTGGTAGCCGAGGGACCTTAGCAAACTTTTGGCATCTGTCACACTTCTTGACGAAATCTAAGGCGTCCTTGCTTAAGGTGGGCCAGAAATATCCGTATCGGAGTATCTTTTTTGCTAATGTTTGCCCTCCGGTGTGATCTCCGCAGCTTCCTTGATGAATGTTGGATAAGATTTCCTTGGCTTCCCGTGATTTTACCAGCATGTCGTCTACGTATACTTCCATTGTTCGTCCTATTAGCCCTGCGAACATCTTGTTGACGAGGCGCTGGTAGGTGGCTCCTGCATTTTTAAGTCCGAAGGGCATCACTTTGTAGCAGTACAAACCCCGGTCGGTGATGAAACTAGTGTGATCTTGGTCGGGAGCATGCATAGGAATTTGGTTATATCCCGAGTATGCATCCATAAAAGACAGGAGTTCGTGCCCGGCTGTGCTGTCTACAAGTTGGTCGATTCTGGGAAGCGGAAAGCAATCCTTTGGGCAGGCGTCATTTAGGTTGGAGAAGTCAATGCAGGTCCGCCACTTCCCATTAGCCTTCTTTACTAGTACCGGGTTGGCGATCCATTCTGGGTAAATAGCTTCTCGTATGAAGTCATTGGCGAGTAGATTCTTTACTTCTTCATCGAGGGCTGCTGATCGCTCTGCCCCCATACTTCTCTTTTTTTGTTTTACGGGTGCCTTGGTAGGATCAATTTTTAATACGTGGCACGCTATGTTGGGGGAGATTCCGGTCATGTCAGCGTGTGACCAAGCGAATACATCCAAGTTGTGGCGGAGAAAATCAACGAGTTGTTCCTTCAATTCAGTTTTCAGCTGCGACCCAATTTTCAGTAGCCTACTTGAGTCGTGCTTGTCTACAGATATAAGCTCCATAGCCTCTGCAGGCTCGGCGGTGGCCTCCTCCTCTTTGTCCCTAGGGTCTAATTCATTGAAAGGGTCGCTGGTGTATCGAAGAGGAGGGGCTTTCTTTAGTTGCTATGCTTCAAGGCTTTTTGTGCAGAGGGCAATCTCTACACCTTTCCCTTTATCTCTCCTGTGGTTGTTGCGAAGTTCGGTTACATAGCAGTCTCGTGCAATATCCTGGTCTCCTTCCACTTCCCCTACCCCATTGTCTGTTGGAAATTTCATTTTCAGGCACCACGGGGCTAGGACAATCTGGAAGTCAGATAGGGCTGGTCTTCCTAGGAAGGCGTTGTAGGCCGAATGGTTTTCTATCAGCACAAACGTCTGTTTCCTTACAACGGAGCGGGGATGGCTTCCAATTTCAACGAAGAGGTCCAGCTGCCCGATGGGCATTTTCGCATCTCCAGTGAAACCGTGTAGCGGTTTATCGCAGGGAGATACGTCCTTCATTAGCAACCTCATTTTGTCGAATGCGTGTTTGAACAGGATATTCACAGAGCTTCCAGTGTCTACCAGGATTCGGTAAACTTCGGCGGGACCGAGTCGGGCAGAGATAACCATGGGATCCATGTGAGGGTACTGTCTTCCTTCTAGGTCGCGTTTACTGAATGTGATGTCATCACTTTCTTTCCGCTTTGGGTGGCGCTCTTCTATAACCGTATTGACGCAGTCTCTATTGTCTCTGAGCGACTTCCCATATCTTTCCATCTCTTTCCAGCTTCTGTCTGCGATGTGTGGACCTCCTGAGATGGTATGGACCACTATCTTCTCTTGACTAGAGCTGCTAGCGTTGCGGTCGCCTCTGCCGGTCCCTGGTGAGGGTAGCCTTGGGTTTTCATTGGCAGGAGCTGGAGTCCTGTCTTGACTTTTTACATAGCGCTCCAGTTTCTTTCTTCTGATGTGTTCCTCAATCAGATCCCGGAGATGATGGCATTCGTTGGTATCATGTCCGTGGGATTCGTGGAAGCGGCAGAATTTTCCAGATTTCTGTGCGCTATCTGATTCCTTCTTGTATGGTGGGCGTTTGTATCTAACTTCGCCTTGGGTGGCAAGGAAGATGTTTTCGACGGTCTCGTTCAAAGGGGTGTAAGAGTCGAATCTTGGTCCTGGCCGATATAGGCGTTTCTCTACTTTCTTGCCCCCAGCATTGTCTCTGAAATCATTTCTTCGAACGTCCCTTGCCACAGCAGGGGCGTTGCCATGGGTCGTCTTACTTTGCTGTCCTGACTGCCCCTCAATGGCGGCATCCTCAAGCCTCATGTATTTCCCGGCTTCATGGAAGAAATCGGGTAAAGTAGCTGGTTTTTCTTTTGTCAATCTCCTAGCAAATTTAGTGTCCGGATGCACCCCACTGCAGAGGGCCATTAGGATAAGCTTCTCATCGGCATCTTGAACTGCGGCTGCTGCGGCGTTGAATCTGGTTAGGTATTGCTGCAGCTTTTCTCCAGGTTTCTGTTTGACGCTGGATAAGGAATAAGCGTCCTTAGGTTGCTCCACATGAATGCGGAACTGACTGACGAATTTTTCTTTCAACATTTCCCACGAGCTGATGGATCCTTGGGGTAGATGACAGAACCAGGAGGTAGCAAGATCTGCTAAGAAGAGCGGGAAGCATTTGCACAGCACTCCCTCTGTTGCTCCACTCATGAGCATATGCTGCGTGTACCTCTGTAAGTGTACAACGGGATCGGAGGTTCCTTTGTAAGGTTCCATTGTTGGCATCTTCCATTCTCGGGGGGTGATAGCAATTTCGATATTGCGGGCGAAAGGGCTGGTTACCCTAGCGCCTATCCCTCGATCTCTTTGCTCCCGTTGGACACACTCTCTGAATAAGCGTACCATCCTTTCATCAGAATTTGGAGCGGACAGAAATGAGTTCGGTTCCGTCCTGTGGGGTTGATTCCGACCAGACAACCTGTAGGGATGGTATCGTCTATCATTCCTCATATTTTCCAGTGGCCGCCTTTGATCTTCTGGGAGCATGCTTGGATCAGCTACAGTTGGCCCTTGCCTTGATCTTCCCCTGTTGGGTTCTGATCTAAGCACTTCCTCGGGTCCAACTTCGGGCTGAACTCCAGCTCGGCCCCGTTCACTGGTGTTTCTGTGGTTAGGCAGCATGACAGGCTCAGCTGCAGTTGACCTCCGCCCGGTACCTTCCCCGTTGGGTTCGGCACCAAACGTTTCCTCAGGCCTAACTTCGGGCTGAGCTCGGTCTCGGCTCCTACCACGGCTACTCCTGCCGTTAGCTCCTTCGAAGAAAGAAGATCTTTGCTGTCTCTGAGATCCTCCAGATTGGGACTCGCCCCATGATTCAGTGTTGTGGTTGGATTCTTCAGCGTCCCTCAAGCGTGACATGAGATGGTCCACCAAGGCTTCCTGCTGGGACGTGAAGCGGTTAGTTACTTCAACAACAACTCTGTCCAAATCTGCCCTAGTAATTGCTGCAGGCTGTTCTGTGGCAGGAGTGGTGGGGTTAGCCTGTCCTCCATTTGTTACCGTTGCTGGAGGAGGAGGATTTACTTGATTTGCGATAGCTGGATCAGGAAGGCTACTGGATGCGATGTTTTTTCCTTTGTTAACATCTTTTCTCTGTTTGGGAGGCATGTTTTCCAAGTGGCGGATGAAGCTGTTAGGAAAACTTGTTAAGCGGATGAAGCTGGAGCTTCGAGCTTCAATTTCTCAGTGAAAGCACCAAAAATGTTTGCACAAAAAATGGACAAACACCTCAAAGTTGTATGATTTAGTAGATCTTATGTTGTTCTTAGTGATTTGGGTGATTTATGCAAATATATGAAAAACAGGGGCTAAACTGTAAAAAGACACGCAGATTTATAGTGGTTCAGCCAGAATGTGCCTACGTCCACTTTATATGTTATTTCTCTTCTTTTGTTGTGATTACAAGTACAAAGCTTTGGTACAAGTAAAAGAAAGTTGTTTGAAAGTTCCTTCCGTGCTTGAGCTCTCAAAAACTTCTCCCCCTTGTTGTATCCCTGCCCCTCTATTTATAGAGTGAAGCTGGGGTAGGGGTCTTGGAGGTATATAGCAGTTGGCGGGCCTGGGCTGAGACAATCTGGCCTGGAACACCTTGGTTCGGCATCCCTTGGTTCGGTGGTAGGTTGATTCGGTGAGGAGTTGGTCCGGTCGTGTAGTTTGGACCGGCGTGTAGGCTGATTCGGTATAGACTGATTCGGTGGGGAGTTGTTCCGGTCGTGTAGTTTGATTCGGCGAGGAGTTGGTCCGGTCGTGTAGTTTGGACCGGCGTGTAGGTTGATTCGGCATAGACTGATTCGGTGGGGAGTCGAACACGGTGGATGTTTGGTCCGGTAGGGTCAAAATATACCCAACAGTAGCACTTCCGTTGAAACCATGGATTCGGGATTGGCAAGGTTTCAAGTCCATGGCTTCCATTCTCATTTGATCATAAGCTCGTTTGAACAAAATATTCATAGAGCTTCCACTGTCAACTAAGATCCTCTTTATCCAAGCAGGACCTACTTGAGCTGAGATGACCAGTGGATCAATGGTGGGGGCTTCGACTTTATCAGCGTCTTTGTTTTTGAACACGATGTCATCTGTCATCGTCTTCTGTTGCTTGGCCGGAGCCCCTTCATCAAAACTACTATAGCACTCGAAGTCCGCATGCCTGATAGAGCTGGCATACGACTCCATTTCCTTCCAGCTTCGGTCCGTTGGATGAGGACCACCACTTATTGTATTAATAACTAACCTCCCACCAGTACGAGCGGGTTCCTCTTGCCTTTTCGGATTTGGCGCACGATTCTGATTCGATGGGCCTGCACCACCTGACTGTGATGCCCACACATGCTGATCCAACTTCCGCTCACGTATCATTTTCTCAATGAGATCTTGTAAATGACGACACTCGTTTGTGTTATGGCCATAACTCTCATGGAATCTACAAAACTTCCCAGTCTGAACTTGTCTTTCTGTTGACGGTTTCGGGGCAAGTTTTTTGTATTGCATGGTGTTACAAGTCTGCAAATACACATTTTCCAACGACGTGTTCAATGGAGTATTGTTATCGTACATGGGAGCCCTACGTCGTGGACCACGATTCCGATCTCGCTTCTTGCCCTGATTTCCATTGTCCCTCTGCTGATTCTGTTTATTTTGCACGTTCAACTGAACTTTCCCAGAACTCTCCCCGGATTGTTTAACGGCGATGTTACTCTGAATTCCTTCGATGTTGGGCCCTGCGTCATCCTGCTTCCTAGACTGTTTCGCATCCTCCCTTCTCAAGAATTGGGCTGTCTTGGAATAGAAACGGTCCAATGACGCAGGTGGTTTCCCAGCTAACCAATTTCCGAACTCGGAATCAACATCAATCCCTTTAGTCAATGCCATCAGGATAGAGTTATCATTGGGATTGCTTATCTCTTCACATGCAGCGTGGAATCGCTCCAAGTAACGTCTAAGTGTTTCTCCGGGAGCTTGTGTAACACTAGACAGAGTGTTAACGTCTTTAGGCCTCGCCACGTGCATACGGAATTGTTCAACAAACTTGGTGGCCATCTGGTCAAAGTTAGAGATGGATCATGGTGATAAACAAGTAAACCACATGGTAGCAACGACCCCTAGGGAAATAGGGAAACTACGACATTTTACTGCATCATTAGCTCTCACAGCATTCATTAGCCATTCATACTTCAGGATGTGTTGGTTGGGATCAGAACTTCCTTCATAGACTGGTAGAGTTGGCATCCTGAAGCGCCGAGGTGGTTCAGCATACAATATGCCATCGGTGAAAGGGGTATGACTCCGGGAGATTCCCTAGTCGTCATTAGAGAGGCCCTGACTTTCACGGATCATTTGGCGGATCATCGTTGGTATATCCGGCATTCGGATATTAGGAGAATGCTGTGCCAAGGTGTGGTCGGGTTCCACAGCGCGAGTCTGGACCGGACGCGGTCGACGGTCCATGCCTCGCCTCCTTGGTTCAACATTCTCAGGGACATAAGGCTCTGGAGTATGCTCTCGCTGGCTTCGTTGAGGATCAGTTCGGTTTCCAGCATCGACCCCTTGTTCAATAGTGGTGGTGGTAGCAATGTTGCCTGTGACATGATAAGGGGCAGCACCTCCTCGGGATGAAGGTCCTGTATGATGACTAGTAGATGGTCCAGTTCTGGGTTGCCCAAGATTCGAAACATGTTGGTGTCCTGTAGCCTGGGTGTAGCTCACACCCAGCCGTGGGCGTGTGGATCGGTGATGACCATCAGATGAGGCTGAACTCTCTATGGAAGAATAAGAACCTTGGTCTCTTCTGGATCTTCTGCGCCCTTGGCGATTTAGCTGGTTGGTCAGCTCCGTGTTGGCGCGCAGTTGTTCAGTTAGCTGTTGTCGTCTCTGGGTCAATTCCAGGAGCAGCATCTGAAACTCTTGTCTAGTATCCGGGCCTGCTGGTTCTGAAGGTCCGGCGGCATCTTGGTTTGATGGAGGCAATTGCGCAGGATTCTGCCTGTCCCGTCCTCCTTGATCAGCAGCTGTAGAGGTAGTTCGTGTACTTACCATGGTGAATTAATGAAAGTCCTTTCCTAGATCTGATGCAGATCTGAAAAGAATGGAAGGGCTTCAAAGTTTTAGATCTGGATCTTCTTCTTGGATTTATGCAATCCGATATAGATAGGAGATCCAAAGAGTAGGAGAAAAATTGGGTTTCCTCTCAGTGAAAGCACCAAAGTGTTTGTACCAAAATTGGGCACAACACTCTTCAGAAGTTTTTGAAGAGATAAAGTGAAGAAATTAAATGGAAAAAAAGGATTATCTAACAAAAACTCCAAATTTCAGATATGAAAATAATTAAAATGCAAGGAGACACAAGAATTTAGAGTGGTTCGGTGTATCGCCTACGTCCACTATGAAGTTGATAGCTTTATTGAACTTTCTTTAAAGATTACAAGTGAATTCAGTGAATTACAACAGATAATTATGATTCGCAGTAGTGAATTTCGTTATTGGCAGCAGTAAGGGAGTTTAGATCTGGATCCGGCAGAGTCTGGGCGTTGAAGAATTCAAAGAAGAAGAAGCCCTTTTTCTGTATGCCCTGGGGCTCTATTTATAGGTGTAGGAGGTTGGTATTTCGCTTAGATCTCGAGAGACCCTCTCTGGCACGTGACCAGGTCCGCGCGCCCAAGTCCGTGAAGTTTCGATCCGATCCGTGATCGATACGAACGGATTTCGTATCGATCAAGATTGCGTCCGATGGAGTCAAAACTTGGCGTGGACATTCCTTAGCATGCACGTAAGCTTTTGTAAAAATTTCATAGCATTTGGACTTGTAGATTAGGAGATATGATCGATACGAATTGGGATCTTCGGTTGGCTGTTTCGTTCGACTCCCTTATTTCGACTCGATCCTATTCGACTCGATCATTTCGACTCACTCTCGTTCGACTCGATAGTTGCGCGTGACTGTGAGATGACATGGCGCTTGAATCTCTGGATCACTCTGCTTTCGATGCCGAGTTGAATGAGTTGTCCTTGAACTTGTCCTGCTTTGTTTGCATCGATTGCCATGCTTCGTTCGTATCGATTGCGGGGCCTAGCTTTGTATCGATAGAAGTGTTCCACCCAGATGGATTCGAATAAAGGCTTTGGGATGGATACGAAGTGGTCACTGCACGATCGATTCGAACAGTGCATAGTTGATGGAGTCGAACCCGATCGATTCGAACTGAGACTCTGGGGCGAATGCGAGGTCGCAGTCGTTCTGATCGATACGAAAGTGACGGAGTCGAATAGAGGCTCTCTGATGGATGCGAAGCGCAGCGAGTCGAACAGATGCTCTCTGATGGATGTGAAGCGGAGCGAGTCGAACAGAGGCTATTCAATGGATTCGAAGGCGAGGCTGTTTTTATTCAATTTTGCGTCGATCGTAACTTGAGCATATGAAATCGGATTGACTTGAAATTTGGAACGTTGGCTCTCATAGCTTCTCTTGTCGTGTCATATCTGTTTTAGCTCGATCCGGACTTGGACAAAATTCGTCGATATCCATAGTGAGCCTGTGTATAACCGATCTCTAGGACGGACCGTCATTGGTTACTAGTTAATTCCTTGGTGTCACGGCCTTGCCAAAAGGCGAGATAACAGATTTAAATCATCTTAAATTCAAAAATTCAATTTGAATCAATTTCAGTTTAACCATTTCAATTTAAAGTTCAAAGACTCAGGTTTAAATATTCAAACATTTACAATATAAATTTCATTTATATTTCAACATTTAACTTTAAATTTATCCAAATTGAAAATTATTCCCTTAACCATTTTTATAACAATTTATTTAAAATCCCAATTTATATATTTAAAACAATATTAAATATTCAATCTCAGTTTTATTAAAAGTTGATAATATTCATTTAATCACTTTTTATCAAATCACGTCATAAACCAAGTTATAATCATATCTTTTCAAAATCTCAAAACTAATAAGTTTAAATCAATTCTTTCTTAAATTCAATTATTCACCAATTTAAATCCCAAGTCAACATTAATTTATCTTTCCAACCATTATTATTAAAGTTATAAATCTATTTTAAAATATTAATATAAATTTTTAAATAGATATTTTAAAACATATTATATACTAATTGAATTAAATTTTATTAAATTAAATCTTATTATTAATTGTATTTTGTATTAAATCTTATTTTATATATTTTTAAGATAATAAAACTATAAGAAAATCTTAAAATTTATATTTTTCAAAACTAACTTATAAATTAAAATTTCCAAAGCATATAAATTTAAAATCTAAATTTTATATTATAATTAAAAATCAATATCTATAAATATTATATAAAACGATATTTATTAAAACCCAATATTTCCTTTCAAACTTTGGAAATCATTTTTCAAAATATAGACCAACGGCGTCTATATATAATTTTCTATCCCACGGTCAAGTGATACGGATATTTATCATTTCAATCTGCAATTCAAATATCTACGGGTATATATCTTTTCAACCAGCAATCCCAAATTCAATTCAATGAAAATCGCTTGGGTTTATCATTTCAACCTATAATGATTTCCTTCTATTCTACAAGATCGTTCGGGTATGTATCATTTCAATCCATAGGGAATTCTAAACTAACAGGGAACTTGCAGAGTGAGAACATATATGATAATAATATAACAATCAACAACAAGCATATATCATTAGTGATAAAATAAATAACAGATCATGGTGTTAGATGTCACAGGTGAACAGTTACAGATAATGGCTTATCATATATGGCAAATAAATAATTAACAGTTCAATTTAGCAGCATATTTCAATTGCCGTTTCAAATGAAATCAAATTTAATAAATATAAGAATGTTAATCGTGAGTGATTGCTCACCTTTCGATGCTAGAGAACAAAGAATATGGCACGGACACGCACACGGATACGGACACGAGCAAATCAAAAAAAGATGCTGCTACCAAATTTGGACATTGGGGAGACAAGAGCAAGGCACGATGAACTGGATTTGATGAAGGTCAAAGGTATAAGTAAACTTATATATATAACTATATATAACTATTTATATATAAAAGTCATATTCAAAAGTCCAAACACATATTAAATTAAATGTATATGTATTTCAAAAATCATTGTTTCAAATTAAAACACACATAAAAAAATCAAACATATATATACATTATAAATTTTGAAATAGATACATATATATAGACACACTCATTAAAATGCAAAATACTTAAATACATGTTATATCTTTTAAATTAATATTTATAATAAAATTTATATAAACTTGCTTTACTTTAATACATATAAACTAACATATATATTATATATTACAGACAACTCTATATATAATTAACGAATATATGCATATATATCCTATTATAAACTAACTTTTATATATATACAGAACACATAAAATGAACCAGAAATTAATATGCACATGATAGTATAATACATATATTACAAACTTAGTAATATATCAGATTAAACAGATAATAATATAAAGTAAACAGGAAAATATATACTGAAAAAAAACTTGGAAGTACAGCTATATATATAATATAATACAAATATATACATAAGTTTAAACCCATAACAAATCAATTATATGATATATAATACTTATTATAAAACTGCCAAAACTTCCCATATATGCATAACGAATCAGAGTATATTAGAATTCATACATTTGCAAACATATATAAGCTTGCCTACTCAAGATACTGGTGATATGAACCAAACACAAGCAACTCTTATCATATACAGTAAACTTATACATACTGTAAACATCTACACCTATTTTATATTTAAACCAATGCATATAAATGTTTACAAACAGGTTACTTACAAAATATATAAAACTAACACATAAAATAAAGCTCTGAATTATATACTTATATATATATATATAAACAAATATATAACATGTATATTTATCATCAACTTACATAAATGCAACTGAGAAGGAGAGGAGGAGCTCGACCGAAGGAGATGGAGGATTGGGGAAGTCGAACAGAGAGGGAAAGTGGTAGCTTCGGTGGTGAAGTGCTGAACTCGGGTGGCACGATGGGTTCTCGGCCTCGGAAGGGAAGGAGGAGGCTTCTGCACGTGGATGGGGTGGAGGTCAGGGTTGCGCAAGGTTGTGGTGGAGCCGAAGTAAGGTGGGGTGGTTCACGTGGAGAGGCAGGTGGTGGTAGCAGGTCGGAGCGGAGGGTGGTCGAAGTGAGTGAATCGTGTAGAGGCGTTTGCAGGGAGGCAAGCAAAAATAATGGAGGAAGGAGTTTATGAGCTACAGGGATAAGCGTGAAAAGTAGTATATTATAATATGTATAATTTTCCAATTGAACTGTTTGAAATAAAGAGTATAAACGGAAGGATGGAATAGAAACGTTAGCAATGAATTGGGAATAGTGACAGCCCCCTTAAATTCTGGAATAATAAAAGCAATAGCTGTTTGATTCATACGGTAAATGGTGAATGGGCACAAGGAATTCAAAAGGCTCAAAACGTACCGATATGGTGAACTGTTTTACAGATTTCATTGTACATCAGACCTCGAAACAAGCAAATGAATATAATGTGGAGATCAGCACGGCAAGACGATCAAAATGGTACACAGATATCAGCGATACGATCGAATTATAAAAACTTGAATTTTCGCTACCGAAAGTGCTGCTAAAATGCAGAAAATAAGATAAATAGAGCAATAGCAGTCCAAATTTGATGAAACGGAAGATGACGTATCACTCAGAAGATGATTTACAAACTTATTATATAAAAATATCCAGGTTTGAAAAACATTTTATTATCATCAAATATTAACTGATTTAAATTTAAATAAAATTACGTAATAAAATAACTTCCACATTTTATGATGAAAATTTACCATTTGCTATGTTTAAATAGACGTATTACAAATATCAAATTTTTATTTCCAAATTCAATTATTTAATTTCAAGCAAAAATTTCAGTTACTTACGTTATAAAAACCGTTAAAATTTATGGGTCGTTACACATAACTTAACTTTAATCAAAGATTAATTAATAAAACCCCTTTTTAAAATAATAATTAATTACTAATTATCTTAAATAATTAATTAAATAATAATTAATTAATCCCTAATTAATAATTAAATAATAATTAACTTTAATTAAGTAATTAATTATGTTTATCGTAATTGATTAACACTTAAGTATAAACATCCTTTGTTAATTAGTGATTAAGCACTAATTACCCTGATTAATAAATTAATTAATTAAATAACCATTAAATAATTAATTAATTAATTTAGTAATTAATAAATTCCTAATCACTTAATTAAATTTAGAAACCTATTTCTATAAATATTTTGGGTTAAATCAAGTTTAGATTGAAAAATAGTTAACTTTTTCCAAACTTCGCTAAGCGATTATCGTTATACGACCCATAATTTCAAAACTTGATTTTTAACAAAATTAATTTCAAAACTCCATTTTACACTATAAAACTTATAACAAAATTAGTGAATACCTTTCAAAAAGTTTCTAGGTGGAAACAAGTTTCGGATTTGGAAATAGTTTGGTGTTTACGAACTTTGCGTATAACGACTATCGCTAAAAGACCCGTACTTTCAAAACTTGATTTTTTTTCAAACCTTTTTCTAACTATCAAAACTTTACTTTTTAACTTTTATCACTTTAAAAACATACAAGCAGACTTTTGAAAACAAACAAAGATTAAAACTTTTTAAAGTTCAAATTATAAAACCAATTTCAAAACTTTCGATAAAGGATTTCAATGGTCGCCTTAAGTTAGCAAGGCACTAACTTTTCATGTTATAAACAACATAAACCAATATCATCACAAAATACACTACAACATCATGTTTATGATACACATACAACAAGAGCAAACTTGCAATCAAATATGATTAATCAACTTTCATAATCAACTATATTCTGACTACTAAGCACATTCACATAGAGCTAAATCACATCCATTTCCAAGTATATTCAAGTATAACCAAACCAAACTTCAATATTACACAACCAAACATTAAATTTACCAATAAATATACATACTTATAAAGTAAATAAATTTGGTTTTAAAAGTGCTAACTTTACTCACCGTAACTTATCTAAATCAAACTAAACTTCCATCGAACTTGGCTACAATACTAGAAAACCGCCTTAGCTCCAAGATATGACCTAGTGTGACCTTCTTTGGTGCAAATTGGCTCGGCCAAGGAAATAATTAGGCTCGACCTTGGCTAGTAAGGGCTCAGCCCTAGGTGGTTTTGAGGTGTAGGGGTTTGCTTTGGACAGTATTGGTATTTGGAAGTGAAGGCAATTTACCAAGACCGATCAATATCCAAACGGAGCGGATTCGAACTTCTCCTAGAAGAGTTTCCGGTGTGAAATGTAATTTGATTTTTTTTGAAGTGTATTTATTAGTTTTTATCTTAGGAATTTGAGGATGGAAGCCATGGAAATACATGAAGATAAGAAGAGGATTTTGACATGAGAATGTAAATGAAAACAAAGAAGAGGATGTAGGAAAGAGGAGAGTATATGTAGGCAAGGAGAAGAGGTAAATAACTATATATTTTTGCATTAAATAATGTAAACATGTCATGTAACACCAGACCTCTCCACTATCCCCTCTCCACACATCCTCCCCTCTCCATGACTTTGTGTACTAACATAGGGTGTTTAGGTGATGTTTAGGTACTAACCTAAGTTGTATTATATATATACATATGTATATATATATATATATATATATATGCATAAATAATCATATCATGAATGTATATGTATATATTATTAAGTATTCATGTATGTATACATGTATATGCATGTATATTATTTGCAAATTTGATCAAACCCTAGTTTATAAGTGTGTGCATGTTAAACAAAAACGCGCACAACATTTCGTGACACTTTTCAATGTCGAAAAGTCGAAATTTTAAAAAACGATTTTCGGTCACGTTTTCTATTTTTGTTTGAACTAATTATTTTTAAAAACAAAATTGAAAATCTATTTTACCATCATTAGGTATTATTTAAAAGATTTATATTTTAATTATAAAACCTTTTATTTGAATATTTAAATTTTATTAAATATTCGCAAATCAAGGCGGTAAAATTCCGGACCGTCACACTTGGTTTAATAATAATAGTTATTATTAACCCAAAAGCTCTGACCAGCGACTTTTACTTTAAGTTGACTTCATTTGACTGTGATACTAACCTCATATAACTAAGAAGAAGGATCCTCTCTTGAATAGTGTTTCAATTACAATGCTTCCACTCGACCCAACTATAGTCGTTCGATGGACACCGTCTCATGATTTAACTATAATCAAAGCAGAGCTTCCACATCAATAGTATTTTCAAGCCAAAAGAACTATGTAATTTTGTCACATTATCATTTGACCTTAGTTATATTAACCACAAAAAAACTATCGAGTGAGTCATTCCATACTTGTACAATAATTATCAGTACGTAACCCATTAGTGCCTACAGCAGCGATGAGTAATATGATGCCCAACACTTGGAGAGCATTATGTACTCTAGTCTCAATGGATGTATCGATATATAGTCTTGATACATCTTGACTAGGAATAATTATTTTCATTATGATAAATTACTCACCTATACATCACTTTGTAACAATTATCACAAAACATGTGATTTATGGATTTTCTATTAATATACATTTAATTAAATTAATTAATATAACACACTATATCAATTATATAATAGAAAGAAAGCACCTTTTATTTTGAATAAGATTGGTTATCTAGTTAGATATATGTAAAAAGTTACATAATTGCTCCTAGGGCACACCCCTAACTCTATTAATCTCTCACTTGCACTTGGGGTCAATTATTAAATCTTTTTACAACTTCTCTAACTGGTTTCCTCAAAACCAATCAGGTAAGTCCCTCGGTGAATGGGTATGCTATTATACTTCAATTATCTATTCTATCAATCAACTCTAGTCGACACTGACAAACTATTTTATCATATGGAACAATTTGATGTCTTCCGACTTATAAGGAGCTTTAAGTTATGTTATGAACTTTATCGCAGCATTGTTACCATATTACAATGTTATGAGATTTGTAATGACTCGTAATTTGATCACTTTGAACTGGAATATTTAATATATATTTTTAAATATTTAAATAATGGATTTTATAACATAAATAAACATGTTTTATGTAATAAAATATAGAGGAAAACTTTTTTTGAAAATTTGTTTACATAAATAAGCAGTTCGGAGAAAAATAAAAAATGTGATAGAAAATAGTTTTTCAGATTTTCGATGTTTCATCGATCAAAAGTTAGAGCAAGTTGTGTACACTAGTGTGCACATGTACACATATATACCAATAACAAATGCTTTTACTAATGAAATAGTTTAAGTTAAAAACAAGTTTAAAGATTACTTAAGTTAATAAAGTTTTGTTTGACTTTTCTTTTATAATTTAAAAAGAATTAAAGCAAAAAATCAAAGACAAAGCACACAAAATAAGAAAGAAGCGATGGCTTGATGTTTGAAGTGGCGTGTTGTTTAAATATAATTAAGGGTGGAAGAAAAGATAGGTTGGTAATTTACCATTTTCCATTTCTATAAAACATTGTCACCTTTCCATTTTTTTCACTTTATTTCATTTCCTACTTTTCATTCTCTCTTTTTGCCTCATGTCTTCACCTTCTTCCCTCTTGCTTTATTAACTAAAAACATATCAAAACACATTCATTTCTCTTTAAAATTATAAAATAAACTTGGAATAATATTGCTAACATCATTATCATTCCAAAGCACAAGCTTAAGTCCAAATCCTCCTATTAGACTAGTAGCATGAGCAATATAGGGTTTTCCCAAGCTTTTTTAAGTTGAAGTCGAGCAAGAGGGTGTTGTTACTTTGGTTTGGTCATATCTTGCTTTAAGGTGAGCTAAAATCACTTTAAAATAGTTTAAAATCAACAAATTTTGTAAAACATAAAAAAATTGATTTTATTGTTTACACTAGCATATGTTTGCATGTTTGAAATTGATTTCTGTTTGAAAGCGAATGACATAAGTAACCATTGTTTTGCAGGGAACAAAAAGAGGAAGTCGAAGTGTCTTCATAGCAAATAGGTCGCTACGAAGCACTTCGAAAAGCATAATCACATAAGTAATTCAGATGGGACTTTTGTAGAGAGACCCTGAGGGGTTTCTCACCAATATTAATTCACTTTCATTTTTATGTTGGTTGTGGAATGTTTGAATGAATATATATGACATGTATAATGTTTTATGGAAGTATCATTATAGCAACTATCGTTATATTGACACTTTGAGAATATTACCTTTCTTGAAAATCTTTTTATTGATCTCATACTTGGGTTTTTACAATACAAATACTTGGTCGTGTTTTTTACTTTTAGTGCAAAAGTGAGATGCTCGGAAAAAGTTAGAACCCTTAAAACTAATGTCTTCGAAAGTTAGAAATGAATTTTCTTTATCGATTTTGTAAAAGTCAAGTTTTTAAAGAATTTTAAAATGTATTTTTTGATTTCAAAACCCTTTAAGTTTTGCTGAATGCATACTGGATCCATAGTATGTTGTTATAAAAACAAAATAGGGTGTCCATGCTTTGAAAAAATTCGAAGAAATTATCATTTTAAAAGGAGACCAATTTAATGAAATTTCCTATACTATTTAGCGATGCTTTTCTAATTTTTAAAAAAATGGTTCCAACTAATTTTTCTCTTCCTGAGATTTAATATGGATATTTTAAACTTATTTACAAGGATTTTAAATGCATTTTATAAATGTTTGTAATGTGAAAACCATGCACAAATTCAATTTTTAAAAGTTTAAAAGTTCGATTCTGTTTCGAAAAGGATAAGAAATTAAATTTCCGTAAATGATTCGCTTATATCGAAAGGATTTAATCATATTCTTACCATTAGACGTCGAGGTATGGAAACTCGTTCTATCTCAAAGGTTAAAAATGTTGTCAAGGCAAGGCTTAGAGGTATATCTTAACTAGCTCGACTTCATTTTTAACCGACGGATAGTACAAGTTTGAAATCGTCAAGTGATGATAAGAATATAAGATTTAATTTCCATATATGATAATTTTGATTAATCCCGATAGTTGATTTATTGACTATCGATTCCACTATCCTTTTATTTTTCATCAATCTAAGATGATTTGTTGCTCATTTGAGCATCGATATCCTTTGTCAGAAATGAGTAAAACCAAAGCGCTAGTGGACATCAAGCTATGTGGGGTTGCTCCCATCGGGGTATCTTCACATCTACTCTAAATTGGATTCGATGGTATGCACTCAGAGATGTGCAATATTTGGATTCTCGGTTAGGTTGGCGAGGTCCAACTTGTACATTTTTCGAGAGAGTCACGGCGTATATGGCCCTCTTAAGTATATTTTCTAGTGGTATACTTTTGGTAAGGAGGCACACCCTCCTAATCATTGTTAAAAAAATTCTTGATTTTTGATTCGAACCTTTAAATTGATTCTTTCTTAATTGCTTCGGCAAGTATCTTGCACTCTTTGTGATATTTAATTATTTATGTCCATTCTTTGATGCTTAGATATTGTTCTTGTGACAGGAAACCCCTTTTGTGTTTTTTAGCATAGTGTCACATGTTGTTTTTGCGTATTCCACTTTTATTTGGAGTTTACTCGTATAATACTTATTGTCTGACCTAAGTCGTTTGTTTTTCCTAAACTCTAGGGTACTCATTTATATTTGAGTAGTCTGAAAGTGACAGATTTCTTTGAGTTCTTTTGTAGATGATGGACGAGCAGGAGGCTCCTTATCTATCTTGCTATCTATTTCCACTGTTATGAGATGTTTGTTTATGTATATGTATTATGTATCAGCAAGTGTAAAGGCAAGTTGTTATAACTGCCTAGGCTGACAGAGTACATTTATTATAACTCTGATAACTCCATGTTAGGGAGTAAATGTATAGACTGTCTTATTGTTGTATTATATTTAAACATTCCATTGTCGGTTTCTCTGTTGTGTTTCCTTTATTTTACCTCATAATGCCTCGCCTTTTGGATGCTTGGGCTGCGGCACACGAATACCATGGATATATTAAGTGTCATTCCCAAGGGTCTGAAAGTTGAGTCGTCATGGTTTGTATAAGAGCTTCGGTTGAGCGAACACCTTAGCCTGATTGGGGTACAACTCATTAGAGATAAGGTAAGTGATGCCCTAGAATGATTTAATCTTGAGAAGGAATATTTGAAAATTTTATAATAATAATAATATCTATCCTTTAAATTCTCATTTTAGATCCTTTAGTGTTGTTTCCTTAAACTTTTTTAATTCCTATTTCTGTATTCTAAATATTCCTATTATTTGTTCATGTAATAGAGAATGAATATAAGAAGAGAAGGAAGGAAATGATCTGGAACTAGCATGGCTACCAGTTATAGGGTATCTAGAAATTCTACTATACTAGTTGTTGATTACGTAGAGGAAGTGGTAGTGCAAGTCCAGCCCCCTATGAACTTTGTGGCTTTGTATTAAAAAAATTAACACTTTGGACATGAAACCGTTTTACGGGACTAAAGATATTCTTGGAATGTAGATATGGCTTCTGTAACAACCCGCATATTTATCGATTTTGTATTTAAATATTTTATTTAAATATTTAATCGTAAGTTGGATCTTAGTCCGAATAGCTACTTTTTGCATATGGTCAAATTAGGGCTCGAGACCACCTCCATTGAGTTCAAAATGACATTTGCGATCTTTTTAAGTATAAACTTTGATATGTTTGGAGATAGTAGAATTTTCGCCACTTTTTCGCTTATGGCTTTGGTTTGGGCTGAACCATTTACTAACTCAGTCCCAACCCATCTCCTCTTCACTACTTCCTTCTTCATAAATTCCTAACTCTAAAGCTTCTTCAAAAATGGTGAAGGGAATGGGAAATTAAAACTCCAAAGCCTTAATCTTCATTACTAATCCAACATCTACTCCAAATTCAAGTGAAGACATTGATTCAAGCTTATTATTGTTCTTGCTTTGCTTTCAAGCATCATCTCCATCAATTTCCGTGAAAAGGTGAGATTTTTATCTCACATTCTTGTCTATAACTATCTTGGATTGTTGGGAATGAGTTCCTATCACTTGGGCATGTGCATTTGCATTTGGTTTGGATTGAAATGGTGAAAAATCCAAATTTTTCGTGTTTTGGGGCAATACTGGGCTTCGGTCGCTCGACTTTGGAAAAATCACGCCTGCAAAACCAGCTCATTCCTCTTTAGGTCGTTCGGCCTGCATATAGGTCGTCCCATCCTTAGGACGCTCGGCGTTAGGTCGAAATCCATAGGTCGCTCGGCTTTAGGTCGTAACCTCTAGGTCGTTCGGCTAGCTCGCAACCATTTAGGTCGCTCAGTAGCTCGGCTATGTTTGGTCGCGCATCACTTTAGCTCGACCAAGTTAGGTCGCGCACCACTTTATTATGATAGGTCGTTCGCCCTTAAGTCGCTCGGCCTGTTATGCTTTAGGTCGCTGGCCTCTAGGTCGCTCCACCTTAGGTCGCTCAGCTTTGCAAGCTCGTTCTAGTAGGTCGTGACTCACTAGGTCGCTCGGCCTTGTTTAAGACGTTAGCTCGTTCAACCCTTAGGTCGCTCGCTCATGTCACTTGGCCTCACTTCCTTTAGGTCGCATGACCTCGTTTTCACTAGGTCGTTCGCCCAGACTTAGTCGCACCATTTTCTTAGCTCGACCGTGTTAGGTCGCTCACCCCGCTAGGTCGCGCCATTAAGTCGCGCTGTTCTCTTTAGGTCGCTCGACCTGTTTTCTGCCTAGCTCGTTAACCATTAGGTCGCTCGACATGCTACCCTTAGGTCGTTCGACCTATTTTACTTTAAGTTGTTGCACTTTAACTCGGCCACATTAGGTCGCAGGGAAACTTCCACTTTGATGGTTTTGGAACTGATTTCCTTGGATTTTCATTCATGTCTTCGAATGTGAATTTTAGTGAATTGATTTGTTTCTACAATCAATTTTGTGACTTGTCACTTTAAAAATATAAAGGTTTCAATACTAGTAGTAAATATCAAAACTCTTTCATCAAAACGATTTTAATACTATTTTATTACAAAGTTCTTTTCCTAAACCGTTTTCCAATCTATTAGTATACACAAGCCTTTACCTCACTCGGATGAGAAATCTAATTAAACGGCTTAGTAAAACAAGTGGTATGAAACGCTTGCGTTTACTTCGTCGGTTAATTCTTGGACTTGTTCGATTGAACCTCTTGTGACAATTTTCTAGTGAAGATCTACAGTTTGTTCGTAAATATTTAAGTTAAGCAAGTGGTTATGGGACATGAAGCTAAACTCATATATTTACTAGCTTAGTGTGATTGACACTTCTTGATGATCATGACGATCATTTTTGTGATTTAGACTAGCGATTGAGCGATGTCTCTTTGATTTGGTTCATCGGACGTTACGTTGTACGACGTCGTTGATCCGTTTTATCGTGATTTGGTTCATCGGACGTTACGCTGTACGACGTCGTTGTTCAATTTTACTACGTATTGGTTCATCGGATGTTATGCTGTACAACATTTTTGTTCCTTTTTATCATGTGTTGGTTCATCGGACGTTACGCTGTACGACGTCGTTGTTCCATTTTACTACGTATTGGTTCATCGGATGTTACGCTGTACGACATCGTTGTTCCTTTTTATCGTGTGATGGTTCATCGGATGTTTCGCTGTACGACGTCGTTGTTCCATTTTCCTATGTGTTGGTTCATCGGATGTTACGTTGTACGGCATCGTTGTTCCTTTTTATTGTGCTTTGAATCATCGGACGTTACGCTGTACGACGTCGTTGTTCCTATTTATTGTGTCTCTGGATCATCGGACGTTACGTTGTACGACGTCGTTGCTCCGAATTATGTGATTTCTGGATTTCTTATGACGATTTTTGGAATTTTGTGCTTCACCAATTTTCGTGATTTCCATTGATAAGTTTTAATCAATTTTGTGCATTGGTGAATTTGTGTGTCATTATCTTGTTATGAATACAAGCTTAGGGTATGATACCCCATTTTATCTTTGAGAAGATTCTTGTGATATTGATTAATCTCTTGTTGATTTTCAGTTACATACTTATAGTAGTATGCCATTATGCTTATTATATGTTCATGCCATATCTTTTATTCTCTACCATATCATCTGATATTTATAGCTAAACTGATCCGTTTATTATTTTCTTATAAATAATACCCGGTTAGACCGAGATGTTACAGGTGCTTCTGCTTGACTTCTCTTCTGGGATTACTCTAACTTTTTGGCTAACTACTTAGATTAGTAGTTTTTGGATGTATACATTTGAGATATAGACTCTATGATGTATACTTATTCTTTTGTTTAGCTTGTAGCTACCCTTTTGTATTATCATGGATCTTTCTGACCACCACTCTGATGTACACTTTCGTGTGTTATATATATATATATATATTCATATCTTTTTCCGCATTTGTGATATGGATGTCTGTGACTGATTTGTGTTATGTCTATTTCTATGTTTGTTTCCGAAGACTATATATAGCCACTGTGTGATAGCTTTGAGTTTGTATCGGTATGTCAGATTTCCTCCTTAAATGAAATACATGCTATACTATCTGACATATCAGTGCTCGCACAAAGAAGTTACACGGATGGTCGCTCCTTCACAGCCTTATTCTCCGTGCTAGTCGACAGCATTACACCGTAGTGTTCTTGTCTAGCGTGGGTATAGAGGTGGGGCGTCACAGCTTGGTATCAGAGCCAAACTTCGGAACAATGTAGAATAACTTAACAAGGATCATCGTCCTAAGTCCAACTTAGGAGTCGTGCCTTAGGATTTAATTCGAGTCTTCGTACCGATTCATCCTATTTCCTTTTATGTATCCTTGTTTTATCTATCAAGATTTGCTTGATATTTATTTGGAGAATAACTTTTCTTCTTCTCTCTTTCTTAAAGAAGAGAATGTCTAGACCAGGCCGTCCCAGAGCCGGACCATCTACTGTTACTCCCCAGGATGGAGTTTTTATGACCGCTCAACAGCTTCTTGATCTTGTAAAGAATGCTCAAGCAGCCGGACCCATTCCAGAGCCTACCCATCCTAGATCCGGTTTTGCACGCTTGTGCAGAGACTATACCGATTTGGGTGGAAGGCCATTCAAGGGATCCGAGAGTGTTATTGAAATTCAAGCTTTGCTCAAATCATGCGATCGCATCTTTTCTCGCATGAACCTTATTGATCTACATCGAGTCCAGGTGGCTTCTAGCATGCTCAAAGAGAGAGCATTGGATTGGTATGAGCTTTTAATTTCTGAAATCGTTGAAGCAGATCTTACTTGGGAGCAATTCCGGGAAAGATTCGAATTGAAATTTGTGCCGGAAGTTTAAAAAGTAACTTTAGCCCGGCGCTTCATAGACCTTGTTCAAGGTGAATCTTCTGTGACAGACTATGTCGCATCTTTCGAATCACTTTCTAAATATGGGGTTGAGTATATTAATACCCCGATGAAGAAGAATCAGAGGTTCGTCTATGGGTTGAATAAGAACCTCAAGAAGCCATTACTTCTGAAACTAGAAGTTTCATTTGATCAGCTTATTGACATCGCTCTTCGTCTTGAAGAGGCCGATAGAGAAAGCGATATTGAAGTTGTGCGTGCCAAACAGAACTTCAACGACAACATGAAAAGGCCTATTAAATTCACAGGCCCCAATCCCATCAAGAAAGGGAAGCAACAAACTCTAGTAGCAAAGACTCCTACCTCTAGTCGTGGACGATGCTACAATTGTGGTCTTACGGACCACTATGCAAGGGAGAGCCCGAAACCTCTCTTTTGCCGTTATTGCAAAAGTTCGGGTCATCTTATATCTACATGTCCCATTCTTAAAAGTAGGAGAGAGGGAGAGCTAAATGTTGTTCAAGCCCCCAGTGACACTTCTCTTGGTTAAGGTAATTCTCCTTCTATCTTTGAGGATATTTCTTTTGAGATTATCTTATTCGAGTTCTTTGTGATATGGGTTTCATCTCATTATTTTTATATCAAAAGAACTTGTGATTCTTTTTCTTTAAAACATTTCTGGGCTTGATGACTTCTTTGAGGATTGCGAATCCGGATTGGTGGATCCGCAACACTCAATTTGCTTTTTATTTATGTCGAAATTATTTTATGTGATTTTTCTTTCCGAGCCGATTTTTACTTATGCTTCGGAATTGACTTTTGTAAGGATTGGCTTAATTATTATGAAGCCATACCCTTTGTCCCGTGTGGACTATTCATCTTCGACATTTTCAATCTGTTAAGCAGATTTCTGTTTTTCCTTTGTGATTTTGATCCCAATTTGATGGCATCATTTTATTCTTTAAGCTCACATGATGAGGAAAGTGTCGTTTCTCTCATTCATGTAGTTTGAGAATTTTCCAGTATTTTTGAGTTTGTCTTAGGATTATCACCTAAGCAATCTTTTGAGTAGTGATAAGGTCTTTTTAGCTCGACCTTGCCACCGATTTTCATTTGCTATGAGTTGCGGGAGGTAGCATTTCATTTACCGCATTCCGCACTCGTTATGAAACTTATGAATGACTTATTATGTCATTCAGTTTGTCTAGCTTATTTCATCCATTTTATGAATCGAGTATTCTATGATCTCGATGACTCCATTCTTGTATATATTGATTTTGGATGAAAACAGCAATTTAAAATTTTGCAAATCTTTTTCATAAGATTTATTTATAAGTACAATTTTATTTTCGCTCTTAAACGAGCAAAGAATATTCTTAAAGGTTTTTAAGAAACATGCTTATCATATAGAAAATGATTTTGTGATTGTATTGCCCATCGAGTGCTTTAAGAATTCTGGTCGATGCGCTTGATCAACGTTATCGATAAGAATCTCCTAAACGCTTTGATGAGACAGTCAGACATGGTAGATTGACTTGTAAAAATGTAAATTTTTCTAGAAAGATTATTACATTAAGATAAATGCAAATTTTGAAAGTTTTACCTTTTTGGGAAAGAGGATTATTTAAAAGAACTCTTTTCCGATATTCTTATTCTTGTGATTCCCGATGGGAACCAAGACTTTATCTTTTGTACCAATACTAATCGTATTGGTTTAGATGTCGTTCTCATGCAAAAGAGAACGTGCTATCTCTTGTGCTTCTAGATCATTAATGCCTATTGAGACTAGATATGCCACTTATGATCTAGTGCTCGTGGCTATCGATTTCGCTTTTAAAAAAATTTAGCATCATTATTTTGGGTGAGAAATTTGTTCTCTGCCCTGATCATAAATCTTGGGAATATTTATTTTCTCACAAGGAACTTAATATTGGATCGAGTTCCTTGCATCTAATGATCTTGATATTCTTTGTATATTCCCAAAAAGGGAAATTGTGTTGCCAATGCACTTTGTTGTAAACAACAAGTGGTTGTTTCTTTGATGATGTCCAAATGAAATGATCATCTTTCCAACATCAGACGTTTCGATATACTTCGTTTTATTGAGTTTCATATCATTCCCTTTATGGACTAGCGTTCGATGTTCTTTTATGGTTATCGATTCATCGGATGTACCGTTATTGTACTACATCGATGTCCCGGTTTTCGGTTCACTTGGACGTACCGTTTTTGTACTACGCCGTTGCTCCGGCTCAATTTTCTGCTATTCTTGACGTTTTCCATGTCTTTTAACCATGGAAATACTTTTAGGTTTCCGATTTTATTCTTGAGCCTGGTGTTATAGTAGGGATTGAAGTTTCACCTGATTTGACTTTTGAGCAACATTCTATTCACTTCATTGCTTCGGAGGTTGAGCGCCTTCGAAAATAAAGATGTTCTCTTTGTGTGAGTTCTATGGTTCTCAAATCCCAAGGATTTCTCTTGGGGAATCTAGAGAATTCATTGAGCGAACACATCCGGACTTGCTTTCTCATGCTCTTTGTGGTGAACTTCTTATTTCAAATTTCTTTTTTTGGTGTTAATATGCTTTTATGGTTGTTACTTTTATTTCCATCTTATATATTGCGAGTACGCAATTTCTTTAAGGAGGGGAGTCTGTAACAACCCGCATATTTATCGATTTTGTATTTAAATATTTAATCGTAAGTCGGATCTTAGTCCGAAAAGCTACTTTTTGCATACGGTCAAACTAGGGCTCGAGACCACCTCCATTGAGTTCAAAATGATGTTTGCGATCTTTTTAAGTATAAACTTTGATATGTTTGGAGATAGTGGAATTTTCGCCACTTTTTCGCTTATGGCTTTGGTTTGGGCTGAACCACTTACTAACTCAGTCCCAACCCATCTCCTCTTCGCCACTTCCTTCTTCATAAATTCCTAACTCTAAAGCTTCTTCAAAAATGGTGGAGGGAATGGGAAATTAAAAATCCAAAGCCTTAATCTTCATTACTAATCCAACATTTACTCCAAATTCAAGTGAAGACATTGATTCAAGCTTGTTATTGTTCTTGCTTTGCTTTTAAGCTTCATCTCCATCAATTTCCGTGAAAAGGTGAGATTTTTATCTCACATTCTTGTCTATAACTATCTTGGATTGTTGGGAATGATTTCCTATCACTTGGGCATGGTCATTTGCATTTGGTTTGGATTGAAATGGTGAAAAATCCCAATTTTTCGTGTTTTTGGGCAATACTGGGCTTAGGTCGCTCGACTTTGGAAAAATCACGCCTGCTAAACCAGCTCGTTCCTCTTTAGGTCGTTCGGCCTGCATATAGGTCGTCCCATCCTTAGGACGCTCGGCGTTAGGTCGAAATCCATAGGTCGCTCGGCTTTAGGTCGTAACCTCTAGGTCGTTCGGCTAGCTCGCAACCATTTAGGTCGCTCAGTAGCTCGGCTATGTTTGGCCGCGCATCACTTTAGCTCGACCAAGTTAGGTCGCGCACCACTTTATTATGATAGGTCGTTCGCCCTTAAGTCGCTCGGCCTGTTATGCTTTAGGTCGCTGGCCTCTAGGTCGCTCCACCTTGGGTCGCTCAGCTTTGCAAGCTCGTTCCAGTAGGCCGTGACTCACTAGGTCGCTCGGCTTTGTTTAAGACGTTAGCTCGTTCAACTCTTAGATCGCTCGCTCATGTCACTTGGCCTCACTTCCTTTAGGTCGCATGACCTCGTTTTCACTAGGTCGTTCGCCAGACTTAGTCGCACCATTTGCTTAGCTCGACCGTGTTAGGTCGCTCACCCCGCTAGGTCACGCCATTAAGTCGCGCTGTTCTCTTTAGGTCGCTCGACCTGTTTTTTTCCTAACTCGTTAACCATTAGGTCGCTCGACATGCTACCCTTAGGTCGTTCGACCTATTTTACTTTAAGTCGTTGCACTTTAACTCGGCCACATTAGGTCGCAGGAAAACTTCCACTTTGATGGTTTTGGAACTGATTTCCTTGGATTTTCATTCACGTCTTCGAATGTGAATTTTAGTGAATTGATTTGTTTCTACAATCAATTTTGTGACTTGTCACTTTAAAAATATAAAGGTTTCAATACTAGTAGTAAATATCAAAACTCTTTCATCAAAACGATTTCAACACTATTTTATTACAAAGCTCTTTTCCTAAACCGTTTTCTAATCTATTAGTATATACAAGCCTTTACCTCACTCGGATGAGAAATCTAATTAAACGGCTTAGTAAAACAAGTGGTATGAAACGCTTGCGTTTACTTCGTCGGTTAATTCTTGGACTTGTTCGATTGAACCTCTTGTGACAATTTTCTAGTGAAGATCTACAGTTTGTTCGTAAATATTTAAGTTAAGCAAGTGGTTATGGGACATGTAGCTAAACTCATATATTTACTAGCTTAGTGTGATTGACACTTCTTGATGATCATGAAGATCATTTTTGTGATTTAGACTAGCGATTGAGCGATGTCTCTTTGATTTGGTTCATCGGACGTTACGCTGTACGACGTCGTTGATCCGTTTTATCGTGATTTGGTTCATCGGACGTTACGCTGTACGACGTCGTTGTTCCATTTTACTACGTATTGGTTCATCGGATGTTACGCTGTACGACATCGTTGTTCCTTTTTATCGTGTGTTGGTTCATCGGACGTTACGCTGTACGACGTCGTTGTTCCATTTTACTACGTATTGGTTCATCGGATGTTACGCTGTACGACATCGTTGTTCCTTTTTATCGTGTGTTGGTTCATCGGACGTTACGCTGTACGACCTCGTTGTTCCATTTTCCTATGTGTTGGTTCATCGGATGTTACGCTGTACGACATCGTTGTTCCTTTTTATTGTGCTTCGGTTCATCGGACGTTACGCTGTACGACGTCGTTGTTCCTATTTATTGTGTCTCTGGATCATCGGACGTTACACTGTACGACGTCGTTGCTCCGAATTATGTGATTTCTGGATTTCTTATGACGATTTCTGGAATTTTGTGCTACACCAATTTTCGTGATTTCCATTGATAAGTTTTAATCAATTTTGTGCATTGGTGACTTTGTGTGTCATTATCTTGTTATGAATACAAGCTTAGGGTATGATACCCCATTTTATCTTTGAGAAGATTCTTGTGATATTGATTAATCTCTTGTTGATTTTCAATTACATACTTATAGTAGTATGCCATTATGGTTATTATATGTTCATGCCATATCTTTTATTCTATACCATATCATCTGACCGAGATGATACAGGTGCTTCTGCTTGACTTCTCTTCTGGGATTACTCTGACTTTTTGGCTAACTACTTAGATTAGTAGTTTTTGGATGTATACATTTGAGATATAGACTCTATGATGTATACTTATTCTTTTGTGTAGCTTGTAGCTACCCTTTTGTATTATCGTGGATCTTTCTGACCACCACTCTGATGTACACTTTCGTGTGTTATATATATATATATTCATATCTTTTTCCGCCTTTGTGATATGGATGTCTGTGACTGATTTGTGTTATGTCTATTTCTATGTTTGTTTCCGAAGACTATATATAGCCACTGTGTGATAGCTTTGAGTTTGTATCGGTATGTCGGATTTCCTCCTTAAATGAAATACATGCTATACTATCTGACATATCGGTGCTCGCACAAAGAAGTTACACGGATGGTCGCTCCTCCACAGCCTTATTCTCCGTGCTAGTCGACAGAATTACACCGTAGTGTTCTTGTCTAGCGTGGGTATAGAGGTGGGGCGTCACAGCTTTGATCTTATGAAAGAACATTTAGAGATCTTCAGTTGGGACATTCGGAGAAACGGCTGTTGGCATCGCGACAAATACAAAAGTCGGCGATAGATTGGTAGGATTCTGTAACAACTAATACTCTGAAGGAGGAGTTTTCTCGGCTTAGTTCAAGGAAGTTTTTGAAGCGCAGTTTATTCCAGAAGCCAGAAGGACTTAGTTGTTTAGGAGTTTCATTGATTTAAAGCAAGGTGATATGACGGTGCTGTAGTATGAGCATATGTTCAATGCTTTGTTCCATTTCAGACTTGGATTGATAGACACATGGCTCAAGAAAAATAAAATGTTTGTGAATGAGATGCGGCTAGAGTTCCATCGTGAAATGAAAAATTATCTTATGGGTACATTCACCACCATTATCAACATGGCTTTGAGGTTTGAAGCTCTTGATATTAAGGAAGTAGTTTTGAAGGGAGTGGTGCTAGTAGTAAGTGCCAAGCCTTTATCAATTATAGCAGTTGGAGGCAAGCCAGAGGTGGGGTTCTAGCACAGAAGAAGTGGCTTAACTTAGTCTACATTCTTTTTTATAAGTGCAACAAAATGGACCACTTTGCAAATCAATGCCCGGACACCACTAGTGAACCAATCTGCTATAACTATCACCAACAAGGACACATGAAGAATGAGTGCCCTTTTCCAAAGAAGGGGTCTCAAGCATAAACTTCTTCCATAGAAGAGATATCATCCGCTTCTTCAAGTAAAAAGGGAAAATGGGTGTTGCAAGGTATATTATCCATCTATGATATTCCTATAAGAGTATTATTTGATACAGGTGTTTCCCATGGTTTTATTTTAGTTGATATTGTTGATAAACTTAACCTTGAACCCACCCTTTTGAGTAATCCTCTTCGTGTGTCAAGCCCTATTGAGGGTTTGACCAAGCTTAACACTATTTGTTTAAGAATACCTATTTCTTATCGAAATCATCTCTTTTCTTTTGATTTGTTTGTTCTTGGGTTCATGGGTTTTGGAGTGGTTTTGGAAATGGATTGTTTATTTGAGTTTAAAGCTATCTTGGATTGTGGTAGAAGTAGGGTCATGATAAAGGATACAGTAGGAAGAAGTATTGATATATGTTGTGAAGAACCTAACAAGTTAATAAGCAGTTTTCTCTATTCACCTTAAGCAGCTAAAGCGGAGCTAGGAGATGTACAAATTGTTTGAGTTTTCACTAACATTTTTGTCGAAGTGCAAGGTCTACCTCCTCACCGTGAGGTGTAGTTCTATATTGATTTGGTTTTGAGAACCAAATCTATTGTACAACCGCTATGATGGATGGCTTTGAAAAAGAAGAGGGAGTTAGAAGGGCAGACTTATGACTTGTTAAAGAAGGGCAGACTTATGACTTGTTATAGAAGGGCTTGATCTGATGCAGTACCTCGAGTTAGGGATTGCCATTCATCTTTGTTATAGCGGTGGATGGTCTCTTTGGTTATGTGTGGGCTAGCGGGAGTTGAACAAAAAGACTATCAAAAATTAATATCCTTTGCCAAGGATAAATGATATGTTTGACCAACTCCACGACGCTCGGATATTTTCTCAATTGGATCTTGCCACCGGTTTCCACCAATTAAGGGTAGCTGAAGAGAGTGTGCTCATAACAGCTTGTCAGAATCCAAAACATTTCTACGAGTGGTTAGTTATGCCATTTGGGCTGACTAATTCACTCGGTTATTTAGTGGATTTAATGAATCGAGTATCTCGAGATATCCTTAATAAATTTGTTTTCGTCTTTATTGATGACATTCTTATCTATTTAAAGATGGTGGAAGAGCACAAATCTCATCTTCGTGTCGTACTCGATACCTTAAGAAGCCATGTATTGAAGGCTAAGTTTTCTAAGTTCCATTTCTAGAAATCTGAAGTTAAGTTTCTAGGCATGTTGTTTTGGTGAAAGGTATATCAGTAGACCTAGCTAAAGTTGTTGTGGTACAAGACTGGAAGAAAAAAAATTAAAAGTGCGACAGAAGTTAGAGGTTTCTTTGGATTGGTGGGTTTTTTTAATGCATGTTTATCAAAGACTTCTTAAAGATTGTTTCTCATCTAATAAAGTTAACAAAGAAAGATGTTTGGTTAATTTGGACTTCTTAGTGTGATCAAGCATTCGATGAATTGAAGGAGAAGTTGACTAGCACTCCTGTTTTAACAATTCCATATGGGAGCAAAAGTTTAAATGTGTATACAGATGCTTGTGGAACCAGATTGGGAGCAATTCTGATGCAGCATGGGAAGGTTATTGCCTATGCGAGTCGACAGCTGAAGCAATATGAGAAAAATTATGCAACGCACGATTTAAAGCTTTTGGCTATCATCTTCACACTGAAGATGTAGGGGCATTATCTTTTAGGTGAAAAGTTCGAGTTATACATGGACCACATATCCTTAAAGTACCTCTTTACCCAGAAAGATTAGAATTTGTGGTAGTAGAGATGGCTTGAGTTTCTTGCTTCTTATGGTTTGGAGATTCTTTATACCCCCGGGAAAGAAAATGTCGTTGCCCATGCACTGAGTAATGTAGCAATGGTTGCAAACTAATAACTAGTTATGATGGAAAGGATTACATCTGATCAAGAGGCAGATCGTATTTTGTTTTGACTTAAGAAGGATGTTGAAGAAGGTGTTGTTTCTGGCTCTAAGATTGATCCCGGGGCATATTGAAAATAAACAGGCGTATTTGTGTTTTAGACTTTGATGGACTTAAGCAAGAACTGTTAGCTAAATGCCACCATTCAAAGTTATTTTTTCATCCAGGAGTGACTAAGATATTCATGGATATGATGAGGATATTCTAGTAGAAAGGGATAAAGCAGGATATTTTGATCTTTGTGAGCCTTTGTGCAAACTACCAGCAGATGAAGAGTGACCGGCAGAAGATAGCTGGACTGCTTCAGGCACTTGAGATCCCGAAGTAGAAGTGGGAGCAGATCTCCATGGACTTTATCGATGGGCTTCCTAGGTTAAGAAGAGATAATGAATGCATTTGGATTATAGTCGATTGACTAACTAAGAGTGCCCATTTCAATCCTATTAATCCGACCAGGACTACTACGAGTTTGGCAAGTCTGTATGTGGAGGAGATTATGAGACTCCATGGGATTCCCTATAGTATTGTAAGTGTCCAAGACCTTATATTCACTAGCATATTTTGGGAGGGACTACAAACTTCTATAAGGACTAAGCTAAGTCTAAGTACAGCTTACCATTCCTAGATAGATGGGCAAACAAAGAGAGTGAAATGGAACTTGGAGGATTTATTGTAAGCGTGCATTATAGACTTTGGGGGTTTTGGGAAGATCATTTACCCTTAGTCGAATTCACTTACAATAACAACTATCAGGAAAGCATTGGTATGACCCCTTCCGAAGCTCTTTATGGTCGTCCATGTCATTCTCCTTCGTGTTTGGTTGAATCTGGAGATAGACTTGTTCTTAGACCTGACATGATCTTAGAAGCCAATGAGAAGGTAGTTGATATTAAAAGGAAGATGAAAGAAGTGCAAGATCGGAAAAAGTGTTATGCGGATCGAAGGCAATAGATTTCTCAGTCAAGGACTTGGTATTTGTAAAAGTCTCTCTTTTGAGAAGTGTTGTGACATTTGGGAAGACAAGGAAGTTAGCCTCTCGATATATTGGCCCTTTTCCTATACTGGACCAGATTGGTAGACTTGCATATAAAGTGGAGTTACCAAACAGGCTATCGGATGCGCACAACATATTTCACGTATCTCATTTACGTAAGTATATACATAACTCTTTAATGATATTGAATCAACACAACAAGTTGATTTGGAGGTTCAACCTAACCTAACCATTCTTAGGCAGCCTATTCGCATCATTGCTTGAGATATAAACTGATTGAGGACAAAGGATGTGAATCTTGTTAAGGTTCAATGAGTGGAGATGATAGAGATTGTACTTAGGAAACCAAAGACTATTTTTGGATTCTTATCCTAAGATGATGTAGTATTTTTTTGTATTTTGATTTTTCATTTTAGTGTACCCACTAGATGTGGTGAAGTCGATTTCCTTGTATCCATGTGTGGTTATGATATCATTTTGGTTTCTTTGATATCTTTTGTTTATGTGATTAATTTTGAGGACGAAATTTCCTTTAAGGTGGGGAGGATGTAATGACCCGTAATTTAATCACTTTAAACTAGTATATTTAATATATATTTTAAAATATTTAAATAATGGATTTTATAACATAAATAAACATGTTTTATGTAATAAATAATAGAGGAAAACTTGTTCTGAAAATTTGTTTACATAAATAAGTAGTTTGGAGAAAAATCGAAAATGTGACTGAAAGTCGATTTTCGTATTTTCAAAGTTTCATTGATCAAAAGTTGTTGGATCAAGTTGTGTACACTAGTGTGCATATGTACACATATATACCAATAACAAATGCTTTTACGCCATAATCTAAATTAAAAACAAGTCTAAAAGATTACTTAATAAATTTAAGTTTGACTTTTCTTTTATAATTTAAAAAGAATTAAAGCACAAAATCTTAGACAAAGCACACAAAATAAGAAAGAACTGATGGCATGATGTTAGAAGTGGTGTATTGTCTTAATTATAACGGAGGGTAGTAGAAAAAGATAGGTTGGTAAATTTACCATTTTCCATTTCTATAAAACGTTATCACCTTTTCATTTTTTTTACTTTATTCCATTTCCTACTTCTCATTCTCTCTTTTTGCACTCATGTCTTCACCTTCTTCCTTCTTGCTTTCTTAACTAAAAACATATCAAAACACATTCATTTCTCTTTTAAATTACAAAATAAACTTAGAATAATATTGCTAACATCATTACCATTCCAAAGTAGCAGGCTTCGAAGTCTAAATCCTCCATTTAGCCAAGTTGCATGAGCAATATAGGGTTTTCCTGGTCCTTTTGAGTTGAAGTCGAGTAAGACAGTGTTGTCTAGTGGTGATTCTAAGTTGAGGAGGGGTTATATTGCTTTGATTTGTTCGTAGCTTGCTTTAAGGTGAGCTAAACTAACTTTAAAATAGTTTAAAAATCAATAAATTTTGTAAAACATAAAAATATTGATTTTACTATTTATACTACTGTATGTTTACATGTTTGGATTTGATTCCCATATGAAAGTGGATAGCATCAGTAACCATTATTTTAAAGGAGACAAAAAGAAGAAGTAGAAGCGTCTTTGTAGCGAATAGGTCACTAGAGAGCAGTTCGAAAAGCATAAACACATAGGTAATTCACATAGGACTTTTGTAGAGAGACATTAAGGGTTTTTTCAAGGGTTTTTCACCCATGTTAATTCACTTTCATATTTATGTTAGTTATGAAATGTTTGGAAGAATATATATGACATATATAATGTTTTATGGAAGTTTCGTTATAGCAATTACCCCTATATCGACACTTTGAGAATATCACCTTTCCTGAAAATCTTTGTGTTGATCTCGTGCTTGGGTTTTTATAAAACAAATAGTTGGTCGCATTTTTTCTCTTTTGGTGCAAAAGTGTGATGCTCGAAAAAAGTTAGAACCCCTAAAACAAATGTCTTCGAAAGTTAGAAATGTATTTTCGTTATCGAATTAGTAAAAGTAAAGTTTTCAAAGAATTTTAAAATGTATTTATTGATTTTAAAACCCTCTAAGTTTTTCTTAATGCATACTAAATCCATAGTATGTTGTTCTAAAAATAAATTAGGGTGTCTACACTTTGAAAATTGTTGGAGAAACTTACATTTTAAAAAGAGACCGATTTAAAGAAATTTTCAATGCTATTTAGCGACACTTTTTGCGGAGCTTTTCTAATTTCTATAAAAATGGTTCTAACTTGTTTTTCTCTTCCTGAGATTCAATATGGATATTTTTAACTTATTTCAAAGGATTTTAAATGTGTTTTATAAATATTTTTGATGTGAAAACCAAGCACAAGTTAGGTTTTTAAAAGTTAGAAGTTTGATTCGGTTATGGAAAGGATAAGAAATTAAATTTCCATAAACGATATCACTTATATGGAAAGGATTTCGCCATGTTCTTAGCACTAAAGGTCGAGGTATGGAAACTCATTCCTATTCTGATGGTTAAAAATGTTGTCAAGGCAAGGCTTGGAGCTAACACTACCTTAACTGACTCGGCTTCGTTTTAACTGAGGGATAGTGCAAGTTTGAAATCGATGAGTGGTGATAAGGATATGAGAATTAATTTCCCTATACGATCATTTTGATTATTCTTGATAGTTGATTTATTGACTGTCGATTCTGCTAGCCTTTTTTATTTCTTCAATCTAAGACGATTTATTGCTCATCTAAGCATTGATATCCTTTATTGGAAATGACTAAAATCAAAACACATGTTGAAATCAAGCTATGTGAGGTTGCTCCCATTATGGTATCATCACATCTACTCTAAATTGGATTTGGTGGTATGCACATGGAGATGTGAAATACTCAGATTCTTGATAAGGTTGGCAGGGTCCGGCTTGTGCATTTTTCGAGGCAATCACAAAGTAATGACCTCTTCAAGTATATTTTCTAGAGGTATACTTTCGGTAAGGGGGTCCACCCTCCTAGTCATTATTGAAAATTTATCTTTCCTTGTTTTTGATTCAAATCTTTGAATTAATTCGTTCTTAATTGCATCGGAAAGTGTCTTTCACTCTTCATGTTGTTTAATTATTTATGTGCATTCTTATGTGCTTGGATATTGTTTTTGTGAGAGGAAACTTGTTCCGTGTTTTGCAGCGTGGCCTCACATGTTGTTTTTGTGTATTCCACTTTTATTTGGAGTTTACTCATACTAGACTTATTGTCTGAGCCGAGTTGTTTGTTTTCCCTAAACTTTGGGCACTCATTTCTATTTGAGTTTTCCAGGAGTGATAGGTTTCTTTGGGCTCTTTTAAGGATGATGGACGAATAGGAGGCTCCTTATCTATCTTGTAATCTATTTTCTCTATTCTGAGATGTACATTTTATATGTGTATTTTGTGTCGGCAAGTGTAAAGGCAGGTTGTTATAACTACCTAGGCTGATAGTGGTAGTGCTTTTGTTGTAACTCTGATAACTCTATGTTGGCGAGTAATTTTCTAAACTATCTTGTTGTTATATTATATTTAACCGTTCCATTATGAGCTTCTCTGTTCTGTTTTTTTTATTTTACCTCATGATGTCTCGCCGTTCATATGCTTGGGATACAACATACGAATACCATGGATGTATTAAGTGTCGTTCCCAAAGGTCCGAAAGTTGGGTCGTCATAGGATTCTCAACATTTGGAATCATCGTTGGCTTAGTTATAAATTTGAGCATTTATTATACATTACATTGCTCTTATTGTGGCGCTATTCAAGTCAATGTACTTAATCTTTTTCGTCAAATAAGCCACAATCTCTTCTATTTGGAACATTTTCAACTTAAATACTCTTAACTTGAATTTACTATTGACATATTATACTCAATATCACTTATAAAGTTTGAGTCTGAACATTCCTTCATAAGCAGTTCATTTTTTCTATAAACAATTCCTCTAGTAATTCATAAATACACGAGAAATTCTCAAACAACCATTTAGTGATATCTATTTGGATTTGATATTTGCTTCATGTATTAAATGCATATAAAAATCAAAATATCGTAGACAACATAACATATATGATAATTCCTATTCCCAACACATAAAGAATTTGTTTTACATGATCTGTATTAAACATTTTAATAAGGTGTCCTTGCATATTGTTTGGGACATTCCTAATATCTTTTATATTTGCTATAAAAGACGTCATTTACAAATCCAACGTAAAACACCTTAAGAAGATTTTAACATAAGTACATCGTTAACAATCAGCAGTGTGTTTTTACTTATGGTTTAGAAATATTTATGTACCTTTTAATGTTCTTTCTTATGAACACAAGCTTCCTCTAAATTTTGACTGATAATTATACTATTTGATATTTCTATTAAAACACTTGTTCAATTTGATGCTTATCAGTCGACACTTTCCTACCTATTTTTGGATTGTATCCAAATACTCACAAACCCAATATCGCTTCCACTAACTTTGGGATACTTCGGTTATTATGTGTAAATAGTTTATTGTAAATATTTATTTAGAATTTCTTTTTCAACACATATGTACCAAATCATAATGTCATAACATGCGATAATTTTGTGAGTAACCAACTTGAGCACATCGAATGGTGAATCTATTACGTTAATTTTAACAATTGAAATTTATGATTTATTCTTATAATTGTTGCTCATTATATTCCAACTGCATTAGTCTTTCTCTTGGAGACACATATGCTGTCAATGGGTAATATCCCTTCGGGTGCAACTACCAAAACCATATTTTGATAACTTGGAATCTATTTTGGATCTGTGCATCGAACCATATCATAGAGTCAATCCTCTTAATGGTTTAATTAAACAACTAAGGATTATTCATCCTTGACACTGGCAAGAAACTCACATTTTCACAAATGTACAAGAATACTTATTAGACGTTCTAATGTGTTATGTTCATTTAGGTTCAGTCAATTTCATTTCATCCCTTGTAATCAATTTTATTCTTGGGTCGTATCCAAATTCATTTTATACAAATAATTTCTTAAAGAAATTCTTTTGCTCGAAATTAGTATTTCTTAATACAACATTTATTTCTCAATGCAACAAAATGGGCATTTGTAAACATTTTATGAATTGCCCAATAAAACTAAATTTGCATTAGTTTGCAATATATTTATGTTCACAACATAAATTATTCACCTAATGACTATCGTTCCCAAAATTCTCTTAGGATGATTCATTCAGCATCCTTTACATACAATTATTACGTGCACTCTTTCGACTTGCACAACATGCCAACTCCATGGCTTAGAAAATGTGAGGGTTTCTATAAACCCTTATCTTGTATGGTTTTGCAAACTATTCTTTGGATGCCATTAAGTTTAACATTGTGTACCACTCTTGAGTTCACGACTTATAGAAAGAATTAGCTCAACTTCACTCACCATTAATCGTGCTCTATCCAAGAAAGCTTGATTACTCCTTATCAATACATAATTATGTGTTTTAAGGAGGAGTGACCTTTGAGATCGAATCTTTATTCATATTAGGTACATACAGAATTCTTTTCAATATACTCACTCATTCGATCAAATAGTATCATTTATGTTGCATTGTATATTATTTACTTCCGTATTATATTCTATGAGCTTATCATAGACTTATACATGCATATCAATTACATATATCTGTGATTACTCATCAGTGAATACGACGAAGTACATGGAGCCGTCTTAGTATTAATAGAATTATAATTGCATACATCAATATGTATCAATCTGAAGGGTTCATCAACTCTTATGATGCTCCCACAAAATGAGTATTTTGCTCTTAATTGTTTGAGATATAATTAAGCGGTACCATATGATTTACTCTATAACTCCAAAATAATTGTAAATAATTTTAGATATTTCAGTATTTTCCAATGCATCACTTGTGTTATTAAAACAAATACATATTATAGTTTTATTTCATAACAAATATTCATAATATTCACATTGAAATATAACTATTTCTATTTTTCAAGAAATGTCAAAAAATAATCTTTATTTCATAAATAATGTTCGCTATGTTTTACGAAAATAATTTTTGTAACCTGATGCAATCAATAAGTGCTATATGGTATGCTCCCACTATTTCCACCATTACTATAATAGCATACTAAATTCGGAGGTCCATCATTCAGTTAATATATATTATTTATTTCATATACTACAAATAGTTTACAGCAAAATGTTCATTGATCAAATATCTTAAGCTCAAATAAATGAATCTCGTAGAAAACAATATTCTATACAAAAATACATTTCAAAATAGAAATCATGTTTTTTATTCTAATGTTAAGTATCAATCATTATTATTACAGTTCTCATTTCCGATGTTTTCTATGAAGCAGAAGTGATCATTCACTCTCTTCATCCCAACCGTACCTTAAATCACATTTATTCTTGTATATTCGTTATTCTTTCTAAATGGTCGAACCATACAAAAGAAATCCTTTACTATAGTATCATAACAAACTCTTTTCAAAAATATTGTACAACGAACTGTGACCATTCACCATATAATATTTATGTGCGATTGTATATGGATCAAATATCCATAGTCTTTTATTGTTTTTGAGTTCAGAACTCATAAAATGCAATGCACGGTCCTGACCAAATAAACACGTTAACGACCGTATTAAGAACGCATTTAGTAATTGTAAAATTAGGCGCTATATAACATCTGGAAGTTTTATCGTTCTAATCGTGAATGTTTAATTAATTTTAAATATTTGAATAATTGATGTTTGAAAATAAAAATGACTTATATCTAAATATATGGACTATTTAAATATTTGAATTGTGAATGAAAATATTGATTAAATGGATTTAATAGTCTTATTTAACTCCTTTTGATTAATAAATAATGATGGTGGACTCATTTTGTAAATTTATTTGCAATAATAAATAGTTCGAATAAATAACAAGAAAATTATTTGTTAATAAAACGACTTGATTTTTATTGTAGTATTTTTAATTTAAATTATAGTATTTTCCATAATTTTTAAACTGGAAATATTTAAATTGCCATTTGACGTATTTTATGGCAAACGATGGTATTTTTAAAGTTTCATAGAATAAGATAACCACTATATTTTATTATTATTTTGGGATTGTGTCGCATTTCTATGTGCAATCATTTTTTTCCGTCGTTGGCGGTTCGTACATGAATGAAATACTGTGTAGCGTGATGCTAGAAATCATACTATAAACTAGACCAAAAACTTATACAATTCTTTATTCTTGACTCTTCCATGCGTTTTCACCTTTCTCTCTCTTTTCTTTCTATCATTTCCTATAAACAAAAACAAGAAATGGCCACCATCTTCTAAAATCAAAATCAAATAATCTGCTCAATGAGAAAAATGCAAAACAAGTTTCTTTGAGTTCGTAGTAGCTAGATCTACAAATCTATATGCTCGATGTAGTGTGCGACAAGCGTTTGGTTGAAGTTGAATTAGGGCAGTAAACTAGGGTTTGAGTTTTCTCAAGTTTGATGAGGTAAGAGGGAAAATCTAGTATGGATTTGAGCTCCTTGGGTGATGAAGCATCGGTGGTAGGATTTTGGCGGAGTGCGAACACTGATTGGGAGATGCGGCATTTTACTGTCGTGGATTTGGGTGTCAGGTCGCGTTGGTATCGGCTTGACCGAGCTTCTTTCATTTGGTTCAGGGAGGTGGAGTTCACGTACTAGAGTTGAATGGCGGTGGTGTGGTGTCGTTTCGTGGTATGTAGATGGATCTAGGAGGAGAGAAAGGGTCGGCGGTGATTGGTATACGGGCGTGTACATGTTGTAACGACCCGGATATTTTAATAGTTTTTATAACGTAATTAACTGAAATTTTTCTTGAAATTAAACCAAAAAATTTAGCAATGAAAATTTGATATTTCGTATGCGTCTATTTAAACTTAGCAAATGGTAAATTTTCATTGGAAAATATGGGAGTTAGTTTTATTGTGCAATTTTCAATTTCAAATTTAAATCAGTTAATTTGATGAAAATAAAATATTTCTAAATCTGAATATTTTTATATAATAAAAATGTAAACCAATTTCTGAGTGAGACGTCATAATTCGTTTCGTCCAATTTGGACTGCTATAGCCCCGTTTATCTTATTTTCAGCATTTTAGCAGCATTTTCAGTAACGGAAAATCGAGTTTTATAACATGGTCGTATCGCGGATATGTGTGTCCCATTATGTTCGTCTCGTCGTACTGATCCCCGTAGTATATTCATTTGTGCATTTCAGAGTTCGGGACAAGACGAAATCGGTAAACCGATCAGTCGTATCGGTTCCGCATTTGGACCTTTTAGCTTCCCATACCCTTTCATTTTCCACCGTAAAATCAATAGTCGCTACTTTTCAAATTCTCAGAATTTATTATTGCTGACATTCACTATTCCCTATTGCCCAATACTATTTTTGGTCCATTTTTGTCACTTCCATTTCCGTTCATACCTCTCTGAAGAAAATAAATAATAAATATATGAATGGAATATATTGCTAAAGCCTGTTGCATTCTTATCTATAACCAGCCTGTTAGCACCAAAATTGGTCACTAACCTCATAGAGAATGATTGTGTAGAGATATAAGTGATGAAGATAAATTAAACAAGGAAGACAATGCTAATTTAAACGCAGAAAGTAAGAACACCAGATTTTTAGTGGTTCAGCGTAATTGCCTACGTCCACTTTGAGTTTTCACTTTATTGATCTTCTTAATGATTGATTACAAATACAATTCGTAGATCAGATACTTGAATGAAGTTGCTAAGTAAAGAAGATGAGTCTGAAAAATGGTAGAGTCTCCCCAGTGTTCCCCAAAAAAAGGTCCTTTTCACTGTGCCCCCGCCCCTCTATTTATAGACAAAGAGGGGTTGGACTTCCCAGGTAGGCTCGGCAGCCGAACACTCTGGCCCAAATACAGTGGTCGCCGTATGCCGAACCAGATAGGCCGAACACAATGATGCCGAACCACATGCTCCTGGCCGAACGATCCTTTTGGCCGGTCGATGCTCCTGGCCGAACGATCCTTTTGGTCGGTCGATGCTCTCTGGCCGAACGTGCTTTCTGGTCGAACGATGCTTTCTGGCCGAACGATCCCTTTGGCCGAACGATCCCTTTGGCCGAACGTGCCCTCTGGCCGAACGATGTCTTCTGCCCGAATGATGCTCCAGGCCGAACGATCCTTTTGGCCGAACGATACTCTCTGGCCGAACGATGCTCTCTAGCCGAACGTGCCTTCTGGCCGAACGATGCTTTCTGTCCGAACGATCCCTCTTGCCGAACGATGCTTTCTGGCCGAACGATCCCTCTGGCCGAACGATCCTCTCTGGCCAAACGCGCCTTCTGGCCGAATGCTTGTTAATGTCGTACAACCCTGGATACCGAGTACTCTTAGATGCCGAGTACTCCCGGATGCCGAGTACTCTTAGATGCCGAGTACTCCTGGATGCCGAGCACTAGTTGCCTGGTCAAATCTCTAAGAAACACTTGCCCCCCAAAGTGTATCACGTGACCAAACGTGGTACGCTTTGAGTCATGTAACCTCCTCGTCTCGTTTTAAATCCTTGACTAACCTCGAACGGAGATGCCTTTTTGAGAATTCCAGTGGTTTAGGTGTGTGCCGAGCGTGTTCTAAATGCCAAACAAGACATTCGTAACCGAACGATCCTTCAGTGCCGGACATTATTATACGCCGATGCCGAACGACGTGACTTTGACCGGTTCCACCGGATGTAGCCTTTTCGACTTCTTCTGTTTTCCCTATAAAAGACAGCACCTCCATCCTTCTTTCCCTTTTCACACTTCTAACACCTCTGCCTTGCACCTGCCGAAGCTACCAGCCAACATACAATTCGCCGATTCTTCCCAAGTCTTCACCTTACCAACTAGGTACCGATTCTTTCACCTAAATACAGTCTTTACGCTCGAACTCCCTTAATTGATGGGATAAATCGAGCCTTGACTAAAGTGTCTAAAAAGTTGCCAGAGTCACGCGGCGAGGGTGGAAGGAAGAGTGAATAGAGGTGGGTTTTCTAGGAAGTCATTGGTAGATGTACTGTGGTTCGGCATAAGTATTTTATGCCGGACCAGATTGGAGGAAGGAGAAACATGGAGGAAGTAGGAGATGATTAGGGGCATCGAGCGGTATGGTCTGGTACGACTTGCCGAACGATTTGCCCTCGTGGTTCGGTGTGGATGGAGGAAGAGATGAGGCCAATGTTAAGGACAGCGTGCCGATGGTCGTCTCAACCGAACAGTCACAAACGCCATACCATACTTAGGCTAAAACATGCCGAACAAAACGAGGCCGAACACGACTTACATGCCGAACAACAACTTAGCCGAACCAAAATTTAGCCGAACAAAGACTTAGCCGAACAATGACTTAGCCAAACAAAGACTTAGTCGAACAAAGACTTAGCCGAACAATGACTTAGCCGAACAATGACTTAGCTGACTAGTTGCAAATGTTGAACACTTATTAACTATATCTACTCGTATAGCAAAACAAGAAACAAGGCCCAAGCATTCTAGCATATGTGAAGCTGACCCGGATCACTAACCTCCTAGCTTCAGTAAACATAAATCTGAACATAGATTATCATACGTTTTCTGGATCTGGAATTGCAATCACCAAAAGGCAGGCTTCTGGGGACGGTCAGCGATGACGGTCTTCGAAGGCGATGACTTGACGCTCAGTTTTATATCAACAACTTTGCGACCTTCAAACTTTCAACGCTTTTACACGATTGCTTGCACTAGTTCACACACCACATGGGGGGAATATTCGTGTTGTTAATTCTAACGTTGAACATTTTTCAAGTATAGTTTTCACAGGTACTTAGACAGATTCATTATTTATTAGGGATGTCTAAGAAGTCTAGCTCCGCCACTATATCTGATAGGCCTGGGCCGTCATCAAAGCAAGAAGCCGCTGATACTTCAAATTCGTTGACTTCCCCTGCCCATAACTTAGCTCCTGATGCCCTGAAAGCAACAATTCTCTTAGATAATCCGATCGACTCACAGGCTTCGAAGATTAATGAAGTCGCACTTCGACGAATATGTTCCATCCATGGGATTCCTTTCGCTGATGTGTTAGTCCCTTCGCGACACGATCGTCCTCACCTGCCCCCAGTCGGATATACCACCTGCAACAAGTTCATGTGCTGGATGGGCAGCGTGCCTCCATTCAATTTATTTCTTCGAGACATGTTGCAGTACATAGACATTGCCCCATCGCAGCTGCATCTGAACGGTCACGCGTTTCTATATGGGACCTACCTACTCTTCATGGCCGTCTTCTCTAGACCTCCAACTTCTAGCGACATCGGATACATTTATATGATCAAGAAATGGAAAGATAGCCCTTCCTTCATGTTCCTCGAGCCGTACCACAAATGCCAAATCTTGAAAGGAGCATGCAGTAAATTCGCCCTGTACAAACAGGAATGGTTCTACGTGCGTTTCCCTCCTGGTTTTGCGAGGAGATGGGTTGAAGGCAGTAAGTCTCTTCGCTGAGTCATCATTCATGTTTAATTGGAGTTATGCTTTTCCTAACTCCTCGTTTCATCTTTTCAGGTATCAACCCGCGTCCGGAGGGCCGAGGATATTCTGAGGCCATTAGAGCTCTTCCTACTGAGGAACGAGACATCCGAACCATCATTTCGAATGAATCATTGTCGAGGTTCGGCTTGCTAGCCCCTGGTCGTCGGATTAGCCTCCCGGAGGGCGTCTCCATTCCCAAGCCAGCATCCGGTAAAGGGGAAAAACAAGCTGGATCGTCATCACGCCACACTCCCGATGCACACGAAGAGGGTGAGCACAAGGAGGATGAAGCTCCTGAGACTCAAGGCGAGAATGTGGGTCCCGCTTGGAATCCGACGGTCGAAGTTCACGATATTGAAACGTCATCCTCCCCTTCGAAGGGAAAGAAAAAGTTAAAATACAAGATACGGAAGGAGAAAGTTGGTGGAACTTCAAAAGTTACACTTATCCCGCCAGAGAAAGAGGCTTCCTCACAGCACGTGGAAAGTTCTCTAAGGGGTTTGTCGAATCTTTCCATCCCCGACGATATACTTAATTACGGGGTTTGACGATCCTGAAGCCCTCAAGTTTTCTTCGCTCGCTAGAGGCAATGCGGGAGTTCAACTCCCAGTCCAGGGAGATAATACTCCGATTAGTAAAGGCAAAAGAACTGGTCTGTCCGGGGGAACACTAGGACACACACGCACATACGCATTCCATCATACACTTCAAGTTTTTTCTTATTTCCCGGATTTTTCTTAACTCGTTGTTATCTCTATTCCTTGTAGGTGACATGGGGCGCTCTCACGAACTTGATCGCCTTCGCGGCTCTTCCATATTTCATCATCCCGGACAGGATTCAGGTTCGGGCAGACGCAGGGACAGAGATGATTACGAAGATAGAGACAACGGTCCTGCGATTCGTCTTATCGTAAGAAGGCATATTCCCAATCTTCACAGTCCCGTGATCTTCTTCCTCCAACTGAGTCGGATAGAGAGAAGTCTTCACAGAAGGGGTCCCAACCCGATGCTCCTCGAGAACAACACTCCGGTTCGTCGAGTACAAGGCAAATTCGGGAGCAACGAAAAAGAGCAGAACTTCCAAGGCCTCCTCCCCCTACTCCCGCGGTTGACCCAACTGTAGCAGAAAAGATGGTCGATCTTAAGGCCAAATTTCCAAAAATTTGCTTTGATGGTCTGAAATTCCTCCCAGCTATTCATCATATCCCTGGGCACATGAAGCATAGTGCCATTGCCTGTAACAACGATGTCTATGTTCAACATGACGCGTTTGTACACTTGGTTGAAAAGATCTCGGAGGTGTCTGTTGAGCGACAATATGAGATTGATCGTCTAAAATTGGAGGCTGGCTGTGACAAGAACATCATCAAGCATCAAGACGAAGAGCTCGCTTCGTATAAGTCGAAGCTGGAAGCCGCTGAGCAAAGTGCAAAAGATACTGCTGAGGCAGTCACTCATTTAGAGATGGCTCACAAGAAGGAACTTGATGAAGCGGTCCAGCGTAGCGGTGCCCTTGCTTTAGAAAAAGATTCTATCCAAAAAGAAAGGGATGCGCTTGCCATACAAGTCAGAGAGTTGAAAGAATTACTCTCCAAGGAGAAAGAGGATAAAGTAGCTGCTCAAGAAGAGTCACAACTATATTGTGATGAAATCGTTGCTACTCGGCTCCTGAAAATGAAGCTCGATGACGAACTTGCTGGGGTTGAAAAAATGAAGGACGAAGCCCGTGAGGAGGGCAAAAGAAAAGCTACGGTGGAGATTGACTCTCGCCTCGAGGCGGCCGCAGAAGCCGGTAGGGAAGAGGTCAAGTGTATGTTTGACCCGTTGATTGCTGAGTATGGCGCCCGCGTCCTTATGCATCACGACTTGACATTCTTGGGCGAGGGCTATCTCGAATCCGTAGCCGAGGCCTGGGAATCTTTAGTGAAGATCAGGAAAATCGAGTCAGGCACTAAGGAGGTTGATGAGGATGTCCTGGTGAAGGAGTTTCTTAGAGGGAACGAGCCAGCGGATTTATCCGCAGCTTTGGCGCTTTATAGCAAAGGCTCTCCCCTTTCAAAAGAGAAAAGTGATGAAGCTGGCCCATCTGGGGCTAAGACTACGGCTCCTCATTCTGCTGCTCCTCCTACTACTCAACCGGCCGGTCGGCCATCACTTGACCCATTCGAGCAGCATGCCGACTACGATCCTAAAGATCCCGGGCTCGGCGTTCATGTGCTATCTCCTATTCTGGAGGGTGAAACTCCACGCGCAACTGATAGCCAGCCAGAACCCGGTAGGAAACTCTTCTTTTTTAGAAGTTTAAAGATCTGTTACTTTCCAATAGTGGGTATTCGTTCTAATGTTCATTCTTTATGTTTTCATGCAGGCTGCTCTGACCCCGAGCCAACTCCGAGGAGCGATGACGCCAAGGAGGAGGTAGAGAAAGCAAGCGATGATGCTCATGCGGGAGTAACTCCTGGCCCAGACGCTCAAGTGATCGGAGCGCTAGATGATGAGAAGTTTGACACTTCATCTCCTGCCGAAGGGAGCTATGAAATCGATATCACTGGCACCTCCGAACATACTTCGAAGATGAGCATGAAAGAGCGTCTCGCCGAAGAGGAGAAAAAGAAAGTCGAGATCAAAGTTGAGCCTGAAATTCTGGAACTTACCGACCCACGGAATAGACCTTTGAAGATCATCCTCCCTGGCAAGTCCAAACCGCTGAATGTTCCTTCTCCCACTCCTGACTCCGCCTCTTTAGCAAGCTAGAAGTCCAAGAAGAAGCGTGAGGGAGAGGAATCGTCCGAGAAAACAAAGGAAGACAAGAAGAAGAAACCAAAGAAATAGTCGTTAAACTCGTTCAACGAGATTATGCTTATGTCTTGTAATTACTTTTATCTTTTGTCTCCGTAGTTTGTATAGATGGGTTCTTGACTCCAAGTTTTGGAGGGATAACTGTGTAACCTCATTTTGGACTATTAAATAAAGTTTAGTTCCTTAGTCGTTTGAACGACTCTCTTACTTTTTTAGCTTTCTGAATAACTGTGGTCAAAACTCAAGCACTTATGAGTCGTATATTTCCCAGTCCATTCTTGCGTTGCTCGAACATTCTTTGGAGCGGCATACTCCTTGTTTTATACCTCTTGAGTTCCTTGGAATTTTTTCTAAATCAGCGTTCCAGGGACTTATAATAAGTTGATCCGTATTCAGGGGATTCAGAGATGAGATTGTTAATACTCTAATTCGCACTCTGGGGACTTAGAGTACTCCGGTCCATACTCTGGGGACTCGGAGATTGAGATCATTTATACTCTAGTCCGCGCTCTTGGGAGTTAGAGTATTCCGGTCCGCAATCTGGGGACTCGGAGCTTGAAATCATTTATACTCTAGTCCGCGCTCTAGGGAGTTAGAGTATTCCGGTCCGCAATCTGGGGACTCGGAGATTGAAATCGTTTATACTCTAGTCCACGCTCCGGGGACTTAGAGTACTCCGGTCCACACTCTGGGGATTCGGAGATTTGAAATCATTTATACTCTAGTCCGCGCTCCGGGGACTTAAAGTACTCCGGTCCGCACTCTAGGGATTCGGAGACTTGAAATCATTTATACTCTAGTCCGTGCTCCAGGGACTTAGAGTACTCCGGTCCGCACTCTGGGGATTCAGAGATTTGAAATCGTTTATACTCTAGTCCGCGCTCTGGGGACTTAGAGTACTCCGGTCCGCACTCTGGGGATTCAGAGATTTGAAATCGTTTATACTCTAGTCCGCGCTCCGGAGACTTAGAGTACTCCGGTCCGCACTCTGGGGATTCGGAGATTTGAAATCGTTTATACTCTAGTCCGCACTCCGGGGACTTAGAGTACTCTGGTCCGCACTCTGGGGATTCGGAGATTTGAAATCGTTTATACTCTAGTCCGCGCTCCGGGGTCTTAGAGTACTCCGGTCCGCGCTCTGGGGATTCGGAGGTTTGAAATCGTTTATACGAGTTCGTACATCGTACATGATAATGTAGTTTTAGTAATTCATCACCCGACCATGAGATATAGAAACATTAGTAATTTGTGGAAAATATGGCTTCAAGCCTTTATTAATGAAAAACAACTAAACAACTTGATTACATGGTTAAAAAGAAACTAAGTTACGACTGAATGAAAACATACAGGAAATAACTGTGCCTAAAACAGGAAAGAAACATACTAAATGTAATAATGTCGCAAATGTTCGCTGTTCCATGCTCGGGGGAGTGTCACGCCATCAATGGTCGCTAGCTTGAATGTTCCCTCTCCAGGCTTCCGTTCAATGACGTACGGACCTTCCCAGCTGGGATTCATGCGCGACGGTACCGGGAAAACTCGTTTCAAAACGAGATCACCCACATCAAAAACCCTAGGGCGGACTCTGCCGTCGTAGTAATGCTTGACTCGGTGCCTATGTGCTGCCGCCCTTAATTCGGCCTCTTCACGTTTTTCATCGATGCATTCCAGTGATTCCAACAAGAGGTCCTTATTCGTCTTGGGATCATAATATGTCACTCGATGCGATGGAACTTCAAGTTCCACGGGTATAACGGCTTCCGAGCCGTAAGCCAAGGCGAATGGAGTGTGGCCGGTCGCAGACTTGTGGGTAGTTCTATAAGCCCATAATGCCGTCGGGAGCTCATCTACCCACTTGCCTCCGACCTTCTCCAAACGCTTCTTCAGTATGGACTTGATTATTTTGTTAACGGCCTCGACTTGTCCGTTAGCTTTTGGGTGTGCAACGGCGGCTAATTTCTTCTCGATGCCATACTTTAAACAGAACTCTTTGAACTCTCTGCTTTCAAATTGTGTCCCGTTGTCCGTAATGATGGTGCGTGGAAGGCTAAAGCGGCATATAATACTTCGTACAACGAAGTTAATGACCTTCTTAGAGGTGATTGTGGCCAAGGGTTCTGCCTCAGCCCATTTTGTGAAATAGTCGACTGCAACTATCGCATATTTCGCACCACCTTTGGATATAGGCAAAGAGCCGATTATGTCGATTCCCCAGATTGCAAATGGCCAGGGACTAACCATTTGTGTGAGTTCCGTTGATGGAGTCCTCGGGATTTTCGCATATCTTTGACACTTGTCACATTTCCTTGCGTAGTCTGCAGCGTCCCGATTTACGGTCGGCCAGTAATATCCATAGCGGAGGATCTTTTTCGCTAGCGTTTGCCCCCCAGTATGGCCGCCACATTCCCCTTCGTGAACCTCTTTCAAGACCTGCTTTGTCTCATCATGAGCGATGCACCGTAATAAGGGGACTGAGAATCCTTTTCGATACATTAATCCGTCCTGCATCACGTATCGCGCGGCCTTTCGAAGGACCTGTCGTCTTTCGCTCCTTTTTTCTGGTAAAGCCCCGGTCGTCAGGTATAGTTTGAATGGGGTTATCCATGATTCCCTCTCAATTCCTGTTTCCAACACAGAATCAACTTTCATTGCGTCTATACTTGGGGCATGCAATGCCTCAACGGGAAACAGTCCCATTTGCTGAGCGTCGCCAGTGCTTGCGAATTTTGCCAACAAGTTGGCTTCTTTGTTCTGTTCACGCGGGACATGCAAAATGTCATAACGCTCAAGGTTTGACAGCAGTTCTTGAACCAGAACAAGGTACGGGGCAAGCTTCTGTCCCTTTGCTTGATAATCTCCTCGCACCTGGTAGACCACCAACTGTGAGTCACAGAAGATTTCAACTGATTTTACCCCGAGTTCTTCAATGAGCTTTAAGCCCGCAATCAGTGCTTCATATTCTGCTTCGTTATTTGTAGCCGGGAAATCAAGCTTCAGAGCGTAACAAACCGATCGATTTTCCGAAGTTACAAGGACTACGCCAGCACCGGAGCAACGGTCGTTTGATGCTCCATCGGTGTACAATTTCCATCGAACAGGAGGAATGACATTGTGATTATCTGGTTCGTCGGGTATGGTAAACTCAGCGATGAAATCTGCTAACGCTTGCCCTTGTATGGCTCTTCATGGCAAGTAGGCGATATCGAACTGGCTCAATTCGATGTTCCATTTTAGCAATCTTCCAGAAGTTTTCGGTCGTTGGAGTACCTGCCGTAGGGCTTGATCGGTATAAACACTGATTGAGTATGCTTGAAAGTATGGGCGCAGCTTTCGTGATGCAATCACCAAGCAATAGGCCAGTTTCTTGATTTTAGGGTAATTTCTTTCTGCCCCCCTTAAACGCTTGCTAACACAATACACCGGCTTCTGGATTCGATCCGCCTCGCGAACCAAAGCCGCACTTATCGCATGTGGGGATACAGCCAAGTATACGTACATCATCTCATGGTCTACTGGTTTTGACAGCACTGGTGGGCTCTCCAGATGCCTCACCAGATCCCGGAATGCTTCCTCATAGTCAGATGTCCACTCGAAGTTCCTCTTCCCTTTCTTTATTATATCAAAGAAAGGGATGCACTTGTCCGTGGCCCTGGATATGAATCGACTCAGCGCAGCTACTTTTCCATTCAAGCTCTGTACCTGTTTTATAGTCCTAGGCACTTGCACATCTCGAATAGCTTGAATCTTTTTTGGGTTAGCTTCAATTCCCCTAGCATTGACGATGAATCCCAAAAACTTCCTCGGTGCAACGCTGAAGGAACACTTCAGAGGGTTGATCTTCATCCCATAATATCTGAGTATGTCAAACATTTTAGCCAAGTCTCGAATGTGGTCGTTTGACTGTCGTGACTTCATGAGCATGTCATCCACATAGACTTCCATTGTCCTACCAAGCTGGTCTTTGAACATTCGATTCACCAAATGCTGATAAGTCGCTCCTGTGTTTTTCAGCCCGAAGGGCATTACTATATAGCAATATAGCCCAACGTCTGTGACGAAGCTGGTGTGTTCTTGGTCTGGAATATGCATCGGGATCTGATTGTAACCCGAGTATGCATCCATGAATGACAACAGCTCGTGTCCTACAGTAGAGTCGACCAACTGATCAATCCTGAGCAATGGGAAACTGTCCTTGGGGCATGCTTTGTTCAGGTCGGAATAATCTATGCAAGTTCTACATTTCCCATTCGCCTTTTTCACCAACACGGGATTTGATACCCATTCAGGGTAGAGGGCGTCGCGGACGAACCCATTGACTTTGAGTTTATCCACTTCCTCTTTGAGAGCAGCGGACCTCTCTGGGTCCATTCCTCTCCTTTTTTGTTTAACCGGGACGTGTTTTGGGACTATGTTCAACATATGACTCGTAATGGCGGGAGAAATCCCGCACATATCAGAATGCACCCAGGCGAAAACATCAAGATTTGCCCGGAGGAAATCACTAAGGTCTTCAGTCATTGCGGGGCCGAGTTGTGATCCGATCTTCAGCACTCGCGATGGATCGTCTCGGCTGACTGAAATGTCAATCGTTAATTTAGCCGGCGCTGCCTTTTCTTCCCTGGGTTTCTCATCGTCATCTCTCGGATCTATGTCTCTGAAGATCCCAGAATTATGCCCGAGCCAGGGCTCGGGCACTACTTGTCAATCATCATTATTAAGGATGCGCACAGGAACGTCCGCAACCTTTCCTTTCACCCTCCGATGGGCCTCTCTGAGCTCTGCCACATAACATGCTCGACCGGTCGCCTGGTCGCCATGAACAACTCCTACTCCTTTGTCAATCGGGAATTTCAAAGTCAAGCACCATGGGGCTAATGCCGCCCTAAATTTCAAAGTCAGGCACCACGACCCAAGAAAACATTATACGGAGAATCCACATCCAAAACTACGAAGGGTAGGTTTCGCACCCTCCGACGTTCGCCTTGTCCCAGTTCAACTGGTAACTCGACATACCCCACAGCATCAGTCGCTGCGCCATTAAAGCCGTGTATACGGGCTTTGGACGGTTTTAAGTCCTTTGTTTCCATTTTCATCTGGTCATAAGCCTTCTTGAAGATGATGTTGACAGAACTTCCACAATCAATCAGAATCCTTTTCACATAAGCCGGTCCGATTGTCGCAGATATGACCATCGGGTCGATGGTTGGGACCTCCACTTGGTCAGCATCTCTGTTTCTGAACACTATATCGTCTGTCATCACGTGCAGCTGCTTAGCAGGGGTCCCAGCCTCCGTGTTCGAACAACATTCGAAATCCACATGCTTCAGGGCACTAGCATACCGCTCCATCTCCTGCCAGTTCTTATCCATGGGGTGTGGTCCGCCGATGATTGTGTTTATGACCAGTCTGCCCACAGTCCGGGCAGGTTCATCGGGATGACGCGGAACTGGAGCACGACCTGGGTTGGATGTTCCCTGTCCTCCTTCCTGAGGATCCTTCACAAATTTCTGCAACTTCTTTTGCCTGATCAACTTCTCTATGGCATCGTCTAGGTGTCTGCACTCTTCCGTATTGTGCCCGTAGGTCTCATGGAAGCGGCAGTATTTTCCAGTCCGTTTTTGTTCCTCGGTTGACTCTTTTGGACGTGGCTTTATGTACTAAAAGGTATTGCAGGTTGAGAGGTAAATATTCTCAAGAGACGCATTCAGCGGGGTATACTCGTTGTAGCTCGGAATTCTCGACTTCCACTTCCCCGCTTCTCTCTTCTTCCCTTGATTTCTTCCTCCGGACTCCTTAGGCTGCCCCGGCTTGTTCTGGACATTGACTTGGACCTTTCCTGTGTTGTCTCCGGACTGCTTCACAGCAATGTTGCTTTTCACGGATTCTTGGACAGGTCCTGGTGCCTTATCTCGCCTTACCCACCTAGCTTCCTCTCTTCTTATGAACTGATGTGCCTTTGAGTAAAAATGTTTTAGTGTGATCGGAGGTTTTCCTGCCAACCAGTCTCCAAATTCAGAATCCGGATCCACACCTCTCATTACAACCATTAGAATTGCATGATCATTGGGATTAATGACTTCAGTTGCCGCAACATGGAATCTTTGTAAATATTCCTTCAATGACTCCCCAGGATTTTGGATTACACTCGACAGAGACATTACGTCCTTTGGACGAGTAGTGTGTATTCTGAACTGCTCAATAAACTTCTTTGCCAACTCCTTGAAATTGGATACGGACCGCGGAGGAAGTCGGGTAAACCACATAGTAGCGATCCCAGATAGAGTGATCGGAAAGCATCTACACTTGGTTGCATCATTTGCTCTAGCTGAATCCATCATCCATTCGCACCTCATGACATGTTGTCTAGGGTCAGTCTTTCCCTTATACGCAGGAATAGTTGGCATACTAAACTTCCTGGGGTACGCCGCCTGCAGCACAATATCCGTGAATGGAGTATGACTTCTTGATACTCCCCAATCATCATTCGATAAGCCCTGGTTTTCTTTCATCAATTGCCTGACCATGGCTATCAGATTTGGTGTTTGTATGGAAGGCGGGAGGTTAGACTCTGTTCTACATGACTGTCCATGCTGATGCCTCCTCTCCTGGCGATCTGCCAAACGTGCATCTTGAGGTTCGACATCGTTAGCGTTTTGATGGTCTGGGCCTCCAGCCTCCACCTGCACTCCAGTTCCTAAATTTCCAGCTCCTGCTTGGTCACGGTCTCCAGCTGTCTGAACAGCAGCACCTGCCCGCGCAGCTTCAGTCTTACGGCGTCTGCGCCTGGGAGGTTCATCAGAGGAAGTTGAGCTGTCGGATGAGGAATAAGGAGCGGGATTGCCCCCAGCATTCTGTTGTTGCTGTTGAGTGAGTTGTGCCATCAGGTTGGCGTTAGCTTGCATCTGCTCTCCTAGTTGTCTCCTGCTTTCCCTGAGTTCTCTCATCAAGTCTTTGAACTCTATTCTGGTGACAACTGGAGTCTGGTCCTGAGCGGCGATTCCTACACCCGGAATCGCTGGCTGATTGCTAGGTCCTGCTTGTTGTACGCTAGCAGTCTCATGGGCATCCGCATTATGAGAAGCTGACCTGGTACGTGGTCTTGCCATTGTAGAGTTATTGGTAGGAACTCTGAGTAGAATCAACGGATGTCCTATCAATGAGTCGGATCTTCTTTGGGGGATTTGTTCAATCCAGTAGCTTCAAAGCAGATCCTTAAGGTCTGAGAATTCAATTCTCAATGAAAGCACCAAAGTGTTAGCACCAAAATTGGTCACTAACATCGTAGAGAATGATTGTGTAGAGATATAAGTGATGAAGTTAAATTAAACAAGGAAGACAATGCTAATTTAAACGTAGAAAGTAAGAACACCAGATTTATAGTGGTTCAGCGTAATTGCCTACGTCCACTTTTAGTTATCACTTTATTGATCTTCTTAATGATTGATTACAAATACAATTCGTAGATCAGATACTTGAATGAAGTTGCTAAGTAAAGAAGATGAGTTTGAAAAATGGCAGAGTCTCTCCAGTGTTCCCGAAAAAAGGTCCTTTTCACTGTGCCCCTGCCCCTCTATTTATAGACAAAGAGGGGTTGGACTTCCCAGGTGGGCTCGGCAGCCGAACACTCTGGCCCAAATACAGTGGTCGCCGTATGCCGAACCAGATAGGCCGAACACAATGTTGCCGAACCACATGCTCCTGGCCGAACGATCCTTTTGGCCGGTCGATGCTCCTGGCCGAACGATCCTTTTGGTCGGTCGATGCTCTCTGGTCGAACGTGCTTTCTGGTCGAACGATGCTTTCTGGCCGAACGATCCCTTTGGCCGAATGATCCCTTTGGCCGAACGTGCCCTCTGGCCGAACGATGTCTTCTGCCCGAATGATGCTCCTGGCCGAATGATCCTTTTGGCCGAACGATACTCTCTGGCCGAACGATGCTCTCTGGCCGAACGATCCTCTCTGGCCGAACGTGCCTTCTGGCCGAACGATGCTTTCTGGCCAAACGATCCCTCTGGCCGAACGATCCTCTCTGGCCGAACGCGCCTTCTGGCCGAACGCTTGTTAATGTCGTACAACCATGGATACCGAGTACTCTTAGATGCCGACTACTCCCGGATGCCGAGTACTCTTAGATGCCGAGTACTCCTGGATGCCGAGCACTAATTGCCTGGTCAAATCTCCAGGAAACACAGCCGTTCAACTTTTTGAAGCTCATCATCTTCCCCACTTCCTTTTTCGTTATGAAAACATTATATATATATATAAACAATAAAATTATAACTCTCGAAAACTGTTCATCCTCTCACTCTCTCGCCTCTCCATTTTCTTGCTTGCTCGTCTCTCTCCGGGTAAAAATTCATTTCTGCTTCGAGTACATTTTGTAATATAAGTTATATATATATTCACCTGTGCTCATTTTTTTTTCTCGAAGAGAACACAGCTCTTGCACGAGTTTTCACCGTCCATGACCCGAGTTTGACCCCAAGCTCGACCACCTCCGCCTTTAACCATCTCATCCCTCTCGAACCCACCCTCTCTCCGCTATGCTCCGCCAGCAAACAACGTCCACCGGCCTCCTTTATCCACCACCAGAACCTCACGCAGCCTAACCCACAACCCGCAGCCATCTACCTTCGACCTCACCATCTCCGCCGCGTCGCTCCGTCTATTCCACAGCTCGCAACCACTGAAAGCCATAACACACAACGCCACCATGCACGTGATAACCGAAGCAGCCTCTCCACCGTGTACACCGCTTCCACAAAACCCACAGCCGCTCCCCTCCTCTTTGATCACATCCACGAACCCAAGAGCAGCAACTTTCCTTTTATATAAAAAATGGTATATATATGTAATCTATTTGAGTATTATATAATATATTTAAAAAGGTGTGTGTATATATAGTTTATGTTTAAACAAAGATGCTCGTATACATGTTTGGATATATCTATGTTTGCATATATATATATATATATATATATATATATATACGCTGTCTCTTTTGTATATTGTTTTTGTTAAATATAAACTTATATATATTGTAGATATATTGGTCGGCTATATGTTGCCTATATTTATTTATATAAACTAACAGGTTATAGCATATATTGTTTAGATCTAAAGGCTTTTCCTTCCACCTATAACGTACTTATATATAGATTTGCTAGTATGCGTTTATGTTAGTATATATGTTTATATTTTGAAATTAATTTGCATAGTGTTTATACATATGTTGATAATAATATTGAATTTAGAGTGTCTTAAGTTTATGTTGGAAAAATATATATTGATCTTAAAAATAATACGTACGTAAGTTTATATATTTGTTATATACATTAGTATATATGAGTTATAAACTTTTATGTGCCTAAAATATACATCTACTAGTTTGATCAAGTCTGGTAAGAGCCTACTTGGGCTCATCTATTTCTCTCGTTTATATATATTTGTATGTATGACGTATGTATGTATTGGTAAAATATTTACTTGAGAATTTTATAGGGAACATATGCGTATTTTAATAAATATTAATTTCAATATAAATTATGAAGACTTTATTTTATATCAAGTTATACGCATTTTGTTAGAAACCTGTTTTATAATCCAAGTATATATTAATATTGGTTAGTTACATGCGTGAAATTCTCAGTCTATATACATCTAGTGGTTTATGTGATGTTTAAGGAATTTGTTTAAATTTATGTCAATATTTTAAAGTATTCTATTTAAACTTATGTTGATATTTTAAATAGATTTTTGTAATATATATATATATATATATTATATTGATTTAGAATTTCTGTCCGCATTGATTGTTTCCCATTGTCTAATTTGTTGCAGCGGTCTTCTAGCCCACCGCTGTTCGAATCCGCATTTCAGTAGTAGTTTTCTAGCTCTGTCAATTTTCCATGCTTATCCATGTCCGTTGATTTTCAATTTCCCGTTGTTCTCTAGCCTCGAAAGGTGAGCAATCACTCACGATTAACATCCTTATATTTAATAAATTTGATTTCACTTGAAACGATAATTGAAATATGCTGTTAAATTTGAATTGCTAGTTATTAAATTTTTAAATATGATATGCCATTATCTGCAATTGTTCACCTGTGATATATGACACCATATCCTGTTCTATATATGTTACTTAATTTATTACTGATGATATATACCTGTTGTTGATATGTTATATTATTTTCATATTTGTTCCCACTCTGCAAGTTCCCGGTTAGTTTAGAATTCCCTATGGGTTGAAATGATACATACCCAAACGATATTCTAGAATAGGGGAAAATCGTTATGGGTTGAAATGATAAACCCAAGCGATTGACATTGATTTTGAATTCTTGAGATTGCGGGTTGAAATGGTATATACCCACAGATATTTAAATTGCAAATTGAAATGATAAATATTCGTATCACTTGACCATAAGATAGAAAATTATATACGGACACCGTTGGTCTATATTTTGGAAATGATTTCCAAAGTTTGAAAGGAAATATATGGCTTTTAATAAATATTGTTTTTTAAAAATATAATATATAAATGTTATTTTTATATATGTCTAAATTTTTGATTTTTAAAATTATATGCTTAAGAAATTTTAAATTTATAAGTTAGTTTTGAAATATAATTTTTGAGATTTTACTTATAATTTTACTATTTTAAAATATATAAAAATAGATTTAATATAAAATAAATTTGATAATAAAATTTAATTTAATTGGTTTGTAATATGTATAAGTATTTATTTAAATTTATATTAATATTTTAAAAATAGATGTTGTATAACTTTAATAATAAAGGTTGGAAAGATAAATTAATGTTGACTTGGAATTTAAATTGGTTAATAATTGAATTTAAATAAGAATTGAATTGAACTTATTGACTTTGAGATTTTGAAAGATATGATTGATAACTTGATTTGATAAAAAGTGATTAAATGAATATTCTTAACTTTAAATAAAATTAAGACTGAATATTTAACATTGATTTAAATTTATAAATTGAGATTTTATTTAATTGTTATTAAAATGATTAAGTGAATATTTTCTGTAACAACCTGTAAATTTTCGATAATTTAATTTGTTAATTTAATGAATCTTGTTATTTAATATTGGAAGAAATAAAAAGTTGTAATGTAATAATGAAATTAATACTAAAATGAAATGTAACAAATGATAATTAAAGCTAATTATTAACAACTTGAATGAAATTCCAATTAATTGAAATAATGTAAATGTTATAACTTAGTTATAAATTGAATGTAAGTAAATAAATGTAAATGTTGTATAAACTTATGAATTAGTATATAATTAATGGTAATTGAATAAAATTGGTGTTATGTAAGTATTTATAACCTTTGTTTGAAAGAAACTAACTTATAATGTAATTAAAAGTTAATGGTAACAATTATTGTATATTACCTATTTATTTAGCCTGTTAATTTAAATTGGAAATAAATTTCAATAATTATAATTTAATATTATATGAATGTAAATTAAATTAATATTTGGGAAATAATGTTAATTTTATTCATAATATGATAATTGGTTGAATACAAAGAATGGAAATAAAGATTTATCAATTTATTGGAATTTAAATTATAATAATTGAATTAATTGCAATTAAATAAAATTAAATACTTAAATATTACGTTAATTGAAATTAAAATGAAATTGGGAAATATTAATGTGCTAAGAGATAAACCAATGTTAGTTATACTCTTATTGTAATAAAAGACTTGAATAACAAGGTTTAAAATTGTAACATCCCACTATTTTGGACCATTCAAATCGACAATAAATCCACACATGTCGGACTTGAATTGCTCAAAATATCAGATTGTTAAATTAAATTTGGCAAAACTCAACATATACAGTAAATAAATCAATCACAGAATCACAGACATAGAGTAATACAATAATACGCAGCGGAATAGATAAAATAGTAGTTCATGAAGCTACTATATAAACTTCAGAGTTAGAAATAAAATACAACAGAATATCTCTAATACAATGAAGTCTTCAGTACGAATAGATGACCTCTTTGAACAAATCAACTGGAAAGCTGAAGCTGAATCGATAGTTGGATCTCCAATTGAAGCTCCAAAATCCAAGGGTAAGTCTCAAATGCTGTATCACTCGGTCTGACCCGAGCGTAAAGCAAAACACAAAACACTCGAGTCAGGATGAACATTCTTATACTAATAAATCCAACTCAAGTGAAATATCAACTGAAATACAAGTAACTTAAAGGATGTTTGGGATAACCATCCTCTAAGGATCCGTGGAACTATCTACAATGTAGAAATATACACTATAACACCGTGGTCATTTCAATTTAATTCATACTTCAAAACCCAAATATCATTTCATTTCAAATATATCTATTTTCCAAAATAGTATATATATATTAAATGAATTAAAAAGTAAAGTATTTATAATTTCCTCAAGTCTCGCTAATCGATTCAAATCAACTTCAAATTCCAAATTCAAATTTATTCAAAGCATAATTCATCAATTTAATTCAGTTCTAAATATACCATTTATTTTTCAATATATTTCAAAGCTTTAATATTCAACATTTTCAAAGTTAGATTTAACAGTTTCATATATCTCTTGATTTAACTTCATTATTATTTAATCAGGGAATATTCACTTAATAGATTCAATATCATTTACTAGCCTTAAATTACATTTTTACTAAATATTTCCTTAAATTTTATTTAAACAATAAATATTCATTAAATTACTTATAAATCAAACCCAAGTTATAAATCATATCTTACATCTCAATTTCAATAAGTTTCTAATCGGTTTAATTAAATAAAATTCTTTATTGAATACAATTTCAACTAAATTCAAATTATCTTCCTAACCTTAACTTATTCAAATTTTTACCAAAATCTATGTTGAAATATAGATATAAGTACTTAACCATATTATATGTATTAAATCAATCTTAATTAAATTTAATATTATTATTAAATCAATATATATCATTACCATTTATATATAATAATTTAAGAATCAACATTTATTTAGCCCATATATTTCTTCCCAAATCCATAGAATTTATTTTCAAAATATTTATATATATATGGACCAACAGTGTCTGTATATATATCTATCATATGGTTAAGTGATACGGATATTTATCATTTTAATCCGTAATTTAAACATATACGGGTAGATATCATTTCAACCTGTAATCCCAATTTCAATTCAAATGAAAATCGTTTGGGTTTATCATTTCAACCCATAACGATTTTCTCCTATTCTAAAGTCCGTTCGGGTATGTATCATTTCAACCCATAGTGAATTCTAAACTACAGGGAACTTGCAGAGTGATAACAGATAATATAATAATATAAAACAGGCATATATCATCAATAACAATATAATATAAACAATAGGATATGGTGTCATATCCCACAGGTGAACAGTTACAGATAATAGCATATATAACAATTTAAATAACTGCATCAACATATTTCAATTGAAATCAAATTTAATAAATACAAGAACGTTAATCGTGAGTGATTGCTCACCTTTCGAGGCTAGAGAGGGTAGACAAAGAAATGAGCTACGAATCCAAGCACGAATTCCAAAGCAAGATAAGATTAATACGAATTTGATGGACGGAGCTGATATATATAGGAAAAATGGAAAATCAATCGGTTTGATAGGGACGGAAAAATATATATATACTATTATTATCATTATTATATAAAATCAACATTTGAATCAAGACAAATATATAAAATTTCAAATCAATGTTTAAATTTTTAAAACACTATAAAAAAAACATATTACCTTTCAAGGCCGCATGTGTTCTAAATCAAAGTATATATAAAATCAATAATAAAATTAAAAATGCAGACCACCATTTATCTATACACATGCAAACCAAATTTATTATTTACGCAGTTACAGAACAACATATGTATACGGTATATATATAACAATTTAACATATACCAAAATATTAATAACCGCATACTTCGAATAAATAAAACAATAGATTATTATTAATATATATAAATATATGTATGTGTAACGAACACTTAAAATATCAACAACTGTTGTATACATGTTCATACTTTTTAACAGAACAAATCAAAATAAAATAATATATAACTCTATTCTTAAACTTACCTTTATAAACTTTATAACTTACATCTTTATACGTTCAAAGAAAGAATCAAATATTTATTTTACCTATGAAAGCAACCAACAAACCAAACGTTTACGTTGTATGTTATATTTACAACAATATTGATTGTAAAATTAGTATTTATAGAATCAACTTAAATCCAAAATAGTATATAGGTAAGCTATTTATATATGCAACAACTACATGCATGGTACTCAAAATGTCTGTAGACGCAATACAAAAATATATATGCAGACCCATTATATACCCTACATTATAATATGTACCCATCAAAATATATGCAATACAAATTTTATATGTAGACCCAAATAAAAATAAATATAGGCACGTTACCTGAAAGGCTGAAATAACACTTAAACTGTTATATTATAAGTATACTAGTATTTTTATTTTTCTCGAACATATCAATACATACCTTTATACTTTCAACTAATATATACACTGAAGATGTTAAGACACACACACACACTTACAAATTTGTAAACCTCACCTTATGATCTGAAATCAAATACCAGTTTTAAACACATATTTTAAGATGGAATTTTTATATTTGTAAACGCTTATATTCAGAAGTCTAGTATATGTATATTCATAAAGTACACTTTATAAATACGCTCATAATTTGTACAAATATTTTAAAGCTACCCTATTCATACACATACCCGGTCACCATAATATATAAATGAACCCAAAGCTCCTACAGAACTTATATTTTTTTTAAAATCAAACATATAATAACAACTTAACACAAATACAATTCACAGCATATGCGAACTAACATTTTATACTAAAAAAAATCTAACAGATCATAGCACGAACATGCATACACTTACATATAAAAGAATGAAATTCAATCAGGGGAGAGGTGCGGCTGAAGGCGGTTCGAGCTCGGGACGACGTTGTAGGAGAAGAGAGAGGGGCAGAACAGAGAGGAAGGGCTGGAGGTGGAAGGGGATGAGTCAGCGTTGGCTAAGCAAGCTGCAGCTCGGGAGGCGGATCTCGTCGAGGTTGATGGGCTTCGGGTAGTCGAAGTTCGACGGCGGAAGGCGGGGATGGGTGATTGGATGTGTGCGTACCTTGGGTTGCACAAGGAAATGCAAAATTTCTTAGCAAAATGAAAAGGATCCGGGAAGGGAAGATGAAAGCTTGGTTATTTATGTAGAGAATGAGGAGAAAGAAAATGAGGCAGAGAAGGAAAAATGACAGCAGAGTATTTTTTCTCTTTGCCTAAATTGAAATGAAAACAACACCGGAAAGGTCACAGCTGTAATAAAATAAAAGAAGCAGATAGAAAAGGAAAAGTCCGCATAGTACAAGTCAGACGTTTTGAAAATAAAAGGGAAAGTACAATTATTTCATATTATCTCAAAAGCAAACGCCGAATGACAATGGACAGACAAAGAAACGGACCACTGAGTAATAAATTAAAATAGTGGATTGGTAACAGTTGTCCAATTGATTCAGCACAAGTCAAACAAGTAATTTATGAGTTGAATGGACAGTACGTTTCAAAATTTTGAAACCGACGAAAGAAATAAAGCCACAATTCATGGTACCTATATGACGTACCGTTCCATCATTTCCATCGTATATAGGACATCAAAACACAGAAATGAATATACCGTAGAGATCAGCGCGACGGGATGATCAAAACGGTATACAGATATCAGTGGTACGATTATCCGATCGAAAGTCGATAATCGGTACCAGAAATGTTGTTATTTTAATAGAACTAAGATAAACGGAGCAATAGAAGTCCAAATTTGGAAAAACGAAAGATGACGACTTACTCAGAAGAGGATTTAGAAATTTCTATAGAAAATTATTCAGGTTTTGAAATAAATTTATTATCATCAATTTTAACTGATTTAAATTGAAATGGAATTACACAATAAAATAAACTTCTGTATTTTCTGATGAAAATTTACCAATTGCTATGTTTTTAAAATACGTATCCCAAATATAACATTTTTATTTCAAAATTCAATTATTTAAAATTTCACCAAAAATTCAGTTAAATTTGTTAATAAAACCAATTAAAAATTTTGGGTCGTTACACTCTCCCCCACTCAAAACTTTTCGTCCCCGAAAAGGAAGGAGGTAGGGGAATAGAAACAACCAGGCAGAAAAGATAGATTAAAAAACAAGGATAAACAGTTAATTTAAAACTATATAAATTTTACTTGAAATATTTATTTGAAACTTCATTTGCAATTCAATTATCTTTAATACTTTAAAACCTTTCAAAACCTATCTTGTAAAATTTCCTGCTTCTCTTATAAATACCATTTATATGTTTAAATAACACCTTTATCAATATGAAAATGTTTGAAAACAATTATTTACATCATTACTTATATTTACAAAGAAGCCATTGATAACATTAAATCCATAATTCACAAATCTATTAATTTATCTCAAGATACTTTTCAAATATTATTAATAAATCAATAATCATTTACTTTAAATATGTTTTATTTAATTAATAACTTATAAAATGTTTATAACACTAAAATTTCTCTATTAAACCATGTAGTAAATAAATAAACAATATTTTAAAAAGGATATAGTCAATAAGGAAAAGAAGGTGGATTCGGAAAACAGGATATAGGTGAATAAATAAAGGTAAGCAGATAAGGTAGATTCAAAAGAATGGTATCGGGCACGAATAATTAATTCAAGCCATAAGAATTTCAATATCAAATATTAATATAGAATTCTTGTGACGACCGCCCATGACTCCTGCACTTAAACCTAGAGATAGTGCGCTGCAAAGTGTGCCAGGCAGCCATGGACGATTGTCAGGGTAAATTAAAAACAGCAGAATCTATCGTATTACTCACAGCGCATAGACAAAATACAATAGAATATATATAGAGAAGCTTCACAGAATAGAATGTCATCATATAAAACTACATAATAGTTGAATACAAGCATCTGAATAGTCAATACAACAAGCCTCACTACATATCACTCAGAGAATACAAAGCAGCGGAACATCCAGTACATATAGTAAGAAATAATATGCAATACACCAGCTCGTCTTCGATATCAGCACCGTGAAAAGCTAGAACAACACCTGTCACCTGCTACCTAGTCCGCCCGTCCCAAAATGGACGAACAGCCCAAGGCAATAAGAATTAAAACATAAAGCCTTGAGTCAGACAACAGTCTTAGTGAGCAGTAAATTAACTAACAACATACCAAAAGAGCATAAAGGAAAAGGAATAGGAATACAACCCTCCCACTCCAACCTCATTCTACAGTGATAGCCTCTAGACACACACTAAGCAGAAGCAAACATAGCAGAGCATACAATTTAAAGTAAAGCTATTATCACTCGAGTCAAGGGTGATGTTTTCCAAGCACAAACCCCCAAGGCCTAAACCAAGATCAGATAAGCACCCAGAAAATACCGCTCTTGAGGCCGAAAGATGATACAACCAAACATCCATGACTCTGGCTATCACTGTTATCTTTGCTTCGATATCACCGTTAATTGAATGACCGACACATTCTTTCAGCCGTCCGTCAAGGGCTAATGGAAACCCCGGTTCTAGACAGTACTCCGCACGTCGTCGCAGCCCGTGCCAAGGATTTTCGCAACTACCCAGGGTACTCGACCATCAATTCATTGTCGTTGGGATTTTCGCAACTGCCCAAACGTACCCTTGCTTTGAGTCTGCCAGAACCTTCAACAACGATGCTATCCAAGCCTCCTGGTCATCCTCCTCGACGACTATTTCCATACTAGCTCAAGCGCCTCTCGAGCATCCATTATCCTCAACTCGAATCATATCACCGAGTTACCAACGTGCTTGGAATGATCCCGTCTGGATTAGACCAAGACTATCTCATATCATACTTCGCTTCATCACATCCTCGCAAAGTCTCATCTCAAGATCATCATCATCGAATCTATGCATAAGAGCTTCATCACCCGCTACATATGCCACAAGCAGCTTTCCCAATTCAAGAGCCTTTCTCTTAGCTTTTGAATTATCTTCGGTCTAAATCAAATCATCAATCATCTAATTTATAGCAATCAATCAAGTCAAACATTAATCCAAGCAATCAAGCATTCAAATATGATCTATGTAGACAATTATCACTATAATGGCAATTTTGTAATTAAAGAGTCGAAAGTCAAATAAGCATGAAAACATGAGCAATGTCTCTATAATCTTGATGAATGAACTTGCATAGGTTAACATGTAGTAAAATAGTTGTCAAATCATCATGAACAATGGATCTATATGGATCTACACTTAGGATGAAGAAAATGCATGGAAATCACTATTTTAACACCAAATCGAGCCAACAATCCGATATACTCCTTTGGATCCGTGTGAGAGATAATCACCACTCACCAAATCACCTAAACAACCCCAAATCAACACGCTTCAGATCTGGACAGCAAAGGATCAAGCTTGATCTATCACGAATTCGCTTCAAATGAAGAAATCTCACTTCAAAGGATGAAGATCTTCAATCTAAGCTCTTGAATCTTCAATTTGATCTTCAACTTGGATGGATGGAAGCACTAGATTAGAGTGGAGAGAAGAAGTGAAGGAGTGTAGAAGTCGAGCTCTCAAAATGGCAGCACTTCGTCGCTTCGAAATCCGGATCCAAAAAAATGAAACCAACCCCCTTCTATTTATAGCTGAAACTTCCCTAGGTCGCTCGGAGTTAGGTCGTATACGACCTACAGAACCACGACCTACGACCTATAAACCCCACCGACCTAAAGCCTCTTCGACCTAACAACCTAAGTCCAAGCGCATTTACGACCTACCAGGCCAACCTATCTACGAGTTAAGACTTAGCAGTGCTTTCGACTTAACAATCCTCTTAGGTCGCTCACGACCTACCACCTTAAGTCTTCACGCGACCTAAAACACCACTCTCGCGACCTAACACTTAGACGCGACTTCTTAGCGACCTAACAATGCTATGACATAACTTCTCAGCGACCTAACACATAAGTGTTTCCTCGCGACCTAACAACTAATAGCCTAGCGACCTAACTACACCCAAGACATACGACCTAACTACTCCTACCTTAGGTCGCTGCCGACCTATCCTTCTTAGCTAGGATACGACCAATATTCACTAACTCGCTAGCAATGGCTATCTCTTAGGTCGCTAACAATTAGGTCGTTGACTACTAGTTTCCTTAGGTCGCTTTCCTATAGGTCGCCTAATCCTATAGGTCGCTCCAACCAACCTAGCACTTAACCAATTCACCTTCTTAGGTCATCTAGACGACCTAACTATGCTAACTCGGAACCACTAGGTCGCTCATCACTAGGTCGTTAACTACTGGGTTGTTAACTCGCTACTCCTATAGGTCGCTCCAAACTGTCCACGACCTAAACCACCCTACAACTTATCTTCTGAACGACCTAATACTTAGGTACGACTCAAGACAGTGCGACCTACCACTTAACCTGGCTACGACCTAACTTTGCTAACCCAACTACTAGGTCGCTGCCTCCTAACTCTTAGGTCGTTAACCACCTTAGGTCGCTCCAACACCCTACGTCCTAAGCTACCACGACATAACGACTTACGACCTGAAGCCCTTAAGTCGGTCATGACTTAAGACTTAACCAACTTCTACCAAAAATCTGAAACAACTTAAAAATGCTGAAAATTCCAGATTTTGACAAACTTTTCGATTCGTAGAAATACGGGTCGTTACATTCTCTCCCCCTTAGGAATTTCGTCCCCGAAATTCCTAGCAACAAAGCAATCAAAGACTATTCTGTACGCCTACCATCCATAGCAATCAACAAACCATGCATCCAATTCTAGCTTAGCGTACAGAATTCTAAAATTAGAACAAGTTACAATATCGCGAGATGACACGACACCTTAGGGCCATATCTTGAAGAGTTCAGGATGAGCTGCCTTCATCCTCTCTTCCTCCTCCCACGTACAGTCGTTATCATCATCACTCCATTGTATCTTGAGCAACCTTATTACCTTCCTCCTAAGCTGTTTCGTGTCGGTTTCCACAACACGAAGCGGCCTACGAGGTCTTCTATCAACTGGATCAACTTCGAAATCTTCATAGCTATCAGCAGAAACCACCGTTCTCGAGTTGTGCACATACTTCCGTAGATACGATACGTGAAAAACATTGTGCACACCCGACATCTTCTCTGGTAATTCCAGTCTATAGGCGAGCTTTCCAATTCACTCGATGATCGGGAATGGTCCAACAAATCTCGGAGTCAACTTCCCTTTCTTCCCGAATCGAATAACATTCTTCAGTGGAGAAATCTTCACAAAAACACTATCTCCTACGTCGAATTCCAAATCCTTTCGACGCTTATCGGCATAACTCTTCTGACGGTCTTGGGCTGCCTTCATTCATTGCCGAATGATCTCTATGCACTCCGTAGTCTGTCGAATCATCTCTGGCCCAAGCATCAGCTTCTCTCCAGTTTCTATCCAACACGTCGGAGAGTTACACGGTCTTCCATACAATGCCTCATACGGTGCCATACCAATGCTTGATTGGTAACTGTTGTTGTATGAAAACTCTACCAAATGAAGGTGATCTTCCCATGATCCTCCGAAGTCCAAAACACAAGCTCTAAGAAGACCTTCCAAAACTCGGTTGACTCCTCGGTCTGACCATCTGTTTGAGGGTGATAAGCTATACTCAAACACAACTCGGTTCCCTAGAAGCTCTTCCAAAATCCACTAGTGAACAATGGATCTCGATCGCTCACTATACTCTTCGGAATACCATGGAATCGTACTATCCACTTGACATACAACTCAGCCAACTTTGATGTAGTCCTAGTCGATCGAACAGGAATGAATCGTGCACTTTTAGTCAAACGATCTACAATGACCCAAATCCCTTCATTTCCCGTTCTGGTTCTAGGTAATCCATCGATAAAATCCATCGATACTTGCTCCCACTTCCACGTAGGAACTTCTAATGGCTGAAGCAATCCACTTGGCTTTTTCTGTTCGGCTTTTACCAACTGGCAGTTCATACACTTGGAAATAAAATTCCCAACATCCTTCTTCATACCTTCCCAGTAGTAGGTTCTCTTCATATCCCGATACATCTTATTTCCACCTGGATGAATTGTCAGCTTCGAGGATGACTTTCCTTTAGAACTTCATCTCTCAATCCATCTATATCGGGAACAACTAGTCGTCCTTGTTTTCGAAGCCAACCCTCTCGATCGACCTCGAATCCTTTATCCTTTTCTGGATCCAATCCAGATTCCAAATCACGGATAATCTTGACAATCTTATCATCACGCTTTTGACTCTCGCCAATCCTTTCCACAAGAGTAGGCCTTATTGATAAGTTTGCCAACATCTCAGGTTCCAATTCGCATCTAGGCCTGAAGTCAAATCCAGCTAAATACACGAGATTCTTCCATTCAGAAAACATGGCTCCTAGTCCTGCATGTCTTCGACTTAACGCATCTGCCACTGCGTTACCTTTTCCCGGAGTATAAGCTATACCAAAATCATATGATGCCAAAAACTCTAGCCAACGTTGTTGCCGAAGATTCAAATCCTTTTAGGAGAAAAGTTACTTCAACGACTTATGATCCGTAAACAACTCGAATCGAACTCCCAATAGATAATGTCTCCACATCTTTAGAGCAAAAACAATCGCCGCTAACTCCAAATCATGAGTCGGATAATTCCTTTAATGCGGCTTCAGTTGTCGACTTGCATACGCAACAACTTTATCCCTCTGCATCAGCACTGCTCCAAGTCCAGTACCACATGCGTCGGTGTAAACCACCATCTCATCATTCCCACTTGGAATAGTCAAAATAGGAGCACTCGTCAATCGTTCTTTCAGGATTCCAAAAGCTTGCTCAGACTTATCATCCCATCTGAACACTAGGTTCTTCTTTGTCAATCCTGTTAACGGTGCAGCCACCTTAGAGAAGTCCTTGATAAACCGTCGATAATATCCTGCTAATCCAAGAAAACTTCTCGCATCAGATGCATTCTTAGGTCTAACCCAATCCTGGATTGCTGCCACCTTAGCGGGATCAACCGCTATTCCATTTCCAGAAATCACATGGCCTAAGAACCTCACTTCCTTCTTCCAGAAGTGACACTTCGAAAACTTAGCCCTCAGCTGATGTTTCCGTAAGATCTCCAAAACAATGCGCAAGTGCGTCTTGTGCTCTTCTTCCGTTCTGGAATAATTCAGAATATCATCCACGAACACAAGTACAAACTTGTTCAACTGATCTCTGAACACTCTATTCATAATATCCACAAAATATGCTGGCGCGTTAGTCAATCCAAACGGCATTACCAGCCACTCAAAGAAACCGGATGGTGTCCTAAAAGCAGTCTTCGGCACACTATCCTTAGCCACTCTCAACTGGTGAAATCCCGTTGCCAAATCCATCTGAGAAAACACCTTAGCTTCGTGAAGCTGATCAAACAAGTCATCTATTCTCGGCAATGGATACTTGTTCTTCTTAGTCACCTTATTCAGCTCACGATAATCCACACACAACCTCAGCGATCCATCTGCTTTGGTTAAAAACACAACTGGTGCACCCCATTCGGACACACTACGCCGAATGAATCCTTTCTGCAAAAGATCATCAACTTGCACCCTCAACTCTTGTTGTTCCTTAGGCGCCATCCTCCTAAGAGGCATCACAACAGGTCTGGCTCCTTCAACTAGATCTATACGAAACTCGATCTCTCTATGCGGCGGCAACCCTTTGACTTCGTCAATGACATCCTCGAATCCATTAGCGATTGGCACTGATGACAGTCCATCCCGTGGAACAACCAGCGAATACATGAACCTCATGAAGACGCCTTCTTCATGCTTACATCGTATCACAACCTTTCGCCCTTCCACATTCTCGACTGTCACTTCCAACCTCTCGCAATTAACCTTCGCCGCATACTTCCTAAGCCAGTCCATACCCAAAATGATTCCGAACCCCGCAAAGTTCAGAACAAAGCAATCACAAACAAAAGAGCAATCATGACTCGATACAACTAGACCACGGCATATCATACACAAACAAGACGAACCCCCAACTGGATTAGTCACAACCAATGGCCTATCAACAATATCCGGTTCCAAACCCAACCGGCCTACAAGTTCACTACAAACAAACGAATTTGACGCCCCAGTATCAAACAAAACTCTAACTGGAACACCACATAGGAAAAGAGTACCTTGAACCACCACACTCTTCCCCTTCTCTTCAGTAGTAGGAGCTTTCGAAGACGACGGAACAGCTCCCAAAGCATAAGCTTGCACAATCTGCTTGTCCCTTCTCAGTTCTGGACAATTCTTCCTGAAATGCCCCGGCTTGTCACAGTTGTGGCACTTCGCCGGCGCTTTCGGATTCTTGCAATCCCTGGAGAGATGGCCTTTCTGCTGACAGTTGTAGCAGGTCACTTCGCCCTTCGGCTTCTTCTGGCCATACTTACCCTTCTGCTGTTGCTGCTTCCTCTTCTTGTTTCCACCCTGCTGGGGTTTAGACTCTTCCCTGGTCACAGCAACCACAGATCCTTCCTTAGGAAACAGACTTTCATGCCTGAGAGCCTTCTCCACAAGCTTCTCAAATGAATCGTCCAAATGATCCACCAACTGTCTCCCAAGATAACTGTCCAAGCCTGTCACAAACTTCTCATTCTTCTGATATGCAGATTCAATATATGACCGAGCATACTTGGACAAAGCTTCAAACTCAGAAACATACTCAAGAACTGGTCTTCCGAGCTCCACGAACTTCTTGAATAGAACAGACTTCTGAGCTGTAGAAATGAACTTAGCTTCAAATCTAGCTTGGAATTGCTCCCAAGTAATCTCTTCCTCCGCAGTATTGATGGTAATAGAGTTCCACCAATCAAAGGCTCTCCCTTGAAGCTGCCTCGATGCCAACTTCCTCTTAGTTGCATCATCGATTCCCAAATCACCAAAGATCCTTCTACAAGCATCCATCCACCTCTGGACCTCAATAGTTGATTCCGTTCCCAAGAAAACCTACCCTCCAAGAGCAGTATAGTCCTTACACAACTTAGCAAAATCCACCGGCTTTGGAGTTTGGACTTGAACTCCAACATCAACTGTTGTCCCCGAAACTGGTATCCTTCTCATGATCGAAGTCATCATAGCTTCGAACATAGCTGTGTAATCAGCAGTTCCTTCAGCAGCACAGCCTTCCCTAGCAGCTGGTCTCCCTCTTCGACTCATTCTCAATATCTATAAAAAGGAATGATTAGAACATCTTAGAGAAACAACTGCATAAAGGACTCAAACTCTACTAATCTACTATATTATATATAGTAGTCATCCATCAAAATTACAATTACGTCTCTCATACTTAGTTACGTCAGCGAGCGTTGGGTAAAATCGATTAACCAGAGCTCTGATACCAAATGTGACGACCACCCATGACTCCTGCACTTAAACCTAGAGATAGTGCGCTGCAAAGTGTGCCAGGCAACCATGGACGATTGTCAGGGTAAATTAAAAACAGCAGAATCTATCGTATTACTCACAGCGCATAGACAAAATACAATAGAATATATATAGAGAAGCTTCACAGAATAGAATGTCATCATATAAAACTTCATAATAGTTGAATACAAGCATTTGAATAGTCAATACAACAAGCCTCACTACATATCACTCAGAGAATACAAAGCAGCGGAACATCCAGTACATATAGTAAGAAATAAAATGCAATACACCAGCTCGTCTTCGATATCAGCACCGTGAAAAGCTAGAACAGCACCTGTCACCTGCTACCTAGTCTGCCCGTCCCAAAATGGACGAACAGCCCAAGGCAATAAGAATTAAAACATAAAGCCTTGAGTCAGACAACAGTCTTAGTGAGCAGTAAATTAACTAACAACATACCAAAAGAGCATACAGGAAAAGGAATAGGAATACAACCCTCCCACTCCAACCTCATTCTACAGTGATAGACCCCAGACACACACTAAGCAGAAGCAAACATAGCAGAGCATACAATTTAAAGTAAAGCTATTATTACTCGAGTCAAGGGCAATGTTTTCCAAGCACAAACCCCCAAGGCCTAAACCAAGATCAGATAAGCACCCAGAAAATACCGCTCTTGAGGACGAAAGACGATACAACCAAACATCCATGACTCTGGCTATCACTGTTATCTTTGCTTCGATATCACCGTTAATTGAATGACCGGCACATTCTTTCAGCCGTCCGTCAAGGGCTAATGGAAACCTCGGTTCTAGACAGTACTCTGCACGTCGTCGCAGCCCGTGCCAAGGATTTTCGCAACTACCCAGGGTACTCGACCATCAATTCATTGTCGTTGGGATTTTCGCAACTGCCCAAACGTACCCTTGCTTTAAGTCTGCTAGAACCTTCAACAACGATGCTATCCAAGCCTCCTGGTCATCCTCCTCGACGACTATTTCCATACTAGCTCAAGCGCCTCTCGAGCATCCATTATCCTCAACTCGAATCATATCACCGAGTTACCAACGTGCTTGGAATGATCCCGTCTGGATTAGACCAAGACTATCTCATATCATACTTCGCTTCATCACATCCTCGCAAAGTCTCATCTCAACATCATCATCATCATCGAATCTATGCATAAGAGCTTCATCACCCGCTACATATGCCACAAGCAGCTTTCCCAATTCAAGAGCCTTTCTCTTAGCTTTTGAATCATCTTCGGTCTAAATCAAATCATCAATCATCTAATTTATAGCAATCAATCAAGTCAAACATTAATCCAAGCAATCAAGCATTCAAATATGATCTATGTAGAAAATTATCACTATAATGGCAATTTTGTAATTAAAGAGTCGAAAGTCAAATAAGCATGAAAACATGAGCAATGTCTCTATAATCTTGATGAATGAACTTGCATAGGTTAACATGTAGTAAAATAGTTGTCAAATCATCATGAACAATGGATCTATATGGATCTACACTTAGGATGAAGAAAATGCATGGAAATCACTATTTTAACACCAAATCGAGCCAACAATCCAATATACTCCTTTGGATCCGTGTGAGAGATAATCACCACTCACCAAATCACCTAAACAACCCCAAATCAACACGCTTCAGATCTGGACAGCAAAGGATCAAGCTTGATCTATCACGAATTCGCTTCAAATGAAGAAATCTCACTTCAAAGGATGAAGATCTTCAATCTAAGCTCTTGAATCTTCAATTTGATCTTCAACTTGGATGGATGGAAGCACTAGATTAGAGTGGAGAGAAGAAGTGAAGGAGTGTAGAAGTCGAGCTCTCAAAATGGCAGCACTTTGTCGCTTCGAAATCCGGATCCAAAAAAATGAAACCAACCCCCTTCTATTTATAGCTGAAACTTCCCTAGGTCGCTCGGAGTTAGGTCGTATACGACCTACAGAGCCACGACCTACGACCTATAAACCCCACCGACCTAAAGCCACTTCGACCTAACAACCTAAGTCCAAGCGCATTTATGACCTACCAGGCCAACCTATCTACGAGTTAAGACTTAGCAGCGCTTTCGACTTAACAATCCTCTTAGGTCACTCACGACCTACCACCTTAAGTCTTCACGCGACCTAAAACACCACTCTCGCGACCTAACACTTAGACGCGACTTCTTAGCGACCTAACAATGCTATGACATAACTTCTCAACGACCTAACACATAAGTGTTTCCTCGCGACCTAACAACTAATAGCCTAGCGACCTAACTACACCCAAGACATACGACCTAACTACTCCTACCTTAGGTCGCTGCCGACCTATCCTTCTTAGCTAGGATACGACCAATATTCACTAACTCGCTAGCAATGGCTATCTCTTAGGTCGCTAACAATTAGGTCGTTGACTACTAGTTTCCTTAGGTCGCTTTCCTATAGGTCGCCTAATCCTATAGGTCGCTCCAACCAACCTAGCACTTAACCAATTCACCTTCTTAGGTCATCTAGACGACCTAACTATGCTAACTCGGAACCACTAGGTCGCTCATCACTAGGTCGTTAACTACTGGGTTGTTAACTCGCTACTCCTATAGGTCGCTCCAAACTGTCCACAACCCAAACCACCCTACAACTTATCTTCTGAACGACCTAATACTTAGGTACGACTCAAGACAGTGCGACCTACCACTTAACCTAGCTACGACCTAACTTTGCTAACCCAACTACTAGGTCGCTGCCTCCTAACTCTTAGGTCGTTAACCACCTTAGGTCGCTCCAACACCCTACGTCCTAAGCTACCACGACATAACGACTTACGACCTGAAGCCCTTAAGTCGGTCACGACTTAAGACTTAACCAACTTCTACCAAAAATCTGAAACAACTTAAAAATGCTGAAAATTCCAGATTTTGACAAACTTTTCGATCCGTAGAAATACGGGTCGTTACAATTCCTTTGTTGAAAATACCTTTATAATAAAATACTTTTATAACTCGATGTTTCAACAAGTTTATCCTTGTTCCTGTAGACTATGGTAGTGCGTTGATCAGGCGCAAAACTAGAATTCTCCAGGTACTTAGTAGACCTGTTTCAACACCTAGTGAAATTACTGGAAAACGTTTAAAATCAGATATGGAAAGTACAATCCAAACAAAAAAACAAACAAATCATGGATCGCAGATACACAATGGTTACGCCTGGGTCCCCCAGGAAACATCCGTACCTTTTAAGCATTCACTGCCTTGCGAATTTCGCCATGATAACAAAACTGTGGACCGCATGATACATAACAATGGTTACGCCTAGATCCCCCAGGAAACATCCATACCTCTTAAGCAATCTCTACCTTGCGGATTACGCCACTAACACGACCATAGATCGCAGATACACAATGGTTACGCCTGGATCCCCCAGGAAACATCCGTACCTTTTAAGCAATCACTGCCTTGCGAATTACGCTATGCAGTCGAGTTCGTAAGATGACGCAGCGGATATTACAAAACAATGCAGATCGTTGAATGTAGCAATCGGTGGAATGGAAGATACTGAAATGCCCAAATTCGTTGATCCGAAGATACCGAATTCTAGCTATCCCGAACTCGTTGATCGCGCACGATACCTGGTTCAAAGATCTTCAATTCTTCAAGCGTTGATCAAGCGCACTTGATTCCGCGAATCGGCTTCTACAATCGTTGAATCGAGCGCACTCGATTCACCGAAAGAGGAGATAGGAGATTACACTCAACTACCAATTTGGAATGAAAGCACAAAGCAATCAAAAGAGAATTTTATTCAAAAATCAACAACCTTTACAAATGACCATACACTTGCTATTTATAGCTTTACAACTCAACACGCAAAACTTCAAAAAAATACAAGTACTTAGGTCGGAAACGACCTACGACCTAACATGGCGCGACCTAAGAACAGACATGACTTAGTATAGGTCGGCAGCGACCTAACAGTTCATATTACAATGCAACCATACAAGACAAACATACGACTTAAGAACTATACAATCACACGACATACATTTGTGTCCATCAGCGACCTAAGGAAGCAACGGTAGAGATCACTGCGGCATAAGAATCAACAATCTCCAGAGCTTTGCGACTTAAGGACTTTGCGGTATCCCAACCCAACGACTTAAGGAAATCAATGGCATCCAGAGCTTTGCGACCTAAGAATGAACGGCATCCCTTCGTCTGCGACCTAACAGAAGCGGCTTCAGAAATTCTTCACGACCTAAGTCTCCCCGACCTAAGACTTTGCGACCTAAGCTTTCGCAACCTAACTTAGCTCGTTCCGTTTCCTTTGCGACCTAACATAGGTCATAACTCGTTAGGTCGTATCACCTTTCTCTTCAGACTGTTAGGTCGTTGGTGCGACTAAGGATTCGTTAGGTCGCTCGCGACCTAATACTTCAGCTCCCCGCCAATCTTCACGCCCTGCTAACTCGTTAGTCTCTTTGTTAGCTCGTAGTACTTCGCTAGGTCGTTGCCGGTCTTCAGTAGGTCGTTTATACGACCTAAAGGTCTTGTTAGGTCGTTCGCGACCTGGCCCTTTACCAGTTTGTGCTTCAACAACCAGTAACGACTTAGAGGTTTCGTTAGGTCGTATGCGACCTAACTCTTCATCCTTCTGAGCATCCTTCTGGGCTGCATCATCCTTCCCAGGTTGAGAAAAATTCGACCTCGAATTTGTACTCTCTTCCTCCATAACAAATTCATCCCCGTGATATGGTACGAGATGTTTGACATTGAACACGTCAGACGTATACACATCATCTGGTAGTTTCAATTTGTAAGCATTTTCATTAATTCGCTTCACAACTTCCACCGGACCAATTTTCCGTGCTTTCAATTTATTGTAAGCGCCTACTGGAAAACGATCTTTCGTTAACACTGCATAAACCATATCTCCTTCGTTAAACTCAACATTCCTTCGCTTCAAGTCTGCAGATCGTTTATATTTCTCATTTGCTTTCTCCAATCATTCTTGAACGATTTTATGACATTCTGCTAACCCCTCAACAAAATCAGCAGCTTTCTTAACTGTCTTCTTTGATTGTGGCACTACCGTCAAATCCAACGGTCCCTTCGGTAAGCTCGAATAAACAATCTGGAATGGACTGAACCCAGTACTTCGATTCACAGCATGATTATGGGCAAACTCTGCCTGGCATAACTTCACATCCCAACTCTTCAAATTATCTTGAACAAGACACCTCAACAAGTTTCCCAACGATCTGTTTACAACCTCGGTCTGTCCTTCCGTTTGCGGGTGATATGCACTACTAAATTTCAGCTTCGTTCCCACCATTTTCCACAAACTCAACCAAAAGTGACTCAGAAATCGAGTATCTCTATCCGACACAATAGATTCTGGCAATCCATGAAGTCGATAGATCTCCTTGAAAAACAATTGAGCAACATGAACAGCATCCGCCGTCTTCTTACAAGCAATAAAATGTGCCATCTTCGAAAATCTATCCACCACCACATATATGGAATCGTTACCACGCTGTGTCCTCGGTAATCCCAACACGAAGTCCATACTCACATCAACCCATGGTTTAACTGGTACAGGTAATGGCATATATAAACCAGCATTAGTCGCAGTTCCTTTCGAAACCTGACAAATATGACAACGCTCCACAAACCTTTCCACCTCTTTCCTCATTGATGGCCAAAAGTAGGATTGTGAAATCAACTGTAAGGTACGGTCTCTCCCAACATGTCCCTCTTCGTGTAACTCCTTGATAATCTTCATTGTCATACTACCCTCCGGTATGCACAATCGACTTCCTTTAAAAAGAAAACCGTGAACCAACATAAACTCATCAGTCTTCCCTTCATTGTCCCCTTCAACAAATTTCTTAAAATAAGAGTCTTCTGCAATCTGTTTCGGCAATAATTCAAAACCTGTCACTTCAACTTTCAGTGTAGTCAACAAATGACTCCTTCTACTCAAAGCATCAGCCACTCGATTCGTCACCCCTGACTTGTGTTTAACAACAAAAGTAAACTGCTGCAGATATGCAATCCACGATGCATGTCTCGCTGAAATCTTATCTTGTCCTTGTAAATGCTTAAATGCTTCATGATCAGTATACAGAACAAACTCTTTCTGAAATAGTTAATGTCTCTAGTGTTTAATAGCTTGCACAATAGCATAGAATTCCACATCATATGTACTGTATCGCATCTTCGCTCCTGACAACTTCTCACTGAAATATGCAATTGGACGCCCCTTCTGACTCAACACCCCTCCAATCCCAACCTTGGATGCATCAGTATGTAGTTCAAACACTAACTGAAAATCTGGTAATACTAGAATAGGTGCAGATGTCAGCAACTCCTTGATCTTCTCAAAAGCACTCCCTGCTTCCTCTGTCCATGCAAACTGTTTACCTTTCATGCAATCTGTAACAGGCGCCATCACACTACTAAAGTGTGGAATAAATCTTCGATAAAATGAAGCCAACCCGTGAAAACTACGAACTTCCGTTATCGTCTTGGGCTGTGGCCAATCTCTGATTGCCTCAACTTTACTTTGGTCCACCTGTATACCTTCCTTCGATACAGCATATCCCAGAAATAAAACACTATGCGTCATGAACACGCATTTCTTCGTTGCAGCATAGAATTGTTCTTGTCGCAATACCATCAGCACTTCTCTAAGATGATTCAAATGTTCCTCTGGACTCCCACTGTAAATCAGAATATCATCAAAATACACCACCACAAATTTCCCAATGAACGGTCGAAAAATCTGAGTCATCACCCTCATAAAAGTACTCGGTGCATTGGATAAACCTAATGGCATGACCAACCATTCGTATAGACCCTCCCTGGTTTTAAAAGCAGTTTTCCACTCATCTCCTGGTCTGATACGAATTTGATGATAACCGCTCTTCAAATCAATCTTCGAAAATATAGTAGCTCCGCTTATTTGATCTAACAAGTCATCCAACCTCGGCATTGGAAATCTATATCTCACAGTAATCTTATTCAATGCTCGACTGTCAGTGCACATCCTCCACGTTCCATCCTTTTTGGGTACCAATAAAGCTGGTACAGCACAAGGACTTAAACTCTCCTACACACGCCCCTGCTCAAGCAATTCCTCTACCTGCCTCCGCAACTCTTCATGTTCCTTCGGACTCATTCGATAATGTGGTCTGTGTGGCAAAACAACACCTGGAACAAGATCTATCTGATGTTGGATATCTCTCAACGGTGGCAACTCCGTTGGTAACTCCTCTGGAAATACATCGTCAAATTCTTTCAGTACTGGTTTTACTTCTTCTGGGATTTCAACCACTTCCTGACTCTCCCGTCCAATCAACAAAAACACTTCAGGTTCCTCCTCTACTTCCTTCACAAACTCCTTCAAAGATAACAAAGTTTTGATCTCTTCAATCTCCTCCAGCTTGTTTTCCTCCTGTTGTCGCTTCTTTGGAACTAGAGTAATCTTTGTGCCTTCAAACATGAAACTGTAACTGTTGGTCCGTCCGTCATGCTGCACAGCTCGATCATACTGCCACGGTCTCCCCAGCAACAAATGACAAACGTCCATATCTACGACATCACACCAGATTTCATCTTTGTATTTCTTCCCAATTGATAACTTCACACAAGCTCTACGCCCAACTTTCACTTCACCACCCTTCCTTAACCAAGCTAACTTGTACGGTTTAGGATGTTTCTCGGTTTTCAACTCCAACTTCTTCACCGCTTCTGTAGAGATAATATTATCACAACTCCCAGCATCAATAACAAATTTACAAACTCTTCCCAGAATAGTGCATGTAGATTGAAAGATATTGTTCCTCAACCAACTACTTTCCTCCTCTTGCTTCGGTGTTAAACAACTTCTCCTCATCATCAATGCATACCCGTCATCTCCTGACAGCAAGTCTTCCTCCTCAACTGGTAAAGAATTAGAGCATTCAGCTTCTTCATCCTCATCCTCAACCTCAGCTATCATAGCTCTCTTCTTCGGCTTTGGACATTCATTACTTTTGTGACCCAATTCTTGACAATTGTAACATTTGAAACCGTTGTTAACCTTTGTCTTCTCAGCCTCCTTCACTACTGGTCTACTGATAGGTTTAGAAATATTAGAACTTCCACCAACACCCTTCACTTGATTGTTAGAATTAGTAAACACACCACTTTCCCGTCGTCCCTGTTTCTCCCAAGCCAACGCTTTTTGATGTGCTTCTGCTATAGATCTAGGATCAAACATGTTAACCATATCTTGAATCTGCATTCGCAATCCTCCAACAAATCTGGCTGTTAACTGTTCTTCCTTCTCCATAATATCATTTCGAGCAATCAGTTGGTAAAATTCATCAGCATAGTCATTAACTGTCTTCGTGCCCTGCCTCAAGTTCTGCAAACGTTGATACATCAAAGATTGATAATTGTATGGTAAGAACGTTGCTTTCATCATTTTCTTCATCTTTTCCCAAGATTCAACTTTTGACTTTCCCATCCGATCACATGTAAGCTTGGTTTGTTGCCACCATGCCAAAGCTCTACTCCTTAACCTCGTAGCAACCAAGTTCACTCTACGATGTTCTGGAACTTCTTTGAAGTCAAAAATCTCCTCGACATTAGCTATCCAATCTAGAAACTCCTCCGCTTGCATACCACCTTTGAATTCAGGAATTTCAGTCTTCATCCCCGACTCCCACTTGTGATCATACTCAGAGTAATTTCTTCCTTGTCCTCGTCCTTGCCCTTGAACACTACCACCTTCATACTCCTCTTCAAAATCAGATGTATATCGTTGTCTATCTCGTCCACCCACATCTCTACTACCATTACGTCTTCCACCTTCATCCCTTCTATCTACATTCCTCCGTTCTCGATCATTAACGTTCCTTCCACGTCCTTGATCATTTTCAACACTTCTGTCTCGATTGGAATGTGGCGAGACTCTACTACCCCCATGGTTAGATTCAGGTGGAATCCTTCCCCGATTTTGATTCATCTCCGTCATAAGCTTCTCCAACCGGCCAATTCCTTCGTTAAGCTTTTCACTAAAATTCTCATTGATTCTTTGCTCCATCTCATCAGCCTCTTCTCTTCGATACAAAGCTTCTACGTTTTGATGTCTATTGGCTCTTCTTGGCGGCATACTTGAAAAACTTCACAAAACTTCAACACTTCAAAATTCAAACACAATTCGGACTTTGATCCAAAATGAAACGGATCGAAAACTTCCACTTTGTAGCAAATCGCGATGAACACGATGGACAAAGTTTCGGCCTCCAATTCAAATCCGATCAAACAACTTCAATGCAAGTCGAACACTTCTACTTGCTCATGGCTCACTCTTCAAGCTTCTCGGCCAAACTTCAAAATGATTAGGCTCCAAGTCTCGATCTAGCTATGATTGGCTAGAACAAGCTCCGATACCAAAACTGATGCAGCGGATATTACAAAACAATGCAGATCGTTGAATGTAGCAATCGGTGGAATGGAAGATACTGAAATGCCCAAATTCGTTGATCCGAAGATACCGAATTCTAGCTATCCCGAACTCGTTGACCGCGCATGATACCGGGTTCAAAGATCTTCAATTCTTCAAGCGTTGATCAAGCGCACTTGATTCCGCGAATCGGCTTCTACAATCGTTGAATCGAGCGCACTCGATTAACCGAAAGAGGAGATAGGAGATTACACTCAACTACCAATTTGGAATGAAAGCACAAAGCAATCAAAAGAGAATTTTATTCAAAAATCAACAACCTTTACAAATGACCATACACTTGCTATTTATAGCTTTACAACTCAACACGCAAAACTTCAAAAAAATACAAGTACTTAGGTCGGAAACGACCTACGACCTAACATGGCGCGACCTAAGAACAGACATGACTTAGTATAGGTCGGCAGCGACCTAACAGTTCATATTACAATGCAACCAACATACAAGACAAACATACGACTTAAGAACTATACAATCACACGACATACATTTGTGTCCATCAACGACCTAAGGAAGCAACGGTAGAGATCACTGCGGCATAAGAATCAACAATCTCCAGAGCTTTGCGACTTAAGGACTTTGCGGTATCCCAACCCAACGACTTAAGGAAATCAATGGCATCCAGAGCTTTGCGACCTAAGAATGAACGACATCCCTTCGTCTGCGACCTAACAGAAGCGGCTTCAGAAATTCTTCACGACCTAAGTCTCCCCGACCTAAGACTTTGCGACCTAAGCTTTCGCGACCTAACTTAGCTCGTTCCGTTTCCTTGCGACCTAACATAGGTCATAACTCGTTAGGTCGTATCACCTTTCTCTTCAGACTGTTAGGTCGTTGGTGCGACTTAAAGGATTCGTTAGGTCGCTCGCGACCTAATACTTCAGCTCCCCGCCAATCTTCACGCCCTGCTAACTCGTTAGTCTCTTTGTTAGCTCGTAGTACTTCGCTAGGTCGTTGCCGGTCTTCAGTAGGTCGTTGATACGACCTAAAGGTCTTGTTAGGTCATTCGCGACCTAGCCCTTTACCAGTTTGTGCTTCAACAACCAGTAACGACTTAGAGGTTTCGTTAGGTCGTATGCGACCTAACTCTTCATCCTTCTGAGCATCCTTCTGGGCTGCATCATAAGACCATGGGTAATGCCATGGAATTCGAAGGACAATCGAGTATCATATCCGGAAAACCAAAAATCAGAGAGAATAATATCGATAGAATGAATCCAAGATGTGGCCACAAATCGGATATCAAGCAGAAGGCACTTTCCATATCTTTACTTCGAAAATATGTATCATATAGTACCTTTCAAATTAATTTCAAATATCATACTTATATAAAGTCCATTATATATAAGATTTCATTTTCAAATCAAATACTTTTCAAAATCAATAGTATATCAAATCACACTTATATAGACTTCAATTATATAAGATTTCACTTTTCAAATTGAGTACCTTTTCAAATCCAGCTTTCGAATCAACATCATACTTATACAGACCAAATTTTTTTATATAAGTTCGATAACTCCCAAATCAAGTTTTTAGTAATACAAGGTTCTCAATTTCAATTTGTTTCAATATCAATGTATTTTTCAAAATCATATACGCTTTCACCAAATTATTCTTCCAAGTCAAATATCTTTAGTTCCAAAGTTTCCAAAATAATAAATTTAGGAAATAAATCCAGATTTCCAAATCAATATAATTAAGTCAAACAATTCATTTCCAAAATCAATGGTTTTCAAAATCATCTTATATTTACATAAGGTCCATCTTATATCAGGATCAAAATTTCAAAAATAAATTTCGCTGTACGAAGAGCTATATGGGATTGAACATCTTTGCTTACTAAAAGTTTTGAATTTAGAATAGTTTTGTATATAACATAGTTTGAAAAATAGTTTTTTAAATAATTTGTAAATAAAATAGTTTAAAATAGTTCGTTTTAAGAAGAATAAAAGAAAAATAGTTTTGAAAAATGGTTTTAAATTGATAGTAGTTTTTCATAAAAGAAAAATTCCAGTTAAATTACAAAGATATCCAACCCAACAACTTTCCATTTCAGCGTCAAGTATATCAATGATATTAGGATATAAGATGTACGTATGTCATCATTTCGCAAAATCACATTCGATCGCTCGCTCGATCACACAAGTTCGCTTTCGAACTAGTATTGTCCATTCGACTTCCCTAATGCGGATTTCGATATGGTTTCTCGACTAGAAGCCATCAGTCTCCTTGCATAGCCATATACTATGATAGAGAATTCTAGAATAAAGCCCAAAATCCATATCAAATATTCGCCATCAAGAATCAAATGAAAAATCCTAACACGAAATGGTGTAATTCAACTCGAACTTGTGTACTCAAACTTGGATCGATTCAATTATGCGAATAAAACAGCATACGTACAACTTGTGTATATAGTTTCATGGAAAAATTTCAAAACATTTCAAATCAAATTTTCATATTAGAAAAATTCAAAATAGCCTTATTCATTTACTTAACAAAACAGTTTCAACTTATTTAAATCATTACTACATACTTTATACTTTTCAAAATTACTTAGCTTTGAAAAGTTAACCTTGATTTGGAAGTGCTCGAACCTTCAAAATAGTCAAAGAAATCATATTTCAATCCAAGAGTTGGAAATCACCAACAAATCAGTAAATCAATTCCAAAAGAAAGGGTTATATCAAATCAAATCCAAAACTCGAGGACTGAACACCGGCTTACTTCAAATCATTTCAAATACATATACATATATTCTTCGAATATCAAATCATACTTCGAACTTTGAAATCAAAATTTGTTTCATAAAATCACTCGCATAGCAAAGCTACTGAAGTGGCCTATCCCCCACTCTGAAACTCGAAAATCAATGTCGATGATGCGTGCACTCATCACCGAAATTATTTTCCAGCGACATAAGTGAGTTCTGGACTACTTTTTTTTCAAACTTCTTTTGAATTTTCTTCGAAATCATTCGAAACTCATTAAAATCTTTTGAAACATTTCTTATTCGGGAGAAAAAAAATACTTTTAAATCATATTATTATTATATATTTCAAAATCTTAAAACCTGTAACGACCCGTATTTTTACGGATCGAAAAGTTTGTCAAAATCTAGAATTTTAGCATTTTTGAGCCATTTCAGATTTTAGGCAAATTTTTCCTAAGTCCTAAGTCGTTCACGACTTAGCATAAGTCGTATACGACTTAGGAGATGGGAGTGACCCAGGGCTTGGAGATAGGTTGTTTGTACGACCTAAGGAGATAAGTCGTAGCTGGGCTAAGTTAGCAGGTCGAAGTTAACTCGGCAAGTATTAAGTCGTAGGTTGTAAGTCGTTGCCGAGTTAAGGGATAGACAACCTAAGTAAGTGACCGACCTAGGGATTTACGACATAAGAGCTGACCGAGTTAAGTGATAAGTCGTCTAACCAGTTAAGTCGTATCCTTTAAGTCATAGCCTAGATTGAGTCGTGGTCGTGTTAAGGAGTGCTGTGTTAAGTCACTGTTTTAAGTCATAGACGACTTAGTAGTTGAGTCGTATACCCAGTTAGGTCGTAACCGACTTAGGGGTTAACTGCTGAGTTGTTAGGAGATAGGCACACGCATTAAGTCGTAGACTGAGGGTTTTTGTTAAGTCGTAAGTCGTGAACGACTTATGAAGGCAGACGACTTAGGTGTTTGTTGTTAAGTCGTAGAGTAGCTGAAGTCTTTAAGTCGTAGCCTACCTGTTAAGTCGCGAAGCACTAAGTCGTAGATGGGTTGGCCTGGTAAGTCGTAAGTTGGTGGGTGCTTAGGTCGTAAGTCGGAGACGACTTAAGGAGATAGCCAAATTTCGACTTAAGGAATTTCTGCTATAAATAGAGGGGGTTGTTCTCACTTTTTGGGATCCGGATTTTGAAGCGACGAAGTGCTGCCATTTTCAGAGCTCGACTTCTACACTTCTTCACTTCTTTTCTCTACTCTAATCTAGTGCTTCCATCCATCCAAGTTGACGATCAAATTGAAGATTCAAGAGCATAGATTGAAGATCTTCATCTTTTCAAGAGAGATTTCTTCGTTTGAAGCGGATTCGTGATAGATCAAGCTTGATCCTTCGCTGTCCAGATCTGAAGCGTGTTGATTTGAGGTTGTTTAGGTGATTTGGTGAGTGGTGATTATCTCTCACATGGATCCAAAGGAGTAGATCGGATTGTTGGCTCGATTTGGTGTTAAAATAGTGATTTTCATGCATTTTCTTCATCCTAAGTGTAGATCCATGTAGATCCATTGTTCATGATGATGTTACATCCATTTTATCATATGTTAACCTATGCAAGTTCATTCATCAAGTTTGTAGGGATATAATTCATGTTTTCATGCTTATTGGACTTTCAACTCTTTAATTACGAAAATGCCATTATTGTGATAATTGTCTATTTAGATCTTGTTTGAATGTTTGAGTGCTTGGATTAATGTTTGATTTGATTGATTGCTATGAATTAGATGATTGATGGTTTGATTTAGACCAAAGGTGATTCAAAAGCTAAGGGAAAGGCTCTTGAATTGGGAAAGCTGCTCGTGGCATATGTAGCGGGATGAAGAAGCTCTTATGCATAGATTTGACGATGTGATGTTGAGATGAGGCTTTGCGAGGAATGTAATGAAGCGAGGCATCATGTGATGAAGACTTGGTCTAATCCAGACGGGATCATTCCAAGCATGTTGATAACTCGGTGATATGATTCGAGTTGAGGATAATGAATGGATATGAGAATAGTCGTCGAGGAGGATGACTAGGAGGCTTGGATAGCATCGTTGTTGAAGGTTCTAGCATGCTCTAAGCAAGAGTACGTTTGGGCAGATTCGATAGTCCCAACGACTAACCGTTGATGGTCGAGTACTCTGGGCAGATTCGATAGTCCTAGGCACGGGCTGCGACGACGTGCGGGAGTTATGTCTAGAACCGGGGTTTCCATTAGCCCTTGACGGACGGCTGAAAGAATGTGTTGGTCATTCAATTAACGGTGATATCGAAGCAATGATAACAGTGATAGCCAGAGTCATGGATGTTTGGTTGTATCGTCATTCGGACCCAAGAGCGGTATTTTCTGGGTGCTTATCTGACTTAGGCCTTGGTACTTGGAAAACATCGCCCTTGACTCGAATGATTATTACTTTACTTTAAATTGTATGCTCTGCTATGTTGCTTCTGCTTAGTGTGTGTCTGGGGCTATCACTGTAGAAAGAGGTGGAGTGGGAGGGTTGTATTCCTATTCCTTTTCCTTTATGCTCTTTTGGTATGTTGTTAGTTAATTTACTGCTCACTAAGACTGTTGTCTGACTCAAGGCTTTATGTTTTAAATCTTATTGCCTTGGGTTGTTCGTCCATTTTGGGACGGGCAGACTAGGTAGCAGGTGACAGGTGCTGTTCTCTTCTCACGATGCAGATATCGAAGACGAGCTAGAGGGTTGCATATTATCTTCTTATGTACTGGATGTTCCGCTGTTTTGTATTCTCTGAGAGATATGTAGTGAGGCTTGATGTATTGACTATTTGGATGTTTGTATTCAACTATTATGGAGTTTTATATGATGGCATTTTGTTCTGTAAAGCTTCATTATACATATGTTCTATTGTATTTTGTCCATGCGCTGTGAGTAATACGATAGATTCTATTGTTTTAATTTACCCTGACAATCGTCCATGGTCGCCTGGCACACTTTACAGCGCACTTTCTCTAGATTCGGTGCAGGGGTCATGGGCGGTCGTCACATTTGGTATCAGAGCATTGGTTAATCGATTTTGCCCAACGCTCGCTGACGTAACTACGTATGAGAGACGTAATTGTATTTTGATGGATGAATACTATATATAATATAGTAGTTTAGTTGAGTTTGAGTCCTTTATGCAGTTGTTTCTCTAGATGTTCTATTCATTCCTTTTTATAGATATTGAGAATGAGTCGAAGAGGGAGACCAGCTGCTAGGGAAGGCCGTGCTTCTGAGGGGACTGCTGATTATGCAGCCATGTTCGAAGCTATGATGACTTCGATCATGAGAAGGATACCAGTTCCAGGGGCAGTAGTAGATGTTGGAGTTCAAGTCCAAACTCCGAAACCAGTGGATTTTGCTAAGTTGTGCAAAGACTATACTGCTCTTGGAGGGAAGGTTTTCTTGGGAATAGAATCAACTATTGAGGTCCAGAGGTGGATAGATACTTGTAGAAGGATCTTTGGTTATTTGGGAATTGAGGATGCGACTAAGAGGAAGTTGGCATCAAGGCAGCTTCAAGGGAGAGCCTCTGATTGGTAGAACTCTATTACCATCAATACTGCGGAGGAAGAGATTACTTGGGAGCAATTCCAAGCTAGATTTGAAGCTAAGTTCATTTCTACAGCTCAGAAGTCTGTTCTGTTCAAGAGGTTTGTGGAGCTCAAGCAAGGTGGGAGATCAGTTCTGGAGTATGTTTCTGAGTTCGAAGCTTTGTCCAAGTATGACCGGTCGTATATTGAGTCTGCTTATCAGAAGAATGAGAAGTTTGTGATAGGCTTGGACAGTTATCTTGGGAGACAGTTGGTGGATCATTTGGACGATTCATTTGAGAAGCTTGTGGAGAAAGCTCTCAGGCATGAGAGTCTGTTTCCTAAAGAAGGATCTGTTGTTGCTGTGACCAGGGAAGAGTCTAAACCCCAGCAGGGTGGAAGCAAGAAGAGGAAGCAGCAGCAGCAGAAGGGTAAGGATGGCCAGAAGAAGCCGAAAGGCGAGGTGACTTGCTACAACTGTCAGCAGAAGGGCCATTTCTCTAAGGATTGTAAGAATCCGAAGGTGCCAATGAAGTGTCACAACTGTGACAAGCCAAGGCATATCAGGAAGAATTGTCCAGAACCGAGGAAGGACAAGCAGATTGTGCAAGCTTATGCTTTGGGAGCTGTTCCGTCCTCTTCGAAAGCTCCTACTACAGAAGAGAAAGGAAAGAGTGTGGTTGTTCAAGGTACTCTTTTCCTATGTGGTGTTCCAGTTAGAGTTCTGTTTGATACTGGAGCATCGCATTCGTTTGTTTGTAATGAACTCGTAGGCCGGTTAGGTTTGGAACCGGATATTGTTGATAGGCCATTGGTTGTGACTAATCCAGTTGGGGGTTCGTCTTGTTTGTGTATGTTATGCCGTGGTCTGATTGTGTCGAGTCATGGTTGCTCTTTTGTTTGTGATTGTTTTGTTCTGAACTTTGCGGGGTTCGGAATTATTTTGGGTATGGATTGGCTTATGAAGTATGCGGCTAAGGTTGATTGTGAGAGGCTGGAGGTGACAGTCGAGAATGTGGAGGGGCGAAAGATTGTGATACGATGTAAGCATGAGGAAGGCGTCTTCATGAGCTTGATGTATTCGCTAGTTGTTCCACGGGATGGACTGTCTTTAGTGCCAATCGCAAATGGATTCCAGGATGTCTTTGACGAAGTCAAAGGGTTGCCGCCGCATAGAGAGATCGAGTTTCGTATAGATCTAGTTGAAGGAGCCAGACCTGTTGTGATGCCTCTTAGGCGGATGGCGCCTAGGGAACAGCAGGAGTTGAGGGTGCAAGTTGATGATCTTTTGCAGAAAGGATTCATTCGGCGTAGTGTGTCCGAGTGGGGTGCACCATTTGTGTTTACAACCAAGGCAGATGGGTCGTTGAGATTGTGTGTAGATTATCGTGAACTGAACAAGGTGACTAAGAAGAACAAGTATCCATTGTCGAGAATAGATGACTTGTTTGATCAGCTTCACGAAGCTAAGGTGTTTTCTCAGATGGATTTGGCAACGGGATTTCACCAGTTGAGAGTGGTTAAGGATAGTGTGCCGAAGACTGCTTTTCGGACACCATCTGGTTTCTTTGAATGGCTGGTAATGCCGTTTGGATTGACTAACGCGTCAGCATATTTTGTGGATCTTATGAATAGAGTGTTCAGAGATCAGTTGAACAAGTTCGTACTTGTGTTCGTGGATGATATTCTGATTTATTCCAGAACGGAAGAAGAGCACAAGACGCACTTGCGTATTGTTTTGGAAATCTTGCGGAAACATCAGCTGAAGGCTAAGTTTTCGAAGTGTCACTTCTGGAAGAGTGAAGTGAGGTTCTTAGGCCATGTGATTTCTGGAAATGGAATAGCGGTTGATCCCGCTAAGGTGGCAGCAATCCAGGATTGGGTTAGACCTAAGAATGCATCTGATGTGAGAAGTTTTCTTGGATTAGCAGGATATTATCGACGGTTTATCAAAGACTTCTCCAAGATAGCTGCACCGTTAACAGGATTGACGAAAAAGAACCAAGTGTTCAGTTGGGATGCTAAGTGTGAGCAAGCTTTCGGAATCCTGAAAGAGAGATTGACGAGTGCTCCTGTTTTGACTATTCCAAGTGGGAATGATGAGATGGTGGTTTACACCGACGCATGTGGTACGGGACTTGGAGCAGTGCTGATGCAGAAGGATAAAGTTGTTGCGTATGCCAGTCGACAACTAAAGCCGCATGAAAGGAATTACCCGACTCATGATTTGGAGTTAGCGGCGATTGTATTTGCTCTGAAGATGTGGAGACATTATCTACTGGGAGTCCGATTCGAGTTGTTTACAGATCATAAGTCGTTGAAGTATCTTTTCTCCCAAAAGGATTTGAATCTTCGGCAGCAACGTTGGCTAGAGTTTTTAGCATCATATGATTTTGGTATAGCTTATACTCCGGGAAAAGGTAACGCAGTGGCAGATGCGTTAAGTCGAAGACATGCAGGATTAGGAGCCATGTTTTCATAATGGAAGAGTTTCGAGTATTTAGCTGGATTTGACTTCAGGCCTAGATGCGAATTGGAACCTGAGATGTTGGCAAACTTATCGATAAGACCTTCTCTTGTGGAAAGGATTGGCGAGAGCCAAAAGCAAGACGATAAGCTTGTCAAGATTATCCGTGATTTGGAATCTGGATTAGAACCAGAAAAGGATAAAGGATTCGAGGTAGATCGAGAGGGTTGGCTTCGGAAGCAAGGACGACTAGTTGTTCCCGATATAGATGAATTGAGGAGTGAAGTTCTGAAGGAAAGTCATCACTCGAAGTTGACAATTCATCCAGGTGGAAATAAGATGTATCGGGATATGAAGAGAACCTACTACTGAGAAGGCATGAAGAAGGATGTTGGAAATTTTATTTCCAAGTGCATAAACTGCCAGTTGGTAAAGGCTGAACAGAAGAAGCCAAGTGGATTGCTTCAGCCATTAGAAGTTCCTACATGGAAGTGGGAGCAGATATCGATGGATTTTATTGATGGATTACCGAGAACAAGAACGGGAAATGAAGGGATTTGGGTCATTATAGATCGCCTGACCAAGAGTGCGAGGTTCATTCCTGTTCGATCGACTAGGACTGCATCAAAGTTGGCTGAGTTGTATGTTAAGTGGATAGTTCGATTCCATGGTATTCCGAAGAGTATAGTGAGCGATCGAGATCCATTGTTCACTAGTGGATTTTGGAAAAGCTTCCATGAAGTTTTGGGAACCGAGTTGTGTTTGAGTACAGCTTATCACCCTCAAACAGATGGTCAGACCGAGAGAGTCAACCGAGTTTTGGAAGATCTTCTTAGAGCATGTGTTTTGGACTTCGGAGGATCATGGGAAGATCACCTTCATTTGGTGGAGTTTGCGTACAACAACAGTTACCAGTCAAGCATTGGTATGGCACCGTATGAGGCATTGTATGGAAGACCGTGTAACTCTCCGACATGTTGGTTGGAAACTGGAGAAAAGCTGATACTTGGGCCAGAGATGATTCGGCAGACTTCAGATTGTATAGAGATCATTCGGCAACGAATGAAGGCAGCCCAAGACCGTCAGAAGAGTTATGCTGATAAGCATCGTAAGGATTTGGAGTTCGACGCAGGTGATATGGTTTTTGTGAAGATTTCTCCACTAAAGAATGTTATTCGATTCGGGAAGAAAGGAAAATTGAATCCGAGATTTGTTGGACCATTCCCGATCATCGAGCGAATTGGAAAGCTCGCCTACAGGTTGGAGTTACCAGAGAAGATGTCGAGTGTGCACAATGTTTTTCATGTATCATATCTACGGAAGTATGTGCACGACTCGAATACAGTGGTTTCTGCTGATAGCTGTGAAGATTTTGAAGTTGACCCAGTCGATAGAAGACCTCGTAAGCCGCTTCGTGTTGTGGAAACCGACACGAAACAGCTTAGGAGGAAGATAGTTAAGTTGCTCAAGATACAATGGAGTGATGATGATAACGACTGTACATGGGAGGTGGAAGAGAGGATGAAGGCAGCTCATCCTGAACTCTTCAAGGTATGGCCCTAAGGTGTCGTCTCATCTGACGATATTGTAACTTGTTCTAAGTTTTAGAATTCTGCATGCTAAGCTAGAATTGGATGCATGGTTTGTTGATTGCTATGGATGGTAGGCGTGCAGAATAGGCTTTGATTGCTTTGTTTGTTTGGAAGTTCGGGGGCGAAATTCCTAAGGGGGAGAGAATGTAACGACCCGTATTTTTACGGATCGAAAAGTTTGTCAAAATCTGGAATTTTAGCATTTTTGAGCCATTTCAGATTTTAGGCAAATTTTGCCTAAGTCCTAAGTCGTTCACGACTTAGCATAAGTCGTAAGTCGTATACGACTTAGGAGATGGGAGTGACCCAGGGCTTGGAGATAGGTTGTTTGTATGACCTAAGGAGATAAGTCGTAGCTGGGCTAAGTTAGTAGGTCGAAGTTAACTCGGCAAGTATTAAGTCGTAGGTTGTAAGTCGTTGCCGAGTTAAGGGATAGACAACCTAAGTAAGTGACCGACCTAGGGATTTACGACATAAGAGCTGACCGAGTTAAGTGATAAGTCGTCTAACCAGTTAAGTCGTATCCTTTAAGTCGTAGCCTAGATTGAGTCATGGCCGTGTTAAGGAGTGCTGTGTTAAGTCACTGTTTTAAGTCATAGACGACTTAGTAGTTGAGTCGTATACCCAGTTAGTTCGTAACCGACTTAGGGGTTAACTGCTGAGTTGTTAGGAGATAGGCACACGCATTAAGTCGTAGACTGAGGGTTTTTGTTAAGTCGTAAGTCGTGAACGACTTATGAAGGCAGACGACTTAGGTGTTTGTTGTTAAGTCGTAGAGTAGCTGAAGTCTTTAAGTTGTAGCCTACCTGTTAAGTCGCGAAGCACTAAGTCGTAGATGGGTTGGCCTGGTAAGTCGTAAGTTGGTGGGTGCTTAGGTCGTAAGTCGGAGACGACTTAAGGAGATAGCCAAATTTCGACTTAAGGAATTTCTACTATAAATAGAGGGGGTTGTTCTCACTTTTTGGGATCCGGATTTTGAAGCGACGAAGTGCTGCCATTTTCAGAGCTCGACTTCTACACTTCTTCACTTCTTTTCTCTACTCTAATCTAGTGCTTCCATCCATCCAAGTTGAAGATCAAATTGAAGATTCAAGAGCATAGATTGAAGATCTTCATCTTTTCAAGAGAGATTTCTTCGTTTGAAGCGGATTCGTGATAGATCAAGCTTGATCCTTCGCTGTCCAGATCTGAAGCGTGTTGATTTGAGGTTGTTTAGGTGATTTGGTGAGTGATGATTATCTCTCACACGGATCCAAAGGAGTAGATCGGATTGTTGGCTCGATTTGGTGTTAAAATAGTGATTTTCATGCATTTTCTTCATCCTAAGTGTAGATCCATGTAGATCCATTGTTCATGATGATGTTACATCCATTTTATCATATGTTAACCTATGCAAGTTCATTCATCAAGTTTGTAGGGATATAATTCATGTTTTCATGCTTATTGGACTTTCAACTCTTTAATTACGAAAATGCCATTATTGTGATAATTGTCTATTTAGATCTTGTTTGAATGTTTGAGTGCTTGGATTAATGTTTGATTTGATTGATTGCTATGAATTAGATGATTGATGGTTTGATTTAGACCAAAGGTGATTCAAAAGCTAAGGGAAAGGCTCTTGAATTGGGAAAGCTGCTCGTGGCATATGTAGCGGGATGAAGAAGCTCTTATGCATAGATTTGACGATGTGATGTTGAGATGAGGCTTTGCGAGGAATGTAATGAAGCGAGGCATCATGTGATGAAGACTTGGTCTAATCCAGACGGGATCATTCCAAGCATGTTGATAACTCGGTGATATGATTCGAGTTGATGATAATGAATGGATATGAGAATAGTCGTCGAGGAGGATGACTAGGAGGCTTGGATAGCATCATTATTGAAGGTTCTAGCATGCTCTAAGCAAGAGTACGTTTGGGCAGATTCGATAGTCCCAACGACTAACCGTTGATGGTCGAGTACTCTGGGCAGATTCGATAGTCCTAGGCACGGGCTGCGACGACGTGCGGGAGTTATGTCTAGAACCGGGGTTTCCATTAGCCCTTGACGGACGGCTGAAAGAATGTGCCGGTCATTCAATTAACGGTGATATCGAAGCAATGATAACAGTGATAGCCAGAGTCATGGATGTTTGGTTGTATCGTCATTCGGACCCAAGAGCGGTATTTTCTGGGTGCTTATCTGACTTAGGCCTTGGTACTTGGAAAACATCGCCCTTGACTCGAATGATTATTACTTTACTTTAAATTGTATGCTCTGCTATGTTGCTTCTGCTTAGTGTGTGTCTGGGGCTATCACTGTAGAAAGAGGTGGAGTGGGAGGGTTGTATTCCTATTCCTTTTCCTTTATGCTCTTTTGGTATGTTGTTAGTTAATTTACTGCTCACTAAGACTGTTGTCTGACTCAAGGCTTTATGTTTTAAATCTTATTGCCTTGGGCTGTTCGTCCATTTTGGGACGGGCAGACTAGGTAGCAGGTGACAGGTGCTGTTCTCTTCTCACGATGCAGATATCGAAGACGAGCTAGAGGGTTGCATATTATCTTCTTATGTACTGGATGTTCCGCTGTTTTGTATTCTCTGAGAGATATGTAGTGAGGCTTGATGTATTGACTATTTGGATGTTTGTATTCAACTATTATGGAGTTTTATATGATGGCATTTTGTTCTGTAAAGCTTCATTATACATATGTTTTATTGTATTTTGTCCATGCGCTGTGAGTAATACGATAGATTCTGTTGTTTTAATTTACCCTGACAATCGTCCATGGTCGCCTGGCACACTTTACAGCGCACTTTCTCTAGATTCGGTGCAGGGGCGGTCGTCACAAAACCAATTTCAAAACACCGGAGTTCAATTCTCGAATTTCAAATTTAAAATCCTTCAGTTATAAATCATTTTTAGATAAATCAAATTTCTTATATAATTTTTCAAAATTACAAATCCTTTCGAAACCTCAGATTCTCATTTTAAAAAGGGTATATAATCATTATCGAAAACGTTTCACTTTTATATATATAATATAATCAAACTTGTCAAAATAATAATTTCGATATATAAAACAAATTCAAAATACAAACAAACCCGATTTTTCAAAAGATGATTTAAGAATGGATTTCAAACAAAGATAGAGATTCAAATTAGAGGAACTCTTAATCAAATAGAATTATGATTCGAAGATAAGCTCGAACGAAGATGAGATAATTAAATTTCAAAATAGAAGATGAATATACTTATATAAATCGTGGACGACCTTAACCGGGTCAACCGTGACATCAGGAACAAGATCGATGCAGAATTCCAAGAAAAATCAACATTCGATCGCAAGAGATAGCGGCATCTAAACCAAAGATATAGGAATCTCCGGTGAATCAATGCCAATTGTGAAGGAGTTTCACCCCTTCACAAATCATTCAAAGATTGGTGGGATCCTATTCTTATAGAGATCATTCGAAGTGGAGTTATGGGATACTCCAGAATCAAAAGAATACAAATAGGGAGAGACAAGAATGAATTTTGGAACCGCAAGGAACGTTCCAAAGTTCAAAAGAAATCGAGTCAGAAGGAAGAGATTCAACTCGAGCGGAAGTGATTCTGTAAATAATTTACCATATATGCTAAGTTTTGCCTAGAGCCAAAGCTCTGATACAAACTGTAACATCCCACTATTTTGGACCATTCAAATCGACAATAAATCCACACATGTCGGACTTGAATTGCTCAAAATATCATATTGTTAATTTAAATTTGGCAAAACTCAACATATACAATAAATAAATCAATCACAGAATCACAGACACAGAGTAATACAATAATACGCTGCGGAATAGATAAAATAGTAGTTCATGAAGCTACTATATAAACTTCAGAGTTAGAAATAAAATACAACAGAATATCTCAAATACAGTGAAGTCTTAAGTACGAATAGATGACCTCTCTGAACAAAACAACTGGAAAGCTGAAGCTGAATCGATAGTTGGATCTCCAATTGAAGCTTCAAAATCCAAGGGTGATTCTCAAATGCTGTATCACTCGGTCTGACCCGAGCGTAAAGCAAAACACAAAACACTCGAGTCAGGATGAACATTCTTATACTAATAAATCCAACTCAAGTGAAATATCAACTGAAATACAAGTAACTTAAAGGATGTTTGGGATAACCATCCTCTAAGGATCCGTGGAACTATCTACAATGTAGAAATATACACTATAACACCGTGGTCATTTCAATTTAATTTATACTTCAAAACCCAAATATCATTTCATTTCAAATATATCTATTTTCCAAAATAGTATATATATATATATTAAATGATTTAAAAAGTAAAGTATTTATAATTTCCTCAAGTCTCGCAAATCGATTCAAATCAACTTCAAATTCCAAATTCAAATTTATTCAAAGCTCAATTCATCAATTTAATTCAGTTCTAAATATACCATTTATTTTTCAATATATTTCAAAGCTTTAATATTCAACATTTTCAAAGTTAGATTTAACAGTTTCATATATCTCTTGATTTAACTTCATTATTATTTAATCAGGGAATATTCACTTAATAGATTCAATATCATTTACTAGCCTTAAATTACATTTTTACTAAATATTTCCTTAAATTTTATTTAAACAAGAAATATTCATTAAATTACTTATAAATCAAACCCAAGTTATAAATCATATCTTACATCTCAATTTCAATAAGTTTCTAATCGGTTTAATAAAATAAAATTCTTTATTGAATACAATTTCAACTAAATTCAAATTATCTTCCTAACCTTAACTTATTCAAATTTTTACCAAAATCTATGTTGAAATATAGATATAAGTACTTAACCATATTATATGTATTAAATTAATCTTAATTAAATTTAATATTATTATTAAATATATATATATATATATCATTACCATTTATATATAATAATTTAAGAATCAACATTTATTTAGCCCATATATTTCTTCCCAAATCCATAGAATTTATTTTCAAAATATTTATATATATATGGACCAACGGTGTCTGTATATATATCTATCATATGGTTAAGTGATACGGATATTTATCATTTCAATCCGTAATTTAAACATATACGGGTAGATATCATTTCAACCCGTAATCCCAATTTCAATTCAAATGAAAATCGTTTGGGTTTATCATTTCAACCCATAACGATTTTCTCCTATTCTAAAGTCCGTTCGGGTATGTATCATTTCAACCCATAGTGAATTCTAAACTACAGGGAACTTGCAGAGTGATAACAGATAATATAATAATATAAAACAGGCATATATCATCAATAACAATATAATATAAACAATAGGATATGGTGTCATATCCCACAGGTGAACAGTTACAGATAATAGCATATATAACAATTTAAATAACTACAGCAACATATTTCAATTGAAATCAAATTTAATAAATACAAGAACGTTAATCGTGAGTGATTGCTCACCTTTCGAGGTTAGAGAGGGTAGACAAAGAAATGAGCTACGAATCCAAGCACGAATTCCAAAGCAAGATAAGATTGATACGAATTTGATGGACGGAGCTAATATATATAGGAAAATGGGAAAATCAATCGGTTTGATAGGGACGGAAAAATATATATATACTATTATAATCATTATTATATAAAATCAACATTTGAATCAAGACAAATATATAAAATTTCAAATCAATGTTTAAATTTTTAAAACACTATAAAATAAAACATATTACCTTTCAAGGCCGCTTGTGTTCTAAATCAAAGTATATATAAAATCAATAATAAGATTAAAAATGCAGACCACCATTTATCTATACACATGCAAACCAAATTTATTATTTACGCAGTTACAGAACAACATATGTATACGGTATATATATAACAATTTAACATATACCAAAATATTAATAACCGCATACTTCGAATAAATAAAACAATAGATTATTATTAATATATATAAATATATGTATGTGTAACGAACACTTAAAATATCAACAACTGTTGTATACATGTTCATACTTTTTAACAGAACAAATCAAAATAAAATAATATATAACTCTATTCTTAAACTTACCTTTATAAACTTTATAACTTACATCTTTATACGTTTAAAGAAAGAATCAAATATTTATTTTACCTATGAAAGCAACCAACAAACCAAACGTTTACGTTGTATGTTATATTTACAACAATATTGATTGTAAAATTAGTATTTATAGAATCAACTTAAATCCAAAATAGTATATATGTAAGCTATTTATATATGCAACAACTACATGCATGTTACTCAAAATGTCTGTAGACGCAATACAAAAATATATATGCAGACCCATTATATACCCTACATTATAATATGTACCCATCAAAATATACACAATACAAATTTTATATGCAGACCCAAATAAAAAAAAATAGGCACGTTACCTGAAAGGCTGAAATAACACTTAAACTGTGATATTATAAGTATACTAGTATTTTTATTTTTCTCGAACATATCAATACATACCTTTATACTTTCAACTAATATATACACTGAAGATGTTAAGACACACACACACACTTACAAATTTGTAAACCTCACCTTATGATCTGAAATCAAATACCAGTTTTAAACACATATTTTAAGATGGAACTTTTCTATTTGTAAACGCTTATATTCACGAGTCCAGTATATGTATATTCATAAAGTACACTTTATACATACGCTCATAATTTGTACAAATATTTTAAAGCTACCCTATTCATACACATACCTGGTCACCATAATAAATAAATGAACCCAAAGCTCCTACAGAACTTATATTTTTTTTTAAATCAAACATATAATAACAACTTAACACAAATACAATTCACAGCATATGCGAACTAACATTTTATAATGAAAAAAAACTAACAGATCATAGCACGAACATGCATACACTTACATATAAAAGAATGAAATTCAATCAGGGGAGAGGTGCGGCTGAAGGCGGTTCGAGCTCGGGACGACGTTGTAGGAGAAGAGAGAGGGGTGGAACAGAGAGGAAGGGCTGGAGGTGGAAGGGGATGGGCCGGCGTTGGCTAAGAAAGCTGCAGCTCGGGCGGCGGATCTTGTTGAGGTTGATGGGCTTCGGATAGTCGAAGTTCGATGGCGGAAGGCGGGGATGGGTGATTGGATGCGTGCGTACCTTGGGTTGCACAAGGAAATGCAAAATTTTTGAGCAAAATGAAAAGGATCCTGGAAGGGAAGATGAAAGCTTGGTTATTTATGAAGAGAATGAGGAGAAAGAAAATGAGGCAGAGAAGGAAAAATGACAGTAGAGTATTTTTTCTCTTTGCCTAAATAGAAATGAAAACAACACTGGAAAGGTCACAGCTGTATTAAAATAAAAGAAGCAGGTAGAAAAGGAAAAGCCCGCATAGTACAAGTCAGACGTTTTGAAAATAAAAGGGAAAGTACAACTATTTCATATTATCTCAAAAGCAAACGCCGAATGACAATGGACAGACAAAGAAACGGACCACTGAGTAATAAATTAAAATAATGGATTGGTAACAGTTGTCCAATTGATTCAGCACAAGTCAAACAAGCAATTTATGGGTTGAATGGACAGTACGTTTCAAAATTTTGAAACCGGCAAAAGAAATAAAGCCACAATTCATCGTACATATATGACGTACCGTTCCATCGTTTCCATCGTATATCGGACATCAAAAAACAGAAATGAATATACCGTAGAGATCAGCGCGACGAGATGATCAAAACAGTATACAGATATTAGTGGTACGATTATCCGATCGAAAGTCGATAATCGGTACTAGAAATGCTGTTATTTTAACAGAACTAAGATAAACGGAGCAATAGAAGTCCAAATTTGGGAAAACGAAAGATGACGACTTACTCAGAAGAGGATTTAGAAATTTCTATAGAAAATTATTCAGGTTTTGAAATAAATTTATTATCATCAATTTTAACTAATTTAAATTGAAATGGAATTACACAATAAAATAAACTTCTGTATTTTCTGATGAAAATTTACCAATTGCTATGTTTTTAAAGTACGTATCCCAAATATAACATTTTTATTTCAAAATTCAATTATTTAAAATTTCACCAAAAAATCAGTTAAATTTGTTAATAAAACCAATTAAAAATTTTGGGTCGTTACAAAAATTTAATAAGTGGATTTCTGAATTTTAATTTATAATTTCTGAATTTAATAAAATTGAAATTAAACACCGAAATTGATGAATCAATCAACGTTAAATTGACATCTAAATTTGTTTAAATTATTGTAAATGATTAAGAAATCAAAAGTGATAGGAATTGTAAATTATTAAAATTTAAACTGAAAAGGTGATTTAATTAATTTAATATTAATTAATTTAATTAACTGAAATATAGCCATTTTGGCCACTGACTCGGATTTCGACGAAACTAGTTTCATCGGATCCGTAACAGTGAATTATTATAGGATTTCAAGTTCCATAACGATCGGACTTGTCATTTGATCGTACGGACTCGAAACGCCTTGAAATCAATTTAATTGAAATCAATTTGAAATCAATTGATTTTAACATAACTTCTTCATACGATGGAATTTGGGATTGAAACTAGTTCCATTGATTTTAAAATTATCGAAAGCATCTATTTTGATATATGGGATGACCCATTCTTGTTCCGGAGACAGAACGGGCTTTTCGGGTCGTTTATCATTCCAATTCAAACCAATCGAGCCCATTCATTTCTGTTTTGTTCTGCCTATATATATATCGTTATAAACCCTAGTGTTCCTCAATTCAGTTGTCTGTACATACAATTCCATTTGTTCCTCTCTTTCCAATGGCAGACAAACCCTAATCCTCAATTGCAATTTCAAATCAAAACCAAATCAAAATTCAAACTCCTCAAACCATATCGAATTATATATTAATTCGAAGCTCTCCACGAGCGCAACCCAAATCTGTGATGTCAAGACCCAAAAATCGACCTTCGAAAATCGGCACCCGTACTTCACTTGTACTCAAAATGCCGTAGATTCAAATGCCGAATCTGGTTCTCGGGAGCTTATAACACAGTTAAGTAAATAACACAGCGGAAGAAACAAAATAATACATTGATATACAATATCTGATACAACAGAGTGATACAATGAATATCAATATACATCAGAGATATGATACAACAAATAGCAGCGGAAAAGAAAAACGATAACACCAGTAGCGGAATAGGATGTCTCCAATAGAATGCTCCAAGATAAGCAACGTCAGTCCATGAACTCCAAGAACTGAACTAGCTCCAGATAATCTACTAAACCTGAATATCTGAAAAATCCAACTCTAGACTGCCCGTGTGGAAAATGGTGGGCACCCAGAGTTTAGGAAGGGAACAATAAACTCCGGATCAGTCATGGGACTGGTGTGAGCAACAAAAACAGTTTATCTTTAAAAACAAATAGCAGAGAATTTGAAGTAAATTCGCAATGCTTTTGGAAAATGAAACTACCATAAGACCTCCCACCACACACACAATGCAAACGCAGAATTGGAGGAGATTTCTTCTTATGATAGTCAAAGATGCTTACTACGCAAAATCAAATCTTGATATTATTATTAGTGCATAGTGCAGAAAACATTTCGAAAGTATAATATCAATCTTAGCCAGCATAGACATTTCGAACTATGCCTACTATAGCTACCATCCAAACAGTGGGGCGCCACCATAAGTGAATGATAGGTTCTACAACTAAAACCGTACAAGTCACGTATTGTTTCTTTGGATTTCCAACAAATGGTCAGGCTAAGGAACTTCCTATGCCACGATGAGTACGTCCCTGGAATAGACGACCCGAGAACCTAACGTTACGGTTAGATCTCTGCCAACACAAGGCCGGGTTACCTCTGCAAAAATAGGTAACTACTGACACGCGTATGCCATCCCCCGATCGTCACCGATCTTCCCGAGGATCCCCGATTTCCAACAAACCACAAAGTAATAAATTTGCAGCAACCACAGAGGTTAAGTATCTGGGCTCCATACCATGATACCACCTTTATCCAGAAGGAATGACATACACTAAGGGGCGCTACTCCCTAGAACCTTGCCGCATTCTTCCTGTTTCGACCATTTCCGGGGTGTGAGGCTCGACGAAGTCTCGTCCACAAAGCTACGCTTTCTACAAAGCCATGCTTCGGGTCAAACAAATGATCAAACTATGATCACAAAGATATAAGATCAAACAAATGATCATATCACAAATGATCAAAAACTGATCATCACACAGCAACACTCAGCATGCCACATTACCAAATTGGGATATATCGCTGATAAATTTCAACTACATAACCTCTGAGCTCGTACGTCTCAGAGAAGGGTGTTAAGCTAAGAGAATAAATTTTCCACCACCAACAGAAATGTATTTGAAAGAAATCGGCTTTATATCTCAAAGTGTAATGTCAGACATGTATCCATACAAGTCTGTTCCGGGTTCGAACAGAACCGAAGGCACTTCTCACGAAGCCCTTGCAATCCCGGATAACTTTCAATCACGTCCGGACTTCCCGTCACAAAAGAGTGATATAAATCTCTATACCGGCGCGACTCAGTGCAGAGACATTCGACAGGTTGTCCTTTCATTTTCGAAAAATATCCGGTCTTCAACACCGGTCTTCAAATGCTATCCATATACGACGTATCACTATTCGGAATGAGTTATACGACCCAAAGGTCCTTTCCCGGCTAACCCGAATAGTGAGCGAAATATTTAAAAACATACGGATATTGGGATTTCAATTAAGTCACAACTTAAACCCAAACTTTCTTTACAAATGGTTTATCAAATTACCATTTTAATCCTTTAAACAAAAAGATTCAATTCATAAAGTTCACTTAATTTCACAAAGATTCATTCACAGATTTTCCAAATCGATTTCCATTTCAGTTTAATTAACTCGTTAAATCTTTAAATCAAAGATTTAACTTATAGTTTTCAAAACAATTTCATTTCGAATGGGTTAAACAAAACATCATTTTAAATCTGTTAAAAATAGACAGATTTAATTCATAGCTTTCAAAAAGAATTCATTCATAACTTGGAAAATCCATTTTTCAATTCACTTGAAATTCCTTTAATTAAACTGGAATTTCTTTTCTTATCTAAAAGCTTTTATCATTTGAAAATAACAGTCTTCAATTTGGAAATCTGATTCATTCATACGAGTTGAAATCCTTGGTTTAAATTCAAATTCCCAAATTAATACTTTAAAATGGTTTAATTCATACAAACACATTTATATCATCTTTTATCCCTAGTTTCCAAATCATAGATTTAATTTCAAACTTGAATTCAAATTTAAATCAAATTATTTAAATTTTCAAAATTCGTTTAAGTTATTCAAAATAACTTTTATCTTTGAAATTCTATTTCAAAAGCTTTTCACTTTAAACCCAAATTTCAAATTTCAAATTCAATTGAAAAAAATTAAAATTTCAATTTCAAAAACATCAAATTTAAATTATCTGTGACTTAACCGATTTCCACGTGAAATCCATATTTGTGTGTGTAAAAGTGTGGTCCAGGGGTTTCACACAATAGTGCAACATGATGAATCATCACAGATCAAAATATAGGATATAGTTGATAAGCGATATAAACTATAACGCTTATCGTTCATTCACAGATCACAGATATATATCACAGGTAAGTAAACTACAGATCACAACATAAATCAAGGTACATCACAAAGCATCGTACATCAGGGATATCAAACACATCAAGTCATCAAATAGAATTCAAACATCCATAAGTAAGGTCGGTAAATTATCTGATTAATTCAAATCAGATTTATTTCTTATGAATTTATTTCTAATTCTGGTTAATTAATTATTAATAAATTACAAATTATTTTGATTAATTATTCTTTAATCATTTATTAATAATCATCAATAATAATTTATTAACCCCTTAATTATTAATTGATCAATCTTTAATTATTAAATAATTAACTTTTAATTATTTAATTCACCATTCTATTAATTATCTTCAATTAATAAATTTACCCTTAATTAATTACCTTTTAATTAATTATCCTTAATTTTTAAATTAATTGGATTTAAATAAATAATTTATTGATCTTAGTTAATTTTAAATCCAATATAAATCAATATAAATTTACTTAACTTTTTAAGTTAACAAATTAAAACATTAAATCACATTAGTTACTTTGAAAGGGTAAGATTTAGTTCAAACGACATTTTATCTTAATTTTTCTTTTAAGTTATATTATTTATTTAATATAAATAACATTATAAAAATATCGTATCAAAACTAAATAAATTAAAATTTAATCTCTTTGAAAACATCTTATTAGCTTAAAATTCCAATCAAATCATTATTTGAACGTAGTTTAAAAGTATCTTAAAAGAATTGAAAAATCTTAAAGTATAAACTGTTTTATATACTAGTCTTGAGACCCGCTTCAAGTCAGCCCCGAGAATTCTGCTTGTTTACTTCGAGTTTTGTCAAAATTTAACCCGAGTGTCCAAATTTCCATTAAAATTTTTTCCTAAGTATTTTAACCTGTAACATTTCCAAATGACCCGAGGCAATCAATTGAAAACTTCGAGTCGAACTCCTACCACTTCGAGCAATACCCGATCCTCTCTGGAATCCTACTCCTCTGTTCTTCTTCCCCAAAACTGGAACAACCGGAAATCGAAACGTGCACGTGCACATCGCCAACGACCAACTCCAGTCGCCTCCACTTCATCGAGCACACCGACAACCACCTACCAACCATCCTCTGATCCACAGCGAACCCATTCTCCAACAAACTCGAATTCGAGTATGAATTCGAAAGCCTGGAACAAGATACAGGAAACACCACCTCACCTGGAAACACGTCGTTCCCAAAACGCTCTGATCACCAGATCACCAGCGCCTCCGGCCACCGCTTCATCTACGACCCATCTACCATTACCCAGAGTCGCGTAACACTCGATCGCACGACGACGTCACGCGAATCGAAACTACCGGCTACCCCAAAACTAGGTTTTAAAACTTGAAATGAACGCCACCGCCACCACAATGCTCCGGCCACCTCCAGACCATTTTTCCCCGACCCACTGCAGTCTCCTCCACCTCCAGACCAATCGCCGACCTCCCCTGTCAACTCAGCCGACCCCAGAGACTCTAAAACCCAAAAACAAAGAATCACAAACTGCTCTTCAATCAGATCGCTAAAAATTATGATATTCGAATTCGTAAATGGCGATATTCGAATTTTGTCAAAAACGAAGTTGTACTCGAAATATTTATTTCCAAAGATAATGTCAAATGATTTCTATTCAAATTTATTTTTAAAATTAAATTCAAAGTTAAACAAACAGAAACTCTTTTGATTCCCAGTCCAAATATCAAATGGTTTGGGAAGAAATGATTTTTGAATTCAAACTTGATTCCCAGATTATCAGAGTACAAGTTGATAATCACTTCCAGTATTATGTTTATTCTGAGGCTCTATATATATATGTACCAGTTATCCATCCATATATGTATATATGTATATCTCCTTCAATCAACAAAGTATCAGACTTTCCCATACAACTAAATTTAAGTTTTAAAAAGAAGTTACTCACAGATAAAAGAATAAAGAGGTCTAAAAGAACAATTAAAGTTGCTCACCATTGTTTTTCCAGGAATAAGAACAGAGCACTTTAATGTTGAAAACAGTTTGAATTTGCGTGCTTGATTTAGGTTGAGAGCTTTTAAATTTAAATTCTTTCCAGGCTGTAGACTTTACTCTTGAACTTTGAATTACTTGAAGTCTGATGATTTGCAAATTTGAAGCTGAATTTGGTCATTGAAAACCTTGCCTTGGGAATGCTTCAGGAATTTCAGAGTTGAAGTTGTTCGAGTTTTGTTTAAATTTTAGAAGATGAGATCACTTCAGATTTTCTTAACTTTGAAGATGAACGAATTGATATGAGGAAGGCTTGATAAAAGAGTGAGTTTGCTGGTTAAAATATTTGGTACAAGGTGATGATAAAATTTGTACAAGTTTTGATCAGTGATATTTTCGTTTGGGGGCTATGCAGATTTGTTGTAGTGGCTGAAGTGATGTTGTTATTAATTGCCTTGTACAACATCACCTTATTTTATTTCTTCTTTTGCAAGTCTACATCTATATATATTTCTTTACTTAATATTGTGCAGGTGATATTGTTTCGGCTGAGAAGATGCTAGTTGGTACATATGTACTTAGTTTCAAATACTTGAACATATCTTTGCTTTGTCTAATTATTTTGTTTATTTGCTTATCTTCATTTCGGCTGAGAGGATAGCAGTAGGTAGAAATGTTTACTTCTTTGTTTACATGCATCATTTCTTTTGTGTACTTATATAGATATTTAACTTGATTTCCTTTGCTTGCCTGGTTTTGTGCTTTGTTTTCCATGTGTATATATTTTTGTTTCATTCTTTTACAAGTGTTTGTATTTTCTTCTTTGTTTTTTTATTACTTAAGAATATGAGTGAACTCCTATTGTATCCTATTTCCTTTGATTATATTTTGTATCTATTTTATTTGTATTATATCGTATCGATTTATCCAGAATATACTTGAACCCGAGGAAACTCGCTTCACTCAATCGATTAATTTCACAGTTTTATTCAATATTTCATTTAATTATTAATTTAAATAAATTAAAAATCTAGGGTCGTTACATGTGATTTGTTGTTCGATCTGGATTATGGGTTGGCCAAAATTGCCCGAAACAGTTTCGGCCGTTCATTGTGATCGGTGTGATTCAACGGTGGATTTGCGGCGAGGGGTCGATCGGAGGGGATAGGCGCGTAGAGGAGGTTGAAGCAAGTCGATCCAGTGGTTTATTCGTGTCGTAGTGGTCAATAATTGCCGATATCAGGCGATGTTGCTCATGGCGGCATCGGTCTGACGTGGAGGTAGAGGTGAAGGCGCCTTGGCCAGGGGGGCGTGGGATCGTGGGGAGGACCGTGGTGAGGTCCGATCTGGCTGTTGTTGGCCATGGCGACGTGCGAATTTGGTCAGAATTGAGGAGGTGGAGGCTCGTTCTTTCGAACATGATGAACAGTGATCGAGGGCTGTGAGCGGTCTGTACATGTGGGCGATAACATATGGCTTATTATTATTTTATTTATTTATTTAAATGTGATTTCAAATTGTTCTAATCAACATGATTTTTGCATACGAGCTCGGATTTGGACGCGGTTTGATCCGCTGCGATCCTATTGAAATTCCGAACATTATGACGCTGGTTTAGATGAATTCTGAGACCGTTCCAATTTTGGGCTTATTTTGAATTTAAATTCAATTTAAATTCAAAGGTGAGTGTTTTAACCCACTCACAACTTCTAAAATTTCTTATGTTTTTTAAATTAAATTTTTGATGTGATTAGAAATTTATTTATGACTGTTTGGTATATTTTAAATCATCATCTCAGTTAATTTTAATTTATTTGAATTAAATCGTTATTTAATTTATTATTGAATATATAAATTGCCAGTTAAATATCTGTTATTGATTATCAGTTCTATATTGATATATTGATTGATTTGGATGATGTTTGAAATGAATGTTTGATTTGTTGATATTGGATGAATGGATGTTTTATTTTATATCGTTATAAACTACAAGTTTACTATGGGTTGAAATGATACATACCCGAATGATCAATAGATTAAGGAAAAATCGTTATGGGTCGAAATGATAGACTTGAGCGATTTTATGGATTTTATTATTATTTCGGGATTGCCGTTTGAAATGATATATAACCGTAACATTTTAAATTGCGGATTGAAATGATAAATATCCGTATCACTTGACCCTAGGGTAGAAAATTATATACGGACACCGGATTGGTTAAATTAAATGATTTTAAAATCCTTGATTTTTGAATATAATTAAATGATATTTTGAAATGGAAATTTGATTTATATAAATTTAAGTATTATTGAAAAATCAAGTTTTGCGTTGAATTGTGAATTGGTTTATAAAGGAATTTCTTTAAGAAATTAAATTGGAAGTTTGAAGTTAAACTTTTATGTATAAATGAAATTCTATTGAAATTGAGTTATTAAATTTGTTTGAAATAACTTTGAAATATTTTTGAAACTGGAGTAATCCGTATTGATATTTTGATAATGGATTTGAACGATATGAAATTCGATAGTTTATTGAAATTTGGTTTGTCGATTTGGAAATTTGAAATGGTCCAAATATGTTGAAATGAAATGAATAGTTTAATTTGATATTAATTTCACGCTCATATTTTTAATATAAACTGTTTTAAAGATATATTATTTAAAATTTCAAGTTATTAAGATTTTCAAATTTATTAAACTATTTAACCAATATTAACTATATAAATTATTTTAATCTATTTTAAACCAATTCAATTTATTTTAAACAAATTTAACCATTTTAATTTAATTTAAATATGATTAATCTATTTTAAAGTTATTTAATCTACTTTGAATTATATTTAATCTAAATTTAATCAATCTAACTATCTTAAATCAATTTAAATTATTTTTACCTATAATTAAACAATTCTAGAGCATTTTAACTATTTATAACTATTTAAACAAATTTCTGAATTTCCAAACTAAGTACGTGGAAGAGTTTATATTCATTTCAATTTGGTTTAAAAAGAGAATAAGGCTAAATGATGTTATAACTTAAGTTGGAACTTTGAATGTTATAATAAATTGAAATGATGATTTTGAAGCAAGGACTTAACCTGTTTTTGGAAATATGTTTATGGAAGAAATTATGTTTTTTGAAACGATATGATTTGAAAGTGATATAATTTTGAGAATATGATATTTCGATATAAACTGTGAATTTGACTTTGAAAGGAAATATAATTATCGAACTATGACTTCAAATGTAACGACCCAGAATTTTGAACAAATTAAATTGAGAATATTTAATTTATTTTAAATATTTGAATGATAATTTAATTTGAATCCCCGATCGAACTTTGAATTTGGCGATTAAATTATATAATTTAATCTATTGAACTGGACAAAAATTTAAACCTTCAGTTTTAAGCTGAAGAAAAATATTCCAAAAGCTTTTAAAATTCGTATTTATAATACTGAAAATAATAGAAGTTTCAGAATCAAATTTTGGAGTGAATTGTTTAGTTTTGAAAATTAAATTGTTTGAATCGATATTTAAAAATAGTCATTTTTCAAACAGTCTCGGAATTCGACGAAACTAGTTCCATTGGATCCGTAATATTGAAATATTGTCGGATTTCAATTTTCGTATTTTTCGGAGTTAATCTGTGACCGTACGATAAATAAACGCGTTGAGATTTAACCGAGTTCAAATTGAATTTAAAATTTTGAATTTGGTCAACATCAGCCAGCCTAGTTTTCTTAGTAGACCTTTCCTCTGTTAATCGCGTACTCTTGTTCCCCCTTTCCAGCTGATAACGCGTACGCTTGTTCCTCTCGTTCAAATTATAAGGAACGAAATGTTTTTCGTTCGATTCAAAACAAAATCTGCTCGTCTTCGTTCAAAAGAAAATTTAATGGCCGATACCTCTGCAACTCGTTCAAAACAAGCTATCTCCTTTATTCTTTCCCCATCTCTAATCTAAAAATCGAAATTCCCTTCTCAATACAACTCGGAAAAATTTATATTCAAACGAATCGAACTCGTATAAGAAGGAAAAGGGGAAGATCGAATTCGTATTCGATTTCTTGGCTCTCGGGGAAGGGAGGCGATGCCGTAGCAGTAGTCGATGGTAGAGGGGTTCGTGGTGGTCTCGATTTGTGTTTCGCGGTGGCGTACGCGTCTTGAAATGGAGTCGTGGTCGAAGTCTCGATAGTTCGTAGGGTTTGGTGAGGTAGCGCGCTCGCGCGCGTATGCGTGGAAGTTAGGCGCGTCACTGGTGAGGCGTAGGAGTTGATGGATTCGCGTGCGATGGTGGAGGTGACTCTCGCGATGACAACGATAAGGGTGAAGATCGAAAGGCTCGATTGGGGCTTGCGATCAAATTTGAGGCACGTGACTTGTGGCTGCAGTGAAGTCATCGGGTAGCTGCGTGTATAGTCGTGGAGGAGGCTAAGGCGGGCTCGTACGAGTGGTCAGTCGGCTTTGATGTTTCTAGTAATCATTTAACTGAGCGTTTTACCTAACCAAATTTTAGAAAAAAAAGGGGAATAAATAAGGGTTGCAGTAAGGTGTAGGCTGGTTGTTTTAGTTAATTTAATAAGTATATATATACGTATATATTTGTTAGAAGAAATATATAAGTTACATCAAGGTTTTGAAAAGGAAATCTGTTTTAAGAAACTATACAGTAAAGTAAATTGCTGTTTTATTTTTCAGAAAAGAAAAGAGAAATTTTATAAATACCTATGTTTAATTTATGTGCAGTCTGAACGAGAAAAATTCTAAAAGGAAATGGAAATTCTTTTTAAAAATATATATTCAGAGAAAAATTTTATCAAGTTAAATTTTATATTTACAGTTAAATATATATGCAGTTTCACAAGAGAGAAAAATAAAATAAAATACTTTACGAATGTCCATTTTTATTTTCTAAGTTTATTTTAGAATGATGGATAAAAAATGAGATTTTAAATATATATATTGATTATATTTTTATTTTTATTTACAATAAAGTAAATCTCTGTTTTGATAACTACAGAAAGGAAATATTTATAAGAAAGATAGTTTAAATCAAAATGTTAGTAAATTAAAATTAAAATCATTGTATAATTGAAAGTCAGAAATTGATTTGTTCAATTTAAAATTCGAATATTAACGAATTGTATAAATTTATTTATACAAGGTTAGATCAAGAAAACAAATTGGATGGAAATGGATGGCAAAATAAAGCAAAGGTGAGATTTTTCTCACTCAAAATATATTTGGATTGCAGTTATTGATTTGTTGACTGTTTGGATATGATATTAGATATAGTAGGATATATCTATATATAGCAATATATACATATTGGCATATGTATATATTGGATTGATTGATTTCCCGCCTCGTATAGCGGATGAGACCCTATTGCGCCGTTAGTAAGCGGATGATTTTTATAAAACCTATATACCGCGATATTCCACCTTGAAGTGGAATTGGTATTGTGCTAACGTCTTTGGATGCAGGGAAACAGGTTGGAGGGATCCAACTGGATTCCTCACCAGTATTTATTTATTTACAGATATCGTGATGTATATTCTGTTATCATATGATGTTGTATGATGTATGGTTGTTGTGATTGACTAATTGGTGCGTTGCATCATCGGATTCAAGTTTTGAAGTTTAAAAATAACGACTTTTACTTTAAAAGGATTTTTAAAGTGATTTTTGAAAATATACGTTTTATGGTATTTTTGAATTGATTTAAAAACGTTAAAATTTTAAAGTTAGAAAAGTTATAATTTTTAGTGGAATATAACCAAAGTGTCGTTTTTGAAATAAAAGTCGATTTATTTATAAAATGGTTTAAGTTGGGATTTTTGAATAACTATAAACGATTTGTATAAAAAGATTTATACAAATTGATATTTATAACTTTAAATTTTTGGGATTATAAAACAAGTTTTTATAAGCGTAAAAATAAATTTTTAAGAATTTATAAGTGAAAGAAATTTATAAATTATGAACTTATAAATGGAAATGATTTTGTAAAATAAATAAATTATAAGTATTTAACTTATAATTATGGATTGTTGGTATAAGATTTGAGTTATGGAATCGAATTGTTAATAAAGGAGATTTATTAAATTGAAGTTGTTATAAAATAGAAATAGAATTTATAAACGTTGTTTTATAAATTCAAAATCAGTTGAATCTGATAAATTAAATATAGAAGATATATTCGCGTTTTTGGATAGCGAATTTTTATTGAAATAAAATGTGTAGAAATGATTGAAATTGGGTTAAGTGAATTATATTCACGATTTTGGATAGTGAATATATTATTGAATAAAATGGATTCATTTTTGAAGAAGTGACATATAAAATGAAGTAAACATTTTAAAGATGTTTTTAAAATGTGGGAAATATCGAAACCATAGATTTCAACATTTTATTGTTGAAATAGACATTTTCGAGAAATAAGGAAATGGTGGACTATAACACTGTTGTTATAGTAAATGATTTCCGAAAGGAAATATTTTGCGTAAGTATTGGTATTTATATATCTATCTAAATTTCGAATCCCTATACTAGTGATTTTGAGTCGTCGTAACGATGTTTTACGCCACATTCGTTTTGACTCAAATAAATGTCGTTATAGTAAATGATTTCCTTAAAGAATGAAATATATACTTAATATTGATTTAAGTATAGTGAATATTTTCAAATGTTGAAAATAAATATATTTGTGAAATACTTATTATTAAATAAGTATGGAAATGCTTTTTCGAAATGAAATGAAACGTTTTTAAGAATTTATCTTCTTAAAGATAAAATGAAATTGAATATTTGAAATCGATTTGAGAATCGTATATCAGTAGATATTTTGAAAATATAGATTCACTATGGAATTTATAAAAGAAAAATGGAAACTGTTTAGAAAAATAAACGTTGATTTATTTTTGAAGTGTGGAAATTTTATATCTAGTAAAGATATTTTTGAAGATAAATAATTTGGGAAAATTATTTGGAATCTGATGATGTCGCGCATCTTTATTGATAGTTAAATAACTGACTATCAATAATTACCTTGAATGGTATTTGTTGTGAATTGGATGAATTTGAATGCCACACTTATTTTTGAATAAGCGCTCATTATTCGGGTTAGCCGGGAAAGGACCATGGGGTCTATAACCCATTCCGAATATGTGATACGTCGTTATGAATTGCATTCGAAGACCGGTGTTGAATACCGGATATTTTTGAAAGCGGAAGGATTACCGTCGAGTTTCTCTACATCGGCTGATCTCCAATTTAGAGGTTTTATCACCCTTAGTGACGGGAAGTCCGGACGTGATTAGAAATTTATCCGGATATGCAAGGGCTTCGTGAGAAGTGCCTTCGGTTCTGTTCGATCCCGGAACAGACTTGTATGGATTGTATGTCTGACGTTACAAATTGAGATATAAAGCTGATTTCTTTCAAATACATATCTGTTGGTGGCGGAGAATTTATTCTCTTAGCTTAACACCCTTCTCTGAGACGTACGAGCTCAGAGGTTATGTAGTTGAAATTTATCAGCAATATATTCCCAATTTGGTAACGTGGCATACTGAGTGTTGCTGTGAAATGATCAGTGTTTGATCATTTGCGATATGATCATTTGTTTGATCTTATATCTTTGTGATCATAGGTTGATCATTTGTTTGACCCGAAGCATGGCTTTTGAAAAGCGTAGCTTTGTGGACGAGACTTCGTCGAGCCTCACACCCCGGAAATGGTCAAAACAGGAAGGATGCAGCAAGGTTCTAGGGAGTAGCGCCCCTTAGTGTATGTCATTCCTTCTGGATAGAGGTGGTATCATGGTATGGAGCCCAGATACTTAACCTATGTGGTTGCTGCATTATTATTATTATGTGGTTTGTTGGAAATCGGGGATCCTCGGGAAGATCGGTTACGATCGGGGGATGACATACGCGTGTCAGTAGTTACCTATTTTTGCAGAGGTAACCCGGCCTTGTGTTGGCAGAGATCCGGTTAGGTTCTCGGGTCGTCTATTCCAGGGACGTACCCATCGTGGCATAGGAAGTTCATTAGCCTGACCATTTGTTGGAAATCCAAAGAAACAATACGACACTTGTACGGTTTTAGTTGTAGAACCTATCATTCACTTATGGTGGCGCCCCACTGTTTGGATGGTAGCTATAGTGGGCATAGTTCGAAATGTCTATGCTGGCTAAGATTTATATTCTACTTTCGAAATGTTTTCTACACTATGCACTAATAATAATATCAAAAATGATTTGATTTTACGTAGTAAGCATCTTTGACTATCATAAGAAGAAATCTCCTCCAATTCTGCGTTTGCATTGTGTGTGTGGTGGGAGGTCTTATGGTAGTTTCATTTTCCAAAAGCATTGCAAATTTGTTTTATTTTCTTTGTGAAAAATAACTGTTTTACGATCTCACACCAGTCACCACGACTGACTCGGAGTTTATTGTTTCCTTCTAAACTCTAGGTGCCCACCAATTTCCACACGGGCAGCCTAGAGTTATGTTATCAGGATATTCTGGATATTCTGGAGCTTTGGAGATAAGCTGGATGACGAGACGTAGTATTTGTATCTGATAGTATTTATTCCGCTGTGTATTCTGTATGAGGACAAGTTTATATAACTGTCCATTATTGTATATTGACTCTGATTGATGTATGTATAAACTAATATAGTTCTTTGTTTTAAAAGACTAGTGATTATCTATTATATATTGTTCCGCTGCGATGTGTAAGATTCTGATATTGTTTTCTATTCTGATGTTGTTCTGTTGTTGTTCTTTCTTCTCTTTTCTTCTATCTTCTTCTTCTTCTGCCTTTTCTTGTTCTTAAAACCCCTCAGGGTTCGTATTTCCATGCCCCTTGAGTTAATCAATGGAGATTAGTGTTTAATCAAGGAGTACGGATTTGCGGGTCTTGATAACGTGGTATCAGAGCGTATGGTTAAGCGACAACCCTGCTCTGTTGGGTGTTACTCATTAGAGATAGAGTCAGCAGTACTCTAGAATGAGTTGAGTGTAATAATAGATATGAGCGCGTATTTGTTAGTGAATATGAAATTGTTTTGTATTGTGTTGACTTATCGGTTGATTGTTTATGGATTCTGGTCGGTGCAGTCTAGCTAACTGTAATCGATAGGGGTTTCTAAACTCTTAAACAAGATAAACCGACACAATATTGTTTTAAATAGGGTAAATGAAATAATTTTACCCAAAACTATTTTTGTATAGAAAAGAAATGATTTTCTATGAATTATCATAGTATATGGATGCTTGTTTGTTAGGAAAGTGATAATATTGAAAGTTATCATTATTATATGAAATTGAATAAGAAATTCAAATCATAACTCCAAAGTTAAGAAATAAATTCACATATAAATGAAATTTGAGAATATAAATTATAAATGTGACTTATAATTGGAAAACGGAATTCCAGAGAAGTATTTAGAAATGTTTTGAAAAGAATTTGAAAATTTTGGAGATTTGGAAGTTTAAATCTGTTTGATTTGAAAATGAATTTCAAAGGTTTTGAAAAGTATTTTGAAGGAATGAAAAGCTCTAAACTCTTTTAGGTCGCTGGAAAATAATCCTGATGATGATGGCCACATCATTAGAATTCATTTTCGGGTTTCCAAAAGAGGAATTGCTGCCAAATTGTTTTAAATGGAAAGTGTTTGGAAAATTTGGGTTTTTGTTTTGGAAATTCAAATGGAATTTGAATTGTTTTCAAAATGGCTTTGAAATGTTGGTAAACTCTGGAATGCTATATAAAGATATTTATGAAATATTACTAAATTGATAACTTATACCAATTGAATTTTGGTAGAATAAATTTAACTTAAAAGAATGAAGTTAAATCAAAGCAAGTATAAGTGAATCAATTAAATGAAAATGAAATTGAAAGTTGAAATTCATTTCGAATTCGTAAGCAAATGAATTGAATTGAATAATTGTAAATGAAAGATGAATTAAAATTCGTATGGAAATTGGAAATCCAGTTTAAATGTAAGTAGATTTAATCGAAGTAGAATTAAAATAAATTGAATTGATATCAATTTGAATTAGTAATTGGAACTAATTTAAGATAGTGCAGTTGTAAATGACAGATAATTGATAAAATTCAATATTTCAGAATTGAAAGTAAATTGAATCCAAATTTAGTTGAAATGGTAAACTAAATACAGATGAATGGGAAATGTAAAATTGAATGAGAATAGATATATAACTTCAACAGTGAAGTAAAAATGTATAAGCAGTTTGTATTGAAAATTTTGTAATAGAATTTGCAAAATGATTTGAATGTTGTAACTAGATATTATGGCTAGTAGGACATACAGGTGTTATAAAAGGAATTGGAATTGAATTGCAAAGATAAATTTGAATTGCTCGACAAAAGGTAAGTATTTGAATTATAATATGAGTTTTTGATGATTTCTTATCTAGCCGCTTGGCTTTTTCTTTTTCTTTTTGAAATCTGAGAGTCCGTAGGGACGTTTTGTAGTCGTACCGTATTAGCCGCGCAAAGGAGATGCTAGCGAAATTTTTCGGAAATTTAGGGCGTTTGAAAATTTTGAAAGTTTAAATTTGAATTTGAATTTAAATTTGAATTGGAAGTAAACAATGTTGTTTGAAACCTATTTTTGAAAGTAGAAAATTAGTTGAATTGATAACTAATCTTTAGTAGAAAGATTTGTTTTTGAAATTTTGATAAAATTATTAGATTGTGAAAAATAATAGACGAGTTAAGGACTTTTCTTCCTGACTTGTAATTTCGGGACGAAATTCTTTTAAGGAGGGAAGTTTGTAACGACCCAGAATTTTGAACAAATTAAATTGAGAATATTTAATTTATTTTAAATATTTGAATGATAATTTAATTTGAATCCCCGGTCGAACTTTGAATTTGGCGATTAAATTATATAATTTAATCTATTGAACTGGACAAAAATTTAAACCTTCAGTTTTAAGCTGAAGAAAAATATTCCAAAAGCTTTTAAAATTCATATTTATAATACTGAAAATAATAGAAGTTTCAGAATCAAATTTTGGAGTGAATTGTTTAGTTTTGAAAATTAAATTGTTTGAATCGATATTTAAAAATAGTCATTTTTCAAACAGTCTCGGAATTCGACGAAACCAGTTCCATTGGATCCGTAATATTGAAATATTGTTGGATTTCAATTTTCGTATTTTTCGGAGTTAATCTGTGACCGTACGATAAATAAACGCGTTGAGATTTAACCGAGTTCAAATTGAATTTAAAATTTTGAATTTGGTCAACATCAGCCACCCTAGTTTTCTTAGCAGACCTATCCTCTGTTAATCGCGTACTCTTGTTCCCCCTTTCCAGCTGATAACGTGTACGCTTGTTCCTCTCGTTCAAATTATAAGGAAACGAAATGTTTTTCGTTCGATTCAAAACAAAATCTGCTCGTCTTCGTTCAAAAGAAAATTTAATGGCCGATACCTCTGCAACTCGTTCAAAACAAGCTATCTCCTTTATTCTTTCCCCATCTCTAATCTAAAAATCGAAATTCCCTCCTCAATACAACTTGGAAAAATTTATATTCAAACGAATCGAACTCGTATAAGAAGGAAAAGGGGAAGATCAAATTCGTATTCGATTTCTTGGCTCTCGGGGAAGGGAGGCGATGCCGTAGCAGTAGTCGATGGCAGAGGGGTTCGTGGTGGTCTCGATTTGTGTTTCGCGGTGGCGTACACGTCTTGAAATGGAGTCGTGGTCGAAGTCTCGACAGTTCGTAGGGTTTGGTGAGGTCGCGCGCTCGCGCGCGTATGCGTGGAAGTTAGGCGCGTCACTAGTGAGGCGTAGGAGTTGATGGATTCGCGTGCGATGGTGGAGGTGACTCTCGCGATGACAACGATAAGGGTGAAGATCGAAAGGCTCGATTGGGGCTTGCGATCAAATTTGAGACACGTGACTTGTGGCTGCAGTGAAGTCATCGGGCAGCTGCGTGTATAGTCGTGGAGGAGGCTAAGGCAGGCTCGTACGAGTGGTCAGTCGGCTTTGATGTTTCTGGTAATCATTTAACTGAGCGTTTTACCTAACCAAATTTTAGAAAAAAAAAGGGGAATAAATAAGGGTTGCAGTAAGGTGTAGGTTGGTTGTTTTAGTTAAGTTAATAAGTATATATATACGTATATATTTGTTAGAAGAAATATATAAGTTACAGCAAGGTTTTGAAAAGGAAATCTGTTTTAAGAAACTATACAGTAAAGTAAATTGCTGTTTTATTTTTCAGAAAAGAAAAGAGAAATTTTATAAATACCTATGTTTAATTTATGTGCAGTCTGAACGAGAAAAATTCTAAAAGGAAATGGAAATTCTTTTTAAAAATATATATTCAGAGAAAAATTTTATCAAGTTAAATTTTATATTTACAGTTAAATATATATGCAGTTTCACAAGAGAGAAAAATAAAATAAAACACTTTACGAATGTCCATTTTTATTTTCTAAGTTTATTTTAGAATGATGGATAAAAAATGAGATTTTAAATATATATATGGATTATATTTTTATTTTTATTTACAATAAAGTAAATCTCTGTTTTGATAACTACAGAAAGGAAATATTTATAAGAAAGATAGTTTAAATCAAAATGTTAGTAAATTAAAATTAAAATCATTGTATAATTGAAAGTCAGAAATTGATTTGTTCGATTTAAAATTCGAATATTAATGAATTGTATAAATTTATTTATACAAGGTTAAATCAAGAAAACAAATTGGATGGAAATGGATGGCAAAATAAAGCAAAGGTGAGATTTTTCTCACTCAAAATATATTTGGATTGCAGTTATTGATTTGTTGACTGTTTGGATATGATATTAGATATAGTAGGATATATCTATATATATATATAGCAATATATACATATTGGCATATGTATATATTGGATTGATTGATTTCCCGCCTCGTATAGCGGATGAGACCCTATTGCGCCGTTAGTAAGCGGATGATTTTTATAAAACCTATATACCGCGATATTCCACCTTGAAGTGGAATTGGTATTGTGCTAACGTCTTTGGATGCAGGGAAACAGGTTGGAGGGATCCAACTGGATTCCTCACCAGTATTTATTTATTTACAGATATCGTGATGTATATTCTGTTATCATATGATGTTGTATGATGTATGGTTGTTGTGATTGACTTATTGGTGCGTTGCATCATCAGATTCAAGTTTTGAAGTTTAAAAATAACGACTTTTACTTTAAAAGGATTTTTAAAGTGATTTTGAAAATCTACGTTTTATGGAATTTTTGAATTGATTTAAAAACGTTAAAATTTTAAAGTTAGAAAAGTTATAATTTTTAGTGGAATATAACCAAAGTGTCGTTTTTGAAATAAAAGTCGATTTATTTATAAATGGTTTAAGTTGGGATTTTTGAATAACTATAAACGATTTGTATAAAAAGATTTATACAAATTGATATTTATAACTTTAAATTTTTGGGATTATAAAACAAGTTTTTATAAGCGTAAAAATAAATTTTTAAGAATTTATAAGTGAAAGAAATTTATAAATTGTGAACTTATAAATGGAAATGATTTTGTAAAATAAATAAATTATAAGTATTTAACTTATAATTATGGATTGTTGGTATAAGATTTGAGTTATGGAATCGAATTGTTAATAAAGGAGATTTATTAAATTGAAGTTGTTAGAAAATAGAAATAGAATTTATAAACGTTGTTTTATAAATTCAAAATCAGTTGAATCTGATAAATTAAATATAGAAGATATATTCGCGTTTTTGGATAGCGAATTTTTATTGAAATAAAATGTGTAGAAATGATTGAAATTGGGTTAAGTGAATTATATTCACGATTTTGGACAGTGAATATATTATTGAATAAAATGGATTCATTTTTGAAGAAGTGACATAAAAAATGAAGTAAACATTTTAAAGATGTTTTTAAAATGTGGGAAATATCGAAACCATAGATTTCAACATTTTATTGTTGAAATAGACGTTTTCGAGAAATAAGGAAATGGTGGACTATAACATTGTTGTTATAGTAAATGATTTCCGAAAGGAAATATTTTGCGTAAGTATTGGGATTTATATATCTATCTAAATTTCGAATCCCTATACTAGTGATTTTGAGTCGTCGTAACGATGTTTTACGCCACATTCGTTTTGACTCAAATAAATGTCGTTATAGTAAATGATTTCCTTAAAGAATGAAATATATACTTAATATTGATTTAATTATAGTGAATATTTTCAAATGTTGAAAATAAATATATTTGTGAAATACTTATTATTAAATAAGTATGGAAATGCTTTTCCAAAATGAAATGAAACGTTTTTAAGAATTTATCTTCTTAAAGATAAAATGAAATTGAATATTTGAAATCGATTTGAGAATCGTATATCAGTAGATATTTTGAAAATATAGATTCACTATGGAATTTATAAAAGAAAAATGGAAACTGTTTAGAAAAATAAACGTTGATTTATTTTTGAAGTGTGGAAATTTTATATCTAGTAAAGATATTTTTGAAGATAAATAATTTGGGAAAATTATTTGGAATCTGATGATGTCGCGCATCTTTATTGATAGTTAAATAACCGACTATCAATAATTACCTTGAATGGTATTTGTTGTGAATTGGATGAATTTGAATGCCACACTTATTTTTGAATAAGCGCTCACTATTCGGGTTAGCCGGGAAAGGACCATGGGGTCGTATAACCCATTCCAAATATGTGATACGTCGTTATGAATTGCATTCGAAGACCGGTGTTGAAGACCGGATATTTTTGAAAATGGAAGGATTACCGTCGAGTTACTCTACATCGGCTGATCTCCGATTTAGAGGTTTTATCACCCTTAGTGACGGGAAGTCCGGATGTGATTAGAAATTTATCCAGATATGCAAGGGCTTCGTGAGAAGTGCCTTCGGTTCTGTTCGATCCCGGAACAGACTTGTATGGATTGTATGTCTGACGTTACAAATTGAGATATAAAGCTGATTTCTTTCAAATACATATCTGTTGGTGGCGGAGAATTTATTCTCTTAGCTTAACACCCTTCTCTAAGATGTACGAGCTCAGAGGTTATGTAGTTGAAATTTATCAGCAATATATTCCCAATTTGGTAACGTGGCATACTGAGTGTTGCTGTGAAATGATCAGTGTTTGATCATTTGCGATGTGATCATTTGTTTGATCTTATATCTTTGTGATCATAGGTTGATCATTTGTTTGACCCGAAGCATGGCTTTTGAAAAGCGTAGCTTTGTGGACGAGACTTCGTCGAGCCTCACACCCCGAAAATGGTCAAAATAGGAAGGATGCAGCAAGGTTCTAGGGAGTAGCGCCCCTTAGTGTATGTCATTCCTTCTGGATAGAGGTGGTATCATGGTATGGAGCCCAGATACTTAACCTATGTGGTTGCTGCATTATTATTATTATGTGGTTTGTTGGAAATCGGGGATCCTCGGGAAGATCGGTTACGATCGGGGGATGACATATGCGTGTCAGTAGTTACCTATTTTTGCAGAGGTAACCCGACCTTTTGTTGGCAGAGATCCGGTTAGGTTCTCGGGTCGTCTATTCCAGGGACGTACCCATCGTGGCATAGGAAGTTCCTTAGCCTAACCATTTGTTGGAAATCCAAAGAAACAATACGACACTTGTACGGTTTTAGTTGTAGAACCTATCATTCACTTATGGTGGCGCCCCACTGTTTGGATGGTAGCTATAGTAGGCATAGTTCGAAATGTCTATGCTGGCTAAGATTTATATTCTACTTTCGAAATGTTTTCTACACTATGCACTAATAATAATATCAAAAATGATTTGATTTTGCGTAGTAAGCATCTTTGACTATCATAAGAAGAAATCTCCTCCAATTCTGCGTTTGCATTGTGTGTGTGGTGGGAGGTCTTATGGTAGTTTCATTTTCCAAAAGCATTGCGAATTTGTTTTATTTTCTTTGTGAAAAATAACTGTTTTACGATCTCACACCAGTCACCACGACTGACTCGGAGTTTATTGTTCCCTTCTAAACTCTGGGTGACCACCAATTTCCACACGGGCAGCCTAGAGTTATGTTATCAGGATATTCTGGATATTCTGGAGCTTTGGAGATAAGCTAGATGACGAGACGTAGTATTTGTATCTGATAGTATTTATTCCGCTGTGTATTCTGTATGAGGACAAGTTTATATAACTGTCCATTGTTGTATATTGACTCTGATTGATGTATGTATAAACTGATATAGTTCTTTGTTTTAAAAGACTAGTGATTATCTATTATATATTGTTCCACTGCGATGTGTAAGATTCTGATATTGTTTTCTATTCTGATGTTGTTCTGTTGTTGTTCTTTCTTCTCTTTTCTTCTATCTTCTTCTTCTTCTGCCTTTTCTTGTTCTTAAAACGCCTCAGGGTTCGTATTTCCATGCCCCTTGAGTTAATCAATGGAGATTAGTGTTTAATCAAGGACTACGGATTTGCGGGTCTTGACATCAAATGTGATATAATTTCAAAGGTATATATGAGTAATGATTTTGAAAATGATATGATTTGAATTGAATATGATATTTTGATATCAACTATGAAATGGTTTTGGAAATGTAAAAAAACCATCCGGTGTGTAATAATCGATTGGTTGGCAAAGTGAAACGACCCGATTTTTCATACTCGAAAAATCGAACCATCAGGATTAGAAGAAGGAGGTAGAAGAAGAAAATAGAAAACAACATCAGAATCTCACATTGCAGCGGAATAAAATATAATAGATAATAACTGATCTTTACACAAAAGAACTATATCTGTTTTATACATCTCATCATCAGAATACAACACAATCAATAATACAATACTGGACAGTTTCGACAACTTGTCCTCACAAATCTGACCACACAACTTATGATACACAACGGAATATATCAAATACGTGTGATACGTCTTGCCATCTAGCTCGTCTCCTGTGCTCCTCAGAAGCCTTTCCTGTAATCTATAATACTTGGTCTGACCTGAGCATTATAATTAAATAACACCCGAGTCAGTCTGGAATACCAGCGTTAGAAAACCACACTCAAACTGATTATTAAAGTTTCAAAATCCTTTGAAATCAAAAGCATCTCGTAAGACCACGCCACAAATAAACATGTCAGGTTTTTACCTTACGATAGCCAAAACACTTTTTATCAAAATCCTCTGATATTATAATAGTGTCTATATACAAATACTTATTCAAATAGTCGAAATTGTTAAATCTATTAAATTCCAGCTAATAGGTATACAAACAAAACCGTAAAGGCACGTAGGGAGAATGGATTTCCAACTATTGACTAGGCACTGGGGTACCACCTGTCACAGTAACTGGTCTAGATCAGCGTTCCAATGACCATGCCCGATCCTCTGCAACACAAGGCCGGAACTACCCCTTACTGGATAATCCCGAGTAAGATCACCCCGCGGTTGGGATCAGCAACCGCCCACTAAGCCGAAATAAAAGGGACATCTAGACAGGGATGACCTCACCCTAATGGGTGCTACCCACTTAGCCTTGCTGCATAACCCCTGATTTTCAGTCATTCCCGGTTGATGAGGCTCGAGGCTAAGCGTTACCTTTATAGAACATATCTCTTAGAATGCCCATCGTCCACCTGACGATGATCTGAAAGCATTCATCCATACAAGTCTGTTCCGGGTTCGAACGGAATCGAAGGCACTATTCCTACTACATCCAATTTGGAATCACCCTCAGGATTAGTAGCGATTAGCCCTTGCACTTCACTGCTCTATCTCCGACTCCAAACTCGTTTTCCCTACGGAAATGTACAAACCAGATCGAAGTGGTTTTCGAGAAATAAATCCCGATCCCGGACTCTTCGAAACGATCAGCGCATTGGCGAATATTTATAGTCGGTTATTTAACTATCAAATAACATTCAGAATCAACCATCAGGCCATAATAATTTCTCCCAAATTATTTATTAATCTCAAAATATCTTCGTAAGATATATTTCCACTTTTCAACCCTTTGAAAACAGTTTCAAACCATCTTTCTCTCACGGGATAAATTCCCCAAATATTTTCTATTTCCACTGAAATCACCAAGTACAATTACTTTAGATTTTAAAAATAATTTAAAAACACTTTATTATAAAATACACTTTAAAACATTTAAATTAAAAACTACTTTAATACTTTATTCAAAAATATATACTTTAAGAATATTTAAAATAAAGCTAATTATAAAATATAAAACTAATTTTTTCTCTTTTTAAAACATAATACCAAGTCACCTTTAAATAATTACTACTAAGATAAATTTGAAAAATACTTACTTTAAAATTTAAACATTTAGGAATAATAAATTTTCTAAAACATATTTTAAAACAACTTTTAAAATTTAAGCTTATACTTAAAAATTTGCTTTGAAAACGTTCTTGGCTATTCAGGGAAATACACTTCTCTCTCACATCTTTAAAAATAAATCACTATTTATTTTTAAAACTAATATACCCATTCCTTTAATAAATTCCCACCGTGAATTTATTCTTCCAAATGTCCACTGATATATTACTTCCCCTTTATAAACCCAGTTTATAAATTCCATAGTCTCATTTCCCTTTTTAAATTTCAATTTTAAACACTTAAATCAAATTTCAAATTGATTTCCAAATTACTCCATTTTGAAATAAACTCCTTTACTTACTCAATTTATTCAAATCCGTTAACTTCATATTTTACTTCTTTATTATGACTAAAATCCTTTTAACTGAAAATAGCAATTTCAGATTTCCCAAATTCCTTCTTTATCCTTTTAAATAAATTCAAACCTTGAATTTAAAAATAAATTCTTTATTTCTTGATATAATATCACTTAAGTTTAAAATTTAATATTTCTCTATTTATTTAAAATTCCCTTTCCCATACTCGGAATTTATTTATTAAAATTTCAAAATCACTCTTATTCTTTTCCAATTCATTCTTAAATTTATTCAAATTCTCTATAATTTTTTTACTTAAAAATTCACTCCTTTATTTGCTTTTCAAAAGTCCAATTCTATATATTTGGTAACTTAGGGTACCGAAATATTCAAGCAAACCATAGCATTCAATATCCCAATTATCAGTATAATTCATCACATAATATCAAATATTCATAACACAGAATATTAAACAATCTAAATAATTTTGGGGAATTCAGTTGGATCCCTCCAACTTGTTTTCCAGCATCCACATATGTTAGAACAATACCAATTCCACTTCGAGGTGGAATATCGCGGTATATGGGATTAATATAATATCATCCGCTATTATGCGGCGCATAGGGTCTCATCCGCTATATAATGCGGGAATATCAATCACTCCAATATATACTATAAACTACTATATAATATACCACATCCAATCAATTCATCCATTCAACCAAATATTTAAATTTAACCATTTAAATTTAAATAAAACCCAAATGAGTGAGATTAACTCACCTTTGCTTTTAATTTCAATCCGATCCAATCTTGACTGATCTCATGATTTCAGACCATGTAAAAGCATTATTCGTTTAATTAATATTTGAATCCATCGAAAAATAGATTGCCATTTATTTAATTTACTAACAATCTAATTCCAACTAATTAACTAAAAAATTTATTTAACTAATTTTCTTCTCATAAACAGTTTATAACTAAACTATAAGTTCTTATTTTTAAAATACCAGACTTATCTGTGCTTTAAATTTTTAGGAAAAACAGAACTACCTTGTACTGTACTGTATTATCTTTTCTTCATCAGAATATAAATATATATAAATTGGAAAACTGCATTTATATGTCACTGTATAATTATATTTTATTTTCAAGTAGACCTCATATATATATATATATTTCTAAATTAAAACCTGACCTTCTACAAATATTTTTTTTAACTGTATGTGTATATATACATATGTAAAATTTTATAAAATAAATTGAAAATACCTACACCTTGAGATCGCCGTCGAATCGCCAGACCTAGCCACACACTGCCATCGCCGTCGACGTCACGCCCTTCCCAAGTCCACGTGCACGCACGCGCGTACGCGACCATTGCCTTGCCGGTGCCGCGCTACCCCATACTTCGCCATCACCATCGCCGACTTCGAGCACAGAAATCAAATCCCGACCCAACCCTACGTGTGCTTCCTTCCCAAAATCGAGCAACCTCCCACCTTCTCCGCGATATCCACGTAAGAGAATTCGAACAGGGAAATCGCGATCTCCACTCCTCTTTCAACTGCGTCGAAGAAATTTCGTTCACTGCATTTGATTTCGAGCTAAGGCAGTCTCTCTTCCCTTTTTTTTCTTTTTCCGTTAGAGAGAATTCGTTTTCGATTTAAGGGCAAGAAGGGTAAAGAAGAACGCAGTAGAACTGAGGAGTGGAAATTGATTTGAATTGAAAGAGGGGAAATTTTTATTTGAGATGAATACGAGCTGCATTTTTTTTTCTTTTCTGATGCTCTGGCATTTGGATTTGAACGAGAAGGAGAATGACAATACGCGATTTAATAAGAGAAGTTGTCGGCCTTGAACGGGAAACAGGAAAACATCGTTGCGTGCTAGCATAAGCTAGGGCACAGTGATTTGGACAGGGAAAAGGGCTGTTGGTGAAAGGAAGCAGGCAGCTGAAGGAATCTCAGTTGGATTAGGGTATATATAAATATAAATATTAATTAAATACAAATCGTCTCGATTTACAGAACTTAAAACCGCGAACCTGTATCGAGGCATGTCGTTGGACGCTTATAATGTTATACCCCTATTCCGAACGAAATGGAAAAGGTTTCGGGTCCTAATTCGATCGTATGGAGAAGATAGGTTTTTGGACCAGTTATTTAATATTAGATTTTGATATAGATTTCAACGCATTTATCTATCGTATGATCACACGACAACTCCAAACACTACGAAATTTGAAACCCGATAATAATACACTATTACGGATCCAATGGAACTAGTTTCGTCGAATTCCGAGACTGTGCCCCGGAAGTCTATTTTTAAACGTCGATTTAAACGATATATTTTTAAAACTGAACAAACCACTTTCAAATTCAATTTTAAAAGTTCTATCACCTTCAGTATTATTAATATGAATTTTCCAAGCCTTCAAACTATTTTTAACGGGCTTAAAACTCCAGATTCAACATTTTACCCAACTCCAAATCATTTAATTTAATAATTAAATTACCCAATAAATAGTGATATTTGAAATTCAAGTTAAAAGTTTACTTTTGAATATTTTAAATCAATTAAATATTCCAATTTCAAATGTCCAAAATTCTGGGTCGTCACATTCCTCCCCTCTAAAAAGAATTTCGTCCCCGGAATTACTAGTTAAGAAGAATGGTCCAATACCCGTTTACTTTTTCCCAAAACCAAACAGTTTTCAACAATTTCCCAAACAATCTTTTATTTAAGACACACTATCACTCTGCTAACTTTCCAAACTCTTCCATATTTTTCAACAACATTACTTACTCAATAATTCAAATTTAAATTTAAATCCAAATTTTAAATTATAAAAAAAAATTCAGAATTTTCTAACTCTCTAAATTCCCGAAAAATTTCGCCAGCGTCTCCTTTGCGCGGCTAGATCGGTACAACTACAAAATGCCCCTACAAGCCCCCAAATTTCAAAAGTAAACAAAAAGCCAACTAGCTAGACCAGAAAATCATCAAATTTCATACAGGAATTTAAATACATACCTTTAAGTCGAGTAATTCAAATTTCTATCTTCTGAATCAAACTTCAATTTCCTTTTGCTTTTCAAAACACCTGTATATCCTACTTGGCAATAATATCTAACCACAGAATTTAAAAATCATTTTATTCACTTCTTTTCACGATTGCAACATTTGCTTCACTTAAGCCGTACGATGTACACATATCATCCATACGCAATACCAAATCCGATCGCTCACTCAATCACACAATTTCATTTCCGAACTAGTATGGTCCACCCGACTCTCTAGTGCGGACTCAGATTTGGTTTCTTGATCAGAAACCGCCATTCTCCTTGCATAGCCACAAACTATGATATAGAACTTCCAGAATCAATCAAAAATCCATATCCAGGATTCGCCGTCGAAAATCGAGTGAAAAATCCTAACACTGATCGGTATAATTACCTCGAAATTATGTGCTCGAATCTGGATCAAACCGCTATGCGAATAAAATAATATACGTACATCCTACGTATTAATTCCAATTGATTATCAACTATATCAATTTCCTTTTTTATTCACATTCATTTTGATTGTTATTCACTTATTCACACTTTTCCCTTATCTCAACTTCCAGTTTTAATCTTCATTCAATTATTCACTTAGTATATTTCTCCATCCCAAAATTACTTAGTATATTTCCAATACCAATTTACTTAAGAATTTCATCCTTTCATTTCTTAAGTTCAGTATAAATATTTTATATACTTCTTAAATTTATTTTTTTACTTCACTATTGAAGTTTATATCCATTTCTATTCACTTTGCCTTCACAATTCCATTTGAATTCAATTTGCTTCAATTTACAAATTATTTCAAATCTAAATACTTTTTCCCAATTTTCATTCAGATTTTCTTTTTCAATTTTACTTGAATTCAATTCATCTCCAACCTCTGAATATTGAATTTTATTCACCTTATCTCAACCCATATTTAATTAACCATTTACTTTTATTAGTTTCACTTACTAATTTATTTAAAATCTCAAATAAAAGTTTATTTGCAAACTTTTCTTCCTTTAGTTTCTTCGAACAATTTCTTCGATTTCACCTTACTTCACATACACAATTTTAAATTAGATTTCAATGTTTAATTTCAATTCTATTTGCTTACAAATTTTAAATCATTTGTCGTTAGTGAAAATTTCCAAAAAATTTAAAAAAAGTTTCTATCTCCTAAAATTTTCGGAAAATTTTGGCAGAGTCTCCTTTGTACGGAGGAGCTTTTGCAATTTGACAAGAGATATAAATATATATACATCGACCCACACGGTCGGAAAACAAAAACAAACAACAGTTCATATTTCATTTTTTTATTGCATAGGCGTACCTTTATTTAGCATTTTTAAGCAAGCGGCTTATTTATTTAGCATTTTGCGCAATCAAAACCAGCCAAACGGCTTTCCTGTACCTGTACTTACTCAATTCAAACATGTAAGTGCCAAATATATGCAATTTACAACATTTCTTTTGCGTTTACAAAGCTAATATATGAATTCTATAAACAATGCATGTGATATAGTTTTTCATAAACACATATAAGGTTTCAACACCTATTCAATTGCATATTTGCATAATTTTCATTCGAAACCATTTTATTTAGGCTCGACAACATTCCTTGCTTGTATATTAATAACCATTTCCAAATTAATTCATCTCTACCACTTTTATTTAATGGACTTTCATTTTCACCCAAAGCCAAGCTTCCATAAATTTAAACTTAAGTTAATTTACTTCAAATCATTCCAATTTCATAACTTAAGTTCATTCTCATTTTATTTGATTCTCATCAAATTTCATCTAACTCAAATTGTCCATTCTCTTTGTCCATTTTAAATTTTAATTCACATTCTCAATTTATTTCAAAACTTATTTTATTAATAACAAGACCAATTCAATTTTTATTAATACAAGGCCATTTCCAATTTATTTCTACTCATTTGAGTTTTATTTGCAATTCAAACCATTACTATTATTATCCAATCTTATTTCATTTGACAACATTTCCAATCTTATTTAATTTACTTACAATATACGCTGAATATTATTTATAACTCAAGCTTGACTTCAAAATCCATTTTCAACTCCCAATTCAACTTTAACTTTACTTACTTGAGCTCAATCTTATTTTATATCTTAGGTTTGGATTTTCATTTCAATTCCAAAATACCAAACAAATTTATTATGGCTTATTACTTAACTTTTAGACATTTATAAGTCATACACTTATTAATTTTTCCCACTTCCATTCAAGTTATGATTTTATAACTTATCTCATCAGAATTTCCAATTCCATTCTGGATTTAATTTTTCTTTAATTTTTAATTTATTTCCAAATCAATTTAAATATTGAATTCCATTTTATTCTAACATATTCAAAATTTTATAAATTATCAACCCATATATATTCAATAAACATTTTCAATTTACTTCCAGAATTTTAAACAATTCCTTAAACATTCTAAAACATTTAAACCAACTCAAGAGTTTTCAACAATCTCTTAAGTATTTCAAAATCAAAGCGATTTTACCAAACCAAAACTTCAACATTTCAAAATCACCTTTGAAAACAATTATATCGAAAATCCTTTGCATTTCTAAAATCAAACCCAACTTTTGCAAACAATTCCAATTTAAAACAATTTGGTAGCAATTCCTCTCCTAGAAACTCGAAAATGAACATCGATGATGCTGCAGTCATCACCGAAGTTATTTTCCAGCGACTGTAAGAGTTCAATGCTTTTATCTCTAAAAAAACATTTTCAAATATTCTTAATTTCAAATCTCACTAGATTTCAAATCCAATCCAAAATATTTCTCAACTACTATCACCATTATTTCTCCAAAATCTTTGAAAACCATTTTCAATTCCAAAGGAATTTAAACTTCCCAAAATTCCAAATTTCAAATCCATCCAATTTAAATTCAAACATTACTCTAGAATTTTTATTTTCAATTTCAATTATAATTCACATTTACAAATTCCATTTTATTACCTGAATTTATTTAACTTTGGTTGTTTTAATTTCTAGTTAAATTCCACATAACAATGATAAAAATTTAATATTATCATTCCTAACATCCAAGCAACCAATAATTTACAAAAACTTTTCCTTTTACATCCGAAAATAATTTGGGGTAAAATTATTTCATTTACCCTATTTGAAAACCATACTGTGTCGATTTATCTCATTCAAGAGTTTAGAAACCCCTATCGATGACATGGCTTCCCACATATCGACCAGAATCCATAAACAATCAATCGATAAATCAACACAGTATAAAAACAATTTTTATATTCACTAACAAATACGCGCTCATATCTATTATTACACTCAAACTCATTCTAGAGTACTATAGACTCTATTTTCAAATGAGTAATCCCCACCAGAGCTAAGGTTATCGCTAGCCTTCGCTCTGATACCAAGTGAAACGACCCAATTTTTCATACCCGAAAAATTGAACCATCAGGATTAGAAGAAGAAGGAGGTAGAAGTAGAAAATAGAAAACAACATCAGAATCTCACATCGCAGCGGAATAAAATATAATAGATAATAACTGATCTTTACACAAAAGAACTATATCTGTTTTATACATCTCATCATCAGAATACAACACAATCAATAAAACAATACTGGACAGTTTCGACAACTTGTCCTCACAAATCTGACCGCACAACTTATGATACACAACGGAATATATCAAATACATGTGATACGTCTCGCCATCCAGCTCGTCTCCTGTGCTCCTCAAAAGCCTTTCCTATAATCTATAATACTCGGTCTGACTCGAGCATTATAATTAAATAACACCCGAGTCAGTCTGGAATACCAGCGTGAGAAAACCACACTCAAATTGATTATTAAAGTTTCAAAATCCTTTGAAATCAAAAGCATCTCGTAAAACCACGCCACAAATAAACATGTCGGGTTTTTACCTTACGATAGCCAAAACACTTTTTTATCAAAATCCTCTGATATTATAATAGTGTCTATATACAAATACTTATTCAAATAGTCGAAATTGTTACATCTATTAAATTCCAGCTAATAGGTATACAAACAAAACCATAAAGGCACGTAGGGAGAATGGATTTCCAACTAATGACTAGGCACTGGGGTACCACCTGTCACAGTACCTGGTCTAGATCAGCGTACCGAGGACCACGCCCGATCCCCTGCAACACAAGGCCAAAACTACCCCTTACCGGATAATCCCGAGTAAGATCACCCCGCGGTTGGGATCAGCAATCGCCCACTAAGCCGAAATAAAAGGGACATCTAGACAGGGATAACCTCACCCTAATGGGTGCTACCCACTTAGCCTTGCTGCATAACCCCTGATTTTCAATCATTCCCGGTTGATGAGGCTCGAGGCTAAGCGTTACCTTTATAGAACATATCTCTTAGAATTCCCACCGTCCACCTGACGATGTTCCGAAAGCATTCATCCATACAAGTCCGTTCCAGGTTCGAACGGAACCGAAGGCACTATTCCTACTACATCCAATTTGGAATCACCCTCAGGATTAGTAGCGATTAGCCCTTGCACTTCACTTCTCCATCTTCGACTCCAAACTCGTTTTCCCTACGGAAACGTACAAACCGGATCGAAGTGGTTTTTGAGAAATAAATCCCGATCCCGGACTCTTCGAAACAATCAGCGCATTGGCCAATATTGATAGTCGGTTATTGAACTATCAAATAACATTCAGAATCAACCATCATGCCATAATAATTTCTCCCAAATTATTTATTAATCTCAAAATATCTTCACAAGATATATTTCCACTTTTCAACCCTTTGAAAACAGTTTCAAACCATCTTTCTCTCACGGAATAAATTCCCCAAATATTTTCTATTTCCACTGAAATCACCAAGTACAATTACTTTAGATTTTAAAAATAATTTAAAAACACTTTATTATAAAATACACTTTAAAACATTTAAATTAAAAATTACTTTAATACTTTATTCAAAAATATATACTTTAAGAATATTTAAAATAAAGCTAATTATAAAATATAAAACTAAATTTTTCTCTTTTTAAAACATAATACCAAGTCACCTTTAAATAATTACTACTAAGATAAATTTGAAAAATACTTACTTTAAAATTTAAACATTTAGGAATAATAAATTTTCTAAAACATATTTTAAAACAACTTTTGAACTTTTAGCTTATACTTAAAAATTTGCTTTGAAAACCTCCTTGGCTATTCAGGGAAATACACTTCTCTCTCACATCTTTAAAAATAAATCACTATTTATTTTTAAAACTAATTTACCCATTCCTTTAATAAATTCCTACCGTGAATTTATTCTTCCAAATGTCCACTGATATATTACTTCCCCTTTATAAACCCAGTTTATAAATTCCATAGTCTCATTTCCCTTTTAAAATTCCAATTTTAAACACTTAAATCAAATTTCAAATTGATTTCCAAATTACTCCATTTTGAAATAAACTCCTTTACTTACTCAATTTATTCAAATCCGTTAACTTCAGATTTTACTTCTTCATTATGATTAAAATCCTTTTAACTGAAAATACCAATTTCAGATTTCCCAAATTCCTTCTTTATCCTTTTAAATAAATTCAAACCTTGAATTTAAAAATAAATTCTTTATTTCTTGATATAATATCACTTAAGTTTAGAATTTAATATTTCTCTATTTATTTAAAATTCCCTTTCCCATACTCGGAATTTATTTATTAAAATTTTAAAATCACTCTTATTCTTTTCCAATTCATTCTTAAATTTATTCGAATTCTCTATAATTATTTTACTTAAAAATTCACTCCTTTATTTGCTTTTCAAAAGTCCAATTCTATATATTTGGTAACTTAGGGTACCGAAATATTCAAGCAAACCATAGCATTCAATATCCCAATTATCAGTATAATTCATCACAGAATATCAAATATTCATAACACGGAATATTAAAAAATCTAAATAATTTTGAGGAATCCAGTTGGATCCCTCCAACCTGTTTTCCTGCATCCACAGATGTTAGCACAATACCAATTCCACTTCGAGGTGGAATAACACGGTATATGGGATTAATATAATATCATCCGCTATTATGCGGCACATAGGGTCTCATCCGCTATATAATGCAGGAATATCAATCACTCCAATATATACTATATACTATATAATATACCACATCCAATCAATTCAACCATTCAACCAAATATTTAAATTTAACCATTTGAATTTAAATAAAACCCAGATGAATGTGATTAACTCACCTTTGCTTTTAATTTCAATCCGATCCAATCTTGACTGATCTCTCGATTTCAGACCTTGTAAAAGCATTATTCGTTTAATTAATATTTGAATCCATCGAAAAATAAATTTCCATTTATTTAATTTACTAACAATCTAATTCCAACTAATTAACTAAAAATTTTATTTAACTAATTTTCTTCTCATAAACATTTTATAACTAAACTATAAGTTCTTATTTTTAAAATACCAGACTTATCTGCTCTTTAAATTTTTAGGAAAAACAGAACTACCTTGTACTTTACTGTATTATCTTTTCTGCATCTGAATATAAATATATATAAATTAGAAAACTGCATTTATATGTCACTGTATAATTATATTTTATTTTCCAGAAGACCTCATATTTATATATATCTAAATTAAAACCGGACCTTCTACAAATATTTTTTTTAACCGTATGTGTATATATACATATGTAAAATTTTATAAAATAAATTGAAAATACCTACACCCTGAGATCGCCGTCGAATCGCCAGACCTACCCACGCACTGCCATCGCCGTCGACGTCGCGCCCTTCCCAAGTCCACGTGTAGGCACGTGCATACGTGACCATTGCCTTGCCGGTGCTGCGCTACCCCATACTTCGCCATCACCATCGCCGACTTCGAGCACAGAAATCAAATCGCGACCCAACCCTACGTGTGCTTCCTTCCCAAAATCGAGCAACCTCCCACCTTCTCCGTGATATCCACGTGAGCGAATTCGAACAGGGAAATCACGATCTCCCCTCCTCTTTCAACTACATCGAAGAAATTTCATTCACTGCATTTGATTTCGAGCTAAGGCAGTCACTCTTCCCCTTCTTTTTCTTTTTCCGTTAGAGAGAATTCGTTTTTGATTTAAGGCGAAGAACGGTAAAGAAGAACGCAATAGAACTGAGGAGCGGAAATTGATTTGAATTGAAAGAGAGGAAATTTTTATTTGAGATGAATACGAGCTACTTTTTTTTTCTTTTCTGATGGTCTGGCATTTGGATTTGAACGAGAAGGAGAATGACAATACGCGATTTAATAAGAGAAGTTGTCGGCCTTGAACGGGAAACAGGAAAACATCATTGCGTACTAGCATAAGCTAGGGCACAGTGATTTGGACAGGGAAAGGGGCTGATGGTGAAAGGAAGCAGGCAGCTGAAGGAATCTCAGTTGGATTAGGGTATATATAAATATAAATATTAATTAAATACAAATCGTCTCGATTTACAGAACTTAAAACCGCGAACTCGTATCAAGGTGTGCCGCTGGACGCTTCTAATGTTATACCCCTATTCTGAATGAAATGGAAAAGGTTTCGGGTCCTAATTCGATCGTATGGAGAAGATAGGTTTTTGGACCAGTTATTTAATATTAGATTTTGATATTGATTTCAGCGCGTTTATCTATCGTATGATCACACGACAACTCCAAACACTACGAAATTTGAAATCCGATAATAATACCCTATTACGGATCCAATGGAACTGGTTTTGTCGAATTCCGAGACTGTGCCCCGGAAGTCTATTTTTAAACGTTGATTTAAACGATATATTTTTAAAACTGAACAAACCACTTTCAAATTCAATTTTAAAAGTTCTATCACCTTCAGTATTATTAATATGAATTTCCAAGCCTTCAAACTATTTTTAACAGGCTTAAAACTCCAAATTCAACATTTTACCCAACTCAAATCATTTAATTTAATAATTAAATTACCCAATAAGTAGTGATATTTGAAATTCAAGTTAAAAGTTTACTTTTGAATATTTAAAATCAATTAAATATTCCAATTTCAAATGTCCAAAATTCCGGGTCGTCACACAAAGAGACCAGGATCGGATATAGGCATACTCTCTATCGATACCGAAAACCACTTTGACAACCGTGTACGCGGTGGAGATTCCAAAATGAAGTAGGATGGTGGCGACGAACCTATATGAGGTATATACGTGGACCCGACTCCCGTGAGTTGGCATAAGGTGGCTAAAACAGGAGCAATCGACGGGCCAATGAGGTAGCTCCTCTTAGCGGACACACTCCATCGATCTATATTTTGACTTTGTGATTTATTCGGTGGCCACCCTTCGATTTTTACTCGGGAGCGTGTTTCGAGTTGGGAGGTAGTTGCGACTATGCGTTACCAATAGTCCGGAAGTGTAATTGGTATATCTACCCTGGCATTGCCTAGTTGTGCCATGTCACCTACCCTAGCGCACCTTCTACGAGTTTGTTTTATGTCGTACCTATGTGGTATCCTCTGGCAGCTCCAGTTTACGGGGAGTTACGGTACTGTATAGACTATTGGCATACCTAAAAATGTGTTAAGGTGGAAAATGTAAAGCCTTAACGCTATTTTTAAATAGTATACTTTACTTTAGACATATTATAATAGCGTATTGTACTACATAGTAGATAGTTTAACGGATCCTTAGGAGATGTGAATCCCGAACATCTCTTAAGGTACTGCACTCACGTTAGACACTGGATAAGAGATGTCAAACCCCGTAAACATCTCTGACGCCGTTTACACTCATATTTATTTACCGTTGATTTGACTCACATAAGATCTTTTAGTTCTGACTCGAGTGTTTTGTCTTTTCAATTCTGTCGGGTCAACCTGAGCATTTCAGGATTTGAAGACCTTATTTCCGGAGGACAAAGACGAAGATTGTATTATTATTATTTACTATATTATTCCACTGCATCATACTGTTCCGCTGCAATATTTGTTTCTCTGATATGTGTAACTCTGATTCTGTATTGTATAAGTATAATCAAATGTTTTGTAAACAGCTTCATGAACTGTTATTTGATTATTATATTTTGTCATTCCGCTGCGAGATTCTATTTTGTTTTATTTCTTTCTCTTTTTATTATTTACCCCAAATAACAATCTGTCCTTCTTTATAGTTTGAGTTGGAACGAGTGTTTGCTTATAGCGTACAAAATGGTGGGATGTTGCATTTTCCAATTTGAATAAAATTAAAGTTAAATGTTGAAAAATAAATGAAACTTATATTAAAATTGTTTGAATATTTAAACCTTGAATCTTATTGGAATTGAAATGATAGTTCAAACCAGGATTTGAATCGATTTGTGAAATTTGAGGAAACTATTTTTATTATATAAAGTGTTTTTAATATACATAAACTATTTTAATATATAAATTATTTCAATATATAAACTATTTTAATTTATAACTATTTTAATATATATACTATTTTCAAAATCTAAACTATCTAAGTTGGAAATGTTATGATTATAAAAGTGTTATGATCTCAAAAGTGTTATGATTTCAAAAGTGTTATGATTTCCAAAGTGTTATGATCTCGAAAGTGCTATGATTTCGAAAGTGTTATAATTTTGAAAGTGTTACGATTCCGGAAATGAATATTATTTAAAGTGAATAATGATAGTGAATTGATATGGTTTTGGAAATAATACGATATCTTGATATGAAGTATGAGCTATTTGAAATGAAATGACCACGGTGTGAAATAAGTGTTTGGTTATTAAAGAGACCGGGATCGGATATTGTCATACTCTCTGCCAATACTGAAAACCACTTTAACAACTGTGTACGTGGTGGAGATTCCAGAACAAAGTTGGATGGTTAGACGACGGTTCTATATGGTATTCATGTAGCCCTAACTCCCGTGAGTCAGCTTGATGTGGCTAAAACAGGAGCTATACCGGGCCAAGTGGGGTCATTCCCTCGATCGGGCACATTTCTTCGATACCATTCTATTGCTTTTGTGATTAGATCGGGTGCACCTTTGATTTGGGAGTGTGTCACGAGGTGGGCGGTAGTAGCTGCTATGCGTTACCACCAGTCCGGGAGTGCAAATGGTATATCTACCCTGGCATTGCCTCACGTGCCTTGTCACATGCCCTATCGCGCCTTCTACGAGTTTATTTTGTGTCATACCTATGGAGTGCTCCTTGATAGCCCACCTGCGGGTGGAGTTTACAGTATCTGTATAGACTACGGCGTTATATAAAATGTGTTAAGGGGGATATGGGTAATGCCTTAACGCTATTTTAATAGTTTACTTTACTATAGACATTATTATAATAGCGTATATTACTACATAGTAGATAGGTCCATGAATCCTTAGAGGATGGGAATCCCAAACATCCTTTAAGTTACTTGTGTTTCAGTTGACATTTCACTTGAGTTGAATTTACTATATAAGAATGTTAATCCTGACTCGAGTGTTTTGTGTTTTGCTTTATGCTCGGGTCAGACTGAGTGTCACATCATTTGAGACTCACCTTGGAGATTGGAGCTTTGCTTGAAGATCTGTTTTATCTATTCAGCTTTTCTAGTTGTTTAGTTTAGATTTGTCATCTGTTCGTATTTGGGACTACATTGTATTTGAGATATTCTGTTGTACTTTGTTTCAAACTCTGTTGTTTTATATAGTAGCTTCATGAACTACTATTTATCTATTCCGCTGCTTATTGTTGTAATACTCTGTGTCTGTGATTGATTTATTACTGTATATGCTGAGTTTTGCCAAATATAAATTAACATTCTGATATTTTGAGCAATTCAAGACCGGCATGTGTGTTTGTGAATGGTTCAAAATAGCGGGTCGTTACAGTTGGTATCAGAGCTCTGGTTTAGGAAAAACTTAGCATACGGAGTAAAAATTAATTACAAAATTATATTCGTTTGAGTTTGAAATTCTTCGTTAGGATCCTCCTAAATTAGAATTTATTTTGGATTTTGGAACTTTCCCTTCTGTTCTGAAATCCATTCTTGTCTCTCCCTACACTACGCCATAAATGACCTTCTGCAACATTTTTGCAAGGTGTTGCCAGCTAAAATGTTGCGATAGATATAAAATTTTGGTCCTACTGCAACGTTGTATTTATGGTGTTACCTTAGCCATAAAAATGTGTTGCTCTAGCTAAAAAAGTGTAACACGATGCAACATTTTTATATAGTGTTGCTATAGATGTATTCAGATTAAAAAATTAATAAAATTAGCAATCCGCGTGAATACGATCCAACGGTCTACATTTAATCCGATTGTTAAAATGGATCACCGCTACCATTTGCTCCAAATTTTCGTTTTCCCGCTTTACTTTTCATATCATTTTCGTTCTCACCCCCAATTTCCAAATCCCTAATTTCCAAATCATATTTTCGTTTCTTTTTTTTTTCTTCCAAAAACAAAATCTCGTCCTTTTTTCAAAGTTTGGTAGTGATCTCAAACAAGCTTCGTTCCCATTTCGTTCTCACCTCCAATTTCGCTGCTGTTTGCCTACATGTCGAGCGTCGTTTGCTTTGTTGTCGAGATCTGGAAATGTCTGTTCGGCTTGTGAATCGGCGATTGTTGTTGGAGTTAGGTCATGATTGGACTGGGTTACGGCAGTGGGTGATTGCGATTGAAATTTCAAGCGATGGAGGTGAGCCCAATGGTGATTTAAGGTAGTTCTGGTCGATGGGTTGCTGAAATTGAGGTTGGTGAATTTGATATGGGAGGCGCTGGTGGGTTCGCAATTTGGAGGAGTTTTTAACAGGTTGGTTTTCAGTTTGATTGGTGAGGAATTTAGGGTGTAGGGGTAGTTCGGGTTGTCAGAGAAGGCAGGTAGGTGGTTGTTGTGATGGCTAAGGCATAGGGTTAGTGAGGAGATGCGAATTGGTTGTGACAGATTGTAGAGGAAGGGATTTGTTGTGCTATGTGCAGAAATGGTTCGAGTTCGTTAGGTGATAGGGGCAGGAGTTTGTGGCTGATTGTAGCTGGATGGTGAATCTGGTTGTCGCAGTTTGTGGAAGTTGGATATGAAGGTGTGATGGAGGTTGAAGTATATGAAGTGATAGGTTAGAGCTTTGTTTGTTGTTGCGCGTTTGGGATGTTTTGGTTGTGAGATGGTAGTTTGGAAGAAAATGCAGTTTGCTGGTAGGGGTTTCGATAATGAAGTATGCAGTGGTAGCGGGTTGGTAATGAGGTTTGGTGAGTGTTTTGGCATAGTTTAAGGGCTGTAGGGGATGTAAGTTGCAGCAGTTTGGGGAGTGGATGGTGGCAGTGTAGAGGTTCGTGCTGCCGAATTCCGTGAGCTCATTCAGAAGCTTTCTCGTGATTCCAATTCAGAAGGGTAATGTATTACTTATTAACACGCAACATGTTCGATGAAATGTCAATTTTTATTTATCCTGGTTTCAGGTCTTTTACCAAGGCAGAGCTAAAAGCAAGGTTATTTCAGTTTTCACTCAACAATTTGCTAAGAATGATGGCTGGGAAAAGGTCGGATGATTCAGAAGAAGCCATGAAAGAGTTGCAAAAGTCAATCGAGGAGGTGTTCAAATTCGTAGGAGGTGTTCATTTGTGCATCATTTTACGTCGTTTCAAAGAAGGCTCGATCTTCCGAAATCGGATGAATCGGTCGATCCCCACCAGGACTGCGGTGCCCCGGACCCCCGCCGGCGCTGCGCCCGGACCCGCTTCTCGGCTCGCCTTCGGCTCGGCACTCGGCTCGCCTTCGGCTCGTCATATATTTGTTAGTGTCGGTGTCTGTATAAATTGAAACCGCATATGTAATGAGTGAACTGAGTGATGTAGTGAGGAATATCTGTATATGTGAATATCAGTGTTATATATCATTGAATTGTAAAATAGTAGAGTCAGGAATTTGTACTATTTCAAATGTTGAAATAAAATATTTATTTAAATAAATTAATGTTTAAATATCAAATTCTATGCAATAGCATTTTATTAAATAAAAATTTATTTTTATTAAAAAATCAAATATGCTCTACATTGTGGGCCCCACAAATTCAGAAAGTTAATATCTATAGCAACATTTTGGAATGTTGCTACAGATACCTATGGGTGTTGCCATAGACCCAAATAGGGTTCTATTGCAACAATATTACTTATGTTGCCTTAGATAGTCAAAATGTTGCCTTTGAGGTCTAAGGCAACGGCAAAAATTGCATCACCCTAAAAGTGTTGCCATAGACCTATGGAAACATTTTTCGGGCCTAAGCCAACATTTTTTTTGTGTTGCAGTAGGCCATTTATGGCGTAGTTCTATTCGCGTTATTTTTGATACTGGAGCATCCCATAACTCCATTTATGTTACGACAACCAGCCTAGTGATCTTGACCCCACCCCGATAGTCAGGGATTATCCTAATGTTTTGGGGAAGTCACTTCTCTTCCTCCCATGCGGGAAGTTGAATTCCGCATCGATCTCATTCCTGGAATCTCGGTTGACCCGGTTAAGGTCATCGTGATTAATGTAAGTCTATCCATCTTTTCTCTTTTTTAATTTAATTACCTTATCTTCCTTTCGAGCCTATCTTCTTAATAGAATTTTCTTTGATTTGGGTCCTTCTAAATTTGAATCCCTATTCTTATTCTAAATCCATTCTTGAATCATCCTGTGAGGGAGTGTATTTGTAAATTAATATTAAGATGTTTTAGATTGTGTTGTTTGAGCTGTTAGGTTTGATTTTGAGTTTCGATTGATTTGTCTGGCCAATGCTATCGATAGGAATTCCAAAACACCTGAACAGAGCAAACTGACACAATATTTTTTTCAAATTTGGTAAATGAAATAAATTTTGTATGATTATATTTTATATATATAAGTAAAATTTTCTGAAATTGGATAGTAAATTAAATTGGTTAATGTTAGCACCAAAATTGGTCACTAACAACCAAAGAAAGGTTTGTGTAGAGAGATTAATGAAGATAGAAAATTGAAATAGAGGAATGTGTGCAAAATTAACTGCAGAGACTAGAACACCAGGTTTATAGTGGTTCGGCGCAACTGCCTACGTCCACTTTGAGTTTAATCTTTATTGCTTTTTCAAATAATTGAATACAGATACAATTCGTACACTAACAACTTGAATACAAGTTTGAACAGAAAATAAGTGAGTCTTGAAAATGGAAGAGTCTCCCCGGAGTTCTCGAAAAAGGTCCTTTTCACTGTGCCCCTGCCCTTCTATTTATAGGCGAGGATAGGCCGGACTTCCCTCGCTGGCCCAGGATCAAGGTGCTTCGGCCTTTAGTAAGTGGCTTCTGCGCACCGAGCCAGGGATGCTGAACGGCAGTTGCCGAGTGAGGAATGCCGGTTGAGAATGGTCTGGTCGATCATCAAGTGACTCGAGGTAAACCCTCAGGAGAACCGAACCAGATAGCAGGTTGACTCGGAGCGAAGTCATGCCGAACGGTGAAGTCTGTTGTATGCTTCACTCTCTTGGCCGAGTGGTGCGTTCTGGAATACTTGGTAATGTTCATTTGAGCCGAACTCTCCTGTGCCGAGCGTTGGTGGTAGAATCAGAGAATGTCGTGCGATGGAGCTAGGCCAAACGGTACTTAGGCCGAGCGGCAATTAGGCCGAGCGAGGGTATCCATGCCGAACGAGGTATCTACGCTGAGCGAGGTATCCATGCCGAGCCAGGTGTCCATGCAGAACTGTATCCAAGCCGAGCCAGGTGCGCTTGCTTGACGAACCTCTTGTAACCGGGCCAAACAATCCGGGTAACATCTGCCCCCTAAAGTGTGTCGTATGAGGCAACACGACACGTTTTGAGCCAACATCCAATTCCTACCATCAAAATTTGAGTGTGGTCCATGTAGGTCAAAAGATGACTTTCCTCCTTGGAACCTTGGGGCCGCTCGACATATAGATACCGAACTACACGCCAAGGCATGTTCACTGGCGCTCGGCACGATTGCCTACCGAACCACCAAGATATCTCGACCGACCCACTGGTTGATGCATGTACACCTCCCCTTCTACCTGTATAAAAGCCAACACTTCTCTACTCTCCCTCTTTACTTTCACTTCGACTCTACAGGAACTCTGAGCTTACTTTCCCTCGAACTTCGGCTACCTCTCTAACTTTCCTCCCTTACCCCGAATCTTGTAAGTTCTCCATACAGCTCCTCCCCAGATCGAGTCTAAACGACTCTCAATCTCAAACCTAACAGATCCCTAAGCTTCGATCATCCTCTTGGGTAAGACTTTCTCACTCAAATGTTTCTTCCAAACTAGGAAGTTTAGCGCAAAATTCGAATTCGCGAACTTTCTTTTGATTATGGACGGTAGAAGTTGTGTAGATGAGGAAGACGATACGAGGTTTGAACATGCCTTAGGGCCGGAACTTGGTACGAACCGATTTTAAGGTTGGTGAAACGGAGAGGAGAAGGGGAAAAAGACACCGGTGGTTTCTAGGTCGTAGGCTCATGCTGGGTCGCTGGGCGTGGTAGCTAGGTTGTCGAAGCGTAACTAAACTGTTGGTCGAGGTCGTTCGGTAACCTAGGAGCGAGGAAGAGGTGAGTGTCTAGGTAGGTAAGTGGGAAACCGGCCGAGTACGAAGTAGGTGGCCCGGTGGTCTTTATGTAAGATCAGTGCTAGGGAGGTAGGAAGTAAGTGGGTCGGTGTAGTCTTCATGTGAGAGTGGTGTTAGGGAGGTAGGAAGTAAGTGGGTCGGTGTGTCTAGTTTAGGCGGTCGGTCGGCCGTATGTTTTGAGTGTCGCTCGGTATTGAGCCTTGAAGTAGGCAGTGACAGTCAAAATCATTCCACCTTGAACACAACATATGTCAAGTCCACTTATCTCCCATGCCTAATCATAGGACTAATCAACAAGGACAAGAACTTAAGCAAACAAGCATATCGAACTAATTCGAACTGATAACTTCACGATTGAAACTATAATAAACGTGAACTTAAAATTCTGTAAAGAGGGCAACTTAAAGCTCGTCGTGCTGCACTTTACTTTTTAGAACCCTAATTTATATATATTCTTTATGTGAACCATCACACTAGTTCACAGATCACACGGGGGAAGCACTTTTGTCGTTATGACTAATATCAATTGCCTTTCAAGTATAGTTCAAACAGTTGTTTGATCAAATTCAACATTCATTAAAGATGTCTAGAAAGTCAAGCTCCGCCATAGTTTTAGATAAACCCGAGCCAAGTTCTCGACAGGAAGTGGTGGAAACTTCAAATCCATCGACGACTCCTGCACAAAATATCTCGGATCCAACAACTGCGACTATTGACTTAGCTCCTGATGCCATAGATGCGGCCATTATCCTCGACAATCCGATCGATTCTCAAGCTTCGAGAATCAACGAAAACGCTCTTCGCCGACTATGCTCAATCCACGAAATCCCTTTTGATGATGTGTTGGTTCCATCGGGACAGGATCGTCCCCACCCGCCCCGGCTGGGTATACGGCTTGCAAAAAATTCATGTGATGGGTTGGTAGTGTGCCACCTTTCAGCACCTTCCTTCGTGATGTGCTGTAGTATATGGAGATCGCCCTAGCACAATTACATCCCAATAGTCATGCGTTCCTTTACGGCACGTGTATTCTTTTTATGAGTGTTCTGTTCAGACTACCCACACCTGGGGATATCCGATATATCTATCGTTTCAAGAGATGGTCTAATAGCCCATCCTTCATATTCCTTGAGCCATACTCCAAGCGCCAAATCTTAACAGGGGCATGGAGCAAATTTGCCCTATACAAGCAGGAATGGTTTTATGTGCGCTGCTCCCTTGGCTTTGCGAGGAGATGGTTGGAAGGAAGTAAGTTCCTTTTCTAGATCAATAGTTGTACGCGGTAGGAAGTGCATTCTTTTTTAAACCTTTTTTCGATTTTTACAGGTATTAGCCCACGTCCCGAAGGCTCCGGGTACTCTGAAGCCGTCAAAGCTATTCGAGCTGTTCCCGCGGGAGACCGGGACATCAAATTCCTCATTTCCAATGAATCGCTTTCGAGATTTGGATTGTTGGCGGAAGGTCGCCGGATAAGTCTTCCTCACAGTGCCACCACAACCGGACCTGCCTTGGATAAAGGCAAAAGGCAAGCTGGGCCTTCGGTGCCTTCGACAAGAGAGACTCCCGATGTATCCGAGGAAGGTGAAATAAAGGAGGCTGAAGCTCCGGGTGAGGGTGTAAGTCCTGCTCCGGAACCAGCACTTGAAGCACATAACACTAATGAACCACCTCCCCCTTCAAAAGGAAAAAAGAAACTAACTTACAAGTTGAGGAAGAAGGTAGTGGGCGGAACTTCGAAAGTGACAATTACTCCGATTGAGAAAGAGCCATCTCCATAACACTTAGAGAGTTCATTGAAAGGCTTGTCTGACCTTACAATTCCTGATGATTTGCTCAACTACGGTTTCGACGACCCGGAAGCCATAAAACTTCATTCGCCGGTGAGAGGCAGTGAAGGCGTTCAAGGCCATCACCAAGGGGAAAAAACTCCGATAAGTAAAGCTAAAGAAACTGGTCCATTGGGGGGAAACACTAGGACACACACGAACACTCACACTACACCTTGCACTTAAATTTAAGCCGTCATGCCATTTTTGCTAAATTGTCATCACTTAACTTCTACGCAGGTGATATGGGACGCTCACATGGAGTCGACCGCCTTCGCAGCTCTTCCATTTTCCATCCTTCCGGCCGAGACTCTGGATATGGAAAACGCCGAGATAGAGGTGACGACAGCGATAGAGATTATCGCTCTCGAGATTCATCTTCTCAAAGGAAAATTCACAGTCACTCATCGTACTCCAACGATCCCCCACCTCCACCAGAACAAGGCAGGGAGAAATCAAGTCAAAGGGGACCACAATCTGAAACTCCTCGCAACCAACACTCTGGTTCCTCAAGTACTAGGCAATCTCGGGAGGTTCACAAGAAGTCCGTAGTTTCGACAAAGCAAACCTCCTCTATTCCTGCACCTGATCCGTCGATAGCGAAGAAACTTGCCGAGCTTAAAGCGACATTCCCAAAAATATGCTTTGACGGACTAAAATTTCTTCCAGCCATCCATCCTATTCCGGGGAATGTTAAACAGAGTGTCCTTGCTTGCACCAATGATGTTTATGTCCAACACGACGCATTTGTTCACTTGGTAGAAAAAGTTTTTGAAGTTTCTATGGAACGCCAACATGAAATCGATCGTCTGAAGCTCGAGGCCATCCATGACAAAGACATCATTAGGGCCTAAGATAAAGAGCTTTCCACGTATAAATCTCAACTTGAGGCCGCCCAGAAGAACGGTAAAGATACTACAGAGGCAATCAGTCGCCTGGAGGCTACACACAAAAAGGAGATCGATGAAGCTATCCAACGCTGTGGCGCTTTAGCTTTAGAGAAAGACTCCGTTCAAAATGAGAGATACGCGTTCGCTCAACGAGTCAAAGAGTTGGAAGAGCTACTTATCAAAGAGAAGGAAGAAAAGGTTGTTGCTCAAGTGGAGTCGCAACGATATTGCTACGAAATTGTTGCTACGTGACTCCAGAAAACAAAGCTCGATGAAGAACTCTCCAAGGTCGTAGCGCTGAAAGATGAAGCCCGTGAGGAGGGTAAAAGAATAGCGCTCTCAGGAGTCAATTCTCGCCTTGAGGCGCTACCGAGGCTGGTAGGGAGGAAATCAAGTGCATGTTTGATCCGCTCATAGCCGAATATAATGCTCGAGTTCTCATGCATCGCGACTTAACATTTCTTGGTCAGGGTTACCTCGAATCTTTGGCCGAAGCATGGGACACTTTAATCGAAATCAAAAAGGTTGAGTTGGGAATGGAAGAGATTGACGAAGATGCTTTAGTGAAGGAATTTCTTCGGGGGAATGAGCCTTCGGACTTGTCTGCGGTGAAGGCTCTTTACAGCAGAGACTCCCCCTTATCAAAAGGAAAAGATGCCATTGTTGGTCCGTCCGAAACCGAGTCTCCGGTTCGCCCCTCTACTCTGCCGTACAGTCGTCCACCACTTGACTCCTTCGAGCAACATATTGGCTATGATCCAGAGGAACCTGGACTTAATATTCACGTTCTATCTCCTATTCTAGAAGGCGAAACTCCCCGAACAGTTGAGAGTCAACAAGAGACTGGTACATAACTTTTCCTTCAAAGTTCAAAGGGTTATCGCTTTTAGCGAGTGATATATGTATTCTAACATTTGTTTCTTATGATTCTACGTAAGTCATCCTGATCCCGTACCTACTCCAAGGAGCGATGCCGCCACGGAGAAGGAGGAGAAGACGGGAGAAACAACTCAAGCGGAAGAGACACCCGGACCTGACGCTCAAGTGATTGAGGCGCTTAACGAAGACAAATCCGACAATCCGTCGCCCGTCGAGGAACATTACAAAGTTGAAATTATTGGTGCATCTGGACATACTTCAAAATCGAGTATGGCGGAGCAAATTATAGAAGAAAAGAAAATGAAGGCTGAAATTAAGATTGAGCCACGAGTGGTGGAACTCGATGATCCATTGAACAGACCCCTGAAGGTTATTCTTCCAGGTGGGACGAGTCAGTTAGAAGTTCCTCCTCCTTCCTCTGACACCCCTTCTCTAGTGAGCAAAATGTCCAAGAAAAAATGCGTGGGGGAGGAGTCTTCAGAGAAACTGAAGAAGGAGAAGAAGTCGAAGAATTAGCTACCCGGATCATGTAATTATTTCTATTTATTTTCGTAGTCGATGTTAATAGATTTTTAGTTCCGAGTTTAGGAGGAATTGTAGTGGAATTCTTTTTGGGATTAGTGAATAAATTTTTTTTTCTTTTGATGATGTTCGATGATTAGCTTCACCATCCGTCTTATATTTGAAATCCAAAGTCATGTGGGTCAGGCAAGTACTTGCTCACTTCCACGTGACACGGAGTTTTCTGAATTGCATCAATTTTAATCCGTGCTCTGGGGATTTTGAGATTCTTTCGTCGTTTATATTCTAGTCCGCACTCTGGGGACTCAAAGTACTCTAGTCTGCACTCTGGGGACTTTGAGATTTTTTCAAGTCGTATATACTTTAGTCCGCACTCTGGGGACTCAGAGTACTCTAGTCCGCACTCTATTGACTTAGAGAATTTCTCAAGTCGTTTATACTCTAGCCCGCACTTTGGGGACTTAGAGATTTTTCAAGTCGTTTATACTCTAGTCCGCACTCTGGGGACTCAGAGTACTCTAGTCCGCACTTTGGGGACTTAGAGAATTTTCAAGTCGTTTATACTCTAGCCCGCACTCTGGGGACTCAGAGTACTCTAGTCCGCACTCTGGGGACTTAGAGATTTTTCAAGTCGTTTATACTCTAGTCCGCACTCTGGGGACTCAGAGTACTCTAGTCCGCACTCTGTTGACATAGAGATTTTTCAAGTAGTTTATACTCTAGCCCGGACTCTGGAGACTCAGAGTACTCTAGTCCGCACTCTAGGGACTTAGAGATTTTCTCAAGTCGTTTATACTCTAGTCCGCACTCTGGGGACTCAGAGTACTCTAGTCCGCACTCTGGGGACTTAGAGATTTTTCAAGTCGTTTATACTCTAGTCCACACTCTAGGGACTCAGAGTACTCTAGTCCGCACTCTGGGGACTTAGAGATTTTTCAAGTCGTTTATACTCTAGCCCGCACTCTGGGAAGTTAGAGTACTCTAGTCCGCACTTTGGGAACTTAGAGATTTTTCAAGTCGTTTATACTATAGTCCGCACTCTGGGGACTCAGAGTACTCTAGTCCGCACTCTATGGACGTAGAGATTTTTCAAGTCGTTTATACTCTAGTCCGCACTCTGAGGACTCAGAGTACTCTAGTCCGCACTCTGGGGACTTAGAGATTTTCTCATGTCGTTTATACTCTAGCCCGCACTTTGGGGACTCAGAGTACTCTAGTCCGCACTCTGGGGACTTAGAGATTTTTCAAGTCGTTTTTACTCTAGTCCAGACTCTGGCGACTCGGAGTACTCTAGTCTGCACTCTGGGGACTTAGAGATTTTTTTAAGTTTGGGTGTGCGTTCATATGCCAGACAGAATAACACAATTTAATTTTCGTTATAGAATTGTAATATACGGAAACATAAATAGTTCATGGAAAAGACGCTTCAAGCCTTTATTGATCATAAAAAATGGAAACAAATTAAATTGTCTTATTACATGCCAAAAACTAAAAACGGAAAAATGAACATACACTGGAAATAATTGCAACTAAAATGCAAAAAGAAATAGACTAGGTATAATAATGACGCAAATGCTCGCTATTCCATGCGAGAGGAAGTGTCACGCCATCTACGGTTGCTAGCTTGAAAGTTCCTTCTCTAAGCCTCCGTTCGATGACATACGGACCTTCCCATGTGGGATTCAAATGTGATGGGGTCGGAAAAACTCGCTTCAAAACGAGATCACCCGCATTGAAAATTCTCGGTCAGACTTTTTCATTATAAAACCGAGCAACTCGATGCCTATGTGCAGTCGCTCTTAAATCAGCTTCTTCACGTTTTTCTTCAACAAAGTCCAGCAATTCCAATAGGAGATTTTGATTCGTCTTGGGATCATAATAAGTTACCCAATGAGAAGGAACTTCAAGTTCCATGGGTATCACAGCTTCAGTGTCGTATGCCAAGGTGAATGGAGTATGGCCAGTCGCGGACTTGTGGGTGGTTCTGTAAGCCCAGAGCGCTGCCAGAAGCTCATCCACCCACTTGCCTGTAGCCTTTTCCAGTCGTTTCTTTAATATTAACTTGATTATTTTATATACGCTTCCACTTGTCCATTCACTTTAGGGTGAGCGACCGCCGAAAACCTTTTCTCAATGTGATATTTCTGGCAAAATTCTTTGAATTCTCTAATTTCAAATTGATTTCCATTGTCCGTGATGATAGTTCGTGGGAGGCCAAAACGGCATATGATGTTTCGTACAACGAAATTAATTACTTTTTTGGTGGTGATCGTAGCTAAAGGCTCTGCTTTTGCCCACTTAGTAAAGTAATCAACCGCAATAATTGCATACTTTGCACCACCTCTGGAAATCGGTAAGGAACCGATTATATCGATCCCCCAAATCGCAAATGGCCAGGGACTAACCATTTGTGTGAGTTCCGCTGGCGGAGCTCTTAGGATTTTCGCAAACTTTTGACATTTGTTGCATTTTCTTATTTAGTCTGCAACATCCCGATTTACAGTGGGCCAATAGTATCCATAGCGGAGGATCTTTTTTGCTAGTGTATGCCCTCAGTATGGTCGCTACATTCTCCCTCATGAACCTCTTTCAAGACCCGTTTTATCTCATCGTGGGTGATGCAATGAAGTAATGGAACCGAGAACCCTTTTCGATACATTATTCCGTCATGCATCACATATCTTGAGGCTTTGCGAATGACTTGTCGTCTTTCGTTCCTCTTTTCAGGCAAAGCTTCGTGTAACAGGTACTGCTTGAATGGGGTTATCCATGACTCCTTTTCAATCTCTGCTTAATTTCCATCTCGTTTATACTTGGAAATCGCAAAACTTCAACAGGAACCAAGCCCATCTGTTGTGCATCGCCAGTACTTGCGAATTTTGCTAATGAATCGGCTTCCCTGTTTTGTTCACGTGGGACATGCAAAATAACATAATATTCTAGGTCTGCCAAAAGTTCGTGAACCCGAGCGAGGTATGGAGCAAGCCTTTGCCCCTTTGCTTGATAATTTCCCCGCACCTGGTACACCACCAATTGAGAGTCACAAAAGATTTCAACCGTTTTTATTCCGAGCTCCCTGACAAGTTTTAAGCCAGCAAGCAATGCTTCATACTCTGCTTCGTTATTCGTAGCTGGGAAATTAAGCTTCAAAGCATAACAAATAGATCGGTTTTCAGGGGTTACAAGAATAACACTGGCTCTGGAACATCGGTCATTTGACGCCCCATCGGTGTATAACTTCCATCGAATGAGGGGAATGATGTCTTCATTACTTTGCTCGACAGGCATCGTGAATTCTGCAATAAAGTCTGCTAACACCTGTCCTTGAATAGCCCTCCGCGGAAGGTAGGTGATATCGAATTGACTCAACTCAATATTCCATTTTAGTAACCTTCCTGAGGTCTCTGGACGTTGGAGCACCTGTCGCAAAGGTTGATCGGTGTAAACACTGATCGGATGTGCCTGAAAATACGGACGAAGCTTGCGTGATGCAATCACCAAGCTGTAGGCTAGCTTCTCAAATTTAGGATAACTTCTTTCTGCCCCCGTTAAACGTTTACTGACATAGTACACTGGCTTTTGAACTCGGTCCCCCTCGTGAACCAAAGCTGTACTGATGGCATGTTGAGATACGGCCAAGTATACATATAACACTTCGTGGTCTATAGGCTTCGACAACACCGGGGGACTTTCCAAATGTCTTACCAGAGCTCGAAATGCATCCTCGCAGTTGGGCGTCCATTCAAAATTTCTCTTCCCTTTCTTTATTACATCGAAGAAAGGAATACACTTGTCGGTCGCTCTGGATATGAATCGACTCAGCGCGGCCACTTTTCCGTTCAGGCTTTGCACTTGCTTTATAGTTCTGGGCACTTGAATGTCTCGACTAGCCTGAACCTTTTTTGGGTTAGCTTCAATTCCTCGTGCATTGACAATAAAACCCAAAAACTTTCCCGATGCGACACCAAAGGAACACTTTAGCGGGTTAATTTTTATTTCATAATACCTGAGTATATCGAACATTTTCGCTAAGTCTCGAATGTGGTCGTTTGACTGTCATGATTTCACAAGCATGTCATCCACATAGACTTCCATTGTTCTACCCATATGGTCTTTAAACATCTGATTCACCAAGCGCTGATAAGTTGCTCATGCGTTCTTCAGTTCAAAAGGCAGCACCACATAACAATACAGTCCGACATCCGTGACAAAGCTAGTGTGTTCCTGATCCGGAATGTGCATTGGGATTTGATTGTATCCCGAGTATGCGTCCATAAACAACAATAACTCATGCCCGGCGGTTGACTCGACCAACTGATCAATTCTGGGTAAAGGAAAACTATCCTTAGGGAAAGCTTTGTTCAAGTCCGAGTAATCAACACAGGTCCTCCATTTCCCATTCGCTTTTCTCACTAGCACGGGGTTAGATACCCATTCAGGGTAGAGGGCGTCGTGGACGAACCCATTGGCTTTGATTTTGTCCACCTCCTCTCTGAGAGCGGCGAACCTTTCCGGGTCCATCCCCCTCCTTTTCTGCTTTATGGGCACGTATTTTGGGTCTATGTTCAACATATGACTCGCAATGGCGGGAGAAATCCCGCACATATCAGAATGTGTCCAAGTGAAAACATCCAGATTTTCCCGAAGGAAATCAGTAAGGTCCTCAATCATCGGGGCCAATCTTAAGTACTCATGATGGATCATCATGGTTGACTGGAATGTCGGTTGTCAGTTCATCCAGTGCTGCTTTTGCCTCCTTGGATTCCTCATCGTCATCTCTCGGATCTATGTCTCTATAGATCCGATCATGTTGCCCGAGCCAAGGCTTGGGCACTACTTGTAAATCTTTTGCAACTTGGATGCGGACGGAGATGTCCACAACCTTTCCTTTCTCTCTTCGTAGAGCCTCTCTCAGCTTAGCCACATAACATGCATGACCAGTCGCTTGATCGCCATGCACTACACCAACTCCACATTCTGTCAGAAATTTCAGAGTTAAACACCATGAGACCAAAGTTGCCCTAAACTCTGTCAGGGCCGGTCGGCCTAAGAACACATTATACGGGGAGTCGACATCCAAAAATACAAACGATAGGATCCGCACCCTCCTACGTTCACCTTCACCAAATTCAACTGGCAATTCAACAAATCCCACTGCATCGGTAGCCGCACCATTAAAGCCATGAATACAGGCTTTAGATGGTTTCAGATCCTTTGTCTCCATCTTCATCTGATCATATGCCTTTTTGAAGATGATATTAACAGAACTTCAACAGTCAATCAGTATCCTTCTCACAAATGCTGACCCAATAGTGGCCGAGATGACCATCGGATCAATGGTAGGTGCCTCCACTTGATCGGCATCTCTACTTCTAAACACTATATCATCCGTCATCATTCGCTGCTGTTTAGCTGGAGTACCATCTTCCACGTTTGAACAACATTCGAAACCTGCATGTTGTAGGGAACTAGCATAACGTTCCATCTCTTGCCAACTCTTGTTTGCCGGGTGAGGCCCTCTGACTATCATGTTTATGATTAGTCTTCCCACGGTCTGATGCTCCTTGTCCACCCTCGGGCGGAGTCTTGACAAATTCCTGCAACTTCTTCTATCGAATAAGCTTTTCTATAGGGTCGTGGAGGTGCCTACACTCCTCGGTATTGTGCCCGTAAGTCTCGTGGAAGCGGCAATACTTCCCAGTCCGCTTTTGTTCTTCGATGGACTGTTTTGGTTATGGCTTTCGATATTGGAAAGTATTACAAGTCGACAAGTAAATATTCTCCAGAGATGCGTTCAGAGGAGTGTATTCGTTGTAAGTTGGGATCCTTGGTTTCCACTTTCCAGCTTCCCTCTTCTTTCCAGGATTTTCCCCACCAGATCCTTTAGACTATTCAGGCTTGTTTTGAACATTGACTTGTACCTTTCCAAAGTTGTCACTGGATTGTTTTACAACAATGTTGCTCTGCACAGTCTCCTTGCCAGGTACTGGTGCATTGTCTCGCCTCGTCCACCTAGCTTCCTCCCTTCTTATAAATTGGTGTGCCTTTGAATAAAAACGTTCCAGTGTAGTCGGAGGCTTTCCCGCTAGCCAATCACCAAACTCCGAATTCGGATTTACTCCTCGCATCACGGCCATTAAAATAGCATGGTCGTTGGGGTTGCTAACTTCAGTTGCGGCAACGTAGAATCTTTGTAAGTACTCTTTTAACGACTCCCCTGGAGCCTGAATCACACTGGACAAGGACATCACGTCCTTGGGACGAGTGGCATGTATCCTGAACTGTTCCACAAATTTTGTCGCTAACTCATCAAAGTTGGAGATAGTCCACGGAGAAAGTCGGGTGAACCACATGGTAGCGATTCCAGATAAAGTTATTGGGAAGCATCTACACTTATTTGCATCGTTTGCTCTAGCTGAGTCCATCATCCATTCATATCTCATCACATGCTGTTAGGGATCAGTCTTTCCTTCATAGGCCGAAATAGCCGGCATGTTAAACTTCCTACGGTACTCGGCCTGTAGGATAGCATTTGTAAATGGAGTATGACTCTTGGATATCCCCCAATCATCATTTGATAAGCCTTGGTTCTCCCTCATCAGTTGTCTGACCATAGCTGATAGGTATGGGGTTTGTATGGAAGATGGCAGGTTAGTGTCTGTCCTACGAGACCGCTCTGGTCGGTGTCTCCTCTGTTGGTAATCTACCAAGTGTGTATCCTGGAGACCAGCATCATTAGGACCTTGGTGCGCCGGCTGTCCAGCTTCCACTCGTACTCCAGATCCTAAGTTTCCCGTTCCAGCTTGAGTGTGATTTTCTTGGTGTAGGTGAGGGGCCATTTCTCCAGGTAGGGAACCCGGACCATTCCTGGTCGATCGATCAGCAGCACCTGCTTGCGTTGTTTCTGTTCTACGACGTCTACGCTTGGGAGGTTCATCGGATGAAGAAGAGCTGTCGGATGAGGAGTAAGGAGCGGGGCTTCCTTCAACATTTTGATGCTGTTGTTGAGTAAGCTGAGTCATAAGGTTGGCGTTAGCTTGGATCTGTTCGCTAAGTTGTCTCCTGCTCTCCATGAGTTCTCTCATCAGCTCATTGAACTCTGTCCTAGTGACAGCTTCCATTTGGTTTTGGGCAGTGACAGTCCCTGCGCCCAGATTAACCTGTTGATTGTTGGGTCCTACTTGTTGGACACTAGCAGTCTTGTTGACATCTGCGTTGTGGGAGGCTGATCTAATACGTGGTCTTCCCATTGTAGAGTTATTGATAGAAACTCTGAGTAAAATCAATGGACTTCCTGTGAATGACTTGGATCTCCTTCGGGGGATTTCTTCAATCTAGTAGCTACAAAGTAGATCCTAGTAACCTGAGAATGAGTTCTCAGTGAAAGCACCAAAATGTTAGCCCCAAAATTGGTCACTAACACCCAAAGAAAGGTTTGTGTAGAGAGATTAATGAAGATAGAAAATTGAAATAGAGGAATGTATGCAAAATTAACTGCAGAGACTAGAACACCAGGTTTATAGTGGTTCGGCGCAACTGCCTACGTCCACTTTGAATTTAATCTTTATTGCTTTTTCAAATAATTGAATACAGATACAATCTGTACACTAACAACTTGAATACAAGTTTGAACAGAAAATAAGTGAGTCTTCAAAATGGCAGAGTCTCTCCGGAGATCCCGAAAAAAGGTCCTTTTCACTGTGCCCCTGCCCTTCTATTTATAGGCAAAGATAGGCCGGACTTCCCTCGCGGGCCCAGGAACAAGGTGCTTCAGCCTTTAGTATGTGGCTTCTGGCACCAAGCCAGGGATGCCGAAAGCAGTTGCCAAGCGAGGAATGCCGGTCGAGAATGGTCTGGTTGATCATCAAGTAACTCGAGGTAAACCCTTAAGAGAATCGAACCAGATAGAAGGTTGACTCGGAGCGAAGTCATGCCGAACGGTGAAGTCTGTTGTATGGCTTCACTCTCTTGGCCAAGTGGTGCGTTCTGGAATACTTGGTAATGTTCATTTGAGCCGAACCCTCATGTGCCGAGTGATGGTGGTCGAATCAGAGAATGTCGTGCGATGGAGCTAGGCCGAACGGTACTTAGGCCGAGTGGAAATTGGGCCGAGCAAGGTATCCATGCCGAATGAGGTATCTACGACGAGCGAGGTATCCATGTCGAGCCAGGTGTCCATGCCGAACCGTATCCAAGCCGAGCCAGGTGTGCTTGCTTGACGAACCTCTTGTAACCGGGCCAAACAATCCGGGTAACAGTTAATTGTTAGAAATGATAATACTAAATTTTCATTTATTGTTTTGTTAACATTTCTAAACCATTAACTATTTTTGTTAGAAGGGATGAATTTGATAAAACGGTTTATAAATTTGATTTAAAATTTAAAATAAATTTAAATTGAGGATTTGAGAATTAAATTTCTGGTGGTTTTCAAAATTTGTTTTTCAAAGTTTTGAGAAAATATATTATTTGAAGGTATTTTGAATGGAAATTATTTCCAAGGAATTAAAAAAAGTAAACTAGTACTCCCCTACGTCGTTGGAAAATAATTTCGGTGATGACTGCAGCATCATCAACATTCATTTTTGAGTCTCAAAGTGGAGAGGCCACTTAGTAGCTCTGCTACACCTTTGTTTTGAAAATGGATTTGATTTGATTTCTAGAGTATGATTTGATGTGTATATATATGTAAATATTTATTTCAAAAATGATTTGGAGTGAAACTGGAAATTAATCCTTAACTTCTATGTAAAGTGATGGTTTTCCATTATTAAAGTGAAGCAAAAATGTTGATAATTAGATAGTCTAAAAGGAGAAATAAAAATCAAACAACTTAAAACAGTCGAAATGAGATAAAACTTATTTTTATAATAGTCAATTGCATTCTAAAATATATATAACTTACCTAAATACTCAAAAGGTTAAATGTCAGGGTAAATATGTAATTGAGGTTATACAAGAGAAAACTTGGGTAATAAATTGTTCAAATTAAATTTTGCTTAATAAAAATATTATAAATAACAGGTAAATTGGTATAGTGCTCAATTACATATTTTAATAAAACTTACCTAAGAAAAGTTTGGATGTAATAACAATATGTGATTGAATAATATGAAATAAATGTAAGTAATAAGATGTCCAAAAATGAAATTTTGTTAAGGGAAATTATAACTAAAAATTTGATTGTTATAAGGACTTTTTATACATTTAATTGATGTTATAAGTAATGTGAGTGAAATAAATTAAATAATAAAAAATACTATTTAAGTAAATAAATATGGACTTAAGAATAGTTGAAATTGAATTTTTAGTGGAATCAACTTAAGTGAAGATAAATTGATTAAATAAATGAGTTAAACCAAATAAATTTTGTTTTGAAAGAAATTTTTGTAACAAATATTAATAAACTGAAACAAATCAAATTTAATGAAAATAGCTTGAATTGAAAATCAACAAAATATGAACGTAAATGAATATTATTGATTAAATAAAATGGATTGAAACCAAATTAATTGAATATAAATCAATAATAAAACTAATGAAATTTATATGGTTTTAAATTAGTTATTATATCTGGTATGTATTTTGAATCTATCTTATCTTTCGGTTTACTTCTATTCTCCTATCTCGTTCCTTTTTGGGGACGAAAAGTTTTGAGTGGGGGAGAGTGTAACGACCCGGATATTTTAACAATTTTTATAACGTAATTAACTGAAATTTTGCTTGAAATTAAACAAAAAAATTTAGCAATGAAAATTTTAAATTTGGTATGCGTCTATTAAACATAGCAAATGGTAAATTTTCAATGGAAAATATGGGAGTTAGTTTTATTGTGCAATTTTCAATTTCAAATTTAAATCAGTTAATTTGATGAAAATAAAATATTTCTAGATCTGAATATTTTTATATAATAAAAATGTAAACCAATTTCCAAGTGAGACATCATAATTCGTTTCGTCCAATTTGGACTGCTATAGCCCTGTTTATCTTATTTTCAGCGTTTTAGTAGCATTTTCAGTAGCGGAAAATCGAGTTTTATAACTTGGTCGTATCACGGATATCTGTGTACCATTCTATTCGTCTCGTCGTACTGATCCCCGTAGTATATTCATTTTTGCATTTCGGAGTTCGGACAACACGAAATCGGTAAACCGATCAGTCGTATCGGTTCCTCATTTGGACCTTTTAGCTTCCCATACCCTTTCATTTTCCACCGTAAAATCAATAGTAACTACTTTTCAAATTCTCAGAATTTATTATTTCTGACCTTCACTATTCCGTATTGCCCAATACTATTTCTGGTTCATTTTTCGATGTCACTTCCATTTCAGTTCATACCTCTCTGAAGAAAATAAATAATAAATATATGAATGGTATATATTGCTAAAGCCTGTTGCATTCTTATACGTAGCCAGCCGTTCATCTTTTTGAAGCTCATCATCTTCCCCTCTTCCTTTTTCGTTATGAAAACATTATATATATATATATATAAACAGTAAAATTATAACTCTCAAAAACTATTCATCCTCTCACTCTCTCGCCTCTCCATTTTCTTGCTTGGTCGTCTCTCTCCGAGTAAAAATTCATTTCTTCTTCGAGTACATTTCGTAATATAAGTTTATATATATATATATATATATATATATATTCACCTGTGCTCATTTTTTTTCTCGAAGAGAACACAGCTCTTGCACGAGATTTCACCGTCCATGACCCGAGTTTGACCCCAAGCTCAACCACCTCCGCCTTTAACTATCTCATCCCTCTCGAACCCACCCTCTCTCCGCTATGCTCTGCCAGCAAACAACGTCCACCGGCCTCCTTTATCCACTGCCAAAACCTCGTGCAGCCTAACCCACAACCCGCGGCCATCTGCCTTCGACCTCACCAACTCCGCCGTGTCGCTTCGACTATTCCACAGCTCGCAACCACTGAAAGCCATAACCCACTATGCCACCATGCACGTGATAACCGAAGCAGTCTCTCCACCGTGTACACCGCTTCCTAAAAACCTGTAATGACCCGGGATTTTTGACACTATTGTTTGGTTAATTTTCTGACTTAATTATTAATAATAAAAGTTTTCATCATTCAAAGAAAATAATAAATTCTGGCCATTAACAGTTTATCTATATATATATATATATGTTTTAGGAGGCTATGGTTTAAAAATCTAAAGTTTAATATCTTAAAAATATTTAAAATAAAAACTCTACCTTTCTACTACTAGATATAATTATATATAGAAAAATAATTAGATGTTTATGCTTAGCTTTGATATTAAATTCAAAATAATATATATATGTATAAAAATTGAGATAAATACATATAAATGGATACTTATATTTGTTGTAGTTATAGCCTATAAGTAAAATTTATATAGGTGACATAAGGATAAGTATATATACATATATGTATTTGTATAAGGCAAACAAGACAAAAGCTATGTTGTGGAAATATTTATGTAGTATGTATGTACATAAGGATATTGATATGTATGTAAACATACAAGGGGACATGGCATTTAATGCACATTCCCTCAAGCACAAAAGACATCAAATCTTTTTTTTCAAATAATCAAATCAGGTCAACAAAACCTCAGATCAAAGATAATACAAAAGAAAAATAGGAAAGAAAAAAATAATAATAAAACTTAATGTACAAAAGTGATGCAGCCTACTCTCTCTATTTATACCTCCACGTTGTTTCATTTTCTTCATTCGAACAAACAAAAATAAAAAGAAGTATCAGCTGCCATTACAACTTCAAAGAAATCAATAAACAACTCAAGTTCAGGGGATCAAAAACAAAAGCTAGTAGTACCTTCTAAAAGCATTGCTTTGTTCAAAAATATACTCAGTGAGTAAAAAAAATTAAAACTAAAATCTTTTTACTTATCTATGAGAATGCCTGATAGAAATAGTAGTGTTTTTGATAAGTTTTCTTGCATAGAAATGGATGTGTGTGTATATATGTATATGGATGTATATACCAAATCCTGTACATTTTGTTCTGCTCTGTTTTTCCTATTTTCTGTCATGCTTAGTTTTTAAAAACCCATATCTCTTCCTCTAAACAGATTTAGGTTGGGATGTTTGAAGAAATTCTGTTTGTATTCGATTATACTTTGTTTTAAAAATGATTTCGTAAAATGTTATCAAGTGAAAACGTTGGAAAGTGAAAATTACAGTAGGTTAACCCATTGTGTCAAATTTTCGAACACCTTATTTTACTTCTTAGTTCATGTAACCGTGATCGCCATTGAAAGTGGTGATTTTTGATCGTGGTTTCACGATTTTTAGTTTCGAACACCTTGTTTTACTGGTTGGCTTCGACGTATTTTGAAGAAGGAGTTGGAGCAGGAGACTTCCGCGTATCTAGCTGTAACTGTATTCTGCTGTATTAGTATTTATGTATGTATTTTGGATTGTAATGTGTAGACAGGTCACCATGACTGTCTAGTATGATGTATGTAAAATTTATGACTCTGATGTGCTGTATTAGTGACTTTATGATATATGTGATGTAATATATATTTATTCCATTCCGCTGTGAGATTCTATGATTTGTTTTAGTTCTTTCTTTCTATCTATTGCTTTTCTACCTATTTCTTTCAATATTACGACTCGTCTTTCAATGGAATGAAAGGCGGATCGTCTTTCAATGTAACGACCCGGATTTTTCGACGTTTGATTTGGAATTTAAATATTGAATTTGAATTATAAATTGATTTTTGATATGTAAAACTTGGGTTTATTTGTAGAATAAATTTAGAATTTTAAATATAGCGATTTATTGGATAAATTAATTATTGAATTTTAAAAATTGAATATTGGTTTAATTTTTGTATCTTGAGTTTTAAATTCGATAAAAATAACTAAAGGGCTTGTAAAAAAATTATATTTTTAATAATGAAGATAATAAAAGTTTTAAAATCAAATTTAAAAGTGATTTGCTCAAATTTTAAAATATATCGTTTAAATTGACGTTTAAAAATAGCCTTCCGAGGCACAGTCTCGGAATTCGACGAAACCAGTTCCATTGGATCCGTAATATTGTATTATTATCGGATTTCAAATTTCGTAATGTTTGGAGTTATCGTTTGGACGTACGGGATATAAACGCGCTAAAAATCATATCAAAAATTCAATATTTTGATTGGGTCCAAAAGCCTATCTTATCCATACGATCGAATTAGGACTCGAAACCTTTTCCATTGCGTTCAGAATAGGGGTACAACATTATAAATGCCTAGCGGCATGCCTCGATAGGGATTCGAGATTTTGAGTTGCGTAAATCAAGACGTTTAAAAATTTAAATAAATAATTGTCTGGTCAAACATTCACGTCAATTTATTTTCTCACGCTTCCATCACCTTTAAATCACATGTTCCTTTCATTCTTCTGTTTCGAAATAAATCACGGCTTCTTTTCCCCCCTTTTCAAAACATTTCAAACCAGAAAAAAATAAGAGAAACCAGAAATCGATTTCGGTTCGAAATTGTAGGGACTTGGCGGGGGGTAACGCGATCGACATCGGGATGAGGCGCAAGCAAGCGCCTGGAGGAGATCGGCAGGGAACATCGCATGCAGGGATGTCGTAACATTTGATGTAGAGGTTGGAGGAGGCAGATAGCCTGAAGAGGGTCGGTCGTGACTTGGAGGAGGCGTTGACCGTAGCGATGTAGGGAGATCCAGATAAGGGCGACTTGAAGGCAGCTCGGCCTGAGCTAGTGGCAGCTAGGTGTAGAGGGAAGGAACCGACACGATGTGTAGCTGTGGTGTTACTGGTGGGAGCAACAGGCCGATGGGACGACCAATTGGGTAATTTAATTCACTATTAGTGGGTGTTGGTGAAGGGTGATCGTGGGAAGATGGCGAGTTGATGGAGGTATAATCTGTAATTGAATTTAGATATGTAATTAGTAAATTTAATTACAGTAATTAGGAGTGTAATGTTATTTTATAGAATCCAACTCTCATAAATATTTTACCTATTATTTTGAGGTCATAATCGAGCAAGCAAAAGAAAATGGATTCGTAGCTGCTACATCTAAACAATAGAGTTAAAGTTGGAAGGGATTGCAAATAAGTCAAGGTAAGTTAATCTCACTCAAATTTGGATTTCTGGTTAATTTTAAAAAGTTAAAATTAATTATTTGTTAATTGATCGAATTGATAATTATTATCAGTCTGGATGTGTTATAGTATATAGTATATTTATATATATACATATATATTGGACTGATTGATATACCTGCATATTTAGCGGATGAGATCCTATGCGCCCCGCATAATAGCAGATGACCATATATACCACGATATACCCCTCGAAGTGGGATTGGTATTTATTTTATGCTGTATTAACATCTGTGGATGTAGGTAAACAGGTTGGAGGGATCCAACTGGATTCCTCAAATTTATTGTTTGTTTTTCATATATAGTGATATATGATTTGTGTAGAATAATCTATTACAGATTATTGTGGTGATTGGATTATTGGATGCCATTGTAGCACTGGCCTGAATTTTGATAAATTTTAAAACTATAAATATATTTTAAAATTTATGGAATTGAAGTGAATTTGAAAATAAATATATATACTGGAATTGGAGTTAGTTTAAAGGAATTGAATTAGAAAAATATATATTTGAGTTGGTTATACTTAACTATTGTGAAATAGTAAATGAAGATTTTTAAAATGAATTATATAAAAGAATTTTTAAGTGATATTCTGGAAGTGAAAAAAATAGTTGAAATCAATATTGAAAATAGATTGGAAGTATAAATGGAATTTATAGGAAATAAAATTTATATAATGGATTTTTATAAATAGATTTGGTTTTATAAACAGGAAAAAACCAAAGAGGGTTACAAAATTGGTAAACGATGTTTATAATGAAGAAATTCGACATCAGATGATAATTGGGAATATAAATTCACAGGAGGAATTTATATTAGAGTATGGAAACAGGGTTGAGAAAAATGGAAAATTCTATTTTTGAAATGAGAATGGTTGGGCAATCGACAATGAATCAAGATGTTGTGAAATCGAGAGAAAGTTATAAATTAAAATTGGTTATTGAGATTTAAAAAAAATATTTTAAATTTTAAGAAGTGAATTTGTTTTAAAAGGGGAAATTTTATTATTTTATAACTATGAAATTTTAAACCAGTTAAGATTTAAATACTGGGTAAGTAGATTTTTAAATATGAAGTATTTATTTTTAGAAAATTCTAATTTTTAAAATCAGCTGTGAAAATTTATATGTTTATTTAAAAATGAGTTATTAATGTTATAAAAGTGTTTCGATATTTTAAATAATTGCTTGAACATATTTTTTAAAAATAAATTATTAATCTTTTAAATACTTATTTTATGTATGTATGGAGTTTCAAGTAATTGAAAATTTTATTTTATAAATTCTCTCGAGATTCAAAAAGGACTTATAAAAGGATATGGTTTTGAGGACAGGAAATTTATTTGTGATTCCAGAGATTTTGGAAATAAGTTACGGAGTAGCTCTCTGAAATGTAAATATTGAAAGGATTTTGCAAAATAAGACTGTTAATATTTTCCTAAGTATAGAAAATAGAAATTTGGGAATATTTCTAAGTGTTGAGATGTTGGGAATATCCTGAAACGGATTTGAGTATTTGAAAAATTGTTTTCAAATGTTGGAAGGAATTTATATATCTTTTAAGGATATTTTGGAAGTAAATATCTTGGAAAAAATTATATAAGGCCAGATGATTGCTTATGGATGTTTAATTTGATAGTTAAATAACCGACTATCAATATTGGCCAATTCCGCTAATCTTTTCGAAGAGACCGGGATCGGATTTAATTATCCGAAAACCACTTCAATCCCGTTTGAACGTAACGAACGAATACCGTGAAGATGATGAAGACGGTGATTCAGTTTGTCCAGACCCGGGACAACTTGTATGGACGAATGCTATCAGAACATCGTCATTGGAGGACGATGAGCATTCTAAGTGAATGTGTTCTTTAAAAGGTAACGCTTAGCCTCAAGCCTCATCAACCGGGGAATGACTAAAACAGGGGAGATGCAGCAAGGCTAAGTGGGTAGCACCTAAGTAGGGTAAGGTTATCCCTATCTAGAGTCCCTTTCTTTTATTCGGCTGTGTGGGCGGTTGCTGATCCCAACCGCGGGGTAATTTTATTCGGGCTATCCAGTAAGGGGTAGTCCGGTCTTGTATAACAGGGGATCCCCGAGTGGTCCTCAGTACGCTGTTCTAAAGGTGTACTGTGACGGGCGGTACCCTAGTAGCCCACTCATTCGATGGAATCCATTCTCCAATAAGCGTCGTACGATTTTGATTGTGCCCAACTATGCTGGAATGTGAGATGCAAGCATTTCAGCTATATTCTATTTACTTTCTCTAGACACTATTATAATGTCAGACAGATTTGATAAAAATGGTTTGGTTATCGTAAGGTAAAAACCCATCGTGTTTATTTGTGACGTGGTCTTACGAGATACCTTTGTTTCAAAGGATTTTTGAAGTTAATAATTCAACTTGAGTGTGTTTCTCATGCTGGTTTTCCAGACTGACTCGGGTGTTATTTATTTATAATGCTCGGGTCAGACCGAGTATTACAGATTCAGGATAGGATGTTATGGAACTCAGGAGACGAGCTGGATGGCAAGGCGTACTTCCATACTTGATTATTATTCCGCTGTGTAAGGACAAGTTATTAAACTGTCCAAATTTGATGTATTGGATTGTTGTTGTAACGACCCGCCATCCTACGTCCAGGAAGACGCATCGTTTTGAAGAAAAGAAAGAGGTGAGAAAGTAGAAAAGAAGAGAAGAAGAAAGAACAATAACAGAATCTCAACAGCGGAACGAATAATTTATATTAATAACAAAAGTATTACATCATATACAATGACTATCAGAGTTACACAGATTATACAACACAGACTAGACAGTTATAAACATCTGTCTAGTTATTACAACTTAACACAAAACTCTATTCAGAGATTAACACAGCGGAACTACTATCTATATCTACAACGCCGAAGCCTCCTGCTCCATTGCTCCTCCAGATTACTCGTCAAAGCTAACCTGAATCCCTTGGCTACTCGTAAAAATTTGAGTACCCAAGAGTTTATAAAACAGAATAAACAACTTGGGTCAGACATGGGTCTGGTGTGAGTAACAGGTTAAACTTGCTTAACTTCAAAACCTTTTGAAAGAAAAGGTATCACGTAAGACTTCCCACAAATAAACATGGGTAAGTTTTTACCTTACGCTAACCAAAACATTTGATAGGAAATTCGATTGTATTATAATAGGTCTAAGGTTTTCAAATAAGTATTCACATAGCCGAAATTGTTACATTCATTAAATTCCAGCATACATAGGTATACAATCAAGTCCGTTGTCACTTATTGGAAGTTGGGTTTCCATACAATGGCAGGGCTACCGGGGTACCGCCCGTCACAGTACGTGGCCTAGATCACCGTACCGAGGATCACTCCCAATCCCCTGCAACACAAGGCCGGAACATCCCTTACTGGATAATTCCCGCACAAGATATCCCAGCAGTTGTTGCAATCAACTGCCCACTCAATCGAATAATAAGAAGGGACCTCTAGACAGGGATAATCTTGTCCTACTTGGGTGCTACCCACTAACCTTGCTGCACCTCCCCTGTTTTAGCCATTCCCGGTTTGATGAGGCTTGAGGCTACGATTACCTTTAATCAGGACATCACTTAGAATGCTCATCGTCCACCTGACGATGTTCTGAAAGCATTCAATCCATACAAGTTCGTTCCGGGTTCGAACGAAACCGAAGGCATTATCTCGTTACACTCGTATTGGAATCACCCTCAGAGTTAACGACCATAACCCTTGCACTCTGAATCTTCATCTCGAATCTGAAAGTACTATCTCCGTCAACTCATTACGGAATCACCCTCAGAGTTATATTGACAAAGAATAGTTCTTACACCTCGAGTCTTCACTTGCTCCATTTTGATTTCACGACCTAATCGTAAATTTGGATCGATGTGGTATTCGGGTCTCCAGACCTGGAATTCCGGTATACGGAAACCCGATCCCGGTCTCATCGAAATCCAAAACGTATCTTTTAAGGCCAAGTTGTTTTAAAGTTAAAACAATTCAATTCAATTTATCTATATACACATAGATAGATAATTCACAATAGATAATCGACATTATCATTAAAAGCAGATAATCCATATCATCATCATTATGCAACCAAAGCATCCAAATCATACAGTGTCAATTATCTCATCTCTGAGATCTCAAACCATTCAAGGTACATCAATATCATTCAATATCCTTAAGCAATGATTTATTAATCACCATATAGAGTTAATTTAAAATGAATTAAATTAAATACTTCATCTCTAATTAATTTAAAGTAAATTAAATTAATTACTTTCATCATTAACAATCTTGCTTAAGTTACTATTAATAAATTATAAATTAATTAATCAACCCTTATCCAATTATTCATTTTAATTAATCATCCTCGATTAATTAACATTTAATTACATTCAAGTAATTAATATTAAATTAATTCACAAATTAATTATTCTTAATTAATTAGAGTAATTAACCTTTAATTACTTTATCTATTAATTAACTATAATTAATTACATTACTCCTTAATTAATTACATTAATTAACCACTCAGTTATTAATTATTTCTTAATTAATCAATTCTTAATTACATCATTAATTATATTAATTTATGATCCTTAATTACATTTTATCATTACTTAATTACATTAAGTAATTAATCTTTAATTAAACCATAATTTATTTATCACTATTGATTAATCACATTCAGTAATTAATTAACCTTAATTACTTCTTAAAATAAATTAATTATTCCTTAATTAATTTCTTAATTAATCCCTTGATTAACTTCCATTAAGTAATTAACTACCCTTAATTACTTTATTAATTACATCAGTAATTATCCATTAATTACTTTCCTAAGTAATTATACCTCCTTAAATTACATTAAGTAATTATACAAATCATTAAGTGATTATCTTAAATTAATTAAACTTAATTAATTAACTTAACTAATCAATTTAAACTCAATTAATTACAATAAGTAATTAATTTCTTAATTACTTCCATTAAGTAATTTTATTAATTTCACAAATGATTATCCTTTAAATTAATTAAACTTAATTAATTATCAAAATTAATCACATTAATTAATTATCCTTAGTTAATGATCTACATTAACTATTAATTATTTTAATTACCTTTCTAAAATTATTAAACATTAATTAACCATTATTAATTACAACTTAATTAATCCTAATTATCAATAAATTAATCTCTAATTACTTAATTAATTAAGTACTTAACTATAACTTAATTAAACCTTAATTACTTGATTAATTTATTCCTAACCATTAACTTATAAAATTAATGATCCTTAATTCAAATTAATTAACCTTTAAATTAATTTAATTAATCCTTCATCAATAAAGTTTTAAACCCTTAATTACTAATTTATTAACCCAAGTCATAAATTAATTAAATTGATTAATTATTTTTAATTACCTTAATAATTCATTTTATCCCATATCATTAAATCTTAATTATCTTTAAGATAACATTTTATTCCTATTAATGATTAAAATATCATTAATAAAGCATTTAAACCAAATTACCTTTAAATTTACATTTAAATTTCATTTTAATTTAAGATTTAAAATGAAGACAAGTTTAACTTTAACAAAGTTATAAAACTATTTAAATCCTTTTTAATGTTGTTAAATCAATTCAAAAATTCAAATACTTTATCTTATTTAAAAACTGAGATTTTAACTTAAACTCCAGATTTAAAAACTAAACTTATTTAAACTTTACCTTTAGATTTAAATATCAGTTTTAAATTTTATTTTAAAATTAAAAACTGAAAAACAGGTCTCTGTTAAAACCTGTTATACAATTCTACTCGAGCCATACCTTCATTTACTCGACAGTTCCTTCGAGTCTTCCACCACAAATCACGAATACATACCCGAGCACAATACTTCTTCTCCACTTAAACAAAACCAGATACACGTTCGATCACCGTGCACATGCACAATCAACTGCGGCAGCTCCGATCACCTTCGCTACCATCAGCAAGTCGTTGACGACCTTCTTTCTCGATCTGACCTCCCAGAATATTTATTCAAGCTCGAAATCAAATTCGAGCACTCGAGCATCTCCCTGAAACCAAAACAAAGCCTGGAAAACTTCACCGCGCTTCAACTCCGACCACCGTAAGCGCTACAGCTTCGAGCATACCCTCGTCATCAATCCAGCTACCACCTTCCAGAGTTCCAGCGAACTCGATCAACTAGAGTGATCGAACTGACCAGATTCATCAACCCATACCAAAACTAGGTTTATAGATTTCAAATCTCAACCACCATCGCCACCCTGCTCTGATCATCCATCACCTATTTTTCCCATCACCTCGGTAAGCTCCTCCACCTCCTCGCACAACCCGACCAGCTCCAGTCGCATAGATCACCCACAATTCCCAAAATTCCCTTTTCAGTTCATATACGAACTGCTCTTAACCCCTATGACTAAAATTCTTGATTTTTGTTTTAAAAATCAAGTTTTGTTACAAGGATTCAATGTATGTTCTTTAATTTGTGAATCTAGAGGTTTGAATTTTTACTTAAATTAAGTTACTCAGTTTTTTACTTGATTTCCAGAGATATTACCAATTTATTTTAACCTAAATAAATTTTTTTAACTAAAACTTATGATGAAACAACAAGTTTCATTTGAAACTTAAGTTTTAAACAGAGACTAAATCAAAGGGTTTTGGACTTAAATCAAAACAAGAACTTAAATCTGGGAACAGAGAAGTTTCAGATATTCAAATGTGTACATCATATATCAGGAATTCAACAACATACATACACTAACATACTTATAAATATACACAATGCAATATTTATCACAGTAGTAACATGCAACCAAATACTTAAGTTTTGAAAGTAAAAGTTACTTATCAATTTTAGAATGAAGACAGAGTTTCCAGATTCTTTTGCAAGCAGTACTTATAAACAACATGCACATCAGACATTCACTTAGCAATATATATTTAAATTCAGCCATATAAGCATGCAACCAATTATGATTTAAATTTTAAAAGTTACTCACCAATTTTAGAATGAAGACAGAGCTTCCATTTTTGAAAATAGCTTTGAAAACCTTTGAATCCTTAAAACTGAAATGCTTTTGCTTTTGATTTACAAATTGTATGCATGCTTGATCTTGCTTCAGATTTTACTTGCTTTAAATTTTGAAAAGATGCTGATGTTTGAAAATCCCTGGTTTGCAGAAATGCACAGGCTTTGAATTTTGATTCCAGATTGAAGAAAAGTATTCAAGCTTTTTGATTTACTTCGAATTTGAGGAGGGTTAATTACAGATTTGTTTAGAGGAGTTTGTACAGGGTATATATGTTTGGATGGATTTCTGGTTTTGAGGAGTGAATTTCAGATTTGCTTTGAGTTATTATACAGCTGAATTTTTCTTAGTTTTTTGGCAAATGAAATAGAAAAAGAATGGAAGGAAGAAGGCAAAGTTTATATAAGCTGAAATTATAAAATAAATAAAAATAAAAGAAAAACAAAATTAAATGACACTTGTCACACACACTAATTATCTAAATTACACATGTTATTTAGGTGTCTTAATATAGTGACATTTGTCTTATAAGTATTTAATACATAACTTTATTTATTTTTAAAATGTGAATAAAAGCTTTTTACACTAGTTTACTATTTATAAATACTTACCTAATATGTATATGTATATAAATTACTTTAAAGAAAATGTAAATAACCAATATATATATAAATAAAATCTTATATCTATATTTTAAATCCAAAATATTTTAAAATATTTCTCTTTTGAATTTTTATTATAAATCCAAATTCATATTCAATTTAAATTTAAACTTAAGCTAAAATCTATTTTTTAAACAATTAAACATTTATCTTATGTATTTAAAACTATATACTTATTTATCAAATATCTTTGAAAAGCTAAATATTAAATTAAATCATAATTTCCAAATTATTAAATATTAGAAATTTGAAAACATAACTTTATTTGTTAAATCCAACCAACTCATCTATTTACAATATATACACTTATATATATATTATTAATAGAAATCATTCTATTAAAGTTTTAAAAGATAAATCACTAATTAAATATTTATTTTAATTAGATTATTAAATTTATTCAAATTTATTAACAAAGATCAATAAATCAATTTAATTCCCAATGCAGATTATTAAATTGATATTGTCCAAATTCCCGGGATATCACATTCCTTCCCCCTTAAAATAATTTCGTCCCCGAAATTTAAACAAAGGTAATTTAATAATCTATTCAATATTTAACAAGCATATATTATAAACCATATGCTAACAACCATAGCAAACAATCATCCAATCAAACAATTCTAATTATCCAGACAAAATTCTGGATAAAATTTCCTCGAGTTTCCCCAAGTATATATATATCGGGACACTCGCTCTACAAACAATCTAAACTACGAAGCTACAGAGTTCCTACTCATCTAGATCTATAGAACTAGACAGGATATCAGACTACAGGCGAGTCTGACTCAACAACCAAGTATACCAACTCTACTCCTCAAACATCAGAAGACTGAACTTACTTCTCTTATCCGGAAAAGACAACAGATACACTCCCAAACTGCTTCTGCTGCACAACTCTGATCTGAAGTAGATAAGAATGCTGATGAAGAACACAAGCACAGACTGGATAATTTATCCCAGAAAAATGATTCAACAGATCCAAAAAGAAAACTCAGATACTCCATCAAATCCTGAACTGCTTCACCAAACTCTATCTCTAGGAACCATCCTTCCACTAGGCTGAACCACCAGTACCCCTCCTGGAATCCTATCGATAAGAAAACTCATCTCCAGATGCAGACAACTTCTGACTTCCCTGAAGACATCCATAAAATCTTCAATAACTCAAAGATCACTCAAACTATCGCAAGTCACTTTTGCGATCAACCCAGTCCAGTATCCAAAGATAAACTGTTCTCTCTTTACCTATCGGAACAGCTCACACTTATCTATCCAATCCATCGAAGAAATGGATCCACTTTGCTGCTTCTGAACTTCACCTTCAGAAAAACTGCTCAGCCAGAAAACTTCCTGCTAACACACAGAACACTCCGAACTGCACTGCTGACACTGATGCCAAAGACTTCCCAACCAAAGCTCTTCGAGAAACTCGAACCTCAAACAGAGACGTCATGCTGAACTCATCCACAACACCGAAGTAGACTTACTCCTTAAACTTATTCCAAAGAAAACATCTTCGGAGACATCCATAGTCACTGTGTCTCATCACACAGCTACTTTTTCCAGAAGTTACCAAGATACATCACTTGCTTCTGCTCAACCGATAGATCCAAACTCTACTCATCCAACTGCACTTCAAAGATTGACCCCGAACCTTAATCGTTTCTTTCGGAGATCAATGAAATCCTTCACCACAGCAAAGCTCACTCGAGACGGTATTTGGTCTACAGTCTCATCAAATACACTTCCAACTCCAAACATTCAAACTCCAATCAATGGTAGTTGTGTTACACACAACCTACCTCATCTACCTTTATAACTTAATTTTGGAAAACCCGAGCAGGTAACCCAACAAATAGGTAGAAATAAATATATATATAGTTATATAAAAAATTACAAATACGCTCTCTCAAGATAGACACCACTCCAGAGCCTAGGTATTCACTCAACCTAATGCTCTGATACCACTGTAACGACCCGCCATCCTACGTCCAGGAAGACGCATCGTTTTGAAGAAAAGAAAGAGGTGAGAAAGTAGAAAAGAAGAGAAGAAGAAAGAACAATAACAGAATCTCAACAGCGGAACGAATAATTTATATTAATAACAAAAGTATTACATCATATACAATGACTATCAGAGTTACACAGATTATACAACACAGACTAGACAGTTATAAACATCTGTCTAGTTATTACAACTTAACACAAAACTCTATTCAGAGATTAACACAGCGGAACTACTATCTATATCTACAACGCCGAAGCCTCCTGCTCCATTGCTCCTCCAGATTACTCGTCAAAGCTAACCTGAATCCCTTGGCTACTCGTAAAAATTTGAGTACCCAAGAGTTTATAAAACAGAATAAACAACTTGGGTCAGACATGGGTCTGGTGTGAGTAACAGGTTAAACTTGCTTAACTTCAAAACCTTTTGAAAGAAAAGGTATCACGTAAGACTTCCCACAAATAAACATGGGTAAGTTTTTACCTTACGCTAACCAAAACATTTGATAGGAAATTCGATTGTATTATAATAGGTCTAAGGTTTTCAAATAAGTATTCACATAGCCGAAATTGTTACATTCATTAAATTCCAGCATACATAGGTATACAATCAAGTCCGTTGTCACTTATTGGAAGTTGGGTTTCCATACAATGGCAGGGCTACCGGGGTACCGCCCGTCACAGTACGTGGCCTAGATCACCGTACCGAGGATCACTCCCAATCCCCTGCAACACAAGGCCGGAACATCCCTTACTGGATAATTCCCGCACAAGATATCCCAGCAGTTGTTGCAATCAACTGCCCACTCAATCGAATAATAAGAAGGGACCTCTAGACAGGGATAATCTTGTCCTACTTGGGTGCTACCCACTAACCTTGCTGCACCTCCCCTGTTTTAGCCATTCCCGGTTTGATGAGGCTTGAGGCTACGATTACCTTTAATCAGGACATCACTTAGAATGCTCATCGTCCACCTGACGATGTTCTGAAAGCATTCAATCCATACAAGTTCGTTCCGGGTTCGAACGAAACCGAAGGCATTATCTCGTTACACTCGTATTGGAATCACCCTCAGAGTTAACGACCATAACCCTTGCACTCTGAATCTTCATCTCGAATCTGAAAGTACTATCTCCGTCAACTCATTACGGAATCACCCTCAGAGTTATATTGACAAAGAATAGTTCTTACACCTCGAGTCTTCACTTGCTCCATTTTGATTTCACGACCTAATCGTAAATTTGGATCGATGTGGTATTCGGGTCTCCAGACCTGGAATTCCGGTATACGGAAACCCGATCCCGGTCTCATCGAAATCCAAAACGTATCTTTTAAGGCCAAGTTGTTTTAAAGTTAAAACAATTCAATTCAATTTATCTATATACACATAGATAGATAATTCACAATAGATAATCGACATTATCATTAAAAGCAGATAATCCATATCATCATCATTATGCAACCAAAGCATCCAAATCATACAGTGTCAATTATCTCATCTCTGAGATCTCAAACCATTCAAGGTACATCAATATCATTCAATATCCTTAAGCAATGATTTATTAATCACCATATAGAGTTAATTTAAAATGAATTAAATTAAATACTTCATCTCTAATTAATTTAAAGTAAATTAAATTAATTACTTTCATCATTAACAATCTTGCTTAAGTTACTATTAATAAATTATAAATTAATTAATCAACCCTTATCCAATTATTCATTTTAATTAATCATCCTCGATTAATTAACATTTAATTACATTCAAGTAATTAATATTAAATTAATTCACAAATTAATTATTCTTAATTAATTAGAGTAATTAACCTTTAATTACTTTATCTATTAATTAACTATAATTAATTACATTACTCCTTAATTAATTACATTAATTAACCACTCAGTTATTAATTATTTCTTAATTAATCAATTCTTAATTACATCATTAATTATATTAATTTATGATCCTTAATTACATTTTATCATTACTTAATTACATTAAGTAATTAATCTTTAATTAAACCATAATTTATTTATCACTATTGATTAATCACATTCAGTAATTAATTAACCTTAATTACTTCTTAAAATAAATTAATTATTCCTTAATTAATTTCTTAATTAATCCCTTGATTAACTTCCATTAAGTAATTAACTACCCTTAATTACTTTATTAATTACATCAGTAATTATCCATTAATTACTTTCCTAAGTAATTATACCTCCTTAAATTACATTAAGTAATTATACAAATCATTAAGTGATTATCTTAAATTAATTAAACTTAATTAATTAACTTAACTAATCAATTTAAACTCAATTAATTACAATAAGTAATTAATTTCTTAATTACTTCCATTAAGTAATTTTATTAATTTCACAAATGATTATCCTTTAAATTAATTAAACTTAATTAATTATCAAAATTAATCACATTAATTAATTATCCTTAGTTAATGATCTACATTAACTATTAATTATTTTAATTACCTTTCTAAAATTATTAAACATTAATTAACCATTATTAATTACAACTTAATTAATCCTAATTATCAATAAATTAATCTCTAATTACTTAATTAATTAAGTACTTAACTATAACTTAATTAAACCTTAATTACTTGATTAATTTATTCCTAACCATTAACTTATAAAATTAATGATCCTTAATTCAAATTAATTAACCTTTAAATTAATTTAATTAATCCTTCATCAATAAAGTTTTAAACCCTTAATTACTAATTTATTAACCCAAGTCATAAATTAATTAAATTGATTAATTATTTTTAATTACCTTAATAATTCATTTTATCCCATATCATTAAATCTTAATTATCTTTAAGATAACATTTTATTCCTATTAATGATTAAAATATCATTAATAAAGCATTTAAACCAAATTACCTTTAAATTTACATTTAAATTTCATTTTAATTTAAGATTTAAAATGAAGACAAGTTTAACTTTAACAAAGTTATAAAACTATTTAAATCCTTTTTAATGTTGTTAAATCAATTCAAAAATTCAAATACTTTATCTTATTTAAAAACTGAGATTTTAACTTAAACTCCAGATTTAAAAACTAAACTTATTTAAACTTTACCTTTAGATTTAAATATCAGTTTTAAATTTTATTTTAAAATTAAAAACTGAAAAACAGGTCTCTGTTAAAACCTGTTATACAATTCTACTCGAGCCATACCTTCATTTACTCGACAGTTCCTTCGAGTCTTCCACCACAAATCACGAATACATACCCGAGCACAATACTTCTTCTCCACTTAAACAAAACCAGATACACGTTCGATCACCGTGCACATGCACAATCAACTGCGGCAGCTCCGATCACCTTCGCTACCATCAGCAAGTCGTTGACGACCTTCTTTCTCGATCTGACCTCCCAGAATATTTATTCAAGCTCGAAATCAAATTCGAGCACTCGAGCATCTCCCTGAAACCAAAACAAAGCCTGGAAAACTTCACCGCGCTTCAACTCCGACCACCGTAAGCGCTACAGCTTCGAGCATACCCTCGTCATCAATCCAGCTACCACCTTCCAGAGTTCCAGCGAACTCGATCAACTAGAGTGATCGAACTGACCAGATTCATCAACCCATACCAAAACTAGGTTTATAGATTTCAAATCTCAACCACCATCGCCACCCTGCTCTGATCATCCATCACCTATTTTTCCCATCACCTCGGTAAGCTCCTCCACCTCCTCGCACAACCCGACCAGCTCCAGTCGCATAGATCACCCACAATTCCCAAAATTCCCTTTTCAGTTCATATACGAACTGCTCTTAACCCCTATGACTAAAATTCTTGATTTTTGTTTTAAAAATCAAGTTTTGTTACAAGGATTCAATGTATGTTCTTTAATTTGTGAATCTAGAGGTTTGAATTTTTACTTAAATTAAGTTACTCAGTTTTTTACTTGATTTCCAGAGATATTACCAATTTATTTTAACCTAAATAAATTTTTTTAACTAAAACTTATGATGAAACAACAAGTTTCATTTGAAACTTAAGTTTTAAACAGAGACTAAATCAAAGGGTTTTGGACTTAAATCAAAACAAGAACTTAAATCTGGGAACAGAGAAGTTTCAGATATTCAAATGTGTACATCATATATCAGGAATTCAACAACATACATACACCAACATACTTATAAATATACACAATGCAATATTTATCACAGTAGTAACATGCAACCAAATACTTAAGTTTTGAAAGTAAAAGTTACTTATCAATTTTAGAATGAAGACAGAGTTTCCAGATTCTTTTGCAAGCAGTACTTATAAACAACATGCACATCAGACATTCACTTAGCAATATATATTTAAATTCAGCCATATAAGCATGCAACCAATTATGATTTAAATTTTAAAAGTTACTCACCAATTTTAGAATGAAGACAGAGCTTCCATTTTTGAAAATAGCTTTGAAAACCTTTGAATCCTTAAAACTGAAATGCTTTTGCTTTTGATTTACAAATTGTATGCATGCTTGATCTTGCTTCAGATTTTACTTGCTTTAAATTTTGAAAAGATGCTGATGTTTGAAAATCCCTGGTTTGCAGAAATGCACAGGCTTTGAATTTTGATTCCAGATTGAAGAAAAGTATTCAAGCTTTTTGATTTACTTCGAATTTGAGGAGGGTTAATTACAGATTTGTTTAGAGGAGTTTGTACAGGGTATATATGTTTGGATGGATTTCTGGTTTTGAGGAGTGAATTTCAGATTTGCTTTGAGTTATTATACAGCTGAATTTTTCTTAGTTTTTTGGCAAATGAAATAGAAAAAGAATGGAAGGAAGAAGGCAAAGTTTATATAAGCTGAAATTATAAAATAAATAAAAATAAAAGAAAAACAAAATTAAATGACACTTGTCACACACACTAATTATCTAAATTACACATGTTATTTAGGTGTCTTAATATAGTGACATTTGTCTTATAAGTATTTAATACATAACTTTATTTATTTTTAAAATGTGAATAAAAGCTTTTTACACTAGTTTACTATTTATAAATACTTACCTAATATGTATATGTATATAAATTACTTTAAAGAAAATGTAAATAACCAATATATATATAAATAAAATCTTATATCTATATTTTAAATCCAAAATATTTTAAAATATTTCTCTTTTGAATTTTTATTATAAATCCAAATTCATATTCAATTTAAATTTAAACTTAAGCTAAAATCTATTTTTTAAACAATTAAACATTTATCTTATGTATTTAAAACTATATAGTTATTTATCAAATATCTTTGAAAAGCTAAATATTAAATTAAATCATAATTTCCAAATTATTAAATATTAGAAATTTGAAAACATAACTTTATTTGTTAAATCCAACCAACTCATCTATTTACAATATATACACTTATATATATATTATTAATAGAAATCATTCTATTAAAGTTTTAAAAGATAAATCACTAATTAAATATTTATTTTAATTAGATTATTAAATTTATTCAAATTTATTAACAAAGATCAATAAATCAATTTAATTCCCAATGCAGATTATTAAATTGATATTGTCCAAATTCCCGGGATATCACAGTTGTACTCTGATAATGGTATGTATATTACAGTACAGATCTTGTATTTAAAATCTGTTATTATATATTATATTTTGTTCTGCTGCGATTGTGAGATTCTGTATTGTTGTTTCTATTCTTCTTCTACTTCTTTCTTCTTCTTACCCTAAAGATTCACATTTCTATCCAATTTGAGTTGAGCCGAGGTGAAATATTGTCGACTCAAAGGGGTACGGATTTTGCGGGCCTTTACATTTGATATCAGAGCTGAAGGTTAAGCGAGAACCTAGCTCTGGTGGGGATTACTCATTAGAGATAGAGTCAGTGGTACTTTAGAATGAGTTTGAGTGTAATAATAGATATGAGCCCGTGTTTGTTAGTAAATATAAATTGTTTTATATTGTGTTGATTTATTGGTTGAGTGGAATATAAATTCTGATCGAGTGGCGGGACGCCACTAATTCGATAGGAGTTTCTAAACACTTGAACGCAATAAACCGACACAGTATGGTTTTGAGGCGGGTAAATGAAATAATTTTACCCAAATTATATTTTTATATAAAGGAAAAATGTTTCTAGAAATTATTACAACATATTGGAGTGTTGGTTGATAATATTATAATCGAAGTAAGATTTCAAAATTTGAGATGGTTATATTATAACCAAATTGAGATTGTATAAGAGTGGATTGTACAACTGAATTAAAAACTAAGATTTGATTAAGACCAGAGTGGAAAATATTAAATCTCAGAGATTTTGGTAAAGTTTTCCAAAGTGTTTGAGAATATGTAAGAGTAATATCATTATTGAAAGGATTTCGAATAGAAAATCGATTTTAAATGGATTTTGAAGATGTTATAGCACTGAAATCGCTTCGGTTGCTGGAAAATAATTCTGATGATGATCGCAACTTCGTCGGTGTTCATTTTCGAGTTTCTAAGTGATGGATTGCTGCCGTGATCGTCGTTTTTGATTGTTTTGGGGAAAACAAGTTGTTTTGAAATTCCAAAGGGAAATTGTCTTGGAATTGAACCAAGTGAAATTTTAAAATTTCCAATTGATGGTTTGTTTGGAACAAAGAGATATATATATATATATATGTTGATTTCAAAATGATTTGAAATAAATATCGGGTGTTTAAAAATTCTAAAATCCTTATTTAAATAATTTAGAGATCATGGGGAGATAAGTTATCAATTTATAAATGGTGAATGGTTTTGAAGGAAAATATGGAGATTGAATTTTGGGATTCAAATTAAAAGTGGAAAATTTAAAATAAAATTTAACTTAGATTAAGTTGGAGAAATTAAAATTTTGAAATGTAATTGATGATGATTTGAATGGAATAAATTAGTGAAATAGACTAGTTAAAAGGATTAAATTGGGATGTGAATGAATTGAATTGGAAAATATAATTAAAAATTGAATTGAGTTGTAGATGATATTAAATGAAATTGAAGTCTTACTTAAATGAGTTAAAGAAAATGGTATGGAGTTGGATTTAGAGTAAGTTAAGTTAAATGAAAATTGAATTGAAATAAAAGATGCTTGGGCTATAAATAAGTGTAACCTCAGGTTAAAATTGATTGTGAAGATACTCAAGTATAAAATAGATGGAAAAGTGAAAAATAAGTGTGGGACTTATAAAAAGTTAAAAATTGAAATAGAAAACCCAAAATAAAATTGTTGGTATTTTTGTGAAGGAAATAAAAATCCAAACTCGAGTTATAAAATAAATTTGAACTTAAGTGAATTAGTTGAAGTGATTTTTGAAATGAAAATCAAATATTGGATGATAAATGGAAAGTGAACTAATTAGATAATTAATTAGTTAAATTGAATATTGTAATGGATATTAACTTGGTTAATAAAATTGGATTGTGAATTAAAAGTGAATAGTAAAAATGAAACTCGAGTTTATAAATAAAATTCGACCTAGATTGTAAGTAAATAAATATAATTGGAATAGTGTCGAATGAAATGGAATTGGATTAGAATGGAAATAGTTTGAGTTGCAAATAAATCCAATCAGAGTATAAATAAATTAAATATGGCTTTGACATCATTTAAATGAATCCGGAAATGAATTCGAATATGGGAATTAGAATTAAGCTGGATGAAGCGAGTGAACTAATCAAATAAATTTATAGATTGAAATGGGATTTGATTGGATAGAAATCAAATTAAGTTAAAAGGGAATTTGTTGGCAAATGGAAGTGAACTTAGGTTATGAAGTTGGAATAATTTGAAGTAAATTAACTTAAGTTGGAAATTAATAGAATCTTGGCTTCGAGTAAGTTGTGAAAAGTCCATTAAATAAAAAGCATGGAATGTAATTAAATTGATTTTGAATAAATTTAAAATGGAATAAAAACATAATATAAATTGATTGGAATCAATTTAAAATGATTAGAAACTAAATGGATATTCCATTTAATAAGTGTCGTCGAATTTGCATGAAAAAGTTGTCGTTTGACGAAAACAAAAGTAAATAAAATTCTACGAATAGATAGAATGTGAATAAAATTGATTTTGAAATCAATTTGGAATGGATGTGAGTTTGTTTGATTTAAAAATAAATTGAATGCATTTTAAGTAAGTTTAAATCATTCGAATGGAATGAAATAGTATATGTATTGGTTAAAAGCAATTAAAAATGATATCGGAATCTTATAAATTGCTTGTAGATAATTGTCTGGTATGCATTGCTTATGAAACATACGTGTTTAAAACATTTAAATAAGTGAAATGTTAGTGAATTTCATATATTGGGTACTAACGTGTTTAAATTGAGTAAGTACAGGTGCCCGGAGACTGTCGCCTAGATTCGGGTTGCGCAATTGCTTATGAAGTAAAACATGCTTGCTTAAAAATGCTAAAATAAGGTATGTTTTCGGATTAAATACTGCAAAATATAAATATTGATATATATTTTTTGTTTTCTGACCATGTGGGTCGATGTATATATATTTATCTCTCTTGTCAAATTGCAAAATGTCCTCCGTACAAAGGAGACTCTGCCAAAATTTTTTGGAAATTTAGGGTGTTAGAAAAATTTTGAAATTTTTTGAAATTTTTTTTGTTAACGACAAATTGATTTTGAATTGTAATTGAAATAAAGGGTTTGGGAATTAGAATTGGAAACTATTTGTTTTGCGTTGGAACAATGGATTTGAAAAGGAAAGTGTTGAGTTTAACAAAGTGGGATTCGCAAAAAGTTAATGGGTTTGGAGCATTCTTCTGCCTTAGCAATTTCGGGGACGAAATTATTTTAAGGGAGGAGGAATGTAATGACCCGGATTTTTCGACGTTTGATTTGGAATATTTAAATAATTTTAAATATTGAATTTGAATTATAAATTGATTTTTGATATTGGAATCGTGACTTCATTAGAAGTAAGGAACTTGATAGGGCTAGATCCATGGGCTTATGAGAGTCATTAGTTGGAACATTAGAGGTTTGAATGACCTTAATAAATGTGATAAAGTTAGATTATTTTTTAAAGACTTTTCTATTGATATTGCTCTTCTTCAAGAGACTAAAATAGAGTGTCCTGATTCTCGTTTTTTTAGAAGATTAGGAGGCTTTCGTTTTAGAAATTGGGTTTTTCTTCCTTCTGTGTGCTCTTCTGGGGGCTTATTGATTGGTTGGAGAGATAATCTCTTTAATTTACTTCAGTGTATTCAGAAGCAGCACTCTTTACACATCATTTTAATTAATCTTTCTGACAATTCTCTTTTAAATATTTCTAATGTTTATGGGCCTAACTCTAAAATTGACAGCCGGATTCTCTGGAATGAATGCCTCGAGTTTAGGTCTTTTGCCCCTGGATCTTGGATTTTGGGGGGAGATTTTAATGTAACTCGTTTTATTGGGGAGCGCTCTCCCCGGGAAGGTGATTATTCGGCTATGGAGGAATTCGATCAATTTATTATTCATTGTAATTTGATCGAAATTCCTCTATCCAATAGAGTTTTTACTTGGAGCAATAATAGAGAGTCTCCCTCTTTTGCTCTTTTAGATAGATTTTTTGTTAGTGACGAAATTGAGGACAAATTTCCTATTTGTAGAGTGTTTGGTTTACCTTACACCCTTTCTGATCACTGTCCCATTATTCTTTCTTGTGATAGTCATAGATTTTTGAATAAAGCTTTTAAATTTGAAAAAATGTGGTTTCTAGAACCAGGTTTTTCAAATTTAGTCATCAATAAGTGGTCCTCTTTGAGTTTTTATAGCCTTAAGTATTGTGACAATTCAGCCAAAGCTTTTGTGCTCAAGCTTAGAAAACTCAGGATTTTTCTTAAAATCTGGAATAAAAACGTTTTTGGTAATATAAAAATTAAAAAAGATAATATTCTTAATGAATTGCTCAATCTTAATAAGATTGAAGAATCTAGACATTTAAGTATAGGTGAGAGGAATGTTCTTAATAACTTAAAAGATGAACTTTATTCTATTCTTGAAAAAGAGGAAGTTATGTGGAAACAGAGATCAAATTTTCAATGGATCAATGAAGGTGACAATAATACCAAATTTTTTCATAACTTAGCTAATAGTAGAAAACGTAGTAATACAATTAATTCCATTTTAGTTAATAATGTGGAATTAGTTGAACAACGTGATCTTAACAATGCTTTTTCTGATTATTACAAAGAAATTTTTGGCAACAAAAATAAACATAGAGTTAATGTTAGATGGGATGTTCTTTATCCATCCGTCACTAAAATTAATCTTTCTGATTTAGATGTTCCTTTTTCTGAAGAGGAAATCCGAAAAGCTATTTTTGATTTACCAGGAGATAAATCTCCGGGCCCGGATGGATTTCCTATTTTCTTTTATCAATCTTTTTGGGAGGTTTTAAAACTAGACTTAATTTGTATGTTTAATGAATTTTATAATGGTAATCTCCAATTAGGTCGTTTTAATTTTGCTAACGTTATTTTATTACATAAAAAAGTTGGTGCTAATACTTTAAAAGATTTTAGACCCATTTCTTTGATTAATTGCTCAGTTAAAATTATTTCTAAAGTTTTAGCTAATAGACTTAGTTTAAAAATGAATGATCTTATTGACTGTTCTCAATCAGCTTTCATTAAAGGAAGAAATATTACTGATGGTGTAGCTGTTGTTCAAGCATATATTAATTTTTGTTATAAAAATAATATTACTTGTGCTATTTTAAAATTAGATTTTGCTAAAGCTTTTGACTCGGTTGATTGGGATTTTCTTATAGATATTTTCCTTGCCATAGGCTTTAGCAATAGATGGATTAATTGGATTATTAACTTGCTTAAGACGGGTAACTCTAGTATTATGGTTAATGGTGTTTTAGGTAATAAAATCCAATCCAAGAGAGGTTTAAGGCAAGGGGATCCTTTATCGCCCCTTCTGTTCAATTTAGCGGCTGATGTCTTTAATAAGATTATTAAGAATGCTGTTAGTAATAACCTTTTGGGTTTTATTGGTAATGATATTTCTAGTTTTGGTCTTTCTGTCCTCCAATTTGCTGATGATACTTTGCTTTTTTCCTCTCATCTTCCTAGGCACATTATTGCTCTCAAGTTTATTCTTTATAGCTTTGAACTTTTATCAGGTTTAAAAATAAACTTTGATAAAAGTTCCATTTTAATTTTAAATGATTTTGATAATGTAGAAAATTTAGTTGCTAATACTTTAAATTGTAATACTATGAGTTTTCCATTTGACTATCTTGGTTTTGTAATCAGACCTTCGAAACTTAAACATGATGATTGGTTAATTATTATTGATAAAATTAAAACTAGGATTTCTAATTGGAATGTGAGATTCTTATCTAGAGCTGGTAGACTAGTTTTGATTAATTATGTCTTATCAGCACTCCCTATTTATTGGATGTCCATGCACCTTTTTCCTGATTGGGTGATAGATAAAATAGATAAAATCAGAAGGGATTTCCTTTGGAGTGGGGATAATCCTAACAGTAGCATTAAATGTTTAGTTAATTGGGATACTGTCTGTAAATCTAAAAAAGAGGGTGGTTTAGGAGTCATTAATTTACATAATATGAACCTGTCTCTTCTTGGTAAATGGTTATGGAAATTTAGAGATACTAGTGATAATGCCATTTGGAAGGAGATTATATCTAATTATTATTATAATGGTAGTTATAATCTCTATCAAATTAGTCCTTCTATTTATAGTAATCTTTCTTATTTTTGGAAATCAATCTTAAAATGTAGTGATACTTTCAACTTAGGTATAAATATTATTGTTCATTTTGGTAATAATATATCTTTTTGGCATGATAGTTGGATTTCCTCTACTCCTCTAAAGAATGAGTTCAAAGATTTATATGATATTTGTAACTTTAAATTCGCGTTAATTTCTGATGTTTTCAACTCTGAAAGTGACCCTCCTTGTATTTTCAATTTTAATTGTATTTTAGTAGGCTCTACCCTTAGACAACTTTACTTGCTTTATGCTAAACTAAATCTTTATAACATTGACAATGATAATGACTGTATTAGTTGGGAGTGGGATAAGAGTAAGAAATATTCTTCTAATTCCTTTTACAAATTTATTAACTTTTCGGGGGTTTATGTCAATTGCTTTAAATTTATTTGGAAGTCAAATGCTCCTCCAAAATCAAAGATTCATATGTGGCTCATCATTCATGGTAAATTAAACACTATTGAATTTTTAAAAAAGAAAAATATTAGCATTGGTAATAAATGTTACTTTTGCAACACATACTCTGAAGATATTAATCATATTTATTACGAATGCATGGATACTCATTTTATTCTTATAAAGACCCTTAATATTTTTGAGTTTTATATTAGTTCTAGAGTTTCTGATTGTTTTTTCTATTGGAACTCTTTTAGATTTATGTTCAATAAGGATTTTAGATACTTGCTCGATACTTTATTCACTATTTCTTGTTGGTACATTTGGTTTGAAAGAAATCAAAGGATTTTTAATAATAAAAATCAACATTACAATAATTTGATAATTTTAATTTCAAATTTCTGCTTAAATTGGATTTCTAATCCCAAATATAAATTAGCCAAAAATAATTGCTTTAAGGATTACCTTAACAAGGTTAGAAATAATATTAACATATTCAATCTTAACATGAATAATTTTGTTTCTAATAATACTTTTATTAATCCCTATTTTGATTTAAATAATGTTCACATGATGCAACATAATTCTCTTTCTATATTAGGCCCATAAAATAGTTTCTTGTATTGTTTTTTCTTCTATTTTTTATTTTATCTCCTTTTTCCTTTTATTCTTTTATTATTGTTTGTTTTTGTTTCTAGTTTATCCTTGCTTTAATTCACTTTTTGGTTTTTATTCTCACATATATGTATATAAATTCTATTTATATACATATATGTGATTCATTCTAACTTGTTTTCCTATTTTTGTTTCAGGTTTGGTTTAGGTTGGTTGTTGGTTTTTTCCTTATCTGGTTTGCAGGGTTGCTTTTTGTTTTATTCAGGTTTTCAGGATAGCTCTTCTCAGGGACTCGAATTGCATCTGGCTTTTCTCTTCGGTTACTCCAGTTTTTCAGTGTGGAGTTCTTCATTTTGCTCCTCCTATTGGAGTTCTTCACTTTGGATCTTCTCTCTTGTGAGACTTGTTTTTTAGATACCTCTATCACCCTAGTATTGGGCGGTGGCCTTGCCGGAGCTCGGTATTAGGGTGTAATGGGCGGTGGCTTTGCCGGAGCTCATTTGAGGGGTATCTTTTTCTTCATTTTTTTTTCTTTTCTAGTTTTTAGACTTGCCACCTGCCAGGCATGTTGGCAGCTCCATCTTTTTGTTATATATATAGCGTTCCATGTGTGCTCTCCTCTTTTATTAGAGGATCACACATTTTTCTCAAAAAAAAAATTCAGAATTTTAAATATAACAATTTATTGGATAAATTAATTATTGAATTTTAAAAATTGAATATTGGTTAAATTTTTGTATCTTGAGTTTTAAGCTCGATGAGAATAACTGAAGGGCTTGTAAAATTTTATATTTATAATAATGAAGATAATAAAGTTTTAAAATCAAATTTAAAAATGATTTGCTCAAATTTTAAAATATATCGTTTAAATTGACGTTTAAAAATAGCCTTCCGAGGCACAGTCTCGGAATTCGACGAAACCTGTTCCATTGGATCCGTAATATTGTATTATTATCGGATTTCAAATTTCGTAGTGTTTGGAGTTATCGTTTGGACGTACGGGATATAAACGCATTGAAAATCATATCAATAATTCAATATTTTAATTGGGTCCAAAAAGCTATATTATCCATACGATCGAATTAGGACTCGAAACTTTTCCATTACGTTCGGAATAGGGGTACAACATTATAAATGTAACGACCCAGAATTTTGAACAAATTAAATTGAGGATATTTAATTAATTTTAAAATATTCGAACGATAATTTGATTTGAATCCCCGATTTAAATTTGAATTTGGCAATTTAATTATAATATTTAATCGATTGAAGTTGAATAAAAATTTGAATCTTCAATTTTAAGTTGAAGAAAAATATTTCGAAGGCTTTTAAAATTCGTATGGATAATAGTGAAGACAATAGAAACTTCAGAATTGTATTTCAAAGCATTTCGTTCAGCTTTGAAAATTAAATCGTTCGAATCGATATTTAAAAATAGTCAATTTTCACACAGTCTCGGATTTCGACGAAACCAGTTCCATTGGGTTCGTAATATTGAATTATTGTCGGATTTCCAATTTCGTACCGTTCGGAGTTGTTGGGTGAGAATACGACACATAAAACGCGTTGAAAATGGTACCGGAACAAAATGAATTTAAAGTTAAATTTTAAAATTTGAGCAAAGGACAGCATCCCAAAAATCACGCCTGAAATCGTGGGAAAAGAAAATTCGTGCAGGCACGATACTCTCCCTTGTTTCAGCCTGGAATCACGCTACCTCACCATTAACTCGCGCCTCACTCCCTCTCGTTCAAAACGAAAAGAAAACCAAACGAAACAAATTCGTTCAACTCAAAAAAAAAACAATGGCCGCTTCTTTTAATCTCTTCCCCCTTTCTCTTCAGTAAACGAAAAAGAAAAAGAACGCGCCCTCCTCTTTAGTTCAAAGTAAACATTCAAGTTCAGATCGAAAGTCGAAGTCGATTTTAACAAAGGGCTCGGGCTCGCATACGAGCGACTCGGTCGCGGCAGTGTTCTGGGAGGTAGAGCGACGACATGTCAGAGGGAACGGCGACGGCAGCGTGGGTTTTCGAGTTGAGTAGGAGATCGAAGGCGACTTCGATTTCGCGAGTGAGCAGTATCGAACGCGACTGGAAGGGGCACGAAGCTCGAAGGCGTGGCGATCTGGCGGCGCTCGCTGGAGGAAGTGGCGATTCAAGGTCGCGAGAAGGCAGAGTCGAGGCGCTCGCGAGGCTAGGACAGGAATCGTGGTCGATGCGGCTTGTTCGTAGAGGCGAAGCTCGATGTCAAGGCCACGATTTCGCGTGGGCAAGGGAGCAGAGAGCGATGTCGATGGATTAGAGATCGAGACTGAGTTTAAGCAGAGGATGATGTTGCAATCGAAGTGGATGGGTTCTCGAGTCGAGCGCGGTGAAGGCCTGAGTTATTCCAGTGAGGTATAAAACTATTTGTTATTTTAATTTAAAAAGTTTAGGATGATAGCAAAGAATTTAAAACAGTTTATATATATATGATTTTCAAAAGGGAAATTTTGTTTTTTAAAACTTAAACTAATTTCTTAATTAATTAAGTCATTAGTTGAAATTAAGATAATGGATTAGGTGATTTAACCGTAATTTGACTTGTTTAACGATTTTAAAATTTGTTAAAAGGGGAAAATAGTTAAAAATATAATTTTCGGTAAGAAAAGGAAATTTAATAATTAGTTGGATAAATTTAATTAAAGGGTAAGTAATTAAGTTTATCAAAAGAAGATTTGTTTGAATTTAAAATTTTGTTAAATCAAATTGTTAAAAAGAATTTGTTAGTCAAAATATAATCACAAGTTAATTTAAATTATTAAGTGGAATTTAATAGTTCGACTTTATTCGAATATTAATGAATTGCAAAAATTGTGTATTCAAGGTCAAAATGTGAAAGGAAGCAAGTTGGATTTGGGAATAGATTGCAAAGCTAAGGTGAGATCTTTTTCTCACTCAAATGAAGTTGGATTTTGATTGACTGATTGATTGTTGTTTGTATTAGATATGATAGGATATATCTATATATATAGCAGTATATACATATTGGCATATGTATATATTGGATTGATGATTTCCCGCCTCGTATAGCGGATGAGACCCTATTGCGCCGTTAGTAAGCGGATTTATAAAAAACCTATATACCGCGATAATTCCGTACTGGAGCGGAATTGGTATTGTGCTAACGTCTTTGGATGCAGGGAAACAGGTTGGAGGGATCCAACTGGACCCCTCACATTGATTGAATTTATTTCTATTGTGATATGAATCTGTGAATGATTATAGTGATGCTATTAATCATATTGATATCTGGAAATTGTTTGAAAGCTAAAATTTAGCTGAATGGATGTTTTGACATCATTGGATTCCAAAGATAAACGAAATTGAATTTTTGAAATTCAAGTAGAAAATTTCTAAGTGAATCAATTTTTGAAATTGAAGAAATTTTGAAGAAAGGAATTTTTAAAGTATAAAAAGTAATTTTTCATAATCGTATTGAATCAATTCCAGAATAAAGCGAAGATGTTAAATAAATGAATTTCGTATAATAGTGATTTTTAAATTGAAGAATTTAATTAAAATTGGATTTCTAAATAGTTTGAAAATAAAAAGATAAAGGAATTTATTTTAGTAGAGATAAATAAAATTAGAAATAAATCTGTAATTGATTTAATATTTAGAAATGAATTTTTGAGAAATCAATATGGAAATTTTATTCAAACGTTGAAAATAAAATTAGAAATCAATATTGAAATTGATTTGATGTGAAGTTTTTATAAATAGAATTAAAATTTATAAAAGTTGTTTATAAACCCAGAGTCATTTATTTTGATAAGTTAAATATAGAAGTTGATAAAAGAAGGTTTATAAGCCGAAGTTGTTATTAAAAAGAGAAATAGAATTTATAAACGTGCTTATAAATTCGAAATAGATTGAATGTGATAAATCTAATATAGAAGATTATTTAAGAAGATATATTCACGATTTTGAATAGCGAATTTTTATTGAAATAAAAATGTGTAGAAATGATTGAAATGGGGTTAAGTAAATTTTATTCACGATTTTGGACAGTGAATATATGGTTAAGTAAAATGGATTCATTTTTGAAGAAGTAATATTTTAAAATTGAAGTTAAACATTTTAAAGGTGTTTTAAAATGTGTTATGAATCGAAAGCATAGATTTCAACATTTATTGTTGAAATAGACGTTTTCGAGAGATTTAAGGAAATGGTGGACTATAACACTGTTGTTATAGTAAATGATTTCCGAAAGGAAATGTTTTGATGTAGTATTGGGATTTATATATCTATTTTAATTTCGAATCCCTATACTAGTGATTTTGAGTCGTCGTAACGATGTTTTACGTAACATTCGTTTTGACTCAAATAGATGTTAAAATTTATGATTTCCTTAAAAGAATGAATGTATACTTAATTTGATTTAAGTATATCGAATATTTTCCAAGTGTTGAAAATAAATGATTGTGAAATACTTATTATTAAATAAGTATGGAATTGCTTTTCCAATATGAAATGAACTGTTTTTGAGATTTTATCCTTTAAAGATAAATTGAAAAGTGAATATTTGAAATTGTTTTCAAATGGTTAAGTGTGGAAAATTTATATCTTATAAAGATATTTTTGAAGAATAAATAATTTGGGAAAATTATTTGGAATCTGATGATGTTGCGCATCTTTATTGATAGTTAAATAACCGACTATCAATAATTACCTTTAGATAGGTATCTGTTGTGAATTGGATGAATTTGAATGCCACACTTATTTTTGAATAATCGCTCACTATTCGGGTTAGCCGGGAAAGGACCATGGGGTCGTATAACCCTTTTCGAATATGTGATACGTCGTTATGAATCGCATTCGAAGACCGGTGTTGAAGACCGGATATTTTTAAAAACGGAAGGATTACCGTCGAGTTACTCTACACCGACTGATCTTCGGTTTAGAGGTTTTATCACCCTTAGTGACGGGAAGTCCGGACGTGATTAGAAAATTATCCGGAAATGCAAGGGCTTCGTGAGAAGTGCCTTCGGTTCTGTTCGATCCCGAAACAGACTTGTATGGATTGTGTGTCTGACGTTACAATTTGAGATATAAAGCTGATTTCTTTCAAATACATTTCTGTTGGTGGCGGAGAATTTATTCTCTTAGCTTAACACCCTTCTCTGAGACGTACGAGCTCAGAGGTTATGTAGTTGAAATTCATCAGCGATATATCCCAATTTGGTAACGTGGCATACTGAGTGTTGCTGTGAAATGATCGGTGTTTGATCATTTGTGATATGATCATTTGTTTGATCTTATATCTTTGTGATCATAGGTTGATCATTTTGTTTGACCCGAAGCAGGGCTTTTTGAGAAAGCGTAGCTTTGTGGACGAGACTTCGTCGAGCCTCACACCCCGGAAATGGTCGAAACAGGACGAATGCGGCAAGGTTCTAGGGAGTAGCGCCCCTTAGTGTATGTCATTCCTTCTGGATAAAGGTGGTATCATGGTATGGAGCCCAGATACTTAACCTCTGTGGTTACTGCATTATTTTTTTCTATGTGGTTTGTTGCGAATCGGGGATCCTCGGGAAGATCGGTGACGATCGAGGGATGGCATACGCGTGTCAGTAGTTACCTATTTTTGCAGAGGTAACCCGGCCTTGTGTTGGCAGAGATCCGGTTAGGTTCTCGGGTCGTCTATTCCAGGGACGTACCCATCGTGGATAGGAAGTTCCTTAGCCTGACCATTTGTTGGAAATCCAAAGAAACAATACGAGCCTTTACGATTTCAATTGTATAACCTGTCTCCTCAGGAGGCAGCTATAGCAGGCATAATATAATGGTACCTATGCTGGCTAAGATTTATATTCTACTTTCGAAATGTTTTCTACACTATGCACTAATAATAATATCAAAAAGGTTTTGATTTTTGCGTAGTAAGCATCTTTGACTAACATAAGAAGAAATCTCCTCCAAGTCTGCGTTTGCATTGTGTGTGTGGTGGGAGGTCTTATGGTAGTTTCATTTTCCAAAGGCATTGCGAATTGACTTTAAAAATATTCCTGTTGTTTATTTTAAAGAATAACTGTTTTACGATCTCACACCAGTCACCATGACTGACTCGGAGTTTATTGTTTCCCTTCTAAACTCTGGGTGCCCACCAATTTCCACACGGGCAGCCTAGAGTTATATTATCAGGATATTCTGGATATTCTGGAGCTTTGGAGATAAGCTGGAGGACGAGACGTAGTATTTGTATCTGATAGTATTTATTCCGCTGTATACTCTGTATGGGGGCAAGTTATATAACTGTCCATTGTTGTATATTGACTCTGATGATTGATGTATGTATAAAATGATATAGTTCTTTGTTTTAAAGATTATTCATTTATCTATTATATATTGTTCCGCTGCGATGTGTAAGATTCTGATATTGTTTTCTGTTCTGATGTGTTTTCTGTGTTCTTCTTCTTTCTTTCTTCTCTTTTTCTTCTATCTTCTTCTTCTTCTACTTTTTCTTTTTCTTAAAACCCTCACTATTGGAGTTTCCGGCACTCGATTTCTCGGCAGTCGATAAAGTGAGTATCGATGTCGAATTTTCGAAAGTCGAAAATTTCGGGATGTGACAAAGTGGTATCAGAGCATATGGTTAAGCGACAACCCTGCTCTGTTGGGTGTTACTCCTTAGAGATAGAGTCAGTAGTACTCTAGAATGAGTTGAGTGTAATAATAGATACGAGCGCGTATTTGTTAGTGAATATATAAAAATGTTTTATATTGTGTTTGCTTATCCGTTGAGATGTTTGTGAATTTTGATCGGTATGTGGGACGCCATATTATCTATAGGGATTTCTAAACACTTAAACGAGGCAAGACGACATAGTATTGTTTTAAATAGGGTAAATGAAATAATTTTGCCCAAAACTATTTTTGTATATAAAAGAAATGATTTTTCTGTAAATTATTACAGTATATGGATGTTTGGTTGTTAGGAAAGTGATGATATTGAAATGTTATCATTACTATTGGAACTGAATAAGAAACTGAAATCGTAACTCCAAAGTTAAAAAATGAATCCATATACAAGTGAAATTAAAGAATGTAAATTATAAATGTGAATTGTAATTTGAAACGGAATTCCAGAGAAGTATTTGGAAATGTTTTGAAAGGAGTTTGAAAATTTTGGTGATTTGGAAAGTTAAATCTTTTTTTTTTTTGAAAATGAATTTCAAAAGGTTTTGAAAAGTATTTGGAGAGTTGAAAGCTCTAAACTCTTTTAGGTCGCTGGAAAATAATCCTGATGATGATGGCCACATCATTAGAATTCATTTTCGGGTTTCCAAAAGAGGAATTGCTGCCAAATTGTTATAAATGGAAGTTGTTTGGAAAAATTGGATTTTTGTTTTGGAGATTCGAAGGATAATTTGAATTGTTTTCAAATGATTTTGAAATGTTGGTAAGATTCTGGAATACCATATGAAAGTAAAATTGAAAGTTGAGATTCATTGCGAATCTGTAAGCGATAGAATTGAAATTGAAAATGAAATGAGACTTGAATCCGAATAAGCTACTTTGATAGTTTATTAATTCACGAAATACAGAAATGGAAGTTGAATTAGTTAAATTGAAACTTGAATTGTGAACTAAATAAATGAATGGTTCGAAATTTAAGATAAATTCAAGTAAGTGGAAATAAATTTCAAATAAATGGAATTTACAATTGTAAGTGAATAAAATTGAAACTGAATGTTGAAAACAAATTGGAATAAAATGAATTGGAATTTGTGATAAATTAGTAACTGAAACTAATTTAAATAGTGCAGTTGAATGAAAGATAGTTGATAAAAATTCAATATTCAGAATAGAAGGTAAAATTGAATTCAAATGAAATTGAAATGTAAAGATTGAACAAAATTGAATAGGTATAACTTCAATAGTGAAGTAATGATGATATAAGCAGTTATATTGAAAATTTTGTAACAGAATTTGCAAAATGATTTGAATGTGTAACTAGATATTATGGCTAGTAGGATATACAGGTGTAAATGAATTGGAATTTTGATTTCGAAGATAATTTGAATTGCTCGACAAAAGGTACGTATTTGAATTATAATATGAGTTTTTGATGATTTCTGGTCTAGCCGCTTGGCTTTTTCCTTTTCTTTTTGAAATCTGAGAGTCCGTAGGGACGTTTTGTAGTAGTGCCGTATTAGCCGCGCAAAGGAGACGCTGGCGAAATTTTTCGAAAATTTTGAGTGTTAGAAAATTTTTGAGAAAATTTTGAAAGTTTAAGTTTGAATTTAAACTCGAATTTGAATTTAGAAGTTAAACAATGTTGTTTGGAACTTAGAATTCAAATTGGAAAATTTAGTTGAATTGATAACGAATCTTTAGTAGGAGGATTTGTTTTGATAAATTGATAAAACTATTGAATGTTGAAAAATAGTAGACGAGTTAAGGACCACTTTTCCTAACTTGTAATTTCGAGGACGAAATTCTTTTAAGGGGGGAAGTCTGTAACGACCCAGAATTTTGAACAAATTAAATTGAGGATATTTAATTAATTTTAAAATATTCGAATGATAATTTGATTTGAATCCCCGATTTAAATTTGAATTTGGCAATTTAATTATAATATTTAATCGATTGAAGTTGAATAAAAATTTGAATCTTCAATTTTAAGTTGAAGAAAAATATTTCGAAGGCTTTTAAAATTCGTATGGATAATACTGAAGACAATAGAAACTTCAGAATTGTATTTCAAGCATTTCGTTCAGCTTTGAAAATTAAATCGTTCGAATCGATATTTAAAAATAGTCAATTTTCACACAGTCTCGGATTTCGACGAAACCAGTTCCATTGGGTTCGTAATATTGAATTATTGTCGGATTTCCAATTTCGTACCGTTCGGAGTTGTTGGGTGAGAATACGACACATAAAACGCGTTGAAAATGGTACCGGAACAAAATGAATTTAAAGTTAAATTTTAAAATTTGAGCAAAGGACAGCATCCCAAAAATCACGCCTGAAATCGTGGGAAAAGAAAATTCGTGCAGGCACGATACTCTCCCTTGTTTCAGCCTGGAATCACGCTACCTCACCATTAACTCGCGCCTCACTCCCTCTCGTTCAAAACGAAAAGAAAACCAAACGAAACAAATTCGTTCAACTCAAAAAAAAAACAATGGCCGCTTCTTTTAATCTCTTCCCCCTTTCTCTCCAGTAAACGAAAAAGAAAAAGAACGCGCCCTCCTCTTTAGTTCAAAGTAAACATTCAAGTTCAGATCGAAAGTCGAAGTCGATTTTAACAAAGGGCTCGGGCTCGCATACGAGCGACTCGGTCGCGGCAGTGTTCTGGGAGGTAGAGCGACGACATGTCAGAGGGAACGGCGACGGCAGCGTGGGTTTTCGAGTTGAGTAGGAGATCGAAGGCGACTTCGATTTCGCGAGTGAGCAGTATCGAACGCGACTGGAAGGGGCACGAAGCTCGAAGGCATGGCGATCTGGCGGCGCTCGCTGGAGGAAGTGGCGATTCAAGGTCGCGAGAAGGCAGAGTCGAGGCGCTCGCGAGGCTAGGACAGGAAACGTGGTCGATGCGGCGTGTTCGTAGAGGCGAAGCTCGATGTCAAGGCCACGATTTCGCGTGGGCAAGGGAGCAGAGAGCGATGTCGATGGATTAGAGATCGAGACTGAGTTTAAGCAGAGGATGATGTTGCAATCGAAGTGGATGGGTTCTCGAGTCGAGCGCGGTGAAGGCCTGAGTTATTCCAGTGAGGTATAAAACTATTTGTTATTTTAATTTAAAAAGTTTAGGATGATAGCAAAGAATTTAAATACAGTTTATATATATATGATTTTCAAAAGGGAAATTTTGTTTTTTAAAACTTAAACTAATTTCTTAATTAATTAAGTCATTAGTTGAAATTAAGATAATGGATTAGGTGATTTAACCGTAATTTGACTTGTTTAACGATTTTAAAATTTGTTAAAAGGGGAAAATAGTTAAAAATATAATTTTCGGTAAGAAAAGGAAATTTAATAATTAGTTGGATAAATTTAATTAAAGGGTAAGTAATTAAGTTTATCAAAAGAAGATTTGTTTGAATTTAAAATTTTGTTAAATCAAATTGTTAAAAAGAATTTGTTAGTCAAAATATAATCACAAGTTAATTTAAATTATTAAGTGGAATTTAATAGTTCGACTTTATTCGAATATTAATGAATTGCAAAAATTGTGTATTCAAGGTCAAAATGTGAAAGGAAGCAAGTTGGATTTGGGAATAGATTGCAAAGCTAAGGTGAGATCTTTTTCTCACTCAAATGAAGTTGGATTTTGATTGACTGATTGATTGCTGTTTGTATTAGATATGATAGGATATATCTATATATATAGCAGTATATACATATTGGCATATGTATATATTGGATTGATGATTTCCCGCCTCGTATAGCGGATGAGACCCTATTGCGCCGTTAGTAAGCGGATTTATAAAAAACCTATATACCGCGATAATTCCGTACTGGAGCGGAATTGGTATTGTGCTAACGTCTTTGGATGCAGGGAAACAGGTTGGAGGGATCCAACTGGACCCCTCACATTGATTGAATTTATTTCTATTGTGATATGAATCTGTGAATGATTATAGTGATGCTATTAATCATATTGATATCTGGAAATTGTTTGAAAGCTAAAATTTAGCTGAATGGATGTTTTGACATCATTGGATTCCAAAGATAAACGAAATTGAATTTTTGAAATTCAAGTAGAAAATTTCTAAGTGAATCAATTTTTGAAATTGAAGAAATTTTGAAGAAAGGAATTTTTAAAGTATAAAAAGTAATTTTTCATAATCGTATTGAATCAATTCCAGAATAAAGCGAAGATGTTAAATAAATGAATTTCGTATAATAGTGATTTTTAAATTGAAGAATTTAATTAAAATTGGATTTCTAAATAGTTTGAAAATAAAAAGATAAAGGAATTTATTTTAGTAGAGATAAATAAAATTAGAAATAAATCTGTAATTGATTTAATATTTAGAAATGAATTTTTGAGAAATCAATATGGAAATTTTATTCAAACGTTGAAAATAAAATTAGAAATCAATATTGAAATTGATTTGATGTGAAGTTTTTATAAATAGAATTAAAATTTATAAAAGTTGTTTATAAACCCAAAGTCATTTATTTTGATAAGTTAAATATAGAAGTTGATAAAAGAAGGTTTATAAGCCGAAGTTGTTATTAAAAAGAGAAATAGAATTTATAAACGTGCTTATAAATTCGAAATAGATTGAATGTGATAAATCTAATATAGAAGATTATTTAAGAAGATATATTCACGATTTTGAATAGCGAATTTTTATTGAAATAAAAATGTGTAGAAATGATTGAAATGGGGTTAAGTAAATTTTATTCACGATTTTGGACAGTGAATATATGGTTAAGTAAAATGGATTCATTTTTGAAGAAGTAATATTTTAAAATTGAAGTTAAACATTTTAAAGGTGTTTTAAAATGTGTTATGAATCGAAAGCATAGATTTCAACATTTATTGTTGAAATAGACGTTTTCGAGAGATTTAAGGAAATGGTGGACTATAACACTGTTGTTATAGTAAATGATTTCCGAAAGGAAATGTTTTGATGTAGTATTGGGATTTATATATCTATTTTAATTTCGAATCCCTATACTAGTGATTTTGAGTCGTCGTAACGATGTTTTACGTAACATTCGTTTTGACTCAAATAGATGTTAAAATTTATGATTTCCTTAAAAGAATGAATGAATACTTAATTTGATTTAAGTATATCGAATATTTTCCAAGTGTTGAAAATAAATGATTGTGAAATACTTATTATTAAATAAGTATGGAATTGCTTTTCCAATATGAAATGAACTGTTTTTGAGATTTTATCCTTTAAAGATAAATTGAAAAGTGAATATTTGAAATTGTTTTCAAATGGTTAAGTGTGGAAAATTTATATCTTATAAAGATATTTTTGAAGAATAAATAATTTGGGAAAATTATTTGGAATCTGATGATGTTGCGCATCTTTATTGATATTTAAATAACCGACTATCAATAATTACCTTTAGATAGGTATCTGTTGTGAATTGGATGAATTTGAATGCCACACTTATTTTTGAATAATCGCTCACTATTCGGGTTAGCCGGGAAAGGACCATGGGGTCGTATAACCCATTCCGAATATGTGATACGTCGTTATGAATCGCATTCGAAGACCGGTGTTGAAGACCGGATATTTTTAAAAACGGAAGGATTACCGTCGAGTTACTCTACACCGACTGATCTTCGGTTTAGAGGTTTTATCACCCTTAGTGACGGGAAGTCCGGACGTGATTAGAAAATTATCCGGAAATGCAAGGGCTTCGTGAGAAGTGCCTTCGGTTCTGTTCGATCCCGGAACAGACTTGTATGGATTGTGTGTCTGACGTTACAATTTGAGATATAAAGCTGATTTCTTTCAAATACATTTCTGTTGGTGGCGGAGAATTTATTCTCTTAGCTTAACACCCTTCTCTGAGACGTACGAGCTCAGAGGTTATGTAGTTGAAATTCATCAGCGATATATCCCAATTTGGTAACGTGGCATACTGAGTGTTGCTGTGAAATGATCGGTGTTTGATCATTTGTGATATGATCATTTGTTTGATCTTATATCTTTGTGATCATAGGTTGATCATTTTGTTTGACCCGAAGCAGGGCTTTTTGAGAAAGCGTAGCTTTGTGGACGAGACTTCGTCGAGCCTCACACCCCGGAAATGGTCGAAACAGGACGAATGCGGCAAGGTTCTAGGGAGTAGCGCCCCTTAGTGTATGTCATTCCTTCTGGATAAAGGTGGTATCATGGTATGGAGCCCAGATACTTAACCTCTGTGGTTACTGCATTATTTTTTTCTATGTGGTTTGTTGCGAATCGGGGATCCTCGGGAAGATCGGTGACGATCGGGGGATGGCATACGCGTGTCAGTAGTTACCTATTTTTGCAGAGGTAACCCGGCCTTGTGTTGGCAGAGATCCGGTTAGGTTCTCGGGTCGTCTATTCCAGGGACGTACCCATCGTGGATAGGAAGTTCCTTAGCCTGACCATTTGTTGGAAATCCAAAGAAACAATACGAGCCTTTACGATTTCAATTGTATAACCTGTCTCCTCAGGAGGCAGCTATAGCAGGCATAATATAATGGTACCTATGCTGGCTAAGATTTATATTCTACTTTCGAAATGTTTTCTACACTATGCACTAATAATAATATCAAAAAGGTTTTGATTTTTGCGTAGTAAGCATCTTTGACTAACATAAGAAGAAATCTCCTCCAAGTCTGCGTTTGCATTGTGTGTGTGGTGGGAGGTCTTATGGTAGTTTCATTTTCCAAAGGCATTGCGAATTGACTTTAAAAATATTCCTGTTGTTTATTTTAAAGAATAACTGTTTTACGATCTCACACCAGTCACCATGACTGACTCGGAGTTTATTGTTTCCCTTCTAAACTCTGGGTGCCCACCAATTTCCACACGGGCAGCCTAGAGTTATATTATCAGGATATTCTGGATATTCTGGAGCTTTGGAGATAAGCTGGAGGACGAGACGTAGTATTTGTATCTGATAGTATTTATTCCGCTGTATACTCTGTATGGGGGCAAGTTATATAACTGTCCATTGTTGTATATTGACTCTGATGATTGATGTATGTATAAAATGATATAGTTCTTTGTTTTAAAGATTATTCATTTATCTATTATATATTGTTCCGCTGCGATGTGTAAGATTCTGATATTGTTTTCTGTTCTGATGTGTTTTCTGTGTTCTTCTTCTTTCTTTCTTCTCTTTTTCTTCTATCTTCTTCTTCTTCTACTTTTTCTTTTTCTTAAAACCCTCACTATTGGAGTTTCCGGCACTCGATTTCTCGGCAGTCGATAAAGTGAGTATCGATGTCGAATTTTCGAAAGTCGAAAATTTCGGGATGTGACAATAAACACCTAGTGGCACGCCTCGATAGGGATTTGAGATTTTGAGTTGCGTAAATCAAGACGTTTAAAAGATTAAATAAATAATTGTTTGGTCAAACATTCACGTCAGTTTATTTTCTCCATTTCAATTCACCGTACCATTACCTATTCAAACACGCTTTCATTACCTTTAAATCACGTCTTCCTTTCATTCTGTCATTTCGAAATAAATCACGGCTTCTTTTTCCCCCTTTTCAAAACATTTCAAATAAAAAAAAAAGAAACCAGAAATCGATTTCAATTCGAAATCGTAGGGACTTGGTGGGGGGGTAACGCGATCGACATCGGGATGAGGCCCAGGCGAGTGCTTGGAGGAGATCGGCAGGGAACATCGCACGCAGGGATGTCGTGACATTTGATGTAGAGGTTGGCGGAGGCAGATAGCTTGAAAGGGGTCGGTCGCGACTTGGAGGAGGCGTTGACCGCGGCGATGTAGGGAGTTCCAGATAAGGGCGACTTGAAGGCAGCTCGGCCTGAGCTAGTGGCAGCTAGGTGTAGAGGGGAGGAGCCGACGCGATGTGTAGCTGTGGTGTTACTGGTGGGAGCAGCAGGCCGGTGGGACGACCACTTGGGTAATTTAATCCACTGTCAGTGGGTGTTGGTGAAGGGTGAACGCAGGAAGATGGCGAGTTGATGGAGGTATAATCTGTAATTGAATTTAAATATGTAATTAGTAAATTTGATTACGGTAATTATGAGAGTAATGTTATTTTATAGAATCCAACTCTCATAAATATTTTACCAATTATTTCGAGGTCATAATCGAGCAAGCAAAAAAAAATGGATTCGTAGCTGCTACATCTAAACAATAGAGTTAAAGTTGGAAGGGATTGCAAATTAGTCAAGGTGAGTTAATCTCACTCAAATTTGGATTTCCGGTTAAGTTTAAAAAGTTAAAATTAATTATTGGTTGATTGATCGAATTGATAATTATTATCAATCTGGATGTGTTATTGTATATAGTATATTTATATATATACATATATATATATATATATATATATATATATTGGAGTGATTGATATACCCGCATATATAGCGGATGAGACCCTATGCGCCCCGCATAATAGCGGATGACCCTATATACCGCGATATCCCCCTCGAAGTGGGATTGGTATTTATTTTATGCTGTATTATCATCTGTGGATGCAGGGAAACAGGTTGAAGGGATCCAACTAGATTCCTCAAATTTATTGTTTATTTTTAATATATAGTGATATATGATTTGTGTAGAATAATCTATTACAGATTATTGTGGTGATTGGATTATTGGACGCCATTTTAGCAATGGCCTGATTTTACTAAATTTTATAACTATAAATATATTTTAAAATTTACGGAATTAAAGTGAATTTGAAAATAAATATATATATACTGGAATTTGAGTTAATTTAAAGGAATTGAATTTGAAAAATATATATTTGAGTTGGTTATACTTAACTATTGTGAAACAGTAAATGAAGATTTTTAAAATGAATTATATAAAAGAATTTATAAGTGATGGTGTGGAAGTGAAAAACATAGTTAAAATCAATATTGAAAATAGATTGGAAGTATAAATGGAATTTATAGGAAATAAAATTTATATAATGGATTTTAATAAATAGATTTGTTTTTATAAACAGGAAAAAACCAAAGAGGGTTATAAAATTGGTAAACGATGTTTATAATGAATAAATTCGATATCAGATGATAATTGGGAATATAAATTCATAGGAGGAATTTATATTAGAATATGGAAACAGGGTTGAGAAAAATGGAAAATTCTATGTTTAAAATGAGAATGCTTGGGAAATCGACAATGAATCGAGATTTTGTGAAATCGAGAGAAAGTTAAAAATTAAAATTGGTTATTGAGATTTAAAAAAAAATATTTTAAATTTTAAGAAGTGAATTTGTTTTAAAAGGGGAAATTTTATTATTTTATAATTATGAAATTTTAAACCAGTTGAGATTTAAATACTAGGTAAGTAGATTTTTAAATATAAAGTTTTTATTTTTAGAAAATTCTAATTTTTAAAATCCGTTGTGAAAATTTATATGTTTATTTAAAAATGAGTTATTAATGTTATAAAAGTGTTTTGATATTTTAAATAATTGCTTGAACATATTTTTTAAAAATAAATTATTAATCTTTTAAATACTTATTTTATGTATGTATATAGTTTGAAGTAATTGAAAATTTTATTTTATAAATTCTCTCGAGATTCAAAAAGGGCTTATAAAAGGATATGGTTTTGAGGAGAGGAAATTTATTTGTGATTCCGGAGATTTTGGAAATAAGTTACGGAGTAACTCTCTGAAATGTAAATATTGAAAAGATTTTGGAAAATAAGACTGATAATATTTTCCTAAGTATAGAAAATAGAAATTTGGAAATATTTCTAAGTGTTAAGATGTTGGGAATATCCTGTAACAGATTTGAGTATTTGAGAAATTGTTTTCAAATGTTGGAAGGAATATGTATATCTTTTAAGGATATTTTGGAAGTAAATATCTTGGAAAAATTTATATATGGCCAGATTATTGCTTATGTATGTTTAATTTGATAGTTAAATAACCGACTATCAATATTGGCCAATTCCGCTAATCGTTTCGAAGAGACCGGGATCAGATTTAATTATCCGAAAACCACTTCAATCCCATTTGAACGTAATGAACGAATACCGTGAAGATGATGAAGACGGTGATTCGGTTTGTCCAGACCTAGGACAACTTGTATGGATGAATACTATCAGAACATCGTCATTGGAGGACGACGAGCATTCTAAGTGAATGTGTTCTTTAAAAGGTAATGCTTAGCCTCACGCTTAGCATTCTAAGTGGAACGTGAGGTGCAAGCATTTCAGCTATATTCTATTTACTTTCACTAGACACTATTATAATATCAGATGGATTTGACAAAAATGTTTTGGTTATCGTAAGGTAAAAACCCGTCGTGTTTATTTGTGACATGGTCTTACGAGATACCTTTATTTCAAAGGATTTTTGAAAAGTTAATAATTCAACTTGAGTGTGTTTCTCATGCTGGTTTTCCAGACTGATTCGGGTGTTATTTATTTATAATGCTCGGGTCAGACCGAGTATTACAGATTCAGGATAGGATGCTATGGAACTCAGGAGATGAGCTGGATGGCAAGGCGTACTTCCATACTTGATTATTGTTTCGTTGTGTAAGGACAAGTTATTAAACTGTCCAGATTTGATGTATTGGATTGTTGTACTCTGATAATGGTGTGTATGTTAATAGTACAGATCTTGTATTTAAAATCTGTTATTATATATTATATTTTGTTCCGCTGCGATTGTGAGATTCTTTATTGTTGTTTCTATTCTTCTTCTACCTCTTTCTTCTTCTTACCCTAAAGATTCGTATTTCCATCAAATTTGAGTTGAGCTGAGGTGAAATATTGTCGACTCAAAGAGGTACTGATTTGCAGGCCTTTACATTTGGTATCGGAACTCTAGAAGAATTGCTTCATGGAGCTGAGGAGGGTCGGTATTCAGATTTTGGGATAGACATCAAGGTGCTTTAAGGATTAATGGGCGATTGTGTGTTCCGGAGGTGAATGGACTAAGGCAAGAAGTTTTGTTGGAAGGCCACAAATCTAGGTTAAGTATCCACCCAGGAGTGAATAAGATATACAAAGATATGAAAAGATTTTCTAGTGGCCGGGAATGAAGAAGGACATCGCTACCTTTGTCAATGAGTGTGCTAACTATCAACAGGTAAAGGGTGATCAGCAGAAGACTACGTGACTCTTGCAACCTCTAGAGATTCTGAAGTGGAAGTGGGAGATGATATCGATGGGTTGCCATGAACCAGAAAAGGGAATGAGGGAGTGTGGGTTATTATAGACAGGTTGACTAAGAGCGCCCACTTTATCCCAGTTAAGTCAACCAGAACTGCAGCTTCCCTGGTGTGAATTTTCATGAGGGAGATTGTGAGATTACACGGAGTTCCCATCAGCATAGTGAGTGATCGTGACCCGATTTTTACCAGCAAATTTTGGGAAGCTCTGCAAACGACTCTTGGAACGAAGTTGAGTTTAAGCACCGCTTATCATCCTCAAACCGATGGTCAGACGGAGAGGCTAAACCACATTCTAGAAGATATGTTGAGAGCTTGCATCCTGGACTTCGGTGGATCTTGGGAAGATCATCTACACCTGGTGGAATTTTCCTACAACAACAGTTACCAAGCAAGCATTGATATGGCACCATACGAAGCTCTCTACGGAAGGCCCTGCAAATCACCAGCTTGTTGGGTGGAATTAGGGGATTGTCTAGTACTTGGTCCAGACATGATTCGAGAAGCATCTACGAAGGTTGAGTTGATCAAGAAAAGAATGAAGGCAGCCCAAAATCGCCAAAAGAGCTACGCAGATAAGAGACGACGGGATCTGGAGTTCGCAATTGGGGACTTGGTATTCATCAAGATTTCCACGATCAAAGGAGCAATCAGGTTAGGTAAGACTGTAAAGCTAGCTCCAAGATATATAGGACTTTTCCGTATTCTCGAAAGGAGCGGTGCTCTGGCATATAGGATTGAACTACCAGACAGGATAGTTGGGATTCACAATGCATTTCACGTATCTCATTTAGGAAATACGTGCATGACCCATCATGGGTTATAGAACCATCAGTTCAGGAAGATTTGGAGATTGAACTGAATTTAACCGTGGTCAGGTATCAAGTTCAGAATGTGGATCAAGATGAGAAGAAGCTCCGGAACAAGGTGGTAAACTTAGTTAAGATCCAATGGAGCGAGGATCCAAGGGATTGTACTTGGGAAACTCTGGATAGTATAAAGAAAGCCTATCCAGAATTGTTATCAGGGTAGTTAGGATTGTTTTGTTTTGTGTATAACTGGTTGCTATGGTTGTTAGTATACGAATGATGTGTATGCTTTGCTGTGTGAATATAAAAACTTTTTGATAAAAGTTGAATTATCTCTTGCTTTTAAATTTCAGGGATGAAATTCTTTTAAGGGGGAGGAATGTAACGACCCAGGATTTCTGACACTATTGTTTGGTTAATTTTCTGACTTAATTATTAATAATAAAAGTTTCCATCATTCAAATCAAATAATAAATTCTAGCCATTAACAGTTTATATATATATATATATATATGTTTTGGGAGGCTATGGTTTGAAAATCTAAAGTTTAATCTCTTAAAAATATTTAAAATAAAAACTCTACCTTTCTACTACTAGATATAATTATATATAGAAAAATAATTAGATGTGACCAGGTCTGGCCCATTCCTCGAAAGACGTTTTTACAGGATAAAGGATTTCGGTTATAGTTTTCCTTGCGACGGCCCGGGACGTGGGGGTACTTGTGATATTTCTGCTTGGTTGTTAATGACTGACTTTTTCAATCTTTCGACCTTGGTTCCGTAGGAGCACAAGTCAGAAAGATTGAGAAATAGAACCATCTGATTTGATTCGTTCTCAATAGCCATGAGATGATCATCTTAGGGTGATCCTTTTGTCAACGGATGCCCTTATTACACTCGTAGTCTCTGAAGGATGAGAACCAACTATGTAGCATCTCTTGTTGCTTCGTAAGATAAGAGTTAATGAGTGCCAGAGCCTCTATTATATATAAATCAATCAATAGAAAAAGCTTCTATTCCCCATTGTGCAAAAACATCATAAGAAACAAAAGAATAGAGTGGTTTGAAAGATCAGAGCAACGGATCTATTTTAGCATTTATACCAATAGAAAATTTTTATTATGTTTATTAGATAATTTTCCGTATTGAATTGGGACCAAGAAAAAAATGGTTCTATAGAAGAAGTTCATGCTTCTCTTATTGAGGTAAGGGCAAATGATCTGATTCAAAATTTCATAAAAATTGATATGTAAATAGCCTAACGGAAGAAAGATCTAATTTTATTATGTGTAGGACCTCTTTGGACAATCACTAATCGTTTCGCTTACAGTGGAAAGAAAATATATAATGTCATAATAACAGAATTTTTTTTTTCTAAAAGAAAAAAAATATAGACTATTTAGTCAAATTAGTCAAAATTCGGTTGGAAAGTAGGAATATTTTGGTTTGTGATTAATAAATAGGGGTTGGATATCTAGAATATTTATGTTATGTTTCCTGGAATATTTTAATAAATAATAATAATGCGGGTCGACTTTTGTTTTACTGTTGATAGGAATTCCCTTGTTAAGACCCTATAAATCAATTAAAACCTCAGATTCATACAAGAACCACGATGATTTAACTGTGGACAATTTTTGAACAAGGAAAAACATCTTTATACATATACAAAGAAATTCATTAAATTCAAATTTTTTCTTTGGCCCAATTATCGATTAGAAGATTTAGCTGAAGCATGGAAGAATTGAAATCTTAGATCAAAACACCACATAATTCACTGTGGATTCTTACATCCGTCATTTTCTATAGGAATGAAGATGCTTTCTTCCCTTTCTGAGGTTTCTTTCAGTTTCTTAGTACTCCTTTTTTTACATTTTAAAGATTGGCATTCTATGTCCAATAGAATATCTCGATCTAAGTATGAAGGTAAGAATAAATACAATAATGATGAATGGAAAAAAGAGAAAATCCTTTAGCTAGATAAGGGGCGGATGTAGCCAAGTGGATCAAGGCAGTGGATTGTGAATCCACCACGCGCGGGCTTTCAAATTCAATAAATGTTGGTTGATCGTATATTTCATTATAGTTATATGATTCAGAGTATCATTTCCTATTTGATCCCTTTGAATTCCATATTCGAAGTTGCGATTGGATCTATTCATTAAAAAGAATCGATTCGATACATTTCTTATGTACCCATAGATGCTATATTGGATTTGAATCAGATTTCGGATCAATCTATATTGATTGACTGCCTCCATGATGTTGTTGCTAGCAAATACCGCTGTTTTTCGTTTTGGATCTTCCAAATCATTCCCGCAGTGGATCCGGACCAATTTTTTTTAAAGCTGGTGTTAAAGATTACAGATTGACTTATTATACTCCTGATTACGAAACCAAAGATACTGATATCTTAGCAGCATTCCGAGTAACTCCTCAACCCGGAGTTCCCGCTGAAGAAGCAGGGGCTGCGGTAGCCGCCGAATCTTCTACTGGTACCTGGACAACTGTGTGGACTGATGGACTTACCAGTCTTGATCGTTACAAAGGACGATGCTACCACATTGAGGCCGTTGTTGGGGAAGAAAATCAATATATTGCTTATATAGCTTATCCTTTAGACCTTTTTGAAGAAGGTTCTGTTACTAACATGTTTACTTCCATTGTGGGTATTTCAGGAGGAACTGTAACGAATTCGGGTATTTGGAGCTATGAAGGCGTGGCCGGAGCACATATTGTGTTTTCTGGCTTGTGTTTTTTAGCGGCCAGTTTATGCTTAGCTTTGATATTAAATTCAAAATAAAATATATATGTATAAAAATTAAGATAAATACATATAAATGGATACTTATATTTGTTGTAGTTATAGCCTATAAGTAAAATTTATATAGGTGACATAAGGATAAGTATATATACATATATGTATTTGTATAAGGCAAACAAGACAAAAAACTATGTTGTGGACATATGTAGGTAGTATGTATGTACATAAGGATATAGATATGTATGTAAACATATAAGGGGACATGGCATTTAATGCATATTCCCTCAAGCACAAAACACATCAAATCTTTTTTTCAAATAATCAAATCAGGTCAACAAAACCTCAAATCAAAGATAATACAAAAGAAAAATAGGAAAGAAAATAATAATAAAATTTACTGTACAAAAGTGCTGCGGCCTACTATCTCTATTTATACCTCCACTTTGTTTCATTTTCTTCATTCGAACAAGCAAAAATAAAAAGAAGTATCAGCTGCCATTACAACTTCAAAGAAATCAATAAACAACTAAAGTTCAGGGGATCAAAAACAAAAGCTAGCAGTTCCTTCCAAAAGCATTGCTTTGTTCAAAAATATACTCGGTGAGTAAAACTTTTTAAAACTAAAATATTTTTACTAAGCTATGAGTATGCCTAATAGAAATAACAGTGTTTTTGATAAGTTTGCTTGCATAAAAATGGATGTATATATATATGTATATGGATGTATATACCAAAGCATGTACATTTTGTTCTGCTCTGTTTTCCCAATTTTTTGTCATGCTTAGTTTTTAAAAACCCATATCTCTTCCTCTAAATAGTTTTAGGTTGGGATGTTTGAAGAAATTCTGTTTGTATTCGATTATACTTTGTATTAAAAATGATTTCGTAAAATGTTATCAAGTGAAAACGTTGGAAAGTAAAAATTACAGTAGGTTAACCCATTGTGTCAAATTTTCGAACACCTTGTTTTACTTCTTAGTTCATGTAACCGTGATCGCCATTGAAAGTAGTGATTTTTTATCATGGTTTCATGATTTTTAGTTTCGTATTTGACGAGGTAGAGGGTGATGAACGATTTTTGGTTGTTGGTCGATTTGTGGCGATCTGGTCATGGTTGAGGGTCGAGGTTTTGGTCAGAGGAAGCTGGGTGGAAGAGGATCTCTTGAAAAATGGTGGGGTAGTTTTCTAGTCGTCGTGGTGGCGGGTCGGAGGAGAAGTAGGGTTTAGGGTCGAGTTTTGGTCGTGGTTAGTTTTTTGGTCATAGCGGCATCGAGAAGGGGTTTGGATGTTGCGGTATGGGGGGGATAGGTGGAGAGGAGGGCGTCGGAGCTTCTGGCAAAGTGGCGTGGACTCCGGTGGTTGGAGGCGGCGGCACGAGGTAAGGGAAGTGGTCGGTCGTATTTCTTGGTGATGGGGTTTTATTCGATTTTCGATTTAGGCAGTGTCATGGAGTTTTAGGAAAGCCAAGGGGTTTCGTAGGTCGGAGGTGATGTGTGAGGGTGGTCGGAGATGGTCGTGTAGGAGAAAAGCAGAAGGAAGGAAGGAGTGTAGCAGGAAAATAAAAGAGAAGAGAGGGGAAAGGTTTGCCTGGGTTTTGATTTTGGGCCGATGGTCCAAACTGTGTTTTAATATGTGTGTGTGTGTGTGTATTCCTAAAAATTTATTTTCCTAAATCTATTTACCTTTAAACTATTAACCTTTAAAACTTTATTTCCTGAACTTTATAAAATATAGGAACCGATATTTTGTCCGATCATCTAAAACACCTTGGCTAATACACTTGATTAAGTATTAATGTGGAATTAAATTAGTTGAATAGTTAATGTAAATAAAACAATTTAAACCTTAAATTGATTAAATCCTAGGTTAATTTATATATGATAATTATTGATTAATTTCTAAAATTTATTTAAATTAAAATAAATGGTTTTGTAATTAATTTTAATTATAAGTAAACAGGATTTGAAAAATGATTAATTTTGTTCTTAAATTAAATAAGATGATGGATTGAGATTGGTTAGCATAGACCATAAATCGTTTGATAGTTCAGGTTATGGGGATTGTCTAGATTTCTCTACTGTGTTTGTAACGACCCGTAAATTTCAACTATTTTAATAACGTAATTAGTTGAAATTTTGTGAAATTTTAAACGATAAAATTTTGAAATATAAATTTGATATTTGGAATGCGTCTAGTTAAACATAGCAACTGGTAAATTTTCGTCTGAAAATACGAAAGTTTATTTCGCGCGTAAATTTACTTCAATTTAATCAGTTAAAAAGCGATGAAAATAAAACGTTTTCGAATCCTAAATATTTTTACATAGAAATATTCTAAACCATCTTCTGAGCAAGATGTCAGTTTGTCGTTTTTCCAAATTCGGACATCTTTGGCTCCGTCGATCTTATTTTTCAGCGTTTTTCTTGCGTTTTCCGCTAGTAGAAAATTTCAAATTTTGATAATCAAATCAAACTACTGATATCCGCATACCGTTTTGATCGTCTCGTCGTGCTGATTCCCACAGTATATTCGTGCGTGTGTTTCGGAGTCAGTGTGACAACGAAATCTGTGGAACGATCTCCGTATCGGTTCCATATTTTCTTGAACTTTCGAATTCCTAGTCCATTCAACTCCCCAGCCTATAATTCTACAGCCACTAGACTCTTATTATTTCGAGAATACAACTGTAGCCTTTTGCTATTCTGTCATTTAAAATTCATGTCCTCGAGTTCTTCATATCTAGTTTCAATGGGAAAGAGAATAATAAAATAATATATATTATTAAGTAATATGTTAGCCTATTTATTTGCTACCACCTACCTGCACGTATTCTCTTCCAACCATCTTTTTCTTCTGCCTTATCCTACAAATTGAAATGTATAAAAGAATATGATAACAAAATGAATCGGCTGCTCCTTCATCTTCCCTACTCTATCCTCCTCTTTCCCACCAGCTCCTCCACGTGAGCACACCATGGTCGGACCACCATAGAAAACCCTATGAAGCATCTTTGCCTTCCCCTCCATCCACCGTAAGCTGCAACCCCACCTGAATCTCCCCAGAGCCGAACCCAGCCGAGGCCTCCAAGCCTTGCTACCCACCGCAATCTTCGGCAACCCAGGGCGATCCATAGCTCAGCCACACCGCCAACCACAACTTGATCTGCTCGGCACAAAGCTCCCTCCTTCTTCACGCAACTGCACATCCATCCACTTCAACCCACCACCACCTCATCAACCACCAGGCCGAAGCCTTACATTCCCTCCCTACTCAACCTCCAAATAGATCACCAAGCACCCTGTAGCCGAACTCGCCTACTTCCAAACACCGAAACCCACAACAACATCGGTAGCCCGCCACCACCTATGCTTCTAGCAACCCATCATAGCCTTTGTCCACCCATAGTGCCGCAACAAAGCTCAGGTTCGCCTCCTCACATATTTTCATGTCAGCCCTGTGCCGCAAGCCTGCTGATCACCACTTGAACTCAGCCCGCATCCATTTCTTTTCGCACCTTGTCTTCGCTCTGACTAACCTGTCTCGGCCTCCATCTAGCAGCACATCTCTTACCGTATATAGGTATTTACTAAATGCTTATGCTCTCATGACCACTCGTATATTGGCAGTTGTTTGCATATATGATAGCTATATATATTAGATTATATGTTTATATACCTGTCAATATATAAATATGTTTCGGAAATTTGTTATGTTTAAGTATAGAAAAATGCATTATATGATACGGTTAAAAGAATATATATATATATATATATCTTAATAATGTAAGTATATATAACTGCTTTTCCATTGTATATGAGCTGCACTTACTACATATATTGTCTGCACCTGTGTTTGTATATATGGGTTAATGAATTGATCTATATATATATATATAAATAAGCAAGACTAGTTTACATTTTATTATTCTCTGGACACTTGTTTTACAAGTAAGGATTTAATGGTTTGTAACCTTGTATATGTATTTTACTTTACTTTTGTATAATATAATATATAAGTTGCTTATTGTAGGAAGTATATATATATATATATGTATGTATGTATGTATGTATAAAGAAAATTTTGTGTTTACCTTATACCTATGCTTGCAGTTTTAGCTTGAGTATATACGAAAATCTATTGAAATGTAAACCTCTGTAAAAAAAAAATTTAAGTTATGTTAGTTATATAATATTGACAGTATGCTAGTATACAAGTTTACGTTAATTATATATAATATTAGGCTTATGAGTATGTTTATAGTGGTTATGGTATATAGGATATTGGTAACAAATTTGTTGTTACATAGTGTATTATATATTATACTAACGATTGTATATGTAAAAGCAGTTCCGTTTATTTTTAAGAAAAACCTGTAGCTTTTGTTTTACATATATATGGGTTAATGTAAATCAGTCAGCATATCATAAAGAAATTGTATAGATATATTTATATTTCTGCATAGTATATGGTATATGTCTTGAAAAAGAAAAGCAGTTTGATAAAAGAAGTGTAGTAATGGACTGGTATGGCCCACGTCAATTATAATATGACACGTATTGGATATCATTGTTTAAATTGTTTGAAGCGTACAGTTTAAATGTGTTGGATTTGTCAGTGTTGTCTCGACATATATGAGAATATATGTTTATACATAACGTGAAGCCTATACGTATATATGTTTAATATGTCGATTTTAGATAAGTATATATGCAAATATTTATTTCAAATTATATCATGTATACATGTTGATTTATATATGTGTTTTAGTTTAAAACTATGATTTTTGAAACGTATATATATAAATTTACTAAGTTTCAAAAATTTATATTGGTTAAGAAAATAAAATATTAGAATAATATATATTTGGTTTCGGTCTACATCGAGCAATTTCTGATTTTTCCATCGATCTCTATTTATCAGCTCTGTTTGTCCAATTCGTGCCAATCTTGCTTTGTTTTGGAATTCGGGTTGGATCCGTAACTCATCTCATTCTCGTTCATCTCTAGCCTCGAAAGGTGAGCAATCACTCACGATTAATGTTCTTTTATTTATTAAATTTGATTTCAATTGAAACGACAATTGAAATATGCTGATGTTGGATATTTACACTGTTATTACCTATATCAGTTAACCTATGACATCTGACACCATTATCTATTATATATGCAATGAAAATCCAGTTTGGTTGTTAAATGATTGATTGTTTGATGTTTACAATTGGACGTTAAATTGTTAATGATGTAAGTGATAAATAATTTGAAATTGAAATTGACGTAGGATAGTTAGATTTGATATATGTGTTAAATATGATTAAATGACATTTGTATAATATGACCCCTTTAACTGTTAAATTTATTGACACGTAGGATTTGTTTAATTACACTTTGAACCACTGAATGTATGTTGTTAAATTGATGACAAGTGAAGAACCGTAATGTAATAATCTTTAATCTACATGAAATGATAGTGTAGATTCTAGGAATAATTATATTAATTCGCACAAACAACAATGCGAATTAATACGATTATTTCGGGATTATTGAATTGATTATTCGATTGTTATTGATTGTTGTTATTGCTTGTTTATTTACTTTGACACCATCCCAGTTATCACACTGCAAGTTCCCTTTGCTATGCTTTGATTTTGAATTGAATTGGAATTGGGTTGAAATGATAAATACCCAAATTGAACTTTGACCTAAGATAGGAAATTAAATAAAACCCGATTGGTCAATAATCTGATTTAAAATAAAACGAAGATTTTATTTGAATAAATAATATGGTTTTGAAATGAAGTTGAAATTTGAATTTTAATGAAAGGAAAATGTTAATATTTAATAATCTGAAATAAAATATTAACAATGTAATTGATGAAAGAATGTTGTTTAATTTGAGAAATGATTGAATTAAGTTTGAAATTATTAAACTTTGAAATGATTTAATAATTAAGTTTGAAATTATAATTAAGTTGAAATTATTAAACTTTGAAATTATTTAATAATTAAGTTTTGAATTATTTAATACTTAGATAAGATTAAATTATTGAATGATTAAATTGAATTGAAATTCTTTAATAAGAAAATTGAACTTGTGAATAAGTGAATTTTACTTCGTAAATAATTGAAATTGAGTTTTCTTTATTTAGTAAGTTTGGAAAATTATTTAAGAAAGTAAAGAAGTGAAATTGAATTTCTTTAACAAGAAATGAAAATGTGATTTTTTGGAATTAATGTAAGACTTGTAATTGAAAGAATTGATTTGACCAATTTAATTTAATTCAAAATTGTAAGTTTGATTTAATGAAATTGAACTTAAGAAATTGATTTAATGAATTGGAAATTTAATAGAAATTGTTTTGAATGATAAAGTAACTTAACAAATACTGAATGTAATCGATAAATGAGTTTAAATGATTTGAATGTTAAATTAAGTTAATTTAAATGATTTCGAAATGAAACTTATATACGAACTTGAATCAATATTTGAATCGTTTAAATAAAATTTGAAATTGTATTATAAGATTTTGAAATGGTAATTTGGAAGTTTTGAAACGTAAATTATGGAAATTGATTTAGAAAGACAAACGAAATGTTGATTTATAAACTCTGATTGAAATTGAAATTGATTTGGTTTTGAAAAAATAAACGACCAATCGGTGAAATAATTTCGAAGGTTATTAAAGAGACCAGAATCGGTTATGGATATACTCCTATCTAAACCGAAAACCACTTTAATAACTATATGCGGAGTGATGATCCAGAATGAAGTGGTTGGAATGATGTACGTGATGATTGAAGAAAGAGAACGATGATGGATAGCCTTGACACTTGTGTCAAATTGGAAATGACTAAAACAGGAGCCGTGCCGGGCCAATGGAGGATTAGCTACCTCAAGTGAACACACTTCTTCGAACTACTCATTACTTGTTGTCGATTGGTGCACCCTTGATTTTGGGAGTGTTGTTTCACGGTGTTGCGGGCGCTGCGGCGTTGCGTTCTCACCAGTCCGGATCAGGCAAACTGTAGTATCACTACCTTGGGTATTGCCTCATGTGCCTTTTCATACTTGTATCCCTTTATTCGCGACCACTACGATTTTGGTTTGTACCTTTAGTATATGGATTGCCCTCTGGTGACTTCCGGTTTTGGGGAAACTACGGTCTTGTATATGCTCTTGGGAATAAAAATGTGTTAAGGGTGGAATGGGCCATGACTTAACACTATTTTGATATCTTTTTATATTACTGATAGACATTATCTACTTATCGTACACTACTACATAGTAGATAGTTTAACGGATCCTTAAAGGATGGTTATTCCAAACATCCTTTGAGTTACTTGTATTTCAATTGCTATTTCACTTGAGTTGGATTTATTGATATAAGAATGTTAATCCTGACTCGAGTGTTTTGTGTTTTGCTTTACGCTCGGGTCAAACTGAGTGTACCAGTATTCGAGACTCACCTTTGAAGTTGGAGTTTTGCTTGAAGATCCAACCATCTATTCTGCTTTCAGTATTCGATGATTCCAGTGATGTATTCTGATTTGTATCTGATGTATCGTATTACTCTTCCGTTGTATCTGTTCTAACTCTGATGTAACTTATACATTTATATAGTAGCTTCATGAACTACTATCTCTTTTATTTCCGCTGCATTTATTACTCTGTGTCTGTGATCTGTGATTATTTATTTACTGTATATGTTCAGTTTTGCCAATTTAAATTAACAACGCGGTATTTTGAGCAATTCAATTCCGGCATGAGTGTCTACCTATACACTTATAATGGATGCGAATGGTCCAAAATTCCTGGTCGTTACAGTTGGTATCAGAGCTTTGGTAGCTCTAGGCAAAACTTAACATATAGGGTAAGTGTATTCACAGAATCACTCTCATTCGAGTTTCAATCTCTTCCTTTTGACTCAATTCCCTCGAATTTTGGAACGTTCCCTGCGGTTCCAAAACTCATTCGTGTCCCTCACTATTCGTTTTCAAATTCTGGAGTATTCCATAACTCCACTTCGAATGATCTTTATAATGAATCGGTGGTCTCGCCAATCTTTGGATAATTTGTAAATTGGAGAAACTCCTTTACAATAGACATTGATTTACCGAAGATTTCTGTATAATCGGTTTACGATGCTATCTATCTCCTGCTATACTTAAATTCTATTTCTTGAGATCGAATGTTGATTTACGTCGGAATTCTACATCGATCTTATTCTTGAAGTTACGGATGACCCCGTTAAGGTTGCCCGTGATTTAAATAAACTCATCCATCTCCCGATTGTGGTAATTGAATTATCTTATTTTCTGTTTCGAATTTATTATCGAATCAAAATTCTCTTTGATTTGATTCCCATCAAATTTGAATCTCTATACATGTTTTGAAATCTGTTCTTGTATCGTCGAGCGAGGAATTGTATTTATAAAATTATATTTAAATGTTTTAAAATATATTGTGTTGTTTGAGTTGTTGATGTTGATTTGGGTTTCCGATCGATTCGTCTGATCAACGCTATCGATAGGATTTCTAAAACACTTTAACAGAGCAAACTGACAATATTGTTTTCCAATTTGGTAAATAAAATAGTTTTGTATGATTATATTATATATAAATATAAGTTTTCTGAAATTAAACTGTTAATGAATTTGTTGTCAGAAATGATATTATTTGATTTTCATTTGGTGTTTTGAAAACTATTGATTTACCAACTTATGTATAAATGGAATTATAAACTAGGTTTATAATTTGATTTGGAAATTTAAATGAATTTAAATCAAAAATTTGAGAATTAAATTTCCGATGATTTCAAACTTTGGTTTTAAAGTTTTAAATGTGTATAATTTAAAGTATTTTCGAATATAAATGATTTTCAAAGAATTTTAAAATGTTGAAATTAGTGCTCTTCTCTTTGTCGCTGGAAAATAATTTCGGTGATGGCGGCCGCATCATCGACATTCATTTTCGAGTTTCGAAGTGGAGAAACCATTATGTAGCTTTGCTATGGTTTTGTTTTGAGGAAAGAAAAAAAAATATTTTTTTTGATTTGAATTTCTTCAGTATATTTTGATTCACATATATATAGGTATCTTATTTTAAAATTTAAATTGATTTGATATAAATATATTATATATATCTCTAAATTGTTTAAAGTTAATCGGAAATCTAATTCTTAAATTTTGTAAAAGGATGATTTTAATTATAAATAAAACCAAAATTTGGAATAAATATTTAAACTTGAATAATTGAATTGGGAAAATTTTATTTGTATATTGTTCAACTGCATTCTAATACAACTTACCTAAATCATTCAGAAGTTGAATATGTAAGTGGATAATATATAAGATAAATTGAATTTATAAATAAAATTTGAGTGTTTATAATAAATGTTATACACTAAATTTTGATTATAAAGATGTTAATAGAGTTAGATAGGATAATAAGTAAACTCAGTTAATAATGAAGTAAATCTGTTTTGAAAGAATTAATAAATTTGTTTGAAAGAATTAATAAATTGAAATTTGATCAACATATGAAAATACCTTGAATTTAAAAGAAATTAATAGATGTAAATTAATTTAAATCGAAACTTTTATGTTTTAAATTAATCTATATGGGTTAAATATATGTGAGTAGATATTAAGTAGAATAAATTTAACAGTAATTTGGAATAAAGAAAAATTTAAAATTGTTGAAGAAAATATGATTATAATAAAAGACTATTCAAATTTATAGTTTAGAAATTGTAAATTGAAGAAATGGATAATAAGATAATGAATTTAGAAATAGTTGAGATTGATTTTAGTGAAATCAAATGGATTAAATCAATTATTGAATATCAATTAATTTAAAATTTAAATTTATATGGTTTAAATTAATTGTTATTTTGTATTTCAAATCTGTTTTCTTTCTGGTTGTTTCTATTCTCCTACCTCGTTCCTTTTCGGGGACGAAAAGTTTTGAGTGGGGGAGAGTGTAACGACCCGTAAATTTCAACTGTTTTAATAACGTAATTAGTTGAAATTTTGTGAAATTTTAAACAATAAAATTTTGAAATATAAATTTGATATTTGGAATGCGTCTAGTTAAACATAGCAACTGGTAAATTTTCGTCCGAAAATACGAAAGTTTATTTCGCGCGTAAATTTACTTCAATTTAATCAGTTAAATAGCGATGAAAATAAAACATTTTCGAATCCTAAATATTTTTACATAGAAAAATTCTAAACCATCTTCTGAGCAAGATGTCAGTTTGTCGTTTTTCCAAATTCGGACATCTTTGGCTCCGTCGATCTTATTTTTCAGCGTTTTTCTTGCGTTTTCCGCCAGTAGAAAATTTCGAATTTTGATAATCAAATCAAACTACTGATATCCACATACCGTTTTGATCGTCTCGTCATGCTGATTCCCACAGTATATTCGTGCGTGTGTTTCGGAGTCAGTGTGACAACGAAATCTGTGGAACGATCTCCGTATCGGTTCCACATTTTCTTGAACTTTCGAATTCCTAGTCCATTCAACTACCTAGCCTATAACTCTACAGCCACTAGACTCTTATTATTTCGAGAATACAACTGTAGCCTTTTGCTATTCTGTCATTTAAAATTCATATCCTCGAGTTCTTCATATCTAGTTTCAATGGGAAAGAGAATAATAAAATAATATATATTATTAAGTAATATGTTAGCCTATTTATTTGCTACCACCTACCTGCACGTATTCTCTTCCAACCCTCTTTTTCTTCTGCCTTATCCTACAAATTGAAATGTATAAAAGAATATGATAACAAAATGAATCGGCTGCTCCTTCATCTTCCCTACTCTACCCTCCTCTTTCCCACCAGCTCCTCCATGTGAGCACACCATGGCCGAACCACCATAGAAAACCCTATGAAGCATCTCTGCCTTCCCCTCCATCCACCGTAAGCTGCAACCCCACCTGAATCTCCCCAGAGCCGAACCCAGCCGAGGCCTCCAAGCTTTGCTACCCACCGCAATCTTCGGCAACCCTAGGCGATCCATATCTCAGCCACACCGCCAACCACAACTTGATCTGCTCGGCACAAAGCTCCCTCCTTCTTCACGCAACTGCACATCCATCCACTTCGACCCACCACCACCTCATCAACCACCAGGCCGAAGCCTTACATTCCCTCCCTACTCAACCTCCAAATAGATCACCAAGCACCCTGTAGCCGAACTCGCCTACTTCCAAACACCGAAACCCACAACTACATCGGTAGCCCGCCACCGCCTATGCTTCTAGCAACCCATCATAGCCTCTGTCCACCCGTAGTGCCGCAACAAAGCTCAGGTTCGCCTCCTCACATATTTTCATGTCAGCCCTGTGCCGCAAGCCTGCTGATCACCACTTGAACTCAGCCCGCATCCATTTCTTTTCGCACCTCGTCTTCGCTCTGACTAACCTGTCTCGGCCTCCATCTAGCAGCACATCTCTTACCGTATATAGGTATTTACTAAATGCTTATGCTCTCATGACCACTCGTATATTGGCAGTTGTTTGCATATATGATAGCTATATATATTAGATTATATGTTTATATACCTGTCAATATATAAATATGTTTCGGAAATTTGTTATGTTTAAGTATAGAAAAATGCATTATATGATACGGTTAAAAGAATATATATATATATATATATATATATATATATATATATATATATATCTTAATAATGTAAGTATATATAACTGCTTTTCCATTGTATATGAGCTGCACTTGCTACATATATTATATGCACCTGTGTTTGTATATATGGGTTAATGAATTGATCTATATATATATATAAATAAGCAAGACTAGTTTACATTTTATTATTCTCTGGACACTTGTTTTACAAGTAAGGATTTAATGGTTTGTAACCTTGTATATGTATTTTACTTTACTTTTGTATAATATAATATATAAGTTGCTTATTGTAGGAAGTATATATATATGTATGTATAAAGAAAATTTTGTGTTTACCTTATACCTATGCTTGCAGTTTTAGCTTGAGTATATACGAAAATCTGTTGAAATGTAAACCTTTGTAAAAAAAAACAAAATTTTAAGTTATGTTAGTTATATAATATTGACAGTATGCTAGTATACAAGTTTACATTAATTATATATAATATTAGGCTTATGAGTATGTTTATAGTGGTTATGGTATATATGATATTGGTAACAAATTTGTTGTTACATAGTGTATTATATATTATACTAACGATTGTATATGTAAAAGCAATTCCGTTTATTTTTAAGAAAAACCTGTAGCTTTTGTTTTACATATATATATGGGTTAATATAAATCAGTCAGCATATCATAAATAAGTTGTATAGATATATTTATATTTCTGCATAGTATATGGTATATGTCTTGAAAAAGAAAAGCAGTTTGATAAAAGAAGTGTAGTAATGGACTGGTATGGCCCACGTCAATTATAATATGACACGTATTGGATATCATTGTTTAAATTGTTTGAAGCGTACAGTTTAAATGTGTTGGATTTGTCAGTGTTGTCTCGACATATATGAGAATATATGTTTATACATAACGTGTAGCCTATACGTATATATGTTTAATATGTCGATTTTAGATAAGTATATATGCAAATATTTATTTCAAATTATATCATGTATACATGTTGATTTATATATGTGTTTTAGTTTAAAACTATGATTTTTGAAACTTATATATATAAATTTACTAAGTTTCAAAAATTTATATTGGTTAAGAAAATAAAATATTAGAATAATATATATTTGGTTTCGGCCTACATCGAGCAATTTCTGATTTTTCCATCGATCTCTATTTATCAGCTCTGTTTGTCCAATTCATGCCAATCTTGCTTTGTTTTGGAATTCGGGTTGGATCCGTAACTCATCTCATTCTCGTTCATCTCTAGCCTCGAAAGGTGAGCAATCACTCACGATTAATGTTCTTTTATTTATTAAATTTGATTTAAATTGAAACGACAATTGAAATATGCTGCTGTTGGATATTTACACTATTTTTACCTGTATCAGTTAACCTATGACATCTGACACCATTATCTATTATATATGCAATGAAAATCTAGTTTGGTTGTTAAATGATTGATTGTTTGATGTTTACAATTGGACGTTAAATTGTTAATGATGTAAGTGATAAATAATTTGAAATTGAAATTGACGTAGGATAGTTAGATTTGATATATGTGTTAAATATGATTAAATGACATTTGTATAATATGACCCCTTTAACTGTTAAATTTATTGACACGTAGGATTTGTTTAATTACACTTTGAACCACTGAATGTATGTTGTTAAATTGATGACAAGTGAAGAAATGTAATGTAATAATCTTTAATCTACATGAAATGATAGTGTAGATTCTAGGAATATTTATATTAATTCGCACAAACAACAATGCGAATTAATACGATTATTTCGGGATTATTGAATTGATTATTCGATTGTTATTGATTATTGTTATTGCTTGTTTATTTACTTTGACACAATCCCAGTTATCACACTGCAAGTTCCCTTTGCTATGCTTTGATTTTGAATTGAATTGGAATTGGGTTAAAATGATAAATACCCAAATTGAACTTTGACCTAAGATAGGAAATTAAATAAAACCCGATTGGTCAATAATCTGATTTAAAATAAAATGAAGATTTTATTTGAATAAATAATATGGTTTTGAAATGAAGTTGAAATTTGAATTTTAATGAAAGGAAAATGTTAATATTTAATAATCTGAAATAAAATATTAACAATGTAATTGATGAAAGAATGTTGTTTAATTTTAGAAATGATTGAATTAAGTTTGAAATTATTAAACTTTGAAATGATTTAATAATTAAGTTTGAAATTATAATTAAGTTGAAATTATTAAACTTTGAAATTATTTAATAATTAAGTTTTGAATTATTTAATACTTAGATAAGATTAAATTATTGAATGATTAAATTGAATTGAAATTCTTTAATAAGAAAATTGAACTTGTGAATAAGTGAATTTTACTTCGTAAATAATTGAAATTGAGTTTTCTTTATTAAGTAAGTTTGGAAAATTATTTAAGAAAGTAAAGAAGTGAAACTGAATTTCTTTAACAAGAAATGAAAATGTGATATTTTTGGAATTAATGTAAGACTTGTAATTGAAAGAATTGATTTGACGAATTTAATTTAATTCAAAATTGTAAGTTTGATTTAATGAAGTTGAACTTAAGAAATTGATTTAATGAATTGGAAATTTAATAGAAATTGTTTTGAATGATAAAGTAACTTAACAAATACTGAATGAAATCGATAAATGAATTTAATGATTTGAATGTTAAATTAAGTTAATTTAAATGATTTCGGAATGAAACATATATACGAACTTGAATCAATATTTGAATCGTTTAAATAAAATTTGAAATTGTATTATAAGATTTTGAAATGGTAATTTGGAAGTTTTGAAACGTAAATTATGGAAATTGATTTAGAAAGACAAACGAAATGTTGATTTATAAACTCTGATTGAAATTGAAATTGATTTGGTTTTGAAAAAATAAACGACCAATCGGTGAAATAATTTCGAAGGTTATTAAAGAGACCGGAATCGGTTATGGATATACTCTCTATCTAAACCGAAAACCACTTTAATAACTATACGCGGAGTGATGATCTAGAATGAAGTGGTTGGAATGATGTACGTGATGATTAAAGAAAGAGAACGATGATGGATAGCCTTGACACTTGTGTCAAATTGGAAATGACTAAAACAGGAGCCGTGCCGGGCCAATGGAGGATTAGCTACCTCAAGTGAACACACTTCTTCGAACTACTCATTACTTGTTGTCCATTGGTGCACCCTTGATTTTGGGAGTGTTGTTTCACGGTGTTGCGGGCGTTGCGGCGTTGCGTTCTCACCAGTCTGGATCAGGCAAACGGTAGTATCACTACCTTGGGTATTGCCTCATGTGCCTTGTCATACTTGTATCCCTTTATTCGCGACCACTACGATTTTGGTTTGTACCTTTAGTATATGGATTGCCCTCTGGTGACTTCCGGTTTTGGGGAAACTACGGTCTTGTATATGCTCTTGGGAATAAAAATGTGTTAAGGGTGGAATGGGCCATGACTTAACACTATTTTGATATCTTTTTATATTACTGATAGACATTATCTACTTATCGTACACTACTACATAGTAGATAGTTTGACGGATCCTTAAAGGATGGTTATTCCAAACATCCTTTGAGTTACTTGTATTTCAATTGCTATTTCACTTGAGTTGGATTTATTGATATAAGAATGTTAATCCTGACTCGAGTGTTTTGTGTTTTGCTTTACGCTCGGGTCAGAATGAGTGTACCAGTATTCGAGACTCACCTTTGAAGTTGGAGCTTTGCTTGAAGATCCAGCCATCTATTTTGCTTTCAGTATTCGATGATTCCAGTGATGTATTCTGATTTGTATCTGATGTATCGTATTACTCTTCCGTTGTATCTGTTCTAACTCTGATGTAACTTATACATTTATATAGTAGCTTCATGAACTACTATCTCTTTTATTTCCGCTGCATTTATTACTCTGTGTCTGTGATCTGTGATTATTTATTTACTGTATATGTTCAGTTTTGCCTATTTAAATTAACAATGCGGTATTTTGAGCAATTCAATTCCGACATGAGTGTCTATCTATACACTTATAATGGATGCGAATGGTCCAAAATTCCGGGTCGTTACAGTGTTCTTTCGGTTATTCTGTGTTATGAAGTACCCTGAATTGAACAGTTAAATATAAACGTGACACATTTTATATGAAATAGATATCTGCAGTGAAATTTATATGTGAATGTTGACATTCTGTAATTGAATTGTTTTGTTAAAAACAACTTGGCCTTAAAAGATGGCGTTTGGATTCGATGAGACCAGGATCGGATATCATTATTATCCGAGAACCACATCAATCCAAAATAAACGATTAGGTCGTGAAGATCTCAAGGGAAGATCTGGAAAGAAGATTCAGAATGCAAGGGCTATTTGTCGCTAACTCTAAAGGTGATTCCAATATGAGTGTAGTGGAGATAGTGCCTTCGGTTCCGTTCGGACCCGGAACAGACTTGTATGGACGAATGCTATCAGACCATCATCATTGGAGGACGATGAGCATTCTAAGTAAATGTGTTCTAAAAAGGTAATCGTAGCCTCAAGCCTCATCAACCGGGAATGGCTAAAACAGGGGAGGTGCAGCAAGGTTAAGTGGATAACTCCCAAGTAGGGTAAGGTTGCCCCTGTCTAGAGTCCCTTTTTATTTCGGCTGTGTGGGCGGTTGCTGATCGTAACCATGGGGTGATCTTATTCGGGCTATCCAGTAAGGGGTAGTCCGGTCTTGTGTTGTAGGGGATCGATAGTGGTCCTCGGTACGTTGATCTAGTCCAGGTACTGTAACGGGAGGTACCCCAGTAGCCCTGCCATTGTATGGAACCCAATCTCCAATAAGTGCCGTACGTTTTGATTGTGCCCAACTATGTTGGAACGTGAGATGCAAGCATTCCAGCTATTTCCTATTTTATGTTGAAATCCCTTGACATTATTATAATATCATCGGATTTCCTATGAAAGTGTTTTGGTTATCGTAAGGGAAAAATCCGTCCGTGTTTATGTGCGGCGAGTCTTACGAGATACCCTTGATTTCAAATGATTTCCAATTTAAATAAATTTAACCGTTTTACTCACACCAGACCCATGTCTGACCCGGAGTTTATTTTTCCGTTTTCCTAAACTCTTGGTACTCAAATTTTTATGAGTAGCCAAGTGATTCGGGTTGGCTTCGACGTATTTTGAAGAGGGAGTTGGAGCAGGAGGCTTCCACGTATCTAACTGTAACCGTATTCCGTTGTTTTAGTATTTATGTCTGTATTTTGGATTGTAATGTTTAGACAGGTCAACATGACTGTCTACTATGATGTATGTAAAATTTATGACTCTGATGTGTTGTATTAGTGACTTTATGATATATGTGATGTAATATATATTTATTCCGTTCCGCTGTGAGATTCTGTGATTTTTTTTAGTTCTTTCTATCTATTTCTTTTCTACCTATTTCTTTCTATATTATGACTCGTCTTTCAATGGAATGAAAGGCAGATCGTCACAAAACCCACAGCCACTCCTCTCCTCTTTGATCGCATCCACTCACCCGAGAGCAGCAACGTTCTTTTTATTAAAAAAATGGTGTATATATATAATCTATTTGAGTATTATATAATATGTTTTAAAAGGTGTGTATATATATAGTTTATGCTTAAACAAAGTTGCTCGTATATATGTTTGGATATATCTATGTTTGCATATATATATAGACAAACACATGCGCGCGCGCTGTCTCTTTTATATATTGTTTTTGTTAAATATAAACTTATATATATTGTAGATATATTGGTCGGCTATATGTTGCCTATGTTTATTTATATAAACTAACAGGTGATAGCATATATTGTTTATTCCTTCCACCTGCAACGTACTTATATATAGATTTGCTAGTATGCGTTTATGTTAGTATATATGTTTATATTTCTAAATTAATTTGCGTAGTGTTTATACATGTGTTGATAATAATATTGAATTTAGAGTGTCTTAAGTTTATGTTGGAAAAATAAATATTGATCTTAAAAATAATACGTACGTAAGTTTATATATTTGTTATATACATTAGTATATATGAGTTATAAACTTTTCTATGCCTAAAATATACATCTACTAGTTTGATCATGTCTGGGAAGAGCCTACTTGGGCTCATCTATTTCTCTCATTTATATATATATATATGTATCTATGTATGACATATGTATGTATTGGTAAAATATCTACTTGAGAATTTTGTAGGGAACATGTGCGTATTTTAATAAATATTGATTTTAATATAAGTTATGAAGACTTTATTTTATATCAAGTTATATGCATTTTGTTAGAAACCTGTTTTATAATCCGTATATATTAATATTGGTTAGTTACATGCATGAAATTATCAGTCTATATATATCTAGTGGTTTATGTGATGTTTAAGGAATTTGTTTAAATTTATGTCAATATTTTAAAGTATTCTATTTAAACTTATGTTGATATTTTAAATAGATTTTTGTAATATATATTGGTTTAGAATTTATGTCTATATTGATTGTTTTCCCATTGTCTAATTTGTTGCAGCGGTCTTCTAGCCCACCGTTGTTCGAATCCGCATTTCAGCAGTAGTTTTCTAGCTCTGTCAATTTTCTGTGCTTATCCATGTCCGTTGATTTTCAATTTCCCGTTGTTCTCTAGCCTCAAAGGTGAGTAATCACGCACAATTAACATCCTTATATTTAATAAATTTGATTTCACTTGAAACGACAGTTGAAATATGCTGTTAAATTTGAATTGCTAGTTATTAAATTATTAAATATGATATGCCATTATCTGCAATTGTTCACCTGTGATATATGACACCATATCCTATTGTATATATGTTACTTAATTTATTACTGATGATATATGCCTGTTGTTGATATGTTATATTATTATCATATTTGTTCCCACTCTGCAAGTTCTCGGTTAATTTAGAATTCCCTATTGGTGGAAATGATACATACCCGAACGATATTCTAGAATAGGGGAAAATTGTTTTTGGTTGAAATGATAAACCCAAGCGATTTTCATTGATTTTGAATTCTTGGGATTGCGGGTTGAAATGATATATACCCGTAGATATTCAAATTGCGGATTGAAATGATAAATATCTGTATCACTTGACTATAGGATAGAAAATTATATACTGACACTGTTGGTCTATATTTTGAAAATGATTTCCAAAGTTTGAAAGGAAATACATGGGTTTTAATAAATATTGATTTTTAAAAATATAATATATAAATGTCATTTTTATATATGTCTAAATTTTTTATTTTTAAAATTATATGCTTTGGAAATTTTAAATTTATAAGTTAGTTTTGAAATATAATTTTTGATATTTTACTTATAATTTTACTATTTTAAAATATATAAAAATAGATTTAATATTAAATAAATTTAATAATAAGATTTAATTTAATTAGTTTGTAATATGTTTAAGTATTTATTTAAATTTATATTAATATTTTAAAAATAGATGTTTTATAACTTTAATAATAAAGGTTGGAAAGGTAAATTAATGTTGACTTGTAATTTAAATTGGTTAATAATTGAATTTAAATAAATATTGAATTGAACTTATTGATTTTGAGATTTCGAAAGATATGATTGATAACTTGATTTGATAAAAAGTGATTAAAAGAATATTCTCAACTTTAAATAAAATTGAGACTAAATATTTAATATTGATTTAAATTTATAAATTGAGATTTTATTTAATTGTTATCAAAATGATTAAGTGAATATTTTCCAATTTAAATAAAATTAAAGTTAAATGTTGAAAAATAAATGAAACTTATATTGAAATTGTTTGAATATTTAAACCTTGAATCTTATTGGAATTGAAACGATAGTTCAAACCTGGATTTGAATTGATTTGTGAAATTTGAGGAACCTATTTTTATTTATAAATATTTTTAATATATATAAAATATTTTAATATATAAATTATTTCAATATATAAACTATTTTAATTTATAACTATTTTAATATATACACTATTTTCATAATCTAAACTTTTAAGTTGGAAATGTTATGATTTCAAAAGTGTTATGATCTCAAAAGTGTTATGATTTCCAAAGTGTTATGATCTCGAAAGTGCTATGATCTCGAAAGTGCTATGATTTCGAAAGTGTTATAATTTTGAAAGTGTTACGATTCCGAAAATGAATATTATTTAAAGTGAATAATGATAGTGAATTGATATGGTTTTGAAATGAATACGATATCTTGATATGAAGTACGAGCTATTTGAAATGAAATGACCACGGTGTGGAACAAGCGTTTGGTTGTTAAAGAGACCGGGATCGGATATTGTCATACTCTCTGCCAATACCAAAAACCACTTTAACAACTGTGTACGTGGTGGAGATTTCAAAGCGAAGTTGGATGGTTTGACGACGATTCTATATGGTATTCACACAGCCCTAACTCTCGTGAGTCAGCTTGATGTGGCTAAAACAAGAGATATACCAGGCCAAGTGGGGTCATTCCCCCGATCGGGCACATTTCTTCGATACCATTCTATTGCTTTTGTGATTTGATTGGGTGCACCTTTGATTTGGAAGTGTGTCACGAGGTGGGCGGTAGTATCTGCTTTGCGTTACCACCAGCCTAGGAGTGCAAATGGTATATCTACCCTGCCATTGCCTCGCGTGCCTTGTCACATGCCCTATCGCGCCTTCTACGAGTTTGTTTTATGTCGTACCTATGGAGTGCTCCCTGATAGCCCACCTGCGAGTGGAGTTTACAGTATCTGTATAGACTACGACATTATATAAAATGTGTTAAGGGGGATATGGGTAACACCTTAATGCTATTTTAATAGTTTACTTTACTATAGACATTATTATTATAGCGTATATTACTACATAGTAGATAGTTCCACAGATCCTTAGAGGATGGGAATCCCAAACATCCTTCATGTTACTTGTGTTTCAGTTGACATTTCACTTGAGTTGAATTTACTATATAAGAATGTTAATCCTGACTCGAGTGTTTTGTGTTTTGCTTTATTCTTGGGTCAGACTGAGTGTCACAGCATTTGAGACTCACCTTTGGAGATTGGAGCTTTGCTTGAAGATCTGTTTTATCTATTCAGCTTTTACAGTTGTTTTGTTCAGACTTGTCATCTGTTTGTATTTGGGACTACATTGTATTTGAGATATTATGTTGTACTTTGTTTCAAACTCTGTCGTTTTATATAGTAGCTTCATGAACTACTATTTATCTATTCCGCTGCTTATTGTTGTAATACTCTATGTCTGTGATTCTGTGATGGATTTATTTACTGTATATGCTGAGTTTTGCCAAATATAAATTAACAATCTGATATTTTGAGCAATTCAAGTCCGGCATGTGTGTCTGTGAATGGTTCAAAATAGCGGGTCGTTGCATATGCACACAGGAGCGAGAATCTTTTTTTAGGGAAGAAGGATTTGAAAATTTATTAGGTAATGAGTGATTAATTAATATTTAATTAAGTAATTAATTTGTTTGATTAATTCCTAATCTTATCAAATCAACAACTATTTCATACAAAGTCGGAATCGGACGTGATCTTTTGCATTAGACTCGATTAATTTTATCTACGCATTGGAGTTAGATTCGTTGAATTTTGAGCTAGTAGAATTTTGAGCTAAATTTGAATGCCGTTCGATTTTGGATCAAACCAAAGCGTTAACATTGAATTTCTATGTGTTTACTTACCTCTAAATAAACTATATGATACCTGTGTTGCTAAAGATTATTATTGAATGCTTGGATGATAGTTGATAGTTTTAATGAAGTATAAATGAATGAGAAAATTATAGTGATTTAATTTAATTACGTTTAGCATAGTTAAATTAATTATACTTCATTTATGGTATCTATTTAGCAAAACAAAACACTACTACTATAATTAAATTGTATATATTATTTTGGACATCTATCGAGCAGAATAAATCACCATTCTGTGCTTGTAAAGTAAAAAGATTATTTTTGAAGTTAATTAATATGTAGATTTGTTAGCTGTCGATTGCTAGTTGTTGATAATAATATGTTTATTATTATTGTTTGATTGTTTGTTTGGAGTGGAATTCCAGCTTGAAAAGCGGATTGCATAAATAACCAATGTTTTGTAGGAAACTTTCGTAGAGAGACCCTAAGGGGTTTCTCGCCATTATTAATTTGCTGTTATATACATCTCACTTATATTCTTATGTTGCCTGTATTGATGTTTGGTTGAAATATTTGCAATATACTATTTAATTTGAATAAGCGTCATTATATCGATTATCGCTATATCGTCACTTATAAATATCATCTCCTTAAACCTTGGTGTGTGTTGAACTTGTACTAGTTTTTTTACAAAATAAATGTTTGGTCGTGTTTTTGCAATTTGAAAGTTGTTTAAACTACATTTTCAAGTATTTTTGAGAATTTTTGAAATAAAGGATAACTATTGTTTAAAATTTATAAAAGGATTTATAAATTTGATTAATTATCATTTTAGGAAAATTAATGTTGTTTAAATTTATAAAAATATAATAAATTTGATTAATTATCTTTTGGGACTACTAACGTTGTTTTAAATATATAAAATGATTATAAATTTTATTAATTGTCTTTTGGGATAATTTATGTTGTTTCAAATCTATAAAAAGGTTATAAATTTGATTAATTATCCTTTTGGGATAATTAATGTTGTTTAAATTTATAAAAAGATTATAAATTTGAATAATTATCTTTGGGATAATTAATGTTGTTTTAAATTTATAAAAAGTTTATAAATTTGATTTATTTTCATCCAGGATAATTAATGTTGTTTTAAATATATAAAAAGGTTAAAAATTCGATTAATCTTCTTTTGGAATAATTTTATGGTTTTAAATTTATAAAAGAATTATATGAATTATCTTTCAGGATGATTAACATTATTTTAAATTTATAAAGATATTTCAAATTGACTTATTATCTTTTAGAATAATAAATATTGTTTTAAAAGTTATAAATGATAGTTTATAAATAATAAAAGCTTTAAAAAGGAATGTTTAAAAATGAAGCTAAGTGTAAATTGTTTTGGGTTTATAGTAAACGATGTTATAATGACATTTTTCTTTGACCCTTCTTTTTAACGCACTTAGAAATATAAATAGTCCCTTAAAAGAATATTTTGAAAAATGTTTGTTTTTAAAGTGCTTTTACAAATCTTTGTGATGTGATAACCGAGCATAAGTTTGAGTCAAATGTTTTAAGTGATATAATTTTCATATATGACCATTTTATTATTCCCAAGAGTTAATTTATTAACTATTGATCATGTTATATTCTTTGTGTTCATCGGTTCAAGACGATTTGTTGCTCATTTGAGGGTTGATATCCTTGACCGGAAATGACTAAAATCAAAGCGCGAGTGGACGTCAAGCTATGTGGGGTTGCTTCCATTAGGGTATCTTCACATCTACTCTAGATTTGATTCAGTTGTATAAGCATGGAGATGTGAAATACTCGGATTCTCAGTAAAGTTAGTGGGGTTCAGATTGTACATTTTCAAGAGATTCATAGAGTAAATGTGATGACCCACCTTTTTGACCGTCGAAAGTCGACACTGAATACATCCACTGTATTCAAATGTTAAACATTCAATCGCCAGAAAGGCGGATTGTTAGGATAAAATAAAAAGAAAAGAACAGAGAACAGGAAATCAGAATCTCATAGCGAAATCGACAACATATAAAATAACAGAGAAAATCAAAACTGTCACTCCAAAATACAGAGTACTTTAGAGTTAAAAACAAACCTTATCAACTGGACAGTTATAAAGATCTGACCTTATGAATTGCTGATAGGTATAATATATGATACAGCGGAAAGTGAAACATTACGATAGGTGAACATCCAGCTCTTCTCTAGTAACTCCATACCACCAAAGCCAACCTGGGAAAAACTCGGTCTAACCCGAGCATTATAATAAAATAACACCAAGATCAGTCTGGAAAACCAGCGTGAGAAAACTCAAGTAAAATGATGAATATATAAAAATTCTAAGAGACTACGCCGCTAATGCGGAACAGGTTTTCACCTCACAAGAACAACATCCATAAATGAAGAAACGAGAAACAAATCAGAACAACAATCCAATCAAGAAATAATGGAAATAAACAACAGAAACAAATAAAAAGAGTGGGTACTAGTAAGAACAATTCCAATACTAAATGAATGGGCATAAACAATATCAAATTGCAGACTTGAAAGAATGGTCACAAATAATTGAACATAGAGAAGAGCACAAGGTAGTTCTCCATGCAATTGAGGAAACAATTCAAAGATTTGAATTAACAATAAGGGAAAAAGAGAAGTTTTTCAAACAATGATTAGGAGGGTGCACCGCCCTTACCGAAAGTATACCTCTAGAAATATACTTGAGAAATCCGATGGCTCTCAGAAACCTCCAAGCCGGACCCTGCCAACTGTTGCCAAGTACTCGGGTATTTCACATCTCAATGCGCAACACTAAATCCAATCTAGAGTGGATGTGAAAATACGCTAATGGGAGCAACCCCGCATAGCTTGGCCCCTAGTATCTCTTGGGTTTAGTCATTTCCGACAAAGGATAACAAGACTCAAATGAGCAACACATCGTCTTATAGTGACAAAATATAAAGAAAAAAGCAGAATCAAATTCAATAGTCGATAAATCAATTATCGTGATAAGTGTATTAAACCAAGGTCAAAACATTATTTATTATAAACCTAAAACAATTTACGCTTAGCTTTATCTGAAACAATTCTTTTTTAAGAGATCTTATTTATAAACTATTATTTATAAATTTTAAAACAATATTATTATCCCAAAAGATAATAAATAAATTAAATTACTTTTACAAATTAAAACAAATGTTAATCATCCTAAAGGATAATTTATAGCATCATTTTATAACTTTAAAATCACACTAATTTTCCCAAAGAAAATAAATCGAATTTAAAATCTCTTTTATAAATTTAACCCAATATTAATTATCTCGAAAAATTAATCCAATTTATAATCTCTTTTAACAAATCGATCAATTATCTTCATTTAAATAGTTATTTGTTTCCAAAACACTTTTACTTAACCAGTAATTAACTTTTAAAACACTATTTCACTTTAAAACACTTTCACTAAATTAAATTTAATCACTTTTATTAAATAAATTTATTAACTTTAATAGCTTTGTTAAATTGTTTAAGTAACTTTAGATATCATTAGTTAAAATGATTAATTATATTCAAATATTATTAGTTAAAATGACTACTTAAATTTCAAATATCATTACTTAAAATAATTAACTAAATTCGAATACATTAATTAAAATGATAAACCATATTTAAACATCTTTAGTTAAAATGATTTATTAACTTAAAATATCATTACTTAAAATGATTAAAAATTCAAATATCATTAAAAAAATGATTAATTAAGTCCAAATATCATTAACTAGATGGATTAATTAAATTCAAACATTATTAGTTAAAATGACTTGATAAATTTTAAACATCATTAATTAAAAAGATTAATTAAGTTAAATATCATTAATCAAAATGATTAATAAAGATGAATATCTATTTTGTGAAAATACAAGCTCAAGACAATACACACGAAGGGTTTAGGAGATGATATTCAATAATTTATGTTATAGCGAAAATTACCATAAAGGCACTTTAACAATTTAAATAGAATATCACGATTAATTTCAACTAAACATCAATATGAGCAACATAAAGAAATAAATAAATATTATTACAGAAACACCTTAGGGTCCCTCTACAAATATTCCCTGCAAAACAATGGTTATGGACAATATATGTAACCATATGGGTTCATAGTAATTAAGTTAATATGTCATCTGTTTCCAAATTGGGATTTCAAACGAACAATCATCAACAACAATAATAATATCTAAACTATCAACTAAACATTCAACAATAAATTTATAGCATCACATATATTATATTGTTAGTTTAAGGGTGAGTAAACTCACAGAAATTTCAGTTAGCGCCAAAGCGTTCCTTTCTGAACTAAAGCCGAATGGGCATTCGATTTTAGTACAAAATTCTACAAGCTCCAAATCCATCCAATTTTATTCCATGACGTAGTTAATGATTGTACGAGTACGATGCAACTCGTCGTATTCGATTTGGACCTAGTATGATCAATTGCATTTATAAGATTAACGAATTAAATAATAAAACTTATTTACTAATTCCATGGCTAATCCTATAATTACTCTAATTAACAAATCACAGTCGCTTAATATTTGAACTCCAGCACCCTAGGCCCCCAACGAACCCACTGGCACCGTCCTTGTAACGACCCGATATTTTCAACCATTCGCATCCATTATAAGTGTATAGGTAGACACTCATGCCGGAGTTGAATTGCTCAAAATACCGCGTTGTAAATAAAATTTGGCAAATCTCAGAATATACAGTAAATAAATATAATCACAGATCACAGACACAGAGTAAAATAATGCAGCGGAAGTAAAAGAAATAGTAGTTCATGAAGCTACTATATAAATATATCAGAGTTACATAAGATACAATAGAAGAAATAGAGTACAACAAAAGTCTCAATAAAATAACCAAGTACAAGCTGAGTAGAACAACGGAACTGAAATAGATAGGACATGACAAGCAGATAATCTCCAGCGATTCAAATCTCCAAGAGAGTGGAAATCCAAATCTGTGAATAACTCAGGCTGACCCGAGCGTAAAGCAAAACACAAAACACTCGAGTCAGGATAATATATACTTATATAATGTAAACCAACTCAAGTGAACTGTAATAAAGGTACAAGTAACTTAGAAGATGCTTGGGACCGCCCATCCTCTAAGGATCCGTTAAACTATCTACTATGTAGTAATATTCGATATTATAATAGTGTCTAAATAAGTAAAGTATAATCATATAGAAAATAGCGTTAAGGGGATGGAGAACCTTAACGCGGTCGGATCTTAAAATCATAATCGTAGTAAAGCTCGATATGGTAGGTGACACGGCACAACTAGGCAATGCCAGGGTAGATATACCAATTACGCACACGGACTGATGGATACGCATAGCAGCCACTACCGTTCCACCTCGAACAACACTCCCAAATCGGAGGATGGCCATCTAATCAATCACAAGTAAGAGTATAATATCGAAGAAATGTGTCCGAGAAGAGGTGCTACCTCACTGGTCCGAGATCGCTCCTGTTTTAGCCACCTTATGCCAACTCACGGGAGTTGGGTCCACGTAACATACCTTAAGAACGTCGCCACCATCCTACTTCATTCTGGAATCTCCACTGCGTACACAGTTGCCAAAGTGGTTTTCGGTAAGACAGAGAGTATGTCCATATCCGATCCCGGTCTCTTTAACAACCCAACGTTATTATAACCCGTGGTTATAAGTTTAAAAACAGTTTATACTTCAAAATAGAATATCATTTCAAATCCAAATCTTTATCAAAATAAAGATTAAATCAATTCCAAACCATTTCCATATTTTTAAAATATCATATCATTTCAAATCATTTTAATATCATAAAATATCATATCCTTACAAAACTTCATTTCAAACCATTTTATTAAAATAAAATATCCTATCAGTTCAAATCCAAATATTCAACTTTAAATACCTTTTAAATTCAAAGATATCGTTCATTTACTATCATTTCAAATCACCTTTAAATAGTTTATTCCAATCAAAGTAATTCATTAAAACCTTTTAAAAGTGTAATTATTATATTTTCAAATCAAGTATTCAATTTCCAAAATTTCAAACCATTCTGAGTTCGTTTACTAAGTCAAAAACCCTAATTATTAAAATTTCAGCATTTCACAGCATTTAAAAACAACTGCTATAAGTTATATTAGAAAACATTTTTAATTCAGCAAAGACAGCACTTAAAACTACTGTTAAAACTCAGTTTTAGTTGAATTATAGTTCAAAACAGAAAAGACAGCATTTCAGAAGTGCTGCGGTAGTTCAGATTTCAAAACAAGGGTTAAATTTGGTTTCAGCAAAGACTGCAGACCATTATAGCATTTCCAGAGAATGCTATAATAGACCTGGGTTCAATATTAGCCTATAAGTTCAACTACAGCAACTGCAGCATTTCAGAAATGCTGTAGTAGCCCTTTTATTCAATTTTTAGTGTAATTCAGAACCATAGCATTTCTGAATGCTATTAAAAGTGATTTCCAGCTTTTTAGTGTATTTCCAGCAATTAAATATCTTCATTTTAAACTCTTTAAACATTTTAAAAATCATAATTTAACATTTAAAATATTCATTTACATATCATTTAACATGTATCTTTTTCACAATAAATTTCTTATAATTAAATCCAATTTTCAACAATTTACTTAATAAATTTAAGTGTAAAAGTTTCCAATTCTTCACATTTCAACAAATAACTTAACACTTCAAATTTAAATTACCATTTCACAAATTTAACTAAATTTCCAATTTTATTTAATTAACTAAAACCTTTAATTAAAACCAAATTTCACATTTCCAAGTCAAGTTATATTTTAAAAGATCACTTTTAAACATTCATTTATTTAACCACTTAAATTCATAGAAAAAAAATCAATAATACTTTAATAAATCACTTAAATTCACATTTAATCAAATTATCATATTTACCATTTCCAAATAAAATTTAATATCCATTTTATTTATATAACTTAAATATCATTTTTAACCAAATTCCAAATTTCCAACTTAAGTTATATTTCAAAAATCCAGTTAAACCATTCATTAATTACATTTTTAACACATTGAAAAATCATAATTTCTTTATTTTAAACATTTCAAAATCTATTTAAATCAAATTTCATTAATTTATAATTTTTAAAATACTTAAAAATATCCAAAACACTTTATAAAATAACCACGGGCCTGTATATAGTTTTCTAGCCTAGGTCAAGTGATACGGATATGTATCATTTTGATCCGCAGTTTAAAAAGAAAAATCCGGGTTCTATCATTTCAAACCCGCAATCCCAAGTTAAAATAAATTAAATAAAAACCATTCAGGCCTATCATTTCAGCCCATAACGATTTTTCCCTATTCTAAAGTCCGTTCGGGTATGTATCATTTCAACCCATAGTGATTCTAATCTACATGGAACTTGCAATGGTGATAATTGATATAAATAACAGAATAACATTAAATAACAGTAACATATGATATAACAGGTGTAATAACAGGTGTGAACATCATATGATAATAATATAGGCATATATAACATGATAATATATTTCTACAGATTCACAGGGTGTCAATTTACTAGTTATATAGGTACATATTGTCTGGTGAGAATAACTCACAGTTTTGTGCTGGAGAAACGACGACGACTGCACGAATGGGATCCAAACAAGCACGATAACACGATTCAAATAAGAGTGGAGGAGCCAAAGTATCAAATCCCTTGAATATAAGTCAAACAAAACAATATAACAACGATGAGTTTCAAATCAGCTACGATCAAAACTACAGTAGAATAGGCTGCACAGAATCAAATAGAAATGCTTTGCACTAGCTTTTTACCATTACTAGGCTCAGCCATGATGGAAAATACATGACAATAGCAGGTGTTTGGGTCAGGTTATGGTGGGTATGGGTCGGCCTAGAGGTCATTTGTGATGGTGCCAAAGTGGTAGAAGTGAATAACATACATAAGCATGCATACACATGGGTTTTGACAAGGATTTGGGCTCTACCAAGGCCCTATGTGTCATGGCCAGAGGAGTGGGATCCACTGTGATGACGTGGCAGAGGGTCCAGGTGGTGGTGGAGGTGGTGGAGGTGGCGGCCATGGGTGGTGGAAGGTGATGGAATGAGTGTGGTGCTCGGTTAGGCTAGTATGAAGGGGTGTTTTGAAACTTTTGTTGATATGCATCACCAAGGGGGTTCATGGCTTGGATGGCTGGTGAGGAGGAGGTGTTGGTGGTGTGCCATCAGGTGGTGGAGGCGGCTAAGCAGCAAGGGAGGCATGGCCAAACCTACATGAGGTGATACAAGTGCAAAAAAATCAAACTAGAAAAATCAACATAAGTGGAAAAAGAAGAAAAAGAGAGATAGAATTTTACCAAACTCTTCAATCAAGGGGAGGCCGAAATTTTTTTGTTCAGGAAGGAGGAAAAAGATACGTGAGTTGAGAAATGATGTGATCGGCTGAAAATGTGGAGAGTTATGTCAAAAGAAATGAAGAGTTGGTGGCAAATGAAGAGGTGGAATTCAAAGAGTCAAAAGCAATTCAAAAGTCAAAACCTTTTCATATTTCTTTATTTTATTTTAAATAACTTTATATTTCAGGTAATAATAGTAATACCAGATAAGAATTCGAAAATCTATCAAAATATAAAAATATATATAATATTTATTAATTTATATAAGGTTAAATAAGAAAATAGCTAAAAATAGTAAACTAGTCTAGAAAATTTGAAATTAATTGGAATAAATTTTGGAAAAATCATATGAGCTTGTAATATAATTTTAAACATAAATAATAACATAAAATAAAAATATATTCACAAAATAAATATTTAAAATTTAATTTACATATAATTTTTAATGAAGAAAATAGTAGAAAATAGGATAACAACCTTTAAAATGAAAAATAAATACAGTAAATTTTGGAAAAATACTATTATCAATTTAAAAACATAAAAAGACAAAATATACATAAAAACATATTAACACATATTAAAACAAAATATAAGAAAGAAAATATGATTTAAAAAAATTTAAAATAGGCAAAATTGCACAAATAAACAAATTATACTAAAAATTGAAATGTACATAACTTTTACATTTTAACTCCGTTTTCAACGAAACGAAAAGTGGTGTTCAAGTTATTAAATCTATTTTCATAATAAAAGATAAAATTTATAATTTCAAACTATTAAAAATTTAAACTTAAAAGTCAAAGTTTGACTATTGACCAAAATTCACATTTTCAGGAAATATTAAATTTAGTCATATTTGGAATTCTAATCCACATCAAAGTCAAAGTTTATATTAAAAATAACAAAATTTATTCTTTTTCATAAATAAAGCTTTTAAATATGGAAAAATCAATTTAAAAATATTTGTAAAATACAAGGTTGTTACACTCTCCCCCGCTCAAAACTTTTCGTCCCCGAAAAGGAACGAGGTACGGGAAAGCACAGAAAAAGATAGAATGAAATAGAATTAAGACAAGATGATAAGAAGATTGGAATTACACCTGATAACTATTGTTATAGGTAAGTTTAACAAGATTGAGGTGATCAAATCAAGAATATAAGCACGAAAAAGATCCTCTAGAGTCTGAATCTCCTTTTTCACTTGACCGATGGTCTATGAATGGAAAAACAGTGTTCAGATCCAGATGAGTAACAAAGATTATCAAAGATTACAGAAAGATTTCTAAACGGACTGGTATAAGCAATAGCCTTCCCATTCTGTAACAAGATAAGAGAAATAAGGACAACCAAAAGGTAGTTTGAAAAACAAAATAAGATAATAAATTTAAAACCATAATGCTTTGAAATCATAATAATTTAGGGATGTTTATCATTTGGAAATCACACTACTAAAATCATAACACTTTGGACAAGTTATCCTTTTAAAAAAAAAATAATACTTAGAAAATCATAACACCCTAAAAAAAAATCTTCATTTAAACCATTTTAATTCAAGGTCAAATAATATTCATTTTAAAGTTGTAACATTTCTAAGTTCATTTAATTATAAAAATTTCCAAAACATTGTCTTTTCAAAATAGCAGCACTTATAAAATGCTACAGTAGATATATTAGTATTTCAAATTAGTTCAATTTCAGATATATTCATTTGGATATCTTTTAACTTATGACTTATTAAAACAAACCTTTATGAATGGAATATCCAAATTAAACTATACTTCGTTTATTAAGTTAAAAGTTCACTATTTTAGTTAGCTCTTAATTTAACACATAACCTAACACTTTATTTAAAATACCCATTTCATAAATAGATATTCCTTTAATAAGTTACACTTAAAATTTCATTTGAAAACCAAATTCTCAATTATCAAATTTTAGTGATGTTAAAATACATTTTAACTATTTAAATCATAATTATTCATTTTTCAAGACATATCTATTTCATAAATAAAATATTTATCATAGCAAATATAACAATCAAATTCCTTTACACATTTATTCATTTAGACATCAATTAAACTATGAATTCAAGTTAAATAAACTTTATTACAAAATGTCCAATTCCAATGTATTTTATTTTATCTATTCAAAGATACATTATTTATTATACAACATATTCGTTTCAGGAAATAACCATTATTAAAATTCCTAGGTTAAACTTAAGGTTCCATATTAAATCAAATTTGATTATTAAGTTATTTAAATAAAATCTCTTTAAATCCCTTTTCACTATTTACCTCTGTTAATCTTTTATAACTAAAATTTAAGTGTATAACATTTATTATAACCACTCAAATTTTATTTATAAAATCCTTTCTATATTGTAATTATCCAATTTCATATTCAACTTCTGTGTAATTTTGATAAGTTATATTGGAATGAAATTGTATGTTATACAAATAAAACTTTCCAATTCAATTATCTCAAGTTTGAATCATTTATCCAAATTTTTGATTTTCTTTTTATAATTGAAATTATTCTTCAAGATGAAATTTAAGAATTTAATTTCCGGTTTCCTTCAAACCAGTTAGAGATAAATAAATATATGTACATAATATGTCAAATCAATTTAAATCATATATCTATATATTTTATAAATCAAATCATCTTTTAGAAATTCAAATCAATTAAATTCCCCAAAATAAAGCTGTAGCAAGACTACAGAACAGTCTCTTCACTTCGAAACTCGAAAATGAACGTCGATGATGCTGCAGTCATCACCGAAATTATTTTCCAGCAACAAAGAGAAGAGCACTTAATTTTTAAACTTTAAAATCCTTTAGAGACAAATTTTTATTCAAAATACTTTAAATAATATCCTTTTAAAAATTTTAAACACAAGGTTTGAAACCATCGGATATTAAATTCTTTAACTTTCTTGTTTTAAATTCATTTCAGTTCCCAAATAAATTTATAAACAACTATTTATAAATTCATTTGTAGAACAATAAATGATAAATCAAGTATTATCATTTCAAATTATCAATTTAAATTAATTTATTAAGTTCCATAAAATTATATATCCAAATTTATTTCATAAACCAAATTTTAAAATAATATTGTGTCAGTTTGTTCTGTTAAAGTGTTTTAGAAATCCTATCGATAGCGTTGATCAGACGAATCGATCGGAAACCCAAATCAACATCAACAACTCAAACAACACAATATAAAACAAAACATTAATTTACAAGTACAGTTCAAAATGTTTGGAAGATAGATTGGAACAAAAGACAAGATGATTAAACAGAGTAGAGAGATGGGTAAGCTTAGATAAATCGCGGACAACCTTAACCGGGTCAACCGTGACTTAATGGATAAGATCAAATGTGGATTTTCTGGGGTAAATCTACCTTCGATCTCAAGAGATAGAGTTTGGAATAACAAAAGATATTAGAATCTAAACCAAGGATAAATATAAATCTCTGGTTAATCGATGCTGATTGTAAAGGATTTTCACCCCTTTACAAGAAAATTAGAATATTGGCGAGACCGCCAATTTACTATAAAGATCATTCGAAGTGGGGTTATGTGATACTCCAAAATCAAAAGAAGATGAATAGTGAGGGACAAGAATGAATTTTGGAACCGCAGGGAACGTTCCAAAAATTCAAAGGAATTTTGAATCAAGAGGAAAAGATTCAAACTCGAACGAAAGTGATTCTGTAAATAAATCTACTCCATATGCTGAGTTTGCCTCAAAGCCAAAGCTCTGATACCAACTGTAACGACCCGATATTTTCAACCATTCGCATCCATTATAAGTGTATAGGTAGACACTCATGCCGGAGTTGAATTGCTCAAAATACCGCGTTGTAAATAAAATTTGGCAAATCTCAGAATATACAGTAAATAAATATAATCACAGATCACAGACACAGAGTAAAATAATGCAGCGGAAGTAAAAGAAATAGTAGTTCATGAAGCTACTATATAAATATATCAGAGTTACATAAGATACAATAGAAGAAATAGAGTACAACAAAAGTCTCAATAAAATAACCAAGTACAAGCTGAGTAGAACAACGGAACTGAAATAGATAGGACATGACAAGCAGATAATCTCCAGCGATTCAAATCTCCAAGAGAGTGGAAATCCAAATCTGTGAATAACTCAGGCTGACCCGAGCGTAAAGCAAAACACAAAACACTCGAGTCAGGACAATATATACTTATATAATGTAAACCAACTCAAGTGAACTGTAATAAAGGTACAAGTAACTTAGAAGATGCTTGGGACCGCCCATCCTCTAAGGATCCGTTAAACTATCTACTATGTAGTAATATTCGATATTATAATAGTGTCTAAATAAGTAAAGTATAATCATATAGAAAATAGCGTTAAGGGGATGGAGAACCTTAACGCGGTCGGATCTTAAAATCATAATCGTAGTAAAGCTCGATATGGTAGGTGACACGGCACAACTAGGCAATGCCAGGGTAGATATACCAATTACGCACACGGACTGATGGATACGCATAGCAGCCACTACCGTTCCACCTCGAACAACACTCCCAAATCGGAGGATGGCCATCTAATCAATCACAAGTAAGAGTATAATATCGAAGAAATGTGTCCGAGAAGAGGTGCTACCTCACTGGTCCGAGATCGCTCCTGTTTTAGCCACCTTATGCCAACTCACGGGAGTTGGGTCCACGTAACATACCTTAAGAACGTCGCCACCATCCTACTTCATTCTGGAATCTCCACCGCGTACACAGTTGCCAAAGTGGTTTTCGGTAAGACAGAGAGTATGTCCATATCCGATCCCGGTCTCTTTAACAACCCAACGTTATTATAACCCGTGGTTATAAGTTTAAAAACAGTTTATACTTCAAAATAGAATATCATTTCAAATCCAAATCTTTATCAAAATAAAGATTAAATCAATTCCAAACCATTTCCATATTTTTAAAATATCATATCATTTCAAATCATTTTAATATCATAAAATATCATATCCTTACAAAACTTCATTTCAAACCATTTTATTAAAATAAAATATCCTATCAGTTCAAATCCAAATATTCAACTTTAAATACCTTTTAAATTCAAAGATATCGTTCATTTACTATCATTTCAAATCACCTTTAAATAGTTTATTCCAATCAAAGTAATTCATTAAAACCTTTTAAAAGTGTAATTATTATATTTTCAAATCAAGTATTCAATTTCCAAAATTTCAAACCATTCTGAGTTCGTTTACTAAGTCAAAAACCCTAATTATTAAAATTTCAGCATTTCACAGCATTTAAAAACAACTGCTATAAGTTATATTTGAAAACATTTTTAATTCAGCAAAGACAGCACTTAAAACTACTGTTAAAACTCAGTTTTAGTTGAATTATAGTTCAAAACAGAAAAGACAGCATTTCAGAAGTGCTGCGGTAGTTCAGATTTCAAAACAAGGGTTAAATTTGGTTTCAGCAAAGACTGCAGACCATTATAGCATTTCCAGAGAATGCTATAATAGACCTGGGTTCAATATTAGCCTATAAGTTCAACTACAGCAACTGCAGCATTTCAGAAATGCTGTAGTAGCCCTTTTATTCAATTTTTAGTGTAATTCAGAACCATAGCATTTCTGAATGCTATTAAAAGTGATTTCCAGCTTTTTAGTGTATTTCCAGCAATTAAATATCTTCATTTTAAACTCTTTAAACATTTTAAAAATCATAATTTAACATTTAAAATATTCATTTACATATCATTTAACATGTATCTTTTTCACAATAAATTTCTTATAATTAAATCCAATTTTCAACAATTTACTTAATAAATTTAAGTGTAAAAGTTTCCAATTCTTCACATTTCAACAAATAACTTAACACTTCAAATTTAAATTACCATTTCACAAATTTAACTAAATTTCCAATTTTATTTAATTAACTAAAACCTTTAATTAAAACCAAATTTCACATTTCCAAGTCAAGTTATATTTTAAAAGATCACTTTTAAACATTCATTTATTTAACCACTTAAATTCATAGAAAAAAAATCAATAATACTTTAATAAATCACTTAAATTCACATTTAATCAAATTATCATATTTACCATTTCCAAATAAAATTTAATATCCATTTTATTTATATAACTTAAATATCATTTTTAACCAAATTCCAAATTTCCAACTTAAGTTATATTTCAAAAATCCAGTTAAACCATTCATTAATTACATTTTTAACACATAGAAAAATCATAATTTCTTTATTTTAAACATTTCAAAATCTATTTAAATCAAATTTCATTAATTTATAATTTTTAAAATACTTAAAAATATCCAAAACACTTTATAAAATAACCACGGGCCTGTATATAGTTTTCTAGCCTAGGTCAAGTGATACGGATATGTATCATTTCGATCCGCAGTTTAAAAAGAAAAATCCGGGTTCTATCATTTCAAACCCGCAATCCCAAGTTAAAATAAATTAAATAAAAACCATTCAGGCCTATCATTTCAGCCCATAACGATTTTTCCCTATTCTAAAGTCCGTTCGGGTATGTATCATTTCAACCCATAGTGATTCTAATCTACATGGAACTTGCAATGGTGATAATTGATATAAATAACAGAATAACATTAAATAACAGTAACATATGATATAACAGGTGTAATAACAGGTGTGAACATCATATGATAATAATATAGGCATATATAACATGATAATATATTTCTACAGATTCACAGGGTGTCAATTTACTAGTTATATAGGTACATATTGTCTGGTGAGAATAACTCACAGTTTTGTGCTGGAGAAACGACGACGACTGCACGAATGGGATCCAAACAAGCACGATAACACGATTCAAATAAGAGTGGAGGAGCCAAAGTATCAAATCCCTTGAATATAAGTCAAACAAAACAATATAACAACGATGAGTTTCAAATCAGCTACGATCAAAACTACAGTAGAATAGGCTGCACAGAATCAAATAGAAATGCTTTGCACTAGCTTTTTACCTTTACTAGGCTCAGCCATGATGGAAAATACATGACAATAGCAGGTGTTTGGGTCAGGTTATGGTGGGTATGGGTCGGCCTAGAGGTCATTTGTGATGGTGCCAAAGTGGTAGAAGTGAATAACATACATAAGCATGCATACACATGGGTTTTGACAAGGATTTGGGCTCTACCAAGGCCCTATGTGTCATGGCCAGAGGAGTGGGATCCACTGTGATGACGTGGCAGAGGGTCCAGGTGGTGGTGGAGGTGGTGGAGGTGGCGGCCATGGGTGGTGGAAGGTGATGGAATGAGTGTGGTGCTCGGTTAGGCTAGTATGAAGGGGTGTTTTGAAACTTTTGTTGATATGCATCACCAAGGGGGTTCATGGCTTGGATGGCTGGTGAGGAGGAGGTGTTGGTGGTGTGCCATCAGGTGGTGGAGGCGGCTAAGCAGCAAGGGAGGCATGGCCAAACCTACATGAGGTGATACAAGTGCAAAAAAATCAAACTAGAAAAATCAACATAAGTGGAAAAAGAAGAAAAAGAGAGATAGAATTTTACCAAACTCTTCAATCAAGGGGAGGCCGAAATTTTTTTGTTCAGGAAGGAGGAAAAAGATACGTGAGTTGAGAAATGATGTGATCGGCTGAAAATGTGGAGAGTTATGTCAAAAGAAATGAAGAGTTGGTGGCAAATGAAGAGGTGGAATTCAAAGAGTCAAAAGCAATTCAAAAGTCAAAACCTTTTCATATTTCTTTATTTTATTTTAAATAACTTTATATTTCTGGTAATAATAGTAATACCAGATAAGAATTCGAAAATCTATCAAAATATAAAAATATATATAATATTTATTAATTTATATAAGGTTAAATAAGAAAATAGCTAAAAATAGTAAACTAGTCTAGAAAATTTGAAATTAATTGGAATAAATTTTGGAAAAATCATATGAGCTTGTAATATAATTTTAAACATAAATAATAACATAAAATAAAAATATATTCACAAAATAAATATTTAAAATTTAATTTACATATAATTTTTAATGAAGAAAATAGTAGAAAATAGGATAACAACCTTTAAAATGAAAAATAAATACAGTAAATTTTGGAAAAATACTATTATCAATTTAAAAACATAAAAAGACAAAATATACATAAAAACATATTAACACATATTAAAACAAAATATAAGAAAGAAAATATGATTTAAAAAAATTTAAAATAGGCAAAATTGCACAAATAAACAAATTATACTAAAAATTGAAATGTACATAACTTTTACATTTTAACTCCGTTTTCAACGAAACGAAAAGTGGTGTTCAAGTTATTAAATCTATTTTCATAATAAAAGATAAAATTTATAATTTCAAACTATTAAAAATTTAAACTTAAAAGTCAAAGTTTGACTATTGACCAAAATTCACATTTTCAGGAAATATTAAATTTAGTCATATTTGGAATTCTAATCCACATCAAAGTCAAAGTTTATATTAAAAATAACAAAATTTATTCTTTTTCATAAATAAAGCTTTTAAATATGGAAAAATCAATTTAAAAATATTTGTAAAATACAAGGTTGTTACAGTCCTAGACACCCCATCGTGCCTCCACCACCAAGAACGAACGACAAAACCCAGCGCCATTCATCGCCAAATTCTGGTTGCCACGCTACGAACCACCTCAATCCAACCGTCCATTGAGATCGTCTCGTCCCCGCGGTCATCTTCCATATTGACACCATCGCCAAAAAATGCATGCATCTCACTAATCATCCATGGTCGTTGATTTGGAGGAAGGTTTAAATGGTGGCTAGGGTTATAAAACTAGGGTTTGTGTATAGAAGAAGGGCATGGGTCCTTATATAGAAATCGTAACCGGCACTACTCACGCTCTAAAATTTACGAACTCCAATCGACGCGTGCTCACTGGCGTTCCTAGATAAATATCTCTATTTCGAACTCAATGGAACTATTCTCGAGATTAATTCTATAATATACGGAAGTTAGCTTTTTAAAATCAAATTATGTTATATTTTAATTTTCTAAAATTAATCGTTATAGTTTCAAGCTAGCTCGATCGCACGATACATCTGATCGTCACAAAACTCATTGGCGTATAATAATTTGTTATTCCGGATCCAATGGCATTGGTTTCATCAAAATCCGAGACAGTGCTTCGTAACGCTAATTTCACAAATCAAAATATTGTTTTATATTTTCGATCCAATTATCCATATTTATCCGATCTGTTTAAATTTTAATTAAATTTATGAATTGGTTTCACCAATATTATTTCTTAATTAAAAGGAGTTAAATAAATCATTAAATCCATTTAATTAATAATTAATTCACAAGTCCAAATATTCAAGTAATCCCTATATACGATTATAAGTTATTAAATTTCAAATTCCAATTATCTAAATATTAAAAATTAGTTAAATATTAAGAATTCAATGACTAAAATTCTGGGTTGTTACATTCTCCCCCTCTTAATAGAATTTCGTCCTCGAAATTCCCAAGGAAGGAAATGACTCCAAACCCTTAAGTTTGAAACTATTAATTAAAACAAGTTATTAAATTCTTAAAGTTCCTTAAATTATGAAAAATTCAGCAGTACCTCCTTTGCGCGGCTCGATCGGAAAAACTATAAATTGCCACTACGGGCCTTAAGCCAATAAAAGGGAACAAAAGTCAAGCGACCTTCCATATCTTGGGAATAAAATCATCAACCAAACAAAATACCAAACTTCTAAATCTACTACATACCTTTTTGCGTTTGATTTATATTATTGCAAGCAACCTATTATCTCGATACTAATATAGGAACGCAAGAAATCTTGTATAAATCTCTTACTTGCTTGTACTTACATAATCCAAAAGAGGGTCAGGTTGATAAAATAGCAATACACCAACTATATCTATCATAAATTCAAATAGCATAGATGATGTAATAATCATATGCAACAAGGTAATAAGATGCAACAGATAATAATGAGGCAACCCTACATGCAAATACTAGCATAATATAAATCTACATACAACTCTAGTATGAAATAAAGCTAAATGCTACCAAAAGCAACATATCAAACTTAAACAATAAAATGCAGAAAATATTCTATAACCAATGCTATGCATCCAATATTTTCAAACCGTAAATTTAAAACCAAATGCCTGAGTTTTATATTTAAAATTATATTTTAAAACTCCCTCAAGAAGAAATATATCAAAACCAGATCCAATGACTAGGAGGGTGCCCCTCCTTCCAAGCATGGTATAACTCTAAACAAGGAGCCTCTAGTGGTATTCTGGTACCTTCTAAATACAATAGAGTAAATACACCTAGCGAGTCCCAAAATGGGGGAAGCTCCCAATTATGCTTTGATTTTAGTCATTCATCACAATAAATAAAAATATTTGTAAAGCACTTTGCAAGTATTCATTGGAACAAATTCCAATTTTTATCAAAATAATAATATTTATCAAATACTTTAAATCATACTATTATTATTTCATTTCATAATCATTCAAAAAAAAATTAAAATGATTTCAAAACCACCAAGATTTAAGTCCTAATAAACAACAATTCCAAAACTATTATCTGTAAATTCAAACTTTATAAACTATGGTATGTAAATCACACAACCAATCAAATCAAATTCCGTATAAGAATAAACTAACATTATCGATCAATCAAATTTCATAAAGGAAAAATCAAACACTTAACATTATTTAAAATGTCAAATGACTAAAAACTAGATTTAGAATTTTGCTTAAGTTCACAAATTTTCTTAAGTCATATACTGAGTATACAATTATACTTAAGTCCATATGATATACATAAATCATCCATATGCTATATTTGATCTATCACTTGCTTGGATACATAAACTTCTACTTTCGAACTAGTATAGCTCACTTGAACCCTCTTAGAGCGGACTTTGATCAGGTTTCTTAATTAGAAACTTTCGTTCTCCTTGCATAACCATATACTATGATAGAAAACTTCAGTATCATATCGAGAATCTGAATCAAGTGTTCGGTAACAAGGATCAAGTGAGAAACCCTTTTTTGGATTGGCGAGAATCGCCTAAAGTTATGTACTTGAATCCTAGGTTAAGAACTGTACGAACAAAATGATCTACATATAACTTATGTACTTAGTTCGATTGGTTTCTTAATAATACCAATCTCTTTCTAAACCCCTTATATTTTCTACTTAGTATTACATCCACCACTAAAACTATTTTATGAATTTCTTCATAAATTTTCACCTAATTTTATAATTATTTTACAAAGACAATTCTTTATAAAACAACAAATAAAAACTTACTCTATTTTATTTACTTGTATAATACCCTTCTAGGTCCTAAAAGTATATACAAAATACAAATTTTATTTTATTTATTTAGTTAATTTTATTTTCTCAAAACTTAATTGGAACTCAAAACAAAATATGGATCTTTAAAACTGAGTCAAACCTTCGACCTCTTTACCCTATGGTGCTCTACCGAAAAATGTTCATGGGTTGGCTCAATATGACTAAATATTTTACACAACTTATATGATTAACAAAACAATGGTTTTAATTAAATAAATTTACCAAAACCAGTCTATCTAATTTAACCCATTCAAAACTTGAGTTAACTTATTTCTTCTCTATCCAAGAGTTTTAAAATTTTCATTTATCAAATTATTATTCAAAATAACTTTTATTTTAAACCAGTTTCCTTTAACGAAACTTAAGACTAGTTACCCTTTTTTTTAAACTCATTTTTGAAAAACATATTACATATTTTTCTTTTTTGAAATAACTTTAACAATTTATTTATTAAAACCCACTTTAGTTCGTTCGGATTTAAACTCATTTCGATCGCACAATAATAAAGAAAATAATTTAGTAAGGGTACTACAACATCCGATCATCACTTAGAAGATTATTCAGATTACCACAAAAATAATCGAGATGATTTCCTCCGAATCATCCTAAAGAAAATGCATTCCACTAAAAATTTATCTTCCAAAATATTTATATTTTCGAAATACTTTCAAGTAGTACTATTACATATATTAATTTTTTTCAAAAAACTTTGGAAATTATTTCAAACGACTATGGGATTTAAATTCAAAAATTCTTTTAAAAACACCTTTTATAAATCGAATTTAAATAAAATTACCTTTATATAAAATCATTTCATATTGTAATAATTCTCCATTATTATAATAAAATTTTCTCAAATATTTATTCTCTAAATGTCTTATCCTACCATTTAGATTAGTTTAAACAACCTTTATTAAAAGATTACTTTAACTTAACATTTACTCCAAACACTTTATAATCAAATTGTAAAACATAATTCACAAGGGTTTCATTTTAATATGCTTACAATTATCAAACAATATATGCTCATAAACTAGTTGATCATGGACCAACAAATAATAGCTAATGCTCCTGAACTATTTGAGTATGACAAATCAAACGACAATGAAAATAAAGAAGTATTATCATTAATGTAATGGCCTGTCTTTTTGGATGCTTTAAGCAGACACACGCGCCAACTCAAACCATACAAAGAGGCAGATTGTTATTGAGGTAAATAAGAAAAAGGGAAAGAAATAAAACAAATACAGAATCTCGCAGCGGAATGACAAAATATAATATCAAATAACAGTTCATGAATCTGTTTACAAATAAATTTGATTATACTTATACAATACAAAAATCAGAGTTGCAGACAACAAGAATAAATAAATAATAAATGCAGCGGAACAACATAATGTAGTGGAATAAATATAAGAATAATAATAGTACAAATCTTCGTCTTCGTCCTCCAGAAATAAGGTCTTCAACCCTGAAATGCTCAGGCTGACCCGAGCGAATTGAAAAGACAAAACACTCGAATTAGAACTAAAAGATCTTATGTAAGTTAAATCAATGGTAAATAAATAGGAGTGTAAATGGCGTCGGAGATGTTTACGGGGTTTGACATCTCCTATCAAGTGTCTAACGTGAGTGCAATAACTTAAGAGATGTTCGGGATTCACATCTCCTAAGGATCCGTTAAACTATCTACTATGTAGTACAAGACGCTATTTGTAACGACCCTGAATTTTGAACAATTTAATTTGAGAATATTTAATTAATTTTAAATATTTGAACGATGATTTGACTTGAATTTCAAATTATCAGAATGAATTGGCGATTTAATTTTTGAATTTAATCTATTGAAAGTTGAATAAAATTTGAATCTTCAATTTTAAGCCGGTTAAAAATATTTTAAAGGCTTGGAAAAAATTCATATAGATAATCCTGAAGATAATAGAAGCTTCAGAATTGAATTTGAAAGCGATTTGTTCAATTTTGAAATTGTATCGTTTGAATTGAATTTAAAAATAACCTTTCGAGGGACAGTATCGGAATTTGACGAAACCAGTTTCATTGGGTCCGTAATATTGAATTATTACTGGATTTCAAATTTCGTAATTATCAGAATTGTTTTGTGAACGTACGACATATAAACGCGTATAAAATTAAATCGAATTCAAAATTGAATTTCTGTAACAACTGGGGTTTTGCCCAAAATTTTGATCATCGATAAACGATCTATGTAGACAGATAATTTCTGTTTTTTGTTGAAATTTTTATAACTATAAAATCTTCGTCAATTAACGATTTAGTATCGAATTGTTAATTTCTGTTAGAATTTGGAATTTGTAAATCGATTGAAATTCTTTATTTAAATTTTTATTTGTGTAAAATGAATATATACACATAGTTTAAATTTAGCAACATGATTAAACAAAACAAAGTAAGGAAAATATTTACAAAAACAAAATTAGATTTAAAAAGAGAAATAATAAAAACAATAATATACCCCATACCCTATACCATGTCTAACCCATATCTCAGCCCATACTTCAATCACGTCCAACCCATACCCGTTTCCCTTATCTCTGTTAAACCCACGTCGCCCCTCTCTCTTCATTATTCAGCAAATGAAAATCATACGAAAGAAAAAAATAATGGCAACTGGCGAATTTAGGGCTTCAAAAAAAAATTAGGGCTTCAGCGTTGTTTCGATTCTCTGACGAATCTGGCTCGATCTTCTTCAAATTCTTGCTCGACTGGATTAAGGGCTTTGCCTTGTTCGTTTTGCTGGCGAATTGGAGCTTCGTCTTCCTTATGGCGATTCTGGAATTGTTGAGTTCCTTGAATCTCTGAAGCGCTCGCGGCTACTTCAATACGCGTCGATTTAAAGTGAGAAATTTTATTTCTCACATCTAATTTAAAGTCGTACGACCTTTTCTTTTTTATTTCCATGATTTTGATTTTTGTTGGAAATTACTGCTTTGAATTCTCTGGGCTTTGAGATGAAGGTTGACTTCGATACATTGGTTTGTTTTTTTATACTTGTTTATCTCAGCTCAGGCATGTTTGGCTTTGCATACTTAGGTTGTAACACTGTTGCTTCATGGAATCTTGATTGACTTGTACATTCAAATTTTGTCACTGCATATTATTTATACATGCTACTTCATTTTGTTGTAACTGGACTTGAATCATTTGTGATTCTTTGTTGTTATTCTTTTATATGTGATGTTTAAATACACTTGGGAAATTGTTAGTTTCCACTACAACTGTTGTTTCCGTAATCAATATGCAAATATACTTTGCTGTGATCGCTGACTTGTTCGTTGTTAAATTGATATTTCTTTTGTTTGATCCTAAAGTAAAATTTTAAATTTGAATCCAAGTTAAACAAGGTAGGACTGTTTTGAAACCTTCAAAACCGTGAGTAAACTTTAAAACTAAAAGTTTAAATAAATTATAACTTGTTGCTTGTGAAAAAAATTCGTATGATTGTTGATGCTTGCATGTTAATAATTATGTGATGTTCAGTATGAAATTTGAATTATATGCTGTGATACAAGTATGCATGTCTGAATTTGTTGTTCTTCCCTGTTTTTTTTATACACGGTTTTAAATTTAAAACTAAATTCCAATTATTTTTATCTGATCATTTGTTCATGATGCATTTAGGCACACATTTATCTTGGAGCCTGGGCAGTTGTACACTTGTTATGCATTGAATATTCAACTCTGCACTTGGAGTTTCATTTACTCTTGTAGCTTGTTGTATTGGGTCTATGTATTTGTGTAGTCTGGTCTATATTATTTGTTTACTTGAGTGTTGTTGAGTTCATCATAGTTTGCATTCTGATGCTCTTTGAGTCGCAGTGCTTTATCACTTGAACTACTCTCTGATTTTTGTCTGGGTTCATATATATATACTCCATTGTTCATGTACGTCTGCATTGTTGTGGCCTAGTCTATTGTTGTCATTTCTTGTCTGGTTCATCTTGATGTCCTGTAGTCACTTATGCATTGTTTAAGTTAAAAATGGATCTGTTTGAAATATGGGCTGCATATCGAGATGTTTTCACTGATGCATCATGTAGTGTCATTTACTACTCTGGTAGTTGATGCTTTTGTAGTGTATGGCCTGGTCCACTTGTCGAGTTCTTTGCTTGATGTACTTGAGTCGGCATCCACGTTATCACTGTTTGATATAGTGCATTTCAGATGTACTAGCAGTCTGCATTTGGTTGTTGCAGTCATTTGTCCTGTCCATTACCTTTTAATCGAGCACTTTCACTTAAGATTGTATTAGTGTGATTGTTGCAGTTGTTGAGGCATTACCATTTATATTTGATTCTTCATATGGTCCTCGGGTCTGTATGCATTAGTACTTTGACCCTGACTTGTTGCTATTCCTATTTTTTTTGAATTTATTGTTGGCTTTTGAAGCTGCTACCTCTGTCTTGTTTTGTTACTTGGCTATCACAGTTGAACATGTGCGCTGCAGCCACCCAAATCGACAGTTTTGAATTGATTTTTCTTTGCTCGTGATGCATTGATTTTTATACCATATTGGCGAGGCCGTACACGCGTGCGTGTACGGCAGCCAATCGAGTCTTGATGGTTTTTGAAGTGACAATTTCAATTGTTTTAAATTGATTTAGTCGATCGATAAATTGTTTATTTATCTCTGTTGATGATTTAAATCTGCTGATTTATTGTTTAACACTGTTTAGTGTTAAAATTTTCGTTATCCGATTTCTTTGTTTATAGAGTCGGATAGACGGGAATTATTGTGACTGTCGTCTATTTAAATTATTATTGCCTCTATGCACTAATAAACTGGTTTGAATTAGACTGACCTGTGTATTATTTTCTTTTGAATATAATACTCGGGTCAGACCGAGTATTTTTACAACTTGAAGATTTTCGAGCAGCGAAGTTAGAGAGAGAGAGTAAAGAATCATTTATTTCGAGAAAATTGTATTTTAAGATATTCCGCTGTATCAGTATTAAATTGTATAAAACTCTGATGTATTCAAAAAGATTTATAGTAATGAAATAAATTCTCATTTGTTTTAATTGATTGTTATTATCTGTGTTTCTGTGGCTGATTCTGTTTAAACCTTATAAACTAAATAACAATTCGTCTTTTTGAACGTTTCTAGTTGGTTTAACTACCGACTGGAGACGGTCAAAAGGGGGAATGTTACAGAGTGGTATCAGAGCTTTGGTTTACACAAAGCTTAGTTTATGATGTTTAATATGAATAGTTATGAAAAGAAAATGTTTTCAAATCCAAAGAAGTATAAAATTGTTTTGAAAATAAAGATTTTTAACTTAAGAAAAGTTAAATTGAATTGAGTTAGCATTAATAAATATATGGATTTGAAATTTAACTAAAGGAAGTTAAATAAATTGAACTTGATTTGAAAAATTATTGAGATGGAAAGTTAAACTTAAAAGATAAGTGATTATACAATATGAATTGGGAAGTTTAAATTTATAAGTTGTATAACTTATAAAATGAGAAAGTTTAAATAAGACCAATTGTTAAAATGGTTAAACAGTTTTGTTAAGTAAAACAAAATCTGAATTTTGAAATGTGATATGAATTTGACTTTAGTTAAGTTAAATAAAAATAGAATTTCAAATAAATTTGAGGCGAACTTAAGTTTTATGGTGAAAATAAATGCAAGTAGAGATAAAATGAAATATAGCTTAAGTAATATTGAATCAAATTGGATTTGATATCAAAATGAATTAATAAAGTGAAGTTAATGAATATGAATTTGAGTTATATATGGAAATTCAACTTTAATTGTAAAAAAGTGTATTAGTGAATATGGTAAGCATAAAAAATTTTAATCTGAATTAGAATATAAACCAATTGAAATTAAGTGTGTTAAACCAAATTGAATGTTAAGCAAAGTAAATAAATTTGGTTTTGCCAGTTGATCGTATAGAAATTCATTAAGTGTTAATGAAATTGAATTAATGGAAATTGGAAGCTAAGTAACTGAATTCAAATTGAAAGATAAGTAAATCTAAATAGAATCAAGTTTGATTTGAATTGAAGCAAACTAACTTGAATATGAATTAGTGAATGTGAACTAATTGAATATGAATGAATGTTAGTAAAATCCAATGTGAATAAATCAAATGTGATTTAATTGAAAATCAATTCGATGAATGATTTACTAAAGAACTAGTTGATTATCTTGGAAATGGAAAACTGATAAATTTATATAATAGTTAAATTGGAATTTTGAATTATTATAAACGGCTTAAATTGAAGATTTGAAAAGTGTTAATAAAATATTGGAATTGTATAAGTGTTAAAAGTGAAATATTTAATGGATTTCATAAGTGGATGAAAAGTTTCAGAATTAAAAGTTTTATAATGTGAAGTTATAAAATGAATCAAAGTTGCGAAATAAAAGAATTTATAAGTAATTTACTTATAAATAAAATTCTGATATAAAATTGAGTTATAAAGGAATGATTAATAAAGCCATTTTTTATGAATGGAAGTCTTTATGAATAGGAATAGAATTTATAAACGTTGTTTATAAATCCGAAACTGACTTATTTTGATAAGTAAATTCTTATAGTTTGTTAAAATTAGTATATTCACAATTTTGGACCGTGAATATATTATTGAATGAAATGGACATGTTTTTGGGATAGTGATATTTTAAAACGAAGTTAATAGTTTTAAAAGATGTTTTCAAAGACATTGAATATCGAAACCATAGATTTCAACATTCATTGTTGAAATAGACGTTTTCGAATATAAGGAAATGGTGGACTATAACACTGTTGTTATAGTAAATGATTTCCGAAAGGAAATGTTTTGTATAGTATTGGGATTTATATATCTATCTAAATTTCGAATCCCTATACTAGTGATTTTGAGTTGTCGTAACGATGTTTTACGTAACATTCGTTTTAACTCAAATAAATATGTGAAAAAGAATGATTTCCTTAAAGATGAAATATGTACTTAATTTTGATTTAAGTATATCGAATATTTTCAAATGTTGAAAATAGAATGGAATTGTGAATTACTTATTTTTAAATAAGTATGGAAATGTTTTTCCAAATATGAAATGTTGTGAATATATTCCGTAAGGAATAAATGATTTGAAATTCATTTTTTGAAGTCGAAGTTGAAAAGTTAAATGAGAATTTGAACAATTAGTTCAATTTGGAATTTTTCAAAAAGATTGAATCGTTAAGTTAAAAATTGAGTTTAACTTCGACATCAAAGACAATATAAGTTGAGCTTTGAATTTCAGATGATGATTTGGATTGTATGTCTAACATTGTGAATTGATGACATAGCAATTGATCTCTATTAAATATATATCTGTTGGTGGCGGAGAATTTATTCTCTTAGCTTAACACCCTTCTCTGAGACGTACGAGCTCAGAGGTTATATATCGATAGACATCAATTCTGTGTTGAGAATTGACGATGTAAGCATGTAATTCAAATCGAATGTGAAAGTCGATAATAAATGGAATTATGAAGATGAATTAGGTTTGAGATAACCTTAAAATTTGTAAATCGACTTAGAGGAAAATATTTTGAAATCCTCTATTTTGTTATGAATATGGAATATGTAAGTTTTTAGAACTTATATATATGAATGCGGTAAATTTGAAACCGTTAGTTTAGAAAGACATTGTTATGGAAATCTTATGTATGTTTACATGGATATGATATGTACGAAATGTGAAATGAAAGTACTACATATATGATATTATGTTTTCTAAACTGAGGATGTGGAAAAGTACCTTCCATTTATTATTGGAGAAGGTATTGGAACTCGTGAAGAGTGTCCATTTGAAATTCGTAGCTACGTAGAATTTTAGTCAGAGTGACTATTTGAATCGAAAATCCTTCGCGATAGATCATCGCGATGAGATTAGATTTGATTGATGATTAGCGTAATTTGAGGGGCGAGATGCCCACAGTTACAAGCGATTCCACTGGGATAGTGGCGCAACCGCCGGGTAAACTGCAATCTAATGCCAGGCGAAATTTGAGGGGCGTGATGCCTACAGACACGAGCGATTCTACTGGGATAGTAGCGTAACCGCCGTGTGTACTGTAATCTATGGCGACAACCATGGCGAAATTTAAGAGATGTGAAATCTACAGCCACAAGCGACTCTACTGGGATAGTAGCGTAACCGCCGGGTGGAACTGTAATCCATGGGGGAACGTGCTTTCCATATCCATTTTTGAAAAAGAATTTTAAAAGTATTTTCACTGGGAATTGAAGCAAGTATGTTTAGTACTTGGAGATTTTTAGACCTGCGCCTGGCCAGCGTATGCCTAATGTCTGTGAGAACGAAGATGGACTTGTTAAATTTCGAGTTAGCAAGTATTTTCAAACTGTAAATAGCAAATCAATAGTTTGAAATTAAAATTACGAAATTCCTACCTAATAAACTAAGGAAGAGGATCTTTGTAATGTTTTGAAAGTCCACAGCTTTGGAAGAGATATATTATATAAATCTCTAACGTGAAGAATTTTAAGTTTGAATCTGAGTTGTAAATCGAAAATGTTGATAAAAGACTTTTGCATTTTGATTTTAGAAATCAATGATTGTAGAAATCATTGAATAAAAGAGAAGATAAACAGAACTAGTGAAATTAAACAAATGAAATGAATCCTATATTCATTTATTTGTAATAAGTTTTAAGTTTAGTAAAAATTGACTAGAGTATAAATATCGATGAAATTTTAACGACTTTTCCTTTTCGTGGACGAAAAGTTTTTAAGGAGGGGAGTTTGTAACGACCCTGAATTTTGAACAATTTAATTTGAGAATATTTAATTAATTTTAAATATTTGAACGATGATTTGACTTGAATTTCAAATTATCAGAATGAATTGGCGATTTAATTTTTGAATTTAATCTATTGAAAGCTGAATAAAATTTGAATCTTCAATTTTAAGCCGGTTAAAAATATTTTAAAGGCTTGGAAAAAATTCATATAGATAATCCTGAAGATAATAGAAGCTTCAGAATTGAATTTGAAAGCGATTTGTTCAATTTTGAAATTGTATCGTTTGAATTGAATTTAAAAATAACCTTTCGAGGGACAGTATCGGAATTTGACGAAACCAGTTTCATTGGGTCCGTAATATTGAATTATTACTGGATTTCAAATTTCGTAATTATCAGAATTGTTTTGTGAACGTACGACATATAAACGCGTATAAAATTAAATCGAATTCAAAATTGAATTTCTGTAACAACTGGGGTTTTGCCCAAAATTTTGATCATCGATAAACGATCTATGTAGACAGATAATTTCTGTTTGTTGTTGAAATTTTTATAACTATAAAATCTTCGTCAATTAACGATTTAGTATCGAATTGTTAATTTCTGTTAGAATTTGGAATTTGTAAATCGATTGAAATTCTTTATTTAAATTTTTATTTGTGTAAAATGAATATATACACATAGTTTAAATTTAGCAACATGATTAAACAAAACAAAGTAAGGAAAATATTTACAAAAACAAAATTAGATTTAAAAAGAGAAATAATAAAAACAATAATATACCCCATACCCTATACCATGTCTAACCCATATCTCAGCCCATACTTCAATCACGTCCAACCCATACCCGTTTTCCTTATCTCTGTTAAACCCACGTCGCCCCTCTCTCTTCATTATTCAGCAAATGAAAATCATACGAAAGAAAAAAATAATGGCGACTGGCGAATTTAGGGCTTCAGAAAAAAATTAGGGCTTCAGCGTTGTTTCGATTCTCTGACGAATCTGGCTCGATCTTCTTCAAATTCTTGCTCGACTGGATTAAGGGCTTTGCCTTGTTCGTTTTGCTGGCGAATTGGAGCTTCGTCTTCCTTATGGCGATTCTGGAATTGTTGAGTTCCTTGAATCTCTGAAGCGCTCGCGGCTACTTCAATACGCGTCGATTTAAGGTGAGAAATTTTATTTCTCACATCTAATTTAAAGTCGTACGACCTTTTCTTTTTTATTTCCATGATTTTGATTTTTGTTGGAAATTACTGCTTTGAATTCTCTGGGCTTTGAGATGAAGGTTGACTTCGATACATTGGTTTGTTTTTTTATACTTGTTTATCTCGGCTCAGGCATGTTTGGCTTTGCATACTTAGGTTGTAACACTGTTGCTTCACGGAATCTTGATTGACTTGTACATTCAAATTTTGTCACTGCATATTATTTATACATGCTACTTCATTTTGTTGTAACTGGACTTGAATCATTTGTGATTCTTTGTTGTTATTCTTTTATATGTGATGTTTAAATACACTTGGGAAATTGTTAGTTTCCACTGCAACTGTTGTTTGCGTAATCAATATGCAAATATACTTTGCTGTGATCGCTGACTTGTTCGTTGTTAAATTGATATTTCTTTTGTTTGATCCTAAAGTAAAATTTTAAATTTGAATCCAAGTTAAACAAGGTAGGACTGTTTTGAAACCTTCAAAACCGTGAGTAAACTTTAAAACTAAAAGTTTAAATAAATTATAACTTGTTGCTTGTGAAAAAAATTCGTATGATTGTTGATGCTTGCATGTTAATAATTATGTGATGTTTAGTATGAAATTTGAATTATATGCTGTGATACAAGTATGCATGTCTGAATTTGTTGTTCTTCCCTGTTTTTTTTATACACGGTTTTAAATTTAAAACTAAATTCCAATTATTTTTATCTGATCATTTGTTCATGATGCATTTAGGCACACATTTATCTAGGAGCCTGGGCAGTTGTACACTTGTTATGCATTGAATATTCAACTCTGCACTTGGAGTTTCATTTACTCTTGTAGCTTGTTGTATTGGGTCTATGTATTTGTGTAGTCTGGTCTACATTATTTGTTTACTTGAGTGTTGTTGAGTTCATCATAGTTTGCATTCTGATGCTCTTTGAGTCGCAGTGCTTTATCACTTGAACTACTCTCTGATTTTTGTCTGGGTTCATATATATATACTCCATTGTTCATGTACGTCTGCATTGTTGTGGCCTAGTCTATTGTTGTCATTTCTTGTCTGGTTCATCTTGATGTCCTGTAGTCACTTATGCATTGTTTAAGTTAAAAATGGATCTGTTTGAAATATGGGCTGCATATCGAGATGTTTTCACCGATGCATCATGTACTGTCATTTACTACTCTGGTAGTTGATGCTTTTGTAGTGTATGGCCTGGTCCACTTGTCGAGTTCTTTGCTTGATGTACTTGAGTCGGCATCCACGTTATCACTGTTTGATATAGTGCATTTCAGATGTACTAGCAGTCTGCATTTGGTTGTTGCAGTCATTTGTCCTGTCCATTACCTTTTAATCGAGCACTTTCACTTAAGATTGTATTAGTGTGATTGTTGCAGTTGTTGAGGCATTACCATTTATATTTGATTCTTCATATGGTCCTCAGGTCTGTATGCATTAGTACTTTGACCCTGACTTGTTGCTATTCCTATTTTTTTTGAATTTATTGTTGGCTTTTGAAGCTGCTACCTCTGTCTTGTTTTGTTACTTGGCTATCACAGTTGAACATGTGCGCTGTAGCCACCCAAATCGACAGTTTTGAATTGATTTTTCTTTGCTCGTGATGCATTGATTTTTATACCATATTGGCGAGGCCGTACACGCGTGCGTGTACGGCAGCCAATCGAGTCTTGATGGTTTTTGAAGTGACAATTTCAATTGTTTTAAATTGATTTAGTCGATCGATAAATTGTTTATTTATCTCTGTTGATGATTTAAATCTGCTGATTTATTGTTTAACACTGTTTAGTGTTAAAATTTTCGTTATCCGATTTCTTTGTTTAAAGAGTCGGATAGACGGGAATTATTGTGACTGTCGTCTATTTAAATTATTATTGCCTCTATGCACTAATAAACTGGTTTGAATTAGACTGACCTGTGTATTATTTTCTTTTGAATATAATACTCGGGTCAGACCGAGTATTTTTACAGCTTGAAGATTTTCGAGCAGCGAAGTTAGAGAGAGAGTAAAGAATCATTTATTTCGAGAAAATTGTATTTTAAGATATTCCGCTGTATCAGTATTAAATTGTATAAAACTCTGATGTATTCAAAAAGATTTATAGTAATGAAATAAATTCTCATTTGTTTTAATTGATTGTTATTATCTGTGTTTCTGTGGCTGATTCTGTTTAAACCTTATAAACTAAATAACAATTCGTCTTTTTGAACGTTTCTAGTTGGTTTAACTACCGACTGGAGACGGTCAAAAGGGGGAATGTTACACTATTATAATAATTTCTACAATAAAGTAAAGTATTAAAATAGCGTTAAGGCGTTACCTATATCCCCCTTAACACATTTTATATACTCCCATAGTCTATACAGTACCGTAACTCTCCCCGTAATCTGGAGGGCTATCAAAGGGCACTCCATAGGTATGGTACAAAACCAACTCGTAAAAGGCATGCTAGGGCATGTGAACACAGCACACGAGGAAATGCCAGGGTAGATATACCGTTTGCAGATCCGGACTGGTGGTAACGCATAGCAGCTACTACCGCCCACCTCGGAACACACTCCCAAATCAAAAATCAGAGGATGGCCACCAAATCAATCACAAAGTCAGAATATAGTATCGAAGAAGTGTGCCCGATCGAAGGAATGACCTCACTTGGCCCGGCGTGGCTCCTGGTTTTAGTCACATCTAAGCTGACTCATGGGAGTCAGGGTCACGTCATACCTCATACAGAAATCGTTCACCAAACCATCCTACTTCATTTTTGGAATCTCCACCACGTACACAGTTGTTAAAGTGGTTTTCGGTATTGGTAGAGAGTATGACAATATCCGATCCCGGTCACTTTAACAACCAATCGTTTATTACACACCGGATGGTTCTTTTACATTTCAAAAGTCAATTCACAATTTATATTAAAATATCATATTCTCAAAACTATAATACTTTCGAAATCATATTCACTTTGAAATCATATTTCAAAATAGTTTAAAATCCTCATTTCAAAACTTCATATTCAATTCAAATATGTAATTTAAATCCTAACTTAGGTTACAATATCATTTCCATATTCCTTTTAAAATCGAGGATTTAAATATAAACCCATCTACTTTACTTAGTTTGGAATTTAGAAAGATAGTTTAGATAGTTATTAATAGTTTAAATAGTTATAAGTAGTTAAAAATACTTTAAAATAATTTAAAATAGATTAAAATAGTTTAACTTGATTGAAGATAATTGAATAGATTTAACATAGATTAAATATAATTAAAATAGATTAAATAGCTTTAAAATAGTTTAATTATATGTAAAATAGATAAATTAGATTTAAAATAAGTTAAAACAGGTTAACTAGTTTTAAAATAAATTAAATGGTTTAAAATAGGTTAAAATGATTTGATGTAGTTGATATAGGTTAAAATAGTTTAATAGTTTAAAAATCTTAATAATTAGAAATATTTATTTTATTCAACACATCTAAATCAACAAACCAAAATTCAATCTTTCAATTCAACTCACAATAAAATCTTTAAACTTTACATTACTTCCAAACTATGTTGAAATATCAATTTAAGTCACTCGCATTCCAATATATTTCAAAGTTATATTTTCAAACAATTTCAAAATCTCAGTTCCGTTTAATTCCATTTATACTTCAAAAATCAACTTTGAAAATTTCAATTAAATTCCTTTAACAATTCCTTTAAACCGATTCCAATAATAATTTAATTTATATAAATCGAATTCTTATTTCACAATATCACTTAACTGGAATCAAAATCAAGGATTTAAAATCATTTAATTTAACCAATCTGGTGTCCGTATATAATTCTCTACCCTAGGGTCAAGTGATACAGATATTTATCATTTCAACCTGCAATTTAAAATCTTACGGTTATATATCATTTCAAACCGCAATCCTGAATTAAATAACATCCATAAAATCGCTCGGGTCTATCATTTCAACCCATAACGATTTTTCCTATTCTATAGATCGTTCGGGTATGTATCATTTCAACCCATAGGGAACTTGCAATATTATAACAATATAAATACAACATCCATTCATCCTATACAAACAATCAAACATTCATCACAATCATCATCCAAATCAATCAATAAACATCAATAGATAACAGGTTATCATTTACAGGTAATTAACTGGCAATTTAAATTCAACAATCAATTAAATGAGAATTTAATTCAAATAAATTCAAATTAACTGGAATAGCAATTTAAATATACCACACAGCCACAAATAAATTTCTAATCACATCATAAATTAATTTAACAAACAAAAGAAATTTTAGAAGTTGTGAGTGGGTTAAAACACTCACCTTTGAATTTAAATCCAATTTATACCCAAAATTTAAACAGTCTCAGAATTCATCCAAACCTTCGTCGGAATATCCGGAATTTCAACACGATCCCAGCAAAACTAACTGCGTCCAAATCTGTGTTCGTATGCAGAATTTATTAACATTTGAAGTTAGACGATTAAATTTAAGTTAAATTAAATAAAATAACACTATTACACGTCACCACGTTCTACCCTCTCAAAAGCCATCACGCACAGCTCGATCAAACCCTAACACAAAGCAGACCTGCCACCCAGAATACGTCAACTGACCGCCGTACCTCTCACCTCTGGCCATCGCGGCCTGTAACGCCCCACCTTTTTGTATGCTTAGGCAGACACACATGTTGACTTAAACCGTACAGAAGGGTGGATTGTTATGGGGTAAATAAGAAAAAGTGGAGAAATAAAAGAAACAAAATAGAATCTTGCAGCGGAATGATAAAATATAATAATCAAATAACAGTTCATGAAGCTGTTTTACAAAACATTTGATTATACTTATACAATACATATCAGAGTTACACATACCAGAGAATGATAATTATGCAGCGGAATATAATGGTGTAGTGGAATATATAACAAATAGTAATAATAATTCTTCGTCTTCGACCTCCCGAATTAAGGCCTTCAAATACTGAAATGCTCAGGCTGACCCGAGCGAATTGCAAAGACAAAACACTCGAGTCAGAACTAAAAGATCTTATGTAAGTTAAATCAATGAAATAAGTATGAGTGTAAACGGCGTCAGAGATGTTTACGGGGTTTGACATCTCCTATCCAGTGTCTAACGTGAGTGCAGTAACTTAAGAAATGTTCGGGATTCACATCTCTTAAGGATCCGTTAAACTATTTACTATATAGTAATGTACGCTATATACAGTAGTGTCTAATCAGTAAAGTATAATCATATAGAAAATAGCGTTAAGGGGATGGTGAACCTTAACGCGGTCGGATCTTTAAACCAAAATCGTAGTGGGTTCGATATGGTAGGTGACACGGCACACAAGGCAATGCCAGGGTAGATATACCAATTACGCATCCGAACTGGTGGTGACGCATAGCAGCCACTACCGCCCACCTCGAACAACACTCCCAAATCAAGGGTGGCCACCAAATCAATCACAAGTAATAGAATGGTATTGAAGAAGTGTGTCCGATCAGAGGTGCTACCTCATTAGCCCGTCGATCGCTCCTGTTTTAGCCACCTTATGCCAACTCACGGGAGTTGGGTCCACGTATATACCTTAGGATCGTCACCACCATCCTACTTCATTCTGGAAACTCCACCGCAGTTGTCAAAGTGGTTTTCGGTATCGACAGAGAGTATGTCCATAACCGATCCCGGTCTCTTTAACAACCAACGTTATTATAACACCGTGGTCATTTAAAAATATATATACTTTTAAAACACAATCATTGCCCTTTCAAAACATATTCTTTATTTCAAATAGTTTATACCTAAAACCAAAATATTTTTTTTTTTTGCCATTTCAAAACATATCCTTTACTTCAAAATAGTATATACTTTAAACCAAAATATTATTACTATTTCAAACCCAAATTATCAATGTATTATTTCCATTTCAAAACCCAATTCAATAATATATCATTTCCATTTCCAAAACAATTCAATAATATCTCATTTAAATAAAACTAAATTTCAAATCACTAATCTTTCTCAAATTTAGATAACTTGAAATATTCTTTTAAATCATCTTAAACCCAAACCACATTTTGAAGTCATATTTCGAAATTTTCAGTTTCAATAGGTTTAAAATCCATATATTCACAGAAAATTCTTAAATAAATTATATTTCAAATAAATTCATTTTCCAAACCATATTACTTTCAAAGTTATAACAATTTCGAAAACCAATACTTTGAAAACAATAATACCTTAATTTCAATAAAACATTTCAATTTTGATATATTTCAAGACTTTAAATATTCCAAAATTCCCAACCAAATCTGAAAATCTTATATATACCTTAATTCAATTTACTCTTATTTAGTTTAGAAATATTTATTTAATAAATTCAATATCACTTAAATAAAGCTCAAACTTGAAATATTCGTAAATCAAACTTAAAACATCATCAAATTTTACAGCTTAAATTTTAGAATTTAACCATATATAAAATAATATTTATATAATATCAAAATTAGTATATATATAAACCCTTATTTTCCAAAACCCATAGAAAATCACTTTAAAATATTTTATATATAGACCACGGTAGCTGTATATAATTTTCTATCCTATGGTCAAGTGATACAGATATTTATCATTTCAATCCGTAATTTTAAAAATAAAAGTTTACGGTTATGTATCATTTCAAACCGCAATCCCGAATGGAATGAAAATGCATAATAACTTGCAGTTTATATAAAATATAGCATTCATTCATCCAAATATCAATAAACAACCATTTATTACAATGATCATCCAATTTAAACAAAACATCAATATAAAGCATATAAAATATAACAGGCATCAACGAATAGTTTATATTCAATAAAAATTAATAACGGTTTAACTGGCAGTTTATATGAAATAATAAATATATTTTTAGTCAAATTTTATGCAATAATAAAATTAAATAACAATTTAATTTAAATAAATGCTATCTAACTGAGATGATGATTAAATATATGCCCAAACAATCATAGATAAATTTTAAATCACATCAAAATTTAAATTAACAAACATAAGAAATCTTAGAAGTTGTGAGTGGGTTAAAACACTCACCTTTTGAATTTAAATTGAATTTAAACCCAAAAATTTGACCGTCTCAGAATTCGTCCAAACCAGCGTCATCAGGTCTGGAATTTCAATACGATCCCAGCAAAATAAACCGCGCATGAAACTGAGTCCGTATGCAAAAGTTATGAAAATTTGAAGATTGGAAAATTCTGGTGCTGAGTCGACTTCGGGTTTAACTCTGGTCCGGCGCCTAAGAATCCCGGTGCATGCTTGGAGTTTTTGGGAAAACGACCCGAAGACCCGAGTAGTTTTCTTCCTGACTCGAAGTAGATGCAGCGTTTTTGCCTCTGAAACTCGAAGCGCGACCGAAGTTGCTGCAGATCCGAATTTTTTTTTTTAAAAAAAAATTGAAATTGGATTGGGAAGATTAGGGTTTGCAGCCATTGGAAATGAGGAATGGAGGCTGCTAGGGTTTATAACTGGATATATATAGGCAAAGTCGAAATAGGATAGATGGACCCGATCTATAAACGCGATGAACGATGAATGGCCCAAAAGCTCGTTTCGACTCGGGAACGAAATTGGGTCAACCCATATATCAAAATAGATGTTTTAAATATTTTAAACGCAATGGAAAAGGTTTCAAGTTCAAATTGTGTCGTATGAAGAAGTTATGCAAAAATCAATATTTCAAATTGATTTCAATTGCATAAATTTCAAGGCGTTTCGAGTTCGTACGATCAAACGACAAGTCCGATTGCTACGAAACTTGAAACATTATTATAATTCACCGTTACGGATCCGATGAAACTGGTTTCGTCGAAATCCGAGTCAATGGCCAAAATGGCTGTTTTTTTATATTAATTAAATATATTTAAAATAAATTAATTAAATCAAATTTCCTATTTAAATTCTAAAATTGACAATCTTTATCACTTTTACTTTCTTAATCCTTCACATTAATTTAAACCAAATCTAGATGTAAATTTAGAGTTAACAATTTTATTCATTTCAGCGTTAAATTTCAAATTTCATTATATTCGCAAATTATAAATTAAATTTGCAAAAATTTCTTTTTATTTGATTTTCATTCAATTTCTCAATCTATTAGTATCCAATAGATGAGACTACCATTGGATTCATACTTTATTACGTAAGTATCTCTAAATTCCATCTAAATTGATATTTACATAATATCTAAATATTAAATTTCATCTATTTGAAATAAACCCAATTACTAAAATTTACATATTAATATATCTTGATTTACAAATGCTATATCAACCAATAGTTATATTGTAAATGGAATTTACATAAATTTCAAATATTACTTCAATTAACGTAAATGTAATAATTATTTTTATTTATTGCAATTGGTTATCAGTTATAATTTAATATACTAAATAGATGGTTAATTCTTAAAATACTTGTTATCATTAACGTTTTAATTTCACTTAAAAGCTATTAATAACCAACCCAATGTTGCTACTTGATTGAGACCTAATTCAATGCATAAATGAATGGGTAAATGATTAAAGTTTTGCACTATTGCCACAATTTCATTAATATACATTAAGGTTTATTAAGTTCTAGTTGACTCCCATTTAATTATTACAATAATTACTACCCTTGCTTCAAATTTCCAAAATTTAGAAATTACAAATTTTATTTTCAATATTTCCATTTAATAGACTTTCCATTCTATCATCAATCTAATTGCCTTATTATGGATAGTATTACATTATTGAGTCGATTATCAATTTATGGGAAGAATTATTATTGGCCTACTCTTATTACATTAACAATTATCATCTTATTCTAATATTCAATTTATATAGAAATAAATTTCATCCACTTACAAATAAATGCAATTATTACATATTTCCTTCCAATTAATTTAAAATTTAATTCTATAGATTGATTTGATTTAATCGCCAAATATATATTCATAAATTACTTTACATTCACACTTCCGTTATGTTATTAATCACCATTAAAGAAATGTTTATTAATTAAAACAACATTGTAATAACTTACCTACATTGATTGTATACGTTTTTCATTATTATCATTCATTAGAATTTTATTCAACTTTCCATTAATATACAAATTTGAATCCCATTCTAGTTATTCTTTATTAAAAATTCACACAATATTATAACTTCGTACAAGACATCCAATTACTATTTATCATTATAAGTTTACAATCTATATAAATTCATTGATTGATTTACTATTTGCCTTTGTTTCCTTATATTCAATTCTTAGCTTAGTATGACAATTTATAGTACTCCATTTAAAAGACATTTCATTTCAATTGTTAATCCTTAGCTTAAGTTTCTACGCTTGCATTTCATTTACTCTTCCGTTGCTATATTAATAATTAGTTACGCTTATTATCAATAATAACATCATAATTACTTAATACTTATATGAACTTTAATTCCAAATATATTCATTGACCAATTAATTTGGTAATTTATAATAGTTGTTATTCTACCTATTTCCAAATAACGTACTACCTTATTACCTAAATTTACGAACAATTACCGTTAAAATGTTTTATTGCATAAATCAATTAAATTAACAAATTATAATGGTTTCTACTATTCCTTCAATTGGATTTTATTCCAATTTTTCAAGAATTTATTATATTTACCTATGCAACACTTAATTTCCAACATTCGCTCCAATATACATTATAAGATTTCATTTCTTTTTACATTAAATTACAAAAATCAATTTAAATCAACATATTTAAATGGTCGAAATTCACGGGTCGTTACACTCTCCCCCACTCAAAACTTTTCGTCCCCGAAAAGGAAAAAAAGAAAAGGTGGATTAAATAAACAATACGTCTTATTCAAAATGATAATCTCATAACCAAATAATTTACAAAATTTATTACTTTAAATAAATATACCCATTTATAACCCTTATATCTTTTTTTTATAAAGTTTGGAAACATTTCAAAATAATTTCTAAGTCCAAAATTTTACGGAAAATTTCGGTAGAGTCTCCTTTGTACGGAGAGGCTCGGGAGAAATATTAATATCAAAATATACAATATATAACATATAATATCCAAAATTTAATATCCCAACACGGGAAAAACAAAATAATAGCGCTATAAACCGTAATCCGAAAACGTACCTATTTGTCGGGCACTTAACGCTTATTTATGGAACCAAAAGCAGTAGCAATTGCTTCCATAACCTGCATTTTACTTATATAATCTAAAAGGGTTAACAATTATATAAGATGAAATATTTAAGGTTGTTTCAATCACAACAACAATCAATACACAAACACTTGCAACAAGGCATACAACCATAAAATCAATCATTCATTCATATCAAACAAAACAAATAGTTGTTCAGGTTCATAACTTTAAATTGTACAGAATGAAGAATAAACTACTAAGTGTACCCTTCACTCAGCAGTCTTAGGTGAAACTAAATAGATTATTCCTACATCCAAACAATATTAAAGTATCCTTGCCCAAACAACCATAATCCAAACAAACAATAAATTCAACAATAGATCAAGTTCATCATTATTAATTTCATTCCATATATTGTTGTTTAATTTCCTCTTTATTCATTTTTTATCCATTCAACCAAATTCCTTGGTAGGTAAATTTATTTCTTAAGTTTTATAGTCATTTTCCAGTATTCATCTTTTATTCTAAGGTAACTTCAACCTATTACTTAAGTTTATTATTATTTATATATAACATTTAAGTCCATAACAACTAGAACATCAATACTTATTAATTTCATTTATTCATTTTTAAATTAATTTACTTTGCATATTTATTCATTTACTTGATTTTATTTATTCATTTATTAATAATATTCATGTTCAATTTTAGTTACTTGGCATAACAGTTATACTTTAATTCTTATTAATAAAAGAAATTTACTGAATATTTCATTACATAATTTTACTTGTACAATTTACTATACATTTTCTTATTAAACATTTTCAACTTTTATAAATTTTTTGGTAACTTATATTTATGCTTTTAAAGAATGAAATTGAAAGTTTTACAAGTTTTCTCATTTCCTTTAATTCATAGGTTACAATTTCAACGTTCATCTAATACCATTTATAACCTAGCATTTAAATCTCTTATTTCCTTTAGAGGTTTCAATTTATTCATTAACTACGTTCCAATTCACTTCAGTAATTAGGACTATTTATTAATGGAAACTTAAGAATTAAATACCAGGTTTTATTCAAAAATCATTTTAAAATAATAGATAATATATATACTTATAATTTATATATCCAATTATATTTAAAATAATTTAAAATAAAATAATCTTGTAGTAAAACTACTACAGTGGCCTTTCCACTTTGAAACTCGAAAATGAATGTCGATGATGCGGCCGCCATCACCGAAATTATTTTCCAGCGACAAAGAGGGGAGTACAACTTATTTCTTTGCGGAATTTCTTTTAAAACATTTCTTTCAAATTCTATTGAAATATTTATATCAGAAAATACTTCTAACAATATTATTATTATATTCCAAAATCAATTGAAAGAAATCTTCAAAAACCCCGAAACTTAAGCTTTAAATTTCCAGTTTTCATTTATTTTATTTTCAACTTAGTTTCAACTATTATTTATATTTTCATTACCTAACACCCAATCTATAGCAACCAAATATATATCTTTATAAAATATTTTTATATATAGAAAATATAATAGGCAAAGTTATTTCATTCACCTATATTAAAACAAATATTATGTCGGTCTATCCTATTAAGTGTTTAGAAATCCCTATTGATGTCATAGCGTCCCATGCACCAACCAGAATTTATAAATACAAAACGGAACCGATTAACACAATATTAAAACCTTTTTATAACACTAACAAATACGCTCTCTCATATATATACACTCAGCGACTCCCATAGGGTATTACTACCCTATTAGTAAAGAGTCAAACCCCACTAGGCTAAGGTTTATCGCTAAACCAAAGCTCTGATACCAGATGTAACGCCCCACCTTTTTGTATGCTTAGGCAGACACACATGTCGACTTAAACCATACAGAAGGGTGGATTGTTATGGGGTAAATAAGAAAAAGTGGAGAAATAAAAGAAACAAAATAGAATCTTGTAGTGGAACGATAAAATATAATAATCAAATAACAGTTCATGAAGCTATTTTACAAAACATTTGATTATACATATACAATACATATAAGAGTTACACATACTAGAGAATGATAATTATGCAGCGGAATACAATGGTGTAGTGGAATATATAACAAATAGTAATAATAATTCTTCGTCTTTGTGATGACCCGCCCTTCACGACCCTCGAAAATCGACACAAAATACTCAACAGTATAATATGCCGACGATCGAATGCCGGAAAGACATATTGTAGAAGAATAAGAAAGTAGATAGAAGAAGAAAGAACTAAACAAAATCAGAACCTCACAGTCGCAGCGGATAAAATATAATATATAGAACAGATCTTTACACAAAATGAAACTATATCTGTTTATATACAATACATCATCATCAGAGTATATCAATACAATCATCAATATCCAGTCAATCAGTCAATACAACAATCACAGCAGCGGAATAATACAAGTACGAGAAATACGTCTCGAACTCCAGCTCCTCTCCTGAGCTCCATAGCAACCTATCCTGTAAAATACTCGGTCTGACCCGAGCATTATAATAAAATAACACCCGAGTCAGTCTGGAATACCAGCGCATCATAAATACATCCAAACTGATTATTAAAGTTCAAAAATCCTTTGAAACAAAAGCATCTCGTAAGACCACGCCACAAATAAATATGTCGGGTTTTTACCTTACGATAGCTAAAACACTTTTATATTAAAAATCCTCTGATATTATAATAGTGTCTATAGAAAGTAAAATAGAATCTTGTAACGACCCGTATTTTTCACGGATCGAAAAGTTCGTCAAATCTGGAATTTTTGCATTTTTAAGTCATTTCAGATTTTTTGGGGAAATTTGTCTAAGTCCTAGGTCGTACGCGACCTAAGGGTTGTTGGCAACTTAGAGGAGGTCTGCGACTTAAGAAATGTTGTGAGCGACCTAAGTTTTGTTAAGTGTTAGGTCGGCTGGGAAAGTTAGCGACCTAGTAGTTGCCGAGTTAGCGACCTAGTAGTTGCCGAGTTAGCGACCTAGTGGTTCTGAGTTAGCGACCTAGTGGTTCCGTGTTAGCGACCTAAGGAGTTAGCTTGTTAGCGACCTAAGGAGTTAGCTTGTTAGCGACCTAAGGAGTTAGCTTGTTAGCGACCTAAGGAGTTAGCTTGTTAGCGACCTAAGGAGTTTGGCTATGTGTTAGGTCGTAACACTGTTAGGTCGTATGTTGTGTTAGGTCGCGTAGGTTGCTAAGTTGTTAGGTCGCTAGGATAGTTCAAGTGTTAGGTCGCGTGTTGTTTTAGGTCGACTTGTGTTAGGTCGCAACCCAACTGAGTCTTAGGTAGTTAGGTCGTTAGGTTGTTAGGTCGCTGGGTTTCCTAAGTGTTAGGTCGCTGAGGAGTTAAGTCGTGCATCTGTTAGGTCGCGTAGATTGCTAAGCTGTTAGGTCGCTAGAATAGTTTGTGTTAGGTCGCGTAGATCTATCTGTTAGGTCGGAGAAGCTTAGGTCGGAGAGTCTTAGGTCGGAAACGACCTAGGGAGATAGCCAGATTTCGACTTAAGGACAGATTTCAGCTATAAATAGGAGGGGTTGTTCTCACTTTTTGGGATCCGGATTTTTGAAGCGACGAAGTGCTGCCATTTTGAGAGCTCGACTTCTACACTTCTTCACTTCTTTTCTCCACTTTAATCTAGTGCTTCCATCCATCCAAATCGAAGATCGAGATTGAAGATTCAAAAGCTTGGATTGAAGATCTTCATCTTTTCAAGAGAGATTTCTTCATTTGAAGCGGATTTGTGATAGATCTAGCTTCATCCTTCGCTGTCCAGATCTGAAGTGTGTTGATTTGAGGTTGTTTAGGTGATTTGGTGAGTGGTGATTATCTCTCACACGGATCCAAAGGAGTATATCGGATTGTTGGCTTGTTTTGGTGTTAAAATAGAGATTTCCATGCATTTTCTTCATCCTATGTGTAGATCCATATAGATCCATTGTTCATGATGATGTTACATCCATTTTATCATATGTTAACCTATGCAAGTTCATTCTTCAAATTTGTAGAGATATAATCCATGTTTTCATGCTTATTGGACTTTCAACTCTTTAATTACGAAAATGCCATTATTGTTATAATTGTCTACTTAGATCATATTTGAATGCTTGATTGCTTGGATTGATGTTTGATTTGATTGCTTATTATGAACTAGATGATTGATGATTAGATTTAGATCGAAGATGATTCAAAAGCTAAGGGAAAGGCTCTTGAATTGGAAAAGCTGCTCGTGGCATATGTAGCGGGATGATGAAGCTCTTATGCATAGATTCGATGATGCGATGATGAGATGAGGCTTTGCGAGGATGTAATGAAGCGAGGCATCATATGATGAAGACTTGGTCTAATCCAGACGGGATCATTCCAAGCATGTTGATAACTCGGTGATATGATTCGAGTTGAAGATAATGAATGGATATGAGGATAGTCGTCGAGGAGGATGACCAGGAGGCTTGGATAGCATCGTTGTTGAAGGTTCTAGCATGCTCTAAGCAAGAGTACGTTTGGGCAGATTCGATAGTCCCAACGGCCAACTGTTGATGGTCGAGTACTCTGGGCAGATTCGATAGTCCTAGGCACGGGCTGCGACGACGTGCGGGAGTTATGTCTAGAACCGGGGTTTCCATTAGCCCTTGACGGACGGCTGAAAGAATGTGCCGGTCATTCAATTAACGGTGATATCGAAGCAATGATAACAGTGATAGCCAGAGTCATGGATGTTTGGTTGTATCGTCATTCGGACTCAAGAGCGGTATTTTCTGGGTGCTTATCTGATTTAGGCCTTGGTACTTGGAAAACATCGCCCTTGACTCGAGTGATAGTAGCTTTACTTTAAATTGTATGCTCTGCTATGTTTGCTTCTGCTTAGTGTGTGTCTGGGGGCTATCACTGTAGAATGAGGTTGGAGTGGGAGGGTTGTATTCCTATTCCTTTTCCTTTATGCTCTTTTGGTATGTTGTTAGTTAATTTACTGCTCACTAAGACTGTTGTCTGACTCAAGGCTTTATGTTTTAATTCTTATTGCCTTGGGCTGTTCGTCCATTTTGGGACGGGCAGACTAGGTAGCAGGTGACAGGTGCTGTTCTCTTCTCACGATGCTGATATCGAAGACGAGCTAGAGGGTTGCATATTATTTTCTTATATGTACTGGATATTCCGCTGTTTTGTATTCTCTGAGAGATTTGTAGTGAGGCTGGATGTATTGACTATGTGGATGCTTGTATTCAACTATTATGAAGTTTTATATGATGTCATTTTGTTCTGTAAAGCTTCACTATACATATGTTCTATTGTATTTTGTCCATGCGCTGTGAGTAATACGATAGATCCTGTTGTTTTAATCTTGTCTTGACAATCGTCCATGGTCGCCTGGCACACTTTACAGCGCTCTATCTCTAGATTCGGTGCAGGGGTCATGGGCGGTCGTCACATTTGGTATCAGAGCATTGGTTAATCGATTTTACCCAACGCTCGCTGTCGTAACTACGTATGAGAGACGTAATTGTATTGTGATGGATGATTACTATATATAATATAGTAGCTTAGTAGAGTTTGAGTCCTTTATGCAGTTGTTTCTCTAGATGTTCTAATCATTCCTTTTTATAGATATTGAGAATGAGTCGAAGAGGGAGACCAGCTGCTAGGGGAGGTCGTGCTACTGAAGAGACTGCTGATTATGCAGCCATGTTCGAAGCTATGATGACTTCGATCATGAGAAGGATACCAGTTCCGGGGGCGGCAGTTGATGTTGGAGTTCAAGTCCAAACTCCGAAACCAGTGGATTTTGCTAAGCTGTGCAAGGATTATACTGCTCTTGGAGGGAAGGTTTTCTTGGGAACAGAATCTACCATTGAGGTCCAGAGGTGGATAGATGCTTGTAGAAGGATCTTTGGTGATTTGGGAATTGATGATGCAACTAAGAGGAAGTTGGCATCAAGGCAGCTTCAAGGGAGAGCTTCTGATTGGTGGAACTCTATTACCATCAATACTGCGGAGGAAGAGATTACTTGGGAACAATTCCAAGCTAGATTTGAAGCTAAGTTCATTTCTACAGCTCAGAAGTCTGTTCTGTTCAAGAAGTTTGTGGAGCTCAAGCAGGGAGGGAGATCTGTTCTTGAGTATGTTTCTGAGTTTGAAGCTTTGTCCAAGTATGCTCGGTCATATATTGAGTCTGCTTACCAGAAGAATGAGAAGTTCGTGACTGGTTTGGATAGTTATCTTGGGAGACAGTTGGTGGATCATTTGGACGATTCATTTGAGAAGCTTGTGGAGAAGGCTCTTAGGCATGAGAGTCTGTTTCCTAAGGAAGGACCTGTTGTTGCTGCTACCAAGGGAGAATCTAAACCACAGCAGGGTGGAAACCAGAAGAGGAAGCAGCAGCAGCAGAAGGGTAAGGATGGCCAGAAGAAGCCGAAAGGCGAGGTGACTTGCTACAATTGTCAGCAGAAGGGCCATTTCTCCAAGGATTGTAAGAATCCGAAGGCACCGATGAAGTGTCACAACTGTGACAAGCCGGGACATTTCAGGAAGAATTGTCCAGAACCAAGGAAGGACAGGCAGATTGTGCAAGCCTATGCTTTGGGGGCTGTTCCGTCGTCTTCGAAAGCTCCTACTGCTGAAGAAAAGGGAAAGAGTGTGGTTGTTCAAGGTACTCTTTTCCTATGTGGTGTTCCAGTTAGAGTTCTGTTTGATACTGGAGCGTCGCATTCATTTGTTTGTAATGAACTAGTAGGCCGGTTAGGTTTGAAGCCGGATATTGTTGATAGGCCATTGGTTGTGACTAATCCAGTTGGGGGTTCGTCTTGTTTGTGTATGTTATGCCGTGGTCTAGTTGTGTCGAGTCATGGTTGCTCTTTTGTTTGTGATTGCTTTGTTCTGAACTTTGCGGGGTTCGGAATTATTTTGGGTATGGACTGGCTTAGGAAGTATGCGGCTAAGGTTGATTGCGAAAGGTTGGAAGTGACAGTCGAGAATGTGGAAGGGCGAAAGATTGTGATACGATGTAAGCATGAAGAAGGCGTCTTCATGAGCTTCATGTATTCGCTAGTTGTTCCACGGGATGGACTGTCATCAGTGCCGATCGCTAATGGATTCGAGGATGTCTTTGACGAAGTCAAAGGGTTGCCGCCGCATAGAGAGATCGAGTTTCGAATAGATCTAGTTGAAGGAGCCAGACCTGTTGTGATGCCTCTTAGGCGGATGGCGCCTAGGGAACAGCAGGAGTTGAGGGTGCAAGTTGATGACCTTTTACAGAAAGGATTCATTCGGCGTAGTGTGTCCGAGTGGGGTGCACCAGTTGTGTTTGCAACCAAGGCAGATGGGTCGTTGAGATTGTGCGTCGATTATCGTGAGCTGAATAAGGTGACTAAGAAGAACAAGTATCCATTGCCAAGAATAGATGACTTGTTTGATCAGCTTCACGAAGCCAAGGTGTTTTCTCAGATGGATTTGGCAACGGGATTTCACCAGTTGAGAGTGGCTAAGGATAGTGTGCCGAAGACTGCTTTTAGGACACCATCCGGTTTCTTTGAGTGGCTGGTAATGCCGTTTGGATTGACTAACGCGCCAGCATATTTTGTGGATCTTATGAATAGAGTGTTCAGAGATCAGTTGAACAAGTTCGTACTTGTGTTCGTGGATGATATTCTGATTTATTCCAGAACGGAGGAAGAGCACAAGACGCACTTGCGTATTGTTTTGGAGATCTTACGGAAACATCAGCTGAAGGCTAAGTTTTCGAAGTGTCACTTCTGGAAGAGTGAAGTGAGGTTCTTAGGCCATGTGATTTCTGGAAATGGAATAGCGGTTGATCCCGCTAAGGTGGCAGCAATCCAGGATTGGGTTAGACCTAAGAATGCATCTGATGTGAGAAGTTTTCTTGGATTAGCAGGATATTATCGACGGTTTATTAAAGACTTCTCCAAGATAGCTGCACCGTTAACAGGATTGACGAAGAAGAACCAAGTGTTCTGTTGGGATGCTAAGTGTGAGCAAGCTTTCGGAATCCTGAAAGAGAGATTGACGAGTGCTCCTGTTTTGACTATTCCAAGTGGGAATGATGAGATGGTGGTTTACACCGACGCGTGTGGTACTGGACTTGGGGCAGTGCTGATGCAGAAGGATAAAGTTGTTGCGTATGCCAGTCGACAACTGAAGCCGCATGAAAGGAATTACCCAACTCATGATTTGGAGTTAGCGGCGATTGTATTTGCTCTGAAGATGTGGAGGCATTATCTGTTGGGAGTTCGATTTGAGTTGTTTACGGATCATAAGTCGTTGAAGTATCTTTTCTCCCAGAAGGATTTGAATCTTCGGCAGCAACGTTGGCTAGAGTTTTTAGCATCATATGATTTTGGTATAGCTTATACTCCGGGAAAAGGTAACGCAGTGGCTGATGCGTTAAGTCGAAGACATGCGGGATTGGGAGCCATGTTTTCTGAATGGAAGAGTCTCGAGTATTTAGCTGGATTTGACTTCAGGCCTAGATGCGAATTGGAACCTGAAATGTTGGCAAACTTATCGATAAGACCGACTCTTGTGGAAAGGATTGGCGAGAGTCAAAAGCGAGATGATAAGCTTGTCAAGATTATCCGTGAATTGGAATCTGGATTGGAGCCAGAAAAGGATAAAGGATTCGAGGTCGATAGAGAAGGTTGGCTTCGAAAGCAAGGACGACTAGTGGTTCCCGATATAGATGAATTGAGGAGTGAAGTTCTGAAGGAAAGTCATCACTCGAAGTTGACAATTCATCCAGGTGGAAATAAGATGTATCGGGATATGAAGAGAACCTACTACTGGGAAGGCATGAAGAAGGATGTTGGAGATTTCATTTCCAAGTGTATGAACTGTCAGTTGGTAAAGGCTGAACAGAAGAAGCCAAGTGGATTGCTTCAACCCTTAGAAGTTCCTACATGGAAGTGGGAACAAGTGTCGATGGATTTTATTGATGGATTGCCTAGAACCAGAACGGGAAATGAAGGGATTTGGGTCATTGTGGATCGTCTGACTAAGAGTGCACGATTCATTCCTGTTCGATCGACTAGGACTGCATCAAAGTTGGCTGAGTTGTATGTGAAGTGGATAGTTCGATTCCATGGTATTCCGAAGAGTATAGTGAGCGATCGAGATCCATTGTTCACTAGTGGATTTTGGAAGAGCTTCCAGGAAGTTTTGGGAACCGAGTTGTGTTTGAGTACAGCTTATCACCCTCAGACAGATGGTCAGACCGAGAGAGTCAACCGAGTTTTGGAAGATCTTCTTAGAGCATGTGTTTTGGACTTCGGAGGATCATGGGAAGATCACCTTCATTTGGTGGAGTTTGCGTACAACAACAGTTACCAGTCAAGTATTGGTATGGCACCATATGAGGCATTGTATGGAAGACCGTGTAACTCTCCGACATGTTGGTTGGAAACTGGGGAAAAGCTGATACTTGGGCCAGAGATGATTCGACAGACTTCGGATTGCATAGAGATCATTCGGCAACGAATGAAGGCAGCCCAAGACCGTCAGAAGAGTTATGCTGATAAGCGTCGAAAGGATTTGGAGTTCGACGTGGGAGATATGGTTTTTGTGAAGATTTCTCCACTGAAGAATGTTATTCGATTCGGGAAGAAAGGAAAATTGACCCCGAGATTTGTTGGACCATTCCCGATCATCGAGCGAATTGGAAAGCTCGCCTACAGATTGGAGTTACCGGAGAAGATGTCGGGTGTGCACAATGTTTTTCATGTATCGTATCTACGGAAGTATGTGCACGACTCGAGAACGGTGGTTTCTGCTGATAGCTGTGAAGACTTAGAAGTTGATCCAGTTGATAGAAGACCTCGTAAGCCACTTCGTGTTGTGGAAACCGACACGAAACAACTTAGGAGGAAGGTAGTTAAGTTGCTCAAGATACAATGGAGTGATGATGATAACGACTGTACGTGGGAGGTGGAAGAGAGGATGAAAGCAGCTCATCCTGAACTCTTCAAGGTATGGCCCTAAGGTGTCGTGTCATCTCACGATATTGTAACTTGTTCTAATTTTAGAATTCTGTACGCTAAGTTAGAATTGGATGCATGGTTTGTTGATTGCTATGGATGGTAGGCGTACAGAATAGTCTTTGATTGCTTTGTTTGCTTGGAATTTCGGGGGCGAAATTCCTAAGGGGGAGAGAATGTAACGACCCGTATTTTTCACGGATCGAAAAGTTCGTCAAATCTGGAATTTTTGCATTTTTAAGTCATTTCAGATTTTTTGGGGAAATTTGTCTAAGTCCTAGGTCGTACGCGACCTAAGGGTTGTTGGCAACTTAGAGGAGGTCTGCGACTTAAGAAATGTTGTGAGCGACCTAAGTTTTGTTAAGTGTTAGGTCGGCTGGGAAAGTTAGCGACCTAGTAGTTGCCGAGTTAGCGACCTAGTAGTTGCCGAGTTAGCGACCTAGTGGTTCTGAGTTAGCGACCTAGTGGTTCCGTGTTAGCGACCTAAGGAGTTAGCTTGTTAGCGACCTAAGGAGTTAGCTTGTTAGCGACCTAAGGAGTTAGCTTGTTAGCGACCTAAGGAGTTAGCTTGTTAGCGACCTAAGGAGTTTGGCTATGTGTTAGGTCGTAACACTGTTAGGTCGTATGTTGTGTTAGGTCGCGTAGGTTGCTAAGTTGTTAGGTCGCTAGGATAGTTCAAGTGTTAGGTCGCGTGTTGTTTTAGGTCGACTTGTGTTAGGTCGCAACCCAACTGAGTCTTAGGTAGTTAGGTCGTTAGGTTGTTAGGTCGCTGGGTTTCCTAAGTGTTAGGTCGCTGAGGAGTTAAGTCGTGCATCTGTTAGGTCGCGTAGATTGCTAAGCTGTTAGGTCGCTAGAATAGTTTGTGTTAGGTCGCGTAGATCTATCTGTTAGGTCGGAGAAGCTTAGGTCGGAGAGTCTTAGGTCGGAAACGACCTAGGGAGATAGCCAGATTTCGACTTAAGGACAGATTTCAGCTATAAATAGGAGGGGTTGTTCTCACTTTTTGGGATCCGGATTTTTGAAGCGACGAAGTGCTGCCATTTTGAGAGCTCGACTTCTACACTTCTTCACTTCTTTTCTCCACTTTAATCTAGTGCTTCCATCCATCCAAATCGAAGATCGAGATTGAAGATTCAAAAGCTTGGATTGAAGATCTTCATCTTTTCAAGAGAGATTTCTTCATTTGAAGCGGATTTGTGATAGATCTAGCTTCATCCTTCGCTGTCCAGATCTGAAGTGTGTTGATTTGAGGTTGTTTAGGTGATTTGGTGAGTGGTGATTATCTCTCACACGGATCCAAAGGAGTATATCGGATTGTTGGCTTGTTTTGGTGTTAAAATAGAGATTTCCATGCATTTTCTTCATCCTATGTGTAGATCCATATAGATCCATTGTTCATGATGATGTTACATCCATTTTATCATATGTTAACCTATGCAAGTTCATTCTTCAAATTTGTAGAGATATAATCCATGTTTTCATGCTTATTGGACTTTCAACTCTTTAATTACGAAAATGCCATTATTGTTATAATTGTCTACTTAGATCATATTTGAATGCTTGATTGCTTGGATTGATGTTTGATTTGATTGCTTATTATGAACTAGATGATTGATGATTAGATTTAGATCGAAGATGATTCAAAAGCTAAGGGAAAGGCTCTTGAATTGGAAAAGCTGCTCGTGGCATATGTAGCGGGATGATGAAGCTCTTATGCATAGATTCGATGATGCGATGATGAGATGAGGCTTTGCGAGGATGTAATGAAGCGAGGCATCATATGATGAAGACTTGGTCTAATCCAGACGGGATCATTCCAAGCATGTTGATAACTCGGTGATATGATTCGAGTTGAAGATAATGAATGGATATGAGGATAGTCGTCGAGGAGGATGACCAGGAGGCTTGGATAGCATCGTTGTTGAAGGTTCTAGCATGCTCTAAGCAAGAGTACGTTTGGGCAGATTCGATAGTCCCAACGGCCAACTGTTGATGGTCGAGTACTCTGGGCAGATTCGATAGTCCTAGGCACGGGCTGCGACGACGTGCGGGAGTTATGTCTAGAACCGGGGTTTCCATTAGCCCTTGACGGACGGCTGAAAGAATGTGCCGGTCATTCAATTAACGGTGATATCGAAGCAATGATAACAGTGATAGCCAGAGTCATGGATGTTTGGTTGTATCGTCATTCGGACTCAAGAGCGGTATTTTCTGGGTGCTTATCTGATTTAGGCCTTGGTACTTGGAAAACATCGCCCTTGACTCGAGTGATAGTAGCTTTACTTTAAATTGTATGCTCTGCTATGTTTGCTTCTGCTTAGTGTGTGTCTGGGGGCTATCACTGTAGAATGAGGTTGGAGTGGGAGGGTTGTATTCCTATTCCTTTTCCTTTATGCTCTTTTGGTATGTTGTTAGTTAATTTACTGCTCACTAAGACTGTTGTCTGACTCAAGGCTTTATGTTTTAATTCTTATTGCCTTGGGCTGTTCGTCCATTTTGGGACGGGCAGACTAGGTAGCAGGTGACAGGTGCTGTTCTCTTCTCACGATGCTGATATCGAAGACGAGCTAGAGGGTTGCATATTATTTTCTTATATGTACTGGATATTCCGCTGTTTTGTATTCTCTGAGAGATTTGTAGTGAGGCTGGATGTATTGACTATGTGGATGCTTGTATTCAACTATTATGAAGTTTTATATGATGTCATTTTGTTCTGTAAAGCTTCACTATACATATGTTCTATTGTATTTTGTCCATGCGCTGTGAGTAATACGATAGATCCTGTTGTTTTAATCTTGTCTTGACAATCGTCCATGGTCGCCTGGCACACTTTACAGCGCTCTATCTCTAGATTCGGTGCAGGGGTCATGGGCGGTCGTCACAAATCTAGCTGAAATGCTTGCATCTCACATTTCAACAATAGTTGGGCACAATCAAAACCGTACAGGCTCGTAGGGAGAATGGATTTCCAACGAATGACTAGGCACTGGGGTACCACCTGTCACAGTACGTGGCCTAGATCACAGTACCGAGGAGTACGCCCGCTCCCCTGCAACACAAAGCCGGAATCATCCCTTACTGGATAATTCCAAGTAAAATCACCCCACGGTTGGGATCAGCAAACCGCACCACTAAGCCGAAATAAAAGGGACGTCTAGACAGGGATGACCTTACTCTCAAGTGGGGGCTACCCACGAAGCCTTGCTGCATAACCCCTGATTTTCAGTCATTCCCGGTTGATGAGGCTTGAGGCTAAACGATACCTTTATAGCACATATCCCTTAGAATGCCCATCGTCTACCTGACGATGTCACGAAAGCATTCGTCCATACAAGTCTGTCCCGGGTCCGAACGGAACCGAAGGCACTACTCCTACTACATCCATTTTGGAAATATCCTCAGGATTAGTAGCGACTAGCCCTTGCACTTCACTGCTCCATCTTCGACTCCGAACACGTTACACGAAACGCACAAACCGGATCGAAGTGGTTTTCGAGTCTCCAGACCTAGAATCCCGGTATACGGAAACTCGATCCCGGTCTCTTCGAAACGATCGCGCATTTGGCCAATATTGATAGTCGGTGATTTAACTATCAATTAATGTTCACAAACATCCATACACATCCATCACACAATAAATAATCTCCATATTATTTATTTACTTCTAATATCTTTCAAAGATATATTTTCACATTTTCAAAACTCGTTTGAAAACAATTTTCCAAAACTCTTCCTTTACCAGGTAAATCCTTTACCCTTTATTCCCATCGGGAATAACCAAGTAAAAAACAATTTGCATTTAAAACAGTTAAAAATACTTTATACTGAAATATACTTTAAAATATGAAAATTACTTCTATTTATTTACTCAAAATATAAATTTAAAATATGCGAAGAAAACTAGTTATTAACACATAAACTTTGATTTAAAGATAAGGGTTTAGTTTAACTAAATTCAAAATAGCGTTATAAGAAGAAAAATGCTAATTTTAACAACTTAAGCTAAAACCAACTTTTAAATAAATCCATTTGTAAAATAATTGCTAATATACTCCCAAATTATTACGGTATTAAAAATTATTAATTTATTTCTTAAAAATAACGATTTCTTAAAAATACTTTTTAAAACGATTTAAAACTTAACCTTTAGTTAAATAAAATCTTTTTATAAACATTTACTTGGTTTTCCCAGGGAAACACTTTCCCGTTTCAAAACATTTCAAAGTACTCTTTCATATAAATCCACTGATTTATTTCAAGTCAATTTATGATTCCAACATAAATTCCAATTCCATATTTAACTATACTTCCTCCGAAGTTAAATCACAATTTTTCATTTCCGGAAATTTCATTTTTAAATATAGTTTAAACATTTTGGTGAATCTCCAATGGAAGCCAAATTTCAAATTCACTTAATTAAATTCCAATGAAATACGGCATTTCAAAACATTCTATTTTTCATTTGAACTTGTTAATTTATAGTCGGAAACTCCATTTTAACATATTTTTAATTTCTGGATAACATTAGTCGTTATTAAAATAAACACCGTTATTTTAAACAATTTAAAATTTCATAAATTTAATCTCCAGAAAATTTATATTTCATATTTATCGATTGATAAATTTTCCCACAATATTAAATCCCAATTTGACCCAATTTACATTTTTCTTTTCAAATCCGATTACAAATTTTATTCTTTGAAATTCTAAATTTAACAATTCATTTTATTTCGTAAAAACACAATTTATCCATTTATAATTAAATTCTGTGATTACAATTTATACCACAATGTCACAGAACAACTAAATTTCCAGATTTATCAATCACGTCATATAAACAGGTATCACTATCAATTATAAAATAATTGCTACATTGTGAGGAATCCAGTTGGATCCCTCCAACCTGTTTCTCCCTGCATCACAGATATTAGCACATCGCAATATAAATATCAATCCAGCCAGATAGCAGCAGTTAAAGTCAACCCATCATTCAGATATTCAAATATCAATTATTTATAATGTCTAGCATCTAGATGTGAGTGAGAATAACTCACTTTGAGTTTCGGCGGGCGTTCGAAATTTAAATTAAACCGGACGACGTCCGATTTAACCCAAATTCCTACTTGCCCGGAATGACTCCGGATCTGCACCATCTCGTAGTGCTCGTCTCTGCGATTCCATCACTTCCAGTTTCGTTAAATTCTGAATACGTATGAATGAGTTACATCATTTTAAACTTTTGATTTTAAATTTATAAAATTTTCAAAACAAATTTCTTTAAAAAACAATTACCAGAATAATCTCAGCCGCACCCCACTCACTCACGCGTTCCTCTCCTTCCCGTTATCCTTCACGCACGCTACAGGTAAAACGAACCCACTCCGCCCCGACTAGGGCTTGCCACCGCTCCCTCCGTGATTAACTAGGGTTCGATCCAACCTCACCAACCGACGCGTTTTCCCCCGCCGCGCCGTCACCTGGGACCGCGCGACATCCGGTCGCTTCTAGCAGCCGCACAACCTCCTCGAACGCAGCGCGTTCTCTGATGATCTGCCAACAAACCAAAACTCCAACTCCGATCTTAACCGTTGGTATAGTAGAGCTCCTCGAGCTCTTCGATTTTGCAGTTGGATGAATTTGAAATGGAAGCGTGGATAAGGGGAGATCGAGAGGGGAAAACGGACGCGTTTCAGCCATTGAATACGAACTGGAGGCGGCCACTAGATTAGATTTAGGGTTTAGAAAATATAGATGTATATATAATATTGTTTAATATTATTTAATTAATAAAATTTCTCGATTTAATCAGTTAATGCAAACGACCTCCAATTCTCACGTTCCGACAGGCTATCCTGGGGTTTTTCCACGTTCCGGACTCAATGGAACAGGTTTCGTAAGCTAATTTGATCGTATGCACGAGATACAGAATAAAACGATCAATTTAAAATTAAATCGGTTAAATCGATTTCGATGCGTTTCGAGTTGCCACGGTCACACGACAACTCCGATTGCTACGAAAATTAAAATCCGATAATAACTATCTATTACGGATCCAATAGAACTGGTTTCGTCGAATTCCGAGACTGTGCCCCGGAAGGCTATTTTAACTCGTCTATTAAATCGGGCGATTTTCAAAATTGACGAAAACGCTTAAAATTTCACTTTTAAAATTTTATTAACTTAACAATAAATCATATAAAATTTATAATCACATAAAAATCATTCTGGCTCATTCTAGACCAAAATCTGATTAAATTGCATTTTAATAATATTAAATTCATTTTTAAATTGATATAAAATCCCAAATATAAATTTATCAACTTTAAAATTCATCTAAAATTCCCACCACACTATTTACTCTCAATTAACTCAAAATAAATTTTAAACCCATTTTTATCACTATTTACATTCAGATTTACCCTTATCTCAATTTCGAATATTTAAATTATTATTTCCCCATAAATCAAATTCAACGGAATCACTAAAATTAAAATTATAGCTTATTTAATTGATTGCATCTAATTCCCTCCATTTCAAAATCAATTAAATATCCACGTTAAACATTTAAAATGAATTAAATGTTCAAATTCAATAGCTTAAAAATACGGGATGTTACAGTCTTCGTCCTCCAGAATTAAGGCCTTCAAATCCTGAAATGCTCAGGCTGACCCGAGCGAATTGAAAAGACAAAACACTCGAGTCAGAACTAAAAGATCTTATGTAAGTTAAATCAATGAAATAAGTATGAGTGTAAACGGCATCAGAGATGTTTACGGGGTTTGACATCTCCTATCCAGTGTCTAACGTGAGTGCAGTAACTTAAGAAATGTTCGGGATTCACATCTCTTAAGGATCCGTTAAACTATTTACTATATAGTAATATACGCTATATATAGTAGTGTCTAATCAGTAAAGTATAATCATATAGAAAATAGCGTTAAGGGGATGGTGAACCTTAACGCGGTCGGATCTTTAAACCAATATCGTAGTGGGTTCGATATGGTAGGTGACACGGCACACAAGGCAATGCCAGGGTAGATATACCAATTATGCATCCGGACTGGTGGTGATGCATAGCAGCCACTACTGCCGACCTCGAACAACACTCCCAAATCAAGGGTGGCCACCAAATCAATCACAAGTAATAGAATGGTATCGAAGAAGTGTGTCCGATCAGAGGTGCTACCTCCTTGGCCCGTCGATCGCTCCTATTTTAGCCACCTTATGCCAACTCACGGGAGTTGGGTCCACGTATATACCTTAGGATCATCGCCACCATCCTACTTCATTCTAGAATCTCCACCGCGTACACAGTTGTCAAAGTGGTTTTCGGTATCGATAGAGAGTATGTCCATAATCGATCCCGGTCTCTTTAACAACCAACTTTATTATAACACCGTGGTCATTTAAAAATATATATACTTTTAAAACACAATCATTGCCCTTTCAAAACATATTCTTTATTTCAAATAGTATATACTTAAAACCAAATTTTTTTTTTGCCATTTCAAAACATATCCTTTACTTCAAAATAGTATATACTGTAAACCAAAATATTATTACTATTTCAAACCCAAATTATCAATGTATTATTTCCATTTCAAAACCCAATTCAATAATATATCATTTCCATTTCCAAAACAATTCAATAATATCTCATTTAAATAAAACCAAATTTCCAATCACTAATCTTTCTCAAATTTAGATAACTTGAAATATTCTTTTAAATCATCTTAAACCCAAACCACATTTTGAAGTCATATTTCGAAATTTTCAATTTCAATAGGTTTCAAATCCATATATTCACAAAAAATTCTTAAATAAATTCTATTTCAAATAAATTCATTTTCCAAACCATATTACTTTCAAAGTTATAACAATTTCTAAAACCAATACTTTGAAAACAATAATACCTTAATTTCAATAAAACATTTCAATTTTGATATATTTCAAGACTTTAAATATTCCAAAATTCCCAACCAAATCTGAAAATCTTATATATACCTTAATTCAATTTACTCTTATTCAGTTTAGAAATATTTATTTAATAAATTCAATATCACTTAAAGCTCAAACTTGAAATATTCGTAAATCAAACTTAAAACATCATCAAATTTTACTTAGCTTAAATTTTAGAATTTAACCATATATAAAATAATATTTATATAATATCAAAATTAGTATATATATAAACCCTTATTTTCCAAAACCCATAGAAAATCACTTTAAAATATTTTATATATAGACCACGGTGCCTGTATAAAATTTTCTATCCTATGGTCAAGTGATACAGATATTTATCATTTCAATCCGTAATTTTAAAAATAAAAGTTTACGGTTATGTATCATTTCAAACCGCAATCCCGAATGGGATGAAAATGCATAATAACTTGCAGTTTATAAAAAATATAGCATTCATTCATCCAAATATCAATAAACAACCATTTATTACAATCATCATCCAATTTAAACAAAACATCAATATAAAGCGTATAAAATATAACAGGCATCAACGAATAGTTTATATTCAATAAAAATTAATAACTGTTTAACTGGCAGTTTATATGAAATAATAAATATATTTTTAGTCAAATTTTATGCAATAATAAAATTAAATAACAATTTAATTTAAATAAATGCTATCTAACTGAGATGATGATTAAATATATGCCCAAACAATCATAGATAAATTTTAAATCACATCAAAATTTAAATTAACAAACATAAGAAATCTTAGAAGTTGTGAGTGGGTTAAAACACTCACTGTAACGACCCGTATTTTACGGATCGAAACATCGTAAAACAGTTGACATTTGGTCGCATTGTTGGTAAGTCGTCTAGAGTCTTAAGTCCTAGGTCGTATGAAGGATTGGAGCGACTTAAGGAAAGTTGGCGACTTAAGAGATTTGGCGAGTTAACGACCTAAGGGGTAGGTCGGCAACGACCTAAGGAAGCTGGGGTAGCAGTGAGCGACCTAAAGAGGTTAAGTCGTAGACGACTTGGGAGTAGGTCGTATGATAAGTTAGGTCGTATAGGAGATAGGTCGGGTAGTGGTTTAGGTCGTGGAATAGGTTAGGTCGAGTGAGCGACCTAGGAGATCGCAGCGACCTAAGAAAGCTAGTGAGTAGCGACCTATAGGAGATAGCGACCTAAGGAATGAAGCAGCAGGAAGTTTGCGACCTAGTGGTAAGCGACCTAGTGGTTAGCGAGTTAGAGTAGTTAGGTCGTAGACGACTTAAGGAGTTAAGTCGTAAGTTTCTGTGTTGAGTTAGGTCGTAGACGACATAAGTTAGTTAGGTCGCATATGTATTATGTCGCAGGTGTGTTAGGTCGTAAGTCGCATAGTTATTAAGTCGTAGGTCGAAAGTGTTAACTCGGCATGTGTTAAATCGCGCATGAGTTAGGTCGCGCCTGCGTTAGGTCGGAGACCCTGTTAAGTCGCGCATATAAGTTAAGTCGTAAGTCGTAGACAGGTGGGTCTGGTAGGTCGTGAGTGCGCATGGGCTTAGGTCGTTAGATCGTAGGATGTGGAGTTTCGATGGGTCGTAGGTCGCGTGATCTCTTTAGGTCGTGGACGACCTAAAAGTGGACAACCTAGGGATATTTCAACCTATAAATATAGGAGTTTTTCTTCATTTTTGGGATCCGGATTTCGAAGCGACGAAGTGCTGCCATTTTGAGAGCTCGACTTCTACGCTTCTTCACTTCTGTTCTCCACTTTAATCTTGTGCTTCCATCCATCCAAATCGAAGATCAAATTGAAGATTCAAGAGCTTAGATTGAAGATCTTCATCCATCGAAGAGAGATTTCATCGTTTGAAGAGGATTGGTGATAGATCGAGTTAGATCCTTCGCTGTCTAGATCTGAAGTGTGTTGCTTTTAAGGTGTTTAGGTGATTTGGTGAGTGGTGATTATCTCTCACACGGATCCAAAGGAGTATATCGGATCGTTGGCTTGATTTGGTGTTAAAGTAGAGATTTCCATGCATTTTCCTAATCATATGTGTAGATCCATATAGATCCATTGTCCATGATGATTTGATATCCATTTTACTACATGTTAACTTATGCAAGTTCATTCATCAAGATTATAGAGACATTGCTCATGTTTTCATGCTTGTTAGACTTTTGACTCTTTAATTACGAAATTGCCATTGTTGTTATAATTGTCTATTTAGATCATATTTGAATGCTTGTTTACTTGGATTAATGTTTGACTTGATTGATTGCTATGAATTAGATGATTGATGATTTGATTTAGACCGAAGATGATTCAAAAGCTAAGAGGAAGGCTCTTGGATTGGGAAAGCTGCTTGTGGCATATGTAGTGGATGTGGAAGCTCATATGGATAGATTGGATGATGATGTTGAAATGAGGCTTTGCGAGGATGTGATGAAGCGAAGCATGATATGAGATAGTCTTGGATTAATCCAGACGGGATCAATCCAAGCATGTTGATAACTCGGTGATATGGTTCGAGTTTGAGGATAATGGTTTGCTCGAGAGGCGCTTGAGCTAGTATGGAAATAGTCGTCGAGGAGGATGACTAGAAGGCTGAGATCTCATCATTGTTGAAGGTTCTAGCATGCTCAAAGCAAGAGTACGTTGGGCAGATTCGATAGTCCATGAAGGCTACTGATTGGTAGTCAAGTACTCTGGGAAGATTCGATAGTCCTAGGCACGGGTCACGATGACGTGCGGAGTTATGTCTAGAACCGAGGTTTCCGTTAGCCCTTGACGGACGGATGAAAGAATGAGCCGGTCATTCAATTAACGATGATATCGAAGCAACGATAACAGTGATAGCCAGAGTCATGGATGTTTGGTTGTATCGTCATTCGGTCTCAAGAGCAGTGTTTTCTAGGTGCTTATCTGATCTTGGTTTAGGCCTTGGGGGTTTGTGCTTGGAAAACATCGCCCTTGACTCGAGTGATAATTGCTTTACTTTAAATTGTATGCTCTGCTATGTTTGCTTCTGCTTAGTGTGTGTCTGGGGGCTATCACTGTAGAAAGAGGTGGAGTGGGAGGGTTGTATTCCTATCTGTGTAGTTAATGCCCCGCTATTACCCCGCTATAACCCTGCTATATCTCATAGCAGATTTCTACCGCTACGATTTTTTCATATAGCCCCAAATATAGCCTTTCCGCTTTACACCACGCTATATCCCGTTATTCCCGCTATATTCCTCTATTTCCGCTATATCTTCTTTAAAAAAATGAATTGAAAAATGAAATTTATACATTATAAAATTTATGAAATTAATTTATTTAATTGAATTCTAGTGTATATTCAGAAAAAATAAAATACTCTAATATTCTACTAAATTCAATCATGTTATATAATGGTTTTATGTTTATCTATAGTATATTCGCACATGTTTTTATTTAAAATTATTAATGTATTAATAATAATTCAATTGTATGTTAATTTTTCATTTAATTACCATTTATATATTTGTAAAAACATTAAGTACGAGTTTTATATGCTATTTTAGAGTCATCCGCTATATCTCGCTATATCGTTGCTGTATCCCCGCTATGACTTTTTGCCCCTTCGCCGCATTGAATCTGCCGAGCGCTTTAACTACACAGATTCCTATTCCTTTTCCTTTATGCTCATTTGGTATGTTGTTAGTTAATTTACCGCTCACTAAGACTGTTGTCTGACTCAAGGCTTTATGTTTTAACTCTTATTGCCTTGGGCTGTTCGTCCATTTTGGGACGTGCAGACTAGGTAGCAGGTGACAGGTGCTGTTCTTGCTTCCCATGATGCTGATATCGAAGACGAGCTGGAGGCTTGCATACTATCTTCTTACTATATGTACTGGATGTTCCGCTGCTTTGTATATTCTTTGAGTGTTATGTAGTGAGGCTTGATGTATTGACTATTCAGATGTTTGTATTCAACTATTATGAAGTTTTATTGATGAGATTCTATTCTATGAAGCTTCACTATATATATATTCTATTGTATTTTGTCCTTGCGCTATGAGTAATACGATAGATTCTGTTGTTTAAATTTACCCTGGAAATCGTCCATGGTCGCCTGGCACACTTTAAAGCGCACTATCTCTAGGTTCGGTGCAGGGGTCATGGGCGGTCGTCACATTTGGTATCAGAGCCTTGGTTAATCGATTTTACCCAACGCTCGCTGACGTAACTATGTATGGGAGACGTAATTGTATTTTGATGGATGATTACTATATATAATATAGTAGCTTAGAAGTAAGTGAGTCCTTTATGCAGTTGTTTCTCAAGATGTTCTGATCATTCCTTTTATCGATATCGAGAATGAGTCGAAGAGGGAGACCAGCTGCTAGGGAAGGCCGTGCTGCTGAGGGGACTGCTGATTATGCAGCTATGTTCGAAGCTATGATGACTTCGATCATGAGAAGGATACCAGTTCCGGGAACAGCAGTTGATGTTGGAATTCAAGTCCAAACTCCAAAACCGGTGGATTTCGCTAAGTTGTGTAAGGACTATACTGCTCTTGGAGGAAAGGTTTTCTTTGGAACAGAATCAACCATTGAGGTCCAGAGGTGGATAGATGCTTGTAGAAGGATCTTCGGTGATTTGGGAATTGAGGATGCAACTAAGAGGAAGTTAGCATCTAGACAGCTTCAAGGGAGAGCTTCTGATTGGTGGAACTCTATCACCATTAATAATCCGGAGGAAGAGATTACTTGGGAGCAATTCCAAACTAGATTTGAAGCTAAGTTCATTTCTACAGCTCAGAAGTCTGTTCTGTTCAAGAAGTTCATGGAGCTTAAGCAAGGAGGAAGACCAGTTCTTGAGTATGTTTCTGAGTTTGAAGCTTTGTCCAAGTATGTCCGGTCGTATATCGAATCTTCGTATCAGAAGAATGAGAAGTTTGTGATAGGCTTGGATAGTTATCTTGGGAGACATTTGGTGGATCATTTGGACGATTCATTTGAGAAGCTTGTGGAGAAAGCTCTCAGACATGAGAGTCTGTTTCCCAAAGAGGGATCTGTTGTTGCTGTAACCAGGGAAGAGTCTAAACCACAGCAGGGTGGAAACAAGAAGAGGAAGCAGCAGCAGCAGAAGGGTAAGGATGGCCAGAAGAAGTTGAAGGGCGAAGTGACATGCTACAATTGTCAGCAGAAGGGCCATTTCTCCAGGGATTGCAAGAATCTGAAGGTGCCGGTGAAGTGTCACAACTGTGACAAGCTGGGGCATGTTAAGAGGAATTGTCCAGAACCGAGGAAGGACAAGCAGATTGTGCAAGCTTATGCTTTGGGAGCTGTTTCATCATCTTCGAAAGCTCCTACCGCTGAAGAGAAAGGAAAGAGTGTGGTAGTTCAAGGTACTCTTTTCCTACGTGGTGTTCCAGTCAGAGTGTTGTTTGATACTGGGGCGTCGCATTCGTTTGTTTGTAATGAACTTGTAGGCCGGTTAGGTTTGGAACCGGATATTGTTGATAGGCCATTGGTTGTGACTAATCCAGTTGGGGGTTCGTCTTGTTTGTGTATGTTATGCCGTGGTCTGATTGTGTCGAGTCATGGTTGCTCTTTTGTTTGTGATTGTTTTGTTCTGAACTTTGCGGGGTTCGGAATTATTTTGGGTAAGGACTGGCGTAGGAAGTCTGTGGCAAAGGTTGATTGTGAAAGGTTGGAGGTGACAGTCGAGAATATGAAGGGGCGAAAGATTGTGATACGATGTAAGCATGAAGAAGGCGTCTTCATGAGCTTCATGTATTCGCTGGTTGTTCCACGGGATGGACTGTCATCTGTGCCAATCGCTAATGGATTTGAGGATGTCTTTGACGAGGTCAAAGGGTTACCGCCGCAGAGAGAGATCGAGTTTCGTATAGATCTAGTTGAAGGAGCCAGACCAGTTGTGATGCCTCTTAGGCGGATGGCGCCTAGGGAACAGCAGGAGTTGAGGGTGCAGGTTGATGACCTTTTACAGAAAGGATTCATTCGGCGTAGTGTGTCCGAATGGGGTGCACCAGTTGTGTTTGCAACCAAGGCAGATGGGTCATTGAGATTGTGTGTGGATTATCGTGAGCTGAATAAAGTGACTAAGAAGAACAAGTATCCATTGCCGAGGATAGATGACTTGTTTGATCAGCTTCATGAAGCTAAGGTGTTTTCTCAGATGGATTTGGCAACGGGATTTCACCAGTTGAGAGTGGCTAAGGATAGTGTGCCGAAGACTGCTTTTCGAACACCATCCGGTTTCTTTGAGTGGCTGGTAATGCCGTTTGGATTAACTAATGCGCCAGCATATTTTGTGGATCTTATGAATAGAGTGTTCAGAGATCAGTTGAGAAAGTTCGTACTTGTGTTCGTGGATGATATTCTGATTTATTCCAGAACTGAAGAAGAGCACAAGACGCACTTGTGTATTGTTTTGGAAATCTTACGAAAACATCAGCTGAAGGCTAAGTTTTCGAAGTGTCACTTCTGGAAGAGTGAAGTGAGGTTCTTAGGCCATGTTATCTTTGGAAATGGAATAGCGGTTGATCCCGCTAAAGTGGCAGCAATCCAGGATTGGGTTAGACCTAAGAATGCATCGGATGTGAGAAGTTTTCTTGGATTAGCAGGATATTATCGTCGATTTATCAAAGACTTCTCCAAGATAGCTGCACCGTTAACAGGATTGACGAAGAAGAACCAAGTGTTCAGATGGGATGCTAAGTGTGAGCAAGCTTTCGGAATCCTGAAAGAGCGATTGACAAGTGCTCCTGTTTTGACTATTCCAAGTGGGAATGATGAGATGGTGGTTTACACCGACGCATGTGGTACTGGACTTGGAGCAGTGCTGATGCAGAGGAGTAAAGTTGTTGCGTATGCAAGTCAACAACTGAAGCCGCATGAGAGGAATTATCCGACTCATGACTTGGAGTTAGCAGCGATTGTATTTGCTCTAAAGATGTGGAGACATTATCTATTGGGAGTTCGATTCGAGTTGTTTACAGATCATAAGTCATTGAAGTATCTTTTCTCCCAAAATGATTTGAATCTTCGGCAGCAACGATGGCTAGATTTTTTGGCATCATATGACTTTGGTATAGCTTATACTCCGGGAAAGGGTAACGCAGTAGCGGATGCGTTGAGTCGAAGACATGCAGGATTGGGAGTCATGTTTTCAGAATGGAAGAGTCTCGAGTATTTAGCTGGATTTGACTTCAGGCCCAGATGTGAATTGGAACCTGAGATGTTGGCAAACTTATCGATAAGACCGACTCTTGTGGAAAGGATTGGCGAGAGCCAAAAGCGAGACGATAAGCTTGTCAAGATTATCCATGAATTGGAATCTGGATTGGACCCAAAAAAGGATAAAGGATTCGAAGTCGATCGAGAGGGTTGGCTTCGGAAGCAAGGACGACTAGTTGTTCCCGATATAGATGAATTGAGGAGTAAAGTTCTGAAGGAAAGTCATCACTCGAAGTTGACCATTCATCCAGGTGGAAATAAGATGTATCGGGATATGAAGAGAACCTACTACTGGGAAGGTATGAAGAAGGATGTTGGAAATTTTATTTCCAAGTGCATGAACTGCCAATTGGTAAAAGCCGAACAGAAGAAGCCAAGTGGATTGCTACAGCCATTAGAAGTTCCTACGTGGAAGTGGGAGCAAGTATCGATGGATTTTATTGATGGGTTACCTAGAACAAGAGCGGGAAATGAAGGGATTTGGGTCATCGTAGATCGTATGACTAAGAGTGCCATATTCATTCCTGTTCGATCGACTAGGACTGCATCAAAGTTGGCTGAGTTGTATGTTAAGTGGATAGTTCGATTCCATGGTATTCCGAAGAGTATAGTGAGCGATCGAGACCCGTTGTTCACTAGTGGATTTTGGAAGAGCTTTCAGGAAGTTTTGGGAACCGAGTTATGTTTGAGTACATCTTATCACCCTCAAACAGATGGTCAGACCGAGAGAGTCAACCGAGTTTTGGAAGATCTCCTCAGAGCTTGTGTTTTAGATTTCGGAGGATCATGGGAAGATCACCTTCATTTGGTGGAATTTTCATATAACAACAGTTACCAGTCAAGCATTGGTATGGCACCATATGAGGCATTGTATGGAAGACCATGTAACTCTCCGACATGTTGGTTAGAGACCGGAGAAAAACTGATGCTTGGGCCAGAGATGATTTGACAGACTTCAGATTGTATAGAGATCATTCGGCAACGAATGAAGGCATCCCAAGACCGTCAGAAAAGTTATGTCGATAAGCGTCGTAAGGATTTGGAATTCGACGTAGGTGATATGGATTTTGTGAAGATTTCTCCACTAAAGAATGTAATTCGATTTGGGAAGAAAGGAAAGTTGACTCCGAGATTTGTTGGACCATTCCCGATCATTGAGCGAATTGGAAAGCTCGCCTACAGATTGGAGTTACCAGAGAAGATGTCGGGTGTGCACAATGTTTTTCATGTATCGTATCTACGAAAGTATGTGCACGACACGAATACAGTGGTTTCTACCGATAGCTATGAAGATTTCGAAGTTTATCCAGTCGATAGGAGACCTCGTAAGCCGCTTCGTATTGTGGAAACCGACACGAAACAGCTTAGGAGGAAGATAGTTAAGTTGCTCAAGATACAATGGAGTTATGATGATAACGACTGTACATGGGAGGTGGAAGAGAGGATGAAAGCAGATCATCCTGAACTCTTCAAGGTATGGCCCTAAGGTGTCGTGTCATCTAACGACATTGTAACTTGTTCTAAGTTTTAGAATTCTGCATGCTAAGCTAGAATTGGATGCATGGTTTGTTGATTGCTGTGGATGGTAGGCATGCAGAATAGTCTTTGATTGCTCTTGTTTGTTTGGAATTTCGGGGGCGAAATTCCTAAGGGGGAGAGAATGTAACGACCCGTATTTTACGGATCGAAACATCGTAAAACAGTTGACATTTGGTCGCATTGTTGGTAAGTCGTCTAGAGTCTTAAGTCCTAGGTCGTATGAAGGATTGGAGCGACTTAAGGAAAGTTGGCGACTTAAGAGATTTGGCGAGTTAACGACCTAAGGGGTAGGTCGGCGACGACCTAAGGAAGCTGGGGTAGCAGTGAGCGACCTAAAGAGGTTAAGTCATAGACGACTTGGGAGTAGGTCGTATGATAAGTTAGGTCGTATAGGAGATAGGTCGGGTAGTGGTTTAGGTCGTGGAATAGGTTAGGTCGAGTGAGCGACCTAGGAGATCGCAGCGACCTAAGAAAGCTAGTGAGTAGCGACCTATAGGAGATAGCGACCTAAGGAATGAAGTAGCAGGAAGTTTGCGACCTAGTGGTAAGCGACCTAGTGGTTAGCGAGTGTCACATACCGAAATTTTCGACTTTCGAAAATTCGACATCGATACTCACTTTATCGACTGCCGAGAAATCGAGTGCCGGAAACTCCAATAGTGAGGGTTTTAGAAAGAAGAAATAGAAGAAAAGATAGAAGACAAAAGGAATAGAGTAGAAAAAAGAAAGAAGAACAACACATCAGAACAGAGACAGAAAACAATATCAGAATCTCACATATCGCAGCGGAACAATATATAATAAATAAACACTAGTCTTTTAAAACAAAGAACTATATCAGTTTATACATACATCAATCATCAGAGTCAATATACAACAATGGACAGTTATATAACTTGTCCTCATACAGAATACACAGCGGAATAAATACTACCAGATACAAATACTACGTCTCGTCATCCAGCTTATCTCCAAAGCTCCAGAATATCCAGAATATCCTGATAATATAACTCTAGGCTGCCCGTGTGGAAATTGGTGGGCACCCAGAGTTTAGAAGGGAACAATAAACTCCGAGTCAGTCATGGTGACTGGTGTGAGATCGTAAAACAGTTATATCTTTAAAAACAACAAGGGAATATTTTTAAAGTAAATTCGCAATGCTTTTGGAAAATGAAACTACCATAAGACCTCCCACCACACACACAATGCAAACGCAGACTTGGAGGAGATTTCTTCTTATGTTAGTCAAAGATGCTTATTACGCAAAAATCAAATTCTTTTTGATATTATTATTAGTGCATAGTGGAAAACATTTCGAAAGTAGAATATAAATCTTAGCCAGCATAGGTACCATTATATTATGCCTGCTATAGCTGCCTCCTGAGGAGACAGGTTATACAATTGAAATCGTAAAGGCTCGTATTGTTTCTTTGGATTTCCAACAAATGGTCAGGCTAAGGAACTTCCTTTCCACGATGGGTACGTCCCTGGAATAGACGACCCGAGAACCTAACCGGATCTCTGTCAACACAAGGCCGGGTTACCTCTGCAAAAATAGGTAACTACTGACATGCGTATGCCATCCCCCGATCGTCACCGATCTTCCCGAGGATCCCCGATTCGCAACAAACCACATAGATAATAATAATGCAGTAACCACAGAGGTTAAGTATTTGGGCTCCATACCATGATACCACCTTTATCCAGAAGGAATGACATACACTAAGGGGCGCTACTCCCTAGAACCTTGCCGCATTCGTCCTGTTTCGACCATTTCCGGGGTGTGAGGCTCGACGAAGTCTCGTCCACAAAGCTACGCTTTCTCAAAAAGCCCTGCTTCGGGTCAAACAAAATGATCAACCTATGATCACAAAGATATAAGATCAAACAAATGATCATATCACAAATGACCAAACACTGATCATTTCACAGCAACACTCAGTATGCCACGTTACCAAATTGGGAGTATATCGCTAATAAATTTCAACTACATAACCTCTGAGCTCGTATGTCTCAGAGAAGGGTGTTAAGCTAAGAGAATAAATTCTCCGCCACCAACAGAAATGTATTTGAAAGAAATCAGCTTTATATCTCAAATTGTAACGTCAGACACACAATCCATACAAGTCTGTTCCGGGATCGAACAGAACCAAAGGCACTTCTCACGAAGCCCTTGCAATTCCGGATAATTTTCAATCACGTCAGGATTTCCCGTCACTAAGGGTGATAAAAACCTCTAAACCGGAGATCAGCCGATGTAGAGTAACTCGACGGTAATCCTTCCGTTTTCAAAAATATCCGGTCTTCAACACCGGTCTTCAAATGCAATTCATAACGACGTATAACATATTCGTAATGGGTTATACGACCCCATGGTCCTTTCCCGGCTAACCCGAATAGTGAGCGATTCTCAAAAATAAGTGTGGCATTCAAATTCATCCAATTCACAACAAATACCTATCTATAGGTAATTATTGATAGTCGGTTATTTAACTATCAATAAAGATGCGCCACATCATCAGATTTCGAATAATTTTCCAAATTATTTATTTTCCAAAAATATCTTTACTAGATATAAAATTTCCACACTTCCAAAATAAATCAACGTTTATTTTTAAACAACTTCCCTTTCTTTTATAAATTCCATAGTGAATTTATATTTCAAAAATATCTACTGATATACGATTTTCAAATCAATTTCAATATTCAACTTCAATTTATCTTTTCAAAGATAAATTCTCAAAAACATTTCATTTCATTTTTGGAAAAGCAATTCCATACTTATTTAATAATAAGTATTTCACAAATCTATTTATTTTCAACACTTGGGAAATATTCGATATACTTAAATCAAATTAAGTATAATTTCATTCTTTAAGGAAAATATTCTTTTAACACATTTATTTGGGTCAAAACGAATGTTACGTAAAACATCGTTACGACGACCCAAAATCGCTAGTATAGGGATTCAAAATTAAGATAGGTATATAAATCCCAATACTACATAAAAACATTTCCTTTTGGAAATCATTTACTATAACAACAGTGTTATAGTCCACCATTTCCTTAAATTTCTCGAAAACGTCTATTTCAACAATGAACGTTGAAATCTATGCTCTCGATTCATAATACATTTTAAAACATCTTTAAAATGTTTAACTTTATTTTTAATATCCCTTCTTCGAAAATAAGTCCATTTTCCTTAACAATATATTCACTGTCCCAAAATCGTGAATATAATTCACTTAACCCAATTTCAATCATTTCTACACATTTATTTCAAAGATAATTCGCTATCCAAAATCGCGAATATATCTTCTTTAATAATCTCCTATATTTACTTTATCAAATCCAATTGATTTCGAATTTATAAAACCACGTTTATAAATCCTATTTCTATTTTCTAACAACTTTGATTTATAAATCTTCTTTATAATTCAATTCATTTTATAACTCAACTTTATATACCAAAAGTCCATATTAGAGGTCAAGTACTTATACTTCATGGATTTATAACATTCGTTCCTTTAAGGCTTCACAAATTTTAAATCTTATTCCTTATAAGATTTCATTTAAAATCTTATTTTTAACAACAACCGAACTACGTTTAAAATTCCATTGTTTGGATTTATAAAATATATATTTTATAAATCTCGTCTATAAACCATTCATACTTATTCACAACTCTTAATTAAAATGTCGAAACCCGATTTATAAGTAAATCACTCATAAGTCTTTTGTTTTACAAAAATCTATTTATTTTGTAACCTCATAATTTATAAATATAAAATTTCGTTCACTTATACCATCCCTTTATTCTTCATTTTAACACTTATTAAAACTCGTTTTATAATCCCAATATTTTATATTTATAAAAATCAAATTTTATACATCTTTTATATACATCGTTTTAATAATTCAAAAATCTCAATTCAAATCTTTTTATTTATGACTTAACCATTTATTTCAAAAGAAATTTTATCTTTCGGTTATAATTTACAAACATTATAATTCCCATAACTTTAAATTTATAACATTTATTTATTTAAAGTAAATCAATTCAAAAATTCAAATAAAACGTATACTTTCAAATAATCACTTTTAAAAATCTCTTTTAAAGTTAAAGATCGTTATTTTTAAACTTCAAAATTTTGAATCCAATGATGCAACGCATCAATTAGTCAATCACAACAGTCAATATCATATCTCAACATATGATAACCGAATACATCACAATATCTGTATATAAATAACTACTGGTGAGGAATCCAGTTGGATCCCTCCAACCTGTTTCCCTGCATCCACAGACGTTAGCACAATACCAATTCCGCTCCAGTACGGAATTATCGCGGTATATGGGTTTTATAAAAATCCGCTTACTAACGGCGCAATAGGGTCTCATCCGCTATACGAGGCGGGAAATCATCAATCCAATATATACATATGCCAATATGTATATATTGCTATATATAGATATATATCCTACTATATCTAATATCACATCCAATAGCAAACATATCAGTCAATAATAACTGCAAAAATTCCACATTCAATTTGAGTGAGAAAAATCTCACCTTGATTTTAATTCTGATTTCAGTGTTTGTTTCGAATAAAATTAAACGCGCGTTTAATTTTACCCAAAATTCAAACTAACTCCAAATGGCTCCAATTCAGTTCCATAGCGAAGAGCTCGACAAAACGAAGACAACGCAACTGGTTTCGTAATTTTCTGATAATGTATGACAAAGTTACGGCATTTAGAAGTTTACACGAATTAAAAGACAATTAATTTACACTTTTATTTTAAATTTTAAACCTAATCAAATCTGCCGTTGATTTTAGTTGCCTCCATCAGGCCCGTTCGCCACTTTCATCTCCAGGTGATGTTCGAACGTAAGAAACCCATGGCTCGTTCGATTCTTTTGATCGCCGCACTCACAAACGACGACGAGAAGATGATCAGATACTCCCTCATCGAAGCCCAACGTCGACTCCATCACCGCAATTAACCACGTGCAGCTCGGCCCTTCATCCTGCTCGAGAAACACGATTGAACATCTCGCCTTTGAAATGAAATTTCCACCGATCCACCGCCTTGATCGCGATCAAAACCGGTCGATTACTAGATCTCAACAATATCTACGATTGTCCAGTTAAAAGTTTATTGAATTGGTTAGTGGATTGCAAGAAATTTGAGGGGGAACGTGGGAGCTTTCTGGCCATAGAAAACAATGGTGGCGGCTGAAGCATTTAGAAGCCCTAGCTCAGTCTTTTTATTGCAAAATGAAGAATATAGGTCCTTATATAGAAAATTGACAAAAACACTATTCACCCCGAATTTTCCGAACTCCAAAACGAACGTGCCGGCTGACGTTTCTAAGGTTTACCCCATGTTCCGAACACAATGGAACGTGTTTCGAAAGCTAATTCGATCGTATGTGTGAGTTATGAATTTAAACGATCAATTTAAATTAAACCGATTTAAATCGATTTCGAGGCGTTTTGGCTTGCCCCGGACAAACGGTAAATCCAAAAATTACGAAATTTGAAATCTTACAATAATATCACATTACGGATCCGATGAAACTGGTTTCGTCGAAATCCGAGACCGTTTGAAAAATGACTAATTTAACTCGATGATTTAAAATTAAAACGATATCGATGCGTTTCGAGTTGCCACGGTCAAACGACAACTCCGATGGATACGAAAATTGAAATCCGATAATAACTAACTATTACGGATCCAATGGAACAGGTTTCGTTCAATTCTGAGACTGTTCGAAAATTGGCTATTTTTCAGTCGATAATTTAATATTAAAATATTCGATTTCACAGATTAACTCCAAATTCGATTCTGAAAGTTCTATAACCTTTCTATAACTCCAGTATGATTAAATAAAATTTTACAAATCATTTTCAGCACATTAAACCCATATTTCAATCATTTCTGGAATTTCAATCATTAAATTATCGATTTAATTGACCAAATTAAATCCAATATTCGAATAATAAATTATTCGACTTCTAAATTCCATTTATTAATATTTAAAATCAATTAAATATTCGAATTTTAATTATCAAAAATTCTGGGTCGTTACAGCGAGTTAGAGTAGTTAGGTCGTAGACGACTTAAGGAGTTAAGTCGTAAGTTTCTGTGTTGAGTTAGGTCGTAGATGACATAAGTTAGTTAGGTCGCATATGTATTATGTCGCAGGTGTGTTAGGTCGTAAGTCGGGTAGTTGTTAAGTCGTAGGTCGAAAGTGTTAACTCGGCATGTGTTAAGTCGCGCATGAGTTAGGTCGCGCCTGCGTTAGGTCGGAGACCCTGTTAAGTCGCGCATATATGTTAAGTCGTAAGTCGTAGACATGTGGGTCTGGTAGGTCGTGAGTGCGCATGGGCTTAGGTCGTTAGATCGTAGGATGTGGACGACCTAAAAGTGGACGACCTAGGGATATTTCAGCCTATAAATATGGGAGTTTTTCTTCATTTTTGGGATCCGGATTTCGAAGCGACGATGTAACATTCCCCCCTTCTGACCGCCCCTAGTCGGTAATTAAACCAACTCGAAACGTTCAAAAAGACGGATTGTTATTTAGTTTATAGAATTTAAACAGAATCAGCCACAGAAACACAGAGTAATAATCTTTCATTACTATAAATTTTCTTTTACATACATCAGAGTTTATACAATGTATTAAATTGATACAGCGGAATATCTTAAAATACAAATTTTCCTGAACTACTGAAGTGAGCATTTTACCCTCTCTCTCTCTAACTTCGCTGCTCGAAAATCTTCAAGCTGTAAAAATACTCGGTCTGACCCGAGTATTACATTCAAAAGAAAATAATACACAGGTCAGTCTAATTCAAACCAGTTATTAGTGCGTAGAGGCAATAATAATCAAATAGACGACGGTCAAAATAATCCCCGTCTATCCAACCCTTTTAACAAAGGAATCGGATAACAAAAATTATAACACCTAATAGTGTTAAACAATAAATCAGCAGAGATAAATAAAAATGATCTTTAAAATGAAGATGATTTTGAAAAGAACAGAATTGCTGAAACGGCGATTAACTACAAAAATCATCAAATCAAAACCCAAATCAAATTCTGATTCCAAATATATCAAATTTGAAACATAAACAATTTCACAAAAGATCTACGCATCAAAAGAAAAAGAAATACCAATAAAATCAAGGCGGTGTGGCTGCAGAACACACGTATATACTTGTGCACTGCCTCGCCAACTCGAGTGCACAAGGTCAAATCAAAATCAGATTCAACACAAGTGCAAATGGCCTTGATCAAAATCAAGTAATGTACACATAAATGCTATAACTCAACTGCAACACCACTGAATCAGAAACCAAATCAACAAGATCAAAGAAAGCAAAATGTCCAGAACAAATCATGCAGTGAATCATTTGCATGGATGCAAGCATGTATGATTCAATATGAACAAGACAAAATGTGGACAATAGAGATCAGGCTCAGTGCCACAGTAGTCAAAAGCAAGGAGGTATCAACATATCAATGTCAAAGCCATGGTCAACAACCAGTTCGACAAGTATAACAGTGTACATCACAAGGTCAAGAACACTGTACAATGACTACAGAAATAAAACCAAGGTTAAGACTACTCAAGTTCAAAAACAAGCATCAATGTACTCTGGAATGAATGCAATGAGGTATGCAACCCAGTGTCGACAACAGTGCAACAGGTGAAACAATGATGCAGACCAAAAGGCATGGAACAACGACTAACTCAAATGAATACAGAACCGTAAACCTATATGCAAATTCTAACATACATATATACATATCAAATGATGTATATACATACATGACTGCATACATATATATGAAGACTAAAATGCAACTGGATGCAAACAGTCCCCAAAACATGAATGTACGAATTGTAAACTTATATATAATACTGTAACTGGACAGTATTAACTTCATAGTCTAGAACCAAAGAAAGTGCTACTAAACTAAAGCAAATATGATCAAAGCAACTATGTACATGACAAACAACATATACAGGTCAGGGGTGAATCCAACAGCAGAGTTTACAAATCAGAGAAGAAGCTCACTATTACAAAAACAGTAACAAGTGATTTGTATACATGACTAACAAAGGGTCACAAGTGCACAAGTATATATATGAATGGGCAGACTCAAGTCTACAAGCTACAGAATGCAGAGACAACCACTGAAATGAATGCATAGTGAATACATGAACATCAGATGCTCAAGTAAAATTCAGGCAATACATCAAAACAACAATGTCCAGATGAACAAATACAAACAGTGGAAACATGATAGCAGTATACACAGGGATGCAGAAAACACAGACAAAACTGCAGAGGAGTCACAGAATTCACAGTGAAGTCTAAAAGCAAAAAGAAGATATCACAGTAGCAAACAAAGCACAGATGATAAGAAACAAAATTTGACAAAGCCGAAATCATATGTTTGAAAAACAGGAAAGTTTTTTTTAAAAGTCATTGAAACAGAATTTTTTTTAAAAAATCAAGAAAGTATCAGAAAACAGGAGATTCGACTGTTAAAATACTTCAAATCAGAGATTGAATGATACAAAGTCAAAGCCGAGTTTGACAGTGTCAAACGTCGAAGTGAAGAACTTATAACGTGAACCACCTCAAGTTCATAGGGACATGATTAAGACAGTGGCCAAGGCAATCAATCGAGACCGAGAACATCTGCAGTGGTAATACTCAAGTGTTTACCAGAAGTCAAGACCGAAGTCACAAAAGGAATCAAAGTTGAGGTCAAAAACACTCGACAATTTCAAACAAAACACAACAAGCGGTTCAACAAATCAAAGTGACCAAGTCAGAAATCAATGCCGAGAATATCAGGTTACAAAATCAACATCGATAAAAATCAAGTCGAAGCCGAGATCACGAAAACAGTAAAAGCAAACAAGGTCGAACAAATTCGAATTAGATGTGAGCAATATAAATTACTCACCTTCGTTTTCCAGAGTACGCATCAAAGAATCGATCGAAGAAAAATCGAAGCCCCAAATCCCAAAACCCTAAATCTCGTAAGCCTCAACGAGCAAGCGAAGAAGATGATGCCGCCCTTTTTTTTCGAGGAACGAATGAGTTAGAACGAGCCAGATTCGCAAGAGAATCAAAGAATCGCCGAAGCCCTAAATTTCGAGCGAACGAAGAATCATGGCCGCCATTTATTTTCTTTTCGTTATTTCGTTTCTAGGGTTTTAAATGAATGGGTAAAGGGAAACGGGTTTGGATTTATCACGGTATCAAAGAAAATGAGGGCAGTATTGTTTTTTTTTTCTCAAAGCCCACCAACACTTCACAAATTTTTTTTTTCCCAAAAGAATTTTAACCGATTCAAAAATTCCAACAACAATTTTTATTAAACGAATTCCAATTCGAATCGAAACTCCTATAAGCAAATAGCTAGCAGAGAAATCGTTTAACGATGATATCAAATCAATGCAAAAACCTCGGTTGTTACCGAAATTCAAATTGAATTCGATTTAAATCTTTACGCGTTTATACGTCGTGTGTTCACACAACAATTCTGATAAATACGAAATTTTAAATCCGGTAATAATTCAATATTACGGACTCAATGGAGTTGGTTTCATCAAATTCCGAGACTATGCCTCGGAAGGCTATTTTTAAATTCAATTTAAACGATACAATTTCAAAACTGAACAAATCGCTTTCAAATTCAATTCTGAAACTTCTATTATCTTCAGTATTATCAATATGAATTTTCTAAGCCTTTAAATTATTTTTAACCGGCTTAAAATTGAAGATTCAAATTTTATTCAATTTTCAATAGATTAAATTCAAAAATTTAATCGCCAATTTATTCTGATAATTTGAAATTCAAGTCAAATCATCATTCAAATATTTAAAATTAATTAAATATTCTCAATTTAAATTGTTCAAAATTCAGGGTCGTTACAATCTTCCCTCCTTAAAACTTTTCGTCCTCGAAAAGGAAGGTTGTTAAAATTTCACCGATATTTATACCCTTCACAATTTTAGTAAGCTCGATATTTATTTAAAATAAATAAATATAGAGTTCATTCCATTTGTTTTAATCTCACTAGCTTTTTTCATTATCTTCTTTGTTCATTGATTTCTACAATCAAAACGCAAAAGTCTTTTACCAAATTTTCGACTTACAAAACTCAGATTTGAACTTGAAATTCTTCACGTTAGAGATTTGCATAATATATCTCTTCCAAAGCTGTGGACTTTCAAAACATTTTAAAGATCCTCTTCCTTAATTTATTAAGTTGGAATTATGAAATTTTAAATTTCAGGCTATTGATTTGCTATTTAAAGTTTTAAAATACTTGCTAACTCGAAATTTAACAAGTCCATCTTCGTTCTCACAAACATTAGGCATACGCTGGCCAGGCGTAGGTCTAAAAATCTCCAAGTACCAAATATACTTGCTTCAATTCCCAGTGAAAATACTTTAAAAAAATTCTTTTTCAAAAATGGATATGGAAAGCACGTTCCCCCATGGATCACAGTTTATCCGGCAGTTACGCCACTATCCCAGTAGAATCGCTTGTAACTGTAGATTTCACATCTCTTGAATTTCGCCATGGTTGTTGCCATAGATCGCGGTCCACACGGCGGTTACGCTACCATCCCAGTAGAATCGCTTGTAACCGTAGGCATCTCGCCCCTCGAATTTCGCTTGGCATTTAGATTGCAGTTTACTCGGCGGTTGCGCCACTATCCCAGTGGAATCGCTTGTAACTGTAGGCATCACGCCCCTCAAATTACGCTAGCATCAATCAACATGATCCCATCACGAGGGATTCTAGTCCAAATGGACATTCCAACTTATGGAAAATTCTACGTAGCTACGAATTTCAAATGGACACTCATCACGAGTTCCAAAACCTTCACAAATAGTAAATGGAAGGTACTTTTCCATATCCTCAGTTTAGAAAACATAATGTCATATATATGTAGTACTTCATTTCACATTTCGTACATATCATATCCATGTAAACTTACATAAGATTTCCATAACAATTACTTTCCAAACTGACGGTTTTCAAATTTACCGCATTCATATATATAAGTTCTGAAAACCTACATATCCTATATCCATAACAAATAGAGGATTTCAAAAAATTTCCTCTAAGTCGATTTAGAAATTTAAGGTTATCTCAAACCTAATTCATATTCATAATTCCATTTATTATCGACTTTCACATTCGATTTGGATTTCACGTTACATCGTCAATTCTCAACACAGAATTGATGTCTACCAATATATAACCTCTGAGCTCGTACGTCTCAGAGAAGGGTGTTAAGCTAAGAGAATAAATTCTCCGCCACCAACAGATATATATTTAATAGAGATCAATTGCTATGTCATCAATTCACAATGTTAGACATACAATCCAAACCATCATCTGAAATTCAAAACTCAACTTATATTGTCTTTGGTGTCGAAGTTAAACTCAATTTAACTCAACGATTCAATCTTTTTGAAAAATTTCAAATTGAACAAATTGTTCAAATTTCTCATTTAACATTTCAACTTCGACTTCGAAAATGAATTTCAAATCATTTTATCACATACGGAATATATTCACAACATTTCATTTCATATTGGAAAAACATTTCCATACTTATTTAAAAATAAGTAATTCACAAATCCATTTTTATTTTCAACATTTGAAAATATTCGATATACCTAAATCAAAATTAAGTATATATTTCATCTTTAAGGAAATCATTCTCTTTCACATATTTATTTGAGTTAAAACGAATGTTACGTAAAACATCATTACAACAACTCAAAATCACTAGTATAGGGATTCGAAATTTAGATAGATGTATAAATCCCAATACTATACAAACATTTCCTTTCGGAAATCATTTACTATAACAATAGTGTTATAGTCCACCATTTCCTTATTTCTCGAAAATGTCTATTTCAACAATGAATGTTGAAATCTATGGTTTCGATATTCAATGCCTTTTAAAACATCTTTTAAAACAATTAACTTCGTTTTAAAATATCGCTTTCCCAAAAACATGTCCATTTTATTCAATAATATATTCACTGTCCAAAATCGTGAATATACTTCATTTAACAAGCTATAAAGATTTACTTATCAAAATAAGTCATTTTCGGATTTATAAACATCGTTTATAAATTCTATTCCTATTTATAAAGACTTCAATTTATAGTTTGAATTCCGCATACTTTTCACAATATTGGTTTTAAACCAACTTCAAATTTTCCAATTCTAAGTTTTCCACTTAACTTAATTCTCTGCAAGTTCAAATTTAAATTCATCACTGAATCTATTAAATTTATTATGGATTGTCATGTTGACAACTTCAAAATTTTCAAATCTAATTCCCATTTGAACTTTGCATCTGCTTTCTATTTCAAAAATAATCAACTAGTTCTTTAGTAAGCCATTTGTCACATACCGGAATTTTCGACTTTCGAAAATTCGACATCGATACTCACTTTATCGACTGCCGAGAAATCGAACGCCGGAAACTCGAATAGTGATGGTTTTAGAAAGAAGAAATAGAAGAAAAGATAGAAGAAGAAAGAGAGAAGAAGAGAAAGAACAGAAGAACGAAGAACAACATCAGAAGAGAAAACTATATCAGAATCTCACATATCACAGCGAAACAATATACAATAGATAATTACTAGTCTTTTAAAACAAAGAACTATATCGGTTTATACATACATCAATCAGAGTCAATATACGACTCAATACAACACAACACATCAATGGACAGTTATATAAACTTGTCCTCATATAGAATACACAGCGGAATAAATACTATCAGATACAAATACTACGTCTCGTCATCCAGCTTATCTCCAAAACTCCAGAATATCCTGATAACATAACTCTAGGCTGCCCGTGTGGAAATTGGTGGGCACCCAGAGTTTAGAAGGGAACAATAAACTCTGAGTCAGTCATGGTGACTGGTGTGAGATCGTAAAACAGTTATTTTTCACAAAGAAAATAAAACAAATTCGCAATGCTTTTGGAAAATGAAACTACCATAAGACCTCCCACCACACACACAATGCAAACGCAGAATTGGAGGAGATTTCTTCTTATGATAGTCAAAGATGCTTACTACGCAAAAATCAAATTCTTTTTTATATTATTATTAGTGCATAGTGTAGAAAACATTTTCGAAAGTATAATATAAATCTTAGCCAGCATAGACATTCCGAACTATGCCTTCTATAGCTACCATCCAAACAGTGGTGACCACCATAAGTGAATGGCAGGTTCTACAACTAAAACCGTACAAGGCTCGTATTGTTTCTTTGGATTTCCAACAAATGGTCAGGCTAAGGAACTTCCTTTCCACGATGGGTACGTCCCTGGAATAGACGACCGGAGAAATAACCTAACATTACGGTTAGATCTCTGCCAACACAAGGCCGGGTTACCTCTGCAAAAGTAGGTAACTACTGACACGCGTATGCCATCCCCCGATCGTAACCGATCTTCCCGAGGATCCCCGATTTCCAACAAACCACATGTAAAAATGCAGCAACCACATAGGTTAAGTATCTGGGCTCCATACCATGATACCACCTCTATCCAGAAGGAATGACATACACTAAGTGGCGCTACTCCCTAGAACCTTGCCGCATCCTTCCTGTTTTGACCATTTCCGGGGTGTGAGGCTCGACGAAGTCTCGTCCACAAAGCTACGCTTTCTACAAAGCCATGCTTCGGGTCAAACAAATGATCAACCTATGATCACAAAGATATAAGATCAAACAAATGATCATATCGCAAATGATCAAACACTGATCATTTCACAGCAACACTCGGTATGCCACGTTACCAAATTGGGAGTATATCGCTGATAAATTTCAACTACATAACCTCTGAGCTCGTACGTCTCAGAGAAGGGTGTTAAGCTAAGAGAATAAATTCTCCGCCACCAACAGAAATGTATTTGAAAGAAATCAGCTTTATATCTCAAATTGTAACGTCAGACACACAATCCATACAAGTCTGTTCCGGGATCGAACAGAACCGAAGGCACTTCTCACGAAGCCCTTGCATATCCGGATAAATTTCTAATCACGTCCGGACTTCCCGTCACTAAGGGTGATAAAACCTCTAAATCGGAGATCAGCCGATGTAGAGTAACTCGACGGTAATCCTTCCGTTTTCAAAAATATCCGGTCTTCAACACCGGTCTTCAAATGCAATTCATAACGACGTATCACATATTCGGAATGGGTTATACGACCCCATGGTCCTTTCCCGGTTAACCCGAATAGTGAGCGCTTATTCAAAAATAAGTGTGGCATTCAAATTCATCCAATTCACAACACATACCATTCAAGGTAATTATTGATAGTCGGTTATTTAACTATCAATAAAGATGCGCAACATCATCAGATTCCAAATAATTTTCCAAATTATTTATTTCCAAAATATCTTTACTAGATATATATTTTCCACACTTAACCGTTTGAAAGAAATTTTCAAATATTCACTTTTCAATTTATCTTCAAATGTTTGCACAAAAAATGGACAAACACCTCAAAGTCGTATGATTTAGTAGATCTTATGTTGTTCTTAGTGATTTTGGAGATTTATGCAAATATATGAAAAGCAGGGGCTAAACTGTAAAAAGACACGCAAATTTATAGTGGTTCAACCAGAATGTGCCTACGTCCACTTTATATGTTATTTCTCTTCTCCTCTTTTGATTACAAGTACAAAGCTTTGATACAAGTAAAAGAAAGTTGTTTGAAAGTTCCTTCCGTGCTTGAGCTCTCAAACTTGTCCCCATTGTTGTACCCTTGTCCCTCTATTTATAGAGTGAGGCTAGGGGTAGGGGTCCAGGATATGTATAGTCGCTGATGGGCCTGGGCTGATGTGATCTGGCCTGGTATATCTTGGTTCGGCATTGCTTGGTTTGGAGGTGGTTGGAGTGTAGAGTGGACCGGTAGTGGGATGGAAGTAGGTTGGACCGGTGGTGGGATGGAAGTATATTGGTTCGGTGGCAGTAGGTTGGACCGGTGGTGGGATGGAAGTATATTGGTTCGGTGGCAGTAGGTTGGACCGGTGGCAGCTGGTCCGGTGGGATGGAAGTATATTGGTTCGGTGGCAGTAGGTTGGACCGGTGGCAGCTGGTCCGGTGGGATGGAAGAATATTGGTTCGGTGTTTGCCCAAGACTACCGAATGGGTTCCTGCCGAATGAGCCTTGGAGGACGAGAATACCGGATGGGCTTGGGCGAGCCTGGATGGATGAGTCATGCTCCTCGGTCTCAAGGTCTTCTGGGTGAGAATGCGCCCAACATTTGCCCCCCAAAGTGGGGCATATGCCGGAATGTGCCGCGCTTTGTTTAAAAGATGATGACGTCAGTCTTGGATGCTTTCGCCGAATCAGCCGGTCCGGTCGTCTACAGTTGCCTATAAGTAAGGGCCCAGGGCCTCTATTACCTTCTACCGAACGAACAGCCAAGCCAAGTTAGTCACATAGCCGAATCAAATTCTGATCCTCTGCCGAACCATCCCAGCTTGCCGAACCATTTCACTTGCCGAACCAGGTACTCAATTTCTCTTAGCCGAATGGTTTTTGTCTGTGCCCACCGAATGAAGTGTGTGTGCCATACGTGCCGAATGAAATTTTCAGATGAGAATGCCGAACGAGAATGCCGGTTGGAATCTTATATTCAGTTTTACCGAATGATAATGGGAGTTTTAAGCATTTTGACTTTATGAGTAGAATTCCATATTATATACTTACCCTTTTTTTTTACATCCTCTATTCTAACAACATGTTTTCCCGGTGTTGTAGATAATGTCTCGCAAAGCAGAGACTCGATCAGACAAGAAGAAATCTGGGGGTGAAGGAAGTTCCTCCGCCGTGCCCCCAGCTCAGCCGAATCCCGAACGTCACGGTCCAATCCCGAGATCACTAGTGGACGGGTACGGCCCTTAGGAACTTCTGAACTCCCCGCCCGATTGCTTTCCTAGCTCCCTTAAGGAGGAGCGGCTCGACGTCATTTCCCGGTCTTTCGGAATTAATAGGGCGCATTTGCTGTTGCCAGGGAGAGAAGTTATGCCGTACGATCCTCCTGAAGGGTACTTCGCCTACAGTAGATACCACTGCATGTGTGGTGCCATTCCTCCTCTCAACGCTTGGATAGCCAGCTTCCTCACATATCTAAAGGTGGCCCCATTCCAACTTCAACCCAACTCTTACGCTATACTGGTGAGCCTCTTCGTCATCTTCCAGAGGAAGTATGGTCGCGCTCCTTCCAATCGGGAGATCCGGTATCTATATAATCTGAGGGTCTATAAGAAAGGGTCCCCATACATCAGCTTGGAGTCGGCTGTGACCTTCAAGCCGGTTTTGGATCTGTACTCTAAATTCAGCATGTTCAAGAAGGAGTGGTTCTTCGTCAAGGACGACTCAGTTTCTTTTAGGCGTTTCACCTCTAGATGTAAGTTGAGTTTTCGCTTATAATTTCTATTCCGGTTGCGATGCTTCTTCTCATACTCTCTCATTTTTGCTAGCGACAGGTGGCTTTGCGGTTGTGGAGACTGACCGCCTGGTTCAGACGGCGGCTGAGATAGAAGCTATTCTTGGGAAATATAGATCATCTGCCTTCCTGATCAGAAATGCGATCCTTCTAGAGTACAACTTAATCCTCCCACAGCAGTCAGTAGTTAAGCTGAGGGAGACGGTGGAGGAGAGGGCGGCTGCTCAGACCAAAGAGGGTGTTTCTGTGGAGAGTAGCAAGAGGAAACCTTTCACAAAACCTCCAGCTGTCGGAGGTAAGAAACTCAAGAAGTTGGACGGTCCCTCCCCCAGCAATTGTCCACTTACCCGGGAGGAGGAAGACATAGAGGAGGAAAGAGGCGAGGGTGGAGATGGTCGGGAAGGTGATAAAGGTGGCGATGGCATCGGGGCCTTACTCCCTGGGCAAGCGGGCGAGATTCAGGAGTGGACGGATGATGCGTTCCATCAGGCTTTCGAGGGGCTGGATGAAGATCCGGCTTTGGTAGAGAAAACCGGGAAAGTGGACAGGGCCGGTACTGGTGCAAGTGAGTCTTCTCAGATCATTCCAGCCAAGGTGGCTCCGACGACTCAAGGTGAATTCTTGACTCCTGCATGCTTCATTAATGATAGGGACTTAGGAATATTTTATGACCCGCTCCCGTCCTGGAATGAAATCCAGGACTTATTGCAGTATCCTACTCCTCCCCAGGGTTTGTACAACTACAGCTGTGTTTCTTGTTCCTTTTTTAACTTGTAATTTACCGCGTTTCTCGAATCAGATAGTGATGTAAGTTTGTGACACTTGTTCTTTATATCAGGAGCAGGCAAGACGTCCAAGGCCTCAGACCTTCGACACAGGCTTGAGCAATATAAGCTTTCCAAAACTTCTGCTAAGCCGAAGCCCTCGACCCAATGCTCTGGGGATGTAGTCGGCTACCGTCCTCTTCTTGGGGTCATCGAAGAGGGTATTCAGCAGAGGAAGAGGAGTCATCCTTTATCCGAACCTTTGCCCGGTCCTTGTAACGACCCGTATTTTTACGGATCAAAACATTCTAAAATGATTGACCTTTGATTGTATTGTTGTTAGGTCATTTCAAGTTTTAGCAGAATTTTTCTTAAGTCTTAAGTCGTAGCCGACTTAGGAAGTTTGGACGAGTTAAGAAATAGGTCTGGACGGGTTAATGACTAAGTGGTAGGTCGGCGATGACCTAAGGAAGATATGGTGGCTTAGGTCGAGTGACCGACTTAAGGGAGTAGCCTATCTAAGAAGTTGACCGACTTATAGTATTAACCGACTTAAGGATAGTGGTGAGTTAAGTGTTAAGTCGGCTGACGAGTTAAGATAGTGGTCGACTTAAGACCTGGACGACTTAGTAGTTAGCATATCTGACAAATTATTTGTTGAGTCGTTGCCGAGTTAAGGAAGTGGGGTTGACCGACTTAAGAGGTTAGGGCGACCTAAGGAAGAATAGTAGGCAGCCTAAGTATTCTGGAGTAGAGTTGGGTCGGCAACGACCTAAGGACATGTTGTGAGCGACCTAAGTGTTTGGGTGTTAAGTGTTAGGTCGGCAGGGTAATTGAGTCGGTAGGTAGTTGAGTCGGCAACGTGTGTTGAGTGGTGAGTCGGCAGGACGTCTCTTGTGTTAAGTCGTAACCCAGTTACGAGTTAAGTCGTAGTTGTATTCCTTCGTATGTCTTAAGTCGGCAAGGCACTTAAGTCGGCAACGACCTAAGTTAAGTCGTGCCTATGTGTTAAGTCGCAGTTGCGCTTTGTTGTTGAGTCGTCAACCGACTTAGGACTTGGGTTTTGCGGCAGTATGATGAGTCTGCTTCGTTGGGTCGGTCTTATGGTTAAGTCGTAGGTCGGCGAGGCAGTTAAGTCGTTAGGTCGTATAGGCTGGTTAACTCGGCATAGCAGTAAGTCGTAGTCTGCTAAGTCAGTAGGTCGTTCAGGGGAGCATGTGTTGAGTCGAAGCTTGGTTAAGTCGTAGGCGCATGCCATAAGTCGTAACCGACTTAGGAGACAGCTGTTTTGTTGCGAGTCATAGGCAGATGAGTTTTTAGGTCGGCAAGGTACTAGGTCGGCAAGGCACTAGGTCGGCATGGTGTTAAGTCGGCACCGACTTAAGAAGATAGCCGAGTTACGACTTAAGGGCAGTTTTCAGCTATAAATAGGAGGGGTTGTTCTCACTTTTTGGGATCCGGATTTTGAAGCGACGAAGTGCTGCCATTTTGAGAGCTCGACTTCTACACTTCTTCATTTCTTTTCTCCACTCTAATCTAGTGCTTCCATCCATCCAAATCGAAGATCAAGATTGAAGATTCAAGAGCTTAGATTGAAGATCTTCATCTTTTCAAGAGAGATTTCTTCGTTTGAAGTGAGATCTTGTCGGATCTAGCTTAGTTCTTCGCTGTCCAGATCTGAAGTTGATATCTTTTGGATTGTTTAGGTGATTTGGTGAGTGGTGATTATCTCTCACACGGATCCAAAGGAGTATATCGGATTGTTGGCTCGATTTGGTGTTAAAATAGTGATTTCCATGCATTTTCTTCATCCTATGTGTAGATCCATATAGATCCATTGTTCATGATGATGTTACATCCATTTTATCATATGTTAACCTATGCAAGTTCATTCATCAAGTTTATAGAGATATAATCCATGTTTTCATGCTTATTGGACTTTCAACTCTTTAATTACGAAAATGCCATTATTGTTATAATTGTCTACCTAGATCATATTTGAATGCTTGATTGCTTGGATTGATGTTTGATTTGATTGATTGTTATGAACTAGATGATTGATGATTAGATTTAGATCGAAGGTGATTCAAAAGCTAAGGGAAAGGCTCTTGAATTGGAAAAGCTGCTCGTGGCATATGTAGCGGGATGATGAAGCTCTTATGCATAGATTCGATGATGTGATGATGAGATGAGGCTTTGCGAGGATGTAATGAAGCGAGGCAATCATATGATGAAGACTTGGTCTAATCCAGACGGGATCATTCCAAGCATGTTGATAACTCGGTGATATGATTCGAGTTGAGGATAATGAATGGATATGAGAATAGTCGTCGAGGAGGATGACTAGGAGGCTTGGATAGCATCGTTGTTGAAGGTTCTAGCATGCTCTAAGCAAGAGTACGTTTGGGCAGATTCGATAGTCCCAACGGCCAACTGTTGATGGTCGAGTACTCTGGGCAGATTCGATAGTCCTAGGCACGGGCTGCGACGACGTGCGGGAGTTATGTCTAGAACCGGGGTTTCCATTAGCCCTTGACGGACGGCTGAAAGAATGTGCCGGTCATTCAATTAACGGTGATATCGAAGCAATGATAACAGTGATAGCCAGAGTCATGGATGTTTGGTTGTATCGTCATTCGGACTCAAGAGCGGTATTTTCTGGGTGCTTATCTGATTTAGGCCTTGGTACTTGGAAAACATCGCCCTTGACTCGAGTGATAGTAGCTTTACTTTAAATTGTATGCTCTGCTATGTTTGCTTCTGCTTAGTGTGTGTCTGGGGGCTATCACTGTAGAATGAGGTTGGAGTGGGAGGGTTGTATTCCTATTCCTTTTCCTTTATGCTCTTTTGGTATGTTGTTAGTTAATTTACTGCTCACTAAGACTGTTGTCTGACTCAAGGCTTTATGTTTTAATTCTTATTGCCTTGGGCTGTTCGTCCATTTTGGGACGGGCAGACTAGGTAGCAGGTGACAGGTGCTGTTCTCTTCTCACGATGCTGATATCGAAGACGAGCTAGAGGGTTGCATATTATCTTCTTATATGTACTGGATATTCCGCTGTTTTGTTTTCTCTGAGAGATATGTAGTGAGGCTGGATGTATTGACTATATGAATGCTTGTATTCAACTATTATGGAGTTTTATAAGATGTCATTTTGTTCTGTAAAGCTTCACTATACATATGTTCTATTGTATTTTGTCCATGCGCTGTGAGTAATACGATAGATCCTGTTGTTTTAATCTTACCTTGACAATCGTCCATGGTCGCCTGGCACACTTTATAGCGCACTATCCCTAGATTCGGTGCAGGGGTCATGGGCGGTCGTCACATTTGGTATCAGAGCATTGGTTAATCGATTTTACCCAACGCTCGCTGTCGTAACTACGTATGAGAGACGTAATTGTAATTTGATGGATGATTACTATATATAATATAGTAGTTTAGCAGTAAGTTAGTCCTGTATGCAGTTGTTTCTCTAGATGTTCTAATCATTCCTTTTTATAGATATTGAGAATGAGTCGAAGAGGGAGATCAGCTGCTAGGGAAGGCCGTGCTACTGAAGAGACTGCTGATTATGCAGCCATGTTCGAAGCTATGATGACTTCGATCATGAGAAGGATACCAGTTCCGGGGGCAGCAGTTGATGTTGGAGTTCAAGTCCAAGCTCCGAAACCAGTGGATTTTGCTAAGTTGTGCAAGGATTATACTGCTCTTGGAGGGAAGGTTTTCTTGGGAACAGAATCTACCATTGAGGTCCAGAGGTGGATAGATGCTTGTAGAAGGATCTTTGGCGATTTGGGAATTGATGATGCAACTAAGAGGAAGTTGGCATCGAGGCAGCTTCAAGGGAGAGCCTCTGATTGGTGGAACTCTATTACCATCACTACTCCAGAAGAAGAGATTACTTGGGAGCAATTCCAAGTCAGATTTGAAGCTAAGTTCATTTCTACAGCCCAGAAGTCTGTTCTGTTCAAGAGGTTTGTGGAGCTCAAGCAAGGTGGAAGATCAGTTCTTGAGTATGTTTCTGAGTTCGAAGCTTTGTCCAAGTATGCCCGGTCGTATATTGAATCTGCTTATCAGAAGAATGAGAAGTTTGTGACCGGCTTGGATAGTTATCTTGGGAGACAGTTGGTGGATCATTTGGACGATTCATTTGAGAAGCTTGTGGAGAAAGCTCTTAGGCATGAGAGTCTGTTTCCTAAGGAAGGATCTGTTGTTGCTGTGACCAAGGGGGAATCTAAACCACAGCAGGGTGGAAACCAGAAGAGGAAGCAGCAGCAGCAGAAGGGTAAGGATGGCCAGAAGAAGCCGAAAGGCGAGGTGACTTGCTACAATTGTCAGCAGAAGGGCCATTTCTCTAAGGATTGTAAGAATCCAAAGGCACCGATGAAGTGTCACAACTGTGACAAGCCGGGGCATTTCAGGAAGAATTGTCCAGAACCAAGGAAGGACAGGCAGATTGTGCAAGCCTATGCTTTAGGAGCTATTCCGTCGTCTTCAAAAGCTCCTACTGTTGAAGAGAAGGGAAAGAGTGTGGTTGTTCAAGGTACTCTTTTCCTATGTGGTGTTCCGGTTAGAGTTTTGTTTGATACTGGAGCGTCGCATTCGTTTGTTTGTAATGAACTCGTAGGCCGGTTAGGTTTGGCACCGGATATTGTTGATAGGCCATTGGTTGTGACTAATCCAGTTGGGGGTTCGTCTTGTTTGTGTATGTTATGCCGTGGTCTAGTTGTGTCGAGTCATGGTTGCTCTTTTGTTTGTGATTGTTTTGTTCTGAACTTTGCGGGGTTCGGAATTATCTTGGGTATGGACTGGCTTAGGAAGTATGCGGCTAAGGTTGATTGTGAGAGGCTAGAGGTGGCAGTCGAGAATGTGGAAGGGCGAAAGATTGTGATACGATGTAAGCATGAGGAAGGCGTCTTCATGAGCTTCATGTATTCGCTAGTTGTTCCACGGGATGGACTGTCTTTAGTGCCAATCGCAAATGGATTCGAGGATGTCTTTGACGAAGTCAAAGGGTTGCCGCCGCATAGAGAGATCGAGTTTCGTATAGATCTAGTTGAAGGAGCCAGACCTGTTGTGATGCCTCTTAGGCGGATGGCGCCTAGGGAACAGCAGGAGTTGAGGGTGCAAGTTGATGATCTTTTGCAGAAAGGATTCATTCGGCGTAGTGTGTCCGAGTGGGGTGCACCAGTTGTGTTTGCAACCAAGGCAGATGGGTCATTGAGATTGTGTGTGGATTATCGTGAGCTGAATAAGGTGACTAAGAAGAACAAGTATCCATTGCCGAGAATAGATGACTTGTTTGATCAGCTTCACGAAGCCAAGGTGTTTTCTCAGATGGATTTGGCAACGGGATTTCACCAGTTGAGAGTGGCTAAGGATAGTGTGCCGAAGACTGCTTTTAGGACACCATCCGGTTTCTTTGAGTGGCTGGTAATGCCGTTTGGATTGACTAACGCGCCAGCATATTTTGTGGATCTTATGAATAGAGTGTTCAGAGATCAGTTGAACAAGTTCGTACTTGTGTTCGTGGATGATATTCTGATTTATTCCAGAACGGAAGAAGAGCACAAGACGCACTTGCGTATTGTTTTGGAAATCTTGCGGAAACATCAGCTGAAGGCTAAGTTTTCGAAGTGTCACTTCTGGAAGAATGAAGTGAGGTTCTTAGGCCATGTGATTTCTGGAAATGGAATAGCGGTTGATCCCGCTAAGGTGGCAGCAATCCAGGATTGGGTTAGACCTAAGAATGCATCTGATGTGAGAAGTTTTCTTGGATTAGCAGGATATTATCGACGGTTTATCAAAGACTTCTCCAAGATAGCTGCACCGTTAACAGGATTGACGAAGAAGAACCAAGTGTTCAGTTGGAATGCTAAGTGTGAGCAAGCTTTCGGAATCCTGAAAGAGAGATTGACGAGTGCTCCTGTTTTGACTATTCCAAGTGGGAATGATGAGATGGTGGTTTACACCGATGCATGTGGTACTGGACTTGGAGCAGTGCTGATGCAGAAAAATAGAGTTGTTGCGTATGCCAGTCGACAACTGAAGCCGCATGAAAGGAATTACCCGACTCATGATTTGGAATTGGCGGCGATTGTATTTGCTCTGAAGATGTGGAGACATTATCTGTTGGGAGTTCGATTCGAGTTGTTTACGGATCATAAGTCGTTGAAGTATCTTTTCTCCCAAAAGGATTTGAATCTTCGGCAGCAACGTTGGCTAGAGTTTTTAGCATCATATGATTTTGGTATAGCGTATACTCCGGGAAAAGGTAACGCAGTGGCTGATGCGTTAAGTCGAAGACATGCAGGATTGGGAGCCATGTTTTCTGAATGGAAGAGTCTCGAGTATTTAGCTGGATTTGACTTCAGGCCTAGATGCGAATTGGAACCTGAAATGTTGGCAAACTTATCGATAAGACCGACTCTTGTGGAAAGGATTGGCGAGAGTCAAAAGCGAGATGATAAGCTTGTCAAGATTATCCGTGAATTGGAATCTGGATTGGAGCCAGAAAAGGATAAAGGATTCGAGGTCGATAGAGAAGGTTGGCTTCGAAAGCAAGGACGACTAGTGGTTCCCGATATAGATGAATTGAGGAGTGAAGTTCTGAAGGAAAGTCATCACTCGAAGTTGACAATTCATCCAGGTGGAAACAAGATGTATCGGGATATGAAGAGAACCTACTACTGGGAAGGCATGAAGAAGGATGTTGGAAATTTTATTTCCAAATGTATGAATTGCCAGTTGGTAAAAGCCGAACAGAAAAAGCCAAGTGGATTGCTTCAGCCATTAGAAGTTCCTACATGGAAGTGGGAACAAGTGTCGATGGATTTTATCGATGGACTGCCTAGAACCAGAACGGGAAATGAAGGGATTTGGGTCATTGTGGATCGTTTGACCAAGAGTGCAAGATTCATTCCAGTTCGATTGACTAGGACTGCATCAAAGTTGGCTGAGTTGTATGTTAAGTGGATAGTTCGATTCCATGGTATTCCGAAGAGTATAGTGAGCGATCGAGATCCATTGTTCACTAGTGGATTTTGGAAGAGCTTCCAGGAAGTCTTGGGAACCGAGTTGTGTTTGAGTACAGCTTATCATCCCCAAACAGATGGTCAGACTGAGAGAGTCAACCGAGTTTTGGAAGATCTCCTCAGAGCTTGTGTTTTGGATTTCGGAGGATCATGGGAAGATCACCTTCATTTGGTGGAGTTTGCCTACAACAACAGTTACCAGTCAAGTATTGGTATGGCACCGTATGAGGCATTGTATGGAAGACCGTGTAACTCACCGACATGTTGGTTGGAAACTGGAGAGAAGCTGATACTTGGGCCAGAGATGATTCGTCAGACTTCAGATTGTATAGAGATCATTCGGCAACGAATGAAGGCAGCCCAAGATCGTCAGAAGAGTTATGCTGATAAACGTCGTAAGGATTTGGAGTTCGACGTAGGTGAGATGGTTTTTGTGAAGATTTCTCCACTGAAGAATGTTATCCGATTCGGGAAGAAAGGAAAATTGACTCCGAGATTTGTTGGACCATTCCCGATCATCGAGCGAATTGGAAAGCTCGCCTACAGATTGGAGTTACCGGAGAAAATGTCGGGTGTGCACAATGTTTTTCATGTATCATATCTACGGAAGTATGTGCACGACTCGAGTACGGTGGTTTCTGCTGATAGCTGTGAAGACTTAGAAGTTGATCCAGTCGATAGAAGACCTCGTAAGCCGCTTCGTGTTGTTGAAACCGACACGAAACAGCTTAGGAGGAAGATAGTTAAGTTGCTCAAGATACAATGGAGTGACAATGATAACGACTGTACGTGGGAGGTGGAAGAGAGGATGAAGGCAGCTCATCCTGAACTCTTCAAGGTATGGCCCTAAGGTGTCGTGTCATCTAACGAAATTGTAACTTGTTCTAAGTCTTAGAATTCTGTACGCTAAGCTAGAATTGGATGCATGGTCTATTGATTGTTATGGATGATAGGCGTACAGAATAGCTATGATTGCCTTGTTTGTTTGGAATTTCGGGGGCGAAATTCCTAAGGGGGAGAGAATGTAACGACCCGTATTTTTACGGATCAAAACATTCTAAAATGATTGACCTTTGATTGTATTGTTGTTAGGTCATTTCAAGTTTTAGCAGAATTTTTCTTAAGTCTTAAGTCGTAGCCGACTTAGGAAGTTTGGACGAGTTAAGAAATAGGTCTGGACGGGTTAATGACTAAGTGGTAGGTCGGCGATGACCTAAGGAAGATAGGGTGGCTTAGGTCGAGTGACCGACTTAAGGGAGTAGCCTATCTAAGAAGTTGACCGACTTATAGTATTAACCGACTTAAGGATAGTGGTGAGTTAAGTGTTAAGTCGGCTGACGAGTTAAGATAGTGGTCGACTTAAGACCTGGACGACTTAGTAGTTAGCATATCTGACAAATTATTTGTTGAGTCGTTGCCGAGTTAAGGAAGTGGGGTTGACCGACTTAAGAGGTTAGGGCGACCTAAGGAAGAATAGTAGGCAGCCTAAGTATTCTGGAGTAGAGTTGGGTCGGCAACGACCTAAGGACATGTTGTGAGCGACCTAAGTGTTTGGGTGTTAAGTGTTAGGTCGGCAGGGTAATTGAGTCGGTAGGTAGTTGAGTCGGCAACGTGTGTTGAGTGGTGAGTCGGCAGGACGTCTCTTGTGTTAAGTCGTAACCCAGTTACGAGTTAAGTCGTAGTTGTATTCCTTCGTATGTCTTAAGTCGGCAAGGCACTTAAGTCGGCAACGACCTAAGTTAAGTCGTGCCTATGTGTTAAGTCGCAGTTGCGCTTTGTTGTTGAGTCGTCAACCGACTTAGGACTTGGGTTTTGCGGCAGTATGATGAGTCTGCTTCGTTGGGTCGGTCTTATGGTTAAGTCGTAGGTCGGCGAGGCAGTTAAGTCGTTAGGTCGTATAGGCTGGTTAACTCGGCATAGCAGTAAGTCGTAGTCTGCTAAGTCAGTAGGTCGTTCAGGGGAGCATGTGTTGAGTCGAAGCTTGGTTAAGTCGTAGGCGCATGCCATAAGTCGTAACCGACTTAGGAGACAGCTGTTTTGTTGCGAGTCATAGGCAGATGAGTTTTTAGGTCGGCAAGGTACTAGGTCGGCAAGGCACTAGGTCGGCATGGTGTTAAGTCGGCACCGACTTAAGAAGATAGCCGAGTTACGACTTAAGGGCAGTTTTCAGCTATAAATAGGAGGGGTTGTTCTCACTTTTTGGGATCCGGATTTTGAAGCGACGAAGTGCTGCCATTTTGAGAGCTCGACTTCTACACTTCTTCACTTCTTTTCTCCACTCTAATCTAGTGCTTCCATCCATCCAAATCGAAGATCAAGATTGAAGATTCAAGAGCTTAGATTGAAGATCTTCATCTTTTCAAGAGAGATTTCTTCGTTTGAAGTGAGATCTTGTCGGATCTAGCTTAGTTCTTCGCTGTCCAGATCTGAAGTTGATATCTTTTGGATTGTTTAGGTGATTTGGTGAGTGGTGATTATCTCTCACACGGATCCAAAGGAGTATATCGGATTGTTGGCTCGATTTGGTGTTAAAATAGTGATTTCCATGCATTTTCTTCATCCTATGTGTAGATCCATATAGATCCATTGTTCATGATGATGTTACATCCATTTTATCATATGTTAACCTATGCAAGTTCATTCATCAAGTTTATAGAGATATAATCCATGTTTTCATGCTTATTGGACTTTCAACTCTTTAATTACGAAAATGCCATTATTGTTATAATTGTCTACCTAGATCATATTTGAATGCTTGATTGCTTGGATTGATGTTTGATTTGATTGATTGTTATGAACTAGATGATTGATGATTAGATTTAGATCGAAGGTGATTCAAAAGCTAAGGGAAAGGCTCTTGAATTGGAAAAGCTGCTCGTGGCATATGTAGCGGGATGATGAAGCTCTTATGCATAGATTCGATGATGTGATGATGAGATGAGGCTTTGCGAGGATGTAATGAAGCGAGGCAATCATATGATGAAGACTTGGTCTAATCCAGACGGGATCATTCCAAGCATGTTGATAACTCGGTGATATGATTCGAGTTGAGGATAATGAATGGATATGAGAATAGTCGTCGAGGAGGATGACTAGGAGGCTTGGATAGCATCGTTGTTGAAGGTTCTAGCATGCTCTAAGCAAGAGTACGTTTGGGCAGATTCGATAGTCCCAACGGCCAACTGTTGATGGTCGAGTACTCTGGGCAGATTCGATAGTCCTAGGCACGGGCTGCGACGACGTGCGGGAGTTATGTCTAGAACCGGGGTTTCCATTAGCCCTTGACGGACGGCTGAAAGAATGTGCCGGTCATTCAATTAACGGTGATATCGAAGCAATGATAACAGTGATAGCCAGAGTCATGGATGTTTGGTTGTATCGTCATTCGGACTCAAGAGCGGTATTTTCTGGGTGCTTATCTGATTTAGGCCTTGGTACTTGGAAAACATCGCCCTTGACTCGAGTGATAGTAGCTTTACTTTAAATTGTATGCTCTGCTATGTTTGCTTCTGCTTAGTGTGTGTCTGGGGGCTATCACTGTAGAATGAGGTTGGAGTGGGAGGGTTGTATTCCTATTCCTTTTCCTTTATGCTCTTTTGGTATGTTGTTAGTTAATTTACTGCTCACTAAGACTGTTGTCTGACTCAAGGCTTTATGTTTTAATTCTTATTGCCTTGGGCTGTTCGTCCATTTTGGGACGGGCAGACTAGGTAGCAGGTGACAGGTGCTGTTCTCTTCTCACGATGCTGATATCGAAGACGAGCTAGAGGGTTGCATATTATCTTCTTATATGTACTGGATATTCCGCTGTTTTGTTTTCTCTGAGAGATATGTAGTGAGGCTGGATGTATTGACTATATGAATGCTTGTATTCAACTATTATGGAGTTTTATAAGATGTCATTTTGTTCTGTAAAGCTTCACTATACATATGTTCTATTGTATTTTGTCCATGCGCTGTGAGTAATACGATAGATCCTGTTGTTTTAATCTTACCTTGACAATCGTCCATGGTCGCCTGGCACACTTTATAGCGCACTATCCCTAGATTCGGTGCAGGGGTCATGGGCGGTCGTCACAGTCCTCAGCTTCACGCTCAGCCTCTTCATGATATCACTGAGGAGGGTAGCGAGTTTGCACCTTCTCCGCATCCGTCCGGAAACCCTTCTGTTATTCATATCGACCGTCCTGACTTGGCTCGTAATCCATTTGCGGGTCATCCTGATCTGGATCCAAGCTCTCATGATATTACTTTTGACGAAGTCACTGGTGAACACCTTCTCCCCCGTAACCCCATGGTACGAGTACTTGATGAAGCTAAGTCCTTAGATCTCGATTTACTCACTACTCGTATAATCACTATGGGAGACGAGGCCAAGGCTAATATTGATCGGGTGGCGGAGGAGACCAAGAAGCTGATGGGGCATCATGCCCGGCTGGTTAAGGCCGGAGAGGAGATTGGGAGCGCCAATATCCGACTTCGATTGGTGGTTTCGGATCAGGCCAAACAGCTTGCGGATCAGGCTATTCAGATTTCTCAGCATGAGGCTGCTACTGGACGATTAAGGAAAACCATGGAAGAGGCCAGTCGGGCCGAATTGCGAAAAATGGAAGCTACTTGCAAAGAACGGATTGACATGGCTATTGACACGGTGGACGAGGTTCGGAAAGCGGATCTTGAGCAGGTGGAGGAATTGTCCGGGAAACTTGAGGCTGCAGAGCTTTCTCAAGCTAAGTTGAGGGAGGAGATGGAGGCAATGCGGGGATCCCTTCTAGCCGACTGCTCGAGATACCGATCGGAGAGAGATGCTGCCGTTGGGAGGTTGTTGGCTTCGGAGGCCCGGACGAGGGAGTTTGAGGAGAATGAGGGGATGATGGACGAAATGCTTCAGGATATGTACTTCCGAACTTGGAAGCAGGGCAACCTATCCTGGATGGATGATTATCCCAGGATCATGGCTAAGATCTATCTTCGGGCTCTGGAGGAGGCCAAGGCCGATGCGGATAAAGATGGTGGTGTGGCATTCAGCATGGATGCGGTCACTGCCCAGTTTGCCAAGGAGGAGAAGGTGGCGGTGAAGGAAGGTATGCGGTTGCTTGCCGCTGAGGAGGTAGGCATGCAGGTAGAGGATGACGATCAGGATAGTCAGGAAGCAGGCGCTGGTAAGTCTCTCTTTTTAGTTTCTCCATCAACTTGGTTGCTTATTGCTAATGAGTCCTTTCTTTGACTGGACAGGGGGTCAACAGGACAAGGATAAAGCTCCACTGCAGCCGGCCCCTTGATTATATCTGAAAAAACTCTTTTTGTGGGTTGACAGGGTTGTATATGTTAGTCGAAAAATAGTAAAGTAGCCTTTGGGTTATAATATTTTGCCACTTGTAATAAATAGTCTTATTTTTGACGTGTAATTCTTTAACTTGGGCTGATTTTCTTGAATGTTTGTTGCTTTTTCGACATGTCGTATGAGAAATATAGCTATGCGTATTCTTGCAATTGAGTTGTGTTTGATGTCGGGTTTTGGTTTTAAAACATAATTTCATGACTTGTAATATCAGTGTGTGGTGTGAACAAATTATAGTCATGCATCTGTACATAAAGGAAGAAAATACCGCCTTTCATGTTCTGTTTGTAGATGGCAGTTTCGAATATCTTGTATGACTGAGCATGGAAAGTAGTTGAATGCCCTGCCATCTGATTGTGGATCCACGCATCCATTGGCGAGTGTCTTCTACTCCGTATCCTGTACTTTATGGATTGTTATAGAGGATAGGAGGAAAGCTTTTTAAGTAAAATTGAAATATGTGAAATAGTAAAACTTCCAATCACGGAAGGCCTTCGATGTGCTTAAGTTCGTGGCAAACGGGTTTTGTAGTCACTTTCCCTAGCTGTGGGTCTTGGAGACATTTGTCACCCATCTTACGCCTCCGCGGGAAGTTAATTCTTTTTTACCACAGCCGTACTTAAGACACATCGGAGCCGAGATCGCGCACAGTAACTACCCGGGCCATTATGGCCCGTAATCGTGGGTATTATTCGATTTACTGTGGCCGGCTAGCGTGGGTGCCGATCGTCAACTGTGAACTGCCCCTGGCTGGCCACACCTTATGTTGGGGCTTATAGTCGGTTCACAGTTGCCGGCGAGCCTAACGCCGTAATGAGCTGCCTCGGCTATAGTCGGCCTTCTCGGTGGCTTATAATCGGCTCATTACAGTTGGCTTTAAGGGCCGTCGCGAGCAATGATTTAACCCGCAGCAGAGGGATGCTGGGGCAAAAGTGTCTCATAGGCGAGGGCATAGATTCGCATAGTACCTGTTGGGTTTTGCCCAGGTGAAGTTGCGCCGTGAGGTGCTTTGAGTGGAGATGCTATACGCGTAGGATTTCGTTCAACAGAAAAGGATAAAGTTAACAAGTAGCCAAGATATAAAGGAACAAGTTAAAAAAAGAGACAAGGTTTTTTAAAGTGGTTCGGCACGAAAAGGCCTACGTCCACTGATTCTGTTTGTTAATTCACTTCATATGGGCAATACAAGTTAAGAAAAGTATCGACGGAGGTGTTGGATGTTCCATGCCCTCTGGAACACCTCTCCGTCCACTGTTGACAAAATATAGGCTCCGTTGTGGAGATCTTTATGAATTACATATGGTCCATCCCAGATCGGGTCTAGTGCTCCGGGGCGAGGGAAGATTCGCTTGAGGACAAGATCCCCCTCTTGTAAGGTACGATGCCTGACTTTGGAGTTGTATTGTGCTGCCACTTTCTGCTTGTAGGCCGCCGTTTTAAGGACTGCATCATTCCTTCTCTCCTCAACTAGATCCAAAGACATGTGGAGGAGTTCTTCATTCTCTTCTGGGTTATAGTGGATCCTACGGTGGGAAGGCACGATGGTTTCAACTGGGAGCATAGCCTCCGATCCGTATGCCAAAGAGAAAGGAGTGTGCCCTGTTGATGTTCTGAAAGATGTGCGGTAAGCCCACAGTGCCGTAGGCAGTTCGTCCACCCAAGCGCCTTTTGACTTTTCGAGCTTCTTTTTTATCAGAGTTTTCAGAATTTTGTTGACTGCTTCGACTTGTCCGTTTGCCTGGGGATACGCTACGGATGAGAAGCTTTTATGAATTCCGTGTTCTCGGCACCAGTTGGCGAATTCCTCGCTGTCAAACTGAATTCCATTGTCTGATATGATTTTGAGTGGGACTCCATACCTGCACAGAACATTTTTGATCAAGAAGTTAATAACTTTTGCTGAAGATACTTTATTCAGAGGTTCTGCTTCCACCCATTTGGTGAAATAATCAACTGCCACTATAGCATATTTGGCCCCGCCTCGGCCCATCGGTAGCTCGCCGAATAAGTCAATTCCCCATATTGCGAAGGGCCAAGGGCTGGTCATTTGAGTAATCTCAGTTGTTGGTAGCCGTGGAATCTTAGCAAAATTTTGGCATCTGTCACATCTCTTGACGAAATCTAAGGCGCCCTTGCTTAAGGTGGGCTAGAAATATCCGTATCGGAGTATCTTTTTTGCTAATGTTTGCCCCCCGGTGTGATCTCCACAACTCCCCTGATGGATGTTGGATAAGATTTCCTTGGCTTCCCTTCCGGCGACACACCTTAATAATGGGTTAGAGAAACCGCGCCGATAGAGGATGTCTTCTTGTATTGTATAGCGGGACGCTTTCCTCAAGATTTTCTTGACTTCATTACGCCCGTCGGGTAGTGTGCCACTTTGTAGGTAGTTTCGGATGGGAGTCATCCAAGTTGCTTCTTCGGCTGCAGCTATCAGATTCACTTGCTCAAAACTTGGGACCGTTTGCTTTGAGATGGTTACTGCCCCGAAGATGGCGATGTCTCTCATACTCGCTTGCTTTGCCAATTCGTCGGCCTCTTGGTTCTCTTCCCGAGGGATGTGTTTGACTAAGTACTGATCCAATCGGCTGAGAAGCAACTTGGTCTTCTTTAGATATGCTATGAGTCGTTCCTCTCGAGCTTGGAATTCTCCTAGTATTTGATTAACAATAAGTTGAGAATCGCTGTGAAGACACAAAGAATTGGCTCCGATTTCTATGGCAATTTCTAGTCCAGCTATCACTGCTTCATATTCTGCATCGTTGTTGGTGGCAGCGAACTCCAACCTTATAGCATAGTGCAGTTTATTTCCCCTGGGAGTGATTATTACCACACCTGCCCCCGAGCCTTGTTCGTTAGATGCACCATCCACAAAGAGATTCCACTTGATATCTTCTGTTATTTCCAGTTGCTCCTTATCCTCGTTGGTAGTGAACTCTGCAATGAAATCAGCCATGGCTTGTCCCTTGATGGCGGTGCGAGGGTGATAGGTGATATCATATTGACTCAGCTCAATACACCATTTAAGTAGTCGCCCGGAAGTGTCGGGACGATGGAGTACCTGCCTCAGTGGTTGATCGGTCAGAACTTTGATGGAATGGGATTGGAAGTAGTGACGTAGTTTTCGTGAAGTGATTAGTAAACAGTATGCTAACTTTTCAAGTTTAGGATATCTGACTTCTGCCCCAGTAAACCTTTTACTGACGAAGTAAACTGGCCGTTGCGTGCGGTTGTCTTCCCTTACCAAGGCAGCGCTTAAAGCGTGAGATGACACAGCAAGGTATAGGTATAATTCTTCGCCTTCGCTTGGGGTCGAGAGTACCGGTGGTTTCTGGAGGTGTTCGATTAGGTTAAGGAAAGCGGTTAAGCATTTGTCCGTCCATTCGAACTTTCCTTTATCTTTCTTTAGAGCTTCGAAAAAGGGGACGCACTTGTCCGTTGCCTTGGAGATGAATCGGCTTAGGGCGGCCACTTTTCCATTTAGGCTTTGCATTTCCTTTCGGGTGGAAGGTATCTTGATGTCCCTTAATGCTCGGACTTGTTCAGGGTTTGCTTCAATCCCTCGGGCATGGACGATGAACCCTAAGAATTTTCCCGATGACACTCCGAAGGAGCACTTTAGTGGATTCAACTTCATTCCATACTGTCGAAGTACCTGGAACATTTCGCCTAGGTGGCTTACGTGATCTTTGGCTTTCCGTGATTTCACCAGCATGTCGTCCACATATACTTCCATAGTTTGTCCTATTAGCCCTGCAAACATCTTGTTGACGAGGCGCTGGTAGGTGGCTCCTACATTTTTAAGTCCGAAGGGCATCACTTTGTAGCAGTATAAACCCCGGTCGGTGATGAAACTAGTGTGGTCTTGGTCGGGAGCATGCATAGGAATTTGGTTATATCCTGAGTATGCATCCATAAAAGATAGGAGTTCGTGCCCGGCTGTGCTGTCTACAAGTTGGTCGATTCTGGGAAGCGGGAAGCAATCCTTTGGGCAGGCGTCGTTTAGGTTGGAGAAGTCAATGCAGGTCCGCCACTTCCCATTAGCCTTCTTTACTAGTACCGGGTTGGCGATCCATTCTGGGTAAACAGCTTCTCGTATGAAGTCATTGGCGAGTAGATTCTTTACTTCTTCATCGAGGGCTGCTGATCGTTCTGCCCCCATACTTCTCTTTTTTTGTTTTACAGGCGCCTTGGTAGGATCAATGTTTAATACGTGGCATGCTATGTCGGGGGAGATTCCGGTCATGTCAGCGTGTGACCAAGCGAATACATCCAAGTTGTGGCGGAGAAAATCAATGAGTTGTTCCTTCAATTCAGCTTTCAGCTGGGACCCAATTTTCAGTAGCCTACTTGAGTCGTGCTTGTCTACAGATATAAACTCCATAGCCTCTGCAGGCTCGGCGGTGGCCTCCTCCTCTTTGTCCCTAGGGTCTAATTCATTGAAAGGGTCGCTGGTGTATCGAAGAGTAGGGGCTTTCTTTAGTTGCTATGCTTCAAGGCTTTTTGTGCAGAGGGCAATCTCTACACCTTTCCCTTTATCTTTCCTGTGGTTGTTGCGAAGTTCGGTTACATAGCAGTCTCGTGCAATATCCTGGTCTCCTTCCACTTCCCCTACCCCATTGTCTGTTGGAAATTTCATTTTCAGGCACCATGGGGCTAGGAAAATCTGGAAGTCAGACAAGGCTGGTCTTCCTAAGAAGGCGTTGTAGGCCGAATGGTTTTCTATCAGCACAAACGTCTGTTTCCTTACAACGGAGCGGGGATGGCTTCCAATCTCAACAAAGAGGTCCAGCTGCCCGAGGGGCATCTTCGCATCTCCAGTGAAACCGTGTAGTGGTTTATCGCAGGGAGATACATCCTTCATTGATAGCTTCATTTTGTCGAATGCGTGTTTGAACAGGATATTTACAGAGCTTCCAGTGTCTACCAGGATTCGGTAAACTTCGGCGGGACCGAGTCGGGCAGAGATAACCATGGGATCCATGTGAGGGTACTGTCTTCCTTCTAGGTCACGTTTACTGAATGTGATGTCATCACTTTCTTTCCGCTTTGGGTGGCGCTCTTCTATAACCGTATTGACACAGTCTTTATTGTCTCTAAGCGACTTCCCATATCTTTCCATCTCTCTCCAACTTCTGTCTGCGATGTGCGGACCTCCTGAGATGGTATGGACCACTATCTTCTCTTGACTAGAGCTGCTAACGTTGCGGTTTCCTCTGTCGGTCCCTGGTTAGGGTAGCCTTGGGTTTTCATTGGCAGGAGCTGGAGTTCTGTCTTGACTTTTTACATAGCGTTCCAGTTTCTTCCTTCTGATGTGTTCCTCAATCAGATCTCGGAGATGATGGCATTCGTTGGTATCATGTCCGTGAGATTCGTGGAAGCGGTAGAATTTTCCAGACTTCTGTGCGTTATCTGATTCCTTCTTGTATGGTGGGCGTTTGTATCTAACTTCGCCTTGGGTGGCAAGGAAGATATTTTCGACGGTCTCGTTCAAAGGGGTGTAAGTGTCGAATCTTGGTCCTGGCCGATATAGGCGCTTTTCTACCTTCTTGCCCCCAGCATTGTCTCTGGAATCATTTCTTCGAACGTCCCTCGCCACAGCAGGGGCGTTGCCATGGGTCGTCTTATTTTGCTGTCCTGACTGCCCCTCAACGGCGGCATCCTCAAGCCTCATGTATTTCCCGGCTTCATGGAAGAAATCGGGTAAAGTAGCTGGTTTTTCTTCTGTCAATCTTCTAGCAAATTTAGTGTCTGGATGCACTCCACTGCAGAGGGCCATTAGGATAAGCTTCTCATCGGCATCTTGAACTGCGGCTGCTGCGGCGTTGAATCTGGTTAGGTATTGCTGCAGCTTTTCTCCAGGTTTCTGTTCGACGCTGGATAAGGAATAAGCGTCCTTAGGTTGCTCCACATGAATGCGGAACTGACTGATAAATTTTTCTTTCAACATTTCCCATGAGCTGATGGATCCTTGGGGTAGATGACAGAACCAGGAGGTAGCAAGATCTGCTAAGAAGAGCGGAAAGCATTTGCACAGTACTCCCTCTGTTGCTCCACTCATGAGCATATGCTGCATGTACCTCTGTAAGTGTACAACGGGATCGGAGGTTCCTTTGTAGGGTTCCATTGTTGGCATCTTCCATTCTCGGGGGGTGATAGCAATTTCGATATTGTGGGCGAAAGGGCTGGTTACCCTAGCGCCTATCCCTCGATCTCTTTGCTCCCATTGGACACACTCTCTGAATAAGCGTGCCATCCTTTCATCAGAACTTGGAGCAGATAGAAATGAGTTTGGTTCTGTTCTGTGGGATTGATTCCGTCCAGACGACCTGTAGGGATGGTATCGTCTGTCATTCCTCATATTTTCCAGTGGCTGCCTTTGATCTTCTGGGAGCACGCTTGGGTCAGCTACAGTTGGCCCTTGCCTTGATCTCCCCCTGTTGGGTTCTGATCTAAGCACTTCCTCGGGTCCAACTTCGGGCTGAACTCTAGCTCGGCCCCGTTCATTGGTGTTTCTATGGTTAGGCAGCATGACAGGCTCAGCTACAGTTGACCTTCGCCCGGTACCTTCCCCGTTGGGTTCGGTACCAAACGTTTCCTCAGGCCTAACTTCGGGCTGTGCTCGGTCTCGGCTCCTACCACGGCTACTTCTGCCGTTAGCTCCTTCGAAGAAGGAAGATCTTTGCTGTCTCTAAGATCCTCCAGACTGGGACTCGCCCCATGATTCAGTGTTGCAGTTGGATTCTTCAGCGTCCCTCAAGCGTGACATGAGATGGTCCACCAAGGCTTCCTGCTGGGACGTGAAGCGGTTAGTTACTTCAACAACAACTCTGTCCAAATCTGCCCTAGTAATTGCTGCAGGCTGTTCTGTGGCAGGAGTGGTTGGGTTAGCCTGTCCTTCATTTGTTACCGTTGCTGGAGGAGGACGATTTACTTGATTCGTGACAGCTGGACCTGGAAGACTGCTGGATGCGATGTTTTTTCCTTTGTTAACATCTTTTCTCTGTTTGGGAGGCATGTTTTCCAAGTGGCGGACGATGCTGTTAGGAAAACTTGTTAAGTAGATGAAGCTGAAGCTTCGAGCTTCTAGTTCTCAGTGAAAGCACCAAAAATGTTTGCACAAAAAATGGACAAACACCTCAAAGTCGTATGATTTAGTAGATCTTATGTTGTTCTTAGTGATTTTGGAGATTTATGCAAATATATGAAAAGCAGGGGCTAAACTGTAAAAAGACACGCAAATTTATAGTGGTTCAGCCAGAATGTGCCTACGTCCACTTTATATGTTATTTCTCTTCTCCTCTTTTGATTACAAGTACAAAGCTTTGATACAAGTAAAAGAAAGTTGTTTGAAAGTTCCTTCCGTGCTTGAGCTCTCAAACTTGTCCCCATTGCTGTACCCTTGCCCCTCTATTTATAGAGTGAGGCTAGGGGTAGGGGTCCAGGATATGTATAGTCGCTGATGGGCCTGGGCTGATGTGATCTGGCCTGGTATATCTTGGTTCGGCATTGCTTGGTTTGGAGGTGGTTGGAGTGTAGAGTGGACCGGTAGTGGGATGGAAGTAGGTTGGACCGGTGGTGGGATGGAAGTATATTGGTTCGGTGGCAGTAGGTTGGACTGGTGGTGGGATGGAAGTATATTGGTTCGGTGGCAGTAGGTTGGACCGGTGGCAGCTGGTCCGGTGGGATGGAAGTATATTGGTTCGGTGGCAGTAGGTTGGACCGGTGGCAGCTGGTCCGGTGGGATGGAAGAATATTGGTTCGGTGTTTGCCCAAGACTACCGATTGGGTTCCTGCCGAATGAGCCTTGGAGGACGAGAATACCGGATGGGCTTGGGCGAGCCTGGATGGATGAGTCATGCTCCTCGGTCTCAAGGTCTTCTGGGTGAGAATGCGGCCAACATCAAAAGATAAAATTTCAAACCCTTCGTTTCATATTGGAAAAGTATTTCCATACTTATTTAATTATAAGTAATTCACAAATCTATTTATTTTCAACTTTTGAAGATATTCAATATACTTAAATCAAAATTAAGTATAATTCATTCTTTAAGGAAATCTTTTATTTTAACAACGTCTATTTGAGTCAAAACGAATGTTACGTAAAACATCGTTACGACGACTCAAAATCAATAGTATAGGGATTCAGAATTAAGATAGATATATAAATCCCAATACTATATAAAACATTTTCTTTCGAAAATCATTTACTATAACAACAGTGTTATAGTCCATCATTTCCTTATTTTTCGAAAACGTCTATTTCGACAATAAATCTTGAAATCTATGATTTCGATAGTTCACACGTTTTAAAACATCTTTTAAAAACAATTAACTTCATTTATAATATCGCTTTCCCAAACATAACCATTTTTTTCCATAATATATTCACTGTCCAAAATCGTGAATATACTTCAATAACCAAATTTCAATCTTTTCTACACATTTATTCCAAGAATTATCCACTATCCAAAATCGTGGAAAAAAATTCCCTTAATAACCTTCTATATTCAATTCATCAAATTTGATTGATTTTCGAATATATGAAACAACGTTCATAAATTCCATTTCTATTTTGTAACAACTTCAACTTAATAAATCTCCTTTATTAACAATTCGATTCATAACTCAAATCTTATACCAACAATCCATATTATAAGTTAAATACTTATAATTCCTTTATTTTACAAAATCATCTCCATTTATAAGTTCACAATTTATAAATTCCATTCATTTATAAATTCTTAAAAATTCATTTTAACGCTTATAAAAACTCGTTTTATAATACCAACATTTTAATTTATAAAATGTCAACTTTATAAACCTTTTAAGTAAACCGTTTATAATATTTTAAAAATCTCAATTTAAACCATTTTATAAATCAATCAACTATTTATTCCAAAAATCACTTTTCGGTTATATTTCACAAAGATCTTAACTTTTATAACTTTAAAATTTGAACGTTTATTTATTTAAAATAAATCAATTCAACAATTCAATAAAACGTCTACTTTCAAAAATTACTTTAAAATCCTTTTAAGGTAAAAGTCGTTATTTTTAAAGTTCAAAACTTGAATCCGATGATGCAATAGCACCAATTAGTCAATCACAACAACAAACATCATATATCAACATATGATAACAGAATATACATCACAATATCTATAAATAAATAAATACTGTTGAGGAATCCAGTTGGATCCCTCCAACCTGTTTCCCTGCATCCACAGATGTTAGCACAATACCAATTCCACTTTGAGGTGGAATATCGCGGTATATGGGTTTTATAAAAATAATCCGCTTACTAACGGCGCAATAGGGTCTCATCCGCTATACGAGGCGGGAAATCAATCAATCCAATATATACATATGCCAATATGTATATATTGCTATATATAGATATATATCCTACTATATCTAATATCACATCCAATAGCAATCAAATCAATCAATAAATAACTGAAAATTCCACATTCATTTTGAGTGAGAAAAATCTCACCTTGATTTTACCGATAGAAATTTGTAGCGTTTATTTCGAATGAAATTAAACAGACGTTTAATCTCACTCAAAATTTTCACTGACCCCGATCGCTTCCAATCCAGCTCCATCGCGAAGTATTCGACGATACGATTCCAATGCTAGTCGTTTCGTCGGAATCTGATAGCGTATGACCAAGATACATCGGTTTAAACTTTAACGAATTTTTATAAAATTAATTTACAATTTCTTTTATATTTTTTTTATACCCAAATCAACATCTGCCGTTCGTTTCAACCATCACAGATCTGGGCCGCCTACGTTCTTCTTCCCTCCCTCACGCTAATTCCAGTAACACACGCGAGCAACCCATATACGTTGAGAAACCCTAACAGCCGCCCCTCCTTCTACTCGACGAGATCCCATCACAACTGCACCACCCTGAAGCTCCACTCGAATGCTACCCACGGCCACAATATAGGCGAGCTCGGTCGCCTCCTTTGCACGCATCTCGAGGCCGAATGGAGCCCCTTTGCCTGCTATTTCCCGATGATTTACTCCACTACAAACGATCATAACCGTTCATCATGAAGGCCTCACTTCCCTCTGCACTTTTGTAGTTGAAGGCTTTTGACAATGTCGTGTGGATTGGGAGATCGAAGGGGAAGAATATGAGAGCTTTCTGGCCATTCGTTTTCATGGTGGCGGCTGCTCTGTTTAAAACCCTAGCTAGGTTTATCTCTTTTGCAAAGTGAAGATATTGAGGTGCTTATATATAAAATTGCCCAATTTACTATTCATCGAAATTTTCCGAACTCCGATTTACGCGCGGTGACTATCGTTTCTAGGGTTTATCCCGCGTTCCGAACACAATGGAACAGGTTTCGGAAGCTAATTCGATCGTATGTGTGAGATATGACAATAAACGATAAATTTAAATTAAACCGATTTAAATCGATTTCGAGGCGTTTTGGTTTGCCCCGGACAAATGGTAAATCCAATTGACTTGAAATTTGAAACCATACAATAATATCACATTACGGATCCGATGAAACTGGTCTCGTTCAATTCTGAGACTGTTCAAAAATTGGCTAATTTTCAGTCGATAATTAAATATTAAAATATTCAATTTTCACAAATTAACTCTAAATTCGATTTTAAAAGTTCTATAACCTTTCTATAACTCCAGTATGATTAAATAAAATTTTACAAATCATTTTCAATCATTTTAAACTCGATTTTCAATTATCTCTGGAATTTCACTATTTAATTTATCGATTTAATTATCAAATTAAATCCAATATTCGAAAAATAAATCATTCAACTTCTAAATTCCATTTATTAATATTTAAAATCAATTAAATATTCGAATTTTAATTATCAAAAATTCTAGGTCGTTACACCATTCATTGAATTGATTTTCAATTTAATCACATTCGATTCATTCACATTGGATTTTTACTAACATTCATTCATATTCAATTAGTTCACTTTCACTAATTTATATTCAAGTTAGTTTGTTTTCAATTCAAATCAAATTTGATTCTATTTAGATTTACTTATCTTTCAATTTGAATTCAGTTTCTTAACTTCCAATTTCCATTAATTCAATTTCATTAACACTTAGTGAATTTCTATACAATCAACTAGCAAAACCAAATTTATTTACTTTGCTTACATTCAATTTGGTTTAACACATTTAATTTCAATTGGTTTATATTCTAATTCAGATTGAATTCTTATACTCACCATATTCACAACTTCTTAACTTAAGTTTTTATTCAACTCTTAACAATAATATTTCTAATCCATGTTTATTCACTGATTCACTTTTACAATTGAAGTTGAATTTCCTTTATATAACTCAAATTCATATTCATCACTTCACTTTATTAATTCATTTTGACATCAAATTCAACCTCATTCATCATTACTTAAGCTATGTTTCATTTCTAAAGTCATTTTATTTAACTTTTTCTAAAGTCAATTTCATATCACTATCCAAAATTCAGATTTTGTTTTACTTAACAAAACTGTTTAACCATTTTAACAGCTGGTTTTACTTAAATTTTCTCATTTTATAAGTTATACAACTTATTAATTTAAACTTCCCAATTCATATTATATAATAACTTATCTTTTAAGTTTAAATTTCCATTTCAATAATTTATCTAATCCAGTTCAATTTATTTCACTTTCCTTTAGTTAAATTTCAAATCATATATTTATTAATACTAATTCAATTCAATTTAACTTTTCTTAAGTTAAAAATCTTTATTTTCAAAAACAATTTTATACTTCTTTAGATTTGAAAAACATTTACTTTTAAAGTGTTTCTAGTAACTATTCATATTAAACACCATAAACTAAGCTTTGTGTAAACCAAAGCTCTGATACCACTCTGTAACATTCCCCCCTTCTGACCGCCCCTAGTCGGTAATTAAACCAACTCGAAACGTTCAAAAAGACGGATTGTTATTTAGTTTATAGAATTTAAACAGAATCAGCCACAGAAACACAGAGTAATAATCTTTCATTACTATAAATTTTCTTTTACATACATCAGAGTTTATACAATGTATTAAATTGATACAGCGGAATATCTTAAAATACAAATTTTCCTGAACTACTGAAGTGAGCGTTTTACCCTCTCTCTCTAACTTCGCTGCTCGAAAATCTTCAAGCTGTAAAAAATACTCGGTCTGACCCGAGTATTACATTCAAAATAAAATAATACACAGGTCAGTCTAATTCAAACCAGTTATTAGTGCGTAGAGGCAATAATAATCAAATAGACGACGGCCAAAAAATCCCCGTCTATCCAACCCTTTTAACAAAGGAATCGGATAACAAAAATTATAACACCTAACAGTGTTAAACAATAAATCAGCAGATTTAAAAATCAGCAGAGATAAATAAAAATGATCTTTAAAATGAAGATGATTTTGAAAAGAACAGAATTGCCAAAACGGCGATTAACTACAAAAATCATCAAATCAAAACCCAAATCAAATTCTGATTCCAAATATATCAAATTTGAAACATAAACAATTTCACAAAAGATCTACGCTTCAAAAGCAAAAGAATTACCAATAAAATCAAGGCGGTGTGGCTGCAGAACACACGTATATACATGTGCACTGCCTCGCCAACTCGAGTGCACAAGGTCAAATCAAAATCAGATTCAACACAAGTGCAAATGGCCTTGATCAAAATCAAGTAATGTACACATAAATGCTATAACTCAACTGCAACACCACTGAATCAGCAAACCAAATCAACAAGATCAAAGAAAGAAAAATGTCCAGAACAAATCATGTAGTGAATCATCTGCATGGATGCAAGCATGTATGATTCAATATGAACAAGACAAAATGTGGACAACAGAGATCAGGCTCAGTGCCACAGTAGTCAAAAGCAAGGAGGTATCAACATATCAATGTCAAAGCCATGGTCAACAACCAGTTCGACAAGTATAACAGTGTACATCACAAGGTCAAGAACACTGTACAATGACTACAGAAATAAAACCAAGGTTAAGACTACTCAAGTTCAAAAACAAGCATCAATGTACACTGGAATGAATGCAATGAGGTATGCAACCCAGTGTCGACAACAGTGCAACAGGTGAAACAATGATGCAGACCAAAAGGCATGGAACAACGACTAACTCAAATGAATACAGAACCGTAAACCTATATTCAAATTCTAACATACATATATACATATCAAATGATGTATATACATACATGACTGCATACATATATATGAAGACTAAAATGCAACTGGATGCAAACAGTCCCCAAAACATGAATATACGAATTGTAAACTTATATATAATACTATAACTGGACAGTATTAACTTCATAGTCTAGAACCAAAGCAAGTGCTACTAAACTAAAGCAAATATGATCAAAGCAACTATGTACATGACAAACAACATATACAGGTCAGGGGTGAATCCAACAACAGAGTTTACAAATCAGAGAAGAAGCTCACTATTACAAAAACAGTAACAAGTGATTTGTATACATGACTAACAACGGGTCACAAGTGCACAAGTATATATATGAATGGGAAGACTCAAGTCTACAAGCTACAGAATATAGGGACAACCACTGAAATGAATGCATAGTGAATACATGAACATCAGATGCTCAAGTAAAATTCAGGCAATACATCAAAACAACAATGTCCAGATGAACAAATACAAACAGTGGAAACATGATAGCAGTATACACAGGGAGGCAGAAAACCCAGACAAAACTGCAGAGGAGTCACAGAATTCACAGTGAAGTCTAAAAGGAAAAAGAAGATATCACAGCAGCAAACAAAGCACAGATGATAAGAAACAAAATTTGACAAAGCCGAAATCATATGTTTGAAAAACTTGGAAAGATTTTTTTTTAAAGTCATTGAAACAGAATTTTTTTAAAAAAAAATCAGGAAAGTATCAGAAAACAGGAGATTCGACTATTAAAATACTTCAAATCAGAGATTGAACGATACAAAGTCAAAGCCGAGTTTGACAGTGTCAAACGTCGAAGTGAAGAACTTATAACGCGAACCACCTCAAGTTCATAGGGACATGATTAAGACAGTGGCCAAGGCCATCAATCGAGACCGAGAACATCTGCAGTGGTAATACTCAAGTGTTTACCAGAAGTCAAGACCGAAGTCACAAAAGGAATCAAAGTTGAGGTCAAAAACACTCGACAATTTCAAACAAAACACAACAAGCGGTTCAACAAATCAAAGTGACCAAGTCAGAAATCAATGTCGAGAATATCAGGTTACAAAATCAACATCGATAAAAATCAAGTCGAAGCCGAGATCACGAAAACAGTGAAAGCAAACAAGGTCGAACAAATTCGAATTAGATGTGAGCAATATAAATTACTCACCTTCGTTTTCCAGAGTACGCATCAAAGAATCGATCGAAGAAAAATCGAAGCCCCAAATTCCAAAACCCTAAATCTCGTAAGCCTCAACGAGCAAGCGAAGAAGATGATGCCGCCCTTTTTTCTCGAGGAACGAATGAGGTAGAACGAGCCAGATTCGCAAGAGAATCAAAGAATCGCCGAAGCCCTAAATTTCGAGCGAACGAAGAATCATGGCCGCCATTTATTTTCTTTTCGTTATTTCGTTTTTAGGGTTTTGAATGAATGGGTAAAGGGAAACGGGTTTGGATTTATCACGGTATCAAAGAAAATGAGGGCAGTATTGTTTTTTTTTCTCAAAGCCCACCAACACTTCACAAAAAAAAATTTCCCAAAAGAATTTTAACCGATTCAAAAATTCCAACAACAATTTTTATTAAACGAATTCCAATTCGAATCGAAACTCCTATAAGCAATTAGCTAGCAGAGAAATCGTTTAACGATGATATCAAATCGATGCAAAAACCCCGGTTGTTACCGAATTTCAAATTGAATTCGATTTAAATCTTTACGCGTTTATACGTCGTGTGTTCACACAACAATTCTAATAAATACGAAATTTTAAATCCGGTAATAATTCAATATTACGGACCCAATGGAGTTGGTTTCGTCAAATTCCGAGACTATGCCTCGGAAGGCTATTTTTAAATTCAATTTAAACGATACAATTTCAAAACTGAACAAATCGCTTTCAAATTCAATTCTGAAACTTCTATTATCTTCAGTATTATCAATATGAATTTTCTAAGCCTTTAAATTATTTTTAACCGGCTTAAAATTGAAGATTCAAATTTTATTCAATTTTCAATAGATTAAATTCAAAAATTTAATCGCCAATTTATTCTGATAATTTGAAATTCAAGACAAATCATCATTCAAATATTTAAAATTAATTAAATATTCTCAATTTAAATTGTTCAAAATTCAGGGTCGTTACAGACGAAGTGCTGCCGTTTTGAGAGCTCGACTTCTACACTTCTTCACTTCTTTTCTCCACTTTAATCTTATGCTTCCATCCATCCAAATCGAAGATCAAATTGAAGATTCAAGAGCTTAGATTGAAGATCTTCATCCATCGAAGAGAGATTTCATCGTTTGAAGCGGATTGGTGATAGATCGAGTTAGATCCTTCACTGTCCAGATCTGAAGTGTGTTGCTTTTAAGGTGTTTAGGTGATTTGGTGAGTGGTGATTATCTCTCACACGGATCCAAAGGAGTATATCGGATCGTTGGCTTGATTTGGTGTTAAAGTAGAGATTTCCATGCATTTTCCTAATCATATGTGTAGATCCATATAGATCCATTGTCCATGATGATTTGATATCCATTTTACTACATGTTAACTTATGCAAGTTCATTCATCAAGATTATAGAGACATTGCTCATGTTTTCATGCTTGTTAGACTTTTGACTCTTTAATTACGAAATTGCCATTGTTGTTATAATTGTCTATTTAGATCATATTTGAATGCTTGTTTACTTGGATTAATGTTTGACTTGATTGATTGCTATGAATTAGATGATTGATGATTTGATTTAGACCGAAGATGATTCAAAAGCTAAGAGGAAGGCTCTTGGATTGGGAAAGCTGCTTGTGGCATATGTAGTGGATGTGGAAGCTCATATGGATAGATTGGATGATGATGTTGAAATGAGGCTTTGCGAGGATGTGATGAAGCGAAGCATGATATGAGATAGTCTTGGATTAATCCAGACGGGATCAATCCAAGCATGTTGATAACTCGGTGATATGGTTCGAGTTTGAGGATAATGGTTTGCTCGAGAGGCGCTTGAGCTAGTATGGAAATAGTCGTCGAGGAGGATGACTAGAAGGCTGAGATCTCATCATTGTTGAAGGTTCTAGCATGCTCAAAGCAAGAGTACGTTGGGCAGATTCGATAGTCCATGAAGGCTACTGATTGGTAGTCAAGTACTCTGGGCAGATTCGATAGTCCTAGGCACGTGTCACGATGACGTGCGGAGTTATGTCTAGAACCGGGGTTTCCATTAGCCCTTGACGGACGGATGAAAGAATGAGCCGGTCATTCAATTAACGATGATATCGAAGCAATGATAACAGTGATAGCCAAGGTCATGGATGTTTGGTTGTATCGTCATTCGGTCTCAAGAGCAGTGTTTTCTGGGTGCTTATCTGATCTTGGTTTAGGCCTTGGGGGTTTGTGCTTGGAAAACATCGCCCTTGACTCGAGTGATAATTGCTTTACTTTAAATTGTATGCTCTGCTATGTTTGCTTCTGCTTAGTGTGTGTCTGGGGGCTATCACTGTAGAAAGAGGTGGAGTGGGAGGGTTGTATTCCTATTCCTTTTCCTTTATGCTCTTTTGGTATGTTGTTAGTTAATTTACCGCTCACTAAGACTGTTGTCTGACTCAAGGCTTTATGTTTTAACTCTTATTGCCTTGGGCTGTTCGTCCATTTTGGGACGGGCAGACTAGGTAGCAGGTGACAGGTGATGTTCTTGCTTCCCACGATGCTGATATCGAAGACGAGCTGGAGGCTTGCATACTATCTTCTTACTATATGTACTGGATGTTCCGCTGCTTTGTATATTCTCTGAGTGTTATGTAGTGAGGCTTGATGTATTGACTATTCAGATGTTTGTATTCAACTATTATGAAGTTTTATTGATGAGATTCTATTCTGTGAAGCTTCACTATATATATATATATATATATATATATATATTCTATTGTATTTTGTCCTTGCGCTGTGAGTAATACGATAGATTCTGTTGTTTAAATTTACCCTGGCAATCGTCCATGGTCGCTTGGCACACTTTACAGCGCACTATCTCTAGGTTCGGTGCAGGGGTCATGAGCGGTCGTCACACTCACCTTTTGAATTTAAATTGAATTTAAATTCAATTTAAACCCAAAAATTTGACCGTCTCAGAATTTTTCCAAACCAGCGTCATCAGGTCCGAAATTTCAATACGATCCCAGTAAAACAAACCGCGCATGAAACCGAGTCCGTATGCAAAAGTTATGAAAATTTGAAGATTGGAAAATTCTGGTGCTGAGTCGACTTCGGGTTTAACTCTGGTCCGGCGCCTAAGAATCCCGGTGCTTGCTTGGAGTTTTTGCGAAAACGACCCGAAGACCCGAGTAGTTTTCTTCCTGACTCGAAGTAGATGCAACATTTTTGCCTCTGAAACTCGAAGCGCGACCCGAAGTTGCTGCAGATCCGAATTTTTTTTTTAAATTGAAATTGGATTGGGAAGATTAGGGTTTGTAGCCATTGGAAATGAGGAATGGAGGCTGCTAGGGTTTATAACTGGATATATATAGGCAAAGTCGAAATAGGATAGATGGACCCGATCTATAAACGCGCTGAACGATGAATGGCCCAAAAGCTCGTTTCTACTCCGGAACGAAATTGGGTCAACCCATATATCAAAATAGATGTTTAAAATATTTTAAACGCAATGGAAAAGGTTTCAGGTTCAAATTGTGTCGTATGAAGAAGTTATGCAAAAATCAATATTTCAAATTGATTTCAATTGCATAAATTTCAAGGCGTTTCGAGTCCGTACGATCAAACGACAAGTCCGATTGCTACGAAACTTGAAACATTATTATAATTCACTGTTACGGATCCGATGAAACTGGTTTCGTTGAAATCCGAGTCAGTGGCCAAAATGGCTATTTTTATATTAATTAAATATATTTAAAATAAATAAATTAAATCAAATTTCCTATTTAAATTCTGAAATTGACAATCTTTATCACTTTTACTTTCTTAATCCTTCACATTAATTTAAACCAAATCTAGATGTAAATTTAGAGTTAACAATTTTATTCATTTCAGCGTTAAATTTCAAATTTCATTATATTCGCAAATTATAAATTAAATTTGCAAAAATTTCTTTTTATTTGATTTTCATTCAATTTCTCAATCTATTAGTATCCAATAGATGAGACTACCATTGGATTCATACTTTATTACGTAAGTATCTCTAAATTCCATCTAAATTTATATTTACATAATATCTAAATATTAAATTTCATCTATTTGAAATAAACCCAATTACTAAAATTTACATATTAATATATCTTGATTTACAAATGCTATATCAACCAATAGTTATATTATAAATGGAATTTACATAAATTTCAAATATTACTTCAATTAACGTAAATGTAATAATTATTTTTATTTATTGCAATTGGTTATCAGTTATAATTTAATATACTAAATAGATGGTTAATTCTTAAAATACTTGTTATCATTAACGTTTTAATTTCACTTAAAAGCTATTAATAACCAGCCCAATGTTGCTATTTGATTGAGACCTAATTCAATGCATAAATGAATGGGTAAATGATTAAAGTTTTGCACTATTGCCACAATTTCATTAACATACATTAAGGTTTATTAAGTTCTAGTTGACTCCCATTTAATTATTACAATAATTACTACCCTTGCTTCAAATTTCCAAAATTTAGAAATTACAAATTTTATTTTCAATATTTCCATTTAATAGACTTTCCATTCTATCATCAATCTAATTGCCTTATTATGGATAGTATTACATTATTGAGTCGATTATCAATTTATGGGAAGAATTATTATTGGCCTACTCTTATTACATTAACAATTATCATCTTATTCTAATATTCAATTTATATAGAAATAAATTTCATCCACTTACAAATAAATGCAATTATTACATATTTCCTTCCAATTAATTTAAAATTTAATTCTATAGATTGATTTGATTTAATCGCCAAATATATATTCATAAATTACTTTACATTCACACTTCCGTTATGTTATTAATCACCATTAAAGAAACGTTTATTAATTACAACAACATTGTAATAACTTACCTACATTGATTGTATACGTTTTTCATTATTATCATTCATTAGAATTTTATTCAACTTTCCATTAATATACAAATTTGAATCCCATTCTAGTTATTCTTTATTAAAAGTTCACACAATATTATAACTTCGTACAAGACATCCAATTACTATTTATCATTATAACTTTACAATCTATATAAATTCATTGATTGATTTACTATTTGCCTTTGTTTCCTTATATTCAATTCTTAGCTTAGTATGAGAATTTATAGTACTCCATTTAAAAGACATTTCATTTCAATTGTTAATCCTTAGCTTAAGTTTCTACGCTTGCATTTCATTTACTCTTCCGTTACTATATTAATAATTAGTAACGCTTATTATCAATAATAACATCATAATTACTTATTATTTATATGAACTTTAATTCCAAATATATTCATTGACCAATTAATTTGGTAATTTATAATAGTTGTTATTCTACCTATTTCCAAATAACGTACTACCTTATTACCTAAATTTACGAACAATTACCGTTAAAATGTTTTATTGCATAAATCAATTAAATTAACAAATTATAATGGTTTCTACTATTCCTTCAATTGGATTTCATTCCAATTTGTCAAGAATTTATTATATTTACCTATGCAACACTTAATTTCCAACATTCGCTCCAATATACTATAAGATTTCATTTCTTTTTGCATTAAATTACAAAAATCAATTTAAATCAACATATTTAAATGGTCGAAATTTACGGGTCATTACACGGCCACCCCGAACCATCGCCTTCATGCTTGCCAACCCATGCATGGCCAGGCGTTCGCCCACGATGACCAAAAATATGCAGTCGCCACCATGGGTCGAAAACCCTAACTGAATTTTTCCCTCCAATCAAGCCATCAACTCGATGAACAACCTACTCCGATGGACTACGCTCCCCGCCCTCTACACACCAGTACGCTTGATTTGTCGATCGGACTACAATCATCGAACGCCTATGAATGGCCGAAATTTGTTCATCAATTTCCTGGCACACAGAAGCTCAGATCGAAAAATGAACCGCAGTTTTAACTTACGCTCGACGAGAGCTTCAAAACGATATATAATTCGATATAGTTTGAGGAGATTTGATTTTGAAGTTGAAATTTGATTTTAAGTTGAATTGGGAATATGGTTTTGGTTTGTCTACCATTGGAATGAGGAGATTAGAAGGAGATGCAGGTACAGACAAATGAGAATAAGAAGTGGCTAGGGTTTATAATGAGCTATTCAGGGGTAGAGCAGAAAATAGATGAATGGACATGATTGATTTGAAGGTTAAGCGATAAACGACCCGAAAAGCCCGTTCTGCCTCCGGAACGAATATGGATCACCCCATATCAAAACAGATGTTTTCCATATATTTAAAATCAATGGAACAGGTTTCAAATCCTAATTCCATTGTATGAAGAAGTTATGTTAAAATCAGCTTATTTCAAATTGATTCAAATTTAATTGATTTCTAGGCGTTTCGAGTCCGTACGATCAAACGACAAGTCCGATCACTAGGAAACTTGGAATCCTACAATAATTCACAATTACGGATCCGATGAAACTAGTTTCATCAAAATCCGAGTTAGTGGCCAAAATGGCTATTTTCACATTAATTAAATTAATTAATAATTAAATCAATTAAATCACATTTTTATTTCAAAGTTAATGACTAACAGTTTTCACCATTTTTGATTGTTTAGACATTTAAAATAAAATAAAATAAGTTTACATACCAATTCAGCATTAATTATTTCAATACTTACTGTGTTTAATTTCAACTGCCATAAATCCTATTAAATTTGATTTAATTTCAAATAAATTGTTTTGATTTAATTTTAGACTTTATATTCAATCAATTATTACTCAAATATCATAGTTAATGTTTGTTTTACATTCCATTACATTAATATACTCCAATTTCCATCGTCTATTTGTATTGACTACTATACTTCAATTTTATAGGATTTTGTCAATTTCACACATTAATAATAAATTTAAAAAAATCCCAATTAATTATTTTATCTTGGTTTCATTCTTTTTATTACATCAATTATCACATTATGAATCGAATTTACATTGGTTACATCTTATTGAATTAACATTCTTCACTTACCAATTTAATCTACATTCACTGCAACAATTAAGTGAATTGATTGCAATTTATTTCCAATTAAATTTAATATATTAAATAAATAGAATAACACTTGTTACCATTTACCTTAAATCACATTTATAACACCCTTAAGTTTATTATTGCAAACAAATACAACTTACCTATATAGCACTAATTTTATTCAATTACCATTAACTATATATTTATTCCTTAATTAGTTTAGTATTTACATTTATTTTCTTAATTTCACTTTATAACCAAGTTATACCATTTACTTTATTTCAATCAATTGGAATTCCATAGGAATTGTTAAAATTTAACTTACACTACTATTGTTACAATTCATTCAAGTTATTTTTTCATTATTAAATTACAAATTTTTATTTCTCTCAACTCTAAATTACAAAATCTTATTAAATGAACAATTTTAAATTATCGAATATTTACGGGTCGTTACAATTAACAAACAAACACTATAAAAATTATATAAATTTGAAAATTATTTCTTTATATATATAAAATGTATGATCCTTGGCAAAAAATTTCATTTACCAAATTTTCAAAAATTCAATATCGTGTCAGTTTGCCTTATTTAAGTGTTTAGAAATCCCTTTGACAATGTGGCGTCCCACATTCTTGACCTGAATCCATAAATAACTCAATAGAGAAATTAACACAATATGTCTTTATAACAATAACAAATATGCTCTCGTATATATACAATACTATCAAACTCATTCTAGGGTGTCACTTACTCTATTTCTAAAGAGTTACTCACTCTAGGGTATTACTAACCTTATCTCTAGTGAGCCATACCCTACCAAAGCCAAGGTTCTCGCTTAACCTTCAGCTCTAATACCAATTTGTAACGACCCACCTTTTTGACCATGAAAAGTCGACACCGAATACATCCACGGTATTCAAATGTCGAACATCCAATCACCGGAAAGGCAGATTGTTAGGGTAAAATAAAAGAAAAAGAACAGAGAATGGGGAAATCAGAATCTCACAGCGGAATCGACAACATATAATATAGAAAAGAAAATAAAAACTATCACTCCAAAATAGAGTAATTTATAGTTAAAAACAAACCTTATCAATTGGACAGTTATAAATTTCTGACCTTACAAATTGCTGATAGGTATAACATATGATATAACAGAAAGTAAAGCACTACGATAGGTGAACATCCATCTCTTCTCCAATAACTCTATACCACCAAAGCCAACCTGAGAAAAACTCAGTCTGACCGGAGCATTATAATAAAATAGCACCTGTGTCGGTCTGAAAAACCAACATGAGAATACTCATGTAATATGATGAACTTATAAAAATTCTATGATACCACGCCGCTAATGCGGAACGGGTTTTTACCTCACAAGAACAACATCCATAAATGAACAAATGGGAAACAAATCAGGACAACAATCTAATCAAGAAAGAATGAAAATAAACAACAGAAACAATCCAAATAAAAAGGGTGGGTACAAGTACGAACAAATCCCATACTGAATGAATGGACATAAACAATATCAAGTTCCAAACTTTAAAACATGGTCACAAATAATTGAATATAGAGAAGAGCATAAGTTAGTTGTCCATGCAATTGAGGAAACAATTCAAAGATTTGAACTAACAACAATGGAAAGAGAAAAGTTTTTCCAATAATGACTAGGAGGGTGCACCCCCTTACCGAACAAGTACCTATAGAAATATATTTGAGAACTCTGATGGCTCTCGGAAACCTCCAAGCATGACCCTTCCAACCGTTACCGAGTATTTGAGTATTTCACATCTCAATGCGCAACACCGAATCCAGTCTAGAGTGGATGTCAAAATATGCTAATGGGAGCAACCCACATATCTTGGCCCCCACCCGCTCTTTGAGTTTAGTCATTTCCAATAAAGGATAAAAAGGCTCAAATGAGCAATACACCGTCTTAGAGTGACGAAATATAAAGAAGAAAGCAGAGTCAAAGTCGATAGTTGATAAATCAACTATCGAAAACGGTAAGATGGTTGTTTTCACTTGCGCTTGATTTTCAATTGCAATAATTTTAAAGACGCTTTAAAAACGCTCTTTAAAAAAATATTCTTTTAATGGAGGAAATTAAATTTTCTAAGTGTATTAAAACCAAGGTCAAAACATTGTTTATTATAAATCTAAAATAATTTACACTTAGCTTTATTTCAAACAATTCTTTTTTAAGACATCTTCTTGTTTATAAACTATTATGTATAAATTTTAAAACAATATTTATTATTCAAAAAGATAATAAATGGATTAAATTACTTTTACTAATTAATACAAATGTTAATCATCCTAAAGGATAATTTATAACATCCTTTTATAACTTTAAAATCGCATTAATTTTCCCAAAGAAAATAAATGGAATTTAAATTCTCTTTTATAAATTTAAACCGACATTAATTATCCCGAAAGATAATTAATCAAATTATAATCTCTTTTAATAAATCGATCGATTATCTTTATTTAAATAGTTCTTTTCTTCTACAACACTTTTACTTAATCGGTAAATTAACTTTTAAAACACTAAATTAATTAATTCACTTTAAAACACTTTCACTAAATTAACTTTAATCACTTTTATTAAATAAATTAATTTAAATAGCTTTGTTAAATTATTTAAGTAACTTTAGATATCATTAGTTAAAATGATAAATTACATTCAAATATCATTAGTTAAAATGACTACTTAAATTTCAAATATCATTACTTAAAATAATTAAATAAATTCAAATATCATTAATAAAAATGATAAACCATATTTAAACATCTTTAGTTAAAATGATTTATTAACTTAAAATATCATTACTTAAAATGATTAAAAATTCAAACATCAACAGTTAAAATGATTTAATAAATTTTAAACATCATTAATTAAAATGATTAAGTAATTTAAATATCATTAATCAAAATGATTAATAAATTTAAATATCTATTTTATGAAAATACAAGCTTAAGCCAACAAACATGAAGAGTTCCGGAGATGATATTCAATAATTGATGTTATAATGAAAATTGCTATAAAGACACTTTAATAATTTAAATAGAATATCGCGATTAATTTCAACTAAACATCAATATAAACAACATAATGAAATAAATAATTATTATTGGCGAGAAACCTATTAGGTTCTCTTTACAAATATTCCATGGAAAACAATGGTTACATATAATATATGTAATCATATGGGTTCAAGGCAATTAAGTTAATACGTCATCCGTTTTCCAAAATGGGATTTCAAACAAATAATCAATCAAACAACAACAACAATATCTAAACTATCAACCAAGAATTCAACAACAAATTTATAGCATCATAGATATTATATAGTTAATTTAAGGGTGAGTAAACTCACAGAAATCCCAGTAATCGTCGAAGCGTCGTTCTGAACTAAAATCGAATGGGCGTTCGATTTTAGTATAAAATTCTATAAGCTCTAAATCCATCCAATTCAATTCCATTATGTAGTGAATGATGGTGCGAGTATGATGCAACTCGCTGCGTTCGATTTGGACCTAGTATGGTCAAGTTATTGCATTTATAAGATTAGCGAATTAAATAATAAAATTTATTTACTAATTGCATGGATAATCCTATAATTACCCTAATTAACAAATCATGGTCGCTTAATACTCGAGCACCCGGGCCACCAAAACATTACTCTGATCAACTACCTAACACCGCTGCCATAGGCCATCATCCATTGCCGCACTCCACCAGAAGGAAGCCCTGGCCTAAATGAACCCATTAGCACCGACCTTGACCCCCACGGCGCTACCACCACCGAGAATGAAAAAAACCCCAACTTCATTCATCGCCAAATTCCGGTCGCCACCCTACGAACCACCTCAATCCGGCAGTCCACCGAGCTCATCTCGTCCCCGCGGTCATCTTCCATGTTGACACCATCGTCAGAAAACGCCTGCATCTTGCTGATCATCCTTGGCCATTTATTTGGAGGAAGGTTAAATGGCAGCTAGGGTTATAAAATTAGGGTTTGGTCAAAGATAAAGGGTATGGGTCCTTATATAGGAATCCTAACCGACATTATTCATGCCTTAAAATTTACGAACCCCTATTCCGAACAAAATGGATCTATTATCGAGAGCTAATTTTATCGTATACATAAGTTAGCTTTTTAAAATCAAATTATATTATTTTTTAATTTTATAAAATTAATCATTACGTGTTTCGATCTCGCTCGACCACACGATATGTCCGATCGTCATGAAACTCGTTGGCGTATAATAATTTTTTATTCCGGATCCAATGGCACTGGTTTCATCAAAATCCTAGACAATGCCCCAGAATACTAATTTCACAAATTAAAATATCGTTTTGTATTTTCGATCCAATTATCTATATTTATCCAATCTATTTATTTATTTTTAATTAAATTTACAAATTGGAGTCACCAATATTATTGATTAATTAAAAGGATTTAAATAAAATCATTAAATCCATTTAATTAATATTTAATTCATAAGTCCAAATATTCAAGTAATCCATATATATGAATATAAGTTATTAAATTTCAAAATCCGGTTATTTAAATATTAAAAATTAATTAAATATGAAAAATTCAATGACCAAAATTCTGGGTTGTTACAGTAGATAGCCTTCTCAAGTATATTTTCTAGAGGTATACTTTCGGTAATTGGGTTGGACCCTCCTAGTTATTGTTGGGAAAATTCCCTTTCCTTATTTGATTCAAATCTTTGAATCATTTTCTTAATTGCATCGAGAATGCCTAGAGCTCTTCTCATTGTTTAATTATTTATTTTCATTCTTTCAAGTCTGGTTTTGTTTCGGCTTGTTTCCATTCTTTCGTCTATTGAAGTTGTTCTTGTGAAGAAGAACCTGTTCCATATTTTGCGATATGATCTCATAGAATTATTATATGTTCACTATATTTCTTGAGTTATCTCACGCTCGCTTTCCAGAGTGATCCAAGTGTTATTTTATTATAATGCTCGAGTAAGATCGAGTTTTTTCAAGTTGTCGTGGTGGGACATGGAGCTCATGGAGTAGAGCTAGATGTTCAACTGCTGGAATATTTTTATTTTCCACTGTAATATTATGTATACCCATCAGCAATTGTAAAGTTAGAAAGTTAAACTGTCTAGGCTGATGAGGTTTGTTCTTACCTCTGATATACCATGTATTATAGAGTGACAGATTTTGCTGTCATTGTTATATTATATGTTATCGTCTCGCCATGAGATTCTATTTTTCCTTGTTTTTTCTTTTTCTTTTTCTTTTTCTTTTTACCCTAATAATTTGTCTTTCTGGCACTTGGATGCTCAGCATTTGAATACTGTGGATGTATTGATTGACGACTTTCGAGGATCGAAAAGGCAGGTCATTATATTTGGTATTAGAGTTGAGGATTAAGTGAGAACTTTGGCTTTGGTGGGGTAACTCATTAGAGATAGGGTAAGTGACATCCTAAAATGAGTTGAGAGTGTGTGTGTGTGTATCTATACACACACATACATATACGAGAGCATATTTGTTATTGCTATAAAAACGTATTATGTTAATTGGTCTATTTAGTTGTTTATGAATTATGGTTGAGATGTGGGATGTCACGGTGTCGATAGGGATTTCGAAACAGTGGAACAAGGCAAATGGACACGATATTAATTTTTGGAAATTTGGTAAATGAAATATTTTACATAGGGTTATATATTTTATACATATAAAGGAAGAATTTTGAAAATTATATAATTATATATGTTCTGTTTGTTGATTTGTTAATGATAATACTTCTTTATTATCATTATTGTTTTATTTATCATACTAGGGTAGTTTAGGAGCATTGACTATTATTTGTTGATTGTTAATTTATGCTCGTTCAATTTATGAACAATTATTGTTTTGGTAATGTGAGTACATTAAAACGAACCCCTTGTGAATTAAGTTTCACAGTTTGATTGTAAGGTGTTCGATGAAAATGTTAAGTTAAAAGTCATCTTTTTATAATAAAGTTGCTTAATATAATTTAAATGGGAAGATAAGACATTTAGAGGATAAATATTTGTGAAAAGTTTATTATAATAAAGGAAAGTTATTATAATATAAGATGAGTTTAAAAGGTACATTTTATATGAGAATGGCATATAAAATGATTTATAATGTTTTATAAGTAAAAAGGGTTTTTGAGAATTTAAATCCCGATCTTGGTTAAATTGGTTTCAAAAAATATTTTGAGAAAAGTAATGGTACTATTACTTGGAAGTATTCATAAGTACAAATATTTCAAAGAGAATTTTTAAGAAAGATGCATTTCCTTTTGATAGTTAGCGGAAACATTTCGATTAGTTTTGTGGTAATCTGAATAATCTTCTAAGTGGCGATCGAATATTTGCTTAGGTGAACATTGTAGTGCACTTAGTAAATTTTTCTCTTTATTATTGTGCGATCGAAATGTGTTCGAATCTGAACGTACCCAAAGTGAGTGTTAGTGAATAAGTTGTTAAAGTTATTTATATTTAGAAGTATATGTAGTATGATTTCCAAAAGGGTTTTGAGATAAAAACCGGGTATTTAGTTCTTAAGTTTCCTTAAAGGAAATTGATTTAAAATAAAAGATATTTTAATAAAAGAATGTTTGATAAATGAAATTTTAAACTCTTGGATAGAGAAGAGATAATTTAACTCAAGTTTTAAATGAGTTAAATCAAATAGGAAAGTTTTAATTTGTTTTATTAAAACGTAGCTTTTGTTTAAAACATCTAAGTTGTGCAAACTACTTGATGTTATTGGGCCAATCCGTAAACATCTTTCCTCAGAACACTATAAGGTAAGAAGGTCGAAATGGTCGACTCAATTTTAAGACCCATATTTTGTTTGGGCCACCATTTGAATTTTGAAAAATAAAATAAAATAAAAATAAATAATAAATAAAGTAAAATAAAATTGACATTTTGTATACAGCCTTAGGATGTAGAAGAGTACTAAACAATTAAATAAAAGTGGAGTAAGTTTTTAATCTAATGTTTTATAAAGTTGTGCCTTTATAAAATGTTTATAAACTTAAGAGAAAATTTGTGAAATAAATCATAAATAATTTTAACATTGAATGAAATACTATAACTAAAAATGAAAGTGATTCAAAAAGAGATTGATGTAGTTAGGAAACGAATAAAATTAAGTACGTAAGTTATACGTAAACCATTTTATTCGCACGGTTCTTAATCTAGGATTCGAAAATATAACTTTGGGGCGATTCATGCCAGTTCGAAAAAGGAATTCTCATTTGATTCTTGCCAGCGAACACTTGACTTGGATTCTCGATATAATACTGAGGTTTTCTTTCATGGTATATGGCTATGTAAGGAGAGCAGTGGTTTCTAATCAAGGAACCTGATCGGAGTCTGCACTAGGGTGCTCGAGTGATTGATACTAATTTGGAAGTAAAGTTTATGTATCCAAGCAAGTGATCAGATCAAATATTGTGTACGGATGATTTATGTACATCATACAGGCTTAAATATATTAATATGCTTTGTTGTGTAGCTTAGGATAGTTTGGGCAGTGACTTCCAATTTTGTTCTAAGATAGCTCAAATAATCTTCTAAGCAATAACCAAAGGCTAATGAGTGAAATGGTATGCACAGAAAATTATCTATATCCTTGAATGATCGAGAAAGTTGTAAACCTAAGCAAAATTATAAATCTTGTCTTTTAGTTATTTAATATTTTAAATAATGTTAAGTGTTACTTTATTCCTTTATAGAATTTGATCTAATTGATAGTGTGACTATATTTATATACTATGGTTTATAATGCCTAAATTTATAAACAAAGGATTTTTAAGTGGTTTCTTTGGACTTAAATCCCGGTACTTTTGAGAAAGTGATTTCGAAAGAAATTGTGAAAGAAATAATAAAAATATTATTTTGAAACTTTTGTGAAGTATTTTTTTTTTAAGGTATTCGGAAAGAGTTTTTGTGAAGTAGTTTCTCAAATATTTTTGGTTATGACTAAAGTCAGGTGATTAGGATTTTTTTGATTTGGAAGAATTACCAGGTATATTTGTTTACTCTAGTTGTTGTTTTTGGAGGAACTAGAATACCACTGAATGCTTTATTTTGTTTTGATTCTAGAGTTATACCATGGTTCAGTAGGAGGAGCCCCATCCTTGTCATAACTGATTTTGGTTTTGATACATTTCTCTTTAGAGAATTTGAAAATATATTTTGATAAAAAATATCTGGGCATTTAGTTTTAAATTTATCTCTTGGAAAGATTGGATGCATGGTATTTTATTACAAAACATTCTTTGTACTTTTGTTACACATGATTGTTATATTGTTTATGTTGCCATTGCTCATGATAAGGATAGTTTGGGTATTTCTCTTTTGTCAACATGGTTCTCTTTTGAATTATGTAAGTACAAGATAGGTACATGGATGCATGAGATTACTATTTGATTTCTTGCACATTTGCATTTGCATCGAGATAGCGAGTTGCTTGCAAAAATAAAAATCAAACGCAAAAGAGGTATGTAGTAAATTTAGAAATTGGTGATTGATTGAAGATTTTATACCCCAAATATGGGAAGCCATATGGCTTTTGTTTTCTTTATCGATTGGGCCAGTTGTGGCGAGTTTCTGGATCAGCCGTGCAAAGGAGGTGCTGCCGAAATTTTCTATAACATAAAGGAATTTAAAAGTTTAATAACTCATTTTAATTAATAAGTTGCCAAAGGGTGAGAGTACATTTACTTTCTTTAGGAATTTCAGGGACGAAATTCTTTTAGGGAGAGAATGTAACATCTCAAAATTTTATCGTTTTAATCGTGAATATTAAATTAATTTTAAATATTCAAAAAATTAGTGTTTAAAAATATAAATAACTTATATTTAAATATTTTAATTGTGAATTAAGATATTAATTAAATGGATTTGATGGTCTTATTTAACTTCTTTTAATTAATAAATAATGATGATTGACTCATTTTGTAAATCTATTTACAATAATAAATAGTTTGAAAAAATAACAAGAAAATCAGTTGTTAATAAAATAACTCAATTTTTTTGTAGTATTTTTGATTTAAATTATAAAAATTTTCCATAATTTTTAATTTGAAAAATAGTTAAATTATCGTTTGACGTATATTACGGCAAACGATGGTATTTTTAAAATTTTACAGTATAAGATAATCATTGTAATTTATTATTGTTTTGAGATCATGTCGCATTTTTATGCACAATCGTATTTTTATTTTATCGTTTGCGGTTCATACGCGGATGAAATGCTGTGTAGCGTGATGCCGTAAATCATACTATAAACTAAACCAAACACTTATACAATTCTTCATTATTGACTTTTCCACGTGTTTTCACTTTTCTCTCTCTTTTCTTTTTATCATTTCCTGTAAACAAAAACAAGAAATAGCCACCACCTTCTAAAATCAAAAACAAATAATCTGCTCAAAGAAAAAAATGCAAAACAAGTTTCTTTGAGTTCATATTAGCTAGATCTACAAATCTATGTCTTCGTTGTAGTGTGCGACAAGCATTTGATCGAAGTCGAATTAGGAAAGTAAACTAGGGTTTGAGTTTTCTTGGGTTTGGTGAGGCGAGAGGTAAAATTAAGTGTGGATTTGAGTTGCTCGGTTGATGGAGCATCGGTGGAAAGGTTTCGATGGAGTGTGGCAGTGAATGGGAGGCGCGATATTTTACTTTCGTGAGTTTGGATGTCAGGTCGCTTTGGTATCAGCTTAACCGAGCTGCTTGCATTTTGTTCGGGGAGGTGGAGTTTGCGTAGTGGAGTTAAATGACGATGGTGTGTGGATATATATAGGAGGAGAGAGAAGGTCGGGGTTGATGGGTGTACATGCATGTACATGTGCACAGGAGCAAGAATCTTCTTTTGGGGAAGAAGGATTTGAAAATTGATTAGGTTGTTAATGATTGATTAATATTTAATTAAGTAATTAATTTGTTTGATTAATTCCAGATCTTATAGAATCAGTAGCTATTTTATACTATATCGGAATTGGATGTGATCTTTTTTGCATTGGACTCGTATCGACGTAATATACGCACTGGAGTTAGATTCGTTGAATTTGAAGCTAGTAGAATTTGAAGCTAAAATTGAACGCCATTTGATTTTAGATCAAACAGAACACGAAAACATCAACAGCAATTTCTGTAAGTTTACTCACCTCTAAATAAACCATATGATATCTGTATTGCTATTAATTATTGTTGAATACTTGGATGATAGTTGATAGTTTTGATAATGTATAAATTAATGAAAAAATTATAGTGATTTAATTTAATTATGTTTAACATAGTTAAATTAGTTATGCTTCGCTTATGATATCTATTTAGTAGAATAAAACATCATTCTGCTATAATTAAATTAAATAGATTATTTTGGACATCTGTCAAGTAAAATAAATCACTGTTATGTGCTTGCAAAGTAAAAAAATTATTTTTGAAGTTAATTAATATGTGGATCAATTAATAAATGATATGTAGCTATTGATTGCTAATTTTGATAATGATATGTTTGTTATTATTGTTCGGATTTGAATTCCCGCTTGAAATTCAAATTGCGTAAATAACCATTATTTTGCAGGGGACTTTTATAGAGGGACCCTAAGGGGTTTCTCATCATTATTAATTTACTGTTATATGCATCTCACTTATATTCTTATGTTGCTCTTATTGATGTTTGGTTGAAATATTTGTACAAATATACTATTTAATTTAAGTAAGTGCCATTATAGTAATTAACGCTATATTGTCACTGATGAAATATCATCTTCTTAAACCTTGGTGTGTGCTGAACATATGCTTGCATTTTTACAAAATAAATGTTTGGTCGTGTTTTTGCAATTTGAAAATTGTTTAAACTTATAATTTCAAGTATTTTTGAGAATTTTGAAATAAAGGATAAGTGTTGTTTAAAATTTATAAAAGGAGTTATAAATTTAATTAATTATCTTTTCGGGATAATTAGTGTTGTTTAATTTTATAAAATGATTATAAATTTGATTAATTATCTTTCGAGATACTTGATATTGTTTTAAATATATAAAAAGGATTATAAATTTTATTAATTATCTTTTAGGATAATAAATGTTGTTTTAATCTATAAAAGGTTACAAATTTGATTAATTATCTTTTTGGGATAATTAATATTGCTTAAATTTATAAAGAGATTATAAATTTGATTAATTATCTTTGGGATAATTAAGGCTGTTTAAAATTTAGAAAAAGTTTTTAAATTTGATTTATTTTCCTTCGGGATAATTAATGTTGTTTTAAATGTATAAAAAGGTTAAAACTTTGGTTAATCTTCTTTTGAAATAATTATTGTGGTTTTAAATTTATAAAAGAGTTATATCAATTATCTTTTGGGATGATTAACATTGTTTTAAATTTATAAAGATATCTCTAATTGATTTATCATTTTTCAGAATAATAAATGTTGTTTTAAAAGTTATAAATGATAGTTTAAAAAAAATTTGAATCTTAAAAAGGAATGTTTAAAAATAAAGCTAGGTGCAAATTGTTTTGGGTTTGTAGTAAATGATGTTTTAATGACATTTGTCTTTGACCCTTCTTTTTAATACACTTAGAAATATAAATAGTCCTTTAAAAGAATATTTCAAAGATGTGTTTGTTTTTAAAGTGTTTTTACAAATATTTTTGATGTGATAACCAAGCACAAGTGTGAGTCAAATGTTTTAAGTGATTTAATTTTCATATACGAATGTTATTCCCGACAGTTGATTTATTGACTATCGATCATGTTGTCTTCTTTGTGTTCGTCGATTCAAGACCATTTGCTGCTCACTTGAGCGTTTATATCCTTGATCAAAAATGACTAAAACCAAAGCACGAGTGGTTGTTAAGCTATGTGGGGTTTCTCCCATTAGGGTATCTTCACATCTACTCTATATTAGATTCGAATGTATGCGCGTGGAAGTGTGAAATACTTGGATTTTCAGTAAGATTGGCAGGATCCAGCTTTTACATTTCCGAGAGAGTCACAGAGTAAATGAACCTCTAAAGTATATTTTCTAAAGGTATACTTTCGATAAGGGGGTGCACTCTCCTAGTCATTATTGGAAAAATTCTCTTTCCTTATTTGAATCAAATCTTTGAATCATTTTTCTTAATTGAATCAAGAAGTTCCTAGAGCTCTTCTCGATGTTTAATTATTTGTTTCCATTCTTTCAAGTCTGGTTTTGTTTCACCTTGGTTCCATTCTTTCATCTGTAGATGTTGTTCTTGTGAGGAAAAACACATTTCGTGTTTAGCGGTATGGTGTCATAGAATTATTATATGTTCGCTATATTTCTTTTGTTTTCTCACGCTAGCTTTCCAGATTGATCTGGGTATCAATTTATTATAATGCTTGGGTCAGACCGAGTTTTTCCAGGTTGCCATTGGTGGGACATGGAGCTCATGGAGTAGAGCTGGATGTTCACCTACCGTAGTATTTTTATTTTCTATTGTAATATTACGTATATCCATTAGCAATTATATAGTAAGGAAGTTATAAAAGTCCTGGCTGATGAGATTTTTTTTAACTTTGATATACCATGTATTTTAGATTGATGGCTTTTACTATTTTTGTTATATTGTATGTCGTCGTCCCGCAGTGAGGTTCTGTTTTCCCTGTTCGTTTTCTTTTTCTTTTTACCTTAAATATCCGCCTTTCCGGCACTTGGATGCTCAATATTTGAATATCGTGGATGTATTGAGTGTCGACTTCGAGGGTCGAAACGGCAAGTTGTTGCACGCTAGCATGGGTGTTGAAACGTTAACATGCAATAAGCATTTATTATATTATAACTTTTACGACATATGTATATCTGATTTTAAATTAACTTTTAAATCTAATATTTTTATTTTTCAAACAATTTTGAAAATTTGCCTAAGGCCCAATTCAAACCGGGCCTCCCCTATAATGACAATCTTTGGGCTCACATATTAGTTCGGGCCAGGCTGGTAGCTAGGTAGGGTAAAGTACTTAATTACCCAAACCCGATCCTTCGACACTTCCTTTATATACACCCTTCTATCTGGGTTGTAAGACTACTTAGTTAGCCATAACATGACTAATTTAGACCGCGTAGGCTATTGGGCTCCAATATTATTGTGGGAATTGTGCCAACCCGTAGCGAAAGAAATTGGTAGATTTCAAAATTATTTACAATTTTGGATCATCATTAGGCTTATGAAGTGTAATTTATTTAGAACATTTCTAAATTACTTTTAAATAAAATCATTATTTTATTTAAGCTTATAATATTGTATATATTATGTAATTAATATTATATTATATATACACATGTATCATATATACATATATGTGTGTGTGCATGTGTAACGCAGCAATCTGTGCATTGTTTAACATGTCCGTGTATAAGTGTTGGAACATACACCACAACATACATGTTAGCTCATCTAGTATACAAATATATCGTCCAAATTTATGATTATATGCTTTAACTTATATATATATATATATATATATATATAAGATATTATAAATATGTATATATACGTACGTACGTATGCATGTATGTATGTATATAAATTTGTATTTTATTTTGAAAAATTATAAATATATGTGTGTGTGTGTGTAGAATTTATAATATATATATATATATATATGATTATGTGTATAGAAACATTTAAAATATATTATAAAATTGTATTATTTATTCTATTGTAAAACCGAAAAAAATTGACTTTTCACACACACACACATATATATTCTTGTAAATAGTTTAATAATAAATATATATATATATATATGAACGAAATATATAATACACACACACTTACCTAATAATACTCGTGGCCAAATCCATTTTTTTTAATTTAAATTTCCAATCTAAAAAATAATAATATTATATAAAAAATTATGTTTTCAAACTTATAATTTATGTTTAATATTTTACAAATATTTAGATGATAATTTAGCATTTGACTATTTAATATATATATATATATTATTTTTCAACCGGAAAGTTCATCATGTGTGAAAATTATTTTATAAATTTTAAATTATATTTTATGATACATTAATTTTTTTTATAAATTTATTTAAGTGATTTGAATTGAATTATATTTGTATATATATTAAAATTCTAATTTTAATCCTGAAAAATATTTTAGGTATAAAACAATCTATATGTCATTTTAAAACATAGTTTGTATAGTATAATGTTTAGTATTTTAATTTATAAAATTTAGGTTATTTAAATAATATATATTAAATTAATTTAAATAAAAATTAATTTTATCTTTTTTTATGTTGAGCCATAAGTATCTAAGTGTGTGCATGAAAAGAAGTTTTTTTTTAAATTATATCGGCATATAAATATACAACAATTCTAAATGCGAGGACATACCTATTGGGATCGTCATATAACTAACAAAACAATATATATATAACCTAAATATTAGTATATAATCATGGATCAAATAATTACCTTTCACCAATGCAAAAGATCATATATGACGACCCACCTTTTCGGACAGTTTAATCGACAATAAACCACACATGTCAACTCAAACCATCCAAAAGGGAGGATTGTTAATGGGGTAAATAAGAAAATAAGAGAAAAGGAAGAAGAAAACAAACACAGAATCTTGCAGCGGAACGATAGAATACAATAATCAAATAAATAGTTCATGAAGCTGTTTCTATTATACATTTGATTATAATCAATACAACATTCGTCAGAGTTATATATATACATCAGAGATACATAAGTAATGCAGCAGACAACATGATGCAGGAATAATAATAGTAATATTATACCAAGCCTTCGTCTTCGTCCTCCAGAATAAGTCTTCAATAAGCTGAAAAACTCAGGACTGACCCAAGTGTAATGAAAAGAACAAAACACTCGAGTCAGGACTAGAATATCCTTATGTAAATCAAATCGATATCGCATATAAAATGAGTGTCATGGTGTCAGAGATGCTTACGGGTTTTCACATCTCCTATCCAGTGTATAACATGCGTGCAATAACTCAAGAGATGTAACGTGATTTTCCATCTCCTAAGGTCCATCAAAATATTTATATGTAATAGAATAGCTACATATATAATGTCTAACCAATAAAATAAATATTTTTCTTAGCATTAAGGCTTTACATTGATCTCCCTTAACGCATTTTTAAGCATTGTCGTACAGTTTGCATATAAAACACCAGTAGACGGCCAGTGGATAGGGATGCGCCGTGATACGACAACACTAAAAAAAAATCGTATGGGTCTCGTTTAGGGATAACAGTATGACTAGGCACGTGAGGCAATGCCCAAGGTAGGATACTACTAGTTTACCCTTCCCGGCTAGTGACAACGCATCATAGCTATGATCGCACCACCGCGTCCAACACTCCCATAATTCGGAGGGTGCGCACCAATCAATCACAATATAAATGATGGTAATACGAAGAAGTGTGTCCACTAGAGGTAGCTAACCTCATTGACCGATACAGCTCTTGTTTTAGTCATTCCAAATTAGCACAAGTGCAGGCTAATCCATCATCATTCTCTTTATTCAAATCCAGCAAACGACGCCAAATCCAACCACTTCGTTCTGGGTCATCACCCCACGTACATAGTTGTTAAAGTGGTTCTGGTATCGACAAAGAGTATGCCCATATCTGGCTCCGGTCTCTTTAACAACAAAACATCGTTTTACACACTGGTTGGTTCTTTTATGTTTCGAAAATAGTCCATACTTGATATCAAAATATCATATCCGCTTCAAAATCAAACCCATTTCGAAATCATCATATTTACTCAAAATATACGATTTTATTTCAAGAACCACTTCGCCTTAATATCTCGACTCCAGATCCAAAAATCATTCGAATTTCAACTTGAGTTATAACTTCAATTTAACTCGATTCAATTATTTAAATCCATGATTTAAATATAAACATTTCCATCCTTGACCAGTTTTGGATATTTTTGAAAAATAGTTTGGATGGTTTTTAAATAGTTTAAATAGTTTTAAAATAGTTTAAATAATTAAAGTAGTTAAAATAGTGTAAATGGTTAAAATAATGAAAAATAGTTTAAATGGTTAAAATAGTTAAAATAGTTTAAATATTAAAATGGTTTATATAGTAAAATAATTTGGAAAATCAAAATAATTTGAATATTAAAATAATATAGATTTTTAAAACAGTTTATACTAAAGTAATTTATTTGAAAATAGTTTCAAAGTCAAACTGATTCAGTTTCCAAATCCTCTCAATTCAAATCCGTTAAATTTTCCATTTCGATTTAAATTTGATTCATTTCCGATTTCAATTCTTTGATTCCAATTTATTCAACTTCAATTACAATTTTGATTTCATTCATTTAAAATTCCAAATCGATTTCCATTTCAACTTCAACTATTTGATTCAATTCCAAATTGAAACCATTTCAATTCAATTCTTAATTTTAAAGCATTTCGACTTACATCAATTCCCAGTTCGATTTCCAAAATATCGATTTTAAACACTTAATCAAATTTACCTTTAATATTCAATTTAAAATCAAAATTTCAAATACAATTCAACTTTGAGCTCAATTTCGAAATATCGTTTCATAATACTTTTATTTGGAAATAATCCCAACTCTGAATAAAATCCAACCTTTCAAAAATAAATCAGTTTTTGAAATTCAATCATATTTCGGTTTTAACTTCAAAATCTCAACTTCAATTATTTAACAATTTCGATTACCAAATTAAAACTATAATATTTCGAGCTCTAGTTCGAAAATAATTCGATTTCTATAAATTTGATTTTTCTTTATTTTAAATCAAAACCATTTAAATAATTTCAAATCAAAGATTTTAAAATCATTTAATTTAACCAATCCGGTGTCCGTATATAATTTTCTATCCTATGGCCAAGTGATCAATTATTTTAATTTTAATTTCAGGGATGGATTTATATCATTTCAACCCAAATCACAATGTCATAGGTATATATCATTTCAATCTATTTCTTAATTTATTCGAAATAATTCAATTTACAGTTTTATACACTGTAAATAATATACAGGGTGATAACAAGATATATATAAACAAATAAACATCCAAACATTCAAATATCAACCAATTTGCATCCATCATGATCAATCATACAAACAGATAATATAATTCACAATAGTTTCATAGTTATTAATATTGGGTAATTTACTGGCTATTCAATTTCAATTTCAAATTTAACTGTCAATTTTAATTTATAACGGTTAATTCAAATGACAATTAAATTTATCAAACAACGACCAATAAATTCATATCACTTCATAAATTCAAATTTAACTAGCATAAAAATATTCTAGTACGTTGTGAGTGTTATAAACACTCTCCTTGATTTTCCGTTGCCGCCGAGACGTTCCGGTTTGGAACTAAAACCGGACGACGCCCGATTTTAGCCCAAATTTTGACCGTCTCCAAATCCATCCAAACTAGTTTCATTGCGAAGCTCTCGTCACCTCGATCGCAACGCAAAAAGTCTCGTCCTAATCGGACGTCGTATGTAGGAGTTATACATTTTATTAGTTATCGATATTTAAATTTATAAAACAATTTAATAATTTTAAAACAACCCATACCAAAAGAATCCTGGCCCACAAAACTTCATCTTCCCCCTTTGCCATTGCCTGTACACGAATAGGGACCATGTCCATGCATGTTGAGATGATACGGATGTCACATACCGAAATTTTCGACTTTCGAAAATTCGACATCGATACTCACTTTATCGACTGCCGAGAAATCGAGTGCCGGAAACTCCAATAGTGATGGTTTAAGAAGAAGAAAAAGGCAGAAGAAGATAGAAGAAGAAGAGAAAAGAAAGAACAGAACAACATCACGGAAGAACAACAGAACAGAAAACAATATCAGAATCTTACACATCGCAGCGGAATAATATATAATAAATAAATGAATATCATTTAAAACAAAGAACTATACCATTTTATACATACATCAATCATCAGAGTCAATATACAACAATGGACAGTTGTATAACTTGTCCTCATACAGAATACACAGCGGAATAAATACATCAGATACAAATACTACGTCTCGTCATCCAGCTTATCTCCAAGCTCCAGAATATCCAGAATATCCTGATAATCTAACTCTAGACTGCCCGTGTGGAAATTGGTGGGCACCCAGAGTTTAGAAGGGAACAATAAACTCCGAGTCAGTCATGGTGACTGGTGTGAGATCGTAAAACAGTTATTCTTTAAAATAATCAACAGAAAAATTTTAAAATAAATTCGCAATGCTTTTTGGAAAATGAGACTACCATAAGACCTCCCACCACACACACAATGCAAACGCAGACTTGGAGGAGATTTCTTCTTATGATAGTCAAAGATGCTTGATACGCAAAATCAAATCATTTTTGATATTATTATTAGTGCATAGTGTAGAAAAACATTTCGAAAGTATAATATTAATCTTAGCCAGCATAGGCATTCCGCACTTATGCCTACTATAGCTACCATCCAAACAGTGGTGACCACCATAAGTGAATGATAGGTTCTACAACTAAAACCGTACAAGATCGTATTGTTTCTTTGGATTTCCAACAAATGGCCAGGCTAAGGAACTTCCTATCCACGATGGGTACGTCCCTGGAATAGACGACCCGAGAACCTAACCGGATCTCTGCCAACACAAGGCCGGGTTACCTCTGCAAAAATAGGTAACTACTGACACGCGTATGCCATCCCCCGATCGTCACCGATCTTCCCGAGGATCCCCGATTTCCAACAAACCACAAAGTAATAATAACTATGCAGCAACCACAGAGGTTAAGTATCTGGGCTCCATACCATGATACCACCTTTATCCAGAAGGAATGACATACACTAAGGGGCGCTACTCCCTAGAACCTTGCCGCATCCTTCCTGTTTCGACCATTTCCGGGGTGTGAGGCTCGACGAAGTCTCGTCCACAAAGCTACGCTTTCTCAAAAAGCCCTGCTTCGGGTCAAACAAAATGATCAACCTATGATCACAAAGATATAAGATCAAACAAATGATCATATCACAAATGATCAAACACTGATCATTTCACAGCAACACTCAGTATGCCACGTTACCAAATTGGGATATATCGCTGATAAATTTCAACTACATAACCTCTGAGCTCGTACGTCTCAGAGAAGGGTGTTAAGCTAAGAGAATAAATTCTCCGCCACCAACAGAAATGTATTTGAAAGAAATCAGCTTTATATCTCAAATTGTAACGTCAGACACACAATCCATACAAGTCTGTTCCGGGATCGAACAGAACCTAAGGCACTTCTCACGAAGCCCTTGCATTTCCGGATAATTTCAATCACGTCAGGACTTCCCGTCACTAAGGGTGATAAAACCTCTAAATCGAAGATCAGTCGATGTAGAGTAACTCGACGGTAATCCTTCCGTTTTCAAAAATATCCGGTCTTCAACACCGGTCTTCGAATGCAATTCATAACGACGTATCACATATTCGGAATGGGTTATACGACCCCATGGTCCTTTCCCGGTTAACCCGAATAGTGAGCGATTATTCAAAAATAAGTGTGGCATCCAAATTCATCCAATTCACAACAAAACATCCATTCAGGGTAATTATTGATAGTCGGTTATTTAACTATCAATAAAGATGCGCAACATCATCAGATTCCAAATAATTTTCCAAATTATTTATTCTTCAAAAATATCCTTACTAGATATAAAATTTCCACACTTCGAAAATAAATCAACGTTTATTTTTAAACAACTTCCCATTTCTTTTTATAAATTCCATAGTGAATTTATATTTCAAAATATCTTCTGATATACGATTTTCAAATCGTTTTCAATATTCAATTTCAATTTATCTTTACAAAGATAAAATCTCAAAACGTTCATTTCATATTGGAAAAGCATTTCCATACTTATTTAAAAATAAGTATTTCACAAATCATTTATTTTCAACACTTGGAAAATATTCGATATACTTAAATCAAATTAAGTATATATCTCATTCTTTAAGGAAATCATTCTTAAATCACATTTATTTGAGTCAAAACGAATGTTGCGTAAAACATCGTTACGACGACTCGAAATCACTAGTATAGGGATTCGGAATTAAGATAGATATATAAATCCCAATACCATATAAAATATTTCCTTTCGGAAATCATTTACTATAACAACAGTGTTATAGTCCACCATTTCCTTAAGTTTCTCGAAAACGTCTATTTCAACAATAAATGTTGAAATCTATGGTTTCGATTCGTAATACATTTTAAAACATCTTTAAAATGTTTAACTTCATTTTTAAATATCACTTCTTCAAAAATGAATCCATTTTACTTAACAATATATTCACTGTCCAAAATCGTGAATAAAATTTACTCAACCCCATTTCAATCATTCCTACACATTTTTATTTAAATAAAAATTCGCTATTTAAAATCGTGAATATATCTTCTAAAATAATTTTCTATTAAATTTATCACATTCAATCTATTTTCGAATTTATAAGCACGTTTATAAATTCTATTTCTCTTTTTAATAACAACTTCGTCTTATAAATCTTCTTTTATCAACTTCTATATTTAACTTATCAAAATAAGTGACTTTGGGGTTATAAACAACTTTTATAAATTTTAATTCTATTTATAAAAGCTTCAATACCAAATCAACTTCAATATTGATTTCTAATTTTATTTTCAACGTTTGAATAAAATTTCCATATTGATTTCTCAAAAATTCATTTATTCAACATCTTCACTTTATTCTGGAATTTATTCAATACGATTATGAAAAATTACCTTTTATACTTTAAAATTTCCTTTCTTCAAAATTTCTTCAATTTCAAAAATTGATTCACTTAGAAATTTTCTACTTGAATTTCAAAAATTCAATTTCGTTTATCTTTGGAATCCAATGATGTCAAAACATCCATTCAGCTAAATTTTAGCTTTCAAACAATTTCCAGATATCAATATGATTAATAGCATTACTATAATCATTCACAGATTCATATCACAATAGAAATAAATTCAATCAATGTGAGGGATCCAGTTGGATCCCTCCAACCTGTTTCCCTGCATCCAAAGACGTTAGCACAATACCAATTCCGCTCCAGTACGGAATTATCGCGGTATATAGGTTTTTTTATAAATCCGCTTACTAACGGCGCAATAGGGTCTCATCCGCTATACGAGGCAGGAAATCATCAATCCAATATATACATATGCCAATATGTATATACTGCTATATATATAGATATATCCTATCATATCTAATAGCACATTCAAACAATCAATCAATAACTGCAATTCAATCATAAATCTGAGTGAGAAGATCTCACCTTAGCTTTTATTTGCAATTCATTTTCCATTTTAGTTTTGTTTTCTCGATTTTTAACCTGGTACAAACAATTTTATAAATCTATGAATATTCGAATTAAATCGAATAATAAATTTCCATTTGATAATTTTGATTCATCTGTGATTTCATTATCTGATAATTCCTTTTAAACCAATTTTCTTTTAACAATTTTACTTAACTAAATTATCTCCAAAATAAACTAGCAATTTATCTTTTCTAACTAATTTCTTTCTAACAAAATATTTTCTTTGAAAATAACCTATATAAATTTAAAAATCTAATTTTTTTATCTCAACTTTATCTATAGCTTACTATAAGAGGTTTATACAAAAAAAAATTTTTCCTTTTAAAGCAAATACTGTAATATGCCAGTAACCCAAACCACCTTTTTAAATAGTATATAACTGATTAATATTATTATTCTAACAAATCCATTTAGCTTTTTAACAACTTAGTATCATCAGTTAATTAATTAACAACTTTTAAATTAATAATTTAGCTAGTCGAACTTTCATCTCAAAAAAAAATATAACAGGAGTTAAGTACTGAGAAAATAAAAAAAAACAATTCGAATACCTCAGCAAAACTCTGGCGACGAACCACCCCCATCACCATTGTAACGATCCCGAATTTCGCGCTCGAAAATCGACATCCATACTTTACATCGTACTCGAATGTCGCAGATTCGACCGTTCAAATCCGAGTCGCCGGAGCTTATAACACAGTTAAGTATAACAACACAGCGGAAGAAAAAGAATAATACAGATATACAACATCTGATACAATATCCAGATACAATGAATATCTATATACATCAGAGATATGATACAACAAATAGCAGCGGAAAAGAAAAAAAATAGATAACTAATATCAGCAGCGGAACAAATAACTCTAAGATAGTCTTCAAGAGAGAACTCCAGCAGTAGCTCGAACTCCCAATAACGATACACCAAGAATAAGCAAGTGCAGTCCGATCCAAAGACTGAACTAGCTCCAGAAAATCTACTGAACCTGACTATCTGAAAAACCCAACTCTAGACTGCTCGTGTAGAAAATTATGAGCACCCAGAGTTTAGGAAATGAACAATAAACTCCGGATCAGTCGTGGGACTGGTGTGAGCAACAAAAACAGTTTATCTTTAAATAACACAAAAGAATTTAAACATTGAAAACCGCAATGCTTTTGGAAAATGAAACTACCATAAGACCTCCCACCACACACACAATGCAAACGCAGAATTGGAGGAGATTTCTTCTTATGATAGTCAAAGATGCTTACTACGCAAAATCAAATCATTTTTGATATTATTATTAGTGCATAGTGCAGAAAACATTTCGAAAGTAGAATATAAATCTTAGCCAACATAGGTACCATTATAGTATGCTTGCTATAGCTACCATATTAAATGGCAGGTTCTACAACTAATACCGTACAAGTCTCGTATTGTTTTGTTTGGATTTCCAACAAATGGTCAGGCTAAGGAACTTCCTATCCACGATGGGTACGTCCCTGGAATAGACGACCCGAGAACCTAACCGGATCTCTGCCAACACAAGGCCGGGTTACCTCTGCAAAAATAGGTAACTACTGACACGCGTATGCCATCCCCCGATCGTCACCGATCTTCCCGAGGATCCCCGATTTCCAACAAACCACAAAGTAATAAACTTGCAGCAACCACAGAGGTTAAGTATCTGGGCTCCATACCATGATACCACCTTTATCCAGAAGGAATGACATACACTAAGGGGCGCTACTCCCTAGAACCTTGCTGCATCCTTCCTGTTTTGACCATTTCCGGGGTGTGAGGCTCGATGAAGTCTCGTCCACAAAGCTACGCTTTCTACAAAGCCATGCTTCGGGTCAAACAAATGATCAACCTATGATCACAAAGATATAAGATCAAACAAATGATCATATCACAAATGATCAAACACTGATCATCACACAGCAACACTCAGCATGCCACATTACCAAATTGGGATATATCGCTGATAAATTTCAACTACATAACCTCTGAGCTCGTACGTCTCAGAGAAGGGTGTTAAGCTAAGAGAATAAATTCTCCGCCACCAACAGATATGTATTTGAAAGAAATCTGCTTTATATCTCAAAGTGAAATGTCAGACATGTATCCATACAAGTCTGTTCCGGGTTCGAACAGAACCGAAGGCACTTCTCACGAAGCCCTTGCAAATCCGGATAATTTTCAAATCACGTCCAGACTTCCCGTCACAAAAGAGTGATATAAATCTCTATACCGGGAGCTACCCAGTGCAGAGACATTCGACAGGTTGTCCTTTCATTTTCGAAAATATCCGGTCTTCAACACCGGTCTTCAAATGCGATCCATATACGACGTATCACAAATTCGGAATGGGTTATATGACCCAAAGGTCTTTTCCCGGCTAACCCGAATAGTGAGCGTAATATTCAAAAACAAATGGATAATGGGATTTCAATTAAGTCACAATTTAAACCCAAACTTTCTCTTTCAAATGGTTTAACAAATTACCATTTTTAATCTTTTTTAAACAAAAAGATTTAATTCACAAAGTTCACTTAATTTCACAAAGATTCATTCACAGCTTTTCCAAATCGATTTCCATTTCAATTTAATTTAATTCGTTGAATCTTTCAATCAAAGATTTAACAAATAGCTTTCAAAACAATTTCATTTCGAATGGTTTAAACAAATCATCATTTTAAATCTGTTAAAAATAGACAGATTTAATTCATAGCTTTCGAAAAGAATTCATTTATAACTTGGAAAACAATTTTTTTCAATTAACTTGAAATTCCTTTACCTAAATTGGAATTTCATTTCTTATCTAAAAGCTTTTATCATTTGAAAACAATCAGTTTTCATTTTGGAAATCTGACTCATTTATACGAGTTAAAATCCTTGGTTTAAATTCAAATTTCCAACTTATACTTTTAAAAGGGTTTAAATTCATATAAACACATTTATATCATCTTTAATCCCTAGTTTCCAAATCATAGCTTAATTTCAAACATGAATCCAAATTTAAATCTAACTATTTAAATTTTCAAAACTCGTTTAAGTTATCAAAATAACTTTTATCTTTGAAATTCCATTTCAAAAGCTTTTCACTTTAAACCGAAATTTCCAATTTCAAAATCAATTGAAATTAAAATTTCAATTTCAAAAACATCAAATTTAAATTATCTGTGACTTAACCGATTTCCACGTGAAATCCATATTTGTGTGTGTAACAGTGTGGTCTAGGGGTTTTACACACAATAGTGCAACATCAATCATCACAGATATATTGATAAGCGGTAAAATCGATAACGCTTATCTTCATTCACAGATTCATAGATAAAATAAATTTATCAGTCACAAAGATTCATTATTACAATTCGATGTGGGTTTCGGATAACCAACTGGAATCCGACTCCCTGTCGCATCGAAATTCAAGTGTCGTTTTACGGGTCAAGGGGTTTGCATATTCATATAACAATATATACATCACAGATAAGTAAATTACAGATCATAACATAAGTCAGGGTATATCACAAAGCATCATATATCAGGGATGTCAAATAATTCAAATCATCCAATATAATCCAAATATTTATAAGTAAGATCAGTTAATTGTCTGATTATAATTAATTCATACCAGATTAATTACTTATGAATTTCTAATCCTGGTTAATTACAAATCATTTTGATTAATTATTCTTTTATCATTTATTGATTAACCATTAATAATAAATTAATTAACCTTTAATTAAAATTAATCAACCTTTAATTATTAAATAATTAACTTTTAATTATTTAGTTCACCATTTAATTAATTATTATTTTTATTAATTACTTTAATTAATAAAATTTCAATAAGTGATCATTCCTAACCACTTACATTGATTAATAAATCTTTAATTAATTATCATTAATTATTTCTTAACAAATCACATTAATTTAATTAACCTTTAATAAATTGATTATCCTTAAATAAATCATTCCTTAATTACTTGGTTTATCAAACTTAAATCATAAATTAATTTATCATAAATTATGTCTTAATCATAATTATTATTTTAAAAGGTTAAGATTTAGTTTAAATGACCCTTTATCTTAATTCTATTTTAAATTACATTTAAAATAATGTATCTAATTTAAATAAATTAAAACTTAAGTATTTTGAAAATATCTTACTTAAATTCTTAATTGATTCAAACTTAAGTCAAAGTCATAAATTTGAAAGCATGTTTTAAAGTTGTTTAAAAATCTGAAAACCCTTTAAAGTAAAAACTGTTTAATATATCAGGCTCGAGACCTGCTTCGAGTCACCCCTGAGAAATTTTCTTGTTTGCTTCGGGTTATAACAAAAATCAACCCGAGTGCCAAAATTTTCAACTTAAAATTTTGTCTAAGTATTTTCGACCTGGTATTCCATCATTCTACTCGAGTAAAATCCCAGTTTTCCCGAGTAAACTCGTGAGTTCCTTCGATCTTTCTTCTTCTCTAATCCTTCCTTTATCTCAGCTACCACCAGATACACGTGCACGTGCACACGCGATCACCTACGCTCTGACCAACTTTGTCGTCGCCAGCGTATCGTCTTCGACCTCCTCTCATGATTTCGACCACCCAAAATCCTGAAACAACCTCGCAATCGAAAACGAGCAACCTCAACAACCAACTGAAACAAGCAGATCGCCTAAAAGCTCCTCGCGTGGCCACCTCCGGCCATCTGAAACTTCGCCCTTTCACCCAAATATTCGCCAGAGCCCCACGCGACTATTCCCCTTGGACCGATCGCTTACGATCAACTGTGTAGGGCGTACGAACTCATCAATCACCGTCTATCAAAACTGCTACTTAAACCCTAAGTTGACGAACTACCACCGCGACGACGATCTGATACTTCTGTAACCATTTTTCCGATGCTTCTTATCACCTTAGCCTTCATCACGACCAAATTCAGCACTCAAATCACCATCGATCGTCGGAATTCGATGATTTTGTGTTTTCCGTTCAAACCCAAAATCCAACCTCAGATCGAAACTAATAATCATGATTTAATTGTTAAAATTCATCATTTACAATATCGAATCAGATTAAAAAGTCAAATCATTAAATCAAAATTATTGAATTTCCTTGATTCAAAAGTTTTTACTGTAATTCTTATATTTCAAAATATTTACCTAATATTTTTACGTAAACTATTCTTTATAAGTGAATTTACATTGATTCAATCCTTTTTTATGTGAAGATCGTTATCTAAAATCTTTTAGATTTTGAGATATGAATTTTTCTTTTCTTGGAATTTTTGTTAACCTGTCATTAACAGAGATATATCCATACACATGCCCAGGCATGCATTCAACAATATACACACACATACAGACATGCATACATATTTATAAAAACAACTTCAAGTATATATCATAGCAGATTCAGATTCTAAAGGATAGTTTGCTCACAAAATCATATGTTTAAAGTTTTAAACAAATTGTTACTCACTTGGACAAGAAGAAAGAACAGAGCAGTTTTTTTAAAGGAAGAGTTGCTCACCTTGATGGGAAGAAAGAAGAACAGAGTTTCTTTGGAGCTAGATTTCATTTGCTTGATCTTTTAATTCCCCTGAAACAGTTTCCAGGCTTTTGCTCTGGAACTTCATTTGATAGTTTGATCTGGTTTGTTTCCTTGTTGAATTGAATTCGAGATCATTTTGTTTTTCTCAGTTTAAAAAAAAATGGTTTGAACGAATTGGAGCAGAGGAAGTTGATGTATAGGAGAAGGCTGGTAGAAATAAAAGAAAAGAGGTGTACAGGTGATAAAATATTGTTTGTATATACAATGGGTATGGCAAGAGATACTTGCATTAAATGCTAGAAGTATGTTGCATTTATCACCATGGTCCTTTGCTTTCGACTGTGAAGATATTGTATACTTAGAGATGCTTTATTTGTACTTGCTTTACAAGCTTATTTACTTTGTTTTGTTTTCTTATACTTACTTTCCATTTGCCTGCACACTCATCTCTTTTATTTTCTTTGTATTTATACTTGATTGTTTACAGCCTACATACCTCCTTTATTTGCTTGATTTTATTTCCAGGTTCATATGTTTCATTTTGCAAGCTACTGCATACATATTTATATTTGTTTCATAGTTGGGTATCACTGTCTTCTTATTTGTTTTATAAGCTTTCATATATTGCTTTTTGTTATTTTATAATTTAAAATGAATTTCATAGTTAATGTGTTTTATTACTTTATAATGTTGTTTTAGTTATTCGTATTAGTTTATACTTAATTGAATATATTTTTATTTTGTTTGTATCAATACATTATTTCTATTTTTGTTGTGTTCATTTCATACGTTATACAACTATAAATTTATTTGAAATATTTTTTTAACACCAACACTTATTTGAATTCTATAAATATATTTTTATAAACTCAAACCATCTTTAACCATCAATTTAAATATATGTATTAAATTTGCTCATATATACCTAATATATATATATCTTCAATATATACACATATACTCACATATACACTATTTACAATATTTTAATCTCAAATGATTTATACAGAATATACTTGGATACCGGGGAAACTCACTCCATTTAATCAATTTAATTTCACAATTTTTTATTCAAAAATTTATTTATTTACCCCATTTAATTCAAAAATTCATTTAATTATAAATTTAAATAAATTTAAATTTCAGGGTCGTGACAACCATTGTCTCGATCAAACCCAAATGCACGTGCGAACGCAACCCTAACTATCGCAACCTCCACGCGACATCATCGCCTGAAGAGATACGACTTCGACAGTCTCTTCCTCCAATGCTATGCCGCGCTGCTCATCTCGCCCACACGACATCGCACGCGACCCCATTTTCGTACTCAACCTCCGCCACCAACTGCGAACGAACTCGCGATCGACTCGAGTTCGACACTCCAAAACCCTAGATATCACGGCCTTTGATCGCACCAGAACTCGCGAACGCCAGCACCACTCGCCGCCGCTGTTCGATTCCCCACGATGCCTCTCGCGACTCGATTGTCGTTCGAATGAAAAGGAACGAAGGGAGGACAAGTTAGATCGGCTGCGATTTGATTTATTTAAAGAGGTGAAGAAGAATTCGTAGGCCATTACTTTTCAAAAGAGGGAAAGTCGCATTCTTCTTTTTATTTGTGAGATTGATTTCGATTTTGAATTGATGAAGTAAGACCCTATATCTCTTTCGATTTTGAAGATAAAGTAGCAGGAGACTCGGCTGCTTAAGCAAAAGAAGGAGAGGAAGAGAAGGTAGTGGTAGGCGATATTATTTGGTCGGCCATATTTCTTTATGAATGTATCTGCTTTTAAATTTGAAAGGAAACAGAAGAAGGGGAAAGAACGAGATAATGTTGTCTTGTATGAGAGGAGACAACTAGGTCGACGGAAATCAGATACTAGGGTAGCTACTGCTTTGTGTATAAATTTTATATTTAAATTAAATCGATTAATTATTGTCCAGACGTTTTAATCTCGTACGATCACACAATGAATCCGAATGCTACGAAATTTGAAATCCGACAATCATTCAATATTACGGATCCAATGGAACTGGTTTCGTCGAATTCCGAGACTGCGCCTCGGACGGCTATTTTTAAATATCGGTTGAACGATATAAATTTCAAAACTGAACAAAACAGTTTAAATTTCAATTCTGAAGCTCCTGTTATCTTCAGTATTATAAATACGAATTTTAGAAACTTTCGAAATATTTTTCTTCAACTTAAAATTGAATATTCAAATTTTTATTCAGCATTCACTAGATTAAATTTTATAATTTAATTGCCAATTTCAAAGTTATTTCGGGGATTCAAATTAAATCATCGTTCAAATATTTAAAATTAATTAAATATTCTCAATTTAATTTGTTCGAAATTCTGGTTCGTTACAGACTTCCCTCCTTAAAAGAATTTCGTCCTCGAAATTACAAGTTAGGGAAAAAGGTCCCTAAGTCGTCTACTATCTTTCCACATCTAAATAGTTTTATCAATTTATCAAAACAAATCTTTCTAATAAAGATTCGTTATCAATTCAACTAACTTTCCAACTTCAATTATAAGTTTTAAACAACACTGTTTTACTACTCAATTCAAATTTAAATTCAAATTCAAACTTTAAATTTTCAAAATTTCTCAAAAATTTTCTAACACCCTAAATTTCCGAAAAATTTTGCCAGCGTCTCCTTTGCGCGGCTAATACGGTACAACTACAAAACGTCCCTACGGACTCTCAGATTTCAAAAAGAAAAAGAAAAAGCCAAGCGGCTAGAGAGAAATCATCAAAAACTCATATTAAAACTCAAATACATACCTTTTTCGAGCAATTCGAATTCTCTTCTAAATTAAAATCCCAATTCCTTTACATCTGTATATCTACTAGCCATCATATCTAGTTACAGCATTCAAATTATTTTGTAAATTCTATTACCAAAAATTTCAATATAAACTACTTATATCATCTTTAGTTCACTATTGAAATTACATATTCAATTTCGTTCAATTTTTCATTTCATATTCATTTGAACTTATAATTCACATTTTCAATTCTATTGGAATTTAATTTATCTTCATTTATAATCATTGAATTTAATTCGTTCAAACTTTATCCATTTGGTCAATAATCAATTGGCTTCACTTACTAACTTTCAGTTTAATACTTCATTTTCTGGCACTTGCAATCGCAATTTATTCATTCATTCACTAATTCATTCGTTTTTCAATTTGAATTTCATTCTAATCAAATTTCAATATTCTATAAGTTATCAATTTATTAATATTTCGTAAGTATTTTAAATAGGATTCCAGAGTCGTTTCAACTTTTCAAAACCATTTGAAAACAATTCAAATTATCCTTTTAATTTCCAAAACAAAATCCAAATTTTTCCAAACACTTCCATTTAAAACAATTTGGCAGCAATTCCTCTTTCGGACACCCGAAAATGAACACCAATGATGCCGCGGTCATCATCGAAGTTATTTTCCAGCGACCGAAAAGAGTTTAGAGCTTTTACCTCTCCAAAATAGTTTTCAAAACTTTTGAAATTCACTTTCAAATCAAAAAGAAATTTAAACTTTCCAAATCTCCAAAATTTTCAAATTCTTTTCAAAACATTTTCAAAAACTTCTCTGGAATTCCGTTTTAAATTACAATTCACATTTATAATTTACATTCTTAAATCTCATTTATATATGGATTTATTTCTTAATTTTGGAGTTACGATTTCAATTTCTTATTTAATTCCAATGGGAATAATTTAATATTATTACTTCTAGCAACCATGCAACCATATACTGTAATAATTTACAGAAAATCATTTCTTTTCTATACAAAATTAGATTTGGGTAAAATTATCTCATTTACCCTATTTAAAACAATACTGTGTCAGTTTATCTTGTTTAGAGTTTAGAAACCCCTATCGATTACAGTTAGCTAGACTGCACCGACCAGAATCCATAGACAATCAACCGATAAGTCAACACAATACAAAACAATTTCATATTCAAATAACAAATACGCGCTCATATCTATTATTACACTCAAACTCATTCTAGAGTACTGCTGACTCTATCTCTAATGAGTAACACCCAACAGAGCAGGGTTGTCGCTTAACCATATGCTCTGATACCACTTTGTCACATACCGAAATTTTCGACTTTCGAAAATTCGACATCGATACTCACTTTATCGACTGCCGAGAAATCGAGTGCCGGAAACTCCAATAGTGATGGTTTAAGAAGAAGAAAAAGGCAGAAGAAGATAGAAGAAGAAGAGAAAAGAAAGAACAGAACAACATCACGGAAGAACAACAGAACAGAAAACAATATCAGAATCTTACACATCGCAGCGGAATAATATATAATAAATAAATGAATATCATTTAAAACAAAGAACTATACCATTTTATACATACATCAATCATCAGAGTCAATATACAACAATGGACAGTTGTATAACTTGTCCTCATACAGAATACACAGCGGAATAAATACATCAGATACAAATACTACGTCTCGTCATCCAGCTTATCTCCAAGCTCCAGAATATCCAGAATATCCTGATAATCTAACTCTAGACTGCCCGTGTGGAAATTGGTGGGCACCCAGAGTTTAGAAGGGAACAATAAACTCCGAGTCAGTCATGGTGACTGGTGTGAGATCGTAAAACAGTTATTCTTTAAAATAATCAACAGAAAAATTTTAAAATAAATTCGCAATGCTTTTTGGAAAATGAGACTACCATAAGACCTCCCACCACACACACAATGCAAACGCAGACTTGGAGGAGATTTCTTCTTATGATAGTCAAAGATGCTTGATACGCAAAATCAAATCATTTTTGATATTATTATTAGTGCATAGTGTAGAAAAACATTTCGAAAGTATAATATTAATCTTAGCCAGCATAGGCATTCCGCACTTATGCCTACTATAGCTACCATCCAAACAGTGGTGACCACCATAAGTGAATGATAGGTTCTACAACTAAAACCGTACAAGATCGTATTGTTTCTTTGGATTTCCAACAAATGGCCAGGCTAAGGAACTTCCTATCCACGATGGGTACGTCCCTGGAATAGACGACCCGAGAACCTAACCGGATCTCTGCCAACACAAGGCCGGGTTACCTCTGCAAAAATAGGTAACTACTGACACGCGTATGCCATCCCCCGATCGTCACCGATCTTCCCGAGGATCCCCGATTTCCAACAAACCACAAAGTAATAATAACTGTGCAGCAACCACAGAGGTTAAGTATCTGGGCTCCATACCATGATACCACCTTTATCCAGAAGGAATGACATACACTAAGGGGCGCTACTCCCTAGAACCTTGCCGCATCCTTCCTGTTTCGACCATTTCCGGGGTGTGAGGCTCGACGAAGTCTCGTCCACAAAGCTACGCTTTCTCAAAAAGCCCTGCTTCGGGTCAAACAAAATGATCAACCTATGATCACAAAGATATAAGATCAAACAAATGATCATATCACAAATGATCAAACACTGATCATTTCACAGCAACACTCAGTATGCCACGTTACCAAATTGGGATATATCGCTGATAAATTTCAACTACATAACCTCTGAGCTCGTACGTCTCAGAGAAGGTTGTTAAGCTAAGAGAATAAATTCTCCGCCACCAACAGAAATGTATTTGAAAGAAATCAGCTTTATATCTCAAATTGTAACGTCAGACACACAATCCATACAAGTCTGTTCCGGGATCGAACAGAACCGAAGGCACTTCTCACGAAGCCCTTGCATTTCCGGATAATTTCAATCACGTCAGGACTTCCCGTCACTAAGGGTGATAAAACCTCTAAATCGAAGATCAGTCGATGTAGAGTAACTCGACGGTAATCCTTCCGTTTTCAAAAATATCCGGTCTTCAACACCGGTCTTCGAATGCAATTCATAACGACGTATCACATATTCGGAATGGGTTATACGACCCCATGGTCCTTTCCCGGTTAACCCGAATAGTGAGCGATTATTCAAAAATAAGTGTGGCATCCAAATTCATCCAATTCACAACAAAACATCCATTCAGGGTAATTATTGATAGTCGGTTATTTAACTATCAATAAAGATGCGCAACATCATCAGATTCCAAATAATTTTCCAAATTATTTATTCTTCAAAAATATCCTTACTAGATATAAAATTTCCACACTTCGAAAATAAATCAACGTTTATTTTTAAACAACTTCCCATTTCTTTTTATAAATTCCATAGTGAATTTATATTTCAAAATATCTTCTGATATACGATTTTCAAATCGTTTTCAATATTCAATTTCAATTTATCTTTACAAAGATAAAATCTCAAAACGTTCATTTCATATTGGAAAAGCATTTCCATACTTATTTAAAAATAAGTATTTCACAAATCATTTATTTTCAACACTTGGAAAATATTCGATATACTTAAATCAAATTAAGTATATATCTCATTCTTTAAGGAAATCATTCTTAAATCACATTTATTTGAGTCAAAACGAATGTTGCGTAAAACATCGTTACGACGACTCGAAATCACTAGTATAGGGATTCGGAATTAAGATAGATATATAAATCCCAATACCATATAAAATATTTCCTTTTGGAAATCATTTACTATAACAACAGTGTTATAGTCCACCATTTCCTTAAGTTTCTCGAAAACGTCTATTTCAACAATAAATGTTGAAATCTATGGTTTCGATTCGTAATACATTTTAAAACATCTTTAAAATGTTTAACTTCATTTTTAAATATCACTTCTTCAAAAATGAATCCATTTTACTTAACAATATATTCACTGTCCAAAATCGTGAATAAAATTTACTCAACCCCATTTCAATCATTCCTACACATTTTTATTTAAATAAAAATTCGCTATTTAAAATCGTGAATATATCTTCTAAAATAATTTTCTATTAAATTTATCACATTCAATCTATTTTCGAATTTATAAGCACGTTTATAAATTCTATTTCTCTTTTTAATAACAACTTCGTCTTATAAATCTTCTTTTATCAACTTCTATATTTAACTTATCAAAATAAGTGACTTTGGGGTTATAAACAACTTTTATAAATTTTAATTCTATTTATAAAAGCTTCAATACCAAATCAACTTCAATATTGATTTCTAATTTTATTTTCAACGTTTGAATAAAATTTCCATATTGATTTCTCAAAAATTCATTTATTCAACATCTTCACTTTATTCTGGAATTTATTCAATACGATTATGAAAAATTACCTTTTATACTTTAAAATTTCCTTTCTTCAAAATTTCTTCAATTTCAAAAATTGATTCACTTAGAAATTTTCTACTTGAATTTCAAAAATTCAATTTCGTTTATCTTTGGAATCCAATGATGTCAAAACATCCATTCAGCTAAATTTTAGCTTTCAAACAATTTCCAGATATCAATATGATTAATAGCATTACTATAATCATTCACAGATTCATATCACAATAGAAATAAATTCAATCAATGTGAGGGATCCAGTTGGATCCCTCCAACCTGTTTCCCTGCATCCAAAGACGTTAGCACAATACCAATTCCGCTCCTGTACGGAATTATCGCGGTATATAGGTTTTTTTATAAATCCGCTTACTAACGGCGCAATAGGGTCTCATCCGCTATACGAGGCAGGAAATCATCAATCCAATATATACATATGCCAATATGTATATACTGCTATATATATAGATATATCCTATCATATCTAATAGCACATTCAAACAATCAATCAATAACTGCAATTCAATCATAAATCTGAGTGAGAAGATCTCACCTTAGCTTTTATTTGCAATCCATTTTCCATTTCAGTTTTGTTTTCTCGATTTTTAACCTGGTACAAACAATTTTATAAATCTATGAATATTCGAATTAAATCGAATAATAAATTTCCATTTGATAATTTTGATTCATCTGTGATTTCATTATCTGATAATTCCTTTTAAACCAATTTTCTTTTAACAATTTTACTTAACTAAATTATCTCCAAAATAAACTAGCAATTTATCTTTTCTAACTAATTTCTTTCTAACAAAATATTTTCTTTGAAAATAACCTATATAAATTTAAAAATCTAATTTTTTTTATCTCAACTTTATCTATAGCTTACTGTAAGAGGTTTATACAAAAAATATTTTTTCCTTTTAAAGCAAATACTGTAATATGCCAGTAACCCAAACCACCTTTTTAAATAGTATATAACTGATTAATATTATTATTCTAACAAATCCATTTAGCTTTTTAACAACTTAGTATCATCAGTTAATTAATTAACAACTTTTAAATTAATAATTTAGCTAGTCGAACTTTCATCTCAAAAAAAAATATAACAGGAGTTAAGTACTGAGAAAATAAAAAAAAAACAATTCGAATACCTCAGCAAAACTCTGGCGACGAACCACCCCCATCACCATTGTCTCGATCAAACCCTAATGCACGTGCGAACGCAACCCTAACTATCGCAACCTCCACGCGACATCATCGCCTGAAGAGATACGACTTCGACAGTCTCTTCCTCCAATGCTATGCCGCGCTGCTCATCTCGCCCACACGACATCGCACGCGACCCCATTTTCGTACTCAACCTCCGCCACCAACTGCGAACGAACTCGCGATCGACTCGAGTTCGACACTCCAAAACCCTAGATATCACGGCCTTTGATCGCACCAGAACTCGCGAACGCCAACACCACTCGCCGCCGCTGTTCGATTCCCCACGATGCCTCTCGCGACTCGATTGTCGTTCGAATGAAAAGGAACGAAGGGAGGACAAGTTAGATCGGCTGCGATTTGATTTATTTAAAGAGGTGAAGAAGAATTCGTAGGCCATTACTTTTCAAAAGAGGGAAAGTCGCATTCTTCTTTTTATTTGTGAGATTGATTTCGATTTTGAATTGATGAAGTAAGACCCTATATCTCTTTCGATTTTGAAGATAAAGTAGCAGGAGACTCGGCTGCTTAAGCAAAAGAAGGAGAGGAAGAGAAGGTAGTGGTAGGCGATATTATTTGGTCGGCCATATTTCTTTATGAATGTATCTGCTTTTAAATTTGAAAGGAAACAGAAGAAGGGGAAAGAACGAGATAATGTTGTCTTGTACGAGAGGAGACAACTAGGTCGACGGAAATCAGATACTAGGGTAGCTACTGCTTTGTGTATAAATTTTATATTTAAATTAAATCGATTAATTATTGTCCAGACGTTTTAATCTCGTACGATCACACAATGAATCCGAATGCTACGAAATTTGAAATCCGACAATCATTCAATATTACGGATCCAATGGAACTGGTTTCGTCGAATTCCGAGACTGCGCCTCGGACGGCTATTTTTAAATATCGGTTGAACGATATAAATTTCAAAACTGAACAAAACAGTTTAAATTTCAATTCTGAAGCTCCTGTTATCTTCAGTATTATAAATACGAATTTTAGAAACTTTCGAAATATTTTTCTTCAACTTAAAATTGAATATTCAAATTTTTATTCAGCATTCACTAGATTAAATTTTATAATTTAATTGCCAATTTCAAAGTTATTTCGGGGATTCAAATTAAATCATCGTTCAAATATTTAAAATTAATTAAATATTCTCAATTTAATTTGTTCGAAATTCTGGGTCGTTACAACGGAGCTACGCCGCTCCGTTTTGCGAACCGATTTCGCCGACGAACTTCCCTCGAGAATCACCATCCTTTCGTAACAAAATCGTGAAGCTCGCACCCCCCGCACAATCGCGACTAGTAGCTACCTTTGACCGAGCACTAAAAAGTCGCACTCACCTATTGGCAGTCGCAAACCACCAAAACCTCGCCGGAGATGTCTTTTTCCGCTCTAAGTCCAAAAACAATACCCAAACCTTGAATCGATCGCTAAATCACTCGATTTACCCAACCCTACTTAGAACAACTGGTTCGACCTTCATAGTGGACCCATCTCAAATACGGTCGCACCTTGCAATGAGCATATCACAGTGAAGCTTAGGTGAAAACAAGATTTTAGAGATAAGTTTCGTGATTTTTAAGTGTGTAATTGTGAGAAATAATTTTTTTTAGTTTCCATTCTTATTTGTTTTGTTCTGCATTTTCACTTGGCTCGGCTGTAATAAAAGGGAGAGGGAGACGTGATGTTGGCTTGTAGGAGAGGGGAATGGTACAGTGAAAAGATATAATAACAGTTGAAAAGAAGTTTGACTAATTAATATATTAATTTAATTTCAAAATGTCTCGATTTATGTAACTTAAAATCTCGAACCCCTATTGAGGCGTGTCGCTAGGCGTTTATAATGTTATACCCCTATTTCGAACGCAATGGAAAATGTTTCGAGTTCTAATTCGATCGTATGGAGAAGATAGCTTTTTGGACCCAATTATTATATTGAATTATCGATATAAATTCAACCCGTTTATATCCAGTACGACCAAACGATAACTTCAAACGTTGCGAAATTTGAAATCTGATAATAATACACTATTACGGATCCAATGGAACCGGTTTCGTCGAAATCCGAGACTGTGTCCCGGATCGCTATTTTAACGTCTCGATTATAATATAAAATTTCAATTTATAATTATTCACTTTTAAATCCAATTTTAAATGTTAACAATCTTCATTGTTGTTGAAATAAAATTTACATCAATTTCTGATATCATTTTCAATCATATTAAATCCAGAATTCAATTATTCAAATAATTCCAATATTGAATTTAAATAATTTAATTGTTCAATATTCAACAAATTCCAATATTAGATTTTAAATGAATTTTAGTTATCAACATCATTTTATTTTTATTGAAATAATTCACAATTATTAGCCAACTTCAGTTATCGATCATAAACCCAGTTAATATATAATTTCATTTCAATGCTCGTTATTACATAAATCTTCGAAATTAGTTTATTTCAAAATTTTATTCAAGTTCATATCCAATAACTTATATTCAAAATCATTAAATTTTTATTTTTAACCATTTTTATTTAATAATTATATTAAATTTAATAATTTAAAATAGCTAAAAAATACGGGTCGTTACATCATACCTTAGAGCATTAAAATGAACTCCTTAATCAAATTCCAATTTTGAAAGTGTTATATCTTGAACTGCAGACCACCTATAACAACCCCCGTATTAAGGCCCAAAACTAAGCACTACGGATGCTGCAATCATACATAGTATTAATTTTTGATGACAAAAATGCGGTTATGTTAAGCATATTAATAACCAAAAGTAAACGAATATGAAAAATATTAAACACAATTTTATAACAAATTTTCACATTTCATTTCACAAATGATATTTCATATTCATTACATATTCTCATTTGCAAACCCACGTTCAGAGAAATTATAATTATTACAAAATAATCCAAGAGCGACTTATGATGGTGCCCCTTTGGTTGATCAGAGACAAATATTTGGCATTGTGCAACTAGCCAATTAGATACTAAACAACACAATGGATAAATAGAGACTCCTACTATAGCTAGATTGCCTCCTGCATGTCTCTGGAAACTTATTCGTCTAACTGGAACCTAAAATAATTTACTCTCAACATACTCAAATGAGCACCAGAGAGTTTAAGGGGAAAAACAAAATCTTCGGGTCAGACAATAGTCTGGTGTGAATAATAACCTACCATCTCGAACCAAATAGATATCTAGTAAGACCACGCTGCTAAGCGAAATGGATTTTTCCCTCACTAATAGATTAACTAAAACATATTAACCATATACTTTGCTTCTCCAACTACAATGGTTAGAACATAGTAAATAACATTTAAATCACACAACTTAAGTAAGTCTGACTAATTTGTCTTCATAGTGTTACCCATACCCTTGCCCAATCCCTAAAATCATATAATGGATTAGCCATCCAAGTTTAATTGACTATCCATCTAAATTCAAATGACTATCCATCTCAATTTAATCTAGCTACCTATCATTATATATTTATATGCGTGGACTATCCATCTCACATATGAACATTTTTTTGGATTATCTATCCCCTATCATATGGATAACCCATCACATATGGTTTCATTAACACAATTACGTAGACTATCCATCTCAAATGTAATTATTACTTGGATTACCCATCCCTTACCATATGGATTACCTATCCACATGGTTTAGCTATTTAAATTATATAGAACATATTCCATTCATTTAAAATGATGTGGACTATTCATCACACATCTCATAGTTTTCCTAGGTTAACTATAAACCCTTCATTAACCTCATAGAGGCTATCCATTTCTGACATGATGTTGACTATCCGTCTCATATTCCATAGTTTTCCTAGGATGACCATGAGCCTTTCACTTAACAATTTTAGTATAGCCCACATGTTCAACCTATGTTTATTGGTGTCCCCAATTAAGTTGTATATCCCTTAAAATTATAACATCTCAAAATAATAGGTATTGGTATCCCCCAATGATCTATGTGGAAATTAATAAAAGAAACACATTGGTACGCCTAATGATTAAAGTCGAATTCAATAACTATATGGCTCGCTTCCGTTCATTAGTACAACATAGTATATTTTCGGCATTAAAACAATCTCGACCTCTATCCAAGGTCGAAAACAAAATCTTAAACTCTTTTAAGTATAAAACTTCATACCGAAAATGATGTTGTCAACTTACATAAACCATAGGTTATCCACCTATTAAAATAAAATTTTAATAAGGCATATAGACTTAACAATATGGCCCTTAAATTCCAAAATTGGCCCCAAAAGTCATCGCGGCACTGACGCACAACATCATTGCCCAAAACAATGCAAAAGTCGACCTTGATGAATAGCGACAACAAGACTAGCGGCGTTATTGCAAATTTTATACTTAGCTTATTACGACTATCATGCCATCAAACATATAAGATTTGAAAATTGGTGGTGTCATTTAAAAACAAAGGTAAATATATGCAGCATTAAAATGCGGCGATGATATGCGACAATAAGACAAGTGGCATCAATGATCGCGGCGTTGAGTTTTAAACACTTAAGTGAATTACAAGAATACGATACCGACAATGATGGATTGCCGCCGATATCCACCTCGATACGGGTGGAATCACTCCATAACTACCTAAGTAGTTATCATATGCTTCCCTTCTCATCGACGTTGGCAATCATCGATGCGTCGGTGTACTAGACTCAGCGACGATAAAAGCAACATGGCATTATCATAAATTTTATGAAAAATGATTTATTATCAATAAAAGCATTTTCTTTTCATTAAATCTTGATTCTTGTCCAATTTTTGTTGGATATTACATTACTTTACATAATTATTTTTGAAAATCTACTGCACCTCACTTTTACATTTCCAAAACATTTTCCAACTTAATTATTTAATAGCCTTAATTAATTAGTAATTTGAATGCTTTTCTAGCATATTAATTAATAATAATTCATAATCACTTGGAAAAAATCTCCAAAAATCATAAAAATTCAAAAATACTTTATTCTTCACTATTACCAAATTTCGAGTCAAAAATCATTATTTATTTATTTGAAATAACTAAAACCGAATAAACATCATTTCCTCCCAAGGAGATTCGTAAAATATTTATTTAAATTCGAAAAATTATGAAATTAAAAACCCATCTTCCAATTAATGTTTTACATCACATATGCAAAAATTAAATCGATTAGAGACTAAAAACTTAGGTTTTACCCTTAAAACTCGTTCAAACAATTCCATAAAATCCCTATAAATCACTATTCTATCCAATCAATTGTTAGACACCGTATCTTGGCAAATACAATCAAAATAATTTGGATACTACCTATAGCCAAATTCAGGAACAAAAATAGAGATGGTTCATGTATTATTCACCTTTAATGTTGGAGTTGAGATTTGATGATGCTCTAATTTCCTTAAGCTCTTTCTCTTTGGAATCCCTTTGATTTCGTGATTTCTTCCTTAGGTTATAGCCGACCTCTCTCTTTCCTTTGATTATTTTCGTGTGAGTAATGAAAATGATATGAGGGGTAGAGGGTTTAAAGATTAAAAAATGGATCTACATATTTTGCCCCTCTTATATATTCTCTTATGTGATAATTATTTCAACACAATCTTATTACTTATTTTTTAAGGCACAACCATGATAACCAAACCTTGTTCTCCTTAACCTTTTGCATTATTCCATTTGATATATCCAACTAAACATCCTGAATATTGTTAAACTGATAGGGGTGTTACAGGTTCCTCTCTCTTAAAGAATTTCATCCTAGAAGTTCAGTAAGGAGTACATACAAGCACATAAAACATGCAAACAATGCTAGTATATCCTACCGGCTATAAAGTCTATATACAACAAATATAGAGCATATCATCATAAAAGCTCAGGATAAGTATTCCTAATCATGTCCTCTGTGTGCCAAGTACAGCTTTCTCATTGTCACTCCACTGGACTTTCACTAACTTGACCGTCTTGTTCCTTAATCTCTTCTTATCTCTCGCTACAACTCGAAATGGTTGTTTCACAAAGGTCGGATCCGGTTCTACCACTAAGTCTTCTAGTGCAGTCGGTGTAATATTAGTTTTAGATCATGCATGTACTTTCTAAGATGAAAAACATGAAACACATTATGGACTCCTGTCAAACTACTTGGTAACTCCACCCGATACGTAAGTTCCTTGATCCTTTCTATAATAGCGAACGGTCCAACATATCTAGATGCCAGTTTCCTTGACTTTCCCAACCGTACCATGACCTTCATAGATGATACTTTAATGAAAACATAGTCTCCAACTAAGTACTCTAAACTTTACGCCTTTTATCTACATAACTTTTCTACTTAGATTGAGCTTCTATCATCTTATCCCAGATTAACTCAATCTTCTATGTGGCTTCTCTTACCGTATCTAGACCAATGACCAATCTATCTTTGGTCTCTGATCAACATGCTGGTGATATTCATGGCCTTCCATACAAAGCTTCAAAAGGCATCATTCCTATACTAGTATGATAATTATTATTATAGGAAAACACAACCAAGTGCAAATTGACTTCCCACGACCCACCAAAGTCTAGTGCACATTCTCTCAACAAATTTTCAAGTACCATATTCACTCTCTCTGTCTACCCATCTGTATGTGGATGATAAGGGGTACTCATCTTAAGCATGGTACCTAATACCTCCTATAGACTCATTCAGAATTCACTAGTGAACAAAGAATCTTTGTCACCGACTATACTTCTAGGATTCCCATGCAGTATAAAATATTATAAACAACTTAGCCAATACAGATGGCATCCTGGTTGACTTAACGAGAATGAAATGTGAACTTTTGGACAGTCTATCCATTATGACCTAAATACTTTCATTTTCCTTGTTTAACCTTGGCAACCCATTAATAAAATCCATAGATACAGAATCTCATCTCTAAACTGGTATATCTAAAGGTTGAAGCAATCCGCTCGGCTTCTAATGCTTGGCTATAACTTGTTGGCAATTCACATGTTGCTTCACTCATAAGCTTACATCTCTTTTCATAGCTTCCCAGAAGAAACTTCTCTTCATATCCTGATACATCTTATTTCCTCCTGGATATATAGTAAGATTCAATCAACGACACTTGCTAAAAACTTCCTTTCTTAGGTCACTAACATATGGAATACATAACTGTTCCTTCTTCCCTAACCATTCTCTCTGGTCAAGGCTAAAATTTTTTAAATCATCGGTCTTGGTTCCACCTTCCAACCTTCTAATCTTTTTGGTTAACAATGGATTATCTCCCTACTTAGAAGTAATCTTCTCAATCAATACTGGTCGAACTTCCAAGCAAGACAACATGGCAGTACTTTGACTAAAACTAACAGTCGACCTTAACTGCACACTACTAGTAGTCAATGCCTCTAAATCCTTCCAGTATGCCAACATTGCTAACACCACACTATTTTTTTTCTACTAGTGCATCCACAACTTTATATTTCCTTTCCCTGGTGTATACTCAATACCAAAATAATAAGCTGCTAAAAATTCTAGCCACCTCTACTGTCTCATATTCAACTCTTTTTGATAGAATAAATACTTCAAAGACTTATGATATGTATGCAACTCAAATCTTTCTCCTAAGAGGTAGTGTCTCCACACTTTTAATGCGAAAATCACTACTATGAACTCCAAATCATAAGTCGGATATCTAACTTCATGTGGTCTGAGCTGTCGAGAAGCGTAGGCAATCACTTATGCCCTTTGCATCAACACAACATCTAATCAAGTTCCACGCATCCGTATACACGATCAAGTCCCGATTCCCATCTGGAACAACTAATACGGGCGCATTGGTCAACAAACGCTTTAACTTAAGAAATACTTCCTCATATTTGTCGTACCAAATAAACTTTACGTCCTTCCTTCTTAGTTTAGTTACGGGTGCTGCTATCCATGAGAAATCCCCGATGAATCTCCGGTAATAGCCAGCTAATCCAAAAAATTCCTTAGCTCAGTCACTGTCTCAGTTCTCTTCCAATAATTTACAGCTTCAATCTTAGCTAGATCTATTGAAAACCCTTTCTCTGAAACTACATGACTATGAAACTTCACCTCTCTTTTTCAGAAATGACACTTTGAAAACTTTTCTTTTAGTTGATGCTGCCTCAATGTCTCAAGCACTATTCTACGTTTAATCTCATGATCTCTTTCATCCTTAGAATATATCAGAATGTCATCAATGAATGCCAAAACACGAACCTATCCAAGCGCTCTCAGAAAATTTGGTTCATCAAGTCCATAAAGAAAGCAGGCGCATTACTCAATCCGAATAGTGTCCCTAACCACTCGTAGGAATCATATCTCTTTCAAAATGTCGTTAAAGGAATACCATCCTTCTCCATCCTCAATTGATGGTACAATGTCTCCAAATCTAAATAGAAAAATACTTTGGCTCCAATCAGCTGATCAAGTAAGTCACCAATTCTCAGCAAAGGATATCTATTCTTTATCATCTTCTCATTCAACTTACAATAATCAATACATAATCTCAACGACCCATCTGGTTTCTTTATGAACAACGCAACCGCTCCCCAAGTCAAACTTCTTGGTTAAATAAAACTCTTTCCTTCTAAGTCCACTAGCTGCACCTTTAACTCCTTCATCTCGGTAGGTGTCATTCTGCTAGGTGGTCTATATACGGGTTCATCTTCAAGTATAAGATCTACACGAAACTTAATAGCTTGTTTTGATGGTAGTCCGGTAATAGGCTTGAACACATTTGCAAATTTTCTTGCAACCAAAACCAAATTTACTTCGTCTTCTACTTCCATTAAACCCAACAAAGTATAAATATCCACACTCGAGTTTTCTACTTATTATATAATCCGGTAACTATTGTCAGGGTGTCTGATATTTTTCTATCCTAGCAAAATATCCTAGCATCACATTTGCTCAACCAATCTATACCTAAAATAATCCTGAAACCCGCAAAATCAAATACATACAGGTGCAGGAAAAAGTATATCCTAGCAACTTCAATTCTAGATGGTCACTTCTCATCCTAAGAGTTGCGTACCCTCGAATGGGATTAGCTACCCTTATGAAAGTAACAAAGTATGATGGTTTTAAACATAACTTATCTACCAAACACTAAGAGATAAATGAATGTGATGCACCGGTATCAAATAATATTCTAATTGGTATGCTATGAATCAAAAGAGTATCTTCCATCATGGACTTCCCTTTCTCAGCAGCAGTCAAACTTAATGTAAATGGCTCCAAAGAAAACACCTTTCCTTTATTAGCTTTGGTCGCTGCTGGATATTTGTTCTTATAATGTCCCACCTGGTCGTAGTTAAAGCACTTTACATTCTGCTTGCCCACAACCATCTTGACATCACCCGATTGACACTCATTAGCATATTGCCCCTTCTTATCATACATATAACAAACGATATTTGTCTTACCTTTCTTAGCAGCTCCACCCATTTAAGCTTCCTTTACCTTAAAGAACTTCCTCTTCTTATTCTGAGAACTTTGGGTTTCAACTGGATTCTCCTTTCCAAAAGTAGAAAGCATCCCCTCGTTCCTAATAGCAATTTCCACCACTACATTCAATGGATCCCTAAGATGTGGCATAGTTGCCCTAGCAATCTCTGGCCTTAACCCCTGGATAAACATTTCATTCCTCTTGATAAAAGTACCAATAGCGGCATACCCATATCTGGATAGTTCATCAAACATAGCAGAGTATTCCAACACTGACATTTCCTCTTACTTCAATTCCATAAACTTCCTGAGCAAGGCTAACTTGGCTATCTCAAATAAAAATCTTTACTCAAATCTCCTTCAGAATTCTGCCCAAGTCAATTCCTCTTCTGGTATCCTTACGGCACCCCATTCCACCAGAACAAAGTAGCTCCTTACAACTATCTTGAAGCCAACCTCCTTTTCTACTCGTCATTCATACCCAAATCAACAAAAATTCTTTCGCAATGCAACAACCATTTCTCCGCTTCAAAGGCATCTTCAGTTCCGGGAAAAGGTTTCCCACCTAGACTAGTATAATCTTGGCTCGGCTTAGCATAGTTATTACCAGCTGGCACCACAGAATTTGCTCCTCCTGCATTAGTTACATATCCTGCAGCTACCCTTAAAGTTGCCCCAGCTTGCATCAAATTGATGAAGAACTAATACATAGTCCCTATATCTACTGGTGGGGTCGCAACACCTACATTGGCATTTGCATTTTGATTATCATCTGTCGATCTACCCTAGTTCCTCTTAGTGTTGGGCCAAGCATTTCCATTGGTTATGGCACTTTCACCACCTAGGTTCACTCTTCTATTTCCTGCTACCATATCTTTCTTTTTTGTATTCTATATACAAGCCTTAGTAAGTTACAGAAGAACGGTCTAAGAGAGTGGGGATAATACATACTTATATATATCAAATACAAATATGTTACTATAGCATTGTCTGGTACCCCAATCTTTTTTTCTGATTCATTGGATTATGTTTTCAAAACTCTTTAGGTTTAAATTTCCTTTAAGTTTTATACAAACCTATGCTCGAATACAAAATTGCAACATCCCCCATTTTGAGATCCGAAACTAAGTGCTAAGGATGCTACAGTCATCTATATATTGATTTCGGGAGACAAAAATATGCTTATGTTAATAATATCAATAATAAGAAGTACACGAATATGAAAAATATCAAACACAATTTTATAACAAATTTTCATATTTCATTTCACAAATGATATTTCATATTCATTACATATTCCCATTCGTAAATCCACGTTCAAAGAAATTATAATTATTACAAAATACTATAAGAGCAACATATGAAGATGCCTTCTTGGTTGATCAGAGTCAAATACTTGGCATTACACAACTTGCCAGCTACATCCAAAATAACACGGCGGATAAATAGAGACTCTTGCTATAACTAGACTGCCTCATGCACGTCTTAGAAAGCAAATTTGTCTAACTAGAACCTGAAATCTCTTACTCTCAACCTACTTAAATAAGCATCGGAGAGTTTAAGGGGAAAACAAAAACGATGAGTTAGACAATAGTCTAGTGTGAATATAACCTACCAGCTTGAACCAAATAGATATTTAGTAAGACCATGCCACTGAGTGGAACGAGTTTTCCCCTCACTAGTACCTTCACTAAAATATATTAACCATATACTGCTCTTGCATCCACAATGAATTAAACATAATAAATAACCTTTACAATCACAAAGCTTAGGTAATGTCTGACTAATCTGTCTTCATAGTGTTGGCAACACCCTTACCTAATCCTCAAAATCATATAATGGATTATACATTCCAGTTTAATTGACATTCAACATAATTCAAATGACACACATGGTTTTATTAACAAAATTATTTGGATTATCGATCTCACATGTAATTATTACTTGGATTTCCCATCCCTTACCATATGGACTACCCATCACATTAGTTAGCTATTTAAATTATGTGAACTATCCATCACATATATTCCATTAATTTAAAATGATGTAGACTATCCATCACACATAGCATAGTTTTCCTATGTTAACTATGAACCCTTCGTTAACCTCATATAGACTATCCATCTCCGGCATGATGTGGACTATCCATCTCACATCTCATAGTTTTCCTAGGATGACAATGAACCCTTCACTTAACAATTTTAATTCATGTTTAACCCACATGTTCAATGTAACATCCCGTAATCTGGTGTTAGTTATTTAGTTAGTTAGTTAATTAATTAGGCTCTGAAAATGGAATTTGTGCAAACGATGGAATCTGACTATGAAACCTGCACCATTGCGTTCATGGTGAAATTCTAAGCAAATTTCATATTTGGAGTTTTACGATCAGAGTTCAAACAAAGAAGTTACAGACTCAAAACGAAAATAATTAATTAAGAATGATTAACTTTTTTATATTAATTAACCGGGCCCACAAGTCGACCCATCATTGGGGATGGTTGACCCATAGCGATCAACCGGTCATCCAAGGGCGATCGATCTGTGGCGACCTGGCGGCTCCAGTAAACCTAGGATGTAATGACTCGGATTTAATATTTTAAATCGTATGGTTCTGGTTGATTCTAGTGCCTATAAATTCAAGCCTAACCCTCCCTTCTCATCTTATATTTTTATGGAGGCAGTAATGAAGCTCTGTCATTTCTTCTACTTCACTTTCTTTCTAAACTATAAAGATAAGATATGTGTATCTATATTCATACAAATCGGAGAAGAGTTGAAATCTAATAAAAAGAAGAAGAGAAGAGAATCGACCATATGTGTATTTGAGGTAATTTATATATAAACACACACATACTTATATATATATATATATATGTGTGTGTGTGTGTGTGTGTGTGTGTGTGTTTGTATCTATTTTCTCTTCCAATCTCAAATCTCGTCTCAGATCTATAATTCCAGTGTATGTATATACTATTTTATACATATCTCTTGGATTAAAAAGGATTTGGAGATGAATCAAAGGTTCTAATTCAGACCTGGATATTTGCATCACTTTTAAAAGATGAGGGGGAATTTTTATAGATTATTATATTATGAAAATTATCCCATTGGTTTTTATTTGGTTTTTAGCCTAATTGGCTAATTATATATGAGTTTAGGCAATGAATTGAGTACGATCTGAATATAATAAATATTGCCTACATATTCTTGTTTATGAATTGATTTAGCATTGTATACAACCTAATTGGAAATTGGTCCCAAAAGTATGAATTTAGAATATTAATTTAAATGAAATTTGTTTCGGATCTGAAATAGGTTATATAATAATGTTATAAATTTGGATTATTACCTTAATCTAATTAGAATGTAAACTTTTCTATATTTGGAATTGTTGGAATTTAGATTCGTTTAATACTTGTAAATTAGTTTGATTTCTTTCCCCTTTGGAAAGATACGGTGTTTGATCTAACAAGGAATAGATGCAAAAAGAAAGAGAAAGAGCTGTGTAAAGTATGAATTCATTGTAGTTTACACTATCGGTTTCAATAATAAAAAGAAATGATTATTCCTTGTAGTTTCAAACGATGCAATCTATTATGCTTTAAAGTTAAATCTTTTGATTTGGACTAATTTATGGAAATTATAATAGATAATATTTTTAGTATGATTCAAATAATTTAACATGGAAAAAGTATATTATAGTAAAGATATAACTAGAACATATTTGATAGAAGTAAATATTCGTACGTAATTACCGCGCTTATAATAACTAAATAAAAAGTTAATAATGACACTTGGACTAAATATTCGCGTTTAGGATAATTAACTAATGAGAAAAGAATTTAAAAGGTTATAACTCTAATAAATGATAATAAATATGGGAGTTGCAATAATTTGATAGGGTATATAAATTAATGGGACTGATAAATAAAGAAGTTGAAATGATAAAAATGAAATAGATATAAAAGGTTACTAATTTGAAATTAATAATCATACATAAATATCTTAGGAAATGTCCATAAGGATTCTACGGACAAATTGACATTTATGAGCATTAAACGGGGATTTACGGGTAGATAAATATTTAAGGTAAATCTTATTGCCTTAAATAAAAAGGGAATTAGAAAGCTAAGTCCAATGTCTAACTAAGATAATATAAATAAAGACTTAGGATAGTTAATTGAACTTAGTAGGTTAGTGATGCGTGGTCAGTAGAGTCACTCGACGGAAGACTGCCCTTCATTATGAGGCTACCAGCAGTTGGGTGTACTTACTACTGATGTGGGATATCACTAATCCAACGACCTGTGACAGCGTGGGAGATTGGGCTTGCATTCTTGATTGGAAAGTATTAAATAGTCCAAATTTGAAATTAGGAGTTGTGAGGGATATCTCCATAGGGTTTGCTTTTGGTTTGACGTCTTAAGTGGCTGACGGGTCTGCCCCTCTCCTAAATGGAAGTAATAAGTAACCTAGTACGATTCCAAATAAATAAATAAATAAGGATGTCTCTAAAAGTGGTTTACCTCAGCATTGAGCTCTTAAGTGGCTACAGGGTTCGCCTCCCTACCAAAAGAAGTAAACTAATGAGATGCCATATTTATAACTAAAGAGTGAGAGTGGATAGGGAAGTGTTCGCTTTAGGTTTGGGGTCTTAAGTGGCTATGAAGTCCTCCTCTTTCCTATAAAAGAAGTATTAAGTAGCCCAATGAGATTTCCTAGCAATGACAGCTAGATAGTACCATTGAGGAGCATGCTTCTAGAAGTAGGTCTTAAATGACGGGGTCTACCTATTTTTCCACTGGGAAGTATTAAGAGGCTTGGGTACAATCTCTTACATTGCTAAAGCCGAAATAATAATAGTACCATTTAGGAGCATGCCTTGGTGATAGGTCTTAAATGATGGGGTCTGCCTTAGTTAAGGTTTTAAATGACCAAAGTCTGCTTATGTTCCAATAAAAAGGTATTAAGTAGCTTGGTTACTATTTATCACATGAATATGATTTTATCAATGATAAATGAAGTAATAATTGGACATTGAATGTCAGAAGCCTTAAATAGTGGTTAGAAGTCTTGTAGCTATGACCCACCGACCATTGACAACATTGTTAGGAAATTACCATGGGAATAGGTCTTAAATGATGGGGTACCTCAATTAAGGCCGTAAATGAAAGAGTCTACCTATTTCTCTTTTAAAAAGTGTTATAGAAGCCCACTTCATATTTAGAAGTATTAAGTAGCTAATGGGTTCGGAAGTATTGGGTGGTTGATATGGCTTCATTAGTATTTCATACCTTGGGAAAGGGTAAGTATGTAATCGTGCCTGCAATGCAAGGTTATATTATAATTGCTAACCTTAACAAACATAACAATTAAATGGAAACATATCGGTTTAAGTTTGTGTTATGGAAAGTTTATATTTTTCCAGTCACATGAATATTGTTCTGACCCCCTCCTCATTACAATCCACCGGATAGATTTAGAGGAACGGGTCACTGGAGCTGGCTGTGCTCTGTTGTTGGAGAGTCTTCTTTCTCTAATGCTCGATGCTGATGTGATAATCTGTTATCCAAGGAATACCCTTAGTTTTAAGGTAGTAGTCGTAGTCAGTATTCTTATTCTATTATTGTTTCTGCTGTGAGTTTAAATTTCTATCAACCTCGGATAATGCACATGCTTATTTGCAGGTACCAAATCCAACGATCTATGCTTTGATGGACTTGGGTTTCGATTTTTGTCGAAATTTAGGCCCATTAAGATGCGGATTTTTACATTTGGTATCAGAGCACTAGGTTAGTAGATCATAGGGATTAGGATAAATTGAGAGAGCGTATTCATACTTTCCTATCTTGTAATATTATATTTTTACGTTAGGTTCTATAAGTTCCAACTATAGAAGTAGTTGTAGTTCCACTCCGAAGGAATAGGCAAAGTAACCATGAGTTGGAAATATCTTAGAGCTAAGATTTTCACGCCGACTTCGAAGTACCGCACAGAGTGCTGGCAAGGCGTAAAGCGCTGTTGATGAAGAGCATGAGTACGACCTATGGCTGAATCTTAGAGACTGGACTTATTCGATTTGATGGTTGAGATCCTAGCTACCTTATGATTTTGGATTTTGAGTTCCAGTCGGAGACACACAATTATTCCAGCTGAATGGGAAATTAGATTATGTATGTCGCAATTGTAGGGAAGCAAGTCTTTGCTAGGGTGTATTCATCGATCGCCTCTTTGATGGCAAACCGGATTTTTATTTGAATAATTAATGTCAATTCCTTAGTCTAAAACTTGTGAGAGAATTTTTATAAAGTATATTTTGAAAATGCTTTAGATTTTTGAAAAAAGGGGTTTTCAAAGGATTTCTTTTCCCAAGGATATATTTTGAAAATTTTGTTTTGGAAAGTTTTGAAACTTTAACTTTTAAAGAAACACGTATACCACTAGATTGATCATGTTAAGAAATTTTGGTTTATAAAAGATTAATTCTTTAAATCCTTAAATGTTTATATGTATATATCAGCAAAGGCTTGATATTGATTTTTGGCAAGAAATAGTTTTCCAATTTGGGAAATTTGTGTTTTAAAAATAAGGTTATTGGAAACCCTAAAATATTTATATATAAGTTTGACTTTTAAGGGAAGTTTTGGTATAAAATGGTTTCTATTATTTAAAAATAAGTATAAAGTAGCATATACTTAGCTTAGTGATTTTTCAATTTATAAAATCGATAGTTTTTATATTTTCTCTCTTTAAGGTATGGACAAAATAGGAATGACATCAACTTTATTGGGGTATGTAGTTTGAAGTGTTGTTAAACCCATCAGCTATTGGAAGAAATATTTCCGTGCTAAGTAGGCATGAAATAACAGCTGGAATATTTTCGGGTTTTTGGAAGTGTTGTTGGTTACGACAGTTTTGCTGAGGCTATTGTAATCTTGCCAATGAATGGTCTACATAGTAAGGTGGATACAGTCGTGTGGTAGGTAGAATTTTTTTGGATGGGTTAAGCTGAAGATGGTGTAAAAAATGATCACAAGAATATTAATTAATTTACCAGCCCTGTTGGATCCAGGCCATGCACAAATCCAGGCTAACAATCGACCAAGCAGTCGACCGATTGACCTAATAGCGGTCAACCGCTAGCTGGATTCGGGCTGAATCTGAACCTGGAACGTGACTATAAGTCGCATCCAAAGCTTCAGCTGTCGCACCCCCTCACTTTCTTCCTCCTCTTCAATTTTTTTAGCTGAACCAATTCCACCTTCCCTTTCCTCCGCTTAACTAAGGCCTCTCTCCTCCATTCCTCCACCAATCGACGCCAAAATCCTTGCATGTCAAATCTTGCCACACCACTACTTCCAATCTAAACCCTTTTCTTCCTTTTTCCAACCCCCTCTCAGTCCATGGCACTGCCATATACCGGTGGCTCTTCCTCTCATTATCCTGGCCTCATTCCCAAGAAGCCACTTGGCTTGACCGAAGCGAGCGGAAGATCGCCGCCTATTTCAAAACAGCGGACTTTGATTTCCTTCATGGACAACGGTGAAATTCGAAGATTTCACCGCTCTTGGGCTTGAAAGGCTTTTCATCGCGGTAGCACTTGCACCGATCCTCCGCTTCGAGACTTATGAGCAGAAATATTACCAGCATTGCATTCATCCTTTCGACGCACAAATAGCATAGAATTTCGATGATGGCAACAACTATAATGACTCTGAGGCTGTGTAGTTAAAGCGCTCGGCAAACTCAATGCGGCGGAGGTGCAAAAAGTCATAGCGGGGATACAGCGAGGATATAGCGGGATATAGCGGATGACTCTAAAATAGCATATAAAACTCATACTTAATGTTTTTACAAATATATAAATGGTAATTAAGTGAAAAATTAACATTCAATTGAATTATAATTAGTACATAAATAATTTTAAATAAAAACATGTGCGAATATAAAGTAAATAAATGTAAAACTGTTATATAACATAGTTGAATTTAGTAGAATATTCGAGTATTTTCATTTCTGAAAATATATTAAAAAATCAATTAAATAAATTAATTTCATAATTTTTATAATGTATAAATATCATTTTTCAATTCATTTCTTTTAAAGAAGATATAGCAGAAACAGCGGAATATAGCGGAAATAACGGGATATAGCGGAAATAGCGGGGCTTAAAGCGGAAAGGCTATATTTGGGTCTATATGGAAATATCGTAGCGGCAGAAATCCGCTATCAGATATAGCAGGGTTATAGCGGGGTAATAGCGGGGCATTAACTGCACAGCTCTGAGGTGAAGGGAGCTCGGATTGAAATGTCAGATAATGATCTTGCTAGGAGTTAGAGATGTCTATTCCTGAGATTCTACAGTGGATCTTTTTTGGGAATGTCAGCGGTTGGAGAACCAATAATTTACGACCGATGGCATGTCTCGTCATCTGCATCATTCAGCACAACATCACTCCGAAGAAAGGGGGCCTTGACCAGATCTACACCTCAGTGCGGAAAGCCGACTATGCTATAATTGACGGGGTAGCCATCAATTGGGCTCGTGTCTTGATGGTTCATATAATCAATCGGGGAGTTTGTACCTCGAGGACTCGCTTTCCATATTGCCACTTGCTCACTCGAGTGTTTAGGCATTATGGGGTAAATTTGAGTGGAGGGCCAGTAGTAAGGAAGGTCCCTCCCGCCATCGACCGGACCACCATTAAGAGGATGAATATTCCTTTACCGCCTACTGCACCACCCACCACCAGAGATGCAGCACCAACCGTAGGGGATAGCTTAGGGCACCGAGGGATACATGAGTCCTAAGCTTATTGCTATCCGTCAGGTTCAAGCAAAGCTCCGAGAGATTAGGACGGAGAAGCAGCGCCAAGGGCGTGAGATTGGGTGCATAGACGCCATGCTACGACCATTCGTGGTCGCGGCAATGGCTTGAGCTCCAACCATGGAGCAAGACCTTCTCACAGCTCTTAGGCAGTATTTTTATTTAGGATTGTTGTATCTTTTATTTCTAGTATTTGTTCTTTTTTTTGGGTTGTTTGGTTGTAAAACTGTAAGTTGTCTCTTATAAAAGGCACGCACGTATTATGAGTTTCTATTCATTTTCTTTGTTATTGTTTCTAGATATGCAAACCGCTCCTATATATGTATGCATAGTAGAGAAACAATATAAATATGGAAATCTCATAAAGAAACTTAACTAACAGTAAATGGAATGTAAGACTAGAAGTTTAGAATAGATGGAACTTTTAGCGAAGGACATGACAAAGTTATTTTGATATCGTGGGTCATTGCTCATGTTCCTTAAAAGCTAAAAAATTTAATAATGGATGTGCTGACATTTTTGAATAAAACCTCACATTTCTAGGTAAAAGTTAGTTGTAGAATTTTGGAATTTTGTTTATGCGCCTAGCGCATAACCGACTTCTGACTGTGCTGAAAGTATGGCTCGATTTATCAAATTTTAGAGAAGAAAAATATTATGAAAAATTTCCCCTTGATTTGAAAAGTTCCATTTTGAAAAAAAAGAGAAAGTAAAAAAAATAGAGTTTTGTGATTTAGTTATTTTTGTTACTCTTAAACTATTTTTATTGCTTTGTTTAAAATTTTATTTCAAGGGAAAATGTGCGTCTAAATATTTTGAGATTTTACTTTTCAAATGACATACAAATTTGAAATGTGAGAAAAAAATTTGAGAAATTTTTGATTTTGAAGACAATATGTTAGGCATAGAGAAGACAAATAGAGTTAGAATTTACGATTTTAATGGTGCATTAGGGTCGACAATACGATAAATGCAAGCGATAATAAGGGAAAAGCTGTTTTAGCCTTGGAATTTCTATTTCCATGCCTTGTCGCTAACGTGCGCAATTCTATTTTTAAACTTAATTCCATTTTAGAGCTTGAAAATAAGCCTCCTTATTCATTTTTTGCATGGAAAATTTAGAGTAAATCCGGGTCAACAAAGAATTTTCCACCGTACTAAGTGGATAGGAAGATTATAGTGTGTAAAGAATGTTAAATTCTCTACCTAAATTCCTTTTTCCGGTATAGGAGTAAAGTTTAGGAAGTGAATTTTGGATGTGTTAGATTACTGGATGATAGGAAGTGGATGCAAAATTAATTGCTTCATATTTCTATTTGTAGGAGTATGGCGGTTTTGGTTGAAAAGGTTTTTCAAAAAACCACATACATGTAGAATTGCCAGTATATATGCATGTTGTTTGCATCATGTTTTCAAAATTGTTTTCAAATGAAACGCGTTCATATAGAAGGATCCGATTTAGAATCATTCTGCATACATATTTTCTTTGTGGTGATACAATAATACACCGTGCACTTACTCATGTTTGGTTGCAAAATTTGTTGTACACTCATTGGTAGTGTAGTTTAGAATAATTAGGAGCCAAAACCTTGACTTAGTCATTGGTGAAATTTCGGGATGAAATTCTTTTTAACTGGGGAAGAATGTAACACCCCGTAAATGGCGTTAGTTATTTATTATATTAGCTAATTAATTAGGCTACGAAAATGGAATTTGTGCAAACGATGGAATTTGACTACGAAACTTGCACCATTGCGTTTATAGCGAAATTCTGAGCAACTTTCATATTTGGAGTTTTGCAATCGAAGTTCAAACGAAGAAGTTACGGACGAAAAACGAATTCAAAACGAAAATAATTAAATATGAAATAATTAACATTTTTATATTAATTAATCAGGCCCACAGGCCGACCCATCATTGTGGACGGTCGACCCTTAGCAGTCGATCGGTCACCTGAGGGCGGTCAACCGGTGGCGACTTGGCGGCTCTAGTAAACCAAGGCCGCAAATGGCCAAGATTTAATAGTTTGAATCGTACGGTTCTAGTTGATTCTAGTACCCATAAATTCAGGTTAAACCCTCCCTTCTCTTCTCGTATTTTTATGGAGGCAGTAGCGAAGCTCTGCCATTTCTTCTTCTCCACTTTCTTTCTAAATTAATATAACCTTTTATACATATCTCTTGGATTAAAAAAGAACAGTGTGACGATCTAGGTTTTTTCGACCCTCGAAAATTAATACTAATACGTCCACTGTATTGCATGCCGAGCAATCGAATGGCGGAAAATCTAATAGTCATGAGAAAGAACGAAGAGAGAAAAAGAGAAGAGAAGAAGGAGAAGAAAGGGAGTAGAAACTAGAAGAGAGAAAGAAGAGAGAAGAAGAACAAGAGAAACAGAAGAAACTAAAACAATTCCAGAATCTCACAATCGCATCGGAAAAACATATAATATCATATCAATGATCTTTATAAAACAGAAACTGTAATATAATATATTTATATATATATATACATCTATCAAAGTACAAAAATCAATCACAATCATCAACCTGGACAGTTATAATAACATGTCCTTACAATTGCTGATAATATAAACAACAAAGCAGTAGAAAAATAAACATATACGTGAATACGACTAGAAGACCTCCAGCTCGTCTGCTGAAGCACCAAAGCATCCAAATCTAAATCTGTAAATATACTCGTCTGACTCAAGCATTGAAAGGGAAGAACGCCCAGATCAGTCTAGTAAACCAACGTGAGAAAACACACCTCAACTGAATTTATTTTAAAGTTATAAAACTTTCCTTTATCAAAACAAAGGTATCTCATAAGACCACGTCTACATATAAACACAGACTGGTTTTTACCTTACAATAACCAAGACATTTCATATCAAATCCTGTTATATTATACTAGTGTCTAGTATACAAATAATATTAATCATAGCCGAAATTGGTACATTATTAAATTCCAGCATACTAGCCACAAACGTGGGTTCTACAAAAAAAATGGCAGGCACGTAGTGGAGAATGGATTTTCATACAAATGAGCAAGTGAAGGACTACCTTCCGGTAGTACATATCTAGAGGAATGTACCGAGGCACAGAACATCTACCCTCTACCAACACAAGACTGGCCTACCTTTCTCACTAGATAGTACTGAATATGTCAACACCCTGGTCGTTACCGACCTATCCGAGAGACCTCATAACATACATACACAATAATTTAACTCCCAAACATCATAGCGGAAATAAATATATCTAGATGGGGATGATCATATCCTAATGGTTGTGAGCCACATAGCCCTGCCGCATCTACCCTGTTTTGGTCATTTCGGGTGTGAGGCCAAAGGTCACGATTACCTTTCACATAGCACATCATCTTTCTTTGAATGCCACGTTGCCATTCCATCGATCACTATTGACTTTTACAAACCTACAACCTCTGAGCTCGTACGTCTCAGAGAAGGGTGTTAAGCTAAGAGAAGTTGCCTTCTCTGCCACCAAATAGATGTATGTTTATAAAAGTCAATGATGCAATCCCAAGAATGCAATGTCAGACAACCATCCATACAAGTTGTCCAGGAACATGACAAACCGAAGGCACTCTCCTACCACATCTTGTCGAGAATTACCCCTAGGATTAGTAGCGATTATTCCTTGCATTGGATATTTCATAATGAAGAGACCACCACTACTATATGTATATTGGGAGTTTATCCCCAAATGATCAACAAGCAGACCTTCATTATAAAAATCCCAATTATCATGTCTTCCAAACCTGCACATTCGAAAGCATATACGTTGGCCCGAAGTGGTTCACGGATAAATCCGACCCCGGTCCCGCCGGATCAACAATGATAAAAGGGCCAAATATTTGATAATCGGTTATTTAACTATCAAAGCAACAAATAATACCTAGCACCATAAGCAATCACTAGGCCCATTTAATTAATTTCTTATTAATTAAATCAATCTCCAAATATTTACTTTAAATTATCTAAATTATCTTTTAAAAAGATATATTCTCAAAACCATTTCAATCTTTCTATATTGGAAAACATTTCCATATACTTATATCAACGGCATAAGCATATTCACAAATCACTTCGTTTTCAACACTTAGAAAATATTTTCATATACTTATATCGACGATATAAGTATATTGAATACACTACTATTTCGAGGCAGGCCAAATAGATTTCTATAACCATACAACTCCATAGTTCATATGCCTCGGGACAGGTGTTAAGTATAGGAAGCAATGCTCCAACACCACCAAGCCTTTAGTACGATCATAAGAACCAATTCGTGTATTTCACGATGGAAGGTCAAGGTCAAAACGAATGTTGCGTAAAACAAAGTTACAATAACCCAAAACACTAGTATAGGGATTCGATTAATTAGTATATAGGTAAAATCCCATATACTATATAAACATTTCCTTTTTCAAATTATTTACTATGATAACAGTGTTATAGTCCACGCCATTCTTACTTTCTGAAAACGTCTATTACAACAATAAATGTTGAAATCTATGTTTCCATTACTTATCACATTTTAAAACATTTTTCAAAACATTTAAATTCCATTTGGAACTATTATTTCCACAACCTTTACTTTCAAAATATAAATTATTTTTAAAACCATTACTTCATCAATATTTCTTTCAAAATCCTTTAAATAAAAATCCACATTTAAGTCTTAACATAAATCTTTTCCATATCTACAAAACTATTATTATAAATCTCCTTTCTATTTTATAAAACTTCTATTTATAAAATTCCTTTATTTACAAAATTCTATTTATAAATCCATTCTTTATAAAAAAAACTAATTTTACTATCAAAAATCCATTTTCTATATAAATCTAATTTATTTATAAATCCATCTACAAAACAACTTCAAATCCATTTACAAAATATTTATAAATTTCAATTATAAATCAACTTATTTATTTACAAAAATATCACTTTATAAATCCTTTTTATAACTTATTCAAAAATCTATTTTCAAAGTATTACTCGAAACTATATTTTTATAACATCAAAAATCATAACTTTTATTTCTTAAAAAAATTAATTCCTTTTAATAATTTAAAATCATTAAAACATATATACTTCCAAAAATACTTCGAAATCCTTTTCAAATCAAAATCATTATTTTTAGTACTTCAAAATACCAAAAATAAGGCCTAGTGCTACTAAAGCACTAAATAAGTCAAATCATATCCAAATCAATAGCATAGCCTCCAACAAATCATATATCAGCATATATATGAAAATAAATCATAAATGTGAGGAATCCTGTTGGATCCCACCAATCAGTCCCCCTGCATCACATACAACATATAATCATAAAAATAAAATCAACCGCTTTGAGGCGGTATTAGTATACAAAGGGTCATCCGCTCTTACATGGGAACGTAATAGGGTCTCATCTGCTCCAATAGGCGGGAATATGTCTAAACCAACTAATATATATAGTATATCATCCAAACAAGCAACAATCATCATAAATAAAATTATTCTCACTTATATAAAAATATAAGTAGGCCAAAGAGGTGAGTTAACTCATAAAAATGCCAGAAAACTCAAAGCGCTCCGGTTTGAATTAGAATTGAACAGTCATTCAATTTAACTCAAAATTCCTACTAGCTCTGAATTCATCAAATCCATCTACATAGCGTATTGCTTGCTCATATGAACATAACACAACTTGTCGTGCTTGTAACGAACATCGTACGAACAAGTTACGAATAAATAATCATAACGAGATAATTAAAATATAATTAACTTAAATTAATTTAAGTTTAAACTTAACCTCCTTTCTTCCTCCAAGCTACAGACCTGCACTTTCTTTTTCTTTTTTTGTTTGACTCAACGAATGAAATCGCATGCGCCCACCATCAACGAACGCCACCGCCAACCTTAACCACTGCGCCTCCGCTTGCGCCGCCAACCTCCCCTGCCCGTCACCTGCTCAATCGCGCCTGTGCACGTACGTGCGAACAACGGTGTTAAACCCAAAAACTACAATGCAAAAGGAGGTTGATTTCGGCCGCCTCGGTCGACCATTCGACGATACGACCGTTGGTTAGCTTCGTATGGTTGCCCTCTACATTTCTCTAGTTGAAGTCGTTGGCTAATTTCGCCTCTAGAGGCCCGATCAACGTCGGCCATTACATGGTGGAGTTTAATGGCAGCTGAAATACTTTTATGGTTAGGTTTTGCAAAATGAAAGAAGTTGAGTCTATTTATAGAAAATAAACCCAGGACTATTCATTCGTGATAATTCCGAACTCTAAACGAAGCGTGCCGCCAGACATTATATGTTATACCTCTATTACAGACACAATGGAATATGTATCGGAAGCTATTTCCATCATATACAGAAGATAACTTTGCAAATCGAGCTATTTTAATTAAAATTGCTTTAATTAATTTCTATGCGTTTCAAACTCGCACGACCAAACGATACGTCCAATCGACACGAAATTTGATAGAATACTATAACTCACTACTACAGATCCAATGAAACTGGTTTCATCGAAATCCAAGATAGTGCCAAAAATGACTATTTTTACACGTTAATTAAAACAAGTAATTTTCAATTTCTATTTATTCACTTTTAAATCAAAATTAAAAGTTTACTAACTTCATTCTAATTTAAATAGAATTTAAATCAACGTTTGAAATAGTTTTCATTCATTTTAAATCCAAGATTCAATTATTTAAACAATTTCAAATATTAAATCTAACAATTTAATTTCCAAATTAATCGCTATATTTGAAATATAAGTTATTTAACTTATAAAATTTAACTTTTAAATATTAAAGTCAATTAAATATTCCAATTTCGAATGACTGAAATTCTAGGTCGTTACAAATAGGAGATGAACCAAAGGTTCTACTTCAGATTTGGAGATTTGGATTTCTTTTAAAAGGTGAGTGGGAATTTGTATTGATTATTATAATATGAAAATTATCTCATTGGTGTTTATATGATTTTTATGCCTAATTGTATAATTATATATAAGCTGTTGGAAATGAATTGAATATGATCTGAATATAGTAAATATCGCCAACATATTCTTGTTTATGAATTGATTTAGCATTGTGTACAACCTGACCTGGAAATCAGTCCCAATAGTATGAATTTAGAATATTAATTTGAATGAAATTTATTCCAGATTTGAAATAGGTTGTATAATAATGTTTTAAATTTGGATTATTATCCTAATCATGTTAGAATGTAAACTTTTCTATATTTGGAATTGTTGGAATTTAGATTCGTTTAATATTTGTCAATTAGTTTGATTTCTTTCCCTTTTAGAAAGATACAGTGTTTGATCTAACAAGGAATAGATGCAAATAGAAAGAGAAAGAAGCGTGTAAAGTATAAATTCATTGTAGTTTACACTGTCTATTTTAATAATAAAAAGAAATGATTATTCCCTGTAATTTCAAACGATGTAATCTTTTATATTTTAAAGTTAAATCTTTTGTTTTGGAATAATTTATGGAAATTATAACGGATAATCTTTTTAGATATTATTCCAATAATTTAATATGGAAAAGGTATATTCTAGTAAAGATATAACTGGAACATATTTGATAAAATTAAATATTTTTACATAATTATTGCGCTTATAATTATTAAATAAAAAGCTAATAATGACACTTGGAGGAAATATTTTCATTTAGGATAATTAACTAATGAGAAAAGAATTTAAAAGATTGCAACTCTAATAAATGGTAATAAATATGGGAGTTTCAATAATTTGATAGGATAAATAAATTAATGGGACTGCTAAATAAAGAAGTTGAAATGATAAAAATGAAATAGATATAAAAGGTTACTAATTTGAAATTAATAACCATACATAAATGTCTTAGGAAATGTCCATTAGGATTCTATGGATAAATTGGCATTTATGAGCATTAAACGAAGATTTATGGGTAGATGAATATTTGAGGTAAATCTTATTGCCTTAAATAAAAAGGGAATTAGTAAGCTAAGTCCAATGTCTAACTAAGATAATATAGATAAATACTTAGGATAGTTAATTGAACTTAGTAGGTTAGTGACGCGAGGTCAGTAGAGTCACTCAACGAAAGACTGCCCTTCACTTTGGGGCTACCAGCAGTCGGGAGTACTTACTACCAATGTGAAATATCACTAATTCAACAACCCATGATGACGTGAGAGATTGGGCTTGCTTTCTTAATTGGAAAGTATTAAATGGTCCAAATTTGAAATTAGGAGCGGTGAGGGATATCTCCATAGGGGTTCGCTTTTGGCTTGAGTTCTTAAGTGGATGAAGGGTCCGACTCTCTCCTAAGTGGAAGTATTAATTAACCTAGTGAGATTCCAAATAAATAAATAAATAAGGATGTCTCTAAAATGGGTTTACTATAGCATTAAGGTCTTAAGTGGCTGAAGGGTCCGCCTCCCTACCGAAAGAAGTAACCTAATGAGATGTCGTATTTATAATTAAAGAGTGAGAGTGGATATCTCGAGAATAGTTCACTTCAGGTTTCGGGTCTTAAGTGACTATAAAGTCCTCCTCTTTCCTATAAAAGAAGTATTAAGTAGCTCAATGAGATTTCCAAGCAACGATAGCTAGATAGTACCGTTGATGAGCATGCTTCTGGAAGTAGGTCTTAAATGATGGGGTCTACCTATTCTTCCACTGGGAAGTATTAAGTGACATGGGTATTGTCTCTTACATTGCTAAAGCCAAAATAATAATAATACCATTTAGGAGCATGCCTTGAGGATAGGTCTTAAATGATAAGGTCTCCCTTAGTTAACGTCTTAAATGGCCAAAGTCTGCCTATTTTCCAATAAAAAGTATTAAGTGGCTTAGGTACTGTTTATTACATGACTATGATTTTATCGACAATTAATGCAATAATAGGTGGACACTAAATGTCAAAAGCCTTAAATAGTGGTTAGAGGTCTTGTAGCTAGGACCACCGACCATTAACAACATTGTTAGGAAACCACCTTGAGAATAGGTCTTAAATGATGGGGTCTACCTCAACTAAGGTCGTAAATGACCGAGTCTACCATTTCTCCTTTGAAAATTATTATAGAAGCCCACTCATATTTAGAACTATTAAGTGGCTGATGGTTTTGGAAGTATTGGGTGGTTGCTATGACTTCATTAGTATTTTGTACCTTGGGAAGGGGTAAGTATGTAATCGTATGTGCAATGTAAGGTTGGATTAGAATTGATAACCTTAATGGACATAACAATTAAATGGAAACCTATCGGTATAAGTTTATGTTATGGACAGTTTACATTTTTCCACTCACCAGAATGTTGTTCTAACCCCCTCCTCATTACAACCCACAAGATAGATTTAGAGGAACAGGTCATTGAAGTTGGATGTGCTTTGTTATTGGAGAGTCTTCTTTCTCTCTTGCTCGATGCTGATGTGATAATCAGTTATCCAAGGAACACCCTTAGTTCTAAGGTAGTAGTCATAGTCAGTATTCTTATCATATTATTGTTTCCGCTGTGAGTTTAGATTTCTATCAATCTCTGATAATGCTCATGCTTATTTACAGGTACCAAATCTAAAGATCTGTGCTTTGATGGACTTGAGTTTCGATTTTTGTCGAAATTTAGGCCCATTAAAGTGCACGTTGTTACATTCAACCTATGTCTATTGGTGCCCCCAATTAGGTTGCATATCCCTTAAACTTATAACTTCTGAAAATAACATGTATTGGTATCCCCTAATGATCTATGTCGAACTTAATAAAAGAAAAACATTGGTACCCCCTCCCGTCAATGATTAAAGTCAAAGTCAATAAATACATGGCTCACTGACGTTCGTTAGTACAATATAGTATATTTTTGGTATTAAAAAAATGTCGACCTCTATCCACGGTCAAAAAAAAATGTAAACTTTTTTAAGTATAAAACTTCATATCGAAAATGATGTTTTCGACTTACGTAAGCTATAGGTTGCCCACCGATTAAAACAAAATTTTAATAAGGCATATAGACTTAACAATATGGCCTTTAAATTCCAACGTCGACACCAAGAGTCACGATGACACTGAAGCATGGCATCATTGCCCAAAACAATGCAAAAGAAACCTTACCCACCTTGATGATAGCAGCAACAAGACTAGCGGCTTCATTACAAAACTTTATACTTAGCTTACTCCGGCTATCATGCCTTCAAACATATAAGATTTGAAAACAGGCAGCGTAATTTAAAAACAAAGGTGAATACATGTGGCATTGAAATGCGGCAATGATAAGCGGCAATCAGACAAGCGGTGTCAATGGCCGTGACATTAAGTTTTAAACACTTAAGTGCATTACAAGAATACGATACCGACAATGATGGTTTGCCACCAATATCCACCTCGACACGGATGAAATCACTCTATAACTACCTAATGTAACGCCCCATATTTTTATAACACTATTTAGAATAATTAATTAGGTAAATTAAATAAAATACTGTGAAGATTAATAGGTTGAGATTGATTAGACTAAGGGTAGCCGTGCCATGTTAGTGTGTTAATTAAAATAAAACAACATAAACAAAGGTGTTAGGAATGAGTAAGGGCAAAATGAGAAATAGGGAAGGCTTATACCCCAAACCCTTAGGAAATAAAACTCACGTTCATTTTCATTTTAGCAAACTAAAACATCTAAGGTCGGCCACTATTATTGTTCTCAAGAGAAGATTAAAGCTATGATTCAAGTAAAGGAAGATAATCAACATCAAATCTCACATCTTTTAATCTCAAAGCTAAGGTGAATAATTACTACATCCCTTTTTTTTGTTTTCGATTTTAAGAGTAGATCCGAAATGATTTTGCATGTATTGCCATTTTTAGATAATTAAAGTTTTATATATATATATATATATATATATTTGTTGGTGAATTATCCATGTTCATGTTAGTTTCTATGATATGTTTAATATGAAAACCCTATTGAGCAACATCAAAATGCCTTGAAAATATTAAAATAGGTCAAAAATGATATTTTAGAGATAGGTTTCAATTTTCATAATTTTCTGAATTTATGTGGATTTTATATTAATTTTCTAGTGAAGAAAATGATTTATTGGGTTATAAATTATTTACAGCTAAATAAATAATTATTTGGGTTTGAAATTTTTATATGTTGGAAAACATATTAAAATAGATTTTTTAGAATTTTTCCAAATTTTCCTAAGTGTTTTGATGAATATATAAAATTATTTAAGGTATGGGACTTAAATGTTTTATATATTTTATTAAGGAGAAGGGGCATTTTATAAAATAAAATGATTATTAAATTCTGAAAATAGTGGCAACACTATTTTGAAAAATATATGTTAACCAATGAGAATTTGACAAACAATGGCAGGTTAGTTGAAAAGTTGTCTTTTTAAGTTAAAAACCGTGAAATCAGCATGTTTCAGCCTTTTACGGCATAAAACCTTCCGACCTAGACCTTTCGACAGAGTCGAAAGGTATAAAGCTCTCAACAAGGTCAAGCCAATGCATATGGTATCAAGTTACTTGGTACGTAATGAATTGGAAAAGGTCGAAGGGTTCTTAGTCGAATGGTTGATGACCAAAGAGGTTGGGGTATGTTTATTTTATAAACCAAAAGCTTTCACCTAATTTGCTTTCGAATAAGAGCTTTCGACTTAGTTGCCTTCGACCAAGTCAAATGTTTATAATAAAGGTTCTTAAACCTTTCGACAAAGTCGAAAGATTACTACCGCTTTGTTTTGTTTTGAACCTTCCGACAAAGTCGAAAGGTTTGCCTGCTTTAAAATCAACCGCTTCTCCATGCTTTCGAAAGAAAGCTTTCAATTTAGGTGATTTATCTTCTTTTTTCTAAGTAAAGTATAATCCAAGCTTTCAAAGGAGTTGTTTCAAAGGCTAAAGCCTATTGTTTAAAAGTTAAGTTTTAAAGCTTTCGAAGTAGAGCTTTCGACAAAGTCGAAAGGTTGCTTCCAATGAAGTCGAAAGGTTTTAAGTATAATACTTGTTTTAAATTGAACCCAGTAAGTCTTCAAAAGGTTTATGTTTTTAAAGGTTTAATGTATTTGAAAGGTGTGTTTACTGAATGAATTCGGAAGGTTTGAGCTCTATGATTTTGAAAGGTTTTAGTTCAATGCTTTCGAAAATTTTGGTTACTGAATGGTTTCGAAAGGTTAGAGTTCAATGATTTCGAAAGGTTTTAGTTCAATGGTTTTGAAAGGTTTGGTTATTGAATGGTTTCGAAAGGTTAGAGTTCAATGATTTCAAAAGGTTTTTGTTCAATGGTTTCGAAAGGTTTGAGAAGGAAGGTTTTCCAAAGTTTTTCTAAGGCAATGTTTTAAAGTGATTTTTAAAGAAGGATGTCCAAAGTTTATTGCTTTCGAACGGTTTGATAAATGGTTTCGAAAGGTTTCATAAATGATTTCTAAAGGTTTGACGAATGGTTTCGGAAGGTAAGGTTTTGGCATATTGGCCAAGATAATTAAAGGGTTTCACTTGATTTTGGAAAGAGGTACTTTAAAAGGTTTAGAAAGGAGAACTTTTCAAATGTTTAAATGTTTTCATCAACTAAGATTTGAGTAAGGTATATATATAACATGGTAATATGATTTTGAGTAAAGTATAAAGGTTGTATATTTTTCCTTGTATAAGTTGATTTAAAGGTTTTAAATCATTTTGAAAAAAATTTCAAGGAAATTTATGGGATGGGATCCTTAAGTGAAAATGACTCAAATATTAGAATACCAGATGGGACTAGTATGCGATCGCGCCCTATAAATTATCTATTAGCCCCAGCTAATTATTGTCCAAAATTCCAGTGTTTAGGGCTTTGTAATAGGAGACTAAAATTATGATTACACATCGAAAGGAATATATGTTTGTATACATATAGGTTATTGGTGAGCCTGAAAAACCATTTGGATCAGGAAGACCTGGGAGATGATTACGTTAGGGATAGACTGTCCAGAAGTGAAGTATTTAGCAGATAGTTAAGGATAGACCACCCAAAAGTGAAGTATTTTAACAGATAGTTAAGGATAGGTAATCCGGAAGAGGAATAGCTAATAGGTGTTAGATTAATTTTGATTATACTGTTCGGTAGGCCCGAGTCAGCCAAAGGTTAAAAGTTATCCAAATAAAACTTATGTGCTTGAACAGATAGTTCATTATTACCTGATATTTATGTATGTTTACATAATGATGCTTTATAGTGTTTAAACAGTTTTGATTGCAGTAAAATGGTTTTGCAAAGATATGTTTTAAAAGGATGTTAGTGAAGGGAACCGTTCCGCTAAGCGGCGTGGTCTCACTTAACATATTAAACTAGGATGTATAATATTATTCACACCAGACTTTATGTCTGACTCGAAGTTCATGTTTTACCCTTAAACTCTCGGGTGCTCAAAATTAATTTGAGTAGGCTGAGGGGTTAAGGTCTTTTTCAGGTTTAGTAGGATGACGAATAAGGCTACCGGAGGCATGCAGGAGGCAAACAGTTAGCTATTTAGGAGTTGCAGTTTTATGTTTTGTTGTATTTCCGTTGTGTTATGTATTAAGTCTATTATGACTCTGATCATCCAAGGGGGTATCTTCATATACCGCCCTTGGCGTATTTGTAATAAGTATATTTTATCTGTGCCTGGGAACGTATTAGGATTATGTAAGTTGAAAATGGAACATCTGTTTTAAATGTAATGAAGTAAAAGTTTTTTGAAATCCGTGTTTTGTTTCATATTCAAGTGCTTTTGATATTATAGATACCATTAACATAGCCGTATTTAGTCACCGGAAGCTAATACTATAGATGACTTCAACATCTGTAGCGCTTAGTTTTGGGCCTCTAGATAGGGGATGTTATAGCTTGGTATCAGAGCATGGTTTATGAAATACTTTAACTAAAAATGATTTTGAAAAAAACATAATCCTTAGTCATTAGAATTAAGATCGGGGTATGGGATAATGCTATAGTAACATACTTGAATTTGCTATATATAAGTAGACGCTATATCTCTAGATTCCTATCTTAGTTAGGCTATTCATCTGTATCTCATGAGGTTTGAATACAGATATGGAAGGAATAAGAGGTAGAGTTAATCTTGGAGGAGATAGCACCACCACAAATGGAAATGCCCGACCAAATGCTAGAATAGGTCCAGGTCAGGCTCAAGCTGAAAATGTTGGTGTTGGGGTTCCCCTAGTGGACATGGGAGCCATGTATCAGTTTTTCGTAAACATGATGCAAGCTGGAATTGCAGCTGGAGTTGTCGGAGGAAATGCTGTTGGAGGTGGAGTACAGGAAGCTTCGATGGTCAACCAGTATGCTAACTTGAGCAGAGACTATACCAAGCTTGGAGGGAAGTCGTTGATTGGAACTGAGGATGCGATCGAGGTGGAAAATTGTTTGTTACATTGCGAGATGATTTTTACTGAATTAGGACTGAATGACGAACAGAAGAGGAGATTAGCTTCAAGACAGCTTCAACGAGCTGCTCTATTTTAGTGGAATACTGTTGTAGCTGGTGTTGATGAGGAAACCATTACTTGGGCGGAATTTAGGAGAAGGTTTCGAGAAAGTTTTATGTCGGTGATGGCGGAGTCGGCATTGGTAAGGAAGTTTACGGAACTAGAACAAGGGGATGTCTATTCTGGAGTATGCAATAAAATTGAAGAGTTGGTCTGGTACGGGTATGCTTTGGTTTATACGGTGATCAGGAGGAATGATAAGTTTATAAGAGGCTTGAGGCCGAAGTTGATAAGTGCTACTTTGCTGCACCTAAGAGATCCAAGTGATGTAGTGGTAGAAATGGCGCTGAGGCAGGAAGAGGCGTTAGCTTGTTTGAGGAAGAAAATAAAGGACGCCCAGGTGGGGCAAGGTCAGAAAAGAAATTTTTTCCACAAGAAGAATGCTCAGAAGGGAGGAGCACAGAAGAAGGGAAAAGAAAAAGTGGTTTGTTATAAATGGGATAACAAAGAACACTATGCTAATGAGTGTCATATTGGAAAAGAAAAGGAGAAAGTAAAGGAGGTGATTGGGAAGAAGAATACCTGATGCTTTAATTGTGATCAGATTGGCCATTATAAGAATCAATGCAAGGAGCCTGCTAAACAAGGAAGGGGGCAAGTTTATGCATTGGAGCCCGTAATTTCAAGGTCGGTTGTGCAGGAGAAAGAGAAAGTTGTTCTAGGAGGCTCGCTACAGATTCACGGTATATCTGTTAGCGTTCTATTTGATACTAGTGCATCACATTCTTTTATTTCTCGATGTTTGGTAGATAAGCTTAACCTAGAACCCTCATATTTGGTTACTACCTTAAGGGTTGCAAATCCGATAGGAGGGTGTGCAAGATGAAGTGTGACCATTTAGAGTTTGATTTGCTAGGTCATACTTTTGATTGCTGTTTGTATGTGTTTGACTTTGTGGGATTTGGGATTATCCTTGGCATGGACTGGTTAAGTAAATATGATGCTAGGATATTTTTCCATGATAAGAAAATATCACTTAGTCACCCGGATTGTAGTGTTCGGGAAGTTTATACTGTAGAGAACCCTAGTTGCAAAGTGAATGCCTTATTGGGTATCATGGAGTTGTAAGGTGAATTACATCGAGTCTTTGTATTTAGAGAGTTTGCTGATGTGTTTGAGCCGGTAGTTGGACTGCCATTGAAATGAGCCATTGAGTTTCGGATTGATTTAATGCCTGGAGCAGAACCAGTGAGTAGGCCGCCAAGCAGGATGACACCTATAGAGATGAGAGAGTTGAAAGTGCAATTGGTGGATTTGGAAGGCAAGAGTTGTATTCAACCGAGTAGTTCACCTTGGGGAGCTACTGCAGTGTTTGCTAAGAAGCCGGACATATCGTTAAGGCTATGTATCGATTATCGTAAGTTGAATGAGAAGACGATAAAGAACCGATATCCATTGCCGGAATTTACGATTTGTTCGATCTGTTAAGTGGAGCCAAAGTATTCTCTCAGTTGGATTTGGCGATAGGATTTCATCAGCTTAGAGTGGTAGAGGATAGTATTCCTTTGACGGCGTTTAGGACAAGATATGGATCGTACGAATGGTTAGTTATGTCTTTCGGACTAACTAATGCACCGGCATTCTTTGTGGATTTGATGAACCGAATTTTCTTAGAGCACTTGGATAGATTTGTGTTGGTCTTTATAGATGATATTTTGATGTACTCTAAGGATGAGAAGGAGCATCAAGTTCATCTTAGAGTTGTGCTTGAGACGTTGAGGAAGTATTAGTTGAAGGCTAAGCTTTCGAAGTGTCATTTTTGTAAGAAGGAAGTGAAATTCCTTGGTCATGTAGTCTAAGGGAAAGGGTTGTCTGTAGATCCAACTAAGATTGAGGCGGTGAATAATTGGAAGAGAACTGAGATGGTGACCGAGATAAAGATCTTTCTTGGATTGGCCGGATATTATCGAAGGTTTATAAAGGATTTTTTGTGGATAGCAGCACCGATGACTAAGCTTACGCGAAAAGATATGAAGTTTGTGTGGACTGATAAGTGTGAGGAAGCATTCCAGAGCTTGAAACACTTATTGACCCATGCACCGTTGTTAGTGGTTCCGGAGGGGAATCAGGATTTAGTTGTTTATACAGATGCGTGTGAAACTAGATTGGGAGCTGTGTTGATGCAACGAGGTAAAGTGATTGCTTAAGCTTCTAGATAGCTTAGACCACATGAAGTTAGGTATCCAACGCATGATTTGGAGTTAGCTGCCGTTATATTTGCTTTGAAGGTATGGAGGCATTATCTGTTGGGAGAGCGATTTGAACTTTATACAGATCATAAGTCGTAGAAGTACTTGCTCTCTCAAAAGGAGCTGAACATGAGACATCAGAGGTGGTTGGAGTTTATTGTTGCTTATTATTTTGGAATTGAGTACACACCCGAAAAAGGGAATAAGGTAGCAGATGCACTTAGCAGGAAACATCATAATGCAGTGTTGGCTATGATTGCTGAGTGGAAAGATTTGGAAGCATTATCAACTTGTAGTGTGCAGTGTAGATCCAAGCCAGGTTCTACTACAGGAAGTGTTGTATTCTCTTGCTTGGAAGTTTGACTGGTAATGATTGCGAAGATAGCTTCTAAGCAGGAGGAGGTTCCAATTTTAGCTGAACGGATCAAAAGGTTAAGGGAAGGAACAAAGAGCAATGACTTAGAGGATTTCAGTCTTGACCAAAATGGGTGGTTGAAAAAGAAGGGAAGATTGTGTCACTACAACAAAAATACCTACGATAGCGCCAAAAAAAAGTTATTAAAGCCTATAATAACAGTTTAATAAACGCTGTATAACGACATGTTATTAAAAATAGGGAACAATTTATAGCGCTTATCGCGCATAAAAAGCGCTATAAAAAGTATTAATATAATAGCGTAAAAAATCCACTATTTTAAACATTTTATAGCGGCATATTATGTGTTATTGATTACTATAATAGCGCTATTTTTCCGCTAATAGCCACAAAATATTTTTTGTTTTTTCTAAGATAGCGCCAAAAATGCTATTAAATCCTATAATAGCGGTTTAATAAATGCTGTATAACAACATGTTATTAAAAACAGTGAACAATTTATAGCGCATAATAAGCGCTATACAAAGTGCTAATATAATAGCGTAAAAAGTCCGCTATTGAACTTCTACCAAAAAGATCTGTTTCTTCTATTGCCTATATAATACTAAACTATTTTAATGGATGTAATGTAAAAAACATTAATATCTTAGCAAACACCTTTCCTAATACTTTGTAGAAACTTTTAAATATTTTGTGTAAGCCAACTCTTAGATTATATTAAAATGAGAATTATGAATAAATAGACCATTAAGTCTCTCGTTTTAATCAGTAGGAGAACTGGTAATGGAGCTAATGGTTATGAACAATCTCTATCAAATTTGAGAAATTTGGAAACAAACTTTAGTTGATAGCAACTCAGTTGTAGGATTGTAATTCTACAAACTTCAGTACTACACAAGTTACTAATATATTTTTTTGACATGATTCACATTTTAGAATATTACATGATACAGTACAGTAACTCAGTTCAACTATTAATAGAGTGCATACATGAAAAAAAAATGATGGACAAGCATGAAACAGAACCCAACGGCCTGATCTCATCAACATAGCAAGACAAAAAACAATGTAAAACATCGATTCTACAACAAATTAGTTGTTTATTAACTATTTAATCATCTGTTATCAACGATAACCACAAAAACACCTACATCATGTACTTCAACAAGCAGGAATATAAAGATCGTTTGACAACCACCTATATGCTATTTATAAATAAGATTGCCCAAAAAATGATTTTTATATTAGTCAGTTTTCTTTTTAAAGTAAAATTTTACTTTTTGTTAACTTGTAAGTTGAACAAACGATACAAAACTGCATAGTGAATGAATATTAGCTACTTGATAATTAAAAGAAAAACTTTTGTAAATGCATATATTAATTAAGTACAATGGAAATGTTGTTTCTTCAAAATTCGATAATAAATTCCAAAACAGGATGAGATATGTCAAATAAAAAATAGAATAGAGCCTAATCATTCTTTAGCAATTGAGTGAAAAATCGCATGATTAACCATTAAAAAAATAAGAGCAAGAAAATACAACAATGATAAAAGATATTTAACGAATTAGAAAGAAAAAGAGGAAGAATCTACAAGTTTTACCCATTCCTGTTACCACTCGGATTTTATTTAAAAATTATTATTTCCTTTGATCCATAGTTACAGCTGAGATAATTGAAGCAGTAGCGGTCTCGGACCGGATGTATAATTTAGCTTAAATCATTAGCATCTTCAAATAAACACTAAGTCGTATAGGTTGACCTTTGACATTTTGGAAAATTGGATCCATTTTTGTTTAAAATTAGGGATCTACCCACTACTAGAATAACATTAAATTTTTAACTTTTTAAATTTTATAATCAAATTTATAACCAAGTCCTTCAATATCTGAAGGAGAGGCAATTATTAATGTACAAAAGTTCGAGACCTAGCGCAACAACATTGCCCCTATACAGAAAAAATAATAATCAAATTTCCAAGTTTGGTTTTGTTTAACATATATTTCAGTATAGTATGCAATAATGTAACCCAGAACAACTGGTTATGCAAATAAAATACTGGACCTGATCAAAGAACAGAGCAAAATAAGCAAGTTCTACAGCCTGATTAAAGATGGTGATGTGGACGAGATAATACCTAGGTTGCAGCAGCCTTTTCTAGCACCACCCCAGTCAGCTCACTTAGATCAATTCAGTCGGTAATAGTTCTCAAACTTCAAATTCTAGTTAGAAGCGATTCAGGTCAATTCAGTCAGCTCACTCAGATGCAGTCCAACCCATTCTCTAACATCAGCTACTTCATCTATACTCGGTTATTAGCTACTTTTCAGCGTTCATATGCACTGCTGAAAGCATCATACAAAATTTTAAATATCAACAAAAACAACAAGTTAAAAAAACAAAAATCTAAATAAAAACTACAGATAAAAAAACCACATTTCAAACAATTATTAAGTTTTACTATCAAGTACTTATTATAACAAAACATATGAAGTAAATATCACAGTTTTAACAGTTTTAAGCAAATCAAAGAGAAGTATAGCTTTGGTTTTCATGATGGTTTGCTCAGAATCTTTGAATTAATTTCTCAATAAAGACACGGTCTACTGGATAATCGTATGAACTAACATTCATTTAGTGATCATGTTTCATATAGAGAATGAACAACCAATCAGACAATAATATACCTTATAAATTATTCGTATGAATAAAGAAGAATCAATTAGTTCAGAGATTGATGAAGAGCAAAATCGATTATACATTAACACGTTTGATAATATACCTTCAAATGTTTGTTCCTGAGCGAAATTGAAGATCGAAAATTGGAGATTAGGGTTGTCGACGTCGTCGACTTCTTAACTGCTAATGAGTGAACTATTGAAGATCGTAGATGGAGTAGAACGCCATAAGTTCAGTGATTGAAGATGGAAATAGAGTTGAACGTCGATTAGGGTTTTCTTCATTTTGGGAGGGAGACGAAAAGTGTTAAGCGTTACTTGGGAGGGAGACGAAATGGTTAAGTGTTTTTCGGAGGGAGTCAAAAATTTTAGGACTAGTGTTACATACCTATAGTACAAATTAAACAAGTACAAAACAAATCAAAAGGCTAAATAATAACGCTTAGAATAATGCGCTATTAAATTGCGTTATCAATAACATATTTTCTTGTAGTGTGTGTTCCGAATGTAGGAGACATGAGGAAAGAAGTTATGGATGAATGCCATCGTTTGAAGTTCACTATCCGTCCAGAAGGAACGAAGTTGTATTAGGATATAAAGAGAAGTTTCTTCTGGGAAGGTATGAAATGGGACATTGGTTTACGTGTTATGCAGTACTTGAAATGCCAACAGGCAAAGGCGGAACACCAGAAGCCAAGTGGATTGCTTTAACCGTTGGAAATTCCATTATAGAAGTGGGATTCTATCTCTATGGATTTTATCGATGGGTTGCCTAGGTCTAGTAGAGGAAATGAAAGCATATGGGTCATAGTAGATATACTGACTAAGAGTGCCCATTTCATTACAGTAAAGTCAACTAGGACGGAACCTATCCTGGCGAAGTTATTTATGAAGAATGCAGTTAGATTGCACGGAATTCCTAATAGTATCATTAGTGATAGATATTCTTTGTTTACTGGTGAGTTCTGGAAGAGTCTACAGGAAGCATTAGGAACCAAGCTCAACATGAGTACCGCTTACTATCCATAGACTGATGGGCAAACGGAAAGAGTTAACAAAGCCTTGGAAGAATTATTAAGACCTTGTGTATTGGATTTCGAGGGATCATGGGAATACCATCTTCATTTAGTCGAGTTCTCGTATAACAATATTTACCAGACTAGTATTGGGATGGCACCGTTTGAAGCCTTGTATGGAAGGCCATGCAAATCTCCCGTATGTTGGTTGGAGACCGAGGATAGATTGGTTCTTGGTCCGGATTTGGTGAAAGAAGCCATAGAGAAGATTGAGTTGATCCGAGCTAGGATAAAGGAAGCTCAGTCTAGACAGAAAAGTTATATAGATAGAAGGAGGAAAGACTTGGAATTCTCCGTTGGAGACTATGTGTTTATTAAGGTTTTACCGATGAAAGGTGTGACTAGATTTGGAAAGTCAGGAAAGTTAGCACCTAGATTCATATGACCTTTCCGTGTTGTTGAGAGGATCAGGAAACTCGCTTATAGAGTAGAGTTGCCGAGCAGTTTGGCTGCAGTCCATGATGTATTCCATGTTTCTCATCTAAGAAAGTGTGTTAGGGACCCAGAGACTACTATAGCACCTACAGTGTTAGAAGATTTAGTTGTAGAGCCGGATTTGACTACAGTTAGAAAGCCGATTCAAATTGTGGCAAGAGATGAGAAGAAGTTAAGAAACAAGACAGTCAGATTAGTAAAGGTCCAGTTGTAACGCCCCACCTCTATGCTCATAATAACAAAGAGTATTAAAAGAAATACTGTCTATTATTACAAAGAATAAGGCTGGATAGGAGCGACCATCCGTAATTGGCCTTACACTAATATTGGTTATCTCGGTAGGAGTGGTATATACTTTTTTTTTCATCTATTATTTATTTACTCCCATCGACATATCCAATTATCAGTATAAAACAAACTACGATAGTTCATAATAGTTTAGGACATTAGATATAACAATAACACAGATAATATAAATGCGGAACACAGATAAAAACAAAAGTCTCATATATATATAACTGAAGTCAGTTGATACATAATTGACACAATACATATGATACAACTACAACTGTCGACTCTAGAAGTTATATATACAAGTACATTATCAACTAATATACATGAATACATATCGTTCTATAATGACACGACTACTACAAAATGACACGGACAACTTCAGAAGATGTGAAAAGTTTTCATATCCTGAACAGCAACTCAAAGAAAGAATCTACAACCTGAAATAACTCGGGTCTGACCCGAGTATTACATTCAAAAGAAAATAATACCCAGGTCAGTCTAATTCAAACCAGTTTATTAGTGCATAGAAGCAATAATAATCTCAAATAGATGACAGTCACAGAAATCACGTATATCCGACTTCTCAATAAGAGAATCGGGTAACGGTAGATATAACACTAAACAGTGTAAATCAACAGATCAGTATTCTCAAAAAGGTCAGTCAAATCAACTTTCTGTGTGGCTGCAGTACACGCACGCATGCACTGCCTCGCCACACAGTACACGAAATCATCACGACAGTGAAAACTAACAACAATTAAAATTGTAGAAGTCAACATAAATAAACCAAAACAACATACACTATCTCAAATCAAGAGGAATGAATCATTCACGAATGTACACCGGAAGTCTACATTCATGTACAGGGTCAAACCCGGGTCTTTGAGACCGGATTCAACTCGCTATATAAATTTCACAAATCAACTTGAAACAATCAAGAACCAACAAAATAGATCACAAGACAAAGTCTACAAGCTCGAAGCCAAGACTACAATCGAAGTGGGACGATATTCAAACTGTCCCAAGAAATGGTGCCCGATTCAATACTACTACAAGTGAAACTGTACAGTTCGAAGGCCATCAGCCTGCAAATGAGACTGTCCAAGGAGCAGTACAACCAAGTGACTAAAGGGGTTCGAGTGCGACTAGATACAAGTGTACCAGTTCAAAAATGCACAAGCATATGAAAAGCAGATACGTGAATAATGAAGACTGCATATACATCAAAATGACCCAAAAGATCAAACTACTAAAAAAACCAACAGTGCCACCAAAATTGGCAACCCAAGACACATGAATTCATTGCCAACAGGAACCAGCTCAAATGAATAGAAAGCCGACTGAACAGCTGTACATATATGACAACTACAGGCAAATGGTCAAAGAGACAAAATACCCAAGGTACAAGAAATCGAGTCATAACTAAAACAAGTCAGAAGTCCCAAAGGAATCGAAGCTCAGTTCAAAAGAAAGAGCCATTCATTGCACATGAAAATCAAGTGCAGTTTCAAATTATCTAAACAACCACAACTGTGCTACAGTGTTAAAAAGAAGAATCGAACACTGTCTGTCATAGTAAAGGTACTCACGGAAAAGAACTGAACAAGTCAAAGACCCTATTGTCGCAAAATGTAACTCGATGCCGAGCAATTACAATTAAACATGTATGCATATAAATATATATACACATACACATCTATATTAATTGAAATAGGACCAGCAATTTAACTTCAAAATCAAGCCCAGAAAAACAAGACTGCAGGCACAATGCTGACCAGATTAGAGTAGCAACAACTACAAGATCGACCAGATCAGATAAAACAAACCGAGTATAATCCTATGTGTCATGCTTAAAGTTCAAATGCAGCTATCACATAAGATATCAAGCTGATGCCCAACAGACAAAGTAACAAGGTAACGAAACCAACCTCAAGTTAAGTCAGACTCTCACATAAGCAACTAAAGGCCGAAAGATCAAAGTCTGGAATTAATTCAAAGTCTGGTAATATTTTCAAAAATCAACCGAGAAGATAAAGCAACTATCGATGATTGAATACCTAGAACAGCAGATCCATCGAACAAGGACGAAAGTCGAACAATCAATATCGTTACACCCACATCCAACATCATCAATACAGGGGACAAACAAAAATCGAACCATGTCAAAAAGCCAACATAAAGCCAAGAAGTATCAAAATTCAATCAAATGGGTACAGCAAAATCCAAGGGCAATCGAATTATATACTAACGGTAAAGTGAATTAGAAGTAAATGAATAACATCGCTCCAATCGAAACCAAGACCGATAATACAAGGACGAGAACGAAATCAACATCACAATCCAAACAAGCAGAGGAAATCACTAAGCTGAATCTAGATGTGAGTAACTGAAATTACTCACCTTAGCATCGACGAGGTCGCGCGCGAGATAATCAAAGACGAAGCCCTAGCAAGCATCGAAAGAACGAACGGAAGCCCCAATTTTCTGAAGCCCTACGTTTTCCAGATCGAAGAACGAAGCCACCATCCTTTATCTCGTCGCCATTTATTTTTCTGCCTTCCTTTTTTTTCGTTTCTTTTTCTGAAGAGGGAAGGGGTGCGACGTGTTTAAGCAGAAGAAAGGGGTAAGGGGATGGCAGAAGAAACGTGGGTGGAGTATGGGTTTTCTCGAGTGAACGAATAAAAGGGGAAAAGTACCTATAAACGTCACGGCAACAACGAGTGGGTCAAACCAATTTTTCTTTAAAGCTCGCTTCAATATTTACAAATTCAAAAGAATTTTAATCTGATTCGAAAAATAATTTCGCTTGGTTAAACGCTAAAAACAACCAACAACCCAATTAAATCGTCACATGACGATAATAATAATACCGTGAAATTTCGGGTTGTTACAGACTCCCCTCCTTAAAGAAATTGCGTCCACGCAATCATAGGGAATAAATGGAAAAAGGTAACAACCAAAAGAGCATGGCAATGTCGAACGTATAAGCAAAGCAAGTGTCAGCGAGGAAGTATTAGATAAGAAATCGAAAGGTTCGACTGCTTCAAGTCAAAAGAATCAACATCGTGGGGATTAAGGAATCAAAATCAGACGACTGTCTAAAGCAAGAATCAATCGAGTTCCAGCAACTAAAAGAGAAGGAAAAACAAAGCAGAAATCCCATACAGAGCACGAATTGAATGTGAGTAATCAAAATTACTCACTTGAATCGCTAGAGAAAAAGACGAAGCTCAAATCTCAAGAATCGCAAATATTCAATCATCAAAACGATAATTGAATTTCTCAAATCAACAAACATTCAATTATCAAAATGATAATCAAATTTTAAATTTAACCAATATTTGATTATCCCAAGCGATAATCAAATTTCTAATTCACAATTATTTAATTATCTAAAGCGATAATTAAATTTGAAATCAGCAAATATTTAATTATCAAAAGCGATAATTAAATCTCATATCAACAAATATTTAATTATCTAAAGCGATAATTAAATTCGAAATCAGCAAATATTTAATTATCTAAAGCGATAATTAAATCTCAAAGCAACAAATATTTAATTATCTAAAGCGATAATTAAATCTCAAATCAGCAAATATTTAATTATCTAAAGCGATAATTAAATCTCAAAGCAACAAATATTTAATTATCTAAAGCGATAATTAAAAGCAACAAATATTTAATTATCTAAAGCGATAATTAAATCTCAAAGCAACAAATATTTAATTATCTAAAGCGATAATTAAATTTCAAAGCAGCAAATATTTAATTATCAAAAGCGATAATTAAATCTCAAATCAGCAAATATTTAATTATCAAAAGCGATAATTAAATCTCAAAGCAGCAAATATTTAATTATCAAAAGTGATAATTAAATCTCAAATCAGCAAATATTTAATTATCAAAAGCGATAATTAAATCTCAAAGCAACAATTATTTAATTATCTAAAGCGATAATTAAATCTCAAATCAGCAAATATTTAATTATCAAAAGCGATAATTAAATCTCAAAGCAGCAAATATTTAATTATCAAAAGTGATAATTAAATCTCAAATCAGCAAATATTTAATTATCAAAAGCGATAATTAAATCTCAAAGCAACAAATATTTAATTATCTAAAGCGATAATTAAAAGCAACAAATATTTAATTATCTAAAGCGATAATTAAATCTCAAATCAACAATTATTTAATTATCTAAAGCGATAATTAAATCTCAAAGCAACAAATATTTAATTATCTAAAGCGATAATTAAATTTCAAAGCAGCAAATATTTAATTATCAAAAGCGATAATTAAATCTCAAATCAGCAAATATTTAATTATCAAAAGCGATAATTAAATCTCAAAGCAGCAAATATTTAATTATCAAAAGTGATAATTAAATCTCAAATCAGCAAATATTTAATTATCAAAAGCGATAATTAAATCTCAAAGCAACAATTATTTAATTATCTAAAGCGATAATTAAATCTCAAAGCAACAAATATTTAATTATCTAAAGCGATAATTAAAAGCAACAAATATCTGATTATCAAAAACGATAATCAGAACTCATATCAACAAATATCTAATTATCACAAGCGATAATTAGAAACAACAAATATCTGATTATCAAAAACGATAACCAGAACTCATATCAACAAATATCTAATTATCACAAGCGATAATTAGAAACAACAAATATCTGATTATCAAAAACGATAACCAGAACTCATATCAACAAATATCTAATTATCACAAGCGATAATTAGAAACAACAAATATCTGATTATCAAAAACGATAACCAGAACTCATATCAACAAATATCCAATTACCTGCAGATAATTGGAAACAACAAATATCTAGAAATCAATTGAGAAGACTAGAAAATCAACATAAAAGCTTGGATCGATCCCATCAGATGGCGAGTTTTTAATTCGCCGCACGTGCATCTCAGAGTGGCCGAAGCCTACCAAGTACTCAACATAATTTTTGGCGCCCATCAGATTGACCCGGAGGTCCGCAGAGTGACCCGAAGGTCTAGTACTGGTATTTGACCCGAAGGTCCGCAGAGTGGCCCGAAAGCCCAACAAATGACCCGAAGGTCCTCATAGTGGCTCGAAAGCACACGAAATCATCAAATATTTCAATTAACGAGTCCGGAATTAACCGAAATAGCAAACGCACATGTCCCATACCACGTGTTTTACTAAATCGTTTGATTCTCTTCATCGTTTCCTTGAAAGTGCAAAATTGTGTATTTTGTAAAAATACATTTCACATTCTCAAACGGACAAGTCCGGAATTAAGCGAATCAGTAAAAGAAAGGGGTCATAGTCCTCGATTTTGCTGAAACGTTTAAATCGCTTCCTCATTCCTTTGAAATCGCAAACTGTAAAATTTTTGAAAACAATTTTATTTATTTTGTAAAATAACAATTCACATTCTCAACTGGACAAGTCCGGAGTTAAGCGAAACAGTAAAAGAAAGGGGTCATAATCCTCGATTTTGCTGAATCGTTTAAGTCGCTTTCTCATTCTTTTGAAAACGCAAACTGTTAAAAATTTATAAAACAATTTTCATTTTAAAACGATTTTCCCATCACGTGATTAAAACAACAATATTAGTAACAATTTCGATAAGGAAATTGTACTTCTCAAAATACCGTAAAAACGGTCACAAATCAGTATTGCGGAATAACCGCTTGAAAATCCACTTTTAAAATTTTGGCTGTTGCTGAAGTCAAAGCGACAGAAATTTTAAAACATCAAATATCTCATCAAAGGATTCACATCAAAATGTGACATCAGTGAATTTTCATTTATTAAAATTGTCAACAAAACAGTGTGCCTCAAAATTCAGCATTGGTGTAATAAGTCCGTTATAAAAATAACGACAACAAAATACGTATCATAACCAAGCATCGGTTCAACGTAAAATAAATGCAGTAACGTGCAATTCAAATTTTTGCACGTATTACAAAATGAACAAAGAAATCATTCAAAGGTATCTTCAACGAAGATAATTCAAAACAGCAAAAATCTAATCACTAGATGATTAGTACAAAAGAAAGCCAGCGGAAATTTCAACAAAAATCACATATCTGCAATTTCTTCGAATCCTCAATTTGGATTCGAAATTCTCAAAGAAACAAATAATTACAGCTATGTAAACAACAATTGGAATTCATATCAATTTCGTATTTTGATTCTTAAATCAAAAAGATTATCAGTTGTACTCAGCGAAGACAGTTTCACTGTTTCCGCTGCGCACTCTGATAAATAGAACACAAATCAATCAAATCAACAAAACACAGTTTCACTTTTTATTTTTAAATAATGATATTTAAAAATTTCATCTAAATTTCAAAACTTTAGTTTTGACTCAAAGTACAAATAAAACATCGACCAATAGTTGTAACATATGTTCCATCCAAGGTATGTTTTATATTATGTCCATAAACCCCAAGCTCTGATACCAACTGTAACGCCCCACCTCTATGCTCATAATAACAAAGAGTATTAAAAGAAATACTGTCTATTATTACGAAGAATAAGGCTGGATAGGAGCGACCATCCGTAATTGGCCTTACACTAATATTGGTTATCTCGGTAGGAGTGGTATATACTTTTTTTTTTCCATCTATTATTTATTTACTCCCATCGACATATCCAATTATCAGTATAAAACAAACTACGATAGTTCATAATAGTTTAGGACATTAGATATAACAATAACACAGATAATATAAATGCGGAACACAGATAAAAACAAAAGTCTCATATATATATAACTGAAGTCAGTTGATACATAATTGACACAATACATATGATACAACTACAACTGTCGACTCTAGAAGTTATATATACAAGTACATTATCAACTAATATACATGAATACATATCGTTCTATAATGACACGACTACTACAAAATGACACGGACAACTTCAGAAGATGTGAAAAGTCTTCATATCCTGAACAGCAACTCAAAAAAAGAATCTACAACCTGAAATAACTCGGGTCTGACCCGAGTATTACATTCAAAAGAAAATAATACCCAGGTCAGTCTAATTCAAACCAGTTTATTAGTGCATAGAAGCAATAATAATCTCAAATAGATGACAGTCACAGAAATCACGTATATCCGACTTCTCAATAAGAGAATCGGGTAACGGTAGATATAACACTAAACAGTGTAAATCAACAGATCAGTATTCTCAAAAAGGTCAGTCAAATCAACTTTCTGTGTGGCTGCAGTACACGCACGCATGCACTGCCTCGCCACACAGTACACGAAATCATCACGACAGTGAAAACTAACAACAATTAAAATTGTAGAAGTCAACATAAATAAACCAAAACAACATACACTATCTCAAATCAAGAGGAATGAATCATTCACGAATGTACACCGGAAGTCTACATTCATGTACAGGGTCAAACCCGGGTCTTTGAGACCGGATTCAACTCGCTATATAAATTTCACAAATCAACTTGAAACAATCAAGAACCAACAAAATAGATCACAAGACAAAGTCTACAAGCTCGAAGCCAAGACTACAATCGAAGTGGGACGATATTCAAACTGTCCCAAGAAATGGTGCCCGATTCAATACTACTACAAGTGAAACTGTACAGTTCGAAGGCCATCAGCCTGCAAATGAGACTGTCCAAGGCGCAGTACAACCAAGTGACTAAAGGGGTTCGAGTGCGACTAGATACAAGTGTACCAGTTCAAAAATGCACAAGCATATGAAAAGCAGATACGTGAATAATGAAGACTGCATATACATCAAAATGACCCAAAAGATCAAACTACTAAAAAAAACCAACAGTGCCACCAAAATTGGCAACCCAAGACACATGAATTCATTGCCAACAGGAACCAGCTCAAATGAATAGAAAGCCGACTGAACAGCTGTACATATATGACAACTACAGGCAAATGGTCAAAGAGACAAAATACCCAAGGTACAAGAAATCGAGTCATAACTAAAACAAGTCAGAAGTCCCAAAGGAATCGAAGCTCAGTTCAAAAGAAAGAGCCATTCATTGCACATGAAAATCAAGTGCAGTTTCAAATTATCTAAACAACCACAACTGTGCTACAGTGTTAAAAAGAAGAATCGAACACTGTCTGTCATAGTAAAGGTACTCACGGAAAAGAACTGAACAAGTCAAAGACCCTATTGTCGCAAAATGTAACTCGATGCCGAGCAATTACAATTAAACATGTATGCATATAAATATATATACACATACACATCTATATTAATTGAAATAGGACCAGCAATTTAACTTCAAAATCAAGCCCAGAAAAACAAGACTGCAGGCACAATGCTGACCAGATTAGAGTAGCAACAACTACAAGATCGACCAGATCAGATAAAACAAACCGAGTATAATCCTATGTGTCATGCTTAAAGTTCAAATGCAGCTATCACATAAGATATCAAGCTGATGCCCAACAGACAAAGTAACAAGGTAACGAAACCAACCTCAAGTTAAGTCAGACTCTCACATAAGCAACTAAAGGCCGAAAGATCAAAGTCTGGAATTAATTCAAAGTCTGGTAATATTTTCAAAAATCAACCGAGAAGATAAAGCAACTATCGATGATTGAATACCTAGAACAGCAGATCCATCGAACAAGGACGAAAGTCGAACAATCAATATCGTTACACCCACATCCAACATCATCAATACAGGGGACAAACAAAAATCGAACCATGTCAAAAAGCCAACATAAAGCCAAGAAGTATCAAAATTCAATCAAATGGGTACAGCAAAATCCAAGGGCAATCGAATTATATACTAACGGTAAAGTGAATTAGAAGTAAATGAATAACATCGCTCCAATCGAAACCAAGACCGATAATACAAGGACGAGAACGAAATCAACATCACAATCCAAACAAGCAGAGGAAATCACTAAGCTGAATCTAGATGTGAGTAACTGAAATTACTCACCTTAGCATCGACGAGGTCGCGCGCGAGATAATCGAAGACGAAGCCCTAGCAAGCATCGAAAGAACGAACGAAAGCCCCAATTTTCTGAAGCCCTACGTTTTCCAGATCGAAGAACGAAGCCACCATCCTTTATCTCGTCGCCATTTATTTTTCTGCCTTCCTTTTTTTTTCGTTTCTTTTTCTGAAGAGGGAAGGGGTGCGACGTGTTTAAGCAGAAGAAAGGGGTAAGGGGATGGCAGAAGAAACGTGGGTGGAGTATGGGTTTTCTCGAGTGAACGAATAAAAGGGGAAAAGTACCTATAAACGTCACGGCAACAACGAGTGGGTCAAACCAATTTTTCTTTAAAGCTCGCTTCAATATTTACAAATTCAAAAGAATTTTAATCTGATTCGAAAAAGAATTTCGCTTGGTTAAACGCTAAAAACAACCAACAACCCAATTAAATCGTCACATGACGATAATAATAATACCGTGAAATTTCGGGTTGTTACAGACTCCCCTCCTTAAAGAAATTGCGTCCACGCAATCATAGGGAATAAATGGAAAAAGGTAACAACCAAAAGAGCATGGCAATGTCGAACGTATAAGCAAAGCAAGTGTCAGCGAGGAAGTATTAGATAAGAAATCGAAAGGTTCGACTGCTTCAAGTCAAAAGAATCAACATCGTGGGGATTAAGGAATCAAAATCAGACGACTGTCTAAAGCAAGAATCAATCGAGTTCCAGCAACTAAAAGAGAAGGAAAAACAAAGCAGAAATCCCATACAGAGCACGAATTGAATGTGAGTAATCAAAATTACTCACTTGAATCGCTAGAGAAAAAGACGAAGCTCAAATCTCAAGAATCGCAAATATTCAATCATCAAAACGATAATTGAATTTCTCAAATCAACAAACATTCAATTATCAAAATGATAATCAAATTTTAAATTTAACCAATATTTGATTATCCCAAGCGATAATCAAATTTCTAATTCACAATTATTTAATTATCTAAAGCGATAATTAAATTTGAAATCAGCAAATATTTAATTATCAAAAGCGATAATTAAATCTCATATCAACAAATATTTAATTATCTAAAGCGATAATTAAATTCGAAATCAGCAAATATTTAATTATCTAAAGCGATAATTAAATCTCAAAGCAACAAATATTTAATTATCTAAAGCGATAATTAAATCTCAAATCAGCAAATATTTAATTATCTAAAGCGATAATTAAATCTCAAAGCAACAAATATTTAATTATCTAAAGCGATAATTAAAAGCAACAAATATTTAATTATCTAAAGCGATAATTAAATCTCAAATCAACAATTATTTAATTATCTAAAGCGATAATTAAATCTCAAAGCAACAAATATTTAATTATCTAAAGCGATAATTAAATTTCAAAGCAGCAAATATTTAATTATCAAAAGCGATAATTAAATCTCAAATCAGCAAATATTTAATTATCAAAAGCGATAATTAAATCTCAAAGCAGCAAATATTTAATTATCAAAAGTGATAATTAAATCTCAAATCAGCAAATATTTAATTATCAAAAGCGATAATTAAATCTCAAAGCAACAATTATTTAATTATCTAAAGCGATAATTAAATCTCAAATCAGCAAATATTTAATTATCAAAAGCGATAATTAAATCTCAAAGCAGCAAATATTTAATTATCAAAAGTGATAATTAAATCTCAAATCAGCAAATATTTAATTATCAAAAGCGATAATTAAATCTCAAAGCAACAAATATTTAATTATCTAAAGCGATAATTAAAAGCAACAAATATTTAATTATCTAAAGCGATAATTAAATCTCAAATCAACAATTATTTAATTATCTAAAGCGATAATTAAATCTCAAAGCAACAAATATTTAATTATCTAAAGCGATAATTAAATTTCAAAGCAGCAAATATTTAATTATCAAAAGCGATAATTAAATCTCAAATCAGCAAATATTTAATTATCAAAAGCGATAATTAAATCTCAAAGCAGCAAATATTTAATTATCAAAAGTGATAATTAAATCTCAAATCAGCAAATATTTAATTATCAAAAGCGATAATTAAATCTCAAAGCAACAATTATTTAATTATCTAAAGCGATAATTAAATCTCAAAGCAACAAATATTTAATTATCTAAAGCGATAATTAAAAGCAACAAATATCTGATTATCAAAAACGATAATCAGAACTCATATCAACAAATATCTAATTATCACAAGCGATAATTAGAAACAACAAATATCTGATTATCAAAAACGATAACCAGAACTCATATCAACAAATATCTAATTATCACAAGCGATAATTAGAAACAACAAATATCTGATTATCAAAAACGATAACCAGAACTCATATCAACAAATATCTAATTATCACAAGCGATAATTAGAAACAACAAATATCTAATTATCAAAAACGATAACCAGAACTCATATCAACAAATATCCAATTACCTGCAGATAATTGGAAACAACAAATATCTAGAAATCAATTGAGAAGACTAGAAAATCAACATAAAAGCTTGGATCGATCCCATCAGATGGCGAGTTTTTAATTCGCCGCACGTGCATCTCAGAGTGGCCGAAGCCTACCAAGTACTCAACATAATTTTTGGCGCCCATCAGATTGACCCGGAGGTCCGCAGAGTGACCCGAAGGTCTAGTACTGGTATTTGACCCGAAGGTCCGCAGAGTGGCCCGAAAGCCCAACAAATGACCCGAAGGTCCTCATAGTGGCTCGAAAGCACACGAAATCATCAAATATTTCAATTAACGAGTCCGGAATTAACCGAAATAGCAAACGCACATGTCCCATACCACGTGTTTTACTAAATCGTTTGATTCTCTTCATCGTTTCCTTGAAAGTGCAAAATTGTGTATTTTGTAAAAATACATTTCACATTCTCAAACGGACAAGTCCGGAATTAAGCGAATCAGTAAAAGAAAGGGGTCATAGTCCTCGATTTTGCTGAAACGTTTAAATCGCTTCCTCATTCCTTTGAAATCGCAAACTGTAAAATTTTTGAAAACAATTTTATTTATTTTGTAAAATAACAATTCACATTCTCAACTGGACAAGTCCGGAGTTAAGCGAAACAGTAAAAGAAAGGGGTCATAATCCTCGATTTTGCTGAATCGTTTAAGTCGCTTTCTCATTCTTTTGAAAACGCAAACTGTTAAAAATTTATAAAACAATTTTCATTTTAAAACGATTTTCCCATCACGTGATTAAAACAACAATATTAGTAACAATTTCGATAAGGAAATTGTACTTCTCAAAATACCGTAAAAACGGTCACAAATCAGTATTGCGGAATAACCGCTTGAAAATCCACTTTTAAAATTTTGGCTGTTGCTGAAGTCAAAGCGACAGAAATTTTAAAACATCAAATATCTCATCAAAGGATTCACATCAAAATGTGACATCAGTGAATTTTCATTTATTAAAATTGTCAACAAAACACTGTGCCTCAAAATTCAGCATTGGTGTAATAAGTCCGTTATAAAAATAACGACAACAAAATACGTATCATAACCAAGCATCGGTTCAACGTAAAATAAATGCAATAACGTGCAATTCAAATTTTTGCACGTATTACAAAATGAACAAAGAAATCATTCAAAGGTATCTTCAACGAAGATAATTCAAAACAACAAAAATCTAATCACTAGATGATTAGTACAAAAGAAAGCCAGCGGAAATTTCAACAAAAATCACATATCTGCAATTTCTTCGAATCCTCAATTTGGATTCGAAATTCTCAAAGAAACAAATAATTACAGCTATGTAAACAACAATTGGAATTCATATCAATTTCGTATTTTGATTCTTAAATCAAAAAGATTATCAGTTGTACTCAGCGAAGACAGTTTCACTGTTTCCGCTGCGCACTCTGATAAATAGAACACAAATCAATCAAATCAACAAAACACAGTTTCACTTTTTATTTTTAAATAATGATATTTAAAAATTTCATCTAAATTTCAAAACTTTAGTTTTGACTCAAAGTACAAATAAAACATCGACCAATAGTTGTAACATATGTTCCATCCAAGGTATGTTTTATATTATGTCCATAAACCCCAAGCTCTGATACCAACTGTAACGCCCCACCTCTATGCTCATAATAACAAAGAGTATTAAAAGAAATACTGTCTATTATTACGAAGAATAAGGCTGGATAGGAGCGACCATCCGTAATTGGCCTTACACTAATATTGGTTATCTCGGTAGGAGTGGTATATACTTTTTTTTTCCATCTATTATTTATTTACTCCCATCGACATATCCAATTATCAGTATAAAACAAACTACGATAGTTCATAATAGTTTAGGACATTAGATATAACAATAACACAGATAATATAAATGCGGAACACAGATAAAAACAAAAGTCTCATATATATATAACTGAAGTCTGTTGATACATAATTGACACAATACATATGATACAACTACAACTGTCGACTCTAGAAGTTATATATACAAGTACATTATCAACTAATATACATGAATACATATCGTTCTATAATGACACGACTACTACAAAATGACACGGACAACTTCAGAAGATGTGAAAAGTCTTCATATCCTGAACAGCAACTCAAAGAAAGAATCTACAACCTGAAATAACTCGGGTCTGACCCGAGTATTACATTCAAAAGAAAATAATACCCAGGTCAGTCTAATTCAAACCAGTTTATTAGTGCATAGAAGCAATAATAATCTCAAATAGATGACAGTCACAGAAATCACGTATATCCGACTTCTCAATAAGAGAATCGGGTAACGGTAGATATAACACTAAACAGTGTAAATCAATAGATCAGTATTCTCAAAAAGGTCAGTCAAATCAACTTTCTGTGTGGCTGCAGTACACGCACGCATGCACTGCCTCGCCACACAGTACACGAAATCATCACGACAGTGAAAACTAACAACAATTAAAATTGTAGAATTCAACATAAATAAACCAAAACAACATACACTATCTCAAATCAAGAGGAATGAATCATTCACGAATGTACACCGGAAGTCTACATTCATGTACAGGGTCAAACCCGGGTCTTTGAGACCGGATTCAACTCGCTATATAAATTTCACAAATCAACTTGAAACAATCAAGAACCAACAAAATAGATCACAAGACAAAGTCTACAAGCTCGAAGCCAAGACTACAATCGAAGTGGGACGATATTCAAACTGTCCCAAGAAATGGTGCCCGATTCAATACTACTACAAGTGAAACTGTACAGTTCGAAGGCCATCAGCCTGCAAATGAGACTGTCCAAGGCGCAGTACAACCAAGTGACTAAAGGGGTTCGAGTGCGACTAGATACAAGTGTACCAGTTCAAAAATGCACAAGCATATGAAAAGCAGATACGTGAATAATGAAGACTGCATATACATCAAAATGACCCAAAAGATCAAACTACTAAAAAAAACCAACAGTGCCACCAAAATTGGCAACCCAAGACACATGAATTCATTGCCAACAGGAACCAGCTCAAATGAATAGAAAGCCGACTGAACAGCTGTACATATATGACAACTACAGGCAAATGGTCAAAGAGACAAAATACCCAAGGTACAAGAAATCGAGTCATAACTAAAACAAGTCAGAAGTCCCAAAGGAATCGAAGCTCAGTTCAAAAGAAAGAGCCATTCATTGCACATAAAAATCAAGTGCAGTTTCAAATTATCTAAACAACCACAACTGTGCTACAGTGTTAAAAAGAAGAATCGAACACTGTCTGTCATAGTGAAGGTACTCACGGAAAAGAACTGAACAAGTCAAAGACCCTATTGTCGCAAAATGTAACTCGATGCCGAGCAATTACAATTAAACATGTATGCATATAAATATATATACACATACACATCTATATTAATTGAAATAGGACCAGCAATTTAACTTCAAAATCAAGCCCAGAAAAACAAGACTGCAGGCACAATGCTGACCAGATTAGAGTAGCAACAACTACAAAATCGACCAGATCAGATAAAACAAACCGAGTATAATCCTATGTGTCATGCTTAAAGTTCAAATGCAGCTATCACATAAGATATCAAGCTGATGCCCAACAGACAAAGTAACAAGGTAACGAAACCAACCTCAAGTTAAGTCAGACTCTCACATAAGCAACTAAAGGCCGAAAGATCAAAGTCTGGAATTAATTCAAAGTCTGGTAATATTTTCAAAAATCAACCGAGAAGATAAAGCAACTATCGATGATTGAATACCTAGAACAGCAGATCCATCGAACAAGGACGAAAGTCAAACAATCAATATCGTTACACCCACATCCAACATCATCAATACAGGGGACAAACAAAAATCGAACCATGTCAAAAAGCCAACATAAAGCCAAGAAGTATCAAAATTCAATCAAATGGGTACAGCAAAATTCAAGGGCAATCGAATTATATACTAACGGTAAAGTGAATTAGAAGTAAATGAATAACATTGCTCCAATCGAAACCAAGACCGATAATACAAGGACGAGAACGAAATCAACATCACAATCCAAACAAGCAGAGGAAATCACTAAGCTGAATCTAGATGTGAGTAACTGAAATTACTCACCTTAGCATCGACGAGGTCGCGCGCGAGATAATCGAAGACGAAGCCCTAGCAAGCATCGAAAGAACAAACGGAAGCCCCAATTTTCTGAAGCCCTACGTTTTCCAGATCGAAGAACGAAGCCACCATCCTTTATCTCGTCGCCATTTATTTTTCCGCCTTCCTTTTTTTTTCGTTTCTTTTTCTGATGTTTGCACAAAAAATGGACAAACACCTCAAAGTTGTATGATTTAGTAGATCTTATGTTGTTCTTAGTGATTTGGGTGATTTATGCAAATAAATGAAAAGCAGGGGCTAAACTGTAAAAAGACACGCAGATTTATAGTGGTTCAGCCAGAATGTGCCTACGTCCACTTTATATGTTATTTCTCTTCTCTTGTTTTGATTACAAGTACAAAGCTTTGATACAAGTAAAAGAAAGTTGTTTGAAAGTTCTCTCCGTGCTTGAGCTCTCAAACTTGTCCCCATTGTTGTACCCTTGCCCCTCTATTTATAGAGTGAGGCTAGGGGTAGGGGTCCAGGATATGTATAGTCGTTGATGGGCCTGGGCTGAGATGATCTGGCCTGGTATGCCTTGGTTCGGCATTGCTTGGAACGGCGTGGAGATGGACGTAGGTTGGACCGGTAGCAGTTGGTCCGGTGGTAGGATGGTTGGACCGGATAGCAGTTGGTCCGGTAGTAGGATGGTTGGACCGGATAGCAGTTGGTCCGGTAGTAAGATGGTTGGACCGGATAGCAGTTGGTCCGGTAGTAGGATGGTTGGACCGGATAGCAGTTGGTCCGGTGTGGAGACGGTTCGGTAGTTCTAAGGAGGAGGTGTATACCGGATGGAGTTGGTTCGGTATGGGTTCTAAGGAGTTTGGTAGGTTGATTCGGTGGGAGGCCTGGTTCGGCGATGGTGGAGCAGGAGTTGGTTCGGTGGGAGGCCTGGTTCGGCTCTTCCGGTCCGGGGTGAGAATTCACCCAACACTTGCCCCCCAAAGTGGGGCGCATGCTGGTATACGGCCTACTTTGTTCCGTGATCGCCCTCATTCGGTCATTGAGTGCCGGACCATCTGATTTGGTGTCCCGTGTTTGCCTATAAGTAGGGGAGGTACGCCTTCGTCATTCCTTTCCAATTCTAGATAGCCGGACTGAATATCTCTACCGAATCAAGCTGTCTGCTTCAGAAAACACCGAACCAGGTACTTCTCTTTCCTTGGCCGAATGAAATTCGTATGTTTGTGCCGAATGAATTTTTAGTTATGACAATACCGAATGAGCCTTTAGCTATGACAATGCCGAATGAACCTTTAGCTATGACAATGCCGAATGAACCTTTAGCTATGACAAAGCCGAATGAACCTTTAGCTATGACAATGCCGAATGAACCTTTAGCTATGACAAAGCCGAATGAACCTTTAGCTATGACAATGCCGAATGAACCTTTGGCTATGACAAAGCCGAATGTACTATCGATTTGTACGACCGAATGAAACTATTGATTTCGAATTTTTAAGCGAAATTCCAGATTACGTTGCTTGTTTATTCCAATGATATACCTTTCCCATGTTTGCAGATAAAATGTCTCGAAAAGTTGAAACTCGATCAGATAAGAGGAGATCCGGGGGTGAAGGAGAGTCCTCGGCTGTGCCCCCAGCTCAATCAGGATCGGAGCGTCATGGGCCCGCCCCGAGGTCATTAGTGGATGGATATGGTCCCCAGGAGTTGCTGGATTCCCCGCCTGACTGCTTTCCTAGCCTTCTCAAAGAGGACCAACTCGATGTTATATCTCGTTCCTTTGGGATTGATAGAGCCCTCATGCTGCTGCCGGGTCCAGGAGTCATGCCATACAGTCCTCCCGAAGGATACTTTGCTTATAGCAGGTACCATTGCATGTGTGGTGCCATCCCGCCTCTCAATGCTTGGATAGTCAGCTTCCTCACGTACCTGAAGGTGGCCCCATTTCAGCTTCAGCCCAACTCTTACGCCATACTGGTGAGCCTTTTCGTTATTTTTCGGAGGAAGTATGGTCGCGCTCCCTCCAACCGGGAGATCCGGTACTTGTACAATTTAAGGGGCTACAAGAAGGGGTCCCCATATATTAACTTGGAATCTGCTGTGACCTTCAAGCCAGTCCTGGACCTTTATTCCAAATTCAGCATGTTCAAGAAAGAGTGGTTCTTTGTTAGGGACGACTCCGTCTCTATCCGGCGCTTTACCTCTGGATGTAAGTTGATGCTTTTACTTATAATTTCTATCCTGATTGTGATGCTTCTTCTCATACTTTCTCATTTTTGCTAGCGACAGGTGGCTTTCCTGTTGTGGAGACTGACCGCCTGGTTCAGACGGCGGCGGAGATAGAAGGCATTCTTGGGAAATACAGATCGTCTGCTTACTTGATTAGAAATGCGATCCTTCTAGAATACAACTTGATCCTTCCGCAGCAGTCTGTAGTTAAGTTGAGGGAAACGGCGGAAGAGAGGGCAGCTGCTCAGGCCAAGGGAGGCGTTGCGGCAGAAGGTGGAAAGAGAAAACCATTCACGAAACCTCCAGCCGTTGGAGGTAAGAAACTTAAGAGGTCAGACGGTCCTTCTCCCAGCAATTGTCCACTTACTCAGGGGGAGATAGACGCGGAGGAGGAAAGAGGTGAGGCGGAGGGCGGAAGTGACGTTGAGCGTCTTGGTGACGAGGGTGGCGATGGACAGGGTGGTGATGGTTCCAGGGCTCTGTCTTCTGGGCAAGTAGGCGAGATGCAAGAGTGGACGGATGCTGCTCTCCGTCAAGCTTTTGAGGGGTTGGGTGATGATCCGGCTTTGGTTGAGAAGACCGGGGAGGCGGACAAAACCGGGACTGGTGCAAGTGAGTCTTCTCCGACTATTCCGGCCAAGGTGGCTCTGACAACTCAAGGTGAACTCTTGACCCCTGCATGCTTCACTAATGATAGGGACTTAGGAATATTTTATGACCCGCTCCCGTCCTGGAATGAAATCCGGGACTTATTGCAGTATCCTACTCCTCCCCAGGGTTTGTACAACCACAGCTGTGTTTCTTTTCCTTTTCTAACTTGTAACCTACCGCGTTTCTTGAATCATATAGTAATGTAAGATTATGACACTTGTTCTTTATATCAGGAGCAGGCAAGACGCCCAAAGCTTCAGACCTTCGACACAGGCTCGAGCAATATAAACTTTCCAAAATTTCTGCTAAGCCGAAGCCCTCAGCCCAACGCTCCGGAGATGTAGTCGGGTACCGTCCTCTTCTTGGGGTCATCGAAGAGGGTATTCAGCAGAGGAAGAGGAGTCATCTTTTATCCGAAACTTTGCTCGGTCCTCAGCCTCCGGCTCAGCCTATTCATGACATTACTGAGGGGGATAGCGAGTTTGTACCCTCTCCACACCCGTCCGGAAACCCTTCTGTTATTCATATCGACCGTCCCGACTTGGCCCGTAATCCCTTTGCGGGTCACCCTGATCTGGATCCAGGTTCTCAGGATATTACTTTTGACGAAGTTACTGGTGAACACCTTCTCCCCCGTAACCCCATGGTACGAGTACTTGACGAAGCCAAGTCCTTAGACCTCGATCTACTCACCACTCGTATAGTCACTATGGGAGATGAGGCCAAAGCTAATATTGATCGGGTGGCAGAGGAGGCCAAAAAGCTGATGGGGCATCACGCTCGGCTGGTTAAGGCCGGAGAGGAGATAGGGAGTGCCAATATCCGACTTCGATTGGTGGTCTCGGATCAGGCCAAGCAGCTTGCGGATCAGGCTATCCAGATTTCTCAGCATGAGGCTGCTAATGGGCGATTAAGGAGAACCATGGAAGAGGCCAGTCGGGCCGAATTGCGAAAAATGGAAGCTGCTTGCAAAGAGCGGATTGACATGGCTATTACCACGGTGGATGAGGTTCGGAGAGCGGATCTCGAGCAGGTGGAGGAATTGTCCGAGAAGCTTGGGGCTGCAGAGCTTGCTCAAGCTAAGTTGAGGGAAGAGATGGAGGTGATGCGGAGGTCCCTTCAAGCAGATTGCTCGAGATACAGACTGGAGAGAGATGCTGCCGTGGAAAGGTTGTCGGCCTCCAATGCCCGGATGAAGGAGTTTGAGGAGAACGAAGGAATGATGGATGACATGCTCCAGGACATGTATTTCCGGACTTGGAAGCAGGGTAATCTCTCTTGGATGGATGATTATCCCAGAGTCATGGCCAAGACATATCTTCGGGCTTTGGAGGAGGCTAAGGCTGATGCAGATAAAGAGGGTGGAACGGTCTTCAGTATGGATGTGGTCACGGCCCAGTTCACCAAGGAGGAGAAAGTGGCGGTAAAGGAGGGTATGCGGCTGCTTGCTGCTGAAGAGGCGGGTGTGCAGGTAGAAGATGACGACCAGGATGGTCAAGAAGCTAGTACTGGTAAGTCTTCCTTTCCAGTCTTTCTGTTAACTTGGTTACTCATCACTAATGAATCCTTTTTATGACCGGACAGGCGGGCAAAAGAACAAGGACAAGACTTCGACGCAACCAGCTCCATGACTGAACCTGAAAAATTCTTTTTGTAGGCTTGGCATTGTTGTATCTGTTAGTCTTAAGACAGTAGAGTAACTTCTAAGTTGTAATTCTTGCTACTTGTAATAACATTATTCTTGACGTGTAATTTTTTAGCTCAAGTTGATTTTGTCATTTCTCGAATATTTGTTGCTATTTCGACATATCGTATGAGAAATGTAGCTATGTATAATTCTTGTAATTAAATTGTGTTGGATGTCAGATTCTGGTTTTAAATCATAATCTCATGACTTGCAATTTTAGCGTGTGGTGTGAAAAAATCAAATTATAGTCATGCATTTGTACATAAAGGAAGAAAATACCGCCTTTCATGTTCTGTTTGTAAATGGCAGTTTCGGATATCTTGTATGACCAAGCATGGAGAGCAGTTGACTGCCCTGCCATCTGATTGTGAATCTCTGCATCCATTGGCGGGTATCTCTTACCCTGCATCCTGTACTTTACGGTTTGTTATAGAGGATAGGAGGAAAGTTTTTTTTTTAAGTAAAATTGAAATATGTGAAATAGTAAAACTTCCAGTCACGGAAGGCCTTCGATGTGCTTAAGTTCGTGGCAAACGGGTTTTGTAGTCACTTTCCCTAGCTGTGGGTCTTGGAGACATTTGTCACCCATCTTACGCCTCCGCGGGGAGTTAATTCTTTTTTACCACAGCCGCACTTAAGACACACCGGAGCCGAGATCGCGCACAGTAACTACCCGGGCCATTATGGCCCGTACTCATGGGTATTATTCGACTTACTGTGGCCGGCTAGCGTGGGTGCCGATCGTCAACTGTGAACTGCCCCTGGCTGGCCACACCTTATGTTGGGGCTTATAATCGGTTCACAGTCGCCGGCGAGCCTAACGCCGTAATGAGCTGCCTCGGCTATAGTCGGCCTTCTCGGTGGCTTATAATCGGCTCATTACAGTTGGCTTTAAGGGCCGTCGCGAGCAATGAGTTAACCCGCAGCAGAGGGATGCTGGAGCAAAAGTGTCTCATTGGCGAGGGCATAGATTCGCATAGTACCTGTTGGGGTTTGTCCACGTGAAGTTGCATTGTGGAGTGCTTTGAATAGAAATGCTATATGCTCAGGATTTTGTTCAACAGAAAAGGATAAAGTTAACAAGCAGCCAAGATACAAAGGAACAAGTTAAAAAAGAGACAAGGCTTTTTTAAAGTGGTTCGGCACGAAAAAATGCCTACGTCCACTGATTCTCTTTGTTAATTCACTTCATATGGGCAATACAAGTTAAGAAAAGTATCGACGGAGGTGTTGGATGTTCCATGCCCTCTGGAACACCTCTCCGTCCACTGTTGACAAAATATAGGCTCCGTTGTGGAGATCTTTATGAATTACATATGGTCCATCCCAGATTGGGTCTAGTGCTCCGGGGCGAGGGAAGATTCGCTTGAGGACAAGATCCCCTTCTTGTAAGGTACGATGCTTGACTTTGGAGTTGTATTGTGCTGCCACCTTTTGCTTGTGGGCTGCTGTTTTTAGGACTGCATCATTCCTTCTCTCCTCGACTAGATCCAAAGACATGTTGAGGAGTTCTTCGTTTTCTTCTGGGTTATAGTGGATCCTACGGTGGGAAGGCACAATGGTTTCAACTGGGAGCATAGCCTCCGATCCGTATGCCAAAGAGAAAGGAGTGTGCCCCGTTGACGTTCTGAAAGATGTGCGGTAGGCCCATAGTGCCGTAGGGAGTTCATCCACCCAAGCGCCCTTTGATTTTTCGAGCTTCTTTTTGATCAGAGTTTTCAGAATTTTGTTGACTGCTTCGACTTGTCCGTTTGCTTGGGGATATGCTACGGATGAGAAGCTTTTGTGAATTCCATGTTCTTGGCACCAGTTGGCGAACTCCTCGCTGTCAAACTGAAGTCCATTGTCTGATATGATTTTTAGTGGGACTCCGTACCTGCACAGAACATTTTTGATTAAGAAGTTGATAACTTTCGCTGAAGATACTTTATTTAGAGGTTCTGCTTCCACCCATTTGGTGAAATAGTCGACTGCTACTATAGCATATTTGGCGCCGCCTCGACCCATTGGCAGTTCACCGATTAAGTCAATTCCCCATACTGCAAAGGGCCAAGGGCTGGTCATCTGAGTAATCTCGGTTGTTGGTAGCCGAGGGATCTTAGCAAATTTTTGGCATCTGTCACACTTCTTGACGAAATCTAAGGCGTCCTTGCTTAAGGTGGGCCAGAAATATCCGTATCGGAGTATCTTTTTTGCTAATGTTTGCCCTCCGGTGTGATTTCCGCAGCTTCCTTGATGAATGTTGGATAAGATTTCCTTGGCTTCCCTTCCGGCGACACACCTTAATAATGGGTTAGAGAACCCACGCCGATAGAGGATGTCTCCTTGTATTGTGTAGCGGGACGCTTTCCTCAAGATTTTCTTGACTTCGTTACGCCCGTCGGGTAGTGTGCCATTTTGTAGGTAGTCTCGGATGGGAGTTATCCAAGTTGCTTCTTCGGTTGCAGCTATCAGATTCACTTGTTCAAAACTCGGGATCATTTGCTTTGAGACAGTTACTGCCCCGAAGATGGCGACGTCTCTCATACTTGCTTGCTTTGCCAATTCGTCGGCCTCTTGGTTCTCTTCCCGAGGGATGTGTTTGACTAAGTAGTGGTCCAATCGGCTGAGAAGTAACTTGGTCTTCTTTAGATATGCTATGAGTCGTTCTTCTCGAGCTTGGAATTCCCCCAGTATTTGATTAACAATAAGCTGAGAATCGCTGTGAAGACACAAAGAATTGGCTCCGATCTCGATAGCAATTTCTAATCCGGCTATTACCGCTTCGTATTCTGCATCGTTGTTGGTGGCAGTGAACTCCAACCTTATAGCATAGTGCAGTTTATTCCCCCTGGGAGTGATGATTACCACACCTGCCCCCGAGCCTTGTTCGTTAGATGCACCGTCCACAAAGAGATTCCACTTGATATCTTCTGCTATTTCCAGTTGCTCCTTATCCTCGTTGGTAGTGAATTCTGCAATGAAATCAGCCATGGCTTGTCCCTTGATGGCGGTGCGAGGGTGATAGGTGATATCATATTGACTCAGCTCAATACACCATTTAAGTAGTCGCCCGGAAGTGTCGGGACGATGGAGTACCTGCCTTAGTGGTTGATCAGTTAGAACCTTGATGGAATGGGATTGGAAGTAATGACGTAGCTTTCGTGAAGTGATTAGTAAACAGTATGCTAACTTTTCAAGCTTAGGATATCTGACTTCTGCCCCAGTAAACCTTTTACTGACGAAGTAAACTGGTCGTTGCGTACGGTTATCTTCTCTTACCAAGGCAGCGCTTAGAGCGTGAGATGACACAGCAAGGTATAGGTATAATTCTTCGCCTTCGCTTGGGGTCGAGAGTACTGGTGGTTTCTGGAGGTGTTCGATTAGGTTAAGGAAAGCGGTCAAGCATTCGTCCGTCCATTCGAACTTTCCTTTATCTTTCTTTAGAGCTTCGAAAAAAGGGACGCACTTGTCCGTTGCTTTGGAGATGAATCGGCTTAGGGCAGCCACTTTTCCATTTAGGCTTTGCATTTCCTTTCGGGTGGAAGGTATCTTGATGTCTCTTAATGCTCGGACTTGTTCAGGGTTTGCTTCTATCCCTCGGGCATGGACGATGAATCCTAAGAATTTTCCTGATGACACTCCGAAGGAGCACTTTAGTGGATTCAACTTCATTCCATACTGTCGAAGTACCTGGAACATCTCGCCCAGGTGGCTTACGTGATCTTTGGCTTTCCGTGATTTTACCAGCATGTCGTCTACATATACTTCCATTGTTTGTCCTATTAGCCCTGCGAACATCTTGTTGACGAGGCGCTGGTAGGTGGCTCCTGCATTTTTAAGTCCGAAGGGCATCACTTTGTAGCAGTACAAACCCCGGTCGGTGATGAAACTAGTGTGATTTTGGTCGGGAGCATGCATAGGAATTTGGTTATATCCTGAGTATGCATCCATAAAAGACAGGAGTTCGTGCCCGGCTGTGCTGTCTACAAGTTGGTCGATTCTGGGAAGCAGGAAGCAATCCTTTGGGCAGGCGTCATTTAGGTTGGAGAAGTCAATGCAGGTCCGCCACTTCCCATTAGCCTTCTTTACTAGAACCGGGTTGGCGATCCATTCTGGGTAAATAGCTTCTCGTATGAAGTCATTGGCGAGTAGATTCTTTACTTCTTCATCGAGGGCCGCTGATCGCTCTGCCCCCATACTTCTCTTTTTTTGTTTTACGGGTGCCTTGGTAGGATCAATTTTTAATACGTGGCACGCTATGTTGGGGGAGATTCCGGTCATGTCAGCGTGTGACCAAGCGAATACATCCAAGTTGTGGCGGAGAAAATCAACGAGTTGTTCCTTCAATTCAGTTTTCAGCTGCGACCCAATTTTCAGTAGCCTACTTGAGTCGTGCTTGTCTACAGATATAAACTCCATAGCCTCTGCAGGCTCGGCGGTGGCCTCCTCCTCTTTGTCCCTAGGGTCTAATTCATTGAAAGGGTCGCTGGTGTATCGAAGAGGAGGGGCTTTCTTTAGTTGCTATGCTTCAAGGCTTTTTGTGCAGAGGGCAATCTCTACACCTTTCCCTTTACCTCTCCTGTGGTTGTTGCGAAGTTCGGTTACATAGCAGTCTCGTGCAATATCTTAGTCTCCTTCCACTTCCCCTACCCCACTGTCTGTTGGAAATTTCATTTTCAGGCACCACGGGGCTAGGACAATCTGGAAGTCAGATAGGGCTGGTCTTCCTAGGAAGGCGTTGTAGGCTGAATGGTTTTCTATCAGCACAAACGTCTGTTTCCTTACAACGGAGCGGGGATGGCTTCCAATTTCAACGAAGAGGTCCAGCTGCCCGATGGGCATTTTCGCATCTCCAATGAAACAGTGTAGCGGTTTATTGCAGGGAGATACGTCCTTCATTGACAACCTCATTTTGTCGAATGCGTGTTTGAACAGGATATTTACAGAGCTTCCAGTGTCTACCAGGATTCGGTAAACTTCGGCGGGACCGAGTCGGGCAAAGATAACCATGGGATCCATGTGAGGGTACTGTCTTCCTTCTAGGTCGCGTTTACTGAATGTGATGTCATCACTTTCTTTCCGCTTTGGGTGGCGCTCTTCTATAACCGTATTGACACAGTCTCTATCGTCTCTGAGCGACTTCCCATATCTTTCCATCTCTTTCCAACTTCTGTCTGCGATGTGTGGACCTCCTGAGATGGTATGGACCACTATCTTCTCTTGACTAGAGCTGCTAGCGTTGCGGTCGCCTCTGCCGGTCCCTGGTGAGGGTAGCCTTGGGTTTTCATTGGCAGGAGCTGGAGTCCTGTCTTGACTTTTTACATAGCGCTCCAGTTTCTTTCTTCTGATGTGTTCCTCAATCAGATCTCGGAGATGATGGCATTCGTTGGTATCATGTCCGTGGGATTCGTGGAAGCGGCAGAATTTTCCAGATTTCTGTGCGCTATCTGATTCCTTCTTGTATGGTGGGCGTTTGTATCTAACTTCGCCTTGGGTGGCAAGGAAGATGTTTTCAACGGTCTCGTTCAAAGGGGTGTAAGAGTCGAATCTTGGTCCTGGCCGATATAGGCGTTTCTCTACTTTCTTGCCCCCAGCATTGTCTCTGGAATCATTTCTTCGAACGTCCCTTGCCACAGCAGGGGCGTTGCCATGGGTCGTCTTACTTTGCTGTCCTGACTGCCCCTCAATGGCAGCATCCTCAAGCCTCATGTATTTCCCGACTTCATGGAAGAAATCGGGTAAAGTAGCTGGTTTTTCTTTTGTCAATCTCCTAGCAAATTTAGTGTCCGGATGCACCCCACTGCAGAGGGCCATTAGGATAAGCTTCTCATCGGCATCTTGAACTGCGGCTGCTGCGGCGTTGAATCTGGTTAGGTATTGTTGCAGCTTTTCTCCAGGTTTCTGTTTGACGCTGGATAAGGAATAAGCGTCCTTAGGTTGCTCCACATGAATGCGGAACTGACTGATGAATTTTTCTTTCAACATTTCCCATGAGCTGATGGATCCTTGGGGTAGATGACAGAACCAGGAGGTAGCAAGATCTGCTAAGAAGAGCGGGAAGCATTTGCACAGCACTCCCTCCGTTGCTCCACTCATGAGCATATGCTGTGTGTACCTCTGTAAGTGTACAACGGGATCGGAGGTTCCTTTGTAGGGTTCCATTGTTGGCATCTTCCATTCTCGGGGGGTGATAGCAATTTCGATATTGCGGGCGAAAGGGCTGGTTACCCTAGCGCCTATCCCTCGATCTCTTTGCTCCCGTTGGACACACTCTCTGAATAAGCGTGCCATCCTTTCATCAGAATTTGGAGCGGACAGAAATGAGTTTGGTTCCGTTCTGTGGGGTTGACTCCGACCAGACAACCTGTAGGGATGGTAACGTCTATCATTCCTCATATTTTCCAGTGGCTGCCTTTGATCTTCTGGGAGCATGCTTGGGTCAGCTACAGTTGGCCCTTGCCTTGATCTTCCCCTGTTGGGTTCTGATCTAAGCACTTCCTCGGGTCCAACTTCGGGCTGAACTCTAGCTCGGCCCCGTTCATTGGTGTTCCTGTGGTTAGGCAGCATGACCGGCTCAGCTGCAGTTGACCTCCGCCCGGTACCTTCCCCGTGGGGTTCGGCACCAAACGTTTCCTCAGGCCTAACTTCGGGCTGAGCTCGGTCTCGGCTCCTACCATGGCTACTCCTGCCGTTAGCTCCTTCGAAGAAGGAAGATCTTTGCTGTCTCTGAGATCCTCCGGATTGGGACTCGCCCCATGATTCAGCGTTGCGGTTGGATTCTTCAGCGTCCCTCAAGCGTGACATGAGATGGTCCACCAAGGCTTCCTGCTGGGACGTGAAGCGGTTAGTTACTTCAACAACAACTCTGTCCAAATCTGCCCTAGTAATTGCTGCAGGCTGTTCTGTGGCAGGAGTGGCTGGGTTAGCCTGTCCTTCATTTGTTGCCGTTGTTGGAGGAGGACGATTCACTTGATTCGCGGCAGCTGGATCAGGAAGGCTGCTGGAGGCGATGTTTTTTCCTTTGTTAACATCTTTTCTCTGTTTGGGAGGCATGTTTCCAAGTGGCAGACGATGCTGTTAGGAAAACTTGTTAAGTGGATGAAGCTGAAGCTTCGAGCTTCTAGTTCTCAGTGAAAGCACCAAAAATGTTTGCACAAAAAATGGACAAACACCTCAAAGTTGTATGATTTAGTAGATCTTATGTTGTTCTTAGTGATTTGGGTGATTTATGCAAATAAATGAAAAGCAGAGGCTAAACTGTAAAAAGACACGCAGATTTATAGTGGTTCAGCCAGAATGTGCCTACGTCCACTTTATATGTTATTTCTCTTCTCTTGTTTTGATTACAAGTACAAAGCTTTGATACAAGTAAAAGAAAGTTGTTTGAAAGTTCTCTCCGTGCTTGAGCTCTCAAACTTGTCCCCATTGTTGTACCCTTGCCCCTCTATTTATAGAGTGAGGCTAGGGGTAGGGGTCCAGGATATGTATAGTCGTTGATGGGCCTGGGCTGAGATGATCTGGCCTGGTATGCCTTGGTTCGGCATTGCTTGGAACGGCGTGGAGATGGACGTAGGTTGGACCGGTAGCAGTTGGTCCGGTGGTAGGATGGTTGGACCGGATAGCAGTTAGTCCGGTAGTAGGATGGTTGGACCGGATAGCAGTTGGTCCGGTAGTAAGATGGTTGGACCGGATAGCAGTTGGTCCGGTAGTAGGATGGTTGGACCGGATAGCAGTTGGTCCGGTGTGGAGACGGTTCGGTAGTTCTAAGGAGGAGGTGTATACCGGATGGAGTTGGTTCGGTATGGGTTCTAAGGAGTTTGGTAGGTTGATTCGGTGGGAGGCCTGGTTCGGCGATGGTGGAGCAGGAGTTGGTTCGGTGGGAGGCCTGGTTCGGCTCTTCCGGTCCGGGGTGAGAATTCACCCAACATCTGAAGAGGGAAGGGGTGCGACGTGTTTAAGCAGAAGAAAGGGGTAAGGGGATGGCAGAAGAAACGTGGGTGGAGTATGGGTTTTCTCGAGTGAACGAATAAAAGGGGAAAAGTACCTATAAACGTCACGGCAACAATGAGTGGGTCAAACCAATTTTTCTTTAAAGCTCGCTTCAATATTTACAAATTCAAAAGAATTTTAATCCGATTCGAAAAAGAATTTCGCTTGGTTAAACGCTAAAAACAACCAACAACCCAATTAAATCGTCACATGACGATAATAATAATACCGTGAAATTTCGGGTTGTTACACCAGTGGAGTGACGATGCTAGAAACTGTATTTGGGAGACTAAGAGCAGGATTAGGGATGCTTATCCAGAGTTATTTGATGGTATGTTTTACCTTTGATTATTTTGTTGTGTACCTTATCGTAATTTCGAGGACGAAATTCTTTAAGGTGGGGAATCTGTAACACCCCATATTTTTATAACATTATTTAGAATAATAAATTGGGTAAATTAAATAAAATAATTTGAAGAATAATAGGTTGAGATTTGATTAGACTAAGGGTAGCCGTGCCATGTTACTGTGTTAATTAAAATAAAATAACATAAACAAAGGTGTTAGGAATGAGTAAGTGCAAAATGGGAAATAGGGAAGGCTTATACCCTAAACCCTTAGGAAATAGAACTCACGTTCATTTTCATTTTAGCAAACTAAAACATCTAAGGCTGGCCACCATTATTGTTCTCAAGAGAAGATTAAAGCTAGGATTCAAGTAAAGGAAGATAATCAACATAATCAACATCAAATCTCACATCTTTTAATCTCAAAGCTAAGGTGAATAATTACTACATCCCATTTTCTTTTGGTTTTCGGTTTTAAGACTAGATCCGAAATGATTTTGCATGTATATGCCATGTTTAGACGATTAAAGTTATATATATATATATATATATATATATGTGTGTGTGTGTGTGTGTGTGTGTGTGTGTGTGTGTGTTTGTTGGTGAATTATCCTTGTTCATGTTAGTTTCTATGATATGTTTGATATGAAAACCCTATTAAACGACATCCAAATGTCTTAAAAATTTAAATATAGGTCAGAAATAATATTTTAGAGAAGGGTTTCAATTTTCATAATTTTCTAAATTTATCTAGATTTTATATTAATTTTCTAGTGAAGAAAATGATTTATTAGGTTATAAATTGTTTACGGCTAAATAAATAATTATTTGGGTGAGAAATTTTTATATGTTGGAAAACATATTAAAATAGATTTTTTGGAATTTTTCCTAAGTGTTTTGATGAATATAAAAAAGTATTCATGGTATGGGACGTAAATGTTTTATATATTTTATTAAGGAGAAGGGGCATTTTATAAAATAAAATGATTATTAAATTTTGAAAATAGTGGCAGCACTTTTCTGAAAAATATTTGTTAACCGATGAGAATTTCACAAACAAAGGCATGTTAGTTGAAAAGTTATCTTTTTAAGTTAAAAACAAAGAAATCATACTTTTAGCATGTTTCAGCCTTTTACGGCATAAAACCTTCCGACCCAGACCTTTTGACAAAGTCGAAAGGTATGAAGCTCTTGACAAGGTCAAGCCAATGCATATGGTATCAAGTTACTTGGTACATAATGAATTGGAAAAGGTCGAAGGGTTCTTAGTCGAAACGTTGATGGCCAAAGAGGTTGGGGTATGTTTGTTTTATAAACCAAAAGCTTTCACCTGCTTTGCTTTCGAATAAGAGCTTTCGACTTGGTTGCCTTCGACCAAGTCAAATGTTTATAATAAAGGTTCTTAAACCTTTTGACAAAGTCGAAAGGTTACTGCCACTTTGTTTTGTTTTGAACCTTCCAACAAAGTCGAAAAGTTTGCATGTTTTAAAATTAGCCACTTCTCCATGCTTTCGAAAGAAAGCTTTCGACTTAGGTGATTTATCTTTGGTTTTCTAAGTAAAGTATAACCCAAGCATTCAAAGGAGTTGTTTTAAAGGCTGAAGCTTATTGTTTAAAAATTAAGTTTTAAAGCTTTCGAAGCAGAGCTTTCGACAAAGTCGAAAGTTTGCTTCCAATGAAGTCGAAAGGTTTTAAAAGGAGGTTTCTCCGCTTGTTTTAAATTGAACCTAGTAAGTATTCGAAAGATTTATGTTTTAAATGGTTTAATGTCTTCGAAAGGTTTGTTTACTGATGAATTCGAAAGGTTTGAGTTCCATGATTTCGAAAGGTTTTAGTTCAATGCTTTCGAAAAGTTTGGTTACTGAATAGTTTTGAAAGGTTAGAGTTCAATGATTTCGAAAGGTTTTAGTTCAAAGGTTTCGAAAGGTTTGGCTATTGAATGGTTTCGAAAGGTTAGAGTTCAATAATTTCAAAAGGTTTTAGTTCAATGGTTTCGAAAGGTTTGAGAAGGAAGGTTTTCCAAAGTTTTTCTAAGGCAATGTTTTAAAGTGATTTTTAAAGAAGGATGTCTAAAGTTTTATTGCTTTCGAAAGGTTTGATGAATGGTTTCGAAAGGTTTGACGAATGGTTTCGAAAGGTAAGGTTTTGGCATATTGGCCAAGATAATTAAAAGGTTTTCACTTGATTTTGGAAAGAGGTACTTTCAAAGATTTAGAATGGAGAACTTTTCAAGTGTTAAAATGTTTTCATCAACTAAGATTGAGTAAGGTATATATATATAACACGGTAATATGATTTTGAGTAAAGTATAAAGGTTGTATATTTTTCCTTATATAAGTTGATTTAAAGGTTTTAAATCATTTTGAAAATGTTTTCAAGGAAATTTATGGGAGGGGATCCTTAAGTGAAAATGACTCAGATATTAGAATACTAGATGGGACTAGTATGGGGTCGCCCCCTATACATTAGCTATTGGCCCCAGTTAATTATTGTCTGAAATTCCAACGTGTAGGGCTTTTCACAGGTAGACTAAAATTATGATTAACACCGAAAGGAATATACGTTTGTATACAGATAGGTTATTGGTGAGCCGAAAAACCATTAGGATCAGGAAGACATAGGAGATGATTAAGTTAGGGACAGACCATTCAGAAGTGAAGTATTTAACAGACAGTTAAGGACAGACCATCGAGAAGTGAATTATTTTAACAGATAGTTAAGGATAGGTAATGTTGACCCAAAAAATGGACCAACACCCTAGTTTTGTTTTGAAAGCACCAGCCCTGTCTTTACAGAGCAATATCACAGATCACAGATATAGAAATAGAGCAGTAAAAGAAAATAGACAGAAGATTTTATAGGGGTTTGGCTGTTAACGAAGCCTACGTCCACTTTATAGTTGTATTATAGATTGATTGCTATTACAAAAGCTGTTTGATTACAAGGCTTTGGCTATTTCCTAGTTGGATTGAATCTCTAGAGTTAGAATCCACCGGAGAATCACGGTGTATTCCTTTTGAGATCATTATGAGGGAGGTTGGAAGTGAAGAATAATCCCAGCAGAGCTTTAGCAACCAATTCGGAGAGGCCCCCCTTTATGTTGCTAGTGGCAAGCTATTTATAGAGGTCGGAGGGTTTCTGAGCCAGGCCCATCATTATTAGCTCTCAGCATGGACTACAGGCGACCCAGGAGGTTCTAGCTCGTGAAATGAACCAACACTATGGGTCGTTAGCGGCCCATGGCCTATAGGTCACTGGCGACCCATAGTCTATGGGTCGCTAGCGACCCATAGACTTGGTTCATTTCATGAGCCAAGTTTTGCCTCCTTCCTTCTTTTTCCGTAATTCGTTTGTTTGCAGTTTTGAAGAAGTCATGGGTTGCTGATGATCCGGCCAAAGAGGACTATCCTGGATTCTGAAATTGGAGATGTTTTCGCAGGCATTCATCATTGCCGCCACGTGTTGATGGCAAGTCACTAGCTGCTTATGTTCACACACTTGTTGAGCTACAGGGATGTGGTCTCTTGGCTTCATTGACTCCAATCGTTGCCTTAATTGTATAGCTTGGCCCTTGTTGAAATCTAGTCATAACTTCTCTGGTTAGTTCCTGAATTATCCTGCCAGTTTAAGGTTTCCTAGTTTTCTGTTGGCATCTGCTGGGTTAAAAACCCAGACAACATTTTCCCCCTAGAGTATGTCATCATTGTAAACAAGGCATGCTCTGGAAGTTATCGTTTTCCATATCCATTTGCCAACTTTCAAGTGGTTGCACCAGAGCTCTAGGAATAGGTTAGCCTAACGTCATTGGTTATTTTTCTTTGGTTCTAGCTATTGTCGCTTGCCACAACCTGTCACATTTTCGCTTACAGCCTCCCAGCATGCCTTGGAGTGACAAACAGTCAAGATTGACCGAATTTGAAGTGACTATGCAGAGCTTTCTTTTTTAAACATACAAATGCCAAAGGTATATAAATATATTTATTATATATATTCATTTATTTTAAAAAAAATTCTTGATGGGTCACTAGCGATCCATGTGAGTTGGGTCGCTAGCGACCTATCTCTTGTGGGAAAATTTCCTAGTTCGAAGCCAGATTAGGTTGCTTGTGACCCGAGTACTCAGAAAATTTCTCGTTTCTTTTCTCTGCCTACTTATCCCTTTAGCCGACCCATCTGCTTCATTCGACCCGACCGATTATTTCTTCCAGGCGATCGACCCCCTTAGCAACTCGAACCGACCTTCACACGACTGCTTGTTCCAACGATCCCTAGCCTTCTCTGTTCGATCTGTCATCGTATTCGTGTACTCCAAGCCCTAGCCGACCCATTGCTTCGTTCGAGTTTGGGCCGATCCATTGCCTTGTTGCAGCCGATCTATTGCCTTGTTGCAGTCAATCCCCCACTAGCTTGCCCACGACCTAATTCGTAGATCGCCAAGCTTAATTCGTGATTCTTCTTGTTCCATTAAACCAATTTTAGGTGGGTTTGCTTGGTTGAGTTTGTTGATTGCTATGTTGGTATGACGGTTTAATGCCCAACCTTAGCTTGTGACGTTGACTACAAGATTTCGTGTCGATTATGGTTATTTGGAGGAAGATAGGAAGTCGGGTCTTGAGCCGTCTCCTGGAATGACATTCGGGCTTTTGCCCTGGGATTGACGCATTTTACTATCTTCGTTTATCGAACCAGAACCGGCCTGTTACCAGTTTGCGGACGTCACTTACATGACGCTTCATCAGTTGACCTTGGTTCTTCTGAGAACTTGGGCTTACCTCGTTTTACCCATTACATGCTTGGTGTCCCTGCAATTAGAAGAGTTTTCCGTGTCGCTTCGAACGACGGATCCATCATCGATCATAGACCGATAACGGGTAAGTGTGGAAGCAGTGCAACTAAAAGTAGAAAGCGAAACTTCATGGGAAGTTCTTCTCTCCTTCCACTGTGAGCGAACTATCTACAAGGGATAGTTCGTTTGTGGTATTTCGTACACCGAGTTTACCTCATATAGATAATACACTGCACTTTCCCCGGTTCATACTTGAAATCTGACGCACTAATCTTGAGTTAATGTCTCCTCGGAATTCAAGTGTGATAGGGGAACTTATGAAAATAAGATAAATTTTTCGATAGAATTACCTAACCGTTTACTGATGCGAGTTCTGTCATATAGAATAAAACAGATATCCATACGTTGCAAGCTGAGCGGACGAAGTCCGACGCTCTCCAAAGCTGAACCGTCATCCATCTCGCAAGCCGAATTTGGTCAACTAGTTCCTGATGGGCCCATTATGGATCGCACCGAGTCCTGCTCAACCCACCTGAAAAAGCCCCGTCGGTGGTTCCTGCCAAGGTTCTCCATAATATATGCATACAACATGGGATTACCGCAAAAGGATGCGCGCCTACCGGTGAAAGATGAGTTTGCTCACATGCCTCCTCCGGGGTTCACAGCTTGTCACCGGTATATGTGTTTGAATGGAGTCGTGCCCTCCTTCAATGACTTTTTGCGTGAATAGCTCTCAAACTTGGGGATTGCCCCATTCCAGCTTCATCCAAATAGTTACGCCATCCTCACTTGCCTGCACATTCTCTTCATTCATTCTGTTGTGCTCCGAGTTTTGACGAGCTACGGTACTTTCTTGGCTTTTAAGAGGAGAGATGACTGCCTCTCCCCGATCATAATCGAGGCCTGGTGGAATCAGAAGATCATTTTGCGATTGCAAAGCAACTTGTCGCAATTTAAGACGCAGTACTTCTTCGTAAGGTGCCCCGAGGGGTTTAACCGCCGATGGACGACAGGGGGTAAGTCTTCTTATTCTCTATTTTTCAAGATTTGAAGTGATGTAATAGAGATTCTAACTAATCACATGCTCTTTGCAGTTATCTCGAGGCCGAACAGAGACACGGCCCTTAACGAAATCTGTCAAACTCTAAAGGCCATTGATGCCGAGGAACGGTGCGCTAGGGTTCTGCTAATTGACGAGAATTTGCGTCAATTCGGACTATTAGCTCTGGGCCTATCTATTGCTCAGATTGAAGTTCCCTCTCTCGGCCGAGCCAGAGTTCAGGCGAGGCCTTCTTCTTCACATGATTCTGATGAGGGTCAGGGAATAGGCGGCCCATCCGAAAGCCCACTCGATGATACTCATGAGGAGGACACCGCGGCCGGTCTAAGTGGTTCAGCTAGAATGTCTCCAATCCAGGAGGAAATGGAAGTCGAGCCCATGCGTAGAGAAGGGAAAGCCATAATGGACTCGGAGAAAGAGGAGGGGGAGTTTGAAAGTAGCAGTGGTGAAACCACGGCTATTGATTACTTTTCGTCAGAATCCGAGGGTGAAGACTCAGAGTCGTGCGACAAGACACCGAGCATGAGTCACGTTCTTTCGGATTCACCCCCTTCCGACGCCAATAAAGACAAGGCCCCGAAAATTAGCAAACTTCAAGATTCTCCTAGCAAGGCTGTCGGGGCAGACCTTGGAGATTTCGGTGATGTATTCGTCGACTTCGACGCCCTTATGAAGGACGACTTCAAATTTGACGTGATGTCGTCCTGTTCAGGCAATATTGTGCCATCCGTCAGCCTAACTCTGCCTGTAACAACCAGAGCCGGTCCAACTCCCCTTTTGACTGCAGTTTGCCCTGGTTTGTAACGATGCCTTAGGCCCATATTAGGAATGCACGACACAACATACTGGGATTGCACTTATTCCTATCTTTCATTCTCTCGCATGCTCAGTTAACTCCTTGTATGTTTCTGAAGCTTTTTGTGTATGCTCTTTTCGAAGTATGACAAGAGGGCGTTGTTTTTATGATGACTTCAAGGCTTATACCGATTCGCAGCAGTACCCAAAGCACTCTTTTAGCTGCCGGCAAGTCTGGGAGACGGAAGATGAATATAGGCGAAGGAAAGAACTTATAGCAGATGCCCGCTAGGAGGAAAGAGATAGGTCCCGTTCGTACCGAGGCGGGTATGAGAAAAGACGGTCTCATGAGGAAAGGGAGGAGCTGTCTAAGAAGCCAAAGTTTGATCACCACTCGTATCCTTCCGAGCTCGTTCTGAAGCATGCTTCCGTGGGACAAGAGGTTCTCATTTCTTCTGCCCCAACTCCACCACCAACACATGCTCCACCCACTTCTATTGTTGCCGCTGCCCATGGCACTTCACATCCCCACTGGAGACCGGCCTGCATTCTTCCTACAAGCCTGCCTAAGCTTGAGGTGGCTCTCCCGGGTTGGTTCCTTAGGGGCTTTAAGTTTGTTATGGATATTCACCCCGTTCGTAGGGACTCTTATATGTCGTGCCTCCAAGTTATTCAAGATGACTTGGAACAGGCTGAGAAGTGGGAGAAGCTCTGCAAGTAATTATCATACACCAATAGGAACACCTACCAGAAGATCCTCTCCTTTGAAGTCGAAAAAGATGATTTTGAAAAGGCGCTGACCGACCGAGATACCAAAATCAAGGAGTTGGAGGAGGAGAAAGAGACGGCACTCCGGTATAGCAAGAGTACTGATAGTCTAATGAAGGAGATGAAAAACGTGCATGAGAAGTCCGAAATTGTCTAGAGAGACGAAATCAAGAAGATCATGCGGAGGAAGCTAAGCTTAAGGAAGATGTGGTTTCTTGCAATGCTATAATTGAAGCTCAAAGGAAGACGATCGCTGACCACAATCTGATTGTTGAGGGGTACACTAAAACAATTTTCGACCAAGCCGAGACAATCGCAAAATTACAGGCTCAGGTCGCATAACTCAGTGCTGACAAAACTACTGTTGAGATAGAGAAGGCTTAGGCGACAACAAATTATCTGAATCTCCAGCATACTTTTGATCAGAAGATGGAGAAGTTAGACGCGACGATCCTAAATTTTTACGTCAACAGTTTGCTGCATCAGGGGAGCCTTTGCTACCTTGGCTCGAAGTTCCCACACACTCTTGCCCTCGTTTGGGAAGAAATCTTGTCCCGTTTTGCCGAGAATGGTGACGTTTATTCGGACCAAGAGTTGCGGGAAGCCTATCTCAATGAGGAGTCCAAGAAGGAGTTGCTTGAAGGTCAAGAGGTTCTTCGGATTGAGCAGGAGAGAGAGGCCACCGAAGCGGCTTTGGTGACTTCCACTGATGTGGGCGAATCATCATGGCAGCTTCATAATCAGCCAATGAGCTCGGGGCTCGATGCAGTTCCTCATGTGGTAGAGCCTTCCAAAGAAGGCGAAGGGGACGAGTTTGAGGTTGTCATTCAAGACCCATCCACAGGTAATGTCCATGCTTCTCCCGAATTTGGGGACCTCTACCATATACCACAGGAGCAAGAGGAGTTTAATGCTTTTATTTTTTATCTTATAGGTCCATCCAATTGTCTGGTTGCCGCATCGGCTACTTCAGCGCTTGTGCATGCGGTCATCTTTATATCCTTCGAGATTGTATCTGCCTTTGCTCTTGTTTCCACCTCCGTATCTAGCTCACAACCAGGACCAGAGGCCGAGAAGATTGAAGCGCTCCATGGCTTTGATGACCCTTCAGCATCTCTGGAAGGTGATACAACTGTCGTTGAGGCCAAGGAGCAGGAGATACAGGCGGAGCAGCCACATAAGACTCCTCAAGATTTGGTTGCTGTTAAGAAGGAGAAAGTGGAGGCGGTCAGGTCCTCGAAGAAAGCCCGAAAGTCGAGGAAGTGTAGGGAGATAGGCAACTCTTCTCGGAAAGATTCAGATGAATAGGAGGAGTTTGCCACTGAGCTTTATGTTGATGTTACCGGAAGCGACACCTCTTCTAAAAAGAGGCAGAAGCTGGTAACCAGAGGTGGAAAGGGGAGCAGTGCCAAGAAGCACTGATCGGCCGACATGAGGGAGTACCGGACTTTTTCATACAACTTGCGGGAAGCTGGGCTCATTTCGTTTTTCGCGTCTTTTTGAGTCATTTTCCTTTTAAGTCATTAAGTGCAGAATCTGCGCTTTGTGTCCTTGTTATAGAGTCTGTACATATATATTTTTTGTTGTTGGCCGTTGTTGTGTGGGTATGTCCCCCACATTTTGATCCTACGTACATAAGATTACAAGCAATACAATGGTATTTCGACTTTATCTTTATCTATCTTTTCATGTATATTCTGTGTGCATGTCTGATTTCAGATTTTGCGAGTTCCACGACCATAGCCGAAGTCCTTCGTTTGAAGTGATGGATCTGTAATGGAACTTGGATATAATCAGCACTTAGAGCACTTAGAGGAATTTTACTTAGAAGTTCACAAAAATTTTGACAATTTTCGAAACTGCTTAATTTTGCTTAAAATCCTTGTTTACTTTTAAGATAGAGCTTATGAATTTATTGTTATTTGGAGTGACAGGGCTTATGGACTCCTTGCATTTAAGTGATTCTATCTTCGTACAGATATATGCCCCCTAGTTCATAGGGTTGTTCACTCCAAAACAAACTTCAAGTATTCGTCGTCTCCGAGCAACGCGAGAAGTGTCAGCTCAAGTGTGCGGCTTTTGGGGTTCCTTGGCACTTTCTATCTCCGGACAGTGTGAGGAGTTGGAATTTGGAGTTCCTCGGTGCTGCCTATCTCCTGGCATCACGAGAAACTGGGGTTTTGAGTTCCTCGGCGTTTCCTATCTTCGGCCAGTGCAAGAAACTTGAATTTTAAGTTCTTCGGTGTTGCCTATCTCCGGGCAGCGTAAGAAACTTGAATTTGGAGTTCTCTAGCGTTGCCTATATCCGGGCAATGCGAGAAACTTGGATTCAGAGTTCCTCGGCGTTGCTTATCTCCGAGCAATGTAGGAAACTTGAATTTGGAGTTCTCCGGCATTGCCTATCTCCGGGCAACACGAGAAACTTGAATTTGGAGTTCCCCGATGTTGCCTACCATCGGGCAACGCGAAAAACTTGAATTTGGACTTTCTCAGCGTCGTCTATCTCCGGGTAATGTGAGAAACTTGAATTTGGAGTTCCTCGGCGTTGCCTATCTTCGGGAAATGCGAGAAACTTGAATTTGGAGTTCCCTGGCGTTGCCTATCTCCAAGCAACGCGAGGAACTTGAATTTGGTTCCCGGACGTTGCCTGTCTCCGGGCAATGCGAGAAACTTGAATTTGGAGTTCCCCGGCGTTGCCTATCTCCGGGCAACGCGAGGAACTTGAATTTGGAGTTCCCCGTCATTGGTTATCTCCGGGCAACGCGAGGAACTTGAATTTGGAGTTCCCCGTCATTGGCTATCTCCAGGCAACGGGAGAAACTTGAATTTGGAGTTCCCAAGCGTTGCCTATCTCCGGGCAATGTGAGAAACTTGAATTTGGAGTTACTCGGCATTGCTTATCTCTGGGAAACGCGAGAAACTTGAATTTGGAGTTCCCTGGTGTTTTCTATCTCCGGGCAACATGAGAAACTTGAATTTGGAGTTCCCCAGCATTGCCTATCTCTGAGCAATGCGAGAAACTTCAATTTGGAGTTCCTCGGTGTTCCCTATCTCCGGGCAACATGAAAAACTTGAATTTGGAGTTCCCCGGCATTGACTATCTCCGGGCAGCGCGAAAAACTTGAACTTGGAGTTCCCCGACGTTGCCTATCTCCGGGCAACGCAAGAAACTTGAGTTTGTGGCCCTCCTGATGCAGTCGGGGCGCCATCATTTTTCACAGGGCCAGGATCGGGTTTCGTCAATCCAAAGGTTTGAGTCGGTTTACTTCTGCCGGCTCGTCGGGCAATTATCATGAACACAATTTGGATGATTCAAGAAGCAAACTTTATTAAGAAAAGCATGGCGGATTCTTTGCCTATATACAACGCCACCGGCATTTCCGTAATGGCTTATTTGCTGAAAATTAGAAAATACATAAAGTTGCTTTTAAATGAAATATCGGCGGAGCGATTCGTTGTTCCAGGCTCTAGGAATTGTGATCCCTTCGACGGTTGTCAGCTTGAAGTTCCCGTCACCAAGCTTTTGATAAGTGACAAATGGTCCTTCCTAATTCGGTCTGAAGGCTCCCGGGACATGGTAAACTCGCATGAGCATGAGATCGCTGACTTCGAAGGTTTGACTGTGCACTTTGGAGCTGAAGTATCGTGCGACCCTTTTTTGGTGGGCGGCGATTCTAAACTCTGCTTCCTCTCTCTTTTCATCGACCATGTCTAGCGATTCGCGTAGGAGTTTTTTTGGGTATGAAACAATCCATTGACGGCTAAACGCTGTCAAAGCCGTAGAACTCACAGAGAGCTTCGTTTTGACTGGTTATGGCTCCCGTAACTCTAAACGAGCCAACAGTTATAGCCGTCCGAAGAATCGATATCCGCAGGGTGCAACATCTGTGGTGCAAGGTCCAACATCCGTCCAAAATGCCGAAACAGCGCCGTGCGACTTTTAGAAATGTGTGCATGGATTTTAAATGGAACAGTACCATGGTGCACCACTCTCTAGGGATGGTAAATCGAAGACCAGCCACGGAGATCCCGTTTTAACGTAAAAATTCACTTGACGAAAAAAAGAAGGCTAAAAAACTTCTGCTCATTTTGTTTTTGATTTAAATTTAGCCTTCGGTGCAAGGGGATTTCCAGCTCAACAGGAATCATTGCCTCTGAACCATACGCCAGTGCGAACAGGGTGTGGCCGGTTGCCGCTTTGTGTGTTGTTCTATAAGCCCATGGTGCGAGTGGAAGCTCATCAACCCAGTTTCCCTTTTCTTTTGTCAGTAGCTTTTTGATGGTGGATTTGATGATCTTGTTTATTGCCTCCACTTACCCGTTTGCCTGCGGATGAGCCACTGCGGAAAAGCTCTTTTCAATTAGGAAGCGCTTGCAGAAGTCTTTGAACTCGGCGCTTTTGAACTGTGTCCGATTGTCAGTGATGATTTTTTGCAGCATGCCAAACCTGCATATGATGTTTTTAGTAACAAATTTAATAACTTTCTTTGTGGTTATGGTGGCCAGCGGTTCTTCGGCCCATTTCGTGAAATAATCTACGGCCACTATAGCATATTTGGCTCCTCCTTTTGCCATTGGAAGGACGTCAATCAAATCGATTCCCCTATATTGCAAATAGCCATGGGCAGACCATCTGTGTCACCTCTGTTGAAGGAGTTCTCTTGATTTTGCTAAATCTCTGACAGCGATCGCATCTTCTGGCGTGATCTGCGGCATCGCGGTTTACTATTGGCCAGAAGTACCCATACCAAAGGACTTTCTTTGCTAGCGTATGCCCCCCAGTATGGTCTCTGCACTCGCCTTCATGCACTTCCTCCAAGATTTGTTGTGCTTCATCATCGGTCACACACCTAAGAAGTGGGGTCGAGAATCCCCTTCGATAGATTATTCCATCCTGTATCATGAACCGCGACGCCTTCCTGAGTAATTTCTTTCATTGGTTTCGGTCTGTTGGGAGAGTTCCTGCCAGGAGATAATCTTTTATTGGTGTCATCCACATGTCTGGTTCCACAGTGGTCTCAAGAATCCATTCTACATCCATTTCATTAATGCTTGGATTGGTTAGAGTTTCGACGGGGACCACCCCCAGCGATTGGGCTTCTCTGGAGCTTGCCAACTTAGCCAAAAAGTTTGCCTTGGTGTTTTGTTCCCATGGTATGTGAGTTATAGTGTAGTGTTCGATGTCTCTCAGTTGCTCTTGCACTTTGGACAGATACAAGGCTAGATTTTTGCCGCGCACTTGATACTCTCCTTTCATTTGTCATACGACCAGTTGGGAGTCGCTATATATATATGAACAGACTTTATTTTGAGTTCCTTTACGACCTTCAGCCCTGTGATCAGTGCTTCATATTCCGCCTCGTTATTCGTAGCTGGGAACTCCAGGCGTAGAGCATAGCAAATGGCTCGCCCCTCGGGGGTTTTGAGCACTACTCCTGCGCCCGAACAGAAGTTGTTTGATGCTCCATCGACAAAAAGCTTCCATTGTGTGTCTGCTTATGACTGAACTTCCTCTTTATCATTTCTTATTGTAAATTCAGCAATGAATTCGGCCAACGCTTGCCCATTGATTGCTTTCCTTAGGTGGTAAGTGATATCATATTGACTCAATTCTATGTTCCACTTAAGTAATCGTGCGGACATCTCTGGTCGGTACAAAACTTGTTTTAATGGCTGGTCGGTCAATACCCTAATCGGATGAGCATGGAAATACGGCTGCAATTTTCAGGATGCGATCAAAAGGCAATAAGCTAGCTATTCAAGTTTCGGGTATTTTTTCTCAGCCCTGGTGAATCGCTTGCTAATGTAGTACACAGGTCGTTGGATTCTTGCTTCTTCCCGCACGAGAGCAGCGCTCAATGCATATGGGGAAATTGCTAAGTAAACGAACAAGTCTTCTCCATCGACCAGTTTTGATAAGACTGGTGGAGTTTCCATGTGTCGCAGCAGTTCTTTGAAGGGCGTTCGACAGGCTTCGCTCCATTCAAAGTTTTTCTTCCCTTTCTTTAGAGCGTCGAAGAACGGTATACACTTGTCTGTAGCTTTTGAGATTAATCGACTTAGTGCTGCAACTTTTCCATTCAAACTTTGAAGTTCTCTCCTGTTCTTAGGGGCCTGGACTTCCCTTAACGTTGTTATTTCCTTTGGATTTGCTTCGATGCCCCGCGCGCTTACTATGAATCCCAAGAATTTCCCAGAGGCCACCCCGAAGTGACATTTAAGTGGTTTGAGCTTCATTCCGTATTTGCGGAGTATCTCGAATATTTCAGCGAGATTATCTAGGTGGTTAGCGGCTACTCGAGATTTGACTAACGTATCGTCTATGTAAACTTCCATAGATTTCCCCCATCTGGCGCTTAAACATAGTATTCACTAGTCTTTGAAATGTGGCCCCTACGTTCTTCAGACCAAATGGCATTACTATATAATAGTATAATCCTAAATCAGTGATGAAGCTAGTGTTTTCTTGGTTTGTTTAATGCATCAGGATCTGGTTATAACCCGAGTATGCATCCATAAATGACAACAACTCATGTCCCGCTATTCCATCCACCAGTTGATCGATTCTAGGGAGCGGGAAGCTATCCTTTGGACATGCTCCGTTGAGGTCCGAAAAATAAATACAGGTTTGCCATTTTCCATTAGACTTTTTGACTAGGACCGGATTTGATACCCATTCGGGGTAAGTTCTGTCTCGAATGAAGCCGTTGGCCATCAGTTTATCCACCTCTTCTCTTAATGCCTTGGACCGCTCTGGGCCCAAGCTGTGCCTTTTTTGTTTGACTGGAGTGAATTTGGGGTCAATGTTGAGGGCGTGACAGGCAATTTCAGAGGATACTCCACACATATCGACATGTGTCCAGGCAAATACGTCCAAGTTGGCGCAAAGGAATTTGGTTAATTCCGACCGCATCTTGTTTCCAAGATGCGACCCGATTCTCAGGACCCGCATGGGGTCATCCATACTGATTGGGACAGACACCGTCAGCTCAGCTAGTGCCGCTCGATCCTCCCCTGAGCTCTTCTTCCTAGGGTCCAAAGCCTTGTCGAATCGGCTATGGTCCCTAAGCCAGGGGCGGTTCTGTAGTTGCTATTCAGAGGGTTCACGGATGTGGAGGGCCTTCCCCACATCCTTTCCTGTCTCCTTTCTTCTAGATTCACGTAATTTTATAATATAACACTCTCGAGCAATGCTTTGGTCTACTTTCACAACCTCGATTCCATGCTCGGTTGGGAATTTCATCGCGAGGCACCATTGAGCCAACGCTATCTTGAAGTCGGCTAAAGCGGGCCACCCCAGAAACGCATTGTATGCTGATATTTCATCCACAGTCACAAAAGTTTGAATGAGGGTGACTTGTCGTTCTCCCTCTCCAAGTTCTACAGGTAGGTCAATGGTTCCCACCAGCAGCTTGGGTTCTCCGGTAAACCCTTGAATCTTCGTTTGGCACGCAGATACGCTTTTCTTGCCTATCTTCATCTGATCGAAAGTACGTTTGAAAAGTAAATTAATCGAGCTTCCACTATCAACCTATACTTGTCGGCCTACTGCGAGCCCGATTCCTACTATTACCACCATTGGATCGAGAGTTGGAGCTTCAATTCCTTCGGTGTCTCGATCACAAAATATTATATTGTTGCTCAGCACCTTCTGCTGCTTGACCGGAGTTTCTCCATCCATTATCAAACACGATCCCTTCGGGGCATGCTTTAGTGAGCTTGTGTATCTCTCTATCTCCCACCAACTCCTTTGTGCAGGATGCAGTCCCATAGATATTGTTTCAATAATGAGCCTTTGTTCAGTTCGTTTTGACCCTTGGTCACTAGTTCAGCCTGATTTCCTTGCTCCCTAGTGGTTGAGGGACTATAGCCTGGTTGGGTTTCCATGGCCCTTTTACATATTGTTGAAGCTTGTTGTCGCGGATTAATCCTTTAATGAGGTCCTTAAGGTGGCGGCATTCGTTTGTGTTGTGCCTATGCGTCTCATGGAAGCGGTAGAATTTACCTGAGCGTTTCTGCTATTCTGTTGCCTCCCTTTTGAGGGGTTTCCTATACTCTTCAGTTTCTTATGTGGAGAGATAAATATTTTCCGGAGTATCATTCAGAGGGGTATAGTCCCCCGGTCCAAACTCTATAAACCTTTTGTTGCGACCACCACCATTTTTCTTGTCAGAGTTTTGATTTCCTCTCTTCTGGTTCCCATTCTCCCGCACGTCACATTGGCTATTCCCGGAGTTGCGGGTGTTCTGATTAGCCATCGTGCCATTCTGTTCGGTGTTCGTCTGTTGTGTCCAGCAGCCTTTCTTTCTAGCTCCCACGCCTCTTCCAACCTCAAGTGCTGGCTTGCTTTGCAGTTGAAATCTTTCCTGTTAGTGGGTTGCTTCATCTTGATCCATTACCTGAATTCCATCTTTGGGTGAATAGCGCGGACTAAGGCCATAAAAACCATGTCTTCATTGGGATTGCTCACCTCTGTCACCGCTGTGTTGAATCTGCTCATAAAAAATCTTAATGACTCATTGCACCCTTGAGTCAGTCCGGATAGAGACATGACGTCCTTCGGTTGTGTGGTATGGATTCTGAACTAGTCAAGGAATTTGGTTGCAAGTTGATCAAAGGTAGAAATAGATCTTAGGGGAAGTCTGGTGAACTACATAGATGCAACGCCTTCTAGAAAAATGGGGAAACATCGGCATCACACAGCTTCTGGAGCATTGGCTCCGTCCATATACCAACTATATTTATATAAATAGGGTTTCGGATCCTTTGTTCCATCGTTAGAGGGAATGGTTGGCATAGTGAATTTGTCTAGGTATCTTTCGTTCAAGATCTCATCGGTAAAAGGGGTCCGACTTGGGGCAGAACCCCACTCATCATCCTTTTGATTTTTACTTTCGTCCATTAGCCGCTTGACCATGTCTGCTATATATGCCTCTGATGTCCGGTGGTCCTGAGGGCAGCAGTCAGTCACTGCACCAAGTGTTTTGGCAAACGATCATGGCGTGTGGGTTGATGCCTAGGCTCTCCTATCTTTGGGAGATCCATTCCCACAGGGCCCCATTGGCTTGCATTTGGCCTAACTGGGGCGGTCTGGATGTTTCTAGTGTTATCGGACGCATTGGCATCCTCCTCTACTTGATCGCCCTGCTCTCCGCCTTTTGAATCGGAGAGGTTCACAGCCACGTCCTCCAGTGGGGTTTTGGCCCCTTGATTCAAATTCAAATTTGGCTATCTTGCATCAAGTGGGGTATTCTCATTCTCCTCCAAGTTACACTCGTTGTTACCCTTCTCAATGGCTGCTTTCCGTTTCTTCTATGCAAGTCGGAAATAGAGGAGTTTTCCTGCTCTACGGTAGTAGCTGGTTCAGGGATAGCCCTTGGAGCGGGGTTTGATTGTAGGGTTATCAGTGCATTGAGCTTCTCGATTAGGGCCTTTTGACTATCTTCCATTTTTTGGTTAATTTCTTCAGCCATCTTATTCAACTCCTCCCTGGTGACAATTTCATTCTGACTAGAGAACCTTGGTGCTTGATTCCCTAAGTCAGCGGCGTTTACATCAGCCTATTGGATGCTAACACCTTTCGTGGCTATTGCTACCCCTATGGACCTTCCAGAGGTAGTTCTTTCCTTCCAAGAGCCATTGACTTTTAAAATAGAGAGTTCTTTAAGCAAAGATTGGAGATCTAACTTATGGATCTACGCAATCCAAAGTAGATAGCTAGATCTGAATCCTGGGTTGAAAGTGGAGATCTAACTTCTGGACCTATGCAATCCAAATTAGACATCTAGATCTGGATTCTGGGTTGAAAGTTTCTCAGTGAAAGCACTAAAATGTTGACCCAAAAAATGGACCAACACCGTGGTTTTGTTTTGAAAGCACCAGCCCTGTCTTTATAGAGCAATATCACAGATCACAGATATAGAAACGAAGCAGTAAAAGAAAATAGACAGAAGAATTTTATAGTGGTTCGGCTGTTAACGAAGCCTGCGTCCACTTTATAGTTTTATTATAGATTGATTGTTATTACAAAAGCTATTTGATTACAAGGCTTTGGCTATTTCCTAGTTAGATTGAATCTCTAGAGTTAGAATCCATCGGAGAATCACTGTGTATTCTTTCTAAGATCATTATGAGGGAGGTAGGAAGTGAAGAATAATCCAAATAGAGCTTTAGCAACCAATCCGGGGAGGCCCCCCTTTATGTTGCAGGTAGCAAGCTATTTATAGAGGTCGGAGGGTTTCTGGGCCAGGCCCATCATTATCAACTCTCAACATGGACTACATGTGACCCAGGAGGTTCTAGCTCGTGAAATGAACCAAAACCATGGGTCACTGGTGACCCATGGCTATGGGTCGTTGGCGACCCATAGTCTATGGGTCGCTAGCGATGTTATCCGGGTATTTAACCCAACAGATGCCAACAGAAAACTAGGAAAACTTAAGCTGGCAGGATGATTCAGGAACTAACCAGAGAAGTTACGACTATAGTTTGACAAGGGCCAAGCTATACGGTTAAGGTGACGATTAGAGTCAATGAAGCCAAGAGACCAGCATCCCTACAGCCAAACACGTGTGTGAATGTAAGCAACTAGTGACTTGCCATCAATACATGGCGACAATGATGAATGCCTATGAAAACATCTCCAATTTCGGAATCCAGGATAGTCCTCTGTGGCCAGATCGTCAGCAACCCATACACTTCTTCAAAACCGCAAACAAACGAGTTATGGAAAACAAAGGAAGGAGGTAAAACTTGGCTCATGAAATGAACCAAGTCTATGGGTCGCCAGTGACCTATGGTGTTGGTTCATTTCACGAGCTAGAACCTCCTAAGTCGCCTGTAGTCCATGCTGAGAGCTGATAATGATGGGTCTGGCCCAGAAACCCTCCGACCTCTATAAATAGCTTGCCACTTGCAACATAAAGGGGGGCCTCTCCGGATTGGTTGCTAAAGCTCTGCTGGGATTATTCTTCACTTCCTACCTCCCTCATAACGATCTCAGAAGGAATACACCGTGATTCTCCGGTGGATTCTAACACTAGAGATTCAATCTAACTAGGAAATAGCCAAAGCCTTATAATCAAACAGCTTTTGTAATAGCAATGAATCTATTATGAAACTATATAGTGGATGTAGGCTTCGTTAACAGTTGAACCACTATAAAAATCTTATGTCTATTTTCTTTTACTGCTTCATTTCTATATCTGTGATCTTTGATATTGCTCTGTAAAGACAGGGCTGGTCCTTTCAAAACCAAACCAGGGTGTTGGTCCATTTTTTGGGTTAACAGGTAATCCAGAAGAGGAATAGCTAACGGGTGTTAGAATAATTTTGATTATATTGTCTGGTATGCCCGAGTCAGCCAAAGGTTAAAATTTATCCAAATAAAACTTATGTGCTTGAATAGATAGTTTATTATTACCTGATATTTATGTATGTTTACATAATGATGCTTTACAGTGTTTAATCATTTTTGATTGTAGGAAAAAAGTTTTGTAAAGATATGTTTTAAAAGGATGTTAGTGAGCGGAAACCCGTTCCGCTAAGCGGTGTGGTCTCACTTAACATATTAAACCGGGATGTATAATATTATTGACACTAGGCATTATGTCTGACTCAAAGTTTATGTTTTCCCCTTAAACTCTCAGGTGCTCAAAATTAATTTGAGTAGGTTGAGGGGTTAAGGTCTTTTTCAGGTTTAGTAGGATGACGAATAAGGCTACTGGAGGCATGCTGGAGGCAAACGGATAGCTATTTAGGAGTTGTAGTTTTATGTTTTGTTGTATTTCCGCTGTGTTATGTATTAAGTCTATTATGACTCTATGACTCTGATCATCCAAGGGGGTATCTTTGTATACCGCTCTTGGCATATTTGTAATAAGTATATTTTATTTGTGCCTGGGAACGTATTGGGATTATGTAAGTTGAATATGGAACATCTGTTTTAAATGTAATGAAGTAAAAGTTGTTTGAAATCTGTGTTTTGTTTCATATTCAAGTGCTTCTGATATTATAGATACCATTAACATAGCCGTATTTAGTAGCCGGAAGCTAATACTATAGATGACTGCAGCATCTGTAGCGCTTAGTTTTGGGCCTCTAGATAGGGGATGTTACACCTAAGTAGTTATCATATGCTTCCCTCCTTATCAACGTTGACAATCATCGATGCAACTTTGTATTAGGCTCGATGATGATAAAAGCGGCATGGCATTATCGTAAGTTTTATGAAAACTGATTTACTACAAGTAAAAGCAATTTCTTTTTACCAAATCTTAATTCTTGTCCAATTTGTATTGGGTATTACATACTTTACCCAATTCTTTTCTGAAAATTTGTCGCACATCAGTTTTACATTTCCAAAACATTTTCCAAATTAATTAATTAATTGCTTTAATTAATTAATAATATAAATGCTTTTCTAGCATATTAAATTCATAATAATTCATAATCACATAGGAAAAATCCCCAAAAACCACAGAAATTCTAAAATAGTTTATTCTTCACTATAACCAAATTTTGGGTCAAATTCTTTATTTAATTATTCTAAAAAATTAAAATTCGAATACACATCATTTCCTCCTTAGGAAATTCGTAAAATATTTATTTAAATTCAAAAAATTATGAAATTAAAGCCCCACCTCCAAATTAATGTTTTACATTACATATTTAAAAATCAAATCGATTAGAGACTAAAAACTTAGGTTTTACCTTAAAACTCTTTCAAACAATTCCATAAAAGAATCCCATAAATCACTATGCTATCCAAACAATGATTAGACAACCATATCTTGGCAAAAACAATCAAAATAATTCGGATGCTACCCATAGCCGAATTCAAGAACAAAAATAGAAATGGTTCATAGATTATTCACCTTAGATTTAATGTTGGAGTTAAGATTTGATGTTGCTCTAATTTCCTTAAGCTCTTTCTCTTTTGAATCCCTTTGATTTCATGATTTCTCCCATAGGTTATGACCGACCTCTCTCTTTTCTTTGATTGTTTTTGTGTGAGTAAAATGAGAATGATATGAGGGGTAGAGGGTAAAAGGATTAAAAGATGGATCTACTTATTTTGCCCCTCTCATATATTCTCTTATGTGTTAAGTTTTTCAAAACAATCTTATTACTTAATTTATTAAGGCACAACCTTGTTAATAACCAAGCTTCATTCTCCTTAGCCATTTATATTATTCTATTTAATCTATCCAATTCAACATCCTGAATAATGTTAAACTAAAATTAGGGGTGGTAACTTGGAAATGGAGGAAAGTGGTGGATTAATTTTCGGCCAGAGGTAAAGGAGTTGGAGGCTTCAAAAGCTGGAAAAAGAATGAGGGTTATGATCTATTTATAGAGGAGAGAATAGAGAGATAAATTAGGATCCGGATCCACTATTCTCTCTTATCCATTCTTTCCCTTTATCTATCAAGACCGTAGCCTATTCTACATGCCATAAGCATGCCATGCCTGGTCATATTATGACCAAAACACACCAACCTCCATATAGGCTTCAAAACCATTTAAAGCCCAAATAAATTATATTATATTTAAATCTAAATTAAACGTGCATCGATATCGAATATTGATTAATATATTTATAACTACTACAAAAATATTTATTAATATTTGTTGATTAAATCAAAATAAAATTTTATAACTAATATTTAATTAATATTAATTAATTTATAACAATTAAAAATTTATAAAATCATGTGGTCAAAGAGTATTCGATGATTTGGTTGTGCGACTCTTTAGGTGTAAAATTGATCAGCGATTAATATCGAACTATTCGAATATTAACATTCACACATCACTTAGTAGGTGGTGTGATAAATTACATAATTACCCCTAGGGCATACTCTTAATTCTACCAAAACCCACATGATACTCATTCTCTACATAATATATCACAAATATCTACTGAGGGTGTGTAGAACTTGATATCTATTAAACCAATTTTACAATTATTTTGGTGATGCTGGAAAATTTACAGAGGAAAAAACAGAGCGCAACAATATTCTTTGTAGCTTTAGGGTTTGCTTCTCCTCCCCGTGCCATAATTTCTTCTTAGATCCCTTAATAAATGCAACATTCACATTAATATTTGTAAATGATGCATTATTCTTGTAACGATCCCAAAATTTTGAACTATTTAAATTAATAATTGATTTAAATTTTGATTTAAATTGTGAATGTGTTCGAATTGATCAAGTTTAAAATGAGAGACATATTTGAATTTAAAAATTTGAGCTAGGGTTAAGTAGACTTTGAAATTAATACTGCCCACATTTTATTTGATGTAGTGATTTGGTAAACCCGGCCCTTATTCGTATTCATCTATAAACCCTATACCCGTTCCCCTTTTTCTCATTCGTAACCCTAAGAAAAAATCAATCGAAGAAAATAAAAATGGCGGCGATTCTTCGACGATCGATTCTCTGGCAATTTTAGGAATTAGGGCTTCGAGACCTTCGTATTGGCGTCGCTGGAAAGGGCTTCTTCGCGTTCGTCTTCCTCTTCGTTCGTCCCCCGTTCTTCAATCAAATTAGGGCTTCGCCGATCAATCTTCGTTCATCTTCCATCCTTTGTTCGCAACCGCTTCGCGACCGTTTCAGATTTAAAGGTGAGAAATTTTAAATTCTCACATCTAATTTAAACTCATAAGTATGCGATTTTGTGAATAAATTTACAAAGCTTTGATTTTGTGATGATTTTCTCTGTTGGCTCGACTCCAGTTAGCTTGACCATTTCCGTTCATCCTTGTAGCATGAATTCAGTAATTTGATTTGCCATGAAATGGTGATAAATTTGTTCATCTGAGTTGTCACTGTCTCGCCCTCTGTTCTTTGCTTGCATATTGATTCATTTGCTAGTTGGTTCAGTCTGTTGGTCGAGTTGCCTATATGTGCTTATTTTTGAACATGTTACATTTGTCTCTGATTGTTATGGCATTCATGTATAAGCTGTAGATTGATTGTGTTCATATTGTTACCATTTGACTTCAACCTGATAACACTTCACCTGTCCAGTCATCGCTATTTGGTTTGCATATTTGGTCGTCTGCATTTTTAATGTTTTTATTGCGTGAACTTTGGTCTGCTGATCATGTTCCCACTCGATTACTTGTGGTAGTTCGACTTGCTCGACTTCATATGTCTGGCTTTGGTCATTGTTGTAGTTGCACTGCAGTTTCACTGTGTGCGATATTGAGTTGCATATCTGAACTCGATTCACTTGAACTTTTGTGCAGTCTGGTCTGTAGTGCCTCTTAAGTTCTTTGGTTGGCTGCATTTGTTTGAGTCAGTGGAATTTGCATTCATATTTTCCACTGTTTTGCTCAAGTCTGCATTATATTGTACCTGTGACATTTTCAAAATAGATGAATTTGATTTTCTCTTTATTTCCTGTTTCGTAAGTTCTAAAGTATGCCTCTTTTTCTTTTTTCCCCGATTCGTGATTTTTCCAACTAAGAAAAGAAAAAAAAATCTATGTTACATGTAATAATAAATGCTGTTCTGTTATATAAAGGCATATACCCACCTCTGTTATGTTACACTTGCATCTAATTTATATGCTTTGATGTTATGGTTGAAATTTGAATTATGATTGTTTCAAAATGCCTGCATGTATTTACTTTAAATGATTAAATGATTTGCATTTAAATTGAAGATGTAGATGGTAAGAAGAGTTTTAAAGAGTTAAGTTAAATCTAGAATGAGTCTAAAAGCTGTATTTACATTTTGAAATTTGGAAGTAATTTCTTAATTGATTTGAATTTAAATTGAACTGTAAATTAAATTATTTTAGAACTTATTTTATAAAGTAGATGTTTCTTTTAACATATTAGATAAAGGTTTTGAATTGTTTTAAAATCTTGTTTAAGTTAAATTTGTATCTTAAGTTAAAAAATGAAGTTTGAATGGAATTTAAAGTAAATTTGAAAACAAATTTGTTTTCCATTTTCAAATTCGTATATGTTTGCTTGTTCAACCTTGATGTTGTTTCTTTGAACTTGCATCACTGCATCTTCTTCTACATGTAGCCACTGCTCCACTTTGTATTTCATCTGTTGTTATCTTCAGTTGCATCTATTTGTAGTCCAGTCTGGTTTTTGATTTCATTGGTGCTTGAGTTATTTATACATGTTGCTTCTGGTATCTTCACTTGAGTTGCTTGTATATGTATACAATTGTTCACTGTTTGTAGTCTCTGTTCATGTAGTCTGCACATGCATTCATGTTGATTTTGTATTTGTTTTTGTGTCACTGCATGCTTGTCGAGGCTTTGATGGTTCCAGTTTCATTTGTTATGTTGGTGGCATTTGTTGCTTGCCAGCCTTTGATATTTGCCTGTCCACTGTTTTACTTGGTCATTTGATATCTTTACTTTGGTATCTTCACTTGAGTCATTCTTGTTATACTTCGACTTGCATTCCTGGTTGTTTCAGTGGATTCACTGATCATCTTTCTTTGATCATATCTGGTTCATGTTATATATATATATTTTGCACATTTGTTACTGTCACTTTGAATTTACTTGCTTTGATGCTGCTGTTTATTTGAGTTTAAAGTGTTGTCCCATTCACTATCATCAGTTGCATTACATAGTTGCCAGTTGCATTGTATTCATATCGTAATTGAACCAGTCTTGTTGTACTTGAGTATAGCACCTGTAGTGTATAACTTCAATTGAGTCTGCACTTGCTTGATCAGTTTCATTCATCCTTGTTTATTTTTGTTGCCTTCACCCAAATTTCCATGCGATGGCTGCAGTTATTGTTGCAGTTTGCCCTTGAATTCAAAGTGGGGCTGCAGTTCATTTTTATAAAGAATTTTGCACTTGATGAAATGTGCAGTAATGAGTTGTTTGGAAACTTGTTCTTGAGTTTGCTTGGGTATTGAACTGTTTCTTGCCTCTTTGATACTTGCAGTTTACTGACTTGACCTCTGCAGCTTTGATTGCTGTTAGTATTCACTAGAGTTGGCGTGGCAGTGCACATGTATGTGTGTGTGCACTGCAGCCACCCAAAAAAGATCGACAGTTTTGAATTGATATTTCTTTTGCGTCGTGATGCATTGATCTTTTATGCTGTATTGGCGAGGCCGTACACGCGTGCGTGTACGGCAGCCAATCGAATTTTGATGGTTTTAAAGTGACAATTTCAATTGTTTTGAATTGATTTAGTCAATTGATAAATTGTTTATCTATCTCTGTTGATGTTTTAAATCTGCTGATTTATTGTTTAACACTGTTTAGTGTTAAAAAATTTCGTTATCCGATTTCTTTGTTAAAAGGATTGGATAGACGGGAATTATTGTGACTGTCGTCTATTTAAATTATTATTGTCTATATGCACTCATAAACTTGTTTGAATTAGACTGACCTGTGTATTATTTTCTTTTGAATATAATACTCGGGTCAGACCGAGTATTTTACAGCTTGAAGATTTTCGAGCAGCGAAGTTAGAGAGAGAGTAAAGAATCACTTAAGTTTCAAGAAAATTGTATTTTAAGATATTCCGCTGTATCATTATCAAATTGTATAAACTCTGATGTATTCAAAAAAGATTTATAGTAATGAAATAAAGATTCATTTGTTTTAATTCATTGTTATTATTCTGTGTTTCTGTGGCTGATTCTGTTTAAACGTCATAAACTAAATAACAATTCGTCTTTTTGAACGTTTCTAGTTGGTTTAATTTCCGACTGGAGGCGGTCAGAAGGGGAATGTTACAATTCTTGAACATTTATTGTGATAATTATTTATTTTACATTGAGAATGAACTTTAATAAGCAGTCATGATAAATCTTGGTGTTTTAATGTAATAATAAGATACATTGCATGCATAGTGATCATAAAAACAATTTAGTGCTCTAGGGGTGTTGGGTTTTATCATAAAATATTAATATTTACTTGAAAATAATAATAATAAATTAAAATAACTAAAAACATTCCAAACAAACAATCATTTCTTCTTCGTAACACAAAAAATATATTTTAAAACTTTCTTTAGTAGAACACCCGATTAGCAAATTTCTTAAGTTTAAAAATAACGCACTTGTCCACGTGTGTAGTAAAGTTGGTCAGAGCTGTCTAGCGATCATGGAAAAAAGTTGCTTGAGGTCGTGGTTCAAGTCCTCACTAGTTGCGTCTTGTAACCCTTAAAACGTGGAGCGGTTACGAAACACCCCACACCTCTTAATATTCCCAAAAAGGGCACACCAAAGGATGTAGTGTGTTATAGGTATAGCTAAAGCATCATAGAGACTAAGATTCACAAGACAAATAAGTAAGTACAGTAGAAACATTTAAATAATAACTTATCATTCAAAATTAAACTTCATCTCAAAATAAGTCATAAAAACATAACATATCTCAAAAACTCAAAATGTCTCATGTCTCACGAAAATACATCTCGGTCTCATAAAATCAGAGTATAAAGATAACAATAATAATAATCCCTCTCACAAGTGCAATAAGCCAAATGAAAAAGAAGAAAAGCAGAAGAATACATCTAAAATGAGAAAACTCCGAGAATGAATCTCCAAGCAACCTGAATCAACTATCCTCAATTCTGCTAGCCTATTGGGGAAAAGGGGAGAGATAGAGGAGTGGGTCAGACAATAAGTCAGGTGAGTGAAAGTAATTACTAGCATTTCTAAGCAAGATAAAGATAATAGACTAAACAATAGTTCTAGCTTGAAAGGAAAATACAGAAAAGATAAAACTCGGATGAAATACTATTTCTGATTATGTTTGACTATTTGCTTTGGTTGTTTGATTGTTTTGCACTTGTCTTAAACTACTGTGATTAAGCTGGAATCCCAATCCTATCTAAACTTCTAACTTGATTAGGCTGAAATCCTAACCCTACCCATTGATCGGCCTTTCTTATCTCTGTTGTGCCACTGTGAACCAATCCTGTTGGTTACAGCAAAAGACACCTCTTTAGCACTTAGGATGCAATAGCGAATTATTTACCCGAATCGATGCCGCATGCTTGTTCATTGCCGGTATACTCTAACTGTCGCCCCCTATTTGACCCTTTATTTACCCTAATCAGCATAAACATGCCCAGCCTCACCTATGTGCGAGACCATCTGTCCTTGACTTGAAAGGGAATGCTGCCGGTACTGGTCCTAACAAACAAATCTTCTAGCTTTGCGCCCCTTGCCCAAATCCCCATATTTGAGCCTCTATCTATTGGCCACTTATTTACCCTAATTAGCATAAGCGTGTCACAGCCTCACCTACGTGTGAAACCATCAGTCCTACACCTGAAAGGGAATGCTGCCAGTACGGGTCCTACTTTTATATTTGCTTATTAACTTAATCGAAGATCTAAGTTTTAAAATAAGCCTCTTTTGTTATCTCTTCTTTCTAATTATAACCTACGTGTTCTAATTGTTGTTGCAACTGTTACTCTTCTATTTTCTCTTTTTAGTTATAACCACTTGTTATAATTATGCTTGCAAATATCTTAAATTTGCCTATTTCAGTCCATCTCTATTTTATTTCAGTTTTTCTCATTTTCATCTGATTTCTGTAAATTTATTGTCATTCTATTTTAATCTATATTTGCGAATTCTTCTCTTTTTAATATTTTATTGGCGTAAAAAGGATTAAATCTCTAAAAAAAAGAAACTAACATTTACAGGCTAAATTCCAACTTAAAATAAATGTAAAAAAAACTATAAATAACTGCAGTTAACTGTAAATAACTGAATAAAATAGCTGAATAAAAATAGACTAAAAAGAACTTCTGAAATTTACTTAAAAACTGACTGTAAATAAACTTACATAAAAACTGTCTCAAAATTGTAGATAAACTACAACTATTGAGAACCCTATTATTTTAAATTGCTTACAAATCTAAAATTATTACAAAACACTCACCTGTGGTCCTTAGCTCCATTCCTAGACCTTCCTGGATCCACTTCTAGGGCGTAGAATATTTTTATCAAAAAGATTTCCTCCCTAGAAAAAATTTCTATTTAGGGTTCAGCCTAAGGCAATGAACCCAATTGGGAGAAAATCTAAATGAGAAAAATAGCTAGGCCTAGGGTTCTATTTATAATGTGGCTTAGGGATCTCAGGCCGTTGATTTGAAGATTAAATCTGGTGCAACCACGTCATAGGCTCACTTGGAACCGTCGAATGTAGCTACGAATGAACAGGATTAACCAAAAATAAAATTTTAAGGTGTTCGGCTCGTACTTGGACGAAATAGCGTCCAGGAAATAAGGCGGGTAGACCTAAGTTTATTGGGGGTCGACCTATAGGTCGACCTGACCAAAACAAGGGTCGACCACTAAGGGTCTTGTTATATTATTATTTTTTCGCTTTTGTTTATTTAATTCTGATTTCTTGTTTCTCTCATAACTTCTTCATGCTGACTCGGATTTTGACAAGTTATATATGGAAATTGCTTAGAAATTTACCACAGACCCAATGGTGCAACTTCTGTGGCTCGATTCTGACGATTTCACAAACTTATTTTATTGTTTAATTAATTCGTTAATTAATTATTATAGCTCAAATTTTGGGTTGTTACATTCTCCCCTCCTTAAAGGATTTCGTCCCCGAAATCTCCAAGAACAGAAGAATGAAATAAATATTTTCATCCAAATTCCACAACCACATATTCAACCATCATCCATTACATCCATTGTCCTTAAGCTTTCTAATGCAATTTATGATATATGCAATAGTGTAGTTTCAATGTCCTTAACTAATGCAAAAGATTAGGCGGTCTACTGATTCACTCGACCTCCTTTTTATGCGCTCATATTCGTGCCATGTATCCAAATGAATGCAAATTTCCTAATGACAACTGATAGTTCTATATGCATGCTACAATCATCATCCAAATGCAATAATCATATGATAATCACCCATTCATAGCAACCATGAAATAAAAATGCAAGTGCACACACATCCATATGCATATGCTTTAGTGACCTAGTTAGGCCGATCTCTAAGAGATAATAGTACCTAGTGTGTGTGTGTATGCGTCCATTAGCATCCACTCGCAAACACTTGCAACCACTTGTGTCCAACATACATAACATGTTATAGTAACATGTTTACTTTCAATACTATCATACATAGGTTAAATCCTAAGATCTAGCCTCCCAAGGGATACTAAAGGAAAGAACCTATTCAAAACTAAAGATGGAAATAGGAAATTCAAGATGTACCATCAAAAAGATGCGGATAAGAGGTACGTATTTTCTCCTCAGCCTCCCACGTAGCGCCCTTAATAGTATCTCCCCACTGCACCTTAACCAAAGGGACCTCCTTATTCTTAAGCTTCTTGATATCATGCCCAACGATCTTGGTAGGAATGTGACAAACCGATGCTTCTCTCTCCACTTCAACTTCCTCAAGTAGGTTAGGTTCCACTACCTCTGCTGAATCATGTAAGAACTTTCTCAAGTGCGAAACATGAAAAACATCATGAACTCCTGCGAGCCTCTCCGATAGCTTTATCTGATACGCCATCTTCCCTACCCTTTCCACAATGGGGAACGGTCCTACGAATTTGGGAGCAAGTTTCCCACTTGATCCAAACCTCACTACCTTTCTTAGCGGAGACATCTTAATGAAAACCAAACCTCCTACCTTGAACTCAATATCTCTTCTCTGCTTACCTGCATAGGATTTCTGTCTATCTTGGGTCGTCTTCATTCTTCTTCTAATCAAATCAATCTTTTTCGAAGTCTCTCTAACCATGTCGGGACCAAGTAGCAATCTTTCTGTAGACTCCAACCAACATTAAGGCGACTTGCAAGGTCTTCCATACCGGGCTTCAAAAGGAGCCATCCCAATGCTAGCTTGAAAACTATTGTTATAAGCGAATTCCACTAAAAGAAGGTGCTCCTCATAAGTCCCTCCAAAATCAAGAATGCACATCCTCAATAAATCCTCAAGAACTCTATTAACTCTCTCTGTTTGGCCATCCATTTGAGGGTGATAGGCCGTACTCAATCTAAGCTGTGTCCCTAAAGCCTCTTGCAAGCTTCTCCAACACTCGCTAGTAAAGATAGGGTCTCTGTCGCTCACTATGCTAGAGGGAACTCCATAAAGTTGGACTGTCTCACGATCGTATATGGATGCCAAATAAGGTGCTATCCTCTTACTCTTGGCCGGAATGAAGTGGGCGCTCATAGTTAAACGATCTACTATCAACCAAATACTGGTATTCCCCTTCCTAGATCGGGGTAGACCACCTATGAAGTCCATCGAAACACTATCCCACTTCCATTCGGGTACATCCAATGGTTGAAGCAAACCGCCAGGCCTCTACTGCTCCGCCTTAACCCTTTGGCACACAAGACACTTAGCCACAGACTCTGCTACATCCTTCTTCATGCCACTCTAATAAAACACTCTCTTCATGTTCCTATACATCTTATCCCCGCCCGGATGAATAGTCATCCGAGAATGGTGTGCCACTGCTAGAACTGCTCTCATCAAATCACCAGTGCGGGGGACACAAAGTTTTCCATCTTTCCCTAGCCACCCTTTACTATCGATGGAATAGCGTTGGAGATGTATAGAGACCTCTCCTCGGCTAATCCTATCTAAAATATCCACAAGCTCTGAATCCACTCGCTGCCTTGAGCCAATCTGATCTATGAGGGTAGGCTTAACCTCGAGTGCTGCCATTAATCTAGGAGTAATGTCCGTAGAGGGTTTAAAATCAAAGTTGGAAATAAACTCTAGGCTTTTCCACTCCACGAACATTGGACTAAGGGTTGCTCTCTTCCTACTTAATGCATTTGCAACCATGTTCCCTTTACCAGGGGTGTAAGCCATCTCAAAGTCATATGATACCAGAAACTCCATCCAACACTGCTGCCTCAAGTTTAAATTCTTTTGTGAGAACAGGTACTTCAATGATTTATGGTCAGTAAAAAGCTTGAACCTCTCTCCTAGCAGGTAATGCCTCAAAAGACTTGTGCACGAAAACAATAGCAGCCAACTCCAAATCATGGGTGGTGTAGTTCTTCTCATGAGTTCTTAACTGTCTACTCATATAGCATACTACCCTCCCCTCCTGCATCAATACTGCCCCAAGGCCAGTCCTACATGCATTAGTGTATACTGTAAAAGTCTTAGCTCCGTTGGGTAAAACTAACATGGGTGCACTAGTAAGGGCTCTCTTTAGCATCATGAAGGAATCCTCATAATCCAAGTCCCACACGAATACCGCATTCTTCTTAGTGAGGCGAGTAAGCGGTGCTAAAATCTTAGCAAAATCTTTGATAAACTTCCTATAATAACCAGCTAAACTTAGGAAGCTTCTAACTTAGGTAGCGTTCTTGGGGGCTTTCCAATCCTGTACTGCTACTATCTTAGCGGGGTCTACAGCTAATCCCTCTCTTGAGACTACATGCCCCAAGAAACGCACCTCCTCACGCCAAAAGTGAGACTTCTAGAATTTTGCTTTCAACTGATGAACATGAAGTGTGCGAAGAACCTCCTCAAGATGAATAGCATGCTCTTCCATACTCTTGGAAAACAACAGAATGTCATCCACAAACAATACAACGAACTTATTTAGGACATCTCGAAAAACATGGCTCATTAGATCTACAAAATAGGCTGGGGCATTGGTCAGCCCAAACGGCATAACCAACCACTCAAAGAATCCATCGGGTGTCCTAAATGATGTCTTATTGATGCTATCGTCAGCGACCCTAAGCTAATGAAATCCAGTGGCTAAGTCAAGCTGAGAAAATACTGAAGAGCCAACTAACTGATCGAAAAGATCGTCTATCCTAGGAAGTGGGTAACGGTTCTTCTTCATGAGCTTATTCAACTCTATATAGTCTATGCAAAGTCGAAGGGAACCATCCGCCTTTGTAGCGAAGATGACTGGTGCCCCCCACTCAGATATGCTCCGTCTGATGAAGCCTTTCTCTAGTAGCTTACCGATCTGCTTACTTAACTCCTTCCTCTCCCTAGGAGCCATATGTCTCATGGGCAATGCCACTGGCTTAGAATTGTCATTCAGATAGATCCTAAAGTCGATCTCTCTCTTATGGGGTAGCCCCCTAACCTCCTCAAAAACGTCTAGGAAATCTCTAACAACTAGAACTGAATCCAACTCTCCTAGTGATAAATCAAGGGAATAAAGGAAGCTCAACATGAGTGACCCTTGTGGGTTGCAAGAAACCTCGAGAGTCCGTCCACTACATGTCTCTAGTCTAACGACTCTCCTTTCGCAGTCCAATATCGCACCATAAGTGGATAACCATTCCATCCCCAAAATCATCCCATATCCCGAAAATCCCAGTACATAGGCGCCACAATCAAACTATACGCCTAGTATAAAAATTTTCAAACCCTTGCAAATCATGGATAAATATGTCGATTCTCCTATGGGGTTTGAAACAACTATAGGGTCTACAACTAGAGAAATATCTAAGTGCAAACAATCAACCAAATAACTAGAAATGAAAGAATGCGATGCTCTGGAGTCAAAAGGAGTTCAAATATGAAAATCTGAAATAGAGATGAAACCTTCTACAGAGACTTTCCTACCTCAATCTGGTTCACTACTAAAAGGTGCTGCATCCAAAGCCTGTACTTGTGCCGTAGGTGCGCCTGCTCTCTGCCCCGTCTTCTGAGGGCAAGCTCTACTAAGGTGTCCAGGCTGCCCATAGTTGTAACATATCCCCTTCATTGTGTCCTTCTTATAGTCCTTTGTGAAATCCCCAACCAATCCACAATTATGACATTCTCACCCTTCTTGATCTGTCCCTTTTGAGGTCCTCCTCCTTTCTTCTTGTCTTTATCCTTCTTATTCTTCCACCACTGCTTCTTAGAGTTTTCTGATTTAGGAACCTCCTTAACCTCTTCTTTCTTACCAACATCTGATATGAGAGCCATTTCCACAAGTGATTCATACGTCGCTCCCATAGGTACATGTATCAATGCCAACCCTTGGAGGGGCTGGTTCAAACTTTTAGCAAACTTGGTGGCCTTCTTATGCGGTGTATTAACAAGCTCCATCCCGAACCGCGATAACTTATTAAACTGATTTATAAACTCTTTCACCGAAAGACTCCCCTTCTTCAAACTAATGAACTTCTCCATCTGCATGCCTTTCTCGGCTTACGACAAGAACTTTCTCTCAAACCTTTCCCGATATACAACCCAACAAATGTCTCTACCCTCCATTTCTACAATCTTCCACCAGTAAAAAGCCTCTCCCTTCAGCTGCCAAGATGCAAGCTGAACCCTCTGCTGGTCCTCAAACCCTAACAACCCAAATATCCGCTTCGTATTCCTCAACCAAGCTCGTGCCTCTTTGAAATCCTCCGTGCTAGAAAATGTATTGCCAACTAGAGTAGCGAAATCCTTGCATTTCTTAGAAAAATTGGTTGCTGCATGTGGATTAACGGGACTTCCACCCGCTGGTGCTGCATTGGGCGCTTGCCCTTGCACCTCTCGTGCCATAGCTTGGAGGTATCTACAGAACCATCCAGGGACTTGGACACCCTCCGGAAGATTTGGTGCGTCAGCCATTTTATGCAAAGAAAAGCAAAATTTAGGCTCGAAAGAATCGAAAGAAGATTGAAATGACTTTGAGGGGATTTTTATAAAAAACTCTTTTATACTTGAAAACTATTTCTATAATAAGAGTTTCTTTCTGAAAAATACTTTTAGTTTGAAGATATGTTACCTTTTAAAAATACTTTACTTTTAAAACAAGTCTACAGAAATCATGTAAATAAGATTCACAGAGACTAAGATTCACAAGACAAATAAGTAAGAACAGTAGAAACATTTAAATAATAACTTATCATTCAAAATTAAACTTCATCTCAAATAAGTCATAAAAACATAACATATCTCAAAAACTCAAAATGTCTCATGTCTCACGAAAATACATCTCGGTCTCATAAAATCAGAGTATAAAGATAACAATAATAATAATCCCTCTCACAAGTGCAATAAGCCAAATGAAAAAGAAGAAAAGCAGAAGAATAGATCTAAAATGAGAAAACTTCGAGAATGAATCTCCAAGCAACCTGAATCAACTATCCTCAATTCTGCTTGGCTATTGGGGAAAAGGGGAGAGATAGAGGAGTGGGTCAGACAATAAGTCAGGTGAGTGAAAGTAATTACTAGCATTTCTAAGCAAGATAAAGATAATAGACAAAACAATAGTTCTAGCCTGAAAGGAAAATACAGAAAAGATAAAACTCGGATGAAATACTGTTTTTGATTCTGTTTGACTGTTTGCTTTGATTGTTTGATTGTTTTGCACTTGTCTTAAACTACTGTGATTAGGCTGAAATCCTAATCCTATCTCAGCTGCTAACTGGATTAGGCTGAAATCCTAATCCTACCCATTGATCGGCCTTTCCAATCTCTGTTGTGCCACTGTGAACCAATCCTGTTGGTCACAACAAAAGACACCTCTTTAGCGCTTAGGACGCGGTAGTGAATTATTTACCCTAATCGATGTCGCACGCTCGGTCATCGCCGGTACACACTAACTGTCGCCCCCTATTTGACCCTTTATTTACCCTAATCAGCATAAGCATGCCCAACCTCGCCTACGTGTGAGACTATCAGTCCTCGACCTGAAAGGGAATGCTACCGGTACTGGTCCTAACAAACAAATCTTCTAGCTTTGTGCCCCTTGCCCAAATCCCCAGATTTGAACCTCTATTTATTGGCCACTTATTTACCCTAATCAGCATAAGCGTGTCCTAGCCTCACCTACGTGTGAAACCATCAATCCTAGACCTGAAAAGGAATGCTGCCGGTACGGGCCCTACTTCTATATTTTCTAATTAACTTAATCCATGATCTAAGTTTTAAAATAAGCCTCTTCTGTTATCTTTTCTTTCTAATTATAACCTACGTGTTACAATTGTTCTTGCAACTGTTACTCTTCTATTTTCTCTTTTTAGTTATAACCACTTGTTATAATTATGCTTGCTAATACCTTAAATTTGCCTATTTCAGCCCATCTCTATTTTATTTCAGTTTTTCTCATTTTACATCTGATTTCTATAAATTTAGTGTTATTCTAATTTAATCCATATTTGTGAATTCTTCTCTTTTTAATATTTTATTCCCGTCAAAAAGGATTAAATCTCTAAAAAAAGAAACTAACATTTACAGGCTAAATTCAACTTAAAACATATGTAAATAATTGTAATAACTGCAATTAACTGTAAATAACTGAATAAAATAGCTGAATAAAAATAGACTGAAAAGAACTTCTGAAATTTACTTTAAAACTGACTGTAAATAAACTTACATAAAAACTTTCTCAAAATTGTAGAAAAACTACAACTATTGAAAACCCTATTATTTTAAATTCCTTACAAATCTAAAATAATTACAAAACACTCACCTATGGTCCTAGATCTATTCTTGGGCCTTCCTGGATCCACTTGTAGGGCGTAGAATATTTTTATCAAAAAGATTTCCTCCCTAGAAATTTTTTCTATTTAGGGTTCAGCCTCTGGCAATGAACCCAATTGGGAGAAAATCTGAATGAGAAAAATAGCTAGGTCTAGGGTTCTATTTATGTTGTGGCTTAGGGATCTCAGGCCATTGGATTTGAAGATTAAATATGGTGCAACCACGTCATAGGCTCACTAGGAACCATCAGATGCAGCTACGAACGCACAGGATTAACCAAAAATCAAATTTAAAGGTGTTCGGCTCGTACCTAGACGAAATAGCGTCCAGGAAATAAGGCGGGTCGACCTAAGTTTATTGGGGGTCGACCTATAGGTCGATCTGACCAAAACAAGGGTCGACCCCTAAGGGTCTTTTTATATTATTTTTTTCATTATTTAATTCTGATTTCTTGTTTCTCTCATAACTTCTCCATACTGACTCGGATTTTGACGAGTTATATATGGAAATTGCTTAGAAAATTACCACGGAGCCAATGGTGCAACTTTTTTGGCTGTATTTTGATGATTTTACAAACTTATTTTATTGTTTAATTAATTAATTAATTAATTATAGCTCAAATTTTGGTTTGTTACAGGTTATCCCTCGAAAAAGCGAGAATGTTTGGGGACTGATATTTTGTGTTGGACTGACTAAAAAAGAGGATCGGTTGCGGTGGACCATTTGAATTTTCAAGCTTAATCTTAGGAGTAGGGTTTCAAAAGGGAAAAAAAGTTAATGCACTTGAGTAGTTTATTAGACTGACATCCAAAAGTTCATAACAAAAACAAGATTAACAATGATTCATTAGATCGGTCCATGATTCCTATCCATGATCAAAACATAAAACTTTTAATCTTCATCACTAAATCAAACAAAAGCAAAGATTAAGTACACCTTCAAATAATGAGTATCAACTCGTAGGAAAACTAGACCTCTAATCTTGCATAAATAATTAATTCAAAACAACTCTTCTCTGCACAAAGGACATGAAGTTTTGCCGTCAAACCAGCGAGCAATACACCTGACATGAACACATGATTGCAGGGCAATCTCATCCCTTGAAAACACCTCGTTTGTACAATGTCCAAACACACAGAACAATCATAGCGTTCCAATTCACCACCGCTATCTTTTCCAAAGCCTTCACCATCCATCTCCTTCACTATACCCATCGCCTCATCATCCTTTACAACTCTCTCAATACATGCTTAAGTGTTAACGCATATATTACCCTTAGCAGAATCTAAAAGTTCCCTAATAAACCAATCAATCTGGGTTTCAAAGAACTCCATATGTTCCTTTTGACAGTATAGCCGTCGATCTGAATTTTCAAAGGGCAAAATTGAGAAGCCTTGATGATGTAGCCACGGACAAGAGGCTTATCAATAAATGGACAATCATAGCTGTAAATGATGCACCTTTCTGAAGCGGTCTACACCATTTTGGTCTGGTCTTTGAGCGTGAAATTAATGGATATGAAAGGGTCTTTAGACTTTGGTGAAAGCTTGGCCTCCAAATTAATATTGCATTCCTTATCGATTCTGGTGATAACTTTGTTTTCTGGAAACATTTGATGAGGTAGCGGGTAGAGAAACTTGATATTTGAAGGGTAGAGAGGACGTTGCGAGAGATTAGTCCATGAGGGAGATAGGGAATTTTGATCAGTGCCGCCATTGTTACTTCCAGATGAAGTTTTCAATCGAGGTGTAATGTGATGAGATGTAGACGAGTAGAGATATTTATAGATTTCTTTTTTTCCCTAAGGAGACTCATTTGTGTATTCATGTGAAGTCTATACTTAGGAGGAACGATGCTTTTCATATAACGCTGATACCTATAACCTGTTACAGCTAGACCCGTCAAACGGGTCGGGTCGGGTCATAAATGGGTCGGATAGAATTTGCCCCGTTTCATTCTAGCCATAAAAAAACCTAACTTATTCGACCCATTTAATAAATGGGTTGACCTGACCCGATTATTAGAAGGGTCAACCCGACCCGACCCATTGAACAAAAAAATTCAGTAAAAACTTGGCCGAAAAAGAAAAGAACTGCATACTACATAAAAAATGAAAAACAATACTGTAAAATTAAGAAACTGAACTAGATAATACAAAACCCAGAAAATATTTGAATGTCCTACATAACATAATTGCAAACTATAACATTAAAAACTAGAGTAAACTTTACTATTTCAATCATTTGACGCATACATAGGATGAACAACACTTAAGATTGCGGAATTGCTTTGTTCTTATCTAACAAAGCAGCAAAATCACTGTATACAGCTACTGCATTGGTAACTACTGCCACAAATATCATGAAGACTGATATCACTCTATCCGTTTTGAAAGCAATGCCATGTGAATCCCTGCACAACAGTTGATTCATATCAGAACAAACAACATATGATATAAAATGACATTTGCACTCATGTATCATGTTATATATACATATGTCAGGGTAATGCGTAAGTTACCTCAGTTAATGGCAGCAGGAAATATGAATCCAATACAAACTACAGTGGTAGCACCCATAATCTGAAACCTATATAGCCTTCTCTAATAAATTGAAGTAGTTATGTGCCCTTGTCACACTTCCCAACAAAATATATCATCATATATTGCATTCACCATTTCATTTATTGAGTTTTACTATGTTTATTTGTATATGCACTGGCTGCTTTAACATTACTTTCATAACTCCATTTAACTGTATTTAGAGAGTTTTTACTTTTTACTATTTTTTACCTAACTATAAGCACTGGAAGCTGACCTCAAATTTTACAGCTCCTAAGTCCAGTTTCTGTTTAACCTCCCAATAAATTTTAGGCTCTGCAAAAGGTCAAAAAACAAGTTAACATACTTCAAATCATGATGCTTAACAGAAACTATTTCACAGATATACTTCAAAGCAATACTGAAGATGGGTCTATTAGTAATACATATAGGATGAAGATTACTTACCGTAAATTCCTAGTTGCCCGTTTTACATTGTCCAAAGAGATTGAAAGGCCTTCTTCCACTCAATATAGCTTATGGTTAATTAGCCTGAAGACATACACCTTTTCTATGCTCTGTCAAAGAACAACATAATATGTAAGTACAACGCACAGACATACACACAAATATATACAGGACAGCGGTACATGACAGGTAAGTAATATTTGTCTCTATGGCTGGAGTTCAATTCATGACTCCTACGTTTCTCCAATTAAAAGAAAACTGTCAATAATTTTGTTTTCCGTGCACATTGCTATTATACACTATGCAAAGCGGTAATGCTAAGGTTTAAAAGCAACGACATCAACTTCAATATTTGTCCAAAAAAAATATACAGTTGCTGATAGTGTGGTAGTATAGCCAGTTCAAAACAGTTGCTCCATATTCAAAGAAACATGAATTGACAGTAATACAAACAATTTATACTTCATTCGGTAATTTTCTTGAGAAACTTCTGCTATTTCTACTTCATTCGGTTATGATAAACCAAATAAAAATCAGTATAATTTACATAATCATATGGTTTGTTTACAGTACAAAAAATTCATCAAATCCCAATCATAAAAAGATTTCACATGATAAACCCATATAATTATCATAAAATTTGAATACAAGAAATCATCAACTAAGAGAATGCAATTCAAATCAGTACAAACAACAAAAAGTTGCAATGGATAATTATGAACTAAAAAAGTATCATCGAACTCACAGCACTATTATATTCTACATGTTGCAAAATGATACACATGTTGCAGAATTCATTATGATATACATGTTGCAAAAAAAACCACAAATAAAATATTCCGCATGCTACATAATGATACACATGTTGTAAAATTAATAAATGAAATAAAATAAGAGTTTTAGAGCTATTTTAAGCACTGAGCCAATTAAAGTAACTTATAAATATTGAAATTTATGTTAAGTTTAAACCATAAATATATACAAGACACTTGTACATGACAGGTAAGTAATGTTTGTCTTTATAGCCAGAGTTCAGTTCACGATTCCTACATTTTACCAATTAAAAGTAAACCAACAGTAATTGTGACGACCCGGAATTTTTGGGCATTTGAAATTGGAATATTCAATTGATTTTAAATATTTAAAAGTTGATTTTTGACTTAAATTTCAAATACCACTATTTATTTGACAATTAAATTATCGAATCAAACAATTTAAAATTGAGTAAAATATCAAATCTTCAGTTTTTAAGCCTGTAAAATAAATTAAAGGCTTGTAAAATTTATATCGATAATACTGGAGGTAGTAGAACTTTTAAAATCGAATTTAAGAATGATTCGTTCAGTTTTCAATTTTATCGTTTGAATCGATATTTAAAAATAGCCTTCCGAGGCATAGTCTCGGAATTCGACGAAACCAGTTCCGTTGGGTCCGTAATATTGAATTATTATTGGATTTTAAATTTCGTATTTATTGGAGTAGTTTTGCGAGCATACGATATATAAACACTTTGAAATTTATATCGAAAACAAATTTAATTTAAATAATAATAAAAAAAGGGGGGGCTTATCATCAACACGTTGTCTCCCTAAAATCACGCCAAAGATCATGGGAAGAAATCGTGCAAAGCATGCCTCGTTCGATTTTAAATATCTCGTTCCCTTTCTTCTTTTTTATCGTTCAAACTGATTCAAAGAAAAATATATGTAGACCGAAATCCTCTTTCGTTCGAAAAATCAATAATCGAATACGTTCTCTTTATAACTAAAAGGGGGAGGGGGCGATTCGAATCAAAGGGGTGGCTCGCGTGAGTCGCCACCACTGAAGGCCTCAGTTTCGCGAACGTCTTGGTTTCGTCGTCGAGTTTGGGTGTAGGAGCTCGAGTGGAAGCATTCGATCGAAGTAGGGTTCCAGTTGCAAATGGGTTTAGGGTAGAAGTGGGGCTGCAGTGACGAAGTCTTGGGTCGCGAGGTCTGGATGTGGAATTGCACGCGTCTTCGAGGGAGGAAGGGAATTCGACAGGGCGGCGACGTAGATAAGGGTCGCGCGTTCGCGAGGGGTGGTGAAGTCTGGTGGTGTTCGACAGCGATGAGCTGGTGGGCGAAGGCTCGAAGTCGAGCATAAAGGCGTTCGGCGACGTCGATGGTGGGTGGCTGATCTCGATCTCGAGCTGGGCTCGTAGTTGCAGTGAGGTACTGTTTATATATATATATCTAAATTTAATAAGATACATTTATAGCTAAATCTAGACTTTGAAATTTGTATAAACAACTCTGTTTAAGGATTTAATATGTATATATGCAGGTTAGAAATAATCTTATTTTCTTAGAATTAAATAAATATATATACATAAAAGTAAACAGAATATATATATAGGTATTTAAGAGTTTATATAAATGTTAGATTTTTAAGCCTACAGATTATTATTATATACAGTTGGAAATGAAAAAAAATATAATAAATAGTAAGTACAAATATACATTGTAGATTTAGTAGTCCGGTTTAAATTAACCGATTTTAATTATTTTTGTAAACTTAAAATTTATTTTTCCAGGAAAGATTTAGTTTAAAGGAAATAATTAGTTAATCAAATTTACTACGTGGTAATTGATCATGCGATTAATTCAGATGTTAATAAATCCTATAAATTGTTTATTCAAGGTCAATAATTGGAAATCCAAGCAATATTGGTGGGGATGGCAAATAAATCAAAGGTGAGTTAATCTCACTCAGCTGAATTTTTAATTTAAATTTAAATGGTTAAATTTAAATAATTGATTGGATGATTGCATTGATGATGTGCTATATATATATAGTAGTATACAGCAATATATACATATTGGCATATGTATATATTGGAGTTGTTGATATTCCCGCATTATATAGCGGATGAGACCCTATGCGCCGCATAATTGCGGATGATTTTTATTTAATCCCATATACCGCGATATTCCACCTTGAAGTGGAATTGGTATTTTATATTGTGCTAACGTCTGTGGATGCAGGGAAACAGGTTGGAGGGATCCAACTGGATTCCTCAAAATATTTAATTTTGTTTAAATATTCTGTGATATGATTGTTGATATCCTGTGATGATTTATATTGGATAATCTGGTTGGATTGAATTTCCCAGTATAATGAGTTATCAAAAGTAATTGAATTGGATTTTTGGAAAGAAATAAAAGAGTAAAATTCAAGTTAAATAATTCTAGTGAATTTGAATAACTTAAATAATGAATTGTAAAAGAAATAAAGCAATTTCTAAATTCGAACAAATATGGTTAAAGGGGATTTTGAATTAACATGAGGATAATGAATTTTAAACTAAAGTGATATTATTGGAAAGAATAAAGAAATTATTTTTGAACGTAAGGATTTAATTTAATAAAGGGATAAAGAAGGAATTTTGGAAGTTTTAATTGGTATTTTCAGTTAAAAGGGTTTTAACTCAAAATTAAGAAATAAAATCTGAGAGTAAATGTAATTTGAAATAAATGAAGTAAATAAGAAATTTATTTCAAAGTAAAGTAAAGTAAATGGGAAAATCAATGGGAAATTGATTTGGTTGTTTAAAATTGGAATTTAAAAGAGAAGAGAGATTTTGGAATTTATAAACTGGGTTTATAAAGTAAAATAAAATATCAGGGGATATTTGGAAATATAAATTCAAGGTGGAAATTTATAAAGGGATATGAATTGGTTTAAAAATAAGTGTGATTTATTTTTAAAGGATGTGAAGAGAAGTGTATTTCTCTGGATAGCCAAGTACGTTTTTCCAAAGCAATTTTAAATATAAGTTAAAAGTTCTAATTGTGTTTTTAAAAGCATATTTTAGAAAATTGATTATTTCTAAATGTTAAAGCCTAAAGTAGTATTTTCAAAAATCTATTATTGTAGTAATTATATAAAAGTGATTTGGTATTATGTTTTTAAAGAGAGAAATTTAGTTTATATTTATAAATGGTTTTATTTTAAAGTATATATTTTAGTAAAGTATTAAAGTGGTTTTAAATTTCAATATTATAAAGTATATTTATAATAAAGTGCTTTTAAATTATTTTTAAATCTAAAAGTGTTTTGTACTTGGTGATTCAGTGGAAATAAATATTTGGGGAAATGTATTCCGTAAGCGGAAACTGTTTGAAATTGTTTTCAAATGAGCTTTGAAAATTTGGAAATATATTTTGGAAAGATATTTGGGCAAATAAATAATGTGGGAAATTATTTATTGTGTGATGGTTGCTTGGGGATGTTAATTGATAGTTAAATAACCGACTATCAATATTGGCCAAATGCGCTGATCGTTTCGAAGAGACCGGGATCGAGTTTCCGTATACCGGGATTCTAGGTCTGGAGACTCGAATACCACTTCGATCCGGTTTGTACGTTTCGTGTAATGATTTCGGAGTCGAAGATGGAGCAGTGAAGTGCAAGGGCTAGTCGCTACTAATCCTGAGGATATTTCCAAAATGGATGTAGTAGGAGTAGTGCCTTCGGTTCCGTTCGGACCCGGGACGGACTTGTATGGACGGACTTGTATGGACGAATGCTTTCGTGACATCGTCAGGTGGACGATGGGCATTCTAAGGGATATGTGCTATAAAGGTATCGTTTAGCCTCGAACCTCATCAACCGGGAATGACTGAAAATCAGGGGTTATGCAGCAAGGCTTCGTGGGTAGCCCCCACTGGAGAGTATGAACATTCCTGTCTAGATGTCCCTTTTTATTTCGGCTTAGTGGTGCGGTTGCTGATCCCAACCGTGGGGTGATCATATTCGGAATTGCCCATAGGTGATTCCGGCCTTGTGTTGCAGGGGAGCGGGCGTACTCCTCGGTACTGTGATCTAGGCCACGTACTGTGACAGGTGGTACCCCAGTGCCTAGTCATTCGTTGGAAATCCATTCTCCCTACGTGCCTTGTACGAGTTTTGTTTGTATTACCCACGTTGTGGCTAGTATGCTGGAATTTAATCATGTAACAATTTCAGCTATTTTAATAAGTATTTGTGAATAGACACTATTATAATATCAGAGGATTTTGATAAAAAGTGTTTTAGCTATCGTAAGGTAAAAACCCGACATGTTTATTTGTGGCGTGGTCTTACGAGATGCTTTTGTTTTCAAAAGGATTTTTGAAACTTTAATAATCAATTGAGTGTGATTTTCTCACGCTGGTATTCCAGACTGACTCGGGTATTGTTTTATATGATGCTCGGGTCAGACCGAGTATTATAGGTTACAGGATGATGCTGTGGAGCTCAGGAGATGAGCTGGATGACGATACGTACTCCCGTACTTGTTATTATTTTTCCGCTGTGTATTCAGTTGTATGATATGGATGTTGATGTACTCTGATGATGTATTCTGATGATGTATTATATAAACAGATATAGTTTTTGATTTGTGTAAAGATCTGTTGATATATATTATATTTTATTCCGCTGCGATGGTTAGATTCTGATTTTGTTTTCTATTTTTTCTTCTTCTACCTCTTCTTCTTAACTAAAATGGTTCGATTTTCCGGGTCTGGAAAGTCGGGTCGTTACAGTAATTTTGTTTTCCCTATGCATATTACTATCATACACTATGCACAGAAGTAATACCGGGGTTTAAAATTAACAATATCAACTTCAATATTTGTCCAAAATACAATATACGGTTGCTGACAATGTAGTAGTATAACAAGTTCGCAACAGTTGCTCCATATTCAAAGAAACTGAATTGACTGTAATACAAATTATAATTTATTTGGTAATTTTCGTGAGAAACTCCTGCTGTTTCTACTTCATTTGGTTATGATAAACCAGATAAAAACCAATAAAACCTATTTTACATAACCGTATGGTTTGTTTATAGTAAAAAATTCGTCTAAATCTCAATCTTCATCATTCAATTCGATTTACAAACTTCGCAAACTGTAATAAAAAGGTGAATTCGACCATAATAAAAACCTTACTTTGAGCAGCTTCTTTACCGACGATGTCCATCGATTTAATAAATGATACTAATTTCCCACCAGATAAGGTATTTTAGTTGGGTGCTGCTTAAAGCAGCACTTTCTTAGTTTACAGTATCAAAATGTTCCATTTATTCATCAGATCTCACAGAATAAAGGTATTTTAGTGTATTATCCATGATTAGAACAATGATTTTAAGTAGAAATTATTATAAAACTTTTGAAACATTGAAGTTGAAAAACGAAAAGCGATCCTAAATGTACCTCGATTTACGATTAGTAATGATTCCTAAGCTGATGCGTTGAGCTAGCAATTCGACTGAGAAGAAATTGAAATGAACCATAGCTTTGATGCTAGAGCTGATTTAGGGTTGTGGAACGAAGGGATAGAGGTCGCCTACTTTTTTCTATCGTGATCTCAGCAGAAATTAGGGTTGGATGGATAAGCGGTGGGTAATCGGGATTGGGTTGGTTTGGGAGGTTTAGTTTGCAGCTGTAAACGGGTTGGGTATAAAAAAAGAAAAAATTAAACGGGTTGGACCCGACCCTTTTAATTTTAGGGTAAGTGGGTTGGGTAAATGGGTTAGGGTCAATTTTGACGGGTCTAGTTACAGCGGGCGTATTTGGACCTCAATAAACTAATTGCATTTATTTTTATCGTTATTTTTATTGATGGGTTACAACTAATTGCGTATACTTGGTAAAACAAACTTTGGTTTTTTGATAATCTTCTCACTCATTTCAAACCCACCCAAATCCCTGCTTTTATTGCTGTTAATATGGCTATAAACATAAGAATATATCAAAAATAATTTATTGATTTTTTGTGGGCCCTGTGTGTATTCACGTCAAATAAGTATTTACTGTGAATTTTCCCTTTGCATATCGTTAGTTGATATTGTAAATATGTCAGCAGTGAATTATTAAAGGCATCTTGAAAACCATTAAGGCTAACATAACTAATTCACCATACAATTATGTTTACATATTTACTAATACTATACATTATTTTCTTTTATCAAATAAACACTAAAATATTGTTCGGTTGTTTAATAATGTACGACGGTGAACAACGGTTAAAAATAAAAGTTACAAGGCTGTTTATTTCATACGACGGTGAATAACCTTTGGAAAAAAAAACACACAGCTATTTAGAGTAGTATGAAAAATTTTGAATTTTGTGTTAAAAAACACATATAAAATTTTGATATTTATTAACATGTCTTCATAGCCAGAAGCATAATATTGAATCCAAATATATCAGTATCCTAATAATCTAAGTGTTTTATCATCGACACCTCATTTTTCTCTTTTTAATATTTTTTGCACATCGAACTACTATTGTTCAATGGTTGATGGTCTTGAAAAATGTTATTGATCGGCAGTTGTTTGCCATGCAAAACGACTTTACGCGATTGTTAATTACCATGTGAAATTACTTTGGTATTAGAAAGCACACAAATTGTACTGTGTTTATTATTATTTTCAATGATACTAGGAAGAGGGAAACCCAACGCCTTTAGAAACAGACCAACTCAACTTTATTAATCATTTTCTTACCCGTTTCAAACCTCACCATACCCATACCCTTATTGCTATTAGTATGGTTATATAAATTATATAAGTGGGAACAAATCAAAAAAAATTATTCCATTTATTTCATTGAAAGCTTACTTGAATTAGTCACACCCTCGTCATTCAAAGCTTCATTTTGGCATTCTTATTATATCTTGTAAATGCTAATTTTAGGTCCCATTTTATAACTGAAGTATAAATTGGATTCCTTGCTCAATCTATACTATAACTCGTTAACTCATTAAATTCAACCATTAAAATGCAATAAACTAGTCATATTTAAGAGTCTTTTTTACTATTAAATCACAGTTTTCTTATGATTTCCAACGATAGTGTTGTTTATACATAAAAATCAAACCAATATTTCTTTCATTGCAAATTTAAATTTTCACTGAAAACCAATGTACATTTAATTTTCAATTAATTATAACAGCATTTAATATCGAAATAATGTCGTTTACTTGTATCATTATTACGCAGTTTAAACCACGTCATATGTATTAGTATCCATGTAACTAAATCAAGTAGTTATACAACTTCGTATTCATGAAATTTTTTGTTCATCATAGTGATGCAAGTTATAATTCCATCATTTTAATGCATTCAAAACTGCATCATTATAGTGCAATTTTTAACTACATCATGGTGATCCAGTTAAACTGTGTCATGTTAGTGCAAGTTTAACTGTTTTAACAAGATGTGGTTATAAAAAATTATATTGTTGAGTTTAGTTGCATCTTAGTGATGCAATTAAAACTACATCATTTTGCTGCAGCTAAAATGTGCACATGAGACGTGTAGTTTCAAGTAACTACATTATCTTGATATGGTTGAAGCTGCATCTAAGAGATGCAATAGTTACCAAGTAATTGATACGTAGTTAATTATATTGGATATTTTAATGTAGTTCTAGCTTATATATTTTTCAAACATTTGAAAGATGTAGTTTTTAGTTTTTACTATAATTAAAAGTTAGAAATGCATCTAAGAGTTGCAGTAATTAACTACATAATAGTATGTAGTTGAATTTCTTAATATTCTAACGCAAGTTTAAGATATATTCATCGTTGACATTTTTTTGGTAGCTTTAAGGTAGCTTTTAAGAATTTTAAAGTCTTAAAGCTGCATTGTAGAGATGTTTTTAACTGAATTACTTTTATGCAATTGTTGTTGTATTATTATTAATATTATTATTTTGATGTAGCTTTAAAACAGATCCACTTTACTGAATTTAGAAGATATAGTTTTAAGTAGTTTAATATTGTTTTAGGTGGATTTTAGCAATCTTAAATCCTTAAAAGTATATCTGAAAGATGTTGTAAATAACACAATATTGTTATGCAGTCAATTTTTTTAATACCTAGAATCAGCCTTAATATAGATATATTTTAACGCATTTGAAAGATGTAATTTTAAGTCGTTTAATATTGTTTTAGTAGATTTCAACGATTTTAAAACCTTAAATTACATTTGTAAGATGTAGTAATAAATATATTTATGTAGGTTTTCTTTCCATGGTTTGAATCAAATTAAAATAGATCTATTTTACTCATTTGAGCGTCATAGTTTTAAGTAGTTGAATATTGTTTTAAGTAGATTTTAGTGATTTTAAGGCCTTAAAATCACATATGTAATATGAAGTGAAAAATTTAAATAACTAAAAATGCATTTGTAGGATGCAACAATTAACTACATAGCTAACATGTGGTTTTATTTGTCTTTTTGAATCGATTTTAAAATAGATTTGTTTTATTGCTTTGAAAGATATAATATAACACCCTGCAATTGTAACAATCAAATATTTAAATGATTAATTAAATATTTAGTCGTTAGGTAACGGAACGGCCTATGTACTCGACTTTTACATACAAGTAAATTATGATTCAAAACACCCATAGTTGAGTTTGCTTTTTCGACACGAGTAAAATGAGTATAAACTTGATAGTGTTTGGAGTTGATGAATTTCGTAGATGAATAGTGATTACATGAGAAAAGAGATGAAGTGGGCTACACCCATTTGGCTTGTATATAAGTTAGCCAACCCTTCATGCCTCACTTCATTTTTTCTCATTTCACATTTCCTCCTCTTCTTTCTCTCCTAATCATTTCTAATTCACCCCTTAATCCCTCCTTAATCCACATGCCCTAAGCCTTTAAAATAATTTTTCTCGAATCAAATAAAAATCATCATAATCCTCTTTTCCAATTCTCTATAAAAACCGTGAAGAAATCAACTTGAATCGGAGTTTGAGTGTCATTTCAAAATTCAAGAGAGGAAAAAGCTTGGATTTGATGATTGGAGCTTGGTCTGGGGGAAAACAAGGTGAGTGAGATGATTCTCCGTATATATATTTAAGTGTTATACTTCATATAATTGTGTATTAATTATTATGAAGTTTCATGAAATGACTAAAGAATGTTACTAATGTAATAAGGCTTATTTTTACATCTTAAATATGTTAGTAGCATCACATAATTTATTAGAATCCTAAATCATCATGTTTGGAAAAGTTAGTTACTTTAAAATTTGGTTTTGGGTTAATTAAATGATTATATGTCATGTTGTAGTGGATTAAAGACTAACTGATGGCATAATTAAATGGATGTCTTTTGTTAGTAATAATAAAACTAATTTAATGGTTTTAGAAAAGTTAGTAAGCTAATTAAGTGATTAATGAAGCTTAATTAGTACTTATAAATATTATTTAAAATAAATAAATGATTTTTATAAGTAAATGAATTATTTATGAATATTATTTATGTAAAGAAATAATTTTATAAAATAAAGGTGATGTTTTATGAAATAAGTAATTTTATAAAATAGTATAAATGTGGTGTTTTATAAGATGAATGATTTTATAAAATAGTGTGAAAGTGATATTTACAAAAAGTATAAGATTTTATAAAATAATATAAAGAAGATTTTTATAAGATGGTTATAAGATTTTATAAAATATTTACGAAAGCAATACTTAATTATAAATTAAGAGATTTGGTATCTCAAAGGCTTAAATAAATTTATAAGCTAGTGTTGTATTTTTGTAAAATGATGTGAGATTTTATAAAATAATATAAAATATGTCTTACTTTTTTTGAAAAGATTTAGTGAATAAAAGTAAGATTTGATAAGTAATAAATTAATTACTTATCTAAATGTACGTGTACGTATATGGGTATGGGCAAGTATACGTATATGTGTATTTAGAGATATATAACAATTGGTGTATTATAGTTAGAATTATTGTGTAGTTCGTTTATTTATATACATTTGCGATTGTTTGATTATATAGATAAATTAATGTATGCAAGTGTGTTGCAGGTATATCACATAGTCACAGCGATTATCGTGTGCACTAAATTGCGTAAGAGTACACTGGCCTAAGTAATCGCTCCGGTGAAGTCCGAAATGTGACTTATGTTGAGAAGTTTGTTTGTATATACGTGTAAATGTGCATGAATGAGTGTTCTAGCACGTGTGGGCTTCACATAAGGCAAGATGGCTGGTTGAGTGCATTTTGGCATTGCCAGAGGAATCCGAATTGTTGTAGGCGTACACTGAACTCTATGCGTGCAAAGAGTGAATTTCATGTCGAAATCGATTTTTGAACACGTAAGAATCCACTTCCAAAGCATCAACCAATGAACTCCGAAAGAGGTCTGATGCGGTGAAGAAAGGCTAGGGGAGCTAGGCGACTCATCGAGCTAAGCGACGAAGAAGGTGAAGCATGAACCAGCGACGTAGAGACTTTTTGCCTAGGAAAGATAGCCATCAGTCGACCATTAATGGACCACGGTCAACCGGTGATGCATTTGTCCTGTGCAGTAAAGCCCATGCAGAATGCAATTCGACGAGGGTTTCTCCCCAGATCCTAATGCTACGCGACATGTGGCTTAAGCAGGACTCTAGGGAAGCTTTGGGCTACTCGAGAAAGTGGAATGCAAGGTGAAGCTCAAATTCAGATGCAATGCATAGTGGTACGTGTGCGATCAACGCTGATTAAGTACGATACAATGCAATGATCGGTTACACAATCACGTTTGGTGAGCTTGTACGATTGAGTGGAGTTAGTCCATGCCCATTGGTTTTGACTTTGGGTAGATATGTTTAAAGAATGGTATTGGTATTATATTAGTGGTCGTACCGATTATGGGTCTTATATTAGAGGCTAACCATGTAAATAGATGATGACGGTATACCGGTCTTCACTTGTGATAGGCGTATTTGATTACGCAATATTATATTTGGTGTGTGCTTATACATACATATATACAGACACACACACACAAAAAACACAGACACACATATACACACATGACATGGTGTTTCTTTGTGGCCCCGATAGCTATTATGCGAGACATGAGCGTCGTTCTCTTTATGACAGAGATGTATGCAAGTTAATTCTGAAATCCTTGATGTCCTAGAGAGGGATGATGAAAATCATCTACTGTGAGATCAAAAGTCACCAAAGCTCATTATAGGGGTACGGTGTGGTCCGCAAAGGTCCCAAGTAAATAGAATAGGTAATATATCACTAAACCTCATTATAAGGGTATGATGAGATTTACACAAGTTCGATCACACTGAATGTGACTCGGGGTCTATGGTATATTTAGGTACTAACTCTATTTAGTATGGGAATAGGTTTCAAGTATATAGACCAGATCGTATATCATTGAATCTTATCATAGGGGTACGATGAGATCTAATTATCTTGAACTCTCGAAAGGAATCGTTAGATTATGATAATTTAAACGATAAGTAGATGTCTAACGCGGACATAGGATTCAAGTAAATAAAGTAGATCAAATATCACTAAAGTTCATTATATGGATACAGTGGGACCTATACGAGTTTGATCACACTGGATGCAACTCGGGGTCTATAGTACACTGAGGTACTGACTTTATTTATCTTAGGCACGAGTCTACTGCATGTTAATCCATCAGCAATGATGGAAATCAATGTGTATACTTTGGTTACTTCTCTTTGGCAGGTTTCAATGGTTGGTTAAATTAGTTGTTGTGTGCTTTAGAATAGATTTGCATTTCATTATCATTCCCTATTATAATATACCGTTACAGATGAGTCACCATATACTACTTGTATTGACTCGTTGATGATAGGAGTAGAGCAGGTTATGGTCTGATTTCCTATCACCTTGAGATAGATTTACTTGTTCATCGACAGTACGAGTTACACCTAAGCCACATATATGGAGAGGACTGGATGTGCCTTAGTATCATCCTATTTTACTTGTATATAGTTTTTTTAAACAGTATTTTGAGATAGTTCCCCTCAAACCAGGCTTTATGCCTGACCTGTTTTTTTATTTCTCTGTTTTTGTCATGGCAACTGTAACAACCCGTATTTTTCGATAATTAAAATATTAATTAAATAAGATTTTAGAATTTTATATTGAAAGAAAACTAAAATTTGCGATGTTATAATGAGAGTAATAACTAGAATGTAATGTTAGTAATGTTAATATAAGGTAATTGCTAACTATTTTAATGTAATTCCAATTAATTGAAGTGACTGTAAAGTTATAATCGGTTATAACTATAAATAAGGAAATACATTGAATGTTGAAATTATATGTAATCAATTAGAATTGGCTAATTGTAACGAGCCACTATTTTGGACCATTCAAATCGACAATAATCCACACATGTCTGACTTGAATAATTCAAAATAACATATTGTAATAAAATTTGGAGCAAATAAAATCAAATATAGAATCACAGACACAGAATATCAGAATAACTCGCAATAGAAATTAAAATACCATAGTAGTTCATGAAGCTACTATAACAAAATCTCAAACAAAATACATAATATCAGTCTAAAAAAAACATATACAATAGAAATCTCAAATACATAGAAGTTTATAAATACCAAAGCTAAAATAGTACAACTGAAACTGAAAGGGAAAAGATAACTAGACAAGCAGAATCTCCAGCAATTCCTAGCTCCAGAAAGGAAATCCAAAGCTAAGCTGTAAATACTCAGGTTGACCCGAGCGTAAAGTAAAACACAAAACACTCGAGTCAGGACATACATACTTATATAATGTAAACCAACTCAAGTGAACTGTAGTAGAAATGCACAATAACTTAAAGGATGCTTGGGATCGCCCATCCTCTAAGGATCAGTCAAACGATAAATTAAATTACATCCTATGGTTAAAATTCCAAAATGGTATTTTATACTTCGAAATCAAATATCATTTCAAATCCATTTCAAAATATCAAAATATTTCAAATCAAAATATTCCATTTAAATCATTTAAAAATGAAGTTATTATATTTAATAGTCAAATATTCAATTCTCAAAATTTTACCATTTTTAGAATTCATTTATTCACTTAAATATATTAAAACAATGAAATTTCAACTTTTGCAGCATTTAGAAAATGCTACGGAAAGTTATGTTTAAAAACAATTCAATTAGCAAAAGACAACATTTAAATGCTGTAATAGGTTTAGATTTCAAATAAAACTTTAGTTAAATTCAGCAACTACAACACTTAGTTCATTTTAGCCATTTAGTTCATTTATATCAATTACAGCATTTACAAAATGATGTAATATCTTTAACTTTAGAAATGATAGCATTTCAAGAATGTTGTCAATTTAAATTCCAAACTTTCATTACAATTTCATAAACAATTAAAATTTATTTAAATCCATTTTAACTTATAAAAATCATATTTTCTCACTTTAAAACAATCATTTAAATACCCCTTAATTTATGATTTTACAAAGTGAAAGTTTCACAAACAATTATCAAATCTTTAATAATTCACTTATAAATAATTGTAAAATTTTATAACATTTCATTTACTTAACATTTTAATTAAGTTTACCATTTCATAATTTTATTTAAATTCCATTTTATTTTCTTAACTTAACTTTTATTTTTAAAACACTTTCACATTTTCCAAGTTAAGTTATACTTCAAATTTCAACTTGTAAACATTTATTTATTTAACTATTTTTAATTTATAGAAAAATCAATAACACTTTATAAAATCATTTTAAATTAAAATATAAATCAAATTATCAAAATATTTACATTTTTAACATATTTTATAATTTCAAGAAAAAATATATATTAACCACGGGTCTGTATATAAATTTTTCTAACCTAAGTTAAATGATACGGATAATATATCATTTTAATCCGTAATTTACAAAGGAAAAATCCGGGTTTTATCATTTCAAACCCGCAATCCCAAGTTAAATGAAATAAATAAAAATCGTTCAGGCCTATCATTTCAGCCCACGATGATTTTTCCATATTCTAAAGTCCGTTCGGGTATGTATCATTTCAACCCATAGTGATTCTATTCTAACAGGGAACTTGCAGTGTGATAAACAGATATAAATGAACAGTTACAATAAGTAACAGTAACAGATGATATGACAGGTAATTAAACATGGTTAGCACCATATATTTAATAATCATGGCAGTTATAACATCGTATATAATATTCTACACATTCAATTGTTGTCAATTCACATTTTCATAAGTATAAATGTCAGGTGAGATTTACTCACCTTTTTATGCTGGAGTTAGCGATCAAAACACAGAGAATAGATTCCAGAAAGCACGACAAGCACGATACAGCATGACTTTTGATTTGAATGAATAGAGACCCTTGATATTTATCTTGTAAACAATAACCAAAACAAGACAATATACACATAAATATTCAACACAAAACAATGTTGAAACAATGAAGATAAGAAGCAATAATGGAATGAATGTTTTTGCCTTGCTTTCTACCATTGCTTGCTCGGTCTAGGGGACGTTTTGGCTCAGGTTTGGCATGACTTTGGCTCAGGTTTGGGTTCAAAGAGGCATGACTACAAGGCGTTGAAGTGGTGGAGGAGTTACTACACATGAATATGAAGAGTCTTATGCAAATAGTGGAGTTTTGGTTCAACTTTTGGCTCGGTCTATGTCCCATCTAGGTTCGGCCATTTCATGTACAGGTCTGGACAGAGGTAATAGGTGATGGTTAGGGGTGTGTCAAGGTGGTGGTGGAGCAATTGGAGGTGGCCAAGGCAATCTATGGTGATGGTAGTGCAATAGTGATCGGCTGGCATGGTTTGGAAGGGTTTTTGCAATGTTTTGAGGTGTTTGTCTTCATTTAAAGGCCATGGCCTGATCTGGTCAGAGGAGGGAAGAGGGGGTTGAAGCCGTGGAAGGGGAGGAGGAAGGTTGTGGAGGCTATGGTGGAGATGGTGGAGGGTTTTGCTGAGCAAAGCATGAATAGATCTAGGCAAAATCAATAAAAAGGGAGGAAAAAGAAAAGAAGAGAGAAGCCATTACCCATTTTTTGTGTTTTAGCCGTGCAAATGAGATAGAAAAGGAGTTTTTCACGTGAAATTGAAGTGAGAAACTCATGGCTACAATGAGGTATACGGCTAAAAACTCAAAGCAATGAAAAGACAAAGGAAAATGAAAAGACAAGCAGCCGAAAAGTCACACATTATAAAGCTTAAGTCCTTTCAATTTCCATTTCTATTTTAATTAAATAAAATAAATAAGATTTCAGTAAATGAATTTAAAAACTGAAACAAAGTAAAATAAAATAAAAATAAATAATTAAATTTAAAGAAAATAGAAAAAGAATTAAAGAAATTGCTTAAATATTGAAAACAGGGTTCAAAAATTACAATTAAATCATCACAAGCTTTAGCAAAATATCTACGTCATTTTAAAAATATTTTAAAACAAAAATGTGAAGTAAAATAATTCATGTATATTTTCAAAATGGAATAATAATTAAATTTAGAGAAATTAGAAAAAGAACTAAAGAAATTGTTTAAAAATTCAAAATAGGACTTAAAATTTGCAAATAGAATATCACTAGTTTTAGAAAAAATATAACTTTACTTCTAAACCAATAAAAGTCAAGTAAAATAAAATAAATGTTGAACAAAATGAAGTGTAAATGAAAATAAAATAAAGTCTTAAGAAAATAGAAAGTAAACAAAGAATTTCTTTAATTAAATGAAACTGGAAATTAGAAATTATAAACAGAATACAACTGACATTGGAAAATGTCAATTATACTTTGAAAAATGTTTTAAAACCAAAATATATACATAACATGTTATTTTACCCATATAAATATAAATTAGAACATTACATTACCAATTAAAATATTATTTTTATAATTTAAAATAAACAATTTTGTTAAATACAGCAAATTTCACACAATAGTTAAAAAGGCATAACTTTCACAATATAAATCGGATTTCAACGAAACGAAAAACAGTATTCATAAAATTTTATTTACTTTCATAATAAAGGATAAAATTAAAAAATTTCAAACTTTCAAATTTTCAAATTTAAAAGTCAAAGTTTGATCATATTGACCAAAATTCACTTTTTTGAAAATATTCTATTTAATCCTGTTTGGAATTCTAATTAACATCAAAAATCAAAATTTATATTTAAAATAACAAAATTTATCCATTTTAATAAATAAAATAAAGTTTTCAAATCAGGAAATTAAATTTAAAATAATTAAAATAATCACAAAATACAGGGTTGTTACACTCTCCCCCACTCAAATCTTTTCGTCCTCGAAAAGGAATGAGGTACGGAAACACAAAAAAAGATAGAATGGAATAGGATTAAGACATGATGACAAGAAGATTAAAATTATACCTGATAACTATTGTTATAGGTAAGTTTAACAAGTTGGAGAATATGAATAGCTAGAAGGGGAAATAGGACGAAAGACATGGATGAGCCATTAATTAAAATTGTTGGTTAAAGAGGTAAAATATTTAAAACACTTTAAAATCATTTAGAAAGGAAATAACTGATCAAAGTATCCTTTATATAATATTTTATCAAAATACTTTTATAACTCGATGTCTTAACAAGTTTATCCTCGTTCCTGCAGACTCTGGTAGTGCGTTGATCAGGCGCAAAGCTAGAATTCTCCAGGTACTTAGTAGACTTGTTTCAACACCCAGTGAAAATACTGGAAAACTTTTAAAAATAGATATGGAAAGTAAAATCCAAAAAAAACAAAACAAAACATGTCGATCATGGATCGCGGATACACAATGGTTACGCCTGGATCCCCAGGAAACATCCGTACCCGTAGGCCGCCCCCCAACCTTGCGATTACGCCATGAAGACTGGTAGTACTGCAGATACACAATGGTTACGCCTGGATCTCCCAGGAAACATCCGTACCCTAGGCTCTCGCAGCCCTTGCTGTTTACGCTACCAAGCAACCCAATAGATCGCAGATACACAATGGTTACGCTTGGATCTCCCAGGAAACATCCGTACCCGTAGGCCGCCCCCCAACCCTGCGATTACGCTATGAAGTCGCGCTCGTAAGACCATGGAGATTGCCATGGAATTCGATGGAAACTCGAGTATCATACCCGGAAAACCAAAAATCAGAGAAATATCGATAGAATGAATCCACAATGTGGCCACAAAGCAGATATCAAGCAGAAAGCACTTTCCATATCTTTACTTCGAAAATATGTATCATATAGTACCTTTTCAAATCACTTTCAAATATCATACTTATATAAAGTCCATTATATATAAGATTTTATTTTCAAATCAAATACCTTTCCAAAATCAAAAGTATATCAAATCACACTTATATAGACTTCAATTATATAATATTTCACTTTTCAAATTGAGTACCTTTTCAAATCCATAGTTTTCGAATCAACATCATACTTATACAAACCAATTTTCATATAAGTTTGATAACTCCCAAATCAAGTATTTAGTAACACAAGGTTCTCAAATTTCAATTTGTTCAATATCAGTTCAGTTTCAAAATCATATACAATTCCACCAAATTATTTCTTCTCAGTTTAAATATCTTTAGTTTCAAAGTTTCCAAAATAATAGGTTTGGAGAATAATCCAAGTTTCTAAATCAATATAATTTAAATCAAACAATTCATTTCCAAAATCAATGGTTTTCAAAATCATCTTATACTTACATAAAGTTCATCTTATATAAGGATCAAAATTTTCAAAAATATATTTCGCTGTACGAAGAGCTATATGGGATTGAACATCTTTGGTTACTAAAAGGTTTTGAATTTAGAACAGTTTGTATATATAAAATAGTTTGTAACATAGTTTTTTAAAAAAATGATTTTAGATTAATAGTAGTTTTGCATAAAAGAAAAATTCCAATTTAAATTACAAAGATATCTAACCCGATAACTTTCAATTTCAACGTCAAAATATATCAATGATATTAGAATATAAGATGTACATATGTCATCATTTCGCAACATTACATTAGATCGCTCGCTCGATCACACAAGTTCGCTTTCGAACTAGTATTGTCCATTCGACTTCCCTAATGCGGACTTCGATATGGTTTCTCGACTAGAAGCCATCAGTCTCCTTGCATAGCCATATACTATGATAGAGAATTCTAGATTCAAGCCCAAAATCCATATCAAATATTCGCCATCAAGAATCAAATGAAAAATCCTAACACGAAATGGTGTAATTCACCTCGAACTTGTGTACTCAAACCTGGATCAAATTAATTATGCGAATAAAACAGCATACGTACAACTTATGTATCTATTCCAACTTGTTAAATATATAGTTTTATAAAGATGTTGCTAAGTTAAAACATTTAAACTAAAAAAAATTCAAAATATTTTGAAGACCAAATTTTTTCAAAACAATTCCAATCTAAATTTCATATTAGAAAAATTCAAAATAGCCTTATTCATTTACTTAACAAAGCAGTTTCAACTTATTTAAATCATATTACTACATAATTTAAACATACATACCAAACTTATATACTTTATACTTTTCAAAATTATTAGCTTTGAAAAGTTAACCATGATTTGGAAGTGCTCGAACCTTCAAAATAGTCGAAGAAATCATATTTCAATCCAAGAGTTGGAAATCACCAACAAATCAGTAAATAAATTCCAAAAGATAGGGTTATATCAAATCAAATCCAAAACTCAAGAACTGAACACCGGCTCATTTCAAATTGTTCAAATATATATACATATATCTTTCGAATATCACATCACACTTCGGAATTTGAAATCAAAATCGGTTTCACAAATCAATCGCATAGCAAAGCTACCGAAGTGGTCTCTCCCCCACTCAGAAACTCGAAAATCAATGTCGATGATGCATGCATTCATCACCGAAATTATTTTCCAGCGACATAAGTGGGTTCTAGACTTCTATTTTCTCGAAAACTTCTTTTGAAATTTCTTCGAAATAATTTGAAACTCATTAAAATTATTTGAAACATTTCTTATTCGGAAAATACTTTCAAATCGTATTATTTTTATTTCAAATCTTAAAACCAGTTTCAAAAATGCCGGAGTCCAATCACTCAAATTCAGATTCAAAACCTTTAGTTATAAATCATTTTATATGAAACCATTCCTTATAAAATTTTCACAATTTCAAATCCTTTCGAAACTTCAAATTCTCATTTTACAAGGGTGTATAATCCTTATCGAAAACATTTCACTTTTATATAAAATATGGTCATCCTTATCAAAATAACAACTACGATGAATACACAAGTTTCAAAAGACTATCAACCACAAATTTTCCAAGGGATGATTCAAGGATGGATTTCAAAACAAAACAGAGATTCAACTTTAGAGGGACTCAAATCAAATAGAATTCTGATTCGAAGATAAGCTCGAACGAAGATGAGATAATTAAATTACCAACTAGAAGATGGATAAGCTCATATAAATCGCGGGCGACCTTAATAGGGTCAACCGTGACTTCAGGAACATAATCGATGCGAAAATCTAAGGCAAATCGACCTTCGATCGCCAAAGATAGAATCTAAATATAGCAGAAGATAGAAAACATCGTAAACCGAGGATACAGAAATCTCCGGTGAATCTATGCGAATTATAAGGGAGTTTCATCCTTTTACAAATCATTCAAAGATTGACGGAATCGCCACCCTATAAAGGTCATTCAAAGTGGAGTTACGGAATGCTCCAAAATCAAAGGAATATAAATAGGGAAGACAAGAATAGATTTCAGAACAAGTGGGAGCATTACAAAATTCAAAGGAATCCAAATTGAAAAAATCCAAACCAAGATTAGAGATATATAACCTATATTAATACAAAATAATTCCCATTCAAAATTTGGAAAAGACTCAAATTCATATCCTATGAAAACAGAAGCATAAATATCTTTAGTTGGACAACTTCAGCTAAGCAAAAGATACAACAGAGTTTACTTAAAGCAACCTAACAAACTACTAATTTTGCCATACCCAAAATAGATTCCTATCAACAATGGATCTAGATCAATCAAGAGAGAAGTTCAAAATTTTAGAGGATCCTAATCAAAGAAATTACTAACAAGGTGGATACGAAAGGAATGAAGCTTAAGAAATATTTTACTTTCAAAGCAAGAAAATTTATATCAAATAATCTTTGAAAATTCTTTAAAAATCATTTGAAAATCATTTTATACTTCGAAAATACGTTCTCTCACAAAGAAATGATTCTGAGATTGATTTCACTCATTCTAGGGTATTTCTACCCTATCTCTAATGAGTTTTTGCTCCGTAGGATAAGGTTTGCCTAAAACCAAAGCTCTGATACCAAATGATACAGTGGGACCTATATGAGTTTGATCACACTGGATGCAACTCGGGGTCTATAGTACACTGAGGTACTGACTCTATTTATCTTAGGCACGAGTCTACTGCATGTTAATCCATCGGCAATGATGGAAATCAATGTGTATACTTTAGTTGCTTCTCTTTGGTAGGTTTCAATGGTTAGTTAAATTAGTTGTTGTGTGCTTTAGAATAGATTTGCATTTCATTATCATTCCCTATTATAATATACCGTTACAGATGCATCACCATATACTACTTGTACTGACTCGTTGATGATAGGAGTAGAGCAGGTTATGGTCTGATTTCCTATCACCTTGAGATAGATTTACTTGTTCATCGACAGTCCGAGTTACACCTAAGCCACATATATGGAGAGGACTGGATGTGCCTTAGTATCATCCTATTTTACTTGTATATAGTTTTTTTAAACAGTATTTTGAGATAGTTCCCCTCAAACCAGGCTTTATGCCTGACCCGTTTTTTTATTTCTCTGTTTTTGTCATGACAACTGTAACAACCCGTATTTTTCGATAATTAAAATATTAATTAAATAAAATTTTAGAATTTTATATTGAAAGAAAACTAAAATTTGTGATGTTATAATGAGAGTAATAACTAGAATGTAATGTTAATATAAGGTAATTGCTAACTATTTTAATGTAATTCCAGTTAATTGAAGTGACTGTAAAGTTATAATCGGTTATAACTATAAATAAGGAAATACATTGAATGTTGAAATTGTAACATCCCGAAAATTTTCGACTTTCGAAAATTCAACATCGATACTCACTTTATCGACTGCTGAGCCATCGAATGCCGGAAACCCGAAAAGTTATGGTTTTAAGAAAGAAGAAAAAAGTAGAAGAAGAAGATAGAAGAAAAAGAAAGAAGAACAACAACAGAACAACAGAACAGCAACAGAAAACAATATCAGAATCTTACACATCGCAGCGGAACAATATATAATAGATAAACACTAGTCTTTTAAAACAAAGAGCTATATCAGTTTATACATACATCAATCATCAGAGTCAATATACAACAATGGACGGTTTTATAAACTTGTCCTCATACAGAATACACAGCGGAATAAATACTATCAGATACAAATACTACGTCTCGTCCTCCAGCTTATCTCCAAAGCTCCAGAATATCCAGAATATCCTGATAACATAACTCTAGGCTGCCCGTGTGGAAATAGTTGGCACCCAGAGTTTAGAAGGGAACAATAAACTCCGAGTCAGTCATGGTGACTGGTGTGAGATCGTAAAACAGTTATTTTTCTTTAAAATAAACAACAGAAGAATTTTAAAGTCAATTCGCAATGCTTTTGGAAAATGAAACTACCATAAGACCTCCCACCACACACACAATGCAAACGCAGAATTGGAGGAGATTTCTTCTTATGATAGTCAAAGATGCCTACTACGCAAAATCAAATCATTCTTGATATTATTATTAGTGCATAGTGTAGAAAACATTTCGAAAGTATAATATTAATCTTAGCCAGCATAGACATTTCGAACTATGCCTACTATAGCTACCATCCAAACAGTGGGGCGCCACCATAAGTGAATGATAGGTTCTACAACTAAAACCGTACAAGGCTCGTATTGTTTCTTTGGATTTCCAACAAATGGTCAGGCTAAGGAACTTCCTATCCACAATGGGTACGTCCCTGGAATAGACGACCCAAGAAACTAACGTTACGGTTAGATCTCTGCCAACACAAGGCCGGGTTACCTCTGCAAAAATAGGTAACTACTGACACGCGTATGCCATCCCCCGATCGTCACCGATCTTCCCGAGGATCCCCGATTTCCAACAAACCACATAGATAATAATAATGCAGTAACCACAGAGGTTAAGTATATGGGCTCCATACCATGATACCACCTTTATCCAGAAGGAATGACATACACTAAGGGGCGCTACTCCCTAGAACCTTGCTGCATCCTTCCTGTTTCGACCATTTCCGGGGTGTGAGGCTCGACGAAGTCTCGTCCACAAAGCTACGCTTTCTACAAAGCCCTGCTTCGGGTCAAACAAAATGATCAACCTATGATCACAAAGATATAAGATCAAACAAATGATCATATCACAAATGATCAAACACTGATCATTTCACAGCAACACTCAGTATGCCACGTTACCAAATTGGGATATATCGCTGATAAATTTCAACTACATAACCTCTGAGCTCGTACGTCTCAGAGAAGGGTGTTAAGCTAAGAGAATAAATTCTCCGCCACCAACAGAAATGTATTTGAAAGAAATCAGCTTTATATCTCAAAGTGTAACGTCAGACACACAATCCATACAAGTCTGTTCCGGGATCGAACAGAACCGAAGGCACTTCTCACGAAGCCCTTGCATTTCCGGATAAATTTCTAATCACGTCCGGACTTCCCGTCACTAAGGGTGATAAAACCTCTAAATCGGAGATCAGCCGATGTAGAGTAACTCGACGGTAATCCTTCCGTTTTCAAAAATATCCGGTCTTCAACACCGATCTTCAAATGCGATTCATAACGACGTATCACATATTCGGAATGGGTTATACGACCCCATGGTCCTTTCCCGGCTAACCCGAATAGTGAGCGCTTATTTAAAAACAAGTGTGGCATTCAAATTCATCCAATTCACAACAAATACCTATCTAAAGGTAATTATTGATAGTCGGTTATTTAACTATCAATAAAGATGCGCAACATCATCAGATTCCAAATAATTTTCCAAATTATTTCATCTTCCAAAATATCTTTTACTAGATATAAAATTCCCACACTTAACCGTTTGAAAACAAATTTCAAATATTCAATTTCCACATTTCATTTTATCTTTGAAGATAAAATCTCAAAAACAGTTCATTTCATATTGGAAAAGCAATTCCATACTTATTTAATAATAATTATTTCACAAATCATTTATTTTCAACATTTGAAAATATTCGATATACTTAAATCAATATTAAGTATATATTCATTCTTTAAGAAAATCATTCTCTTTAAACACATTTATTTGAGTCAAAACGAATGTTACGTAAAACATCGTTACGACGACTCAAAATCGCTAGTATAGGGATTCGGATTTTAATAGATATATAAATCCCAATACTACATCAAAACATTTCCTTTCGGAAATCATTTACTATAACAACAGTGTTATAGTCCATCATTTCCTTATTCTTCGAAAACGTCTATTTCAACAATAAATGTTGAAATCTATGATTTCGATAATTCACACGTTTTAAAACATCTTTTAAAACAATTACTTCATTTTATAATATCGCTTTCCCAAAACCATATCCATTCTACTTAAAACATATTCACTGTCCAAAATCGTGAATATACTTCACTTAACCATATTTAAATCTTTTCTACACATTTATTTCAAGAATTGTCCACTATCCAAAATCGTGGATAAAATTCCCTTAATAACCTTCTATCTTAAATTCATCAATTTTGATTGATTTATTTCCGAATTTATAAAACAACGTTTATAAATTCCATTTTCTATTTTATATAACAACTCCGGTTTATAAATCTCATTTTATTAACTTCTAAAATTCACTTATAAGAATAAGTGATTTCGGATTTATAAACAACGTTTATAAATCGCATTTGTACTTTATAACGATTTCAACTTATAAAATCATTTCATTTTGCAATTTCTATTTATATCCCATCTAAGTGCAAAAGTCAAATTTATAAGTAAATTTCTTATAAATCTTTTATTCTACAATATCTATTTACTTTATAACTTCACGTTATAAATCTATTAATTTCATTCACTTATGAAATCCATTTATACTTCTTTCTAACACTTATAAAAATTCGTTTTATAAGTCCAATATTTTGATTTACAAAAATATCAATTTTTATAAATCTTTCTATACTAATCGTTTATAGTTATTCAAAATCCCAACTTAAACCATTTTATAAATAAATCGACTTTTATTTCAAAAACGACACTTCGGTTATATTTCACTAAAAATTATAACTTTTATAACTTTAAAATTTTACGTTTATAAATCGATTCAAAAATTCCATAAAACGTATATTTTCAAAAATCACTTTAAAAACCCTTTTAAAGTAAAAGTCGTTATTTTTACATTTCAAAACTGAATCCGATGATGCAACAACACCAATCAGTCCATCACAACAGTCAAATATCATATATCATCATATGATAACAGAATATATCAAAATATCTGTAAATAATCAATATGGTGAGGAATCCAGTCGGATCCCTCTAACCTGTTTCCCTGCATCCACAGATGTTAGCACAATACCAATTCCGCTCCAGTACGGAATTATCACGGTATATGGGTTTTATAAAAATCCGCTTACTAACGGCGCGATAGGGTCTCATCCGCTATACGAGGCGGGAAATCAATCAATCCAATATATACATATGCCAATATGTATATATTGCTATATATAGATATATATCCTACCATATCTAATATCACATCCAAACAGTCAATCATCAATCAACAACTGTAAAAATTCCACATTCAATTTGAGTGAGAAAAATCTCACCTTGATTTTAAATTCCGTTCCAGCGTTTATTTCGGATAAAATTAAACGCGCGTTTAATTTTACCCGAAATTCAAACTAGCTCCAAACAACTCCAAACCAATTGCATCGCGTAGTGTTCGACGATACGATTCCAATGCTTCCTGTTTCGTCGAATTTCGACAACATATGACGAAGTTATATCATTACAAAGTTTTATACGAATTTAATTAAAATAATTTTACAATATTTATTTATTTTTTTATAACCTATGCTTATCAAAGCCGTTGGATCTGCTACCCCCAAATCTTGGCCGCATGTTAATCCTTCTTCCCTACCATCGTTACTTCCAGGTGACGAACGCACCCACTGCCGCCTCTATGCCCTAATACACGCGGCCACCCTGTCGACCTTCACCCCGATCAAAGACCACGGTTCAACGTGCCACGACAAGAGCTCCCTTCCCCCTCAGACCGGCCCCACTCGGTCACGCCCCCAGCACGCATGACGAGGCTGAACGGCAGCACTTCCCTGGCCAGCTGCGCTTCCATCAACGCGCCAATGACGATCACTTCCGTATGGATTTGTTCGTCTCGATGAGATCTTCCAGTTTGTAGTTGGTGATTTCCTCCAATTGTCGACGGATTGGAAGAATTTTGAGGAAGAAGATCGCTCATTCTCGGCCATTGGTTTTGTATATGGCGGCTGCACGTTTTAGCTAGGGTTTCATTTTTCTTTTTTTTTATTTTGTGATAAATGGGGGTATTTATAGAGTTTTGAACGACACTATTTATCCGACTTTTCCGAACTCCGATTTACGTGCCGAAACTGGCGTTTCTGGGGTTTACCCCGCGTTCTGGACACAATGGAAAAGGTTTCGGAAGCTAATTCGATCGTCTGTGCGAGATATGGAATTAAACGATCAATTTAAATTAAACCGATTTAAATCGATTTCGAGGCGTTTTAATTTGTACCGGACAAACGGTAACTCCAAAAATTACGAAATTTGAAATCTTACAATAATTTCACATTACGGATCCGATGAAACTAGTTTCGTCGAAATCCGAGACCTTTTGAAAAATGACTATTTTTAACTCGACGATTTAAAATTAAAACGATATCGATGCGTTTCGAGTTGCCAGGGTCAAACGACAACTCCGATGGATACGAAAATTGAAATCCGATAATAACTAACTATTACGGATCCAATGGAACTGGTCTCGTTCAATTCTGAGACTCTTCGAAAATTGGCTATTTTTACAGTCGATAATTAAATATTAAAATATTCCATTTTCACAGATTAACTTTAAATTCAGTTTTAAAAGTTCTATAACCTTTCTATCACTCCAATATGATTAAATAAAATTTTCCAAATCATTTTCAATCATATTAAACTCGTTTTTCAATTATCTCTGGAATTTCACTATTTAATTTATCGGTTTAATTACCCAGGTAAATCCAATATCCTTTAAATAAATTATTCGACTTATTAAATTCATTTATTTATATTCAAAATCAATTAAATATTCGAATTTTAATTATCAAAAATTCTAGGTCGTTACAGACTTCCCCCCTTAAAAGAATTTCGTCCTCGAAATTATAAGTTAGGAAAAGATACAAAATCCGTTAACTTTCCAAAACAAACCGTTCAAATTAGATTTTCAAATCTGTTAAGTGTTTAACCTCTCCAAAATTCATAGTTAACTTCTCACAAAATCTTTACTAAGTTTTCAAATCATAACTTAGTTTTCAAAATTTTCAAATTTCTCAAAAATATTCTAACGCCTTAAATTTTCAGAAAATTTCGCCAGCGTCTCCTTTGCGCGGCTCGATCCGAAAAAAAATGACAGTGTATATATATCACAAATATACATCTCATCAAGTGATGAGGCATCCCGTAGGGAAAAAGTGTAAAAGTACGATATTTAATCCGAGATATGTACCTTATTATTTATTTAGCGAGCGTATACGGCTAATATAGCGCGAAAGCGAGCTCCAAATGCGAAGCAACGCCATCCGCACCTACTAAACACTCAACAAACCATATGAGAACATGTAGATATGAAAATAAAATCAATATACATCGTATAGCAACATAACTACATATGCTAACATAACAATGCATTCAAAAGCAACAATGCAACCATCAAACAATCATCCAACTATCATCCAACAACTTCATAACCAAATCAATATAGATTCACTTCTCATTAACATTCATTGAATTGGTTTTCAATTTTAAATCATATTCGATTCATTTACATTGGATTTAATCAACATTCTCTTTCAATTCAATTAGTTTACATTCACTAATTCACATCCGTTCACTTCCAATTTGAATTTAATCACATAGCTTTCCAATTTGCTAATTCAATTTCATTAATACTTAATGAATTTTTATGCACAATCAACTAACAATCAAATAACAACCAATGTATATTCAACACAACCAAATTATAAATTTTACATTCGATTTGGTTCAACACTTTTAAATTAAATTGACTTCCATTCAATTTATTTAATTTCTCAACTTCATTAGCTTTTAATGAATTAACACTTATATTCATTATTTCATATCAATACTTCACATTAGATTGATTAACATCCAATCCATTTATTCAATTCAATTGCTAATTCATTTAACAAATAAAGTTGAATTTCATTTATATAACTCAAGTTCACATTCATTTAATAAATTCCCTTTATTAATTTACTTTGATATCAAAATCAACTTCGTTCAACATTACTTAAGTTATATTCTAATTAAACATCATTTGTTTAACTTAACTTAAGTTTCCACTTATTCAAAATTCATATTAAATCCAGATTTCATATTCCACAATCTCAACTTAGATTTAATTGATTCACTTATACTTACTTTAATTTAACTTCATCCTTTAAGTTAAATTTATTCTATCAGAATTTAAATTATATAAGTTATCAATCCATTCAATTCCAGAATCTTTTCAATCTTTCAAAACTATTTTGAAATCTGTTCAAATTTATCTTTTGAATTCCCAAAACAAAATCCAAAATTTCCCAATCAACTTTTATTTAAAATATTCTGGCAGCAATTCCTCTTTTGGAAACCCGAAAATGAATTCTAATGATGTGGCCATCATCATCAGGATTATTTTCCAGCGACCTGAAAAGAGTTTAGAGCTTTCATCACTCTAAAACATTTTTCCAAAATATCAAATCCTTTCAAAACACTTCTCTGGAATTTTATTTCAGATTATAAATCACAATTACAAATCTTTTACTTATATAACTTCACTTTATATATATAAGATTATTCTACAATTGTAAATCATATTAATTATAACTTCATCTTTATAATTCATTGGTTTATACAATTTACTCTTTCACAATTGTTGTTTTATTTAACTTATTCAAACAACTTTAATTAACTTGTATATATATACATTTTAACAACCAATTCATATATATACTTTAATAATTCTGAAAAATTATTTCTTTATATACAAAATATAATCAAGGTAAAATTATTTCATTTACCCAATTTTAAAACAATACTGTGCCGAAGTGTTCTATATAAGTGTTTAGAGATCCCTATCGATAGAGTTGTACGGACAATACCGACCAGAATCCATATACCACTCAATAAACCAATCATCACAATATAAAACAATTTTATATTCACTAACAAATACGCGCTCGTATCTATTATTACTCTCAACTCATTCTAGAGCACTACTGACTCTATCTCTAATGAGTAACACCCAACAGAGCAGGGTTGTCGCTTAACCATATGCTCTGATACCACTTTGTAACATCCCGAAAATTTTCGACTTTCGAAAATTCAACATCGATACTCACTTTATCGACTGCTGAGCCATCGAATGCCGGAAACCCGAAAAGTTATGGTTTTAAGAAAGAAGAAAAAAGTAGAAGAAGAAGATAGAAGAAAAAGAAAGAAGAACAACAACAGAACAACAGAACAGCAACAGAAAACAATATCAGAATCTTACACATCGCAACGGAACAATATATAATAGATAAACACTAGTCTTTTAAAATAAAGAGCTATATCAGTTTATACATACATCAATCATCAGAGTCAATATACAACAATGGACGGTTTTATAAACTTGTCCTCATACAGAATACACAGCGGAATAAATACTATCAGATACAAATACTACGTCTCGTCCTCCAGCTTATCTCCAAAGCTCCAGAATATCCAGAATATCCTGATAACATAACTCTAGGCTGCCCGTGTGGAAATAGTGGGCACCCAGAGTTTAGAAGGGAACAATAAACTCCGAGTCAGTCATGGTGACTGGTGTGAGATCGTAAAACAGTTATTTTTCTTTAAAATAAACAACAGAAGAATTTTAAAGTCAATTCGCAATGCTTTTGGAAAATGAAACTACCATAAGACCTCCCACCACACACACAATGCAAACGCAGAATTGGAGGAGATTTCTTCTTATGATAGTCAAAGATGCCTACTACGCAAAAGCAAATCATTCTTGATATTATTATTAGTGCATAGTGTAGAAAACATTTCGAAAGTATAATATTAATCTTAGCCAGCATAGACATTTCGAACTATGCCTACTATAGCTACCATCCAAACAGTGGGGCGCCACCATAAGTGAATGATAGGTTCTACAACTAAAACCGTACAAGGCTCGTATTGTTTCTTTGGATTTCCAACAAATGGTCGGGCTAAGGAACTTCCTATCCACGATGGGTACGTCCCTGGAATAGACGACCCGAGAAACTAACGTTACGGTTAGATCTCTGCCAACACAAGGCCGGGTTACCTCTGCAAAAATAGGTAACTACTGACACGCGTATCCCATCCCCCGATCGTCACCGATCTTCCCGAGGATCCCCGATTTCCAACAAACCACATAGATAATAATAATGCAGTAACCACAGAGGTTAAGTATCTGGGCTCCATACCATGATACCACCTTTATCCAGAAGGAATGACATACACTAAGGGGCGCTACTCCCTAGAACCTTGCTGCATCCTTCCTGTTTCGACCATTTCCGGGGTGTGAGGCTCGACGAAGTCTCGTCCACAAAGCTACGCTTTCTACAAAGCCCTGCTTCGGGTCAAACAAAATGATCAACCTATGATCACAAAGATATAAGATCAAACAAATGATCATATCACAAATGATCAAACACTGATCATTTCACAGCAACACTCAGTATGCCACGTTACCAAATTGGGATATATCGCTGATAAATTTCAACTACATAACCTCTGAGCTCGTACGTCTCAGAGAAGGGTGTTAAGCTAAGAGAATAAATTCTCCGCCACCAACAGAAATGTATTTGAAAGAAATCAGCTTTATATCTCAAAGTGTAACGTCAGACACACAATCCATACAAGTCTGTTCCGGGATCGAACAGAACCGAAGGCACTTCTCACGAAGCCCTTGCATTTCCGGATAAATTTCTAATCACGTCCGGACTTCCCGTCACTAAGGGTGATAAAACCTCTAAATCGGAGATCAGCCGATGTAGAGTAACTCGACGGTAATCCTTCCGTTTTCAAAAATATCCGGTCTTCAACACCGGTCTTCAAATGCGATTCATAACGACGTATCACATATTCGGAATGGGTTATACGACCCCATGGTCCTTTCCCGGCTAACCCGAATAGTGAGCGCTTATTTAAAAACAAGTGTGGCATTCAAATTCATCCAATTCACAACAAATACCTATCTAAAGGTAATTATTGATAGTCGGTTATTTAACTATCAATAAAGATGCGCAACATCATCAGATTCCAAATAATTTTCCAAATTATTTCATCTTCCAAAATATCTTTTACTAGATATAAAATTCCCACACTTAACCGTTTGAAAACAAATTTCAAATATTCAATTTCCACATTTCATTTTATCTTTGAAGATAAAATCTCAAAAATAGTTCATTTCATATTGGAAAAGCAATTCCATACTTATTTAATAATAAGTATTTCACAAATCATTTATTTTCAACATTTGAAAATATTCGATATACTTAAATCAATATTAAGTATATATTCATTCTTTAAGAAAATCATTCTCTTTAAACACATTTATTTGAGTCAAAACGAATGTTACGTAAAACATCGTTACGACGACTCAAAATCGCTAGTATAGGGATTCGGATTTTAATAGATATATAAATCCCAATACTACATCAAAACATTTCCTTTTGGAAATCATTTACTATAACAACAGTGTTATAGTCCATCATTTCCTTATTCTTCGAAAACGTCTATTTCAACAATAAATGTTGAAATCTATGATTTCGATAATTCACACGTTTTAAAACATCTTTTAAAACAATTACTTCATTTTATAATATCGCTTTCCCAAAACCATATCCATTCTACTTAAAACATATTCACTGTCCAAAATCGTGAATATACTTCACTTAACCATATTTAAATCTTTTCTACACATTTATTTCAAGAATTGTCCACTATCCAAAATCGTGGATAAAATTCCCTTAATAACCTTCTATCTTAAATTCATCAATTTTGATTGATTTATTTCCGAATTTATAAAACAACGTTTATAAATTCCATTTTCTATTTTATATAACAACTCCGGTTTATAAATCTCATTTTATTAACTTCTAAAATTCACTTATAAGAATAAGTGATTTCGGATTTATAAACAACGTTTATAAATCGCATTTGTACTTTATAACGATTTCAACTTATAAAATCATTTCATTTTGCAATTTCTATTTATATCCCATCTAAGTGCAAAAGTCAAATTTATAAGTAAATTTCTTATAAATCTTTTATTCTACAATATCTATTTACTTTATAACTTCACGTTATAAATCTATTAATTTCATTCACTTATGAAATCCATTTATACTTCTTTCTAACACTTATAAAAATTCGTTTTATAAGTCCAATATTTTGATTTACAAAAATATCAATTTTTATAAATCTTTCTATACTAATCGTTTATAGTTATTCAAAATCCCAACTTAAACCATTTTATAAATAAATCGACTTTTATTTCAAAAACGACACTTCGGTTATATTTCACTAAAAATTATAACTTTTATAACTTTAAAATTTTACGTTTATAAATCGATTCAAAAATTCCATAAAACGTATATTTTCAAAAATCACTTTAAAAACCCTTTTAAAGTAAAAGTCGTTATTTTTACATTTCAAAACTGAATCCGATGATGCAACAACACCAATCAGTCCATCACAACAGTCAAATATCATATATCATCATATGATAACAGAATATATCAAAATATCTGTAAATAATCAATATGGTGAGGAATCCAGTCGGATCCCTCCAACCTGTTTCCCTGCATCCATAGGTGTTAGCACAATACCAATTCCGCTCCAGTACGGAATTATCGCGGTATATGGGTTTTATAAAAATCTGCTTACTAACGGCGCGATAGGGTCTCATCCGCTATACGAGGCGGGAAATCAATCAATCCAATATATACATATGCCAATATGTATATATTGCTATATATAGATATATATCCTACCATATCTAATATCACATCCAAACAGTCAATCATCAATCAACAACTGTAAAAATTCCACATTCAATTTGAGTGAGAAAAATCTCACCTTGATTTTAAATTCCGTTCCAGCGTTTATTTCGGATAAAATTAAACGCGCGTTTAATTTTACCTGAAATTCAAACTAGCTCCAAACGACTCCAAACCAATTGCATCGCGTAGTGTTCGACGATACGATTCCAATGCTTCCTGTTTCGTCGAATTTCGACAACATATGACGAAGTTATATCATTACAAAGTTTTATACGAATTTAATTAAAATAATTTTACAATATTTATTTATTTTTTTATAACCTATGCTTATCAAAGCCGTTGGATCTGCTACCCCCAAATCTTGGCCGCATGTTAATCCTTCTTCCCTACCATCGTTACTTCCAGGTGACGAACGCACCCACTGCCGCCTCTATGCCCTAATACACGCGGCCACCCTGTCGACCTTCACCCCGATCAAAGACCACGGTTCAACGTGCCACGACAAGAGCTCCCTTCCCCCTCAGACCGGCCCCACTCGGTCACGCCCCCAGCACGCATGACGAGGCTGAACGGCAGCACTTCCCTGGCCAGCTGCGCTTCCATCAACGCGCCAATGACGATCACTTCCGTATGGATTTGTTCGTCTCGATGAGATCTTCCAGTTTGTAGTTGGTGATTTCCTCCAATTGTCGACGGATTGGAAGAATTTTGAGGAAGAAGATCGCTCATTCTCGGCCATTGGTTTTGTATATGGCGGCTGCACGTTTTAGCTAGGGTTTCATTTTTCTTTTTTTTTATTTTGTGATAAATGGGGGTATTTATAGAGTTTTGAACGACACTATTTATCCGACTTTTCCGAACTCCGATTTACGTGCCGAAACTGGCGTTTCTGGGGTTTACCCCACGTTCTGGACACAATGGAAAAGGTTTCGGAAGCTAATTCGATCGTCTGTGCGAGATATGGAATTAAACGATCAATTTAAATTAAACCGATTTAAATCGATTTCGAGGCGTTTTAATTTGTACCGGACAAACGGTAACTCCAAAAATTACGAAATTTGAAATCTTACAATAATTTCACATTACGGATCCGATGAAACTGGTTTCGTCGAAATCCGAGACCTTTTGAAAAATGACTATTTTTAACTCGACGATTTAAAATTAAAACGATATCGATGCGTTTCGAGTTGCCAGGGTCAAACGACAACTCCGATGGATACGAAAATTGAAATCCGATAATAACTAACTATTACGGATCCAATGGAACTGGTCTCGTTCAATTCTGAGACTCTTCGAAAATTGGCTATTTTTACAGTCGATAATTAAATATTAAAATATTCCATTTTCACAGATTAACTTTAAATTCAGTTTTAAAAGTTCTATAACCTTTCTATCACTCCAATATGATTAAATAAAATTTTCCAAATCATTTTCAATCATATTAAACTCGTTTTTCAATTATCTCTGGAATTTCACTATTTAATTTATCGGTTTAATTACCCAGGTAAATCCAATATCCTTTAAATAAATTATTCGACTTATTAAATTCATTTATTTATATTCAAAATCAATTAAATATTCGAATTTTAATTATCAAAAATTCTGGGTCGTTACAGAAATTATATGTAATCAATTAGAATTGGCTAATATTGAATATGAAATTAGTGATGTTGTTTGAATGCCGTTGATAACTATTTAATGTAATTTCAAATTAATTGAAATAAATTGTAGGTTGACTTGGTTATAATTGTAAATAATGAAATATATTAAATGATGTAGTTAATGGTGAACTTGTATGTAATTAATTAAAATAGGTTAATATTGAATACAAAACCTTTTTGTGTAAGCAAATTATAACCCTTGGTTGTAAAGAATAAGATAATGGATATGAATTACTGTTATAAACGATTGTATTAACTATTTTCTCATTAATTTATCCGTTTGAATATCGAAAGAGTAACTAATGGAATTAAGGCAACTGAATATTGGATTTAGTGTTGGAATTGTTTGTAAGTAATTGAAGTAATTGTAAAGTTATTTGGTGATAAGTTGAAATAAGGAAATGAATTAAAAGTTATATAAAGAGGGGGAAATTATATGAAATTAATGTAAAATTGAGTATAATCAGGATTGTGTAAGTAGTCATAACATTTGTTGTTGATAATAAACTTATAAATGTGATTAAGTAAGTAAAAGGTAACATTTGTCATTTATCACCTATTTATTTAATCCATTGAAATTAAATTGAAAATCAATTGCTATTAATCTAATTACTTATTGCGGTTAATATAAATTAAAGTGATAACTATAGAAGATTGATGTAATGAAATGGTAAACCAACGTTAAGTATATCTATAAGATGATAATTGATTGAATACTAAGATGAAAATCAAAATAAATATATATTGGAATTTAAATTAATTAAAGAATTTATTACCGTTAATTTGACTTGGAATCTTTCAATAAAAGGGAAAGAGAATTTATTTGAAATTAATGGCGTTTAATGAAAGAAATGTACGTTTGTTAGGATCTGTTTTAAGGTGTAATTTTGAAATTAATTACAATTATGTCGATTAGGAATCTTTCAATTTAAAAGAGTTAAAAAAAAGGAAACATTAATTTTAATTAATGGATTTAACGAATGAAACATACATTATTGTTAAAAATAAAAAGAATGTTTTAATGAAAATAAAACGAACGTTTTCATTTTAAAGGTAAAAATAATTTTATAAAAAGAAGAAAAAAAATGAATTTTAAAACAATATTCTACAGTCATTAAATATCAATTTGAGGTTGTATATAAGTAATTTTAACACTATTCTGGAAATTTAAATTAAATTAACTTTTTAGGTTTCATGATTGCGCTCTGAGAAAAACTTTATTTTGAAATAAACTTGAATTTGAGTTCCGGATCATCTTTTATTTTGTGTAACGTTACGTTGGTTGTGGAATTCAAATTTATTTATTGTATGTTAATTATGTTTAAACGGGTGTAAAAAAAAGTATATTTGGTGTTAATATATTTAATTGAGTGGAACATGCAATTAATAAGATCCTAAGTGGTCCCTTCATTTCCTTATTATTCAATACCCCTGCCACTATTTCCACATTTGGTTTTATTGCAATTCTCTGATGTAGTTGAAACGTGAATTCACATCCCTTTCTTCTTTTGTTCCATATCATATCTCATTATTTCCCCTAAAACTTCATTATTTTTCAAACATCAGGGCCTCTATTTTTTTTCCTCAAAGTCTCGATGTCAACATAGCTTTATACCTCCACTTAGTTACTGCCAATTCATTTTTACTGAAGCTATGTTCAAAAAAGAAGAAAAAAGTGTGAGCATCTATTTCTTCCTCAACAACATGCGAACCTTTCCTCATCACTTGCCTTCTTTTGCAAGAAGCCTTCAAAAAAAATGAACAATGAGAATTAGCTTTCATGGTTTTGGCTTTCTACTTCTTGCCTTTGTTTTGGGTACATCAAATTTGAAAACGTGAGTTACTAAAGTTTCTTATTTTAATAATTAAATGTACGTATTTTTTTAATATATCCTTATAACCTGAATATCTTCCACATAGAGCTCCGATACATGCGTAGTTTCTTCCATTGGACTCGCATTGGAATTCCTGACGACATGAAAAGGTTTGGTTGAGTTTGGAGACTGTTGGGAAAGGCATCGTTGTTTGGATTTTTGCGTTCTAAATATCAAAGGTGAGTGTTTTGACCCACTCATGAATACTAAATTATCTTATGTTAGTTAAATTAAATTTATGATGTGATTAGAAATTTATTGATTGTTGTTTGGTATTTTTTAGATTGTCATTTAAGTTAAATTTGAATTTATATTGAATTGAATTGCCATTTAATTAATAGTGAATATAAATTGCTAGTTAAACACCTGATAATGATAATCAATTGATTGTTGTGATTTATTGGCTGATTTGGATGTTGGATTGTGATGGATGTTATTGGTTGACATTTTGGACGATTGGATGTTTATTTATGTGTATATCTCTGTTATCACTATGGATTGAAATGATAACCCGAGCGGTTTCCATTGATTTTGAAATTTTGGTTTTGGATACTGGTTGAAATGACATATACCCATATAATTTTTTTGAATTTGGATTATTTATTGGAATTGAATTATTTGAAAGGTTTAAGTTTTAAATTTAAACTTCGGATTTATTTTAATTAAAATGATTAAGATTGGTATTTCGAATTATTTAAAATCTTTTAAATAATTATATCCACGTTGTACACTAGATAAGAGATGAAAATCCTGTAACATCTCTGAAGCCATTATAGTAATATTTCTATTCTACTTATTTTGATTTGACTTACATAAGATCTTTTAGTCTCGACTCGAGTGTTTTGTCTTTTCATTACGCTCGGGTCAGTCTGAGCTTTTCAGTGTATCGAAGACCATTTTATTTTGGAGGATGAAAACAGAGATGAGTCTACTATTTATTATTAATTATTCCACTACATCATGTGTTCTACTATATTATTTATTTATTTCTGTTGTATGTATAACTCTGATTTGTATTGTAAAAGTGTAATCAAATGTCATTTGTAAAACAGCTTCATGAACTGTTTATTTGATTATTATATTTTGTCATTCCGCTGCGAGATTTTGTGTTTTGTTTTTTTTCTATTATTTTCTTATTTACCCCATTAACAATCCTCCCTTTTGAATGGTTTAAGTTGACATGTGTGGTTTATTGTCGATTTAAACCGTCCAAAAAGGTGGGTCGTTACAATTGGTATCAAAGCTTTGGTTTAGAGATACCTTAGCCTGTTGGGGTAAACTCATTAGAGATAGGGTTAGCAATACCCTAGAATGAGTTTGAGTGTGTGTGTATATACGAGAGCGCGTATTTGTTAGTGTTATAAAATGTTTTATATAAGTTTTGAAATGAAATAATTTTTCCTAATATTATATGTTATATATAAAGAATTTTTTTATAACTGTTATAGTTATTTGTAATGTGATTGATTTATGAAATGGTAATATTTAATTATTATCATTTATTGTTGATTTGTTGTATTTAGTCAGTTTATAAGCATTGGCTAATTATTGTTGATTTAATTTATGGACTAAACACTAGTTTAGTAATGGTGTATTAAAGAGAATAAAATGAATAATTAGGATATTTGGTTATAAAATTGAAATGTTTGGTTGTGACTATTGTTGTTAGTTGATTCGTAGTTTCAACTATTGAAATAAAATGGAATATCTAGATATTTTGGATAGTCGAAACTTCTGAATTAATATATGAGTTAAAATGTAGAAATTTTGTTGAATTATGCAGTTGAATTTGGTACCTTAAATTGAAAGCAAGTGAAACAAGGTTAAATTTGTTATATCTATGTTAGTAAATGAATAGAATTGTTGTATACATTATTGGCATGTAATGTAATAATATACAAGTGTGAACTTTAAGCCTTGGCATGTTTAAATCGAAATTGTGATTAAGGAAAAGCTATAAATGAGATTTAAAAAAAAGTGTTATGAACTTAATTAAATTTATGAAATGTGGCATAAATAAATTTGAAAAGTAAGTGAAAACTAATTGGATATAAGAATATTAACTAAAAGTGAAATGATTTTAAATAAAGTCACGACTTGTAAATTATTTATGAAATAAATGGATGTTGCAATAAATGTAGTATTTAATGAGAAATTTTACATGTGAAATTGAATTTAATTTAAAAATGAAGAGAAATACAAGCAATGTTATGTGAATGAATATATTAATGTTTTATATTAAATGGAGAAATTTTGTGAAACAAATATTAAAGTATGAAGTGATATTTTTGTTAATCAATGAGATTAATAATGAATTTAAATCAAAATGTAATGGTGATAAAACAAATTGGAATAAGTACGTAAGTTGTACGTATATTATTTTATTCGCATAATTAATTTGATCCGGATTTGAGTACACAAGTTCGAGGTGAATTACACCATTTCATGTATTAGGATTTTTCATTCAATTCTTGATGGCAAATATTTGATATGGATTTTTGATTTGATTCTAAAATTCTCTATCATAGTGTATGGCTATGCAAGGAGAATGATGGTTTCTAGTCAAGAAACCTTATCGAAGTCTGCATTAGGGAAGTCGAATAAACAATACTAGTTCGAAAACGAACTTGTGTGATCGAGCGAGCGATCGAAAGTGATTTTGCAAAATGAAGACATACGTACATCTTATGTTCTGATATTATTGATATGCTTTGATGTTGAAATTGAAAGTTGTTGGGTTGGATATTCTTTGTAATTTAATTTGGAATTTTTCTTTTATGCAAAACTACTATTAATTTATAACCATTTTACAAAACTATTTTCTTTTATTTTTCTTATACAAACTAGTTTATTCTATTTTATATATACAAAACTATTTTACAAACTATTTTATTTACAAACTATTTTACAAACTATTTTATTTACAAACTATTTTTCAAACTATTTTATATACAAATTATTTTACAAACTATTCTATATATACAAAACTATTCTAAATTCAAAACCTTTTATAAAGCAAAGATGTTCAATCCCATATGGCTCTTCATACAACGAAATTGATTTTGGGAAAATTTGATTCTTATATAAGATGGAATTTATATAAGTATATAGTGATTTTGAAGGTTATTGATTTTAGAAGGTATTCGATCTGAAGAGATAAATCTTATATACAATAGAATTTATATAAGAATGATTTGATATATTCGAGACTACTGATTTTGGAAAATATTCGATTTGAAAATGAAATCTTGTATATAATGGAATTTATATAAGTGTGATATTTGAAGTTATGATTTTGGAAGGGTACTATATATAGTATGATATATTTTGAAGTAAAAGGTATGGAGAGGTACCCTCCGTGAAGAAGTATAGTATGATATGCTTCGACCCAGATGGACTTGGGGAATCCAGGAATGGATTCGACCGATAAACCCTAATATACTTGGGTGAATTCAGAAATGGATTCGAACTGATATGGTTGTCCAGACTTAAACTCATGAGTTCCTCGATTTTTTTCCAGGGTAGATGCTTCTTTAGTTTACCCAATGAAGGCGCTTTTGATCCTGAGATCTGTTCTTTATGGATCTTCCGGGAAGGAAGTGCATCCATTGCGTAAATCATTGAATCAGCAGTTACCACTGCAGCAGGGGTCGATGGTCCCTTGTTTACGAAATGGCTACAATATTTTTCTGGAATCCGAAAGGTGGAAGGATCTTCTGGAAAGTTTTGTGTTCATTGCGTAAACACTGGATCAGCAGCGGGCCACTGGTATCGTAACAACATCATTTGACATCAGATTTTGAGCGGTACTTCTCATCCCTGTTTTTTTGTATTTTTCACTGGGTGTTGAAACAGGTCTACTAAGTACTTGGAGATTTCTAGTCTTACGCCTGATCAACATACGACCAGAGTCTGCAAGAGCGAGGATACTTGTTAAAACATCGAGTTATAAAAGTATTTTGATAAAGTATTATATAAAGAATATTTTGGTCATTTTTTTCATTTCTAAAGACTTTAAAATGTTTAAAATATTGTTATTTATGTACAACATGGTTTAATAGTAAATCATTAGTGTTGTAAATATTGTGAGAAGTTATTAATTAAATAAAACATATTTAAAGTTAATGATTATTGATTTATTAATGATGTTTAAAGGTATTTTGAGATTTAAAACTAATAAAATTTATAAATAACGGATTTAAGGTTTTCAATAACTTCTTTTGAAATATAAGTAGTGATGTAAATAATTGTTTTCAAATAATTTACAAATATTTATAAAGATGTTATTTAAAAAAAATTAATGTGGTATTTATAAATGAAGCAAGAAATTTTACAGATGAATTTTTTTCCCATAAAGTATTAAAGTATTAAAGACGATGATTTGCAAATGAAGTTTTCAAATGAATATTTCAAGTAAAATTTATATAAGTTTCTTTGAATGTATAATTTAAAGATATTATATAAATGGGAAAAAAATGATTTGCGAAGTTTTATTTATAGTAATATACTTACCAATAAATTTGAATCTCTATTTTGGAACTATGGTTTGAAATATTTACTTGATTTCGAAGCACTAACAATAAATTTATAGGTTTATTCACTATTTGAATTTTTGTATTAAACCATAATAAATGTTTTTCCATGATTTGAATATTCATTTTAAACAAGTGTGTAAAATTAATTATGAAGATATGAAATTTTATACTTTGATTTGGATATTAAATGTAAGATTTGAGTATACTATTAGTTTCAATTTAATAATCTAGGGTTATACTTATTTAAAATATGAGTCTAATAAATTATCGGATTTAAGGAACTTTATAAAAAAAAGAGGGGCTTATCATAATGTTTTGATATAAACTTCTAACATTGTTTAAACTTTTGGAAAATTCTTGCATAATGCTATGAAGATGTATTAAATATATCTTATATTCTTACTAAGTGAATGAGGTTAAATGTTTAATTGAATTTATAGATGTATTGAAATACTCCTTTTCTCTTCAAGGGCGAATACCAAAAACGTGTGTAACATTCAATTACATTCCTAAAATATATATATATATATATAACTTACCAGAAATGTTTAATAAGTTGAAATGTTAATAGAATATGTAATAGGATATTATACAAGTAAAACTTAAGTAATGGAAGTGTTCAATGAAATTATTTCTAAATAAGAATTTTGATGTACAAAAAATATTATGAACGTAAGTTAATATTGTGAAATAATTTATGTAAGTACATGAAAGAAAAAGAAAAGGACGTTATATGAAAAAAAATTAACGGTAATGATGTAAAAGAAACCAATTGAATAAACTTAAATATTGTGTTGAAATTATTGGTTGTTTTGACTTATGGGATCTTAGGAAATGATACTTCTAACTGTATAAGGATGTATAAATAATCTATCAAGTAATTATCTACGGCTGTTGAGCATAGTGTACACTTAATAGTTTATTTATCATCTTGTAGGATTAAAAGTTTCTGAACCTGAACAAATCATTAGTTTGGTTGCTATGGACGTATGATTGATTCATTTGTTACATATGATGGTCGTGTTGTTTGTTTGCATGTGACTATTATTATATTGTGTTGATTTGTTTGTTATTAATTGAAACAACTTAAATATATCTCTTTTCACGTAATTATTAACTTCTTTGGATTTTATAAGTGAAGTACGGGTTTATGGAAGCAATAGCTACTGCTTTGGTTTCATAAATTAAGCGTTGTTTGCCCGACAAATAGGTACGTTTAGGATTACGGGTTTCTAGAGATATTATATTGTTTTCCCGTGGTTTGGGATGTTTATTTTTGAAATATGATATATATGGTAATTATTGATATTATTATTTCTCCCGGACCTCTCCATACAAAGGCGACTCTGCCGAAATTTTCCGTAAATTTTAAACTTAGAAATTTTGGGAAAAGTGAAATATTTTCAAACTTTGGTAGACTTGAATATGAAGATTTACTTGTTATTAATTGTATATTGTATTTAAATTACTTAATTATGAAAATTAATTGTTTATAAACTGAATACTTTGAATAAAATATATTGATTCCTTATTTCCTCCTTTTCCCTTTTCAATGATGAATAGTTTTGAGTGGGGGAGAGTGTAACGACCCATATTTTTCGATAATTAAAATATTAATTAAATAAGATTTTAGAATTTTATATTTAAAGAAAACTAAAATTTGTCATGTTATAATGAGAGTAATAACTAGAATGTAATGTTAGTAATGTTAATATAAGGTAATTGCTAACTATTTTAATGTAATTCCAATTAATTGAAGTGACTGTAAAGTTATAATTGGTTATAACTATAAATAAGGCAATACATTGAATGTTGAAATTATATGTAATTAATTAGAATTGGCCAATATTGAATATGAAATCAGTAATGTTGTTTGAATGTTGTTGATAACTATTTAATGTAATTTCAAATTAATTGAAATAAATTGTAGGTTGACTTGGTTATAATTGGAAATAATGAAATAAATTAAATGATGTAGTTAATGGTGAACTTGTATGTAATTAATTTAAATAGGTTAATATTGAATACAAAACCTTTTTGGGTAAGCAAATTATAACCCTTGCTTGTAAAGAATAAGATAATGGGTATGAATTATTGTTATAAACGATTGTATTAACTATTTTCTCATTAATTTATCCGTTTGAATATTGAATAGGCAACTACTGGAATTAAGGCAATTGAATGTTGGGTTTAATGTTGGAATTGTATGTCTGAAATTAATGGAAAATTGAGTATAATCAGGATTGTGTAAGTAGTCGTAACATTTGTTGTTGATAATAAACTTATAAATGTGATTAAGTAAGTAAAAGGTGACATTTGTCATTTATCACCTATTTAGTTAATCCATTGAAATTAAATTAAAAATCAATTGCTATTAATCTAATTACTTATTGCGGTTAATATGAATTAAAGTGATAACTATAGAAGATTGAGGTAATGAAATAGTAACGTTAAGTATATGTAACGACCCGTAAATTTTAACTGTTAAATAACGTAATTAGTTAAATTTTGTGGAATTTTAAACAATAAAATTTTGAAATATAAATTTTATATTTGGAATGCGTCTAATTAAACATAGCAACTGGAAAATTTTCGTCCGGAAATATGAAGATTTATTTCGCGCGTAAATTTACTTCAATTTAATCAGTTAAAAATTGGTGATAATAAAATGTTTTCCAAACCTAAATATATTTTTACATGGAAAATTTGTAAATCATCTTCTGAGTGAGACGTCATCTTTCGTTTCGTCAAATTTGGACTTCTGTTGCTCCGTTTATCTTAATTCGGTTAGAATAGCAGCATTTCTGGTACCGGTTATCGACTTTTGATCGGATGACCGTATCACTGATATCTGTGTACCGTTTGGATCGTCTCGTCGTGCTGATCTCCACGGTATATTCAACTCTGCAATTTGAGATCCGGTACAAGTCGGAAAGAATAAACAGTTCACCGTAACGATACCGAAAATTTGACTTTACATTTTTCCCTTAGGCTTCAAATCTATAACGTGCAACCCAACAACAATTAATTAGTTTATTAAATTTCCAAAAATCAAGGGGTGACCAATTCTATTCCTACTGTTTAGTATTGTGTACCTGTTCTTTCGTTGTAATTATATCTGTTCGTTTGCCTTCTCTGTTCAATGCGTTCCAAATATTAATCAAGGAAAAGCTACCTGTTCTTTCTCCACTACTCCATCTGTTCTCACCCCCTATTTACCTGCCTAGCAAACCAAAGACGCGCAGCTATCCCCAACCGAACACTCCACGTAACAGCCCACGCCAATCAGCCAATCCATCACGCCCAACCTACCCACGTTCCTCCACCGGACCCAACACATTCGCCACCACCACGTACGCCCTACCCACGCCTTCGCCCATCACCACGCACCCTAAAGCCTCCACATCTTCTCACCGCCCTCCACGTCACCCACACCTTCAGCCATCACCGAAGCCGGTCGTGCCCTACCCCACCACAGCAACTGTTCCCCACTTACCAACCCAGATCCTTCCCACGCAAGCCTATCACCGACCTTGTCCACTTCAGCCCACCCACTGACGTCACTGCATCCGCCCAAGCTGTTAGCCCTCTGCCCATACATCGAATCTTCCTCCTTGAACCCGAAGTGCCCATAAATCGGCCACCGCCTTCTTCTCCCGGCGCCTCCACCTCAGATCCGAGCTCGGCAACACAAACCGGCCCTCTACGTGACGACATCACCTCCGAGCAGCGTATAAATGGCCGAGCCACCCATCGTTCTCCCCTCCTTCCTCTGGCCTTCACCGTTCCTCCCGAGCCCAATATCCACTCATCTCCCCTGACCACATTCAACTCACCGCCATTCCCCTCCCCAAGCCGCCATTTAAACCCGAAGCACTGTCGAGATCTCCTTTACTTGACAACCTTCTTCTTTCTCTTGCTCGATTCCCGCCTTGCCACGGATTTAACTCGGCCTTCCTCCACCTCACTTTGGTTCGTTCTATGCTCTTATCTGTGTCGTTTTATATATATGTATGTGTTGTGCGTGAGTAGGTGTATATATATATACAAATGTAAAGGTGGGTATATATATACAGGTTTATATATAATCTGGGCAAACTAATATGTATATTATTGGTTATATATTTGTGCAATTTTCATATGCATGTAGTTCGAACAGCTAGCTTTAAATATGCATTTGTTTTAGTATTTAATTTATATAAAATACCAGGTTAGATTTTATAAAGGTTTCCAGAGTTTTGTATAAATTGTATATGTTACAGTCAGTTTATATATACGGCTGAACATTTCTACTTTGTTTGTTTGCCTTATATTGTTACAGTATACATTATAGATGTATGTGTTCTGTTGTATAAAAAGAGTTATAAAAGTTGTTTATTTTATGCTGTATATATAAGCTATATTATATTATATAGGTTGTTGTATATATCTGTATTACAATATATATATATAGGCGTATATTTTATCATATGTCAGCTTACAGATTATAAGCTAATTATGTGTTATAAGATTTGTGTTACAGTTTATTTTATGTTAGTGTAAATGTCAGTTTATATAAATCCATTTTACAGTTTATAAAAAGAAAATGTTACAGTCTGGTAGTATATATACATCTTGTTTACATGTTTATGGGAATGTATATATATATATATTTAAATTGCATACATATCTGTGTTAAAGTCAGCATACATGTTTGTGAAATTGTCTACATATGCCTATGCACACATTTTGTTTCTTTTCTTTGAATCCATATAGTTTGATAATTATATATCTAATGTTTTATATATATTAGCGTGAATAATATATTCTGTTGGATTTTAAATATATATATATATATAGCATTTAGTTCAAGACAGCTATACACATGTGTTTAATTTAAAACAATGATTCTGAAATGTATATATATTCAATTTAAAAATGTATTTGTATTTAGAATATGACTATATATATAGATATACAGTTATATATATATATATATGTGTGTGTGTGTGTGTGTTCACTTATACCCATTAATCTTCATCGACCCAATTCTGATTTGATTTCGTCTATTCCTTGTTATCAGCTTTGATCATCGAATTCGTGCTTGGATTCGTAACTCAATTTCAGTGTCTGTGTCTGTGTGTATCCATGACATCTCTTGTTCTCTCTAGCCTCGAAAGGTGAGCAATCACTCACGATTAATGTTTTTATATTTATTAAATTTGATTTCAATTGAAATGTCAATTGAAATATGCTGATGTTAGTTGTTTACATTGTTATATATGTCATCTTCTATATCTGTTCACCTGTGACATCTGACACCATTATCTGTTATTTATTGTTGTTGATATATGCCTGTTACTGTCGTTATTTTATTTTCATACCTGTTATCACTCTGCAAGTTCCCTGTTAGCATAGAATCACTATGGGTTGAAATGATACATACCCGAACGATCTGTAGAATAGGAGAAAATCGTTATGGGTTGAAATGATAAACCCAAGCGATTTTCATTGAATTGAATTTGGGATTTCGGGTTGAAAAGATATATACCCGAATATGTTTTAAATTGCGGATTGAAATGATAAATATCCGTATCACTTGACCATAGGATAGAAAATTATATACAGGCACCGTTGATCTATATATAAACGTTTTGAAAATGATTTCTATGGTTTTGAAAAAAAATATGGTTTTGATAAATATTGATTTTTTTAAGATTCATTAAAGTTGATTTAATAAAGTTGATAGATAATATGTTTAAGTATTTATTTAATATCTATATTTTCAAATATAGAAATTTATAATGATTTGAAATCGATTGAAATTATAATTTATTTAAGAATTATACTTAAATAAGTTTGATTAAAAATATATTGAATTTGAAATTTAAAGAAGTGATTTACAACGTGAAATTTGAAAAGGTGACTTAAATGGATATTTCAAACGTATAAATATTTGAATGAGATATTTTGTTTATTTATATGGTAAATTGAAATTGAATTTAAATGTTATGGAAATGATTAAGTTAATATTTCAAAACTAAATAATTGTAAAGGAAATCTGATATGTATATAAATTTATCGAATTTAGTTTTGAAATGATGAATATTTAAAGTTTTGAAATATATTAAAATTGAAATGACTTATTTTATGGTTCAGATATGGATTTGAAACCGATAAATTGAAATGGTTTATTTAGAAGCTGAATCGAGTTGAAACTAATGATTTGAGATTTGATTAAAATAAATTAAATTTTTGGAAATCGAGTTAATTTGAATCGATTTGTGAATTTGAGGAAACTAATTTATTTTATAACGAAATTTTATTTTCTAAACTGTTTAAAAAGGAAAGTGTTATGATTGCCAAAATACTGTGATTTCCAGACTATGATTTCGAAAGCATTATAACTTTGGAAAGTAATATAATTTTGAAAAATGGATATTTGAAGTGAAATGATATCGTATTAAATTGGGTTTTGGAAATGATAATGATTTTGGTTTAAAGTATAAACTATAGTGAAACGACCACGGTGTTATAATAACGATTGGTTGGCAAAGAGACCGGGATCGGATATGGACATACTCTCTGTCGATACCGAAAACCACTTTGACAACCGTGTACGCGGTGGAGATTCCAGAATGAAGTAGGATGGTGGCGACGTTCTTAAGGTATGTTACGTGGACCCAACTCCCGTGAGTTGGCAACAAGGTGGCTAAAACAGGAGCGATCTCGGACCAGTGAGGTAGCACCTCTTCTCGGACGCATTTCTTCGATATTATACTCTTACTTGTGATTTGACTAGATGGCCATCCTCCGATTGGGAATGTTGTTCGAGGTGGAACGGTAGTGGCTGCTATGCGTATCCATCAGTCCGTGTGCGTAATTGGTATATCTACCCTAGCATTGCCTAGTTGTGCCGTGTCACCTACCATATCGAGCTTTACTACGATTATGATTTTAAGATCCGACCGCGTTAAGGTTCTCCATCCCCTTAACGCTATTTTCCGATATGATTATACTTTACTTATTTAGACACTACTGTGTATAGCGTATATTACTACATAGTAAATAGTTTAACGGATCCTTAGAGGATGGTTATCCCAAACATCCTTTAAGTTACTTGTATTTCAGTTGATATTTCACTTGAGTTGGATTTATTAATATAAGAATGTTAATCCTGACTCGAGTGTTTTGTGTTTTGCTTTACGCTCGGGTCAGACTGAGTGATACAGCATTGAAGACTCACCTTTGGAGTTGGAGCTTCGCTTGGAGATCCAGCTATCTATCGATCCTGCTTTCAGTTATTCCGTCGATCCAGTGATGTATTCAGATCTGGTATTTGATTATTATATTGAGACATCTATTGTATTCGAGACCTCTGTTGTATCTGTTTAACTCCGTTATATATTTAGTAGCTTCATGAACTACTATCCCTTTGTTTCCGCTGCATTATCATTATTTTACTCTGTGTCTGTGATCTGTGATTTTATTTATTTACTGTATATTCTGAGATTTGCCAAATTTTATTTACAACGCAGTATTTTGAGCAATTCAACTCCGGCATGAGTGTCTACCTATACACTTATAATGGATGCGAATGGTTGGAAATACTGGGTCGTTACATGTGGTATCAGAGCTCTGGTTTTAGGCAAAACTCAGCATATGTAGTAAATTCAATTACAGAATCACTTTCGTTCGAGCTTGAATTCCTTCTTCTTTGACTTGGTTCCTTTGAATTTTGGAACGTTCACTTCGGTTCCAAAGTTCATTCGTGTCTCCCCATTCGTGTCTTTTGATTCTGGAGTATCCCATAACTCCACTTCGAATGATCTCTATAATAAATCGGCGGTCTCGCCAATCTTCGAATAATTTGTACTGGGGTGAAACTCCTTTACAATCGGTATTGATTCACCGGAGATTTCTGTATCCTCGGTTTACGATGCTGCTGTCTTAAGCTATACCCGAATTTTACCTCTGGTAATCGAATGTCGATTCGCTTCAGAATTCTACATCGATCTTATCTATGAAGTCACGGTTGACCCTGTTAAGGTTGTCCGCGATTTATACAACTTTATCCATCTTCCTGTTTGAAATGCAATCATCTAACCTTCGTTTCGAGCCAATCTATTTTAGATTAGAATTCTCTTTGATTAGAGTCCCTCTATTTGGATCTCTATCCTTATGTTGGAATCCAATTCTGGAATCATCGTGTGAGGGAGTGTATTTGAAATTAATATAAAATAGTTTATGTTTATAGTGTGTTGTTTGAGTTGTTGATGTTGGTTTGGATTTCCGATCGATTCGTCTGATCAACGCTATCGATAGGATTTCCAAAACACTTGAATAGAACAAACTGACACAATATAATTTTCAAATTTGATAAATGAAATAAATTTGTATGATTATATTATAAATATATAAGAAAAATTTTCTGGAATTAAAAGTTAAATAATTTGGTTGTTGAAAATGATAATATTTGATTATCATTTTATTGTTTGTAAGTCATTGACTATTGCAAAATGACTATTGGTTATAAATTTATTTGGAATTGAAATGAATTTAAAAATTGAAGATTTAAGAATTAAATTTCTGGTGATTTCAAACTTTGTTTTAAAGTCCAAAAATGTATATTATTTAAAGTATTTTCGAATAAAATGGTTTTCAAAGAATTTTAAATGTTTAAATCAGTGCTCTTCTCTTTGTCACTGGAAAATAATTTCGGTGATGACGGCCGCATCATCGACATTCATTTTCGAGTTTCGAAGTGGAGAGACTATTCTGTAGCTTTGCTATGGTTTTGTTTTGAAAAAAAAAATATATATATATATTCGATTTGAATTTCTTCAGTATAATTTGATGTAGATATATATATACAGGTATCTGATTTTAAAATTTAAATTTGATTTGATATAAATATATTATATATATCTCTAAATTGTTTGAAGTAAATCGGAGATTTAAATGCTTAAATTTTAGATTTAAGATGATTTCAATTATAAACTAAAGTCAAAATTCTTGGATAAATAATTTAACTGGGAATAGCTGAATTGTAAAATCTTATTTGTATAATACTCAATTACATCTCAACATAACTTACCTAAAATTTTCAAAAGTTAAAACTGTAATTGGATAATATACAATATAAAGAAATTTATAAGTAAAATTTGAGTGGTTATAATAAATGTTATATACTTAAATTTTATTATAAAGATGTTAGTAGAGAGAAATAGAATAATAATTCAATTGGATAATAGATGAGACAAATAAAATTTGTTTGCAGGAATTAATAAATTGGAATTGGATCAACTTATGGAAATACCTTGAATTTAAAATCAATTATTAAATATAAATTAATTTAAATTGTAATTTATATGGTTTAAATTAATTTGTATGGTTTAAATATATGTGATAAGATATATTAAGTGGAATAAGGTTAATAATAATTTAGAATAAAAGAATTAAATTTGTTGAAAAAAATATAAGGAAAATAAATGATTATACAAATTGATTGATTTAGAAATTGTTAATTCAGGATGACTAGACATAAGGTAATGAATTCAGAAAGAGATGAGTAAATTTAACTTAAGTGAACTCAGTGGATTAAATCAAATTGTTAAATATTAATTAGTTTAATTTGAAATTATATGGTTTAAATAAATTGTCTTATCTTGTCTTTTAATCGATTTTTCTTTCTGGTTGTTTCTACTCTCCTACCTCCTTCCTTTTCGGGGACGAAAAGTTTTGAGTGGGGGAGAGTGTAACGACCCGTAAATTTTAACTGTTAAATAACGTAATTAGTTAAATTTTGTGGAATTTTAAACAATAAAATTTTGAAATATAAATTTTATATTTGGAATGCGTCTAATTAAACATAGCAACTGGAAAATTTTCGTCCGGAAATATGAAGATTTATTTCGCGCGTAAATTTACTTCAATTTAATCAGTTAAAAATTGGTGATAATAAAATGTTTTCCAAACCTAAATATTTTTTTACATGGAAAATTTGTAAATCATCTTCTGAGTGAGACGTCATCTTTCGTTTCGTCAAATTTGGACTTCTGTTGCTCCGTTTATCTTAATTCGGTTAGAATAGCAGCATTTCTGGTACCGGTTATCGACTTTTGATCGGATGACCGTATCACTGATATCTGTGTACCGTTTGGATCGTCTCGTCGTGCTGATCTCCACGGTATATTCAACTCTGCAATTTGAGATCTGGTACAAGTCGGAAAGAATAAACAGTTCACCGTAACGATACCGAAAATTTGACTTTACATTTTTCCCTTAGGCTTCAAATCTATAACGTGCAACCCAACAACAATTAATTAGTTTATTAAATTTCCAAAAATCAAGGGGTGACCAATTCTATTCCTACTGTTTAGTATTGTGTACCTGTTCTTTCGTTGTAATTATATCTGTTCGTTTGCCTTCTCTGTTCAATGCGTTCCAAATATTAATCAAGGAAAAGCTACCTGTTCTTTCTCCACTACTCCATCTGTTCTCACCCCCTATTTACCTGCCTAGCAAACCAAAGACGCGCAGCTATCCCCAACCGAACACTCCACGTAACAGCCCACGCCAATCAGCCAATCCATCACGCCCAACCTACCCACGTTCCTCCACCGGACCCAACACATTCGCCACCACCACGTACGCCCTACCCACGCCTTCACCCATCACCACGCACCCTAAAGCCTCCACATCTTCTCACCGTCCTCCACGTCACCCACACCTTCAGCCATCACCGAAGCCGGTCGTGCCCTACCCCACCACAGCAACTGTTCCCCACTTACCAACCCAGATCCTTCCCACGCAAGCCTATCACCGACCTTGTCCACTTCAGCCCACCCACTGACGTCACTGCATCCGCCCAAGCTGTTAGCCCTCTGCCCATACATCGAATCTTCCTCCTTGAACCCGAAGTGCCCATAAATCGGCCACCGCCTTCTTCTCCCGGCGCCTCCACCTCAGATCCGAGCTCGGCAACACAAACCGGCCCTCTACGTGACGACATCACCTCCGAGCAGCGTATAAATGGCCGAGCCACCCATCGTTCTCCCCTCCTTCCTCTGGCCTTCACCGTTCCTCCCGAGCCCAATATCCACTCATCTCCCCTGACCACATTCAACTCACCGCCATTCCCCTCCCCAAGCCGCCATTTAAACCCGAAGCACTGTCGAGATCTCCTTTACTCGACAACCTTCTTCTTTCTCTTGCTCGATTCCCGCCTTGCCACGGATTTAACTCGGCCTTCCTCCACCTCACTTTGGTTCGTTCTATGCTCTTATCTGTGTCGTTTTATATATATGTATGTGCTGTGCGTGAGTAGGTGTATATATATATACAAATGTAAAGGTGGGCATATATATACAGGTTTATATATAATCTGGGCAAACTAATATGTATATTATTGGTTATATATTTGTGCAATTTTCATATGCATGTAGTTCGAACAGCTAGCTTTAAATATGCATTTGTTTTAGTATTTAATTTATATAAAATACCAGGTTAGATTTTATAAAGGTTTCCAGAGTTTTGTATAAATTGTATATGTTACAGTCAGTTTATATATACGGCTGAACATTTCTACTTTGTTTGTTTGCCTTATATTGTTACAGTATACATTATAGATGTATGTGTTATGTTGTATAAAAAGAGTTATAAAAGTTGTTTATTTTATGCTGTATATATAAGCTATATTATATTATATAGGTTGCTGTATATATCTGTATTACAATATATATATATATAGGCGTATATTTTATCATATGTCAGCTTACAGATTATAAGCTAATTATGTGTTATAAGATTTGTGTTACAGTTTATTTTATGTTAGTGTAAATGTCAGTTTATATAAATCCATTTTACAGTTTATAAAAAGAAAATGTTACAGTCTGGTAGTATATATACATCTTGTTTACATGTTTATGGGAATGTATATATATATATATTTAAATTGCATACATATCTGTGTTAAAGTCAGCATACATGTTTGTGAAATTGTCTACATATGCCTATGCACACATTTTGTTTCTTTTCTTTGAATCCATATAGTTTGATAATTATATATCTAATGTTTTATATATATTAGCATGAATAATATATTCTGTTGGATTTTAAATATATATATATAGCATTTAGTTCAAGACAGCTATACACATGTGTTTAATTTAAAACAATGATTCTGAAATGTATATATATTCAATTTAAAAATGTATTTGTATTTAGAATATGACTATATATATAGATATACAGTTATATATATATATATGTGTGTGTGTGTGTTCACTTATACCCATTAATCTTCATCGACCCAATTCTGATTTGATTTCGTCTATTCCTTGTTATCAGCTTTGATCATCGAATTCGTGCTTGGATTCGTAACTCAATTTCAGTGTCTGTGTCTGTGTGTATCCATGACATCTCTTGTTCTCTCTAGCCTCGAAAGGTGAGCAATCACTCACGATTAATGTTTTTATATTTAATAAATTTGATTTCAATTGAAATGTCAATTGAAATATGCTGATGTTAGTTGTTTACATTGTTATATATGTCATCTTCTATATCTGTTCACCTGTGACATCTTACACCATTATCTGTTATTTATTGTTGTTCATATATGCCTGTTACTGTCGTTATTTTATTTTCATACCTGTTATCACTCTGCAAGTTCCCTGTTAGCATAGAATCACTATGGGTTGAAATGATACATACCCGAACGATCTGTAGAATAGGAGAAAATCGTTATGGGTTAAAATGATAAACCCAAGCGATTTTCATTGAATTGAATTTGGGATTTCGGGTTGAAAAGATATATACCCGAATATGTTTTAAATTGCGGATTGAAATGATAAATATCCGTATCACTTGACCATAGGATAGAAAATTATATACAGGCACCGTTGATCTATATATAAACGTTTTGAAAATGATTTCTATGGTTTTGAAAAAAAATATGGTTTTGATAAATATTGATTTTTTTAAGATTCATTAAAGTTGATTTAATAAAGTTGATAGATAATATGTTTAAGTATTTATTTAATATCTATATTTTCAAATATAGAAATTTATAATGATTTGAAATCGATTGAAATTATAATTTATTTAAGAATTATACTTAAATAAGTTTGATTAAAAATATATTGAATTTGAAATTTAAAGAAGTGATTTACAACGTGAAATTTGAAAAGGTGACTTAAATGGATATTTCAAACGTATAAATATTTGAATGAGATATTTTGTTTATTTAAATGGTAAATTGAAATTGAATTTAAATGTTATGGAAATGATTAAGTTAATATTTCAAAACTAAATAATTGTAAAGGAAATCTGATATGTATATAAATTTATCGAATTTAGTTTTGAAATGATGAATATTTAAAGTTTTGAAATATATTAAAATTGAAATGACTTATTTTATGGTTCAGATATGGATTTGAAACCGATAAATTGAAATGGTTTATTTAGAAGCTGAATCGAGTTGAAACTAATGATTTGAGATTTGATTAAAATAAATTAAATTTTTGGAAATCGAGTTAATTTGAATCGATTTGTGAATTTGAGGAAACTAATTTATTTTATAACGAAATTTTATTTTCTAAACTGTTTAAAAAGGAAAGTGTTATGATTGCCAAAATACTGTGATTTCCAGACTATGATTTCGAAAGCATTATAACTTTGGAAAGTAATATAATTTTGAAAAATGGATATTTGAAGTGAAATGATATCGTATTAAATTGGGTTTTGGAAATGATAATGATTTTGGTTTAAAGTATAAACTATAGTGAAACGACCACGGTGTTATAATAACGATTGGTTGGCAAAGAGACCGGGATCGGATATGGACATACTCTCTGTCGATACCGAAAACCACTTTGACAACCGTGTACGCGGTGGAGATTCCAGAATGAAGTAGGATGGTGGCGACGTTCTTAAGGTATGTTACGTGGACCCAACTCCCGTGAGTTGGCAACAAGGTGGCTAAAACAGGAGCGATCTCGGACCAGTGAGGTAGCACCTCTTCTCGGACGCATTTCTTCGATATTATACTCTTACTTGTGATTTGACTAGATGGCCATCCTCCGATTGGGAATGTTGTTCGAGGTGGAACGGTAGTGGCTGCTATGCGTATCCATCAGTCCGTGTGCGTAATTGGTATATCTACCCTGGCATTGCCTAGTTGTGCCGTGTCACCTACCATATCGAGCTTTACTACGATTATGATTTTAAGATCCGACCGCGTTAAGGTTCTCCATCCCCTTAACGCTATTTTCCGATATGATTATACTTTACTTATTTAGACACTACTGTATATAGCGTATATTACTACATAGTAAATAGTTTAACGGATCCTTAGAGGATGGTTATCCCAAACATCCTTTAAGTTACTTGTATTTCAGTTGATATTTCACTTGAGTTGGATTTATTAATATAAGAATGTTAATCCTGACTCGAGTGTTTTGTGTTTTGCTTTACGCTCGGGTCAGACTGAGTGATACAGCATTGAAGACTCACCTTTGGAGTTGGAGCTTCGCTTGGAGATCCAGCTATCTATCGATCCTGCTTTCAGTTATTCCGTCGATCCAGTGATGTATTCAGATCTGGTATTTGATTATTATATTGAGACATCTATTGTATTCGAGACCTCTGTTGTATCTGTTTAACTCCGTTATATATTTAGTAGCTTCATGAACTACTATCCCTTTGTTTCCGCTGCATTATCATTATTTTACTCTATGTCTGTGATCTGTGATTTTATTTATTTACTGTATATTCTGAGATTTGCCAAATTTTATTTACAACGCAGTATTTTGAGCAATTCAACTCCGGCATGAGTGTCTACCTATACACTTATAATGGATGCGAATGGTTGGAAATACTGGGTCGTTACAGTATATCTATAAGATGATAATTGATTGAATACTAAGATGAAAATCAAAATAAATATATATTGGAATTTAAATTAATTAATGAATTTATTACCGTTAATTTGACTTGGAATCTTCCAATAAAAGGGAAAGAGAATTTATTTGAAATTAATGGCGTTTAATGAAAGAAATGTACGTTTGTTAGGATCCGTTTTAAGGTATAATTTTGAAATTAATTACAATTATGTCGATTTGGAATTTCAATTTAAAAGAGTAAAAAAAAGGAAACATTAATTTTAATTAATGGATTTAACGAAAGAAACATACATTATTGTTAAAAATAAAAAGAATGTTTTAATGAAAATAAAACGAACATTTTCATATTAAAGGTAAAAATAATTTTATAAAAAGAAGAAAAAATTGAATTTTAAAACAATATTCTACAGTCATTAAATATCAATTTGAGGTTGTATATAAGTAATTTTAACACTAATCTGGAAATTTAAATTAAATTAATTTTTTAGGTTTCGTGATTGCGCTCTGAGAAAAACTTTACTTTGAAAAAAACTTGAATTTGAGTTCCGGATCATCTTTTATTTTGTGTAACGTTACGTTGGTTGTTGTATTCAAATTTATTTATTGTATGTTAATTAGGTTTAAATGGGTGTAAAAAGAAAGTATATTTGGTGTTAATATATTTAATTGAGTGGAACATGGAATTAATAAGATCCTAAGTGGTCCCTTCATTTCCTTATTATTCAATACACCTGCCACTATTTCCACATTTGGTTTTATTGCAATTCTCTAATGTAGTTGAAACGTGAATTCACATCCTTTCTCATTCTTCCCTTTTGTTTAGTTTTTACCCAAAACATTTACTTATATCATATAGCTTCATTTTATTTGTCCCTTCCATGCCTATTTCGTTTGTTACTTCCCTTTCTTCTTTTGTTTCATATAATATCTCATTCTTTCCCTAAAACTTCATTATTTTTCAAACATCAGGGCCTCTATTTTTTTCCCTCAAAGTCTCAATGTCAACATAGCTTTATACCTCCGCTTAGTTACTGCCAATTCATTTTTACTGAAGCTATGTTCAAAAAAAAGAAAAAAGTGTGAGCATTTATTTCTTCCTCAACAACATCCGTACCTTTCCTCATCACCTTGCCTTCTTTTGCAAGAAACCTTCAAAAAAAATGAACAATGAGAATTAGCTTTCATGATTTTGGCTTTCTACTTCTTGCTTTTGTTTTGGGTACATCAAATTTGAAAATGTGAGTTATTAAAGTTTCTTATTTTAATAATTAAATGTGTACGTATTTTTTTAATATATCCTTATAACCTGAATATCTTCCACATACGAGCTCTGATACATGCGTGGTTTCTTCCATTGGACTCGCATTGGAATTCCTGACGACATGAAATAGGTTTGGTTGAGTTTGGAGACTGTTGGAAAAGACATCTTTTTTTGGATTTTTGCGTTCTAAATATCAAAGGTGAGTGTTTTGACCCACTCATGAATACTAAATTATCTTATGTTAGTTAAATTAAATTTATGATGTGATTAGAAATTTATTGATTGATGTTTGGTATTTTTTAGATTGCCATTTAAGTTGAATTTGAATTTATATTGAATTGAATTGCCATTTAATTAATATTGAATATAAATCGCTAGTTAAACACCTGATAATGATAATCAACTGATTGTTGTGATTTATTGGCTGATTTGGATGTTGGATTGTGATGGATGTTATTGGTTGACATTTTACATGATTGAATGTTATTTATGTATATATCTCTGTTATCACTATGGATTGAAATGATAACCCGAGCGGTTTCCATTGATTTTGAAATTTTGATTTTGGATACTGATTGAAATGACATATACCCATATAATTTTTTTGAATTTGGATTATTTATTGGAATTGAATTATTTGAAAGGTTTAAGTTTTAAATTTAAACTTCGAATTTATTTTAATTAAAATGATTAAGATTGGTATTTTGAATTATTTGAAATCTTTTAAATAATTATATCCACGTTGTACACTTGATAGGAGATGAAAATCTTGTAACATCTCTGAAGCCATTATAGTTATATTTATATTCTACTTATTTTGATTTGGCTTACATAAGATCTTTTAGTCCTGACTCGAGTGTTTTGTCTTTTTATTACGCTCGGGTGAGTCTGAGCTTTTCAGTGTATTGAAGACCATTTTATTTTGGAGGATGAAGACGGAGATGAGTCTACTATTTATTATTAATTATTCTACTACATCATGTATTCCGCTGCATTATTTATTTATTTCTATTGTATGTATAACTCTGATTTGTATTGTAAAAGTGTAATCAAATGTCATTTGTATAACAACTTCATGAACTGTTTATTTGATTATTATATTTTGTCGTTCCGCTGCGAGATTCTGTGTTTTGTTTTTTCTTTTTTTCTATTATTTTCTTATTTACTCCATTAACAATCCTACATTTTGAATGGTTTGAGTTGACATGTGTGGTTTATTGTCAATTTAAACCGTTCAAAAAGGTGGGTCGTTACAACAACTCTTAGTGTAACGACCCAGAATTTTGAACAAATTTAATTGAGAATATTTAATTAATTTTAAATATTTGAACGATGATTTAATTTGTATTCCGGATATAATTTTGAAAATCGGCGATTAAATTATAAAATTTAATCGATTGAAGTTGAATAAAAATTTGAATCTTTAATTTTAAGCCGAAGAAAAATATTTCAAAAGCTTTTAAAATTCGTATTGATAATTCTGGAGGTAATAGAACTTTCAGAATTGAATTTGAAACTGTTCTGTTCAGTTTTGAATTTAATCGTTCGAATCGATATTTAAAAATAGTGTTCCGGGGCGCAGTCTCGGAATTCGATGAAACCAGTTCCATTGGGTCCGTAATATTGAATTATTACCGGATTTCAATTTTCGTATTTTTCGGAATTGTTTTGTGATCGTACGGTTAGTGAACGCGTTGAAATTTAATCGGATTCAAATTTAAATTTATATTTATATTTGTCAACATCACCACACGTTGTCTCCTGTAAAAACGCCTACAATCACGAAGAATATCGTGCAAACCCATACTTCGTTCATTTCAAAATACCTCGTCCCCCTCACCTGTTCAAAACATCAGAACGAAACAAAGAAACAAATAATGGCAGACATCCACTTCTATTCTCAGATTAAATAAAAACAGTTCTCCCCTATTCCAATACGTTCGAAGTCTTGGTAGATCAATCGCGCGCGCGACTGCGAGGCTAAAAACAACAAAAGGGGGGAAAATCATCTCGTTCGATTTCAAAACAAATCAAAGTCGCGGCCGCGAGTTCATGGGTTGCGCGAGCTAGGGCTTGGCTAGTGGCAAGCGACGCAGGCGGCGATGTAGGGTTCGCGGCAAACCAAGTTGCGATGGGCGTCAATGTCGCGGCCGTGTTCGAGTCGATGTTGCGTGGGCGAGGTTTGATGGCGGCGAGAATCGCGAGCAGTGGTGGAGTTCAATCGTGGTGGTCGCGCCTGGGGCAGTAGGCGATTCGCATGTCGAGGTGGGTTTCGCGAAGATGGTCAGGCGAGGCTTCTAAGCGCAGGGTCGCGATGGGGTTCTCAAAATAGGCGCGCGTACGAGTGGTGGCGATCGAGTTTAGGGCACGGTGATCTGGTGATGGCGTGCGAGCCTGGGTTCGTGAATGCCTGTAAGGTATTCGAATTTAATTTTTTTTTTTAATAATTCTGGTTTAGTAAGAAATTGATATATATGTATGTATTTGGATATGCTTACAGTAAAGGGTAGTATAATGTTAATATTGACATGAAAAATATATCGAGGAAGAATTTATATTTGGTTAGGAACACGTATATGAAGATAACAAAATATATAGCAATATATTTGTTAGTTAACTTATTTAAAATTTATTTTGGCCAGTAAAGGATTATCAAAGAAAACTGGTTTGAAAAATAATTGTTCATTTAGAATTTAATCATTAGTTAAGATTAAATCATTTTCTAACTAAAAATTATTATCATAGGAAATTTGATTTGAAATTAAATTATCAGTTAAAATAATTGTTAGTTAAATTTAATTAATAAATGGTAATTAATTGGTTGATTAAGTCAAATATTAACAAATTGTAAAAATTGTTTATACTAGGTATAAATCAAGAAACTGGGTCGAGAATGGTAATTGGATTGCAAATAAAAGCTAAAGTGAGATCTTCTCACTCGGATTTAGAAATTGATTGCAGTTATTGATTGATTGATTTGATTGCTATTGGATGTGGTATTAGATATTATAGGATATATCTATATATAGCAATATATACATATTGGCATATGTATATATTGGATTGATGATTTCCCGCCTCGTATAGCGGATGAGACCCTATTGCGCCGTTAGTAAGCGGATTTTTATAAAACCCATATACCGCGATAATTCCGTACTGGAGCGGAATTGGTATTGTGCTAACATCTTTGGATGCAGGGAAACAGGTTGGAGGGATCCAACTGGACCCCTCACATTGATTGAATTTATTTCTATTGTGATATGAATCTGTGAATGATTATAGTGATGCTATTAATCATATTGATATCTGGAAATTGTTTGAAAGCTAAAATTTAGCTGAATGGATGTTTTGACATCATTGGATTCCAAAGATAAACGAAATTGAATTTTTGAAATTCAAGTAGAAAATTTTTAAGTAAATAAATTTTTGAAATTGAATAAATTTCGAAGAAAGGAATTTTAAAGTATAAAAAGTTAATTTTTATAATCTTATCGAATTAATTCCAGAATCAAGTGAAAATGTTAAATAAATGGATTTCGTAAAATAGTGATTTTTAATTGAAAAATTTAGTTAAAAATTGGATTTTTAAATAGATTGAAAGAAACGATTGAAATTTATTTCCTAAAAAAAGGAATTTATTTAAAAGGAGATAAGTTGGAAATCCAATTAGAAATTTAATTGGTAAATTGAAATGATTTGGGAAATCAATGTAAAATGATTTCAATTTGAAGAATCCATTTAAAAACAGGATATTGAATAATTTGAAAAGAATAAGGAATTTATTTTAGTAGTGAAAATAAATTTAGAAATCAATTTGTAATTGATTTGGAATTGAAGTAGAATTAGAAATAAATTTGAAATTCGATTTTAGATTTAAAAGTGAATATTTGGAAAATGAATCCAATTGAAATAAGGGAATGTGAATTTAAAATGGAAATGATGTTAAAATGATTTATAAAGGGATAAACTTTACAGTTGTAAAGTTTTAAAAGAACGATTTTTGAAAATAAATGAATTATAAGTATTTAACTTATAATATGGATTGTGGTATAAAAAAAATTTGAATTGTGAATTGAATTGGTAAATAAAGAAGATTTATAAATTGAAGTTTTTATAAATAGAAATAGAATTTATAAACGTTGTTTTATAAATTCGAAATCGATTGAATTTGATAAATTAAATATAGGAGATTATCAAAGAAGATATATTCGCGATTTTGGATAGCGAATTATTATTGAAATAAAACGTGTAGAAAATAGTGAAATGTGATTAGTGAAGTATATTCACGATTTTGGACAGTGAATATATTGTTAAGTAAAATGGATATGGTTTTGGAAAAGTGATATTTGAAATAAAGTAAATCGTTTTAAAAGATGTTTTAAAACGTGTGAACTATCGAAATCATAGATTTCAACATTTATTGTTGAAATAGACGTTTTCGAGAAATATAAGGAAATGATGGACTATAACACTGTTGTTATAGTAAATGATTTTCGAAAGAAAATGTTTTATGTAGTATTGGGATTTATATATATCTATCTTAAAATTTGAATCCCTATACTAGTGATTTTTGAGTCGTCGTAACGATGTTTTACGTAACATTCGTTTTGACTCAAGTTGATGTTGTTATAGAAAATAGATTTCCTTAAAGAATGAAATATATACTTAATTCGATTTAAGTATATCGAATATTTTCCAAGTGTTGAAAATAAATGATTTGTGAAATACTTATTATTAAATAAGTAGGGAAATGCATTTCCAAAATGAAATGAAACGTTTTGAGATTTTATCTTCTTAAAGATAAAATGAAATTGAATATTTGAAATCGATTTGAGAATCGTATATCAGTAGATATTTTGAAGATATAAATTCACTATGGAATTTATAAATGGAATGGGAATTTGTTTTAAAAATAAACGTTGATTAATTTTTGAAAGTGTGGAAATTTTATATCTAGTAAAGATATTTTTGAAGATGAAATAATTTGGAAAATTATTTGGAATCTGATGATGTTGCGCATCTTTATTGATAGTTAAATAACCGACTATCAATAATTACCTTTAGATAGGTATTTGTTGTGAATTGAAGGAATTTGAATGCCACACTTGTTTTTAAATAATCGCTCACTATTCGGGTTAGCCGGGAAAGGACCCTGGGGTCGTATAACCCATTCCGAATATGTGATACGTCGTTATGAATTGCATTCGAAGACCGGTGTTGAAGACCGGATATTTTTGAAAACGGAAGGATTACCGTCGAGTTACTCTACATCGGCTGATCTCCGATTTAGAGGTTTTATCACCCTTAGTGACGGGAAGTCCGGACGTGATTAGAAATTTATCCGGATATGCAAGGGCTTCGTGAGAAGTGCCTTCGGTTCTGTTCGATCCCGGAACAGACTTGTATGGATTGTGTGTCTGACGTTACAATTTGAGATATAAAGCTGATTTCTTTCAAATACATTTCTGTTGGTGGCGGAGAATTTATTCTCTTATCTTAACACCCTTCTCTGAGACGTACGAGCTCAGAGGTTATGTAGTTGAAATTCATCAGCGATATATCCCAATTTGGTAACGTGGCATGCTGAGTGTTGCTGTGAAATGATCAGTGTTTGATCATTTACGATATGATCATTTGTTTGATCTTATATCTTTGTGATCATAGGTTGATCATTTTGTTTGACCCGAAGCAGGGCTTTTTGTAGAAAGCGTAGCTTTGTGGACGAGACTTCGTCGAGCCTCACACCTCGGAAATGGTCGAAACAGGAAGGATGCGGCAAGGTTCTATGGAGTAGCGCCCCTTAGTGTATGTCATTCCTTCTGGATAAAGGTGGTATCATGGTATGGAGACCAGATACTTAACCTCTGTGGTTACTGCAAAATTTATTTCTTTGTGGTTGTTGCGAATCGGGGATCCTCGGGAAGATCGGTGACGATCGGGGGATGGCATACGCGTGTCAGTAGTTACCTATTTTTGCAGAGGTAACCCGGCCTTGTGTTGGCAGAGATCCGGTTAGGTTCTCGGGTCGTCTATTCCAGGGACGTACCCATCGTGGATAGGAAGTTCCTTAGCCTGACCATTTGTTGGAAATCCAAAGAAACAATACGAGCCTTTACGATTTCAATTGTATAACCTGTCTCCTCAGGAGGCAGCTATAGCAGGCATAATATAATGGTACCTATGCTGGCTAAGATTTATATTCTACTTTCGAAATGTTTTCCACTATGCACTAATAATAATATCAAAAAGAATTTGATTTTTTGCGTAGTAAGCATCTTTGACTATCATAAGAAGAAATCTCCTCCAAGTCTGCGTTTGCATTGTGTGTGTGGTGGGAGGTCTTATGGTAGTTTCATTTTCCAAAAGCATTGCGAATTGACATTAAAAGTTTTCCTGTTGTTTATTTTAAAGATAAATAACTGTTTTACGATCTCACACCAGTCACCATGACTGACTCGGAGTTTATTGTTCCCTTCTAAACTCTGGGTGCCCACAAATTTCCAAACGGGCAGTCTAGAGTTATATTATCAGGATATTCTGGATATTCTGGAGCTTGGAGATAAGCTGGAGGACGAGACGTAGTATTTGTATCTGATATTATTTATTCCACTGTGTATTCTGTATGAGGACAAGTTATATAACTGTCCATTGTTGTATATTGACTCTGATGATTGATGTATGTATAAAATGAGATAGTTCTTTGTTTTAAAGATTATTCATTTATCTATTATATATTGTTCCGCTGCGAATGTGAGATTCTGGTATTGTTTTCTGTTCTGATGTTGTTCTCTTGTTCTTCTTTCTTTCTCTTCTATCTTTTCTTCTACTTTTTCTTTCAAAACCCTCACTATTGGAGTTTCCGGCACTCGATTGCTCGACAGTCGATATAGTGAATATCGATGTCGAATTTTCGAAAGTCGAAAATTCCCATACGTGACAGCGTGGTATCAGAGCATATGGTTAAGCGACAACCCTGCTCTGTTGGGTGTTACTCATTAGAGATAGAGTCAGCAGTACTCTAGAATGAGTTTGAGTGTAATAATAGATATGAGCGCGTATTTGTTAGTTAATATAAAAAATTGTTTTATATTGTGATGATTGATTTGTTGAGTGGTATATGGATTCTGGTCAATACGAGTAATTAACGATCATTGATAGGGATCTCTAAACACTCGAATAGAACAATTCGGCACAGTATTGTTTTAAATAGGGTAAATGAGATAATTTTACCCAAAACTATTTTTTGTATATAAAAGAAATGGTTTTCTATAAATTATTACAGTATATGGTTGCATGGATGTTAGGAAAGTGATAATGTTGAAATGTTATCATTATATGAAATTGGATAAGAAATTGAAATTGTAACTCCAAAATTAAGAAATGAATTCGTATACAAATGAAATTTGAGAATATAAATTATAAATGTGATTTGTAATTTGAAACGGAATTCCAAAGAAGTTTTTGGAAAGGTTTTGAAAAGAATTTGGAAATTTTGGTGATTTGGAAAGTTTAAATTCCTTTTTGATTTAAAAATGAATTACAAAGGTTTTGAAAAGTATTTTGAAGAGATGAAAAGCTCTAAACTCTTTTTGGTCGCTGGAAAATAATTCCGATGATGATCGCGACATCACCGGTGTTCATTTTCGGGTTTCCAAAAGAGGAATTGCTGCCAAATTGTTTTAAATAGAAGTTGTTTGGAAAAATTTGGATTTTTGTTCTAGAAAATTCAAAAGATAAATTTGAATTGTGATAGAATAAACTTAACTTAAAGAATGAAGTTAAATCAAAGCAAGTATAAGTGAATCAATTAAATGAAGTGAAATTGAAAGTTGAAATTCATTTCGAATTCGTAAGCAAATGAATTGAATTGAATAATGGTAAATGAAAGATGAATTAAAATTCGTATGGAAATTGGAAATCCAGTTTAAATGTAAGTAGATTTAATCGAAGTAGAATTAAAATAAATTGAATTAATAACTTATACAAATAGAAATTGTTAATGTAAAATATGTAAATGTGATTGGAATTAAAGTTCATTAACAAATAAATGGAATTGAAAATGATGTTGAAAACGAATTTGAAATTGTAAGTGAAGCTTATTAAATGAAGTGAATAAGATTAAAACTGAATGTTAAACTTCTTTTGAATTTGGTAGTAAATGAAGTTGAAACCGAATTTGAATAAATAAATTGGAGTAGTAACAAATGAATTGGAATGAGAGTTCAAATTGAATGAAATAGATATATAACTTCAACAGTGAAGTAAAGAATGTATAAGCAGTTTATATTGAAAATTTTGTAATAGAATTTGCAAACTGGTTTGAATGTTGTAACTAGATATTATGGCTAGTAGGATATACAGGTGTAAATGAATTGGGGTTTTGATTTCAAAGATAAAGTGAATTGCTCGAAAAAGGTATGTATTTAAATTTGAATATGAGATTTGATGACTTATTTCTCTAGCCGCTTGGCTTTTTCTTTTTCTTTGTGAAATCTGAGAGTCCGTAGGGACGTTTTGTAGTCGTGCCGTATTAGCCGCGCAAAGGAGACGCTGGCGAAATTTTTCGAAATTTCGAGTGTTAGAAAATTTTTGAGAAATTTTTGAAAGTTAAAATTTGAATTAGAAGTTAAACAATGTTGTTTGAAACTTATAATTGAAGTTAGAAATTTAGTTGAATAAATAACGAATCTTTAGTAGAAAGATTTGTTTTGAAAATTTGATAAAACTATTGGATTGTGAAAAAACAGTAGACGAGTTAAGGACTTTTTTTCCTAACTTGTGATTTCGAGGACGAAATTCTTTTAAGGGGGGAAGTCTGTAACGACCCAGAATTTTGAACAAATTTAATTGAGAATATTTAATTAATTTTAAATATTTGAACGATGATTTAATTTGTATTCCAGATATAATTTTGAAAATCGGCGATTAAATTATAAAATTTAATCGATTGAAGTTGAATAAAAATTTGAATCTTTAATTTTAAGCCGAAGAAAAATATTTCAAAAGCTTTTAAAATTCGTATTGATAATTCTGGAGGTAATAGAACTTTCAGAATTGAATTTGAAACTGTTCTGTTCAGTTTTGAATTTAATCGTTCGAATCGATATTTAAAAATAGTGTTCCGGGGCGCAGTCTCGGAATTCGATGAAACCAGTTCCATTGGGTCCGTAATATTGAATTATTACCGGATTTCAATTTTCGTATTTTTCGGAATTGTTTTGTGATCGTACGGTTAGTGAACGCGTTGAAATTTAATCGGATTCAAATTTAAATTTAAATTTATATTTGTCAACATAACCACACGTTGTCTCCTGTAAAAACGCCTACAATCACGAAGAATATCGTGCAAACCCATACTTCGTTCATTTCAAAATACCTCGTCCCCCTCACCTGTTCAAAACATCAGAACGAAACAAAGAAACAAATAATGGCAGACATCCACTTCTATTCTCAGATTAAATAAAAACAGTTCTCCCCTATTCCAATACGTTCGAAGTCTTGGTAGATCAATCGCGCGCGCGACTGCGAGGCTAAAAACAACAAAAGGGGGGAAAATCATCTCGTTCGATTTCAAAACAAATCAAAGTCGCGGCCGCGAGTTCATGGGTTGCGCGAGCTAGGGCTTGGCTAGTGGCAAGCGACGCAGGCGGCGATGTAGGGTTCGCGGCAAACCAAGTCGCGATGGGCGTCAATGTCGCGGCCGTGTTCGAGTCGATGTTGCGTGGGCGAGGTTTGATGGCGGCGAGAATCGCGAGCAGTGGTGGAGTTCAATCGTGGTGGTCGCGCCTGGGGCAGTAGGCGATTCGCAGGTCGAGGTGGGTTTCGCGAAGATGGTCAGGCGAGGCTTCTAAGCGTAGGGTCGCGATGGGGTTCTCAAAACAGGCGCGCGTACGAGTGGTGGCGATCGAGTTTAGGGCACGGTGATCTGGTGATGGCGTGCGAGCCTGGGTTCGTGAATGCCTGTAAGGTATTCGAATTTAATTTTTTTTTTAATAATTCTGGTTTAGTAAGAAATTGATATATATGTATGTATTTGGATATGCTTACAGTAAAGGGTAGTATAATGTTAATATTGATATGAAAAATATATCGAGGAAAAATTTATATTTGGTTAGGAACACGTATATGAAGATAACAAAATATATAGCAATATATTTGTTAGTTAACTTATTTAAAATTTATTTTGGCCAGTAAAGGATTATCAAAGAAAACTGGTTTGAAAAATAATTGTTCATTTAGAATTTAATCATTAGTTAAGATTAAATCATTTTCTAACTAAAAATTATTATCATAGGAAATTTGATTTGAAATTAAATTATCAGTTAAAATAATTGTTAGTTAAATTTAATTAATAAATGGTAATTAATTGGTTGATTAAGTCAAATATTAACAAATTGTAAAAATTGTTTATACTAGGTATAAATCAAGAAACTGGGTCGAGAATGGAAATTGGATTGCAAATAAAAGCTAAAGTGAGATCTTCTCACTCGGATTTAGAAATTGATTGCAGTTATTGATTGATTGATTTGATTGCTATTGGATGTGGTATTAGATATTATAGGATATATCTATATATAGCAATATATACATATTGGCATATGTATATATTGGATTGATGATTTCCCGCCTCGTATAGCGGATGAGACCCTATTGCGCCGTTAGTAAGCGGATTTTTATAAAACCCATATACCGCGATAATTCCGTACTGGAGCGGAATTGGTATTGTGCTAACATCTTTGGATGCAGGGAAACAGGTTGGAGGGATCCAACTGGACCCCTCACATTGATTGAATTTATTTCTATTGTGATATGAATCTGTGAATGATTATAGTGATGCTATTAATCATATTGATATCTGGAAATTGTTTGAAAGCTAAAATTTAGCTGAATGGATGTTTTGACATCATTGGATTCCAAAGATAAACGAAATTGAATTTTTGAAATTCAAGTAGAAAATTTTTAAGTAAATAAATTTTTGAAATTGAATAAATTTCGAAGAAAGGAATTTTAAAGTATAAAAAGTTAATTTTTATAATCTTATCGAATTAATTCCAGAATCAAGTGAAAATGTTAAATAAATGGATTTCGTAAAATAGTGATTTTTAATTGAAAAATTTAGTTAAAAATTGGATTTTTAAATAGATTGAAAGAAACGATTGAAATTTATTTCCTAAAAAAAGGAATTTATTTAAAAGGAGATAAGTTGGAAATCCAATTAGAAATTTAATTGGTAAATTGAAATGATTTGGGAAATCAATGTAAAATGATTTCAATTTGAAGAATCCATTTAAAAACAGGATATTGAATAATTTGAAAAGAATAAGGAATTTATTTTAGTAGTGAAAATAAATTTAGAAATCAATTTGTAATTGATTTGGAATTGAAGTAGAATTAGAAATAAATTTGAAATTCGATTTTAGATTTAAAAGTGAATATTTGGAAAATGAATCCAATTGAAATAAGGGAATGTGAATTTAAAATGGAAATGATGTTAAAATGATTTATAAAGGGATAAACTTTACGGTTGTAAAGTTTTAAAAGAACGATTGTTGAAAATAAATGAATTATAAGTATTTAACTTATAATATGGATTGTGGTATAAAAAAAATTTGAATTGTGAATTGAATTGGTAAATAAAGAAGATTTATAAATTGAAGTTTTTATAAATAGAAATAGAATTTATAAACGTTGTTTTATAAATTCGAAATCGATTGAATTTGATAAATTAAATATAGGAGATTATCAAAGAAGATATATTCGCGATTTTGGATAGCGAATTATTATTGAAATAAAACGTGTAGAAAATAGTGAAATGTGATTAGTGAAGTATATTCACGATTTTGGACAGTGAATATATTGTTAAGTAAAATGGATATGGTTTTGGAAAAGTGATATTTGAAATAAAGTAAATCGTTTTAAAAGATGTTTTAAAACGTGTGAACTATCGAAATCATAGATTTCAACATTTATTGTTGAAATAGACGTTTTCGAGAAATATAAGGAAATGATGGACTATAACACTGTTGTTATAGTAAATGATTTTCGAAAGAAAATGTTTTATGTAGTATTGGGATTTATATATATCTATCTTAAAATTCGAATCCCTATACTAGTGATTTTTGAGTCGTCGTAACGATGTTTTACGTAACATTCGTTTTGACTCAAGTTGATGTTGTTATAGAAAATAGATTTCCTTAAAGAATGAAATATATACTTAATTTGATTTAAGTATATCGAATATTTTCCAAGTGTTGAAAATAAATGATTTGTGAAATACTTATTATTAAATAAGTAGGGAAATGCATTTCCAAAATGAAATGAAACGTTTTGAGATTTTATCTTCTTAAAGATAAAATGAAATTGAATATTTGAAATCGATTTGAGAATCGTATATCAGTAGATATTTTGAAGATATAAATTCACTATGGAATTTATGAATGGAATGGGAATTTGTTTTAAAAATAAACGTTGATTTATTTTTGAAAGTGTGGAAATTTTATATCTAGTAAAGATATTTTTGAAGATGAAATAATTTGGAAAATTATTTGGAATCTGATGATGTTGCGCATCTTTATTGATAGTTAAATAACCGACTATCAATAATTACCTTTAGATAGGTATTTGTTGTGAATTGAAGGAATTTGAATGCCACACTTGTTTTTAAATAATCGCTCACTATTCGGGTTAGCCGGGAAAGGACCCTGGGGTCGTATAACCCATTCCGAATATGTGATATGTCGTTATGAATTGCATTCGAAGACCGGTGTTGAAGACCGGATATTTTTGAAAACGGAAGGATTACCGTCGAGTTACTCTACATCGGCTGATCTCCGATTTAGAGGTTTTATCACCCTTAGTGACGGGAAGTCCGGACGTGATTAGAAATTTATCCGGATATGCAAGGGCTTCGTGAGAAGTGCCTTCGGTTCTGTTCGATCCCGGAACAGACTTGTATGGATTGTGTGTCTGACGTTACAATTTGAGATATAAAGCTGATTTCTTTCAAATACATTTCTGTTGGTGGCGGAGAATTTATTCTCTTAGCTTAACACCCTTCTCTGAGACGTACGAGCTCAGAGGTTATGTAGTTGAAATTCATCAGCGATATATCCCAATTTGGTAACGTGGCATGCTGAGTGTTGCTGTGAAATGATCAGTGTTTGATCATTTACGATATGATCATTTGTTTGATCTTATATCTTTGTGATCATAGGTTGATCATTTTGTTTGACCCGAAGCAGGGCTTTTTGTAGAAAGCGTAGCTTTGTGGACGAGACTTCGTCGAGCCTCACACTCCGGAAATGGTCGAAACAGGAAGGATGCGGCAAGGTTCTAGGGAGTAGCGCCCCTTAGTGTATGTCATTCCTTCTGGATAAATGTGGTATCATGGTATGGAGCCCAGATACTTAACCTCTGTGGTTACTGCAAAATTTATTTCTTTGTGATTGTTGCGAATCGGGGATCCTCGGGAAGATCGGTGACGATCGGGGGATGGCATACGCGTGTCAGTAGTTACCTATTTTTGCAGAGGTAACCCGGCCTTGTGTTGGCAGAGATCCGGTTAGGTTCTCGGGTCGTCTATTCCAGGGACGTACCCATCGTGGATAGGAAGTTCCTTAGCCTGACCATTTGTTGGAAATCCAAAGAAACAATACGAGCCTTTACGATTTCAATTGTATAACCTGTCTCCTCAGGAGGCAGCTATAGCAGGCATAATATAATGGTACCTATGCTGGCTAAGATTTATATTCTACTTTCGAAATGTTTTCCACTATGCACTAATAATAATATCAAAAAGAATTTGATTTTTTGCGTAGTAAGCATCTTTGACTATCATAAGAAGAAATCTCCTCCAAGTCTACGTTTGCATTGTGTGTGTGGTGGGAGGTCTTATGGTAGTTTCATTTTCCAAAAGCATTGCGAATTGACATTAAAAGTTTTCCTGTTGTTTATTTTAAAGATAAATAACTGTTTTACGATCTCACACCAGTCACCATGACTGACTCGGAGTTTATTGTTCCCTTCTAAACTCTGGGTGCCCACAAATTTCCACACGGGCAGTCTAGAGTTATATTATCAGGATATTCTGGATATTCTGGAGCTTGGAGATAAGCTGGAGGACGAGACGTAGTATTTGTATCTGATATTATTTATTCCGCTGTGTATTCTGTATGAGGACAAGTTATATAACTGTCCATTGTTGTATATTGACTCTGATGATTGATGTATGTATAAAATGAGATAGTTCTTTGTTTTAAAGATTATTCATTTATCTATTATATATTGTTCCGCTGCGAAGGTGAGATTCTGGTATTGTTTTCTGTTCTGATGTTGTTCTCTTGTTCTTCTTTCTTTCTCTTCTATCTTTTCTTCTACTTTTTCTTTCAAAACCCTCACTATTGGAGTTTCCGGCACTCGATTGCTCGACAGTCGATAAAGTGAGTATCGATGTCGAATTTTCGAAAGTCGAAAATTCCCGTACGTGACACTTAGGTACTCGATTAAGTGGTTTGGGAGTCAGATGGTTTTAGGAATATGCTTTTAGGACAGTTGGAGCATGCTATGTAGCCTTGGTCCCTTTGTGCCTTTCAGTTTTCATACTTCAGGAAACCAAATCATGGTGCGATTCCTTGTATGCCTGGATCATAAGATGGACAAATTGTACCAAGTCTCATTACCTAATAAGATGGTGGATGAAACTCTTAAGTATAAAAAATGAATAGATTATCGTTAACTCTCTACTGAGTATTGAGCGCTACGATAATCAGTGTTTAAAACTTGTGCATTCCGCCAAAGGGGAAAAAACATTGGAAGGCAATCATCCCCTAAAGAGCCAAATAAACATGTATTCATATACACTGAACTGAAGAAGAAACTAGTTCAATGCCACAACTTCCGCAACAGAGAGAAACCTAGTGAGGCAGGTATTCAATGGTTTTAGTTTGTTTTGTTTATAGGCAGGTTATGTATTTCATAGCTCACCGTACTCAAAGAAAAATTCAGATAACTTCCCCCAATTAAGTAAAATTTGGACATAATTACCCTTTGTTCAACTCTGACTTTTAACTTTTAAGTCATTTAGGATTATCCACATCCAAATCGCTTCAAGTGAAGAAAAAATCACAACTAAACTTAACAAAACAATTAATAAACAAAAAAACCTACAACATAATAATATATATTCAAAGACGCATGTATGATTCTATTGATGTATTGATCCAACATAAAAGTGATGTTGGATTCACAATGATAGCATGACTCCAGGTAAATATCATAACCAATGTATGGGTCGAATAGAAAATACTACAACAAACATGTGAGAGGCTATTAACCGTTCCACTGCACATTCTTTTGAGTACTCATAAAAACATAAATATAAATATATGCACACAAATAGCCACACAAAGAATCATGGCTGCAAGCGTGTGCATCAACAATATTATAAGTTAGCTTCAAGCTATATTTGCAGAAACCAAGGTTTCCATGTCATTTCACAAACTTGATTATCTACTGAGCTTCACCATTAAAATTTTTTTTGGAAACCATGGAAAAGTATTTGATGGAGGACTGAGAGAACCAAATGGAGAGCTATAGTAAAAGAGCTAAATATGGTATCCATAACCGTAAGAGAATTGAACAAGTACTCTTAAAATATAACAACACTAAGGTTGTTTATATAAAACAGAGTAAAAGAGGAGGATGAAATGCCAACAAACCTCAGACAAATATTTAAAGTGAAATAGATATAGAAGTAGAATGATCCAAATGAAAACCCTGTACACAAAACTCGTTTCACATAGATAAAGGAAATTATTAGATTTTCTTAGTGGAAGATTTAACAGTTCAGATTACATATTTCATCTCTCTTCAACGGTGAATGATATGTCAACATAATAGACCATTTAAGCTTGCATCGTTATTTTCATTTACAGTGGGTTTTTACTAACAAACATAAGAATGGATTTCTAGAATAAAATAAAGTACCAAACGTATTGCACTTAACACCACTTTTAATGTAAGCAATCTCAGGTACATTGTAAAAGTTCCTGATTGTATTATACTACAATCATCTGCATTTATCAAAACAAAGTACTTCTAAACCTTTTCCAACCGCAACGTTACTGTTTATTTCCCGAACTGTATTTTTATTATATTTTCCAATGCAATTTAGTTTCGTTAACTCCAATTCACGTTTTGCTATTGTTGCTTGCTTCTGTTTGTTATTCTAAACTGTTACAAAGAATTCAGTTTACGTGTAGCATTAATGTAATTTTAATTGATTTATAGCATACTGTAAACGATGTATAAAATATCGCAGAGAAGGTAAGGAGTACACAATCCTTGACCTCGAAAGTTCACAGTTGACCTCACAGGCTTAACAAACATATAAAAAACCTTAAATTCGTTTTTGCCTGCAGTTCATTTGTTAAAAGTTAACACATAAACTCAGCTTTTTGTGTGCATTTATACATGTCAAAGCATGTATACAAGAAAGAGCCGAAGCACAATGTATAAGACCATCTCCAGCAGTCTCAAATGGGGAAAATTCCTATTTTTATTTTCTTCCCTTCACCAAGAAATGGAAAAGAAAATAAAATAGCGATTCTTTCCTTTTTTTTTTCATAAGCGTGGAGTGAGAACTGTTTAGTTTTTATGTGGTTTTCTAAAAACCGTTTACATATAACTTATTTATTTTTTTAATATAAAATGCACTAAACGACGGTTTTTTGAAAACCATTTACGGCTAAAATACCCTAAGCGCTATTCTAAACACCGTTTAATGTATTTAAAAAAAAAAAGAAAAAAAAATACCTCAAGCTTATTGCTGACTGGATATGAAAATTCTCTTCTTCTTTTTTCCTCTCTTCCTCCTCTCAAAAATAGCTCCTCTGCCACAGTTGCTCTAACACTTGCAATCCTTGCGTTCACCGGTTACATGTTCCGAGAACAAGAATGAATGTAAGAAAAAACGTGAAAAGCTACGTACATGGGCATTAGTCATTTATATGGCAAAAACATTGCTGCAAATAATGATATCAAAGCCAAATATTCGATCCACAGCAAATACTTTTCACCCGTTAACTTCCAATTAAAGCGTACAAAAATGCAAACTGTAGCATATGCTACAAATTAAAGAGTAATGCAATAAAAAAAATATAGCTACTATTAAAGTTTGAATTGAAAAATAAGAAGAGTCAGAAGATACAAATTTTGTATATTGATTTGTACTGAATTGTTACAATTATTTTTCATGTATTACAATTACAAGAGCAGCCTGTATTTATAAAAACAAGACTGTTGGGCCAAATATAATAACAGCCCAAGAATTAAGTAGCAATCCGAAACTTGATAAGCAACAGATAAGAGCCGTTGGATGATCTGCAATTGTGTGGCTGATATACTTGAGACCGGGATTGTTTAAGATGTGTGTTTGTTTGTAGCAGCTGACATACGAATGCTAATACTCCCCCTCAATTCAAACTAGGGTTAGGTCTCGAGCCATGGCGATAAGTGCGATTCAGCAGCAAGATGAAATCTTTTTCAGATCTGAGGAAGAGCTTGGTACTTTGTTAGAAATCGGCAGATCTGAACTCAGCTACGACTTTTGTGACTATTCTGGTTTGATTTCTTTGACCTTTAAATCTTCTCTTAGCCTGTGAAAGCTTGAACTTGATAAAGCTTTGGTAAGGATATCTGCTTTTTGATAATATGTAGGAACATGACATACTTGTAGCTTTCCTTTAGTTACTTGTTTCCGAACAAAATGTAGATCAATCTCTATGTGTTTAGTTCTGGAATGCTGAATTGGATTGACTGACATGTAGATTGTACTTTGATTATCACACCATAAGGTTGCTTTGTTATTGTTTCTGATCTTTAGTTCGGATAAGAGTGACTGTAGCCACATAATTTCAGCTGTAGCACTTGCTACACTTCTATATTCTACTTCACTGCTAGATTTAGAAATAGTAGATTGTTTTTTTGAACTCCATGAAATTAAGTTGCCACCGAGATATATACAGTAACCAGTAATAGACTTTCTATCATCTAAATCTCCAGCCCAGTCTGCATCACTATAACCCACTAAGTTTAGGTCATTGCCTTTTTTAATATGAAGACCAAAATTGATAGTGCCTTTAAGATATCTGAGCACTCTTTTAATCCCTTTCCAGTGATTGTCCAGTGGATTCTGCATAAACTGAGATAATTTGTTAACACTAAAAGCAATATCAGGCCTGGTTATAGTAACATATTGCAGTGCACCAATAATACTCCTATATTGTTTGGCATTTAAAATAGATTCACCTTGATTCTTGGAGTATCTTTGGTTACTGATCATAGGTGTTGGTTGAGGTTTAGCATTGTCCATTTTGGTTTTGTTTAAAATATCTAAGATATATTTCTTTTGACTGAGAAATATATCTGTAGAGGACAATTTTAAAACCTCAATACCTAAGAAGTAATTCAGTTCACCTAAATCTTTGATAGAGAATTGCTTATGAAGATACTTGACTAATTCATTTATTTCATCAATGTTATCACCTGTTATAATCAAATCATCTACATATATTAGTATATATATAGATGATTCATTTGTGATTTTGATGAAAAGTGAGTTGTCAGATTTGGTGAATTGAAACCCCTTATTGGTTAGTGTGATTTTCAGTTTGTCAAACCATACTCTAGGTGCTTGCTTGAGGTCATATATGGCCTTGTTGAGTTTACATACAAGATTATTATCTTGTATGTAGCCTTGTGGCTGCTGCATATAGATGTCTTCTTGTAAGACACCATTTAAAAAAGCATTATTCACATCTAGTTGTCTTAAGTACCAATTTCTATGCAAAGCAATAGTAAGTACAAGTCTAATAGTAGAGGGTTTTACCACAGGTGAAAAGGTTTCACCAAAGTCAAAGCCATACTCCTGTGTATACCCCTTTGCTACAAGTCTAGCCTTGTGCTTGCTTATTGTACCATCAGGATTTTTCTTTAATCTGTAGGTCCACTTACAGTTAATAATATTTTTATTACCTAGAGGTGTGACCAAATTCCAAGTTTTGTTTTTGACAAGAGCATTGAATTCTTCATCCATGGCTGCTTTCCAATTTTTGTCACTAGCAGCTTGAATGAAGTTTTCAGGTTCTTTGTCAAAAGAGGATGTTATAGTGTAGACCTTGGCTTGAAAATGCCACTTTTGGCTCTTGTAATCATGGGGTGACCTGCAATGGGTTGACTCATCATAGGTGGTGACTCAGCTTGATTACTTTGCTGTATGTTGTCATCATAACTGCTAATTTCTTCAGCTAAGTCTTGATCCTCATTCTGACTGTAGTTGCTTTCTGTTGTGGCAGGTCTGTGCTGACTGGAAGGGCCTTGCAGTTCACAACCTGACCTTGATGGTATAGTGATTTGTGGATTTGAAGCACCCTTGTTGGCATCATCATCAACATCCTTTTGGATGTCAGTATACAAAGGTAAATGGGGATAGATCTACTTGGATTGTAGACCTTTGCAGTAGTCTTTATATCTGACTTACTAAAAGGAAACACAAATTCATTAAACACTACATGTCTACTTATGATAATTCTTCCACTTTCATCCAGGCACTTGTACCCTTTTTGGTTTGTACAATATCCAAGAAAGGTACAAAACTTTGATCTAAAGTTTAACTTGTTCTTATTGTAAGGTCTAAGACATGGGAAGCATAAACAACCAAAGGCTTTTAACATTTTATAGTCTGGTTTAGTTTTGAGTAATTTCTCTATAGGACACATGTAATTCAATACTTTAGTTGGAAGCCTGTTAATTAGATAAACAGCTGTACTAAATGCTTCAGGCCAAAACTTAAGTGGTATTGAAGCATGTGCAAGAAGTGATAAACCAGACTCTACAATGTGTTTGTGTTTTCTTTCTGCTAACCCATTTTGTTCTGAAGTGTATGGACAAGTAGTTATATGAATTATACATTTTCTCTTAAAGAAATCATCAAGTGGTTTATATTCACTACCACCATCAGTTTGAAAAGTTTTTAGCTGACAATTTGTTTGTTTTTCAGCCATAGTTATGAATTGTACAACAGCATTATATGTATCAGACTTAGCTTTAAGAAAGTAAATCCATGTGTGCCTAGAGTAGGAGTCAACAAAAGAAATATAATATTTGTACCCATAGTCAGAACTATAGGGTGCTGGACCCCACAGATCTGAAGCAATCAGATCAAGAGGTTGCTTATACTAAGTTTCTGAGTTTGCAAATGGCAGCTTATGACTTTTGCCAAGTTGACAATAAGTACACACATAAGGTGATGCATATTCATTAAAGGAAATTTTATTTTCTAAGAGTATTTTCCTAACTATCTTCTCATTAGGGTGTCCTAATTTGTAGTGCCATAACTCAAATGTGTTTATGCTATTTTCAGATATCATAGAATTATTGCACACTCTATCTTCAAAAGCTGATTTATTTTGCCAGGACTTTACATCAATCTGTCCATCAGTTTTGCTCAACATTGTGACATTACAAGAATTTTCAGCTACAGGCTTTTTACAATTTACAAAATTAAACTTGTATAAGCCTTTATCAGCTTCACCCTGCAATATAATTTCCCTAGTTAGCATATCTTTGATTAAACAATATTTGGGATAAAATTCAAAGAACACATTGTTGTCTCTAGCAAACTGAGACACACTAATGAGACTCTTTTTTATTTTGGGTACTCTTAGAAGATTATTTAAATACATCATTCTTTTTCCTTTAATGTGAGCATCCCCTATGTGTGTAATATTTATACAGTCACCATTACCCAAAGAAATTAATTGTTTACCTTTATACTCCCTGTTGCCTGCATTAAGATTTTCCAAGCTGTTGGTTATGTGATTGGTAGCACCAGTATCTGGGTACCATGCATCATCCTGGACCTGATCTGGCTTGGTGCCTTCACTTAGCTGACAGCTTTTGATATCATTTGAGTCAGAATTACCTTGAGCTTGAACTAGATTATCACTGCCATTGTTGTTGTTCCTTTGATTGTTTGAATTCTGCCCAGGCATGTAATTCTGATTAAATCTGAAGTAGCATTTTGCAGCAGTATGCCCCATTCTTTCACAAATTTGACACTTGGGTCTGGTGTTATTATTCCATCTCCCCCTGCCTCTAGATCTGTTGGTAAAGCCTCCTCTCTGATTGTGTTGATCACCCTTGTTTTGATTGAAATTCTTATTTTTGGTAGTGTAGTTTATTGATATTTCAGAATCAGTTGCTCTTTTGTGATCAATCCTTGCCTCATGTGCAAGAAGAGTAGACTCAACAAATTGCATATCAGGAATAGTTCTTTGAGTAGTGAGAACTGCTATGACAGATTCATAGTCTGTACTTAATCCATTTAAGACAGTCAAGACTTGTTCATCTTCAGGTACTTTTCGTCCTGCAGCTTCAAGAAGGTCGTATAGCCTTTTAATCTTAGCTATATATTCTCTCATGGGTTCTTCTTGTTTTCTAATGCTTTGGAGTTCTCTTTTGTAATGCATTAGTTTTGCACCTGATTGTGTGTTGAACACCCTTTCGGTAGTGAGCCAAATTTCATTTGCAGTTTTGCAACCTATTACTTGAGGTAGAAGCTTGGGGGTGATAGATGCCATGAGCCAAGAACTTATCAATCTATCTTGCCTATGATACTTTGTGTATTCATTATTGCTAACTACCTTGTTTTGTTCAACAGTGACAAATTTAGGAGAGATGGTTAAAGTACCAAGAATGTGTCCCTCCAAGCCATAGCCTTCTATGGCTGTTTCAACTTGCACTCGCCAAAGAAGATAATTGTCTTCGTCTAGCTGAACTGTAATCAACTGGCTTTGAGGGCTGATGATAGTCTTGATCAGGTTACTTGCTTCTGCTGTCAAATCTGGAGGAGCAGTGTTACCAACATTGCCAACTTCTGAATTGTTGTCGTCTGTCATGATGAATAGATGAAGAAAGTTGGAAGATGAGACAGTGGAGAGAGTTTGCGCTTGCAGGTATGAAACTTCTCTTTTCAAGAAGTGTGATGAATCACCAGTGAGGGTGAAGGTCAGATGCAACCAAATTTAAAGATGATTTCTTTAAAATTTAAGGATGGCACTGACGAATTTCTGATTTCTTGATTAGAGAAGAGAATACTTGTACTGAATGAATAATTTCCACAATATAGTTTCTTTCAAGAAATCTTTGATGCAACCAAGAACTTGTTCTTTTCGGATGACACTTGATTTCTTGATATAAACTATATGAAACCCCAAATGAAGAAACTGAATCTGATGGGGAAAAGAACACCAAATGATACTGTAAAAAGTGGATGGTGTTTCTTTAATACAATCAATTTATAGAGAGATAGATAAGAATTGAGAGGTGGATCGAATAGCCGTTAAGCCTTTGAATATTGCTCTGATACCATATTAAAGTTTGAATTGAAAAATAAGAAAAGTCAGAAGATACAAATTTTGTATATTGATTTGTACTGAATTGTTACAATTATTTTTCATGTATTACAATTACAAGAGCAGCCTGTATTTATAAAAACAAGACTGTTGGGCCAAATATAATAACAGTCCAAGAATTAAGTAGCAATCCGAAACTTGATAAGCAACAGATAAGAGCCGTTGGATGATCTGCAATTGTGTGGCTGATATACTTGAGACCGGGATTGTTTAAGATGTGTGTTTGTTTGTAGCAGCTGACATACGAATGCTCATAGCTACCACTAATTGCAAAAACACCTTCAGTAAATACTAAAGAAAGGTGCAATAGTTCATGAATTTTTTTTCTCAGTTACTTTTTCTTTCTTTTGCTCATCTTTGCTCTTTTAGGGAAAAGTTCTTCACCTTCCTTGTTTACTTCAGAAAGCATCTCTTTCCATAAGTTCTCAAACCGGTCATGATATTTCGCTTGAAACCAGTTTTTAATTTCCAAATATAAAAACTTAGGATTCTCACTCCATGTTTCTTTCAATTTCAAACGATTATCAATTATTTTTTATCCTAGTTTCAATGCATTCAATAAATTTCCAACTCTTTTTGGCCTTAAAGCTTCGTTCTTTAACAATGTTGAGGGTGGCATAGCCAAGCACTTCTGCTCCATTTTCATGCATGGAAGCACAGAACCATCAAGCAATGCACTTGCAAAAACGGAAATTCTGAGTTCTTCATTTTCAATGGGCATACTATACAAAGGAAGCTGCCAATTATGTGTACCGAACAATGGTGTAACCCAACACAATGTTCGGTCAGTCAATGGATCATAGTACGGCGTTGGATCAGTAAGCGGTGCAGAAAACGTGCAAAGAGAACTAGCGTACTTAACTAACCAATTTGATTTTACTCCAGTTGCCCCATGCATATAAGGCCTATTTGTTTCTAAAAGCTCGGTATAGACTACAAACTCAGGTGCAGAATTCGAAAGTGAAGACCATCTATGAAGATACACTGTTTCATCAAGTGCACATGACTGATATCTCACTGCTCGTTTCTTCTAAACAAACACAAAAAAACATTTTAAAACTTTCTTCAGCAGAATACCCCATTGATTAAAAAAGAGAATTGATTACGGCATACCATTTGAATTTTCTAGCTTTATTCTCAGGAGCAGGGTTTCCGAATAAAAAATAAAAAATTACGCACTTGAGCAGTATATTAGACTGACATCCAAGAGTGCATAACCAAACCAACATTAACAATCATTCACTAGAGCAATCCATGATACCTATCCGTGATCAAAACATAAAACTTCTAATCTTCATCGCTAAATGAAACAAAAGCAAAGGTTAAGTATACGTTCAAACAATGATCATCAACTCGTGGAGCAAAACTAGACCTGACATATTCTAATCTTGCATAAACAATTAATTCAAAGCAACTCTTCTCTGCACATAGGACATGAAGTTTTGTCGTCAAACCAGCGAGCAATACACCTGACATGGAACACATGATTGCAGGGCAATCTCATCCCTTGAAACCACTTCATTTGAACATCGTCCAGACACACAGCACAATCATAGCGTTCCAATTCACCACCGCTGTCTTTTCCAAAGCCTTCACCTTCCATCTCCTTCACTATACACATCGCCTCATCATCCTTTACAACTCTCTCAATACTTGCGTCAGCGTCAATGCATATATTACCTTTAGCAGAATCTGAAAGTTCCCTAATTAACCGATCGATCTGGGTTTCAAAGAACTCCATATGTTCTTTTTTGACAGGGTAGCCATCGGTTTGGATTTTCAAAGGGCAAAGTTGAGAAGCCTTAATGATGTAGCCACAGATGAGAGGCTTATCAATCAATGGACAATCGTAGCTGTAAACGATGCGCCTTTTTGAAGCAACCTGCACCATTTTGGTCCGGTCTTTGAGCGTGAAATAAACAGATATGAAAGGGTCTTTACACTTTGCTGAAAGCTTGGCTTCCAGGTTAATACTGCAATCCTTATCGATTCTGGTGATGACTTTATTTTCTGGAAACATTTGATGAGGCAGCAGGTAGAGAAACTTGATATTTGAAGGGGGGAGAGGACGATTGCGAGAGATCAGTCCATGAGGAGGATAGGGAATTTTGATCGGTGCCGCCATTGTCACTTTCGGATGAAGTTTTCAATCAAGGTGTAATATGAGTGAGATGCGGACGAGCAAAGATATTTATAGATTTTTTTTTTCCCCTACTTTTCATATATAGCTGGTATCTATAACCGGTTACTGTGGGTGTATACATGAGAATATATCAAATATACTTTATCGATTTTTTGTGGACCCCATGTGTATACACGTCAGATAGATATTTACTGTGAATTTCCCTTTGCGCAACGTCAGCTGATATTGCGTGAATATATTAGTAGTGGATAATTAAAGGCATCTTGAAAAACCACCACGGCTAACCTAAGTTACGATGACAATACAAATTATGTTTACATATTTACTAATACTATAAATTATTTTTTTGTATAGACACCAAAATACTGTTCGATTGTTTGTCAACGTACGACGGTAAACAACCGTTAAAACTAGAAGTTACAGGGCTGTTTATGTCATACGACAGTGAACAACCGTTGAAAAACAAAAATACACAGCTATTTAGAACTGTATGAAAATTTTGTATTTTGTATTAAATCATACATAAAATTTTGATATCTATTAAAATTTTCTTGATAGCCAGAAGCATAATATTGAATGCAAATATATCAGTATCATAATAATCTAAATGTTTTACTAAGAGAATCTCATTTTCCTCTTTCTAATATTTTTGCTAAAAATGATATAAAATTTTACAATACGTTTTTTACTAATACCGGACTTTTTAAGAGACTACCAAAGACATCATTTTCGATTCTTTTTTACACGACGGACAACCATTGATCAATACCATTTTTGATGGTGATCAACCACCGAACAACAGTAGCTCGATGGTTGATGGTCGTGAAAAATGGTATTGGTCGGCAGTTGTTCGTCGTGCAAAACGACTTTACGCGATTGTTAATTACCGTGTGAAATTAATTTGGTTTTAGGAAACACACAAATTGTATTGTGTTTATTATTATTTTCAATGGTACTAGAAAGAGAGAAACCGAACGCCTTTTGAAACAGACCAACTCAACTTTATTAATCATTTTCTTACCCGTTTCAAACCTCACCAAACCCTACCTTTTTGCTATTGGTATGGTTATATAAATTATATAACTGGGAATAAATAAAAAAATTATTCCGCTTATTTCATAAAAAACTTACTTGAATTAATCACACCTTCGTCATTCAAAGCTTCATTTTGGCATTCTTATTATATCTCTTAAATGTTAGTTTTAGGTCCCATTTTATAACTGAAGTATAAATTGGATCCCTTTCTCAATCTATACTATAACTCGTCAATTCATTAAATTCGATCATTAAAATGCAATAACCTTTTGAAGACTAGTCAGATTTAAGAGTCTTTTTCACTATTAAATCACATTTCGTATGATTTCCAACGATAGTGTTGTTTATACATCAAAATCAAACTCATATTTCTTTCATTGCAAATTTAAATTTTCACTGAAAATCAATGTACATTTAATTTTCAATTAATTATAAGAGCATTTAATATCGAAATAATGTCGTTTAACTGTATCATTATTAAGCAGTTTAAACCACGTCACATATATTAGTATCTATGTAACTAAATCAAGTAGTTATACAACTTCATATTCATGCAATTTTTTGTTCATCATAGCGATCCAAATTTTAATTTCATCATTTTAATCCATTCAAAACGGCATCATCATAGCGCAATTTTTAACTACATCATGGTGATCCAGTTAAAACTGTGTCATGTTAGTGCAAGTCTAATTGTTTTAACAAGATGTAGCTATAAAACATTGTATTGTTGAGTTTAGTTGCATTTTAGTAATGCAATTAAAACTACATCACTTTGCTGCATTTAAAATGTGCACATGAGACGTGTAGGTTCAAGTAACTAAGTTATCTTGATGTGGTTAAAGCTGCATTTGAGAGATGCAATAGTTGACCAAGTAATTGATACGTAGTTAACTATATTGAATATTTTAAAGTAGTTCTAGCTTGTTTTTTTTTCCAACATTTGAAAGATGTAGTTTTTAGGTTTTACTATTTTTAAATGTTAGAAATGCATCTAAGAGTTGCAGTAATTAACTGCATAACTGATATGTCGCTAAATTTCTTAATATTCTAACACAAATTTAAAATGTATTCGTTGTTGACATTTTTTTGGTAGCTTTTAAAAATTTTAAAGTCTTAAAGCTGCATTGTAGAGATGTCGTTTTTAACTGCATTACTTTTATGCAGCTATTGTTTTATTATTATTACTACTACTACTAGTATTATTATTATTTTGATGCAGCTTTAGAATAGATCCAATTTACTGAATTTTAAAGATGTAGTTTCAAGTAGTTTAATATTGTTTTAGGTAGATATTAGCAATCTTAAATACTTAAAAGTATATTCAAAAGATGTTGTAATTAACACATGATTGTTATGCAGTCAATTTTTTTAACACTTAGAATCAGCCTTAATATAGATATATTTTAATGCATTTGAAAGATGTAATTTTAAGAAGTTTAATATTGTTTCAATAGATTTCAACGATTTTAAACCCTTAAAACTACATTTGTAAGATGTAGCAATAACTATATTTATGTAGTTTTTCTTTTGATGGTTTGAACCAAATTAAAATTGATCTATTTTACCCGCTTGAACGTCGTAGTTTTAAGTAGTTGAATATTTTTTAGTAGATTTTAGTGATTTTAAGGCCTTAAAATCACATCTACAATATGAAGTAACTAATTTTAAATAATTAAAAATGCATTTGTAGGATGCAGTAATTAACTGCATAACTAATATGTGGTTTTATTTGGCTTTTTGAATCAATTTCAAAATAGATTTTTCACCTATTTCTTTTGTACCTTCATTCAATTCAAATATCAGATAGTGATTGCGACAATTCTTTCATTAAAGAAAGATTTTCGCTTGCTAATTATAAGTGTTTCATACTCAATCAATTAGGGATAGACTTCTTATTGCTTTGAAAGATACAATGTAACACCCTGCAATTGTAACAATCGAATATTTAAATGATTAATTTAAATATTTAATCGTTAGGTAATAGAACGGCCTTTGTACTTGACTTTTACAAACAAGTAAATTGTGATTCAAAGCACCCTTAGTTAAGTTCGCTTTTTCGATGCGAGTAAAACGAGTATAAATTTGATTATGTTTGGATTTGATGAATTTCAGAGATGAATAGTGATTACATGAGAAAAGAGATGAAGTGTGTAACAACCCGCATATTTTACGATTTGAATATTTAAATATGGAATCGTTAATCGAATCGAAATCCGAAAAGCTACTTTTTGCAAACAGTCGAATTAGGACTCGAGACCACTTCCATTGAGTTCAAAATGCCGTTTGCGACCTTTTTAAGTATAAACATCGATATATATGGAGTAAGTTGAATTTTGCTATTTTCTATTGGGCTTTGGGTTTGGGTTTCACCCCAACTCTCTCTATAACCTAGTTCAACCCCCTCCTCTCCTCTTCACTTCATTTCATTTCTTTTTCTCAAGCAAAACTGAAAATGGGGGAAGAGAATGGGAAATAGAAATTGCCAAGCCCTAGTTCCTCTTGCAAACTCAAATTTGCTCCAAATTCAAGGTGAAGCTTTGGTAAGCATCTCATCCTTCTTCTCCAACTCATTCTCTCCTTAATTTCAGAAATTTCCTAAACCTAACTTAGGAAATGTTCTTCGTTTGAGCTTAGATTCAAGCTTCTAGAGTTGAAGTGGTTGATTGGTTGATCTTCCTTTGCTCTCAAGCTTCGCATTCATTGTTTTTGGGATTAAAGGTGAGTTTTTGAACTCACATCTATTTCTATAGATATTGTTGTTGTTGGGTATGAATTCTTAACACTAATTCATGTTCATTTGCTTTTGATTTGGATTGAATTGGTGAATTGTTAAATTTTTGGTTTTTGGGATCCAATTTGCTAAAATTCCAACCTTTGATGTTTGAACACGTTAGTGGAGCATTTTGGAGGGCCATACAAGGTTGGGTTGTCGAGTGGCGTAAATCCTCAGTCGAAGTGGCTCAATTCGTCGCTTCCGTCGTGTATCGAACTTGGCTAGACCAAACTAGAACATGAAAGATGTTCGTCACCAGACGTCTGTAGGAAAGCTCAGACGTCTGGAGTCTTTTTCAGAGAACTTCCTAAAACTTACTGCAGACGTCTGAGTAAATACCGCAGACGTCTGGAGTATGTGACCTGCTCTATTTTGCCTGTTTTGCCTATTTAGCTCGAGATTCCAATTTTTATCGATTCGTGATTATCCCTTTTATTGTCCACATTTATTATTGACTTTGATGACTTCTTTTTCGGGATTTTTGAGAATATCCATTTTGATGGATTCGGTATCGATTTCTTTGGATTTAATTCACATCTTCGAATGTGGATTTTGTGATTAATTATTTCTACAATCATTTTGTGATTTGTCACTTTTAAATGCAAAGGATTCTATACTAATAGTAAATATTCAAACTCTTTTACAAAGATGATTTCAACTCTATTTTTAATACAAAGCTCTTTTATAAAACCGTTTTCTAATCTATTAGTATATACAAACCTTTACCTCACTCGTATGAGAAAATCTAATTAAACGGCTTGGCAAAACAAATGGTATGAAATGCTTGCGTTTACTTCGTCGGTTAATTCTTTGACTTGTTCGATTGAAACTCTTGTGACAATTTTCGAGTGGAAATCTACAATCTATTCGTAAATATTTGAGTTAAGCAAGTGGTTATGGGACATGAAGCTAAACTCTTATATTTACTAGCTTAGTGTAATCGACACTTCTTGATGATCGATGATGATCATTTTGTGATTTAGACTAGCATTGTGCGATGTCTCTTTGTCCACGTGGGGGACTATACCCCGTTCTTTTGAGCTTCGTCTCATTTTTATAGGCTTGCACCCTATAGTTTTATGGAGTTCGGTCCATCGGGCGTAACGCTGTACTACGTCGTTGTTCCGGTTTGTTGGAGTTCGGTTCATTGGGCGTTCGCTGTACTACGTCATTGTTCCGTACTATTTGTGTTTAGGTTCATCGGGCGTAACGCTGTACTACGTTGTTGTTCCTTATTGTTTGAGTTTGGTTCCTCGGGCGTTCGTTGTACTATGTCGTGACACCGGCTCTATGGTTAGCGATCATGGGATTAACAACCCGTTTGTGATACACGTGTTGGTGAGTTTTCATACTCCCGTTTGTGATAGGCCTCCCCCTTTTTGTGATTTCTGGATTTCTCGTTGTGATTTCTAGAATTTGAGTTTCACCAACTTTTGCGATTGGCATTTATATGTTTGTCAATATTTGTAGTTTGGTGAATAAAATAAAGAATATGATATTCTTTTTGGTGTTTTGAGATGATTTGAAATGTTGTATGATTTTTGTTGTTATTTGATGTATACCTGACACAGTATGGCATTTCTTTGTTATCATACATTTTTGGTCATATCTCTTATCCTTTCTCAGTTTATCTGATATTTATAGCTAGACTGATCTGTTTATTATTTTCTTCTTAAATAATACTCGGGTCAGACCGAGATATTTCAGGTGCTCCCGCTTGACTCCTTATCAGAGATTACCATTTGATCCTTTTGGCTAACTACTTTAGATTAGTAGTTTTGGTTATTATACATTTGAGATATGGACTCCTTGATGTATAATTATTCTTTTGTCTAGCAGTTATAACTATTCTTTTGTGATATTGTGGATCTTATTTGACTACTACTCTGATGTACACCTTTTTGTGTAATATATTCATATCTGTTTCCGCCTTTGTGATATGAATGTTTGTGACTGATTTGTGTTATGCTTATTTCTATATTTGTTTCTGAAGACCACCTAGCCACTGTGTGGTAGCTTTGAGTTTGAATCGGTATGTCGGATTGTTATACTATCTGACATATCGGTACTCGCCCAAAGCAATTACATGGATGGTCGCTCCTCAACAGCCTTATTCTTCGCGCTAGTCGACGGCATTACCCAGTAGTGTTCTTGGCTAGCATGAGCATAGAGGTGGGGCGTCACGGCATGGTATCAGAGCCAAACTTCGGAACAAATGTAGAATAATCTAGCAAGGATCATTGTCCTAAGTCTTTCTTAGGAATCTTGCCATAGGATCTGATTCAAGTCTTCGTACTGTTCTATCCTATTTTTCTTTTGTGATGCCTTGTTTTATCAATCAAGGTTGTTTGATATTTATTTTGAGAATAACCTTTTTCCTCTTCTTTCTTTCTTTCTTAGAGAAGAGAAATGGTTAGACCTGGCCGTCCTAGCGTCGGTCAATCTAGTGCTACTCCTCAGGATGGAGTATTTATGTCAGCTCAACAACTTTTAGATCTTGTGAACAATGCGCAAGCTGCCGGACCCGTTCCAGCGCCTACTCACCCTAAATCCGGGTTTGCACGCTTGTGCAGAGATTATACCGCTTTGGGTGGAAGGCGATTCAGGGGATCCGAAAGTGTTATAGAAATTCAAGCTTGGCTTAGATCACGCGATCACATCTTTTCCCGCATGAATCTTATTGATTCACTTCGAGTCCAAGTGGCTTCTAGTATGCTCCAAGATAGAGCATTAGATTGGTATGAGCTTTTGATTTCTGAAATTATCGAAGCGGATCTTACTTGGGAGCAATTCCGGGAAAGGTTCGAATTGAAGTTTGTGCCGGAGGCTGAAAAAGTAACTTTAGCCCGATGCTTTATTGACCTTGTTCAAGGTGAATCTTTTGTGACGGATTACGTCGCATCTTTTGAATCTCTCTCTAAATATGGGGTCGAGTATATTAATACCCCATTGAAGAAAAATCAGAGATTTATCTATGGGCTGAATAAGAACCTCAAAAAGCCTTTACTTCTGAAACTAGAAGTTTCTTTTGACCAGCTTATTGATATCGCTCTTCGACTTGAAGAGGCCGATAATGAAAGTAATGTTGAAGTTGTGGGTGCCAAACAGACTTCAACAATAACATGAAGAGGCCTATTAAATTCAAAGGCCCCAATCCCGACAAGAAAGGGAAGCAAGAACTACTGTAGCAAAGACTCCTACCTCTAGTCGTGGACGATGCTACAATTGTGGTCTTACGGACCACTATGCTAATGAGTGCTCGAAACCATTTTTTTGTCGTTATTGCAAAAGTTCGGGCCATATTATATCTACATGTCCCATACTCCAAAGTAGGAGAGGGAGAGTTGAATGTCGTGCAAGCTTCTAGTGACACTTCTCTTGGTCAAGGTAATTCTCATTCTATCCTTGACGATATTTGTTTTGTGATTATCTTATTCGAGTTCTTTTTGATTTGGGTTCATCTCATTATTTTATATCAAAAGAACTTGATGATTCTTTCTCTTTTCAATTTCATGGGCTTGGTGACTTCATTGAGAATTGCGAATTCGATTGATGGATCCGCAACACTCAATTTACTTTGTGAAAATGTCGAGATTATTTTTGTGAATTTTCTTTTCGAGCCGATTTGCATGTTATGCGTTATTTAGGCTTCGAAACTGATTTTTGGGAAAAGATTGTTTTAATTATTATAAAGGCCATAGCCTATGTCCAATGTCGACTATTTATCTTCGACATCTTCAATCTGTTAAGCAGATTTCTGTTGTTTTTAAAGATTTTGGTTTCCAAATTTGGTGGCAACATTTTATTCTTTAAACCCACTTAGTGAAGAAGATGTTATTTTTCTCATTCAAATAATTTGTGAATTTTCCGGAATATATTTGAGCTTGTCTTAGGACTATCACCTAAGCAATCTTTTGAGTGGTGCTAAGGTCTTTTCAGCTTGACCTTGCCACCGGTTTTCATTTGCTACGAGTTGCGGAAGTTGGCATTCCACTTACCGCATTCTGCACTCGTTATGATTCTTGTGAATGACTTATTATGTCATTCAGTTTGTCCAGCTTATTTCATCCATTTTATGAATCGAGTATTCTACGAATATCTCGATGACTCCATTCTTGTATTTATTGATTTTGGATGAAAACAACAATTTAAAATTTTGCAAATCTTTTTCGTAAGATTTATTTATAAGTATGATTGGATTTTGTTCTTAAAACGAGCAAAGAATATTTGTAAATTTTCTAAGAGACTTGTTTATCATATATAAGATGATTTTGTGTTGTTTTTCCCATTGAGTGCTTTAAGAATTCTGGTCGATACGCTTGATCAACGTTATCGATAGGAATTTCCTAAACTCTATGATGAGACAGTCAAACACAATAAATTGACTTGTAAAAAGTTAATTTTTATAAAAAGATGAATATATATAAAGTTAATTATAATTTTGAAAATCTTAGCTTTTCGGGAAAGAGAATCGATTAAACAAACTCTTTTCCAATGCTTTTATTCTTGTGATTCCCGAAGGGAATCAAGACTTTATTGTTTTTACCGATACTAGTCGTATTGGTTTGGGTGCCATTCTCTTACTATGGGAATGTGTTATCACATATGCTTCTTGACAATTGAAGCTTGTCGAGACTAGATGTGCCATTCATGATCTAGAGCTCGCGGCTATTGTTTTCGCTCTTAGAATTTGGTGCCATTATATTTTGGGAGAGAAATTTTTTCTCTACTCCGATCATAAATTTTTGAAGTATTTGTTTTCTCAAAAGGAACATAATTTTGCGTCAACAACGTTGGCTTGAGTCCTTGCATCTTATGATCTTGATCTTCTTTGTACTCCGGAAAAGGGTAGTCGAGATTGCCGATGCCCTTAGTTGTAAGCAACAAGAAGTTATTTCTTTGATGATATCTGAATGGGATGATCTCGAGACTTTATCCACTTGTGAGATTCGAGATCATGAATCCAATTCATGTTCATCTCTTGTTTTGTGTGGCCTTGAGGCTCGCCCTTCTCTTACGGACTATACCTCCTTTGGCTAAACTCTATATCAAATTAAATTGCATGGAATTCTTACTTTAATTGTTAGCAATCGTGATCCATTATTTTACTAGTGGATTTTGGTAAGGTCTTCAAAAGCTTTGGGAACGAAGCTTAATTTTTAGCACCGCTTATCATCTTTGTCCGATGGACAAACCGAGCATGTGAATCAAAACTCTTGAAGATTTCTTTCATGCAGGTGTTCTTTTGTGTTCACGTATAATGGGTGTTGTGCGTTTCTGTCAATCAGGAAGGTTAGCACTTCGATATGTTGATTCCCTTTCCCATCACCGAACGTATTAGTTCCGTGGCTTATCACCTTTTTATTACCGGCTCGGTTCTTTTGCTATTTACGACGTTCCACGTCTTTACTGCGGAAATACCTAGGGATTCCGATTTTTATTCTTGAGCTCGGTGTTGTTGAAGAAATCGAGTTTTCACCAGATTTGACTTCTGAGCAACATTCTATTCGTACCATTACTTCGGAGGTTAAACGCCTTCGAAATAAAGATGTTCTTCTTGTTAAAGTTCAATGGTCCTCAAATCCTAAGGATTGCTCTTGGGAATCTTGAGAATTCATCGAGCAAACACATCGGGACTTACTTTTTCGTGCTCTTTATGGTGAACTTTTTATTTCAAATTTTCTTTTGTGTTGATATGTTTTTATGGTTGTTACTTTTTATTTTCCTCTTAATTATTGCGAGGACGCAATTTCTTTAAGGAAGGGAGTCTGTAACAACCCGCATATTTTACGATTTGAATATTTAAATATTTTATTTAAATATGGAATCGTTAATCGGATCGAAGTCCGAAAAGCTCCTTTTTGCAAACAGTCGAATTAGGACTCGAGACCACTTCCATTAAGTTCAAAATGCTGTTTGCTACCTTTTTAAGTATAAACATCGATATATTTGGAGTATGTTGAATTTTGCTACTTTCTATTGGGCTTTGGGTTTGGGTTTCACCCCAACTCTCTCTATAACCTAGTTCAGCCCCCTCATCTCCTCTTCACTTCATTTCATTTCTTTTTTTCAAGAAAAACTGAAAATGGGGGAAGAGAATGGGAAATAGAAATTGCTAAGCCCTAGTTCCTCTTGCAAACTCAAATTCTTGCTCCAAATTCAAGGTGAAGCTTTAGTAAGCATCTCCTCCTTCTTCTCCAACCCATTCTCTCCTTAATTTCAGAAATTTCCTAAACCTAACTTAGGAAATGTTCTTCGTTTGAGCTTAGATTCAAGCTTCTAAAGTTGAAGTGGTTGATTGGTTGATCTTCCTTTGCTCTCATGCTTCGCATTCATTGTTTTTGGGATTAAAGGTGAGTTTTTGAACTCACATCTATTTCTATAGATATTATTGTTGTTGGGTATGAATTCCTAACACTAATTCATGTTCATTTGCTTTTGATTTGGATTGAATTGGTGAATTGTTAAATTTTTGGTTTTTGGGATCCAATTTGCTAAAAATCCAACCTTTGATGTTTGAACACGTTAGTGGAGTGTTTCGGAGGGCCATACAAGGCTGGGTTGTCGAGTGGCGTAAATCCTCAGTCGAAGTAGCTCATTTCGTCGCTTCTGCCGTGTATCGAACTTGGCTAGACCGAACCAGAACATGAAAGATGTTCATCACCAGACGTTTGCAGGAAAGCTCAGACGTCTGGAGTCTGTTTCAGAGAACTTCCTGAAACTTACTACAGGCGTCTGAGTAAATACCGCAGACGTCTGGAGTATGTGACCTGCTCTATTTTTCCTATTTAGCTCGAGATTCCAATTTTTATCGATTCGTGATTATCCCTTTTATTGTCCTCATTTATTATTGGCTTTGATGACTTCTTTTTTGGGATTTTTGAGAATATCCATTTTGATGGATTCAGTATCGATTTCTTTGGATTTAATTCACATCTTCGAATGTGGATTTTGTGATTGATTATTTCTACAATCATTTTGTGATTTGTCACTTTTAAATGCAAATGATTCTATACTAATAGTAAATATTCAAACTCTTTTACAAAGATGATTTCAACTCTGTTTTTAATACAAAGCTCTTTTATAAAACCATTTTCTAATCTATTAGTATATACAAACCTTTACCTCACTCATATGAGAAAATCTAATTAAACGGCTTGGCAAAACAAGTGGTATGAAACGCTTGCGTTTACTTCGTCGGTTAATTCTTTGACTTGTTCGATTGAAACTCTTGTGATAATTTTCGAGTGGAAATCTACAATCTGTTCATAAATATTTGAGTTAAGCAAGTGGTTATGGGACATGAAGCTAAACTCTTATATTTACTAGCTTAGTGTAATCGACACTTCTTGATGATCGATGATGATCATTTTGTGATTTAGACTAGCATTGTGCGATGTCTCTTTTTCCACGTGGGGGACTATACCCCGTCCTTTTGAGCTTCGTCTCATTTTTATAGGCTTGCATCCTATAGTTTTATGGAGTTCGGTCCATCGGGCATAACACTATACTACGTCGTTGTTCCGGTTTGTTGGAGTTCGGTTCATCGGACGTTCGCTGTACTACGTCATTGTTCCATACTATTTGTGTTTAGGTTCATCGGGCATAACGCTGTACTACGTTGTTGTTCCTTATTGTTTGAGTTTGGTTCCTCGGGCGTTCGTTGTACTTCGTCGTGGCACCGCCTCTATGGTTAGCGACCATGGGATTAACAACCTGTTTGTGATACACGTGTTGGTGAGTTTTCATACTCCCGTTTGTGATAGGCCTCCCCCTTTTTGTGATTTCTGGATTTCTCGTTGTGATTTCTAGAATTTGAGTTTCACCAACTTTTGCAATTAGCATTTATATGTTTGTCAATATTTGTAGTTTGGTGAATAAAATAAAGAATATGATATTCTTTTTGGTGTTTTGAGATGATTTGAAATGTTGTATGATTTTTGTTGTTATTTGATGTATACCTGACACAGTATGGCATTTCTTTGTTATACATTTTTGGTCATATCTCTTATCCTATCTCAGTTTATCTGATATTTATAGCTAGACTGATCCGTTTATTATTTTCTTCTTAAATAATACTCGGGTCAGACCGAGATATTTCAGGTGCTCCCGCTTGACTCCTTATCAGAGATTACCATCTGATCCTTTTGGCTAACTACTTTAGATTAGTAGTTTTGGTTATTATAAATTTGAGATATGGACTCCTTAATGTATAATTATTCTTTTGTCTAGCACTTGTAACTATTCTTTTGTGATATTGTGGATCTTATTTGACCACTACTCTGATGTACACCTTTTTGTGTAATATATTCATATCTGTTTCCGCCTTTGTGATATGAATGTTTGTGACTGATTTGTGTTATGTTTATTTCTATATTTTTTTCTGAAGACCACCTAGCCACTGTGTGGTAGCTTTGAGTTTGAATCGGTATGTCGGATTGTTATACTATCTGACATATCGGTACTCACCCAAAGCAATTACACAGATGGTCGCTCCTCAACAGCCTTATTCTTCACGCTAGTCAACGGCATTACCCAGTAGTGTTCTTGGCTAGCGTGAGCATAGAGGTGGGGCGTCACAAAGTGGGCTAGGCCCATTTGGCTTGTATATAAGTTAGCCAACCCTTCATGCCTCACTTTATTTTCTTTGTCATGTCACATTTCCTCCTCTTCGTCCTCTCCTGATCATTTATAAATCACCCCTTAATCCCTCCTTAATCCCCAATCCCTAAGCCCTTCAAATAAATTTTATCAAATCAAATGAAAATCATCATACCTCTCTTCCAATTCTCTATAAAAACCATGAAGAAATTTACTTGAATCGGAGTTTGAGTGTTTATTTCAAAATTCAAAAGAGGGAAAAGCTTAGATTTGGTGATTGGAGCTTGATTTGGCGAAAAACAAGGTGAGTGAGATGATTCTCCATATATATTTAAGTATTATACTTCATATAATTGTGTATTGATGATTATGGAGTTTCATGGAATGATTGAAGAATGTTACTAATGTAATAAGGCTTAATTTTATAGCATAAATATGTTAGTAGCATCACATAATTTGTTAGAACCCTAAATCATCATGTTTGGAAAAGTTAGTAACCTTAAAATATGGTTTTAGGTTAATTAAATGATTATATGTGATGTTGTAATGGATTAAAGACTAATTGATGACATAATTAAATGTATGTCATTTGTTAGTAATAATAAAAAATAATTTAATGGTTTTAGAAAAGTTAGCAAGCTAATTAAGTGATTAATGAAGCTTAATTACTACTTATAAATATTATTTAAAGTAAAGAAATGATTTTTAAAAGTAAATGGATTATTTATAAATAAATATTATTTATGTAAAGAAATAATTTTATAAATAAAGGTAATGTTTTATGAAATAAATGATTTTATAAAATAGTATAAAAGTTGTATTTTATAAGATGAGTGATTTTATAAAATAGTGTGAAAGTGATATTTACAAAGTGTATAAGACTTTATAAAATAATATAAAGAAGATATTTTATAAGATAGTTATAAGGTTTTATAAAATATTTATGAAAGAAATACTTAATTATAAATGAAGAGATTTAGTATTTCAAAGGCTTAATTAGATTTATAAGCTAGTGTTGTATTTTTATAAAATGATGTGAGATTTTAAAAAATAATATAAAAGATGTCTTACTTTTTTTGAAAAGATTTAGTAAATAAAAGTAAGATTTGATAAGTAATAAATCAATTACTTATATAAATGTACATATATGTACAAGGGTATGGGCAAGTATACGTATACATGTATTTAGAGATATATAAAAATTGATGTATTATAGTTAGAATTATTGTGTAGTTCATTTATTTATATACATATGCAATTGTTTGATTATATAGATAAATTGATCTATATAAGTGCATTGTAGGCATTTCACGTAGCCACAGCGACTATCGTGTGCGCTAAGTTGCATGAGAGTGCACCGAGCTAAGTAATCGCTCCAGTGAAGTCCGAAATGTGACTTGCATTGAGAAGTTTGTTTGTGTACACGTATGTAAATGTGCTTGAATGAGTGTGCTAGCACGTATGGGCTTCACATAAGTCTAGATGGCCAGTTGAGTGCATTTTGGCATTGTTAGAGGAATCCGGATCGTTGTAGTCGTCCGCTGAACTCTATCCGTGCAAAGAGTGAAATTCATGTCGAAATCGATTTTTGAACACGTAAGAAACTACTTTCAAAACATCAACTAATGAACTCCGAAAGAGGTCATATGCGGTGAAGAAAGGCTAAGGGAGCTAGGTGACTCATCAAGTAAAGCGAAGGGGAAGGTGAAGCACGAACCGGTGACGTAGAGGCTTTCTGCCTTGGCTTTACTGCCCAAGAAAGACAGCCATCGGTCGACCATTAGTGGACCACGATTGTAACAACCCATAATTTTAATAAACTTATTAAATAAATTTTATTTTGAAACTTTGATCTTTACATAATTTTAAATTGAAGTTTGGAATTTTTCCAATGTATTTTGGATTTTTTTTCTATTTTATTTTTCCAAATACAATTAAATATTGAATTTCTGGAAATATTATATTTTGTCAAACCTTTATTGTTTATTGAAAATTTTGAAAGTTGAATTTTTAAATTTTAATCTTTTCTTTGAAACAGTAATTGGTTCTGATATCTGTTATGTTTTTAGTTTCATCGAATTCCGTTTTCAACCTATTAAAATTTGATAAATTCAGCATTTTTCACACAGAATTTTATCTGCATTTTTATTTTCATTTTCTATTCTCTTTGCTATCTTTTATTTATGTTTTGGGTTTTGAATTAAATTGTGTGAATTTTTGTTGTGTTTGGAACCTTCCTATACTAGTTTTATTTTTGTTTACAATTTTAATTCTAGTTTCAATAAAATAAACCATTTCTTTATTTATTTTCCTATTTCTTCCTAAGAATAATTATTTATTTTCATTTTCACTTTATTTTTGTTTGTCTTTTATTTTATTTACTGATTTTTATTTGTTTATATTGAATTAAAAAGAAAGTGGAAATTTGAAGAGACTTAAGCTTTAAACTTGTGACTTTTCATCGTCTAGACTCTTCACATTTTTGGCCGTTCTTTTCCTTATTGTAGCCGTGAGTTTTTATTTGCTTTTCACGTAAAAAATTCTCATTTCCATCATCTATTTTCGACCAAAACATTTCTGAAATTCTAGGTAATGGCTTCTTCATTTTTCTCTTTTTCCTCTTCACTTTTTCCATTTGTTTTGCTTGATTTTTGCTTGACTTCTTCATTGTTTTGCTCGGCCTAGACCCCACCATCTCCTCCACCGACCACCACCACTTCCTTCCCCACATCATCCATGACCTAACCACCATCTCCTATGACTAGTTCAGACCGTGACCACCCCTTGAACCCATCACCACAAAAACAATGTCAAACTCTCCAAATACTACATAGCCGAGCCCTACCTTCAACATACCCTTTATCTTTAACCAAGGCCACACCTTTAGCCACCACCACCAGCATGTGCCATCACCACTAGCCTTGTTTCAGACCTGTACCTGACCTGGCCGAGCCCACTTGACATCATGGCCGAGCTTATGATGAACCAAACATCCCTTTTAGCCTTGACCCTTTACCTTCTTTACTTTGTAACTCCTACCCCTTCACATTCTTGCCTAACCATGCCATATTGAGCCCAAACCAGGTCCTTTTCCACCTTAAACCATGTCATGGCCGAGCGACTATAAGGTTGTGGTCGAGCAAATGTGAGTTATGGTCAAGCAAAATTAATGTAAAAGCTTGGTGATGTCATTTGTTGCTTCTATTTTTCAAATTGTTTCAATAAACTTTTGTATTGTATTTATATTTATATTTGGCTTTGTTTTGTTATGGTATACAAGATTAACATCTTGACTCTCTCTCCACTTGAATCTAATCATGGTGTATCGTGCTTTCTTGAAATTTTCTTTGTGTTTGAATCATTAACTCCAGCGTAAAAATGTGAGTTATTCACGATTGACATTTATACTTATATAATTTGTGAAGTGACAACAAGTGAATGTGTAGAAACTATTATATCATGTTATACCTGCCTGTGATGTAAATTATATGATGTTAAACTCTGTTATAAACTTGTCACATCATCTGCTATGTTATATTTTATTATAATGTTTATTTGTTTCTGTTAATCACACTGCAAGTTCCTTGTAGAATAGAATCACTATGGGTTGAAATGATACATACCCGAACGGACTTTAGAATAGGGAAAAATCGTTATAGGCTAAAATGATAAGCCTGAGCGATTTTTACTTTTATTTACTTGGGATTGCGGGTTTGAAATGATAAAACCCGGATTTTCTTTGTAAATTACGGATTGAAATGATATATTATCCGTATCACTTGACTTAGGTTAGAAAATAATATACAGACCCGTGGTTATTATATATATATTTTTGGAAATTTTTAAGTATTTTAAAAGTGTAAAATATGATAATTTGATTTAAATTGAATTTAAAATGATTTAATGAAGTGATAATGATTTTCTATGTATTAAAAATGTTAAATAAATGAATGCTTAAAAGTGAAATTTGAATATAACTTGACTTGGAAATGTGAAACTTGGTTTAAAAATAAAAGTTAAGTTAAGAAATAAAATGGAAATTAAGTTTAATTTGTGAAATGGTAAATTAAATTTAAGTGTAAAGAAAAAAAATTGTAAAGAATTGGAAAATTGTACACTTGAATTTAATAAATGAATTGTTGAAAAATTTGATAATTTTTGTAGAATTTTCCTTTATAAATTTTAAATTAAAGGGAAATTAAATGACCATTTTTAAAGTGGAAAATATGAAATTTTATAAGTTAAAATGCTTTAAATTGAAGTTTAATTGTTGCTGAAATTCTACTGTAAATCTGGAAATTCTTTTAGTAGCACTTCAGAAATGCTATCGTTTCTGAAAATGAACTAAAAACTGAACTAATAGAATCTGCAGCAGTTTGTAAGTGCTGTAGTTGTAGAAGTGAACTATTAGGCTAAAAATTTACTAAGGGCTATGGTAGCACTTGTTAAGTGCTGCAGTTGGCTGAAATGTGATTTTTGAATATAATTGAACTATTACAGCAGTTTTATAAAAGCTGTCTTTGCTGAATTGAATTAAACCTTTTAATTTGAACCCTGAACTATTACAGCAGTTTTGTGAATGCTATCTTTGCTGAATTGACCTATTTTCAACTAAAACTAAACTATTACAGCAGTTTTAAATGCTGTCTTTGCTGAAATGAATTGTTTTCAAATATAACTTACCGCAGAATTTTCTAAGTGCTGCGAAAGCTGAAATTTCAATATTTTAAAGTATTTAATTGAATAAATGAACTCAGAAAGGGCTAAATTTTTGGGAATTGAATATTTGATTTGTAAGTATAATGACTTCACTTTTAATGGTTTCAATGAATGATTTTAATTCGAAGTATAAACCATTTTGAAATTTATAATCACGGGTACACTACTTTGTGTGTCATTTGATTTCCTTGTGATTGTTTGATGCACACCTTTTATTTTGATAGTGTGGCTAGAGGTGAGCGGTTACTACAGCTCTGCGCTACCCTAGTTACATTAACACCGTTATTTGCATTGGTTTACTTTAATATGGATATTTCTATGATAGTGTCTATTACTGCTCAGTTTATGGTTTGACAAAAAGGATGGGCGATCCCAAGCATCCTTTAAGTTATTGTGCATTGCTATTATAGTTCACTTGAGTTGGTTTACATTGTATAAGTATGTATGTTCTGACTCGAGTGTTTGTGTTTTACTTTACGCTCGGGTCAGCCTGAGAATCACAGCTTTGGATTCACCTTCTGGAGCTAGTGATCTGTTTGAGCTTATTTGTCTCGGTTCATCGACTTCTATTCTAGTTATTTCCTATTCAATATTGTCTCTGTATTATAGATTTATGTATCCAAACTTCTATTGTATCTATTTTGACTATGAGATTTTGTGTATGTTTTGAGAGTTGTATATAGTAGCTTCATGAACTACTATGGTATTTTATTTCCGCTGCGAGTTATTCTGATATTCTGTGTCTGTGATTTTGTGTTGATTTTATTTGCTCCAAATTTTCTTGACAATCCACTATTTTGAAGTATTCAAGTCCGACATGTGTGGATTTATTGTCGATTTGAATGGTCCGAAATAGTGGGATGTTACATTTGGTATCAGAGCTTTGGTTTTAGGCAAACCTTAGCATGCGGAGCAAAAACTCATTAGAGATAGGGTAGAAATACCCTAGAATGAGTGAAATCAATCTCAAAATCATTTCTTTTTGAGAGAACGTATTTTCAAAGTGTAAAATGATTTTCAAATGATTTTAAAGAATTTTCAAAGATTATTTTGATATAAATTTTCTTGCGTTGAAAGTAAAAAATTTCCAAACTTCATTCCTTTTGTATCCATCTTGTTAGTAATTTCTTTGATTAGGATCCTCTTAAATTTTGAACTTCTAGCTTATTTGATCTAGATTCATTGTTGATAGGAATCTATTTTGGGTATGGCAAATTCAGTAGTATGTTAGGCTACTTTAAGTGAACTCTATTGGATCTTTTGCTTAGCTGAAGTTGTCAAACTAAAGATATTTATGATCCTATTTTTCGTATGATATGAATTTGAGTCTTTTCCAAATGATGAATGGGAATTCTTTCGTATTGATGTGGGTAATATATATCTCTAATCTTGTTTTGGATTCTTATCGATTAGGATTCCTTTGAACTTTGGAATGCTCCTACTTGTTCTGAAATCCATTCCTGTCTTCCCTATTTGTATTCTTTTGATTTTTGGAGCATTGCATAACCCCACTTTGAATGACCTTTATAGGGTGGCGATTCCGCCAATCTTTGAATGATTTGTAAAAGGGTGAAACTCCCTTATAATTGGCATTGATTCACCGGAGATTTCTGTATCCTCGGTTTACGATGCTATCTATCTTCTGCTATACCTGGATTCTATCTCTGGCGATCGAAGGTAGATTTGCCTTAGATTTTCGCATCGATTATATTCCAGAAGTCACGGTTGACCCTGTTAAGGTCGCCCGCGATTTATATGGGCTTATCCATCTTCTATTTGGTAATTTAAGTATCTTATCTTCGTTTGAGCTTATCTTTGAATCGGAATTCTATTTGATTAGAGTTCCTCTAAATTTGAATCTCTGTTTTGTTTTGAAATCCATCCTTGAATCATCCATTGGAAAATTTGTGGTTGATTGCCTTTTGAAATTGTGTATTCATCGAAGTTATTATTCTGATAAGGATGACCATATTTTTATATAAAGGTGAGATGTTTCGATAAAGATTATATACCTTTTTAAAATGAAAATTTGAAGTTTCGAAAGGATTTGAAATTTTGAAAATTATATAAGAAAATTGATTCATATAAAATGAATTATAACTGAAGGGTCTTGAATTTGAAATTTTGAGAGATTGAACTCCGGCATTTTGAAACTGGTTTTAAGATTTTGAAATGATAAATAATATGATTTGAAAGTATTTTCCGAATATGAAATGTTTCAAAAGATTTTAATGAGTTGCAAATGATTTCGAAGAAATTTCAAAAGAAGTTTGAGAAAATAGAAGTCCAGAACCCACTTATGTCGCTGGAAAATAATTTCGGTGATGAATGCATGCATCATCGACATTGATTTTTGAGTTTCAGAGTGGGGGAGAGGCCACTTAGGTATCTTTGTTATGCGAGTGACTTATGAAACTAATTTTGATTTCAAATTCCGAAGTGTGATGTGATATTCGAAAGATATATGTATATATATTTGAACAATTTGAAATGAGCAGGTGTTCAGTTCTTGAGTTTTGGATTTGATTTGATATAACCCTATCTTTTGGAATTGATTTACTGATTTGTTGGTGATTTCCAACTCTTGGATTGAAATATGATTTCTTCGACTATTTTGAAGGTTCGAGCACTTCCAAATCAAGGTTAACTTTTCAAAGCTAAGTAATTTTGAAAAGTATAAAGTATATAAGTTTGGTATGTATGTTTAAAGTATGTAGTAATATGATTAAAATAAGTTGAAACTGTTTTGTTAAGTAAATGAATAAGGCTATTTTGAATTTTTCTAATATGAAATTTAGATTTGAAATGTTTTGAAAAATTTGGTCTTCAAAATACTTTGAATAAAATTTAGTTTAAATGTTTTAACTTAGTAACATCTTTATAAAACTATATATTTAACAAGTTGGAATAGATACATAAGTTGTACGTATGTTGTTTTATTCGCATAATTAATTTGATCCAGGTTTGAGTACACAAGTTCGAGGTGAATTACCCCATTTCGTGTTAGGATTTTTCATTTGATTCTTGATGGCGAATATTTGATATGGATTTGGGCTTGCTTCTAGAATTTTCTATCATAGTATATGGCTATGCAAGGAGACTGATGGCTTCTAGTCGAGAAACCATATCGAAGTCTGCATTAGGGAAGTCGAATGGACAATACTAGTTCAAAAGCGAACTTGTGTGGTCAAGCGAGCGATCGAATGTAATGTTGTGTAATGATGACATAAGTACATCTTATGTCCTAATATCATTGATATACTTGACGCTGAAATTGGAAGTTGTTGGGTTGGATATCTTTGTAATTTAATTGGAATTTTCTTTTATGCAAAACTACTATCGATTTAAAACCATTATTTTTTAAACTATTTTTCCTTTATTTTTCTTAAACAATCTATTTTATTCTATTTTACATACAAAACTATTTCACAAAACTATTTTATATACAAAACTATTTTACAAAACTATTTTATGTACAAAACTATTTCACAAACTATTTTGTATACAAACTATTCTAAATTCAAAAACCTTTTATAAAGCAAAGATGTTCAACTCCATATGGCTCTTCATGCAGCGAAATTTATTTTTGAAATTTTTTGATCCTTATATAAGATGGACCTTATGTAAGTATAAGATGATTTTAAAAACCATTGATTTTGGAAATGAATTGGTTGACTTAAATTATATTGATTTAGAAACTTGGATTATTCTCCAAACCTATTATTTTGGAAACTTTGAAACTGAAGATATTTAAATTGAGAAGAAATAATTTGGTGGGATTGTATATGATTTTGAAACTGAACTGATATTGAAACAAATTGAAATTTGAGAACCTTGTGTTACTAAATACTTGATTTGGGAGTTATCGAACCTATATAAAAATTGGTTTGTATAAGTATGATGTTGATTCAAAAACTATGGATTTGAAAAGGTACTCAATTTGAAAAGTGAAACCTTATATAATTGAAGTCTATATAAGTGTGATTTGATATACTTTTGATTTTGGAAAGGTATTTGATTTGAAATTAAAATCTTATATATAATGGACTTTATATAAGTATAATATTTGAAAGTGATTTGAAAAGGTACTATATGATACATATTTTCGAAGTAAAGATATGGAAAGTGCCTTCTGCTTGATATCCGCTTTGTGGCCACATTGTGGATTCATTCTATCGATATTTTTCTTTGATTTTTGGTGTTCCGGATATGATACTCGAGTTTCCATCGAATTCCATGGCAATCTCCATGGTCTTACGAGCGCGACTGCATAGCAAAATTCGCAGGGGCTGCGAGAGCCTAGGGTACGAATGTTTCTTGGGAGATCCAGGCGTAACCATTGTGTATCTGCGATCTATTGGGTCGCTTGGTAGCGTAATCAGTAGGGGCTGCGAGAGCCTAGGGTACGGATGTTTCCTGGGGGATCCAGGCGTAACCATTATGTATCTGTAGTACTACCAGTCTTCATGGCGTAATCGCAGGGCTGGGGGGGCTACGGGTACAGATGTTTCCTGGGGGATCCAGGTGTAACCATTGTGTATCCGCGATCCATGATCGACATGTTTTGGGTTTTTTTGTTTGGATTGTACTTTCCATATCTGTTTTTTTTAAGTTTTCCAGTATTTTCACTGGGTGTTGAAACAAGTCTACTAAGTACCTGGAGAATTCTAGCTTTGTGCCTGATCAACGCAAGGCCAGAGTCTGCAGGAACAAGGATAAATGTAACGACCCAATATTTTGGACCATCCAAATCGACAATAAATCCACACATGTCGGACTTGGATAATTCAAAACGATGGATTGTAAATAAAATTTGGCAAAACTCAGCATATACAGTAAATAAAAAAAATTATAGATCACAGACACAGAGTAATATAACAATAATGCAGCGGAAACAAAAGGATAGTAGTTCATGAAGCTACTATATATATATAACAGAGTCAAACAAGATACAACAGAAGTCTCGAATACAATAGATGTCTCAATACAATAATCAAATACAAGATCTGAATACATCACTGGAATCAACTGAATAACTGAAAGCAGGATCAATAGATAGCTGGATCCCCAAGCGAAGCTCCAACTCCAAAGGTGAGTCTCAAATGTTGTATCACTCAGTCTGACCCGAGCATAAAGAAAACCAAAACACTCGAGTCAGGATTAACATTCTTATATTCAATAAATCCAACTCAAGTGAAATATCAACTGAAATACAAGTAACTTAAAGGATGTTTGGGATAACCATCCTCTAAGGGTCCGTTAAACTATTTACTATGTAGTAATATACGCTATATACAGTAGTGTCTAATCAGTAAAGTATAATCATATAGAAAATAGCGTTAAGGGGATGGAAAACCTTAACGCGGTCGGATCTTAAAATCATAATCGTAGTAAAGCTCGATATGGTAGGTGACACAGCACACAAGGCAATGCCAGGGTAGATATACCAATTACGCACACGGACTGATGGATACGCATAGCAGCCACTACCGTTCCACCTCGAACAACACTCCCAAATCGAAGGGTGGCCACCAAAATCAACAAGTAATAGAATGAAATCGAAGAAGTGTGTCCGATACGAGGTGCTACCTGTAACGACCCGGAATTTTGGACCATTCGCATCCATTATAAGTGTATAGGTAGACACTCATGCCGGAGTTGAATTGCTCAAAATACTGCGTTGTTAATTTAAATTTGGCAAAACTGAACATATACAGTAAATAAATAATCACAGATCACAGACACAGAGTAATAAGTGCAGCGGAAATAAAAGAGATAGTAGTTCATGAAGCTACTAAATGAATATATAAAATACATCAAAGTTTACAACAGAAGAGTAATACGATACATCAGATACAAATCAGAATACATCACTGGAATCATCGAATACTGAAAGCAGGATAGATGGCTGGATCTTCAAGCAAAGCTCCAACTCCAAAGATGAGCATCGAATACTGGTACACTCAGTCTGACCTGAGCGTAAAGCAAAACACAAGACACTCGAGTCAGGATTAACATTCTTATATTAATAAATCCAACTCAAGTGAAATAGCAATTGAAATACAAGTAACTCAAAGGATGTTTGGAATAACCATCCTTTAAGGATCCGTCAAACTATCTACTAGGTAGTAATGTACGCTAAGTAGATAATGTCTATCAGTAATATAAAGATATCAAAGTAGGGTTAAGCAGGGCCCATACACCTCTTAACCTGTTTATTCCCAAAAGCATATACAAGACCGTAGTTTCCCCAAAACCGGAAGTCACCAGAGGGCAATCCATATACTAAAGGTACAAATCAAAATCGTAGTGGTCGCGAATAGGATAATCAGTATGACAAGGTACATGAGGCGATACCAACTAGGATACTAGTAGTTGCGTGATCCGGACTGATGTTGGGCATAGAAGCTACTACCCCAACACCGCGAAACAACACTCCCATAATCGAGGGGTGCACCCAAATCGAATCACAAAAGTAATAGATATGGTATCGAAGAAGTGTGTCCGCTAGAGATGGCGATCCTCAATGGCCCGGCGCGGCTCCTGTTTTAGTCATGTCAGGGGTCATCCAAAATCGTTCTCTTTCTTCAGTCAACGCGTACATCATTCCATCCACTTCATTCTGGATCATCACTCCGCGTATAGTTATTAAAGTGGTTTTCGGTTTAGATAGAGAGTATATCCATAACCGAATTCCGGTCTCTTTAATAACTTTCGAAATTATTACACCGATTGGTCGTTTATACATTTCAAAAACCAAATCAATTTCAATTTCAAATAGAATTCGTAAATCAACATTTCATTTGTCTTTCTAAAACAATTTCCAAATTTTCGTTTCAATACTTCCAATTTTCCGTTTCAAAATCTTATAATTCAAATTCAATTTCTATTTAAAACAATCCAAATATTGATTCAAGTTCAAATACAAGTTTCATTTCGAAAACATTTAAATTAAATCTTATTTAACATTCAAATCAATTTAAAATCATTTATCGATTTCATTCAATATTCGTTAAGTTACTATGCCATTCAAAACAATTTCCATTAAATTTCCAATTCATTAAATCCATTATTTAAATTCAACTTCATTATATCAAAACTTACAAATTTAATTAAATTAAATTCATCAAATCAAATTCTTTACATTTCAAGTCTTACATTAATTCCAAAATATCACATTTTCATTTCTTGTTAAAGAAAATTCAATTTCAATTATTTATTTACTTACTTTAAATAATTTCCAAAACTTAATTAATAAAGAAATCTCAATTTCAATTATTACGAAGTAAAATTCACTTATTCCAAATTAAATTAAATTTAATCATTAAATAATTCAATCTCATTTAATTATTAAATAATTCAAAACTTAATTATTAAATAATTTCAAAGTTAATAATTTCAAACTTAATTATAATTTCAAACTTAATTCAATCATTTCTCAAATTAAACAACCTTCTTTCATCAATTTCTTTATTAACATTTCATTTCAGATTATTAAATATTCACGTTTTAATTTCATTAAATTCAATTTCCAACTTCGTTTCAAAACCATATTATTTATTCAAATAAAATCTTCATTTTATTTTTAAATCAAATTATTGACCAATCGGGTTTTATTTAATTTCCTATCCTAGGTAAAAATTCAATTTGGGTATTTATCATTTCAACCCGATTCCAATTCAATTCAAAATCAAAACATATCAAAGGGAACTTGCAGTGTGATAACTGGGATGGTGTCAAAGTAAATAAACAAGCAATAACAGCAATCAATATCAATCCAATAATCAATTCAAATAATCCCGAAATAACCGTATTAATCCGCATAGTTATTTGTACGAATTAATATAATTATTTCTAGAATCTACACTATCATTTCATGTAGATTAAAGATTATTACATTACGATTTTCCCTTGTCATCTATTTACAATTTCCTACATTATCAATTTAACAACATACATTCACTGGTTCAAAATGAAACTAAACAAATCCTACGTGTCGATAAATTCAACAGTTAAAGGGGTCATATTATACAAATGTCAGTTAATCAAATTTAACATTTAATTATCCTATATCAAGTTCAATTTCATACTATTTATCATTTAACTTTAACCATTTATCGTCCAATATAAACATCAACAATCAATCACTTATCAGCCAAACTATATTATCATCGCATAAATAATTAACAGATAATGGTGTCAGATGTCACAGGTGAACTGATATAGGCAATAGCATATATAACAGTGTAATTAACTAACAGCAGCATATTTCGATTGTCGTTTCAATTGAAATCAAATTTAATAAATAAAAGAACGTTAATCGTGAGTGAGTGCTCACCTTCCGAGGCTAGAGATAACAAGAGATGACACGGATATGTACACCGATATGGACACTGAAATTTGAACTATGAATCCAAATACGAATCTCAAACCAGGCAAGATTGAACTCGAATCGACGAACGCAGCTGAAAAATGAGAATTGACGAAATCAAATCAGAACGGAATCGATGAGAACGAATCAAAATTGTTTTTTTTATAACTGAAAATAGATATATATCTTAAAAACCAATATCCATAAAATAATAAATAAATATATTATTTCAAATACTTTCCTTAAACACATAAGAGTTATTACAAAATTAACAGAATAAACAAAACGTTATTCAACGTGAACCAACATTTGAAAGGTATACCACATAACCCATCACGCTAACTACAATATATGAACAACATATACTCAATATGTTTAAACCCATATCCCAGCTTAGAATGTAACAAGTTACAATTTCATTGAACCCAAACTGTAATTTATATAAAATTTATATAGTACAATAGATTTTAACTCAGATACTTTGAACACTCTTATGAATTATAGACTGTATAACCCTTGTACCTATATGTGTATAATTTAAACAACAGATCATTTATAGCAGTAAATAGGATATGATAGGATATGGGTATAAACAACATACGTACACGGCTGCAATATATACACCCATAAAATCAAGGCGCTGATACTAGTTAATTTGCCGACAAAAGTCCAAACTAAAATAAACTTTTCATAAACTAATGTATTATAAACTACAACCCATATATATATTAAAACCTATAACCGACATATATATACTTACGCATTATATTCCTAATACTCTATACTATGTAAATTGATAGATAAAACCCAATAGACCAAACATACATATAACACCTATATTACTGTATTATACGTATAAAATATAAACTATTTTTATAAAATTCAGAAATCAATACATATATACATATTAACAAATATATACCTAATAAGAGAAGTGAAAACTGGAGGAAGACCAGAGCTTTAATGGGTGATTGAGCTCGGATGGCACCGGCATGGAAGGGCTGCAGTTGTTCTTGGCTTCGGGTGGAGATGCAAGCGATGGGAGAGGGAAGGAAAGGGAAAAAGGAAGATGCGGCGGAGGAAGAGGCAGAGGCGGGTTGCTTTCGGTGGTTGGGATGTGTACTGACCGAAGGTGGCGGGTAGTTCGATAGAGATGATGAACGGACCAGGACACGAGCGGGGAGGTCAATGGTGGAGGATACACTGACGTAGGCTAGGGAAGTGGCACGGAAGGCAATGGGAGAAGCGGGTCGGCTGACGTGGCAGGCTTGGGCTTGGTTGGGTCAGGCGGAGATGGAGGTGAAAGGGAGGAGGTATATGCGGTGGTGGGTGATGGAGATGAGCGGCATGAAGACGCGTAGGTTTGAATGAAAAATGAAGGAGTAGGCGTTTCATATGAAATGGAGGAGAGAACAGAATGAAAGGAAGAAAATGACGTGGGGGGTTATCTCAAAAGCTAATGTACAATTATGATGAGCAAAGTTAATGAACGAACTTTGCAAGCTATTGAACCGATAGATTGGAATAGCAATATATTGAAAAGGTAAACCCACATTTAATGAACAGTGGGAATAGGAATAATCAAGCACGAATATTACAAAATATTAATGGAAACAGCTGTTGGTAGTAAAATCAAAAGGCACGAGAAGATGAAACCGATACGGAATGGTTTTACTGACTCCACGGCATTTCAGGATTCGAAAACTGAAATGAAGATACCGCTGTGCTCAGCATAATGAGACGATCAAAATAATATACAAATATCGGTGGTATGATTGAATTACAAAAATTTGAATTTTCTAATAGCGGAAAATGCGAGAAAAACATTGAAGAATAAGATCGACGGAGCCAAAGATGTCCGAATTTGGAAAAACGACAAACTGACATCTTGCTCAGAAGATGGTTTAGAATTTTTCTATGTAAAAATATTTTGGTTTTGAAAACGTTTTATTTTCAACGCTTTTTAACTGATTAAATTGAAGTGAATTTACGCGCGAAATAAATTTTCATATTTTCGGATGAAAATTTACCAGTTGCTACGTTTAACTAAACGCATTCCAAATATCAAATTTATATTTCAAAATTTTATCGTTTAAAATTTCACAAAATTTTAATTAATTACGTTATTAAAACGGTTGAAATTTTACGGGTCGTTACACTCTCCCCCACTCAAAACTTTTCGTCCCCGAAAAGGAACGAGGTAGGAGAATAGAAACAACCAGAAAGAAAACAGATTTGAAATACAAAATAACAATTAATTTAAACCATATAAATTCAAATTTAAATTAATTGGTATTTAATAATTGATTTAATCCATTTGATTTCACCAAAATCAATCTCAACTATTTCTAAATTCATTATCTTATTATCCAATTATCCTAAATTTACAATTTCTAAAACCATAAGTTTGAATAGTCTTTTATTATAATCATATTTTTTTCAACAATTTAAATTCTTCTTTATTCCAAATTACTGTTAAATTCATTCTACTTAATATGTCTAATCACATATATTTAACCCATATAATTAATTTAAACCATAAAAGTTTCGATTTAAATTAATTTATATTTACTAATTGCTTTCAAATTCAAGGTATTTTCATAAGTTGATCAAATTTCAATTTATTAATTCTTTCAAAACAAATTTATTAATTCTTTCAAAACAAAGTTATTTCATTATTAACTGAATTTACTTATTATCTTATCTAATTCTATTAACATCTTTATAATCAAAATTCAGTGTATAACATTTATTATAAACACTCAATTTTATTTATAAATTCAATTTATCTTATATATTATCCAATCACATATTCAACTTCTGAATGATTTAGGTAAGTTGTATTAGAATGCAGTTGAACAATATACAAATAAAATTTTCCCAATTCAATTATTCAAGTTTAAATATTTATTCTAAATTTTGGTTTTATTTATAATTAAAATCATCTTTTAACAAAATTTAAGAATTATATTTTCGATTTACTTTAAACAATTTAGAGATATATATATTTATCAAATCAAATTAAATTTTAAAATAAGATACTTATATATATAAATCAAATTATACTGAAGAAATTCAAATCAAAATATTTTTCAAAACAAAACCGTAGCGAATTGCTACAGAATAGTGTCTCTGCTTCGAAACTCGAAAATGAATGTCGATGATGCGGCCGCATCACCGAAATTATTTTCCAGCGACAAAGAGAAGAGCACTGATTTCAATATTTTAAAAATTCTTTGAAAACGATTTCTTTTCGAAAATACTTCCAATATATATGCTTTAAAATTTTAAAACAAAAGTACGAAATCACCGGAAACTTAATAAATTCTCAAATTTCTAAATTAAATTCATTTCAAATTTCAAATCAATTTATAAACCGTATTTATAAATTTATTTAGAACAATAAATGATAATCAAATATTATCATTTCAACAACAATTTAATTAACTTATTAAATTCCAGAAAATTTTACTTATTAAATTCCAGAAAATTTTACTTATATTTTTACAATATATCAACAAATTTATATCATTTACCAAATTTGAAAATAATATTGTGTCAGTTTGCTCTGTTCAAGTGTTTTGGAAATCCTATCGATAGCGCTGATCAGACGAATCGATCGGAAACCCAAATCAACATCAACAACTCAAACAACACAACATATATTAAAACATTTATATATTAGTTTACAAATACATTTCTTTACTTGACGATACAGGAATGAATTTCCAAAATAAGGATAGGGTTTCAAAATTTGATGGACTCAAATCAAAGAGAATTTTGGTTCGAAAATAAGTTGGAACAAGGACGAGATGATTAAATAACAAAATAAGGCGATGGATAAGTTTATATAAATCGCGGGCAACCTTAACCGGGTTGACCGTGACTTCAAAATAAGATCGGTGTAGAATTCGGAGGTAAATCGACATTCGATCTCAAGAATTAGAATTCAAGTATAGCAGGTAATAGATAGCATCGTAAACCGAGGATACAGAAATCTCCGGAAATCGATGCCTATTATAAAGGAGTTTACTCCTTTACGAATCATTCGAAGATTGGCGAGACCGCCGATCTATTATAGATATCATTCAAAATGGAGTTATGGGGTGCTCCAAAATTTGAAAGAAGACGAATAGTGAAGGACACGAATGAATTTCGGAACCGAGGGGAACGTTCCAAAATTCAAAGGAATTGAGTCAAAAGGAAGAGATTGAAACTCGAGTGGGAGTGATTCAGTAAATACATTTACCCTATATGTTGAGTTTTGCCTAGAGCTACCAAAGCTCTGATACCAACTGTAACTACCCGGAATTTTGGACCATTCGCATCCATTATAAGTGTATAGGTAGACACTCATGCCGGAGTTGAATTACTCAAAATACTGCGTTGTTAATTTAAATTTGGCAAAACTGAACATATACAGTAAATAAATAATCACAGATCACAGACACAGAGTAATAAGTGCAGCGGAAATAAAAGAGATAGTAGTTCATGAAGCTACTAAATGAATATATAAAATACATCAAAGTTTACAATAGAAGAGTAATACGATACATCAGATACAAATCAGAATACATCACTGGAATCATCGAATACTGAAAGCAGGATAGATGGCTGGATCTTCAAGCAAAGCTCCAACTCCAAAGATGAGCATCGAATACTGGTACACTCAGTCTGACCCGAGCGTAAAGCAAAACACAAGACACTCGAGTCAGGATTAACATTCTTATATTAATAAATCCAACTCAAGTGAAATAGCAATTGAAATACAAGTAACTCAAAGGATGTTTGGAATAACCATCCTTTAAGGATCCGTCAAACTATCTACTAGGTAGTAATGTACGCTAAGTAGATAATGTCTATCAGTAATATAAATATATCAAAGTAGGGTTAAGCAGGGCCCATACACCTCTTAACCTGTTTATTCCCAAAAGCATATACAAGACCGTAGTTTCCCCAAAACCGGAAGTCACCAGAGGGCAATCCATATACTAAAGGTACAAATCAAAATCGTAGTGGTCGCGAATAGGATAATCAGTATGACAAGGTACATGAGGCGATACCAACTAGGATACTAGTAGTTGCGTGATCCGGACTGATGTTGGGCATAGCAGCTACTACCCCAACACCGCGAAACAACACTCCCATAATCGAGGGGTGCACCCAAATCGAATCACAAAAGTAATAGATATGGTATCGAAGAAGTGTGTCCGCTAGAGATGGCGATCCTCAATGGCCCGGCGCGGCTCCTGTTTTAGTCATGTCAGGGGTCATCCAAAATCGTTCTCTTTCTTCAGTCAACGCGTACATCATTCCATCCACTTCATTCTGGATCATCACTCCGCGTATAGTTATTAAAGTGGTTTTCGGTTTAGATAGAGAGTATATCCATAGCCGAATTCCGGTCTCTTTAATAACTTTTGAAATTATTACACCCATTGGTCGTTTATACATTTCAAAAACCAAATCAATTTCAATTTCAAATAGAATTCGTAAATCAACATTTCATTTGTCTTTCTAAAACAATTTCCAAATTTTCGTTTCAATACTTCCAATTTTCCGTTTCAAAATCTTATAATTCAAATTCAATTTCTATTTAAAACAATCCAAATATTGATTCAAGTTCAAATACAAGTTTCATTTCGAAAACATTTAAATTAAATCTTATTTAACATTCAAATCAATTTAAAATCATTTATCGATTTCATTCAATATTCGTTAAGTTACTATGCCATTCAAAACAATTTCCATTAAATTTCCAATTCATTAAATCCATTATTTAAATTCAACTTCATTATATCAAAACTTACAAATTTAATTAAATTAAATTCATCAAATCAAATTCTTTACATTTCAAGTCTTACATTAATTCCAAAATATCACATTTTCATTTCTTGTTAAAGAAAATTCAATTTCAATTATTTATTTACTTACTTTAAATAATTTCCAAAACTTAATTAATAAAGAAATCTCAATTTCAATTATTACGAAGTAAAATTCACTTATTCCAAATTCAATTAAATTTAATCATTAAATAATTCAATCTCATTTAATTATTAAATAATTCAAAACTTAATTATTAAATAATTTCAAAGTTAATAATTTCAAACTTAATTATAATTTCAAACTTAATTCAATCATTTCTCAAATTAAACAACCTTCTTTCATCAATTTCTTTATTAACATTTCATTTCAGATTATTAAATATTCACGTTTTAATTTCATTAAATTCAATTTCCAACTTCGTTTCAAAACCATATTATTTATTCAAATAAAATCTTCATTTTATTTTTAAATCAAATTATTGACCAATCGGGTTTTATTTAATTTCCTATCCTAGGTAAAAATTCAATTTGGGTATTTATCATTTCAACCCGATTCCAATTCAATTCAAAATCAAAACATATCAAAGGGAACTTGCAGTGTGATAACTGGGATGGTGTCAAAGTAAATAAACAAGCAATAACAGCAATCAATATCAATCCAATAATCAATTCAAATAATCCCGAAATAACCGTATTAATCCGCATAGTTATTTGTACGAATTAATATAATTATTTCTAGAATCTACACTATCATTTCATGTAGATTAAAGATTATTACATTACGATTTTCCCTTGTCATCTATTTACAATTTCCTACATTATCAATTTAACAACATACATTCACTGGTTCAAAATGAAACTAAACAAATCCTACGTGTCGATAAATTCAACAGTTAAAGGGGTCATATTATACAAATGTCAGTTAATCAAATTTAACAGTTAATTATCCTATATCAAGTTCAATTTCATACTATTTATCATTTAACTTTAACCATTTATCGTCCAATATAAACATCAACAATCAATCACTTATCAGCCAAACTATATTATCATTGCATAAATAATTAACAGATAATGGTGTCAGATGTCACAGGTGAACTGATACAGGCAATAGCATATATAACAGTGTAATTAACTAACAGCAGCATATTTCGATTGTCGTTTCAATTGAAATCAAATTTAATAAATAAAAGAACGTTAATCGTGAGTGAGTGCTCACCTTCCGAGGCTAGAGATAACAAGCGATGACACGGATATGTACACCGATATGGACACTGAAATTTGAGCTATGAATCCAAATACGAATCTCAAACCAGGCAAGATTGAACTTGAATCGACGAACGCAGCTGAAAAATGAGAATTGACGAAATCAAATCAGAACGGAATCGATGAGAACGAATCAAAATTGTTTTTTTTTATAACTGAAAATAGATATATATCTTAAAAACCAATATCCATAAAATAATAAATAAATATATTATTTCAAATACTTTCCTTAAACACATAAGAGTTATTACAAAATTAACAGAATAAACAAAACGTTATTCAACGTGAACCAACATTTGAAAGGTATACCACATAACCCATCACGCTAACTACAATATATGAACAACATATACTCAATATGTTTAAACCCATATCCCAGCTTAGAATGTAACAAGTTACAATTTCATTGAACCCAGACTGTAATTTATATAAAATTTATATAGTACAATAGATTTTAACTCAGATACTTTGAACACTCTTATGAATTATAGACTGTATAACCCTTGTACCTATATGTGTATAATTTAAACAACAGATCATTTATAGCAGTAAATAGGATATGATAGGATATGGGTATAAACAACATACGTACACGGCTGCAATATATACACCCATAAAATCAAGGCGCTGATACTAGTTAATTTGCCGACAAAAGTCCAAACTAAAATAAACTTTTCATAAACTAATGTATTATAAACTACAACCCATATATATATTAAAACCTATAACCGACATATATATACTTACGCATTATATTCCTAATACTCTATACTATGTAAATTGATAGATAAAACCCAATAGACCAAACATACATATAACACCTATATTACTGTATTATACGTATAAAATATAAACTATTTTTATAAAATTCAGAAATCAATACATATATACATATTAACAAATATATACCTAATAAGAGAAGTGAAAACTGGAGGAAGACCAGAGCTTTAATGGGTGATTGAGCTCGGATGGCACCGGCATGGAAGGGCTGCAGTTGTTCTTGGCTTCGGGTGGAGATGCAAGCGATGGGAGAGGGAAGGAAAGGGAAAAAGGAAGATGCGGCGGAGGAAGAGGCAGAGGCGGGTTGCTTTCGGTGGTTGGGATGTGTACTGACCGAAGGTGGCGGGTAGTTCGATAGAGATGATGAACGGACCAGGACACGAGCGGGAAGGTCAATGGTGGAGGATACACTGACGTAGGCTAGGGAAGTGGCACGGAAGGCAATGGGAGAAGCGGGTCGGCTGACGTGGCAGGCTTGGGCTTGGTTGGGTCAGGCGGAGATGGAGGTGAAAGGGAGGAGGTATATGCGGTGGTGGGTGATGGAGATGAGCGGCATGAAGACGCGTAGGTTTGAATGAAAAATGAAGGAGTAGGCGTTTCATATGAAATGGAGGAGAGAACAGAATGAAAGGAAGAAAATGACGTGGGGGGTTATCTCAAAAGCTAATGTACAATTATGATGAGCAAAGTTAATGAACGAACTTTGCAAGCTATTGAACCGATAGATTGGAATAGCAATATATTGAAAAGGTAAACCCACATTTAATGAACAGTGGGAATAGGAATAATCAAGCACGAATTTTACAAATATTAATGGAAACAGCTGTTGGTAGTAAAATCAAAAGGCACGAGAAGATGAAACCGATACGGAATGGTTTTACTGACTCCACGGCATTTCAGGATTCGAAAACTGAAATGAAGATACCGCTGTGCTCAGCATAATGAGACGATCAAAATAATATACAAATATCGGTGGTATGATTGAATTACAAAAATTTGAATTTTCTAATAGCGGAAAATGCGAGAAAAACATTGAAGAATAAGATCGACGGAGCCAAAGATGTCCGAATTTGGAAAAACGATAAACTGACATCTTGCTCAGAAGATGGTTTAGAATTTTTCTATGTAAAAATATTTTGGTTTTGAAAACGTTTTATTTTCAACGCTTTTTAACTGATTAAATTGAAGTGAATTTACGCGCGAAATAAATTTTCATATTTTCGGATGAAAATTTACCAGTTGCTACGTTTAACTAAACGCATTCCAAATATCAAATTTATATTTCAAAATTTTAGCGTTTAAAATTTCACAAAATTTTAATTAATTACGTTATTAAAACGGTTGAAATTTTACGGGTCGTTACACTACCTCACTGGCCCGAGATCGCTCCTGTTTTAGTCACCTTATGCCAACTCACGGGAGTTGGGTCCACGTATATACCTTAGGATCGTCGCCACCATCCTACTTCATTCTGGAAACTCCACCGCGTACACAGTTGTCAAAGTGGTTTTCGGTATCGACAGAGAGTATGTCCATATCTGATCCCGGTCTCTTTAACAACCAATCGTTATTATAACACCGTGGTCATTTCAAATAGTTTATACTTCAAAACCAAAATATCATTATCATTTCAAAACCCAATTTAATACGATATCATTTTCACTTCAAATATATCCATTTTCAAAATCATATCACTTTCCAAAGTTACAACGCTTTCGAAATCATAGTCTTTTTAAAAATCAAAACACATTGGAAAATCACAGCTTTGAAATCATAGTATTTTGGAAATCATAACACTTTCCTTTTAAACAGTTTAGATATTAAATTTCTTTATAAAATAAAATAGTTTCCTCAAATTCACAAATCGATTCAAATTAACTCGAATTCCAAAAATTTAATTTAATCAAATCTCAAATCATCAGTTTCAACTCGATTCAGCTTCTAAATAAACCATTTCAAATTATCGATTTCAAATATATATCTGAACCATAAAATAAGCCATTTCAATTTTAATATATTTCAAAGCTTTAAATATTCAACATTTCAAAACTAAATTCGATAAATTTATATACATATCAAATTCACTTTACAATTATTTAGTTTTGAAATATTAACTTGACATTTCCATAACATTTGAATACAATTTCAATTTACAATTTAAATAAACAAAATATCTCATTTAAATATTTATACGTTTGAAATATCCATTTAAGTCACCTTTTCAAATTTCATGTTGTAAACACTTCTTTAAATTCCAAATTCAATACATTTCAAATCAAACTTATTTAAGTAAAATTCTTAAATAAATATAATTTCAATCAATTTCAAATCATTATAAATTCTATATTTGAAAATATAGATATTAAATAAATACTTAAACATATTATTTATCAACTTTTTTAAATCAACTTTAATGAATCTTTAAAAATCAATATTTATCAAAACCATATATTTCTTTTCAAAACCAAAGAAATCATTTTCAAAACATTTATATATAGACCAACGGTGCCTGTATAAAATTTTCTATCCTATGGTCAAGTGATACGAATATTTATCATTTCAATCCGCAATTTAAAATTATATATACGGGTATATATCTTTTCAACCCGCAATCCCTAATTTAATTCAATGAAAATCGCTTGGGTTTATCATTTCAACCCATAACGATTTTCTCCTATTCTACAGATCGTTCGGGTATGTATCATTTCAACCCATAGTGATTCTATACTAATAGGGAACTTGCAGAGTGATAACATATATGATAATAAAATAACAATAGTAACAGACAATATATCATCAATATAAATAACAGATAATGGTGTCAGATGTCACAGATGAACAGATACAGATAATGACATATATATAACAATGTGAATAACTAACAATAGCATATTTCAATTGACGTTTCAATTGAAATCAAATTTAATAAATACAAGAACATTAATCGTTAGTGATTGCTCACCTTTCGAGGCTAGAGAGGATAGACAATGAAATTGAGTTACAAAATGTAAGCACGACTTCCAAAGCAAAGCTAGATTGGCATGAGTTTGACGAGCACAGCTGATAGCTCGGAATTGACGAAATCAAATCAAACTGGATTGATGAAGATCAATGGTATAAGAGATCTTATATATAACTATATATATATATAAATCAAATTCTAAATTTAAACATATATTAAATAAAATATATATGCATTTTAAAATCCATTATTATAAACTAAACTCAAACATTAAAGTAAAACATATATAAACTAAAACAACTACATGCATGTCATTCAAAATGTATGCAGACGCAACATATAAATATATATGCAGACCCATTATAAATATGTGCAGACCCAAATAAAATATATATGCAGGCTTCCCATATATACAACTCTAATATATATATATATGATATATATACAATAAAATAGATATGCATGCTACCTGAAACGACACCCTTATATATATATACAGTAACCTTATACAAATATATACTAGCCAAACAATACACTCATTAAATAAAATATTCATGTTATACATCTTTACAAAGTTATATATAAATACATCAGTATAAACTAACATATGTAATATAATTTATACAATAGAAAATGATAATATAAGCTTTCATACATGATAGTATCCTATATAGTAAATATAACTTACTTTACTGTAAAATATATACATACAAATGCAAGTATGAAAAAGTTATTTTAATTTAAAGTCAATACTTAATTGAAATTAGTATATATATACATAACTCGACAGGTAACCAAATATATGTAGATTTAAAATGACCAGAAGAGTTGATAAAATAATATCACATATATACGTAAAACATATACCAACATATATTATTTGATTTGCAGACTAATATACTATGCAGAAAAAGGTTCAGATACAACAAAATGTACTAGGTAGACACAGGTAAATATGCAGACAAAATGCACAAACTAACACTATATGTATATATTGTCTTCAAATTGGCTATTAGATCAACTAAAGCAATGTATAAACTCTTTCATATACCACATATATATAACCGACTCTATTTCATGACTCGCATGAAAAGAAAAAAACAAATGAGGACTGACGTATCAACATGCATACACATATATATTTTACATATTATCATTCACTGCAAAATAGCATCATAAAATCATACCTAAAATCTTTCATATATCAATAGTACTAACTGGCTAAACTTATAATATAATATATATAATAATACTTTAACATAAATATGTATATATCTTTAAAACCGATTATCCAAACGAAATCAAAATATCAGCATATGTTGGATATGCCGAGTATACAATGCCCTGAATACTATTACATATAATATATATAATAAACAATATGTATCTTCATATGCATTTTTATAGAAAAATAATACACATACATACTATATGGGAATATATATATGAGAACATCATTTAAAAGCACGAGACACAAAACAAAACAAAAAGAGAGTTGCAACCTATATGCACATAACCCTTACATATATATAATACCTTCATACGAGTAAAGAAGTGAAAGAGGATGACAGGGACGGCTGGAAAGTAGGAGACGTGGGCCATGGCTTTAGGTTGGAGGAGGGAACGCATCTGGGCTCGAGTTGTTAAGGGTTTGCAGGACAGGCTTGGTGGCGGAGGAAGTCTGGGCGGTAGCGTGGGAGGCTACGGGTTGCCGAGGTTAGGGAGATGAGGGCGGGTTTGGTGGCCGTAGGCCGTGGTATGGGTGAAGCGAATGGGTCGAGAGGGGTTCCGTGGAAGCTTGGGGAGGATTTTCTGTGGTGAAAAGCTTTGGGGTTCGATTGTAGAGCTAGGCTGGAGGGGAGAGCTCGGCGTTCAAGGTAGAGGCGGTGTTGCCGCTTGGAAGGTGGAAAGAAATGTTGGAATTGGAGGAAGATGAAAGCTTCAGATCTGAGAAAATGTGAAGCCTGCTCATATATATTTTAACTTGTACTTTTAGTAATATATTTAATTTATTGAAGGAGAAACGGTAGGGTAGGAATAGAAATAGGTTGAATTGTTCAGAGGTTTAATGTAGGAACAACGGTACCGCAAAGATTCAGTTGGAAAAATAAGTAAAGCAGTTTATTATGATTTGGAGAGCACGCTAGAAATTTGAACTGAAGGAAGGAGTAAAGTCAGAAATTATGGTACCGTTACAACGAACCGTTTATCATTTCCGTCGCGTACCGGACCTCAAAATAAAGAAATAAATATAGCGCTGAGATCAGCACGACGAGACGATCAAAACGGTATACAAATATTGGTGGTACGATCATCCGATCAAAAGTCGATAATCGGTACCGAAAATGCTGCTATTCAGTCGAAAATAAGATAAACGGAGCTAGAAAAGTCCAAATTTGACGAAACGAAGGCTGATGTCTCACTCAAAAGATGATTTACAAATTTTCTATGTAAAAATATTTAGGTTTGGAAAACATTTTATTATCATCAATTTTAACTGATATAAATTTGAATAAAATTACACTAGAAAATAAACTTCCAAATTTTCTGATGAAAATTTACCAGTTGCAATGTTAAAACAGACGCATTCCAAATATTAAATTTTGTTTCAAAATTTTATTGTTTTAAAATTTCACAAAAATTCAATTAATTAAATAAATAAAACCACTGAAATTTACGGGTCGTTACAATAAACTTGTTAAGACATCGAGTTATAAAAGCATTTTGATAGTATTATATAAAGGATTTTTTGATCGGTTATTTTCCTTTCTAAAGGATTTTAAAGTGTTTTAAATATTGTTTACCTTTTTCTGACAATTTGAATTTAAAAGATTTTTATGGATATAATAAAATGGATTTAACCAAATTACTAAATATTATCGAATTCCAATTGAATTTATATGGTTTTAAATTAATGTCTCATCCTTGTCTTTCGACCTATTTTCACTCCTAGCTATCCTGACTCACCATTTTCCTGCTAGCTATTCCTATTCTCCTCTCTTCTTCCTTTTCGAGGATGAAAAAATTTGAGTGGGGGAGAGTGTAACAACCCATAATTTTAATAAATATTTTAAATAAATTTTATTTTGAAACTTTGATCTTTACATAATTTTAAATTGAAGTTTGGAATTTTTCCAATGTATTTTGGATTTTTGTTCTATTTTATTTTTCCAAATACAATTAAATATTGATTTTCTGGAAGTATTATATTTTGTCAAACCTTTATTGTTTATTGAAAATTTTAGTCTTTTCTTTGAAACAGTAATTGGTTCTGATATCTGTTCTGTTTTTCATTTCATCGAATTCCATTTTAAACCTTTTAAAATTGATAAATTCAGCATTTTTCACACAGAATTTTATCTGCATTTTTATTTTCATTTTCTATTCTCTTTGCTATCTTTTATTTCTGTTTCTGGTTTTGAATTAAATTGTGTGAATTTTTGTTGTGTTTGGAACCTTCCTATACTGGTTGTATTTTTGTTTACAATTTTAATTCTAGTTTCAATAAAACAAACTATTTCTTTATTTATTTTCCTATTTCTTCCTAAGACTAATTATTTATTTTCATTTTCACTTTATTTTTTTTTGTCTTTTATTTTATTTACTAATTTTTATTTGTTTATATTGAATTAAAAAGAAAGTGGAAATTTGAAGAGACTTGAGCTTTAAACTTGTGACTTTTCATCGTCTAGACTGTTCACATTTTTGGCCGTTCTTTTCCTTATTGTAGCCGTGAGTTTTTATTTGATTTTCACGTAAAAACTTCTCATTTCCATCATCTATTTTTGACCAAAACATTTCTGAAATTCTAGGTAATGGCTTCTTCATTTTTCTCTTTTTCCTCTTCACGTTTTCCATTTGTTTTGCTTGATTTTTGCTTGATTTCTTCATTGTTTTGCTCGGCCTAGACCCCACCATCTCCTCCACCGACCACCACCACTTCCTTCCCCACATCATCCATGACCAAGCCACCATCTCCTCTGACCAGTTCAGGCCGTGACCACCCCTTGAACCCATCACCACAAAAACAATGTCAAACTCTCCAAATACTACATAGCCGAGCCCTACCTTCAACATACCCTTCATCTTTGACCAAGGCCACACCTTTAGCCACCACCACCAGCATGTGCCATTACCACTAGCCTTGTTTCAGACCTGTACCTGACCTGGCCGAGCCCACTTGACATCATGGCCGAGCCTATGATGAACCAAACATCCCTTTTAGCCTTGACCCTTTACCTTCTTTACTTTGTAATTCCTACCCCTTCACATTCTTGCCTAACCATGCCATATTGAGACCAAACTAGGTCCTTTTCCACCTTAAACCATGTCATGGCTGAGCCAATATAGGGTTGTGGTCGAGCAAATGTGAGTTATGGTCAAGCAAAATTAATTTAAAAGCTTGGTGATGTCATTTGTTGCTTCTATTTTTCAAATTGTTTCAATAAACTTTTGTATTGTATTTATATTTATATTTGGCTTTGTTTTGTTGTGGTATACAAGATTAACATCTTGACTCTCTCTCCACTTGAATCTAATCGTGGTGTATCGTGCTTTTTAGAAATTATCTTTGTGTTTGAATCGTTAACTCCAGCGTAAAAAGGTGAGTTATTCACGATTGACATTTATACTTATATAATTTGTGAAGTGACAACAAGTGAATGTGTAGAAACTATTATATCATGTTATACCTGCCTGTGATGTAAATTATATGATGTTAAACTCTGTTATAAACTTGTCACATCATCTGCTATGTTATATTTTATTATACCGTTTATTTGTTTCTGTTAATCACACTGCAAGTTCCCTGTAGAATAGAATCACTATGGTTTAAAATGATATATACCCGAACGGACTTTAGAATAGGGAAAAATCGTTATGGGCTGAAATGATAAGCCTAAGCGATTTTTATTTTTATTTACTTGGGAGTGCGGGTTTGAAATGATAAAACCCGGATTTTCTTTGTAAATTACGGATTGAAATGATATATTATCCGTATCACTTGACTTAGGTTAGAAAATAATATACAGACCCGTGGTTATTATATATATATTTCTGGAAATTTTTAAGTATTTTAAAAGTGTAAAATATGATAATTTGATTTAAATTGAATTTAAAATGATTTAATGAAGTGATAATGATTTTCTATGTATTAAAAATGTTAAATAAATGAATGCTTAAAAGTGAAATTTGAAATATAACTTGACTTGGAAATGTGAAACTTGGTTTAAAAATAAAAGTTAAGTTAAGAAAATAAAATGGAAATTAAGTTTAATTTATGAAATGGTAAATTAAATTTAAGTGTAAAGAAAAAAAAATTGTAAAGAATAGGAAAATTGTACACTTGAATTTAATAAATGAATTGTTGAAAAATTTGATAATTTTTGTAGAATTTTCCTTTATAAATTTTAAATTAAAGGGAAATTAAATGACCATTTTTAAAGTGGAAAATATGAAATTTTAGAAGTTAAAATACTTTAAATTGAAGTTTAATTGTTGTTGAAATTCTATTGTATATCTGGAAATTCTTTTAGTAGCACTTCAGAAATGCTATCGTTTCTGAAAATGAACTAAAAACTGAACTAATAGAATTTGCAACACTTTGTAAGTGCTGTAGTTGTAGAAGTGAACTATAAGGCTAAAAATTTACTAAAAGCTATGGTAGCACTTGTTAAGTGATGCAGTTGGCTGAAATGTGATTTTTGAATATAATTGAACTATTACAGCAGTTTTGTAAAAGCTGTCTTTGCTGAATTGAATTAAACCTTTTAATTTGAACCCTGAACTATGACAGCAGTTTTGTGAATGCTGTCTTTGCTGAATTGAACTATTTTTCAACTAAAACTGAACTATTACAGCAGTTTTAAATGCTGTCTTTGCTGAAATGAATTGATTTCAAATATAACTTACCGCATCATTTTCTAAGTGCTGCGAAAGCTGAAATTTCAATATTTTAAAGTATTTAATTGAATAAATGAACTCAAAAAGGGCTAAATTTTTGGGAATTGAATATTTGATTTGTAAGTATAATGACTTCACTTTTAATGGTTTCAATGAATGATTTTAATTCGAAGTATAAACCATTTTGAAATTTATAACCACGGGTACACTACTTTGTGTGTCATTTGATTTCCTTGTATTGTTTGATGCACACCTTTGATTTTGATAGTGTGGCTAGAGGTGAGCGGTTACTGCAGCTCTGCGCTACCCTAGTTACATTAACACTGTTATTTGCATTGGTTTACTTTAATATGGATATTTCTATGATAGTGTCTATTACTGCTCAGTTTATGGTTTGACAAAAAGAATGGGTGACGCAGCGGCGGAATACAAAAATTGATGATACGATGAACGTAGCAATCGGTGGATTGATGAATACTGAAATGCCCAAATTCATTGATCCGAAGATACCGAATTTTAGCTATCTACGTCACGTTGATCGATCACAATACCGTGAAAGTAGATCTGCAATTATTCGAGCGTTGATCAAGCGTACTTGATACCGCGAATTGGCTTCACGATCGTTGAATCAAGCGCACTCGATTGACCGAAGGTGGAGATAGGAGATCACACTCGACTACCAATTGGATGAAAGCACAAAGCTAACAAAGGAAATTTTATTTCAAAATCAACTAAACTATTACAAATGGCACCACCGGCCTATTTATAGAAGTTACAACTCACACAAAACAAAAAATGTTCAACACTTAAGTCGGTACCTACTTACGACTCACAATAAGTCGTACGCGACTTAACAGAATACAACACGACTCAACTTATTTACAAAGTACACGACTCAAGACAATCATCACGACTTACGACTTACGAGACAACGACTTATCAATGCCACGAGTTAACAGATGACGACTTAACAAAGCAACATATACGACTCAACACTCATTCCAGCAGTATCTTCATGCGACCTAACTCTTCAACGACTTAAGACAGCAGCGACTTATCGAGTTATCTCTTGAACGACTTAAGAAAAGCGCCCAGTGTAAGTTAGGTCGTTGCCATCTTGAAGTTCTGGACGACTTAAGACCTTGCGGCCTAGGCAGTTAGGTCGGAACTCGTTAACTATGAGTCGTGGCCGACTTAAAGTTCTGGGACGACTTAAGAGATTGGAGGCGCTAGGTCGTTTGGATGCTTTAGACTCCCCCTCGTTAGGTCCTGAACAACCTAAAGCTTCTTTGTTAAGTCGTGGACGACTTAGAACTTCTACTTCAGCTTCGTTAACTTGCTGACCTAAAACTTCTTCCTTAAGTCGTATAACTTCTTCCTTAAGTCGGTGGCGACTTATGCCTTGTAACTTTGTAGCTCGTGCTGCATCATCCTCCCCAGGGTGAGAAAAATTCGACCTCGAATTTGCACTCTCTTCTTCCTCAACAAACTCATCCCCATGATATGGTACGAGATGCTTAACATTGAATACGTCAGACGTGTATATATCCTCCGGCAGCTTCAATTTATAAGCATTTTCATTAATTCGTTTCACGACTTCTACAGGACCAATTTTCCTGGCTTTCAACTTGTTATAAGCGCCAACTGGAAAACGATCCTTCGTTAACATGGCATATACCAAATCCCCTTCATTAAACTCAACATTTCTTCGCTTCAGATCTGCAGATTGTTTATACTTTTCATTTGCCTTCTCCAATCGTTCCTGAACGATTTTATGACATTCCGTCAACCCTTCAACAAAATCAGCAGCTTTCTTAACTGTCCCCTTCGAGTGTGGTATTACCGTTAAATCCAACGGTCCCTTCGGTAAGCTTGAATACACTATCTGAAACGGACTGAAACCCGTACTACGGTTTACAGCATGATTATGAGCAAATTCCGCTTAACATAACTTGTCATCCCAGCTTTTCAAATTATCTTTCACCAGACATCGCAATAAATTTCCCAACGATCTGTTAACTACCTCTGTTTGCCCATCAGTTTGTGGATGGTAAGCGCTACTAAAATTCAACTTCGTTCCCACCATCTTCCATAAACTTAGCCAAAAATGACTCAGAAAACGAGTATCCCTGTCTGACACAATCGATTCTGGCAATCCATGAAGTCGATAGATTTCTTTGAAAAATAATTGAGCAACATGAACAGCATACACCGTCTTCTTACAAGCAATAAAATGTGCCATTTTCGAAAATCGGTCAACCACCACATAAATGGAATCGTTTCCACGCTGTGTTCTCGGCAACCCCAACACAAAGTCCATACTCACATCAACCCAAGGTTTAGTTGGTACAGGTAACGACATATATAAACCAGCATTAGTCGCAGTTCCTTTCGAAACCTGACAGATATGACATCGTTCCACAATCCTTTCCACTTCTTTCCTCATTGATGGCCAAAAGTAAGACTGTAAAATCAACTGTAATGTACGGTCTCTCCCAACATGTCCTTCTTCATGTAGCTCTTTTACAATCTTCATTCTCAAACTACAATCAGGTATGCACAATTGATTTCCTTTGAACAGAAAACCATCTACCATCAAAAACTCATCCGTCTCCCCATTCTTGACTTTATCAACAAACTTTGCAAAGTAAGGATCTTCGTCAAATAACTCTGGTAACACATCGAATCCCGTTACTTCAATCTTCATTGTTGTTAACAAATGATTCCTTCTACTCAAAGCATCCGCAACACGATTCGTCACTCCCGATTTGTGTTTCACAACAAATGTAAACTGTTGCAGATATGCAATCTATGATGCATGTCTCGCTGAAATCTTGTCTTGCCCTTGTAAATGCTTTAATGCCTCATGATCAGTGTAAAGAACAAACTCTTTCTGAAATAGATAGTGTCTCCAGTGTTTAATAGATTGCACAACAGCATAAAATTCCACATCATATGTACTGTATCTCATCTTTGCTCCTGATAACTTCTCGCTAAAGTATGCAATCGGACGTCCCCTCTGACTCAACACTCCTCCAATCCCAACCTTGGATGCATCAGTCTGTAGTTCAAACACTAGCTGAAAATCTGGTAATATTAGAATTGGTGCAGACGTCAAGAGTCCTTTGATTCGATCAAAAGCAACCCCGGCTTCCTCCGTCCATGCAAATTGTTTACCCTTCATACAATCAGTCACAGGCGCCATCACACTACTAAAGTGTGGAATAAACCTTCGATAAAATGAAGCCAACCCATGAAAACTACGAACTTCCGTTATCGTCTTGGGTTGCGGCCAATCTCTGATAGCTTCGACTTTACTTTGGTCAACCTGTATTCCTTCTTCCGACACAACATACCCCAGAAATAAAACACTCCTCGCCATAAAAACACACTTCTTTGTAGCAGCATAGAATTGTTCTTCACGAAGAATAATTAACACTTTCTTCAAATGCTGAACATGCTCTTCTGTACTAGCACTGTAGATCAGAATATCATCAAAGTAAACCACCAAAAATTTCCCAATGTATGGCCTGAAAATTTGGTTCATCACCCTCATGAATGTACTTGGTGCATTTGATAGACCAAACGGCATTACCAGCCATTCATACAAACCTTCCCTCGTCTTGAACGCTGTCTTCCATTCGTCCCCTGGTCTAATGCGAATCTGATGATAACCGCTCTTCAAGTCAATCTTTGAAAATATTACGGACCCACTGATTTGATCCAATAAATCATCAAGCCTCGGCATCGGAAATCTATATCTGACTGTAATCTTATTCAATGCTCTACTATCTGTGCACATCCTCCACGTTCCATCCTTTTTGGGTACCAATAAAGCTGGTACAGCACAAGGACTTAAACTCTCCTGCACACGCCCCTGTTCAAGCAATTCTTCCACTTGCCTCCTCAATTCTTCATGTTCCTTTGGACTCATTCGGTAATGTGGTCCGTGTGGCAACACAGCACCTGGAACAAGATCTATCTGATGTTGTATATCCCTCAACGGTGGCAACTCCGTTGGTAACTCCTCTGGAAATACATCGTCAAATTCTTTCAAAACTGGCTTCGCTTCTTCCGGAATTTCAAACTCTTCACTGCTCTCTCGCCCAATCAACAAAAACACTTCAGGCTCCTCCTCTACTTCCTTCACAAACTCCTTCAAAGATAACAAAGTTTTAAGCTCTTCAATCTCCTCCAACTTGTTTTCCTCCTGTTGTCGCTTCTTTGGAACTAGAGTAATCTTTGTGCCTTCAAACATGAAACTGTAACTGTTGGTACGCCCATCATGTTGCACCGCCCTATCATACTGCCACGGTCTCCCCAGCAACAAATGACAGACATCCATATCTACCACATCGCACCAGATTTCATCCTTGTATTTCTTTCCAATTGAAAACTTCACACAAGCCCTTCGTCCAACCTTCACCTCCCCGCCTTTCCTCAACCAAGCTAGCTTGTACGGGTTCGGATGTTTCTCAGTCTTCAACGCCAACTTCCTCACAGCTTCTGAAGAAATTATATTATCACAGCTTCCAGCATCAATAACAAATTTGCAAACCTTCCCCAGAATGGTACATGTTGACTAAAAAATATTGCTCCTTAACCAACTGCAATCCTCCTCTTGCTTTGGTGTTAAACATGACCTCTTCATCATTAGATTATAACCTTCGTCTCCCGACACTTCTTCTTCCTCCTCATCAGGTGGTGAATTAGAACATTCAGCTTCTTCATCCTCATCCTCAACCTCCGCTATCATAGCTTCTTCTTCGGCTTTGGACATTCGCTACTTTTGTGGCCCATTTCTTGGCAATTATAACACTTGAAACCATTACTGACTTTCATCTTTCCAACCTCATTCACAACTGGTTTCGCATCAGCTTTTGAAACATTAGAACTCCCACTAACACCCTTCACTGGATTGTTGGAATTTGTAAACATACCACCTCCTCGTCTTCCCTGTTTCTCCCAGGCTAACGCTTTCTGGTGTGCTTCCGCTACAGATCTAGGATCAAACATGTTAACCATATCCTGAATCTGCATTCGCAACCCTCCAACAAATCTAGACGTCAGTTGTTCTTCCGTTTCCATAATATCATTCCTCGCAATAAGCTGATAAAACTCATCCGCGTAATCATTAACATTCTTTGTGCCCTGCCTCAAATTATGCAAACGTTGATACATCAAAGATTGATAATTGTAAGGTAAGAACGTTGCTTTCATCAATTTCTTCATCTTCTCCCAAGACTCAACTTTTGACTTCCCCATCCGTTCACGTGTAAGTTTGGTTTGCTGCCACCATGCCAAAGCTCTACCCCTCAACCTCGTAGCAACCAACTTCACTCTACGATGTTCTGGAACTTCTTTGAAGTCAAAAATCTCTTCAACATTAGCCACCCAATCTAAAAAATCCTCCGCTTGCATACCACCTTTGAATTCAGGAATTTCAGTCTTCATCCCCGACTCCCACTTGTGATCATACTCAGAGTGATTTCTTCCTTGTCCTCGTCCTTGTCCTCGAACACTACCACCATCGTACTCCTCTTCAAAATCAGATGTATATCAATGTCGATCCTGACCACCAACATCTCTACTCCCTTCGCGTCTTCCACCATCATCCCTTCTATCTACATTCCTCCATTCTCGATCATTCACATTCCTCCCACGTCTTTGATCATCATCAACACTTCTTTCTCGATTGGATTGTGGTGAGACTCTACTTCCTCCATGGTTAGATTCAGGTGATACCCTTCTCTGATTCTGATTCATCTCTAACATCATCTTCTCTAATCGTCCAATTCCTTCGTTAAGCTTTTCACTAAAGTTTTCATTGATTCTTTGCTCCATCTCATCAGCTTCTTCTCTTCGATACAAAGCTTCTACGTTTTGGTGACGATTAGCTCTTCTCGGCGGCATACTTGAAAACTTCACAAAACTCTTCAACACTTCAAAATTCAAACACCTTTCGGACTTTGATCCAAAATGAAATGGATCGAAAACTCCCACTTTGTTGCAACTTTGCGATGAACACGATGAACACAACTTCTCCAAATGAGGCAAGTTTGATCTCCAACACTTCTACTAAGCTCGGCTTCTCACTTCAAGCTCGGCTATCACTTCAACTTCAAAATTCTTCAAAAGAATTGGCTCCAAGACTCGATTTAGCTATGATTGGCTAAAACAAGCTCCGATACCAAATGACGCAGCGGCGGAATACAAAAATTGATGATACGATGAACGTAGCAATCGGTGGATTGATGAATACTGAAATGCCCAAATTCGTTGATCCGAAGATATCGAATTTTAGCTATCTACGTCACGTTGATCGATCACAATACCGTGAAAGTAAATCTGCAATTCTTCGAGCATTGATCAAGCGCACTTGATACCGCGAATTGGCTTCACGATCGTTGAATCGAGCGCACTCGATTGACCGAAGGTGGAGATAGGAGATCACACTCGACTACCAATTGGATGAAAGCACAAAGCCAACAAAGGAAATTTTATTTCAAAATCAACTAAACTATTACAAATGGCACCACCGGCCTATTTATAGAAGTTACAACTCACACAAAACAAAAAATGTTCAACACTTAAGTCGGTACCGACTTACGACTCACCATAAGTCGTACGCGACTTAACAGAATACAACACGACTCAACTTATTTACAAAGTACACGACTCAAGATAATCATCACGACTTATGACTTACGAGACAACGACTTATCAATGCCACGAGTTAACAGATGACGACTTAACAAAGCAACATATACGACTCAACACTCATTCCAGCAGTATCTTCATGCGACCTAACTCTTCAACGACTTAAGACAGCAGCGACTTATCGAGTTATCTCTTGAACGACTTAAGAAAAGCGCCCAGTGTAAGTTAGGTCGTTGCCATCTTGAAGTTCTAGACGACTTAAGACCTTGCGACCTAGGCAGTTAGGTCGGAACTCGTTAACTATGAGTCGTGGCCGACTTAAAGTTCTGGGATGACTTAAGAGATTGGAGGCGCTAGGTCGTTTGGATGCTTTAGACTCCCCCTCATTAGGTCGTGAACAACCTAAAGCTTCTTTGTTAAGTCGTGGACGACTTAGAACTTCTACTTCAGCTTCGTTAACTTGCTGACCTAAAACTTCTTCCTTAAGTCGTATAACTTCTTCCTTAAGTCGGTGGCGACTTATGCCTTGTAACTTTGTAGCTCGTGCTGCATCAATGGGCAATCCCAAGCATCCTTTAAGTTATTGTGCATTGCTATTATAGTTCACTTGAGTTGGTTTACATTGTATAAGTATGTATGTCCTGACTCGAGTGTTTGTGTTTTACTTTACGCTCGGGTCAGCCTGAGAATCACAGCTTTGGATTCACCTTCTGGAGCTAGAGATCTGTTGGAGCTTATTTGTCTCAGTTCATCGACTTCTATTCCAGTTATTTCCTATTCAGTATTGTCTCTGTATTATTGATTTATGTATCCAAACTTCTATTGTATCTATTTTGACTATGAGATTTTGTATATGTTTTGAGAGTTGTATATAGTAGCTTCATGAACTACTATGGTATTTTATTTTCGCTACGAGTTATTTTGATATTCTGTGTCTGTGATTTTGTGTTGATTTTATTTGCTCCAAATTTTCTTGACAATCCACTGTTTTGAAGTATTCAAGTCCGACATGTGTGGATTTATTGTCGATTTGAATGGTCCGAAATAGTGGGATGTTACAACGATCAACCGGTGGTGCATGTTCTTGTGCAGTAAAGCCCATGCAAAATGCAATTCAACGGGGGTTTCTCCCCTGGATCCGAATGCAGTGCGACACGGGGCTTTGGCAGGACTTTAGGGAAGCTTGGGGCTACTCAAGAAAGTGGAATGCAAGGCGAAGCTCGAATTCAGATGGAATGAATAGTGAAACGTGTGCGATCAATGTTGATTAGATACGATATCAATGCAATGATTGGTTACATGGTCACGTTTGGTGAGCTTGTACGATTGAGCAGAGTTAGCCCATGCCCATTGGTTTTGACTTTGGGTGGATATGTTTGATGAACGATATTGGCATTATATTAGTGGCTATACCAATTATGGGTCTTATATTAGAGGCCAACCATGTAAATAGATGATGATGATATATCGGTCTTCACTTGTGATAAGCGTATTTGGTTACGCAATGTTATATTTGGTGTGTGCATATACTTACAGTAAACAAGAAAACTTGTCAACACCCCAAAGTTGTTTTTAGGACAAGGCTAGTCCTTCTTGATCTTTTTTGGTTAGGTGGAAGATGGTAAGATGTGGATAATCCTTTCCGTTCTCCCTTCTGAATATGGTCTTGTTATGATTACTTTCCCTTATTAACCTTTTGACCCAGTCAGAACCTTCAAATTCCTTTCTTTTCGATCTTTCGAACTGGATGGAGTAGCTTGATAACTCCTTTGACATAGTCCTTTTGAAGCAGATGTGGAAGCCTAATGGATGGCTATAATATTCAAGGTTATGATCAGTTTTGGATGGTTTTGACCTTGTCGAAAGCTAGAGTCTTAAGTGTCTTAGGTTTGGATTAGGAATTTACGGTAAAACTAATTTTGGTTTAGGTTTTGATCCATTCGAAAGCAGAAGTACAATGAAAGGTGGCCTGAATTTGTATAACTGAAATTACATAAAAATGTAGATGTTTCGAACAAATCAGAAGAGGCCTTTCGATCCGGTCAGCACTTGTAAAACACGATTAGATCTGATAAAAGGCTTTCGAAATAACTAAGTAATCTAGAATACAAAGATCTACCCTTTATCCACTCAAAGAAGACTTTATTGATCAATTCTTCCCCAATTCAATTTACAAATTAAGGTTACAACTTAGTATAAGTATAGAATGAATGAGTTCAGATCGTCAAAACCAGACCCCTTGGGTCTTATTTATAGATGTGGTTCGGTACCTTTCGACCTAGTGCTTTCGACCTGGTCAAAAGGTGGCTTCAGGTGCCTTCCGACTCCTTCGGCACTTGCGCTTCCCTCTGCAATGCTTTCAAATGGGCTCGAATGCCTCCATCTTCATCGAAAGGGATGGTTGCACCTTTCATCTCTATGTTTCTTTGTAGAAGCTTTCGACTCTATCGATAGGTTGTCTCCAGGGGTTTCGAAGGTGTTGAAATACTGATGGTTTCGGCTCTGTTAGTCACTTCTGAACTCTTGCTCGTGACTTGATGCGGAACCTCCCTGGATATTAATGACTTTGATCAATTTGAAAGGCTTGGTTTGGCTTTCGAAAGGGTTGTTCTGACCAATATATGTTTCTAAGTGGTTTGAGTGAAGGCGAAACCTTTGATGTCGAAAGGTTTGGCGCGCATATGAAGAGTTGTCATTCCTTGTCTTCGAAAGGTGTTGCTTTAACTCATTCGAAAGGTCTTCATGTATGTGGAATCATCTACTTCGAAAGGTGGTCACTGAAGCAGAAGGATGCTTTCGACCCTTTCTACTCCTTCAAAAGGTGGTGAAACTTCTGGATTTTGGCTGTAGCATCCCTTCGACTCCTTTGAAAGGTCTTGCTAGAGTTTCTTCCTCTTATTCTTCTTTGTTTTCTATTCAAACTAGTTTCGACAAGGTCGAAAGGGTCTTTAGTAGTAACGTTTTCCCCCATTGTGAAGGGATGCCCTTGACTTTCCAAGTCAATCATTTCGAAACCCTGATTGTTCCCCTCCTTTTGGTATTCCCGTGCAAATCTGGACCGTTCATTTAAATCTAATCGAACGGCTTACCATCTTAGCTGACCTTTCTTATAAATCACATCTTCCTCTTCCCTTTTTTCATTTACCTGCAAACGAGATAAACTTCGAGCAAAATCAAAGTCTTCAAGTTTCCAGGTAATTTTAATTTTCCTCCATCAAAAATCCAGATCTAAGTAAGCTTATGTTTTCACATTTCTCATATCTATTTCCTCTTTCTTTTATTTTATAGTAAATCTCAATTTTTTGAACTTTTACAGTTAGGATTTCGAATTTTGGTTTTGATTTATTGGAAACTGTTTGAGTTTTAATTTGATTGAAAGAATTCTTTGATTCAATTTCATGGTTCGATTCGATTTACTTTTCTTGTTAATCCTCATTTTGATCTTTTTCGATTTCAGATTCTATTGTTATTGTTGTTTTTAGGGAATTTGAATTTTTCATCTCAAGGATTTCGAAATTTTTAGTAGTTGAGTCACGTTTAAATCTACTTGTTTAATGGTTTTAACATTTCTGGGTTGAAATCCGATTTGGGGAAGAAGGAATCTTTGGTTAACTTTGCCCAGAAGTTTTGAGATGTACGAACCAAAAATTTGGTGCTAGAATTTAACCCTTCTACCTCATCGAAAGGGATTGAGGCGACAATTTACTATTTTGATTTTTCAGCCCCTTTCGATGGGGTCGAAAGATAATCTAGCGCCTTATTTGGTTGACCTTGTTGAAAGTTTATTTAGTTCATACGAAACCGACCTCTTCGAAGGCAATTTTATGCTTTCTGCTCTAATACCTTTCGAAGGTGTTGGTTATTACATCGTAACTCACATTTTCAAAAGCATAGATTTTGTCCAATGGGTTTCGCAACCATTCATATAAACTTGTTTTAAATTTGTTTAAGTTAGAGATAGATATATTTTATAAACTTGGCCGAGGAAAGCATACTTTGTAAAATTCATAAATCAAGCCAAACATTTCGACTTAGTCGAAACTCGTTGTATTGATTGAAATTTAGTTGTTAGTAGGCTTTCGAAGCCATGCATTCCTTTCGATTCCATCAAAACTTTCTGTAACTAATGAGTCGAAACCTCCTATAACCATCTTTCTCTAATATCGTCGAAACATTCCAAATCCTTTTATTTTTTAACAATACGACTTCAACTTAAAACTTTTCGACTAAATTGGTGTATATGGTTCTGACATCATTCATGTTCCCTTGGTAAAACCTAGATTGTAGGTTTTGACAGTGTCGAAGGGTCTTTCCTTTTTTTTATTGAATATTGGTAGTGTATACTTTGTTCAAGTTTATATGTTGGTTTTAACTATTCCTTTCTAATAAAAAAGTACATATTGAGCTTTCGACATTGTTGAAGAGTGTCGGTTGGACATATACTTCAACCCTCTCTTTCGACCCTGTTGAAAGCTCAGTAGATGCTTATATCCGGGCTTTCGACATTGTTGAGTGGTGTTTGTTAAGTGTTAACTTTTGTTTTCCTTTTAACTCTGTCGAAAGCTCAATAAATTTCATTTTTAACTTTAACATTCTTTCAAGAATTTCAAGTTTCATGTTTTGTTTGATGTTCAAATTGTTGTGGAAGGTTTCTACTAATCCTTGAAGGAATCTTAACTTCATAACAAACTGTAATTTCTAACTGAAATGTTTTCACCTGACAGAATCACGAGTTGTCCAAAGAAAGTTGAAGCTACTTCCAAGCGTTCTTTGATATCCACTCAAGATGAAGTGGATGCAATCCTCAACGATTTTGGAATCACCAGGGTGGAAGCCATTCCACCTACTGAAAATGACACCATCAGCAGTCCTCCTAAAGGGTTCTTCGCTTACACTGCTATACACATATGGAACAGAGGGTTTCTTCCATTTTCGGAATTCTTGTCTAGGTTCCTAGATCATATAAGAATTGCTCTGATTCAGCTCTCTCCAAACGTGTACACCTTTCTCTTGTCCTGGGAGTTGATGGTATTAGAGTCCGGCATCCCTTCTTTGCATGCTGAAATATTGAATCACCTCGTCAGATTAGTTAAACTCGGCAACCTTAACAACCAAATCTTCAGGGCGAATCCTCCTAAGAAACTAATATCAGAGGGAGTGAATAAGTTTAGAGACTGGGAGAACTAGTTCTTCTTTGTCATATGCTTCCCAAATGTTAGCGAGACTTTCTCTACTCCATGTAAGCTCACATTTCATTATTTTCTTTCCATCCAATTACTTTTCTTTTCTGATCTATGCTTTCTGTTAGGTGCTCCTGCTAAAGAACTAAATGAAGAAGATAAGAGGACGGTGGAGTCTCTAGTTTAAGCTTCAAGCAGAATTGGGAACCGATTGATGCTGCCAAATCCTACAAATTTACAGAAGTATTCTCTTTTGCCGACCAGTCAAAGGATTCTTGGCCAACCTCCTTTGATTCAACACACATCCCGAAGCAAATGCTTCCATTCCCTTGGAGATCCTATAATTTTCTCCCCAATGTCTCCTATCTGCGCTGGCCACTTCGGTAAGTTATAAACGCTACACGTGTTATCTATTGATGTGTTGTTTTTCAAATTATTTTACTGACTTATAATCCGTTTGAATTCTCTTCAGCTGCTCTTCAAGTGGAAAAACCCATCAGGGGTCCAGCTCCTCTCTCCTTGACTTCCCATGCACCATTCTTTTCTCAGGCCATTGCCAGGTTAAAGATGGTTGCTAAAAGAAAACTAATTAAAATGTCTACGGTGGAACCACCCCAAAGAGAGTTAAAGTGGTTGAAGTACTGATTCTCCAATACTGGAAGAAGAAGAGTCTATTAATGTTGGGGAATTTCTAAAGAGTCCGACTACCGAAACTCCTCATGTCTTACCTAAGAAAACTCCTACCAAGGTTGATCCTCTTTCTCGCATCATTGTCTCCAACTCTCCGAGCGTAATCGAGCAGATGTAAAAGGCCTTAGGGACTTCGATTCCTACTCAAGTGCTAAATCCTCCTAGACCATCAGCTTCCACACCTCCGAGTGATTTCGAGAAGATGGTCCATTCTATCTTAAGTTCTCCGTCATTCACTTCCATTCAGCCACCATCCTCTGTTTCTTATTTGGAGGGTCACTATCGATCCCTTCTTGAACAGCAATTGGTATGTGTTACGTTACTTAACCTTATTATCTTTGTTTTTCCTTAAGCCTTTTAACTTATGTTGTACTTTTCTTTCAGATTTCCAAAAGCTGGTTCTCCCTTCATGAAAATGTGTCCTAATATTCAGCAGAAACATCTAAACACCAAGAGGAAATTGCTGCCTTGAACAACCAAATTTCCTCCTTATCTGGGGAGAAGAGTGAGACCACAACTGAATTAGAGTGATTGAGGGCTTCTCTCACCCAGTCAAAATCAATTATCTTGGAGGAGAGGAAAGCTTGTCAACTTCTAGCCGACGAGAACTTAGCATTGTCAATGACTCTGAAAGAATCTGAAGAGGAAAAAGGACAGTTGGCAGCTAAACAATACTTGTTAAAGAATAGTTGAAAAAGGACAAAGCCTCCCTAAAACTGGCTATCATCACCATTTCTGATGCAAAATAGCGAGTGTCGTAATTCCTTGACTCGTCTCTTGAAGACATTATTATGAACTCCTTTGAAGAAGCTTTAATGCTCGCCTACGCTGATAATGTTGATAAATGCCTAGATTTGAGCTTCCCCTTGCTCGACCATGCTCTTGTTGATTGGGTGATGGATAGAATCAAAAAGATTGAGAAAGGGATTGAAGTTGCTGAGAGGGAGGAAATCGATGCCTCCAAAATTCTCTCCTTTGATGTTCCTTCCTTCGAGGTCGAATCTGACTCCGAAGATGAAGGCGATAAGGATGAGGTCGTCGAAGAAGATAGGGTAGATAATGATGATAATGACGATGACGGGGATGATAACATCAACAGGGAATAAGGATCATGTGGTAATGGGGGTGGCCATACTGAAGCTTCTGAGAAAGACGAGGATGATAATACGAAGTCCTCTGAAAAAGATTTGTCCTTCATGAAGCGATTCCGCCTAAGTCTCCTGCACCTTCCGGCCTACAAGAAGAGCCTGCTTCTATTGATGTTGAAGTGCCAAAAGAAAGGGAGCAGGTTTCCTAATTACCAATCCTAGTATCTTAGTATGGGATTCTCTGTTTGAACATCTTTTGCTTCGAAGATAATAATAGTGTAAATCATTTGTTTAGATAAGGAAGAAATCTATCCACCTCTATAAAACTAAGCTTGAAAGAAAACAAGCAGAGATAAATAGTTTATATAGGGAGATAGAAAAACAATTGAAGGAGCACAACATTCTTTCCGATAAATATCATATACTCAATAGAAGTGCGGCAGTGCTAGCGTCCTTTAAGCTTCAAGAAGCTGCCCCACAGTTGAGGAGAGCATGCCTTCGATATGACGCTCTTTTGAAGGATAACCGGGAATTGATTAACCTCTTCTGGAGGTTGATTGAGTAGAGAGACATTTTAGTTAATTTCTTATACAAGGTTTATTGTAGACACCTAACTGTTATTTTTCATATTTAGGAGATTTTAGTGGGGGTTTACTTAGGCGTTTACACAAAAATACTTGGATGAATTCGGATCCGACCCGCATCCTGGAGTATGTTGGAACTTGCCTCGAGTCAGATCAATTCCCCAGGACCTTCCTCCTGAAAAACCCAAGTTTTATAAGGACAAATTTGTTTTTGAATTATTCACGAAGTCAATTTTGTATGAACCTGATGAATGATTGTGAAGATGTAATTACATTGATTTGTATACATTTGTTTTAGACTTCTTTTTTTACTTAGCTGCATTTCATTATGTTATCATAGAGAGAATATTCCTCAAGCAATCTTGTCTTTAGAGATTGCTTAAGTCAATATGTTAAATTGAGAAGATTTTATCTCATAAAGGCATCAATTTTAAAAATCTTCAAAATTGGTAAGATATTGTTTTCTTAGAGATTAATAAAAACTTTACATGGAACATCCTCATCTTCGCTTTGATTTGCTTGGTGATGAGAAAGAAAAGCTACCTAAGGAGATCCGGACCTACGGTACTAATTTAATTTATGGTCGTGATAGTCCTCCAGTAGGGGAATGGGACTATAGCAAATATCCCTTGGTGATTTCTCCGGAAGGACTTAACGTTCCTTTTGACTCTAAAGTCATTCTTTCTGCCAATTCATTGAATAAAGTTAGAGATTGTAACGACCCGTACATTTTGAATAATTAAAGTTGTCAGTTTAATAAGATTTTGGTAAATAAATTTGGAAGAAATAAAAAAAACATTGTAATTTAATAATGAAACGAATGCCAAAATGAAATGTAACAATGTATTTAAAAACTAATTATTAACAATTGAAATGAAATTACAATTTATTGAAGTAATGTAAATTGTTATACTTGGCTATAAATTTATGTAAGAAAACAAATGCAAACATTAAAATTTATAAATTATTTAGTATGAAATAAATGACGATTGAATAAAGATTAGGTATATAAGAATGGTAATATATGTTTGTGAACAAAGAATTCAAAAGTGTGATTAAAAGTTATAGTAACGGTTGTAAGTTACCATTTAATTGGTCTATTAATCTAGTTGTAAATGTTACATTTGGGTATAAAACTGAATATAAGTGAATAAATGTAAGTGTTGTATGGATACATGAATTAGTATATAGTTTACGGTAATTGGATGAATTAAACTGTAACGACCCAGAATTTTGAACAAATTAAATTGAGAATATTTAATTAATTTTAAATATTTGAACGATGATTTAATTTGAATCCCCGATTTAACTTTGAAATTTGCGATTAAACATTAAAATTTAATCGATTGAAAGTTGAATAAAAATTTGAATCTTCAATTTTAAGCCGAAGAAAAATATTTCGGAAGCTTTTAAAATTCGTATTGATAATACTGAAAATGATAGAAGCTTCAGAATTTAATTTCGAACTGTTTTGTTCAGTTTTGAAAATAATCACTCGAACCGATATTTATAAAATAGTCAATTTTCAAACAGTCTCGGAATTCGACGAAACCAGTTCCATTGGGTCCGTAATATTAAATTATTATAGGATTTCAAATTTCGTATTGATTGGGACTGTTATGTGAACACACGATAGATAAACGCGTTGGAATTAATTCGAATTTAAATTTAAAAGTTGGTCAACTGCAACACGTTCACTCCTTTCCACCACGTAGACAATCACGATACCTTCCCCTTATCTCATGCCTAAAATTGAGGAGAAAAATCGTGCGACCCTTACCTCTCTGCAAAATCACGTAGTTCCCTCTGTTCTTCCCTTTTTAAATTTTACCTATCTCGTTCGAAATCTCAGAACAAAGAAAAAAAAAACTATCCCCTTCTCGTTTAAAAATGGCGAGACAAAAATCAATTTATGGCCGCCCTCACCTCCCCCTTTTTTCTTCTGTTCCTCCTTCGTTATTCCTCTTCTTCAAATTATCTGGAAATCGCGGCTAGGAGGAGGGGCATCGACAATTCGATCTCGTCGTAGGGAGCAAGGAAATACGCGCAACGTCGTGGAAGGGGGAGTGTCGCGTTCGTCGAGAGGAGAGTCTCAAAGCCGAAGTTTAATTGAACGCAACTATTCGAGTTCATCGATCGAATCAAGCTCGAACTCGATGTGTTGCCTTCGTCAGAGCAGATGGGGTCGCATGTGTGGAGTATCGAGGGGTAGCATCAAGGCGCGGCGATGTGTGCAATCTCGTGAAGCTCGAAGTCGAGCGAGATGAAGAATGGGAGGCGAACTCGTGAAGGGTGCTGGGCAGTTTGGGAGAGTTCGTAATCGCAGGTTGATTCGAAGTCGACTTCAACGTCGACAATGAGGTGTACATTGGCTGATCTCGATCTCGAGCAGGTCTCGAGCTAGCAGTGAGGTAGTTTTAATTGTTTATTATTTATGTATTAATAGAATATATTGACCTAGATATAAATGGTTGGAGAAATATAAATAAAGTTATCCACTGTTTTGTTAAAAGAAATTACAGTAACGAAAGATATTTAGGAAAAGGAAATTTAGTTTGTTCCATTTAAATTTTAGTAAATATATATATGTGTAGTTCATAGAATAAAATATATACATATTTTTATCCCACTAATTTAATTTTTTGTATAATGAATAATAATCATTAACTTGTTAATTTTTTTTTGGAAATAATTTATTAAAGTAAATTTGGTTTAACTCATTTATTAAAAAGAAATATTTGGAAGATAATATAAATGAATTATAATGTTTAAATTATATGTGGAGTTAGAAAAAAATAATAAGATGAATAAGTACATGAATATTATCTTAGAAATTTACAGTAAAAAAAAAAAAGATTAGTTTATATGGATAATTGGTTAAATAAATAAATAGAACAATAATTTAATTCGAATATTGATATATTGTGTAAATTGTTATACAAGGTTAAACCGTGAAGAAATGATCAAAAATGGAAATGAGATTGCGAAATTAAAAGCTAAGGTGAGATCTTCTCACTCAGATTTATAATTAAATTGCAGTTATTGATTGATTTGTTTGAATGTGCTATTAGATATGATAGGATATATCTATATATATAGCAGTATATACATATTGGCATATGTATATATTGGATTGATGATTTCCCGCCTCGTATAGCGGATGAGACCCTATTGCGCCGTTAGTAAGCGGATTTTTATAAAACCTATATACCGCGATAATTCCGTACTGGAGCGGAATTGGTATTGTGCTAACGTCTTTGGATGCAGGGAAACAGGTTGGAGGGATCCAACTGGATTCCTCACCAGTAGTTATTTATTTACAGGATTGATGTATATTCTGTTATCATATGTTGATATATGATGTTGTTGTTGTGATTGACCAATTGATGCTGTTGCATCATCGGATTCAAGTTTTGAGCTTTAAAATGACGACTTTTAATTTAAAAGGATTTTTAAAGTGATTTTTGAAAGTAGACGTTTTGTTGAATTGATTTATTTTAAATAAATAAACGTTTGAAATTTTAAAGTTATAAAAGTTAAGATTTTTGTGAAATATAACCCAAGTGTCATTTTTGAAATAAATAGTTGATTTATTTATAAAATGGTTTAAATTGAGTTTTTCACAGTATTATAAACGGTCTATTTAAAGGATTTAAAAAGTCGATATTTATAAATCTAAAACATTTGAATTTTAAACGAGCTTTGTAAGTGTTAGAACAAGATAAAATAAAAATTCGTGAGTGAATGAAATTTATAAATTATGAAGTATAAATTGAGTAGATGTGTAGAATAAAAGATTGATAAGTGATAAACTTATAAATTAGAGTGTTGCACTTAGATGGAATAGGAATAGAATTGGCTAATAAAATGATTTTGCAAGTTGAAATTGTTATGAAGTATGAACGTGATTTCTAAACGTTGTTTTATAAATCCAAAACCAATTGAAATTGATAAGTTAAACATAGAAGTTAAATAAAGGAGATATATCCGTGATTTTGGATAGTGGATAATTATTGAAATATAAATGTGGAGAAAAGATTGAAATGTGGTTAGTGAAGTATATTCACGATTTTGGACAGTGAATATATTTTAAGTAAAATGGATATGGTTTTGGGAAAGTAATATTTAAGATGAAGTTAATTGTTTTAACGATGTTTTAAAATGATTAAATATCGAAATCATAGATTTCAACATTCATTGTTGAAATAGACGTTTTCGAGAAGTAGAAGGAAATGGTGGACTATAACACTGTTGTTATAGTAAATGATTTCCAAAGGGAAATGTTTTTATCTAGTATTGGGATTTATATATCTATCTTAATTTCCGAATCCCTATACTAGTGATTTTGAGTCGTCGTAGCGATGTTTTACGTAACATTCGTTTTGACTCAAATGAATGTTGTTATAATAAATGATTTCCTTAAAGAATGAATATATACTTAATTTGATTTAAGTATATCGGATATTTTTTCCAAGTGTTGAAAATAAAAGATTTGTGAAATACTTATTATTAGATAAGTAGGGAAATGCATTTCCAAAATGAAATGAAACGTTTTGAGATTTTATCTTCTTAAAGATAAAATGAAAATGAATATTTGAAATCGATTGAGAATCGTATATCAGTAGATATTGAAAATATAAATTCACTATGGAATTTATAAAGGAAAGGGAAACTGTTTAGAAAAAAATAAATATTGATTTATTTTTGAAAGTGTGGAAATTTTATATCTAGTAAAGATATTTTGAAAAATAAATAATTGGGAAAATTATTTGGAATCTGATGATGTTGCGCATCTTTATTGATAGTTAAATAACCGACTATCAATAATTACCTTGAATGGTATTTGTTGTGAATTGGATGAATTTGAATGCCACACTTGTTTTTGAATAAACGCTCACTATTCGGGTTAGCCGGGAAAGGACCATGGGGTCGTATAACCCATTCCGAATATGTGATACGACGTTATGAATCGCATTTGAAGACCGGTGTTGAAGACCGGATATTTTTGAAAACGGAAGGATTACCGTCGAGTTACTCTACATCGGCTGATCTCCGATTTAGAGGTTTTATCACCCTTAGTGACGGGAAGTCCGGACGTGATTAGAAATTTATCCGGAAATGCAAGGGCTTCGTGAGAAGTGCCTTCGGTTCTGTTCGATCCCGGAACAGACTTGTATGGATTGTGTGTCTGACGTTACAATTTGAGATATAAAGCTGATTTCTTTCAAATACATATCTGTTGGTGGCGGAGAATTTATTCTCTTAGCTTAACACCCTTCTCTGAGACGTACGAGCTCAGAGGTTATGTAGTTGAAATTTATCAGCGATATATCCCAATTTGGTAACGTGGCATACTAAGTGTTGCTGTGAAATGATCAGTGTTTGATCATTTGTGATATGATCATTTGTTTGATCTTATATCTTTGTGATCATAGGTTGATCATTTTGTTTGACCCGAAGCAGGGCTTTTTAAGAAAGCGTAGCTTTGTGGACGAGACTTCATCGAGCCTCACACCCCGGAAATGGTCGAAACAGGAAGGATGCGGCAAGGTTCTAGGGAGTAGCGCCCCTTAGTGTATGTCATTCCTTCTGGATAAAGGTGGTATCATGGTATGGAGCCCAGATACTTAACCTCTGTGGTTGCTGCAAAATTTATTTCTTTGTGGTTGTTGCGAATCGGGGATCCTCGGGAAGATCGGTGACGATCGGGGGATGGCATACGCGTGTCAGTAGTTACCTATTTTTGCAGAGGTAACCCGGCCTTGTGTTGGCAGAGATCCGGTTAGGTTCTCGGGTCGTCTATTCCAGGGACGTACCCATCGTGGAAAAGGAAGTTCCTTAGCCTGACCATTTGTTGGAAATCCAAAGAAACAATACGAGCCTTTACGATTTCAATTGTATAACCTGTCTCCTCAGGAGGCAGCTATAGCAGGCATAATATAATGGTACCTATGCTGGCTAAGATTTATATTCTACTTTCGAAATGATTTCTACACTATGCACTAATAATAATATCCAAAATGATTTGATTTTTGCGTAGTAAGCATTTTTGACTAACATAAGAAGAAATCTCCTCCAAGTCTGCGTTTGCATTGTGTGTGTGGTGGGAGGTCTTATGGTAGTTTCATTTTCAAAAAGCATTGCGAATTGACTTTAAAAAAATATTTCTGTTGTTTAATTTAAAGATAAACTGTTTTACGATCTCACACCAGTCACCATGACTGACTCGGAGTTTATTGTTTCCTTCTAAACTCTGGGTGCCCACCAATTTCCACACGGGTAGCCTAGAGTTATATTATCAGGATATTCAGGATATTCTGGAGCTTTGGAGATAAGCTGGATGGCGAGACGTAGTATTTGTATCTGATAGTATTTATTCCGCTGTGTATTCTGTATGAGGACAAGTTATATAACTGTCCATTGTTGTATATTGACTCTGATGATTGATGTACGTATAAACTGATATAGTTCTTTGTTTTAAAAGACTATTGATTATCTATTATATGTTATTCTGCTGCGATGTGTAAGATTCTGATATTGTTTTCTGTTCTGATGTTGTTCTCTTGTTCTTCTTTCTTTCTCTTCTATCTTCTTCTTCTTCTGCCTTTTTCTTTTTCTTAAAACCCTCACTATTGGAGTTTCCGGCACTCGATTTCTCGGCAGTCGATAAAGGGAGTATCGATGTCAAATTTTCGAAAGTCGAAAAATCCGGTACGTGACAGCTTGGTATCAGAGCATATGGTTAAGCGACAACCCTGCTCTGTTGGGTGTTACTCATTAGAGATAGAGTCAGCAGTACTCTAGAATGAGTTGAGTGTAATAATAGATACGAGTGCGTATTTGTTAGTGAATATAAAAAATTGTTTTATATTGTGATGATTGATTTATTGAGTGGTATATGGATTCTGGTCAATACGAGTAATTAACGATCATTGATAGGGATCTCTAAACACTCGAATAGAACAATTCGGCACAGTATTGTTTTAAAATAGGGTAAATGAGATAATTTTCCCCAAAACTATTTTTGTATATAAAAGAAATGTTTTTCTATAAAGTACTATAGTATATGGTTTCATGGATGTTAGGAAGTAATAATAGTGAATTATCATCATTGAAATTAAATAAGAAATTGGAATTGTAACTCCAAAGTTAAGAAATTAATTCATATACAAATGAAATTAAAGAGTGTAAATTATAAATGTGAATTGTAATTTAAAACGGAATTCCAGAGAAGTTTTTGGAAAGGTTTTGAAAAGAATTTGAAAATTTTGTAGATTTGGAAAGTTTAAATCTTTTTGGAGTTGAAAATGAATTTCAAAGGTTTTGAAAAATATTTTGGAGAGATGAAAGCTCTAAACTCTTTTCGGTCGCTGGAAAATAACTTCGGTAATGACTGCAGCATCATCGATGTTTATTTTCGGGTTTCCAAAAGAGAAATTGCTGCCAAATTGTTTTAAATGGAAGTTGTTTGAAAATTTGGGTTTTGTTTTAGAAAATTCAAAGGATAATTTGAATTGTTTTCAAAAATGGTTTTGAAAAGGTTGAAAAGACTTTGGAATTGAGTATTGAATTATGAAAATAAAATTGTGAATGAATGAATCAATTTGCAATTGCAAGTACATGAATGTAAATTGAATTCGAATTGAAATCCAGTTTAATATAAGTGGTTGTAAACCAAAATAGTGAATTGTAAATAAATTTTGGGAGTGAACAAAAGTGAATTAAGCTGGAATTGAAACCGAATGTGAAGATAAATTTGAATAAATGAAGGTGAAATTGAATGTTGAAAATTCATTTCAAATTTGTAAGCAATGAATTGAATTGAATAATTATGAATGAGAGATGAATTAAAAGATTCAATAATGGAGAGTGATATGAATTAGTAACTGAAACTAATCTAAAATAAGCAGTTGTAAATAAAAGTTAATCGATGAAATTCAATATTTCGGAATTGAAGATAAATTGAATCCAAATTGAATTAAAATGGTAAAGTAAATTCAAATGAGAAATTGAAATGTGAAATTGAATTCAAATAAAATTTGAAATGTAAAATTGAAGATAATGGATATAACTTCAATAGTGAACTAAAGATGATATAAGTAGTTTATATTGGAAAATTTTTGTAATAGAATTTGCAAATGGTTTGAATGTGTAACTAGATATTATGGCTAGTAGATATACAGGTATAAAGGGAATTGAATTTGATTTCACAGATAATTTGAATTGCTCGACAAAAGGTACGTATTTGAATTATAATATGAAATTTGATGATTTCTGGTCTAGCCGCTTGGCTTTTTCTTTTTCCTTTTGAAATCTGAGAGTCCGTAGGGACGTTTTGTAGTCGTACCGTATTAGCCGCGCAAAGGAGACGCTGGCGAAATTTTTCGAAAATTTAGGGCGTTAGAAAAATTTTGGGAAAATTTGGAAGTTTAAAATTTGAATTTGAATTTAAATTTGAATTTTGAAGTAAACAATGATGTTTTGAAACTTATAATTGAAGTGGGAAATTTAGTTGAATGATAACGAATCTTTAGTAGAAAGATTTGTTTTGACAAATTGAGAAAACTATTGAATGTTGAAAAAGGTAGACGAGTTAAGGACCTTTCTCCCTAACTTGTAATTTCGAGGACGAAATTCTTTTAAGGAGGGAAGTCTGTAACGACCCAGAATTTTGAACAAATTAAATTGAGAATATTTAATTAATTTTAAATATTTGAACGATGATTTAATTTGAATCCCCGATTTAACTTTGAAATTTGCGATTAAACTTTAAAATTTAATCGATTGAAAGTTGAATAAAAATTTGAATCTTCAATTTTAAGCCGAAGAAAAATATTTCGGAAGCTTTTAAAATTCGTATTGATAATACTGAAAATGATAGAAGCTTCAGAATTTAATTTCGAACTGTTTTGTTCAGTTTTGAAAATAATCACTCGAACCGATATTTATAAAATAGTCAATTTTCAAACAGTCTCGGAATTCGACGAAACCAGTTCCATTGGGTCTGTAATATTAAATTATTATAGGATTTCAAATTTCGTATTGATTGGGACTGTTATGTGAACACACGATAGATAAACGCGTTGGAATTAATTCGAATTTAAATTTAAAAGTTGGTCAACTGCAACACGTTCACTCCTTTCCACCACGTAGACAATCACGATACCTTCCCCTTATCTCACGCCTAAAATTGAGGAGAAAAATCGTGCGACCCTTACCTCTCTGCAAAATCACGTAGTTCCCTCTGTTCTTCCCTTTTTAAATTTTACCTATCTCGTTCGAAATCTCAGAACAAAGAAAAAAAAAACTATCCCCTTCTCGTTTAAAAATGGCGAGACAAAAATCAATTTATGGCCGCCCTCACCTCCCCCTTTTTTCTTCTGTTCCTCCTTCGTTATTCCTCTTCTTCAAATTATCTGAAAATCGCGGCTAGGAGGAGGGGCATCGACAATTCGATCTCGTCGTAGGGAGCAAGGAAATACGCGCAACGTCGTGGAAGGGGGAGTGTCGCGTTCGTCGAGAGGAGAGTCTCAAAGCCGAAGTTTAATTGAACGCAACTATTCGAGTTCATCGATCGAATCAAGCTCGAACTCGATGTGTTGCCTTCGTCAGAGCAGATGGGGTCGCATGTGTGGAGTATCGAGGGGTAGCATCAAGGCGCGGCGATGTGTGCAATCTCGTGAAGCTCGAAGTCGAGCGAGATGAAGAATGGGAGGCGAACTCGTGAAGGGTGCTGGGCAGTTTGGGAGAGTTCGTAATCGCAGGTTGATTCGAAGTCGACTTCAACGTCGACAATGAGGTGTACATTGGCTGATCTCGATCTCGAGCAGGTCTCGAGCTAGCAGTGAGGTAGTTTTAATTGTTTATTATTTATGTATTAATAGAATATATTGACCTAGATATAAATGGTTGGAGAAATATAAATAAAGTTATCCACTGTTTTGTTAAAAGAAATTACAGTAACGAAAGATATTTAGGAAAAGGAAATTTAGTTTGTTCCATTTAAATTTTAGTAAATATATATATGTGTAGTTCATAGAATAAAATATATACATATTTTTATCCCACTAATTTAATTTTTTGTATAATGAATAATAATCATTAACTTGTTAATTTTTTTTTGGAAATAATTTATTAAAGTAAATTTGGTTTAACTCATTTATTAAAAAGAAATATTTGGAAGATAATATAAATGAATTATAATGTTTAAATTATATGTGGAGTTAGAAAAAAATAATAAGATGAATAAGTACATGAATATTATCTTAGAAATTTACAGTAAAAAAAAAAGATTAGTTTATATGGATAATTGGTTAAATAAATAAATAGAACAATAATTTAATTCGAATATTGATATATTGTGTAAATTGTTATACAAGGTTAAACCGTGAAGAAATGATCAAAAATGGAAATGAGATTGCGAAATTAAAAGCTAAGGTGAGATCTTCTCACTCAGATTTATAATTAAATTGCAGTTATTGATTGATTTGTTTGAATGTGCTATTAGATATGATAGGATATATCTATATATATAGCAGTATATACATATTGGCATATGTATATATTGGATTGATGATTTCCCGCCTCGTATAGCGGATGAGACCCTATTGCGCCGTTAGTAAGCGGATTTTTATAAAACCTATATACCGCGATAATTCCGTACTGGAGCGGAATTGGTATTGTGCTAACGTCTTTGGATGCAGGGAAATAGGTTGGAGGGATCCAACTGGATTCCTCACCAGTAGTTATTTATTTACAGGATTGATGTATATTCTGTTATCATATGTTGATATATGATGTTGTTGTTGTGATTGACCAATTGATGCTGTTGCATCATCGGATTCAAGTTTTGAGCTTTAAAAATGACGACTTTTAATTTAAAAGGATTTTTAAAGTGATTTTTGAAAGTAGACGTTTTGTTGAATTGATTTATTTTAAATAAATAAACGTTTGAAATTTTAAAGTTATAAAAGTTAAGATTTTTGTGAAATATAACCCAAGTGTCATTTTTGAAATAAATAGTTGATTTATTTATAAAATGGTTTAAATTGAGTTTTTCACAGTATTATAAACGGTCTATTTAAAGGATTTAAAAAGTCGATATTTATAAATCTAAAACATTTGAATTTTAAACGAGCTTTGTAAGTGTTAGAACAAGATAAAATAAAAATTCGTGAGTGAATGAAATTTATAAATTATGAAGTATAAATTGAGTAGATGTGTAGAATAAAAGATTGATAAGTGATAAACTTATAAATTAGAGTGTTGCACTTAGATGGAATAGGAATAGAATTGGCTAATAAAATGATTTTGCAAGTTGAAATTGTTATGAAGTATGAACGTGATTTCTAAACGTTGTTTTATAAATCCAAAACCAATTGAAATTGATAAGTTAAACATAGAAGTTAAATAAAGGAGATATATCCGCGATTTTGGATAGTGGATAATTATTGAAATATAAATGTGGAGAAAAGATTGAAATGTGGTTAGTGAAGTATATTCACGATTTTGGACAGTGAATATATTTTAAGTAAAATGGATATGGTTTTGGGAAAGTAATATTTAAGATGAAGTTAATTGTTTTAACGATGTTTTAAAATGATTAAATATCGAAATCATAGATTTCAACATTCATTGTTGAAATAGACGTTTTCGAGAAGTAGAAGGAAATGGTGGACTATAACACTGTTGTTATAGTAAATGATTTCCGAAGGGAAATGTTTTTATCTAGTATTGGGATTTATATATCTATCTTAATTTCCGAATCCCTATACTAGTGATTTTGAGTCGTCGTAGCGATGTTTTACGTAACATTCGTTTTGACTCAAATGAATGTTGTTATAATAAATGATTTCCTTAAAGAATGAATATATACTTAATTTGATTTAAGTATATCGGATATTTTTTCCAAGTGTTGAAAATAAAAGATTTGTGAAATACTTATTATTAGATAAGTAGGGAAATGCATTTCCAAAATGAAATGAAACGTTTTGAGATTTTATCTTCTTAAAGATAAAATGAAAATGAATATTTGAAATCGATTGAGAATCGTATATCAGTAGATATTGAAAATATAAATTCACTATGGAATTTATAAAGGAGAGGGAAACTGTTTAGAAAAAAATAAATATTGATTTATTTTTGAAAGTGTGGAAATTTTATATCTAGTAAAGATATTTTGAAAAATAAATAATTGGGAAAATTATTTGGAATCTGATGATGTTGCGCATCTTTATTGATAGTTAAATAACCGACTATCAATAATTACCTTGAATGGTATTTGTTGTGAATTGGATGAATTTGAATGCCACACTTGTTTTTGAATAAACGCTCACTATTCGGGTTAGCCGGGAAAGGACCATGGGGTCGTATAACCCATTCCGAATATGTGATACGTCGTTATGAATCGCATTTGAAGACCGGTGTTGAAGACCGGATATTTTTGAAAACGGAAGGATTACCGTCGAGTTACTCTACATCGGCTGATCTCCGATTTAGAGGTTTTATCACCCTTAGTGACGGGAAGTCCGGACGTGATTAGAAATTTATCCGGAAATGCAAGGGCTTCGTGAGAAGTGCCTTCGGTTCTGTTCGATCTCGGAACAGACTTGTATGGATTGTGTGTCTGACGTTACAATTTGAGATATAAAGATGATTTCTTTCAAATACATATCTGTTGGTGGCGGAGAATTTATTCTCTTAGCTTAACACCCTTCTCTGAGACGTACGAGCTCAGAGGTTATGTAGTTGAAATTTATCAGCGATATATCCCAATTTGGTAACGTGGCATACTAAGTGTTGCTGTGAAATGATCAGTGTTTGATCATTTGTGATATGATCATTTGTTTGATCTTATATCTTTGTGATCATAGGTTGATCATTTTGTTTGACCCGAAGCAGGGCTTTTTAAGAAAGCGTAGCTTTGTGGACGAGACTTCATCGAGCCTCACACACCGGAAATGGTCGAAACAGGAAGGATGCGGCAAGGTTCTAGGGAGTAGCGCCCCTTAGTGTATGTCATTCCTTCTGGATAAAGGTGGTATCATGGTATGGAGCCCAGATACTTAACCTCTGTGGTTGCTGCAAAATTTATTTCTTTGTGGTTGTTGCGAATCGGGGATCCTCGGGAAGATCGGTGACGATCGGGGGATGGCATACGCGTGTCAGTAGTTACCTATTTTTGCAGAGGTAACCCGGCCTTGTGTTGGCAGAGATCCGGTTAGGTTCTCGGGTCGTCTATTCCAGGGACGTACCCATCGTGGAAAAGGAAGTTCCTTAGCCTGACCATTTGTTGGAAATCCAAAGAAACAATACGAGCCTTTACGATTTCAATTGTATAACCTGTCTCCTCAGGAGGCAGCTATAGCAGGCATAATATAATGGTACCTATGCTGGCTAAGATTTATATTCTACTTTCGAAATGATTTCTACACTATGCACTAATAATAATATCCAAAATGATTTGATTTTTGCGTAGTAAGCATTTTTGACTAACATAAGAAGAAATCTCCTCCAAGTCTGCGTTTGCATTGTGTGTGTGGTGGGAGGTCTTATGGTAGTTTCATTTTCAAAAAGCATTGCGAATTGACTTTAAAAAAATATTTCTGTTGTTTAATTTAAAGATAAACTGTTTTACGATCTCACACCAGTCACCATGACTGACTCGGAGTTTATTGTTTCCTTCTAAACTCTGGGTGCCCACCAATTTCCACACGGGCAGCCTAGAGTTATATTATCAGGATATTCAGGATATTCTGGAGCTTTGGAGATAAGCTGGATGGCGAGACGTAGTATTTGTATCTGATAGTATTTATTCCGCTGTGTATTCTGTATGAGGACAAGTTATATAACTGTCCATTGTTGTATATTGACTCTGATGATTGATGTACGTATAAACTGATATAGTTCTTTGTTTTAAAAGACTATTGATTATCTATTATATGTTATTCCGCTGCGATGTGTAAGATTCTGATATTGTTTTCTGTTCTGATGTTGTTCTCTTGTTCTTCTTTCTTTCTCTTCTATCTTCTTCTTCTTCTGCCTTTTTCTTTTTCTTAAAACCCTCACTATTGGAGTTTCCGGCACTCGATTTCTCGGCAGTCGATAAAGGGAGTATCGATGTCGAATTTTCGAAAGTCAAAAAATCTGGTACGTGACTTAAACATTTTGTAAGCAGTTATGATAATTAGTGGAAATAATAAACTGGAGTGTAATATGAAGATAATGAAAACGTTTATTGCAAGTTACATTTTATTTAGGCTGCTAAATTTAAAGTTGGAAATAAATTACATTTAAGTGTAAGTAAAGGTTCATTAATATGAGATAAGACAGTAATGGTAAATGTTGTGAATGTAATGAAATAAATGGAAATGTATATTTTATTCATAGATAAAAATAAAGGAATGAAATCAAGTTGAATAAATTGATTAAAGTTTTAATTATAATAAAAGTAAGTTTGGAATTTGTTTGTAATTCATTTTCCAAATAAAATAAAATAAACAATTTCTGTAAATTTTATATTTTGGTAAAATTTGGTCAAATTTTGAATTTCAGTTTAAATTTTTAAATTTGAATTTTAAATTCTAATCTTTTATTTGAAGCTATATATAATTCTAATATCCGTTATGCTTTTCGTTTCATTAAATTCTGATTTATAATTTGTAAATTGGATAACATACAGCGCTTTAAAAACAATTAATTTCTGCGTTTATTTTATATGTTTCTATATCCATCTCCTTATTTTATTTTTCTATTATGTTGTATAAACTTTATTTTTATTTATTGAAGGTTTCTTTTGTATATATCTTTTATTTAATGGCTAGGAAACAAATCAATTAGACGTATGATTACTTTGTTTTAATTTGGCATAGGTTACATTTGCTTTATTGCTTGCCTTTATTTGGTTGCCTTTATTTGCTTGGCCTATTTATTTCCTACCATAGCCATTCACCATTGTTTAGACGTGTATTACTCCCATCAAATCACGTACAAATCTTCCCAAATACCTTTTCCTCATTTGCCTCTTCCGATTGAAGACTTTACATACGTTTCTTTTATTAAATAAGAAATAAAGCCTTCATTCACTAGCCTCTTTATCTCTTGCCCTTCTCTTAGCCATTTCTTTTTTTATTTTCCTTTCTTAGTCGTGTATTAATTTTCCAAAGCCGTACAAAACTTCTCACTTTCCCTCATTCTTCATTTGCATACAAAGAAAACAAATATCACAAGTCATGGCTTCTTCTTCCTCTTCTTTCTCTTTTCCTTTTTCTCTTTTATTTCTTTGTTTCTTCATGTTGCTCGGCCTCACCTCCAAGCCGACCCCATCACCATCTCCACCCTATGACCGACCACCATCATCACTCCTCCTCACCACCATCCATGGCCGTGACCACCATGAAGACTCCATCACCAAATTTGTTGAAAACCTAGCCAAACTCCTATTTTCCTTCACCTCCTCTTCATGTACTTCGGCCACAACAAATTCCACCACTTATTTGCTTTGTCATGACCTTTAGCCATCATAGCCGTGCCAATGTGTGGTGTGGTCAAGCCCATTTGACCATGGCCTAGCCACTTGATTGATTTAAAGCAAGGTTATGTCACTTTGATTCATTCTTTTCATTATTTTTATCTATAAATCTTTGTGTTGAATTTTATTCTTATAATTTTGTAAATTGTTTGTATACAAGATTGGATCTTGACTCCCATCACAAAAAAATCTTGTTCGTGCCTAGTCGTGCTTTCGGAATTTGTTTTGTGTCTCTTGTTTGTTATCTCCAGCTTTAAAAAGGTGAGTTTTAACACTCTAGACATATGTACTTATATTATTGTGAAATGATGAAAAGTGAATCTGTATAAATTGATATGTTATTCATACATGCCTGTGATATATTATTTGATGTTAAATGCTGTTTATATACCTGTTACATTACCTGATATGTTATTATATGTTCTACTGTTCAATTTATTTTCTGTATCTCACACTGCAAGTTCCCTATCACTATGGGTTGAAATGATACATACCCGAACAGACATTAGAATAAGGAAAAATCATTATGGGATGAAATGATAGGCTTGAGTGATTTTATTGTAATTTATTTGATTTGGGATTGTGGGTTTGAAATGATAGAACCCAGATTTTTCTTTTTAAACTACGGATTGAAATGATACATTCCGTATCACTTGACCTAGGTTAGAAAATATTATACAAGCCCATGGTTATATTTTTAAATAATATTTTTCTAAAAATTATTAAGTATTTTGAATGTTTTAAATATATGAAATTTGAGCTAAAGGATTTGATTTAAATGACTTAATATGGAAGTTTTAAATCTAACCTAGTAATTGTTATGAATTTTTACTTTATGAAACAGACATGTTTGTGTAATAAATAATGTATTTTGAACTGATAAAATGGAATACAGTTTTAATTGGACATTTTGTATAAAAAAATGTATCTAACTAGAAAATCATAGTTAATTGATGTCTAAATGAATAGATCCAAAAGAAAAAGATTTGATTGTTATATTAACTATGATAAAATATTCTTTTGTGAAATGTTATGTTTTGTAAAATAAATAGTTATGATTTTAATGGAAAAATGTAACTTTAATTATAACTTAACTTGGAAATTGGAAATTTGGTTTTAAATGAAAACTTTTAAGTTAAGTAAATAAAGGGAAATTAAAATTTTATTTGGGAAATGGGTATTTTAAAATAAAGTATTAAGTTAATTGTTAAAGTAAAGGTTGAGAAAATAATTTACTTTTGACTTAATGAATGAATTGTTGTTTAAATTGGATATTTACTTATTAAGTGTTATTCTATTGAATCATAAGTTAAGATATCCGAATGAATATTTTTGAAGCGGAAAATATGATTTTTTTAGTTAAAATGGCCAAATTTTCAGTTTTATTGTTTCTGGAATTTTTTAAAATAAAGCTGGAATTAATATTGGTAGGCACTTCAGAAATGCTGTGGTCTTAAGACATCATTTGTTAAGTGCTGTCATTTCTGGAAATAGACTAAGTTCTGAAATAACAAAGAGCTACTGCAGCACTTTGTAGGTGCTGTTATTACTGAAACTAAACTATAATTTGGAATAACTAGAGAGCTACTATAGTACTTTGTAAGTGATGTTGCTGCTGTTCTTAAACTGAACTGTTTTGAAAGTATAATACCTACTATAGCACTTTATAAGTGCCGCTGTTTCTGAATTTTACAATATTTTGAAATATTACTATAACTAACGTAACATTTTATAAGTGCCGTTGTCACTGAAATTTACAATGTTTTTGGAAATTTTATAATTGAATGAATGAACTTAGAAATGCTACAACTTTGAAATGAATATATTTGACATTGAATTTAAATGGTTTAAATGAATATTAAATTAAAGGGGTGTTATGACTTTCTAAGTATTATGATTTTCAGAGAATAACATTTCTAAATTGTTATGATTTCAAAATATTATGGTTTCAAAGTGTTGGGTTTCAGAGTTGTTATAACCTTGAAAGGTACTATGATTTTGGAAATGAATTTATTTGAAGTAGTATTTAGTTAAGAATTGTTTTGAATATTTTTATTTGCAATTTAAGATTTAAGATATGGCTTTATAAAGTGGTTTTGGTTTAAGATGATAAAAAAGGAATATTTCAAGTTTAAATAAATTGAAAGAAATATTCAGTGATTGGAAATTTGGGTTTGTTCAAATGATATTTTGGTTTTGGAGTATAAACTAATTTTGAATATGATATTTTGGTTTTGAAGTATAAACTAGTTTTGAAATGGATATGATATTTTGGTTTTGAAGTATAAACTAGTTTGAAATGGATATGATATTTGGTTTGAAGTATAACTTATTTTGATATAAATATCCATGGGTTATAATAACGATTGGTTGGAAAAGAGACCGGGATCAGATATGGGCATACTCTCTGTCGATACCGAAAACCACTTTGACAACCGTGTACGCGGTGGAGATTCCAGCATGAAGTAGGATGGTGGCGACGATCCTATTGAGGTATGAACGTGGACCCGACTCCCGTGAGTTGGCATAAGGTGGCTAAAACAGGAGCGATCTCGGGCCAATGAGGTAGCACCTCTGATCGGACACATTTCTTCGATACCATTCTATTACTTTGTGATTTATTTGGTGGCCACCCTTCGATTTTTGATTTGGGAGTGTGTTCCGAGGTGGGCGGTAGTGGCTGCTATGCATTTCCACCAGCCCGTGTGCGTAATTGGTATATCTACCCTGGCATTGCCTCGTTGTGCCATGTCACCTACCATATCGAGCTTTACTATGGGTTTCTATTTGTGTCGTACCTATGGAGTATCTTCTCGTAGTGTAACGACCACGACTTTCTCTCCACAGAAAGTTGCATCGTTAATAAGAAAGAAAGGGGTGAGAAATAGAAAAGAAGAGAAAGAGAAAGAGAAAGAGAAAGAAAACAACACAAATACTCACAGCGGAAACGGAACAAAATATAATATATCATATAACTATTACATAGTATCATATACATCTATCAGAGTTACACAGATTACACATCATATACTAGACAGTTATAAACATCTGTCTAGTTATTACAACTCAATACAAAACAAAGATCTAAACAAGATCAACACAGCGGAAACTACTATCTATATCTACAACGCTGAAGCCTCCTGCTCCATTGCTCCTCCACAATTCGTCAAGGCTAACCTGAATCCCTTGGCTACTCGTAAAAATTTGAGTACCCAAGAGTTTATAAAACAGAAATAAACAACTTGGGTCAGACATGGGTCTGGTGTGAGTAACAGGTTAAACTTGCTTAACTTCAAAACCTTTTGAAAGAAAAGGTATCAAGTAAGACTTCCCACACATAAACATGGGTAAGTTTTTACCTTACGCTAACCAAAACATTTGATAGGAAATTCGATTGTATTATAATAGGGTCTAGGGTTTTCAAATAAATATGAAATAGCTGAAATTTTTACATTATTAAATTCCAGCATACTAGCCACAAAGTGGGTTATACAATCAAGTCCGTTGGCACTTATTGGAAATTGGATTCCATACAATGGCAGGGCTACCGGGGTACCGCCCGTCACAGTACGTGGCCTAGATCACCGTACCGAGGATCACTCCCAATCCCCTGCAACACAAGGTCGGAACATCCCTTACTGGATAATTCCCGCACAAGATACCTCACGGTTGGGATCAGCAACCGCACCACTAAGTCGAAAATAGAAAGGGACATCTAGACAGAGGTAACCTTGTCCTACTTGGGTGCTACCCACTAACCTTGCTGCACCTCCCCTGTTTTAGCCATTCCCGGTTTGTGAGGCTTGAGGTCACGATTACCTTAGAAAAGAACACATCACTTAGAATGCTCATCGTCCACCTGACGATGTTCTGAAAGCATTCAATCCATACAAGTTCGTTCCGGGTTCGAACGAAACCGAAGGCATTATCTCGTTACACTCATTTTGGAATCACCCTCAGAGTTAACGACAATAACCCTTGCACTCTGAATCTTCATCTTCACTTGATTCACGACCTATCGTTAATTTGGATCGATGTGGTATTCGGGTCTCCAGACCTGGAAATCCGGTATACGGAAACCCGATCCCGGTCTCATCGAAATCCAAAGCGTATCTTTTAAGGCCAAGTTGTTTTTAAAGGTTAAAACAATTTCAATTCATTATCTTTATACACAAAGAAAGATGATTCACAATAGATAATCAACATTATCAGATAATCCATATTATCATCACAATTCAACTAACATCCATATCATACAGCATATATCTCATCAGAGATATTAATCAATGCAAAGCATTCAGTATTATCATCCATCCATAAGTAATGATTTATATCATCTCTAATTAATTTAAAGTGAATTAAATTAATTACTTCATTTTATAAATCCTTCTTACTTAACCATTAATTAATTACAAATTAATTAATTATCCTCTAATTACCTTTTTCAATTAATCATCTTTGATTAATTATCTTTTAATTACCTTCAAGTAATTTATCCTTAATTAATTACTCAAATTAATTATCCTTAACCACTTATTGTAATTAACCTTTAATTACATCATTAATTAATTAACTAAAATTAATTAAGTTAATCAATTATAATTAATTACATTAATCCTTAATTAATTACATTGATTAATTACTTCATTTATTAATTATTACTTAATTAATCAATTCTTAATTACATCATTATTTATATTAATTAATGATCCTTAATTACAAATTAATTATTAATTACTTAATTAAATTAATTACATTAAGTAATTAACTTTTAATTAAACAACATTTATTAATCACCTTGATTAATCTTCAATCAGTAATTAATTAATCTTAATTACTTTCATTAACTAAATTAATTACTCCTTAATTAATTCTTTAATTAATCCCTTGATTAATTTTTTTTTTCCAAAGTAATTAACTCAAATTACTTCTATTAATAAAATCATTTATTCAACTAATTACTTCCAGTAATTATCTTATTATTTACTTCCTTAAATAATCATACTTTAATAATTACATTAAATAATTATTATCAATTCATCTCTTGATTATCCTAAATTAATTAAACTTAATTAAATAATTTAACTAAATCAAATTAACTTCAATTAATTACAATAAGTAATTAATTCTTAATTACTTCCAATAAGTAATTACATTTAAATAAATTCTATAATTGATTATCTTTAAATTAATTAATCTAATTAACTATTAAATTAATCTTATTAATTTATTATTTAATAACCCATAGTTAATGACTTCATTAACTATTATTTAATTACTTTCCTTAAGTAATTAACTTATATTAATTATTATTAATTCTAAATTAATAAATCTTAATAACCAATTAATTAATCTAATTTATTTAATTAATTAAGTGTTAACCATAACTTAATTAATATTTAATTACTTTATTAATTAATTCTTAATCATTAATTAATATTCTAATTTATAATCCTTAATTACAAATTAATTATTCTAATTAATTAATCTTAATCATTAATTAATTAGTTTAAACCTTTAATTACCTATTTAATTTAATGACTCCTATATCATTAGACCTTAATTACTTTAAATTAAAGTATTAACCTTATATCTATTTTAATTATCATTAATAAAAGCTTTGAAACATTTTACTTTTAAATTTTTCCTTTAATACATTTCAAATTAAAGATCTCAAAATAATTACAAATTTAAACTTAACATCATTTAAACAAGTTTAAAAACATTTTTATATCAAATGTTAAAGAACATCTATTATTAACAAAGAACTAGTTATCAACAAAAATTGTTTTTCATAAAACTTGATTTATTTTAAAAGTTAAAACTGTTTTTAACTCAATTCTTCAGACCCGAGACAAATCATCAATTACCCGAGCTAAACAACCCAATACCCGAGACCACACTCGAGTAACTCACGATCCTCCACCGCTTCGAGAAAACCCACGAAAAACTCGAGCTCGACCCAACATTCTTCTTCTTCCCCAATCTATCGAACAACAACAGATACATACATACACATGTGTACGTGTACACCTGAACTGGCCATCTCCGACCAACCTCACCACCCTCAACGTATCTACGACGACCTTATCGAGCAACTCTAACACCCAGATCGACAAATATGCCAGAGAATCAAAATCGAGCAATGAGCAACTTCCTGGAACCCAACATCTCGACCAAAAACGCCTCGCTCCGACGATCTCGTTCAAGATCATCCACGCCATTCCGAATGAAGCTTCATCACCATCCCACGCATCGATTCCCCCCGTCGCGATCACCTCCGATCCCCCATGGCCATCGCGAAAGCTTCGAGAACATCATCGTTCCCAACTGCCCTGGAACCCTAGATCATCAAATTCCGCCCACCACGTTCCATAATAAAATACAATCGTAATTTTCTCGTGATCGTCCATCCTCCAGCCAACTTCGACCATGACCTCGATGACGTTCATCGTACCAATCGCCAGAAACCACCCAAAACATGCTTCCCATTCAACTCGCCGGATCTCAACATCCATCACATTAAAAATCTTGATATTTATCTCAAAAATCCTAACTTTTACTAATAAATTAGATTTCAATATTTAAACTTGAAATTAAAATGGTTGATTTTCTTTATATAATACATTTTGCTGTAATTTCCAAATTCACAACGAGACACTAACTAATTTCATTTTTAATTAAAAAAAATAAGGTTTAATTAATCCAAACATAAGTCCTATAAACATCCTAATCTATATTGATTCATAAGAAGAGGAATTGATTTCTTTGATTAAATTTTTGGTCTGTAAACCAAGAACAGATGTATCTATATATATATATACAGGCATGCAGATGATCTTTCAGTGATTCAACTATATTTCCAAACAATATACATCTATACATCCATACAATCACATTCCTGCCATTACTTATCACATACATAAGTAAATACTGACGAATTTATCTTAACAGTTTAAAGCTTACTTACTAAAAATGATGAACAGAGAAACAATATCTACACATGCATAAATATTTCCATAGTTTCATCTTTATATATATATGCAATCATTCACATCCAACACATTTAATATTTTAAACTATATTACTGCTACATTTACCACTAACAACAATTTTTAGGATCATGTTAAAAAAACTGTGAACAGGGAAATTACAAATATCAACCATGCATACAAAATGTTATTCACAGGAAACAAAACAGAGAAGTACAGGCAACAACATATCAAACCATACATGCATTTAAAACCATACATATTACAGAGAATCCAACATTCCAAACATGATTATCACAAGAAAATCAAACAACTATATTTACTTAAGTTAGTTAAGATAAAAGTTGTTACTCACCTGTTCAAATATGAAACAGAGGCAGGCTTTTAAATTTTGCAAAGCTTTTGAAATTTTTAAACTTGAATGCTCTTAGCTTCTTTGAATCTACATGCATGCTTGTTTTCCAGTTTTGAGAAGAATGAATGCAGACAGTTTAGAACTGAGTTGTTTCCAGACTTGAGAAGAATGCAGGTAGACTTTAAAATGATTCCAGATTGAAAAAATGAAGATGTTTGCAGGCCTTAGTTTTTGATTTGGGAACTTGATTACAGATTGGAGAAAAATGCAGTGGCTTTGTTTTGATTTTTGGATTGAGGAATGGTTACATATCTTTGATTTGGTTTGAGGTATTTAATTTCTAGTTTGAGGCATTTGATTCTCTGATTTGTTTCAGATTGGAATTAGAGGAAAGATCTGAATTCTCTTGGTTTTGAAAAAGAAATTAGAAAGAATGAATTGAAGAAATGCAAATGTTTTATATAAGTAAATTTATAATTTTATAAAAATAAAAGAAAAAGAAAAATAAAGACACTTGTCATTTGAGTTCATCATTTAATTACACTTGTTTTACAAAGCTTTAGATAAATGACACATGTCCTTTAAGTAATTACTCATAATTCTTTTTATTTTAAAAGTAAATGAAAAGCCCTTTTTTATTTATTTAAACTTAAGTAAAATATATCTTAACCAATTAAAAGATTTATCTAAAGTATATTTAAAACTAAAATGTTATTTATTTAAATAACTTTAAAAAGTTCAGATTAAACTAAATCTAAATTTCCAATTTGCCCAAAGCTTCTATTTAAAATATATACAAATAAATATATATATATATTCAAATAGAAATTATCTTATTAACTTTTAAAAGATAAAATTACAAATAAATACTAATTTAATCAGATTATTAAATTAAATTCAAATCTTATTATCAAAGATTATCCATATCAATTTAATTATTTAACAGATTATTAAATTGATATTGTTAAAATTTCCGGGATATTACATTCCTCCCCCCTTAAAATAATTTCGTCCCCGAAATTTAAACAAAGGTAATTTAATAATATTATTAAAGATTTTAATTTAAAACACAAGCATATACTATCATCCCTATGCTAGCAACCATAGCAACCAAATCATTCAATCAAACAATTCAACTATCTAGACTAAATTCTAGATAAAATTCCTCGAGTTTCCCCAAGTATATATATATACCGGGATACTCGCTCTACAAACAATCTAAACAACTAAGCTATAGATCTCCTACTCATCTAGATCTACAGAACTAAACAGAATATCAGACTACAGACGAGTCTGACTCAACTACCAAACTTCCCAAAACTGCAGATTCTAAAACCAGAGATAGATCAAATACGTATTCTCTTAGAGATACGTAAAACTCAATGAATTCAAGTCATCCAAACTGACAATTCAACCAAGTAGACCAATTACTTATCCAAATCAGAACACAGACGAGATCCAAACATAACTCAGTAGATTCCAAACTTACTTCTCCCATCCAGAGATACACTCCAAACTGCTTTCGCTGCTCAACTCTGATCTGAGGTAGAACACAAGCACAGACTGGACAACTCATTCCAGAAATAAGGTTCACTGATCCATAAAGAAAACTCGGATACTTCAGCAAAACTTGAGCTGCTTCGCCAACTCCATTTCTAGGAAAACATCCTTCCACTAGCTGAATCACCGGTATCACTCCTGGAATCCAGTCGATAAGAAAACTCAACCTTCAGATGCGGACAACTCCTGACTTCTCTGAAGACATCCAGAAAATTCTGACAACCCAAGAGAACACTCAGCAATCGCAAGTCACTTTTGCGATCAACCCATCCTAATTCCAAACAGACCGTTCTCTCTTTACCAATCAGAACAGCTTACACTTATTTATCCAATTTATCGAAGAAATGGATCCACTCTGCTGCTTCTGAACTTCACTTCCAGAAAAACTGCTCATCCAGAAAACTTCCTGCCATCACAGAATACTCCGAGCTGCACTGCTGACACTGATGCTCTTATCCAAAGCTCTTCGAGAAACTCGGACTCCAAACCAAAGCAGAAACACCATGCTGAACTCAGCCACAATACCAAAGCATACACACTTCCTTAATCTTGTTCCAAAGAAAACATCTTCAGGAACATCCATCGTCACTGTATCTCATCATACAGCTACTATTACTTGAGGTATCAAGGTACCATTACTCACTTCTGCCTCATCGACAGATCCAACTCTACTCATCCACACTTCAAAGATAAACTCCGAACCATTACAGTTTCCTTCGGAGATCGATGAAATCCTTCACCAACTGTAAAGTTCACTCGAGACGGTATTAGGTTTACAGTCTCGACAGATACTCTTTCAACCTCAACACTCAGACTCCTAATCCTAGATGATAAATTATTATCATCTCAACCAATCATTACAAATACCATATACATTTAAAATGATACTTTTTTATATAGAAATTATATCTGGGTAATATTATTTCATTTACCTCTTTAAAACAATATTGTGTCCGTTGGCCTGGTTCAAGTGTTTAGAGATCCCTATCAATAACGTTAGCTACTCGTATTGACCAGAATCCATATACCACCCAACCGATCAATTAACACAATATAAAACCATTTTTATATAACTAACAATTACGCGCTCTCAAGATAGACACCACTTCAGAGCCTAGGTATTCACTCAACCTACTGCTCTGATACCATTGTAACGACCACGACTTTCTCTCCACAGAAAGTCGCATCGTTAATAAGAAAGAAAGGGGTGAGAAATAGAAAAGAAGAGAAAGAGAAAGAGAAAGAGAAAGAAAACAACACAAATACTCACAGCGGAAACGGAACAAAATATAATATATCATATAACTATTACATAGTATCATATACATCTATCAGAGTTACACAGATTACACATCATATACTAGACAATTATAAACATCTGTCTAGTTATTACAACTCAATACAAAACAAAGATCTAAACAAGATCAACACAGCGGAAACTACTATCTATATCTACAATGCTGAAGCCTCCTGCTCCATTGCTCCTCCACAATTCGTCAAGACTAACCTGAATCCCTTGGCTACTCGTAAAAATTTGAGTACCCAAGAGTTTATAAAACAGAAATAAACAACTTGGGTCAGACATGGGTCTGGTGTGAGTAACAGGTTAAACTTGCTTAACTTCAAAACCTTTTGAAAGAAAAGGTATCACGTAAGACTTCCCACACATAAACATGGGTAAGTTTTTACCTTACGCTAACCAAAACATTTGATAGGAAATTCGATTGTATTATAATAGGGTCTAGGGTTTTCAAATAAATATGAAATAGCTGAAATTTTTACATTATTAAATTCCAGCATACTAGCCACAAAGTGGGTTATACAATCAAGTCCGTTGGCACTTATTGGAAATTGGATTCCATACAATGGCAGGGCTACCGGGGTACCGCCCGTCACAGTACGTGGCCTAGATCACCGTACCGAGGATCACTCCCAATCCCCTGCAACACAAGGTCGGAACATCCCTTACTGGATAATTCCCGCACAAGATACCTCACGGTTGGGATCAGCAACCGCACCACTAAGTCGAAAATAGAAAGGGACATCTAGACAGAGGTAACCTTGTCCTACTTGGGTGCTACCCACTAACCTTGCTGCACCTCCCCTGTTTTAGCCATTCCCGATTTGTGAGGCTTGAGGTCACGATTACCTTAGAAAAGAACACATCACTTAGAATGCTCATCGTCCACCTGACGATGTTCTGAAAGCATTCAATCCATACAAGTTCGTTCCGGGTTCGAACAAAACCGAAGGCATTATCTCGTTACACTCGTTTTGGAATCACCCTCAGAGTTAACGACAATAACCCTTGCACTCTGAATCTTCATCTTCACTTGATTCACGACCTATCGTTAATTTGGATCGATGTGGTATTCGGGTCTCCAGACCTGGAAATCCGGTATACGGAAACCCGATCCCGGTCTCATCGAAATCCAAAGCGTATCTTTTAAGGCCAAGTTGTTTTTAAAGGTTAAAACAATTTCAATTCATTATCTTTATACACAAAGAAAGATGATTCACAATAGATAATCAACATTATCAGATAATCCATATTATCATCACAATTCAACTAACATCCATATCATACAGCATATATCTCATCAGAGATATCAATCAATGCAAAGCATTCAGTATTATCATCCATCCATAAGTAATGATTTATATCATCTCTAATTAATTTAAAGTGAATTAAATTAATTACTTCATTTTATAAATCCTTCTTACTTAACCATTAATTAATTACAAATTAATTAATTATCCTCTAATTACCTTTTTCAATTAATCATCTTTGATTAATTATCTTTTAATTACCTTCAAGTAATTTATCCTTAATTAATTACTCAAATTAATTATCCTTAACCACTTATTGTAATTAACCTTTAATTACATCATTAATTAATTAACTAAAATTAATTAAGTTAATCAATTATAATTAATTACATTAATCCTTAATTAATTACATTGATTAATTACTTCATTTATTAATTATTACTTAATTAATCAATTCTTAATTACATCATTATTTATATTAATTAATGATCCTTAATTACAAATTAATTATTAATTACTTAATTAAATTAATTACATTAAGTAATTAACTTTTAATTAAACAACATTTATTAATCACCTTGATTAATCTTCAATCAGTAATTAATTACCCTTAATTACTTTCATTAACTAAATTAATTACTCCTTAATTAATTCTTTAATTAATCCCTTGATTAATTTTTTTTTTCCAAAGTAATTAACTCAAATTACTTCTATTAATAAAATCATTTATTCAACTAATTACTTCCAGTAATTATCTTATTATTTACTTCCTTAAATAATCATACTTTAATAATTACATTAAATAATTATTATCAATTCATCTCTTGATTATCCTAAATTAATTAAACTTAATTAATTAATTTAACTACATCAAATTAACTTCAATTAATTACAATAAGTAATTAATTCTTAATTACTTCCAATAAGTAATTACATTTAAATAAATTCTATAATTGATTATCTTTAAATTAATTAATCTAATTAACTATTAAATTAATCTTATTAATTTATTATTTAATAACCCATAGTTAATGACTTCATTAACTATTATTTAATTACTTTCCTTAATTAATTAACTTATATTAATTATTATTAATTCTAAATTAATAAATCTTAATAACCAATTAATTAATCTAATTTATTTAATTAATTAAGTGTTAACCATAACTTAATTAATATTTAATTACTTTATTAATTAATTCTTAATCATTAATTAATATTCTAATTTATAATCCTTAATTACAAATTAATTATTCTAATTAATTAATCTTAATCATTAATTAAATAGTTTAAACCTTTAATTACCTATTTAATTTAATGACTCCTATATCATTAGACCTTAATTACTTTAAATTAAAGTATTAACCTTATATCTATTTTAATTATCATTAATAAAAGCTTTGAAACATTTTACTTTTAAATTTTTCCTTTAATACATTTCAAATTAAAGATCTCAAAATAATTACAAATTTAAACTTAACATCATTTAAACAAGTTTAAAAACATTTTTATATCAAATGTTAAAGAACATCTATTATTAACAAAGAACTAGTTATCAACAAAAATTGTTTTTCATAAAACTTGATTTATTTTAAAAGTTAAAACTGTTTTTAACTCAATTCTTCAGACCCGAGACAAATCATCAATTACCCGAGCTAAACAACCCAATACCCGAGACCACACTCGAGTAACTCACGATCCTCCACCGCTTCAAGAAAACCAACGAAAAACTCGAGCTCGACCCAACATTCTTCTTCTTCCCCAATCTATCGAACAACAACAGATACATACATACACGTGTGTACGTGTACACCTGAACTGGCCATCTCCGACCAACCTCACCACCCTCAACGTATCTACGACGACCTTATCGAGCAACTCTAACACCCAGATCGACAAATATGCCAGAGAATCAAAATCGAGCAATGAGCAACTTCCTGGAACCCAACATCTCGACCAAAAACGCCTCGCTCCGACGATCTCGTTCAAGATCATCCACGCCATTCCGAATGAAGCTTCATCACCATCCCACGCATCGATTCCCCCCGTCGCGATCACCTCCGATCCCCCATGGCCATCGCGAAAGCTTCGAGAACATCATCGTTCCCAACTGCCCTGGAACCCTAGATCATCAAATTCCGCCCACCACGTTCCATAATAAAATACAATCGTAATTTTCTCGTGATCGTCCATCCTCCAGCCAACTTCGACCATTACCTCGATGACGTTCATCGTACCAATCGCCAGAAACCACCCAAAACATGCTTCCCGTTCAACTCGCCGGATCTCAACATCCATCACATTAAAAATCTTGATATTTATCTCAAAAATCCTAACTTTTACTAATAAATTAGATTTCAATATTTAAACTTGAAATTAAAATGGTTGATTTTCTTTATATAATACATTTTGCTGTAATTTCCAAATTCACAACGAGACACTAACTAATTTCATTTTTAATTAAAAAAAATAAGGTTTAATTAATCCAAACATAAGTCCTATAAACATCCTAATCTATATTGATTCATAAGAAGAGGAATTGATTTCTTTGATTAAATTTTTGGTCTGTAAACCAAGAACAGATGTATCTATATATATATACAGGCATGCAGATGATCTTTCAGTGATTCAACTATATTTCCAAACAATATACATCTATACATCCATACAATCACATTCCTGCCATTACTTATCACATACATAAGTAAATACTGACGAATTTATCTTAACAGTTTAAAGCTTACTTACTAAAAATGATGAACAGAGAAACGATATCTACACATGCATAAATATTTCCACAGTTTCATCTTTATATATATATGCAATCATTCACATCCAACACATTTAATATTTTAAACTATATTACTGCTACATTTACCACTAACAACAATTTTTAGGATCATGTTAAAAAAACTGTGAACAGGGAAATTACAAATATCAACCATGCATACAAAATGTTATTCACAGGAAACAAAACAGAGAAGTACAGGCAACAACATATCAAACCATACATGCATTTAAAACCATACATATTACAGAGAATCCAACATTCCAAACATGATTATCACAAGAAAATCAAACAACTATATTTACTTAAGTTAGTTAAGATAAAAGTTGTTACTCACCTGTTCAAATATGAAACAGAGGCAGGCTTTTAAATTTTGCAAAGCTTTTGAAATTTTTAAACTTGAATGCCCTTAGCTTCTTTGAATCTACATGCATGCTTGTTTTCCAGTTTTGAGAAGAATGAATGCAGACAGTTTTGAACTGAGTTGTTTCCAGACTTGAGAAGAATGCAGGTAGACTTTAAAATGATTCCAGATTGAAAAAATGAAGATGTTTGCAAGCCTTAGTTTTTGATTTGGGAACTTGATTACAGATTGGAGAAAAATGCAGTGGCTTTGTTTTGATTTTTGGATTGAGGAATGGTTACATATCTTTGATTTGGTTTGAGGTATTTAATTTCTAGTTTGAGGCATTTGATTCTCTGATTTGTTTCAGATTGGAATTAGAGGAAAGATCTGAATTCTCTTGGTTTTGAAAAAGAAATTAGAAAGAATGAATTGAAGAAATGCAAATGTTTTATATAAGTAAATTTATAATTTTATAAAAATAAAAGAAAAAGAAAAATAAAGACACTTGTCATTTGAGTTCATCATTTAATTACACTTGTTTTACAAAGCTTTAGATAAATGACACATGTCCTTTAAGTAATTACTCATAATTCTTTTTATTTTAAAAGTAAATGAAAAGCCCTTTTTTATTTATTTAAACTTAAGTAAAATATATCTTAACCAATTAAAAGATTTATCTAAAGTATATTTAAAACTAAAATGTTATTTATTTAAATAACTTTAAAAAGTTCAGATTAAACTAAATCTAAATTTCCAATTTGCCCAAAGCTTCTATTTAAAATATATACAAATAAATATATATATATATATATTCAAATAGAAATTATCTTATTAACTTTTAAAAGATAAAATTACAAATAAATACTAATTTAATCAGATTATTAAATTAAATTCAAATCTTATTATCAAAGATTATCCATATCAATTTAATTATTTAACAGATTATTAAATTGATATTGTTAAAATTTCCGGGATATTACACGTAGCCTCCCGATCTGGAGGTATGCAGGTACTGTATAGACTATTGGCACTATTATGTGTTAAGGTGGAAAATGTAAAGCCTTAACGCTATTTAAAAGTAAGCTTATTTTACTACTAGACATTATTATAATAGCGAATATTACTACATAGTAAATAGTTTAACGGATCCTTAGAGGATGGGCGGTCCCAAGCATCCTTTAAGTTACTTGTACTTTTCTATTACAGTTTACTTGAGTTGGTTTACATTGTATAAGTATGTATGTCCTGACTCGAGTGTTTTGTGTTTTACTTTACGCTCGGGTCAGACTGAGTTGTACCAATATTCGAGACTCACCTTTGGAGTTGGAGCTTCGCTGGGATCCATCCATTGATTTTGCTTTCTGTCATTCAGTTGATTCCAGTGATGTATTCAGATCTGGTATTGGACTATTGTATTGAGACATCTTTGTATTCATAAATTCTGCTGTAATCTTGTTTAACTCTGTTATATATATAGTAGCTTCATGAACTACTATTTCTTTGTTTCCACTGCATTGTTATATTACTCCGTGTCTGTGATCTGTGATTTATTTACTGTATATTATGAGTTTTGCCAAATTTATATTTACAATCTATTATTTTGAATTATTCAAGTCCGACATGTATGGATTTATTGTCGATTTGAATGGTCCAAAATAGTGGGTCGTTACATTTGGTATCATAGCTTTGGCTCTAGGCAAAGCTTAGAATATAAGTTAAATTTATTTACAGAATCACTTTCGTTCGAGCTTGAATTCCTTCCTTTCGTGTCGATTTCTTTGAATTTTGGAACGTTACCTGCGGTTCCAAATCCATTCTTGTCTCTCCCTATTTGTCTTCTTTTGAGTCTGGAGTATCCCATAACTCCACTCCGAATGATCTTTATAATGAATAGGCGGTCTCGCCAATCTTCGAATGATTGTAAAGGGGTGAAACTCCTTTACAAAAAGCATTGATTCACCGAAGATTTCTCCATCCTCGGTTTACAATGCTATCTATCTCTTGTTATTCCGAATTCTATCTCTTGAGATCGAATGTAGATTTACCCCAGAAAATTCACATCGATCTTATTCTTTAAGTCACGGTTGACCCGGTTAAGGTTGGTCGTGATTTATATAAGCTTATCCATCTTCCTATTCTGTTATTTAATCATCTTATCTTTTGTTTCCAACTTATCTTCAAATCCGAATTCTCTTTGGTTTGAGTCAATAAAATTTGAATCCCTATCCTTATTTTGAAAAATTATTTCTGTATTTGTAAACTAATATTTAAATGTTTTAATATATATTGTGTTGTTTGAGTTATTGATGTTGATTTGGGTTTCCGATCGATTCGTCTGATCAACGCTATCGATAGGATCTCCAAAACACTTGAACAGAGCAAACTGACACCATATTGTTTTCAAACTTGGTAAATGAGAAATTTTGTATAATCATATTATGTATATGTATAAGTTTATGAATTTTTATAATTAATTGAATTGGATGTTAAGAAATAATATTTGACTTTGTATATATCTTGTAACCATTGGCTTTTGTTCTATATATAATAACTGAACTATAAAACATGGTTATAAATTAATTTGGAAATTTAAATGAATTTAAAACAAGAATTGAGAATTTAATTTCCGAAGATTTCAAACTTTGGGTTTTAAAGTTTTAAAAGGATATATTATATAAAGTATTTTTGAATAGAAATTATTTCCAAAGAATTTTAAATGTTTAAATCAGTGCTCCTTTCTTTGTCACTGGAAAATAATTTCGATGATGACTGCAACATCATCGACGTTCATTTTCGTGTTTCGAAGTGAAGAGACCATTCTGTAGCCTTGCTATAGTTTTATTTTGGAAAATTTAATTGATTTTAATTTCTAAAATATGACTTGATTTATAATATATATATTGATATATGATTTAAAATTTGATTTGATGTATATTATGTATATATATTTGTTTGTCTCTTAATTGTCTGAAGTTAATCGGAAATTCAATTCTTAAATTTTATCTTAAAAGATGATTTCAATTATAAAATGAAGCCAAAATTTTTGGATAAATATTTAATCTTGAAATAATTGAACTAGAAAGTTTTATTTGTATAATATTCTATTGCATTCCAATATAACTTACCTTAATTATTTAGAAGTTAACAATGTAATTGAATAATGTACAATATAAAAGGGATTTTTATAAATAAAATTTGAGTGGTTATAATAAATGTTATACGCTTAAATTTTAGTTATAAAGAGATTTATAGAGGTAAATAGAATAATAAGTTAATTGAATAAATTACAATATAAAATGGTGTTAAAGGAATTATAAACAAATTTGAGTAGTTATAATAAGTGTAAATATACTTAATATATATGATTAGATATATTAAGTGGAATAAATTTAATAATAATATGGAATAAAGAAGAATGAAAATTTATTGAATAAATTATGAGTATAATAAATGATTTTCAAATTCAGGACTTTGGAAAATTGTTAATTTAAGATAATTGTATGATGAGATAATGAGATTAAAAATAGTTAAGATTTATTTAACTTAAGAAAAAAATCAAATGGATAAAATCAATTATTAATTTAAGTTGAAATTTCCATGGTTTTAAATTTTATTATCTTCTTTGCTTTCCAATCTCTTTTCTTTTAGGTTGTTTCTATTCTTTTCCCTTCATTTTCCTTTTCGGGGATGAAAAGTTTTGAGTGGGGGAGAGTGTAACGACCCGTACATTTTTAATAATTAAAGTTGTCAATTTAATAAGATTTTGGTAAATAAATTTGGAAGAAATAAAAAAAACTTTGTAATTTAATAATGAAATGAATGCCAAGATGAAACGTAACAATGTATTTAAAAACTAATTATTAACAATTGAAATGAAATTACAATTTATTGAAGTAATGTAAATTGTTATACTTAGCTATAAATTTATGTAAGAAAACAAATGCAAACATTAAAATTTATAAATGATTTAGTATGAAATAAATGACCATTGAATAAAGATTAGGTATATAAGAATGGTAACATATGTTTGTGAACAATGAATTCAAAAGTGTGATTAAAAGTTATAGTAACGGTTGTAAGTTACCATTTAATTGGTCTATTAATCTAGTTGTAAATGTTACATTTGGGTATAAAACTGAATATAAGTGAATAAATGTAAGTGTTGTATGGATACATGAATTAGTATATAGTTTATGGTAATTGGATGAATTAAACATTTTGTAAGCAATTATGATAATTAGTGGAAATAATAAACTGGAGTGTAATATAAAGATAATGATAACATTTATTGCAAGTTACATTTTATTTAAGTTGCTAAATTTAAAGTTGGAAATCAATTACTTTTAAGTGTAAGTAAAGGTTCATTAATACGAGATAAGACAGTAATGGTAAAAGTTGTGAATGTAATGAAATAAATGGAAATGTATATTTTATTCATAGATAAAAATAAAGGAATGAAATCAAGTTGAATAAATTGATTAAGGTTTTAATTATAATAAAAGTAAGTTTGGAATTTGTTTGTAATTCATTTTCCAAATACAATAAAATAAACAATTTCTGTAAATTTTATATTTTGGTCAAATTTGGTCAAATTTTGAATTTCAGTTTAAATTTTCAAATTTGAATTTTAAATTCTAATCTTTTATTTCAAGCTGTATATAATTCTAATATCTGTTATGCTTTTCGTTTCATTAAATTCTGATTCATACTTTGTAAATTGGATAACACACAGCGCTTTAAAAACAATTAATTTCTGCATTTATTTTATATGTTTGTATATCCATCTCCTTATTTTATTTTTCTATTATGTTGTATAAACTTTATTTTTATTTATTGAAGGTTTCTGTTGTATATATCTTTTATTTAATGGCTAGGAAACAAATCAATTAGACGTATGATTACTTTGTTTTAATTTGGCATAGGTTACATTTGCTTTATTGCTTGCCTTTATTTGCTCGGCCTATTTATTTCCAACCATAGCCGTTCACCATTGTTTAGACGTGTATTACTCCCATCAAATCATGTACAAATCTTCCCAAATATCTTTTCCTCATTTTCCTCTTCTGATTGAAGACTTTACATACGTTTTCTTTTATTAAATAGGAAATAAAGCCTTCATTCACTAGCCTCTTTATCTCTTGCCATTCTCTTAGCCATTTCTTTTTTTATTTTCCTTTCTTAGCCGTGTATTACTTTTCCAAAGTCGTACAAAACTTCTCACTTTTTCCTCATTCTTCATTTGCGTACAAAGAAAACAAATATCACAAGTCATGGCTTCTTCTTCCTCTTCTTTCTCTTTTTCTTTTTTCTCTTTTCTTTCTTTGTTTCTTCATGTTGCTCGGCCTCACCTCAAAGCCGACCCCATCACCATCTCCACCCTATGACCGACCACCATCATCACTCCTCCTCACCACCATCCATAGCCGTGACCACCATGAAGAGTCCATCACCAAACTTGTTGAAAACCTAGCCATACTCCTATTTTCCTTCACCTCCTCTTCATGTACTTCGGCCACAACAAATTCCACCACCTATTTGCTTTGTCATGACCTTTAGCCATCATAGCCGTGCCTATGTGTGGTGTGGTCAAGCCCACTTGACCATGGCCTAGCCACTTGATTGATTTAAAGCAATGTTATGTCACTTTGATTCATTCTTTTCATTATTTTTATCTATAAATCTTTGTGTTGATTTTTACTCTTATAATTTTGTAAGTTGTTTGTATACAAGATTGGATCTTGACTCCCATCACAAAAAAATCTTGTTCGTGCCTAGTCGTGCTTTCGGAATTTGTTTTGTGTCTCTTGTTTGTTATCTCCAGCTTTAAAAAGGTGAGTTTTATCTCTCTAGACATATGTACTTATATTATTGTGAAATGATGAAAAGTGAATCTGTATAAATTGATATGTTATTCATACATGCATGTGATATATTATTTGATGTTAAATGCTGTTTATATACCTTTTACATTACCTGATATGTTATTATATGTTCTACTATTCATTTTATTTTCTGTATCTCACACTGCAAGTTCCCTATCACTATGGGTTGAAATGATACATACCCGAACGGACATTAGAATAAGGAAAAATCATTATGGGCTGAAATGATAGGGTTGAGTGATTTTATTGTAATTTATTTGACTTGGGATTGCGTGTTTGAAATGATTGAACTCGGATTTTTCTTTTTAAATTACGGATTGAATGATACATATCCGTATCACTTGACTTAGGTTAGAAAATATTATACAGGCCCATGGTTATATTTTTAAACAATATTTTTCTAAAAATTATTAAGTATTTTGAATGTTTTAAATATATGAAATTTGAGCTAAAGGATTTGATTTAAATGACTTAATATGGAAGTTTTAAATCTAACCTAGTAATTGTTATGAATTTTTACTTTATGAAACGGACATGTTTGTGTAATAAATAATGTATTTTGAATTGATAAAATGGAATATAGTTTTAATTGGACATTTTGTAAACAAAAATGTATCTAACTAGAAAATCATAGTTAATTGATGTCTAAACGAATAGATCTAAAAGAAAAAGATTTGATTGTTATATTAACTATGATAAAATATTCTTTTGTGAAGTGTTATGTTTTGTAAAATAAATAGTTATGATTTTTAATGGAAAAATGTAACTTTAATTATGACTTAACTTGGAAATTTGGTTTTAAATGAAAACTTTTAAGTTAAGTAAATAAAGGGAAATTAAAATTTTATTTGGGAAATGGGTATTTTAAAATAAAGTATTAAGTTAATTGTTAAAGTAAAGGTGAGAAAATAATTTACTTTTGACTTAATGAATGAATTATTGTTTAAATTGGATATTTACTTATTAAGTGTTATTCTATTGAATCATAAGTTAAGATATCCGAATGAATATTTTTGAAGCGGAAAATATGATTTTTATAAGTTAAAATGGCCAAATTTTAAGTTTTAATATTTCTGAATTTTTTTTAAAATTAAGCTGGAATTAATATTGGTAGCACCTCAGAAATGCTATGGTCTTAAGACAACATTTGTTAAGTGCTGTCATTTCTGGAAATAGACTAAGTTCTGAAATAACAAAGAGCTACTGCAGCACTTTGTAGCTGCTGTTATTGCTGAAACTAAACTATAATTTGGAATAACCAGAGAGCTACTGCAGCACTTTGTAAGTGCTGCTGCTGCTGTTCTTAAACTAAACTGTTTTGAAAGTCTAATACCTACTGTAGCACTTTATAAGTGTTGCGGTTTCTGAATTTGACAATGTTTTGAAATATTACTATATCTACCGTAACATTTTATAAGTGTCGTTGTCACTGAAATTTACAATGTTTTTGGAAATTCTATAGTTGAATGAATGAACTTAGAAATGCTACAACTTTGAAATGAATAATATTTGACATTGAATTTAAATGGTTTAAATGAATATTAACTTAAAGGGGTGTTATGACTTTCTAAGTATTATGATTTTCAAAGAATAACATTTCTAAATTGTTATGATTTCAAAATATTATGGTTTCAAAGTGTTGGGTTTCAGAGTTGTTATAACCTTGAAAGGTACTATGATTTTGGAAATGAATTTATTTGAAATAGTATTTAAATAAGAATTGTTTTGAATATATTGATGTGCAATTTAAGATTTAAGAATATGGCTTTATAAAGTGGTTTTGGTTTAAGATGATAAAAAAAGGAATATTTCAAGTTAAATAAATTGAAAGAAATATTCAGTGATTGGAAATTTGGGTTTGTTCAAATGATATTTTGGTTTTGGAGTATAAACTAATTTTGAATATGATATTTTGGTTTTGAAGTATAAACTAGTTTTGAAATGGATATGATATTTTGGTTTAGAAGTATAAACTAGTTTGAAATGGATATGATATTTGGTTTGAAGTATAAATTATGTTGATATAAATATCCATGGGTTATAATAACGATTGGTTGGCAAAGAGATCGGGATCAGATATGGGCATACTCTCTGTCGATACCGAAAACCACTTTGACAACCGTGTACGCGGTGGAGATTCCAACATGAAGTATGATGGTGGCGACGATCCTATTGAGGTATGAACATGGACCCGACTCCCGTGAGTTGGCATAAGGTGGCTAAAATAGGAGCGATCTCGGGCCAATGAGGTAGCACCTCTGATCGGACACATTTCTTCGATACCATTCTATTACTTTGTGATTTATTTGGTGGCCATCCTTCGATTTTTGATTTGGGAGTGTGTTCCGAGGTGGGCGGTAGTGGCTGCTATGCATTTCCACCAGCCCGTGTGCGTAATTGGTATATCTACCCTGGCATTACCTCGTTGTGCCGTGTCACCTACCATATCGAGCTTTACTACGAGTTTCTATTTGTGTCGTACCTATGGAGTATCTTCTCGTAGCCTCCCGATCTGGAGGTATGCAAGTACTGTATAGACTATTGGCACTATTATGTGTTAAGGTGGAAAATGTAAAGCCTTAACGCTATTTAAAAGTAAGCTTATTTTACTACTAGACATTATTATAATAGCGAATATTACTACATAGTAAATAGTTTAACGGATCCTTAGAGGATGGGCGGTCCCAAGCATCCTTTAAGTTACTTGTACTTTTCTATTACAGTTCACTTGAGTTGGTTTACATTGTATAAGTATGTATGTCCTGACTCGAGTGTTTTGTGTTTTGCTTTACGCTCGGGTCAGACTGAGTTGTACCAGTATTGGAGACTCACCTTTGGAGTTGGAGCTTCGCTTGGATCCATCCATTGATTCTACTTTCCGTCATTCAGTTGATTCCAGTGATGTATTCAGATCTGGTATTGGACTATTGTATTGAGACATCTTTGTATTCATAAATTCTGCTGTAATCTTGTTTAACTCTGTTATATATATAGTAGCTTCATGAACTACTATTTCTTTGCTTCCACTGCATTGTTATATTACTCCGTGTTTGTGATCTGTGATTTATTTACTGTATATTCTGAGTTTTGCCAAATTTATATTTACAATCTATTGTTTTGAATTATTCAAGTCCGACATGTGTGGATTTATTGTCGATTTGAATGGTCCAAAATAGTGGGTCGTTACAGAGATGTTGTTTCTCTTCTTAAGATATAAAACAAAAATTTATTGTATCTTTTAGTTTCATTGTTACTCGAGTTGTAATCTTTTATTACAGTAATAAAGAGATTGTTCATTCTGGTATTAAATTCATTCTTTTTCCTTTGTATTTAAATAGGAATTACAGTTATCCATAGCGCGTCACTCTTTAGATTCAGCATCTCGCTTTATCGATCTTAAGGATAAGCTGCTAGCGGATCTTGGAAAGTTGGTCAAAGAATCTTAACCTTGGGGTAAACAGTTTATACTGCTTATATTTCTATTCTCGTACATAGGGGATGAGATTTAATCTTCTTGTTGCAAATTTATAAGCAGTTTGCTTTTACTCATCTAACTATCTAGCTTAATTCATTAACCCTAATGATAAATAAAAAAGAAAATATCCATTGAATATAATATATTAAATTTGTTTATTCTATTTCTAGTTCTATAAAAGAGGGAAAATAATAATGTTCTACCGAATCACATGTAGAGAAATTTATAACGCACATAGAGTTAATGGTATTTCATAACTGATAGATTAAGCAGCAGCCCGTAGACCACCTAAAAAAGAATATTTATTATTCGACCCATATCCTGACATAAGAAGTCCAATAGGGGTAATACTTGAAATGGAGATCCATAGAAAACGCCTATACTAAGATCGGCCAAAATAATGTGATATCCAAAAGGAATTGCTAAATAACTTAGTAGAATAGATGTGACCTCTATAAACGGTCCCATGCTGAACAAACGAATATATCCTCTAAATGGGAGGAGATCTTCTTTGAAAACTAATTTGGTTCCATCTGCTATAGCTTGAAGAATTCCCAATGGACCGGCATATTCAGGCCCAATGCATTGTTGTATTGCTACAGATATTTCTCTTTCTAACCACACAATTACTAGTACCCCTATTGTTATGCCCAATATAAGGGTGAAAATAAGAACAAAGATCCATATTAGTCCATAGACTTCTTTTAAAGATTCCAATCTAGAAAAAAAATTTATAGCTTGTATTTCTGCTTCTGTCATATAAATAATCATTTCAACGATCAAATTCTCCCATAATGATATCTACACTACCTAATATCGTCATGATATCTACCAACTTCATTCTTTTAACTAGTTGAGGGAGAATTTGTAAATTGATAAAACCAAGTGGACGAATTTTCCATCTCCAAGGGAAAACACTACTATCTCCTATCAAATAAATTCCTAATTCTATTTTTGGGGCTTCTACTCTCACATAAAGTTCTTACTTCGACAATTCAAAATTGGGCGAAAGTTTTTTAGTAATGAATCTATATTCAAAATTATTCCATTCAGAATTTTTGCTTTATCAAAAGGTCGGACTTAAACCGATTTCTTGAAGATACTTTACTTGCTCGTTTTCATGGCAATACCGAAGCGTTAAGATGGCATGAGAGATTCTTACTTCAGAAAACAATTGTTAGAAATCTTAAGGATCAAATTGCTAGTTTAGAAGCTGATGTCAATTGCAAAAATGAAACAATTTTCGCTTTGAAGCATCAAATTAAGTCGAATCCTTCAATTGACTTCGATTAAAAAATGTCAGAACTTTTTCAGCAAATAAGCAATTTAGAGATGAAATTGAAGGACAGTCAAGCTCAGTGTGAGTCGTTGGAATTTATTATGAGGAATAATATCTCGAGTATTGATTTACCAGTTCCTCATGTAACTCCCTCTGCTGCTAAATCTACAAGATATACTTCCCTTGCTGCTCAGAAATTTCCCACTATGACTAGTCCTTCCCCTGGCTTAGATGAGAAAGTAGTGGGCGAGTGGTGTAGGAAAGTTAAATTAGAAATTATGAAATATTTTAACGAACAGCAGAAGGTTAAATACTCACGGCGCATAAACGAATATGCTACTAGAATTCAAAAACTCAAATGCGATAACTATCTCCTTTTGAAGCGCGTTGCGGAATTGGAAAGGGAAAATAAGAACCTTAGAGGCGCAAATAGAGATTTCAATCGCGCTTTGAAAACTAATATTGATGCGATTTATGATGCCTACAAAATAAGGAAGAATAAGAAGAAACTCAAAGAAGTTCTTTGTATCACTATCGGTCACATCATAGATCCTTCAATCGCTGAGAACTTGAACAAGGCTGCCCAAGATTTATGAAAGATTCATATCTATGAAATGTATATATTTGCTATGTACACTTGTAAATAATTTCATAAGTCATGTAAATTTTGTAAATATCACATGGTTTGTGATCCTTTCGTGTAATGTTATCTCTGAAACATTTGTTTTGATGGCTCATTCCATAATTTATGTGTTTGTTGGATCTTTTATTCTCCTATACTGCTCCGATTTCCCTGAAAAGTATGAAGTAAACAATATTTCCTATTGTTAGCTTGAGATTGATATACAAGTCTATCTATATCATTCGCGTAGATTAACAAATCATTATGTCAATCGTATGGTAAAACATGAATAGTAGTTTTATTTGATTAAGTGTCTTGAAATCTATCTTCGATCATGATGAGAAATAATTAAGAATTTAACTTTAACCGTATTGCTGGAATATCTGAAGTTTGTTGGCGGAAAATTTTATCCTCGGTCAGGGATATAAATGCATCAGAGAATCAACCTTTAAAGATTAATAATAGAAGTCCAAAAATCATTATCTGAAAATTTGTAGTAGACTTCTAACGACCCATATTCAGGCATTAATGAATGAAATCTAAAAGTTCAAAAGCCCGAAAACTAGATTCGGGTATTAGTAGATGATGTATAAAAGTTAAGAAACTTGAAATTCAGATTCAAGTATTCGTGAATGATGACCGGAATTTCATAATAATGATAAGTCTTTGACCCAGATTCGGGCATCAGTAGTGGATAATCAGAAATCCATAATAGAAATCTCAAGCTCAGATTAGGGCATATATCGGATAATCGGAAATCCTTAGTAATTATCTTTATAATAGTGATCTCAAGCCCAAATTAGGGCATTAAAGTGAAGTTATACAATTGTCTCGAAACCCAGATTCGGATATGATAAAGACTGTAAGTGATTGATAAAGACCCAAAACCCAGATTCAGGTATTAATAAATGAAGTTAAAAAATGAGAGACCTGAAACCTAGATTCGGGTATTACTAAGTGGAGTTTTGCTATACTCCTTAGATTCTGTATTCCTCAACATGTATAAACCGTTTAGGCCTTGTACGTTGTTATGGTTTGATTGTCCGCTTCTCGAGCTAGGACATCTTAGTCCATCATTTGATATGCCACTTCTTGGGCATGGACAACTTAGTCCATTATTCGTTGAGCCTCTTTTTAGGCTTGGACATCTTATCCCTTTGTAGATGTGTAGCTTCTCAGGCTTGGACGTCTTAGTCCTTTGTAGATATGCTGCTTCTCGGGCTTGGACGTCTTAGTTTGTTATTGTGTGGTGCTCTTGGTTAGCTCATTCTTAGAGGCTGGAACCAAGGACTTACCCAACCTCCCTCAAGGAGGTGCCTTGAACTGACTAGAGGCGCGGCCAAGGGCTTGTCGATGCTTTAATCTGGCCATAGCATGGCACGGATAAAGGCTTACACTCCTCCCTCCAGGTGGTGCCCTGCCCTGGCCATAGCGTGGCGCTGACAGGGGCTTGTCGATGCTTTAACCTGGCCATAGCGTGGCGTGGATAAAGGCTTACACTCCTTCCCCTTGGAGGTGCCTTGACCTGACCAGAGGCACGGCCAAGGGCTTGTCGATGCTTTAACCTGGCCATAGCATGGTGCGGTTAAAGGCTTAAACTCCTCCCTCCAGGAGGTACTCTGCCCTGGCCAACTCGGCATGGACAGAGGCTTTAATCGTTTAAGGTAATGTGTAAATAAAAGGAGCATTTCACTCCTAACCATATAGATTCTCTTTAGAAAAGTAGCTCTTTATTGATCTTATTCAATATCTCTTTACAACTCATTGTTCTTGCCTTGACGAAAAAAGTTGATTATCATTCCTTCTAAGGCTCTATAGTGGTTAGTCTTATGTTCATTCATCATATGGAAATGGCAGTAGGATTCCCCTAAATTTCTTTCATATTTTGGTTTCTTTTTTTGTGATGGCCAATAATTGAGCTCATCCTTTGTTAGCAAGTGGACATTCTCATAGATGTTGTTAGATTGCATTATTTTGGTAGTCTAGACTTGAAGCTTGTTTCTTGAGAATGGCTTCTATGCCTTTTATTGCTTGTCCTTATAGCTTCGCCCTAATCAGTTGTTTTTCTTTTTAACACCCTTTGGAATTCATGTGTTGGGAGTGTTCTAGTTGTAGCTTGTTGCCATTTGTAAGCAGTTGTAATATGCCATTATCCCCTCTTCGAAGTTTCTGCCTTTGGAATAGTGTTGAATCTTTTTCCTCATTTGATCAAATAAGTTGTCTTTTCCATTTATCTTTCCTATGGCAAAGATAGGGGTAGGGCCAATATGGAAAGGATTTATACTCCACTTTTCTAGATCATAAGATTCTACTCTTTTCTCCTTTATAATCCGTAGAGCTTTCAACCTTAGCATTTGCTCTTCATATAGTTTGGGATCTTGAGTTGTCCTTGGGAAGAATCCTATTAAGTGTGGTTCTGAGGATCCTTGCTTAGATCTTTTGATTCTGCTAGCCATGATGAAGTAAGGTCTTAAGTATTTAAGCTTGAAGTAAGATTGGGTTAGAGACATGTGGTGTTGGATGTTTAACAGAGTCGGAAGTTTGAGCCCTCCTTCTAGCACTAAAATGTTAACAAGAAGACTTGTCAACGCCCCAAAGTTATTTTTAGGACAAAGCTAGTCCTTCTTAAACTCTTTTGGTTAAGTGGAAGAAGGTAAGATGTGGATAATCATTTCAGTTCTCCATTTTGAATAGGTTCTTGTTATGATTACTTTCCCTTATTAACCTTTCGACCCAGTCGAAACGTTCAAATTCCTTTCTTTTTTATCTTTCGAAGTGGATGGAGTAGCTTGATAACTCCTTTGAAACAGTCCTTTCAAATCAGTTTTTGAAGCCTAATAGATGGCTCTAATATTCAAGGTTATGATCAGTTTTGGATGGTTTTGACCTTGACAAAAGTTAGAGTCTCAAGTGTCTTATGTTTGGATTAGGAATTTAAGGTAAAACTGGTTTGGGTTAAGGTTTCGATCCATTCGAAAGTAGAAGTACAAAAAAGGTGGCCTGGAGTCTATAATTGAAATTACATAAAAATGCAGAGGTTTCAAATAAGTCGGAAGAGGCCTTTCGATGTGGTCGACACCTATAAAACATGATTAGATCTGATAAAAAGCTTTCGAAACAACTAAGTAATCAAGAATACAAAGATCTTCCCTTTATCCACTCAAAGAAGACTTTATTGATCAATTCTTCCCCAATACAATTTACAAATTAGGGTTACAACTTTTAGAATTAAGAAAGTATAAGTATAGAATGAATGAGTTCGGATCCCCAAAACCAGACCCCTTAGGTCTTATTTGTAGATGCGGGTCGGCACCTTTCGACCCAGTGTTTTCGACCTGGTCGAAAGGTAGCTTCAGGTGCCTTCCGACTCCTTCGACACTTGTGCTTCCCTCTGCAATGCTTTTGAATGGGCTCAAATGTCTCCGTCTTCATCGAAAGGGATGGTTGCGCCTTTCATCTCTATGTTGCTTTGTAGGTGCTTTCGACTCCGTCGATAGACTGTCTCCAGAGGTTTCGAAGGTGTTGAAATACTCATGGTTTCGACTCTGTTAGTTGCTTCTGAACTCTTGCTCATGACTTGATGCGGAACCTCCCTGGATATTAATGACTTCGACCGATTCGAAAAGCTCGGTTTGGCTTTTGAAAGGGTTGTTCTGACCAATGTATGTTTCTGAATGGTTTCAGTGAAGGTGAAACATTTGGTGTCGAAAGGTTTGGTGCACATATGAAGAGTTGTAATTTCTTATCTTCGAAAGGTGTTGCTTTAACTCATTCGAAAGGTCTACATGCACATGGAATCATCTACTTCGAAAGGTGGTCACTGAAGCGGAAGGGTGCTTTCGACCCTTTCGACCCCTTTGAAAGTGGGAAACATATGGACTTTGGCTGTAGCATCCCTACGACTCCTTCGAAAGGTCTTGCTGGAGCATCTTCCTCTTGTTCTTCTTTGTTTTATGTTCAAACTGGTTTTGACAAGGTCAATAGGGTCTTTGGTAGTAACACATACATATATACATACACACACATACACAGAGACATAGACACACATACACACACACACACACGACATCAGTGTTCCTTCGTGGCCTCGATAGCATATTATGCAAGACACGAGTGTCGTTCTCTTTTTGATAGAGGCGTATGCAAATTAATTTTGAAATCCTTGATGTCCTAGGGAGGGATGATGAAAATCATCTACTATAAGATCAAAAGTCACCAAATCTTATTATAAGGGTACGATGTTCCACAAAGGTCCTAAGTAAATAGAGTAGGTCATATATCACAAAGCTCATTATAATGGTACGGTGAGACCTACATGAGTTTGATCACACTGGATCGACCCAGACTCTATTTAGTATGGGAATAGGTTTCAAGTATATAGACCAGATCATATATCATTAAAGCTTATCTTATGGGTACAGTGAGATCTAATTATCTTGAACTCTCGAAGGGAATCATTAGATTATGATAATTTAAATGATAAGTAGATGTCTAACACGGACATAGGATTCAAGTAAATAAAGTAAATCATATATCACTAAAGCTCATTATATGGATATGGTGAGACCTACACTAATTCGATCACGCTAGATGCAACTCGGGGTCTATAGTACACTAAGGTACTGACTATATTTATCTTAGGCACGAGTCTGCCGTAGGTTAATCCATCAGTAATGATGGATATCAATGTGTAAACTTTGGTTGCTTCTCTTTGGTAGGTTTCAATGGTTAGTTAAATTAGTTGATGTGTGTTTTAGAATACATTTACATTTCATTATCATTCCCTATTATAGTATACCGTTACAGATCAGTCACCATACACTAATTGTACAAATTCGTTGATGAAAGGAGCAAAGCAGGTTATGATATAATTTCCAATCACCTTGAGATAAATTTACTTGTTCATGGACAGTCCGAGTTACACCTAAATCACATTTATGAAGAGGACTAGTTGTGCCTCAGTATCATCCTGTTTTACTTGTACATAGTTTTGTTATATAGTATTTTGAGATAGTTCCCCTCAAACCAGGCTTTATGCCTGACCCATGTTTTTCTTTCTCTGTTTTCATTATGACAGCTCTCGGATTCTCGATTGAGTAGTTTGGGAGTCGGATGCTTTTGGGAATATGCTTTTAGGACAGCTGGAGCATGCTTTGGAGGACGTGTTGATACTTTGTATATTTTATATTATTGTAGTACATGATAGATATGTATTTATATATGAGATCTATTGTATCAGATGTTGTATTCTTAACTCTATTTGTATAGAGAAGATGTATTATGTTGTTCCTGTACATTTATATATTTATCAATTACTTCCACTAATGCAGTCTCTTACATTATTTATTTAATTTTGTTCATGTATATTCAGTATATTATATATTATTGTTCCGTTGTAAGATTCTATCGATATGCCTTAGTTATGGTGTTTTGTTTCTTTTATTTTACCCCCGATAGACTGCTTTTTGTGGCATTTTTTGAGTCAAACGTATTTTTAGACATTGATTCAGGATATTACGAAGGGCCGGTTATTACATTTGGTATTAGAGCATAAGCTCAACACTTGGACCAAGTACACCCATTTGAGTTAATCAATCTAGTAAAAGGAGATACGTAGAGGGAGCATACCTGTATTTTTCTACTATAGTATGTTGTATATACCACATGTCTTCTTCGACTTGATTTGTTTCTATCGCTAATTTCTAAGGTATCTTCATTAAGCTATCAGTATGAGCAGACGGAGTGCATAGGTGACTACGAATATGCAGCCTTAGATGCCTGATTAGTTCAGAGCCCCATTTAGCTACCGCAAAAGATGTTCTGCTACCCGTGAACATTTCTAGTAGATGCACTGGCATTAGAAGTGGTGTGGCCCTTAGGGAACCAGTATTTCTAGCTCCACCAGCTTTAGATTCTTCGATGCAGTGCCGTAATTTCCTTAGCCTTGGAAGGAAGCCACATCTGAGTCCCGAGACATGGTCTTGGACATATGCTTTGGAGGGCTTCCATCAATATAGTTTTTAAGAACATCCTCATAAGCAAGATTATTTCTTGTCATTTGGAGAAGGGAGACTTTGGTTGGGTAGGATGCAGTGTTTGTTTGGCTGATGAGCAGGCATGTGATTTAGAATTAATTCAAACATCGCTTTGGTTCTTAATTCATTTCTAAGATCGAGAAAGGCATGTAGCTTGAGCATTCCATCCATCTTGAGCATTCCATCCACTTGAGCAGGGGTAGCTTGTCAGTGAAGGAGTGTTGACTAATTCAACCTTTAATTTTTAGGGTTTGAGATGGTCGGTACTTCGTTGTTGTGAGCAAAGAGATTTTCCTTGGGTCTTAAGCATAGGTTGGGGATTCATTGCTTATTTTATCCCTATTAGGAACCACTTTTGAAAGTCTTGTTGGGATGGTTCTCCTTCGTGAGAGTGCCCATGAGATACCATTTGAGGTACTGTAAGTAGAAAGCGACTAAAGCTCCAACCAAAGCACAAAGACCATGATACAAGGAAGATCAAGCTTATGCAAAAAAGAAAGCCGACCAAGTATGTCACTCTAGTGGCATATGGAGCATTTCACTATAAACTGTCATCCAGCTAAAGCAAGGCGTAAGTGCTTCAATTGCGATTTGTGGTCACTTAAAGAAGGATTGTCCTATATTTTTGAAGGGTGAGTAAGTGATGATGACTTTTGTCTTATCAGCATTACCGAGTCCTAGCAAGCCTATGGCTCAAGAGAAACAGAAGGAGCTTATGGTGAGATATGCTCTATTTTTAGGAACTCACTTCTATTCCTTCCGATACTTGAGCGATATATTTTATCTGTTGCTAGTTACTTGGTAGATAGGGTAAACTTGACACCTTTCATAGTAGGTAAATTCTTTAATAAAGGTAAACCTTATATGAGTCACCTTAGTTGAAAAGCTAAGGAGAAGCGATTGAGAGTACCATCGTTCAAACTTGATGCACGAGCTTTCAAGTTGGGTGGGGTTGGTTGATGAAGTATGACTTGGATTTAGATCCAAGTAGAGTTTAGTGGATGCCCAGTAATGAGCAAAGACCGAATGGATGACTTATAGGTGTTTGCCTAGGATCATTCGTGTTAAAATTCTTTTTCTTTGTTTTAATACCTCAAGTGATGGGAATAATTCCATGTGCTGAAAGGGACATTTTCTAAAGATTAGTCTATGCACATGCTAGTTCTTAACCTATAGTTTGAGCAAAGAGTTTCTTGGTGATTTGCACCAGTTAGGAATGGTTTTTCACTTGATTTTAGTAGGCGATCACCTGAGTCGAATACTTGAGATGATTGAGAGATTTCTAAAGCACGACCCTAATTATGTGAAGAGATTTCTGTAGTCGGGTCAAGGAAAAAAATTAGAGTTTGCACGGAAGGACTTAGGTGGCCGACCTTGATTTAACAATGAAATCTTACGAGCAAATGAAAGGTTGGAATAAGCATCATGTTATTTTTGGATGATTTTTAGTTATTGTAAAATTTTAGTGTAGTATAGTTATTATTGCATGGGATAGTTCGAGGAAAGATTTCTCGACTTCTAAGTGACGAGATGATACTTACCTAGGCGAGCATCATAGTTAGTTAGTATATTATCCTAATTAACACTGTGCGGGTGAGGTGAGTTTGAACCTGATCAAACCGAAGCAATTGTAGATCTTCATTTATTGATGATTTAATTAATATAATTTTCTCTTCTATAGAATGAGTTTTGTTTGGAAGAAAAGGAAAGTTGAGGCATCGGCTGCTGGACTTATTCGAGAGTTTAGAGACTTGGTGATCCTACATATCATATAGGTTTTCCATTTCATAATAGGAGGTGTAATAGTCTTTCATGTATTATATTCATAAAGGGGTTACACCACTTAGGCATTTATTCCTTTTGAATGATGAATAGACACATTGGATTTTATGGTTTGACATGCACGTTTGAATTTTGATTTGGTTACCGTGAATGCCAGTATAGACTCCTTTTGAACATTTCATTGTTTGGTATGCTTGTTATTACTTGTTGATTTATTATTGTTGTTTTCTATGGATTGATCATTGCTTGTTTCTTATTATTGTTTGTTGCTTGTTATTACTTGTTGCTAGGTGTTGTTTTCCATTTCTCATGTTTACTTGCTGCCATTTGATGTTGTGTGTTGTTGTTTAATTTTGTTGTTGGCCTATTTTTATTGTTGTTGATTCTTGTTGATTACTTGCTGGGATGTTTAATAATTTGTATGCTAGTTATTGTTGCTTATCATTATTTGCTATTATTTGATAGTTGCTTGTTATTTATTGATGTTGATTGTTATTGATTGATTATTTCTTGTCTTAGGTGTTTGATTGCTTGTATGGTAGTTATAACTTTCATAATTAGAATATAATTCAGAGAGTGGTATTGATAGCTACCTTGAATAGATCGCAAATTATCCATTCTCACTATAAGGTCAAGATAGGATCTATACGAGTCCACTTCCTTTTGATGTGACTCGGAGTCGATAATATATTATGATACTGACTTATTTGAGTTTACTCTCCAATTGATAACCGTGAATGATTTCGATAGTATTGGTTACTATCCTAAGGTTGTACATGTTTAAATTCTATGTTGCCATTGTGTTGGTGCATAATCCTCTTTATATAGTACAATTAGGTGCTTAAGAGCTGTAGGTTATCTATTTAAATGCTTATTTGCCTTGATTTGCATTTAAATTGCGAGAAGCTTTTGTAAAAAGAGGTAAGTATTTTTGGAAAACGTGGGATAATGTAGATTATCGCATACTCACTAGTCGTGTAATGCATTCTAATTTGGGAGTTTCCGTAATGGTGATAGCATAAGGGAAAGTACTACTGAAATTTTCTGAAGTTGAGATTCGGGAATTTTGGTTAGTCTTGTTACTTTCTCGTACTCATAGGAATTTCATGGATGAAATTCTTTTAAGAATGGGAGAATGTAACACCTCGCAATTGTAATAATCGAATATTTAAATGATCAATTTAAGTATTTAATCGTTAAATAACGGATCACCCCTTATACTCGACTTTCACAAACAAGTGAATTGGGACTCGAAACATCCATGGTTGAGTTCTCGTTTTCAACGCGAGTAAATGAGTATAAACTTGACTATGTTTGAAGTAGATGAATTTCAAGGATGAATAGTGTTTACATGAGAAAGGAGTTGAACTGGGCTAGGCCCATTTTGCTTGTGTATAAGTTAGCCAACTCTTGATGCCTCGCTTTATTTTTCTCATTTCACATGCCTCCTTTTCTTCCTCTCCTAATCATTTCTAAATCTCCCTTAGTCCCTCCTTAATCTCCAAGCCCTAAGCCCTTCAAATAAACTCCCTAAATCAAATAAATATCAACATAATTCCTCTCTTCCAATTTTCTATAAAACCCACGAAGGAATTAGCTTCAATCGGAGTTTGGGTATTCATTTTGAAATTCAAGAGAGGGGAAAGCATGGGTTGGTGATTGGAGCTCAGTTTAGGAAAAAGTAAGGTAACTGGGATGACTCTCAATATATATTTAAGTGTTATACTTCATATAATTGTGTATCGATGGTTATGGATTTCATGAAATGATTGAAGAATTTTAGTAATGTAATTTGGCTTATTTTTATGTCTTAAATGTATTAGTAGCATCGCATAATTTATTAGAAATCTAAATCATCATACTTGGAAAAGTCAGTAACCTTAGAATTTTGTTTTATATTAATTAAATGATTGTATGTGATGTTATAATGGATTAAAGACTAATTAGATGGCATAATTAACTGCATGTCATTTGTTAGTAATAATAAAACTAATTTAATGGTTATAGAAAAATTAGTAAGCTAACTAAGTGATTAATGAAGCTTAAATAGTACTTATAAATATTATTTAAAGTAGACAAATTATTTTTATAAGTAAATGGATTATTTATAAATTTATTTATGTAAAGAAATAATCTTATAAATTAAAATGATGTTTTATGAAATAAATGATTCTATAAAATAGTATAAAAGTGGTGTTTTATAAGATGAGTGATTTTATAAAATAGTGTGAAAGTGATATTTTATAAAGAGTATAAGATTTTATAAAATAATATGAAGAAGATATTTTATATGATGGTTATAAGGTTTTGTAAAATATTTACGAAAGGAATACATAATTATAAATGAAGAGATTTAGTACTTCAAAGGCTTAAATAGATTTATAAGCTAGTGTTGTATTTTTATAAAATGATATGAGATTTTATAAAATAATATAAAAGATATCTTACTTTTATTGAAAAGAATTAGTAGATAAAAGGTTCGATAAGTAATAAATTAATTACTTATCTAAATATATGTGTATGTATATGAGTATGGGCAAGTATACATATACTGTATTTAGAGATATTTAGCCATTTGTGTATTGTAGTTAGAATTGTTGTGTAGTTCTTTTATTTATATATGTATGCAATTGTTTGATTATATATATAGATTAATGTATACAAATGCATTGCGGTCATTACACGTAGCCATAGCAACTATCATGTGTGCTAAGTTGCATGAGAATACACCGGGCCGAGTAATCGCTCCGGTGAAGCCCGAAACATGATTTGTGTTGAGAAGTGTGTTTGTGTACATGTGTGTAAATGTGAACGAATGAGTGTGCTAGCACATGTGGGCATCACATAAGGCTAAATGCCGGTTGAGTGCGTTTTGGCATTGTTAGAGGAATCTGGGTTATTGTAGTCGCCCCCGAACTCTACGCGTGTAAAGAGTGCATTTCGTGTCGAAGTCGAGTTTGAATATGTAAGAAACCACTTTAAAAACATCAACCAATGAACTTCGAAAGAGGTCTGATGCGACGAAGGAAGGCTAGGGAGCTAGGCGACTCATCGGGTGAAGCAAGGGAGAAGGCGAGGCTTGAATCGACGATGTGGAGAATTTCTGCTTAGGCTTTACTGCCAAGAAAAGACAACGATCGATCGACCGATGCTAGACCATGGTTGATGGTGGTACATTTGCCTGGGTAGTAAAACCCAAGCAGAATGCAATTAGATGGGGTTTCTACCTGGATCTGGATGCAACGCGACATTGGGCTTCGGTAGAAGTTCAGGGAAGCTTCAGGCTACTTGGGAAAGTGGAATGCAAGGCGAAGCTTGGCATTCAGATGCAATGTACTGTGATACATGTGCGATCAATGATGATTGAATACGATATCAATGCAATGATTGGTTATACGGTAACATTTGGTGAGCATGTATGATTGAGTGAAGTTAGTATATGCCCATTGGCTTTGACTTTGTGGTAGATATTTTTGATAAACGGTATTGGCGTTATATTAGTTGTCATATCGATTATGGGTCTTATATTAGAGGCCATCTGTTTTGTCGTACCGATTATGGGTCTTATATTAGAGGCCATTCGTGTAAACAGATGATGATGAGGTATCGGTCTTTGCTTGTGATAGGCGTATTTGATTACGCGATGTTATATTTGATGTGTGCATATACATACTATAACTACCCGGAATTTTACCACTTTGATTTGAATATTTAATTAATTTTAAATATTAAAATAATAGATTTTATAATTAAAATAAAACCCTTTGAAATAATAAATAATGATGGTGAAATAGTTTTCAAATTTTGTTTAAAAAAATTTAGTTTGAAGAAAAATCGAAAAAATGATCGGAATTCATTTTCCGAATTTTCGACTTTTCATAGTTTAAAAGTTGTCGAAAACATTGTGAATTCTATAATATAAATATCACATTCATTTATAAATAAATTAGAATTATATTATAACATGTATATATAAGCATGTATAAAAGAGATGAGACTTGTAACTAAAATTGAAAGGAAATGGAAAAAGTAAACATCACTTCACACAAAACACAAGTACATATAGCATTAAATGCATATTGGCCAAAAAGAAGAGGGGGGACATGAATTTTCGATAATAAAGAGGAGGGGGACAAGGAGGATGATGTTATTTAAAATAATCTAAATGATAGGATAATACATTTAGAGAATAAATACTTAGGAATATTTTATTATTATCAAAGTGAGTTATTATAATATAAGGTGATTTTATATAAAGGTAATTTTATATAAATTTGATTTATAAAATGTGTTTCAGAAGGATTTTTGAATTTAAATCCTAGAATTGTTTGACAATAATTTCAAAAATATTTAGAGAAAAATGTTACTTGGAAGTATTTTTAACTAGAATATTTGGGAAGTGAAATTTTAAGTGAAATGCATTTTCTTTGGGGTAATTCGGAGGAAAACATTTCGGTTAATTTTGTGGTAATTTGAAAAATCTTCTAAGTGACGATCGAATGTTTTCTTATGCTAGCATTCTACTGCACTTGGTAAATTATTCACTTTATCATTGTGTGATCGAAATGAGTTCAAATCCGAACGAACCCAAAGGGAGTTTTGGTAAATAAATTGTTAGATCTATTTTCATAAAAGAAATATATGTAGTACGTTTTCAAAAATGAATTTTTGAAATTAAAAACCGGGTATTTAATTTTTAAGTTCCCTTAAAGGGGATTGATTTCAAAATAAAAAGGTATCCTTGGTAACATAATAATTTGATAAATGAAAATTTAAAGCCCTCGGACAGAAAAAGAGATATTTCGACTCAAATTTCAAAGAAGGTTAAATTAGAAAGAGAGGTTTTAATAAACATTGTTTTATTAAAACCATAGCTTTTGGTTAAAACATTTAAGTGGTGTGAACTATTTGTTGTTTTTGGGTCAACCCAGAGACATTTTTCATTATAACACTCTAAGTTAAAGCAGTCGATATGTTTACTCACTTTAAATAAAAACCCGTATTTTAATTAATTCTCCATCTAAATTTTGAAAAGCAAAATAAAATTGGTGTTTAGTACATACTCTTAGGATCTAGAAGGGTATTACATAAGTAAATAAAATGGGATAAGTTTTATTTGATGTTTTATTAAGAAATGGCTTTATAAATTATTTATAAACGTAAGTAAGAATTTTATGAAATAATTCATAAACAATTTAGTGTTGAATGAACTGCTCAAAAAGAGTTTGTTTCTATGAACCGCATCTAAGTGTTAAATGATATCATTCATGCACTTCGTCACTCTAAGATTATTTTTCGCTCGTTTTGAGTATTGGCTTCCAACACCGTGGATAACTAAAACCAAAGAGCGAGTGGGAGCCAAACCATGTGAGTCGCACCCATTAGTGTATATTCACATTTATCTAGTGGTTTTGATAGCATACGTGCATTGATGTGAGTATATTCGGATGCCCGTGTGAAGCGGGGTCCAACATGGAAGTTCCCAAGAGTGATGTGTGTTTGGCTTGGGCTCTTATTTCATTTAGAGGTATACTTCAGTATATGGGGGAGCACCCTTCTAGTTATTTTGGATAAATTCATTTTCCTTGTTTCGATTCAAACCTTGGAATTAATCTTTTCTTCTTTTATGTTTCATCAATTTAGGACGATATATTGCTCATTTAAGGTTTGATATACTTTGTCGGAAATGACTAAAACCAAAGAGTAAGTAAGGGGGGTGCACCCTCCTAGTCATTGTTGGAAAAACTTCTCTTTCCTTGTTTAATTCAAATCTTTGAATTATTTCATCTATTGCATTGAGGACCGCCTTGTGCTCTTCTCAATGTTTAATTATTTTTTCATCTTCTCTCAAGTCTGGATTTCGATATTATTTATGCCCTTTTATTAAGTATGAGATTTGTTCTTTCTTGTACTAATCCTTTATATTTGGATATGTTTTCTTTGTTTCATATCCGCTCTCCCATGTCTGGATGTTATTCTTGTATTGCGAAACCCTATTCCGTGTTTGCGGCGTGGTCCCACCAATTGTTTTATTTTTATCCCATTATTTTAGTTTTCTCACGTTGGTTTTCCAAACTGACCCGGGTGTTATTTTATTATAATGTTCGGGTCAGACCGAGTATTTTCCCATATTGGATTTGGTGTATGGAGATCTTAGAGAAGAGCTGGATCTTCATTAGTATTTTAATTTCGTTGTATTATATTGTACACCTATCAGCATTTGTAAGGCCATGATTTTATAATTGTCCAACTGATGAGGTTTATTTTTAACTTTGATGTACCCTATATTTTGGAGTGACAATTTATATTGTCTTTGTTATATTATATGTTGTTGATTCCGCTGCGAGATTCTGTTTCCCCTGTTCTTTGTTCTTTTCTTTTTATTTTACTCTACCAATATTCCTTTCCAGAGATTGGATGTTCGACATTTGAATACCGTGGATGTATTCTGTGTCGACTTTCGATGGTCGAAAAGGTGGGTTATTACAAATACATACACACACATACACACACACACACAATATTTGTATTCCTTTGTGGTCCCGGTAGCTTATTATGTGAGACACGAGTGTCGTTCCCTTTTTGATAGAGGTATATGCAAGTTACTTTAGAAATCTTTAATGTTCTAGGGAGGGATGATGAAAATCATCATTACGGGGTCAAATGTCATCAAAGCTCATTATAAGGGTACAGTGTGGTCCGCAAAAGGTCCTAAATAAATAAAGTAGGTCATATATAACCAAAGCTCATTATAGGGGTACAGTGCGACTTACACGAGTTCGATCAGACTGGATGTGACTCAGGGTCTATGGTACATTTAGGTAATGACTCTATTTATTATGGGAATAGGTTTCAAGTATATAAACCAGATCATATATCACCAAAGATTATTATAGTTGTATGGTGAGATCTAATTATCTTAAACTTTCGAATGGAATCATTAGATCATGATAATTTGAATGATAAGTCAATTTCTAACACAGACATAGGATTCAAGTAAATATAGTAGGTTATATATCACCAAAGCTCATTATAAGGGTACGGTGAGACCTACACGAGTTCGAATCACACTGGATGCGACTCAGGGTATGTGGTTCACTGAAGTACCGACTCTATTTATCTTGGGCACAAGTCTCCCGCATGTTAATCCATCAGTAATAACGGATACCAATGTGTATACTTTGGTTGCTTCTCTTAGGTAGCTTTCGTTAGATGGTTGAATTAGTTGTTGTGTGTTTTAGGATAGGTTTGCATTTCTTTATCGTTCCCTTATTATAGTACATCATTACGGATCAATCACCATACTTTGATTTTTCTGACTTGTTGATGACATGAATAGAGCAGGTTATGGTATGATTTCCTATCACTCAAAGATAGGTTTACTTTACTTTTTTATGGAAAGTCCGGGTTGCACTTGAGCCACGTTTGTGGAGAGGACCAGTTGTGCCTCAGTGTCATCTTGTTTTACTTGTATATTGTTTTGTTATACAGTATTTTGATATTGTTCCCCTTACACTAGGCTTTATGTCTGACCAACATTTTGTCTTTGTCTGTTTATGTCATGGAAACTCTCGGGTACTCGATTGAGTAGTTTGAACGTTAGGTGCTTTTGGAGATATGCCTTCAGGATAGTTGGAGCATGTTATAGAGGTGATGTTGATACTTTGTATACTTGATGTTATTATAGTTCATGATAAATATGTATTTTTATATGAGATCTGTAGTATTAGATATTTGTAACAACCCGAAAAAGTAGAGTAATAATAATTAATTAACGAATTAATTAAACAATAAAATAAGTTTGTGAAATTTTCAGAATTTAGCTACTGGAGTTGCACCATTAGGTCCGTGGCAATTTTTGATCAATTTCCATATATAACTTGTCGAAATCCGAGTCAGTATGGAGAAGTTACGAGAGAAACAAGATATCAGATTTATATAAACAAAAACGAAAAAAATAATAATAAGACCCATAAGGGTCGACCCATGTTATGGTTAGGTCGACCCATAGGTCTACCCCCAATGAGCTTAGGTCGACCCCCAATGAGCTTAGGTCGACCCCCAATGAGCTTAGGTCGACCCGCAAAACTTCTTGGACGATATTTCGTCCAGGTACGAGCCGAAGAGTGTAAATTCAATTTTTCGTGAAATCCTATGCGTTCGTGGTTGCATCCAAGGGTCCCTAGTGAGCCTATGATGTCCTTGCATCAGATTAAATCCTCAAATCCGATGGCCTGAGGCTGAACCCTAAATAGAAAAAATTTCTAGGGAGGAAATCTTTTTAATAAAAACATTTTACGCCCTAGAAGTGGATCTAGGGAGGCCAAGGATTACAGCTAAGGACGACAAGTGAGTGTTTTGTAATTATTTTAGATTTGTAAGCAATTTAAAATAATAGGGTTCTCAATAGTTGTAGTTTTTCTACAATTTTGAGACAGTTTTTATGTAAGTTTATTACAGTCAGTTTTTAAGTAAATTTCAGAAGTTCTTTTTAGTCTATTTTTATTTAGCTATTTTATTCAGTTATTTACATCTGTTTTAAATTGAAATTTAATTTGTAAATGTTAGTTTCTTTTTATAGAAATTTAATCCTTATTGACGCAAATAAAATATTAAAAAGAAAAGAATTTGCAAATATGGATTAAAATTAAAAAACACTAAATTTATAGAAAGCAGATGAAAAATGAGAAAAAAACTAAAATAAAATAGAGATGGACTGAAATAGGCAAATTTGACATATTTGCAAGCATAATTATAACAAGTGGTTATAACTAAAAAGAGAAAATAGAAGAGTAACAGTTGCAAGAACAATTATAACATGTAGCTTATAATTAGAAAGAAAGACATAATAGAAGGGGCTTATTTTAAAACTTAGATCTTGGATTAAGTTAATAAGCAAATATAGCAGTAGTGGCATGTACCGGTAGCATTCCCTTTCAGGTCTAGGACTGATGGTCTCACACGTACATGAGGCTGGGCATGCTTATGCCGATTAGGGTAAATAAGTGGCCAATAGATAGAGGCTCAAATTTGGTGATTTGGGCAAGGGGCGCAAAGTTAGAAGATTGGTTTGTTAGGACCAGTACTGGTAGCATTCCCTTTCAGGTCGAGGACTGATGGTCTCACAAGTGGGTGAGGCTGGGCACGCTTATGCTGATTAGGGTAAATAAAGGGTCAAATAAGGGGCGACAGTTAGTGTGTACTGGCAATGACCGAGCGTGCGACATCGATTAGGGTAAATAATTCGCTACTGCGTCCTAAGCGCTAAGAGGTGTCTTTTGTTATGGGACCAATAGGATTGGATCATAGTGGCACAACAGAGATAGGAAAGGCCGATCAATGGGTATGATTAGGATTTCAGTCTAATCAAGATTAGCAGTTGAGATAGGATTAGGGTTTCAGCCTAATCATAGCAGTTTAAGACAAGTGCAAACAATCAAAGCAAACAGTCAAACAGAATCAGAAATAGTATTTTATGCGAGTTTTATCTTTTTTGTATTTTCCTTTCATGCTAGAACTATTGCTTAGTCTATTATCTTTATCTTGCTTAGAAATGCTAGTAAATACTTTCACTCACCAGACTTACTGTCTGACCCACTACTCTATCTTTCCTTTTCCCCCTATAGGCCAGCAAAGTTGAGGATAGTTGACTCAGGTTGCTTGGAGATTCTTTTTTGAAGTTTTCTCATTTCAAATGTATCCTTCTGCTTTTCGTCTTTTTCATTTGGCTTATGATGGATTGACACTTGTGAGAGGGATTATTATTATTGTTGTTACTTTTGTACTCTGATTATGTGAGATTGAGATGTATTTCCATGAGACATAAGAGATTTTAAGTTTTTGAGACACGTTATGTTTTTATGGCTTATTTTGAGATGAAGTTTAATTCTGAATGATAAGTTATTATTTAAATGTTTTCCGCTGCTTTTACTTATTTGTCTTGTGGATCTTAGTCTCTGTGCTTTAGCTATACCTATAACGCACCACATCCTTTGGTTTACACTTTTTGGGGATACTAAGGGGTGTAGGGTGTTTCAATATTATATTCTTAACTCTGTTTATATGGAATAGATGTATTTTGATATTCCTGTATAGATATTTATTCATCAGTTACTTTTGCTAGTGCATTCTCTTATATATTATTTATTTATTTCTGTTCATGTATATTCAGTATATTATATATTATTGTTCCAATGTGAGATTCTATCGATATGCCTTGGTTATGGTTTTTTGTTTCTTTATTCTTACCCTTGACAAACTGTCTTTTATGGCATTTTTTGAGTTAGACGTAATTTTTAGACGCTGATTCAAGATACTATGAAGGGCGGGTTATTGCATACAATCCAATCTTCAGTATGATATTTATATTAAAAATTATTGAATTTTTGAAAAATAAATATTACATATGCATAACATTCATCATTACAGATATAATAATATTTGTGGTTTAATGGTGAAAACTGTGTTATCCGATATTTGAACCAAGCACATTCCAATGGAATTGAACTATGGAACGACAAAGAGATGGATTCTGGACTTAAAGAAGATCAACCATGAAGAGTTCATGAAAAAGATAGGCATTTTAACTAATTCCATGGAAGGATCGGTACCAATCCATCAAAAGCTCAAATATGCTTGAGCCATGAAGAGTTCAAGTAAGAGATAGGCATTTTAGCCAGTTCCATGGATCGGTTTTGATCCATTGATAGATTGGTACCAACCCATCAAAAGGGCAAATATGCTTGATTTTGGCTTGTGTTCTTGTTCTACATGCTGCTTTGGATAAAAAGACAAGCTTGGAAGATGGGAATGTGTTAGTACCGATCCATCAAAAGTACAAGCATCTGACATGACAAAGTTAGAGGTATGCCCTAGGGGTAATTATGTAATTTGTTACAAATATCTAACTTGTTGACCAACCTTGTCTGAAATAAAGTGATTTCTTTCTTTTATATACTTGATGTAATGTGTTATTTTAATTAATTTAATTAAAGTATATTTAATAGAAAATCCATAAATGGTATGTTTTGTGATAGTAGTTACAAAGTGCTGTAATCATGAGTAATTTATCACAATAAAAGCAAATATACCATTTTAAAGTTCCTTGTCCAGATGCATCTAGATTGGATATCGATATGTCCATTGAGACTGGAGTGCGTAATGCTCTCTAAATGTTGGGCATTTTTTTTACTCATAACGGCTGGAGGCACCTAAGGTTACGTACTAATAGTTATTAGATAACTACGGAATGACTTACTCGAGAGTTTTCTGTTGGTTAATATAACTAAGGTCAAACAAAAAATATTGATCCGACTAATTTACACAGTTTTCTTGACCTAAGAATACTGTGAATCTTCAATATGAAAGCTCCACTTTGATTATAGTCAAATCATGGAACGACGTCCATCGAGTGACTATAGTTGGGTCGAGTGGAAGTATTGAAAGTGAAGCACTATTCTAGAGAGGATTCATCTTCTAAGTTATATGGAGTCAATATTACGGCCAGCTCAAGTCAACTCAAAGTAAAGTCTCTAGCCATAGCAGTTTAGTTAATAATAATTGTTATTATTGAACCAAGGACTTTGTTTTTGGAATATAGAGTTGAATATGGATGAGATTGGAATTTTGACCATTACCAAATTCTATAAGTCCAACGTGATATAGTTTTCACGAGGAGAATTGGTGTTTAATAATGTCACAATCGGCTAACACTTAATAATGTAAAATTAGATTTTACCGAAACTAATTAAGTAATAAATTTGGCCAAAATATCATAACACTTACTAGACGTGTGAATATTAACATTTGAATAGTTCGATGTTAATCGCTGACTAAATTTACACCTGACGAGTCGCACAACCGAAATAATGAATTCTCTTTAAACCAAACGATTTAATTAGTTTATAATCGTTATAAATTAATCAAATTGATTAATATTTATGAAATATTAATTATAAAATTTTAAATATGATTTGAGGAATAAATGTTATTGTATATATTTATAATAGTTATAAATATATCGATCAATATGCGATATCGACAAGCAATTAAATTAGATTCAATTAATAATATTTATTTGGGCTTAAATGGGCTATTAGTCCATGATGTTAATATGTTATAGCAATAATAGGGCTTGTAGGAGGCGCTTAAAAAGGCTAGAGGAGTTTGGAGACTGATGGTTGAGATTTGATGAGAAATGGTACGAGCCGTGATCCCTATTTCTCTCTATTTCTTCCACTATATAAGAACACCTAACCCTAATGCAAAAGGGACTTTTTTGGCTACTATTTCCCCATCATTGTTGGCCAATCTCATCAGCAAGGAGCTCTAACAAATTTATCTCAAATCAATCCAAAAGGCGATAACCATTAAATAGAAAAAGATCTACGGTTCAAAGATTAGCAATCTACCGAATTGAGAAGATTTGAAAAGAGGGAGAATTCATCATTACAAGGTGTGCTCTAAGGCATTAGTATTAGATATGTATTTACTATACTATATGATTTATAATTTCTAGATAACATTATATTATTCATATATATATATATATTTCATTATTATATCGATAGTTAGGTGAGATTCTTATGTGTATCATCAATGTTGTCACATATTAGATTGGTTATATATATATTTTAATTTATCAAAAAAATGTTATATATATATAAAGTGCATAGCCAAATAAATTTTATTTTAATTCCTATCATTTTATTAATATATATATATATATATATATATATGTGTGTGTGTGCGTGTGTATGCGCGCACGCTAATATATTACCTAATTTTAATTATATGATTTTTATTTAATTATATCATCTGTGTATGCGCGCGCGCTAATATATTACTTAATTTTAATTATATTATTTTTATTTAATTATATCATCTGATCATGTTAATAGTTGAACTTATATTTGATAAATGCATATCTACATAGATTATGTAATGATCCGGAATTTTATTGCTGAATATTTAATTTATTTTACATATTCAATTAATGGTTTTTAATAATCAAATAACCTTCTTTTAATTAATAAATAGAGATAGTAAACTCATTTTAAAAATTTGTTTTCAAAAATAAATAGTTCGATGAAAAATTGAAAATGGGAACAAAATTCGTTTTTCAGATTTTCGACTTTTTATCAAACAAAAGTTAATGCAATATTGATACGCACTTATGTAAACATTTATAATACACTCTTACACATATAATAAGGGTCTAAATATTGCAAAATCATTAGCCAAAAGTAAGTATAATTAAGAGAATTCTAGAAGCACTTAAGCGGAGTATTAAGGGATGTGACTTTTGCCAATTTTTATTCTAAATATTAAAGTAATAATGTAGTACTTAATAATCTTAGTCCATCATGTGGGGGGTGACTTTTGGTGGCCAAAATCATGAGGATGGGGAGGTAGATTTAGGCTAAGGCTCTAAATCTAAGTTTATAAATATGTACCTAAGGCTTCACTAATTTGTGTTACTCATTTCTTGAAAAGAATGGCCTCTCTTCTTTCCTCCTCCTCCCCAAGCCATAAATTCCTCAAAACTACTCCAAATCAAATGATTTTGTTTGTTAAACCAAAAAAATTCAATAAGCAAGAACTTCTGTGTTGATTGCTTTTTCAAATTCTGAGAGTAGCTATGTCTAAATCCCATTTATTTTACCCGAGTCATTTCTATCCCAGTTTTTCACTTTGAAATACCTTCTCTTCCCCAAGTCATAACTTCCTCAAAATAACTCCAAATCGAATGATTCTTTTCTTGAAACGAAAGAGAATTGAATAAGAAAGAATTTTCATTCAGACCACTATTTTCAAATTCGTAAAGGGATCTTGTCAAAAATCAGTAAGAAGTCGACCTATTTTCTGACCCAATTTTGCAAAAAGGTGGTGGCTTAACTTGGTTTTGGCTTACCAAAATGTGAGTTACTTAATTTTAAAGTGACCCCAGAAAAAGCTTTTTGTTGTAAATATAATTTCTTACTTTGGTTGTTGATATTTTTGTATGAATAGTGATTATATATGTTTATATGTAAGTGTATATGTTATTGGTTGTATTTTGTTTTCGCTTGGTAACGGATGACATATATAATATCTCTCTACAGGGGACTTGAATGGCTTTGTTATTATAACAGCCCGGCTTTCCACGCCGTATAAATAAATAATTTTTGTTAAAATAAAAGCGATTGAATTCGAATTATAATGGTATTTTGAAAATAAACTTTTGGTTAAGTAAATTCTAATTAATAAAAGATTTTTTATAGTAAATTCAATTAAATTAATAAATTCTTTTCTAAATTTATTGAAAACAAATTACATGTTTTAATCAATATAAACTAGTTTCAAGTGTAAATAATTTTTATATAATTGAAATAATTGGAAAACAAATTTATTTTGTAATAGAACGATGAGCTAGTAAATAAAATTTAGCGAGCGTCGGATTGAATAAAATTGTTGAAATATTGACATATAATTTGTTGACTGTCATGTAAATCAATTAATATAAGATTGAAATTTATTTTGAGGCATGAAATTCAAATTTGAAATGCATTGCAAATTAACCAAAATTGAATTAAAATTAAATTGAGGCTATACACTAGGTTAGGCCAAATCCATTTTTCATTTATCCGCTTCTGGAAATCTCTATTTGCTTCTCGACTAAGCCCGATCCTAAATCCCTTTATTAGCATTGCCCAGATTTCTAAAGTGGAAAACCAATTCGTCACTTAAAAAGAGAATAAATCAAAGTCCCGTACATGCCTGGTAAATCGACGACGCCGATGACGTAAGGAGAGAGGGCAACTGGGGTTAACGATGAAATACGACATGATGGAGGAGCTCGCTTTCAAGATGGGTACGTGACCTGATTTTGTGACTTGGATTATCATGATGTAATTGATGACATAAGGAAAGGTTGAGGTCGAGTGCGTCATGGTGGAACTTGAGCGAAGGCGATATGGAGTTAGGGGATTGGCAAGCATGCTAGCGATGTTGCTGTCGATTTGGAAGTGGTCGTGACTGACTTAGGATAGAGGCGAAGGTTGAAGCTGTTGTCTCTAGGAAGTGTGAGATAAGGAGGAACGTATGTGCAATTGCATTCTGAGATAGTGGGCCAGGAATGCACGTGCTTTGGTGGTCGAGGTGACGATGTCCTATAGTCGAGCAACGACCTGATGAAGAAGAGAGCACACGACGATCGTAGGTTGGTAATGTTAAGTGAAGTGAAGCAGGTGTCGATGTTGGAAACGTGAGTGAAGTCAAATCCCGAAGCTTGATTATCGATGGCAGTCGTTAATTGGATGGATCGAGCTTCATTTTGGTGAGTTAATCTCACTCATGACTATGTCTATTTCTTTTTATTTAATGTGTATTCCCATATATAATTGTTTGATTCGATTGCTTGGTTAAATTGATGGTTGGTTATTGGCGTGAATAACTGTTTGTTGATGATTGATTATTGATATAGTTTAATTGGTTGGAATTGTAGTGAATTATGAATTATTTGATGCTGTGATGATTGATGTTTGATTGTAGATTTTGCTGTTTGAGTAGTAATTAGATGATTACAAATAATCGAATGGTATTGGAAATTGTTTGAAAAAGAAAAATAAGTGAATTAAATGATGTAAACTGGAAACAAATAAATTTATTTTAGAGGTAAATAATGAATGCTATAAAAATGTTTTCATTTAATATTGAGATTATTGAACTAATGGAAAATTTGTTTGATTTGATTGATATTATCAAATTATATATTCCCATATATAATTATTTAATTTGATTGCTTAGTTAAATTAATGGTTGGTTATTGGCGTAAATAACCGTTTGTTGATGATTGTTTATTGATATAGTTGAATTGGTTGGAATTGTAGTGAATTATGAATTATTTGATGTTGTGATGATTGATGTTTGATTGTAGATTTTGTTGTTTGAGTAGTAATTAGATGATTACAAATAATCGAATGGTATTGGAAATTGTTTGAAAAAGAAAAATAAATGAATTAAATGATGTAAATTGGAAACAAATAAATTTTATTTTAGAGGTAAATAATGAATGCTAGAAAGATGTTTTCATTTAATATTGAGATTATTGAATTAATGGAAAATTTGAAAGAAGAATAATTTTGAGAAAAAATATTTATAAGTTGAATAATTTTGAAGACTTTGTGAATTAAAATTTATTTGGTGAATGATGAGTTTTGGAATGATACAAATGAAGTTTGAATAGTTATATTTATTTAACATTGATTATAAAAATAAAAGAAGGATATTTATGTAATGAAGTTTGGAATCCATATTTCTATAAGTACGAGTAATTTGAATCTAGCTAAATGAAATTATATATATATATATATGTATATATATATATATAATGAGAAGTGGTTTTTTAGAAGTAATATATTATTTTTAAATAGAATTTTAGTTTAATGATTAATAGCTTTAAAAAGTAGTGTTTGAATATAAATGAGGATTTAAATAATGATTTTGTAATGGTATATTTGGTGTTTGCAAATATTTTGAATTGAGAATAATTGGATTTGATGTTTAAAAGATATTTCAAGCATAAATTCCTTCAAAGTATTTCCATATTATTATTAAAGTGTAAATTTGAAGAGAAAGTATTTTTGAGTTATAAAGTTTATTTAACTAGTTTGAATAAAGATTTCTTTGAAACAAAATGAATTGCTTTGAAGTATGGATTTTGAAATTTAATGTGAGAATTAATAATTACTACATTAAAAGAGAAGGAATAAATAAAAGAAATGTTTTGTGGTTAAAGTTAAATGAAGTATCTTTATAATAAAAGGGAAACAAAAATGATTAAAACATATTAAAATAAAAATCTTTATCTCGTTAAATAATAATAAAATAAATAATACATTGATGTGGATGGATTATTGTTGATTTGTCTGCTACGAACGGGATGAACTAAAATTACCCGTTGTGTTGAATAATAAAATAGTAAAATTGAAGAATAATGAATATAAAAGTGATTTAATCGAGAGTGATTTAATAAGCGAAGCAGAAATTTGTTTATTGTTGATTAATTGAGGGTGTTGTGTAGATTATTATATTTCACCGGATGCTATGGGACGACCGTGTGGGGTGTATTTATTTATTAAACACAAGTATAATGTCAAATAATTCATTAAGGACCGAGTATTTGATATTTGGATGTCGGTGGATTATTCTATACTACACCGATATTGATTGATATTATTTAGATTTCTGACTTGACGTGTGAGGTAAATTATATTATTTCTTATTTTTATTTAAAATGGGAATATGGTTATTGTTAGCACCAAAATTGGTCACTAACCTCGTTCAGAAAGATTGTGTAGAGATATAAGTGATGAGAGTAAATTAAACAGAGAAGACAATGCTAATTTAAATGCAGAAAGTAAGAACACCAAATTTATAGTGGTTCAGCGTAATTGCCTACGTCTACTTTGTTCAACTTTATTGATTTCCTTTATAATTGATTACAAATACAATTCGTGAATCAAATGCTTGAGTGAAGTTGTTAAGTAGAGAAGATGAGTCTTGAAAATGGCAGAGTCTCCCCGGTGTTTTCTCTCCAAAAAAGGATCCATTTCACTGTGACCCTACCCCTCTATTTATAGGCAAATATGGGCTGGACTTCCCAAGTGGGCTGGATAGCCGAACGCTCAAGCCCCAGTGCAGTGGTCGCTGTATGCCGAACCAGGTGTGCCGAATGCCGCTACACCGAACCATTCCTTCTATGCCGAACGGTGTGTTGGTGTCGAGGGAAGTGTAGGATGGTTGTCTGTTGAGGCCGAACATGCCTCCATCTCAAGCTCTTGAACGAACGGTGCATGCAGGCCGAACGACACCGTTATCTTGAGTAGTTGTGCATACGGAATGTCTTCTGGATGCCGAGTACTACGCCGAACACCATGGGATGCCGAGCGCTCTTGTCGCCGAGTGCTACGCCGAGTACCTTGGGATGCCGAGCGCTCTTGTTGCCGAGTTCTCCTATCACCGAGTTCTAATGATGCCGAACGCTAGCGCTGAGCATTGGTTGTCGTCGAGTGCCAGTCGATGCCGAACACTACTGGATGCCGGACACTATGGATGCTGTGTACTTCGCCGAACACTACTGGATGCCGAGCACTACTGAATGTCGGACACTATGGATGCTGTGTACTTCGTCGAACGCTACTGGATGCCGAGCACTACTGAATGTCGGACACTATGGATGTTGTGTACTTCGCCGAACGCTACTGGATGCCGAGCACTAGTGAATGCCGGACACTATGGATGCTGTGTACTTCGCCGAACGCTCCTAGATGCCGAGCACTAGTTGCCTGGTCAAATCTCCAGGAAACACTTGCCCCCCAAAGTGTATCGCGTGGCCGAACGTGACGCGCTTTGAATCTGGTACAATTTACCTCGGAGGTGCCTTCTCGAGAATGTTAGCGAAGGAGGTGCAAGACGAACAAGGTATGGATGCCGAACAATACGTTCGAAGCCGAACGTACCTCGCGTGCCGAACGTCACTCTGCTATGATGCTGAACACTCCGGTATTGACCGGTTCTACCGGGTATAGCCTCTTCAACTTCTACCTCCCTTTATATAACCAGGTCCTTCCCGTCCCTTCTCCTTTACTTTTTCGTTTCTGTCATTCTTCCAAGATTTCAAACCTTCTCTAGTCGAACAGATTTACAACTTGAACATTCCTTCCTAAGCTCCTAACTGCAATCTAGGTACCGCCCCTTGTATAACTTGAATAAGTTTTAAATGAGTCAAATGTGTCCTGTAGGAAGCTTTCGAGTAGGTTGTCCTCATTGCCGAACGATAATGCGAGGCGAGGAGGAAGGATTTGAGGTGTTTTCACATGTGGCTATTGTATTTAGCTCCATCGCGTTGAACCACAGTCAAAAATGAAGGAAAAGAAAAACCCTGGAGGTGGTAAGGGTTTCGGATGGCATAGTTATGGTTCGGCGTATGTTGTCATGTGTCGAACGATAGAGGCTGCCGAATAGTATTTCTTCTGAATGAGGCCGAACACTCGCTAGAACACCGAACAAAAACTTAGCCGAACGAACTAAGGCCGAACACTACCCTTATGCCGAATAGACATATACGCCGAATAACATCTAGACCGAACAACATAATTTCCGAACAACCGTCATGTCGAACAGTCACATACCTGCCGAACAGAACTTAGACATGCCGAACGAACACACACATGCCGAACAGAATTTTTAACTGGACGATGACTTAACCGAACGAGGCCTTTAGCCGAACATAGACTTAGACCGAGCAAAACGCAGCCGAACATTATACTTAGGCCGAACAATCTTGAATGCCAAACGGAATGCCTGCTGACCTATACTTAGGACGAACAATACAATTGCCGATCACTACTTAAATGCCGAACAGTATAAATGTCAAACTACACTTAGGCCGGTTACTTTAGAAATCATATGTCTTCTGAATCTGGAACTGTAATCACCTCAAGGCGAGCTTTTTGAGACGGTCAGCGATGACGGTCTTCGAAGGCGATGATTCGAAGCTAATTATTATATCTTTAAAACCTTTAGATTCTTATTGCCTGTACACAATTGCTTGCACTAGTTCACACACCACGCGGGGGGAAAAATCGTGTTGCTAATTCTAACGTTCAACGTTTTTTAAGTATAGCTTTCTCAAGCATTTAGCCAGGTTCATTATTTATTCGGGATGTCGAGAAAATCTAGCTCTGCCACCATATCTGACAGGCCTGGGCCGTCAGCAAGGCAAGGAGCCGCTGATACTTCTAACCCGTCAACTTCTCCCGCTCATAACTTGGCGCCTGATGCTCTGGAGGCAACCATCTTACTAGACAATCTGATCGATTCTCAAGCCTCGAAGATCAACGAAGCTGCTCTGCGACGGATATGCTCTATTCACGAGATTACTTTTGCCGACGTGTTAGTCCCTTCGAGACACGATCGCCCTCATCTGCCCCTAGTCGGGTACACTACCTGCAACAAGTTCATGTGTTGGATGGGCAGCGTGCCTCCATTCAACTTATTTCTTCGGGATGTACTGCAGTACATAGACATAGCTCCGTCGCAGCTGCACCCGAACGGCCATGCGTTTCTATATGGGACTTACCTACTTTTCATGGCTGTCTTCTCCAGACCTCCAACCGGCGGTGATATCAGATATATTTACATGTTCAAGAGACGGAAAGACAGTCCTTCTTTTATGTTCCTCGAGCCATACCAAAAATGCCAGATCTTGACAGGGGCCTGTAGCAAATTCGCCCTGTACAAACAGGAATGGTTCTATGTGCGCTGCCCTTCTGGTTTTGCTAGGAGATGGGTTGAAGGCAGTAAGTCTCTCTGCCGAGTCACTATTCGTATTTGATTGGAGTCATGCTTTTCCTAACTCTTCATTTCATCTTTTCAGGTATCAACCCGCGCCCGGAAGGCCGAGGATATTCTGAGGCTATCGATGCCATTAGAGCTCTTCCTACCGAGGATCGATACATCCGAGTTATCATTTCAAATGAATCACTGTCGGGGTTCGGCTTGCTGGCTCCTAGTCGTCGGATCAGCCTTCCAGAAGGTGTTACCATTCCCAAACCTCCGTCCGATAAAGGGAAAAAACTTGTCGGATCGTCGTCGCGTCGCGCTCCCGACACGCACGAAGAAGGCGAGCGCAAAGAGGATGATGCCCCTGAAACTCAGGGTGAGAATGCGGGTCCCGCTCAGAATCCGGCAGTCGAAGTTCACGACATTGAGATGTCGTCCTCCCCTTCGAAGGGAAAGAAGAAGTTAAAACATAAAGTTCAGAAGGAGAAAGTTGGTGGCACTTCAAAAGTCACACTTATTCCGCCTGAGAAAGAGGCTTCCTCACAGCACCTGGAAAGTTCTCTGAGGGGTCTGTCCAACCTGTCCATCCCCGATGATTTACTTAATTACGGGTTCGATGATCCTGAAGCTCTCAAATTCTCTTCGCTCGCTAGAGGCAATGTAGGAGTTCAACTCCCGGCTCAAGGAGACAACACTCCGATTAGCAAAGATAAACGAACGGGTCCGTCGGGGGGAACACTAGGACACACACGCACATGCGCATTCCATAATATACTTCAAGTCTTTTTAACTCGTGAATTCTCCTTAACTCGTTGTTATCTTCATTCTTTGCAGGTGATATGGGCCGCTCTCACGGGCTTGATCGCCTTCAGGGGTCTTCTATATTCCATCACTCTGGACGGGATTCCGGTTCAGGCAGACGCAGGGACCGAGGCGAGTATGAAGATAGGGATAATCGTCCCCGAGAGTCATCTCACCGCAAGAAAGCACATTCTCAATCTTCCCAGTCCCGTGATCTTCCTCCTCCAACTGAACCGGATAGAGAGAAATCCTTATAGAAGGGTTATCAGTCTGATGCTCCTCGAGAACAACATTCCAGTTCATCGAGTACAAGGCAAGTTCGAGAGCAACGTAAAAGAACGGAGTTTTCAAAGCCTCCTCCTCCTACTCATGCGGTGGACCCAACTGTTGCGGAAAAGATGGTCGATCTTAAGGCCAAGTTTCCAAAAATTTGCTTCGATGGTCTGAAGTTCCTCCCGGCCATTCATCATATTCCCGGGCATGTGAAGCAGAGTGCCATTGCCTGCAATAACGACGTCTATGTTCAACATGACGCGTTTGTGCACTTAGTGGAGAAGGTCTCGAAAGTATCTGTTGAGCGTCAACACTAGATTGACCGTCTGAATCTGGAGGCTGACAGCGATAAGAAAATCATCAAACTCCAAGACGAAGAGCTCGCTTCGTATAAGTCAAAGCTAGAAGCCGCTGAACAAAGCGCAAAAAATACTGCCGAGGCAGTTACTCGTTTAGAGGCGGCTCACAAAAAAGAGCTTGACGAAGCAGTCCAGTGCAGCGGTGCCCTCGCCCTAGAAAAAGACTCTGTCCAAAAGGAAAGGGACGCACTTGCTACTCAAGTCAAGGAGCTGAAGGAATTACTTTCCAAGGAGAAGGAAGACAAAGTAGCCGCTCAAGAAGAATCGCAGCGATACTGTGATGAGATTGTTGCTACCAGACTCCTGAAGACAAAGCTCGATGACGAACTCGCCGGGGTCGAGAAAATGAAGGACGAGGCCCGTGAGGAGGGCAAAAGAATGGCTATGGAAGAGCTTGATTCTCGCCTCGAGGTGGCCGTAGAAGCCGGCAGGGAAGAGGTCAAAAGTATGTTTGACCCGTTGATCGTCGAGTATGGAGCCCGCGTCCTTATGCACTGCGACTTAACATTTCTGGGTGACGGCTACCTCGAATCCCTGGCTGAGGCGTGGGAAACTCTAATAAGGATCAGGAAGGTCAAGTCGGGCTCCAACGAGGTCGATGAGGATGTCTTGGTGAAGGAGTTCCTAAGGGGGAATGAGCCATCGGACTTATCCGTAGCATTGGCACTTTATAGCAAAGGCTCTTCCCCTCCGAAAGAGAAGAATGACGAAGCTGGCCCGTCTGGGGCCGATGCTACTACTCCTCACATTGCCGCTCCTTACGCTACTCAATCGGTCGGTCGGCCAACACTTGATCCATTCGAGCAGCATGCTAGTTACGATCCCGAAGATCCCGGGCTTAGTGTTCATGTGCTGTCACCTATCCTGGAGGGTGAAACCCCTCGTGCCACCGATAGCCAACCGGACCCTGGTAGGAAATTCTTCTTTCTCTAGAAATTGAAGAGATCCCGTCATTTTTCAGCAGTGGCTACTCGTTCTAATGCTCATTCCTTATGTTTTCGTGCAGGTTGCTCTGACGCCGAGCCAACTCCGAGGAGCGATGATGCCAAGGAGGAAGCAGAGAAAACAAGCGACGTTGCTCACGCAGGAGTAACTCCCGGTCTAGACGCTCAAGTGATCGGGGCGCTAGATGATGACAAACTTGATACTTCGTCTCCTGCCAAAGGAAGCGATGAAATTGAAATCACTGGCGCCTCTGAGCATACTTCAGAGATGAGCATGAAGGACCGTCTTGCCGACGAGGAGAAGAAAAAAGTAAAAGTCAAAGTTGAGTCTGAAATACTAGAACTCACTGACCCGCGGAACAGACCTTTGAAAATCATTCTCCCGGGCAGGTCCAAACCACTAGATGTTCCGTCTCATACTCCCGACTCCGTTTCTCTAGCAAGCAAAAAGTCCAAGAAAAAGCGTGAGGGAGAGGAGTCGTCGGAAACAACGAAGGAAGACAAAAAGAAGAAGTCGAAGAAATAATCGATACACTCGTTCAACGAGTTTTTTGCTTAAGTCTTGTAATTGCTTTTATCTTCCACAACTTTCAGTTTGTATAGAGAGGTCTGAATTTTGTAGGAGTGATCATGTATCCCCATTTTGGACTTATCGAATAAAATTTAGTTTCTTTTTGTTTGAATGATTCTCTTGTCTTTATTTGGTTTGTTGAAACTGTGCTCCGGGGACTTGGAGACTTGAGACTGTTTATACTCTAGTCCGCGCTCCGGGGGCTTGGAGTACTCCGATCCGCGCTTTGGGGATTCGGAGATTTGAAATCGTTTATACTCTAGTCCGCGCTCTGGGGACTTAGAGTACTCCGCTCCGCACTTTGGGGATTCGGAGATTCGTATTCGTTTATACTCTAGTCCGCTCTCTGGGGACTTAGAGTACTCCGCTCCGCACTCTGGGGATTCGGAGATTTGAAGTCGTTTAGACTCTAGTCCGCGCTCTGGGGACTTAGAGTACTCCGCTCCGCACTCTGGGGATTCGGAGATTTGAAATCTTTATACTCTAGTCCACGCTCTGGGGACTTAGAGTATTCCGCTCCGCACTCTGGGGATTCGGATATTCGTATTCGTTTATACTCTAGTCTGCTCTCTGGGGACTTAGAGTACTCCGCTCCGCACTCTGGGGATTCGGAGATTTGAAGTCGTTTATACTCTAGTCCGCGCTCTGGGGACTTAGAGTACTCCGCTCCGCACTCTGGGGATTCGGAGATTTGAAGTCGTTTATACTCTATTCCGCGCTCTGGGGACTTAGAGTACTCCGCTCCACACTCTGGGGATTCGGAGATTTGGAATCGTTTTATACTCAAGTCCGCACTCTGGGGACTTAGAGTACTCCGATCCGCGCTCTGGGGCTTCGGAGATTTGGAATCGTTTTATACTCTAGTCCGCACTCTAGGGACTTAGAGTACCCCGATCCGCGCTCTGGGGCTTCGGAGATTTGGAATCATTCGTACGAGTCTATATGTCGTGCAGGATAATGTAATTTATCATCCAATTAAGAGATATAGAAACTTCATAGAAAATATGGCTTCAAGCCTTTATTAATGAAAATCAACTAAATTGCTTGATTACAACTTTTAAAAGGAAACTAAGTCATTATTGAATGGAAACATGCAGGAAATAACAGTGCCTACAACAAGAAAGGAAAACATGCTAAATGTAATAGTGCCGCAAATGTTCACTGTTCCATGCTCGGGGGAGTGTCGCGCCATCAACGGTCGCTAGCTTGAATGTTCCTTCTCCAAGCTTCCGTTCAATGGCGTATGGACCTTCCCAGCTGGGATTCATGCGTGATGGTACCGGGAAGACTCGTTTCAGAACGAGATCACCCACATCAAAGATTCTTGGGTGGACTCTGCCGTCGTAGTAACGCTTGACTCGATGTATGTGCGCCGTCGCCCTTAATTCAGCTTCTTCACGCTTTTCGTCAATGCAGTCCAGTGATTCCAGCAAGAGGTTTTGGTTCGTCTTGGGGTCATAGTATGTCACTCGGTGCGATGGAACTTCAAGTTCCACGGGTATGACGGCTTCAGAGCCGTATGCCAAGGCGAACGGAGTGTGGCTGGTCGCGGTCTTGTGGGTAGTTCTATACGCCCATAATGCTGTCGGGAGTTCATCTACCCACTTGCCTCCATCCTTCTCCAGATGCTTCTTCAGTATGGACTTGATTATTTTGTTAACGGCCTCGACTTGTCCGTTAGCTTTTGGGTGTGCAACGGCGGCGAACTTTTTCTCGATGCCGTACTTTAAACAGAACTCTTTGAACTCTCTACTTTCGAATTGCGTTCCGTTGTCTGTAATGATGGTGCGTGGAAGGCCAAAGCGGCATATAATGTTTCGTACAACGAAGTTAATGACCTTCTTAGAGGTGATAGTGGCCAAAGGTTCTGCCTCAGCCCATTTCGTGAAATAGTCGACTGCAACTATTGCGTATTTCGCACCACCTTTGGATAGAGGCAAAGAGCCGATTATGTCGATTCCCCAGATCGCAAATGGCCAGGGACTGATCATTTGTGTGAGTTCCGTTGATGGAGCCCTCGGGATTTTCGCATATCTTTGACACTTGTCGCATTTTCTTGCGTAGTCCACGACATCCCGGTTTACGGGGGGCCAGTAATATCCATAGCGGAGGATCTTCTTTGCTAGCGTTTGCCCCCCAGTATAGTCGCCACATTCCCCTTCGTGAACCTCTCTCAAGACTCGCTTTGTTTCATCATGAGCGATGCATCGTAATAACGGGACTGAGAATCCTTTTCGATACATTGATCCATCCTGCATTATGTATCGCGCGGCCTTTCGAAGGACCTGCCGTCTTTCGCTTCTTTTTCCTGGTAAAGCCCCGGTCGTCAGGTATAGTTTGAATGGGGTTATCCACGATTCCTTCTCGATTTTTTTTCCCAACACGCGATCGAATTTCATTTCGTCTATGCTCGGGGCATGCAAGACTTCGACGGGATACAATCCCATTTGTTGCGCATCGTCAGTACTCGCGAACTTAGTCAATAAGTCGGCTTCTTTGTTCTGTTCGCGGGGGATATGTGAGATGTCATAACGCTCAAGATTTGATAGTAGTTCTTGGACCTGAATGAGGTACGGAGCAAGCTTTCGTCCCTTTGCTTGGTAGTCTCCCTGTACTTGGTAAACCACCAACTGCGAGTCACAAAAGATTTCGACTGATTCGATCCCGAGTTCCCTGATGAGCTTCAAGCCAGCGATCGGTGCTTCATATTCGGCTTCGTTATTTGTAGCCGGGAAATTGAGCTTCAGGGCATAACAGATCGATCGGTTTTCCGGAGTTACAAGAACTACGCCCGCGCCGGAGCAACGGTCGTTTGATGCACCGTCAGTGTATAATTTCCATCGAACGGGGGGAATGATGTCGTGATCGTCCGGTTTGATGGGTATGGTAAATTCAGCGATGAAGTCTGCTAACGCTTGCCCTCGGATGGCTCTCCGTGGTAAGTACGCGATATCGAATTGGCTCAACTCGATGTTCCATCTTAGCAATCTTCCAGAAGTTTCCGGCCGTTGTAGTACCTGCCTCAGGGGTTGATCGGAATAAACACCGATTGAATGTGCTTGAAAGTACGGGCGAAGCTTTCGTGATGCAGTCACCAAGCAATAAGCCAATTTCTCTATTTTAGGGTAATTCCTCTCGGCCCCTGTTAAACGTTTGCTAACATAATACACCGGCTTTTGGACTCGATCCTCCTCTCATACCAAAGCCGCACTTATCGCATGTGGGGATACAGCCAAGTATACGTACAACATCTCATGGTCAACTGGTTTTGATAGCATTGGTGGGCTCTCCAAATGCCTCACCAGATTCCGGAATGCTTCCTCACAGCTAGACGTCCATTCAAAATTTCTCTTTCCTTTCTTTATTATGTCAAAGAACGGGATGCACTTGTCAGTTGCCTTGGATATAAATCGACTCAGCGCAGCTACTTTTCCGTTCAAGCTCTATACCTGCTTTATAGTCCTGGGCGCTTGTACATCTCGAATAGCTTGGATCTTTTCTGGGTTGGCCTCGATTCCCCTAGCATTGACGATGAATCCCAAAAACTTCCCTGATGCAACGCCGAAAGAACACTTCAACGGGTTGATCTTCATGCCATAAAACCTGAGTATGTCGAACATTTCAGCCAAGTCTTGAATGTGGTTGTTTGACCGTTGTGACTTCACGAGCATGTCATCCACATAGACTTCCATGGTTTTACCCAGTTGGTCCTTGAACATTCGATTCACCAGACGTTGGTAAGTTGCTCCAGCATTCTTTAATCCAAAGGGCATCACTACATAGCAATACAGTCCGACATTTGTAACGAAGCTGGTGTGTTCTTGGTCTGGAATATGCATTGGGATTTGGTTGTATCCTGAGTACGCATCCATGAATGACAGTAACTCGTGTCCTGCGGTGGAATCGACCAACTGATCGATCCTAGGCAACGGGAAACTGTCCTTAGGGCATGCTTTGTTTAAGTCGGAATAATCTACGCAAGTCCTCCATTTCCCATTCGCCTTCTTTACTAGCACGGGGTTGGATACCCATTCAGGGTAGAGGGCGTCGCGGACGAACCCATTCGCTTTGAGTTTGTCCACCTCCTCTCCGAGAGCGGCGGATCTCTCCGGATCCATTCCTCTCCTTTTTTGCTTGACTGGGACGTATTTCGGGTCTATGTTCAACATATGACTCGTGATGGCGGGAGAAATCCCACACATATCAGAATACGTCCAGGCGAAAACATCAAGGTTCGCCTGGAGGAAGTCGCTAAGGTCTTCAGTCATTGCGGGGCCTAGCTGTGATCCGATCTTCAGTATTCGCGAAGGGTCGTCACGGCTAACTGAAATGTCAATTGTTAATTCAGCCGGTGCCGCCTTCTCTTCCCTGGGTTTCTCATCGTCGTCTCTTGGATCTATATCTCCGTAGATCCGAGAACTATGCCCGAGCCAGGGCTCGGGCACTACTTGTCAATTATCCACATTGAGGATGCGGACGGGATTGTCCGCAACCTTTCCCTTCTCCCTCCGGTGGGCCTCTCGGAGCTCGGCCACATAACAGGAACGACCAGCTGCTTGGTCGCCGTGAACAATGCCTACTCCTTTGTCAGTCGGGAACTTCAAAGTTAAACACCACGGGGCTAACGCTGCCCTAAACTCCGCCAGGGCCGGCCGACCCAAGAAAACGTTATACGGAGAGTCCACATCCAAAACTACAAAGGGTAGAATTCACACTCTCCGACGCTCGCCTTGTCCCAGTTCAACTGGTAACTCAACATATCCCACTGCATCAGTTGCAGCGCCGTTAAAGCCGTGAATACGAGCTTTGGATGGTTTCAAGTCTTTTGTTTCTAGCTTCATTTGATCGTAGGCCTTCTTGAAGATGATGTTGACTGAACTTCCAGAATCAATCAGAATTCTTTTTACATATGCTGGTCCGATCGTTGAAGATATGACCATGGGGTCGATGGTCGGAGCCTCTACCTGATCAGCGTCTCTGCTTCTGAACACAATATTGTCTGTCATTATGCGCTGCTGCTTAGCAGGGGCTCCGTCCTCCATGTTCGAACAACACTCAAAATCTGCATGCTTCAAGGAACTTGCATATCGCTCCATCTCCTGCCAATTCTTATCCGCGGGGTGAGGCCCTCCGATAATTGAATTTATGACCAGTCTACCAACGGTCCGGGCAGGCTCCTCGGGATGACGTGGAGCTGGTGCACGACCTGGGTTGGACGTTCCCTGTCCTCCTTCTTATGGATCCTTCACAAATTCTTGCAATTTCTTCTGCCTGATCAACTTCTCGATAGCGTCGTGCAAGTGTCTACATTCTTCCGTATTGTGTCCATAAGTCTCATGGAAGCGACAATATTTCCCGGTCCGCTTCCATTCTTCGGTTGATTCTTTTGGACGTGGTTTTCTGTACTGAAAAGTATTGCAGGTGGATAGGTAAATGTTTTCAAGTGGGGCGTTTAGCGGAGTGTACTCGCTGTAGCTTGGAATTCTCGACTTCCACTTTCCTGCTTCTTTTCTTTTCCCTTGACTCCTTCCTCCGGACTCCTTGGGTTGCCCAGGCTTGTTCTGGACATTGACTTGGACCTTTCCCGAGCTATCTCCAGATTGCTTCACAGCGATGTTGCTCTTTATTGACTCTTGGACAGGCCCTGGCGCCTTATCTCGTCGTACCCACCTAGCTTCCTCTCTTCTTATGAACTGGTGTGCCTTAGAGTAGAAACGCTCTAGCGTAGCTGGAGGTTTTCCTGTCAGCCAGTCTCCAAACTCAGAGTCTGGATCCACACCTCTCATTACAGCCATCAGAATTGCATGGTCATTGGGATTGCTGACTTCAGTTGCTGCTACGTGGAATCTTTGCAAATATTCCTTTAACGATTCCCCAGGATTTTGGATTACACTTGACAGAGACATCACGTCCTTTGGGCGCGTAGTGTGTATCCTGAACTGCTCAATAAACTTCTTTGCCAACTCCTCGAAATTTGATACGGATCGCGGAGGAAGTCGGGTGAACCACATAGTAGCGATCCCAGATAGAGTAATCGGAAAGCACCTACACTTGGTGGCATCATTCGCTCTGGCTGAATCCATCATCCATTCGTACCTCATGACATGTTGTCTAGGGTCAGTCTTTCCTTCATATGCAGGAATAGTAGGCATACTAAACTTCCTGGGGTACGCCGCTTGCAACACAACATCCGTGAACGGAGTATGACTTCTTGACACTCCCTAGTCATCGTTTGATAAGCCCTGATTCTCTTTCATCAGTTGCCTGATCATGGCTGTCAGATCGGGTGTCTGTATGGAAGGTGGAAGGTTGGAGTCTGTTCTACGCGCCTGTCCATGCTAATGCCTCCTCTCTTGGCGATCTGCCAATCGTGCGTCTTGAGGTTCGACATCGTTAGCATTTTGATGATCTGGGCCTCTATCTTCCATCTGTATCCCGGTCCTGAAGCTTCCAGCTCTTGCTTAGTCGCGGTCTCCAGCTGTTCGAACAGCAGCATCTGCTCGCGCAGCATCAGTCTTACGGCGTCTGCGCCTGGGAGGTTCATCAGAGGAAGTAGAGCTGTCAGATGAGGAGTAAGCAGCGGGATTGCCCCCAGCATTCTGTTGCTGCTGTTGAGTAAGTTGTGCCATCAGGTTGGCATTGGCTTGCATCTGCTCTCCTAGTTGTCTCCTACTTTCCCTGAGCTCTCTCATCAAGTCGTTGAACTCTATTCTGGTGACAACTGGAGTTTGGTCCTGAGTGGCAACTCCTGTATTTGGAATTGCTGGTTGATTGCTAGGCCCTGCTTGTTGCACGCTAGCAGTCTCGTGGGCATCCGCATTGTGAGAAGCTGACCTGGTACGTGGTCTTGCCATTGTAGAGTTATTGGTATGAACTCTGAGTAGAATCAACGGATGTCCTATCAGTGAGTCGGATCTTCTTTGGGGGATTTGTTCAATCCAGTAGCTTCAAAGCAGATCCTTGAGGTCTGAGAATTCAATTCTCAGTGAAAGCACCAAAGTGTTAGCACCAAAATTGGTCACTAACCTCGTTCAGAAAGATTGTGTAGAGATATAAGTGATGAAAGTAAATTAAACAGAGAAGACAATGCTAATTTAAATGCAGAAAGTAAGAACACCAAATTTATAGTGGTTCAGCGTAATTGCCTACGTCCACTTTGTTCAACTTTATTGATTTCCTTTATAGTTGATTACAAATACAATTCGTGAATCAAATGCTTGAGTGAAGTTGTTAAGTAGAGAAGATGAGTCTTGAAAATGGCAGAGTCTCCCCGGTGTTTTCTCTCCAAAAAAGGATCCATTTCACTATGACCCTGCCCCTCTATTTATAGGAAAATATGGGCTGGACTTCCCAAGTGGGCTGGATAGCCGAACGCTCAAGCCCCAGTGCAGTGGTCGCTGTATGCCGAACCAGGTGTGCCGAACGCCGCTACGCCGAACCATTCCTCCTATGCCGAACGGTGTGTTGGTGTCGTGGGAAGTGTAGGATGGTTGTCTGTTGAGGCCGAACGTGCCTCCATCTCAAGCTCTTGAACGAAGGGTGCATGTAGGCCGAACGACACCGTTATCTTGAGTAGTTGTGCATACGGAATGTCTTCTGGATGCCGAGTACTACGCCGAACACCATTGGATGTCGAGTACTCCTGTTGCCGAGTGCTACGCCGAGTACCTTGGGATGTCGAGCGCTCTTGTCGCCGAGTGCTACACCGAGTACCTTGGGATGCCGAGCGCTCTTGTTGCCGAGTTCTCCTATCACCGAGTTCTAATGATGTCGAATGCTAGCGCTGAGCATTGGTTGTCGCCGAGTGCCAGTCGATGCCGAACACTGCTGGATGCCGGACACTATGGATGCTGTGTACTTCGCCGAACACTATTGGATGCCGAGCACTACTGAATGCCGGACACTATGGATGCTGTGTACTTCACCGAACGCTACTGGATGCCGAGCACTAGTGAATGCCGGACACTATGGATGTTGTGTACTTCGCCGAACGCTACTGGATGCCGAGCACTACTGAATGCCGGACACTATGGATGCTGTGTACTTCGCCGAACGCTACTGGATGCCGAGCACTAGTGAATGTCGGACACTATGGATGCTGTGTACTTCGCCGAACGCTCCTAGATGCCGAGCACTAGTTGCCTGGTCAAATCTCCAGGAAACACTTATCTTCACTTTTAAGTGGAATGAGGAGTATAAAGTACCAACAGGGATGTGTGGCCAGAAGTAATTTTGCTAGCCCCATCCTAGCTTGACCGACCATCGCATGGTTATAATCAACTACACGGGCCAACAAGACAAATTTAGAAGGAGCGGGAGGTTGACGGTGGGAGTGAGAAGCGAGGAGGTGAGGAAGCTAGGAAGCAACGTATGATGTATTGTGTAGCTAAAGACAGATGAGGACACTCACAAAAATATTACGAGTTGGGTCTCCCTTTGCACCTGAAAAACATTAAGGCTTAGGTGTAGACTCGGCTTTTGGCAGTAGCATTAATATAGCACATGCATTGCAGTAGCAGTAATGAAATAAATAATGAAGAATAAAATGAATAAACTTAATACTTCTAAATAAATATGAATAATTGATGTTTATGGTGTGTTGTTTGCGATGTTATATATGATATGTGATGTGTCACTACACCAAATACTGAGATTTGCAACTAACCATCCGCGCATTTGGCAATGGTTATTAACCGTTGCCATTTTGAAACGGTTAATAACCGTCTTGGTTCCATTAGCAATGGTTTTTTATCGTTGCTAATTGGGAACGATTACTAACCGTAGCTTCTTTGGAGACAAATGATGGCGGTGAATTTCATCCTTTCGCGCCATAATTTTTGGCGCGCTTCGTTCCAACTAGCAACAGTTTTCAACCGTGGCTAATTAGCAACGGTTTGTAACCGTGGTAAATGTTGTGGCAGCTAATTTTGTGCCAAATATCACAGTACTTGTGTCGTTTACACTGGGGCACAAAATTTACCGAGCATACAGTAAAAAAAAACGCAGATCTCTGATTCTCTCAGCCGCGATTTCGTCCTCGTCGATCGGCTCCTCCAGTAGTGGCAGCCTCGAATTAACATCTCCAGCCTCCAACAGCAGCAGCCGGCGCTCCGGCGGATTCAAAGCTAGGGCATCTTTCATTTGTTTCAGCATCTTCATATCGCTTCTCAGCTTCTACAGGTTTCCCTACTGCTGCAAGTTTTTATTTATTTCGTTAATTTCAACTTCCTTGAGCTTCATACCCATTACCACTTACCTAACCAGATCTATCATTTTCAAGCCCTTAATCTCCTCCAACAGCACGAAAAAATTGGGATTTTTTGTCTCCTTGAGTTAGTCATTTTATTTTTTTAGTGTTGCAAGTTTTCTATGGCCTGCTTATGCCGAGTCTTAGATTATTGATCCACTTTTTGATTGTAGAGATCTAGAATTTGGGCGTGATTAAGCTGTTTTATTATATTGGTGTAGATAACAACCAATTCCGTCCTAAGAGCTTTAGTGGATTTTTCCTTATTATTAAGGCAGTGTTTGTTTTGAGCAAAAAGCACTTGTTGAAGCGTTGATTGGAAGTGCTGATTCAATTCAGCATTTATGTAATCGTTTGTTTTACCGTTTCATTCAGTCTTACCAAGTCAAACCAGCAAATACTTATTCAGCTCATTTTTAATGCTTTTTGAAATCTGAATCAGTATACAGACATTTTCCAATATATAACCTTATATTTTAAATAACACAGATTTTCTTCTTTGCGTACAATGCAGCTCCAGCATATATTTTATTCTTCTGCGCAGCAGGTTCAACATCATATACCAAGGCAGCAGCATTGTCGGTATGATTATATGTATTTATTTAGTAATGTAAGGTACATATGATTTGATATTTTTATTTTAGTGGGTTTTGACACATTGTTTTATAACATAAAGTGTGGATTGTTTAATTCCATATATGTGATAAATAGTAGCTGCAACAACAGTGCAAGCACAACCCTTTTCTTTTGATTTGATACTGTATTTCTCTGAGATGTTATTTGACTTCAGTTGCGAAAGCATTACTTTGAGGTGAATTTCATAAATACGCGTAATAGACCGTTTCTCCAATCTGACAGTAGTACAAAATGTTAATTTTATAAATTATCTGCTATGTAAACAAATAGCGTTTTCCAAAAATAGGTACATCATTTTATTGATTCGAATTTAGATCACTGAAATTTTGATTACAAAGATTACCTACTCCCAATGCTTACAATATTATTTTTACAGCGATTATGATGTCTGTTAACATATTGAACTTAGAAGATATATAACCAATATAAGAGAACATTAAATTGTTTTGTAAGTTTTTATTGCGAGTGAGGTCTAAAATTGTGTTATATACACATTTTTTTATAGGTAAATCGGTGTAATAAATTTCTAAAATAAAAAATGTGTTGTATTCTTTGTTGTATAGTTGATCGGCCTGACATGTCAAAATGAGCAGAACACATTACAATGCTTTGAAAAGCTTTACGAGTCATAACATGCATTATTACGAAACTCTAGTACTATATGGTTTTGGTTTAACTTGATATATAAAATGTAGATGTTGAAATTCTATGCATGTATATGTGATAATTCTGTGCATGCTAGTTAGACATAGCTGCTTATAGTGACTGCTAGGGTATAAGTTGATGCAATGAATTTTGTTTTACTAAATATGAGACCATATTTAGTAAGTGGATAAAATTGTTGTTAATGGCGCAAGCCAAGTATCAGGAGAGGGGTAATGCATAGACATTACTCTGGTGCTACAAAATGGCGCCGTTGTAATGGCAAATTTTTTGGAAACAGTTTGATGCTAATGTTAAATTTCAAGTGAAATCAAAAGAATATTCATCTGTTTAGTTAATATCAGAGTTGAACTTGGTGGAAAGCCATAAGATATTGTTACCCATGATTTCTTATTAGCTCTTGTTATTTTCTTTCAGTATGTCTTTTAGTATAGACAAACAATGGATGAATCAATCTAATCGAAGAAATACAGAATATGTGGAAGGTGTGAGAAATTTTGTTAGATTTGTTGCTGAAAACGGTGGCAATAAGGAAAAGTATTCGTGCCCTTGCACGCGGTGCAAAAATGAAGATACATTCAAATTAAATGACATTCATTTTCATTTGCTTAGATATGGTATTGTTCAATCATATACCGTGTGGTGTTTTCACGGGGAAAGAATACCGGAGAAGCCAAAACAACAACCGGTTAGTCATGCCACAAATACTGATGAGTCCGAACATATTAGGATGGAGGATTTGATCAATGATGCAGATAGATTCCATCATTTTCAACCTACAAGTCAGTTGCATGATAATGCTAATATTGGTGAGCAGTTTATGGATAAATCATTTTTTGATAGTGCAACTGCAACAGAGCCATTGTATCCTTCTTGTCCAAAAGAGATTACAAAGTTGTATGCTATTGTGAAACTGAATAGCTTGAAGACCCAATACGGCTTTTCAGACAATGGTGTGACTGTAGTACTCGAATTCAAAAAGGAGTTACTCCCCGAAGGTAACACGCTACCTTCAAAGTACCCCGACGTGAAGAAGATCATTAAGCAAGTTGGGATGAATTACATAACTTATGATGCATGCATTAATGACTGCATCTTGTACTGGAAAAATAATGCGAACAAAGTTTCATGTACAAATTGCAACGCACCAAGATACAAGACATCATTCGACGAAGAGAGAAAAGCTACCACAGTACCTCAAAAGACCTTAAGACATTTTCCTTTAATTTCTAGATTGAGAAGACTGTATACTGTACCATGGATAGCAGAACGATGACCTGGCATGGTCGTGCCAAGTCCGGTACAACCGTAATGCGTCATCTGCGTGATACTTCTCAATGGAAAACTACAGATTCTTTTGATTCTTCGTTTGCTGCTGAACCACGAAATATCACGCTTGGAATAGCAACAGATGGTTTCTGTCCGAATGCTTCTTTAACTAACCCTTACAGCTGTTGGCCAGTAATTGTAGTACCATATAACCTTCCTCCGTGTTTGTGCATGAAAATAGAGTTCTCAATGTTAACACTATTGATTTCTGGGCCAAAACAACCGGGGAAGGATATTGATGTTTATTTAGAACCTTTGATAGACGAGTTAAAGCAGTTATGGGAAGGAGTCGTTACATTTGATTCATTTATGAAATCTGAGTTCATAATGAGAGCTAGAGTGTTGTGGGCAATCCATGATCATCCCGCTCTTGGGACTTTATCGGCATGTACAACTCACGGCTACTTTGCATGTCCTCTTTGTGGAGAAGAAACTACATCTGTTTATCTCCCTGAAAGTAAGAAGATTTGTTACATGGGACATCGTAGATTTCTTCCATCCGAACACAAGTTTCGATACGATAAGACAAATTTCAACAACGAGCAAGAACTTAAGCGTCCTCCAAAACCACTGACTGGTTATCAAGTTGAAAAAAGGTAGCAAATATAAAAATGAAAGTTGGTAAAAACATACCGGAAATTGGTCGAAAACGGAAAAAGACAATCGATGAAGAAGTTCCTGCATGGTATAGGAGGTCGAAGTTCTTTGATTTGCCATATTGGAAAACAAATTTGACCCGACATAATATTGATGTTATGGATACAGAGATGAATGTCACGAAACATTTGATCAACACAATTATGAACCATAAAGACATGTCAAAAGATGGGATCAATGCACGGAAGGATTTGAAAATCATGGGTATAAAACAAAAGTTGTAGGTGATAGAAGATCCTGAAACAAGTAAAGTAACCATACCAAATGCGACTTTCACTTTGAGCAAAGAAGAAAAGATACGGTTTTGCACCGTTTTGAAAAATTTGAAAGTGCCGAGCAAATTCTCTTTGAACTTCCATAACAATGTGAGCATCAACCCTCCTGAACTAAAAAATATGAAGTCACATGATTACCATGTCATAATGCAACATTTACTTCCGGTATTGCTTCAGCATTGTTTTCCGCAACATAAGGATCTACGGAATGCTATTCACCGCATTAGTCTCTTTTATAACATTTTGTGCTCAAAGGTGATCAACAGGGAACATCTTCTAAAAGCAAAGTGTGATAACCCAGATTTTTGGAACATCTGTTAATTGATAATTAACTGGATTGAATTAGTAAAATGCTGTTTTATAAGTGAACAAATAAAATTCTGATAATTAAAAATATCTGGATTGTATATATAATGGATTTGAGTTATAATAAATGCTGGATTATAAATATCTGAAAATAATAACTCTTATAGTAAATCAATAAATAAATATATATATATATACAAATGGATATATGCAAACTCTATAATGATGAAAATCTTAAATATATACATATATAAATCCATTGTGAATATATAATCACAATAAACATATTAATATAATAATTTAACAATAATAATTTGATAACCTTCTTTATAATATTAAAATATTCTCTATATACATTGTGAATAGGAAGTTTTGGGTTGAGTTTAATATAATAGTTTTTCAAAAGCTATTTAAGGTTAAATTCTATATTTTCAAACATAAGATAAATATTTATTTTAAATATGTGATAACTTAAATAAGATTTAATAAAGGTTTAAATATGCTTGTTTTTTTTATACATGACTAAATATGGTTTGTATAAATAAAAAGGAAATGTATTTATTAAGTAAGGAATTAGATATAAAAAGCTTTATAACTATTTAAAAATTAATAAATTCATGTATAATTACATGTGTTAGCTCATTAGTCATTTTAAAATACAAGTGTTAATACATGAAGACACCTTAATAACAAGTGTCAATTAATAAGAAAATGTAAATGACAAATGGTGAGTTTTTAACTAGTGTCATTTATTATTTTGTTTTTCTTTTATTTTTATTTAATCACATTTTAGCCTATTTAAGCACATACTTTCCTTCTCCTTAATTCTTTTTTTCTATCCTCTTCTCAAAGCTAAGAAAAACAATACCCTGTAACAAACACTCAAAAACAAAATCTGAAAATCAATACTCCTCAAACCAGAGAACGAATCCAATCCAACAACCTATATTTCATTTTCAACATCAAAACCAAAGCCTGCACATTTTTAGTCAAACCAGAGATAAAAATCCAAAAGCCGGCAAGCATTTTCATCTTTGTTTCAAAGCATGCAAACCTGAAGAATAATCAAAAGCAAAATCAAAGCATTTCAAGTTTTAATAAGGATCAACGCAATTCCAGTTTTTAAATCAGAAGCATTTTATCTCAACAACTCAAGTAATTCCAGATTAAAGAAAATTTTCAGATTCTTTGTTCAAATAAAAAGCAGGTGAGTAAACTATCCTTGAACATCTTAAATCAGTTTGTATCTTGATCTGCATGTGATAATCATTGATGAATGGATGTAAATCATGTTTGCATGTGTGTATATCTGAAGGTCTAATGAATGTAGATCTGTATATATGAATATACTACTCTGTTTAAAACTTACAGGCTTTAACAATTTGAGAAATTGAAATCCTCATTTCTTAATCCTTTTCAGGATTTGATGTTGAGACAAAAATTGTTTGAATCAACATGATCTTAACCACATAAATATTTCCAAGTATAAATAGTTAATAATCTCCTAGTAAGATTTGAAAACACTGTAAGAATTCAAAAGTATGAAAATTCGAACACCTAGATTTATTGGTTCATTTCCATGATCTGATTTGTTATAGAAAACCATGATTTTTAGTAATAATATCAAGATTTTTAAATGAGTTTTTAGGTGGGAATTGAGAGTTGAACGGAAATTGTAAATGCGTCGAATTCCGGCGATCGATGGTGTTTTGGGTGACGAGTTTGATCGTGGTGGAAGCTGGTGTGATGGGGATCAATGGAAAAATAGTGGGTGGATTTTTAATTCGCCATGGTGGCGCGGCGAGGAGGTTGTAGGGTTTAAGAACCTGTTTGGGTCGACGATGGTCTCGAAGTGAATGCGGCGTTGCGATGGCTTCGGACTTGATCGGAGGTGGGGGAAAACGATGATGAAGGGATGGCGCAGCTCCAGGCGTGGCGGCGAGGCTTCAGACTATAGGAGGTGGCGGTGCAAGGTAGTTTTTGGTGTTCGTTTTCGTTCCAATGGGTGTTGGGTTTGCTCGATCTCGATTTGCCTTCTCATTTGTGGTTCTGGGTACTGGAGACGTTCGAGCATGTAATCGGCAACTTACTGGCGATGGTGATGATGGTCGGAGTGGCGTTGTTCGTTCGTGCACGTGCACGAGTTCCTATTGTATCTGTGGCCATTGCTGTGATGTTGAGTTTGGGAAGAAGGGTTGCGACTCGGAGTCGACCTCGGGTTTTTGGTTGATGGCCTCGAAGTTATACTCGGGGATTTCTAGGGAAAATTAGTAGTGGCTCTGGTTGTTTATTTTAAGTTACCAGGTTATAAAATTTAAAAAGGAAATCAGGTTTTAAAATCTGAAGCAAATCATACCAGGTTTCAAATGTTTAAAAGAAAACCAGATTTGAAAGCAAAAACAAAAGGAAAATTGCAACCAGTTTTCAAAGTAAATAGAATGAACAAGTTTTCAAAACCATTATCAAACAAGTTTCAAAATATAAGTATATTAAAAACTTTAATTATGAGATGTTTGAATGAATTAATTTCAAACTTTTGAATTCAAATAAGTAATGATGAAACTAAGTAAATAATTAAAGTATATGGTTTATCTTAATTGTTTAAGATTTACAAATTGGAATATAATTTTCTTAATGTAATAAATAGATAGTTAATTACTTAGTATAAGTGATTAAAGAGTAATTACTGAATGTAATTAATTATAGGATAGTTAATGACTTAATGTGATTAATTAAAGTTTAATAAATGAATGAAATTAGTTAAAGGTAATTAACTAATGGAAGTGATTAAGGGTTAATCACTTGATGATATCAATTAAAGGATAATTAATATAATTGAATTGAAGTTAATTAATTAAAGATCAATTAATTAAAGGATTAAGGTTAATTAATAATGTGATTAATTACTAGTTAAGGTAATTAATTAAAAGAGAGTAATTAATTAAGGAAGAAATTAAGGATCATTAATTTATATAATAAATTAAGGATTCATTAATTAAGATTAATTAATGAATATGGTTAATTAAATATTAATTATTTAATTATAGTAATTTAATGATAGTAATTAAAAGTAAATTATTGTGTATGGTTAAGGATAATTACTTGAATGTAATTAAAGATAATTAATCAAAGGAGATTAATTAAGGAAGATCATTAAGAGATAATTTATTTATTTGTAATTAATTAGGGTTAAGGTAATCCAAGTAATTAAAGGATAGTAATTAATTTAAATAAAGGTTAATTAAATTGATTAAGAGTTAATTAAACTTGCTTATGGATGATTGATTGATATTAATACTCGATGATTTAGGTATGATATCTATTATATATGCTGCTTTGTGAGATGAATGTTTGATACGAATTATTTATTGTGATATTGTGATTTATCTATCTGTTTATATCATCCTGAATATAAGTTTAAATGTTTAAACCCTTAAACAACTTGGACATTTAAAATGATGACATTTGAATTCGAAGAGACCGGGGTCGGGTATTAATAAATATCCGAAACCACTTCGATTGGAAATCATCTAAAATACTTTATAGATTGATATGTGAAACCAATAGGCTGGTTGGGATAAAATGGACCATTTAAACTAAGTTGGATACTTAGATAATATTTTGTGAAAATAAGTGTTGACTATATAAGTTGTTTACTTGTAATAATGTACGAGTTACCCGGGTTTTAAATAAGTTCTATAGATTGGAATTTCTTGTTAGATGGGTTTACTCACGCTGGTTTCCAGCCTGACCCGGGTGTTACTTTGATGTAATGCTCGGGTCAGACCGAGTATTACAGATTTTCAGGTAAGGACGTTCTGGAGCTCAGGAGGCGAGCTGGATGGCAGGAACGTATGGAGTGTATTCCACTGTGATATATTGTTATTTATTTAGGACAAGTTATTTTAACTGTCCAGTGTTTGTATAAATATGTAACTCTGATGTATTAAAATGTAATCGACAGATATAATATTGTTTTGTAAAACTGTTATCATTTATTATTATATTTTATCCGCTGCGAATGTGAGATGTTGATGTTTCTTCTTCTTCTTCTTCTGTTTCTTTCTTCTATCTCTTTCTTTTTCTTCTAACTATCTGGAAATTTCGGGTTCGAAATTTCCGGGTCGTTACACAAAGGCTAGTTTGGTAGAAGCAATGTGTGTTATTGAAAAACATTTTCCGCCTGCATTTTTTGATATCAGTATTCACCTTATGGTTCATTTAGCCGATGAAGCATTGATTTCTGGTCATGTTAGATATAGGTGGATGTACCCATTTGAACGGTAAATTACTAATTTTAGTTATGTACATAATTATTCGATTTAAATAGCTATTGATGTCTACATTTTACAATTATTCATCTTCATAGGTTGATGAAAACATATAAAGGATATGTGTGCAACAAAAGATATATTGAAGGGTGTATTGCAGAAGGATATATTGTACAAGAAGCTAGTCTTTACTGCATGGAGTATATGCCAAAAGGAGGTGCTGGCACTCATAAACATACCCGTGAAGCGTTTTTAGACGAGGATGATGAGTTTGCTGATGAAATAACACTAGATAATGGTAAAGATATAACGTTAACTCAAGTGCAATTTCAACAAGTGCGTAAATGGGTCCTTGATAAATACGACGGATTGGATGAATGGAAGAAGTAAATTCATGAATTTGTTCTGAATTCTTATTATTGTAAATCAATTCATATATATAGTATTTATTGTGTGTTTTTCGTAGGAGGTATAACTCCTATGTTCAAAGCACCAAATCTCAAACTCGAGGCGGGGGTACATCTGGGGAAGCTATTAAAAATTTCACTTTTTGGTTACGTGAGGAGGTATATGTATTACATATTTAACGTATTTTCAAGTTGACCATACACCTCCTTGACAATGTTTTTTTACTTATTGTGTTTGTTGTAGTTGTTGAAGACCGTCGATGTTGACTCTACTCTTTGGCGGTTAGTTAACGGGCCGAAGTTTGATGCCCGTAGTTATATGAAGTACCAAGTGAATGGGTTTTATTTTCTCCGAAGAGTTATGAAGAGCGAAAGCTAACACAAGATAGTGGTGTATGCATGAGAGCAATTACACAATTTAGAGCGAGTGGGAAGGATAAAAATTTTAAGGAAGCAGAAACAACTTATTACGGAGTCATTCAACAGATAATTGAGTTGGATTACATTGACTTCAAACAAGCAGTTTTTTATTGTGATTGGGTAAAGGTCGAAGATAAGATCAATGGTTGTAAAATAGATTATGTTTCAAGCTTGATCACAGTTAACTTAGGAAAATTGAAGAATAAAGATAGCGTGAATGATGAGCCATTTATTCTTGCATCGGAAGCGAGTCAAGTGTTCTACTCAAAAGATTTAAAAAATAACGGATGGTTTGTGGTTTTGCATACACCAAAACGGTTGACCATAAATGTGGATGACACTGAGTTTCCCACCGTTTATCAATCAGCTTTTGAAGACAATGAAAAATTATAAGATCTTATCAAATGCATATGTTAACTTTGTATTTCAGAGCAGTTATTGTACCTTAACAAAATATTTATTTAAAATGGTGTAAAATGTAAAATATAGTGTGAATGATAGTAATAGATGCATTATATTTTTTATTAGTGTCATTATAATATCCTGATGGATCCATAAGGATGGATATATTGCAAGAGTTCATTTTGTGTTTGTAGTTGTAGGTACTTACATATGATCACATACATACACACATGTACGCATACATACATATGATCAGCTTGACTATTCTTTCTTTCTTTGTGTTTGTAGGTAGACAGGCAGTTCAAGATATTGTATTTGCACCCTTTAGTTCAGCAGTGCTAAGGTAATATATTTTTGTATTTGCATCCTTTATTTTAGTCAGTATTTTAGATATTGTTTTGAATCCGCTTAAGTTTAAAATTCTGGTGATGCAGGAACACTTTATCACTGCCGCATTAAAGTGAATGTTCCCCTTCCTGCCCATCCCTATGATCCCCGATTGCTGTTAGCCAAATTATTGCATGGACTTCCCTCCATAACAAGATCAAATGCATTATATGACTTAATAAAATTGCTCCAAGCGATTACTGGTAAGCTGTTGTACATCTGATATAGTAAACTACGTCCCCTTCTGATTTGTCTGATCCCACTAGTTTCTCATCACATTACGATTATTGTCAGTCGGACTGACAAAAATCGTAATGTGGTGAGAAGTTGGTGGGATCAGACAAATCAATAAGGGGACGTTGGTTCATATATCAGATGTACAGCAGCTTAACTGTGATCGCTTGGAGCAAATTTTATTAAGACATATAAGGCGTTTGATCTTGTTATGGAGGGGACTCCATGCAATAATTTGACCGACAGCAATCGGGCATCACAGGGATGGGCTGGAAGGGGAAGAACTGTACGTCATAATCTGTTGGTTTCCAGACTTTTTTGAGTAATAAGCAATTTCAGATATAGATAATATTAGTTTTGTGAAATAGGCATAACAAGTTCACTGTTCCAGGCTTTTTTATCTATTATTTTTTTTTAATTATTTTGTTGTAGGAATTCTATATAGTTTTATATTTTATAACATTGTAGTTTGTTATTCTTTTGCTGTTGGGTTATATTAGTTGCTATGAACGTGTAATTCCAAAATGAGTTTGTGTTTTCTTGTTACTATTGTGTTCCATTTATGGTATATAGATCTTTAGTTCTTGTCTTTGATTCATTTATGATATACATCATCCTTTAATAAACTATTTCAGTTTTTTAAACTATTTTTCTCATTAGACTTATTTTCTTTTTTAATCTGTTGATGTGCAGGCCTTTAGGAGTTTTAAGCAGTTTAGATATAGATAATATGTGTTTTGTGCAATAGGCATAACCAGTTCACTGTTTCAGGCTTTTTTATCAGTTATTATTTTAATTTTTTAATTCTTTTGTTGTAGGAGTTATACTATTAGTTGCGTCTAGGACTTGTGTAGCTCTGCACAATGATCTTAAATGTTAGGGAGCTTGTTAGTTCTGTAAATGTGATTCCATATATTCACTCCAGAAATGCTTATATAACAGGTACTATATGCCGAGATTCCACAGCATTAGTAATTCATGGAAAACCAGTACCACCCACATATGAAAAAGTGTTGTTGGACAAAATTTTATTGCCGGATGAGCTAACCGCCAAAATATGTCGACAATTTACCGAGACCTTTGGGGATGTTGGAGCCGGAGGTTATGTGAGCCATCAAAAGGGTTTGATACGATATCTTTAGTCGGAGGTATTGATATTTCTGACTTGTTCTTTGCATATATTGCTGATTCTCTTTTGTTTGCTGTATATGAAATTTGCATATGCAAATGCATGTGTATTTTGTCATGGTCTGTCTTGTTTACAAGATAATCGACAATTTATAAAATACTAGGAAGTAAAGCTTTTACCTTCCAAAAAAAAAGGTTGAAGCCCATTATATTCTCCTTCAATGCCTCTCAAACTAAAAAACAACCGTGTTTAAAAATTATTATAACATTATATATTTGCAACTTGAAAGAAGTGTTGCCAACTCGTACAAAGCATAAAACATTATATTGACTTTGCATTTCAAAGTCTGAGCTAGAAAGTTGGATAATGAATTGCATTCAAGATTCAATGCAACTTCTATTAGTGGTAATTAATACTTATGTCACACGGACTGAGTCAGATTACATCCAGTGTCTATTCAAGACTGACCAAAAACAAGAGGGTTGATAATCTAATTGAATTCAGCCACATCAATGATGTTCAGATGATAACATGCACCCCAAGATCTAATGCTTTTCTTGATTAAACAAGAAGATAAGTAACAACATTAGCAGCCTATGTACATAACTGTGATATAAGAATAGCAATGCACCTGTTTTTATCTGAAACTATTTTCATATATGAAATTACATTATTTCAAGCAATTTCCTTTTAATGATCAAAGCCTAACATTCATTCTTTTGGGTGGTATGAATTTTTAGACAGGTTTATCAAGCCTGTCATGTATAAACAGAGGCATGTTGCTTGTACACAATCGTACACACAGTCATGCATACATAAATACAAGCATGTAAGCACCTTTCACAATTTACATTCAAGACTTATCACATGCAAAATAGATATATCAAGTTTTAAGAATTTATAAGGGTGGTTTGCTCACCTGGATAGTTTGACAGAGAGGAAAGAGAACCTGAAAAAGATTTCAAAATCTGGAAATTGAGGCTTGATCAAATTTGCTTTATCCTAACCGTTGTTTGCTTTGAATTGCTTTGCATTATTTGATTTGTTCTTTGCTTGGGTTCTACTTTGTTTTAAATTGTTTCAGACTTTTTGAATCAGGTAGATGCTTTTTGTTTTTGAACTGGAATATTCTTTCCAGATTTATGAAGTTGAACTGCCTCTGAATTTAATCTTCGAGTTGCACATGAACCAGGTTGAACATTGAAGTCTGAAAACTGGAATGCTTTGCCTTGTAATGAACCATGTAGACTTCACTGCTTGCAAAACAATGTAGTGTAATTAATGAAATCTTTGTATTGTAGTGTAATAAACAATGCAGTGTAATAAACAATGCAGTGTAATAAGTATGATATTCCAGCACGGTAGCATTCTGTTTGCAAAACAATGAGTGTAATTATAAGTTTGATAATTTTATATGTATGGTATATGTGCGATATGTTTATAGTGCTTGTGTACCAATATTTTGATATTCTAGCATATTTTGATATATATTGATATTCTGGTATATATATACTGAGATATGCGTGTAACGCAGTAGTGAGTTACAGATGTGATTTTGTAGGAGCAGGAGCAAACACTATGTGCAACGGTTGTTAACCGTTGCTTTATGTGTGACTTTGGGCATAAAGCAACGGTTTTAAACCGTTTTTTACTGGACATAAAGCAACGGTTTATACCTGTTGCCTATTGTCCATAAAGCAACGGTTTATACCCGTTGCATTTGGCCTAATTTGCAACGGTTAATACCCGTTGCCTTTGTCCCAATTTGCAACGGTTTATACCCGTTGCCTTTGTCACAATTTGCAACGGTTTATACCCGTTGCCTTTTGGACATAAAGCAACGGTTTTCTCCCGTCGCTAATTCAACCACTCCTGTAATAAAGACGGTTTTTACCCGTTGCTTTTGGACTTAAAAACGGTTTTTACCCGTTGTTAATATCTTATAATGGTGTAGTGTGTGTTGTGTGAGGTATGCGATGTGTGATGCGCAATGTGTGCGATGGATGTTTTAATGTTTGACTTATGTTTTGATGTTTGATGGGTTATGGATGTTGTTGAATGTGTTGTAGATGTTTGATTATTCCTTTGATAATTGGATTTCTTATTATGATGTGTATATTATTACTTGAGATATCGTTTATTTTCTCATCATTGAATATAGACATAGTATGACCCGTTTATTCTCTATATAATACTCGGGTCAGTCCGAGACATTTCAGGTTTAGGGACGATGTGACCAGATTGGCTTATTGGGCTTAGTTGGAGGATAGAATATTAATAGTATAGTATATTTGGACTTGTGTATGTATATTATGTTGGATTAGATGCATTATATTTATCTTATAATCATTTGAGATTTAGTGGGAATTTGACTTTTTGTATCCCATTCAAACTTATGTGATGTATTATACTTTTATCACTACATTGATGACTCTGTGTTCTCTGTGATTTATTTTATATTGTGTATTGTTCTATCCTCGGGAACCACACGCATTTATTGCTTTGTCCCGAGATTATTTATGTCGAGGTGAGTGATTTTTATATTATAAGATGTATTTAGTGTTGGTCTAAGGGAATATTCACGTGTGCTTCACCTATATCGCCTCATTCTCTATGTCACTCGACAGTATTATTCAGTAATACTTTTGGGTAATATGGGTATGGAGGTTGGGTGTTACATTATTGGTATCAAAGCAGATTTAGAACAATACAGAGTATAAAAGACACGAGTCCTGACTTTAGATGAGACTTAGAGTCCCTGTCCCCGTGGATATGTCATAGATAATTGTTTACATTTAAGTAACAGTATGAGTATATGATGATTATAGGGGAAATCACCTGGGGACGTATTTGTAATTTTGTAACAACCCATACTTTTAACCATTTAACAATATTAAATTAAATAAGGTTTTTGAATAAAATTGTTAGGAATAAAAAAATTAAGATTTTATTGATACAAATTAAACTATGATACAAGTTATGAGCTTAATTTAAATTTCTATTAACGACATATGTTTGCAATAAGGTAAAAATGATAACATATGTTAGTGTGTATTTTAGTGACATTGGTTTGAATGAAATTAATACATATTTGAATATAAATTTCCAACTGATTGGAATAATAACTATTAATAAAGAATAATAAATGTTTCTTTATTAATGAAGAAATCATACATTTATTTATTTGAATATGTTTTAGCTTAAACATTGATTACAAAGATGAGAAACTATTATTTAGTAAGAACTGTATAACTCCTGTTTATATCCAATAATGTATAAATATGTTTAAATTACTACTAGATAGGAAATAATTGCTCTATTTCTCATTATATTTGTTTAATCCATTTTGAAATTCACCTTTGTAATCTGTAACGACCCGGTATTTTCAACCATTCGCATCCATTATAAGTGTATAGGTAGACACTCATGCCAGAGTTGAATTGCTCAAAATACCGCGTTGTAAATAAAAATTTGGCAAATCTCAGAATATGCAGTAAATAAATATAATCACAGTTCACAGACACAGAGTAAAATAATGCAGCGGAAGTAAAAGAAATAGTAGTTCATGAAGCTACTATGAAAATATATCAGAGTAACATAAGATACAACATAAGAAATAAAGTACAACAGAAGTCTCAATATAATAACCAAGTACAGGTTGAATAGAACAACAGAATCGAAGTTGATAGAACAAGACTAGCAGATAATCTCCAGCGATTCAAATCTCCAGAAGGTGGAAATCCAAATCTGTGAATACTCAGGCTGACCCGAGCGTAAAGCAAAACACAAAACACTCGAGTCAGGACAATATATACTTATATAATGTAAACCAACTCAAGTGAACTGTAATAAAGGTACAAGTAACGTAGAAGATGCTTGGGACCGCCCATCCTCTAAGGATCTGTTAAAATATCTACTATGTAGTAATATTTGCTATTATAATAATGTCTAATAAGTAAAGTATAATCATATAGAAAATAGCGTTAAGGGGATGGAGAACCTTAACGCGGTCGGATCTTAAAATCATAATCGTAGTAAAGCTCGATATGGTAGGTGACATGGCACAACTAGGCAATGCCAGGGTAGATATACCAATTACGCACACGGACTGATGGATACGCATAGCAGCCACTACCGTTCCACCTCGAACAACACTCCCAAATCGGAGGATGGCCATCTAATCAATCACAAGTAAGAGTATAATATCGAAGAAATGTGTCCGAGAAGAGGTGCTACCTCACTGGTCCGAGATCGCTCCTGTTTTAGCCACCTTATGCCAACTCACGGGAGTTGGGTCCACGTAACATACCTTAAGAACGTCGCCACCATCCTACTTCATTCTGGAATCTCCACCACGTACACGGTTGTCAAAGTGGTTTTCGGTATCGACAGAGAGTATGTCCATATCCGATCCCGGTCTCCTTGCCAACCAATCGTTATTATAACCCGTGGTTATAACTTTTAAAAACAATACTTTACTTCAAAATAAAATATCATTTCAAACCATATCTTTATCAAAATAAAGATTTAAATCAATTCCAAACCATTTCCATATATTTAAATTTTCATATCATTTCAAAACTTCATTTCAAATCATTTTAATAAAATAAAATATCATATCCTTACGAAACTTCATTTCAAATCATTTTAATATAATAAAATATCATATCCTTACAAAACTTCATTTCAAATCATTTTAAATAAAATAAAATATCTTATTAGTTCAAATCCAAATATTCAACTTTAAATACCCTTTAAATTCAAAGATATCGTTCATTTACTATCATTTCAAATCACCTTTAAATAGTTTATATTCCAATCAAAATAATTCATTTAAACCTTTTAAAAGTGTAATTATTATATTTTCAAATCAAGTATTCAATTTCCAAAGTTTCAAACCATTCTGAGTTCGTTTACTAAGTCAGAAACCCTAATTATTAAAATTTCAGCATTTCACAGCATTTAAAAACAACTGCTATAAGTTATATTTGAAAACATTTTTAATTCAGCAAAGACAGCACTTAAAACTGCTGTTAAAACTTAGTTTTAGTTGAATTTTAGTTCAAAACAGAAAAGACAGCATTTCAGAAGTGCTGCGGTAGTTCAGATTTCAAAACAAAGGTTAAATTTGGTTTCAGCAAAGACTGCAGACCATTATAGCATTTCCAGAGAATGCTATAATAGGCCTGAGTTCAATATTAGCCTATATGTTCAATTACAGCAACTACAGCATTTCACAAATGCTGTAATAGCTCTTTTTACACAATTTTAGTTCAAAACAGAATCTATAGCATTTCTGAATGCTATTAAAAGTAGATTTCAGGCGTTAGTGTATTTCCAGCAATTAAATAACTTCGATTTAAAACACATAAACATTTTAAAAATCATATTTTAACATTTAAAATGTTCATTTACATATCATTTAACATGTATCTTTTTCACAATAAATTTCTTATAATTAAATCTAATTTTCAACAATTTACTTAATAAATTTAAGTGTAAAAGTTTCCAATTCTTCACATTTCAACAAATAACTTAACACTTCAAATTTAAATTACCATTTCACAAATTTAACTAAATTTCCAATTTTATTTAATTAACTTAAACCTTTAATTAAAACCAAATTTCACATTTCCAAGTCAAGTTATATTTTAAAAGATCACTTTTAAGCATTCATTTATTTAACCACTTAAATTCATAGAAAAATCAATAATACTTAAATAAATCACTTAAATTCAAATTTAATCAAATTATCATATTTACCATTTCCAAATAAAATTTAATATCCATTTTATTTATATAACTTAAATATCATTTTTAACCAAATTCCAAATTTCCAACTTAAGTTATATTTCAAAAATCTTGTTAAACCATTCATTATTACATTTTTAACACATAGAAAAATCATAATTTCTTTATTTTATAACATTTCAAAATCTATTTAAATCAAATTTCATAAATTTATAATTTTTAAAATACTTAAAAATATCCAAAACACTTTATAAAATAACCACGGACCTGTATATAGTTTTCTAACCTAGGTCAAGTGATACGGATATGTATCATTTCAATCCGTAGTTTAAAAAGAAAAATCCGAGTTCTATCATTTCAAACCCGCAATTCCAAGTTAAAATAAATTAAATAAAACCATTCAGGCCTACCATTTCAGCCCATAACGATTTTTCCCTATTCTAAAATCGTTCGGGTATGTATCATTTCAACCCATAGTGATTCTAGTCTACAGGGAACTTGCAATGGTGATAACAGATATAAATAACAGAATAACATTAAATAACAGTAACATATGATATAACAGGTGTAATAACAGGTGTGAACATCATATGATAATAATATAAGCATATATAACATGATAATATATTTCTACAGATTCGCAGGGTGTCAATTTACTAGTTATATAGGTACATATTGTCTGGTGAGAATAACTCACCTTTTTATGCTGGAGTTAGAGATCAAAACACACAGAATAGATTCCATAAAGCACGACAAACACGATACAGCATGACTTTTGATTTAAATGAATATAGAGCCTTGATATTTATCTTGTAAACAATAACCAAAACAAGACAATATATACATAAATATTTAACACAAACAATGTTGAAAAAATGTAGATAAGAGACAACAAAGGAATGAATGTTTTTGCCTTGCTTTCTACACTTGCTAGCATGACTTAGGGAATGTTTTGGTTCAGGTTTGGACATGGTTTGGGTCTGGTTTGGACCTAAAAAGGCATGGCTACAGGGCAAGAGCAAGGTGGAAGTTACAAGCATGAGAATATAAGGGGTCTAGGCTTGACAGTGGAGTTTTGGTGCACCACAAGGCTCGTCTACATGCATTGTTTGGCTCGGATCTTCATGTTTCAGATCTGGACAGAGGTGGGGAGGGGTGTGTCAAGGTCAGGTCAGGGGAGTGGTGGCGGCTATGGTGGTGGTTTGGGTGGTGGTTGAAGTGGATGAGCATGTAGAGGTGAAATAAGTATAGATCTAGGCATCTAGGTTGTAGTTTGAGGGGTTTGACCATCATTTGGGTTCGGCTATGGTCAGATCTGGTGGGGTAGATGGTGGTGATGGTAGGGAAGAGATGGAAGGAGGTGGTGGCCGTGGAATAGGGGGAGAGCCGCTCCAATCAGGGGAGAAAGCAAAGCAAATTTGCATAGAAAATAGGAGAAAAAGTAGAAAGAAAAGAGGGATTTACATAATTTTTTTTTGCAAGATGGAGGCCATGATTTTTTTTAGGGTTTAGGAGCTTTGGAAATTCGTGAATGAGAGGAAAAAAAAAGTGGCGGCTGAAGAAATGAGGAGATGTGGCCAATTGAATGAAAAGTTAGGTTAAAAAGTAGAAGGGTTAGAAAATAAAAGGGCCTTAGGAAGATAGAAAGTTTAAGGCCTTCAAATTTATTTAATTCATTTTTATAAGTTTATATTTCTGGTAATAACATTAATTCCAGTTAAAAATTCGAAAATTTGATAAAATATAAAAATATATATATAATATTTATTGATTATATAAAGTAGAATTCAGGAAAATAGTTAAAATAGTGAACTAGACTAGAAAATTTTGAAATTGAATAGAATAAATTTTAGAAAATTCATATGAGATTGCAATATATTTTTAAAAATAAATAATAACATAAAATAAAAATATATTCACAAAGTAAATATTTAAAATTAAATTTACATATAATTTTTAAATGAAGAAAATAGCAGAAAATAGGAAAACAGCCCTTAAAAATGGAAATAAATATAGTAAATTTTGGGAAAAATTCTATTATCATTTTTAAAAATATAAAAAGAAAAAAATATACATAAAACATATTGACACATATTAAAATAAAATATAACAAAGAAAAAGTAATTTATACAATTTTAAAATAGACAAAATTGTTAAATAAACAGTTTATACTCAAAATTGAAATGTACATAACTTTTGCAGTTTAACTCCGTTTTCAACGAAACGAAAAGCAGTATTCAAGTTATTAAATCTATTTTTATAATAAAAGATAAAATTTATAATTTCAAACTTTAAAATTTTTAAGTTTAAAAGTCAAAGTTTGACTATTTTAACCAAAATTCACATTTTTTGGAAATATTAAATTTAGTCATATATGGAATTCTAATCCACATACAAAATCAAATTTTTTATATTTACAATAACAAAATTTATTCTTTTCATAAATAAAGCTTTTAAATCTGGAAATCAATTTAAAAATAATTGTAAAATACAGGGTTGTTACATAATCAATTGAAATTAATGTAATTGAATAATTTCAATTAATAAGAGAGAGGACATTAAATTGTAAATTGAATAATTCTTCATTTTTCCTACATGTCATGCCCTCATCTTAGGTTGTTCTTCCATCCTTCCCTGAAGCCTTATCTTGAGAAAAACATGAGTATTAAACTTTGTTTTTTATATTAAATGTGTACCAATTATTATTTTAATAATATTTCTTATAACATGAAAATCTTTTGCATATAACTCTGGTCCACGCGCGATTTCTTCCATTGAACTCGTATTAAAATTCTGGACAAGATGAAATTGGTTTGGCTAAGTTTGGAGACTGTTGAGATTTTGGGCTTCTGTTTTGATTTTAATAGGCTAAAATCAAACGTGAGTGATTAAACCCAGTCACGCAATGTTAAAATTTCTTTTGCAAGTTAAATTAAAAATCATGATGCGATAGATTATTTTGAATGCGGTTTCAGGAATTAAATTGACATTTAAACTGAATATCATTACTAGTTGAACACCTTGATATGTGATCATTAATAATTTTGTGATATATGTAAATTGGTTGATTTGAATATTGATTACATGTGTATGCTTATAAATTGATTATGGATGATGCGTTGTTATTTGGATGATATTATTAGTTTGTCATTTCTCTGTTATCACCCTATATACTGTTAAACTACATAAATTATCATCGGGATCATTTGGACATTTAATATCTGGACTAAGAAATAGGTTGAAATGATATACACCTATGACATCAAAATATGGGTTGAAATTATATATACCCATATAATTGAAATTTAAAATAAAATGATCACTTGGCCATAGGGTAGAAAATTATATACGAACACCAAATTTGGTAAAATGAAATGGTTTCAAATTTTTGAATTTGAGTTTGTTAAATGAAATGTTTTAAAGGATTTAACTTGAATTTATATATTTTAAATCGTAAAGGCTGATTTTGAAGTTTAATGTGAATTTATTGAAATCGAATTATTTTAAAGGCTTAAATATTGAATTATTTGAAATTTGAAACCGTTTAAATCGATGTTGAAATTTGAATTGGTTTAAGTTGAAGTTTGAAATTGTAAACTTGTCCTAAATTGAAAACATGTTTAAACTAAAATTTGAAATTTGAAATTGGGTTAAAAGAAAAGGAATCATTTAATAATTAAATATATTTTCATTCAAAACTATTTTCAATTAAAACTATTTATTTCAAACTATTTTTAAATTCCAACTATTCTCTATTAAAACTATTTATTTCAAACTATTTTTAAAGTCCAACATTTTTCTATTAAAACTATTTTATTTCAAACTATACTAATTTTTTTATTAAAACTATTTTAAATTCAAAACTATTTAAATCCAAACTATTTTTATATTAAAAACTATTCTAATTCAAACTATTTATAAATTCAAAGCTGTTAAATTCAAAACTATTTAAGTGTAAAGGATTGAATTTAAATAATGATATTTGTGATATGAAAATATAAAAATTGAAATTTAAATCTATTTTAAATCTGATTTGTGATATGAAAATACGATATGTTATTGAAATATAAAATGACCGAAAGGTGTGTAAAATGGATGATTGGTTATTAAAGAGACCGGGGCTGGATAAATGGCATACTCTTTGTTATTCTATCGGAACCACTTTAATAACCGTGTACGTGGTGTATGTTATCCAGAATGTAGATGTTGAATTGGAGGCATTTACTGGAATGAAGAAAGAGAACGATGATGGATGACCTCGATATTTGTGTCAATTTGATATGATTAGAATAGGAGCCATACCTAGCCAATGAGGCTAGCTATCTCTAGCGGACATCTGTCTCTCGTATTACCATCTTGACTTTGAAAATTTATTGGTGCGCACCTTTGATTTTGGATTGATGGACGCGGTGGGCCATTAGGGGTTACGACCAGTCAGGAAACGCAAAACAATAGTATCCTACCTTGGGCATTGCCTCACGTACCTTGTCATACAATTATCATTATACGAGCCCACTATGATTTTGTTTTAGTATGGTACCGATAGGTGACTCACTGGCTACCGACATTACTGGTTGCGTTACAGGACCTGCATAGACTACATGCTTTAAAATGTGTTAAGGGGGATCAATGTAAAGCCATAACACTATTTTAATACTTTACTTTACTGATAGACACTACATACATAGTGTATCCCACAACATCTCTTAAGTTACTTGTATCCTTAATTCTCGGGATATTGATTTAAATTACATAAGAATTTTTAGTTCAGACTCGAGTGTTTGAAAACATTATTCCTTGAAGATGAAGATGGAGATTGGTGATCATATTTATTAATATTATTCCGCTGCATTATTTGATATGTTTGTTTATTGTACTATGATTATGTTGTAAAATGAAAGTTAAATTTATATTGTAAAACAGATTCATGAATTGTTTACATTATTATTATATTTTGTCATTCCGTTGTGAGATTCTGATTATTGTTTTTCCTTTTCCTATTTTCTTTATTAACCCCATTGATTGTCTGTCTTGTAACGTATGCGAATTTTTCGCGTTCGAAAATCGACATCCATACTTTACGTCGTACTCGAATGCCGTAGATTCGACCGTTCAAATCCGAGTCGCCAGAGCTTATAACACAGTTAAGTAAATAACACAACGGAAGACAAAGAATAATACATTGATATACAATATCTGATACAATATCTGATACAACAGAGTGATACAATTAATATCAATATACATCAGAGATATGATACAAGAAATAGCAGCGGAAAAGAAAATAGATAACACCAGCAGCGGATAATCCCATCTCCAAAACGCCAATCCAGAAATAGCTTGAACTCTCAATAACGATGCACAAAGATAAGCAAGTGCAGTACATATCCAAAGACTGAACTAGCTCCAGATAATCTACTGAACCTGACTATCTGAAAAACCCAACTCTAGACTGCTCATGTAGAAAATTTTTGAGCACCCAGAGTTTAGGAAAGAAACAATAAACTCTGAATCAGTCATGGGACTGGTGTGAGCAACAAAAACAGTTTATCTTTAAAAACAAATAGCAAGAGAATTTTTAAAGTCAATTCGCAATGCTTTTAGAAAATGAAACTACCATAAGACCTCCCGCCACACACACAATGCAAATGCAGACTTGGAGGAGATTTCTTCTTATGATAGTCAAAGATGCTTACTACGCAGAATCATTTGATTATTATTATCATTATTGCATAGTGTGGAAAAACATTTCGAAAGTAGAATATAAATCTTAGCCAGCATAGGTACCATTATATTATGCCTACTATAGCTACCATTTTAAATGGCAGGTTCTATAATTAATACCGTACAAGGCTCGTATTGTTTCTTTGGATTTCCAACAAATGGTCGGGCAAAGGAACTTCCCAAGTAAAATAGAATGCCTCTGGAGCGACGTTCTCGGATCCTAACCGGATCTCTGCTACACAAGGCCGGGTTACCCCTAGCTGGATAACTACTAACATGAGTATGCCATTCCCCAGCCGTTTGCGACCTTTTTCCGAGGATCCTCGATTCCAACAACCACAAAGCAATCACAAAGTAATAGATTCGCAGCAACCACAAAGTAAGTATCTGGGCTCCATACCATGATACCACTCATAATCCAGAAGGAAATGACATACACTAAGGGGGCGCTATCCCCTAATAACCTTGCTGCCACGATTCCTGTTTCGACCATACCGGGTCGTGAGGTTCGACGAAGTCTCGTCCACAAAGCTACACTTTGGCACAAAGCCATGCTTTGGGTCAACAGATGATCAAAGTAATGATCACAAAGATAAATGATCAAACAAATGATCATATCACAAATGATCAAACAATGATCATCACACAACAACACTCAGCATGTCACATTACCAAATTTCGAATATATCGCTGATAACCTTCAACTACATAACCTCTGAGCTCGTACGTCTCAGAGAAGGGTGTTAAGCTAAGAGAATAAATTCTCCGCCACCAACAGAAATGTATTTGAAAGAAATCGGCTTTATATCTCAAAGTGTAATGTCAGACATGTAACCATACAAGTCTGTTCCGGGTTCGAACAGAACCGAAGGCACTTCCAAAGAAGCCCTTGCAATCCGGGTATTCACAATCCCGATCGTATTTCCCATAACTTAGGGAATCTCTATACCGGAGCAACTCAGTGCAGAGACAATCGATAGGTTATCCTGTCGTTCTCGCAAACATCCGGTCTTCAACACCGTTCTTCAAATGCTATCCATATACGATGTATCACTAATTCAGAATGGGTTATATGACACAAAGGTCTTTTCCCGGCTAACCCGAATAGTGAGCGCAATATTTACAAGAACATATGGATATGTGATTTCAATTAAGTCACAACTTAATAATTCAACTTCTTTTTAAATGGTTTCAATCGATTACCATTTCAAATCTTTTAAACGAAAAGATTTATTTCACAAAGTTCACCCAGTTTCACAAAAATCCATTCACAGATTTCAAAACAATTTACGTTTCAATTGGATTAACTCGTTAAATCTTTAAAACAAAGATTCAAATTCACAAAATTATACTTTTAAATGGTTTAACTTCATATAATCACATTTATAACATTCTTAACCAAAATTTCCAAACATGGAATTCAATTCCAAATTATTTGAATTCAACTTCAAATTGAATTATTTAAATTGAAACTTTACCAAGTTATTCAAAATTGCTTTTATCTTTGAAAACACTTTTTCAAAAGCTTTGACATTTAACCCAAATCCATTTCCAAAATCAATTTGAAATTGAAATTTCAATTTCAAAACAACATTAAATTTAATTCATCTGTGACTTAACTGATTTCCTCGTGAAATCCATATTTGTGTGTGTAAAATTGTGGTCCAGGGGTTTCACACAATAGTGCAACATCATTCATTAATCACATATCAGAATACAGAAATATAGTTGATAAGCGGTATAATGATAACGCTTACCTTTTCATTCACTGATCACAGATCACAGATATATGAGTCACAGATAATAATTTACATTCATCCCAGATAAATAACTACAGTACAGATCACAAATCAGAATATATCACATAGCCTCTCAGATCAGGGATATCAAACAATTCAATCATCCAATAGAATCCAAACATTCATAAGTAAGATAAATTTAATTATCTGATTGGTTTAAATCAGATTAATTCCTATGAATAAATTTGCCGGTTATGGTAAATTAATAACCAATTAATTACAAAATATTTAATAAATTATCCTTTAATTAATCATTAATTAACTCTTCATTAATAATTAATCCTCAATTTATTAACTTTAATTAGCTACAATGACTAATTAATTACTCCTTAATTTATGATTATTTCTTAATAAATAAATTGAACTTCTTTAAATTTATCCATTATTAATTCTTAATTAAATTTCCTAATTAGTTAACTATTTATCATAAATTCATTAACTTTAATTAGTTACTTTAAAATTTCTTGATTACCAATTTATTAAACACTTAATTAATAATACCAATCTTTAATTGTAAATTGATGAATATTAAATTACTTAGTTGATTACAATCATAAGCTAATTAAGATTCTAAATTAACTTACAATATAAAAATTATTTATCTTACGTTTTAAAATCTTCCTTAATAACTTTAAACCCAAATATTTACTAACTTAAAATTTTTACTTTAACATTCAAAATTGTTAAGATAATTAACATTTATAAACTTTAATTTATTTCAAAATTATAATTCAAATTGAATCCAATTTAAACCCTTGATTTGAACTTTGTTTAAATCATTTATTTACATTTCAAACTCCAATTTAAATTCAAATTTCTAAAAAAACAACTTTTAAACAACTAAGCATTTTAAGGTTATTTAAAAAATTTAAATTTGAAATCATTATTTATTTCCAGCTAAGATTCAAATTTAACTTGAATCTGTTTTAAAACTAGGTTTTAAAACTTGTTTAAACCTTAACTCTACATTTTTAAACTCAGATTTAAAATTTAGAAATCAGAACAGGTTTCTGTTTTTAAAAATCTGGAAAATCATCTACTCGAGCCACTACTATGCTTTCTTCGAGTCCAACGCTACAATACTTTGAGTAAACACTCGAGATAAACTCGCGTTCAACCCCGTTCCACCCAGTTTCACAAAATACCCAGTTTACTTCTTCTTCCCAAACAACGAAATCACCCTGACATACAAGTGCACCGTGAACGTGCACCTCCACCAGAGCCACCTCCGGCCAACGTTGACCACCCTCCAACATCGGCGATCTTCCCTCAGACCCATTCCGATCATCAGATCGATGATCAAATCATCTAAACAAAATCGAGCATTCAAACTCGATACAAGTACCAGGAAACAAAACCTGGAAACGAGCAAGACCACTACAACCCAAACCTGGAAACGACCATTCTCGACACCTCGACCACCGGAGGTGCTGAAATTCCGGTCATGACTTCGATTACCTCGCCTCTTCCATCACACCAATTCCCATCGCACTCGGTCCAACCTAGAGAACAAACGATTCGAGAAACCAAGCCATAACAAAATTAGGTTTACGAATGAAAACAGCTCGCCGCCGCTTCCACGTCGAACTGGAGCCCTTCCCCTCATTTTTCTCCGGCACCCCATAGGCTCCTCCATCACCAACCAAAATCCCGATCTCCCCCATCGACGAGATCACCAGAAATCCCTCAAAGTCCATATCCTAGATATTCCAAAAATGCATACTCCATGCACCACTAAAATTTATGTTTTTAGTTTTTAAAATCTAATTTTTCAAAGATGATTCAAGATGTAAACTTGAAACAGCAAATTTAATTGATTGATTTTATCGTGATAAAAGAACTCCTACTGTATTCTTTTAATTTCCAGGAGATTTTCTTATTTATTTTACTTAAATAAAATTTTTAACTCAAACTTTTGTTTAAACAAACATATCATGTTTTGAAACTTAAAACCTAACAATGTTCTGTTAAAAAGATTCGAATTTTTCTTTTATTTTCTACACTCTGTAGTTTAAAAACAAAGAAGAACTATCAAATTTAACATGCACAGATACATACATATTCGTACACACAGATAATACAATAATATATAATTATGAAAGCATTAACTATTATAGAAGTCTAACAATGATCTTTGAATCAAAAAAAAATTTGGTTTATGAACTCAAATAGAGACCATTAAAAACAGCAGTCTGCACATCTTATATCTGTTACTCAGATATACATAGAATTTGAATATCTATCCTAACATACATATTCACAGGTAAATATTCTACAAATCCATACTTTTTGAATTTAAAAGTAAATGTTACTCACCGTGATTTAAAAGAAAGAACAGAGCTTCTTAACTTTGAAACTGGCTTGTGAAATTTGCAAGCTGAAGATCTTTTTCTTTGATATATATTGTTGTTTTTAAAGTGAAGTTTTGTTTTAAGTTGAAGATGTTGTTGCTTTCCTCAGTTTTGAAAATGGACGAACTGATGATAAAGAAGGTTGATATATACGGTTTAAATGTATAGAGTGTGTTATCTGGTATTACATTTTGTACAGGGAATTAAAAATAGGTTGTAGGCTGATAGTTTCACTTCAGTATGGGTTGAGATGTCTGTATTAAATGCATAAGGTATGTTGCATTTATTGTTAAGTACTTTGAACCTTTTCTTATGCATTTCTACATTGAATTTGATTTGTTTATACATGCGTTTACTTGCTTGTCTCGGCTGAAGATATACTTTGCATTAATTATTTTTGTCCTACTTTTCCAATTTTGTTTACAGCCTACATACTTGCATCTTTATTTTCTTTTACTTTGTTCAATTCTTGCCTTACGGCTTTGTAATATAATTGAGATTCTATTTTAATATGTTGTTATAATTTAACAAGTTTGTTTACTTTGGATTTTTATAGACATTTTATTATTTTACTTTATGTATAAATTATAAAGTTGTTTTAGCCCTTTGTTATAAAACTTCAACTCAAATGAAAATATATACTTTTGTTTTAGTTATATTTTTATACTTCATTTGCTTATTATTTATTTTTGTATTTGTCTTATATATCTTTTTCTATATTTCTAACCTAATACTCATCGTCCTGTATTTACATTGTATTTATATTTTACTTATTTATTTTGTTTGTATTCACACATATTATTTAAAAGACAATGTTTTGAAATTAAACACGTATTTTATCTGCATTTTGAATAAAACTCAAATCAATTTATCAATTAATTTCACCATTTTAAATCAAAAATGAATTTAATTGTCAATTTAAAATTAGTTAAAATCCGGGATCGTTACAGACTTCCCCCTTAAAAGGAATTTCGTCCTCGAAATTCGCCAGAGAGAGATAACGAAGATAGATGAAAGATAGAGAAATATCTTTTCAGATCAAACTGGATATCAATTCTGCATTTGGCTCACCAAATCAGAATATCAACAATAGATACAAGAAATTATAATAGAATTTCAAATTTGGTTTTAAACGATATCGTTTTATCGATTCAATTCAATTTATCCTTCATATTCTATCAATCGATTTAACTCAATTTAAAATTTTCAATTTATTTGAAATTTTTAATTCCAAATTTCAATACATATTCATTAAGGTTTAAATCAAAAGCTGATAAGAAACCGATGAAGATACGAAGTAAGGATTTTCTACAACGATTCGTTAGAGCATCACCGCACCGAAACTTCTTCTTGTAGCTGGTACGAAGAAATGAAAAGAATTTAGAATCGAATCAAAGGAGATTGATAAGAAAGTTGTTTCCACTGTTGCAGGGTATTGACCATTTATAGTCGTATTCCCCTGTCCCCTATCTCGTCCTCTTCTTGCACTCATACTCACTATCAATGGATAGCAAGAGAATTTACTGAGGCGTTCAAACTGATATCTTAGGGATACACTCATTCTAGGGATACTTCACCCTATCTCTAATGAGCTACCTAACGTGTTATACTCCTGAGCTAACGTTCAACCTTAGCTCTGATACCAAATGTAACATCTGCGAATTTTTCGCGTTCGAAAATCGACATCCATACTTTACGTCGTACTCGAATGCCGTAGATTCGACCGTTCAAATCCGAGTCGCCGGAGCTTATAACACAGTTAAGTAAATAACATAGCAGAAGAAAAAGAATAATACATTGATATACAATATCTGATACAATAGAGTGATACAATGAATATCAATATACACCAGAGATATGATACAAGAAATAACAGCGGAAAAGAAAATAGACAACACCAGCAGCGGATAATCTCCATCTCCAAAACGCTAATCCAAAAATAGCTTGAACTCTCAATAACGATGCACAAAGATAAGCAAGTGCAGTCCATATCCAAAGACTGAACTAGCTCCAGATAATCTACTGAACCTGACTATCTGAAAAACCCAACTCTAGACTGCTCGTGTAGAAAATTTTTGAGCACCCAGAGTTTAGGAAAGAAACAATAAACTCCGGATTAGTCATGGGACTGGTGTAAGCAACAAAAACAGTTTATCTTTAAAAACAAATAGCAAGAGAATTTTTAAAGTTAATTCGCAATGCTTTTAGAAAATGAAACTACCATAAGACCTCCCGCCACACACACAATACAAACGCAGACTTGGAGGAGATTTCTTCGTATGATAGTCAAAATGCTTACTACGCAGAATCATTTGATTATTATTATCATTAGTGCATAGTGTGGAAAAACATTTCGAAAGTAGAATATAAATCTTAGCCAGCATAGGTACCATTATATTATGCCTACTATAGCTACCATTTTAAATGGCAGGTTCTACAATTAATACCGTACAAGGCTCGTATTGTTTCTTTGGATTTCCAACAAATGGTCGGGCAAAGGAACTTCCCAAGTAAAATAGAACGCCTCTGGAGCGACGTTCCCAGATCCTAACCGGATCTCTGCTACACAAGGTCGGGTTACCCCTAGCTGGATAACTACTAACACGAGTATGCCATTCCCCAGCCGTTTGCGACCTTTTTCCGAGGATCCTCGATTCCAACAACCACAAAGCAATCACAAAGTAATAGATTCGCAGCAACCACAAAGTAAGTATCTGGGCTCCATACCATGATACCACTCATAATCCAGAAGGAAATGACATACACTAAGGGGGCGCTATCCCCTAATAACCTTGCTGCCACGATTCCTGTTTCGACCATACCGGGTCGTGAGGTTCGACGAAGTCTCGTCCACAAAGCTACGCTTTGGCACAAAGCCATGCTTTGGGTCAACAGATGATCAAAGTAATGATCACAAAGATAAATGATCAAACAAATGATCATATCACAAATGATCAAACAATGATCATCACACAGCAACACTCAGCATGTCACATTACCAAATTGGGAATATATCGCTGACAACCTTCAACTACATAACCTCTGAGCTCGTACGTCTCAGAGAAGGGTGTTAAGCTAAGAGAATAAATTCTCCGCCACCAACAGAAATGTATTTGAAAGAAATTGGCTTTATATCTCAAAGTGTAATGTCAGACATGTAACCATACAAGTCTGTTCCGGGTTCGAACAGAACCGAAGGCACTTCCAAAGAAGCCCTTGCAATCCGGGTATTCACAATCCCGATCGGATTTCCCATGACTTAGGGAATCTCTATACCGGAGCAGCTTAGTGCATAGACAATCGATAGGTTATCCTGTCGTTCTCGCAAACATCCGGTCTTCAACACCGGTCTTCAAATGCTATCCATATACGACGTATCACTAATTCAGAATGTGTTATATGACACAAAGGTCTTTTCTCGGCTAACCCGAGTAGTGAGCGTAATATTTACAAGAACATATGGATATGTGATTTCAATTAAGTCACAACTTAATAATTAAACTTCTTTTTAAATGCTTTCAATCGATTACCATTTCAAATCTTTTAAATAAAAAGATTTATTTCACAAAGTTCACCCAGTTTCACAAAAATCCATTCACAGATTTCAAAACAATTTCCATTTCAATTGGATTAACTCGTTAAATCTTTAAAACAAAGATTCAAATTCTCAAAATTATACTTTTAATGGTTTAACTTCATATAATCACATTTATAACATTCTTAACCAAAATTTCCAAACATGGAATTCAATTCCAAATTATTTGAATTCAACTTCAAATTGAATTATTTAAATTGAAACTTTACCAAGTTATTCAAAATAGCTTTTATCTTTGAAAACACTTTTTCAAAAGCTTTAACATTTAACCCAAATCCATTTCCAAAATCAATTTGAAATTGAAATTTCAATTTCAAAACAACATTAAATTTAATTCATCTGTGACTTAACTGATTTCCTCATGAAATCCATATTTGTGTGTGTAAAAGTGTGGTCCAGGGGTTTCACACAATAGTGCAACATCATTCAATCATCACATATCAGAATACAGAAATATAGTTGATAAGCGGTATAATGATAACACTTATCTTTTCATTTACCGATCACAGATCACAGATATATGAGTCACAGGTAATAATTTACATTCATCCCAGATAAATAACTACAGTACAGATCACAAATCAGAATATATCACATAGCCTCTCAGATCAGGGATATCAAACAATTCAATCATCCAATAGAATCCAAACATTCATAAGTAAGATAAATTTAATTATCTGATTGGTTTAAATCAGATTAATTCCTATGAATAAATTTGCCGGTTATGGTAAATTAATAACCAATTAATTACAAAATATTTAATAAATTATCCTTTAATTAATCATTTATTAACTCTTCATTAACAATTAATCCTCAATTTATTAACTTTAATTAACTACAATGACTAATTAATTACTCCTTAATTTATGATTATTTCTTAATAAATAAATTGAACTTCTTTAAATTTATCCATTATTAATTCTTAATTAAATTTCCTAATTAGTTAACTATTTATCATAAATTCATTAACTTTAATTAGTTACTTTAAAATTTCTTGATTACCAATTTATTAAACACTTAATTAATAATACCAATCTTTAATTGTAAATTGATGAATATTAAATTACTTAGTTGATTACAATCATAAGCTAATTAAGATTCTAAATTAACTTACAATATAAAAATTATTTAGCTTACGTTTTAAAATCTTCCTTAATAACTTTAAACCCAAATATTTACTAACTTAAAAATTTTACTTTAACATTCAAAATTGTTAAGACAATTAACATTTATAAAACTTTAACTTATTTCAAAATTATAATTCAAATTGAATCCAATTTAAACCCTTGATTTAAACTTTGTTTAAATCATTTATTTACATTTCAAACTCCAATTAAAATTCAAATTTCTAAAAAACAACTTTTAAACAACTAAGCATTTTAAGGTTATTTAAAAATTTTAAATTTGAAATCATTATTTATTTCCAGCTAAGATTCAAATTTAACTTGAATTTGTTTTAAAACTAGGTTTTAAAACTTGTTTAAACCTTAACTCTACATTTTTAAACTCAGATTTAAATTTTAGAAATCAGAACAGGTTTCTGTTTTTTAAAATCTGGAAAATCATCTACTCGAGCCACTACTATGCTTTCTTCGAGTCCAACGCTACAATACTTCGAGTAAACACTCAAGATAAACTCGCGTTCAACCCCGTTCCACCCAGTTTCACAAAATACCCAGTTTACTTCTTCTTCCCAAACAACGAAATCACCCTGACATACAAGTGCACCGTGCACGTGCACCTCCACCAGAGCCACCTCCGGCCAACGTTGACCACCCTCCCACATCAGCGATATTCCCTCAGACCCATTCTGATCATTAGATCGATGATCAAATCATCTAAACAAATCGAGCATTCAAACTCGATACAAGTACCAGGAAACAAAACCTGGAAACGAGCAAGACCACAACAACCCAAACCTGGAAACGACCATTCTCGACGCCACAACCACCGGAGGTGCTGAAATTCTGGTCACGACTTCGATTACCTCCCGTCTTCCATCACCCCAATTCCCATCGCACTCGGTCCAACCTAGAGAACAAACGATTCGAGAAACCAAGCCATAACAAATATAGGTTTACGAACGAAAACAGCTCGCCGCCGCTTCCACGTCGAACTGGAGCCCTTTCCCCCCTTTTTCTCTGGCACCCCGTAGGCTCCTCCATCACCAACCAAAATCCCGATCTCCCCCATCGACGAGATCACCAGAAATCCCTCAAAGTCCATATCCTAGATATTCGAAAAATGCATACTCCATGCACCACTAAAATTTATGTTTTTAGTTTTTAAAATCTAATTTTTCAAAGATGATTCAAGATGTAAACTTGAAACATCAAATTTAATTGATTGATTTTATCGTGATAAAAGAACTCCTACTGTATTCTTTTAATTTCCAGGAGATTTTCTTATTTATTTTACTTAAATAAAATTTTTAACTCAAACTTTTGTTTAAACAAACATATCATGTTTTGAAACTTAAAACCTAACAATGATCTGTTAAAAAGATTCGAATTTTTCATTTATTTTCTACACTCTGTAGTTTAAAAACAAAGAAGAACTATCAAATTTAACATGCACAGATACATACATATTCGTACACACAGATAATACAACAATATATAATTATGCAAGCATTAACTATTATAGAAGTCTAACAATGATCTTTGAATCAAAAAAAAATTTGGTTTATGAACTCAAACAGAGACCATTAAAAAAAAGCAGTCTGCACATCTTATATCTGTTACTCAGATATACATAGAATTTGAATATCTATCCTAACATACATATTCACAGGTAAATATTCAACAAATCCATACTTTTTGAATTTAAAAGTAAATGTTACTCACCGTGATTTAAAAGAAAGAACAGAGCTTCTTAACTTTGAAACTGGCTTGTGAAATTTGCAAGCTGAAGATCTTTTTCTTTGATATATATTGCTGTTTTTAAAGTGAAGTTCTGTTTTAAGTTGAAGATGTTGTTTCTTTCCTCAGTTTTGAAAATGGACGAACTGATGATAAAGAAGGTTGATATATAGGGTTTAAATGTATAGAGTGTGTTATCTGGTATTATATTTTGTACAGGGAATTAAAAATAGGTTTGTAGGCTGATAGTTTCACTTCAGTATGGGCTGAGATGTTTGTATTAAATGCATAAGGTATGTTGCATTTATTGTTAAGTACTTTGACCCTTTTCTTATGCATTTCTACATTGAATTTGATTTGTTTATACATGCCTTTACTTGCTTGTCTCGGCTGAAGATATACTTTGCATTAATTATTTTTGTCCTACTTTTCCATTTTTGTTTACAGCCTACATATTTGCATCTTTATTTTCTTTTACTTTGTTCAATTCTTGCCTTACGGCTTTGTAATATAATTGAGATTCTATTTTAATATGTTGTTATAATTTAACAAGTTTGTTTACTTTGGATTTTTATAGACATTTTATTATTTTACTTTATGTATAAATTATAAAGTTGTTTTAGCCCTTTGTTATAAAACTTCAACTCAAATGAAAATATATACTTTTGTTTTAGTTATATTTTTATACTTCATTTGCTTATTATTTATTTTTGTATTTATCTTATATATCTTTTTTTATATTTCTAACCTAATACTCATCGTCTTGTATTTACATTGTATTTATATTTTACTTATTTATTTTGTTTGTATTCACACATATTATTTAAAAGACACTGTTTTGAAATTAAACACGTATTTTATCTGCATTTTGAAAAAAACTCAAATCAATTTATCAATTAATTTCACCATTTTAAATCAAAAATTAATTTAATTGTCAATTTAAAATTAGTTAAAATCCTGGATCGTTACATTTCTTTTGGGCCATTTGAGTTAGACATGCGTAGTTTATTGTCAACTTAAATTGTCCAAAATGGCGGGTCATCACAATTGGTATCAAAGCTTTTGTCTAGAGATACCTTAGCCTGTTGGGGGTAAACTCATTAAGAGATAGGGTAATGGAACGCCCTATTATGAGTTGAGAGTATATATACGAGAGTGCGTATTTGTTAGTCTTATAAAAATGTTTTATATTGTGTTAATTTGTCTGTTGAGAAATTTATAAATTCTGGTCGGAACATGGGATGATATGGTATCGATAGGGATTTTTAAATACTTAAACAAGACAAATGGACACAGTATTATTTTGGAAATAGGTAAATGAAATAATTTTACCTAGTTTTATATTTTGTATATAAAAGAATAATTTTTTATAAATAGATATAGTATTTTTTGGTGTGTTTGTTGTTAGGAAATTACTTATATATATTTCCTTAAGATAAACATTAATGTAATGTTTGCATAAAAAAATGACTTATATAAATATAGTTATAAGTATGATCTTTAATTGAATTCTTAAATGATAGAGAGGACGATAATACTTTTTCTAACACCATTATTGTAAGATGTTATTTTTAAATACATTCTGAAAAATTCCAAGTCTAGAACCCCTTGTATAATATTGTAAAAACATTAGAATCATATTTTAGCTTATTTTTAATGCAAATTGGAATATAGAATGATATATATTATAAGTTAACATTTTAAGAGTTATTTATAGTAAATACCTTCAACAATATTTATTTTAAAACTCTTTATATTTCAAATGTGAAACATGTTATATAAAACAATTTATGGAAATACTTATGTTTGATTTGGAATATTTTCTAATTCGTATTTGAAACATAGAATATAAAAAAAATAAAATAAAATAAAAGAAGAAGGGTTTTATTTGGACATATGATTTATACACATTGGGTTTACTCCTTCTTAAATATATTTTTAAGTAAATAATCTTAGCATAGTAATTTATAAAGATACTTATATCATTAATGAAAATTATTTGGAAGTTAGAAATAAGTATAGAAAAATAACTGAGAAAAAAATGAAGAAGAAATTTAGAAATAAGAATGTTTTAATAACAATTGTTAATACCACTTTTTTTTAACAACAGATTCTAATTAAAATATTTTGAATATATACTTATGGAACAGTTTTCATAAAGGATTGGAAGAGCATTTATTTATGAAATTAATGGTATTATATAAAGTAGATTTATACAAATATGATTTATAAAATGAAATTTATGAATAAAAGAACTTTATACAAAGGAAGAATATATTTTGAACAAAGATGTAAAGATTTCGTTGTATGATTTATGTATTGAAGATTATAATAAAGGAAGTTTATTAAATTCTAAGAAAAGATAGATGAAATTAAGAAATATATCTAGAGACTCATTAATGGAAGTTAAACAATTTTTGTAAATATAATCTATATTAGTATAGTTTATGAAACATGGTTTGTAATTGCAAATGAAGAAAAATGTTAAGTATTATTAATTTGAACTTTAGTGCTGGTAATTTAAATAGTTTTGAATGATTTTTGAATAAATGGTAATAAATAATAATTAATGATAATAATTTCAAACATTGATAACATTAGTGATAATAAGGGATAATATTGATTTGAATACTTAGTAATGATGTTGAATTGAATATAAATTAATCAAGGATGTTGATTTGAACGATTATTTATAATGCCAACTTAAATAATATATTTCACAATAGATGTTAAGCTTTAAATGGAAAACTTAAAAGGAAAATTTAAATTATAAATTTAAAGAATAAAATTAAAGGTGTAAATTTAAAGAATGAAATTAAAGTGTAACCGAAGTAAAGTTCAAATATATGTTCAGAAAACCCTATAAACCTATATTTTGTTAACATTACTTTGTATGTTTCCATATGATATTATAAGTTGATTCTATTGAATAAATGATAGGAAATTGAAATAAAATAAATTGGTATTGTTAATATGTTTTATATATAAAAAAAGGGTGACTATATAAGTAGGATTTATAAAGTAATGTTAAGGGTAGGTTTGTTGTTTGTGATAAACTTTGAGTTGTTATGTTCCTCCACTCTCCTAAAGGATTTTTTTACCAAATTTAAAAACAATGGGCCATCTTTCTAAATATAGTAATGATGTTTATAATTATTTTCAAATATTTACATATATTTATAAGGATGACTATGGTGAATATTTACATGGTATTTATAAATAAAATTTACTTTACATGAAGTAAGGAAATTTTACAAATGAATTTGGTAAAGTATTCAAGTTTGGGAGATTATTGATTTTGATATAAATAAGATTTATATTAGTTTTCTAGAGGTATAAAATTTGGAAGATATTATAAAAAAGAATGTATATAAATTTTTCCGTTTCAATTTATAGCATGGAAGAAATGATTTGAAAGGTTATTATATGTTGAAAAAAATTAAATCTCTATTTTGAAAGGAAGATTTTCAAGTATTTTACTCAACGTTAAAACTGATATACCAAGTACTTAGAGATTTTAGCCCTGCGTCTGGCCAACGTATTGATAAATTCTATAAGAACAATGATAGATGAAACATTTCTTGAGGGACTTTTAATATTATTGAATCTCACTTTAGTCTCTTAAAAATAATTCTAGTGATGATTGCAACATCATCGACGTTCTTTTTTGGGTCTTGAAATTGAGAAATTAATAATAAACCAATTAAGACATCAAGCATATATAAAAGTATTTTAAAAAGGTATTTAAAAAAGGTTTGGATTATTTTCAGTTTATAGTAAACTTAAATATGTAAGTTTAAATGTTATAAGTCGATTATTTTGGTAAAATATATATCAAATGTTAGATTCTTTGTTTCGTTCCGTTTCGGGGACGAAAAGTTTAAAGTAGGGGAGATTATTTTTAACCATTTAAAAATATTAAATTAAATAAGATTTTTGAATAAAATTGTTAGGGATAATAAAATTAACACTTTATTGATACAAATTAAATTATAATACAAGTTATGAGCTTAATTTAAATTTCTATTAATAAGGTAAGAATGATAACATATGTTAGTGTGTATTTTAATGACATTGGTTTGAATGAAATTAACAACTGTTTGAATATAAATTTAAAATTGACTGGAATAACAAAATTAATAAAGAATAATAAACGTTTCTTTATTAAAGAAGAAATCATATGTTTATTTATTTGAAATATGTTTTAGCTTATGGATTGATTACAGAGATGGGGCAACTATTATTTAGTATGAAATGTATAACTCCTGTTTGTATCCAATGGTGTATAAATATGTTTAAATTACTATTAGATAGGAAATAATTGTTCTATTTCTCATTACATTTATTTAGTCCATTTTGAAATTCACCTTTGTAATCAATTGAAATTAATATAATTGAATAATTTCAATTAATAAAAGAGAGAACCCGAAATTGTAAATTGGTCGGTGTATTTAAACGTAGCTTAAGTTTTGTGAAAATAAAAGAAAAAGTTTAATTTAATGAAAAGAACATTTTATCAAATAAATGAATGTTTCATTTGTGGATATAAGTTTAATTTCATTAAAATAAAGAATAGAATGATTTGATTAAAGGAAGAAACATATGTTTATTTGAACCGTGTTTTAGCATACAGATTGTAACAACCTGCCTTATTGACCATCGAAAGTCGACACCGAACACTATCACTATGTTCAAATCACGCATCCAATCGCAAAGGGCAGATTGTTAGGGTAAACAAAAAGAAAAAGAACAGAGAACATCATATTCTCACATCGGAATCGACAACATATAATATAACAAGGGCAGTAGAAACTATCACTCCAAAATACAGAGTATATCAGATTTAAAAACAAACCTTATCAGTTGGACAACTATAAAATCCTGACCTTACAAATGCTGATAGGGATACTATATAATACAGCGGAAAATAAAACACTACGATAGGTGAATCTTTAGCTCTCTTTCAAGATCTCCATAACACCCAAGACAACTTGGAAAAATACTCGATCTAACCCCAGATTAGTCTGAAAATAACAGCATGATATAACTCAAATAATATGGAAACATATAAAAGTTTTGTGAGACCATGGCACTAACGCGGAATGGGTTTTTACCTCACAAGAATAACATCCATACAGGAAAGAGTAGAGATAAACAACAGGAAACAAATCCAAATAAGAATGGGCAAAAATAGTATTAAAAATCTAGACTTGGAAGAATGATAATAACCCGAGAAAAATCCAAACTAGATAGAATAGATAAAATAAGATAACTGTCCAAACTTGATAAAATGGACAAAACAAGATAACTGTCCAAACATGATAGAATGGACAAAGCTATAATTAAACATCGTGAAGAGTGGTTGACTCTTCCCGTTGTAATTACAGAAAACAATTTGAGGGTTCGAATCAAATAAGAAAAGGAAAATTTCCAACAAATGACTAGGAGAGTGCAGCCTCCCTTAAAGTATACCTCTAGTAATATACTTTTGAGAATGTCATATACTTGATAACCTCCGCAGGAAAAGTACCAGCCGGACCCCGCCAAACCTTCCCGAGAATCTGAATATTTCACATCTAAATGTGCAACCAAATCCAACCTAGATGAGATATGAAATAGCCTTTTGATGGGAGCAACCCCACATAGCTAGACGCCCATAAGCTCTTTGAATTTAGTCATTTCCAACAAAGAATAACAAGGCTCAAAGAGCAAGAAATCATTTTTAAGACGACGATACACCATGAAGAAAGTTGAATCCGATAATTATTAATCAACTATCGGTGATAATTAAAATGATCGCATATGGAAATTAAATATCATACATTTACCACTACTTGTTGATTTTGAACAAGTGCTATCTCTCAGTTGAAAATGAAGCCAGACAAGTTGAGATAGCATTACCTCTAGGCATCGCCTTAATGACATTTTTAACCTTCAATATAGAAACGAGTCCAAGCCTCAACGTTTAGCATTAAAAGTATGACAAAATCCTTTCCATATAAGCGGTATCAATTACGGAACTATTTTTCCATAATTGAAATCGAACTTTACTTTTAAAAAGTGAACTTGTGCTTGATTTCCATATTTCAGTATTAGTGAAACATTTTAGAAATACTTTTTTAAAACGTTCTTTTACAAGACAAAATTTATAATACTAAGTGCATTAAAACAAGGGTTAAAAACAATTGTCGTTAAAACATTATTTACTGTAAACCCAAAAACAATTTGAACTTAGCTTTATTAATAAATAATTCCTTTTAAATTATTTTTTCATTTATAAACCATTTTTTATAGATTTAAAACAATGTTTATTATTCCAAAAGATAATAAAACAATTTAAATACCTTTAAAATTTTTAAAACAATATTAATTATCCCCAAAGATGACTAATCACATTTATAATCACTTTTAAGTAAACAAATCCATTATCTTTAATAAAAAAGATAATTATTTCCAAACACTTTTATATTAGTAAATTAAATTTTAAACCTTTATTACTTTAAAAACACTTTTATTATATTAGTTAATTACTTAATTCACTTTTTATTAATTCAATTAATTAACTTTAAATATCATTAATTAAAATGATTTATTCAGTTTAGATAGTCATTAGTTAAAATGAATAATTCATCTTAAACATCATTAATTAAAATTGTAAATAAATTTTAAATACCATTAATTAAAACAATTAATTAAGTTCAAATAATCATAAATTAATTGGATTAATTAATTCAAACCTCGTTGGTTAAACAATTAATTAAAATATCATTCGTTAAAATGATTTATTTAACTATTAGACATCATTAATTAAAATGATTTGACTAAATTCCAAATATCATTAATTAAAACAATTAGTTGAATTTAAAACAATCATTAATTAAATGATTACATAAATTCAAATATCATTATTTAAAATGATTAATTCCTTTTAAATATCATTAACAAAAATGATTATTTATTTCAATTATCCTTAATTAAATTAATTAATTAAACTCAAGTAATCATTAGTTAAAATGATTAATTAAATCCAGTCTCACTTAAATCAAAAGATAAATCAATTTTAAACACCATTAATTAAATTGGTTAATTAATTTTGAAACCATTAGTTAAAATTATTAATTAATTTAAATTGTCATTAATCAGAATGATTAATGAATTCTAACATTTTGTTTAGAGAAATCACAAGCTCAAGTTCAAAATCATATGACAGGGTTTTGGAGATGAAATTAAATAAATGACGATATAGCGAAATCGCTATAACGACACTTAACAAATAAAATGGAATTTTCAGGATTTTATTTCAATTACTATCAACATAACAGCATAGAGAAGTAAATAATAATTATTGATGAGAAACCCCTCAGGGTCTCTCTACAGATTTTCCCTGCAAAACAAGGGTTATGGATAATATATATAATCATATAGGTTCATAATGATCAAATTAATATGTTATCCATTTTCCAAATAATTCAACCAACCAATCAAACAATTTAACTAACATCTAAGCAATCAATAAATATTTATAACATCATAAATATGATATAATAGAATTTAATGTGAGTTAAACTCACATTGATTTTCGTTTTCGCCGAAATATCCCGATTTTGAACTAAAACCGAATGATCGCTCGCATAAATTCCAACAAGCTCCAAAGTAAACCAAACCAACTCCATAACGAAGACGTCATCCTTACGAACCCAACGTGACTGAACGCGTTCAATTTGGACCTAGCATGGACAAATTATTGGGTTTATAAGATTTAGAAATTAAATAATATAATTAATATTAATTACTTCATTAACTTTATAATTAACTTAACTAATTCTCGTTTGTTATCAACCCAGGTCGCGAATAAAAACTACATGATGTCGAGCTTCAAAAGATCTGTGCCGCCGCCGCCGCCCTGCCTTAACCGTCGCCGCAACGCTACAGGGCAAAGCCTTGACCATCCCACGTCCATTGACACCCTCACCATCCCCTAAGTTGCTGCCACCATCGCCGTTGAACCTAATAAGTCGAACGTCGCCGAACATGATTTCTGGCCACCAACGACCATCACGAGCCAATCCCACCTTTCATCTGCCTCACCTCCCTAAGTCGAACTATTCCTTAGTTGATCACCTTGCCTGAATCGAAGCCGATCGTCGCCGATGCAGCTTGGCCGTTAGATGCACGACTAGGGTTTGAATTTGAAAGAATAAAAATGAACCAACTCAAATTCTCTAGTAATCTATGAATTAAAAAGAGGGAGAGGGTATGGTTTGAATAGTAGATGGTATGGGCTAGGCATTGGGTTGGTATGGGCTGATTAAAGAAATTGTTATATTAACATATATTATTTTATTTCAAATATCGAGTATTAACGTCCGAAAATCTCAAACTCCTATCGAGACGTGCCGCCTAGCGTTCTATATATTATATGTAATGATCCGGTATTTTCAACCATTCGCATCCGCACATGTCGGACTTGAATTGCTCAAAATACCGCGTTGTAAATAAAATTTGGCAAAACTTAGCATAAACAGTAAATAAATAATCACATATCACAGATACATAGTAATATAATGCAGCGGAATTAATAAATAGTAGTTCATGAAGCTACTATGTACAAATATCAGAATAGAAATACAATACACAAGATCTCTCGAATACAGTGAAGTCTCCAATGCAATAGATGACTTCTCTGAACCAATCAACTGGAAGTGCTCAAAGCTAAAGTGATAGTTGGATCTCCAAACGAAGCTCCAAACTCCAAAGGTGAGTCTCAAATGTTGTATCACTCGATCTGACCCGAGCGTAAAGCAAAACACAAAACACTCGAGTCAGGATTAACATTCTTATATCAATAAATCCAACTCAAGTGAAATAACAACTGAAATACAGGTAACTCAAAGGATGTTTGGGATAACCATCCTCTAAGGATTAGTAGAACTATCTACAATGTGGAAATATACACTATACACCGTGGTCATTTCAAATTAATTTATACTTCAAAATCAAAATATCATTTCCATTTCAAATATATATATTTTCAAATTTTATCACTTTCAAGATTCGATTCAAATCAACTCAATTTCCAATTACAAATTTAACTAAATCTACGTTCAACAAATTCCAAATCAATTCAGTTTCAAATTAACAATTTCAAATTATATTGATTTCAATTACAGTTTTGAACCACAAAATAAACCATCTTAAATTTCAATATTTTCAAAGCCTTAACATTTAACATTTTAAGTTATGATTTACAGCTCCTATAGATCTAAATTTAACTTCATTATTATTCACTCAGGAAATATTCACTTAATAATTTCTATATCATTTAACTGGCTTTAAATTACTTTACTAAAATATTTCTTTAAATTCATTTAAACGAGAATTATTCACTAAATTCCTTAAATCAAACCAAGTTATAAATCATAGCTTAAAAGTTCAAACCGGTTTACTTAAATAAGGTTCTTTATTGACTACAATTTCAATTAAATTCAAATTATCTTCCCAACCTAACTTATTCAAATTATTGCCAAATCCATTTTGAAATATAAATTTAAATAAATACTTAAAACATATTATATGTATTGAGTCAATCTTAACTAAATTAAGTATCGTTCTTAAATCTATAAATATCATTACCATTTATATTTAATAATTTAAGAATCAACATTTATTAAAACCATATATTTCTTTTCAAAACTATAGAATTAAATTCTCAAACTATTTATATATATGGACCACCGGTGTCTGTATATAATTTCCTATCCTATAGTCAAGTGATACGGATATTTATCATTTCAATCCGTAATATATACGGGTAGATATCATTTCGACCCACAATCCCAAATTTCAATTCAAATGAAAACCGCTTGGGTCTATCATTTCAACCCATAACGATTTTCTCCTATTCTAAAGTCCGTTCGGGTATGTATCATTTCAACCCATAGTGAAATCTATACCAACGGGGAACTAGCAGAGGGATAACAGATATGAAATAATATAACAAACATATATATCAGCAATAAAAATTTAATATAAACAACAAGATATTGTGTCATATCCCTCAGGTGAACAGTTATAGACAATGACTTTATATAACGATTTAAATAACTACAACAGCATATTTCAATTGTCGTTTCAATTGAAATCAAATTTTATAAATATAAGAAAGTCAATCGTGAGTGATTGCTCACCTTTCGAGGCTCGAGATATTTGACGATGAAATGGGTTACGAATCCTGAACATGAATTTCGAAGCAAAGCTAAATCGGCACGAGTTCAACGGATAAGCTGATAAATGGGAAATCGATGAGAACGATTGAATCAGTTGATATAAATTGAACTAAATATACATTATTACTATATATGATATACACTTTTTCAATATTGTATCTTAAGGAAAATATAAAAATTCAAACAAAAATCATTATTTTTATAAACCTATATACATCTATATCCAATTTTATATACCTATAAAATATTTCCAAACATTTACACAATAAACCTTTATACTGCATCGAGATAAACTTGTAAGCATATATATATATATAGAACTTGGAAAACATATACAACTCTCATGACACAGGTTACCAAACAAAATAGGCTATAACAATACTACTTACATTTTATTACCTTCTATTTTTATAAATTAATATATACATGAACAGGTCACTATAATATATATATATAAATAATTAGTAATTGGTCTTGTGTAAACATGTAAATGTGAACAGATTGTATACAAGCAACCCATAAAGACTCAATATATCTAAAACCGTATAAAATAGAAACACGTACTATAAGTATATATATAATATATTTAGAAAATCAACCTTATAAACCAACATTTTTATACTACCATATTATAAACTTTTTTTTAATTATATATAAAATACAAGTATGCAGAGGCCCCAAACATATCTAAACTGCACTGTCAAAACTTATATAACTGACGTAAAATACAAGTATGCAGATCGGCATACATACATATATACCTTTGTAAACTATATTTAAACAAAACATAAGTTATTACAAAATGGAAAAGGGCAAGATCTAGTTCAAGCCAATAACCAAAGTATAATGCAATTTAAACCAAAATGAAAAATCAATACCTCACGTAACTATAAAATATATAGGCAGACAACTATACTTTATATATATATATATTCTTATTAAAATAGAAACCAGATATGTATAAACATATATACACAAATATATTACCTCATTTCCAGTCCAGTATATAGTAATATATATAAGTATATTCTTGAACAAAATAGATAGAATAATGTATATATTATGTAAACACTTTGCATATAACATCAGACTAATATATATAGACCACTGTAACAAAGATTTAGACATATAATTTTAACTTTTGTAATATACACATACTGTAATAAATAGATGTATAACTAACATATATTTAGCTTAAACTTACACTTTACAACTCGTATATTAACCAATATACGTAAAACTTGTACAACATACACGTAAACACACATGTGTATATTTTTTTTAACATATAAACAATCAACAACTAACTTATAACTGGTATAACTTCTTTTCAATAAAACAAGACATGAAAAATCAAAACAAATGTACGCATACACTTCTTTGAACACAGCCTATAAAATACTATTATATAAGATAGTCTAAACCAATACTTTATTTTACTAACTAATATATATATATATATATATATATACCCTTACAAATTTACACAGAACGCACCTATATATATAACATATGTTAGATAAAATCTATGTGTGCTGAAGCAAACCTATATATATATATAATTAACAAATTGTATAAAATTCATATAAATAACATATATGCATATACCTCTTATATCAGAAGAGAAATAGGGAGCGAGGTAAGCTGGGTTGCATAATTTGATAAGAGGCGGATCTGGGCTGCTAGGCAGAGGAGGAGCGATGGTACTAGGGGGTCGGGGTCGGGGTCGGAGAAGTGGAAGAAGGAGGCCAAGCTGAGGTGCTTACGGCGGCGACCTCACGTGCTCTGGTGATGAGGAGAGGACATTGAAGTGGATGGGATCACGGTGTTGGAGGTAAGGGGAGATTGGAGGATAGGTTGCGGAGTGGAGCTAGGTGGCTGATGTGGCGGTATAGGTGGATCGGCTGACGTGAGCAAAGGGGAAGGAGGTGATGGCTCACGGCTGGAATGGGTAGGGGAAAAGAAAAAAAAGGAAAGATTTAAAAGAGGGATGTGAACAGTACACCAAATATAAATATCTACAGAGATAAAAGAAACGTGTTACCTTGAGCATGGCAAAAGTCACGCCTAAGTAATAGCAAAAATAAATGCAAACAGCAATAAATGCAAACAGCTGGAAAGGCAATTAATGCTTGTTTGGGCAGCACACTTCAAAGTTTGAAACCAAGGAAAGTCAAAAGTTAAAAAAAATGGTACCATTACAACGGACTGTTATCAATATTTCCATCGAATATCAGCACTCAAAATATAGAAATGAATATACCATAGAGATCAACACGACGAGACGATCAAAATGGTATACAGAAATTGGTGGTACGTTCATCCGATCAAAAGTCGGTAATCGATACCAGAAATGCTGCTATTTACCGAGAATTAAGATGAACGGTGCAATAGAAGTCCGAATTTTGAAAAACAAAAGATGACGCCTCACTCAGAAGAGGATTTAGAATTTTACTGTAGAAAAATATTCAGGTTTGAAAAAGATATTTTTATTAACAATTATTATTAACAGACTTAATTGAAATAGAATTACATAATAAAATAACTTCAATATAATCTGATGAAAATTTACCGGTTGCTATGTTAAAATAGACGTATTTCAAATATAAGTTTTTTTTTTCAAAATATTGTTACTTAAATTTCACAAAATTTCAATTAATTTAATAAATAAAACCTTTAGAATTTACGGGTTGTTACACTCTCCCCCACTCAAAACTTTTCGTCCCCGAAAAGGAAGGAGGTAGGAGAATATAAACAACCAGATAGAAAATAGATTAAAAGACAATGATAGACAATTAATTTGAAACTATATAAATTCCAATCAATATTTAATAATTTGGTTAAACCCCTTTATTATATCTATAAATAGTCATTTATAAACTTTGCAAATCAACATACCTCCATTTATGTTTAAATAACACCTTTATAATATATGAAAACTCTTTTGAAAATAATTATTTACATCACTAGTTATATTTAAGTTATTGAAACATTAAATCCATAATTCATAAATTTATTAATTTTATCTAAAAATACTTTATATTATTAATAAATAAATAATTATTTACTTTAAATATGGTTTATTTAATTAATAGCTTCTAAAATATTTATAACTCTAAAATTTTCTATTAAACCATGTAGTATATAAATAAACAATAATTTAAATATTATATTCAAAAGGGTAGCATTGGAAAACAGAATATGGGCGAATAAATAAAGCTGAGCAGGTAAGGTAGATTCGAAAGAATAGAATCGAGCACGAATAATCAATTTCAATCCATAAGAATTTAAGTTTCAAATATAATACAAAATTCCTTTGTTGGAAATACTTTTGTAATAAAGTACCTTTATACTAAAATACTTTTATATCGAAACAAATTTTCCTTTCGAAAATACTTTTATAACTCGATGTTTCAACAAGTTTATCCTCATTCTTGCAGACTCTGGCCATGCGTTGATCAGGCGCAAAGCTAGAATTCTTCAAGTACTTAGTAGACCTATTTCAACACCAAGTGAAAATACTTAAAAAACCTTTAAAAACAGATATGGAAAGTACAATCCAAACAAACAACCAAACCAAAACCTTTGTCCAACCATGGTTCGCAGATACACAATGGTTACGCCTGGGTCCCCCAGGAAACAATCCATATCCGTAAGCTTTCTCAGCCCTGCGAGTTACGCCATGATGACTAGTAGAGTGCAGGATACACAATGTGTAACATTCCCCCTTTTGACCGCCTCCAGTCGGTAATTAAACCAACTCAAAACGTTCAAAAAGACGAATTGTTATTTAGTTTATAAGGTTTAAACAGAATCAGCCACAGAAACACAAATAATAACAATCAATTAAAACAAATGAGAATTTATTTCATTACTATAAATCTTTTTATATACATCAGAGTTTATACAATTTTAATACTGATACAGCGGAATATCTTAAAATACAATTTTCTTCTGAAGACTAAAGTGATTCTTTACTCTCTCTCTCTCTAACTTCGCTGCTCGAAAATCTTCAAGCTGTAAAAATACTCGGTCTGACCCGAGTATTATATTCAAAAGAAAATAATACACAGGTCAGTCTAATTCAAACCAGTTTATTAGTGCATATAGGCAGTAATAATTTAAATAGACGACAGTCACAATAATTCTCGTCTATCCAATTCTTTTAACAAAGAAATCGGATAACGAAAATATAACACTTAACAGTGTTAAACAATAAATCAGCAGATTTAAATCATCAACAGAGATAAATAAACAATTTATCAAATCGCCTAAATCAATTTAAAACAATTAAAATTGTCACTTTAAACCCATCAAGACTCGATTGGCTGCCGTACACGCTCGCGTGTACGGCCTCGCCAATACGGCATAAAAGATCAATGCATCACGACGCAAAGAAATATCAATTCAAAACTGTCGATTTGGGTGGCTGCAGTGCACGCACGCGTGCACTGCCTCGCCACTACAGTGCGTAGAAACTGCCAAGGTCAAACCCAAAAATCGGGTTCAACTCAAGTGTAAGAAAAACAAATGCAGGCAGACATGGACAATTAACACTTCAGATTACATAATAATACCAGCAAGTAGACTAGTATGGCAACATAGCAAGCTCCTGAATGCACTGTGCATCTACAACCAAGTGATATACAATATAACTGACAGTACAAGTTAATAATATGAGCTTGCTACGAATCATATCGGTAGGCATGCATAACAATGAATCTAAAAATGCAACAAGCCCTAACAACCAAGAAATGCACATGTCCAGTTTCAAGTGACTCCAGTTCAACAAATTCAGAGATTAGGCAGAAGATACACAAAAATATCAACATGGATGCAGACTCAAGTCGGTCTGTAAGTAATTCAAAGTTACAGTAACCAATGTGAAAAATATATATTCAAATATGATCGAGTGCAACAGGTCGAAATGATGCAGACCAAAAGGCATGGAACTGGAGATTGCAACCTGAATAGAAATGCACATGAATGTGATGGCAACAGTTCAAGGCAACGGTGACAACCCAAAACTATCGAGTTCAACTGAACCATAATAACCTGAAGAACATCAATCCAACAGCAATACTGCACAATACCAAGCTACAAAATGCCAACAGTGATATGGATAGATGCAGACCACTAAATGATCAATAAGCAAGTCAGGTGAAGAACAATGGGAACACAAATGAATGCAGTTAATGATCAACTGCCTCAGACAACAACTATACAACTGATAATCAAAACTGAATGCTACAGATCAAATGCAAGGACAAACAACTACAATAAATGAACAAAGTCTACACTGGACCACCACACAATTATACCAAAGCACAAAGTATGGATGAAGAAACTCAACAACAACAAGACTACACTGGAAAACAAACTACTCTACAAAGACTATGTCGAACACAGGAGTGACAACTATTATATCGAATCAAAGCAAGTGCCATCAGGTTGAAGATACATTATAGTGACAATATAAAGACTACAGACCTCAAATTATACCAAATGAACATGAACCAATACTACTGGAATAAAGAAGACCAACATATCAAAGCAAAACTGCAATGCAACATCACAGTGACCAAGCCAACAAAATCAAGTGCAAATAACTAAATGCACTTGCAACTGAAACTGTCTCGAAGTGAGGAACAAATACAAAGTCTAATGCAGACCCATATAAGTGCACATGTGTATATGTTAGAAGTGCTAACAAGTAAACAAGAATCAATTAATCAAATATGCATATGCAGGCAACTGAGGTGAATGGCATATGTAATAAATGACAGTGACAACTACTTCAGTGACACAGACCAATGCAACATATTCAAGTTAAATGAACATGTACAAGTGAAGGGAGTGGCAACTGCAAAAATATGCAATGAAGTCAAAGGAGTGCAACTGGAAAACAAGCAAAGAAATACAACAGACTCAATGAAGACTGCTATGATCGAAGTGCAACCGGATTGAAATGAAGATCACGAAATGTACAAACAAAGACAGAGACCGAGACAGTAGCAACCAAGTGACTCAAAGCAACTACACCAACAGATGACCAAAACAACACTACGGCAACTACTAAGTGCAACATACAGTGACGAAGTAAGTATGAAGTCAGAGCCAAGGTGGTCAAGAAAGTTCGAACAATAACAGAGAATACGAAGTCAACTAAAAATCAACATCTTTAGTTAAAGCCGAGTATTTTAAATCAAGTCAAGCCGTGGTAACCACAAAATCAAGACCGATGTCAATTATAAATTCAATTTCCAGGTATTTGAAACAAGTGAACCAGTAAATCGTTTCACAACAAAACTGTTTTGCAAATCAAAGTGGCCGAGATAAAATCATCTATACTAAAACAAATCGAATGGCCAAAGACAACGAAAACAAGCAAGCAAACGAACCCGAACAGTTCGAATAAGATGTGAGTGAGGAATGTCACTCACCTGTTGTCGACGAATCGGAGCCGAAGTCACCAAAATTGCCAGGAAATCAAAGATCGCCGAAGCCCTAGATTCGCCAGTCGCCATTTTTTTTCTTTCTCTTTTTTTTTCAGAGGAGATTTTGATTTTTAATGAAAAGGAGAGGGCTTCGCATTTTAGAGAGAAGGGGGAAGGCATAATTTCAGGCGGAAATAAAGGAAAGTGCGTGACTTTGGGCGTGGGTTAGGGCGTGATTTTAGGCGTAGCTGAAAATGGAGGAAAACGAAGCCGCCATTATTTTTCTTCGTTCGTTTTATTTTAGGGTTTGCGAATGAGAAGAGGAGGGTCTCGTGTTTTATCAGAGAAAAGGGGTATGGGCCGGTATGGGTTAGTATGGGCTGATATTATATTTATTTAAATTTTTTTTCTTTTTAAATCTAATTTTGTAGATATAACTTCTCTCTTCTATACAACATTTATTTGTATATTTCTTATCATATCAAAAAATGTAGTGTTTTAATTTTAAATTAAATAAGATAATTTTGATTTTCTTTACATTCATTCATAAATCCTGATTCAAATTATTATTAAATTTTCAGTAGATTAAATCCTAAAATTTAATCGCAAAATTTATTCTGAAAAATTGAAATTCGAATCAATTCATCATTCAAATATTTAAAATTCATTAAATGTTTTCAATTTGAATTTTTGAAATTTCAGGGTCGTTACAAACTCCCCTCCTTAAAAACTTTTCGTCCACGAAAAGGAAAGGTCGTTAAAATTTCATTGATATTTATACTCTAGTCAAATTTTTTTCTAAGCTCGATATTTATTACAAATAGATGAATATAGGATTCATTCCATTAGTTTTAATCTCTCTAGTTCTGTTTATTTTCTCTTTTATTCAATGATTTCTACAATCATTGATTTCTAAAATCAAAACGCAAAAGTCTTTTATCAACATTTTCGATTTACAACTCAGATTCAAACTTAAAATTCTTCACGTTAGAGATTTATATAATATATCTCTTCCAAAGCTGTGGACTTTCAAAACATTGCAAAAATCCTCTTAGTTTATTAGGTAGGAATTTTGAAATTTTAATTTCAAACTATTGATTCGATATTTAAAGTTTGAAAATACTTGCTAACTCGAAATTTAACAAGTCCATCTTCGTTCTCACAGACATTAGACATACGCTGGCCAGGCGCAGGTCTAAAAATCTCCAAGTACTAAACATACTTGCTTCAATTCCCAGTGAAAATACTTTTAAAAATTCTTTTAAAAATGGATGTGGAAAGCACGTTCCCCCATGGATTACAGTTCCACCCGGCGGTTACGCTACTATCCCAGTAGAGTCGCTTGTGGCTGTAGATTTCTCATCTCTTAAATTTCGCCATGGTTGCCGCCATAGATTGCAGTACACACGGCGGTTACGCTACTATCCCAGTAGAATCGCTCGTGTCTTTAGGCATCACGCCCCTCAAACTTCGCCTGGCATTAGATTGCAGTTTACCCGGCGGTTACGCCACTATCCCAGTGGAATCGCTTGTAACTATGGGCATCTCGCCCCTCAAATTACGCTAATCATCAATCAAATCTAATCTCATCGCGATGATCTATCGCGAAGGATTTCCGATTCAAATAGTCACTCTGACTAAATGTAAATTATACGTAGCTACGAATTTCAAATGGACACTCATCGAGAGTTCCAAAACCTTCTCAAATAATAAATGGAAGGTACTTTTCCACATCCTCAGTTTAGAAAACATAATATCATATATATGTAGTACTTTCATTTCACATTTCGTACATATAACATCTATGTAAACATACATAAGATTTCCATAACAATGTCTTTCTAAACTAACGGTTTCAAATTTACCGCATTCATATATATAAGTTCTAAAAACTTACATATTCCATATTCATAACAAAATAGAGGATTTCAAAATTTTCCTCTAAGTCGATTTGGAAATTTAAGGTTATCTCAAACCTAATTCATATTCATAATTCCATTTATTATCGACTTTCACATTCGATTTGGATTTCACGTTACATCGTCAATTCTCAACATAGAATTGATGTCTATCGATATATAACCTCTGAACTCGTACGTCTCAGCGAAGGGTGTTAAGCTAAGAGAATAAATCCTCCGCCACCAACAGATATATATTTAATAGAGATCAATTGCTATGTCATCAATTCACAATGTTAGACATACAATCCAAATCATCATCTGAAATTCAAAGCTCAACTTATATTGTCTTTGATGTCGAAGTTTAACTCAATTTTAACTTAACGATTCAATCTTTTGAAAAATTTCAAATTGAACAAATTGTTCAAATTTCTCATTTAACTTTTCAACTTCGACTTCAAAAATGAATTTCAAATCATTTATTCCTTACGGAATATATTCACAACATTTCATATTTGGAAAAACATTTCCATACTTATTTAAAAATAAGTAATTCACAAATCCATTTTATTTTCAACATCTGAAAATATTCGATATACTTTAATCAAAATTAAGTATATATTTCATCTTTAAGGAAATCATTCTCTTTCACATTTTTATTTGAGTCAAAAACGAATGTTACGTAAAACATCGTTACGACAACTCAAAATCACTAGTATAGGGATTCGAAATTTAGATAGATGTATAAATCCCAATACTATACAAAACATTTCCTTTCGGAAATCATTTACTATAACAATAGTGTTATAGTCCACCATTTCCTTATATTCGAAACGTCTATTTCAACAATGAATGTTGAAATCTATGGTTTCGATATTCAATGCCTTGAAAACATCTTTTTAAAACAATTACTTCGTTTTAAAATATCACTTTCCCAAACACGTCCATTTTATTCAATAATATATTCACGGTCCAAAATTGTGAATATACTACTTTTAACAAGCTATAAGAATTTACTTATCAAAATAAGTCAGTTTCGAATTTATAAACAATGTTATAAATTCTATTCCTATTCACAAAGACTTCAATTTATAAAAATTGCTTTATTAACCCATTTCTTTATAACTCAATTTTATATCAGAATTTTAATTTACAAGTAAATTACTTATAAATTCTTTTATTTCGCAACTCCCATTCATTTTATAACTTCACTTATGAAATACATTTATATTTCATTTTTAACTTGTACAAATTCATTTTATAATTCCAATATAATATCAATCTTTTCAAATCTTCCATTTAAACCGTTTATAATAATTCAAAAATTCCAATTTAAACTATTATATAAATTTATCAATTTTCCATTTCCAAAATAATCTACTAGTTCTTTAGTAAACCATTCATCGACTTGGTTTTCAATCTAACCGCATTTGATTCATTCACATTGGATTTTACTAACATTCATTCATATCCAATTAGTTCACATTCACTAATTTATATTCAAGTTAGTTTGCTTCAATTCAAATCAAATTTGATTCTCTTTAAATTTACTTATCTTTCAATTTGAATTCAATTACTTAGCTTCCAATTTCCATTAATACAATTTCATTAATACTTAATGAATTTCCATACGATCAACTAGCAACCAATGCACATTCAACTTAACCAAATTTATTTACTTTGCTTACATTCAATTTGGTTCAACACACTTAATTTCAATTGGTTTATATTCTAATTCAGATTGAATTCTTATACTCACCATATTCACAATTCACTTTTACAATTAAAGTTGAATTTCCTTTATATAACTCAATTTCATATTCATTCTTCACTTTATCAGTTCATTTTGATATCAAATTCAACCTCATTCAACATTACTTAACTATGTTCCATTTTATCTTCACTTGCATTTATTTTCACCATACAACTTAAGTTCGTTTGAAATTCTATTTTATTTAACTTAACTTAGATTTTCTTCCAAAAATCATTTTATTTAACTTTTGCTAAAGTCAAATTCATATTACTATTCAGAATTCAGATTTTGTTTTACTTAACAAAACTGTTTAACCATTTTAACAACTGGTTTTACTTAAATTTTCACATTTTACAAGTTATACAACTTATAAATTTTAAACTTCCCAATTCATATTATATAATCACTTATCTTTCAAGTTTAACTTTCCATCTCAATAATTTATCTCATCTAGTTCAATTTATTTAACTTCCTTTAGTTAAATTTCAAATCCATATATTTATTAATGCTAACTCAATTCAATTTAACTTTTCTTAAGTTAAAAATCTTTATTTTCAAAACAATTTTATACTTCTTTAGTTTTGAAAAAACATTTCTTCTTAAAGTGTTTCTAGTAACTATTCATATTAAACATCATAAACTAAGCTTTGTGTAAACCAAAGCTCTAATACCACTCTGTAACATTCCCCCTTTTGACCGCCTCCAGTCGGTAATTAAACCAACTCGAAACATTCAAAAAGACGAATTGTTATTTAGTTTATAAGGTTTAAACAGAATCAGCCACCGAAACACAAATAATAACAATCAATTAAACAAATGAGAATTTATTTCATTACTATAAATCTTTTTATATACATCAGAGTTTATACAATTTTAATACTGATACAGCGGAATATCTTAAAATACAATTTTCTTCTGAAAACTAAAGTGATTCTTTACTCTCTCTCTCTCTCTAACTTCGCTGCTCGAAAATCTTCAAGCTGTAAAAATACTCGGTCTGACCCGAGTATTATATTCAAAAGAAAATAATACACAGGTCAGTCTAATTCAAACCAGTTTATTAGTGCATATGGGCAGTAATAATTTAAATAGACGACAGTCACAATAATTCTCGTCTATCCAATTCTTTTAACAAAGAAATCGGATAACGAAAATATAACACTTAACAGTGTTAAACAATAAATCAGCAGATTTAAATCATCAACAGAGATAAATAAACAATTTATCAAATCGCCTAAATCAATTTAAAACAATTAAAATTGTCACTTTAAACCCATCAAGACTCGATTGGCTGCCGTACACGCTCGCGTGTACGGACTCGCCAATACGGCATAAAAGATCAATGCATCACGACGCAAAGAAATATCAATTCAAAACTGTCGATTTGGGTGGCTGCAGTGCACGCACGCGTGCACTGCCTTGCCACTACAGTGCGTAGAAACTGCCTAGGTCAAACCCAAAAATCGGGTTCAACTCAAGTGTAAGAAAAACAAATGCAGGCAGACATGGACAATTAACACTTCAGATTACATAATAATACCAGCAAGTAGACTAGTATGGCAACATAGCAAGCTCCTGAATGCACTGTGCATCTACAACCAAGTGATATACAATATAACTGACAGTACAAGTTAATAATATGAGCTTGCTACGAATCATATCGGTAGGCATGCATAACAATGAATCTAAAAATGCAACAAGCCCCAACAACCAAGAAATGCACATGTCCAGTTTCAAGTGACTCCAGTTCAACAAATTCAGAGATTAGGCAGAAGATACACGAAAATATCAACATGGATGTAGACTCAAGTCGGTCTGTAAGTAATTCAAAGTTACAGTAACCAATGTGCAAAATATATATTCAAATATGATCGAGTGCAACAGGTCGAAATGATGCAGACCAAAAGGCATGGAACTGGAGATTGCAACCTGAATAGAAATGCACATGAATGTGATGGCAACAGTTCAAGGCAACGGTGACAACCCAAAACTATCGAGTTCAACTGAACCATAATAACCTGAAGAACATCAATCCAACAGCAATACTGCATAATACCAAGCTACAAAATGCCAACAGTGATATGGACAGATGCAGACCACTAAATGATCAATAAGCAAGTCAGGTGAAGAACAATGGGAACACAAATGAATGCAGTTAATGATCAACTGCCTCAGACAACAACTATACAACTGATAATAAAAAATGAATGCTACAGATCAAATGCAAGGACAAACAACTACAATAAATGAACAAAGTCTACACTGGACCACCACACAATTATACCAAAGCACAAAGTATGGATGAAGAAACTCAACAACAACAAGACTACACTGGAAAACAAACTACTCTACAAAGACTATGTCGAACACAGGAGTGACAACTATTATATCGAATCAAAGCAAGTGCCATCAGGTTGAAGATACATTATAGTGACAATATAAAGACTACAGACCTCAAATTATACCAAATGAACATGAACCAATACTACTGGAATAAAGAAGACCAACATATCAAAGCAAAACTGCAATGCAACATCATAGTGACCAAGCCAACAAAATCAAGTGCAAATAACTAAATGCACTTGCAACTGAAACTGTCTCGAAGTGAGGAACAAATACAAAGTCTAATGCAGACCCATATAAGTGCACATGTGTATATGTTATAAGTGCTAACAAGTAAACAAGAATCAATTAATCAAATATGCATATGCAGGCAACTGAGGTGAATGGCATATGTAATAAATGACAGTGACAACTACTTCAGTGACACAGACCAATGCAACATATTCAAGTTAAATGAACATGTACAAGTGAAGGGAGTGGCAACTGCAAAAATATGCAATGAAGTCAAAGGAGTGCAACTGGAAAACAAGCAAAGAAATACAACAGACTCAATGAAGACTGCTATGATCGAAGTGCAACCGGATTGAAATGAAGATCACGAAATGTACAAACAAAGACAGAGACCGAGACAGTAGCAACCAAGTGACTCAAAGCAACTACACTAACAGATGACCAAAACAACACTACGGCAACTACTAAGTGCAACATACAGAGACGAAGTAAGTATGAAGTCAGAGCCAAGGTGGTCAAGAAAGTTCGAACAATAACAGAGAATACGAAGTCAACTAAAAATCAACATCTTTAGTTAAAGCCCAGTATTTTAAATCAAGTCAAGCCGTGGTAACCACAAAATCAAGACCGATGTCAATTATAAATTCAATTTCCAGGTATTTGAAACAAGTGAACCAGTAAATCGTTTCACAACAAAAGTGTTTTGCAAATCAAAGTGGCCGAGATAAAATCATCTATACTAAAACAAATCGAATGGCCAAAGACAACGAAAACAAGCAAGCAAACGAACCCGAACAGTTCGAATAAGATGTGAGTGAAGAATGTCACTCACCTGTTGTCGACGAATCGGAGCCGAAGTCACCAAAATTGCCAGGAAATCAAAGATCGCCGAAGCCCTAGATTCGCCAGTCGCCATTATTTTTCTTTCTCTTTTTTTTCAGAGGAGATTTTGATTTTTAATGAAAAGGAGAGGGCTTCGCATTTTAGAGAGAAGGGGGAAGGCATAATTTCAGGCGGAAATAAAGGAAAGTGCGTGACTTTGGGCGTGGGTTATGGCGTGATTTTAGGCGTAGCTGAAAATGGAGGAAAACGAAGCCGCCATTATTTTTCTTCGTTCGTTTTATTTTAGGGTTTGCGAATGAGAAGAGGAGGGTCTCGTGTTTTATCAGAGAAAAGGGGTATGGGCCGGTATGGGTTAGTATGGGCTGATATTATATTTATTTAAATTTTTTTTCTTTTTAAATCTAATTTTTTAGATATAACTTCTCTCTTCTATACAACATTTATTTGTATATTTCTTATCATATCAAAAAATGTAGTGTTTTAATTTTAAATTAAATAAGATAATTTTGATTTTCTTTACATTCATTCATAAATCCCGATTCAAATTATTATTAAATTTTCAGTAGATTAAATCCTAAAATTTAATCGCAAAATTTATTCTGAAAAATTGAAATTCGAATCAATTCATCATTCAAATATTTAAAATTCATTAAATGTTTTCAATTTGAATTTTTGAAATTTCAGGGTCGTTACACAATGGTTACGCCTGGATCCCCCAGGAAACAATCCGTACCCCTAGGCAAGACTCGGCGAAGCAGTTGCGCTACTATTCACGACCTACACAGATTGCAGGATACACAATGGTTACGCCTGGATCCCCCAGGAAACAATTCGTACCCCTAGGCATGACTCAGCCAGGTAGTTGTGCTATGCAGTCGCGAGAGAAAAAAAAGACCATGGGTTATGCCACGGTGGGAACACTCGAGTATCACATCCGGAAAACCAAAAATCAGAGAGAATAATATCGATAGAATGAATCCACGATGTGGCCACAAAGCGGATATCAAGCAGAAGGCACTTTCCATATCTTTACTTCAAAAATATATATCATATAGTACCTTTTTAAATACTTTCAAATATCATACTAATATAAAGTCCATATATATATAAGATGTAATTCTCAAATCGAATACTTTCCAAATCAATAGTATATCAAATCATACTTATATAGACTTCAATTGTATAAAAATTCTCTTTCCAAATTGAGTACCTTTCAAATCAATAGATTTCCAATCAACTTCATACTTATTCAATTCCATTTTATATAAGTTTGACCACTCCCAAATCAAGTACTTAATAATATAAGGTTCTCAATTTCAAATTTTCAATATCAATTCAGTTTCAAAATCATATATGATATCACCTAATTTTTTTTCAGATTGAATATCTAAATTTCAAAGTTCCCAAAATAATAGGCTTAGAAAATAATCCCAGTTTCCAAATTAACATAATTCAAGTCAAACAAATTCATTTCTAAAATCACCATATAAGTACTGGTTTTTAATTTCAAAACCAAATATTTTCTCAAAATCAATTATACTCAAAATGGTTTCTAAATTTATAATTATCCCTTTAAAACCTTTAAACTATTTATTTCTATTTAAAATATCCAATTTACCTTTCGCAAATTATTTATTTAACAAAAGTTTCAAATTTACTTAAGTCATACTCTTCATACTTTAAACATACAAAACTAAACTTATATCCTTTATCAAATATTTTGTACTCTTCGAAAATTCTTAGCTTTGAAAATTTAGCCTCGATTTGGAAGTGTTCTGTCAAAGCCCGCAAATCTGTACCTCTTGATTAACCACTAATCTCCATTGATTAACTCAAAATGAACGGGAATACGAACTATGATGGTTTAAGAAGAAGAAAAAGGTAGAAGAAGAAGAAAAGAGTAGAAAAGATAGAAGAAAAAGAACAGAAGAAAAACAACAGAAACAGAAAACAATATCAGAATCTTACACATCGCAGCGGAACAATATATAATAGATAAACACTAGTCTTTTAAAACAAAGAACTATATCAGTTTATACATACATCAATCAGAGTCAATATACAACTCAATACAACAATGGACAGTTATATAAACTTGTCCTCATACAGAATACACAGCGGAATAAATACTATCAGATACAAATACTACGTCTCGTCATCCAGCTTATCTCCAAAGCTCCAGAATATCCAGAATATCTTGATAACATAACTCTAGGCTGCCCGTGTGGAAATTGGTGGGCACCCAGAGTTTAGAAGGGAAACAATAAACTCCGAGTCAGTCATGGTGACTGGTGTGAGATCGTAAAACAGTTTTTCTTTAAAACAACAAGAAAAGTTTAATGTCAATTCGCAATGCTTTTGGAAAATGAAACTACCATAAGACCTCCCGCCACACACACAATGCAAACGCAGAATTGGAGGAGATTTCTTCTTATGATAGTCAAAGATGCTTACTACGCAAAATCAAATCTTTTTTTATATTATTATTAGTGCATAGTGTAGAAAACTTTTCGAAAGTATAATATAAATCTTAGCCAGCATAGGCATTCCGCACTTATGCCTACTATAGCTACTATGTTCAATAGCAGGTTACCGCCACATTCCATAGCAGGTAATACAACTAAAACCGTACAAGTCGCGTATTGTTTCTTTGGATTTCCAACAAATGGTCAGGCCAAGGAACTTCCTATGCCACGATGGGTACGTCCCTGGAATAGACAACCCGAGAAATAACCTAACATTACGGTTAGATCTCTGCCAACACAAGGCCGGGTTACCTCTGCAAAAATAGGTAACTACTGACACGCGTATGTCATTCCCCGATCGTAACCGATCTTCTTGAGGATCCCCGATTCGCAACAAACCACATAATATAAATGCAACAACCACATAGGTTAAGTATCTGGGCTCCATACCATGATACCACCTCTATCCAGAAGGAATGACATACACTAAGGGGCGCTACTCCCTAGAACCTTGCCGCATCCTTCCTGTTTTGACCATTTCTGGGGTGTGAGGCTCGACGAAGTCTCGTCCACAAAGCTACGCTTTCTACAAAGCCATGCTTCGGGTCAAACAAAATGATCAACCTATGATCACAAAGATATAAGATCAAACAAATGATCATATCGCAAATGATCAAACACTGATCATTTCACAGCAACACTCAGTATGCCACGTTACCAAATTGGGAGTATATCGCTGATAAATTTCAACTACATAACCTCTGAGCTCGTACGTCTCAGAGAAGGGTGTTAAGCTAAGAGAATAAATTCTCCGCCACCAACAGAAATGTATTTGAAAGAAATCAGCTTTATATCTCAAATTGTAACGTCAGACACACAATCCATACAAGTCTGTTCCGGGATCGAACAGAACCGAAGGCACTTCTCACGAAGCCCTTGCATATCCGGATAATTTTCTAATCACGTCCAGACTTCCCGTCACTAAGGGTGATAAAACCTCTAAATCGGAGATCAGCCGATGTAGAGTAACTCGACGGTAATCCTTCCGTTTTCAAAAATATCCGGTCTTCAACACCGGTCTTCGAATGCAATTCATATCGACGTATCACATATTCGGAATGGGTTATACGTCCCCATGGTCCTTTCCCGGCTAACCCGAATAGTGAGCGATTATTCAAAAATAAGTGTGGCATTCAAATTCATCCAATTCACAACAAATACCATTCAAGGTAATTATTGATAGTCGGTTATTTAACTATCAATAAAGATGCGCAACATCATCAGATTCCAAATAATCTTTCCAATTATTTTATCTTCCAAAATATCTTTTACTAGGTATAAAATTTCCACACTTAATCATTTGAAAACAATTTCAAATCAATTTCCACATTTCATTTTATCTTTGAAGATAAAATCTCAAAACAGTTCATTTCGTATTGGAAAAGCATTTCCATACTTATTTAAAAATAAGTATTTCACAAATCTATTTATTTTCAACATTTGAAAATATTCAATATACTTAAATCAATATTAAGTATACATTTCATTCTTTAAGGAAATCTTTAATTTTAATATCTATTTGAGTCAAAACGAATGTTGCGTAAAACATCGTTACGACGACTCGAAATCACTAGTATAGGGATTCGGATTTTAAGATAGATATATGTAAATCCCAATACTATATAAAACATTTCCTTTCGGAAATCATTTACTATAACAATAGTGTGTTATAGTCCACCATTTCCTTATTTTTCGAAAACGTCTATTTCAACAATAAAAATGTTGAAATCTATGTATTCGATATCATAATACATTTTAAAAACATCTTTAAAATGTTTAACTTCATTTTCAATGTCACTTTTCCAAAACTATCCATTTTACTTAACGATATATTCACCATCCAAAATCGTGAATATACTTCACTAATTACATTTCACTATTTTCTACACATTTTATTTAAATAATAATTCGCTATCCAAAATCACGAATATATCTCCTTTAACAACCTTCTATATTTAATTTATCAAATCCAATTGAGCTCGAATTTATAAAACAACGTTTATAAATTCTATTTCTATTTTCTAACAACTTCAATTTAATAAATCTCCTTTATTAACAATTCGATTTATAAATCTTCTTTAATGACCTATTCAATTTATAACTCAATGTATATACCAAAGGTCCATCTTATAAGTTAATAACTTACAATTCATTTATTTTAAAAGAAATCGTTCTTTTAAACTTCACAGATTTTAAATCTTATTACTTATAAGATTTCATTTATAACCTTATTTTCAACCATAACCAAACTACTTTTATACTATTTATAAATCTCATCTATTAACCATTCTTACTTGTTCAAAAATTTCAATTAAAATGCTGAAATCCAATTTATACTTCATTTTAACACTTATAAAAACTCGTTTTATAATTCCAACATTTGATTTATAAATATCAATTTGTATAAATCTTTTTATACAAATCGTTTATAGTTATTCAAAAAATCCCAACTTAAACCATTTTATAAATAAATCGATTTTTATTTCAAAAATGACACTTTGGTTATATTCCGCTAAAAATTTATAACTTTAAAATTTTAACGTTTATAAATCAATTCAAAAATCCATAAAACGTATATTTTCAAAAATCACTTTAAAAATCCTTTTAAAGTAAAGTCGTTATTTTTAAACTTCAAAACTTGAATCCGATGATGCAACAACACCAATTAGTCAATCACAACAAACAAACATCATATATCAATATGATAACAGAATATACATCAATATCTGTAAATAAATAAATACTGGTGAGGAATCCAGTTGGATACCTCCAACCTGTTTCCCTGCATCCACAGATGTTAGCACAATACCAATTCCACTTCGAGGTGGAATATCGCGGTATATGGGTTTTATAAAAATCATCCGCTTACTAAAGGCGCAATAGGGTCTCATCCGCTATACGAGGTGGGAAATCAATCAATCCAATATATACATATGCCAATATGTATATATTGCTATATATATATATAGATATATCCTACTATATCTAATATCACATCCAAATAGCAATCATAGCAATCAATAAATAACTGCAATATCAACTTTATTTTGAGTGAGAAAAATCTCACCTTAGCTATTTATTTTGCTTTCCAATTCAAACCGGCTTATTTTTTTGGTTCCAGTTTGTTTTCTCCAAGTTTTGACCTTGTACAACAATGTATAAAATTTATTAATATTCGAATTTAATCGAATCAACAATTTTCGTTTTGATAGTTTTAATCAGTTAATGGTTTTATTTCAAACCAGTTTCATTTAATAAAATTCGCTAAACTAGAAATTTACTTTAAAACTAAATTCCCCTTTAAAAATTTCTAAGTAAAAATAAAAATAAGTTAAACACCCTAAATGAATTATTTATCAACCCAGTAAAGCAAATCCTATATTTTTTTCTCTTTTTATCTTCGGTAACATATAAACTGCATTTAAATACAAATAAAATAACCTATGCAGATTTTAAATTTATTTTTATAAAATTCTTCAACCCTTTTATTATATTTTTTCAACTACTATAATTATTTATCTGTTTCATAAAAAATCACAGTATGTCAACTTTTCAAAAATACAAATATTTAAAACTCATTTTCAAATTTAAATCGAATTAACATTTTGTAATTACCTCATTGACGAATCGAGTAAACCCAGAACCTCAGATCGACTTCGTCGACACCGCTACTTCCATACTTTAGTCGCCAGTCAATCGCGAGCCTCCCCCCGATATCGAACGCAACCCTGACGAACTCGTCTCCGGCCTCGACTTTCTGAATGCGACAACGAATCCTTTAATCGCGGCCATGCCTCGCGACCCCGCTACCCAAATCGACTTTGCCCAAAATCGTGCTTGACGACGAAGCCACACCTCCAGTCGCTCGCGGCCACTAAGCCACACTCGAGCCCTTCTCCTGCCTTCGAGCGCGCGACCCCGGCCCATCAATCAAATTCCATCGCGAACGCCTCTATGCGAGCCACCGAGCTTCCCAAATCGCGCGTGAGTCTGCCCTAGTTTCAACATCCAGTCGATCGCCACCAGCAGATATCTTGCCGCGTGATTTGATTTCGATTTTTGGATATGAGAATAATTGTGGCCATTTTTATCTCCTCTGTATTATAATTTGCTTTGCAAATGAACTGAAAGAGGGAGAACGAGATATTTAAAAAGAGAGGGGATGGGTTGCACGATAATTTCGTGGTCTTCAGCGTGAACAACGGGGCGTGTTTGAAGGGAAGATAGCGTGTTACGTTTGACCAAATTTAAATTTAAAATGAATTTGAATTTGATTTTATTCTGACGCGTTTGCATATCGTACGGTCACGTATTAACTTTGAAAAATACGAAAACTGAAATCCGGTAATAATTCAATATTACGGACCCAATGGAACTGGTTTCGTCGAATTCCGAGACTGTGCCCCGGAAGGCTAATTTTTAAATATCGATACGAACGATAATTTTCAAAACTGAACAAATCGTTTTCAAATTCATTTCTGAATCTTCTATTATCTTCAGTATTATCAATATAAATTTTAAAAGCTTTTTGAAATATTTTTCTTCAGCTTAAAATTGAAGATTCAAATTTTTATTCAGCATTCAATAGATTAAATTTTAAAGTTTAATCACAAATTTCGAAGTTATATCGGGGATTCAAATTAAATTACCGTTCAAATATTTAAAATTAATTAAATATTTTCAATTTAATTTGTTCAAAATTCTGGGTCGTTACAAACTTCCCTCCTTAAAAGAATTTCGTCCCGAAATTACAAGTCAGGAAGAAAAAAGGTCCTTAACTCGTCTACTATCTTTCAACATCCAAATAGTTTTATCAAATTTTTCCAAAACAAATCTTTCTACTAAAGATTCGTTATCATTCAACTAAATTTCTAAACATTTTCATAATTTTCAAACAATATTGTTTACTTCAAAATTCAAATTTCAATTTCAAATTTAAATTTTAACTTTCAAAATTTTCTCAAAAATTTTCTAACGCCCTAAATTTCCGAAAAATTTCGCCAGCATCTCCTTTGCGCGGCTAATACGGCATGACTACAAAACGTCCCTACGGACTCTCAGATTTCAAAAAGAAAAGAAAAAGCCAAGCGGCTAGACAAAAAATCAACAAATCTCATATAGAAATTTAAATACTTACCTTTTGTTGAGCAATTCAAATTTATCTTTGAAAATCAAATCCAATTCCTTTATACCTGTATATCCTACTAGCCATAATATCTAGTTACATATTCAAACCATTTTGCAAATTCTATTACAAAATTTTCAATATAAACTGCTTATACATTTTTACTTCACTGTTGAAGTTATATATTCTTTTCATTCAACTTTACATTTCAAATTTCATTTAAATTCAATTCACCATTTCAATTCAATTTAACTTCTGAATATTGCATTTAATCAATTAACTTTCATTCATAACTGCACTACATTAGATTAGTTTCATTTACTAATTCATTACAAATTCCAATTCATTTATTCAAATTTGTTTTCAACATTCAGTATCAAATTTATTTTCAATTCACTATTTTGGTTCATAACCACTTATATTAAACTGGATTTCCAATAACATATGAATTTTAATTCGTCTTTCATTTTACATTATTCAATTCAATTCATTGGCTTACGAATTCGAAATGAATTTCAACTTTCAATTTCATTTTCATTTAATTGATTCACTTGTACTTACTTTATTTTAACTTCATTCTTTTAAGTTAAATTTATTCTATAACATTTCAAATTGTATAAGTTATCAACTTGATAATTATTTCATAAATATCTTTATATAGTATTCCAGGGTTTTTTCAACCTTTCAAAAATCATTTTTGAAAACAATTCAAATTTTCTTTGAATTTCAAAAACCAAACCCAAATTTTTCAAACAACTTCCATTTAAAACAATTTGGCAGCAATTCCTCTTTTGGAAACCCGAAAATGAACATCGATGATGCTGTAGTCATTACCGAAGTTATTTTCCAGCGACCGAAAAAGAGTTTAGAGCTTTCAACTCTCTAAAACAATTCTCCACAATAACAAATCCTTTGAAAAATCATTTTCAAACCAAAAAGGAATTAAACTTTCCAAATCCCCAAAAATTTCAAATTCTTTTCAAAACATTTCCAAATACTTCTCTGGAATTCCGTTTTTAAATTACAATTCACATTTATAATTTACATTCTTAAATTTCATTTTGTATGTGAATATATTTCTTAACTTTGGAGTTACGATTTCAATTTCTTTATTTAATTTTATATAATAATGATAATAATTCTATATTATCACTTTCCTAGCAACCAAACATCCATATATCATAATAATTCACAGAAAATCATTTCTTTTCTATAAAAAAATAGTTTTGGGCAAAATTATTTCATTTACCCTATTTAAAACAATACTGTGTCGGTTTATCTTGTTTAGAGTTTAGAAACCCCTATCGATTACAGTTAGCTAGACTGCACCGACCAGAATCCATAAACAATCAACCGATAAGTCAACACAATACAAAACAATTTCATATTCAATAACAAATACGCGCTCATATCTATTATTACACTCAAACTCATTCTAGAGTACTACTGACTCTATCTCTAATGAGTAACACCCAACAAGGCAGGGTTGTCGCTTAACCATATGCTCTGATACCAGCTGTCAAAGCCCGCAAATCCGTACCTCTTGATTAACCACTAATCTCCATTGATTAACTCAAAATGAACGGGAATACGAACTATGATGGTTTAAGAAGAAGAAAAAGGTAGAAGAAGAAGAAAAGAGTAGAAAAGATAGAAGAAAAAGAACATAAGAAAAACAACAGAAACAGAAAACAATATCAGAATCTTACACATCGCAGCGGAACAATATATAATAGATAAACACTAGTCTTTTAAAACAAAGAACTATATCAGTTTATACATACATCAATCAGAGTCAATATACAACTCAATACAACAATGGACAGTTATATAAACTTGTCCTCATACAGAATACACAGCGGAATAAATACTATCAGATACAAATACTACGTCTCGTCATCCAGCTTATCTCCAAAGCTCCAGAATATCCAGAATATCCTGATAACATAACTCTAGGCTGCCCGTGTGGAAATTGGTGGGCACCCAGAGTTTAGAAGGGAAACAATAAACTCCAAGTCAGTCATGGTGACTAGTGTGAGATCGTAAAACAGTTTATTCTTTAAAACAACAAGAAAATTTTAATGTCAATTCGCAATGCTTTTGGAAAATGAAACTACCATAAGACCTCCCGCCACACACACAATGCAAACGCAGAATTGGAGGAGATTTCTTCTTATGATAGTCAAAGATGCTTACTACGCAAAATCAAATCTTTTTTTATATTATTATTAGTGCATAGTGTAGAAAACTTTTCGAAAGTATAATATAAATCTTAGCCAGCATAGGCATTCCGCACTTATGCCTACTATAGCTACTATGTTCAATAGCAGGTTACCGCCACATTCCATAGCAGGTAATACAACTAAAACCGTACAAGTCGCGTATTGTTTCTTTGGATTTCCAACAAATGGTCAGGCCAAGGAACTTCCTATGCCACGATGGGTACGTCCCTGGAATAGACAACCCGAGAAATAACCTAACATTACGGTTAGATCTCTGCCAACACAAGGCCGGGTTACCTCTGCAAAAATAGGTAACTACTGACACGCGTATGTCATTCCCCGATCGTAACCGATCTTCTTGAGGATCCCCGATTCGCATCCATTATAAGTGTATAGGTAGACACTCATGCCGGAGTTGAATTGCTCAAAATACCGCGTTGTAATTAAAATTTGGCAAATCTCAGAATATACAGTAAATAAATATAATCACAGATCACAGACACAGAGTAAAATAATGCAGCGGAAGTAAAAGAAATAGTAGTTCATGAAGCTACTATGAAAATATATTAGAGTTACATAAGATACAACATAAGAAATAAAGTACAGCAGAAGTCTCAATACAATAACCAAGTACAGGCTGAATAGAACAACGGAACCGAAGTTGATAGAACAAGACTAGCAAATAATCTCCAGCGATTCAAATCTCCAGAAGGTGGAAATCCAAATCTGTGAATACTCAAGCTGACCCGAGCGTAAAGCAAAACACAAAACACTCGAGTCAGGACAATATATACTTATATAATGTAAACCAACTCAAGTGAACTGTAATAAAGGTACAAGTAACTTAGAAGATGCTTGGGACCGCCCATCCTCTAAGGATCCGTTAAAATATCTACTATGTAGTAATATTCGCTATTATAATAATGTCTAATAAGTAAAGTATAATCATATAGAAAATAGCATTAAGGGGATGGAGAACCTTAACGCGGTCGGATCTTAAAATCATAATCGTAGTAAAGCTCGATATGGTAGGTGACACGGCACAACTAGGCAATGCCAGGGTAGATATACCAATTACGCACACGGACTGATGGATACGCATAGCAGCCACTACCGTTCCACCTCGAACAACACTCCCAAATCGGAGGATGGCCATCTAATCAATCACAAGTAAGAGTATAATATCGAAGAAATGTGTCCGATAAGAGGTGCTACCTCACTGGTCCGAGATCGCTCCTGTTTTAGCCACCTTATGCCAACTCACGGGAGTTGGGTCCACGTAACATACCTTAAGAACGTCGCCACCATCCTACTTCATTCTGGAATCTCCACCGCGTACACGGTTGTCAAAGTGGTTTTCGGTATCGACAGAGAGTATGTCCATATCCGATCCCGGTCTCTTTGCCAACCAATCGTTATTATAACCCATGGTTATAACTTTTAAAAATAGTTTATGTTTCAAATCAAAATACATCCTTTAAACCATTTCAAAATCATATCATTTATTTCAAACTAATACATACTTTCAAACCCAAAACATATCTATTCAAAACCAATTCAAAAATATATCATTTCCATTTCAAAACCAATTCAATAATATATCATTTCAATAAAACCCAAATTTCAAAATCACTGAATATTTCCTTTAATTTATTAAACTTGAAATCTTCCTTTAAATTATCATAGCATTTTGGTAATGTAACCTTAAGGAATCATAGCATTTTTGGAATGTAATACTTCCCAATTTAACATTTTATATAATCAAAGTATTTATATACTTACAAATTTTTAACATGGTCATTTTATCATAGCCTTATAGTTAAATAAACTTTGTTACTGTAATATCCAATTTAATGCTAAAATTCTTATGTTAAGTTAAGAGTACCTTATTAACTTACATTATCATTACAATAAAGAAACTTTATTATTTTAGTCATTAAAATATGTCATTTACATTAATTAAAACTTACATATTAAATGTACTTTTTAACTTACATTCCTATTACAGTAAAGAGCATTTATCATTTAATCAATATTACACTAATTAAACTTACATTATCGAATGTACGTTTTAATTTACGTTTTATTACAAAAGGGGCATTTATTATTTTAAATCAATATTACACAAATTAAGACTTACATGTTTCTTTCATTAATTAAGACTTTACATGTTTCTTTCAGTAGGTAAAACTTTACATATTTCTTTCATTAATTAGAACTTTACACGTTTCTTTCATAAATTAAACTTTACATATTTCTTTCATTAATTAGAACTTTACACGTTTCTTTCACAATAAATTTCTTATAATTAAATCCAATTTTCAACAATTTACTTAATAAGTTTAAGTGTAAAAGTTCCAATTCTTCACATTTCAACAAATAGACTTAACACTTCAAATTTAAATTACCATTTCACAATTTAACAAAATTTCCAATTTTATTTAATTAACTTAAACCTTTAATTAAAACCAAATTTCACATTTCCTAGTCAAGTTATATTTTAAAAGATCACTTTTAAACATTCATTTATTTAACCACTTAAATTCATAGAAAAATCAATAATACTTAATAATCACTTAAATTCAAATTTAATCAAATTATCATATTTACCATTTCCAAATAAAATTTAATATCCATTTTATTTATATAACTTAAATATCATTTTTAACCAAAATTCCAAATTTCCAACTTAAGTTATATTTCGAAAATCCAGTTAAACCATTCATTAATTACATTTTTAACACATAGAAAAATCATAATTTCTTTAATTCAAACTATTTCAAAATCTGTTTAAATCAAATTTCATAAATTTATATTTTTAAAATACTTAAAAATATTCAAAACACTTTATAAAATAACCACGGGCCTGTATAAAATTTTCTAACCTAGGTCAAGTGATACGGATATGTATCATTTCAATCCGCAGTTAAAAAAGAAAAATCCGGGTTCTATCATTTCAAACCCGCAATCCCAAGTTAAAATAATTTAAATAAAAATCATTCAGGCCTATCATTTCAGCCCATAACGATTTTTCCCTATTCTAAAGTCCGTTCGGGTATGTATCATTTCAACCCATAGTGATTCTAATCTACAGGGAACTTGCTGTAATATCCCGGAATTTTTAACAATATCAATTTAGTAATCTATATTTAAGAATTAAATTGATATTGATAATTTTGTTAATAAAAATTCAAATTGATTTAATAATCTTCTTCAATAATTATTTAATTGGTTATTTTATCTTTTAAAAATAATAAATTGATTTCTATTTATAATATAAATATATGGTTTATATTTTAAATAGATTAGCATTATTTTAATTTTAATATGTATAAGTTTTATTTATTAACATGGTTTGTTTTTATTTATAAATTTATACACATATTTAAATATAAACTAACAAATTAAAATTTAGGCTTAATACACACATTAATTTGTAAATTAAGTACTAATTATTTAAAGAGACAAGTGTCGCATTCTTAAGCATTAATTAAACAAGTGTTAAATTTTAAAACCTTTAAGATAACATGTGTTAACATATTAATCAAGGTAAGAGACAAGTGTCTTTCTCTAATTTTTTCTTTTCTTTAAATTTTAATAAACCATAATTACAACATATAAAAACTTCCACCTTCTTTGTTCATTTTTTTTTACAATTCGAAATGAAATCAAAGCCAAAATTTTCAAATGCATTGCAAACACTCCTCAAAACCAAAACTGAAAACCCTGTAATACATTCCTCTAAACCAAATGCATACCAGAGAGAATATCATCAAACTTGCAATCAAATTTTCTAGCAAGCTTCAATTTCAAATCCGAGATCAAGAACCTGAAACCATCCCTCAAAACTCAGATCAAAATATAATTCCTGTAATTCATTTTCCAAATCAAAAGCCTGAAATTCATTTCTCAAACCAATATGCAAACCTGTAATGATTTATCTTCAACCTTGAAAACATTTTCAAGCATGCCAGCAACATAAAGTTTTCCAGTATGATTAATCAAGGCAGCAATACAAAAGTTTCAAGCATTCAAGTTTCTGGAATCAACAAGGCAATGCAAATTTTCAATTTCAGTTTCATAAAGCTCTCTGCATTTTTAAATGGTGAATAAACCTTTATTTTTTTTAAAACAGTTTTAAAATCTGAGAATAAATTTAAATGTTGTGATAAATGTTATAGTAATTTGGTTTGCATATGATTTACCTGTGAATGTATGCTAGTATAATAAAATGCATGTTCTAAAAATCAGTATGTATACATATATACTTCTCTGTTATTTTAATGTGAGTAGATTAAACTTAAACAGTTTTAATTAGATTCATATGATAGATATTTGAAGTAAAAGTGTGATGCATGTTGAATATATGTATGCATGTTGTTGTGAATATGAATATATGTGTATAAATAAGTATAGAGTTTTGTGTATATGATTTTATTCAGGTGTGCATGTCTGTTTGAATCCCTGTTCTCCTCTGTTTCATATTACAGGTTTCAAATACTAGAATTAAACTCCAATTTCTTTACCTGTTATTGTTAAACTTTGGGTTAGAAACAAAATGGTTAGTATATTCAAAATCTATGTACTAAAAATAGATTCAGGTATCTGATGTTTGGAAATCCTCTGAAAACTTAGAATTTAGTAACCATTCTAACATAAATGTTAAAATCAAATGATGTAATTTGATGAATCAATTATACAAATTGTATTGTCTTTATAAAATATGAATTTTAAAAAGAAAATCAGAATTTTTAGTATTAAAATGAAGATGCATTTTGGGAATATTGGGAAAATGTTTTCTGAGCATTTTCTGGCGATCGGAACATTTTTGGTGATCGTGGTTTCGTCTGGAGATAGCTTGATTATCAGAAAGTTTGGGAAAAATGGTAGACGAATTTATTTCTCATTGAGGCATCGATGATCGATCGAATTGGGTTTAAACCCTAGATTTTTGCGTGGTCGGAAACGGGATCACTGTGACATCTCAGGTTGATCGAGTGGCTCGAGATTTTGGGGACGATGGAGTGGAGGTCTGGCAAAGCTAGTGACATGGCGGCGTGACGTCAGATGATCGGGAACGTGAGAACGAAGAGTTTTCTGGTGATGGATTAGTTTCCAGTTTCGACTGATTTGTTCGATTTCGTTTCGCCGCGAGTTCGACAAGGCCAGGGGGTAGAGTTCATCAGGGAGATCATCGGTGATTTGGAGATGGCTGGAGCGATAGTCGGAGGCGTTCTGATCGGTGTGCACGTGCACTTGTGCACGGTGGTGTCAGTGAAATTGTGGCCTCGGGAAGGAAGGATTTTTCTCGAAGGGAGACTCGGGATTTTGGAAGATAGACTCGAGGCTGGTAGTGATTCGTGAGTGTTAATATGTTAGTAGTTTAACTTTAAAACTAAAAAAATATATATATATAATATAAAGAAGAATCTCGGGATGGACTCGAGTATATGCCGGGATGGACTCGGGTATGTTTATATCAGTGAAAAGTTTTTATATAAAAAAAAAACAAGTTTTAAAGTTTAAATTGAAAACTAGTTTAAACTATTACTTGTTAATGTTAAGGCATTTAAAGGAAGTTATGTTTTATTTACTTTAATTTATCATGATAAATGATTATTTATTATAAAACCTTAATTAATGATTTAATTAAGAAAAGTTAGTTATTAAGATAAGATGTTCTAATGGTAATTAAGGCATTAATAAGATAATGTTTATCTTAAGATAATTAAAGTTTTAATGTTTTGTTATTAATTAAGTTAATTAAGGAAATTAGATATAATTAATTAATTTAATTAGTAATGATCAAGGATTAGTTAAGAAATTAATTAAGAGTAATTAATTAACTTAATTAACTCAATAATGAAGGTTGATTTAATTAATGACTAAAGGATAATTAATTTGTAATTAATAAATTAAGTAATTAGAGGTAAACTCAATGGTAATTAAGAAGTACTTAATTTGTAATTAAGTTTTATAAATTAATAATTAAGTTTTATTAATTATTAATTAAGGGGTGATTAATTTGTAATTAAAGATTAATTAAGGATTAATCAAATGATAATTCAGGTTTAATTAACTAAAATTAAGGATTGATTAATTTGTTATTAAGTTTTATTAATTGATAATTAAAGTTTATTAATTAATAATTAAAAGGATAATTAATCTATAATTAAAGATTAATTAATTGGTTTAAAGAGTAATTAAGGATGAATTACTCAAGTATAATTAATGATATGAATGTGATTGATTTAAGTTAAAAAAATTTGTAAATTAATTAAAGATAATCACTTGATAAAGACATTAAGTATGAATACTTAATAAGATTGATAAGTATAATTACATAGTGTAGGTAATTAATGTATAATTACAGGATGTAATTAATTAAAGGAAATTACTTAATGGGAAGTAATGGAAGTATAATTACTTTACAAAAAGTAATTAAGGATTTATTACTTGGTGTAATTAATTAAAAGGTTAATATAATTAATTAAAGAGTTAATTAATTATAGTAAGTAATTATAGGATAATAATTACTATTTATGATTAATTAAGGTGGATTAATAGAAGTGATTAATTAAAGTAATGTAATTAATTAAGGGTCAATGTAATTAATTATTGTTAATTAAATTTATAGAAGTAATTAATTAAGAATTACTAATTAATTAATGAAGTAATTAAAGGTTAATTACTGTTAATGAATAAGAATAATTAATTGGTGAAATTAATTAAAGGATAATTACTTTATGTAATTAATAAATAATTAATCAAGGATGATTAATATTTAATGAGTAATTAATTAATTAAAGGTTGTAATTAATTAATGATGGATTAAGCAAGATTTGATAATTAATTCTTAAGTAATTAATTTAATTTAAGTTAATTAAATTAATTATAATATAGGGTTAATAATTGTTGCTTATGGATGATTGTTAGTATAGAATATCTAAATTGGATGATATGCTGTGATATTCTTTGATATGACATTGATATATCTATGATAAATGTGTGATATTTATCTGTTAAATGCTGTGTGAATTCAAATATTGAATTGAATTAAATTGTTTAAACCTTTAAATAACTTGGCCTTAAAAGATACGTTTTGGATTTCGATGAGACCGGGATCGGATTTGCTACATTACAGCGTGATAGGGGGTTCTCGCTTCGCGGTTTGGTGGCGAACGGGAGACTCTTACCCCTACATGTCCCATTGAGGGGTTGGTTGCGAGTCGAGAGGCTGGCCGTAAAAGCAAATTCGAGGTACCAATGTAAGCCACGGTGGGGCTGGGATGGTTGAAAAGCCTACCAGTTGAGGCCGCTGTCGATGGTTGAAAAGCCTAGACCGTTACAGTTGGTATCAGAGCAATAGGTTGAGTGAATACCTAGGCTCTAGAGTGGTGTCTATCTTGAGAGAGCGTATTTGTAATTTTTATATAACTATATATATATTTATTCTACCTATTTGTTGGATTATCTGTTCGGGTTTTCCAATATAAGATATAAAGGTAGATAGGGTAGTGGTGTGTGTAACACGACTATCAATGGTTGGAGTCTGAGTATTAAGGTTGGAAGTGTATCTGTCGAGACTGTAGACCTAATACCGTCTCGAGTGAGTTTGCTGTGGTGTGAGGATTTCTCTGATCTCTGAAGGAAACCTATGAAGGTTCAGAGTCCATCTTTGAGTAGAATTTGGATCTATTGGAAAAGCTGAAGCAAGTGATGAGACGCAGTGACTGGATGTTTCTGAAGATGTTTTCTTTTGGAGCAAGTCTAAGGAAGTGTGTCTGCTTCGGTGTTGTGGCTGAGTTCAGCATGGTGATACTGTTTGGTTTGAAGTCCGAGTTTCTCGAAGAGCTTTGGATTAGGAAGTCTTGGCATCTGTGTCAGCAGTGCAGCTCGGAGTGTTTTGTGTTCCAGTAGGAAGATCTTTTGGCTTTGCAGTTTTCTAGAGGTGGAATTCAGAAACAGCAGAAGGGATCTATTTCTTCGATGGATTGGTTAAATAGCATAAGCTGTTCTGATTAGTTAAGAAAGTAGTATCTTTGGATATTGGATTAGATAGGATCGCAAAAGTGACTTGCGATAGTTTGAGTATTCTCTTGGGTTATCAAGAATTTTTCTGGATGTTTTCTGGGAAGTCAGAAGTTTGTCTGCATTTGAGATTGAGTTCTGTATCGACTTGATTTCAAGATTGATACCGGAAGTTCAGCTAGGTAGAAGAATGTCTCCTAGAGAAAGGATTTGGTGAAGCAGCTCAGTATTTCATAGAACTTCTGAGTTTTCTTTTTTATGGATCTGTTGAACCTTATCTCCAGGATGTGTTGTCTAGTTTGTGTTCGAGTTCATCAACGACATTCTCATCTTCTCCAGATCAGAGTTGTGCAGCGGAAACATTGTGGCAGCTATTCTAGAGTGGAAGCAACTGGAAGTTGCAGTATTAGAGAGTTTCTACAGGAAATTTTTCTGGATCTGAAGGTCATATTGGTGAGTGCATCTGTTTTGTCTTTTCCGGATAGGAGAAGTAAGTTGTAGTCTACTGATGATGGTGGAGTAGAGTTTGTGTTCTGGATTTTGGGTAGATTTTGAGAGGATCATTTTGTTGAGTTGTTTTTGGTCCAGTTTGTTCTAGAAGCATCAGCGAAGGTTGAGCTGATCGGTAAGGATGTAGGCAGACCAGGATCGTCTGGAGAGTTTTGTGGATTTGAGACAGAGGAATTTAGATTCTAAAGTCGGAGATTTGATTTTGGATAAGTTTTCTCCGATCATAAATGAGCTGTAAGTTTGGGTAAGGCTGAGAAGCTAGCTCTGAAGAGTTTTGGGTCTTTTCTGTGATCTTGGAGAATAAGTGTTTGATCTACAGGATTGGATTGCCAGTTTGGATAACTGGGATTCCATGAGTATCACGTATCTCTGAGGGAATACGTGTATGATCTATGTCTGGTTTCGGAACCAGCAGTTGTCGAGTTTTGGTTGTTGAGTCAGACTCGTCTGTAGTCTGACATCTTGTCTAGTGTATAGATGTAGTTGAATAAAAGCTTTGTAGCTTCATAGTATTGATTGTTTGGATTCTCTAGAGCGAGTATCCCGATATATATATACACCTGGGGAAACTCGAAGAAATTCTATCCAGAATTTGTCTGCATAATTAGATTTGTTTGATTGGTTGAATTGGCTGCTATGGTTGTTAGCATATGTTTGATATATGCTTGTGTTTTAAAATTAAATCTTTAATGAGATTATTAAATTTCCTTTGTTTTAAATTTCGGGGACGAAATTCTTTTAAGGGGGAAGGATTGTAATATCCCGGAATTTTTAACAATATCAATTTAGTAATCTATATTTAAGAATTAAATTGATATTGATAATTTTGTTAATAAAAATTCAAATTGATTTAATAATCTTCTTCAATAATTATTTAATTGGTTATTTTATCTTTTAAAAATAATAAATTGATTTCTATTTATAATATAAATATATGGTTTATATTTTAAATAGATTAGCATTATTTTAATTTTAATATGTATAAGTTTTATTTATTAACATGGTTTGTTTTTATTTATAAATTTATACACATATTTAAATATAAACTAACAAATTAAAATTTAGGCTTAATACACACATTAATTTGTAAATTAAGTACTAATTATTTAAAGAGACAAGTGTCGCATTCTTAAGCATTAATTAAACAAGTGTTAAATTTTAAAACCTTTAAGATAACATGTGTTAACATATTAATCAAGGTAAGAGACAAGTGTCTTTCTCTAATTTTTTCTTTTCTTTAAATTTTAATAAACCATAATTACAACATATAAAAACTTCCACCTTCTTTGTTCATTTTTTTTTACAATTCGAAATGAAATCAAAGCCAAAATTTTCAAATGCATTGCAAACACTCCTCAAAACCAAAACTGAAAACCCTGTAATACATTCCTCTAAACCAAATGCATACCAGAGAGAATATCATCAAACTTGCAATCAAATTTTCTAGCAAGCTTCAATTTCAAATCCGAGATCAAGAACCTGAAACCATCCCTCAAAACTCAGATCAAAATATAATTCCTGTAATTCATTTTCCAAATCAAAAGCCTGAAATTCATTTCTCAAACCAATATGCAAACCTGTAATGATTTATCTTCAACCTGGAAAACATTTTCAAGCATGCCAGCAACATAAAGTTTTCCAGTATGATTAATCAAGGCAGCAATACAAAAGTTTCAAGCATTCAAGTTTCTGGAATCAACAAGGCAATGCAAATTTTCAATTTCAGTTTCATAAAGCTCTCTGCATTTTTAAATGGTGAATAAACCTTTATTTTTTTTAAAACAGTTTTAAAATCTGAGAATAAATTTAAATGTTGTGATAAATGTTATAGTAATTTGGTTTGCATATGATTTACCTGTGAATGTATGCTAGTATAATAAAATGCATGTTCTAAAAATCAGTATGTATACATATATACTTCTCTGTTATTTTAATGTGAGTAGATTAAACTTAAACAGTTTTAATTAGATTCATATGATAGATATTTGAAGTAAAAGTGTGATGCATGTTGAATATATGTATGCATGTTGTTGTGAATATGAATATATGTGTATAAATAAGTATAGAGTTTTGTGTATATGATTTTATTCAGGTGTGCATGTCTGTTTGAATCCCTGTTCTCCTCTGTTTCATATTACAGGTTTCAAATACTAGAATTAAACTCCAATTTCTTTACCTGTTATTGTTAAACTTTGGGTTAGAAACAAAATGGTTAGTATATTCAAAATCTATGTACTAAAAATAGATTCAGGTATCTGATGTTTGGAAATCCTCTGAAAACTTAGAATTTAGTAACCATTCTAACATAAATGTTAAAATCAAATGATGTAATTTGATGAATCAATTATACAAATTGTATTGTCTTTATAAAATATGAATTTTAAAAAGAAAATCAGAATTTTTAGTATTAAAATGAAGATGCATTTTGGGAATATTGGGAAAATGTTTTCTGAGCATTTTCTGGCGATCGGAACATTTTTGGTGATCGTGGTTTCGTCTGGAGATAGCTTGATTATCAGAAAGTTTGGGAAAAATGGTAGACGAATTTATTTCTCATTGAGGCATTGATGATCGATCGAATTGGGTTTAAACCCTAGATTTTTGCGTGGTCGGAAACGGGATCACTGTGACATCTCAGGTTGATCGAGTGGCTCGAGATTTTGGGGACGATGGAGTGGAGGTCTGGCAAAGCTAGTGACATGGCGGCGTGACGTCAGATGATCGGGAACGTGAGAACGAAGAGTTTTCTGGTGATGGATTAGTTTCCAGTTTCGACTGATTTGTTCGATTTCGTTTCGCCGCGAGTTCGACAAGGCCAGGGGGTAGAGTTCATCAGGGAGATCATCGGTGATTTGGAGATGGCTGGAGCGATAGTCGGAGGCGTTCTGATCGGTGTGCACGTGCACTTGTGCACGGTGGTGTCAGTGAAATTGTGGCCTCGGGAAGGAAGGATTTTTCTCGAAGGGAGACTCGGGATTTTGGAAGATAGACTCGAGGCTGGTAGTGATTCGTGAGTGTTAATATGTTAGTAGTTTAACTTTAAAACTAAAAAAATATATATATATAATATAAAGAAGAATCTCGGGATGGACTCGAGTATATGTCGGGATGGACTCGGGTATGTTTATATCAGTGAAAAGTTTTTATATAAAAAAAAAAACAAGTTTTAAAGTTTAAATTGAAAACTAGTTTAAACTATTACTTGTTAATGTTAAGGCATTTAAAGGAAGTTATGTTTTATTTACTTTAATTTATCATGATAAATGATTATTTATTATAAAACCTTAATTAATGATTTAATTAAGAAAAGTTAGTTATTAAGATAAGATGTTCTAATGGTAATTAAGGCATTAATAAGATAATGTTTATCTTAAGATAATTAAAGTTTTAATGTTTTGTTATTAATTAAGTTAATTAAGGAAATTAGATATAATTAATTAATTTAATTAGTAATGATCAAGGATTAGTTAAGAAATTAATTAAGAGTAATTAATTAACTTAATTAACTCAATAATGAAGGTTGATTTAATTAATGACTAAAGGATAATTAATTTGTAATTAATAAATTAAGTAATTAGAGGTAAACTCAATGGTAATTAAGAAGTACTTAATTTGTAATTAAGTTTTATAAATTAATAATTAAGTTTTATTAATTATTAATTAAGGGGTGATTAATTTGTAATTAAAGATTAATTAAGGATTAATCAAATGATAATTCAGGTTTAATTAACTAAAATTAAGGATTGATTAATTTGTTATTAAGTTTTATTAATTGATAATTAAAGTTTATTAATTAATAATTAAAAGGATAATTAATCTATAATTAAAGATTAATTAATTGGTTTAAAGAGTAATTAAGGATGAATTACTCAAGTATAATTAATGATATGAATGTGATTGATTTAAGTTAAAAAAATTTGTAAATTAATTAAAGATAATCACTTGATAAAGACATTAAGTATGAATACTTAATAAGATTGATAAGTATAATTACATAGTGTAGGTAATTAATGTATAATTACAGGATGTAATTAATTAAAGGAAATTACTTAATGGGAAGTAATGGAAGTATAATTACTTTACAAAAAGTAATTAAGGATTTATTACTTGGTGTAATTAATTAAAAGGTTAATATAATTAATTAAAGAGTTAATTAATTATAGTAAGTAATTATAGGATAATAATTACTATTTATGATTAATTAAGGTGGATTAATAGAAGTGATTAATTAAAGTAATGTAATTAATTAAGGGTCAATGTAATTAATTATTGTTAATTAAATTTATAGAAGTAATTAATTAAGAATTACTAATTAATTAATGAAGTAATTAAAGGTTAATTACTGTTAATGAATAAGAATAATTAATTGGTGAAATTAATTAAAGGATAATTACTTTATGTAATTAATAAATAATTAATCAAGGATGATTAATATTTAATGAGTAATTAATTAATTAAAGGTTGTAATTAATTAATGATGGATTAAGCAAGATTTGATAATTAATTCTTAAGTAATTAATTTAATTTAAGTTAATTAAATTAATTATAATATAGGGTTAATAATTGTTGCTTATGGATGATTGTTAGTATAGAATATCTAAATTGGATGATATGCTGTGATATTCTTTGATATGACATTGATATATCTATGATAAATGTGTGATATTTATCTGTTAAATGCTGTGTGAATTCAAATATTGAATTGAATTAAATTGTTTAAACCTTTAAACAACTTGGCCTTAAAAGATACGTTTTGGATTTCGATGAGACCGGGATCGGGTTTCCGTATACCGGTATTCCAGGTCTGGAGACCCGAATACCACATCGATCCAAATTAACGATAGGTCGTGAATCTCAAGTGAAGATGAAGATTCAGAGTGCAAGGGTTATTGTCGTTAACTCTGAGGGTGATTCCAAAATGAGTGTAACGAGATAATGCCTTCGGTTTCGTTCGAACCCGGAACGAACTTGTATGGATTGAATGCTTTCAGCACATCGTCAGGTGGACGATGAGCATTCTAAGTGATGTGTTTTGATTAAAGGTAATCGTAGCCTCAAGCCTCATCAAACCGGGAATGGCTAAAACAGGGGAGGTGCAGCAAGGTTAGTGGGTAGCACCCAAGTAGTATGAGATTCCCTTGTCTAGAGGTCCCTTCTTTTTATTCGGCTGTGTGGGCGGTTGAATAGCTACAACCGCTGGGGTTTCTTATGCGGGAATTATCCAGTAAGGGATGGTTCCGGCCTTGTGTTGCAGGGGATTGGGCGTGATCCTCGGTACGTTGATCTAGGCCACGTACTGTGACGAGCGGTACCCCGGTAGCTCTGCCATTGTATGGAATCCAAAATCCAATAAGTGCTGTACGTTTTAGTTGTGCCCAACTATGTTGGAACGTGAGATGTAAGCATTCCAGCTATTTCTGTATTTTACTTGAAAACCCTAGACCCTATTATAATATAACTGGATTTCCTATCAAATGTTTTGGTTAGCGTAAGGTAAAAACTTACCCATGTTTATGTGTGGGAAGTCTTACGTGATACCTTTGTTTTCAAAAGGTTTTGAAGTTAAGCAATTTAAACCGTTTACTCACACCAGACCCATGTCTGACCCAAGTGTTTATTTCTGTTTTATAAACTCTTGGGTACTCAAATTTTTACGAGTAGCCAAGGGATTCAGGTTTGCTTTGACGAATCTATGGAGAAGCAATGGAGCAGGAGGCTTCAGCGTTCGTAGATATAGTGTTCCGCTGTGTTAGTTTCTCTGAGTCATTTGTTGAGTTGTATTTGAGTTGTAATGTTTAGACAGGTGTTTATAACTGTCTGGTATATGTTATGTAACTCTGATAGCTGATGTATATGATACAATGTAATATCTTATTTGATTAATATAATTTATTCGTTCCGCTGTTTAGATTCTGATGTGTTTCTTTCTTTCTTCTCTATCTTTTCTCTTTTCTATCTCTTTCTTTCTTCAAGATGATACGACTTTTTGTGGAGAAAAAGCCGGGTCGTCACACTTGCAGTGTGATAACAGATATAAATAACAGAATAACATTAAATAACAGTAACATATGATATAACAGGTGTAATAACAGGTGTGAACATCATATGATAATAATATAAGCATATATAACATGATAATATATTTCTACAGATTCGCAGGGTGTCAATTTACTAGTTATATAGGTACATATTGTCTGGTGAGAATAACTCACCTGTTTGTGCTGGAGATATCAAAACCAATGACACAATGGAACAAAAGCACGATGACAAGACTACGGACTTGAGTGGAGAGCAAGATCCAAAGCTACAACTCTTGTATTACAACCCAAAACATACATCAAAACAAACACAATTTCAACGCACTTGAAATGGAATAACTTTTAAACGAAAAGAGATTTGAATGTCAAATCTTTTGCCTTGCTTTCTCTATCCTTTTGCATGGCCTAGGGAATGTTTTGGTTCAGGTTTGGACATGGTTTGGGTCTGGTTTGGACCAAGGGATGCACGGCTACAAGCTAGAGATGATGGGGAAGTTACAACATAGGCATGTGAAGAGTTTTATGCAATATGGTGGAGTTTTGGTTCATCTTTGGCTCGGTCTACAAGGTCCTAGGCTTGGCCATGACTTGCTACAGGTCTGGACAGAGGAGATGGTGATGTGTAGTGGTGGTAGCAAGGTGGTGGTGGCGGGTAGAGGTGGTGTCCAAGGTGGTGGGCGAAGGTATGTTGCAACTAGTGGTGGCTATGCATTGTTTTAAGGGATTTGTGCAAGGTTTTGTGTGGTTTTTAGTCAAAAGGAGTGCATGGCCTGTCATGGTCAGAGGAGGAGGGGGTTTGGTCGTGGATGGTGTGGGGAAGGAAGTGGTGGTGGTCGGTGGAGGAGATGGTGGAGGTGTTAGGCCAAGCAAAGCAAGAGAAACATGGCAAAAATCATTGAAAATGAAGAGAAAAGAAGAAAAAGAAGGAGAGGCCATTACCTATTTTTGGATGAAGCCATGAGAAATGAGGAGCTGATTTGTTTTCACGTGAAAAGATGAGGGACAAAGAGTGGCGGCTACACTAGGGTTTTAGATGGCTAGGGCAAAATTTGAGGAGTTAAAGAAAATGAAGGGTTTGGACAAAAAAGGGATTAAGTTTCAAAGTGTTTTACAACCTTTCATATTTCTTTTCTTTTTAATCTTTATATAAACAAAAATATTCAGAAAAATAATTTACAAACCGAAATCAATTATAAATATGAGAAAACAAATAATAAATTTTGGAAAAAATATAAAAAGAATGAAGAAAATTACTTAAAAATACCAAACAGTGTTCAAAAATTATAAATAAATCACTGTCAGTCTTGAAAAACTATACACTTCATTATAAAAATATTATGAAGTGAAAAATTGAATTAAAATAATTTATTTATCATTTTCAAAACAAAATAGATAATTAAATTGGAGAAAATAGAAAAAGGATTAAAGAAAAATGTTTAAAATTTACAAACAGGGCATGGAAATTTGCAAGAAAAATACTACTAACTCTGGAAAAATTTCTACCTTACTTTAAAAATATTTAAAAGCCAAAATATATTTTATATAACATAAATGTACAAATTAGAATAAAATATATCAAATAAAAATGTCATTTATATAATTTTAAAATAAAGAATATTGCTGAATAACCCAATATACACACAATATTGAAAATAGTATAACTTTTGCAATTTAAATCCGTTTGCAACGAAACGAAAAGCAGTATTCAAGTTATTAAATCTATTTTTATAATAAAAGATAAAATTCATAAATTTAAAACTTTTAAATTTTCAAGTTAAAAGTCGAAGTTTGACTATTTGACCAAAATTCACATTTTCTGGAAATATTAAATTTAGTCATATTTGGAATTCAAATCCACATACAAAATCAAAGTTTTTTATATTTACAATAACAACATTTATTCTTTTCATAAATAAAGCTCTTAAATTTGGAAAAATCAAATTAAAATTAATTGTAAAATACAAGGTTGTTACACTCTCCCCCACTCAAAACTTTTCGTCCCCGAAAAGGAACGAGGTACGGGAAAGCACCTAAAAAGATAGAATGAATAGAATTAAGACAAGATGATAAGAATATTGGAATTACACCTGATAACTATTGTTATAGGCAAGTTTAACAAGTTGGAGGTGATCAAATCAAGAACACAAACACGAAAAAGATCCTCTAGAGTCTGAATCACCCCTTTCACTTGACCGACGGTCTATGAATGGAAAAACAGTGTTCAGATCCAGATGAGTAACAAAGATTTCAAAGATTATAAAAAGATGTCTAAACAGACTGGTATAAGCAATAGCCTTCCCATTCTGTAACAAGATAAGAGAAATAAGGACAACCAAAAGATAGTTTGAAAAAAAAACAAAATAAGATAATAAATGTGAAACAATAACGCTTTGAAATCATAACAAATTAGATATGTTTATCATTTGGAAATCATACTACTAAAATCATAACACTTTGGAAATGTAATTCTAAAAAAAAACATAATACTTAGAAAATCATAACACCTTTTAAAATAATCTTTATTTAAACCATTTTAATTCAAGGTCAAATAATATTCATTTTAAAGTTGTAACATTTCTAAGTTCATTCAATTATAAAACTTCCAAAACATTGTATTTTCAAAACAGCAGCACTTATAAAATGCTACAGTAGATATATTAATATTTCAAATCAGTTTTATTCTAGAATATTCATTTGGATATCATTTAGCTTATGACTTATTAAAACAAACTTTTATGAATGGAATATCCAAATTAAACTATACTTCGTTTATTAAGTCAAAAGCTCACTGTTTTACTTAGCTCTTCATTTAACAAATAACCTAACACTTTATTTAAAATGCTCATTTCATAAATAGATATTCCTTCAATAAGTTACACTTAAAATTTCCATTTGAAAACCAAATTCTCAATTATCAAATTTAGTGATGTTAAAATACATTATAACTATCATAATTATCCATTTTTCAAGACATATCAATTTCATAAATAAAATATTTATCATAGAAAATATAACAATCAAATTTCTTTACACATTTATTCATTTAGACATCAATTAAACTATGAATTCAAGTTAAATAAACTTTATTACAAAATGTCCAATTCCAATGTATTTTATTTTATCTATTCAAAGATACATTATTTATTATACAACATATTCATTTCAGGAAATAACCATTATTAAAATTCCTAGGTTAGACTTAAGGTTCCATATTAAATCAAATTTGATTATCAGGTTATTTAAATAAAATCTCTTTAAATTCCTTTTTCACTATTTACCTCTGTAAATCTTTTATAACTAAAATTTAGGTGTATAAAATTTATTATAACCACTCAAATTTTATTTAAAAAATCCTTTTTATATTGTATATTATCCAATTACATTGTTAACTTATAAAAATATTTTAAGGTAAGTTATATTTGAATGCAATTGAATTATACAAATAAAACTTTCCAATTCAATTATCTCAAGTTTGAATCATTTATTCAAAAAATTTAATTTTTCTTTTTATAACTGAAATTATTCTTTAAGATGAAATTTAAGAATTAATTTTCCGGTTTCCTTCAAACCAATTAGAGATAAATAAATATATGTACATAATATGTCAAATCAATTTAAATCATATATCTATATATATTATAAATCAAATCATATTTAGAAATTCAAATAAATTAAATCTTTCAAAACAAAGCTGTAGTAAGACTACAGAACGGTCTCTTCACTTCGAAACTCTAAAATGAACGTCGATGATGCTGCATCATCACCGAAATTATTTTCCAGCGACAAAGAGAAGAGCACTTAATTTTTAAACTTTAAAATCCTTTAGAGACAAATTTTTTATTCAAAAATACTTTAAATTATATCCTTTTAAAATTTTAAACACAAGGTTTGAAATCCATCGGAAACTTGAATTCTCAAATTCTTGATTCAAATTCATTTCAGTTCCCAAATCAATTTATAAACAACTATTTATAAATTCATTTGTAGAACAATAAATGATAAATCAAGTATTATCATTTCAAATTATCAATTTAAATCAATTTATTAAGTTCCATAAATTTACTTATATATCAAAATTTTATTTCATTAACCAAATTTAAAATAATATCGTGTCAGTTTGTTCTGTTAAAGTGTTTTAGAAATCCTGTCGATAGCGTTGATCAGACGAATCGATCGGAAATCCAAATCAACATCAACAACTCAAACAACACCATATATAAAACAAAACATAGATTTACAAGTACAATTCAAAATGTTTGGAGATAGTTTAGAAACAAAAGACAAGATGGTTAAACAAAGTAGAGAGATGGGTAAGCTTAGGTAAATCGCGGACAACCTTAACCGGGTCAACCGTGACTTAAAGAATAAGATCAATGTGGATTTTTCTGGGATAAATCTACGTTCGATCTCAAGAGATAGAGTTTGGAATAATAAAAGATATTAGCATCTAAACCAAGGATAGATAAAATCTCTGGTGAATCGATGCTGACTGTAAAGGATTTTCACCCCTTTACAAGAAAATTAGAATATTGGCGAGATCGCTAATTCACTATAAAGATCATTCGAAGTGGAGTTATGTGATACTCCAAAATCAAAAGAAGATGAATAGTGAGGGACAAGAATGAATTTTGGAACCGCAGGAAACGTTCCAAAATTCAAAGGAAATCGAATCAAAAGGAAGAGATTCAAACTCGAACGAAAGTGATTCTGTAAATAAATTTACCATACATTCTAAGTTTTGCCTCAAAGCCAAAGCTCTGATACCAACTGTAACGACCCGATATTTTCAACCATTCGCATCCATTATAAGTGTATAGGTAGACACTCATGCCGGAGTTGAATTGCTCAAAATACCGCGTTGTAATTAAAATTTGGCAAATCTCAGAATATACAGTAAATAAATATAATCACAGATCACAGACACAGAGTAAAATAATGCAGCGGAAGTAAAAGAAATAGTAGTTCATGAAGCTACTATGAAAATATATTAGAGTTACATAAGATACAACATAAGAAATAAAGTACAGCAGAAGTCTCAATACAATAACCAAGTACAGGCTGAATAGAACAACGGAACCGAAGTTGATAGAACAAGACTAGCAAATAATCTCCAGCGATTCAAATCTCCAGAAGGTGGAAATCCAAATCTGTGAATACTCAGGCTGACCCGAGCGTAAAGCAAAACACAAAACACTCGAGTCAGGACAATATATACTTATATAATGTAAACCAACTCAAGTGAACTGTAATAAAGGTACAAGTAACTTAGAAGATGCTTGGGACCGCCCATCCTCTAAGGATCCGTTAAAATATCTACTATGTAGTAATATTCGCTATTATAATAATGTCTAATAAGTAAAGTATAATCATATAGAAAATAGCGTTAAGGGGATGGAGAACCTTAACGCGGTCGGATCTTAAAATCATAATCGTAGTAAAGCTCGATATGGTAGGTGACACGGCACAACTAGGCAATGCCAGGGTAGATATACCAATTACGCACACGGACTGATGGATACGCATAGCAGCCACTACCGTTCCACCTCGAACAACACTCCCAAATCGGAGGATGGCCATCTAATCAATCACAAGTAAGAGTATAATATCGAAGAAATGTGTCCGATAAGAGGTGCTACCTCACTGGTCCGAGATCGCTCCTGTTTTAGCCACCTTATGCCAACTCACGGGAGTTGGGTCCACGTAACATACCTTAAGAACGTCGCCACCATCCTACTTCATTCTGGAATCTCCACCGCGTACACGGTTGTCAAAGTGGTTTTCGGTATCGACAGAGAGTATGTCCATATCCGATCCCGGTCTCTTTGCCAACCAATCGTTATTATAACCCATGGTTATAACTTTTAAAAATAGTTTATGTTTCAAATCAAAATACATCCTTTAAACCATTTCAAAATCATATCATTTATTTCAAACTAATACATACTTTCAAACCCAAAACATATCTATTCAAAACCAATTCAAAAATATATCATTTCCATTTCAAAACCAATTCAATAATATATCATTTCAATAAAACCCAAATTTCAAAATCACTGAATATTTCCTTTAGTTTATTAAACTTAAAATCTTCCTTTAAATTATCATAGCATTTTGGTAATGTAACCTTAAGGAATCATAGCATTTTTGGAATGTAATACTTCCCAATTTAACATTTTATATAATCAAAGTATTTATATACTTACAAATTTTTAACATGGTCATTTTATCATAGCCTTATAGTTAAATAAACTTTGTTACTGTAATATCCAATTTAATGCTAAAATTCTTATGTTAAGTTAAGAGTACCTTATTAACTTACATTATCATTACAATAAAGAAACTTTATTATTTTAGTCATTAAAATATGTCATTTACATTAATTAAAACTTACATATTAAATGTACTTTTTAACTTACATTCCTATTACAGTAAAGAGCATTTATCATTTAATCAATATTACACTAATTAAACTTACATTATCGAATGTACGTTTTAATTTACGTTTTATTACAAAAGGGGCATTTATTATTTTAAATCAATATTACACAAATTAAGACTTACATGTTTCTTTCATTAATTAAGACTTTACATGTTTCTTTCAGTAGGTAAAACTTTACATATTTCTTTCATTAATTAGAACTTTACACGTTTCTTTCATAAATTAAACTTTACATATTTCTTTCATTAATTAGAACTTTACACGTTTCTTTCACAATAAATTTCTTATAATTAAATCCAATTTTCAACAATTTACTTAATAAGTTTAAGTGTAAAAGTTCCAATTCTTCACATTTCAACAAATAGACTTAACACTTCAAATTTAAATTACCATTTCACAATTTAACAAAATTTCCAATTTTATTTAATTAACTTAAACCTTTAATTAAAACCAAATTTCACATTTCCTAGTCAAGTTATATTTGAAAAGATCACTTTTAAACATTCATTTATTTAACCACTTAAATTCATAGAAAAATCAATAATACTTAATAATCACTTAAATTCAAATTTAATCAAATTATCATATTTACCATTTCCAAATAAAATTTAATATCCATTTTATTTATATAACTTAAATATCATTTTTAACCAAAATTCCAAATTTCCAACTTAAGTTATATTTCGAAAATCCAGTTAAACCATTCATTAATTACATTTTTAACACATAGAAAAATCATAATTTCTTTAATTCAAAATATTTCAAAATCTGTTTAAATCAAATTTCATAAATTTATATTTTTAAAATACTTAAAAATATTCAAAACACTTTATAAAATAACCACGGGCCTGTATAAAATTTTCTAACCTAGGTCAAGTGATACGGATATGTATCATTTCAATCCGCAGTTAAAAAAGAAAAATCCGGGTTCTATCATTTCAAACCCGCAATCCCAAGTTAAAATAATTTAAATAAAAATCATTCAGGCCTATCATTTCAGCCCATAACGAATTTTCCCTATTCTAAAGTCCGTTCGGGTATGTATCATTTCAACCCATAGTGATTCTAATCTACAAGGAACTTGCAGTGTGATAACAGATATAAATAACAGAATAACATTAAATAACAGTAACATATGATATAACAGGTGTAATAACAGGTGTGAACATCATATGATAATAATATAAGCATATATAACATGATAATATATTTCTACAGATTCGCAGGGTGTCAATTTACTAGTTATATAGGTACATATTGTCTGGTGAGAATAACTCACCTGTTTGTGCTGGAGATATCAAAACCAATGACACAATGGAACAAAAGCACGATGACAAGACTACGGACTTGAGTGGAGAGCAAGATCCAAAGCTACAACTCTTGTATTACAACCCAAAACATACATCAAAACAAACACAATTTCAACGCACTTGAAATGGAATAACTTTTAAACGAAAAGAGATTTGAATGTCAAATCTTTTGCCTTGCTTTCTCTATCCTTTTGCATGGCCTAGGGAATGTTTTGGTTCAGGTTTGGACATGGTTTGTGTCTGGTTTGGACCAAGGGATGCACGGCTACAAGCTAGAGATGATGGGGAAGTTACAACATAGGCATGTGAAGAGTTTTATGCAATATGGTGGAGTTTTGGTTCATCTTTGGCTCGGTCTACAAGGTCCTAGGCTTGGCCATGACTTGCTACAGGTCTGGACAGAGGAGATGGTGATGTGTAGTGGTGGTAGCAAGGTGGTGGTGGCGGGTAGAGGTGGTGTCCAAGGTGGTGGGCGAAGGTATGTTGCAACTAGTGGTGGCTATGCATTGTTTTAAGGGATTTGTGCAAGGTTTTGTGTGGTTTTTAGTCAAAAGGAGTGCATGGCCTGTCATGGTCAGAGGAGGAGGGGGTTTGGTCGTGGATGGTGTGGGGAAGGAAGTGGTGGTGGTCGGTGGAGGAGATGGTGGAGGTGTTAGGCCAAGCAAAGCAAGAGAAACATGGCAAAAATCATTGAAAATGAAGAGAAAAGAAGAAAAAGAAGGAGAGGCCATTACCTATTTTTGGATGAAGCCATGAGAAATGAGGAGCTGATTTGTTTTCACGTGAAAAGATGAGGAACAAAGAGTGGCGGCTACACTAGGGTTTTAGATGGCTAGGGCAAAATTTGAGGAGTTAAAGAAAATGAAGGGTTTGGACAAAAAAGGGCTTAAGTTTCAAAGTGTTTTACAACCTTTCATATTTCTTTTCTTTTTAATCTTTATATAAACAAAAATATTCAGAAAAATAATTTACAAACCGAAATCAATTATAAATATGAGAAAACAAATAATAAATTTTGGAAAAAATATAAAAAGAATGAAGAAAATTACTTAAAAATACCAAACAGTGTTCAAAAATTATAAATAAATCACTGTCAGTCTTGAAAAACTATACACTTCATTATAAAAATATTATGAAGTGAAAAATTGAATTAAAATAATTTATTTATCATTTTCAAAACAAAATAGATAATTAAATTGGAGAAAATAGAAAAAGGATTAAAGAAAAATGTTTAAAATTTACAAACAGGGCATGGAAATTTGCAAGAAAAATACTACTAACTCTGGAAAAATTTCTACCTTACTTTAAAAATATTTAAAAGCAAAAATATATTTTATATAACATAAATGTACAAATTAGAATAAAATATATCAAATAAAAATGTCATTTATATAATTTTAAAATAAAGAATATTGCTGAATAACCCAATATACACACAATATTGAAAATAGTATAACTTTTGCAATTTAAATCCGTTTGCAACGAAACGAAAAGCAGTATTCAAGTTATTAAATCTATTTTTATAATAAAAGATAAAATTCATAAATTTCAAACTTTTAAATTTTCAAGTTAAAAGTCGAAGTTTGACTATTTGACCAAAATTCACATTTTTTGGAAATATTAAATTTAGTCATATTTGGAATTCAAATCCACATACAAAATCAAAGTTTTTTATATTTACAATAACAACATTTATTCTTTTCATAAATAAAGCTCTTAAATTTGGAAAAATCAAATTAAAATTAATTGTAAAATACAAGGTTGTTACAGTTTTCATAAAAAATCACAGTATGTCAACTTTTCAAAAATACAAATATTTAAAACTCATTTTCAAATTTAAATCGAATTAACATTTTGTAATTACCTCATTGACGAATCGAGTAAACCCAGAACCTCAGATCGACTTCGTCGACACCGCTACTTCCATACTTTAGTCGCCAGTCAATCGCGAGCCTCCCCCCGATATCGAACGCAACCCTGACGAACTCGTCTCCGGCCTCGACTTTCTGAATGCGACAACGAATCCTTCAATCGCGGCCATGCCTCGCGACCCCGCTACCCAAATCGACTTTGCCCAAAATCGTGCTTGACGACGAAGCCACACCTCCAGTCGCTCGCGGCCACTAAGCCACACTCGAGCCCTTCTCCTGCCTTCGAGCGCGCGACCCCGGCCCATCAATCAAATTCCATCGCGAACGCCTCTATGCGAGCCACCGAGCTTCCCAAATCGCGCGTGAGTCTGCCCTAGTTTCAACATCCAGTCGATCGCCACCAGCAGATATCTTGCCGCGTGATTTGATTTCGATTTTTGGATATGAGAATAATTGTGGCCATTTTTATCTCCTCTGTATTATAATTTGCTTTGCAAATGAACTGAAAGAGGGAGAACGAGATATTTAAAAAGAGAGGGGATGGGTTGCACGATAATTTCGTGGTCTTCAGCGTGAACAACGGGGCGTGTTTGAAGGGAAGATAGCGTGTTACGTTTGACCAAATTTAAATTTAAAATGAATTTGAATTTGATTTTATTCTGACGCGTTTGCATATCGTACGGTCACGTATTAACTCTGAAAAATACGAAAACTGAAATCCGGTAATAATTCAATATTACGGACCCAATGGAACTGGTTTCGTCGAATTCCGAGACTGTGCCCCGGAAGGCTAATTTTTAAATATCGATACGAACGATAATTTTCAAAACTGAACAAATCGTTTTCAAATTCATTTCTGAATCTTCTATTATCTTCAGTATTATCAATATAAATTTTAAAAGCTTTTTGAAATATTTTTCTTCAGCTTAAAATTGAAGATTCAAATTTTTATTCAGCATTCAATAGATTAAATTTTAAAGTTTAATCACAAATTTCGAAGTTATATCGGGGATTCAAATTAAATTACCGTTCAAATATTTAAAATTAATTAAATATTTTCAATTTAATTTGTTCAAAATTCTGGGTCGTTACAAACTTCCCTCCTTAAAAGAATTTCGTCCCGAAATTACAAGTCAGGAAGAAAAAAGGTCCTTAACTCGTCTACTATCTTTCAACATCCAAATAGTTTTATCAAATTTTTCCAAAACAAATCTTTCTACTAAAGATTCGTTATCATTCAACTAAATTTCTAAACATTTTCATAATTTTCAAACAATATTGTTTACTTCAAAATTCAAATTTCAATTTCAAATTCAAATTTTAACTTTCAAAATTTTCTCAAAAATTTTCTAACGCCCTAAATTTCCGAAAAATTTCGCCAGCATCTCCTTTGCGCGGCTAATACGGCACGACTACAAAACGTCCCTACGGACTCTCAGATTTCAAAAAGAAAAGAAAAAGCCAAGCGGCTAGACAAAAAATCAACAAATCTCATATAGAAATTTAAATACTTACCTTTTGTTGAGCAATTCAAATTTATCTTTGAAAATCAAATCCAATTCCTTTATACCTGTATATCCTACTAGCCATAATATCTAGTTACATATTCAAACCATTTTGCAAATTCTATTACAAAATTTTCAATATAAACTGCTTATACATTTTTACTTCACTGTTGAAGTTATATATTCTTTTCATTCAACTTTACATTTCAAATTTCATTTAAATTCAATTCACCATTTCAATTCAATTTAACTTCTGAATATTGCATTTAATCAATTAACTTTCATTCATAACTGCACTACATTAGATTAGTTTCATTTACTAATTCATTACAAATTCCAATTCATTTATTCAAATTTGTTTTCAACATTCAGTATCAAATTTATTTTCAATTCACTATTTTGGTTCATAACCACTTATATTAAACTGGATTTCCAATAACATATGAATTTTAATTCGTCTTTCATTTTACATTATTCAATTCAATTCATTGGCTTACGAATTCGAAATGAATTTCAACTTTCAATTTCATTTTCATTTAATTGATTCACTTGTACTTACTTTATTTTAACTTCATTCTTTTAAGTTAAATTTATTCTATAACATTTCAAATTGTATAAGTTATCAACTTGATAATTATTTCATAAATATCTTTATATAGTATTCCAGGGTTTTTTCAACCTTTCAAAAATCATTTTTGAAAACAATTCAAATTTTCTTTGAATTTCAAAAACCAAACCCAAATTTTTCAAACAACTTCCATTTAAAACAATTTGGCAGCAATTCCTCTTTTGGAAACCCGAAAATGAACATCGATGATGCTGCAGTCATTACCGAAGTTATTTTCCAGCGACCGAAAAAGAGTTTAGAGCTTTCAACTCTCTAAAACAATTCTCCACAATATCAAATCCTTTGAAAAATCATTTTCAAACCAAAAAGGAATTAAACTTTCCAAATCCCCAAAAATTTCAAATTCTTTTCAAAACATTTCCAAATACTTCTCTGGAATTCCGTTTTTAAATTACAATTCACATTTATAATTTACATTCTTAAATTTCATTTTGTATGTGAATATATTTCTTAACTTTGGAGTTACAATTTCAATTTCTTTATTTAATTTTATATAATAATGATAATAATTCTATATTATCACTTTCCTAGCAACCAAACATCCATATATCATAATAATTCACAGAAAATCATTTCTTTTCTATAAAAAAATAGTTTTGGGCAAAATTATTTCATTTACCCTATTTAAAACAATACTGTGTCGGTTTATCTTGTTTAGAGTTTAGAAACCCCTATCGATTACAGTTAGCTAGACTGCACCGACCAGAATCCATAAACAATCAACCGATAAGTCAACACAATACAAACAATTTCATATTCAATAACAAATACGCGCTCATATCTATTATTACACTCAAACTCATTCTAGAGTACTACCGACTCTATCTCTAATGAGTAACACCCAACAAGGCAGGGTTGTCGCTTAACCATATGCTCTGATACCAGCTGTCAAAGCCCGCAAATCCGTACCTCTTGATTAACCACTAATCTCCATTGATTAACTCAAAATGAATGGGAATACGAACTATGATGGTTTAAGAAGAAGAAAAAGGTAGAAGAAGAAGAAAAGAGTAGAAAAGATAGAAGAAAAAGAACATAAGAAAAACAATAGAAACAGAAAACAATATCAGAATCTTACACATCGCAGCGGAACAATATATAATAGATAAACACTAGTCTTTTAAAACAAAGAACTATATCAGTTTATACATACATCAATCAGAGTCAATATACAACTCAATACAACAATGGACAGTTATATAAACTTGTCCTCATACAGAATACACAGCGGAATAAATACTATCAGATACAAATACCACGTCTCGTCATCCAGCTTATCTCCAAAGCTCCAGAATATCCAGAATATCCTGATAACATAACTCTAGGCTGCCCGTGTGGAAATTGGTGGGCACCCAGAGTTTAGAAGGGAAACAATAAACTCCAAGTCAGTCATGGTGACTAGTGTGAGATCGTAAAACAGTTTATTCTTTAAAACAACAAGAAAATTTTAATGTCAATTCGCAATGCTTTTGGAAAATGAAACTACCATAAGACCTCCCGCCACACACACAATGCAAACGCAGAATTGGAGGAGATTTCTTCTTATGATAGTCAAAGATGCTTACTACGCAAAATCAAATCTTTTTTTATATTATTATTAGTGCATAGTGTAGAAAACTTTTCGAAAGTATAATATAAATCTTAGCCAGCATAGGCATTCCGCACTTATGCCTACTATAGCTACTATGTTCAATAGCAGGTTACCGCCACATTCCATAGCAGGTAATACAACTAAAACCGTACAAGTCGCGTATTGTTTCTTTGGATTTCCAACAAATGGTCAGGCCAAGGAACTTCCTATGCCACGATGGGTACGTCCCTGGAATAGACAACCCGAGAAATAACCTAACATTACGGTTAGATCTCTGCCAACACAAGGCCGGGTTACCTCTGCAAAAATAGGTAACTACTGACACGCGTATGTCATTCCCCGATCGTAACCGATCTTCCCGAGGATCCCCGATTCGCAACAAACCACATAATATAAATGCAGCAACCACATAGGTTAAGTATCTGGGCTCCATACCATGATACCACCTCTATCCAGAAGGAATGACATACACTAAGGGGCGCTACTCCCTAGAACCTTGCCGCATCCTTCCTGTTTTGACCATTTCCGGGGTGTGAGGCTCGACGAAGTCTCGTCCACAAAGCTACGCTTTCTACAAAGCCATGCTTCGGGTCAAACAAAATGATCAACCTATGATCACAAAGATATAAGATCAAACAAATGATCATATCGCAAATGATCAAACACTGATCATTTCACAGCAACACTCAGTATGCCACGTTACCAAATTGGGAGTATATCGCTGATAAATTTCAACTACATAACCTCTGAGCTCGTACGTCTCAGAGAAGGGTGTTAAGCTAAGAGAATAAATTCTCCGCCACCAACAGAAATGTATTTGAAAGAAATCAGCTTTATATCTCAAATTGTAACGTCAGACACACAATCCATACAAGTCTGTTCCGGGATCGAACAGAACCGAAGGCACTTCTCACGAAGCCCTTGCATATCCGGATAATTTTCTAATCACGTCCGGACTTCCCGTCACTAAGGGTGATAAAACCTCTAAATCGGAGATCAGCCGATGTAGAGTAACTCGACGGTAATCCTTCCGTTTTCAAAAATATTCGGTCTTCAACACCGGTCTTCGAATGCAATTCATATCGACGTATCACATATTCGGAATGGGTTATACGTCCCCATGGTCCTTTCCCGGCTAACCCGAATAGTGAGCGATTACTCAAAAATAAGTGTGGCATTCAAATTCATCCAATTCACAACAAATACCATTCAAGGTAATTATTGATAGTCGGTTATTTAACTATCAATAAAGATGCGCAACATATTCAGATTCCAAATAATCTTTCCAATTATTTTATCTTCCAAAATATCTTTTACTAGATATAAAATTTCCACACTTAATCATTTGAAAACAATTTCAAATCAATTTCCACATTTCATTTTATCTTTGAAGATAAAATCTCAAAACAGTTCATTTCATATTGGAAAAGCATTTCCATACTTATTTAAAAATAAGTATTTCACAAATCTATCTATTTTCAACATTTGAAAATATTCAATATACTTAAATCAATATTAAGTATACATTTCATTCTTTAAGGAAATCATTAATTTTAATATCTATTTGAGTCAAAACGAATGTTGCGTAAAACATCGTTACGACGACTCGAAATCACTAGTATAGGGATTCGGATTTTAAGATAGATATATGTAAATCCCAATACTATATAAAACATTTCCTTTCGGAAATCATTTACTATAACAATAGTGTGTTATAGTCCACCATTTCCTTATTTTTCGAAAACGTCTATTTCAACAATAAAAATGTTGAAATCTATGTATTCGATATCATAATACATTTTAAAAACATCTTTAAAATGTTTAACTTCATTTTCAATGTCACTTTTCCAAAACTATCCATTTTACTTAACGATATATTCACTATCCAAAATCGTGAATATACTTCACTAATTACATTTCACTATTTTCTATACATTTTATTTAAATAATAATTCACTATCCAAAATCGCGAATATATCTCCTTTAACAACCTTCTATATTTAATTTATCAAATCCAATTGAGCTCGAATTTATAAAACAACGTTTATAAATTCTATTTCTATTTTCTAACAACTTCAATTTAATAAATCTCCTTTATTAACAATTCGATTTATAAATCTTCTTTAATGACCTATTCAATTTATAACTCAATGTATATACCAAAGGTCCATCTTATAAGTTAATAACTTACAATTCATTTATTTTAAAAGAAATCGTTCTTTTAAACTTCAAAGATTTTAAATCTTATTACTTATAAGATTTCATTTATAACCTTATTTTCAACCATAACCGAACTACTTTTATACTATTTATAAATCTCATCTATTAACCATTCTTACTTGTTCAAAAATTTCAATTAAAATGCTGAAATCCAATTTATACTTCATTTTAACACTTATAAAAACTCGTTTTATAATTCCAACATTTGATTTATAAATATCAATTTGTATAAATCTTTTTATACAAATCGTTTATAGTTATTCAAAAAATCCCAACTTAAACCATTTTATAAATAAATCGATTTTTATTTCAAAAATGACACTTTGGTTATATTCCGCTAAAAATTTATAACTTTTATAACTTTAAAATTTTAACGTTTATAAATCAATTCAAAAATCCATAAAACGTATATTTTCAAAAATCACTTTAAAAATCCTTTTAAAGTAAAGTCGTTATTTTTAAACTTCAAAACTTGAATCCGATGATGCAACAACACCAATTAGTCAATCACAACAAACAAACATCATATATCAATATGATAACAGAATATACATCAATATCTGTAAATAAATAAATACTGATGAGGAATCCAGTTGGATCCCTCCAACCTGTTTCCCTACATCCACAGATGTTAGCACAATACCAATTCCACTTCGAGGTGGAATATCACGGTATATGGGTTTTATAAAAATCATCCGCTTACTAAAGGCGCAATAGGGTCTCATCCGCTATACGAGGCGAGAAATCAATCAATCCAATATATACATATGCCAATATGTATATATTGCTATATATATATAGATATATCCTACTATATCTAATATCACATCCAAATAGCAATCATAGCAATCAATAAATAACTGCAATATCAACTTTATTTTGAGTGAGAAAAATCTCACCTTAGCTATTTATTTTGCTTTCCAATTCAAACCGGCTTATTTTTTTGGTTCCAGTTTGTTTTCTCCAAGTTTTGACCTTGTACAACAATGTATAAAATTTATTAATATTCGAATTTAATCGAATCAACAATTTTCGTTTTGATAGTTTTAATCAGTTAATGGTTTTATTTCAAACCAGTTTCATTTAATAAAATTCACTAAACTAGAAATTTACTTTAAAACTAAATTCCCCTTTAAAAATTTCTAAGTAAAAATAAAAATAAGTTAAACACCCTAAATGAATTATTTATCAACCCAGTAAAGCAAATCCTATATTTTTTTTCTCTTTTTATCTTCGGTAACATATAAACTGCATTTAAATACAAATAAAATAACCTATGCAGATTTTAAATTTATTTTTATAAAATTCTTCAACCCTTTTATTATATTTTTTCAACTACTATAATTATTTATCTGTTTTCATAAAAAATCACAGTATGTCAACTTTTCAAAAATACAAATATTTAAAACTCATTTTCAAATTTAAATCGAATTAACATTTTGTAATTACCTCATTGATGAATCGAGTAAACCCAGAACCTCAGATCGACTTCGTCGACACCGCTACTTCCATACTTCAGTCGCCAGTCAATCGCGAGCCTCCCCCCGATATCGAACGCAACCCTGACGAACTCGTCTCCGGCCTCGACTTTCTGAATGCGACAACGAATCCTTCAATCGCGGCCATGCCTCGCGACCCCGCTACCCAAATCGACTTTGCCCAAAATCGTGCTTGACGACGAAGCCACACCTCCAGTCGCTCGCGGCCACTAAGCCACACTCGAGCCCTTCTCCTGCCTTTGAGCGCGCGACCCCGGCCCATCAATCAAATTCCATCGCGAACGCCTCTATGCGAGCAACCGAGCTTCCCAAATCGCGCGTGAGTCTGCCCTAGTTTCAACATCCAGTCGATCGCCACCAGCAGATATCTTGCCGCGTGATTTGATTTCGATTTTTGGATATGAGAATAATTGTGGCCATTTTTATCTCCTCTGTATTATAATTTGCTTTGCAAATGAACTGAAAGAGGGAGAACGAGATATTTAAAAAGAGAGGGGATGGGTTGCACGATAATTTCGTGGTCTTCAGCGTGAACAACGGGGCGTGTTTGAAGGGAAGATAGCGTGTTACGTTTGACCAAATTTAAATTTAAAATGAATTTGAATTTGATTTTATTCTGACGCGTTTGCATATCGTACGGTCACGTATTAACTCTGAAAAATACGAAAATTGAAATCCGGTAATAATTCAATATTACGGACCCAATGGAACTGGTTTCGTCGAATTCCGAGACTGTGCCCCGGAACGCTAATTTTTAAATATCGATACGAACGATAATTTTCAAAACTGAACAAATCGTTTTCAAATTCGTTTCTGAATCTTCTATTATCTTCAGTATTATCAATATAAATTTTAAAAGCTTTTTGAAATATTTTTCTTCAGCTTAAAATTGAAGATTCAAATTTTTATTCAGCATTCAATAGATTAAATTTTAAAGTTTAATCACAAATTTTGAAGTTATATCGGGGATTCAAATTAAATTACCGTTCAAATATTTAAAATTAATTAAATATTTTCAATTTAATTTGTTCAAAATTCTGGGTCGTTACATGTTCGAACATTCAAAATAGTTAGGGAAATCAAATTTCCTATTCAAGAGTTGAAAATTAACCAAAAATCAATAATCAATTTCAATAGATAGGATTATACCAAATCAAATCCGAAACTCGAGGACTGAACATCGGTCTCACCTTAAATTGTTTCAAATAGATACATATATCTTTCGAAAATATCAAATTATACTTCGGAATTTGAAATCAAAAACGGTTTTACAAAATCACTCGCATAGCGAAGCTATTAAAGTGGCCTCTCCCCCACCTTGAAACTCAAAAATCAATGTTGATGATGCGTGCACTCATCACCGAAATTATTTTCCAGCGACATAAGTGAGTTCTGGACTTCTATTTTTTTGAAAACTTCTTTGAAATTTCTTCAAAATTATTGGAATTCATTTGAACTTATTTGAAACATTTCTTACTCGGAAAATACTTTTAAATTGTATTATTTATATATATTTTCCAAAATCTTAAAACCAATTTCAAAATACTGGAATTCAATTCTCGAATTTCAAATTTAACCCTTTAGTTATAAGTCATTTTTTTATAAATCCATTTCTTATAAATTTCCAAAATTTCAAATCCTTTCAAAACTTTTATATATATAGAATAACATTTCTTATTTGTTTTATATATGGGTATACAATCCTTATCGAAAACATTTTCTTTTTATATATAGAATAAAATCATAGTTATCAAAACAATAATTTCGGTATAAACAATAAACAAAACCTGATTTTCAAAGGATGATTTAAGAATGGATTTCCAAATAAAGATAGAGATACAAATTAGAGGGACTCTAATCAAATAGAATTCTGGTTTGAAGATAGGCTCGATCGACGATTAGGTAATTAAATTACAAATAGAAGATGGATATACTTCTATAAATCGCGGGCGACCTTAACCGGGTCAGCCATGACTTCAGGAATATAATCGATGCGGAATTCCAAAAAAAATCGACATTCGATCGCCAAAGATAGAATTTGGCATATCAAGATATAGCAGCATCGTAAACCGAGGATACAGAAATCTTTGGTGAATCAATGCCAATTGTAAATGAGTTCTCACCCCTTTACAAATCATTTAGTGGAGTCATTGGATACTCTAGAATCAAAAGAATATAAATAGAGAGAGACAAGAATGAATTTTGGAACCACAGGGAACGTTCCAAAGTTCAAAGGAAATCGAGTCAAAAGGAAGAGATTCAACTCGAGCGAAAGTGATTCTGTAAATAAATTTACCATATACACTAAGATTTTCCTAGAGCCAAAGCTCTGATACCAACTGTAATGACCCGGTATTTTCAACCATTCGCATCCGCACATGTCGGACTTGAATTGCTCAAAATACCGCGTTGTAAATAAAATTTGGCAAAACTTAGCATAAACAGTAAATAAATAATCACAGATCACAGATACAGAGTAATATAATGCAGCGGAATTAATAAATAGTAGTTCATGAAGCTACTATGTACAAATATCAGAATAGAAATACAATACACAAGATCTCTCGAATACAGTGAAGTCTCCAATGCAATAGATGACTTGTAACAACCCTGTATTTTACAAATATTTTTTTTATTGATTTTCCAGATTCAAAAGCTTTATTTATGAAAAGGAATAAATTTTGTTATTTTAAGTATAAACTTTGATTTTGATGTGGATTAGAATTCCAAATATGACTAAATTTAATATTTCCAGAAAATGTGAATTTTGGTCAATAGTCAAACTTTGACTTTTAAATTTAAATTTTTAAATATTTGAAACTATAAATTTTATATTTTATTATGAAAATAGATTTAATAACATGAATACTGCTTTTCGTTTCGTTGAAAACGGAGTTAAAATGTAAAAGTTATGTACATTTCAATTTTGAGTATAAACTGTTTATTTAACAATTTTGTCTATTTTAAATTGTATAAATTACTTTTTCTTTGTTATATTTTATTTTAGTATGTGTCAATATGTTAATTTATTTATATTTTCATCTCTAAATATTTTTAAAAATAATAATAGAATTTTTCCAAAATTTACTATGATGATTTCCTATTTTTAAAGGCTGTTTTCCTATTTTCTGCTATTTTCTTCATTAAAAATTATATGTAAATTAAATTTTAAATATTTATTTTGTGAATATATTTTTATTTTATGTTATTATTTATGTTTAAAAATATATTACAAGCTCATATGAATTTTCTAAAATTTATTTCATTTAATTTCAAAATTTCCTAGGCAAGTTCACTATTTTGGAGCTATTTCCTTATTTTAACTTTATATAATCAATAAATATTATATATATTTTTATATTTTATTAAATTTTCGAATTTTTAACTGGAAATTACTGTTATTACCAGAAATATAAATTACAGATATAAATACAAGAAATTTGAAGAGTTTTGACCTTTGATTTGCCTAGGTCCTTTTGTATTCTACCGTTGCACTTTCAATCAATACACAAATTATTTGGCCGCCTTTTCTTTCTTGCTTCAGCTGCTCCTTTTCTTCATTTTTCACGTACAACATATTACTTCTCATTCCTCAAAAATCACGGCTCATCTCTTACAAAAAAAAAATGGTAAATTCATCTTCTTCTTCCTTTGTTTTTCCTTGTTTTCTATGAAATTTTGTATATTGTTCTCAACCTCATGGCTTAGCTCCACTTCAACCAGACCCTCTCCGACCTGTTCCACCACCTTCCTCAGCCTCTTCAGCCTCCTACTCCTCTACCATGATCAGGCCATGCCATTACCTTGACCAAAATCCCACAAAACTTCTCAAAAACATCACCTACATCATAGCCGATCACCTTTTTGCACCATCACCTTCATTTGTCACCACCATCACCATCTTTGGCTGCCACCACCACCTCTGACCTGACCACCACACACCCCTCCAACCTCTTTCAAGTAATGGTGCACCCTCTGGCCGAGCCTACTTCCTATGGCCGAACCAATATGATGACAAAACTCCACCATCCTTGACCAAAAACCCCATAAACAACTACATAGCCAAGCCTACCTTTATCTACCCTTCATCCACCACCTTGAGCCACCACCACCACCTTTCTACCACCTCTACTCACCACCTAAACCTTTGTCCAGACCTGTACCTGATGATGGCCGAGCCATTTGACCCATAGACCGAACCAAAAGTTGAACCAAATCTCACCTTTTTGCCTTAACCTTTTGTGTACTTCACTTTGCAACTCTCCTACCTCTTCACACTTATGTAGCCATGAGTTTTGATGCCATACCTGATCTAAACCTAAGAAAAAGCATGATCATGGCTGAGTATAATGTCCCTTTGGTAAAGCTTTTGAGTGGCTAAAGCAAGGTTTAACTATTTTGTCCTTCGTTGCTTTTATTTCAATTCATTTCGATGTTGTTTTGTATTAGAAATTCATGTTTTATATTTTGTTTTGTTTTGGGTTGTAACACAAGTTCTAAGCTTGGATCCCTTCCCACTTGAGCCTATTGTTGTGTCATCGTGCCTTCTGGAATGCGTTGTGTTATTTGTATTGATATCTCCAGCACAAACAGGTGAGTTATTCTCACCAGACAATATGTACCTATATAACTAGTAAATTGACACCCTGTGAATCTGTAGAAATATATTATCATGTTATACTTGACTATGTTATGATCATATGACGTTTATACACCTGTTATATCATCCGTTACTGTTATATAATGTATTCTGTTCATTTATATCTGTTTATCACACTGCAAGTTCCCTGTGGACTAGAATCACTATGGGTTGAAATGATACATACCAGAACGGACTTTAGAATAGGAAAAAATCATTATGGACTGAAATGATAGGCCTGAATGTGTTTATTTATTTATTTTAACTTGGGATTGCGGGTTTGAAATGATAGAACCCGGATTTTTCTTTTTTTTTTAAACTGCGGATTGAAATGATACATATCCGTATCACTTGACCTAGGTTAGAAAATTATATACAGGCCCGTGGTTATTTTATAAAGTGTTTTGGATATTTTTAAGTATTTTTAAAAATATAAATTTATGAAATTTGATTTAAATAGATTTTGAATTGTTTTAAAAATAAAGAAATTATGATTTTTCTATGAGTTAAAAATGTAATTAATGAATGGTTAAATTGGATTATTGAAATATAACTTAAGTTTGGAATTTGGAATTTTGGTTAAAAATGATATTTAATTTATATGAATAAAAATGAAAATTTAATTATATTTGTAAAATGGTAAATATGATAATTTGATTAAATTTGAATTTAAGTGATTTATTAAAGTATTATTGATTTTTCTATGAATTTAAGTGGTTAAATAAATGAATGTTTAAAAGTGATCTTTTAAAATATAACTTGACTTGGAAATGTGAAATTTGGTTTTAATTAAAGGTTTAAGTTAATTAAATAAAATTGGAAATTTAGTTAAATTTGTGAAAAGGTAATTTAAATTTGAAGTGTTAAGTTTATTTGTTGAAATGTGAAGAATTGGAAACTTTTACACTTAAACTTATTAAGTAAATTGTTGAAAATTGGATTTAATTATAAGAAATTTATTGTGAAAAAGATATATGTTAAATGACATGTAAATGAACATTTTAAACGTTGAAATATGATTTTTAAAATGTTTATATGTTTTAAATTGAAGTTATTTAATTGCTGGAAATACACTAATACCTGAAATCTACTTTTAATAGCATTCAGAAATGCTATAGATTCTGTTTTGAACTAAAATTGTGTAAAAAGAGCTATTACAGCATTTCTGAAATGCTGTAGTTGCTGTAGTTGAACTTATAGGCTAATATTGAACTCAGGCCTATTATAGCATTCTCTGGAAATGCTATAATGGTCTGCAGTCTTTGCTGAAACCAAATTTAACCCTTGTTTTGAAATCTGAACTACCGCAGCACTTCTGAAATGCTGTCTTTTCTGTTTTGAACTACAATTCAACTAAAACTGAGTTTTAACAGCAGTTTTAAGTGCTGTCTTTGCCGAATTAAAAATGTTTTCAAGTATAACTTATAACAGCTTTTTCTAAATGCTGCGAAAGGCTGAAATTTTAATAATTATGGTTTTTGACTTAGTAAACAAACTCAGAATGGTTTGAAACTTTGGAAATTGAAAACTTGATTTGAAAATATAATAATTACACTTTTAAAAGGTTTAAATGAATTATTTTGATTGGAATATAAACTATTTAAAGGTGATTTGAAATGATAGTAAATGAACGATATCTTTGAATTTAAAAGGTATTTAAAGTTGAATATTTGGATTTGAACTGATAGGATATTTTATTATATTAAAATGATTTAAAATGAAGTTTTGGAAAGATATGATATTTTGATATATTGAAATGATTCGAAATGAAGTTTTGAAATGATATGATATTTTAAATATATGGAAATGGTTTGGAATTGATTTAATCTTTATTTTCATAAATATATGGTTTTGAAATGATATTTTATTTTGAAGTAAAGTATTGTTTTAAAAGTTATAACCACGGGTTATAATAACGTTTGGTTGTTAAAGAGACCGGGATCGGATATGGACATACTATCTGTCGATACCGAAAACCACTTTAACAACTATGTACGCGGTGGAGTTTCCAGAATGAAGTAGGATGGTGGCGACGATCCTAAGGTATATACGAGGACCCAACTCCCGTGAGTTGGCATAAGGTGGCTAAAACAGGAGCGATCTCGGACCAGTGAGGTAGCACCTCTTATCGGACGCACTTCTTCGATTCCATTCTATTACTTTTTGATTTTTGGTGGCCACCCTTCGATTTGGGAGTGTTGTTCGAGGTGGACGGTAGTGGTTGCTATCCGCTCCATCAGTCCGTGTGCGTAATTGGTATATCTACCCTGGCATTGCCTAGTTGTGCCGTGTCACCTACCATATCGAGCTTTACTACGATTATGATTTTAAGATCCGACCGCGTTAAGGTTCTCCATCCCCTTAATGCTATTTTCTATATGATTATACTTTACTTATTAGACATTATTATAATAGCGAATATTACTACATAGTAGATATTTTAACGGATCCTTAGAGGATGGGTGGTCCCAAGCATCTTCTATGTTACTTGTACCTTTATTACAGTTCACTTGAGTTGGTTTACATTATATAAGTATATATTGTCCTGACTCGAGTGTTTTGTGTTTTGCTTTACGCTCGGGTCAGCCTGAGTTATTCACAGATTTGGATTTCCACTCTCTTGGAGATTTGAATCGCTGGAGATTATCTGCTGGTCCTGTCCTATCTACTTCAGTTCCGTTGTCCTACTCAGCTTGTACTTGGTTATTTTATTGAGACTTCTGTTGTTCTCTATTTCTTTTGTTATATCTTATGTAACTCTGATATATTTATATAGTAGCTTCACGAACTACTATTTTTTTACTTCTGCTGCATTATTTTACTCTGTGTCTATGATCTGTGATTATATTTATTTACTGTATATTCTAAGATTTGCCAAATTTTATTTACAACGTGGTATTTTGAGCAATTCAAGTCTGACATGTGCGGATGCGAATGGTTGAAAATACTGGGTCGTTACATGACTTCTCTGAACCAATCAACTGGAAGTGCTGAAAGTTGAAGTGATAGTTGGATCTCCAAACGAAGCTCCAAACTCCAAAGGTGAGTCTCAAATGTTGTATCACTCGATCTGACCCGAGCATAAAGCAAAACACAAAACACTCGAGTCAGGATTAACATTCTTATATCAATAAATCCAACTCAAGTGAAATAACAACTGAAATACAGGTAACTCAAAGGATGTTTGGGATAACCATCCTCTAAGGATTAGTAGAACTATCTACAATGTGGAAATATACACTATACACCGTGGTCATTTCAAATTAATTTATACTTCAAAATCAAAATATCATTTCCATTTCAAATATATATATTTTCAAATTTTATCACTTTCAAGATTCGATTCAAATCAACTCAATTTCCAATTACAAATTTAACTAAATCTACGTTCAACAAATTCCAATTCAATTCAGTTTCAAATTAACAATTTCAAATTATATTGATTTCAATTACAGTTCCGAACCACAAAATAAACCATCTTAAATTTCAATATTTTCAAAGCCTTAACATTTAACATTTTAAGTTATGATTTACAGCTCCTATAGATCTAAATTTAACTTCATTATTATTCCTCAGGAAATATTCACTTAATAATTTCTATATCATTTAACTGGCTTTAAATTACTTTACTAAAATATTTCTTTAAATTCATTTAAACGAGAATTATTCACTAAATTCCTTAAATCAAACCAAGTTATAAATCATAGCTTAAAAGTTCAAACCGGTTTACTTAAATAAGGTTCTTTATTGACTACAATTTCAATTAAATTCAAATTATCTTCCCAACCTAACTTATTCAAATTATTGCCAAATCCATTTTGAAATATAAATTTAAATAAATACTTAAAACATATTATATGTATTGAGTCAATCTTAACTAAATTAAGTATCGTTCTTAAATCTATAAATATCATTACCATTTATATGTAATAATTTAATAATCAACATTTATTAAAACCATATATTTCTTTTCAAAACTATAGAATTAAATTCTCAAACTATTTATATATATATGGACCACCGGTGTCTGTATATAATTTCCTATCCTATACAAGTGATACGGATATTTATCATTTCAATCCGTAATATATACGGGTAGATATCATTTCGACCCGCAATCCCAAATTTCAATTCAAATGAAAACCACTTGGGTCAATCATTTCAACCCATAACGATTTTCTCCTATTCTAAAGTCCGTTCGGGTATGTATCATTTCAACCCATAGTGAAATCTATACCAACAGGGAACTGGCAGAGTGATAACAGATATGAAATAATATAACAAACATATATATCAGCAATAAAAATTTAATATAAACAACAAGATATGGTGTCATATCCCTCAGGTGAACAGTTATAGACAATGACTTATATAACGATTTATATAACTACAACAACATATTTCAATTGTCGTTTCAATTGAAATCAAATTTTATAAATATAAGAAAGTTAATCGTGAGTGATTGCTCACCTTTCGAGGCTCGAGATATTTGACGATGAAATGGGTTACGAATCCTGAACACGAATTTTGAAGCAAAGCTAAATCGGCACGAGTTCAACGGATAAGCTGATAAATGGGAATCGATGAGAACGATTGAATCAGTTGATATAAATTGAACTAAATATACATTATTACTATATATGAAATACACATTTTCAATATTGTATCTTAAGGAAAATATAAAAATTCAAACAAAAATCATTATTTTTATAAACCTATATACATCTATATCCAATTTTATATACCTATAAAATATTTCCAAACATTTACACAATAAACCTTTATACTGCATCGAGATAAACTTGTAAGCATGTATATATATAGAACTTGGAAAACATATACAACTCTCATGACACAGGTTACCAAACAAAATAGGCTATAATAATACTACTTACATTTTATTACCTTCTATTTTTATAAATTAAAATATACATGAACAGGTCACTATAATATATATATATATATAAATAATTAGTAATTCGTCTTGTATAAACATGTAAATGTGAACAGATTGTATACAAGCAACCCATAAAGACTCAATATATCTAAAATCGTAGAAAATAGAAACACGTACTATAAGTATATATATAATATATTTAGAAAATAAACCTTATAAACCAACATTTTTATACTACCATATTATAAACTTTTTTTTAAATTATATATAAAATACAAGTATGTAGAGGCCCCAAACATATCTAAACTGCACTGTCAAAACTTATATAACTGACGTAAAATACAGATATGCAGATCGGCATACATACATATATACCTTTGTAAACTATATTTAAACAAAACATAAGTTATTACAAAATGGAAAAGGGCAAGATCTAGTTCAAGCCAATAACCAAAGTATAATGCAATTTAAACCAAAATGAAAAATCAATACCTCACGTAACTATAAAATATATAGGCAGACAACTATACTTTATATATATATATATATATTCTTATTAAAATAGAAACCAGATATGTATAAACATATATACACAAATATATTACCTCATTTCCAGTCCAGTATATAGTAATATATAAGTATATTCTTGAACAAAATAGATAGAATAATGTATATATTATGTAAACACTTTGCATATAACATCCGACTAATATATATAGACCACTGTAACAAAGATTTAGAAATATAATTTTAACTTTTGTAATATACACATACTGTAATAAATAGACGTATAACTAACATATATTTAGCTCAAACTTACACTTTACAGCTCGTATATTAACCAATATACGTAAAACTTGTACAACATACACGTAAACACACATGTGTATATTTTTTTAACATATAAACAATCAACAACTAACTTATAACTGGTATAACTTCTTTTCAATAAAACAAGACATGAAAAATCAAAACAAATGTACGCATACACTTCTTTGAACACAGCCTATAAAATACTATTATATAAGATAGTCTAAACCAATACTTTATTTTACTAACTAATATATATATACCCTTACAAATTTACACAGAACGCACCTATATATATAACATATGTTAGATAAAATCTATGTGTGCTGAAGAAAACCTATATATATATATAATTAACAAATTGTATAAAATTCATATAAATAACATATACGCATATACCTCTTATATCAGAAGAGAAATAGGGAGCGAGGTAAGCTGGGTTGCATAATTTGATGAGAGGCGGATCTGGGCTGCTAGGCAGAGGAGGAGCGATGGTACTAGGGGGTCGGGGTCGGAGAAGTGGAAGAAGGAGGCCAAGCTGAGGTGCTTACGGCGGCAACCTCACGTGCTCTGGTGATGAGGAGAGGACATTGAAGTGGATGGGATCACGGTGTTGGAGGTAAGGGGAGATTGGAGGATAGGTTGCGGAGCGGAGCTAGGTGGCTGATGTGGCGGTAGAGGTGGATCGGTTGACGTGAGCAAAGGGGAAGGAGGTGATGGCTAACGGCTGGAATGGGTAGGGGAAAAGAAAAAAAAGGAAAGATTTAAAAGAGGGATGTGAATAGTACAGCAAATATAATTATCTACAGAGATAAAAGAAACGAGTTACCTTGAGCATGGCAAAAGTCACGCCTAAGAAATAGCAAAAATAAATGCAAACAGCAATAAATGCAAACAGCTGGAAAGGCAATTAATGCTTGTTTGGGCAGCACGCTTCAAAGTTTGAAACCAAGGAAAGTCAAAAGTAAAAAAAAAATGGTACCATTACAACGGACTGTTATCAACATTTCCATCGAATATCAGCACTCAAAATACAGAAATGAATATACCATAGAGATCAACATGACGAGACGATCAAAATGGTATACAGAAATTGGTGGTACGTTCATCCGATCAAAAGTCGGTAATCGATACCAGAAATGCTGCTATTTTCCGAGAATTAAGATGAACGGTGCAATAGAAGTCCGAATTTTGAAAAACAAAAGATGACGCCTCACTCAGAAGAGGATTTAGAATTTTACTGTAGAAAAATATTCAGGTTTGAAAAAGATATTTTTATTAACAATTATTATTAACAGACTTAACTGAAATAGAATTACATAATAAAATAACTTCAATATAATCTGATGAAAATTTACCGGTTGCTATGTTAAAATGGACGTATTTCAAATATAATTTTTTTTTCAAAATATTGTTATTTAAATTTCACAAAATTTCAATTAATTTAATAAATAAAACCTTTAGAATTTACGGGTTGTTACATTATACCCCTATTTCGAACGAAATGAAACTTGTCTGGAGGCCTAATTCGATCATATGCAAAAGATAGCCTTTTAAACTCAATTATTATCTAGATTTCCGAAATTAATTTCTACGCGTTTCGATCTTGCACGACCAAACGATACGTCTGACTGCCATGAAATTCGACAGCATAAAATAATTCACTATCACATATTCAATGGAACTGGTTTCATTGAAATTCGAGACAATGCCCCAAAAGGCTAATTTCACAGATTAAATATCATTTTATATTTAATTATCGATATTTATCTGACCTATTCATATTTGTAAATAAATTTACAAATTGAATTTACCAATATTATTTATTATTTAAAAGGAGTTCAATGAAATTATTAAATCCATTTAATTAACATATAATTAACAATTCAAATATTTAAACATTCCCTATATTTGAATTATAAGTTATTAAATTCCAAAATCAAGTTATTTAAATATTTACAATTAATTAAACATTTAAAATCAAATGACCAAAATTTTGGGTTGTTATATTCTCCCCCTTAAATGAATTTCGTCCCTGAAATTTCTAAGGAAGAAATTATTTCCGGGCCCTTAATTTTTAAAATTATTAATTAAAATGAGTTGTTAAACTTATTAACTTTTCGAAACCAATTAGCTGGAATAGATTCTAAAATTTCCAAGACTTTGAAATTCACCAACCTATGCCAACTAATTCCTTTCCATTAATTCATTCCAAGTTATAAATAAAAAATCAAATTTTAGTTAACAATTTTTTTTTCCAAATTCCTCAAAATATTTCTAACTCTTAAATTTACGGAAAATTTTGCCAGTATCTCCTTTGCGCAGCTCGATCGTAACAACTACAAATTACCTCTATGGACTCTAAACCAACCCAAGAAAACAGAAGCCAAGTGGCCTCCCATTTCTAGGGCATAAAATCATCAACAAATTCAAATTTTCTTGATTTATTACGTGCCTTTTTACGTTCGATTTTTATTTTAGCAAGTAATTTATTATCTCTGTGCAAATGCAGGTGTACAAGAAGTCAACTGGAAATCTCTTGCTTCCCTGTACTTACATAATCTAAAAGAGAATCAGGTTATCAAAAGCAATATGATGTAACTCTACATGCAAAAACTAGTATGATATAAATCTACATGCAACTAACAACCATATCTCAATCATATGCAACAAAATATAAAGAATATTCTGTAATAGATGTTATGCATCCAAAATTTCAAATGATAAATTTAGATCTAAATACCCAGTTTTTTCAATTCAAAAATTTATTTTCAAATTTCTGAGACGAGAAAAAATCAAAGATCAAAATTTAAGATGACATGGAGGGGATTCCTCTTAATAATTTATGGTGAAACTCTAAAATCAAAACAACATGGAGAGTCCAGTGGTATTCCTGTTCCTCCAAAAACATCAACTAGAGTGAACAAATATCATTCCTTTTCCAATATGTTTAGAAATCTACTTTTTCCAAAATCACCGGGATTTAGGTCCTAATAACAACAATTCATAATCCTTTGTCTATAAATTTAAACTTTATAACCAATGGCCTAATAACAACAAATCAAAAACCTTAGTTTATAAATTTTAACTTTATAAACTATGGTATATAAGATCACAAAATCAGTTAACCAATATTCATTCCAGTCAAGCAATCAAATTCCGTCAAATCAAATCAAATTGCATATAGGAATAGGCCAACATTATCAGTCAATCAGCCAAATTCCATAAGGGAAATCCTATCACTTAACATTGTTTTAAAATGTCAAATGACTAATAAACAAACCTCAATTTAGGTTCAAAACTTTCTTGATTGTCCAAAAATATAGATAATTATCTAAGCGTATCATTTTGCTTATTAGCCTTTGGTTATTGCTTATAAGACTATCTAAACTCACTCGGACAAAATCGAAAGTTACATTCTAAATTCATTAGTTTCTAAACTACACGAATTTTTTTGAACACTTAAATTTTAACATAGTATTTTATTCAATATTAAAATTATTAATGAATTATTTCAAAAAATTTCACCCAAAATTTTAAAATATTTTATAAAGTCATTTCCTTATAAAACATCAAATAATAACTTATTTCCACTTTATTTACTTGTATAATACTCCTCTATATCCTAAGAGTACATACAAATTCTTACTTTCTCAAAGATCTAGGTGGGGATTAAATCAAATTATGATTTCTTAAAATTGAGTCAACCTATTAAACCCTTTTAACTTAGAGTATTAAAATGAATAATATTATGGGTTGACCCAATCAACAAGTAGTTTACGCTACTTAGATGTTTTAAACAAAAGTTATGGTTTTAATAAAACAATGTTTATCAAAACTTTCTTATCTAATTAAACTCATTTTAAACCTTTGTTAAATTATCCCATATCTTATCTAAGGGAAAAATCCCATTTATCAAAACAATCTCTTATCATAAATACATTTTGTTTTGGAAAACAATTCCCTTTAAGGGAACCTAAAATAAAATACCCAGTTTTTAATTTCAAAAACTCATCTTCAAAAGCATTCTACATATATATATGTGTATATATATACATATATTTATATATAATAACTTCAAATGATTTATTTATTAAAACTCACTTTGGATTCATTCGGTTTTTGAACTCATTTCGATCGCACAATGATAAAAAGAATAATTTGCTAAGTATTCCACAAGTTCGCCTAAGCAAACATCTGATCGCCACTTAAAAGATTATTCAGATTACCACAAAACTAATCGAAACGATTTCCTCCAAATTATCCCAAAGAAAATGCATTCCATTTAAAATTCTACTTCCCAAAATATTTTTATTTTCAATTACTTCCAAAAGTACTACTATTTCATTTCTCAAAATTCTTTGGAAATTATTTTCAAAAATTCCAAGATTTAGATTGAAAAATCCTTTTTTTAAAACACGTTTTATAAACTTTCCTTTATACAAAAATCATTTCATATTATAATAATCCTTCTTTATTATTATAGAATTATCTCGAATATTTATTCTCCAAATATCTTATCCCACTATGTGGATTATATTAACAACTTTTTTATTAAAGTTCAATCCTTAACCCACCATTATTAAATGGTGAATTTTCAACTTAACATTTTTTTTAAACACCTTATAATCAAATTGTGAAGATTAATTCACAAAAGGGTTCTTTTTAAATCAAAGCGATAAATGCTCTTGAATAAATCGAGAACAATTTTAACAACTAACAAACATCAGTCAATGCTTCTTATTCAAATTAAGCATAATTGAACAAACAATAGGATAATAAATAAATATTATCACATTTAAACAAATGCATTCTATAACTATATAATGTTTTGAAAATTATTCCTTTATATATATATAAAATATAATCCTAGGCAAAATATTTACTTGCCAAAATTTTTAGAAATTCAATACCATGTATGTTAGTCTTGGTCGAGTGTTTAGAAATCCCTATCGATACCGTGGCGTCCCACATCTCGACCAGAATTCATAAAAACTAAATAGACCAATTAACATAATATGTTTTTATAACATTAACAAATACGCTCTTGTATATATAATACTCTCAAACTCATTCTAAGGTGTCGCTTACTCTATCTCTAATGAGCCAGACCCTACCAAAGCCAGGGTTCTCGCTTAGCCATGCGCTCTGATACCAAATTGTAATTACCCGCCTTTTTATCCATCAAAAGTCGACATTAACACTACCACCGTGTTCAAATGTCGTGCATCCAATTGACAGAAGGGCTGTCGTGCATCCAATCGACAGAAGGGCAGATTGTTACAGTAAATAAAAAGAAAAAGAACGAAGAACAAAGAACATCAGAATCCAACAGTGGAATCGACAATATATAATATAACAAGGACAGTAGAAACTGTCACTCCAAAATATAGAGTATATCAGAGTTAAAAATAAACCTTATCAACTGGACAGTTATAAACTCCCGACCATACAAATTCTGATAGAGATACTATATAATACAGCAGAAAATAAAACACTACAATAGGTGAATCTTCAGCTCCCCTTCAAGCTCTCCATTACATCAAAGATATCCTAAGAAAATACTCGATCTGACCCGAGCGTTATAATAAAATAACATCCGGATCAGTCGAGAAATACCAGCATGAGATAACTCAAATAATGGGGAAACATATAAAAGTTCGGTGAGACCACGCCGCTGACGCGGAATGGGTTTTTACCTCACAAGAATAACATCCATACAGGAAAGAGTACAGATAAACAACAGGAAATGAATCCAAATAAGAATGGGCATAAGTAGTATTAAAAATCTAGACTTGGAAGAATGAAAATAATCCGAGAAAAATCCAAACTAGATAGAATGGATAAAACAAGATAACTGTCCAAACTTGATAAAATGAACAAAACAAGATAACTATCCAAACTTGATAGAATGGACAAAACTATAATTAAACATCGTGAAGAGTGGTTGACTCTTCCCGTTGCAATTACAGAAAAAAAATTCGAAGGTTCAAATCAAATAAGTAAAGAAAAATTTCCAATAAATGACTAGGAGAGTACGGCCCCCCTTTAGGTATACCTTTAGTAATATACTTTTGAGAAGGTCGTATACTCGGTGACCTCCTCGGGAAAAGTACCAGCTGTACCTCGCTAATCCTTCTTGAAAATTCAATTATTTCACATCTAAATGCACAACCGAATCCAACCTAAATGAGATGTGAAATACCTTTTTGATGGGAGCAACCCCACATAGCTGAATGCCTATAAACTCTTTGGATTTAATCATTTCCGATAAAGGATAATGTAACGACCCGTATTTTACTGATCGAAACATCGTAAAACAGTTGACATTTGGTCGCATTGTTGGTAAGTCGTCTAGAGTCTTAAGTCCTAGGTCGTATAAAGGTTTGGAGCGACTTAAGGAAAGTTGGTGACTTAAGAGATTTGGCGAGTTAACGACCTAAGGGGTAGGTCGGCGACGACCTAAGGAAGCTGGGGTAGCAGTGAGCGACCTAAAGAGGTTAAGTCGTAGACGACTTGGGAGTAGATCGTATGATAAGTTAGGTCGTATAGGAGATAGGTCGGGTAGTGGTTTAGGTCGTGGAATAGGTTAGGTCGAGTGAGCGACCTAGGAGATTGCAGCGACCTAAGAAAGCTAGTGAGTAGCGACCTATAGGAGATAGCGACCTAAGGAATGAAGCAGCAGGAAGTTTGCGACCTAGTGGTAAGCGACCTAGTGGTTAGCGAGTTAGAATAGTTAGGTCGTAGACGACTTAAGGAGTTAAGTCGTAAGTTTCTGTGTTGAGTTAGGTCGTAGACGACATAAGTTAGTTAGGTCGCATATGTATTATGTCGCAGGTGTGTTAGGTCGTAAGTCGCGTAGTTGTTAAATCGTAGGTCGAAAGTGTTAACTCGGCATGTGTTAAGTCGCGCATGAGTTAGGTCGCGTCTGCGTTAGGTCGGAGACCCTGTTAAGTCGCGCATATAAGTTAAGTCGTAAGTCGTAGATAGGTGGGTCTGGTAGGTCATGAGTGCGCATGGGCTTAGGTCGTTAGATCGTAGGATGTGGAGTTTCGATAGGTCGTAGGTCGCAGGATCTCTTTAGGTCATGGACGACCTAAAAGTGGACGACCTAGGGATATTTCAGCCTATAAATATGGGAGTTTTTCTTCATTTTTGGGATCCGGATTTCGAAGCGACAAAGTGCTGCCATTTTGAGAGCTCGACTTCTACACTTCTTCACTTCTTTTCTCCACTCTAATCTAGTGATTCCTTCCATCCATATTGAAGATCAAATCGAAGATCCAAGAGCTTAGATTGAAGATCTTCATCCTTCGAAGAGAGATTTCATCGTTTGAAGCGGATTTGTGATAGATCAAGTTAGATCCTTCACTGTCCAGATCTGAAGTGGGTTTCTTTTGAGGTGTTTAGGTGATTTGGTGAGTGGTGATTATCTCTCACACGGATCCAAAGGAGTATATCGGATCGTTGGCTTGATTTGATGTTAAAAATAGTGATTTCCATGCATTTTCCTAATACTAAGTATAGATCCATATAGATTCATTGTTCATAATGATTTGGCATCCATTTTACTACATGTTAACCTATACAAGTTCATTCATCAAGATTATAGAGATATTGCTCATGTTTTCATGCTTGTTAGACTTTTGACTCTTTAATTACGAAATTGCCATTAGTGTTATAATTGCCTATTTAGATCATATTTGAATGCTTGATTACTTGGATTAATGTTTGACTTGATTGATTGCTATGAATTAGATGATTGATGATTTGATTTAGACCGAAGATGATTCAAAAGCTAAGGGAAAGGCTCTTGAATTGGAAAAGCTGCTTGTGGCATATGTAGCAGATGATGAAGCTCATATGGATAGATTTGATGATGATGTTGAGATGAAGCTTTGCTATAATGATGATGAGGCGAAGCATGATATGAAATAGTCTTGGTCTAATCCAGACGGGATCATTCCAAGCAGATTGATAACTCGGTGAAATGGTTCGAGTTTGAGGATAATGGTTTGCTCGAGAGGCGCTTGAGCTAGTATGGAAATAGTCGTCGAGGAGGATGACTAGAAGGCTGAGATCTCATCGTTGTTGAAGGTTCTAGCATGCTCAAAGCAAGAGTACGTTGGGCAGATTCGATAGTCCCTGAAGGCTACTGATTGGTAGTCAAGTACTCTGGGCAGATTTGATAGTCCTAGGCACGGGTCACGATGACGTGCGGAGTTATGTCTAGAACCGGGGTTTCCATTAGCCCTTGACGGACGGATGAAAGAATGAGCCGGTCATTCAATTAACGATGATATCGAAGCAATGATAACAGTGATAGACAGAGTCATGGATGTTTGGTTGTATCATCATTCGGTCTCAAGAGCAGTGTTTTCTGGGTGCTTTTCTGATCTTGGTTTAGGCCTTGGGGGTTTGTGCTTGGAAAACATTGCCCTTGACTTGAGTGATAATTGCTTTACTTTAAATTGTATGCTCTGCTATGTTTGCTTCTGCTTAGTGTGTGTCTGGGGGCTATCACTGTAGAAAGAGGTGGAGTGGGAGGGTTTTATTCCTATTCCTTTTACTTTATGCTCTTTTGGTATGTTGTTAGTTAATTTACCGCTCACTAAGACTGTTGTCTGACTCAAGGCTTTATGTTTTAACTCTTATTGCCTTGGGCTGTTCGTCCATTTTGGGACGGGCAGACTAGGTAGCAGGTGACAGGTGCTGTTCTTGCTTCCCACGATGTTGATATCGAAGACGAGTTGGAGGCTTGCATACTATCTTCTTACTATATGTACTGGATGTTCCGCTGCTTTGTATATTCTCTGAGTGTTATGTAGTGAGGCTTGATTTATTGACTATTCAGATGTTTGTATTCAACTATTATGAAGTTTTATTGATGAGATTCTATTCTGTGAAGCTTCATTATATATATATATATTCTATTGTATTTTGTCCTTGCGCTGTGAGTAAGACGATAGATTCTGTTGTTTAAATTTACCCTGGCAATCGTCCATGGTCGCCTGGCACACTTTACAGCGCACTATCTCTAGGTTCGGTGTAGGGGTCATGGGCGGTCGTCACATTTGGTATCAGAGCCTTGGTTAATCGATTTTACCCAACGCTCACTGACGTAACTACGTATGAGAGACGTAATTGTATTTTGATGGATGATTACTATATATAATATAGTAGCTTAGTACAGTTTGAGTCCTTTATGCAGTTGTTTCTCTAGGTGTGCTAATCATTCCTTTTTATAGATATTAAGGATGAGTCGAAGAGGGAGACCAGCTGCTAGGGAAGGCCGTGCTGCTGAGGGGACTGCTGATTATGCAGCTATGTTCGAAGCTATGATGACTTCGATCATGAGAAGGATACCAGTTCCGGGGACACATTTGATGTTGGAGTTCAGGTTCAGGCTCCAAGACCGGTGGATTTTGCTAAGTTGTGTAAAGACTATACTGGTCTTGGAGGAAAGGTTTTCTTTGGAACAGAATCAACCATTGAAGTCCAGAGGTGGATAGATGCTTGTAGAAGGATCTTTGGTGATTTGGGAATTGAGGATGCAACTAAGAGGAAGTTGGCATCAAGACAGCTTCAAGGGAGAGCTTCTGATTGGTGGAACTCTATCACCATTGATACTCCGGGGGAAGAGATTACTTGGGAGCAATTCCAAACCAGATTTGAAGCTAAGTTCATTTCTACAGCTCAGAAGTCTGTTCTATTCAAGAAGTTTGTGGAGCTCAAGCAGGGAGGAAGACCAGTTCTTGAGTATGTTTCTGAGTTTGAAGCCTTGTCCAAGTATGCCCGGTCGTATATTGAATCTTCGTACCAGAAGAATGAGAAGTTTGTGACAGGCTTGGACAGTTATCTTGGGAGGCAGTTGGTGGATCATTTGGATGATCCATTTGAGAAGCTTGTAGAGAAGGCTCTCAGGCATGAGAATCTGTTTCCTAAAGAGGGATCTGTTGTCGCTGTGACCAAGGAGGAGTCTAGACCACAGCAGGGTGGAAACAAGAAGAGGAAGCAGCAGCAACAAAAAGGTAAGGATGGCCAGAAGAAGCCGAAAGGCGAAGTGACCTGCTACAATTGTCAGCAGAAGGGCCATTTCTCCAGGGATTGCAAGAATCCGAAGGTGCCAGTGAAGTGCCACAACTGCGATAAGCTGGGACACTTTAAGAGGAATTGTCCAGAACCGAGGAAGGACAAGCAGATTGTGCAAGCTTATGCTTTGGGAGCTGTTCCATCGTCTTCGAAAGCTCCTACCGCTGAAGAGAAAGGAAATAGTGTAGTGGTTCAAGGTACTCTTTCCATATGTGGTGTTCCAGTTAGAGTTCTATTTGATACTGGGGCGTCGCATTCTTTTGTTTGTAATGAACTTGTAGGCCGGTTGGGTTTAGAACCGGATATTGTTGATAGGCCATTGGTTGTGACTAATCCAGTTGGGGGTTCGTCTTGTTTGTGTATGCTATGCCATGGTCTGATTGTATTGAGTCATGGTTGCTCTTTTGTTTGTGATTGTTTTGTTCTGAACTTTGCGGGGTTCGGAATTATTTTGGGTATGGACTGGCTTAGGAAGTATGCGGCAAAGGTTGATTGTGAAAGGTTGGAGGTGACAGTCGAGAATGTGGAGGGGCGAAAGATTGTGATACGATGTAAGCATGAAGAAGGCGTCTTCATGAGCTTCATGTATTCGCTGGTTGTTCCACGGGATGGACTGCCATCTGTGCCAATCGCTAATGGATTTGAGGATGTCTTTGACGAGGTCAAAGGGTTACCACCGCATAGAGAGATTGAGTTTCGTATAGATCTAGTTGAAGGAGCCAGACCTGTTGTGATGCCTCTTAGGCGGATGGCGCCTAGGGAACAACAGGAGTTGAGGGTGCAGGTTGATGACCTTTTACAGAAAGGATTCATTCGGCGTAGTGTGTCCGAATGGGGTGCACCAGTTGTGTTCGCAACCAAAGCGGATGGATCGTTGAGGTTGTGCGTGGATTATCGTGAGCTGATTAAGGTAACTAAAAAGAACAAGTATCCATTGCCGAGAATAGATGACTTGTTTGATCAGCTTCACGAAGCTAAGGTGTTTTCTCAGATGGATTTGGCAACGGGATTTCACCAGTTGAGATTGGCTAAGGATAGTGTGCCGAAGACTGCTTTTAGGACACCATCCGGTTTCTTTGAGTGGCTGGTAATGCCGTTTGGATTAACTAATGCGCCAGCATATTTTGTGGATCTTATGAATAGAGTGTTCAGAGATCAGTTGAGCAAGTTCGTACTTGTGTTCGTGGATGATATTCTGATTTATTCCAGAACTGAGGAAGAGCACGAGACGCACTTGTGTATTGTTTTGGAAATCTTACGAAAACATCAGCTGAAGGCTAAGTTTTCGAAGTGTCACTTCTGGAAGAGTGAAGTGAGGTTCTTAGGCCATGTTATCTCTAGAAATGGAATATCGGTTGATCCCGCTAAGGTGGCAGCAATCCAAGATTGGGTTAGACCTAAGAATGCATCGGATGTGAGAAGTTTTCTTGGATCAGCAGGATATTATCGTCGATTTATCAAAAACTTCTCCAAGATAGCTACACCGTTAATAGGATTGACGAAGAAGAACCAAGTGTTCAGATGGGATGCTAAGTGTGAGCAAGCTTTCGGAATCCTGAAAGAGAGATTGACAAGTGCTCCTGTTTTGACTATTCCGAGTGGGAATGATGAGATGGTGGTTTACACCGACGCATGTAGTACTGGACTTGGAGCAGTGCTGATGCAGAGGGATAAATTTGTTGCGTATGCAAGTCGACAACTGAAGCCGCATGAAAGGAATTACCCGACTCATGATTTGGAGTTAGCGGCGATTGTTTTTGCTCTGAAGATGTGGAGACATTATCTATTGGGAGTTCGATTCGAGTTGTTTACAGATCATAAGTCGTTGAAGTATCTTTTCTCCCAAAAAGATTTGAATCTTCGGCAGCAACGGTGGCTAGAGTTTTTGGCATCATATGATTTTGGTATAGCCTATACTCCAGGAAAAGGTAACGCAGTAGCAGATGCGTTAAGTCGAAGACATGCAGGATTGGGAGCCATGTTTTCAGAATGGAAGAGTCTCGAGTATTTAGCTGGATTTGACTTCAGGCCCAGATGTGAATTGGAACCTGAGATGTTGGCAAACTTATCGATAAGACCGACTCTTGTGGAAAGGATTGGAGAGAGCCAAAAGCGAGACGGTAAGCTTGTCAAGATTATCCGTGATTTGGAATCTGGATTGGAACCAGAAAAGGATAAAGGATTCGAGGTCGATCGAAAGGGTTGGCTTCGGAAGCAAGGACGACTAGTTGTTCCCGATATAGATGAATTGAGGAATGAAGTTCTGAAGGAAAGTCATCACTCGAAGCTGACAATTCATCCAGGTGGAAATAAGATGTACCGAGATATGAAGAGAACCTATTACTAGGAAGGTATGAAGAAGGATGTTGGAAATTTTATTTCCAAGTGCATGAACTGCCAGTTAGTAAAAGCCGAACAGAAGAAGCCAAGTGGATTGCTTCAGCCATTAGAAGTTCCTACGTGGAAGTGGGAGCAAGTATCGATGGATTTTATTGATGGGTTACCTAGAACAAGAGCGGGAAATGAAGGGATTTGGGTCATCATAGATCGTCTGACTAAGAGTGCCTGATTCATTCCTGTTCGATCGACTAGGACTGCATCAAAGTTGGCTGAGTTGTATGTTAAGTGGATAGTTCGATTCCATGGTATTCCGAAGAGTATAGTGAGCGATCGAGACCCGTTGTTCACTAGTGGATTTTGGAAGAGCTTTCAGGAAGTTTTGGGAACCGAGTTATGTTTGAGTACAGCTTAGCACCCTCAAACAGATGGTCAGACCGAGAGAGTCAACCGAGTTTTGGAAGACCTCCTCAGATCTTGTGTTTTAGATTTTGGAGGATCATGGGAAGATCACCTTCATTTGGCGGAATTTTCATATAACAACAGTTACCAGTCAAGCATTGGTATGGCACCGTATGAGGCATTGTATGGAAGTCCGTGTAACTCTCTGACATGTTGGTTAGAGACAGGAGAAAAGCTGATACTTGGGCCAGAGATGATTCGACAGACTTCAGATTGTATAGAGATCATTCGGCAACGAATGAAGGCAGCCCAAGACCGTCAGAAAAGTTATGCCGATAAGCGTCGTAAGGATTTAGAATTCGACGTAGGTGATATGGTTTTTGTGAAGATTTATCCACTGAAGAATGTTATTCGATTCGGGAAGAAAGGAAAGTTGACTCCGAGATTTGTTGGACCATTCCCGATCATTGAGCGAATTGGAAAGCTCGCCTACAGATTGGAGTTACCAGAGAAGATATCGGGTGTGCACAATGTTTTTCATGTATCGTATCTACGGAAGTATGTGCACGACTCGAATACAGTGGTTTCTGCCGATAGCTATGAAGATTTCGAAGTTGATCCAGTCGATAGGAGACCTCGTAAGCCGCTTCGTGTTGTGGAAACCGACACGAAACAGCTTAGGAGGAAGATAGTTAAGTTGCTCAAGATACAATGGAGTGATGATGATAACGACTGTACATGGGAGGTGGAAGAGAGGATGAAAGCAGCTCATCCTGAACTCTTCAAGGTATGGCCCTAAGGTGTCGTGTCATCTAACGACATTGTAACTTGTTCTAAGTTTTAGAATTCTGCAAGCTAAGCTAGAATTGGATGCATGGTTTGTTGATTGCTATGGATGGTAGGCATGCAGAATAGTCTTTGATTGCTCTTGTTTGTTTGGAATTTTGAGGGCGAAATTCCTAAGGGGGAGAGAATGTAACGACCTGTATTTTACGGATCGAAACATCGTAAAACAGTTGACATTTGGTCGCATTGTTGGTAAGTCGTCTAGAGTCTTAAGTCCTAGGTCGTATGAAGGTTTGGAGCGACTTAAGGAAAGTTGGCGACTTAAGAGATTTGGCGAGTTAACGACCTAAGGGGTAGGTCGGCGATGACCTAAGGAAGCTGGGGTAGCAGTGAGCGACCTAAGGAGGTTAAGTCGTAGACGACTTGGGAGTAGGTCGTATGATAAGTTAGGTCGTATAGGAGATAGGTCGGGTAGTGGTTTAGGTCGTGGAATAGGTTAGGTCGAGTGAGCGACCTAGGAGATTACAGCGACCTAAGAAAGCTAGTGAGTAGCGACATATAGGAGATAGCGACCTAAGGAATGAAGCAGCAGGAAGTTTGCGACCTAGTGGTAAGCGACCTAGTGGTCAGTGAGTTAGAGTAGTTAGGTCGTAGACGACTTAAGGAGTCAAGTCGTAAGTTTCTGTGTTGAGTTAGGTCGTAGACGACATAAGTTAGTTAGGTCGCATATGTATTATGTCGTAGGTGTGTTAGGTCGTAAGTCGCGTAGTTGTTAAGTCGTAGGTCGAAAGTGTTAACTCGGCATGTGTTAAGTCGCGCATGAGTTAGGTCGCGCCTGCGTTAGGTCGGAGACCCTGTTAAGTCGCGCATATAAGTTAAGTCGTAAGTCGTAGACAGGTAGGTCTGGTAGGTCGTGAGTGCGCATGGGCTTAGGTTGTTAGATCGTAGGATGTGGAGTTTCGATAGGTCGTAGGTCGCAGGATCTCTTTAGGTCGTGGACAACCTAAAAGTGGACGACCTAGAGATATTTCAGCCTATAAATATGGGAGTTTTTCTTCATTTTTGGGATTCGAATTTCAAAGCGACGAAGTGCTGCCATTTTGAGAGCTCGACTTCTATACTTCTTCACTTCTTTTCTCCACTCTAATCTAATGATTCCTTCCATCCATATTGAAGATCAAATCGAAGATCCAAGAGCTTAGATTGAAGATCTTCATCCTTCGAAGAGAGATTTCATCGTTTGAAGCGGATTTGTGATAGATCAAGTTAGATCCTTCACTGTCCAGATCTGAAGTGGGTTTCTTTTGAGGTGTTTAGGTGATTTGGTGAGTGGTGATTATCTCTCACACGGATCCAAAGGAGTATATCGGATCGTTGGCTTGATTTGATGTTAAAAATAGTGATTTCCATGCATTTTACTAATCCTAAGTATAGATCCATTTAGATTCATTGTTCATAATGATTTGGCATCCATTTTACTACATGTTAACCTATACAAGTTCATTCATCAAGATTATAGAGATATTGCTCATGTTTTCATGCTTGTTAGACTTTTGACTCTTTAATTACGAAATTGCCATTATTGTTATAATTGCCTATTTAGATCATATTTGAATGCTTGATTACTTGGATTAATGTTTGACTTGATTGATTGCTATGAATTAGATGATTGATGATTTGATTTAGACCGAAGGTGATTCAAAAGCTAAGGGAAAGGCTCTTGAATTTGAAAAGCTGCTTGTGGCATATGTAGCGGATGATGAAGCTCATATGGATAGATTTGATGATGATGTTGAGATGAAGCTTTGCTATAATGATGATGAGGCGAAGCATGATATGAGATAGTCTTGGTCTAATCCAGACGGGATCATTCTAAGCAGATTGATAACTCGGTGAAATGGTTCGAGTTTGAGGATAATGGTTTGCTCGAGAGGCGCTTGAGCTAGTATGGAAATAGTCGTCGAGGAGGATGACTAGAAGGCTGAGATCTCATCGTTGTTGAAGGTTCTAGCATGCTCAAAGAAAGAGTACGTTGGGCAGATTCGATAGTCCCTGAAGGCTACTGATTGGTAGTCAAGTACTCTGGGCAGATTCGATAGTCCTAGGCACGGGTCACGATGACGTGCGAAGTTATGTCTAGAACTGGGGTTTCCATTAGCCCTTGATGGACGGATGAAAGAATGAGCCGGTCATTCAATTAACGATGATATCGAAGTAATGATAACAGTGATAGCCAGAGTCATGGATGTTTGGTTGTATCGTCATTCGGTCTCAAGAGCAGTGTTTTCTGGGTGCTTATCTGATCTTGGTTTAGGCCATGGGGGTTTGTGCTTGGAAAACATTGCCCTTGACTCGAGTGATAATTGCTTTACTTTAAATTGTATGCTCTGCTATGTTTGCTTCTGCTTAGTGTGTGTCTGGGGGCTATCACTATAGAAAGAGGTGGAGTGGGAGGGTTTTATTCCTATTCCTTTTCCTTTATGCTCTTTTGGTACGTTGTTAGTTAATTTACCACTCACTAAGACTGTTGTCTGACTTAAGGCTTTATGTTTTAACTCTTATTGCCTTGGGCTGTTCGTCCATTTTGGGACGGGCAGACTAGGTAGCAGGTGATAGGTTCTGTTCTTGCTTCCCACGATGCTGATATCGAAGACGAGCTGGAGGCTTGCATACTATCTTCTTACTATATGTACTGGATGTTCCGCTGCTTTGTATATTCTCTGAGTGTTATGTAGTGAGGCTTGATGTATTGACTATTCAGATGTTTGTATTCAACTATTATGAAGTTTTATTGATGAGATTCTATTCTGTGAAGCTTCACTATATATATATATATATATATATATATATATTCTATTGTATTTTGTCCTTGCGCTGTGAGTAATACGATAGATTCTGTTGTTTAAATTTACCCTGGCAATCGTCCATGGTCGCCTGGCACACTTTACAGCGCACTATCTCTAGGTTCGGTGCAGGGGTCATGGGCGGTCGTCACAAATAACAAGGCTCAAAGAGTAGTAAATCGTTTTTAAGGTGATGATACACCATGAAGAAAGCTGAATCCAATAATTAATAATCAACTATCGGGGATAATTAAAATGATCGTATATGGAAATTAAATAACTTATATTTACCAATACTTGTTGTTTCCGAACAAGTGCTATCTCTCGGTTGAAAATGAAGCCAGACAAGTTGAGATAGTGTTACCTCTAGGCATCGCCTTGATGACATTTTTAACATTCGATAAAGACATGAGTCCAAGCCTCAACGTTTAGCTTTAAAAGTATGACTAAATCCTTTCCATATAAGCGATATCGATTACGGAACTATTTTTCAATAACCAAAATCGAACTTTACTTTTAAAAACTGAACTTGTGCTTGATTTCCATATTTCAGTGTTGGTAAAACATTTTAGAAATACTCTTTTCAATCGATCGTTTACAAGATAAAATTTATAATACTGTGTATTAAAACAAGGGTCAAAAAACAATTATAGTTAAAACATTGTTTACTGTAAACCCAAAAACAATTTACACTTAGCTTTATAAATAAATAATTCCTTCTAAAGGATTTTCTCATTTATAAATTTAAAACAATGTTTATTATCCCAAAAGATAATAAAACAATTTAAATACCTTTATAAATTTTAAAACAATATTAATTATCCCGAAAGATAACTAATCAGATTTATAATCTAATTTAAGTAAACAAATCCATTATCTTTTATAAAATAGATAATTATTTCCAAACACTTTTATATTATCAGTAAATTAACTTTTAAACCTTTATTACTTTAAAAACACTTTTATAATATTAGTTAGTTTACTTAATCACTTTTTATTAATTCAATTAATTAACTTTAAAATACCATTAATTAAAAAGATTATTCAATTTAAATAATCATTAGTTAACATGAATAATTCATCTTAAACATCATTAATTAAAATGATAAATAAATTTTAAATACCATTAATTAAAACAATTAATTAAGTTCAAATAATCATAAATTAATTGGATTAATTAAATTTCAAAATCATTTGTTAAATGATTAATTTAAACATCATTTTTTTTATATTATTTATTTAACTATCAAACATCATTAGTTAAAATGATTTAAATAAATTCCAAATATCAATAGTTAAAACAATTAGTTAAGTTTAAAACAATCATTAATTAAATGATTAATTAAATTCAAATATCATTATTTAAAATGATTAATTCCTTTTAAATATCATTAATAAATTGATTATTAATTTCAGTTATCCTTAATTAAAATAATTAATTAAACTTAAGTAATTATTAGTTAAAATGATTAATTAAATCCAGTCTCACTTATATCAGAAGATAAGGCAATTTTAAAAACCATTAATTAAATTGGTTAATTAATTTCAAAATCATTAGTTAAAATTATTAATTAATTTAATTTGTCATCGATCAAAATGATTAATGAATTCTAACATTCTGTTTAGTGAAATCACAAGCTCAAGTTCAAAAACATATGATAGGGTTTTGGGGATGAAATTTAATAAATGATGATATAGCGAAATCGCTATAACGACACTTAACAAATAAAATGGAATTTTTAGGATTTTATTTCAATTACTATCAACATAACAACATAGGGATGTAAATAATAATTATTGATGAGAAACCCCTAAAGGGTCTCTCTACAGATTTTCCCTACAAAACAATGGTTATGGATAATATATATAAGCATATGGGTTCGTAATGATCAAATTAATATGTCATCCATTTTCCATACGAAAATTCAACCAAACAAGCAATAAAACAATTTAACTAATATCCAAGCAATCAATAAATGTCTATAACATCATAAATATGATATAATAAAATTTAATATGAGTTAAACTCACATTGATTTTCGTTTTCGTCGAAACGTTCCGATTTTGGACTAAAACCGAATGACCGTTCGATTTTAGCATAAATTCCAACAAACTCCAAATTAAACCAAACCAACTCCATAACATAGACGTTGCCCTTACGAACTCAACGCGACTGACCGTGTTCAATTTGGACCTAGCAAGGACAAGTTATTGGGTTTATAAGATTTAAAAAGTAAATAATATAATTAATATTAATTACATCATTAACTTTATAATTAACTTAACTAATTCTCGTTCGTTGTCAACCCAGGTCACAGATAATAACTACATGATGTCGAGCTTCAAAAGATCTCCGCCGCCGCCGTGCCTTAACCGCCGCCGCAACGCTACAGGGCATATCCCTGATCATCCCGTGTCCATCGACACCCTCGCTTTCCTCTAATGTTGCTGCCATCACCGCCGTTGAACCCAATAAGTCAAATGTCAACGAACACGATTATCGGCCACCAATGACCATCACGTGCCAATCTCGCCATTCATCTGCTTCGCCTCCCCAAGCCGAAGAATTCCTTAGCTGATCACCATGCCTGAATCGAAGTCGATCGTCCCCGATGAAGCTTGGCCGTTGGATGCAGGCTAGGGTTTGAATTTGAAAGAAAAAACGAACCAACTCAAATTCTCTATTAATCCACGAATTAAAAGGAGGGAGAGGGTATAGTCTGAATAGTAGATGGTATGGGCTAGGCATTGGGTTGGTATGGGCTGATTAAAGAAATTGCTATATTAACATATATTATTTTATTTCAAAATCGAGTATTAACGTAAAAAAATCTCGAATTCTTATCGAGATGTGTCTCCTAGCATTCTATATGTTATATCCCTATTCCGAACGTAATGGAACTAGTCTCGAGGCCTAATTCGATCATATGCAGAAGATAGCTTTTTAAACTAAATTATTATATAGATTTTCGAAATTAATTTCTACGCGTTTCGATCTCGCACGACAAGACGATACATCTGACTGCCATGAAATTCGATGGCATATAATAATTCGCTATCACGGATCCAACGAAATTGGTTTCGTTGAAATTTGAGACAATGCCCCAAAAGGCTAATTTCACATATTTAAATATCGTTATATATTTCATTATCAATATTTATCCGATCTATTCATATTTGTTAATAAATTTACAAATTGAATTTACCAATATTATTTATTAATTAAAAGGAGTTAAATGAAATTATTAATCCATTTAATTAACATTTAATTCATAATTCAAATATTTAAACATTCCCTATATTTGAATTATAAGTTATTAAATTCCAAAACCCAATTGTTTAAATAGTTAAAATTAATTAAACATTTAAAATCAAATTGCCAAAATTTTGGGTTGTTGCACAGATTGATTACAAGAATAGAAAAATCATTTATTTAAGTAAGTTATTTATTACTCTGGTGTATAAACAACAAATTTATAAACATGTTTAAAGGACCAAAGGAAACAATTGTTCTGTTTTTCATCCATTTTAGATGTTTGTTTTGAAATTTAACTTTGTAATTAATTACAATTAATGTAATTGAAATATTTTAACTAAAAAGAAATAAAACATTGATTGCAATTAATAGATTTAATAAAAGAAACGCACGTTTTGTGTTAAGCGGAAAGGGCATTTTAATGGAAATAAAAGATCATTTTGTGAAAACCAAATTTAATGTTTTCATTTTAAGGTAAGTATAATTTTATTTATCGTGAGTTGCTAAAAATTTAATGGGTACAAATTTGAGTATTATTTGAGTTAATAAAATTAAATTGGTTCAAAAGAATAAGTTTCAAAAATTGAATTTCAAAAGGTTGTGCGATGTACATAGTCCCTTCATTTCTTTTGTTATTAATTGTTGCTTGTACGTTTTGAAATAGGTACCTCATTATTAATACTTGACACATTCATTTTTAAACATTTAATACCTGAGTCTAAACTTTTAGGTTGTATCTAATTCTTGCCACCTTATTTTCAGTTGTACAAAATTTCACTTTCCTTTGGTTTGCAAACTTTCCCATTTCTACCTACATTTGCTTATGCACTATTAATGCCTGAAGCTTTCAAAACAAAATGTGACATTTATTATTGTCCCGCAACCTTCATTTCCTTATTATTAAGTAACCTGCCACTTTATTTCTTCATTTGCGTTTTGCTTCTCCGACACCTCATATTCATTCAGTTCAAATTGTTCTTTGCTGAAGCTATATTCTCATCATCAAATTGTTCACGTTTTTAAACTTGTTCCTTCATTTTTATTTTCTTTCAACACCTCATTTTCTATGTTCAGATCTCCAATTCAAATCTTCCTTTCCCCGAATCATTTTAACGTGAGCAAATTCAAAAGCTCTCATTTTTGCAAATTCAAAAACTTTTTTTTTATGAAACACGAATTTCATATTTCGTTTTTCTTATAGGTCCTGCCCTCAAATTAGTTTGTTCTTCAATCCTTGCTTGAAGCCTCATCTTGAGAAAAACGTGAGTATTAAACTTTGTTAGTTTTTTATATTAAATGTGTACCAATTATTATTTTAATAATATTTCTTATAACATGAAAATCTTTTGCATACAAACTCCGATTTACGCGCAATTTCTTCCATTGGATTCCTATTAAAATTTTGGAGAACAATAAACTAGTTTGGCTAAGTTTGGAGTATTAAAATTTTGGGCTTCAGTTTTGATTTTAACGAGCTAAAATCAAAGTTGAGTGATTAAACCCACTCACGCAATACTAAAAATTTCTTTTGCATTGTGGTTTGAGAAACTAAATTGACATTTAAACTGAACTAGCAATGCTAGTTGAACACCATAATATGTGATAATTAATAATTTAATGATATATGTTAATTGCTTGATTTGAATATTGATTGCATGTGTATGCTTATAAATTGATTATGGATGATGCGTTGTTATTTGGATGATATTATTAATTTTGTCATATCTCTGTTATCACCCTATATACTATTAAACTGCATAATTTGTCATCGGGGTCATTTGAACATTTAATAACTGGATTAAGAAATAGGTTGAAATGATATACACCTATGGCATCTAAGTATGGGTTGAAATGATATATACTAGTATATTGAAATTTAAATAAAATAATCACTTAGCCATAAGGTAGAAAATTATATACGGTCGCCGAATTTGGTCAAACGAAAAGGTTTTAAATTTTTGAATTTGAATTTGTTAAATGAAATTGTTGTAAAGGATTTAACTTGAATTTATCAATTTTAAACTGTAAAGGTCGATTTTGAAATTTAATGTGAATTTATTGAAATTGAATTATTATAAAGGGTTAAATATTGATAAAGGTCCGCAAATCCGTACCCCTTTGTGTCGACAATATTTCACATCAGCACAACTCAAATTGGATGGATATATGAATCTTTAGGGTAAGAAGAAGAAGAGAGGGAGAAAATAGAACAACAACACAGAATCTCACAATCGTAGCGGAACAAAATATAATATATAACAACGGGTTTTTATACAAAAGAATCTGTAACAGTTTATATGCTTACAATCATCAAAGTACAACAATCAATACATCAAACAAGACAATTATAACTTACCCTCACACAGCGGAATATAAGTCAAGTACGGAAAGTACGTCTGAAAACTCCCCAGCTAGTCTCCTGAGCTCTAAAGCATTTATCCTGAATCTGTAATACTCGGTCTGACCCAAGCATTATAATAAAATAACACCCAAGTCAGTCTTGAAAACTAGCGTGAGAAAACACACTCAATTTTGAATTATTAGAGTTATCAAAAATCCTTTGAAAACAAAGGCATCTCATAAGACCGCGTCACAAATAAACATGACGGGTTTTTACCTTACGATAACCAAAACATTTTTTATCAAAATGGTCTGATATTATAATAGTGTCTATAGAAAGTAAATAGAATATAGCTGAAATGCTTGCATCTCACGTTTCAGCATAGTTGGGCACAATCAAAACCGTACGGCGCTTATTGGATAATGGATTCCATCGAATGAATGGGCTACTGGGGTACCGCCCATCATAGTACACCTCTAGAACAATTGTAACGACCTGATATTTTCAACCATTTGCATCCACACATATCGGACTTGAATTGTTCAAAATACTGAATTGTAATTTAAATTTGGCAAATCTTAGAATATACAGTAAATAAATAAATCACAGATCACAGACACAGAGTAATATAATGCAACGGAAGCAAAGAGATAGTAGTTCATGAAGCTACTAGATAAATACATCAGAGTTAAACAAGATACAACAGAAGTCTCAATATGATAATCAAGTACAAAACTGAATACATCACTGGAATCAACTGGATAACTGGAATCAACTGGATACTGAAACTGAAATAGATAGCTGGATCTTCAAGCAAAGCTCCAACTCCGAAGGTGAGTTTTTAAAGCTGTATCACTCAGTTTGACCCGAGCGTAAAGCAAAACACAAAACACCCGAGTCAGGACATACATACTTATACAATGTAAACCAACTCAAGTGAACTGCAATAAGGTACAAGTAACTTAAAGGATACTTGGGACCACCCATCCTCTAAGGATCCGTTAAACTATTTACTATGTAGTAATATTTCGCTATTATAATAATGTCTATAGTAAAATAAACTTACTTTAAAATAGTGTTAAGGGGTTACCCATATAGTCCTTAACACATAATAGTCCCAGTAGTCCATCTAGTATCATAGTCCCCCCTGATCGGGAAGCCACCAGAGGATACTCCACGGACTACGGGAGAAAACCAAACTCGTATAGGGCGCCATAGGGTAGGTGACACGGCAAAACTAGGCAATGCCAGGGTAGATATACCAATTACGCTTCCGGACCGGTGGTAATGCGTAGCAGCTACTACCGCCCACCTCGAACCACAATCCCAAAATCAAAGGGCCCTAATCAATCACAAAGTAATAGAATGGTATCGAAGGAGTGTTTCCGATAAGAGGTGCTACCTACTTAGCCCGTCAACCGCTCCTGCTTTAGCCACCTTATGCCAACTCACGGGAGTCGGGTCCATGTATATACCTCAAAGGAACGCCGCCACCATCCTACTTCATTCTGGAATCTCCACCGCGTACACGGATGTTAAAGTGGTTTTCGGTATCGACAAAGAGTATGCCCATATCCGATCCCAGTCTCTTTAACAACCAAACGTTATTATAACCCATGGATAATTATTTCAAAAATCCTTTACTTCAAAACCAAAACATCATATCCATTTCAAAATCATATAATTTATTTCAAAATAGTATATGCTTTCAAAACCAAAATATTATACCCATTTCAAAACCATATCACAATAGTATCATTTCCATTTCAAAACTCAATTCAATAATATATCATTTCCATTTCAAAACAAATTCAATAATATATTATTTAAATTCCAAAAACCAAATCAATATATCATTTAAATAAAACCCAAATTTCCAAATTGTTGAATATTTCCTTCAATTTATTAAACTTGAAATATTTCTTTAAATCATCTTAAACCAAACCACTTTATAAAGTCATATTCTTAAATCTTCAATTTCCATAAGTTTCAAATTAATATATTTAAAGACAAGTCTTAATTAAATAAAATTTCAATAATTTCATTTCCAAAACCATAGTATTTTCAAAGTTAGAGACCATAATACTTTGAAACCATAATACTTTAGAAATGTTATCATTTGGAAATCATACTACTTCAAATCATAACACTTTGGAAAAGTTATTCTTTGAAATCATAATACTTAGAAAATCATAACACCTTTAAAATAATCTTCATTTAAACCATTTAAATTCAATGTCAAATAATATTCATTTCAAAGTTGTAACATTTCTAAGTTCACTCATTCAATCATAAAATTTCCAAAATATTGTAAATTTCAGCTACAATAGCATTTATAAAGTGTTACAGTAGATATATTACTATTTCAAAAACATTGTCAAATTCAGAAACGGCGGCACTTACAAAGTGCTACAGTAGGTATTTAGTTATTATTTCTAAAAAGTTTATTTTCAGCAACAACAGCACTTACAAAGTGCTGCAGTAGCTTACTAGTATTGCAAAACAGTTTACATTCAGCAACAACAGCACTTACAAAGTACTGCAGTAGCTTTATTTTATTTCAGAATATAGTTAAGTCTCAGAATTAATAGCACTTAGCAAATGCTGTCTTAAACCACAGCATTTCTGAAGTGCTACCAAAACTAATTCCAGATTTATTATATAATTTCAGAAACATTAAAACTTCAATTTTAGCCATTTTAACTTATAAAAATCATATTTCCCGCTTCATAAAATATTCATTTGGATATCATTTATCTTAAGATTAAATAAAATAAAATTTATAACTAAAATATCCAAATTAACTATAATTCATTTATAAGTCAAAATTACACTATTTTACTTAGCTTTTATTTTACAATAACTTTACACTTTATTTTAAAATATCCAGCTCATAAATAAAATATTTCTATCACTAAATTATCTAAAACCTTCATTTGAAAACTAAATTTCCAATTATCAAGTTAAGTCATCTTTAAGTTACATTTTTCCATTTAAAATCATAATCATTTATTTTTACAAAACATAACCATAAATAAAATATTTTATCATAGTAATATGACAATCCAATTCTCTTTATAAATCTATTTATTTAGACATCAATTAACTATGATTTCAAGTTAATAATTTTTATACAAAATGCCCAATTTAAACTGTAGTTCATTTTCTCAATTTAAAATACATTATTCATTATAAAAAACAGTCCATTTAAGGAAATAACCTTTACTAAAATTACCAGGTTAGATTTAAGATTCCAAATTAATCAAACTTAATTATCAAAATATTGATCATAAATAAATCTTTAAATTTAACTTAAAACCAATAATAGATTTATAAAATTCCAGCTTATAGAAAACCAAATCTCTTTATATTTTAAATCATTAAATCAAATCTTTAAGCTAAAATTTCATATATTCAAAATATTCAAAATACTTAATAACTTTTTAGGAAAATATTACTTTCAAAATATTAACCATGGGCCTGTATAATATTTTCTAACCTAGGTCAAGTGATACGGATATGTATCATTTCAATCTGTAATTTAAAAAGAAAAATCCGAGTTCTATCATTTCAAACCCGCAATCCCAAGTAAAATAAATACAATAAAAATCACTCGAGCCTATCATTTCAGCCCATAATGATTTTCCTTATTCTAAAGTCCGTTCGGGTATATATCATTTCAACCCATAGTGATAAGGGAACTTGCAGTGTGATAAACATGAAATAAAATAACAATATAGCATATAATATCATAACAGATGATGTAACAGGTATATAAACAGCATTTAACATCACATAAATATATCACAGGCATGTATGAACATAACATATCAGTTTTACATATTCACTTGTCATCATTTCACAATTATAAAAGTACGTATGTCTAGGGTGAATAACTCACCTTTTAAAGCTAGAGATCAAATTCAAAACACAATTCAAACTCCAAAAACCACGACAAGGCACAACAAAGCACGATTCAAACTTGAGTGATGGAGAGTCAAGATCCATATCTTGTTCATGGACAAATACACAAACACATAAGTATATATTCAATACAAAGGATTATAAATTAAACAATGGAAGAAATAGGAATCAAGGTGACATAACCTCTCTTTAAATCAATCAAGTGGCTCGGCCACTACAAAATAGCTTGCCCAACATCATCCTATGCTCGGCCATGTCCTATTTAGGCAACATAGGCTAGATTATGAAGGCATGAACACACGGCTATGGTCAGGAATGGAAAGAGGTGTGAGTTACAACACAAGGAAGGCTAAAGGTCAAGAGCTTGTGAGATTTTTGGTTCGGCCATAGGCTTCATGTGCATGACCATGTTGGATCATGGTCAAGTGAACATCATAAGGCACAGCTAGGGTTAGGCAAAGCAAAGGAGGAGGTGTTCCAATTTGTGGCTGAGGCTAATAGAGGAAGGGGATGGATGAAAACATGGCTTGGTTAGGGTTTGTTATCAACTTTGGTGATGTATGCTTCCATGGTGGTCACGGCTAGGCTTTGGTGGTGAGGAGGAGGTGGTGTGGTTGGCATGGTGGTGGTGGAGATGGTGATGGGGTTGGTAATAGGAGGAGATGGTCGAGCATATGTATGAAAAACAAAAGAGAAAGAAGAAAAAAAATGTAGAAGAGGAGACAGGAGAAGCCATGAAATAAACTTACATTTTTTTTTCACGCGAATGAGACGAGATGAGGGATGAGAAACTTTTTACGTGAAAATAAAAAAAAGAGTGGCGGCTAGGGTTTCCCAAAGAGTTTGAGCGGCTAGAGATGAGGAGATGAATGGCTAGGAAATTAAAAGAGCATTACTTCTTTTCCAAGCAATGAAACTGAAGACCTTTTGAATTTCCAAGCCCAATATCCAAATAAACAAATCAAAAATCCAATAAATAAAACCAAAGTCTAAACAAAATAAAAATAGAAAAGAAAATAGAGAGATGAATATAGGAAAAATAGAAAATAAAATACAGAAAGTAATTGCGAGTAAAACGCTGTATTTTATCTAATTTAAAAAGTATAAAGCAGAATTTTAGGAAACAAAAAGTAGAACTAATATTAAAATAAAATAGATTTTCAAAGAAAAAGATCAGAATTTAAAAATTCAAATTAAGAACTTTCAATTGTGGTCAAACTTTTACTTTCAGTTGACCAAAATATAGAATTTTCAGAAATTGTTTATTTTATTGAATTTGGAAAAATAAATTGTAAACAAATTCCAAACTTACATTGGAAAATTCTAAACATTCAATTTTTAAATGATTTAAAAACCAAAGATTTCAAATAAAATTAAATTAAAATACTTACAAAATTATGGGCTGTCACAACAATGTACCGAGGACCATTCCCGATCCCGTACAACACAAGACCGGACTACCCCTAACCTGGATAGCCCGAATAAGAATACCCGGCGGTTGGAATCAGCAACCGCCACACAGCCGAAATAAAAGGGACTCTAGATAGGGGTAACCTTACCCTACTTGGGTGCTACCTACTTAGCCTTCTGCATCTCCCATGTTTTAGTCATTCCCCGGTTGATGAGGCTCGAGGCTAAGCGTTACCTTTTAAAAAACACATTCACTTAGAATGCTCATCGTCCTCCAATGACGATGTTCTGATAGCATTCGTCCATACAAGTTGTCCTAGGTCTGGACAACCAAATCACCGTCTTCATCATCTTTACGGTATTCATTCGTTACGTTCAAATCGGATCGAAGTGGTTTTCGGATAATTAAACTCGATCCCGGTCTCTTCGAAACGATTAACGAAATTGGCCAATATTGATAGTCGGTTATTTAACTATCAAATAAACATCCATAAGAAATCATCTGGCCTTAATATAAATTTTTCTAAAATATTTACTTCCAAAATATCTTTAAAAGATATATCAATTCCTCCCAACATTTGAAAACAATTTTTCAAATGCTCAAATCTGTAACAGAAGGCTTCCAACATCTCAACACGTAGAAATATTTCCAAATTTCTATTTTCTTTACTTAGGAAAATATTACCAGTCTTATTTCCCAAAATCTTTTCAATATTAACGCCTCAGGGTATTATTCCGTAACTTATTCCAAAAATCCCTGGAATTCACAAATAATTTCCTCTCCTCAAATTATATCCTTTTATAAGCCCTTTTCGAATCTCGAGAGAATTTATCAAATAATTTTCTTCCAGTTTACTTTAAAACTGTATATATATATATGATAAGTACTTAAATGATTAATAATTTATTTTTAAAAACATGTTCAAGTAATTATTTAAAATATCGAAAACACTTTATAACATTAATAACTCATCTTTAGTTAAACCAATAATTCTTCCAAGCTGATTTAAAAATTAGACTTTAATAAAAATAAATACTTAATATTTGAAATCTACTTACCAAAGTATTTCAATCTCATCTTGCTTAAAATTTCATAGTTTTAAAATAAATACAATTTTCCTTTTAGAACAAATTCACTTCATAAAATTTAAAATATTTTTTTAAAAAAAATCTCAATAACCAATTTTAAGTTATACTTCCTCTCGATTTCACAACATCTCGATTTATATTTCGGTTCTCTAACTATTCCCATTTCGAAAATAGAATCTACTATTTTTCTCAACCCTGCTTTCATATTCTAATATAAATTCCTTCTATGAATTTATATTCCCAATTATCATCTAATATTGAATTCCTTTATTTATAAATGTCGTTATCAATTCTATAACCCCTTTGGTTTCATTTGTTTAAAAAAAACAAATCTTATCTATAAAAATCCATTATATAAATTTATTTCTTATAAATTCCATTAATACTTCCAATCTATTTTCAATATTGATTTCAACTCCTTCTTATATTTCCAGAATATCACTTATAAATCCTTTATATAATTTCTTTTAAAAATCTCTATTTTCTAATTCACAATGGTTAAGTATAACCAAACTCAACCATAATTTTATTTTCTAATTCAATTTCTCTAAAATAACTCCAATTTCCAATATATATATATATATATATTATTATCAAATTCCCTTTAATTCCTTAAATATTAAAAATATATTTATAGTCTTTAAATTATCAAAATTTAGGCCAGTGCTACAATAGCATCCAATAATTCAATCACTACAATAATCTATAATAGATTATTCTACACCAATCATATATCACTATATATGAAAATAAACAATAAATTTGAGGAATCCAGTTGGATCCCTCCAACCAGTTTCCCTGCATCCACAGATGTTAATACACATAAAATAAATACCAATCCCACTTCGAGGGGGATATCGCGATATATAGGGTTATCCACTATTATGTCGGGCGCATAGGGTCTCATCCGCTATAATATGCGGGAATATCACTCCAACATATGTATATACTACTATATATATAAATAGTCATCCCACAGATAATTTTAAATTTATCAATCCAATCAACACCCAATAAATTTTAAATTTAAACATTTAAATTGAATACGGAAATCCGAATGAGTAAGAAATTGTAACGACCCGTATTTTTAACGGATCGACAAGTTCGACAGAATTTGGAATTTTAGAGTTTTTGAGCCATTTCAGATTTTAGGCGAAAATGGCTAAGTCCTGAGTCGTGAACGACTTAGTGTAAGTCATGAGTCGTATACGACTTAGGAGATAGGAGCGACTCAGGGGTTTGGCTAGTTAAGGGTGTAAGGATAAGTCGTTTGAACGACTTAAGGGTAGGCGCGACTTAAGGACTGGGCGAGATAAGACTTAAGTTGTAGCAGTTAAGTCGTGACCGAGTTAAGGTGATGAGTCGTACCCAAGTCATCTGATGAGTCGTACCCAAGTCATCTGATGAGTCGTACCCAAGTCATCTGATGAGTCGTACCCAAGTCATCTGATGAGTCGTATCCTAGTTATCTGATGAGTCGTCTGACCAGTTGAGTCGTAACCCCAGATATTTGTTAAGTCGTGACCGACTCAGTAGTTGGCTGCTAGGTTATAAGTCGTAGAATGGGTTATCTCGTCTAACCAGTTAAGTCGTGGACGAGTTAAGGGATGAGTCGTAAGCTATTGAGTCGCGCGTAGGTGATAACTCGCGCAAGTGGATGAGTCGTAGCCTTTGTGATGAGTCGTATACGAGTTAGTAGTTGAGTCGTCTAACCAAGTAAGGCGTGCGCATTTAAGTCGTAGACAGAGGGTCTGGTGAGTCGTAGGCGCATGCTATAAGTCGGAGACGACTTAGGAGATAGCTGTTTCGTCGTGAGTCATAGGCAGAAGTTAAGTCGTAGGGCTTTGAGTCGTGAGTCGTAAACGACTCATGGAGGCAGACGAGATAGGGATTTCAGCTATAAATAGGAGAGTTTCTCTTCATTTTTGGGATCCGGATTTTGAAGCGACGAAGTGCTGCCATTTTGAGAGCTCGACTTCTACACTTCTTCACTTCTTTTCTCCACTCTAATCTAGTGATTCCTTTCATCCAAATCGAAGATCAAGATTGAAGATTCAAGGGCTAAAGTTGAAGATCTTCATCTTTTCAAGTGAGATTTCTTCGTTTGAAGCGGATTCGTGATAGATCAAGCTTCATCCTTCGCTGTCCAGATCTGAAGCGTGTTGATTTGGGTTTGTTTTGGTGATTTGGTGAGTGGTGATTATCTCTCACATGGATCCAAAGGAGTATATCGGATTGTTGGCCCGATTTGGTGTTAAAATAGTGATTTCCATGCATTTTCTTCATCCTAAGTGTAGATCCATATAGATCCATTGTTCATGATGATGTTACATCCATTTTATCATATGTTAACCTATGCAAGTTCATTCATCAAGTTTGTAGAGATATAATCCATGTTTTCATGCTTATTGGACTTTCAACTCTTTAATTACGAAAATGCCATTATTGTTATAATTGTCTACTTAGATCATTTTTGAATGCTTGATTGCTTGGATTGATGTTTGATTTGATTGATTGTTATGAACTAGATGATTGATGATTAGATTTAGATCGAAGGTGATTCAAAAGCTAAGGGAAAGGCTCTTGAATTGGGAAAGCTGCTCGTGGCATATGTAGCGGGATGATGAAGCTCTTATGCATAGATTTGATGATGTGATGATGAGATGAGGCTTTGCGAGGATGTAATGAAGCGAGGCAATCATGTGATGAAGACTTGGTCTAATCCAAACGGGATCATTCCAAGCATGTTGATAACTCGGTGATATGATTCGAGTTGAGGATATTGAATGGATATAAGAATAGTCATCGAGGAGGATGACTAGGAGGTTTGGATAGCACCGTTGTTGAAGGTTCTAGCATGCTCTAAGCAAGAGTACGTTTTGGGCAGATTCGATAGTCCCAACGACTAACTGTTAATGGTCGAGTACTCTGGGCAGATTCGATAGTCCTAGGCACGGGTTGCGACGACGTGCGGGAGTTATGTCTAGAACCGGGGTTTCCATTAGCCCTTGACGGACGGCTGAAAGAATGTGCCGGTCATTCAATTAATGGTGATATCGAAGCAATGATAACAGTGATAGCCAGAGTCATGGATGTTTGGTTGTATCGTCATTCGGACTCAAGAGCGGTATTTTCTGGGTGCTTATCTGATTTAGGCCTTGGTACTTGGAAAACATCGCCCTTGACTCGAGTGATAGTAGCTTTACTTTAAATTGTTTGCTCTGCTATGTTTGCTTCTGCTTAGTGTGTGTCTGGGGGCTATCACTGTAGAATGAGGTTGGAGTGGGAGGGTTGTATTCCTATTCCTTTTCCTTTATGCTCTTTTGGTATGTTGTTAGTTAATTTACTGCTCACTAAGACTGTTGTCTGACTCAAGGCTTTATGTTTTAATTCTTATTGCCTTGGGCTGTTCGTCCATTTTGGGACGGGCAGACTAGGTAGCAGGTGACAGGTGCTGTTCTCTTCTCACGATGCTGATATCGAAGACGAGCTGGAGGGTTGCATATTATCTTCTTATTATGTGTACTGGATGTTCCGCTGTTTTGTATTCTCTGAGAGATATGTAGTGAGGCTTGATGTATTGACTATTTGGATGCTTGTATTCAACTATTATGGAGTTTTATATGATGGCATTTTGTTCTGTAAAGCTTCACTATACATATGTTCTATTGTATTTCGTCCATGCGCTGTGAGCAATACGATAGATTCTGTTGTTTTAATTTACCTTGACCATCGTCCATGGTCGCCTGGCACACTTTACAGCGCACTTTCTCTAGATTCGGTGCAGGGGTCATGGGCGGTCGTCACATTTGGTATCAGAGCATTGGTTAATCGATTTTACCCAACACTCGCTGTCGTAACTACGTATGAGAGACGTAATTGTATTTTGATGGATGATTACTATATATAATATAGTAGCTTAGTAGAGTTGAGTCCTTTATGTAGTTGTTTCTCTAGATGTTCTAATCATTCCTTTTTATAGATATTGAGAATGAGTCGAAGAGGGAGACCAGCTGCTAGGGAAGGCCGTGCTACTGAAGAGACTGCTGATTATGCAGCCATGTTCGAAGCTATGATGACTTCGATCATGAGAAGGATACCAGTTCCGGGGGCAGCAGTTGATGTTGGAGTTCAAGTCCAAACTCCGAAACCAGTGGATTTTGTTAAGCTGTGCAAGGATTATACTGCTCTTGGAGGGAAGGTTTTCTTGGGAACAGAATCTACCATTGAGGTCCAGAGGTGGATAGATGCTTGTAGAAGGATCTTTGGTGATTTGGGAATTGATGATGCAACTAAGAGGAAGTTGGCATCGAGGCAGCTTCAAGGGAGAGCTTCTGATTGGTGGAACTCTATTACCATCACTACTCCGGAAGAAGAGATTACTTGGGAGCAATTCCAAGTCAGATTTGAAGCTAAGTTCATTTCTATAGCTCAGAAGTCTGTTCTGTTCAAGAAGTTTGTAGAGCTCAAGCAGGGTGGAAGATCTGTTCTTGAGTATGTTTCTGAGTTTGAAGCTTTTTCCAAGTATGCCCGGTCATATATTGAGTCTGCTTACCAGAAGAATGAGAAGTTTGTGACCGGCTTGGATGGTTATCTTGGGAGGCAGTTGGTGGATCATTTGGATGATTCATTTGAGAAGCTTGTGGAAAAAGCTCTCAGGCATGAGAGTCTGTTTCCTAAGGATGGATCTGTTGTTGCTGTGACCAGGGAAGAGTCTAAACCCCAGCAGGGTGGAAATAAGAAGAGGAAGCAGCAGCAGCAGAAGGGTAAGGATGGCCAGAAGAAGCCGAAAGGCGAGGTGACTTGCTACAACTGTCAGTAGAAGGGCCATTTCTCGAAGGATTGTAAGAATCCTAAGGTGCCGATGAAGTGTCATAACTGTGACAAGCCGGGGCACATCAGGAAGAATTGTCCAGAACCGAGGAAGGACAAGCAGATTGTGCAAGCTTATGCTTTGGGAGCTGTTCCGTCGTCTTCAAAAGCTCCTATTGCTGAAGAGAAGGGAAAGAGTGTGGTTGTTCAAGGTACTCTTTTCCTATGTGGTGTTCCTATTAGAGTTCTGTTTGATACTGGAGCGTCGCATTCGTTTGTTTGTAATGAACTCGTAGGCCGGTTAGGTTTGGCACCAGATATTGTTGATAGGCCATTGGTTATGACTAATCCAGTTGGGGGTTCGTCTTGTTTGTGTATGTTATGCCGTGGTCTAGTTGTGTCGAGTCATGGTTGCTCTTTTGTTTGTGATTGCTTTGTTCTGAACTTTGCGGGGTTCGGAATTATCTTGGGTATGGACTGGCTTAGGAAGTATGCGGCTAAGGTTGATTGTGAGAGGCTGGAGGTGACAGTCGAGAATGTGGAGGGGCGAAAGATTGTGATACGATGTAAGCATGAGGAAGGCGTCTTCATGAGCTTCATGTATTCGCTAGTTGTTCCACGGGATGGACTGTCTTTAGTGCCAATCGCAAATGGATTCGAGGATGTCTTTGACGAAGTCAAAGGGTTGCCGCCGCATAGAGAGATCGAGTTTCGGATAGATCTTGTTGAAGGGGCCAGACTTGTTGTGATGCCTCTTAGGCGGATGGCGCCTAGGGAACAGCAGGAGTTGAGGGTGCAAGTTGATGACCTTTTACAGAAAGGATTCATTCGGCGTAGTGTGTCCGAGTGGGGTGCACCAATTGTGTTTGCAACCAAGGCAGATGGGTCGTTGAGATTATGTGTGGATTATCGTGAGCTGAATAAGGTGACTAAGAAGAACAAGTATCCATTGCCGAGAATAGATGACTTGTTTGATCAGCTTCACGAAGCTAAGGTGTTTTCTCAGATGGATTTGGCAACGGGATTTCACCAGTTGAGAGTGGCTAAGGATAGTGTGCCGAAGACTGCTTTAGGACACCATCCGGTTTCTTTGAGTGGCTGGTAATGCCGTTTGGATTGACTAACGCGCCAGCATATTTTGTGGATCTTATGAATAGAGTGTTCAGAGATCAGTTGAACAAGTTCGTACTTGTGTTCGTGGATGATATTCTGATTTATTCCAGAATGGAAGAGGAGCACAAGACGCACTTGCGTATGGTTTTGGAAATCTTGCGGAAACATCAGCTGAAGGCTAAGTTTTCGAAGTGTCACTTCTGGAAGAGTGAAGTGAGGTTCTTAGGCCATGTTATTTCTGGAAATGGAATAGCGGTTGATCCCGCTAAGGTGGCAGCAATCTAGGATTGGGTTAGACCTAAGAATGCATCTGATGTAAGAAGTTTTCTTGGATTAACAGGATATTATCGACGGTTTATCAAAGACTTCTCCAAGATAGCTGCACCATTAACAGGATTGACGAAGAAGAACCAAGTGTTCAGTTGGGATGCTAAGTGTGAGCAAGCTTTCGAAATCCTGAAAGAGAGATTGACGAGTGCTCCTGTTTTGACTATTCCAAGTGGGAATGATGAGATGGTGGTTTACACCGACGCATGTGGTACGGGACTTGGAGCAGTGTTGATGCAGAAGGATAAAGTTGTTGCGTATGCCAGTCGACAACTGAAGCCGCATGAAAGGAATTACCCAACTCATGATTTGGAATTAGCGGCGATTGTATTTGCTCTGAAGATGTGGAGGCATTATCTGTTGGGAGTTTGATTCGAGTTGTTTACGGATCACAAGTCGTTGAAGTATCATTTCTCCCAAAAGGTTTTGAATCTTCGGCAGCAACGTTGGCTAGAGTTTTTGGCATCATATGATTTTGGTATAGCTTATACTCCGGGAAAAGGTAACGCAGTGGCAGATGCATTAAGTCGAAGACATGCAGGATTGGGAGCCATGTTTTCTGAATGGAAGAATCTTGAGTATTTAGCTGGATTTGACTTCAGGCCTAGATGCGAATTGGAACCTGAGATGTTGGCAAACTTATCAATAAGACCCACTCTTGTGGAAAGGATTGGTGAGAGCCAAAAGCGAGATGATAAGCTTGTCAAGATTATCCGTGAATTGGAATCTGGATTGGATCCAGAAAAGGATAAAGGATTCGAGGTCGATCGAGAGGGTTGGCTTCGGAAGCAAGGACGACTAGTTGTTCCCGATATAGATGAATTGAGGAGTGAAGTTCTGAAGGAAAGTCATCACTCGAAGCTGACAATTCATCCAGGTGGAAATAAGATGTATCGGGATATGAAGAGAACCTACTACTGGGAAGGTATGAAGAAGGATGTTGGAAATTTTATTTCCAAGTGTATGAACTGCCAGTTGGTAAAAGCCGAACAGAAGAAGCCAAGTGGATTGCTTCAGCCATTAGAAGTTCCTACATGGAAGTGGGAACAAGTGTCGATGGATTTTATCGATGGATTGCCTAGAACCAGAACGGGAAATGAAGGGATTTGGGTCATTGTGGATCGTCTGACTAAGAGTGCACGATTCATTCCTGTTCGATCGACTAGGACTGCATCAAAGTTGGCTGAGTTGTATGTTAAGTGGATAGTTCGATTCCATGGTATTCCGAAAAGTATAGTGAGCGATCGAGACCCATTGTTCACTAGTGGATTTTGGAAGAGCTTCCAGGAAGTCTTGGGAACCGAGTTGTGTTTGAGTACACCTTATCATCCCCAAACAAATGGTCAGACCGAGAGAGTCAACCGAGTTTTGGAAGATCTTCTCAGAGCATGTGTTTTGGACTTCGGAGGATCATGGGAAGATCACCTTCATTTGGTGGAGTTTGCGTACAACAACAGTTACCAGTCAAGCATTGGTATGGCACCGTATGAGGCATTGTATGGAAGACCGTGTAACTCTCCAACATGTTGGTTGGAAACTGGAGAAAAGCTGATGCTTGGGCCAGAGATGATTCGTCAGACTTCAGATTGTATTGAAATCATTCGGCAACGAATGAAGGCAGCCCAAGACCGTCAAAAGAGTTATGCTGATAAGCGTCGAAAGGATTTGAAATTCGACGTAGGAGATATGGTTTTTGTGAAGATTTCTCCACTAAAGAATGTTATTCGATTCGGGAAGAAAGGAAAATTGACTCTGAGATTTGTTGGACCATTCCCGATCATCGAGCGAATTGGAAAGCTCGCCTATAGGTTGGAGTTACCTGAGAAGATGTCGGGTGTGCACAATGTTTTTCATGTATCATATCTACGGAAGTATGTGCACGACTCGAATACAGTGGTTTCTGGTGATAGCTGTGAAGACTTCGAAGTTGATCCAGTCGATAGAAGACCTCGTAAGCCGCTTCGTGTTGTTGAAACCGACACGAAACAGCTTAGGAGGAAGGTAGTTAAGTTGCTCAAGATACAATGGAGTGACGATGATAACGACTGTACGTGGGAGGTGGAAGAGAGGATGAAGGCAGCTCATCCTGAACTCTTCAAGGTATGGCCCTAAGGTGTCGTATCATCTAACAACATTGTAACTTGTTCTAAGTCTTAGAATTCTGTACGCTAAGCTTGAATTGGATGCATGGTTTGCTGATTGTTATGGTTGGTAGGCGTACAGAATAGTCTTCGATTGCTTTGTTTGTTTGGAATTTCGGGGACGAAATTCCTAAAGGGGAGAGAATGTAACGACCCGTATTTTTAACAGATCGACAAGTTCGACAGAATTTGGAATTTTAGAGTTTTTGAGCCATTTCAGATTTTAGGTGAAAATGGCTAAGTCCTGAGTCGTGAACGACTTAGTGTAAGTCGTGAGTCGTATACGACTTAGGAGATAGGAGCGACTCAGGGGTTTGGCTAGTTAAGGGTGTAAGGATAAGTCGTTTGAACGACTTAAGGGGTAGGCGCGACTTAAGGACTGGGCGAGATAAGACTTAAGTTGTAGCAGTTAAGTCGTGACCGAGTTAAGGTGATGAGTCGTACCCAAGTCATCTGATGAGTCGTACCCAAGTCATCTGATGAGTCGTACCCAAGTCATCTGATGAGTCGCACCCAAGTCATCTGATGAGTCGTACCCAAGTCATCTGATGAGTCGTACCCAAGTCATCTGATGAGTCGTATCCTAGTTATCTGATGAGTCGTCTGACCAGTTGAGTCGTAACCCCAGCTATTTGTTAAGTCGTGACCGACTCAGTAGTTGGCTGCTAGGTTATAAGTCGTAGAATGGGTTATCTCGTCTAACCAGTTAAGTCGTGGACGAGTTAAGGGATGAGTCGTAAGCTGTTGAGTCGCGCGTAGGTGATAACTCGCGCAAGTGGATGAGTCGTAGCCTTTGTGATGAGTCGTATACGAGTTAGTAGTTGAGTCGTCTAACCAAGTAAGGCGTGCGCATTTAAGTCGTAGACAGAGGGTCTGGTGAGTCGTAGGCGCATGCTATAAGTCGAAGACGACTTAGGAGATAGCTGTTTTGTCGTGAGTCATAGGCAGAAGTTAAGTCGTAGGGCTTTGAGTCATGAGTCGTAAACGACTCATGGAGGCAGACGAGATAGGGATTTCAGCTATAAATAGGAGAGTTTCTCTTCATTTTTGGGATCCGGATTTTGAAGCGACGAAGTGCTGCCATTTTGAGAGCTCGACTTCTACACTTCTTCACTTCTTTTCTCCACTCTAATCTAGTGATTCCTTTCATCCAAATCGAAGATCAAGATTGAAGATTCAAGGGCTAAAGTTGAAGATCTTCATCTTTTCAAGTGAGATTTCTTCGTTTGAAGCGGATTCGTGATAGATCAAGCTTCATCCTTCGCCGTCCAGATCTGAAGCGTGTTGATTTGGGTTTGTTTTGGTGATTTGGTGAGTGGTGATTATCTCTCACACGGATCCAAAGGAGTATATCGAATTGTTGGCCCGATTTGGTGTTAAAATAGTGATTTCCATGCATTTTCTTCATCCTAAGTGTAGATCCATATAGATCCATTGTTTATGATGATGTTACATCCATTTTATCATATGTTAACCTATGCAAGTTCATTCATCAAGTTTGTAGAGATATAATCCATGTTTTCATGCTTATTGGACTTTCAACTCTTTAATTACGAAAATGCCATTATTGTTATAATTGTCTACTTAGATCATTTTTGAATGCTTGATTGCTTGGATTGATGTTTGATTTGATTGATTGTTATGAACTAGATGATTGATGATTAGATTTAGATCGAAGGTGATTCAAAAGCTAAGGGAAAGGCTCTTGAATTGGGAAAGCTGCTCGTGGCATATGTAGCGGGATGATGAAGCTCTTATGCATAGATTTGATGATGTGATGATGAGATGAGGCTTTGCGAGGATGTAATGAAGCGAGGCAATCATGTGATGAAGACTTGGTCTAATCCAGACGGGATCATTCCAAGCATGTTGATAACTCGGTGATATGATTCGAGTTGAGGATAATGAATGGATATAAGAATAGTCGTCGAGGAGGATGACTAGGAGGTTTGGATAGCATCGTTGTTGAAGGTTCTAGCATGCTCTAAGCAAGAGTACATTTTGGGCAGATTCGATAGTCCCAACGACTAACTGTTGATGGTCGAGTACTCTGGGCAGATTCGATAGTCCTAGGCACGGGTTGCGACGACGTGCGGGAGTTATGTCTAGAACCGGGGTTTCCATTAGCCCTTGACGGACGGCTGAAAGAATGTGCCGGTCATTCAATTAACGGTGATATCGAAGCAATGATAACAGTGATAGCCAGAGTCATGGATGTTTGGTTGTATCGTCATTCGGACTCAAGAGCAGTATTTTCTGGGTGCTTATCTGATTTAGGCCTTGGTACTTGGAAAACATCGCCCTTGACTCGAGTGATAGTAGCTTTACGTTAAATTGTTTGCTCTGCTATGTTTGCTTCTGCTTAGTGTGTGTCTGGGGGCTATCACTGTAGAATGAGGTTGGAGTGGGAGGGTTGTATTCCTATTCCTTTTCCTTTATGCTCTTTTGGTATGTTGTTAGTTAATTTACTGCTCACTAAGACTGTTGTCTGACTCAAGGCTTTATGTTTTAATTCTTATTGCCTTGGGCTGTTCGTCCATTTTGGGACGGGCAGACTAGGTAGCAGGTGACAGGTGCTGTTCTCTTCTCACGATGCTGATATCGAAGACGAGCTGGAGGGTTGCATATTATCTTCTTATTATGTGTACTGGATGTTCCGCTGTTTTGTATTCTCTGAGAGATATGTAGTGAGGCTTGATGTATTGACTATTTGGATGCTTGTATTCAACTATTATGGAGTTTTATATGATGGCATTTTGTTCTGTAAAGCTTCACTATACATATGTTCTATTGTATTTCGTCCATGCACTGTGAGCAATACAATAGATTCTGTTGTTTTAATTTACCTTGACCATCGTCCATGGTCGCCTGGCACACTTTACAGCGCACTTTCTCTAGATTCGGTGCAGGGGTCATGGGAGGTCGTCACATTTGGTATCAGAGCATTGGTTAATCAATTTTACCCAACGCTCGCCGTCGTAACTACGTATGAGAGACGTAATTGTATTTTGATGGATGATTACTATATATAATATAGTAGCTTAGTAGAGTTGAGTCCTTTATGCAGTTGTTTCTCTAGATGTTCTAATCATTCCTTTTTATAGATATTGAGAATGAGTCGAAGAGGGAGACCAGCTGCTAGGGAAGGCCGTGCTACTGAAGAGACTGCTGATTATGCAGCCATGTTCGAAGCTATGATGACTTCGATCATGAGAAGGATACCAGTTCCGGGGGCAGCAGTTGATGTTGGAGTTCAAGTCCAAACTCCGAAACCAGTGGATTTTGCTAAGCTGTGCAAGGATTATACTGCTCTTGGAGGGAAGGTTTTCTTGGGAACAGAATCTACCATTGAGGTCCAGAGGTGGATAGATGCTTGTAGAAGGATCTTTGGTGATTTGGGAATTGATGATGCAACTAAGAGGAAGTTGGCATCGAGGCAGCTTCAAGGGAGAGCTTCTGATTGGTGGAACTCTATTACCATCACTACTCCGGAAGAAGAGATTACTTGGGAGCAATTCCAAGTCAGATTTGAAGCTAAGTTCATTTCTACAGCTCAGAAGTCTGTTCTGTTCAAGAAGTTTGTAGAGCTCAAGCAGGGTGGAAGATCTGTTCTTGAGTATGTTTCTGAGTTTGAAGCTTTGTCCAAGTATGCCCGGTCATATATTGAGTCTGCTTACCAGAAGAATGAGAAGTTTGTGACCGGCTTGGATGGTTATCTTGGGAGGCAGTTGGTGGATCATTTGGATGATTCATTTGAGAAGCTTGTGGAAAAAGCTCTCAGGCATGAGAGTCTGTTTCCTAAGGATGGATCTGTTGTTGCTGTGACCAGGGAAGAGTCTAAACCCCAGCAGGGTGGAAATAAGAAGAGGAAGCAGCAGCAGCAGAAGGGTAAGGATGGCCAGAAGAAGCCGAAAGGCGAGGTGACTTGCTACAACTGTCAGCAGAAGGGCCATTTCTCGAAGGATTGTAAGAATCCTAAGGTGCCGATGAAGTGTCATAACTGTGACAAGCCGGGGCACATCAGGAAGAATTGTCCAGAACCGAGGAAGGAGAAGCAGATTGTGCAAGCTTATGCTTTGGGAGCTGTTCCGTCGTCTTCAAAAGTTCCTACTGCTGAAGAGAAGGGAAAGAGTGTGGTTGTTTAAGGTACTCTTTTCCTATGTGGTGTTCCGATTAGAGTTCTGTTTGATACTGGAGCGTCGCATTCGTTTGTTTGTAATGAACTCGTAGGCCGGTTAGGTTTGGCACCGGATATTGTTGATAGGCCATTGGTTGTGACTAATCCAGTTGGGGGTTCGTCTTGTTTGTGTATGTTATGCCGTGGTCTAGTTGTGTCGAGTCATGGTTGCTCTTTTGTTTGTGATTGCTTTGTTCTGAACTTTGCGGGGTTCGGAATTATCTTGGGTATGGACTGGCTTAGGAAGTATGCGGCTAAGGTTGATTGTGAGAGGCTGGAGGTGACAGTCGAGAATGTGGAGGGGCGAAAGATTGTGATACGATGTAAGCATGAGGAAGGCGTCTTCATGAGCTTCATGTATTCGCTAGTTGTTCCACGGGATGGACTGTCTTTAGTGCCAATCGCAAATGGATTCGAGGATGTCTTTGACGAAGTCAAAGGGTTGCCGCCGCATAGAGAGATCGAGTTTCGGATAGATCTTGTTGAAGGGGCCAGACCTGTTGTGATGCCTCTTAGGCGGATGGCGCCTAGGGAACAGCAGGAGTTGAGGGTGCAAGTTGATGACCTTTTACAGAAAGGATTCATTCGGCGTAGTGTGTCCGAGTGGGGTGCACCAGTTGTGTTTGCAACCAAGGCAGATGGGTCGTTGAGATTATGTGTGGATTATCGTGAGCTGAATAAGGTGACTAAGAAGAACAAGTATCCATTGCCGAGAATAGATGACTTGTTTGATCAGCTTCACGAAGCTAAGGTGTTTTCTCAGATGGATTTGGCAACGGGATTTCACCAGTTGAGAGTGGCTAAGGATAGTGTGCCGAAGACTGCTTTTAGGACACCATCCGGTTTCTTTGAGTGGCTGGTAATGCCGTTTGGATTGACTAACGCGCCAGCATATTTTGTGGATCTTATGAATAGAGTGTTCAGAGATCAGTTGAACAAGTTCGTACTTGTGTTCGTGGATGATATTCTGATTTATTCCAGAATGGAAGAGGAGCACAAGACGCACTTGCGTATGGTTTTGGAAATCTTGCGGAAACATCAGCTGAAGGCTAAGTTTTCGAAGTGTCACTTCTGGAAGAGTGAAGTGAGGTTCTTAGGCCATGTTATTTCTGGAAATGGAATAGCGGTTGATCCCGCTAAGGTGGCAGCAATCCAGGATTGGGTTAGACCTAAGAATGCATCTGATGTAAGAAGTTTTCTTGGATTAGCAGGATATTATCGACGGTTTATCAAAGACTTCTCCAAGATAGCTGCACCATTAACAGGATTGACGAAGAAGAACCAAGTGTTCAGTTGGGATGCTAAGTGTGAGCAAGCTTTCGAAATCCTGAAAGAGAGATTGACGAGTGCTCCTGTTTTGACTATTCCAAGAGGGAATGATGAGATGGTGGTTTACACCGACGCATGTGGTACGGGACTTGGAGCAGTGTTGATGCAGAAGGATAAAGTTGTTGCGTATGCCAGTCGACAACTGAAGCCGCATGAAAGGAATTACCCAACTCATGATTTGGAATTAGCGGCGATTGTATTTGCTCTGAAGATGTGGAGGCATTATCTGTTGGGAGTTCGATTCGAGTTGTTTACGGATCACAAGTCGTTGAAGTATCTTTTCTCCCAAAAGGATTTGAATCTTCGGCAGCAACGTTGGCTAGAGTTTTTGGCATCATATGATTTTGGTATAGCTTATACTCCGGGAAAAGGTAACGCAGTGGCAGATGCGTTAAGTCGAAGACATGCAGGATTGGGAGCCATGTTTTCTGAATGGAAGAATCTCGAATTTATTAGCATTTGACATACTTTAAATTACCATTAACATACTCAGTTTGAGTTTTAAATTTATTAGCTAAAATAAATTTTTAAAATTTTCCTTACTGTTTTTTTTCCTTTTCAAAATTCAAACTGATCACTGTACTAAATTTATTTTAAATAAATGGGTAGATACCTTCCTCTCAGGAACACACACGACCAGGCATCCACGTGACCATTTCTAGGCACGACTCCACCATCACTCGCCATCACCATCAATTCACTCTTGCGCGACCTTGCCCGTGCATCCAGAACTCAAGCTCGAGCTTGAGATTCCCAAACCTCGAATGCGGTAATCCTAGATCAAAGCTCCTCGCTCGCTCGCACCCAACGCACGCGCGCCTTCGATCGAACCCAGGCGAGGCATCCCCTTCTCGTCGACCGCGCGCCTCCAAAGGCGATGTCGAGCTCTCAGGCATCACGATTTAACCGTGTACGCCCCTCCCCTATGCCATCGCAAACTTCCTCCATCGAACCCTCGTCTCGACCGGTCTTGAGAATTTCCGAAGGCGTTTTCCCCGTTTTTTTGATGATTTCGTGAATGAAAAATGGGGAAGAATGAATATGCGATTTTTTTTTGTGGATCGATCTGATTTTTTTTTCAGTTTCGAATTTTCTTTGCTGATTTCTGTTGGAAAAAATTGGGAACGAGATGATGGGCTCGAGATTTCATTTGAAAGCAGAGGAAAGTGTTACGCTCCATTTCTATAAAAAAAATCTCTGGTTTGAGTTAATAAAGGGAAGAAAGAGGGGAAAAAGAGTACGTGATTTGAAAAGGAAGGAGACGTTGATGTTGGCGTATTTGAATGGGTTAGTCTACAGTGACCTGAGGTGACAAAAAAAAACAGCTGATGTGAATATTTTTGTCAAGTCAATTATTTATATATATTTTTATATTTTAAACGCTTTCGATTTTCACAACTCAAAATCTCGAACCCCTATCGAGGCATGCCGCTAGGCGCTTATAAAGTTATGCCCCTATTTCGAACGCAATGGAACATGTTTCGAGTCCTAATTCGATCATATGGAGAAGATAGCTTTTTGGATCTACTATTTAAATTAAATTCGGTTAAATTATTTCTAAGCGTTTATATTCCGTATAGCCAAACGATGGCTCCAAACACTACGAAATTTGAAATCCGATAATAATACACTATTATGGATCCAATGGAACTAGTTTTGTCGAAATCCGAGACTGTACCCCGTATCGCTATTTTTTTAAATGTCAATTTGAACAACTATTTTTAAAATTGAACAGATCACTTTTAAATTCAAATTTTAAAACTTTTATTATCTTCGTTATTATCAATATAAATTTTACAAGCCTTTAAATTAATTTTATCGAGCTTAAAACTCAAGATACAATAATTTAACCAATATTCAATTATAAAGTCCAAAAATTAATTTATCCAATAAATCGCTATATTTAATTCTGAATTTATTTTATAAATAAAAACCAATTTTCCATATTCAAAATCAACCTATATTTCAAATTCAATATTTAAAACCATTTAAATATTTCAAATCAAACGACGAAAAATCCGGGTCGTTACATTCCTCCCCCTTTAAAAAATTTTCGTCCCCGAAATTACTTAGGCGGAAAGAATGCTCCAAACCCACTAAATTATCAAAAATCCACTTAGTGAAAATTTGATATTTCACATTTCAAATCTTTTAGTTCCAACCCTGACAATTAGTTTCAATTCTATTTCCAAAATCTCTTATTTAATTTCAAATTGAAATTAATTTGTCGTTAACAAAATTTTTCAAAAATTTTCAAAAATTATTTAGCACCCTAAATTTTCAAATTTTTTTGGCAGAGTCCCTTGTACGGAGATTTTGCAATATGACAAGAGAGATAAATATATATACATCGACCCACACGGTCAGAAAACAAAATATATATATCAATATTTATATTTTGCAGTATTTAATCTGAAAATGTACCTTATTTAGCATTTTTAAGAAAGTGGCTTATTTTATTTAGCAATTAGCGCGATCAAGGTCTAGCCAAACGGCCTCCAGGTACCTGTACTTACTAAATTTAAACACATAAGTACCAAATATATGAAATTCCAATAACATTTCACTTATTTAAATGTTTTAAACACATATGTTTCATAAGAAATGCATACTAGACAATTATCTACAAGCAATCTATAAGGTTCTGATATCATTGTAATTCCTTTTAACCAATCCATATACTATTTCATTCAATTCGAATGATTTAAAACTCACTTTACATGCATTCAGTTCATGTTTTTCTCAACAACCCATATTCATTCCAATTTGATTTCAAAAATCAATTTTATTCACATTTTATTAATTCATAGAATTCTATTTACTTCTGTTTACGTTAAACGACAAACTTTTCTATGCAAATTTGACGATATTTATTTAATAGAACATCCATTTTCTGTTTATAACTATTTTAAATTGATTCCCGCTCAATTTATATTTAATTCCATTTCATTTTCACATTATCACCTGCAAATCTATTTTTATTTAAACTCGGAACCATTTCATGCTTATTTTTATTTAATGGCCATTTCACAAATTTACTCGAAGCCAAGCTTCTATTAAATATTAACTTAAGTTATTTACTTCAATCATTTTAACCAACAACTTAAGTTCACTTCTATTTGCAACAAATTCCATTTCAATTTAGTTTTGTTCTTATCTAATTAATTCCATTCCATTTACTTAATTAATTTAATTAGTTTCATTCATCGAATCCACTTCAATTTTAATCCCGAACTCAGTTCATTAAAATAATATCCAATGCCATATTTAGTTCTTATTTAAATTGGATTTATTTGCAACTCAAACCATTTCTATTTCAATTCAATTTCATTTATTAGACCTGTTTTCCATTATATTTAATTCGTTGACAATTTAAGTCGAATTTTATTTATAACTCAAGTTTTACTTCAAAAATCCATTTTTTACTAACAATCCATTTTTTATTCAGCCAAATCCATTCTGTATTCAATTTTACCCATTAAATTAGCCAATTAGTTCACTTCCATTCTATGGCTCAATACTTGATTTTTATCTCACTTTGTTTAACTTCCTTAAGTTCAATCTTATTTACAATTCAAGTTTGGGTTTTTATTTCATTACCCAAATATTAAACTCTTTTTATTTTGGGTTATCTATTCAAATTATCAATTTTATAAGTCACACAACTTATTTTTCACTTTTCCATCAATTTTATGCTCGAGTACATTCACATTTTATTTTTATTTTTAAATCGAGATTATTCACTTAAATATAGCCCAAGTATATTTTTATTCAATTCATTTCGATCTTTATAAGCTATCGAAATTCATCTATTCCAATTCAATTTTTATTTCTAATGCAATCCAAATTCAACTTAATTTCATTTAGTTTGAGTTAAATTAGATTCAATTCAATGTTATTTTTCAATTCAATTCATTCACATCCCAATTTAATCCATTTAACTAGTCTACTTCACTAATTTATTCCATTCAAATCATCATCAATTAAATTCCAACAATTTAATTTTCTCAACTTAATCCAAGTTAAATTTCATTTTAATTTTTCCACTTTTAATTTTAATCCCAAAATTCAATCTCCATATTTTTCTTCAAAATCATTCACCATTAATAAGTTTATAACTTATCTCCTGATGATCTCTAAATATTTGAATAAGTATTCCAGAATTTTTAAATACCCGATATTTATTTCAAATCATTTTTGAAATCTCAAATATTCCAAAATTGCACTTTTAAATTTTTAAAACCAACCCTGGTTTTTATCCAAAACAAATTTCCTTCAAAATTTCCAAAATAAAACTTGTTTGCCCAACAAATCTTGAAAAAATCAATTATGGTAGCAATCCATCACTTGAAAACTCGAAAATGAATACTGATGATGCTGCAGTCATCACCGGGATTATTTTCCAGTGACCGAAGTGAGTTCAGTGCTATTATCACTTTCAAAATCCATTTAAAAACATTTTCTAGTCAAATCCCTTCGAAAAATAATATTACTATTATCCCTTTCAAACCCCTTGGAAAATATTTCCAAAAATCTCCGGGATTAAATTTTACAATTCTGGCTTAGATCCCTTTTTAATTTATAATTCATTTGCATAACTTATTCTTATACAATTCCCATTTGGTTGTATAAACCATTTAAATTTTATAACCTCGTTTGATTATAATATTATCATCCAAACACCCTAAATATACCATAATAATTTTAGAAAATCATTCCTTTTATGTAAAATATAATTTGGGTAAAATTATTTTATTTACCCACTTCAAAACCATATTGTGTTGAATTATCGTGTTCAAGTGTTTAGAAACTCCTATCAATTTAGCGGCGTCCCACTATTCGACAAGAATTTATATACCACTCAACCAATAAGTTAACACAATATAAATCATTTTATATTTACTAACAAATACACGCTCATATCTATTATTACACTCAGCTCATTCTAGAATACTACTGATTCTATCTCTAATGAGTAATTCCCACCAGAGCCAAGGTTCTCGCTTAACCTCCAGCTCTGATGCCAAATGTAAAGGTCTGCAAATCCGTACCCCTTTGAGTCGATAATATTTCACCTCAGCTCAACTCAAATTGGACGGATATACGAATCTTTAGGGTATGAAGAAGAAGAGAGAGAGAAAATAGAACAACAACACAGAATCTCACAATCGCAGCGGAACAAAATATAATATATAACAACAGATTTTTAAAATAAAGAATCTGTAACAGTTTATATGCTTACAATCATCAGAGTACAACAATCAATACATCAAACTGGATAGTTATAACTTGCCCTCACACAGCGGAATATAAGTCAAGTACGGAAGGTATGTCTGAAAACTCCCAAGCTAGTCTCCTGAGCTCCAAAGCATTTATCCTGAATCTGTAATACTCGGTTTGACCCGAACATTATAATAAAATAACACCCGAGTCGGTCTGAAAAACTAGCATGAGAAAACACACTCAATTTTGAATCATTAGAGTTATCAAAAATCTTTTGAAAACAAAGGCATCTCGTAAGACCGCGTCACACATAAAAATGACGGGTTTTTACCTTACGATAACCAAAACATTTTTTATCAAAATGGTCTAATATTATAATAGTGTTTATAGAAAGTAAATAGAATATAGCTGAAATGCTTGCATCTCACGTTTCTGCATAGTTGGGCACAATCAAAACCGTACGGTGCTTATTGGAGAATGGATTCCATCGAATGATTGGGCTACTGGGGTATCGCCCATCACAGTACGCCTTTAAAACAATGTACCGATGACCACTCCCGATCTCCTGCAACACAAGACCGGACTACCCCTAACCTGGATAGCCCGAATAAGATTGCCCCACGGTTGGGATCAGCAACCGCCACACAGCCGAAATAAAAGGGACTCTAGATAGCGGTAACCTTACCCTACTTGGGTGCTACCCACTTAGCCTTGCTGCATCTCCCATGTTTTAGTAATTCCCTGGTTGATGAGGCTCGAGGCTAAGCGTTACCTTTTAAAGAAAACATTCACTTAGAATGCTCATCGTCCTCCAATGACGATGTTCCGATAGCATTCGTCCATACAAGTTGTCTTGGGTCTGGACAACCGAATCAACGTCTTCGCCATCTTCACGGTATTCATTCGTTACGTTCAAACCGGATCGAAGTGGTTTTCGGATAATTAAACCCGATCCCGGTTCCTTCGAGACGATTAACGAAATTGGCCAATATTGATATTCGGTTATTTAACTATCAAATAAACATCCATAAGCAATCATCTGGCCTTAATATAAATTTTTCCAAAATATTTACTTCCAAAATATCTTTAAAAGATATATCAATTCCTCCTAACATTTGAAAACAATTTTTCAAATACTCAAATTCGTAACAGAATGCTTCCAACATCTCAACACTTATAAATATTTCCAAATTTCTATTTTCTATACTTAGGAAAATATTACCAGTCTTATTTCCCAAAATCTTTTCAATATTAACGCCCTAGGGTATTATTCTGTAAATTATTCCAAAAATCCCCGGAAATCACAAATAATTTCCTCTCCTCAAATTATCCTTTTATAAGCCCTTTTCGAATCTCGAGAGAATTTATCAAATAATTTTCTTCCAGTTTACTTTAAAACTATATATATATATATATATAATAAGTACTTAAATGATTAATAATTTATTTTTAAAAACATGTTCAAGTAATTATTTAAAATATCGAAAACACTTTTAAACATTAATAACTCATCTTTAGTTAAACCAATAATTCTTCCAAGCTGATTTTAAAATTAGACTTTAATAAAAATAAATACTTAATATTTGAAATCTACTTACCAAAGTATTTCAATCTCAACTTGCTTAAAATTTCATAGTTTTAAAATAAATACAATTTTCCTTTTAAAACAAATTCACTTCTTAATTTTTTTTTAAATCTCAATAACCAATTTTAAGTTATACTTCCTCTCGATTTCACAACATCTCGATTTATATTTCGCTTCTCTAACTATTCCCATTTCGAAAATAGAATCTACTATTTTTCTCAACCCTGCTTTCATATTCTAATATAAATTCCTCCTATGAATTTATATTCTCAATTATCATCTGATATCGAATTCCTTTATTTATAAATGTCGTTATCAATTCTATAACCCCTTTGGTTTCACTTGTTTTAAAAAAACAAATCTTATCTGTAAAAATCCATTATATAAATTTATTTCTTATAAATTCCATTAATACTTCCAATCTATTTTCAATATGGATTTCAACTCCTTTTTATATTTCCAGAATATGACTTATAAATCCTTTATATAATTTCTTTTAAAAATCTCTATTTCTAATTCACAATGGTTAAGTATAACCAAACTCAAATATAATTTTATTTTCTAATTCAATTTCTCTAAAATAACTCCAATTTCCAATATATATATTTTATTATCAAATTCCCTTTAATTCCTTAAATTTAAAAAATATATTTATAGTCTTTAAATTATCAAAATTCGGGCCAGTGCTATAGTAGCATCCAATAATTCAATCACTACAATAATCTATAATAGATTATTCTACACCAATCATATATCACTATATATGAAAAATAAATAATAAATTTGAGGAATCCAGTTGGATCCCTTCAACCTGTTTCCATGCATCTACAGATGTTAATACACATAAAATAAATACCAATCCCACTTCAAGGGGTATATCGCGGTATATAGGGTCATCCGCTATTATGCGGGGCGCATAGGGTCTCATCCGCTATAATATGCGGGAATATCATTTCAACATATGTATATACTACTATATATATAAATAGTCATCCAACAGATAATTTTAAATTTATCAATCCAATCAACATCCAATAAATTTTAAATTTAAATATTTAAATTGAATACGGAAATTGGAATGAGTGAGAAATTCTCTCCTTTTATTTTTATTGCATCGATTCCCAGCAACAAACCAAACATGACTGGCCTCATTGATTTATGACCTCGTATAAATGAATTCGAATTTATTAGCAATTGACATACTTTAAACTACCAATAACATACTCAGTTTGAGTATTAAGTTTATTAGCTAAATAAATTTTTAAATTTTTCCTTACTATAATTTTTTTTCTTTTCAAATTTCAAACTGATCACTGTACTAAATTTATTTAAAATAAATGGCTAGATACCTTCCTCTCAGGAACACACACGACCACGCATCCACGCGACCACTTCCAGGCATGACTCCACCATCACTCACCATCACCATCAATTCACTCTCGCGCGACCTTGCCCGTGCATCCAGAATTCGTGCTTGAGCTTGAGATTCCCAAACCTCGAACGCGACAACCCTAGCTCAAAGCTCCTCGCTCGCACCCAACACACGCGTGCCTTCGATTGAACCCAAGCGAGCCATCCTCTTCTCGTCGACCGCACGCCTCCAAAGGCTAAGTCAAGCTCCCAGGCTTCGCGATTTAACCGCGTATGCCCCGCCCCATGCCATCACAAACTTCCTCCATCGAACCCTCATCTTGACCGGTCTTGAGTATTTCCGAAGGCGTTTTCCCTTTTTTTGATGATTTCATGAATGAAAAATGGGGAAGAATGAATATGCGATTTTTATTTGTGGATCGATCTGATTTTTTTTAGTTTCAAATTTTCTTTACTGTTTTCTATTGGAAAAAAATGGGAACGAAATAATGGGCTCGTGATTTCATTTGAAAGCAGAGGAAAGTGTTACGCTCCATTTCTTTAATTTTTTTCTCTGGTTTGAGTTAATAAAGGGAAGAAAGGGGAGAAAAGAGTACGTGATTTGAAAAGGAAGGAGACATTGATGTTGGCATGTTTGAATGGGTTAGTCTATAGTGACCTGAGGTGATAAAAAAAACAGCTGATGTGAATATTTTTGTCAAGTCAATTATTTATATATATTTTTATATTTTAAACGTTTTCGATTTTCACAACTCAAAATCTCGAACCCCTATTGAGGCATGTCGCTAGGCATTTATAATGTTATGCCCCTATTTTGAACGCAATGGAATAGGTTTCGAGTCCTAATTCGATCGTATGGAGAAGATAGCTTTTTGGATTGACTATTTAAATTGAATTCGGTTAAATTATTTCTAAGCGTTTATATTCCGTATGGCCAAACGTTGGCTCCAAACACTACGAAAGTTGAAATCCGATAATAATACACTATTATGGATCCAATGGAATAGGTTTCGTCGAAATTCGAGACTGTGCTCCGGATCGCTATTTTTTTAAATGTCAATTTGAACAACTATTTTTAAAATTAAACAAATCAGTTTAAATTCAAATTCTAAAACTTTTATTATCTTCATTATTATCAATATAAATTTTACAAGCCTTTAGATTATTTTTATCGAGCTTAAAACTCAAGATACAATAATTTAACCAATATTCAATTATAAAGTCCAAAAATAAATTTATCCAATAAATCGCTATATTTAATTCTGAATTTATTTTATAAATAAAAACCAATTTTCCATACTCAAAATCAACCTATATTTCAAATTCAATATTTAAAACCATTTAAATATTCCAAATCAAACGACGAAAAATCTAGGTCGTTACAATTGGACTAGTTGAAACTTGAATGTATCAAAATTGAATAATTTTAAATTTAAAGTCATTTAAATTGATGTTAAAATTTGAAACGGTTTAAATTTAAGTATGAAATTAGAAATTCGTCTTAAATTGAAAGGTTGTTCAAAATGAAATTCGAAATTTGGAATTGGGTTAAATGGTTTAAAAGAAAAGGAACCATTTAATAATTATAAGTATTTTCATTCAAAACTATTTTTAATTAAAATTATTTATTTCAAACTATTTTTAAAGTCTAACAATTTTCTATTAAAACTATTTATTTCAAACTATTTTTAAAGTCCAACCATTTTCTATTAAAACTATTTTATTTCAAACTATATTAAAAAATATTTTATTAAAACTATTTTTAATTCAAAACTATTTAAATCCAAACTATTTTTATATTAAAAACTATTCTAATTCAAACTATTTTTATATTCAAAGCTGTTAAATCCGAAACTATTTAAGTGTAAAGGATTGAATTTAAATAATGATATTTGTGATATGAAAATATTAAAATTGAAATTTGAATCTATTTTAAATCTGATTTGTGATATGAAAATATGATATGTTATTGAAATTTAAAATGACCAAACGGTGTGTAAAATGGACGTTTGGTTATCAAAGAGACCGGGGTCGGATGAATGGCATACTCTTTGTTATTCTACCTAACAACCATGTACGCGATAGATGTTATCCAGAATATAGACGTTGAATTAGCGGCGTTTACTGGAATGAAGAAAGAGAATGATGATGGATGACATAAACATTTGTGTCAATTTGAAATGACTAAAATAGGAGCCATACTTGGCCAATGAGGCTAGCTACCTCTAGCAGACATCTTTCTCTTATATTATTATCTTGACTTTGAAACGGTGCGCACCTTTGATTTTGGATTGATGGACGCGATCGGTCATTAGGGGTTACAACCAGTTAGGAAATGCATAACGGTAGTATCTTACCTCGGGCATTGCCTCACGTGCCTTATCATACGATTATCCTTATACGAGCCCACTACGATTTGTTTTAGTATGATACTAATAGAGGACTCACTGGCTACCGACATTGTCAGTTGTTTTATAGGACCTACATAGACTACCTACTTAAAGCTTTGTTAAGGGGTATCAATGTAAAGCCTTAATGCTATTTTATTACTTTACTGATGGACACTACATACATAGTGTATCCTATTATATATAAATAGTTTAACAAATCCTTATAAGATGGAAAACCCCATAACATCTCTTAAGTTATTTGTACCTTATTTCTCATGATATTGATTTAACTTACATAAGAATTTTTAGTTCTAACTCAAGTATTTTGTCTTTTCATTACGCTCGAGTCAGCCTGAGTATTTCAGTGTTTGAAGACGTACCCCTGAAGATGAAGATGGAGATTAGGGATCGTATTTATTAGTATTATTCCGCTGCATTATTTGGTATGTTTTTTTATTATACTCCAATTATGTTGTAAAATGAAAGTTAAATTTATATTGTAAAATAGCTTCATGAACTGTTTACGTGATTATTATATTTTGTCATTCCGCTATGATATTCTGATTATTGTTTTTCTTCTTCCTATTTTCTTTATTAACCCTATTGATTATCTATTTTTTGGACTATTTGAGTTAGACATGTATAGTTTATTGTCGACTTAAATTGTCCAAAACGACGAGTCATCGCAACTTTTCTTATTATATAGTATATTTTTCTACCTTTTATCGAGTGTAGATCTCTATATGAGATAAAGGAATAAATGGAGGTTAAAGAGGTAGAAGTAGTTGATCTGGCCATTAGTGTCGGTATTGAAGGTGAAGATTAGTACCCTGTGTCTTTGAAGTGAGAATGAAATTGTTTGGTTAGAGAAACTGTAAAAGACTCTAAGTTGAATTTTGTATTGAATACTTCACGATTTTAAATTGTGATGAGAAGAGGTGAGTGAGAGGATCTAGTAGTGATCAGAGTGGAGCAATGGAAGTATATAAATTACTTTCCACTGAATATTTTAATTATTTGGCTGTTTTGATTGGATGACTGATGTTTTGATTTCTTTTTGTTATTGTATGGATTGATGATATTTAGTTTAAAGGATTCATTTTGAGTGTGGTATGCGATTGGAACTGTCACTCAAATTAGTATTTTATATGAATTTGGAAGATTTTGAATTAATATTTTATATGAATTTGGAAGATTTTGAACTAAGCCATGTCTTCGATTGCGAAGTCACCTCAGGTGATAATGGAAATAAATTTCATAAAATAAATCAGTATACTTTTATATAATATTAAAATGGGATTAAAGTGACCTTGAAGAAAAATCTTGCTTATTTATTATTATAGATAGATGATTAATGTTGTTTGGGATTTTGTAAGTCCGGTATTTTTGATAGTACTCAGTTGATTATTTATAAACCTTTTGGTATAAGCAAACATACATTGATTAAAAATCTTTTTGCATATAATATATATGTGCTTTGAGAAAATGTTTTATTAGAAGTTAGTGAATGTTTTTATAAAATATTAAGTTGTTCTAAAAGTAAATATTTAAAGAATTTATGAAGTTGATTTTGTGTTAATTTGTCTGTTGAGTGTTTAAGAATTCTGGTCGATGCGTTAGACTAACGTTATCATAGGGATTCCTAAACACTAGAACGAGAGTTATGGACATAAGATTTCGAAGAGAGATGTATTATTTTGAAGAGATGTAATAGATTTTGAGTTATATTATAAACCAATATTTGAAATAATATTTTAAATTTTGAAGAGGTTAGAGGTATTTGTAGAATCTTTTAAAGCAAGCAAGATGTTTTGAGAATTTAAAATTATTGTTTTGAATGGAATATGTAATTTAAGGAAAAGTATAAATAATATTTTTGAGAATTTTTTGGTTGGAAAGTGATATTTTAAAGAAGTATTTGAGTTGAGCTTTAGAGAGAATATATATAAAAATATATTTTGAAAATAGGGATATTCTTTTAAGATGGTGATTTAGAAAAGATGAGATATGAAATTTTATAGTGTTTTGAAGTTTTATAAATTATTTTGACTTGAGTATGTGAGTGTAAGTATTATTATAGTGAGGTAACGAATTATTTTGAAAAGTAATAAAATTGTTTTTCTATATTTAGATGTTTGATGTGATAATTGCAGCCATCGAGCATTAATGGGCAGCTATAGTCGATGGCGAGGCAATGTTGATCACACGGTCAACACTGCAGCCAATTGGTGAAGTAAACCACAAGAAACTCATGGCATGTCATTGTCGCTAGATTAATAAATATATTTAAATTTTAAATTGGTATGATTGTGATATGTTACAATTTAATGGCTGCTATATTGAATGATGTTTGCGATTTTGATGCATGTTGTGCAACTTTTGTGATATGATGCATTGTGAAAAAAATTAGATGAATGAAAAAAATTGTAATTTGATTTTGATGCCAATAAATTATATCGAATTGTTTGTATTGAAAAAAGTAAATATTATTCTGAAATGTTGTTATAAAAAATGGTTTAGAGAATGGAAAAAATTATTGTTTTGAAATAAATATATGATTTGAGGAAAAATGAATTGATATAATGAAAATGATGTTTCGAAAAAAATTCATGCTTCAATTTTGTTATATCAAACTTCTTAGTGGTGTCAAATTTTTAAGATCTCATCTATCCTTTTAGTATTATTACTCAATTATCATTTTCAAAACACAATTTTTTTTTAATTAATTCATAGTGTAAGCAATTAATAAACAATAAATGTTTATAATTGATTCTTATTTACTACACATCTACATTGGCTAATCAATTTTATATAAGTCCAATTTCTTTGTAATTTGAAATCAAGATTTAGTTTCTTTATTATTTGATGATGTTAAAGCAAGGTAAAGATGTATATGTATATTTTTATTTTAATGTTAATAAAAATACATTGAAATTGATTTACAATGAAATAAGAAAAACAATATTTTGGGAAAAACTCGATGAACGTTTTGAAAAGTGGTTTTTAAATATTGGAAAATTTTGAAATAAAGATGATAAACATAATTAGAAGTGATATAAGGTATTGTCAAAAGAGATTTGTAAATGAAAAGTATTGATTGTTTTGAAATAGAAAAGAGAAGAGATTATAGTTTTTACTAATATAACCATAACATGTGAAATTTTAATCGGATTTTGTCGAATTTTCTTTCATTGAGAAGATATTTTCATAAGTAATTGCTTTCTTGTTTATCACTTTTGAGATTTTGAAGTTTGCTGTTATTAACATGTGTTTAAAAGCAAGATAAAAATAGAGGTTTGTGCTTAGAAAATTCTAAGCTAAAATACAGTGTTGTTTTAGTCATAACTTTCAAATGATTTATCCGTTTACGATGATTTCAGATTCATTAGAAAGATGTGTTATTAGAGAACAATTTGTATTTGGAGTACAAAGCCAATTTTGAAGTTTGTGATGTTTGAACATAAGATAATGAGAGTGATGATCGCTATCCCGAAATGTAAATTATCAAGAACTGAGCTGAACCATTTTACTAATAATATTTGATCCGTTTGTCCGATTTCGATGATTTTTCCCATTTCGAAAAGCTTAAAACATACGCTACAACATGTTTTTGAAGTGTTTTGTTAAATTTCGAGGTTTTCATGGCTAAAAACATGAAACTAATTGGTGGACCTACACTTAAACAATTACTTCAGATTTGATGTTTTGTGAATTGCAGCACAATTCCTTGTATATTTGATGTTTTGATGATTTGGGACTTGCTTATGAATACTTATACAATATACCATAACTCCACTTTAAAATTCTAATCTAATTTGATGATCTTTGCTCTTTAAAATCTTGTTGAGAAGTGGTTTAATTAAAATGCATGTTACCTACGTATTAAAATTATACATACTTGTTAAATCTTAGTATAAACAACTAATTATTGAAGTTGAGTCGAGTTTAGGTACATACGAAACATGCTTCGACTATTTGGCAATGATGACATACTTTTGCTTACTAAATAATAAGCAAATTTACTTACAAATACTAAACAAAGGTACATTTTATGGTATACGAATATATGATATGATATTATATTGTTCTCCGTGTTTCAGGATGTCCCGTGTAGGGATGCCTCTTTGGAGATGTATATTTTGTAATTATATTGTATTTTGATTTTTTAGAATGCTCTCCATATAAATGAGACTGCTGAAATTTCCAAAAATTTCAAGAGTTAGAAAATTTTCATATAACTATATCATATGCGAAGAATAGAAAGTCGAATTGAATCTATTTAAATTAGTGGTATATGATAAGATGAGTTGGAGTGTGAGAGCCACATAAAGAATCAACCGGTAGAATTTGGCAAAAGAGCGATGAATACGAGGAAAGTTCATGGTTGAGTTGTGTTTGTCGACTTTCATATAGGAAAATGGAAGGATGTAATTTTTTTACGGGGAAAAGTCTGTATAGCTTTCCACGCTGTATAAATATATTTTTTTAAATAACAGCGATTGAATTCAAATTATAATGACTATATTTTGAAAATAAATTTTTGGTTTAGTAAATTCTAATTAATAAAATATTTTGTTGTAATAAATTCAATTAAATTAATAAACTCTTTTCTAATAATTTGTTGAAATTAAATTAAATATTTTAATCAATATAAACTATTTTGAGGTGTAAATAATTTTTATATAATTGAAATAATTGGAAAATAAATTTATTTTGTAATAGAACGATGAATTATTAAATAAAATTAAGCAAGCCTCGGATTGAATAAATTGTCTAAATATTGAGATATAATTTGTAGACTGTCATGTAAATCAATTAATACAAGATTGAAATTTATTTTGAGGATTGAAATTCAAATTTGAAATGCATTGCAAATTAACTAAAATTGAATTGAAATTAAATTGAGGCTACACACTAGATTAGGCCAAACCTATTTTTCATATATCTACTTCTGGAAATCTCTACTCACTTCCCAACTAAGTCCAAACCTAATTCCCCTTATTAGCACTTTCCCTCATTTTCCAAAGGGGAAAATCAATTCGTCGCTTAAAAAAAGGATAAATCAAAGTCGCGTACATGTCTACCTAAATCGGTGACGCCGACGATTTAAGGAGAGAGAGCGACCAGGGTTGACGACAACATATGACACGATGGAGGAGCTCGTGTTAAAGATGGAAACATGACCTAATTTTACGACTTGGATTGTCATGATGTACTGATGATGTGGTGGATGTTGAGGTCGAGCGCAACATGGTGCAACTTGAGCGAAGGTGACATGGCATTGGGAGATTAGACGAGCGTGCTGGTGACGTTGTTATCGATTTGGAAGAGGTCGTGATTGACCTGGGATAGAGGCGAAGGTTGTAGTTTTTGTCGATAGGAAGTGGGAGATGAAGAGGAACGTTTGTGCAATTAGAGGCTGAGATAGTGGTCCGGGGATGTGCATGCTTTGGTGGCCGAGCCGACGATGTCCTATAGTCGAGCAATGACCTGATGAAGAAAAAAGCACATGACGATCGTAGGCTAGTAATGTTAGGTGAAGTGAAGCATTTGTTGATGGTGGAAGCGCGAGTGAAACGAAGCTAGAAGCTTGTTTATCAATGGCAGTCATTAGTTGGATGGATCGAGCGTCGTTTTGATGAGTTAATCTCACTCACAACTATGTCTATTTCCTTTTATTTAATGCGTATTCCCTGTATAATTGTTTGATTTGATTGCTTGATTGAATTGAAGGTCGGTTATTGGTTATGAATAACCGTTTGTTGACCGTTGCTTTATTGATATAGTTGAATTGGTTGGAATTATAGCAAATTATGAATTATTTTATGTTGTGATGATTGATGTTTGATTGAGGATTTATGTTGTTTGAGTAGTAATTAGATGATTACAAATAATCGAATGATATTGGAAATTGTTTGAAAAAGAAATATAAATGAATTAAATGATGTAAATTGGAAATAAATAAATTTATTTTAGAGGTAAATAATGAATGCTAGAAAGATACTTTCATTTAATATTGAGATTATTGAATTAATGGAAAATTTTGAAAGAATAATGATTTTGGAAAAAAATATATGTATAAGTTGAATAATTTTGAAGATTTTACGAATTAAAATTTATTTGGTAAATGATGAGTTTTGAAATAAAACAAATGAAGTTTGAATATTTATATTTATTTACCATTGAATATAAAAATAAAGGAAGGATATTTATGTAATAAATATTTGAAATTTATGTTTATGTAATTACGAGCAATTTGAATCTAAAAAAATGGATATATATATAATGAGTAGTGGATTTTTAGAAGTAATATATTATTTTTGAAATAGAATTTTAGTTTAATGATTAATAGCTTTAAAAAGTTGTGTTTGAATATAAATGAGGATTAAAATAATGATTTTGGAATGGTATATTTGGTGTTTGCAAATATTTTGAATTGAGAATAATTGGGATTTGATGTTTAAAAGATATTTCTAGAATATAAATTCCTTTGAAGTATTTCCATATTATTATTAAAGTGGAAATTTAAAGAGAAATTATTTTTGAGTTTTAAAATTTATTTAACGAGTTTGAATAAAGGTTTCTTTGAAACCAAACAAATTATTTTGAAGTATGGATTTTGAAATTTGATGTGAGAATCAGTAATTACTATTTTAAAAGAGGAATAAATAAAAGAAATGTTTTGTGATTAAAGTTAAATGAAGTATCTTTATAATAAGTGGGAAACAAAAATGAAGTAAAATATATTGAAATAAAAATCTTCATTAAATACTAATTAAATAAATAATACATTGATGTCAATGGATGATTGTTGATTTGTCTGCTACGAAAGAGATGAAGTAAAATTACCTGTTGTGTTGAATAATGGAATAGTAAAATTGAAGATAATGAATATAAAAGTGATTTAAGCGAGAGTGATTCATTAAGCGACGTGGAATTTGTTTAATGTTGATTAACTAAGGGTGTTGTGTATACAATTATATTTCACTAGGCACTATGGGACGTCTGTGTAGGGTGTACTTATTTATCCAACACAAGTATAATGTCGAATAATTCACTGAGGACTGAGTATTTGATATTTGGATGTCAGTGGATTATTCTATATTATACACCTATATTGATTTATATTATTTGAATTTCTGACTTAACTTGTGAGGTAAATTATATTATTTCTTATTTTAATTTAAAGAGGGAATATGATTATCTTCGCTTTTTAATGGAACGAGTAGTACGAAGTCCCAACGAGGATTTGACGGCCAGAAGTAATTTTGCTAACTCCATCCTAGTTTGACCGACCGTGGGGTCATTCCCTGATTGCTACGGCAACATGGCTCCTCATCGCATTGTCATTGTCTACTACACAAGCTAACGAGATGAATTCAGAACGAGCGAGGAGGTTGATGGTGGGAGTTAGAAGTGAGGAGGCAAGGAAGTGAGGAAGCGATGTACGATGTATTGTGTAGCTAAAGACTGGTAAGAACGCTCATAAAAATTTATGAGTTGGTCTCCCTTTGCACCTGAGAAGCATCGAGACTTGGTGTAGACTCGGCTTTTGGTAGTAAGCACTATATAGCAGTAGTAGTAATGAAATTAATAATGAAGAATAAAATGAATAAACTTAGTACTGCTAAATAAATATGAATAATTGATGTTTGTGGAGTGTTGTTTGCAATGTAAGCTGTATGTGATGTGCATTGTGTGTTATGCAAGGTGTGCGATGTGTGCGATGGAAGTTTTGATATTTGATGGCTATTTAGATGTTTAATCGGTTATCGATGTTGTTGGATGTGTTGTAGATGTTTGATTATTCCTTTGATGATTGGATTTCTTATTATTGTAACGACCAAGATATTTTAACGGGTTTTATAACGTAATTAACTGAAATTTTTCTTGAAATTAAATAGCAACATTTTGAAATGAAAATTTGATATTTGAAATACGTCTAGTTAAACATAGCAAATGCTAAATTTTTATTGAAAAATAGGAAAGTCAATTCAGCTGTGTAATTTTCAATTTCAATTTAAAATTAGTTAAATTAATGAAAATAAAATGCTTTCAAAATCTGAATATTTTTATATAATAAAAATGTGGAACATTTTCTGAGTGAGACGTCGTATTTCATTTCGTCAAATTTGGACTTCTCTAGCCCCGTTTATCTTATTTTCGATGAATTTGCAGTAGTTTAGCAGTGAACTATCAACTTTTGGTAGGATGGTCATATCGCTGATATCGGTGTACCATTCTGATCGTCTTGTCGTGCTAATCTCCGTGGTATATTCACTTGTGTGATTCGGTGTCCGGTACGCGGCGAAATCGGCGTAACGATTAGCGGTATCGGTATCCATTTTTGAGTTTCTAGGATATTGTGTGTAACAGCCTGAAATTTTCAACCATTCGCATCCATACATGTCGGATTTGAATTGCTCAAAATATCATATTGTTAATTTAAATTTGGCAAATCTCAATATATACAGTAAATAAATAATCACAGAATCACAGACACAGAGTAATATAACAATAATGCAGCGGAAACAAAGAATGGTAGTTCATGAAGCTACTATATATAATATAACAGAGTTCAACAAAATACAATAGAAATCACGAATACATAGATGTCTCAATACAATAGTCAAGTACAAGGTCTGAATAAATCACTGGAATCAACTGAATGACTGAAAGCAGAATCAATAGATGGATCCAAGCGAAGCTCCAACTCCAAAGGTGAGTCTCGAATACTAGTACAACTCAGTCTGACCCGAGCGTAAAGCAAAACACAAAACACTCGAGTCAGGACATACATACTTATACAATGTAAACCAACTCAAGTGAACTGTAATAGAAATGCACAAGTAACTTAAAGGATGCTTGGGATCGCCCATCCTTTAATGATCCGTTAAACTATTTACTATGTAATAATATACGCTATTATAATAATGTCTAAAGTAAAGTAAACTTACTTAAAAATAGCGTTAAGGCTTTACATTTTCCACCTTAACACATATATAGTGCCAATAGTCTATACAGTACCGTAATACCTCCAGATCGGGAGGCTACCAGAGGATACTCCATAGGTACGACAAAAATCAAACTCATAGTAAGGCGCGCTAGGGTAGGTGACACGGCAGAACTAGGCAATGCCAGGGTAGATATATCAATTATGCATCCGTACTGGTGGTAACGCATAGCAGCCACTACCGCCCACCTCAAGCCACACTCCTAAAAATCAAAGGGTGCACCCAATCAATCACAAAGTAATAGAATGGTATCGAAGAAGTGTGTCTGATTAGAGGAGCTACCTCATTGGCCTGTCAATCGCTCCTGTTTTAGCCACCTTATGCCAACTCACGGGAGTCGGGTCCACGTATATACCTCAATAGGATCGTCCCCACCATCCTACTTCATTCTGGAATCTCCACCAGTACATAGTTGTTAAAGTGGTTTTCGGTATCGACAGAGAGTATGTCCATATCTGATCTCGGTCTCTTTAACAACTAATCGTTATTATAACCCGTGGTTATAAATTTCAAAATGGTTTACATTTCAATTCAAAACATATTCATTTAAACCATTAAATTTATTGTCAATATCTTTCAAAATAATATTCATTTCCAAAGTTGTAGCATTTCTAAGTTCATTCATTCAATTATAAAAATTTCAAAACATTGTAATTTAACATTCATAGCACTTGGAAAATGTGATAATAGATACAGTAGCAGTTCGAAAATATTATCCTTTCAGAAATATTGTCTTTTCAGAAACAGCAGCACTTATAAAATGTTACTGTAGGTATAATAGAAATCCAGAAATACAGTTCATTTCAGAAACATCAGCACTTAGAAAATGTTACCATAGGTATAATAGTAATTCAAAATATACAGTTCATTTCGGAAACAGCAGCACTTATAAAATGTTACAGTAAGTATAATAGTAATTCAGAAATACAGTTCATTTCAGAAACAGCAGCACTTAGAAAATGCCACCTTAAAACCACAGCATTTTGGAAATGCTGCCAATACAAATCTAACATTTATTATAACATTTCAGAAACATTATAATTTCAGTTTTCACCATTTTTAACATATAAAACATATCTCACTTTTCAGAAATATTTATTTGGATATCATTTAACATATGATTTAAATAAAATAAAATTTTATAAATAAAATATCCAAATTTAACCAAAATTCATTTATTAAGTCAAAATTACATTTATATTGCTTAACTTTACTTTAACAAATAACTTGATACTTTATTTACTTTTAAAAATATCCATTCCATAAATAAAATATTTTAATTTAAATTTAAAAATCCAACCAAATTAAATCAAATTAAATTATTAAGTTAAATTAAATTTTAAATAGTTTCTTATGTTACAATTTAAAACCATTTATCATCTTATAAAAATTTTAACTTATAAAACAAATTTTATTTATATTTAAATCACTTAAATCAACCTTAAATTTTAAAATTATTAAATTAGATTAATTTTAAATAAAATCATAGGTTGTACAATAAAACCATTTATAAGCTATAAAATTTTAACTTATAGAAACCAATATATACATTTATTTAAACCATTTAATTAAACATAAGTTCAAATCTACATATAACTAGATTTCAAAATACTTAATAAATTTTAGAAAACTATTATTTAAAAATTAACCACGGGTCTATATAATATTTTCTAACCTAGGTCAAGTGATATGGATATGTATCATTTCAATCCGTGAAATAAAAATCCCGGGTTCTATCATTTCAAACCCGCAATCCCAAGTCAAATACAAATAAAAATCGCTTGAGCCTATCATTTCAGCTCATAACAATTTTTCTCTATTCTAAAGTCCGTTCGGGTATGTATCATTTCAACCCATAGTGAGGGAACTTGCAGTGTGAGAAACAGAATATAAATGAACAGTATAGCATAGCATATCATATCAGGTGATGCAACATGTGTTTGCACAAAAAATGGACAAACACCTCAAAGTTGTATGATTTAGCAGATCTGATGTTATTCTTAGTGATTTGAGCGATTTATGCAAATATATAAAAAACAGGGGCTAAACTGTAAAAAGACACGCAGATTTATAGTGGTTCAGCCAGAATGTGCCTACGTCCACTTTATATGTTATTTCTCTTCTCTTATTCTGATTACAAGTACAAAACTTTGATATCAGTAAAAGAAAGTTGTTTGAAAGTTCCTTCCGTGCTTGAGCTCTCAAACTTGTCCCCCATTGTTGTACCCTTGCCTCTCTATTTATAGAGTGAGGTTGGGGGCAGGGATCTTGGATATATGCAGCTGCTGGTGGGCCTGGGCTGAAGTGATCTGGCCTGGCAGTCTGGTTCGGCATCCTCTTGGTTCGGTCGTGAGGTGGCTTGGTTTGGTTGAGACTTGGATCGGTGAAGTATGGAGTTGGTCCGGTTGAGCTTCGTCCGGTAGCGTAGCCTGGTCCGGTGAAGTATGGAGTTGGTCCGGTTGAGCTTCGTCCGGTAGCGTAGCCTGGTCCGGTGAAGTATGGAGTTGGTCCGGTTGAGCTTCGTCCGGTAGCGTAGCCTGGTCCGGTGAAGTATGGAGTTGGTCCGGTCGAAATCATATACAACACTTGCCCCCCAAAGTAGGGCGTGTGCGTGTGCATGTCCTGCTTTGTTTTTTGTCAATCCCATTTTACCATCTTCATCCGGTTCCCACTACCGAATCATCTGATCCGGTATTCTGCTTTCGCTTATAAGTAGGGGACTAGGACCTCCGTTTTTTCTATCTGCCGAATCTAGCCTCTAGCCGAATCAAGTGAGAGTTTAGCCGAACCAAGTCCTTAGCCGATTCAAGTGAGAGTTTAGCCGAACCAAGTCCTTAGCCGAATCAGATTTTTAGCCGAATCAACCAAGTGTTTTAGCCGAATCAGGTATTATTCCTTTTTGCCGAATGAACTTAATCCTCTGATACCGAATGACACATGAACGTTTAATACCGAATGAGATTATTGATCTGTACGACCGAATGAACTATTGAGTGATACGACCGAATGAAACTATTGATCTGTACGACCGAATGAACTATTGAGTTATACGACCGAATGAAACTATTGATCTGTACGACCGAATGAACTATTGAGTTATACGACCGAATGGACTATTAAGTTATATGACCGAATGAACATGTGTTTCATACTTCGAATTTTTAAGCGAAATTCCAGATTACGCTGCTTGTATATTCTAACGATATACCTTTCCCATGTTTGCAGATAAAATGTCTCGAAAAGTTGAAACTCGATCAGATAAGAGGAGATCCGGGGGTGAAGGAGAGTCCCTTCAGGCTGATTGCTCGAGATACAGACTGGAGAGAGATGCTGCCGTCGAAAGGTTGTCGGCCTCCGATGCCCGGATGAGGGAGTTTGAGGAGAACGAGGGAATGATGGATGACATGCTCCAGGACATGTATTTCCGGACTTGGAAGCAGGGCAATCTTTCTTGGATGGATGATTATCCCAGGGTCATGGCCAAGACCTATCTTCGGGCTTTGGAGGAGGCTAAGGCTAATGCAGATAAAGAGGGTGGAACGGTCTTCAGTATGGATGTGGTCACTGCCCAGTTCACCAAGGAGGAGAAAGTGGCGGTAAAGGAGGGTATGCGGCTGCTCGCTGCTGAAGAGGCAGGTGTGCAGGTTGAGGATGACGACCAGGACGGTCAAGAAGCGGGTACTGGTAAGTCTTCCTTTCTAGTCTTTCCGTTAACTTGGTTACTCATCACTAATGAATCCTTCTTATGATCGGACAGGCGGGCAAAAGAGCAAGGACAAGACTTCGACGCAACCGGCTCCCTGATTGGACCTGGAAAATTCTTTTTGTAGGCTTGGCATTGTTGTATCTGTTAGTCTTAAGACAGTAGAGTAACTTCTAAGTTGTAATTCTTGCTACTTGTAATAACATTATTCTTGACGTGTAATTTTTTAGCTTAAGCTGATTCTGTCGTTTCTTGAATATTTGTTGCTATTTCGACATATCGTATGAGAAATGTAGCTATGTATATTCTTGTAATTAAATTGTGTTTGATGTCAGATTCTGGTTTTAAATCATGATCTCATGACTTGCAATGTTAGCGTGTGGTGTGAAAAAATTAAATTATAGTCATGCATTTGTACATAAAGGAAGAAAATACCGCCTTTCATGTTCTGTTTGTAAATGGCAGTTTCGAATATCTTGTATGACCAAGCATGGAAAGCAGTTGACTGCCCTGCCATCTGATTGTGAATCTCTGCATCCATTGGCGGGTATCTCTTACCCTGCATCCTGTACTTTATGGTTTGTTATAGAGGATAGGAGGAAAGTTTTTTAAGTAAAATTGAAATATGTGAAATAGTAAAACTTCCAGTCACGGAAGGCCTTCGATGTGCTTAAGTTCGTGGCAAACGGGTTTTGTAGTCACTTTCCCTAGCTGTGGGTCTTGGAGACATTTGTCACCCATCTTACGCCTCCGCGGGGAGTTAATTCTTTTTTACCACAGCCGCACTTAAGACACACCGGAGCCGAGATCGCGCACAGTAACTACCCGGGCCATTATGGCCCGTACTCATGGGTATTATTCGACTTACTGTGGCCGGCTAGCGTGGGTGCCGATCGTCAACTGTGAACTGCCCCTGGCTGGCCACACCTTATGTTGGGGCTTATAATCGGTTCACAGTTGCCGGCGAGCCTAACGCCGTAATGAGCTGCCTCGGCTATAGTCGGCCTTCTCGGTGGCTTATAATCGGCTCATTACAATTGGCTTTAAGGGCCGTCGCGAGCAATGAGTTAACCCGCAGCAGAGGGATGCTGGAGCAAAAGTGTCTCATTGACGAGGGCATAGATTCGCATAGTACCTGTTGTGTCTTGTCCACGTGAAGTTGCCTTGTGGAGTGCTTTGAATAGAAATGCTATATGCTCAGGATTTCGTTCAACAGAAAAGGATAAAGTTAACAAGCAGCCAAGATACAAAGGAACAAGTTAAAAAAGAGACAAGGCTTTTTTAAAGTGGTTCGGCACGAAAAAATGCCTACGTCCACTGATACTCTTTGTTAATTCACTTCATATGGGCAATACAAGTTAAGAAAAGTATCGACGGAGGTGTTGGATGTTCCATGCCCTCTGGAACACCTCTCCGTCCACTGTTGACAAAATATAGGCTCCGTTGTGGAGATCTTTATGAATTACATATGGTCCATCCCAGATTGGGTCTAGTGCTCCGGGGCGAGGGAAGATTCGCTTGAGGACATGATCCCCTTCTCGTAAGGTACGATGCTTAACTTTGGAGTTGTATTGTGCTGCCACCTTTTGCTTGTGGGCTGCTGTTTTTAGGACTGCATCATTCCTTCTCTCCTCGACTAGATCCAAAGACATGTTGAGGAGCTCTTCGTTCTCTTCTGGGTTATAGTGGATCCTTTGGTGGGAAGGCACAATGGTTTCAACTGGGAGCATAGCCTCCGATCCGTATGCCAAAGAGAAAGGAGTGTGCCCTGTTGATGTTCTGAAAGATGTGCGGTAGGCCCATAGTGCCATAGGGAGTTCATCCACCCAAGCGCCCTTTGATTTTTCGAGCTTCTTTTTGATCAGAGTTTTCAGAATTTTGTTGACTGCTTCGACTTGTCCGTTTGCTTGGGGATATGCTACGGATGAGAAGCTTTTGTGAATTCCGTGTTCTTAGCACCAGTTGGCGAATTCCTCGCTGTCAAACTGAAGTCCATTGTCTGATATGATTTTTAGTGGGACTCCGTACCTGCACAGAACATTTTTGATTAAGAAGTTGATAACTTTCGCTGAAGATACTTTATTTAGCGGTTCTGCTTCCACCCATTTGGTGAAATAGTCGACTGCTACTATAGCATATTTGGCGCCGCCTCGACCCATTGGTAGTTCACCGATTAAGTCAATTCCTCATACTGCAAAGGGCCAAGGGCTGGTCATCTGAGTAATATCGGTTGTTGGTAGCCGAGGGATTTTAGCAAATTTTTGGCATCTGTCACACTTCTTGACGAAATCTAAGGCGTCCTTGCTTAAGGTGGGCCAGAAATATCCGTATCGGAGTATCTTTTTTGCTAACGTTTGCCCTCCGGTGTGATCCCCGCAGCTTCCTTGATGAATGTTGGATAAGATTTCCTTGGCTTCCCTTCCGGCGACACACCTTAACAATGGGTTAGAGAACCCGTGCCGATAGAGGATGTCTCCTTGTATCGTGTAGCGGGACGCTTTCCTCAAGATTTTCTTGACTTCGTTACGCCTGTCAGGTAGTGTGCCATTTTGTAGGTAGTCTCGGATGGGAGTCATCCAAGTTGCTTCTTCGGTTGCAGCTATCAGATTCACTTGCTCAAAACTTGGGATCGTTTGCTTTGAGACAGTTACTGCCCCGAAGATGGCGACGTCCCTCATACTTGCTTGCTTTGCCAATTCGTCGGCCTCTTGGTTCTCTTCCCGAGGGATGTGTTTGACTAAGTAGTGGTCCAATCGGTTGAGAAGCGACTTGGTCTTCTTTAGATATGCTATGAGTCGTTCTTCTCGAGCTTGGAATTCCCCTAGTATTTGATTAACAATAAGCTGAGAATCGCTGTGAAGGCACAAAGAATTGGCTCCGATCTCGATAGCAATTTCTAGTCCGGCTATTACGGCTTCATATTCTGCATCGTTGTTGGTGGCAGCGAACTCCAACCTTATAGCATAGTGCAGTTTATTTCCCCTGGGAGTGATTATTACCACACCTGCCCCCGAGCCTTGTTCGTTGGATGCACCGTCCACAAAGAGATTCCACTTGATATCTTCCGTTATTTCCAGTTGCTCCTTATCCTCGTTGGTAGTGAATTCTGCAATGAAATCAGCCATGGCTTGTCCCTTGATGGCGGTGCGAGGGTGATAGGTGATATCATACTGACTCAGCTCAATACACCATTTAAGTAGTCGCCCGGAAGTGTCGGGACGGTGGAGTACCTGCCTCAGTGGTTGATCGGTCAGAACTTTGATGGAGTGGGATTGGAAGTAGTGACGTAGCTTTCGTGAAGTGATTAGTAAACAGTATGCTAACTTTTCAAGCTTAGGATATCTGACTTCTGCCCCAGTAAACCTTTTACTGACGAAGTAAACTGGTCGTTGCGTGCGATCGTCTTCCCTTACCAAGGCAGCGCTTAGAGCGTGAGATGACACAGCAAGGTATAGGTATAATTCTTCGCCTTCGCTTGGGGTCGAGAGTACCGGTGGTTTCTGGAGGTGTTCGATTAGGTTAAGGAAAGCGGTTAAGCATTCGTCCGTCCATTCGAACCTTCCTTTATCTTTCTTTAGAGCTTCGAAAAAGGGGACGCACTTGTCCGTTGCTTTGGAGATGAATCGGCTTAGGGCAGCCACTTTTCCATTTAGGCTTTGCATTTCCTTTCGGGTGGAAGGTATCTTGATGTCCCTTAATGCTCGGACTTGTTCAGGGTTTGCTTCTATCCCTCGGGCATGGACGATGAATCCTAAGAATTTTCCCGATGACACTCCGAAGGAGCACTTTAGTGGATTCAACTTCATTCCATACTGTCGAAGTACCTGGAACATTTCGCCTAGGTGGCTTACGTGATCTTTGGCTTTCCGTGATTTTACCAGCATGTCGTCTACATATACTTCCATTGTTCGTCCTATTAGCCCTGCAAACATCTTGTTGACGAGGCGTTGGTAGGTGGCTCCTGCATTTTTAAGTCCGAAGGGCATTACTTTGTAGCAGTATAAACCCCGGTCGGTGATGAAACTAGTGTGGTCTTGGTCGGGAGCATGCATAGGAATTTGGTTATATCCTGAGTATGCATCCATAAAAGACAGGAGTTCATGTCCGGCTGTGCTGTCTACAAGTTGATCGATTCTGGGAAGCGGGAAGCAATCCTTTGGGCAGGCGTCGTTTAGGTTGGAGAAGTCAATGCAGGTCCGCCACTTCCCATTAGCCTTCTTTACTAGTACCGGGTTGGCGATCCATTCTGGGTAAATAGCTTCTCGTATGAAGTCATTGGCGAGTAGATTCTTTACTTCTTCATCGAGGGCTGCTGATCGCTCTGCCCCCATACTTCTCTTTTTTTGTTTTACAGGCGCCTTGGTAGGATCAATTTTTAATACGTGACATGCTATGTTGGGGGAGATTCCGGTCATGTCAGCGTGTGACCAAGCGAACACATCCAAGTTGTGGCGGAGAAAATCAATGAGTTGTTCCTTCAATTCAGCTTTCAGCTGCGACCCAATTTTCAGTAGCCTACTTGAGTCGTGCTTGTCTACAGGTATAAACTCCATAGCTTCTGCAGGCTCGGCGGTGGCCTCCTCCTCTTTGTCCCTAGGGTCTAATTCATTGAAAGGGTCGCTGGTGTATCGAAGAGGAGGGGCTTTCTTTAGTTGCTATGCTTCAAGGCTTTTTGTGCAGAGGGCAATCTCTACACCTTTCCCTTTATCTCTCCTGTGGTTGTTGCGAAGTTCGGTTACATAGCAGTCTCGTGCAATGTCTTGGTCTCCTTCCACTTCCCCTACCCCATTGTCTGTTGGAAATTTCATTTTCAGGCACCACGGGGCTAGGACAATCTGGAAGTCAGATAGGGCTGGTCTTCCTAGGAAGGCGTTGTAGGCCGAATGGTTTTCTATCAGCACAAACGTCTGTTTCCTTACAACGGAGCGGGGATGGCTTCCAATTTCAACGAAGAGGTCCAGCTGCCCGATGGGCATTTTCGCATCTCCAGTGAAACCGTGTAGCGGTTTATCGCAGGGAGATACATCCTTCATTGACAGCCTCATTTTGTCGAATGCGTGTTTGAACAGGATATTTACAGAGCTTCCAGTGTCTACCAGGATTCGGTAAACTTCGGCGGGACCGAGTCGGGCAGAGATAACCATGGGATCCATGTGAGGGTACTGTCTTCCTTCTAGGTCGCGTTTACTGAATGTGATGTCATCACTTTCTTTCCGCTTTGGGTGGCGCTCTTCTATAACTGTGTTGACACAGTCTCTATTGTCTCTAAGCGACTTCCCATATCTTTCCATCCCTTTCCAACTTCTGTCTGCGATGTGCGGACCTCCTGAGATGGTATGGACCACTATCTTCTCTTGACTAGAGCTGCTAGCGTTGCGGTCGCCTCTGCCGGTCCCTGGTGAGGGTAGCCTTGGGTTTTCATTGGCAGGAGCTGGAGTCCTGTCTTTACTTTTTACATAGCGTTCCAGTTTCTTTCTCCTGATGTGTTCCTCAATCAGATCTCGGAGATGATGGCACTCGTTGGTATCATGTCCGTGGGATTCGTGGAAGCGGCAGAATTTTCCAGATTTCTGTGCGCTATCTGATTCCTTCTTGTATGGTGGGCGTTTGTATCTAACTTCGCCTTGGGTGGCAAGGAAGATATTTTCGACGGTCTCGTTCAAAGGGGTGTAAGAGTCGAATCTTGGTCCTGGCCGATATAGGCGTTTTTCTACTTTCTTGCCACCAGCATTGTCTCTGGAATCATTTCTTCGAGCGTCCCTTGCCACAGCAGGGGCGTTGCCGTGGGTCATCTTACTTTGCTGTCCTGACTGCCCCTCAATGGCAGCATCCTCGAGCCTCATGTATTTCCCGGCTTCATGGAAGAAATCGGGTAAAGTAGCTGGTTTTTCTTTTGTCAATCTTCTAGCAAATTTAGTGTCCGGATGCACCCCACTGCAGAGGGCCATCAGGATAAGCTTCTCATCGGCGTCTTGAACTGCGGCTGCTGCGGCGTTGAATCTGGTTAGGTATTGCTGCAGTTTTTCTCCAGGTTTCTGTTTGACGCTGGATAAGGAATAAGCGTCCTTAGGTTGCTCCACATGAATGCGGAACTGACTGATGAATTTTTCTTTCAACATTTCCCATGAGCTGATGGATCCTTGGGGTAGATGACAGAACCAGGAGGTAGCAAGATCTGCTAAGAAGAGCGGAAAGCATTTGCACAGTACTCCCTCTGTTGCTCCACTCATGAGCATATGCTGTGTGTATCTCTGTAAGTGTACAACGGGATCGGAGGTTCCTTTGTAGGGTTCCATTGTTGGCATCTTCCATTCTCGGGGGGTGATAGCAACTTCGATATTGCGGGCGAAAGGGCTGGTTACCCTAGCGCCTATCCCTCGATCTCTTTGCTCCCGTTGGACACACTCTCTGAATAAACGCGCCATCCTTTCATCAGAATTTGGAGCAGACAGAAATGAGTTTGGTTCTGTTCTGTGGGGTTGATTCCGTCCAGACAACCTGTAGGGATGGTATCGTCTATCATTCCTCATATTTTCCAGTGGCTGCCTTTGATCTTCTGGGAGCATGCTTGGGTCAGCTACAGTTGGTCCTTGCCTCGATCTTCCCCGGTTGGGTTCTGATCTAAGCACTTCCTCGGGTCCAACTTCGGGCTGAACTCTAGCTCGGCCCCGTTCACCGGTGTTTCTGTGGTTAGGCAGCATGACAGGCTCAGCTGCAGTTGACCTTCGCCCGGTACCTTCCCCGTTGGGTTCGGTACCAAACGTTTCCTCAGGCCTAACTTCGGGCTGGGCTCGGTCTCGGCTCCTACCACGGCTACTTCTGCCGTTAGCTCCTTCGAGGAAGGAAGATCTTTGCTGTCTCTGAGATCCTCCAGACTGGGACTCGCCCCATGATTCAATGTTGCGGTTGGATTCTTCAGCGTCCCTCAAGCGTGACATGAGATGGTCCACCAAGGCTTCCTGCTGGGACGTGAAGCGGTTAGTTACTTCAACAACAACTCTGTCCAAATCTGCCCTAGTAATTGCTGCAGGCTGTTCTGTGGCAGGAGTGGTTGGGTTAGCCTGTCCTTCATTTGTTACCGTTGCTGGAGGAGGAGGATTTACTTGATTCGCGATAGCTGGATCAGGAAGGCTACTGGATGCGATGTTTTTTCCTTTGTTAACATCTTTTCTCTGTTTGGGAGGCATGTTTTCCAAGCGGCGGACGATGCTGTTAGGAAAACTCGTTAAGTAGACGAAGCTGAAGCTTCGAGTTTCTATTTCTCAGTGAAAGCACCAAAAATGTTTGCACAAAAAATGGACAAACACCTCAAAGTTGTATGATTTAGCAGATCTGATGTTATTCTTAGTGATTTGAGCGATTTATGCAAATATATAAAAAACAGGGGCTAAACTGTAAAAAGACACGCAGATTTATAGTGGTTCAGCCAGAATGTGCCTACGTCCACTTTATATGTTATTTCTCTTCTCTTATTCTGATTACAAGTACAAAACTTTGATATCAGTAAAAGAAAGTTGTTTGAAAGTTCCTTCCGTGCTTGAGCTCTCAAACTTGTCCCCCATTGTTGTACCCTTGCCTCTCTATTTATAGAGTGAGGTTGGGGGCAGGGATCTTGGATATATGCAGCTGCTGGTGGGCCTGGGCTGAAGTGATCTGGCCTGGCAGTCTGGTTCGGAATCCTCTTGGTTCGGTCGTGAGGTGGCTTGGTTCGGTTGAGACTTGGATCGGTGAAGTATGGAGTTGGTCCGGTTGAGCTTCGTCCGGTAGCGTAGCCTGGTCCGGTGAAGTATGGAGTTGGTCCGGTTGAGCTTCGTCCGGTAGCGTAGCCTGGTCCGGTGAAGTATGGAGTTGGTCCGGTTGAGCTTCGTCCGGTAGCGTAGCCTGGTCCGGTGAAGTATGGAGTTGGTCCGGTCGAAATCATATACAACAACATGTGTATAATCAGGTTATAACATCATATAATCATATCACAGGCATATCTGAACATATATCAACATAGCATATCAACTACTACACATTCACATGTCATTGTTTCACAAATATATAAGTACGAATGTCGAGAGTGATAACTCACCTTTTAAAGCTAGAGACGACAATTTCGAGACACACAACCAAACTCCGAAAAGCACGACTAGATTCAAGTAGATGGGGAGCCAAGATTCAAATCTTGTAAACAAAAAATATACAACATATATAAGTATATGATTGTACAAAAGAATTTAGACTTAAACAAAATCAAAATATGAACAAAGTGAAGCAAGAGGACTTAACCAAATCAAGTGGGCTCGGCCACTTTGCAAATTGACTAGTCACCATCAAAACATGGTCCGGCAATGACTGATTTGAGGCACACATGCTCGACCATGGTCACCATAAGGCACGGCTATGGGCTAGAATGTGAAGAGATGGCAAGTTATAAGTTATGGAAGGTAAAGAGGCAAAAAGGCATGCAACTTTGGGTTTGGCCATAGGCTAACATGGCTCGGTCTGGGTTCATAGCATGGTTCAGATCAGGTCTAGTCATCAGAAGTGGTGTGGCTATGGGTCAGGGGATGGTCACGGCAAGGCTGGAGAAGGTGGAATGATGGTGGCCGAGGCAAACATGAAGAGAAGAGATGATGTAGTGAAGGCCGACTATGGTTTCAAGCATGGGATGGTGGTACTTTGGTCAAGAAGGTCACAGCCTGGGTCAGTGGAGGTGGTGTTGGCCATACAGGAGGTGGTGGTGGTGGATGAGATGGTCGGCAAGGGCTAGGGGATGGTGATGGACGAGCATAGTTTTGAGGAGAGCAAAAGAAAACGAATAAAAGAAGAGGAGGAAATGTTTGTACGTGAATGGAAATGAGAAAGAGGAGGAGAAACTTTTGATTTGTACGGCTATGGAAAGAAAATGAACGGCTATGGGAAAATGTAAAGGCATCTCTTCATTTAAGAAAAGAAACTTAAGTCTCTTGAATTTCTTAAGCCCATTTACCAAAGCCCATCAAAATAAACAAGCCAAATTCAATAGAAAATCAAAGCCCAAACCAAAATAAAATAGAAAAATGAAAATAGATATTAGATAAATGAAATACAGAAAATAATTACGTGTAAAACGCTGAATTCTATCCGATTTAAAAAGTATAAAACAGAATTTGACGAAACGAAAAGAAAAACGAATATCAGAATCAAATACAGTTTAAAAGAAAAAGATTGGAAAATTAAAATTCAAATTTAAAAATTTCAACTGAAAGTCAAAGTTTGACCAAAGTTGACCAAAATATAAAATTTTCAGAAAATCATTAATTTATTATATTTGAAAAATAAATTATAAACAAAATCCAAAATTTCATTGGAAAATTACAAAATTTCAATTTAAAATGATTTAAAAATCAAAGTTTTCAAATAAATTCTATTTTAAAATAATTGTTAAAAATATGGGTTGTTACACTCTCCCCCACTCAAAACCTTTCATCCTCGAAAATGAACGAGGCACGGAAGGACAAAGAAAATAAGATAGATCAACGAATAATACCTGAAACAAACAATTCTGGATTCGAAGCACGTATGCTCTCCTCCGTCTCCCAGGTACAATCCCGATCATCGGTAATCCACTGTACTTTGACCAGGTTGATAGATTTCCTTCTCAGTTGCTTCGTACCTCTATCGACAATACGAAGTGGCTTCCTCTCGACGGTAAGGTTTGGCTCAATATCCAAACTCCCGAGAGCAGAAGGCTGAACAATAAATGATGGATCATGAAGATACCGACGAAGATGCGAAACATGGAATACATTATGCATCCCAGAAAACTTCTCAGGCAAATCCAGGCGATAAGCTAAAGAATCAATCCTTTCTAAGATGCGGAAAGGACCAACGAACCAAACGATTACCGAATTCAATCCAGCAAGATAGAGATCTGCAAGGTCGTCCGTAAAGACAACAACAAACGGAGACATTGCAATACTAGCTAGAATATAAAAGATAAAAATGAGGTAGATAAAAGATTAAGAACAGATTAAAATAGCAGATTGAGATTATACCTGATAACGTTGTTATAGGTGAATTCGACAAGATGGAGACGATCTTCCCAAGATCCTCCATAATCAAGAACACAAGTACGAGGAAGATCTTCCAGAATCTGATTCACTCTTTCCGTTTGACTGTCGGTCTATGGATGGTAAGAAGTGCTCAGATTCAGGTGAGTACCCAAAAATTCCCAAAAGACTCTCCAAAACTGACTGGTGAACATGGGATCTCTATCATGAGCAATACTGATAGAAACACCATGAAGACAAACAATCTCCCTCACATAGATCTCAGCCAAACAGGAAGAAGAGCGAATAGACTTGACCGGAATGAAATGAGCGGACTTGGTCAGTTTATCCATCATAACCCAAATACTCTCGTAAAACTTAACATTCTTACGAGTCAAAGCAGGAAAAGTGCAGCAATCCGAGCAAAATTCTTAATGAGTCTCCGATAATAACCGGCAAGGCCCAGAAAACTACGAATATCAAAAGGGGTCTTAGGAGTTTCCCAATCATTGATCGCAGCGATCTTAACTGGTCAACAGAAACTCCATTGCCAGAAACAATATGCCTAAGAAATCGGACTTCATCCTTCCAGAAATGGCATTTCGAGAATTTAGCTTTCAACTAATGACTCCTAGGAGTCTCCAGAACAAAGCTCAATTGGGGATCCTGCTCCTCCACAGACTTAGAAAAGACGAGAATATCATAAACAAAGACTAGAAAAAATTTGTTAAGCACATCACGGCAGACATGATTCATAAGATCAACAAAGAAAGCATGAGCATTAGTCAAACCAAAAGGCATGACTAACCATTCATAGAAACCATTCTCAGTACAGAAAGCAGTCTTGGGAATACTTTCCTCAGCAACTCTGAGCTGGTGAAAGTCCGAGGCAAGATCAAGCTGAGAGAAAACAATAGCTTCACAGAGCTGATCAACATATCATTGATACGAGGCATATGATATCTGTTTTTTCATAGTGAGCTTGTTCATCTCCCTATAATCAACATACATCCTCAAAGAACCATCGGACTTAGTGATGAAAACCACCGCTTCTCCCCATTCAGAATGGCTAGGTCTGATTAGACCCTTGGAGAACAAGTCCTCAATTCGCATCCTCAACTCAACCATCTCACGGGGTGCCATTCTTCTAGAAGGAAGAATTACAGGTCGAGCTCCAAGAATAAGATCGATACGAAATTCGATTTCCAGCTTAGGAGGTAAAGCAGTGACTTCACCAAATACATATGGATAGAGTTTGATCACAAGAGTCGAATAAAGATCACCAGGGGAAGAATCAAAAGAATAAATAAGGCTGCCAGCAAAATCCTGAGGCATACGGCACTGAATAACCAAAGAATTACCAAAATCATCAACAGGAGAAACAGTTCGGGTTTTACAGTAATATCGGCTTCATGCCTCTTCAGCCAATCACCTCCAAGCAACAAATCAAAAGCGTCAAAACCTAGAACATAGAAATTACTAGAATATACTCAGGAGAAAGGGGATGTTCATACCTATCACAAAGATCTACAGATCTAAAACTATGGGAAGCTCCAGTATCAAATAAAACATGAACATGATGATGAAATAAAGAAAAGATGCCCGGAAGGGTACCTTGGGTATCACTAGGAGCGGGATCAGAAGGAGGAACAGCAGTACCAACTGAAGCAGGGCAACTATTAGCATAGTGTCCTTTCTGATCATACTCATTATAACCACTCAAATTATTTAAAATTTCTTTATCATCATTTTATATTGTATAAAATTCTGTTACATAGTTAACTTTTGATTAATTGAGGTAAGTTATATTAGAATGCAATAAAGGATTATACAAGAAAATTTTTCCCAATTCAATTATTTATACTTCAATATTTATTCAAAAATATTGGATTTATCTATAATTAAAATCATCCTTTAATATAAATTAAAGAATTAAATTTCCGATTCATTTCAAACCATTTAGAGATAAATGTATATACTATATATATCAAATCAAATTTAAAATAATATACCTATATGTATAAATCAAATCATACTTAAGAAATTTAAATCAATTAAATTTCCAAAACAAAATTGTAGCAAAGCTACTGAATGGTCTTTCCACTTCGAAACTCGAAAATGAATGTCGATGATGCGGCCGTCATCACCGAAATTATTTTCCAACGACAAAAGAAGAGAGTACTGACCTGAAATGATTTCTATTCGAAAATACTTTAAATAATATACATTTTAAAACTTTAAAACCAGAGTTTGAAATTATCGGAAATTAAATTCTCAAATTCTAGATTTAAATTTTCATACCACTTTATAAACCATTTTTATAAATTCATTTATAGAACAATAATTGAAAATCAAATATTATCATTTTAAACAACCAATTTAATTAACTTATTAAATTACAAAATTTTTACTTATATATTCAGAATATAAAAATACAAATTAATTACATTTATCAATTTTTTAAAAATAATATGGTGTCAGTTTGCTCTGTTCAAGTGTTTTGGAAATCCTATCGATAGCGTTGATCAGACGAATCGATCGAAAATCCAAACCAACATCAACAACTCAAACAACACAATATATAAAACATTTTAATATTAATAACAAGATACAAAATACACTCCCTCTTTCGATGATTCAAGGATGGTTTTCAAATCAAGGATAGAGATTCAAATATAGAGGGATCCTAACCAAAAGAATTCAACTAGAAGGTAGGCTCGATATGAAGATAAATAGATTTCAAAGAGAGAAGAAAAATGGTTAGACTTATATAAATCACGGGCAACCTTAACCGGTCAACCGTGACTTCAAAATAAGATCGAGGTAGAATTCAAAGCAAATCGACATTTGATCTCAAAAGATAGAATTTCGAGTATCGCAAGAGATAGCAGCATTATAAACCGAGGATACAGAAATCTTCGGTGAATCAATGCCTATTGTAAGGAGTTTCACAACCTTACAAATCATATAGTGGGGCTATGGGATACTCAAAAATCCTAAAGAATATGAATAGGGAGAGACAAGAATGGATTTTGGAACCGAGGGAACATTCCAAAATTCAAAGGAAACCGGATCGAAGAAGAAGGAATTCAAGCTCGAACGAAATTGATTCTGTAATTTAATCTACTCTATATGCTTAGTTTTGCCTAAACCAGAGCTCTGATACCAACAGTAACAGCCTGAAATTTTCAACCATTCGCATCCATACATGTCGGATTTGAATTGATCAAAATATCAGATTTTTAATTTAAATTTGGCAAATCTCAATATATACAGTAAATAAATAATCATAGAATCACAGACACAGTGTAATATAACAATAATACAGCAGAAACAAAGAATGGTAGTTCATGAAGCTACTATATATAATATAACAAAGTTCAACAAGATACAAAAGAAATCACGAATACATAGATGTCTAAATACAATAGTCAAGTACAAGGTCTGAATAAATCACTGGAATCAACTAAATGACTGAAAGCAGAATCAATAGATGGATCCAAGTGAAGCTCCAACTCCAAAGGTGAGTCTCAAATACTAGTACAACTCAGTCTAACCCGAGCGTAAAGCAAAACACAAAACACTCGAATCAGGACATACATACTTATACAATGTAAACCAACTTAAGTGAACTATAATAGAAATGCATGAGTAACTTAAAGGATGCTTGGGATTGCCCATCCTTTAAGGATCCGTTAAACTATTTACTATGTAGTAATATACGCTATTATAATAATGTCTAAAGTAAAGTAAACTTACTTAAAAATAGCGTTAAGGCTTTACATTTTCCACCTTAACACATATATAGTGCCAATAGTCTATACACTACCGTAATACCTCCAGATCGGGAGGCTACCAGAGGATACTCCATAGGTACGACACAAATCAAACTCGTAGTAAGGCGCGCTAGGGTAGGTGACACGGTACAACTAGGCAATGCCAAAGTAGATATACCAATTACGCATCCGGACTAGTGGTAACGCATAGCAGCCACTACCGCCCACCTCGAGCCACACTCCCAAAAATCAAAGGGTGCACCCAATCAATCACAAAGTAATAAAATGGTATCAAAGAAGTGTGTCCGATCAAAGGAGCTACCTCATTGGCCCGTCAATCGCTCCTATTTTAACCACCTTATGCCAACTCATGGGAATCGGGTCCATGTATATACCTCAATAGGATCGTCGCCACCATCCTACTTCATTCTGGAATCTCCACCGCGTACATAGTTGTTAAAGTAGTTTTCGGTATCGACAGAGAGTATGTGCATATCTGATCCCGGTCTCTTTAACAACCAATCGTTATTATAACCCGTGGTTATAAATTTCAAAATGGTTTACATTTCAAATCAAAACATATTCATTTAAACCATTAAATTTAATGCCAATATCTTTCAAAATAATATTCATTTCCAAAGTTGTAGCATTTCTAAGTACATTCATTCAATTATAAAAATTTCAAAACATTGTAATTTAGCATTCGTACCACTTGGAAAATGTGATAACACATACAGTAGCAATTCGAAAATATTATCCTTTCAGAAATATTGTCTTTTCAGAAACAACAGCACTTATAAAATGTTACTGTAGGTATAATAGAAATCCAGAAATACAGTTCATTTCAAAAACAACAGCACTTAGAAAATGTTACCATATGTATAACAGTAATTCAAAATATACAGTTCATTTCAGAAACAGCGGCACTTATAAAATATTACAGTAAGTATAATAGTAATTCAGAAATACAATTCATTTCAAAAACAGCAACACTTAGAACCACAGCATTTTGGAAATGCTGCCAATACAAATCTAACATTTATTATAACATTTCGGAAACATTATAATTTCAGTTTTCACCATTTTTAACATATAAAACATATCTCACTTTTCAGAAATATTTATTTGGATATCATTTAACATATGATTTAAATAAAATAAAATTTTATAAATAAAATATCCAAATTTAACCAAAATTCATTTATTAAGTCAAAATTACATTTATATTGCTTAACTTTACTTTAACAAATAACTTGATACTTTATTTACTTTTAAAAATATCCATTCCATAAATAAAATTTTTTAATTTAAATTTAAAAATCCAACCAAATTAAATCAAATTAAATTATTAAGTTAAATTAAATTTTAAATAGTTTCTTATGTTACAATTTAAAACCATTTATCATCTTATAAAATTTTTAACTTATAAAACGAATTTTATTTATATTTAAATCACTTAAATCAACCTTAAATTTTAAAATTATTAAATTAGATTAATTTTAAATAAATTCATAGTTTGTACAATAAAACCATTTATAAGCTATAAATTTTTAACTTATAGAAACCAATATATACATTTATTTAAACCATTTAAATAGAACTTAAGTTCAAATCTACATATAACTAAATTTCAAAATACTTAATAAATTTCAAAAAACTATTATTTAAAAATTAACCACGGGTCTGTATAATATTTTCTAACCTGGGTCAAGTGATACAGATATGTATCATTTCAATCCGTGAAATAAAAATCTCGGGTTCTATCAATTCAAACCCGCAATCCCAAGTCAAATACAAATAAAAATCGCTTGAGCCTATCATTTCAGCTCATAACGATTTTTCCCTATTCTAAAGTATGTTCGGGTATGTATCATTTCAACCCATAGTGAGGGAACTTGTAGTGTGAGAAACAGAATATAAATGAATAGTATAGCATATCATATCAGGTGATGCAACAGGTATATAATCAGGTTATAACATCATATAAACATATCACAGGCATATCTGAACATATATCAACATAGCATATCAACTACTACACATTCACATGTCATCTTTTCACAAATATATAACTACGAATGTCGAGAGTGATAACTCAGCTTTTAAAGCTAGAGACGACAATTTCAAGACACACAACCAAACTCTGAAAAGCATGACAAAGCACGACTAGGTTCGAGTAGATGGAGAGCCAAGATTCAAATCTTGTAAACAACAAATATACAACATATATAAGTATATGATTGTACAAAAGAATTTAGACTTAAACAAAATCAAAATATGAACAAAGTGAAGCAAGAGGACTTAACCAAATCAAGTGGGCTCGGCCACTTTGCAAATTGACTAGCCACCATCAAAACATGGTTCGGCCATGACTGATTTGAGGCACACATGCTCGACCATGGTCACCATAAGGCACGACTATGGGCTAGAATGTGAAGAGATGGCAAGTTAAAAGTTATGGAAGGTAAAAAGGCAAAAAGGCATGCAACTTTGGGTTCGGCCCTAGGATAACATGGCTCAGTCTGGGTTCATAGCATGGTTCAGATCAAGTCTGGTCATTAGAAGTGGTGCGACTATGGGTCAGGGGATGGTCACGGCAAGGCTGGAGAAGGTGGAAGTGATGGTGGCCGAGGCAAACATGAAGGGAAGAGATGATGTAGTAAAGACCGGCTATGGTTTCAAGCATGGGATGGTGGTGCTTTGGTCAAGGAGGTCACGGCCTGGGTCAGTAGAGGTGGTGAGGTAGTGTTGGCCGTACAGGAGGTGGTGGTGGTGGATGAGATGGTCGACAAGGGCTAGGGGATGGTGATGGCCGAGCATAGTTTTGAGGAGAACAAAAGAAAAAGAATAAAAGAAGAGGAGGAAATGTTTGTACGTGAATGAAATGAGAAAGAGGATGAGAAACTTTTGATTTGTACGGCTATGGAAAGAAAATAAACGGCTATGGGAAAATGTAAAGGCATCTCTTCATTTAAGAAAAGAAACTTAAGTCTCTTGAATTTCTTAAGCACATTTACCGAAGCCCATCAAAATAAACAAGCCAAATCCAATAGAAAATCAAAGCCCAAACCAAAATAAAATTGAAAAATGAAAATAGAAATTAGATAAATGAAATACAGAAAATAATTGCGTGTAAAACGCTGAATTCTATCAGATTTAAAAAGTATAAAACAGAATTAGACAAAACGAAAAGCAGAACGAATATCATAATCAAATACAATTTAAAAGAAAATGATTGGAAATTTAAAATTCAAATTTAAAAATTTCAACTGAAAGTCAAAGTTTGACCAAAGTTGACCAAAATATAAAATTTTCAGAAAATCATTAATTTATTATATTTGAAAAATAAATTATAAACAAAATCCAAAATTTCATTGGAAAATTCCAAAATTTCAATTTAAAATGATTTAAAAATCAAAGTTTTCAAATAAATTCTATTTTAAAATAATTGTTAAAAATATGGGTTGTTACATTGTGCCCATTTGTTTGTCAAACGGCTGAAAATAAATGGCCACTTGTCATTATTATTCCAGCTATTCAACTGCAGACTTTTTATTTTCCCAATGGTCAATAAATTCTTGTTCATTCCTTTTGCTTTTGGGTCTCTTCCTTTTCGGTTCTGTCATTCTATAAATAAATAAATATAATATAATAGCATAGAAGTTGAAATTTTATTCGTCCATTTAGCCTGTTCATCTTCATTCACGTGCAGCAGGCTCATCATCAACTTCCTCCTATATTGTCTGCTCGTCGCCTCTTTAAAAAAATATGGATATATAATATTATATTATAAGATTTCTTCTGTTTGGTAATTAGCCAGCGTTTGCCTGACACCGCCGATTTCTCCTACCACTATCTCCTTCCACTGTGATGCCACCCTTGCCTGCCGGTCTGTGACGACCCGACTTTTTCTCCATAGAAAGTCGCATCATCTTGAAGAAAGAAAGGGATATAAAAGAGAAAAGAAGAGAAGAAAGAATAACAACACATCAGAATCTCACAGCGAATGAATGAAATATAATATATCACATAAGATATTACATAGTATCATATACATCAGAGTACACAACTTATACATCACAAAATAGACAGTTATAAATTTCTGTCTATTATACAACTCAAGATAAAACTCAAACAAAAGACTCGGAGAAACCAACACAGCGGAACACTATATATCTATGAATACTGAAGCCTCCTGCTCCATATCTCCTCCATAGATTCATCAAAGCTAACGTGAATCCCTTGGCTACTCATAAAAATTTGAGTACCCAAGAGTTTAATAAAACAGAAAATAAACACTTGGGTCAGACATGGGTCTGGTGTGAGTAAACGGGTTAAAGTTTCTTAACTTCAAAACCTTTTGAAAACAAAGTTATCACGTAAGACTTCCCACACATAAACATGGGTAAGTTTTTATCTTACGCTAACCAAAACATTTGATAGGAAATCCAATGATATTATAATAGGGTCCAGGGTTTTCAAATAAAATACAGAAATAGCTGGAATGCTTACATCTCACGTTCTAACATAGTCGGGCACAACTAAAACGTACGGCACTTATTAGAGATTGGATTCCATACAATGGCAGGGCTACTGGGGTACCACCCGTCACAGTACGTGGCCTAGATCACTATACCGAGGAGTACGCCCGCTCCCCTGCAACACAAAGTTGGAACCATCCCTTACTGGATAATTCCGAATAAAATCACCCCACGATTGTGATCAGCAACCACACCACTAAGCCGAAATAAAAAGGGACATCTAGACAGGGATGACCTTACTCTTAGTGGGCGCTACCCACGAAGCCTTGCTGCACCTCCCCTGTTTTAGCCATTCCCGGTTGATGAGGCTTGAGGCTACGATTACCTTTAATCAGAACACATCACTTAGAATGCTCATCGTCCACCTGACGATGTTCTGAAAGCATTCAATCCATACAAGTTCGTTCCGGGTTCGAACGAAACCGAAGGCAATATCTCGTTACACTCGTTTTGGAATCACCCTCAGAGTTAACGACAATAACTCTTGCACTCTGAATCTTCATCTTCACTTGAGATTCACGACCTATCGTTAATTTGGATCGATGTGGTATTCGGATATCCAAATCTGGAAACCCGATCCCGGTCTCATCGAAACCCAAAACGTATCTTTTAAGGCCAAGTTGTTTTAAGGTTAAAACAATTCAATTCAATTATCTATATACACATAGATAGATAATTCACAATATCACAATAGATAATCTACACTATTATCACAAATGGATAATTCACATTATCATTCAACCAAAACATCCATATCACAGTTCAGCACATATCTCATCAGAGATATCAAACAATGCAAATCATTCAATATTATTCAACCATCCATAAGTAATGATTTATACCATCTCTAATTAATTTAACATAAACTAAATTAATTACTTCATTCTATATATAAATCCTGCTTACTTAACCATTAATTTATTATAAATAAATTAATTAATTATCCTTTAATTATTCATTTCAATTAATCATCCTCGATTAATTTTCTTTTAATTACATCCAAGTAATTAGCCTCTAACTAATTTCCCAAATTGATTATTCTTAACCATTTATAGTAATTAACCTTTAATTACTAATTTACTATAATTAATTACATTAATCCTTAATTAATTACATTAATTAATTACTTTTTAATTACTTATTATTGATTAATTAGTTTTAATTAATCAACCTTAATTATATCATTAAATTAATAATCCTTAATTACTTCTTTAATTAATTACTCCATTTAAATTAATTACATTTAATAATTAATCTTTAATTAGTCACATTTATTAATCACCTTTGATTAATCTCATTCAGTAATTAACTTCCCTTAATTACTTCATTACATAAATTAATTACTCTTAATTAATTATCTTTAATGTGACATCCCGGATTTTTGGCAAGCATTATTTTAATAAATATTTAATTTAAATTAATTGAAATACAACCTATTATGTTTAAGAACAAATATATATGTTAGTATTTGGAAGAAAATATTGGTTTGGATTTAAAATAAAGAGTTTCAACAATATTTAAAAATAGAATCTATCTTTTCCACATTTAATTAAATTCAAGTTCTACTTATTTAACTTTTGATTTAAAATTATATATAGGTTATAACAATGGTTAAAATCAAATAATTTTATTAATATTAAAACAAATATTTTATTTAAAAATAAAAATACCAGTATATAGACTTGGGAACATTTTGATATTAACACAAGTAAAAAGAAATAATAAATAATGAAATTGAATATTAGATAGTTAAACTTTAAAAATGAATAATAAAATAAGTGTTTATGTTACACAAATGATTTAAATAAATTTAGAGATATATAAAATATGAAATAAACATATAAGATTTTTAGAAATAAATCTTTAAGTTAAAATAGAAGTAAATATACCAAGTAAAATAAATTTCAAGCAAAAATATACTTATAAAATAAATAAGAATATATATATATATATATATATATCTATATATATGTGATATAAGACAACAAGTATTTGAGTTAAAAATAAGTATTTAAAGTTAGCAATAAATTTACATACAAGATAATAAATATACATAAGATATGTTCAAGTAATGTATGTGTGGGTAGACCTGAGAATCAAAATAGATACATGATTATATAAAGGAATTAAAGCAAACATCTCTAGTACACAATGCATATCATATCAGTCCCCAAAATAAATCAGCATAGTTAAATAAGCAAGAACAAATATATGGCTTGCAAAAGAAGAAAGTGGACAATAGCATTTAATGCTAGCTAAAGCCATATCACCTCTAGTACATAAATTTTCATCTCTCAGCCACCAAAAGGAAAAATATCTCTGTTTTGCGTACAAACATAATAATATAACCTGTACATTGGTTTACAAATATCAACTTGTAACTTTTATCAAATCTAGCAACCTGTCTTTATATCTCTGTAAAGCTTTGTATATATCAATCTCTTCATACCAGTTCGAGCATTCATCACTGAGAAAAATCCATTTCAACCCTTAAACAAAATACAACTTAAACATTAAACAACAATCAATTAACAACCTGAGGTCAAGAGGATTGAAGACAAGAGGACTTCAGTTTGCAAATTTTTTTTTTCAAAGCCTGTATCAGCATAAGCAAGCTCTGTCCAAATATAGTGAGTAGCCTATCTTCTTAAATTTAAGGATATTAAATTGTTGTTTATTTTATATCTGAGATAAACAACTTTTCAAAAATATTATAACAACCATTAACAGAAACCAACTTAAAACTAGAGATCAGGAGAAGGGAGATTTCCAGCTAGAAAAATTTCACAGCCTTTTCAAAAAAAAAAAAAATAGAGCAACTCTGTTCTGGAAAACTCAGGTGAGTAACATCGCTTAATAACAAACTTAGGCGTATACTTATGATGCATATATGTATGTGAATGAGTGAGTTTATATCTTTATATAGATATGCTTTGAGAATAATGAATAATCCTTGAATGCAGGCTGTTATCATACACTGTTGGTTAGAGCCTTCCCCATGTCTTGTTTTGATTTAAAAAAAAAATCATGCTCTTTGATACTGATTTTTATCTGTTAAAAACCCCTGTTTGACCTGAATTTTTCTAAAGCGAATCCTAAATATAAACTCCAAGTTACTGTTATACTAAGTCACTATATTTCTGGTCCATTGCTTAGTGTAGTCTGATGTTGCCTCTGGTTTTAAGTTCAACCTGGTTTGTTCTTTTTCTTGCATCATTGATTGTCCCTGCTGTTTTCAGTTTCAAAGATTTAGAATTTGATTTAAATGCTCTATCCTTTGATCTAGTGATTTTTAGGATTTAGTATTTGAACAAAATTTACTTGTTTTATCATAAACCAAAGCTTAAGCATTCTTTCAAGCTGAAACAGTTTGGAAATAGCTCTGGGAAATCTAAGAACAGAGGATATCATATATACCAAGAAAATTCGAACTCCTTAATTCTCGAATTCAAATATATAACCTGAAACGCCATACCTTGACTGATTTTTAGGGTAAGAATTGGAATTTTTAGATAGGGATTGGAAGTGCAGTTTTGGGTTGATCGAAAAGTGGGTTTTTGTCGATCTCTGATGATACACGGGTTTGTGGTGGATGGGGTCTTGGACGAAGGTGCAAGAGTGAAGGGTGGTTGCAGGAAAAATGTTCGTAGGGTGGTTCGATGAACGTAGTGAAGGCAGTGGGCAATTTTTGCTCGGAAACCTAGTTTTGGTCGCAGTTTTTGATTTGATTAGTTTTCTCCCCAGGGTTGATCGAGCGGCATGTGGTCTTGGGGAATGATGGCTGGGTGGATGGCGAACCATCGGCCGGAGTTAGGGAGGTTCAGATGGTCGAGGCGTTGAGTTCGAGGTCGTGAATGGTGACTGGGTTAGTTTGTGTTGAAGGTGGGGATGCTCGATTTCGTTCCTTTGTCGATTTCGAAATCGCGTGAAGGGGGATGGCACGAGGAGATCATCGGTGACGTGTGGGGACCCTCGGTGATGGTCGGCGTTCGTTTCATCGACCGGACACGTGCACGCGGTGTCACCGTGTCAGGGAATGAAAGTATGGGGGAGGTGCTGTTTTTACTTGGGTTCGAAGCGAGTAACCCATGGGTTTACTCGAAGGGGACTGAGTGATGGTTTTCTCGAAGTCAACGCGGGCAATTTCGTTTTTGGCTTGGGGAAATTTGTTAGGGGATTGAGCTGTTGATGTTGTCGGGTTTTAGGCAGAGGAGAAGGTTTGTGGTTAACCTGGAAGTAAAGTTTAATCTCTGTTCAAGTGTTAACTGAGAAAGATTCAACAGTAAATTCAACTTAGTTAAAGTTAGTTTTGAAAACTTGGTTTTGGTACAAACAAAATTTAAATGAAATTGTTTAAATAACTTAATAAGAAAATATAGTGTTTGTTTTTGAATGGGATTCAAAATTGAAATCTGAAAACTGTTTCAGATTTTTATAAAAATCAATGTAAAAGTTGAAGCAAGTTTTTAAAACTAAGTTTAAAATCGAAGAGTATTAGATTTGAGTTTTATCCGAATGTGGAATTTAAATAAGTTTAAATATTTTGAATTTGAGGGAAATTAGATTTAAAATTCTTTCATGACAAAGGAATTGCTTTAATTTGTAGTTTAATGGTTTTTAAAAGTTAGTTGTATAAAGTGATTTAAGTTGAATTAGTGTTCGTTTAAACCTTGAGATTTAAAATGAAATTTCAAAGTAAATTTGGAATAAATGTTCAAACATATAGAAAGTGAAATTTAAATCAATAATGGAAAATGGGTTTTCTTTAAGTAATGAAGATTAAGATTTAAATTCATTAACCATTAAAATAATTAGAATGATGATTGATAATTTGTACTGATTAAATTTGTAATTATAAATTGAAATGTATTAATTAAAGTTAAATAATGAATTAAGTAATTAATATGGTATTAAGAATCATAGATTTGACTTTAATTAATCAATGAAGGATTAATGAAACTTATAATTAAAAATGAGGAAATTGTAAGTTATTATTTAAGGAAAGAAATTAAATAAATGTTAATGAATGTCATTAACTAGATTATTTTATGATTAATTAATATAATTGGTTTTTAAATAGTTAATTAGATTAATTAAATTGATAATCAACATTGTAAATGTTTAAGTGTAATTACTTAATGGGAATTAAGTAAGGAATTAATTACTCACTTTAGTTAATTGAGTAATTGATTAATTTGAGTTAATTAATTTAGCTTAATTAATTTGGATTAATTACTTGATAATCGGGAGATATAATTACTTAGGAAAGTAATTGATGAATAATTACAGGATGTAATTAATTGGATGATTTGTTAATAGAAGTAATTTGAGTATAATTACATTGTATAATTAATCAAAGGATTAATTAGAGATAATTAATTATGGAATAATTAAATTATTAAATGGAGTAATTAAGGGAGTTAATTACTGTATGTTATTAATCAAGGTGATTAATATATGTAATTTGAAGATTAGTTTCTTAATAAAAATTAAGAAATTAAAATAACTAATTAAAAGTTAATTACTTGATGTAATTAAATTAAGTAGTAAATGTAATTAGAGATCATTTATTATTATAATAAATGTTGGAACTTAGAATGGTTTTATTTGGAAATAATTAATAAATGAATAGATTTATTAATGTAATTAATTAAGTCATGTAATTAATTTTGGTTAATTAATAAATGAAGTAATGTAAAGGTTAATTCCAATATTTGGTTAAGATAATTAATTTGTAAAAATAATTAAAGGATAATTTACTTTAAATATAATTAAAGATAATTAATCGAGGATGATTAATTAAAATGAATAATTGGATGATGATTAATTAATTGACTGATAATTAATTAATAGTAATATAAGCAAGTTAATAATGATGAAGTAATTAATTTACTTTAAATTAATTAGAGATTTGTAATTAGTTTAATTCATTTTAAATTAATTATAAAATGAGGTGATTATTAATCTTTGTTTATATATGATGGATGATATTGATTTCCATGATTGATTGTGATCTCAGATATATATATCTATTGTGATTTGGATGCTTATCTGAGATATTATTGATTATCTGTTTATGGTGATGTTGTGATATCCATTGTTATATTGTGACTTATCTATCTGTGTTGATATAGATAATTGAACTGAATTGTTTTAACTTTAAAAACAACTTGGCCTTAAAAGACACGTTTTGGATTTCGATGAGACCGGGATCGGGTTTCCGTATACCGGGATTCCAGGTCTGGAGACCCGAATACCACATCGATCCAAATTAACGTTAGGTCGTGAAATTCAAATGGAGCAAGTGAAGACTCGAGGTATAAGAACTATTCGTCAGTATAACTCTGTGGGTGATTCCGTAATGAGTTTGACGGAGATAGTACTTATAGATTCGAGATGGTGATTCAGAATGCAAGGGTTATTGTCGTTAACTCTGAGGGTGATTCCAATACGAGTGTAACGAGATAATGCCTTCGGTTTCGTTCGAACCCGGAACGAACTTGTATGGATTGAATGCTTTCAGCACATCGTCAGGTGGACGATGAGCATTCTAAGTGATGAGTTTTGATAAAGGTAATCGTGACCTCAAGCCTCATCAACCGGGAATGGCTAAAACAGGGGAGGTGCAGCAAGGCTTCGTGGGTAGCCCCCACTTGAGAGCGGGATATACCCCTGTCTAGAGGTCCCTTTTATTCGGTTTGTGGGCAGTTGATTCGCGACAACTGCTGGGGTTGTTTCGTTTGGAACTGTTCAGTAAGGAACGGGTCCGGCCTTGTGTTGCAGGGGAGCGGGCGTACTCCTCGGTACGGTGATCTAGGCCACGTACTGTGACGGGCGGTACCCCAGTAGCCCAGCCATTGTATGGAATCCAATCTCCAATAAGCGCCGTACGTTTTGATTGTGCCCAACTATGTTGAAATGTGAGATGTAAGCATTTCAGCTATTTTCTATTTACTTGAAAACCCTAGACACTATTATAATATCACTGGATTTCCTATAAAATGTTTTGGTTAGCGTAAGGTAAAAACTTTTCCATGTTTATGTGTGGGAAGTCTTACGTGATACCTTTGTTTCAAATGATTTTCAAAGTTAAACAACCTTACCCTGTTACTCATACCAGACCCATGTCTGACCCGAAGTTTATTTCTGTTTTTCATAAACTCTCGGGTACCCAAATTTTTACGGGTAGCCAAGGGATTCAGGTTAGCTTTGACGAATACTGGAGGAGCAATGGAGCAGGAGGCTTCAGCGTATAGATATATATTGGTTCCGCTGTGTTAGTGTTTATTCTATATTCCGCTGTGTTGTATCTCTGTGATGTGTGAGTTGTATTAACTAGACAGGTGTTTATAACTGTCTAGTTTGTGATGTATTGTCTGTGTAGCTCTGATGTATATGATACTATGTAATATTTATGTGATATATTATATTTTATTCGTTCCGCTGTTGAGATTCTGTTGTTGTTTCTTCTTCTTCTCTATCTTTTCTACTTTCTCACCTCTTTCTTTTCTTAAAAACGATACGTCTTCCTAGGCATAGGAAGTAGGGTCGTGACAGTGGTATCAGAGCACTGGGTTGAGCGAATACCTAGGCTCTTAAGTGATTTCTTTCTTGAGGGAGCGTATTTGTATTTTGATATATATATATATATATTTATTTCTACCTATTCGTTGGGTTACCTGTTTGGGTTTCCCAATATAAGTATAAAGGTAGATAGGGTAGGGGTGTGAGTAACACCACTACCAATGGTTGGAATTTGTTGAGATTGGAAGTGTATCCGCCGAGACTGTAGACCATATACTGTCTCGAGTGATTTTTGTTGTGGTGTAAGGATTTCACCAATTTCTGAAGGGAATCTGTTAGGGTTTGGAGTCCATTTTTGAAGTGCAAGTTTGGATGAGTAGATTTTGGATCTGTCGGTTGAACAGAAGCAAGTCATGGTATCTTGATATCTCGGGATGTAGTAGCTATTTGATGAGACACAGTGACTATGGATGCCACCGAAGATTTTTCCTTGGAACAAGTATAAAGAAGTGTGTCTGCATGGGTGTTGAGGCTGAGTTCAGCTGAGTGTTTATGTTTGGCTTTGAGGCCGAGTTTCTCAAGAAGTTTTGGATTAGGAAGTCTTTGGCATCAGTGGCAGCGTCGCAGTTCAGATTGTTTTGTGTCTAGGGAAGGAGGTCATTTGTCAGCAGTTCCAGAAGTGAAGTTCAGAAGCAGCTATGTGGATCCGTTTCTTGGGTGGATTGGCTAGAGAAGCTTAAGCTGTTCTGATTGGTAAATAGAGAGCAGTCTCTTCGAATATTAGACTGGGCTGATCGCAAAAGTGACTTGCGATAGTCATGTATTTTCTTGGTTAGTCAGAAATCTTTCCGGATGTCTTTGAAGAGATCAGTGATTTGCCTTATCATCTGGAGATTGAGTTTTCATATCGTCTAGATTTTCAGGATTGGTACCGATGGTTTAGCTAGTTGAAGGATGATTCCTAGAGAGATATCTTTGGTGATGTAGATCAGGATATCATGGGATTTCTGAGTTTTCTCTTTAGGGATCTATTATTGACCTACATTTCTGGGATGTGCTGTCCCGTTTGTGCGCATGCGCGTCATCAGCATGTTCATCTATTCCGGATCAGAGTTGTGCAGCGGAAGCAGTTGGGAATGCATCCGTTTTTCTTTTCTGGAAAAGAGAAGTTTCTACTGATGATAGTAGAGGTTGAGTTCTTGATTGTGGTTGGTCTTGAGGAGATCATTCTATTGGATTGTTTTTGGTTCAGATTGTTTTGAGAGGCATCAGTGAAGGTCGAGCTGACCAGTAGAGATGAAGGTAGCTCTGGATTGTCAGAAGAGTTTGGGAAATAAGAGACGGAAGAATCTGGATTACGAAGTCGAAGATTTAATTGTGAATAAGTTTTCTCTACTTCAAAGGAGCTATATAATTTGGTAAGACTGAGGAGCTAGCTTCGAGGCGTTTTGGATTTTCTTTATGTTCTGGTGAGGTTAAGTGTTGGGTCTTCTGGAGCGAATTTGCCAGTTCAGATAGCTGGGATTTGATGTGTTTCACGTATCTCTGAGGGAGTACGTGTATAATCCATCTCTTGTTTTGGGAACCAGCAGTTCAAGAAGTTTTGGTTGTTGAGTCAGACTTGTCTGTAGTCTGATATCCTGTTTAGTTTTGTAGATCTAGATGAGTGGGGTTGGGTAGCTTAGTAGTATAGTCTGTTTGGATTCTATTGGTTGAATATTCCAGCATTTTATCTGGATACACTCTAGGATTTTGTCTGGGTAGATAGATTTGTTTGATTGGGTAAATTGGTTGCTATGGTTGTTAGTATATGATTAATATATTTATATTTGTGATTTAAAAATTAAAATCTTAGATAGATATTAAATTATTTTTGTTTTTAAATTTCGGGGACGAAATTATTCTAAGGGGGGAGGGATGTGACATCCCGGATTTTTGGCAAGCATTATTTTAATAAATATTTAATTTAAATTAATTGAAATACAACCTATTATGTTTAAGAACAAATATATATGTTAGTATTTGGAAGAAAATATTGGTTTGGATTTAAAATAAAGAGTTTCAACAATATTTAAAAATAGAATCTATCTTTTCCACATTTAATTAAATTCAAGTTCTACTTATTTAACTTTTGATTTAAAATTATATATAGGTTATAACAATGGTTAAAATCAAATAATTTTATTAATATTAAAACAAATATTTTATTTAAAAATAAAAATACCAATATATAGACTTGGGAACATTTTGATATTAACACAAGTAAAAAGAAATAATAAATAATGAAATTGAATATTAGATAGTTAAACTTTAAAAATGAATAATAAAATAAGTGTTTATGTTACACAAATGATTTAAATAAATTTAGAGATATATAAAATATGAAATAAACATATAAGATTTTTAGAAATAAATCTTTAAGTTAAAATAGAAGTAAATATACCAAGTAAAATAAATTTCAAGCAAAAATATACTTATAAAATAAATAAGAATATATATATATATATATATATATATCTATATATATGTGATATAAGACAACAAGTATTTGAGTTAAAAATAAGTATTTAAAGTTAGCAATAAATTTACATACAAGATAATAAATATACATAAGATATGTTCAAGTAATGTATGTGTGGGTAGACCTGAGAATCAAAATAGATACATGATTATATAAAGGAATTAAAGCAAACATCTCTAGTACACAATGCATATCATATCAGTCCCCAAAATAAATCTGCATAGTTAAATAAGCAAGAACAAATATATGGCTTGCAAAAGAAGAAAGTGGACAATAGCATTTAATGCTAGCTAAAGCCATATCACCTCTAGTACATAAATTTTCATCTCTCAGCCACCAAAAGGAAAAATATCTCTGTTTTGCGTACAAACATAATAATATAACCTGTACATTGGTTTACAAATATCAACTTGTAACTTTTATCAAATCTAGCAACCTGTCTTTATATCTCTGTAAAGCTTTGTATATATCAATCTCTTCATACCAGTTCGAGCATTCATCACTGAGAAAAATCCATTTCAACCCTTAAACAAAATACAACTTAAACATTAAACAACAATCAATTAACAACCTGAGGTCAAGAGGATTGAAGACAAGAGGACTTCAGTTTGCAAATTTTTTTTTCAAAGCCTGTATCAGCATAAGCAAGCTCTGTCCAAATATAGTGAGTAGCCTATCTTCTTAAATTTAAGGATATTAAATTGTTGTTTATTTTATATCTGAGATAAAAAACTTTTCAAAAATATTATAACAACCATTAACAGAAACCAACTTAAAACTAGAGATCAGGAGAAGGGAGATTTCCAGCTAGAAAAATTTCACAGCCTTTTCAAAAAAAAAAAATAGAGCAACTCTGTTCTGGAAAACTCAGGTGAGTAACATCGCTTAATAACAAACTTAGGCGTATACTTATGATGCATATATGTATGTGAATGAGTGAGTTTATATCTTTATATAGATATGCTTTGTGAATAATGAATAATCCTTGAATGCAGGCTGTTATCATACACTGTTGGTTAGAGCCTTCCCCATGTCTTGTTTTGATTTAAAAAAAAAATCATGCTCTTTGATACTGATTTTTATCTGTTAAAAACCCCTGTTTGACCTGAATTTTTCTAAAGCGAATCCTAAATATAAACTCCAAGTTACTGTTATACTAAGTCACTATATTTCTGGTCCATTGCTTAGTGTAGTCTGATGTTGCCTCTGGTTTTAAGTTCAACCTGGTTTGTTCTTTTTCTTGCATCATTGATTGTCCCTGCTGTTTTCAGTTTCAAAGATTTAGAATTTGATTTAAATGCTCTATCCTTTGATCTAGTGATTTTTAGGATTTAGTATTTGAACAAAATTTACTTGTTTTATCATAAACCAAAGCTTAAGCATTCTTTCAAGCTGAAATAGTTTGGAAATAGCTCTGGGAAATCTAAGAACAGAGGATATCATATATACCAAGAAAATTCGAACTCCTTAATTCTCGAATTCAAATATATAACCTGAAACGCCATACCTTGACTGATTTTTAGGGTAAGAATTGGAATTTTTAGATAGGGATTGGAAGTGCAGTTTTGGGTTGATCGAAAAGTGGGTTTTTGTCGATCTCTGATGATACACGGGTTTGTGGTGGATGGGGTCTTGGACGAAGGTGCAAGAGTGAAGGGTGGTTGCAGGAAAAATGTTCGTAGGGTGGTTCGATGAACGTAGTGAAGGCAGTGGGCAATTTTTGCTCGGAAACCTAGTTTTGGTCGCAGTTTTTGATTTGATTCGTTTTCTCCCCAGGGTTGATCGAGCGGCATGTGGTCTTGGGGAATGATGGCTGGGTGGATGGCGAACCATCGGCCGGAGTTAGGGAGGTTCAGATGGTCGAGGCGTTGAGTTCGAGGTCGTGAATGGTGACTGGGTTAGTTTGTGTTGAAGGTGGGGATGCTCGATTTCGTTCCTTTGTCGATTTCGAAATCGCGTGAAGGGGGATGGCACGAGGAGATCATCGGTGACGTGTGGGGACCCTCGGTGATGGTCGGCGTTCGTTTCATCGACCGGACACGTGCACGCGGTGTCACCGTGTCAGGGAATGAAAGTATGGGGGAGGTGCTGTTTTTACTTGGGTTCGAAGCGAGTAACCCATGGGTTTACTCGAAGGGGACTGAGTGATGGTTTTCTCGAAGTCAACGCGGGCAATTTCGTTTTTGGCTCGGGGAAATTTGTTAGGGGATTGAGCTGTTGATGTTGTCGGGTTTTAGGCAAAGGAGAAGGTTTGTGGTTAACCTGGAAGTAAAGTTTAATCTCTGTTCAAGTGTTAACTGAGAAAGATTCAACAGTAAATTCAACTTAGTTAAAGTTAGTTTTGAAAACTTGGTTTTGGTACAAACAAAATTTAAATGAAATTGTTTAAATAACTTAATAAGAAAATATAGTGTTTGTTTTTGAATGGGATTCAAAATTGAAATCTGAAAACTGTTTCAGATTTTTATAAAAATCAATGTAAAAGTTGAAGCAAGTTTTTAAAACTAAGTTTAAAATCGAAGAGTATTAGATTTGAGTTTTATCCGAATGTGGAATTTAAATAAGTTTAAATATTTTGAATTTGAGGGAAATTAGATTTAAAATTCTTTCATGACAAAGGAATTGCTTTAATTTGTAGTTTAATGGTTTTTAAAAGTTAGTTGTATAAAGTGATTTAAGTTGAATTAGTGTTCGTTTAAACCTTGAGATTTAAAATGAAATTTCAAAGTAAATTTGAAATAAATGTTCAAACATATAGAAAGTGAAATTTAAATCAATAATGGAAAATGGGTTTTCTTTAAGTAATGAAGATTAAGATTTAAATTCATTAACCATTAAAATAATTAGAATGATGATTGATAATTTGTACTGATTAAATTTGTAATTATAAATTGAAATGTATTAATTAAAGTTAAATAATGAATTAAGTAATTAATATGGTATTAAGAATCATAGATTTGACTTTAATTAATCAATGAAGGATTAATGAAACTTATAATTAAAAATGAGGAAATTGTAAGTTATTATTTAAGGAAAGAAATTAAATAAATGTTAATGAATGTCATTAACTAGATTATTTTATGATTAATTAATATAATTGGTTTTTAAATAGTTAATTAGATTAATTAAATTGATAATCAACATTGTAAATGTTTAAGTGTAATTACTTAATGGGAATTAAGTAAGGAATTAATTACTCACTTTAGTTAATTGAGTAATTGATTAATTTGAGTTAATTAATTTAGTTTAATTAATTTAGATTAATTACTTGATAATCGGGAGATATAATTACTTAGGAAAGTAATTGATGAATAATTACAGGATGTAATTAATTGGATGATTTGTTAATAGAAGTAATTTCAGTATAATTACATTGTATAATTAATCAAAGGATTAATTAGAGATAATTAATTATGGAATAATTAAATTATTAAATGGAGTAATTAAGGGAGTTAATTACTGTATGTTATTAATCAAGGTGATTAATATATGTAATTTGAAGATTAGTTTCTTAATAAAAATTAAGAAATTAAAATAACTAATTAAAAGTTAATTACTCGATGTAATTAAATTAAGTAGTAAATGTAATTAGAGATCATTTATTATTATAATAAATGTTGGAACTTAGAATGGTTTTATTTGGAAATAATTAATAAATGAATAGATTTATTAATGTAATTAATTAAGTCATGTAATTAATTTTGGTTAATTAATAAATGAAGTAATGTAAAGGTTAATTCCAATATTTGGTTAAGATAATTAATTTGTAAAAATAATTAAAGGATAATTTACTTTAAATATAATTAAAGATAATTAATCGAGGATGATTAATTAAAATGAATAATTGGATGATGATTAATTAATTGACTGATAATTAATTAATAGTAATATAAGCAAGTTAATAATGATGAAGTAATTAATTTACTTTAAATTAATTAGAGATTTGTAATTAGTTTAATTCATTTTAAATTAATTATAAAATGAGGTGATTATTAATCTTTGTTTATATATGATGGATGATATTGATTTCCATGATTGATTGTGATCTCAGATATATATATCTATTGTGATTTGGATGCTTATCTGAGATATTATTGATTATCTGTTTATGGTGATGTTGTGATATCCATTGTTATATTGTGACTTATCTATCTGTGTTGATATAGATAATTGAACTGAATTGTTTTAACTTTAAAAACAACTTGGCCTTAAAAGACACGTTTTGGATTTCGATGAGACCGGGATCGGGTTTCCGTATACCGGGATTCCAGGTCTGGAGACCCGAATACCACATCGATCCAAATTAACGTTAGGTCATGAAATTCAAATGGAGCAAGTGAAGACTCGAGGTATAAGAACTATTCGTCAGTATAACTCTGTGGGTGATTCCGTAATGAGTTTGACGGAGATAGTACTTATAGATTCGAGATGGTGATTCAGAATGCAAGGGTTATTGTCGTTAACTCTGAGGGTGATTCCAATACGAGTGTAACGAGATAATGCCTTCGGTTTCGTTCGAACACGGAACGAACTTGTATGGATTGAATGCTTTCAGCACATCGTCAGGTGGACGATGAGCATTCTAAGTGATGAGTTCTGATAAAGGTAATCGTGACCTCAAGCCTCATCAACCGGGAATGGCTAAAACAGGGGAGGTGCAGCAAGGCTTCGTGGGTAGCCCCCACTTGAGAGCGGGATATACCCCTGTCTAGAGGTCCCTTTTATTCGGTTTGTGGGCAGTTGATTCGCGACAACTGCTGGGGTTGTTTCGTTTGGAACTGTTCAGTAAGGAACGGGTCCGGCCTTGTGTTGCAGGGGAGCGGGCGTACTCCTCGGTACGGTGATCTAGGCCACGTACTGTGACGGGCGGTACCCCAGTAGCCCAGCCATTGTATGGAATCCAATCTCCAATAAGCGCCGTACGTTTTGATTGTGCCCAACTATGTTGAAATGTGAGATGTAAGCATTTCAGCTATTTTCTATTTACTTGAAAACCCTAGACACTATTATAATATCACTGGATTTCCTATAAAATGTTTTGGTTAGCGTAAGGTAAAAACTTTTCCATGTTTATGTGTGGGAAGTCTTACGTGATACCTTTGTTTCAAATGATTTTCAAAGTTAAACAACCTTACCCTGTTACTCATACCAGACCCATGTCTGACCCGAAGTTTATTTCTGTTTTTCATAAACTCTCGGGTACCCAAATTTTTACGGGTAGCTAAGGGATTCAGGTTAGCTTTGACGAATACTGGAGGAGCAATGGAGCAGGAGGCTTCAGCGTATAGATATATATTGGTTCCGCTGTGTTAGTGTTTATTCTATATTCCGCTGTGTTGTATCTCTGTGATGTGTGAGTTGTATTAACTAGACAGGTGTTTATAACTGTCTAGTTTGTGATGTATTGTCTGTGTAGCTCTGATGTATATGATACTATGTAATATTTATGTGATATATTATATTTTATTCGTTCCGCTGTTGAGATTCTGTTGTTGTTTCTTCTTCTTCTCTATCTTTTCTACTTTCTCACCTCTTTCTTTTCTTAAAAACGATACGTCTTCCTAGGCATAGGAAGTAGGGTCGTGACATTTAATTAATCCTTTGATTAATTACAAAAGTAATTAAACTCAAATTACTTCCATTCTTAAATCATCTTTCATTAATTATATCCAGTAATTATCATTAATTACTTAACTAAGTAATTACAATCCATTAATTAAATTAAGTAATTATTTATCAAATCATCAAGTGTTTAAATTAATTAAACTTAATTGATTAACTTAACAATTTACATTTAAACTTAATTAATTATGTTAAGTAATTAATTCCTTAATTACTTCCATTAAGAAATTAACCTTTAATTACTTTCATTAATTAACCTCTAATTACTTTCATTAAGTAATTATCCTTTTTTTAATTACATTCATTAATTAACCACTAATTACTTATACTAAGTAATTATACTTTATTAATTATATTAAGTAATTATACTTAATCAATTTCAAAGTAATTATCCTTGATTAATCAAATTAATTAATTATCTTAAATTAATTTTATTAATTAATTATTTCTTAATCACTAGTTAATGATCTTTAAATTTATTACATTCATTAACTATCCATTAATTACTTTCATTAAATAATCACCCTTTGATTATTAACAATAATTAATTTACCCTTAAAAATTACATTAAGTGATTAACCTTAATTAATCCCATTAATTTATTATCCCTAATTAATTACAACCTTACTTAATTATATCATTAGAAAAACATTTAGGAATTAATTCCATAATTCAAAATATATAATTTATCTTAAACAAAACAATTTAAACATTAAATTTTAAGATTTAAAATGTTTGAAACTTGTTCAAACTTGTTTAATAAATTTAATAAATACTTATTCTTGAAACTTAATTACCATTCCTTTTAAAATTATTCATTTAAATATATTTTGAAAACTTGGTTAAACATTTCTTTTGAAACATATTCACTTTAAATACACTTTTAAAACTTGGAACATTCTTACTTAAAAACTTGTTTCATGTTTATATTTAACTTTGAAAATTTGTTAAACATTTCTTTACTTTTTAAACCTGATTTTCTTTGCTTTATATAAATCTGTTCAAACTACAACCCTTCTCTTCTCTTTAAAATTTTAAACCAGGGCAACAACACTAACTCGAGCTGAAAACAAATCTACACGAGCCACGCACCGAGCAAAGACATCCCACTCCCGATCTCAAACATCACCAGACACATACGTGCACGCGTGCACGTGCACGTTGGTCTGATCAACTTCGACACCTCGCCAAGACCACCCATAAGTCGACGACGTCCCTCCCAAGTCATTCCGACCATCCAGCTTGTCGGAATCGATAGGAAATCCAATCGAGCTTCTCGAGACCACAGGAACCCAAAACCCATCGACGAAATTAACTCGCGCTGCCTAATCTGACCATCAGAAAACTTGCAACTCCACCCAGAGACACGCCACAACATGACGAACCATCTCCCCCTCATGCGATTCACTCCAGCACTCCAACAACGACGAACGACCCACGAGAACATCGTCGACAAAACTGACGTCAAAACCCTATATCGCCGTTCCCTGGCCACTACGGCCAACGATAAATTACTTCACCAATTTTTCCATGATCGCACACTCTCAAGCTACCTTCGACAATGATCACGATGACAGCCACCATGCCGATCGTCGGAATTTGATAATGAACCAAAATCTGATCAACTCAAATTATCTTGACAATTACTTATCTAAAAATCATGATATTCACATCAAAATTCAACATTTTACTCAACGTTTCAGATTATATAGTCAAAGATTGAAATTAGCTTGATCGATTTTAACCCATGTTTTGATTTCACTGTAATTTATAAGTTTTTGAGATAAAATACTTAATATAAATTCCTGTAATCATTTTTATAATTTACATTATCATGTTACAGTCCTTTTTCCTTTAAACAGCATGGTCCAAAATCAATTCATTTAGAAGAAATGAATTTTTGTTGATGAAGTAGTCTTTGTAAATACAACCGAGAAGTGAACATCTAACATATCATATATATAAATACATACAATCAAATCCAATATTCATGCAAACATTATATACTATGTTACTACAATATTCCATCACATGCATCAAAGTTAAATCTTAGATTTAAACTGTTTTTAGAGAAAAAGGTTTACTCACCAGTCAAGAAGAAACAGAGAACAGTGTACATGCTTTAAGCTAAAATCTGGAATTTGGAAAGAACTTGAAAACTTGGATGCTAAAATTGCTTCTTTAATTTATAAACTGAAATTGCTGAAGAATGCTTTAGCTTGAAAACATAGTTGAACTGCTTTGTTCCCAGGAAGAAAATGCTTGCAGGCTTTTGTTGTTTTGATTTTGATTAGCTTTCAGGTTATTGATTTGAAACATGAAAATGGTTTGCAGGCTTTAGAATATGATGTTGAAAATGGTTTACAGAATTATTGAATTGGATTAGCTTTGGTTTGAGGAAATGGTTTCATATTTTGTTAGAGAATTGGTTTGAGTTTATACAGGCTGAAAATTTCTTTGTATTAGAAAAGAGAAATAGGAAAAAGAGTAGAAGAGAATGAACAATGTTTATATAAGTGAAAAATGTGATTTATCAAAATAAAAGAAAAATGAAAATTAAAAATGACATTTGCCATTAGCATTGTTTATAAATTAACACTTGTTATATTAAGCCTTTATAAGTTTACACTTGGCATTTAAGTAATTAATACTTATTTAATATAAATGTTAATAAAGGCTTTTACTTAATTTATTATTTTATAAATGCTTATATATATATATAAATTTCTTTAAAGAAAATAAAACCAATTATATATATAAATAAAAACTTATACATATATTTTGAATCCAAATATTTTAAATATATCAATCCTTTGAATTTTAATTTCAAATCTAAATTCAAACTCAAATTAAAGAAAAATCAATTTAAAATCAACTTATATATATATATACATATATAACTACACATTCAATTTGAAAATTATGTTTTTGCTTGTTAAATTCAAACCAAAGCTTTTCTATTTACAATATATACAAATATATATATTATAAATAGAAATCATTTTATTAACTTTTAAAAGATAAAATTTACCAAATAAATATTTATTAAAGAAGATTATTAAACCAATTTAAATGCTCATTAATAAAGATTACTAAACAAATATTGCCCAAAATTCCGGGATATCACATTCCTCCCCCCTTAAAAGAATTTCGTCCCCGAAATTTAAAACAAAGGTAATTTAATAATCTATTTAAGATTTAATTTTAAAACACAAGCATATGTCAATCATATGCTAACAACCATAGCAACCAATCATCCAAACAAACAATTCTAACTATCCAGACAAAATTCTGGATAGAATTTCCTAGAGTTTCCCAAGTATAAATATCGGGATACTCGCTCTATAGAACCCAAACAATCAATACTAAGCTACAGAGCTACTACTCATCTAGATCTACAAATGAACAAGATATCAGACTATAGACGATTCTGACTCAACTACCAAATCTCATGAACTGCTGGTTCCAAAACCAGAGATAGATCAAACACGTACTCCCTCAGAGATACATGAAACACATTGAATCCCAGTTATCCAAACTGACCATTCAACCTTGTAGACCAAGCTCTTATCCAAATCAGAACACAGAAGAGATCCAAAATACCTCGAAACTGACTTCCCAGACTTACCAAATCTTATAGCTCCTTCGATCGGGGAAAACTTATCCAAGATCAAATCTCCATCTTTGAAATCCAAATTCCTTCGTCTCTTATTTACAAAACTCTTCAGACGATCCTGGGCTGCCTACTACCCTCTTGATCCGCTCAACCTTCGCTGATACCTCTAGAAACAAACTGGACCAAATTCCAACACAATGATCTCCTCAAGGTTAACCAAAATCAAGAACAAACTCTACTCCTCAAACAACAGAAGACTAAACTTACTCCTTCAATCCAGAAAGGACAAACAAGAGCACTCGCCAAACTACTTCCGCTGCACAGCTCTGAATCTGAAGCAGATGAGAAAATCCGTCGATGAACACGAGCACAGACTAGTCAACATATCCTAGAAATATGGTTCCATATATCCATAAAAAGAAAACTCAAAAGTTCCATCAAATCCTGAGCTGCTTCACCAAACTCCATCTCAAGGAACCATCCTTCAACTAAACCAAACCACCGGGACCACTCCTGGAATCCTAGTCGATAAGAAAACTCAATCTCCAGATGCGGACAAACCTCTGACTTCCCTGAAGACATCCAGAAAAACTCTGATAACCCAAGAGAACACTCAGCAATCGCAAGTCACTTTTGCGATCAACCCAACCTATTTCCAAAGAAAACTGTTCTCTCTTTACCAATCAGAACAGCTTACACTTATCTATCCAATCCATCCAAAGAAATGGATCCACCTTGCTGCTTCTGAATTCCACCACAAGAAAACTGCTCAGCCAGAAAACTACCTGCCAACACACAGAACACTCCGAGTTGCACTGCTGACATAGATGCCAAAGATTTCCTAATCAAAGCTCTTCGAGAAACTCGGACCCAAACACTCTGCTGAACTTAGCCACAACACCGAAGCAGACATTCTTCCTTAAACTTGTTCCAAAGAAAACATCTTCGGGAACATCCATAGTCACTGTATCTCATCACACAGCTACTTCTTCCAGAAGTTACCAAGATACCATCACTCGCTTCAGCTCATCCAACTTCAAAGATAAACTCCGAACCTTTAAAAGGTTTCCTTCAGAGATCAATGAAATCCTCACACCACAGCAAAGCTTACTCGAGACAGTATTAGGTCTACAGTCTCGACAGATACTTCCAACCTCAAACATTCATACTCCAACCATTGGTAGTCGTGTTACACACACCACTACCCTATCTACTTTTATAACTCATATTGGAAAACCCGAACAGGTAACCCAACAAATAGGTAGAAATAATTATCTATATATATATAGCAAAATTACAAATACGCTCTCTCAAGATAGACACCATTCTAGAGCCTAGGTATTCACTCAACCAAGAGCTCTGATACCAACTGTGACGACCCGACTTTTTCTCCACAGAAAGTCGCATCATCTTGAAGAAAGAAAGGGATAGAAAGAAGAAAAGAAGAGAAGAAAGAATAACAACACATCAGAATCTCACAGCGGAACGAATGAAATATAATATATCACATAAGATATTACATAGTATCATATACATCAGAGTACACAACTTATACATCACAAAATAGACAGTTATAAATTTCTGTCTATTATACAACTCAAGATACAACTCAAACAAAAGACTCAGAGAAACCAACACAGCGGAACACTATATATCTACGAATGCTGAAGCCTCCTGCTCCATATCTCCTCCATAGATTCGTCAAAGCTAACCTGAATCCCTTGGCTACTCGTAAAAATTTGAGTACCCAAGAGCTTAATAAAATAGAAAATAAACACTTAGGTCAGACATGGGTCTGGTGTGAGTAAACGGGTTAAACTTGCTTAACTTCAAAACCTTTTGAAAACAAAGGTATCACGTAAGACTTCCCACACATAAACATGGGTAAGTTTTTATCTTACGCTAACCAAAACATTTGATAGGAAATCCAATGATATTATAATAGGGTCTAGGGGTTTCAAATAAAATACAGAAATAGATGGAATGCTTACATCTCACGTTCCAACATAGTTGGGCACAACTAAAATGTACGGCACTTATTGGAGATTGGATTCCATACAATGGTAGGGCTACTGGGGCACCGCCCGTCACAGTACGTGGCCTAGATCACTGTACCAAGGAGTACGCCCGCTCCCCTGCAACACAAAGCCGGAACCATCCCTTACTGGATAATTCCGAATAAAATCACCCCATAGTTGTGATCAGCAACCGCACCACTAAGCCGAAATAAAAAGGGACATCTAGACAGGGATGACCTTACTCTCAGTGGGCGCTATCCACGAAGCCTTGCTGCACCTCCCCTGTTTTAGCCATTCTCGGTTGATGAGGCTTGAGGCTACGATTACCTTTAATCAGAACACATCACTTAGAATGCTCATCGTCCACCTGACGATGTTTTGAAAGCATTCAATCCATACAAGTTCGTTCCGGGTTCGTACGAAACCGAAGGCATTATCTCGTTACACTCGTTTTGGAATCACCCTCAGAGTTAACGACAATAACCCTTACACTCTGAATCTTCATCTTCACTTGAGATTCACGACCTGTCGTTAATTTGGATCGATGTGGTATTCGGATATCCAAATCTGGAAACCCGATCCCGATCTCATCGAAATCCAAAACGTAAGGCCAAGTTGTTTTAAGGTTAAAACAATTCAATTTAATTATCTATATACACATAGATAGATAATTCACAATATCACAATAGATAATCTACACTATTATCACAAATGGATAATTCACATTATCATTCAACCAAAACATCCATATCACAGTTCAGCACATATCTCATCAGAGATATCAAACAATGCAAATCATTCAATATTATTCAACCATCCATAAGTAATGATTTATACCATCTCTAATTAATTTAACATAAATTAAATTAATTACTTCATTCTATATATAAATCCTGCTTACTTAACCATTAATTTATTATAAATTAATTAATTAATTATCCTTTAATTATTCATTTCAATTAATCATCCTTGATTAATTTTCTTTTAATTACATCCAAGTAATTAGCCTCTAACTAATTTCACAAATTGATTATTCTTAACCATTTATAGTAATTAACCTTTAATTACTAATTTACTATAATTAATTACATTAATCCTTAATTAATTACATTAATTAATTACTTTTTAATTACTTATTATTGATTAATTAGTTTTAATTAATCAACCTTAATTATATCATTAAATTAATAATCCTTAATTACTTCTTTAATTAATTACTCCATTTAAATTAATTTCATTTAATAATTAATCTTTAATTAGTCACATTTATTAATCACCTTTGATTAATCTCATTCAGTAATTAACTTCCCTTAATTACTTCATTACATAAATTAATTACTCTTAATTAATTATCTTTAATTAATCCTTTGATTAATTAAAAAAGTAATTAAACTCAAATTACTTCCATTCTTAAATCATCTTCCATGAATTATATCCAGTCATTATCATTAATTACTTAACTAAGTAATTACAATCCATTAATTAAATTAAGTAATTATTTATCAAATCATCAAGTGTTTAAATTAATTAAACTTAATTGATTAACTTAACAATTTACATTTAAACTTAATTAATTACATTAAGTAATTAATTCCTTAATTACTTCCATTAAGAAATTAACCTTTAATTACTTTCATTAATTAACCTCTAATTACTTTCATTAAGTAATTATCCTTTTATTAATTACATTCATTAATTAACCACTAATTACTTATACTAAGTAATTATACTTTATTAATTATATTAAGTAATTATACTTAATCAATTTCAAAGTAATTATCCTTGATTAATCAAATTAATTAATTATCTTAAATTAATTTTATTAATTAATTATTTCTTAATCACTAGTTAATGATCTTTAAATTTATTACATTCATTAACTATCCATTAATTACTTTCATTAAATAATCACCCTTTGATTATTAACAATAATTAATTTACCCTTAAAAATTACATTAAGTGATTAACCTTAATTAATCCCATTAATTTATTATCCCTAATTAATTACAACCTTACTAAATTATATCATTAGAAAAACATTTAGGAATTAATTCCATAATTCAAAATATATAATTTATCTTAAACAAAACAATTTAAACATTAAATTTTAACATTTAAAATGTTTGAAACTTGTTCAAACTTGTTTAATAAATTTAATAAATACTTATTCTTGAAACTTAATTACCATTCCTTTTAAAATTATTCATTTAAATATATTTTGAAAACTTGGTTAAACATTTCTTTTGAAACATATTCACTTTAAATACACTTTTAAAACTTGGAACATTCTTACTTAAAAACTTGTTTCATTTTTATATTTAACTTTGAAAATTTGTTAAACATTTCTTTACTTTTTAAACCTGATTTTCTTTGCTTTATATAAATCTGTTCAAACTACAACCCTTCTCTTCTCTTTAAAATTTTAAACCAGGGTAACAACACTAACTCGAGCTAAAAACAAATCTACAAGAGCCATGCACCGAGCAAAGACATCCCACTCCTGATCTCAAACATCACCAGACACATACGTGCACGCGTGCACGTGCACGTTGGTCTGATCAACTTCGACACCTCGCCAAGACCACCCATAAGTCGATGACGTCCCTCCCAAGTCATTCCGACCATCCAGCTTGTCGGAATCGCCAGGAAATCCAATCGAGCTTCTCGAGACCACAGGAACCCAAAACCCATCGACGAAATTAACTCGCGCTGCCTAATCTGACCATCAGAAAACTTGCCACTCCACCCAGAGACGCGCCACAACATGACGAACCATCTCCCCCTCATGCGATTCACTCCAGCACTCCAACAACGACGAACGACCCACGAGAACATCGTCGACAAAACTGACGTCAAAACCCTATATCGCCGTTCCCTGGCCACTACGGCCAACGATAAATTACTTCACCAATTTTTCTGTGATCGCCCACTCTCAAGCTACCTTCGACAATGATCACGACGACAGCCACCATGCCGATCGTCAGAATTTGATGATGAACCAAAATCTGATCAACTCAAATTATCTTGACAATTACTTATCTAAAAATCATGATATTCACATCAAAATTCAACATTTTACTCAACGTTTCAGATTATATAGTCAAAGATTGAAATTAGCTTGATCGATTTTAACCCATGTTTTGATTTCACTGTAATTTATAAGTTTTTGAGATAAAATACTTAATATAAATTCCTGTAATCATTTTTATAATTTACATTATCATGTTACAGTCCTTTTTCCTTTAAACAGCATGGTCCAAAATCAATTCATTTGGAAGAAATGAATTTTTGTTGATGAAGTAGTCTCTGTAAATACAACCGAGAAGTGAACATCTAACATATCAAATATATAAATACATACAATCAAATCCAATATTCATGCAAACATTATATACTATGTTACTACAATATTCCATCACATGCATCAAAGTTAAATCTTAGATTTAAATTGTTTTTAGAGAAAAAGGTTTACTCACTAGTCAAGAAGAAACAGAGAACAGTGTACATGCTTTAAGCTAAAATCTGGAATTTGGAAAGAACTTGAAAACTTGGATGCTAAAATTGCTTCTTTAATTTATAAACTGAAATTGCTGAAGAATGCTTTAGCTTGAAAACATAGTTGAACTGCTTTGTTTCCAGGAAGAAAATGCTTGCAGGCTTTTGTTGTTTTGATTTTGATTAGCTTTCAGGTTATTGATTTGAAACTTGAAAATGGTTTGCAGGCTTTTGAATATGATGTTGAAAATGGTTTACAGAATTATTGAATTGGATTAGCTTTGGTTTGAGGAAATGGTTTCAGATTTTGTTAGAGAATTGGTTTGAGTTTATACAGGCTGAAAATTTCTTTGTATTAGAAAAGAGAAATAGGAAAAAGAGTGGAAGAGAATGAACAATGTTTATATAAGTGAAAAATGTGATTTATCAAAATAAATGAAAAATGAAAATTAAAAATGACATTTGTCATTAGCATTGTTTATAAATTAACACTTGTTATATTAAGCCTTTATAAGTTTACACTTGGCATTTAAGTAATTAATACTTATTTAATATAAATGTTAATAAAGGCTTTTACTTAATTTATTATTTTATAAATGCTTATCTATATACATATAAATTTCTTTAAAGAAAATAAAACCAATTATATATATAAATAAAAACTTATACATATATTTTGAATCCAAATATTTTAAATATATCAATCCTTTGAATTTTAATTTCAAATCTAAATTCAAACTCAAATTAAAGAAAAATCAATTTAAAATCAACTTATATATATATACATATATAACTACACATTCAATTTGAAAATTATGTTTTTGCTTGTTAAATTCAAACCAAAGCTTTTCTATTTACAATATATACAAATATATATATTATAAATAGAAATCATTTTATTAACTTTTAAAAGATAAAATTTACCAAATAAATATTTATTAAAGAAGATTATTAAATCAATTTAAATGCTCATTAATAAAGATTACTAAATAAATATTGCCCAAAATTCCGGGATATCACACCGTCCATCCAAACACCTCCGCCTGTCACTTTTTCCTTCATGACCGAACATCACTTTACATCTCCGCCTCGAACAACACCCTCTAGCCGAAGCCTCAGTCGTAGCCACCCCATGCCCAACCACTTTCGACCGTGTTTCACCAATCACCGCTCCCACAACAAGTGTCCATCACTCCACCGAACCCTATACTGCGACTTATGCCCCGCCTCTTCACCACTAGCACTGTCGGCTTGTGTTTCCCTCCTCCTCGTCTTTTGCCTTCCACCTTCTTCGAACTGCAAATCCGCCTCATCATCCACATGAACAGCCGGAGCTACTCTCCTCTTCTCTTGTATACAGGCGAAGGTATACATTTTTAAGTGTTCAGTATATATATGTTGTTTTTAAATTGATTAAATTGTAAAATGGTAATATATTATTGATTAAATACTGATTTTAAATTGTTATATATAAATATATGCGTGATTTATACCATGTTTTTATACCGTGTTTAAATTGTTATATAATAAATACTGTTCACCTATGTGCTGCAGCTGAAGTTATACCGTGTTTTATATAACATGTGTATATATACTTATATATATTGACATATTGGATTTATATACATATTTGTTGAAGTATGAATTTCCTGTAGAGTTAGTACATATAACAGTATATATATTGGTATATATATAAAATATTAGTTTCAAGAAAAGATTTTGTGTACTGTAAATCTAATATAATATATATTTTTTAAATATATGTGTTAAATTTAATAATGATCCTGAAATATATATAGATTTTGGATTTTGATATATATATATATATATATATATATGTATGTATGTATGTATGTATGTTTAAGTTTAATATTGATTTTCAAATATGAATATACATTATAAATTTTTTTTACGTGTTTAAAATTTTTAAACTTTAAAATATGTAGTTATATATATTTTTTTCATCGATCGCTTGTCCATCTTGACTTATTTTCTCAATATCGAATTTGTCACAAGAATTCCTAGCTTGTCACTGTCCCGCTAGTTCGTGTCTGTATTCATGTGCGTGTCCAGGCCATCTTCTTGTTTCTCTAACCTCGAAAGGTGAGCAATCACTCATGATTAACATTCTTATATTTAGTAAATTTGATTTCACTTGAAACGAGAATTTAAATATGCGGTTAAATTTGAATTGTTAGTTATTTAATTTTGATATGCCATTATCTGCAATTTTCACTTGTGATATATGACACCATATCCTGTTGCATATATTTTATTCAATTTATCACTGATGATATATGCCTGTTATTGATATGATATATTATTATCATATTTATTCTCACTCTGGAAGTTCCCTGTTAGTTCAGAAATCTGTAACGCCCCGCCCCGAAACCCACATTAGTAAAGAGAATTATCAAGTAATTCCGTCTACTAATGCGGAGAATAGGGTTGGTTAAGGGCGACCGAATGGTAATGCATTAGCTAATGACTTAGTACGTCGAAATCTTACCAATTTTTTTTCGAATTCCATATAGTTGACATACTCAGTGATTCACTAATACGATACTATACGGCTAACGGATCTATTCAGAATAAAGCACAATAATATCATAACATGTCACAGAAACAGCAGTCATAGATAATATATATATACTGATACAAAACCAAACATCTGATGTAATACCGTTCACCACATAATATAATACAACATCATCCCATAAAAGACTATATACATGAAGTGGTAAATAAAAGATCCATCAAAAGTGGAGATATCCAAGTCCATAGTCATGAGCCCACAAAAGATAGCAAAACGGATCCAAGCATAAAGGATAGTCATCCAACCTAACCTGCAACTCGGTCTGACCCGAGTGATAAACACACGGGTCAGGCAACTGAATCTTATCGTTAGAAAGGAAATACGATAAGGTATAAGGGAAACATACATCAAGGGATCAATAATTGATAAGAATGACTAAGGTTGATATCAAGAATTGTCTATCTCTAAGATGGTATAATTCTACACTTACTTGGGTTAATACTAGGGGATTCATGCATATAAAGAAAACATCCAAATATGATTCATGAATAAATAAACTTCTCAAAGTGGTAAATGAAACCCAAGTATAAAACCATAAAATTGAAATCACCAAAATCCTCAAGAACTCATATTTCGCCTTATTCATCTCTATAAGGCTGTTAGCACCAAAATTGGTCACTAACCTCGTAGAGAAAAATTGTGTAGAGATATAAGTGATGAAAGTAAATTAAACAGAGAAGACAATGCTAATCTAACTGCAGAAAGTAAGAACACCAAATTTATAGTGGTTCAGCGTAATTGCCTACGTCCACTTTGAGGTTAAACTTTATTGATCTTCTTTGTAGTTGGTTAAACTTTATTGATCTTCTTTGTAGTTGATTACAAATACAATTCGTGAATCAAATGCTTGAATGAAGTTGTTAAGTAGAGAAGATGAGTCTTGAAAATGGCAGAGTCTCCCCAGTGTTCTCTCTCCAAAAAAAAGGATCCATTTCACTGTGACCCTGCCCCTCTATTTATAGGCAAATATGGGCTGGACTTCCCAAGTGGGCTGGATAGCCGAACGCTCCAGCCCCAGTACAGTGGTCGCTGTATGCCGAACCAGGTGTGTCGAACGCCCTGATGCCGAAAAGTCCCTTCTATGCCGAACGATGTGGTTGATGTTTGGGAAGTGCAGGATGTTTGTCAGTCGAAGCCGAACGCTCTTCTAGATGCCGAGTACTCTTGTTGCCAAGTACTCCTGATGCTACCGAGTACTACGCCGAGTACTCATGTATGCCGAACTCCAGATGATGCCGAGTTCTCCTTGATGCCGAGCGCTCTTGTATGCCGAGCAGTCTTGTATGTCGAGCAGTCTTGATGCCGAGCACTCTAGTATGCCGAGCAGTCTTGATGCCGAGCACTCTTGTATGACGAGCACTCTTGCTGCCGAGTATTGGGTGACGCCGAGCGCTCTATATGCCGAACATTATGGATGTTGTGTACTTCGCCGAGTACTCCTAGATGCTGGACATTCTATGACGCCGAGTTCCACTAGGAAGCCGGATACTTCGCCGAACACTCCTAGATGCCGAGTACTCTCTGACGCCGAGTGCTACCTGATGCCGAGCACTGGTTGCCTGGTCAAATCTCCAGGAAACACTTGCCCCCCAAAGTGTATCATGTGACCGAACGTGATGCGCTTTGAATCTGGTTCAATTTCCCTTGATGCTGCCTTCTCGAGAATGCCTGTGACGGAGGTGCGTGTAGAGCGTGGTTTGGACGCCGAACAATACGTTCGAAGCCGGACAGCCCTTATGTGCCGAACGACACTTCGTTTTGATGCCGAACACTTCTGGTATTGACCGGTTCTACCGGGTATAGCCTTTTCAACTTCTACCTCCCTCTATATAACCAGGCGCCCTTCCACCATTTTTCTTTTACGCCTTCTTTTCTGTCATTCCTAGAGACTTGCAATTCTTGCCATCCTATCAGATATAAAGTCTAATTGATCCTTCCTCAACTTCGATCGTCGAACTAGGTATCATTCCTTCCACGATTACATTACTTCAACTTTAGGTTCATCACATGGAAACGGGGTATTTCTATGGTTGTACAATGTGTGGCTAGTAGAAGTGGCTCGCATGTTTGGAGTCGCCGAACGGTGCATGGTAGTTAGGCCTAGCTCCTTTGTGCTGATTAAGACTGGAAGAAAAAGGAAGTTGGGGTGTCGAACGGCGTAACCTTCGCCGGGCGATCTGTCTTTGTCGTTCGGCGTAGATGGAGAAGGAGCAGGGTGGAATTATGATCGAGGGCGGAGCGCTACTTTAGCCGAACGAACTAAGGCCGAACACTACCCAAATGCCGAACAGACATACACGCCGAATAGCATTTAGACCGAACAACATAATTGCCGAACAACTGTCATGCCGAACAGATACATACCTGCCGAACAGAACTTAGACATGCCGAACAAACACATACGTGCCGAACAGAACTTAGACATGCCGAACAACCACATACATGTCGAACAGAACTTAGACATGCCGAACAACCACATACATGCCGAACAGAACTTTTAACTGGACGATGACTTAACCGAACGAGGCCTTTAGCCGAACATAGACTTAGCCGAACAAGGCCTTTAGCCGAACGCTTGACAATGACTTAACCGAACACACATACATGCCGACCTATTCTTAGGACGATCAATGCAATTGCCGAACAACATTTAAATGTCGAACAGTTATAAATGTCAAGTTAGACTTAAGCCGGAGACTTCACAAATCACACGTTCTCTAGATCTGGAACTATAACCACCACCAGGCAGGCTCTTTGAGACGGTCAGCGATGACGGTCTTCAAAGGCAACAATTCGAAGCTCATTTTTATATCTTTGAAATCTTATTGCTTGTACACAATTGCTTGCACTAGTTCACACACCACGTAGGGGGAAAACTCGTGTTGCTAATTCTAACGTTCAACGTTTTTTAAGTATAGTTCTCTCAAGCACTTAGCCGGGTTCGTTATTTATTTGGGATGTCGAGAAAATCTAGCTCCGCCACTATATCCGACAGGCCTGGGCCGTCATCAAGGCAAGGAGCCGTTGATACTTCTAATCTATCAACTTCTCCTGCTCATAACTTGGCACCTGATGCTCTGGAGGCAACAATCTTACTAGACAATCCGATCGATTCACAAGCCTCGAAGATCAACGAAGCTACTCTACGACGGATATGATCCATTCATGGGATTCCTTTTGTCGACGTGTTAGTTCCTTCGAGACACGATCGTCCTCATCTTCCCCCAGTCGGGTACACTACCTGCAACAAGTTCATGTGTTGGATGGGCAGCGTGCCTCCGTTCAATTTATTTCTCCGGGATGTTCTGCAGTACATAGACATAGCTCCGTCGCAGCTGCACCCGAACGGCCATGCATTTCTATACGGGACTTACTTACTTTTCATGGCCGTCTTCTCCAGACCTCCAAACCCGGTGATATCAGATACATTTATATGTTCAAGAGACGGAAAGACAGTCCTTCCTTTATGTTCCTCGAGCCATACCACAAATGCCAGATCTTGACAGGGGCATGTAGCAAATTCGCCCTGTACAAACATGAATGGTTCTATGTGCGCTGCCCTTCTGGTTTCGCTAGGAGATGGGTTGAAGGCAGTAAGTCTCTCTGTTGAGTCACTATTCGTATTTAATCGGAGTCATGCTTTTCCTAACTCTTCATTTCATCTTTTCAGGTATCAACCCGCGTCCGGAAGGCCGAGGATATTCTGAGGCTGTTGAAGCCATTAGAGCTCTTCCTGCTGAGGATCGAGACATCCGGACTATCATTTCAAATGAATCGCTGTCGGGGTTTGGCTTGCTAGCCCCTGGTCATCGGATCAGCCTTCTAGAAGGTATCACCATTCCCAAACCTTCGTCCGGTAAAGGGAAAAAACAGGCCGGATCGTCGTCGCGCTGCACTCCCGATACGCACAGAGAAGGTGAGCGCAGAGAAGATGATGTTCCTGAGACTCAAGGTGAGAACGTGGGTCCCGCTTGGAATCCGGCAATCGAGGTTCAAGATATTGAGACGTCATCCTCCCCTTCGAAGGGGAAGGAGAAGTTAAAATATACAGTTCAAAAGGAGAAAGTTGGTGGCACTTGAAAAGTTACGCCTATCCCGCCTGAGAAAGAGGCTTCTTCGCAGCATTTGGAAAGTTCCTTGAGGGTTCTATCGAACCTTTCTATTCCCGAAGACATACTTAATTACGGGTTTGATCCTGAAGCCCTCAAATTTTCTTCGCCCGCTAGAGGCAATGCGGGAGTTCAACTCCCGGTCCAAGGAGACAACACCCCGATTAGTAAAGATAAACGAACTGGTCCATCGGGGGGAACACTAGGACACACACGCACATATGCATTCCATCATACACTTCAAGTTTTTCCTCATCTCACGGACTTTTCTTAACTCGTTGTTATCTCCATTCTTTGCAGGTGATATGGGGCGTTCTCACGGACTCGATCGTCTTCAGGGCTCTTCTGTATTTCATCACTCTGGACGGGATTCTGGTTCAGGTAGACGTAGGGACAGAGGCGATTATGAAGATAGGGACAATCGTCCCCGCGAGTCGTCTCACCGCAAGAAGGAACACTCTCAATCTTCCCAGTCCCATGATCTTCCTCCTCCAACTGAGCCGGATAAGGAGAAGTCTTTACAGAAGGGTTATCAATCTGATGCTCCTCGAGAACAACATTCCAGTTCATCGAGTACAAGGCAAGTCCGAGAGCAACGGAAAAAAGCGGAATTCTCAAAGCCTCCTCCTCCTACTCCTGCGGTGGACCCAACTGTTGCGGAAAAGATGGTCGATCTTAAGGCCAAGTTTCCAAAAATTTGCTTCGATGGTCTGAAGTTCCTCCCGGCCATTCATCATATTCCCGGGCATGTGAAACAGAGTGCCATTGCCTGCAATAACGACGTCTATGTTCAACATGACGTGTTTGTGCACTTGGTGGAGAAGATCTCGGAAGTATCCGTTGAGCGTCAACACAAGATTGATCGTCTGAATTTGGAGGCCAACAGCGATAGGAAAATCATCAAACTCCAAGACGAAGAGCTTGCTTCGTATAAGTCAAAGCTGGAAGCCGCTGAACAAAGCGCAAAAGATACTGCTGAGGCAGTTACTCGTTTAGAGGCGGCTCACAAAAAAGAGCTTGACGAAGCAGTCCAGCGCAGCGGTGCCCTCGCCCTAGAAAAACACTCTGTCCAAAAAGAAAAGGACGCGCTCGCCACCCAAGTCAAAGAGCTGAAAGAATTACTCTCCAAGGAGAAGGAGGATAAGGTAGCTGCTTAAGAAGAATCACAACGATACTGTGATGAGATCGTTGCTACCCAACTCCTGAAAACAAAGCTCGATGACGAACTCGCTGGGGTTGAGAAAATGAAGGATGAGGCCCGTGAGGAGGGCAAAAGAGAGGCTGTAGAGGAGATTGACTCTCGCCTCGAGGCGGCCGCGGAAGCCGGCAGGGAAGAGGTCAAAAGCATGTTTGACCCGTTGATTGCTGAATACGGAGCCCGCGTCCTCATGCATCACGACTTAACATTCTTGGGTGATGGCTACCTTGAGTCCCTAGCCGAGGCCTGGGAAACTTTGATAAGGATTAGGAAGATCGAGTCAGGCTCCGAAGAGGTCTATGAGGAGGCCCTGGTAAAGGAGTTCCTTAGGGGGAATGAGCCATCGGATTTATCCGCAGCATTAGCACTTTACAGCAAAGGCTCTCCCCTTCCAAAAGAAAAAGATGGTGAAGCTGGCGCATCTGGGGTTAATATTACTGCTCTTCATACTGCTGCTCAGTCTACTGCCCAATCGGCCGGTCGGCCGACACTTGATCCATTCGAGCAGCATGTTGGTTATGACCCCGAAGACCCTGGGCTCGGTGCTCATGTGCTATCACCTATCCTGGAGGGTGAAACCCCACGCGCCACCGATAGCCAACCGGAACCTGGTGGGAAATTCTTCTTTCTCTAGAAGTTGAAAGATCCTGTCTTTTTTTCCAGCAGTGGCTACTCGTTCTAACGCTCATTCTTTATGTTTTCGTGCAGGTTGTTCTGACGCCGAGCAAATTCCGAGGAGCGATGACGCCAAGGAGGAGGCAGGGAAAACAAGCGATGCTGTCCACGCGGGAGTACTCCCTGGTCCCGATGCTCAGTTGATCGGGGCGCTGGATGATGATAAGCTCGACGCTTCATCTCCTGCCGAAGGGGATGATGAAATTGAAATCACCGGCGCCACTGAGCATACCTCGCATATGAGCATGAAGGACCGCCTTGCCGAAGAGGAGAAGAAAAAGGCCGAGGTCAAAGTTGAACTTGGAATCCTAGAACTTTCCGACCCGCGGAACAGACCTCTGAAAATCATCCTTTCGGGCAGGTCCAAACCGCTAGATGTTCCGTCTCCTACTCCTGACTCCGCTTCCTTAGCAAGCAAGAAGTCCAAGAAAAGGCGTGAGGGAGAGGAGTCATCGGAAAAGACGAAGGAAGACAAGAAGAAGAAATCGAAGAAATGATCGATATACTCGTTCAACGAGCTTCTTGCTTAAGTCTTGTAATTGCTTTTATCTTCCGTAGCTTGTAGTTTGTATAGACAGGTCTGGATTTTGTAGGAGTGATCATGTAATCCCATTTTGAACTTATCGAATAAAGTTTAGTTTCTTTTTGTTTGAATGATTCTCTTGTCTTTCTTTGGTTTGCTGACTAATTGTAGCCATAACTCAAGTTCTTATGAGTTGCATTATCTCCCGGTCCATTCTCGTGTTGTTCAAACATTTTTGGACATGGCGTACTTCTCGTCCCGCCTCTCTCTAGTGCTTGGACTTTTTGCTGACTCTGTGCTTCGGGGACTTGGAGACTTGAAACCGTTTATACTCTAGTTCGCGCTCCAGGGACTCAGAGTACTCCGCTCCGCACTCTGGGGGATTCGAAGATTCGTATTCGTTTATACCCTAGTCCGCGCTCTGGGGACTTAGAGTACTCCGCTCCGCACTCTGGGGATTCGGAGATTCGTATTCGTTTATGCTCTAGTCCGCGCTCTGGGGACTTAGAGTACTCCGCTCCGCGCTTTGGGGATTCGGAGATTTGAAATCGTTTATACTCTAGTCCGTGCTCTGAGGACTTAGAGTACTCCGCTCCGCACTCTGGGGATTCGGAGATTTGAAATCGTTTATACTCTAGTCCGCGCTCTGGGGACTTAGAGTACTCCGCTCTGCGCTCTGGGGATTCGGAGATTTGAAATCGTTTATACTCTAGTCCGCGCTCTGGGGACTTAGAGTACTCCGCTCCGCACTCTGGGGATTCGGAGATTTGAAATCGTTTATACTCTAGTCCGCGCTCTGGGGACTTAGAGTACTCCGCTCCGCGCTCTGGGGATTCGGAGATTTGAAATCGTTTATACTCTAGTACGCGCTCTGGGGACTTAGAGTACTCCGCTCCGCGCTCTGGGGATTCGGAGATTTGAAATCATTTATACTCTAGTCTGCGCTCTGGGGACTTAGAGTACTCCGCTCCGCACTTTGGGGTTCGGAGATTTGAAATCGTTTATACTCTAGTCCGCGCTCTGGGGACTTAGAGTACTCCGCTCCGCACTCTGGGGATTCGGAGATTTGAAATCGTTTATACTCTAGTCCGCGCTCTGGGGACTTAGAGTACTCCGCTCCGCACTTTGGGGATTCGGAGATTTTGAAATCGTTTATACTCTAGTCCGCGTTCTGGGGACTTAGAGTACTCCGCTCCGCACTCTGGGGATTCGGAGATTTGAAATCGTTTATACGAGTCCGTACGTCGTACAAGATAATGTAGTTCGTCATTCAATTACGAGATATAGAAACGTTAGTGATTCATGGAAGGTACGGCTTCAAGCCTTTATTAATGAAAATCAACTAAACTGTTCGATTACAACTTTTTTTTTAAAAAGAAACTAAGTTATTACTGAATGGAAAGATGCAGGAAATAACAGTGCTTAATACAAGAAAGGAAACATGCTAAATGTAATAGTGCCGCAGATGTTCACTGTTCCATGCTCGGGGGAGTGTCGTGCCATCAACGGTTGCCAGCTTGAATGTTCCCTCTCCAAGCTTCCGTTCAATGGCGTACGGACCTTCCCAGCTGGGATTCATACATGACGGTACCGGGAAAACTCGTTTCAGAACGAGATCACCCACATCAAAGATCCTTGGGCGGACTCTGCCGTCGTAGTAGCGCTTGACTCGGTGCCTATGCGCTGCCGCCCTTAATTCGGCTTCTTCATGCTTTTCATCGATGCAGTCCAGTGATTCCAACAAGAGATTCTGGTTTGTCTTGGGATCATAGTATGTCACTCGGTGTGATGGAACTTCAAGTTCCACGGGTATAACGGCTTCAGAGCCGTATACCAAGGCGAATGGAGTGTGGCCGGTCGCGGACTTGTGGGTAGTTCTATACGCCCATAATGCTGTCGGGAGTTCATCTACCCACTTGCCTCTGACCTTCTCCAGACGCTTCTTCAGTAAGGACTTGATTATTTTGTTGACGGCCTCGACTTGCCCGTTAGCTTTCGGGTGTGCCACGGCGGCGAACTTCTTCTCGATGCCATATTTTAAACAGAACTCTTTGAACTCTCTGCTTTCAAATTGCGTCCCGTTGTCCGTAATGATGGTGTGTGGAAGGCCAAAGCGACATATAATGTTTCGTACAACGAAGTTAATGACCTTCTTAGAGGTGATTGTGGCCAAAGGTTCTGCCTCAGCCCATTTTGTGAAATAGTCGACTGCAACTATCGCATATTTCGCGCCACCTTTGGATAAGGGCAAAGAGCCGATTATGTCGATTCCCCAGATCGAAAATGGCCAGGGACTAATCATTTGTGTGAGTTTCGTTGATGGAGCCCTCGGGATTTTCGCATATCTTTGACACTTGTCGCATTTTCTTGCGTAGTCCGCGGCGTCCCGGTTTACGGTGGGCCAGTAATATCCATAGCGGAGGATCTTCTTTGCTAGCATTTGCCCCCCAGTATGGTTGCCACATTCCCCTTCGTGAACCTCTCTTAAGACCCGCTTTGTCTCATCATGAGCGATGCATCGCAATAATGGGACTGAGAATCCTTTTCGGTACATCGACCCATCCTGCATTACGTATCGCGCGACCTTTCGAAGGACCTGCCGTCTTTCGCTTCTTTTTTCTGGTAAAGCCCCGGTCGTTAGGTACAGTTTGAATGGGGTTATCCACGATTCCTTCTCGATTCCTGTTTCCAACACGAGATCGACTTTCATCCCGTCTATGCTTGGGGCATGCAAGACTTCGACGGGATACAATCCCATTTGTTGCGCATCGCCGGTACTTGCAAACTTAGCCAATAAGTCGGCTTCTTTGTTCTGTTCGCGCGGGATATGTGAAATGTCATAACGTTCAAGATTTGATAGTAGCTCTTGGACCTGAACGAGGTACGGAGCAAGCTTTCGTCCCTTTGCTTGGTAGTCCCCCCGTACTTGGTAAACCAACAACTGTGAGTCGCAAAAGATTTCGACTGATTCGATTCCAAGTTCTCTTATGAGCTTCAAGCCAGCGATCAGTGCTTCATACTCGGCTTCGTTATTTGTAGCCGGGAAGTCGAGCTTCAGGGCATAATAGATTGATCGGTTTTCCGAAGTTGTAAGAACTACGCCCGCGCCGGAGCAACGGTCGTTTGATGCACCGTCAGTGTATAATTTCCATCGAACGGGGGGAATGATGTCGTCGTCATCCGGTTTGATGGGTATGGTAAACTCAGCGATGAAATCCGCTAATGCTTGCCCTCGGATGGCTCTCCGCGGTAAGTATGCGATATCGAATTGGCTCAACTCCATGTTCCATCTTAGCAATCTTCCAGAAGTTTCCGGCCGTTGGAGTACTTGCCTCAGGGGTTGATCGGTATACACGCCGATTGAATGTGCTTGAAAGTATGGGCGAAGCTTTCGTGATGCAATCACCAAGCAATAAGCCAATTTCTCGATTTTAGGGTAATTCCTCTCTGCCCCTGTTAAACGCTTGCTAACATAATACACCGGCTTCTGGACTCGATCCTCCTCACGAACCAATGCAGCACTTATCGCATGCGTGGATACAACCAAGTATATGTACAACATCTCGTGGTCAACTGGTTTTGCTAGCATTGGTGGACTCTCCAGATGCCTCACCAGGTTCCGGAATGCTTCCTCACAACTAGACATCCATTCAAAATTTCTCTTCCCTTTCTTTATGATATCGAAGAATGGGATGCACTTGTCAGTTGCCCTAGATATAAATCGACTTAGCGCAGCTACTTTTCCGTTCAAGCTTTGTACTTGCTTTATAGTCCTGGGCGCTTGCACATCTCGAATAGCTTGGATTTTTTCTGGGTTGGCTTCGATTCCCCTAGCATTGACGATGAATCCCAAAAACTTCCCTGATGCGACGCCGAATGAACACTTCAGAGGGTTGATCTTCATCCCGTAAAACCTGAGTATGTCGAACATTTCAGCCAAGTCTCGAATGTGGTCGTTTGACCGTCGTGACTTCACGAGCATGTCATTCACATAGACTTCCATCGTTCTACCCAGTTGGTCCTTGAACATCCGATTCACTAAACGCTGGTAAGTTGCTCCTGCGTTCTTCAATCCAAAGGGCATCACTACATAGCAATACAGCCCGACATTTGTAACGAAGCCGGTGTGTTCTTGGTCCGGAATATGCATCGGGATTTGGTTGTACCCTGAGTACGCGTCCATGAATGACAGCAGCTCGTGTCCTGCGGTGGAGTCGACCAACTGATCGATCCTAGGCAGCGGGAAACTGTCCTTAGGGCATGCTTTGTTCAAGTCGGAATAATCTACCCAAGTCCTCCATTTCCCATTCGCCTTTTTTACTAGCACGGGGTTGGATACCCACTCAGGGTAGAGGGCGTCACGGACGAACCCATTTGCTTTGAGTTTGTCCACCTCTTCTCCGAGAGCGGCGGACCTCTCCGGATCCATTCCTCTCCTCTTTTGTTTAACTGGGACGTACTTCGGGTCTATGTTCAACATATGACTCGTGATGGCGGGAGAAATCCCATACATATTAGAATGCGTCCAGGCGAAAACATCAAGATTCGCCCGGAGGAAGTCGCTAAGGTCTTTAGTCATCTCGGGACCAAGCTGTGATCCGATTTTCAGAATTCGCGAAGGGTCGTCACGGCTAACTGAGATGTCAATTGTTAATTCAGTCGGTGCCGCCTTCTCTTTCCTGGGTTTCACATCGTCGTCTCTCGGATCTATATCTCCGAAGATCCGAGAACTATGCCCGAGCCAGGGCTCGGGCACTACTTGTCAATTATCCGCATTAAGGGTGCGGATGGGATTGTCCGCAACCTTTCCCTTCTCCCTCCGATGGGCTTCTCGGAGCTCAGCCACATAACAGGAACGACCAGCTGCTTGGTCGCCATGAACAATACCTACTCCTTTGTCAGTTGGGAACTTCAAAGTTAAACACCACGGGGCCAATGCTGCCCTAAACTCAGCCAGGGCCGGCCGACCCAAGAAAACATTATATGGAGAATCCACATCCAAAACTACGAATGGTAGAATTCGCACCCTCCGACGCTCGCCTTGCCCCAGTTCAACTGGTAACTCAACGTACCCCACGGCGTCGGTTGCTGCGCCGTTAAAGCCATGTATACGAGCCTTGGACGGTTTCAGATCTTTTGTTTCTAGTTTCATTTGATCGTAAGCCTTCTTGAAGATGATGTTGACTGAACTTCCACAATCAATCAGAATTCTTTTCACATATGCTGGTCCGATCGTTGCAGATATGACCATGGGGTCGATGGTCGGAGCCTCTATCTGATCAGCGTCTCTACTTCTGAACACAATATCTTCTGTCATTACGCGCTGCTGCTTAGCAGGGGCCCCGTCCTCCGTGTTCGAACAACACTCAAAATCTGCATGCTTCAGGGAACTTGCATATCGCTCCATCTCTTGCCAATTCTTATCTGCGGGGTGAGATCCGCCGATAATTGTATTTATGACTAGTCTACCTACGGTTCGGGCAGGCTCCTCGGGATGACGCGGAGCTGGTGCACGACCTGGGTTGGACGTTCCCTGTCCTCCTTCCTGAGGATCCTTCACAAATTCTTGCAATTTCTTCTGCCTGATCAACTTTTCAATAGCGTCGTGTAGGTGTCTACACTCCTCCGTATTGTGCCCATAAGTCTCATGGAAGCGACAATATTTCCCGGTCCGTGTTTGTTCCTCGGTCAATTCTTTCGGACGGGGCTTTCTGTATTGAAAAGTATTGCAGGTGGATAGGTAAATGTTCTCAAGTGGCGCGTTCAGCGGAGTATACTCGCTGTAGCTCAGAATTCTCGACTTCCACTTCCCCGCTTCTTTTCTTTTCCCTTGACTCCTTCCTCCGGACTCCTTGGGTTGCCCGGGCTTGTTCTGGACATTGACCTGGACCTTTCCCGAGCTGTCTCCAGACTGCTTCACAGCAATGTTGCTCTTTATTGATTCTTGGACAGGTCCTGGCGCCTTATCCCGTCGTACCCACCTAGCTTCCTCTCTTCTTATGAACTGGTGTGCCTTTGAGTAGAAACGCTCTAGCGTAGCCGGAGGTTTTCCTGCCAGCCAGTCTCCAAACTCAGAGTCTGGATCCACACCTCTCATTACAACCATTAGAATTGCATGGTCGTTGGGATTACTGACTTCAGTTGCTGCAACGTGGAATCTTTGCAAATATTCCTTCAACGACTCCCCGGGATTTTGGATTACACTTGACAGAGACATCACGTCCTTTGGGCGCGTAGTGTGTATCATGAACTGCTCAATAAACTTCTTTGCCAACTCCTCGAAATTTGATACGGATCGCGGAGGAAGTCGGGTGAACCACATAGTAGCGATCCCAGATAGAGTAATCGGAAAGCACCTAAACTTGGTGGCATCATTCGCTCTAGCTGAATCCATCATCCATTCGTACCTCATGACGTGCTGTCTGGGGTCAGTCCTCCCTTCATACGCAGGGATAGTAGGCATACTAAACTTCCTGGGGTACGCCGCTTGCAACACAACATCCGTGAACGGAGTATGACTTCTTGACACTCCCCAATCATCATTCGATAACCCCTGATTTTCTTTCATCAACTGCCTGATCATGGCTGTCAGATCTAGTGTCTGTATGGAAGGCGGAAGGTTAGTGTCTGTTCTACGTGCCTGACCATGCTGATGCCTCCTCTCCTGGCGGTCTGCCAATCGTGCGTCTTGAGGTTCGACATCGTTAGCATTTTGATGATCCGGGCCTCTATCCTCCATCTGTACCCCGGTTCTGAAGTTTCCAGCTCTTGCTTGATCACGGTCTCCAGCTGTCTGAACAGCAGCTTCTGCTCGTGCAGCGTCGGTCTTGCGGCGTCTGCGCCTGGGAGGTTCATCAGAGGAAGTTGAACTGTCAGATGAAGAGTAAGGAGCGGGATTGCCCCCAGCATTCTGTTGCTGCTGTTGAGTGAGTTGTGCCATCAGGTTGGCATTAGCTTGCATCTGCTCTCCTAGTTGTCTCCTACTTTCCCCAAGCTCTCTCATCAAGTCGTTGAACTCTATTCTGGTGACAACTGGAGTTTGGTCCTGAGCGGCAACTCCTGCATTTGGAATTGCTGGTTAATTGCTAGGCCCTACTTGTTGCACGCTAGCAGTCTCGTGGGCATCCGCATTATGAGAAGCTGACCTGGTACATGGTCTTGCCATTGTAGAGTTATTGGTATGAACTCTGAGTAGAATCAACGGATGTCCTATCAGTGAGTCGGATCTTCTTTGGGGGATTTGTTCAATCCAGTAGCTTCAAAGCAGATCCTTGAGGTCTGAGAATTCAGTTCTCAGTGAAAGCACCAAAGTGTTAGCACCAAAATTGGTCACTAACCTCGTAGAGAAAGATTGTGTAGAGATATAAGTGATGAAAGTAAATTAAACAGAGAAGACAATGCTAATCTAACTGCAGAAAGTAAGAACACCAAATTTATAGTGGTTCAGCGTAATTGCCTACGTCCAATTTGAGGTTAAACTTTATTGATCTTCTTTGTAGTTGGTTAAACTTTATTGATCTTCTTTGTAGTTGATTACAAATACAATTCGTGAATCAAATGCTTGAATGAAGTTGTTAAGTAGAGAAGATGAGTCTTGAAAATGGCAGAGTCTCCCCAGTGTTCTCTCTCCAAAAAAAAGGATCCATTTCACTGTGACCCTGCCCCTCTATTTATAGGCAAATATGGGCTGGACTTCCCAAGTGGGCTGGATAGCCGAACGCTCCAGCCCCAGTACAGTGGTCGCTGTATGCCGAACCAGGTGTGCCGAACGCCCTGATGCCGAACAGTCCCTTTTATGCCAAACGATGTGGTTGATGTTTGGGAAGTGCAGGATGTTTGTCAGTCGAAGCCGAACGCTCTTCTAGATGCCGAGTACTCTTGTTGCCGAGTACTCCTGATGCTACCGAGTACTATGCCGAGTACTCCTGTATGCCGAACTCCAGATGCTGCCGAGTTCTCCTTGATGCCGAGCGCTCTTATATGCCGAGCAGTGTTGTATGCCGAGCAGTCTTGATGCCGAGCACTCTCGTATGCCGAGCAGTCTTGATGCCGAGCACTCTTGCTGCCGAGTATTGGATGACGCCGAGCGCTCTATATGCCGAACATTATGGATGCTGTGTACTTCGCCGAGTACTCCTAGATGTCGGACATTCTATGACGCCGAGTTCCACTAGGAAGCCGGGTACTTCGCCGAACACTCCTAGATGCCGAGTACTCTCTGACGCTGAGTGCTACCTGATGCCGAGCACTGGTTGCCTGGTCAAATCTCCAGGAAACAAAGGCTAAGTAAACACATCAAAATATGGTGAAATCAAAATTCTCTTAACTCATAAAATAAATCTCAGATTGGCCAATAATTACATGCTAAAGCATGTTGCACGTGCTAAAGTTCTCAGACTAGTGCTAGTAATATAGTTAGGTACCCAACAGAGATCTCAAAGGCGACCGAGGTCACCTTTTTCGGATTTCTCAGATTCTCAGATGACCCGAAGGTCATAGCACTAGTAATTCTAGAATGTGTCGCTAACTTTCGGAGAGGAATCTGTAAAGTGTTAACCTGTGTCCCATACCACACGTTCGCACTAAACAGTTTACTAACCGTTAGTCAAATCCACATTAAAATAGAAACTCAGATTTTCACAAAAGTCATATACCTTGCCTCAAATCATCAGCATATGGTATAAAATACTAAGCTCAAACTATTCGCAAATCAAGTGAAAAAAAAACAAATCATCAGAAAACTCATCAACCAAAGCAAATACAACACACAAGACTACATGCAAGTGCTCAGGACAACGATCTTGCATCAGCTATTTCGACGCTTTAATCACAGAATTTTAGAAAGTGATACAAATGAAAGTTGTCAAATTCTTTCTGCAGTTTCCAAATAAAAATTATAGGATTTGGATAAGAAACGCAAAAGTTATGCACAAAATACTAGCTCAGGTTTGCACAAAACACTGAGTATACTACAACAACAGGACAGCGAGGAACATTTGCAATTTTAGCATAGTAAATTTCAAAATCACAGGGAACACAAGAAATGAAAGTTTTAGCCACTGAAGTAAGCTTTCCGAAACATCCAAAATTATCAAATTCCGCTTAGAAACGAAAAAGTTATGGAAGATTTTGTTTTTGCCTCAACAATAGAGCAGATTTGATTTTGCTCTCGGGTTAGCAGTAGAAAATTTCAATTTTGACATAGCTATCCTCAAAATTGCAGAAAACTCAACAAGCAGAAGTTGTAGCCAATGAAATAAGCTTTCTGAAACATCCAAAATTATCTAATTCCGATTTGAAACACAAAAGTTATGCCAAAAATACTATTCAGAAAAATATATTTTTTGTGCAAAACCCTCTCGAGTTTGCAACTTTCATAGCAAATTCAGAGGTCCAAACGGACTCGAAAATTGATGAAATTTGATATGAACAAACTAGATCAAGTGCACTACAATCTAAAAAAAGAATGGCATCAATCTGACACCGGATAAGCCAGATATGATCAAAAGAACAATGGACAGTTTCAGCAAAATATAACTTTTCAAATCATAGTTTTGTGCCTAAAACATCAACTATAAGCATCAAAACGTTTTCAAGTAGCGCAATTCCTTTGCTTACAGTTGCTGTAAGTATTTTACTTACTTTTACAGCGAAGGAGGAGGTCGATTGGAGCTTCAAGATGGAGTATTTCAGCTGGTAGTGGCCTCTAAACTACCTGTAGAAGCTGAAACAAGAACATGCAGAATGGAATAAAACAAGTTCAGCAAATTCACACCTAAATCAAAACTTTTGATGAAATTATTGAGTATTGGATTTGATTACCTTTCTCTATTCTTATTTTGGTGAATTAGCTTCTTGAATTAGCAGCAATTTAAATAAAGGTTGGTTTTAATTGAAGGAGGCCATTGATTCTTTTTTTTTTTCAATTTACTGTATGTTTCTGTTTTGAGAAAGAAGGAGATGGAGAGTACGTACAACTCTTTCTCTCCAACCAGAAGTCTCTAGATTAGATAAATGGATCTCAATTCTTACCCAAAAAGCTCAATAGAAAATACTTAGTGAAAAAGCAAGGCTATGTATACATGTTCTCTTATTTTTAACACCATATACATACAATACTACATTTTTAATGCCAAATAAAATACATACATCAATTTGTTTTGGAATAAAATAGTTATTCCAATAAAATAAAACTTATTTTAACAATAAAAAGATAATTTTCACAATACAACCCCATTTTAACAATATTTTACAATTTACACTATAATTTATATAAAAAAATATTTTAGCAACCAAAATCTACACAAAAATCGTTTTCTTGTCAAATTAAATATAACAAACCTTATTAACATCATTCTTACATCCAAATCTTAATTTAAACAAAATTCCACCTTTTTAATTATAATATTTTGTTAAAATTAACAAAAATCAACATTTGGCAATAATTTGCAAAATCATTTGAATTTATCAAATTAAAACCATATAATATTCATTTTTCCTCCAAACTAACATAATAAAGCTTTTTAAAACTTTAGTTTCATCATTTTACACTTATTTCAATAAATTAATGTTGATTAAATTATTTTATCTAATTTAATTAATTCAACAAAAGTCCAAATCATCATATTTCCAATATTCACCATTTATAACCAGCATTATCAACTTTTACTCCATTTTATTCCTTCCAATTTTATTGTTTACTAAAAATAAACAATTTTAAATCTCCAATTTATTTTTTATTTTCCAATATTAAATTATAACCACCGTTATAATTTAATATTAAAGGTAATCATCAAAACCAGGGTTGTTATAGACTCCCCCCTTAAATAAATTGCGTCCACGCAATTTCTTAAGGAAATTCGTAATACCTCAACAATTCAGTCATGAAGAAGGAAATTTCTTGAGAAAGAAAGTTCTCACCGATATCAAATGAAGAAAGAAAACCCGAAAAAGAACGCTCGATAGATTCTCTGGTTTCCCAAGTGCAATCTTTCGGATTCTCCGACCATTGAATCTTAACAAGAGGAACGTTCTTGCTTCGAAGGCATCTCACCTCTGAATCAAGCACGCGAATAGGCTGCTGAGAAGTAGATAAACTCGGTGAAATCTCAAGCTCAAGCTGCTCGGAAGGATCAATGACTGAATCTGAATCTCGAATACATTTTCGAAGCTGAGAAACGTGGAAGACATCATGAATACCCGATAAATGAGATGGCAGAGACAATCGATATGCTACAGGACCAATGCGCTCAATGATCGGAAATGGTCCTATAAAGCGAGGATCCAATTTTCCAGTGGAGCTAAAGCGCATTACTCCCTTCATAGGAGATACACGAAGGAATACAAGATCACCCACTGCGAATTCCAGAGGCTTCCTACGGTTGTCCGCGTAGGATTTCTGACGATTCTGTGCCTCTTTCATCCGCTGTCTAATCAAAGATATCTTCTCAGAAGACTCACGAATTCAATCAGGACCGAGAATGAACTTCTCGCCCGATTCCAACCAACAAGAAGGCGAACGGCACGGTCTACCATAAAGAGCCTCAAATGGTGTCATACCGATACTGGATTGGAAGCTATTATTATACGAGAATTCAACCAATGGAACGTGATCTTCTGACGCAGCGGATTATACAAAAACAAGGTAGAGCGATGAAAATAGCAATCGGTGGATTGAGAAATACAGAAATGCCCAAATCCATTGATCCGAAGATACCGAATTCTAGCTATCTATGACACGTTGATCGCGCACGATACCGTGAAGAGAGATCTACAATTCTTCGAGCGTTGATCAAGCGCACTTGATTCCGCGAATTGGCTTCAACGATCGAAGATTCGAGCGCACTCGAATGTCAAAGGTGGAGATAGGAGATTACACTCAACTACCGATTTTAATTGAAAGCACAAAGCTAACAAACAAGAATTTTATTCAAAAATCAACAACCATTACAAATGGCACCACCGGCCTATTTATAGAAGTTACAACTCATGCAACACAAAAATGCACAACACTTAAGTCGGCGACGACCTAATAGTCCCACGACTCACGACCTACGACTTAGTATAAGTCGTCAACGACTTAACATCCCAACACAACACGACATACCGACATAGCGACTCAACGAGTCACAACACAAATATTTACAACACTTAGTTCATATACGACCTAACTACTCACGACATAAGAAACAAATGGCATACGACTTAAGAAAAATACAGACTCATTACAACACTTAGGTCGTAGACGACTCACGACTCAAGAACGAAAGACTAACGACTTAAAGTGAATGCAACTTCCCGACTTACGACTTAGCATCCAACGACTCAACTAAGTCGTAACCCGCTTCTCCTTCCTGCTTCTTGTTAAGTCGTGGACGACATATAGCCGTGCCGTTAGATCGTGTGCGACTTATCAAACCCGAACGACTTAAGCTCTCGTTACACCGTAACTCCTTTTCATCGGAACTGTTAGGTCGTAGTTTTTTTCCCCGAGCTTTGTTAAGTCGCGAGCTTTGTTAAGTCGCAACCTGCTGGAATTAAGTCGCAGCTCCCCCTCACGTGACTCCTTAGGTCGTGGATGACCTATAGCTTCTTCCTTAAATCGTGTGCGACTTAGACCTTTATCTCTGGCCTGGGCTGCATCATCCTCCCCATGTTGAGAAAAATTCGTCCTCGAATTTGTAAATTCTTCCACATCGGCTCGTTCATCCCCATAATATGGTACGAGATGCTTAACATTGAACACGTCAGTAGTGTACACATCCTCCGGCAGCTTCAACTTATAAGCATTTTCATTAACCTGTTTCACGACTTCTACAGGACTAATTTTTCTGGCTTTCAACTTGTTATAAGCGCCCACTGGAAAACGGTCCTTTGTTAACACAGCATATACCAAATCTCCTTCATTAAACTCGACACTTCTTCGCTTCAGATCTGCAGAGCGTTTATACTTCTCATTCGCCTTCTCCAATCGTTCCTGGACGATTTTATGACATTCAGTCAACCCATCAACAAAATCAACAGCTCGTTTAACCGTCCCCTTTGGTCGTGGTACTATCGTTAAGTCCAACGGTCCCTTTGGCATACTAGAATATACAATCTGAAATGGACTGAATCCCGTACTACGATTCACTGCATGATTATGAGCAAACTCTGCCTGACATAACTTCATGTCCCAACTCTTTAGATTATCTTTCACCAGACATCGCAATAAATTCCCCAGTGATCTGTTAACCACCTCCGTTTGTCCATCGGTTTGTGGATGGTAAGCGCTACTAAAATTCAGCTTCGTCCCGACCTTCTTCCACAAACTTAGCCAAAAATGACTCAGAAAACGAGTATCCCTATCCGACACAATAGATTCTGGCAATCCATGAAGTCGATATATTTCTTTGAAAAATAACTGAGCAACATGAACAGCATCCGCCGTCTTCTTACAAGTAATAAAATGTGCCATTTTCGAAAATCGGTCAACCATGACATAAATGGAATCGTTACCACGCTGTGTTCTCGGCAACCCCAACACAAAGTCCATACTCACATCAACCCAAGGCTTATTTGGTACAGGTAACGACATATATAATCCCGCATTGGTCGCAGTTCCTTTCGACACTTGGCAAATATGACATCTTTCCACAAACTTCCCAACTTCTCGCTTCAACGATGGCCAAAAATAAGATTGAGAAATCAACTGTAGTGTACGGTCTCTACCCACGTGGCCTTCTTCATGTAGCTCCTTTACAATCTTCATTCTCAAACTACAATCAAGTATGCACAATCGATTTCCTTTGAACAGAAATCCATCCACCATCACAAACTCATCCGTCTCTCCCTCCTTGACTTTATCAACAAACTTTGCAAAGTAAGGATCATTGACAAATAATTCTAGCAACACCTCAAACCCCGTCACTTCAACCTTCATTGTTGTTAACAAATGATTCCTTCGGCTCAACGCATCTGCCACATGGTTTGTAACTCCAAATTTATGCTTCACCACAAATGTAAATTGCTGCAGGTAAGCAATCCACGATGCATGTCTCGCTGAAATCTTGTCTTGCCCTTGTAAATGCTTCAACGCCTCATGATCAGTGTAAAGAACAAACTCTTTCTGAAATAGATAGTGTCTCCAGTGTTTCATAGCTTGTACAATAGCATAAAATTCCACATCATAAGTGCTATATCTCATCTTCGCTCCCGATAGCTTCTCACTAAAATATGCAATAGGATGTCCCCTCTGACTCAACACTCCTCCAATCCCAACCTTGGATGCATCAGTATGAAGTTCAAACACTAACTGAAAATCAGGTAATGCTAGAATTGGTGCTGTCGTCAACAATTCCTTGATTTGTTCAAAAAGCAACCCCTGCTTCCTTCGTCCATGCAAACTGTTTGCCTTTCATACAATCTGTATCAGGTGCCATCACACTACTAAAGTGTGGAATAAATCTTCGATAAAATGAAGCCAACCCGTGAAAACTCCGAACCTCCATTATCGTCTTGGGTTGCGGCCAATCTCTGATAGCTTCAACTTTACTTTGGTCCACATGTATTCCTTCTTTCGATACAACATACCCCAGAAATAAAACACTCCTCGCCATAAAAACACACTTCTTCGTAGCAGCGTAGAATTGTTCTTCACGAAGGATAATTAACACTTTCCTCAAATGCTGAACATGCTCCTCCGTACTAGCACTGTAGATCAGAATATCATCAAAGTAAACTACCACAAAATTTCCAATGTACGGCCTAAAAATTTGGTTCATCACCCTCATGAAGGTACTTGGTGCATTCGATAGACCAAACGGCATAACCAGCCATTCATACAATCCTTCCCTCGTCTTGAATGTTGTCTTCCATTCGTCCCCTGGTCTAATTCGTATCTGATGATAACCACTTTTAAGATCAATCTTCGAAAAGATCATAGACCCACTGATTTGATCTAACAGATCATCAAGCCTCGGCATCGGAAATCTGTATCTGACAGTTATCTTATTCAGTGCCCTGCTATCCGTACACATTCTCCATGAACCATCCTTCTTCGATACGAGTAATGCTGGTACAGCACACGGACTCAAACTCTCCTGTATTTGTCCCTATTCAAGCAATTCCTCTACCTGCCTACGCAACTCCTCATGTTATTTTGGACTCATTCTGTAGTGTGGTCTATGTGGCAACACAGCACCTGGAACAAGATCAATTTGACGTTTAATGTCTCTCAACGGCGGTAACCCCGTTGGCAGCTCTTCCGGAGATACATTATTAAATTCTTCAAGTACCGGTTTAACTTCTTCAGGTATTTCCACCACTTCACTACTCTCACGCCCAATTAACAAGAACACTTCAGGCTCCTCTTCAACTTCTTTAACAAACTCCTTCAAGGATAATAAAGTTTTCAGCTCTTCAATCTCCTCCAGTTTGTTTTCTTCTTGTTGTCGCTTCTTTGGAACTAGAGTAATCTTCGTGCCTTCAAACATGAAACTGTAACTGTTGGTACGCCCATCATGTTGCACCGCCCGATCATACTGCCACAGTCTCCCCAGCAACAAATGACAGACATCCATATCTACCACATCGCACCAGATTTCGTCTTTGTATTTCTTTCCAATTGAAAATTTTACACAAGCCCTTCGTCCAACCTTCACCTCCCCGCCTTTTCTCAAACAAGCCAACTTGTACGGTTTCGGATGTTTCTCAGTCTTCAATGCCAGCTTCCTCACAGCTTCTGAAGAAATTATATTATCACAGCTTCTAGCATCAATAACAAATTTGCAAACTTTCCCCAGAATAGTACATGTCGACTGAAATATATTGCTCCTCAACCAACTACAATCCTCCTCTAGCTTTGGTGTCAAACAAGACCTCCTCCTCATCAGATTACAACCTTCGTCTCCTGACACTTCTTCTTCCTCCTCATCAGGTGGTGAATTGGAACATTCAGTTTTTTCATCCTCATCCTCAACCTCCGCTATCATAGCTCGTTTCTTCGGCTTTGGACATTCATTACTTTTGTGGCCCACTTCCTGACAATTATAACACTTGAAACCATTATTGACTTTCGCCTTCCCAACCTCATTCACAACTGGTTTTGCAACAGCTTTTGAAACATTAGAACTTCCACTAACACCCTTCACTGGATTGTTGGAATTTGTACACACACCACCTCCTCGTCTTCCCTGCTTCTCCCAAGCTAACGCTTTCTGGTGTGCTTCCGCTACAAATCTGGGATCAAACATATTTACCATGTCTTGAATCTGCATACGCAACCCTCCGACAAACCTAGCTGTCAATTGTTCCTCCGTCTCCATAATATCATTCCTTGCAATCAGTTGATAAAATTCGTTAGCATAGTCATTCACAGATTTCGTTCCTTGCCTCAAGTTTTGCAGCCTCTGATACATAAGCGATTGATAATTATATGGTAAGAATGTTGCTTTCATCAATTTCCTCATCTTTTCCCATGATTCAACCTTTAACTTCCCCATCCGTTCACGTGTAAGTTTGGTTTGTTGCCACCACGCCAAAGCCCTACCCCTCAACCTTGTAGCAACCAACTTCACTCTACGATGTTCTGGAACCTCCTTGAAGTCAAAAATCTCCTCCACATTAGACAACCATTCCAAAAACTCCTCAGCTTGCATACCTCCTTTAAATTCTGAAATTTCAATTTTCATCCCCGATTCCCATCGACGATCATCCTCAACATCCCGATATGCATTTCGTCCTTGGTCTCGATCTCGATAATGATTATTGTTTCTATCACTCTCTTCATCATAATCACGTATATTTCGATATCGATCTCGACCATCAACATCCCTTCGATCATGCATGTCTCTTCTACTATGTCGTTCTTCATCATGGTATGGCTCATACTCAAACTCACGTTGAGTTCTTCTTTCTTCATCTCTATACTCATGGTGATCTCTTTTCATCGAGAATGATGATTCTCTTCTACCACGATCAGAATGTGGCGACAATCTCCTCCCTCCAGAAACCGATGGCGAAACCCTGTTTCCACCTTGGTTTGAAATTGGCGATGTTCTTCTTCGGGGTTGATTCATATCCATCATAAGCTTTTCTAACCTCCCAATACCTTCATCTAACTTCTCATTGAATTTGTTGCTAATTCATTGTTCCATCTGTTCAGCATCCTCTCGCTTATACAAATCTTCAACATTTTGATGTCGATTAGCTCTCCTTGGCGGCATGATTTAAATTTTCACAAACACTTCAATATATCAAATGATGAACACGGCCTTCAACTTCTCTCGGCTCCAACTCCACGTTTCAAACACCTTTCGAACTTAGATCCAAAATGAAATGGATCGAAAACTCCAAACTTGTTGCAACTTGCGATGAACACGATGGACACAACTTCTCCAAATAATGCAACTTTCAATCTCAAACACTTCTACTTAGCTCGGTTCTTCACTTCAACTTCGAAATTCTTCAAAGAATTGGCTCCAAGACTCGATTTAGCTATGATTGGCTAAAACAAGCTTTGATACCAAACTGACGCAGCGGATTATACAAAAACAAGGTAGATCGATGAAAATAGCAATCGGTGGATTGAGAAATACTGAAATGCCCAAATTCGTTGATCCGAAGATACCGAATTCTAGCTATCTCTGACACGTTGATCGCGCACGATACCGTGAAGAGAGATCTACAATTCTTCGAGCGTTGATCAAGTGCACTTGATTCCACGAATTGGCTTCAACGATCGAAGATTCGAGCGCACTCGAATGTCGAAGGTGGAGATAGGAGATTACACTCAACTACCGATTTTAATTGAAAGCACAAAGCTAACAAACAAGTTTATTCAAAAATCAACAACCATTACAAATGGCACCACCGGCCTATTTATAGAAGTTACAACTCACGCAACACAAAAATGCACAACACTTAAGTCGGCGACGACCTAACAGTCCCACGACTCACGACCTACGACTTAGTATAAGTCGTCAACGACTTAACATCCCAACACAACACGACATACCGACATAGCGACTCAACGAGTTACAACACAAATATTTACAACACTTAGGTCGTATACGACCTAACTACTCACGACATAAGAAACAAATGGCATACGACTTAAGAAAAATACAGACTCATTACAACACTTAGGTCGTAGACGACTCACGACTCAAGAACGAAAGACTAACGACTTAAAGTGAATGCAACTTCCCGACTTACGACTTAGCATCCAACGACTCAACTAAGTCGTAACCCGCTTCTCCTTCCTGCTTCTCTTTAAGTCGTGGACGACTTATAGCCGTGCCGTTAGATTGTGTGCGACTTATCAAACCCGAACGACTTAAGCTCTCGTTACGCCGTAACTCCTTTTCATCGGAACTGTTAGGTCGTAGTTTTTTTTCCCCGAGCTTTGTTAAGTCGCGAGCTTTGTTAAGTCGCAACCTGCTGGAATTAAGTCTCAGCTCCCCCTCACGTGACTCCTTAGGTCGTGGACGACCTATAGCTTCTTCCTTAAGTCGTGTGCGACTTAGACCTTTATCTCTGGCCTGGGCTGCATCATCTTCCCAAGAACCACCGAAATCAAGAATACACGAAGGAGTGCTTCAAGCACACGATTCACCCTCTTAGTCTGCCCATCAGACTGGGGATGATAAGCTGTAGAGATATTTAGCTTTGTACCCAAAGCTTGCTGAAAGCTAGTCCAGAAGTGACTAGTGAACAAAGGATCACGATCACAAACTATCGAAGAAGGAACACCATGTAATCGAACAATTTCCTTAATATAAAGCTTCGCTAAAAGAGGAGCATTCCTATTAGATTTAATAGGAACAAAGTGTGCGGATTTAGAGAGACGATCCACAATAACCCAAATGCTCGAATGACCCAACCTCGAACGAGGTAGGCCATCAACGAAGTCCATCGAAACCTGGTCCCACTTCCATAGCAGAACCTCTAAAGGTTGAAGGAGACCGGATGGCCGTTGATGCTCGGCCTTGACAAGCTGACAAGTCACGCAATTACTTACATAACTTGCAATATCCCACTTCATGCCTTCCCAATAATAAAGGCGATGCATATCCGCGTACATCTTACTGCTACCCGGATGAATAGAATACTTAGAGCGATGACAATCGTCAAGTATGTCACGCCTAAGAGCTAAATCAGAAGGAATCATAATACGGTTTCTCAACCGGAGACAACCATGAGAATCAATCGAATAATCCCGCAACTCCTCATTACGGGACTTGGATGAGCATGACTAAATGAGACGCATAATACCATCATCACGTCTCTGCGCCTCGGAGATACGATCAAGAAGAGATGGTCGAGCATCCATGCTAAATAAATAAGCTGGAGAATCAGAAGATGATGCTCGAACACGAATATCAAGACAAGATAGAGTTTCCAGAATATCCCATTCGGCTAACATCAAGGAAACTACCGCCGAATGCTTGCGACTAAGCGCATCAGCAACACGATTGCCCTTCCCAGGGGTATACTCAATGTTAAAGTCATATGAGGCGAGAAACTCTAACCATCGCTATTGCCTCATATTAAGATCTTTCTGCGAAAAGAGATACTTGAGAGACTTATGATCGGTGTAAAGAATGAAGTGCTCTCCCAAAAGATAATGACGCCACATCTTCAAAGCGAAGACGATAGCTGCAAGTTCTAAGTCATGGGTAGTGTACCGAATCTCGTTCGGACGTAATTGCCTTTAAGCGTAGGCAACAACCCGATCCTTTTGCATAAGAACCGCACCAAGACCACTAAGGCTGGCATCGGTATAAACGATGAGATCCTAATTCCCCTCAGGAACTACAAGCACAGGAGCATGAGTAAGGAGTTCCTTCAATCGCCGGAAGGAAGTCTCACACTTATCAGACCAAATATAACGAACACCCTTCCTAGTAAGACTAGTCAGAGGAAGAGCGATACGAGAGAAATCCTTAATAAAGTGGCGGTAATAACCGGCTAATCCCAGAAAGCTACGAATCTAATGAACATTCTCAGGCCTCTTCCAATTCTGAATAGCCTCAATCTTAGACGGATCGACTGAGATGCCATTGGAAGATACAACATGACCTAAGAATTTCACTTGCTTCTCCCAGAAGTGACATTTAGAAAGCTTTGCCTTGAGTTGATGCTTGCGGAGAGTACTCAAGACAATTCTAAGATGTCGAGCATGATCTTCTTCGGATCTAGAATAAACTAAGATGTCATCGATGATTACAAGGATGAACTTATCGAGATATTCCCTGAATACTCGATTCATGAGATCAACAAAGAAAGCAAGAGCGTTCGTCAATCCGAACGGCATGACGAGCCACTCATATGAACCATATCGAGTGTAGAAAGCTGTAAGTGGAATGCTATCTTCCGCAACACGAAGCTGATGAAAACCCGTGGCTAGGTCCAATTGAGAAAAGACCTTTGCACCACTCAACTGATCGAACATGTCATCAATACGAGGCAAGGGGTAGCGATTCTTGATGGTTAACTCGTTAAGATTGCGATAGTCGACGCAAAGCCTAAGAGTTCCATCAGACTTCTTCACGAATACCATCGCGGCACCCTACGGTGAAGAGCTAGAACAAATGAAATGTTTGGTTTCGAGCTCGAGGAGTTGCTTCTTAAGTTCCTCATTCTCCTTAGTAGACATCCTCATGGGAGGACGACTAGCTGGTTGCGCCCCAGGGATGAGATCAATACGAAACTCTATGGCCCGCGTATGTGGCAAACCCGAAACAGGCTCAAACACATCAGTGAAGTCACAAACAATCGGAATACGAGACACATCATCATCACTGTCTCACGAATCAAGAGCATGCAAAGAGGCTAAGGAATCAACATCGGTATTCCAAAGAACCAGGGATAATTGAGAAGAGGAATCTGGATGTCGAAGATAAACGACTCTGTTTGAACAAATAATCCTGGCATCGTATTGAACTAGCCAGTCCATACCAAAGATCATATCAAAACCAAGCGAAGGAATAACATGCAGATTCGTACGGAAGGAAAATCCACAAAGCATAACCTCAACATCATCACAATATAAGCTAAGGGTTGCAAACCCCCCCAACAGGATTTGCAATCCGCAAAGAAGTAAGCAAACATGAAACATCCAAAGAACAAGCTTCCACGAGTTCCTTTGATACGAATGAGTGTGACGTACCCGTATCAAAGAGCACTCTAATCGATCGATCATGAAATAGAATGGAACCTTCAAGAATAGAAGGAAATATACCTTTCGGCTGAGATGCATCACTAGAAGCTGTTGCTATATTAAGATTTCCCGGACGAGAACCCTTGTTCTTCTTAGGACAAGAGAAAGTCATATGTCCCTCGGTCTTGCAATAGTTGCATCTCTTAGGCTTTGGTCAATCACGGGTAGGATGGTCAGGAGAATCACAGTTGTAGCATGCAAAAGGCTTAGACTGAGAAGGAGCTTGGGATTGTGAAGAAGACGATCCACCTTGCTTCTTCTTCTTGGAATGAGGGAATCTATGCTTGCGGAAAGGAAATCTCTTCTTCTTAGGATTAGACTGAATACCAACTTCTTCGTCACTCTCCTTCTCGTTCTCGACTGCCTCGAGATGCAGAGCGGAATCAACCAACTCTTCGAAGGAAAGCTTGAGTTGGAGCATTAAGGACTTCTTCAAATATTTCTTAAGTCCGGAAACAAAATTAAGATTCTTCTTGTATGGTGTACTAATGAATTCTAACCCATACTTAGAAAAAGCCTCGAAAGAAGAAACATAATCTGTTACTGCGGAATTGCCTTGCTTCAACTCAATGAAGCGGCGAGTAAGAGAAGCTTTTTCAGACTCAGGTATGAACTTAAGCTCAAATCTATCTTGGAATTGCTGCCATGTAAGGGTAGTCTCATCCACCTCAGCAATAAGAAGCTCATACCAATCTAAAGCACGCTCTTGTAGCATACTAGATGCCACAAGAACTCGATGATGATCTGAAAGCTCCATGCGTAAGAATATACGCTCACAAGTACGAAGCCAGGCTTGGACATCAAGAACCGACTCGGAGCCTTTGAATGGCTTGCCTCCGAGGTGAGAGAAGTCACTGCAAAGTCGTGCAAACACAGACTTACGAGGAGATGAAGATGGAACAGGAGCGGGAGGTTGAGTGCTCCCAAGAAGCTCTCGAATCTGATCGGTAGTCATATAAATGCCTTCGGGTCGGGAACCACTGGACGGTCCCGCTGCCGAAGTACGACCTCTACCTCTTCCAGACATAGCTGAAAGATAAGATAAGAAAAGATTATTCACAGGGTAGATATATATATATATCGCAATAGAAATGCAGTAGGTAAGGAATATTACGGAATAGTATTTAACATTCCTAGCCGTATTCCCTCCTATCTACCCCGAAGGAATCGAAAGGATAAGGACATGACTAGGCTTGGCCACTTCTAAGGGATGAGATGTATAAAGGTGTTACACTAGATGTATGGTTCTTAGCGTATGCTGTTCTGTATTTATTCTATTTTGTTCTGAAAGCTAGCTTTGATACCAAGCTGTAACGCACCGCCCCGAAATCCACATTAGTAAAGAGAATTATCAAGTAATTTTGTCTACTAATGCGGAGAATAGGGTTGGTTAAGGGCGACCGAATAGTAATGCATTAGCTAATGACTAAGTACGTCGAAATCTTACCAATTTTTTTTCGAATTCCATATAGTTGACATACTCAGTGATTCACTAATACGATACTATACGGCTAACGGATCTATTCAGAACAAAGCACAATAATATCATAACATGTCACAGAAACAGCAGTCACAGATAATATATATATACTGATACAAAACAAAACATCTGATGTAATACCGTTCACCACATAATATAATACAACATCATCCCATAAAAGACTATATACATGAAGTGGTAAATAAAAGATCCATCAAAAGTGGAGATATCCAAGTCCATAGTCATGAGCCCACAAAAGATAGCAAAACGGATCCAAGCATAAAGGATAGTCATCCAACCTAACCTGCAACTCGGTCTGACCCGAGTGATAAGCACACGGGTCAGGCAACTGAATCTTATCATTAGAAAGGAAATACGATAAGGTATAAGGGAAACATACATCAAGGGATCAATAATTGATAAGAATGACTAAGGTTGATATCAAGAATTGTCTATCTCTAAGATGGAATAATTCTACACTTACTTGGGTTAATACTAGGGGATTCATGCATATAAAGAAAACATCCAAATATGATTCATGAATAAATAAACTTCTCAAAGTGGTAAATGAAACCCAAGTATAAAACCATAAAATTGAAATCACCAAAATCCTCAAGAACTCATATTTCTCCTTATTCATCTCTATAAGGCTAAGTAAACACATCAAAATATGGTGAAATCAAAATTCTCTTAACTCATAAAATAAATCTCAGATTGGCCAATAATTACATGCTAAAGCATGTTGCACGTGCTAAAGTTCTCAGACTAGTGCTAGTAATATAGTTAGGTACCCAACAGAGATCTCAGAGGCGACCGAGGTCACCTTTTTTGGATTTCTCAGATCCTCAGATGACCCGAAGGTCATAGCACTAGTAATTCTAGAATGTGTCGCTAACTTTCGAAGAGGAATCTGTAAAGTGTTAACCTGTGTCTCATACCACACGTTCGCACTAAACAGTTTACTAACCGTTAGTCAAATCCACATTAAAATAGAAACTCAGATGTTCACAAAAGTCATATACCTTGCCTCATATCATCAGCATATGGTATAAAATACTAAGCTCAAACTATTCGCAAATCAAGTGAAAAAAAAACAAATCATCAGAAAACTCATCAACCAAAGCAAATACAACACACAAGACTACATGCAAGTGCTCAGGACAGCGATCTTGCATCAGCTATTTCAACCCTTTGTCACAGAATTTCAGAAAGTAATACAAATGAAAGTTGTCAAATTCTTTCTGCAGTTTCCAAAACTTTAAAAATTATAGGATTTGGATAAGAAACGCAAAAGTTATGCACAAAATACTAGCTCAGGTTTGCACAAAACACTGAGTATACTACAACAACAGGACAGCGAGGAACATTTGCAATTTTAGCAAAGTAAATTTCAAAATCACAGGGAACACAAGAAATGAAAGTTTTAGCCACTGACGTAAGCTTTCCGAAACATCCAAAATTATCAAATTCCGCTTAGAAACGTAAAAGTTATGGAAGATTTCGTTTCTGCCTCAACAATAGAGCAGATTTGATTTTGCTCTCGGGTTAGCAGTAGAAAAGTTCAATTTTGACATAGCTATCCTCAAAATTGCAGAAAACTCAACAAACAGAAGTTGTAGCCAATGAAATAAGCTTTCTTAAACATCCAAAATTATCTAATTCCGATTTGAAACGCAAAAGTTATGCCAAATATACTATTCAGAAAAATATATTTTCTGTGCAAAACCCTCTCGGGTTTGCAACTTTCATAGCAAATTCAGAGGTCCAAAAGGACTCGAAAATTTATGAAATTTGATATGAACAAACTAGATCAAGTGCACTACAATCTAAAAAAAGAATGGCATCAATCTGACACCGGATAAGCCAGATATGATCAAAAGAACAATGGACAGTTTCAGCAAAATATAACTTTTCAAATCAAAGTTTTGTGCCTAAAACATCAACTATAAGCATCAAAATGTTTTCAAGTAGCGCAATTCCTTTGCTTACAGTTGCTGTAAGTATTTTACTTACTTTTACAGAGAAGGAGGAGGTCGATTGGAGCTTCAAGATGGAGTATTTCAGCTGGTAGTGGCCACTAAACTACCTGTAGAAGCTAAAACAAGAACATGCAGAATGGAATAAAACAAGTTACAGCAAATTCACACCTAAATCAAAAATTTTGATGAAATTATTGAGTATTGGATTTGATTACCTTTCTCTATTCTTATTTTGGTGAATTAGCTTCTTGAATTAGCAGCAATTTGAATAAAGGTTGGTTTTAATTGAAGGAGGCCATTGATTCTTTTTTTTTTCAATTTACTGTATGTTTCTGTTTTGAGAAAGAAGGAGATGGAGAGTACATACAACTCTTTCTCTCCAACCAGAAGTCTCTAGATTAGGTAAATGGATCTCAATTCTTACCCAAAAAGCTCAATAGAAAATACTTAGTGAAAAAGCAAGGCTATGTATACATGTTCTCTTATTTTTAACACCATATACATACAATACTACATTTTTAATGCCAAATAAAATACATACATCAATTTGTTTTGGAATAAAATAGTTATTCCAATAAAATAAAACTTATTTTAACAATAAAAAGATAATTTTTACAATACAACCCCATTTTAACAATATTTTACAATTTACACTATAATTTATATTAAAAAATATTTTAGCAACCAAAATCTACACAAAAATCGTTTTCTTGTCAAATTAAATATAACAAACCTTATTAACATCATTCTTACATCCAAATCTTAATTTAAACAAAATTCCACCTTTTTAATTATAATATTTTGTTAAAATTAACAAAAATCAACATTTGGCAATAATTTGCAAAATCATTACAATTTATCAAATTAAAACCATATAATATTCATTTTTCCTCCAAACTAACATAATAAACATTTTTTAAACTTTAGTTTCATCATTTTACACTTATTTCAATAAATTAATGTTGATTAAATTACTTTATCTAATTTAGTTAATTCAACAAAAGTCCAAATCATCATATTTCCAATATTCACCATTTATAACCAGCATTATCAACTTTTACTCCATTTTATTCCTTCCAATTTTATTGTTTACTAAAAATAAACAATTTTAAATCTCCAATTTATTTTTTATTTTCCAATATTAAATTATAACCACCGTTATAATTTAATATTAAAGGTAATCATCAAAACCAGGGTTGTTACAAAATCCCTATGGGTTGAAATGATATATACCCGAATGATATTCTAGAATAGGGCAAAATCGTTGTGGGTTGAAATGATAAACCCAAGGGAATTTCATTGATTTTGAAATTTTGGGATTGCGGGTTGAAATGATATATACCCGTAAATAATTAAATGGCGGATTGAAATGATAAATATTTGTATCACTTGACCATAGGATAGAAAATTTTATACGGACACCGTTGGTCTATATTTTGAAAATGATTTCCAAAGTTTAAAAGGAAATATATGGGTTTTAATAAATATTGGTTTATATAATATATAAATGCTATTTTATATATGTATAAAAATTTAGATTCTAAAATAATATATTTAGGAAACTTTAACTTATAAGTTAGTTTTGGAAAAATAAATTTCAATACTTTCTTATAATTTTATTTATTTAAAAAAATATATAAAATAAGACTTAATACAAATACATTTAATAATAAGATTTAATTTAATAAAATTTAATTTAATTATTTTATAATATGTTTAAGTATTTATTTAAATTTATGTTAATATTATAAAAATAGATTTTATAACTTTAATAATAAAGGTTGGGAAGATAAATTAATGTTTACTTGGAATTTAAATTGGTTAATAATTGAATTTAAATAAGAATTTATTTGAACTTATTGATTTTGAGATTTGAAAAAAATATGATTTATAACTTTATTTGATAAAAGTGATTAAATGAATATTCTTAATTTTAAATAAAATTGAGATTGAATATTTAATATTGATTTAAATGTATAAATTAGGATTTTAATAAATTTTTATTAAAATGATTAAGTGAATACTTTCCAATTTGAATAAAATTAAAGTTAAATGTTGAAATATAAATGAAATTTATATTGTAATTGTTTGAATATTTTGTCACGACCCGACTTTCTATGCTCAGAAAGACGTATCGTGAATTAAGAAAGAAAGGGATAGGAGAAGAAAAGAAAAGAAGAAAGAACAACAACACATCAGAAATCTCACAGCGGAACGAGAAATATATTATATCACATAAGATATTACATAGTATCATATACATCAGAGTACACAATTTATACATCACAGAATAGACAGTTATAAACTTCTGTCTATTATACAACACAAGTACATCTATCATACACAGCGGAAACTCTATATATCTATTCGCTGAAGCCTCCTGCTCCACAGCTCCTCCAGAATTCGTCAAGACTAACCTGAATTCCCTTGACTACTCATACAAATTTGAGTACCCAAGAGTTTAATAAAACAGAAAATAAACACTTGGGTCAGACATGGGTCTGGTGTGAGTAAACGGTTAAATTGCTTAACTTTGAAAACCTTTGGAAACAAAAGTATCACGTAAGACTCCCCACAAATAAACATGGTAAGTTTTTACCTTACGCTAACTAAAACATTTGATAGGAAATCCAGTTATATTATAATAGGGTCTAGGGTTTTCAAGTAAAATACAGAAATAGCTGAAATGCTTACATCTCACATTCCAACATAGTTGGGCACAACTAATACGTACGGCACTTATTGGAGTTTGGATTCCATACAATGGCAAGGCTACTGGGGTACCGCCCGTCACAGTACGTGGCCTAGATCACCGTACCGAGGAGTACGCCCGCTCCCCTGCAACACAAAGCCGGAACCATCCCTTACTGGATAATTCCGAACAAGATAACCCCGTAGTTGGCGCGACCAACCACACACTAAGCCGAATAAAAAGAAAAGGGACCTCTAGACAGGGATCTATCTTGCTCTCAATGGGTGCTACCCACGAAGCCTTGCTGCACCTCCCCTGTTTTAGCCATTCCCGGTTGATGAGGCTTGAGGTTACGATTACCTTTAATCAGAACATATCACTTAGAATGCTCATCGTCCGCCTGACGATGTGCTGAAAGCATTCAATCCATACAAGTTCGTTCCGGGTTCGAACGAAACCGAAGGCATTATCTCGTTACACTCGTTTTGGAATCACCCTCAGAGTTAACGACAATAACCCTTGCACTCTGAATCTTCATCTTCACTTGAGATTCACGACCTATCGTAAATTTGGATCGATGTGGTATTCGGGTCTCCAGACCTGGAATTCCGGTATACGGAAACCCGATCCCGGTCTCATCGAAATCCAAAACGTATCTTTTAAGGGCCAAGTTGTTTTAAGGTTAAAACAATTTAACTTATCTATATTCATACAGATAGATAATTCACAAGTCACAATTGATAATCACATTATCAAATAAACAAATGATCCATAACAAAATAGGTAATCCATATCAACATCACAATAGATAATTCATATCAACATTCATTTCACAAAGCAGCCTATCACATATATCAGAGATATCCAAATCATCCAATATCAACCAATCACCCAATATCAATCATCCAATATTAACCAATCATTCAAAAGCAGAATTGATTAATTCCAAATCAATTTAATTAACCTTAAATTAAATTAATTACTATCACTTGGATTATCATAATCCTGCTTACTATCATTAATTAATTACAAATTAATTAATTAAACATCTTAATGATCTTCCTTAATTAATCTCCTTTGATTAATTATACTTTAATTACCTTTTAGTAATTATCCTTAATCATATTCAGTAATTAACTTTTAATTACTATCATTAATTACAATAATTAATGAACCTTTATCAATTAATTAACTAAAATTAATTATATTAATCCTTAATTAATTACAATTAATTAATCAAACTAAAATTAATTACTTTTATTAATCAACCTTGATTAATTCATTAATCTTTATTAATTAATTAACCTTTTAATTAATTAAATAATTAAATTTTTTATCAACCACTTCATTTATTAATTAGTCTTAATTAATCATAAACAGTAATTAACAATTTGTAATTACTTATCTTAATTAATTATATTAACCTTGATTAATTAATCTAATTAATTAATCTTTAATTACTTCATTAAGTAATTATTAATCAATTTAAATTAACAAATAATCCTTAATTAATTACTTTATTAATTAATTACTCTTAGTAATTAATCTTAAATTAAACGCATTTAATTAATCACATTTATTAATTAACTAAACTAAAATTAAGTAATTAATTCTTAATTACTTACATAAGTAATTATCTTCTAATTACTTCCATTAAAAAAATCTTGTTTACTTTCTTAATAAATTTCTTAACCAATAATTAATTCCATCATTAATAATTCTTAATACTTTAATTAATTAATTACTTCATAATTAATTAACTTTAAAATAATTATATTAATTAATTCCTTAATTGATAACATTAAGTGATTACCCATTAATTACTTCAGCTAATTACTTCCATTAGTAATTTACTCCTCCTAATTACTTTAAGTAATTATCCATTAATTACTTCATTAAGAAATTTACTCACTTAATTATAAATTTTATCTTAAATTAATTAGGCTAATTAATTAATCTAAAATTAATTACATTAACTAATTAACTAATTAACCATTTCTTAGTCTCTAATTAATTCATTAACCATCTACTAATTACTTCATTAAGTAATTATCTTTAATTTCAATTAAGTAATTAAGCTTTAATTTAATTATCAATTATCCTTAATTAAACTCAGATTTATTTATTTTATTAAACCCATTTAAAAATCAATTTTTAAATATGATTTTAATTTTTAAACAAACAATTCAAACACTTAATTTAAACACACTTAAAAATCTTTGAATATCATTCCAAATATGTTTGATTTAAATTAAATAAACAATAATTTAACTTTGGAAATCCCAAATTTTATATCTTTAAACTTATTCATTTTAATATATTTAAAATCTAATTTAAAACATTCCTTTATAATTATTTGAATATAACTTTAACTTGAAAACATTTTTAAAATTAAATTATCAATTTAAACCCAGATCAATCGAAAAACTCCACGAAACACTATTCTTTCCCGAGTCTACCCGCCCATACGAAAACCTACCAGCTTCGAGTCGACCACGCCATCTTCACGAGACTTTCCCCGAGACACTCGCGACATCACCTACTCCGAGTCTTCCACGCGATATTCACGAGAGCGTCTCGAGTACACCTTCTTCCCTGAAGCCTCGAACTCCAGTTGACACCAACGTGCACCGTACACCGTGCACGCCAATTCTGGCCATCCACGATCATCGCCGCTACCCTCCTCCAGTCACCCACAACCTCACTAACCCATTCGAATAAACAGAACCACGAGATCGCCTACAGAACGAAATCGAGCATCTCGGTTGCTACCTGGAAACCCCATCGTCATCGAAAATTCCCTCGTCTCCGATGATCCCTTTCGCGAAAAGCCTCGCCGTCTACACTGTAACTCCGTCTCGACTTCCAGTTTTGCTTCACATCATCGCGAACGAGTCCGGTCCCATGTCAACGACGAACGAACCTCAACAACTTCGATAGCAAAAACCCAATGCTAAACCCTAATTCCAACAAATTCGAACAGTTCACTCAATAGAAAAATTCTACTGCATTTTTCCTCTAATCTACCATCCACAATCAAGCTTCGATCCAAATATCAAAACAATTTATAGCGTGGATAATCAGCAATCCACAAAAGACCCAATTTCGAACAAACTTCAAATTCAAACGAAATACCCAACTAAAAATTTCAAATTGCATATCTAAATTCATGATTTCCTATCATGGTTACATGCATGTAGTTCAAATTAGAAATTAAGATAGTTGGTTTTTAACAAAAATTCCAGTTCCTCTGTAAATTTTTAATTTAAACATGATTCAGGGTATTTAAAATTCCTGGAATGATTTAAAAACCTTCATCATACAATTACAAACAGTTTTCATTTATATAGCAATATCTAATTTTAATTTGGTTGAGAGATTTTTGAATTTCTTATGAAATCAGTTCAACTATAAAAGAACAGAGAACAACATCAATATACACAGACCCCTCTATAAATATATACATGCATACATTCATATCAGATCTATATAACAATTTAATTTATCACAGAAGTCAATCATCATCAGGTTAAACTGTTTTTAAAATAAATATTTACTCACCTTATTCTATAAGCAGAGCAGACTTTTCACTTCCAGGCTATGAGATTTTAAATCTGAAGAAAACCTTGATTTGCTTTTAATGCTGATGAAAATCTTTTGCATGCTTCAAATTAATGTTTTTAATTTGTATGTTGTTGAAGAAGAATTCCTCTGCATGCCTACAGATTGTTGATTTAAAAGATGTTGAAATTGTTCTTGATTCTTTATTTTTGGTTGCAGGTTTGATCTTGAACTTTGAAATGCAGTTGAACTTCATTTTATTTGCAGGTTGAAGGAAATATGAAGTGGCAGATTTTTTTTTTTTTTTGAGGTTTTGAAGATCGAAGAAAATAATTTCAGATTTTAGAAAGTATATAGCAGCCATTAATTTGTAGAAGAATGAAGAAAAAGATTTTAAGATGAAGAAAGAAAAGTTTTGAAAACAAAAGAGAAAACACATTTTCTTTGTATATTTAAATTTCAAATAAAAGAAAATGAAGGCCACTTGTTAATTAACTTACATTTGTCACTATATTTGTTTAATTGCTTTACAAGTGTTGTTAAGAAGTTTAATATGGTGACACATATTTTCTTGTGTATGTTTAATAAATTTTAATTTAAATTTAAATGTAAATATAAACTTACTTATTTAAGTTACTTAATAAATATAATTTACATATGTATATAATTTTATCTTTTAAAAATATTATAAAACTAATTATAATACAAATAAATCTCTTTACACATGTATTTAAAATCTAAAACATTCATATATACTTTTATAGCCATTTTAAATTAAACACTTTAAAGAAATCAAAAATAAAACATTGATTAAATCCTTTTTAAACTATCTCACTTAAAATAAATAATTATCTTATATTTTTAAAACAATTGAATTTATTTAGACTAAACTTTGAAAAACATTGTTTTCAAAACAAAGTTTTTAAATTACAATTCATATATATTAATTATTAATAGTTTAAATTAAATTTCAAAACAATTCCAAATTATAACGTATACATACATATATATTACAATTTGAAAATACACTCTTTAATTTAAAACAAAAGATATTCTATTCACAATATATATTAAATGTATATTATAAATAGAATAAAATTTTATTAACCTTAACAAACAAATCTTATTAATATTGCCAGATTATAAAATTTATTTACCTTTAAAATATTAAATTACCAATTTAAATTAAAATTATAAAGGAAAATTACCAAATCAATTTAATTATTAATATTGATTATTAAATTGATATTGCCCAAAATTCCGGGTCATCACATTCCTCCCCCCTTAAAAGAATTTCGTCCCCGAAATTTAAAAGCAAAGGTAATTTAATAATCTAGCAAAGATTTCAATCTCAAGCAGCAAAGCATACCTATTATCCAGTAACTAACAACCAAAGCAACCAATCAAACAAACAAACAGACTTAACTAATTATCCTGACACAAATCAGAATAAATCTCTAATACTATCTCGAGTTTCCCCAGTATAAATCACCGGGAGACTCGCTCTATAAAGGCTAAACAAACTATACTACTATAAAAATCCAGAGCTCTTCTCATCTCCAGATCCCCTAATCTGAACAGAACATCAGACTATACTCAAGTCTAGCTCAACTTCCAAATCCAACAGAACTGTAGATTCAACAACCAATGATGAATTATACACGCACTCCCTCAGAGATACGTGAAATAAAATGAATTCCAGCTATGCAAACTGGCAACTCAATCTCAAAAATCACTGCTCTCTTAACCAGAGAAATCTTAATCAACAATGAAGTCTCCAACTTCAAATTCCAATTCCTTATCTCATATCTTCATAACTCAACAGATAATCTTGGGCTGCCAATTTCCTTGATCAGCTCAACCTATGTTGATGCTTCCAGAAACAACTAGACCAAAATAATAAGTTCCTGGGTCTACTCATTCAAGGTGGTTTCCCAAAACCCATCAAAATCCAGAACACAAACTCTACTTCCCAAGCAATATCAAACTGAACTTGCTTCCTGCATTGCACAGCTACTACCTTGCTTCCGCTGCACAACTCTGATTTTGAAATAGATGAGAGTACTATTGATGAATACCAGTATAAACTTATCTAAAATATTAATGAAAACTTTGTTCACCAAATCCATAAAATTTTAGTGACTCATCTGACTCGGTCACACGACCCTATAACAGAATCCAACTCATAAATTAGAACTGACCAATCCAAATTCCAAAATAATTCTGAACTGCTAAACAAATTCTGCTTCTTCAAGAATCATCCTACTATCTGACTAACTACCAGTATTGCTTCTGGAACCAAAGAAATATGGAACTCAATTCCAGATGCAGACCATCTTCTGATTACTTCAGTAGCCCCTACTTCCATTTAAGAACTCTCGATCTCAAACAAAAGATAGATTCCCAACTAATCGCAAGTCACTTTTGCGACCCTACCTAGTTCGGATTCCAAGAAACTATCTCCTCTTTACCAATTAGAACAACCTTAAGCTTTTGCAAACAAAGTTAACCCTCCAAGAAAGCCTTCACCATTTGCCCGGACTGCTGATAGAAGAACCACAAAGATTCCGGAACCATCGAAGAAACGGACCATACTGCTGCATCCAAACTCTATCTTGACAGCATACCGAACACTCCGAGCTGCACTGCTACCACGGTTAACCAAAAACTTCTAATCCAAAGGCTCCTCGAACTAAAACCATAACTAACTTCACAACGGACCTCCGAGAGGGCAGACATCTCTCAAGAAACTCAGCCTCCAAACCAATTGCCAATAACTTACTCTTCTTAAGGGAAACAATGAGACCATGTCCGAAGAACAACTAATCGACCTTAGTCCCATACTTCCAACAGATAAAACTCTCTTACTTGATATTAGAGAATTCCTATACAGTCGAGTCTTCCTGCGGTAGACATCAACTGTTCCTCCAATACCTTCTTAATCTTGTTCCAAAAGAAAATCTCCTTCGGGAACATCCATAGATACTGTGTCTTATCACACAGCTACTCCTTCCTGAAGTCGCCAAGCTACCATCACTTACTTCTGCACAACTGATAGATTAAACTCTAGAAAATCTGCTCACCCGAGCTCAACCCATCTTACATTCCAATAATGGATTCCGAATCTTGAAAAGGATTTTCTTCAGAGATCCGAGACATCCTTACTCCATACTGCCAACTTACTCGAGACGATATTGGGTTTACAGTCTCGATATATACTTCCAACCTCAAACATTCAAACTCCAACTATTGGTAATTGTGTTACACACACTACCACCTTATCTACCTTTATAACTTATATTGGAAAACCCGAACAGGTAACCCAATAAATAGGTAGAAATACATAAATATATATATTTAAAATGATATTTTTTTTTTATATAGAAATTATTTCTGGGTAAAATTATTTCATCTACCTCTTTAAAACAATATTGTGTCCGTTGGCCTGGTTCAAGTGTTTAGAGATCCCTATCAATAACGTTAGCTACTCGTATTGACCAGAATCCATATACCACTCAACCGATCAATTAACACAATATAAAATCATTTTTATATAACTAACAATTACGCGCTCTCAAGATAGACACCACTTCAGAGCCTAGGTATTCACTCAACCTACTGCTCTGATACCAACTGTCACGACCCGACTTTCTATGCTCAGAAAGACGTATCGTGAATTAAGAAAGAAAGGGATAGGAGAAGAAAAGAAAAGAAGAAAGAACAACAACACATCAGAAATCTCACAGCGGAACGAGAAATATATTATATCACATAAGATATTACATAGTATCATATACATCAGAGTACACAATTTATACATCACAGAATAGACAGTTATAAACTTCTGTCTATTATACAACACAAGTACATCTATCATACACAGCGGAAACTCTATATATCTATTCGCTGAAGCCTCCTGCTCCACAGCTCCTCCAGAATTCGTCAAGACTAACCTGAATTCCCTTGACTACTCATACAAATTTGAGTACCCAAGAGTTTAATAAAACAGAAAATAAACACTTGGGTCAGACATGGGTCTGGTGTGAGTAAACGGTTAAATTGCTTAACTTTGAAAACCTTTGGAAACAAAAGTATCACGTAAGACTCCCCACAAATAAACATGGTAAGTTTTTACCTTACGCTAACTAAAACATTTGATAGGAAATCCAGTTATATTATAATAGGGTCTAGGGTTTTCAAGTAAAATACAGAAATAGCTGAAATGCTTACATCTCACATTCCAACATAGTTGGGCACAACTAATACGTACGGCACTTATTGGAGTTTGGATTCCATACAATGGCAAGGCTACTGGGGTACCGCCCGTCACAGTACGTGGCCTAGATCACCGTACCGAGGAGTACGCCCGCTCCCCTGCAACACAAAGCCGGAACCATCCCTTACTGGATAATTCCGAACAAGATAACCCCGTAGTTGGCGCGACCAACCACACACTAAGCCGAATAAAAAGAAAAGGGACCTCTAGACAGGGATCTATCTTGCTCTCAATGGGTGCTACCCACGAAGCCTTGCTGCACCTCCCCTGTTTTAGCCATTCCCGGTTGATGAGGCTTGAGGTTACGATTACCTTTAATCAGAACATATCACTTAGAATGCTCATCGTCCGCCTGACGATGTGCTGAAAGCATTCAATCCATACAAGTTCGTTCCGGGTTCGAACGAAACCGAAGGCATTATCTCGTTACACTCGTTTTGGAATCACCCTCAGAGTTAACGACAATAACCCTTGCACTCTGAATCTTCATCTTCACTTGAGATTCACGACCTATCGTAAATTTGGATCGATGTGGTATTCGGGTCTCCAGACCTGGAATTCCGGTATACGGAAACCCGATCCCGGTCTCATCGAAATCCAAAACGTATCTTTTAAGGGCCAAGTTGTTTTAAGGTTAAAACAATTTAACTTATCTATATTCATACAGATAGATAATTCACAAGTCACAATTGATAATCACATTATCAAATAAACAAATGATCCATAACAAAATAGGTAATCCATATCAACATCACAATAGATAATTCATATCAACATTCATTTCACAAAGCAGCCTATCACATATATCAGAGATATCCAAATCATCCAATATCAACCAATCACCCAATATCAATCATCCAATATTAACCAATCATTCAAAAGCAGAATTGATTAATTCCAAATCAATTTAATTAACCTTAAATTAAATTAATTACTATCACTTGGATTATCATAATCCTGCTTACTATCATTAATTAATTACAAATTAATTAATTAAACATCTTAATGATCTTCCTTAATTAATCTCCTTTGATTAATTATACTTTAATTACCTTTTAGTAATTATCCTTAATCATATTCAGTAATTAACTTTTAATTACTATCATTAATTACAATAATTAATGAACCTTTATCAATTAATTAACTAAAATTAATTATATTAATCCTTAATTAATTACAATTAATTAATCAAACTAAAATTAATTACTTTTATTAATCAACCTTGATTAATTCATTAATCTTTATTAATTAATTAACCTTTTAATTAATTAAATAATTAAATTTTTTATCAACCACTTCATTTATTAATTAGTCTTAATTAATCATAAACAGTAATTAACAATTTGTAATTACTTATCTTAATTAATTATATTAACCTTGATTAATTAATCTAATTAATTAATCTTTAATTACTTCATTAAGTAATTATTAATCAATTTAAATTAACAAATAATCCTTAATTAATTACTTTATTAATTAATTACTCTTAGTAATTAATCTTAAATTAAACGCATTTAATTAATCACATTTATTAATTAACTAAACTAAAATTAAGTAATTAATTCTTAATTACTTACATAAGTAATTATCTTCTAATTACTTCCATTAAAAAAATCTTGTTTACTTTCTTAATAAATTTCTTAACCAATAATTAATTCCATCATTAATAATTCTTAATACTTTAATTAATTAATTACTTCATAATTAATTAACTTTAAAATAATTATATTAATTAATTCCTTAATTGATAACATTAAGTGATTACCCATTAATTACTTCAGCTAATTACTTCCATTAGTAATTTACTCCTCCTAATTACTTTAAGTAATTATCCATTAATTACTTCATTAAGAAATTTACTCACTTAATTATAAATTTTATCTTAAATTAATTAGGCTAATTAATTAATCTAAAATTAATTACATTAACTAATTAACTAATTAACCATTTCTTAGTCTCTAATTAATTCATTAACCATCTACTAATTACTTCATTAAGTAATTATCTTTAATTTCAATTAAGTAATTAAGCTTTAATTTAATTATCAATTATCCTTAATTAAACTCAGATTTATTTATTTTATTAAACCCATTTAAAAATCAATTTTTAAATATGATTTTAATTTTTAAACAAACAATTCAAACACTTAATTTAAACACACTTAAAAATCTTTGAATATCATTCCAAATATGTTTGATTTAAATTAAATAAACAATAATTTAACTTTGGAAATCCCAAATTTTATATCTTTAAACTTATTCATTTTAATATATTTAAAATCTAATTTAAAACATTCCTTTATAATTATTTTAATATAACTTTAACTTGAAAACATTTTTAAAATTAAATTATCAATTTAAACCCAGATCAATCGAAAAACTCCACGAAACACTATTCTTTCCCGAGTCTACCCGCCCATACGAAAACCTACCAGCTTCGAGTCGACCACGCCATCTTCACGAGACTTTCCCCGAGACACTCGCGACATCACCTACTCCGAGTCTTCCACGCGATATTCACGAGAGCGTCTCGAGTACACCTTCTTCCCTGAAGCCTCGAACTCCAGTTGACACCAACGTGCACCGTACACCGTGCACGCCAATTCTGGCCATCCACGATCATCGCCGCTACCCTCCTCCAGTCACCCACAACCTCACTAACCCATTCGAATAAACAGAACCACGAGATCGCCTACAGAACGAAATCGAGCATCTCGGTTGCTACCTGGAAACCCCATCGTCATCGAAAATTCCCTCGTCTCCGATGATCCCTTTCGCGAAAAGCCTCGCCGTCTACACTGTAACTCCGTCTCGACTTCCAGTTTTGCTTCACATCATCGCGAACGAGTCCGGTCCCATGTCAACGACGAACGAACCTCAACAACTTCGATAGCAAAAACCCAATGCTAAACCCTAATTCCAACAAATTCGAACAGTTCACTCAATAGAAAAATTCTACTGCATTTTTCCTCTAATCTACCATCCACAATCAAGCTTCGATCCAAATATCAAAACAATTTATAGCGTGGATAATCAGCAATCCACAAAAGACCCAATTTCGAACAAACTTCAAATTCAAACGAAATACCCAACTAAAAATTTCAAATTGCATATCTAAATTCATGATTTCCTATCATGGTTACATGCATGTAGTTCAAATTAGAAATTAAGATAGTTGGTTTTTAACAAAAATTCCAGTTCCTCTGTAAATTTTTAATTTAAACATGATTCAGGGTATTTAAAATTCCTGGAATGATTTAAAAACCTTCATCATACAATTACAAACAGTTTTCATTTATATAGCAATATCTAATTTTAATTTGGTTGAGAGATTTTTGAATTTCTTATGAAATCAGTTCAACTATAAAAGAACAGAGAACAACATCAATATACACAGACCCCTCTATAAATATATACATGCATACATTCATATCAGATCTATATAACAATTTAATTTATCACAGAAGTCAATCATCATCAGGTTAAACTGTTTTTAAAATAAATATTTACTCACCTTATTCTATAAGCAGAGCAGACTTTTCACTTCCAGGCTATGAGATTTTAAATCTGAAGAAAACCTTGATTTGCTTTTAATGCTGATGAAAATCTTTTGCATGCTTCAAATTAATGTTTTTAATTTGTATGTTGTTGAAGAAGAATTCCTCTGCATGCCTACAGATTGTTGATTTAAAAGATGTTGAAATTGTTCTTGATTCTTTATTTTTGGTTGCAGGTTTGATCTTGAACTTTGAAATGCAGTTGAACTTCATTTTATTTGCAGGTTGAAGGAAATATGAAGTGGCAGATTTATTTTTTTTTTTGAGGTTTTGAAGATCGAAGAAAATAATTTCAGATTTTAGAAAGTATATAGCAGCCATTAATTTGTAGAAGAATGAAGAAAAAGATTTTAAGATGAAGAAAGAAAAGTTTTGAAAACAAAAGAGAAAACACATTTTCTTTGTATATTTAAATTTCAAATAAAAGAAAATGAAGGCCACTTGTTAATTAACTTACATTTGTCACTATATTTGTTTAATTGCTTTACAAGTGTTGTTAAGAAGTTTAATATGGTGACACATATTTTCTTGTGTATGTTTAATAAATTTTAATTTAAATTTAAATGTAAATATAAACTTACTTATTTAAGTTACTTAATAAATATAATTTACATATGTATATAATTTTATCTTTTAAAAATATTATAAAACTAATTATAATACAAATAAATCTCTTTACACATGTATTTAAAATCTAAAACATTCATATATACTTTTATAGCCATTTTAAATTAAACACTTTAAAGAAATCAAAAATAAAACATTGATTAAATCCTTTTTAAACTATCTCACTTAAAATAAATAATTATCTTATATTTTTAAAACAATTGAATTTATTTAGACTAAACTTTGAAAAACATTGTTTTCAAAACAAAGTTTTTAAATTACAATTCATATATATTAATTATTAATAGTTTAAATTAAATTTCAAAACAATTCCAAATTATAACGTATACATACATATATATTACAATTTGAAAATACACTCTTTAATTTAAAACAAAAGATATTCTATTCACAATATATATTAAATGTATATTATAAATAGAATAAAATTTTATTAACCTTAACAAACAAATCTTATTAATATTGCCAGATTATAAAATTTATTTACCTTTAAAATATTAAATTACCAATTTAAATTAAAATTATAAAGGAAAATTACCAAATCAATTTAATTATTAATATTGATTATTAAATTGATATTGCCCAAAATTCCGGGTCATCACATATTTAAACTTGAACCTTTGAACTTTAAATTGAAATGGTTAAACTGGAATTGGTTTATGTTGAACTTTTGGAATTTAAGCTGATTTGAATCGATTTGTGTGATTGGAGGAAACTATTTTATTATATAATGTATTTTTAATATATATACTATTTTAATATATATATTATTTTAATATATAAACTATTTTAATTTAAACTATTTTAATATATATACTACTTTCAATATCTAAACTGTTTAAGTCAAAAGTGTTATGATTTCCAAAGTGTTATGATTTCATATGTTGTAACGACCCAGAATTTCGACCAAATTAAATTGAGAATATTTAATTTATTTTTTATATTTGAACGATGATTTAATTTGAATCCCGAATATAACTTGGAATTTGGAGATTAAACTTTAAAATTTAATCTAGTGAATGCGGAATAAAAATTTGTATCTTCGATTTTAAGCCGAAGAAAAATATTTCGAAAGCTTTTAAAATTCGTATTGATAACACTGAAGATAATAGAAGCTTCAGAATTGAAGTTTACAGTTAATTGTTCAGTTTAGAAAATTATATCGTTCAACCGATATTTAAAAATAGCCGTCCGAGGCGCAGTCTCGGAATTCGACGAAACCAGTTCCATTGGGTCCGGAATATTGTATTATTGTCGGATTTCAAATTTCGTAGCATTCGGGGTTGTTATGTGACCATACGATAGTTAAACGCGTTTAAATAAAATGAAATTCAAATTAAAATTAAAATTTATATTGATCACATCACACGTTTCTTTCCTTTTATCACGCCAAGTATCACGGGAAGAAATCATGTAAACCATACCTCTTCGAAATCAAAGCATGGCCGCCCCTTTCTCGTTCAAACAAAATTCACGTTCGAAAAGTTTTCTTCTCGTTTTAAATAAAATGGCCGATCGAAGATAATTTACTCCCTCTCCTTCATTTTTAAATTCAGCCGAGCCCTTCTTCAAATCCAAAAAACGAATTCCCTTTCTCTCAGTTCGAACGAAATCATTTATAAAGAAAAATAAAAAGAGAATATCTTGCATTCGAAACTGTTCGTGGCTGTTTGGGCATCGCGCGAGAGAGAGAAAGAGGAAATGGGGGAAATCGATCGCGATGTGGGATGGTTGGGCCTGCGACGTAGCCTTGAGATATGGGTGCGCGAGATGGCGACCTCAGGGGTCTCGCGACATGGTGATGCTCGCTCGAGACGTGGAGTGGGAGTCACGAGATGTAGGGTTGTCAGGAATCTCGAATTCGATCGAGATGAAGCCAGGGGGTTCGAACGAGGATAGGCGATTGAAGTCGCGATCTCTCGAGGGCATAGTGATTCTCGGCTGAAGCAGTGGGGTCGCGTTCGACGATGAGGCATGTCGGAGTGAGCTGAACGTGGACGAAGTCAGTATAGCCAGAATTTTTGGGTAAGATAAATGAATTTGATTTCTGTGCTTCTAGTTTTGTTAATTTTACAAAACAGTAAGGTTTAGAACAGAAGCTTTTAACAGACAGGAGTTATCATTTACAAATAGAATTAAAGGGAAATAGGATTTTTAATGTTTGAAGCTTATATAGATTATTTTAAGAAATTAATGGAGTAGATGATTAATTTGTTTACTTTACCCATTTAATCATTTTAGTCACTAAAAATATTTTTTGTTAAAGAAGATTTAGTTTTAACTTTAATTTTTAGTTAAATAAATTTGTCAAAAAGGAATCCGTTAAAATAAAATCACTAGCTTAAAATTTAATTTATTTGTTGAATTAAGATTTTAAAATGGAAATTTAATTATTCGAATTTAATTAAATTATATAATTGTTTGTACAAGGTTTAAAAATGGAGGAAACAAACGAGACTGGAAAATGGATGGCAAATTTAAAAGCTAAGGTGAGATTTTTCTCACTCAAATGAAAAGTGGAATTTTCAGTTATTTATTGATTGATGATTTGATTGCTGTTGATTGTGATATTAGATATAGTAGGATATATCTATATATATATATAGCAATATATACATATTGGCATATGTATATATTGGATTGATGATTTCCCGCCTCGTATAGCGGATGAGACCCTATTGCGCCGTTAGTAAGCGGATTTTTATAAAAACCCATATACCGCGATATTCCACCTCGAAGTGGAATGGTATTGTGCTAACGTCTTTGGATGCAGGGAAACAGGTTGGAGGGATCCAACTGGATTCCTCAACTGTATTTATTTATTTACAGATATTGATGTATATTCTGTTATCATATTGATATATGATATTGACTGTTGTGATGGACTAATTGATGCTGTTGCATCATCGGATTCAAGTTTTAAAAATAACGACTTTTACTTTAAAAAGGTTTTTAAAGTGATTTTTGAAAATATACGTTTTATGGAATTTTTGAATCGATTATAAACGAAAAATTTTAAAGTTATAAAAGTTAAGACCTTTGTGAAATATAACCGAAAAGTGATTTTTGGAATAAACAGTTGATTGATTTATAAAATGGTTTAAGTTGAGATTTTTAAAATATTATAAACGGTTTACTTAAAAGGTTTATAAAGTTGACACTTTATAAATTAAAATGTTGGTATTATAAAACGAGTTTTTATAAGCGTTAAAATGAATTTTTAAGAATTTATAAATAAATGGAATTTATAAATTGTGAACTTATAAATGAAGATGATTTTGTAAAATAAAGGAATTATAAGTATTTGACTTATAATATGGATTGTTGGTATAAGATTTGAGTTATGAATTAAATTTGTTAATTCAGGGAATTTTTATAAATCGAAGTTTATAAATAGGGAAAGAATTTATAGACATAGTTTATAAATTCGAAATCAATGGGATTTGATAAATTAAATATAGAAGATTATTAAAGGAGATATATTCGCGATTTTGGATAGCGAATTATTATTGAAATAAAACGTGTAGAAAATAGTGAAATGTAATTAGTGAAGTATATTCACGATTTTGGACAGTGAATATATTATTAAGTAAAATGGATATGGTTTTGGAAAAGTGATATATGAAATGAAGTAATTGTTTTAAAAGATGTTTTAAAATGTATTATGAATCGAAAGCATAGATTTCAACATTCATTGTTGAAATAGGCATTTTCGAAAATATAAGGAAATGATGGACTATAACACTGTTGTTATAGTAAATGATTTCCGAAAGGAAATGTTTATATAGTATTGGGATTTACATATCTATCTTAAAAATTCGAATCCCTATACTAGTGATTTTGAGTCGTCGTAACGATGTTTTACGTAACATTCGTTTTGACTCAAATAGATGTTGTTAAAAAGAATGATTTCCTTAAAGAATGAATATGTACTTAATATTGATTTAAGTATATCGAATATTTTCAAATGTTGAAAATAAAAGATTTGTGAAATACTTATTATTAAATAAGTATGGGAATGTTTTCCAAAATGAAATGAAACGTATTTGAGATTTTATCTTCTTAAAGATAAATTGAAATTGAATATTGAAAACGATTTGAAAATCGTATATCTGTAGATATTTTGAAAATATAAATTCACTATGGAATTTATAAAGGAAAGGGAAACTGTTTAGAAAAATAAACGTCGATTTATTTTTGGAAGTGTGGAAATTTTATATCTAATAAAAGATATTTTGAAGATAAAATAATTTGGGAAAATTATTTGGAATCTGATGATGTTGCGCATCTTTATTGATAGTTAAATAACCGACTATCAATAATTACCTTTAGATAGGTATTTGTTGTGAATTGGATGAATTTGAATGCCACACTTATTTTTAAATAAGCGCTCACTATTCGGGTTAGCCGGGAAAGGACCATGGGGTCGTATAACCCATTCCGAATATGTGATACGTCGTTATGAATTTCATTTGAAGACCGGTGTTGAAGACCGGATATTTTTGAAAACGGAAGGATTACCGTCGAGTTACTCTACATCGGCTGATCTCCGATTTAGAGGTTTTATCACCCTTAGTGATGGGAAGTCTGGACGTGATTAGAAATTTATCCGGATATGCAAGGGCTTCGTGAGAAGTGCCTTCGGTTCTGTTCGATCCCGGAACAGACTTGTATGGATTGTGTGTCTGACGTTACAATTTGAGATATAAAGCTGATTTCTTTCAAATACATTTCTGTTGGTGGCGGAGAATTTATTCTCTTAGCTTAACACCCTTCTCTGAGACGTACGAGCTCAGAGGTTATGTAGTTGAAATTTATCAGCGATATATCCCAATTTGGTAACGTGGCATACTGAGTGTTGCTGTGAAATGATCAGTGTTTGATCATTTGCGATATGATCATTTGTTTGATCTTATATCTTTGTGATCATAGGTTGATCATTTTGTTTGACCCGAAGCAGGGCTTTTTGAGAAAGCGTAGCTTTGTGGACGAGACTTCGTCGAGCCTCACACCCCGGAAATGGTCGAAACAGGAAGAATGCGGCAAGGTTCTAGGGAGTAGCGCCCCTTAGTGTATGTCATTCCTTCTAGATAAAGGTGGTATCATGGTATGGAGCCCAGATACTTAACCTCTATGGTTGCTGCAAAATTTATTTCTTTGTGGTTGTTGGAAATCGGGGATCCTCGGGAAGATCGGTGACGATCGGGGGATGGCATACGCGTGTCAGTAGTTACCTATTTTTGCAGAGGTAACCCGGCCTTGTGTTGGCAGAGATCCGGTTAGGTTCTCGGGTCGTCTATTCCAGGGACGTACCCATCGTGGATAGGAAGTTCCTTAGCCTAACCATTTGTTGGAAATCCAAAGAAACAATACGAGCCTTTACGATTTCAATTGTATAACCTGTCTCCTCAGGAGGCAGCTATAGCAGGCATAATATAATGGTACCTATGCTGGCTAAGATTTATATTATACTTTCGAAATGTTTTCTACACTATGCACTAATAATAATATCAAAAATGATTTGATTTTGCGTAGTAAGCATCTTTGACTATCATAAGAAGAAATCTCCTCCAAGTCTGCGTTTGCATTGTGTGTGTGGTGGGAGGTCTTATGGTAGTTTCATTTTCCAAAAGCATTGCGAATTGACTTTAAAAATATTTCTGTTGTTTAATAAAAAAAAACTGTTTTACGATCTCACACCAGTCACCATGACTGACTCGGAGTTTATTGTTTCCCTTCTAAACTCTGGGTGCCCACCAATTTCCACACGGGCAGTCTAGAGTTAGATTATCAGGATATTCTGGATATTCTGGAGCTTGGAGATAAGCTGGATGACGAGACGTAGTATTTGTATCTGATAGTATTTATCCCGCTGTGTATTCTGTATGAGGACAAGTTATATAACTGTCCATTGTTGTATATTTGACTCTGATGATTGATGTATGTATAAACTGATATAGTTCTTTGTTTTAAAAGACTAGTGTTATCTATTATATATTGTTCCGCTGCGATGTGAGATTCTGATATTGTTTTCTGTTCTGATGTTGTTCTGTTCTGTTTTTCTCTTCTTCTTCTACTCTTTTCTTCTTCTTCTTCTGTCTTTTTCTTCTTTCTTAAACCCTCACTATTGGAGTTTCCGGCACTCGATTGCTCGACAGTCGATAAAGGGAGTATCGATGTTGAATTTTCGAAAGTCGAAAATTTCGGTATGTGACATATGTGTTATGATTTCAAAATGTTATGATTTCAAAAGTGTTATGATTTCCAAACTGTTATGATTTCAAAGTATTATGATTTCAAAATGTTATGATTTCAAAACTGTTATAATTTTGAAAGTGTTACGATTTTGGAGATGAATATTACTTAAAGTGAACAATGATATCGAATTGATATGGTTTTTGAAACGAATATGATATTTTGATATGAAGTATGAACTATTTGAAAAGAAATGACCGTTGTTAAAGAGACCGGGATCGGATATTGTCATACTCTCTGCCAATACCCTAAAACCACTTTAACAACTATGTACGTGGTGTGTGACAACCCGGATTTTAATGTCTATTCATCGGGTGATTAACTGATGTAATTATTGGAATATTAGTTTTGATTAGTCAGACAAATGAATTTCTAATATTCAAAATATCTTGAATATATATATATATACAAGTATATTTTATAAGGAGAATTTTGTTTTGAAATTTCAAATGTAAACATCTTAGAAATAAATTGAGTTTAAAATAATATGTGTATATGATTTTTATTAGTATTATTGTCTTTAAAAGGATTTATTAAACTAGTATAATTATTTTTAAGTATAATTGGAACAGTGTATCATTTTCTTTTAAAATTAAATAAGGAGAAATTTAAATATTAATACACTTAAGACATTATTATAAAACTAAATTTAAAATATAATATAAAATATATATAAAAATATAGAAACCATATTAATACAACATGGAAGACAAATGTAAGCTAAAGACATTATCTAAATGCATGTGTAAATTAATTTTAGAAGGCTAATGACAAATGTAAGTTGAATGTAACAAGTGTCATTAATTTCTTTTTATTTTTTGAATTAATTAATAAGAGATAAAATAGGTTGTATAAACATCTCCATACCCCTCTTTCAGTTTCTTTTATCGGTTCAATTTCTAAAACAAGAAACAAAACCTGTAACACTCAAACCAGTAAATAGAAAACAAGAATTCACTTCACAGTTTCAAACCTGAAGCAAGATTCTAACTTCAAAAGCAAATCAAACAAGATTATCTCAGATTTAAGCAAAATCATTTAAACAACCAAATCAAAGCTTCAGACCCTAAAGCATTTTCCAGATTTTAAGAGCTTCCTGGTCTTCTCTACTTACAGTATTCAAGTGAGTAAACATGTCAGTATTAAATGGGTTGATTAATATGGGTGATAATAGTTTGCATGGTTGATTAAATGGTTATATGTATATATATGGATATATTTGTGTGCATGTCAGTATTTCGGTATTTTGCTCTGTTCTTTAATTACTGAGTGCAAATTATAATTCAAAAATCATCTGCTCTTTCTATGATTCGATGTATGTCATGATGTTTAAAAAAAAATCTATGAACATAGATAAAATGGGATAAGGATAGACGTGAAGGACATTTGCATTTAATGCTAGCACAACATTAGGTCATTTCAATTTTTTCAAAATCATTTCAGTGTTCACGAAATGTTTGTCTGGTCAAAAGAAAAAAAAAGAATTAAACAAAGTGGAAGCTTACTGTATATTAGAAGCTACAGCTACTCCTTCTTGTATAAGTAAGCTATGTCTTTGTTTCATTTTGCATTCGAATAGAAAAAAAATATACAAGCTACCATTTCACAAGCCAAAGAGAATCAAACAAACTCAACTAAGCAAAATTTCTAGTTTCAAACGATTTCAAGCATTTTCAAGTTTCCAGTTTTCAAAGTACAAAAGCTGTTTCAAAGCTCTCTGTTCAACATAAAAATTGGTGAGTAAACATCTATTTAAAAAAAACATAAATCTGTTTATTTTCTAATGAAAATTATTGAGGTTATTTTGTGAATGATGTTTGCATAAATGAAATTTTGTTGAAGGTTAGTTGAATCCCTGTGTATATATACACGCATGTCTGTGTATGAATAAAACTGCCTCTATTTGTTTCTAATCAACTAAATCAATTTCAAAAATTTATATTCCTTTATATAAATAGATTTATGTTATGATCTTTGAAAGAAAATTGTTTATACTCCCCAGATTCTGCTTTTTTTTAAAAAAAATATTTTTAAGATATAATCAGCAAGAATTTCACAAGAAGAAGCAAATATCAGTGATCAAATTAATATAAGTCAGAAAGTAAATCATCTAAATTTCGTGTTTAATTTCATAACAAGATTTGTACTTAAGAATAATTAATTTTGTTAACAATCTCATGATTTTTAAGATTGAGAATTGAGATAATTTGTAAGTTGATCGAAATTGGGTTTTATTTCAATTACCGACAATCGCGAGGCTCCGGGGCGTAGGGGTTGTGGTCGTAGGTTGTTTATTGATCGATGATCCTTGGAAAAATAGACGGAAATTTTATAAATCAACGTAGTGATCTGGCGACGTCGTTTTAGGGTTTTAAACCCTGTCTAGGTCGATGTGGATTCGAGGCGAATACGGCCTCGTCATCGCGTCGAACTCGATCGGGGTGGGGGAATGTGTAACGACCCGTAAAATTTTCAATAATTACATTTTTAAGTTAATAAGTTTTGTTAAAAAAAATTGGGACTTCTTTATAAAAATAACTTGAATTTATTGCAAAATATCACGATTCCTTTTATTTCCTTTTAAATTAACGTTAGACCTTAATTTGTGGCTTAATATTAAAGAATTTACTAAGTTATAAATTTTAACATAAAAATGTTGTATTAAGTTTAAGACATTATTTACAGTGATTTGTATATACATATTTGTGTGCGTTAATTTGACTTAAGATTTATAAGATGGACTTGTATGCAAAGTTATAACTTTTTAATCTTAAACCCTTTTAATCTGGAGATTAGGTTCAAAATTGTTGTCTTTAATTTTAGGCTCATAAATTTGCGAAACTTAATTTTAACACATTTATATGTATAAGTCTAGTATATATATATATATATATATACGTATACGCATATGTTTTTTTATAATAATACTATAACCAATAAAAATATATATGAAGGAAACATCATCTTTGTACACAATCTAGTATATTGCACTTACATAATTTACTGTAGAATACATTTGGACATAGTTACATTCCATGCCATGAATAAATAGCTTGTTAATGACATTTAATTAATCAATCAATTTGATTAGAGAAAGAATGGAAGGTTTCTCTCTCCATATACATAATTAAACTCTAAAATGCATATTTTGGTTATAAATTTACGTTCATAGGAATCTAAACCTTTTTCTAGTTTTCAAATCAGTTAGTTTAATTGAATAAATTCACAACAACCTTTATTTCACTTTTGTTCTTTAAAATAGATTTTATACCTTTTCAAAATAAAATAATTTATACCGTTACTTGTATACACTTCTGTAATAGATTTTGGGTAAATGATAAATGAATGAATAAAAACCCAGTGTAAACAAAACATATCTTAATAAGTAATAAATTTCAAGATTCATTGTAACAGCCCAAAAATTTTAATAGGCATTTTATTCATTTATTTAAAAACTGTGGCGTTTGAATTCTTAAAAATATAATTTTGTAAATTTTCTTGTAATGATTGTTAATCAATTACCCAAATTTTTATTTATTTAAATTAAATGTTCTGTAATGTTGATTTGAATTAAAAGTGTAACTTTAATAGAAATTTTAAAATTTTTAATTTTATAATTCTAAACTGCCAAATTTTCATCTTGAACTGTATACAATTATGTAACAATTGTTTCACTTTTGTTTTGGTCAGATTTGTTGTATACCTTTAAAAGTTAGTAATAATTAGTGTGAAACGGAAAATTTAACTTTACATTTCTTTACGTATATTTACATCCGTTTCTTAACTTTATATTAAACAATCAATTGGATGAAGCTAAATTAAATTTTATTAATTATGGTATAATAGCTATTAAATTTTGGTTTAAAGTGATGAGTTATTTTCCTAATTGAAACGTTACCATTTTTAAATTTATTTAATAAGAGAAACAAATAAATTTGTACGTTACTTTGGGCATATGTTCATTTGTTGCTCTTGCCTTTTCTTTGCCTATTTGATTTTTTTTTGCGTTAACAAGGCAAAGTTTCGGCCGTATATTCTCTTTTGAGAATTCAAAATCTTGCCCAAAATCTTGCCTTAAATCTTGCACGTGAAAGATTATTCCATCCTTTTTGCCTTCCATACGTTTCCATCTATTAATATAATTTAATGCCTTAATTTCCTTTGATGGCCTCTACCGTTCAAAACATTAAATTGCCTTCTCTCCATAAATCAGTGAATAGCTGTTAATATATACCACGTCCAAATTCCCAGACCACAATATTTCACTTTAGCTTCTATCAAAATTTTCGTGAGCATCTCAAAGGTAAAGACAGCATGCTTTCTTTTTCATTTTGTTGTTTTGTTTTGTTGTTTCCCCTGCCTCATTGTTTTGCTTTATCATGTTGTTGCTCCAACCCATGCTCCAACCCCATTCACCATGACCAGCCCAGTCACCACCACAAAACCCACGGCTCCAACTCCTCCAGACCGAACCCCTGCAACCACGTCCCCTTGCCGTTCCACTTTCCTCCACCATCAAGCAAACCCCACGCCACCATGAATCCCACACCACCATGAACCCCACGCCTGACCATAACAATGTTGAGCCTCTGTTTTGAAAAAAAGAAACGACTTTTGTCACCTTGTATTATTTCTACCGAGCCTTGTTTTGAAAAAAATAAAAGTGCTTTTGTCACCTTGTATTTTGAAGTTATAGTTTTTCCACAGAGCCTTTGTTTTGAAGTTATAATCTATTCCCTCTGGCCTTTGTTTTAGAAAAAAAGAAATGAACAAAAAAAATTTTGTCACCTTTGTTTTGAAGTTATAGTCTATTTTTAAAAGTGGTCGAGCTTTTGTAAATTTTGAAGTTATATATCCACCGAGCCCTTGTTTTGAAAAAAAAAGAAATGAACAAAAAAATTGCCTTTTTCACCATTGTATTTTGAAGTCAGACTACAACCCCTCCGAGCCTTTAAAATCTTGAGTATGCTGAAGTGGTCGAGCTATTTCTTTTTAGTATTCAACTTGTTCTTTTCATTTTGTTTGCTTCATTTGAAAAAAATAGTTATTCGTTTGCATTCTTAGATTTGTTTTATTTATTCTTTTTGACTTTAGATTTGAATCTAGTTGGCGCATCCTCTAACAACTGATCGTGCTTTCCGTGTGGTTTTCGATAGATAGCGTATTTCCTTTTGAATCGAATCTCCAGCTCCGTAGAGGTGAGTAAATCTCACATGAATATTCATACTTATATGATTGTGAAACGACCGCAACTGAATGTGTGGAAAATAAATAAATAAATAAATAAATAAATAGAAATTGATGTTATAATTACCAGTGATTATTTATATATGATGTTAAACTTGTTAAAATTGCATAACATATCATTTGTTATATTTTGTTCTTATTTTACTGTTATTCTATTCTATTAAATCACACTACAAGTTCCCTATAGAATAGAATCACTATGGGTTGAAATGATAAATACCCGAACGGACTTTAGAATAAGGGAAGATCGTTAAGGGCTGAAATGATAGGCCTGAGCGATTTTCGATTAAATTTTATTTACTTGGGATTGCGGGTTTGAAATGATAAAACCCGGATTTTTCTTTGTAAACTACGGATTGAAATGATATATTATCCGTATCACTTGACTTAGGCTAGAAAATATTATACAGACCCATGGTTATTTTCTGTATTTTTCTAGATACCTTTAAATATTTTTAAATATTTGTAATGATATTAAATTGATTTAAATTGAATTTTTAAAATGATTTATTTAGAGTAGAAATGATTTTTCTATGTGATAAATGTAAATAAATGGATAAAAATATTGATTTTAAAGTGTAACTTAAATTTGAAATTTGACTAAAAAGAAAAGATGGAAACTTAAGTTAATTAAATTAAAATGAAAATTAAGTTTTAAAATGGTGAAAAATGGAGATTTAAGTTTAAGTGTTTAAATGAATTGTTTAAATGAAAATGGGAATTTACACACTTGAATTTAATAAGTGAACTTTGTAAATTTTTGGTTTTTATTTGTAAAATTTCTCTTTAGAAAAATCATAAGTTAAAGGACTTAAATGAACATTTTAATGTGAAAATTTATGATTTTTATAAGTTTAAATGATTTAAATGGAAGTTTATTTATGGCTGGAATTGCACTTAAAACCTGGAAATTTGATTTATAGTACTTCAGAAATACTACCATTTTTGGAAATGAACCAATTCTGAACTAAGTAGAATCTGCAGCACTTGTTAAGTGCTGTGGTTATATAAATGAACCTAAAGACTAAAATGAACTAAGGCTATGATAGCACTTGGTAAGTGCTGTTGTAGCAGGAACTAAGATTGAACCTGAACCTAACAAAGGGGCTAATGTAGCACTTGTTAAGAGCCGCAGTAGGTTGAAATATGATTTTGTTTAAAACTGAACTGTTACACTAGTTTATAAATCTGTCTTTGTTGAATTAAATTGTTTTCAAATATAACTTACCGCAGCACTTTTTAAATGCTGTGAAAGCTGAAATTTTAACGTTTTATGGTTTTTGAGTGAATAAGTGAACTCGGAAAAAGGTAAATTTTTGGGAATTTAATATTTGATTTAAAAGAATAATGACTTTGTTTTTAAAATGGTTTAAATTTGAAGTATTTTGATATAAATTGTTTTAAATTTATAACCACGGGTTATAATAATGATTGGTTGTTAAACAGACCGGGATCAGATATGGACATACTCTCTGTCGATACCGAAAACCACTTTGACAACTGTGTACGCGGTGGAGTTTCCAGAATGAAGTAGGATGGTGGCGACGATCCTAAGGTATATACGTGGACCCAACTCCCGTGAGTTGGCATAAGGTGGCTAAAATAGGAGCGATCTCGGACCAGTGAGGTAACACCTCTTCTCGGACACATTTCTTCGATACCATTCTATTACTTTGTGATTTTTGGTGGCCACCCTTGATTTGGGAGTGTTGTTCGAGGTGGAACGGTAGTGGCTGCTATGCGTATCCATCAGTCCGTGTGCGTAATTGGTATATCTACCCTGGCATTGCCTTGTGTGCCGTGTCACCTACCATATCGAGCCCACTACGATTTTGGTTTTAAAGATCCGACCGCGTTAAGGTTCTCCATCCCCTTAACGCTATTTTATATATGATTATACTTTACTGATTAGACATTATTATAATAGCGAATATTACTACATAGTAGATAGTTTAACGGATCCTTAAAGAATGGGCGATCCCAAGCATTCTTTAAGTTACTTGTACCCTTATTACAGTTCACTTGAGTTGGTTTACATTGTATAAGTATGTATGTCCTGACTCGAGTGTTTATGTTTTATTTTACGCTCGGGTCAGCCTGAGTTATTCACAGATTTGGGTTTCTACTCCCTTGGAGATTTGAATCGCTGGAGATTATCTGCTTGTCTTGTCCTATCTACTTCAGTTCCGTTGTCCTACTCAGCTTGTACTTGGTTATTTTATTGAGACTCATGTTGTCCTCTATTTCTTTTGTTATATCTTATGTAACTCTGATATATTTATATAGTAGCTTCATGAACTACTATTTCTTTTACTTCCGCTGCATTATTTTACTCTGTGTCTGTGATTTGTGATTATATTTATTTACTGTATATTCTGAGATTTTGCCAAATTTTATTTACAACGCGGTATTTTGAGCAATTCAAGTCCGACATGTGTGTCTGCCTATGCACTTAGAGGGTGCAGCATGATAGGGGGTTCTCGCATTTGGTTTGGTAGCGAGCGGATGACTCTTACTCCTACATGTCCCTGCGGGGTTAGTGCAGTCGAGAGGCTGGCTGTAAAGGCAGAACACAGGTACTGCTGTATGCTACGGTGGGCGTCACCCCACTGACTCGGTCCGTTACAGTTGGTATCAGAGCTTTGGTAGCTCTAGGCAAAACTTAGAATGTATGGTAAATTTATTTACAAAATCACTTTCATTCGAGCTTGAATCTCTTCCTTTTGATTCGGATTTCCTTTGAATTTTGGGACGTTCCCTGCAGTTCCAAAATCCATTCTCGTCCCTCACTATTCAACTTCTTGTGATTCTAGAGTATTCCATAACTCCGCTTCGAATGATCTTTATAGTGAATTGGTTGTCTCGCCAATATTGTAATGACCCAAGATTTTAGGAATTTATCCTGAAAAATATAAATGAATTTAAAATAATTTTTAAATAAATTTTAAAGGAGGAATTGATATAGCTTGATAGTGTATCAGTGTGTGTACATGAGTGCACAGGAAATGCACATGAATATAAGCTAAAAACCCTGAACTCCAAGAATACATACATATTGATGTGTATGGAGATATATATATATATATATATATATATATATATATGTAGATTAAATCCTTAAAAGTAGTATGCATAAGTAAATGTATATATGAGTGCTACTGAATAATTTGAGTGTACATGTGCATATGTGTGTGTGTCAGTATAGAATGATGTAGGGATATATAGGAGAGTATACTAATTATTTCAGAAAGACTTATATACAAATATATATGTGTGAATAAAATACTAGAGTTTAAACTAGTGAAATAAAATAAACAGACACATTTTAATATAAGCAGAAATGAAAAGAATGGAGATATAAAAAGGAATAATTCTCTTATAAATAAAGGAAGGAAGTACATACCATTTGCATGAAAGCTAAAAATAGAAAAGAGTATTTAATAAATAACAAAACCAAGTCACATTTTTAGCATGATTGTAGACAAGGGGGGAAAAGTATTTTCTGAAAAGCAAATTTCTGAAAAAAAATGTGTAACCACTTTTCTCTTCACCCAAATTAAGCCGGGAAGGGGTAAAACTTTGGGTTTAAAATGCAGATAACATGATTTTTCTGGTGGGCAAAAATGGCTTTAGCCAATACCCAAAACCCTAAGAAAGACTCTGTATATATACATGTATATGCAGCAGCCTCCTCTTCTCCTCAGAAAAGAATTTTGAAAAAAAAAAGAAGAAAAACAATACCACAGAAACCATAAGACAAGGGAAGAAAGAGAGCTTGAGGATAAGAGTAGGAGTTCATCAGTTAATTAAGGAAACAAAGGAGAGAGCTAGGTGAGAAAACTCACTCAAAAAAAATCTAAGGCAATAAGTCCTAATGTAGGCAGCCAGTTAAAAGTATTTTCTTAAAAGAATATTTTCATATATGAATGTTTATCTGTGAATTTAAATCTGAAAATGTTTTGATTTTTCTTTGATTGATTACTTGTTTTATTATAACAAAGTTTCATGTGTTGTTGGTATACATATCTGGTTCATACACTCAGATCTCTGATATGTTAATGTTTAGGGATATAAACAAATACCCAGAAAATAAAATGTTGAGAATAGGCAAGTAGTATTGGTTTTGGCTCAACCCAGAAAGATGTAAATAATGTTGAGCTGCAATATACTCATGTATAAGTGCTGAGGCTTGAAATAGAAAGGAATTAGGGGTGCAATAGGGTTGCCTATGTGCTGATGCTCCTGATTCAATAAAATGCATAGCAAACAAAATTTTGTGATTCAGTGAAACCAGATTATTCTGAGTTTAACTCAAGCACAAATGGTTACAAAAAAAAAAAAAACTCCCTCAGAAGCCATAAACCAATGTTAGCTGCCTAAACTCCTTTAAAGAAAAATATACCAGGATGAATATCTATATATATATATATATACAGAACCTTATTTTTTTTAGTCAACAATGGTTGTTTGCTTGTTGTTTCTGTATGGTCATGAATAATATGAGATACCATGATATAGATGTTTTCAGTTAATGGATCACTGAATGGTTTTGTCATGAACAATCAAAAGGGGTTATTATTAACTAAAAACCTGATTAGGAAATTGGGGTCAAGAACACTGCAGGAATGACTTGTGTGCTTGAGTAACATAAGTTGACACATGGCTTGTTTAAGTCCTGAGATCTTTGTGTAATGGAGTGAATTAGTTCATTACAGTGTGTCCATTGATTCATAAATGTTGCAGATGAGACCAAGGATAGATAAATATACCAAGGAAATAATACTTGAGCAGATGAGAAAACTAGAGTTTTTCCCAGATTTGAAATATGAGAATTGAATAAGTGATTTAACTCATATTAGTTATTTTCCTGTTTGGTATGAATGATTGTTTGTCTATGATTGAGTTGTATGCTTGAATGTATGTGCCATATTCATATGTGTAGTCTCTGGAAAGAAAGTTAAAGTGTGCACATGCACAATGACACAGAGCATGCACACAAGTATTTACCTGATTCCAAAGGACAGAACCTTATGTATTTGTACTTAACTTGATTTTAACCTAATTAACAAATTGCTTTTGTGAATTTTCTCATACCAGACATGTGTCTGACCCTAGTGTGCTAATGGCATCTGGGGTGTCTCATTTAAAATGAGGCAGTTTCAAATGCTTTTTCAGGGATTGCAGCAACTAAATAGGAGTAGGAGCAAGGCTTTGAGAAGAAGATATAGCATGCTAAAACTTAGTTAGATAAGAGCCTAAATGTTGAAATCTGCATGTATTGTCAATTTAAATTGCTACTTGTATTAAGTGTTGAATATTGGATTGATATTTTGTTAGGCATTTTGTTAAGAATTTGACTTGTATCTGGAATCTATGAACCTAGTTAAATTTCTGTTATGTTTAAAAAGGATTTTGATCAAATCTTGTAAGTGGATTTAGCAAGAACACCATGTTAAAAATTGAATGATTACATTTTATAAATGTATTAGTCAATCTTGAATCTTTGAAAAGGATTTAAGTTTTGGGAAAATCAGGATAGTTGATTTTCAGAAAATTAAATGGTTTTATTTTCTACTATGGCATAGGTATACAAAAGAAATATGCATAGGTTGAATGTTTTTATTTGGCTGCAAGGTTTCCATAATTAAACTTGTTCCATACAAATGTTTCCTGTCCTATTTTTAATTAAAGAAAGGATCTGTAATAAGGTAGATGGAAGCCAGATTCAAATAGTTGCAGATATACATGCACATAAATATGTTTAGTGCAAACATTACCATATCTTTTTCTTTGTACTTGTAATAAGAATCTGAATTTCACTCAGATTTTAACCAAATGCATTTTAAATGCCAGACAGACCTTATAAGAAGAAATACAAACCTGAATAATGATAAACACCTCTATCATCCTCAAAACCCAAGAACCAGACTCTTAACTCATATCAATCCTGAAGCCTTCCAGGTTATAGGGATGGGTTTCAAAAATAATTAAGCAAGAATTATTGTTTTGTATGATGGAATATAGACAAAAATAAAGTATATATATATATATATGTGCAGATATAGGTAGATAATAGATTGCAAACTGTACAGTAGAAAAAAAAAAAGAAAAACCAAAAATTGTGTTTGAACCGACCAGCATAGCACTCGAACTCGTGACCTTTCATGTATAAGTTAGGCGCGTTTCCATTACGCCTAGATGTTGCTTGTGTTCCCTTAGGATCCACTTTCTTTTATACTGATTTTGTCACTATTCAGAACTTAACACAAACATCTATATTAAAAGCTTGTTTACTATTGATTATTACTTGATCACTTCTTAGTTAGTATAAACAGACTTATGTGTATGTTTCCAGTGGATTGTTTAGTCAAAAAAAAATTTATTAGCAGTCCAACATCCTCTTGTTTTCCAGAACTCTGATTCAAACAAGAGAGGCATATACATCCTCACATGTATGTGCTTACCTTTGTGAATGTACTGATATATTTATATTGGTTGATTATTGTGATCCTGGATATATTTTGGTTTATTGGAGAAAGATATTGACCCTGAGAATTATATTTGCAATGGATAATATATCTATATATTTATATATCCTCTTTACCTTAAAAAAAAATTCCTTATGAAATTAGAGTAGATATAGGAGGGTCATTTCAGTTGGTATCAGAGCTATGTTATTTAACATAGAGAAGTAAGGATCAAGTTCTTATATAGAAATAAAATTAAAAGGAACTCTATATATATATAACAATGTGCTCAGTGTGAAAAAAAAGACCACTGAAATAATAAAATTACTAATCAAACTAACCAGCTATGTAAATTATTATTAGCAAACTATGGTAGGGAGACCACCAAATCAGGGAGCAGGATCTTCCCATGCACCACCAATGGTCAATCTGCAAGACTTGGTGAGAGCATTTAGGGATGGGGCAGGACAAAGGCAAGAAAATCCCTATGAAGAACTCTCAAAATTACTTAAAACATATACTCATTTAGGAGGCAAAAGCTTTGAAGGGACAGAGAGTGTCATGGAAATTCAAACATGGTTGAGAACATTGGAAAGAATTTTCAATGACATGCAACTTGATGATCAAAGAAAGAGGCAAGTGGCTTCAAGACAGCTAAAAGGAGTAGCTTTAGGCTGGTGGGAAGTAATCATTGCAGGAAGGAATGAGAATGAAATCACTTGGAATCAATTCAAAGAGATGTTGGAAGCAAGGTTTGTACCAGCATCAGCAAAGACTACCTTGCTAGAAGAATTCATTAGACTTAGACAAGGAACCATGACTGTCACAGAATACACTCAAAAGTTTGAGGGGCTTTCCACATATGGAGCAATGCTTGTGGCAGATGAGGCATCTAAAAATGATAGGTACATAAAAGGGCTGAACCCAGGACTTAGCAGGGCCATGTTACCCTATGCAGACAAGACTTTTGATCATGTGATAGACTTAGCTTTGAGGTTGGAGCAGCATGACAAGGAAAGGGAGAAGTTCAGAAATTTTAAGAGCAATAATAACAAGAAAGGTAAGGGGAGGTATCACCCTTATGATAAGAAGAAAGAAGAGGCTAGTAACAAAAGCACTGGAGATGTCAAAGCTAAGGAAGACAAGAAGAAAATTGTGTGCCATCAGTGTGGAAAGGAAGGGCATATCAAACCAAGATGTCCAGAATTGAAAGGAGGAGCTTTCAAATGCTATCTATGTGGGAAAGAGGGGCATATGAAGAGGAATTGTCCTGAGTATAAACAGCAAGGCAAATTGGCAAATTTGGAAGGAAAAGGCAAAGCCACAGTGGAAAGTAACACTGTAAACCATAGCCAAGTGGAAGGTACATTACTTATTTGTACCATACCCATAACAGTAGTGTATGATACTGGGGCAACTCACTCTTTAATTTCTTATGAACTTGTTAGAATGCTAAAACTGAATTGCATATTGGTTGAAACCCCATTGCATATACAAAGTCCATTGGGGAGTTCTAGTGTTTTAAATATGATTTGTGTGGATGTGGAGTTAAACATAGGAGGAAATATGTTTATTTCCAATTTATATGTTTTGAATTACCCAAATATAGGTGTTATATTGGGGGTAGACTGGTTAAGGCAATTTAAAGCCATAATTAATTTAGACTCATCCACCATATCATTGCAAAATTCTAGAGGCCAGAGAATCACAGTTTTATGTGAGGTAGCTAAGGAAGGAAAACTATATCACTTAGTTGACTCAGAAAAAGATTTCAGTGAACTAACCATTGAAGAAATTCCCATAGTCAATGAATATTTGGATGTGTTTGGTGAGGTCAAGGGTATTCCACACCATAGACCAGTAGAATTCCAGATCAATTTAGTTCCAGGAGCAAGCCCGGTGATTAAAAAGCCAACTAGAATGGGGCCAAATGAACTAAAAGAATTAAAGAAACAGTTAGAAGAATTGGAAGAAAAGGGTTTTATAAGACCAAGTAATTCTTGCTGGGGAGCACCAGTGGTATTTGTTAAGAAGCAAGATGGCTCCTTAAGACTCTGCATAGATTATAGAGAATTAAACAAAGTAACTATTAAAAATAAATACCCATTTCCAAGAATAGATGATCTTTTTGATCAATTAGCAGGGGCAAAAGTATTTTCTAGACTAGACTTAGCATCTGGTTTTCATCAAATGAAGGTGGAAGAATCAAGCATCAAGTACACTGCCTTTAACACTAGGTATGGGTTGTATGAATTTTTGGTTATGCCATTTGGCTTGACCAATGCACCATCTTACTTTGTAGATTTAATGAACAGAACCTTTAGAGATTGTTTAGACAAGTTTGTGCTTATTTTTATAGATGACATTTTGATTTATTCCAAGATAGTGGAAGAACATAAGCATCATTTGCACCTGGTTTTGTCTAGATTAAGGGAAAAAGATTTAAAGGCAAAATTTTCAAAATGTGTGTTTTGGAAGGAGGAAGTACATTTTCTTGGCCATGTTATATCTGCCAAAGGAATTTCTGTGAACCCCAATAAAGTAGTGGCTATTCAAGCATGGAAGAGGCCAAGCACTGTGAGTGAAGTGAGGTCATTTATGGGGATGGCAGGGTATTATAGAAGGTTTATAAAAGATTTTTCAAAAATTTCTACACCACTCACTAACCTAACCAGGAAGAACCAAGCTTTTGTTTGGTCAGAAAAATGTGAAAAGTCTTTTGAACAATTGAAGGAGGCATTGGTGAATGCTCCAATTCTAAAGGTACCACATGGAAATGAAGAATTAGTGGTATACACTGATGCTAGTGGATTTGGCTTGGGTGCAGTGTTGATGCAACAAGGCCAAGTCATTGCATATGCATCCAGACAACTTAAACCCCATGAAGTAAGGTATGCCACACATGATCTCGAATTAGCAGCTGTGATATATGCTTTAAAACTTTGGAGACATTATTTGTTAGGCACTAAGTTTGAACTTTACACTGACCACAAGTCTCTAAAATATTTGTTTTCACAAAAAGATTTGAACATGAGGCAACATAGATGGGTGGAGTTCTTAGCTGCCTATGATTTTGACATACTCTATACACCAGGCAAAGCAAACAAAGTTGCAGATGCTCTAAGTAAACAGCATGCTAAATTGGCTATGATGATGATAGCAGAATTTAAAGATTTGTCTTTGCTAACTGAGTTAGAGATTGAGGAGAATGGTTGTGTGCAGATGCATGGTGCACAAGAAGATAAAGGGAAGTTAAGCTTAATGACACTTCAACCAGATTTAATTCTGAAGGTAGGAAAAATGCAAGAACAAGATGCTCACTTATTAGAGAAGAGAATGCTCCTCTCAAGAGGGGAGGAAGTAATGAAACACCACATTGATAAAGATGGTTATGTGAGATACCAGAATAGGATGTGTGTACCAGAGGACATAGAATTGAAGAGGGAGATATTGAATGAATATCACAGAAGTAAATACTCCATACACCCAGGTAACACAAAAATGTACCAAAATTTGAAAAGAGACTTCTGGTGGAAGGGGATGAAATCTGATATAGCCAAGTACATTGCCAAATGTATGACTTGCCAACAAGTCAAGGCTGAAACTCAAAGACCATCAGGGTTGATGCAACCCCTTAGTGTACCTCAGTGGAAGTGGGAAGACATATCTATGGACTTCATAGATGGACTGCCTAGATCTAAGAGAGGTAATACAAGCATATGGGTGATAGTTGATAGGCTAACCAAGGTAGCACACTTCATCCCAGTCAAGTCAGAAAGAACAGCACCAAAACTAGCTCAAATTTTTATAAAAGAGGTGGTAAAGTTACATGGCATTCCCAAAACCATTGTGAGTGATAGGGATACCATCTTCACTTCAAAATTCTGGAGAAGCTTTCAAGAAGCAATGGGAAGTGAACTATGTTTAAGTACTGCCTACCATCCTCAATCAGATGGGCAGACTGAGGTGGTAAACAAAGTTTTGGAGGACATGTTGAGGGCATGTATACTGGATTTTGGGGGCAACTGGGAAGATTATCTTCATCTAGTTGAATTTACATACAACAACAGCTACCAAAGCACCATAGGAATGGCTCCATTTGAAGCCTTATATGGTAAACCCTGCTTGTCACCTGTTTGCTGGGTAGAAGCAGGAGAAAGGTCTATTTTAGGACCTGAGTACATACAAGAAACCAAGGAGAAATTTGAGTTGGTAAGAAGAAGAATGACAGCAGCTCAAGATAGGCAAAAGAAATTTGCAGACATGAGAAGGAGGCAGGTAGAATATGAGGTGGGAAATTTTGTTTTCATCAAAATCTCACCCATGAAAAATGTGCTGAGGTTTGGAAAACAAGGCAAATTAACCCCAAGATATATTGGACCATACAAAATTCTGGAGAGAATTGGTCCCTTGGCATATAAGTTGGAATTACCAGAAAACATGCAAGGCATACATGATGTTTTTCATGTATCACAATTGAGAAGGTGGGTCCATGACAAGGCAGAAATTCTTGAAATCCCAACCCAAGTGCAGATAAATCCTAATTTGATTTATGAAAAGGATCCAGTGGGAATTTTGGCAAAAGATGTGAAGAAGTTGAGGAATAAATCTCTGAAACTTGTGAAGGTACAGTGGAGTCTTGATCCTAGTGATTGCACATGGGAATTAGAAGACAAGGTTAGGATGAATTATCCTAAGCTATTTTCATATTAAGGTAATTCTGATCTTTGATTGTTTTCTTTATTTTGGATGAATATATTTTTAGTTAGTATAGAACTAAGAATCTATTTAGTAGAGAATATACTTGTTCTCTGAATTAAGTTTAAAATTTATTTTAAGCTTAGGAAAATTGTGGGACACAATTTCTAAAAGGAGGGGTGTATGTAATGACCCAAGATTTTAGGAATTTATCCTGAAAAATATAAATGAATTTAAAATAATTTTTAAATAAATTTTAAAGGAGGAATTGATATAGCTTGATAGTGTATCAGTGTGTGTACATGAGTGCACAGGAAATGCACATGAATATAAGCTAAAAACCCTGAACTCCAAGAATACATACATATTGATGTGTATGGAGATATATATATATATATATATATGTAGATTAAATCCTTAAAAGTAGTATGCATAAGTAAATGTATATATGAGTGCTACTGAATAATTTGAGTGTACATGTGCATATGTGTGTGTGTCAGTATAGAATGATGTAGGGATATATAGGAGAGTATACTAATTATTTCAGAAAGACTTATATACAAATATATATGTGTTAATAAAATACTAGAGTTTAAACTAGTGAAATAAAATAAACAGACACATTTTAATATAAGCAGAAATGAAAAGAATGGAGATATAAAAAGGAATAATTCTCTTATAAATAAAGGAAGGAAGTACATACCATTTGCATGAAAGCTAAAAATAGAAAAGAGTATTTAATAAATAACAAAACCAAGTCACATTTTTAGCATGATTGTAGACAAGGGGGGAAAAGTATTTTCTGAAAAGCAAATTTCTGGAAAAAAATGTGTAACCACTTTTCTCTTCACCCAAATTAAGCCGGGAAGGGGTAAAACTTTGGGTTTAAAATGCAGATAACATGATTTTTCTGGTGGGCAAAAATGGCTTTAGCCAATACCCAAAACCCTAAGAAAGACTCTGTATATATACATGTATATGCAGCAGCCTCCTCTTCTCCTCAGAAAAGAATTTTGAAAAAAAAAAAGAAGAAAAACAATACCACAGAAACCATAAGACAAGGGAAGAAAGAGAGCTTGAGGATAAGAGTAGGAGTTCATCAGTTAATTAAGGAAACAAAGGAGAGAGCTAGGTGAGAAAACTCACTCAAAAAAAATCTAAGGCAATAAGTCCTAATGTAGGCAGCCAGTTAAAAGTATTTTCTTAAAAGAATATTTTCATATATGAATGTTTATCTGTGAATTTAAATCTGAAAATGTTTTGATTTTTCTTTGATTGATTACTTGTTTTATTATAACAAAGTTTCATGTGTTGTTGGTATACATATCTGGTTCATACACTCAGATCTCTGATATGTTAATGTTTAGGGATATAAACAAATACCCAGAAAATAAAATGTTGAGAATAGGCAAGTAGTATTGGTTTTGGCTCAACCCAGAAAGATGTAAATAATGTTGAGCTGCAATATACTCATGTATAAGTGCTGAGGCTTGAAATAGAAAGGAATTAGGGGTGCAATAGGGTTGCCTATGTGCTGATGCTCCTGATTCAATAAAATGCATAGCAAACAAAATTTTGTGATTCAGTGAAACCAGATTATTCTGAGTTTAACTCAAGCACAAATGGTTACAAAAAAAAAAAAAAAACTCCCTCAGAAGCCATAAACCAATGTTAGCTGCCTAAACTCCTTTAAAGAAAAATATACCAGGATGAATATCTATATATATATATATACAGAACCTTATTTTTTTTAGTCAACAATGGTTGTTTGCTTGTTGTTTCTGTATGGTCATGAATAATATGAGATACCATGATATAGATGTTTTCAGTTAATGGATCACTGAATGGTTTTGTCATGAACAATCAAAAGGGGTTATTATTAACTAAAAACCTGATTAGGAAATTGGGGTCAAGAACACTGCAGGAATGACTTGTGTGCTTGAGTAACATAAGTTGACACATGGCTTGTTTAAGTCCTGAGATCTTTGTGTAATGGAGTGAATTAGTTCATTACAGTGTGTCCATTGATTCATAAATGTTGCAGATGAGACCAAGGATAGATAAATATACCAAGGAAATAATACTTGAGCAGATGAGAAAACTAGAGTTTTTCCCAGATTTGAAATATGAGAATTGAATAAGTGATTTAACTCATATTAGTTATTTTCCTGTTTGGTATGAATGATTGTTTGTCTATGATTGAGTTGTATGCTTGAATGTATGTGCCATATTCATATGTGTAGTCTCTGGAAAGAAAGTTAAAGTGTGCACATGCACAATGACACAGAGCATGCACACAAGTATTTACCTGATTCCAAAGGACAGAACCTTATGTATTTGTACTTAACTTGATTTTAACCTAATTAACAAATTGCTTTTGTGAATTTTCTCATACCAGACATGTGTCTGACCCTAGTGTGCTAATGGCATCTGGGGTGTCTCATTTAAAATGAGGCAGTTTCAAATGCTTTTTCAGGGATTGCAGCAACTAAATAGGAGTAGGAGCAAGGCTTTGAGAAGAAGATATAGCATGCTAAAACTTAGTTAGATAAGAGCCTAAATGTTGAAATCTGCATGTATTGTCAATTTAAATTGCTACTTGTATTAAGTGTTGAATATTGGATTGATATTTTGTTAGGCATTTTGTTAAGAATTTGACTTGTATCTGGAATCTATGAACCTAGTTAAATTTCTGTTATGTTTAAAAAGGATTTTGATCAAATCTTGTAAGTGGATTTAGCAAGAACACCATGTTAAAAATTGAATGATTACATTTTATAAATGTATTAGTCAATCTTGAATCTTTGAAAAGGATTTAAGTTTTGGGAAAATCAGGATAGTTGATTTTCAGAAAATTAAATGGTTTTATTTTCTACTATGGCATAGGTATACAAAAGAAATAGGCATAGGTTGAATGTTTTTATTTGGCTGCAAGGTTTCCATAATTAAACTTGTTCCATACAAATGTTTCCTGTCCTATTTTTAATTAAAGAAAGGATCTGTAATAAGGTAGATGGAAGCCAGATTCAAATAGTTGCAGATATACATGCACATAAATATGTTTAGTGCAAACATTACCATATCTTTTTCTTTGTACTTGTAATAAGAATCTGAATTTCACTCAGATTTTAACCAAATGCATTTTAAATGCCAGACAGACCTTATAAGAAGAAATACAAACCTGAATAATGATAAACACCTCTATCATCCTCAAAACCCAAGAACCAAGCTCTTAACTCATATCAATCCTGAAGCCTTCCAGGTTATAGGGATGGGTTTCAAAAATAATTAAGCAAGAATTATTGTTTTGTATGATGGAATATAGACAAAAATAAAGTATATATATATATATGTGTGTGCAGATATAGGTAGATAATAGATTGCAAACTGTACAGTAGAAAAAAAAAAGAAAAACCAAAAATTGTGTTTGAACCGACCAGCATAGCACTCGAACTCGTGACCTTTCATGTATAAGTTAGGCGCGTTTCCATTACGCCTAGATGTTGCTTGTGTTCCCTTAGGATCCACTTTCTTTTATACTGATTTTGTCACTATTCAGAACTTAACACAAACATCTATATTAAAAGCTTGTTTACTATTGATTATTACTTGATCACTTCTTAGTTAGTATAAACAGACTTATGTGTATGTTTCCAGTGGATTGTTTAGTCAAAAAAAAAAATTATTAGCAGTCCAACATCCTCTTGTTTTCCAGAACTCTGATTCAAACAAGAGAGGCATATACATCCTCACATGTATGTGCTTACCTTTGTGAATGTACTGATATATTTATATTGGTTGATTATTGTGATCCTGGATATATTTTGGTTTATTGGAGAAAGATATTGACCCTGAGAATTATATTTGCAATGGATAATATATCTATATATTTATATATCCTCTTTACCTTAAAAAAAAAATTCCTTATGAAATTAGAGTAGATATAGGAGGGTCATTTCAAATATTCTAATTCTCTAGTAAAGGGGGAAACTCCTTTACAAATTTGCATTGATTCACCAGAGATTTATATCTATCCTTGGTTTAGATGCTAATATCTTTTGTTATTCCAAACTCTATCTCTTGAGATCGGATGTAGATTTACCCCAGAAACATCCACATTTGATCTTATCCATTAAGTCACGGTTGACCCGGTTAAGGTTGCCCACGATTTATCTAAGCTTATCCATCTTCATATTTTGATAATTAATCATCTTGTTTTGTTTCCAAAATATCTCCAAACATTTTGAATTATACTTGTAAATCTATGTTTTGTTTTATATATTGTGTTGTTTGAGTTGTTGATGTGGATTTGGGCTTCCGATCGATTCGTCTAATCAACGCTATCGATAAGATTTCTAAAACACTTTGACAGCACAAACTGACACAATATTATTTTAAAATTGGGTTAATGAAATAAATATTGATATAAGTAAATATTATGGAACTTAATAAATTAATTTAAATTGATTATTTGAAATGATAATATTTGATTTATCATTCTATAAATGAATTTATAAATAGTTGTTTATAAATTTGATTTGGGAACTCAAATGAATTTAAAACAAGAATTTGAGAATTTAAATTCCGATTATTTCGAACTTTGGTTTAAAGTTTTAAAAAGGGATATATTATTTAAAGTATTTTTGAATAGAAATTTGTTTCCAAAGAACTTTTTAAAGTTTTAAAATTTTAGTGCTCTTCTCTTTGTCGCTGGAAAATAATTTCGGTGATGACCGCGGCATCTTCGACTTTCATTTTCGAGTTTCGAAGTGAAGAAACCATTCTGTAGTCTTGCTGTAACGACCCGTATTTTTACGGATCGAAACATCGTAAAAAAGTTGACATTTGGTCGCATGGTTGATAAGTTGTGCAGAGTTAAGTCTTCGGTCGTATGGTGGTTAGGTCGCAGTAGGCGACCTAAGAAGTGGAGCGACTTAAGAGGTTGGAACGACCTAAGCAATTAGGTCGTATGATAGATAAGTCGTAGGTTGAGGCTTAGGTCGTAGACGACTTAAGGAAATAGGCGACTCATAGAAACTGGCGACCTAAGGTAGTGGACGACTTATGGGGTAGACGACCTAAGGAGTTTAGGATAGGTCGTATGGGAGATAGGTCGTGTGATAGCCTAGGTTGTGGGATAGGTTAGGTCGAGTGGACGACCTAAGTATGGGAGCGACCTATAGAATTAGACAACCTAAGGATTTCCGACCTAAGAGTTAGCGACCTAGGAGATAGGCAGGTTAGCAACCTAAGGAAGTTAGGTCGGCAACGACCTAAGGAGCTGGTGGTAGCAGTGAGCGACCTATAGGAATTAGCGACCTAAGGGTTAGCTGGTTAGCATAGTTAGGTCGTTAGACGACCTAAGGTGTTAGGTCGCGTGAGTGTTAGGTCGTGTATGTGTTAGGTCGCAGGAGCGTTAGGTCGCGAAGAGGCGGTCTGTTTAGGTCGCAGATTTGTTAGGTCGGAGCTGTTGCTAGGTCACGTCTTAGTTAAGTCGTAGGTCGTAACTCTGTTGAGTTGTTAGGTCGCGAGGAAGTGTGTCTGCGTTAGGTCGCTGGGTTTTGGCTGAGTGTTAGGTCGTGAGCGACCTAGGAGTTGTTAAGTCGCGAGCGACTTAGGAGTTAAGCCGCTAAGTCGTAAGTCGTAGACAGGTGGGTCTGGTAGGTCGTGAGTGCGCATGGGCTTAGGTCGTAGGTCGTGGGATCTCTTTAGGTCGTGGACGACCTAATTCCGAGTAACGACTTAAGGAGGATTTCAGCTATAAATACTCGTCCATTTCTTCATTTTTTGGGATCCGGATTTCGAAGCGATGAAGTGCTGCCATTTTGAGAGCTCGACTTCTACACTTCTTCACTTCTTTTCTCCACTCTAATCTAGTGATTCCTTCCATCCATATCGAAGATCAAATCGAAGATTGAAGAGCTTAGATTGAAGATCTTCATCCATCGAAGAGAGATTTCATCATTTGAAGCGGATTTGTGATAGATCAAGTTAGATCCTTCGCTGTCCAGATCTGAAGTGTGTTGCTTTTGGGTTGTTTAGGTGATTTGGTGAGTGGTGATTATCTCTCACACGGATCCAAAGGAGTATATCGGATCGTTAGCTTGATGTTGTGTTAAAGTAGTGATTTCCATGCATTTTTGTAAACCTAAGTATAGATCCATATAGATCCATTGTTTATGATGATTTGACAACCATTTTACTACATGTTAACCTATGCAAGTTCATTCATCAAGGTTGTAGAGACATTACTCATGATTTCATGCTTGTTAGACTTTTGACTCTTTATTTACGAAATTGCCATTATTGTTTTAATTGTCTATTTAGATCATATTTGAATGCTTGATTACTTGGATTAATGTTTGAATTGATTGATTGCTATGAATTAGATGATTGATGATTTGATTTAGACAAGTTGGTCGAAGATGATTCAAAAGCTAAGAGAAAGGCTCTTGAATTGGAAAAGCTGCTCGTGGCATATGTAGCGGATGATGAAGCTCTTATGCATAGATTCGATGATGATGATGTTGAGATGAAGCTTTGCGAGGATGTGATGAAGCGAGGCATGTTATGAGATAGTCTTAGTCTAATCCAGACGGGATCATTCCAAGTATGTTGATGACTCGGTGATATGGTTCGAGTTGAGGATAATGGTTGGCTCGAGAGGCGCTTGAGCTAGTATGAAAATAGTCGTCGAGGAGGATGACTAGAAGGCTGGGATCTCATCGTTGTTGAAGGTTCTAGCATGCTCAAAGCAAGAGTACGTTGGGCAGATTCGATAGTCCCTGAAGGGTACTGATTGGTAGTCAAGTACTCTGGGCAGATTCGATAGTCCTAGGCACGGGTCACGACGACGTGCGGGAGTAATGTCTAGAACCGGGGTTTCCATTAGCCCTTGACGGACGGCTGAAAGAATGTGCCGGTCATTCAATTAACGGTGGTATCGAAGCAATGATAACAGTGATAGCCAGAGTCATGGATGTTTGGTTGTATCATCACTCGGTCTCAAGAGCGGTATTTTCTGGGTGCTTATCTGATCTTGGTTTAGGCCTTGGGGGTTTGTACTTGGAAAGCATCGCCCTTGACTCGAGTGATAATTGCTTTACTTTAAATTGTATGCTCTGCTATGTTTGCTTCTACTTAGTGTGTGTCTGGGGCTATCACTGTAGAAAGAGGTGGAGTGGGAGGGTTGTATTCCTATTCCTTTTCCTTTATGCTCTCTTGGTATGTTGTTAGTTAATTTACCGCTCACTAAGACTGTTGTCTGACTCAAGGCTTTATGTTTTAATTCTTATTGCCTTGGGCTGTTCGTCCATTTTGGGACGGGCAGACTAGGTAGCAGGTGACAGGTGCTGTTCTTGCTTTCCACGATGCTGATGACGAAGACGAGCTGGAGGATTGCATATTATTTCTTACTATATGTACTGGATGTTCCGCTGTTTGTATATTCTCTGAGTGATATGTAGTGAGGCTTGTTGTATTGACTACTCAGATGTTTGTATTCAACTATTATGAAGTTTTATTGATGAGATTCAATTCTGTGAAGCTTCACTATGTATATATTCTATTGTATTTTGTCCATGCGCTGTGAGTAATACGATAGATTCTGTTGTTTTTAATTTACCCTGACAATCGTCCATGGCTGCTTGGCACACTTTCTCTAGGTCCAGTGCAGGGGTCATGGGCGGTCGTCACATTTGGTATCAGAGCATTGGTTAATCGATTTTACCCAACGCTCGCTGACGTAACTACGTATGAGAGACGTAATTGTATTTTGATGGATGATTACTATATATAAAATAGTAGCTTAGTAGAGTTTGATTCCTTTATGCAGTTGTTTCTCTAGATGTGCTAATCATTCCTTTTTATAGATATTGAGAATGAGTCGAAGAGGGAGACCAGCTGCTAGGGAAGGCCGTGCTACTGAGGGGGCTGCTGATTATGCTGCTATGTTCGAAGCTATGATGACTTCGATCATGAGAAGGATGCCAGCTCCGGGGCCATCGGTGGATGTTGGAGTTCAAGTTCAAACTCCAAAACCGGTGGATTTTGCTAAGCTGTGTAAGGACTACACTGCTCTTGGGGGAAAGGTTTTCTTGGGAACAGAATCAACCATTGAAGTTCAGAGGTGGATAGATGCTTGTAGAAGGATCTTTGGTGACTTGGGGATTGAGGATGCAACTAAGAGGAAGTTAGCATCAAGACAGCTTCAAGGAAGAACTTCTGATTAGTGGAATTCTATCACTATTGATACTCCGGAGGAAGAGATTACTTGGGTGCAATTCCAAGCCAGATTTGAAGCTAAGTTCATTTCTACAGCTCAGAAGTCTGTTCTGTTCAAGAAGTTTGTGGAGCTCAAGCAAGGTGGAAGACCAGTTCTTGAGTGTGTTTCTGAGTTTGAAGCTTTATCCAAGTATGCCCGGTCGTATATTGAATCTTCGTATCAGAAGAATGAGAAGTTTGTGACAGGCTTGGACAGTTATCTTGGGAGGCAGTTGGTGGATCATTTGGACGATTCATTTGAGAAGCTCATGAAGAAAGCTCTCAGGCATGAGAATCTGTTTCCTCAGGAAGGATCTGTTGTTGCTGTAACCAGGGAAGAGTCTAAACCCCAGCAGGGTGGAAACAAGAAGAGGAAGCAACAGCAGCAAAAGGGTAAGGATGGCCAGAAGAAGCCGAAAGGCGAGGTGACCTGCTACAATTGTCAGCAGAAGGGCCATTTCTCTAGGGATTGCAAGAATCCGAAGGTGCCGATGAAGTGTCACAACTGTGAAAAGCCGGGGCATATCAGGAAGAATTGTCCAAAACCGAGGAGGGACAAGCAGATTGTGCAAGCTTATGCTTTGGGGGCTGTTCCATCGTCTTCGAAAGCTCCTACCGCTGAAGAGAAAGGAAAGAGTGTAGTGGTTCAAGGTACTCTTTCCATATGTGGTGTTTCAGTTAGAGTTCTGTTTGACATTGGGGCGTCGCATTCGTTTGTTTGTAGTGAACTTGTGGGCCGGTTGGGTTTAGAACAGGATATTGTTGATAGGCCATTGGTTGTGACTAATCCAGTTGGGGGTTCGTCTTGTTTGTGTATGTTATGCCGTGGTCTGATTGTATCGAGTCATGGTTTCTCTTTTGTTTGTAATTGTTTTGTTCTGAACTTTGCGGGGTTCAGAATTATTTTGGGTATGGACTGGCTTAGGAAGTATGCGGCAAAGGTTGATTGTGAAAGGTTGGAAGTGACAGTCGAGAATATGGAGTGGCGAAAGATTGTGATACGATGTAAACATGAAGAAGGCGTCTTCATGAGCTTCATGTATTCGCTGGTTGTTCCACGGGATGGACTGTCATCTGTGCCAATCGCTAATGGATTTGAGGATGTCTTTGACGAGGTCAAAGGGTTACCGCCGCATAGAGAGATCGAGTTTCGTATAGATCTAGTTGAAGGAGCCAGACCTGTTGTGATGCCTCTTAGGCGGATGGCGCCTAGGGAACAGCAGGAGTTGAGGGTGCAGGTTGATGATCTTTTGCAGAAAGGATTCATTCGGCGTAGTGTGTCCGAATGGGGTGCACCAGTTGTGTTCGCAACCAAAGCGGATGGATCGTTGAGGTTGTGCGTGGATTATCGTGAGCTGAATAAGGTAACTAAAAAGAACAAGTATCCATTGCCGAGAATAGATGACTTGTTTGATCAGCTTCACGAAGCTAAGGTGTTTTCTCAGATGGATTTGGCAACGGGATTTCACCAGTTGAGAGTGGCTAAGGATAGTGTGCCGAAGACTGCTTTTAGGACACCATCCGGTTTCTTTGAGTGGCTGGTAATGCCATTTGGATTGACTAACGCGCCAGCATATTTTGTGGATCTTATGAATAGAGTGTTCAGAGATCAGTTGAACAAGTTCGTGCTTGTGTTCGTGGATGATATTCTGATTTATTCCAGAACTGAAGAAGAGCACAAGACGCACTTGCGTATTGTTTTGGAAATCTTACGGAAACATCAGCTGAAGGCTAAGTTTTCGAAGTGTCACTTCTGGAAGAGTGAAGTGAGGTTCTTAGGCCATGTTATCTCTGGAAATGGAATAGCGGTTGATCCCGCTAAGGTGGCAGCAATCCAGGATTGGGTTAGACCTAAGAATGCATCTGATGTGAGAAGTTTTCTTGGATTAGCAGGATATTATCGACGGTTTATCAAAGACTTCTCCAAGGTGGCTGCACCATTAACAGGATTGACAAAGAAGAACCAAGTGTTCAGATGGGAAGATAAGTGTGAGCAAGCTTTCAGAATCCTGAAAGAGCGATTGACAAGTGCTCCTGTTTTGACTATTCCAAGTGGGAATGACGAGATGGTGGTTTACACCGACGCATGTGGTACTAGACTTGGAGCAGTGCTGATGTAGAGGGATAAAGTTGTTGCGTATGCAAGTCGACAACTGAAGCCGCATGAGAGGAATTACCCGACTCATGATTTGGAGTTAGCGGCGATTGTTTTTGCTCTGAAGATGTGGAGACATTATCTATTGGGAGTTCGATTCGAGTTGTTTACGGATCATAAGTCGTTGAAGTATCTTTTCTCCCAAAAGGATTTGAATCTTCGGTAGCAACGTTGGCTAGAGTTTTTGGCATAATATTATTTTGGTATAGCTTATACTTCGGGAAAAGGTAATGCAGTGGCAGATGCGTTAAGTCGAAGACATGCAGGATTGGGAGCCATGTTCAGAATGGAAGAATCTCGAGTATTTAGCTGGTTTTGACTTCAGGCCCAGAAGTGGATTGGAACCTGAGATGTTGGCAAACTTATCGATAAGACCCACTCTTGTGGAAAGGATTGGAAAGAGCCAAAAGCGAGATGATAAGCTTGTCAAGATTATCCATGATTTGGAATCTGGAATGGACCCAGAAAAGGATAAAGGGTTCGAGGTCGATCGAGAAGGTTGGCTTCGGAAACAAGGACGACTAGTTGTTCCCGATATAGATGAATTGAGGAGTGAAGTTCTAAAGAAAGTCATCACTCAAAGTTGACAATTCATCCAGGTGGAAATAAGATGTATCGGGATATGAAGAGAACCTATTACTGGGAAGGTATGAAGAAGGATGTTGGAAATTTTATTTCCAAGTGCATGAACTGCCAGTTGGTAAAAGCCGAACAGAAGAAGCCAAGTGGATTGCTTCAACCATTAGAAGTTCCTGCATGGAAATGGGAGCAAATATCGATGGACTTTACCGATGGGTTACCTAGAACCAGAGCGGGAAATGAAGGGATTTGGGTCATCATAGATCGTTGGACTAAGAGTGCAAGATTCATTCCTGTTCGATCGACTAGGACTGCATCAAAGTTGGCTGAGTTGTATGTTAAGTGGATTGTTCGATTCCATGGTATTCCGAAGAGTATAGTGAGCGATCGAGACCCATTGTTCACTAGTGGATTTTGGAAGAGCTTCCAGGAAGTTTTGGGAACCGAGTTGTGTTTGAGTACAGCTTATCACCCCCAAACAGATGGTCAGACTGAGAGAGTCAACCGAGTTTTGGAAGATCTCCTTAGAGCTTGTGTTTTAGATTTCGGAGGATCATGGGAAGATCACCTTCATCTGGTGGAATTTTCATATAACAACAGTTACCAATCGAGCATTGGTATGGCACCGTATGAGGCATTGTATGGAAGAGCGTGTAACTCTCCGACATGTTGGTTAGAGACCGGAGAAAAGTTGATGCTTGGGCCAGAGATGATTCGACAGACTTTGGATTGCATAAAGATCATTCAGCAACGAATGAAGGCAGCCCAAGATCGTCAGAAAAGTTATGCCGATAAGCGTCGTAAGGATCTGGAATTCGACGTAGGTGATATGGTCTTTATGAAGATTTCTCCACTGAAGAATGTTATTCGATTCGGGAAGAAAGAAAAATTGACTCCGAGATTTGTTGGACCATTCCCGATCATCGAGCGAATTGGAAAGCTCGCCTACAGATTGGAGTTACCGGAGAAGATGTCGAGTGTGCACAATGTTTTTCATGTATCCTATCTACGGAAGTATGTGCACGACTCGAATACGGTGGTTTCTGCTGATGGCTGTGAAGATTTTGAAGTTGATCCAGTCGATAAGAGACCTCGTAAGCCACTTCGTGTTGTGGAAACCGACACGAAACAGCTTAGGAGGAAGGTAGTTAAGTTGCTCAAGATACAATGGAGTGATGATGATAACGACTGTATGTGGGAGGTGGAAGAGAGGATGAAGGCAGCTCATCCTGAACTCTTCAAGGTATGGCCCTAAGGTGTCGTGTCATCTCACGATATTGTAACTTGTTCTAGTTTTAGAATTCTGCATGCTAAGCTAGAATTGGATGCATGGTTTGTCGATTGCTATGGATGGTAGGCGTGCAAAATAGTCTTTGATTGCTCTTGTTTGTTTGGAATTTCGAGGGCGAAATTCCTAAGGGGGAGAGAATGTAACGACCCGTATTTTTACGGATCGAAACATCGTAAAACAGTTGACATTTGGTCACATGGTTGATAAGTTGTCAAGAGTTAAGTCTTAGGTCGTATGGTGGTTAGGTCGTAGTAGGCGACCTAAGAAGTGGAGCGACTTAAGAGGTTGGAACGACCTAAGCAATTAGGTCGTATGATAGATAAGTCGTAGGTTGAGGCTTAGGTCGTAGACGACTTAAGGAAATAGGCGACTCATAGAAACTGGCGACCTAAGGTAGTGGACGACTTATGGGGTAGACGACCTAAGGAGTTTAGGATAGGTCGTATGGGAGATAGGTCGTGTGATAGCCTAGGTTGTGGGATAGGTTAGGTCGAGTGGACGACCTAAGTATTGGAGCGACCTATAGAATTAGACGACCTAAGGATTTCCGACCTAAGAGTTAGCGACCTAGGAGATAGGCAGGTTAGCAACCTAAGGAAGTTAGGTCGGCAACGACCTAAGGAGCTGGTGGTAGCAATGAGCGACCTATGGGAATTAGTGACCTAAGGGTTAGCTGGTTAGCGTAGTTAGGTTGTTAGACGACCTAAGGTGTTATGTCGCGTGAGTGTTAGGTCGTGTATGTGTTAGGTCGCAGGAGCGTTAGGTCGCGAAGAGGCGGTCTGTTTAGGTCGCAGATTTGTTAGGTCGGAGCTGTTGCTAGGTCGCGTCTCAGTTAAGTCGTAGGTCGTAACTCTGTTGAGTTGTTAGGTCGCGAGGAAGTGTGTCTGCGTTAGGTCGCTGGGTTTTGGCTGAGTGTTAGGTCGTGAGCGACCTAGGAGTTGTTAAGTCGCGAGCGACTTAGGAGTTAAGCCGCTAAGTCGTAAGTCGTAGACAGGTGGGTCTGGTAGGTCGTGAGTGCGCATGGGCTTAGGTCGTAGGTCGCGGGATCTCTTTAGGTTGTGGACGACCTAATTCCGAGTAACGACTTAAGGAGGATTTCAGCTATAAATACTCGTCCATTTCTTCATTTTTTGGGATCCGGATTTCGAAGCGACGAAGTGCTGCCATTTTGAGAGCTCGACTTCTACACTTCTTCACTTCTTTTCTCCACTCTAATCTAGTGATTCCTTCCATCCATATCGAAGATCAAATCGAAGATTGAAGAGCTTAGATTGAAGATCTTCATCCATCGAAGAGAGATTTCATCGTTTGAAGCGGATTTGTGATAGATCAAGTTAGATTCTTCGCTCTCCAGATCTGAAGTGTGTTGCTTTTGGGTTGTTTAGGTGATTTGGTGAGTGGTGATTATCTCTCACACGGATCCAAAGGAGTATATCGGATCGTTGGCTTGATGTTGTGTTAAAGTAGTGATTTCCATGCATTTTTGTAAACCTAAGTATAGATCCATATAGATCCATTGTTTATGATGATTTGACAACCATTTTACTACATGTTAACCTATGCAAGTTCATTCATCAAGGTTGTAGAGACATTACTCATGATTTCATGCTTGTTAGACTTTTGACTCTTTATTTACGAAATTGCCATTATTGTTATAATTGTCTATTTAGATCATATTTGAATGCTTGATTACTTGGATTAATGTTTGACTTAATTGATTGCTATGAATTAGATGATTGATGATTTGATTTAGACAAGTTGGTCGAAGATGATTCAAAAGCTAAGAGAAAGGCTCTTGAATTGGGAAAGCTGCTCGTGGCATATGTAGCGGATGATGAAGCTCTTATGCATAGATTCGATGATGATGATGTTGAGATGAAGCTTTGCGAGGATGTGATGAAGCGAGGCATGATATGAGATAGTCTTGGTCTAATCCAGACGGGATCATTCCAAGTATGTTGATGACTCGGTGATATGGTTTGAGTTGAGGATAATGGTTGGCTCGAGAGGCGCTTGAGCTAGTATGAAAATAGTCGTCGAGGAGGATGACTAGAAGGCTGGGATCTCATCGTTGTTGAAGGTTCTAGCATGCTCAAAGCAAGAGTACGTTGGGCAGATTCGATAGTCCCTGAAGGGTACTGATTGGTAGTCAAGTACTCTGGGCAGATTCGATAGTCCTAGGCACGGGTCACGATGACGTGCGGGAGTAATGTCTAGAACCGAGGTTTCCATTAGCCCTTGAAGGACGGCTGAAAGAATGTGCCGGTCATTCAATTAACGGTGGTATCGAAGCAATGATAACAGTGATAGCCAGAGTCATGGATGTTTGGTTGTATCATCACTCGGTCTCAAGAGCGGTATTTTCTGGGTGCTTATCTGATCTTGGTTTAGGCCTTGGGGGTTTGTACTTGGAAAGCATCGCCCTTGACTCGAGTGATAATTGCTTTACTTTAAATTGTATGCTCTGCTATGTTTGCTTCTACTTAGTGTGTGTCTGGGGCTATCACTGTAGAAAGAGGTGGAGTGGGAGGGTTGTATTCCTATTCCTTTTCCTTTATGCTCTCTTGGTATGTTGTTAGTTAATTTACCGCTCACTAAGACTGTTGTCTGACTCAAGGCTTTATGTTTTAATTCTTATTGCCTTGGGTTGTTCGTCCATTTTGGGACGGGCAGACTAGGTAGCAGGTGACAGGTGCTGTTCTTGCTTTCCACGATGCTGATGACGAAGACGAGCTGGAGGATTGCATATTATTTCTTACTATATGTACTGGATGTTCCGCTGTTTGTATATTCTCTGAGTGATATGTAGTGAGGCTTGTTGTATTGACTACTCAGATGTTTGTATTCAACCATTATAAAGTTTTATTGATGAGATTCAATTCTGTGAAGCTTCACTATGTATATATTCTATTGTATTTTGTCCAGGCGCTGTGAGTAATACGATAGATTCTGCTGTTTTTAATTTACCCTGACAATCGTCCATGGCTGCCTGGCACACTTTACAGCGCACTTTCTCTAGGTCCAGTGCAGGGGTCATGGGCGGTCGTCACACTTGCTACAGCTTTGTTTTGGGAAATCTAATTGATTTGAATTTCTAAAAGATGATTTGATTTATAATATATATAGATATATGATTTAAAATTTGATTTGACAAATTTTGTGCATACATTTATTTATCTCTAAATGGTTTGAAAAGAATCGGAAATTTTATTCTTAAATTCTATCTTAAATAATAACTTCAAGTATAAAAAGAAAATCAAAATTTTGAATAAATATTCAAGCTTGAAATGATTGAATTAGAATGTGTGTATTGTATATTAATTTTAGAAAGTTTTATTTGTATAATTCTCAATTGCATTCCAATATAACTTACCTTAATTTTAGAAGTTAACAATGTAATTGGATAATATACAATATAAAAAGATTTTTATAAATAAAATTTGAGTGGTTATAATAAATATTATACACTTAAATTTTAGTTATAAAAGGATTAACAGAGATAAATAGACTAAAAGGTTAATTGAATAATTTACAATATAAATGATGTTAAGGGAATTAAAAAATAAATTAAAATAGTTATAATAAATGTAATCTACTTAATATGTGTGATAAGATATATTAAGTAGAATATATTTAATAATAATCTGGAATAAAGAAGAATTAAATTTGTTGAATAAAAGATGATTATTATAAATGATTATACAAATTTATGATTTTAGAAATTGTTAATTTCAAAATAATTGGATAATAAGATAATCAATTTGGAAATAGTTAAGATTGATTTAACTTCAGTAAAAATCAAATGGATTAAATCGATTATTGAATATTAATTAATTTAAATTGAATTTATAATGGTTTAAATCAATGATTCTATTTTGAGTTTCAATTTAGTTTTCTTTCAGGGTGTTTTTATTCTCCTACCTTCTTCCTTTTCGAGGACGAAAATTTTTGAGTGGGGGAGAGTGTAACGACCCGTAAAATTTTCAATAATTAAAATTTTATGTTAATAAGGTTTGTTAAAAAAATTGGGGCTTCTTTATAAAAATAACTTGAATTTATTGCAAAATATCAAGATTCCTTTTATTTCCTTTTAAATTAACTTAGACCTTAATTTGTTGCTTAATATTAAAGAATTTACTAAGTTATAAATTTTAACATAAAAATGCTGTATTAAGTTTAAGACATTATTTACAATGATTTGTATATACATATTTGTGTGCGTTAATTTGACTTAAGATTTATAAGATGGACTTGTATGCAAAGTTATAACTTTTTAATCTTAAACCCTTTTAATCTGGAGATTAGGTTCAAAATTGTTGTCTTTAATTTTAGGCTCATAAATTTGTGAAACATAATTTTAACACATTTATATGTATAAGTCTAGTATATATATATATATATACGTATAGGTATATGTTTTTTTATAATAATACTATGACCAATAAAGATATATATGAAGGAAACATCATCTTTGTACACAATCTAGTATATTGCACTTACATAATTTACTGTAGAATACATTTGGACATAGTTACATTCCATGCCATGAATAAATAGCTTGTTAATGACATTTAATTAATCAATCAATTTGATTAGAGAAAGAATGGAAGGTTTCTCTCTCCATACACATAATTAAACTCTAAAATGCATATTTTGGTTATAAATTTACGTTCATAGGAATCTAAATCTTTTTCCAGTTTTCAAATCAGTTAGTTTAATTGAATAAATTCACAACAACCTTTATTTCACTTTTGTTCTTTAAAATAGATTTTATACCTTTTCAAAATAAAATAATTTATACCGTTACTTGTATACACTTTTGTAATAGATTTTGGGTAAATGATAAATGAATGAATAAAAACCCAGTGTAAATAAAACATATCTTAATAAGTAATAAATTTCAAGATTCATTGTAACAGCCCAAAAATTTTAACAGGCATTTTATTCATTTATTTAAAAACTGTGGCGTTTGAATTCTTAAAAATATAATTTTGTAAATTTTCTTGTAATGATTGTTAATCAATTACCCAAAATTTTATTTATTTAAATTAAACGTTCTGTAATGTTGATTTGAATTAAAAGTGTAACTTTAATAGAAATTTTAAAATTTTTAATTTTATAATTCTAAACTGCCAAATTTTCATCTTGAACTGTATACAATTGTTTCACTTTTGTTTTGGTCAGATTTGTCGTATACCTTTAAAAGTTAGTAATAATTAGTGTGAAACGGAAAATTTAACTTTACATTTCTTTACGTATATTTACATCCGTTTCTTAACTTTATATTAAACAATCAATTGGATGAAGCTAAATTAAATTTTAATAATTATGGTATAATAGCTATTAAATTTTGGTTTAAAGTGATGGGTTATTTTCCTAATTGAAACGTTATCATTTTTAAATTTATTTAATAAGAGAAACAAATAAATTTGTACGTTACTTTGGGCATATGTTCATTTGTTGCTCTTGCCTTTTCTTTGCCTATTTGATTTTTTTTTGCGTTAACAAGGCAAAGTTTCAGCCGTATATTCTCTTTTGAGAATTCAAAATCTTGCCCAAAATCTTGCCTTAAATCTTGCACGTGAAAGATTATTCCATCCTTTTTGCCTTCCATACGTTTCCATCTATTAATATAATTTATTGCCTTAATTTCCTTTGATGGCCTCTACCGTTCAAAACATTAAATTGCCTTCTCTCTATAAATCAGTGAATAGATGTTAATATATACCACATCCAAATTCCCAGACCACAATATTTCACTTTAGCTTCTATCAAAATTTTCGTGAGCATCTCAAAGGTAAAGACAGCATGCTTTCTTTTTCATTTTGTTGTTTTGTTTTGTTGTTTCCCCCACCTCATTTTTTTGCTTTATCATGTTGTTATTCCAACCCATGCTCCAACCCCATTCACCATGACCAACCCAGTCACCACCACAAAACCCACGGCTCCAACTCCTCCAGACCGAACCCCTGCAACCACATCCCCTTGCCGTTCCACTTTCCTCCACCATCAAGCAAACCCCACGCCACCATGAACCCCACGCCACCATGAACCCCATGCCTGACCATAACCATGCTGAGCCTCTGTTTTGAAAAAAAGAAATGACTTTTGTCACCTTGTATTATTTCTACCGAGCCTTGTTTTGAAAAAAATAAAAGTGCTTTTGTCACCTTGTATTTTGAAGTTATAATCTATTCCCTCTGGCCTTTGTTTTAGAAAAAAAGAAATGAACAAAATTTGTTTTGTCACCTTTGTTTTGAAGTTATAGTCTATTTTTAAAAGTGGTCGAGCTTTTGTAAATTTTGAAGTTATATGTCCACCGAGCCCTTGTTTTGAAAAAAAAGAAATGAACAAAAAAATTGCCTTTTTTCACCATTGTATTTTGAAGTCAGACTACAACCCCTCCGAGCCTTTAAAATCTTGAGATGGTGAAATGGTCGTGCTATTTCTTTTTAGTATTCAACTTGTTCTTTTCGTTTTTGTTTGCTTCATTTGAAAAAAATAGTTATTCGTTTGCATTCTTAGATTTGTTTTATTTATTCTTTTTGACTTTAGATTTGAATCTAGTTGGCGCATCCTCTAACAACTGATCGTGCTTTCCGTGTGCTTTTCGATATATAGCGTATTTCCTTTTGAATCGAATCTCCAGCTCCGTAGAGGTGAGTAAATCTCACACGAATATTCATACTTATATGATTGTGAAATGACCGCAACTGAATGTGTAGAAAATAAATAAATAAATAAATAAATAGAAATTGATGTTATAATTACCTGTGATTATTTATATATGATGTTAAACTTGTAAAAATTGCATAACATATCATCTGTTATATTTTGTTCTTATTTCACTGTTATTCTATTCTGTTAAATCACACTGCAAGTTCCCTGTAGAGTAGAATCACTATGGGTTGAAATGATAAATACCCGAACGGACTTTAGAATAAGGGAAGATCGTTATGGGCTGAAATGATAGGCCTGAGCGATTTTCGATTAAATTTTATTTCCTTGGGATTGCGGGTTTGAAATGATAAAACCCGAATTTTTCTTTGTAAACTACGGATTGAAATGATATATTATCCGTATCACTTGACTTAGGCTAGAAAATATTATATAGACCCGTGGTTATTTTCTGTATTTTTCTGGATACCTTTAAATATTTTTAAATATTTGTAATGATATTAAATTGATTTAAATTGAATTTTTAAAATGATTTATTTAGAGTAGAAATGATTTTTCTATGTGATAAATGTAAATAAATGGATAAAATATTGATTTTAAAGTGTAACTTAAATTTGAAATTTGACTAAAAAGAAAAGATGGAAACTTAAGTTAATTAAATTAAAATGAAAATTAAGTTTTAAAATGGTGAAAATGGAGATTTAAGTTTAAGTGTTGAAATGAATTGTTTAAATGAAAATGGGAATTACACACTTGAATTTAATAAGTGAACTTTGTAAATTTTTAGTTTTTATTTGTAAAATTTCTCTTTAGAAAAATCATAAGTTAAAGGATTTAAATGAACATTTTAATGTGAAAATTTATGATTTTTATAAGTTTAAATGATTTAAATGGAAGTTTATTTATGGCTGGAATTGCACTTAAAACCTAGAAATTTGATTAGTACTTCAGAAATGCTACCATTTCTAGAAATGAACCAATTCTGAACTAAGTAGAATCTGCAGCACTTGTTAAGTGCTGTGGTTATATAAATGAACCTAAAGACTAAAATGAACTAAGGCTATGATAGCACTTGGTAAGTGCTGTTGTAGCAGGAACTAAGATTGAACCTGAACCTAACAAAGGGGCTACTGTAGCACTTGTTAAGAGCTGCAGTAGGCTGAAATATGATTTTGTTTAAAACTGAACTGTTACAGCAGTTTATAAATGCTGTCTTTGCTGAATTAAATTGTTTTCAAATATAACTTACCGTGGCACTTTTTAAATGCTGTGAAAGCTGAAATTTTAACGTTTTATGGTTTTTGAGTGAATAAGTGAACTCAGAAAAGGGTAAATTTTTGGGAATTTAATATTTGATTTAAAAGAATAATGACTTTGTTTTTTAAAATGGTTTAAATTTGAAGTATTTTGATATAAATTGTTTTAAATTTATAACCACGGGTTATAATAACGATTGGTTGTTAAAGAGACCGGGATCGGATATGGACATACTCTCTGTCGATACCGAAAACCACTTTGACAACTGTGTACGCGGTGGAGTTTCCAGAATGAAGTAGGATGGTGGTGACGATCCTAAGGTATATACGAGGACCCAACTCCCGTGAGTTGGCATAAGGTGGCTAAAACAGGAGCGATCTCGGACCAGTGAGGTAGCACCTCTTCTCGGACACATTTCTTCGATACCATTCTATTACTTTGTGATTTTTGGTGGCCACCCTTGATTTGGGAGTGTTGTTCGAGGTGGAACGGTAGTGGCTGCTATGCGTATCCATCAGTCCGTGTGCGTAATTGGTATATCTACCCTGGCATTGCCTTGTGTGTCGTGTCACCTACCATATCGAGCCCACTACGATTTTGGTTTTAAAGATCTGACCACGTTAAGGTTCTCCATCCCCTTAACGCTATTTTATATATGATTATACTTTACTGATTAGACATTATTATAATAGCGAATATTACTACATAGTAGATAGTTTAACGGATCCTTAAAGAATGGGCGATCCCAAGCATTCTTTAAGTTACTTGTAACCTTATTACAGTTCACTTGAGTTGGTTTACAATGTATAAGTATGTATGTCCTGACTCGAGTGTTTATGTTTTATTTTACGCTCGGGTCAGCCTGAGTTATTCACAGATTTGGGTTTCCACTCCCTTGGAGATTTGAATCGCTGGAGATTATCTGCTTGTCTTGTCCTATCTACTTCGGTTCCGTTGTCCTACTCAGCTTGTACTTAGTTATTTTATTGAGACTTATGTTGTCCTCTATTTCTTTTGTTATATCTTATGTAACTCTGATATATTTATATAGTAGCTTCATGAACTACTATTTCTTTTACTTCCGCTGCATTATTTTACTCTGTGTCTGTGATCCGTGATTATATTTATTTACTGTTTATTCTGAGATTTTGCCAAATTTTATTTACAACGCGGTATTTTGAGCAATTCAAGTCCGACATGTGCGGATGCGAATGGTTGAAAATATCGGGTCGTTACAGAATTGCATCATAGGTCTTTGACGAGGATCTGGACGTGGTGGCAGGGTTTCAGACGATCGGAGATGGGCGGAGCATGAGCTTTTTGTGACAGCGTTGTTGTTCCAGGTATGGTGAAATGTCGAATTCGGTTTGGTTGGTAATATCGGGTTTCTGGGTGATCTGATCAAGGGAGAGAGTCGTCGACGATGTGTGGGTGGACGTAGCGTTGGTCGAAAGGGAGTCGAGCATCTGTGCACGTGCACATGTATCAGTATTTGTGTCTGAGATGTTGTTTTGTATGAAGGAAGAAGAAGGAGAGGATCGGGAATATACGGTTTTGGCTCGATGTCGATCTCGAGTCATTCGCGTGAGTCATCTAGTGTTGTAAAGGCAGCAGCGGCTCGAGTGATTGTTCGGGAGATCCTAGCTTGTGCTCGGGTTTTCTGATGAAGGTGAATCATGTTAACAAGTTTATTCAAAGCTAAGTAATTAAGCAAGTTTTTAAAGAGATGATGTATATGTTTTCAAAACCAACTATTAATTAAATCTCAAGTAAAGGTAATTATCAAGTTTTTAAACAAATTTCAAATATATAGATTATAAAGTCGAGTGTGTTTTGATTTTAAGTTGTTTGGGGTTCAATAATTATATAAATTCCCAAGTGTTTTAAAGATAAAGGTTGTAATTAAGTAAGTAATTAAAGATAAATGTACTGAACTTTTAAAATCAATAAAAGATCTTGGGAGATTTTGTATATATTAATCTCAAGCATTCATATAATAAGATTTTAATGATAATTAAGTAAGATAAAGGGTTTATCTTAAACTAATTAGGGTCTTAACCAATTAAAGGCTAGTTACTTAATGTAAATTAATTAAAAAGCTAAATAATTAAAGGTTAATAAATTAATACAAGTAATTAAAGATTAATTATTAATTTATTTATAATTAAAGGTTAATTAATTAATAACTAATGGATAGTAAATTAATGTGATTAAATTATGATTAATCAATTAAGGTTAGTTAATCAATGTAATTTATTAAGGTTAATTAATTGATTAATGTAATTAATTAAGTAAGGATAATTGATTAATATAAGTAATTAAGGGAAAGATAATGAAAGTATTTAAAGTTGGTTAATTATTTAATGTTAATTAAGCTAGGATGAGTAATAAATCCAAAAACAATTAATTTAATTGGTTAAATTAAATTAATTGTGATTTTGTGAATAATTTATCTTGCTTGTGGATAATTGAATTGAATTGAATGATTAGATTAATATCTAGTTTGATAACTTGTAATAAATTGTGATATGATACGATGGGTGAACTGTGATATTGTGAGTTATCTTTCGATAATTGATTGGCTGTGTGAATATGATAACCTATATTTAAAATTTATTTGTATCCACTTAAGCAACTGGGATTAAGGATGACATTGAATTGAAGAGACCGGGGTTGGGAATCAGTGAATACCCGAAACCACTTCGATTCTTTATAAACTTGGGTTTGGAAGCAAACAGGCTGGATCGAAATAAGTTAAGTATCATGGATATTTAAAACTGGATAACGATTCTTGGATATTGTTTGAGATAAATGATCAACTTAAATAAGATTAGAACTCGTAGAAAAGTACGAGTTACCCTGGTTTGCAAATAAGTTGTATAGTTTGGTATTTCATACTATGTTGGTTTACTCATGCTGGTTTCCAGCCTGACCCGGGTGTTACTTTGATGTAATGCTCGGGTCAGACCGAGTATTACAGATTTCCATGTAAGGACGTTCTGGAGCTCAGGAAGCGAGCTGGATGGCAGGAACGTATGGAGTGTTTCCGTTATGATATATTGTTGTATATTTGGACATGTTGATTATATATGTCCAGTGTTTGTGTATATGTTGTAACTCTGATGTATTAAAATGTAATTTAACTGATACAGTTTCTTGTATAAATGATATTATATGATATTTTATTTTGATCTGCTGCGAATGTGAGAATCTGTGCTGTGTTCTGTTTCTTCTTCTTTTATCTCTTTCTTCTTATATAACTATCAGGAATTTTCGGGATCGAAAATTCCGGGTCGTTACATGGTGGAGATTCCAGAATGAAGTAGGATGGATTGGTGACGATTCTGTATGGTATTTACGTAGCCCTGACTCCCGTGAGTCAGCTTGATGTGGCTAAAACAGGAGTCACGCTGGGCCAAGTGAGGTCATTCCTTCGATCGAACACATTTCTTCGATACCATTCTATTACTTTGTGATTTGATTGGGTGCACCTTTGATTTGGGAGTGTGTCTCGAGGTGGGCGGTAGTAGCTGCCATGCGTTACCACCAGTCCGGATACGCAAACGGTATATCTACCCTGGCATTGCCTCGCGTTCCTTGTCACATGCCCTATCGCGCCTTCTACGAGTTTGGTTTGTACCATACCTATGGAGTGCCCTCTGATAGCCCTCCAGTTTACGGAGGAATTACGGTATTGTATAAACTATGGGAATATATAAAAATGTGTTAAGGGGGATATGGGTAACGCCTTAACGCTATTTTAATAGTTTACTTTACTATAGACATATTATAATAGCGTATATTACTACATAGTAGATAGTTCCATGGATCCTTAGAGGATGGAAATCCCAAACATCCTTTAAGTTACTTGTATTTCAGTTGACATTTCACTTGAGTTGAATTTATTGATATAAGAATGTTAATCCTGACTCGAGTGTTTCGTGTTTTGCTTTATACTCGGGTTAGACTGAGTGTCACAGCATTTGAGACTCACCTTTGGAGATTGGAGCTTTGTTTGAAGATCTATCTATCCAGCTTTCAATTATTTCAGTTTATTCCAGTCCTTTATGTTCAGACTCGTCAGTTCCATATGTATTTGGGACTACTATGTATTTGATATTTCTACTGTATTTTGTTTTAACTCTAATGTTTATATAGTAGCTTCATGAACTACTATTTATCTATTCAGCTGCTTATTGTTATTTACTCTAGGTCTGTGATTGATTTATTTACTGTATATGCTGAGTTTTGCCAATTATAAATTAACAATTTGTTGTTTTGAGCAATTCAAGTCCGACATGTGCGGATGCGAACGGTTCAACATACCAGTTCGTTACAAGTGGTATCAGAGCTCTGGTTTAGGCAAAGCTTAGCATATGGAGTAAAAATTAATTACAGAATCACCTTCATTAGAGCTTGAATTTCTCCTCTTTGATTAGGATCTTTTTTCAATTTCGGAACTTTCCCTTTTGTTCTGAAATCCATTCTTGTCTCTACCTATTCGTGTTCTTTTTGATACTGGAGCATCCGATAACTCCATTTCTGTTCTGACAACCTTAGTTTGATTTGTAAAGGGGTGAAACTCCTTTATAACAGGCGTCGAGTCACCGGAGATTTCTACATCCTCGATTTAGATGCTATTATTTCTTGCAAAGCCCGAATCGTCTCTTAGTGGACAACTAGGGTAATCCCCTTGTAATCCTGACTCCACCCCTGTTGTCCAACTATTTTCGGATGTTTTGGTGAAGTCACTTTTTCCCCTCTCAAGCGGGAAATTGAATTTCCGCATCGATCTTATTCGTGGAATCTCGGTTGACCCGGTTAAGGTCAACCGCGATTAATATAAGTCTATCCATTTCTCCTTCTGTAATTTAATTATTTTATCTTCCTTTCGAATCTATCTTCGTAGTTAGAATTCTCTTTGATTAGAGTTCCTCCAAATTTGAATCTCTGTCCTTGTTCTAGAATCCATTCTTGGATTATCGTGTGAGGGAGTATATTTGTAATTGATATAAAAATGTTTTATATTTAGTTGTTTGAGTTGTTAAGTTTGAATTTTGGGTTTCGATTGATTCGTCTAGCTAACGCTATCGATAGGAATTCCAAAACACTTGAACATAGCAAACTGACACAATATTGTTTTCGAAATTGGTAAATGAAATAATTTTATGTATGATTATATTTTATATATATAAGTATATTTCTAAAATTATATAGTTAAATAATTTGGTTGTTAGGAATGATAATACTAGATTTATCATTTATTGTTTTGTCAACATTTCTAAACCTTAACTATTGTTGAAATTTAAATTATGGTTTAAAAACCTGATTTGAAAATGTAATGAATTAAAAATTTAAGATTTAAGAATTAAATTTCCGGTGCCTTTCAAAATTTGGTTTCAAAGTTTTGAAATAATATTATTTAAAAGTATTTTTGAATGAAAATTGTTTCCATAAAAATCTTAAAAGAAGTGAGTTGGTACTCTCCTCTTTTGTCACTGAAAAATAATTTCGGTGATGACTGTAGCATCATCGACATTCATTTTCGAGTCTCAAAGTGGGGAGACCACTCAGTAGCTTTGCTACATTTTTGTTTTGGAAATGGATTTGATTTGAAATCCTTTGGGTATGATTTGATGTACAGAATATATAGGTATATGTATATATTTATTTCAAAATGTTGGAAGTGAAACCGGGAAATTTAACTCTTAAATTCTATTTTAAGTGATGGTTTTCAATCATTGAAATTAAGCAAAAATTTTGAACAATTGAAGTTTTAAAATTTGAATGAAATTGAAACAACTTGAAACAGTTGAACTAGGATAAAATTTACTTGTATAATACTCAATTACATTTTAACATATAGGACTTACCTGTAATACTTAAAGAGTTTAATGTTAAGGTGATAATGTAATTGAAGATTTTACAAGAGAAACTTAAGTAATAGAAATGTTCAAACTAAATTATTGCTTAATAAAATATTGTAGATAAAAGGCAAAATTGTATAGTATTCAATTACATTCAGAAAATATTAAAAAAACTTAACTGGGAAAAGTTTGAATGTAGTTGAATAATATATAATATAAAATATATGAAATAAAATGCTCCTAGAATGAATTTTTGATAAGGAAATTTATAAATAAAATTTGGTAGTTATAATAGAAGTTTATACACTTAATTTATGATTATAGGAAATGTTAATTGAGATAAACTGAATAATAATAAGACAATGAATAAATAAATATGAATTTAGGAATAGTTAAGATTTAATTATAAGTGAAATCAACTTAAGTAAAATCAAATAGATTTAGTAAATGAGTTAAATAAAACAAATTTTGTTGTGAAACATTTTGTAATAAATGTTAATCAATTGAATGAAAATATATGGAATTGAAATCAATCAAACGTGAACACAATAAAAATTGAGAAAAAAATGAATTGAAATAAATTAGTTGAATATAAACCAATTTAAAAATAAATGAAATTTATATGGTTTTGAATTTGTTGTGTATCTGATAATATGTATTTCAATCTATCTTTTCTCTATGGTTGTTTCTATTCTCCTATCTTGTTCCTTTTCGAGGACGAAAAGTTTTGAGTAGGGGAGAGTGTAACGACCCAGATATTTTAACGGGTTTTATAACGTAATTAACTGAAATTTTGCTTGAAATTAAACAGCAAAATTTTGAAATGAAAATTTGATATTTGAAATATGTCTAGTTAAACATAGCAAATGCTAAGTTTTATTGAAAAATATGAAAGTTAATTCAGCTGTGTAATTTTCAATTTCAATTTGAAATTATTTAAATTAATGAAAATAAAATGTTTTCAAAATCTGAATATTTTTATATAATAAAAATGTGGAACATTTTCTGAGTGAGACGTCGTATTTCGTTTCGTCAAATTTGGACTTCTCTAGCCCCGTTTATCTTAGTTTCGATGAATTTGCAGTAGTTTAGCAGCACATTATCGACTTTTGGTAGGATGGTCGTATCGCTGATATCTGTGTGCCATCCTGATCGTCTTGTCATGCCGATCTCCACAGTATATTCATTTGTGTGATTCGGTGTCCGGTACGCGGCGAAATCGGCTTAACGATTAGCGGTATCAGTATCCATTTTTGAGTTTCTAGGATATTGTGCCCATTTATTTGTCAAACGGCTGAAAATAAATGGCCACTTGTCATTATTATTCCAGCTATTCAACTTCAGGCTTTTTATTTTCCCAATGGTCAGTAAATTCTGGTTCGTTCCTTTTGCTTTTGGGTCTCTTCCTTTTCGGTTCTGTCATTCTATAAATAAAGAAAAAATAGCGTAGAAGTTGAAATTTTATTCGTCCCTTTAGCCTGTTCATCTTCATTCACGTGCAGCAGGCTCATCATCATCTTCCTCCTATATTGTCTGCTCGTCACCCCTTTAAAAAAAATTATGGATATATAATATTATATTATAAGATTTCTGCTATTTGGTGATTAGCCTGCATTTGCCTGACACCGCCTATTACTCCTACCACCATCTCCTTCCACCGTGATGCCACCCTTGCCTGCCCGTCCATCCAAACACCTCCGCCTGTCACTTTTCCCTTCATGGCCGAACATCACTTTACCCGATACCCACCCCATCTCCGCCTAGCACAACACCCTCCATCCGAAGCCTCAGTCGTAGCCACCCCATGCCCAACCACTTCTGACTTCACTAGTCACCGCTCCTACAGCACATGTCCATCACTCCATTGAGCCCTATCCTACGACTTCCGCCCCGCCTCTTCGCCACTAGCACTGTTGTAACAACCCTGGTTTTGGTGATTACCTGTAAATATTAAATTATAACGGTGGTTATAATTTAATATTGTGAATTAAAAATAAACTAGAGATTTAAATTGTTTATTTTAAATAAACAATGGTTTTTGGAAATAAAATGTGAAATATGTAATAGTTCAACAAGAATAAAATCTCAAGTAAATGCCAAAAGGAAAATCTCATATAACGCCAGTGTAGGCAATTCAAATCTCCAAAATAGAACTTCCAAGAGTTCAAATTCCCAACAGGTAATCGCCACAAATATATATCGAATGGTTCAAAGGACCAATTCCGGAAAGGGGCAATGCATTAGGGAAAATAGTCAAAGAAACCATCTCAAAAGTGTTTTGCTATAAAATTTTGCAGATATAAACTACAACACATGAACTATCAATAGAAGAAAATCCGGCAGCATTTCATTGCCGGAGTTGAGAGAAAATTACATGCAAAGTGACACTCAAACTTAGTTTTTCAAATGCCAAAAATATATGCAAAAATAGCTTCAAAATAGTGTAACAGCCCGATATTTTTAAAACGAAATTTTAGTAAAAATATATAAAACATTTCGAAATATTGATTTAAATATAAAGTGTAGTAATTTGTGTGAAACGAAAAATTTAAACTTTACATTTCGTTACGTATATTTATGTCCGTTCTTAACTTTACATTAGAATCAAATTTTAATTAATGATGATAATAGCTATTTTAAATTTGGTTTAAAGAGATACGTTATATTTTTTAAGAAACCGTTAACATTTTTAAATTTATTTAATAAAAGAAACAAGTAACGGTTGTACGTTACTTTGGGCGTTACACTTTACGTTCGTTGTTCTTTGTCCATTTGATCTTTTCTTGTGTTAATAGTGCTATTTCAGCTGCATAATTTCAGTTTGAAAATTTAAATTAAATCTTGCATTGAATTGTGCGCGTGAGAATTATTCCACTTTCCCCTTTATCTTCCTTACGTTTCGTTCAAACTGAATAATATTGCCTACCGTTCAACTTTATTTACTGCCTTAATTACCTACAGTTCTAAAACTTTTCGTTGCCTTCTTTCTACAAAAAGCAAAACAGCTGTTCATTTTTGTTTCGTTCAAAATTTTCATTTCTCCAAAAAGCATTCTCTGTAGCTTTTTGTTCAAATCTCGTGAGCAGTGCAAAAAGGTAAGCACTTGCCTTCTCCTTTTATTTTATACTTTTGTTTTCCCTGTTTGCTGTTGGCCAATCCCTTACCTTTCTCTTTTTTTTTTGATTAGTATAAAAAAAAGTTGGTGGCCTTTGATTTGTTTGCTGTCTAGCTTACATTCGTTTTTGCTTTTATATTTTTTTTCCAAATCTTGGCTAATCTGAAGCCTACCACCCACCAGGCAAAACCCACTATCCCCACGCCTATTCGCCACCATGCCTCCAACTTCACCATCACGGCAACCCCAGACCCTCACCACTTGTCCCCACGTCTCCAAACCCATGCCAACCATCACCGCCTCCTACCCCAGCCTGCCACCATACCCACGTTCCAATGATAGCCACGTCTCCACCATACGAGACCCAACCCAGCCGAGCCCCTGCCATTCGCCACTTTCCAACTCCTCCACCCAGGCCGTGACCTGCCCAACCCCACCGAGAACCCCCTAAACTCCATGCGGGACCACCTATCTCAGCCACCACCAGACCGTGCCAGCAACCCTAACCCACGTCACCGCATCACCGCCTCCTACCCTGCCCATCACGTCCCAGGCAACCACGAGACCAGCTCCAGGTCGAGACCACCCCATCCCGTGCTCCGCCATGCGAACCACCCGAACCGTGACCAGACAACTCCGTACCCCAGCCACGAACGCCACGTCACTGACCCAGTCACCTGACCAACCCGAGCAACACCAGCCGAGAACCCACCACGTCACCAATCCCAGGACCAAACCCAGCCCCAACCATTCACCAGACCGAGCCTCTGCCTTGTTTTTTTTGTCTATTTCTTTCCACTATTTTGTTTTGAAAAATGAACAAACATATGATCATCCTTTGTTTTTGGTGGTACTTTTGTTTTATCTTGCCTCTGGCTTTGAAAAAAGAGGAATGAGAAAAAGTTGTTTCGTCCTTGTATTTGATAGTATAGTTTCCAGAGTTTTGTTTAAAGTTATAAATCTGTTTTGCCTCTTACATTTGTTTTGAGAAAAAGAATGAAAATTTTGTTTTGTCACTTTGAAAAAATTAAAAGTTATAATCGATATTTCAAAGTGGTCGAACTATTCCATCTGGTATTCAACTTGTTTTTTTTTCTTTTTCGTTTGTCGCTTCATTTGAAAATTTGTTATTCGTGCAATCTTAGACTTTGATTTCTTATTGTGCTTTTGGTTTGAATCTAGTTGGCGCATCCGCTAACAACTGACCGTGCTATTCGCGTGCTTCCGTTAGGCATCGTATTTCTTTTCCGAATCTCCAGCTCCGTAGAGGTGAGTAAATCTCACACGAATATCCATACTTATATGATTGTGAAACGACCGCAACTGAATGTGTAGAAATAAATAAACAAATAAATGATGTTATAACTACCTGTGATTTATTTATAGTTGATGTTAATTGTTGAAACTGCATATCGTATCATCTGTTATATCTGTTCTTATTTTACTGTTATTCTATTCTATTAAATCACACTGCAAGTTCCCTGTAGAATAGAATCACTATGGGTTGAAATGATACATACCCGAACGGACTTTAGAATAAGGGAAGGTCGTTATGGGCTGAAATGATAGGCCTGAACGATTTTCAATTAAATTTTATTTACTTGGGATTGCGGGTTTGAAATGATAAAACCCGGATTTTTCTTTGTAAATTACGGATTGAAATGATATAGTATCCGTATCACTTGACTTAGGCTAGAAAATATTATACAGACCCGTGGTTATTTTTCTATATTTTTGGATACCTTCAAATATTGTAAAAATATTAAATTGATTTAAATCGAATTTTTAAATGATTTATTTAGAATAGAAATGATTTTTCTATGTGAAAAATAAATAAATGGAAAATATTGATTTTTAAAATGGAACTTAAATTTGAAAAGTTTGAAAAAATGGAAGATGGAAATTGAAGTTAATTAAATTGAAATGAAAATTTAATTTTAAATTGATGGAAAAATGGAGTTTAATTTTAAATATTGAAATGAATGTAATAAGCAAATTTGTAAGTTTTGGTTTTAACTTGTAAAATTTCTCTTTTTAATAAATTAGTTAAAGGATCGAAATGAACATTTTTAAATGTATGATTTTATAAGTTCTGAACTAGGTAGAATCTGTAGCACTTGTTAAGTGTTGTGGATTATATAAGTGAACCAAAAGACTAAAATGAACTTAAGCTATGATAGTACTTGGTAAGTGCTGTTGTAGCAGAAACTAAATTGAACCTGAACTAATAAAAGGGCTACTGTAGCACTTGTTAAGGACTGCAGTAGGCTGAAATATGATTTTTGTTTTAAAACTGAATTGTTATAGCAGTTTATAAATGTTGTTTTGTTGAATAAAATTGTTTTCAAATATAACTTACCGTCGCATTTTTTTAAATGCCGTGAAAGCTGAAAATTTTAACGTTATTGTTTTTAAGTGAATAAGTGAACTCCGAAAAGGGTTAGATTTTAGAAATTTAATATTTGATTTTTAAAAGAATAATGTCTTTGTTTTTAAATGATTTAATTCGAAGTATATTTGATAAATTGTTTTAAATCTATAACCACGGGTTATAATAACGATTGGTTGGCAAAGAGACCGGGATCGGATATGGACATACTCTCTGTCGATACCGAAAACCACTTTGACAACCGTGTACGCGGTGGAGATTCCAGAATGAAGTAGGATGGTGGCGACGTCCTTAAGGTATATTACGTGGACCCAACTCCCGTGAGTTGGCATAAGGTGGCTAAAACAGGAGCGATCTCGGACTAGTGAGGTAGCACCTCTTCTCGGACACATTTCTTCGATATTATACTCTTATTTGTGATTTGACTAGATGGCCATCCTCCGATTTGGGAATGTTGTTCGAGGTGGAACGGTAGTGGCTGTTATGCGTATCCATCAGTCCGTGTGCGTAATTGGTATATCTACCCTGGCATTGCCTAGTTGTGCCGTGTCACCTACCATATCGAGCTTTACTACGATTATGATTTTAAGATCCGACCGCGTTAAGGTTCTCCATCCCCTTAATGCTATTTTCCAATATGATTATACTTTACTTATGTAGATACTATTATAATAGCGAATATTACTACATAGTAGATAGTTTAAAGGATCCTTAGAGGATGGGCGGTCCCAAGCATCTTCTAAGTTACTTGTACCTTTACTACAGTTCATTTGAGTTGGTTTACATTGTATAAGTATGTATATCCTGACTCGAGTGTTATGTTTTATTTTACGCTCGGGTCAGCCTGAGTATTCACAGCTTTGGATTCACTTTTCTGGAGCTCAGAATCACTGGAGATTCTGCTTATCTAGTTATCTTCCTATTTCAGTTTCAGTTGTCTTATTTCAGCTTTTGTTTTAGAGACTTGTGTATTTGGGATTTCTATTGTACTTGTTTCAGAACTGTATTGGGCTTCAGACTATGTATTTTGTATTTGATTTTAGACTATGTATTTTTAGTGGCTTCATGAACCACTATGGTTATTTTTAAATTCCGCTGCGAGTTATTCTGATATTTCTGTGTCTGTGATTCTGTGAATGATTTTATTTGCTCCAAATTTTATTACAATCTGTTATTTTGCATTATTCAAGTCTGACATGTGTGGATTATTGTCGATTTGAATGGTCCAAAATAGTGGGTCGTTACATTTGGTATCAGAGCATTGGTTTAGGCAAACTTTAGCCTATGGAGCAAAAACTCATTAGAGATAGGGTAGAAATACCCTAGAATGAGTGAAATCAAACTCAGAATCATTTCCTTGTGAGTGAACGTATTTTCAAAGTATAAAATGATTTTAAATGATTTTTCAAAGATTTTTTTTTTTTGATATAAAGTTTTCTTGTTTTAAGAAGAAATTTTCTAAACTTCCTTCTTTCTGTATCTACCTTGTTAGGAATTTTGTTATTAGGATATTCACCCAAGTGACCTTATCGTATTTTATCTTAACTTATCTTTGTCTTCTCTGTACCTTGTCCTAAATTATTCTGATATTTCCAGGATGAATCGTGGAAATGCTAGAGGTAGGGGTCGTGGTATTGCCCCAGTTTCTCCACCTGTTGCACCCGTTAAGTTTACAGTTCTTTGCAAAGAATTCTCTCAGCTCGGTGGCACTAAGTTCACCGGTTCAGAGAGTATCATCGAAGCCCAGCAATGGCTAAGAAGTTTGGAAAGAATCTTTACTGGTTTAGAGATCACCGATGCCCAGAAGCGTCAGTTAGCAGCATGGCAGCTGCAGGAGTCGGCCCTAGATTGGTGGGAGTCTGTTACGACTCGCACTAACGAAGGTGATCTTTCGTGGGAGCAGTTCAGGTATCCTTTGTGTTAACTTGAATTTTTCCCCATTTCCTTTCTTTTCGAATCTATCTTAAGTTCGATTTGTATCTTCTTTCAGGGAGGCTTTTGTGGCAAAATGGATGCCCGAAGCAGGGAAATCTCAGCTTTACCGTGAATTCATGGACCTCAAGCAGGGTACCATGTCTTTTTCAGAGTATGAACGGAAGTTCAATGAACTTTCCAAATTCGGTCCTGGTCTTATCGACACTCAGCTAAAAAAGAATGAGAAGTTCATTTCTGGAGCTCGCCCAGAGTTCTACGATCGCCTTATTTCACATGTTCATGGCACATTTACTGAGCTCATGGATATGGCTATCCGCTATGAGAACCCTACTTCCAAGGGTCCTGCTGCTTCTGGTACTCATGTCTCACAATCTTCCTCTGCAAATTCCAAGAAGAGAAAGCCCAACTTCCACCAGCAGAAGAAAAATTGGATCAAGCATGCGGGCTTGGGATCATCAGCATCTGCTCCTTCTCAGAGACACCCTATTGATCTTTCCTCCATTACTTGCTTCAAATGTGACCAGAAGGGACACTATGCCAATAGTTGCCCTAATCCGTCCAGTGCTGCTATTCCTCCACCACAGGTTAATAGGAATGATCTTTGTCATGTTTGTCTTCAGCCGGGTCATTTTAGGAAGGACTGTCCTTTATATTAGAAGGGAAAGACATCTGGCGTATTTGCTGTCACATCTGCTTCATCACCTGCTCCTGCACCTGCTCCTGCTCCTAGGGATGGTCAAGGTACTCTTCAAGGCACCTTTACTTTATTTCATCATCCAGTTCGTGTTTTATTTGATACTGGGGCTTCACATAGTTTTATTTCTGATGACCTGTGTAATAAGTTTGAACATCTCCTTTCTCCTGAGTATGCTTCTGTTCCTTTATGTGTTTCTAATCCTATTGGTGGTCCCGCAAATCTTAATAAGATTTGTAAACATGTGAAACTCCTCCACTCCGATCATAGTTTTAGTGGCGATTTCTATATCCTTGGTTTCGATGCTTTTGATTTGCTGCTTGGAAGTGATTGGCTTGATGGACACGATGCCCGTATCTCGTGTAAATCCCGAATTGTTTCTCTTAAGGATGATCGTGGTAATTCTTTAGTTATTCGAGGCCGTATGCCTCATGATTATGCTGGTAGCTTTATCTTTTCTCTTGATGCTTCTATTGAGGATCTGCAGTCGACCCGTGTAGTCAATCACTACCCGGATGTATTTGGTGAAGTTACTGCTTTACCTCCCAGGCGGGAAATTGATTTCCGCATTGATCTCATTCCTGGAGCTCGACCTATAGTTCTTCCTCCTAGAAGAATGGCACCCCGCGAGAAGGTTGAGTTAAGGAAACAAATTGAAGACCTATCTTCCAAGGGTCTGATCAGACCTAGTTTTTCTGAATGGGGAGCTGCGGTGGTTTTCGTCACCAAGTCCGATGGTTCTCTCCGGATGTGTGTTGATTATAGGGAGTTGAACAAACTCACTATGAAAAATAGTTATCCAATGCCTCGCATCAATGACATGTTTGATCAGCTTTATGGTGCTACTATTTTCTCTCAGCTTGATCTTGCCACAGGTTTTCACCAACTCAGAGTTGCTGAGGAAAGTATTCCTAAGACTGCTTTCCGTACTGAAAATGGATTCTTCGAATGGTTAGTCATGCCTTTTGGTTTGACTAATGCTCCCGCTTTCTTTGTTGACTTGATGAATCGTGTATTCCGTGATGTGCTAAATAAATTTGTTCTAGTCTTTGTGGATGATATCCTCATTTTCTCTAAGTCTGAAGAAGAACATGAGTCACATTTGAAATCTGTTCTTGAGACTCTTCGAAATCATCAGTTAAAAGCTAAATTTTCCAAATGCCATTTCTGGAAGGATGAAGTCCGATTTCTCGGGCATATTGTTTCTAGTAATGGAGTTTCAGTTGATCCAGTCAAGATCGCTGCGATCAATGTAAGTCTTTCTTTTCTTCTCTTTCATTGTTTCATTTCAATTTACTCTATCTTTTCTATTATCCCTCTTTTTCCCTATTCTGTGCAGGATTGGGAAACTCCTAAGTCTCCTACTGATATCCGTAGTTTTCTGGGCCTCGCCGGTTATTACCGGAGATTCATTGAGAATTTCGCTCGGATTGCTGCACCTCTCACTGCTTTAACTCGGAAGAATGCTAAGTTTATTTGGAATAGTAAGTGTGAAGCCGCATTCAATGAGTTAAAAGACAAGCTTACTTCCGCACCTGTTCTTACCGTTCCAAATGGAAATGAGGGATTAACGGTATACACTGATGCTTGTCGAGAAGGTTTGGGAGCTGTTCTGATGCAGGATGGTAGAGTGATTGCTTATGCTAGTAGACAGTTGAAGACCCATGAAGTAAATTATGCTGCCCATGACCTAGAGTTGCTTGCAATTGTTTTCGCTTTGAAGCTTTGGAGACATCATCTGTTGGGTACCAAGTTCGAGCTTTTCACAGATCATCAGTCTTTGAGGTATATTTTCTCTCAGAAGGATTTGAATCAGAGACAAGTTAGGTGGTTAGAGTTCCTTGCTTCTTATGACCTCGACATCAACTATACACCGGGAAAGGCTAATGTAGTGGCAGATGCTTTGAGTAGGAAGAAAGCTTTGTTGTGTCAGATTGTTGTTTCTTCACCTCTTGTGGATCGTATTATGGCTAGGCAAGATGAGGATCAGATGCTTAGATTGATTAAAGAGAGTGTTCGAAGCAGAGTTGGAAGTAGTAGTCTTGATGGCAGTGGAGCTCAGATTGATGATAAGGGTGTATTGAGGATCAATAATAGGATTTGTGTCCCGAATGTTGATGGATTGAGACAAGAGTTACTTCGGGAGAATCATCAGTCCAGACTTTCTATTCATCCAGGCGTGACCAAGATGTATCAGGATATGAATAAGTTATATTGGTGGAAAGGTATGAAGCGAGATATTTCCATTTTTGTCAATAGGTGTGCGACTTGTCAGCAAGTCAAGGCGGATCATCAGAAGACCCCTGGTTTATTGCAGCCTCTTGAGATTCCCAATTGGAAGTGGGAACAAGTTTCTATGGATTTCATTGATGGTTTACCGAGGACTAGGAAGGGTAACGAGAGTATCTGGGTTATTGTGGATAGATTGACCAAATCAGCTCATTTCATTCCGGTCAAGTCTACCCGTTCAGCTTCTAGTTTATCTGAGATTTACATGAGGGAGATTGTTCGTCTCCATGGTGTTCCTCTCAGTATCGTTTGTGATCGTGATCCTATCTTTACCAGTAGGTTTTGGAAAGCCTTTCAGGATTCTTTGGGTACTCATCTAAATCTGAGCACTGCTTACCATCCACAGACCGACGGTCAAACGGAAAGGGTGAATCAGATTTTAGAAGATCTTCTTCGTGCTTGTGTGCTTGATTTTGGAGGATCTTAGGAAGATCATCTTCATCTTGTCGAATTCACTTATAACAATAGCTATCAGGCCAGTATTGAGACATCTCCATTTTCTGCTCTTTACGGACGACCTTGTAGATCTCCTTCTTGTTGGATTGAATCCGGTAATCGTTTGGTTCTTGGACCTGAGATGGTTTTGGAAGCTTCAGAGAGAGTTGAAGAGATTAAGAGGAAGATGAGGATTGCTCAAGATAGACAGAAGAAGTACGCTGACCGTCGAAGGCGGAGTTTAGAGTTTGTTGTTGGTGATTTGGTTTTCCTTAAGGTCTCTCCCTTAAGGAATGTTATTCGTTTTGGTCGTAGAGGAAAGCTTTCTCCTAGATTTGTAGGTCCTTTCCGCATTTTGGAAAGAATTGGCTCTCTTGCTTATCGTCTGGATTTACCCGAGAAATTTTCTGGAATACACAACGTCTTTCATGTATCTCATCTTCGTCGCTATCTGCATGATCCATCTCTTATTATTCAGCCTTCTGCTCTTGATAGTTTGGATATCGAGCCAAATCTGACTGTTGAGAGGAAGCCACTTCGTATCGTCGATCGAGGTACGAAGCAGCTAAGAAGAAAATCTGTCAACCTGGTCAAAGTGCAGTGGAGCACTGATGAACGGGATTGCACCTGGGAGACGGAGGAGACCATTCGTGCTTCGAATCCGGAATTGTTTATTTCAGGTACTTTTGCTATTCTGTCTTATCTTTCTTTGTTTTCCTTCTTCGTTCCTTTTCGAGGACGAAAAGTTTTGAGTGGGGGAGAGTGTAACAGCCCGATATTTTTAAAACGAAATTTTAGTAAAAATATATAAAACATTTCGAAATATTGATTTAAATATAAAGTGTAGTAATTTGTGTGAAACGAAAAATTTAAACTTTACATTTCGTTACGTATATTTATGTCCGTTCTTAACTTTACATTAGAATCAAATTTTAATTAATGATGATAATAGCTATTTTAAATTTGGTTTAAAGAGATACGTTATATTTTTTAAGAAACCGTTAACATTTTTAAATTTATTTAATAAAAGAAACAAGTAACGGTTGTACGTTACTTTGGGCGTTACACTTTACGTTCGTTGTTCTTTGTCCATTTGATCTTTTCTTGTGTTAATAGTGCTATTTCAGCTGCATAATTTCAGTTTGAAAATTTAAATTAAATCTTGCATTGAATTGTGCGCGTGAGAATTATTCCACTTTCCCCTTTATCTTCCTTACGTTTCGTTCAAACTGAATAATATTGCCTACCGTTCAACTTTATTTACTGCCTTAATTACCTACAGTTCTAAAACTTTTCGTTGCCTTCTTTCTACAAAAAGCAAAACAACTGTTCATTTTTGTTTCGTTCAAAATTTTCATTTCTCCAAAAAACATTCTCTGTAGCTTTTTGTTCAAATCTCGTGAGCAGTGCAAAAAGGTAAGCACTTGCCTTCTCCTTTTATTTTATACTTTTGTTTTCCCTGTTTGCTGTTGGCCAATCCCTTACCTTTCTCTTTTTTTTTATTAGTATAAAAAAAAGTTGGTGGCCTTTGATTTGTTTGCTGTCTAGCTTACATTCGTTTTTTCTTTTATATTTTTTTTCCAAATCTTGGCTAATCTGAAGCCTACCACCCACCAGGCAAAACCCACTATCCCCACGCCTATTCGCCACCATGCCTCCAACTTCACCATCACGGCAACCCCAGACCCTCACCACTTGTCCCCACGTCTCCAAACCGATGCCAACCATCACCGCCTCCTACCCCAGCCTGCCACCATACCCACGTTCCAATGACAGCCACGTCTCCACCATACGAGACCCAACCCAGCCGAGCCCCTGCCATTCGCCACTTTCCAGCTCCTCCACCCAGGCCGTGACCTGCCCAACCCCACCGAGAACCCCCTAAACTCCATGCGGGACCACCTATCTCAGCCACCACCAGACCGTGCCAGCAACCCTAACCCACGTCACCGCATCACCGCCTCCTACCCTGCCCATCACGTCCCAGGCAACCACGAGACCAGCTCCAGGTCGAGACCACCCCATCCCGTGCTCCGCCATGCGAACCACCCGAACCGTGACCAGACAACTCCGTACCCCAGCCACGAACGCCACGTCACTGACCCAGTCACCTGACCAACCCGAGCAACACCAGCCGAGAACCCACCACGTCACCAATCCCACGACCAAACCCAGCCCCAACCATTCACCAGACCGAGCCTCTGCCTTGTTTTTTTTGTCTATTTCTTTCCACTATTTTGTTTTGAAAAATGAACAAACATATGATCGTCCTTTGTTTTTGGTAGTACTTTTGTTTTATCTTGCCTTTGGCTTTGAAAAAAGAGGAATGAGAAAAAGTTGTTTCGTCCTTGTATTTGATAGTATAGTTTCTAGAGTTTTGTTTAAAGTTATAAATCTGTTTTGCCTCTTACATTTGTTTTGAGAAAAAGAATGAAAATTTTGTTTTGTCACTTTGAAAAAATTAAAAGTTATAATCGATATTTCAAAGTGGTCGAACTATTCCATCTGGTATTCAACTTGTTTTAATTTTCCTTTTCGTTTGTCGCTTCATTTGAAAATTTGTTATTCGTGCAATCTTAGACTTTGATTTCTTATTGTGCTTTTGGTTTGAATCTAGTTGGCGCATCCGCTAACAACTGATCGTGCTATTCGCGTGCTTCTGTTAGGCATCGTATTTCTTTTCCGAATCTCCAACTCCGTAGAGGTGAGTAAATCTCACACGAATATCCATACTTATATGATTGTGAAACGACCGCAACTGAATGTGTAGAAATAAATAAACAAATAAATGATGTTATAACTACCTGTGATTTATTTATAGTTGATGTTAATTGTTGAAACTGCATATCGTATCATCTGTTATATCTGTTCTTATTTTACTGTTATTCTATTCTGTTAAATCACACTGCAAGTTCCCTGTAGAATAGAATCACTATGGGTTGAAATGATACATACCCGAACGGACTTTAGAATAAGGGAAGGTCGTTATGGGCTGAAATGATAGGCCTGAACGATTTTCAATTAAATTTTATTTACTTGGGATTGCGGGTTTGAAATGATAAAACCCGGATTTTTCTTTATAAATTACAGATTGAAATGATATAGTATCTGTATCACTTGACTTAGGCTAGAAAATATTATACAGACCCGTGGTTATTTTTCTATATTTTTGGATACCTTCAAATATTGTAAAAATATTAAATTGATTTAAATCGAATTTTTAAATGATTTATTTAGAATAGAAATGATTTTTCTATGTGAAAAATAAATAAAGGGAAAATATTGATTTTTAAAATGGAACTTAGATTTGAAAAGTTTGAAAAAATGGAAGATGGAAATTGAAGTTAATTAAATTGAAATGAAAATTTAATTTTAAATTGATGGAAAAATGGAGTTTAATTTTAAATATTGAAATGAATGTAATAAGCAAATTTGTAAGTTTTGGTTTTAACTTGTAAAATTTCTCTTTTTAATAAATTAGTTAAAGGATCGAAATGAACATTTTTAAATGTATGATTTTATAAGTTTTGAACTAGGTAGAATCTGTAGCACTTGTTAAGTGTTGTGGATTATATAAGTGAACCAAAAGACTAAAATGAACTTAAGCTATGATAGTACTTGGTAAGTGCTGTTGTAGCAGAAACTAAATTGAACCTGAACTAATAAAAGGGCTACTGTAGCACTTGTTAAGGACTGCACTAGGCTGAAATATGATTTTTGTTTTAAAACTGAATTGTTATAGCAGTTTATAAATGTTGTTTTGTTGAATAAAATTGTTTTCAAATATAACTTACCGTCGCATTTTTTTAAATGCCGTGAAAGCTGAAAATTTTAATGTTATTGTTTTTAAGTGAATAAGTGAACTCCGAAAAGGGTTAGATTTTAGAAATTTAATATTTGATTTTTAAAAGAATAATGTCTTTGTTTTTAAATGATTTAATTCGAAGTATTTTTGATAAATTGTTTTAAATCTATAACCACGGGTTATAATAACGATTGGTTGGCAAAGAGACCGGGATCGGATATGGACATACTCTCTGTCGATACCGAAAACCACTTTGACAACCGTGTACGCGGTGGAGATTCCAGAATGAAGTAGGATGGTGGCGACGTCCTTAAGGTATATTACGTGGACCCAACTCCCGTGAGTTGGAATAAGGTGGCTAAAACAGGAGCGATCTCAGACCAGTGAGGTAGCACCTCTTCTCGGACACATTTCTTCGATATTATACTCTTATTTGTGATTTGACTAGATGGCCATCCTCCGATTTGGGAATGTTGTTCGAGGTGGAACGGTAGTGGCTGCTATGCGTATCCATCAGTCCGTGTGCGTAATTGGTATATCTACCCTGGCATTGCCTAGTTGTGCCGTGTCACCTACCATATCGAGCTTTACTACGATTATGATTTTAAGATCCGACCGCGTTAAGGTTATCCATCCCCTTAACGCTATTTTCCGATATGATTATACTTTACTTATGTAGACACTATTATAATAGCGAATATTACTACATAGTAGATAGTTTAACGGATCCTTAGAGGATGGGCGGTCCCAAGCATCTTCTAAGTTACTTGTACCTTTACTACAGTTCATTTGAGTTGGTTTACATTGTATAAGTATGTATATCCTGACTCGAGTGTTATGTTTTATTTTACGCTCGGGGTCAGCCTGAGTATTCACAGCTTTGGATTCACTTTTCTGGAGCTCGGAATCACTGGAGATTCTGCTTATCTAGTTATCTTCCTATTTCAGTTTCAGTTGTCTTATTTCAGCTTTTGTTTTAGAGACTTGTGTATTTGGGATTTCTATTGTACTTGTTTCAGAACTGTATTGGGCTTCAGACTATGTATTTTGTATTTGATTTTAGACTATGTATTTTTAGTGGCTTCATGAACCACTATGGTTATTTTTAAATTCCGCTGCGAGTTATTCTGATATTTCTGTGTCTGTGATTCTGTGAATGATTTTATTTGCTCCAAATTTTATTACAATCTGTTATTTTGCATTATTCAAGTCTGACATGTGTGGATTATTGTCGATTTGAATGGTCCAAAATAGTGGGTCGTTACAAATATTATTTTTTGTTGATGTTTTTGTTTCTGAAAAACTGAGTTTGAGTGTCACTTTGCATGTAATTTTCTCTCAACTCCGGCAATGAAATGCTGCTGGATTTTCTTCTGTTGATAGTTCATGTGTTGTAGTTTATATCTGCAAAATTTTATAGCAGAACACTTTTGAGATGGTTTCTTTGACTATTTTCCCTAATGTATCGCCCCTTTCCGGAATTGGTCCTTTGAACCATTCGATATATATTTGTGGCGATTACCTTTTGGGAATTTGAAATCTTGGAAGTTCTATTTTCGAGATTTGAATTGCCTACACTGGCGTTATATGAGATTTGCCTTTTGGCATTTACTTGAGATTTTATTCTTGTTGAACTGTTACAACTGCCGACTTGTGTTTTCCCTCCTCCACGTCTTTTGCCTTCCACCTTCTTCGAACTGCAAATCCGCCTCTTCACCAACCTGAACAGCCGGAGCTACTCTCCTCTTCTCTTGTATACAGGCGAAGGTATACATTTTTACATGTTCAGTATATATATGTTGTTTTTTTTACATTGGTTTTGAAAATATATATAGAAGATGAAGGCATATATCATATACGTTTACTGCATATAGGCTTACAGTATATTATATTATAAAAAGTATAATATATATGATATTGTAAAAAGGTAATATACTATTGATTAAATACTGATTTTAAATTGTTATATATAAATATATGTGTGAGTTATACCGTGTTTTTATACCATGTTTAAATTGTTATATATTAAATAATGTTCACCTATGTGCTGCAGCTGAAGTTACACCGTGTTTTATATAACACGTGTATATATACGTATATATATTGACATATTGGGTTTATATACATATTTGTTGAAGTATGAATTTCCTGTAGAGTTAGTACATATAACAATATATATATTGGTATACATAAAAAATATTAGTTTCAAGAAAAGATTTTTTGTACTGTAAATCTAATATAATATATATATTTTAAATATATGTGTTAAATTTAATAATGATCTTGAAATATATATAGATTTTGGATTTTGATATATATATATATATATGTTTAAATTTAATATTGATTTTCAAATATGTATATACATTACAAATTTTTTTTTACGTGTTTAAAATTTTTAAACTTTAAAATATGTAGTTATATATATTTGTTTCATCGATCGCTTATCCATCTTGACTTATTTTCTGTGATAACCCGGATTTTTGGACATCAGATAATTGGATAATTATCTGATTTGACTAATGGAAAATACTGATTTATAGTTTGAACAAATAAATCCGATGATAAATATTTATACTTGGATAAATATTTATTTGATAATCTCATAATATAATTATTTAGGATGGGCAAACTTATTTATTTTCAAACAAATTAAATATGTGTTTGTTTAAATATATATATATATGAGTTGATTTTAAATTAAATTAGAATTTGAATTGGAAATTCAAAGAATAAATATCTTAAATTAAATTGGATATAAAATATATATGTATATGATTTTATTAATATATAATTTGTTTCATATTTTTTTCTTTAAAAATTCATATTAATATAAATTAAGGAAAGTAATTACTAGATAGAAAAATTAATATAAAAGTTTTATAAAGAAAACATTTAAAATATAAATAAAGTATATATATAATTAGTATATTTGTATAACTATTTATAAGTGTATAATTGTAATTTTTTTTAACATCTACTTTTAAAAATTTAAATAGATAAATATAAGAGAAGTATAAATATTAAAACACTTAAGACATTTATAAAACAAAACCAAATTGGAATTATTATAAAATATATATAAACATATATATGCATGAAATTACAAATGTAAGATATGTATATATACTAAATAACAAATGTAAGCCTAAGATTTTATGTAATTACATGTGTAAGATAATGTTATCATGCAATTTAACAAGTGTCCCTTTCTTTTCAATTTCTCTTTATTTTTAAATTTAATAAACTAGACTGTATATTATTTTTACTTTACTCTCTCTATTTTTCTTTCTACTCTCCTTTTCAAAACAAGGAAACCAAACCTGTACACATTTTATAAACCAGAGAAAATAGCTTGTAAACAACATCAAAATCTTGCAAATTCTTTAACCTGATGCAAGCTAAAATCCAACATGATCAAATAGCAGTTCAATAATCAAAAGAAAACAGTGTGGATCCAAATTCATCTCAAATTAAATGAAGAACCAGATAAATTCAAGCTTCCGGATTTCAAAGTTCCAGGTCTTCTCTGTCTTTGAGTTGAATGTGAGTAAACAAATCTATTTAAAAGTTTTAAATCTGTCTTAAACATAGATGCATGCTGAAATTCCTTAAAATGAATTATGATAAGTGATTGCATGATTGTTTAAATATGATTGCATGTATATATGTATGATGTTATTTGTGTGCATGTCTGGGTACAAAAATGCTTGCTCTGTTCTAAGTTTTACAAGCTTTAAACAAGTTCAAATTTCAATTCCTCTTTCCCTAATCCTTTTTAGACTTTAATGTATAGACAAAATGTGTTTAAATTGATAAGATCTTAATTTTTAAAATATTTTTAAGTATAATTAGTTTGAGTTTTCTGGAATATTGGAAAATACAGCGAAACTCAATGCACGTTGAAAATTCGACTTCCCTGATTTCTTGATTCACTTATATAACCTGATTCGTTTTCGAAAACTATGATTTTTAAAAGTAGAATCATGATTTTTAAGATTGTAAATAGAGAGAGCTTGCGAGTTGAACGGAAAAGAGGATTTTGGCATTTTCTGGTGGTTGGAGCAAGGGGGAATCTCGAGATCGTTGCTGAAGCATGCTTGTAGGTCAAGGATCATGGGAAAAATGGTCGTTGACTTTCTAGTTCGTCGTGGAGGAGGATCGGTGGCGAAGTAGGGTTTAATAACCGGTTTGGGTCATGGTTGATTTAGAGGCTAATGCGGCGACGGCGTCGCATCGAGTTCGTCCAGAGGTGGTGGAATCGAAGCGTTGTATCGTGACGAGGCTCGAGGTCGATCGGCAAGGATTCTGGTGATCGAGATTGGCGGTATGAGGAGGTTGTTTGCGATCGGTTCGTTCCAAGTTGGGTTTGCTTGTACTCATTTGCGATTTCGTGTTCGATTCTTGGATTTGGTGGTCGGAATCGAAGGGGGAGGTCGTAGTTGACTTGATGGCGATGGCAGTGGTGATCGGAGCAGTGCCGATCGTTTGTGCACGTGCACGTGCATCTGTGTGTCAGTGTTTGGAGAAGGAAGGATGTCTCGGGAAGGGGCTCGGGGTAGCAGCGTTGTGTCTCGAGTATGACTTCGGGTAGTTGTGCGTGAATGTTATCATGTTAGCTTGTTATGAAGTTTTAAACAAAACAAGGTCTTAAAAAAATAAAAGAAGTAAATTTTCTCGGGTGTGACTCGGGTTGGGTACCAGGTTGAACTCGAGTGATATTATGATAGTTTTAAAAATTTAAATAAATCAAGTTTTATCTATTTCTTAAAATCAATATTCTTTGTATAATAAATGTTTTAATATTTGGTTTTAAGAAAAGTGGTATGATTTATTTAACTTAAATTATTAAGTTAATTTTTAAGTTTATTTTAAACTTAAACTTAATATGAAATTAAGTAGTTAATTATAAGGGTAAAATGTTTTTATTTATTTATATGTTAATGATAATTTTCCAAGAATTATTAAATAAATTTAATAACGATAATTAAGAAATTAATTAGGATAAATGGTTTATCTTTAATTAATTAAGGTCTTAAGTAATTATAAAGTATAATTAATTTATGTAATTAATTAGAAGATTAATTACTTAATGTAATGATTAATTAATTAACATAATTAGAATTAGTTTATGAAAGTAATTAAAATTACTTAAAAGATAATTACTTAAAGTAGGTAATTAATGGATAGTTAATTAATGTGATTAATTAAAGGTTAATTAATTAATGTAAATTTATTAAGGATAATTAATTAAAGGATAATTATTTAATGATTAAAGGTAGATTGACTTATTAAGTAAAATCGATTAATTAATAATTAAAAGTTAATTAATTTATTATTAAAGGTTAATTAATAAATGATTAAAGGATATTAATTAAATTGGTTTGTAAATAATTAGTATTAATTAACCAGGATTAGTAATCCATTCATAAGAAATTAATCTGGTTTAAATTAATTATAATCAAGGGATCAGTTGATCTTACTTATGGATGATTGAATTGTGTTGAATGCTTTGAATTGATCGATATCTCTGATGTGTGATGCTCTGTGATATGAATGGGTTAAACTGTGATAATGTAGATTACATATCTGAGTTGAATTGTTGTATGATATCCTGGATTTAAATTGTATTGTTTAAAATTTAACAACTTGGATTAGAGATGACATTGAATTCGAAGAGACCGGGGTTGGGTATCAGTAAATGCCCGAAACCACTTCGATTTGTAATTTACAATAATTCTTTATAGATTTGATATGTGAAATCAAATAGGCTGGATTGGAATAAATGATATAAACTTGGTCATTTAATCTGAGTAATAATGCTTAGATATGATTGTAAGATGTGTATTTGACTATGGCAAGTTAAGAACTCGTAATAAGGTACGAGTTACCCCAGGTTTAAATAAGTTGTATGCTTTAGTATTCCATGTTAGATGGGTTTACTCACGCTGTTTCCAGCCTGACTCGGGTGTTACTTTGTGGTAATGCTCGGGTCAGACCGAGTATTACAGATTTTTCAGGTGAGGACGTTCTGGAGCTCAGGTGACGAGCTGGATGGAAGGAACATATGATGTATTCCGCTGTGTAATTGAGAGTTGTTGTGATATTAGTCTGAGACAGGCTGATATAACTGTTCAGTCGTGTGTATATGGTTGTAACTCTAATGTATTGTATGTAATTAACAAATACAGTTTTCTTTGTATAACTGATATTATTATTTGATATTGTATTTTGATCCGTTGCGAATGTGAGAATCTGTGTCTTGTTCTGTTTCTTTCTTCTATCTCTTTTCTTTTTCTTCTAACTATCTGGAATTTTCGGGTTCGAAATTTCCGGCTCGTTACATTTTCTCAATATCGAATTTGTCACAACAATTCCTAGCTTGTCATTGTCCCGCTAGTTCGTGTTTGTATTCGTGTGCGTGTCCAGGCCATCTTCTTGTTTCTCTAACCTCGAAAGGTGAGCAATCACTCACGATTAACATTCTTATATTTAGTAATTTGATTTCACTTGAAACGACAATTGAAATATGCGGTTAAATTTGAATTGTTAGTTATTTAATTTTGATATGACATTATCTGCAATTGTTCACTTGTGATATATGACACCATAACATGTTGTATATATTTTATTCAATTTATCACTAATGATATATGCCTGTTATTGATATGATATATTATTATCATATTTGTTCTCACTCTGCAAGTTCCATGTTAGTTTAGAAATCCCTATGGGTTGAAATGATACTTACCCAAATGATATTCTAGAATAGGGGAAAATCGTTATGGGTTGAAATGATAAACCCAAGCGATTTTCATTGATTTTGAAATTTGGGGATTGCAGGTTGAAATGATATATACCCGTAAATAATTAAATGGCGGATTGAAATGATAAATATCTGTATCACTTGACCATAGGATAGAAAATTTTATACGGACACCGTTGGTCTATATTTTGAAAATGTTTTCCAAAGTTTGAAAGGAAATATATGGGTTTTAATAAATTTTAGTTTATATAATATATAAATGCTATTTTATATATGTATAAAAAATTTGATTCTAAAATAATATATTTTGGAAATTTTAATTTATAAGTTAGTTTTGGAAAAATAAATTTTAAGATTTTCTTATAATTTTATTTCTTTAAAAAAATATAAAAAATAAGATTTAACACAAATACATTTAATAATAAGATTTAATTTAATAAAATTTAATTTAATTGGTTTATAATATGTTTAAGTATTTATTTAAATTTATGTTAATATTTTAAAAATAGATTTTATAACTTTAATAATAAAGGTTGGGAAGATAAATTAATGTTTACTTGGAATTTAAATTGGTTAATAATTCAATTTAAATAAGAATTTATTTGAACTTATTGATTTTGAGATTTGAAAAAAAAAGATTTATTACCAGATTTGATAAAAGTGATTAAATGAATATTCTCAATTTTAAATAAAATTAAGATTGAATATTTAATATTGATTTAAATGTATAAATTAGGATTTTAATAAATTGTTATTAAAATGATTAAGTGAATACTTTCCAATTTGAATAAAATTAAAGTTAAATGTTGAAATATAGATGAAATTTATATTGTAAATGTTTGAATATTTAAACTTGAACCTTTGAACTTTAAATTGAAATGGTTAAACTGGAATTGATTTAAGTTGAACTTTTGGAATTTAAGCTGATTTGAATCGATTTGTGAGATTGGAGGAAACTATTTTATTATATAAAGTATTTTTAATATATATATATATACACTATTTTAATATATGTATTATTTTAATTTATAAACTATTTTAATTTATAACTATTTTAATATATATACTACTTTCAATATCTAAACTGTTTAAGTCGAAAGTGTTATGATTTCCAAAGTGTTATGATTTCAAAAGTGTTATGATTTCAAAATGTTATGATTTCAAAAGTGTTATGATTTCCTAAGTGTTATGATTTCAAAGTATTATGATTTCAAAATGTCATGATTTCAAAAGTGTTATAATTTTGAAAGTGTTACGATTCTGGAGATGAATATTATTTAAAGTGAACAATGATATCGAATTGATATGGTTTTTGAAACGAATATGATATTTTGATATGAAGTATGAACTATTTGAAAAGAAATGACCACTGTGTGAAAATAAGCGTTTGGTTGTTAAAGAAACCGGGATCGGATATTGTCATACTCTCTGCCAATACCTGAAAACCACTTTAACAACTGTGTACGTGGTGGAGATTCCAGAATGAAGTAGGATGGTTCGGTGACGATTCTGTATGGTATTTACGTAGCCCTGAATCCCGTGAGTCAACTTGATGTGGCTAAAACAGGAGCCACGCCGGGCCAAGTGAGGTCATTCCTCCGATCTGACACATTTCTTTGATACCATTCTATTACTTTGTGATTTGATTGGGTGCACCTTTGATTTGGGAGTCTGTCTCGTGATGGGCGGTAGTAGCTGCTATGCGTTACCACCAGTTTAGATAGGCAAACGGTATATCTACCCTGGCATTGCCTCGCGTGCCTTGTCACATGCCCTATCGCTCCTTCTACGAGTTTGGTTTGTACCATACCTATGGAGTGCCCTCAGATAGCCCTCCAGTTTACGGAGGAATTACGATGCTGTATATACTATGGGAATATATAAAAATGTGTTAAGGGGGATATGGGTAACGCCTTAACGCTATTTTAATAGTTTACTTTACTATAGACATATTATAATAGCGTATATTACTACATAGTAGATAGTTCCACGGATCCTTAGAGGATGGAAATCCCAAGCATCCTTTAAGTTACTTGTATTTCAGTTGACATTTCACTTGAGTTGAATTTATTGATATAAGAATGTTAATCCTAACTCGAGTGTTTCGTGTTTTTCTTTATACTCGGTTCAAACTGAGTGTCATAGCATTTGAGACTCATCTTTGGAGATTGGAGCTTTATTTGAAGATCTATCTATCCAGCTTTCCGTTATTTCAGTTTATTCCAGTCATTTATGTTCAGACTCGTTGGTTCCTTATGTATTTGAGACTACTCTATATTTGAGATTTCTGCTATATTTTTTTCAACTCTAATGTTTATATAGTAGCTTCATGAACTACTATTTATCTATTCTGCTGTTTATTGTTATGTACTCTGTGTCTGTGATTCTGTGATTGATTTATTTACTGTATATGCTGAGTTTTGCCAATTATAAATTAACAATTTGTTGTTTTGAGCAATTCAAGTCCGACATGTGCAGATGCGAATGGTTCAACATACCAGGTCGTTATAATTATGTTATGTATATTATTACTTGAGATATCGTTTAATTTCTCACCATTGAATATAGACATAGTCTGACCCGTTTATTATTTATATAATACTTAGATCAGTCCAAGACATTTCAAATTCATGGACGATGTGACCAGATTGGCTTATTAAGCTTAGTTGGAGGGTAGAATATTAGTTGTATAGTATATTGTATATTTGGACTCGTGTATGTATATTATGTTAGATTAGATGTATTAGATTTACCTTGTATAATCATTTGAGATTTAGTGGAAATTTGACTTTTTTATCCTACCCAAACTTATGTGATGTATTATATTTTTATCTCTGCATTGATGACTCCGTGTTCTCTGTAATTTATTTTATACTATGTATTATTTTATCCTCGGGTACCACACGTGTTTATTGCATTATACCGAGGCTGTTTACGTCGAGGTGAGTAATTTTTATATTATGAGATGTATTCAGTGTTGGTCCAAGGGAATATTCACATGTGCTTCACCCACATCGCCTCAATCTCCATGTTACTTGACAATATTATTCAGTAATACTATTGGGTAATATGGGTATAGAGGTGGAGTGTTACAGTTATACACTTGAGTGTGTAAACTCAAATGACACATAGGATTAGACAGGGGACTTGTGAAAGAGAGTTGGAGTGTAACGGAGCGAATAGGTCGCGACGTGAACACTTCGAAAGATTTGATTTTTATGGAGGGGTCCAACAGGATTCCTCGCAATCGTTGATTTTAATTTCATTTTATATTTTTTATATTAAATATATTCATGTAAAACTTGGTAGCTTGGTTATGTGATGTGTAAACTTGATATGTTCAAATTTGAATATTGAAGTAGTAGTACCTAAATTTGTACTATGGTAATTGGCTAAGTCTTTTTTTCGAAAAACTTTTGGAAAAGATATTTTGTTATGATTTGATTTTTCCTTTGTGCAAACACTTGGTTTTGGAAAGAACTAATTTTGAGAATGAGTTTTAAAGTGATTCCAAATTTTTATAACAATTTACAAAAGGTTATCTTTTTCTATTTTGGTTTGGAAAGCATTTGGAAACTGTTTTAAAAACTAAGCTATTTTCTTTTATACTTTTGGTCATATCTTGTCTAGAAATATTTTAAAGGTGGTTTGAGATTTAAATACATGTTCTAAAAAGGATTTATTTGGATATTAAAGTTTAAATTTTTATAAAGAAAATGTCTTTACATTTTAAAGTCAAAGTTATCTTTTAAAGAAAACAATATTTGGAAAGGATGTTTTTAATGAAGGTTTAAACTATGTTTCAAAAGTGTTTAAAAGATGTTTTTAAAATGGAAGAGGGCATGGATTTCAACTCCCTTGTTGTAATAAATGTTTTCTGTAAATGTGAGAAATAAGGACTTTAACATTTGTTGTTACATTAAATGTTTTTTTCCAAAAGATGAAAAGAGAGTTTGGTTATAATACTTTGTATAAAATAGTATACGGAATTTATGAAGTCTTATACTTGATATTAAGCTTTGAGGTAGGAAAACTTCTACCTATCTTGAAAGATAAGAATGTTGCTGAGTCAAGGTTTGAGAGTTAATAATACCACAACTTGAATAGCTTCATTGTTAACCAAAGGATAGTTTAATTTTGAAATTGAAGATTGATGTTAAGTATATGAAGTATTATTTCTGTATACGAATTTGGTTACTTATGGACATTAAGTAGTCCTATTCTTAGCACTAAAGGCCGATGAGTAGATTAATCCTTTATTTGCGAGATCTAGAATCGAAGTGTTTGCACTAAGGTAAGGCTAGGAGCAATCAATGCCCTAACTTACCTAGCTTCGTTTCTGGACGAGGGATGGAGTATGTCAAAATATCGAAAACATGATAAGTATATGAGATTTGATTTCTATAAATTATCTTTAATTTATGATGGTATGAAAAGCATTCTTTTCATACTTAACACCAAATTCCGAGATAGAGAAACTCGTCTCTGTCTGTGATAGTTTAAGAATGTATGTTGAGACAAGGAAAGTACGCTAACTTGTCTAACTACATTGTTAATTGAGTGATAGTACAAGTTTGAGATTGGAAAGAGGTAGTAAGTATATTTGGTCTAATTTCCATATGATCCATTTACTTACACTAAAAGGGAAAAGTGGTTTTGGGTTTATAGTAAACAGTGTTTTGAATGACATTTGTTTTTGGCCCTTTTAGATATGATTTTGGAAAAGGAGAAATCTTCCTTAAGATTTGTGAATATACTTATACCATTGATATAAGTATATGGAAACGTTTTCTATGTATTGAAAGTGAAATGATTTGTGAATATACTATACCATTGAGGTAAGTATATGAATACTTTTTCAAGGATTGAAAAGGGTAGAAATGTTTGTGTATATCTTTTGTAAAGGTATCATAATACAAATAATTGAAAAGTGGTTTCAACTAATGAAAGGTTAATTAAAGAGGCTTAGTTGTTGCTTATGTGCTTAATCATGCTTAGTTTCCATATGCAATTAAATCTTTAATTAGAGTGTTTGCTTATTTGATAGTTATATAACCAACTATCAAATCTTGGCCATTTTTGAAACTATCGATCGTTGGTTCGGAGAGGTCGGGATCGGATAAGCATGAGTTATTCGAAAACCACTTCGAATCGACATTAGCGTTCGAATTAGGGACATCTTGAACATGATAGAAATCGAAGACGGAGTTTTCTGAAGTGCAAGGGCTACTTACTACAAATCTTGAGGTTGATTCCAAAAAGGATATAGTAAAAGTAGTACATTCGATTTGTTCATACCCTGAATAGCTTGTATGGATGAATGCTGACATTGCGTTGTTGCTTGGACGACACTGTTAGCATTCCAAGTGGGATTTGCTAAAAAGGTAAAATACAGCCTCAAGCCTTGTACCCGGTAATGACTAAAACATGAGAAATGCAGCAGGGCTATGTGGTTCGTACCATTAGGGTACGGTCATCACCCAATCTAAATCGGTATTTATGGATTTATGTATGCCAGGGGCCTAGTATGGTTGTGTGCAACAGCCGGGTGATGACATATTCGATACTATTGAGGAAGGGGTAGGTCAGCTCCGTGTTGGCAGTGGGTCCATGTAAGACCCTCGGTACATATTTATAGAGGTATATTATGATGACGGTACCCCAATAGCCTTTTCATTGATGGAATCATTTCTCCAATACGTGCCTTACAGACTTAGTTGTGCCTAATTACTGGAATGTGAGATGCAAGCATTTTAGCTATGCTATATATTTATTTTTACCCTAGACAATATTAAAATATCACTGGATTTTCTAATAAAATGGTTTGGTTATCGTAAGGTTAAAACCCATTTGTGTTTATATATGGTGTGGTCTTACGAGATACCTTTATTTTTGAAAGGTTTTATAACATTAAATAATCCAAATGATTTGAGTTTCTCACGTTGGTTTACCAGATTGATCCGGATGTTATTTTCTTATGTACTCGGGTCAAACCTGAGTATATTTCCATATTTAGCAATGGACTTTTGGAGCTTCTTGAGACGAGCTGGATGCCTCCAAGACCTGATGTATTTTATTTTCACTGTATTTCTTATTTTGTATTTATCAACATTTGTAAGGAAAGGGTGTTATAACTTTCCAGGCTGATGATAGGTTAGTTTACTCTGATTGTTGTATGTATATTAATGTTTTCTATTTGTAAAGATCATTTTGATATTATATATTACTGGACATGATGTGAGATATTGTTCTGCCTTTTCTTTCATCCCAACAATCAGTCTTTTTGGCACTCGGATGCTCGGCACGTGAATATTATGGATGTATTAGTATCGACTTTTTAGGGTCAAAAAAGTGGGTCGTCAAAGATTATACTTTTCGGTGGCTGCAAATTAAATTTTAATAATAATTTACTATTATTTAATATTATTTAAATCAATATACTAATTCAATAAATCATATAAATTAAAATATGTTTAAAAAAATTGATTTTAAATTTTATAAAATTTTGTTATCATCATATAAACACTTGGCCAAAAAATCCAAATTTAAAAATCAATTTTTATGTTTTTAAAAAATTAATTTAATAAACGACCAAAACCAATTAATTAATTAGAAATATTATTTTGAGTGAGAAAATTCTAGAAAAAATTTCATAACTTTAAAATATCATGCTTTATTTTCTAAAAATTTAAATTTTGAATAATATAACATGAAAATATTTTTATTATTATTTTATTACATTTCAAATAATTAATATATATATTAATGTAATAAAGTATAATAATTTTTTTTCTGCTGTGCGTTCGATCAGGAAAGGTTTTAATATATATATATATGTATGTATGTATGTATGTATACACACATAGATATATATTAAATACATAATTTATATACATACATATATAAATATATAATTATATATACATATTTAAATATTATAAATATATTTCTATGTATATATATATATATATATTTAAATATAATAATAATAATTTTGTTACTGTAATTCATACATATAAATGTATATGTGTAAAATGATTTTAGAAAAAATCTCTATATATTATGCATATACATATTGTAACGACCCATGAAATTTAATTGGTTTTAATAACGTATTTAACTGAATTTTGTGAAATTTAAATAATTGAATTTTGAAATAAAATTTTTATATTTGGATTACGTATAATTAAATGTAGCAAATAGTAAATTTTCATCATAAATTATGAAAGTAAATTTTATTGTGTAATTTTATCCCAATTTATATCAGTTAAATTTGATGATAATAAAATGTTTTCCACACCTAAATATTTTTACATGGAAAATTTGTAAATCATCTTCTGAGTGAGACGTCATCTTTCGTTTCGTCAAATTTGGACAACTATTGCTCCGTCGATCTTATTTTCGGCAAAATAGTAGCATTTCTGGTACCGATTATCGGCTTTTGATCGGATGATCGTACCACTGATATCTGTACATCGTTTTGATCATCTCGTCGTATCGATCTCTGCGGTATATTCATTTCTTTTTTTTGAGTTTCGGTACGTGGTGAAATATATGAAACGATTCATCGTATCGGTACGTTTGAACCTTTGAATTACTTGTGTCCATTCATTAGCTACCGTATGAATCAAATAGCCGTTGCTTTTAGTTTTCCAAAATTTAAGGGATGACAATTATTATCCCAACGTTCACCTTATTGTCAAATCTTTGCTATTCCTATTCCTCCATTCGTTTTCCTTTAATAAAATATTCATAGAGGAAGGTATAAAGTAATATACCAACAGACTATATTTTTCAGATCTGCAAAGAAATGCCATCTTCTTCCACTGGCCGCCTATTGCCTTCCCCACTCTTTCTCTTTTCCTTCTCTTTCCAAACCTCCTCAACAAAAAAAGAAACCCATCAACTTTCGAACCAGGTCCACCCTTGACAGCCTCCATGCAAGGCAATCCACTTCCCCTCTCTCTTCTCGTTTTCAAGGTCAAGGTCGGCCTCCCTCCTCTGGCAGCATGCCACACGAACTCACCCCGCTCTGCCATGTCCATGGCCGAACAGATCAACCACCTGCTAATAGTCATAGCCTCCATCATATATATTGGTAATATATTTTATTATGTAAATGTTTGTTTATATAGAAATACTTTATGATCGAATATATGTATACTTAGTAATAAAGCTTGTTGTAGGTACATAAGTTTTAAAATAACAGTCATACTTAGCATGTTCATTTATATATATGTATAGCTTTGATGGTTATATGCTAGAGTATATGGATTTTACACGGATGAGTTATTTTGGTTTACCACCTATTTATTATATATAACTTATATATAGTTTTGTAAAATAATTATATTATCTTCAAATTTATTTTTCTTTTCTTTTCTTTGCTGCCTTTATGACTTTGGCTTTTGTTTATTTACCTATATAATAGTAGTTATTAGTTGAAGTACTGTATCTTGATTTTTTTTTTTAGAAAAATAAATAAATAAAAAATTTGGTTTAAATGTAGTAAGTAGTATATATTGTCTATATATAGTAGCCTATGAGTTTGTCTCCTTTGTTTGATGAGGTTTGTAGTCTATTTGAAGTATGGGAACTATAAGACTTGAGACATGAAAGGCTATATAGGTTGTTTTACGTTGTAATTATATATATTTATGGTTGTTTCAATATTTTTAAAGTTATTGTACTATATTTTATTATATTTTCAACAATTTACAATTTACAGAAATTATATTTAAATGTAAGTAATATATAAATTTTCTATGATAGTTTTACGGTATAAGTTATATAAATATTTTATAATTTCAACAGTATATTCTTTCAAAGGTTTATTTCATGTCAGTTTTAAAGTTTTTTCACTGACTGATATACATTTGATTTTATATTAAGGGATATGTGTTATTGATTTCAAGTATAGTCATATGTATAGTCATATAAGATTTGTAGATGAAATGTCATATAGCATATATATGTGGTTATATTAATGTAGTCGATCTGCACACCTATGTATATATATTAATCGAGGTATGCATATTTTGTTGCATATTTTATAAACTGCGTCTGCATATGTTGACTAGTTGTATAATGTTATGATGTCTTTCCAGTGAATAAAAAATAGTATATATATATCTGTTGATTTTAATATATGTGTTTTGGTTAAAACAATGATTTGACATATATATACTTAGTTAACATGTGTTTAGATTAATGTGTAAATAAATATAATACATGTATATTTAATTTAAAATATGTTTGAATTTAGAATTTTATTTTTATCTATATATAGTCATATATAGTTGTATATAAGCTCACTTATCCTATTTGTCTTCCTCGATCCAATCCTGATTTGAATTCGTCTATTCCTGTTATCAGCTTTGATCATCGAATCGTGTCCATCTAGGTTTGTTTTGGAATTTGGACCTGGATTTCGTAACTCACTTCTTTGTCTATCTTCCTAGCCTCGAAAGGTGAGCAATCACTCATGATTAACGTTCTTATATTATTAAATTTAATTTCAAATTGAAACGACAATTGAAATATGCTGCTGTAGTTATTTAAATTGTTATATATGCTATTATCTGTAACTGTTCACCTGTGGGATATGACACCATACCCTGTTGTTTATATTATATTGTTATTGATGATATATGCATGTGGTTGTATTTTATATTATCTGTTATCACTCTGCAAGTTCCCTGTTAGTATAGAATTAACTATGGGTTGAAATGATACATACCCGAACGGACTTTAGAATAAGAGAAAATCGTTATGGGTTGAAATGATAAACCCAAGCGATTTTCATTTGAATTGAAATTGGGATTACGGGTTGAAATGATATCTACCCATATATATTTAAATTTCGGATTGAAATGATAAATATCTGTATCACTTAACCATATGATAGATATATATATATACAGACACCGTTGGTCCATATATATAAATACTTTGAAATAAATTCTATGGATTTGGGAAGAAATATATGGTTTTCATAAATGTTGATTCTTAAATTATTATATATAAATGGTAATGGTATATAAATAGATTTAATAATAATATATAATTTAATTAAGATTGATTTAATACATATATTATGGTTAAGTATTTAAATTTATGTTTCAAAATAGATTTTAGTAATAATTTGAATAAGTTAAGGTTGGGAAGATAATTTATTTAATTAAGCCGATTTGAAACTTATTGAAATTGAGATTTAAGATATGATTTATAACTTGGGTTTGATTTAAGTAATTTAATAAATATTTCTTTTTTAAATAAATTTAAGGAAATATTTAGTAAAAATGTAATTTAAGCTAGTTAAATGATATTGAATTTATTAAGTGAATATTCCCTGATTAAATAATAAATGAAGTTAAATCAAGAGCTATATGAAACTGTTAAATTTAACTTTGAAATTGTTGAATATTAAAGCTTTGAAATATATTGGAATTTAAATGGTTTATTTTGTGATTCAGATCTGCATTTGAAATCAATATAATTTGAATTTGTTATTTAGAAACTAAATTGAATTAAAATGGAAAAATTTAGATTGAATTAAATTGGAATTTGGAATTTGAGTTGATTTGAATCGATTTGTGAGACTTGAGGAAATTATAAATAGTTTACTTTATAAATTATTTAGGAAAATAGATATATTTGAAATGAAATGATATTATGGTTTGAAGTATAAATTAAATTGAATGACCACGGTGTTAGAGTGTATACTTCTACATTTTAGATAGTTCCACGGATCCATAGAGAATGGTTATCCCAAACATCCTTTAAGTTACTTGTATTTCAGTTGATATTTCACTTGAGTTGGATTTATTGATATAAGAATGTTAATCCTGACTCGAGTGTTTTGTGTTTTGCTTTACACTCGGGTCAGACCGAGTGATACAGCATTTGAGACTCACCTTTGGAGTTTGGAGCTTCGCTTGGAGATCCAACTATTGATTCAGCTTACAGATATTGAGTTGATTCCAGTGTTGTATTCAGATTTGATTATCGTATCGAGACTCCCGTGATTCGAGACTTTTGTTGTATTTTGTTTGCTCTATTATATATAAATGGTAGCTTCATGAACTATTATTCTCTTGTTTCCGCTGCATTCTGTTATATACTCTGTATCTGTGATTCTGTGATTATTTTATTTATTGTACATGCTGAGTTTTGCCAAATTTAAATTAACAATTTATTGTTTTGAATTATTCAAGTCCGACATGTGTGGATTTATTGTCGATTTGAATGGTCCAAAATAACGGGTCGTTACAGTTGGTATCAGAGCATTGGCTCTAGGCAAAACTTAGCATATATAGTAAATTTATTTACAGAATCACTTTCGTTCGAGTTTGAATCTCTTCCGTTTGACTCGATTTCCTTTGAACTTTGGAACGTTTCTTGCGGTTCCAAAATTCATTCTTGTCTCTCCCTATTTGTATTCTTTTGATTCTGGAGTATCGCATAACTCCACTTCGAATGATCTCTATAAGAATAGGATCCCACCAATCTTTGAATGATTTGTGAAGGGGTGAAAACTCCTTCACAATTGGCATTGATTCACCGGAGATTTCTATATCTTTGGTTTAAATGCTGCTATCTCTTGCGATCGAATGTTGATTTTTCTTGGAATTCTGCATCGATCTTGTTCCTGAAGTCACGGTTGACCGGTTTAAGGTCTCCCACGGTTTATATAAGTATATTCATCTTCTATTTTAAATTTAATCTTCTATCGAGCCTATCTTTGAATCAGAATTCTATTTGTTTAGAGTTCCTCTAATTTGAATCTCTTTATTTGTTTTGAAATCCATTGTTGAATCATCCCTTGAAAAAAAATCGGGCTTATTTGTATTTTTAGAAAGGTTTTTATATATCGAAATTATTATTTTGATAAGTATGATTATATTCTATATATAAAAATGAAGTGTTTTCGATAAAGATTATATACCCTTTTTAAATGAGAATTTGAGGTTTAGAAAGGATTTGTTATTTTGAAAAAAAAATTATAAGAAATTTGATTTATCTAAAAATGATTTATAACTGAAGGATTTTAAAATTTGAAATGCGAGAATTGAACTCCAGTATTTTGAAATTGGTTTTAAGATTTTGAAATATATAATAATAATATGATTTGAAACTATTTTATTTCGAATAAGAAATGTTTCAAATGACTTCAAATGAGTCCCAAATGATTTTGAAGAAATTTCAAAGAAGTTTTTAAGAAAATAGAAGTCCAGAACTCACTTATGTCGCCGGAAAATAATTTCGGTGATGAGTGCACGCATCATCGACATTGATTTTCAAGTTTCAGAGTGAGGGATAGGCCACTTCAGTAGCTTTGCTATGCGAGTGATTTTGTGAAACCATTTTTGATTTCAAACTTTGAAGTATGATTTGATTTTCGAAAGATATATGTATATAGATTTGAAATGATTTGAAATGAGCCGGTGTTCAGTCCTTGAGTTTCGGATTTGAAACCTATCTTTTGAAATTGATTGTAACAACCCGCATATCTATCGATTTTATATTTAAATATTTTATTTAAATATTTTATCGTTAGTCGGATGTTAGTCCGAAAAGCTACTTTTTGCATACGGTCAAATTAGGACTTGAGACCACTTCCATTGAGTTCAAAATGATGTTTGCGATATTTTTGAGTGTAAACTTCGATATGTTTGGAGATAGTGAAATTTTCGTCACTTTTTGGCTTAGGACTTTGGTTTGGGCTGAACATACACTAACTCAGCCCAACCCCCTCTTCTCTTCATCACTACATCAAATAACAATCAAGCTTCATCAAAAATGGTGGTGGGAAGTGGAAATTAAAACTCCAAACTTAAATTCTATTGCAAATCCGAGATTCAACATCAAATTCAAGTAGAAGATAGTGGATTCAAGCTTTGGATTGCTTCTCCTTGCTTTCAATCTCCATCTTCATCCATTTTAGTGAAAAGGTGAGATTTTTGATCTCACATCTTGCCTATAGATGTCATTGGGCTGTTGGGAATGATCCCTATTGCATTTGTATGAATATTTGCATTTGGTTTGGATTGGATTGGTGAAAAACTCCAATTTTTAGTGTTTTTGGTGAAAACCTGCACTTAGGTCGTTCTGCCTGGGCTAGGTCGTTTGCTGTTGAAAAGTCACACAGAGCTTAGGTCGTTTTCGACCTTAGTTCGTTCTGGCCATAGGTCGTTCGCTTTTACGTCGCGCCTCTTTTAGGTCGCGCCTCTCGTTAGGTCGCTCGACCCAGTTAGGTTGTAGGTCGCGTGTCACTGTTAGGTCGCTCAGCCTACTTACCTCGCTAGGTCGATAGCTCGGCCGTGCTTAGGTCGCTCACCCAATAGGTCGCGCACTCTTTAGGTCGCGTACCACTTTTAGGTCGCGAGTCTATAGGTCGCGTACACTTTTAGGTCGCGCCTCTTTTAGGTCGCCACTTTTAGGTCGTGCCTATTTTAGGTCGCACCTCTTTTAGGTCGCGCCTCTCGTTAGGTCTCTCGACCCAGTTAGGTCGTAGGTCACGTGTCACCGTTAGGTCGCGAACCTCTTTTAGGTCGCTTGGCCTGCATCTGTTAGGTCGCTGGCCTATAGGTCGCGAGTCTCCTGGCCCCCACCTTTAGGTCGTTAGACCTATTGCATCCCTTAGGTCGCTAGACCTGTCTTCCACTTGGGTCGTAGGTCGCATGACCCATTAGGTCGCATGGCCCCTTAGGTCGTTTGGCTTCATGAGGTCGCTTGTCTTCACTAGGTCGTACCGTTTTGGTCGGAGCGTTGCCCCGCACCCCGCCGGGGGCGCTGCCCCCTGGACCGCTGCGACCTGACCGGGCAGGTCGAACACCATAGCAGGGGCATTGCACCCGCACCCCCACCTAGGGGGTTGCCACCCCCCTGGACCCCCCTCCGTAGGCGATCTTATCTGAAAAACATTCAACAGAACTTCCACTTTGATGCATTTTGAGATGATTTCCTTGGATTTTGTTCACATCTTCGAATGTGAATTTTTGTGATAGATTGTTCCTACAATCATTTTTGTGATTTGTCACTTAAAAAATATGAAGGTTTCAATACTAGTAGTAAATATCAAAACTCTTTTATCAAAGCGATTTCAACTCTATTTTATTACAAAGCTCTTTTTCCTAAACCGTTTTCCAACCTATTAGTATATACAAGCCTTTACTTCACTCGGATGAGAAATCGAATTAAACGACTTAGTAAAACGAGTGGTATGAAACGCTTGTGTTCACTTCGTCGGTTAGCTCTTGGACTTGTTTGATTGAACCCTTTTTGTTACAATTTCCTAGTGAAGATTTACAGCTTGTTCGTAAATATTTAAGTTAAGCAAGTGGTTATGGGACATGAAGCTAAACTCATATATTTACTAGCTTGGTGTGATTGACACTTCCTTATGATCATGACGATCATTCTTGTGATTTAGACTAGCGATTTAGCGATGTCTCTTTGTTTGCGAGGGAAACTAGACCCCGCTTGGGTGATGTTTTTACTCACATATATGGGGCTGCACCCCATGGTCTTCGGGCCGTTCGTGTGTCAAAGGCCTTCAGGCCATCCGTGTGTTCGGAAAATTAAATGGATAGCTTCCATGAGATAGCTTCTCGTCCGTGTGCTCGGACTTCTCCCTTTTAGTGATTTCTGGATTTCGTGTGTTGATTTCTGGATTTAGTGCTTCACCAAATTTTGTGGTTTTCATTGATATGATATCAGTTTTTGTGTATTGGTGAATTTGTGTGACGTTATCTGCTTTTGGGTTTGGATCTTTGAGAAGGTCCTTGTGAAATTGATTAATCTCTTGTTGATTATCATTTACGTACTTATAGTAGTACAACGTTATGGTTATTACATGTTCATGTCATGTCGTTTACTTTATACCATATCATCTGATATTTATAGCTAGACTGATCCATTTATTATTTTCTTATAAATAATACTCGGGTCAGACCGAGATGTTACAGGTGCTTCTGCTTGACTTCTCTTCAGGATTATTCTGACTTTTGGCTAACTACATAGATTAGTAGTTTTTGGATGTACACATTTGAGATATAGACTCTATGTTGTGTACTTATTCTTTTGTATAGCACGTGATGCTATTCTTTTGTATTATCGTGGATCTTTCTGACCACTACTCTGATGTTGTAACGACCCATAAATTTCAACTGTTTTAATAACGTAATTAGTTGAAATTTTGCGAAATTTTAAAACGATAAAATTTCGAAATAAAAATTTAATATTTGGAATACGTCCAGTTAAACATAGCAATCGGTAAATTTTCGTCCGAAAATATGAAAGTTTATTTCGCGCGTAAATTCACTTCAATTTAATCAGTTAAAAAGCGTTGAAAATAAAATGTTTTCGAAACCAAAATATTTTTACATAGAAAAATTCTAAACCATCTTCTGAGCAAAATATCAGTTCGTCATTTTTCCAAATTCGGACATCTATTGCTCCGTCGTTCTTATTTTCTGCAAAATAGCAGCATTCTAGTACCGATATCGATTTTTATCGGATGATCGTACCACTGATATCTGTATACCGTTTTGATCGCCTCGTCGTGTTGGTCTCAACGGTGTATTCATTTGTGTATTTCGAAAATCCGGTACGCGTTGAAATCTGTGAAACGATTTATCGCACCGGTACACATTTTAAACTCTCGGGTTCATTGACCCTTCATCTTCGTAACGTTAAAACAAATAGTCCCTACTAACCTTTCATATCCCTAGATTTTTGTACTTAACTTTTCCAATGCCACCGGTTGCATTCATTTTGGGTTGCATTCATTGTTGCCGGTTGCAATTTAAAAAAATATATAAACGTAAATGGTTGTTTTGTATCTCCAGCCTTCCTCTCTTCCCCTCGTTTCTCTGTTCCTCCCTCCACCAATTCATCGCACGCAAGCAGACCTCCTTTCCTCCATCCTCCCTCCGCCCACACAACCTTCAACTCGTCACCAAGACCTCCGTGCTCCACATGACACGCCCACTCGACCCCGAAGCCACCACCCCTCATGCAAGCAACCCAGACAGCCCTCTCCACTACCCCAGATCCACTCACGGCCTCACACCTCCGCAACCAATCACCACGTCATTCCACCACTTCCCTCGGCCTCCACCCGTCCATGCTCGTGCCTCCTCCCCTCTTCCCTGCCTAGACCGAGATCTTCATTCCTTCCCCCTTCAGCACATCCCTCTCCATCACCGCATGCACATGACACTCGTCCGCCTTCTCTCCTTGACTGCACAACGCAGCACATCCCTCTCCATCGCCAGTCTACAACCGTGCCACCCTTGTCCCCTCTCTTTCACCTCACCTATCTGCCATCACCTTGTAGCCAGTGTCTTCATTCCTCTCCACCACTGCTAGTACGCACGCAAGCCGCTCCCCTTGTCAGTTTATCCATCTCTCAGCACCTTCCAGCAAATAGCCTCCTCCTTCTAATATTTGGTACGTATAGTCTAAATATATTGTATTATATATTAAGACATATTATATATTTATATGTTATAGGTTATATAGATTGTCAAATATGATGCAAACTTGGAAATCTGTTGTGATATATTTATGTTTTATAAACTATAGTTTCTGTTTATATTAGTATGTTGATAGATCTGTCCTTTATAAATTTTTACACGTTTTACCATTTGTGTTCAATTATTTGAAATAGTTTATATAGTTGTTTATATAAATCTGCTATTATATTTACATATCTAACTAAGCTATATATATGGGTGTGTGTGGTCTATACGCATAGGAAGTTTATACTTCTGTTTATACGTCAGTTTCAATCGGTTAGTTTATATAAATACATTTTTGGTGAAGTCTGCAGATTTCTATTTCAAGTACATTTTGGTCTAGGATTTTGATAAAGTATATAAGTTTTCGTATGTTGTATATTGGTTAGTTTCAGGTCTGTTTATATATAAAGTTTATAAATTATACGTATTTTCCTATATACTTTACAATCTGATTCTTTTTTATTCTGTAAGTAGTTATCTACAGTATTATTATAACATATATTATAGTATTTTATATTATAAATAAGGTATTAACTATCTTAAATTTTGCATTGCGGTTATATATATCTGTTACGTAAACTAAGATTGTATGTAGTAAAGAAATTTTATATATTTTATAAAGTATATAACCGGTTTGCATATGAGCTTTTGATTTTGTTTTTTTTAGTTGGTTACGGTCGCATATGTATATTGTTGTTCTAGTTATATTTTGAATTCCCAGATTTGAGCATAGTTATTTTACCTATCAACTCAAATAAACTGTTCATATATGTATATCTCGGTTGCACACATATTTTGGGTCTGCATGCGTATAATATTTGTCAAGTACTAGTTGTAATATAGTATATATATGTTCTATTTCTCTGTTTGTTATATAGGTTGCTATATATTATAGTTATATATCTATTGGTGTAATATGTAAATTTACTTTTCAGTAAGTAAGAAATAGATTGTGTATATCTTAACTCCAAAGTGAACCGTTGAGTTTACCTCTAATTTTAGTTGTTGTTATATTATAAAATTTTATATATATGCTATTAATATGTAAGCGAGTTTATTTAAATAATATGTTTTAAAGAATATATATGTGCATATAGTTTCCAAAGATTTGGGTCACTAGTATATTGTTTTTGAGTATTGTTAAAAAGGGAATAAACAAAGATGTTTAAAATAAGCGTTTTAAATTTAATATGGTTTATGAAAATAGTTATATATATAGTCATGTATAAGTCCATTTATACTATCTATCTTCGCCAATCCAGTTCTGATTCGTTTATAAATTTCCTGTTACCAGCTTCGTCCGTCATGCTTGTTTTTATCGAATCGGGTCTATCCAGTTTTGCTTTGAAATTCGTAGCTCATTTCATTGTCAAATATATCTAGCCTCGAAAGGTGAGCACTCACTCACGATTAACGTTCTTTTATTTATTAAATTTGATTTCAATTGAAACGACAATTGAAATATGCTGCTGTTAGATATTTACACTGTTATTACCTGTATCAGTTCACCTGTGACATCTGACACCATTATCTGTTATATATATGAAATGATAATCCAGTTTGGTTGTTAATTGATTGATTGTTGATGTTTATATTGGACGTTAAATTGTTAATGTTAAAATGATAAACAGTATGAAATTGAACTTGATATAGGAAAATTAAATGTTAAATTTGATTAACTGACATTTGTATAATATGACCCCTTTAACTGTTAAATTTATTGACACGTAGGATTGTTAACTACACCTTGAACCATCAATTGTATGTTGTTTAAACTGATGATGTATGAAATTGTAAATAGATGACAAGTGGAAACCGTAATGTAATAATCTTTAATCTACATGAAATGATAGTGTAGATTCTAGAAATAATTATATTAATTCGTACAAATAACAATGCGAATTAATACGGTTATTTCGAGATTATTTGAATTGATTATTGGATTGTTATTGTTCGTTGTTATTGCTTGTTTATTTACTTTGACACCATCCCAGTTATCACACTGCAAGTTCCCTTTGTTATGCTTTGATTTTTGAATTGAATTGGAATCGGGTTGAAATGATAAATACCCAAATTTAACTTTGACCTAGGATAGAGAATTAAATAAAAAAACCCGATTGGTCAATAATTTGATTTGAAAATAAAACGAAGATTTTATTTGAATAAATAATATGGTTTTGAAATGAAGTTGGAAATTGAATTTTAATGAAATTTAAATGTGAATATTTAATAATCTGAAATGAAATATTTATAAAGAAATTGATGAAAGAATGTTGTTTAATTTGAGAAATTATTGAATTAAGTTGAATGTAAAATTAAATTTGAAATTATTAAACTTTGAAATGATTTAATAATTAAGTTCGAAATTATAATTAAGTTTGAAATTATAATTAAGTTTGAAATTATTAAACTTTGAAATTATTTGTGACGCCCCACCTCAATACCCACGCTAGCCAAGGACACTACGATGTAGTGCTGTCAACTAGCACGGAGAATAAGGCTGTTGAGGAGCGACCATCCATGTAATTGATTATCACACGGTGGCTATAAAATAATCTTCGGAAACAAACATAGAAATAAACATAACACAAAGCAGTCACAGACATCCATATCACAAAGGCGGAAGAAGATATGAATATATAACTAACACATGAAAGTGTACATCAGAGTAGTGGTCAAAAAGTTCCACAATAATACAAAAGAATAGCAACACATGCTATACCAAAAGAATACAACTATGAGTCCATATCTCAAGTGTATACAACAAAAACTACTAAACTAAATAGTCAGCCAAAAGTCAGAGTAGCAAATCCTGGAAGGAAGTCAAGCAGAAGCACCTGTAACATCTCGGTCTGACCCGAGTATTATTTAAGAAAATAATAAACGGATCAGTCTAACTATAAATATCAGATGACATGATATATAATAAAAGACATGGCATAAACATAGAATATCCATACTGACATACTACTATAAGTATGAAAATGATGATCAACAGGAGATCAACCGATGAGAAATGATCAATATCACGAGAATCTTCTCAAAGATCCAAAGAGGGCATCATACCCTAAACTTATACTCATAACAAGTCAATGACATAAAAATCCAGAAATCAAACAAGAAATCCAGAAATCATAAAAAGAGAAAGAGGCCTATCACAAGATGGTCCGAAGACCATGGGGAGCTACCCCATATGTGTGAGTCGGAATCACACTGATTGAGGCCTAGGCTAACCAAAAAGCAAAAAGGTATGTGTGAATGGAATCACACAAGTGGTGTCTAGCCTAACCTCGCAAACAAAAAGATATGTGTGAGTCGGAATCACACTACTGCGGTCTAGACTAACCTTGCGGACAAAGAGATGTGTGTGAGTCGGAATCACACTACTGCGGTCTAGTCTTACCTTGCAAACAAAGAGACATCGCACAATTGCTAGTCTAAATCATAAAATGATCATCATGATCAGCGAGAAGTGTCAATCACACCAAGCTAGTAAATATATGAGTTTAGCTTCATGTCCCATAACCACTTGCTTAACTTAAATATTTACGAACAAGCTGTAAATCTTCACTAGGAAATTGTCACGAAAAGGGATCAATCGAACAAGTCCAAGAGCTAACCGATGAAGTGAACGCAAGCGTTTCATACCACTCGTTTTACTAAGTCGTTTAAGTCGATTTCTCATTCGAGTGAAGTAAAGGCTTATATATATTAGTAGATTGGAAATCGGTTTGAGAAAACGAACTTTTGATATTAAAAATAGTGTTGAAATCGATTTGATGAAAGAGTTTTGATATTTACTACTAGTATTAAAACCTTCATATCTTTAAAGTGACAAGTCATAAAACGATTGTTGGAACAATCTATCACAAAAATTCACATTCGGAGACGTGAATAAAATCCAAGGAAATCAGCTCAAAATGCATCAAAGTGTAAGTTCTGATGAATGCTTTTCAGATATGATTGCCTACGCAGAGTAATACGGGGTTCGACCTAGTGAAGGCAAGCGGTCTCGAGAAGCCAAACAACCTAAGGGAAGAATGCCACGCGACCTAGCAGAAGAACAGGTCGAACGACCTAGGGGAAAAACAGGTCAAACGACCAAGTACTAACTCGCGAACGACTTACGACTTAAGGGAGGCAAGCGACTTACGACTTAAGGGATAAGGTCATACGACCTAAGTGGAGTTAAGGGAGGCGAGCGACTTAAGGTCCAACGACCTACGACCTAGCAAACGAATGTCTTAACGACCTAAGCCTTGAACGACTTAGTGGAACTAACGACTTAACGACCTAAGCCTTGAACGACTTAACGACTTAAGCCTTGAACGACTTAGTGGAACTAACGACTTAACGACCTAAGCCTTGAACGACTTAACGACTTAAGCCTTGAACGACTTAACGACTTAAGCCCAAATACAAGCTACGAGCTAAGGTCTATACGACCTAACGACTTATCTCAGTACGACCTAAGCCAGGGCGAGATAGCAGAAGGCAACGACTTAAGTCTTAACTCAGGGACGACCTAAGATGTTAACTCGTGGACGACTTAAGGGGTTAACTCGTGGACGACTTAAGGGGTTGACACGTGAACGACCTATGGCTTAACTCGTGAACGACTTAGCACAGGCGAACAGAAATACAAAGGCGGTGACTTTTCAACGCGCGCGACTTAAGCCCTTAACTCGCGAACGACTTACGACTTAGGCTTAACTCGTGGACGACTTAGCGATGGCCAGAAACGACTTAAGGCCAGAAAAATCACCAAAACACTGAAAATTGAAGTTTTTCGCCAATCCAATCCAAACCAAATGCAAATGTTGATGCTAGAGTGATAGGGGATCATTCCCAACAGTCCAATGATGATCATAGGCAAGATGTGAGATCAAAAATCTCACCTTTTCCACGAAATTGATGAAGATGAAGATTGAAAGCAAGGAGAAGCAATCCAAAGCTTGAATCCACAATCTTCTACTTGAATTTGATGTTGAATCTCGGATTTGCAATAGAATTTGAGTTGGGAGTTTTAATTTCCACTTCCCACCACCATTTTTGACAAAGCTTGAAGTGTTTTGATAGAGTGAGGAAGATGGTTGGGCTGAACTAAAGGGGTGCAGTCCAAACCAAAGTCAAAGGCGGGAAAAAGTGTCGAAAATTTCACTATCTCCAAACATATCGAAGTTTACACTCAAAAAGATCGCAAACGTCATTTTGAACTCAATGGGAGTGGTCTCGAGTCCTAATTTGACCGTTTGCAAAAAGTAGCTTTTCGGACTAACATCCGACTAACGATAAAATATTTAAATAAAATATTTAAATATAAAATCGATAGATATGCGGGTTGTTACATTATTTAATAATTAAGTTTTGAATTATTTAATAATTAAATAAGATTGAATTATTTAATGATTAAATTGAATTGAAATTCTTTAATAAGAAAATTGAATTTTGGAATAAGTGAATTTTACTTCGTAATAATTGAAATGGAGTTTCTTTATTAATTAAGTTTGGGAAAGTATTTAAGTAAGTAAATAAGTGAAATTGAATTTCTTTAATAAGAAATAAAATGAGATTTATTGAAATTAACTTAAGACTTGAAATTTAAAGAATTTGATTTGATGAATTTAATTTAATTAAATTTGTAAGTTTTGATATAATGAAGTTGAATTTAAATAATGGATTTAATGAATTGGAAGTTTAATAGAAATTGTTTTGAATGATAAATTAATTTAACGATATTGAATGAAATTGATAAATGAATTTAAATTGATTTAAATGTTAAATTAAATTAATTTAAATGTTTTCGAAATGAAACTTATATTCAAACTTGAGTTAATATTTGGATTGTTTAAATAGAAATTGAATTTGAATTATAAGATTTTGAAATGGTAATTTGAAAGTTTTGAAACGTAAATTTTGGAAATTGATTTCGAAAGACAAATGAAATGTTGGTTTACGAATTGAAATTGAAATTGAAATTGATTTGGTTTTGAAATAAATAAACGACCAATCGGTGTAATAATTACGGAAGTTATTAAAGAGACCGGAATTCGGTTATGGATATACTCTCTATCTAAACCGAAAACCACTTTAATAACTATACGCGGAGTGATGATCCAGAATGAAGTGGTTGGAATGATGTACGTGTTGACTGAAGAAAGACAACGATAATGGATAGCCTTGACACTTGTGTCAAATTGGAAATGACTAAAACAAGAGCTGTGCCGGGCCAATGGAGAATTGATACCTCAAGTGGACACACTTCTTCGAACTACTTATTACTTGGTGTCGATTGGTGCACCCTTGATTTTGGGAGTGTTGTTTCACGGTGTTGCGGGCGCTGCGGCGTTGCGTTCTCACCAGTCCGGATCAGGCGAACGGTAGTATCACTACCTTGGGTATTGCCTCATGTGCCTTGTCATACTTGTATTCCATTTATGCGCGACCACTACGATTTTGATTTGTACCTTTAGTATATGGATTGCCCTCTGGTGACTTCCGGTTTTGGGGAAACTACGGTCTTGTATATGCTTTTGGGAATAAAAATGTGTTAAGGGTGGAATGGGCCATGACTTAACGCTATTTTGATATCTTATTATTACTGACAGACATTATCTACTTAGCGTATATTACTACCTAGTAGATAGTTTAACGGATCCTTAAAGGATGGTTATTCCAAACATCCTTTGAGTTACTTGTATTTCAATTGCTATTTCACTTGAGTTGGATTTATTAATATAAGAATGTTAATCCTGACTCGAGTGTTTTGTATTTTGCTTTACGCTCGGGTCAGACTGAGTGGTTCAGCTTTCAAGACTCACCTTTGGAGTTGGAGCTTCGCTTGGAGATCCAGCTATCTATCCAGCTTTCAGATATTCGATGATTCCAGTGATGTATTCTGCTTTGTATCTGATGTATCATATTACTCTTCCATTGTATCTGGTTTAACTCTGATGTATCATATTACTCTTCTGTTGTAAACTCTGATGTATTTTATATATTCATATAGTAGCTTCATGAACTACTATCTCTTTTATTTCCGCTGCACTTATTACTCTGTGTCTGTGATCTATGATTATTCATTTATTTACTGTATATGTTCAGTTTTGCCAAATTTAAATTAACAACGCGGTATTTTGAGCAATTCAACTCCGGCATGAGTGTCTACCTATACACTTATAATGGATGCGAATGGTCCAAAATGGCAGGCCGTTACAGATGTATACTTTAATGTGTTATATATTTATTCATATCTTCTTCCGCCTTTGTGATATGGATGTCTGTGACTGATTTATGTTATGATTATTTCTATGTTTGTTTCCGAAGGTTATATATAGCCACTGTGTGATAGCTTTATGTTTGTATCGGTATGTCGGATTTCCTCTTTAAGAGATATGCATTCTGTTCTGTCTGACATATTGGTGCTCGCACAAAGAAGTTACATGGATGGTCGCTCCTCTGTGCTAATTGACAGCACTAAATCATAGTGTTCTTGGTAAGCGTGGGTATAGAGGTGGGGCGTTACATTGATTTACTGATTTGTTGTTGATTTCCAACTCTTGAATTTGAAAATGATTTCTTCAACTATTTTGAAGGTTCGAGCACTTCCAAATCTAGGTTAACTTTTCAAAGCTATGAAATTTTGAGAAGTATAAAGTATATAAGTTTGGTAGGTATGTTAAAGTATGTAGTAATATGATTTAAATAAGTTGAAACTGTTTTGTTAAGTAAATGAATAAGGCTATTTTGAATTTTTCTAATATGAAAATTTGATTTGAAATGTTTTGAAATTTTTTTTCATGAAATTATATATTTAACAAGTTGGAATAGATACGTAAGTTGTACGTATGCTATTTTATTCGCATAAATAATTTGATCCAAGTTTGAGTACACAAGTTCGAGGTGAATTACACCATTTCGTGTTAGGATTTTTCATTTGATTCTCGATGGCGAATATTTGATATGGATTTTGGGCTTGATTCTAGAATTCTCTATCATAGTATATGGCTATGCAAGGAGACTGATGGTTTCTAGTCGAGAAACCATATCAAAATCCGCATTAGGGAAGTCGAATGGACAATACTAGTTCGAAAGCGAACTTGTGTGATCGAGCGAGAGATCGAATGTGATTTTGCGAAATGATGACGTATGTACATCTTATATTCTAATATCATTGATATACTTGACGCTGAAATTGGAAGTTGTTGGGTTGGATATCTTTGTAGTTTAATTGGAAATTTTCTTTTATGCAAAACTACTATCAATTTAAAACCATTTTTCAAACTATTTTTCTTTTATTTTTCTTAAACAAACTATTCTATTCTATTTGACATACAAATTATTTTATAAACTATTGTATTTACAAAACTATTTTATATACAAAACTATTCTAAATTCAAAACCTTTTATAAAGCAAAGATGTTCAATCCCATATGGCTCTTCATACAGCGTAATTGATTTTGGAAAATTTTGATTCTGATATAAAATGGACCTTGTGTAAATATAAGATGATTTTGAAAACCATTGATTTTGGAAATGAATTATTTGACTTAAATTATATTGATTTTTAAACTTGGATTATTCTCCAAACCTATTATTTTGGAAACTTTGAAACAGAAGATATTTAAATTGAGAAGAAATAATTTGGTGGAATTGTATATGATTTTGAAACTGAACTAATATTGAAACAAATTGAAATTTGAGAACCTTATTTTTACTAAATACCTGATTTGGGAGTTATCGAACTTATATAAAAATTTGGTTTGTATAAGTATGATGTTGATTCGAAAACTATGGATTTGAAAAAGTACTCAACTTGAAAAGTGAAATCTTATATAATTGAAGTCTATATAAGTGTGATTTGATATACTCTTGATTTTGGAAAGGTATTTGATTTGAAAATTTAATCTTATATATAATGGACTTTATATAAGTACGATATTTGAAAGTGATTTGAAAAGGTACTATATAATACATATTTTCGAAGTAAAGATATGGAAAGTGCCTTATGCTTGATATCCGCTTTGTGGCCACATTGTGGATTCATTCTATCGATATTTCTCTGATTTTGGTTTTCCGGATATGATACTCGAGTGTCCATCGAATTCCATGGCATTACCCATGGTCTTACGAACTCGACTGCATAGCGTAATTCGCGAGGCAGTGATTGCTTAAAAGGTACGGATGTTTCCTGGGGGATCCAGGCGTAACCATTGTGTATCTACGATCTATGGTCGTGTTAGTGGCGCAATCCGCAAGGCAGAGATTGCTTAAAGGGTATGGATGTTTCCTGGGGGATCCAGGCGTAACCATTGTTATGTATCTTGTGGTCCACAGTTTTGTTATCATGGCGAAATTCGCAAGGCAGTGAATGCTTAAAAGGTACGGATGTTTCCTGGGGGACCCAGGCGTAACCATTGTGTATCTGCGATCCATGATTTGTTTGTTTTTTTGTTTGGATTGTACTTTCCATATCTGTTTTTAAAAGTTTTCCAGTATTTTCACTGGGTGTTGAAACAGGTCTACTAAGTACCTGGAGAATTCTTGTTTTGTGCCTGATCAACGCACTACCAGAGTCTACAGGAACAAGGATAAACTTGTTGAAACATCGAGTTATAAAAAGTATTTTATTATAAAGGTACTTTATTATAAAAGTATTTCCAACAAAGAAATTTTGTATAAATATTTGAAATTGAAATTCTTATGGTTCTAAATTAACTATTCATGCCCGATACTATTCTTTTGAATCTACCTTATCTGCTCAGCTTTATTTATTCACCTATATTCTGTTTTCCAACCCCTCTTTTTTATTTTTTTTCCATTGTTGACTATATCCTTTTAAATATTGTTTATTTATATATTACACGGTGTAATAGAAAATTTTAGTGTTATAAATATTTTTGAGGTTATTAATTAAATAAAACATATATAAAGTGAATGATTATTGATTTATTAGTAATATTTGAAAGGTATCTTGAGATAAAATGTATAAAATTTATGAATTATGGATTTAATGTTTTCAATAGCTTCTTTGTAAATATAAGTAATGATGTAAATAATTGTTTTCAAATCGTATATTTATAAAGGTGTTGTTTAAATATATAAATGGTATTTATAAGGGAAGCAAGAAATTTTACAAATGGGTTTTGAAAGGTCTTAAAGTATTAAATATAATTGAATTGCAAAATGAAGTTTTCAAATGAACATTTCAAGTAAATTTATATAGTTTTAAATTAATTGTTTATCCTTGTCTTTTAATCTATCTTTTCTATCTGGTTGTTTCTATTCTCCTACCTCCTTCCTTTTAGGGGACGAAAAGTTTTGAGTGGGGGAGAGTGTAACGACCCATGAAATTTAATTGGTTTTAATAACGTATTTAACTGAATTTTGTGAAATTTGAAATAATTGAATTTTGAAATAAAATTTTTATATTTGGATTACGTATAATTAAATGTAGTAAATAGTAAATTTTCATCAGAAATTATGAAAGTAAATTTTATTGTGTAATTTTATTCCAGTTTATATCAGTTAAATTTGATGATAATAAAATGTTTTCCATACCTAAATATTTTTACATAGAAAATTTGTAAATCATCTTCTGAGTGAGACGTCATCTTTTCGTTTCGTCAAATTTGGACATCTATTGCTCCGTCGATCTTATTTTCGGCAAAATAGCAGCATTTCTTGTACCGATTATCGGCTTTTGATCGGATGATCGTACCACTGATATCTGTACATCGTTTTGATCGTCTCGTCGTATCGATCTCTGCGGTATATTCATTTCTTTTTTTTGAGTTCTGGTACGTGGTGAAATATATGAAACGATTCATCGTATCGGTACGTTTGAACCTTTGAATTACTTGTGTCCATTCATTAGCTACCGTATGAATCAAATAGCCGTTGCTTTTAGTTTTCCAAAATTTAAGGGATGACAATTATTATCCCAACGTTCACTTTATTGTCAAATCTTTTCTATTCCTATTCCTCCGTTCATTTTCCTTTAATAAAATATTCATAGAGGAAGGTATAAAGTAATATACCAACAGACTATATTTTTCAGATCTGCAAAGAAATGCCATCTTCTTCCACTGGCCGCCTATTGCCTTCCCCACTCTTTCTCTTTTCCTTCTCTTTCCAAACCTCCTCAACAAAAAAAGAAACCCATCAACTTTCGAACCAGGTCCACCCTTGACAACCGCCATGCAAGGCAATCCACTTCCCCTCTCTCTTCTCGTTTTCAAGGTCAAGGTCGGCATCCCTCCTCTGGCAACATGCCACACGAACTCACCCCGCTCTGCCATGTCCATAGCTGAACAGATCAACCACCTGCTAGTAGTCATAGCCTCCATCATATATATTGGTAATATATTTTATTATGTAAATTTTTGTTTATATAGAAATACTTTATGATCGAATATATGTATACTTAGTAATAAAGCTTGTTGTAGGTACATTAGTTTTAAAATAACAGTCATACTTAGCATGTTCATTTATATATATGTATAGCTTTGATGGTTATACGCTAGAGTATATGGATTTTACACGGATGAGTTATTTTGGTTTACCACCTATTTATTATATATAACTTATATATAGTTTTGTAAAATAATTATATTATCTTCAAATTTATTTTACTTTTCTTTTCTTTGCTGCCTTTATGACTTTGGCTTTTGTTTATTTACCTATATAATAGTAGTTATTAGTTGAAGTACTGTATCTTGATTTTTTTTTTAGAAAAAAAAATAAATAAAAATTTGGTTTAAATGTAGTAAGTAGTATATATTGTCTATATATATAGTAGCCTATGAGTTTGTCTCCATTGTTTGATGAGGTTTGTAGTCTATTTGAAGTATGGGAACTATAAGACCTGAGACATGAAAGGCTATATAGGTTGATTTACGTTGTAATTATATATATTTATGGTTGTTTCAATATTTTTAAAGTTACTGTACTATATTTTATTATATTTTCAACAATTTACAATTTACATAAATTATATTTAAATGTAAGTAATATATAAATTTTCTATGATAGTTTTACGGTATAAGTTATATAAATATTTTATAATTTCAACAGTATATTCTTTCAAAGGTTTATTTCATGTAAGTTTTAAAGTTTTTTCACTGACTGATATACATTTGATTTTATATTAAGGGATATGTGTTATTGATTTCAAGTATAGTCATATGTATAGTCATATAAGATTTGTAGATGAAATGTCATATAGCATATATATGTGGTTATATTAATGTAGTCGATCTGCACACCTATGTATATATATTAATCGAGGTATGCATATTTTGTTGCATATTTTATAAACTGCGTCTGCATATGTTGACTAGTTGTATAATGTTATGATGTCTTTCCAGTGAATAAAAAATATTATATATATATATATATCTGTTGATTTTAATATATGTGTTTTGGTTAAAACAATGATTTGACATATATATACTTAGTTAACATGTGTTTAGATTAATGTGTAAATAAATATAATACATGTATATTTAATTTAAAATATGTTTGAATTTAGAATTTTATTTTTATCTATATATAGTCATATATAGTTGTATATAAGCTCACTTATCCTATTTGTCTTCCTCGATCCAATCCTGATTTGAATTCGTCTATTCCTGTTATCAGATTTGATCATCGAATCGTGTCCATCTAGCTTTGTTTTGGAATTTGGACATGGATTTCGTAACTCACTTCTTTGTCTATCTTCCTAGCCTCGAAAGGTGAGCAATCACTCACGATTAACGTTATTATATTTATTAAATTTAATTTCAAATTGAAACGACAATTGAAATATGCTGCTGTAGTTATTTAAATTGTTATATATGCTATTATCTGTAACTGTTCACCTGTGGGATATGACACCATATCCTGTTGTTTATATTATATTGTTATTGATGATATGTGCATGTGGTTGTATTTTATATTATCTGTTATCACTCTGCAAGTTCCCTGTTAGTATAGAATTCACTATGGGTTGAAATGATACAAACCCGAACGGACTTTAGAATAGGAGAAAATCGTTATGGGTTGAAATGATAAACCCAAGCGATTTTCAATTGAATTGAAATTGGGATTACTGGTTGAAATGATATCTACCCGTATATATTTAAATTTTGGATTGAAATGATAAATATCCGTATCACTTAACCATATGATAGATATATATATACAGACACCGTTGGTCCATATATATAAATACTTTGAAATAAATTCTATGGATTTGGGAAGAAATATATGGTTTTCATAAATGTTGATTCTTAAATTATTATATATAAATGGTAATGGTATATAAATAGATTTAATAATAATATATAATTTAATTAAGATTGATTTAATACATATATTATGGTTAAGTATTTAAATTTATGTTTCAAAATAGATTTTAGTAATAATTTGAATAAGTTAAGGTTGGGAAGATAATTTATTTAATTAAACCGATTTGAAACTTATTGAAATTTAGATTTAAGATATGATTTATAACTTGGGTTTGATTTAAGTAATTTAATAAATATTTCTTGTTTAAATAAATTTAAGGAAATATTTAGTAAAAATGTAATTTAAGCTAGTTAAATGATATTGAATTTATTAAGTGAATATTCCCTGATTAAATAATAAATAAAGTTAAATCAAGAGCTATATGAAACTGTTAAATTTAACTTTGAAATTGTTGAATATTAAAGCTTTGAAATATATTGGAATTTAAATGGTTTATTTTGTGATTCAGATCTGCATTTGAAATCAATATAATTTGAATTTGTTATTTAGAAACTAAATTGAATTAAAATGGAAAAATTTAGATTGAATTAAATTGGAATTTGGAATTTGAGTTGATTTGAATCGATTTGTGAGACTTGAGGAAATTATAAATAGTTTACTTTATAAATTATTTAGGAAAATAGATATATTTGAAATGAAATGATATTATGGTTTGAAGTATAAATTAAATTGAATGACCACGGTGTTAGAGTGTATACTTCTACATTTTAGATAGTTCCACGGATCCATAGAGAATGGTTATCCCAAACATCCTTTAAGTTACTTGTATTTCAGTTGATATTTCACTTGAGTTGGATTTATTGATATAAGAATGTTAATCCTGACTCGAGTGTTTTGTGTTTTGCTTTACACTCGGGTCAGACCGAGTGATACAGCATTTGAGACTCACCTTTGGAGTTTGGAGCTTCGCTTGGAGATCCAACTATTGATTCAGCTTACAGATATTGAGTTGATTCCAGTGTTGTATTCAGATTTGATTATCGTATCGAGACTCCCGTGATTCGAGACTTTTGTTGTATTTTGTTTGCTCTATTATATATAAATGGTAGCTTCATGAACTATTATTCTCTTGTTTCCGCTGCATTCTGTTATATACTCTGTATCTGTGATTCTGTGATTATTTTATTTATTGTACATGCTGAGTTTTGCCAAATTTAAATTAACAATTTATTGTTTTGAATTATTCAAGTCCGACATGTGTGGATTTATTGTCGATTTGAATGGTCCAAAATAACGGGTCGTTACACATACATACATATATATACATTATTTTAATATTTAATGCAATAATATATATATATATCATTAATATTTTTTACGTATAAGAATATACGCGCACACGCACACACACATACATACATATATTTATTTATTTATTTACATAGATTTTAATATTTATATAAATAACAAGTTTACATACATACATATATTTGGACAACATTTAATACATATAGGATGAGCAAATATGTCCGTTGCGATGTAAATCTCAAACTTTATGTACAGACTTGTTATACCTTGCATGGATTATTATGTCACACATGCGCAAATATACATATATGTATATGATACTTGTGTGTACTATTATATTTAATTGAATATAAATTAAATAAAATTCTATATATAATTTGTAAATGAAATAAGAGATTTTATTTTAATTAAAATTAGAAATGTTCTAAATAAATTAGACTTTATAGGCCCAATATAGATCCAATAGGGTAAACATTTTTGAAATTTACGCATAACTTCCACTACGGGCTGACATAGTTATAACAATAGTATCAGAACCCAATAGCCTATGCGGACTATTAAGCTTATAGCTCAAAGGTTCTCCCTAATAGAAAAGACCCAAATTGAATTGCGCCTTGGACTAATTTTCAAAATTGTTTGAAAATTGAAAATATAAGATTTTAAATTTAATATTTAAATTTGAAGTAAAATGTATACATACTATAAATGTTAAATATAATAAAAAATTTAAAATATTTCAAAATTAATATACATTAATTTCAAAATTTATAAAATTTGTTAATAAGATTAATAAAATAAATAAATTAATTAAGTTATTTAACTAATAAATGTATACGTATTATATATTTTGATATATGTTATGTTGTTTTAAAATGTTTAAAGTAACATAAGTATACGTGTATGTATATGAAATGAATTTCGAAATTAGTATAATTTAATCAAAATTGTTTAATTAAATAAAATTAATTAAAGGTTGATTAAATATATAAATATATAAAATGTAATTAGTTAAATAATATGTATATATATATGATATATGTGTTATACTATAAAGGTTATAGCATATAATAAATTAAATATAAATGTTATATTAAGTTAATATAAAATTATTTAAAATTTTAATTAGTTAAATAAGATTTAATTAATATATTATTATACGTAAGACTATTATATAAGTAATATGAAATATAAAAGTTATATAATAATAAAACTTATATAATATAAATGTATAATAAAAGATGGAACAATAAGAAACCAAAAATAGACTTAAGGGATAAATACATATATATAGTACATATATTGTAATTTCATATGTGTCCGACACTTGAATCAAGAGGGTATTTATAAGAAATACATTATTCCATAAGTCGATACCATTTTATATAATATATTGAAGATTATAAATCTTTAATATAATGTTGCCACCTACCATATATATATATATATATATATATTAATAAGTTACTTGCATATTCCTTAGTTGTTGAGCAGACTCAAGCTAGGAATGTTATGTATAGTATTATTAATATGTTGGATAAATGAGGTAAGTAACTATATCTATTTGTTGAGTAGATTCAAGGTACATATACCGTACTTAGGCCATCGTGATATGGTAGGTACTAATGAATAATTTATTTTCAATTTGTTGAGCAGACTCAAGGTCGGAGCAGAATTAGGATAAGGTACTAAAAGGTTGGGAGTTGTATATGATATAATGAATAAAGAGTTATCCATTATCCATGGAGCTATGATTGGTTGAGCAAACTCAAGGTTAGAATTCCAAGACGAATGAGTCCTAACACCTACTAATGAAGTCGAAAGACTTCTATGTTTCAACTTAGGGTTTGACAAAACATAAAAGACTAGTAGGAGCCTTATTAGAAAAATGAAATGATGACATTTAACTTTTCTAATATTGTAAAAGCATATTCTGTATAATGTTATAATAATCTGCATTGATAAATTTGTCCACTTAATATGATTGATAAAATGTTTATCAATTAAGATATACAAATGAATTCAATTGAAGATTGACAAATAGAAATATTATACACACACACACACGCTATTAAATACTTCTTGCATATTAATGTTTTCTATACCCATGCAAGTACCTAATTTTACAACTACTTAATACATTCGTAATTTGGTCACTTACGTGTTTATTTGGTCGATTACATGCATTGCATTCAATGAGTTTCAAACTCTAAATGCAATACAAGACTATGGATATTTGATCCATATATTAACGCATGTAAGTGTTATATAGGGAACAGTCACAGTTCGTAGTGTATGATATTTGGATGAAATTAATTCGTTTGAAATAACCTAATAAATGGTACTGCGAGATCGAGTATTCAATTTGATTGACTACAAAAGAATCGTATTGTGTTAAATGTAACACAAGACCAAAACTACAATATAGATCTAAGAACTCGATAGCTAAAACGTCAATTTGATCAATTTATACAAGGTGCAACATATTTGATGTTCTTAAATGTTAAGGATGATTGAGTGCGCTTTTATAAAGAGTTCATATGATGTTTTAGTAAGGATATTATTTTAAATGGTTCGACCATTTAGATAGAATTATGAATGTACAAGAGTAGATATGATTTAAGGTACGATTGAGATGAAGAGAGAGAATGGTCACTTCTACTTCATAAAGAAACATCAGAAACGAGAATTGTAAAATAATAATTGATACTTAATATTGAAATACGAAATATGATTTATATTTCGAAATGTATTGTAATACAAAAAATTGCTTTCTATAAGTTTATTTCTTTGAGTTCAATATATTTGATCAAAGAACTCTCTGCTGTAAACTAGTTGTAGTATATGAAATAAATAATTTATATTAAGTGAATGATGGACCTCCAAATTTAGTACGCTATTATACTAATGGCGGAAATAGTGGAAGCATGCCATATAACACTTATTGATTGCATCAAGTTACGAAGATTGTATTTGTAAAATATACCGAACAATATCTATGAAATAATGACTATTTTTCGGTGTCGACTGTAAAAAAGATAGTTATATTTCAATGTGGATGTTATGAATATCGTTATGAAATAAAACCATAATGAGGTATTTTTTTCACAACAAAAGTGATGAATTGGAAAATACTGAAGTATCTAAAATTATTTACAATTATTTTGGAATTATAGACTTAATCGTAGTTTTGAGAAATAATTTGTATTATATGACTATGAATCATATAATACTGGTTAATTATATCTCAAACAATTAAGGGTGATACACCCATTTGGTGGGAGCATCATAAGAGTTAATGAACTCTTAGGATTGATAAATATAGATGTATGCAATTGTAAGTCTATTAATACCAAAATGGTTCCACATACTTTGTTATATTCGCCGATGAGTTATCACAAACATGAACGTGTGTATTTGATACACATGTATAAGTCTATGATAAGCTCATAAAGTATAAAACAGAAGTAAATAATATAACATGTAGAAGAATTGATTCGATTTGATCGTGTGAGTAAGTATACTGGAAAGAATTCCAAACGTACCTCAAATGAATAAAAATTCATTCCAAACAGTAACTTCTCGCTATAATACATAATTTTATGTTGATAAGAAGTAGTCGAACTATAACAACCCAGTATTTTGCATCAATTGATTATCGTAATTAAACGGTTAATTGATTGTTAATTTCTGTTGAATATTTTAAATCAGCTGAAATTCTTTTGAAAATTGGTTAAGTGTATTTGAGCTTTGCAAATTTGAATCTTGGCCATCCATTTTGATGTCGTATTGTTTGAAGTAGAACGGATCCCTCTTTTCATTTGCATTCGTTCGAAAACCCTATAACCACTTAAGTGTTCAAACCCGTCTCCCTTTCATTTTTTATCATTTTTTTTCACAACCCTAAATCAAAACGAGTGGGAAATAAAAATGGCAGCCATGAATTCTTTTCGCGTTTGTTCGACCCCAAATTAGTGCTTCGTTCGATTTCGTTGTGCCGTGATTTCGACTTGCTCGATCGAGATATGGATCACGTTTTGCTTGGTCGACGAAAATGGTTTCCTGTAGTTATTCTCGGCCCCTTGATTAGGGTTTGAAACTCTTTGTTTTTGGTTCGTCTGAGTTTGTTTGAATTTGTCAAGTAGTTATTCTCGGCCCCTTGATTACACTAAGGTTGGGGATTTTGTTGACTTGCTCAATTTCGTAGATTTATTTGTTTGCTGGTCACAGTTTTGATTTTTGACTTGCTGATTTCCTAGATCCCCACGATGTTGATTCTTTCTGTTTTTACACTTTGATATTTTTGGAAATATCTTTGTATACACGGCTTCGATTATGTGCCGTTTGATTCTTTTGATTTGAAGCAGTCGAACCTTTTGATTTTATATCTGAAACTTTCCTAATATAATTCTTTGACTATTTCCATATTTTTAAAAACTTGATTTACGTCTCTGACTTTTTACTTGTTCTTGTCATCTCATCTTCGATTTTGTGATTTCCTGGCCTTGTCTTGATCACTGTTGATCATAGGCATTGATATTCTGTTCCTGGTCATCTTCGACTGGGATTTTCTATTGTCTGATCTGTAGCATACTCGACTTGTTCGACTTATGACTTCTACTTCGATCACTTGGTTATTACAGTGGTTATCCCTGACTTTGATCATTTATTTGGTGATGATATTCTGGCTTCCTGTTGCATACTTACATGAACTGTCGACTTGTTTATGTATTGAGTCTTCAACATGCTTCTGGCCTGTGAGCTTTAGTCTGCATTCATGTTTATAATTCTCTGACCATCTATGTTAATACCTGACTTTGCATGCCTTCTGTCACTTGTTTTCACTGTTATATGTGTATTGATGATTCATCTTTGTTCATCACTATTATATTTGCATGTGTTCACTTGCACATGTTCATTCATGAGTTGTTCATCTCTGTAGTTGCATTCACTTCAAAGATGTTGATACTGGGTTGTTTATTCTTGCATACTGCACTTGTATATATTATCACTTGCTCTTTGATAACACTGACTGTTTATTTAGCTTGATTTTAGTTGAGTCTGCACATTCATATATACCTATGCTTTTGTCTCCACGGTAGCATTCATGCTTTAGTTATGAACTTTTGACTTTGAGCTACTTTAGTCACTTGAGTCTGTTGCCTTCGCCTGTTATGTCTACTGAACTAGTATGAACTTCACTTGAGCATGTGTATCTGGTCATTGCATCTGTTATCTTCACTATGACCATCATGTTGTTTAATGCTTCTGCTTGGTTTTGTTGATGCATTCAGTAGCCTGGTCTTTGATCATGGCTGGTTTACAATGATGCTGTAGCCTATTCACTTGAGTTACATTCATTCTTGTTGCCAGTTCCTTGGATAGTTTCATTTGCATGCTGATGATCTGAAACTTTGAGTTGCTATGTCTTTGTGCTTTCATCTAGTCTCTGAAGTTATTGTTCTTGAGTCACTTGTGCATTTGTTCATCTGGTTACTGGTTCATTTGGACTTGAATCACTTGAACTTGATAAAGTGGTTTTGTTGAAGTCCAGTTTCATATGACTGCTGCATCTTGTAGATATCCACAGACTTGCTCATATTACTTGTAGCTTGACCATTTGTGGTTGTGTAGTTGCCATTGTAGTTGCAGTTGCACTTCTTTGACTTTGCTGTGTACATGCACATTTTATTGTTGCAGTGATACTTTGAGTTGTTTCTAGTTGCATTGTCATATTGTTCATGGGTACATTTGGATTTTTGGTCGAGGCCATTTGATTTTTCCAATTACACCTGAGTTGAATCTGATTCGGATTTGACCTTGTGCTCGTTTGTGAACTTCCGTTGATCTTTTATGCATTTCATACTGTAGTGGCGAGGCAGTACACGCGTGCGTGTACTGCAGCCCTACTAGATCTGATGTTTTCTATTGCTAGAATTGTTTTATGTTGCCAATTCAATATATTTTGAATCGTATTTTGATTTGGTTTAATTTGATGATTTTGTTGTAATTGCCGTTTAGGCAATTTTGATGTTTTCTAAATTATCTTTTCTGATAATCTCTTCATTTATCTTTGTTGATACTTTGAATCTGCTGATTTGTTGTATAACACTATTACGTGTTATATTCACCGTTATCCTATTTCCTTGTTAAAGGATCAGATAGGTGAATTTATTTTAACTATCGTCTAATTGTTATTTAATTATTATTGCTTCCGTGCATTAATAACTGAGTTTGAATTAGACTGACCTGTGTATTATCTTCTTTTGAATTTAATACTCGGGTCAGACCCGAGTTATTTCAGGTTGTAGATTTCCTGCTTTGAGTTGCTGTTGATCTATGAAGACTTTTCATATCTTTTGAAGGGGTCTTCGTCTTTTTGTAGTAGACAGTGTATCTATTTTAGGTTGATATGTATTCATGTATATTAGTCGATAATGTAATTGTATATATAACTTCCAGAGTCGACAGTTGTAGTTGTATCATATGTATCGTGTCAAATGTATTGTAACTGACATCAGTTATTATATATATGAGACTTTTTGTTCTATCTGTGTTCCGCATTTATATTATCTGTGTTATTTTTATATTTATTGTCCTAAACTATTATAGCCACTGTGTAGTAGCTTTGAGTTTGTATCGGTATGTCGGATTTCCTCATGAAATAAAAATGCATGTTATACTATCTGACATATCGGTGCTCTCACAAAGCAATTACACAGATGGTCACTCCTCAACAGCCTTATTCTCTGTGCTAGTTGACAACATTACACCGTAGTGTTCTTGGCTAGCGTGGGCATAGAGGTGGGGCGTCATAGCTTGGTATCAGATCCTGGGGTTTAGGACAATTATAAAACATAACTTAGATGGAGCATGTGATACAACTATTTGTCGATGTTTTATCTCTCATCTTTACCTATGATTATCTTTGGTTGTTAGGTATGAATTCCTAACACTTATTCATGCGCATTTGATTTTGATTTCGTGAAAGTATTTTGGCTTCTGCCTCCGTTTGCTTTGCGAACTCAAGTTGGGTTTTTGATGATGAGGATTTTGTTCTTGCGTTTTTGGCATTGAATTGATTTAGCCGATGTTGATTTTGTTCGAATTTGGCCAATTAAAGCTATTCTGACCTCTGGACTTTGTTCCACTTTTGTGCTATGCTATGGGTGTCATTGTGTACCGGTTACACTATGATGAAAAATAGCTTGACTGGTTGTAAATTGAGTGATTTTGATTTTCACTCATATCTAGTTTGAATTTCAGCGATTTTGAACTTGATATTTTATGTTTTCCTCGGCTTGATTTCGATTCGACTTCGGTCACTTTGTTTTTGTGAAATTGCTAATTTCTTGATTTCCAAAACTCTGACTTTGTTTGCCATTGGATTCTTTGACGATGATGTTGATTTATTTTGTACTTGACAGTGGCCATTACTTGTTGACTTCGGCATTGACTTGATTCTTATTTTTGTTGAAGTCATTTATGCATTTATGCTCGTTTTGCTTTGTTTTTCCAATTGATAATCGATTCTTCTTTTCCAATTAGTTGTTATCACCTTTGTCGACTTTGATAACTTCTATTTCTGGAATTTTTGGGTATTTCTACTTTGATGAATTTGGAATCGAACTCTTTGGATTTATTCACGTCTTTGAATGTGAATTTTAGTGAATTGATTTGGTTTCCAAATTTAATCGATTCTTGATCATTTCCCCGATTTGTTGCTATCATTTATTAGAAATTTTACTGACATTTTCTTCGGGATTTTGTGAACATACTTTTTGATGGATTCAATATCGATTTCTTTGGATTCTATTCACATCTTTGTATGTAAATTCTTGTGATTGATTGTTTCTACAATCATTTTTGTGATTTGTCACTTTAAAAATATAAAGGTTTTCTATACTAGTAGTAAATATTAAAATCCTTTTCTCCAAACAATTTCAAAACTACTTTACTACAAAGCTCTTTTCCTAAAACCATTTTCCAATCTATTAGTATATACAAACCTTTACCTCACTCGGATGAGAAATCTAATTAAACGGCTTAGCAAAACAAGTGGTATGAAACGCTTGCGTTTACTTCGTCGGTTAATTCTTGGACTTGTTCGATTGAACCTTTTGTGACAATTTTCTAGTCAAGATCTACAGTTTGTTCGTAAATATTTGAGTTAAGCAAGTGGTTGTGGGACATGAAGCTTAACTCTTATATTCACTAACTTAGTGTAATTGACACTTCTTGATGACCATGACGATCATTTTTGTGATTTAGACTAGCAACTGTGCGATGTCTTTTTGTTTGCGAGGGAGACTAGACCCCGCTTCTTGTGATGTTTCGCCATCACATATGTGGGGTAGCGCCCCACGGGCTTCTGGCCATTCCTGTGTGAAAATTTAATGGATAGCTTCCATGAGATAGCTTCTCGTTCCTGTGTGATACGCGTCGGTGAGTTTTTATGCTCCCATTTTGTGATAGGCCTTCCCCTTTTTATGATTTAGACTAGCGATTGAGCGATGTCTCTTTGTCTGCGAGGGAGACTAAACCCCATTTTTTTTTTGTGATGTTTCGCCATCACATATGTGGGGTAGCGCCCCACGGTCTTCGGGCCATTCCTGTGTGAAAATTTAATGGATAGCTTCCATGAGATAGCTTCTCGTTCCTGTGTGATACGCGTAGGTGAGTTTTCATGCTCTCATTCATGTGCTAGGCCTCCCCCCTTTTTATGTGTTTTCTGAATTTCTGGTGATGATTTCTGGAATTTGTGCTTCACCAATTTTAATGATTTTCATTGATATGATATCAGTTTTGTGCATTGGTGAATTTATGTGTTATTGACTTGTTATGAATACAAGTTTAGGGTATGGTATCCCTTTCTATCTTTGAGAAGATTCTTGTGACATTTTTGATGAATGAAAATTCATTGGTATTATATTTTGATGCCAGTTATTCTGATGAGATTTTTACGTGTTAACTTCAGTAACCGTTAATTTTAAAATGGATTTACAAGCAGTTCTTCCACAATGCTGATTTTGTTGTCCGTTTTTACGGTACTTTGAGAAGTGCAATTTCCTTATCAAAGTTGCTACTGATGTTGCTAATTTAATCACGTGTTTTCAAAATTCGTCATTTTTAAAAGTTGTTTCAAAATATAAATTAAAATTGTTTTCAAAATTTTTACAGTTTGCATTTTCAAAAGAATGAGGAAGCGATTTAAACGTTTCAGCAAAATCGAGGACTATGACCCCTTTCTTTTACTGATTCGCTTAATTCCGGACTTGTCCGTTTGAGAATGTGAAATGTTATTTTTTAAAAATACACAATTTTGCACTTTCAAGGAACGATGAAGAGAATTAAACGATTTAGTAAAACTCGTGGTTATGGGACATGTGCGTTTGCTATTTCGGTTAATTCCGGACTCGTTAATTGAATATTTGTGATTTCTGATTATCGTTTTTGATAATTGAATATTTGTGATTTCTGATTATCGTTTTTGATAATCGAATATTTGTGATTTCTGATTATCGTTTTTGATAATCGGATATTTGTGATTTCTGATTATCGTTTTTGATAATCGGATATTTGTGATTTCTGGTTATCGTTTTTGATAATCGGATATTTGTGATTTCTGATTATCGTTTTTGATAATCGGATATTTGTGATTTCTGATTATCGTTTTTGATAATCGGATATTTGTGATTTCTGATTATCGTTTTTGATAATCGGATATTTGTGATTTCTGATTATCGTTTTTGATAATCGGATATTTGTGATTTCTGGTTATCGTTTTTGATAATCGGATATTTGTGATTTTTGATTATCGTTTTTGATAATCGGATATTTGTGATTTCTGATTATCGTTTTTGATAATCGGATATTTGTGATTTCTGATTATCGTTTTTGATAATCGAATATTTGTGATTTCTGGTTATCGTTTTTGATAATCGGATATTTGTGATTTCTGATTATCGTTTTTGATAATCGGATATTTGTGATTTCTGATTATCGTTTTTGATAATCCGATATTTGTGATTTCTGGTTATCGTTTGAGATAATTAAATATTTGTGATTTGAAAATTCGATTATCGTTTTTGATAATTGAATATTTGCGATTTGAGATCTGATTATCGTTTTGATAATTAGGTTATTGCTAATTTTGCTGACTATAAGATTTTCTAGTCTCTAATTGATTCTAAATTATGTTGATTATATTGAATTGCTGTTTTCTACCTATCTCTATTGATAGTTAGAGTTTATTGATTATAAAGTTCGTGTTTTCTACTTATCTGCTGGATAACTAGATATTTGCAGTTTTGTGAATTTTGTTTTCTAATTATCTTTGTGGATAATTAGATTTTGCTATTTTCTAATTATCGTATCGATAATTAGATATTGCTGTTTTGTGATTTCTGAATTCTAATTGTCTAATTGATGATTGAATATTGCTGATAATTGCGTTCATTCAGTTTAGTTGTTTTCTGATTATCTATTGATAATTAGATTTTGTTGAGAATTGTGAATTTCTTTTATGAAATTAAAAGATTTCTTTAATGTTTGAATTCTCTACTTTTATTTTTCTAGCTTAACCAGTTTATGTTAGAAAATTTATTGTTAATGACGACCTTAATTAAGAAAATTGCGGGGATGCAATTTTTATAAGGAGGGGAGTCTGTAACAACCCAGTATTTTGCATCAATTGATTATCGTAATTAAACGGTTAATTGATTGTTAATTTCTGTTGAATATTTTAAATCAGCTGAAATTCTTTTGAAAATTGGTTAAGTGTATTTGAGCTTTGCAAATTTGAATCTTGGCCATCCATTTTGATGCCGTATTGTTTGAAGTAGAACGGATCCCTCTTTTCATTTGCATTCGTTCGAAAACCCTATAACCACTTAAGTGTTCAAACCCGTCTCCCTTTCATTTTTTATCATTTGTTTTCACAACCCTAAATCAAAACGAGAGGGAAATAAAAATGGCAGCCACGAATTCTTTTCGCGTTCGTTCGACCCCAAATTAGTGCTTCGTTCGATTTCGTTGTGCCGTGATTTCGACTTGCTCGATCAAGATATGGATCACGTTTTGCTTGGTCGACGAAAATGGTGAGTTCTACTCATATCTAATTCCTACTCTAGTGAAATTAGGGTTTGAAACTCTTTGTTTTTGGTTCGTCTGAGTTTGTTTGAATTTGTCAAGTAGTTATTCTCGGCCCCTTGATTACACTAAGGTTGGGGATTTTGCTGACTTGCTCAATTTCGTAGATTTATTTGTTTGCTGGTCATAGTTTTGATTTTTGACTTGCTGATTTCCTTGATCCCCACGATGTTGATTCTTTCTGTTTTTACACTTTGATATTTTTGGAAATATCTTTGTATACACGGCTTCGATTATGTGCCGTTTGATTCTTTTGATTTGAAGCAGTCGAACCTTTTGATTTTATCTCTGAAACTTTCCTAATATAATTCTTTGATTATTTCCATATTTTTAAAAACTTGATTTACGTCTCTGACTTTTTACTTGTTCTGGTCATCTCGTCTTCGATTTTGTGATTTCCTGGCCTTGTCTTGGTCACTGTTGATCATAGGCATTGATATTCTGTTCCTGGTCATCTTCGACTGGGATTTTCTGTTGTCTGATCTGTCTTGGTCACTTATGACTTCTATTTCGATCACTTGGTTATTACAGTGGTTATCCCTGACTTTGATCATTTATTTGGTGATGATATTCTGGCTTCCTGTTGCATACTTACATGAACCGTCGACTTGTTTATGTATTGAGTCTTCAACATGCTTCTGGCCTGTGAGCTTTAGTCTGCATTCATGTTTATAATTCTCTGACCATCTATGTTAATACCTGACTTTGAATGCCTTCTGTCACTTGTTTTCACTGTTATATGTGTATTGATGATTCATCTTTGCTCATCACTATTATATTTGCATGTGTTCACTTGCACATGTTCATTCATGAGTTGTTCATCTCTGTAGTTGCATTCACTTCAAAGATGTTGATACTGGGTTGTTTATTCTTGCATACTGCACTTGTATATATTATCACTTGCTCTTTGATAACACTGACTGTTTATTTAGCTTGATTTTAGTTGAGTCTGCACATTCATATATACCTATGCTTTTGTCTCCACGGTAGCATTCATGCTTTAGTTATGAACTGTTGACTTTGAGCTACTTTAGTCACTTGAGTCTGTTGCCTTCACCTGTTATGTCTACTGAACTAGTTTGAACTTCACTTGAGCATGTGTACCTGGTCATTGCATCTGTTATCTTCACTATGACCATCATGTTGTTTAATGCTTCTGCTTGGTTTTGCTGATGCATTCAGTAGCCTGGTCTTTGATCATGGCTGGTTTACAATGATGCTGTAGCCTATTCACTTGAGTTACATTCATTCTTGTTGCCAGTTCCTTGGACAGTTTCATTTGCATGCTGATGATCTAAAACTTTGAGTTGCTATGTCTTTGTGCTTTCATCTAGTCTCTGAAGTTGTTGTTCTTAAGTCACTTGTGCATTTGTTCATCTGGTTACTGGTTCATTTGGACTTGAATCACTTGAACTTGATAAAGTGGTTTTGTTGAAGTCCAGTTTCATATGACTGCTGCATCTAGTAGATATCCATAGACTTGCTCATATTACTTGTAGCTTGACCATTTGTGGTTGTGTAGTTGCCATTGTAGTTGCAGTTGCACTTCTTTGACTTTGCTGTGTACATGCACATTTTATTGTTGCAGTGATACTTTGAGTTGTTTCTAGTTGCATTGTCATATTGTTCATGGGTACATTTGGATTTTTGGTCGAGGCCATTTGATTTTTCCAATTACACCTGAGTTGAATCTGATTCGGATTTGACCTTGTGCTCGTTTGTGAACTTCCGTTGATCTTTTATGCATTTCATACTGTAGTGGCGAGGCAGTACACGCGTGCGTGTACTGCAGCCCTACTAGATCTGATGTTTTCTATTGCTAGAATTGTTTTATGTTGCCAATTCAATATATTTTGAATCGTATTTTGATTTGGTTTAATTTGATGATTTTTTTGTAATTGCCGTTTAGGCAATTTTGATGTTTTCTAAATTATCTTTTCTGATAATCTCTTCATTTATCTTTGTTGATACTTTGAATCTGCTGATTTGTTGTATAACACTATTACGTGTTATATTCACCATTATCCTATTTCCTTGTTAAAGGATCGGATAGGTGAATTTATTTTGACTGTCGTCTAATTATTATTTAATTATTATTGCTTCCGTGCATTAATAACTGAGTTTGAATTAGACTGACCCGTGTATTATCTTCTTTTGAATTTAATACTCGGGTCAGACCCGAGTTATTTCAGGTTGTAGATTTCCTGCTTTGAGTTGTTGTTGAGCTATGAAGACTTTTCATATCTTTTGAAGGGGTCTTCGTCTTTTTGTAGTAGACAGTTTATCTATTTTAGGTTGATATGTATTCATGTATATTAGTCGATAATGTACTTGTATATATAACTTCCAGAGTCGACAGTTGTAGTTGTATCGTATGTATCGTGTCAAATGTATTGTAACTGACATCAGTTATTATATATATGAGACTTTTTGTTCTATCTGTGTTCCGCATTTATATTATCTATGTTATTTTTATATTTATTGTCCTAAACTATTATAGCCACTGTGTAGTAGCTTTGAGTTTGTATCGGTATGTTGGATTTCCTCCTGAAATAAAAATACATGTTATACTATCTGACATATCGGTGCTCGCACAAAGCAATTACACAGATGGTCGCTCCTCAACAGCCTTATTCTCCATGCTAGTTGACAACATTACACCGTAGTGTTCTTGGCTAGCGTGAGCATAGAGGTGGGGCGTCACACGAACTTTGTTGGATAAAGTACGATTAATTATAATTGAAGTTTAGTTAACTTCTTTCTATAAGGTCATGTACTTAAGAGTGGTATACAGGGTTAGTGTTATTTCATCTAAATAATAGTTTACAAAATCATACAAGATAAGGGCTTAAAAGAAACCCCAATGTATCCTAGGTCAAGGAGTTGGCAGGTTGTATAAGTCGAAAGTCTGTACGTAATAATTATTCGTGAGGAATCTTGTGTGAATTTCCCAAACGAAGTTTAGGTACAGTAGCTATTACATGACTAATTTATGTTGTAAACATAAATATATTGTAAACTAATGCAAAATCAGTTTTATATGAGGCAATTCGTAAAATATTCATATTGCACGTTCCATTGCACTGAGAAACAATTGTTGTTTGAAGGAATACCAACTTCATAAAGAAGGAATTTCTTTAAAAAATTATTGGTATTAGAATGGATTTGGATATGATCCAAAGATGAAATTGATTACGTAGGAAGAAATCCACATTAGAACGTCTAATGAGTATTCTTGTACAAAGAGAAGCTGTGAGTTTCTTATCAGTGTCAAGTATAAATAATCCTCGGTTGTTTAATTAAACCATTAAGAATATTGACTCTATGATATGGTACGATACGTTAATCCGAAATGGATTTCATGTACATTATCAAAATATGATTTTGATAGTTGTACTCAAAGGGATATGATCCATTGGCTGTAAATATGTCTTTAAAAGAAAGACAAACGCAGTTGAAATATAATAAGCCACATGGATAAGAATAATATATAGTAAATTTCAATTGTTGAAATTAACACAACAAATTCATAATTCAATGGGCTCAATTGATTTTGATTTACTCACAAAATTATTGCTTAGTATGGCTTTGTGTTTGGTACGTATGTGTTGTAAGAATAACATAACATGTGCGCTTTTAAACTCGATTTTGCAAAAGCTTTTGATTCGTTTGATTGGGATTTCCTGAAAGATATGTTACTGGCTAGAGGATTTAGTCATAGATGATAGGTTGGATTATGACATTGCTTAAAACCGATAATACTAGTATAATGGTTAATGGGGTAATAAGGAATAAAATACAATCAAAATGGGGTTTATGATAGGACGATCCTTTATCGCCTCTTCTGTTTAATCTAGCCGCTGATAGTTTTGCAAGGATAATTAAAAAAGCTTTAGGAAATGGAACTTTAGGGAACATAGGTAGTGAAATTACACGTAATGGACTTTCCGTACTATAATTTGTAGACGACACCGTGTTATTTACTTCACATTTACCTAAACATGCCATTGCACTTAAATTCATTTTATATAGTTTTGAACTACTTTCAGAACTCAAAATTAGCTTTGATAAAAGTTCTGTTTTATTTTTAAATAACGCTGATAAGTTTGAGGGGTTAGTAGCTAATACGTAAAATTGTAAAATCATGTTCTTCCCTATTGATTATCTTGGTTTTTTGATTAGACCAACTAAACTTAAACATGATGACTGGCTAACTATAATAAATAAGATTAAAAATAGAATTTTCAAATGGATGGTAGGTTTTTTATCGAGGGCGAGTAGATTAGTTCTTATCAATTCAGTTTTATCTGCACTTCCGATTTATTGGATGTATATGCACCTATTTCCAGAATAGGTGATTGATAAAATTGATAAAACAAGAAGGGATTTTTTATGGAGTGGTGATAATTAACAGTAGTATAAAATGTTTAGTTAACTGGGACACCGTATATAAATCAAAAAAGGAGGGACTATGTGTTATCAATTTACGTAACATGAATATGTCATTACTAGAAAAATGGTTGTGAAAATTTAAGGATATAAATGATAATTATGTTTAGAAAGAAATGGTATCTAAACGTTATTGTAATGGTAGTTATAATTTATATCAAATTACACCTAATGTTAATAATAACTTGTCTAATTTTTCAAAATCAATTTTAAAATGTCATGAAATTTTTAAACCTGGTACTTATACGATTGTACATTCCGGAAAAAATGCAATTTCTGGCATGATCGCTGAATATCTGCCATTCCACTTAGGGTTGAATTTAAAGAACTTTTTGAAATTTGTAACTTTAAAAATGCTTTGATCAAAGATGTTTTTTCACCGGATAATGATCCCCTTTGGAACTTTAGTTTTAATAGAATCTTAGTAAGTACAACTCTAAGACATTTATTATTTGCAAGATTGAATTTATATAATACTGATAATGAAAATGATATTATTGATTGGGATTGGGATTGGGATAAAAGCAAGAAATTCACTTCTAACTCATTATATAAATTTCTCAATTATTCAGGCATTACTAATAACACATTTAATCTTATTTGGAAAGCAAATGCACCATCAAAAGCTAAGATTCACATGTGGTTGATCATTCATGCGAAGCTAAATACCATTAAATTTTTAAAAAGAAATAATTTGCCAATTAACAATAAATGTACATTTTGTAACTTGTATTTAGAAAATATTAATCATATATATTATGAATGTAAGGAAACTTATTACAATCTTAATAATACTCTTAAAAATTTTAACTTTAATTTTACAACTAAGGTAACTAATTGTGATTTTTACTGGAATGATTTAAGATTTAAGGTTAAAAGTGAATATAGATTTTTACTAGACACTTTATTACTATAATTTGTTGGTTTATTTGGTTTGAAAGAAATCAGAGACTATTTAATAATAATAATAGTCATATTAATAAATTGGTAATGATAACCGCTCTGTTTTGTTTTAATTGGATCTTAAATCCAAAATATAAATTGGCAAAAAATAATCATTTTAAAGAATATCTTAATAAGGTTAGAAAAAACATTGATTTATTTAAACGGAAAAAAATATTTTTAATAATAATAACTTTTGCATTAGCATTTATTTGAATTCAAATGATGATTTTATGATTATTCTAATGTACTTTTGATCACAAGAACATAGTGGTAGTATTTTATGACTTTATTTTAAAATATATAAGTATATAAATTCATATTTTATACATATATATATATATATGCCTTTTGATTTCATGATCACTGTCTCATTACATAGAAGAAAATTTAGATGTTGCTTAAGGAGATTGACTTTTTTTATTAGTCTAGCATGTATTATATGTCCATTGCTGCTTTATAGTATATGCTCTAGTTTTATTACTTTTATTTTAATTAATGCACATATATATATATATATATGTGTGTGCGTGTGTGTGTGTGTGTGTGTAAATTTTATTTATATACATATATATATGTATCATCTTACATTTTTGTATAGTTTTCTCTACAGGTACAGGTTTAGGCTGAAGATGTTGAAGGATTGCAATTGTAGGGTTGAAGGGTTGCTGTTTACAGGGTTGGAGGGTTGCTGATTGCAGGATTGTTGTTAGGAGAGATTTTAGATTTTGGATCCGGATCGTCCACGCTAGCTGTGAGGCGTTCATTCACTAGCGGAGCTGCTTGTTGATCTCATTTGTGCATTTGGATGCACCATGGCTTATATTGGATACTTCTAACACTTCACCATCGAGCGGTGGCTTTGCCAGAGTTCAATATCGAAGTGTAATGGGTGGTGACATTGCCAGAGCTCATTCGAGAAGTTACCTAGAGTAGTAGATTTGTTATCTTAGACATTTTCGTTTTTATATGTTATGATTTGTTACCTGCCCGACATGTTGGCAGCTTCTTTATTTTTGGTGATATGTATATGTATATGTATATGTATATGTATATGTATATGTATATGTATATGTATATGTATATGTATATGTATATGTATATGTATATGTATATGTATATGTATATGTATGCATGCATGCATGTATGTATGTACATGTGTAACAACCCGTAAATTTTAACAGTTTTAATAACGTAATTAGTTGAAATTTTATGAAATTTTAAATGATAAAATTTTGAGATATAAATTTGATATTTGTAATGCGTCTAGTTAAACATAGGAACTGGTAAATTTTTGTCCGAAAATATGAAAGTTTATTTCGCGCGTAAATTTACTTCAATTTAATCAGTTAAAAAGCGATGAAAATAAAATGTTTTCGGAACCTAAATATTTTTACATAGAAAAATTCTAAACCATCTTCTGAGCAAACGTCATTTTTCGTTTTTCCAAATTCGGACTTCTTTGGCACCATCGATCTTATTTTTCTACGTTTTTCTTGCATTTTCCACCAGTAGAAAAATTCGAATTTTTATAATTCAATCTAATCGCTGATATCTGTATACCATTTTGATCGTCTCGTTGTGCTGATCTTCGCAGTATATTTATTTCTGCGAATTGGAGTCCGGTTCATTGCGGAATCCACGAAAATGGTAAATCATATCGGTACCTGTTTTAAGTCCTTTCATTTCTGAGTCCTTCCCTTTCCTTCGTCTATTCATTTTCCATTGTGCAAGCTGTCAGCCACTAGAATTAAGCTGTCACTTTATTATTTCTTGAATTCAGCTGTCACTTTGTATATTTTTCGGTTCCAACTTAAATTATGGTTGTCATTTCAAATTCTTCCTCAGTTCATTTGCTTGAAAAGAATATTGCCTGCTCATGTCCTCACCATTTCCCTTTTCATTTCCAAACCCACGTCTGCAATATTCCACTACTATTCTCTTTCTTTTCCCATGGCTTAGCACGCTTCTCCACCCAAACCGAACCCGCCTTCCTCCTTCACCTGGCCGTAGCACCCTATAGCACGCAACCCAAGCTATGCCGAGCCTCTCCGACACCGCAACCTCCACACACAAGTCAGTCCACCTCCACCGCGCCGAGCTCCACGACCTCCGCCTTGTCCCATCTTCGACGTGACCCCACAGCCCTATCACCTTCCTCATATTTTCGCCTTTTCCATTTGCCGAGCCCTGCAATCCATCACTCACCTTACAACTATTTCATCTCCTTTCACAGCCAACCCGAGCCCACTCCCCTCTGCCTTAGCAGCATTCGCCACTGACTTTGCCTGTCAACCACCGCCTCGCCTCGCGGCCGTGCTCCCCCTCCGCCTATTGGCCGTGCGAGCTGATCACCCCTTCTCTTGTAGAAGGTATAATATATATATGTTTTATTACTTTATATAAGTCTTATATATATTAGTTGTCTATGCTATTGGGATTAAATTTTGATAGTATTATATATATAAGCGGTCTGCATTTAAATATATATACTATAATTGAGTTTGTTGCCTGAAATATGTAGGTGTTTATATAATGTATATACTGGTTTCATATATCACAAGTTTCGCATATTGCAAGTTCTGTATACTCTGAGTTGAGATTTAAACTCCATATATATTATGTAAGCTGTAGTGTATAGATATTTGGTTTTCACAATGGCGCATAACGTATATTTGTTTTGCTTATCTTTTGATTTTAAAAGTCTGATAGCTATATTTATACACTGGTTTATAAATTGCATATAAGTGTTTACAGATCTATATATATTTGATTTCATATCTTGTATACCAGTCTGTACAAGTTTACAAATTATCTGTTGAATTGATTTTTTTTTAGATTATATGTGTATTTCATAAGTATGGGTTATATATGAAGGCGTACACTTATAAAGTAATAATGTGGTGTGTATATATATAAGCTCTGTTATTTTACAAAAGGCTACTATATACATGTCGCAGTTTATATAAATTTTCTATGTTACCGAATTATATATATATATATATTTTGTTCTGTTTGGACACATTTGTTTATAATATTATATAACGTAAGTTATATATGAGTTTAGTTTATATATTATATATATATTGTTTATAAGTAGCTGATTTTATATATATGTCGTATGGTCTGCACACATATACTACAAGTAATATATATATATATATATATATTATCTGTTACTTTACGTGTAAGTATGGATAGGTTTGTTTTCAATTATATATATATTTAGATGCGTTTGAAATTAGAATATAATTCTGTATATATGTTATTTAATATTTGTTTTAAATTTAATATTTGATTTTTTTATGACAAATATTTCTTTATATATCAAACTAATTCTGATCCAGATCATCAATTCTTGATTTCAGCCTTGTTCGTCCAATTCGTGCCAATCTAGCTTTGCTTTGGGATTCGTGCTTGGATCCGTAACTTAATTCATTCCCGTTCGTCTCTAACCACGAAAGGTGAGCAATCACTCACGATTATTGTTCTTTTATTTATTAAATTTGATTGAAATGACAATTGAAATATGCTGCTGTTGGTTATTTACACTGTTATATATGCTATAACCTGTATCTGTTCACCCATGACGTCTGACACCATTATCTGTAATTATTTATGCGATGATAATACAGTTTGATTGATAATTGATTGATTGATTATTGTTTATATTGGATGTGAAATTATAATGTATAAAGTGATAAATATTATGCAATTGAATTTGACGTAGGATAGTTAAAAATTTGAATCGACATATGTGTTGAATTTGATTAGTTAAATTTGTATAATATGAACCCTTAAATGTTTAGTTATTTGACACATAGAAAAATAGTTAATTATCCTTGAACCGTTTGAATTTATGTTGTATTATTTTATGAATTATGAAATTGAATAATTGATGTCAAGTGTAGAATTGTATAGAATAATAAGTGTAATAATCTTTAATCTACATGAAATGATAGTGTAGATTCTAGAAATAATTATATTAATTTACACAAACAACAATGTGAATTAATATGATTATTTCGGGATTATTTGAATTGATTATTGGATTGTTATTGATTGTTGTTATTGCTTGTTTATTTACTTTGACACCATCCCAGTTATCACACTGCAAGTTCCCATGCTTTGATTTTGAATTGAATTGGAATCGGGTTAAAATGATAAATACCCAAATTAAACTTTGACTTAGGATAGAGAATTAAATAAAATCCGATTGGTCAATAATTTGATTTAAAAATAAAATAATGATTTTTTTGAATAAATGATAAGGTTTTGAAATGAAGTTGGAATTTGAATTTTTATGAAAGGAAAATGTTAATATTTAATAATATGAAACAAAATATTAACAAAGTAATTGATAAAAGAACGTTGTTAAATTTGAGAAACGATTGAATTAAGTTTTGAATTTTTAATAATTAAGTTTTGAAATTATTTAATAATTAAATAAGATTGAATTATTTAATAGTTAAATAAAATTGGATTCTTTATTAAGTGAAATTGAAATTCTTGAATAAGTGAAACTGAATTTCTCTAATAAGAAATAAAATGTGTTTTATTGAAATTAATGTAAGACTTGAAATGTAAAGAATTTGATTTGATGAATTTAATTTAATTCAAAATTGTAAGTTTTGATTTAATGAAGTTGAACTTAAGTAATTGATTTAATGAATTGGAAATTAAATAGAAATTGTTTTGAATGACAAATTTACTTAATGAACATTGAATAAAATTGATCAATGGATTTAAATTGATTCGAATGTTAAATTAAATTAATTTAAATGATTTCGGAATGAAACTTATATACGAACTTGAATCAATATTGAATTGTTTTAAATAGAAATTGGAATTGAATTATAAGATTTTGAAATTATGAATTTGGAAGTTTTGAAACGTAAATTTTGGAAATTGTTTTGGAAAGACAAAGGAAATGTTGATTTATAAATTCTAATTGAAATTGAAATTGATTCTGTTTGAAATATATTAAACGACCAATCGGTGTAATAATTACGAAAGTTATTAAAGAGACCGGAATCGGCTAGGGACATACTCACTGTCTAAACCGAAAACCACTTTAATAACTATACGCGGAGTATGATCCAGAATGAAGTGGTTGGAATGATGTACGTGATGACTGAAGAAAGAGAACGATAAATGGATAGCCTTGATACTTGTGTTAAATTGGAAATGACTAAAACAGGAGCCAAGCCGGGCCAAATGGGGGTTAGCTACCTCGAGCGAACACACTTCTTCGAAAACTACTCATTACTTGTTGTCGATTGGTGCACCCTTGATATGGGAGTGTTGTTTCGTGGTGTTGCGATCGCTGCGGCGATGCGTTCTCACCAGTCCGGATCAGGCAAACGGTAGTTTCACTACCTTGGGTATTATCTCACGTGCCTTGTCATACTTGTATCCCTATATACGCGACCACTACGATTTGTTTTGTGTTATACCTATGGAGTACTCCCTGATAGCCCACTAGTTTACGGTGGAGTTTACAGTGCTGTATAGACTATAACGCTTATATAAAATGTGTTAAGGGGGATAATGGTAACGCCTTAACACTATTTTGATACTTTATATTACTGATAGGCATTATCTACTTATCGTACACTACTACATAGTAGATAGTTTAATGGATCCTTAGAGGATGGTTATTCCAAACATCCTTTGAGTTACTTGTATTTCAATTGCTATTTCACTTGAGTTGAATTTATTGATATAAGAATATTAATCCTGACTCGAGTGTTTTGTGTTTTGCTTTACGCTCGGGTCAGACTAAGTGTACCAGTATTCGAGACTCACCTTTGGAGTTGGAGCTTTGCTTGGAGATCCAGCTATCTATCCAGCTTTCAGATATCCAGTTGATTCCAATGATTGTATTATGATATTGTATTTGATCATTGTATTCAAGACATCTATTGTACCTTATTTAACTCTGATATGTATTTAGTAGCTTCATGAACTACTATCTTTTATTTCCGCTGCAAATTATTACTCTGTGTCTGTGATTTGTGATTATTTATTTACTGTATATGTTCAGTTTTGCCAATTTAAATTAACAATTCGGTATTTTGAATTATTCAAGTCCGACATGTGCGGATGCGAATAGTCCAAAATAGTGGGTCGTTACAGTTGGTATCAGAGCTTTGGTAGCTCTAGGCAATACTTAGCATATAGGGTAAATGTATTTACAGAATCTCTTTCATTCGAGTTGAATCTCTCCCTTTTTGACTCAATTCTTTTGAATTTTGGAACGTTCCCTGTGGTTCCAAAATTCATTCGTGTCCCCAACTATTCGTCTTCTTTCGATTCTAGAGCATCCCATAACTCCACTTCGAATGATCTTTATAATGAGTCGGCGATCTCACCAATCTCAAATTTATTTGTAAAGGAGTGTAACTCCTTTACAGTAGCGTCGATTTACCGGAGATTTCTGTATCCTCGGTTTACGATGCTATCTATCTCCTGCTATACCTGAATTCTATTTCTTGAAATCGAATGTAGATTTGCCTCGAAATTCTACATCGATCTTATTCTTGAAGTCCCGGTCGACCCGGTTAGGGCTGCCCGCGATTTATATCCATCGCCTTATTTTGTTATTTAATCATCTTATCTTTGTTTCGAACCTATCTTCGAATCAAATTTCTCTTTGAGTTGAGTCCATCAAATTTGAACCCTATCCTTATTTTGAAAATTCATTCCTGTATCGTCGAGCAAAGAAATGTATTTGTAAACTAATATATATAAATGTTTTAATATATGCTGTGTTGTTTGAGTTGTTGATGTTGATTTAGGTTTCCGATCGATTTGTCTGATCAATGCTATCAATAGGATTTCCAAAACACTTGAGCAGAGCAAACTGACACAATATTGTTTTCAAATTTGGTAAACAAAATAGTTTTGAATGATTATATTATATATAAATATAAGTTTTCTGAAATTAAATTGTTAATGAAGTTGTTGTCAGAAATGATAATAATTTGATTTTCATTTCTTGTTTTGTAAACCATTGATTATTGCATAATATAAATAAATGAATTTATGAAACTTGGTTATAATTTGATTTGGGATTTGAAAGGAATTTAAATAAAGAATTTGAGAATTAAATTTCTGGTGATTTCAAACTTTGATTTGAAAGTTTTAAAGTGTATAGTATTTAAAATATTTTCGAATATAAACCATTTTCAAAGAATTTTAAAATGATTGAAACCATTGATCTTCTCTTTGTCGCTGGAAAATAATTTCGATGATGGCGGCCGCATCATCGACATTCATTTTCGAGTTTCGAAGTGGAGAAACCATTCTGTAGCTTTGCTACGGTTTTGTTTGGGAAATATTTTAATTTGAATTTCTTAAGTATGAATTGATATATATATGGGAATATTATTTTAAATTTAATTTGATTTAATATATATAGTATATACATAATTATCTCTAAAGGGTTGAAATTAAACGGAAATTTAATTCTTAAAATTATGTTAGAGGATGTTTTCAATTATAAATAAAGCTAAATTTTGGATAAATATTTAAACTTGAAATAATTGAATTTGGAAATTTTATTTGTATAGCACTAAATTACATTTCAATATAACTTACCTAAATTATTCAAAAGTTAAAATGTAATTGGATAATATACAATATAAAATGATTTTATCAATTAAATTTGAGTGTTTATAATAAATATTATACACTTAGATTTTAATTATATAAAAAAAATGCTAATAAAGATGATAGAATAATAAGTTAATTGAATGAGATAAATAAAGTAAATTTTGTTCTGAAAGAATTAACAAATTGAATTTAATCAGCTTAATGAAATACCTTGAATTAAAATCAATTATTGAATATTAATTGATTTAAAATGAAATTTATATGATTAGAATTAACAGTTGAACTAACAAATTTAAATCGAATGACTAATTATTGATTTAATATAAATGGATTTAACCAAATTGGAAAAAAATATAAATTAATTTAGATTGAAATTTATATGGTCTAAATTAATTTATATGGTTTAAAGATATGTAATAAGATATAGTAAGTGAAATAAACTTAATAATAATTTGGAATAAAAAAAATTAAATCTGTTGAATAAAATATGAGTATAATAATTGATTATACAAATTGACGATTTAGAAATTGCTAATTGATGATGACTAGATAATAAGATAATGAATTTAGAATAGATAGATTGATTTAACTTAAGTGAACTCAAAGGGATTTAACCAAATTGTTAAATATTAATTAATTTAAATTGAAATTTATATGGTTTAAATTAATTGTTTTACTTGTATTCCAATCTATTTTCTTTCTGGTTGTTTCTATCCTCCTACCCCTTCCTTTTCGGGGACGAAAAGTTTTGAGTGGGGGAGAGTGTAACGACCCGTAAATTTTAACCGTTTTAATAACGTAATTAGTTGAAATTTTGTGAAATTTTAAACGATAAAATTTTGAGATATAAATTTGATATTAGTAATGCGTCTAGTTAAACATAGGAACTGGTAAATTTTCGTCCGAAAATATGAAAGTTTATTTCGCGCATAAATTTACTTCAATTTAATCAGTTAAAAAGCGATGAAAATAAAATGTTTTCGGAACCTAAATATTTTTACATAGAAAAATTCTAAACCATCTTCTGAGAAAACGTCAGTTTTCGTTTTTCCAAATTCGGACTTCTTTGGCTCCGTCGATCTTATTTTTCTACGTTTTTCTTGCATTTTCCGCCAGTAGAAAAATTCGAATTTTATAATTCAATCTAATCACTGATATCTGTATACCGTTTTGATCATCTCGTTGTGCCGATCTTCGCAGTATATTTATTTCTGTGAATTGGAGTCCGGTTCACTGCGGAATCCACGAAAACGGTAAATCGTATCGGTACCTGTTTTAAGTCCTTTCATTTCTGAGTCCTTCCCTTTCCTTCGTCTATTCATTTTCCATTGTGCAAGCTGTCAGCCACTAGAATTTAGCTGTCACTTTATTATTTCTTGAATTCAGCTGTCACTTTGTATATTTTTCGGTTCCAACTTAAATTATGGTTGTCATTTCAAATTCTTCCTCTGTTCATTTGCTTGAAAAGAATATTGCCTGCTCATGTCCTCACCATTTCCCTTTTCATTTCCAAACCCACGTCTGCAATATTCCACTACTATTATCTTTCTTTTCCCATGGCCTAGCACGCTTCTCCACCCAAACCGAACCCGCCTTCCTCCTTCACCTGGCCGCAGCACCCTATAGCACGCAACCCGAGCTATGCCGAGCCTCTCCGACACCGCAACCTCCACACACAAGTCAGTCCACCTCCACCGCGCCGAGCTACACGACCTCCGCCTCGTCCCATCTTCGACGTGACCCCACAGCCCTATCACCTTTCTCATATTTTCGCCTTTTCCATTTGCCGAGCCCTGCAATCCATCACTCACCTTACAACTGTTCCATCTCCTTTCACAGCCAACTCGAGCCCACTCCCCTCTACCTTAGTCGCATTCGCCACTGACTTCGCCTGTCAACCACCGCCTCGCCTCGCGGCCGTGCTCCCCCTCCGCCTGTTGGCCGTGCGAGCTGATCACCCCTTCTCTTGTAGAAGGTATACTATATATATGTTGTATTACTTTATATAAGTCTTATATATATTAGTTGTCTATGCAATTGGGATTAAATTTTGATAGTATTATATATATAAGCGGTCTGCATTTAAATATATATACTATAATTGAAGTTGTTGCCTGAAATCTGTAGGTGTTTATATAATGTATATACTGGTTTCATATATCACAAGTTTCGCATATTGCAAGTTTTGTATACTCTGAGTTGAGATTTAAACTCCATATATATTATGTAAGCTATATTGTATAGATATTTGGTTTTCACAATGGTGCATAACGTATATTTGTTTTGCTTATCTTTTGATTTTAAAAGTCTGATAGCTATATTTATACACTGGTTTATAAATTGCATATAAGTGTTTACAGATCTATATATATTTGATTTCATATCTTGTATACCAGTCTGTACAAGTTTACAAATTATCTGTTGAATTGATTTTTTTTTAAGATTATATGTGTATTTCATAAGTATGGGTTATATATAAAGGCGTACACTTATAAAGTAATAATGTGGTGTGTATATATATATAAGCTCTGTTATTTTACAAAAGGCTACTATATACATGTCGCAGTTTATATAAATTTTCTATGTTATCGAATTATATATATATTTTGTTTTGTTTGGACACATTTGTTTATAATATTATATAACGTAAGTTATATATGAGCAAAGTTTATATATTATATATATATTGTTTATAAGTAGCTGATTTTATATATATGTCGTATGGTCTGCACACATATACTAAAAGTTATATATATATATATATATATATATATATATATATATATATTATCTGTTAGTTTACGTGTAAGTATGGATAGGTTTGTTTTCAATTATATATATATTTAGATGCGTTTGAAATTAGAATATAATTGTGTATATATGTTATTTAATATTTGTTTTAAATTTAATATTTGATTTTTTTATGACAAATATTTTTTTATATATCAAACTAATTCTGATCCGATTCATCAATTCTTGATTCCAGCCTTGTTCTTTCAATTCGTGCCAATCTAGCTTTGCTTTGGGATTCGTGCTTGGATCCGTAACTTAATTCATTCCCGTTCGTCTCTAACCACGAAAGGTGAGCAATCACTCATGATTAATGTTCTTTTATTTATTAAATTTGATTGAAATGACAATTGAAATATGTTGTTGTTGGTTATTTACACTGTTATATATGCTATTACCTGTATCTGTTCACCCATGACGTCTGACACCATTATCTGTAATTATTTATGCGATGATAATACAGTTTGATTGATAATTGATTGATTGATTGTTCTTTATATTGGATGTGAAATTATAATGTATAAAGTGATAAATATTATGCAATTGAATTTGACGTAGGATAGTTAAAAATTTGAATCGACATATGTGTTGAATTTGATTAGTTAAATTTGTATAATATGACCCCTTAAATGTTTAGTTATTTGACACATAGAAAAATAGTTAATTATCCTTGAACCGTTTGAATTTATGTTGTATTATTTTATGAATTATGAAATTGAATAATTGATGTCAAGTGTAGAATTGTATAGAATAATAAGTGTAATAATCTTTAATCTACATGAAATGATAGTGTAGATTCTAGAAATAATTATATTAATTTACACAAACAACAATGTGAATTAATACGATTATTTTGGGATTATTTGAATTGATTATTGGATTGTTATTGATTGTTGTTATTGCTTGTTTATTTACTTTGACACCATCCCAGTTATCACACTGCAAGTTCCCTTTGTTATGCTTTGATTTTGAATTGAATTGGAATCGGGTTGAAATGATAAATACCCAAATTAAACTTTGACTTAGGATAGAGAATTAAATAAAATCCGATTGGTCAATAATTTGATTTAAAAATAAAATAATGATTTTTTTGAATAAATGATAAGGTTTTGAAATGAAGTTGGAATTTGAATTTTTATGAAAGGAAAATGTTAATATTTAATAATATGAAACAAAATATTAACAATGTAATTGATAAAAGAACGTTGTTAAATTTGAGAAACGATTGAATTAAGTTTTGAATTTTTAATAATTAAGTTTTGAAATTATTTAATAATTAAATAAGATTGAATTATTTAATAGTTAAATAAAATTGGATTCTTTATTAAGTGAAATTGAAATTCTTGAATAAGTGAAACTGAATTTCTCTAATAAGAAATAAAATGTGTTTTATTGAAATTAATGTAAGACTTGAAATGTAAAGAATTTGATTTGATGAATTTAATTTAATTCAAAATTGTAAGTTTTGATTTAATGAAGTTGAACTTAAGTAATTGATTTAATGAATTGGAAATTAAATAGAAATTGTTTTGAATGACAAATTTACTTAATGAACATTGAATAAAATTGATCAATGGATTTAAATTGATTCGAATGTTAAATTAAATTAATTTAAATGATTTCGGAATGAAACTTATATACGAACTTGAATCAATATTGAATTGTTTTAAATAGAAATTGGAATTGAATTATAAGATTTTGAAATTATGAATTTGGAAGTTTTGAAACGTAAATTTTGGAAATTGTTTTGGAAAGACAAAGGAAATGTTGATTTATAAATTCTAATTGAAATTGATTCTGTTTGAAATATATTAAACGACCAATCGGTGTAATAATTACGAAAGTTATTAAAGAGACCGGAATCGGTTAGGGACATACTCACTGTCTAAACCGAAAACCACTTTAATAACTATACGCGGAGTATGATTCAGAATGAAGTGGTTGGAATGATGTACGTGATGACTGAAGAAAGAGAACGATAAATGGATAGCCTTGACACTTGTGTCAAATTGGAAATGATTAAAACGGGAGCCGTGCCGGGCCAAATGGGGGTTAGCTACCTCGAGCGAACACACTTCTTCGAAAACTACTCATTACTTGTTGTCGATTGGTGCACCCTTGATTTGGGAGTGTTGTTTCACGGTGTTGCGATCGCTGCGACGATGCGTTCTCACCAGTCCGGATCAGACAAACAGTAGTTTCACTACCTTAGGTATTGCCTCATGTGCCTTGTCATACTTGTATCCCTATATACGCGACCACTACGATTTGTTTTGTGTTATACCTATGGAGTACTCCCTGATAGCCCACTAGTTTACGGTGGAGTTTACAGTGCTGTATAGACTATAACGCTTATATAAAATGTGTTAAGGGGGATAATGGTAACACCTTAACACTATTTTGATACTTTATATTACTGATGGGCATTATCTACTTATCGTACACTACTACATAGTAGATAGTTTAACGGATCCTTAGAGGATGGTTATTCCAAACATCCTTTGAGTTACTTGTATTTCAATTGCTATTTCACTTGAGTTGGATTTATTGATATAAGAATATTAATCCTGACTCGAGTGTTTTGTGTTTTGCTTTACGCTCGGGTCAGACTGAGTGTACCAGTATTCGAGACTCACCTTTGGAGTTGGAGCTTCGCTTGGAGATCCAGCTATCTATCCAGCTTTCAGATATCCAGTTGATTTCAGTGATTGTATTATGATATTGTATTTGATCATTGTATTCGAGACATCTGTTGTACCTTATTTAACTCTGATATGTATATAGTAGCTTCATGAACTACTATCTTTTATTTCCACTGCAAATTATTACTCTGTGTCTGTGATCTGTGATTATTTATTTACTGTATATGTTCAGTTTTGCCAATTTAAATTAACATATCGGTATTTTGAATTATTCAAGTCCGACATGTGTGGATGCGAATAGTCCAAAATAGCGGGTCGTTACAACATGTGTGCTCTCCTCTACTTTAGAGGATCACACATTTCTCTCAAATCACTTGCATTTGATTATATCGTTATATCATGTTAATAGTTAAACTTATATTTTATAAATGCATATGTACATGGACTATATTTTTCGGTGGCTACAAATTAATTTTTAATAATTATTTCCTATTATTTAATATTATTTCACCAAATATACTAATTAAATAAATCAAATAAAATATATTTCAAAAATTAAATTTTAAATTTTATAAATTTTTTATCATCGTATAAATTCTCGGCCAAAAATTCAGAATTTAAAAATCGATTTTTATATTTTTAAAAAATCAATTTAATAAACGGCTAAAATCAATCAATTAATTAAAAATATTATTTTGACCGTGAAAATTCTGGAAAAAATTTCGTAACTTTAAAATACCGTGTTTGATTTTCTAAAATTTTAAAATTCAAATAATATAATAGGAAAATAATTTTTATAATTATTTTATTGCATCCTGAATAATTAGTTAATATTTTTTTTAATGTAATAAAATATAAATAATTTTTTTTTGTGATGTGCATTCGATCTGGAAAGGTTTAATATATATATATATATATGTATGTATGTATGTATGTATATGTGTGTGTGTGTGTGTGTATCTATATGTATATGTGTATATGTGTATATGTGTGTGTGTTAAATACATAATTAATATATACACGCACATTATACATGTTTAAATATTGTAAATGTACTTATATATTATATATATATATATTATAACAATAATTTTGTAACTATAATTCATACATATAAATGTCTATAAGTAAAATAATTTAAAAAAAATCTTTATATATCATGTATATACATACATGCACACACACACACACATATATATATATTTAATGCAATAGTATTTATATATAAATCATTAATATTTTTACATATAAGATATATATACACACATATACACACTCACACACACACATAGTTTTTAATATTTATATAAATAACAAGTTTACATACATACATACATTTGTACAACATTTAATACTTATATGACGAGCTAATATATATGTCTGTTGCGATGTGAATCCCAACATTTATATACGGACATGTTATACCTTGCACGGATATTATGTTACACATGCACACACATACATATATGTATATGATGCATATATGTACTATTATATTTAATTGGATATAAATTAAATAAAATTCTATCTATAATTTTTAAATTTAAATGAAATAAGAGATTTTATTTTAATCAAATTTAGAAATGTTGTAAACAAAGTAGACTTTATAGGCCCGATATAGATTATATAGGGTAAAAAAATTTTTTTAAGATTCTCTCATAATTTCTGTTGCGGGCTGGCACAGTTCCAACATGATGACCCAAAACTTGAAGACTTAATTAAGCAAATTAAGTGGAAGGAGCCAACTTTTAACCAAGTCATGGATTGGTAAAGATCCATCAAATCTATGGTTTTGGTCTATTTAACATGTTCTTCTTCCTATCTTCTCGAATTAAACTGTTTGACTATTCAAAACTAGATGTAGCAATTCTGACGCATGGATTCAACTATAAATAGCATACTTTATCACTTGGAAAAGGACTTTTTACTTTTTTTGCTAAGTAAACTTTTCTAAATTAGAAATAAATCGATTGTAATCTTGGTATCTCATTGTAATTTGGTTCTGATAGAAAAAAGCAATCAATAAAAACTATAAAGTAGACATAAACCGTTACGACTTGTATTTTACGAATCCGAGAATCGTAAAATATTATTTTTAAATTTAAATTGGGTCATATGATGTTATACCTTCGGGGATTATTGAGAATTGACATTTTTGACCATTGGATAGTTTATCGAATGGTTTTAACTCTGAATGTTTGTAAGGGCTACAACTTTTGGTTGCAGGCGGATTAGAGTACTATTGAAGACTATTCGACTTTTCCCCCTAATTTATGTATTATTCAGTGCTATAATATATGGTTCAAATACTTAAAAGTTAGTTCATACAGTTGTTACCTTTAACAACAAATGCTTGATGTGTTTAGGTGTCTATGAAATATATATATATATATATATATATCCATTTTGCAAGTTGAAAACTTCTATTTAGTTGCTAGTTACCAGGGAAGTGCTTTAAAAATGCTGAGTTGTTTTCCTATCGATTCAGAGTTGATCGGTATACCCCATTACCCAAAATCAGGGTTTACTCCTGCTAGTTTTAAAGTCAAATTGCACCTTCCGATGATGATAAAGGCTTTTATGAGGAGCTTCTTGATCATGATTTTAGTGAAGCTGCTATAGGAAGAGTTGCTCCGGTGGATTCCGATGAGTAATAACACATATCCACACCCAATACAGTGTACATATTTGAATATATGCACACATTTGCGGTAGGTAACTTGTTTAATTGTATACTAGAAAGCAAGGTTCAACATCCCGGCCGGCATGCCGGAATCCAGTGGTTCCATTCCGGTTCCGGCGTGGACCAAAACAGATAATGCAACAAATTCCAGTTTAGGGTTAGGGCAAAAATAAAAAAGTAAAAAACCTCAGTATAAAAACTCACCACATATTTAGCAAATTCCGACCAGAAAAACAAAAATAAACTCATTTTTGTTACTTGATTTGAAGATTCGTGCTTGTTGATTTCGAGAAGCATCCACTAACGACGACGACTGAAGGGGATCTCGACCTATCATCCATCAGCAATGAAGATTAATGGGATCTCGAGCTTGCACGATGAGGTATTGAACAAGTGTTAAAGATTCGTGGGTTTTTTTTCCATCCTTGAACTAATTTGTAACGACCCAATATTTTGGACCATTCGCATCCATTATAAGTGTATAGGTAGACACTCATGTCAGAGTTGAATTGCTCAAAATACCGCGTTGTTAATTTAAATTTGGCAAAACTGAACATATACAGTAAATAAATAATCACAGATCACAAACAAAGAGTAATAAGTGCAGCGGAAATAAAAAAGATAGTAGTTCATGAAGCTACTATATAAATGTATAAGTTACATCAGAGTTTACAACAGAAGAGTAATACGATACATCAGAGTTAAGCCAGATACAACGGAAGGGTAACACGATACATCAGATACAAATCAGAATAAATCATTGGAATCATCGAATACTGAAAGCAGAATAGATGGCTGGATCTTCGAGCAAAGCTCCAACTTCAAAGGTGAGTCTCGAACACTAGTACACTCAGTCTGACCCGAGCGTAAAGCAAAAACACAAGACACTCGAGTCAGGATTAACATTCTTATATTAATAAATCCAACTCAAGTGAAATAGCAATTGAAATACAAGTAACTCAAAGGATGTTTGGAATAACCATCTTTTAAGGATCCGTTAAACTATCTACTATGTAGTAATGTACGATAAGTAGATAATGTCTATCAGTAATAATAAGATATCAAAATAGTGTTAAGTCATGGCCCATTCCACCCTTAACACATTTTTATTCCCAAAAGCATATACAAGACCGTAGTTTCCCCAAAACCGGAAGTCACCAGAGGGCAATCCATATACTAAAGGTACAAATCAATATCGTAGTGGTCGCGTATAAATGGAATACAAGTATGACAAGGCACATGAGGCAATACCCAAGGTAGTGATACTATCGTTTGCCTGATCCGGACTGGTGAGAAAGCAACGCCGCAGCGCCCGCAACACCGTGAAACAACACTCCCAAAATCAAGGGTGCACCAATCGACAACAAGTAATGAGTAGTTCGAAGAAGTGTGTCCACTTGAGGTAGCTAATCCTCCATTGGCCCGGCACGGCTCCTGTTTTAGTCATTTCCAATTTGACACAAGTGTCAAGGCTATCCATTATCGTTCTCTTTCTTCAGTCATCACGTACATCATTCCAACCACTTCATTCTGGATCATCACTCCGCGTATAGTTATTAAAGTGGTTTACGGTTTAGATAGAGAGTATATCCATAACCGATTCCGGTCTCTTTAATAACTCTCGTGATTATTACACCGATTGGTCGTTAATATATTTCAAAACCAAATCAATTTCAATTTCAATTGGATTTGTAAACCAACATTTCATTTCTCTTACTAAATCAATTTCCAAAATTTACGTTTCAAAACTTCCAAATTCACAATTTCAAAATCTTATAATTCAATTTCAATTTCGATTTAAAACAATCCAAATATTGATACAAATTCGTATATAAGTTTCATCTCGAAATCATTAAATAAATTTTACTTAACATTCAAATCAATTTAAACTCATTTATCGATTTCATTCAATATTCGTTAAGTTACTTTATCATTCAAAACAAATTCTATTAAATTTCCAATTCATTAAATCAATTTCTTAAGTTCAACTTCATTAAATCAAAACTTACAATTTTGAATTAAATTAAATTCGTCAAAACAATTCTTTCAATTTCAGGTCTTACATTAATTCCAAAAATATCACATTTTCATTTCTTGTTAAAGAAATCCAATTTCACTTATTTACTTCCTTAAATAATTTTCCAAAAACTTAATTAATAAAGAAACTCAATTTCAATTATTTACGAAGTAAGATTCACTTATTCAAAAGTTCAATTTTTCTTATTAAAGAATTCAATGCAATTTAATCATTAAATAATTCAATCTTATTTAGTTATTAAATAATTCAAACTTAATTATTAAATAATTTCAAAGTTTAATAATTTCAAACTTAATTATAATTTCAAACTTAATTATTAAATCATTTCAAAGTTTAATAATTCAAACTTAATTATAATTTCAAACTTAATTATTAAATCATTTCTCAAATTAAACAATATTCTTTCATCAATTACGTTGTTAATATTTTGTTTCAGATTTTTAAATATTAACATTTTCCTTTCATTAAAAATTCAAATTTCAACTTCATTTCAAAACCATATTATTTATTCAAATAAAATCTTCGTTTTATTTTCAAATCAAATTATTGACCAATCGGGTTTTATTTAATTTTCTATCCTAGGTCAAAGTTCAATTTGGGTATTTATCATTTCAACCCGATTCCAATTCAATTCAAAATCAAAGTATAACAAAGGGAACTTGCAGTGTGATAACTGGGATGGTGTCAAAGTAAATAAACAAGCAATAACAACAATCAATAACAATCCAATAATCAATTCAAATAATCCCGAAATAATCGTATTAATTCGCATTGTTATTTGTACGAATTAATATAATTATCTCTAGAATCTACACTATCATTTCATATAGATTAAAGATTATTACATTACGGTTTTCACTTGTCATCTATTACAATTTCATACATCATCAATTTAACAACATACATTCAGTGGTTCAAAGTGTAATTAAACAAATCCTACGTGTCAATAAATTTAACAGTTAAATGGGTCATATTATACAAATGTCAGTTAATCAAATTTAACATTTAACTATTCTATATCAATTTCAATTGCATACTATTTATCATTTTAATATTAACAATTTAACGTCCAATATAAACATCAACAATTAATCAATTATCAGCCAACTGGATTATCATCGCATAAATAATTAACAGATAATGGTGTCAGATGTCACAGGTGAACTGATACAGGTAATAACGGTGTAAATATCAAACAGCAGCATATTTCAATTGTCGTTTCAATTGAAATCAAATTTAATAAATAAAAGAACGTTAATCGTGAGTGAGTGCTCACCTTTCGAGAATAGAGATGATAGACACTGAGATTTGGTTACGAATGCAAGCACGACTTCCAAACAAGCTAGATTGGTATGAATTGATGAGCGAAGCTGATAAATTAGAAATGTTGAAATCAAATTAGAGCTGGATCAACGATGATAACGGTATAAGCGAACTTTTTATATATAATTATATATAATATCATAAATTAAATCCAAACCCATCTATTAACATCAACATATATACATTATATTATTATTACTTTTAATATCAAAACTTAAAACCAAGCAAATATGTATGTTTAACAAGACACGTATATCAAAAAACAACATATAAATATATATTACATTCACTTGTTCATATATACACGTTTATATATATTTCTTTTCCAAATATATGCTTTTAAAATTTGAAAGTACAAAACAGTATTTCAAAACAATGTTTATATATGTACGCACTATACATGTCCTACTTCTTTTATATAACATATAACAAAGAAAAACGAGAATATAAACACCCAATATAAACTGGCATGTTATATGTAACGACCCGCTATTTTGGACCATTCGCGTCCATTATAAGTGTATAGGTAGACACTCATGCTGGAGTTGAATTGCTCAAAATACCGCGTTGTTAATTTAAATTTGGCAAAACTGAACATATACAGTAAATAGATATAATCACAAATCACAGTCACAGAGTAATAAATGCAGCGGAAATGAAAAAGATAGTAGTTCATGAAGCTACTATATGTATATATAAAAATACATCAGAGTTTACAACAGAAGAGTAATACGATACATCAGAGTTAAACCAGATACAACGGAAGAGTAACCGATACAAATCAGAATACATCACTGGAATCATCGAATATCTGAAAGCTGGATAGCTGGATCTCCAAGCGAAGCTCCAACTCCAAAGGTGAGTCTCGAAAGCTGAACTACTCAGTCTGACCCGAGCGTAAAGTAAAAACACAAAACACTCGAGTCAGGATTAACATTCTTATATTAATAAATCCAACTCAAGTGAAATAGCAATTGAAATACAAGTAACTCAAAGGATGTTTGGAATAACCATCCTTTAAGGATCCGTTAAACTATCTACTATGTAGTAATGTACGCTAAGTAGATAATGTCTATCAGTAATAATAAGATATCAAAATAGCGTTAAGTCATGGCCCATTCCACCCTTAACACATTTTTTATTCCCACAAGCATATACAAGACCGTAGTTTCCCCAAAACCGGAAGTCACCAGAGGGCAATCCATATACTCAAGGTACAAAACAAATTCGTAGTGGTCGCGCATAAATGGAATACAAGTATGACAAGGCACATGAGGCTATACCCAAGGTAGTGATACTACCGTTCGCCTGATCCGGGCTGGTGAGAACGCAACGCCGCAGCGCCCGCAACACCGTGAGACAACACTCCCAAAATCAAGGGTGCACCAATCGACAACAAGTATAAGTAGTTCGAAGAAGTGTGTCCACTTGAGGTATCAATCCTCCATTGGCCCGGCACAGCTCCTGTTTTAGTCATTTCCAATTTGACACAAGTGTCAAGGCTATCCATCATCGTTCTCTTTCTTCAGTCATCACGTACATCATTTCCAACCACTTCATTCTGGATCATCACTCCGCGTATAGTTATTAAAGTGGTTTTCGGTTTAGATAGAGAGTATATCCATAACCGAATTCCGGTCTCTTTAATAACTTTCGTAATTATTACACCGATTGGTCATTTATTTATTTCAAAACCAAATCAATTCAATTTCAAATAGAATTCGTGAACCAACAATTTATTTGTCTTTCAAAAACCAATTTCCAATAATTTACGTTTCAAAACTTTCCAATTTTAATTTCAACATTTCTATATTCAATTTCAAAGTTTCAATTAAACAATCCAAATATTTGTTGCATTTCGTATATAAGTTTCATTCCGAAATCATTAAATAAATTTAATTTAACTTTCAAATCAATTTAAACTCATTTATCGATTTTATTCAATATTCGTTAAATTACTTTATCATTCAAAACAATTTCAATTAAATTTTCAATTCATTAAATCAATTCTTAAGTTCAACTTCATTAAATCAAAATCTACAATTTTGAATTAAATTAAATTCGTCAAATCAAATTCTTTCAATTACAAGTCTTACATTAATTCCAAAATTATCACATTTTCATTTCTTGTTAAAGAAATTCAATTTCACCTATTTACTTACTTAAATAATTTTCCAAAACTTAATTCATAAAGAAACTCAATTTCATTTATTTACGAAGTAAAAATTCACTTATTCAAAAGTTCAATTTTCTTATTAAAGAATTGCAATTAAAATTTAATCATTAAATAATTCAATCTTACTTAATTATTAAATAATTCAAACTTAATTATTAAATAATTTCAAAGTTTAATAATTTCAACTTGATTATAATTTCAAACTTAATTATTAAATCATTTCAAAGTTTAATAATTTCAAACTTACTTATAATTTCAAACTTAATTATAATTTCAAACTTAATTATAATTTCAAACTTAATTATTTCATTTCTCAAATTAAACCACATTTTTCCATCAATTTCATTGTTAACATTTTGTTTCCGATTATTAAATATTAACATTTTCCTTTCATTATAATTCAAATTCAACTTCATTTCAAAACCATATTTTTATTCAAATAAAATCTTCATTTTATTTTAAATCAAATTATTGACCAATCGGGTTTTATTTAATTTCCTATCCTAGGTCAAAGTTTAATTTGGGTATTTATCATTTCAACCCGATTCCAATTCAATTCAAAATCAAAGCATAACAAAGGGAACTTGCAGTGTGATAACTGGGATGGTGTCAAAGTAGATAAACAAGCAATAACAACAATCAATAACAATTCAATAATCAATTCAAATAATCCCGAAATAACCGTATTAATTCGTATTGTTATTTGTACGAATTAATATAATTATTTCTAGAATCTACACTATCATTTCATGTAGATTAAAGATTATTACATTACGGTTTTCACTTGTCATTCAATTTCAATTTCTTACATCATCAATTTTACAACATACATTCAGAGGTTCAAAGTGTAATCAAACAAATCCTACGTGTCAATAAATTCAACAGTTAAAGGGGTCATATTATACAAGTGTCAGTTAATCAAATTTAACATTTAATTATCCTATATCAAGTTCAATTTCATACTGTTTATCATTTTAACATTAACAATTTAACATCCAATATAAACATCAACAATCAATCAATTATCAGCCAAACTGTATTATCATCGCATAAATAATTAACAGATAATGGTGTCAGATGTCACAGGTGAACTGATACAGGTAATAGCATATATAACAGTATAATCAACTAACAGCAGCATATTTCAATTGTCGTTTCAATTGAAATCAGATCTAATAAATAAAAGAACGTTAATCGTGAGTGAGTGCTCACCTTTCGAGGTTAGAGAATTTAACGACTCGACAAGATAGGAATTTGATCACGATCTAGACCATCGAATAATCCAAATAACAATTCAAGGCAAAGTAAGCTGGAAGCGGATTTCTGACTGACAAAGCTGAAAGATGGGAATCGATGAGATAATTAGAATTAGCTAGACATATACAGGAAATATACATATACGTTTCAACATAATTTCGATATATATATTTTATATCAATAATTATTTCAAACACATAAAATTTATATATATATACATACTTTAAAAAAGAATATTGTTTAACATACGCGTTATATTTAAACACATACTAAATTAAAACATACTTACTTATAACTATGACATGTTATAAAATATGCTTATATACGGAACTATTTATTTGTACGAAATCCAACAAAACCATTTCACCTTTATACTATATATACACTTTACAGTAAAATTTTCAAAATATAGTCCTTTAAAATCCTATGGCGTACGTTACAAAATACATTAGCTGAACCATACTAATATTACTCAACACACACAAAACCAAACATATAAACACATTATTTCTAAATCAACGTGTATATATACATACAACACATAATAATATAATATACCACCAGAAAACAAAACTTACATAAAATATTCCCTAGACTGCCAAACGTATAAAATTTCAAAACATAATATACTACTTAAACGGTAATTTCAAATTTTTTTTTTAAAAATAGTATAATAACAGGTATATATGTACCCACATATGCAACTCGCATCTATTCGCATACATTAAAACAGTAGGATGAGACACGAAACAAAGCAGCCTGAGTATGATTGCATTAAAACAAGGTTTTATATAGACATAACAATATTTATATTGTATTAAAACCACACAAATATTTATAAATTCCTTTGATATCCTTTATATTGTATATACAGCATAAATAACAAGCTTATAGAACTTTATAACTAAGACAATATGACTTACCCGGTATATATATATAAACCTTGAAATCGAAACAGAGCAAGACTAAGGTTGGCTTATATATACATATCACGCATACATAATATATTATAAATAAACATTGCTATAAAATAAGACAACTGGAAAACTATGAATACTTATATATATACTAAAGCCTACACGTATATAAAACATGTTATTAAAACTAACAGCACTTTAAACTTATGTTTCAGTAAACATTTAACTAGCATAACTTATATATAAGAACATATTACAAACAACTTTTAAAACCACTGTAGCCTGTTATAACTTGGATATAATAACATAACTCTTAAACCATATTGTAATGTAGAAAACCCCTTTTTTTTTTATATATAACTTAACAGATCCATACTAACACATACATGGATATTGATATACATCTATCTTCTGCCCGTGTATATATATATACTTGTATAACTAACAAATATGAGTATACCAATATATTTAGATATAGGTGTAAACTGACGTAACTGAAACATTGAAAAAAATAAACAAGTAATAAGGATACAATATATTTTATATGATACGACTTGCATAATAGAAATACATATATATACCTTAATAGTAAATAGGCTGCTCGCGTATGCTCGGCTAAGGCAAAGCAAGTTGGGAGAGCACAGAAGTCGGTGATGTCGACAGTGCTGGAGAGTTGGATGAGAATGGATGATCTCGGTTGCAGCTAGTCGGCGGTGAGCATGCGCATAGGGAGATGCACGAGATTGGAGACAGGGGAAAGCTGAGGCGAAGCTCGGCTGCTGGGTGGAGGCCGGAGGCGCTTGTGGTGGAGCAAGGAGTCGTGGCGGAGAGGGGAAGAAGGTGGGGCTTCGGGTGATGGAACAGTGACTAAGGTGGTTTGTGGATTTACAGCGTGGAAGGTGGTGGAAAGAATGGGAGGTAGTGAGCGAGATCAGGCGGTGCAAGGCTTTTCGGCGGTCAGGCATTGGTGGCGTTCGTGTGAGGTTGTGGGTGGCTCTGGGTGAACTGGCAAAAGTGTTTGGAAAAGGGAAGTGGGGAGAGAAGTGGTTCGGTGCGCAACTTGATGGCGGTCAAGAACAAGAATGGGAAAAGGAGATGATAGGGTTTTGGAAAAATATATGGAAGCGAACATTATTTTATATGAACTTTCATTTATCTATTTTCTTTCTTTTTGAAGCAACAGAGAAGCGAACTAAAAATGAAAGGACGACCTATATTATTGAACAGTTGGAATCACAAAAGTCAGAACGTTGAATTCAATAAATAATAAAGGCTAATGGCCGTTCAGATCAGGATGGATAAACGAAAGGTCATCCGGAAATCAAAAAGGTCAAATACAGAACCGATACGGTAGGTGTTACGCAAAGTGCAACGTACACCGGAACTCTGAATTTGACAATCGAATATACCGTAGAGATCGGCACGACGAGACGATCAAAACGGTATATAGAAATCAGTGGTACGATCATCCGATAAAAATCGATATCGGTACCAGAATACTGCTATTTTGCAGAAAATAAGAACGACGGAGCCAAAGATGTCCGAATTTGGAAAAACGACAAACTGAAATCTTGCTCAGAAGATGGTTTAGAATTTTTCTATGTAAAAATATTTAGGTTTCGGAAACATTTTATTTTCAACGCTTTTTAACTGATTAAATTGAAGTGAATTTACGCGCGAAATAAATTTTCATATTTTCGGATGAAAATTTACCAATCGCTATGTTTAACTAGACGTATTCCAAATATTAAATTTTTATTTCAAAATTTTATCGTTTAAAATTTCACAAAATTTCAATTAATAACGTTATTAAAACCGGTTAAATTTACGGGTCGTTACATTCTCCCCCACTCAAAACTTTTCGTCCCCGAAAAGGAACGAGGTAGGAGAATAGAAACAACCAGAAAAACAGATTTGTAATACAAAATAATAATTAATTTAAACCATATAAATTCAAATTAAATTAATTGATATTCAATAATCGATTTAATCAATTTGATTTCACTAAAATCAGTATTAACTATTTCTAAATTCATTATCTTATTATCTCATTTTCTTCAATTTACAATTTCTAAAACCATAAATTTGAATAGACTTTATTATAATCATATTTTCTTCAACAATTTTAAACTCTTCTTTATTCCAAATTATTGTTAAATTTAATCTACTTAATATATCTAATCACATATATTTAACCCATATAAATTAATTTAAACCATAAAAGTTTCGATTTAAATTAATTTACATCTATTAATTTCTTTTAAATTCAAGGTATTTTCATATGTTGATCAAATTTCAATTTATTAATTTTTCAAAACAAATTTATTAATTATTAACTGAGTTTTACTTATTATCCTATTTAACTCTATTAACATCTTTATAATCAAAATTTAGTGTATAACATTTATTATAAACACTCAAATTTTATTTATAAATTCAATTTATCTTATATATTATCCAATTACATATTCAACTTCTGAATGATTTAGGTAAGTTGTGTTAGAATGCAGTTGAACAATATACAAATAAATTTTTCCCAATTCAATTATTCAAGTTTAAATATTTATTCCAAATTTTGGTTTTATTTAATTAAAATCATCCTTTAACAAAATTTAAGAATTATATTTCCGATTAACTTTAAACAATTTAGAGATATATACAATATATTTATATCAAATCAAATTAAATTTAAAATAAGATACCTATATATAAATCAAATTATACTGAAGAAATTCAAATCAAAATATTTTTCAAAACAAAACCGTAGCAAAGCTATAGAATGGTTTCTCCACTTCGAAACTCGAAAATGAATATCGATGATGCGGCCGCCATCACCGAAATTATTTTCCAGCGACAAAGAGAAGAGCACTGATTTCAACATTTTAAAAATTCTTTGAAAACGATTTCTATTCGAAAATACTTCCAATACTATATACTTTAAAATTTTAAAAACCAAAGTTCGAAATCACCGGAAACTAAATTCTCAAATTTCTGAATTAAGTTCATTTTAAATTCCAAGTCAATTTATAAACCATAATTATAAATTCATTTAGAATAATAAATGATAATCAAATATTATCATTTCAAACAACCAATTTAATTATCCTCAAAATTCCAGAAAATTTTCCTTATGTTTTTACAATATAATCAAACAAATTTGAAAACAATATTGTGTCCGTTTGCTCTGCTCAAGTGTTTTGGAAATTCTATCGATAGCGTTGATCAGACGAATCGATCGAAAACCCAAATCAACATCAGCAACTCAAACAACACAATATATAAAACATTTTTATATAGATTTACAAATACACTTCCTCGCTTGATGATACAAGAGTGGATTTCAAAGCAAGGATAGAGATTCAAATTTGATGGACTCAAATCAAAGAGAATTCTGATTCGAAGACAAATTCGAAAGAAAAGATAAGATGATTCAATAGCATAATCGGGAGATGGATAAACTTATTTAATTTACGGGCAACCTTAACTGGGTCGTCCGTAACTTCAAGAATAAGATCGATACTGAATTCCGAGGTAAATCAACACTCGATCTCGAGAGATGGAATTTAAGTATAGCAGGTAATGGATAGCATCGTAAACCGAGGATACAGAAATCTCCGGTAAATCAATGCCAATTGTAAAGGAGTTTTGCTCCTTTACGAATCATTCGAAGATTGGCGAGACCGCCGATCTATTATAGATATCATTCAAAATGGAGTTATGGGGTGCTCCAGAATTGGAAGAAGACGAATAGTGAGGGACACAAATGAATTTCGGAACCGAAGGAACGTTTCAAAATTCAAAGGAATTGAGTCAAAGGAAGGGATTGAAACTCGAATGAGAGTGATTCTGTAAATACATTTACCCTATATGTTAAGTTTTGCCAAGAGCTACCAAAGCTCTGATACCAACTGTAACGACCCGCTATTTTGGACCATTCGCGTCCATTATAAGTGTATAGGTAGACACTCATGCCGGAGTTGAATTGCTCAAAATACCGCGTTGTTAATTTAAATTTGGCAAAACTGAACATATACAGTAAATAGATATAATCACAAATCACAGTCACAGAGTAATAAATGCAGCGGAAATGAAAAAGATAGTAGTTCATGAAGCTACTATATGAATATATAAAAATACATCAAAGTTTACAACAGAAGAGTAATACGATACATCAGAGTTAAACCAGATACAACGGAAGAGTAACCGATACAAATCAGAATACATCACTGGAATCATCGAATATCTGAAAGCTGGATAGCTGGATCTCCAAGCGAAGCTCCAACTCCAAAGGTGAGTCTCGAAAGCTGAACTACTCAGTCTGACCCGAGCGTAAAGTAAAAACACAAAACACTCGAGTCAGGATTAACATTCTTATATTAATAAATCCAACTCAAGTGAAATAGCAATTGAAATACAAGTAACTCAAAGGATGTTTGGAATAACCATCTTTTAAGGATCCGTTAAACTATCTACTATGTAGTAATGTACGCTAAGTAGATAATGTCTATCAGTAATAATAAGATATCAAAATAGCGTTAAGTCATGGCCCATTCCACCCTTAACACATTTTTTATTCCCACAAGCATATACAAGACCGTAGTTTCCCCAAAACCGGAAGTCACCAGAGGGCAATCCATATACTCAAGGTACAAAACAAATTCGTAGTGGTCGCGCATAAATGGAATACAAGTATGACAAGGCACATGAGGCTATACCCAAGGTAGTGATACTACCGTTCGCCTGATCCGGGCTGGTGAGAACGCAACGCCGCAGCGCCCGCAACACCGTGAGACAACACTCCCAAAATCAAGGGTGCACCAATCGACAACAAGTATAAGTAGTTCGAAGAAGTGTGTCCACTTGAGGTATCAATCCTCCATTGGCCCGGCACAGCTCCTGTTTTAGTCATTTCCAATTTGACACAAGTGTCAAGGCTATCCATCATCGTTCTCTTTCTTCAGTCATCACGTACATCATTTCCAACCACTTCATTCTGGATCATCACTCCGCGTATAGTTATTAAAGTGGTTTTCGGTTTAGATAGAGAGTATATCCATAACCGAATTCCGGTCTCTTTAATAACTTTCGTAATTATTACACCGATTGGTCGTTTATTTATTTCAAAACCAAATCAATTCAATTTCAAATAGAATTCGTAAACCAACAATTTATTTGTCTTTCAAAAACCAATTTCCAATAATTTACGTTTCAAAACTTTCCAATTTTAATTTCAACATTTCTATATTCAATTTCAAAGTTTCAATTAAACAATCCAAATATTTGTTGCATTTCGTATATAAGTTTCATTCCGAAATCATTAAATAAATTTAATTTAACTTTCAAATCAATTTAAACTCATTTATCGATTTTATTCAATATTCGTTAAATTACTTTATCATTCAAAACAATTTCAATTAAATTTTCAATTCATTAAATCAATTCTTAAGTTCAACTTCATTAAATCAAAATCTACAATTTTGAATTAAATTAAATTCGTCAAATCAAATTCTTTCAATTACAAGTCTTACATTAATTCCAAAATTATCACATTTTCATTTCTTGTTAAAGAAATTCAATTTCACCTATTTACTTACTTAAATAATTTTCCAAAACTTAATTCATAAAGAAACTCAATTTCATTTATTTACGAAGTAAAAATTCACTTATTCAAAAGTTCAATTTTCTTATTAAAGAATTGCAATTAAAATTTAATCATTAAATAATTCAATCTTATTTAATTATTAAATAATTCAAACTTAATTATTAAATAATTTCAAAGTTTAATAATTTCAACTTGATTATAATTTCAAACTTAATTATTAAATCATTTCAAAGTTTAATAATTTCAAACTTACTTATAATTTCAAACTTAATTATAATTTCAAACTTAATTATAATTTCAAACTTAATTATTTCATTTCTCAAATTAAACCACATTTTTCCATCAATTTCATTGTTAACATTTTGTTTCCGATTATTAAATATTAACATTTTCCTTTCATTATAATTCAAATTCAACTTCATTTCAAAACCATATTTTTATTCAAATAAAATCTTCATTTTATTTTAAATCAAATTATTGACCAATCGGGTTTTATTTAATTTCCTATCCTAGGTCAAAGTTTAATTTGGGTATTTATCATTTCAACCCGATTCCAATTCAATTCAAAATCAAAGCATAACAAAGGGAACTTGCAGTGTGATAACTGGGATGGTGTCAAAGTAGATAAACAAGCAATAACAACAATCAATAACAATTCAATAATCAATTCAAATAATCCCGAAATAACCGTATTAATTCGTATTGTTATTTGTACGAATTAATATAATTATTTCTAGAATCTACACTATCATTTCATGTAGATTAAAGATTATTACATTACGGTTTTCACTTGTCATTCAATTTCAATTTCTTACATCATCAATTTTACAACATACATTCAGAGGTTCAAAGTGTAATCAAACAAATCCTACGTGTCAATAAATTCAACAGTTAAAGGGGTCATATTATACAAGTGTCAGTTAATCAAATTTAACATTTAATTATCCTATATCAAGTTCAATTTCATACTGTTTATCATTTTAACATTAACAATTTAACATCCAATATAAACATCAACAATCAATCAATTATCAGCCAAACTGTATTATCATCGCATAAATAATTAACAGATAATGGTGTCAGATGTCACAGGTGAACTGATACAGGTAATAGCATATATAACAGTATAATCAACTAACAGCAGCATATTTCAATTGTCGTTTCAATTGAAATCAGATCTAATAAATAAAAGAACGTTAATCGTGAGTGAGTGCTCACCTTTCGAGGTTAGAGAATTTAACGACTCGACAAGATAGGAATTTGATCACGATCTAGACCATCGAATAATCCAAATAACAATTCAAGGCAAAGTAAGCTGGAAGCGGATTTCTGACTGACAAAGCTGAAAGATGGGAATCGATGAGATAATTAGAATTAGCTAGACATATACAGGAAATATACATATACGTTTCAACATAATTTCGATATATATATTTTATATCAATAATTATTTCAAACACATAAAATTTATATATATATATATACATACTTTAAAAAAGAATATTGTTTAACATACGCGTTATATTTAAACACATACTAAATTAAAACATACTTACTTATAACTATGACATGTTATAAAATATGCTTATATACGGAACTATTTATTTGTACGAAATCCAACAAAACCATTTCACCTTTATACTATATATACACTTTACAGTAAAATTTTCAAAATATAGTCCTTTAAAATCCTATGGCGTACGTTACAAAATACATTAGCTGAACCATACTAATATTACTCAACACACACAAAACCAAACATATAAACACATTATTTCTAAATCAACGTGTATATATACATACAACACATAATAATATAATATACCACCAGAAAACAAAACTTACATAAAATATTCCCTAGACTGCCAAACGTATAAAATTTCAAAACATAATATACTACTTAAACGGTAATTTCAAATTTTTTTTTTAAAAATAGTATAATAACAGGTATATATGTACCCACATATGCAACTCGCATCTATTCGCATACATTAAAACAGTAGGATGAGACACGAAACAAAGCAGCCTGAGTATGATTGCATTAAAACAAGGTTTTATATAGACATAACAATATTTATATTGTATTAAAACCACACAAATATTTATAAATTCCTTTGATATCCTTTATATTGTATATACAGCATAAATAACAAGCTTATAGAACTTTATAACTAAGACAATATGACTTACCCGGTATATATATATAAACCTTGAAATCGAAACAGAGCAAGACTAAGGTTGGCTTATATATACATATCACGCATACATAATATATTATAAATAAACATTGCTATAAAATAAGACAACTGGAAAACTATGAATACTTATATATATACCAAAGCCTACACGTATATAAAACATGTTATTAAAACTAACAGCACTTTAAACTTATGTTTCAGTAAACATTTAACTAGCATAACTTATATATAAGAACATATTACAAACAACTTTTAAAACCACTGTAGCCTGTTATAACTTGGATATAATAACATAACTCTTAAACCATATTGTAATGTAGAAAACCCCTTTTTTTTTTATATATAACTTAACAGATCCATACTAACACATACATGGATATTGATATACATCTATCTTCTGCCCGTGTATATATATATACTTGTATAACTAACAAATATGAGTATACCAATATATTTAGATATAGGTGTAAACTGACGTAACTGAAACATTGAAAAAAATAAACAAGTAATAAGGATACAATATATTTTATATGATACGACTTGCATAATAGAAATACATATATATACCTTAATAGTAAATAGGCTGCTCGCGTATGCTCGGCTAAGGCAAAGCAAGTTGGGAGAGCACAGAAGTCGGTGATGTCGACAGTGCTGGAGAGTTGGATGAGAATGGATGATCTCGGTTGCAGCTAGTCGGCGGTGAGCATGCGCATAGGGAGATGCACGAGATTGGAGACAGGGGAAAGCTGAGGCGAAGCTCGGCTGCTGGGTGGAGGCCGGAGGCGCTTGTGGTGGAGCAAGGAGTCGTGGCGGAGAGGGGAAGAAGGTGGGGCTTCGGGTGATGGAACAGTGACTAAGGTGGTTTGTGGATTTACAGCGTGGAAGGTGGTGGAAAGAATGGGAGGTAGTGAGCGAGATCAGGCGGTGCAAGGCTTTTCGGCGGTCAGGCATTGGTGGCGTTCGTGTGAGGTTGTGGGTGGCTCTGGGTGAACTGGCAAAAGTGTTTGGAAAAGGGAAGTGGGGAGAGAAGTGGTTCGGTGCGCAACTTGATGGCGGTCAAGAACAAGAATGGGAAAAGGAGATGATAGGGTTTTGGAAAAATATATGGAAGCGAACATTATTTTATATGAACTTTCATTTATCTATTTTCTTTCTTTTTGAAGCAACAGAGAAGCGAACTAAAAATGAAAGGACGACCTATATTATTGAACAGTTGGAATCACAAAAGTCAGAACGTTGAATTCAATAAATAATAAAGGCTAATGGCCGTTCAGATCAGGATGGATAAACGAAAGGTCATCCGGAAATCAAAAAGGTCAAATACAGAACCGATACGGTAGGTGTTACGCAAAGTGCAACGTACACCGGAACTCTGAATTTGACAATCGAATATACCGTAGAGATCGGCACGACGAGACGATCAAAACGGTATATAGAAATCAGTGGTACGATCATCCGATAAAAATCGATATCGGTACCAGAATACTGCTATTTTGCAGAAAATAAGAACGACGGAGCCAAAGATGTCCGAATTTGAAAAAACGACAAACTGAAATCTTGCTCAGAAGATGGTTTAGAATTTTTCTATGTAAAAATATTTAGGTTTCGGAAACATTTTATTTTCAACGCTTTTTAACTGATTAAATTGAAGTGAATTTACGCGCGAAATAAATTTTCATATTTTCGGATGAAAATTTACCAATCGCTATGTTTAACTAGACGTATTCCAAATATTAAATTTTTATTTTAAAATTTTATCGTTTAAAATTTCACAAAATTTCAATTAATAACGTTATTAAAACCGGTTAAATTTACGGGTCGTTACATACTATCCCATTATATACATTAAAGTTTACTAGCAAATGCATATATTCAGACAACCCACATATGCAATTTGAACCCAAACCAAACAATAGATAATAATATAGCTTCAGACTTAATGTATATATGACAACCTCTGCTTTACTGTCATACGAACTCAAATATTATACATACACTATTATAAAATATATTTAAATGTCCAACAGTCTTTTATACATATCTAAGTGCTGTAACCAACATAATATACTGTCTTGTTTTTTTTTTAAACAAACCACAGAAAACTTTCCAATTGTTGATTCCCAGACACATTTACTGCCCAACGGAAAAAATATAGGTGGCTAATATAAGCTAATATATATTTACCTACAAACTGACGTACAAGCTTTTTACTACACCTACCCACCACTAGGTAACCTTGATATATAGCTTCATAATATCTATATGAACGACCGACTATATATATTCATTATTTAATTTGATATTAAAATAGTATGTATACCATACGAATGCGAATTATAAGAATGCAAATGAAACCAAAAGTTGAACCAGTATATCATACGCATGCTAATATATAAACAACTATTATATTAATATATAATACATAGAAATACCTTATATAAATACACGCACATGACTCACACGAGCTGCTGGAAGAGAAATGTCATAGACGTGCTCAGCAAGGTCGAGAAGGGAAAACGAGATGAAATGGTGGTCGATTGGAATGGTGTGGTGATGATACGGGTGTGCTGAGGTGGAGGTGGTGGAGGTAGGCAGTGCAGATCTGGGTGATGGACAGTGTGGCACAGTGGCTGTTGTGTGAGGCTGAGGGCGGTCTCGTCCTGTGGTCGACAGTAGGAGGAGCAGGAAGTGGTGATAGGTGGCAGGGTTGAGGGGTTTTTTTTTTGTGGACGAACAGAGGAGGGGTGGCAGCTCTTGCATATGGTATAGGGTGGCATTCAGCTGACAGGTTGGAGGTCGGCCTTGGGTGACGAGTTGAAGGCTGCGTGGGCGACTGCACTTGGATCTGGAGAGGGAAGTCGATGAGATTGGGTTTGCTTCGATCAACATGGAAAGCACGAAAATTGAAATGGGTTCTTTTGAATGGCGATGCTCGGGTTGAGGGAGGAGAAGCCTCTCGGTGGTGATATGGGCGAGCCGGCAGAAGGCTAGGGGATGAGGGCCGGGGTTGCACTGGCGATCGGGTTGAGGGGAAGGATGGGGTGGCTTCGCGTGGAGGGGTGGCCTTGGAAGAGGGGACGTGCGTGAAGAGAGGAGAGGGAAAATGAAGGTGGGAGATGTAAAGCAGAGGAAGTTCATGCATTTTTGTTGAAGCCCATATTTGAGAAAGCAATGATATTCTCAGAGACACAAGAACCTTTGAATAGAAATGCATCAGATATATTTCAACTGCGCAAAGAAATGAAGAGGCATAGAGTTAAGAAACGAACCAACAAGTATTAACCATAGGGAATAGAGAAAATGGAACCGACAATTTCAATGGGAATGACAAAAGTCAATATCGATTCCTGAAAATTTAAATGCTAGTGGCTGTTGGTTCATTCGGAGAGAAATGAATGGTTATAGAAAACAGAAGGACACAATCGGTTATCTGTTCGGTCCAACGTTTACAGATTTCGCCGTCCACTGCACGTCGAAACAAGCATACGAATATACTGTTGAGATCAGTACGATGATATGATCAAAACGGTATTAAGATATCAGCGGTATGATCGAATTATAAAAATTCAAATTTTCTACTAGTGGAAAATGTAAGAAAATCGCTGAAAAATAAGATCGACGGAGCCAAAGATGTCCGAATTTGGAAAAATATCAAACTGATATCTTGCTCAGAAGATGGTTTAGAATTTTTCTATGTAAAAATATTTAGGTTTCGAAACATTTTATTTTCATCACTTTTTAACTGATTAAATTGAAGTAAATTTACGCGTGAAATAAACTTTCATATTTTCGGACGAAAATTTACCAGTTGCTATGTTTAACTAGACGTATTCCAAATATCAAATTTTTATTTCAAAATTTTATCGTTTAAAATTTCCCAAAATTTCAACTAACTACGTTATTAAAACAGTTGAAATTTACGGGTCGTTACATAATTTGTCGATAAGAGGAGAAGAATACGTAGGCTGATTGGGCTGTTTGATTTGGTAATAATGGGCTTGGTAATTGCAACCTATTCGAATGAGGTAATATTGATTGTGGGCTAGATTAATTTGAATAACAATTTAATTATAATTTGATTAATAACAATTTTATGTTATGGGTAAGCCGAAGACAACAATGAGCACAATTTGTATGTTGCTCAAAGAAACGGCTTTTGATATTAAATTTTTTGTATTGTATGTTCTATAATAATTTATTATAATTTAGTATTAGTATTGCATTTTTATTGATCCATTTACAAAAAATATGCTAGAGAATACGCAAACCGGAATTAAAGCGGAATTTCCGAAATCTTCCAAACGGAACCGAAAGTTTGAATTTCTTCGATAACCAGAACAGAAACGGAAAACAGAAAGTTGAACCTTGCTAGAAAGGTACAATGCATGGTAGTCCAGTCCACCTGTTGTTTGAGCCTAACTGAATATTTTTGCACACACATCTTTGATTGATGAAAAACTATAAGTCCAGGTCTTAATTTACATTTTTTCTGTGTACTCAGTTTTGTCAATTACAAATTCTCCTCACGACTTTACAGTGGTTTTAGTTCTCCCATTGGACTTAAAAGCATCTGCATATATATCGCATATGAAACCTTTTTGTAGTTGTAAGGACACGTTTATGCTAAAAAATTAGCATGTTGGAACTAAGTTCAATAATAACCAATTACTGATTATCGTACCGTCTTATTTTGATGACCGACCTTACAACATGAAATTATATAGACAAATGAGTCGTATAACTTGAAATTAATGTCTTGGTCTCATGGATAAATAAGTAACTTTCCTTCACTTCACTGATTAGCAAATGCAAGTGGGAAACAAGAAAAAGAAAATATTGAGACCTAAATACATAATTACCAGACTATGGTAGTGACGCAGCCAAGGAAGCGAATTCGACGATGTAAATCGAATCCGTCCAGGATCTCACACGATTAGCGGAAATAATCGGTGAATTGATGATAAATCGGTGAATTTAAGGATACCCAAAAGCCCAAATCCGTTGATCATGAAGATACCGGATTCTAGCAATCTTCGACACGTTGATCGCGCACGATGCCGTGAGAGAAGATCTACAATTCTTCGAATGTTGATCAAGCGCACTTGGTTCCGTGAATTGGCTTCAACAATCGTTGATTCGAGCGCACTCGAATGCCGAAGGTGGAGATAGGAGATAACACTCAACTACCAATTTTAATGGAAGCAAGAAGCACAAACCAAATTTTATTTAAAATTCAACTTTTTTTTACAATGACAACACACCCCTATTTATAGGGAAAATTACAACACACACAAAATACATGCGACATATAACAACGACGACTTAACAAAACACGAGTTACGACTTAACAAAATACAAACAGCGACCTAAGCACAACACAGCACGCGACTTACAAATCAAACAGCAACGACCTAAGAAATAACGACATAAGGAATTCAGCGACCTAAGCTTCAACGACCTAAGCTTCAGCGACCTAACTGGATTGTTGTTCGCGACATAAGAAATCTTCATCATCCAGGAGCGACTTAAAACAAACTCGGCAGCGACATAAGCAAATCGCGACTTAAGAAACTCTAGAACATCTGCTCGCGACCTAAGAAATTTACGACGTAGAAGCTTCGCGACTTAACCGGAGTTCAGTGACATAAAGAAGCTCGCTTCGCGACCTAGGCTTCGCGAGATAAGGCTGGAGTCGCGACTTAAGGAGGAGCTTCGACTTAAGAGATTTCGCGATTTAGGGAAGCGGTAGGTCGCTCGCGACCTAAAGAATTCTGGAGCGGTTTCCACTTTGTGATCTAGGGTTTCGCGATTTAGCCATGTCGATCGCGAGTTTGAGGTACGCGCTGCATCATCCTCCCCTGGTTGAAAAGAATTCGTCCTTGAATTCACGCTCTCCTCTTCAAGCATCTCCCTATAATACGGAATTAAGTGTTTGACATTGAAAACATCAGCAGTATTGATAAGATCCGACAATCTCAACTGATATGCGTTTTCATTAATCTTCTTCACGACTTCCAAAGGACCAATCTTTCTAGCAGCTAGTTTGTTGTAAGTGCCCACAGGAAATCGATCCTTAGTCAATACTGCATATACGAAATCTCCTTCTTTGAACTCCATATTTCTTTGTTTAATATCTGCGGATTGCTTATATTACTCATTCGCCTTAAGCAATCATTCCTGCACAACCTTGTGGCATTCTTGCAATTCATTCACAAAATCACTAGCCCGTTTGATCACTCCTTTTCGCTGTGGAACTACACATAAATCCAACGGTCCTTTAGGAATTTTTGAGTACACAACCTGGAATGGACTGAACCCAATGCTACGATTAACTGCATGGTTGTGTGCAAATTCAACTTGACATAACTTCGAATCCCAAATCTTCAAATTGTCATCCACGAGGCATCGCAATAGATTACCCAGGGATCTGTTCACAACTTCAGTCTGTCCATCCGTCTGTGAATGATAAACGCTACTGAATTTCAGCTTCGTCCCAACCATTCTCCATAGGCTCATCCAAAAATGACTCAGAAAGCGAGTATCTCTATTCGAAACAATAGATTCAGGCAACCCATGAAGATGATATATTTCTCTAAAATATAACTGTGCTACATTAAACGCATCTATTGTCTTCTTGCAGGCAATAAAATGTGCCATCTTTGAAAATCGATCAACCACCACATATATAGAATCATTGCCGTGTTGTGTTCTCGGCAGTCCCAACACAAAATCCATGCTAACATCCACCCATTGTTTAGTCGGCACAGGCAACGGCATATACAAACCTGCATTTGTCGCTGTCCCCTTTAAAACCTGACAAATATGACACCTCTGAACAAATTTTTCAACTTCCTTCCTCATTGACGGCCAAAAATAAGATTTTGCAATCAACTTTAATGTGCGATCCCGACCAACATGTCCTTCTTCATGTAACTCTTTTACAATTTTCATTCTCAAACTACAATCTAGTACGCACAATCGATTCCCCTTGAATAAGAATCCATCTACCAACACAAAGTCATCAGTACTCCCATCCTTGACTTTCTCAACAATCTTAGTAAAATAAGGATCTTCCTTAAACAACTCTGGCAATAGTTCAAATCCTATCACTTCAACCTTCATTGTCGTCAACAAATGATTCCTCCTGCTCAAGGCATCAGCTACATGATTCGTCACCCTTGATTTGTGCTTTACAACAAAAGTAAACTGCTGCAGATACGCGACCCATGAAGCGTGTCTAGCTGAAATTTTGTCCTGCCCTTGCAAATGTTTCAAAGCTTCATGATCCGTATAAAGAACAAACTCCTTCTGAAACAGATAATGTCTCCAGTGCTTCATAGTTTGAACAATTGCGTAAAACTCCACGCCATAAGTGCTATATCTCAACTTGGCTCCAGACAACTTCTCACTGAAATAAGCAACTGGTCTTCCATTCTGACTCAATACTCCACCAATCCCAACCTTCGAAGCATCAGTGTGTAACTCGAACAATATCTGAAAATCCGACAGTACCAGAATGGGTGTTGTCGTCAAAAGTGTCGTGATCTTCTCAAAAGCTAACTCTGCTTCCTCTGTTCACACGAACTTCTTTCCTTTCATGCAATCGGTTACAGGTGCCATCACACTGCTAAAATGTGGAATGAATCTTCGATAAAAAGATACCAACCCATGAAAACTCCTTACTTCAGTAATTGTCTTGGGTTGTGGCCAACTCCTGACAGCTTCCACTTTGCTTTCATCCACTTGAATACCCTCCTTCGACGGAACGTATCCCAGAAACAAAACACTGTGCGTCATGAACACGCACTTCTTTGTTGCTGCATAGAATTGCTCCTGTCGTAGAATCAATAGCACTTCTCGCAAATGCTGGATATGCTCTTCCATACTCCCACTATAGATCAAAATATCGTCAAAGTAAACTACTACGAACTTCCCAATAAATGGTCTGAAAATCTGGTTCATCACTCTCATAAAAGTACTAGGAGCATTTGACAAGCCAAACGGCATAACCAGCCATTTGTATAGACCTTCCCTAGTTTTAAAAGCAGTCTTCCACTCATCACCCGGTCTAATACGAATCTGATGGTATCCACTCTTCAAGTCAATCTTTGAGAACACAACAGCCCCACTCAACTGATCAATCAAATAATCGAACCTCGGCATAGGAAACATGTATCTCACAGTGATCTTGTTTAGAGCCCGACTGTCCGTACACATCCGCCAAGTCCCATCCTTCTTTGGTACCAATAAGGCTGGCACTACACAAGGACTCAAGCTCTCTTGAACACGCCCTTGTTCTAACAATTCCTCCACCTGCCTTCTCAGTTCCTCATGCTCCTTAGGACTCATCCTGTAATGTGGTCTGTGAGGTAATGCCACCCCTGGCACAAGATCAATCTGATGCTGAATATCTCTCAACGGTGGTAACTCCTTTGGCAACTCTTCAGGAAACACATCTCTGAATTCTTCCAACACTGGCTTTACTTCCTCTGGAACTTCAACAGATTCAGTAGCTTCATGTCCAACCAACAAGAACACCTCTGGACTCTCCTCTACTTCTTCAACAAACTCCTTCAAAGTCAACAAAGTCTTCAGCTCCTCAATCTCTTCTGACTTGCTCTCTCCTTGCTGTCTCTTCTTCGGAACTAAAATGATCTTAGTACCTTCAAACATAAAGTTATAGCTATTGGTTCGACCATCATGCTGCACTGCTCGGTCATACTGCCATGGTCTTCCCAAAAGCAAGTGACAAACATCCATCTCCACCACATCACACCAGATCTCATCTTTATACTTCTTCCCAATAGAAAATGGAACATGAACTCACCTGTCCACCTTCACCTCTCCTCCTTTCCTTAACCACGCTAACTTGTAAGGATTTGGATGCTTCTCCGTCTTCTACTTCAACTTTCTCACAGCTTCGAATGATATTGTTACAACTTCCCGCGTCAATTACAAATTTACACACCTTCCCCAGTATAGTGCATGTCGACTGAAAGATATTACTCCTCAACCAACTAGCCTCCTCTTCCTGCTTCGGTGTCAAACATGATCTCCTCAACATTAGATTACATCCTTCATCTCCCGACGCGATATCCTGTTCATCCTTCTCAACTGGACTAGAATAACCTTCATCAACATCCTCACCTTCCACTTCAGCAATCATGGCTCGCCTCTTCGGTTTCGGGCATTCATTACTCTTGTGACCCACTTCCTGGCAATTATAACACTTGAAACTGTTGTTGACCTTCGCCTTCGCAACTTCATTCACAACTGGTTTACTGACAGCTTTAGAAACATTGGAACTCCCACTAGCACCCTTGTTTTGAGTATTGGAACTTGGAAACACACCACCTCCTCGTCTTCCCTGCTTCTCCCAAGCCAACGCCTTCTGGTGCGCTTCAGCCACAGATCTAGGGTCAAACATATTTACCATATCCTGGATCTGGATCCTCAACCCCCCAACAAACCTAGCAGTCAATTGTTCCTCCGTCTCCATAATGTCATTTCGAGCAATCAGTTGATAAAACTCATCAGCATAATCATTAACAGTCTTCGTCCCTTGCCTCAGATTCTGCAACCTCTGATACATGAGTGATTGATAATTGTAAGGCAAGAATGTAGCCTTCATCATCTTCTTCATTTTCTCCCAAGCAACAATCTTCGACTTCCCCATATGTTCTCGTGTAAGTTTGGTTTGCTGCCACCATGCCATAGCTCTCCCTCTCAACCTAGTAGCAACCAACTTCACTCGACGATCTTCCGGAACCTACTTGAAATCAAAGATCTCTTCAACATTAGATAACCAATCTAGAAATTCTTCAGCCTGCATACCACCCTTAAACTCTGGAATTTCAATTTTCATTCCGGACTCCCATTTGTGATCATACTCTGAATGATTTCTTCCTTGGCTTCGATTTCGACCATGAACACTACCATCATCAAACTCCTCATCAAAATCTGATGCATATCGATGTCGATCATGACCACCGACATCTCTACCACCACCATTTCTACCACCAACATCCCTTCGATCTACATTCCTCCGATCACGATTATCCACATCTCTATCACGATCATCAACATTTCTATGATCATGATCTTCTCTTTTCTCCCGATCTGAATGTGGTGAAACTCTATTTCCCCCATGGCTCGATTCAGGTGAAACCCTTCTTCTACTTTGATTACTGCAAGCATCATTCTCTCTAATCGACCAATTCCCTCATCAAACTTCTCATTGAATTTATCACTAATTCGTTGCTCCATTTGTTCAGCATCTTCTCTTCCATACAAAGCATCAACATTGCGATGACGTTGAGCTCGTCTCGGTGGCATGATTGAACTTCAAACAAATCTTCAAAAATTCAAACACTTTCCGAACTTTGATCCAAAATGATATGGATCGAAACTCCCAACTTGTTGCAACCTCACGATGAACACGATGAACACCAAACTTCTTAACAATTGCAACTCCGATCTCCAAACTACAAATTCTCGAAACCCAATTCTCCAAATGATGCAAACTTCTTGCAACCTGGCTCTGATACCAAATGATGCAGCCAAGGAAGCGAATTCGACGATGTAAATCGAATCCGTCCAGGATCTCACACGATTAGCGGAAATAATCGGTGAATCGATGATAAATCGGTGAATTTAAGGATACCCAAAAGCCCAAATCCGTTGATCACGAAGATACCGGATTCTAGCAATCTTCGACACGTTGATCGCGCACGATGCCGTGAGAGAAGATCTATAATTCTTCGAACGTTGATCAAGCACACTTGATTCCGTGAATTGGCTTCAACAATCGTTGATTCGAGCGCACTCGAATGCCGAAGGTGGAGATAGGAGATAACACTCAACTACCAATTTTAATGGAGGCAAGAAGCACAAACCAAATTTTATTTAAAATTCAACTTTTTTTTACAATGACAACACACCCCTATTTATAGGGAAAATTACAACACACACAAAATACATGCGACATATAACAACAACGACTTAACAAAACACGAGTTACGACTTAACAAAATACAAACAGCGACCTAAGCACAACACAACACGCGACTTACAAATCAAACAACAACGACCTAAGAAATAACGACATAAGGAATTCAGCGACCAAACTGGATTGTTGTTCGCGACGTAACAAATCTTCATCATCCAGGAGCGACTTAAAACAAACTCGACAGCGACATAAGCAAATCGCGACTTAAGAAACTCTGGATAATCTGCTCGTGACCTAAGAAATTCGCGACATAGAAGCTTCGCGACTTAACCGGAGTTCAGGGACATAAAGAAGCTCGCTTCGCGACCTAGGCTTCGCGAGATAAGGCTGGAGCCGCGACTTAAGGAGGAGCTTCGACTTAAGAGATTTCGCGATTTAGGGAAGCGGTAGGTTGCTCGCGACCTAAAGAATTCTAGAGCGGTTTCGACTTTGTGATCTAGGGTTTCGCGATTTAGCCATGTCGATCGCGAGTTTGAGCTACGCGCTGCATCAGGTAGATTATTTTGTTGAGAGCATATGGAAAGATCGCAGGAGACTATGCATTTCAAGAAAGAAGAGATGTATAGACAGGCGTCAGATTGATATTGAATTTATGTTTATCTGATGGTTTTGATATGTTCCCTCTTTGTTAGTCATTGATGTTCATGCATGAATGATTGCAGAATGGGCATCCATCGACATCCTCTTGAGATTCACTTTGATTTAGTTGTATAAAATGTTCTGTAATGCTTTTGCTATTTGCAAGATTCACTTTGAGGTCGAAGTTTCATTGTGCAACTGAATATTATGCATTTATAGTATCATTGGATGCTATAATCAATTATCTAGTTACATGTGGATGAACATGATTTAATTTACATTACAAGGCTTTATAAATGCCTTCAATTTATACTTTCTTTTTTTTCATTATGGGGGCATTTATTAGTGCCTCTACTATTTTTTCTACTTGTTTTATTGTTCATTTTGCCTTAGGAGCTTGATTTATACAGGCAGGTACTAATTTGCCTCCCTTTTACTTGGGACGGAATAAGTTAATTGTTGTCCCTAATTTAACTAGTAGAGGTACTTGTGTTTGCCAGTAATATTATTAACGTTTTAATTGAATTTTATTTCCTAACATGTTAGCCATAATACATGAATTTTCGGTTTTAAGTAACAACGTAATCCAACCTACCCATCTAACACGGAAGCCTCTGGCCAATAATAATTATTTAAGAAAATCTTAATCAATTGAATTTAGAGCTTTTGCAAAATCGAGTTTTAAAACCGCGCAAAAGACGTTATTTTTACAATAGTAATTCATAAATTCTTGAACTACCCTACCTTTCGTAATATTTTTAATCTTAACAATAGCAATTTACGTACTATCAATTAATCCATTCATGTATTTAGCCTATTAGCTAAAAATTTGAAAATGACTTAAAGGAATAATTTAACAACAAAATATGTCTAAACTCTTTCCGTTCATTCACCCCTGCTTTCTTGTATAATAAAATTGCATTAGCAAAGTTAAACATACCTAATTATAATTACAAAGAACCATCTTAGAATTTATTAAATACTTCAATTATATCATATTTTATATCTATTTATTTACATTGTTTTCAAAATCTCGATTTATTTCAGAAGTCAAACTTGTGCTGTATATTTACTTAGTCGTCTCTTATTTTTGGATGAAGTCCAAACTCACCAAATTCACAATATGGATCGCGATTGGAATTTGCTATCGCATCCAATTTATCAGCACTAGTGCATTTTCAGTACTTATCTCCCTCGTATTCTCTTGTTGATAATTCACTTGTACATTTGAGATTCAACTGGATTCTGTAAATTGTGAAATGGGTAGTGAAAACTACAGCGACCTCAACTATCTACACATGCATATGAGACATATGATTTTTTATTTGGAAGTAGTTTCAGTACCTATTCTTTTTCCAATGATAAAAAACTAATGAATGGCACGTACAAACAGTTGCTTTTCATTTTGGTGTTTGTTTTTCACTCTTTTTACCTATTTAACAGATAGCCAGAATATCAATAGGTTTGATTACTAAGATCTCATAAATTTAAAGCCCTGTTGCCAAATCTTTCAAATTTAAATCCTACTTGTAAAATTATTCAAAACAAAACAGTATAACTCTATCCTGATTTGACTACATCTTTAATGATATATTCATATACATTTTTACATTCAGGAGTAGTACATTTACTCATGCTAACAGTGGATTACATACAGAGCACTTAACCAATTGCTTCGACCTAGCTAATGGACATGCTTGGTTGTCTCAAAAACGAATGAACCTGCATTGATACCAAACATACACGACAAAACATAAGCACATATTACAAGAAAATAACAGAAAACGAATACTTCAAAGATTGAGTTGCATCACCTAATGTAGGCATTAGAAGTGACAGAGCCGCAATGCCTGCAATCTTCAGTGGCAGTCCAGTCTTGATCATATCTTTAATCTCTATATGACCTTTTGTAAATCCTACGATGTTCGACGGTGTCCCTGTTGGCAACAAAAAGGCAAACTGTGCACCTATTGCTCCAGGGATCATTAGAAGAAGAGGATGCACCTGTTCATATTAGTATATTTTGTATGTTATTTTCCAGGAAATTTTTTACCTTACAATTTTTAAGAAATACCAAAATGTGGATGTACTACTGTCATTTTGTACAAATTATGCCATGTACATGAAATAATTTTTTGCTGTTCCACTTGAAATGGAGATCTTTCAATTATTTTTCAAAATGGCTTGGTTATGAACATATGCATAATGATTGTAGGGTAGGATCAGAACAACACATGCTCCACTTAAAGCATCAAAACATGATTCATCGTTAAAAAAATCACATCTATATTTATCTAAATAACGTGGCAGCATGTATCTCCAACATCTGTCATATTCAAAATCATCTTTCAAATATTTTCCTAAATGGACACATATATATCATATTTCTAGGATAGGACGAATCATCACAATGTTATTCAATATTCATGTATGTATATGACACAAATGAGACTGAGTTAGTGTTTTCAATGTCTCCAGTTGACTATGCATTTATTGTACATTTCAGTTGATACAGGATGATTATTATTCACTATAAAGTTTATGCAGAATCCTGTGTATTTGTCATAAATTAAGCACTAAAATTTGTATATAATGAGAAAATTACCTTCATGGTCTTGGCCAACTCAATAAGGAGGGGAACCACAAGCGTGGTAGTTGTATTATTAGAAGTGAATTCGGTGATTGTACTGCTGATAAGACAAACGAGAGGAGCAATGGCAAGATATGGAGCAGTTTCCAAGAAGGAGAGGCTTTGAGAAAGAATATCTGCCAAACCACTAGTTTTAACACCATCTGCAATAGCAAAACCTGCTCCTAATAAGAGGATTATGTTCCAATGGAGCTTCTTGCATTTGTTCCAGTCCATTAGTTTTTCTCCTGGATTCTTTTTGTTTGGTATCACAAATAACAATGTTGCCATCATCACCTGCATTTAATTTAACCAGCCAGGTTTGTTGTATTTATCGGCATGTGGACGTTGTTATGTCACTTAATGGACCACATGTTAGCTATGTACAGATAACATTAGCCGTTATAGAAGAAAAAAATGGTACCAGTACCTACAATACACCCTGTAAAGGATTCTATAATTAAACTTATTTTTATTCCCGATTTCATATATGTGTTTAAAAATCATTTGAAGTTCAGCCATGTAAACAGTTGTTTTAACTTTTAACTTACACTGACAGTACCATCACCCACTCGACCGTGAAAGAGAGCTCCCCATCCAGGAACATCGTTTGTTAAGCTTCTTGTCATCCACAAAACTACGAGCGTCTGAAAATAAGAAGCAAAATAAAACATTCTCATACTGTTTGGATTTCTTTTTTTTTTCCTTCTTCTTCATATTGCACATTGCGTGGTGAAAAAAAATAAAAAATGTATACCCCAAATACAGCCAGCACCATTTTTTCGGCGAAGGCCATTGGACCTGCCAAACAAACAGCACATGATAAGTAAATTTGTTTCCAGATTCCTGGTTGTTAATTGTTAATATAATTCCAGTTGAAACTAGAATATTGACATAATGCTTCAAGCCTTCAACTGTATTGAATATAACTACTTACCTAACAATTCCAGTTCCCTTTCCAAATGTGCTCTATCCAAATAGGCAGATAGCACTTTTTCAGATCCTTTTGGGCAATACAAATAGCACAAAATCCCCCACAGTGCAAAAAATATAACAAGAGCCAAAGGAAACGCAAACAAAAACCAGGAAAAGAAACTGATAGGCTTCTCTAGAGGAAAATAGCTCTCCCAAATCCCAACCAATATGAGGTTGACACCTGTCCCGGTCAACGTACTCATACCTCCAACTGCTGCAGAATATATCACCCCTAGTATCACCCCTTTACAGAATCTTTTAACGTCTGGATGAACCGATTCAGATTCTGGGAATCTTTGTAAGATTCCAGTGGCTACAGGAATCATCATGACTGCAGCTGCAGTGTTGTGCATCCACATGCTTACGAAAGCGGTCGTGGCGCAGATTCCAAGAAGCAGAATTGGAGGGTTCAGAGGTTCCCCACAGAATAGTGAAGTTATCTGAATAACAATAATGCATTTGTCACTTTAAGTCAATATACTCAGCCTTGGATTCTTTTTAACGTCGTCTTTTGAACTCTTTCAGTTTCATAAAAGCTATTTTTGGTGGGTTATAAGTCGATGAGAAAGTCTAACTTTTGTCCATGTAAGATTTCTTTTGAAATACCAAACAGTTTCATAATCCATGTAAAATGAAGAGAGTTGAGTTCTTGGTTCTAATGTAATATCACAAATTGTATACTGTATCTTATCATCCATGAGGAATTCTATGTATCAAACTCAAACTTAATTATACCTGAAATACTTTGAATAATTATAAAAAAGATGAAAAGGAAGCTTACGTTAAGAGCAAGACGGCGATGAATATTGTAATGCTCGACAGCCAATGCCAATATAAAGCTACCAAGCACCAAAGCAATAACATCATCCATGTAAGCTTTTGCGACATCATCACTCGCAGCAATTCCAAATAATGGAAATAAAAACAAAGGCGCCAGTGATGCAATAGCCATTGGTACAGCATCAGTTAACCACCACAAAAAGACCCATGCAAGAACCGCAAGCATATTCTTACTGGATTGCTTGCCATCGAGTTCAACAAAAAAGAAGATGAGGAAACACGAAAGTGGACCAGAGAGTATGGATAAGTTTTTCTTTGTTATTAAAGATTTCAAACTGATTTGTGGTGAGGTTTGAAGAGGAAGCAGGGGATCATCGATTGCCATAATGAAGTATAATAATGGAAAAGATGTGTATTTTTTAAGAGTTATATTCCTCTGTTATTTATATTCAGATGTTTAAATGTATGATTGAATTTTTAGGTGTTTTTTGGGGGAGTTTGTATTGTATATCTGGAAAGAAATTGATGACCAGGCTAAATACTGATCAACATTTATTGGGTGAATTAACTCAATTCAAAGCAAACTAACGACCATCCAAAATATTGAACAAACTTAATTATAATATATATTTACACGTTTGATTATTGTCCAATTTTGGGGGTTGGAGAAAAAACTGGTCCTTTCATTAACAACATTCATTAAATAAATAATAACATGGGGTATGGTAAACAACTCAATGCTTATGTAACACGTTTACTTGTGTGTGTGACAACATAATTCTCATACATGACTAGTCACTGTGCTATAAATAATAGCATGGATCTGGTGGATTTTAATACATATTGCACAAAAATGTGTTAAGATCAACTATTTTCATGAGTTAATGTTGTTGGAAAGTTTTATGGACTTTAAAGTGGATTATTAAAAATCGAACAAGTATATTTGCCTCTCATTTGAATAGTCCCACACCATGGGATAGAAGAAGAAGAAAAAACAAGTATTTATAGGTCGGCTCTTTGGGCATCTAGTGCTTGTTTTTTTGTGAGAAGGAAGACTATATACTTGACTATCACACGTGCACCGACAAATCTCGGACTCTAATACTTACATTTTGAACAAAAATAGCTTTTATGTTTTAACCGTTATTTATTTGAAATGGTAAAACTATAGATTTTTAAGAACGATGTGACTTTTCTCTCACCTGTTTTTCCTTAATGGGAAAATGATTGCTGCTTTAACAGATATAGTAGTTGCGGAGATAAGGGATACAACATTCGATCTCTTTTCATTTTCTCTAAAAACTGAGTAATATACAAAAAATTTGCAAACAAATCGGTTCCTTCATGTTAGGTGTGGCTCACATTCTAAATGGAGTGGGTGCGTGAAATGAATGGATTAAAGTCTCACATCGCAGGATATTTTGAATAATCGTGGTATATATATGTGATTGGTGACACGTAACATTGGAATTTCTTTTATTACAAGTCAAGACCAGATTATATGTCCGATGAGAGGCGATGAAGGGATGTTTAATCGGGACGCCGACATGGGAGACTTCGACCATTGATGGCACTAAACACGCCGAAGCAAACGCATTCGGAACACGGGGATGCCGAAACTCAACATGGTATTAGAGCTCCATGGTTCGAGGGATCGGTATGATGCAGCGTGACCGAAGCGTGGCTCTAAAGGGGCTTGAGCATGGGATACTCGTCAAGGTGGAGATATGGTTAAGCAGTCTGCTTCCTCCTGCTTATGAGAACTCGAAGTAGCAGCCTGACCCAACTGCGAAGAGGACTCTGGTGTAACTCCAAAGGTAACTTGAGCAATGCTCGCCAAGGTGGAGATTGTGGAGGTGCGTGGATTGAACAGATTAAAGTCCCATATTGTAGAAGCTGAGTTCAGAACAAAATATGATAAACACAGAACATAAACATATATTACGATACGTCCAAGTATAGTACAAGCGTTACAAATTCCTTAATCATCGTGCTCTTTATCTTATCCTGTCCTTTGAGATTGAAGTTTGGGATATGTCTAGGAAAACTTTTATTCCATAGTATTCCAAAAATAGAATTGATGACATCTTATCTTCGGGGTAATCTTAATCGTGATTGTTTTATTCAAGTCTTCTTCAATACGGGTGCTTGACAACCATCTGTATCGAAGGAGTTTGTTGATGCTTTTAGATGTTCTTGTCTTGTTCTTTTGTGAGGATTGTTAATCCTATTGAGGGAATACGCAATATTTGGTATGATGTTTGAGGATTTGGGATTGCTGCTTATAGCTTATCTTTTCGTGCGAATTAGCACGCCATTTTCTATCTAGAGTTGGAATGTTTGAGATGAAGTGGCTTGCCTATTATCAAGCCACATTCCGTGATTCGAAGAATCCTGTATTATGTATCCTTATTCGGCTGATTTGTTGCTTCTTGTCCTTTGGAATGTTAACGATGATTCCGAAGTCTCTGTATTCACTCTTGAGTTTCGAGATGTGGATGATATATTTCGAATTCCAGTCATGTGACTCTGTTGATTTCTGTGAGTCCGTTTCGGGTATGACACCCAATCGGGCAGTCAAATATTGTATTGACTTCATTCCCGGTTCTTAGCCTTTCGGTCATCCTCCCACGAGGATGTCCACTAGGGAAATGAGATGATTTATTGAATTTATTTGATATTTCCATTCTTACCCCTTTTGAGATATCCTCTTGGATACTCAATTGTTGATATACTTTGTGGTATTACTTCACTCGAAGTAATGATTTGTTTTAATGTTACTTCTTCTCATTGGAGAAGATATTTACCCTTGCTTTTATATCTCATTTCTCTTTTTCTAATCTATTGTGTGGTGCTAGGGTCATTCTTCAGCTTGACCCTACACCGATTTTTCATGAGCTACGAGTCGCGGAGGATAGCGTTACTCTTACCACATTCCATACTCATTATGAGTCTTGTGAGTGGTTCGTTATACCGTTCGGAATAATGAACACTCCAGTCTATTACATCAACCTTGAGGATTGAGTATTCTAGGAATATCTCGATGAGCTCTATTTGTGATCCTTGATTTTGAGAATAAGTAATAAATTGTGTTTTCAAATTTTTCAAAAAAAAAATTGAAGATATATTTCTAAGAGAAATTGGATTTTGTTTTTGGGAAAAACAAAGAATATTTTGAGTATTATATATGAGTTGTTTCTTTTTAAAGAAAATGAATTTTTGTGTTGGGTTGTCCGTCTAGTGCTTTAAGAATTATGGTCGATGCGTTTGGCCAACGTTATCGATAGGAATTTCCTAAACGCTGTGATGAGACAGTCAGACACGGTAAATTGAGTTTTAATAAGTAAAGTTTGAAAATAATTAATATGGTGGAGTATTAATTTTATTTAAATGTTTAATGAAACCATTGAACCATAGTTAGTGTTGGAGGAGTGGCGAGGCAGTTTTGATCATTTGATCAACTCTACAGCCAATCGATAGGGTCATTCACTATAAATCAATGACGAGGCAATACCGTTATATTATTTGAAATTTGAGAAATTGAATATGGTAATTTGGGTAAGTAAATGTGAATAATTCTAATTAAGGGGATGTCTTAATTAGAGGAAAATACCATTTGATGCTTTGGTTAATAAAATGATGTATTTAAGGTAAAAGAATACTTTGGTTTGAAAAATTAAAATATTAATTGAATAGTTTAGTGCAAGTTATTAACGATGACTATAAAAAAATTTTGACACTTAGTTATTTGAGTAATAGTAGAGGAAAGATATAAAACTCTATCTTAAGGGAAAATAAAGAAGTGTTAGTTTAGAACATTTAGTATAAAATTTGTGAGCCGGTTTTAGTTTTAAAATTAATCGGTATTAAAACTTATGGATTCGAAATTGCAAAATTCTTTTGAAATTAAGTTTGAAGTAATTATCAACTTTAATTAGTTTTATGTTGATAATTAGATGGGAATTTAATTTTTATGACAAGTGGAAATATGAATTTGGATTGTTTTAATTAATGAACAATTCATGTAGTATAATCATTTTAAATTGTGAGAATAATTTTAAACTTTATATATATATATATCCCAAAAATTTATCTTGGTGGATAATCAATAAATATCTCTTGATAATGAAAGAGATTAGTTATCTCTTCCAAAATGAGTTTTCAAGTTAATTGTTTTAAAGTAGATTTTGAAAGGTAATGAAAATATTTCCACTTGATAAAATGTTTTATGATGATTACATAAAGTTTATCATAATTTTGTATGTCTTAGCTTTCCGGGGAAAATGAAGATCATTTAATAAACGATTTAGCATAAAGCTTGTTTGAAAATGTAGTTTGAGCTTAAAATGGTTTGGGTAAATTTCAAATTTCAGATTGATTTAAAAGCTGAAATTTTGTTTGGAAATGTGCTGTACTAAAACAGCGATAACTTAACTCCAAACGAGTTCAATCTTTTTGTAAATGAAAGAGCTTTCAGTAACTATAAATTTTCTTTTACCACTTTGGAAGATTTTTCTTTTTACTGAGTCTAAAATGGATTTGAAAGTGGATAGGCAGTTCTGCCCTATTACAAAATTTTCTAAGATTTAAGCTGAAAGTAAATTTAACATAACTTTCAAACCGTAAATTCGATTTGATGATCTTTATATTGCTAGAAAGCATAGATTTGGTTGTTTGCTAGGTCATAACATGTCTTCTTTACAGCAGGTCTAAAAAGAAATTGATCTATTTCCCCTTAATAATTAAATGTAGCACTTCTTATTTATGAACACGAACTAATATCATCTATTTGAGTTAAGTACAGGTGAAAAGAGGATGGTTAGACTATATTTTGAGCAAAAAGATTATATATAAGATTGTGTAAACTCACTTTAAAATGCTAAAAAGAAAGGTATGTTTTCGGATTAATTTTAAGAGTTGAATGATGGTATATTTTATGTTTCCGACCTAATGGTCGATGTATATTATATAAATCATTTTTTGTATTATTGTATACGGCCTTCCGTACAATGGTGACTCCGTCGATTTTTCTGGAAATTTCTAACACTTAGAAAATTTGAGAAACAAATTGAAAAAAAAATATGTTGCAAACTAGAGAATACCTATGGAAGAATTAGAGAATAAACAACTTAAACTTTGTTTACTCTAATGAAGAGTAATGAATTTAAATTTAAAATTTAAGTAAGAAATTTTGAAAATTTTCAAGTGTTGAAAATTGTGGTTATAAAAAAATATTGAATTTTGAAACTCTAAGAATTTGGATTGAGAGTTTATACCTATATTTTAGTTCCTTGTGTTTATCTTACTCTCATGTTATTTTCTAACGACGTGCATTTATGTGGTTGTTTGAGTAAGGTGGCCTTTGAAGAAACCACCTTTTGGATAATCTATCTTGCCTCTTTTGTGTCTATCTTGTATCGGTGAGGTTTCTTCCGTAGTGTCATACGGAAAATCATATCGATAATCTTTTGTTGGTTGGAGTTCGGGTTGGAATTGTGCTAAATCCCAACCCTACTCGAGGAGCTTATGAGAAACCAATCTCATTTGATTGATCCTTTGTGTAGCATCTTGTTGTGTTCTCATTCGAAGGTGAGACGCCTTTGAAATCTTGTGTGTTGCTCGAAAAAATAATGGATCTCTAATTCCAATATTAGCACTTTGGAAACCACAGAATTAATCGAGCAAGCCTTATCTTGGTTTTCTACCATTCTATTTCGAGAGTGAGAGAATTGTTAAACTCGAGCTTGTCTATCAATCTTTTGATTGATGAAATTAATAGATTGAATATGAACTCTTCTCTAGAAATTGCGTGGACGCAATTTTGTTAAGGGGGAGTCTGTAACAACCATGGTTTGGAGATTACCTATCAATACTAAATTATAATGGTAATTATAATTTAATATTATAAATTAAATTAAAATTGGAGAAATTAAATTGTTTATTTGGAATAAATAATGAAATTTGGAATTTAAAATGAGAAAATAAAATTCCAAGCTTTATTTTATTTTGTTCGGAGTGATAATAAATGTAATATGGGCTTTAAATAAAGAAAATGTCTTTATTCTAGAGAAAATGCAATAATTATATTTGCTTCTTTTAATAATTTTTAAAAGAAGTGGGTAATTTATAAAGGTGGTTTATTGAAATAAAAAGGTAGAAATTGGTTTAAAAATAGGTTTTGCCTATAAATTATGTTTGGAAATGGTTTAAAATATTTTTCTAAGTGAGAAAATATTTTTGTAGAATTTTAGAAGTAAAAAACAATGTTTTATCCATTTATTTGAGTAAAACGTGTATTTTTGTTAAATAAAGGAACTTAATAATAAAAATGTCTTAAAAAAATAAATTAATCTTTTTATATGATAGAAAATATTTTATTTTGTATATATACAAGTTTTCACATTTTTCTTTTGTAAAACTTGAAAGAAAATGAATTTTTATTTTGTGTATATGTGATATATGCACATATTTTACTTGTGTTGTTTAATTAAGCCTTAACCAATTTATTTCTTTTAATTTTTGAACCCAACTTGGCCCATTTACCTTTGCCTGGTTGAGAAAATTAGAAGGATAAAAGGAAAAAAAAATTCGAGCACCCAATCGACATATTTAATAGATGTTTAAGACAAAGCTTACGGATGGTCGCTCCTAAACAGCTCTACTCTCTACACTAGCAGACAGTATTGCCCAGTAATACTCTTTGTTAGTGTGAGTCTCGGGTGGGGCATCACAGCTATATAGTTGAAATAATCGTGGTGTATATATATGAGATTGGTGACACGTAACATTGTGGATTCCTTTTATTACAATGTCTTGCCAAGACCAGATTATATGCTCGATGGGAGGCGACAGAGGTATGTTCAATCGGGACGCCGACATGGGAGACTTCAACCGTTGATGGCAATAGACACGTCGAAGCGAACGCATTCGAAACGCGGGAATGCCGAAACTCAACACTTCAGTGCAGTGGCGGATCGTTACTTTCTAATGAGGATGTTTTATCCTACAGACGACAACACTTGCAATCTGTTTTGCACTGTAGACCAGAGTGTCAAAACGTCTTTAAGAAAGCGATGAAGTACGCAACTCAGCCAAAGACATTGTTGATAAGAAATGTACATGTCTATTACCAAAAAATAGTAAGGACAAAATTTCAAATATTTTTTAGACGTCAGGATATGCGCTTCATTTTTTGCACTAAGAACAAATTTTGTTTCGTAGTGGAGCTGAAGAACCAAGTTTTAAAGCATGAGATATGCTAATTTAGGATTTTTTTTTCACGTGGTAGAGTCTGGACAAGGGTGAATGGATGTGGCAGATCTCTATGATGTTGCAGCAGCTCTTGATGGTGGCGGACTAGAGCTTGGCGACGAAGACTACGAAGAGAGACGCGACGAGTTTGATGATGATGGAAGGAAGAGATTGTGATGTAGATCGACATGAAAATGTTCAGAGAATTAAGGTTTTGCAGTGATGATGGAGGAATGATGTTTTATGTGGTTAGAACTGAAGGCGAATGAGAAACAACATGAAATTGGAAAAGAAGATGACATTGGATAATGATACAGATTAATATCATTTTTTTTGAAAATATAATAATTATTTATATTTCCGCTTCTAATGCTATTTTGCACTTGTATTTGTGGATAAAAAAGATGTCTATTTGGCGGAATCATTTCATCATTTTATAATATCATTTGTTAGCCTCTTTTTGGATGTCGGTGGCATTTATGAATAAAAAATGTCTATTTTGTACTATTATTTCATCGTTTTGTAATATCATTTATTAGCATCTTTTAGGTGTGTGTATGCTGTTATATCCTAAAGTTATTTAGTATTAGTATTTTATCAATTGTCGTAGCAGTTTTTAAATTGTGGTATCGTTTTTAAAATTGTACGTAGCAACAGTTTATATTGTATCTTATTTTTAAATATGTGCAATAATGATAGTTTATATTATCATTTTTTTGTTTCTTTAAATAAACAGAGTTATTTATATTTCTGTTCATAGTGCTTTTTAGTAACAATTTATCAATCATAGGTGCAATTTCTGAATTGTAGTAACTTTTTTAAAATTATAGCGGCAGTTTATTAACAATTATAACTTCATTTTAAATGTGTGTAGTAATGTGCTATATAGTATCAATTTTTGTTTTTTTAGGTAAATAAAATTATGTATATTTCTATTCATAATGCTACCTTATAGTAGCATTAGATGAATTGTAGTAGCAGTTTATGAAATACATTAACATTTTCTTGATTTATGTTATAGTTTATAAATTGTACTATCAATTTTAACTAATATTTTTAAATTCCACTTTTCAGTATCATTTTATGAATTTCTTTTGCAAAGGTTATATAATTTTTATTTTATTTTCTGAAAGATTGTAATACTGTTTTCATAAATTAATTTATGATGTTACTACGTAGCTTTGTAAAGGAGGTTTTTATTTAATTTTTTGAATGTTTATCGTGCTATTTGTCATTAATTATTTTATAATGCTACTGTGTATAACGAACTAAAAAAAGATTACAGTAACTATATTTCAATTTTATCGTGTAATAGTTAATATTACATTGTATTTTTATTTTTTGGTTAAATGATATGACTCAATAGCATTTTGTTATTGCTAAATTAATTTTTACTCATACGATGATAGTGTGTAGTATCATTATTTTACCTGTTTCTATTTTTGCATTAATTGATAATTGATGAGCAAGATAATTGACGAGCAAGATGATGAGGGAATAGAGGCGTGAATTTTTTTTTTGGGTTAGGTCTTAAAGAGGCGGCAGGTAGGGAGGTGACTGTTACAGTAGGCGACGTATATTAGCACCAGCGGAGCGAAGGCGTAGGGCGGCATAGGTGTGCAAAAGAGTGGAATGCGATAGTGTGGGATGCGGCAGCATTGGAAGTGATGATTTTAGATTGCGAATGATGATGCGTCATTTTGATTAATTTTTCTTCGTTGTCTGGCACGCCAAAAAGGTTTCCATGTACTTTGGACCGTTGATATCCAAAAAAATTATTTATCAATACGCCGTCAAGTTTGGCGTCATACTGCCGAATGAAGTAAAAAAAAATTAAAACTTATATTGCCAAATAACACTAGGTAATTTAGACACTGTAATGAGGTGCATTTAGCACCACTTATGTTATAAACAGATTTATAGTTTATATAGAAGCTTTCTAAATAAAATTTTGAATATATTAAACTAAAAATATTTTTGTTGCGATTTCTAAAAAAGCAACAATAAATAAATAAATAAAAATAAACCATAGTTGTTTAGATAACTTGAAAAACGATTCGTCAACAAGTAGCTATATATTTTGTTTGATTCATAATAAGTGCGAAGGAAAGCTAAAGCTATATAAAAATTAAATCAATTAGTATAAGTTCTTAGTAAATTATGAATGGATGTTTGGAAAGAATGTGTTTATGATGAGAATAAATGCAACATGAAAGGTAAAAGTTTTCTAGGGTGATTTTACATTATTGTGTATTATCAAAAAAAATATTTGGAATAAAGGAGGCACCATTGAATGTTTACATTTATCTTCTTTAATGGTTGTAATACATTTGGTGTCACTTTTTTTTGTGTTAGCATGAGTTATCCAATCTTAATATCAATTAAAAATATGATCTAACAAATAAATTTTCTTTCCAGATTCAAAAAGTCCCTCTATATATATTACCAAATCTTAATATTATTTAGAAATAGTATTTAACAAATAAACTTTCTTGACAAATTCAAAATGTTTCTATACAAATATTATCAAATCTTAGTATCATGTAAAAATAGAAAATAGTAATTAAAGTTCATTTATAAATTTAAAACGCCCCTCTACAATCATTAGAAGTTTTAATATCACCTAAAAAATAGAATCTAACAAATAAACTCATTTACAAATTTGTTACTTTATTAAAAATAAAATTCAAACTAACAAAAAAGTTAAATGTTGTAACTTAAAAATAAAAATTCAAACTAACTACATATAATTTCAACATAAAACTATGTTAAATATTTGTGCAAATTATTATTTTTAAATGTGTAAAACGTATACAATTTGTATAGGAATTCATGCACGAAGCGCGTGCCATTATCACACGCGTAACGTTCGTATACAAAAAATTGATCCCAGAATTATCACAACCATTATTAAAAGCATTCAAAATACAGAGCATATTTAACCAGATGATATAATCTTTTCGAGAAAATGTGCGTCATAATCTGCCTAGTATCCATCATTCATTGACTACTAATCAAACAAATTAACAAAATAAAATGAACGAGATACGTTATATATGTGGGGACACCTTTTTGGGATAGAGTATTTCATTTCATTAAACCCCATTAATATGTAATTTATTAAACAATGGTAAAGGAGCAAAATTTTCCAAGCTTCTTAACACTCTCACAATTTTACATTAAAATCCTTATAGCCTACGAGTATATATGCACGCCCAGGTGGGCCTGCATCTAATCATAATGTAGCTTAATAAAGATAATTATCATCGTACATGTAAAGCGAGTCAGTCTTAATTCAATATATACCTTTAGATTCAGAAGAAAATACATCACTTTGGCAACCGCCTAAGTTTAAGAGTGTAGTAGAGGCAACCTTAGTTTAACTGAGGCATTGCCCCAGAATTGGCTGAGGCATTGCCCCAGTTAAAGTTGAGGCAATTGCTGCAGTCCGATGCCTTAGTTTTGACTGAGGCAGTTGCCTCAGTACAGACTGTGGCACTTTCTTGCTTGTTTTGCACACAAAAATATTGCTGTTAGATATTGTTTTTTGCACAAAAATTATTATCGTTCTTTGTATGTGTGCTTCTCATGCAATGGCACCAGGCTTTTATCTTCGTTAATTTCTAAATTAGTTCATGGGAAAATTCTGATTCTAACTGGAGCACTGTTTCGATAAGCATTCGTATGACTCGGAGGAGCTCTCCACCTGTATACGGTTTCTTAGAAACAACCAAAATCATAAATTACAATCTATGAATAAGTGTTTGGAGTGAAAAATAATTAATTTACTGAAGAAACATGCTTCATTCAGTAGAAGATCTAACCGGAAACGCCACATTATATCAAAATCAAAGCTAATCAAACTGTGATCTATGACGACCATAGTCGTAGATGCACTTCACCTAATAAAAATGCTCACTGATGTAGTGCACCAACAAAACTCAACCTCAACATGTGCAATCTCTATAATGATCCACTACAGCTAGTTTTGTAGTCTACATTCTTATATTATTATACTGTCATGCAAAAAATCTAAAAAAATATAGCTCGACTCAGTGGGTGGAAACATTTTATTTGATGTCCTACTGTACTACAGGAAGAATGCCAAAAGAATTTAAAAATCTACGAAGTTTTATTTTCTATGTAATTGTTAGCAACCTGACTTATTTATGAAGTTGAAATCTGTATGCATTTCTGTAGCCCAACAAATATGTGTAGGGAGCACATACCATCTCCAAAAACTTACAGGTCGGTAGTTCGTAGTGATTCCTTTAACGTTCAATGGCTTATAGCATTGAAATCTTTTCTCATGTAAAAAAAGTGATGCACGTTTCTCTACAATTGTAGTAGATCATGATGAATGGAACATAAACACAATATTACAAATGGTGACAGCAAGTACAAATTAACAGTATCACCAAAGCAGTTCATGCTAAACGTATCACCAAAAGTAGTTTAAACAAAAATAATTTGTAAGATAAAAGCACGGTAATTTCTTTCATGTTTTCAAATCAAAATAAAGTCGTTTTTTAACGCACATAAATCATGATAAAAATCATTATCTATATACTTTCTAAAAAGCATAGTATATTAGTTTTACTGATTGTTTGATGAAAACTTAAATGCTTCTAACAGTTAATGTGATAGTTTCATTACTCTTTCCTTAGTCTTAACAATTAGAAAATAAAAATCAAAGACAATATAGTAAAAAATTCAGAACGTCAAAAATTCTAAATGTAATTTTCCTAGCATCACCAACTACATTTCTTAAATCCATCATGAAGAATAGATTTATGAAATCCTGTTTAAGCAAATAAACAATCACCTGTCAAAGTGAAATATAAGATGAACATAAGAATCAAGTTTGTTATTAAATCCATGTGAAAGAACTAACAATCTGAATCGCTAATGTAGAAACTGGAATCTGCATTTCTAACCTTCCGAAATTCATGTATGGTAGAGCTATTGGAAATAGTTTATGGCATTTAAGATTTTTTTTTTCAAACGTTCACCAGTTTGTTATCAACTCGTACCTTCTTACCTATAGCAGAAGAATGAATAAGAGACACCGAGAATAAAAGACACGAACTATAAAGCATAAATTATATAAAAACTACCAACAAAGTTCATGTTAAAATACAGAAATTCACAGTACAATTAGAATTTGAGACAGCTATATTACAAACTAAATTGTTTCATGTATGCGCACGCGCACACAGACCAAAAAAAATATCCTGAACGATTAAAATTACGAAATAAAGAATTGTAATAAACAATGGAAAATTCATGTATATGCTTTGAATCAATATATTTTATCTACTTGGTTTTCACTGTCATCCAACTTAAGTTCTACTCATATAATAAAAGATTAAAGATGTAACGACCCAGAATTTTGAACGAATTAAATTGAGAATATTTAATTAATTTTAAATATTTGAACGATGATTTAATTTGTATCCCGAATATAACTTTGAAGCTGACGATTAAATTATAAAATTTAATCTATTGTAAGTTGAATTAAATTTGAATCTTCAATTTAAAGTTGAAGAAAACTATTTCGAAAGCTTTTAAAATTCGTATTGATAATACTGAAGATAACAGAAGTTTCAGAATTGGGTTTGAAAACGATTTGTTCAATTTTGAAATTTAATCGTTCGAATTGATATTGGAAAATAGCCGTCCGAGGCACAGTCTCGGAATTCGGCGAAACCAGTTTCATTGGGTCCGTAATATTGTATTATTACCGGATTTCCAATTTCGTATTTTTCGGAGTTGATATGAGAGCATACGGCATGTAAACGCATTGAAATTTAATCGATTTTAATTTAAATTTAAATTTAAATTTTGGGACAATGTCAGCACATTTTCTTCCATTAAACACGCAGAGATCACGCCTAGTATCACACAGACAATCACGAAGAAATCGTGCAAACCCATCCTCTCGTTCAAAATTTATAACAGCCGAACTCTTACTTCCTCAGTTCACAAATCAAAAAGATAATGGCTGCCATCCCTCTCCTCGTTTAAAATAAAATGGCGAACGAAATTGTTCTTTCGTTCAAAAAGAAAAAAAAAGGGGAGAATGTCGAAATCAAATTCATGTGTGAAATCGCATGTCGTTTTGGGAAGCGACAGCCTCGAGATGAGACCGACGATGTCGCGGTGGCGTTCGAGTGTGGGGATGGGCGCGCGACAGAATGGCGGCATCGATTGTGGTGTCACGATCTATAGGCAAGGCACGGCGGAGGCGCAGCTGCAGCGAACTCGAGTGACGAGATGGTGGCTCGTTTGGAATTTGTCAGCACGGCGAAGTCGAGCAGGTGATTGGTTGGAGGGGGATCGCGATTTGAGGCGCGCGATTCAATCGTGATTTGGGTGTCGCGAGTATGACTGGCGACGAAGCTCAGGTGGTGGTCAGGCCGGCGACGAGGGCGTGGTCCTCTCGAGATCGATCGAGTCAGTGAGGTTTGCAAATATATTTTTTCAATACATACATGAATATCTATATTCGAAATTTTTTTTTTTACAGTAAAGTTAATTACTGTTTTATGTGGAAGTAAAGTGAAGGAAATTTTTTTTTTTTAAATATAAATATATACATTTTAAAATTTTACTTGTTTATTTTAAATAGTGTATTAAGGAGATTAACTTAAATAATTATTTTTTTAACCTATAAAAATTTATTTATTATAGAAAAAATTAGCTTAATAAAATAATTAGTTAATTTAATTTATTCGATTTATTTCGAATATTAACGAAATGTATAAATTATTTATACAAGGTTAAAATCGAGAAAACAAAAGAAGGATTGGATTGGATGGCAAAATAAAATCTAAGGTGAGATTTTTCTCACTCAAAAAATTGATTGCAGTTATTGATTGTTTGATATGATTGCTATGTTGATTGTGATATTAGATATTATAGGATATATCTATATATATATAGCAATATATACATATTGGCATATGTATATATTGGATTGATTGATTTCCCGCCTCGTATAGCGGATGAGACCCTATTGCGCCGTTAGTAAGCGGATATTTTTATAAAACCCATATACCGCGATATTCCACCTCGAAGTGGAATTGGTATTGTGCTAACGTCTTTGGATGCAGGGAAACAGGTTGGAGGGATCCAACTGGACCCCTCACATTGATTGAATTTATTTCTACTGTGATGTGTTAATCTGTGAATGATTATTGATGTTATTAATCATATTGATGTTTGGAAATTGTTTGAAAACTAAAATTTAGCTGAATGGATGTTTGATATCATTGGATTCCAAAAAAAAAACGAAATTGAATTTTTGAAATCAAAATAGAAATTTCTAAGTGAATTAACTTTAGAAATTGAATAAATTTTGAAGAAAGGAATTTTTGAAGTATAAAAAGTTAATTTTTATAATCTTATCGAATTAATTCCAAAATCAAGTGAAAATGTTAAATAAATGGATTTCGTAAAATAGTGATTATAAATTGAAGAATTTAATTTAAGAATTTGGATTTTTAAATAGATTGAAAGAAACGATTGAAATTTATTTTCTTAAAAAGGAATTTATTAAAAGAAGATAAGTTGGAAATCCAACTAGAAATTTAATTGGTAAATTGAAATAAATTGGGAAATCAATGTAAAATGATTTCAATTTGAAGAATCCATTTTAAAACAGAATATTGAATAATTTGAGAAAAAAAAATGAGGAATTTACTTAGTAGTGATAAATAAAAATTAGAAATCAATCTATAATTGATTTAATATTTGGAAATGAATTTTTGAGAAATCAGTATGGAAATTTTATTCAAAGTTGAAACTAAATTTTGAAATCAATATCGAAATTGATTTGGGATTGAAGTTTTTATAAATAGAATTGGAATTTATAAAAGTTGTTTATAAATCCGAAATCACTTATTTTGATAAGTAAAAATATAGAAGTTGATAAAAAGAAGATTTATAAGTCGAGGTTGTTATTAAAATAGAAATAGAATTTATAACTGTGTTTATAAATTCGAAATAGATTGAATTGGATAAATTTAATATAGAAAATTTCTAAAGAAGATATATCCGCGATTTTGGATAGCGAACCTCTATTGAAATAAAAATGTGTAGAAATAGATTGAAATTGGGTTAAGTGAATTATATTCACGATTTTGGGATAGTGAATATATTGTTAGGTAAAATGGATTTATTGTTGGAGGAGTGATATCAAAAATGAAGTTAAACATTTTAAAGATGTTTTAAAACGTATTATGAATCGAAAGCATAGATTTCAACAGTACTTGTTGAAATAGACGTTTTCGAGAAATTTAAGGAAATGGTGGACTATAACACTGTTGTTATAGTAAATGATTTCCGGAAGGAAATGTTTTATATAGTATTGGGATTTACACATCTATCTAAATTCTGAATCCCTATACTAGTGATTTTGAGTCGTCGTAACGATGTTTTACGTAACATTCGTTTTGACTCAAATAAAGGTGTTAAAAGAATGTTTTCCTTAAAGAATGAATATATACTTAATTTGATTTAAGTATATCGAATATTTTCAATTGTTGAAAATAAATAGTTTTGTGAATTACTTATTTTAAATAAGTATGGAATTGCTTTTCCAATATGAAACGAAGGGTTTGAAACTTTATCTTTTAAAGATAAATTGAAAAGTGAATATTTGAAATTTGTTTTCAAACGGTTAAGTGTGGAAATTTTATATCTGGTAAAGATATTTTTGGAAGATTAAATAATTTGGAAAATTATTTGGAATCTGATGATGTTGCGCATCTTTATTGATAGTTAAATAACCGACTATCAATAATTACCTTGAATGGGTATTTGTTGTGAATTGGATGAATTTGAATGTCACACTTATTTTTGAATAATCGCTCACTATTCGGGTTAACCGGGAAAGGACCATGGGGTCGTATAACCCATTCCGAATATGTGATACGTCGTTATGAATTGCATTTGAAGACCGGTGTTGAAGACCGGATATTTTTGAAAACAGAAGGATTACCGTCGAGTTACTCTACATCGGCTGATCTCCGATTTAGAGGTTTTATCACCCTTAGTGACGGGAAGTCCCAACGTGATTGAAAACTATCCGGATATGCAAGGGCTTCGTGAGAAGTGCCTTCGGTTCTGTTCGATCCCGGAACAGACTTGTATGGATTGTGTGTCTGACGTTACAATTTGAGATATAAAGCTGATTTCTTTCAAATACATTTCTGTTGGTGGCGGAGAATTTATTCTCTTAGCTTAACACCCTTCTCTGAGACGTACGAGCTCAGAGGTTATGTAGTTGAAATTTATCAGCGATATACTCCCAATTTGGTAACGTGGCATACTGAGTGTTGCTGTGAAATGATCAGTGTTTGATCATTTGCGATATGATCATTTGTTTGATCTTATATCTTTGTGATCATAGGTTGATCATTTTTGTTTGACCCGAAGCAGGGCTTTGTAGAAAGCGTAGCTTTGTGGACGAGACTTCGTCGAGCCTCACACCCCGGAAATGGTCGAAACAGGAAGGATGCAGCAAGGTTCTAGGGAGTAGCGCCCCTTAGTGTATGTCATTCCTTCTGGATAGAGGTGGTGTGACGACCCGAAATTCCACGCCCGGAAAATCGCATCATCGATAAGAAAGAAAAGGGTGAGAAATAGAAAAGATAAAGAAGAAAGAAGAAACAACATCAGAATCTCAACAGCGGAACGAATAAATATAATATATCACATAAGAGAATACATAGTATACAACATCAATCAGAGTTACACAGAATATACATCACATACTAGACAGTTATAAACATCTGTCTAGTTAATACAACTCGATACATCTCAATACAACACAGAGACACAACACAGCGGAAACACAGATAACACTAACACAGCGAAACCAATATATAACTATATCGCTGAAGCCTCCTGCTCCATTGCTCCTCCACAAATCGTCAAAGCTAAACCTGAATCCCTTGGCTACCCGTAAAAATTTGGGTACCCGAGAGTTTAGGAAAAACAGAAATAAACTCCGGGTCAGACATGGGTCTGGTATGAGTAACAGGTTAAAGTTGCTTAACTTTGAAAATCCTTTGGAAACAAAGGGTATCACGTAAGACTTCCCACACATAAACATGGAAAAGTTTTTACCTTACGCTAACCAAACATTTGATAGGAAATCCAATTATATTATAATAGTGTCTAGGGTTTTCAAGTAAATATGAAATAGCTGAAATTGTTACATGATTAAATTCCAGCATACCAGCCACAAAGTGGGTAATACAATCAAAACCGTAAGGTCACGTAGGGAAAATGAGTTTCCATCAATGGCAGGGCTACTAGGGTACCGCCCGTCACAGTACGTGGCCTAGATCACCGTACCGAGAACCCACCCTAAGTTCCCTGCAATACAAGGCCGGAACCATTCCTTACTGAACAGTTCCGAACAAGACAACCCCAGCAGTTGTGGCCACAACTGCCCACACAGCCGAATATAAAGGGACATCTAGACAGAGGAAAATCTCGCTCTCAAGTGGGGGCTACCCACGAAGCCTTGCTGCACCTCCCCTGTTTCAGCCATTTCTGGTTGATGAGGCTTGAGGTCACGATTACCTTAACAGAACTTATCACTTAGAATGCTCATCGTCCACCTGACGATGTGCTGAAAGCATTCAATCCATACAAGTTCGTTCCGGGTTCGAACGAAACCGAAGGCATTATCTCGTTACACTCATTTTGGAATCACCCTCAGAGTTAACGACGATAACCCTTGCACTCTGAATCTTCATCTCGAATCTATAAGTACTATCTTCGTCAAACTCATTACGGAATCACCCACAGAGTTATACTGACGTATAGTTCTTATACCTCGAGTCTTCACTTGCTCCATTTGAATTTCACGACCTAACGTTATTTTGGATCGATGTGGTATTCGGGTCTCCAGACCTAGAATCCCGGTATACGGAAACCCGATCCCGGTCTCATCAAAATCCAAACCGTGTCTTTTAAGGCCAAGTTGTTTAAAAGTTAAAACAGTTCATTTCAATTATCTATATACACACAGATAGATAAATCACAATATAACAATGGATAATCAGATCATCATCATAAATAGATAATCCATATCACCAACTCAAATAGATAATCAATAACATCATACTTAAACAAGCATCCATATCACATATATATTATTCATCTCATATCTGAGATCACAATCAATCAAGGAAATCAATATCATCCATCATAAGCAACGATTAAAAATCACACCATTTATAATTAATTTAAAATGAATTAAATTAATTACTTATCTCTAATTAATTTAAAGTAAATTAAATTAATTATTTCATCCTTATGAATCTTGCTTACATAACCATTAATTAATTACAAATCAATTAATTAATCATTCTCAAATTTCCTTTTTAATTAACCATCCTGGATTAATTATCCTTCAATTACATTCAAGTAATTATTCTTAATTAATTTCACAAATTAATTATCCATAACCAAATATAGTAATTAACCTTTAATTACTTCTTTTATTAATTATCTATAATTAATTACATTGATCCTTAATTAATTATATTAATTAATTACTCAAAACACTTATCATTGATTAATTTATCTTAATGAATCAATCCTTTAATTATATCATTAATTGTATAATTTAATGATCCTTATTTACAATTTAATTTATTATTCTACTTAAATTAATTACATTAAGAATTTAATCTTTACACAAACCACATTTATTAATCACTCTTAATTAATCCCATTTCAGTAATTAACTACCCTTAATTACTTCATCAAATAAATTAATTACTCCTTAATTAATTATCTTAATTAATCCCTTGATTAATTATACAAAGTAATTCAATCCAAATTACTTTCATTTTTAAATCCTCTTTAATTAATTCCATATAGTAATTACCATTAATTACTTCATTAAGTAATTTCACTTCATTAATTACATCTAAGTAATTATACTCATCAAACCATTCCATGATTAATTTAAATTAATTAAACTAAATTAATTAACTTAAATAAATCAAATTAAACTCGATTAATTACATTAAGCAATTGATCCTTTAATTACTTTCATTCAGTAAATATACTTAAACATTTTTAATAATTTATTATCTTAAATTAACAAATCTAATTATTTAATAAAATTATCACATTGATTGATTATTAAACAAATCTTAAGTTAATGATCTATATTAATTATTAACAATCCTTAATTTCTTTTCTTAAGAAATTTAACTTTGATAAATCAATATTAATTACAAGTTAATTTATTCTTAATAACCAATTTATTAACCACTAATTAATTAATTAATTAAAGTTATAACTGTAACTTAATTAACCTTTAATTACTTGATTAATTAATCTTTAATCATAAATTTAAAATCTATCTTATTTAATTAACCAATTAAATCTTAAATCATTTAAACTAAATTACTTTAAGATCAATACTTATCCCATTCATTTTTTATTACCAGAATCATCTATATTTAACATCTCATCTTAATTTACATTTAATTTATACCACTAAATTAAGTTTAAATTACATAAAATAGTTTTAGCTTAACAATTTTAAGTTAACTAAATTACATAACTTATTAAATCAATGTTTAAGGAATTCATTTACACTTGGATTTTATTTTAAGAAAAGTCTTAAAACTAATTTATTTAAATTTTAAAAACTGGGCGTTTAAAAACTTATAAAAGAAAACAGGCTTGAGAGAATACTTCGGGTCCTACCCCTTCTTCACTCGACTCCTGCTTCGAGCTAACCCATCTTCCTACTCGACTCTGTTCCCAAATTCCCTTCTTCTACAATCCCCTTTAACTAAGTTATATACTAAGTTTAAAACTAAACTGCTACGAAAAAAAAACTCTCGCGAACACGAGACCAACTCGGGCCAATCGACCATCTACTAGAGCATCGCTTCGAGACGAACTCGATTCAAACAAATTCAGACAAGCAACGATACCACCATCGCCGTGCACGTGCACAACCGATCTGGTGAACTCCGACCAACCCCATCGCCTTCCACACATCGAACAACCCATCGTCATCGAATCCAACTCACTCGAGAACCCCCATTCGACCATAGTTGAAATCGAGCACCACGATCCAGATTTTCAACGAAACCAGGCTTCCAACATCGTCTCGTCCCCCCTTCTCTGACCACCAGAGGCGGAGCAACTCCGGCTACACCACGACAACATGCCAACCTTCCATTCCCCAAAGCATCACGACACTCGATCGAGCGAGGATCACGAACGAAGCAAAAATCTATGGCAAACTAAAACTAGGTTTACGAGTGGGAAATGCCTACCGCTGTCACCATGGCCATCTACACGCCGACCCACTATTTTTCCTAGCCTCGCCACACATCACTCCACGTCCACACCAAACCCCGAGATCCCAGTGATCGTCGATCACCAGTAAATGATCAAAAACTATTCTCAGTTCAACTACGAACTGCACCTTCGACACTTAAGTAAAAATCAAGATTTATATATTAAAATTCCTATTTTTCAGAGATGTTTCACATCGTATAATTGAATCAATAAATTATAACATTTGATTTTTATCATACTTGCAAGTGTCATCAGTTCTATGAAGATTTCAAGCCTATGTAAATTTTATTTTGCTAGGAAAATATATTTCTTTATTTTAAAACCAAACAAACATATGGTTTAGATCTTCCAGCCTAAAAGTGTGCAAAGAAATTTTGATTTTTGGGTTTTAAATCAGGTCTCAAGGTTCTGAATCAAGGAAAACAGAGATGGTTCGATTATATACAGGCATACACACATTCAAATGTTTTTAGCACAGAGAAAAATCATGGATATATATGTATAACAAGCATCCTCAGTTTCATACTTCACAGACATCAGATATAAAGATATATATATATTTAACTTTAAATTTTAAATGGTTTACCCACAGATAAGCAGATTCAAACTTCAAGTTTTAAACAAAGTTACTCACAGATTAACCCAAACATTTAAACAATTCAAGATTTTAGTTTTTAAAAGCTTTTGTTTACTCAAATACTTAAACCTTTTAAGTTAAATGTTACTCACCAGACATGAAATGAAGAACAGAGTTTGCACTTGAAAGGCTTTTGAAACTTTGAACACTTAAAAACTGGGAAAATGCTTGGCTCTAACTTCTTGTATCATCTAGCTTGCCCTTTAAATGTTGATGATGTTTTAAGTTGTAAAGATAGAAACTTGCTATTTGAAATTACTTTGAAATGTTGAGATGTTCAAGCTTTCAAAACAGAGTTTGAAGTTGTTTCTTTGCTTAGAAACTGCAGTTGCAAAGCTATTGAAATCCCTCTTTATTTTGATCTCCATTTTTGTTTTGAGATGAAAATAAGTTTCATTTGAAATACTTCTAGTAGGCTAAGTTTTGAACGAAAATGAATGAGGCAGATTAATATAAAAGAGTATGCAAGGTGGTGTTTATTTTCTTTTCTACAAGCTTCTTTTAATATTTGGTCAGAGATTTTTATTTTCTCTACTATGGCTGATATGGTCTTGCCTGTACTAGAGGTATGTTAGCATTTATGAAGTGTCCTTAAGTCTACACTTATCTTATTTTTAAATTTTCGTATGGTACTTAATATAGTTTCTTTATTTCTAAATGTACATAGCCATTTCCTGTACAAGCATAAAGGTGAGTATTTTTTTTTACCTTGTTTATATACTTGCTTGCATACTTAATTATATAGCTACAAATATACAAAGCCTGGCACATCTTCCTTTATTTTATAAACATATTTTATTTGCCTTAGTCCTTATACTTTACAGGCCTACACATTTTTACTTGCCTGCCTAAATTTTATTTACAGGCAACATTTCTATTTATACAAAGCCTAGCAGCTTTTAACTTCATGTACAAATTATAAAGTGTACCTAAATTATTTACAATTCTACCTTCCTTTTATTTTTAAATTTAAAATATTAAACACTCCATTTACTTATTATTTATTTATACTTATGCTTAATATTTATAAAGTTTATTTAATCTTAAACATTTTTGAAAGACTTCATTTTGAATTTTCAAATCACAACTTCCCTTTATAAATGGATTTGAAATAACAATTTCCATTAAATTTCATTTGTAAAAACATTACATTATTAATATTGTTTAAATACAACTCATTATTAAATTAAAATAAATTTACAAAAGAAACTATCTCTTCAAAGTATAAATTACTCATTTAAACAAACTATATTTAAAAAGAACAAAACAACCTTTTTTGTTAATCTTATTTAAATTCAAACTTAAACTAAAATAATTTTAAACAATTAATATTTCTCCTAAGTATTTTAAACCATATAGTTATTTATCTAATATTAACTTAAATCAATTTCCCAAATTACCAAAATATATTAAAATTAGGAAACAAGATTTATTTATTAAATTTAAAACAAAGCTTATCTATTCATAATATATATACAAATATATATATATATATATACATTATAAATAGAAGACAATTTATTAGCTTTTAAAAGCTAAATTATGAGTTAAATGTTTATTTAAAAGAAGATTATTGAATCAAATTCAGATCTTATTAACAAATATTAACAAATCAATTTAATATTAAATGCAGATTATTAAATTGATATTGTCAAAAATTCCGGGATGTCACATTCCTCCCCTCTTAAAAAGAATTTCGTCCCCGAAATTTAAAACAAAGGAAATTTAATAATCTAGTTAATGATTTAATTTTAAAAACACAAGCATATATTAATTATATGCTAACAACCATAGCAACCAACTCATCCAATCAAACAAATCTAACTATCCAGACAAAAATAAGGATAGAACTATCTAGAGTTTCCCAAGTATAAACACCGGGATACTCGCTCTACAGAATCCAAACAAAACTATACCACTAAGCTATAGAGCTCCTACTCCTCTAGATCTACCAAACTAGACAAGATATCAGACTATAGATAAGTCTGACTCAACATCCAAATCTCCCAGAACAGCTGGCTCTACTACCAGAGATAGATCTTACACGTACTCCCTCAGAGATACGCGAAACACATCGAATCTCAGTTGCCAAACTGACAATTCACTCCAGAAGATCAAACACTCAACCTCAGAAGAACAATAGAAAAGATCCAAAATATCTCGGTGCTGGCTTCCCAATCTTACCCAATCTATACAGCTCCTTTGACTGGAGAAAACTTTCTCAAAATCAAATCTCCGTCTTCGAAATCCAAATTCTTCCGTCTCTTATCCACAAACTCACCTGACGATCCTGGGCTGACTTCATCCCTACTGAACAGCTCAACCTTCGCTGAAACTTCTCGAAACAACTCATCAAGATGATCCACTCAAAATTAGTCCAAGAACACAAACTCTACTCCTCACACCAGAAGACTGAACTTACTCTTCCTATCCGGAAAGATACAACAGATGCATTCCCAACTGCTTCCGCTGCACAACTCTGATCTGAGAAGACGAGAATGCTAATGATGCCCACGAGCACAAACTGGACAACACATCCCAGAAATATGGTTCAACAAATCCGTAGAGAGAAAACTCAGAAATACCGAAAGATCTCTGACAAACCAAGAGAACACTCAACTATCGCAAGTCACTTTTGCGATCAACTCAATTTAATATCCAAAGAAAAACTGCTCTCTCTTTACCAATCAGAACATCCTATGCTTAACCAGCCAATCCACCGAAGAAATGGATCCACACTGCTGCTTCTGAACTTCACCTCTAGAAAACTGCTGACAGAAGACTTCCTTGCCTACTCACAGAACAATCTGGACTGCGATGCTACACTAATGACAAAGATTCCCTAATCCAAACTGCTCGAGAAACTCAGGCCTCAAAGCCAAACACAGACACCCAGCTGAACTCAGCCTCAGCACCGAAGCAGACACGCTTCTTTATACTAGTTCCAAAGAAACATCTTCGGAAACATCCATAGTCACTGTGTCTCATCACACAGCTACTAATTCCTGAGATATCAAGATACCATCACTAGCTTCCATCCAACCGATATATCCAAACTCTACTCAAAGATAGACTCCAAACCTTAACAGATTCCTCCAGAGATTTAGTGAAATCCTTACACCTCAACAAAAATTCACTCGAGACGGTACTGGGTCTACAGTCTCGGCAGATACACTTCCAACCACAACAAACTCCAACTATGGGTAGTCGTGTTACACACACTACTACCCTATCTACCTTTATAACTTATATTGGAAAACCCGAACAGGTAGCCCAACAGATAGGTAGAAATAAATATATATATATATATATATCAAAATTACAAATACGCTCTCTCAAGATAGACACCACTCCAGAGCCTAGGTATTCACTTAACCTATGCTCTGATACCACCTGTGACGACCCGAAATTCCACGCCCGGAAAATCGCATCATCGATAAGAAAGAAAAGGGTGAGAAATAGAAAAGATAAAGAAGAAAGAAGAAACAACATCAGAATCTCAACAGCGGAACGAATAAATATAATATATCACATAAGAGAATACATAGTATACAACATCAATCAGAGTTACACAGAATATACATCACATACTAGACAGTTATAAACATCTGTCTAGTTAATACAACTCGATACATCTCAATACAACACAGAGACACAACACAGCGGAAACACAGATAACACTAACACAGCGAAACCAATATATAACTATATCGCTGAAGCCTCCTGCTCCATTGCTCCTCCACAAATCGTCAAAGCTAAACCTGAATCCCTTGGCTACCCGTAAAAATTTGGGTACCCGAGAGTTTAGGAAAAACAGAAATAAACTCCGGGTCAGACATGGGTCTGGTATGAGTAACAGGTTAAAGTTGCTTAACTTTGAAAATCCTTTGGAAACAAAGGGTATCACGTAAGACTTCCCACACATAAACATGGAAAAGTTTTTACCTTACGCTAACCAAACATTTGATAGGAAATCCAGTTATATTATAATAGTGTCTAGGGTTTTCAAGTAAATATGAAATAGCTGAAATTGTTACATGATTAAATTCCAGCATACTAGCCACAAAGTGGGTAATACAATCAAAACCGTAAGGTCACGTAGGGAAAATGAGTTTCCATCAATGGCAGGGGTACTGGGGTACCGCCCGTCACAGTACGTGGCCTAGATCACCGTACCGAGAACCCACCCTAAGTTCCCTGCAATACAAGGCCGGAACCATTCCTTACTGAACAGTTCCGAACAAGACAACCCCAGCAGTTGTGGCCACAACTGCCCACACAGCCGAATATAAAGGGACATCTAGACAGAGGAAAATCTCGCTCTCAAGTGGGGGCTACCCACGAAGCCTTGCTGCACCTCCCCTGTTTTAGCCATTCCCGGTTGATGAGGCTTGAGGTCACGATTACCTTAACAGAACTTATCACTTAGAATGCTCATCGTCCACCTGACGATGTGCTGAAAGCATTCAATCCATACAAGTTCGTTCCGGGTTCGAACGAAACCGAAGGCATTATCTCGTTACACTCATTTTGGAATCACCCTCAGAGTTAACGACGATAACCCTTGCACTCTGAATCTTCATCTCGAATCTATAAGTACTATCTTCGTCAAACTCATTACGGAATCACCCACAGAGTTATACTGACGTATAGTTCTTATACCTCGAGTCTTCACTTGCTCCATTTGAATTTCACGACCTAACGTTATTTTGGATCGATGTGGTATTCGGGTCTCCAGACCTAGAATCCCGGTATACGGAAACCCGATCCCGGTCTCATCAAAATCCAAACCGTGTCTTTTAAGGCCAAGTTGTTTAAAAGTTAAAACAGTTCATTTCAATTATCTATATACACACAGATAGATAAATCACAATATAACAATGGATAATCAGATCATCATCATAAATAGATAATCCATATCACCAACTCAAATAGATAATCAATAACATCATACTTAAACAAGCATCCATATCACATATATATTATTCATCTCATATCTGAGATCACAATCAATCAAGGAAATCAATATCATCCATCATAAGCAACGATTAAAAATCACACCATTTATAATTAATTTAAAATGAATTAAATTAATTACTTATCTCTAATTAATTTAAAGTAAATTAAATTAATTATTTCATCCTTATGAATCTTGCTTACATAACCATTAATTAATTACAAATCAATTAATTAATCATTCTCAAATTTCCTTTTTAATTAACCATCCTGGATTAATTATCCTTCAATTACATTCAAAAATTATTCTTAATTAATTTCACAAATTAATTATCCATAACCAAATATAGTAATTAACCTTTAATTACTTCTTTTATTAATTATCTATAATTAATTACATTGATCCTTAATTAATTATATTAATTAATTACTCAAAACACTTATCATTGATTAATTTATCTTAATGAATCAATCCTTTAATTATATCATTAATTGTATAATTTAATGATCCTTATTTACAATTTAATTTATTATTCTACTTAAATTAATTACATTAAGAATTTAATCTTTACACAAACCACATTTATTAATCACTCTTAATTAATCCCATTTCAGTAATTAACTACCCTTAATTACTTCATCAAATAAATTAATTACTCCTTAATTAATTATCTTAATTAATCCCTTGATTAATTATACAAAGTAATTCAATCTAAATTACTTTCATTTTTAAATCCTCTTTAATTAATTCCATATAGTAATTACCATTAATTACTTCATTAAGTAATTTCACTTCATTAATTACATCTAAGTAATTATACTCATCAAACCATTCCATGATTAATTTAAATTAATTAAACTAAATTAATTAACTTAAATAAATCAAATTAAACTCGATTAATTACATTAAGCAATTGATCCTTTAATTACTTTCATTCAGTAAATATACTTAAACATTTTTAATAATTTATTATCTTAAATTAACAAATCTAATTATTTAATAAAATTATCACATTGATTGATTATTAAACAAATCTTAAGTTAATGATCTATATTAATTATTAACAATCCTTAATTTCTTTTCTTAAGAAATTTAACTAAATTACTTTAAGATCAATACTTATCCCATTCATTTTTTATTACCAGAATCATCTATATTTAACATCTCATCTTAATTTACATTTAATTTATACCACTAAATTAAGTTTAAATTACATAAAATAGTTTTAGCTTAACAATTTTAAGTTAACTAAATTACATAACTTATTAAATCAATGTTTAAGGAATTCATTTACACTTGGATTTTATTTTAAGAAAAGTCTTAAAACTAATTTATTTAAATTTTAAAAACTGGGCGTTTAAAAACTTATAAAAGAAAACAGGCTTGAGAGAATACTTCGGGTCCTACCCCTTCTTCACTCGACTCCTGCTTCGAGCTAACCCATCTTCCTACTCGACTCTGTTCCCAAATTCCCTTCTTCTACAATCCCCTTTAACTAAGTTATATACTAAGTTTAAAACTAAACTGCTACGAAAAAAAACTCTCGCGAACACGAGACCAACTCGGGCCAATCGACCATCTACTCGAGCATCGCTTCGAGACGAACTCGATTCAAACAAATTCAGACAAGCAACGATACCACCATCGCCGTGCACGTGCACAACCGATCTGGTGAACTCCGACCAACCCCATCGCCTTCCACACATCGAACAACCCATCGTCATCGAATCCAACTCACTCGAGAACCCCAATTCGACCATAGTTGAAATCGAGCACCACGATCCAGATTTTCAACGAAACCAGGCTTCCAACATCGTCTCGTCCCCCCTTCTCTGACCACCAGAGGCGGAGCAACTCCGGCTACACCACGACAACATGCCAACCTTCCATTCCCCAAAGCATCACGACACTCGATCGAGCGAGGATCACGAACGAAGCAAAAATCTATGGCAAACTAAAACTAGGTTTACGAGTGGGAAATGCCTACCGCTGTCACCATGGCCATCTACACGCCAACCCACTATTTTTCCTAGCCTCGCCACACATCACTCCACGTCCACACCAAACCCCGAGATCCCAGTGATCGTCGATCACCAGTAAATGATCAAAAACTATTCTCAGTTCAACTACGAACTGCACCTTCGACACTTAAGTAAAAATCAAGATTTATATATTAAAATTCCTATTTTTCAGAGATGTTTCACATCATATAATTGAATCAATAAATTATAACATTTGATTTTTATCATACTTGCAAGTGTCATCAGTTCTATGAAGATTTCAAGCCTATGTAAATTTTATTTTGCTAGGAAAATATATTTCTTTATTTTAAAACCAAACAAACATATGGTTTAGATCTTCTAGCCTAAAAGTGAGCAAAGAAATTTTGATTTTTGGGTTTTAAATCAGGTCTCAAGGTTCTGAATCAAGGAAAACAGAGATGGTTCGATTATATACAGGCATACACACATTCAAATGTTTTTAGCACAGAGAAAAATCATGGATATATATGTATAACAAGCATCCTCAGTTTCATACTTCACAGACATCAGATATAAAGATATATATATATATATATATTTAACTTTAAATTTTAAATGGTTTACCCACAGATAAGCAGATTCAAACTTCAAGTTTTAAACAAAGTTACTCACAGATTAACCCAAACATTTAAACAATTCAAGATTTTAGTTTTTAAAAGCTTTTGTTTACTCAAATACTTAAACCTTTTAAGTTAAATGTTACTCACCAGACATGAAATGAAGAACAGAGTTTGCACTTGAAAGGCTTTTGAAACTTTGAACACTTAAAAACTGGGAAAATGCTTGGCTCGAACTTCTTGTATCATCTAGCTTGCCCTTTAAATGTTGATGATGTTTTAAGTTGTAAAGATAGAAACTTGCTATTTGAAATTACTTTGAAATGCTGAGATGTTCAAGCTTTCAAAACAGAGTTTGAAGTTGTTTCTTTGCTTAGAAACTGCAGTTGCAAAGCTATTGAAATCCCTCTTTATTTTGATCTCCATTTTTGTTTTGAGATGAAAATAAGTTTCATTTGAAATACTTCTAGTAGGCTAAGTTTTGAACGAAAATGAATGAGGCAGATTAATATAAAAGAGTATGCAAGGTGGTGTTTATTTTCTTTTCTACAAGCTTCTTTTAATATTTGGTCAGAGATTTTTATTTTCTCTACTATGGCTGATATGGTCTTGCCTGTACTAGAGGTATGTTAGCATTTATGAAGTGTCCTTAAGTCTACACTTATCTTATTTTTAAATTTTCGTATGGTACTTAATATAGTTTCTTTATTTTCTAAATGTACATAGCCATTTCCTGTACAAGCATAAAGGTGAGTATTTTTTTTTACCTTGTTTATATACTTGCTTGCATACTTAATTATATAGCTACAAATATACAAAGCCTGGCACATCTTCCTTTATTTTATAAACATATTTTATTTGCCTTAGTCCTTATACTTTACAGGCCTACACATTTTTACTTGCCTGCCTAAATTTTATTTACAGGCAACATTTCTATTTATACAAAGCCTAGCAGCTTTTAACTTCATGTACAAATTATAAAGTGTACCTAAATTATTTACAATTCTACCTTCCTTTTATTTTTAAATTTAAAATATTAAACACTCCATTTACTTATTATTTATTTATACTTATGCTTAATATTTATAAAGTTTATTTAATCTTAAACATTTTTGAAAGACTTCATTTTGAATTTTCAAATCACAACTTCCCTTTATAAATGGATTTGAAATAACAATTTCCATTAAATTTCATTTGTAAAAACATTACATTATTAATATTGTTTAAATACAACTCATTATTAAATTAAAATAAATTTACAAAAGAAACTATCTCTTCAAAGTATAAATTACTCATTTAAACAAACTATATTTAAAAAGAACAAAACAACCTTTTTTGTTAATCTTATTTAAATTCAAACTTAAACTAAAATAATTTTAAACAATTAATATTTCTCCTAAGTATTTTAAACCATATAGTTATTTATCTAATATTAACTTAAATCAATTTCCCAAATTACCAAAATATATTAAAATTAGGAAACAAGATTTATTTATTAAATTTAAAACAAAGCTTATCTATTCATAATATATATACAAATATATATATATATATATACATTATAAATAGAAGACAATTTATTAGCTTTTAAAAGCTAAATTATGAGTTAAATGTTTATTTAAAAGAAGATTATTGAATCAAATTCAGATCTTATTAACAAATATTAACAAATCAATTTAATATTAAATGCAGATTATTAAATTGATATTGTCAAAAATTCCGGGATGTCACAGGTGGTATCATGGTATGGAGCCCAGATAATTAACCTATGTGGTTGCTGCATTATTATTTATGTGGTTTGTTGGAAATCGGGGATCCTCGGGAAGATCGGTTACGATCGGGGGATGGCATACGCGTGTCAGTAGTTACCTATTTTTGTAGAGGTAACCCGGCCTTGTGTTGGCAGAGATCTAACCGTAATGTTAGGTTATTTCTCGGGTCGTCTATTCCAGGGACGTATCCATCGTGGAAAAGGAAGTTCCTTAGCCTGACCATTTGTTGGAAATCCAAACTCCAATACGAACTTTGTACGGTATTAGTTGTAGAACCTGCCATTTACGTACGGTGGTCACCACTGTTTAGATGGTAGCTATAGTAGGCATACGATACTGGTCGTATGTTGGCTAAGATTAATATTATACTTTCGAAATGTTTTCTACACTATGCACTAATAATAATATCCAAAATGATTTGATTTTGCGTAGTAAGCATCTTTGACTATCATAAGAAGAAATCTCCTCCAATTCTGCGTTTGCATTGTGTGTGTGGCGGGAGGTCTTATGGTAGTTTCATTTTCCAAAAGCATTGCGAATTTGTTTTATTTTCTTTGTGAAAATAACTGTTTTACGATCTCACACCAGTCACCATGACTGACTCGGAGTTTATTGTTCCCTTCTAAACTCTGGGTGCCCACCAATTTCCACACGGGCAGTCTAGAGTTAGGTTATCAGGATATTCTGGATATTCTGGAGCTTTGGAAGCAAGCTGGATGGCGAGACGTAGTATTTGTATCTGATGTATTTATTCCGCTGTGTATTCTGTATGAGGACAAGTTTATATAACTGTCCATTGTTGTATATGACTCTGATTGATGTATGTATAAACTGATATAGTTCTTTGTTTTAAAAGACTAGTAATTATCTATTATATATTGTTCCGCTGCGATATGTGAGATTCTGATATTGTTCTGTTGTTCTGTTGTTCTTCTTTCTTCTTCTGCTTTCTTCTTCTTCTCTTTTTCTTCTATCTTTTCTTCTATTTCTTTTTCTTAAACCCTCACTATTGGAGTTTCCGGCACTCGATTGCTCGACAGTCGATAAAGTGAGTATCGATGTCGAATTTTCGAAAGTCGAAAATTTCGGTACGTGACAAAGTGGTATCAGAGCATATGGTTAAGGGACAACCCTGCTCTGTTGGGTGTTATTCATTAGAGATAGAGTCAGTAGTACTCTAGAATGAGTTGAGTGTAATAATAGATACGAGCGCGTATTTGTTAGTTAATATAAAATTGTTTTGTATTGTGATGATTGGTTTATTGAGTGGCATATGAACCTTCGTCGGCACAGTCTTGCAAAACTGTATCAAAGGGGTTTCTAAACACTTGAATAGAACAATTCGGCACAGTACTGTTTTGAATAGGGTAAATGAAATAATTTTACCCAAAACTATTTTTGTATAGAAAAGAAATGATTTTCTATAAATTATTACAGTATATGGTTGCATGGTTGCTAGAAGTAATAATATTAAATTATTCCCATTGGAATTAAGTAAGAAATAGAAATCATAACTCCAAAGTTAAGAAATAAATTCATATACAAATGAATTTAAAGGATGTAAATTATAAATGTGAATTGTAATTTAAAATGGAATTCCAGAGAAGTTTTTGGAAATGTTTTGAAAGGAATTTGAAAATTTTGGAAATTTGGAAAGTTTAATTCCTTTTTGGTTTGAAAATGATTTTTCAAAGGATTTGATATTGTGGAAAATTGTTTTAGAGAGTGGAAAGCTCTAAACTCTTTTCGGTCGCTGGAAAATAATTCCGATGATGATCGCGACATCACCGGTGTTCATTTTTGGGTTTCCAAAAGAGGAATTGCTGCTAAATTGTTTTTAAATGGAAGTTGTTTGGAAAATTTGGGTTTTGTTTTGAAATTCAAAAGGATAATTTGAATTGTTTTCAAAATGATTTTTGAAATGTTGGTAAGACTCTGGAATACTATATAAAAATATTTATGAAATATTATGAAGTTGATAACTTGTAAAGTTTAAAGTTTAAAGTTTAAATAAAAATCCATTTAACGAATGAAATTTATAAATGTGAATCGAAATATAAAGAGATGAATTCATATATGAATAAAATGGTGAATATAAATTGTAAATGAATTTATAAATGAAAATAGAATTCCAAGAAGATAATTGAAAATAAAATTCCTTAATGAAATGGAATTGTGAATGTGAATGTATAAATGATTGTATAAATCAAGATGTAAATAAGTTGATAACTTATAGAATATTTGAAATCTGATTGGAATGAAATTCAAATTGAAGACGAATGAATTAGTAGATGAAACTAATTTAAAATAGTGCGGTTATGAATGAAAGATAATTGATAAATTCAATATTCAGAAGTTAAATAGAATTCAAATTGAATTGTAATTGTGAATTGAATTCAAATGAAAACTGAAATGCAAAATTGAATGATAATGGATATAACTTCAATAGTGAAGTAAAAATGTATAAGCAGTTCATATTGAAAAATTCGTAATGGAATTTGCAAAATGGTTTGGATATGTAACTAGATATTATGGCTAGTAGGATATACAGGTATTAAAAAGAATTGGATTTGATTTTCAAAGATAATTTGAATTGCTCGAAAAGGTAAGTATTTAAATTTCGATATGAAATTTGATGATTTCTTCTCTAGCCGCTTGGCTTTTTCTTTTCTTTTTGAAATCTGAGAGTCCGTAGGGACATTTTGTAGTCGTACTGTATTAGCCGCGCAAAGGAGACGCTGGCGAATTTTTTTGAAAATTTCGAGTGTTAGAAAATTTTTGAGAAAATTTTGAAAGTTTAAATTTGAATTTAAATTTGAATTGTTAAGGTAAACAATGTTGTCTGGAACTTATAATTTGAGTTGGAAAATTTAGTTGAATTGATAACGAATCTTTAATAGAGAGATTTGTTTTGAAAATTTGATAAAACTATTGATTGTGCAAAATAGTAGACGAGTTAAGGACTTATTTTCCCTAACTTGTAATTTCGAGGACGAAATTCTTTTAAAGAGGGAAGTTTGTAACGACCCAGAATTTTGAACGAATTAAATTGAGAATATTTAATTAATTTTAAATATTTGAACGATGATTTAATTTGTATCCCGAATATAACTTTGAAGCTGACGATTAAATTATAAAATTTAATCTATTGTAAGTTGAATTAAATTTGAATCTTCAATTTAAAGTTGAAGAAAACTATTTCGAAAGCTTTTAAAATTCGTATTGATAATACTGAAGATAACATAAGTTTCAGAATTGGGTTTGAAAACGATTTGTTCAATTTTGAAATTTAATCGTTCGAATTGATATTGGAAAATAGCCGTCCGAGGCACAGTCTCAGAATTCGGCGAAACCAGTTCCATTGGGTCCGTAATATTGTATTATTACCGGATTTCCAATTTCGTATTTTTCGGAGTTGATATGAGAGCATACGGCGTGTAAACGCATTGAAATTTAATCGATTTCAATTTAAATTTAAATTTAAAATTTGGGTCAATGTCAGCACATTTTCTTCCATTAAACACGCAGAGATCACGCCTAGTATCACGCAGACAATCACGAAGAAATCGTGCAAACCCATCCTCTCATTCAAAATTTATAACAGCCGAACTCTTACTTCCTCAGTTCACAAATCAAAAAGATAATGGCTGCCATCCCTCTCCTCGTTTAAAATAAAATGGCGAACGAAATTGTTCTTTCGTTCAAAAAGAAAAAAAAAGGGAGAATGTCGAAATCAAATTCATGTGTGAAATCGCATGTCGTTTTGGGAAGCGACAGCCTCGAGATGAGACCGACGATGTCGCGGTGGAGTTCGAGTGTGGGGATGGGCGCGCGATAGAATGGCGGCATCGATTGTGGCGTCGCGATCTATAGGCAAGGCACGGCGGAGGCGCAGCTGCAGCGAACTCGAGTGACGAGATAGTGGCTCGTTTGGAATTTGTCAGCACGGCGAAGTCGAGCAGGTGATTTGTTGGAGGGGGATCGCGATTTGAGGCGCGCGATTCAATCGTGATTTGGGTGTCGCGAGTATGACTGGCGACGAAGCTCAGGTGGTGGTCAGGCCGGCGACGAGGGCGTGGTCCTCTCGAGATCGATCGAGTCAGTGAGGTTTGCAAATATATTTCTTTCAATACATACATGAATATCTATATTCGAAAAAAAATTTTTTACAGTAAAGTTAATTACTGTTTTATGTGGAAGTAAAGTGAAGGAAATTATTTTTTTTAAATATAAATATATACATTTTAAAATTTTACTTGTTTATTTTAAATAGTGTATTAAGGAGATTAACTTAAATAATTATTTTTGTAACCTATAAAAATTTATTTATTATAGAAAAAATTAGCTTAATAAAATAATTAGTTAATTTAATTTATTCGATTTATTTCGAATATTAACGAAATGTATAAATTATTTATACAAGGTTAAAATCGAGAAAACAAAAGAAGGATTGGATTGGATGGCAAAATAAAATCTAAGGTGAGATTTTTCTCACTCAAAAAATTGATTGCAGTTATTGATTGTTTGATATGATTGCTATGTTGATTGTGATATTAGATATTATAGGATATATCTATATATATATAGCAATATATACATATTGGCATATGTATATATTGGATTGATTGATTTCCCACCTCGTATAGCGGATGAGACCCTATTGCGCCGTTAGTAAGCGGATATTTTTATAAAACCCATATACCGCGATATTCCACCTCGAAGTGGAATTGGTATTGTGCTAACGTCTTTGGATGCAGGGAAACAGGTTGGAGGGATCCAACTGGACCCCTTACATTGATTGAATTTATTTCTACTGTGATGTGTTAATCTGTGAATGATAATTGATGTTATTAATCATATTGATGTCTGGAAATTGTTTGAAAACTAAAATTTAGTTGAATGGATGTTTGATATCATTGGATTCCAAAAAAAAAAACGAAATTGAATTTTTGAAATCAAAATAGAAATTTCTAAGTGAATTAATTTTAGAAATTGAATAAATTTTGAAGAAAGGAATTTTTGAAGTATAAAAAGTTAATTTTTATAATCTTATCGAATTAATTCCAAAATCAAGTGAAAATGTTAAATAAATGGATTTCGTAAAATAGTGATTATAAATTGAAGAATTTAATTTAAGAATTTGGATTTTTAAATAGATTGAAAGAAACGATTGAATTTTATTTTCTTAAAAAGGAATTTATTAAAAGAAGATAAGTTGGAAATCCAACTAGAAATTTAATTGGTAAATTGAAATAAATTGGGAAATCAATGTAAAATGATTTCAATTTGAAGAATCCATTTTAAAACAGAATATTGAATAATTTGAGAAAAAAAATGAGGAATTTACTTAGTAGTGATAAATAAAAATTAGAAATCAATCTATAATTGATTTAATATTTGGAAATGAATTTTTGAGAAATCAGTATGGAAATTTTATTCAAAGTTGAAACTAAATTTTGAAATCAATATCGAAATTGATTTGGGATTGAAGTTTTTATAAATAGAATTGGAATTTATAAAAGTTGTTTATAAATCCGAAATCACTTATTTTGATAAGTAAAAATATAGAAGTTGATAAAAAGAAGATTTATAAGTCGAGGTTGTTATTAAAATAGAAATAGAATTTATAACTGTGTTTATAAATTCAAAATAGATTGAATTGGATAAATTTAATATAGAAAATTTCTAAAGAAGATATATCCGCGATTTTGGATAGCGAACCTCTATTGAAATAAAAATGTGTAGAAATAGATTGAAATTGGGTTAAGTGAATTATATTCACGATTTTGGGACAGTGAATATATTGTTAAGTAAAATGGATTTATTGTTGGAGGAGTGATATCAAAAATGAAGTTAAACATTTTAAAGATGTTTTAAAACGTATTATGAATCGAAAGCATAGATTTCAACAGTACTTGTTGAAATAGACGTTTTCGAGAAATTTAAGGAAATGGTGGACTATAACACTATTGTTATAGTAAATGATTTCCGGAAGGAAATGTTTTATATAGTATTGGGATTTACACATCTATCTAAATTCTGAATCCCTATACTAGTGATTTTGAGTCGTCGTAACGATGTTTTACGTAACATTCGTTTTGACTCAAATAAAGGTGTTAAAAGAATGTTTTCCTTAAAGAATGAATATATACTTAATTTGATTTAAGTATATCGAATATTTTCAAATGTTGAAAATAAATAGTTTTGTGAATTACTTATTTTAAATAAGTATGGAATTGCTTTTCCAATATGAAACGAAGGGTTTGAAACTTTATCTTTTAAAGATAAATTGAAAAGTGAATATTTGAAATTTGTTTTCAAACGGTTAAGTGTGGAAATTTTATATCTGGTAAAGATATTTTTGGAAGATTATATATTTTGGAAAATTATTTGGAATCTGATGATGTTGCGCATCTTTATTGATAGTTAAATAACCGACTATCAATAATTACCTTGAATGGGTATTTGTTGTGAATTGGATGAATTTGAATGTCACACTTATTTTTGAATAATCGCTCACTATTCGGGTTAACCGGGAAAGGACCATGGGGTCGTATAACCCATTCCGAATATGTGATACGTCGTTATGAATTGCATTTGAAGACCGGTGTTGAAGACCGGATATTTTTGAAAACAGAAGGATTACTGTCGAGTTACTCTACATCGGCTGATCTCCGATTTAGAGGTTTTATCACCCTTAGTGACGGGAAGTCCCAACGTGATTGAAAACTATCCGGATATGCAAGGGCTTCGTGAGAAGTGCCTTCGGTTCTGTTCGATCCCGGAACAGAACTGTATGGATTGTGTGTCTGACGTTACAATTTGAGATATAAAGCTGATTTCTTTCAAATACATTTCTGTTGGTGGCGGAGAATTTATTCTCTTAGCTTAACACCCTTCTCTGAGACGTACGAGCTCAGAGGTTATGTAGTTGAAATTTATCAGCGATATACTCCCAATTTGGTAACGTGGCATACTGAGTGTTGCTGTGAAATGATCAGTGTTTGATCATTTGCGATATGATCATTTGTTTGATCTTATATCTTTGTGATCATAGGTTGATCATTTTTGTTTGACCCGAAGCAGGGCTTTGTAGAAAGCGTAGCTTTGTGGACGAGACTTCGTCGAGCCTCACACCCCGGAAATGGTCGAAACAGGAAGGATGCAGCAAGGTTCTAGGGAGTAGCGCCCCTTAGTGTATGTCATTCCTTCTGGATAGAGGTGGTATCATGGTATGGAGCCCAGATACTTAACCTATGTGGTTGCTGCATTATTATTTATGTGGTTTGTTGGAAATCGGGGATCCTCGGGAAGATCGGTTACGATCGGGGGATGGCATACGCGTGTCAGTAGTTACCTATTTTTGCAGAGGTAACCCGGCCTTGCGTTGGCAGAGATCTAACCGTAATGTTAGGTTATTTCTCGGGTCGTCTATTCCAGGGACGTACCCATCGTGGAAAAGGAAGTTCCTTAGCCTGACCATTTGTTGGAAATCCAAACTCCAATACGAACTTTGTACGGTATTAGTTGTAGAACCTGCCATTTACGTACGGTGGTCACCACTGTTTAGATGGTAGCTATAGTAGGCATACGATACTGGTCGTATGTTGGCTAAGATTAATATTATACTTTCGAAATGTTTTCTACACTATGCACTAATAATAATATCCAAAATGATTTGATTTTGCGTAGTAAGCATCTTTGACTATCATAAGAAGAAATCTCCTCCAATTCTGCGTTTGCATTGTGTGTGTGGCGGGAGGTCTTATGGTAGTTTCATTTTCCAAAAGCATTGCGAATTTGTTTTATTTTCTTTGTGAAAAATAACTGTTTTACGATCTCACACCAGTCACCATGACTGACTCGGAGTTTATTGTTCCCTTCTAAACTCTGGGTGCCCACCAATTTCCACACGGGCAGTCTAGAGTTAGGTTATCAGGATATTCTGGAGCTTTGGAAGCAAGCTGGATGGCGAGACGTAGTATTTGTATCTGATGTATTTATTCCGCTGTGTATTCTGTATGAGGACAAGTTTATATAACTGTCCATTGTTGTATATGACTCTGATTGATGTATGTATAAACTGATATAGTTCTTTGTTTTAAAAGACTAGTAATTATCTATTATATATTGTTCCGCTGCGATATGTGAAATTCTGATATTGTTCTTTTGTTCTGTTGTTCTTCTTTCTTCTTCTGCTTTCTTCTTCTTCTCTTTTTCTTCTATCTTTTCTTCTATTTCTTTTTCTTAAACCCTCACTATTGGAGTTTCCGGCACTCGATTGTTCGACAGTCGATAAAGTGAGTATCGATGTCGAATTTTCGAAAGTCGAAAATTTCGGTACGTGACAAAAGACGGTGGTATTTTTGTTTTTGTGTCTAGATACGTCAATTTTCAAACAACACACAAAGAGTGTGTGCGCGCATGTGTGTATGTAAGTATGTAACAAAGATCAGACCTAATTCTAGGTATGCAAATGATAGCATCGAAGCAATATTCAGGAACACACGCACACACTCACACAAAATAACTTTCAAAATAAAAATTAACTTACCATTCAAAGACATAAGCGGCCCTTTGTAAACAAAAAGATTATGCTTACTATCCGAAACTAACTCCATAATGATGAATTTTGTTGTGGGCCTTAAAAGGAAATAGCACTGAAAACAAAATAACAAACTGATTAGTACCAATGTTTACCAATTTTAAAGTACATGCTTTTTTTAGGGGCTTTGCACGAAAGGTCCCTATTTTTGATGTTGTTACAAGAAAAGTCCCTGTAGAAATAAGTATGTAAATTAAGTCCCTGTTTTTTCAAATAAGAAAACGCAAGTTAGCTTGCGCTTTTTAAAATTTTAAAATTTTCAAAATCAGAAAGCGCAAACTAGCTTGCGCTTTCCTAATAGAAAGCGCAAGTTACCTTGCGCTTTTCAAAAATTTTAAAATTTTAAATTTTTTTTTTTAAAAATTCAAAATTAGAAAGCGCAAACTATCTTGCACTTTTTTGATAAAAAGTGCAAGTTAACTTGCGCTTTTCAAAATTTTTGAAATTTTTGAAAATTTCAAAAATTTCAAAAAATATTTCACAATTAGAGAAGTGCAAGTTATCTTGCATTTTCTGTCAGAAAAGTGCAAGACATTTTGCGTTTTTTTATTTTTGAAAAATAGGGACCAAATTTACATATTCATTTCTACATGGACTTTTTGTATAACAACATCAAAAACAGGGACCTGTGACTCTTTTCTTGTTTTTTTTTATTTCAAGAACGATATAACTTATTGAAAAACTGTTATTTACCATAATTTTAAGGTTAACATAATCCATACCATAAAATAGCTAGTAAGAATTCTACTTTCAGTGTTAGAAAATCATTCACTAAAACGAATTTGTAAATCTAAACTTTGGAAAGGGATAAGAATTCAACTTTAATCAATTACCCCACACATCTTACTTAATCAAGGAATATGAATTAAAATAAATCTTTAGGAGGAGATCGTTTGCAGTGGAAAGTTCAATCAAACTTGCAAAAATATATAAAGCTATTTATAATTGAGATGCAAAACCAATAATATTGGTCTGCAAATCAAGTTTCGCCTTTTTATAGATGATATGCGTGTATATGCATGTATATGTGTGTAGCTTAGTAAAATAAATTCAGACTTGTCATTACCAAGTTCATAATAATAATTCTTTCTATCGTAAAATGATAATCAAGCCAACAAATGAATCATTGAGCAATAAGCCAGCTATAAGCTAATTAACTGAATACCAATCTGAAAAACTTTTGTTTAAATTCAATACAAAATCATCGAATACATGAATAAAAGTTATAAACTATAATTAGCCATTTTTCAGTAAAAAATTCAGTAAAAGAAGACATGGTCTTATCATTGATGGGCCCAATACAAAATATTGCGGTTGCAGCAGTCATTTTGTCACAGTTACGTCTTCTTCAAGTACAGGGATGGCACCAGCATAATTTTAAATAATCATAGAAGATGGTGATGAAAACTAAGGCATGGACTTACTCCTTGACATTTTTATATAACCGTATGAACAAACAACAAAAAAAGAAGCAAATAAAACAGACAAACAATGTTCTGAAAATCAAGTTTCGCTTTTCTATAGATGATATGGGTGTATGTATGTATCTGTGTACGTGTGTATGTGTAATGATTTGTGTGTGTATGTATCTGTGTACGTGTGTATTTGTGTGTAGCTCAGTAATTATATCTTTATATTGTCAAAAGATAATCAAAATGAATCAGTAAGCAATAAGAGCTAGGTATAAGCTAATTACATGAATGCCGATCCAAAAAACTTTTGTTTAAATTCAATAAAAAATGACAGAAAACATGAATACTACTTATAAACTATAATAAGACATTTTTCAGTAAAAATTCAGTAAAATAAGACATGGGCTTATCATTGATAGGTCCTGTACAAAATATTGTGATTGCAACTGTCATTTTGTCACAATTATGTGTTCTTCAAGTTCACGAATGACGCCGACACACTTTTAAATAATAATAGAAGACAGAGATGAAAATCAAGGCAGGGACTTACTCCTTGACAATTTTGTATTACAGTACGAACAAACAACAGAAAAGAAGCAAATAAAACACACGCAAGCGCAAATCGTAAAGCAATTATGACAGGAAGTATTAATTACTTCAGTGCATAAAAATATGTATGAAAAATAATTATGGACACATCAATGTGGCATTAGAAAGAAAAGTCAGTATTAATTACTATTTACTAAGTGAATGGCATGGAAAAGTACTAAGTGCATGGTGATTATGATAAAGGCCTTTCTGATCTTTATCTAGTCTACATTTTTTTATTGTGGTTGACATTATTTTTTTTATGTTTGTTTGAAAGCAGCAACCACCTATATGAATGTAAAGCTAGCATGTGAGAAAAAGGCATACATGTAGTTTACATGTGCAAATGTCTATCATCATGTTAGAAAAAGGCATATACACAAATGGTGTTCATCTAAGAAGTTTCTTAGTGACGTAATGTTTGATAATTCAATTTGCTAATTCCTTCCTAAATGTGTTGCTATATAGCTAACATTATCTATAAAGTTTAATTGCACGGTAGTAGTGAGTTTAATTGAACGGTAGTAGGGACTTCGGTTGGCTTTTTTAACAGTAATTAAATCAAAATAATTACAACTCAATATTTTTGTAATCAGTAACTACAACAGTAAGATTGTTGTATTAAAATGTTTATGGTGTTTTGTTTGTAACAAATTATATTCGTGAATCACAAATCAGATGGAGAAATTGCCTTCTACATCATAGATTCACAAATCAGATCTAAAAGGACAAAAAATAAGGAATAGTACGATGCCAAAGGTATGGATTTAGTATTTTTGTTGATAACAAAATTTATTTCATGAATTACAAATCAGAAGGAAACAATTATGTTCGACATTCACAATTCAATTCAGTGCAAAATATAATGAGTGAGGATGTAAAAAATTAAGGCAAATCCAAACATGGAAACATTTTAATTAAAATATATACAGTAAATCGAAGTATATCATGGAGGAAAAAAGAAGATGATAGTACACCTAACCTATCTCTGGCAGTTCATGGAATTACCTCTCGTCGACACTATCTGTGGTGATGAAGCCAATATTGATTCGCAAGCAAGAGAAGCTGATTGTTGGGGAGGATTTTTAACTTGTATAAATTAGGGTTTTGAGCAATTTGATTGAGGAAGGCAGACGAATTTGTGGAGTAACACGGTTAGGTTGTATGAAGGGAGAATGGAAAGGGGAGGAACGCAAACGGGCCTGATTGGATACGCAAGGGCATTTTGGGAAGTTCAAAAGGATGCGGTTGAAGTTCGTTGGTTGAATTTTCATTATTAGTAGTAAAGATAATCTATCTACTAAATAAAATTAAAGCAAAATTGTTTGATTGCTCCCTTCATTCTCCTTCTCGTTGCAGGTTTATATAAGTCATTTGTATTGAGAAACAACTATTATCTTCCCCATTGTATTTTTCCTTTTACTCTTTCTTTTTTCGCAATTACATGTGAGAATAAAGTGCCAATGTAACTACAATAACTTATGCAAAAAAATTTCATAGAAAGTAGGCAAATTCTATTTCAACTCATATTTTCAATTAGTAGCCCCCCAAAATGTAAAAAAGAATGTAAACCCCTAAACTTGCTTAGTAGCCCGCTTGTTCCAAAATTACCCCTAACCTTATCTCATGCGATTTCTTCCTCATGCACTCACGCAGTATCTTCCTCACGCACTAACAAGACGTGGTTAAATACCTAACCACGTAGAGACAATGCGAGGAAAAGCCTCTGTACTTTTTTTTGAGTTTCTGTGTTTACCACGCACTGACAAGAATTGGTTAGATACCTAACAACGTAGAGACTATGTGTGGTTTATCATATAACCACGTAGCGGCACTACGTCATTATATTACCAACCACGTTTGTTCGCCCCGTATTGGAACAACATTCACGTTTTAACCTACGTGGTACTTCCAAAACAAGAAAAAAAATTACTAGTTCTTCATCGCCGCAAACAAACATAGTTTAAACTAAATGATTCACGTTTTAATCCACATTTCATTCAAGAAAATTCAAAACAGTGATACACATTGTAATCCAACTAGTTGCGAACAAAGTAAATTGTAGTTACTAAGCAATAACAATTTGCAAGTTTAACATACAATATAACAACTCCAAAATGGTGCCACGACTACTTCCATTCAGCATATTCATTTCTTTCATCCCAAGCTTGTCTTCGATCGGTGATGTATTCCCATTTACTTGCTTCTGTATCACGAGTCGTGAACCATTTTGAATAAATTGGTGGTACCGGATGTTTAGACTCTAGTTTTACCTACGATTGGTAATGTGTAATTTAGTTTGAATGGAAGGAAATGAAATAATTATGAATTTTAATAATCTGTAAGTATAATTTCTGAAATGCTTGTAATCATCCATCCATGCTTGAACAAATCGGCCTTTGTACGTATCTAATCATGTCTCGTGAATATACTTCAAGAGTGAAGTATGCTTCGCATACTTTTCATGTAACACTTGTAGATTCTCATTGTACACAACCATGTAACTCAGGGAAATGTACGTAAAAAATCCAAGCTGGTACGATGCGCCCAAAAAATATCTGCATTAAAAATGTTAAATAAAATGTAAGTAATATGGATTTATTCGAACGTTAATCAAAGTAAACTTACATCATAAGTCGTAAACTCATTTGAATAATCCAACACTATTTCATCGCACGTTTCTTCATCACTTGAAAATGGTACAATCTGCAGAAAACAAGTATCATAAGTACCAAACACTAAAATGGTGAGCAGAAAAAAATAAAATTGAACTACCACGCAGGGATGCTGCGTGGTTATTGTCAAAACCACGCAAAAATGTCGCGTGGTTAGTGTCAATACCACGCAGCACCTAAGCGTGGTCTTGTTATAATCACACTTACTAGCTGCGCTATTTGGCCTAAAACCTAGTAGCGCCTCTACGTGGATTGCCGCAAATCCCACTGATCGACAACCATCGACTGTACTTGCAAATATTAAAAAACTTATCGATTTTCTTTTCGAATTACTTGCTGCGATTGCAACAAAAAATCACCCTCCTCTTCAAAATCCATCATTTACTAGTTTAAAAACAACTTTTTTCTTCAATGATTTGGAAAGTAGGGTTTTGGAGTTTCGATGTTTTAGAACAGTGAAAAATTACGTAAGAGTTAGAAGAGTTGAGAAGAAAGCTTCTTAAGGGTATTTTTGTCTTCGGAAATTTATTTTTTGAAGGGGGGCTACTAAGTGAAAATATGGGTTGGAATAGAATTTGCCTAGAAAGTATGTCAATATTAATTCAAGATTAGTTTACCACATCATTCCCATTAATTACCTTTTATATTAAGTCTGCCAGGTCATTCTCATGTGTCTAGATACTTTATATCTTCACATTATCAATTGCCTTCTCTTGATTATTCATCAATTTTTTCACTTGACTCCTCCATATTTAACAAATCTATATCTACTCCATTTAACATCTATCAATATTTCAACTTAAATCCTTTGAACTTTTCAATTAATCATTCATCAAAGTACATGCATTTCACTTAGATCGTCCACTTTTTCAAAAATCATCCATTTAAATACGAACTTTTCAATTTCATGTCTTAGTAAATTTTCTAAACATACAAAAAATACAAAATTTATGTTAAAAATATTGTTCAACAAAATATTTTTATTTTTTAATCAATTAGGTAAATAACATAATCAATCACTCATTATTCATGTAACAAACATTAAACCTCAAAACAATAACAAGTTTAATATACAACTCATTTATCGTATCAACTTAATTGATTTTTGCATATAAAAGATGTAAGATCTAGAACAAAAGTTAAAATCCAACACAAAAAAATTAAATTAACCTCTACAACATTGACATGTGCAACCCATGAGTTACTTAATAGTATTAATATCAAGTTGACTTTTTTAAACGGGAAATAAGATTCATTAAAATAAGAACAAATCCAAAAAATATGACAAATAAGATAGTTTTGTATTAGGAAACTTTTGTAAAACACATTTTTAAGTTTCAAAATACGCAATCGTCTCTCCTCTGAACCTTATAATAAAAAACACTCATATTTTTAGTTTCAGCCAAACTATATATATTTGCAGATTTTACCACAAATATTTGCTGTAAAAACCACGGATATTTGCAGTTTTGCAGAAAAAATTCAAAAAAAAAGTTGTTCATAGAAACCTGCGATTAAGTGCAGATTAATTTTTGAAAAATAGCAAAAATAAGTTTATGAGTGTAAATGAAAACATGTTTTAAAGAGGATTTTTCGTGTATCTAATTTGAAAATAAGGGGTGTATTTAAATTTACACTTTATGTTATTCATATAACTTAGTAATGAATAAAATATTATAATAGTTGTTGAATTTATGTGATTCAAATATTTTCCGAAGAAGACAAGAAAATAATTAATTGATTATTCAATCAATTAATTAGGCTATATATGGCAAGATAAAGAGGAAGGATATGTGTGAAATCTTTTAAAGAAAGGAAACTAATTAATTGCTAATCAATTAATTAGTTAGATCTATTATATGAAGGTAGACAAGTTTATGTATGGAGATTGATTTAAGCAATGGAAATTTATGGAAACATAGATTTTTTGTCAGTTATGTGCATTGGAATTAAATCAAGTAACTTAGAAAGGTTGTCACATAATCAGAAAATTAATTTTCTTCATCTCCAAGCATCCTTCATTTTCATGCCTATTTAAATGAAGGAAGTTCATCTTCATGAGTGTGTGAGAAAGCATCCACCATTATCCTCTTCTTCAGTAAACCCTAATTTCTGTAGTCAATCAATTAGGGGTTTTGAGCGTAAACAAGTCTTTGGATAAATTGATTATTCAATTTGTAATTATAGGTTAGTCTCTCCACTACTACCTATAATTTTGTACTCTCTCTCTCTCTTTTGTACTCTCTTTCTTCAGTGAAATAAAAAATAGTTGTTGGGTCCGTGGACGTAGGCAATCTAGCCGAACCACGTTAAATCTCTGTGTTCTCTACTCTTCTGTTTCTCTTTCTTTGGTGATTATTTTTCATTTAATTGGCGGTTGATAATTAATCGACAAGCTAGATCCTTGTTTTGATTATTTCTGCACTTTAGTATTCCGCTGCAGTTTTGGAGTTAGTGCAAATTAATTGAATTTCCGCACATCAGTTTTCTATCGGAGCTAGCTGTCTTGTTCTAGGTTAGTTATCAATGGCAAATTCTTTCGGTAGTGGTATGAAAAATTATGGCATCACCAAATTTGTTAGAAAAGGAGTTTTTAGGACATGGAAGGTGAAGACTAATGACAGTGTTCTTCAGCAACAACTTCATTCGTTTAGAGGAAGAGATAAAAGCCAAAAGCATCTTGGAGGTAGAAGAGATATGTGTAGGTCTCATTTCATGGGTCCTAGAAGGGGTGCTTGCTATTATTGTAAGAAGAAGGGACATTTCATACGGGATTGTCCAGCTCTTATAAAGAAGAGAGAGAAGAAGGAGAAAGCTTCAGCTGCGGCAGCAATTAGATCGGATGCAGATAGAAGTGATAGTAATACATCATTATTTTCAGCCAATTTTTCACCTTTAGAGCATACAAGTTGGGTGATTGATTCTGGAGCCTCTTGTCATATGACGCCATATAGGAGCTGTTTTGTCAGTTACAAGAAGATTGATGGTGGAGCAGTTCATATGGGGAATGACATATCTTGTCATGTTGTGGGCGTTGGAAGTGTGAGGTTTAGGATGCATGATGGTGTTGTTAGGACTATCACAGATGTTAGACATGTTCCGATGCTGCGTAGAAGTTTGTTATCGGTTGGAGCTTTGAGTAGACTTGGTATGAGGATAATAATAGATGGAGAAAATTTGAGAGTGACGAAGGGTTCCTTGATAGTGATGAAAGGGGTGCGAGTTATTGATATTTATGTGCTTCATGGAGATACAGTCTTAGAAGAGTCGGTAGTTTCTACCGATTCTAGTATTTCAGATTCTACTCAGTTATGGCATCTTCGTTTAGGTCATGTTGATGAGGATAGTCTTGAAGTATTAAAGAAGCATGGGTTGATTGATGATGTTTGTCAGTTGAAGCCTAGCTCTTGTGGAGATTGTTCTTTTGGAAATAAGAAGCATGTCACATTTGATGTTGGAAGACCTAGAGCTACAGAGTTTCTAGAGTATGTTCATTCTTATGTGTGGGGACCCACCCCAGTTGCATCTTTTGGTGGAGCCAGTTACTTCGTCTTATTTATGGATGATTTCTCACGTAAGGTCTGGGTCTATTTCTTAAAGGCCAAAGATGAAATATTTGCCAAATTTTGTAAGTGGAAGACCATGGTAGAGAAGCAGTCGAGGAAGCATTTGAAGGTTCTCAAAGTTGGAAATAGTAGTGAATTTATGTCACAAGAATTCATTAACTATTGTGCGTCCGAGCATGTAACTAGAGATTTTTCTATTTCTATTGAGTCACATTGTTATGGAGTGGCGAAGAGCATGTGTCGGATATTGTGGGAGAGAGCTATGAGCTTGAGAACGACTGCTGGTCTAAAAGAGGGAATTTGGGCAGAAGCGATATCTATGGCAGTATTTCTCATCAACCGCACACCTTCTATTGCCATAGATATGAAGATCCCAGAAGAAATATGGAAAAGAGAGCCTGTTGATTTTTCATTCCTTAAAGTGTTTGGTTGTTCAGCTTATTTAGAAGATGAGAGACATGATAAGTTGAAGCCTAGAGATAGCAAGCACATTTTGTTAGGCTATAGAGAAGAAGTGAAGAGGTATAGGTTGTGGTGTAAAACAACTAGGAGAATTGTGACTAGCAGGCATGCGATATCTGATGAGAGGTCTTTGTTGAAGGTGGAGCCTCTATCAAGTGATGACATTGGGAGGACAGAAAATTGCCAAACACATTTGGAGTCATCAGATTGTTTCCATATTCGGAGAGATATTGGTATTTCCGATGATACCATGGTTGATGAGAAGAATACAGAGGTTCAGACTCTAGGTGGAGCTCACTTGCTGGAAAGGCCTTTTGGTTCAGTTGGCCCTATTTGTAAGCATATTTGTAGCGATGATTCTTCATCTTATGCTTTAAATGTTGTGGAGCTTGTTGGTGAGTCTGCTGATGTTGACTTAGGAAATTCTAGCAAAATTCTTGTGGAGGAAATTGGAGTAGATAATGTTGAGTATGTCCTCACTCAATTTGGAATGGAGAAGATAAAGCGCGCTGTTAAATCTCCATTGGTCTCTCGAAGCTTAGTATCTACATGTTCGTCTCCAACATCGGATTTGTTGAAGAATTTTAGTATTCTCTTGTATGCATTATGTTTGCTGATGTGCATATTATCTTTCTTATGCTTGGGAAAGATTTGGAAGCTCTGTTTGGGCAATATTGCCCAAAATAGTTCACATTGAGCTTGTTGATGTAGACCCAACAATTTGCTGAGATGTGGTGATGCAGAGAGATTGTTATATTTGAATCAAGGTGGAGTGTTGAATTTATGTGATTCAAATATTTTCCAAAGAAGACAAGAAAATAATTAATTGATTCATTCAATCAATTAATTAGGCTATATATGGAAAGATAAAGAGGAAGGATATGTGTGAAATCTTTTAAAGAAAGGAAACTAATTAATATCTAATCAATTAATTAGTCAGATCTGTTATATGAAGGTAGACAAGTTTATGCATGGAGATTGATTTAAGCAATGGAAATTTATGGAAACATAGATTTTTTGTCAGTTATGTGCATTAGAATTAAATCAAGTAACTTGAAAAGGTTGTCACATAATCAGGAAATTAATTTTCTTCATCTCCAAGCATCCTTCATTTTCATGCCTATTAAATGAAGGAATTTCATCTTCATGAGTGTGTGAGAAAGCATCCACCATTATCCTCTTCTTCAGTAAACCCTAATTTCTGCAGTCAATCAATTAGGGGTTTTGAGCGTAAACAAGTCTTTGGATAAATTGATTATTCAATTTGTAATTATAGGTTAGTCTATCCACTACTGCCTATAATTTTGTAGTCTCTCTCTCTTTTGTACTCTCTTTCTTCAGTGAAATAAAGAATAGTTGTTGGGTCCGTGGACGTAGGCAATCTAGCCGAACCACGTTAAATCTTTGGGTTCTCTACTCTTCTGTTTCTCTTTCTTTGGTGATTATTTTTCATTGAATTGGCGGTTGATAATTAATCGACAAGCTAGATCCTTGTTTTGATTATTTCTGCACTTTAGTATTCCGCTGCAGTTTTGGAGTTAGTGCAAAATTAATTGAATTTCCGCACATCAATAGTCATATGCTATAAGCTTGGAACTATGCACTTTTTATATTGACTACGTATTTTTGGATAATCTTACCTTACTAAAAGAAAATGCTGTCAATTATTAAACTAGCTATAATCACTAGCCACACTTTTGTAAAGGACAAATTTTCATTTTAGCCTTTTGACAAAAACTTATTTCAAATTTACGTATCGTTTGAAACTTATCATAAAAATTTGTAACTTTTTCATAATACAATGTTTTTATATATGTGCATTCCATAAACGAGCATGTATAAAATATTAATTTGTACCTGTGCAAACTCAAAGTGTGCAAGTATGTTCTTAAAAAAAAATTGTACATGCTCATTTATGGAATGAGCATGTACAAAAATGAGGTATTATGAAAAACAAACATATTTTCAAAAGAAGTCAAAAACGATGCCGATATTCAGGAATTTTCTAGGATCCCACACAATTAGATTTCAAAAGAGATAAGAACTGAAGATAAACTAGACAATGAAATTCCTCTAAACAAATCCTTTATTAATTCCTTTAAAAAATTAGATGGAAAAAAGCCTAAAAGTTAAGAGGATATCTCATTCTCTAAAACCTTACAAAAATAAATTTTTTTCCACATACATCAAATGAACCATATAAATGCCTATTTATAATAAAAAAATTATTTGGTACTCAAATCCTCATTTATATGGTAAAAAATAAATTGTTGCACCAAACTTAAAGGAGTAAAATCTTCTATTTTATTATGATTTGCATATTCACATATACAGTTGCATTTTGGACAAGTTCAAGTATTTGTTTTTCTTTTATTTCTTCTAAATATGATTTTGTATCACAAATCACAACACTCTACAAAATCTATAAATAAGACAATATATTTGAGTCTACACCTTGACTCACAATATTTTCAAAATCTACTTTGATTTGAAAATATTTTATCACAAAATCCAACAGCCTAAACTTGAAATAAGTTCTATCATAGGCTTAAAATAAAAATATGTCCTTTTGTAAGCTAACTTTCAACAATAATAGAGCTTACACGATAATATTATACTGTTATTAACCAAGCTAAAGATGAACTTATTGTTATGTATGACATATGCACAAACCTGAAAATTGAAATGAAAAATAAAAAAAGGCTTCCAGTTAGTATTTTGTACTATAAACGCAACAGTAACTATCATGTCCATGTCAATCTTATTCTTAGAGAAAAATTAACAAAAGCTGGCACAATATGAAAATACAAATGGTTGGATAATACTTCATTCTCTATCAAGTCTAAGTCGTAGTTGTTATATGCCACTATATTCAGATAATATTATCTCAAATGACTAGGTTCTTTTAACTTATTCTTCCACCCTATTTATGCAGCGTCGTCGAGCGTTGCCTGACAAAATTAGGAACCAAGTGCACAAAACACTTCACTGTGATGAAGTTACATAAATAAAAACTGGCAAATTGAATGTTAATTTTGTACTACCAAATATTAGGCCATGCCAACAAAAATCAAAGACTTTGGTCTGTAAGATATGATACCGTTTAGGAATTAAAGATTGTAGTGGATGATTATACCCACTTGGTGATGCCTACTTATAGTTGGCACAACAAAAGTTCGTAACTGTTTCTCAATAATTAATTTGCGATGCCTTCGCCCAGATGATAAGTATGAAACTCTTACTATAAATATATATAAGAAGGATACATATCTGTAAACCCTCTGTATATCAAGCAATATCTATTTTGTATCATGTATAGAACATGATGTTCCTTTTAAATTTACATACAATATAACAAAAGAGTTGTTGTTATACACCCTATCCATGTCATATAGCTAGTAGGTCCTCCGGATTTAAACCTTTGTTGGCATTGCTACTCAGTGTATATCTGTATGGTTCTGAAATCATTATCAATGCCGACTAGACAATTATTATCACAAGATGGATAATCATGTACTCAATTATTTAAGCAACCCATTTCTCTCATTCATTCAAAATTTCACACTTGTGCCATATGGTCTAAGATATAAAATATAAATATCATGTTCGTCTAACAATGTATGGCCAGAAGAAATTAAGAAGGCCTATGGCCGTAAACAACTCAAATGTTTAAGCTTTTTTTTTTTTGAAATATTTGAAAACTGTTTTGTATCTGTTTTGATTTATAAACTGAGTTTAGTATATTCGACACAAATAAAATACTTGGAAACTGTTTTGTGTTCCTTTTCTTGGTCTGGTTTCACCCGAGCTAAGTTTGAAATTTTGTTACATACTGCAACATGAATGCATTCTGAGGCTGTACAAAAGTTGTGGTTCAAATACTACAACACTTGAATAAATATATATTACCCCAAAGCAAAAAAGAGGACAGAGAAAATGCAGATATTGTAACATTTCCCTATGGCTAAATTTAAAAGAATGAGCTATTAGTGCTAAGTCAATCCACGAAGTCAATGGAAATTACGTTCTATTTTTTGTCAATATTCATGTTACTTCTAGTTTATTCTTAACTTGTATTCGATTATTTTATCTTTTAGGAAAGTCAATTTTTATCCATGATAAAACAGGTGTAGGTGTCGTTTTCAAGTTCAACGTGCCCTTAGTTTTTTGTTTGTTTTTGAAGGTTAACCAGTTACTTCAGGTATACATAACTAAAATATCATGATAGCAACATGTCTCAATAATTTGATTTCATGTTCATCCGATATATACACGTACACCGGTTAAAAAAGGTTGATCATATGATTCACGAAACATCTCATTCTTTATTACTTAAATGCTTCTTATTCCAGTTGATGAATAAAACAATGCAAGGCATTACTGAAATGTAATAGTTTAATTGTTTAAATATAACGAAGAGAAATACCAAAAACATGAAATCATAAATTATCTATCATCTAGAATGATAAATAGGTCACACTGGGCTCCAATTGGCTCGCTGAGAAAACAACCAATTACAAGCCATATAACATAAATCGACCCATTCCAACAGCCCAAAAGAAAAGAAAAAAAGAACGGAAGTTTGAATACACTACTAAAATCTTAGTTGTGTTGCTCAAGAATTTTACTAGCAAAATCCTAACAATATAACCACTAAAAGTCTAAACTAAATTTCGTTTCCAGTAAAAATGAATAAAAAAACCAGTACAAGGAAAATAAAAGATCGGCATATGAGAAACAAAATTAAATTGGATTTTTTTCGTTTTAGCCCTCTTTTTGAAATAAATTACGCATACATTCCTGTTTTGAATCTAATATCAAATACAATCCTATTTTGACCAGCTCAACATTGAACTGGACAAAGCACACCGATGTCATTTTAAATGACGCCGGTGTATTTATTTATTTATTTTAATTTGGTTACGTAGAGGCGACTTTTCAAAAGTCGCCACCTACGTATATAACGTTGAAATTTTCGACACCCCCTTGCATCTTACACTATGAGTGCACTTCATTTAGTGTAGAAGAGGCAAGACCACTGAACGAAGCTCGTTTTGGTTCCAGCGTCATGATTGGATATCTCTACATCTTCCTAGAGCATATATATTTTTATGGCAACATTTATTCGTTACAAAAGAAATCCCTTGTTGTTACATGCTACCAATTCCATATATATGTTGATCTCTTTTTTAGAATATCTTGCGATGTGAGACTAATCATAATCCAATCTACGCACTCACTCTAATACAATGCGAGCCAGACCTAAAGATCAACACCTTGGCGAGCTTTTTCTCAGTTCAATTTGAAGTTATACATAATCCTCAAACACTTTGGATAAGGTCGCTAACACCTCTAGCAGTTTAGATTAGGTCGCTACCACCTCCAACGGTTGGGCCAAGCTGTTTCACAAAGATTTCTCTTTTTCATGGTTGGAACAGGTCGCATTCCAACTTATAACTCCACCTTAATGAGAATCCCGAGCTCAAACCACATATTGGAGCATATAATTAGGTCAACGTTGCATCATATCGGTCCCCTTGAACCATCGGCTCTGATACCATATTGAAATTTTCGACACCTCCTCGCATCTTCCGCTATGCGTGCACTTTATTTAATGCAGAAGAGGCAAGACCACTGAACGAAGCTCTTTTTGGTGCTAGCTGTTTGCGCTAAAGTTGGTCACAAACACCCAATTGCAGATGAAAGCACCAATTCACAATCACAGATCACAGATAGCAAGTATGCAGAGGATAAAAATATGAAGAACACTCGAAATTTAAAAAAAAAGCAGTAAAAAGACAAGATTTATAGTGATTCGACTTTGTAGCCTACGTCCACTTTAGAAGATTTGTTGTTTTATTGATGATTCTCAACTGATTTACAAGAGTACAGTCGGTAGTATCCAAGTTACAATGGAGTTCCAACAGAGTAACAACACAGAGGAGCCAGAAGATCCTTTTTCTGTTGGCATTGGAGTGCTATTTATAGGTGCAGCCGGGAAATATCTGACTTAGATCTCGGAATACCCCTTCTTGCACCTGGGTGGGCCTACTAGATCGATCCAAGGTCATTGGGGATCGATCCATGATCGATCCACAATCACTTCGTATCGATCAAAAAATGATCCAATGATGATGGGATCGATCACGAACGTTCCTATGGTGGTATGCAAGCTGTGGTGAAAATTTAAAGGCATTTGGATTTGTAGATCTCGAGTTATGATCGACCCAAAATGGAATTTGTAAGCTGGTTGAATTGTTCGTATCGATAGCTTGGTATCGATCAAGCTCGTATTGATTTGGTACGTATCGATCAAGGGAGTTGCTATGACGTGGAGCGATGATTTATGGGAGATCCAATTTTTACGCCGAGTGACCGTTTCCTTTACTTGACTTTACCCTCTTCGCATCGATCTTGAAAGCTACCTTCGTATCAATGCTTGGAGACGTCTTCGTATCGATCGAATGGTCATTGGTTCGCATCGATCGTTTGATCGATCAATACGAAACATACATAAAAAGGATCGATACGAAGGCAAACAGTTATGGAGGAAATAAACTTGGATTGATCCCTACGCACTTTGCATCGATGCTCAGTTTGTGGCTTTGTTGCGATCCATGGTTCATTGCTTCGTATCGATCAATTGATCGATCGGTACGAAACGTATGGGAGGTTGATCGATACGAAGTTGGTGAGTGTGGAAATAAACATATCGATACGAAGTGCATGAAGGGGATGGATCTGGAGCACATGGATACGAACCATATGGACATGACGTTGATGGATACGAAGTGAGTGGTTTTTGATTGATATGTGGCCCTGACTCGAAGCAACCGCCTCTTTGACCTGAAGTAGACCTGTCATTGACTCGGAGAAAACGTGTTGCCGACTCGAAGTAGGTTGTTTGATGGCTCAAAGCAACTTGTTTCTCAAAGACCCAAAGCTGGTGTCCCTCTGACTCGAAGTTACGTGCTTGGAAACCCGAAGCAAACATGAAGGTGACTCAGAGCAGACTCCAAGCACCTTGAAGCGACTCGATCTTTATTGAAACCATATTTTAAACATCTTGCGTGGTTTGTTCGTCGACTATGCTATGTCTTGTGCAATTGCTTGGGTTAAATCTGCCTGTATGTTGCCTTGCCAAAAGGTGGGTTAACACTTTGCCCCCCAAAACATGCCTTGCGATAGGAAGGTGTGTTTTGTAGTGCTATAAGCTGGATGTTCGTATCCTGTTAATGACCTATAAAGAGATTGACAATCTTACCTTATTATGAATAGTGATCGTTCGAGATCGTATGCCGTTCGAGGCGGAATGTGACAATTCGAGGTCGTATTTCGTTCGAGGCAAATTGAGACCGTTTGAGGCCGGGTGTCGTTCGTGGCGAATTGTGATCGTTCGAGGTCAGGTGCCGTTCATAGCGAACTGTGACCGTTCATGGTCGGGTGCCATTCGTGGCGAACTGTGACCGTTTGTGGTCGGGTGCCGTTCGTGGCGAATGGTGATCGTCCATGGTCGGGTACCGTTCGAGGCGAACGGTGTCCCGGGCGAAAGGGGACTTAGTATTATTAATGTCAGATTTCACGTTCGAGTGAGTTTCTGAATCATTTGTTATGCGGTTCATCGCCATCTCAGAGCATGCCTAAGGACCGTTTGTGATCCCGTACATGTGTAAGTGACTTGGCCGTTATGGAATTATGAATACCAGATTTACATTCAAATGAATCTTATAACAAAAAAGTCCAACTAAATCAAGTTCAGATGCAAAAAATAGAAAACGAAAACAAAACAGTAACGTCAAAGTGCAAACACCTCCACTGCTGATGTTTATAGTCATCTCAGAGCATGCCTGAGGACCGTTCGTGATCCCGTACATGTGTAAGCGACCTAACCATTTTTATTGTGGAGTTTGCTACTTATTCGTCATTATTTCAATCAATTAATAATAAGCTGACGATGCCTAAATCCGGAGCCGTCCTCATTTGGTGCGGTTGTTGGTCGCTCCTGCTCTACCGCCGCTGCTCGCCTTTTCACGTACTGCAATAGCATGCCATTTTAGATATGTCCTTCAATCTCATCCTTCAAGTGCCTACAATCGTTTATACTATTGCCGCTTAGTTCGTGGAATACGCAGTACTTGTTTGATTTTCTTTCATTATTGGTTGGATCCCTCCTGTTTTGCCTTCGATAGGGAACATGCCCCCTAGTGTCTTGGTAGATTCATTCCAAAATCTCATTCAACTACGTATAAGAGGTGAATCTCGGTTCCTTTCGCGGCCGCTTTGGCTCATCACAGCTATCCTCTGCTTTCCGTTTCCCTTTATCCTTGCCTGAATCCTTTTCGGGCGGATCTCCGCTTTTGACTGCATAAACATCAACTCCCTCTCCTTCCTCTCTCTCAGCATTTGCATCCTCTTATCGCAGAAACCTTTCCGCCTCATGGTAAAACTCTCCTAGATCCATAGGTGGATCCTTTGTCAATGAATTCCTGAATTTTGTGCCATCAGCTATGCCAGATACAGCTGCTATCAAAACCATTGACGGATCTAGGCAATCCACCGATGCCGCCACTGCATTGAATCATGTTAGAAAACTCCTTAAAGGCTCCTCGGTTTTCTTCTTTAGTGCTATCAAACTCATAACATTCTTGGGCCTCAAGATGTGAACTCTGAACTGCCTCATAAACTTTTCAATCAACTCAGTCCACGTTCCAATCGAACCGCTTTCCAATTGTCTGAACCACAGTGCTGCTATGTCCGTCAAATACAATGGGAAGCACCGGGCCATGACCTCCTCTGATGCCCCTAGTACTTCCATGCGCCTCATATACCTTGTTAGATGAACAACAGGATCTGTCCTTCCATCGTACGTCTTCAGTGTTGGTAGCTTGAATTCTAGTGGATTCCTAACCTGCCTAATTGCGGGAGCGAAGGGGCTCATGTTCATATCTTTCAGATCTCTATTCACTAGTCCTCCTCTCATGGCCCGTCTGACCATCCTACCAATCTATCACTGTCTCCCAGCGGTAGTTGTGACGACCGCCCATGACCCCTGCGCCGAATCTAGTGATAGTGCGCTGTAAAGTGTGCCAGGCAACCATGGACGATTGTCAGGGTAGATTAAAACAACAGAATCTATCGTATTACTCACAGTGCATGGACAAAATACAATAGAACATATGTATAGTGAAGCTTTACAGAACAAAATGACATCATATAAAACTCCATAATAGTTGAATACAAGCATCCAAATAGCCAATACATCAAGCCTCACTACATAACACTCAGAGAATACAAAACAGCGGAACATCCAGTACATATAATAAGAAGATAATATGCAACCCTCCAGCTCGTCTTCGATATCAGCATCGTGAGAAGAGAACAGCAACTGTCACCTGCTACCTAGTCTGCCCGTCCCAAAAATGGACGAACAGCCCAAGGCAATAAGAATTAAAACATAAAGACTTGAGTCAGACAACAGTCTTAGTGAGCAGTAAATTAACTAAAATCATACCAAAAGAGCATAAAGGAAAAGGAATAGGAATACAACCCTCCCACTCCACCTCTTTCTACAGTGATAGCCCCCAGACACACACTAAGCAGAAGCAACATAGCAGAACATACAATTTAAAGTAAAGTAATAATCATTCGAGTCAAGGGCGATGTTTTCCAAGTACCAAGGCCTAAATCAGATAAGCACCCAGAAAATACCGCTCTTGAGTCCGAATGACGATACAACCAAACATCCATGACTCTGGCTATCACTGTTATCATTGCTTCGATATCACCGTTAGTTGAATGACCGGCACATTCTTTCAGCCGTCCGTCAAGGGCTAATGGAAACCCCGGTTCTAGACATAACTCCCGCACGTCGTCGCAGCCCGTGCCTAGGACTATCGAATCTGCCCAGAGTACTCGACCATCAATAGTTAGTCGTTGGGACTATCGAATCTGCCCAAACGTACTCTTGCTTAGAGTATGCTAGAACCTTCAACAACGATGCTATCCAAGCCTCCTAGTCATCCTCCTCGATGACTATTCTCATATCCATTCATTATCCTCAACTCGAATCATATCACCGAGTTATCAACATGCTTGGAATGATCCCGTCTGGATTATGCCAAGTCTTCATCACATGATTGCCTCGCTTCATCACATCCTCGCAAAGCCTCATCTCAACATCACATCATCAAGTCTATGCATAAGAGCTTCATCATCCCGCTACATATGCCACGAGCAGCTTTCCCAATTCAAGAGCCTTTCCCTTAGCTTTTGAATCATCTTCGGTCTAAAACCAATCAACAATCATCTAATTCACAACAATCAATCATGTCAAACATCAATCCAAGTAACCAAGCATTCAGATATAAGCAAAAATGGACAATTATAACAATAATGGCATTTTCGTAATTAAAGTGTTGAAAGTCTAATAAGCATGAAAACATGAGAATTATCTCTACAACTTGATGAATGAACTTGCATAGGTTAATCATATACAAAAATGGTTGCCGAATCATCATGAACAATGGATCTACATGGATATACACTTAGGTTTACAAAAATGCATAGAAATCACTATTTTAACACCAAATCAAGCCAACAATCCGATCTACTCCTTTGGATCCGTGTGAGAGATAATCGCCACTCACCAAATAACCAAAACAAACCCTAATCAACACGCTTCAGATCTGGACAGCGAGGGATCAAGCTTGATCTATCACGAATCCGCTTCAAACGAAGAAATCTCTCTTGAAAAGATGAAGATCTTCAATCTATGCTCTTGAATCTTCAATTTGATCTTCAACTTGGATGGATGGAAGCACTAGATTAGAGTGGAGAAAAGAAGTGAAGGAGTGTAGAAGTCGAGCTCTCAAAATGGCAGCACTTCGTCGCTTCGAAATCCGGATCCCAAAAAGTGAGAAAAACCCTTCCTATTTATAGCAAAAAATTCCTTAAGTCGTAACTCGTCCGCCTCTATAAGTCGTCTCCGACTTATAACCTTCGACTTAACAAAGCCTTCAACCTAACAGACTACGACTTAGTGATCTCTCGACTTAAGACTTAGCAGCTAACCTCTAAGTCGGTTGCGACTTAACACCTACGTCTATACGACTTAACGACTCAACCACTTGCGCGAGTTAACACATACGCGCGACTTAACCGGGATACGCCTTAGCGACTTAACAGCTCTACAACTCATCAACCTCATGACTTAGCTAGGTTACGACTTAACTGGTCAGACGACTTAACGAGATAACCCATCCTACGACTTAACAGTGTTACGACCTAACACTTAAGAGGATACGACTTAAAGATTTCAGCTACTCTATGACTTAACAACAAACACCTAAGTCGTCTACGACTTAACACATAGGCTACGACTTAACTATAAGGCTGCCTATCTCCTAAGTCGCTAGCCTCCATAAGTCGGTCACGACTTATCTCTTAGGTCGTTTACGACCTAGGACTTAAACAAATATGACCGAAAAGACAAACATACTAGGTCGTCCACGACTTACCACCTTAACTCGCTAACTCGCTGATCCCTTAACTCGGTAATAACTTAACTCACCTCTATCCTTAAGTCGCCTACAACCATAAGTCGGTCAACTCGCTAACTCGTCCAACCGACCTAACTTATCTACGCTCTAAGTTGTTGCCGACCTAACTGCCTTAGCCCGCCATCTACCTGGGTATCTCCAATCCCCTAATTCTTATACGACTTACGACTTATACTAAGTCGTGAACGACTTAGGACTTGGCCATATTTTTTCCTAAAATCTGAAATGGTTCAAAAATGCTAAAATTCCAGATTTTGACAAACTTTTCGATCCGTAAAAATACGGGTCGTTACATTCTCTCCCCCTTAGGAATTTCGCCCCCGAAATTCCAAGCAAACAAAGCAATCAAAGACTATTCTGTACGCCTATCATCCATAACAATCAACAAACCATGCATCCAATTCTAGCTTAGCGTACAGAATTCTAACACTAGAACAAGTCACAATATTGTGAGATGACACGACACCTTAGGGCCATACCTTGAAGAGTTCAGGATGAGCTGCCTTCATCCTCTCTTCCACCTCCCACGTACAATCGTTATCATCATCACTCCATTGTATCTTGAGCAACTTAACTACCTTCCTCCTAAGCTGTTTCGTGTCAGTTTCAACAACACGAAGCGGCTTACGAGGTCTTCTATCAACTGGATCAACTTCGAAGTCTTCACAGCTATCAGCAGAAACCACTGTATTCGAGTTGTGCACATACTTCCGTAGATATGATACATGAAAAACATTGTGCACACTCGACATCTTCTCCGGTAACTCCAATCTGTAGGCGAGCTTTCCAATTCGCTCGATGATCGGGAATGGTCCAACAAATCTCGGAGTCAATTTTCCTTTCTTCCCGAATCGAATAACATTCTTCAGTGGAGAAATCTTCACAAAAACCATATCTCCTACGTCGAACTCCAAATCCTTACGACGCTTATCAGCATAACTCTTTTGACGGTCTTGGGCTGCCTTCATTCGTTGCCGAATGATCTCTATACAATCTGAAGTCTGCCGAATCATCTCTGGCCCAAGTATCAGCTTTTCTCCAGTCTCTAACCAACATGTCGGAGAGTTACACGGTCTTCCATACAATGCCTCATACGGTGCCATACCAATGCTTGACTGATAACTGTTGTTGTACGCAAACTCCACCAAATGAAGGTGATCTTCCCATGATCCTTTGAAGTCCAAAACACAAGCTCTAAGAAGATCTTCCAAAACTCGGTTGACTCTCTTGGTCTGACCATCTGTTTAAGGGTGATAAGCTGTGCTCAAACACAACTCAGTTCCCAAAACTTCCTGGAAGCTCTTCCAAAATCCACTAGTGAACAATGGGTCTCGATCGCTCACTATACTCTTCGGAATACCATGGAATCGAACTATCCACTTAACATACAACTCAGCCAACTTTGATGCAGTCCTAGTCGATCGAACAGGAATGAATCTTGCACTCTTAGTCAGACGATCTACAATGACCCAAATCCCTTCATTTCCCGTTCTGGTTCTAGGCAATCCATCGATAAAATCCATCGACACTTGTTCCCACTTCCATGTAGGAACTTCTAATGGCTGAAGCAATCCACTAGGCTTCTTCTGCTCGGCTTTTACCAACTGGCAGTTCATACACTTGGAAATAAAATCCCCAACATCCTTCTTCATGCCTTCCCAGTAGTAGGTTCTCTTCATATCCCGATACATCTTATTTCCACCTGGATGAATTGTCAGCTTCGAGTGATGATTTTCCTTCAGAACTTCACTCCTCAATTCATCTATATCGGGAACAAGTAATCGTCCTTGCTTCCGAAGCCAACCCTCTCGATCGACCTCGAATCTTTTATCCTTTTCTGGATCCAATCCAGATTCCAAATCACGGATAATCTTGACAAGCTTATCATCTCGCTTCTGACTCTCGCCAATTCTCTCCACAAGAGTCGGTCTTATCGATAAGTTTGCCAACATCTCAGGTTCCAATTCGCATCTAGGCCTGAAGTCAAATCCAGCTAAATACTCGAGACTCTTCCATTCTGAAAACATGGCTCCCAATCCTGCATGTCTTCGACTTAACGCATCTGCCACTGCGTTACCTTTTCCCGGAGTATAAGCTATACCAAAATCATATGATGCCAAAAACTCTAGCCAACGTTGCTGCCGAAGATTCAAATCCTTTTGGGAGAAAAGATACTTCAACGACTTATGATCGGTAAACAACTCGAATCGAACTCCCAACAGATAATGTCTCCACATCTTCAGAGCAAATACAATCGCCGCTAACTCCAAATCATTAGTCGGGTAATTCCTTTCATGCGGCTTCAGTTGTCGACTTGCATACGCAACAACTTTATCCCTCTGCATCAGCACTGCTCCAAGTCCAGTACCACATGCGTCGGTGTAAACCACCATCTCATCATTCCCACTTGGAATAGTCAAAACAGGAGCACTCATCAATCTCTCTTTCAGGATTCCGAAAGCTTGCTCACGCTTAGCATCCCAACTGAACACTTGGTTCTTTTTCGTCAATCCTGTTAACGGTGCGGATAACTTGGAGAAGTCTTTGATAAACCGTCGATAATATCCTGCTAATCCAAGAAAACTTCTCACATCAGATGCATTCTTAGGTCTAACCCAATCCTGGATTGCTGCCACCTTAGCGGGATCAACCGCTATTCCATTTCCAGAAATCACATGGCCTAAGAACCTCACTTCACTCTTCCAGAAGTGACACTTCGAAAACTTAGCCTTCAGCTGATGTTTCCGTAAGATCTCCAAAACGATACGCAAGTGCGTCTTGTGCTCTTCTTCCGTTCTGGAATAAATCAGAATATCATCCACAAACACAAGTACGAACTTGTTCAACTGATCTCTGAACACTCTATTCATAAGATCCACAAAATATGCTGGTGCGTTAGTCAATCCAAACGGCATTACCAGCCACTCAAAGAAACCAGATGGTGTCCGAAAAGCAGTCTTCGGCACACTATCCTTAGCCACTCTCAACTGGTGAAATCCCGTTGCCAAATCCATCTGAGAAAACACCTTAGCTCCGTGAAGCTGATCAAACAAGTCATCTATTCTCGGCAATGGATACTTGTTCTTCTTAGTCACCTTATTCAGCTCACGATAATCGACGCACAATCTCAACGACCCATCTGCCTTGGTTGCGAACACAACTGGTGCACCCCACTCGGACACACTACGCCGAATGAATCCTTTCTGTAAAAGGTCATCAACTTGCACCTTCAACTCATGCTGTTCCTTAGGCGCCATCCGCCTAAGAGGCATCACAACAGGTCTGGCTCCTTCAACTAGATTTATACGAAACTAGATCTCTCGATGCGGCGGCAACCCTTTGACTTCGTCAAAGACATCCTCGAATCCATTAGCGATTGGCACCGATGACAGTCCATCCCGTGGAACAACCAGCGAATACATGAAGCTCATGAAGACGCCTTCCTCATGCTTACATCGTATCACAACCTTTCGCCCCTCCACATTCTCGACTGTCACTTCCAACCTCTCGCAATCAACCTTAGCCGCATACTTCCTAAGCCAGTCCATACCCAAAATAATTCCGAACCCCGCAAAGTTCAGAACAAAGCAATCACAAACAAAAGAGCAACCATGACTCGACACAATCAGACCACGGCATAACATACACAAACAAGACGAACCCCCAACTGGATTAGTCACAACCAATGGCCTATCAACAATACCCGGTTCCAAACCTAACCGGCCTACAAGTTCACTACAAACAAACGAATGCGACGCTCCAGTATCAAACATAACTCTAACTGGAACACCACATAGGAAAAGAGTACCTTGAACCACCACACTCTTTCCCTTCTCTTCAGCGGTAGGAGCTTTTGAAGACGACGGAACAGCTCCCAAAGCATAAGCTTGCACAATCTGCTTATCCCTCCTCGGTTCTGGACAATTCTTCCTGAAATGCCCCGGCTTGTCACAGTTGTGACACTTCATCGGCACCTTCGGATTCTTACAATCCTTCGAGAAATGGCCCTTCTGCTGACAATTGTAGCAAGTCACCTCGCCTTTCGGCTTCTTCTGGCCATCCTTACCCTTCTGCTGCTGCTGCTTCCTCTTCTTGTTTCCACCCTGCTGGGGTTTAGACTCTTCCCTGGTCACAGCAACAACAGATCCTTCCTTAGGAAACAGACTCTCATGCCTAAGAGCTTTCTCCACAAGCTTCTCAAATGAATCGTCCAAATGATCCACCAACTGTCTCCCAAGATAACTGTCCAAGCCTGTCACAAACTTCTCATTCTTCTGATAACCAGATTCAATATATGACCGGGCATACTTGGACAAAGCTTCAAACTCAGAAACATACTCAAGAACAGATCTTCCACCTTGCTTGAGCTCCACAAACCTCTTGAACAGAACAGACTTCTGAGCTGTAGAAATGAACTTAGCTTCAAACCTAACTTGGAATTGCTCCCAAGTAATCTCTTCCTCTGGAGTAGTGATGGTAATAGAATTCCACCAATCAGAGGCTCTCCCTTGAAGCTGCCTTGATGCCAACTTCCTCTTAGTTGCATCCTCAATTCCCAAATCACCAAAGATCCTTCTACAAGCATCTATCCACCTCTGGACCTCAATAGTTGATTCCGTTCCCAAGAAAACCTTCCCTCCAAGAGCAGTATAGTCTTTGCACAACTTAGCGAAATCCACTGGTTTCGGAGTTTGGACTTGAATTCCAACATCAACTGACGGCCCTGGAGCTGGCATCCTCCTCATGATCAAAGTCATCATAGCTTCGAACATGGCTGCATAATCAGCAGTCTCTTTAGTAGCACGGCCTTCCCTAGCAGCTGGTCTCCCTCTTCGACTCATTCTCAATATCTATAAAAAGGAATGATTAGAACATCTAGAGAAACAACTGCATAAAGGACTCAAACTCTACTAAGCTACTATATTATATATAGTAATCATCCATCAAAATACAATTACGTCTCTCATACGTAGTTACGTCAGTGAGCGTTGGGTAAAATCGATTAACCAATGCTCTGATACCAAATGTGACGACCGCCCATGACCCCTGTGCCGAATCTAGTGATAGTGCGCTGTAAAGTGTGCCAGGCAACCATGGACGATTGTCAGGGTAGATTAAAACAACAGAATCTATCGTATTACTCACAGCGCATGGACAAAATACAATAGAACATATGTATAGTGAAGCTTTACAGAAAAAAATGACATCATATAAAACTCCATAATAGTTGAATACAAGCATCCAAATAGCTAATACATCAAGCCTCACTACATAACACTCAGAGAATACAAAACAGCGGAACATCCAGTACATATAATAAGAAGATAATATGCAACCCTCCAGCTCGTCTTCGATATCAGCATCGTGAGAAGAGAACAGCACCTGTCACCTGCTACCTAGTCTGCCCGTCCCAAAAATGGACGAACAGCCAAAGGCAATAAGAATTAAAACATAAAGCCTTGAGTCAGACAACAGTCTTAGTGAGCAGTAAATTAACTAAAATCATACCAAAAGAGCATAAAGGAAAAGGAATAGGAATACAACCCTCCCACTCCACCTCTTTCTACAGTGATAGCCCCCAAACACACACTAAGCAGAAGCAACATAGCAGAACATACAATTTAAAGTAAAGTAATAATCATTCGAGTCAAGGGCGATGTTTTCCAAGTACCAAGGCCTAAATCAGATAAGCACCCAGAAAATACCACTCTTGAGTCCGAATGACGATACAACCAAACATCCATGACTCTGGCTATCACTGTTATCATTGCTTCGATATCACCGTTAATTGAATGACCGGCACATTCTTTCAACCGTCCGTCAAGGGCTAATGGAAACCCCGGTTCTAGACATAACTCCCGCACGTCGTCGCAGCCCGTGCCTAGGACTATCGAATCTGCCCAAAGTACTCGACCATCAACAGTTAGTCGTTGGGACTATCGAATCTGCCCAAACGTACTCTTGCTTAGAGCATGCTAGAACCTTCAACAACGATGCTATCCAAGCCTCCTAGTCATCCTCCTCGACGACTATTCTCATATCCATTCATTATCCTCAACTCGAATCATATCACCGAGTTATCAACATGCTTGGAATGATCCCGTCTGGATTATGCCAAGTCTTCATCACATGATTGCCTCGCTTCATCACATCCTCGTAAAGCCTCATCTCAACATCACATCATCAAGTCTATGCATAAGAGCTTCATCATCCCGCTTCATATGCCACGGGCAGCTTTCCCAATTCAAGAGCCTTTCCCTTAGCTTTTGAATCATCTTCGGTCTAAAACCAATCAACAATCATCTAATTCACAACAATCAATCATGTCAAACATCAATCCAAGTAACCAAGCATTCAAATATAAGCAAAAATGGACAATTATAACAATAATGGCATTTTCGTAATTAAAGTGTTGAAAGTCTAATAAGCATGAAAACATGAGAATTATCTCTACAACTTGATGAATGAACTTGCATAGGTTAATCATATACAAAAATGGTTGCCGAATCATCATGAACAATGGATCTACATGGATCTACACTTAGGTTTACAAAAATGCATAGAAATGACTATTTTAACACCAAATCAAGCCAACAATCCGATCTACTCCTTTGGATCCGTGTGAGAGATAATCACCACTCACCAAATCACCAAAACAAACCCTAATCAACACGCTTCAGATCTGGACAGCGAGGGATCAAGCTTGATCTATCACGAATCCGCTTCAAACGAAGAAATCTCTCTTGAAAAGATGAAGATCTTAAATCTATGCTCTTGAATCTTCAATTTGATCTTCAACTTGGATGGATGGAAGCACTAGATTAGAGTGGAGAAAAGAAGTGAAGGAGTGTAGAAGTCGAGCTCTCAAAATGGCAGCACTTCGTCGCTTCGAAATCCGGATCCCAAAAAGTGAGAAAAACCCTTCCTATTTATAGCAGAAAATTCCTTAAGTCGTAACTCGTCCGCCTCTATAAGTCGTCTCCGACTTATAACCTTCGACTTAACAAAGCCTTCAACCTAACAGACTACGACTTAGTGATCTCTCGACTTAAGACTTAGCAGCTAACCTCTAAGTCGGTTGCGACTTAACACCTACGTCTATACGACTTAACGACTCAACCACTTGCGCGAGTTAACACATACGCGCGACTTAACCGGGATACGCCTTAGCGACTTAACAGCTCTACAACTCATCAACCTCACGACTTAGCTAGGTTACGACTTAACTGGTCAGACGACTTAACGAGATAACCCATCCTACGACTTAACAGTGTTACGACCTAACACTTAAGAGGATACGACTTAAAGATTTCAGCTACTCTATGACTTAACAACAAACACCTAAGTCGTCTACGACTTAACACATAGGCTACGACTTAACTATAAGGCTGCCTATCTCCTAAGTCGCTAGCCTCCATAAGTCGGTCACGACTTATCTCTTAGGTCGTTTACGACCTAGGACTTAAACAAATATGACCGAAAAGACAAACATACTAGGTCGTCCACGACTTACCACCTTAACTCGCTAACTCGCTGATCCCTTAACTCGGTAATAACTTAACTCACCTCTATCCTTAAGTTGCCTACAACCATAAGTCGGTCAACTCGCTAACTCGTCCAACCGACCTAACTTCTCTACGCTCTAAGTCGTTGCCGACCTAACTGCCTTAGCCCGCCATCTACCTGGGTATCTCCAATCCCCTAAGTCGTATACGACTTACGACTTATACTAAGTCGTGAACGACTTAGGACTTGGCCATATTTTTGCCTAAAATCTGAAATGGTTCAAAAATGCTTAAATTCCAGATTTTGACAAACTTTTCGATCCGTAAAAATACGGGTCGTTACAGTAGTCCTTGTCCGTTGCCTCTGATCTGCCCCCCGAGCTCACGAGGGAATCCTGGAATCTACTCTCCTGGACGAGCATCCATTCCTCTATCAATGCCATGTTGCACAGTTCCGCCTGGTATCCTGCCTGAGATTGGATCAACATGCTCCAGGAGAGTGCCCCCTAGCTCAGGGGCTGCTCTTGTTGTTATATGCTACCAATCCTATATATGTTGATCTCTTTTTAGAAAATCTTGCAATGTGGGATTAATCATAATCCAATCTACGCACCCACTCTAATACAATGCAAGTCACAGCTAACATATAGGGTTTGGGCGACTTTTGAAAAGTTGCCAGTGTGCAGCTTTTCAAAAATCTCCCATTTTCCTGAACTAAAATGCAGCAAGCCTCCTCTCCTATTTTATTCTACACTTTACCAAGCTTTAAAAAAATTCCAAAAACACTCTCTATTTTCTTTTTCTGAAATCTCTTACCATTTGCTTTAAATTCAATTCAAACTAGTGATTTTAAAGATCTACTTTAAGAATTACAACATCTCCTTACACCGGATCGCTCAAGGTATGAATTTTTTAAACCCGAAAGTGTTAATAGATTTATAATTGAAAAAGGAATAATGTTTATTCGTTATTATTGTAGAATGGCTCCTAATTTTACTCCAACTGTATGCTATTATGATGGTTAATTGGTTATTGATGATCAAATGTATGAAAAATATGTTAGTGGTTCTTACAAACCAGCTATAGTTCATATATGATCTAATTTAGAACAATTAAAGAGTCGGTTTACAAAGCAACTAAGGTAAAATCTAAGGAGTTTGATATTGATTTAGTTTGCAATTGGGTAATACTAATTCTGGATCTAAAGCAATAAAAATTGTGGACGATGATGATGTTGAATTAATGTTTTCTGCAGTATCAAAATCCATAGATTTGTTTGTTGGAAAAAATAGAAGGTCGATTGTAGAACAACCTATACCGGCACCCGTAGTCAACTATGGTGTTGAAGATTATTCTAGATTGTTGGGGACCATGAATACTTCGCAAGGAATTCCATCTTGTAGTTATGGTAATCCGCCTACGAATGTAGCGCAATATAGGCAACAACAAATTTTCTTTGGATATCCTCCTTCCATGAATACCTAGCAAAATGTACAGTTTAGCTATCCATATCCCACGTCGAATAGTTTTGCACGCATGAGTCATTAGGTAGCACATATTTGCGATTACATACAAATCGTATATTATTTAATGTATCAGTTATGATACAAAATTTTATTTTATTGTGCAGCATTTTTCTACAGTAACATCCGACCCAAAATAGTGCTGGACCATCGAATAGCTGTATCTCTTATCCAATGCAGCCCACTCCTTTCGAATTATACCATATGAGCCAAAAGTAAGTTACATTATGCAATGCTAATGAATTGTGTTGCAATTTATAACCATATTAAAAATGTCGTATATTCATATTGCAACTTTTCGGCACACAATATTGATACACAATCGAACATTCAACCAAATGTTATAGATATAGATGCTGATGCAGATGTACAAGTTCATGAGGCTTCTGCGCTTGATAACATGACTGTTGTAACAAGACCAGAGATTGATACAGTGTGGATGGATAACAAGCAAGTAAACAATGATCCACTAAACTATGATTTTGGAGGAGAAGACCAAAGATGTGGAGATAGGGAGGAACCGGACATGGAGATACCTTTGGATGATGACTTGTGTAATGCACAAATGACAGCTAGATCCATCGTTGCAAATCTGCAATTCAACGAAGAAATATTCCCATCGTCTAGTGTCCAAAACAGTTTGAAAGTTGGTATGGTCTTTAAGAGCAAATCAAAATTTCTGCAACAACTAAGTGAATGGTTAATTTTACATGCAATTTCTTTTAAGCCAATCTGGTCGAATAAAGAAAAATACACCACCATTTGCAACGTTAATTCAAATTTTCCGTGGAGAATACATGCTACAAGATTAAAAAAAATCACAATCAGAATGGTGGGTTATTAAAAAATATCCAAACGATCATACTTGCATTAACTCAACAGTCAACTCCAATCATAAGCAAGCAACATCTACCCTTTTGGTTTCGAAGATCATGCCTTTTGTGAAAGTGGATTTGAACATTACAGCTGGAATGGTGCAGGTTTTAATGGAGGAACAACTTTTTATTAAAATTGGTTATTTGAAAGCAAGGAGAGCATTGAGCAAGGCAGTTGAACGTATATATGTGATATAGTTAGGGGCATGCCCTAGGGGCAATTATGTAATTTGTTACATATATCTAACTCGTTACCCAATCTTGTTCGAAATAAAAGGTATTTTCTTCCTATTATATACCTGATATAATGTGATTATATTAATTAATTAACTTAATTTGTGACGCCCCACCTCTATGCTCATAATAACAAAGAGTATTAAAGTAAATACTGTCTATTATTACGAAGAATAAGGCTGGATAGGAGCGACCATCCGTAATTGGCCTTACACTAATATTGGTTATCTCGATAGGAGTGGTACATACTTTTTATTTTTTCATCTATTATTTATTTACTCCCATCGACACACCCAATTATCAGTATAAAACAAACCACGATAGTTCATAATAGTTTAGGACATTAGATATAACAATAACACAGATAATATAATTGCGGAACACAGATAAAAACAAAAGTCTCATATATATATAACTGATGACAGTTAATACATAGTTGACACGATACATATGATACAACTACAACTGTCGACTCTAGAAGTTATATATACAAGTACATTATCGACTAATATACATGAATACATATCGTTCTATACAATGACACGACTACTACAAAATGACACTGACAACTTCAGAAGGTGTGAAAAGTCTTCAAATCCCGAACAGCAACTCAAAGAAAGAAATCTACAACCTGAAATAACTCGGGTCTGACCCGAGTATTACATTCAAAAGAAAATAATACCCAGGTCAGTCTAATTCAAACCAGTTTATTAGTGCATAGCAGCAATAATAATCAGATAGTCAAATAGACGATAATCACAGAAATCTCGTATATCCGACTCCTCGATAAAAGAATCGGATAACGGCAGATATAACACTAAACAGTGTTAGACAACAAATCAGCAGATTTAAATCATCAACAAAGATAAGTGAAAAGAATATCAATGAAGATAATCTTAAAAACATCATAATTGCGTAGACGGCAATTAACAACAAAATAATCCATACTGTTTGGCTGCAGTGCACGCTAGCGTGCACTGCCGCGCCACTGCAGTGATGAAGTACACAAAATCTCAATGAATCGGAAACACATGAATGAACACTAGTGGTAAACAAGTCAAACATAGTAGAAAGAATAAGTTTGAAGAAACCAGTGATAAACCAATTACAGATTAATGCAACCAGTCCCGAACTATAAGTGAACATCCAGCATAAAGGCCACAGGTGACCAAGCATCACATATAAAAGAAACAAGAATATGTACTGGTACATGTTGTAAGTGGTAATAACTTACAGATTAATGCAAACAAAGGTATGAAGCCGAAGCCTACCAGACATACCACAGTCACCATAAAAACAATTCAATGTCAAAGCTAAGGTGATGGCCGAAGACAACAAAAATTCACAGAACCCCAAACTTTCCAGAGAATCAAAACCGGTACATATTCTTCCTATTTCAAAATCAGGTCGAAAACAATGAAAACAGCTCGATGCTTTGGCAATTAAATTAAAGTGTCAGACACAAAGCAACCAAGATACGAGTTAACAAATTCAAGTGGTCGAAGACAACAGTCCAATAAGACCGAAGTCGAACACAAAATGGAACGAAGTCCAAAATTCAAATTAACTTCAATTGACCACATTCGATCAAAAAATCAACATCATAAAAACCCAAATTAAGTTCGCATAGCAACGGAGGCCGAAGCCAAAATACATTCACAAAATCAAAGTGACCAAAGTCACAGTACTAGAGAATTCAAAACCGAAGTATCAACAAATCGAACCAACTCAGAAATTACCAACAACTAAACAAAATCGAACTGCCGTAACGAAGTATTGGATTAGATGTGAGTAAACTCACCTTAGCATCGACGAGGTCGCGCGCGAGATAATCGAAGACGAAGCCCTAGCAAGCATCGAAAGAACGAACGAAAGCCCCGATTTTTCGGAAGCCCTACGTTTTCCAGACGAAGTTGACGCCCTAATTCGCGAAGGCGAACGAACGAAGGAGGACGAGAAATGAGGCCGCCATTTTTTTCTCTTCGTTTCGTTTCTTTTTCTTTTTAGGTTAAGGGTTTCGAATGAAAGACGAGGGGGGTTATCAACCGTTCAAAAGAATCACGACCCAAATAAAACATGGCCAAGATTTTATTTTCAAAGATCACCAACACTTAATAAATTTCTAAACGAATTTGCAACTGATTACAACACTATACAGCAATTAGCAGCAAGATTTAATCGTCTAACGACGATATTAATCAGCACAAAAATCCGGGTTGTTACAGACTCCCCTCCTTATAAAAATTGCGTCCACGCAATCATAGGGAATAAATGGACAAAAAGGTAACAACCAAAAGAGCAAGGCAATGACGAGTGCATAAGCAAAGCAAATGTCAGCAGGGGAAGTACTAGATATGAAATCAAAAGGTTCGACTGCTTCAAATTAAAAGAATCAACATCGTGGGAATCAGGGATCAAAATCAGACGACTAACAAAAGCAAGAACAATCGAGTTCCAGCAACTAAAAGAGAAGGAAAACAGAGCAGAAATCCCCTACAGAGCACGAATTGAATGTGAGTAAATCAAATTACTCACTTGAATCTCCAGAGAAAAAGACGAAACTCAAATCTCAAAAATCGCAAATATTCAATCATCAAAACGATAATTGAATTTCTCAAATCAACAAACATTCAACTATCAAAATGATAATCAAATTTTAAATCAACAATTATTTAATTATCAAAAGCGATAATTAAATCTCAAAGCAACAATTATTTAATTATCTAAAGCGATAATTAAATCTCAAAGCAACAAATATTTAATTATCGAAAGCGATAATTAAATCTCAAAGCAGCAAATATTTAATTATCAAAAGCGATAATTAAATCTCAAATCAACAATTATTTAATTATCTAAAGCGATAATTAAATCTCAAAGCAACAATATGTAATTATCTAAAGCGATAATTAAATCTCAAAGCAACAAATATTTAATTATCTAAAGCGATAATTAAATTTCAAAGCAGCAAATATTTAATTATCAAAAGCGATAATTAAATCTCAAATCAGCAAATATTTAATTATCAAAAGCGATAATTAAATCTCAAAGCAACAAATATTTAATTATCAAAAGCGATAATTAAATCTCAAAGCAGCAAATATTTAATTATCAAAAGCGATAATTAAATCTCAAATCAGCAAATATTTAATTATCAAAAGCGATAATTAAATCTCAAAGCAACAATTATTTAATTATCTAAAGCGATAATTAAATCTCAAATCAGCAAATATTTAATTATCAAAAGCGATAATTAAATCTCAAAGCAACAATTATTTAATTATCTAAAGCGATAATTAAATCTCAAATCAGCAAATATTTAATTATCAAAAGCGATAATTAAATCTCAAAGCAACAAATATTTAATTATCTAAAGCGATAATTAAATCTCAAAGCAACAATTATTTAATTATCTAAAGCGATAATTAAAAGCAACAAATATCTAATTATCAAAAACGATAATCAGAACTCATATCAACAAATATCTAATTATCACAAGCGATAATTAGAAACAACAAATATCTGATTATCAAAAACGATAACCAGAACTCATATCAACAAATATCTAATTATCACAAGCGATAATTAGAAACAACAAATATCTGATTATCAAAAACGATAACCAGAACTCATATCAACAAATATCCAATTACCTGCAGATAATTGGAAACAACAAATATCTAGAAATCAATTAAGAAGACTAGAAAATCAACATAAAAGCTTGAATCGATCCCATCAGATGGCGAGTTTTTAATTCGCCGCACGTGCATCTCAGAGTGGCCGAAGCCTACCAAGTACTCAACATAATTTTGGCGCCCATCAGATTGACCCGGAGGTCCGCAGAGTGACCCGAAGGTCTAGTACTGGTATTTGACCCGAAGGTCCGCAGAGTGGCCCGAAAGCCCAACAAATGACCCGAAGGTCCGCAGAGTGGCCCGAAAGCCCAACAAATGACCCGAAGGTCCTCATAGTGGCTCGAAAGCACACGAAATCATCAAATATTTCAATTAACGAGTCCGGAATTAACCGAAATAGCAAATGCACATGTCCCATACCACGTGTTTTACTAAATCGTTTGATTCTCTTCATCGTTTCCTTGAAAGTGCAAAATTGTGTATTTTGTAAAAATACATTTCACATTCTCAAACGGACAAGTCCGGAATTAAGCGAATCAGTAAAAGAAAGGGGTCATAGTCCTCGATTTTGCTGAATCGTTTAAATCGCTTCCTCATTCCTTTGAAATCGCAAACTGTAAAATTTTTGAAAACAATTTTATTTATTTTGTAAAATAACAATTCACATTCTCAACTGGACAAGTCCGGAGTTAAGCGAAACAGTAAAAGAAAGGGGTCATAATCCTCGATTTTGCTGAATCGTTTAAGTCGCTTTCTCATTCTTTTGAAAACGCAAACTGTTAAAAATTTATAAAACAATTTTCATTTTAAAACGATTTTCCCATCACGTGATTAAAACAACAATATTAGTAACAATTTCGATAAGGAAATTGTACTACTCAAAATACCGTAAAAACGGTCACAAATCAGTATTGCGGAATAACCGCTTGAAAATCCACTTTTAAAATTTTGGCTGTTGCTGAAGTCAAAGCGACAGAAATTTTAAAACATCAAATATCTCATCAAAGGATTCACATCAAAATGTGACATCAGTGAATTTTCATTTATTAAAATTGTCAACAAAACACCGTGCCTCAAAAATTCAGCATTGGTGTAATAAGTCCGTTATAAAAATAACGACAACAAAATACGTATCATAACCAAGCATCGGTTCAACGTAAAATAAATGCAATAACGTGCAATTCAAATTTTTGCACGTATTACAAAATGAACAAAGAAATCATTCAAAGGTATCTTCAACGAAGATAATTCAAAACAGCAAAAATCTAATCACTAGATGATTAGTACAAAAGAAAGCCAGCGGAAATTTCAACAAAAATCACATATCTGCAATTTCTTCGAATCCTCAATTTGGATTCGAAATTCTCAAAGAAACAAATAATTACAGCTATGTAAACAACAATTGGAATTCATATCAATTTCGTATTTTGATTCTTAAATCAAAAAGATTATCAGTTGTACTCAGCGAAGACAGTTTCACTGTTTCCGCTGCGCACTCTGATAAATAGAACACAAATCAATCAAATCAACAAAACACAGTTTCACTTTTTATTTTTAAATAATGATATTTAAAAATTTCATCTAAATTTCAAAACTTTAGTTTTGACTCAAAGTACAAATAAAACATCGACCAATAGTTGTAACATATGTTCCATCCAAGTTATGTTTTATATTATGTCCATAAACCCCAAGCTCTGATACCAACTGTGACGCCCCACCTCTATGCTCATAATAACAAAGAGTATTAAAGTAAATACTGTCTATTATTACGAAGAATAAGGCTGGATAGGAGCGACCATCCGTAATTGGCCTTACACTAATATTGGTTATCTCGATAGGAGTGGTACATACTTTTTATTTTTTCATCTATTATTTATTTACTCCCATCGACACACCCAATTATCAGTATAAAACAAACCACGATAGTTCATAATAGTTTAGGACATTAGATATAACAATAACACAGATAATATAATTGCGGAACACAGATAAAAACAAAAGTCTCGTATATATATAACTGATGACAGTTAATACATAGTTGACACGATACATATGATACAACTACAACTGTCGACTCTAGAAGTTATATATACAAGTACATTATCGACTAATATACATGAATACATATCGTTCTATACAATGACACGACTACTACAAAATGACACTGACAACTTCAGAAGGTGTGAAAAGTCTTCAAATCCCGAACAGCAACTCAAAGAAAGAAATCTACAACCTGAAATAACTCGGGTCTGACCCGAGTATTACATTCAAAAGAAAATAATACCCAGGTCAGTCTAATTCAAACCAGTTTATTAGTGCATAGCAGCAATAATAATCAGATAGTCAAATAGACGATAATCACAGAAATCTCGTATATCCGACTCCTCGATAAAAGAATCGGATAACGGCAGATATAACACTAAACAGTGTTAGACAACAAATCAGCAGATTTAAATCATCAACAAAGATAAGTGAAAAGAATATCAATGAAGATAATCTTAAAAACATCATAATTGCGTAGACGGCAATTAACAACAAAATAATCCATACTGTTTGGCTGCAGTGCACGCTAGCGTGCACTGCCGCGCCACTGCAGTGATGAAGTACACAAAATCTCAATGAATCGGAAACACATGAATGAACACTAGTGGTAAACAAGTCAAACATAGTAGAAAGAATAAGTTTGAAGAAACCAGTGATAAACCAATTACAGATTAATGCAACCAGTCCCGAACTATAAGTGAACATCCAGCATAAAGGCCACAGGTGACCAAGCATCACATATAAAAGAAACAAGAATATGTACTGGTACATGTTGTAAGTGGTAATAACTTACAGATTAATGCAAACAAAGGTATGAAGCCGAAGCCTACCAGACATACCACAGTCACCATAAAAACAATTCAATGTCAAAGCTAAGGTGATGGCCGAAGACAACAAAAATTCACAGAACCCCAAACTTTCCAGAGAATCAAAACCGGTACATATTCTTCCTATTTCAAAATCAGGTCGAAAACAATGAAAACAGCTCGATGCTTTGGCAATTAAATTAAAGTGTCAGACACAAAGCAACCAAGATACGAGTTAACAAATTCAAGTGGTCGAAGACAACAGTCCAATAAGACCGAAGTCGAACACAAAATGGAACGAAGTCCAAAATTCAAATTAACTTCAATTGACCACATTCGATCAAAAAATCAACATCATAAAAACCCAAATTAAGTTCGCATAGCAACGGAGGCCGAAGCCAAAATACATTCACAAAATCAAAGTGACCAAAGTCACAGTACTAGAGAATTCAAAACCGAAGTATCAACAAATCGAACCAACTCAGAAATTACCAACAACTAAACAAAATCGAACTGCCGTAACGAAGTATTGGATTAGATGTGAGTAAACTCACCTTAGCATCGACGAGGTCGCGCGCGAGATAATCGAAGACGAAGCCCTAGCAAGCATCGAAAGAACGAACGAAAGCCCCGATTTTTCGGAAGCCCTACGTTTTCCAGACGAAGTTGACGCCCTAATTCGCGAAGGCGAACGAACGAAGGAGGACGAGAAACGAGGCCGCCATTTTTTTCTCTTCGTTTCGTTTCTTTTTCTTTTTAGGTTAAGGGTTTCGAATGAAAGACGAGGGGGGTTATCAACCGTTCAAAAGAATCACGACCCAAATAAAACATGGCCAAGATTTTATTTTCAAAGATCACCAACACTTAATAAATTTCTAAACGAATTTGCAACTGATTACAACACTATACAGCAATTAGCAGCAAGATTTAATCGTCTAACGACGATATTAATCAGCACAAAAATCCGGGTTGTTACATAATTAAAAGTATATTTTATATAAATATTCATAAATGGTATATTTTGCGATAGTAGTTACAAAGTGTTGTAACCGTGAGTAATTTATCTCAACGAAACAAATATGCCATTTTAAATGTTCCTAGTCAAAATGCATCGATACTGGATATCGATGTATCCGTTGAGACTAGAGTACTTAATGCTCTTCAAATGTTGGGCAGTGTATTACTCACGACTGCTGGGGGGCACCTAGGGGTTACGTACTAATAGTTATTGGATAACTATGGAACAACTCACTCGATAGTTTTCTGTTAGTTAATATAACTAAGGTCAAACAGAAAATATCGATGTGACTGATTTACACAGTTCTCTCGACTTGAGAATACCGTGGATCTTCAATATGAAAGCTCCGCTTTGATTATAGCCAAATCATGGTATGGCTTCCATTAAGTGACTATAGTTGGGTCGAGTGGAAGTATTGGAAGTGAAGCACTATTCAAGAGAGGATTCGTCTTCTCAGTTATATGCGGTTAGTATCACAATCAACTCAAAGTCAAAGTCTCTGGCCAAAGCATTTCGGTTAATAATAATTGTTATTATTGAACCAAGGACTTTGTATTTAGACTATAAAGTTGAATGTGGATGAGGTTGGAATTTTGACCATTACCAAATTCCATAAGTCCAAAGTGATAGTTTTGACGAAGAGAATTGGTGTAAACAAATGTCACAACTGGGTAACTCTTATTAAACTAAAATTGGATTTTACCGAAAAGAGTAAGCAATAAATTTGGCCATAATGTCACACCATCTGCTAAGTGACGTGTGAACATTAACATTAGAATAGTTCGATGTTAATCGCTGACCAAATTTACAGCCAAGAGTTACACAACCGAAATGATGAATTCCCTTAAGACCGAATGATTTAATTAGTTTATAATTATTATAAATTAATTTAATTAATTAATATTTATGAAATATTAATTATAAAATTTGAATATGATTTGAGAAATAAATAATGTTATATATATATATATTTATAACAGTTATAAATATATCGATTGATATACAATATCAACAAGCAATTAAATTAGATTTAATTGCATAGTATTTTGGCTTGGGCTTAGATGGTTTAAGGCCCATCATTAGGGCTGCAAAATTTCAGTTTTGGGAAGGTCTAGGGGTGGCTAAAACACATGGAATTGGCTTAGAGATAATGGGTTGAGATAAAGTGAGAATGGGTAAAAAGGTATTCCTCGTTTCTCTCTAATACAACTATATATATATATATATATTTAAAAACAATTACTAACCTTTTTGGCCGCCATTACCTTCTACATTGCTGGTTAAAACATAGCTCTCAATCCACTCCAAAATTCTCAAATATATTTCAAATTAAAATAATACTTTTCAATAGTTAGAGGTCGGTGATTCTGGACTTGCAATCTGACAAATCAAGAATAGTAAAAGGAAGGGAAGTCATTGCTTCAACGTGGATTCAAAGGCATCATTAAATTGGTAATTTTGATTCATATTACAGTAATTAAATTATATTCTATGATCCTATAATGAGCAATTTCATATTTGTTTAAATATATTGCTACTATATGTTTAGTTAGGTGAGATTTTGTAAGTAGATGTGGTTGTCACAAATCGGTTTGGTTATATGCATAATTTGTGTATTATACTATTTGATTTATGTATAGACAAATGTTGTTTACTGTACAAAATCAATTTTTGTCATTAATAATTGTTATATATATATTTATTAATAAATTCATATATATATATAATAAAAAAAAGTTTTAACCATAAATTTAGTTAATGGCGGACATGGCAACTGCAGAAAACCCTAGAATCGAACCTATCTCCGTGGAAAACGAGGCTGATGACACGGGATGGCAAGAGGTAAGGTACAAAAATAAAGGGAAGAATCAAATCAGGGATCATCTGTAGTACCAATCTACGGTTCCAAATCAAGAACATGTGGGATCTAACCTTAAGAAATCAGAATTCAAGAAAGGTATTAGATCATGGGCTGATGCGATAGCTGGTAACACGTGTATTGATGGTGGGGTTAACAAATTTGATAACCTAGAAGATGATGAAGGAGCCTTTGCCGATCTAGATGAAGAGGTCTTCAGTTCTGCAAAAAGTATGTGGGGCACTTCAATCTATATATACGTTGTTGGTAAAAAACCTTATTATATACATCTTAATGCATATATTAAAAGAGAGTGGAAACCTTCGGGTAAATGGGATGTTTTCCCTAGGGAAAATGGTTTTTATCTGATCAAATTCAGCAATGAATTGAACTGTAAGAAAGTTTTGGATGGGGGTCCTTGGTTTATTGACAGTAAACTTATTTTTACCAAAAAATGGGAACCAAACCTAAGACTTGAGAGGGACATGCATAACCGCATCCAGTCTGGGTTAAATTGATGAATCTAGACTTATCTCTATGGAATGCACGCGAGATTAGTAAACTCGATAGTCTAATTGGTAATCCCCTTGCCATGGATGACTATACTAGACATGTCAAAAGACTAAAGTATGCTAGAGTCCTTGTAGAAATCAAAGCAAGTGACACTATTAAAAACCAGGTGAGGGATAAAGATAGAAATGGAAACATTTACATATAGGAGGTAGAATATGAGCATATCCCACCTATTTGTAACAACTGCAAGTGCTTTGGTCACTCCTTGGACCAATGTGAGACTGTGTCCCCCCATCAAACAAGTATGGAGGCAAAAAACTACAATTGAGGCTAGTCAGACTATTCCTTTACAACAACAAAATAAGGCACAGTCTGAATCTAGCACCGTTGACATAAATATAAACACAGAACAAATAGTTACAGAGTCTAATGACCAAAAGGAAAGAAATGATGTCCCAGAGGATGAAGACCTGGCCGTTGTCCAAACACAGGGTAAGGAGAAAGAGGATACTGAATCGGTCCATAGCTCAGTTGAGAATACATCAAAGAATACATCTGTAACATCAGAAGAAGAGAGTGAAATTAATAATGTTGTACTGGTTAAACTTGACTCAGATTCCGAAACTGAAGGTAGTAGCATAAACAAATTCACAAAGCCCAATCAAGATTATTCAAGTCAATTTAAGAAAATAGAGACTAAAGGCAAGGCGAGCATAAGTCGTGAGGTGTCTCCTATGAAACTGAGGAGCCGGCCTCCCCTGTCGAAATGTATATAATTAGTTGGAATGTAAGTGGTCTAAACAATGACACTAGACGTTTAGACCTCTTAAATCTTAGGAGAATTCATTCTCCTACTATTTTGAGTATTCTAGAAAATAAATTTAGCACTGATAACTTAAACTTCTTTACTGACTCACTAGGTAATGAATGGAACTACATTCACAACAATGATGTTGAAGGTAAGGGCCGAATTCTTCTTTTATGGAACAACAAAATTTGGAATTTCCATCTCCTGGTTAAGGATGACCAACAAATTACTGTAAGTGCTACTAATATGGGAGGACTTAAACTAATTTTAAGCACTGTTTATGCCAGTAACCTGGCCTCTCATCGCACTCATCTTTGGTAAGTCATTACAAACATTAGTAAAAATGTCAACGATTCCTGGATTGTCATAGGGGACTTCAACTCTGTGCTTAGGGCAGAAGAGAAAAAAGGGGGTCTTACCATGAGAGTATCCCAACTTGAAGAATTTAACAACTACATCATAGGAGCTGGGCTGCTCGAACCCATCCACTGTGGCCTGAAATTCACATGGAGAAGTGGGGAATGTAAGAAAATATCCTGCAAGCTTGACAGAGCACTTGTTAATGTGAACTGCATTAACAGATTTTCTAATATTAGAGTTAATATACTTCCTCCCTCCACTAGTGATCACTGCCCTATACTTGTAAATCTAATGGAAAAAAAGCAAACTGAGAAAGGCAAACCTTTTAGGTACTCCAATCACTGGCATGAAATAAAAGGATATAATGAGGCCATTCACATTAATAATATTCTTCTGGAGGATGGCACTCAATACTTCAAATTAGTACAGACTCTCAAGATTGCTAAGAATAAATTAAAAGAGTGGAATAGAAGAAGGGTTAAAGAAGGAGAACAAATATCTACTCTATAGAAACAATGCGAGGACCTACTGTTAATGATAGATAAAGGTGATGCTACTGATGACACTTGGAAATAGTATTACCAAACTCAGGGCAACCTAAAGAGGCTCTCAGAATAAAAGCTACAGAGCTTAAGCAAAATGCCAAAGAAAAATGGATTACTGAATGGGATGAGTGCACTAAATTCTTTTATATTAAAATGGCAATTCGAAGCAATACTAATAATAACTTTCACCTTATTGATCAGGAAGGAAATGCACTAATAAATATTGCAGATATAGAGGGTCAAGCAATTAAATACTACAGTGATATGTTTAATGGAGAAGTCAACAATAACTTACCAGACATTCAATGAAGAAGGCTGGTAAACTCCAAAGGCCGATGAATGTTGTCCAGGCAGATCACTGAAGAAGAGGTTTGGGAGTCCTTACAATCCATCCACATTGATTCCAGCCCAGAGCTAGATGGTCTCGGATCCAAATTCTTCCTCGTTCATTGGGCTGACCTGAAAGAAATTATCATATCAGTAATGCAAGACATTTTCCAAAGTGGTAAATTTGTAAAAGAAATCAATCACACCTTTATTTGTCTTATTCCTAAAAAGGACAACCCATCAAAAATTGAAGACTACCAACCTATTGCTTGCTGCAATGTGATATATAAAATACTAGATCTTATGCAATAGAATGAAGCTCATTTTATCTGATCTCATCTCAGAATGTCAAAGTGCATTCATCAAAGGTAGAAGCATCTCTGAAAACTCTCTTATGGCAGATGAATTGATTAGAAACTTCAATAAACCAGGTGCTGACAAATTTTGTCTTAAGGTGGACATCCATAAAGCATATGACAAAATCAATAGTCAATTTGTCATCCATATGCTTATTTCTATGGGGTTCCCAACAAAGTTTGTGAATATTATAAAAGAATGTATTTCTACACCAACCTTTTCTATCCTGATCAATGGAATACCAAAAGGTTTTATAAGCTCCAATAGAGGCATTAGGCAGGGTGATCCTCTTTCCCCTTACTTGTTTGCAATTGCCATGGAATATTTTTCGCTACAAATGGTGCTAGTAATACACCACAAGCTAATTCGTCCTATTTATAACTTCCAGCCTATTGTGAGCCACTTACACTCTATGTAGATCACTTACTCATTTGTATAAAATCCAGCTATACATCAGCTAAAGCGGTCAAAGACATTTTTCTTAATCTAGAGAGATATACTGGTCTTAAAGTGAATGAGCAAAAAACCAAATGTTACGTTAACAAAACATGAAACAAGAGGAATGAAATTTTGGACACCTTAAATGTGAAAGAAGGCATATTCCCTGTAAAATACTTAGGTGTTCCTCTTTCCTCCAATAAGATTACTGACAGAGAATGTGTAGTTTTGATTTCCTCTATTAGTGATAGATTACAAGGCTGGAGCTCCAGACTCCTATCCCTGGCTGGCAGAATTGAACTGGTGCATACGGTTATCCACTCCAAAGTCAACTTCTGGTTACAATCTTTCCAATTGCCTGATGCTTCCATACAGAAAATAGAAAAAGTTTGTGCAGACTTTATATGGAAAGGTGGACTTCATAAGATTAAATTTGAGAAATTATGCAGACCTAAGGAGGAAGGAGGAGTAGGTCTTAGAAGACTTAAAGAAATGAGGCCGATCTACACCCTGAAACAAGCTTGGAGAATTATCAAGGGTAGGGGTCTATGGGGGAGATGGATGAGAAAAAGGTATATCAAAGGCAATTTTTGGCAAATGCCTATTGACAATAATGCATCTGCTAATTGGAAAACAATTATGAGAATAAGAAGTGCATTAGCCTCTTGTTGCACTCGTGAAATAGCTATAGGAAGGGAGACTGATTTGTAGAGAGACCCTTGGATTCAAGTTGAATCCTTGATTGATATTTTGGGGCTTAATTCTTTCTTTGATTTTGGTTGTCCAGAAAAAAAAGTGCCAGAAGTGATTAACAACAATGACTGGAACTGTTCTTCAATTCCAGTGAGTCAAGTTATTAAGCAAAAAATTCACTTTATGCCAATTTTCAATGGGAGAGAGAATGACATCTGGGTGTGGAAGCCTACTGGCAGCGAATTTTCCACTAAATCTACGTGGAGTGAGATCAAACACAAAGACAATAAAGTATTATAGAGCAAAATCATTTGGAATCATGTCAATAATCCAAAGATGGCCTTTACATCTTACAAAGCTATACTCAGAAGACTACCCATAAGAGATAGGCTATCAAAATGAGGGAATAATAAGAGATACAGTCTGTGTATTATGCAATCAAGAGGCGGAAACACATGAACATCTTTTTTTTGCCTGCAATTTCTCGAAAGAGGTGTGGAAATCGTGTAAAAAGTTAATTAACTCATCATCTCAATCAATTCTCTTAGAAGAAGAAGTCAATTACCTGATTCAGAGAGGCCATTACAAAGATCTGGAAGCCAAATTGACTGATATTTCCATCACTGTAGCTGTATGGAGCATGTGGAAAGAGAGGAACCGCCGTGTGTTTCAAAATAAGCAAAGAAATCATTTAGAGGTCAGTAAAGTAGCGGAAGGTGACATGCATCTGGTTCAAAGAAGAATCAAAAACTGGAAACTTACCATGTCGGGACGAGGTGCAACTCAAACCGAAGGAGTGGATCTGCACTCTCCATCGGTAGAAACCCCAAGTATGAGCTACTCGTTCCAGCCGCCATGAATTTTTGTCAGTTCGAATGAGGAAGGAATAGGAGTTTCGGTGTAATTCTGGAAAGTGTGACGTATAATGTAGTTTTGTCAGTTAAGTGTCTTGTATGTTGTCTTGGGCCTAACGATCTGGGCTGGAATTGCCTAAATAAAGCTCTTACCCATTTTCAAAAAAAAATCATATATATATATATATATATATATTAGTGTATATTTCTCTCTCATAATAGCATATATGCATATATAAGATATATATATGATTTGAAAATTGTAGTACACTTATTTATATATAATATGAATTTACAAATTCGAAAATTAATTATCATACATATATTCATATTTTTAAATTAACATTTATTGAATTGTTTATTATAAAAAATAATTATTACATTAAAAATTCAATTATATATTTTAAAAAATATTATATCATTTCAGAAACATATAGAAAAAATTTAGGAATTTTTTAATAAAGTTTATTATTTTTAATAATTAATATTATTTCGAAAAAAATGTTTATGATTTATTAATAATAATAATTTAATTGAAAAATTCTTCAAAATTTTTCGTAACCTTTCATTAATGATCCTATAATTTTTGAAATTCTAAAATTTGAATTTTTAATAATATATTATTTTATATTAAATAATTATTGCCGAAATCAATGCATTTGTTTTTAAATATAATATTTCAACTTTGAAAAATCTCCAGATTTTTCCTAAGCTCTATTTTATGATCCTAGATTTTCAAAAATTGTAAAATTTGAAATTTCATCAATAGATTATTTTATGTTAATTATTTATGGATTAAAACATTATTTTATTCATAATATACACAAACTAAAATACTAAAATTATTATGGTTGCAAAACTAAGTTAATTTTGAATTATAAATAATTTTTAATAATTGTTCTCTCTCTTTCTATATATATATTTATCTATTTATAAATTTTTTATGTTCATATATTATATATAATATATTTATACATAAATATGTGTGTCTATATATATATATATATATATTGTAACACATATACATGCAAATATTTGGACAACATACATGACATACAAAATGAGCTAATATATCTGTTGCGATGTAAATCCCAACATCTACATATGGGCATATTATACCTTTCACGGATTATTATGTTACACATGCACTCACACATATATGTATATGATACATTTATGTATAAACTAGATAAAATAAAATTAATTTCATATCTTAATATATTTGAATTTAAATAAAATAAATGATTTTATTTAAATGAAATTTAGAAATGTTCTAATTCAGTTAGACTTCATAGGCCCAATAAAAGATCCAATAGGGTAAATTTTTTGAAATTCACCCATAACTTCCGCTGCGGGCTAGTCCAGTTCCAACAATGGTATCGGAGCCCAATAGGCTATGCGGTCTAAATTAGTCATATTAAGGCTAACTAATTGAGCTTTCCCACTTAGTACGTTGTCTAGAAAGGTAATGTCTAGGATTGGAATTGGGTAATCAAGTACCTTTTCCTACCTGGTTACCGGCCTGGCCCGAAAGGTGAAGTGAGCCCAAAGGTTGCTCCTAATAGAAAAGGTCCAACTTAATTTGGGCCTTGGGCTAATTTTCAAAATCCTTTGAAAATTAATGTTAAAGATTTTAAATTTAAAATAAAACATGTTTATTATAAAAATTATAATAATACATAAGTTTTCAAAATGTTTAAAAGGATAATGATATTTTCAAAATGTTTGAAAATATTTATATAATAAGTTCAAATTTCAAATTTATTAATAAGACTAATAAAATAAATTAATTAAATATGTTAATTAATTAATGTATATATGCATGTATTACATATGTTGATATATGTTATGTTATTTTAAAATGTTTAAGATAACATAAGTATACGTGTATGTATACAAGATAAATTTTGATATTAATAAATATTAATAAAAATTGTTTAATTGAATAAATTAATTAAAGGTTAATTAATTAAATAAAATACACATATATATGATATATGTGTGTTACACTATAAAGGTTATAGTATTATACACTATAAATGTTATAGTAGATATGTCCAATATAAAAGTTGTATTGGAATACTAATTTAAAATTAATTAAAGAGTTAACTGATTCAAATTAATTAGATAAGATTTAATTAATGATATATTATACGTAAGACTATCATATAAGTAATATGAAATGCAAAAGTTATATAACAATAAAACTTATGTGATATGTGTATAAACTAAATGTGGAACATTAAAGAAATCCAAATAGACTTGAGAAATAAATACATATGTAAATGTACATATACCGTGATTTCTTATGTGTCTGACACTTGAATCGCTAGGGTATTTCATAAGAAATATATTATTCTATAAGTCGATATCACTTAATATATATATTGAAGATTATGAATCTTCAATATAATGTTGTCCTCTACCATATATATATTAATAAATTACTTACATACTCCTTAGTTGTAGAGCAAACTCAAGCTAGGGATGTTATACGTAGTATTATTAATATATTGAACATATGAGGTAAGATAACTATATGTATTGTTGAGCAAACTCAAGGTACATATACTATACTTAGGCCATCATGATATGGTAGGTATGAGTGAATAATCTCTTTCGATTTGTTGAGCAAACTCAAGGTCGAAACGAGCTTAGAACAAGGAAAAATAGGTTAGGAGTTGTATATGATACAACCGATAAGGAGTTATCCATCGTTTGTGGGGCTATGATTTGTAAAGCAAACTTAAGGTTAGAATACCAAAACAAACGAGTCCTAACACCCACTAGTGAAGTTGTAAGATTTCTATGTTTTATCTTAGGGTTTGGAGAAATATACAAGACTAGTGGGAGCCTTATTAGAAAAATGAAATGGTAACATTTAACTTTTCTAATATTGTAAGAACATATGCTATATAATGTTATAATTATCTACAATGATAAATTTGTGCATTTAATATGATTGATAAAACGTTTGTCAATTAACATATATAAACAAACTGAATTGAAAGTTGACAAATAGAAATTTAATATGAGCATATATGAGTAAAATTGAATATATATGTATATATTTGATCTGAATTTAAATCTTAAATAAATGGGTTAGAAATAAATGGTTTAATAATAAATGATAATAATAAATATTAGAATTGATAGTTAATAATGGTTTGAATTTATAAAATAAATATAAGACAATTAATATAGAAGAAAGAAAAATTAACAACAATAATTTAAATTAGAAATAAAAAAATGAAGTAAACACATAAATAAATTTAAACAACATATTACAATAGAACTTCATTTATATTATAAAGAAATAAAATACATTCAAAATAAAAAGAAACAACACATTCAACTATAAAGACAAGTTAAAAAGAAAACAAAAGAAAAAAATATACAGTCATGTACAAACTGAATTGCAAACCAAATATATAAAAGCAAGCTACAACCTGGAACAAATCAAAAGGAAATACAAACAACATTATACATTCAAATATGAACAAATAAAAGGTAAGTGTAGACTTGAAAAACAAATAAACAATATACTCCAATATGAATCAAGAAATAAAGTACATTCAAGAACAAATAAATAAAAAAATATATATCAATCTATGTACACTTAAACAAAACAATGATAACCAATGCCATATCATATCAGCCAAAACTAAAAGAAGAAAGAATGCATTTGTACAAGCCTAATTAATATCAGCCTCCATTTACTAGCAAGTATCATCTTCCTCTTGTACAACCAAAATAATAACTTGTGCAAATTCTACTCCCTGTAAACACCTATACAAACTTATCTTTTTATATATAGATTTGTACAAAGTCAATTAATGAAGCCAACACGTTCAAGTACCTTCAGCCATAATATGCTCTCATTTCAGCCTGCCAAACGAAGAAAATCTCTGGCCAAATCTTTACAAAAATGTTTCCAGTACATAACAAATTATATCAACCTGTAAAACTTACTTTCATATATATCATCTTCTTATTGCTAGTTCGTTCAATAACCTGAGAAAAAAATATAGCAACCTGAAAATAACATAACAGTTAGAATTCAAACAAGTAAGAAGATATGATGCTAGTACAACAACTAAATCAATTCAAACGAGCAAGATTTCAGCTAGCTATTCATAGCCTGATTCATTAAAAAGCCTGTTTCAAGTCTGGTTCAAAAGAATTCTGTTCTTTCTTCAAACAACTGTGAGTACACTTCTGTTTTAAAAGGTTTAATCTGTTTATATGTTGTTGCATGAGCTAAATTTGTGAAGTGATATGGTAAATATGATTTGCATGGATGTATTTTTGCTTGAATATAGTGAAGTACTAGGTGTATATACCTGTACATGTCTGGGTATACATATATGGATGCTCTGTTTGGTATTAACAGGTTAATCAAGATGCATAGAAATCAAATTCTCCTTCTCTAATCTCTTTTTGGCTTTGATCATTGAGAAGAAAATGCTTGAAACAATGTAATTTCATTTCCAAAAATAGTTTTAGGTAAAAATCTTTAGTAAATATTGTGAAAAGATAAATTACAGTGAAAAATATATATAAGTCAGAAAATCAATAATCATAATTTCCTGTTTTGATGTTACGATCAGATTTGTATTACAAAATAAGGATTTTTGATAAACATTTCAAGATTTTTAAGATTATAAATAGGGAGAGATCACGAGTTGAATGGTTTTGGAACTTTTGGTATTTCCTGGCGATCGGCTTAATGTTGGTCGTCGAGTTTGAAGCTGGAGCAGGCTGGGGACTCAGGGGTTCGAGCAAAAATGGTGACGAGGTTTTTAAGACACAAGCGAGGCCGGACGGAGGAGTTGTAGGGTTTAATAACCCATTTTGGTCAACGATGGAAATTAGTCGATTTTGTCTGCGAGGATGAGCTGGAAGTGATCGGTTGAGAGGGAAAACGGAGTTGGGTTTTCGGTGACGCCATGGTCGAGGTGGCGGAGCTTTAGGTGGTCGGAAATGGGAAGGTCAAGGTGATTATCGGCGACCAGTTTTGGTCCAGGGTGGATCGATCGAGTAAATTTATGATGTCGTGATCGATCGAGTTATCTGAGTGGCTCGATGGATTGAGGAAGTCGAAGATGATTTGTGGGCGGAGGTCGCGGATGCCGGAGCTTCGCCAGCGATGGGTGCACGTGCACCAGATTTTATGTGCACTTGAGTTTGGGTTTTGGCGATGGAATTTCGTCTCGAGTTTTGACTCGAAGTGTTCTTTGGGGAAATTGGGTGCAGGCTCGAGTTCGAGCTCGTGTTGTTTTGGGGTTGTACCGGGTTAATACTTAGACAAAATTTGAGTTTGAGAAAAAAAGGCATACGGGTTGATTTTGATAAAACTCGAAGCAAGTATTGAAGAATCTCGGGTATCACTCGAAGTAGCTCTGGGGTGATAGCATTTCCAGTTTTTTGAACTTTAAAAATCTAAGTCAAAATGATTCTAAATTTATTCTTTTCAATTGGATGATTGTTGTTAAGTTGGAATTTGTAATTGAAGGTTTTAAAATAAAATGTTTTAAATTATTTAAGTTAAGAATGTTTTTAAACTTATATTTTCAAAAAGTTATTTTAAATAAAACTTAACCAAGCAATTAAGGAAATGATTAAATGTTTTACATTTTTAACTTAACTTAAAAGTAAATCAATTAATATGGTTAAATATGATTAGATAATTGATGAATTTTAATTACTTAGTTAAAAGAAATTAATTAATGGGTAAAGTTAATTAAGTAATTAGGGATAATTACTTATTATAATTAATTGAGGATAATTAATTAAATTGTAATTTATTAAGGGTTAATTAATTTATTAATTAAGTTATTAAGGATAATTAATTAAATGGAAATTTATTAATGTAATTAATAAAGGATAATTAAATGATTAAAGGTTAATTATTCAATAACTGATGGTTGTTGATTTATTAATTAAGGTTAAATAATTAATAATTAAAAGATTGATTAATTTATTATTAATGGGAAATTAATAAATGATTAAAGAATAATTAATCAAGTGGTTTGTAATTAATTAATTAACCAGGATTAGTAAATTATTCATAAGTAATTTATCTGATTTAAATTTATCAGATGATCTATAAATCTTACTTATGGTTGTTGAATGGTATTAAGTGCTTTGGATTGCTTGATATCCCTAATCTGTGATGGTGTGTGATATATTCTGATTTGTGTGTGATCTGTACTGTAGTTATTTATCTGGGATGAATGTAAATTATTATCTGTGATCTGTGAATGAAGGATAAGCATTATAGTTATACCGCTTATCAACTATATTTCTGCATTGTGATCTGTGATGATTGAATGATGTTGCACTACTGTGTAAAACCCCTGGACTACACCTTTACACACACAAATATGGATTTCACGAGGAAATCGCTTAAGTCACAGATGATTTAAATTTAATATTTTTGAAACTGAAATTTTAATTTCAATTGAATTTGGAAATAGATTTGGGTTAAATATTAAAGCTTTTGAAAATGAGTTCAAATGATTTAATAAAATTTGTAATCTAAACGATTTGATTTAGATTTGAATTCAATATTTGAAATTGAATTCAATAATTGGAAACTATGGTATGAAAGACCATACCAGTTATAAATGTGTTTTATATGAATTTAAACCATTTAAAAGTATGATTTTAAGAATTTGAATTTAACCCAAAGACTTTAACTCATATAAATGAATCAGATTTCTGAAATGAAAACTGTTTGTTTTCAAAGAATAAAAGCTTTCATATAAGAAATGAAATTCCAATTTAAGTAAAGGAATTTCAAGCTTGAATTGAAAAATGGTTTTTTAAGTTATGAGTGAATTCTTTTTGAAAGCTATGAATTGAATCTGTTTATTTTTTTCAGATTTAAAATGATGATTTGTTTAAACCATTCGAAATGAAATTGTTTGAATGCTATAAGTTAAATCTTTGTTTTAAAGATTTAACGAGTTAATCCAAATTGAAATGGAAATCGATTTGAAAATTTATGAATGAATCTTTTTGTTTAAAGATTTGAAAATGGTAATTTATTAAACCATTTGAAAAGAAAGTTTGGGTTTAAGTTGTGACTTAACTGAAATCCCAAGATCGATATATTTTTAAATATTACGCTCACTATTCGGTTTAGCCGGGAGAGGACCTTTGTGTCACACAACCCATTCCGAATAAGTGATACGTCGTATATGGATAGCATTTGAAGACCGGGTATTTGCAAAAACGATAGGATAACCTATCGATTGTCTCTACACTGAGTTGCTCCGGTATAGAGATTTCCTAAGTGATGGGAAGTCCGATCGGGATTGTGAATACCCGGATTGCAAGGGCTTCTTCAGAAGTGCCTTCGGTTCTGTTCGAACCCGGAACAGACTTGTATGGTTACATATGTGACATTACAATTTGAGATGTAAAGCAGATTTCTTTCAAATACATTTCTGTTGGTGGCGGAGAATTTATTCTCTTAGCTTAACACCCTTCTCTGAGACGTACGAGCTCAGAGGTTATGTAGTTGAAATTTATCAGCGATATACTCCCAATTTGGTAATGTGGCATGCTGAGTGTTGCTGTGTATTAATCATTTATTGATCATTTGTGATCAGAGCATGGCTTTGTGAAAAAGCATAGCTTTGTGGACGAGACCTCATCGAACCTCACAGACCGGAAATGGTCGAAACAGGAATGATGCGGCAAGGTTATGAGGGTCGCGCCCTTTAGGGTATGCCATTTCCTTCTGGAAAAGGGTGGTATCATGTTATGGAGCCCAGATACTTACTCATGTGGACACACTTTATTTATTATGTGTGATGTTGGTTACCGAGTGCTCGGATAAAGGTCCCAAAGGACCGGGAGGTGGCATGCTCGAGAATTAGTTACCTATACCCAGAGGTAACCCGACATTGTCTTGGCAGAGAGCCGGGTAGGTTCTCGGGACGTCCCGCCAGAGGCGATCCCATTAACAGTAGAAAGTTCCTTAGCCTGACCATTTGTTGGCAATCCATCTTCCAATACGAACCGTGTACGGTATTAGTTGTAGAACCTGCCATTTACTTATGGTGGTCACCACTGTTTAGATGGTAGCTATAGTAGGCATAATGTGAAATTCCTATGTTGGCTAAGATTAATATTATACTTTCGAAATGTTTTCCTACACTATGCACTAATAATAATAATCCAATGATTTTGCGTAGTAAGCATCTTTGACTATCATAAAAAGAAATCTCCTCCAATTCTGCGTTTGCATTGTGTGTGTGGCGGGAGGTCTTATGGTAGTTTCATTTTCCAAAAGCATTTCGGATTTCAATGTTTAAAGTTCTTTTGTGTTGTTTTAAAGATAAACTATTTCTGTTGCTCACACCAGTCCCACGACTGACTCGGAGTTTATTGTTCCCTTCCTAAACTCTGGGTGCCCACAATTTTCCACACGGGCAGTCTAGAGTTGGGTTTCTCAGATATTCAGGTTTAGTAGATTATCTGGAGCTAGTTCAGTTTGGAGTTCACGCATGACTGACGTTGCTTATCTTGGTGCAACATGATGGTGGTTCGAGCTGATGTTGGAGTTGTTGGAGTCATTCTCTTATGAGGATTATTTGGAGTTATCATTGTCGTTATATTCCGCTGTAGCATTGTATCATTATTTATCTCTGATATTATTGTATCATATTGATATCATTGTTGTATATCATTCTGGATATTGTATTCATTGGAGTTTTATATGATATCATTGATTTCTTTATTCCGCTGTGTTGTTATACTTAATGGTGTTATAAGCTCCGGAGAGCCAGATTCGGCGTTTGAATCTACGACATTTTGAGTACAAGTGAAGTACGGGTGCCGATTTTCGAAGGCCGAGTCCGGGATCTTCACATTTGGTATCAGAGCTGAGGGTAAAACTTTAGCTCAGGAGTATAACACATTAAGTAGCTCATTAGAGATAGGGTGAAGTATACCCTAGAATGAGTAATCTCTAAGATATCCGTCCGTTTGCCTCAGTAAATTCTCTTACTATCCACTAATAGTAAGTATGAGTGCAAGAAGAGGATGAGGTAGGGGACAGGGGAATACGATTATAAATGGTCAATACCCTGTAACAACAAGGAAACAATCTTTTTTCTATCAATCTCTTTTGTCGTCATCTTTTCTCAATTCTTCGATAGTTTCTGGTAGATCCAGGAAGAGATTCGATATATTAAAAAGGGACGTAAACTCCAACTGGGTCAGAATTGTTTGTGTGGATGAATTGTTTGCTTTGATTGCTATGGTTGATAGGTATACTTTAGTTCTAAACTAAAAGTTCTGGAATTGTATCCATATATCTATCTATTCTTTGGGTCCCGATATGTTCTACGAATGGTTAGTTATCCCTTCGAACTATAAAATGCCCCTGCATACTTCGTAGATTTGGATAACCCGAGTGTCTTCTGAAGTGTTAAAACAGATTCGTTCTTGTATCATTTGTTTACTATATATATTCTGATTTGGTAAGCCAAATGCAGAATAGACGTTCAGTTTGATTTCATGAAATGTTCTTCATCTATCTTTGTGTCTCCCTGGTAATTTCGAGGACGAAATTCTTTTAAGGGGGGAAGTCTGTAATGACCCCGAATTTTAATTACATTTAAATTGATAATTTATTGAATTTTTGAATAAAAATTGTGAAATTAAATTGATAAATCGATTTGAGTTTCCCCGAATTCAAATAAATTTTGTATAAATCATTTAAATTTAAAAATAGTGTATATATGTGTATATATGTGAATATATATATGTATATGAGCATATATGAGTAAAATTGAATATATATGTATATATTTGATCTGAATTTAAATCTTAAATAAATGGGTTAGAAATAATGGTTTAATAATAAATGATAATAATAAATATAAGAATTGATAGTTAATAATGGTTTGAATTTATAAAATAAATATAAGACAATTAATATAGAAGAAAGAAAAATTAACAATAATAATTTAAATTAGAAATAAAAAAAATGAAGTAAACACATAAATAAATTTAAACAACATATTACAATAGAACTTCATTTATATTATAAAGAAATAAAATACATTCAAAATAAAAAGAAACAACACATTCAACTATAAAGACAAGTTAAAAAGAAAACAAAAGAAAAGAAATATACAGTCATGTACAAACTGAATTGCAAACCAAATATATAAAAGCAAGCTACAACCTGGAATAAAGTAAAAGGAAATACAAACAACATTATACATTCAAATATGAACAAATAAAAGGTAAGTGTAGACTTGAAAACCAAATAAACAATATACTCCAATATGAATCAAGAAATAAAGTACATTTAAGAACAAACAAATAAAAAAATATATATCTATCTATGTACACTTAAACAAAACAATGATAACCAATGCCATATCATATCAGCCGAAAAGAAAAGAAGAAAGAATGAATTTGTACAAGCCTAATTAATATCAGCTTCCATTTACTAGCAAGTATCATCTGCCTCTTGTACAACCAAAATAATAACTAGTGCAAATTCTATTCCCTGTAAACACCTATACAAACTTATCTTTTTATATATTGATTTGTACAAAGTCAATTAATGAAGCCATCACGTTTAAGTACCTTCAGCCACAATATGCTCTCATTTCGGCCTGCCAAACGAAGAAAATCTCTGGCCAAATCTTTACAAAAATATTTCCAGTACATAACAAATTATATCAACCTGTAAAACTTACTTTCATATATATCATCTTCTTATTTCTAGTTCGTTCATTAACCTGAGAAAAAAATATAGCAACCTGAAAACAACATAACATTTAGAATTCAAACAAGTAAGAAGATATGATGCTAGTACAACAACTAAATCAATTCAAACGAGCAAGATTTCAGCTAGCTATTCATAGCCTGATTCATTAAAAAGCCTGTTACAAGTCTGGTTCAAAAGAACTCTGTTCTTTCTTCAAACAACTGTGAGTAAACTTCAGTTTTAAAAGGTTTAATCTGTTTATATGTTGTTGCATGAGCTAAATTTGTGAAGTGATATGGTAAATATGATTTGCAAGGAAATATTTTTGCTTGAATATAGTGAAGTACTAGGTGTATATACCTGTACATGTTTGGGTATACATATATGGATGCTCTGTTTGGTATTAACAGGTTAATCAAGATGCATAAAAATCAAATTCTCCTTCTCTAATCTCTTTCTGGCTTTGATCATTGAAAAGAAAATGCTTGAAACAATGTAATTTCATTTCCAAAAATAGTTTCAGGTAAAAATCTTTAGTAAATATTGTGAAAAGATAAATTACAGTGAAAAATATATATAAGTCAGAAAATCAATAATCATAATTTTCCTGTTTTGATGTTACGATCAGATTTGTATTACAAAATAAGGATTTTTGATAAACATTTCAAGATTTTTAAGATTATAAATAGGGAGAGATCACGAGTTGAACGGTTTTGGAACTTTTGGTATTTCCTGGTGATCGGCTTAATGTTGGTCGTCGAGTTTGAAGCTGGAGTAGGCTGGGGACTCAGGGGTTCGAGCAAAAATGGTGACAAGGTTTTTAAGCCACCAGGGAGGCCGGACGGAGGAGTTGTAGGGTTTAATAACCCATTTTGGTCAACGATTGAAATTAGTCGATTTCGTCTGCAAGGATGAGCTGGAAGTGATCGGTTGACGGGGAAAACGGAGTTGGGTTTTCGGTGACGCCATGGTCGGGGTGGCGGAGCTTCAGGTGGTCGGAAATGGGCAGGTCGAGGTGATTATCGGCGACCAGTTTTGGTCCAGGGTGGATCGATCGAGTAAATTTATGATGTCGTGATCGATCGAGTTATCTGAGTGGCTCGATGGATTGAGGAAGTCGAAGATGATTAGTGGGTGGAGGTCGCGGATCCCGGAGCTTCGCCAGCGATGGGTGCACGTGCACCAGATTTAATGTGCACTTGAGTTTGGGTTTTGGCGATGGAATTTCGTCTCGAGTTTTGACTCGAAGTGTTCTTCGGGGAAATTGGGTGCAGGCTCGAGTTCGAGCTCGTGTAGTTTTGGGGTTGTATTGGGTTAATACTTAGACAAAATTTGAGTTTGAGAAAAAAAAGGCATACGGGTTGATTTTGATAAAACTCGAAGCAAGTATTGAAGAATCTCGGGTATCACTCGAAGTAGCTCTGGGGTGATAGCATTTCCAGTTTTTTGAACTTTAAAAATCTAAGTCAAAATAAATCTAAAATTATTCTTTTCAATTGGATGATTGTTGTTAAGTTGGAATTTGTAATTGAAGGTTTTAAAATAAAATGTTTTAAATTATTTAAGTTAAGAATGTTTTTAAACTTATATTTTCAAAAAGTTATTTTAAATAAAACTTAACCAAGCAATTAAGGAAATGATTAAATATTTTACATTTTTAACTTAACTTAAAAGTAAATCAATTGATATGGTTAAATATGATTAGATAATTGATGAATTTTAATTACTTAGTTAAAAGAAATTAATTAATGGGTAAAGTTAATTAAGTAATTAGGGATAATTACTTATTATAATTAATTGAGGATAATTAATTAAATTGTAATTTATTAAGGGTTAATTAATTTATTAATTAAGTTATTAAGGATAATTAATTAAATGGAAATTTATTAATGTAATTAATTAAGGATAATTAAATGATTAAAGGTTAATTATTCAATAATTGATGGTTGTTGATTTGTTAATTAAGGTTAATTAATTAATAATTAAAGATTGATTAATTTATTATTAATGGGAAATTAATAAATGATTAAAGAATAATTAATCAAGTGGTTTGTAATTAATTAATTAACCAGGATTAGTAAATTATTCATAAGTAATTTATCTGATTTAAATTTATCAGATGATCTATAAATCTTACTTATGGTTGTTGAATGGTATTAAGTGCTTTGGATTGCTTGATATCCCTGATCTGTGATGGTGTGTGATATATTCTGATTTGTGTGTGATCTGTACTGTAGTTATTTATCTGGGATGAATGTAAATTATTATCTGTGATCTGTGAATGAAGGATAAGCGTTATAGTTATACCGCTTATCAACTATATTTCTGCATTCTGATCTATGATGATTGAATGATGTTGCACTACTGTGTAAAACCCCTAGACTACACCTTTACACACACAAATATAAATTTCACGAGGAAATCCGTTAAGTCATAGATGATATAAATTTAATATTTTTGAAACTGAAATTTTAATTTCAATTGAATTTGGAAATAGATTTGGGTTAAATATTAAAGCTTTTGAAAATGAGTTCAAATGATTTAATAAAATTTGTAATCTAAACGATTTGATTTAGATTTGAATTCAATATTTGAAATTGAATTCAATAATTGAAAATTATGGTATGAAAGTCCATACCAGTTATAAATGTGTTTTATATGAATTTAAACCATTTAAAAGTATGATTTTGAGAATTTGAATTTAACACAAAGACTTTAACTCATATAAATGAATCAGATTTCTGAAATGAAAACTATTTGTTTTCAAAGAATAAAAGCTTTCATATAAGAAATGAAATTCCAATTTAAGTAAAGGAATTTCAAGCTTGAATTGAAAAATGGTTTTTTAAGTTATGAGTGAATTCTTTTTGAAAGCTATGAATTGAATCTGTTTATTTTTTTCAGATTTAAAATGATGATTTGTTTAAACCATTCGAAATGAAATTGTTTTGAATGCTATAAGTTAAATCTTTGTTTTAAAGATTTAACGAGTTAATCCAAATTGAAATGAAAATCGATTTGAAAATTTATGAATGAATCTTTTTGTTTAAAGATTTGAAAATGGTAATTTGTTAAACCATTTGAAAAGAAAGTTTGGGTTTAAGTTGTGACTTAACTGAAATCCCAAGATCCATATATTTTTAAATATTACGCTCACTATTGGGTTTAGCCGGGAGAGGACCTTTGTGTCACACAACCTATTCCGAATAAGTGATACGTCGTATATGGATAGAATTTGAAGACCGGCGTTGAAGACCGGTGTTGAAGACCGGGTATTTTCGAAAATGATAGGATAACATATCGATTGTCTCTGCACTGAGTTGCTCCGGTATAGAGATTTCCTAAGTGATGGGAAGTCCGATCGGGATTGTGAATACCCGGATTGCAAGGGCTTCTTCGGAAGTGCCTTCGGTTCTATTCGAACCCGGAACAGACTTGTATGGTTACATGTCTGACATTACAATTTGAGATATAAAGCAGATTTCTTTCAAATACATTTCTGTTGGTGGCGGAGAATTTATTCTCTTAGCTTAACACCCTTCTTTGAGACGTACGAGCTCAGAGGTTATGTAGTTTAAATTTATCAGCGATATACTCCCAATTTGGTAATGTGGCATGCTGAGTGTTGCTGTGTATTGATCATTTGTGATCAGAGCATGGCTTTGTGAAAAAGCGTAGCTTTGTGGACGAGACCTCATCGAACCTCACAGACCGTAAATGGTCGAAACAGGAATGATGCGGCAAGGTTATGAGTGTCGCGCCCTTTAGGGTATGTCATTTCCTTCTGGAAAAGGGTGGTATCATGGTATGGAGCCCAAATACTTACTCATGTGGACACACTTTATTTATTATGTGTGATGTTGGTTACCGAGCGCTCGGATAAAGGTCCCAAAGGACCGAGAGGTGGCATGCTCAAGAAGTAGTTACCTATACCCAGAGGTAACCCGGCCTTGTGTTGGCAGAGAGCCGGGTAGGTTCTCGGGACGTCCCGCCAGAGGCGATCCCATTGACAGTAGGAAGTTCCTTAGCCTGACCATTTGTTGGCAATCCATCTTCCAATACGAACCGTGTACAGTATTAGTTGTAGAACCTGCCATTTACTTATGGTGGTCACCACTGTTTAGATGGTAGCTATAGTAGGCATAGTGTGAAATGCCTATGTTGGCTAAGATTAATATTATACTTTCGAAATGTTTTCCTACACTATGCACTAATAATAATAATCCAATGATTTTGCGTAGTAAGAATCTTTGACTATCATAAGAAGAAATCTCCTCCAATTCTGCGTTTGCGTTGTGTGTGTGGCGTGAGGTCTTATGGTAGTTTCATTTTCCAAAAGCATTTCGGATTTCAATGTTTAAAGTTCTTTTGTGTTGTTTTAAAGATAAACTGTTTCTGTTGCTCACACCAGTCCCACGACTGACTCGGAGTTTATTGTTCCCTTCATAAACTCTGGGTGCCCACAATTTTCCACACGGGCAGTCTAGAGTTGGGTTTCTCCGATATTTAGGTTTAATAGATTATCTGGAGCTAGTTCAGTTTGGAGTTCACGCATGACTGACGTTGCTTATCTTGGTGCAACGTGATGGTGGTTCGAGCTGATGTTGGAGTTGTTGGAGTCATTCTCTTATGAGGATTATTTGGAGTTATCATTGTCGTTATATTCCGGTATAGCATTGTATCATTATTTATCTCTGATATTGTTGTATCATATTGATATCATTGTTGTATATCATTCTGGATATTGTATTCATTGGAGTTGTATATGATATCATTGATTTCTTTATTCCGCTGTGTTGTTATACTTAATGGAGTTATAAGCTCCGGAGAGCCAGATTTGGTGTTTGAATCTACGGCATTTTGAGTACAAGTGAAGTACGGGTGCCGATTTTCAAAGGCCGAGTCCGAGATCTTCATAGTTTTATTTTGAATAGTTTGACCATTTGAAAGAAAAATGAATGTATAAGAATAGATGTAATTTAAGATAAAGTTGGAATGAAGAGAATGGATAGTCACTTCTACTTTATAGAGAAACATTGGAAATAAGAATTGTAATAATAACTGATACTTAATATTGGAATATGAAATATGATTTTTATTCCGAAATGTATTTTCATATAGAAAATTGTTTTGTATAACATTTATTTCTTTGAGTTCAAGATATTTGATCAAAGAACTCTCCTCTGTAAACTAGTTGTAGCATATGAAATAAGTAAACAATATTAACAATATTAAGTAAATGGTGGACCTCTAAATTTAGTACGCTATTATAACAATGGCGGAAATAGTGGGAGCATGCCATATAGCACCTAATGATTGCATCAAATTACGAAAATTGTTTTCGTAAAATATACCGAACATTATTTGTGAAATAATGTTTATTTTTTGGTATTGACTGAAAAATAGATATAACTATATTTCAATATGAGTATTATGAATATTCATTATGAAATAGAACTATATTATGAAATTTGTTTTCATAGTAAAAGTGATGCAACAAAAAATACATATGTATATAATATTATTTACAATTGTTTTGGAATTATAGACTTAGCCGTAGTTTTGAGAAATAAATTTACTCTATGATTATGAATCATATGATACAGGTTAATTATATCTCAAACAATTAATGGCTATGCACCCATTCAGTGGGAGCATCATAAGAGTTGATGAACTCTTTGAATTAATACATATTGATGTATGCAATAACAAGTCTATTAATATCAAAAGGGTTCCACATACTTTGTTATATTCATCGATGATTTATTATCAACATGAAAATGTGTATTGGATACACATGTAGTAAGTTTATGATAAAATATAGAATACAAAAGAGAAGTAAATACAATAACATGCAATAGAATAAAATGATTTTATTTTGTCGAATAAGTGAGTATATTGGAAAGAGTTCCAAATTTACTTAAAAATTAATATAGATTCAATCTCAAAATCACTCCTCTATGTGATACATAGTGATGCATCGATATGGAGTAATTAGACATTAATGGACAATTCACGATTAATTGTGAGTGAAGTTGAGTTAGTTTCTTTCTATAAGGTCATGTACTTAAGATTAGTACACAAGGTTGATATTATTTCATCTAAATAATAGTTTACAAAATCATACAAGATAAGGGTTTGTAAGAAATCCCAACATATCCTAGGCCAAGGAGTTGGCAGATTGTGCGAGTCGAAAGATTGCACGTAATAATTGTTCACGAGGTATCTTGTATGAATCTCCAAAAGGTTTTTTGGAAAGGTCTATTTTGAACATAATTTTTGTAAACTAAAATCAGTTTTATAAATAAAAAGGTTCATAAAGCATTTATGAATCCCTATTCTATTTGCACTAAGAAACAATTGTTGTTTTAAGATATATCAACTTCATTGTGGAGGAATTTCTTTGAGAAATTTTTGGTAGTTAAATGGAATTGGATCCGATCCATAGATAGAACTGATTATATGAGATGAAGTGAAATTAACTAACCTAAATGAACACATAGCATTAGAATGTCTAATTAGTATTCTCGTACATTGAAGAGAAACTACGAGTTTCTTATTAATGTTGAAAATATACATTACCCTCGGTTGTTCAATTAAACCATTAAGATTGTTGACTCTATATGTTATGATGTGCAGTTCTGAAAGAATTCCAAGTACGCTATCAAAATATTATTTTAGTGGTCATAACCAAAGAGATGTGATCCATCGGCCGAGATTGTGTCTTTATTGGAAAGACTAATGTGGTTGGAACTAAATAAGCAATGTTGATAAGAATAATATCGCAAATTTCAGTTGTTGAAATTAGCATAAAAGATTCGGTATTCAACATGCTCAAGTTAATTTAGATTTACTCACAAAATTATCGCTCGATAAGACTTAGTGTTTAGTACTTATGTATTGAAACAGAAAATTCTAAATAATGATTTAGAGTAAGCCGTTTACACATATTAACCAAAATGCCTCGAAGTCAGTGGGAGCGATATTGGGTTTGTGAGTCTTTGGATATGATCCAAGAAATGATACGAATGTATCATTTTATAAGCATCAAGATTGAATAAGTATTTTGATAGAAATATCAAATAGTTTGATTTTCAATCAAAGTGCAGAGGAAGCATGTGTTCATAACTAAGAATGTTAAAAGGTACATTGATATTTTTAAACTATAAGTAAACAACATGTTGTTGATATTAACAATATTCTTGTATTAAAATCAACTTTAATTGTTTTAATACTCAAATTGGGATTGTAAATGATGTCTTTTATGGTGAGTATAAAAGATATAGGGATTGTCCCAAAACGATATACAAGAGCACCCTATTAAAAGGGGAACATGTAAGTTGGATTCCTTATGCATTAGTAATAGGAATTATCATACAGGTATGTTGTGTATGATATTGTGTTTTGTTTATGTATTTGATACATGGAGCAAATATAAAATCTAAATTGATATCTCTAAATGGTTGTTTGAGGTGTTCTCGCGTATTTATGAAATACTAGAGAATTGTTTATAGAAACAACGAACTCGTTATGATGGAACGTTTGGATACAAACTTTTATAAGTGATATTGAGTATAACATGTCAATGATAAAATTAAAGTTAAAATCTTTAATTTGAAAATGTTCAAAATAAAAGTGATTGTGGTCGATTCAACGAAATGTTGAGAACATTAACTTGAATAGTGCTACAATAATCCAATGTATATAGATATAAATACACAAATTTATAATTGAGCCAAAGGTGATTCCAATTGTTGAGAATCCCATAATATTGTTATAAGATAACAATGTCATGAAATTGGTCATGATAGAACTTAAAGCTCACTAGCAGTCGAAAGATATACTTCGAATCATTCTACACGATAAAGGCAGTTTATCAGTGTTAGAGTTAATCGACAAAGTAGATAATTAAAACATAATAGCATACTGTAACGACCCACCTTTTTGGACAGTTTAAATCGACAATCAAACACATGCCGATTTCCAAACCATTCAAAAGGGAGGATTGTTAATGGGCTAAATAAAAAAAGACGAGAAAAGGAAGAAGAAACAACCACATAATCTCGCAGTGGAAAGATAAAATATAATAATCAAAACACTTCATGAAGTTGTTTAATATACTTTTGATTATCATTTACACATCATTTATCAGAGTTATACATATACAACAGAACAAATAAGATAATGCAGCAGACAACATGATGCAAGGATAATAATAGTAATAGTATACCAAATCTTCGTCTTCGTCCTCCAGAATAAATCTTCAATAAGCTGAAAAACTCAAGACTGACATGAGCGTAATGAAAGGACAAAACACTCGAGTCAGGACTAAAATATCCTTATGTAAGTCAAATCGATTGTAAATATATATGAGTGTGACGGCGTTAGAGATGTTTACGGGATTTGACATCTCCTATCCAGTGTCAACGTGAGTGCAATAACTCAAGAGATGTTACGGGATTTCCATCTCTTAGGGATCCGTGAAACTATTTACTATGTAGTAAAATACGCTATTATAAAATGTCTACAGTAAAGTAAAAGTATTAAAATAGCATTAAGGCATTACCCATATCCCCCTTAACACATTTTATATATTCCCATAGTCTATACAGTACCGTAACTCCCTCGTAAACTGAAGGCTATCAGAGGGCACTCCCTAGGTATGGTACAAAACAAACTCGTAGAAGGCGCTCTAGGGCATGTGAACACGGCATAAGAGGAAATGCCAAGGTAGATATACCATTTGCGAATCCAAACTGGTGGTGATGCATAGCAGCTACTACCGCCCACCTTGGAACACACTCCCAAACAAATCGAGGGGTGGCCACCAAAACAATCACAAAAGCAATAGAATGGTATCGAAGAAATGACCTCACTTGGCCCGGCGTGGCTCCTGATTTTAGTCACATCTAAGCTGACTCACGGGAGTCAAGGTCACGTCATACCATATTGAATCGTCGCCAAACCATCCTCCTTCATTTCTGGAATCTCCACCACGTACACAGTTGTTAAAGTGGTTTTCGGTATCGACAGAGAGTATACCCATATCCGATCCCGGTCTCTTTAACAACCAAACGCTTATTACACATCGGATGGTTCTTTTACAATTTCAAAATCAATTTGTAATTGATACCAAAATATCATATTCTCTTTAAAATCAAATCCATTACAAAATCATCGTATCTACTCAAAATATACGATTCCATTTAAAAATCATTTTTGCCTCAATATCTCATTTTGATTTCAAAATCGTTTCAAATTTCATTTTAAATAGTTTTAGATAGTTTAAAATAGTTTAAATAATTAAAATGGTTAAAGTACTCTAAAATATTTATAATAGATTTAAAAATAGTTTTAAATTGAGTTAATATAGTTAAATAGATTAAATATAATTAAATAGGTTAAATAGCTTTGAAATAGACTTAATAGATTTAAAATAAATTAAAATAGGTTAATTAGTTTAAAATAAATTAGATTAGGTTAAGTAGATTTAAAATAGATTAAAATAAGTTAACATGGTTTAAGATAGGTTGAAATAATTTAATATAGTTAATATAGGTTAAAATGGTTTAATATAAAATAGTTTAAGTATTTAAAATGGTTTATATAATAGAATAATTTTGGGAAAACCAAAATGAAATAGCTCCAAAGTCAAAACATTTCAATTCCAACGTCCCCATCCGAATCAAATCCCAATTTCCATTAAGTCGATTTAATCTCGATTTCAATCCAAATCAATTCCGACTTCGATTTCAAATTAATTCAATTCCATTTCAAATCCCATTAATTCAATTTCAATTCATATTGATTTCTGGCTCAAATCTTCAAATATCGACTCAAAACACTTAAATCAAGTTAACCTTCAATATCCAATTTGAAATCCAAATTTCCAAATACTATTACTTGGCAAAGTTCAAAGTTTGAATAAAAGTCTCATCCTTTAATCAAATCAATTTCTGAAATTTTAAATCATAATTCGATTATAACTTAAAAATCCCAACTCAATTATTTAAACGTTTTATTTACCAAATTTTTAAATTTCAACATTCTGAGCTCAAGTTCGAAAAGAAATTCTATTTTTATAAATTTGGTCTTCATTTCTTTTAAATCAAAATCATTCAAATAAATTTCAAATCAGAAATTTTAAATCATTTAATTTAACCGATCCGGTGTCCGTATATAATTTTCTATCCTATGGCCAATTGATCAGTTATTTCACTAAATTTCAGGGATAGATATATATCAATTCAATCCAAATCATAGTGTCATAGGTATATATCATTTCAACCTATTTCTCAATTTATTCAAAAAATTCAATTTACAACTGTAAATAATACACAGGGTGAGGACATGATATATACAATCAAATAAACATCCAAACATTCAAATATCAATTAATAGCATCCATCGCAACCAATCATCCAAACAGACAATATAATTCACGGAAAAAAAAATTTCAAGGTTATTAATGTTCGGAAATTTAATTGCGATTAAATTCCAATTTCAATTTGACTGTCTATTTTTAATCTCTAACATTAAACGCAATGACAATCTAGATGACAGTTAAATTTATCAACAACGACTAATAAAAATCATATCACTTCATAATATAAAATTTAACTAGCATGAGAATATTCTAGTACGTTGTGAGCGTTATAAAACACTCACCTTGAGTTTTCAATTTTTAAATTAAATCGAACGGCGTTTGATCTAACCAAAATTTTAACGAGCTGCAAACATCTCCGGATCTGCACTGCAGCGTAGATCTCATCGCTGTGATTCCGGCGCCGCCAGTTTCGTCCGATTCCGACCTCGTACGCATGAGATATGAGTTGTTAAAGTTTTAATACATTTTAAATAAACAATTCTTTATATATATATATATATATACCAGATCAGATCTGGCCGTTCACTTCACAGCAGGAAATCAAGGCCGCAAGTTCGTTCCTTCTTCGTTCGCGTTCACCAGGCGAGTCATGAACAATAGAAACCCATCGCCATCATCTAGGGTTGATCGTCGCTCCCCCCATACTCGTCTATTCGACGATCCATCGCCACCACAACGAAGCGCGCTGTGAACCCCACCATCGGCCGGAAGCTCGTCGAGCTCGGTCATCACCATCCCCCGGAATTTTCTTATGAACGCAGCCCCTTCGAGGCACGATTGCCGATGATATACTCGATGATATTCGATCATACCCGTTGAATAGGTAGATCTTAGGCTACTCTTCGATTCTCATGTTGGAGGCTTTCGACAATACTAAGTGGATGGAGAGAAAAATTGGAGAGGAAAGCGAGAGCTTTTCGGCCATTAAAACGTAGACGACGGCTCGTGAATGATAACTAGGGTTTCTGTAGCAAGCGTAGATATATACGTATAAACCAATTATTATAATATTATTGTCCACAATTAACATGATTTTCGAACGAACTCCAAACGAGACGTGCCACCTGGCATTTATAATGTTTTACCCATATTCCGAACACAATGGAATGTGTTTCGGGGGCTAATTCGATCGTATGTGGAAGATTGCATTTTGAATTGACTTAAAATATTAAATTTTCGATATTTATTTCAACGCTTTTCTAATCCGTACGACCAAACGATAACTCCAAATGCTACGAAATTTTAAATCCGATAATAACACACTATTACGGATCCAATGGAACTAGTTTCTTCGAATTCCGAGACTGCACCTCGGAAGGCTATTTTAAAGTTTCGATTATAATATAAAATTTTCAATTTCTAGTTATTCACTTTTAAATCCAATTTTTATTGATAGCAAATTTCATTGTTGTTTAAATAAACTTTACATCAATTTCCGATTTCATTTTCAATCATATTATATTCAGAATTCCATTGTTCAAATATTTGCAATATTGAATTTAAACGATTTTGATTGTTCAATAATTCACTATATTTTGCCTATTTGAAAATGAACTTATAAGACTTAGCGTTTAAGACAAATTCAAATTATAGAACGACTATTTTCATTATATAGTTATTCAATTCCCGTTATTCAATTCCCGTTATTCAATTATTCAGTTAATTTCAAATATTGAATTTAAACAGTTTAATTGTTCAATATTCGACAAAGTCCAATATTGGATTTTAAATGAATTTTACTTATCAATCCATTACTTTATTTACATCTGTTAAATTCAGCATTATTATTTAATCCAACTATTGATCGTAAACTCATTCAATAAGTAGCATTATCTTTCAATACTCGTTATTATTAAATCTTCGAAATCAGTCTATTTCAAAATTTTATTTATAAATAATTCACAATTATTATTCAACTTCAGTTATTGATCATGAACACAGCTAATATATAAAATTTCATTTCAAATCTTATTATCGCCAAAACTTCAAATAAGTTTATTGTTTACAAACAAGTGTCACAATTTCCTATATCATACAAATTTGATTCCCTTCATAACCAAGTTATAACATTTAAGTCATTTCAATTGATTGGAATTACATTCAATTCATTAATAATTAACTTAGATAAATATTGTTGCAATTCATTCTAGTTATTATTATCATAAATAAATTACAAATTTTTAATTCTTCCAACATTAAACCATGAAATCTTATTAAATTAACTATTTTAATTATCGAGAATTTACGGGTCGTTACACTCTCCCCCACTCAAAACTTTTCGTCCTCGAAAAGGAAAAAGAAGGGAAAAGGAACTTAGTAAAGAGTTCAACATTTGATATATTTTATTCAAATTTATCAACTTATAAAACAAATAAATTTTATTTATAAAGTCGTTACTATGCTTCCACTACGCTTCTCCGATTGGCATACGAAATTTTCAAGTTAGTTATCCAAACTAGTTATAAAATTTTGAAACTTGAAAATTTTCTAACACCCGGATTTACGAAATTTTTTTGGCAGAGTCTCCTTTGCGCGGCTCGATCGGTACAGCTACAAAACGCCTCTACGGGCTCCAAACCAACAAAAGAAAACAAAAGCCAAGTGACACCATCAGAAAACCATCATATCAAATGACAAATAAACGCGTACCTTTTTGTCGGGCCATCCAAATTTCTTTGATTTTAAATACCTGCAACTTATTTATCAATGATATCCAATCATATGATTATAATTGAAATGACCCTATTTATTTTACCTAATTTTTACTAGGATTTGTTTTTACATTAATAAATTTCCTAGAGTCATTTAGCCTTTCTATTAAATTATCCAGGATCCTAATTTTTCTACTAATATATTTATATCAGTTCATTAATAAATATATTCACATACATGTGAAGATGTATGTGACCCTCTTGCTTGGATCAGAGTGTTGGTAAGCAAGAGTGCATCCTGATTGAATTTGAATTTCTAGTCAACCAATACATAGCTCATTTTCCTTTGTTTTGATATTTGGGTCATGAGAGTGAATCTCATAATCATATATGATTTATACCTATTAATTTTGATCATTCTTATGGTGATTGTCTGTTAGTTTGACTTAGCAAAGTGATCTCAGATTATATAGCAAGTCATCTTAGTTTTAATCTAATTGTTTGATATTTGATCAAAAGCCAGAAAGAAAAATGATATACACATTTATCATTTTCAACATGAGTGATTTTATCACAAATTCCTTTACTAATAACCAAGCCAGTTGAGTGATTCATTCACAATTTATATAGTTGTGTTTCTCTGAATCAAATCCATTCCCTAATTCCTGAGTTACCTCAGCTTGCATCCTAATTTAAAGGTTGCTTTACTGGATTTAGAAAATCCAGATTTTATGGTAATTTAACAAAAGTAGTATTTAAGTAATATGTGTGCATATCAGATGTATTATGCTCTCTGGACTAACAAAGCTACTCAAAATAAAAGTGAATTGCTCAAGTATTTGAAAATGTCTTTGTACATGCATTTGCAAAGAAAGCTTCAAATTTTACAAAGTGTATTTTCTTCCTTTAAACCCAAAAACTCTGGTCATCTTGATCAACGCAAACCTCACTCCTTTTGAGGTGGGTTAACCTTATGACTAGGTCATCAAAACATTAGTGCCTGGCTATTGCAATGTAAATTCAGATACAAGATACTTGAAAAGTCCCTTAAAACATGTACACATCTTTATACAGTGCAAATATATATATATATATAGTTTCTTTTATCAAAACACTTCTGTATATAGTCACAAAATTCTTGAAATATTACTTCTAGCTAAACTCAGATTTTTAACCTCAAAACTTAAAGCTTTTAAGTGACTCAAGATTGACTAATACACAATATATATATATATATATGTATCCATTTCTCAAATATAGGCATATATCATCTACAGATTTCTACCATAATACTCAAAGATATTTTCTTGCATAAGATTCAACTAAGTATTTGGTTTTTCCCAACCTTAATACATTACCAGAATTCAATTGAAACAACTAAATAAAATCCAAACATTCAAGATCATTACATAACAACAAAATCAGAATTATAAAACTTCCAAGATTACATGCAAATAGTTCATTCTAAGCTCTTATTTAATTCTAATTTAGCATGCTTATCCAAACATTCTCACTAGCCATAGCAGCTTCCTATTTAGAACCAGCATTCCCTGAAAGAGCATTAGAGGCTGCCCCATGTTAATGAGACACCCCAGATGCCATAAGCAAACAAGGGTCAGATACAAGATCTGGTATGAGCAATATCAGAAATTCCATGATATTAAGTAGTTAAATGAGACATAAGCATTTTGTACAAATTTGCATAACTTCTCTAATCAATTTGTCTGGCTTGTTTCTGATATATTGTGCATATATGATCAGTATTAAAACTAATTATGTACACACTTTCAATTATGCAAACATACATGTCAAACAGAGATACTCAGGAATTATCATAGCTCCAATCCAACCATCCTAGGAATAATTCAAGTTCCTATTTCATCATTCTATGGTTGTATTTCCAATTAGTCTCTAGCCTCATCTGCCATAAAGGAATCACGGGGACACATTGCAATAAAATAATTCACAATATTGCACAAAGATCTCAGGGCTTAAACAAGCCATGTGCCAACTTGCATACTCTAAATATAACAAGCATTCCAGCAGTCTTCTTGGCTCACAATCCTTAGTTTATTTACTAAGTGTTCATGTTTGATCCTATCATGAGATAGCTAGGTGATTGAATCACAGTGTACATGAAACATTATATAAAACTTACAAGCATAATTCAAAAATAAGCTAACATTCATATCTAGGGGAAATCATATTTTCAAATATTCTGGCTTAAAGAAAATACAAGAATATTTACAACTGTGAATAGAGGCTAGGCATGTGGGTTATTATTGTTTCATAAGCAACCATGTTTGAACTAAATTCAAGATCTAGCTTAAACAAGATTTCTGGCTCATGGGTTTTCTGTTTGATCAAGGGTTCAGCACTTTTGGGTATTTCCATTGCACCCATGAATCTTTCATTTGAGCCTCAGCACTTATACAAGTGTAATGCAACTCATATATATATATATTGATTTCTGTATTTTCCATGCCATGTCTAAACCAGTTACAAGTATTCTCTATTTACTTTCATGATTTCATACTTTAACATTTCTGGGTGTAACCAAACAGATCAAAATACTCAACCATCAAAGCAATCAAAAGCATTCATAAACACCCATTAAAGCATCCATTAAAACCATAGTAATAAGATCAAAAATATGTATGAAAATAACATAAACTTGGCTGCCTCATAACAGGACTTAATGCCATGGGATTTAGTGAGATTACTCACAGAAAAATGCTCCTCTTGCTTAATCTAGAAAAGAAACCCTTTGAAACTTTGCCTTTCTTCTTGCAAATATTTTTCTTCTTTGTTTTCTTAAATGTCTCGGGTAGAAAGTGATTTTTCTGGTTTAAACTTGGATTTATAAGAGAGGTTTTCTAGGGTTTTACAAATGTAAAATCTCATTCTTACCCTGGCCAGTGCTCATGCATTTTGCATTTCTCATTTGCTTATTCTCACCCTTAGTACCCCGGCCATGTAATGCTTATTCCCCTTTTTCTTTTCCAGAATATCTATTTTGTTCTCTTTCTAAATCATGACAATTATGTGACATTGTCACTTGTTTATTTTCTAAAAATCCTCCTTTCTATTTTCTGCCTAAAGCAATTGTTTTTGCTTGCAATATGTCTTTTGCTATTTTAATGTTATGCTTTCCCTTGCTTATTTCTTTTTAATACTTTCAGTACTTATAGAAGTGTACATATGCATACATATCTTATCTAGGCTTACTTAACTCCTCCTTAGTTTCAGAAAGACATACATATATATGTGCATACATGTTTCAAATCCTTATCTAATTTATCCCGGGTTTAAATTAATTAAAATCTGTTTTCTGGTTCAAACAAAACTTGCTTTGTCTTATTTTCTAAAATAATCCATATATCCAGAAATCAAATATCCATGTCTGGTTTGATAATTTTCATTACAAAATCATGTTTGTAAGGCTTTACCAGTTCTTGTTTTAATTTCAGGAAATTTGGAGTTCTTCCTTATGCCATATCAGTGTGCACGTGCACACATGCACACACACTTGCACACAATTAATTCCATACATTCCTATATAAATAAATTCATATATTTTCAAAATTTAACCAAAATTAGGTTTCATGAATTTCTGGGGCATTACAATCACCCCCACCTTTTTAGGAATCATGTCCTCACAATTTTCTCATTTTTACTTTAAACATTTCCAGATTTTTATAAAATCTATCAAACATTGCACAAGCAAACAATTCAGTCAAAACAACCATACATATTAAACTTTTTAGGAAATTAGAATTTACCTTCCACTGCAAAAAGCTTAGGGTAATCCATCTTTATCTTATCCTCTAACTCCCATGTACAATCATTAGGGTCTAGGTTCCATTGAACCTTCACCAATTTCAGAGTTTTGCTCCTCAACTTCTTTTCCTCTTTAGCTAAAATCCTCACTGGTTCTTTCTCATAGATCAAATCAGGATTTATTTGAACTTGAGTGGGTTTCTCTAGAATTTCCTCTTTATCATGCACCCATCTCCTAAGTTGTGATACATGAAATACATTGTGCATTACACTCATCTCTTCTGGTAGCTCCAACTTGTATGCTAATGAACCTATTCTTTCCAAAATCTTGTAAGGTCCAACATATCTTGGGGTAAGTTTTCCCTACTTGCCAAATCTTAACACCTTCTTCATAGGTGAAACTTTAATGAAAACATAGTCACCAACTTTATATTCCACCTGCTTCCTCCTTACATCTGCAAACTTCTTTTGCCTATCTTGAGCTGTTGCCATCTTTCTCCTCACAAGCTCAATTTTTTCAGTGGTTTCTTTAATATAGTCTGGCCCTAAGACAGCCCTTTGTCCTGCTTCAACCCAACATATTGGTGACAAACATGGTTTGCCATACAAGGCTTCAAATGGTGCCATGCCTATGGTGCTTTGATAACTATTGTTATATGTAAATTCAGCCAAGTGGAGGTGATCTTCCTAATTACCTCCAAAGTCCAATGCACATGCCCTCAACAAATCCTCCAAAACTTTGTTTATTACTTCAGTTTGACCATCTGATTGGGGGTGGTATGCAGTACTCAAGCATAACTCACTCCCCATGGCTTCTTGAAAGCTCTTCCAAAATCTAGATGTAAAGATTGTGTCCCTATCACTCACTATAGTTTTAGGAATTCCATGCAACCTTACTACTTCTTTCATGAATATTTGAGCTAGTTTAGGTGCATTTCTTTCTGCTCTCACTGGTATAAAGTGTGCTACTTTAGTCAATCTATCAACTACTACCCAAATGCTTGTATTTCCTCTCTTTGATCTAGGCAGACCATCTATGAAATCCATAGATATATCTTCCCACTTCCACTGTGGTATGCTTAAAGGTTGCAATAGGCCTGAGGGTCTTTGGGTTTCTGCCTTGACTTGTTGGCAAGTCATACACTTTGCAACATGTTTGGCCACATCTAATTTCATCCCTCTCCACCAATAATCCCTTTTTAGGTTTTGGTACATTTTGGTGCTGCCTGGATGTATGGAATATTTACTCCTATGGTATTCATTAAGTATCTCTTCCTTCAACCCTATATCTTCTGGAACACATATCCTACCTTCATTCCTTAAGTAACCATTCTTATCAGTGTGGTAGTTTTCTACTTCTTCTCCTTTTCCTATTAGAGTTTTCTTTTCTAATAAATCTGGATCTTCCTCTTGCATTTTCCCCACTTTCAAAATTAAATTTGATTGCAAAGTTATCAAACTTAATTTTCCTTTACTCCCTTCTTCAATCATCTCCATGTTCGCCTCATTGTTTTCCTCAATTTCCAAATCAGTAAGTAGAGATAAATTTCTAAACTCTTCTATCATTAACATGGCTACTTTTGCATGCTGCCTGCTCAAAGCATCTGCAACCTTATTAGCTTTTCCTGGAGTATAAAGTATGTCTAAATCATATGCTGCTAGAAACTCAACCCATCTATGCTACCTCATATTCAAATCTTTTTGTGAAAAGAGATATTTCAATGCTTTATGGTCAGTGTATAAAATAAACTTAGCACCTAGAAGATAATGTCTCCAGAGCTTTAGTGCATATACCACTGCTGCCAACTCAAGATCATGGGTTGCATACCTTGATTCATGTGGCTTCAATTGTCTTGATGCATAGGCTATAACTTGATCTTGCTGCATCAATACAGCTCCTAGCCCAGAACCACTTGCATCAGTATAAACAATCAAATCCTCATTTCCCTCTGGTACTCTCAACACTGGTGCATTGACTAAGGCCTCCTTGATTTTACTAAAGGCTTGCTCACATTTCTCAGTCCATATAAAGGGTTGGTTCTTTCTAGTTAGGTTGGTAAGAGGTGATGACATCTTAGAAAAATCCTTTATAAATCTTCTCTAATACCCTGCCATCGCCATAAATGACCTAACTTCTCCTACTGTGCTTGGTCATTTCCATGCTTGGATAGCCACAATTTTATTGGGGTTCACTGAAATGCCTTTGGCAGATATAACATGCCCAAGGAAATGCACTTCTTCTTTCCAAAATGCACACTTAGAAAACTTTGCGTTTAAATCTTTTTCTCTTAATCTAGACAAAACAAGGTGTAAGTGATTTTCATGTTCCTCTACTGTTTTAGAATAAATCAAAATATCATCAATAAAAATCAATACAAACTTGTCTAAATAATCCCTGAATATCCTATTCATCAAGTCTATAAAGTATGATGGGGCATTTATCAACCCAAATGGCATGACAAGAAACTCATATAAACCATACCTAGTGTTAAAGGCTGTATACTTAACACTTGAGTCCTCAACCTTCATCTGATGGAATCCAGATGCCAAGTCTATCCTAGAAAATATTTTTGCTCCACTAAGTTGATCAAAAAGATCATCAATTCTAGGTAAGGGGTACTTGTTTTTGATAGTGACTTTGTTTAGCTCCCTGTAATCTATACACATCCTTAAAGTACCATCATGTTTTCTTACAAACACTACTGGAGCACCCCAACATGAATTACTTGGTCTTATAAATCCTTTGCTTTCCAATTCTTCTAACTGTTTCTTCAACTCCTTCAACTCACTTGGCCCCATCCTAGTGGGTTTCTTAATAATTGGACTTGCTCCTGGTATGAGACTAATCTGAAATTCCACTGGTCTGTGGTGTGGAACACCCTTAACTTCTCCAAACACATCCAAGTATTTGTTAATTATGGGGATTTCTTCAATAGAAGGCTCACTGGAATCCTTATCTAAGTCAATCAAATGATATAATTTCCTTTCTTTGGCTACTTCACACAAAATTGTGATTCTTTGGCCTTAGAATTTTGTAATGATATGGTGGATGAGTCTAAATTAATTATGGCTTTGTATTGCCTTAACCAGTCTATACCCAATATAACACCTATATTTGGGTAATTTAAAACATATAAATTGGAAATTAAAACATTTCCTCCTATGTTTAATTCCACATCCACACAAATCATGTTTAAAACACTAGAACTTCCCAATGGGCTTTGCACTAACAAAGTGGTTTCAACCAGTATGCAATTTAATTTAAGCAATGCAACTAATTCATGGGAAATCAGAGAATGTGTTGCCCATGTATCATACACTACTGATATGGGTAGGGTACAAATAAATAAGGTACCTTCCACTTGACCATGGTTTTCTGCAATAGCTTCTACTGTGGATTTTCTTTTGCTCTCCAAACTTGCTAGCTTCCCTTGCTGTTTATACCCAGGGAAATTTCTCTTGATATGTCCCTCCTTACCACATAGGTAGCACTTGAAAGCTCCTCCCTTCAATTCTGGACACCTTGGTTTGATATGTCCTTCTTTTCCACAATGATGACACACTATTTTCCTCTTTGTATCAGTGGTCTTAGTATCATTGGTTTTCTTGCTTTCTGTCTCCTCCTTCTTTTTGTCATAGGGGTGATACCTTCCCTTATTTTTCTTGTTGTTGTTGTTCTTAAAACTCCTACACTTCTCCCTCTCCTTGTCATGTTGCTCAAACTTTAAGGCCAGATCAATGACTTGATCAAAGGTTTTATCTGCATATGGCAACATAGCCCTACTAAGCCCTGGGTTTAAACCCTTAATATACCTATCATTCTTTGATGCCTCATCAGCCACAAGCATAGCTCCATACTTAGACAAGCCCTCAAACCTTTGGTTATACTCAGTCACATTAAAGGTTCCCTGCCTAAGTCCGATGAATTCTTCAAGCAATAGAGTTTTGGATGATGCTGGAACAAATCTAACTTCCAATATCTCCTTGAATTGATTCCAAGTGATTTCATTCTCAATCCTCCCAGCTATGACTACCTCCCACCAGCTTAAAGCTACACCTTTCAATTGTCTTGAGGCCACTTGCCTCTTCCTTTGATCATCCAATTGCATGTCATTGAAAATTCTGTCCAGTGTTCTCAACCATGCTTGAATTTCCATCACATTTTCAGTCCCTTCAAAGCTCTTGCCTCCCAAATTGGTATAAGTCTTTAATAGTTTTGAAATTCCTCATGTGGGTTCTCAAGTCTCTGCCCTACTCCATCCCTTAAAGCCCTCATAAAGTCTTGCATATCAAGCATTTGTTGTGCACTTGATCTTGCATTGTGATGAGATCCTCTTCCTACCATGAATTGATAACTAGGGTATGGGTAGTTGGGTTAGTTTATCATGAGTATTTTTCTTTTGCTATAACTTTCTATCTGAATTATTATTTTACTCTAACAAACAAACAGTACATACATATGGTTATAGTACTTCAATCAATCAATACAATCATTCTTAGCTATGTATAGTTTTAACATAGCTCTGATACCAAATGAAATGACCCTATTTATTTTACCTAATTTTTACTAGGATTTTTTTTACATTAATAAATTTCCTAGAGTCATTTAGCCTTTCTATTAAATTATCCAGGATCCTAATTTTTCTACTAATATATTTATATCAGTTCATTAATAAATATATTCACATACATGTGAAGATGTATGTGACCCTCTTGCTTGGATCAGAGTGTTGGTAAGCAAGAGTGCATCCTGATTGAATTTGAATTTCTAGTCAACCAATACATAGCTCATTTTCCTTTGTTTTGATATTTGGGTCATGAGAGTGAATCTCATAATCATATATGATTTATACCTATTAATTTTGATCATTCTTATGGTGATTGTCTGTTAGTTTGACTTAGCAAAGTGATCTCAGATTATATAGCAAGTCATCTTAGTTTTAATCTAATTGTTTGATATTTGATCAAAAGCCAGAAAGAAAAATGATATACAAATTTATCATTTTCAACATGAGTGATTTTATCACAAATTCCTTTACTTATAACCAAGCCAGTTGAGTGATTCATTCACAATTTATATAGTTGTGTTTCTCTGAATCAAATCCATTCCCTAATCCCTGAGTTACCTCAGCTTGCATCCTAATTTAAAGGTTGCTTTACTGGATTTAGAAAATCCAGATTTTATGGTTATTTAACAAAAGTAGTATTTAAGTAATATGTGTGCATATCAGATGTATTGTGCTCTCTGGACTAAGAAAGCTACTCAAAATTAAAGTGAATTTCTCAAGTATTTGAAAATGTCTTTGTACATGCATTTGCAAAGAAAGCTTCAGATTTTACAAAGTGTATTTTCTTCCTTTAAACCCAAAAACTCTGGTCATCTTGATCAACCCAAACCTCACTCCTTTTGAGGTGGGTTAACCTTATGACTAGGTCATCAAAACATTAGTGCCTGGCTATTGCAATGTAAATTCAGATACAAGATACTTGAAAAGTCCCTTAAAACATGTACACATCTTTATACAGTGCACAAAAATATATATATTGTTTCTTTTATCAAAACACTTCTGTATATAGTCACAAAATTCTTGAAATATTACTTCTAGCTAAACTCAGATTTTTAACCTCAAAACTTAAAGCTTTTAAGTGACTCAAGATTGACTAATACACAATATATATATATGTATCCATTTCTCAAATATAGGCATATATCATCTACAGATTTCTACCTTAATACTCAAAGATATTTTCTTGCATAAGATTCAACTAAGTCTTTGGTTTTTCCCAACCTTAATACACTACCAGAATTCAATTGAAACAACTAAATAAAATCCAAACATTCAAGATCATTACATAACAACAAAATCAGAATTATAAAACTTCCAAGATTACATGCAAATAGTTCATTCTAAGCTCCTATTTAATTCTAATTTAGCATGCTTATCCAAACATTCTCACTAGCCATAACAGCTTCCTATTTAGAACCAGCATTCCCTGAAAGAGCATTAGAGGCTGCCTCATTTTAATGAGACACCCCAGATGCCATAAGCAAACAAGGGTCAGATACAAGATCTGGTATGAGCAATATCAGAAATTCCATGATATTAAGTAGTTAAATGAGACATAAGCATTTTGTACAAATTTGCATAACTTCTCTAATCAATTTGTCTGGCTTGTTTCTGATATATTGTGCATATATGATCAGTATTAAAACTAATTATGTACACACTTTCAATTATGCAAACATACATGTCAAACAGAGATACTCAGGAATTATCATAGCTCCAATCCAACCATCCTAGGAATAATTCAAGTTCTTATTTCATCATTCTATGGTTGTATTTTCCAATTAGTCTCTAGCCTCATCTGCCATAAAGGAATCACAAGGACACATTGCAATAAAATAATTCACAATATTGCACAAAGATCTTAGGGCTTAAACAAGCCATGTGCCAACTTGCATACTCTAAATATAACAAGCATTCCAGTAGTCTTCTTGGCTCACAATCCTTAGTTTATTTACTAAGTGTTCATGTTTGATCCTATCATGAGATAGCTAGGTGATTGAATCACAGTGTACATGAAACATTACATAAAACTTACAAGCATAATTCAAAAACAAGCTAACATTCATATCCAGGGGAAATCATATTTTCAAATATTCTGGCTTAAAGAAAATACAAGAATATTTACAACTGTGAATAGAGGCTAGGCATGTGGGTTATTATTGTTTCATAAGCAACCATGTTTGAACTAAATTCAAGATCTAGCTTAAATAAGATTTCTGGCTCATGGGTTTTCTGTTTGATCAAGGGTTCAACACTTTTGGGTATTTCCATTGCACCCATGAATCTTTCATTTGAGCCTCAGCACTTACACAAGTGTAATGCAACTCGTATATATATATTTTGATTTTTGTATTTTCCATGCCATGTCTAAACCAGTTACAAGTATTCTCTATTTACTTTCATGATTTCATACTTTAACATTTCTGGGTGTAACCAAACAGAGCAAAATACTCAACCATCAAAGCAATCAAAAGCATTCATAAACACCCATTAAAGCATCCATTAAAACCATAGTAATAAGATCAGAAATATGTAGGAAAATAACATAAACTTGGCTGCCACATAACAGGACTTAATGCCTTGGGATTTAGTGAGATTACTCACAGAAAAATGCTCCTCTTGCTTAATCTAGAAAAGAAACCCTTTGAAACTTTGCCTTTCTTCTTGCAAATATTTTTCTTCTTTGTTTTCTTAAATGTCTCGGGTAGAAAGTGATTTTTCTGGTTTAAACTTGGATTTATAAGAGAGGTTTTCTAGGGTTTTACAAATGTAAAATCTCATTCTTACCCTGGCCAGTGCTCATGCATTTTGCATTTCTCATTTTCTTATTCTCACCCTTAGTACCCCAACCATGTAATGCTTATTCCCCGTTTTCTTTTCCAGAATATCTATTTTGTTCTCTTTCTAAATCATGACAATTGTGTGACATTGTCACTTGTTTATTTTCTAAAAATCCTCCAATCTATTTTCTGCCTAAAGCAATTGTTTTGCTTGCAATATGTCTTTTGCTATTTTAATGTTATGCTTTCCCTTGCTTATTTCTTTTTAATACTTTCAGTACTTATAGAAATGTACATATGCATACATATCTTATCTAGGCTTACTTAACTCCTCCTTAGTTTCAGAAAGACATACACATATATGTGCATACATGTTTCAAATCCTTATCTAATTTATCCTGGGTTTAAATTAAGTAAAATCTGTTTACTGGTTCAAACAAAACTTGCTTTGTCTTATTTTCTAAAATAATCCATATAAATCCAGAAATCAAATATCCATGTCTGGTTTGATAATTTTCATTACAAAATCATGTTTGTAAGGCTTTTCCAGTTCTTGTTTTAATTTCAGGAAATTTGGAGTTCTTCCTTGTGCCATATCAGTGTGCACGTGTACACATGCACACACACTTGCACACAATTAATTCCATACATTCCTATACAAATAAATTCATATATTTTCAAAATTCAACCAAAATAAGGCTTCATGAATTTCTGGGCATTACAATAATCATTTTATATTTTGCATTTTCAATTTCCAACATTTACTTTACTTAAACCCGTACGATGTACATATATTATCCGTATGCAATATCAAATCTGATCACTCATTCGATCACACAATTTCATTTCCAAACTAGTATCGTTCACACGACTCTCTAGTGCGGACTCAAATTTGGTTCCTTGATCGAAAACCATCATTCTCCTTGCATAGACATATACTATGATAGGGAATTCCAGAACCGAATCAAAAATCCATATCCAGGGTTCGTCGTCGAGAATCGAGTGAAAAATCCTAACTTGGATCGATATAAATTATCTCGAAATTCTGTGCTCGAATCTGAATCAAATCGTTGTGCGAATAAAATAATATACGTACAACCTACGTATTAACTTTCAATAGATTTCTATACAATTTCATCTATATTAAATTTCTTTTGCTTACCTTCATTTCATTAATTGTTCAAAATCCATTATTCAACTCCCTTATTTGCTTAGTATACCCATTTATTTACATAGCATATTCTTTTATACTATCATTTCTTATACATCATTCATAGAATTTGCTTACTCAAGTTCATTTTAAACTTTCTATACAATTTAATTTAATTAAATTTCATTTTCCAAATGATTCTTAGCTATACCCAATTCCTTTGTTTACATTTACTTCATTTTCATAATTTCAGTTAATAACAAATTTATTTATGGAACATTTTTTAACCATCACTTTAGTTATAATCATCCTATAAAAGTCATATATAAGAAGTTTGACTTTATCTAAGTTTATAATTATCTCAAAAGTCATAAATTCAATTTCACAATTTCTTTGCAAATTTATATTTAATTCGATAACCAGTTTACAAAGATATTGTTTAATTCATTTGCTCTCTTTCTTAAGTTCCACTTACTTATTCCATTTAGCCATTCATCATTTCATAATATACTTAAGTATATATATATATATATATATATATATATATACATTTTTACCACAACCAAATTCCCATTTATATACATTTAATTGCTTTTAGGTTTTGTTTACTTGTGTAATATCTCATTACATCTCTAAATCATTCTTTTAACTTTTTAACATTTGGCAAGTCATATTATATGTTATTAGAATGCAAGATACAATACAAATTTATAGGATTCATTTTACTTAATTAGAATGTTCACAATTTTAACTTGTTTAAATTTTCTTTACTTTCAATTTTAAGAGTTACACTTCAACTCTAACGTTTTCTCAAAAGATTTTAGTTTAGATTTCTCAATTCCTTATTTTATATGAGTTCTGGTTATCCAATATTTCATTTCTTTCAAATAATTTGAAAATTATTAATTAACAAAACCTAAAAATTTAAATGCCCGGTTCATTTCAAATCATTTGAAATAAATATATACACACTTATATCTTTTATATATCAAATCAAACCTTTGGAGTTTAAACCAAAATCCATTTATCAAAACAATTTCGAAGCAAAACAAAGCTTCGCAGAAGTCTCCCCCACTTTGAGATTAGAAAATGAACGTCGATGATGCTGCGCAGTCATCACCGAAATTATTTTCCAACGACATAAGAGAGGAGTATTGAATTCATTCCTTCTTAAAAATCCTTTCAAAATATTTCCCATAAATATTTTTCAACTAATATCACTACATATTTTTCTTCAAAGTTTTTGAAAACCATTTTTAAAATCCCGGGGTCTTAAATTCAATTCTCAATTAAATCTACTTTAATTTATAAGTCACCTTTATAAGCTATTCTTACAAAATTTTCCTTTCTTAAAACATTCCACCAGTTGTTTTATCATTGTTTATTTTGTAATAAACCCTATTTATTAAAACACAATATCCAATTTATGATAACCATCCATATTATCATTTCTAACAACCAAATAAGCTTCATATACAAAATATAAGTATGGAAAAATTATTTCATTTACCCAATTTCAAAACATTACTATGTCGAATTGTTCTGTTCAAGTGTTTAGAGATCCCTATCAATGACGTTAATTACTTGTATTGACCAGAATCCATAAGCTACTCAACAAATCAACCAACACAGTATAAAACATTTTTATATCACTAACAAATACGCTCTCTCATACATATAAATTCAGCGACTCGTCATAGGGTATTACTACCCTATTTAAAAAGAGTCAGACCCCACAATGCTAAGGTTATCGCTAAACCAAAGCTCTGATACCAACTGTAACGACCCACCTTTTTGGACAGTTTAAATCGACAATCAAACACATGCCGATTTCCAAACCATTCAAAAGGGAGGATTGTTAATGGGGTAAATAAGAAAATACGAGAAAAGGAAGAAGAAACAACCACAAAATCTCGCAGCGGAAAGATAAAATATAATAATCAAATAAACAGTTCATGAAGTTGTTTGATATACTTTTGATTATCATTTACACATCATTTATCAGAGTTATACATATACAACAGAACAAATAAGATAATGCAGCAGACAACATGATGCAGGGATAATAATAGTAATAGTATACCAAATCTTCGTCTTCGTCCTCCAGAATAAATCTTCAATAAGCTGAAAAACTCAGGACTGACCCGAGCGTAATGAATGGACAAAACACTCGAGTCAGGACTAAAATATCCTTATGTAAGTCAAATCGATCGTAAATATATATGAGTGCGACGGCGTTAGAGATGTTTACGGGATTTGACATCTCTTATCCAGTGTCAACGTGAGTGCAATAACTCAAGAGATGTTACGGGATTTCCATCTCTTAAGGATCCATGAAACTATCTACTATGTAGTAAAATACGCTATTATAAAATGTCTACGGTAAAGTAAAAGTATTAAAATAGCGTTAAGGCGTTACCCATATCCCCCTTAACACATTTTATATATTCCCATAGTTTATACAGTACCGTAACTCCCCCGTAAACTGAAGGCTATCAGAGGGCACTCCATAGGTATGGTACAAAAAAAACTCCTAGAAGGCGCTCTAGGGCATGTGAATACGGCACACGAGGAAATGCCAGGGTAGATATACCATTTACGGATCCGTACTGGTGGTGACGCATAACAGCTACTACCGCCCACCTCGGAACACACTCCCAAACAAATCGAGGGTTGGCCACCAAAACAATCACAAAAGCAATAGAATGGTATCGAAGAAATGTGTCCGATTGGAGGAATGACCTCACTTGGCCCGGCGTGGCACCTGATTTTAGTCACATCTAAGCTGACTCACGGGAGTCAGGGTCACATCATACCATATAGAATCGTCGCCAAACCATCCTTCTTCATTTCTGGAATCTCCACCACGTACACAGTTGTTAAATTGGTTTTCGGTATCGATAGAGAGTATGCCCATATTCGATCCTGGTCTCTTTAACAACCAAACGCTTATTACACACCGGATGGTTCTTTTACAATTTCAAAATCAATTTGTAATTGATACCAAAATATCATATTCGCTTCAAAATCAAATCCATTACAAAATCATCGTATCTACTCAAAATATACGATTCCATTTCAAAATCATTTTCGCCTCAATATCTCATTTTGATTTCAAAATCGTTTCGAATTTCATTTTATATAGTTTTAGATAGTTTAAAATAGTTTAAATAATTAAAATGGTTAAAGTACTCTAAAATATTTATAATAGATTTAAAAATAGTTTTAAATTGAGTTAATATAGTTAAATAGATTAAATATAATTAAATAGGTTAAATAGCTTTGAAATAGACTTAATAGATTTAAAATAAATTAAAATAGGTTAATTAGTTTAAAATAAAATAGATTAGGTTAAGTAGATTTAAAATAGATTAAAATAAGTTAACATGGTTTAAGACAGGTTGAAATAATTTAATATAGTTAATATAGGTTAAAATGGTTTAATATAAATTAGTTTAAGTATTTAAAATGGTTTATATAACAGAATAATTTTGGGAAAACCAAAATGAAATAGCTCCAAATCAAAACATTTCAATTCCAACGTCCCCATCCCAATCAAATCCCAATATCCATTAAGTCGATTCAATCTCGATTTCAATCCAAATCAATTCCGACTTTGATTTCAAATTAATTCAATTCCATTTCAAATCCCATTAATTCAATTTCAATTCATATTGATTTCTGGCTCAAATCTTCAAATATCGACTCAAAACACTTAAATCAAGTTAACCTTCAATATCCAATTTGAAATCCAAATTTCCAAATACTATTACTTGGTAAAGTTCAAAGTTTGAATAAAAGTCTCATCCTTTAATCAAATCAATTTCTGAAATTTTAAATCATAATTCGATTATAACTTAAAAATCCCAACTCAATTATTTAAACGTTTTATTTACCAAAATTTTAAATTTCAACATTCTGAGCTCAAGTTCGAAAAGAAATTCTATTTTTATAAATTTGGTCTTCATTTCTTTTAAATCAAAATCATTCAAATAAATTTCAAATCAGAAATTTTAAATCATTTAATTTAACCGATCCGGTATTCGTATATAATTTTCTATCCTATGGCCAATTGATCAGTTATTTCTCTAAATTTCAGGGATAGATATATATCAATTCAATCCAAATCATAGTTTCATTGGTATATATCATTTCAACCTATTTCTCAATTTATTCAAAAAATTCAATTTACAACTGTAAATAATACACAGGGTGAGGACATGATATATACAAACAAATAAACATCCAAACATTCAAATATCAATCAATAGCATCCATCGCAACCAATCATCCAAACAGACAATATAATTCACGGAAAAAAAAATTTCAAGGTTATTAATGTTCGGAAATTTAATTGCGATTAAATTCCAATTTCAATTTGACTGTCTATTTTTAATTTCTAACATTAAACGCAATGACAATTTAGATGACAGTTAAATTTATCAACAGCGACTAATAAAAATCATATCACTTCATAATATCAAATTTAACTAGCATGAGAATATTCTACTACGTTGTAAGCGTTATAAAACACTCACCTTGAGTTTTCAATTTTTAAATTAAATCGAACGACGTTCGATCTAACCAAAATTTTAACGAGCTGCAAACATCTCCGGATCTACACTACAGCGTAGATCTCGTCGCTGTGATTCCGGCGCCGCCAGTTTCGTCCGATTCCGACCTCGTACGCATGAGATATAAGTTGTTAAAGTTTTAATACATTTTAAATAAACAATTCTTTTATATATATATATATATATACCAGATCAGATTTGGCCGTTCACTTCGCAGTAGGAAATCAAGGCCGCAAGTTCGTTCCTTCTTCGTTTACGTTCACCAGGCAAGTCACGAACAACAGAAACCCATCGCCATCATCCAGGGTTGATCATCGCTCCCCTCATACTCGTCTATTCGACGATCCATCGCCACCACAACGAAGCGCGCTGCGAACCCCACCATTGGCCGGAAGCTCATCGAGCTCGGTCATCACCATCCCCTGGAATTTGCTTATGAACGCAGCCCCTTCGAGGCACGATTGCCGATGATATTCGATCATACCCGTTGAATAGGTAGATCTCAGGCTGCTCTTCGATTCTCATGTTGGAGGCTTTCGAAAATACTGAGTGGATGGAGAGAAAAATTAGAGAGGAAAGCGAGAGCTTTTCGGCCATTAAAACGTAGACGGCGGCTCGTGAATGATAACTAGGGTTTCTGTAGCAAGCGTAGATATATACGTATAAACCAATTATTATAATATTATTGTCCACAATTAACATGATTTTCGAACGAACTCCAAACAAGACGTGCCGCCTGGCATTTATAATGTTTTACCCGTATTCCAAACACAGTGGAATGTGTTTCGGGGGCTAATTTGATCGTATGTGGAAGATAGCGTTTTGAATCGACTTAAAATATTAATTTTCGATATTTATTTCAACGCGTTTCTAATCCGTACGACCAAACGATAACTCCAAATGCTACGAAATTTTAAATCAGAAAATAACACACTATTATGGATCCAATGGAACTGGTTTCGTCGAATTCCAAGACTGCACCTCAAAAGGCTATTTTTAACGTTTCGATTATAATATAAAATTTTCAATTTCTAGTTATTCACTTGTAAAACCAATTTTAAATGATAGCAAATTTCATTGTTGTTTAAATAAACTTTACATCAATTTCCGTTTTCATTTTCAATCATATTATATTCAGAATTCCATTGTTCAAATATTTGCAATATTGAATTTAAACGATTTTGATTGTTCAATAATTCACTATATTTTGCCTATTTGAAAATGAACTTATAAGACTTAGCGTTTAAGACAAATTCAAATTATAGAAAGACTATTTTCATTATATAGTTATTCAATTCCCGTTATTCAATTATTCAGTTAATTTCAAATATTGAATTTAAACAGTTTAATTGTTCAATATTCGACAAATTCCAATATTGGATTTTAAATGAATTTTACTTATCAATCCATTACTTTATTTACATATGTTAAATTCAGCATTATTATTTAATCCAACTATTGATCGTAAACTCATTCAATAAGTAGCATTATCTTTCAATACTCGTTATTATTAAATCTTCGAAATCAGTCTATTTCAAAATTTTATTTCTAAATAATTCACAATTATTATTCAACTTCAGTTATTGATCATGAACACAGCTAATATATAAAATTTCATTTCAAATCTTATTGTCGCCAAAACTACAAATAAGTTTATTGTTTACAAACAAGTGTCAAAATTTCTTATATCATACCAATTTGATTCCCTTCATAACCAAGTTATAACATTTAAGTCATTTCAATTGATTGGAATTTCATTCAATTCATTAATAATTAACTTAGATAAATATTGTTGAAATTCATTCTAGTTATTATTATCGTAAATAAATTACAATTTTTTAATTCTTCCAACATTAAACCATGAAATCTTATTAAATTAACTATTTTAATTATCGAGAATTTACGGGTCGTTACACATACCCATTCACTAAGGGTCCGACCTAATTAGTTTTGAGAAAACTGATTGGAGAAGTTGGAATTAGATTTCATAATTGAACCCAAGTGCAACTGGGAGATTGATAGAGTTAGGGGTATGCCCTAGGGGCAATTATGTAATTTGTTACATATATCTAACTCGTTAACCAATCTTGTTCGAAATAAAAGGTATTTTCTTCCTAATATATACTTAATATAATGTGATTATATTAACTAATTAAATTTATTAAAAGTATATTTAATAGAAAAATCCATAAACGGTATATTTTGTGATAGTAGTTACAAAGTGTTGTAACCGTGAGTAATTTATCACAACGAAACAAATATACCATTTTAAATGTTCCTAGTCAAGATGCATCGAGACTGGATGTTGATGTATCCGTTAAGACTGGAGTAGGTAACGCTCTCCAAATGTTGGGCAGTGTATTACTCATGACTGCTGGGGCACTAGGGGTTGCGTACTAATAGTTATTGGATAACTATGGAATGACTCACTCGATAGTTTTCTGTTGGTTAATATAACTAAGATCAAACAGAAAATATCGATGTGACTGATTTACACAGTTCTCTCGACTTGAGAATAACATGGATCTTCAATATGAAAGCTCCACTTTGATTATAGCCAAATCATGGCATGGCATCTATCGAGTGACTATAGTTGGGTCGAGTGGAAGTATTGGAAGTGAAGCACTATTCAAGAGAGGATTTGTCTCCTCGGTTATATGCGGTTAGTATCACAGTCAACTCAAGTCAACTCAAAGTCAAAGTCTCTGGCCAGAGCATTTCAGTTAATAATAATTGTTATTATTGAACCAAAGTGTAACAACCCGGAGATTTACAACAATTATTTATCGTCAAAAGACGATTAAATCGGTTGTTAATTGCTATTGCCGTTTTAATTGGTTGAATTGTTTTAATAATTTGATAAAGGGTATGCGGGCTTTAAATGAAATTTAGCCCACGTTTCTTTGTGAGGTTGTGATAAATGTTGAAGGGAATAACCGGTGCCCTCTTCGTTTTCTTTTGCAAAACCCGATCCCCTCTCTTTCAATTTTCCAATTGAAACCCTAAAACTAAATAAACGAAAAATGGCGGCCAAGACTTCTTCGTTTGTTCGTTTTTCAAATGAGGGTTTCGATCGACTTAATGTTGCCACGGCTTCAACTTGAATGGCTCGAGCGATTGATGACTTCGTCTCCGTGCTTGGCTCTGGGATGCTTCGATTGTGACAAAGGTGAGCGAATTATTTCACTCACATCCAATTCGTACTCGTGTGGTTTCCGATTTGTTCAAACTTGTGATTTTCGTGGTTGATTAATTGATGCTCACGTTTTGGTTTCTCTGATTACACTGTATTTTGATTTCGTGACTTTCTCTTGTGACATCATTGATATCAGCACTCGAAATCGTCGAGCTTCGCTCTGACTTGTTCCATTTCATATATACTTTGCTTGAGTTCATTGACTGGTACATTTGTTGTCGCTTGATCTCGTGCTGTCGAGCTTCGTTCGAACTTGCTACCACTATTTGGTAACTCCCTGTTTTGTTCGTCTGAGTTTGTTTGAATGTGTCAAGTAGTTATTCTCGGCCACTTGATTAATATTAAGGTTGGGGATTTTGCTGACTTGCTCAATTTCATAGATTTATTTGTTTGTTGGTCACAATTTTAAATATTGAATTTATTTTGTGAATTTGTGTTGACTTCGGTTTTGATTGAAATGGTTGCTATATCATAGTCGACTTCGACTTGTTCACCATATTAGTGTTATCCACGGCTTTGAGTTCTTTGGTTGTAATTGGACTTATTGCCTGATTGATAATCACGGTTTTGATTTGTGTTTTTTTGTAATAACCTTTTCACCACTTCGCTGACTTTTTCTTCTCTGACCTTCTGACTGTTTCTTTGTTCATGGCTTTGATGTTCTTGCACTAGTACCATGACATTGATCTTCACTGACTTGTTGTCCCATGATTTCGACTATACTGTGAATTCTGTTCTTTGTCAAACTACTTGAGAAATTGACTTCGGTCTGCAGTTTTGTTTCTTTGTAGCTCTGTTGCTCTTGACATTGTGATGTTGAACTTGGATAGTGTATCAGTGATGTTTTATCCCTGTTGTATACCTGTAGTTGCATTATTCATGTTGTAACTGTGCACTTGTCAGTGTAGTCTTCATCATGTTCACCTGGTCATTGTTTAGTCACTTGAGTCTGTAGTTGATCCACTTGTGTACTTCGACTCTGACCATTTTCTGTGCTACCATTCATGTGTGTCCAGACCTTGTTCATTCGAATCTTTGTGTACTTTGAACTAGTGCACTTGACCATTTGCCTGTAGTCTTCATATATGTACATTGGTTTGATGTCTTCATGCTATGTATATGTTGACTTAGGTTTCATTTCTTTGTAGTTGAGTTGAGTCATGAAAGGCGTGACTTGACCTCTACAATTTTGGACTACTGTTAGTTTTCACTGTTGTGATGGTTTAACGTACTGTGTGGCGAGGCAGTGCACGCGTGCGTGTACTGCAGCCACATAGAAATTTGATTCGATTGATCATTTTGAGTTTGCTGATTTGTTATTTAACACTGTTTAGGGTTATATCTGCCGTTATCCGATTCTCTTATCAAGGAGTCGGATATACGAGATTTCTGTGACTGTCGTTTATTTGATATTGATTATTATTGCTTCTGTGCATTAATAACTGAGTTTGAATTAGACTAAACCGTGTATTATTTTCTTTTGAATTTAATACTCAAGTCAGACCCGAGTTATTTCAGGTTGTAGATTCCCTGCTTTGAGTTGCTATTGAGCTTTGAAGACTTTTCATATCATCTGAAGTTGTTTTCGTCGTTTTGGAGTAGTCGTGTCTTAGTATAGGTTGATATGTATTCATGTACATTAGTTGATAATGTATTTGTATATATAACTTCCAGAGTCGACAGTGTAGTTGTATCAGATGTATTGTGTCAACTGTATTGTAACTGACATCAGTTATATATATATGAGACTTTTATTATCCGTGTTCCGCATTCTTTTGTATCTGTGTTATTATTATATATATTGTCCTAAACTATTATAAACCATCGTAGTTCATTTTATACTGATATCGGGTATGTCGATGGGAGTAAATAAATAAGAAATGTAAAATGAAAAATATATACCACTCCTATCGAGGTAACCACTACTAGTGTAAGGCCAACTATGGATGGCCGCTCCTATCCAGCCTTATTCTTCGTGATAACAAACAGTATTTTCTTTAATACTCTTTGTTATTGTGAGCATAAAGGTGGGGCGTCACAGTTGGTATCAGAGCTTGGGGTTTATGGACATAATATAAAACATAACTCGGATGGAACATATGTTACAACTATTGGTCGATGTTTTATTTGTGCTTTGAGTCAAAACTAAAGTTTTGAAATTTGGATGAAATTTTTAAATATCTTTATTTAAAAATAAAAGTGAAACTGTGTTTTGTTGATTTGATTGATTTGGGTACTGTTTATCAGAGTGCGTGTAACATCCCGTATATTTGGACCATTTAAATTGACAATAATCCACATTTGTCAACTTAAATAATACAAAACACAGAACATTATGGGATTATAAGTACATAAATGTAAATGAGAATCAATACAACATCACAGACTCAGAACAGTCACAGAATAATGCAGCGGAAAATACATCGTCATAATAGTAGTCCATGAAGCTACTACAGAGAATACAACAATGTCTCAACATAAAGCGACTGAAAAGAGATACAAGATGTCCAATACATAAGTACATCAAATACTGGAAATAAAATGATAAAGATAAAAGCTAAGCCTTCAGCATCTTCGACCAACCTTGACCAGCACGGAATAGCTTCAGACTGACCCGAGCATATGAAAAAGAAACACTCGAGTCAGGACTCAAAATCTTATACAGGATAATCAAATGCATATAATACAGTCCATAACTCAAAGGTGAATATAAACATCATTAAGGGATCGATAAACTACCTACAGAATACGCTAAATAGATAATGTCTAATCCATAAAGTAAAATATCAAAGTAGGGTTAAGCAGGGCCCATACACCTCTTAACCTGTTTATTCCCAAAAGCATATACAAGACCGTAGTTTCCCCAAAACCGGAAGTCACCAGAGGGCAATCCATATACTAAAGGTACAAATCAAAATCGTAGTTGTCGCGAATAGGATAATCAGTATGACAAGGTACATGAGGCGATACCAACTAGGATACTAGTAGTTGCGTGATCCGGACTGATGTTGGGCATAGCAGCTACTATCCCAACACCGCGAACAACACTCCCAAATCAAGGGGTGCACCCAAATCGAATCACAAAAGTAATAGATAAGGTATCGAAGAAGTGTGTCCGCTAGAGGTAGCGAACCTCAATGGCCCGGCGCGGCTCCTGTTTTAGTCATGTCAGGGGTCATCCAAAATCGTTCTCTTTCTTCAGTCAACGCGTTCATCAAAACCATCCACTTCATTCTGGATCAACACTTCGCGTATATTAGTTATTAAAGTGGTTTTCGGTATCGACAGAGAGTATGTCCATAATCCGATCCCGGACTCTTTAATAACTACGTATTAATTACCCAACAGTCAACTTTTTATTAAAGTTAAAACAAATCAAATCCAAAGGTCAAGTTGCAAATTTGACTTCCAAATTTGATATTTCACAATTCGATTCGTTTCAATTACTAAAATCATATTTCGAAAGGAAATTCTAGTTCAAGCCCTTTAGTTATCAAAATTTTAAGTATTCACGTTAAATCAACATTTCACTTATTAAATCAAATTCAAATTCATGGATTACATGAAATAGTCAATCTTAGTTCAACTCATTAAATCAAGTTTTATTCTTTAAATCCGTATTTACATTCCTAGGTTCATTACTATATCAATTTCATTTACTACATTCACTTTGTCAAAACTTCGTTTATTCATTTATCAAAACTCGAAATTTAATCACTTTATCTTCTAACCTATTTACTTCTTAAATCTCATTTCGATTAACTTTGTCAAAACACTTTGTTTAACTAAATAAATTCACAAATCCGTTTCAATTCATTACATTAATTCGTTCTCATTTATTTCAATTAAATTCATTTCTTTATTCCAACAAATCTAATTTATTTAATTCGATAAAATCCATTTTATTTATTTCAAACAAGCTCATTTATTTCATTCAATAAAATCATTTTATTTATTTCAAAACAAATTCATTTATTTCATTCAATAAAATCATTTTATTTATTTCAAAACAAATTCATTTATTCAATTTAATAAAATCATTTTATTTATTTTAAAACAAATTCATTTATATTTACGTTACCAAATTACCATACAGTTTTCTAAGTTCATTCCATGATTCCAAATAAGTCTCAATTTCAAAACGTTCTTTGTTGACCGTTCGGTTTCTTATTTTAATCATCTATCCTAGGCCAATTCATTCAATTGGGTATTTATCATTTCAACCCGATTCTATTTAAATTCAAAAATCAAACATACAAAGGGAACTTGCAGTGTGATAGCTGGGATGGTGTCAAAGTAAATAAACAAGCAATAGCATCCATTTGCAACAATTCAACAATTTCAAATAATCCCGAAATAATCGTATTAATTCGCGTTTGTTATTTACGCCAATTAATATAATTATTTCTAGAATCCACACTATCATTTCATGTAGATTAAAGATTATAACATTTCGGTTTCACTTGGTCGTTCAATTTCAATTACAACGGTTAATTCAATACGTTCAATAGCTCAAAGTGACATTTATCAAATTCTACGTGTCAAACAATTTAAAGGGTCAATTTAATTAATCAATATTCATCATATAAAGGGGTCAAGTTCAACATATGTCATTTATAATTTATTGTCTATTCTATATCAAATTCAGTTTCAAATTTATTATCAATTACAATAACAACACATTTAATATCACATGGCAATTTGGCGTCATAGCTATTTAACATACTAACTTCAATTCAATTTTTAACATTCAATCCATTTAACATCCAAATCAACATTCATAACATCCAACATCTAATTATCATAGTATAATAGATCTTTGAGTCGTGAATAGAAAATATTCACCTTGCGTGGTTAGAGATTTGACGACGAAGCACGAAGACGAATAGATAAGAGACACTAACAAGCTCGATGCAAAATGAACGCAACTGTAATCAAACAGAAAATTTAATTAACAATTGATTCAATATAATATATATAGATTGTATATATATAATCATACCAACGATGAAGCAAGATAGATCCGACAAGCTGAAGGTAACTTAGGACTCCGAAGCAGTAGCTGGAAATAAAACATAGCAGCAAACGTGAGCAACTAGAATGCTAAGAATCTCATTGCTATGTAATATACAGTTTCCCATATAAACTCATATATGAACAAAAGGCAAAATCAGTTATGGCCAAGTCGAAGTGGATGGAAGTGGTGGTGCTGGTTGGCGGCGGAGGCTGTCAGAGGAGTAGGCGAACTGGTGGTGGACTGGCGGGTGTAGGCTGTCGGTATGTGGACTGGGCTGGCGGGTTTGGAGGTTGCTGGTTGGACTGGTGGACGGCAGTGGGGCTGGCGGAGGGCTGGTGGTGGCAGAGACCGGGCTGGGTGGTTGCATGGGTTGCTGGCGGGTCCGGGTAGTCAGTGGATGGCAGGTGACGGAACTGGGCAGGAACGGAGGAAGGCGGGTGGGGTCTGGGCGGAACTGGGCAGGGTAGGGGAGGCGGGGTGGGGTCTGGGCGGAACTGGGCAGGGTAGGGGGAGGCGGGGTGGGGTCTGGGCGGAACTGGGCAGGGTAGGGGGAGGCGGGGTGGGGTCTGGGCGGAACTGGGCAGGGTAGGGGGAGGCGGGGTGGGGTCTGGGCGGAACTGGGCAAGGTAGGGGAAGGCGGGGTGGGGTCTGGGCGGAACTGGGCAAGGTAAGGGGAGGCGGGGTGGGGTCTGGGCTGGACTTGGCTGGGACGAGGGCGTGCAGGAGGGTGGTGGCACGGAGGGCGGAGACTGGTGGTGGAGGATTGGGCTGTTGGGAGGTGGTAGGTTTGCAGTGGGTTTCTTTGCAAAGGAAATAAATAGAAATAAAAAAAAAGAACACATAATAAAAGAGGAAGAAGGAGGTATGAACGAACCAGAGGAATGAAATGCTAAACAGTGAATTATGAATTGAAGCCTGGTTTATACGCAATAGTACAGAATTGAAAAAGTCTTTAATTGATTGTATTGGTACACTAAAAGACTGTTGGAGTTTCAAGGAGTAATTACTGATAAGGAGATGCCTCGAATTCCACTCCCTAGTGAAGCCTAATAGACACAGGTTTAATAGTGTAACGGACAGGTTTCAAACCGTTAACAATTTGTAACCTTTAACTCCGAACTCCGAATGATGCAAACGAATATACCATTTTGATCAGCGCGACGAGGCGAATGCAATGGTATAAAGATATCAGTGGTACAATTTAATTATAAAATTCGAAATTTTTCATTGTGAAAAATGCAGCAAAATCACTGAAGATTAAGATCGACGGAGCTGAAGATGTCCGAAATTTAAAAAACGAAAAATGACATCTTTGTCAGAAGATGGTTTAGAATATTTCCATTTAAAAATATTCAAGTTCGGCAGATAAAATTTTCGCATTAAAATTGAACTGATATGTAATTAAACGCGAACAAATCTTACTTCAGTATTTCTCAACGAAATTTGGCGTACGCCTATGTTTATCAAGACGTATTCCAAATGTGAAGTTTGGATAGCAACGGAAATTGTTTGTGAAAATTTGAATTTCCACATCAAATAACGATTTTAAAAAAAATTAAACTGGGTCTGAATTTCAGGGTCGTTACATTCTCCCCCACTCAAAACTTTTCGTCCTCGAAAAGGAACGAGATACTGAGTAGAAGAATAGATAGAAAACATATGATGGATATAGAATAGGTTATCAATAAAGATAGATTGAAAATAGAATTTACCTCCAACAAACAATTCTGGATTAGAATCCCGGATACTCTCCTCTGTTTCCCAAGTGCAGTCTCGGTCATCGGGACTCCACTGGACTTTAACTAGGTTAACGGACTTTCTTTTGAGCTGCCTAGTACTTCTATCGACTATACGAAGTGGTCTCCTTTCGATAGTCAAATCTGGCTGAATATTCACCTCTTCTAACTGAGCAGTAGGAATAGCCATAGATGGATCGTGCATGACTTTCCGAAGATGTGAAATATGGAAAACGTTATGCATGCCCCCAAATTTCTCTGGTAAGGCAACTCTATAAGCAAGTGTACCAATCCTCTCGGTGATAGGGAATGGTCCAACAAATCTAGGAGCAAGCTTCCCTCTACGACCAAATCGAATAACATTCTTCAAAGGTGATACTTTCAGAAATACCACATCCCCAACCTGGAATTCCAAATCTCTTCTACGCCTATCTGCATAGCTCTTCTGTCTATCCTGTGCGGTCTTCATTTTCCTTCTGATTTCATTAACCTTCTCGGATGCTTCCATAATCATATCCGGGCCAAGAATTAATCGATCACCAGGTTCGATCCAACAAGCTGGCGATTTGCATGGCCGTCCATATAAAGCTTCGAACGGTGCCATATCGATACTTGCCTGAATATAAAGGTGGTCAAATTTCAATTCAGATTTACTTATTCAAATTGAAATTTTTGGTTTACCTGATAACTGTTATTATAAGTGAATTCAACCAAATGGAGATGGTCTTCCCAAGATCCACCAAAATCAATGATGCAAGCTCGGAGCAGATCTTCCAATACCTGATTTACCCTTTCAGTTTGGCCATCCGTTTGAGGATGATAAGCTGTGCTCAGATTCAGTTTAGTGCCCAAGACGTCTTGAAAAGCCTTCCAAAATTTACTAGTGAATATAGGGTCTCGGTCGCATACAATACTAGATGGAACCCCATGAAGTCTAACAATCTCTCTCATATATGTCTCTGCCAAACTCGAAGCAGTACGAGTGGTCTTAACAGGAATAAAGTGAGCAGATTTTGTCAATCTATCAACAATCACCCATATACTCTCATTACCTTTTCTGGTCCTTGGTAATCCATCAATGAAGTCCATAGAAATCTGATCCCATTTCCAACAAGGGATTTCCAGCGGTTGAAGTAAACCGGCAGTCTTCTGGTGATCGGCCTTGACTTGTTGGCAAGTGGTGCATCTACTGAAATATATAGAAATATCTCTCTTCATCCCACTCCACCAATATAAACGCTTCATATTACGATACATTTTAGTGACACCAGGATGAAGTGAAAGTGATGACTGATGATTCTCCCTAAGTACTTCTTGCCTCAGTCCATCGACATTAGGAACACAAATACGGTTGTCGATCTTTAGAATTCCATTACTATCAATCTGTGCTCCAATTTTTTTATCGGTATTTCCAACTCTACCAAGGACTAACTCCTTCATACGATAGAGCAAAGTGTCCTCATATTGTTTAGCTTTAATGCGATCCATAAGAGATGGAGAGATGACAAGCTGAAATAACATGCCTTCAACAACATTACAGCAAGACAATGCTTTGCTACGGCTTAATGCATCGGCTACAACATTTGCTTTCCCAGGAGTATAAGTGATATCAAGATCATATGCAGCTAAAAATTCGAGCCATCGGACTTGCCTCTGATTCAAATCCTTCTGAGAAAAGATATATCTCAAGGACTTATGATCAGTGAATAATTCGAATTTTGTTCCCAAAAGATGATGCCTCCATAGTTTCAGAGCAAATACGACGGCAAGAAGCTCTAGGTCATGTGTGGCATAGTTTAATTCATGAGTCTTTAACTGACGGCCAGCATAAGCAATAACCTTTCCATTTTGCATAAGAACAGCGCCTAATCCTTCTCGGCAAGCATCTGTATAGACATTTAATCCTTCACTTCCATCGATTACCGCAAGCACAGGGGCTGAAGTTAGCTTACGCTTCAACTCATTGAAAGCTGATTCGCACTTCTCACTCCAAATAAACTTAACATCCTTCCGAGTTAAAGCAGTAAGTGGGGCAGAAATCTGGGCAAAGTGCTCAATAAATCTGCGATAATATCCGGCTAAACCCAAGAAACTACGAATATCTGTAGGAGTTTTAGGAGTCTCCCAATCCTGTAGAAAAATTTCAAATTAGAAAGTGATAAGAGGAATTGAATAGCGAATAGGGTGGAACTTACATTGATTACGGCGATCTTAGCTGGATCGACCGAAATTCCATTTTCAGAAACTATGTGGCCCAGGAATCTCACTTCATCTCGCCAGAAGTGGCATTTAGAGAATTTGGCCTTAAGTTGATGATTTCGGAGAGTTTCCAGAACATAAGCAAGGTGTGTCTCATGCTCCTTCTTGTCTTTGGAGAAGACGAGAATATCATCAATGAAAACAAGAAAAAACTTGTTAAGCACATCACGGAAAACTCGATTCATCAAGTCAACGAAATAAGCAGGTGCGTTGGTCAAACCGAATGGCATAACCAACCATTCATAGAATCCATTCTCAGTACGGAAAGCTGTCTTATGGATACTATCTTCAGCAACTCTGAGTTGGTGGAATCCAGTGGCTAGATCAAGCTGTGAGAAAATTTTAGCTCCATGGAGCTGATCAAATAAATCGTTGATGCGAGGCATCGGATAACGATTCTTGAGAGTGCGTTTGTTCATTTCCCGGTAATCAACACACATGCGAAGAGACCCATCTGATTTTGTGACAAATACAACTGCGGCGCCCCATTCAGAGCAACTTCTTCTAATCAAACCTTTAGCAAATAGATCATCAATTTGGGTTTTTAGTTCAGCTTTTTCTTTAGGAGCCATCCTTCGGTGTGGGAGAACTACGGGAGTAGCTCCAGGAATAAGATCAATACGGAAATCGATTTCCCGTTTGGGCGGTAGAGAGTTAACCTCTCCAAATACATCGGGAAATTTCTAAACAATAGGTGTAGTACTAAGATCATCCGGATGAGCATCAAGAGAGAATATGAAGCTTCCGGCATATTTCTGAGGTGATTTGCATTCAATGACAAGCGGTAGGCCCTTGTCATTGACTAGAGAAACAGAACGAGCTTTGCAAGAAATAACAGCATCAAATTTCCTTAGACAATCAGCACCTAACAAGATGTCAAATGCTGCGAAGCCAAGCACATAAAAATCCCAAGTGAATCGATATCTTCCATATAAGAGCACGACCTCTTTACAAATTCTACTGAGGTTGGCAAGTCCTCCAATAGGGTTGGAAACGCATAGAGAAGTAGTAGCAAGAGTAGGTTCTAATTTGAGCTTATTACAGAGATCAATAGATATGAAGCTATGAGAAGCACCAGTATCGAATAATACCCTAATAGGTAAATCATGTAAAGAAAAAGTACTTCGTAAGGTACCTTGGTCATCCTGAGCAGGTGGTGGAGGTGGTGTAGGAGTGGTGATAGCAAATACTCCAGATGGTGTGCCACGCTTATACATTGGGCATTCTTTCTTGAAATGACCCGGCTGGAGGCAGACATAGCATAAATCTTTCCTAGTCGAAGAAGGTGGTGGGATAGCAGCTCCGGTAGATGGACAACTATTAGCATAATGGCCCTTCTTATCGCACTTGAAGCAGGTGATATTAGCAAGATCGATAGGGCTTTTCTGAGCATATCCCAATCCTGTAGTCTTCTGCCAAGCTTTCTTTTGTTGATCAAAGTTCATCTTCCTCTTCCCGGGCTGGCTAGAAGAGGGCTGAGTAGGGGCAGCCTTGGCAGTGGATCCCTTAGGCTTCGCCTCATATCTAAGAGCAAAATCAATAAGCTCTGTGAAAATGGAGCGAATGTGTCCGGTAAGCAAGTCATAATATTCTGGTCTAGCTCCCAAAATGAATTTCTCGTTCTTCAAAAGTGGTGTATCAATCAAACCCGGTCCAAACTTGGAGAGTTCATTAAATTTCCTCTCGTACTCAGAAATAGTCATACTGCCTTGCTTAAGATCCATGAAAGCTCTATAAAGTTGGGTTTTCCCAGCAGCTGGCATCCATTGTGCCGAGAAGGTATCCCTAATCAAAGATAGACAAGATGAATAACATTTCAAAGATAGAAGGAAGAATTTAAACCACTAGAATCCAAACTATTCATACCTAAACTGGGCCCAAGTGATGGTGTCCTCCTCGATACGAGAAGTAACGGATTCCAACCAATCTTGTGCGGCATCCTGGAGTTGCCAAGCAGCAAGCTGACGCTTCTGAGCATCAGTAATTTCCAATCCAGAAAATATCTTCTCCAAACTCTTAAGCCATTGCTGAGCCTCTATAATGTTCTCGGATCCAGAAAACTTAGTACCTCCCAGTTGCGAATACTCCTTGCTAAGAGTAGTGAATTTGACAGGAGCTGGAGCGGCAGGTGCAGCCTGGGCAGGACCATTGCCTCTTCCACCACTAACATTTCTTCTGGTACTCATCCTGAAATACCAAAAGAGATTTAGAACCAAAGATAAGATAATAGAATGCTAAGAAAACTAATCAACGAATCAAAGGAGCTTGAATTTTTGAAAGGATTTGGATATTGAATCGATTCTCCTCATTCTAGAGTATTGCTACTCTATCTCTAATGAGTTTCTTTATAATCCCGAACTAAGGTTTTGGGAAAACCTTGCTCTGATACCAACTGTAACATCCCGTATATTTGGACCATTTAAATTGACAATAATCCACATTTGTCAACTTAAATAATACAAAACACAGAACATTATGGGATTATAAGTACATAAATGTAAATGAGAATCAATACAACATCACAGACTCAGAACAGTCACAGAATAATGCAGCGGAAAATACATCGTCATAATAGTAGTCCATGAAGCTACTACAGAGAATACAACAATGTCTCAACATAAAGCGACTGAAAAGAGATACAAGATGTCCAATACATAAGTACATCAAATACTGGAAATAAAATGATAAAGATAAAAGCTAAGCCTTCAGCATCTTCGACCAACCTTGACCAGCACGGAATAGCTTCAGACTGACCCGAGCATATGAAAAAGAAACACTCGAGTCAGGACTCAAAATCTTATACAGGATAATCAAATGCATATAATACAGTCCATAACTCAAAGGTGAATATAAACATCATTAAGGGATCGATAAACTACCTACAGAATACGCTAAATAGATAATGTCTAATCCATAAAGTAAAATATCAAAGTAGGGTTAAGCAGGGCCCATACACCTCTTAACCTGTTTATTCCCAAAAGCATATACAAGACCGTAGTTTCCCCAAAACCGGAAGTCACCAGAGGGCAATCCATATACTAAAGGTACAAATCAAAATCGTAGTTGTCGCGAATAGGATAATCAGTATGACAAGGTACATGAGGCGATACCAACTAGGATACTAGTAGTTGCGTGATCCGGACTGATGTTGGGCATAGCAGCTACTATCCCAACACCGCGAACAGCACTCCCAAATCAAGGGGTGCACCCAAATCGAATCACAAAAGTAATAGATAAGGTATCGAAGAAGTGTGTCCGCTAGAGGTAGCGAACCTCAATGGCCCGGCGCGGCTCCTGTTTTAGTCATGTCAGGGGTCATCCAAAATCGTTCTCTTTCTTCAGTCAACGCGTTCATCAAAACCATCCACTTCATTCTGGATCAACACTTCGCGTATATTAGTTATTAAAGTGGTTTTCGGTATCGACAGAGAGTATGTCCATAATCCGATCCTGGACTCTTTAATAACTACGTATTAATTACCCAACAGTCAACTTTTTATTAAAGTTAAAACAAATAAAATCCAAAGGTCAAGTTGCAAATTTGACTTCCAAATTTGATATTTCACAATTCGATTCGTTTCAATTACTAAAATCATATTTCGAAAGGAAATTCTAGTTCAAGCCCTTTAGTTATCAAAATTTTAAGTATTCACGTTAAATCAACATTTCACTTATTAAATCAAATTCAAATTCATGGATTACATGAAATAGTCAATCTTAGTTCAACTCATTAAATCAAGTTTTATTCTTTAAATCCGTATTTACATTCCTAGGTTCATTACTATATCAATTTCATTTACTACATTCACTTTGTCAAAACTTCGTTTATTCATTTATCAAAACTCGAAATTTAATCACTTTATCTTCTAACCTATTTACTTCTTAAATCTCATTTCGATTAACTTTGTCAAAACACTTTGTTTAACTAAATAAATTCACAAATCCGTTTCAATTCATTACATTAATTCGTTCTCATTTATTTCAATTAAATTCATTTCTTTATTCCAACAAATCTAATTTATTTAATTCGATAAAATCCATTTTATTTATTTCAAACAAGCTCATTTATTTCATTCAATAAAATCATTTTATTTATTTCAAAACAAATTCATTTATTTCATTCAATAAAATCATTTTATTTATTTCAAAACAAATTCATTTATTCAATTTAATAAAATCATTTTATTTATTTTAAAACAAATTCATTTATATTTACGTTACCAAATTACCATACAGTTTTCTAAGTTCATTCCATGATTCCAAATAAGTCTCAATTTCAAAACGTTCTTTGTTGACCGTTCGGTTTCTTATTTTAATCATCTATCCTAGGCCAATTCATTCAATTGGGTATTTATCATTTCAACCCGATTCTATTTAAATTCAAAAATCAAACATACAAAGGGAACTTGCAGTGTGATAGCTGGGATGGTGTCAAAGTAAATAAACAAGCAATAGCATCCATTTGCAACAATTCAACAATTTCAAATAATCCCGAAATAATCGTATTAATTCGCGTTTGTTATTTACGCCAATTAATATAATTATTTCTAGAATCCACACTATCATTTCATGTAGATTAAAGATTATAACATTTCGGTTTCACTTGGTCGTTCAATTTCAATTACAACGGTTAATTCAATACGTTCAATAGCTCAAAGTGACATTTATCAAATTCTACGTGTCAAACAATTTAAAGGGTCAATTTAATTAATCAATATTCATCATATAAAGGGGTCAAGTTCAACATATGTCATTTATAATTTATTGTCTATTCTATATCAAATTCAGTTTCAAATTTATTATCAATTACAATAACAACACATTTAATATCACATGGCAATTTGGCGTCATAGCTATTTAACATACTAACTTCAATTCAATTTTTAACATTCAATCCATTTAACATCCAAATCAACATTCATAACATCCAACATCTAATTATCATAGTATAATAGATCTTTGAGTCGTGAATAGAAAATATTCACCTTGCGTGGTTAGAGATTTGACGACGAAGCACGAAGACGAATAGATAAGAGACACTAACAAGCTCGATGCAAAATGAACGCAACTGTAATCAAACAGAAAATTTAATTAACAATTGATTCAATATAATATATATAGATTGTATATATATAATCATACCAACGATGAAGCAAGATAGATCCGACAAGCTGAAGGTAACTTAGGACTCCGAAGCAGTAGCTGGAAATAAAACATAGCAGCAAACGTGAGCAACTAGAATGCTAAGAATCTCATTGCTATGTAATATACAGTTTCCCATATAAACTCATATATGAACAAAAGGCAAAATCAGTTATGGCCAAGTCGAAGTGGATGGAAGTGGTGGTGCTGGTTGGCGGCGGAGGCTGTCAGAGGAGTAGGCGAACTGGTGGTGGACTGGCGGGTGTAGGCTGTCGGTATGTGGACTGGGCTGGCGGGTTTGGAGGTTGCTGGTTGGACTGGTGGACGGCAGTGGGGCTGGCGGAGGGCTGGTGGTGGCAGAGACCGGGCTGGGTGGTTGCATGGGTTGCTGGCGGGTCCGGGTAGTCGGTGGATGGCAGGTGACGGAACTGGGCAGGAACGGAGGAAGGAGGGTGGGGTCTGGGCGGAACTGGGCAGGGTAGGGGAGGCGGGGTGGGGTCTGGGCGGAACTGGGCAGGGTAGGGGGAGGCGGGGTGGGGTCTGGGCGGAACTGGGCAGGGTAGGGGGAGGCGGGGTGGGGTCTGGGCGGAACTGGGCAGGGTAGGGGGAGGCGGGGTGGGGTCTGGGCGGAACTGGGCAAGGTAGGGGAAGGCGGGGTGGGGTCTGGGCAGAACTGGGCAAGGTAAGGGGAGGCGGGGTGGGGTCTGGGCTGGACTTGGCTGGGACGAGGGCGTGCAGGCGGGTGGTGGCACGGAGGGCGGAGACTGGTGGTGGAGGATTGGGCTGTTGGGAGGTGGTAGGTTTGCAGTGGGTTTCTTTGCAAAGGAAATAAATAGAAATAAAAAAAAAGAACACATAATAAAAGAGGAAGAAGGAGGTATGAACGAACCAGAGGAATGAAATGCTAAACAGTGAATTATGAATTGAAGCCTGGTTTATACGCAATAGTACAGAATTGAAAAAGTCTTTAATTGATTGTATTGGTACACTAAAAGACTGTTGGAGTTTCAAGGAGTAATTACTGATCAGGAGATGCCTCGAATTCCACTCCCTAGTGAAGCCTAATAGACACAGGTTTAATAGTGTAACAGACAGGTTTCAAACCGTTAACAATTTGTAACCTTTAACTCCGAACTCCGAATGATGCAAACGAATATACCATTTTGATCAGCGCGACGAGGCGAACGCAATGGTATAAAGATATCAGTGGTACAATTTAATTATAAAATTCGAAAATTTTCATTGTGAAAAATGCAGCAAAATCACTGAAGATTAAGATCGACGGAGCTGAAGATGTCCGAAATTTGAAAAACGAAAAATGACATCTTTGTCAGAAGATGGTTTAGAATATTTCCATTTAAAAATATTCAAGTTCGGCAGATAAAATTTTCGCATTAAAATTGAACTGATATGTAATTAAACGCGAACAAATCTTACTTCAGTATTTCTCAACGAAATTTGGCGTACGCCTATGTTTATCAAGACGTATTCCAAATGTGAAGTTTGGATAGCAACGGAAATTGTTTGTGAAAATTTGAATTTCCACATCAAATAACGATTTTAAAAAAATTTAAACTGAGTCTGAATTTCAGGGTCGTTACAGTGCGCAGCGGAAACAGTGAAACTGTCTTCGCTGAGTACAACTGATAATCTTTTTGATTTAAAAATCGAAATATGAAATTGAAATAAAATTTCATTTGTGTGTACATAGCTGTCTTTATTTTGTTTCCTTGAGAATTTCGAATCCGATTTGAGGATCCGAATTGATTACAGTTATGTGATTTTGTTGAGATTTTTGCTGGTTTCTTTTATGATAATCAATTATTGATTAGATTTTTGCTGTTTTGAATTATCTTCATAGAAGATACATTCGAATGACTTCTTTTTTCATTTTGTAGTATGTGCGAATTTGAGTAGTACGTTACTGCATTTACCTTACGTTGAACCGATGTTTGGTTTGAACGTATTCTGTTGTCGTTATTTTATAACGGGATTTTTACATCGATGCTAAATTTTTGAAGCACGATGTTTTGTGACATTTTTATGAATGGAAATTCACTGGTGTTACATTTTAATGTAAATTATTTTGCTGAGATTTTGATGTTTGAAAATTTCTGTCGCTTTGACTTCAGTAACAGTCAAATTTTTAAAAGTGGATTTTTAAGCGGTTATTCCGCAATGTTAATTTTGAGATTCATTTTACGATGTTTTGAGAAGTGCAATTTCCTTTTCGAAATTGCTACTGATGTTGCTGCTTTAATCACGTGATTGGAAAATCGTTTTAAAATGAAAATTGTTTTATAATTTTTTTTAACAATTTGCGCTTTCAAAATGGTGAGGAAGTGACTTAAACGATTCAGCAAAATCGAGGACTATGACCCCTTTCTTTTACTGATTCTCTTAACTCCGGACTTGTTCAGTTGAGAATGTGAATTGTTATTTGTATAAAATAAATAAAAATTGTTTTCAGGAATTTTACAGTTTGCGCTTTCAAAAGAATGAGGAAGCGATTTAAATGATTCAGCAAAATCAAGGACTATGACCCCTTTCTTTTACTGATTCGCTTAATTCCAGACTTGTCCGTTTGAGAATGTGAAATGTATTTTTACAAAATACACAATTTTGCACTTTCAAGGAAACGATGAAGAGAATCAAACGATTTAGTAAAACACGTGGTATGGTACATATGCTTTGCTATTTCGGTTAATTCCGGACTCGTTAATTGAAATATTTGATGTTTTGATGATTTTGATGCTTTCGTGTGCTTTCGAGCCACTATGAGGACCTTCGGGTCATATGTTGGACCTTCGGGTCATATGATGGACCTTCGGGTCAAATACCAGTACTAGACCTTCGGGTCAATCTGATGGGCGCCAAAAATTATGTTGAGTACTTGGTAGGCTTCGGCCATATGAGATGCACGTGTGGCGAATTAAAAACTCGCCATCTGATGGGATCGATCCAACCTTTTATATTGATTTTCTAGTCTTCTTAATTGATTTCTAGATATTTGTTGTTTCTAATTATCTGCAGGTAATTAGATATCTGATGTTATGAGATTTAATTATCGTATCGGTAATTAAACATTTGTTGATATGAGATTTGATTATCGTTTTTGATAATCGAATATTTGTTGTTTCTGATTATCGCTTGTGATAATTAGATATTTGTTGATTTGATTATCGTTTTTGATAATCAAATATTTGTTGTTTCTGATTATCGCTTGTGATAATTAGATATTTGTTGATTTGATTATCGTTTTAGATAATCGAATATTTGTTGTTTCTGATTATCGCTTGTGATAATTAGATATTTCTTGATTTGATTATCGCTTTTGATAAATAAATATTTGCTGATTTGAGATTTAATTATCGCTTTTGATAAATAAATATTTGCTGATTTGAGATTTAATTATCGTTTTTGATAATTAAATATTTGCTGATTTGAGATTTAATTATCGCTTTTGATAATTAAATATTTGCTGATTTGAGATTTAATTATCGCTTTTGATAATTAAATATTTGTTGATTTGAGATTTAATTATCGCTTTTGATAATTAAATATTTGCTGATTTGAGATTTAATTATCGCTTTTGATAATTAAATATTTGCTGATTTGAGATTTAATTATCGCTTTTGATAATTAAATATTTGTTGATTTGAGATTTAATTATCGCTTTCGATAATTAAACATTTGCTGATTTGAGATTTATTTATCGCTTTCGATAATTAAATATTTGCTGATTTGAGATTTAATTATAGCTTTTGATAATTAAATATTTGCTGATTTGAGATTTAATTATCGCTTTTGATAATTAAATATTTGCTGATTTGAGATTTAATTATCGCTTTTGATAATTAAATATTTGCTGATTTGAGATTTAATTATCGCTTTTGATAATTAAATATTTGCTGATTTGAGATTTAATTATCGCTTTTGATAATTAAATATTTGTTGATTTGAGATTTAATTATCGCTTTTGATAATTAAATATTTGTGATTTGAAATTTGATTATCGCTTTTGATAATCGAATATTTGTTGATTTGAAATTTGATTATCGCTTTTGATAATCGAATATTTGTTGATTTGAAATCTGATTATCGTCTTTGATAATTAGATATTTATTGATTTGAGATTTCATATTATCGTTTTATTAATTAGATATTGGTTGATTGCTGATTTTATTAATATGGGATAATCTAGTCTCTAATTGATTCTAGAGTATGCTGATTTTATTGAATTGCTGTTTTCTATCTATCTCTGCTGATAGTTATTGTTTGTCGATTATGAAGTTCGTGTTTTCTAGTTATTTGTTGAATAACTGGGTATTTGCGATTTTGCGATTTGTGATATTTGTTTTCTAATTATCTTTGTTGATAATTGGATTTCACTGTTTTCTAAATTATCGTATCGATAATTAGATATTGCTGTTTTGTGATTCCGTATTTCAAATTATCTAATTGATAATTGAATATTTCTAATAATTGTGTTTATCCGGTTTTGCTGTTTTCTGATTATCTACTGATAATTAGACTTTGTTGAGGATCTGTGAATTTCTTTTATTGGAATTAAAAGATTTGAGATTTTAGAATTCTCCACCTTTATTTTTCTAGCTTAACCAGTTTATGTTAGAAAAATTTATTGTTAATGACAACTTTAATTATGAAAATTGCGGGGACGCAATTTTTATAAGGAGGGGAGTTTGTAACAACCCGGAGATTTACAACAATTATTTATCGTCAAAAGACGATTAAATCGGTTGTTAATTGCTATTGCCGTTTTAATTGGTTGAATTCTTTTAATAATTTGATAAAGGGTATGCGGGCTTTAAATGAAATTTAGCCCACGTTTCTTTGTGAGGTTGTGATAAATGTTGAAGGGAATAACCGGTGCCCTCTTCGTTTTCTTTTGCAAAACCCGATCCCCTCTCTTTCAATTTTCCAATTGAAACCCTAAAACTAAATAAACAAAAAATGGCGGCCAAGACTTCTTCGTTTGTTCGTTTTTCAAATGAGGGTTTCGATCGACTTAATGTTGCCACGGCTTCAACTTGAATGGCTCGAGCGATTGATGACTTCGTCTCCGTGCATGGCTCTGGGCTGCTTCGATTGTGACAAAGGTGAGTGAATTATTTCACTCACATCCAATTCGTACTCGTGTGGTTTCCGATTTGTTCAAACTTGTGATTTTCGTGGTTGATTAATTGATGCTCACGTTTTGGTTTCTCTGATTACACTGTATTTTGATTTCGTGAGTTTCTCCTGTGACATCATTGATATCAGCACTCGAAATCATCGAGCTTCGCTCTAACTTGTTCCATTTCATATATACTTTGCTTGAGTTCATTGACTGGTACATTTGTTGTCGCTTGATCTCGTGCTGTCGAGCTTCGTTCGAACTTGCTACCACTATTTGGTAACTCCCTGTTTTGTTCGTCTGAGTTTGTTTGAATGTGTCAAGTAGTTATTCTCGGCCACTTGATTAATATTAAGGTTGGGGATTTTGCTGACTTGCTCAATTTCATAGATTTATTTGTTTGTTGGTCACAATTTTAAATATTGAATTTATTTTGTGAATTTGTGTTGACTTCGGTTTTGATTGAAATGGTTGCTATATCATAGTCGACTTCGACTTGTTCACCATATTAGTGTTATCCACGGCTTTGAGTTCTTTGGTTGTAACTGGACTTATTGCCTGATTGATAATCACGGTTTTGATTTGTGTTTTTTTGTAATAACCTTTTCACCACTTCGCTGACTTTTTCTTCTCTGACCTTCTGACTGTTTCTTTGTTCATGGCTTTGATGTTCTTGCACTAGTACCATGACATTGATCTTCACTGACTTGTTGTCCCATGATTTCGACTATACTGTGAATTCTGTTCTTTGTCAAACTACTTGAGAAATTGACTTCGGTCTGCAGTTTTGTTTCTTTGTAGCTCTGTTGCTCTTGACATTGTGATGTTGAACTTGGATAGTGTATCAGTGATGTTTCATCCCTGTTGTATACCTGTAGTTGCATTATTCATGTTGTAACTGTGCACTTGTCAGTGTAGTCTTCATCTTGTTCACCTGGTCATTGTTTAGTCACTTGAGTCTGTAGTTGATCCACTTGTGTACTTCGACTCTGACCATTTTCTGTGCTACCATTCATGTGTGTCCAGACCTTGTTCATTCGAATCTTTGTGTACTTTGAACTAGTGCACTTGACCATTTGCCTGTAGTCTTCATATATGTACATTTGTTTGATGTCTTCATGCTATGTATATGTTGACTTGGGTTTCATTTCTTTGTAGTTGAGTTGAGTCATGAAAGGCGTGACTTGACCTCTACAATTTTGGACTACTGTTAGTTTTCACTGTTGTGATGGTTTCACGTACTGTGTGGCGAGGCAGTGCACGCGTGCGTGTACTGCAGCCACATAGAAATTTGATTCGACTGATCATTTTGAGTTTGCTGATTTGTTATTTAACACTGTTTAGGGTTATATCTGCCGTTATCCGATTCTCTTATCAAGGAGTCGGATATACGAGATTTCTGTGACTGTCGTCTATTTGATATTGATTATTATTGCTTCTGTGCATTAATAACTGAGTTTGAATTAGACTGAACCGTGTATTATTTTCTTTTGAATTTAATACTCAGGTCAGACCCGAGTTATTTCAGGTTGTAGATTCCCTGCTTTGAGTTGCTATTGAGCTTTGAAGACTTTTCATATCATCTGAAGTTGTTTTCGTCGTTTTGGAGTAGTCGTGTCTTAGTATAGGTTGATATGTATTCATGTACATTAGTTGATAATGTATTTGTATATATAACTTCCAGAGTCGACAGTGTAGTTGTATCATATGTATTGTGTCAACTGTATTGTAACTGACATCAGTTATATATATATGAGACTTTTATTATCTGTGTTCCGCATTCTTTTGTATCTGTGTTATTATTATATATATTGTCCTAAACTATTATGAACCATCGTAGTTCGTTTTATACTGATATCGGGTATGTCGATGGGAGTAAATAAATAAGAAATGTAAAATGAAAAATATATACCACTCCTATCGAGGTAACCACTACTAGTGTAAGGCCAACTACGGATGGCCGCTCCTATCCAGCCTTATTCTTCGTGATAACAGATAGTATTTTCTTTAATACTCTTTGTTATTGTGAGCATAAAGGTAGGGCGTCACAGTTGGTATCAGAGCTTGGGGTTTATGGACATAATATAAAACATAACTCGGATGGAACATATGTTACAACTATTGGTCGATGTTTTATTTGTGCTTTGAGTCAAAACTAAAGTTTTGAAATTTGGATGAAATTTTTAAATATCTTTATTTAAAAATAAAATTGAAACTGTGTTTTGTTGATTTGATTGATTTGGGTATTGTTTATCAGAGTGCGCAGCAGAAACAGTGAAACTGTCTTCGCTGAGTACAACTGATAATCCTTTTGATTTAAAAATCGAAATATGAATTTGAAATAAAATTTCATTTGTGTGTACATAGCTGTATTTATTTTGTTTCCTTGAGAATTTCGAATCCGATTTGAGGATCCGAATTGATTACAGTTATGTGATTTTGTTGAGATTTTTGCTGGTTTCTTTTATGCTAATCAATCATTGATTAGATTTTTGCTGTTTTGAATTATCTTCATAGAAGATACATTCGAATGACTTCTTTGTTCATTTTGTAGTATGTGCGAATTTGAGTAGTACGTTACTGCATTTACCTTACGTTGAACCGATGTTTGGTTTGAACGTATTCTGTTGCCGTTATTTTATAACGGGATTTTTACATCGATGCTAAATTTTTGATGGGTGATGTTTTGTGACATTTTTATGAATGGAAATTCACTGGTGTTACATTTTAATGTAAATTATTTTGCTGAGATTTTGATGTTTGAAAATTTCTGTCGCTTTGACTTCCGTAACGGTCAAATTTTTAAAAGTGGATTTTCAAGCGGTTATTCTGCAATGTTAATTTTGAGATTCGTTTTACGATGTTTTAAGAAGTGCAATTTCCTTTTCGAAATTGCTACTGATGTTGCTGCTTTAATCACGTGATTGGAAAATTGTTTTATAAATTTTTTTAACAATTTGCGCTTTCAAAAGGGTGAGGAAGCGACTTAAACGATTCAGCAAAATCGAGGACTATGACCCCTTTCTTTTACTGATTCGCTTAACTCCGGACTTGTTCAGTTGAGAATGTGAATTGTTATTTGTATAAAATAAATAAAATTTGTTTTCAGGAATTTTACAGTTTGCGCTTTCAAAAGAATGAGGAAGCAATTTAAACGATTCAGCAAAATCGAGGACTATGACCCCTTTCTTTTACTGATTCGCTTAATTCTGGACTTGTCCGTTTGAGAATGTGAAATGTATTTTTACAAAATACACAATTTTGCACTTTCAAGGAGACAATGAAGAGAATCAAACGATTTAGTACAACACGTGGTATGGGACATGTGCGTTTGCTATTTCGGTTAATTCCGGACTCGTTAATTGAAATATTTGATGTTTTGATGATTTTGATGCTTTCGTGTGCTTTCGAGCCACTATGAGGACCTTCGGGTCATATGTTGGACCTTCGGGTCATATGATGGACCTTCGGGTCAAATACCAGCACTAGACCTTCGGGTCACTCTGCGGACCTTCGGGTCAATCTGATGGGTTTAAATTAGATTAGATTAAATTTAATTGCATAGTATTTTGGCTTGGGATTAATGGGTTTAAGGCCCATTATTCAGGCTGCAAAATTTCGGTTTTGGGAAGGTCTAGGGGTAGCTAAAACATAGGGAATTGGCTTGGAGATAACGGGTTGAAATAAAGTGAGAATGGGTAAAAAGGTTTTCCTTGCTTCTCTCTAATACAACCCTATATATATGTATGTATGTATGTATGTATGTATGTATGTATGTATGTATGTATGTATGTATGTATCTCTGAAAATAATTACTAACCTTTTTGGCCGCCATTACCTTCTACATCGCTGGTTAAAACATAGCTCTCAATCCACTCAAAAATTCTCAAATATATTTAAAATTAAAATAATACTATTCGATAGTTAGAGGTCGATGATTCCAGACTTGCAATCTGACGAATCAAGAACAGTAAAAGGAAGGGAAGTCATTGCTTTAACGTGAATTCAAAGGCATCATTAAATTGGAAATTTTAATTCATATTACAATAATTAAATTATATTCTATGATCCTATAATGAGAAATTTCATATCTGTTTAAATATATTGCTACTATATGTTTAGTTAGGTGAGATTTTGTAAGTAGACGTGGTTGTCACAAATCAGTTTGGTTATGTGCGTAATTTATTTATTATACTATTTGATTTATGTATAGACAAATTTTGTTTACTATACAAAATCAATTTTTGTCATTAATAATTGTTTTATATATATTTATTAATAAATTCACACACACAGATATATATATATATATATATATTAGTGTATATTTTCTCTCTCAAAATAGCATATATGCATATATAAGATATATATATATATATATATATATATATATATATGATTTAAAAAATTTAGTGCACTTATTTATGTATAATATGAATTTAAAAATTCGAAAATTAATTATCATACATATATTCATATTTTTAAATTTACATTTATTGAATTTTTGAATTGTTTATTATATATAAAATAATTATTACTTTAAAAATTAAATTTTATTATTTTTTAAAAATATTATATCATTTTGGAAACATTTAGAAAAAATTTAGGAATTTTTCAATAAAGTTTATTATTTTTAATAATTAATATTATTTCGAAAAAACTATTTATGATTTATTAAAAATAATAATTTAATTGTAAAATTCTTCAAAAATTTTTGTAACCTTTCACTCAAGATCCTAGAATTTATGAAATTTTGAAAATTTGAATTTTTAAAAATATATTATTTTATATTAAATAATTATTTCCGAAATCAATGTATTTGTTTTTGAAAATAATATTTCAACTTTGAAAAATCTCCAGATTTTTCATAAGCTCTGTTTTATGATCCTAGATTTTCAAAAATTGTAAAAATTGAATTTTCGTCAATAGATTATTTTATGTTAATTATTTATGGATGAAAACTTTATTTTATTCATAATATATACAAATTAAAATACTAAAATTATTATGGTTGCAAAACTAAGTTAATTTTGATTTATAAATAATTTTTAATAATTATCCTCTCTCTTTCTATATATATATATATATTTATCTATATATAAATGTTTTATGTTCATATATTATATATAATATATTTATACATACATGTGTGTGTATTTTGTAACACATATACATGCACATATTTGGACAACATACATGACATACAAAATGAGCTAGTATGTCTATTGCGATGTAAATCCCAACATCTACATATGGGCATATTATACCTTTCACGGATTATTATCTAACACATGCACTCACACATACATGTATATGATACATTTATGTATAAACTAAATCAAATAAAATTAATTTCATATCTTAATATATTTGAATTTAAATAAAATAAATGATTTTATTTAAATGAAATTTAGAAATGTTCTAATTCAGTTAGACTTCATAGGCCCAATAAAAGATCCAATAGGGTAATTTTTTTGAAATTCACCCATAACTTCCACTGCGGGCTAGTCCAGTTCCAACAATATGGTGATTTGGCAAATTCATATTCCAACCTACGGTAATACTTTGCCTAAATTGCTAGAAAGAATCCAGGTAGTGTTGGACACGTAACAACCGATGAGTATGTAGTTTTCGATCATACTTTCTGGAATTTGGGCCTTGTATCGAAGGATTTGTACATTGTTGACCTTTGCTTTACATTGATGACACGTATCTATATGACAAATACAAAGGTACCTTACTTGTTGCAACCGTAGTGGATGCAAATGATCGACTTTATCCTTTGGCTTATGCTATTGTTGAGTCAGAATCATGTGATAGTTTGGCTTGGTTTTTTGCTTGCCTGTGAAGGTTCATTCATAGTGTTAACAATCATCGTATTACTTTCATTTCTGATAGAATGAAAGGAATACCGACAGTATTGGAGAGCAAATGGGGATTACCACATAAGCATAGGTTCTGTGTCAAAATTTGAAAGAAAATTTTCATGCGGCAGGCTTTAGAGACAAATAATTGACGGGTTTATTTTATGCTGCTGTATGTACTTCGGAAGAGATTGAGTATCTATAGATTTAAGAGGAAATCAAGACCATCAACATTAGAATGCTCAATTGGATAAAAAGAAGTTTGATAGGGAAGAAGGACAACTAGGCTTTGTGTAAAATGATGGTGGCCTTTTCATGTTATGACGACTAATGCATTAGAAAGCTTTAATGGTGTACTTAAAGATGCATAATCTTTGTCTATTAGAGCTCTGCTTGATTGTACTTTCTTTTTATCGGTGGATTACTTTTGTCAAAGAAGAGAGTTTGGTAAGAATTCTACATCTCGATTAACTCTAGTGCACGGTAAATGCTGTTTGCCTGCTAAAACAAATAATTAAAATATATATAAATTAACTATGCTAAGTTAACCAACAATTATACATACCACATTCTCCTCCAGAGAAACTCTAGGAGTGTATGGGTCCATCGAAATAGGAGCTTCTTTGGTACGAAGAACATAGCAGCACGTGATGTTCCAGTACCAAGTATAATATTCTTCAAACATTAACGTGAGGTCCCATTCTTGTTGCATATGCATATGACGATGATTCCATGTCTCAATCGCCATATCATACTCCCTAGATGTAATATCAATCCTGTAATGCGAAGCTTGTTCGGGCAAATGCTACGGCATACCAAATGTCACATCACTCTATTAGGAAGATGATGCACTACATCACTCAAATAAATGAGTGGAACCTATGTCATCCATAATTGAATAGAAGCGGTGTATAAGTTTGGAAGCTCTCTAAGCACATATGCATATGTGGTCCATGTCACCGAATCATAATCAAGTACATCCAACTCGTTGCGGTAAAACATAATATTGTGCCTCGGAGATTTTACCATGCTCTTCAGTCCTACCCACCTAAGAGAGGATAATACTTTGAATTATTCGATCGAAACATGTGTATTAATTCAACTAATGTGATAAATATACCTAGAACTATACGGCTTAGATAATCGACCGCTATCTTTATCGATGTTCTCCCCATCGGAAGGTATGTCTAACATCATAACTGGGAACATGAATGCACATAGAATTGCACTAGATAAGATCATACAAAATAAATACATATGGAGGGTAATAATGCTAATACCTGTACTATACTCAAACTACCACCAATGGATGTGTTCACTAGTAAAGTAAGCCTCGTCAGCTCCGTGTATGTATAGGCTAGGACCGCACTACCCCAAGAATACTGGCAGCAAACATCAAAGTCCTCTAAAATTGGAAGCCATCTGAGCCAGATACGGGTCTTCGAATGATCGCAAAACAGGCATGAAGTGATGATATACAATACAATGGCTCAGGCACGCTACTCAATCTGAATCTCTGAGGTGTCTGCTGGAATGTCATCGGCAAGTTCCTCCCTGAACCATGTAGTAAATATCATCTCGTTACTCCACCACTGTTCAGTATGAGGAGATATACCTAAGAGCCCCTCACACAACTCCATGTAATCTACAGCCTTTGGGTTACTTAATGGAGCACCATTTATGGGTAAACCAAGCAAAACAACAATATCACCCAACATGATGGTCATCTCCCTAACTCACTAGTGAAATATAGAAGTCTCTGACCTCCATCTATCCACCAAAGCAATGATCAGATGATGATCCAATTTGGTGTACCCCAATCCAAAGACAAGTGGAAGCTGGCTCAAACTATCAGCTTTAGCACGGCGGGATGAGATGAAGTCACTTTCTTCAACTTAGGCGAATAATCAATAGTCCCATTTGAAGTATTGCACTGGCAGAAAACAACAAAATATAACTCCTACGTATAATCAATGTATATTTCTATTCCATAAGAAAGTGTATTACCTACATCCAAGCATCGTTTCCTGTTCGATGGCGTTCTTGCAAGTACAATATGCTACCGTCTATCAGCCCCTGTTGCATCTCGGAGTAATCTACACATAATTCAAATATTTGCCAATCACAAATTCTATTTCAACTATAAAACTAACAATGTTTAACATCTACTTAAACAGGATAAAAGCAATGAATTTTTGCATTCTAGGATCACATAAGTAGTTATACAAATACAAAACATTAAATTTATCAAATTTAACAAAACCCTAATTTGTAAAAAAAAGTTGGAGATTGATTGTAGAATCGATACCTGTAGGAGCTTCCTGTGATGAAGAGCAATCCATGATTCGAATTGGCAAAGAAATCTGCGAAAAAAAATTGATTTTTGGTATAATCGAAAATGGGTTTTTGGTATAATGAAAGATGGGTTTTTGGTTTTGAATGTTTTTCCCAAATTGATAAAGTGAGGAGAAAAGGGAGCTAGGTTCTATTTTGAACCTAAACATGTTTAGGGGACTTTTGAAAAGCTGCTCACTGACGACTTTTCAAAAGTCATCCAAACATATTTACCTATATACGTAGTGGGAAACTTTTGAAAAGTCGCCCGCAACGTAACCAAATTTAAAAATATATATACTAGCGCCATTTGAAATGACACCGGTGTGTTTTGGCCAGCTCAGTTTGATATTAGATTTAAAACAGGGCTATATGCATAATATGTTTCAAAAATAGAGCTAAATGGAAAAATAATCTAATTAAATAACAATGCTAATGCCAACCGTTCTTCTGTTACCATTAGATTTCAGTACAAAAAAATAAAATTAAAAAGGTGGAAATATATAATATGAATAATCTGTACAATAAAGGATATAGTTGAGTTATGAATATTAAATACACCACTTAATCGAAGTAACTTAATTACTTGAAAGGTTCTTTTGAGCAAGTACTAGGCCAACAACTTAAACCCTGCAGGTTAAAAAAAGACAGGCATATCATATAAATGTTTCGTGCATCTATAGATGAGTAATGCTACAATATGATGTAACGGTATGCTATATGCTACACTGAAAAGATTGAAAATTAAACCAAATTTTATTGAAAGATCATTATGTTTAATGGTTTTATCGTGAATAGTCATGTCCAAAATGAAGATTCGCTTTTATTAGAAACTAGCTAATTTAATGAAAAAGGCATGTCAATTAGAACATAATTATGTTTAAGTAAGAAGTCATTTCAATTAATAGAAAGTGTTTGAGTTATTTCCATTAATAGAAGTGTTTCTAAATAGAAGTTCATGTCTGTTTGTAATGGCTTTGAAGTATTATACATATGTGATCATTTGCTTTATTGTTGTAAGGAAGTTGAGTTAAAGTAAGAAAAAGATAAATTCCTCCACTTTTCTTTTCCATGTCATGTTTTAAAAAACTATACATTGTCCTCTTTCCAATTAAGTGATATCATAGCCATCTGTGTATGAGATCCAGCCTTGAAGAAATATGTCGAAGAAAACACCATTTCAAGTTCCATCACTCACCAAGGATAATTATGATACTTGATGCATACTGATAAATGCTTTGCTTGGAGCGTATTAAGTATGTGAACTTAAAGAGAAAAGTGTTGAAGGAGATGATGCAGTCACTAAAAAGAAAGAAAAAAAATGCTCACACTCATCCATCAAAGTTTGGATGGTAAGATGTTTGAGAATGTTGGTTATGTGACCACCTCCAAGTAAGCATGAGAAATTTTTAAATCGCATTTTAAAGGAGTTAACAAAGTAAAATAGTGTGTCTCCAAACATTAAGAGGCGAGTTTGATTCTATACTTAGAAGGATTTCAAGTCTGTTTCAAATTTATATTTTAAGAGTTTTGGCTATTAGTAATCAAATGAAGAGATGTGGAGAGGATATAAAAGATGATCGAATTGTTGATTTTTTTGAGATCTTTGGATCCAAAATTCAATTATGTCATTGTTGTCATTGAAGAGTCCAAGGATGTAGATGCCATACCATAGATGAACTTGCCGGATCACTACAAACTCATGAGGAAAGATTGAAGAAACCAATCCAAGAACCGATAAAATATGCTTCAAAGTATAGTTATCTTTGGAAGAGAATGAGACAAATCATAACACATCAAAAGGAGCCTAAAGAAGTGGAGGAGGTCATGTTCAAAGCCAAAGTCGAGTCATGATCAGGGAAGAGTAGGACGATGTAACAGACACTCATTGAATAATACTAGACACTCATTCAATAATAATGAAACAAGTCACAACTTCAATCAACAGAGAGGTTGTGGACGAGGTAAAAAATAAAGCCATCGACCAAGCCAATCATGATATAATAAATCAAATATTTAAAGTTATAATTATCGCAAATTTGGTCATTTTTCAAGGGAATGTAGTAATACGGAGGAGAAAAGTAATTTGATAGAGATCAACAACAATAAAGAAGACGAAGTTACTGCTTTACTTCTCGCATGTAGAAGTAATCAAGAGGAGGAGAATAATCAACAGTATCTTGATTCTAGCGCAAGCAGTCATATTTATGGAAAGAGAAAGCTATTTGTGGAACTTGATGAATCGATTGGTGGTGATATTACATTTGGCGACTCTTCAAAAAAGATAAAGTGAAAGGTAAAGGTACGAACTTAGTTCGATTGAAAGATGGAAGTCACCAATTCATTTCTAATGTCTTTCATGTATCGAACATGAAATGTAACATCTTGAGTTTCGAACAATTTCTGTAGAAAAATTATGAGGTGCACTTGGAAAAAAAAAGTTTGACCATAAAAGGTGAAAATGGACGATTGCTTGTGGAGATACCTATGACGAAGAGCATAATGTTTTTGATGGATATCCAATGTGACATTCCAATGTACTTGGAGCTTTATTTTAAAGGTTCATCTTGGTTATGGCATATGAAGCTTGGACACTTGAATTTTCAGGGTTTTAAAGTGATGAATGAGAAAAGAATGGTAAAAAAGATCATCTTCCATTGACCATTCATATTAACTATGTGAAAGATATTTTCTAGGAAAACAAGCTCGAAAGAATTTTCCAAAAGTGTTTTCAATGAGAGCTCGACATCCGTTAGAGTTGATCCTTCGGATATGTGAACTAATCAAATCGTCATTGCTTAGAAAAAGCAATTATTTTATGATTTTCATTAATAATCATACTTGAAAAACTTGGATAAATTTTGTAAATGAGAAATCAGAGGTGTCTGAAACTTTCAAAAGTTCAAAACACTGGTGGAGAAGCAAAATGGTTACCAAATTAAAGTTCTTAGATCTGATAGAGGTGGCAAGGTTACATCAAATCAGTTCAAATATTTTTTATGAAAAAATGACATTTATCGTCCTATGACAACTCCATGTTCACATCAACAAAATGAAGTAGCTAAAAGTAAGAACCAAACAGTTCCTAACATGGCAATGGGTATATTAAAAAGTAAAAACATTCCAAGAGAGTATTGGGCTAAAGTCATTTCCAATGCAATCTACTTAATGAATCGGTGTTGCACTAAGAGTGTTCATGGAAAAACACCTTAAGAAGCTTTGAGTGGTTACAAATCAAGTGTTTTCGTACTTAAGGGTTTTTGAAAGCATAGCCTATGCACATATTTGGAATGATAAAAGAACAAAGCTTGATGCTAAAAGTACAAAGGATATCTTTATTGGCTATGATCAAAGCTCTAAAGGTTATAGATTGTATAATCCAAACAGTGAAAAAATTGTTAAAAGTTGCAATTGTAAATTTGATGGAGGAGTTTGGAAATTGAACGATAGAAAGGAAAATCACCATTATAGTGCGTTCTTTGACGATGAAGAAGAATACATGACACAACCTACTACTCCACCACATATATCTCAACCGTAAAATGCACATGTTGATGGTTTAAGTTCAAATGAGGGACCTTGAAGATTCAAAAGTATTCACGATTTATATGACACCACCGAAGAGATGCTAAATTTCGATGATTTTATTTATTATTGCTTATTTTGTTGAAACCGATCCTATGAAATACTATTGTGCTTTTTAATATAGAGAACTACAATGGATGAAGAAATCAAGGCAATAAAGAATAATGACCCTTGGAGTTAGTACCGCTACCTAAAGGCAAGAATGCATTTTGTGTGAAATGGGCGTATAAAATAAAAAGGAGATAGAAAAATAAAAGCAAGATTGATTATGAAGAAGAATTATGCATGTTGCTCGTCTTCAAACAACAAGATTTATTATTTCTTTTGCTGCCTAAAATTAATGGAAGATTTATCAAATGGATGTGAAATATGCAAGATTTTTTGAAGGAAGAAATGTATATTGATTAACCGATAAGAAACGTGGTAAAAAGGCATGAACATGCAAATGTTTTAAGCAAGCCCCACATGGTTGGAATAATAGAATTGATAAATATTTTCAAGCAAATGGTTTTTCCAAATGTTCACATGAACATGCTCTCTATTAAAAATTGAATAAAGATGATGATATGCTACTCGTTTTCATGTATGTGGATGACATGATTTTTATAGGAAATAATCCACATATTTTTGAAGATTGTAAAAAAGATACGATGAAGGAGTATGAGACAATGGATATCGGGTTAATGTCATACTACCTTAGCGTAGAAGTGAAACAAAGAAATAATGGTATATTTATTTCTCAAGAAGGATATCCAAGACAAGTTCTCAAGAAATTTAAAATGGAGAACCGCAAACCAATTAGCACTACTATGGAATGTGGAGTTAAATTATCTTATCATCAACGTGGTGAGAAAATAAATTTCACACAGAGTCATGTTTGAAGCATGAGGTATTTAACATGTACGAGACCAGATATTTTATTTGGTGTGGAACTTATTAGATGTAACATGAAAGCTCCCGCTTCATAACATTTGCGAGCTGCTAAAAGAATATTTCAGTACATCAAAGGTATAATTGATTATGGAATTTGGTATGCCCCTTCTCTTGACTATGAGCTCGTTGGTTACTATGATAGTGGTTGGGCTAGAGATATTGATGGTCGAAAAAGAACACGGGATTTGTTTTCATTATGGGAAATTCAACATTTATTTGGAACTTCAAAAAGCAACCAATTGTGACTTTCTTGACATGTGAAGCAGAAACATTGCAAGCACTTCCTGTGCTTGTCATCCCATTTGGTTAAGAAGCTTATTAAAGGAGCTTATTTTACTATAGATCCAAGGAAGATTTATGTTGGCAATAAATCTAATATAGCTTTGGCTAAGAATCCAGTATTTCATGACAAAAGCAAACATGTTGATACTAAGAATCATTTCATTCGAGTGTGCATATCTAAGAAAAAAGTGAATGCAACAACCCTGGTCGAGATTACCTAAAATTAAACATAAAATACGGTTTAATTTATCTTAATTAATTTTAAGATAAAATTGGGGAATTTTATTTGGTTTTATTTCCAATTTGAAGTAAACTTGGAATTTAATAAATAAGAAATTTATTAAGTGGTTTTCCAAATGAGATAAATATAAATGGGAAATTTATATTATAATGGTTAGAAATTTATATGAATGAATTTCTAGGATGAAATATCAAATTTACAGACTTAAATATAAATTTTGGGCATTTTTATATAATTTATATGAATTGATATTCATACATTTCGTAATATGGGAAACAGACATGAAATTGTATTTTTAACTATTTGGGACATTTAATTATGTCAAATTGATACAAAATTATTTTTTAAAGTATGATATAGTTATATCAGGCCTAAAAGGTATTTTTATGGAATTTTATTTAATTTATATGAATTTATAAAGATGCGATTTCATAATATATGAGAATTAGCTCGATTTGTGTACAAATGATTTAGAATATAAAATCACATCAAAATGATATAAAAATGATTTTTAAAGTTAAGATACATATATTTGTGAATTTTTAAATTTAATTATGGATTTATAGATATATATATATATATATTCTAAGAGATATGGTTTATTTAGTGAGAAATGAAAATAAACAATGTTTGAGCTATTAAATTAATTATATCGAAATAAACATATAATATATATATATAAATTACATAAAAATATTTATAAATTGCAATTTGATATATCAGGTCTTACTATGATTTTTTTGCATTTATATTAATTTTAAAAAGTATTTTTATGATATATATGTGAAAATGCTATATTTGTATTTTTCGGAAACTAATTTGAAAACATAGATTTGTACAACAATTTTCAAATGATTTCAATTCAAACTTTTTGATTAAATGAAAGTAGAAAGATAGTAGAGAATCATATTTAAAACTGGAAGAAACCGAATCGAGAATTAAATTTAAAACGAGTGAGAAACAAGCAAAACAAAATTTGAAAACTATATGTTATAGGCTGTCTATCTTAGACGACAACAGGTGGACCGGTTGGCACAAAAGGTCGACCGGTTGGACGTACTTTAATCAGATTTTCTGATTAATCAGAGCCAAATTGAAGGGGGGTTTGGTCTGGAGTTCTTCTGGGGTGTTCGTGCAGCTGTTAGGATAAGTCTTTGGACTATAATTCCTTGTCATGTTGATTAAATTTGTGAATGAAAATAGCATTTTAAAGTGATAAAACACAACAAATTTGTAATGCTTGCTCTGGGTTTATACCCAAACCCTGTTTGGCCCATGAAGTAATATTAGTAAGGAGAAAATGAAAGTATGTTCATTTTTCCTTCTCATGCTATTCCTAGCTCAAAATTCTGAAACTAAAAACCTCTCCTTCATTCAAAACCCTAGAATGTAATCTTCCCAAAATCTCAAGCAAATCATAGGGCTTTTGATTGATACTGAAAGAATTGAGGCTAGGGTAATCTCTACTATTCTCTTTTGCATCTAATTTTGTTGTTAACTTCTGTTTCATCATAGTTAGTAGTCTCCTTTTATATAAATTATGGAGTTGAGCCTAGGTCGTTATCAAGAGATCCTATCCTAAGTGAATCCGAGTTCTAATCATCGAATCAAGCTTAATTAGGTGAGATAATCTCATACTTCTAGTCTATAAATAGATGTCTGTTGCTGTTTGATGTTTTTGAATGAATTTGGTCTCAAAACCCTTATGTTGTTCATAACTTTTGCTGTTCAAATCTATGGTTGCAGAAACCTCTTCATATGATCTTGATTCATATCCAGATATAGATGTTTCTATGCTTGCATGATGTATATTTCAATATAGTAGAAGGATGGGATCAAACAGGCGAAGAAAACACCACAAACGGGCAACCGGAGCACCGCCGACGTCGCCTGGGACTCGGCCTAGGCGTGCCAATCAGTGCACTGGTAATCATGACCACTGGACTGGTCATGACCTAGGCTGGGACCCAGGTCATGCCCTTTCGGGCTCCGTTTGCTCTTCTGTCTGTCCATTCAATCGCTTGAACCTATTTACTTGATTTTGATGTTATTTTCTATGCCGATTTCAATGCTAGTTTTGGATTTTAATTTATGAATTTGTGAATTCAACTTGGAGTTTATTATACCATAGAATTGCTCTATGAGTCCGTGACACAACACACAATTTCCATCGCACATTTTCAACTAGAGTTTTCAAAACAATGATTTTCAACCTGAACCGTTTTCACAAATTATTTTAAGTATGAATATATATTTTCTATAAAAGGTATTTGGAATATTTATATATATAATATATTTATTTATAATAATAATGGCTTTAAAGTTTATTTGAAATAATGGCTTAAAATTGTACTTAAATATATTCTACTTTATAAAACAATATTCTCTAGAGGGATTTCAAAGTAAATTATTTTATAAAATTGCACGACATCGATTGAATGAGAAATCGATTTAAACAGATTAATAAAATAAGTTGTATGAAATGCTCATGTTTATTTTTTCAATTAATTCTGGGACTTGTTTAATTGAGTAATTTATACACATGAGTTACTAACTTATAGTAAATGTTTAAATAAACCCGTGTGGTATGGGACACATGGTTGTTATTTTTTCGATTACTATACAGAGTTATATAACACTTATCGACGAGTTAATGACTCGCCTTTGAAGTATATAGGACTTGTTTCTATCTAGGAGTTTATAGGTCCCGTACCTATTTTGATGTTTATAGGACTTGTTACTATCTTGATGTTTATAGGACTCGTTCCTATCTTGATGTTTATAGGACTCGTTCCAATTTGATGTTTATAGTCTTATACGTCTATCTTGGAGTTACATGCATGTAGGTGAATTTATTCATCAATCTTGGAGTTTTGGCGGCTTTCCCTTTATGTGATTTTCTGGAGTTCCGTTATGATTTCTAGATTCAATGCTATTTGTGTTATCATTGAATGATTTTGGGGATTTTACTTTTAGAGGCTATTTTAGGTTTTGATATTTGGTGATTACCTACCGGAGTTTATTGAAGCATTCTTGTTGTTAGCCAAATTCCTGGCTTTGTGTTCATATTTGAGGTTTATATCATCACATTCATTGTTCATCTTTCTTAACCTATTTGTTATAGTCTAGACCGACTCGCTTATTATTTTATCATACTCAAGTCAGACTGAGATATTTCAGGTGCTCCAGATTGATAATTCTAGGGAGGATTTCACTCCAGTTGTTTAGTTATCATTCATCTTATCTTCACCTCGTATATGTGTACATATTCATATAGTGTTGTATCTATTATTGAGCCTAGATTCTTTTTTGTACATATTTTTTTCAGGAGATGTAGTACAAATGTATTATATGGATCGTTTTGACCACAGTCTTGTATTTGATATTATGTATCCATTTGATTTGATCAACTTGTATCTGTTTGTATTTCGCTGTGTATATTCTGTGATATGTGATTCTGTGATTTGTATTTATTATATATTTTTTTAGATTATTATTTTAGCCACCGTAGTTTTGTTTTAAGCTTGGATTGCATATGTCGATTCCACTTATGATAAAAACATAGTGTATTAATCGATGTACCGATGTTGGCTTAAAATAAAAAAATCACGGATGGTCGCTCTTAACCAACCCTTTTCTTGCACTAGTAGATGATATTACTCTGTAATATCCTTTGTTAGTGTGGGTCTCGGGGTAGGGCATTACAGCTTGGTATCGGAGCTGAGTTCAGATCAAAATATGATATTACGGATACAAATCTTGTCTAGATGAGTCTTAGAGACCTTCCACTAGGAGTTCTTGGGGTAGATAGTAGGGATCATCCCCTTTTTGAATAAGAAGTGTCCTTTTGGATTATAGAAATGTTTCCTTCATATCCACTCTTCGATATTCCTATTATTGAATCATGTGATCTCTAAGCTATCTTTGATCCAATCTTATCCATTTTAGAAGTGTAGTTGACTGACGGTTGAGTCACTCATTCTAGTATAGGGCAATCCCATGAGCCCAGTTGAGATGTAGTGCATAGTCCATCTAGCAAGTCATGAAGCATATTATCAATATTTATGAGGTTAGGATTGCACAGCGGAATTAAGTAGATTGTTTCCGCTTGGCACTTTATCTAATAGATTTATGATTGATTTTATCAGATATTTGTTTGCATTGGATTCTTAGTGATAATCTAAATTAAACTAAGACTCATTCTTTGATAATTTCAAATTCTATTTGAAGATTAATAATTGAATCTTGCAGTATCTTCATATTAGAAATCACCACAAGAGAAATTGAATTTCTTGGGTATAAAATAAACAAGAATCAAAAACTGGTAATTATAAAATGTCTAAGAGTGATGATTATAAGTTTGTTATGGTATGTAAGAACTAAGGCATATCAAGATATAAGTATTCTCCGTTTTAAAAGAGGATTTGTGAAAAAAAAATTGAGTGTTAAATTTCCTGTTGGATGCTCAAACACCCCACACCACTTAGTATTCCCAAAACGGGCACACCAAAGGATGTGGTGCGTTATAGGTATAGCTAAAGCATCACAGAGACTAAGATTCACAAGACAAATAAGTAAAAACAGTGGAAACATTTAAATAATAACTTATCATTCAAAATTAAGCTTCATTTAGGAATAAGTCATAAAAATATAACATGTCTCAAAAACTCAAAATATCTCATGTCTCATGAAAATACATCTCAGTCTCACATAATCAAAGTACAAAGATAACAATAATAATAATCCCTCTCACAAGTGCCAATCCATCATAAGCCAAATGAAAATGATGAAAAGCAGAAGAATACATCAGAAATGAGAAAACTCCGGGAATGAATCTCCAAGCAACCTGAATCAACTATCCTCAACTCTGCTTGCCTATTGGGGGAAATGGGGAAAGATAGAGGAGTGGGTCAGACAATAAGTCTGGTGAGTGAAAGAATTACTAGCATTTCTAAGCAAGATAAAGAAAAATTGACTAAGCAACAGTTCTAGCTTGAAAGGAAAATACAAAAAAGATAAAACTCGGATAAAATAGTGTTTCTAATTCTGTTTGACTATTTGCTTTGATTGTTTGATTGTTTACACTTGTCTTATACTACTGTGATTAGGCTGAAATCCTGATCCTATTTCAACTGCTAACTTGATTAGGCTGAAATCCTAATCCTACCCATTGATCGGCCTTTCCTATCTCTGTTGTGCCACTGCGAACCAATCCTGTTGGTCATACCAAAAAAACACCTCTTTAGTGCTTAGGACACAATAGCGAATTATTTACCCTAATCGATGCTGCACGCTCGGTCATCATCGGTACACACTAACTGTCGCCCACTATTTGACCTTTATATTTACCCTAATCAGCATAATCGTGCCTAGGCTCACCTACGTGTGAGACCATCGGTCCTTGACCCAAAAGGGAATGCTGCCAGTACTGGTCCAAACAAACAAATCTTTTAGCTTTACGCCCCTTGCCCAAATCCCCAGATTTGAGCCTCTATCTATTGGCCACTTATTTACCCTAATTAGCATAAGCGTGTCCCAGCCTCACCTACGTGTGAAACCATCAGTCCTAGACCTGAAAGGGAATGCTACCGGTACGAGCCCTACTTCTATATTTGCTTATTAACTTAATCCAAGATATAAGTTTTAAAATAAGCCTCTTCCGTTATCTCTTCTTTCTATTTATAACCTACGTGTTATAATTGTTCTTGCAATTGTTACTCTTCTATTTTCTCTTTTTAGTTATAACCATTTGTTATAATTATGCTTGCAAATATCTTAAATTTGCCTATTTTAGTCCATCTCTATTTTTATTTCAGTTTTTCTCATTTTACATCCGGTTTCTGTAAATTTAGTGTTATTCTATTTTAATCCATATTTGCGAATTCTTCTCTTTTTAATATTTTATTCGCGTCAAAAAGGATTAAATCTCTAAAAAAAGAAACTAACATTTACAGGCTAAATTCTAACTTAAAATAGATGTAAATAACTGTAAATAACTGCAATTAACTATAAATAACCGAATAAAATAGCTGAATAAAAATAGACTAAAAAGAACTTCTAAAATTTACTTAAAAACTGATTGTAAATAAACTTACATAAAAACTGTCTCAAAATTGTAGAAAAACTACAAAATCCTATTATTTTAAATTGCTTACAAATCTAAAATAATTACAAAACACTCACTTGTGGTCCTTAGCTCTATTCCTTGACCTTCCTGGATCTGCTTCTAGAGCGTAGAATATTTTTATCAAAAAGATTTCCTCCCTAGAAATTTTTTCTATTTAGGGTTTAGCCTCAGGCAATGAACCCAATTGGGAGAAAATCTGAATGAGAAAAATAGCTACGCCTAGGGTTATATTTATAGTGTGGCTTAGGAATCTCAGGCCGTCGGATTTGAAGATTAAATCTAGTGCAACCACGTCATAGGCTCACTAGGAACCGTTGGATGGAAGCACGAACGCACAAGATTTCACGAAAATGGGATTTAAAGGTCTTCGGCTCGTACCTAGATGAAATATTGTCCAGGCAAAATGGCAGGTCAATCTATGTATATTGGGGGTGACCTATAGGTCGACCTGACCATGGCATGGGTTGACCCATGCCCTTGTAATATATATTTTTCCATTTTAGTTTATTTAATTCTAATTTCTTGTTTCTCTCATAACTTCTCCACACTGACTCTGATTTCGACAAGTTATATATGGAAATTGATCAGAAAATTTCCACAGACCAAATGGTGCAACTCCCGTAGCTCAATTTTGAAAATTTCACAAACTTATTTTATTGTTTAATTAATTCGTTAATTAATTATTATTGCTCAAATTTTGGGTTGTTACAATCTCCCCTCCTTAAAGGATTTCGTCCCCGAAATCTCCAAGAACAGAAGAATGAAATAAATATTTTCATCCAAATTCTACAACCACATATTCAACCATCATCCATTACATCCATTATCCTTAAGCTTTCTAATGCAATTTATGATATATGCAATAGTGTAGTGTCAATGTCCCTAACTAATGCAAAAGATTAGACAGTCTACTGATTCAGTCGACCTCCTTTTTATGCAATCATATCCGTGCCATGTATCCAAATGAATGCAAATTTCCTAATGATAACTGATAGTTCTACATGCGTGCTACAATCATCATCCAAATGCAACAATCATATGCTAATCACTCATCATAGCAACCATGGAAATAAAATAAAAATGCAAGTGCACATACATCCATATGCATATGCTTTTGTGACCTAGTTAGGCCAATCTCTAAGAGATAATAATGCCTGGTGTGTGTATATGCGTCCATTAGCATCCACTAGCAAACACTTTCAACCACCAGCGTCCATCATACATAACATGTTCTAGTAACATGTTTACATTCAGTCCTACCGTCCATAGGTTAAATCCTAAGATCTACCCTCCCAAAGGATACTAAAGGAAAGAACCTATTCAAAACTAAAGATGGAAATAGGAAATTCAAGACGTACCATCGAAGAGATGCGGATAAGAGGTACATATTTTCTCCTCAGCCTCCCACGTAGCGTCCTCAATACTATCTCCCCATTGCACCTTAACCAAAGGGACTTCATTATTCCTAAGCTTCTTGATATCATGCCCAACGATCTTGGTAGGAATACGACGAACCGATGCTTCTCTCTCCACTTCATCTTCCTCAAGTAGGCTAGGTTCTACTACCTCTGCTGAATCATGTAAGCACTTTCTCAAGTGTGAAACATGAAAAACATCATGAACTCCCATGAGCCTCTCTAATAGCTTTATCTGATACGCCATCTTCCTTACCTTTTCCACAACGGGGAATGGTCCTACGAATCCGGGAGTAAGTTTCTTACTTGCTCCAAACATCACTACCTTTTTTAGCGGAGACACCTTAATAAAAATCAAATATCCTACCTCGAACTCAATATCCCTTCTCCGCTTATCTGCATAGGATCTCTGTCTATCTTGGGCCGTCTTCATTCTTCTTCATTCTTTTTCGAAGTCTCTCTAACCATGTCGGGACCAAGTAGCAATCTTTTTGTAGACTCCAACCAACATGAAGGCGACTTGCAAGGTCTTTCATAAAGGGCTTCAAAAGGAGCCATCCTAATGCTAGCCTGAAAACTACTGTTATAAGCGAATTCCACTAAAGGAAGGTGCTCCTCCCAAGTTCCTCCAAAATCAAGAATGCACATCCTCAACAAATCCTCAAGAACTCTATTAACTCTCTCTGTTTGTCCATCTATTTGAGGGTGATAGGCCGTACTCAATCTAAGCTGTGTCCCTAAAGCCTCTTGCAAGCTCCTCCAAAACTCTCTAGTAAAGATAGGGTCTTTGTCACTCACTATGCTAGAAGGAACTCCATGAAGTCGGATTATCTCACAAACTTATATGGATGCCAAATAAGGTGTTGTCCTCTTACTCTTGACCGGAATGAAGTGGGCGCGCTTAGTCAAATGATCTTCAATCACCCAAATACTAGTATTCCCCTTCCTAGATCGAGGTAAACCATCTATGAAGTCCATCGAAACACTATACCACTTCCATTCGGGTACATCCAATGGTTGAAGCAATCCGCCAGGCCTCTGCTGCTCTGCCTTAACTCTTTGGCACACAAGACACTTAGCCACAAATTCTGCTACATCCTTCATCATGCCACTCCAATAAAACACTCTCTTCATGTCCTTATACATCTTATCACCACCTAGATGAATAGTCATTTGAGAATGGTATGCTTTTTCTAGAACCGCTCTCATCAAATCACTAGTGCGGGGGACACAAAGTCTTCCATCTCTCCTTAGCCACCCTTCACTATCGATGGAATAACATTGGAGATGTCTAGAGACCTCTCCTCTACTAATCCTACCCAGAATATTCACAAGCTCTTAATCCTCTTGCTGCCTTGAGCCAATCTTATCTATGAGCATAGGCTTAACCTCAAGTGCTGCCAATAATCCAGGAGTGATGTCCGTAGAGGGCTTAAAATCAAAGGTGGAAATAAACTCTAGGCTTTTCCACTCCACGAACATTGGACTAAGGGTTGCTCTCTTCCTACTTAACGCATCCGCAAACACGTTCCCCTTGCCAGGGGTTTAAGCTATCTCAAAGTCATATGATGCCGGAAACTCCATCCAACGCCGCTGCCTCAAGTTTAAATCCTTTTGTGAGAACATGTACTTCGATAATTTATGGTCAGTAAAAAGCTCGAACCTCTCTCCTAGCAGGTAATGTCTCGAGGACTTGAGCGCGAAAACTATAGCAGCCAACTCCAAATCATGTGTGGGGTAGTTCTTCTCATAGGTTCTCAAATATCTACTCCCATAGCATACTACCCTTCCTTCCTGCATCAATATTGCCCCAAGGCCAGTCCCACATGCATCAGTGTATACTATAAAAGGCTTAACTCTGTCGAGTAAAACTAACACTGAAGCATTCAAACAAGGCAATTGGACATACACATTTTATCAAATAAGTGGTTTGAAAAAAAAATCATATTTTTGGAAATATGTTAAAAATTCAAGAATGAATTAAAATATTCTTGAATACTAATGTGTCTTAAAATAAAATGATATTTGAAAGATGTGTACGATGGTATGCATATAACTATATATCAGAGTCTTGGAAATATAAAGGTATTTCTATATTATAAGAAATATCAATCAAGATAAATTATATAAGTAATAATTTAATAATGGGCTTAAATGCTTAATTCTAGAGTTTGTCGAGAAAAATGGCGAGGAGCTGTCGATTTTATCAATACCGCAGCCAATGGTTAAGACTATTTGTTTAGAATAAATGGAGAGGTAACATTACGTGTTATTTGAACATTTAGGAATTTTTTTAAGATTTGTTCTAGAAATTTAATTTGATGCAAAGCTTCTTCTAAGCTATGAAGGAACGATTACAATCTAAATAAAAACACACATGTGCAAATCTTTAAATAGCCAGATGATTAAAAGCTATATAGAAGCATGGTTCTTTTACTTGACATAATTGGAAGCAAATTTTGTAAGCTTTGAAATAAGCTTATGTTGAATAATATAAAAAATTTGAGATACCATTTCTAACAATATATTAAAATATTAAAGGAAATCTGATATATTCCTAAAAAGGGGCCTGAGACTTAATAATAATCTATGATATATATACACAGACACACACATACATACATTGAGTATGTATATATATATATATATTGATTTTATATTAAATTAAATAATGCCAAAGATTTTAAATTAGATAATTAAAATTTGTAAAATGTTTTAGAATTTCAAAATATGAGAAACTGTAAATGGAAAACCCAAGGGTAAGAATAAGATTATATTTATGTGTTGGGTTTTACTCAATATAAATATTGTTGAAATAATATAAAACCCATCTAAAATTTTGGGAAAAGATGAAATCAACCATTTGAGATGATAAATCTTATCAATGAATTTTTTGTTTATTTAGTGTTAATAAGTAATAATAATAGACCTATAAGGGACTTATTTGTGAAAACCTTTTTTTTGAAATGTAATTAAATTACCTGAATGCTTTAGAATGAGTTAGATAATTTAAACTTTTATAATTAAAAAAAGAAGTTTTGTTCTATAAGGAGTTTGAAAGTAAATAAATATATAAAGTATTTGAGAAACCATTTCTTATATGGAAAATAAGTTATCTGCTTTCAAACTATAAATTCTTATTAGATTTTATTAAACATGGCCTTTGGCTATTTAAATACTATTTTGGCAAATTTGTGTGATTTTTGGAGTTGGAGAAAACTTTTTGAAATAAATATTTTAAAAACCTTAATTATATAATATAGGGAATACCAATGATCTACTTAGTGTTATTGATTGGTTTAAACGCTTTCAAGTGACACATCGTCGAATATAGTATAACACATTGAATAAAATGTTTGAGTTGAATGTACTATCCCATTTGCGAATACATGAATTTCATCAGGTAGTATAGCATACTTGGGTTAAATTCTTGTGATTACCTTTGGAATAGTACTTAACACTTTAAGGTTATATTCTCTTTTGGTGTTTGGCATGGGGCAGATAGATCCTTAAGAGAATATAATTCAGGTTTTCCAGTGTTATCCGAAATAAGTAAGATTTACTTGCTTCTAGTAAATTCTTGAATTTCACCAAACGATAGGGAACGTTTTGGTTAAGTTCTTGTGACACTATGCCACAAAGTGAATTAGACAACATTGATCACATAACATAAGGTAGATTTTCAGTTATCCCCCTTTTTCACACAACACATGAAAAAACCATCTGTTGTTTGAAGAGCCTCTGAAATCTTTCATCTATTGTCTGAATAGCCCGTGAAATCTCTATGGACATGCTTGTTATTAAGATAACGTTTATTTGTCATTTGATTTTAGTTACCAATTTTTTATTTTTGGCTCCATCTTTTCCCTCTCAATTATTTCATGGCCGCCTTTTTATTTTTGTTTCCCCCTGTGTATTCATTCATTATTCCCCCTTCCTTTTCATTTCCTTGTCTCTCAAATTAGAGAATAAAATGATGAAACCCTATTCATTAGTTGTCTAAAATTGATTGCATCGACTGATTTCAAACCGTCTCTCAAATTGATTGCATCGAATGATTAAACCCTAATCTCGCCCTAGTTCCTCTTCGTCGATTGATTGCATGCTTGATTCTCTAAATTAAGAGCCACTTTGGTAGCTTCTTTGTCAAGTAAGATTGATCCGAAATTTGGTATGGACTCTCTGATTTTAGTTTTCGATTTTATACTTTGTGCTCTCTATTTGCCGGTGATGATTTTGGGTGAAAAATATAGGGATTGAAACCTATATTTTCATTTTGATATTTTGGTTTTCATATTTCTACTGACTGTGGCTTAAGTTTCTATTGAACTTTTGTTTAGTGCATGTGCCAATGTTGTATTTCTTGCTTAGTTGATGTTGAAGGCAGTTTGGTCGGTTCATGATCTTGCTTTGATGCTTATGTTGGCTGTTGTTTGATTTGTTTGCTGTGTCAAAATTCGTTTTTCCTTGGTTTATATTTATTTGTTCAACTGAAGCTGCAATCATATTTATCTTGGTTCATCCATGTATATACATGCATACATATGTATGTATATATGTGTTCTATGTTTTGGCCCTGTTGAATTGATTGCTTCTTGAACTCCTAGTTTGATTGCTTGCACTTGAACTGATTGCAATGTGTTGCCATTGATATGCTACCTTGTTTTAAACTTCCATGTATATATATACATATGTATGTATGTATGTGTGAATGTTTATGGCACTGCCTTGTTTGGGGAAGTTAAGATCGACTGGTTTTGTTTCTGATTGATTTTGTTTCCGACTGATTTTGTTTGAGTTTTCTGATAATTTCTGAACTGCTTTTCCACTTGCACAAACTTACGCACACTTGCACTTGAACTATGTAATTCATGATAGCTATACTGTGTATACATACATACCTATGTATGTATATATATGTCACACCATTTCTTGTTTTTCTGTATAGCTACGTGTGAAGCTTTGGTGCAAGTTTGCTTGCCCATGTTTGTTTATCTGCACTTGTACTACTATGTGTGTCTTTATTTCTGGTTTGCTGGTCTTGTCTTGCACTTGCTGTTCAATTTGTGACGAGCTAGTGCACTGCCTTGACAAAGCAGTGCACAACACTGCCTTGTCAATGCAGTGCACACTAGTGATTCCTTGTTTGTGCACTTTAATGGCTCAAATTTCATATGGCTGCACTTTGATCTTGGACTTGAACTGCTTGGACTTGAACTGCCTGTACTTATTATTATGTGATGATGGTCTATGTTGCTTTTGCACTATGATTTCTTGTTATGCTATCTTGGTTCATCCATACATGCTGTTGGATGAGCAAGTGTGCATTTTCATGGATATACATACATATGTATGTATATATGTGTGAATGTCCTTATACTTGCTTCAACACTTGTTGTTTTTCATGAGCTTGTTTATCTACACTATGATTTCTTATTACACTTTCAATTGCAAATTTGTTTATGTTCAGTTCTTATATATACTTGTATGTACTTGTATATCCTTGTATGCACTTGTATATACCTATGAACACTTGTATATACTTGTATATTGTTTGTACCAAAAATGAGCACAACACTCTTCGGAAGTCTTTGAAGAGATAAACGCGGAGAATGAAAATTAACGCTGTGAATTATCTAACAAAAACTCCAAAATGACAGAAAGGTAAAGTGCAAAGACAAGCGATTTAGAGTGGTTCGGCTTTATAGCCTACGTCCACTATGAAGTTTGATGATTTTTATTGCTTGACACTCAAAGATTACAATTTCTTATAACGCAGTACAACTGATTTTGTGAGCTAAGTCTGAATCTAAGGAAGCAGTGGTGATTCAGAGTAAATCTGGCAGAGTCTGGGCGCTCTTTAGCTCTTAGAATTATCCGACACCTTTTCTGAATGACCAGGGGCTCTATTTATAGGTGTAGGAGGCTGATATTTCGCCTAAACTGAAGGGAGACCAGTTCTGGTACGTCAGGGGGCCCACATGCCCGCTTTCTGGAAGTCCGGGCCCACTTTGGGATCGATTCGAAGCTACCTTCGAATCGATCAAGAAATTGTCCAATTGAGCTGGAATTTGGTGTGAACACTCTTCAACATGTGCTCAAGCTTCTGTGAAAATTTCATAGTATTTGGATTTGTAGATCCCGAGTTATGATCGATTCAAGATTGCATTTCTGGTGGACACGAGTGCTTCGAATCGATCCCTTCGAATCGATAGGGTCGAATCGATGCTCGTGGTGATGTGGCGCGCGTGCCTCTTGGGTTGATCCTTCTTTTTCTCTGAGTTTTCTGGGTCGAATCCATGGTTTTAGCCGCTTTGACTGGGTGGTTTCGAGGTAACGGGTTCGAAGGTATGCTTCCTTCGAATCGATCGAATGAATGTTCCCTTCGAATCGATCAAGGTCGGTTACAGTTGATTGATACGAAAGCTTCTCGGTTGAACGGATTCGAAGGTAGTCGTGGGATGGAGTCGAAGCTCTTTCACCTTCATGGATCCGAAGTAGAGTATGACTTGGTGGATTCGAACCATGGTTTGCCTAATGGATTCGAAGTAGGGCTATGCTTCGTGGATTCGAAGCACTTTCTCTCTATGGATTCGAAGGTCTTCTACTTCGTATGATTTGAAGTGAAGGCATGTTTGATGGAGTCGAAGGCTAGAGCACTTCTCATGGATTCGAAGTAGTCAAGGGAATTTTGTTGCGATGGAGCCGAAGGACTCCGACCTGTAGCTTCATTGTTTCGAAGTGTTTCACCTAGTCCTATCTGAGTGGATGTCTATTTGATGGAGGCGAATCGTGTGGAGCCGAATCGATGGATTCGAACAGAGTACCCATCGATGGATACGAGGTAAATGGAGTCGAACGTGATGGAACTGAACCTGATGAAGTTGAACCTGATGGATTCGAGCTTAGTCGATTCGACCCTTATGGATGCGAACCCGAGGCTATGTCCTCCACTTTCGTCGATGATATCTTGAGCGTACGACCTCGGATTGTCTCGAAATTTGGAATGCTGACTTTCTCGGCCTTGCTCGACGTGTCTTATCAATTGCAGCCCGATCCGGACTCGGGCAAAATTCATCGGTCATCCATAGCAGACCTATGTGTAATCGGTTTTCAAGATGAACTGTCCCTGGTTTCTAGTCGAGTTCTTGGTGTCACGGCCTTGCCAAAAGGCGGGATAACATATATGTACTTGTATATACTTATATGTTCATATGTACACTCGAGCTTGTATATACTTGCTTCAGCACTTGTTGTCTTTCATAAGCATGTTTATATGTACTTTGCTCTATAGTTGGTTCAAGTGCATTGTCTATGTTGCACCTGAGTTGAATTATTGAATTGTTTACTGCATATACATGTATGCTTACTGCATACACATGTATATACATGTATGCTTTGAACTTGTACTTGTTGCACCTGAGCACTTGCACTTGAATTTTTTACTGCATATACATGTATATCCATGTTGCACATGAACCCTTGAACTTGTTTACTACATATACATGTATACTTTGAACTAATGCGTCTATGGTTTGTTGTTTGGTTCAAAACCCAAGTTCTCATTGTTTCCTTGTCTTTATTGATGCTTGAACCAATTGTTGAATTATTTTGTCTGAGCTTGTTTGTTCCACTTTGCTCTATGGTTTGTTCCACTTTGCTCTTCTGGTTTAAAACTAGGTTCAGCCTTGTTCATGATTTGTTAGAGGCAGTGCACACTGAACTTATTTGTGTAGTTATTTGCAGCCTATGAAGTTGAACTTGAACCATTTTGAATTGTGTTTCTTCCTTTAGTTTGGTTTTCTGATTTGAGTTGCATTTCCTTATGCACCTGAGTTGAGCCCGAGGAGGCTTGGGCTTGGCCCTGTGCATATTTAGACTATGTTGAGCCTTCGAGCTTGACCTTTGTAATAGTCCATGAAATCGATGCCCGACCTTGTGATATTCACAGTGATACACTTTGCATATCATAAGTTGTCTGTGCATATATATATTTGTTCTTGTGTAACAACCAGAAATTTAAGCTATAATAATTAATTAATGAATTAATTAAATAATAAAAAAGTTTGTGAAATTGTTAGAATCGAGCTACAAAAGTTGCACCATTGTGCTTGTGGTAATTTTTTGGTCAATTTCCATATATAGTTTGTCAAAATCCGAGTTAAAACGAAGAAGTTACGAAATAAACGAGAAACGAAAAAGAAAATAACAACAAGGGTCAGGTCGACCCAGACCAAGGCCAGGTCAGGCCAGGTCGACACTAGGATCGACCCCCAAAGGCCTAGGTCGACCTGCATGTTGACCCGCCCTTGTTTGTAGATGTGAATTCGTCCAGGTTAAAACTATGACGTGTTTTTCCAATTTCTTTCAATCCTGTGCATTTGTGTTTCCATCCGACGGTCCCCAGTGAGCCTATGACGTGGTTGCACCAGATTTTATCTTCAAATCCAATGGTCTGAGATCCGTAAACTACACTATAAATAAGACCCTAGGCCTAGCTATTTTTCTCATTCAGATTTTCTCCTATTTGGGTTCATTGCTAGAGGCTGGACCCTAAATAGAAATTTTTTTTAAGGAGGAAAACTTTTTGGTAAAAATATCGTACACTCTAGAAGTGGATCAAGGAAGACCAAGGACTAGAGATAAGGACCATATGTGAGTGTTTAGTCATTATTTTAGCTTTTTAAGTAATTTAAAATAATAGGGTTCTCAATAGTTGTAGTTTTACTGCAATTTTGAGACAATTTTTATATAAGTTATTTACAGTTAATTTTAAAGTTCTTTTCAGTCTATTTTATTCAGCTATTTTTATATAGCTATTTTATTCAGTTATTTACAGTTATTTATAGTTAGTTACATTTATTTACATCTATTTTACATTAGAATTCAACCTGTAAATGTTAGTTTCTTTTTATTACTTTTTACGCGAATAAAATAATAAAAAGAGAATAATGCGCAAATATGGGTTAAAATAGAAAACATTAAATTTATAGAAATTAAATGTAAAAATAAGAAAAACTGTAATAAAAGGAAGGTCGACTAAAATAGGAAAATTTGAGACATTTGCAAGCAAGTTTATAACTAGTAGTTATAACTAAAAAGACAGAATATAAGAGCAATTATAACATAGGTTATAATTAAACAGAAAGAACAGAAAAAAGCTTATTTTAATGACTTATAATTAAGTTAATAAGCAAATATAGCAGAGATAACAGAAAAAACTTAATTTAAAGACTTAGATTAAGTTAATAAGAAAATAGAGCAGAAATAACAGAAGAGGATTATTTTAAGAACTTACACTAAGTTAATAAGCAAGAATAGAAATAGGGCCCGTACCAACAACATTCCCTTTCAGACTAGGACTAATGGTGTCATAACAGATTAGGTGAGGCTGGGCAGGACCCTTTTAGACTAGGACTGATGGTCTCACAATAGTTAGGTGAGGCTGGGACACGCTTATGCTAACTAGGGTAAATAAGGGGCCAATAGATAGAAGCTCAAATCGAGGGATTTGGGCAAGGGGCGCAACTAGATTTTTTTGTTAGGACCAGTACCGGCATCATTCCCTTTCAGACTAGGACTGATGGTCTCACAAAACACTTCGGTGAGGCTGGGTAGGACCCTTTCAGACTAGGACTGATGGTCTCACAAAACACTTAGGTGAGACTGGACAGGACCCTTTCAGACTAGGACCGATGGTCTCAAAATAGATTAGGTGAGGCTGGGCACGCTTATGCTGATTAAGGTAAATAATAGGTCACAAAAGGGAGCGACAGTTAGCGAGTACCGACGATGACCGAGCGTGCGGCATTGATTAGGGTAGATAAGTCGCCACTGTGTTCTAAGCGCTAAACAGGCGTCTTTTGCTGTAGGACCCACAACATGGGACTAGCTCACAGTGGCACAATAGAGATAGAAGGCCGATCAACGGGTAGAATTAGGATTCAGCCTAATTAAAATAGGATTAGGATTTCAGCCCAATCACAGCAATCTAAGACAAGTGAAAACAATCACAATCAAAGCAAACAGTTAAACAGTATTTTATCCCAGTTTTATCTTTCCTTTATTTCCTTTTATACTAGAACTGTTGCTAAGTCTATTATCTTTATCTTGCTTAGAAATGCTAGTAATTAATTTCACTCACCAGACTTATAGTCTGACCCACTCCTCTATTTCCCCTTTTCCCCCTATAGGCTAGTAGAGGCATGGATAGTTGATTCATATTTCTTGGATATACATTCCCAGAGTTCTTTATGCATTCTTCTTCTTTTCAGTTTTCTTTTCATTTGGTTTTTGATGTACTGGAACTTATGAGAGGGATGATTATTTTATTGTACTCTGATTTTATGAGACTGAGATGTATTTTTCATAAGACATGTGTATTTGGTATTTGAGACATGTAATGTTTTTCAAACTTATTTATGAAGTTTTATTTTGAATAATGAGTTGCCATTTAAATGTTTTCGCTGTTTATATTTATTTGTCTTGTGAATCTTAGTCTTTGTGATGCTTTAGCTATACCTATAACGCACCATATCTTCTAGTGTGCCCTTTTTGGGTATAATAAGGGGTGTGGGGTGTTTCACTTGGTATCGGAGTCTAAGGTTATAGGATTCCTAAAAACTTGTTTTAAAAAGTAAAGTATTTTTCAAAGGCAACATATTTTAAAAGTATTTTTCAGAAAGAAACTCTTAGAAATAGTTTTCAGGTATAAAAGAGTTTTTATAAAAAATCCCCTCAAAGTCCGGTTCAACCTTCTTTCGATTCTTTCGAGCCTAAATTTTCTTTCATTTGCGTAGTATGGTTGACTGGTTCCGTAGAGCTACGGTACCAGAGGTGCAAGGGCAAGCACCCAATACAGCACCAGTAGGTGGAGATCCCGTTAATCCACCTGTAGCAACAAATTTTCCTAAGCTATGCAAGGACTTCGCTAGTCTAGGAGGTAGAATGTTTTCCAGCATGGAGGATTTCGTGGAGGCACGAGCTTGGTTAAGGGATACAGAGCAGATATTTAGGCTGTTTGGATTGGAGGACCGACAGAGAGTTCAGCTTGCATCTGGGCAGCTGAAGGGAGAGGTTAAGGAGGTCCCTAAATCAGAAAACTCTAAGAAGCAGTGGTGGAAGAATAAGAAGGATAAGGACAAAAGGAAAGAAGGAGGACCTCAAAAGCAGATCAGGAAAGGCGGGAAACGTCATAGTTGGGGATTGGTTGAGCATTTCGCAAAGGACTGTAAGAAGGGCTCGATGAAGGGGAGGTGTTACAATTGTGGGCAGCCTAGACACCTTAGTAGAGCTTGTCCTTAGAGGACGGAGCAGAGAGCAGGCGCACCTACAGCGCAGGTACAGGCTTTGGATGCAGCACCTTCTAGTAGTGGACCGGATCGAGGTAGGAAAGTCTCTATAGAAGGTTTGATCTCTATTTCGGATTTTCCTATTCAGACTCTTTTTTTATTCTAGAGCATCTCATTCTTTCATTTCTAGTTCCTTGGTTAATTGTTTGCACTTAGATATTTCTCTAGTAGTAGACCCTATAGTAGTTTCAAACCCTATATGAGGATCGTCACATTTATCCATGATTTGTAGGGGTTTGAAAATTTTTATACTAGGCATAGAGTTTGATTGCGACGCCTATGTACTGGGATTTTCGGGATATGGGATGATTTTGGGGATGGATTGGCTATCCACTTATGGAGTGATATTGCACTGCGTGAGGAGAGTCGTCAGACTAGAGACATGCATCGGTAAGACTCTCGAGGTTTCTTGTGACCCACAGGGATCAGTCATGTTGAGCTTCCTTTATTCCCTTGATTCATCACTAGGAGAGTTAGATTCTATTCCAGTCGTTAGAGATTTCCCAGACATTTTTGAGGAAGTTAGGGGACTACCCCCTAAGAGAGAGATCGACTTTAGGATCTTTTTGAATGACAATGCTAAGCCAATGGCATTGCCCATGAGACATATGGCTCCTTAGGAGAGGAAGGAGTTAAGTAAGTAGATTAGTGAGCTATTGGAGAAAGGCTTCATCGGATGGAGCATATATGAGTGGGGAGTGCCAATCGTTTTTGCTACAAAGGCGACTGTTTCCCTTTGACTTTGCATAGACTATAGAGAGTTGAATAAGCTCATGAAGAAGAACCGTTATCCACTTTCTAGGATAGACGATCTTTTCGATCAGTTGGTTGGCTCTTTGGTATTTTCCCAGCTTGATTTAGCCACTGGATTTCATCAGCTTAGGGTCGCTGACGATAGCGTCGATAAAACATTATTTAGGACACCCGACGGATTCTTTGAGTGGTTGGTTATGCCGTTTGGGCTGACCAATGCCGTAGCCTATTTTGTAGATTTGATGAGCCGTGTTTTTCGAGATGTCCTAAATAAGTTCGTGGTAGTATTTGTGGATGACATTTTGGTGTTTTCCAAGAGTATGGAAGAGCATGTTATTCATCTTGAGGAGGTTCTTCGTACAATTCGTGTTCATCAGTTGAAGGAAAAATTCTCGAAGTGTCACTTTTGGCGTAAGGAGGTGCGTTTCTTGGGGCATGTAGTCTCAAGAGAAGGTCTAGCTATTGATCTCGCTAAGGTAGTAGCAGTACAAGATTAGAAGGCCCTCAAGAATGTTACCGAAGTTAGAAGCTTCCTAGGTTTGGCTAGCTATTATAGGAAGTTTATCAAAGATTTCGCTAAGATTTCAGCACCGCTTACTCGCCTCACTAAGAAGAATACGACATTCGTATGGGATGTAGATTGTGAGGATTCCTTCACGATGCTAAAGAGAGCCCTTACTAGTGCACCAGTGTTAGTTTTACCCGACGGAGCTAAGCCTTTTACAGTATACACTGATGCATGTGGGATGGGTCTTGGGGCAGTATTGATGCATGAAGGAAGGGTAGTATGTTATGGGAGTGGACAGTCGAGAACTCATGAGAAGAACTACCCTACCCATGATTTGGAGTTAGCTGCTATATTATTTTCACGGTCAAGTCCTAGAGGCATTACTTGCTAGGAGAGTGGTTCATGCTTTTCACTGACCATAAATCATTGAAGTACTTTTTCTCACAAAAAGGATTTAAACTTGAGGCAGCAGCGTTGGACGGAGTTTTTGGCATCATATGACTTTGAGATAGCTTACACCCCTGGTAAAGGAAACGTGGTTGCGGATGCATTAAGTAGGAAGAGTGCAACCCTTAGTCCAAAGTTTATGGAGTGCAAAAGCCTAGAGTTTATTTCTACCATTGATTTTAAGCCCTCTACGGACATTACCCCTGGATTGTTGGCAGCACTTGATGTTAAGTCTACCCTCATAGATCAGATTGGCTCAAGGCAGCGAGAGGATTCAAAGCTTATGGATATTTTGAAGAGTATTAGCAGAAAAGAGGTCTCTAGACATCTCCAATGTTATTCCATTGATAGTAAAGGTTGGCTAAAGAGATATGGAAGACTTTGTGTCCCCCGCACTAGTGATTTGACGAGGGCAGTTCTAGAAGAATCATACCATTCTCGAATGACTATTCATCCGGGTGGTGATAAGATGTATAGGGACATGATGAGAGTGTTTTATTGGAGTGGCATGAAGAAGGATGTGGCAGAGTTTGTAGCTAAGTGTCTTGTGTGCCAAAGAGTTAATGCGGAGCAGTAGAAGCTCGGCTGATTGCTTCAACCATTGGATGTACTCGAATGGAAGTGGGATAGTGTTTCGATGGACTTCATAGATGGTTTACCTCGATCTAGGAAGGGGATACTAGTATTTGGGTGATTGTAGATCGCTTGACTAAGAGCGCCCACTTCGTTCCGGTCAAGAGTAAGAGGACAACACCTTATTTAGCATCCTTATATGTTCGTGAGATTGTCCGACTTCATGGAGTTCCCTCTAGCATAGTGGGCGATAGAGACCCTATCTTTACTAGCGAGTTTTGGAGAAGCTTGCAAGAGGCTTTAGGGACACAGCTTAGATTGAATACGGCCTATCACCCCCAAACGAATGGCCGAACGGAGAGAGTTAATAGAGTTCTTGAAGATTTGTTGAGGATGTGCATTCTTCATTTTGGAGTAACTTGGGAGGAGCATCTTCCTTTAGTGGAGTTTGCATATAACAATAGTTTTCAAGCTAACATTGGGATGACACCTTTTGAAGCTCTTTACGGAAGACTTTGCAAGTCGCCTTCGTATTGGTTGGAATCTACAGAAAGATTGCTACTTGGTCCTGACATGGTTAGAGAGACTTCGGAAAAGAATGAATTGATTAGGAGGAAAATGAAGACGGCCCTAGATAGGCAGAAATCCTATGCAAATAAGCGAAGAAGGGATATTGAGTTTGAAGTAGGAGACTTGGTTTTCATTAAGGTATCTACACTAAGAAAGGTAGTAAGATTTGGATCAAGTGGGAAACTTGCTCCCAAATTTGTATGACTGTTCCCCATTGTGGAAAGGGTAGGGAAGATGGTGTATCAGATAAAGCTACCAGAGAGGCTCGCGGGAGTTCATGATGTTTTCCATGTTTCGCACTTGAGAAAGTGCTTACATGATTCAGAAGAGGTAGTGGAACCTAATCAACTCGAGGAAGTTGAAGTGGAGAGAGAAGTTTCGGTTCGTCGCATTCCTACCAAGATCGTTGGACGTGATATCAAGAAGCTTAGGAATAAGGAAGTACCTTTGGTTAAGGTGCAGTGGGGAGATAATATTAAGGACGCTACGTAGGAGGCTAAAGAGAAAATGCGTACCTCTTATCCGTTTCTTTTTGATGGTACGTTTTGAATTTCCTATTTCCACCTTTAGTTTTGAATAGGTTCTTTTCTTTAGTATCCTTTGGGAAGGTAGATCTTAGGTTTAACCTATGGATGGTAGGACTGAATGTAAACATGTTACTAGAACATGTTATGTATGATGGACGCTAGTGGTTGCAAGTGTTTGCTAGTGGATGCTAATGGACGCATATATATACACTAGGCACTATTATCTCTTAGGGATCAACCTAACTAGGTCACTAAAGCATATGCATATGGATATGTGTGCATTAGCATTTTATTTTTATTTTCCGTGGTTGCTATAAATGGATGATTATCATATGATTGTTGCATTTGGATGATGAGTGAAGCACGCATATAGAACTATTAGTTGTCATTAGGGAATTTGCATTCATTTGGATACATGGCACGGACATGATTGCATAAAAAGGAGGTAGACTGAATCAGTAGGCCGCCTAATCTTTTGCATTAGTTAGGGACATTGACACTACACTATTTGCATATACATATACATACATACATATATATATATATATATATATCATAAATTACATTAGAAAACTTAAGGAAAATGGATGTAATGGTTGGTGGTTAAGTATATGGTTGTAGAATTTAGAGAAAATATTTATTTCATTCTTCTATCCTTAGAGATTTCGGGGACGAAATTCTTTAAAGAGGGGAGAATGTAATAACCCAAAATTTAAGCTATAATAATTAATTAATGAATTAATTAATTAAATAATAAAATAAGTTTGTGTAATTGTCAGAATCGAGCTACAGAAGTTGCACTATTGTGTCCGTGGTAATTTTCTGGTCAATTTCCATATATAGTTTGTCAAAATCCGAGTTAAAACGAAGAAGTTACGGAATAAACAGAAACGAAAAAATAAAGTAACAACATTGGTCAGGTCGACATAGACCAAGGCCAGGTCGACCCTAGGTCGACCTGCATGTCGACCCACCCTTGTTTATAGACGTGAATTCGTCCAGGTTAAAACTATGACGTGTTTTTCCAATTTCTTTCACTCCTGTGCGTTCGTGCTTCCATCCGACGGTCCCCAGTGAGCCTATGATGTGGTTGCACTAGATTTAATCTTCAAATCCAACATTCTAAGATCCCTAAATTACAATATAAATAAGACCCTAGGCCTAGCTATTTTTCTCATTCAGATTTTCTCCTATTTGGGTTCATTGCCAGAGGCTGGACCCTAAATAGAAAAATTTTCTAAGGAGGAAATCTTTTTGATAAAAATATTCTATGCTCTAGAAGTGGATCAATGAAGACCAAGAACTAGAGCTAACGACCATAGGTGAGTATTTAGTAATTATTTTAGATTTTTATGTAATTTAAAATAATAGGGTTCTCAATAGTTGTAGTTTTTCTGCAATTTTGAGACAATTTTTATATTAGTTATTTACAGTTAATTTTTAAAGTTCTTTTCAGTCTATTTTATTCAGCTATTTTTATTTAGCTATTTAATTCAGTTATTTATAGTTATTTACATTTATTTTACGTTAGAATTCAGCCTGTAAATGTTAGTTTCTTTTTTTTCCTTTTTACGCGAATAAAATAATAAAAAGAGAATAATTTGCTAATATGGGTTAAAATATAAAACAATAAATTTACAAAAATTAAATGTAAAAATAAGTAAAACTGTAATAAAAAGAAAATAGACTGAAATAGGCAAATTTGAGAAATTTGCAACCAAGTTTATAACTAATAGTTATAACTAAAAAGACAGAATAAAAGAGCAATTATAATATAGGTTATAATTAAACAGGAGGAATAGAAAAAGGCTTATTTTAAAGACTTATAATTAAGTCAATAAGCAAATATTGCAGAGATAATAGAAAAGGGTTATTTTAAAGACTTAGATTAAGCTAATAAGAAAATAGAGCAGAAATAACAAAAGAGGCTTATTTTAAGAACTTACACTAGGTTGATAAGCAAGAATAGAAATAGGGCCCGTACCAACAGCATTCCCTTTCAGACTAGGACTGATGGTCTCACAACAGATTAGGTAAGGCTGGACAGGACCCTTTCAGACTAGGACTGATGGTCGCACAATAGTCAGGTGAGGCTGGGAGTTCCTATGTAGTTAAAGCGCTCGGCAGATTCAATGCGGCGGAGGTATAAAAGTCATAGCGGGGATATAGCGAGGATATAGCGGGATATAGCGGATGACTCTAAAATAGCATATAAAACTCATACTTAATATTTTTACAAATATAAATGGTAAATAAATATAGAATTAACATTCAATTGAATTATAATTAATATATAAATAATTTTAAATAAAAACATGTGCGAATATATTGTAAATAAACGTAAAACTGTTTTATAACATAATTGAATTTAGTAGAATATTAGAGTATTTTCATTTTTGAAAATATATAAAAAATTCAATTAAATTGATTAATTTTATAATTTTTATAATGTATGAATATCATTTTTCAATTCATTTCCTTTGAAGAAGATATAGCGGAAATAGCGGGAATAACGGGATATAGCGGGGATTAAAGCGGAAAGGCTATATTTGGGGCTATATGGAAAAATCGTAGCGGTAGAAATCCGCTATAAGATATAGCAGGGTTGTAGTGGGGTAATAGCGGGGCATTAACTGCACAGGCTGGGACACGCTTATGCTAACTAGGGTAAATAAGGGGCCAATAGATAGAAGCTCAAATTGGGGGATTTGGGCAAGGGACGCAACTAGATTTTGTTTGTTAGGACCAGTATCGGCAGCATTCCCTTTCAGACTAGGACTGATGGTCTCACAAAACATTTAGGTGAGGCTGGGCAGGACCCTTTCAGACTAGGACTGATGGTCTCACAAAACATTTAGGTGAGGCTGGGCAGGACCCTTTCAGACTAGGACTGATGGTCTCACAATAGATTAGGTGAGGATGGGCACGCTTATGCTGATTATGGTAAATTAGAGGTCACAAGAGGGAGCGACAGTTAGCGAGTACCCGTGATGACCGAGCGTGCAGCATTGATTAGGGTAGATAAGTCGCTATGACGTTCCAAGCGCTAAATAGGTGTCTTTTGTTGTGGGACCCACAAGATGAGACTAGCTCACAGTGGCACAATAGAGATAGAAGGCCGATCAACGGGTAGAATTAGGATTCAGCCTAATTAAAATTGGATCAGGATTTCAGCCTAATCACAACAATATAAGACAAGTGCAAACAATCACAATCAAAGCAAACAGTTAAACATTATTTTATCCCAGTTTTATCTTTCCTTTATTTCCTTTTATACTAGAACTGTTGCTAAGTCTATTATCTTTATCTTGCTTAGAAATGCTAGTAATTACTTTCACTCACCAGACTTATGGTCTAACCCACTCCTCTATTTCCCCTTTCCCCCATAGGCCAGCAGAGGCAAGGATAGTTGATTCAGATTTCTTGGAGATTCATTCCCGGAGTTCTTCATGTATTCTTCTTCTTTTCAGTTTTCTTTTCATTTGGTTTTTGATGTACTGGTACTTATGAATGGGATGATTATTTTATTATACTCTGATTTTATGAGACAGGGTTGTATTTTTCATAAGACATGTGTATTTGGTATTTGAGACATGTGATGTTTTTTAGACTTATTTATGAAGTTTTATTTTGAATAATGAGTTACCATTTAAATGTTTTCGCTGTTTAAATTTATTTGTCTTGTGAATCTTAGTCTCTATGATGCTTTAGCTATACCTATAATGCACAATATCTTCTAGTGTGCCCTTTTTGGATATACTAAGGGGTGTGGGGGTGTTTCACCTTGTCTAAACATGAAGAGAAAACAAACCCATAAACTGAGGCAATATGTAACGATCGGGATTTTTGACCATCGAATATCGACACTAATACATCCTCGGTATTCACATGTCGCAAATCCAAGTGTCGGAAAGTCCAATTGTTAGGGGAAAAAGAAAATAAAGATAGAACATAATCTCACACGAATGGAATAACATATATTATTTCAATATACAATCTTTACAGCGGAAAATTTCGAATACAATATCAGAATCTAACCTGGATTCAGCCTGGACAGTTATAAACTCCTATCCTAACAAATGCTGACAATTAAACAAAACAAATGCAATATGCAGCGGATAATATAATACGTCCATACGTAGATGAAGATCTCTAGCTCTCCTTTGGAAACTCCAAGTTTATTCAACTAAACCTAAAAATACTTGGATCTAACTCGAGTATTTAAAATACACGGATCAGGCGTGTTAAACCAGCGTGAGATACTCGATTAATAAATTGATCCTAGTTTAAAACCTTTGAAAAGAAGAGTATCTCATAAGACCACGCCCACACATAAAAACGGACTGGTTTTTACCTTATGATAACCAAATCACTATTATACCAAAATAATTTGATATTATTTCTAATGACATTCTTTGAAAACACTTTTCAAATAATATATGAAAATAGACGAAATTGTTACATTGATTAAATTTGATGGCTTACTAACTACTTTTTAAAAGTAGGTTCTACCATCAAAACAGTAAAGGCAACGTATTGGAATTGGATTTCCAACATGATAGGAAACTAGTGACCATTCATACCCTAAAAATCCACGGATAACAGTCCTAGTTCACTCCAGTGGCTTTACACGATCTCCGTCATCCTCCGAACTATACTGCTACACTACTATGGAATAGTGTATTACTCGGTGGCTTTACACGATCTCCGTCAGCCTCCATACCTTTCCATTTCATTATCTTAAGGCAATAGATGCCTATTATTCCTCATAACTACTAGCCCGAAATTTGTCCTTCAGACCACATAGTATCCCGTATCATTCCTGGGATGTGAGGCTCGTGAGGCTATGCTCCACAAAGCCATACTTTACTTTTTGCAAAGCAAAGCTTTGATCATTACAGCTTCCACTTTGAATGGCACATTGGCGTTCCATTAATCACTATTGACTTCAATGACCATAAAACCTCTAAGCTCGTACATCTCAAAAAAGGGCGTTAAGCTAAGAGAAGTTGCCTGCTCCGCTACCAAGCAGATGTACAATTGTAAAAGTCAACATTGTGGTCTTAGAAATGCAATGTCAGACATTCGAACATACAAGCTCGTTCTAGGACTGAACAAAACCGAAGGCTCTCCTCCTACCACATCCTGTCGGGAATTATCCCTAGGATTAATAGCGATTAGTCCTTACAAATCGAACAGTTTCATAATAGAGCACTACTACCACCATAAATATATGATATGGTAAATTTCACCTCGAGGGACCAGTGGCAAGCAGCCCTTCATTATGAAGATCATCGTCTTCAAAAATCATCGTCATCATGTCTTCACTTCCGAACGTTTACATTGGTTCAGAGTGGTTTTCAAATAGGAGTTACCCAAAACCGACCCCGGTTCGTCCAAAACAATCATCAATAAAAAAGATGTTAAGTTCACATGTGATTATCAGTCATCAATCAATTTAATTCATCTTTTTATATTCATTCATAGATATCTCTTAGAGATATATTCATTGAGTTATTCCTTTATCTTCTTAACAGTATATGGAATCATTAAGCCTCATTTATCAAATCATTTGGTTAATTTTAAAACCTTTTAATCTTGGAATAATTCCAAATCATTTCCTCTTTTATTTAGGAAAACGCTTCCAAATCATTTCACCCTTTTATTTAGGAAAACATTTCCAATTCATTTCTATGCAAACCAAGTTATTTAAATTTGGAAAATGATATATTCATACTTTAGGAAATTTTGATCCAAGTAAACCAAATTTACTATCCCATCTATCGGGCCATTCCAGATAGCCATGGAGACCAGGAAACTGGTTTTCCAAACTCAAGTCTAGACACTATCTCTTTGACACCCATAAGGCTGTCAAGTTATTTGATCGACTCTAAACCATTAAAACATTTTGATCATTTCATAAATCCTTTGAATTTCCTTTAAAACACTTTATTAATTATTTAAAAACATTTGGAAAAGAATTGTTAAGTTTAAAACTATATTTCAAAAGTTATAGAAAAGTGTTGTGGAAAGTGCTTTTTTAAGCTATATTGATTAAAACGACTTTTTATTATTTGAAAATTCATTTTTATTACTAGAATCACTTTTAAAACATTTTAAAAGATTTATAAGATTTATTTCACATTTTTAAACAATTTAAACAACATTTCCAAATAAATCCAGTTTTGGATTCCGAACTTCAAATTCAGGATTTTTTCAAAAACTTGTTTTACTCATATTTCAAAATCCACTGATCGAAATATCGATTTTCTTTCTTTGTTGGATAGCTATGGAAATAGTAGTTTGGAAAATTCTTATCTCGAAAAATTTCGAGCTAAACTCCATTCTATACACTCATTTGACTTTTATAGCGCGAAATCGCGAACTACCGCTACGCGACGCACCTATTTTTGACTAAATTTTCAATTATCTTTCAAACTTCACCAAAACACTTTCAAATGTTTATAAAACATTTATAAATCATTTTCAAACATTTAAACCAACATTTTTCCATATTAAATCTCTTTTCACTTTTAAATCATTTCATAATATTATATTATTATAATATTCATTTTCAGTCTTTTTATATTTTCAGAACCATTAACTGGCTAAATAAATTCATATACACATCCATATGGATTTATTTTTTCATTAAATAACTATGGTTAATTACTTAACCATTTTATGATTTCTCATAATTTATCACAACCAAGTTATCAACCATATCAACATCCATATAATCAATCAAGTAATCATCTAAGCTTTTAAATTTATAATTTAAACATTCATATAATTATTTTCTACATGTAAGTAAATTGAGTACTCACATTTAACCAAATCGATTAACTTCCTACCAACATTCTTATTAACAACACTTCACTTCAACTTCAACTAATCAACTTCTACTCCATTCCTTTTGCTTTATGCTATCGACCTCTTCTTCCAAACCCCCGAAAATCCGGCAGAGCTTCCGCAGAACCTTGAATTAGCTTCTAACTCCTAAAATGAAATCAACAGCACTTCCTTCTCTTCCTCTTGCTTTGGAGTTCCCGAACTTTCTTCCTTTTCTCATATGGTTCGGCCTTGATGGGTTCCACCTCTTCCTCCATCATTTCTTCACTTCTTAGATGCTAAACCATGTTTTAATGGTATTCTAAGGTCTTTCGAAAAGTTTGATGGTGTTTGGAGTTGATTTGATATGATTTTAAGAAAAGTTAGTAATGAAAAGAGAGAAGAAGAAGCCATTAAGAGAGCTTCAAGGAGGAAGAAGAAGGTGGAAATGGTGTGAAAGAAAGTGAAGGAAATGGTTGGTATTTATAGAAAAAAATGAAGTGGTAAGTTACCAAAATATCCTTTTACCAAATTACCAAAATAACCTTACTTACTTTTTAAGCAACCTTATTTTTTTCAACACTTAACATCACATTTCAAATCATTACTTTATGTAATTTTTACTTAAGTATTAAGTAAAGAATATAATAATTATGTTTGCCATGATTTGATGTTTACTTTTTGACTTTTGTAACTTTTTTGTCTTTTTATGCTTACTTTTTGTTAATTATATTCTAAAATTTTGTAAGTATGTTTAGTAAAAGTAAACTTGATTAGTGAATTAATTAATACTTATACTATTTGAATATATGTTCATATATAAGAAAGTAAAGATACAACAATGTTGCGACAACTTTAAATCGACAAAATGTTGGTTTTTGACAAAATGTTTTACGGTCACATTTTGACTTTTAGTTAAACTATTTATGTAATCCAAATTTGAAAATAAGTTTGTATAATGCTATTTAAAAACATAAAAACTTATAAATTAATTAAAATAATTTATTTAACCATTGAAACTTACTTTTCTGAAATCAGCATTTTGTCACTTTTGTCGATATAAGCAAATGTTCCTATTTTTATGTATATTTCTATTTCCAAATCCTATCTAATATAATTCGAATCATAAAATCTTATATATTTTATATTTAAAATCACTTTAAATGTTATATTTGGAGGTGGTCAAATTTTGGGTCGTTACATAATATTCATATTATATACAATTTTATTTTTGCAATTTAGGTTTGTTTCTTTTTCCATTTTACCGTGTTGTTTATTTGACATGTATAGGAGATGGCTGGACACAAGCTAGAGCAAGAAAATCAAGAACAACATCAAAAACAAACTCGTGTGAGTGTGAGTGAGAGTAAAAAAAATGTTATATATGAGTGTAGAGAAATGTTGTATATATGAGAGTGATAGTAAAAGTTGTATTTGAAAATGTAAGTAGAGTGATAGTGAAAGTTGTATTGTATTTGAATATGATTTGAAATAAAATATTTGTTTAAATAAATATTTGAATTTCATTCTGTGAACAATTATTGATATTAGAGAATATTTGTATGTTGTATAATAGGAATTTCTAGAAATGATACTATAACATCAAACAACATATGGCGTGTTTTTTGTTGTACTGGTGCATATCAGATGACGGGGCATCTTTGTGGTTTGATGTGTAATGAGACGGCATCGAATTTAACGACAAATAGTTATGCAATCTGACCACGGAGCATATCTGTCGTTTGATACATTTTTCCCATAGTGTTATTACTAAGAGTGGTAGTATTTAGTACTTTAGAGTTTACTCTCTTTTGGTATTTGGCTAGGGCCAATAGATCCTTAAGAAGTATACTCTTGAATTTTTATACACGATCCTTGTGATCAGGTTTGACTTGATTTTCCTAGACTTTGAAAGAATATAATCTGTGAACGGGTTTTGTGATAAGTCAAAATTACATTATGAATCAAGAAGTTATATCAAGGAGAAATCTTAGAATCAATCCACAACTTTTGAATAGGATTAATTAAGCAATATTTTATAATATTAGGATTAATAAGTATTTGAATAGAGGAAATACTTTTGATAAATTGAGATTTGAAAATTAAATTAAAAAACTTATTTGGAAATTTACGATTAAGAACCTATTTTGAGTTATAACTTTAATTAATAGCTAGGGTTGGAAATTGTAAAATTTTATTCTTTTAATGAGTTAAAGATTATAGAAATTTTAGAATTCAAATCAATTATGGATAGTTTCTAATCCATTATCAGTATGGCTCCTTTCAAGACTTTGTTCGGGGGAACATATCGACCACTCTCCTTTTGGCTTAAGTCGGGGAAAGAAATTGATCTTAAGTCCCGACCATATTTGAAAATCCTTTGGTAAGATTTTGGAAATTTATGTTGGGTATCAAATCTTTATTCGTGTTTCTTCCTTGATTGGATGACCGATATTTCAGTCAATTTTAAACGATAGCACTTTGATATATGGAACCCTACCCAACCTTGAGTGTATGGCTCTTTTGCTTATTGATTTCTTTTCTAATCCAGTTCGCTGGCATTCATGGTGTCCTTCTTGTGTTTCAACCTTGGAAACACTTAAGGAATTCTAATTCTATTCTTAGGCATAGCTTCCTTGTTGCACTTAAGGTTTCTCAAAATCTAACTTTTAAGCAGGGCTCAATTACCTGCGAGATATAGTTGTTTCGGTCATCTAAATCCTATTGCCCAGTGATCATAAGGACTGTCCTTAGAAGACTAGAAAGAGTTATCAAGCGAGCGCATCCTGTGATGCTTTCTGATGCTCTTTAGTGATGAGATTCATGTGTAATCGTCTTTCGATCTTAGCTTATCCATTTTGAATTGATGCATCATCCATAGTTTGTTATTAACTTTTCCCTTAACGAACTTGCGGAGACGCAATTTTTGTAAGGGAGGAAGTATGTAACAACCCTGTCGAGATTACCTGAAATTAAACATAAAATATGGTTTAATTTTAAGATAAAATTGGGGAATTTTATTTGGTCTTATTTCCAATTTGAAGTAAACTTGGAATACAATACTTTCAAATAAGATAAATATAAATGGGAAATTTATATTATAATGGTTAGGAATTTAAATAAATGAATTTCTAGGATGAAATATCAAATTGATAGATCAAATATAATTTTTGGGCATTTTTTAATAACTTATATGAATTGATATTCATACATTTCGTAATATGGAAAAACGAGCATGAAATTGTACTTTTAACTATTTAGGACATTTAATTATGTCAAATTGATAAAAAGTTATTTTATAAAGTATTATATGGTGGTATCAGGTCTATAAAATATTTTTATGTAATTTTATTTAATTTATATGGATTTATAAAGATACAATTTCATAATATATGAGAATTAGCACAGTTTTGTGTAAAAATGATTTAGGATATAAAATACATCAAAATGATATAAAAATGATTTCTAAAGTTAATAACATATATTTGTGAATTGTTAAATTTAATTATGGATTTATAGATATATATTCTGAGAGTTATGATTTATTTAGTGAGAAATAGAAGTAAACAATGTTTGAGCTATTAAATGAATTATATCGAAATAAACATAATATATATATATATATATATATATTACATAAAAATATTTATAAATTGAAATTTATTTATCAGGTCTTACTATGATTTTATTTTGAATTTATAATAATGTTTAATGGTATTTTGAAGATATATATGTGAAAAGGCTATATTTGTATTTTTCAAAAACTAGCTTGAAAACACCGATTTGTACAACAATTTTGAAATGATTTCGATTCAAACTTTTTACTTAAATGAAAGTAAAAAGATAGTAGATAATTATATCTAAAATTAAAAGAAAACGGATTGAGAATTTGATTTAAAACGAGTGAGAAACAAGAAAAACAAAATCTAAAAAAATGCATGTTATAAGCTGTCTATCTTAGACGATAACAGGTGGATCGGTTGGCACAATAGGTGGACCAGTTAGACGTACTTTAATCAGGTTTTCTAACTAATCAGAGCCAAATCGAAGGGGGTTTGATCCGGGGTTCTTCTAGGGTGTTCGGGCTGCACTTTGGATAAGTCTTTGGACTAGAATTCCTTGTTAGGCTGATTGAATTTGTGAATCAAAATAGTGTCATAAAGTGATAAAACAAAATAAATTTGTAACACTTGCTTATTGGGTTCATATCCAACACTCCTTTGCCCATGTAGTAATATTGGTAAGGAGAAAATGAAAGTATGTTCAATTTTCCTTCTCATGTTATTCCCAGCTCAAAATTTTGAAACTAAGAACCCCTCCTTCATTCAAAACCCTAGAATGCAATCTTCCCTAAATCAAGCAAATCATAGGGGCTTTTGATTGATAATTAAATAATTGCGGCCAGGGTAATCTCTATATTCTCTTTTGCATCTAATTTAGTTGTTAACTTCATATTTCATCATAGTTAGTAATTTCCTTTTGTATAAATTATTGAATTAAGCCTAGGTTGTTATCAAGAGGACCTATCCTAGGTGAATCCAGGTTCTAATCATCAAATCAAGGTTAATTAGGTGATTTAATCTCATACTGACTATAAATGGATGTTTTGTTATACTTGATGTTTGTGAATGAATTTGATGTGAATTAGATCTCAAAACCCTTATGTTGTTCATAACTTTTGCTGTTCAAATCTATGGTTGAGGAAACCTCTTCATATGATCTTGATTCACATCCATATATAGATGTTTTTATGCTTGCATGATGTCTATTTCAGTATAGTAGAAAGATAGGATAAAATAGGCGAAGAAAACACCACAAACGGGCAACCGGAGCACCATCAGCGTCGCCTAGGACTCATCCCAGGCGTGCCAACCGGCACACCGGTCATCGTGACCGATGAACCGGTGTGATTTGTATTTGATATTATGTATCTATTCGATTTGACCAGCTTGTATCTATTTGTATTCCGTTGTGTATATTATGTGATCTATGAGTCTATGATTTGTATTTATTATATATTGTTTTGGATTATTATTTTAGCCATCGTAGTTTTATTTTAAGCTTGGATTGCATATGTCGATTCCATTTGTGATGAAAAAATATAGCATATTAATCAACGTATCGACGCTCGCTTAAAATAAAAAATTCATGGATGGTCGCTCTTAACCAACCTTATTCTCTACACTAGCAGGTGATATTACTCTATAATATCCTCTGTTGGTGTGGGTCTCCGGGTGGGGTGTCACAGTGAAGCTTGAAAATGTAAAGTCACAAGACTAAATTGTAGATATTTTCATGAAGTCTTTAAAGTTCGATGTTTTTCAAAGGTGAAGGCTTTCCCTTAGTGTAACAACCTGGCATTCCGTACCCATTTTCTTATCGTCTCTTGACGATTTAATCTGGGAACGAATAGCTTCTGGCATTTTAATCAAATTGAAATTCAGGGATAAAATTTTGTTATTCGCTATTTGGAATTTTTTAAAGCGGTTCTAAATGTTAAACGAGCTTTAGAAAGATTCGTTAAGTGTCGTTTGGGTTTGAATAATAATCTCGGCCCATGTTCTTTTGTTTTGAAACCGTGATTTCACTCAACACCCAAATACCCCTTCCTCCATTCGTTAACCCTAAAACAAAGAAACGAAAAATGGTGGCTGTCTTCGTTTTCACGAAATTAGGGCTTCTCGTTTCCCTTTCTTGTATCTCTGGCCCGAGCTTTTGAGAAATAGCGATCGATACTCTGGCGAATTGAAGCCTTTTCTTCGACGCTTGCTTGAATGAATTTGGGCTTTGCCCTTCTTCGTCCTACTGGCAATTTGAAGCTTCGGCGATGTTGTGATTTTCTGGCTAATTGTGACTCTGGCTTCGGCTTCGCTGTAGCTTATTTGCTTGCGATCTCGACTGTTTGCATCGAGACTGGAACTAGAGCTTAACGTCGTTCGTCTTCCCTTGGTTGCTCTGGCTTCGCTCGATATCTGGTGGGCTCGGCTTCTTCTAAATTCGGCGACAATGTGAGTAATTTCTCACATCTAATTCTCCCTTATTAGTGGGTTATGTTGTTCGACTTTGCTTTGATGTTTGTTCTCGTGATAATCACTATTACGAGTTTGAATTTGAAGTATGGGAATGTATTTAGGCTTCGGCCTCCGCTTGCTATTCGAACGTAGTTTGGGGTTCTGGTTGTTGAGACTGACTTTGATTGAGTTGGGGCCATTTGAAGTTAATTTATATATTGTACTTCGTTCCTTTTTTCCTGTTCGACCCTGACCATTTTTAGTGTATCTCTGTAGACATTGGCTTTGATTTTGATTCTTGGCCATTATTGCAGTTTCGACTATTTCACGTCGTACTCGGTCCCTTTTTGTTGGTTGCTGTTATCTCTTGACAGCTTTGTATTGCTTGATTTATTATCGAGTCGTGTACATTTGGGTTTGCATTGGTATTTAGTTGGAGTTCATTTGGAACAGCTTGCATACAGTCACTGCCTTGTAATTTCAGAGCCTTATCGTCACTGTCGTTTCTGTCGTATTGATATTGCTTGGCATTTATTGTTCCTGTCCATTGCTTCACTTGAAATCTAATACTTCACCATTTACTGTTTCCATGAGGTACCAGTTTTGGGTTGCATTCATTTTTGGTTCCAAATGCATTGAGTTGCTTTTAGCTAGATGGTTGTTACTGCATTCATATTGGTTTAGATGTGCACTTCAGTCTGCATTTACATTGATCTTGGTAGTCACTGTTGCACTGCTTTATGTCATACTTGTTGATATCTTTGAAGTCTGTTTACAGCCAGTACTTCACTGCCATTATGTCATTCATGTTGCATATTCTCTGAAGCACACTTGAACTTACCTATGCAATTTGCCACTGTTTCATATATGACATAGTTTACATTTGAGTTGTAGCCAAGCCCCTGTCCACTGTTTCATTATGGTGCCCCTGTAGTTGTTGGCGTCTCTGTACATTGCTTGAGTCACTTGTATCTGCTGTTGCTTGTTGTTCGATCTATTTGACTTCGCCTTTGTTTATGACGTTGGTACTTCACTCTATCTTCTTCTACCTGTAGTCTCACTGTTTCATGTTATCACTTCTTGGTATCTGCCTTCACCTGTGTTCATTTCAGTTGAACTGCAATTCATATTAAGTTGTGCACTTGATTTAGTTGTACACTTACTGTGCACATTTCATATCATGCCCTGATATTGTGCAGCCCACTCGACACTGTGTTACTTTGACTGTTCATTGGCCTTGTGTTGAACCCGATTTTTGGGTCTGACCTTTGCAGTTTCTACGCACTGTTGTGGCGAGGCAGTGCACGCGTGCGTGCACTGCAGCCACCCAGAATCGACAGTTTTGAATTGATCTTTTATGCCGTATTGGCGAGGCCGTACACGCGTGCGTGTACGACAGCCAATCAGCATTGATGTTTTTAATTGACATTTCAATTGTTTAAACTGCTTTGGATTTCTGATTTATTGTTTAACACTGTTTAGTGTTATATCTGCCGTTATCCGATTCTTTTATCAAGGAATCGGATATACGAGATTTCTGTGACTGTCGTCTTTTTGAGATTTGATTATCATTGCTTCTGTGCACTAATAACTGAGTTTGAATTAGACTGACCCGGGTATTATTTTCTTTTGAATGTAATACTCGGGTCAGACCGAGTATTTACAGGTTGTAGATTTTTAGCTTTGGGTTGCTGCTAGAGCTATGAAGACTTTTTATATCAGTTGAAGTGGTCTTCGTCTTGTTGTAGTAGTCAGTGTGTCTGTTTTAAGATGATAATGTATTCATGTATATTAGTCGATAATGTACTTGTATATATAACTTCTTGAGTCGACAGTTGTAGTTGTATCATTTGTATTGTGTCAAATGTATTGTAACTGATATCAGTTATTGTATATATGAGACTTTTCGTTCCATCTTTATTCCGCATTTATGTTATCTGTGTTAATTTTATATCTATTGTCCTAAACTATTATAGCCACTGTGTAGTAGCTTTGAGTTTGTATCGGTATGTCGGTATTCCTCTAAAAATGAAATGCAATGTTTTATTATCTGACATATCGGTGCTCGCACAAAGCAATTACATAGATGGTCGCTCCTCAACAGCCTTATTCTCCGTGCTAGTTGACAGCACTACACCGTAGTGTTCTTGGCTAGCATGGGTATTGAGGTGGGGCGCCACAGCTTGGTATCAGAGCCTGGGGTTTAGGACAATTATAAAACATAACTTAGATGGAACATGTGTTACAACTATTTGTCGATGTTTTATCTCTCATCTTTACATATGATTATTTTTGACTGTTGGTATGAATTCCTAACGCTTATTCTTTTGTTTTCGGCTTTGAATTGATTTAGCCGATGTTGATATTGTTTTAATTTGACAAATTAAAGCCATTTTGACTTTTGGACTTTGTTCCACTTTTGTTCTATGCTATGAGTGTCATTGTGTACCTGTTACACTGTGATGAAAAATAGCTGGACCAGTTGCAAATTGAGTGATTTTGATTTCTCATTCACATCTAGTTTGAATCTCAGCGATTTTGAACTTGATATTTTGTGTTTTCCTCATCTGGATTTCCCTTCGACTTCGGTCACTTTGTTTTTGAGAAATTGCTAATTTCTTGATTCTCAAGACTCTGATTTTGTTTGCCGTTGGTTTCTTTGATAATGATGATTGATTCATTTTGTACTCGACTGCGGCTATTAATTGTTGACTTCGACGTTGACTTGATTCTTACTTTTGTTGAAGTCATTTATGCATTTCTGCTCGATTTGCTTTGTTTTTTCCAGTTGATAATCGATTCTTCTTTTCTAATTAGTTGTTATCACCTTTGTCGATTTTGATAACTTCTATTTCTGGAATTTTTGGGTATTCCTACTTTGATGAATTTGGAATCGAATTCTTTGGATTTTATTCACGTCTTCGAATGTGAAATTTTAGTGAACTGACTTGGTTTCCTAATTTAATCGATTCTTAATCATTTCCCCGATTTGTTGCTATCATTTATTAGCAACTTTGATGACATTTTCTTCGGAATTTTTGTGAACATACTTTCTGACGGATTCAATATCGATTTCTTTGGATTCCATTCACATCTCCGTATGTGAATTCTTGTGATTGATTGTTTCTACAATCATTTTTGTGATTTGTCACTTTAAAAATATAAAGGTTTTCTATACTAGTAGTAAATATTAAAATCCTTTTCTCCAAACGATTTCAAAACTATTTTACTATAAAGCTCTTTTTCTTAAACCGTTTTCCAATCTATTAGTATATACAAGCCTTTATTTCACTCGTATGAGAAATTGAATTAAACGGCCTAGTAAAACAAGTGGTATGAAACGCTTGCGTTTACTTCGTCGGTTAGCTCTTGGACTTGTTCGATTGAACTCTTTTTGTGACAATTTCCTAGTGCAGATCTACAATCTGTTCGTAAATATTTGAGTTAAGCAAGTGGTTATGGGACATGAAGCTAAACTCTTATATTTACTAGCTTAGTGTAATCGACACTTCTTTATGATCCATGACGATCATTTTTATGATTTAGACTAGCAATGTGCGATGTCTCTCGTCCGTGTGTTCGGACTTGCCTTTCTCGTCCGTGTGTTCGGACTTGCCTTTCTCGTCCGTGTGTTCGGACTTGCCTTTCTCATCCGTGTGTTCGGAAAATTAAATAAATAGCTTCCCATCCGTGTGTTCGGAAAATTAAATGGATAGCTTCCCATCCGTGTGTTCGGAAAATTAAATAAATAGCTTCCCATCCGTGTGTTCGGAAAATTAAATGGATAGCTTCCCATCCGTGTGTTCGGAAAATTAAATAAATAGCTTCCCATCCGTGTGTTCGGAAAATTAAATGGATAGCTTCCCATCCATGTGTTCGGAAAATTAAATAAATAGCTTCCCATCCGTGTGTTCGGAAAATTAAATGGATAGCTTCCCATCCGTGTGTTCGGAAAATTAAATAAATAGCTTCCCATCCGTGTGTTCGGAAAATTAAATGGATAGCTTCCCATCCGTGTGTTCGGAAAATTAAATAAATAGCTTCCCATCCGTGTGTTCGGAAAATTAAATGGATAGCTTCCCATCCGTGTGTTCGGAAAATTAAATAAATAGCTTCCCATCCGTGTGTTCGGAAAATTAAATGGATAGCTTCCCATCCGTGTGTTCGGAAAATTAAATGAATAGCTTCCCATCCGTGTGTTCGGAAAATTAAATGGATAGCTTCCATGAGATAGCTTCTCGTCCGTGTGCTCGGACTTCCCCCTTCTTTGTGTTTTCTGGATTTCGTGTAGATTTCTAGAATTTGTGTTTTCTGGATTTCGTGTGTAGATTTCTAGAATTTGTGTTTTCTGGATTTCGTGTGTAGATTTCTAGAACTTGTGTTTTCTGGATTTCATGTGTAGATTTCTAGAATTTGTGTTCTCTGGATTTCTTGTGATGAAATCTGGAATTTATGCTTCACCAATTTTAATGATTTCTATTGATATGTTTATCAATTTTTGTGTATTGGTGAATTTATATGTGTTATTGACTTGTTATGAATACAAGTTTAGGGTATGATATCCCTTTCTATCTTTGAGAAGATTCTTGTGACATTTTTTATGAATGAAAATTCATTGGTATTATATTTTGATGCCAGTTATTTTGATGAGATTTTGACGTGTTAACTTCAGTAACCGTCGATTTTGAAATGGATTTACAAGCGGTTCTCCCGCAACACTGTTATTGCTAATTTAATCACGTATTTTCAAAATTCGTTATTTTTAAAAGTTGTTTCAAAATATAAATTAAAATTGTTTTCAAAATTCTTACAGTTTGCATTTTCAAAAGAATGAGGAAGCGATTTAAACATTTCAGTAAAATCAAGGACTATGATCCCTTTCTTTTACTGATTCGCTTAATTCCGGACTTGTCCGTTTGAGAATGTGAAATGTTATTTTTAAAACACACAATTCTGCACTTTCAAGGAAACGATAAAGAGATTTAAACGATTTAGCAAAAGTACGGAGTATGAAACCATACTTTTACTACTTCGGTTAATTCCGGACTCGTTAATTGAATATTTATGACTTCTGATTATCGTTTTTGATAATCAGATGTTTGTGTTTCTGATTATCGTTTTTGATAATCAGATATTTGTGAAATTTGATTATCGTTTGAGATAATTAAATATTTTTCGATTTGATAATCGAATATTTGTGATTTCTGATTATCGTTTTTGATAATCAGATATTTGTGAAATTTGATTATCGTTTGAGATAATTAAATATTTTTCGATTTGATAATCGAATCTTTGTGATTTCTGATTATCGTTTTTGATAATCAGATATTTGTGAAATTTGATTATCGTTTGAGATAATTAAATATTTTTCGATTTGATAATCGAATCTTTGTGATTTCTGATTATCGTTTTTGATAATCAGATATTTGTGAAATTTGATTATCGTTTGAGATAATTAAATATTTTTTGATTTGATAATCGAATCTTTGTGATTTCTGATTATCGTTTCTGATAATCAGATATTTGTGAAATTTGATTATCGTTTGAGATAATTAAATATTTTTCGATTTGATAATCGAATCTTTGTGATTTCTGATTATCGTTTTTGATAATCAGATATTTATGAAATTTGATTATCGTTTGAGATAATTAAATATTTTTCGATTTGATAATCGAATCTTTGTGATTTCTGATTATCGTTTTTGATAATCAGATATTTGTGAAATTTGATTATCGTTTGAGATAATTAAATATTTTTCGATTTGATAATCGAATCTTTGTGATTTCTGATTATCGTTTTTGATAATCAGATATTTGTGAAATTTGATTATCGTTTGAGATAATTAAATATTTTTCGATTTGATAATCGAATATTTGTGATTTCTGCTTATCGTTTTTGATAATCGGATATTTGTGAAAATTCGATTATCATTTTAGATGATTGAATATTTGCGATTTTGAGATTCGAGCTTCGTCTTTTTCTCTGGCGATTTAGGTGAGTAATTTGATTTACTCACATTCAATTCGTGCAGTACGTGAATTCTGCTCTGTTTTCCTTTCCTTTTAAATGCTGGAACTCGATTGATTCCTGCTTTTGATAGTCGTCTGATTTTGATTCCTTGATCCCCACGATTGTGGATTCTTTTGACTTGAAGCAGTCGAACCTTTTTGATTCTATATCTAATACTTCCCCGTTGACCTTTGCTTTGCTTATGCATTCGACATTGTTATGTTCTTATGGTTGTTACCTCTTTTCCACCTATCCCTTAGGATTGCGAGGACGCAATTTCTTTAAGGAGGGGAGTTTGTAACAACCCGGCATTCCGTACCCATTTTCTTATCGTCTCTTGACGATTTAATCTGGGAACGAATAACTTCTGGCATTTTAATCAAATTGAAATTCAGGGATAAAATTTTGTTATTCGCTATTTGGAATTTTTTAAAGCAGTTCTAAATGTTAAACGAGCTTTAGAAAGATTCGTTAAGTGTCGTTTGGGTTTGAATAATAATCTCGGCCCATGTTCTTTTGTTTTGAAACCGTGATTTCACTCAACACCCAAATACCCCTTCCTCCATTCGTTAACCCTAAAACAAAGAAACGAAAAATGGTGGCTGTCTTCGTTTTCACGAAATTAGGGCTTCTCGTTTCCCTTTCTTGTATCTCTGGCCCGAGCCTTTGAGAAATAGCGATCGATACTCTGGCGAATTGAAGCCTTTTCTTCGACGCTTGCTTGAATGAATTTGGGCTTTGCCCTTCTTCGTCCTACTGGCAATTTGAAGCTTCGGCGATGTTGTGATTTTCTGGCTAATTGTGACTCTAGCTTCGGCTTCGCTGTAGCTTATTTGCTTGCGATCTCGACTGTTTGCATCGAGACTGGAACTAGAGCTTAACGTCGTTCGTCTTCCCTTGGTTGCTCTGGCTTCGCTCGATATCTAGTGGGCTCGGCTTCTTCTAAATTCGGCGACAATGTGAGTAATTTCTCACATCTAATTCTCCCTTATTAGTGGGTTATGTTGTTCGACTTTGCTTTGATGTTTGTTCTCGTGATAATCACTATTACGAGTTTGAATTTGAAGTATGGGAATGTATTTAGGCTTCAGCCTCCGCTTGCTATTTGAACGTAGTTTGGGGTTTTGGTTGTTGAGACTGACTTTGATCGAGTTGGGGCCATTTGAAGTTAATTTATATATTGGACTTCGTTCCATTTTTCCTGTTCGACCCTGACCATTTTTAGTGTATCTCTGTAGACATTGGCTTTGATTTTGATTCTTGGCCATTATTGCAGTTTCGACTATTTCACGTCGTACTCGGTCCCTTTTTGTTGGTTGCTGTTATCTCTTGACAGCTTTGTATTGCTCGATTTATTATCGAGTCGTGTACATTTGGGTTTGCATTGGTATTTAGTTGGAGTTCATTTGGAACAGCTTGCATACAGTCACTGCCTTGTAATTTCAGAGCCTTATCGTCACTGTCATTTCTGTCGTATTGATATTGCTTGGCATTTATTGTTCCTGTCCATTGCTTCACTTGAAATCTAATACTTCACCATTTACTGTTTCCATGAGGTACCAGTTATGGGTTGCATTCATTTTTGGTTCCAAATGCATTGAGTTGCTTTTAGCTAGATGGTTGTTACTGCATTCATATTGGTTTAGATGTGCACTTCAGTCTGCATTTACATTGATCTTGGTAGTCACTGTTGCACTGCTTTATGTCATACTTGTTGATATCTTTGAAGTCTGTTTACAGCCAGTACTTCACTGCCATTATGTCATTCATGTTGCATATTCTCTGAAGCACACTTGAACTTACCTATGCAATTTTCCACTGTTTCATATATGACATAGTTTACATTTGAGTTGTAGCCAAGCCCCTGTCCACTGTTTCATTATGGTGCCCCTGTAGTTGTTGGCGTCTTTGTACATTGCCTGAGTCACTTGTATCTGCTGTTGCTTGTTGTTCGATCTATTTGACTTCGCCTTTGTTTATGACGTTGGTACTTCACTCTATCTTCTTCTACCTGTAGTCTCACTGTTTCATGTTATCACTTCTTGGTATCTGCCTTCACCTGCGTTCATTTCAGTTGAACTGCAATTCATATTAAGTTGTGCACTTGATTTAGTTGTACACTTACTGTGCACATTTCATATCATGCCCTGATATTGTGCAGCCCACTCGACACTGTGTTACTTTGACTGTTCATTGGCCTTGTGTTGAACCCGATTTTTGGGTCTGACCTTTGCAGTTTCTACGCACTGTTGTGGCGAGGCAGTGCACGCGTGCGTGCACTGCAGCCACCCAGAATCGACAGTTTTGAATTGATCTTTTATGCCGTATTGGCGAGGCCGTACACGCGTGCGTGTACGACAGCCAATCAGCATTGATGTTTTTAATTGACATTTCAATTGTTTAAACTGCTTTGGATTTCTGATTTATTGTTTAACACTGTTTAGTGTTATATCTGCCGTTATCCGATTCTTTTATCAAGGAATCGGATATACGAGATTTCTGTGACTGTCGTCTTTTTGAGATTTGATTATCATTGCTTCTGTGCACTAATAACTGAGTTTGAATTAGATTGACCCGGGTATTATTTTCTTTTGAATGTAATACTCGGGTCAGACCGAGTATTTACAGGTTGTAGATTTTTAGCTTTGGGTTGCTGCTAGAGCTATGAAGACTTTTTATATCAGTTGAAGTGGTCTTCGTCTTGTTGTAGTAGTCAGTGTGTCTGTTTTAATATGATAATGTATTCATGTATATTAGTCGATAATGTACTTGTATATATTACTTCTTGAGTCGACAGTTGTAGTTGTATCATTTGTATTGTGTCAAATGTATTGTAACTGATATCAGTTATTGTATATATGAGACTTTTCGTTCCATCTTTATTCCGCATTTATGTTATCTGTGTTATTTTTATATCTATTGTCCTAAACTATTATAGCCACTGTGTAGTAGCTTTGAGTTTGTATCGGTATGTCGGTATTCCTCTAAAAATGAAATGCAATGTTTTATTATCTGACATATCGGTGCTCGCACAAAGCAATTACATAGATGGTCGCTCCTCAACAGCCTTATTCTCCGTGCTAATTGACAGCACTACACCGTAGTGTTCTTGGCTAGCGTGGGTATTGAGGTGGGGCGTCACACTTAGACTAACAAAACTGAGTTTAAGGGAGGATGTTGAAAATTTAGCCCAATTAATTGAAAAGATTGTTGTATTTAATGGTAGCATGAAGAGTCACGTTGAAATGAAGAGTCACTTCTATTAGAAACTAGTTTGATGAAAATTCATGTCCATTAGAAAAGAATTATGTTTATGTAAGAAGTCATTTCCATTAAGAGAATGTGTTTAAGAGTCATGTTCATTAAAAGAAAAGGTGTTTAAATGGAAGGTCATTTGATGGATATTAAACTATGTTATTATTTGGTTTGTAGAGAAATTTAGAAGAATGGGATATGGAATGACGAGCAATACAGAAGAAACGTAGATGAGAAAGAAGACTTGAAAGAAAAATGATAACGACTGCCTACCAGCTCCTTCACCGTATATTCTTATCGCACTAAAGCATACAAGCTGTTGCAATTCATTATCCAAATGCCCTCAATTCATTCATTACCTAATTATAGCTAATTTATAAAATATATATATAATAATAATAATAGAAGATTCCTTGTAGCTTTTCTCTCCTGCATTATTTCTATAATTGTGAATTAATCCATAAATATTTGTGCCATTTAAATTGTCTTTTAGGCCTGAAATGCACATATGTTTCCTTGTGCATATCTGTTCCAGGTATGTGTGCTTGTGAGGCTACATCATTACCTTTCCCTTCGAGTCGGACCTTGTCCTTGAGGTCGTTGGTGGTGGCATTTGTAATAGGTCGAGGTAGTGGTGTTTGAAGGAATTAAGTCCGTTGCGCAACGGGTAAAATAAGTAAATTTAAAAAAACTTCCCTATTTGAATCTTAATGGACATATGAAGTTTATTAACTAACAATAGGTCATATATATATAAAGATAATCATATTTCATTCAAAATATTTTATACTTATTTGATTAATCATATTATCAAATTTATTTTGGTGATTGTTTTGAATATATCATAAATAACATTTAGGCCTGTGAAAGGTCTAATTATTAAATAATTATAAATGTGCCAAGAGTCTAATTGATTGGGGGTATTGTTTCTATTGACTAGTTATGTGAAAAGTCATATTCCTACTTACAAGCATAAATAAGAGACCATAAATGTGATATACAATTAGATGGGAGCTTTTTTTTTCAATTTTTGGTATGTGAAATGTCCAATTATTACATAGGGTGTATATGGCAAAATGGAACATATGCATGACATGATCACGCAATAATAAAATGAACATGTTTATAACTATATGTATACACACATGTATTGAGATTTATATCTATTGTATTTGTGTGTGTGAGAGTGTGTATACATATATATTGTATGTGTACGTATTATACTTACATGTTTATAAGATAATTCGTATGCATATCAGGAATATAAATGCCTAAGTATATACATGTGTTTAGATTTATTGTAATATATGTATATAATTTGTATACACTTATTAATAATACCGCATATTTATAGTTTAGACACACACACACACACATATATATATATATTATATTTATAAAATTGCCATATATACACACAATTAGGTTTGTACAAATAGTAAATACACACACAAACAAACACACACACACACACACATATAATGATTCGAAATCAATTAACAAATTCATGTTTCGAATGTATTTGATTGAATAATTATATGAAAGAGTATATTTCAATTTGAAATCAGAATTGACTTAACCAGATGTTTTGATTTATGTATTTTACTATTTCAAATAACATAAAGATAATTATATAAAGTTCTAAACGTCAAACTCATTAATTTTAAATAAATTAAATTAATGAAATATACATACACATGTATATATATTGTTTCAGTTCAACCAACATCAGATATAGATTAATAATCAAATTTTCTCAAATGTGTGTATGAAATTAATTTCATATTATACAAGTGATAAGCATAAACAACTTCGACTCAAATATAATAAGTGGAAATAATATATATATATATATATATATAAACTTTTCAAGGTTGAACATTGTGAGTGAATGATATGAAACAAAATTAAACCCGAATAGATCCTGGATTGCTTGGATCACAACCTAATACTACTATAATCGAATGAACCACATTAATTTAATTTAATTAATGTTATTTAGATGAAAACTCTTGTCACGAATGAGAATGAGGAAGCCATGAACGAAGGAAGAAAGATAAAATAAATAATTGAAAGAAAATGAATGAGACAATAATGTTTGAAGGAAAGAATATGAATTTTTATCTTCTTTCTTTAAAACTTCCTCAGTTAATTTGCAATCGATTTTTAGTTATGTCAAGCCCTCATTTCTCTTTTGTGTAGTCGGTCATGTATTGTCCTTGCATTGGTTAATTTTCTAAAAGGCTTGTTAAGTAATTACTTGTATTTAAAGCCTTATCGTATGTCAATACATACATATATTACTTTTATATATACATCCAAATAATTACCAACAACACCCAAAACATCAAATAAATTAATAATCAATTTTTTAAGTATTTATTAATTTATAACCATATATAAACTAATTAAATCGTGTAGTTTTTCAGAGAATTCACAAATACGGTCGTGGCTATAGGTATGAATTTAGTTAACCATGACTATTGAACAATTCAAATATTAATGTTCACTCATGACCTTAGCTAGTGGCATGACAGTTTGACCTAATTCATCACATATGGATCTTTTCAGCAAAATTATATTTTATATTATCTTAAGCGATACTAGTAGTGACAATAATTTACACATGTTCTCTTCGTCAAAATTATATTACGTGAGGATATATAAAATTTGGTATTGGCCAAAGTTATAATATTACCACATTCAACTTAGTTTGTCCAAAAACAAAGTCCTTAATTTAATAACAACATGCATTATTAATTGTTCTACTCTCATCAAATATTTTGAGCTTGAATTGACTATAGTTAACCGTGATACCAACATCATACAACCGAGAAGATGAATTCTATATTGAATAATACTTCACCATAATGCTTCAACTCAAACGCAACTTTAGTCACATGTTGGATCATTGTGTTATGATTTAGGTATTATCAAAGTGGAGCACCCATATTGAAGTTCCACATCATACTTAAGTCAAGAGAACTGTGTAACTTCGTCACGCTGAGTTTTCTTGCTTGATCCGGTTATTATCAACCAACAGAAAGCTCTCAGATGAGTCATTCCATGATTATCCAATAATTACGAGTAAGCAACCCCTTGGTGCTTCCCAACATCTATAAATTTGGAGAGTGTCACATACTCTCGTCTTAACATATGTATTGATATCCTTTCTTGAAACATCTTGACCAAAGAATATTTAAAATAACATGTTATTTTATATTGTGATAATTTTCTCATAATTACAACTCCTTGTAATTATTATCACATAATATAATATTTAAGGATTTTCTATTTAAAACATTTAAATTAATTACTCAATTAATATATCACAGTATAAAAAGTATATAATAGAAAATAAACACCTTTTATTTTGAATGAGATTTTATTACGAAGTTAATAATTTACAATAAACTATAGAATATCCCATAAACAATTTTTTTATGTTTTTCTATGTTTCTTTTTATGAAGAGAGAGTTTTACAATATCATCTTAACACTACTTAACTTAGAAGATCAAAAATGTTAGAGCCTTTACTTTAAATCAATCAGTCTTTTAAACAAAGATCAGTTAGGATATACTTCATAATTATCATACATGAATCTTCCAATATACTAGTTAAACTATCGTTACTTGTAATCAAACTTTATTTTTATTTTTGTTGAGACAAATAAATTTTCAAAAATTTCAATTTAATAACCAAAATCCTATAGTGTTTCTTTAAAAATAAATCAACATGCTAAAAAGATTTTTTTTGGGAAATCATTTTTTGTTTTTGTTGTTTTTTTTATATTTTGAGTTTCGGAAAGAAAATGCAAAAAAAACCATGAAAGGTCAAAAATGAAGATGAGACTCCCCCCACACTTGATTTTGACTGTGTCCCAACAGTCAACCCAAGTGAAAGGAGAATTAAAAAAATAAAAATATGACCTATATTTACATGAAAATGAAACGATTATTATTTACACGACTTCAAAAAATATACTATTAAAGAGTAAATGAAACGGCCTTCCAAAGACTAATTCATTTGTCTCATCAAGTATGAGAGACATAGCTTTAGCATAGAAAACCAAACCATAAATTTCAAAGTTGAATGTTGATTTGGAAAAACGAATGTCATTTTATTAAAAATCATATGTTGTTTTATTTTCGATGATTTTTGAGGTAGATAGAACAATTGGTTGAAGTTCAATTTGTTTTCACCAAATTTAAATTCAAACTCATCATCGACAAATTCTTCAAAATTATCAATTTTAAAATGGTGATTTAAATCTTCTCCTTTAGAATTCAACAACTCATCTTCGAAAAGTCCAAAAAATTTATGTACACTAAATTCGTCTTCCTTTGTTGAATTATTCACAACTTCATTGAACGTATTATGTTCAAAATCTAAAGTTGTTGTATTCAATTTTTCAAAATCGAAAAAAGGAAGATCAAATTTTAAATTTGATTCCATGCTCTCAAAAGAATTAAAATCCAACTCAATTACCGAATTTTCAACAACTTCATTAAGATTGTCATTTTCAATTTCAAAAGTTGTTATTTGAAAATCCTCAATTTTGGTAAAAGGTGGATTATCACTTGACTCGTCACATGTTGGGAGTTGATTTTGTTTCTCACGTTGTTTCATGTATGTTTCAAACAATAAATCCATGCGATCTTTCAGAATTTCGTCCATTTGCTCAACAAAATCAAATTTATAATTATTAACTTGAGAATTTGAAATTGCTGAGAACAAAAATTTTCCATCGCACCATAATTGAAACTATTCTCATTGCCAAATCATTTAAAAAGTGGTTCACATTTCCATTTTGACTTTGAAATCCATTTTGACTTTGAAATCCATTTTGGAGTTCGAAGTTGTATTGCCGTGAGTTATAATCACATTTTAATTTTGAAATGAATTCAAATTTTGATCATTTTGAAATCCTTGACTAGAGTTATTGCACAAATTACTCAAATTATTTATCATTTGATTTCTTGCTCAAGTAAAGACCAAATCGTTTCAATACTATTTTCAAGAGTTGAGGGTTGGTTATCATTTTGAAAACTTTGTTATGCAAAATCCAAATTATTTACACAATAGTTGTTATTAAAATATCCATAAGAATTTTGTGTGAAATTATATGGATTATATTGATTTTCACAACTATTGAAAAACTCTGGCGATTAAGAAAATTTGGACATTTTCAAAAATGTTTTTTTTCTCTTTTTTTCTAAAAGGAAAAGTATTTACCAAGAGAATTTTTTTTCAAAAGGGAGGTGTGATTTTTGTTTTTTTTGGAGTTTCAATTTTTTTTTCTTTTATATGTTTTTGTTTTTTTGTTTTTAAATATGCATGAACTAATGCAACTAAATGAATGCAAGGACTTAATTACAAATTTGTTGTCCTTAGTAGCTCCTAACCTAAAATTGTATAATAATACTTTATCTTAATTCAACAAGATAGTTCTTAGCCATGTAACAGGCAGGAGTTATTGGTGCACCACGAATCACCATAGCAATGCAACCGAAAGTTTAAGTACCTATAGAGAAACAATCAGTATAATATTTACGAATCACCGTAATATTTATAATAGATTATTGCTCTGCTGTAGCCTAGACACCAAGAAAATAAATTGTTCAAAGAACACAACTTGTCAAGATACAATTAAGCACTAGGTGAGCTCATGACACCCTTAAGTCTGAATTCTAACCGTTATTATTAGCAAATTCTAAGATGAAGTACAATTTGTGGGCCAAGGAAGGGTGATGAAATCCCCCACCTTATGTGGATTTGGGTGTTGCCCTAAGAAAATAAAATAAGATTAAATGAATGCAAAATAGGATTTATCAATGCAACTACGAATGAAATTTGTTTTTTTTTCGAAATTTGTTATTATTATTATTATTATTATTATTTTTAAAAAAAATGCAAGCAACCAACAATGCAAAGTAAATGAAAACAAGAGATAGAAGCACGATACTAGAGCATGCAGAATTATTAGCAAATTTTCTTTAAGCAACGATTTTTAGCGCAATTAGCAAGAAAAAAAAGCAATTATTTTAGCAAGCAACTCCTTTCCTTGTGATTTTCTACTTTTGCAACCTGAAACTTCGAACAAAACATATGCAGTGAATTTATTTTGTTTGTATATTTTTTTTCTTTTTTCTTTTTTAAAATATGAAAGTTGAAAGGAAAAAAAACTTGTTTAAAACAAAACTAAAATATGTAACTAAAACAATTAAACTAAACCCTCGAACAAACAAACCCTGACGCACATAGGCCGAACAAACAGAAAACTTTTGTTATTCAAAGACAAACAAAATTACACAATCAAAATTCTCAAACACAATCAAAATTTCCAAATCAAAATTCATTTGATGGTAGTTTCCAAATCGAACAAATACTCAACTCGTCCCTATACTTGTTTTGATTTGCGGTTTGCTGGATTTGTTTGACTTATGAATCAGCAATTGGTTTGTGGGTTCGATTGTGGTTGCTGGAGTTGGAATTAGAGTTGTGGATTTGTTCGTAGACGAGATGGAGAAAGATGAGTTGCGGGCAGATGAGTTGTAGGCAGATGTAGTTGTATGAAGCTAAAGGGGGATGTATGTTGATGTAGTGCAAGTGTGGGATGGAAGTATGGTTTGGGGATGTTAGTAGAGATTATGGAAGTGAAATAATGATCAGTGAATGGATGTATGTTGTAAGTGGTTCAGAAAAGAATTTGCAGGTAGGGAAGTTATGGCAGCAAAGGGGATGCATAGTTTTGTATATGGAGTTTGCAGTGTAGTTGATTTAGTGGAAGTATTCAGTGATGATGTTTTGGTGAGCAGAGGATGGCAGGGTGGTGGACAGTAAGGTTAAAGTGTGGTCTGTTGCGATGACTGATGGCTGGAGGGTGATGGCTGAAAGCAAGGCAGTGGATGGTTGTATGGATGTAGGTTGTTTGGCAAGAGGCAAAGAGGTAGATGGATGATGTAATGGATTGGTTGGTGAAGTGGTGAAATGGAAGAGATGGTGAAATGAAAGTGTATGTTCGTATGTGTCAAGGGCCGTTGAAGTTACACGGCAGTTTGATGAAGTAATGCAAGGATGTGCAGAGTGGTTTTTGGTAGTGGCAGATTGAGGATGTTTTTAGCAGTAGTGTGAAGGAGGAGGGTTAACTGGAAATGCTGAAAGGAAAGCTGCGGTGGTAATTAATGAAATGTTGGAGGAAAGGTGGGATGACAGTGGTTGAAGTTTTTTGGCAGTAATGTGGTTTAGAGGTACGGTAGTAGTTTGACAATGGCAGAGAGGAATATGAGTAAGTGATGGAAGAAAGGATGTAGCAATGTAGGGATGTAGGGATGGCAGAAGTAAGTAATGTGGTTTTAGATGGATGGTGTATTGGTCGTGGCAGGGTAGTGACAGTTTTGTGAAGTGAATACAGGGGAAGTTGCAAAAGATGGTGGTAGAAATGTAGGGATGACAGTTTTATGTAACAATAGTGGATAAATGTAGGGATGGCAGTAATGTTACGATGTGGGATGGTGGTAATGACTGGGATATGCAGGTCGTTGTCTGTTGCCTTTTCTCCTTCCACTTCATAGGCAGAATATGGCCAGTTGGTCCCGGTAGGTCCGGTCTTGGATCGAACTCCTCCCAATTTTAGGGTTCTTCTCAACCCGCCAGAAAGAGCTTCTTTCGTGGTTTCCACTAAGGTTCTGCATAATATCTGCATGCAGCACAACATACCAGAGGATGATGTACGCCTCCCAGAAAAGAACGAGTTTGCTTGCATGTCCTTTTCATGCGCACATTCAATCGTGCACCAAGCTTCGACGAGCTGCGGTAATTTCTTTCATTCAAGAGAAGGGATGAGTGTCCATCTCTGGTCGTAATCGAAGCTAAAAGGAATCGCAAAATCGTATTACGATTGCAAAGCAACCTGTCCCAGTTTAAGACCCAATATTTCTTCGTCACGTGCCCCGAAGTGTTCAATTGTCTGTGGACAATGGTGGTAAGTTCTTTTCCCTATTTACCGTTCTAACGTGTCGCTGCAGGGCTTCTAACTAGTTGAACATTTCTTGCAGTTATCCTGAGGCTGAATAGGGACCCGTCTCTTGATGAAGTTTGTCGAACCCAAAAGGCTATTGATGCTGAGGAAAGGTTCGTTAAAGTCTTGCTGACTGATGAGAACTTACTCCAATATGGATTATTGCATCCAGGGAGGTCCGCCATTCCAGTTGAGGCCCCCTCTCCTTTTAGATCCGGGGTTCGCATGCGATCCACTTTCTCTTCTCACGGGTCCGAAGAAGGTGCTTCTCAAGAGAGAGGGATTATCCGAAGAATCGGCTGAAGAGGCTCATGATGGAAGAGACGTTGCTGCGACTAGAGTTAGTCGCCCGACTAGAATGCCTCCGATCCCAGAGGAAGAAGAGTTCAAATAGAGGGAAGGCAAAGCTGCCTTGGACTTACAAAGAGAGGAGGGGGAAGTCGAGAGTAGTAGCGACGAGTCTACTTCTAGCGATGACTTCTAAGCAGAATCCGATGATGAGGATTCTGAATCGTGTGATGAAACTCCGAGGATGAGCCCCATTATCCCGAGCTTACCTCCTCTAGACACAGATGACAAAGACAATGCCCCGGGGATCGGGGGACGTCACGATTCTTCGAGCAAAGATGCTGGTGTGGAGTTTTGTGATTTAAGCAATGTTTACATCAATTTCGACGCGCTTATGGGGGAAGATTTCAGATTTGAGGAGGTGCCCCCTCGTTCGAGCCACGTCTCATCTAAAGTCAACCCGATTCCCTTCACGGCGCCTGCCTGATCCGGTTTGTGACGTTGTTTTAGGCTATCCTCCTGAACACTCCACATGCTTCACTAGGGCCATGCTCACTTGTACACAAACTTTCCTTGTTTTATTTTCTTTTCCTAAAGCCTTTTATTTGTGCTTCGTGTCAGATATGATGAGAGGGCACGGCCTTTATGTAGACTTCGAAGAATTCATCGACTCCCAACGCTGGTCTAAGCATCCTTCCGGCCGTCATCAGCCCCGAGAAACAGAGGAAGAGTACAGAAGGAGAAAGGATCTAGATGCCGAAGTCCGTCGCCAAGACGAGAGAGAGCGGGGTCGGTCATACAAAGGCGGGTATAAGAAGAGGAGGTCTTTTGATGAGAGGGAGGAGCCACTGAAGAGGTCAAAATTCGATCATCGTTCGCATTCTTCGGAACAGCAGGCCTTTGCTCCGATACACGCTTCAACATTCATGAAATCCCTATTACTTTTGCCCATATTCCGCCTTTAACTTACATCCCACCATCTTCTGTTGTGCTTGCCCCCGGTGCTTCGCTTCCCCACTAAAGGCCTGCCTATATTCTTCCGTCAGGTCCTCCCAAGCTTGAGTCAGCGCTCCCCGGGTGGTTTCTAAGGGGAGTCAAGTTTGATCGAGATCTCCATCCAGTCCATAAAGATTCTTACATGCCACATCTTCAGGCTATTCAAAACGATTTAGACCATGCCGAAGGATGGGAAAAATTGTGTAAGGAGCTGGCAGATACCAATCGCAACAACTACCAGGAAATCCTCTCTTTTGAGTCAGAGAATGATGATTTTGAAAGAGCATTGTCAGAACGCGATGCCAGGATTAAACAACTGGAGGAGGAGAAAGAAGCGGCGCTGCGAGAAAGCAAAAGGAACGTAGACTTGCTGAAAGAAGTAAAAGAGGCCCATGAAATAATTGAGATTGTCTATAGTGACGAAATAAAGAAGGCTCATGTTGAGGAGGCCAAATTGAAAGAGAAGGTGGCCGCTCATAGCGCAACGATTGAAGCCCAGAAGAAAACTATCTCTGACCATGACCTTAGTGTTGAGGGGCACAATAAGACTATCTCTAATCAAGCTGCGACGATTGCCCGACTACAGAACCAAGTTGCGCAGCTTAGCACTGATAAGTCTCACGTTGAGGTCAAAAAGGCCGTTGTTATGGTGGATTATCTTGAGCTTCAAAACGCCTTCGAGAGGAAGATGGAAAAGATAGACGAGACCATCCTGAATTTTTATGTCAATTATCTACTTCATCAGGGGAGCCTTAGCTACTTGGGTCCGAAATTTCCGCGTACTCTCGCTGTGGTCTGGGAAGAAATCTTGGCCCGCTTTCATGATAGCGGTGACGTTTACACCGAGCGAAAGTTAGAAAATGCCTACCTTAACGAAGAATCAAAGAAGGCGTTGCTGGAGGGTCAGGATATTTTGCGGATCGAGAGAACGAAGCTGTCGAAACATATATAGAGCCTTTCATTTCTAGCATCGGCGAGCCATCAGAGTAGCCCCGTAATCTGCCAACAATTTCTGGGCTTGGGCTTCCCCTCGGATCATAGAACCGTCTAAGGAGGGTGAAGGCGGTGAATATGAAGTTGACATTCTTGGTCACTCTTCCGGTGCAGGTAATCCTCTCGCATCTTCCGAGTTCGGAAATTTTCAGCTTACGCCGCAAGTGCAGGAAGAATTTAATGCTTTCATTTTTGATCTTATAGGTCCATCTACCCTTCCTATTGATGTGCTAGCTTCTTCGGCGCTTGGACCTGCTCCCATTTCCACAGCCTCTGTGCTCGTTTCCATTCCTGTTTCAGTCTCCATGTCATGCTCGCAGCCGGGGCCGGAGTCCGAAAAGATAGCCACACTTCATGACTTGGGTGACCCTTCTATATCTTTGGAAGGTGACGTAATAGTGGCAGAAGTTAAGGAGTAAGAAGTTCAAATGGAGCAGCCTCGCAAAACTCAACATGGATTGGTCACTGCTAAGAGAGAGAAGGTTGAAGCGATCAAAGCCTCGAAGAGCCCCCGCAAGTCACGGAAGCGCAGAGCGAAGGGCAAGTCTTTTGAGAAGGCTGCAGAGCAAGAGGAGGATGTTACCGCTGAGGAGTTTGTTGATATTACCGGCAGCGACACCACTCACGAGACGAGGCAGAAACTTCGAACAAAGGGAGGAAAATGGGAGTGGTGGAAAGAAGCGCTGAGGCGTTTCGGTGACGACCGATCTGATTTTGGTTCCTTTTGAGTCATTTTGTTCAAGTGCAGAGACTGCACTTAGCTTAGTGTTTTTGTTGTGGAGTCTGTATTTTCCTTTTGTTGGCCGATGTTGTGTGGGTACGGCCCCCACGTTTTGACCACTTATCCAGTTCTTGTAATTACCGCCAAAATTCTTTTTTTGGAGTAACAATTCTTTTTTCGGAGTAACATAACTTGTAAACTTATTGTTTTCAAGTGTTTTTAGTTAACTGCCGGTGTATGCCCCCCGTTCACAAGGCTATTTACTTCATACAATTGACAAATGACCGGTAACTTAGGGTTTAAATAGTCTGCACATTAACATTTGAAATTTGACTAAATCACAACTCGATTTCTCTTTTTTCAGAAGTTTTGTGACTTGAGCACGTAGTCCGAGTTTTTTGCAATATTTTGGTAAGTATGAAACATATGCATGTTTGAGATGTGCTCATTGCATAAGTTGACTATGTGCAGGTACACGTTGTCCACGTTTAATGTAATAATCTATCGTACTCTGGTTTGGTAGGAGTCGTCCCCATTGTTTCCAACAGTTGGAGTGGCTTGATTATGGTTATTCCTATATGGATAAGTTCCCTAGCATTGCTGGGGCAATTTCGGGACTTGAAAGTGCATGCGGCTTATGGGATGCGCAGATTTTAGGATCGATATGTCCCATCAATTCGAAATGGTTCTGGTGCTCCTCGGTGTTGCCTACTTTGGGCAATGTGAGGAGTTTATTTTCTAGGAGCATGATTTCACGGCTTTGGGAGTTAATGTGCGGCTTATGAAATGCACGGCTTTTGAGACTAATATGACCCGTCATTCTAGAACGGTTTTAGTGCTCCTCGATGTTGCCTATCTTCGGTCAATGTGAGGAGTTTGTGTTTTAAGATTCAGCGCGTGACTCATGGAGTGCATAGCTTTTCTTACTCCTCAGTGTTGCCTATCTTCGAGAAACGTGAGGAGTTGGTATTTTGAAATTTAGTGCACGGCTTATGAAGTGTGCGGCTTTTCGTACTCCTCGATGTTGCTATCTTCGGGCAACGTGAGGAGTGTAAATTTTAAGGAATAATGTGCGGCTTTTTTTTTATTCTCGGTGTTGCCTATCTTTGGGCAATATGAAAAGTTGGTATTTTGAAAATTAGTGCACGGCTTATGGAGTGCGCCGCCTTTCGTACTCCTTGATGTTTCCTATCTTCGGGCAACGTGAGGAGTGTAATTTTTAAGAGTTAGTGCTCGGCTTATGGAATGTGCAGCTTTTCGTACTTTTGGTGTTGCTTATCTTCGGGCAATGTGAGGAGTTGGTATTTTGAAAATTAGTGTGCGGCTTATGGAGTGCGCGGCTTTTCGTACTCATCGATGTTGCCTATCTTCGGGCAACGTGAGGAGTGCAATTTTTAAGAGTTAGTGCGTGGCTTATGGAATGCGTGGCTTTTCATACTTCTCAGTGTTGCCTATTTTCAGGCAATGCGAGGAGAGTTTATTTTAGCCTTCCCGATGTTGCTGGAGCAACACCGGTTTTTAGAAGGCAAAGGTCGGGTTCTGCCGATCCAACGGTTTGAGTCGATTTGCTTCCGTCGACCCGGCGGGTAGTTATTATAAACACAATTTTGTTGGTTCAAAAAATGAATCACATTTTATTAAGGAAAGTAGGGTGGGGTTTTACCTATTTACAATGCCCCTGGCATCCAAAGATGGCTTATTTGCTGAAAAATCGAGAATACAAAAGGTTTTTTTTTCAAATGAACTAACGGTGGAGTGATTTGCTATTCCATGCCCTAGGAATTTGGATTCCGTCGACGGTTGTTAGCTTGAAAGTTCCATCCCTTAGCTTTTGATTGATGACATATGGTCCTTCCCAGTTCGGTCCGAAGGACCCCGGAATGGGGTAGACTCGCTTGAGTACCAGATCTCCCACTTTGAAGGCTTGGTTGTGAACTCTAGAGTTGAAGTATCGCGCGACCCTTTTTTGGTGGGCAGCGATTCTTAACTCGGCTTCTTCTCTTCTTTCGTCAATCATATCCAACGATTCAAGTAGGAGCTGCTTGTTTTGCTTTCGATTAAAATTTTGCCTTCGGTGTAAGGGGACTTCTAATTCAACAGGAATCATTGCTTCTGAGCCATACGCCAGAGCGAATGGAGTGTGGACGGTTGCCGCTTTGTAGGTAGTTCTATAACCCATAGTGTGAGTGAAAGTTCATCAACCCAGTTTCCTTTAGCTTTAGTTAGTCGACTTTTGATGGTAGATTTGATGATCTTGATTATTGCTTCCACTTGCCCGTTTTCTTATGGATGAGCTACTGTGGAGAAGCTCTTCTTAATCCGGAAGCGTTTGCAGAAGTCTTTGAACTTGGTGCTTTCGAATTGAGTTCCATTGTCAGTGATGATTTTTTATGGCACACCAAACTTGCAAATAATATTTTTTGTAAGAAAGTTAATGACTTTCTTTGTGGTTATGGTGGTCAGCAGTTCCGCTTCGGCCTATTTCGTGAAATAATCAATGGCAAGTATAGCATATTTGGCCCCTTTTTTGCTATTGGCAGGACACCAAGCAAGTCGATTCCCTATATTGCAAATGGCCATGGACTGACCATCTATATCAGCTATGTTGAAGGAGTTCTTTTAATTTCACTGAATCTTTGGCAGCGATCACATTTTCTGGCGTAGACTATAGCGTTACGATTTATTATTGGCCAGAAGTATCCACACCGAAGGAATTTATTCACAAGGGTGTACCCCCTAGTATGGTCTCCGCATTCACCATCATACACTTCCTTTAGGATTCGTCGGGCTTCGTTGTTGGACACACATCTAAGAAGGGGGGTTGAGAATACCCTTCGGTAGAGTACTCCATCTTGTATCATGAATCGCGGTGCCTTTCAGAGAAGCTTTTTCCTTTGATTTCAGTCTGTCGGAAGAGTCCCTGCAAGTAAATATTCCTTTTATCTGTGTCATCCACGTATCTATTTTGACAATGATCTCGAGGATCCAGTCGACATCCGTTTCGTCTATGCTTGGGTTGGTTAGAGTCTCAACTGGAACTAGCCCCAATGACTGAGATTCTCGGGAGCTTGTCGGTTTAACCAAATAATCTACCTTGGTGTTTTGCTCCCATTGTATGTGAGTTATGGTGTAGTGTTCAATGTCGCTTAGCATTTCTTGCACTTTGGACAGATACGGGGCAAGATTCTCCCCTCGAGCCTGGTATTCCCCTTTTACTTGACAGACGACCAGTTGGGAGTCGCTTTATATGTGAATAGATTTTAGCTTGAGCTCTTTCACAACTTTTAGTCCTGCAATCAGTGCTTCGTATTTTGCTTCGTTGTTTGTAGCAGGTAATTCCTAGCATAGAGCATAGCTAATGGCTCGTCCTTCGGGGTTTCAAGCATTACTCCTGCTCCCAAGTAGAGGTTTTTAGATGGGCCATCGACAAAAATCTTCTATTGCGTGTCTACTTCCAGCTGTTCTTCTTCCTCGTCATCCCGTACATTAAATTCGGCGATGAAGTCTGCTAACGCTTGCCCATTGATGGCTTTCCTTGGGTGGTATGTGATATCATATTGACTCGGCTTTATATTCCACTTGAGAAGTCGTCCGGAAGTTTCAAGCCAATATAACACTTGCTTCAGGGGCTGGTTAGCCAACACTTTAATTGTTTGAGCCTAAAAGTATGGCTGTAACTTTCTAGATGCGATTAAGAGGCAATACGCTAGTTTTTCCAGTTTCGGGTAGTTTTTTTCTGCTCCACTGAACTACTTGCTAACGTAATACACGGGTGACTAGATTTTTGCTTTTTCACGAACAACACCGGCGCTCAATGCATAGGGTGAGATTGCTAAGTAAATGAACAGGTCTTCTCCATCCATGGGCTTCGATAGGATTGGCGGAGCCTCCATGTGCTGTAGCAATTCCTCGAATGTTTTTTGACAAGCTTCACTCCATTCGAAGTTCTTCTTTCCTTTCTTCCACGCATCGAAGAAGGGTATGCACTTATCGGTAGCTTTCGAGATAAATCGACTTAGTGCTGCGACTTTTCCATTCAGGCTTTGCTGTTCTTTCTTACTCTTCGGGGTTGGACTTCTCGTAGTGCAGTTATTTGCTCTAGATTTGCCTCAATGCCCCTGGCACTTATGATGAATCCTAAGAATTTTTCGAAGGCAACCCCGAGTGACATTTGAGTGGATTGAGTTTCATTTCGTATTTTTGGAGTATTTCGAACATATCAGCGAGATTATCTAGGTGGTTAACAGCTGCTCGTGATTTGACCAACATGTCATCAACTTCCATCCTTTTCCAGATCTTACGCTTGAACATGGTATTTACCAACCTTTGATAAGTTGCCCCAACGTTCTTGAAATCGAATGGCATTACCCTGTAGCAGTATAGTCCCATGTTGGTGATGAAGTTGGTTTTTTCTTGATCAGGTTCATGCATCAGGATTGGGTTATACCCAGAGTATGCGTCCACGAATGGTAGCAGCTCGTGTCCTGCCGTTCCATCGACAAGTTGGTCTATTCTTGAGAGAGGGAAGCTGTCATTTGGGCAAGCTTTGTTTAAGTCCGAGTAGTCGATACAGATTCGCCACTTCCCATTGGACTTTTTGACTAAGACTGGATTAGATAACCACTCTGGATAAGTTGCATCATGGATGAAACCGTTGGGCATTAAATTATCCACCTCTTCTCTTAGCGCCTTGGACCAATCAGGACCCAGACTGCGCCTCTTTTTCTTTACTAGTGTGAACTTTGGGTCGATGTTGAGCACGTGACATGCGATTTCTGGAGACACCCCACACATATCGAAATGTGTCCATGCGAACACATATAAGTTGGCGTGAAGAAATTAGTAAGCTCCAAACGCATCATATTTCCAAGGTGTGATCCAATTTTCAAGACTATAATTGGGTCGTCCATGTAGACCGGGACAGACACCGTCAATTCTGCTGGCGCTGCCCATTCCTCCCCTGAGCTCTTCTTTGTAGGGTCCAAAGCCTTATAGAATCCCCTATGGTCCCCACGCTAGGAGCGGCTCTATAGTTGCTATTCAAGGGTTCACGGATGTAGAGAGTTTTCCCCATGTCCTTCCCTTTTCCTTTCTTCTGGATTCACGTAACTCAACAATGTAACATTCTCTTGCAGCATATTGATCTCCTTTCACCACTCTGATTCCATTGCAGTAGGGAACTTCATGGTTAGACACCATTGGGCCAGAGATATTATGAAGTTTGCTAGAGCAAGCTTTCCCAAGAAGGCGTTATATGCTAACATTTCGTCCACAATTACAAAAGTTTGAATGAGGGTGACTCTTCGACCACCCTCTCCAAGCTCCACGGTAGGTCGATTGTTCCCACAGGTTGCTTAGGTTCGCCAGTGAACCCTTGGACCTTCATTTGGCATGTAGACACGCTTTTATGCCGATTTTCATTTGATCAAAAGTGCATTTGAAAAGAATATTAATAGAGCTTCCACTATAAACCAACACTCGTCGAACAACAGCGGGATCGATTCCCAATGTTACCACCATTGGATCGAGAGTTGGAGCTCCGATCCCTTCGGTCTCCCGATTTCGAAACACTATGTCATTACTCAATACTTTCTTCAGCTTGGCTGGGTTTCATCTTCTAGCGCGAGGCATGATTCCTTTGGAGCATGCTTCAACGAACTTGCATATCGCTCCATCTCTCCCCAACTTCTTTATGCGGGGTGTGGTCCCCCAGATATTGTTCTAATGATGAGTCTTTAGTCAGTTCGCTTGGACCCTTCCCCACTAGTTTCGGCTTGATTCCTTCATTCCCTAGGGGCCGAGTAGCCGTGGGTTGGTCAGGATTCTTTGGCTTTCTCACGTACTGTTGGAGCTTGATTTCCCAAATCAACTCTTCAATTAAATTCTTCAGTTGGTGGCGTTTGTTTGTGTTATGACCATGAGCCTTGTGGAAGCAGCAAAACTTTCCCAAGCATTTTTGCTGCTCAGTTGTTTCACTCTTAGGGGGTTTCTTGTATTCCTCAGTCCCCTGTGTTGCAAGATAAATATTTTCCGGAGTGTCGTTTAGAGGGGTATAATCTTCTTGCTTGAACCCTTTAAGTCTTTTATTGTTGCCATTACCATTCTTTTATTAGAGTTTTGATTTTTCATCTTTTGATTTCCATCTTTCCCTATGACTCCTTCAGCAGTTCCAAAAGCATGCACGTTTTTATTCATTGCTGCATCGCTCTATCCGATGTTCATTGGTTGTACACCAGCAGACTTTCTTTCCAGCTCTTGCGCTTCCTCCAATCTTAAGTACTGACTTGCTTTACGATTGAAGTCCTTCCTTATGGTAGGTTGCTTCATCTTAATCCACTTTTAGAATTCAGTCTCCGAGTGAATGGCCCAGACTAATGCCATAAAAACCATATCCTCATTGGGGTTGCTTGCTTCCATCACTACAGTGTTAAAATGGTTCATGAAAGATTTTAGTGATTCGTTGCGTCCCTGGAACAATCTGGATAAGAACATGGCATCTTTTGGTTGTGCAGTATAGAGCCTGAATTGGTTAAGGAATCTTATTGCTAATTGGTTAAATGTAGAGATAGATCTTGATGGAAGCCTGGTGAACCACATAGACGCAACTCCTTCTAGAAAGATGGGGAAACATCTATAGCGGAAAACCTCTGAAGCATTGGCTCCATCCATATACCAGCTATACATGTATAAATTGGGTTTTGGGTCCTTCGTCCCATCGTAGGATGGGATAGTTGGCATTGTGAATTTATCTGGTTATTTTTCATTCAAGTTTTCATCGGTAAAAGGAGTCCGACTTGGGGCAGATCCCCATTCATCACCTCTTCGATCCTTATTCTCATCCATCAATCGTTTGACCATGTCTGCTATGTATGCCTCTAATGTCCGGTAGTCCTAAGGACAGCAGTCAATCACTACACCAAGTTTTTGGCTTTGCAAACGGTCTTGGCATGTGGGTTGAAGCCTAGGCACTCCTATCTTCGGGAGAGCCACTCCCGTGGGACCTTGTTGGCTTGTAGTTGGCCTGATTGGGGGAAGTTTGGACGTTCTTAGCATCATCGAATGCGTTGACATCCTCTTCCAACTGGTTGTCTTGCTCTCCATCTTCTAAATCGGAGAGATCCATAACTATATCTTCTTGTGGGGTCTTGGCCCCCTGATTTAAGTTCAGACTTGGTTGCCTTGCGGGGGGTGGAGTATTCGTATTACCTTCCACATTGTGTCCCATGATTCCTACTGTTACCCTTTTTTGTGGTTGTTTTCCGTTTCTTCTCTTTAGACCAGAAACAAAAGAATTTTCTTATTCTATAGAGGCCGCGGGTTCAGGCATAGTTCTTGGGGAAGGATTCGACTGTAGGGTTAGTAGAGCGTTAAACTTCTCCATCGGAGCCTTCTGCCTATTTTTCATTCTTTGGTTGATTTCATAAACCATCTTATTCAACTCATCCCTAGTAACAACTTCGTGTTGACTGGAGGATGTTAGCGCCTGATTTCCCAAGTAACACCATTTACTTCAGTATGTTGAGGATTAACATCTTTTCTCGCTATATTTCCCCTATGGATCTTCCAGAGGCAGTTCTTCTTCTTCAAGGAGTCATTGGTTCCAAGAGGTAGATCTTTCAAGCAAAGATTGAGGATCTAACTTCTGAACCTATGGGATCCAAAGTAGATAGATAAATCTGAATCCTGAGTTGGAGTTCCCAATGAAAGCACCAAAATGTTAACCCAAAAATTGGATCAACACCCTGGTTTGAGTGTGAAAGCAACAGTCCTGTTCTTACAAAGAAATAATATAGATAATAGGTATCGAAAAGAGTTGTACAAGAAAGGAGACTAGAAGATTTTTATAGTGGTTCGGCTGTTAATGAAACCTACATCCACTTTATAGTTTTTATTATAGACCGATTACTATTACAGGTAGTGTTTGATTAAAGCCTTTTGATTATCCTTAGCTAGATTGAATCCCCAGAGTTGGAATCCACTGGAGAATCATAGTGAATCCCTTTGGAGATTGTTGTGAGGGAGATGAAGAGTGAAGAAAGTTTACAACAGAGATCCAGCAACCAGTTTGAAGAAGATCCCATTTGTGTTGCAGGTATGATGGTATTTATAGAGATCCGAGAGCTTTTGGGCCAGGCCTGTTCACTAGCTGCTTACGGATGGCCCTATGAAGATGCCATGAAGCTTAGCAGGCGATCCGAGCCTAAAATATGGATCGCTAGCGGTCCATGGTCTATGGATCGCTAGCGATCCATATACTTAGCTCGGATGCGAGTCAACCACTTGGCTCCTTCTTCCCCATGCTTCGTTGTGTTGGATCGTACTTACTCCATGGTTAAGTATGGATCGCTAGTGATCCATACACTTAGCATGTTTCTACATTCTGACTTCTTCGCCTTCTTTGCTCCTACGTACCATGACAACCCATTGGTGTTGTTTGGATCACCAGTGATCCATAGAGTATGGATCGCTAGCGACCCATGCACTTGGATTTTGTAACGCCCCACCTCTATGCTCATAATAACAAAGAGTATTAAAAAATACTGTCTATTATTACGAAGAATAAGGCTGGATAGGAGCGGCCATCCGTAGTTGGCCTTACACTAGTATTGGTTACCTCGATAGGAGTGGTATATACTTTTCATTTTTCATCTTATTTATTTACTCCCATCGACATACCCACTTATCAGTATAAAACAAACTACAATGGTTCATAATAGTTTAGGACATTAGATATAATAATAACACAGATAATATAAATGCGGAACACAGATAGAAACAAAAATCTCATATATATATATATATAACTGATGTCAGTTACAATATAGTTGACACAATACATATGATACAACTACAACTGTCGACTCAAGAAGTTATATATACAAGTACATTATCGACTAATATACATGAATACATATCAGCTTAAAACAGACACACTAACTATTACTAAAAACGTAGACCACTTCAAATGATATGAAAAGTCTTCATAGCTCAACAGCAACTCAAAGCAGGAAATCTACAACCTGAAATAACTCGGGTCTGACTCGAGTATTAAATTCAAAATAAAATAATACACGGGTCAGTCTAATTCAAACTCAGTTATTAATGCACAGAAGCAATAATAATCAAATATCAAATAGACGACAGTCACAGAAATCTCGTATATCCAATTCTCGATACGAGAATTGGATAACGGCAGATATAACACTAACAGTGTTAAAGGACAAATCAACAATCCAAATCAGAATACCACTCCAAAACATTGAAATTAACCAACGAAACAATTCAACAAATCGAAACATCAATTTAAAACTGTCAAATCTGATAGGGCTGCAGTACACGCACGCGTGTACTGCCTCGCCACTATCGCAGAAGATACACAAAAGCTCAGTGAAATTCACAAATGATCACAAGGTCAAACCCCGAAATCAGGTTCAACTCAGGTGAATTTGAAAACTGATCCAAATGCATTAATGCAATGCAAAACAACAAGGACCAAAACTGCAGTCATAATTGATTACAAGGGCAATCTGCATCGAGACTGCAGTCACCACAAGGTCACTAAGGCGAAACTGCACAAAAGGAAGCAAGAAACACTGCACACTAAAACTGCAATTTAAACAACGATTAACCAGGAAACTAAACAGTCAAACAACGACAACTCAAGTGTCGAACTCAACTGGTTAGCACAAGTAAAAGTCTGCACACTACACTACATGAAGTGTATATACAGAGTCAAGACCACGCAAAATCAAGTGCAGTCAAAAAAAAACCCAAAGCCAAGTGATACCCACAACCGAACAAATGGATGCACAAATGTGACTCAATATTCAAACAAATGTACTGCATCACGTATACCAGATACGGACACCAGTGGAACAAAATGAAATGCACAGAATCAGAATGCAGTGGCCATACACAAATATACATACTAGAATGTATGTATACAAATGATCTGTCATCAAAGTGCAGCGCAACTATAAAGAAGACAGAGACTTTCAATCAAAGGACTACCCCTTCAGCAACATGTATACATTCACGCCCATATATGTGTACATGTATGTGGGCTGACAATAACCAAGTATACACCAAAATGTAACATATATAATACTGTAACTGGACAGCATTGACATCATAATCTAGAACAAGGCAAAATGCCAAAGTCATGGAACATCAAAGTGATCTACAACTGATCAATTCGAACAAGTCTTGAAATCAGGCTTCAAAAATCACAATGAACAGAGACGACAGAGGCAAGGCAACGGAACACAACAAGTAAAACATAAAACAACTCAGAGGATCAAGTACAGTTAACCCAACGACCCAATATGCAACTATAGCCTGCAGTTTCAAGTCGTGGTAAGCATGAATTCAAATAAGTCAGGTTTAATGCCGAAGCAATACCTTCCCAAAATCAGGAGTTCCAAAATGTCGAAGTTATACAACAGCAGGTACTAATAATTATTCCAAATGAACAGAAGTGCACAATTCACAAATGAGCAAATCAAAATGTCAAGTAACCGAAGTCAATTACAAATATCAGTTTTGAACAAGACTTAAATACCAGAGTCGAAATACATAGGGTCAACAACCACCAGATAAAAGAATACCAACATGACGAAGTCAGTGCCAACAATAATGACAGCGACTCGATCATCTCACGAATTATAAAATGCAGACAGTAGTGAAGTGTCATACCCAAACCAACCAATTATCATCATATAAACTAATTCCAAATTAAGTTAATGGAACAGAGATCGAAATCAAAATCGACGACTGCACCTACTAAATACTAACAACAAATGACTCAGGCACTAAACCAGGTGAAGCAACCCGAACACATATCCAATGTTATACTTAAAGTCCAAATAGAAGTAGAAAACAACTCATCATCTCAAGTCACCAAGGCCAAAATCAAAACAATGCCGAAGTCGACATAAAGGCAATCGCCAAAACAAAATCGAAGCGACCGAAGTCAAGACCATAAACAATTGACTGGAATCGAAGGGACACAAAACGAAATCAACATTTGACAAATCATAACAAGTCAAAGAAATCACGAAATCACGAGTTCGAATCGAACAAAACAGTAAGTTTAAACTAGATGTGAGTGAATGAATCACTCACCTTATTTGATGAACGCAGATTGAAGGAGTTGAAGTGTAGAGAGCGTCGATCAACAAATTCTCGGCTTCGATCGATAAAAACAACGACTCCATCATTTTCGACGAAGCCCTAATTTCGTGGCCGCCATTATTTTTGATTTTCTTTCGTTCGTTTTTGAGTTAGGGATTGAACGAGTGAAAAATCAAAGAGGAACGGGTTGAGATAATGTCACGGTAACTAAAATCAACATGGGCCAAGGTAAAAAAAATTCTTTCTTTAAAACCCACCAATGTTCAACAATTTATTAACGAATTTTTAACCCAAACTTTTATTAAAGAATTATACAAATCTGAAAAGAATTTCAATCGATTCAAAATTGCGATAGCAATTAACAACCGGTTTAATCGTCATTTGACGATAAATAATTGTTGTAAAATTCTGGGCTGTTACAGATTTCTTCTGGACTTTGATGTCTAGACTTGCCTTCATTGCCTTGTATCGACGTTGTTCATGTAATCTTGTTGCGCATTGCTTTACTTTGATGACGATCGACTTGCTAGTTGTGTTTGTCTGCTGATTGGACTGGACAGACGCTGGTCCCTTGGTTCAGTCAAACTCAGTCGTTGCTTTTGTAATAGGACTTGGCTTTCTTTAACTTTTCGCTTTAGCCCTTTTGGTCGAGTCTTGAGCCATTCTGATTTCATCAAGTCATTCCTTCTTCTCTCGGATCCTGATGGGTTAAAAACTCAAATAACACGTTTAAGCTAAAATGGTAAAAAAAATTAGCAAAAGAAAGTGAATAAAAATACGAGAGTAGAAGGAAATTTAGAGGCAATTCCCTTCTCATGATCACATAAATCAACATAATAAAATTATGATCTCTCTTTTTGGGTCATTAGTGAATTTAGTTGATGTGTTTATCATAAGTATGGTCTATTTATGCTATTAATTAGCCCAACATAAACCATCAAACTTTAACACACCCTCCAAATCACTTATTAACTCTCATGAAAATGATAATGAAATCAAAAATAAAATCTATTCTAAACATGATCTATTTATTATTAATTGGTAATATAGACCATCAAATTTTGATTCTAAAATCCACTTCATTACCATAATCATATATAGATGAAGAGGTAATTTGTGTTTGTTTAAGCATAGCCTATTTGGTGTAAACAACATAGGCTATCAAATTCAAAGTTAAACAACAAAATTTTACCACATCAAAACTTTCATGAACATAAAAAGAGATCAAAACTTAGCAAATATGTTAAATCTACATGATTAAGAGAGCTTCATTACTCCTAAATTGAAGGGGTTTAGCTTCTCATATTTGTTATCATTTCAACAAATATAGATTGCAACATAAACATAAACAAGAGGAAAAAGAGAGCTAATTGAAATAAAATAAAAGCTAAACTACTTGCATAAAATAAAGAGATCTACACTACTAACATAAAAGAAACAACAAAGAAAAGAACATGTATTAAAATTGCATAAAAAATAAATTACATGATGAAAAGGCTAAGAATCCATTAAAAAGAGAAAGAGGATTTTTGTTTATATTTGTGGCTACCACTAAACTAACTACAAGGTGGTGCTAAGAGCTTACTACATTAAACATAAGGTGTATTTATACATGTCTAAAACCCTAATCCATATTTTAGGGGACTACCCAAATTGCCCTTGAGGAAGTGTGGCCACCAAGTTATCATTAGCTTTTAACTAATCCTCTATTAAGTGTGCATGTAACTTTAATCTCCACTAACATATGCATTAAATCTTAATTGTAGATCATGGTAAGTGGGTAGGTGGGGTCCTCCATGTTGCATGAATTGATTTATTTCTTCATTCTTTTGTTTCCTTCTCTTGTGCATGCATGAATACATGAAGCCTCCTCTAAATTCCATCTAAATCTTACAAAACAACATAAAAATGTGCAAGTAAATTTTCTTAATTAATTCACACACAAAAATGACCATTTTTCCCTCATATGAAGATGAATAAATGATGATTTGAAAACAATTGAAATTTTAGTTTAAACATGTTAAAATACCCTATATGCTCACTTGTTTAATTAAATTAGATTAAATATGGAAGTAAAAATATGCACATTTACATGCACATCAGTTAATAATTTACAATAAACTATAGAATATCCCATATAACATACCCCTAACTCTCTCGGCGTTGGAGTGATAGAGGAGGGGTTTGTGCATAGTTTTAAAAGTGATATATGGTGTTGGGGTGAATTAGAGGACTGTGTGGAAGAAGTAGCTTATATGCAATGGATCTGAATCTTTGACTAATTTGAAGTAGTCTAAAATAATTTTCTATAGCTTGTGTAAAACGGAGTGGAGATAGTGTTGACGGTATGGACATAGCTTGACAAATACCTATGAACCCATTGAGAACTGTTTGTCACGTAAATGTTGGTTGGCTTGATTTGTGTACAGACTTGAGCTCTTTGTAAGTTACTTTTGATCATGTTGAGTATATGGTCTCTTGAGATAGTCCAATCTTAGACTTCTTGTAATGCCATGTCACCCAGAATGTAATTGGAGAGTATTGGTGGTGCTCTACCATACATCGCTTAGAAATGTGTCATATTGGTTGCAAAGTGTTTATAAATGTTGTATCCATGGTAAACACCTAGTCCATTTCTTAGTAAGATCATCGGTTACTGCTCTTAGATATGTTGGCCCTCGGTTTGTGGATGGTAGCCACTATTCCTACAAAGCTCTGTGCCATGAAGATGAAATAATTCCTTTAAAAATTGACTTATAAAAAACACGATCTATATCAGACACAATAGAGCGAGGGAACCCATGTAAATGAACATGTTCTCGAACAAAAGATATAGCTAGTTGTGTAGTGGTAAATGACGTCGACAAAGCACAAAAGTGAATGTACTTTGAAAGTAGATCAATAATAACCTAAATACAATTTTTATCATAGAAAGAGGGAAAGTGTGTTATAAAATACATTGATATATCTTCCTTAATTTATCATGAAATAGGTAACGATTATATCAGTCCTTTAAAGAGTGTTGGTTCAAGGTTAGATTGTAAAGAAGTAGAGCATTTGGTTTACATATTCTCTAGTTGTTGTTGATAGTATGTGCCAAGAATTTACTTTTTGGCAAAGCTAGTCGGCTTTAGAGTGGGTCGTGCCACTATGTATGTAAATAAAGAAACAGGTGTTCTGCACATGCACAGAACAGCTATAGACTGGTTTTATAGTGGCCAGACCACTTAGTACAAGAAAAAAGAAAAAACAGGAGCTAGACATATAGACTAGACTACTCGGAAGGGCACATGCCCCCCTGTAATGAATGATATCAACATCAGTACCTGGACCAATAAAATGCTGAACAGCCAAGAAATACGTAGCCAGATATGGATCAAAGGACATAGAGACGGGTGAGTAGAGATAAATCCTATCCTAAGTAGGGTCTAAGAACTGCCACCAATTCCTAGCACCAACAATCCTAGTGGTCGACAAAGAAAGACCATCACCGTCAACATGATACTCTAACCTCCTAGACTCATCAGGACCACCATAGAACATGTGATTACTATGCATCTACGGGTCATACCTCATTTTCGAAAGCTCGTGAATCCATGAATTCTCCTCAGGTTCCCAAATAACAATATCGGAGTCAGAAGCCTCATGTGAAACGCAATCTGTCTCCACCACGGAAAAAGCAATAGGATCGAAGGGAGGTAGAACACTAATCTTGGGCACCAATTTCATTTCCATCCTAGGGAGGGGGATTTTTTCCGAAGGAGATAGAGGAGCACTCCTATTACAGTTCTCTACAGTATGCCCAAATGAATGACAGATAGTACATATGTCAGGCTTCCAAGAATTTACTATTGATTCTTACTATTGTACTTTTAATTTATGATTGACCTCCCCCTTCTGAGCTGATGGTTGGTGTTGCATTATTTGGGATGTTGGTTCATGAATCTCTGAACATTATACCATATCGTGAACTCAATTTGTGGCAAAGGGTTGGGTCAGAATTGAGTATTTCTGCAGCAGCTATTGTGCTTTGATGTTCGAGTTCGTTACTTGCTGAATGTCAATTATCAATTGGAGGTTAGGACATGAAATCACATTCATAGTTGCTTCCTCGGTCCATATTGACAAACCATCGACAACAGTGTTTTCCAACCCAGGCTTGTATGTGATAATGACATCAAAGCCAAAAAATTTGTTAACCACTTCTGTTGTTCTGGAGTCTGAATCGTTTGCGTCAAAAGTTGTCTAAGGCTTTGATGATTGGTGTTAACCAGGTTTTTAGCTCAGCAGAATTCAATAGGAGTTAGAACTTAGGGACTATGCCAGAAGGATTTGAAACTTGAATAAGGCATCCAAAAGAACAAGCCAAAAACACCCAAGAAGAATTACCCAAAAATCCACTAAGGGGATGGATCGCTAGCGATCCAAAGGGAAGCTTCATGGGTCGTTCAAGCCTCTTGCATCATGAATCAATATCTCTTCTAAGTACCTTTGCCAAGTTTCATACCCTTCCAAGCAACCTAGACCCATATGATTCTAGTCATTGTTTAATCCAACCTGTGCATGAATCATCGTCAAAACAAGGAAACTAGTTACGAAATTACATGGAGAGCACCTACATAAAACAGGAAGTGCAACCTAAAGGAAGAACCACAAAAAACCCCTAAGTAAATGGATCGCTAGCGATCTATCACATTATGTTGGATCATTGTGAAATTTTCATAGAACCTTTGTAACATCAAGCATAGGCTTCTAGCAAAGCGGTCTAGCCCAATTGCTCTCCTGTGCCTATAAATACAATCCTACCTGCAACATAAAGAGGGTCTTCTTGACTGGCTGCTGGAACTCTGTAGAGATTATTTTTCACTTTTCTCCTCCCATACAATAGTCATCTGGGGGTCACTGTGATTCTCCAGTGAACTCTTGCACTTATTACTTGATCTAACTTAGAAGATTCAATCATATTGTAATCTGATTCAACTTATAACTGTAGTCAGTTAATAGTTATAAAGTGGATGTAGACTTCATTAACAGTTGAACCACTATAAAAATCTTCTTGTCTTTTTACTATTTCTGCACTTTTTACTATTTCTTCTCTTTTTATATATATTTTCTATATTATTACTTTATAAGAACAGAGCTGGTGCTTTCACACTCAATCCAGGGTGTTGATCCATTTTTTGGATTAACAATTGGTGATAATGGTGAATAGCCAACTAAGGAGATAATGTCTCCATCTTTTAACTACAGTCGTGATGCCATACATCTCGTTGGATAGGTCGATGCTCCTTAGAGTTGTGGCAGAATTTTTTTTACTAAATAAGGAGATTGGTCATCACCGCTGAGAAAGTACATCCCCGATTCTTGTACATAATCCATTTGTATGTAGACCAAAGGGAATTGAGAAGTTAGGTAGATAAAGAATATGGGCGATTCTGATAGCTTGCTTGAGGTTTTGAAAAGCTAGTTGGACTTGCTATGTCCAACTAAATGTTTCTTGTTTAACAGATCAGAAAGTGAGATAGATAACATGCCTGGTTTTTAATGAACAACGATAATAACTGATAAGACCAAAAAACCTCAATAATGTGGATAAGGACGTTGGAGTAGGCCGGCCATTAAAGCATGGCATCAATTTTCGAAGGATCCACCAATACCCCTTGTGCCAAAATGATATAACCCAAATAAGTAAGTTCCACGCACCCAAAGACACATTTTGATAAGTTTGCAAAAAAAATGGTGGTGTTCAAAAATGTTTAATATATATGAGAAGATCAAGAATTACTATAAATTAATATGCTGTCAAAAAAGAAAAGATGAATTTTCAAAGATGTAGTGGAAATATATTATTCTTTGTGGCTTAAAAAGTTGACGGAGCGTTTGTTAAACCGAATGGCATGCTTAAATACTCATAGTGCTTCGTGTGTTCGAATGGATGTTTTTGGAACACCTTATGGATTTACACAGATTTGGAAATTTCCACTCTGAAGATGGAGTTTAGAAAAATGTGTGGCACCATATAACCCATTCCAGATTCCACCAATCGTTGGTATAGGAAAACAATCTTTAATAATTATTGCATTTAAGACTTTATATCAACAAAAAATCGCCATGATCCATCCTTTTTTGACCAAAAGAACCGCCGAAGAAAATGGGCTTGTTAAGGGTTGAATTATTTTGGGTTTGAGCATCTGTTGAATTTTTTTTCAATCTTTTTTTCTTGACAATATGGATAATGGTATGGTTTAACACTGATATGTTTGGAATTAGGATTTAGGTTAATGTGGTGGTTCAAGTCACAATGTGGAAGACGCCAGATAGGTTGTTGTTCAAAAAAAAGATTTATATTTGAAGAGTAGATTTTGAATTTGTGGGTTCAATTCCTTTGTGGGGCCGGAGGGTGATGTTAGTGAGTTGGGATTAAATTGTAAGTTGTTGTAGCAGAAAATAGAGTATGTAAAGCTAATTCTTTGGATTTGGTGGATAAATACTTCTATTGGGCCAAGAGGTGAATGTAAGCCCACTAAGTGAATTGGTTGGCCATTAAAATTAAAAAGCATTGCTTGATTTCTAAAAACTAGTAGTAATGGGTCCAAGAGTTTTTAACCATCGTATATGTAACACCCTGCATTTTTCAATAATTGAATAATCAAATAACGATGAATGGTAAAAATAAACATTTTAGAATTATCAGAATATGGCCTCAAAACCTATACCATTGTGTCCATGGCGATATTCTGATCAATTTCCATATGTAGCTTGTCAAAATCCAAGTCAATACGAAGAAGTTATGAGAGAAACGAAAAACGGGAAATAATCGAAAATAGAAAAGAAAAAACGTATATGGGTCGACCCATAGGTCGACCCAGAACCTCCCTAGGTCGACCGCTAGGTCAACCCAAAGGAAGCACAGGTTGACCCTAGGGTCGACCCACGTTGCTACCTAGATGTAATTTCGTCCAGGTACGAGCAGAGCCAAATAAAATCGATTTTTCTTCAATCCGAGCCATACATTGATGCATCTTATGGCTCCAAACGACCCTGTGACGTGGTGGCTTCAGATTCAATCCAAGAATCCAACGGTCTGAGATCCCCAAACTCCACTATAAATATAACACTAGACCTAGCTATTCTCTCACAATCAGATTTTCTCCCAATTGGGTTCATTGCCTAAGGCTGGACCCTAAAAATAAAATATTTCTAGGGAGAATATTTTCTCAATAAAAATATTAGACACCTTAGAAGGGGGTCCAGGAGGACCATGGTACCAAGCTAAGCACAAGCAGAGCTAAGGACGACATGTGAGTAGGTTTAAATTATATCTTTTACGTTTACGATATATTATCGTTAAAGTCCCTTTTATAATTTAATTCAGCATTTATTTCAGAAATTAGTTCCGTTGAAAACTATGAATTGTATTAGAGATCCTATATTTAATTATTATATGGAAAACAAAGTTGGTAAATCCAACTAAATATGAATAATATTAGGCCTGACAATTAGAGAAAGGCATAAGCCTAAAAGTAAGAAATTTACAGTTATTCACAGTTATTTGCTGTTATTTACATCTATTTTAAAGTTGAAATTTAGCCTGTAAATGTTAACTCCTTTTTATTCCTTTCTACGCGAATAAAAGTTTTAAAGTAAAGAATTCGAAAATATGGACTAAAATAGAAAAATACTAGATTTACAGAAATTAGATGTACAATAAGAAAAACTAAAATAAAGAGAGAAAAGGAGGAATTTATAGTAAAATGGGGAAAGTAAATAAAAAGGGAGAAAATTTTAATAACTTGATTGGGAAGTTAGTAATAGATTAGTTGGTTGGTTTAGAGAAGAGAATACATTTCAATGGTTTAATATTTAAAAGATAACGATAAACGTAATTGCAAGAATAAAAGAAAGAAAAAGGGAATTAGTGTGAAATAGAGGCACTATTGTATTTTGCACTACCCAAAAAGTAAAGAAATAACAAAAGAAATATCTTGCAATTACGGATTATTATTTATAGCATTTCTTTTAGTATTTAGTATTAATTGGAAATGGATTTTTAGCACAGTTCTAGTAACCAACCAAATATAATAAAACTACTACCTGGAATATAAGAAAATAAAGCGAAGAATTAAAGGAAGTAAAGAAGAAACCAAGTTAATTATTAGATAAGACTAGAAGCAATGTTACTAGATCTGCATTTACTATGTAGATAGTAAAATAAGATCAAAGCAGTTATTATGATAAGTAAATTTGAGACAATCGGACGTAGTCCCAAGCTAAAATTGTCGTATAAAATAAGAGAATTAAAGAAAATTCAATATCATAATAAGAGAAGACCTACTAGAATAGAGAGGAGACACTTGTAATTATATTTATAATATATAGATTATAAAAGAATACAGAAGTGACAATTACAAGTAAAATTATAACATAGGTTATAACTAAGTAGAAAGAACAGAAATGGCTTATTTCAAGACTTAAATTAAGTTAATAAGCAAATAGAGTAGAAATAACAGAAGAGGCTTATTTTAATAAACTTAGATCTTGGATTAAGTTAATAAGCAAGATAATAGAAGTGGCCCATACCAACAGCATTTCCTTTCAGTCAGGAACTGATGGTCTCACAATAGTTAGGTGAGGCTGGGACAAGATTATGCTAATTAGGGTAAATAAGTAGCCAACATAATAAGAAAAGTAAACTAAACGCAAAATAAAAGATTAGACGTAGGGTCTAATAAAATAATAAGATGCGTTTGGAGCAGCCCAAAGGATGAAGAGCCTAACGAAGAAATTCATCACATATTTCAGCACAGAGGAAGCACGTCCAACTTAGTTATTTTGGGCTAGAAGGAAGTACGAGACTTTAACGGGACGTGAGGGTACTCCAGGATGGCCCTCTGGGGTAGGCATAGTGAAGCAGTCCCCTTGAGGCATGTCTGTAGGTGTTCCATCAAGAGAGTATGCCTTGACTACTTTTTGCATGGCAGGACCATTATAGGCAGTCAAAAAGGGGTTGATATTTGGAGTAGGATATTTGTATGACATCGTACTTGACTTGCGAGTAGGTTTTAGTGGGCATGACCCAAAAGTTTAGTCGCATGCGGATATCGAGCCAGCATCAAACCAAGAAGCGAGTTCGGGAAAGACTAGAGTTAAACCAAAAGGCCAATGATTCTTTCACTATCGAGACATTGGATGAGGGGCTTAGCCAATTGGACGTTTAGATTATTTGCAGTAGGGCACAACCACTTAGCTCTTTAGAGGTCTTTCGATTAGTTGAGGGGTGGCTGCATGGGGCCATAGCCACGATAATAAAAGAGACAGACCAAGTAGAATATCTGTATTGTCGGCCTAACAAGGCAGTCCTTTACAGACATAGAAAATCCCCGACTGAGTTCCGTACAAGGTAGAACTTGTTTAGCGGGATTCAGGGAGTAGACAGAACGATTGCGTATAGTCATTAAGGTACGCGCTGGGTGGTACGTTGTGGATGTCCGAGCATTAGTATAGGCTAGTGCGGACGCAGTTTCACGTTTTCATAGCAGACAACAAAACATCTGTATTATAGGCCTTACGAGTCAGTCCTTTACAGATGTAGTCACAGCACGCCCTAGCAGCGAGACGATGGAGTCCTTGTCGAGGAGGATACGGAAGGTACTAAGGGTAGTACCTAGGACCGATACGATCATTGGGCATATAGCTACATATATATTAGTTATTAGATTTTGATCTACTAGGGAGGGTACGATTCACACATAGAGGCGAGAGTATTATAAACCCAATAAGCCTACTATAATGGAAAATGGAAATAAAATGGTATATGTAGAATTAAACTTAGAAGTATATGATTTGTCCATTCACCATAACTTTAGTTCTGACCCCCTCCTCATAACATCCTATAGGTTAGCTAGATGGTAGAGACTTTCCAGCCTTGAGACACTCGTTAGAAAGTGTTATTATTTTGGTGAGTATTTACTTACTATTATATTTAGTCAGATCCGCTGTGAGATATTTATCTGAGCTCTGATATATTTGTCTTTGCCTATTTGCAGGATACTAGAAACCCAACTCGGGCTTCAGTGGGCATGGATTCTAGAATTTTTGCGAAAATCCGGACCCACTGGAATTCGGGTTGTTACATTCGTATACCTAACATTGCATCGGCCCTTACTATCTCCAATAGATTGAAGTCAACTATGAAGTTATGCCTTTTGATCTGAACTATGACCCCTCTACATGACCTTGGATATGGATTTTCTCTCTGTTTCCAACTATGACTGGAAATTAATTTCTTTGGTCGAAGTTAAGGTCAAGGAACCGAGCTACTTTCAGGTGTAAGTAGTTGCGAGTACTTTCCTTATCGACTAAGATGGAAATCAGTTTATTATGGATCATTATCGGCAATCGAATTTCTTGACGGTGGTTGGTTTCGATTAACACATAGAAGGAGATTTATGTTATGTAGTCAGGTGGCACATCATTTTGGTATGTGGTTGAGTTGATCTTCTGGTTCATGGAAGGTGGTTCATTCTCTATATCAGGCAATATCATCAAGTTGGTTGACATTTATGCCCAAATTGATATTTTTTCATTGCAATTATAACACAATCCTTGTTCTCATAGTTGATAAATTTCTACTAGTGCAAACTTCTTGCTTAGGATGTTTGGTGTGGTGGTTTAAGGAGTAGTGGAAAATGATAATCTTTGAGAGAATGATAGTTAGTGTACAGATGGTGAATGTTGAAATGATAGTAAAGGGAAACTCATCGTTGTTGGTTTTAGGAGGTAGTTAGTGTCTGCACCAAAAATGGTACAAACCTCTTAGAAGTAGGTATATCTTAATATACCAGGTAATATATGAAGGAAAAGAAGAACAGACGACACTTTTTATAGTGGTGCGGCAAATACTTTGGCCTACATCCACTTTAATCTTTGTTACTTATTGATTCTCTTTGGAATACAATGATTATAACTCAAATCCAACCATAATCCACTATATCTCGGATTAGATAGTGTTTTATATATTTTGGAAAGAAGAAGATAGAAGAGAAATCAAGTGCCAAAAACTCTTTTTCCTGAAGCTATAGGTGCTGTATTTATAAGGAAACTGCCTAGCAGAACCAAAGGCCCATAAAATATAAAGTCCAGATCTAAATTTAAGTATGTAGGAGTAAGTAACCGGCCCAATACCAATAAAAACCAGTTGTAACCGAGTGGTTTTGATCGGTACCCACTGGATTTTCTAGGGGAAGCCTCCCCTTCTTTTTTCCATTGGCGTTCTATCTCCGATTCATTGTGTTTTGACCACTTTTCCCTTGAGATCGGTTTGTATCTAAGAGGTTATGATACCTCTTGTACTTGTCTGCTTTTCTTCAAAAAATCCACACAGTTGTTCTTCTATTCCTTGAGAGAAGGACTCTATGACAATCCCTCTGGCCAGGGCTCCATGCGCAAAAGTTTTGGTGTGCCCACATGGGGAAAAGGTGCTCGATACTGAGTGGAAGTGCTCGGTATCGAGTGGTTTTCTCTGCTTCAATCCCTTTACAATTTCTTGAGTTACTTCATATCATCATTCTACTAGTTTTTAATCATGTTACAGTGGATCATGTCGATGAAAATCAACTCGTTGAAAATCATGAGCTTCAAGTCGTGATTGACCTGACTTGGTGTCTGACCCAAGTGGTTTGTGTGTCTACTTTGGGCCTTGCTTTGATTCATCCAAAGGTTGAAGTGTTTTGGGTCCTACCTGAGAGTTTTGTATGTCTAACACGAGTTCTACTTAGTACCAAATCGCTTAGTGTCCAACCTGAGACTTTTTGTGTCCGGCCTGAGTTATAGTCGGCGCCAATTGCTTGGAGTCTGATCCGAGATTTTTGTGTGTCCAACCCGAGTTTTACTCAGTACCGACCTACGAATCCCGACCCAAAATGTGACTTTCCAAATTTTCAACTTTTTCTACTATTTTTTAAATATTTTTTTCCTTTTCTTTTTATGATGTTTCCAAAGTCCTTGGGTCATTTCTTCATTGTTTGTTCATCTAGTTCGCTCATCTAAGTTTGTTCAAAGACTGTGGAAATTTGTTTATAACATTTGCCCTCCAAAGTACGCCTTATGAACATAAGGTATGCTTTGCTTAAGAGCAAGTTTCTGTAGTAGCGATAAATCATTCGCGGTCGAGCTCTTTGGCTACCCATCGATCCAAACTGTGGTGAATCATCTAGTTCTTTTGGATTCACCTGCAAAGCAAAGGTCATTCCAGACCATTATAGCTAAGGACTATAGTCCTTGCTTAAGTGTTAGTCATAAATCATAATCAGACCATTTTCATCTGGAGTTATCTTATCATATACAAAAATCATCCCGTATTCGTCCATGATTTATCTATTCTAGTCTAATCACAAGGCATTCAAATCCTAAGGTCAACTTAACGTCCTTTCGTAGAATTCGATCCCGTCGGATCGTTTATCATCCAAGTTTTGATTTGTCCAGGTCATTTAACATCCCATCTGGACTGAGTTCGATCTCTTTAGATTATACAACATCCAATTTGAGGATCGATCTCTCTGGATCATTTAACACTGTAACACCCCGTAAAAATTAATAAGAAATTAATTGACTAATAATAAGGCTAAAAATAAAAATTTTGCAAATGTTAGAATTTGGTCATGGAAGTTGCATCATTGGGTTTATGCCAATCTTTTTATTACTTTCCATTTATAAAGTTTTGATATTGGAGCTCAAACGGAGAAGTTATCGACGTTTAAAGTTTTCAAATTCAACATAATTCAAATGGAATTCAAATTCAAATCTATAATTAATGTTTAGAATTAAAAACTTAAAAATCAAGTTGGTTAGAAGTGGGGTTAGGGTAAACATTAACTGTAACAACCCAAAATTTTAGGTATTTGATTTTTAAATGTTTAACTTATTTAAAATATTCAAAATAATTAGATTTTGGAATTTAATATCTTGAATTCAAATATAGTGATCTTTTAAATATTTGAATTGATAATTAACTATTTGAATGGTGAACTAAATATGAATTAAATAGATTTAATAGTTTATTTTAACTCCTTTTCATTAATAAATAATAATGGTAAGCTCATTTGTAAATTTATTACAATAACAAATGGTTCAAATAAATAAAAAAGAAATCAAATTGTCATAAAACGACTTGATTTTTGATAACATATTTTTAATTTTATTTATATGTTTTTTTCCTAACTTTTAATTTGGAAAATATTGAAATTATTCGTTTGACAATTTATCGGCAACGATGATATTTGGGAACTTTCACAAAATAAAATAATCTGTATAATTTATTGTTGATTTATGATCGTGTCGCATATTAGTGCATAATTATATTTTTATTTCGGTTACCCGTGGTCCGTACTCGAACAAAATATTGCGTAGTTGGGTACTGTAAACATTTCATTTAAAAATCATTGTAAAATCAAATCAAAATTCAATTTTTAAATAACGATTTGACGTCATGGACATTTTGGCAGCTCGGGAAAAATTTTGTTATGGAAAAGGTGAACATAATCATTTTGACTTTATTTTATATATATATATTTATAAAATCAAAGAACACAACACAAATCACTTTCACTTTTCCATTTCCATCCTTGTTTCAACTTCCTAAAGCAAGAAAAAAAATGGCAGACATTTCAAAATTCAAAATCAAATCACCTTCTCATCTAAAAATCTCATAACAAAGATTTTTGAACTCGTGGGAGCTAGATCTACCATCCCATATCCAAATATTTTTGTTTGATCATGTTTTGGCGAGTTTGACTATTTGGAGCTGCTGTAGGCGGAACTTGGGTTTGTTTTAGTCGGAGCTGGAGGAGATCAGAGGCTGAACGAAGGGTGACAGTGAGTTGTGCTTGGCGAGGAGCTTCTTCCCTCAAGTTTTCAACATCGGCAGCCTTCAATTGCAAAATGAAACCACCGTTGTTGGTCGCGAGTGACCCCAGGTTGCGATATCGTAAGCTCACTGAGCTTAACTTTAAGTTGCCCAGCACGTAGAGATTTCGAAGTTGAAGTCGTCGGCTTTGTCGGAGGTTGGTTTCGTTGGGAGTAGAACGAGATAAGGCATGTGTGTACAGGGTAAGGCGCATGCACTAGTATCAGGAATCTCATGGCCGATTTGGGGAAGAAATGTAATTAGCTTGGGTAATTAATTTAATGAGTGAGGTTAGTGAAAATTAATTTATTTATAATACGATAACTTCTAAATTGTAAATCTCGCTCATACGAGGTCGGAATCAAGCGCGGTCAGTTGCACTTTGCTCGTGGAGCTGATATCTACGTTATGAAGTTGGGTTGGTCAGATTTGGAGCAAGTGAAAATTTGGGCTACAATCGCATGCCCGTTCGATTTTAATCCAAACCGGAACGATTAAACGAAAAATGGAATCAATGTGAGTTTAACTCACATTTAATTTTATTATATCATATCAATGATGTTATAAATGTTTATTGATTGTTTGGATGTTAGTTAAAATTGTTTGATTGCTTATCTGGTTGAATTTCCATTTGGAAAATGGATGACATATTAATTTGATCGTTATAAACCCATATGATTATATATATTATCGATAACCATTGTTTTGCAGGAAAAATCTACAGAGAGACCCAAAAGGAGTTTCTCAGCCATAAATTATTTTATTTACGCCCATATGCTATTACTGATGGTTTATTGAAATTAATTACTGATATTCCCTTTTATAGTTAAAATGTCGTCATAGCGATTTCAGCTATATCGTCATTTATTAAATTTCAACTCAAAACCCAGTGATCTGAACTTGAGCTTGTATTTCCATTAAAAAGAATATTGATAATTTATTAATCATTTTAATTAAAGGTAGTTAAAGTAATTAATCTTTTAAATTAATTAATTTGAGATTAATTAACCAAATTAACAAATGATGATTAAAATTGGTTTATCTTTAGATTTAATTAATCATTTTTGTTAATGATGTTTTACATAACTAATCATTTTAACTAAAGATTATTTGAGTTTAATTAATTCTTTAATTAAGGATAATGGATTTTAATTAATTTATTGAACTTAATTAATTATTTTAATTAATGATGATGGGATTAAATTAATTGTTTCAATTAATGATAATTGAAATTAATAATCATCTTAATTAATGATATTTAAAAGTAATTAATCATTTTAAATAATGATATTTGAATTTAATTAATCATTTTAATTAAGGATTGTTTTTAAATTTAATTAATTCTTATATCCAATGATTTTTAGAATTTAGTTAAATCGGCTTAATTAATGATGTTTTATAATTAAATAAATCATTTTAACAAATGATGAATTAATGGATTTAGCTAATGGAGTTTGAATTTAATTAATCCGATTAATTTATGATTATTTTAAACTCGATTAATTGTTTTAATTAGTGGAATTTAAAATTACCTATCATTTTAATTAATGATGTTTGAGATTAATTATTCATTTAATTAATGACTATTTGAATTTAATAAATCTTTTTAATTAATTGATTTAATAAAGGTAATTAAAGTAAATTAACTAATATAATAAAAAATTGCTTTAATAAACAGATTTAAAGTTAATAAACCGATTTACTGAAGATTTTAAAGTTAATTTACCAATTTTATAAAAGTATTTGGAAATAATTATCTATTTTATTATAGATAATGAATTGTTTATTTAAAGGGACTTTAAATGTAATTAATTATCTTTCGAGATAATTAATATTATTTTTAAAGTATAAAATGTAATTGGAACTCGATTATTGGGATGATAAGTTGGATAATCTTCTGGGTGTTCTGTCTGATTTTGGTTTAGGCCTTCGCGGTCACGCACTTAGAAAAATTATTCTCTTAACGTTTTAACAATCTAGAACTAATTCTAAAAGTGTTTTACCAATATGGAAATCAAGCCAAAAAGTTTAGTTGGTTTATAAAAAGATAACGGTTGATTCATTTATGGGAATGAATTATTTCTGTATAGCGAATTACTTATATGAATACGTTTTATTGGTATAATTAGTACTAAACATCAAAGAAGTAGACTTGTCGTTATTTCGAAAGTTAAGAATAATTATGTGACATGATTTTGAGTTAACACTACCTTGACTTATCCAGTATCATTATTAACCCAGAACTAGTACAAGTTTGAATTCAATGAGTGATGATAAGTATACAAGACTTAATTTCCATATATGATTGTTTTATGTCCTCGATAGCTGGTGTCTCAGCTATCGGTTACTTCAGCCACTTTATTTTCATCACTCTAAGACGATGTGTTGCTCATTTGAGCTTTGCTATACTTTTTCGGAAATGACTAAACCCAAAGAGCGAGTGGAAGCAAAGCTATGTGGGGTTGCTCCCATTAGGGTATTTTCACATCCACTCTAGATTGGATTCAGTGTTGCGTGTTGAGATGTGAAGTACTTAGATTCTCGGTAATAGTTGGTGGGGTCCGGCTTGGACGTGTCTGAGAGCCATCGGAGTTCTCAAGTATATTTCTAGAAGTATACTTTTGGTGAGGGGGCGCACCCTCCTAGTCATTTGTTGGAAAATTTTCTTTCCTTGTTTGATTCAAAAACCCTGAATCTTTTTTAGCTTTAAATTGCCATGAGTAGAGCCAACTCCTCACATGGTATTTAAGTGATTATTTAGTCCATTCTATCGAGTTTGGACTGTTACTTTATTTAGCCCATTCTATCGAGTTTGGACTGTTACTTTATTTAGCCCATTCTATCGAGTTTGGACTGTTACCTTATATAGTCCATTCTATCAAGTTGGATTGTTTTCTTTGTTCTATCCATTCTGTCCAGTTTGGATTTTACTTGGTTTATTTCCATTCAAGTTTGGTTTAATATTATTTATGCTCAATCATATTTGGATTTATTTCTTGATATTTATTTCTGCTCTTGCCTGTATGGATGTTATTCTTGTGAGGTAAAAAATCATTCCGCATTAGCGGTGTGGTCTCACAGAATTTTTATACATATTCACCATTATTCGAGTTATCTCGTGCTGGTATTTCCAGACTGATCTGGTTGTTATTTATTTATAATGCTCGGGTCAAATCTAGTATTTTCCCAGGCTGGCTTCGTTGTTATGGGATTCATGGATGGGAGCTAAAGATTCACCTGTCGTAGTATTTTATTTTCCATTGTATTATATAGTATACCTATCGGCATTTATAAGGTCAGGATTTTATAACTGTCCAGCTGATAAGGTTTGTTTTTAACTCTGATATACCCTGATATGTAATCGATTCCGTGGTGAGATTCTGATTTTCTCTGTTCCTTATTCTTTTCTTTTTATTTACCCTAATAACCTGCCCTTCTGTCGATTGGAGGTGCGACATTTGAACGTAGTGGTAGTGTTTGGTGTCGACTTTCGATGGTCAAAAAGGCAGGTCGTTACATTTGGTATCAGAGCGCCATGTTAAGCGATAACCTTGACTTTGGTTTGGCTCATAAGAGATAGGGTAAGCAACACCCTAGAATGAGTTTGAGAGTATATATATATGAGAGCATATTTGTTAATGTTATAAAAACGTATTATGTTAATTGGTCTATTGAGTTTTTATGCATTCTGGTCGAGACGTGGGACACCACGGTATCGATTGGAGTTTCTAAACACTCGACCAAGGCCAACGGACATGGTTTTGAAATTTTTGGAAATTTGGAAAATTATATATTTTGCCTAGGATTATATTTCAAATACATAAAGAAATAATTTTCAAAATTTTATATAGTTATAAAGTGAGTTGTTTTAAATGTGATAAGATTTATTATTATCACTATTGTTTATTTGGTTATGCTTTACTTAAATGAGAAGCGTAAACTGTTGGTTGTTAATTGCTAAATTGTGCTCGATTTTCTTAGGAGTATTTATCGCTTTGATTTGAAACGAACCCTTTGTGAGTTAAATTTTCACAATTTGACTATAAGGTGTTCGAAGAATATGATTAAATTAAGAATTCATCATTTAATAATGGTGAGTTAAGAATTAAAATTTATAAAAAGTTGTAATATAATCTAAATAGTGGAATAAGATATTTAGAGAATAAATATTAAAGATAATTCTATTATAATAAAGTAGGATTATTATAATATGAAATAATCCATAAATATTTTTAGTATTGAATAAAATACTAAGTGAAAATATAAATGAATTAGAAATTAATATAATTAAAAAATTAATAAAATATAGAGTATAACTTTCCATTTTGTCCGAGTGAGTTTGGATAATCTTCTAAGCAATAACCGAAGGCTAATGAGAAAAACGGTATGCTTAGATAATTATCTATATTTTTGGACAATTAAGAAAGTTTTGAACCTAAGTTAAAATTTGTTGGTTAGTCATTTGACATTTTGAAACAATGTTAACTGATAAATTTTCCCTTATGGAATTTGATTGGCGTTAGTGTTAGTTTATTCCTTTATGGAATTTGATTGATTAGATTTGATTGAATTGAATTGATTGTCTGTGTGATTTCATATGCAATTGTCTATAAAGTTTGAATTTATAGACAAAGGATTTTAATTGTGGTTATTAAGACCAAAACCGCGGTGATGTTTAAAAAGGTGATTTTTGAATATTTTGAGAAAGGAAAAGATATTTATTTACTCTAGTTGATGTTTTTGGAGAAACCGGAATACCACTAGACGCTCCATGTTGTTTTGAACTAGAGTATCACCATAATTTATTTGGAGGAATTCCCTCCTTGTCATTTTGATTTTGATCTTTGATTTTTATCGTATGAGAAATTTGAAAATAAATTTTTTATTGAAAAACCCGGGTGTTTAGATCTAAATTGTCATTTGAAATAATTGAATGCATAACATTTTTTATATGATATCCTCTTTTTTGTCGCTTATGATTGAGATATGGATGGTTGATTACATGTGCATTTATACCATGCTAATTTTTGTATGTAGAGCTACATCACATTGCTTTTGGTCACCCTGATTTTCATTTAGATTTCATAAGTACAAGTATGCAAGAGATTGCTATTTGATCCTTGTGCACCTGCATTTGCATAGAAGATAATAGATTGCTAGCCAAGAATATAAATCAAACGCCAAAAGGTACGTAATAAATTTAGAAAATTTAAATTGGTTGAAGATTTTATGCCCAAGATATGGGAGGTCACTTGGCTTTTGTTTACATTTGATTGGTTTGGAGCCCATTGAGGCCATTTGTAGTCATACTGATCGAGCAGCGCAAAGGAGACGCTGACGAAATTTTTCGAAAATTTAAGAGTTAGAAATTTTTTAAGAATTTTGGAAAAATTTTGATAACTAAAATTTGACTTTCTAGTTACATCTTGGAATGAATGTAAGGGAATTAGTTGTTATAAAGGAATGGATTTAAAAGATTTGAAAATTTTGGAATCTATTCCAGTTAATTTGTTTTGAAAAGTTAATAAGTTTAATAACTCATCTTAATTAATAGTTTTAAACTTAAGGTTTGGAAGCATTTTCTTCCTTAGAAATTTTGGGGGAGAAATTTATTTAAGGGAGGAGAATGTAACAACCCAAAATTTTGGGTATTTGATTTTTAAATGTTTAATTTATTTTAAATATTCAAAATAATTGGATTTTGGAATTAAATACCTTGGATTCAAATATAGTGATCTTTTAAATATTTGAATTGAGAATTAACTATTTGAATGGTGAACTAAATATGAACTAAATAGATTTAATAGTTTATTTTAACTCCTTTTAATTAATAAATAATAATGGTAAGCTCATTTGTAAATTTATTACAATAACAAATGGTTCGAATAGATAACAAGAAATCAAATTGTAATAAAACGACTTGATTTTTGATAACATATTTTTAATTTAATTTATATGTTTTTATCCTAATTTTTAATTTGGACAATATTGAAATTATTCGTTTGAAAATTTATCGGCAGCGATGATATTTGGGAAATTTCACAAAATAAATTAATCTGTATAATTCACTGTTGATTTATGATCGTGTCGCATATTAGTGCATGATTATATTTTTATTTCGGTCACCCGTGGTTCTTACTCGAACGAAATATTGCGTAGCTGAGTACCGTAAACATTTCATTTAAAAATCATTGTAAAATCAAATCAAAAATCAATTTTTGAATCATAATTTGACGTCATGGACATTATAGCGACTCGAGAAAACTTTTTCCATGGAAATGGTGAATATAATCATTTTGATTTGATTATATATATATATATAATCAAAGAACATAACACAAATCACTTTCACTTTTCCATTTCCATCCTTGTTTCAACTTCCTGATGCAAGAAAAAAAAATATGGAAGACATTTCAAAATTCAAAATCAAATCACCTTCTCATCTGAAAATCTCATAACAAAGATTTTTGAACTCGTGAGCTAGATCTACCATCCCATATCCAAATATTTGTGTTCGATCATGTTTTGGCGAGTTCGACTGTTTGGAGCTACTGTAGGCGGAAGTAGGGTTTGTTTTAGTCGGAGCTGGTGGAGGTAAGGGGCTGAACGAAGGGTGGCAGTGGGTTGCGCATGGCGAGGAGCTTCTTCCCTCAAGGTTTCAGCATCGGTGGCCTTCGATTACAAAATGCGACCACTGCTGTTGGTCGTGAGTGACCCCAGGTCGCGATATCGTAAGCTCAATCGAGCTTAACTTTGAGGTGCACAACACGTGGAGATTTCGAAGGTGAAGTCGCCGGCGTTGTCGGAGGTTGATTTCGTTAGGAGGGTGATGAGATAAGGCGTGCATGTACTGGATAAGGCGTGTGCACTTGTATCAGGAACCTCATGGCCGATTTGGGGAAGAAATGTTATTAGCTTGGGTAATTAATTTAATGAGTGAGAGTGAAAATTAATTTATTCATAATCCAATAACTTCTAAATTTTATATCTCACTCATATGAGGTCGGATCAAGCGTGGTCGGTTGCGTTGTACTCGTGGAGCTGATATCTTCGTTATGGATTTAGGTTGGTCAGATTTAGAGCAAGTGAAAATTTGGGCTACAGTCGAAAGCCCGTTCGATTTTAGTTCAAACCGGAACGATTCAACGAAAACTGGAATCAATGTGAGTTTAACTCACATTTAATTTTATTATATCATATCAATGATGTTATAAATGTTTATTGATTGTTTGGATGTTAGTTAAAATTGTTTGATTGCTTGTCTAGTTGAATTTCCGTTTGGAAAATGGATGAAAAATTAATTTGATCGTTATAAACCCATATGATTATATATACTATCGATAACCATTGTTTTGCAGGAAAAATCTGTAGAAAGACCGAAAGGGGGTTTCTCGGCCATAAATTATCTTATTTACACCCATATGCTGTTATCGATGGTTTATTGAAATTAATTACTGATATTCCCTTTTATAGTTAAAATGTCGTCATAGCTATTTTAGCTATATCGTCATTTATTAAATTTCAACCCAAAACCCTGTCATATGAACTTGAGCTTGTATTTCCACTTAAAAGAATATTGAAAATTTATTAATCATTTTAATTAACGATAGTTTAAAGTAATTAATCTTTTAAATTAATTAATTTGAGATTAATTAACCAAATTAACAAATGATGATTAAAATTGGTTTATCTTTAGATTTAATTAATCATTATTGTTAATGATGTTTTTCACTTAACTAATCGTTTTAACTAATGATTATTTGAGTTTAATTAATTCTTTAATTAAGGATAATGGAGTTTAATTAATTATTTTAAGTAATGATGATGGGATTAAATTAATTATTTCAATTAATGATAATTGAAATTAACAATCATCTTAGTTAATGATATTTAAAAGTAATTAATCATTTTTAATAATGATATTTGAATTTAATTAATCATTTTAATTAATGATTGTTTTTAAATTTAGTTAATTGTTTTAACCAATGATTTTTAGAATTTTTATTTTAACAAATGATGTTTTAATTAATGGTTTTAGCTAATGGAATTTGAATTTAATTAATCTGTTTAATTTATGATTATTTTAAACTTCATTAATTGTTTTAATTATGGAATTTAAAATTATTTATTAGCTTAATTAATGGTGTTTGAGATTAATTATTCATTTAATTAATGACTATTTGAATTTAATAAATCTTTTTAATTAATTGATTTAATAAAGGTGATTAAAGTAAATTAACTAATATAATAAAAAATTACTTTAATAAACCGATTTAAAGCTAATAAACTGATTTGATGAAGATTTTAAAGTTAATTTACCAATGTAATAAAAGTGTTTGGAAATAATTATCTATTTTATTATAGATAATAAATTTTTTGTTTAAAGGGATTTTAAATGTAATTAATTATCTTTCAGGATAATTAATATTGTTTTTAAAGTATAAAAAGGAATTGGAACTCGATTATTGGGATGATAAGTTAGATAATCTTCTGGGTGTTCGGTCTGATGTTGGTTCAGGCCTTCAGGGTCGCGCACTTAGAAAAATTATTCTCTTAACGTTTTAACAATTCGGAACTAATTCTAAAAGTGTTTTACCAATACAGAATTAAGCCAAAAAGTTCAGTTCGTTTTTAAAAAGAAAAGGGTTGATTCATTTATGGGAATGAATTATTTCTGTAAAGCGAATCACTTATATAGAAACAATTTATTTGTATAATTAGCACTAAACATCGAAGAAGTAGACTTGTCGTTATTTTGAAAGTTAAGAATAATTGTGTGACATGATTTTGAGGTAACACTACCTTAACTTGTCCGGTATCATTGTTAACCCAGAAATAGTGCAAGTTTGAATTCAATGAGTTGTGATAAGTATACAAGACTTAATTTCCATATACGATCGTTTTATGTCCTCGATAGTTGGTATCTCAGCTATCGGTTACTTCAGGCACTTTATTTTCGTCACTCTAAGACGATGTATTACTCATTTGAGCTTTGTTATCCTTTGTCGGAAATGACTAAACCCAAAGAGCGAGTGGAAGTCAAGCTATGTGGGTTTGCTCCTATTATTGTATTTCACATCCACTCTAGATTGGATTCGGTGTTTCGTGTTGAGATGTGAAGTACTCGGATTCTCGGTAATAGTTGGCGGGGTCCGGCTTGGACGTGTCCGAGAGCCATCGGAGTTCTCAAGTATATTTCTAGAGGTATACTTTCGGTGAGGGGGCGCACCCTTCTAGTCATTTGTTGGAAAATTTCCTTTCCTTATTTGATTCGAAAACCCTGAATCTGTTTTAGCTTTAAATTGACACTAGTAGAGCCAACTCCTCATCACGACATTTAAGTGTTTATATAGTCCATTCTATCGAGTTTGGACTGTTACTTTATTTAGCCCATTCTATCGAGTTTGGACTGTTACTTTATTTAGCCAATTCTACCGATTTTGGACTGTTATCTTAGTTAGTCCATTCTATCAAGTTGGACTGTTTTCCCTTTTCTATCCATTCTGTCCAGTTTGGATTTCACTCGGTTTATTTCCATTCTTTCAAGTCTGTATTAATATTATTTATGCTCAATCATATTTGGATTTGTTTTCGGATATTTATTTCAGCTCTTGACTGCATGGATGTTATTCTTGTAAGGTAAAAACTTAGTACGTATTAGCGGTGTGGTCTCACAGAATTTTTATATATGTTCACCATTATTCGAGTTATCTCACATTGGTATTTCCAGCCTGATCTAGTTGTTATTTATTTATAATGCTCGGGTCAGACCAAGTATTTCCCAGTTTGGATTTGGTGTTATCGGATTCATGTAGGAGGGCTGAAGATTATTCTATCGTAGTATATTAATTTCTGTTGTCTTATATAGTATACCTATCGGCATTTGTAAGGTCAGGATTTTATAACTGTCCAGTTGATAAGGTTTGTTTTTAACTCTGATATACTCTATATGTTTGGAGTGACAGTTCTACCGTCCTTGTTATATTATATGTTGTCGATTCCATGGTGAGATTCTGTTTTTCTCTGTTCTCTGTTCTTTTCTTTTTATTTACCCTAACAATCTGCCCTTTTGTCGATTGGATGCGCGTCATTTGAACACAATGGTATTGTTTGGTGTCGACTTTCGATGGTCAAAAAGGCGGGTCGTTACATTAACGTTAAAATTAATTATGGAATTACATAAAATGGTAAACCAAACAATTAATAAGCTATCAAATACTAGCTACCGTTCAAGGGGACGCCAAAAGAAACGACATGTTGCTAGGGATTGTAAAGTGAGTTTAATGAGGGAAGAGTTCAAGGGGAAGTGTTATCACTACACGAGCAGGGGAACTTCAAGAACTTTTGTCTAAAGCTTGCGATGGAAGGGCGGAGTGGGCAAGAATATGCCATTGTGGCTATTACTATCTCGAGCGAACCTCTCTTTAGAGATCAAAGAAAGGCTATAATGGAAGGTGCAACTATTATTTTTGTGCATTCTATCCATACCCTATTTGACTTGGGAGTAGCACATTCATTCATAGCTAAAAATGTAGTTAACTCTTTGAGTCTAATAACCTTCGTTGTCACCGACCCAATAATAGTATCAATTGAGGATAGCTAAGGATAGCAAGCAAAAGATCAGAGTTCTCACTCCGGATGGACTATATGAATGTGAAGTAATGCCTTTTGGATTGACAAATGTCCTTGCATACTTAGTAGATTTGATGAGTAGAGTTTTTAAAGGAAAGCTGAATAAATTCATCGTAGTATTTGTAGACGATATCTTAGTATTCTCCAAGAGTGAAGGTGAGCATGAAAATCACTTAAGGGAGGTACTAGGGACTTTGAGAAGGCACCAACTTAAAGCCAAATTCTCAAAATGTCACTTTTGGAAAAACGAGGTGAGATTTCTTGGACATATTGTTTTCAATAAAGTATTGTATATAGACCCCGCGAAGGTGGAAGCTATTCAAGATTGGAAGATTTCAAACAATGCTACGGAGTTTATGGTTTACTTGGGTTGGCGGATTACTATAGGAAGTTCATTGAGGAATTTGCGAAGGTAGCAGTCTCTCTAACTCACTTGACCAAGAAGAATCTGGCTTTTGCATGGGATAAGAAGTGCATGGAAGCATTTGAGAAGTTGAAGAAGCTTTTAACGAGCATGTCGGTATTAACTATTCCTGATGGGATGAAGCCTTTCATCATTTACACTGATGCTTGTGGTAAAGGATTATGAGTTGTTCTTATACAAGATGGAAGGGTGATAGGCTATAGACAATTGAAGGACTATGGGAGGAGATACCAACCTCATGAGTTAGAGTTAGCGGCTATCGTTTTTTCCTTAAAAATGTGGAGGCACCATCTTTAGGGAGAAAGATTTGAGTTGTTCACTAAATAAAAATCAGTTAAATACCTGTTTTCCTAAAAAATTATATCTTATGTAGTTGAGGTGGATGGATTTTATAGCATCATATGACTTTGGGATACAGTATACCCATCGAAAAGGGAATGTTGACGCCGACGCCCTTAGCCGGAGGCATGCTACCTTAGGTGCTATATATGAGTGGTGGTGGTTGGAGTTCCTCTCTAGTTTCAATTTCCAACCACCAATCAAACCCAATCTAGTCTATTTGGCAGTGATGGAGATTGGATCAGCATAAATGAACTGCATTGGGCTAAAGCAAAAGAACGATGCAGCGACAGTAGAAATTTTGGGCAAGCTGAGTAGGGGAGACTATTTCCCTCATGTTAGTAGATATGCGGTTGAGAAAAGAGGATTTCTGAGGAGAGATGGATGCCTTTGTGTCCCTATGGTTGAGGTTGTTTTAGAAGATGTGCTAGCAGAATATCACCATTCTAGGATAACCATTAACCCTAGAGGAGAGAAGATGTATGGGGATATGAATCAAATTTCTTATTGACTAGGGATGAACAAGAGAGTAGCTGAATTTTTCTCTAAGTGTTTGACGTGCCAAAGGATAAAGGCTGAATAAAGAAATATCGAAGGATTGTTATTGCCATTAGAGGTATCGACTTGGAAATGAGACCATATATCAATAGACTAAATAGATGGGTTACCTAGGAGTCAAAAGGGCAATGAAGATATTTGGGTTATAGTAGATAGGTTCAATAAAAGCGCTTATTTTATTCCAGTTAGAAGTAATAGGACCACAACATCTTTAGTGCAAATTTATATTAAGGAGGTGGTTTGACTTCATAGAATCCCAGTTAGCATTGTTTATAAGGACCCCTTATTCACTAGCAAATTTTAAAGGAGTTTGCAATCAGCTTTAGAAACCTCATTGAATCTTAGCATTGCTTTCTACCCACAAACCAATGGTCAGGTTAAAAGGGTAAAAAGGATTTTGAAAGACTTGTTGAGATCTTGTATCATAGACTTTGGATGACATTGATAGCAACACTTACCTTTAGTAGAATTCGCATACAATAGAAGTCACCAAGCGATGATTGACATGACACCCTTTGAAGCGTTATACGGGAGGCCATGCAAATCATCAAATTGTTGTTGGAAAACCACCGAAAAAATTCTACTCGGACCAAATTTGATTCGTGAGACCTCGGAAAAGATCGAGTTGATTAGGCAGTGAATGAAGGCCGCACAGAATCGCCAAAAGTCCTACGTAGACAAGTGAAGGAAAGAATTGGAGTTTGATGTAGGAGACATAGAGTTCGTTAAAGTTTCCCCTCTTAGAATGGTTATGAGATTTACTAAGTTGGGAAAGTTTGCACCAAGGTTTGTTGGGCCTTTCCCGATCCTGGATAGAATAGGAAGACTTTCATATCAAGTAGAGCTACCAAATAAGTTGGCAAGAGCCCATGATATATTTCACATTTCGCAATTGAAGAAATGCCTTGATAACATAGCCACCATAGTAGAGCCCAATTAGTTAATAGACATTGAGACGGAGGTGATAGCACCTCATGCCACCGCATGCATAGTAGGAAGCACCTTAACAAAAAAATTAGGCTAGTTCGACTACAATGGGGGGATACTCTAGCGGAAAACACATGGAAAACTGAAGAGAAGATAAGGAATTCTCATCTTGAGCTTTTCACTGGTAAACTTTTTCTCTTTAAAATTAGGTTTTTGATTGCTTTGTGGTTACTAGATTGGATGGTAAGGAATGTTGCCACACTTTTTACTATCATCTTTGCATTTATACAGAAAACTTATGCATATTTTGGATGTTTTCATACATGCCTATATGACACGACCTTGCATTCATGCTACGATTGAGCTCACCTATAGTATATCTGCATATATAATCATTTTGCACTTTTTGGTTAAGTGGATGGTTATATAGATAACTTGGTTGTATAACATGGATGCTTAGTGTGCGTTAGGTTGTCCGTCCCTCAGGGATTTTGGGGACAAAATCCTTTTTAAAGTGGGGAGAATGTAACACTTCATAAAAATAAATAAGACAAAAATTGATTAATAATAAGACTAAAAATGGAAATTTTGTAGATATTAGAATTATGCCATGGAAATTACACCATTGCATTCTTGGTGTTTTCTAATCAATTTTCATATCTAAAGTTTTGAAATCGGATCTCAAATGGAAAAGTTATTGACATTTGAAGTTTTCGAATTCAAAATAATTCAAATGGAATTCAAATTCAAATTTATAATTAATATTAAGATTTAGAAGTTTAAAAGCTAAGGTTGATTAGAAACAAGGTTAGGAAAAACGTAAAAATAAACGTTAATATTAAAACTAATTAAGGAATTAAATAAAACGGTAAACAAAACAATTAATATGTTGCCAAATACAAGCTATCAGTCGATCGCCTTCCCTAGGCCTGTCGATCACTAATGGTCAACCGCCTAGGCAGGAGCGGTTGATCAGTGGATGTTGTTATGGCTAGGATTATTTAGACCAGGAACGGTTGGATTTTATTATTTTAAACAGACTTAAATCTGATGGTCCTGATGACTTCTAACCACTATAAATAAGAGCCTAGACCCCTTACTTTTGTTCACAAATTATTTAGAAAAGTAGGTGGAGCTCTGTCGGTCTCTTTCTTCCACATGATTCAAAAATTTCTTAAGGTCTTCAAGTAAGTGATTTTAGATATTAATATTCAACTTCTAATTCTATTCTCCTCCAGTCCCTAAAATTTTGAATCTAATTAATATACAATCCAATTATTGTATATTTCAAAAGGAAGAGGTCCGAAAAAAGGAAAAAAAGCATGCGTATTCAAATCCAAAGGAGAAAGCTGAGAATTATCTATTAGTGGAAATCTTAGTTTTTCTCATTTTAGTAATTGTATAGTATAAGTTGGATTTGATATATGCCTTGAGAAATTTTTTTAACGAAAACACCAAACTAAAACCCCCGAAATTCCCCCAAAGCATATTGTCAATTCTTATGTTTTGGAATCTCAATTAATCTGCATTAAAGTAGTAGAATTTGTGTGGTTATTGCAATTTTAATACTTTACATTATATTCCACTTCTCACTTTTCTCTTTTGATGAGATTAAGGGTTTTCAAAAAGGAAACAAATTAGGAAAAAGTGTGTAAAGTATGGATTCTCTTATTCGTAGTTTCACTACCTATTTCTGTAGTTCAAATATGAATATTTTTTCATTTTATATGCAAAAGTCGAATAAATTGTAAAAGGATATTAATTGTAAATTCTATTGATGTTGATTCTACTATTTAAATATAAAATAAGTTCGATAACTGATTCTATTTTCTTTTACAAGTTTATTGTTGGACTAAGGATATTAGCTAATTTGTATGATAAAGTTAGCATGGGTTGTGAAATTATAGATCTTAAGGCTAATTTAAACTGGAGGGGGTGAATAGTGTTTTCTAACTTATGTAAATCTTTCTAATTTTCTTTCAAGGTTAATAATAAATCATAGGTTAACAACAACAATTATATTAACAATCAGTCATAGATACAAACACGGATATAAAAAAGTAGTAAAGTAAGAGTTAGGGAGATGACACCAGGGATTTTATACTGGTTCGGATTTCTCCTACATCTAGTCCAATACAATTACTTGTACAGATTTCTTTTCAAATGCCAATCTTTAACTAGGTAGAAGACGAACCCAAATACAATCTCGATTCCGAGGCTACAAGAAACACCCTCTTGTATTTCGAGTTCGGGATAAACTCACTTGATTTGACCAGGTTACAAGCAAACCCAAAGGATTTGACTGGACTATAAAGCACACCTACTTGATTTCAATGAGCTACAAGCACACCCAAGCAAAAACAAAGAGTTGATGGTTTTTCCAAAGACAAATTCTTGTAATTTGGATACTATGGATCCTATAGCCTCGTGGATAGCACTTTGATCTTTGAATTGAGAGAGAAGTTTCCAAAATAATAATAAAGTAGTATTGAATCAATACAATAAAGTATGAATTGATTATATATAATTTTGAAGAGAATAGAGTATATTTTTCATGAGAGTAAGGAATGGGAAGAAAGTAAGTAATTAATTATTCAAAAATTCATTTGCATTCCCCTTTATATAGTAAACGAACAGATGAATCCATTCATGAAGAGTTGTGTCAAATAGACATTTCTATTCAAAATTTAAACCCAACGGTCAATTTCTCGACATATAAGGACCAAGTATGTCGACATACCCTAGTGTTTTTTGAAAATACTTTTCTTTTAAATCGTTTTGAAATTCCTAAAAATAACTTGAACATAGTATTTCAATATTTTTTAACTCAAAGAACTTTTATAAAATATTTTTGAAATTAAAATAATTTTTTTGGTTTAAAAATATCAAAGATCCGGAATTCGACAGAAGTTGCTATCAAGAACTTTAACAATATATACTAATGACTTTATACACTAAATTATAATCTTGAGATCTTCATTTCTTTATCTATGAACTCATGAGTCTTCATATCTTTATCTTGAGTCTTTATACTGTACGGTCTTCGATTTGGTACCTATGCAATATTCTACACTGTATACAATATAACTTGGCAAAATATTAGTATTTATATTTTGTATAGTTGTATATGGTTATTGTCATCAAAATCAATAAATGAGGTATTAACAGTCTCTCCTTTTTATGACGACAGCCATTAAATATTCCTGTATATAAATATAATATAACTCTCACCGAATTCCATAACTCCCCCTAAAATATGTATTGTATTATTTTATATTTTTCTTCCCCTTTGTCATCAACAAAAATGGTTGAAAAACTCCCCATAAATAAAATACTAATAAACTATTGATTCAAAATCAATAATCAAGAATTAAGTAATATGTTAACCAAAATGGGTTTAACTAAATAATTATGATTTGGACTAAATTAATTAAAGTATAAAATAAAAACATCAAATGTGACATATAATGATGCAATATAGAGACATAAAAAACTGGATAAGATATAACCATGGCATATATTAATAATTACAATGATAAATATTTATATACTAAATATGAAGAGCACGAAGTAAATAAGATAATGCAAATTTTATTTATTTAATTCTTACTATAATACAATCGAATCAAATTTTAATTTATACCAACCTTAATAATAATTTTTAAAATCCATACTATATTGTAGTAAATCAAATAAATATGAACTTAAAAGTTGTAATAAATATACATACTTACAAATTATAACAAGTAGAAATCTAGAAATTCATAGGGACGCCAATCCAACCTTTAGATCTAAAGATTGGATTTGCTTTGATGACATCCCAATCTTCATTGTCTTTAGTATTTGAGCATTCTGAGTCGCTGGTTTGACAATATTTGATTAAGGAAGAAATTAATCTTCAAAGTGCATCAAAGTGCTTATTTTATTCTTTTATCATTTGCATTTGGCTTATTTCGATATGCCTTTGATTCCTTAGAATAAAAGAGAGAATATATTTGAATGATTGAAGTGTTTCTTCAACATTTTCACAAAGTTTTTGGTGTGGAGAAGACATTTTTATTAAAAAATATTTGAGAATGAAAGAGGATTGAAAAGAAAACGACGAGTGAAGTTTTCTAAAAGAAATAGGCTTAAATGGGAGTGTAAAGTCATTTTGAATGTTTGAATATATTGTAGTTAAAATATTTTAAAATTCAATATTTTGCTAAACGGCTAAGATATGTCGACATATACCATATATGTTGTTGACATATATGCCTGAAAATGTAATTTTTAAGTCTTTGATATAGTTTTCATTTTTACTTAATCCCATTATAGTTTAATAATTTCCGGAGATTAAATATAACAATATAAAATACCAAGAGATAGATTTAATTAATTAAGATAGAGAAATACATTATTTCAAAGAAAAACTAGAAAAATACATAAAAATGATATGAAATAAAACTAGATAAACACATAACATGGGTACAAAGGTAGAATAAAGAGATCCAAAGGATGACAATGAAGATGAGGAGTTTCCACCAGGCTTCCTAATAATTTTCCCAAAGTATTTGTCCACTTTGTTGGAGAGAGAAGTGAACTTTTTACTAAAGGAACATTTAAGCTTCTTTTGATTTTTGAAGGCTTATCTTGGTTCTTCATAATCTCTTTGTTGGAATGGTGAGGAGATTTGTCGAAGCTTTCCTATGAAGGGTCCATTTCCTCCTCCTCTTCTTCTTGATTATCATCATCTTTAATTTCCATATCGTCGCCTTCTTCTTCTTCTTCTTGAATTTCTTGCACTTCTTCTCATGCCAATCTTTCCTCTTTCTGGGGAAGTGTCTCATATGGTTCAAAGTAGGGAGAAATATGCATGAGAGAGATGTTGGACTTGTCGAAAACATTTCTAGCAAGAGTGGGTTCTCCTCGTAAATCAACACCAAAATATTCGAACACTCTAGTAAGATACACACCATGGTAAAGTGTGTTCTCATGTCTAGGAATATTCTTTTAACAAAATCATCTAAAATGACTTGTGCCTAATTGATGTTGTAGTTTCCATAGATGGAAAATGAATCTTTAAAAACTTTTTGAGTTGGGTTATTGTAATTTCCGTTCTTGGAGTGATGCTTCGTTGTAAAATGAGACTCATAAGTCCCGATTTTGGTCTAAGATATTTGTTTTTGAAATCAAATTCTTCATCGGTTTCAAAACTATCATGTAAAGCTTAGGGCTGTTACGGTTGAATCGCTCAACCGTTCAACCGTACCAACCGTTCATGCGGTTACCATCTATAACGGTAACGGTTGAAAATTTTGAAAACCGCGGTTAACTATACCAACCGTACATGATTGTTTTGTGTAATATTTAACATTAAAGTATAAAAATTAGTAATTTAAGTTAAAGAAATAGCATGTACATTAATAATATGTGTCTTAATGAACTAATAACATGTGCATACATTTATAAACAAATAAATAAATTTGCAAAAAACAGTTAGAGCTATATCAATTTATCATCACAATGCATATAATTAAAAATATATGTACGACATGCTTCAAAATTGAAAATATGACGGTTAACCGTCATAGGCGGTTGCGGTAACGGTTATAAGAATTTATAAACGTCAACAACGGTTACGGTTACGGTTGGTGATAATAACGACGATTACCGCAACCATAACACCCCTAGTAAAGCTTCATGAATTTGTTCATCAATTTTAAAGGTGGAGAGGTTAATTCACTAAATTTGCAACCAAGTATTTGATCCAAAATTTCACAATCTAAAACAATAGTAGGGCCTTTCACACTACTCCAAACTTGTCCCACTTCCCCATGCAAATATTTTCTATTCAAATTTGAATAAAACATTTTAACTAAATCTGGATAACACACAAAATCATTTTGAGAAGAGCCGACTAAACCAATAATATTATTTTGAAAACAAAGATCTTGAAGACCATAAAAGAAAAATCACCAAACTTTGCAAATCTTCCGAAAAAACTTTTCTAGAAGTAGCATATTCAACATAAGTATCTATGGCTTCTTTGTCATTGAAAAGAACGCCTTTAATTCTTTTTGAGAGCCTTATGGTTTTTGGTGTTTGGCTTGAGGAGGCCATTGTTGAGTTTTTGAAGAGATAAGAGAGTGAAGAGATATTTTGAATTTTCAAAATAAAGCTAGTGAATGGATAGAGATGAGATGATTTAATAGAGAGAGAACCGACAATTTAGCTTTGAAAAGATGTTTTTTCAATTCTTGGAATAAATACAAAAGAGGTGGAAATTCAAAATTTGAATTTAAAATGAAATTTCAAAATTCAGGCATGCATGTCGACATATGGGCTATGATTACGTCAACATATACAATTACTTGTATGAATTTCTTTTCAAATGCCAATCTTTAACCGGGTAGAATGCAAACCCAAATACAATCTCGATTTCGAGGCCACAATACATACCCTCCTATATTCTGAGTCTAAGGTAAACTCACTTGATTTGACCGGGCTACAAACACACCCACCAGATTCGAACGGGCTACTAAGCACACCGATTTGATTTGAACGGACTACAAGTACACCCAAGCAAGCGTAAATAGAGTGGATAGTTTTTCTAAAGACAAATTTTTGTACATTGTATACAATGGATCCTATATCCTCTTGGATAGTACTTTGATCATTGAATTGAGAGAGAGATGTTTCCAAAACAGTAAGAAAGTAGTATTGAATCAATACGATGAAGCATGAATTGATTCTATATAATTTTGAAGAGAATAGAGTTTATTTTTCAAGAGAATTTTCAATAGAGTAAGGAGTGGGAAGAAAGTAAGTAATTAGTTTTTTAAAAATTCATTTGCACTCCCCTTTATATAATTAATGAACTGTATCCATTCGTGAAGAGTTATGCCGAATATACACTTCTATTCAAAATTTAAAAAATGACCCAACAGTCCATATGTCGACATATAGGGACCAAGTATGTCGACATACCCTAGTGTTTTTTGAATATAATTTTCTTTTAAATTTTTTTGAAAATCCTATACTTTGTAAAATAATTTGAACATAGTTTTTAAATATTTTTGAACTTATAACTTTTATAAAATATATTTGAAATTAAAATAATTTATTTTTGTTTAAAAGTATCAAAGATCAGAAATTGAAGATAGAGATCAAAAATTGCTATCAAAGACTTTAGCAATATATACTAATGACCATATATACTAAAATATAATCTTGAGATCTTCATTTCTTTGTCTTTAAACTCATGAGTCTTCTTATCTTTTTCTTAAGTCTTTATACTGCACAGTCTTCAACTTAGCATCTGTGTAATATTATGCACTATATACTATATAACTTGGTAAAACAATTGTATATATAGTTTATATGGTTGTATATGGTTGCTTTCATCAAAATCAATAACCGAGGTTTTAACAATATCCCTATTTACGATGATGACAACCATTAAATAGTCCTGTATATAAATTATGATATAACTCTCCTTGAGTTGCATAACTCCCCGTACATATATACATGTGTATTATTTTATATTTTTCTCTTTCTTTGTCATCAATAAAAATGGATGAAAATCTCCTCCTAAATAAAATACTTATAAACTATAGAGTCAAAATCAATAATAAATAATTAAGTAATATGCTAATCAAAATGGGTTTAACTGTATAATTATGATTTGGACTAAATTAATTAAAGTATAAAATTAAAACATTTAAATGTGACATATAAAGATGCAATATGAGAGACATAAAAAATTGGATAAGATATAATCATGGTATATATTAATATATACAATGATAAATCTTTATACACTAAATACTAAGAGCGATAAGTAAATAGGATAATGCAAATTTTATTTATTTAATTTATACTATAATACAATCAAATCAAATCTTAATTTAATACCAGTCTTAATAACTTATACTGTATCATACAAAATCAAATAAATCCAAACCTAAGAGTTTTAATAAATACATACTCACAAATTAAAACAAGTAGAAATCTAAACATTCCTAGGGACTTCAACCCATCCTTCAAATCCAAAGATTGGATATGCTTTAATGGCATCCCACTCTTCGTTTTCTTTGGTATTTAAGCAGTCTAGGTTGTTGGTTTGATCATCTTTGATCAGGGAAGAAATTAACCATCGAAGAGCATCAAACTGCTTCTTTTGTTCTTTTATCATTTGCATTTGGCGTAGTTCTAAATGTCTTTGATTCCTTAGAATAAGATAGAATAGCTTTGAATGATTGGAGTTCAACTCAAGATTTTCACAAAGTTTTTAGTGTGGGGAAGACATTTTTATAAATAAAAAATTGAGAATGAAAGAGGACTGGAAAAAAAAATGATGAGTGAATTTTTCTAGAACTAAAAGGCTTAAATAGGAGTGAAAAGTCGTTTGGAATTTTTGAATAGATGATAGTTAAAATATTTTAAAATTTGAAATTTTTTGCCAAACAGCTGTATCGACATATATCATATATGTATGTTGACATATATACCTGAAAATGCAAAATTTAATTTTTTGATATAGTTTTTATTTTTACTTAATCCCATTATAGTTTAATATTTTCCAGAGACTAGCACAATATAGAATAGGAAGGAATAGATTTCATTATTTAGGATAGGCAAATATATGATTTCAAAGAAAAACTAGTAAAATATATAAAAATGGCATGAAATAAAGCAAGATAAACACACAGCAAGGATACATAAGTAGATTAAAGAGATCTAAAAGGATGATGATGAAGATGAAGGGTTTTCACCAAACTTCCTAATGATTTTCCCAAAGTATTTATCCACTTTGTTGGAGAGAGAAGTGGACTTTTTACTAAAGGAACTTTTAAGCTTCTTTTGGTTTTTGAGAAGCCTCCATTGGTTCTTTAGGATCTCTTTGTTGGAATGGTGAGGAGGTTTTTCGAAGCTTCGTAAAGAAGAGTCCATTTCCTCCTCCTCTTCTACTTGATAACCTTCTTCTTCAATTTCCATTTCGTCGCCTTCTTTTTCTTATTGAATTTCTTTCTCTTCTTCCCACGCTAATCTTTCCTCTTTTTGGCGGAGAATCACATATGGTTCAAAGTAGGAAGGAATATGCATGAGAGAGATGTTGGCCTTTTCAAAAAAAATTAAGGCAAAGTGAGTTCTCCTCGTAAATCAGTAGCAAAATATTTGAACACTCTAGTAAGATATATACCATGGTAAAGTTTGTTCTCATGTCTAGAAATATTAGTTTAAACAAAATCATTTAAAATGAATTGTGCCCAATTGATGTTGTAGTTTTCATACTATGGCAAAAACGAGCTTAAAAAACTTTTTGAGTCGGGTTATTGCAATTTCTCATCCTCGGAGTGATGCTTTGTTGCAAAATGAGACTCATACGTCTCAGTTTTGGTCTATGATATTTGTTTTGGAAATCAAATTCTTCGTCAGGTTAAAAAATATCAAGAAACATTTCACAATTCTATTCATTAATTTTAAAGGAGGAGAGGTTAATTCCATGAAATTTGCAACCAAGTATTTGACCCAAAATTTTACAATCTAAAACAATAGTAGTGCCTTTCACACCACTTCAAACTTGTCCACTTCTCCTTGTAAAATTTTTTTATTCAAATTTGCATAAAACATTTTAACTAAATGCGGATAATACACAAAATCATTTTGAGAAGAGTCGACTAAATCAACAATATCATTTTGAAAACAAAGATCTTGAAGACCATAGGAGGAAAAATCACCAAACTTCGTAAACCTTCAGGGAAATACTTTTCTGGAAGCAGCATATTCAACATAAGTATATTGGCTTCTTCGTCATTAAAAAGGAAGCCTTTGATCCTTTTTGTGAGCATTATGGGTTTTGGTGGTTGGTTTGAGGAGGCCATTGTTGACTTTTTTGAAGAGATAAGAGAGTGAAGAGAGATTTTGAATTTTCAAAATAAAGTGATTGAAAGAGTGAATAGAGACGGGATGATTTAATAGAGAGAAATGACATATTAGCTTTGACAAGATATTTTTTTAGTTCTTGGAATAAATGAAAAAGAGAAGGAAATTCAAAACTTGAATTTGAAATGAAATTTCAAAATTCCGGCATGTATGTCGGCATATTGGCTATGAGTATGTCGACATATGGGCCAAAAAGTTTAAATTTAAAACTAAGATAAAATATTCCTATTTATATATACACCTATATACCTGTATGCATCCAATACTATTATTAATCTATATTTATTCCTAAATTCAATAAAAAAATAATATAAAAAGTACAACTTTTTGCTCCTTCTTGTAGCGACCCCACAACGATATCCATATTATTAAAGAACATCATAACTAATATCATCTAACAATACCGAGAACACGGCTTGTAAAGTATGACAAATGTGAATATATCTTTAATCTGACATTGACATGTCACAGTTACTCTTTCAACTAAATATCTGGAATGAAACTTTAACGTGTACAGTCTTAGTTTAAAGAAATGAACACATCAGTTTTCTTAAAATCAGAACAATGTATCATAACAATCACAGATTATAGCGGATAATTTTCATCATACACAATACATTAGGTGAGTCTACAAAATGAAATGCTAGATTCATATAGTATACATCCAAAATAAGTCACCGCCTCAAATAATACGCCCCATAATGCATCATGTGACTATATATAACAGAAGATAAACTAAGGTGTCAAAATGTCTCATCTGCAAGCACACCTACCCAGAAGTCTAAGCGTCCTGAAACCCTGAAAAGTCTCGGCTTGACCCTGGTATTATAAAATAAACGAGTCAGACTATCTCCAAATATTCACAAGGGTGAGAACAAGATGTAGCAAAATGTATATGGTACTATGGATGTAAACTAGTTACATAAATGATTTAACACGAAACATATCACAAAACTCAACAATATTTTAAATCTAGAAACACTAGAAATCCATGGTAATCAAAACAAAACATATCGATCACCAAGATCATTCATAATGATTGTCTATACCGTGGAACAAACTAGTATCACTCATGCATCTGATACTAAGGGTCATCCATACCATAAACAACCCTAGCGAGTAACCATGAGTTGTCTGTACCGATCCAAATGATCGTATAACACATAATACAACACAAAAGGATTTAAGAAGTCCATAAGTAAATCTTTTAAGGATTTATTGGTACTCGGACAAAACCTAAAAGGAAATACACTCTAAAGTGTCAAATACTATTGCTTTTGGTAATTGCTAGAACTTACCAAAACGTCCCATACCGCCTAGTGAATTCCAATATTTACTAGAAGCTAGTAAATCTCACTTGTCACAGATACCATAGAAAAACCTGAACTATACTTTCTTAAGGATCTAGCAGCCCCTTGCGTCATACCAAAAGAGAATACAACTCTAAAGTGTTAAATACTTCATAATAGCAATCACACGAATTTAACCAAGGCATCCCATACAACCCAGTGAAATTCGAATATTCGCTATAGGGCTAGTAAGTACCACTCAAACATTCTATCAATGAGTTGTACATTTTTTGATGAAGTGTTACTCGAGGGCATTTAAACCAATCGGTAACACTAAGTCAAATATTATTATTTCCCAAATTATTGAATTAAGGTTCTCAAAACATTCTCATTTGAAAAAACAAAGGTCGCACGGGATTGCCAGATGACAGAAAATATTATAAGAGTTTAAGGTTTAAAAGTAATTAAATATAATCTTAATATATATATAGTGGTTTTCTAAAATCACTTTATATAAAATGTTACTTTCAAGTTCCTTTATTTAAAATCCATAATTTAATTATTATTCAACTTTATATAATTATTCACTATTTGATAAAATATTACATAAATCTAAATTATTCCAAAAATGCACTTATATATGTATATTTATCTCAAAATTCCATATAGAATATTTATTTAATAAACCATGTCCTGAAAATATATATAAGTCCTTGTATTTTATAAAATCCATACTTACTCTTATCCAAAACCATATAAATATTCAAACCTCTAATTAGAAATAACTTTATTTACATTTCAAAATCATTCTTATTATATAAATAATAATAAGTGTATCTATTTACACTTTCAAATATCCTTTATAAATAACATAACTTTCTTCTTACAAGATTAAGTAGAAACGGTTCAACTTGAAAATCCATTCTCTTTGAAAATCCTTGTTGAAAACATGCGCCGAAGTGTTGATGTTATGTTATGGACTCTATCGCATAACCATTCCAAAACAAATTCACAACTCAAAATCTGAAGAAAAAAACTTTGAAATTATCATTAAACTGTATGAAATAGGGCATCAAAAACAAGCAAATATCAACAAAGAAACAAAGGGGAAAGCAGACGGACGAATGGAGCGATCGAGGAGCGAAACGAGCACGACTTGGGGATCAACCTAGTCCGTGACTAGTGCAGTGGTCTGGTGGGATAGGGGATTGGTGACACCAACTAGGCTGAGTCCCATGTAGTGCACGCGGCTCCTGGATCATCTATTGGTAGGAGTTTTTGCTGAATTGAACCTAGACTTCAACTACACTAAATTAGCTATCATGCAAGCAATCAACCAACTTCAAATTGATGATTTAAAGGATCATATAAACAAGGGTTTCCAATAACAGTAAATTCCATAACAGAAAATGCAAACACCCCAAGCAATTCATATAGATTCGACATAAATTCATCCAAAGCAACAAATACGTCAAATATGAATCAAGAGATAGATTTTGTAAGTTGTTAACTCACTTTTATAGCTTGAATTAGTTGCCAAGAACTTAATTCTCCTAGGTTAAAACCTTTCAACAAATACCTAGGTTTAATTTCATAAATTACAAAACAAAATTACAAATAAGAGATGAAACTAAAATTAAAAATCCCTAATCGATGACTAGAAAGTGTAGGAGGTTACCTTCTTTCCATTGCTACTAGAAATTGCCAAAAGCCATATGATCTAGGACAAGAAATTGGAGATTTAAGAACTAGGGTTTATGCTAGAGGAGTTTTGAGTTTCATGTTTTCTAGCAAAGGAAGAAAATGAGAATGAGAGTTCTGTCCATACTTCTCAATCTCATATTCTTATCCTCTTGGGGCAGGAGGGTATGATTATATACCCAATAAGCAAGTGTTAATAGTTCTCATTTTAATAGTAGTGTTGCTAATCTTTAATTTTTTCTTTATCACTTATTATATACTCATATACACCAATCTATATTTTCTAAATTATAAATTTGATTTCACAATACTTGACAATAGCTAATATGTTAGAATTTATCATTTTAAACTAATATGGAAGAGTTTTATATAAATTCAATCTAACTTTAAAAAGTATAAATTATTATTACCCTTTTTACAAAGATGATTACTATTTCCAAAAATATCATTTAACAATAATTTCAGTATTAACAAATTTCAAAAATGCTAAATTTAAATAATTGCCTTAATCATATTTCAAATTTAATTTGAAATTCTCATTAAGAAATGAAACTCATTTCTTAATTAAATTAAATCAATTATTCTCAAAACTAGATTTAGTTTCACGATTTAATTTCACAAAGTACAAAATAAAAATTAATTATTCATAATTAAACTTATTTAATTAGATAATTAATAATAGGGTTGTTATAGACTTCCCCCTAAAGAAAATTACATCCTCCCAATTTCCTTAACGAAATAAATCTATAATTTAAATTTTTAAATTTCACTTAAAGATAATTAAGATATCCTACCTATTATTTTTAAGATATCCTACCTTTTATTTTTTAAGAAACTTATTAAATTTTCCAACCAATTCGTAAATTATGAATTAAAAATTTTCTCACTAGATAAAATAATACTAAGCCATGGAATTATTGTGATACACTTCATTACTTACATAGTTGATCGCATAAGCTATCAACAACGTCTTACCAAGTCCCTCTGCTTCACACAATTATTTTATAGCGAAATTATTATTTTAATTTATTTTTAACTCAAAATATTTTTCTCAAAACAATAATTCTTAGAATCTCATATCAGAATGTCATAATCGATGTTTAGAAATTCCTATCGATGGTATGGCGTCCCATATATCGATCGAAATCATTAAATAATTACCGGACAAGTTAACACAACACTTAGTTATAAAAAAAATTCTTGGTAATATCTATTCTATTATTAATAGCATCCTTGCATCCAAGTTGAATAAATATAACTAAACAATCAATTCCTAACAACCCATTAACTAAAAGCAAACAACTTTTATCCCAAATTCTATCCATAAAATGCAAAAGCTCACAAAAATGTACTTAAATAATTCTAAATCTAACTCTAAGGCAGCCTAGCAAAAGAAAGAACGCTTTCTAGAATAAATAAAACTATACCTAGCTAAGCTGATCCACCGGAAGTTCAACGCCTTCCCCTTTCCTTCCTTCCTTTCCTTATATGGGCAAGCCGCTATCAAGTGCTCCTCTTTCTTGCAATAGAAACAAACATCCACTGGAGAAGAAACTTTAGCTTCCTACACTTACTCGAATAATGGCCCCTAGTTCCACAATTGAAACATGCAACTTGACTACCATGTATGGTGGTAGAACTAGACTCGTCATGCTTCTTCTTCTTGCACTTAGCTTCGGAATTTCCTTGCTCAATCAGTTGGTTCCTTTTCTGGTTGAACTCTTGCTTTTGCTTCCTAGGAGTTTCTTCCTCCTTATTATCCTTCTTTGCCTCCTCAAGATGAAGTGCTGAATCAATAAAGGACTCAAAAAATATATCCATCTAAAGTAATAGAGCTTTCTTCAAAGACTTACGCAATCCATAAATAAACTTCTAATTTTTCTTTCTTGGGGTGTTGATGAAATCCAACCCATACTTGTATAGTGCCTTAAATTCTGCTACATACTCCATAATAGAAATCTGATTCTTCCTAAGCTCAATGAATTTTCTAGTCATTGCTTCCTTTTTTCCTCTGGAAGAAACTTATGCTTGAATCTCTCTCTAAACTGAGCCTAAGTATGTTGATCCTCCTTAAACTTCGCTACTAATAAGTCATACCATTCTAATGCCCTTTCTTATAACTGGCTAGAGGCCACTTAAATCCTTGGGGTATCATTAAGATTCATGCGAGAAAAGATCCGTTTACACATTTGTATCCAGGCCTAAATCTCAATGAGCTTCTATGTTCCCTTAAAGGACCTACCTCATAAATGTCCAAAGTCACTGCACAAGAGAAAAATCAACATGAACCAACTGACCCTCAGAAGTTGCAGTCTGGGCAGCACAGACAATCTCTGCAACCTGCTCAGGAGTGAAAAACATCCCTTCTGTACTAGGATTACTGGTTGATTTGGTGTAACTCTAGGTCTGCCACCAGCCATTACTCTAACTGCACAATCAATACTCTAATATAATTCAGAATATAAGAAGTTAAAAATCAAAAATACGTCCTAAGTGATTATCCCATAACCATTTTATATTCCTATCCTTAATTTAGGTAGTTAAGTTAATTATTTATCACACAACCCAAGGGATAGGACACTAAGTCATCTAGGTCTCGAATCCGTGATATGATATGTTATAATGTTCTGACTCTGCTCTGATACCAAGCTGTAATGACCCCACTGCGATACCCATATTATTAAATAATATTATAACTAATGTCGTCCAATAATACGAAGAATACAGCTTATTAAAGGCGACCAAATACAAATATATCTTTAATCTGACACTAACACGTCACATTTACTCTTTCAACTAAATATCTGGAATGAAACTTTGACATATACTGTCTCAGTTTAAAGAAATAAACACATCAGTTTTCATAAAATCAAAACAATATATCATATAAATGACAATCATGGATCATAGCAGATAATTTTCATCATACATAATACATGAGGCGAGTCTACAAAATGAAATGCTAGACCCACATAATATACATCCAAAATAAGTCATTGCCTCAAATAATACATCCCATAATGCATCATTTGAGTATATATATAATAGAAGATAAACTAAGATGTCAAAATGTCTATCATCTGCAAGCACACCTACCAAAATGCCTGAGCGTTCAGAAAACCTAAAAGTCTCGGCCCGACCCGAGTATTATAAAATAAACGGGTAAGACTATCTCTAAATATTCACACCGGTGAGAACAAGATGTAACATAAGGTATATGACACTATGGATGTAAACTAGTTACATAAATGATTTAACATGGAACTTATCACAAAACTCAAGAACATTTTAAATCCAGAAACACTAGAAATCAATGATAACCGAAATAAAACATATTGATCACCTAGATCGTTCATACCAATCATAATCGTCCATACCATGGAAACAAACTAGTATCACTCATGTCGATCTGGTACTAAGGATCGTCCATATGATAAAACAACCCTAGCCAGTAACCAGGAGTTGTCTGTACCGATCCAAATGATCGCAGAACACATAGCACAACACAAAAGGATTTAAGAAGTCCATAAGTATATCTTTTAAGGATTTATCGACCCTCATCCGAACCCTAAAAGGAAATATACTCTAAAGTGTCAAATACTATCGCTTTCAATAATCAACTTATCCAAAACATCTTATACCGCCTTGTGAAATTCCAGTATTTACTAGAAGCCAGTAAATCTCACTCATTACGGATACCACTGGAAAACCTAAACTATATTCACTTAAGGATTTAGCAGCCCCATTCCACACACCAAAAGAGAATACAACTCTAAAGTGTTAAATACTTCCTAATAGCAATCACACGAATTTAACCAAGGCATCCCATACTATCCGATGAAATTCAAATATTCGCTAAAGGGCTAGTAGGTACCACTCAAACATTCTATTTAATGAGTTGTACAATATTCGATGAAGTGTTACTCGAGAGCATTTAAACCAATCAGTAAAACTAAGTCGAATATTAGTATTTTCCAAATTAGAGAATTAAGGTTCTCAAAAAAATTCATTTAAAAACAGAAAAGTCGCACGGGATTGCCAAATGACAGAAAATATTATAAGAGTTTAGGGTTTGAAAGTAATTAAATATAACCTTAATATATATATAATGGTTTTCTAAAATTACTTTATATAAAATGTTACTTTCAAGTTCTTTTATTGAAAATCATAATTTAGTTATTATTCAACTTTATATAATTATTCACTATATGATAAAATATTACATAAATCCAAATTATTCCAAAAAATGCACTTATATATGTATATTTATCTCCAAATTCCATATAGAATATTTATTTGATAAACCATGTTCTGAAAAAATATATAAGTAAATATATATAAGTCCTTGTATTTTATAAAATCCATATTTACTCTTATCCAAAACCATATAAATATTTAAACCTCTAATTAGAAATAACTTTATTTACATTTCAAAATCATTCTTATTATATAAATAATATTAATAAGCACATCTATTTATCTTTCAAGTATCCTTTATAAATAACATAACTTGCTTCTTACAAGATTAAGTAGAAACCGTTCAACTTGAAAATCCATTCTCTTTGAAAATCCTTGTTGAAAACATGCGACGGAGAGTTGATGTTGTGCTTTGGACTCTATGGCACAACCATTCCAAAATGAATTCACGATTCAAAATTCAGAAATAACATTGAAATCATCACAAAACGGTATGAAATATCGACAAGGAAACAAACAGGCAAGTAGACAGGCAAACGAAGCGATTGCCGAGCGAAACAAGCACGGCCTAGGGTTCAACCCAGGCCATGACCGGTGCACTGGTCTGGTAGGATCGGTGGACTGGTGACGCCGCCTGGGCTGAGTCCTAGGCAGTGCACGCAGCTCCCGGATCATCTGTTGGAGGGAGTTTTTTGCTGAATTGAACCTAAACTTCAACTACCCTAAATTAGCTATCATGCAAACAACCAACTAACTTCAAGTTGATGATTTAAAGGATCATATAAACAAGGGTTTCCAATAACAGTAAATTCCATAACATAAAATGTAAACTTCTTAAGCAATTCGGATAGATTCGACATCCAATTCATCCAAAATAGCAAATACGTCCAATATGAATCTAGAGATAGATTGTGTAAGTTGTTAACTCGCTTTTATAGCTTGAAGTAGTTGCCAAGAACTTGAACTCTCCTAGGCTAAGATCTTTCAGTAAATACCTAGGTTTAATTCAAAAATTACAAAAAAATACAAACAAGAAATGAAACAGAAATTAAAAATCCCTAATTGATGAACTAGGAGGTGTAGGAGATTACCTTCTTTAAATTGGTCCTAGAAATTGCCTAAAGCCCTATGATCTTAGACTAGCAATTGGAGATTTAAGAACTAGGGTTTATGCTAGAGGAGTTTTGAGTTTCATGTTTTTGGCAAAGGAAGAAAATGAGAATGAGAGTTCTGTACGCACTTTACTTCTCATTCTCATATTCTTGTTTTCTTGGGCCAAGAGGGTATGATTATAAAACTAATAAGCAAATGTTACTAATTCTTTATTTAATAGTAGTGTTGCTAATTTTAATTTTTGCTTTATCTCTTATTATATACCCATCTACACTAAACAATATTTTATGAATTATAAATTTGATTTCACAAAACTTGACAATTACTAATATGTTAGAAGTTATCATTTTAAATCAAGATTGTAGATTTTTATATAAATTCAATCTAACTTTAACAAATATAAATTATTATTACTTTTTATAAAGAAGGATTAATATTTACAAAAATCTCATTTTTAATAATAATTTCAATATTAACAATTTTCAAAAATGCCAAATTTAAATAATTGGTTTAATCATATTTCAAATTTAAATTTAAATTATCATTAAGACATGAAACTCATTTCTTAATTAAATTAAATCAATTATTCTCAAAAACTAGATTAAATTTCACGATTTAATTTGACAAACCATAAATTAAAATTAATTATCCATAATTAAACTTAATTAATTAGGTAATTAGCAACAGAGTTATTACATTTCTTTTGATTTGTTTCGGTAAACCTACCATTGCCTTGAAATGCATGTTTGTATCCTCAGTATCTGGTTTTTTGTCACTTCAAGTAGTATCTGAATCATCTAATGTTGCCATGTAAGTTCTCTTTCTTTTTCTATTAACTCTTCAATTTTTAGGGTGCCTATGTCATTAGCCTCTTCAATTGTTAGTGCCTTTTGATCCCACTCTAAAGAGGTGAATTGAGGACTTTTTTAATTTGGTCCTCTTCAGAAAAGGTTTTACCCAAGGATACTAAAGAATGTACTATATCTTGAAACCTACAATACATATATGAAACAGACTCATTCTGATTCATTTTAAATAATTGAAATTGTTTAGTTGGCATGGAAATTTTAGTTTGTTTGACTTTACTAGTGCGCTCAGGAGTAACTTGCAATGTTCTCCAAATATCATATTCAGACTTACAAATAGAGACTCTATTAAATTAATTTATATATAATGAGCAAAATAGAATATTCGCGGGCATAGAATTATTAAGTGCTTGTGTTTTTTGGTCAACGGTCTAAGTTGATAAATAAGTCTGGGTTCGGTGTACTCATTTTGTGTAATATCCCAAATATCTAAGCTATTAGACTGCAAATAAATCTTTATCCTACATGACCAATAAGTGAAATTGCTGCCATTAAAAAGTGGTGGTCTAGTAGTAGATTTTACTTCTACAAAAGTGTTGACAAGTGTATTAGTAGTGTTGCTAGCCATTTAAATTTGTCAAAAATCAAATTAAGAATTTTTGAAAACTTGGCTCGGATACCAAATGTGGGATGCAGAACTATGGATCTTAAATTTAATTTAACACTTTGAGGGGGTGAATAGTGTTTTCTAACTTATGTAAATCTTTTTAATTTACTTTCAATATTAATATTAAATCACAGATTAACAACACAAAATTATACTAACAATCAGTCATAGATGCAATTATAGATATAAATAAAAGCAGTAAGTAAATTAAGAGTTAGACAGAAGACACCTGGAATTTGATACTGGTTTGGATTTTTTTCTACATCCAGTCTTGTACAGTTGCTTGTACGAATTTCCTTTCAAATGACAATCTTTAACTAAGCAGAAGACAAGCCCAAATACGATCTCGATTTCAAGGTTATGAGACACACCCGCCCGTATTTCGATTCCGAGGTAACCTCACTTGATTTGGCCGAACTATAAGGGACCCACTAGAATTTGAACATGCTACTAAGCAATTAACTTGATTTGAATTGACTACAAGCACACCCAAGCAAACACAAATAGAGTTGATAGTTTTTCCAAAGAGAAATTCTTGTACTTTGGATACAATGGATCCTATAGCCTCTTGGATAGCACTTTGATCTGAATTGAGAGAGAGATGTTTCTAAAACAGTAAGAAAGTAGTATGAATTAATACAACAAAGTATGAATTGATTCTATATAATTTTGAAGATAATAGAGTATATTTTTCAAGAGAATTTCAACAGAGTAAGGAGTGGGAAGAAAGTAAGTAATTAGTTATTCAAAAACTATTTTGCACTCCCTTTTATATAGTAAATGAACAGATGTATCCATTCCTGAAGAGTTATGTCGAATATACACTTCAATTCAAAATTTAAAAGATGACCTAATAATCCATATGTCGACATATAGGAACCAAGTATATCGACATACCCTAGTGTTTTTGAAAAAAAATTCTTTTAAATTGTTTTGAAAATCCTATACTTTGTAAAATAATTTGAACATTGTTTTCAAATATTTTTGAACTTAAAGTATCTATATAAAATATTTTTGATATTAAATAATTTATTTTTGTTTAACAATATTAAAGATCAGAAATTGGAGATAGAGATGAGTAATTGCTATCAAGTACTTTAACAATATATACTAATTACTCTTTGCATTAAATTATAATCTTGAGATCTTCATTTCTTTGTCATTGAGTCTTTATACTATCATTCTTTGATTTAGCACTTGTGTAATATTATACACTAGATACTATATAACTTGGCAAAACATTAGTATCTATATTTTAAATGGTTATAATGGTTGTTGTCATCAAAATCAATAACTAATGTATTAGCAGTTAGACTTGTATAAATTGGAAGTTTTGACATTTAAACGATTAGTGTAGGATGCAATCTTCACATTCTTAGGAATGTTTTGGTACACATGTGTGTGTGTATGCGCATAAATAACATATAATCAAAACATATTGATTGCGTAGTAAATAGTTAGTAATTAGCATTAAAACTCCATAGGATGGAAGTTAAGGATGATTATGATTAGTGGTGGAATAAAGAATATTTCATTATAGTCTTAGTAGAATGCAGTGAAGTATGTGATAGTGTGACTTTTGGAGTGATGTGAGGCATTTCCTATAATGAATACCCATGAAGGATGCGAGGTTAGTCCCAATTCTGTAGAGCAAGTCTGCCCAGTTAATCTAGGTACTGTTGCCTATGAATTGTCGGATTAATGTGAGATGTCACACTTTGGATTATGGGTCATAATACGTAGGACTTGCTTCGGGGATCGAGGATAATAAGTGGTTGTTATAGGGTCTGCCTCCCCCCAATTAGCAAGTAGTAAATGGTCAGGGATAATGTTTAGGCATGGTAGATAGAGATCTCTTGAAGGGTCCTCTTCAGGTTTGAGGTATTAAGTGGCTGTTGTAGGGTTTTACTCTTCCAAAAAGAAGTATTAAGGGGCCTGATGAGATTCTATGCGATGTCGGCTAGATAGTACCAGAGAGAGGTTGGTCTTGGGTTAGGTATTAAATGATGCGGACTTGCCTAAGATATAGGTATTAAATGGTCCGAGTTTGCCTAATTCCCATTGAAAAGGAATTAAGTGGTCTAGGTACTTTCTCTCACATTGTTAGGACATGATTGACGTAGATGTATGCGACTCAAAATGGCCTTGGGCCTACAGTTAAAAGTAAGCTATGGAGTTGGGTTAGAAAAATGTAAGTATAGGATTGGAGAGGGAGAGCCTTCAAGCTTACGATCGGAGGTATTTATAAGAAATATAGTTAGGATGCATTAGACATATTCTTATCTAAATTACACTATCCAAGTACTATTATGGAAAGACTCGAGATTTTATTCACCAAATATTGTTGTTCTAGCTCCCTCTTTATTACAACATAGGTAAGAGAAGACGATGCAGATCTAAGAGGTAAAGGTGGAGATGAAGTATTGCGGCAGTTATCACCTACTTATGTTTTATATTTTGATGTATTCATTTTAGACATGTTGTCCTTTTATTTTGAGATATTGTATTATGGGTATTGGGATGTTATGTTTTGTTTTGGAATTTGAATTTTTATCAAATGGGTACTTTTTCTGATATTATATTCATTCCTTTCCGCCGTGAGATTCTAATAGCATTAGTAGATATTTCTGTGTATCGTTCAGTTTTACCAACCAACAGCCAGCTTTGAAATGGGTCTAATATTCAATGTGTCTTTTCTGAGTCGAAAATTATGCCCATTTCGAGGTGGGTTGTTACGTACATTCAATCTAGGGTTCGATCTCTTTGAATCTTTAACATCCAATCTAGGGTTCGATTTCTCTGGATCCTTACTGAGTCTGATCCGCTCGCTCTTCGACGAGGGGATCTAACATCCAAGCAAGTCCATCTGCTAACTCTTCGGTGATGGGACTTACTTTCCTAGCTAGCTCATTTACTACCTTCTAGTAAGGGGGTTAGCAATTCATACAAGTCCAATCTGCTCGCTCTCCGGCAAGGGGACTTGTACCTTGTGGTCACTGGCCCATCTCTCCAAAAGGACTGCCATTTTAAATCAGTATCAACCATCACATTCAAGTGGTTTATAAAATCCTAATCAATTTCTAGAGGTTATCAATCTCCGTTGGTGTTTTCTAATCGGTTTCAGTCATTACTCATGAAGCCTAAGTCAGAGCATCTAGCAGACATCAAAATATCTAACCCTATCAAAGATACCTTCGGACTTCTAAAATAGAACGTGCCTAAGGACCGACCAGGATCCCGTACACCTATAAGCGGTATGATAGTAATATTGCATCATTTATTTAAAACAAAAGACGAGATAAGGGAATCAAACCTGACTCCAATTCATCCCGATTATGGAGTTATCATCAAATGGAAGTCTTTGATCCATAACTTAATATCAGCACTATGTTTCTACGTTGGCTTTTGGTTCTAGCTACTGCTATTATGCATTCGCATTTCAATCTACCTCTCTGGCTCCAGCATCGTCCGTTCTAGGCATTAGAGCAGATCCTAGATCCAAATCGACCGTACCTTGAGTAAATTCATCTCGATACCGATCTTATTTAGGTCGTTATCAACATGTTCTGGTCATGGGGGCTTGGTAGCAGTTTGCCCCGCTCTAACTTCAAATGCTGCCGCATTAGTTTCTAGCCTTGGGTTCTGAATTCCAACCGCTCCGGTTTTTCTTTGTTGTTCCATCCTTTTGAAAAGTCCATCTAGCATCTCCTATTGTCGAGCCAATATTCCATCTTGCATCTCTTTTATCATTCACTACATCTCTCTCTGATCATGTAGATGGATTGATTAGAACTTAAGGACACCTTCTGGCTGCCCCTATGCTCTGGTTGACTCCTTCCTACCATAGATCTGGTGTTAGGCATCTTTGTCGCTTCAAAACTTCGGATCCAATCTTTAAGTTATCAAATCTAGCTCTTTCTCAATGAAAGTACCAAAATGTTTGCATCAAAAATGATACAAATACCCCAGAAGAAAGTAACCTGAATATTGTAGGTAATATATAAAGAAAAAGAAGAAAAAACAACACTGTTTATAGTGGTTCAACAAATACTCTGGCCTACGTCCACTTTGATCTTTGTTATTGAATGATTCTCTCTAGAATATAATGATTATAACTTAAATTCGACCAAAATATAGCAGATCTTGAATTCGGGAGTGTTTGAGTATCTGGGAAAGAAGAAGATAGAAGAGAAACCAAGTGCCAAAGAAGTTGGAACTGGGCCAACCCGCAGCAGAAATTATGGGTGAATTTAAAAAAATAATACTATAAGATCTTTATTGGGCCTATAAGGTCTAATTTATTTAGAATAAATTTAATTTAAATAAAATCATGTATTTCATTTAAATGTATAAATTATTGATAGAAATTTATTCAATCTATCTTCAATTTTTATATAAATATACATATGTATCATATACATATGTGTATGTGTGTGCCTGTGTAACATGATATTCCGTGAGGTATGATATGCCCAAATATAGATGTTGGAATTTACATCGCAACGGACATGTTAACTTATCCTATATATATTGTATGTTGTCCAAATATGTGTATATATTTATGCTTATTATATATAAAACCAAGAGTATGTGTGTATATATGTATATGTATATTATGTGAAAACATCATAGATATATTTATACACAAATTTTATAGTGTTAAGTAATACATACATATAAGATATAGGTTCAATATTTTTACTTTAAATTTTTTATATATAAATATATATGTATGTATGTATGTATGTATGTACTAAAGTAAAATATTTATATGTATAGAATATATATATATTATTTAAATGTAAATATGATTTATAATGTTTTATATATATGTAAATAAATTACAAAATTGAGAAAATCTCCTTTTTTAAAATGTTCTAGATCGAATACACAGTAGGTACAATTTTAATTATAATTTTATTATATCAATATATAAAAATAATGAATTAATTAGTTAAACAACACTAAATAAATGATAGAAAATAATATATATATATATATATATTGAATTTTAAATTTCTATAAAATATGGAATCATATTTTATAGCTTACAAAAAAATTTGAGATTTTTCCAAGTCAGATTATTATTTTTTATTAATTAATTACTTTCGACAAATTAAAACGATTTTTTTAAAATATTAAAAACGGTTGAAAAAACTATTTTTTGACCAAAAGCATCAATAATGATAAATTAATTTAATAAAAATTAATTTAATAAATATTACTTTTCGAAACATAATTTATGTTATATAAATTTTTAATTTGTATAATGAATAAATAATACTAAAATTATTAAATAGTTACCAAAAAAGTTATTTGCAGTTGCTAAAAATTATAATCGATATAAATATACATTTGAAAATTATTAGTTCAATTTTTATATGATGTCGTAATATAGTTTAGTATTAGTCATATAAATTAATTAATGAATATATTAATGTATGTATAAATAAATTGATAAAATAATAATACGAAATAAAATAATTTCGGCTATGTGTATCATATCTATTATAAAAATGTTTTTTATACATATCACCAATCAATATATGTGACAACAATGCATATAGGAATCTCAACTAACAACAATTCAATAATAACATTATATATATATATATATATATATATTTGAACAATATAAAGTTATATAGAGAATATGCATCATATATAAAAACTAAATACTTACCCGATAAGTATACCTTGTAATGATGAGTTTCCTTCCTCTTGAAATCTTCCCGATTCGTCAGATTGCTAGTCTTTGAATCGCAGACCCTTTTCTATCGAATAGCTATTGATTTGATTTAGTTTGTGTTGGAGCACTAGGAGGTATAATTCAGCCAGCAAAATAGAGAGAGTATGCAGCTAAAAAGTGTTCTAAAGGTTGAAGATAGAGACGCTTATACAAGGGAGAAGTTGGAGATATTTTAGGATCAATATCCTACATCATCTCTTACTAGTTCTCTTCCGGCTTAGCCCCCGATCTCCAAGCCTTTGTTGCACCATCTTATGGTTTATACTACCCTCATTTTGGTCGAAATTTACAGCCCCTTTCATGGTCTTTAAACCTATTTTAAGCCCAAATAAAATATTATCGATTAAATCTAATTTATCTAATATTTATTCCTCAAAAACCATATTCAAAATTTTATAATTAATATTTCATAAATATTAATTAATTTATAAAATTATAAACTAACTAAATCATTTGCTCTAAAGAGAATTCATCATTTTGGTTGTGTGACTCATCAGGTGTAAATCCGGTTAGCGATTAACACCGAACTATTCGAATGTTAATGTCCACACGTCACTTAGTAGATGGTGTGACATTTTGGCTAAATTTATCGCTTATTTAGTTTCCGTAAATCCAATTTCACTTTATTAAGCAAATACCCGGTTGTGACATTTATTTACACTAATTTTCTTCGTCAAAACTGTATCACTTTGGACTTATGGATTTGGTATTGGACAGAATTCCAACATTGTCAATGTTCAACTCTATAATCCAAATGCAAAGTCCATGGTTTAATAATAACAATTATTATTTACCGTACATGTAACGACCCTAAATTTCCGACCCGATTTAAAATTTTAAATTCATTGTTTCAATAAAAATTTTGGAATTTTAAACGATCTCAATTTACGTCCAAACTTTATTTGTGACATACGTCTAGTTAGATTTGGACATAGAAAAAGTTTCGTTGAAAAATATTACAGTAAAGTCCGTTCGCGTTTTACTGTATATCAGTTCATATAAAGCTGCGTAAAATTTATCTTCCAAATCCAAATATTTTTACACAGTCCGCTTGTAAAAATTATTCTGATCAAGATTTTATGATTCGTTTCGTCTAAAACTGTCATCGCCTGCTCCGTTTATATTATTTTGCAAAACGTACAATTTAAGCGGCGTAAATGCAAATTTTATAAAATCATCGTATCGCAATAACCTGTGTACCATTGGAACCGCATCGTCGCACTGATCAAAACGGTATACTCATTTGTGTAAATCGGAGTTCGACGTTAAGCGTTGAGCTAATTTTAACGGTTCCGAACGGACCAGTTAAATAAAAACCTCAGCCCAAATTTGTAACCTGTATCCATTCAAATTTGAAATAAACTTTTGAGCTGATGGGTGAATTCAATGAAGCCGTTGGTAGCTAACATTATGGCATAGGAAGTTGCAAAGTTTTTTTTTGAAAAGTGAACAGTACGATTCGTTTTCCAAATGGCATTTACAGCTGTTGGTTCTCTAAAGTATTAAAGAGAATGCAGCGTTGCTGCTCACTCACTTTTGCAAAAGGTAACATCTTTCTTCTTCAGCTTACCATTCTTCTTTCTTTCTATATTTTCTTGTTCCTTCTACTATTTGAAATTGGGCTAGCTGTTACTTTTGTTTGCCCATCTCTCTCCTCCCTTCCCTGACAATTCGCTCATGCTTTCCCACTCACCAAAGTAACTGCACGCCTCGCAAAACCCATCTCCACCAGCGCCCACCCCATCGTCCACTCCACCGCCGCGCACACCACCCTCCAACGCACTGCTCTCCGCCTACACGAGCCAAACCCCACTGCCCCCTCCGACCCGAGCACACTATCCCCTGTCAGCAGCCGCACCCTTCTCGCCTTCCCGCCAGCAATCCCATCTTCCAGCCAAACACTTCCCTACCTGCAACTACTTTCCAGCCCACCAGAAACCACACCTCCTTGAACCCGCCACCCTGTCTCCATGTCCATGCAGCCAACCCAGACCCCCCTGACTCCTCCCATCATGCAGCATACACTGCCGAACCCGTGCTTCTCTTTTTATCTTGCCGCGTGCGTGTGTGTATACGTACGTGTATGAGTGTGTGCGTGTGTTGCTGTTGGCGTGCGTGTGTTGTATAAAAAAAAAATGAAAGTTGAAATGGGTATGTGTTGTTGTGTGCGTGAGTTAGTTGGTTCTCATGCATTTTTAAAAAAAGAATGTTCTGTTTATAAAGTGATGAAAATGTATATAGTGTGTAGTGTGCGTGCTGGGGTTAGTAAGTGCATGCATAATATGCTACAGTGGGTTTGTAACCCTTACGTGAGTGTATGGTGTGTGTGTGTTGCATGAGTGTGTGGTGTTGTCTAGTTTGTGGAAATAGGTGGATAAAAGTATGCGTGTTTGTTAAAAAAAAAAAAAAGGAAAAGAAGAAGAGTAAAAGAAAAAGAAAAATTTGAACGGTATCGATTTGTTGTGAAATTAGTAACCGACTTTTCTTTGTTGTGTTGCAGCAACCGTTTGAGCGTCTTTTGCAGCATCGTCAATCTTCAGCTTTTGTTCTTTTCTCTGTCTTCGGTAAGCGCTTTTATATAAATTTATAAATTATATACAATGTTCATTGTATTAATATCGTTTCCTTTTGTCGATATTACAGTGTTCGTTGTTTGTGCTGTACCGTCTCTCTTCTGCTTCTTCGTGCTTCGCCGTCAAATTTCTTTATCCACGAAAGGTGAATTAATTTTCACGACTATATTCTTATGCTAGTCTGAATTTATAAATGATTGCTATGTGATGTTGAATTGGATGTAAATTGTTATTGTTAAGTGATAAATTAATTGCAAGTTAAAATTGGATATAGGATGATTAACGATTTTAAAAAGAATTATATATGTCGAATTTTGATTGTTAACTTGACCCCTTTATATATGATGAATATTGATTAATTTAAATTGACCCTTTAAATTGACACGTAGAATTTGATAAATGTCACTTTGGACTATTGAACGAATTGAATTAACTGCTGTAATTGAAATTGAACGACAAGTGAAACTGAAATATTATAATCTTTAATCTACTTGAAATGATAGAGTAGATTCTAGAAATAGTTATATTAATTGGCGTAAATAACAAACGCGAATTAATACGATTATTTCGGGATTATTTGAAATTGATTGAATTGTTGTGAATGGATGTTATTGCTTGTTTATTTACTTTGACACCATCCCAGCTATCACACTGCAAGTTCCCTTTGTATGTTTTGATTTTTGAATTTAAATGGAATCGGGTTGAAATGATAAATACCCAAATAATTTTGACTTAGGATAGAAAATTAAAATAAAACCCGTTTGGTCAAATGTTTTGATTTAAATAAAAATAAAGTTTTATTTGACGAATAACAATGTTTTGAATAATTTGGAATTTAAATTGGAATAAATGTAAATGTGAATATTTGAATTTGGAACGAATATTAGAGTAGTAATTGACAAAGGAATATTGTTTAAAATTTAATTATTTAATAATTAAATTTAGAAGTATTTGAAAATAATTTTGAAATTATTAATAATTAAGTTTTGAAATTATTAATAAGTAACTTTTGAAATTATTAATAGTTAAGTGTGAAATTATTAATAACGAAGTTTGAAATAATTAATAAATTTTAAATTTATTAACAATTGAGTTTGAAATTATTTATGAATGAGTTTGAAATGATTAATAATTAAGATTTAAAAATTATTGAAAATGTGATGAGGTTGATTTATAATTAAATTGAATTAAATATCTTTATTAAGAAAAATTGAATTTTTGAACAAGTGAAAATAAGTTTTAACTAAGTTTGGAATTGAAAGAAATATCTTTGATAAGAAATTGAATGCACTTTATCGAAACAAATGAAATAATTGTGATTTAAAGAATTGGATTTGATAAGTGTAAATTGTAAATAAGTTGTAAACTTTGATAATGTAATCGAACTTAAAACGTAACGAAATGAATTAGAAATTGAATTGAAATTGATTGATGTTAAATTAATCTAATGAATATCGAATGAAAGCGATAATTGATTTAAATCGTTTTGAACGTAAATTTAGTTAAACGATTTTGGAAGGAACTTATATACGAAATGAAATGAATATTTGAATTGTTTAATTGAAACTTTGAAATTGAATTATGGAAATGTGGAAATTGGAATTGGAAAGTTAAAACGTAATTTTGGAAATTGATTTCGAAAGACTAACGAATTGTCGATTTACGAATTCAAATAGAAATGATTTTGAAATATAATAACGACCAATCGGTGTTATAATCACGAAAGGTTATTAAAGGAACCGGAGTCGGTTTGGGACATACTCACTGTCTAAACCGGAAACCACTTTAATAACTATACGCGAAGTGATGATCCAGAATGAAGTGGTTGGATTGGCGAACGTTGATGATTGAAGAAAGTGAACGATAATGGATAGCCTTGACACTTGTGTCAAATTGGAAATGACTAAAACAGGAGCTGTGCTGGGCCAATGGAGGATTAGCTACCTCAAGTGGACACACTTCTTCGTAAACTATTCTTTTACTTTGTGATTGATTGGTGCGCACCCTTGAATTGGGAGTGTTGTCTCACGGTGTTGCGGGCGCTGCGGCGTTGCGTTCTCACCAGCCCGGATCAGGCGAACGGTAGTATCACTATCTTGGGTATAGCCTCATGTGCCTTGTCATACTTGTATTCCATTTATGCGCGACCACTACGACTTTGATTTGTACCTTTAGTATATGTATTGCCCTCTGGTGACTTCCGGTTTTGGGGAAACTACGGTCTTGTATATGCTTTTGGGAATAAAAATGTGTTAAGGGTGGAATGGGCCATGACTTAACACTATTTTGATACCTTTATTATTACTGATAGACATTATCTACTTATCGTACTCTACTATATATAGATAGTTTATCGGATCCTGAAAGATGCTTATTCCAATCATCTTTGAGTTATTGCTATTTCAAAATTTCTAACCATTATTATCTGTATAAGAATATATGTCCTGATTCGAGTGTTTGTTTGTGCATATGCTCGGATCAGACTGAGGATTGCTGCTGCTGCTTATTTGGAGCTGAAGACTTGAAGACTATCTTATCTTTATCAGTATTGTTCTTTCCATTTGGACATCTATGTTGTTGTACTTCTTTTATTTGAGACATTGTTGTATTTTCTTAGTAGCTTCATGAACTACTATTATGACATTGTTGTAATTCCGCTGCACTATTCTGTTATGTTATTTTTCTGTGATTCTGTGATGATTCTCATTTATATACTTATACTCCATTTATGATTCGTGCTTTGTACTATTTAAGTTGACATGTGTGGATTATTGTCAATTTAAATGGTCCAAATATACGGGTTGTTACAGTTGGTATCAGAGCTTTGGTTCCCGATAACCTTAGCCTGTGGAGTTAAAAGCTCATTAGAGATAGGGTGAACATACCCTAGAATGAGGAGAATCATTTCAGAATCACCTCCTTTGATTCATCTTTCTTATTGAATTTGTTGAATAGAATTTCCTTAAGTTCTATAAATTTCTATCTTTGATTCTAAATCACTTTTGGTATTCCAGGATGGCTAACAGAAGGAATGTTAGAGGAAAGGGTGGTAATGCTCCTGGTCCACATGCTCCAGCTCCCGCAGTCCGATTTTCCACTCTTAGCAAGGAGTATACTCAGCTTGGAGGAGTCAAATTTACTGGCTCCGAGAGTATTATTGAAGCACAACAATGGCTAAAGAGTTTGGAGAGGATCTTTTCTGGCTTAGAGATCGCAGATGCTCAAAAGCGCAAGTTGGCCGCTTGGCAGCTTCAGGATGCTGCTCAAGATTGGTGGGAATCAGTCACTTCTCGAACTGATGAGGAAACTATCACATGGACCCAGTTTAGGTAGCAATCTATCTAAATTCCTACTAAATAAAATTTCTATCTTATCTCGTCATAATTTTGATTCGTTTCATATCACTTGAAATAGGGATTCTTTCATGGCTCAGTGGATGCCAGCTGCTGGGAAGGCCCAACTCTACCGGTCTTTCATGGATCTCAAGCAGGGCAGCATGACCTTTACTGAGTACGAAAGGAGGTTTAACGAACTCTCCAAGTTCGGACCTGGCCTGATTGACACACCTCTACTGAAGAACGAGAAGTTCATACATGGCGCACGCCCAGAGTATTACGAGCTCCTCACCGCTCATGTCCATGGAACTTTCACTGAGTTGATGGATTTCGCTCTTCGATACGAGGGAAAGCCTAAAGGAACATCTGTCCCTAAGGCCCCAGTTACTCAGACACCAGCTAATCAGTCGGGAAAGAGGAAGCAAAATTTTGAGCAACAGAAGAAGAATTGGCAGCAGAAATCTGGGATTGGCTATTCTCAGAAGAAGCCTATTGACATATCCTCCATCACTTGCTTCAAGTGCGACCAGAGGGGTCACTACGCCAACAGCTGTCCAACATCTACCGGTGCTGCTGTTCCGCCTCCTCAGAATACTAGGAACGATCTCTGTCACGTATGTCTGCAGCCAGGCCATTTCAAGAAGGATTGTCCTATGTATAAAAAGGGAAAGACTGCCGGGGTTTTTGCTATGACTTCTTCAGCCCATGATCCACCTACTCCATCTGCTCCTACTGATGACCAAGGTACATTACAGGGTATTTTTATGTTGCATACTCTACCAGTTAAAGTTCTATTTGATACCGGAGCAACACATAGTTTCATATCTATTGATTTGTGCAATAAACTTGGTTTGGAACCCATTCTTTCATCTACCTTCTTATGTGTATCAAACCCTATTGGAGGGCCTGCTAATCTAAAAAGGGTTTGTAAATAGGTCACTCTTATGCATGGCATTCACCACTTCACTTGGGATTTCTATGTCCTCGGATTCGAAGCATTCGATATATTATTAGGCATTGATTGGCTACGGAAATTCGAAGCCAATATCTCATGTAAAGCTCGAACAGTCTCTCTCATCGATAACCAGGGCATGTCTTTGGTTATAGAAGGCAAATCACCTCAAGAATATGCTGGGAGTTTTATATTTTCACTGGACTCCCATCCAAATGAACTAAGCTCTACTCCAGTGGTCCAATCTTTTTCTGATGTATTTGGAGAAGTCAATTCTCTACCACCACCGCGGGAAATCGAATTCCGCATTGACCTTATTCCTGGTGCCCGACCAGTAGTTCTCCCTCCTCGGAGAATGGCTCCTAAAGAAAAAGCTGAACTGAATGCTCAAATTGAAGACTTATTTTCTAAAGGCTTGATTCGGCGAAGTCATTCAGAATGGGGTGCTGCAGTAGTGTTCGTCACAAAATCAGATGGTTCCCTCAGAATGTGTGTGGACTATAGAGAGCTGAACAAGCTCACACACAAGAACCGATATCCGATGCCCCGCATCAATGATCTATTCGACCAGCTTCATGGAGCTAAAGTATTCTCTCAACTCGATCTGGCTACTGGCTTTCACCAACTCAGAATTGCCGAGGAGAGTATTCCTAAGACAGCATTCCGCACTGAGACTGGTTTCTTTGAATGGCTGGTTATGCCGTTCGGTCTTACTAATGCCCCAGCTTATTTCGTCGATTTGATGAATAGAGTTTTCCGGGATGTTCTTAACAAGTTTGTTCTTGTTTTCATCGATGACATTCTCGTCTTCTCTAAGGATGAGGAAGAGCATAGGACACATTTGGCTTTTGTTCTTGAAACTCTACGCAGTCATCAGCTTAAAGCCAAGTTTTCAAAATGTCACTTTTGGAAGGATGAAGTTCGATTTCTTGGCCATATTGTTTCAGAGAATGGGATTTCGGTCGATCCAGCTAAGATCGCCGTAATCAATGTAAGTTCTATTCTTACTTATCAATTCTATCAAAACAACTTATCAATTTCTTAATTCGAATCTTTGGAATTTGCAGGATTGGGAGACTCCCAAAACTCCTACAGACATCCGCAGTTTCTTGGGTTTGGCCGGCTATTACCACAGATTTATAGAAAACTTTGCCCGTATTGCCGCACCACTTACCGCACTGACCAGAAAGAATGTAAAATTTATTTGGAGTGAAAAGTGCGAAGCAGCTTTCAATGAGATGAAGCGAAAGTTGACCTCTGCTCCAGTTCTTACAGTTATTGATGGTAGCGAAGGATTGATCGTCTATACAGATGCCTGTCGAGATGGACTTGGAGCTGTTTTAATGCAAAAGGGAAAAGTGATTGCCTATGCTGGTCGTCAGTTAAAGACCCATGAAACAAACTACGCAACCCACGATTTAGAGCTTCTTGCGGTTGTATTTGCTCTTAAGCTATGGAGGCACTATCTATTGGGAACAAAATTCGAGTTATTCACTGACCATAAGTCATTAAGATATATCTTCTCGCAAAAAGACTTGAATCAGAGACAAGTCCGATGGCTCGAATTTCTAGCTGCATATGATCTTGATATTAACTACACTCCGGGGAAAGCTAATGCCGTAGCCGATGCTTTGAGCAGAAACCAAGCTATGATATGTTGTAATCTTGTTGAAGGAATGTTATTCCAGCTTTCCGTCTCCCCAGCTCTTATAGATCGTATTATAGCCAAACAATACGAGGACACTTTGCTTTATCGCATCAAAGAAATAGTGCTTGGCAGAATTGAAAATGCTGATAATAAAGTGGGTGCACATGTTGATAGTAATGGAATCTTGAGGATTGATAATCGAATTTGTGTTCCCAATGTTGATGGTCTTAGACAGGAAGTACTGCGGGAGAATCATAAGTCTTCGCTTTCATTTCATCCTGGTGTCACTAAAATGTACCAGAATATGAAGAAACTATATTGGTGGAGTGGAATGAAGCGCGATATTTCTATCTATGTTAGCAGGTGCACCACTTGCCAACAAGTTAAAGCTGATCACAGAAAGACCGCAGGATTGCTCCAACCGCTAGAGATTCCAGGTTGGAAATGGGAGCAGATTTCTATGGACTTTATTGATGGGCTACCAAGGACTAGAAAGGGTAATGAAAGCATATGGGTGATTGTCGACAGACTGACGAAGTCCGCTCATTTTATTCCAGTCAAGACCACCCGTACAGCTTCAAGCTTGGCCGAGATATACATGAGGGAAGTTGTTAAACTTCACGGTGTACCATCTAGTATTGTATGCGATCGGGATCCTATTTTCACCAGTAAATTCTGGAAAGCATTTCAGGATACTTTGGGCACCAAACTGAATCTGAGCAGAGCATATCATCCTCAAACAGATGGCCAAACTGAGAGGGTGAATCAGGTTTTGGAAGATCTTCTCCGGGCTTGTATTATTGACTTTGGTGGATCCTGGGAAGACCATCTTCACTTGGTAGAATTCACTTATAATAATAGTTACCAGGTAAAGAATTTGAATTTCAAATTTGAATAAGTATATTTGAGTTTGAATTAATTATCCTTTATAAACCAGGCAAGCATTGGTATGGCACCGTTCGAAGCCTTATATGGACGGCCGTGCAAATCGCCAGCTTGTTGGATTGAGTCTGGAGATCGATTAGTACTTGGACCAGAAATGATTATGGAAGCTTCTGAAAAAGTCGAAGAAATCAGAGAGAAGATAAAGACGGCACAGGATAGAAAGAAGAGTTATGCTGACAAAAGGAGAAGAGATCTCGAATTCAGTGTTGGAGACAAAGTATTTCTGAAAGTGTCGCCTTTGAAGAATATTGTTCGATTTGGAAGAAAGGGGAAACTAGCTCCCAGATTTGTTGGTCCGTTTGAGATTACAGAAAGAGTCGGAACATTAGCATATAGAGTTGCATTGCCTGAGAAGTTCGCCGGTGTGCACAACGTGTTCCACGTCTCACATCTTCGCAAAGTTGTACACGATCCATCTACGACCATTCCCACTGCTCAGTTGGAAGAGATAGTTATTGAGCCTGACTTGACGATTGAGCGAAAGCCACTTCGGATAGTTGATCGTGAGACAAAGCAACTCAGAAGGAAGTCGGTAAATCTCGTCAAAGTACAGTGGAGTGCAGATGAGCTAGATTGCACATGGGAAACTGAGGATAGTATTCGGGATTCAAACCCCGAACTATTAATTTCAGGTATTATTCAAATTTCTCGAAATCTATCTTGACTTTCCTACTTATTTCATTTCTACTTCACTCTTCTCGTTCCTTTTCGAGGACGAAAAGTCTTGAGTGGGGGAGATTGTAACGACCCTAAATTTCCGACCCGATTTAAAATTTTAAATTCATTGTTTCAATAAAAATTTTGGAATTTTAAACGATCTCAATTTACGTCCAAACTTTATTTGTGACATACGTCTAGTTAGATTTGGACATAGAAAAAGTTTCGTTGAAAAATATTACAGTAAAGTCCGTTCGCGTTTTACTGTATATCAGTTCATATAAAGCTGCGTAAAATTTATCTTCCAAATCCAAATATTTTTACACAGTCCGCTTGTAAAAATTATTCTGATCAAGATTTTATGATTCGTTTCGTCTAAAACTGTCATCGCCTGCTCCGTTTATATTATTTTGCAAAACGTACAATTTAAGCGGCGTAAATGCAAATTTTATAAAATCATCGTATCGCAATAACCTGTGTACCATTGGAACCGCATCGTCGCACTGATCAAAACGGTATACTCATTTGTGTAAATCGGAGTTCGACGTTAAGCGTTGAGCTAATTTTAACGGTTCCGAACGGACCAGTTAAATAAAAACCTCAGCCCAAATTTGTAACCTGTATCCATTCAAATTTGAAATAAACTTTTGAGCTGATGGGTGAATTCAATGAAGCCGTTGGTAGCTAACATTATGGCATAGGAAGTTGCAAAGTTTTTTTTTGAAAAGTGAACAGTACGATTCGTTTTCCAAATGGCATTTACAGCTGTTGGTTCTCTAAAGTATTAAAGAGAATGCAGCGTTGCTGCTCACTCACTTTTGCAAAAGGTAACATCTTTCTTCTTCAGCTTACCATTCTTCTTTCTTTCTATATTTTCTTGTTCCTTCTACTATTTGAAATTGGGCTAGCTGTTACTTTTGTTTGCCCATCTCTCTCCTCCCTTCCCTGACAATTCGCTCATGCTTTCCCACTCACCAAAGTAACTGCACGCCTCGCAAAACCCATCTCCACCAGCGCCCACCCCATCGTCCACTCCACCGCCGCGCACACCACCCTCCAACGCACTGCTCTCCGCCTACACGAGCCAAACCCCACTGTCCCCTCCGACCCGAGCACACTATCCCCTGTCAGCAGCCGCACCCTTCTCGCCTTCCCGCCAGCAATCCCATCTTCCAGCCAAACACTTCCCTACCTGCAACTACTTTCCAGCCCACCAGAAACCACACCTCCTTGAACCCGCCACCCTGCCTCCACGTCCATGCAGCCAACCCAGACCCCCCTGACTCCTCCCATCACGCAGCATACACTGCCGAACCCGTGCTTCTCTTTTTATCTTGCCGCGTGCGTGTGTGTATACGTACGTGTATGAGTGTGTGCGTGTGTTGCTGTTGGCGTGCGTGTGTTGTATAAAAAAAAAGAAAGTTGAAATGGGTATGTGTTGTTGTGTGCGTGAGTTAGTTGGTTCTCATGCATTTTTAAAAAAAGAATGTTCTGTTTATAAAGTGATGAAAATGTATATAGTGTGTAGTGTGCGTGCTGGGGTTAGTAAGTGCATGCATAATATGCTACAGTGGGTTTGTAACCCTTACGTGAGTGTATGGTGTGTGTGTGTTGCATGAGTGTGTGGTGTTGTCTAGTTTGTGGAAATAGGTGGATAAAAGTATGCGTGTTTGTTAAAAAAGAAAAAAAAAGGAAAAGAAGAAGAGTAAAAGAAAAAGAAAAATTTGAACGGTATCGATTTGTTGTGAAATTAGTAACCGACTTTTCTTTGTTGTGTTGCAGCAACCGTTTGAGCGTCTTTTGCAGCATCGTCAATCTTCAGCTTTTGTTCTTTTCTCTGTCTTCGGTAAGCGCTTTTATATAAATTTATAAATTATATACAATGTTCATTGTATTAATATCGTTTCCTTTTGTCGATATTACAGTGTTCGTTGTTTGTGCTGTACCGTCTCTCTTCTGCTTCTTCGTGCTTCGCCGTCAAATTTCTTTATCCACGAAAGGTGAATTAATTTTCACGACTATATTCTTATGCTAGTCTGAATTTATAAATGATTGCTATGTGATGTTGAATTGGATGTAAATTGTTATTGTTAAGTGATAAATTAATTGCAAGTTAAAATTGGATATAGGATGATTAACGATTTTAAAAAGAATTATATATGTCGAATTTTGATTGTTAACTTGACCCCTTTATATATGATGAATATTGATTAATTTAAATTGACCCTTTAAATTGACACGTAGAATTTGATAAATGTCACTTTGGACTATTGAACGAATTGAATTAATTGCTGTAATTGAAATTGAACGACAAGTGAAACTGAAATATTATAATCTTTAATCTACTTGAAATGATAGAGTAGATTCTAGAAATAGTTATATTAATTGGCGTAAATAACAAACGCGAATTAATACGATTATTTCGGGATTATTTGAAATTGATTGAATTGTTGTGAATGGATGTTATTGCTTGTTTATTTACTTTGACACCATCCCAGCTATCACACTGCAAGTTCCCTTTGTATGTTTTGATTTTTGAATTTAAATGGAATCGGGTTGAAATGATAAATACCCAAATAATTTTGACTTAGGATAGAAAATTAAAATAAAACCCGTTTGGTCAAATGTTTTGATTTAAATAAAAATAAAGTTTTATTTGACGAATAACAATGTTTTGAATAATTTGGAATTTAAATTGGAATAAATGTAAATGTGAATATTTGAATTTGGAACGAATATTAGAGTAGTAATTGACAAAGGAATATTGTTTAAAATTTAATTATTTAATAATTAAATTTAGAAGTATTTGAAAATAATTTTGAAATTATTAATAATTAAGTTTTGAAATTATTAATAAGTAACTTTTGAAATTATTAATAGTTAAGTGTGAAATTATTAATAACGAAGTTTGAAATAATTAATAAATTTTAAATTTATTAACAATTGAGTTTGAAATTATTTATGAATGAGTTTGAAATGATTAATAATTAAGATTTAAAAATTATTGAAAATGTGATGAGGTTGATTTATAATTAAATTGAATTAAATATCTTTATTAAGAAAAATTGAATTTTTGAACAAGTGAAAATAAGTTTTAACTAAGTTTGGAATTGAAAGAAATATCTTTGATAAGAAATTGAATGCACTTTATCGAAACAAATGAAATAATTGTGATTTAAAGAATTGGATTTGATAAGTGTAAATTGTAAATAAGTTGTAAACTTTGATAATGTAATCGAACTTAAAACGTAACGAAATGAATTAGAAATTGAATTGAAATTGATTGATGTTAAATTAATCTAATGAATATCGAATGAAAGCGATAATTGATTTAAATCGTTTTGAACGTAAATTTAGTTAAACGATTTTGGAAGGAACTTATATACGAAATGAAATGAATATTTGAATTGTTTAATTGAAACTTTGAAATTGAATTATGGAAATGTGGAAATTGGAATTGGAAAGTTAAAACGTAATTTTGGAAATTGATTTCGAAAGACTAACGAATTGTCGATTTACGAATTCAAATAGAAATGATTTTGAAATATAATAACGACCAATCGGTGTTATAATCACGAAAGGTTATTAAAGGAACCGGAGTCGGTTTGGGACATACTCACTGTCTAAACCGGAAACCACTTTAATAACTATACGCGAAGTGATGATCCAGAATGAAGTGGTTGGATTGGCGAACGTTGATGATTGAAGAAAGTGAACGATAATGGATAGCCTTGACACTTGTGTCAAATTGGAAATGACTAAAACAGGAGCTGTGCCGGGCCAATGGAGGATTAGCTACCTCAAGTGGACACACTTCTTCGTAAACTATTCTTTTACTTTGTGATTGATTGGTGCGCACCCTTGAATTGGGAGTGTTGTCTCACGGTGTTGCGGGCGCTGCGGCGTTGCGTTCTCACCAGCCCGGATCAGGCGAACGGTAGTATCACTATCTTGGGTATAGCCTCATGTGCCTTGTCATACTTGTATTCCATTTATGCGCGACCACTACGACTTTGATTTGTACCTTTAGTATATGTATTGCCCTCTGGTGACTTCCGGTTTTGGGGAAACTACGGTCTTGTATATGCTTTTGGGAATAAAAATGTGTTAAGGGTGGAATGGGCCATGACTTAACACTATTTTGATACCTTTATTATTACTGATAGACATTATCTACTTATCGTACTCTACTATATATAGATAGTTTATCGGATCCTGAAAGATGCTTATTCCAATCATCTTTGAGTTATTGCTATTTCAAAATTTCTAACCATTATTATCTGTATAAGAATATATGTCCTGATTCGAGTGTTTGTTTGTGCATATGCTCGGATCAGACTGAGGATTGCTGCTGCTGCTTATTTGGAGCTGAAGACTTGAAGACTATCTTATCTTTATCAGTATTGTTCTTTCCATTTGGACATCTATGTTGTTGTACTTCTTTTATTTGAGACATTGTTGTATTTTCTTAGTAGCTTCATGAACTACTATTATGACATTGTTGTAATTCCGCTGCACTATTCTGTTATGTTATTTTTCTGTGATTCTGTGATGATTCTCATTTATATACTTATACTCCATTTATGATTCGTGTTTTGTACTATTTAAGTTGACATGTGTGGATTATTGTCAATTTAAATGGTCCAAATATACGGGTTGTTACAGTACACTCTGGCCAAAGATTTTGACTTTAGGTTGACTTGAGTTGACCATGATACTAACCCTATATAACCGAGGAGACAAATCCTCTCTTGAATAGTACATTAATTCCAATACTTCTACTCGACCCACTATAGTCATTCGGTGGACGTCATGCCATGATTTGGTTATAATCAAATCAGAGCTTTCATATGGAAGATCTACAGTATTCTCATGTCGAAAGAGATGTGCAAATCAGTCACATCGATATTTTCTGTTTGACCTTAGTTATATTAACCAATAGAAAACTATCGTGTGAGTCTTTCCATAGTTATCCAATAACTCTCAGTCATAACCACTAAGTGCCCCCAGCAGCCATGAGTAATACACTAAGAGCGTTACATACTCTAGTGTCAACGAATATATGGATATTGTAGAATACAATAGTCTATGATATTTGTTTGATGATAATAAACATTTATATTCGTTTAAATGTATTTTTTATTGTACTATTTTATTTTTCCACATAATTAAATAAATATTTGTTGAATAAAAAAAATAACTCCAAATTCTTATTTAAACAAATATTTTATTCAAACAAATATTTTATTACAGATTCAAATAGTACAAATTTAAGCTCTCACTATATTTACACAACTTCAAATACAAGTTTCAATTACAACACAATTTTTACTTTACAATTTTCACCTCACTACATAATTCACTCATCACTCGTATTTGATCTTCAACTCTATTCCAGCATGTATCCAACATCTGAACTATCTGTAAAATAAACACTGACGCGGTAAAATAGAAAAAATATATTTTGCAGTGCACAATGAGATGTGATTTTGAAAATATTGTTTTTCCTCAGTTGTTTGGGTTGTTCGTCATCATTTTTTTTAACTCATCTTACGCGAACAACTTATGACATGCACAGTGTATCACTGTACATGCCACAAGGTCGTGCACACCAATATACACTTGCTTGTTAAAATTGCAGGGACAGGTGAGCACAAGGTTAAACCCAAGCATAGACTGGATTCAACTCAAGTGCAATGCAAAATATCGTGAACCAGACCATCATAACCCAGGCAAACCATGGACAAAAGTATGCGCCAGCCTCAACCAAAAGTTAACATGAATGCTCAAAACAACCACAAGTGCAATGGTCAGTACAATGAAAGTGCACAAGACATGGTCAGGCAATCAAGTTCAGTTTCAAGTTCAATGGAACCACACATGAAAACATGAAGACTTCAAATGGAACCAGCCATGAATTCAAATGAAACATGACATCAAGTATGCACATGGCACCGGGGCAGTTTAATTCGAAGCTAATCAAAATACAACAAGCCAGTGGAACAAAAGCAACTAGGACCAGACCATAATGCAATAGATCAATGTTCATGCAACCAGATATGTACAAAGGATGATACCAGAAATAACACACACACATGAACTCATAGGAAGCAAGCACTCACAGTGGACAGAGCATAGCCATCACACACATATATACATACATATATGTATGTATGTATATATATGGAGATGATCAGCAAACATTGGAGCATACATATGCAATAGAGGTGACACACAAACAAGGCCCAGCATGGATGGTTAGAGCATGGTACACACGCATACAACAAATTCAGAAAATTGTAGAAAAAGTCACAATGAGTAACTATCAGTAGTAGTTCAAACAAAGTCAAGGAGATGGATGGTCACAGAGGTGACACACAAACAAGGCCCAGCATGGATGGTCAGAGCATGGTACACACGCATACAACATATTCCATTACTTTCTGTTTTTATTTTTATTTCCGCATTAATTTCTAATGGACCCAATTTACCCCCATCCCCTCCAGGGTGAAAAACGATCCTACAAGTTGTATCGGAGCTAAGAACAAAAATCATTTTCTGTTTTTAAAAAAAATCGATTTTTTTTAAAATGGCTTCTTTTAATAATGCTTTTGCTGAGGGTCAGTCCATAGCTAGACCATCCATGTTCAATGGTGAATATGCATATTGGAAAACTAGAATGAAAATTTTTCTAAAAACCATAGATGCATGGAATATTGTTGAAACGAGATATAGCACACCAACAGTATTGGTAGATAATCAAGAAGTTGAAAAACCTATTGATCAATGGACAGATCTTGAAAACAAACTGCAAAATGCTAACGCTAAAGCTATGAATTCTATTATTTGTTCATTAGGTCGAATTGAATTTAACCGTGTCTCACATTGTCTAACTGCGCAGGAAATTTGGCACACGCTTAAAGTGACTCATGAAGGAACCTCACAAGTTAAAGAATCTCGCCTTGCCATGCTTAGTAGCGAGTACGAGAACTTCACAATGGCAAAGGATGAAAGTGTCAAAGAAATGTATGGACGACTTTCTAATCATGTATACAAATCAAAATCCTTAGGAAGACCATACACAGGACTGGAAATAGTCCGAAAAATCCTTAGAATTCTTCCACGAAATTTTGAAGCAAAGGTGACTGCCATCCAAGAATCAAAGGATCTGAAACAAGTTAAAGTTAAAGAACTCATTGGAAACCTCACCACCTATGAGCTAGAAATCAAATTCAAGGAAGAACGTGAAGGAGGAGATACACGAAAGAAATCAATAGCTCTTAAAGGTACAACGGAAAGCGAAGATGATGATGATAAAGGAGCAGCTGAACTGGCACTGATAATAAAGAGATTCAAAAGGTGGAACCGCAAATATGGAAATCTAGCCCAAAATCAACAACTGAAGAGCAGAATTGTCAAAGTTCTAGACAACTCAGAAAAGCAGGAGATCATTTGTCACAAGTGCAATAAACCTGGTCATATCAAGCCAAATTGTCCTCAAAATCGATTCAACAAACGAAAGAAACCGAAAAGGAAAATTTTTGCAGCAACTCGGGATGAAAGTGATGAAGATGATGATGAAAGCACTGACAGTGAGAGTGAAAAAACAAATCTGTGTTTTTAAGGAGAAACTAGTGACAGCGATGATGACGAGCCAAGCGAGGTATCAAAACTTACTCACTCACAATTACTTATATATTTTCATGAAGTAAATGGTTGTTTTGAAAGACTTAGGGAGAAGTACGTTAAAATTGAACAACAAAGAGATAGTCTGATAGAACTAAATAAGCAGCTTGATCAAATGGTTCAAAACTATAGAAATAAGAGCCCTAGGTGTGATAAGTGTCCATCATTAAAAGAGGAAATAAAAAAATCAGAAACTAAAATTAAACCGCTTAAAAATGAGATTCTGATTTTGAAAGAGAGTGAAAATACTAGGAGAGAAAATTCTATTAAAATGTGCACTTTGTTATTGAATGAAAATGAATCCCTCAAGTCACAAGTCCAACAGTTCTCTACAACTTTAGGAAAATTCTCCAATGGAGAAAAATCGCTAAATATGCTATTAGGGAAACAAACTGTTAATATTATTAGACAATGACTTGGGTATACTCGATCAGAAAAATGTAGAAGTGAAACTAATCATGTCAAATTCAAGTGCACGATTTGTGAAAAAATTGGACATAATCAAAACAATTGCTGGTATAGACCCAAACACACAAAAACCATACCAATTTGGGTTCCTAGAGGCACGAATGTAAAATCCCTTAAAATCAACAAATCTGGGTGCCAAAAGGAACAAACATAGAATGTTTGGTTCTACTCAAACTTTTTTTTCAAAATCTTTTTTCACTAACAATTATGGACCTATGAAAACAAATAGGTCACTAAACTCTTTTCTCGTGTAAGTGTGTTGGCAGGCTAAGGAACAGCAAGTGTGGTACCTGGATTCTGGTTGTTTCAGGCACATGATGGGCGACAAATCAAAGTTCCTTAGCCTAGAGAAGTACAAAGGTGGCAGAGTCAAATGGGCAACAACAATAAATGTAAAATTATCGGTAAAGGTAAAGTAGGTAACGGTACATTTACCTTAAACGATGTTTTATATGTTGAAAATCTGCACCATAATCTGATTTCAATCAGCCAGTTATGTGATAAGGGGTTGAATGTTGTTTTTGATTCTGATTTGTGCAAAATTGTTGACCAAACATCAAAAGAAACATTATTTTCAGGTAAGAGGAAAGGTAATATATACTCCCTATCTTTTGATGATCTCTCTTTCAAAATGTTTTGTTGCTAAGGATGTAGATGTAAACTTATGGCATAGACGATTAGGACATGCTAGTATGAATCTGTTAAACAAATTAAAAAGAAAAAATTTAGTAAGAGGTCTGCCATCACATGATTTCAAAACAGAAACTCTATGTAAAGCATGTACTATGGGAAAACTTAAAAAATCATCGTTCCATGGCAAGAACACTGCAAGTACTTCCAGAGTCCTTGAACTAGTTCATATGGATCTGTTTGGACCTAACGATATTGCAAGTTTAGGTGGTAAGAAATATTGTTTTGTATTGGTTGATGATTACTCTAGACATACGTGGGTATACTTCTTGGCTAAAAAATCAGAAACTTTCTCATACTTCACTAAATCCACAAAATTAGTTCAAAATGAAAAAGGAGTTTCTATTATTTCGCTAAGAAGTGATCATGGTGGAGAATTTGAAAATTATGAATTTGAAAATTTTTGTGATGAAAATGGATTTAAATATGAATTCTTTGCCCCACGTACTCCACAATAAAATGGAGTAGTCGAGAGAAAGAATCGAACCTTACAAGAGTTGGCTAGATCTATGATAAATGAGTATGAACTACCCTTGTCCTTTTGGGCAGAGGCAGTAAATACAGCTTGTTATGTAATGAATAGTGTCATGATTAGGCCGATTCTTAAGAAAACACCATATGAACTATGGTTCAACAAAAATATATCGTTTATGGATTTTCTATATATACTTTTAATTAAATTAGTTATTTAATATAACATATTATATCAAGTATATAATAGAAACAAAACACCTTAATTACGAAGAATATTGGTCAACGAGTTAGATATATGTAACAAATTACATAGTTGCCCCTAGGGCATACTACTAACTCTGTCAATCTCCCACTTGCACATCTTATTCCAACTTCTTCAATTGGTTTCCTCAAAACCAATTTAGTCGGTCCCTTAGTGAACAGGTATGCTTTTATATTTAAATCATTTACTCTATCAATCAACTCTCTCCGATGTTGAAAACTGTCTTTATCCTATGGAACAATTCGAAGTATGTCTCTCGACTTCCTGTGAGCTCTAAGTTCTATTATGAACTATATTGTAACGTTGTTATTATATAACAATGTTATGGGATTCTCAACATTTGGAATCTCTTTCAGCTCAGTTATAATCTTATGTATAATATTATATTAATTAAATCTTATTTAAATAATTTTTAATTGTTTAATATTTTAATTAATTTTATATTAATTTAGTATAACATTTATATTTAATACTTATTACATGCTATAACCTTTATAGTATTACACATATATCTTATATATGTGTATGTTCATTTAATTAATTAACCTTTAATTAATTAATTTAATTTATTAGCTTTTAATTAATTTATTTAATTAAAAAAATTTAATTAAATTATATTAATTTCAAAATTCAATTCATATACATACATGTATACTTATGTTATTGTAAACATTTTAAAACAACGTAAAATATATCATAATATATAATACATGCATACATTTATTAATTAATTAACTTATTTAATTAATTTACTTTATTAATCTTATTTAATAAAGTTTGAAAATTTGAAATTAATATTTATTTTCAAACATTTTGAATTTTTTATTATATTATAACTTTTATAATATTTATAATCTTATTCTAAATTTAACTTTTAAATTTAAAATTTTATATTTTAATTTCAAACGATTTTGAAAATTAGCCCAAGGCCCATTCAGATTTGGGCTTTTTCTATTAGGGACAACTTTTGGGCTGTAAGCTTAACAGTTAACCCTAACATGACTAATTTCGACTGCATAGGCTATTGGGCTCTGATACCATTGTTGGAATTACGCCAACCCGCAGTGGAAGTTATGGGTGAATTTCAAAAAAAAAGTTACCCTATAGGATCTTTATTGGGCCTATGAAGTCTAATTTATTTAGAACATTTCTAAATTTAATTTAAATAAAATCATATATCTCATTTAAATTTATAATTTGTTGATAGAAATTTATTTAATTTATTTTCAATTTGTATATAAGTATATATATGCATCATATACATATGTGTATGTGTGTGCATCTGTAACATGATATCCCATGAAAGGTATAACATGCACATATATAGATGTTGGGATTTATATCGCAACAGACATGTTAGCTCATCCTGTATGTACTGTATGTTGTCCAAACATGTGTATATATTTAAGCTTATTATATATAAAACCAGGAGTATGTGTATATATATGTATATAAATGTATATCATAAGAAAGTATTATAGATATATTTATACGTAAATTTTATAGTGTTATATAATTTCAAATTTTTATTTTATATATATATATGTATGTATGTATGTATGTATGTATGTATGTATGTATGTATATACTTGTTGACGCCAAAAATGGGCATCAACACCCAATAGAATCTAATGGAGATTAAATGAAGAATGAAATCAAAAGAACAAAGCATAAAAGTAAATAAACACGCAGATTTTATAGTGGTTCGGCAATCTTGGCCTACATCCACTTCATACTTTTATTAATCTTTCATTAGATACAATTACAAGAATATTGGATCAGCTTGAATCCATTGATACAAGTTTCAAGAAATAAAAATGCCAGAGCCTCTTGAGCAGGAAGAAGAAGATGAAGTCCCCTCTTCTGAAGCTATGCCTGTAGTATTTATAGCAGGAGATGCATACAGATCGGCTGAATCTTTACAAGGAAACCCCCTAGGTCTAGTAGAGCCCACCATATCGATCGGCTGCGTTAACTCAATGATCAATATCGATCGGCACATACATAGCCGATCGTTTTTATTCACTCTAAACAACTCACGATCGTTTTTGGAGGATCCTAAAGGCTTTCTGATGTTGCTTCTAGAATATGGGATCATACAGGGTCGCAGATTGCAAGCTATAGGTTGTTCTAATTCAATGGGAGAATATACATCGAAATATGTCGATCGTTAGGTTGCGCTCATCAATAACGATCGGCCTATATCAATCGGCCTTCCTCTCTTCTTCATTTTGGGATGTGCGATCGTAATGGGATGCTTCACTTACCCCTTTGTTGATGTTCTGGAAGTCTTACATGGATTGGCTTCATGGCTCTTAAGATATCGGATGTTCTCCAAAGATTTGAGCTATTTTCCTTGATCTTTCTCTGGTCAACCCAAACAAGTCGTTGTCTCATCCGTAGCTCGTGTACACGGACTTCAGTCGATTCCAAACTTGAGATATAACTTCATGGGGCCAAACTAGCGACTTCATGTTTGCCATACTTTGATTTGATTTTGGTTCGAATCTGTTCGACTATCGTTTATAGTACTATATATAGCTGGCTCTTCAAGCTATCGACCATCCACTCCCGGTCGAAACGATGATATCACAACTTCGCTAAAAGGCGGGATAACATTTGCCCCCCAAAGTACGTCTTGTGAATAACATGACGTGCTTTGAATCGTAGAAAGTTTGAATTTCTGTGACGGAATCCATTCAACTTCATGATTGATTACTATTCCTCTGTCATCCATCGACAGTATAAGTCCAAAGTTGTATTCTGTTTGCATATGCAAATTTGGTCACACGGGACCTACAAACCCTCTTTTATCAGATCCAATCTTAATTCCGACAGATCCAGGTTTGACTGTGATCTTTTAATGATTTTTCTAAAAGTTGAACTTTTAACCTGTTTCGTGCATATTCATACACACGTTTATGTTGTTGGCTCCGGGTTGTGTTTGTGTCCACAGGTCGTTGCCAACTTTTATCATATTCTGACTATTCACGCATGTAATCGAATTTCTATGATCACCTTTCCCACTCACCACATTTTCATTTGCTTCATCATTTTTCAACACTTCTTATACATCTAAATTTCTAGCCATAAAATGATCGTCCTAAGGTACAAATAAATAGCATAGGAGCTAAGATGGATCAGCACGTGGTTGGATGGTTGAAAGATGGATTAAGAATGGATCAAAGAATGCACAACTCAAAGATGGATCGGCATGGAATGAAATGGTTGGCAGATTGGATTAAGAATGGATCGGTAGACACATTGTTCAAGGATGGGTCGGCATAATCCTTAGGTGTCATACGATCGGCCTAACCCTTCAGGATGAAAACGATCGGTTGAGCCCGCCCCCTATATAAAGCTCGACACTAAGTCATTTCCTTCGCTTTGCTTTCACACTTGTATCCTTAAGATAAGAAACGAAACGAGCGCTCTGCCCTTTCCTTCTCCATACCTCACAACAGTCTCATCATCTCCTCTATATCCATATTTCGAATTGCCTACGACTCCTTCATTTTTCTAGATCACGAACATAGGTAAAACACTACTTGAATTTGCTGCATAACTCTCAAATCGATTTCGAATCTAGAACAGTTAGCATGGGTGTAACATCCCATATCTAGAGGTCCAAAACTAAGCGCTACAGATGTTGTAGTCATCTATAGTATTAGCTTTCGGTGACTAAATATGGCTATGTTAATGGTATCTATAATATCAGAAGCACTTGAATATGAAACAAAACACAGATTTCAAACAACTTTTACTTCATTACATTTAAAACAGGTGTTCCATATTCAGATTACATAATCCCAATATGTTCCCGGGCACAGATGAAATATATTTATTAGAAAATACGCCAAGAGCGGTATATGAAGATACCCCCTTGGATGATCAGAGTCATAGAGTCATGACAAACTTAATACAAAAACCCCGGAAATACTTCAAAACATAAAACAAGAACTGCAACTCCTAAATAACTATTTGTTTGCCTCCTGCAAGCCTCCAGCATCCTTATTCGTCATCCTACTAAAACCTGAAAAGACCTTAACCCCTCAACCTACTCAAATTAATTTTGATCACCCAAGAGTTTAAGGAGAATTATATATATACATCCCGAAATATATATGTTAAGTGAGACCACACTGCTTAGCGGAACAGGTTTCCCCTCACTAACATCCTTTTAAAACATATCTTTGCAAAACTTTTTCCTGCAGTCAAAATTGATTAAACACTGTAAAGCATCATTATGTAAACATACATAATCATCAGGTAATAATGAACTATCTGTTCAAACACATAAGTTTTGTTTGGATAACTTTTAACCTTTGGCTGACTCGGCCTACCAGATAGTATAATCAAAATTAAACTAACACCTGTTAGCTATTTTTCTATTGGATTATCTATCCTTAACTATCTGTTAAATACTTAACTTCTGGACGGTCTGCCTTGAACTATTTGTTAAATACTTCTCTTCTGGACGGTCTACCCCTAACTTAATCATCTCCCAGGTTTGATCCTAATGGTTTTTCGGGCTCACCAATAATCAATCTGTATACAACATATATTCATTTCGGTGTGTAATCATAATTTTAGTCTATCTGTGACCAAGCCCTACACACTGGAATTTTGGACAACAATTAGCTGGGGCTAATAGCTAATGTATAGGGCACGATCTCATACTAGTCCCATCTGGTATTCTAATATCTGATTCGTTTTTCACATAAGGATCCCCTCCTATAATTTTCCTTGAAAACATTTTCAAAATGATTTAAAACCTTTAAATCAAACTTACACAAGGAGAAGTATATAATCTTTATACTTTACTCAAAATCATATCACCATGTCATATATATTCTTTACTCAAACTTTAGTTGATGAAAACATTTAACAATTTGAAAGGACCTCTTTCTACACTTTTGAAATCATCTCTTTCAAAATCAAACATCAAACCTTTCGAAATCAAACCTTTTGAAAACAATAAAACTTAGACATCCTTCTTTAGAACCACTTTAAAACATTTCCTTAGAAAAACTTTGGAAAACCTTCCATCTCAAACCTTTCAAATTCATTCAAATAAACCTTTCGAAATCATAGAATTAAAACCTTTCGAAATCATTGAATTCAAACCTTCCGAAACCATTCAAAATAAAACTTTTGAAATCATAGAACTCAAACCTTTCGAAATCATTCACTTAAACCTTTCCAAGTCATTCAACTAAAACCTTTCGAAATCATTCACTTAGACCTTTCGAAGTCATTCAATTTAAACCTTTCGAAGTCATCAAACTTTTTAAAACATAAATCTTTCGAAGACTTACTGGGTTCAATCTGAAACAAGTGAAAAAACTTCTTTTAAAACCTTTTGACTCCATTGGAAGCAACCTTTCGACTAAGTCGAAAGCTCTGCTTTGAAAGCTTGGTTATACTTCACTTAGAAAACAAGGGTAAATCGCCTAAGTCAAAAGTTTCCTTTCGAAAGCATTGGGAGAAGCGGCTGGTTTTAAAACAAGTAAATCTTTCGTCTTTGTCGAAAGGTTCAAAACAAAACATTTATAAAGTGGCAGTAACTCTTCGACCGTGTCGAAAGGTTTCAAAACAAAATAGTGATAAAACAGCAATAACCTTTCGACTATGTCGAAAGGTATAAAACCTTTATTTAAAATGTTTGACCTGGTTGAAAGCTACCAAGTCGAAAGCTCTAATTCGAAACCGATGCAGGCGAAAGCTTTAGTTTATAAAACAAACATACTTCAACCTCTTTGGCAACCAACCTTTCGACTCGGAACCCTTCAACCTTGTTCAATTCATTACGTACCAATTTACTTGACACCATATGCATTGAACTTCGACCTTGTCGAAAGCTAACCTTTCGACTTTGTCGAAAGGTTTGGGTCGGAAGGTTTAATACCAGAATTTGCTGAAACATGCCAAAAGTATGATTTCTTTGTTTTTAACTTAAAAAGGACAATTTTCAAATAACCTACCTTTATTGATCAAATTCTCATTGGTTAACAAATACTTTTCAGAAAAGTGCTGCCACTATTTTTCAGAATTAAATAATCATTTTATTTTATAAAATGTCCCCCCTCCTTAATTAAATATATAAAACATTTAAGTCCAATACCTTAAATAATTTTATATATTCATCAAATAACTTAGGAAAAATCTGGAAAAATCCCAGAAAATCTATCTCAATGTGTTTTCCAACATATAAAAATTTCAAACCAAAATAATAATTATTTTAGCCGTAAATAATTTATAACCCAATAAATTATTTTCTTCACTAGAAAATTTATATAAAATCCACATTAATTCAGAAAATTATGAAAATTGAAACTCATCTCTAAAATATCGTTTTTTTACCTATATTTAAATTTTCAAGGCATTTTGACATCATCTAATAGGGTTTTCATGTCAAACATACCATAAAAACTAACATGAACATATATAATTCATCAACAAGCACATGTACAATTTTAATCATCAAAACATGCATATACTTGCAAAAACATTTCGGATTTAATCAAAAACCGAAAACCATATGAAAATGGGATGTAGTAATTATTCATCTTAGCTTTGAGATTATAAGATGTGAGATTTGATGTTGATTATGTTGATTATCTTCCTTCACTTGAATCATACCTTTAATCTTTCCTTGAGAACAATAATGGTGGTCGGCCTTGGTATATTTTTAGTTAGAGTAAAAATGAAATGAACGTGAGTTTCATTTCTAAGGGTTTAAGGTATAAGCCCTTCTATTTCCCATATTGCCCTTCTCATATCCTAACACATTAGCTTATGTTATTTCATTTTAGTTTATACACTAACATGGCATAGCTACCCTTAGCTAATCAATTCTCAACTTACTAATCTCTACATTATTTTATTTAATTTTGTTAATTAAACATTCTAAATAATGTTATAAAAATATGGGGTGTTACAGACTCACTACCTTAAAAGAATATCGTCCCCGAAATTACGATAAGGTATACAATCAAAACAATCAAAGGTAAAACATACCAACTAATAACTCGGGATAAGCATCTCTAATCCTGCTCTCAGTCTCCCAAGTGCAGTCTCTAACATCGTCACTCCACTGGCTTTTACTAATTTGACTGTCTTGTTTCTTAACTTCTTCTCATCTCTGGCCACAATCTGAATCGTCTTTCTAACTATTGTCAAGTCCAGCTCTACTACTAAATCCTCTAATACTGTAGGTGCTATAGTAGTCTCTGGGTCCCTAATACATTTTCTAAGATGAGAAATGCGGAATACATCAAGAACTCCAACCAAACTACTCGATAACTCTACCTTATAAGTGAGTTTCCCGATCCTCTCAACAATACGGAAAGGTCCAACGAATCTAGGTGCTAACTTCCCTGACTTTCCATATCTAATCACACCCTTCATCGATGAAATCTTAATAAACACATAGTCTCCAACCGAGAATTCCAAAATTTTCCTTCTTCTGTCAGCATAACTTTTCTGCCTTGACTGAGCTTCCTTCATCCTAGCTCGGATCATCTCAATCTTCTCTGCGGCTTCTTTCACCAAATCCGGACCAAGAACTAGTCTATCCTCGGTCTCCAACCAACAGACAGGAGATCTGCATGGTCTTCCATACAAAGCTTCAAACGGTGTCATCCCAATACTAGTCTGATAACTATTGTTATACGAGAACTCGACTAAATGAAGATGGTCTTCCCATGATCCTCCGAAATCCAACACATAAGCTCTTAACAAATCCTCCAAGACTTTGTTAACTCTTTCTGTTTGCCCATCAGTCTGTGGATGGTAAGCGATACTCATATTGAGCTTGGTTCCTAATGCTTCCTGTAGACTCTTTCAGAACTCACTAGTAAACAATGAATCTCTATCGCTGACAATACTACTAGGAATTCCGTGCAGTCTAACCACATTCTTCATAAACAACTTCGCGAAAATAGGTGCCATCCTAGTTGACTTTACCAGAATGAAATGGGCACTCTTTGTCAGTCTATCTACTATGACCCATATGCTTTCATTCCTTCTACTAGACCTTGGAAACCCATCTATGAAATCCAAAGAGATAGAACCTCACTTCCATAACGGAACTTCCAATGGTTGAAGCAATCCATTTGGCTTCTGGTGTTCAGCCTTTGCTTATTGGCAATTCAAGCACTTCTTAACACATACACCAATGTCCCGTTTCATACCTTCCCAGAAGAAACTTCTCTTCATATCCTGATACATCTTTGTTCTTATTGGATGGATAGTGAATTTCGAACGATGGCATTCATCCAAAACTTCCTTCCTCATGTCTCCGACATTCGGAACATGCAACCTTCCTTTCTTTCTCAACCACACATTTTGGTCAAGACTGAAATCCTTTAAGTCATCGCCCTCTGTTCCTTCCCTTAACCTTCTGATCCGTTCAGCCAAAACTGGATCCTCCTCCTGTTTAGAAGCTACCGTCTCAATCATTACCGGTCGAACTTCTAAGCAAGACAATACAGTACTTCCTGCACTAGAACCTGCCTCGGATCTAAACTGCACTCTACAAGCTGATAATGCTTCTAAATCTTTCCACTCAGCAACCATAGCCAATACTGCATTCTGATGTTTCCTGCTAAGTGAATCTGCTACCTTATTTTCTTTTTCGGGTGTGTATTCAGTTCCAAAACCATAAGCAGCAATAAACTCCAACCATCTCCGCTGTCTCATGTTCAGCTCCTTCTGAGAGAACAATTATTTCAACGATTTATGATCTGTATAAAGCTCAAATCGCTCTCCCAAAAGATAATGCCTCCACACCTTCAAAGCAAATATAACGGCAACTAACTCTAAATCATGCGTAGGGTACCTCACTACATGTGGTCTGAGCTGTCTAGAAGCATAACCAATCACTTTACCTCTTTGCATCAACACAGCTCCCAATCCAGTTCCACACGCATCCGTATAAACAACCAAATCTTGATTCCCCTCTGAAACCACTAACACCGGTGCATGGATCAATAAGTGTTTCAAGCTCTGGAATGCTTCCTCACACTTATCAGTCTATACAAACTTCACATCCTTTCGCGTAAGCTTAGTCATCGGTGCAGCTATCCGCGAAAAATCCTTTACAAACCTTCGATAATATCCAGCCAATCCAAGAAAACTCTTTATCTCGGTCACTGTCTCGGGTCTCTTCCAATTATTCACCGCCTCAATCTTAGTCGGATCTACAGACAACCCGTTCTCTGAGACTACATGACCAAGGAACTTCACTTCCTTCTTCCAAAAATGACACTTCGAAAACTTAGCCTTCAACTGATGTTCCCTCAATGTCTCAAGCACAACTCTAAGATGAACTTCATGCTCCTTCTCATCCTTAGAGTATATTAAAATATCATCTATGAAGACCAATACAAATCTATCTAACTGCTCTCGGAAAATTCGATTCATCAAATCAACGTAGAATGTCGGCGCATTAGTTAGTCCGAATGGCATAACTTACCATTCGTACGATCCATACCTTGTTCTAAACGCCGTCAAAGGAATACTATCCTCTGCTACTCTAAGCTGATGAAATCCCGTCACTAAATCCAATTGGGAGAATACTTTGGCTCCACTTAACTAATCGAGCAAATCGTCAATTCTCGGCAACAGATATCGGTTCTTTATCGTCTTCTCATTCAACTTACGATAATCGATACATAGCCTTAACGATCCATCCGACTTCTTAGCAAACACCGCGGTAGCTCCCCATGGCGAACTACTTGGTCGGATAAAACTCTTGCTTTCCAATTCCACCAACTGCACCTTCAAGTCTTTCATCTCTATAGGTGTCATCCTGCTTGGTGGCTTACTCACCGGTTCTGCTCCAGGCACCAAATCAATCTGAAACTATATTGGCTCGTTTCGGTGGCAATCTAGTTACTGGCTCAAACACATCAGCAAATTCTCTAACCACAAAGACTCCATGCAACTCATCCTCCAACTCCTTGATACCCAGTAAAGCATTTACTTCGCAACTAGGGTTCTCTATGGTATAAACTATCCGATCACTACAACTAGGGTGACTAAGTGATATTTTCCTATTGTGGCAAAATATCCTAGCATCATATTTACTTAACCAATCCATCCTAAGGATAATACCAAATCCCACAAAATCAAACACATGCAAACAACAATCAAAAGTATGACCTAGCAAATCAAACTCTAAATGGTCACACCTTATCCCAAGTGTTGCATACCCTCCTATCGGATTTGCAACCCTTAAGGAAATAACTAAGTATGAGTGCTCTAGGTTAAGCTTATCTACTAAACATCGAGAAATAAAAGAATGTGATGCGTCGATATCTAATAGAACGCTAACAGACATACCGTGAATCTGTAGCGAGCCTCCCAGAACAGCCTTCCCTTTTTCCTGCACAATTGGCCTTGAAGTTGCGGGCACCAATGCATAAACTTGCCCTTACCTTCTTTAGCAAGCTCCTTGCATTGGTTCTTATAATGGCTGATCTGATCACAATTAAGCATCAGATGTTCTTCTTTCCAATCACCTCCTTTCCTTTCTCTTTTCCCTTTCCGGTCCGACACTCATTAGCATTGTGCCCCTTCTTATCACATTTATAACAAACCACCTCAGCTTTTTGCTTCTTTTGTGCTCCTCCCTTCTGAGCATTCTTCTTATGGAAAAACTTTCTTTTCTGGCCTTGTCCCACCTGGGCCTCCTTCATTTTCTTCCACAAACAAGCTAACGCCTCTTCCTGCCTCAGCGCCATTTCTACCACTACATCACTTAGATCCCTTAAGTGCGGCAATATAGCACTTATCAATTCTGGCCTCAAGCCTCTTATAAACTTTTCATTCCTCCTGATCACCGTATCAACCAAAGCATACCCGTACCGGGCCAACTCTTCAAATTTTCTTGCATATTCTAGAACGGACATCTCTCCTTGCTCCAACTCAGCAAACTTCCTAACCAATGCCGACTACGAGATCACCGACATAAACCTTTCTTGAAACCTTCTCCTAAACTCCACCCCAGTCATGATTTCCTCATCAACACCAGCTACAACAGTATTCCACCAAAATAGAGCAGCTCTTTGACGCTGTCTTGAAGCTAATCTCCTCTTTTGCTCGTCATCCAATCCTAAGTCAGCAAAAATCCTCTCACAATGTAGCAATCAATTTTCCACCTCGATCACATCTTCAGTTCCAATGAATGGCTTCCCTCCAAGGCTGGTGTAATCTCTACTAAAGTTAGCATACTGGTTGACCATCGGAGCTTCCTAAACTCCACCTCCAGCAGCATTTCCTCCGACAACTCCAGCTGCAATTCCAGCTTGCGTCATGTTTATGAAAAATTGATACAAGGCTCCTATATCCACTTAAGGAACCCCAGCACCAATATTTTCAACTTGAGCCTGACCTGGAGCTCTTCTAGCATTTGGTCGGGCATTTCCATTAGTGGTGGTGCTATCTCCTCCAAGATTAACTCTGCCTCTTCTTCCTTCCATATCTGTATTCAAACCTCGTGAGATACAGATGAATAGCCTAACTAAGATAGGAGTCTAGAAATATAGCGTATACTTATATATATATATATATAGCAAATACAAGTACGTTACTATAGCATTATCCCATACCCCGATCTTAACTCTAACTACTAGGGATTATGTTTTCAAAACCATTTTTAGTTAAAGTATTTCATAAACCATGCTCTGATACCAAGCTGTAACATCCCCTATCTATAGGCTCAAAACTAAGCGCTACAAATGCTACAATCATCTATAGTATTAGCTTCCGGCAACTAAATAAGACTATGTTAATGGTATCCATAATATCAGAAGCACTTGAATACGAAACAAAACATAGATTTCAAACACTTTTACTTCATTAAATTTAAAATAGGTGTTCCATATTCAACTTACATAATCCCAATACGTTCCCAGGCACAGATAAAATATATTTATTACAAAATACGCTAAGAGCAGTATATGAAGATACCCCCTTGGATGATAAGAGTCAGAGTCATAATAAAATTAATACAAAACACAGCGGAAATACTTCAAAACATAAAAAAAGAACTGCAACTCCTAAATAGCTTTCTGTTTTCCTCCTACAAGCCTTCGGTAACCTTATTCGCCATCCTACTAAAACCTGAAAAGACCTTAACCCCACAACCTACTCAAATTAATTTTGAGCACCCAAGAGTTTAAGGGGAAAACATAAACTTCGAGTCAGACATAAAGCCTGGTATGAATAATACTATACATCCCGGAATATATATGTTAAGTGAGACCACGCCGCTTAGCGGAACGGGTTTCCCCTCACTAACATCCTTTTAAAACATATCTTTGCAAAACTTTTTCCTACAATCAAAACTGATTAACCATTGTAAAGCATCATTATGTAAACATACATAATCATCGGGTAATAATGAACTATCTGTTCAAACACATAAGTTTTGTTTGGATAACTGTTAACCTTTGGCTGACTCGGCCCTACCAGACAATATAATAAAAATTAATCTAACACCTGTTAATTATTATATTTTTGGATTATCTATCCTTAACTATCTGTTAAATACTTCACTTTTGGACGGTCTGTCCTTCACTATCTGTTAAATACTTCTCTTATGGACGGTCCCTAACTTAATCATCTCCTAGGTCTTCTTGATTCTAATGGTTTTTCGAGCTCACCAATAACCTATCTGTATACAACATATATTCCTTTCGGTGTGTAATCGTAATTTTAGTCTACCTATGACCAAGCCCTACACATTGGAATTTGGGACAACAATTAGCTGGGGCTAATAGCTAATGTATAGGGCACGACCCTATACTAGTCCCAACTGGTATTCTAATATCTGATTCGTTTTTCACTTAACGATCCCCTCCCACAATTTTCCTTGAAATTTTTTTTCAAATGATTAAAAACTTTTAAATCAAACTTAAACAAGGAGAAGTATATAATCTTTATACTTTACTCAAAATCATATCACCATGTCATATATATTCTTTACTCAAACTTTAGTTGATGAAAACATTTAACCATTTGAAAGAACCTCTTTCTACACTTTTGAAATCATCTCTTTCAAAATCAAACATCAAACCTTTCGAAATATAACCTTTTGAAAACAATAAAACTTAGACATCCTTCTTTAGAATCACTTTAAAACATTGCCTTAGAAAAACTTTGGAAAACCTTCCATCTCAAACCTTTAAAAAACTTTGGAAAACCTTCCATCTCAAACCTTTCGATCCATTCAAAATAAACCTTTTGAAATCATAGAATTAAAACTTTTCGAAATCATTGAATTCAAACCTTCCGAAACCATTCAAAATAAACCTTTCGAAATCATAGAACTCAAACCTTTCGAAATCATTCACTTAAACCTTTCGAAGTCATTCAACTAAAACCTTTCGAAATCATTCACTTAGACCTTTCGAAGTCATTCAATTTAACCTTTCGAAGTCATTCAATTTAACCTTTCGAAGTCATCAAACCTTTTAAAACATAAACCTTTCGAAGACTTACTGGGTTCAATCTAAAACAAGTGAAAAACCTTCTTTTAAAACCTTTCGACTCCATTGGAAGCAACCTTTCGACTAAGTCGAAAGCTCTGCTTCAAAAGCTTGGTTATACTTCACTTAGAAAACAAGGGTAAATCACCTAAGTCGAAAGCTTCCTTTCGAAAGCACTGGGAGAAGCGGCTGATTTTAAAACAAGTAAACTTTTCATCTTTGTCGAAAGGTTCAAAACAAAACATTTATAAAGCGGCAGTAACCCTTCGACTGTGTCGAAAGGTTTCAAAACAAAATAGAGATAAAACAACAATAACCTTTCGACAATGTCGAAAGGTTTAAAACCTTTATTTTAAACGTTTGACCTGGATAAAAGCAACCAAGTCGAAAGCTCTAATTTGAAAGCAATGCAGGTGAAAGCTTTAGTTTATAAAACAAACATACTTCAACCTCTTTGGCAACCAACCTTTCGATTAGGAACCCTTCGACCTTGTTCAATTCATTACGTACCAAGATACTTGACACCATATGCATTGAACTTTGACCTTGTCGAAAGCTAACCTTTCGACTTTGTCAGAAGGTTTGGGTCGGAAGATTTAATACCAGAATTGGCTGAAACATGCTTTGTTTTTAACTTAAAAATGATAATTTTCAACTAGCCTGCCTTTATTAGTCAAATTCTCATTGGTTAACAAATACTTTTCAGAAAAGTGCTGCCACTATTTTTCAGAATTAAATAATCATTTTATTTTATAAAATGTCCCCCTCCTTAATTAAATATATAAAACATTTAAGTCCAATACCTTAAATAATTTTATATATTCATCAAATAACTTAGGAAAAATCTGGAAAAATCCCAGAAAATCTATCTCAATGTGTTTTCCAACATATAAAAATTTCAAACCCAAATAATTATTATTTTAGCCGTAAATAATTTATAACCCAATAAATCATTTTCTTCACTAGAAATTTTATATAAAATCCACATTAATTCAGAAAATTATGAAAATTGAACACATCTCTAAAATATCATTTTTTACCTATATTTAAATTTTCAAGGCATTTTGACGTCATCTAATAGGGTTTTCATGTCAAACATACCATAAAAACTAACATGAACATATATAATTCATCAACAACCACATGTACAATTTTAATCATCAAAACATGGCATATACTTGCAAAAACATTTCGGATCTAATCAAAAACCGAAAACCATATGAAAATGGGATGTAGTAATTATTCACCTTAGCTTTGAGATTATAGGATGTGAGATTTGATGTTGATTATGATGATCATCTTCCTTCACTTGAATCCTACCTTTAATCTTTCCTTGAGAACAATAATGGTGGCTGACCTTGGTAAATTTTTAGCTAGAGTAAAATTGAAATGAACGTGAGTTTCATTTCTAAGGGTTTAGGGTATAAGCCCTTCCTATTTCCCATACTGCCCTTCTCATATCCTAACACATTAGCTTATGTTATTTCATTTTAGTTTATACATTAACATGACACGGCTACCCTTGGCTAATCAATTCTCAACTTATTAATCTCTACATTATTTTATTTAATTTTGTTAATTAAACATTCTAAATAATGTTATACAAATATGGGGTGTTACAATGGGTTAAGCTTCCTTTTTTTCTTTTAGTTTTTGTAATCCTGCTCATTGGAGGCGAGGTTGCTCGCCTGGAAGAAGTTAGCGACCTACCATTATTAGGTTGATCGTTCTTAGAGGGGGATAATGACAAGAAGACCAAAGGTTTGGAGTGGTGGAGATGAGCGATTCTTACGATCGTTCGTGGACGATCGGTGGAGCTCTGTTTCGAAAATGAGGGAGTTCGAGAATGGCCTGTGAACGATCGGATATATTAGCTTGGGTGAAGACGATCGGTAGGTAGGACGGTCGGCCAGAGTTGTTCCATGGATCGTCCTGCATATACTTACGTTCAGGACGTTCGGCCCTTAAGATATTGGAACGATCGAACTATATAATATAATAACGACCCATTTACACTTGGACTTAGTGTTCTTACCCATTTATTAGAATATGACCTATAGCATGAACATGAACTCGAACCAAATAAATGGCCCCGGTTTCTTGTACACACTTAAATATAAACACGACTATCATATGACATGACCTCCACGACTAATAGCATGTTGCCTTAGAACAAGTGCCATGAATGAAGAACTTTAACTGCCATGTCAAAACTTATGTGTAGCTTGGACAAAACTTTTGAACGAATTTCTATGTCTTGTCGTCTCTTCTCGTCTTCAGTTTTGCATTAACCCATTATTATATTGATTAGCACTTTATCACACAGCACTTGCACTCACAATGCACTGGGGGTTATAAGTCATTTTTTCTAATTATGATTTTTACTAAGTTTGATAGCAAGGAATTTGGATGTTTTGGACATTCTACAATCATGCCAGCCGGATCTTCTACTCATAGGGCTAATTCGGACGTAGAATCTAACTTAGTGACTGAATTTGATAGCATGCCGCTTAGTCATAATTCAGGACAGCCTGAAGGCTCGGGTTTCCAACCTAGTCTTTCCGAGATTATTCCCGTCCTTTCGTCGGAAATTATCGAACCGGTGCCCGATACTTTAGAAGATGCAATCATTCTCGAAAATCCTACTGATTCGGTAGGTTCAAAGATTAAAGAAGACGCTCTCCAAAGGATTTGCACAAGACATGGGATTCCTTTGGGTGACGTATTAGTTCCGTCACGAGACGACATGGCTCATAGTCCTCCCGTAGGGTACACAGCATCTAACAAATTCATGTGTTGGGCAGGATGCATCCCGCCGTTCAATTCATATATCTGGGGCATCTTACATTATCTAAGAATTGCTCCTGCACAACTCCATCCAAACGGCTACGCGCTCCTTAACTGTACATATATGGTATTCATGGAGTTTCTGCAATGTCCGCCCATTATCGAAGACATTCGATTTCCTTTCACTTTTAAACGACGGATAGGGAGCCTATCATTCACTTTTCTTGAATCGGAGAAGAAATGCCAGATTTTGACCGGCACTTGGAACAAATTAAGTGCTTTGAAGAGCGAATGGTTCTTCGTTCGTTGTCCGCCCGGCTTTGCTCGACTATGGCTAGAGAGACGTAAGTGTTTCTCACTAACTTCACAACAAGATGAGGAAAACATATCTAAACTTGCATCCTGACGATGTTATTCATTTTCAGGTGTCGTTACCCGACCCAGTAGTGATGTTTATGAAGAGGCGGTCTCTATTTTGAAGAATGCTCCGGCTGAAGATAGAAATGTTTAATTTTTGCTCAAGGACAAACGTCTCATCACTTTTGGCTTGACAGAGGAGGGCCTCAATGTCGGGCTAACCAAAACTGCCCGGCCGGTTGGGACCAGATTACAGGCTGCAACCTTTCAAAGAGATATTCAAACCGGCCCCGCGGTGCCCCCAGTCACAAGCGCCCAAGAGTCTGTTGATATCGGCGCTGGAAGACGTAGTGAAGATGCACCTGGTTGGCATGAAGATAGACTTGATCCCGGGGTTGGTGTTGGGCCTTCACAAGTTCCTCAACCCCCGATCGCGGCTAAAAGAAAAGGGAAAATGATTGCACGCAAGCCTCCAAGAAGTCATCTTTCCGATCCAACTAAGCCGTCGACGAATCTACCGCTAGATCCTTTGTTCGATCTACCAGTTCCCCCTGATCTCGACGCTTACCATTTCACTGACATGAGCATCGGGGGATCAGAGTCTCCTGTCAGAATTAGTCCAGAGATCCCTACCTCCGGAGGGGAAGTTACACCGATGAGCAAACCTCCTACACCTGGTTTATCGGGGGGCTGCACTAGGACACTTACGCCCACTTGCACGTCCAACACTGCACTGTACTTAACTCGTACTTCCTAGTACTCAAAGTTGATTGTTATTCATTTTTCTTTGCAGAAACGATGGTGAGGAAAATGAGCATGTTTGACTCCCTCTGGGACGTACATCATCAATCATCGGGATCGCGATCCGGCTCTTATCGCGGCAGTCGTGAATATTATGACATTAGCTATTGCCCTAGCCGTGATCGCGGTTATCAAGAGAGGGATGATAGGGGCAGGCCTGCTCAAGACATTCATAGATCTAGACCAAGATCCCCTCCTCCAAGAGGTCCTGAAAAACCAGCTGAACACAGGGACTTGCCCACCGATCCCCCTCGTGGCCCCCCTACGGCTTCGATGCCTCCAAGATCCTTAATCATATCTCAATCTCAACGGCCGAGCGACCGTCGTCGCCATGGCAAACATACTGCAGTTCACAGGCCTAGAAAGGAGAGTACTGGGGTTGAAACTATTTTCGAGGATTTCCCTATTGACCCAAATGTTCGCATGGCAGAACTTCGAGCGGAATTCCCAAACTTATGCTTTGATAGGTTCTATTTTCCCCCCAACCTGAAAAAGGTTCCGGACGATGTTCAAAGAATGACGATCAATTATGTCACCGACATCCACATGCAATGCCGGGAATGGATGAAAGCGGCGGAAAAAATATCAAAGGTTTACTTCGAGCGCTCAGCAAGAATCGAGAAACTAAAGCGACAAGAGGCCCAGGTATCGAAGCTCTGACAAACGAACAGGAGACCTCTAGAACCGCATTAATCGAAGCTGAAGAAAAATCCGATGCTGCTTTAAAATCTATGGAGGAGACGAAAGCCAGCCATCTCGATATGGTTCAAGTACTGCATCACCGGAACCAAGAGATAACGCTTGATCGAGACGTGGCTCGAAACAAAGAAGCTGCGACCTTGAAGGAAATAGTCAAACTCAAGGCCAAGCATGAAGATGCGATAAATATAGGGATGAAGCTCAAAAGATCGCTCAAGATTCTTGCGAAGAGCTGGTTCGTGTTAGGCTTGAGAGAGATGAGGCCATTGAAAAGGCTAAAAACGTCGACACGCTCATTCAATGTGAGTTGTGTAGTTAAAGCGCCCTGCTTCTCCATAGCGTTGAGGTGCGAAAAGTTGTAGCGGAGATATATCAGGGATATAGCAGGATATAGAGGACGACTTTATAAAGAAGAATGATGAACATTCTACATTAAAAAGAGGAACAAGTATTACTTATTATTTCCCACTAAGCAAAAAAAGTTATAATAAAGTAAAGATAAACAAAGTTGACACTTAAAAAGTTAGAACTAGTTATAATAACCAACAGCGTATATCATTGTTACATCAATTTTGAAGTTACCATAAAACTTAAAAGCAAAACATCAACCAAAATGCTTATTTATAGAAAAGGGGGATATAGTGGGGCAACAAAATTGGGGATATAGCGGATTATTGCCGCAATATCGGGGATAATAGCGGATCCGCTATATTGGGCCGCTTTATAGGAATATCGTTGCCCCAAAAGTCCGCTACGGGATATATCGGGGTAATATCGGGAAATTGACTGCACAGAATGTGAGACAGAAACGCTCATGAACAAGATGAGAGAAGACGTGATGAATAAGCTCGACCCACTTCTCATTCTCTACAATGCCAATGTACTTAAACGTAGGAATTGAACGTGGCTTGGCGAAGTCTACCCCTATCAGCTTCATTGTGCCTGGGGATTTCTTGTCTCGGAAGAGAAAAGACTTCATGGTTCAGAAAATGTCAATGCAACCAAACTCAAAAGCGAAGTGTTGTTGGGCGATGAACCCAAAATATTATATGACATTCAATTTTCTCTCCAGAAAGAGTTCATGACTGCTCCTCCACATGAGCCAGGAGAAGGATCCGGGTCGGCGCATTGTGATTTGCAACTAAGCTGCCCTCAGTGTCTCAAATCATGACCGGTTCTACGATGAGCTCCTCAACCATCCCCGGGTACGATCCGGATATACCGCGACTATCTCCGATCCTTGAGCGTGGTTCGGAGGATGTTTCGGCCCAACTTGAAATCCACACTACAGAAGGTATTCCGTCGATTTTTCCCTTCTCTCGTAAAGTTGGGATGTTATTAATCAATCTTTCTAATCTTTTCGCCTTTCTCTTTCTCGGCCTTAGACTCATCAAGTATTGCTTCTCTCCCTTCTAGAGGGCCTCAGCTGGAGTTGCAAACGACCGCAACAGAGTCTGTAACAGTTACAACTTCAGCCGCCACTTAGAGTGCTCGCGAAGAGGCCTTGTTTTTTGACGATCAACTCATAGAGGCGTTATTCAAAGAGGGAGGAGACCCACATCATGAAATCCCCTTTGACGCAGAAGTGGTGATCACAGGCTCCTCGGATCCCGTTGGTGGGCCCAGTATGAAAGAAAGGATTGAGCAAGAAGAGCTCGAGAAAAGGAAGGTGAAGGGTGAGCCAGTCGAACAGGTCTCGAATGAGCCGATACCTTCCCCTTTTCAGATGATCCCTCCGGAAGGGGCGACTCCTTTGAAAGACGTTCCTCACACATCTGGTGCCGAAGATGCCCCCATTCCTCCAACTTCTAAAGAAGACACCGCCTCGGTCCATACAAATATGGAAACTCCTTCCAAGAAAGGCCAAGGTGGTAAGGGATCGACAAGGGGGGCTAGTAGTAGTTCAGAGGGAGCCACTCCGAAGAAGCGGAAGAGGGACAAGAATTCTAAAGAGTGAACTTCGGACATGCAAATAGATAGCTGTTTCTCTTTTTGTTAGTTGTATTTGTTTGGGCATGGCCCTTCAATTTTGTCTTGTATTATGTATAACCAGTTTCATGTGAATAAAAATTCTTCTGCACTTGCGTATGATTTCTGTATTTACTTGTTTAAATGTCTGAATTGCAGCATTTCTCGTTTCATGTACTCGCCGCTTGTTGTTTGTCAAATCGAACACTAATTTGATTGATCCATCTTAAGACCTCTCTACGGTCATGGCCTCGAGTCGTCGTAAACACGGGATATGAGCCGCATTGTTAAGCTATCACAATCATTTCTCGGACAATCACACTTCTGTCCCCGGTATATGGGTCGATAAATGCACTGTGTGGATGGTCGAGTCTCGTCCCAGCAGTATTGATACTCTGACACACTTTCTAAAAGGCTGGATGTCGGCCAATGGATGGTTAATCCATATTCATAATGTTTTTCTCGTGCCCCAAGTCCGGGGTATACTTCAATAAGTAAGAAGGCAGGTTACGCCTACTTTAGCTTTACACTATGTCTTGTCGAATCGTGGGATCGAGTTAATGGATAGTAAACCAAGTCTTGCGTATTCTGGTCTTTAACGGTTTGCACTTCTTTTGCCGATTTTAGGTTAGAATTACTAGAATAGGGAACGGTTGAAACTCAGTCATCGGTTCATGGAGTTTACATTCTAGTCCGCATTTTGGGAACTTCGAGTCATTCTATGAGCGGTCGACTTGCACTCAATTTGTGTTCATACTTCGGTCCGTGCTCCGGGGACTTAGTGTTTTTGTCAAATGGTTCATACCCTAGTCCGCAGTCTGAGACTTAGAGTGCTCTAGCCCGAAGTCAGGGACTTAGAAATTTTAGCTGAATTTTTTATACTCTAATCCACAGTCGGGGATTTAGAGTACTCTAGTCTGCGCTCTGGGGACTTAGAGATTTTTTTGAATCGTTTATACTCTAGTCAGTGCTCCGGGGACTTAGTGTACTCTAGTCCACGCTCCGGGGACTTAGAGATTTTTATTGAATCGTTTACACTCTATTCCGCGCTCCGGGGACTTAGAGATTTTGTGAATCATTTATACTCCAGTCCGCGCTCCAGGGACTTAGAGTGCTCTAGTCCGCACTCCGGGGACTTAGAGGTTTTTGTAAATTGTTTATACTCTAGTCCACGCTCTGGGGACTTAAAGTACTCTAGTCCGCGCTCCCGGGACTTAGAGATTTTTGTGAATTGTATATACACTAGTCCGCGCTCTGGGGACTTAGAGTACTCTAGTCCACGCTCCAGGAGCTTAGAGATTTTAGCGAATCGTTTATACTCTAGTCCGCGCTCTGGGGACTTAGAGTGCTCTAGTCCGCGCTCCGGGGACTTAGAGATTTTTGTGAATCGTTTATACTCTAGTCCGCGCTCCGAGGACTTAGAGTACTCTAGTCCGCGCTCCGGGGACTTGGAGATTTTTGTGAATCGTTTATACTCTAGTTCGCGCTTCGACTTAGAGTACTCTAGTCCTCGCTCTGGGGACTTAAAGATTTTTGTGAATCGCATATACTTTAGTCCGCGCTCCAGGGACTTAGAGATTTTAGCTTATCGTTTATATTCTAGTCCGTGCTTTGGGGACTTAGAATACTCTAGTCCGCGCTCCGGGGACTTGGAGATTTTTGTGAATCGTTTATACTCTAGTCCGCGCTCCGGGGACTTAGAGTACTCTAGTCCGCACTCTGGGGACTTAGAGTTTTTGTGAATCGTATATACTCTAGTCCGCGCTCCAGGGACTTAGATATTTTTTTGAGAGCAGTCGTATTTCCACCCGTTTGACTTGTACTTCATTTACCGTGTCGAGGCAAAAAGTTGTCGAATGAATGGTCGAACCACGTTCGTTCATAGAATTGGATTCTGCCCCCAGCATTCAGGACGAAACTGGGCGATCAGACGGTAGATTCTCGTCCACTTGGTGGTTGTGGCTCTTCTCGTTAAATCGAGGAAAAAAGCATGTGATGAATGATTGGATCACATCCATGCTGGGGTCGGATGATCGAGTCTTGCACAATTTGCTTCGTATTTCTTTCTAGCAAATGAGGACAATGGATTATTGAGCAGACGAATTAAGTCGCATCCATTTCGGGCAGCAATCATGTTCACTTGTTGAAATCCGTAATTAATAAGTATGCAGTAAATCATGGCTACTTCAAGTCTAGCATAAAGGTAGTTGAACGGGCGTTCAGCTATATCTACGTTCTATTGGATTCCGAACTTGTCGGGTTCTTTATTCTGCGCTTCGGCATCCCAAATCAGGGGCATACGGTAGCTGACGAATGGCCAAATCATGCTCGTCTAGATAAAAGCCCGCAGGTTCTATTACAATCTCTAGAGGTTGGTCGGCGCCCAAATCTAGGCACTCGGATACCTACATTGTGTGCACATAGTTTAATTCAAGTCGATCACAGCTTATAACATAATTGAGATTGAAATTGTAGCAAACTAATCAAAAGAAATTCAGAATAAATATCATCAATAAGCGAAGCAACATTGTGCGCTCACTATTCCACTTTGCCCCTAGCTCCTTTTAGCGGGGTATCGACCGTCGTCGGTCCAGTTGATAATCAGGGTTCTTTACTGATAGGGCTACGATGTTTCTGTCATCATCAAGCCAGGATGTTCTTCGGCTACAGCTACTCGTTATGCTCATGGAGAACATCTTCATGTTAAAGATATGCTCAAAGCTAAGTGATCCTGAATTGATGGGTAGTGCTCAATCACTTGGGGTCAGACTCGGGGAAATCTGATAATTGCTTGGAGTCTCACTTTGGGTCGCTTGGGGTCATACACTAAATCACTTGGAGTTAGAAAATTGGAAGGCTTGGCGATAAGCACCTATGGTCTTCTTCGGGATTTGCTTCGGGAAAAACCCCATTTAACCCCAGTCCTGCTTCGAGTCACAGCCAAGGTTATAAAACCTCTCTTGTACTTGTCGAAATTTACAAGCCACGCATCCGTGCCTGCCTCAAACATATCATCTCTAGCATTCAATAACTCGAAGCATTCTGTTTAAGGAGGTGCTAAATCTGCTAGCTTAGAGAGGTGAAGGAAGTTCCCAATATTGCTGGATCGGCCCCGGAGCATAAATCCATAGACAAAAGTTTTGTAGAGGGGCATGTAGATAAGAACGATCGGCTTAACTCAATGACCTCGGAACGATCGTACTAGAATTGATCATATAGGAGCAACCATAGTTCCATTGCAGATTGGTAGAGAGGCTGCTAAGAAACGATCGGCCACAAGGATGAGAGTGGAACGATCGTACTAAAATGATCATATTGGAATCTTCACACATAATCAGTTGCTGGCTGTCTATTTGGAACGATCATGTAAAAACGATCGTATAAAGACGATGGATTGTCTTCAGTAAGCAAAAGTATTAATATGATACGGCCGGTCATACTCGAGCCAAAACGATCGTTTCCCAAAGACGAAGCTGGGACGATCGTTCAAAGAATGACTGCATAGGAACAACTAGAGATAAACGATCGTGTAAGAATGTGAGTGGCCACATTCATGTGGGTGGAGCGATTGATGTTGCCCATCGTAAAAAACGATCGGATACGGTGACGGGGCGTATCAATCCATGGAAAAATTATAAGGATGGGAATGGAACGATCGGTTGGATGGCTAATCAAGGACGATCGTACGAGGAATGAATGTATGGAATCAATCGGTGGGGAGATATAGCCAATTGTCGATCGCCTCCTTACATTAAAACTTGAGAATGCTAAGATACTTATGAACCACATGGCTACTTGGTCATTGATCTCATCATTTCCTCCTTTGGCCAAGGTAGTAGACATGATTTCATGGCCTTGTAAAGTAATTTCTATCTAGACTTTCTTCAAAACCTATCAATCAAAAGCTGGATCTATCTCGCGAACAACGAAATTCGCCAGTAGAAGACGAGATCCAATTGAATTGAGAATTCATTTCTCAGTGAAAGCACCAAAATGTTAACGCCAAAAATGGACATCAACACCCAATAGAATCTAATAGAAATTAAATGAAGAATGAAATCAAAACAACAAAGCATAAAAGTAAATGAACACGCGGATTTTATAGTGGTTGGGCAATCTTGGCCGACATCCACTTCATACTTTTATTAATCTTTCACTAGATTACAATTACAAGAACATTTGGATCAGCTTGGATCCATTAATTCAAGTTTCAAGAAATATAAATGGCAGAGCCTCTGGAGCAAGAAGAAGAAGATGAAGTCCCCTCTTCTAAAGCTATGCCTGCAGTATTTATAGCAGGAGACGCACACAGATTGGGCTGAAACTTTACAAGGAAAAACCCAAGTCCAGTAGAGCCCACCATATCGATCGGCTGTGTTAACTCAATGATCAATAGCGATCGGCACATACATAGCCGATCGTTTTTATTTGCTCTAAACAACTCACGATCGTTTTGGAGGATCCTAAAGGCTTTTTGATGTTGCTTCTAGAATATGGGATCATACTGGGTCGTAGATTGCAAGCTATAGGTTGTTTTAATTCAAAGGCAGAATATACATCGAAATATGCAGATCGTTAGGTTGCGCTCATCAATGGCGATTGGCCTATATCGATCGGCCTCCCTCTCATCTTCATTTTGGGATGTGCGATCGTCACGGGATGCTTCACTTACCCCTCTATTGATGTCCTGGAAGTCTTACATGGATTGGCTTCATGGCTCTCAAGATATCGGATGTTCTCCAATGATTTGAGCTATTTTCCTTGATCGTTCTCTAGTCGACCCAAACAAGTTGTTGTCTCATCCGTAGCTCGTGTACACGGACTTCAGTCGATTCCAAACTTGAGATATAACTTCACGAGGCCAGGCTAGTGACTTCATGGTTGCCATACTTCGATTTGATTTTGGTTCGAATCTGTTCGACTATCATTTATAGTACTATATATATAGCTGGCTCTTCAAGCTATCGACCATCCGTTCACGATCGAGTCGATGATATCACGACTTCGCCAAAAGGCGGGATAACAATACTAAAGTAACATATTTATATATATAGAAATATATATATATATATATATATATATGTAAATATAATTTAGAACGGTTTCTATACACACACGCGCGCACACATACATACATACATATATATTAAAAAATTGGAAAAATCTCCCTTTTCATATGTTCTAGATCGAATACACAACATGTACAATTTTAATTATAATTTTATTATATTAAAATATAAATATTATGAATTAATTAGTTAAACAACAATAAATAAATGATAGAAAATATAATATATATATATATATATATTGAATTTTAAATTTTCATAAAATCTCAAATCATATTTTATAGCTTACAAAAAAATGCGAGATTTTTCCAAGTCAAATTATTATTTTTTATTAATTAATTACTTTCCGCCGAATTAAAAATAATTTTTTTAAAAATATTAAAAACAGTTAAAAAAATCTAAATTTTTGACTTGAAAACTTCTATAATAATAAATTAATTTTAGAAAATTCAAGATCTAATTTTCGAAATATAATTTATTTTATATAAATTTTTAATTCGTCAAATGATTAAATAATACTAAAATTATTAAATAATTATCAAAAATATATTTACCATTACTAAAAATTATAACTGATATAAATATACATTTGAAAAATATTAGTTCAATTTTCATATGACATAGTTATATAGTTTAGTATTAGTCATCTAAATAAATAAATTAATATATTAATATATGTATAAATAAATTAATAAATTGATAATAAATGAAATAAAATAATTTCGATTGTGTGTATCGTATCTATTATAAAAAATGTTTGTTTAATACACATAACCAATCAATACACATAACCAACAATACCTATTGGAATTTCACCTAACTAATAATTCAATAACAGTGTGTGTGCGCGTGTGTGAACAATATAGAGTTATACCGAGAATATGCATCATATATAAAACAAAATACTTACCTATACTAATGCCCTTAGGTACACCTTTGCAACGATGAGTTTCCTCTTGAAACCTTCTCGATTCGTCAAATTGGCAGTCTTTGAATCGTAGACCCTTTTTTATCGAATAGCTATTGATTTGAATTGATATAATTTGATTTGTGTTGGAGCACTAGGAGGTATAACTCGACCAGCAAAATGGAGAGAGGAGGCAACCAAAAAGTGTTCTAAAGGTTCAGGATAGAGATGCTTATATAGAGAAGTTGGAGATATTTTAAGCTGAATATCCTACATCATCAATTACTAATTCTCTTCCATCTTAGCCTTCCATCTCCAAGCCTTTGTTGCACCATCTTATGGTTCATATTGCTCTCATTTTGATCGAAATTTCCAGCACTTTTCATGGGCTTTAAACTCATTTTAAGCCCAAATAAATATTATTAATTAAATATAATTTAATTGCTTATCGATATCGCATATCGATCGATATATTTATAACTATTATAAGTATATACAATAATATTTATTCCTCAAATCATATTCAAAATTTTATAATTAATATTTAATAAATATTAATTAATTTATAAAAATTATAAACTAATTAAATCGTTTGGTCTAAAGAGAATTCATCATTTCGATTGTATGACTTGTTAGATGTAAATTCGGTTAGAGATTAACAACGAATTATTTGGATGTTAACATTTACACGTCACTTAGCAGGTGGTGTGACATTTTGGTCAAATTTATCGCTTACTTAGTTTCGGTAAAATTCAATTTCACTTTATTAAGCGTACTCGGTTGTGATATTTATTTACACTAATTCTCTTTATCAAAACTATACCACTTTGGACTTATGGAATTTGGTATTTCTCAAAATTCCAACATTGTCCATATTCAACTCTATAGTCCAAATGAAAAGTCCTTGGTTCAATAATAATAGTTATTATTAACCGTACTACTATGACAAGAGATTTTGACTTTGGGTTGAGTTGAGTTGACCATGATACTAACCCCATATAACTGAGAAGACGAATCCTCTCTTGAATAGTGCTTCACTTTCAATACTTCTACTCAACCCAACTACAGTCATTCGATGGATGTCATGCCATGATTGACTATAATTAAAGCAGAGCTTTCAGATTGAAGATCCATGGTATTCTTAATTCGAGATAACTGTGTAAATTAGTCACATCAATCATTTCTATTTGACCGTAGTTATATTAACCAATAGAAAACTATCGAGTGAGTCGTTCCATAGTTATCCAATAACTATCAGTACGTAACCTCTAGGTGTCCACAGCAACCATGAGTAATACACTGCCCAATCTTTGGAGAGCATTACGTATTCTAGTCTCAACGGGTACATCGACATCCAGTCTCGATACATCTCGACTAGGAACATTTAAAATGGTATGTTTCTATTCATTGCGATAAATTACTCATGGTACAACACTTTTTAACTACTATCACAAAATATATCATTTATGGATTTTCTCTATATACATTTAATTAAATTAATTAACTAATATAACATATTATATCAAGTATATAGTAGAAAGAAAACACCTTAATTTCGAAGAAGATTGGTCAACGAGTTAGATATATGTAACAAATTATATAATTGTTCCTAGGGTTTACCGCTAACTCTATCAAAAGAGTCCTTTTCATAAAGCTATAGGTGTTGTATTTATAAGGAAACCACCTAGTAGAACCAAAAGCTTATGAAATATCAAGTCTAGATCCAAGTATGCAGTAGTAAGTAACCGGGCCTAATTACCAATAAAAACCACTCGGTACTAAGTGGTTTAGATCAGTACCGATCTGTTTTTCTAGAGGGAAACCTCCCCTCCTTTTTTCCATTGGCCTTCTATCTCCAGTTCGTTGTGTTCCGAACACTTTTCCCTTGATATTGGTTTATTTCTAAGAGGTTTTGATACCGCTTGTACTTGTTTACTTTTCTTTAGAAAATCCTCAAAGTTGTTCTCTTATTCCTTGAGAAAGCACTACATGACAATTATTCCGGCCAGGGCTCCACGTACAAGAGTTTCAGGAGGCCCACATGGAGAAAAAAGTGCTTAGTACCGAGGGAAAGTGCTCGATATCGAGTGGTTTTCTTTGCTCAAATCCCTTTGTAATTTTTTGAGTTACTTCGTTTCATCATTCTAAATAGTTTTTAATCATGCTGGGGTGAATTATGTCGGTGAAAATCATGAGCTTCAGGCAGGGGTTGACTTGATTTGGTGTCCGACCCGAGTGGTTTATGTGTTTGCTTCAAGCCTTGCTTGGAGTCGTCCAAAGGTTGAAGTGCTTCAAGTCCTACCTTGGAGTTTTGTGCGTCCGACCCGAGTTCTACTTGGTACCGATCGCTTGGAATCTGTCTAGAGACTTAGTGTGCCCGACCTAAGTTCTACTCCGTGTCGATCGTTTGGGGTCCGATCCGAGATTTTTATGCATCCAACCCGAGTTCTACTCGCTACTGACCTGGGGACCCCGACCAAAATGTGACTTTCCAATTTTTCAACTTTTTTCAACGATTTTTTTATATTTCTCTTTTCTTTTCTTTTTACGATGTTTCCAAAGTCCTTGGGTCATTTCTTCATCGTTCGTTCGTCCAATTCGCTCGTTTAAGTCCATTCGAAGACTGCGAAAAATTTGATTATAACAGTTTGTATGAGGTTTTGAGAAGGTGGGCCTAGTGAAAGTGGGTCAATCATTGTATTTTCATTCAAGTAGTTTGGCTATGTCAATGGCACCGGAGATAGTGGAAGGTTTAACTATGAGAAGTCAATTTTGGATATAAGCCTTGAGGCTCAAGATAAAACATTGGAGATGGATTCAAGTGGTAGAGTGGTTATTTGGTTGCTTAGTTTTCAAAAGTGGATTTGTAGTCATCAATGGTGGTGGTTTTGTTTAAGTTTGAAGAGTGTGGCTTGTGGGTTAATAAAAGAAGATGGTCTAAAGCATTGCTTGATTGCCTTAGTTAGAGCTTGCCATGATGAGAGTTGTTGGTTTCGATGCATCCATTAGAACCAAGTGAGGGCTTATCCGGCCAGGTAGAAGCTAGCGAGGTCGATGCGTTGCTCTTCGTGTGTTGAATGGTATGCGAAGAATCTCTCGGCTTGGAATATTCAATCGAAAGGCTTGGAACCATCAAATACCATGAGATCGCATTCAGGTGGTCCTGTGAGAGTAGTGCTTGGGATTGGTAGTAGGGGGCTTGGTGGTGTACTTGGGTGTTATGTTTGAGGAAGTGAATACAGATTGTGGAGTGGAAGAGGTAGGGTTGTCGAGTTTTGTGATGAGATCGATTAGAGTTTGAGTGATCAGCTGGAGATTGACTTTGATATCGATGATGTCATAGTGTTGGTTGTGGAGGTCGTCGTTTTGGTTTTGGAGAGCGATGTACTGGTTGTGAAGTGTGATTTCTTTATCATGTAAGTTGGTTTGGATGGTATTGATGGTATGTTGGTATTGATGAATTTGTCGAACGACTTCATCTATTTGACGAGTCATGGTTTGCTGCTAAGGAGTAGTGATTGTGAGATGGATATTAGAATTCTTGAGAGATTGCTAAAATTGATTGTATTATTATTTAAATTAAATACAAGGTCCAGAAATGAAAGGCAATATAAATAAGTACATAAGTGAGCTTAATATCAATACAGCCCAAAGTCATTTGGTAATCCAAAATACAGAAATAAAACAATCTGGATCGTTGATGACAATGAGCGGCTGAGATGAATGGCTGGAGAGAATAAGGATTGTGCTTTGTGTTAGTGAAACTTTGTATGCTGTCTAATTCTCCCCCTCAATGTCGGCTAGGGTTCTCTTCTCCTTCGATCCCCAATTCTTCATTAATGTCTTTAATACACAGTTTGCTCTTAAATTCTTCAAAATACTTACGAGACAAGGCTTTCGTAAGTATATCAGCAATTTGACTTGAGGCAGGGAGATGATTGACTTCAAGTCTTCCTTTAGCTATCTGATCTCTGACAAAGTACAGATCGATTTCGATGTGCTTCGTCCTAGCATGTAGCACTGGGTTAGCTGACATAGCTACGGTGCTGGAGTTGTCGCACCAAATAATTGACTTGCGCGAAAGCTTGATTCCCAACTCTTTAATTAGGGTTTCGATCCACATCACTTCGGCAGTTGCTGATGCGACACTTCGATATTCTGATTCTGTACTAGATCGTGAAATGGTTGGTTGCTTTTTGGCACAACAAGAGACAGGGTTTCCACCAAAGAAGATGCAGTGTCCGGTAGTAGATCTCCGGTCATCGCAATCCGAGGCCCAATCAACGTCTGCAAACCCTTGAATAGATAAGTCTTTGCTTACTTTTAACTTGATTCCTTGACTGATAGTTCCTTTGAGATATCTATGAATTCTCTTTACAGCTTTCCAATGTGTATCTAAGGGCTTCTGCATAAATTGACCAACTTTATTCACAGCGAATGATATATCAGGTCTTGTAACAGTTACATATTGTAAAGCCCCTACGATACTTCTATATTGCTTTGTGTTATCAATTGGTTCTCCTTGATGTTTAGACAATTGTAAGTTACTAATCATAGGTGTAGGCATTGGCTTTGCTTCATGCATGTTAGCCCTGCTTAATATTTCTGAAATATATTTTTGTTGACATAGAATTAATCCTTTATCAGTATTAATGACTTCTATGCCTAAGAAATAGTGTAACTTGCCTAAGTCTTTTATAGAAAAGGTTTTGTCTAGCATATTAATGACATGTTCTATTTCATTATTGTCATTGCCAGTTATTATAAAGTCATCTACATAAACAAGTATGTAAGTAATGTACCTTTTATTTGCCTTTGTGTAAATAGAATTGTCAGACTTGCATACCTGGTATCCCATAGAGATTAAAGTAGCTTTTAGTTTCTCATACCATACTCTAGGAGCTTGTTTGAGTCCATAGATGGCTTTATGAAGTTTGCATACCAAGTTTTTGTTGGTATCTTGAGTATACCCAGGAGGTTGCTCCATATAGACTTCCTCTTGTAATTCTCCATTTAGGAAAGCATTATTTACATCAAGTTGCCTTATATCCCATTTATAATACAAAGCTAATGTTAAAATAATCCTAATAGTGGTTGGCTTAACTACTGGAGAAAAGGTTTCAGAAAAATCAAAACCATACTGTTGAGAGTATCCCTTGGCTACCAGTCTGGCTTTGTGTTTTACTTTACCACTTTCTGATAATGTCTTCAATCTGAAGGTCCAACGACACCCTACAATGTTTTTGTTTGCTGGTAGAGGAACTAGACTCCATGTATTATTTTTAATCAGTGCATTGTATTCTTCATTCATAGCATCCTTCCATTTGTTGTCTTTGATAGCTTCATTATAGCTGACTGGTTCCTTGTAATTCATATTGGCTGTATAGATCTTTGGCTTAAATATCCCATGCTTTGACCTGGTAATCATTGGATGTCCTTCTTGTGCAGGTGTAGTGTTGACAGGAAGAACAATATTGTCTTGATCAATATTTTGATCTTCGGTCCCTTGACTTTCAGTTTCACTATTATAAGAATTCAGGTCATCTCTCGGACCTGGCTCATCAGTGGGCATAGTGTGTTGGAGGTTTGAGCTGGTATTCGTACTTTCCTTGCTATTGGCAGACCTTTCTTTGTCCCATATTGGTATGGGTGGTAAAAATTTCTTGGCACTATAAATCTTTTGGGTGGTCTTTATGTCTGTACTAGTGAAGGGAAATATGCTTTCATTGAATGCAACATGTCTAGATACTATTATCTTCCCTTCACTTGTAAGACATTTGTACCCTTTTTGATTGGTGGCATATCCAAGAAAAGTGGAAGGTATAGATCTAAAACTTAGCTTATGTTTATTATATGATCTAGTACATGGATAGCATAGACATCCAAAAGTTTTGAGAAATGAATAATCTGGTTTAGTATTGTATAACTTTTCTAATGGAGTTTTATTTCTTAAAACTTTTGTAGGCATTCTATTTATGAGAAATACTGCTGTTGTAAATGCATCTGGCCAGAACTTTAAGGGTATGGATGCATGTGCAAGCAGTGTTAGACCAGTGTCTACAATATGCCTATGCTTTCTTTCTACTAACCCATTTTGCTCAGATGTATGTGGGCAGGTAATTCTGTGATTAATACCTTTTTCAGAGAAGAATTCTTTGAGTGTTTTGAATTCTGCACCACCATTTGTTTGCAAAATCTTTAGCTTATGGTTGGTTAAATTCTCAGCTTGATTTATGAAATGAATTACTGCATTCTTGACCTCAGACTTGGATTTGAGAAATAGAATCCAAGTGTATCTTGAGAAAGAGTCAACAAAAGAGATGTAGTAATTCATTCCATAGTCAGAGTTGATTGGAGCTGGACCCCATAGATCAACAGCAACCATTTCTAAGGGTTTATTGTATGTAGTTACAGAATTACTGAATGGTATTTTGTGACTCTTTCCTAATTGACATGCTTCACATACATATGGAGCAGTTATATTTTCATGCTTGATTTTATTGTCTTTCAAAATATTTTTAACAATTGCCACACTGGGATGACCAAGTTACAGTGCCAAGTATCAAAAATTTTATTACACTCAACTTTTCTATCAATTTTTGAAAGATTACACCACTTTTCCCCCTGTTCTGAGTCACTACTTTTCCTCGATACAATATTTTGCACTAGATTGAATTTATATAGTCCATTGTGCATGCTACCCTGTAAAAGAATGTCCTTATTTAGTAAATCTCTAACTAGACAGATTTTTGGGTAGAATTCAAAATATACTTGATTGTCTTTAGCAAATTGAGAGACACTTATCAAGTTTTTCTTAATCTGGGGAACCCTAAGAAGATTATTTAGGTGTAATTCTCTTTTACTGCTAAGTTTGGCTTGGCCAGTGTGTGTGATTTTTAAAGAATTACCATTACCAACATAAATAGATTGAGTACCTTTGTATTCTTTGTTTCCAAGATTGAGGTTCTCTAAGTTGCTTGTGACATGATTAGTTGCTCCTGAGTCTGGGTACCAATCTTCATACAGTGACTCATCACTTTTATTTTCAGAGTTATTTTGATTCTTTGATTGATTGGCTTGGTTTCTTGCTTCAGCTTGAGTAAGATTAACATTTGGGTTCTGATTTCTTTGGGTATTGCTGGACTGTTGAGTTACAACAAAATTCTGATCAAATCTGAAGTAACACTTTGCTGGAATATGACCTGGCCTCTCACATATTTGACATTTTACTCTGTTATTTCCTGACCATCGACCTCTGCCTCTTCCCCTGAAGTTTTGGCCACTTCTTTGACCTGGTTGAGTTCGATCTTGACCCTTTCCTTTGGAGTTTGTTGTATAATTCACTGAGTAGTCTGTATTTGCAGTCTTCTTTTGCTCAATCCTTCCTTCTTTAGCCAAGAGGGTTGACTAAACATACTGAAGATCAGGTAAAGTTTTCTTTGATGAGATAACTGTAATTACAGACTCATAGTTTTCATCTAAACCATTTAATATGGTTAGTACTTGTTCTGATTCTGACACCTTGTGTCCAGCAGTGGCAAGCTTGTCACAATAACTTTTTGCTTTGGTAAGATATTCTTGCATTGTCATATTTTCTTTTCTTAAGTTTTGAAACTGCTTTCTATAATGCATAATCCTGGCTGCTGTTTGAGAATTGAAAATCTGCTCTATGGCTTCCCATATGTTTCTTGATGTTTCACATACAACAATTTGAGAAAAAATCCCCACACTTACTGATGACATGATCCATGAAGCAAGTAGACTATCTTGCTTTAGATAATTTGAGTAATCTTGATTTGGTATCTCTTCACCCTTTTCATTAGAAATAGTTTCAGAAGGAATAGTTAACATACCATTAATGTATTTATCCAATCCATAGCCTCTTATTGATGTTCTTATCTGATACTTCCATAGAAGATAGTTATCTTCATCTAGTTGAACTGCTAAATGACCTTTTGGCTTTATGATTGGCAGGTTTTGGTCAATGTTGTCATTTCTGGCAACTGGTGTGGTGGTTTCTGAATGTTCTTCATCTCCAGCCATGTTCAAAGATCTGCTGTGAGAGGTGTTGTTTATCAAGAAATGGTTTCTTGATGAATTTAACACAGTCGTGCAAGCTGCAGCTTGGTTTCTTCAAACTTCAGGCAAGGCAGATGTAAAGATGATGAAAGACTCTGATATGAACAGAGATGCACAACTAGCAATAGACCAAGAGAGGTATCTAGAATCAAATGATGAAAAAATACTCAATAAAACTGAGAGTAATCGGTTGGTAGATGTAGATCTGCCTTCAAGGATGACTCGATGATGATGATTGAGTAATTTCTGATGATCAGTCGTTAGACTGTTTTTACAGCTCTGATACCATATTAGAATTCTTGAGAGATTGCTAAAATTGATTGTATTATTATTTAAATTAAATACAATGTCCAGAAATGAAAAGCAATATAAATAAGTACATAAGTGGGCTTAATATCAATACAGCCCAAAGTCATTTGGTAATCCAAAATACAGAAATAAAACAATCTGGATCGTTGATGACAATGAGCGGCTGAGATGAATGGCTGGAGAGAATAAGGATTGTGCTTTGTGTTAGTGAAACTTTGTATGCTGTCTAATTATGGATATGTTGAAAAACAAAGTGAAAGCACCACATGATGGGTGTTAAACTATGTTACCATTTGGTTTGCAAAGAAATTTAGAAGAATGAGGTAGGGTATGAGGAGCAACAGAGAAGAAATCTAGATGAGAAAGACGATCAGAAGAAAAAATGATGATAATTGTACCGGCTCCATCATTGTATTCCACTCCTATCGCAATAAAGCATACAAACTGTTGTAATTAGACCTGTCAAAATATGACCCAACCCATTTACCTTACTTATAAATGGGTTGGGTCAACCCATTTATGAATATTATTAAATGGGTTATGGGTTGGGTTGACCCATTTTTAAAAGGGTTATAAATATGTAAACCATTTACCTATTTATCAAAAACATTAAATTTTAATATAAATTTGAAAAATAAGAATTTTGAACATACATTGTAGTTTTTCATGGAGACTGACAGTTGTACTTATAAAATAACAGGCTACCACATCTCCATATTTGAACTCTGTCTAGTGCAAAAGCCGCTATTTTTTTTGTTCAGACTGCAATAACTTCTTCATTCTAACTCGGAATCAGGCAAGACTTCAACTGATTAACTCCCACCTAAATTACGGACAGTATGAAACACTCAGATACTTCATCGTGTGAACACACATTGTAGTTCTTCAAGGGGACTGACAGTTGTACTTAGAAAATAACATGCTACTACATTCTCATATATGAACTCCGTCTAGTGCAGAAGCCGCTATTTTTTTTATTCAAACTGCAATAACTTCTTCATGTTAACTCGGAATCAGGCGAGACTTCGACTGATTAACTCCCACCTAAATTACAGACAGTAAGAAACACTCGGATGCTTCATCGTGTGAACGCACACTATAGTTCTCCAAGGGGATTGACAGTTGTACTTGGAAAATAACATGCTACTACATCCCCATATATGAACTCCGCCTAGTGCAGAAGCCACTATTTTTTGGTTTAGACTGCAATAACTTCTTCATATTAACTCGGAATCAGACGAGACTTCGACCGATAGGTCCCACCTGAATTACGGACAGTATGGAACACTCGGGTACTTCATCTTGTGAACGCATACTGTAGTTCTCTAAGATAACTGCCAGTTGTACTTAGAAAATAACAGGCTACCACATCCCCATATTTGAACTCCGCCTAGTGCAGAAGCCGCTATTTTTGTTCAGACTGCAATAACTTCTATGTTCTAACTCGAAATCAAGCGAGACTTCGACCGATTAACTTCCACTTAAATTACGGACAGTACGGAACGCTCGGATACTTCATCATGTGAACATACACTAGTTCTCCAAGGGAACTGACAGTTGTACTTAGAAAATAACAGGCTACCACATCCACATATATGAACTCCGCTAGTGCAGAAGCCGCTATTTTTTTTGTTCAAACTGCAATAACTCTTCATACTAAATCAGAATTAGGCGAGACTTCGACCGATTAACTCCCACCTAAATTACGGACAGTATAGAACACTCGAATACTTCATATTGTTAACGCACACTATAGTTTTCCAAGGGGATTGACAGTTGTACTTGGAAATCGGAATTCAAAACATAAAAATTAAAATTAGAATTATTTTATATTTATTTATTTTTTATTAGTCAAATTAAATTTAAATCTTTAAATGGGTTAAATGGACAACCAACTTATTAAGTGGGTTGGGTCATAAATAGATTGGGTCATAAATTGATAAAAAAGAATGAGTCATAAATGGGTTGAGTAAAACTCGACCGAACCCATTTTGATCCAACCCAACCCTTTTGACAGACCTAGTTTTGTAATATGTCATACAGGTGTCCTTAATTCATTCATTCCTTAATAACAACTAATTTATAAAATATATTATAATAAAATAGAAGATTCCTTGCGGCTTTTGTCTCCTGCATGATTTCTTTGCTTGTGCATCAATCCATAAATCTTTGTGGCCGTTTAGTTTGGGCTTTTAGGCTTGAAATGCACGTGTGTGTTGATGAGGCCGTATCATCATGTCTATTTATATGGTTGTTTGAAGTCCTATAAATACGTGGTCATTTGCTTTGTTGTTGTAGGCAAGTTGAGTTGAGGTACTAAAAAAAAGGATGAATTCCTTCAATTTTTCTCTTCCATATCATGGTTTTGAATAATATGCATTCTCCTCTTTCTAACATGCTACACTGAAGTTGGATTGATGATAGTTGCAGGTCTAATATTCTAAATTGATCACAATATATATCCTTCAATGCAAGGGGAAAAAAGGAAATATACATATATATCACTCTGTAAGATGGAATATGACTTTTACACAGCACAATATCTAATGACAACCGAAGTCTTCTTAGTAAATAAAACAGGGAAAATAATGTATAATTATGCCAGATAACATTGCTATGAGTTTGAATATGATTTATATGCTCTCCAAACTGAATCATTAATTCATGTTAAATGTTGAAAAATAAAAATGAATTAGGTTGCCAGTAGTATTCAAATAATCAGTCTCAATAATTAATAAGTTGGATTCCAATAGATCCCCTCACCGCCCACAACCCCCAAACCCCACAACACAGCCCCACCAACCCCACCACCAAACACACACACACACACAACAAAACAAACCCCAAACACCTTAGGTTCATGTCCTAACCTTTATATTAAACAGCCTAATTTGTTTCGGTTAACAAGAAAATGATACGAGTCGGGATGATTAAGCACTATTAATTATTTTATTGGGCATACCCACGGAAAGAATTGCAGGAAGTATACTTATATTGATTTTAATGATAAATACTAAATCATTTGATCATTGGAGAGAAGCAATCACACTCCTATACAGGACTTCAAGGTCTTCATTGATATAACTACCTTGCTTTTACTCATTAATTTTACAAACACAAATATTGTAGTAGTCATGTATGCTAACATATCCAGACGCAGCCAATAAGTCACAGTACATAGCATGATTAAGTTTTATATGAACTTACAAACCATTACTGACCAGAAACTGATCCTCTAATTAATATACGTTAGCATATACCAGCATGTAAGCGATTATGGTGTTTAAATTTTCATATGAATTCTAAAACGTAGAAACAAGGAATATATTTGACAAACTTCACTTTATATTTTAACCATTTCAAATTCGAAGCACGAGAACATGATAACATGAATAAATTCGACTATAGGTATCCTTTTTACAATATCAACCATACGCGCCTTCAAATCCTAACAGATTATCAACATATCCATTTGATTTCTGCATATTATTGTAATATAAATCTTTCTATAATATAAACTTCGTCTACTTTTTCTCCTATTTCTGCTCTTTAGAATCAAGGAATGAGTAGCACTTTTCGATCTCCAGTTAGAGTAAAATGTTGTTTGCTGCTAATAACATGCTATATGATCCAAATAATAAAAGGCACAATCACCAATGATGATCTTATAGGACATTCAAAGTACATCTACTAATTGGAAGACTATAATTAACTTAACAAACTTTCCTAATACAGGCCTAACGTTAATATAATAAACAAGGAAAAAAGCACTATAAGCAGGAGGTGACACTAATCCTGATATCTAATTGTGGGGATTGCATAATTTTCAATCCTCAAAAGGACCCCACGCAGACAAAAAGCTAATGAAAAAAGATCACAGTCCAAATTCAAAACCAAATTCATTATAAAGACAGTCCCACACCACTAATTCTAACACCATTCAATAACAAAACCAATTGCTTATATACTTGCTCTTCCAAAAAAAAAGTCCAATTATAATCATTCTGATTCTCAACTTCAACTAGGGCCATTGACTATGTGGAGACTAGTGGAAGCCATGAAGCGGGGACTAGGAATTGGTCGATACAAGAAGAGTGCACGTGTGGCTGATGAGAGCTCTTTCGGGTCGCTAGTGCTTGACCAACATCAAGAAATCAACAGGAGTGTTAACAGGTTTACAACTTTATTGGCAATAGTGCATGCACCTATGGCAGTGGCATCGTGCCTCGTAGGCTCACCTACTGGCATGGAAGATGTTTGGGTGTCGGGTGAAAGGCCAAGGAGTTCTGAAATGGATCATCTCATGGTCCGTGATAGTATGCGTTATGCCTTGTATGTTTGAGGGCTGATTTATTTGTTAGTTTCTGATGAATTATGTTATGAGAGGTTGGTTTTTGGTTTTTAATTATATGGGGTTTTGCGTAAGTACCGTGTTTATAGAAAAGTATTTCTCTGTGATTTTGGTCGGTGAGTGGATGATCATGCCAGTTCCTTATCCTTAGTTGTTGATTTTGCGAAACCTACAAATTGGCCTGGTAGTGTGTGTGAAAAGGCTCATTTTTAGCTGCTAACTAAAGTAAAATTTAAATATTTGGCAATTCCCTAATAAACTACCAAGTGTAATTTTCACTCAGTGACTATTTCGTTATGACGTTGTAAAGAATTTTCTTCCTTCTCTCTTCTTTTTTGTAAGCTTTATTGAAAGACTGGATGAATCGCCAAATCATATATAAATATAAGATTATAATAAGTTAAAGTTATAGATATCTCGACCCTGAGGGCATAAGGTTCACATCAGCTAGAAAATCAACAACTCCAAATAAATACAAGTTAAAATAAAAAAAAAGGTTTCCCTTTTAGGTATTTTCTTTTGTTAAAAGCTGCTTCTTTAATTTTGGAAGTATATTGATAAGTAGTTGCGTGACGGTCTCTTTGACTCAACAAGGCATTACAATTGTAATCCGGTTCCCTAAAACAAGTTTACAGCTTTGTTCAAGCTTTATATAGGAAAGAGGTATTTCCGAAACTTGCATTTTTAAATGTGCGTGCGTGTGTGTGTTTCAAAAGGTGATGCATCATCATGCATGTAACGCAAACTCACGACAGATAGACATATATAGATTCGTCTTACAGTGACTTCAATCATTCCTCTATTGGTGTAATGCACTATTTCTAACCTATATGTACAATTAAGCTTTAACAGAATGAAAAAAAGTGTTACATAGACATCTTGATCAGAAGAAGAAAGTAAAAGTACCAAAAGTGTCGAAAGGTAATCGAATGTATGTACTGGACATCTACTGTTATTCAATGAAAGTATGAAACTACTCCGAGTCTAACCCTATCTCTCATGCCTGTAGGTCGACAAACACCAAGAGTTGCACATCAAACATGTTGATTCATGTGATCTGCCTTTTCTTAGTGGAGAATGCAAGAAGTTACAAGCTTCAATGTTCTGTATGCACATGTGGGTTCCTTCTAGTGAGGAGATTGCACATAACATCTGAACAAAGTTTCATTGGATGAAATACAAGTTATGATTGAAATATAAAAGTGAACTGCTGATTCATATACCATACTCTACTTCAGTTAGTTCTTTAAAAGAGAGAACCAAACCTAACACTACATCTATTTTCCTTTCAATTATTCTTTACTTTCACTAGTAATTACGAAACCAGTTTGCTTTGTAAGTCGAAATATATAGATAACCTGTACATTTTAGCTTAAGTGCCACACATCTAAGCATATTTTAGCACAAAGGATATATTTATCTCTTATCTCTTATGAAAAAATTTGTTGAAAACAAGTGGTAGACATAGGAATCATATTTCAACTTATTCTAACTCATCTTCAACGGTTTAACCAAAAAGAATTCTGAATGCTATTCTGAAGAAGAAGGTTAATAAAATCAAACAGAGTCATAAAACTTAATATATTAAATTATCATGGAGTATTGCTTTATAGCTGAACCCCATTCTAATGAAAAACAACAGTTTGATGATTATAACTACAAATAGCCTGCTCATGGCAAACAAAATAAACAATTATAGCGGTGGAAGACAGTTTGATTAATGATTAATAGCATATATGATGAAATATGGGACCCATAATCATCTTCTTAAACAAAGTATTGATAAGGGTAGCCACTTAGTGGGAACTCATGGTGGAAACTAAACTTTTGACAGTGACTGAATCCTCTTACAGCAGTGAAGGGTCATGTATCAAAAATTGGTATTGGTGGAAGTAAAGCAGGATGCAACACTCTACAGTGAATAAAAAGTAGTTATATTTGGTTCAAGATTTTTAGTCCAAGTGCGACTAGGATTTTATGAGTAGGATTTCATGTATAGGAGTACTTTGATCAGCATCGACATCTCTACTTTTAATCATCACATTCCTTCAGTTTCAACCGTGTATGGATGAATTGACTATAATACCCTTCTTCCGTATTAATTTCAACAAAATCGGAATTTTAATCTTCCAGTGGATTATTTTTTTTACTTCATACAGTATTCTGTGTTCCATTTGTTTGTATTCTTTGTGCATATAGAAATAGTAATTATATTTCTCCATAAAACTTCTTATTTTTTTGTTTAGTTTTTTTAATATGAACCAAAAGAATCCTTAGAAAACTGACCGTACTTGATATACAATAATAAAGGTACATATTTTTTAGTGCATTTTTGCATGTTTATTTTTATATTTTCACATAAAATTGAATAACAAGCTCAACGTTTATAAATAGCATGCAACAAATTACGAACATACACGCAACATGCGTGTCAATATACTAATGAATGGTAAAGAAATAAGTAAATATGTTTCTGAATCGACTCAGAGAAACCAGTATAGATCGAAAAAGTTTGTACTAAACATAAGGCAATTTGCAGCATGGTAACGTTTAAACTTTCAAGAACCTAATTTTAGTTGGCAAACCGATAATACTTTCTTTGATTGAACTCCAAAGTCCAATATCGTTATTGGAGCTCGAAAGTTAAATATTGTTCTTTTCTTTTAACTCGGATTTAACACTTAATATTTATAATTCTGGGTTCATTGTCCCATTTGTCCATTTGTCCATTTGTCTCCCTCTTTAAAAAATGCAAAATATGCTATGCAGTCTATCTTGTGATGATCAACAATATAAAGTGAAACCTATTTCATTAATCTTTTAATCGTCTAAAAGGAAACACAAATCATATTGGAACAGCTGGAAATTTTAAGTGCTAGAACATTCTTTGGTGCGTCAGGATTGGATGCTGCTTGAGTGATAACAATGCTTTAAACACTTGTATCTATAAGTATCTCTAAGCTTCTTGGAACAATTATCCATTTATGTTCCATTGCATAAAGATTTCCTCTTATCTTTGGTTCTAGTGGATTTAACAAGCTTAAAGTTGACTATATATAATTCATGGACTTAACAAGCTTAAAGTTGACTATATATTCTACCCTTTCTCTATAATTCTGTCATCTTCTTCAAGTATTACAGGAACACTAAATCCCTCATTTTGTTTTATTCTTGTTGACTCACTTGCTAACTATATACATAATTGGATTAATGCAAGATGCATTAAAAAGGTTAGCGGGTTTACAGGTTAAAATTTCTTTAGTTAATGGTATAGCAAGGACAATGACACAAAAAATAACTAATATATACTCATATAAACATGCATAAACTATGTATTTGCATATGTGCACAGTGCATCAGTACTTATCCAGCATGTTAAACACAGATTGTGATATTTATGCCTACCTTACAAATAAGCAAATCGACTCTACTTACTAATACAAAGAACAGCCTCAATTATTCCATAATTTATTATTTTTATTTTTTCCTTAACAGTCACAACCCACAATTCTTTAAGCTGTCAGACATCTGCCTTACGTATGTTAAACAACTAAACGGCCATTAAGGGCATGGCTTCAATACCAATATGAGAATATGAAACAAAGAATGTTAGAATATGAGGCAATTTATTGCTTATCTCCATGGATTCACTTTATCATCTTTACATGACTGCAGTTATGCATGATGCTATTACTTAGTTGAGATTGTCCATAAATAGCCCTAAACGAAGTGGGGGTTGATTGGAAAACAGTGGGGGTTGATTGCATTTCCGGTAGTGTACATCGGATACTACAGTTTTAATGCTATTAATTTTACTGGAAGACGATGTGACTAATTAATTTCATTTAGTCCAGTTTAGTTGCTAATGAATTTCAACTGAAATGGGGCGTACTGAAAAAAAATTGTGCATGCTTGATCGACGTGGTTTAGATTTCTCTACTTGTATACAATTATTTAACATTTCGGATATTGTACATCTGATATGTTTTAAATGCTATTTTCACTCTCACTTTCATTGATCATGCATCGAGTGTAGACATTTGTGCACGAATAGAAAATTGAGCACTAAAAATAAGTTATGGACAAGATTTCATACCCTCGGTATGATGGTGTAATCAATCATGCATTCCAGCTATCAAACTAGTTGACCATTGTTCATCGAACTTTTCAGCTGATATGAAAATATTTGAATCTGAAGGTTTCACAAATCAACGCCTGCTCTTGGATCAATATTGTCTCCAAAACAGTGCCTAACATATGGATGGATGTTAGAACGGGAATATAGGAAGTGGATGTATAAATTATGTGCATATAAAAATTGCATCAGTGGAAAATGTTTTGATGTAAAATCTTTCCTTATTTGTAACATATGTCCCAGATAGAACTGCCAGTGTTGAGTTCTCAGTATCTTGTAACAGAAAATTAAATACTACTGCCTGAAGAATAATAATAATTAACAACAACTTACAAAGGCAATTTCCTTGTTCAAATATTCAATTTATAATGATGAAATTGCATGCAGAAGAAGCATAACGAGGGTTGCCAGCATTATATGCTGATACCTTCAGAATAGAATGACGAGGGTCGAACTTCATAAGTTGTATATCAGGAGAAGCTGCAAATATTTGTTATGCCGATATATAAGTTGTATATCTGGACCTCAAAATATTACATATTATGGTCACATGATGCGGTATGCTGGTAATAATATATGTGGATATGAGCATCTGCTGGTATTGGATTAAGGGTAATGAAAAGCCAAGGATTGGAAAGAAAACCTAGCTATAATTCATATGAATTCCCAAGCATATTTACAGTATTATTTATATTATTATCGTGAATGAGATAATATATATTTTTTTATAAAAAAAGTGGGAAAATACATAAACATATTTCGTTGAACTTGAACATACGTGAGTAGTCGGTGTTTGATGAATATTGTGGTAGATACCTAAATGTTGACTTAGGCTACGTTTGTTTTTAGTAAGAAGTTCTGAATCCAAGTTTTGATTTAAAAATCAGAACTTTCTATGTTGTTTGTTTTTTATCAGTCTTCTGAATAAAGATATCTATTTAGACAAAACAATTCAGAACTTTTCTAGTGCTTATTTTTTGTTCTGAATGCTGAATATTGTTTTTTGTTCTGAATGCTGAATGGAATCAAACAAGTAAGTGATTATTCAGAAATCAGCCTTCAGACTTCAGAGTTCAGCAATCAGAATTCAGAATTCAGAATTCAGAATCCAGCATTTTAAACAAACGGAGCCTTACTGGTACTATATCAAGTATATTTATTAAGAAGGAAAAGAAAAAAAAATCAAGGACTAGAGACAAAATGTAAGATAACTTCCGTTATTGACTGAGTCGAATATGCTAACGGAGGCCATAAATAGGGAACATATATCAAATTGAGTATAGAATATTATGTAAAAGCTTAATGGAATAGGCAAATGCATTTTCAGATACATCAATCAGCAAAAAATTGGAAAGTTACATCTATGATAGTGTGATAAGATGATAAGAACAAATATAGTATAACTTTTTGTATTCCTAATGGTAGCTTAAATTACACATTAGTGGCCGAGAAGACTGTGGACAAGAGGGAAACTGGACAATCTTCGTAGGTAAAATACTTGTACACACATTAGAAAACCAAAAATAGTCGAAGGTGTTCTATTTTATCAATAAATATATAGCTAGTCATGGAATATTTCAAAGTGAAATGACAACATGTTTCCTGACCCAATTACAAACAATTATATACAATTCAATCACTCAGCTAAATGTTACCATCAAGAAGTGTTGCTTAGGCAAGAAGATTCATGAACCCAATCATAATAGTTAGTGCGAGATCACAAAATCAGAAATCGCCAATGTGAATTCCATTATACTAATACTCTAAAGTTGAGCTTTATTACCTTTATAATACAAATTAAAGAAATGCGCCACAACCCAATCAGATTTAATAACAATTTTTGTGATGGATTGAAATAAAATGAGTATACTTCGTTTCCGCAATTCATCAAGCATTGTCGACGCATTGTACACTAACAAACCCAAACCACAGTAAAAATCAATGATATGACATGTAAATATGCTACAGGGAAAAACGGGGTTTACCTGAATTCACATGGGAGCATTGATTTTGAATTTTTACTTACATCTGTATGCGCAATATTTTTTGTAGGATTTTTTTTCATTTTGGCCTCCTTTTTTAACTTATTATCGCAAATAGCCCCGTTTTAAAACTAATATTAAATATAGCCCTGTTTCTAAAAAATGCACTGGCTCCTTTTCAAAAGTCGCCAGTGTAATTTTTTTTTTTTTTAGAAAAATACACTGGCGACTTTTCAAAAGTCGCCAGGAAAAAAAATTTACATTGGCGACTTTTGAAAAGGAGCCAGTGCATTTTTTAGAAACAGAGCTATATTTGATATTAGTTTTAAAACGGGGCTATTTGCGATAATAAGTTTAAAAACGAGACCAAATCGAAAATAAATCCTTTTTTGTATTATAATTTTCGGGCCTCAAAGCTGTGATGTCAACATCTGACGCCATCCGATGTCACATAAACAGTAACGTGAGTAACTGATTTGGTAGTACAGATGGAGGGGGAAAAAAGGTTAAAGATTTTTTTTTGAAATAAGGTTAATGGGTTGAGCCCACTACAAAACGGGTAAATCAAATAACACCCGAACCACAACACTTAAAATACAAACCCTAGCCGACACTCTTCATAACTCGGAATCAAACCCTAAAAATAATGGCGACGAGAGTAAATCGCCGCTTCTTCATCTATGTCTCTCTGCCGCCACTCTTTGTACCGCTCGACTCTCCTCTTTCTCAATATGATAAGCTACTGTTAAAGCAACCTAGCATCCCTTCAATGTTCGCTTTAAAACGATTGTTCCTCTGATGAATTGAAAACAAAGGTGGATTAACAGATCTAAGTCGCAACAGATCTGAGGTCATTGCGACTCAGATCTGTTAATTCCTCTCATATATTTGTGTCTTCACCTAAAATTGAGCTTCAATTCAACCTGGAAGTCTCGGTTGTTCGCTGATTAGAAAGGGAGTCATTGTTATCAGCAACTGAGTTCTGGTGAAGGCCGCTAATTTCAAAAGGTTGTTGCTTGTCTTGAGGCTCTTTAGCACGAGCGAGAAATGGCTCAAGGTGTTTGCTGCCAGCTTCATGGCTCCATCCATCAGCCAAAAAATAAAATTTGGTGATTTTTTTTTGATTCATGAAGAATAATCCTACTGTCTATCTTGATAAGTCTCCACTTATATTCTCTGTTCATACTGCTTTTATTATGTGTTCGAAAGTTCCTTTCTTTCCAAATATGAAATACAACAGTAGTAAGTAATATGTGAGCATAGTCTCTTTCACAGTTTTAGCTTTAAAATTGTTGCTTATATGTTGAATAGCTTGTAGTAGACCCATCTGACCATTATTGGCAATATGCAGCATAGTTTGAATACGGTTCCAAATATAGTAAGAATAACTGCATTCAAAAAACATATGATTGGCACTTTCATTTACTAAATTGCATAAGGAAGAAAGTGAAGTATTTGAGTTTCCCCATTTATTTATTTTATCCCAAGTTGGCAGTCTGTTATTAACTGCAAAATATGCACAGAAAACCATCTTGGGACAGTTCACTTTGTTCCATATACAATTATACCATTCAACAATAGGTGCTTTATTTCTAATATTTTCCCAAGTAATTTTAAAAGAAAACTTCCCTCTGAAGCTTGCTTTCCAGTCCCAATAATCACTGTCTGCATGAATATCAATAGGAATTTGACATATACTTCCTTATGTGGGTATGTGATAGGGTGCAACTGTGGCTGCCATTGATTATCTCTTATTATCATAACCACTTTATCATTAACCCCACCACAAATGACCAGACTGTCCCAACCCACTTTATTAATAAAAGATTCATTGTTGAACCAGGGGTCAAACCATAAACTGGTTTGTTCTCCTAGTTTAAATTTTCTCTCCAAGAACAATTTACCAATATTCCTGCATTTTAAAATTTGTTTCCATGCATAAGACTGATTATTTTTTGGTAAAGCAGTCCAAAAGTTATCATTTTTGAGGTATTTGGACCTCATCCATCTAGCCCAAAGAGAGTTTGCATTCATAAATCTCTAGAATAATTTTAAATGGCATGTTAGAATGAGGTCATATTCCTAATACCAAATCCCCTCTCTTTTTTAGGTCTGCACACTTTTTCCCTGCTAATTTTATGATATTTACCCCTCCATAAAAAGTCAGCACATATACTTTCAATTTTTTTAATTGAGGCAGCTGGGATATGATATGTTTGTATCCAATATAAAATAATGGCATAAATCACAGTTTTTATAAGTTCCCATCTACCAACAATAGAAAGAAGTTTACAAGACCAAATTTCCAATTTTTCTTGATTTTTTTCTATAAGAACAGAGCAGTCAGAATCTCTAATCTGATTAATAGACAAAGGCAGACCCAAATATTTAATAGGGAGATGACCTTCTGCTATATTTAGAGATTCTAAAATCTCATTTTTGTATCTATCAGCTCCTCCGTCATTTCATCTGCAGATAATAATAAACAAAGTATAATGTAGAAATTGGTACATATGTTCATTTTGAGTCTGCTCCTCTTTCGTCTGTTATAAATAAATTTTTTTTTTCCACGGCCTCTCCCTTGCTGCCATTATAGGCGCTCCTAGGCTCGGCCGCCTTAACAGCCTCCTCATCGAATTGCATCTCGTCTTCCCCACCGATTCCACTCCTGCAACCAAAGCCGAGTTCCGTCTACCCCACCTCGGCCCCGCCTGTAAATCTACTCCTCAGCTGCGTATATCCCAGCTCCTTCCCACGTCGGTGCCGCTCCATCTTTGCGGTCTCCCACGTTCTCATGCTCGACCACACAAGCGTCGGCTTCCCTCCTCACAACGTAGTACTTCGCCTTTACTCGTCCACCTGAGCCTGGTCACAACCATCCTCCGCCGAGACAGCCCAACCCGAGCTCGACCGATCGGGCTTCCCCTCCTTGTCGATGCCTCTCGACCCATGTCCACTTCCCACCCCAGGCACGCATTGCCGCCATCACTCGAGTCATCCATGCACGTTGCCGCATCCCCTTACCTACGTGACAACCCCCTATTCTTCTTGGTGAGTGCGGCTTGCCTGTTATGTGCCGTGCCCCATTTGTCTGTGTGAGGTATATACATTTTTCAAATATATATAACTTGTTTTTTTATGAAAGCTCAACTATATATTAATATAATAAGGTATAATATGTATATTTTATATATGATAGTCTGTATATATGGTCAGGTTTGAATACAACTTTTTTATTGTTTTGTATAAAAGTTATACAAGTTTTCATATACGAAAGTTTATATACAGATTTCATATATTGGTAAGTTTGTCTAAAACTTTATATTGTAAATCTATAGTTTATATGGGATAGGCGGTTTATATCTTTTATTTTGTATACTTACATTTATTTTGGTATAGGTTATAGTTGTTTTATAGTAAATTAGTTATACAGAGATATTAGTTATACACATAGATTATAATATTATGTTTTGTTCACTATATGGGATATAATAGTTAAAGGTGGAACTGCAATTGTTACTTACTATTGGGTTGGGCGTAGTTAGTATATAAGTCCTAGCTTGCTTGTTTAGAATAGTATGGTTCCAGTTGTTTAGTATGTGTTTAGTTATATACAATTTTATTTTATATATTAGTTTGCAAATGTTGCTGTTACCTGTTATGTCTAACGTGGTATGTGTGGGTTTGTTAACATTTTATACCAAGTGAAAAACAAAAGTTTTGTTTTATATGCATTACATATGTTATACATTGTTGGAAGTCTGTGTATATAAATAGCTTCCTTTTACATTGTAAATTTTTTAATAAGGATATCTCATATATAGCACTATATACCTAGTATAGATATGCTTTAGTCTGGAGCCTACTGCTTTACATTTTTTTCATGGCTTAAAGTTGCTTTGCAATTTCATATTATATATATTTTTAAGTGGGACCTCCTATTGGTTTTATAAACACTTGTATTTATACTGAAAAAAATGAGTAGGCCAATATGAGAAGTTGTTTTCAAAATTTTGTGAAAGCTAATACATATTTGACCATATATATATATGTAAGTTTTTATGTCGACATGTTTCATATTTTATAGCATAACTGTAAATTTTGTGTGTGTTTATTTCAAATTTTATTTTGTGAATATATTCTAGTTTTATGTGTTTATTTAAACCAGTGATTTTAAAATATATACATATATATATATATATAGTTAAATTCAAAATGAGTTGAATTGAGAATATGATTTCATCAATAGTTATTTAAGTTATAAATATATAGGTGTAAGTTCACTTACCGCTTATCATCATCGATCCAGTTCTGATTTGATTTCGTAAATTCCTTATCTACCAGCTTTGTCTGTCATGCCGGTTTTCTTCATCGAATCGTGTCCATCTAGCGTCACTTTGAAATACATAGCTCATTTCCTGGTCATCTTATGTTTTCTCTAGCCTCGAAAGGTGAGCAATCACTCACGATTAATGTTCTTTTATTTATTAAATTTGATTTCAATTGAAACGACAATTGAAATGTTGTTGTTAGCTAATTACACTATTATATATGCTATTACCTGTATCAGTTTACCTGTGACAATTGACACCCTTATCTGTTATTTATGAAATGATAATCCTGCTTGATTGATAATTGATTGATTGTTGTTATATTGGATGTTAAATTGTAATGTATAAAGTGATAAATATTATGCAATTGAATTTGACGTAGAATAGTTAAAAATTTGAATCGACATATGTGTTGAATTTGGTTAGTTAAATTTGTTTAGTATGACCCCTTAAATGTTTAATCATTTGACACGTAGAAAATAGTGTTAACTACACCTTGAACCATCAATTGTATGTTGTTTAAACTGATGATGCATGAAATTTAAAATAGATGACAAGTGAAAACCCATAATGCAATAATCTTTAATCTACATGAAATGATAGTGTAGATTCTAGAAATAATTATATTAATTTGCACAAACAACAATGTGAATTAATACGATTATTTCGGGATTATTTGAATTGATTATTGGATTGATATTGATTGTTGTTATTGTTTGTTTGTTTACTTTGACACCATCCCAGTTATCACACTGCAAGTTCCCTTTGCTATGTTTTGATTTTGAATTGAATTGGAATCGGGTTGAAATGATAAATACCCAAATTGAACTTTGACCTAGGATAGAGAATTAAATAAAACCCGATTGGTCAATAATTTGATTTAAAAATAAGCGAAGATTTTATTTGAATAAATAATATGGTTTTGAAATGAAGTTGAAATTTGAATTTTAATGAAAGGAAAATGTTAATATTTAATAATCTGAAACAAAATTTTTACAATGTAATTTATGAAAGAACGTTGTTTAATTTGAGAAATGATTGAATTAAGTTTGAAATGATTTAATAATTAAGTTTGAAATTATAATTAAGTTTGAAATTATTAAACTTTGAAACTATTTAATAATTAAGTTTTGAACTATTTAATAATTAAATAAGATTGATTTATTTACTGATTAAATTGAATTGAATTCTTTATTAAGTAAAATTGAACTTCTTGAAAAGTGAAATTTAGTTCTTTATTAATTAAGCTTTGAAATTGTAACTAAGTAAATAAATAATTGAAATTGAATTTCTTTAACAAGAAATAAAATGTGACTTATTGAAATTAATGCAAGACTTGAAATTTAAAGAATTTGATTTGATGAATTTAATTTAATTCAAATTGTAAGTTTTGAAATAAGGAAGTTGAATTTAAATAATGGATTTAATGAATTGGAAATTTAATAGAATTGTTTTGAATGGAAAATTTACCTAATGAATATTGAATGAAATCGATCAAGGAAGTTAAATTGATTTGAATGTTAAATTAAATTAATTTAAATGATTTCGGAATGAAATGTATATATGAATTTGAATCAATATTTGAATTGTCTAAATAAAAGTTGAAATTGAATTGTAAGATCTTGAAATTATGAATGTGGAAGTTTTGAAACGTAAATTTTGGAAATTGGTTTAGAAAGACAAATGAAATGTTGATTTACAAATTCTAATTGAAATTGAATTTGATTTGGTTTTGAAATAAATAAACGACCAATCGGTGTAATAATCACGAAAGTTATTAAAGAGACCGGAATCGGTTATGGACATACTCTCTGTCTAAACCGAAACCACTTTAATAACTATAACGCGGAGTGATGATCCAGAATGAAGTGGTTGGAATGATGTACGTTGATGACTGAAGAAAGAGAACGATAATGGATAACCTTGACACTTGTGTCAAATTGGAAATGACTAAAACAGGAGCCGTGCCGGGCCAATGGAGGTCAGCTACCTCAAGCGAACACACTTCTTCGAACTACTCATTACTTGTTGTCGATTGGTGCACCCTTGATTTTGGGAGTGTTGTTTCGCGGTGTTGCGGTCGCTGCGGCGATGCGTTCTCACCAGTCCGGATCAGGCAAACGGTAGTGTCACTACCTTGGGTATTGCCTCATGTGCCTTGTCATACTTGTATTCCCTATTCGCGACCACTACGAATTTGTTTTGTGTTATACCTATGGAGTAATCCTGATAGCCCACTAGTTTACGGTGGAGTTTACAGTGCTGTATAAACTATAACGCTTATATAAAACGTGTTAAGGGGGATAATGGTAACGCCTTAACACTATTTTGATATCTTATATTACTGATAGGCATTATCTACTTATCGTACACTACTACCTAGTAGATAGTTTAACGGATCCTTAAAGGATGGTTATTCCAAACATCCTTTGAGTTACTTGTATTTCAATTGCTATTTCACTTGAGTTGGATTTATTAATATAAGAATGTTAATCCTGACTCGAGTGTCTTGTGTTTTTGCTTTACGCTCGGGTCAAACTGAGTGTACCAGTATTCGAGACTCGCCTTTGAAGTTGGAGCTTTGCTTGAAGATCCAGCCATCTATTCTGCTTTCAGTATTCGATGATTCCAGTGATGTATTCTGATTTGTATCTGATGTGTAACGACCCACTATTTTAGACCATTCAAATCGACAATAATCCACACATGTCTGACTTGAATAATTCAAAATAACAGATTGTAAATAAATTTGGAGCAAATGAAATCAAATACACAGAATCACAGACACAGAACATATCAGAATAACTCGCAGCGGAAATTAAAAAATACCATAGTAGTTCATGAAGCTACTATAACAAACTCTCAAAACAAAATACATAATATTTGTTTGAAACCATATACAATAGAAATCTCAAATAAATAGAAGTTTATGAATACCAGAACTGAAATAGAACAACTGAACTGAAAGGAACAGATAACTAGACAAGCAGAATCTCCAGCGATTCCTAGCTCCAGAAAGAAATCCAAAGCTAAGCTGTAAATACTCAGGCTGACCCGAGCGTAAAGTAAAATACAAAACACTCGAGTCAGGACAATATATACTTATATAATGTAAACCAACTCAAGTGAACTGTAGTAGAAATGCATAATAACTCAAAGGATGCTTGGGATCGCCCATCCTTTAAGGATCAGTTAAACTATAAATTAAATACATCCCGTGGTTAAAATTTCAAAATGGTATTTTATACTTCGAAATCAAATATCATTTCAAAATTCAATATCCTTCAAATATCCATTTCAAAATATCAAAATATCATATTTCAAAATAGTTTATATTTCGAAACAAATTACTTTATTTTAAATCATAAAAATGAAGTTATTATATTTAATAATTAAATTATTAAATTTCCAAAATTTTAATCTTTCAAAGTTCATTCGTTCACTTAAATTAATTAAAATAATGAAAATTCAACTTTCGCAGCATTTAAAAAATGCTACGGAAAGTCACATTTAAAACAGTTCAATTTAACAAAAGACAGCATTTAAAATGCTGTAATAGGGTTACATTAGTTTCAAATAAACTTAGTTAAATTCAACCATTATAACATTTACAAAAATGCTATAATAGCCTTTAATTAAATTTAGCCATTTTGTTCATTATTATCAACTACAGCCTTTACAAATGTTGTATTATCATTTACATTAGAATTAATAGCATTTCAGAAATGCAGTTAATTAACTTCAAATATTCAGTATAATTTCACAAACAATTATATTTTTATATAAATCATTTTTAACTTAAAAAAATCATATAATTTCACTTTTAAAACAATCATTCAAATACCCTTATATTCATGATTTTATAAAGTTAAACCTCCATTCAAAAATCAAAATTTAATAATAATTCACTTATTAAATTCCAATATTAAATTATAAATTCATTAAATTAAATTAACTTAACACTTAAGTTTAAATTTTCAAATATAACTTAATTCCATTTTTATTTACTTAACTTAAAATTCACTTTTAAGCCAAATTCACAAATTTCCAATTTTAGTTATATTTCAAAATTTCAACTTAGATATTCATTCATTTCACATTTTAACTTTATTCAAAATCATTAATATAATATAAAAATCATTTAAATTCACTTTAATCCAAATTATCATGAATTTATCACATTTCACATTTAATTTAAATTCCAATTATCACCAAATTAAAATTTCCCAAAATAACTTACATTTCAAATTTTCTAATTTTACCATTAATTTATTTCACTTATAAATTTTCAGAAAATCAATAATGCTTTACAAAAATCATTTTTATTTATTTTAAATCAAAATATCATAATATTTACATTTTTAAAATATTTTTAAAAAAATTTATAAAACATATTTTAACTACGGGTCTGTATTTCATTTCTAGTCTAGGTAAAGTGATACGAGTAATATATCATTTCAACCTGTAATTTACAAAGAAAACCCGGGTTTGATCATTTCAAACCCGCAATCCCAAGGAAATGAAAAAAATAATTGAAAATCATTCAGGCCTATCATTTCAGCCCATAATGATTTTCTCCTATTCTAAAGTCCGTTCGGGTATGTATCATTTCAACCCATAGTGATTTTAATCTAAAGGGAACTTGCAGTGTGATAAACTGATAAAAATAATAGAACAGCATAATATAACAGTAACATATAATATAATAGGTGTTTAAGCATGGGTGAACATCATAAAATCATAACATAGCAAGTGTAACATGATAATGCATTTTACAGATTCAAAAGGGGTCAATTCACTAGTTATATATGTACATATTGTCTGGTGAGAATAACTCACCTGTTAAGCTGGAGATTTGCCAACAAAGCTCACAACACAAAGATTACGAAGGCACGACAACTCTAATACAATTTGAGTGTGGAGAGAAAATCCAATGATATAGATCTTGTGTTACAACCCAAACAAAAATCAAAGCAAACCATAAATTTCAATACACTAGAAATGAAATAACTTTTAAATAAAAAGAGATACGAATGCCAAATCTTTTGCCTTGCTTTCTCTATTCTTTTGTCATGGCCTAGGGATGGTTTTGGCTCTGGTTTGAACAAGTTTGGCTCAGGTTTGGTCATGTGTATGCATGGCCTAGGTAGTAGAATATGAGGAGGAAGTTTATACAAAGGAATATGAAGAGTTTAAGGCAAAATAGGTGGGTTTTGTTCACAAAAATGGCTCGGCCATGGGCTTGTGTGGTCAGGTCAGAGGGGTATGGATCAGGTCAGTGGAAGGAAAGGTGTGTGGTGGTCTGGCCAAAGGTGGTGGAGGAGGCCTAAGGTGGTGGTGGTGGAAAATGGAGTGGTGAAGCAATAGTGGTAAACAATCATGTTTTTATGGCTTGTTTTGCAATTTTTTGTGGAGTTTTGGCATCATGGTGGCTCGGCCTTGGTCAAGACCAGAGGAGTAGCTGGTGGTGATGGCAGGGAAGAGATGTAGGGGGTGGTGGCCGTGGATATGGAGTGGAGGCCATTCAAAGAAGCAAAGAAAACAAGGCAAAATACATGAAAAATGAGAAGAAAAGTGTAAAAAGTAGCCATTACCCATAGATTTTTCTTGAATCCATGAATGAATGAGAAGGTAAAATATTTTTGGGTGAATGGAGGCTGAAAACTCACGGCTACAAACCAAAAATGCACAGCCAAGATAGTAATTGAGGAGTTATGGCAAATGAAAGGACAAAGGAGATGAAAGGACTTAAGGTAAATAAGCTTTTAAAACTCTTCATATTTCTTTTTCTTTATATTCAAATAAAACAAAAATAAAATCAGTAAATTGACTTTAAAACCGAAACAAAGTAATATAAAATAAAAATAATTAATTAATTTTAAAGAAAATGGAAAAAGAATATAAGAAATTGCTTAAAAATTGAAAACAGGGTCCAGAAATTACAAATAAATCACTATTGACTTTGGAAAATTAACAACTTCATTTTAAAAATATTTTAAAACAAAAATGTGAAGTAAAATAATTCATTTATATTTTCAAAATGAAATAAATAATTAAATTTAGAGAAATTAGAAAAAGAACTAAAGAAATTGCTTAAAAATTCAAAACAAGACTTAAAATTTACAAATAGAATATCACTAGTTTTAGAAAATTTCTATTTCACTTTAAAACAAATAAAAGGTCAAATAAATAAAATAAATGAGGAACAAAATAAAGTGGGAATGAGAATCAAATAAGATTTTAAGAAAAAAATAGAAAAATAAATAAAGAATTACTTTAATTAATTGAAACTGGAAATTAGAAATTGTAAGCAAAATACAACTGACACTGGAAAATGTCAATTATACTTTTAAAAAATGTTTTAAAACCAAAATATATGCACAACATGTTATTTTACCCATATAAATATAAATTAGAACATTACATGACCAAATAAAATATTATTTATACAATTTAAAATAAACAATTTGTTAAATACAGCAAATTACACACAATATTGAAAAAGGCATAACTTTCACATTATAAATCAGATTTCAACGAAACGAAAAGCATTATTCTTAAAATTTTATTTACTTTCATAATAAAAGATAAAATTCAAATTTTCAAACTTTCAAATTTCTAAATTAAAAGTCAAAGTTTGACCATATTGACCAAAATTCACTTTTCTGGAAAATATTCTTTTTAGTCATGTTTGGAATTCTAATTCACATCAAAATCAAAATTTATATTTAAAATAACAAAATTTATTCATTTTAATAAATAAAATAAAGTATTTAAATCAGGAAATTAATTAAAATAACCAAAATATACAATTAAAATAATCACAAAATACAGGGTTGTTACATGATGTATCGTATTACTCTTCCGTTGTATCTGTTCTAACTCCGATGTAACTTATACATTTATATAGTAGCTTCATGAACTACTATCTCTTTTATTTCCGCTGCATTTATTACTCTGTGTCTGTGATTATTTTATTTACTGTATATGTTCAGTTTTGCCAAAATTTAAATTAACAACGCGGTATTTTGAGCAATTCAATTCCGGCATGAGTGTCTACCTATACACTTATAATGGATGCGAATGGTCCAAAATACCGGGTCGTTACAAAAAAGCTTTACTTTTGCATTCATTAAGTTGAAGACCAGCATATTTATAAAGTTTGCCAAAAATGTTTTTAATAGCATCTGCATTAGTCTTATTAGCCTTGATAAAGACCATAAGTTCATCTGCATATATAAGATGATTAATACAAGGCTGAATTTTATTCATAGGAGTAACATTACCCTTAATAGCCTCTCTTTCCATTAAAATAGAAAAGTACTCCATGACCATAGTAAAAAGGTAAGGTGATAGTGGATCACCGTGCCTAATACCCCTATTACTTTTTATAAAACCTTCTGATTTACCCTGGATGAGAATAGAAAAGGTAGGAGAATTTATACATTCAAAGACAAAATTACAAAACTTACTTGGAAAGCACATACACTTCATTATATGATATATAAAGTGTCTGTTTACTTTGTCATAGGCCTTTTGCAGATCCACCTTTATACAAACATTATCAACATTTTTAGAATTAAAGTTTCTAACTAGTTCATGGGCTAGAAGAGAATTTTCATAAATGAGTCTGCCAGGAACAAATGCACTCTGATTTTCAGAAACAATAAATGGTAGAAATTTTTTAATCCTATTACTTAAAACAGTAGCTATGATTTTATAGATAAAATTGAAGCAAGAGATGGGTCTATAATCACCAATACAAGTGGGATTTTTAATTTTGGGGATTAAAGTAATAAAAGTATGATTTATACTTTTAAGGATTTTGCCTTTATCAAAAAATTCATTTACTACATTCAAAACTTGACCTTTAATGCTATCCCACTGATTTTTATGGAATTTTGCATTAAATCCATCATGACCAGGACTTTTGTTGTCACCGACATTGAACACTACATATTTAATTTCTTCAATAGAGACTGGAGAAAGTAATATATCAGAAGCATTGGCATTTAGAACATTTTTACATATAATACGAGGAAAGTTATTAGTAACAGATTCAGAAAAAAACAATTTTTTCATAATAGTCAACTGCCTCTCTAACCACTTTATCATATGCATTAGTTAGATTACCAGTTTTGTCTATGACATTACCTATATTATTTATATGCCTTCTACTACTCATTTTTGCATGAAAAAATTTAGTACAATCATCACCCATGTTAACCAATCAACCTTGGCTTTTTGTTTACCATTCAGAGTATTAGTATAGAGCTCTGTAGATATATTTTGTTGATTGGAAAAGAATTTTTTAGCACCAGTAATGTCCCCAGGATTTTTATCAACTATTTCTTGTAACAGTTACCCATCCTGTCTTAACAGTTCCAGTTTATTATTCCTCATAAAGTTATTTTTGTTTCAAGCTTTAAGTTTACTTTTGGTATTCTTCAAAAACATATTAAATTGAAACTGTTTTGTACCATTACAAGAAAAATTCAAACACTCTTCCATTAGGATTTTATAATTTTCATCTAAAACCCATCCATTCTTAAATCTGAATAGAGGTATTCTTTTATCAAAAGCTAAATCCTTGAAAAGAGTAATTAGTATTGGAGTACGATCACTAGTACTTTGCTCAAGAGTAGAACATGTAAATTTGGGGAAAACGTTAGAAAATTCTTTATTAATCAAAGCTCTATCTAATTTACAATGAATATTCCTTTCAATACCAGATTTCCAAGTATATTTATTACCACTAGTTTTTGGTTCTATTAACCCAGTCTCAATTAAAAATTTATTTAGCCTGTCTAATTTGCTTTGAGGTATTTTGTTACCCCCAAATTTTTCAGATGCATGTAAAAAAGTATTAAAATCCCCTAAAATAAGCCAAGGGAAATTATAGTTTAAATTCAAATCTTTTAATCTATTCCACATACTATTTCTTTCAATTTCCAAATTGCTGCCATAAATACTAGTAATTTGTAAAGAAAAACCACCAATATTTTCAAATTGACAATCTATAAACTGTTTATCCTTATTACTACTTAACATATTCCAAATATTGGAATCCCATAAAACAATAATTCTGCCTTTACAGCCACAATCATTGTTGTTTATAGCTTTCCAATTTCTAGGTAATTTAAAACAGAATTTTTCAAAATTGTCTTCATTCAATTTATTCTCAATCAGTGCTATAACAGAGGATTTATACACATTAAGTGTATGCAAAATATCAGATTTTTTAGAAGAGGAATTCATACCTCTTACATTCCATGCCAATATAGACATAATCAAGAAATAAAAGAAAGGGTTTAAATAGTACCTGATACCGAAGTACTCTTACCTCTTCTTTTGTTCTCAACACTTTTTGCTTTTAACCTGGTTGACATTTCATCCCAGTCTGGATTTATAGATATATATTTTTGTTTAAAAGCTTTCTTCTCTTTATTACCCTTGCTCTTACCAATAGCCTTTGTTTTTGGTATATGCAGTTCAAAAATATCAAACTGATCAACAACATCCACCATTTCCATTTCTGTTCCAATATTATTGGCACCTTCTGGAATTTTAACAAGAGAAATATCAAATGGATCGGCAGCGCGAGGCATGGCTGAGTCAGACTCCTCAGCCAGTGCAGCCTGCTCAGGTGGAGGGGCTGTTTCAGCAGGCTTTTCTATATCCAGAATTGCAGAATGTAGATGATCTTCATTATCATTATCATTATTGTTATTTGAACCATAATTATATGTAATTAAACAAGGATCTGTAACTGGTGGGGTTACAGATTCTAAGACCATTGTATTCTTTTCACCAACCACTTTATTGCTCTGCAATTTTCCCTTTGAGATGATTTCACTACTAATATGATGAACTTCCTTAGCCATGACCTGATCATCTTGATCAGAGAGCACACTGTTATTCCTTCTTTGATCGGAAATGATACCTATTTGGTTGATTCAATCATTATCTTTAGATGATGCAGTCCGTTTCTGTACTATTGAATAATTTCTTGGATCAGAATTTGAGATTTCTTTATCTTGAGTTCCTTGAATATTGCTCTTGGGGACCCATGCCTGTTTTGGGTTACACTGATCTCTAGTGTGACCAAAACATTTACATACATTACATTTTGGCAGGACCCATTCATATTCAACTTTTTGAATAATTTTCTCTCCATTATACAAAGAAAGATAGATTTCATTGAGAAGTTCATCATTTACAGACACTTCTACGAGAAGGCGAGCGTAATTCAATCTCGTCTTCAAAGTTGTGGCTGCATCCATTTTAATAGGTTTTCCTATAATACTTGCCATGACACTGAAGGCCTCCCTGTCCCATAACTTCAGATTAACACAGGGTAATCTTACCAAAATCGGCATAGATGTTAACATGTCTCTCTCCATTTTCAGAGAATCAGACCACTTTCTCACTATGATGAGTTTGCCATTGTAGAAATAAGGTCCATTTTTTAAAACTGAAGAACAATCTTGAGATTCTTTAAATTTTACTAGAAAGAATCCGTTCTCTCTAGTAAAGATTTCAAATTCACCAATCGGATTCCAAACTCTTTGTATATATGATTTAAAAAACAAGTAGTATGGTTTGGTACCCACTACATAAACAAAAACAGAATTATTCCATGATTCAGTTGCCCTTTTACATACCTCTTCCTTTACCAGACCATACTTCTTGTTGTTAATCTTGATTGGTGCAATATGCTCTAGATTGCAATCTTCATCACTGGGTTCTTGAGGCTGATCAGCAACAATATCAGCCCAAGATTCCGGCCTTGCTCTCTGTTCAGTGAGATGACTATCGGTTTTCTCTGTGTTGACAACATTTCGCCTTTCTTTGCAATCTGGGTGGTTATATTCTGACCATCTCTACCTTTCCGGTTGTCATTTTGGAGAACTGGTAGCAACTCCTGTGCTTTCTTGGCCTCTTTCCTCCTTTGTTGTTTGGATTGGACCAATTTAAATCCATCATCATCTATGTTGATAACTCCTGATGGCTTGCTGGTGTGAGAAGCCTCAGGTGGTCTAATTAGGGAGGAAGAATTAGAGAGAATTGAGGAATTTTGGTGAGGGAATTGATTTTCCCCCATGGTTGAGAGGAAACCCTAGATTTTACAAATTCTTAATTTCAAGAAACCACCCTCTATCTTACAACAAGAAAAGGTATTTGCTTACTATTTTCAACGTTATTGTAGCATAAGGATCTCATGTATTTAGCATTCATCCCAAGTCCTTATTTTTCTCTGAACCCTAACAACCAACGAATTTCAACCTAAAATCATAAATAAAAACAACACTTTTAAACGAGGGAAAAAAGTAACCTTAAAAAAAGTGTGCTGCTATTGGTACACCGATTTCCTCTTCTGGCCACCATTATAGTTTTAATAGAAATGAATTTTTTGTATGTGCTTCTGGCCACCAATATCATATTCCTTCACTCAGTTATAAACAACTGCTCGTATCAGCACTTCTTCGATGGTTTAACGCCGTACGGCCGTTGGCAACCGAAACTTATTCATGACAAATGGTCGAAGGTGGCCGAACAGTATTTCGGCCCTTTACAGCCGATCGGGGTGCCGTTTGATTTGGTGAGAAAAATACGCGGTGTTAGGAAGAGGAGTGCACGTTATTTTGGGGTGACCTTCAGTGTAGGTGGCCAGAAGAGGAAATCGGGGTGTCAATAGCAATACATTAAAAAAAATGTAAAATACACATTTTGGAGAGTTTATCTAATGTTCTGAAAACTAGATAATGCATGTGTACTGCATTTCCTCTTGGTCTAAGATATAAACTGAGTCTGAGACATATTTAGAACTACTTCTCATACCATGCTCACCCACCTCCCCCATTACCATACCCCACCAGCATAAATGTTGTCTGTAAGCAAGTCATTTTTTTACCAAACTCTAAAGAGCCATCATCAAATATACACTCACTGGTGTAGAGTCAGGCTTGAGTCTCAATGAATGACTATGTTCCTATATAAAGCTTGTCTCTCATACGAAGATAATCAATACAAAACCTCGGGAAGTAAAGAACCAGCAGTGTGGATGGTTGAGGAATAAGCATCACCCAACTACTGCCGATATAGGAGGACTCCCACTTGAGGTGGGGCACCCTGCATTATAGCCTGCAAGTATCTCTAGAACCATGTTAGAATCTGGATATCCAGAACCTTGTCATTGCCTCTAACGCCCGTTGTTTTGGTGGCACGACCCATAATAGTTATTTGTAGATGAGAATTATTAGCAACTTTCTCAAAAGGTAGTCAAGAGTATTAGAACCAAAAGTGTGAGTGCCTAAATGATATATGCATAGGTATAAAAAAATACAAGCACGCTCTCTCAATTTCATTCCAATTTATGGTGGTTGAGAAACCTAAGCTCTAATATCAAATGTAGCGACCTGTCATTCGTAATACCTGTAATCCATGCATACAAGCACTCAAATTTCATAACTATCATGGATGATGGTTTTTTAAGGGTGGAATTTGAAAGAACAAGACAAAGTATATTGATCACATCTACACATATACTAATCTCGCAATGAACAGAATAAAATATAATAACAACATAAACATGTAATAGACTAAGTGCATATCATATAAAAGAGACAAGGTTTAGTATCATAATATATCGTGCAAATGGTATATTAAATATCATATACAACATGTCTCAAGATACACAATAGTCTGCGTATAAATCCCAAAAACACCGAATAGATATAATCATAGTTATAATAGTTATGCCTCTATAACTCGCCTCTAGCTAGTAGAATCCCCATCTCTAAGTCAACTTACTGAAAAAATAGATAACAAAATAGATAACAAAGGGAGGGTCAAACATAAAGTTCGGTAAAAAAGAAATATCACTAATCTATATGATTACCAATATGCTAATTTATCATGTACAATACTGGATGGTATTATACGAGGTAATAAAACCATATCTCAACCTGCATCTTCACATGCATTCAATAACTTAGCATGTTTCTACTATAATGCTACTAAATACGTGATCGGTCTATATATTAGTAATCACCATGGCATCCAAATGTGACTCAATTGCCACGCACATTGGGCTAGTAGGACTCGAGTCTTCCGATAAGGCCAAGACCAGCTAAGTATGGTCATCAATGTAACACCACTACTACGAAACTTTACTGCATCGTCCACCACCTATAATCATGTCGAACCCGAATCTATACACACATGTCTAACTATTGTCGTTTGTTTAATAAGTGGACATATAACAAGCAACTTGAGGCCAACAGCCTTTGCTATAAAGTAGCCCATGGTTTATGTCTTTACTATTGAGATAGAATGTCTTCTATCCTCGAATTGATGCTGCCTTACACGAGTGATCGAGATATTCACAACTTGTTCTACCAATGGTCTATAAATATAAAATCCCAAGGTCATAGACAAGGTATACGGAATTACTCTGTATTCTCAACATCTTATGAAATTGTATCTTGCAACCCCCTAATCGTCTTATCTCGAAACCACCGACCAAATGTATGAAATCATCATACAAACTGCATTGACATAATATCTACAACGCCTAGCATCTATCTAACATTTTCTAAGATATGGCATATACCATTCCCTAACTTGTCATATTGCTCTATAGTTACTCCGAACCTTACGTGCATCACACGGTTCTCTAAAACGAACCCGAACACGTGAAATCTCAAATTTCAAGACATGGACCAATTCCTCAAACACACAACAGTTCATATGTAACATCCCCTATTTGGAGGCCCGAAGCTAAGCGCTACAGATGCTGCAGTCATCCGTAGTATTAACTTCCGTTGACCAAATACGGTAATGTTAATGGTATCCATAATATCAGAAGCACATGAATATGAAAAAAAATCACAGATTTCAAAAACAACTTTTCTGATTACATTTCACAAACATGTTTCATATTCCATTACATAATCCCAATCGTTTCCCAAGTTCAGATCAAATGTAATTATTACAAAATACGCCAAGAGTGACATTTGAAGATGCCCCCTTGGATGACCCGAGTACTAAATAGTCATAACCGACTTAATACAACATAGCGGAACAAAACAACTCTTAAATAGCTAACTTCAGCCTTCTGCTCGTCTTCTGAAGCTTTATTCATCCACCTACCAAAACCATGTAAATCCTCAACCTCAACCCTCAACCCTCAACCTTCTCAAATCAATTTCGAGCACCCGAGAGTTTAAGGGGAAAAACATAAACTTCGAGTCAAATAAAAAGCCTGGTGTGAATAATACTATACATCTCGGGTATATGATATTAAGTGAGACCACGCCGCTTGGCGGAATGGGTTTTCCCTCACTAATATCCTTTTAAAACATATCTTTTGCAAATCTTAATCATGCAACCAAAACTGGTTAAAACAATAATATCAATATCATGAAAGCATATAAATCAGGTAACAAATGGACTATCTGTCCGAACAATATAGTTTTGTTTGGCTAACTATTAACCTTTGGTTGACTTGGGCCTACCAGACAAAATAAACAAATAATCTAACTTCTCTTAGATACTTCTCTTCTGGACGGTCTGTCCCTAACTTACTTCTCCAGGGTCAACCGATCCTAATGTTTTTGCGGGCTCACCAATAACCTATCCTCTCTCTGTATATTCCTTTCTGTGTGTAACATCATTTTAGTCTTACATGTGACAAAGCCCTACACACTGGAATTTTGGACAAAATTAGTTAGGGGCTAATAGCTAATGTATAGGGCGCGACGCTATACCAGTCCCATCTGGTATTCAAATATCCGAGTCATTTTACTTAGGGTTAACTACCCATAAATTTTCCTTGAAATCCATTTCTTACAAATTGATTTAAACCTTTAAATCATTCTTTAAAAAAGGAAAATATACTCTATGCTTTACTCAAATCACTTTGCCATGTTATATATGCTTCTCCCAAAAATAATGTTGATGAAATCATTAAACCTTTGTTTAAACCTTTAAACAATATCATTTAAAACCATAGAAAGTACCAATTTCGAACCATTGAAAGTACCCCTTTCGATCAAGTAAATCCTTAGGCCGAAAGGCCAAAACATACCATTGGAAACCAATCACATAGTCCTTTCGAAAACATTAAAACCATCTCTTTCGAAAGCTTTACAAACCTTAAACATCCTTTTTTTCAAACACTTTAAATATGCCTTTCAAAACCTTTGGAAAACCTTCCATTTAAAACCTTTTTAAATCATTAGGGAACCACCCCTTCGAAACCTTTCTTTTAAAATCTTTCGAAAGCACTTGGGTTCAAGTAAAACATGTGGAACAACCTTTCGAAACCATTCAAAACTATGTTATTCGAAACCTTTGGGTTTATCTTTAAAAATCTCAAAAGGGTCATAAAGAACAGGGTCGAAAGCAACACTTTCGAAAGTTATTTCCTAAGTAAAAGAAGTGATAGTGCCGAAACCATTCCCTTCGAAAGCAATGGAGAAACGACTTGGATTTTAAAACAAAGGAACCTTTCGAACACACTGCATCGAAAGGAAAAAGGCGGCAGCAAGGGGGGTTTCGACCTAGTCGAAAGCCATTACTTAAAACAAAAAGGTGCAACCATTCCTTTAAAACAATTTAACCCAGACAAAAACTAACCAAGTCGAAAGCTAATTAAATCGAAAGCAAAGCAGACGCATTCACTTTTAAAAACGAAGACATGCTTCGATCCCTTCGAAACCTCATGCTTGGACTTCATACCTTCCGCCTTAGTCCAATTCGTTGCGTACCAAGTTGATACCAGGCGCATTGGTCTCGATTGAGAAGGAGGCAAAAGTAAGGCGTCGGAAGGAGGGTGCCGAAAGTGGTGAAACATGTAAAAAGCATGTTTAAACTGATTTTTAGCTTTTTTAAGTAATTTTTTCAACTAACCTGCCTTGTTTGTTAAAATATTATTGGTTTCTAATTTCTTTTCTAAAAGTGCTGCCAATATTTCAGAAATAAACAATTTAATTTATTTACAAAATACCCCTTCTCCTTTTATAAATATATAAAACATTTATGTCTCATACCTTAAATAATTTTATATATTCATTAAAACACTTAGGAAAATTCTACAAAAATTTCTAAAAATCATTTTTAATATGTTTTCTAACATATATGAATTTCAGACCCAAAACATATATAATTTAGCCATAAATTATTTTAAACCCAAATATCCATTTTCCTCACTAGAAAGTTAATATAAAATCCACATTAATTCAGAAAATTATAAAAATTGGAACCCATCTCTAAAATATCATTTCTGATCTAAATCTAAAATCGCAAGGCATTTGGATGTCATTTAGTAGGGTTTTCATATTAAAACATATCATAAAATATGTATGAATTATCATAAATCATCAACAAGCATATATCTCCATTTCTACAATAAAAACATGACAAATAACTTTGCAAATAATTCAGATTTCATCATAAAACCGAAAACAAGAAAATATGTGATGTAGTCATTATTCACCTTAGCTTTATGATTAAGGTATTGAGATTTGATCTTTGATTTTGTTGCTTAAGCTTTCTTCTTGATCCTAGTTTTATCTTCTCTTTTTCTCCCTTAATGGTGGTCGTCCTCAAGTTTATATTTTGTTTTGTGAATATGAAATGAATGTATAGAATATGGCTTAAGGGGTTTAGGGTATAGGAATAATACTAATTCCTATATTGCCCTTGTCTATTTCCTAACATTGTGTTTCATTTCAATTTACTTAGTTCATTTGGATACATGGCACGACTACCACTTAATTACAAAAATATCAATCCCCTAATCATTACATTATTTTATATAGTTTAACCAATTAAATATCCTAAATAATGTTACTCAGAATTAGGGTCGTTACAGACTCCCCTCCTTAAAGAATTTCGTCCTCAAAATTATGATAAGGTACTCAATAAATCAATCAAAGAGGTAAAACATACCATCAAACACATCAGGATAAGCGTCTCTAATCCTGCTCTCAATCTCCCAAGTACAGTCTCTCTCATCGTCGCTCCACTGGACTTTAACTAATCTGACTGTCTTGTTCCTTAGCTCTTCTTGTCTCTCGCGATGACACAAACTGGCTTTCTAACTATAGTCAAATTCGGCTCAACTACTTAGTCCTCTAACACAGTCGGTGTTATAGTAGTATCTGGATCTCTAAGACACTTCCTTATATGAGAAACATGAAAAACTTCGTGGACTCCTGCCAAACTATTCAGTAACTCTACTCTATATGCGAATTTCCCAATCCTCTCTACAATAGGAAATGGTCCTACAAATCTCGGTGCCAATTTTCTTGATTTTCCAAATCGAATCACACTCTTCATCGGTGACACCTTAATAAAAACATGATCTCTAACAGAGAACTCTAAGTCTTTCTGTCTTCTAACAGCATAACTCTTCTGCCTAGACTGAGCTTCCTTCATCCTATTTCGAATTAACTCAATCTTCTCTGCAGCTTCTCTAACTAAATCCGGACCAAGAACCAACCTATCCCCGATCTCTAACCAACAAACTGGAGATTTGCATGGCCTTCCATACAAAGCTTCAAACGGTGCCATCCCTATACTAGCCTGATAACTGTTGTTATATGAAAACTCGACTAAGTGTAGATGGTCTTCCCATGATACTCCAAAATCTAACACACAAGCTCGTAACAAATCTTCCAAGACTTTGTTAACTCTTTCCGTTTTCCCACCGGTCTGTGGATGGTGATTGGTACTCATCTTAAGCTTGGTTCCTAAAATCTCCTATAGACTCTTCCAGAACTCCCTAGTGAACAAAGAATCTCTATCACTTACTATACTACTAGGAATTCCATGCAGCCTAACTACATTCTTCATAAATAACTTAGCCAAAACAGGTTCCGTCCTAGTTGACTTAACTGGAATGAAATAGGCACTCTTGGTTAACCTGTCCACTACAACCCATATACTTTCATTTCCTCTATTAGATCTCGGCAACCCATCTATAAAATCCATAGAAATAGAATCCCACTTCTATACTGGAATATCTAATGGCTGAAGTAACCCACTTGGCTTCTGATGTTCGGCCTTTACCTATTGGCAGTTCAAACACTGCTTCACCCATAAGCCTACATCCTTCTTCATACCTTCTCAGAAGAAACTCCTCTTTATATCCTGATACATCTTAGTTCCACCCAGATGAATGGTGAACTTCGAACGATGGCATTCCTCCAAAACTTCCTTCCTAATGTCTCCCACATTCAGAACACACAATCTTCCTTTCTTTCTCAACCACCCATTTTGGTCAAGACTGAAATCCTTCAAGTCATCGCTCTCTGTTCCATCCCTTAACTTCTTGATCCGTTCAACCAATACTGGATCCTCCATCTGTAAGGAATGCGGAATATGGATCTTAAGGCTAGGAATAACACTAGAGGGGGGTGAATAGTGTTTATAAGAAATTACTAAATCTTTTTGAGTTTATGTTAATTTGAACACAAATGTATGTAATCTTCAGACACAGATATAATCACAGAAACAAACACAGATGCAGAAATAAAGTAAATGCAGTAAAGGAAAGAACACACCGGATTTTATACTGGTTCGGTGTTACCCTACATCCAGTCCCACACAACTAAGTACGGATTTCCTTTCAAAAAGCAATTCAACAATTACAACCCTCGGTTTCAAGGCTACGAGGTACACCTTTTCTCGCTTGATTGATTTCCAAGGCTACAATCACACCTTTTCTCGCTAGATAGATTACAAAGAAGCCTATAACTCTGAATAGCACTTGGATCTTGTTGAGATAGTGATAGAGAATCAAACCAGAGATAATCTAGTTAGATTCAATGTTGATTTCGGCAGAGTGATGATAGAATTTTGAATAAGAAAATGTGGAAGAAGAAGAGAAGTGAAAAACCAGAAAATCTGATTTAAAATTCATTGAAACTAACCCCTATTTATAGAAGAACAACAGTCATGTCCATTCGTGAAAGGTTATGGCGAATAGACACTTCTTTTGAAATTCAAATTTTGAAACTGACTAACACTATGTCGACATGGGGTACTAGGGCATGTCGACATCCCAAAGGAAAATTTGATGTTTTGATTTTCTTTGAAAATAACCTTTATCTTATATTAAAACTATTTTAAACTTTATAAATATACTTGACTATTGATAAAATACATAAATAAATATAGAAAACAATATATATATAATTTTATATTTAAATCTAAGTATAAATATATTATAACTAAAAGATAGTTTAAAACAAACGAAGTTTAAAAACAAGAATATTTAAGACTAAAACATCCTTTTGAAAATCATTTGAAAAGATAATTTTTAAGGCTAAAACATTTTGAAAAGCAATTTCGAAAATCATTCCGAAGTTGTTTTGAAAAACATTTTGAAGTAGTTTTGCAAGCTTCTTCCTGCAGAATATCTCATCATGTCAGGACTCGAGAACTTGTACAAAACCAGGATGTTCATGGGTTTGTAAGCCACTTGTCGTAGGTTTGTAAGCTACTTGTCGTGGGTTTGTAAGCCACTAAAAAGGTAGAAATGGGTTCCATCCCAAAAGAAAAATGGAGTGAAGATTTCAGTGCTATTATGAAGTTTTAACATAATTCTAGACTCAATACTTATCTTGAAATCTTGAACTCTTGATAATCTTGATACTCATGAGTCTTCAATCTTGATATCTTGAATCTCTATACTGTACAGTCTTCATTCTTGGTACCTGCATGGTTAAATCCTGCATATACATATATATCTAAACTATAATGTTAGTATTTATATTTTATAATCTTATTCTAAGGTTGTTGTCATCAAAACCATCAACTCATGGACTAACACCATCTTTTTAGAAGCAATCTTTTCAATTATAACTGATCGAACTTATAAACATGACAACATAGCAGTTTCCTTACTAGATCTAGCTTCAGATCTACATTGTACTCTACATGTCGTCAATGCTTCCAAATCTTTCCACTCAGCTATCATTACCAACACTGAATTCTAATGTTTTCTGCTAAGCGCATCCACAAACTTATTGTCTTTCCCTGGTGTGTACTCAATTCCAAAGTCATAAGCAGCAATAAACACAAACCATCTCTGCTGTTTCATATTCAGCTCCTTTTGAGAGAATATATACTTCAACGACGTATGATCCGTATATAGCTCAAACCTCTCTCCCAAAAGGTAACGTCTCCACACCTTTAGTGCAAATATCACTGCAGCTAATTCCAAATCATGCGTTGGATACCTAACCTCATGCGGTCTAAGATGTCGAGAAGCATAGGCAATTACTTTACCTCTTTACATTAACACAGCTCCTAACCCAGTTCCACATGCATCAGTATATACTACCAAATCCCGATTCTCTTCCGAAACAACCAACACAGCGCATTAGTCAATAAGTGTTTCAGCTTCTGGAATACCTCCTCACACTTATCGGTCCAAACAAACTTCACATCCTTGCGTGTAAGCTTGGTCATCGGTGCTGCTATCCACGAAAAATCCTTAGTGAACCTCCTATAATATCCAGCCAATCCAAGAAAATTCTTTATCTCAGTCACTGTCTCGGGTCTCTTCCAATTATTCACCGCTTCAATCTTAGTCGGATCTATAGACAACCCTTTTTCCGAGTCTACATGACCAAGAAACTTCACTTCCTTCTTCCAGAAATGACACTTCGAAAACTTCGTCTTCAGCTGATGCTGCCTCGGCATCTCAAGCACCACTCTAAGATGAAATTCATGCTCTCTTTCATCCTTAGAGTATATCGAAATATCATCTATAAAAACCAACACAAACCCATCCAAGTGCTCTTGGAAAATTCGGTTCATTAAATCCACAAAGAATGCTGGCGCATTAGTTAGTCCAAACGGCATCACTAACCATTCGTACGATCCATATCTAGTTCTAAATGCCATTAAAGGGACATTATCCTCTTCTACTCTAAGCTGATGGAAACCTGTCGCCAAATCCAACTGGGAAAATACCTTGGCTCCACTCAACTGATTGAACAAATCGTCGATTCTAGGCAACAGATATGGTTCTTTATCGTCTTCTCATTCAACTTCTGATACTCGATACATAACCTCAACGATCCGCCCAGCTTCTTGGCAAACACTACGGTTGCTCCCCAAGACGAACTACTAGGTCTAATAAAATTCTTGCCTTCCAAATCTACCAACTGCACCGTCAACTCCCTCATCTCGGTAGACGTCATCCTGCTTGGCGGTCTACTCACTGGTTCTGCTCCAGGTACTAAATCTATCCGAAACTCAATGGCCAATTTCGGTGGCAATCCTACTTCAGGTTCAAAAATATCCATGAATTCTCTAACCACAAAAACTCGATTTAACTCATCTTCTGCATCCACAACACCCAACAAAGCTTTCGCCTCGCAGCTAGGGTTTTCTATGGTATATACAATCCGATCACTACAGTCATGGTGTCTAAGCAATATTTTCCTATCATAGCAAAATATCTTAGTATCATACTTACTTAACCAATCCATACCTACAATAATTCTGAACGCTGCGAAGTCAAACACATGCAAACTGCAAACAAAGGTATGACCTAAAATCAAACTCTAGGTGGTCACACTTCATCCCAAGTGTCGCATACCCTCCTATCGGATTTGCAACCCTTAAGGAAGTAACTAAATATGAAGGTTCTAGGTTAAGCTTATCTACCAAACAACGAGATATAAAAGAATGCGATGCACCAGTATCAAATAGAACGCTAACTGACATACCATGAATCTAAAGCGTACCTCCCAACATAGCTTTTATTTTTTCCTCTACTGTTGGCCTCGAGGTAGCTGGCTCCAATGCAAACACCTTTCCTTTCCCATCCTTAGCAGGCTCTCTGCACTGGTTCTTATAATGTCCAATTTGATCGCAGTTGAAGCATTTGATATTCTTCTTCCCGATCATCTTCTTTCCATCTCCTGAGCGACATTCATTAGCAAAATGCCCTTTCTTATCACACTTAAAGTAGACAACTTCTTACTTTCCCTTCTTAGCGGTTCCAACCTTCTGAGCTCCTTTCTTATGGAAGAACTTTCTTTTCTGACTCTGCTCTACCTGGACTTCCTTTACCTTGTTTCTCTCCAGAAAAGTAAGCATCTCTTGGTTCCTCCAAGCCATCTCTACTACAGCATCATATGGACCCCTGATATGCGGTAACATTGCCCTAGCAAGCTCAGGCTTCAACGCCCTGATAAACTTCTCATTTCTCTTAATATTAGTATCAACCGTAGCATAGCCATATCTTGCTAGCTCCTCAAACCTCCTCGCATACTCAAGTACAGTCATGTCTCCCTACTCCAATTCAGCAAACTTCCTTAGCAGAGAAGACTTAACAATCTCTTACATAAACCTTTCCTCAAATCTCCTTTTGAACTTAGCCCATGTCATCGTCTCCTCATTAACTCCTATCGTCACACTATTTCACCGGTATAAAGCTGCTCCTTGAAGCTGTCTCAAAGCAAGCCTTCTCTTATGCTCATCATTAAGCCCCAAATCTACAAAGATTCTCTTATAGTGCAGTAACCAGTTCTCTACTTCAATGGCGTCTTCAGTTTCAATAAATGGCTTTTCTCTCTTATGCTCATCATCCTGAACTCCTCCTCCAACTACTCCAGCAGCAACACCCGCCTGCATCATGTTGACAAAGAACTGATACATAGCTCCCATGTCAACTTGCGGGACTCCAGCGCCCACATTTCCAGCTTGTTCCTGACCTGGGTTTCTCCTGGTATTTGGTTTGACATTTCCATTTGTTGTGGTGCTTCCCCCTCCAAGGTTAACTCTTCCACTTCTAGCATCCATATCTGTATTCAAGCCTCGTGAGATACAGAAGAATAGCCTAAGAGAGATAGGAAACTACAGATATAGCGTATACTTATATATAGCAAATATAAGTACGTTACTATAGCATTATCCCATACCCCAATCTTATCTCTAATTCCTTACGATTATGTTTTCAAAAATCATTTTATCTTAATTTTTTTCATAAACCTATGCTTTGATACCAAGTTATAACATCCCTTATCTGGAGGCCCGAAACTAAGCTCTACAGATACTGCAGTCATCCATAGAATTAACTTCCGGTGACCAAATACGGTAATGTTAATGGTATCCATAATATTAGAAGCACATGAATATGAAACATAATCACAGATTTCAAAAACAACTTTTCTGATTACATTTCACAAAACATGTTCCATATTCCATTACATAATCCCAATCGTTTCCTAGGTTCAGATCAAATATAATTATTACAAAATACGCCAAGAGCGACATATGAAGATGCCCCCTTGGATGACCAGAGTACTAAATAGTCATAACTGACTTAATACAACACAACGGAATAAAACAAACAAAACAACTCCTAAATAGCTAACTTCAGCCTCCTGTTGGTCTTCTGAAGCTTTATTCGTCCACCTACTAAAAACCTGTAAAACCTCAACCTTCAGCCTACTAAAATCAATTTTGAGCACCCGAGAGTTTAAGGGGAAAAACAAAAACTTCGAGTCATACATAAAGCCTGATGTGAATAATACTATACATCTCGATTATATGATATTAAGTGAGACAACGCCGCTTGGAGGAATGGGTTTCCCCTCACTAATATCCTTTCAAAACATATCTTTTGCTAATTTTAATCCTACAACCAAAACTGGTTAAAACAATAATATCAATATCATGAAAGCATATAAATCAGATAACAAATGGACTATATATCCGAACAATATAGTTTTGTTTGGCTAACTATTAACCTTTGGTTGACTCGGGCCTCCAAACAAAATAAACAAATAATCTAAGTTCTGTTAGATACTCCTCTTCTGGACAGTCTGTCCTTAACTTACTTCTCCATGGTCAACTGATCCTAATGGTTTTACGGGCACACCAATAACCTATCCTCTCTTTGTATATTCCTTTCTGTGTGTTCATTTTAGTCTTACCTATGACAACTGGAATTTTGGACTAAATTAGCTAGGGGCTAATAGTTAATGTATACGACCCTATACCAGTCCCATCTGGGAATATAATATCTGAGTCATTTTACTTAGGGTTAACTACCCATAAATTTTCCTTGGGAACCGTTTCTTACAAATTGATTTAAAACTTTAAATCATTCTTTAAACAAGGAAAATATACTCTATGCTTTACTCAAATCACTTTTCCATGTTATATATGCTTCTCCCAAAAATAATGTTGATGAAACCATTAAACCTTTGTTTAAACCTTTAAACAATATCATTTAAAATCACAGAAAGTACCCCTTTCGAACCCTTGAAAGTACCTCTTTCGATCAAGTAAAACCTTAGGCCGAAAGGCCAAAACATACCTTTTGAAACCAATCACATATTCCTTTCGAAAACATTAAATCCATCTCTTTCGAAAGCTTTACAAACCTTAAAAATCCTTTTTTCAAACACTTTAAATATGCCTTTCAAAACCTTTGATAACTTCCATTTAAAACCTTTCGAAATCATTGGGGAACCACCCCTTCGAAACCTTTCTTTTATAACCTTTCGAAAGCATCAAATCCATCAAACCTTTCGAAAGCATTTGGGTTCAAGTAAAACATGTGGAACAACCTTTCAAAACCATTCAAAACTATGTTATTCGAAACCTTTGGGTTTATCTTTAAAAATCTCAAAAGGGTCATAAAAGAACAGGGTCGAAAGCAACACTTTCGAAAGCTATTTCCTAAGTAAAAGAAGTGATGGTGTCGAAACCATTCCCTTCGAAAGTAGTGGAGAAGCGGCTTGGATTTAAAACAAAGGGACTACGAACGCACTACATCGAAAGGAAAAAGGTGGCAGTAAGGGGAGTTTCGACTAGTCGAAAACCATTACTTAAAACAAAAAGGCGCAAAAAAACAATTTAACCCAGACAAAAACTAACCAAGTCGAAAGCTAATTAAGTCGAAAGCAAAGCAGCGCATTCTCTTTTAGAAATGAAGACACGCTTCGACCCCTTCGGAACCCCATGCTTCGACTTCATACCTTCCGCCTTAGTCCAATTCGTTGCGTACCAACTTGATACCAGGCGCATTGGTCTCGACTGAGGAGGCGGAAGTAAGGCGTCGGAAGGAGGGTGCCAAAAGTGGTGAAACATGTAAAAAGCATGTTTAAACTGATTTTTAGCTTGTTAAAGTAATCTTTTCAACTAATCTGCCTTGTTTGTCAAAATATTATTGATTGCTAATTACTTTTCTAAAAGTGTTGCTAATATTTTAGAAATAAATAACTTAATTTATTTACAAAATACCCCTTCTCCTTTTATAAATATATAAAACATTTAAGTCCCATACCTTAAATAATTTTATATATTCATTAAAACACTTAGGAAAATTCTACAAAAATTCCTATAAATCATTTTTAATATGTTTTCTAACATATATAAATTTCAAATCCAAACATATATAATTTAGCCGTAAATTATTTTAAACCCGAATATCCATTTTCCTCACTAGAAAATTACTATAAAATCCACATTAATTCAGAAAATTATAAAAATTGAAACCCATCTCTAAAATATCATTTTTGATCTAAATATAAAATTGCAAGGCATTTGGATGTCATTTAATAGGGTTTTCACATTAAAACATATCATAAATCTATATGAATTATCATAAATCATCAACAAGCATATATCTCCATTTCTATAATAAAAAACATGGAAAATAACTTTGCAAAATAATTCGGATTTCATCATAAAATCGAAAACAAGAAAAATATGAGATTTAGTCATTATTCACCTTAACTTTGTGATTAAGGCGTTGAGATTTGATCTTTGATTTTGGTGCTTAAGCTTTCCTCTTGATCCTAGCTTTATCTTCTCTTGTTTTCCCTTAATGGTGGCCGACCTCAAGTTTATATTTTGTTTTGTGAATATGAAATGAACGTATAGAATATGGCTTAAGGGGTTTAGGGTATAAGAATAATACTAATTCCTATATTGCCCTTGTCTATTTCGTAACATTGTGTTTCATTTCAATTTACTTAGTTCATTTGGATACATGGCACGGCTACCCCTTAATTACATAAATCTCAATCCCCTAATTATTAGATTATTTTATTTAATTTAACCAATTAAATATCCTAAATAATGTTACTCAAAATTAGGGTCGTTACATTATACATCTAGATAAGAGATTTAGACACTTGACCCTAATTTCATACGTTTGACCTAAAAGTCCAGATGTATAAAAACCTCTAATTTTACACTGGAGTAATGCAGGATCAAATTCCTTTAGATTTAGATGTCTAAAATTTGCATTTAGATGTCTGAATGCCTAATGTAGCTGGGTGTAAACCTTGATGGAAGAATTTCCTTAGTGGAAATTCATTCCACCTCTTTCTTATTTATCTTTACTTCTCTTGTCTTTGACATTTGAATTCATGCCACCGAGACACTTTACACTAACGTCTCGTGACACGAATCTATGCCACTGTTATAAGTCGTTGGACATTCAAACAAGCCGATCTTCATACTTAACGAACGACTTCAAGGCAATGAATCTTTTAAAACAACCATTTGAATCCAACTACTTGACTATCCTTCCAACCCATACATTCATTCAACAATGTCATTCAACAAGTGTCTGAAATCATCCCATACTCATTCTATCCTCACCTAACCAATCAAAAAACCAAACACTATCAACAATTAACATATCAATTTACCACATTTAACAATGTTATCATTTAAGCATTCTACACATTCATTTTATGATTAAACACTTAGTAAACATTCATTAGTCAAGATTCTCATCTCTAAAATCCCAATTCAAGTTTATTCATCGTTCCCCAACCTAGCATTTGTTATTTAACGCTAATACATAACATATATGGTGATCGTGCGGTTTAGAGAACAAATCACACTCACTAAACACCACAAAATCCAAACTCCAATTAAACCCAACTTGTGAGCTCTCTTCATTTTTGAAACAAAGCTCCAATCTTCTCTGAAATGCAAACTTGAAGAGTTAAATTTGTAGAGAATCTTCTAGCTTGAATTTAGATATTTAATATGGAAGTTTTTTTATTGAAATTTGAAAGAGTTATGAATGTTTGAAGTTAAGAAAACCTTTTTTCTTATTTTGATAATATGAAGAAGAGGAATGAATTAATCAAGATGAAGAGGCTTCATTTTAAAAAATATAAAAAATTCTTGTTAAATTACTATTTTTCCTTTTTCTTCTCTTTTCTTCTCATTTTATTAATATTATCCTAATTCACTAAACTTTATATGTTTTTCATATGTAGACGACATTACAAACGCTATAGAATAAGTCTCATCTTTAAAACATCAATATTTTAATTATTCATTGGATAAAGTCGTTTAATTCAATCAAAATGATTTATTATTTTTATTACTAAGCATTAAAGTATGGGTTGTTGCAGTAATTGTATAATATGAGGACCGTGTGTTACGCAATCTATCTCCCTTGGTAACTACAAGATTTTTTCGCCAATACTGCCTTGGCACTATCGCATGGTCTAAACTCCACTAAAACTCCCACTAAGACCGAATACTCCTATTGATTTGCGTGCATAACTCTTCTTGAATTAGGTATGTCGAATAGCCAATAATTTGGGTTAAATTTTGAAAATTCCTTTTTATAACTATTGCACTCAAAACATGTGTTATTATGAATAATTATGTTTACACTAAATCATATTTAATGTTAATTTAATGTATAATGAGAGCTATTGTGAATTAAATTATTTTGATTTTGATTTTTTTTTAAATTATTATTGTGTTATATTTGATAATGAACATCATATGTCCATCTATATAATATCTAATAACATTTAAGAGAATGTATTATTTAATAACATTGTTCCTCTAAATACTATAAGATATATAAGTATATATACATATGATCATTAGAATTTATAATCAAATAATATGTGTGTGTGTATAAAAATATCATAGAAATAAATTAAGTTCGACCTTAATATTATTTCTTAAAATTATATATATATATCTCTGCGTGTGTGTATGAATATACATTTATAATATATTAATTAAATATTAGATTATAATTTGGGCTTAGCCCATAATAAAATAAATATTTAATTATTAATTTTATATGGTTGGATTTAATCCTAAAAATATATTCTTCTCGTGCTCTACTTAAATTAAGTATGCTTCTGTTATAAAAAACATATATCCTTCTCGGAATTAATACGTAGTTTAAAATTTAAATTTCAATGTTCAAACTAATAGTATCTATTAATTATTAAAATTATATTATTAGTTAAATAAAATATATTCTTAATATATGATTTGTCTAAAGATTTTTTTTGAAATCATGAGGGTATATTATTTAAAATTAATTTAATTTAATACATATATGTATCTATTTATAATACACACACAATGAGTTTTATGAATATAATATTATATATACATTTGTGTGTGTATTAGATAAGGTTCTACTTAAAGTTGTATGTATTTTAAAGTTTAAAAAGGATTTTTTTAATTATAATTTTTAATTTAAAATTTAAAATTATATATACTTTAAAGTCTAATTTTTTTAAATTGTACCATTTAACTTAAAATTTAAAATTACACACACACATATATGTATTATTTAAAAAATTTATAAATATATATATATATATATTTAAGAAAAATGGTTGATTCTCTATTCAAGGAGGAGAGCAGTCACTTATTTTATTCTACACTTAAAGTGATGTTGCCAACAAGCCTGGCAGGTAGTAGTATCCCCCATATAATAAAACAAAATAAAGCTCCTGCAGTCCTAATGACTAATGTAAATAAAATAATAATAAAGTAGAATAAAACAAAAAAAAACTAAGCTAAACTCTAAATATACACCAATATCAACAATCCATAAATGATAGCAAACGCTGCTAAAGTCATCCATGCATCTTCTACATCTAAAATTGAAAACAGAAACTCAACCAAATGGTTAGATCAATACATATATATTTATATAAATATATTTTATATACATATATATATATATATGTCATGATAATACAAAGTAAACTCACTAAGTGAGAACCAAGTAAGAGTTAAAAGAGTGAATAAAAAACTTTATATTATACTGTAGAACGAACCTATATAGTTATGAAATGAAAATTAAATACTAAACAACAACAATTTATAGTCTAACAAGTTACCTATTAAAAATATTGCATCAGAAAACTCATTAGCACACATACCTATCAAAATGATATTTGGAGTGCTATTATTATTTTTATTTTTAGAGCATAAATTCTCCTTAACTAAATCAATACAGGATTTTACCTTTATAAGATATTCTTGAAACTAATGTTGTTAACTATTTTATAACAAGGATTTGAAATCAAAAATAAAACAAGGCAATTAAATATATTAAATATTCCATAGGAGTATTTATATTATTAAAAGCTCTTGATTTCTTTCAAACCAAATATACCAACATATTATAGTGAAAACAGTATCAAATACTAATTTATGAAATCTAGTATGATAAAATCGAAGGCTATGCCAATATAATTCACAATTAATATCTCTATTGGTTATATTAAAATAAAAAATAAGATTATTTATAGGAATAAAACTATTGATATGGCACTCAAAATATAAATGCGAAATATTTTCAATTCCCATATTGTTTGCGCCAAAATTGGTCACAAACCCCGAATGTTGTGAAAGCACCAGTGTATGAATATAAATCAACAATATTCACACACAAATCTCAAATCTAAGCAAACAGGGTATCACAATTCAGAAATAATAAACATAAACACGAGATATATAGTGGTTCGGCGATCTTGCCTACGTCCACTCTGAAGTTTGATGGTTTTATTGCTCGATCCTTGAAGATTACAATTTCTTATGATGTAGTACAACTGATTTTATGATCTAAATCTGAATCTAAGGTAGCAGTGGTGATTTCGAGTAAATCTGGTGGAGTCTGGGCACTCTTTAGCTCTTCAAATTATCCGACCTCTCTTCTGAATGACCAGGGGCTCTATTTATAGGTGTAGGAGGCTGATATTTCGCCTAAACTGAAGGGAGACCAGTTCTGGCACGTGAGGGGGCCCACATGCCCGCTTTCTGGAAATCCGGGCCCACCTTAGGATCGATACAACCCTTGGTTCGAATCGATCAAGAAATTGTCCGATCGAGCTGAAATTTGGTGCGGACATTCTTCATCATGTGCTTAAGCTTCTGTGAAAATTTCATGGCATTTGGACTGGTAGAACTCGAGTTATGATCGATTCAATATTGCATTTCTGGTGATCTTGAACACTTCGAATCGATCCCTTCGACTCGATAGGGTCGAATCAATGGTTGATGCGTGCGAGTGATGACGTAACACGTGCATTCTTCGGGTTGACCCGGTCGTTTCTCCGAGTTTTACTGGGTCGTTCCCGCGTTTCTCGTTACTTTGATTTAGTGGATTCGAAGTTTATGGATTCGAACGTAGGCTCCTTCGAATCGATTATGCTATGCTATATCCACTCGATTCGAAGTCACTCTTGCAGGATGGATTCGAAGTGTGATGGATTCGGGGTGAAGTAGCATTATGGATTCGACGTGACTTGTCTGAATCGATTCGTAGCGCCCTGACTCGATGGATTCGAATGGTATCCTTTCTCATTGATTCGAAGCAGAGAAGTTCGATGGAGTCGAACAAAGACTGTCTCGTGGATACGAAGCCTGGTCACCAGATGGATTCGAACGCAAGCTCCTTCTATGGATTCGAACATATGACTGTCCACTCCAAATTGCATTGATGATATCTTGAGCCTACGAACTCGGATTGACTTGAGATTTGGAATGCTGGCTCTTATGGCTTTGCTTGACGTGTCTTATCAATTGTAGCCTGATCCAGACTCGGACAAAATTCATCGATATCCATGGTGAAATGGTGTATAACGAACTTTTGCGACGAACTGTCTTTAGTTTTCCAGTCAACTTTTTGGTGTCACGGCCTTGCCAAAAGGCGGGATAACATTTTCCCCCTAAAACATGCCTTTCGATAGGAAGGTGTGTTTTGTAATGTCATAAGCTGGATGTTCATATCCTGTTGATGACCTGCAAAGAAATTGATAGTATTTCCTGACCATGAATGACGATCGTTCCCGACCATATGTCATTTGAGATGATATGTGACCGTTCGAGGTCAGCTGCCGTTCATGGAAAATAATGAAATGGGACCGTTCGTGTTCGGATGCTGTTCGCGGCAAATAAAGAAATGGGACCGTCCGCGGTCGGATGTTGTTGCGACCGTTCGTGATCGTGTGTCGTTCTAGGCGAACTATGACCGTTCGCGGTCAGGTGACGTGGAAAGAGGAATGTGATCGTTCGCGATCGTGTGCCGTACGGGGCAAAAATGTGATCGTTCGCGATCGAATGTCATATTAGGTGAATTGTGACCGTTCGTGGTCGAGTGCCGTACGAGGCAGAGTGTGATCGTTTGTGATTGAATGTTATACTAGATGAAGTGTGACCGTTCGCGGTCGGGTGACGTTCGAGGCAAATGGTGACCATTCGCGGTCGGGTGCCGTTCGAGGCTAATGGTGACCGTTCGAGGTCGGGTGCCGTTCGAGGCTAATGGTGACCGTTCGAGGTCGGGTGCCGTTCGAGGCTAATGGTGACCGTTCGCGGTCGGGTGCCGTTTGAGGCTAATGGTGACCGTTCGAGGTCGGGTGCCGTTCGAGGCTAATGGTGACCGTTCGAGGTCGGGTGCCGTTCGAGGCTAATGGTGACCGTTCGAGGTCGGGTGCCGTTCGAGGCGAATGAGTGTGCCCGGGAGGGGGACTTAGTATTATCAATGTTAGGTTCACGTTCGGGTGAACTTCTGAATCAGCGATCGTGGCGGTTCGTCGCCATACAAGGTGTGCTTGGGGACCGTTCGTGATCCAAAGCATACGCGAGTAACTTCTTCTACAGAATTGCAAATATCAAATTAACGTTCACATAAATATTCAAACAAACAAAGTCTAAATGTTCAAATCAACATGAAATAAAAGCAAAGCAAGGATGTCAAAGTGTAAATTCTCACTACGAGACGATCAGTAATCATTCAGAGCATGCCCGTGGATCGTTCGCGATCTCATACATGTGTAAATGGTTTGATGTTGTTAGCGAGAAATTTACGACTCGTTCATCGTTATTCAAATCAATTGATAACCAAACGGTGTCCTGGTTCAGGATCACCCCTGGCGGATGTAGTCGGTGGTCGCTCTGGTTCCACCGTTGGAGCTCGCCTCCTCACATACTGAAGTAGCCTACCGTTCCTGATATGCCCTTCTACTTCATCCTTCAGATGTCTACAATCATTTGTGCTATGTCCATTTAGCTCGTGGAATAAGCAATATTTGTCTGATTTTCTCTCGTCGGTAGTTGGATCCCGTCGTATTGGTCTACGATAGGCAACTTGCTCTCGGGTGTCTTGGTAGATTCGCTCCAAACCCTCGTTGAGTTCTGAATAGGTGGTAAATCGCGGCTCCCTCCGTTGCCGCTTTGACCTGTCATCATTTTCTTCAGCCTTTCGTTTTCTTTTATCATGGTCTAAATCCTTTTCAAAAGGTTTTTTGTCTTTAAGTGCATAAACTTCTATTCCCTCTCCTTCTTCTCTTTCAGCATTAGCGTCTTCCAATCGTAAAAACTTTTCTGCCTCGTGATAGAATTCTCCTAGATCCATAGGCGGATCCTTAGTTAATGAATTTTTGAATTCTGTGCCGTCAGCTATTTCGGACACAGCTGCCATCATAACCATGGATGGATCTGGCCAATACACCGATGCTGCTGCCGCATTGAACCGCGTCAGGAAATTCCTCAAAGACTCCCCAACTTTTTGCTTTAGCGTTGCCAAACTCATCACATTCTTGGGTCTTGAAATATGAACCCTGAATTGCCTCATAAATTTCTTAATCAAATCGGTCCATGTCCCAATGGAGCCGCTCTCTAGCTGTTTGAACCATAAAGCTGCTATGTCTGTCAAATACAATGGGAAGCACCGGGCCATGACTTCCTGTGATGCCCCCAGCACTTCCATGTGCCTTATATACCTCGTTAGATGGACCACAGGGTCCGTCCTCCCATCATACCTTTCTACTGTTGGCAGTTTGAATTCTGGTGGGTTCCTAGCCAACCTAATCGCAGGAGAAAAGGGACTCTTGTTCACGTCTTCAAGATCTCTGTTTACTAATCCGCCTCTCATGGCTCGCCTGACCATCTCTGCCAATCTATCATTGTCTCCAAGCTGTAGTCCGCGTTCACTATCTTCGATCCGCCCCCCGAGTCCGTGTGAGCTTTCGGGTGTCTGCCCCCCTGGCTGAGCATTCATCCCTCTATCGCCGCCAGGTTGCTCGGATGTCCTTGTCTCTCTTCCCAGGTTCGGATCAACATGTCCTAAGTGTGTGCCCCCCAGCTCCGGCGCTGCGTTAGATGGTCCTACTTCGTTCTGGATTCTGGTTGCTCCTTGACTTTGTGCTCCAAGTTGTCCAATCTGTTGAAGCAAATTCTGGATCATTTCCTCCTGTCTCTTCATCATTGTCTCCATCTCATCCCTGGTGATGAAGACTGATGCTTGGTTTGCTCCCGAGGAAGCCTCTTGACTCCCTTCGTGCTGACTTCGCTCTGGCCTCTGCCTTCTACTTGTTTGTCTTGTCATGATTCTTCGGATCTAAATCTCTTAGCCTTCTGATTCTACCTTCAAATGATAGAACTCCTGAGTTCAGTTCTCAGTGAAAGCACCAAAGTGTTTGCGCCAAAATTGGCACAAACCCCGAATGTTGTGAAAGCACCAGTGTATGAATATAAATCAACAATATTCACACACAAATCTCAAATCTAAGCAAACAGGGTATCACAATTCAGAAATAATAAACATAAACACGAGATATATAGTGGTTCGGCGATCTTGCCTACGTCCACTCTGAAGTTTGATGGCTTTATTGCTCGATCCTTGAAGATTACAATATCTTATGATGTAGTACAACTGATTTTATGATCTAAATCTGAATCTAAGGTAGCAGTGGTGATTTCGAGTAAATCTGGCGGAGTCTGGGCACTCTTTAGCTCTTCAAATTATCCGACCTCTCTTCTGAATGACCAGGGGCTCTATTTATAGGTGTAGGAGGCTGATATTTCGCCTAAACTGAAGGGAGACCAGTTCTGGCACGTGAGGGGGCCCACATGCCCGCTTTCTGGAAATCTGGGCCCACCTTAGGATCGATACAACCCTTGGTTCGAATCGATCAAGAAATTGTCCGATCGAGCTGAAATTTGGTGCGGACATTCTTCATCATGTGCTTAAGCTTCTGTGAAAATTTCATGGCATTTGGACTGGTAGAACTCGAGTTATGATCGATTCAATATTGCATTTCTGGTGATCTTGAACACTTCGAATCGATCCCTTCGACTCGATAGGGTCGAATCAATGGTTGATGCGCGCGAGTGATGACGTAGCACGCGCATTCTTCGGGTTGACCCGGTCGTTTCTCCGAGTTTTACTGGGTCGTTCCCGCGTTTCTCGTTACTTTGATTTAGTGGATTCGAAGTTTATGGATTCGAACGTAGGCTCCTTCGAATCGATTATGCTATGCTATATCCACTCGATTCGAAGTCACTCTTGCAGGATGGATTCGAAGTGTGATGGATTCAGGGTGAAGTAGCATTATGGATTCGACGTGACTTGTCTGAATCGATTCGTAGCGCCCTGACTCGATGGATTCGAATGGTATCCTTTCTCATCGATTCGAAGCAGAGAAGTTCGATGGAGTCGAACAAAGACTGTCTCGTGGATACGAAGCCTGGTCACCAGATGGATTCGAACGCAAGCTCCTTCTATGGATTCGAACATATGACTGTCCACTCCAAATTGCATTGATGATATCTTGAGCGTACAAACTCGGATTGACTTGAGATTTGGAATGCTGGCTCTTATGGCTTTGCTTGACGTGTCTTATCAATTGTAGCCTAATCCGGACTCGGACAAAATTCATCGATATCCATGGTGAAATGGTGTATAACGAACTTTTATGACGAACTGTCTTTAGTTTTCCAGTCAACTTTTTGGTGTCACGGCCTTGCCAAAAGGCGGGATAACACATATCACAGAAAAAAAAATTATTATCTATAAATGTATTTTTTAAAAAAGTTATATAGTATTTAATTTCCCATGTACAATTAACCACATATGTTTGGGTGAAGTATTACCATTCTAAATGTATTTAAATATTTATGACTTTGTTCCTAAAAAATTAGAAATTTAGAAAAAAAATGAGATGTATAGCTGAGAGCTGGTTGGTGTATGCATCGGGCATTGTTGTAAAAATCGGTCTAGGCGGCGCCTAAGCGGTAATCGATGCTAACCGCCTTACCTAGCATGTAATCGGAAATTCTAGGCGGTCTCCCCGCCTAATCATCACTTAAAACCGCCCAATCCTGATTAAAAGGGAATATACCCGATTTTATTAACAAATCCGATTATATTTTTCCAATAGCATTTTCTCAACCTAACAAAAAATTAAAAAGTCAATATCCATTTATTATAGGAAAGACCGATCCTCTTAACTCAAACTACCAGAAATCAAAACGCATGAACAAAATTATTGGGACCCTAATTCTCCCCTCTTTTAATCTCAACCTGATCGTTTAGCTATACGAAAGACTGAATAGCACTAACGTACGAAGGATGATGAGCACCGAAGAGCTTCAACAACCGTGGTTAAATAATATTAAACATTGCATACAATTTGCAAGTGGTTATACAATATAAAATACATATGATTTACAATTGTAGAAGAAAGTATGTTAAATAACATAAAACTTCAATTTAACGTGCATGCGTCTCATCCTTCATACCTGAAAAACACAATTATAACCATTAATTATATGAGTAGTACAGAGACTTTTATGAACAGTATCGAAAACGCCTAGTGTCGATTAATCCCCGCCTAAACGATTAATCCCTAATCCATGTCTACCGCCTAGAGTCTGCCTAGAGACTTTTACAACCTTGGCGTCAGGGCGTTGGGATTCGGCTGTTGGGGTTTAGATGTGGTGCCAGTGCAGGTTACAAGGCGAGACTTCTCGATTGGGTTCCCCCCGCGGAAGCGGCAAAAAGAGAGGCACCCGGGTTTGAGCAGACCACTACAAAACAAAAATACAGAAGAGCTAGAAAAAAGCTAGAAGGAAAATAGAAGGAATAATGCAAAGTTAAGCTACGCTCAAGAGATCAGTCCCTCCCACCTTATAGTTAAAGGCGGGCAGGGAGACCCCGTACTACTGCTATACTATTCTCCCTCGAGGTTTTGTATGTTAAGGGGCACGTTATGAGTTACTTGTATCAGAGAGCCATGGGAGAAGGGTTTCTGGGAGGAGGATCCCGTGCTTGTTGGTGTATCCAGCTCCTACGCCTAGTCGCCCATACTCTCTACCTCGGGCATCTATGACGAACTAGAGTTATTAGACGACCAATCAATAATAAGATCACGATAAAGGACCGCGACGTCCTCCAAGAGGGCTGAGTCGTAAGGTTCTCACTCATCTTGATCGCCTACTAAGCCCCAACTAGGATCTGACATGGTGGTCTCGTCGTCAGCATCATTCCCTATCGCCACATCTATCGCCTGTTAGAACTAGGCCAGCACGCAATGTGGTAATTGGGTAAATTTCAAAAAATTACCTATTTGGATCTTTACTGAGCCTATGTAGTCTTTTTCTAAATTTACTTTTAAATAAAATCAATATTTTATTTTATTCATAAATAATATTTTATTTTATATAATTTATGTTATATCTATGTGTGTGTATCATATACATATATGTGTGCATATGCACGTGCAACAAGATAATGTGTACATGGCTTTATATGCCCCGTGTATAGATGTTGGGATTTAAACCGCAACGGACATGTTAGCCCCTCGTGTATACAAATGTATTGTCCAAATGTATGTATATATGTGCATCAAATTATTATGGAAATAAAATTATGTAAAATATATTCATATAGATAATATATATTTTGAAATAGTAATTGTAAAATAATTAACTTAAATATTTATTATATATACATATATATGATTAATTAAATGATTGAATTATTTTAAAAATAGTTTTATAAAATAATTTTGAGAATATATATAATGCAAAATGAAAACCGAATAGAATTTTTGAATTTTTTTTATATAATATATATATATATAAACATATAATTATTTGTGATTATATATATATATATTAATATAAGTAATAATAACAATTATATATTAACATATATTTGTAGTATGGATCTCAATCAGGTAATTTTTTTGGATTTTCATTTATTAATTATTAAATATTCACTAAATTTTAAAATCGCATGAAAATTCATATTAAAATAATAATAAAATATTTGAAACACGTATTAAATAAAATATATTGCATAAAATTTTATACAAAATTTTTATTCATTTATAAAAATATATAAAATTACATAATCAATTTTAAGTTAAATAATTATATATATATATATTATACCCGAAAATAATTTATTTTTTATTGGCGAAATACTTTCAACATAAATAAATTTTATAAAGTTTTAAAACATAAATTATGTTATGTTAAACCTTTTAAATTAGATTTAGTATTTAAAGTGATTTAATATTATTATTTTAATTTTCAAAAGTTTTTTTATTCTAGTCCGAGAGCATATGCAAGTGTTGATGCCAAAAATGGGCATCAACACCAAATAGAATCTAGTAGAGATTAAATGAAGAATGAAATTAAAACAGAGCAAGTATCATAAATAAACACACAGATTTTTATAGTGGTTCGGCAATCTTGGCCTACGTCCACTTTATATTTTTATTGATCTTCCACTTGATTATGATTACAAGAATGTTTGGATCAGTTGGTATCCATTAAAACTGAAGAATAAAAATGGCAGAGCCTCAGCAGAGAAAGCAGGATCCCTTTTCTGACGCCATGCCTGCTGTATTTTATAGGGGATGACATGCACGGATCGGACTGAAATTTTGGCAAAGGTTTGGGAGACCAAGACGAGGCCACCCAAAAAATTCCCAAGCCCATTGGGGCCCACAATAGGGATCAGTACCGATCCCTATTAGTTTCTCCAAATGGGATGCAATCCCTATTAGTGGTGCCCCATGATGTTAGCTACTTGCTTCCTAAATTTTGTGCAATTCCGATGTACGGTTTGTGAGATATCGCATTTTCCGTGAAGTAGTGTTGCTTGAATTCTGATTTCTACCGGTCCCTCCAAAGGGAGTTATGTCGATCCCTCCAACTTCCTCCAATTGGAATGAGATCCCTAGGGGTTGTTCAACATGTTGTACTAAGCTTGTACTCTAAGTTTCAAGTTGGTAGCATGTGTAATTTTGAGTTATTGACCGATCATCGCTGCAAAATTGAGTTGTGGAACCGATACGATACGATCCATAGTGTATAATTTGGATCGTACATGGTCCATCTTCGGGAAGTAGTGAGCTTTCAAGCTTTTGCTTCATATTATCATCCATGCTTGATTTTTGGACCCCACAATCATCACTCTGGGCTACTGGCGTTGATGACAGTCGAGTTTAACTTGTCTAGTCAGTTCGGATATAGCCGGGTCAAAATGCCAGATAACATCAAGCAAACATAAAAAAATTATATATATATATATATATGCACTTATATACACAGCAAGCAACATGTGATAATGCATCGATATACCGATTCGTTATATTTCTACCTAAGCAATATACGGAATAATAGTCATATAAATATTCATAAATAATAGTAGACTAGAAAAGTACTTTTTACCAAAGCCCTCACATTAAAATTAAGAAACTGACTCCTTGAATCCAATTCCAAATTTGAAGTTGTTAGCTCCCGAATTACCTTACCACTGACAATCGAATCGACTTTTAATTTGAAGTTTTGTTAGAATTTTGGAGCTATGAAGGGTGTTTGGCTAGCCTGATAGTGCAGTAATAATAGAGTGCAAAAGTGTTTTCAAAGTGCGGCTTAGATGGACTATATAAGAAAGAGACTAGGGACCGAGGCTTAGATGGATTATATAAGAGAGAGACTAGGGAGTGAAATAAGGATCAAGATTCCCTTATTTCTCTTATCATTTCTTTCTCCTTTTGAATTCAAAATTCCTCCCTCTCTATCATCATATGTCCAGCCTTAATTGTTGCCCTATAGCCGCCTAAACCAAGTCCCATTGGGCCTTAACACTATAATGATCCGGAATTTTGAACACTTTGTATTTAAATTTCTGAATTATTTAAGTATTTGAATCTTGGTTAAATGTTATAAAATTGATTTTATAACCTTGATTAACCCCTTGTAATTAATAACTAATGAAAAGAAACTTGTTTTCAAAATATGTTTACAAAAATAAATAGTTCCAAGAAATATCGATAATGTGGCAGAAAATCGTTTTATCGATAAACGACTTTTTACTCGATAAAAGTTATTTGAACTTTTTAAGTTTTCTTAGAATATTAATGTGTATTAATTAGAAAAAAAATATTTTGACTTTTATGGCTAACTAATTGTGATTATTGGGGTAGGCATGATATCATGGGTGATGTCATAGGGGTAGATATTTGTGGAAGATATTTTCCTAAGGAGAGTGGGGCGTAAAGTTGGCATGTGAGGGGGAGGGTGCTTAATGACCTTCCATAGAGGGTTGGGAAGGTGTTAGTAACCTCTTGTTAGCTTCTACTTAAGCACTTCAATTGTTTCATAAATTAGTTTGCAAATTCTAAAGCATAGAAACATGAAAGCTTTTCATCCTCTTTCTCTTCACTTTAAATTCCTAAAAAATAGTAAATCAACTCTAAACTCCACCAAACTTTGGCTAAAACCCTAGCACACCATAGAAGACAAGAACAGAAACCCAAATGTTGGAGAAAGGAGGCACACAAAGGGAGACAAGTGAGGCCATGAGCAAAAGTGGAAGGGGGAGTTGGCTGAGAGCATTAATGAAGCAAAGACGGAATTTTTAGCATGGTTGGTGATGGTAGGAAGTGTTATTGTGTTCTAGTGGCTTGTGCTTGATGTTAGCAAGGGTTTAAGGTGAGTTAACTCGCCATTGAAAAGTTAATAATGTGTATGTATATGTTGTATATAAATATAAAGTTGAGTAAAGAACTAATGCAAGTTATAACTTTTGAACCCCTTACTTTGGAAAGAAAATGACAACTTTATATGTAATATATTCACTTCTATTACCCTTTACAACATATAACGTGGTCTTGACTTTGTTTTTACATGTTTAGCTTGTTTGTGTATGAAGTTGAAGTGTGTTTGAAAGTGTTTGAAGCGAGAAAGGTCGCTATAAATGCACTTCGAAATCCCTTGTGTTTAACTTGTTTAAAATGGTAATATGTAAATATATCATGAAAGAATATACATTAGTTGTGCTCTACACGTATAGTAGTGTATGTGATAGCAAAGAAAAGGTTTGTAAAAGTGTAGAACTTGTTTAACAGACTTTGCATAAGTTAGTAGGTGAAAAGGTCGTTATAGATGCACTTTTAAATGCCTTGTTTTTGAGAATTTTGAATATGATTTTGGAAGACATCCTTAGAGGATTGTTTTTCATGGATATTAAGCACCATATGTACAATACTTATATAAAAAATTGTACCTTAAAACGATTGTTAGCATGTTGTAAAATGGCCAGACTTTCTAATGTTTAAATCTATTCTCGTCCGTGATCACTTGACAGTTGCACATTTGACCTGCTGTAGTAGTTCTGGGCCTTTTTTTACAGCACTTGTTATTATATGTTGTTATAAGCAAGTTTTGTGATTTAAAGTTCTTACAAATCATATTTAAATTAATTATTTTTATGAGATCTTTTTATGGAAACAACATAGGCCCCTCTCAGTAACTTTCTATATATTTAATAATAGCTTTTAAAGCAAATGTATTTTTAATAATTGTTTATGAATTTTTAAAATAAAAGGTTTATTTTGTTACATTTATTTAAAATGGTTTTCCTAGTAATTTCTAGATTATTTAATATTGCATATTCTTTTATATAAATAATTAAAACCTATTTATCAGTAATTTTAAAGTATTTATATATGGAAAAGGAAGTAAAGTATTTTATAAAAGAATAAAGGAAGTTTGATTATAACATTTATTTATAATGATAAGTTTTGAGAATTTATTTAAATGTATATTATCTTGTTAAACAAATATACTTGGATTTTAAAAAAACATGTTTTTAAAGATAATGACAAGTGTGAATTGTTTTGGCTTTACAGTAAAACTATTTAAGCAACAATTATTTTTAACCCTTTTTTATTATATTTTTGAATGTAAGTAGATCTTTAAAAGAACGTTTTAAAGATAATGACAAGTATAAAGTGTTTTAGGTTTATAGTTACACTAGTTTTTAGCCCTTTTGATTATATTTTAAAGTGGGAAATCTTATTAAGTGATTTGTGAATATTCGTATACCTTTGAGATAAGTATACAAATATATTTTGAAGAATAAAAAGAGTAAAAATGAATAGTGAAGCAGTAGTGTACATGTATATATCTTTTGTAAAGGTATTTTAAATATATATACAAGTTTTACAAAAAAAATATTATTTAATAATATAGGGATTAGAAGTCGCTTGTCTGACTTAATCATGTTTATATGTTTACTTGTTTATGGAAAGTATTTACTCTTATACTTAGCACTAAAAGCCGACAAAGTAGACTTGTTTTATCTGTGAGAGTTAGGAATGAAGTGTCAAGGTTGGGCTTTGATGCAACCGGTGCTCTAACTTACTTGGCTTCACTCTTGACCGATGGATAGCGTAAGTTGAGAAGGTCGAAAATGGTGATAAGTATACGAGACTCGATTTCCATATGTAATCGTTTTATTTCTATTGAATTTGACCAAAATTAACTTAGGAAATATCAAGAAGAAACACAAGATTTGTACGGTAGGGTTATCCTCTCGGTGATGCTATACCCTGAGTATATACTCGTCTTGCTCTTCTAGGACAAGAGATAAGGGAATCCATCCAGATAAGAGATTATCACTGCCTTATGTGTTGTCTATTTATTTCTAAAAGAACCAGAGTTAAGTTAACCGAGAATTCGTCGATTTGGTTTTGAAGAGTTCGGTAAGCAAGGGAGTGTACTTATATGAGGTTACTCGAAACCCTAACCACTTCAAAACCAATATACGAGTTCTAGGTTTTGGAAGCGGTTATGGAGTGAAATGTTATAGAGTTGGGCTGTCTATCCTAAGGTTAAGTCCAAGGGAGAGGTCAGCGTTAACATTTCAAAGGATGCTAGCATGGGTACTATCTAGCTTGAGGATGATTCCAAGAGAGAGGGAAGAGTCAGCATTCGTCGGACGACTTATGTTGGAATCCTTGTAAAGATTCATGAAATGTTCAAGTGATGGTGGCTCGTGTGTTGAGATGTTGGAATCCATGAAGAGATTCGAGATCTGTTTGAGTGATGAAGACTCATGTGATGAGATGTTGAACGTGACTTCACTATCGGTAATGACTGAAAACAGAGTAGGAAGCATATATAGTGGGTTTAGCTTACCAAGGGAGCATCAACTCCAAATATCTAGAGATGCTTTCGATTGAGGTGCACGGAAGTTGATGGTATTCGGTATCACGTGTTCAAATGTGGACTAGCTATGTCTACCTTTGTGGTATATTTTTATCTAGAGATATACATGGTTTCGGAATGTACTTTCTAACCCTTGTCAAGAGGCCAGCCTCGATGTACTGAGGAGACTTCCAATGGAAATGCATATGTGAATGTATCTTAGCAGTTTTAGTTTTACTTCTAATACTATTGTGTTATGAAATGCAAGCACCACAACTATTTTCTGATTTATATTCTACACCTTAGACGCTATCTATTATATCGCCTTATTTAATTATTAAATTATTTTGGTTCTTTTAAGCGGAAAACCATTCCGGTGATTCAGTTGGTCTCAAAGGATATTATTATACAAATGTTTCTTGAGTTTCTCATACTAGACTTATGTCTGACTCATGGTTTTATCTTTCCCTTAGTTTCTTGGGTGATATTTTAAGTATTCTAAGAAATGCAGGTTTTCGTTGATATTCGTTAAAGCTTCAGGAGATGAGATGGATGCTTCCATTCCTATATAGTTGGATTTTATTTCCGCTACACTATTAGTATGTACACATCAGCAATTGTGAGGATAGACAGTTATAACTGTCCAGGTTGATGTTAGTACTTAGATTAGTAACTTTGAAATTTCATTGTAACTTGGAATAACCCTTTGTACTGTTTTAATATTATATATTATCGTCCCGTGGTGAGATTCGAGAGCCGAAAATGTAGGTCATTACAAATACTATTTTAAGCCCGAACAATATTTGTTGTATTAAAATCCAATTTAAGCGCATATCGATACCATATATCGATTAGTGTTTATATGACTATTATATGCACACTATTTAATATTGTTCATTTCACCTAAAATCAAAATTTTGCAATTAATATTTCATAAATAGTATTTTAATTAATTTATAATAATTAAAAATGAATTAAATCGGTTTGTAAATAGGAGTATTTAACGTTTCGATCGTGTGACTCTTACATGTTAATTTGATCGGTGATTAATATCAAACAATTCGAATACTAGTGTTCACACTTCACTTAGTAGGTGGTGTGACATTATGGCCAAATTTATTGCTTACTTGGTTTTGGTAAAATCCAATTTTACTTTATTAAGCGTTACCTGGTAGTGACAATTATTTAGATCAATTCTCTTCATCAAAACTATATCACTTTGGTCTTATGGAATTTGGTAACGGTCAAAATTCCAATATCATCCATATTCAACTTTATCGTCCAAATACAAAGCCTTAGTTTAATAATAACAATTATTTTTAACCGAACGGCTCTGGCCAGAGACTTTGACTTTGAGTTGACTTTAGCTGACCGTGATACTAACCTCATATAACCGAGGAGACAAATCCTCTCTTAAATAGTGTTTCACTTTCAATGCGTCCACTCGACCCAATTATAGTCGTTCTATGGACACCATGCCATAATTTAATAATAATCAAAGCGGAGCTTCCACATTGAAGATCAATGGTTCTCTCAAGTTAAGAGAATTGTGTAATTTTGTCATATCGATATTTTCTGTTTGAGCTTAGTTATATTAACTAGCAGAAAACTATCGAGGGAGTCATTCCATAGTTATCCAATAACTATTAGTATGTAACTCCTTGGTGCCCCCAGTAGTCTGAGTAATACAATGCCCAATGTTTGGATATCGTTATGTACTCTAATCTCAATGGATGTATCAATATCTAGTGTCGACACATCTTGATTAGGAATATATAAAATGGTATGTTTATTTGAATGTGATGAATTACTTATGGTTACAACACTTTGTAACTATTATCACAAGATATACCATTTATGGATTTTCTGTTAAATATACTTCCAATGAAATTAATTAATATAACACATAATATCAAGTATATAATAGAAAAAAACACCTTCTATTTCGAACAAGATTGGATATCGAATTACATATATATAACAAATACAAAATTTCCCCTAAAGCATCTCCAACTCTATCAATCTCCCACCTACACTTGGGTCCAATTATGGAATCTCTATCCTATCACTTCGATCGGTTTAATGAGTACTAATCGAGTTAGACCCTTCACGAATGGATTTGCCATGTTGTTTTAATTATATACTCTATCAATCAACTCTCTCCGATGCTGATAAACTACCTTTATCATGTGAAACTAGTTGGAGCATGTTTCTCGACTTCTAGTGAGCTCTTATCATTACATTGTTATTATATAACAATAATATAACATTCTTAATACTTGAAATCACCCCTAGCTCAGTTATAAATCTATGCATTTATATTTATACATTGTTTATATCGTTGCACTATCGAAGACGATATACTCGGCCTTTTTATTGAATCGGCCATGACCTTTTATTTGGAACATTTCCAAATTAAAGATCCTTTTTCGACCAATTTATTAATAATTCTAATTTGATTGAAATTCCTCTTTCTAATAGACAATTTACTTGGAGTAATACTAGAGAGTCCCCTTCTATGGCCCTTCTAGATAGATTTTTCGTCAATGATGAAATAGAGGATAAATTTCCTATCTGTAGAGTTTTGGGTTTGCCTTACACTTATTCTGATCATTGCCCCATAATTCTTATGTGCGATCATCATAAGATTGTTAATAGAACATTTAAATTCGAAAAAATGTGGTTATTAGAATCCAATTTTTCAAATTTAATTAAAATAAATGGATTTCTATAAACTTTTATAATATCAGAAATACGGATAATTTTGCAAAAAAATTTGTTTTAAAACTTAGGGGTCTTAGGAACTTTCTCAAAAATTGGAGTAAGAATATTTTTGGTAGTATTAAAATTAAAAAAGAAAACATTCTTTCCGAAATGCTTAAAATAAACAAGATAGAAGAAACTAGACAACTAAATCTAGGTGAGCGAAACGTTCTAGCTAATTTAAAAGAAGAGCTTTATTCAATTTTAGAAAAAGAAGAGATTATGTGGAAACAAAGATCTAGAATTCAATGGATTAACGAAGGTGATAATAATACGATTTTTTTTCATAATATGGCTAATGGTAGAAAACGTAATAACACGGTTAATTCAATTTTTGTGAATAATGTAGAATTGGTCGATCAAAGAGATCTTAATAAAGCTTTTACTGATTATTATAGAGATATTTTCGGTAATAAAAATAAGCATAGAATTAGCACTAGATGGAATGATCTTTATCCTACTGAATCTAGAATTGACCTTTCTGAGTTTGATAATCCTTTTTTAAAGAGGAAATTTTAAATGTTATTAACGATCTGCCTAGTGATAAAGCCCTGGGTCCTGATGGGTTCCTTATTTTCTTTTACAAAATATTTTGGGATGTTTTAAAATTCGATTTAATTAGCATGTTTAACGATTTTTATAATGGAAAATTACAATTAGGAAGATTTAATTTTGCAAATGTAATTTTATTACACAAAAAAATCGGAGCTAATAATTGAAAAGATTTTAGACCTATTTCTTTAATTAACTGTACCGTTAAAATTATTTCAAAAGTTTTAGCCAATAGACTTAGTAAAAGAATGAATGATCTAGTTGATTGTTCACAAACTGCTTTCATTAGGGTAGAACACTACAAGAAAAACAGTCTTTTCTAACGGCATATAGCCGCTATTAAACACAACTATAGCGGTTTGATAAACGCTGTATATCGACATGTTATAAAAAAGAATTGCACGTTTATAACACAAAAAAAACTGCTATAAAAGGGCATGATTTCATAGCATAAAGTAGCCGCTATGTTACATAAAGACGGTAGCTCACTATTACCGCTATAAAACATCTCAATCTTAATGAAAATAACAGAATCTTTATAACAAAGTATAGCCGCTCTAAAATAGTTATTCTATAGCGCCTATTTCGCGCTATTATAACGCTTTTTAGGAGTTATGCTTTATTTTACTATATATTTGTTGCACCCCACTATTACATTTTAATAATAACAATCAAAATGAATCTTCTTTAAATAGATAACAATTTGAACAATGTATGAACGAAAAAATATAATAATCGGCAAATGTAACGCATATTCATGATAAAAAATAAAGTATCAACTAACAAAAAATAAGTTCAATACATGAATTACCAAATTCAATACATATTCATGAAAACAAAAGACAACATAGTTCGATGTTAACGTCTACAAGTACCAAATGCATCACTAATAACTTGAACTGCTCAAAGCCTTTCTTCATGCATGTCTTCGGTCATTGGTAGTACTTCCTGAAATTCAGAACAATTTGAAAATAATTATATAAAACTGTGATGAAAATTACAGGTTATTGGTAGTACCTTCTATTATTAGATGGATGAAGATTTACGTAAGTTTTTTAAATATCAAAATTTTCTTAGATAGATGAAGATAATGTCTTGTTGCATGTTGCATTAGAACAGCCCGCGTTTGCTTTTTCTTAATAATACAAGTGCACATACACACATGCACCAAACTGCACACACACCCAAACTTGCACAAGCACACACAACATCGCACCTACACCTGTTCAATAATTTAAATGAATCAATAGACAAAATGAAGCTTTAATACTCTTTGCAACAATTATGGTATTACCCAATTGGCCCAAATATACAGATGTAATTCAAAAAAATGCAGATTGAAAATGTATAGACTCATATTAGGGTTTTTGTGTATTTTGAAACTTATTAGGGACCTGAGCCTAATATTTACTTATATTATTATAACTTTAATTAATTTTAATAAACTAAGTTAATTTATATAAATAAATTTAGTTATTTTATTTATAAAACATTGTTAATTTAGTTAATATTTTATAATCTATTATGAGTAATAATAATAATAATATTTAAAACATTGTTAATTTTATAAAACTAAGTTAATTTATTGTTATTGTTGCTGTTATGATTATCGTTGTTGTTAGTATTATTATTATAAACATTAATTTAAAAAAAAATTAGTTGAATTATTATTATTGTTATTATCAATTAATTTAATTTTTATAAGCTTAATAAACAAAGTTAATTTATAACTTTTAGTTAATTTATTATTATTGCTGTTGTTGTTGTACAAATTTACTTAATTTTTATAAAACTTAGTTAACTTGGTTAATATTTTATAATTTATATTATTATTATTTAAAATTTAGTTAACCGTTGTCAAACTTAGTTAAATTTTAAAACTTAGTTAACTTAGTTTATTCTCTATTAATTTATATAAATGAAGTTAAATTTTATAAAATTAGTTAATTTATTGTTGTTGTTCTATATATATATAATATAGAGAGTTAATTTTTATAAAATTTAGTTAACTTGGTTAATATTTTATTTTTGTTATAATTATTATATATATATTTAGTTAATTTTTATTATACTTAATGGAGTTACTTAATATTTTATAATTTATTATTATTATTGTTATTGTTGTTGTTATTGTTAATTTATTATGACTATCGTTATTTTTAGTATTATTATTATAAACATTAATTGTTTTTAAAATTAGTTGAATTATTATTATTGTTATTATCAATTTATTTAATTTTTTATAAAATTAACAAACGAAGTTAATTTTTATAATTTTAGTTATTTTATTATTATTGCTGCTGTTGTTGTACAAATTTAATTAATTTTTATAAAACTTAGTTAACTTGGTTAATATTTTATAATTTATATTATTATTATTTAAAATTTAGTTAACTGTTATCAAACTTAGTTAAATTTTAAAACTTAGTTAACTTAGTCTATACTCTATTGATTTATATAAATGAAGTTAAATTTTATAAAATTAGTTAATTTATTTTTATTGTTCTATATATATATATAATATAGAGAGTTAATTTTTATAAAATTTAGTTAACTAGGTTAATATTTTATTTTTGTTATAATTATATAATTATATATATATATATATAGTTAATTTTTATTGTACTTAGTTGAGTTGTTTAATATTTTATAATTTATTATTGTTGTTATTATTATTGTTGTTGTTGTTATTATAAGTATATAAATTCAGTTATATTTTATAAACTTAGTTAAATTATTATTATTATTATATATATGAACTTAGTTAATTTTCATAAACATTAGTCGAATTATTATTATAAACTTATTTAACTTTTATAATACTTAATTAATGAAGTTAATTTTTATAATCGTAGTTAATTTATTTTGATTACTATATATATATATATATATATATATATAAAGGAGACAATTGCACTTCACTATTATGTTATGTCAAAAGGTGGACGAATGAAAATATAGGTAAAGAAACAAAGAAATAAAATGATATACATATCAAATTACCTCGGTTTTTTCATTTTCCATCAATTTGTCCAAAAATAAATCCAATGGATCTTACTGTTCATTAACTCATGTCCATGAACAACCTCTATATGCTAATTTCCCCGTGCTTTTATTGTTCATGCTGCTTGAATTTCCCACGCCAATTTGAGGCAGCTGTTGAAACCCATCCACGACTCACTTCTGCTACTGCTGATGATCAGTCTATGTCGATCATCATTCTGTTCTACCGTATGTTATGTCTAATATGCATTTGTGCATTCCCTAACTCATTACCAAATGATGCACAAAATATGCACCTGTTTCCTTATAAATAATTCAATTCCTTCCATCTTGAGTATACATATTTCTGTTTCATTTGGAAGTATATTGGTCAAAGATCTTGGGATGTAAATAGTTTTATTTGTCAAACAAATGCATGAAAAGTTGAAGTTAAATAGTGAGTAAATGTTACATTCAATTTGGGAGCATGACTGGGTGAAGCCATTCTAAGTACTTAAGCCATTTATTCAAATTTTGTTACCTACTTGACCGTTATTTGCATCATGAACCAAATTAAAGTCTACTATAAAGTCTTATGCAACCATGGTAATTTATTCAATTTGAGAGCCATGCTAGGAAAGATTCCGGTTCAAGTAAGATCTCGGGCATTCTCTTTAAACAAATGCTGTACCTACTTAGCCACTACTACTATAATGGAAACAAATTGAAATCAACTCATAAGTGCATATATTTGTGTACTTGTGCATCCTTTGATAAATAATACCCAACTATGTTGAAATAAGAGTCGGTATATCAAAATAAAAAATAACCACAACATAAGTATATACTTTTTGAAAACTACATAATTCTTAAATGGATTGATTGCATGCAATTGGTCAATTAACTCCAACAAGAAAATAGTATCATTCATTGTTATATTTGGGTGACTGTGCGAGGTAAGATAATTAAATACAAAGAGGGAAGAAGAAGAAAGAGGGAAACCTGACAGCATGTTTGGTGCAAGCTAGATAGCCTAGTTACATTTTGGAGAAAGTTTACTGCCAGCCACTTTTTATGCATGAATTTAATTAATAATTAGACATACCTAACCAATAGATGCAGCAAACATGTGTAAAGAGGAAGGATTGTAATTGTAAGTGAGCATTACCGTCATGACAAGTAGTACAGCAAAAATCACAAGCCAGGACATACCATAAACCTGAACCCATTAACATAAACTATGAGATATTTACCCATTTCACAAGGTAAAGCCAAAAAATATAGTAATTCAAGAATGAAAGTACCATAATGCTTTTAGTTTTTTGTGTCAGCTTCAAGTGATAGACAAGCCCATACTGATAGATGATGAACCTCGGTGCTAACACAATCTCAGTAACAATTCCTCTAATTCTAGAATATTTAAGATGATCTTGTTCTTTATCCCACCATGACTACCAACGTTTCTCTGCAAATGCTCTGAATCCTCCACGGTTGCTCATCCACTTGTTCCAATCGGTCCAGTCGTCAACTATTATTATTATTGTTATTATTATAAACTTGGTTAATTTTCATAAACTTGGTCGGTTTATTATTATAAAAGTAGTTAATTTTTATAAAAACTTAATTAACGAAGTTAAATTTTATAAACTTAGTTTATCATTAACATTATCATTATTACTATATAAACTTAGTTAACTAGGTTAATATTATATGATAACATCCACTTAGGTGCCTACATTCGTCGTATATGGAAACCGATATGGGTTCCAAAAGCATCTCGGACTGCCACTCCCAACGATCTATTTACCAATGTTGTGCCTATATAAAAGCTTCCATTTACACCATGAATAAAGGAAATGAAATTATGTTTGGCCCAATACCATATCGAACAAGCTGGGTATGTTAAGATATTAAAAAAGAGAATATAGCACGAATAGAAGAGCATACCTTAACAGAATTTGGAACAAGGCCTTTGTATAAGGCTCCAAAACCTTCATTGCAGAAGGCTTTCCTAAAAGCATCGATCATCCTAAATATTGAAGAGATTTTCCATTCCCATCAACTATGGTAGAAGCATCCTTCCATCGAACCATCTGGATTCTTCTGTGAATGACATCAAGTGTAACGACCTGAAATTTTCAACCATTCGCATCCATACATGTCAGATTGAATTTGCTCAAAATATCAAATTGTTAATTTAAATTTGGCAAAACTCAATATATACAGTAAATAAATAATCACAGAATCACAAACACAGAGTAATAACAATAATGCAGCGGAAACAAAAGCATAGTAGTTCATGAAGTTACTATATATAATAACAGAGTTCAACAAGATACAACAAAAATCACAAATACAAAGATGTCTCAATACAATAGTCAAATACAAGATCTGAATACATCACTGGAATAAACTGAATGACTGAAAGCAGAATCAATAGATGGATCCAAGCGAAGCTCCAACTCCAAAGGTGAGTCTTGAATACTGGTACTGCTCAGTCTGACTCGAGCGTAAAGCAAAACACAAACACCCGAGTCAGGACATACATACTTATACAATGTAAACCAACTCAAGTGAACTGTAAAAGAAATGCACAAGTAACTTAAAGGATGCTTGGGATCGCCCATCCTTTAAGGATCCGTTAAAATATATACTATGCAGTAATATACGCTATTATAATAATGTCTAAAGTAAAGTAAACTATCAAAATAGCGTTAAGGCTTTACATTTTCCACCTTAACACATTTTTATATTCCCATAGTCTATACAGTACCGTAATCTACCCCGTACTAGGCGTCGTCAGAGGGCACTCCATAGGTATGGTACAAAACAAACTCGTAGTAAAGCTCGCTAGGGTAGGTGACACGACACCACGAGGCAATGCCAGGGTAGATATACCAATTACGCATCTGGACTGGTGGTAACGCATAGCAGCCACTACCGCCCACCTCGCAACACACTCCCAAATCAAAAAAATCGAGGATGGCCATCAAATCAATCACAAAGTAATAGAATGGTATACGATGGAATGTGTACGATCAGAGGAGCTACCTCATTGGCCCGGAATCGCTCCTGTTTTAGCCACCTTATGCTAACTCACGGGAGTTAGGTCCACGTATATACCTCAATAGGATCGTCGCCACCATCCTACTTTATTCTGGAATCTCCACCGCGTACACAGTTGTTAAAGTGGTTTTTAGTATCAATAGAGAGTATGTCCATATTCGATCCCGGTCTCTTTAACAACCAATCGTTATTATAACCCGTGGTTATAAATTCCAAAATGGTTTATATTTCAAATCAAAACATATTCATTTAAACCATATCAAACAATACCATTTTCTCTTCAATTATATCCATTTCAAGAATCATATCACTTTCCAAAGTTATAATGCTTTCAAAATCATAAGTCTTAAAAATCAAAATGCCTTGGAAATCAAACCTTGAAATTTCATAACACTTTGAAATCATAAAATATTCATTTAAACCATTAAATATGAAGTCAATATACTTTCAAATCAATTATTCAATTTCCAAAATTGTAGCATTTCTAAGTTCATTCATTCAATTATAACAATTTCAAAAACATTGAAATTTCAGAAACAGCGGCACTTATAAAGTGTTACAGTAGCTATATTATTATTTCAGAAACAGTTCAATTTCAAAAACAACAGCACTTATAAAGTATTACAGTAGCTATATTATTATTTCAAAACAGTTCAATTTCTGAAATAGCAGCACTTATAAAGTATTACAGTATCTATATTATTATTTCAAAACAGTTCAATTTTAGAAACAACATCACTTATAAAGTATTACAGTAGCTATATTATTATTTCAAAACAATTCAATTTCAGAAACAGCAACACTTATAAAGTATTACAGTAGCTATAGTGGTAGATTGAAAAACAGTACATTAAAATCACAGCATTTCTGAAACGCTACAATTTCTGTTATAAGTTAATTATAACACTTTAAAACAATATGTCTTCAACTTTTATCATTTTTAACTTATCAAACTTATTTCACTTTTCAAAATTATTTATTTGGATATTACTTAACTTATAATTTTTAATAAAATAACATTTTATAAATAAATATCCAATTAAATTGTAATTCATTTATAAAGTCAAAATACATTAATTTACTTAAACTTTTATTTTAACAAATAACTTAAATGCTTTATTTAAAATACCCATTTCATAAATAAAATATTCTTATCACTAAGTTAAGCTTAAAATTCCATTTAACACTAAATTTTCAATTATTAAGTCAAATCAGAATTTGCATCTTCAATCATTAATTTGCTTATACACTTTAACTTACATAAAATCACTATAAAATTTATTTAAATCATTTAAATCCACTTTAAGTAAAAATCTCAGATAATTTAAATTCAAAATACTTAAAAATTTTCGGAAAACTATGATATCAAACTTAAGTTCAAAATCACATATATTTAATATTTCAAAATACTTAAAATTTTAGAAAACTATTATTTAAAATAAACCTCGAGTCTGTATAATATTTTCTAGCCTAGGTCAAGTGATACGGATATGTATCATTTCAATCCGTAATTTAAAACGAAAAAATCCGGGTTCTATCATTTCAAACCGCAATCCCAAGTCAAATAAAATAAAAATCGCTTGAGCCTATCATTTCAGCTCATAACGATTTTTCCTATTCTAATGTCCGTTCGGGTATGTATCATTTCAACCCATAGTGAAAAGGGAACTTGTAGTGTGAGGAACAGAAATATAAATAAACAGTAAAGTATAGCACGTCATATCAGTTGATGTAACAGGTATATAATCAGGTTATAACATCATAAAATCACATCACATGCATATATGAATTTATCAACATAGCATATCAATACTACACATCCACTTGTCATTGTTTCACAAATATATAAGTACGAATGTCGAGAGTGATAGACTCACCTTTTAAAAGCTAGAGACGACAATATGAGACACACAACCGAACTCCGAAAAGAACGACAAAGCACAAATAGATTTGAGTGGATGGAGAGCCAAGATTCAATCTTGTAAACAAACAAAATACAACATACATAAACATATAATTCAACATAAGAAAATAAAACAAAACAATGTAAAAATATGGATCAAAAAAGGAAGATAAAATGACTTAACCAAGTCAAGCAAGCTCGGCCACTACACACATGGACCTGACCATCATCAAAACATGCTTGGCCATCATGGTTTGTGGTATATAGGTTCGGCCATGGTCTCAATATACACGGCTAGGTAGTGGGAAAGTGAAGAGGTGGCAAGTTAAAGTCAAGTAGAAGGCAAAGGAATTGAAAGGTCATTGGTATTGGGTTCGGCCATAGGCAATATGGGCTCGGTCTGGTTCAAGGCAAGGTTCAGGTCGGGTCTGGTCATCACTAGGTGGCACGGCTAGTCGTCAGGGTTGATCACGGCAAGGGGCTGGAGGAGGAGTAGGTGGTGGAGGCCGGGGCAAACAAGGAGATGATGGTGAATATGTGAAGGCTGGCTTGGGTTTGTAACATGTTTTGGTGGTGGATTTTGAATCTAAGGCTCACGACAAGGCATAGGGAAGGTGATAAGGTGATGGTGGTGGTGGATGAGATGGTCGGCAAGGCTAGGGAATGGATGAGGCCGAGCATAGCTTTGAGAAACAAGGAGAAGACAAATGAAAAAAAGGAAGAAGAAGACATGAGAACTTGCTGTACCTTTCTTTCAGGAGAACGAAATGAAAATAAAATGGATTTGAGAAGTTTGTACGTGATTTGAGAGGGAAGTGGACAGCTAGGGTTAGAGGAATGAATGGCTAAAGAAAGTAAAAGGCTAGAAAATGAAGAGGCTTCAATTAAACACAAGTAACACAAGTCTCTTGAATTTCCAAAGCAAAAATCAAATAAAAGAAAATTAGAAAGTAGAGAAATGAAAATAATAAAATGAAAAATATAGACAATAGAAATGAAATAGAAAATAACAATGAGATACTGAAAATAATTACGTGTAAAACGCTACATTTCATCGAATTTAAAAAGTATAAAGCAGAATTTGATGAAACGAAAAGTAGAACGAATATCAGGATCAAGTACAGCTTAAAAGAAAAAGATTGGAAATTTAAAATCTAAATTTAAATATTTCAACTGAAAGTCAAAGTTTGACCAAAATTGACCAAAATATAAAATTTTCAGAAAAACATTATTCTATTATATTTGGAAAATAAATTACAAGAAAATCCAAAATTACATTGGAAAATTCCAATATTTCAATTTAAAATGATTTAAAATCAAAGTTTTCAAATAAATTTAACTTAAAATATTTGGTAAAAATATGGGTTGTTACACTCTCCCCCACTCAAAACTTTTCGTCCTCGAAAAGGAACGAGACACGGAAGAACAAAGAAAGATAAGATAGGACGGAGAATAATACCTGAAACAAACAATTTCGGATTCGAAGCACGTATGCTCTCCTCCGTCTCTAGGTACAATTCTGATCATTAGTACAACACTGCACTATGACCATGATGACAAATTTCCTTCTCAGCTGCTTCGTACCTCAATTGACAATACGAAGTGGCTTCCTTTCGATGGTAAGGGTTGATTCAATATCCAAACTCTCGAGAGCAGAAGGCTGGACAATCAGAGATGGATCATGAGGATACCGACGAAGATGCAAAACATGGAATACATAATGCATCCCAGAGAACTTCTCAGGCAAATCCAGGTGATAAGCTAAAGAATTAATCCTTTCTAAGATGCGGAAAGGACCAACGAACCAAACGATTATCGAATTCAATCCAGCAAGATGGAGATCTACAAGGTCATCCGTAAGGGCAGCAAACTGAGACATTGCAATACTAGCTAGAACATAAAAGATAAAATGAGATAGATAAAGGATTAAGACAGGGTAGGCAGAAGATTAAAATGATACCTAATAACGGTTGTTATAGGTAAATTCAACGAGATGGAGATGATCTTTCCAAGATCCTCCATAATCAAGAACACAAGCCCAAAGAAGATCCTCCAGAATTTGATTCACTCTTTCCGTTCGACTGTCGGTCTGTGGATGGTAAGCAGTGCTCAGATTTAAATAAGTATCCGAAGGTTCCAGGAAAAAACTCTCCAAAACTGACTGGTGAATATGGGATCTCTATCACAAACAATACGGATAGAAACACCATGAAGACGAACAATCTCCCTCACATAGATCTCAGCCAAACAGGAAGTAGAGCGAATAGATTTGACCGGAATGAAATGAGCAGATTTGGTCAGTCTATCCACCATAACCCAAATACTCTCGTAAAAACTTAACATTCTTACGAGTCAAAGCATGGAAATGTGCAGCAATCCGAGCAAAATTCTTAATGAATCTCCGATAATAACCGTTAAGGCCCAGAAAACTACAAATATCTAAAGGGGTCCTAGGAGTTCCCAATCCTGTACAGAATAGGGAGAGATATAAGGACAACAGAAAAGACAGAATGATTGAATGATAAAGAACAAAGAGAAGGAAAAGAAAGACTTACATTGATCGCAGTGATCTTAACTGGATCAACAGAAACTCCATTACCAGAAACAATATGCCTAAGAAATTGGACTTCATCCTTCCAGAAATGGCATTTCAAGAATTTAGCTTTCAACTGACGACTCTTAGGAGTCTCCAGAACCAAGCTCAAATGGGAATCATGCTCCTCCACAGACTTAGGGAAGACGAGAATATCATAAACAAAGACTAGAACAAATTTGTTAAGCACATCAGGGCAGACATGACTCATAAGATCAACAAAGAAAGCAGGAGCATTAGTCAAACCGAGAGGCATGACTAATCATTCATAGAAACCATTCTCAGTATGGAAAGCAGTCTTGGGAATACTTTTCTCAGCAACTCTGAACTGGTGAAAGTCTGAGGCAAGATCAAGCTGAGAAAAAACAATAGCTCCAGGAATAAGTTCGATACGATATTCAATTTCCCGCTTAGAGGTAAAGCAGTGACTTCACCAAATATATCGGGATAGAGTTTGACCACAAAAGTCGAAGAAAGATCAACAGGAGAAGAATCGAAAGAATAAATAAAGCTGCCAGCAAAAATCCTAAGGCATACGGCTCAGAGTAACCAAAGAATTACCAAAATCATCAACAAGAGAAACTGTAACGACCCACTATTTTGGACCATTCAAATCGACAATAGTCCACACATGTCAGACTTGAACAATGCAAAATAACAGATTGTATTAAAATTTGGAGCGAATAAAACCAATCATAGAATCACAGACATAGAATATCAGAATAACTCACAGTGGAAAATAAAATAAATAGTGGTTCATGAAGCCACTACAATACAAAGTCTCAAAAACAGATACATAGTCTGAAACAAATACAGTTCTGAAACAAGTACAGTAGAAATCCCAAATACATAGAAGTCCACTAATACAAAAGCTGAAATAGAACAACTAAAACTGAAATAGATAAATAACTAGATAAGCAGAATCTCCAGCGATTCCTAGCTCCAGAAAGTGAAGTCCAAAGCTGTGAATACTAAGGCTGACCCGGGCGTAAATAAAACACAAACACTCGAGTCAGGACATACATACTTATACAGTGTAAACCAACTCAAGTGAATTGTAATAAAAGGTACAAGTAACTTAAAGAATGCTTGGGATCGCCCATTCTTTAAGGATCCGTTAAACTATCTACTATGTAGTAATATTCGCTATTATAATAATGTCTAATTATAAAATAAACATACTTTCAAATAGCATTAAAGCTTTACATTTTCCACCTTAACACGTAATAGTGCCAATAGTCTATACAGTACCTGCGTACATCGAGAGGCTACGAGAAGATACTTCATAGGTACGACACAAATAGAAACTCGTATAAGGTGCGCTAGGGTAGGTTACACGGCACAACTAGGCAATGCCAGGGTAGATATACCAATTACGCATCCAGGCTGGTGGAAACGCATAGCAGCCACTACCGCCCACCTCGAGCCACACTCCCAAAATCAAGGGCTGCACCCAATCAATCACAAAAGTAATAGAATGGTATCGAATAAGTGTGTCCGATCAGAGGTGCTACCTCATTGGCCAGAGAATCGCTCCTGTTTTAGCCACCTTATGCCAACTCACGGGAGTTGGGTCCACGCAAATATACCTTTAGGATCATCGCCACCATCCTATTTCATTCTGGAATCTCCACCGCGTACACAGTTTTTAAAGTGGTTTTCGGTATCGACAGAGAGTATGTCCATATCCGATCCCGGTCTCTTTAACAACCAATCGTTATTATAACCCGTGGTTATAAATTTCAAAAATAGTTTATATTTCAAATCAAATACTTCATTTAAACCATTTAAAAACAAGGTCATTATACCTTTAAATCAAATATTAAATTCCCATAAATTTAACCCTTTCTGAGCTCATTTATTCACTTAAATACATTAAAACATTAAAATTCCAGCTTTCGCAGCACTTATAAAATGCTGCGGTAAGTTATATTTGAAAACAATTCATTTCAGCAAAGACAGCATTAAAAAACTGCTGTAGTAATTCAGTTGCATTTAAAAACAAGTTCAGTTCAGAAAAGACAGCATTTCAAAACTGCTATAGTAGTTCAGGGTTCAATTTAAAAGGTTTAATTCAATTCAGCAAAGACAGCGTTTACAAAACTGTTGCAGTAGTTCAATTATATTCAAAAATCTCATTTCAGCCAACTACAGCACTTAACAAGTGCTACAATAGCTCTTTTATTAGTTTCATGTTCAAAATTAGTTTCTGCAACTACAGCACTTACAAAGTGCTGTCATAGCCCTTAGTTAAATTTCCTTTTAGTTCACTTCTGCCACTACAGCACTTACAAAGTGCTGCAGATTCTATTAGTTCAGTTTTTAGTTCATTTTCAGAAACGATGGCATTTCTGAAGTGTTACTAAAAGAATTTCCAGATTTTAAATAGAATTCCAACGACAAATAAACTTCAATTTAATTCATTTTAACTTATAAAAATCACATTTTCCCACTTCAAAAATAGTCATTTAAATCCCCTTTAACTTATGATTTTTATAAAGTAATTTTTTACAATAAAATCCAATTTTCCAATAATTCACTTATTAAATTCAAGTGTATAATTTCCTTATTCTTTGCATTTTAACAATTTACTTTAACACTTAAATTTAATTTTTCATTTCATAAAAACTTAATTCCCATTTTTATTTAATTAACTTAAACTTCCATTAAAAAATCAAATCACAAATTACCAAATTAAGTTATGTTTTTAAATCAGAATTTTCCATTTATTTAATATTTTTAATACATAGAAAAATCATTATCACTTTATTTAAATCATTTAAATTCAATTTAAATCAAATTATCATATTTTTACATTTTAAAAATACTTCAAAATTTCCAAAAAACTATATAAAATAACCACGGGTCTGTATAATATTTTCTAGCCTAAGTCAAGTGATACGGATAATATATCATTTCAATCCGTAATTTACAAAGAAAATCTGGGTTTTATCATTTCAAACCCGCAATCCCAAGTAAATAAAAATAAATAAAAATCGCTCAGGCTTATCATTTCAGCCCATAACGATCTTTCCCTATACTAAAGTCCGTTCGGGTATGTATCATTTCAACCCATAGTGATTCTATTCTACAGGGAACTTGCAGTGTGATTTAACAGAAATAAATAAACAGTATAATAAAATATAACATAGCAGATGATGTAACAAGTTTATAACAGGGTTTAACATCATATAATTTACATCACAGGCAGGTATAACATGATATAATAGTTCTACACATTCACTTGTTGTCACTTCACAATTTATATAAGTATAAATGTCATGTGTGAATACTCACCTTTTTACGCTGGAGTTAGCAAATCAAACACACAAACAAAAATCCAAAAAGCACGATAGCACGACTTGATTCGAGTGGAGAGAGAGCCAAGATGTTAATCTTGTATTCAACAATAAAATAAAGCAATATAAATATACAAATACAATACCAAAATTATTGGAACAAAAATGGAAATAGAATTAGACAAAAGGTATACCCAAGCTTCAAATCAAACTTGCTTGTTCTTAACTCAACATATGCTCGGCCTTAATGCCTTATTGGTTCAGCCACAACATGATTTCAGGTGGTAAGGCTCGGGTATGGATTAATAACACACGGCTAAGCAATGAATATGAAGGGGTTTGGAGTTACAAAGCAAGGAAGGCAAATAGACAAGGCAAAAAGTGGAGTTTGGTCACCATTTAGGCTCGGCCTAAGGATCTATGGCTCGGCCTGGGGCAAGTACAAGTCTGGTCATGTCTGATGGTGATGGTCAGAGGTGTGTACTAGCTGGTGGTGGTGGCTAAAGGGGTAGCCGTGGTCAAAAATGAAGGTGGAGGTGAAGACAAGGGTCGGCTATGTACATTTTTTGGAGTTTTTGCATTGTTTTTGTGATGTTTTGATCATGAGGAGGTCACAACCATCTATGGTCAGAGGAGATGGTGGTTAGGTCGTGGATGATGTGCGGAAGGAAGTGGTGGTGGTCAGTGAAGGTGTTGAAGGGGTTTAGGCCGAGCAAAGCTATGAAGAAATCAAGTAAAAACAAGTAAAAATCAATAGAAAAATGAAGGGAAAAGAGGAGAAAAAAGGAAGAAACCATTACCAAAATTTTTAGAAATGTTTTGGCCGAACTTGTGATGTTGAGAAGGAGTTTTCATGTGAAAAATGTAAATGAAGTACACGGCTACAATCAAGTTTTGAACGGCCAAAGAAAATGAAAGGACTAGGCAATGAAAAGTCATAGGTTTTAAAAGCTTTAGTCTCTTAGAATTTCCAATTTCTTTTATACAAAATAAACAAAATAAAAATCAATAAATAAAAATAAAAGACAAACAAAAATAAAGTGAAAATGAAAATAAATAATTATTCATAGGAAAAATAAAAGAAAATAAAAGCAAATAATGAAAATAGCTTATTATATTGAAACTAGGATTAAAAATTGCAAACAAAATACAATTAACTTTGGAAAATGATAACTATACTTCTAAAATGTTTTAAAAATAAAATATTGAAATAAATTTTAATTTAAAATAATTTAAAATATTTGCATAAATATAGGCTTGTTACACTCTCCCCCACTCAAATCTTTTCGTCCTCGAAAAGAACGAAACAAGGAAAATAAAGAAAACAAGATAGAAAAGCAAATAGTACCTGAAACAAACAATTCCGGATTTGAAGCACGAATGCTCTCCTCCGTCTCCCAGGTACAATCTCGACCATCAGTACTCCACTGTACTTTTACCAGACTAACAGGTTTCCTTCTTAGCTTCTTCGTACCTCTGTCGACAATACGAAGTGGCTTTCTCTCGACAGTCAGATTAGGCTCAATATCCAGACTATCAAGAGCAGAAGGCTGAACAATAAGAGATGGATCATGCAGATAGTAATGAAGATGAGAAACGTGGAATACATTATGCAATCCAGAGAACTTCTCAGGCAAATCCAGACGATAAGCCAAAGAACCAATTCTTTCCACAATGCGGAAATGATTAATGAACCTAGGAGAAAGCTTCCCTCTACGACCAAATCGAATGACATTCCTTAAGGGAGAGACCTTAAGGAAAACCAAATCACCAACAACAAACTCTAAACTCCGCCTACGCCTATCAGCATACTTCTTCTGCCTATCCTGAGCAATCCTCATCTTCCTCCTAATCTCCTCAACTCTCTCAGAAGCCTCTAAAATAATCTCAGGACCAAGAACCAAACGATTACCGGATTCAATCCAACAAGATGGAGATCTACAAGGTCGTCTGTAAAGAGCAACAAACAGAGGCGTCTTAATGCTAGCCTGAATTCAAAGATAGAAATGAGATAGATAAAGGATTAAGATAAACTTAAACAGAAGATTAGATTATACCTGATAGCTATTATTATAGGTAAATTCGACAAGATGGAGATGATCTTCCCAAGATCCTCCATAATCAAGCACACAAGCACGAAGAAGATCCTCTAGAATCTGATTCATCCTTTCCGTTTGACCGTCAGTCTGTGGATGGTAAGCAGTGCTCAGATTCAGATGAGTACCCAAAGATTTCTGAAAAGCTTTCCAGAACTGACTAGTAAAGATATGATCTCGATCACAAACAATACTGAGAGGAACACCATGGAGACGAACAGTCTCCTTCATGTAAATCTCAGACAAACTAGAAGCAGAATGGGTAGACTTGACCAGAATGAAATGAGCTGATTTGGTCAATCTATCCACAATAACCCAGATACTCTCATTACCACTCCTAGTCCTCGGTAATCCATCAATGAAATCCATAGAAACCTGTTCCCACTTCCAATTGGGAATCTCAAGAGGCTGCAACAAACCAGGGGTCTTCTGATGATCTGCCTTGACTTGCTGACAAGTCGTACACCTACTAACAAAAATGGATATATCTCGCCTCATACCTCTCCACCAATACAACTTCTTCATATCCTGATACGTCTTGGTCACTCCCGGATGAATAGAAAGTCTATACTGATGATTCTCCCGAAGTAACTCCTGTCTCAATCCATCAACATTCGGGACACAAATTCTATTATTAATCCTCAACACACCTCTATCATCGATCTGGGCTCCACTGCCATCAAAACTACTACCTCCAACTCTACTTCGAACATTCTCCTTAATAATCCTAAGCATCTGATTCTCATCCTGCTTAGCCATGATACAATTCAAAAGAGGAGAAGAAACAACAAGCCGACACAACATAGCCTTCTTCCGACTCAAAGCATCTGCCACAACATTAGCTTTCCTAGGGGTATAGTTGATGTCGAGGTCATAAGAAGCAAGAAACTCTAACAACCTAACTTGCCTCTGATTCAAATCCTTCTAAAGTGAAAATATACTTCAAAGACTGATGATCTGTGAAAAGCTCAAACTTAGTTCCTAGAAGATGATGCCTCCAAAGCTTCAAAGCAAAGACAACAGCAAGCAACTCTAAATCATAGGCAGCATAGTTGGCTTCATGGGTCTTCAACTGACGACTCGCATAAGCAATGACCTTACCATCCTGCATCAGAATAGCTCCCAAACCTTCACGACAAGCATCAGTGTATACCGTTAATCCTTCGTTTTCATTTGGAACGGTAAGAACTGGTGCAGAAGTAAGCTTGTGCTTTAACTCAATGAATGCAGCTTTACACTCATCACTCCAAATAAACTTAGCATTCTTTCGAGTCAAAGTGGTGAGAGGTGCAGCAATCCAAGCAAAATTCTCAATAAATCTTCTGTAATAACCGGCAAGGCCCAAAAAACTACGAATATCAGTTGGAGTCCTAGGAGTTTCCCAATCCTGCACAGAATAAGGATAAATAAGGACAACTGGAAAGATAGAATAAATTGAATGAAACAAGGAAAGAGAAGGAAAGAGAAGGAAAGAAGGACTAACATTGATCGCAGCGATCTTGAATGGATCAACAGAAACTCCATTACCATAAACAATATGCCCGAGGAATCAGACTTCATCCTTCCAGAAATGGCATTTAGAAAATTTAGCCTTTAACTGATGATTTCTAAGAGTCTCAAGAACAGATTTCAAATGTGACTCATGCTCTTTCTTGGACTTAGAGAAAACAAGGATATCATCAACAAAGACTAGAACAAATTTATTAAGCACATCACGAAAAACACGATTCATCAAATCAAAAAAGAAAGCAGGAGCATTAGTCAAACCAAAAGGCATGACTAACCATTCAAAGAATCCATTCTCAGTATGGAAAGCAGTCTTGGGAATACTTTCCTCAGCAACTCTAAGCTGGTGGAAACCTGTGGCAAGATCAAGCTGAGAGAAAACAGTGGCACCATAAAGCTGATCAAACATATCATTGATGTAAGGCATAGGATATCTGTTTTTCATAGTGAGCTTGTTCAGCTCCCTATAATCAACACACATCCGGAGAGAACCATCGGACTTAGTGACGAAAACCACCGCTGCTCCCCATTCTGAATAGCTAGGTCTGATCAGACCCTTGGAGGACAAGTCCTCAATTTGCTTTCCCGACTCAACCTTCTCGCGGGGTGCCATTCTTCTAGGAGGAAGAACTACAGGTCAAGCTCCAGGAATAAGATCAATACGGAAATCAATTTCCCGCTTAGGAGGTAAAGCAGTGACTTCACCAAATACATCGGGATAAAGTTTGACCACACGAGTCGACTGAAGGTCAACAGGAGAAGAATCCAGAGAATAAACAAAACTGCCAGCATAATCATGAGGCACACGACACTGAATAACCAAAGAATTACCCCGATCATCAACAAGAGAAACAGTTCGGGATTTACAAGAGATGTGAGCATCATGATTCCTTAACCAATCATCTCCAATCAATAAATCAAAAGTATCGAAACCAAGAACATAGAAATCACCACTAAAGCGATGATCAGAATGGAGAAGTTTCACTCCTCTACAAATCCTACTAAGGATCGCGGGACCCCCAATAGGATTAGAAACCCATAAAGGAACAGAAGCATACTCAGGAGAAAGGAGATACTCAAACTTATCACAAATAGCCATACAAATAAAACTATGCGAAGCTCCAGTATCAAATAAAACACGAACATGATGCTTAAATAAGTAAAAGGTGCCCTGAAGAGTACCTTGATCATCACTAGGAGCAGGAGCAGGTGCAGGTGGAGCAGGTGAAGAAGCAGAGGTAGCAGCAAAAATACCAGATGGCTTGCCCTTCTGATACAACGGACAATCATTCTTGAAATGACCAGGCTGAAGACAGACATGACAGAGATTGTTCCTAGTACCCTGAGGTGGAGGAACAGCAGCACCAACTGAAGTAGGGCAACTATTTGCATAGTGTCCCTTCTGATCACACTTGAAACAGGTAATGGTAGATAGGTCGATAGGGTGCCTCTGAGAAGGAGAAGATGAAGATCCAAAACACGGATGCTTGAGCTAATTCTTCTTCCGATGGTGGAAATTGGGCTTTCTCTTCTTAGAGTTAGCAGAGGAAGTCTGAGATGCAGGAGCACTAGCAACAGTAGGACCCTTAGAAGTAGGGTTCTCATAATGAATAGCCATATCCATGAGCTCGGTGAAAGTGCCATGAACATGAGAAATGAGACGGTCGTAGAACTCTGGGCGAGCTCCAGCTATGAACTTCTCATTCTTCTTAAGCTGGGTGTCAATAAGGCCAGGACCAAACTTGGAAAGTTCGTTGAACTTCCGTTCATACTCAGAAAACGACATGGTACCCTGCTTAAGTTCCATGAATTCACAATAAAGCTGAGATTTCCCGGCTTCGGGCATCCATTTTGCCACAAAAGCCTCCCTGGAAAGAAGATACAGAAACAAAACTTAAGATAGATTCAAAAGAAAGGAAATGGGAACAAAATTCAAGATAACACAAAGGATACCTAAACTGCTCCCACGAAATATCACCCTCGTTAGTGTGAGCTGTAACAGACTCCCACCAATCCAAGGCTGACTCTTGTAGCTGCCAAGCTGCTAACTAACGCTTCTGGGCATCAGAAATCTCGAGACCGGTAAAGATCCTCTCTAAACTCCTTTGAAAAATCATTTTAAAATCATTTTATACTTGAAAATACGTTCTCTCACAAAGAAATGATTCTGAGGTTGATTTCACTCATTCTAGGGTATTTCTACCCTATCTCTAATGAGTTTTTGCCCCATAGGCTAAGGTTTGCCTAAAAACCAAAGCTCTGATACCAAATGTAACGACCCACTAATTTGGACCATTCAAATCGAGTCATACTTGAATAATGCAAAATAATAGATTGTAATAAAATTTGGAGCAAATAAAACCAATCACAGAATCACAGACACAGAATATCAGAATAACTCGCAATGGAAAATAAAATAAATAGTGGTTCATGAAGCCACTACAATACAAAGTCTCAAAAACAGATACATAGTCTGAAACAATTACAGTTCTGAAACAAGTACAGTAGAAATCCCAAATACATAGAAGTCCACTAATACAAAAGCTAAAATAAAACAACTGAAACTGAAATAGATAAATAACTAGATAAGCAGAATCTCCAACGATTCCTAGCTCCAGAAGGTGAAGTGCAAAGCTATGAATACTCAGGCTGACCCGAGCGTAAATAAAACACAAACACTCGAGTCAGGACGTACATACTTATACAATGTAAACCAACTCAAGTGAACTGTAATAAAAGGTACAAGTAACTTAAAGAATGCTTGGGATCGCCCATTCTTTAAGGATCCGTTAAACTATCTATTATGTAGTAATATTCGCTATTATAATAATGTCTAATTATAAAATAAACATACTTTTAAATAGAATCAAGGCTTTACATTTTCCACCTTAACACGTAATAGTGCCAATAGTCTATACAGTACCTGCGTACCTCGAGAGGCTACGAGAAGATACTTCATAGGTACGACACAAATAGAAACTCGTACAAGCCGCGCTAGGGTAGGTGACACGACACAACTAGGCAATGTCAGGGTAGATATACCAATTACGCATCCGAGCTGGTGAAAACGCATAGCAGCCACTACCACCCACCTCGAGCAACACTCCCAAAATCAAGGGGTGCATCCAATCAATCACAAAAGTAATAGAATGGTATCGAAGTAGTGTGTCCGATCAGAGGTGCTACCTCATTGGCCCGAGAATCGCTCCTGTTTTAGCCACCTTATGCCAACTCACGGGAGTTGGGTCCATGCAAATATACCTTTAGGATCGTCGCCACCATCCTACTTCATTGTGGAATCTCCACCGCGTACACAGTTGTTAAAGTGGTTTTCGGTATCGACAGAGAGTATGTCCATATCTGATCCCGGTCTCTTTAATAACCAATCGTTATTATAACTCGTGGTTATAAATTTCAAAAATAGTTTATATTTCAAATCAAATACTTCATTTAAACCATTTAAAAACAGAGTCATTATACCTTTAAATCAAATATTAAATTGCCAAAAATTTAACCCTTTCTGAGCTCATTTATTCACTAAAATACATTAAAACGTTAAAATTCCAACTTTTGCAGCACTTAGAAAATGCTGCGGTAAGTTATATTTGAAAACAATTCATTTCAGCAAAGACAGCATTAAAAAAACTGCTGTAGTAATTCAGTTGCATTTGAAAACAAGTTCAGTTCAGAAAAGACAGCATTTCAAAACTGCTGTAGTAGTTCAGGGTTCAATTTAAAAGGTTTAATTCAATTCAGCAAAGACAGCGTTTACAAAACTGCTGCAGTAGTTCAGTTATATTCAAAAATCTCATTTCAGCCAACTGCAGCACTTAACAAGTGCTACAATAGCTCTTTTATTAGTTTCAGGTTCAAAATTAGTTTATGCAACTACAACACTTACAAAGTGCTGTCATAGCCCTTAGTTAAATTTCCTTTTAGTTCACTTTTGCCACTGCAACCACTACAACACTTACAAAGTGCTGCAGATTCTATTAGTTCAGTTTTTAGTTCATTTTCAGAAACGATAGCATTTCTGAAGTGTTACTAAAAGAATTTCCAGATTTTAAATAGAATTCCAGCCACAAATAAACATCAATTCAAATCATTTTAACTTATAAAAATCACATTTTCCCACTTCAAAAATAGTCATTTAAATCCCCTTTAACTTATGATTTTTATGAAGTAAATTTTTACAATAAAATCCAATTTTCCAATAATTCACTTATTAAATTCAAGTGTATAATTTCCTTATTCTTTGCATTTTAACAATTTTAACACTTAAATTTAAATTTTCATTTCATAAAAACTTAATTTCCATTTTTATTTAATTAACTTAAACTTCCATTAAAAAATCAAATCACAAATTACCAAATTAAGTTATGTTTTTAAATCACAATTTTCCATTTATTTAATATTTTTAATACATAAAAAAATCATTATCACTTTATTTAAATCATTTAAATTCAATTTAAATCAAATTATCGTATTTTTACATTTTAAAAATACTTAAAAATTTCCAGAAAACTATATAAAATAACCACGGGTCTGTATAATATTTTCTAGCCTAAGTCAAGTGATACGGATAATATATCATTTCAATCCGTAATTTACAATGAAAATCTGGGTTTTATCATTTCAAACCCGCAATCCCAAGTAAATAAAAATAAATAAAAATCGCTCAGGCTTATCATTTCAACTCATAACGATCTTTCCCTATACTAAAGTCCGTCCGGGTATGTATCATTTCAACCCATAGTGATTCTATTCTACAGGGAACTTGCAGTGTGATTTAACAAAAATAAATAAACAGTATAGTAAAATATAACATAGCACATGATGTGACAAGTTTATAATAGGGTTTAACATCATATAATTTACATCACAGGCAGGTATAACATGATATAATAGTTCTACACATTCACTTGTTGTCACTTCACAATTTATATAAGTATAAATGTCATGTGTGAATACTCACCTTTTTACGCTGGAGTTAGCAATTCAAACACACAAACAAAAATCCAGATAGCACGACTTGATTCGAGTGGAGAGAGAGCCAAGATGTAAATCTTGTACTCAACAATAAAATAAAGCAATATAAATATACAAATACAATACCAAAATTATTGGAACAAAAATGAAAATAGAGTTAGACAAAAGGTATAACCAAGCTTCAAATCAAACTTGCTTGTTCTTAACTCAACATATGATCGGCCTTAATTCTCTATTGGTTCAGCCAGAACATGATTTCAAGTGGTAAGGCTTGGGTATGGATCAATAATACATGGCTAAGCGATGAATATGAAGGGGTTTGGAGTTACAAAGCAAGGAAGGCAAATAAACAAGGCAAAAAGTGGAGTTTGGTCACCATTTAGGCTCGGCCTAAGGATCTATGGCTCGGCCATGGGCAAGTACAGGTCTGGTCATGTCTGATGGTGATGGTCAGAGGTGTGTACTAGTTGGTGGTGGTGGCTACGGGGGTGGCCGTGGTCAAAAATGAAGGTGGAGGTGAAGACAAGGGTCGGCTATGTACATTTTTTGGAGTTTTGCATTGTTTTTGTGATGTTTTGATAATGAGGAGGTCATGGCCATCTATGGTCAAAGGAGATGGTGGTTAGGTCGTGGATGATGTGGAGAAGGAAGTAGTGGTGGTTGGTGAAGGTGGTGAAGGGGTTTAGGCCGAGCAAAGCTATGAAGAAATCAAGCAAAAACAAGTAAAAATCAATAGAAAAATAAAGAGAAAAGAGAAGAAAAAAGGAAGAAGCCATTACCAAAATTTTCAGAAATGTTTTGGCCGAACTTGTGATGTTGAGAAGGTGTTTTCATGTGAAAAATGTAAATGAAGTACATGGCTACAATCAAGTTTTGAACGGCCAAAGAAAATGAAAGAACTAGGCAATGAAAAGTCATAGGTTTTAAAAGCTTTAGTCTCTTAGAATTTCCAATTTCTTTTATACAAAATAAACAAAAAAAAATCAATAAATAAAAATAAAAGACAAACAAAAATAAAATGAAAAATAAATAAATAATTATTCATAGGAAAAATAAAAGAAAATAAAAGTAAATAAAGAAAATAGCTTATTATATTGAAACTAGGATTAAAAATTGCAAACAAAATACAATTAACTTTGGAAAATGATAACTATACTTCTAAAATATTTTAAAAATAAAATATTGAAATAAAATTTAATTTAAAATAATTTAAAAATATTTGCAAAAATATTGGGTTGTTACAGAAACAGTTTGGGTTTTCCAGGAGATAACGGCTTCGTGTCTCTTCACCCAATCACCTCCAAGCAACAAATCAAAAGCATCAAAACCCAGAACATAGAAATTACTAGAACACACTCAGGAGAAAGGGGATGTTCAAACTTATCACAAAGATCTACAGATCTAAAACTATGGAAAACTCCAGTATCAAATAAAACATGAACATGATAATGAAATAAAGAAAAGATGCCCAGAAGGGTACCTTGGGTATCACTAGGAGCATGAGCAAAATGAGGAACAGCAGTACCAACAGAAGCAAGGCAACTATTAGCATAATGTTCCTTTTGATCAGACTCATTATAACAACTCAAATTATTTAAAATTTCTTTATCATCATTTTATATTGTATAAAATTCCATTACATAGTTAACTTTTGAATAATTAAGGTAGGTTATATTAGAATGCAATAGAGGATTATACAAGAAATTTTTTCCCAATTCAATTATTTATACTTAAATATTTATTCAAAATTTTGGATTTATCAATAATTAAAATCATCCTTTAACATAAATTAAAGAATTAAATTTCCGATTCATTTCAAACCATTTAGAGATAAATGTATATACTATATATATATCAAATCAAATCAATTTAGAATAATATACCTATATATATAAATCAAATCATACTTAAGAATTTAAATCAATTAAATTTCAAAGAAAAACTGTAGAAAAGTTACTGAATGGTCTCTCCACTTCGAAACTCGAAAATGAATGTCGATGACGCGGCCGTCATCACCGAAATTATTTTCCAGCGACAAAAGAAGAGAGTACTGACCTGAAATGATTTCTATTCGAAAGTACTTTATATAATATACATTTTAAAACTTTAAAACCAGAGTTTGAAATTATCGAAAATTAAATTATCAAATTCTAGATTTAAATTCATTTAAATTTTCAAATCATTTTATAAACCATGTTTATAAATTCATTTATAGAACAATAAATGAAAATCAAATATTATCATTTTAAACAACCAATTAATTAACTTATTAAATTCCAAAATTTTACTTATATATTTACAATATGAACATACAAATTAATTTTATTTATCAAATTTGAAAATAAAATTGTGTCAGTTTGCTCTGTCCAAGTGTTTTGGAAATCCTATCGATAGCGTTGATCAAACGAATCGATCGACAGCCCAAATCAACATCAACAACTCAAACAATACAATATATAAACATTTTAATATTAATAACAAGATACAAAATACACTCCCTCTCCCGATGATTCAAGGATAGATTTCAAAGAGAGGATAGAGATTCAAATATAGAGAGATCCTAATCCCAAAAGAATTCAACTAGAAGATAGGCTTGATAGGTAGATAAATAGATTTCAAAGAGAGAAGAAAAATGGTTAGACTTATATAAATCACGGGCAACCTTAACCGGTCAACCATAACTTCAAAATAAGATCGAGGTAGAATTCAGAGGCAAATCGACATTCGATCTCGGAAGATAAAATTCGAATATCGCAAAAGATAGCAGCATAGTAAATCGAAGATATAGGAATCTCCGGTGAATCAATGCCTATTGTATGGAGTTATGGAAGACTCAAAAATCCAGAAGAATACGAATAGGGAAAGACAAGAATGGATTTTGGAATCGAGGGGACATTCCAAAATTCAAGGGAAACTGGATTGAAGAAGAAGGAATTCAAGGTCGAACGAAAGCGATTCTGTAATTTAATCTACTCTATATGCTGAGTTTGCCTAAAACCAGAGCTCTGATACCAACTGCAACGACCTGAAATTTTCAATTATTCGCATCCATACATGTCGGATTTGAATTTGCTCAAAATATCAGATTGTTAATTTAAATTTGGCAAAACTCAATATATACAGTAAATAAATAATCACAGAATCACAGACACAGAGTAATAACAATAATGCAGCGGAAACAGAAGCATAGTAGTTCACGAAGCTACTATATATATAATAACAGAGTTCAACAAGATACAACAGAAATCACGAATACAAAGATGTCTCAATACAATAGTCAAATACAAGATCTGAATACATCACTGGAATCAACTGAATGACTGAAAGCAGAATCAATAGATGGATCCAAGCGAAGCTCCAACTCCAAAGTTGAGTCTCGAATACTGGTACAACTCTGTCTGACCCGAGCGTAAAGCAAAACACAAACACTCGAGTCAGGACATACATACTTATACAATGTAAACCAACTCAAGTGAACTGTAATAGAAATGCACAAGTAACTTAAAGGATGCTTGGGATAGCCCATCCTTTAAGGATCTGTTAAACTATCTACTATGCAGTAATATACGCTATTATAATAATGTCTAAAGTAAAGTAAACTATCAAAATAGCGTTAAGGCTTTACATTTTCCACCTTAACACATTTTTATATTCCCATAGTCTATACAGTACCGTAATCTCCCCCGTACTGGGCGTCGTCAGAGGGCACTCCATAGGTATGGTACAAAACAAACTCGTAGTAAAGCTCGCTAGGGTAGGTCACACGACACAATGAGGCAATGCCAGGGTAGATATACCAATTACGCATCCGGACTGGTGGTAACGCATAGCAGCCACTACCGCCCACCTCGGAACACACTCCCAAATCAAAAAAATCGAGGATGGCCATCAAATCAATCACAAAGTAATAGAATGGTATACGATGGAATGTGTCCGATCAGAGGAGCTACCTCATTGGCCCGGAATCGCTCCTGTTTTAGCCACCTTATGCTAACTCACGGGAGTTAGGTCCACGTATATACCTCAATAGGATCGTCGCCACTATCCTACTTCATTCTGGAATCTCCACCACGTACACAGTTGTTAAAGTGGTTTTCGGTATCGACAGAGAGTATGTCCATATCCGATCCCGGTCTCTTTAGCAACCAATTGTTATTATAACCCGTGGTTATAAATACCAAAATGGTTTATATTTCAAATCAAAACATATTCATTTAAACCATATCAAACAATACCATTTTCTCTTCAATTATATCCATTTCAAGAATCATATCACTTTCCAAAGTTATAATGCTTTCAAAATCATAAGTCTTAAAAACCAAAACGCCTTGGAAATCAAACCTTGGAATTTCATAACACATTGAAATCATAAAATATTCATTTAGACCATTAAATATGAAGTCAATATACTTTCAAATCAATTAATCAATTTCCAAAATTGTAGCATTTCTAAGTTCATTCATTCAATTATAACAATTTGAAAAACAATGAAATTTCAGAAACAGCAGCACTTATAAAGTGTTACAGTAGCTATATTATTATTATTTCAGAAATAGTTCAATTTCAGAAACAGCAGCACTGATAAAGTATTACAGTAGCTATATTATTATTTCAAAACAGTTCAATTTCAGAAACAGCAGCACTTATAAAGTATTACAGTAGCTATATTATTATTTCAAAACAGTTCAATTTTAGAAACAGCAGCACTTATAAAGTACTACAGTAGCTATATTATTATTTCAAAACAGTTCAATTTTAGCAGCACTTATAAAGTATTACAGTAGCTATAGTGGTAGATTCGAAAACAGTACATTAAAATCACAGCATTTCTGAAACGCTACAATTTCTGTTATAAGTTAATTATAACACTTTAAAACAATATGTCTTCAACTTTTATCATTTTTAACTTATCAAACTTATTTCACTTTTCAAAATTATTTATTTGGATATTACTTAACTTATAATTTTTAATAAAATAACATTTTATAAATAAATATCCAATTAAATTGTAATTCATTTATCAAGTCAAAATACATTAATTTACTTAACTTTTATTTTAACAAATAACTTAATGCTTTATTTAAAATACCCATTTCATAAATAAAATATTCTTATCACTAAGTTAAGCTTAAAATTCCATTTAACACTAAATTTTCGATTATTAAGTCAAATCAGAATTTGCATTTTCAATCATTAATTTGCTTATACACTTTAACTTACATAAAATCACTATAAAATTTATTTAAATCGTTTAAATCCACTTTAAGTAAAAATCTCAGATAATTTAAATTCCAAATACTTAAAAATTTTGCAGAAAACTATGATATCAAACTTAAGTTCAAAATCACATATATTTAATATTTCAAAATACTTAAAATTTCAGAAAACTATTATTTAAAATAAACCACGGGTCTATATAATATTTTCTAGCCAAGGTCAAGTGATACGTATATGTATCATTTCATTCCGTAATTTAAAACGAAAAAATCCGGGTTCTATCATTTCAAAGCCGCAATCCCATGTCAAATAAAATAAAATCGCTTGAGCCTATCATTTTAGCTCATAATGATTTTTCCTATTCTAATGTCCGTTCGGGTATGTATCATTTCAACCCATAGTAAAAAGGGAACTTGCAGTGTGAGGAACAGAAATATAAATAAACAGTAAAGTATAACACGTTATATTAGTTGATGTAACAAGTATATAATCAGGTTATAACATCATAAAATCACATCACATGCATATATGAATTTATCAACATAGCATATCAATACTACACATCCACTTGTCATTGTTTCACAAATATATAAGTACGAATGTCGAGAGTGATAGACTCACCTTTTAAAAGCTAGAGACGACAATATGAGACACACAACCAAACTCTGAAAAGCACGACAAAGCACGAATAGGTTTAAGTGGATGGAGAGCTAAGATTCAATCTTGTAAACAAACAAAATACAACATACATAAACATATAATTCAAAATAAGAAAATAAAACAAAACAATGTAAAAATATGGATCAAAAAAGGAAGATAAAATGACTTAACCAAGTCAAGCAAGCTCGGCCACTACACACATGGACCTGACGATCATCAAAACATGCTCGGCCATCATGGTTTGTGGCATATAGGTTCAGCCATGGTCTCAATATACATGGCTAGGCGGTGGGAAAGTGAAGAGGTGGCAAGTTAAAGTTATGTAGAAGGCAAAAAAGGAAAAGGAATTGAAAGGCCATTGGTATTGGGTTCGGCCATAGGCAATATGGGCTCGGTCTGGTTCAAGGCAAGGTTCAGGTCGGGTTTGGTCATCACTAGGTGGCGCGGCTAGTGGTCAGGGGTGGTCACGGCAAGGGGCTGGAGGAGGAGTAGGTGGTGGAGGCCGGGGCAAACAAGGAGATGTTGGTGAATATGTGAAGGCCGACTTGGGTTTGTAACATGTTTTGGTGGTGGATTTTGAATCTATGGCTCACGGCAAGGCATAGGGAAGGTGATAAGGTGATGGTGGCCGGTCAGGAGGTGGTGGTCGTGGTGGATGAGATGGTCGGCAAGGCTAGGGAATGGATGAGGCCGAGCATAGCTTTGAGAAATAAGGAGAAGACAAATGAAAAAAGAGGAAGAAGAAGACATGAGAACTTGTTGTACCTTTCTTTCAAGAGAATGAAATGAAAATAAAATGGATTTGAGAAGTTTGTACGTGATTTGAGAAGGGAAGTGGACGGCTAGGGTTAGAGGAATGAACGGCTAAAGAAAGGAAAAGGCTAGAAAATGAAGAGGCTTCAATTAAACACAAGTAACACAAGTCTCTTGAATTTCCTAGCCAAAAATCAAATAAAAGAAAAATATAAAGTAGAGAAATGAAAATAATAAAATGAAAAATATAGACAATAGAAATGAAATAGAAAATAACAATGAGATACTGAAAATAATTGCATGTAAAATGCTAAATTTCATCCAATTTAAAAAGTATAAAGCAGAATTTGACGAAACGAAAAGTAGAACGAATATCAGGATCAGGTACAGCTTAAAAGAAAAAGATTGGAAATTTAAAATTCAAATTAAAAAATTTCAACTGAAAGTCAAAGTTTGACCAAAATTGACCAAAATATAAAATTTTCAGAAAAACATTATTCTATTATATTTGGAAAATAAATTACAACAAAATCCAAAATTACATTGGAAAATTCCAATATTTCAATTTAAAATCAAAGTTTTCAAATAAATTTAACTTAAAATATTTGGTAAAAATATGGGTTGTTACATCAAGAGGGTATGCAACTGTTTGACCAACCGTTCCGACTGCTGCACCACAAGCAAGCCTAGTCACAACACATAATACCGAGTCTTCAACTAGCCCAAACGACCTTGATTTTATTAACTAGTCCTTCAAAGATTCATAGATGGAAAAATTAAGGCCAATATATGGTAACTACAAAATGAAAAATAATGTATGAGCTTCCTGTTCTACTAAGGATGTGATATAATGATGTATTACATAAACTAAACAAACATCAGACATTATTACGTCATTGCAAACCAATATGGTCTCGTTTGGAAAGCTCTTAAAAAATAAGTGTATTATTTTTAAAAGAAAAAAATAAAAAGAAAGTCATTCATGATGCCAAAACCTAAACGTTGTGATATTTGCATACACCGTTCCTAATGCACTGAACAATCTTGTATACTGATATGGAGAATTTGCAGTCAGTATTGTCAATGAAATAAAATTATCAATTATTATCGGATAAAAAGTTGAAAATAGATATGCAAGTTTTGGTTTACTGTACATATAAGTTAAGTTTACCTAGACAGTAACCCTTCCCCAAACCATGTCCATAGGATAAGTTGCAGACATAGCAATAATTTCAGCACATGCTCTTGCTCCAAATCATAATACTGGGGAAATCTTAGCATCCTCTGCAATTATTTACCCAAATGAAAATGAGAAATTACATATATATCGGTACCCATAAATCCCACACCTCCATGTATGTAGCTAAATAAAATTAAGCTTGGCCTTTCATCAGTTAGATAAGAAAATGGTTTTGAAGAAAGTTAATTCTAACAAACTTAAAGTTGAGTTCTACTTTCAGCACATCTGTAAATGTTTAGATATCCACAATTCATGAGGATAAGAAAAGAGTGTGGACCTCCAAGTTTATATCTATAACAATCATCTAAGGAGCTATCAAGGCTTTCTTTTCAGGTCATTCTATTTACCGATAACAGTACAACATGATTTATGGTAGAAGGATAAACAATTGGCTTAAATTGTGCATAAAGCTATGCATTAATGCATGTAAGCATTTAGTGATATCAAGATATTCAAGTTAGTATGTGCTCATGATGTAGGTGATAGAGATAGTAGCATAGGAAAACTATGGACATACCATTGCCAGATTGTTGCCGATAAAGCCATAAAATTGCACTGCAATAAATAACACTATAGTCAGAAATGCATCAAAATTGAATTTGGCAAGGTTATGCAGTCGGTAAAATGTGTATGTACAAATTAAATGATATGGTACTTAGTATATCAATTAAGAATGCAACTGCAGTAGCAACCTAGGTTATATCCAACAATATAAAGCTAGAGAATGAATATTTAGAAATAATTAATTATAACACATCTTCTAATTTGACGTGCCCAGGTTTGGTATACTAGTGACAGAGATATTTTTCGGTTGCAATTTATGAAGCATAATTATAGAAATATAACGTAAATATATATTTATCATTTTTCAAGGCATAGTTAAGAAAAAAAATCTTAAAACTTAAGAAACTACAACTTGATATTATAACATGCAAAAATGGCAATTCATTTGCGCACTATATCTCTGGTAATGTGAAATAGTGATTGTATATTTTTGCTACATTTAAATTAACAACTTACCTTCTGAGGCTATAAGCATACTAATTATTTTTATGGATCTAAATGTTTTTATTCATTCCTAATGGAGAAATGAGGTACATAACTAATAAGTATTGCAATTAATGAAGTGTGAATATTCCATAATTTTTCATCCATCATTAACACAATTGTTAAAACACTAAAAAACATAATTGACTTACAAATAACTTATGCTTATTTTTACAATAAACCATACTCAGATGATCTTTTACTATAGAAAAAATAATCTTGATGACATTTTTGCATTCACATTAAGTAAGGAAATGCAATAACAACCTTCTTTAAGATGAAGATCCAAACCCAATAGTTTAGAACCATCGCATCGTAATAAAGGAAGAAATTTTTTTTGAATATGACCAACTAAAATCTAGAATGAAATTTTAATAGACTTAGCAACGGTTAGCTATGTTTCGCTTGTAAGTGAATTTTGTTTGTTGTAAAAATGAAAATGTATCGGTAATACACGTACATACAATGAGATAGTTGATATCCTAATTAACTTGATGTTTCCTATAGAGAAAATAAAGTTGAGCAGCATGGTGCACTTTATATGTTAAATGAGAAATATCATATCGGTTAATAAAAAGAACAACTTCATATAGTAATAGTATGGCTTAAACGGGCACGTAACAATGATCTATAACCTGCACACTCTGTTAATAGAGTATGTTGAAGTAAAAAGAACATTAACTGATACATTTAATTTGGTACAAAGGGATTCAAAGTTAAAAAGGAATAGAAAAGGAAAAAAAATCAAGGGAGGGAAATAATTAATGCAAATGTACACTCATCTACTTTAACTGAAAATGGCGGAGTCCCATTATTTATGTCTTTTGTACAAACATGCATGCATCAATTTTGGCAAGTTTAATTACTTATTACAGTAAAAATTTATAGCTTAATGGATTTGCTCTAGAAAAGCAATCTCATTCACAAATATTCAATTCAGCTTCACATAATCAAATACATTTAATAACTTATATTTCCATTTCTATTAGTAAATTACTGAAACATATATTATATATGGACTTCTAAGCTCATAAATTAGTTTTTGTACATAAGATGCAAAGACCATGTTTATGGATATAAACACATACACAAGTATAGATATTTTTGTTTTAATTTGGTCCAATTATTAATATACAAATCTGATAATGTCAGATTACTACAAAGTCCGCACACCATATGGAAAACAGAAGGAAATTTAGCACATCCGACCTTTAACCTCAAACAGAATATGCAAATTAGTACCTTTATGAACTAAAACTAATAGTTAACAAAAAAGACTATCCAAAGAAGTAAATTCAAACCTACTCACTCACCTTTCTATATGAAGGTAAGTACAAAACAATAATACATGTATTTTGCATCCAAGTAGTTTCTGGTCATAGGCTCCAATTACCACCTATGCACTTCGCAGAAATTAAAAAGTTATAAAATTAAAGAATGGAAATTATCCGAATTAAAAATTTGAAAAAAAAGTAAATGAAGCAAGCAACAAATATTTTTGAATTTTTCTTCTTATATTCTAATGGTTAGCCTGCCGTGCCAATATGAGATCCAACTTCCAGGATATCACATAGCCCACTCAAATTATTAGAGGAAACAAAGGACATTTATGATAATTTTAAGTCCTAAAATCAACTTAGAGGCATTGCTTACTGTGGTTAGGCAACTGCAATATACCATTTATGGTCTGAAAGCAATAGAAGATTATTTGATAATAATAAAATGATAAGATTGAAATCATTAGAAAGACCTTACTCAACATTACCTACCAAGAACATCTTCAAGGAGCAAGATAAAGAATAATGCTTTCAACTGCGATGTGCTAAGGAGATGGGAACTGATCTTGACAAACCAGGCTGAAACTCCTCTGCGATCGACCGTGGACTTCGCTTGGAATGACAGAAATCCTGTTTTCAATCAACCGCGGACCTCGGACTTCGCTTTGATCGATCGCGGACTTCATGGACTGCAGAATTCGCCTTGTCATCCCTTATCTTCCATTCACAGGGGAATATAATTCTGACTCGTTGATAGCTAGATGAGCGTAAGAAGGAGGTAGAGAAGGAGGACATTATTAAAGCTAGGGCGTAAATAAAGAAAGTAATTTGGGGAATTGGTGGGTACGAAAATAAAAGGGCGAGAACTTCGTGTTACACTGCCGATTTATCCGCTAGATCAAACTAATTAAAAAATATAATAACACTATGAAATATGGCGTTATCTATTGGGGTTATAAAATTCCACTTTTCTTGTAGTGGAAATATTACTGATGGTGTGACTGCTGTTCAAGAATACATTAATCACTGTTGTAAGAATAATATTACTTGTGTGATTCTAAAACTGGACTTTGCGAAAGCTTTTGATTCGGTAGATTAGGATTTTCTAGTTGATATGTTACATGCTAGAGGTTTTAGTCACAAGTGGATAAGCTGGATTATGACTTTGCTTAAAACGAGTAATTCTAATGTTATGGTTAATGATATTTTAGGGAATAAAATTCAATCTAAAAGAGGATTAAGGCATGGTGATCCTTTATCGCCTCTTTTGTTTAACCTAGCCGCAAATGTTTTTGTTATGATAATTAAAAAAGCGATCGGTAATGGATCTTTGGGGAGTGTAGGTAGTGAAATCTCTCGCAATGGTATCTCCGTTCTTCAATTTGCCGATGATACCTTGCTATTTACCCCACATTTGCCTAATCATGTCATTACTCTTAATTTATATTATACAGCTTTGAACTTCTTTCAGGGCTTAAAATCAATTTTGAGAAAAGTTCTGTTTTAGTATTAAATGACGTTGATAAGGTTGAAGGATTATTTGCTAATACGCTTAATTGTAAAACCATGACTTTCCCTTTTGTTTATCTTGGTTTTCTGATTAGACCAACTAAACTTAAACATGATGACTGGTTAATTACAATAGATAAGATTAAAAATAAAATTACTAATTGGAACGGGAGGTTTTTATCGAGAGCGGGTAGGGTAGATTAGTTCTTATCAACTCTGTTTTATCAGCTCTCCCGGTCTATTGAATGTCTATGCATCTTTTTCCAGATTGGGTGATTGATAAAATTGATAAATAAGAAGGGACTTCTTATGGAGTGGTGATAATTCCAACAGTAGTCTTAAATGTTTAGTCAATTGGGAAACGATTTGTAAATCGAAAAAGGAAGGTGGTGTAGGAGTTATTAATTTACATAACATGAATTTATCTTTACTAGGGAAGTGGTTATGGAAATTTAAGGATATAATGATAATTCTATTTGGAAAGAAATTATTACTAAACATTACTATAATGGTAATAATAATTTACATCAAATTACACCTACAATTATAAATAATTTGTCTAATTTTTGAAATCAATTTTAAAATGTCATGAGATTTTTAACCTTGGTACTTATACAATAGTTCATTCAGAAAATAATACTTCTTTTTGGCATGACCGTTGGATTTCTGTTATCCCTCTTAGGATAGAATTAAAGAGCTTTATGAAATCTGTAACTTTAAAAAATGCTTTAATTTTAGATGTTTTTTCTCTAGAAAATGACCCTCCTTGGAATTTTAGTTTTAATAGAATTTTAGAAGGTCCAACTCTTAGGCAACTTTCTTTGCTTTTTGCTAGATTGAGTCTATATAATATTGATAATGAAAATGATAATATTAGTTGGGAATGGGATACGAGTAAGAAATTTACTTCTAATTCTTTTTATAAATTTCTTAATTTCTTGGGTGTATCTAATAACTCTTTTAAATTCATTTGGAAAACAAATGCTCCTCATAAATTTAAAATTCATATGTGGTTAATTATGCATGGAAAATTAAATACTATAGAGTTTTTAAAAAGAAAAAATATGCAAATTAATAATAAATGTTCTTTTTGTAATCTGTATCTTAAAGTTATTAAACATGTATATTATGATTGTATGGATACTTACTACATTCTGAATAATACTCTCAAAATCTTTAACTTTAGTCTTATAGTTAAAGTTAATGATTGTGAGTATTATTGGAATAACTTAAGATTTAAGTTTAAAAAGGAAAACAAAATTTTACTTGATACTTTATTCATTATAATTTGGTATATTTGGTTTGAGAGAAACCAGAGACTTTTTAATAATAATAATAGTCATTTTAATAAATTGATTTTTATAATATCATCATTTTTTTAAATTGGATCTCAAATCCTAAATACAGATTAGCTAAAAATAGTCATTTAAAGAATATCTTAATAAGGTTAGTAATAGAATTAAGATTTATAAACATAATAATAATATTTTTAACATTAATAATTCTAGCATCAAAATTTTTACTAATTTGAATGATGTTTTTACTGATTATCATAATGTCCTTTTGATAAAGGAATATAAGGAAATTTTTTAAATTGTTTTAATTTATAGGAATTTAACTTTTTTTATTTAGTTAATCTTTTGTATATCTTTAGTGTTGGTTAAGATGATGCATTATGAGTTTGGATTACTTTTAAGTCTACTTCTTATTTTGTTGATTTTCCGATTTATGATTTTGATATAGTATTACTACTTTTACTTCATTAATACATGTATATGTATATAAATTTCATTTATATACATATATATGTATTACTCTTATAATTTTATTTAGTTCCATTTATAGATTCAGGTTTAGGCCAGAAATGGTACAAGATTACTATTTGCAGGTTCTCAGGATTGCAGTAGATAGGATTTTAGCGAGACGTTCATTCTGGACCTTCCGCTTTCGCAGTGAGGAGTTCTTCAGCGTCTATAGAGTGGCGCTCTTCATTCAGGATCATACACATTTGCAGTGAGGCATTCTTTCCAGTACTTCCGCATAGATAGAGTGGTGTACTTCATTCTGGATCATTCCCTTTTGCAGCGAGGCATTCATTCTGGATTTTCCATGTTTACATCGAGGCGTTTTCTCTCTCAGTCGGAGCAGCCTTTAGATTTCTTCCACACTGAGTTCCTTCATGGTTTTTGGGTACTTCTAACACCTCATTATGGATGGTGGCCTTGCCGGAGCTCGATAATGAGATATAATGGGTGGTGGCCTTGCTGGAGCTTATTCTAGTTGTACTTGAGTCCTATACATTGTTTTTTGTATTTTGATTAGCTACCTGCCAGGCATGTTGGAAGCACCTTTGTTTCAGTGTTATACACACACACACACATGTGTGCTCTCCTCTACTTTAGAGGATCACACATTTCTCTCAAAAAATATTGTCATATTATACTCGATGGCACTTATGAAGTTCGAGTCCGAACACTCTTTCATTTCAGGAAATAATTCTCTGGTATTTCATAAATATTTGAGAGCACTCTAAACTACTATTTAATGATCTCAATTTGGATCTGATATTTTCTTTATGTATCAAATACAATAGCTAAATACGATATGGTAGACAATACAACATGTATGATAATTCCTATTGCCAATACATAAGGAATCCATTATACATGCTCCATGTTAAACATTTTAATAAGGTGTCTTTGCATATCAATTGTGTCATTCCCTACATCATTTATACTTATTATAAAAGATATGATTTGCAAATCCATTATTGAGTATTAAACGACCAAACTATTATTGATTTTAATATAAGTACATTATTAACAATTAGCAATGTGTTGTTTACTTATAGCTTAGAAATATCTATGTACCTTTTAGTGGTTCTTTCTTATGGACACACGCTTCCTTTTTATTTTGATTGAAAATCAAAATATTTGATATTTCTATCAAAGTACTCAATTCTGATGCTTATAGAATAATACCTTCCTATCATTCTTGGATGATACCCTAAGACCCATAAACTCAATATCGCTCTCACCGACTTCGAGACACTTTGGTTGTTATATGTAAACAATCTATTCTAAATCATAATCTAGAATTTTCTATTTCAATAAATATATACCAAAACACAAAGTCATACCTAGCAATAATTTTGTGAGTAAATCTGAATTAACTTGATCAAGTTGAATGACTAATCTATTACGCTAATTTCAACAACTGAATTTACGATGTTATTCTTTCAATGTTGCTCATTATATTCAAACTGCATTAGTCTTTCTCTTAAAGACACATTTTCAATTGATGGATCATATTCCTTTGGGTGCAAATATAAAAATCGTATTTTGATAATGCACTTTGAATCCACTTTGAATTTGCGCATCATACCATATCGTAGAGTTAGTACTCTTAATGTGTTTAATTGATAACCAAGGATTATCTATTCTCGACATTGATAAAAAACTCGTAGTTTTTTTAATGTGCAAGAATTATTATTGGACATTCTAATATGTTGTGTTCATTTGGTTTGACTAATATCATTTCATCCCTCGTAATCGGTTTTATCCTTGTATCATATCCAAATCCATTTTATAACCAATAATTTCTAAAAGAAATTCCTTCGCTATGAAGTTGGTATCTCTTGAAACAACAATTGTTTTTCAATGCAATGAAATATGTATTCATAAACACTTTATGAATTGGCTTATATATAAAACTGATTTGGTTTTACAAAACAAATGTTCAAAACATAAATAGGTCATTCAATGACAATCGTTCCTAAAATTCTTTTGGGGCGATTTATATAAGATCCCTTACATATAATTATCATGTGTAGTATTTCAAATCACAAAACCTATCAACTCCTTGACCTAGGGTATGTTGGATTTCTTATAAACTCTTATCCTGTACGATTATGTAAACTATTCTTTAGATGAAATTAATTTTAACCTCGTGTACGACTCTTAAGTATGCAATCTTATAGAAAGAAGTTAACTCAACTTTACTCACTCTTAATCATACTTTGTTCAACAAAGTTCGATTACTCCTTATCAATACAACATTATGTATCATAAGGAGGAGTGACTTTTGAGATTGAATCTATATTCATTTTTAGGTACGTTCAGAACTTGTTTCAATATACTCACATATTCGATCAAATCAAATCAATTCTATTTTCTATTGCACATTATCTTATTCACTTCCATTTTATACTCTATGAGCTTATCATAGACACATAACATGTGTATCAAATACACATGTCTTTGTCAGTGATGACTCATCGGTGAATATAATGAAGTACGTGGAACCGTTTTGGTATTAATAGACTTACGATTGCATACATCAATATGTATCAATCCAAAGAGTTCATTAACTCTTATCACGCTCCCACTAAATGGGTGCTTTGCCTTTAATCGTTTGAGATATTAGTATCACATGATTCATGATCATATAATCAAATATAAAAACTGCAGCTTAGTCTATTTTCAAAATAATTGCAAATAATTTAATATACTTGGGTATTTTCCAATGCATCATATTTGTTATGATAACATATACCACATCATAGTTTTACTTTATTACGAATATTCATAATATTCATACCGAAATAAAACTATGTCTTTTTTCAGTCAATACTAAAAGACAATTATCATTTCATAAATAATATTTGGTATTTTACGAAAACACCTTTTGCAACTTGATGCGACTAATAAGTGTTATATGAAATACTCCCACTATTTCCACCATTACTATAATAACATATGAAATATGAAGCTCCATTTATCCACTTAATATAGGCTATTTATTTCATTTAATATAAATGGTTCACAATTGAGGACTTTCAAATAAGACATCTTAAACTCAGTGAAATAAATCTCATAGAAATTTTTTTTATCTAAAAATACTCTTTGGAATAGAAATTATATTTTTCATTTCAATGTCAAGTATTAATTATTATTTTAAAATTTTCGTTTTCAATGTCTTTCCATGAAGCAAAAGTGACCATTCAATCTTTTTATCCCAACCGTGCCTTAGGTTACATCCACTCTCACACGATCACTTTCCTTTCTAAATGGTCAAATTATACAAAGGAAATCCTTACTACAATATCATAACGAACTCTTTACAAAATTGCATTTGGTCATCCTTAACTTTTATGGATATTAAATAAATTACACTTTATGTAAACTGATCAAACTGACATTTCAATAAGAATTCTTAGATATATCTTGTAGCCTTTGTGTAATGCCCATAATTTTAACAATCAAATATTTAAATGATTAATTTAAATATTTAATCGTTAAGCGATGGAATTCCTCTTATACTCAATTTTTACAAATGAGCAAATTAGGACTCGATACACCCATGGTTGTGTTTGCTTTTTCGACGAGTAAAATGAGTATAATCTACTCTATGTTTGGAGGCGATAATTTTTGGGGATGAATCGTGCCGAATGGAGAGGATTTGGGCTAAGCCCATTTACTTGCCTATAAGTGAATAATTCCTCTCATTTCCTCTTATTCACTCTTCATTCACATTAGTTCTTCTTCCTCCTCACTAATGTCTTCTCCAATCACCCCTTAATCACCTTCTAATCACCAAGCCATAAACCCACTAAATAAATTTCCTAAATTCAAATAAAAATCACCATAAATCCTCTTTACCAATTCTATACAAAACCCATGAAGGAATTGGCGTGAATCAGAGTTAGTGTGGATTTCAAAAATTAAAGAGAGCAATTTTGCATTTTTGGTGATTTATAGCTTGATTTGGAGCTTGATTTGGAGATGAAGAGGTGAGCGAGATGGTTCTCCTATTAAATTTGTGTATTTTACTTCATTAATTCATTCATTTATAATTATGAAGTATTATGGAATGATTTAGGGATTTCTATGCTAGGGTTTAGACCTGTATTCATGTTATAAACATGTTACCCTTAGCTAATTAATTGTTTAAGACCCTAATACTATGTTTTGAAAATGGTTAATAAGCCCTATAATTGATTTGGGCTCATTGAGTGATTGTTTGTGATATTATTGTTTGATTTGGGATTAATTATGTAGATTAATGATGTGCACGTCATTAGTAATAACTAATTAATCCATTTGAATTGGTTAATAAAAGGTTAGTAGACTAATTAAAGGGGTTTAGGAGCTCTACACCTCTTATTAAAAAGATTAGGGAACTAATGAGCCATAATTAGTGTTTGTAAAATGGTTTGAAGATTTTATAAATGAAGATTATATATTATAAAATAGATATAACATTTTATAAAATAGTAAAATGATAAATACTTGATTTTCAGTAAAGCGAACCAAGTGTTTTTGAAGAGCTAAATCGAATTAAAAGCTTGTATTGTATTTTATAAAAAGGTTTGAGATTTTATAAAATAGTATAAAGAGGTAATTTACTCTTATCGAAAAGATTAGTAAGTAAAAGTAATATTTGATCTAGTAAGGGTCGAATTGCTTACTTGAATATACGTATGTGTATATGTGCACGAGCGGATATAGGTATACGTGCATTTGGAGCTAAGCGACAATTAAAAACAAAGATAGTATTGTAGTTAGAATTGTTGTGTAATTGTTTGATTATATAGAAATATAATTGATTACAAGGCCGTTGTAGGCATTTCACGTAGCCATAGCGACTATCTTATGCGTTAAGTTACGTGAGAGTATACCAGGTCGAGCAATCGTCCTGGTGAAGTTTGAAAAGAGATTTTGTGTTTTGTTGTGTTTTGCATGAGTGTGTGTGCATAAGCATGCATGAATGAGTGTATCGACACATGTATAGGCTATGCACAAGGCAAGGAGGTCAGGTATGTCGTTTTGGCGTGTTAGAGGAAGCCGGGTCACTATAATTGTCATAGAAATCTACTCATGCAAAGAATGGATTTTTGTATTAAAATCGCTTTTCATATACTTAAGAAACCACTTCCAAAATGTTAAGAAATGAACCCCAGTAGATGTCCGATGGGATGGAGGTAGGCTCTAGTAGCAAGGCGACTTATCGGCGAAGCGTCGGAGGAAACGATACGCGAATTGGCGATCGTTCGTGGAATTTACTCCCTGTCTAGGCTCATGGTCTGGAACTTGTCAGTTCAGTCGACTAACCTGGTCCATTCAGTCAACTGGTCGAGAGGAAAAAAAGTCCATCTCGGTCCTGATTCAGTCAACTGAATGACCCTTTAGTCACCTGACCTACTATGTCTTGTGCAACTTCAAAACGCAATAACTTCTGCATACGAAGTCGGATTAAGGTGAGGTTACGACCATTTTTTAAGAACTGCAACCTATGAAATTTTGGTAGGTTTTGGAGTACTTTGAAATTGGGGCTCGCATGGGACCCACTCCGGCACGTATTCCAAAACCGTAGATTTTGAGGTAGACCGGAAGGGTATATCTGAGAGTATTAGGACATTGAGGTCATGCGTTCCATTTGGGATGTGATTTGGGTTATTATGGGGTTTTGTTATAGTTGTTTGATGGGTTTTAGGCTGTGGCGACTGGAGCCATGCGTGGTGATTTCATACGTTATATACGAAATGAGTCCGCACTCTAAGATTTCGATCTTAGAGTAATATAATTTTTTTTGGTATTGACTTGTTATGACACACCAAAGGTATGGAGTTATGTGACCTACCCAGGGTATGACCTTTGGTGACCTACAAAGGTATCGACCTTGTTGTGGTGTACTTAGAGTGTTGTTGATGGCCATGATACACTCGACACGGTCTTAGAGGGACTGTGAATAGCTTTATCTTATTGTGATCACTTGGATGTTTTTGGGTCCTACGTTCGTAATTTTATGAACGTTTGGTCTTAGCAGTAGTGACCATACGCATTGTGGCATCCCTATTCGGTCTTAGCAGTGGTAACCATACGCATTGTGGCGTCCCTGTATGGTCTTCGCACTAGTGACCATACGCATTGTGGCGTACCTATTTGGTCTTAGCACTAGTAATCATACGCATTGTGGCGTACATATTTGGTCTTAGCAGTAGTGACCATACACACTGTGGCGTACCTATTCGGTCTTAGCAGTAGTGACCATAAGCATTAAAGCGTATCTTATCAATCTTAGCAGTAATGGTCATTGTTTTGGGATCATGGTTTGATCATGGTATATTTGTACTATATTATTAGTAGTTTGGGCGTATTGTAGTGCATTGGAAGATATTTTGCTAACTTGTTGTTACAGGAGAAGAGCAGGTTATGGTATGATCCCCTACTTTTGAGATGGGTTTATTATATTTGTTTATAGGCGGTCCGGATTACCCCTGAGCCATATTTATGGAGAGGGCCGGCTGTGATTTTGTTATTCCATCTATTTGCATATAGTTTTAATATACAGTATTTTGGGATATTTCCCTCACACCAGACTTTATGTATGATCCTCATTTTGTCTTTGTCTGCTTATGTCATGACAATTCTTAGGTACTCGATTGAGTAGTTCGGGAGTTAGGTGCTTTTGGAGATAAGCTAGCAGAGTGAACAGCTGGAGCATTTTGAAGGCGTAGCATCGATATTTTGAGATATATATACTTGTTATTTTAATTGTACATGACAGACCTGTTATTTATATACGAGACTGTTGCATCAGATATTTTTTCAGAACTCCGTGTTTTTGGAGTTGATGTATTTAGATTTTATGTACTGATATTTATTTGTCAGTTGCTTTCGCAAGTGTGGTCTCTTATATATTGTTATTTTATTATGTTCATGTATATTCGGTATATTATATGTTGTCATTCCATTGCGAGATCTTATCGAGGTCTTGGTTTAGTTTTTTTTTCTAATTTTTCCCTGACGATATGTCTTTTGTGGTATTCGAAAGTCGTTTGATGATGTAAGACACCGATTTTTGGGTATTACGAAGGACGGGTTGTAACACTTTGGTCTAGTGTTAAATTTGACACGACAAGATCATTATTGTAATCAATCATATTGAATACATGATCTCACACTAAATAGTTGCTTATTTCAATGAGCTAATTTCTGTTAGTACCTCAGTTATTGATTTTGATGATAACAACCTTGATAACAACAATATACAATATAGATACTAATGTTTTTCCAAGTTATATGGTATGTAGTGCTGGATATTACACAAGTGTTGAATCAGAGATTGTACAATATAAAGACACAAAAAACAGACATGAAGACTCATGAGTATAAAAACCAAGATATGAAGATCTAAAGACTATAATATAGTGTATAGAGTCATAGAATATTGTTAAAGTCCCTAATAGTAATCTTTTATCTCTATCTCCTTTTTTTTTTATCTTTTATATTTTTAAAACAAAATAAATTATTAGAATATATTTAAAAATATTTTATAAATTTTTTTCAAAGATCAAAATGTTTATAAACTATGTTTAAAGTGTTTTACAAAGTATCAAACTATTTTACAAAGTATAAGGTTTTCAAAACATTTTTAAAGAGAAATAAGTTTTCAAAATTTACGAGCATATATCGACATATACCCAGATGGCATGTCAACATACATGCCAGAATTTTGAAGTTTCTTTTCAAATTTAAAATTTGAAATTTTCTTTTTTTGAATTCGTTTCAAAAACTAAAAGAGCATCTTTTCAAAACTAAAATGTCAATTCTCTCTACTAATTCACCCTATCTATATCTATTCAAGCACTCACTTTATTTCAAAGTTCAAAACATCTCTTCATTATCAAAATCTCAAACATGGCATCCTCAAGTCAAACTCCTAAAACGATAAGGCTCTCTAAGAGAACCAAAGGCTTTCTATTTAATGAAAAAGAAGTCATTGAAACTTATATGGAGTATGCTACTTCCAGAAAAGTTTTTCTCAGAAGATTTGCTAAATTCAATGATTTTCCCTCTTATGGTTTACAAGATCTTTGTTTTGAAAATGAAAATTTTGTTTTAATTGACTCTTCTCAAAATGAGATTGTTTGTTATCCGGATTTGGTCAAAATGTTTTGTGCAAATTTAAATGGAAAAAATTTTCAAGGAGAAGAGGGATAATTTTGGAGTAGTGTAAATGACACTCGAATTGTTTTAAATTGTGAACTTTTAACTCATATACTTGGTTTCAAATCTAGTGGAATTAACCTCTCAATTTTCAAATTGATGAACAAAATTATGAATTTTTTCACGACATTTTCAAAATTGGTGAAGAATTTGATTTTAAACACAAGAATATTTGACCAACGTCGATAATTATGAATCTCATTTTACAATAAAGTATCACTCCGAGGACGGGTAATCACAATAAACCTACTCAAAAAGTTTTTAAAGCTCTTTTCAATATTTATGGAAACTACAACATCAATTGGGCATAAGACATTTTAGATGACTTTGTTCAAAAGTACTTTTCTAGACACGAGAATATACTCTACCATGGTGTGTATCTAACTAGAATTTTCATATATTTAGGTGTTGATTTAAAAAAAGAACAAACTCTTCCTCAAAAAGTTTTCGATAAGGACAGCATCTCTCTTATGCACATTCCACCATTTTTCAAACCATATGAGATTCTTCCCAAAAGAGAACAAAGATTAGCATATGAAGAAAAACAAGAAATTCAACAAGAAGAAGAGGAAGAAGGTGATGAAATGGATGTAGAAGAGGAAGAACAGGAGGAAGAAGAAGTGGATACTTCTTTAGAAAGTTTCGGCAAGCCATCTCACCCCTCCAACAAAGAGATGCTATGGAACCAAGAGAAGCTTCTTAATAACCAAAAGAAGCTCAAGCATTCATTTTGTAAAAAATTCACTTTTCTTTCCAACAAAGTGGACAAATATTTTGGAAAGATCATTTGCAAGTTTGGTAGAAATTCACCATCATTGTCTATATCTTTCTAATCCTATCTAGTTTATTTACTTGTGATATCTAACTTTGTATTCCTTAGTAATATGTGTTTTCAGTTTAAATTCATGTTATTTTCATGTATTTCTTTCAAAATCCATATACTTTTCTATTTCTAATAATGAATATTATTTCTTGCTATTATATATAGTTCTATTAATCTCTGAAAAGTATAAAAATATAACACTATTAAGTAAAAACAAAAAATATAACATAAATACTTAATAATGCATTTTCAGGTATATATGTCCACACACACACACACACACACACATATATATATCATATGTCGATATATGTTGACCGTTGGTCAAAATTTTTAAATTTGAAAATAAAATAACTACCACCTATTCAATCATTCTAAATAACTTTTCATTCCTATCTAAGCTTGTGTAACACCCTTAATTTTTAATAACATTATTCAGGAGATTTAATTAGAATAAATTAAATAGAATAATGTAGAGTGATAAGGAGATTGAGGTTGGTTAATTAATATTAGTGGTCGTGCTTATTTAAAATGAATGAGCTTAAAAATGGTTAAGTGTTAGCTAATTAAACATAAGGGCATGAGAGTAAATTGCCACCCATGTTTCCCACCCTTATAATTTTATCCTCTTAGCCATTCACATTCATTTTAACACAAGCAAAATTTAAAACGTAAGAAAGCTAATAGGAGCCGGCCATTAAGGAGAAAGAAGAAGAGAGAAATCAAATCTAAAGCTTAGGATCAAGGTAGAAGAAATCAGTCTCAATCAATCTCCAATTTCCTTATCCAAACTAAGGTGAATAATAATCACTACATCTCTATTTTTGGTTTTATAATCATATGTTTTCGGATTTAAGGGTAAATTTATTTTTAAGATATATTGGATGATGATATGCTTGATTTATAATTTTTTTAGATTAAACAAGAATGTTTTGAGGGAGATATGCATGGTTTTAGGGTAAAACCGATGTTAAATGATTTTTAAATGCAATGGAAAAAATATATGTTATGAGAAACATGATTTTGGAGTTGGGTTTCAATTTTTATAATTTTCCAAACTGTGGAGAATTAATTGTGAATTTTCAAAGGAAAATATAGTTATTTGGGTTTATAAATTTATTTCGAAAATTATATTAAGAATTTGGGTTTGAAATTTTGATATGTTAGGCAATATGATTAAAGTGAATTTCTGAATTTTTTGGGTATTTTTACTAAGTGATTTAGTATGGAAATTAAATTATTTTGAAAGGAGGACCTAAATGATTTAATTGCTTTATTACTTGGAAGGGCTTATGTGTTAATTGTTAATTGGTTTTAGATCTAAGAAGACGCAGCAAATATTAGCCAAATTATTTAAAATTTATGATAGCCAATCAAGTGTTTACAAGTGGGCAAGTTTGTTACAAAAAGTTTACTTTATTTAGTAAAAACAGCCTTTAGCTCAAAAAGTGGGTTTCGCCTCCTTTGGAATGAGCTTTCGACCCAGAGCTTCCGCCTCTTACCAAGTCGAAACCCTCTACCATGAAACCAATACGCATGGTATCACTTAGTAGGTATGAAGTGGATTTGAGAAAGGCAGAAGGTAGGGCGTCGAAACGTAGCTTCCGAAGGTGTCGATACCTTTGTTTTGTTTTTAAAAGAAAAAGCGCTTGCCTGTGTACAAAGTGGTTTCGCCCTACTCAAAACCAATGGTTGCGAAAGGGTATTTCTAAAGAAGCTTTCGAAGGAGAGCTACCGCCTTTTTTGTGTAGTAGCTTCCGAAGGAGTTAATTACTTTTTAATTGAAGCTTACGGAAGGGGTAGTTTCGACCAAGTCGAAACCCTTCTATGTTTAGATGCCTTTCGATGGTATTGAAGACATCAATGCTGCCGACAGGCAATGTTTTTTTATAAATATAAGCCACTTCCTACTACTTGCAAAAGGGGTTTAAGGGTTTTGAAGGCAATGGTTTCGAAAGGGGTTTTGAAGCCAACCTTCAATTGTTTTACCCAGATGTTTTAATGTTTTCGAAAGGATGGTTTCGACACCATCAAGTTTCCCCAATACTTTTATGAAATAAAGAATGGTTTCGAAAGATATGCTTTCGCTAATGTGCACTTTGACCCAAAATGATTTTAAAAACCTAATGATTTAGAAAGGGATACTTTCAATGGTTTCAGAGGGATAACCTCCAATGGTTTCAGAAGGTATACTTCTAATGGTTTTGAAAAGGGAATTTTCACTCGGTTTCGAAGATATGCTTCCAAAGTTAAAGGTTAATGTTTTAATACAATTGAAAAGTTTTGAAAGAGAAGTTTTAAAGTATTCGAAAGGCAGGAGCCTAAAGTTTTGAAGATATATTTTAATGCTTTCGAAGGAGGTCATCCTGTGAGGTCGAAAGCAAGGTTTCAAAGGTGTCAAAAGGTTTTATAACCCAAACTCATTTTTAAAGGATAAACCCTTGGCTAAATAAAGGAGTTTGGAAAGGATTTCATGTAAATTTGAAGAAGTATTACAAGGACCTTAAACCCACAGGAGTGGTATTGTTTTGTTATTATGTTTTCTTTTTCAAATATAAATATATTCACATGATAAAGGACCCATAACTGTATACTGGGGATAAAAGGGGTAGAAGAACCAGCTAGGTTAACCCAGTAGTGAATATAAACTGATCAAACTCCTGAATGAGTATAATTGCATCCACAAAGTCAGGGAGACCATAATATATGATGCCTAAACTTTGAAGTTGTCCGGGAGATAGGATCATAGTAAACCCATGAAAACTATGATTAGGAAGTTATTGGGGGTAACCAATAGGTTCATAGTAAACCTATGAAAACTATGTATTAAGGAAGGTTGGCAGGGGCCAATTGGTTTGTAGTGAACCCATAAAAACTATATCCGGATTAGGTATTGACATCAGTCAAATGGTTCCTAGTCAACCCATGAAAACTAGGATAAGAAAGAAGTTAATGGAGGCATCAGTAGGTTCCTAGTAAACCCATGAAAACTAAGCTAAGAAGTGAGTAACTGGAGTAATCTATAGGTTCCTAATTAGCCCATGAAAACTAGGATAAGAGATGAGTTATTGAAATCACCAATAGGTTCAGGGGAACCCATGAGTTAATTAAGTTAACTAGCAGGGGCCTATAGGTTCTTAGTGATCCCATGAAAATTAATAGGTTAATAGTGACCCAAGAAACTATAATCATGATAGGGAGTCAATTAAACTAGGGATGGGAAATCCAAGATGTTTCTATGTATGCATATCATCATAATGTTTTAAAGTGCTATGTTTTTAACAATTGTGGATGCAGGAGCATAGTATATGGTTTTATAAAGGTTTTAGGATACTAGTGAAGGCAAAACCCGTTCCGCTAAGCGACATGGTCTCACTAGATATCTAAATGGTTGAGATGTTAGATTATTATTCATACCAGGCTTTATGTCTGACTTGAAGTTTTTGTTTTCCCCTTAAACTCTCGGGTACTCAATTTGTTAACCCGCCTTTTGTCAAGGCCATGAACATGCGGATTTAACTAAATGGACTGCTCGTTTATCGAGATTGGAAAGCGATGGATTTAAGCTAGCTGGATGGATAGATGATCAGTCATGAATGGTTTGGTGTATATAGCTCGTCCTAGATGGATCGGCATTGGCCAGTCGGCCTGGAAGGTATAGCTCGATGTAGGAGGGAAGTTCGTGCATGGATCGGCATGGGTGGCTCGGCATTGGTCGCTCGGCGAGGTGGCTCGGCATTGGCCGCTTGGCGTGGTGGCTCGGCATTGGTCGCTCGGCGAGGTGGCTCAGCATTGGTCGCTCGGCGAGGTGGCTCGGCAATGGTCGCTCGGCGAGGTGGCTCGGCAATGGTCGCTCGGCGAGGTGGCTCGGCATTGGTCGTTCGGCATTGGTGGTTTGGTCTGGGAGTTACGGGTCGGTATAGTGGTATGGGCCGGTCAGGATGAGGTGGCTCGGGTTTGGCATAGGGTAATACTCGAGGCGACATCAGGGTGGACCGGCTTCGAAGTGGATCGGCATGCTGAAGTGGATTGGTATATCAGAATAGAGGGTGGTTCGGCATATACGGCTCGGCCTACCTGGTTCGGTCGTGGTACAGAGCCTGGATCGGCAATGGCCTTGATGGGCCCGGATTACTCAGGAACCCCAACTACCTGGATTTTCCTATAAATACAGCATGTGGGGTTCCGGAAGGGGGATCTTCTTTTTGGCTCTCTTACTTTCTCTTTTCTAAGGCTAAGGCTACACTGCCATTTTGTAACTGTAATTGATTCGAACATCAATAAAAAGGAAACTTCTAGAGTGGACGTAGGCCAGAGTTAGCCGAACCACTATAAAATCTGTTGTTCTTTACTGCTTTCATTTTAATTTTTACAATTCTTCACATCATTACTCTCTACATACATTCTGTTTGTGAGCTTTGACTAGTATTTGGTGCTTTCAACTGGATTTGGGTGTTAGTGACCAATTTTGGCGCTAACACAATTGATTTTAAGTAGTTTGAGATTTATGGTTTTCAGGTGCTCTTCTTAGACGAATAAAGCTTCCGGAGGCGTGCAGGAGGCAGTTAATTATTTAGAGTTATCTTTTCCCGCTATGTATTTTGGATGTAAAGGCAGACTTATTAGCCTTACTATATACTCTGATTAACCGGGGGTATCATCATATGTCGCTCTTGGCATATGTGTACTAATTATACTTTTTTGAATGTGGTTAACGTTTGTGGGATTATGTAATGAACATGAAATGTCTTGAATGGAATGTTGAAATGTATTTTTCATTTGTTAAAATTTCCATATTCTTGTGATCTGTTTATCAATGTATCTAACACCGCCGTGTCTGGTCGCCGAGGATTAATAACTATGAGTGACTGTAGCATCTATAGCCATTAGTTTTGGGCCTCCAAGTAGGGGGATGTTACAAGTTGGTATCAGAGCATAGGTTTATGAAACTTTAAAAGAAAAGTAAAACCTAAAAGATTTTTGAAACATAATCCAATAAATAAGATATACGATCGAGGTTTGGGTTAACGCTATAGTAACTTACTTGTATGTGATATATAGGTATATATCTAAGTACGTGTTCCCTCTCTCTTAGACCATTCTTCTGTATCTTACTAAGGCTCGTATGCAGATTTACGAGAAAGAGGATACGGAAGCAGGAAATGAAAGAGGAAATCTAGGTGGAGGAAGCACCACAACAAACGGAAATGCTTGACCTAATACCAGGAGGAACGAAGGTCGACAGGCTAATGCTAATCCAAATGCTGAGGCCAATGTAGGTGCTGGAAATCCGCCAGTAGATGCGGGGATGGTGTATTAGTTGTTACCTAATCTTTTGCAAGCAGGAGCTATTGGTAATGTTAGAGGAGCTAATCTTGTAGCTCCAGTTGAATATAATTATGTTAGGCTGAGCAGGGATTACACCAGTGTGGGTAGAAAGCCGTTTATGGGAATAGAGGATGTTGTTAAGGTTGGGAATTGGCTGTTGTGTTGTGAGAGGATCTTTACTGATTTAGGCTTGGATGATGGGGAAAAGAGGAGGCTGGCCTCTACACAGTTGCAAGGGGCAGCGCTTCATTGGTGGAATAGTGTGACAGCCGGAGTTTCGGAGGAAGAACTGAATTGGGATGATTTCAGAATGAGGTTTGAGTAGAGGTTTCTATCTGAGGTATCTAAGTTGGCGCTGATGAGGAAGTTCATGGATCTTGTCTAGGGTGATATGTCAGTAATCGAGTATGTTGCTAAGTTTGATGAGCTGTCTTGATATGGATATGCCACTATAGATACTGACATCAGAAGGAATGAAAGGTTCTTTGAGGACTAAGGCCTGAGCTAGCTAGAATGACCATGACACATGTCCGAGAACCCTGTAATGTGGTGGTGGAGTTGGCTATTCGTCATGAAGAGATGCTTTCTGTTTCTGCCTTGGAGAAACCAGTTGAACCCCAGGGTCCTCAAGGAAAGAAGAGCAAATTCTTTAAGAAGAAGGGAGCCTAGAAAGGGGATGCTGCTAAGAAAGAAAAGGCTGGTTTGGTGTGCTTCAAGTGTTATAAGAAAGGTCATTATGCTCACGAATTCAGAACATGCAAAGGGAAGAAGCCTGCAGAGAAGAAGAATGTGAAATGCTTCAACTACGACCAAGTTGGGCATTACAAGAACCAGTGTCCAGAGCCAGTCAGGGCGGATAGAGGGAAGGTTTTTGATATTGGACCACCATCATTTTCTAGGCCTACTACAGTAGAGAAAGGGAAAACTGTGATGGAAGGTACGCTTTTGATTCAGATTATACCAGTTAGGGTACTATTTGATACCGGTGCATCGCACTCATTTATATCATAGTATTTGATTGATAGGTTATGCATAAAACCCACTTACCTTGTTACTTTCTTAAGGGTTGTGAATTTAGTAGGACAGTATGCAACTCTAGGGATGAGGTATGACCAGTTAAAACTTGATTTGTTAGGTCATAAGTTTGCATGCAGTCTGTATGTTTTTGATTTTGTAGATTTCAGGATCATTTTGGGTATGGATTGGTTGGGTAAGTATGAGGCTAGGATATTTTTCCAAGATAGGGAAATATCGTTGAGATGCCCAGATAGTCATAACCGAATCAACTTCTTCGTGGAGAATTCCAGCAGGAGTGTTTGTGCTTTGTTAAGTGCCAAGGAGGTTGGAGAAGAGCTTAGTCAGGTTCGAGTAGCAAGGGAATTTGCAGATGTCTTTGAGCCGGTTACGGGATTACCACCGAAACGAGCTGTTGAGTTTCGAATAGATCTTGTACCAGGAGCTGAACCTGTTAGTAGACCACCTACCAGGATGACACCGACAAAGATGAAGGAATTGAAGGTGAAACTAGTGGAGCTTGAGGGAAGAAATTTTATTAGACCAAGCAGTTCACCTTGGGGAGTGGCCGCGGTATTTCTGAAGAAACCAGATGGGTCATTAAGGATGTTCATAGACTATCGTAAGTTAAACGAAAGGACGGTTAAGAATAGGTACCCTCTGCCGAGGATAGATGATCGGTTTGATCAGTTGTGTGGAGCCAAGGTGTTTTCCCAATTGTATTTGGCGATAGGGTTCCATCAGTTGAGAGTGGCAGAGGACAGCATTCATGTGACAACATTTCGAACTAGATATGTTCGTACGAGTGGTTAGTAATGCCATTTGGATTAACGAATGCACCTGCTTTCTTTGTGGATTTGATGAACCGAGTCTTTCGAGAGTATTTGGATAGATTCGTGTTAGTGTTTATAGATGACATTTTGGTATACTCTAAGGATGAAAGAGAGCATGAGGATCATCTTAGAGTGGTACTTGAAATGCTGAGGCAGAATCAGATAAAGGCGAATTTTTCCAAGTGTCATTTTTGGAAGAAAGAAGTTAAGTATCTTGGTCACGTGGTTTCAGAGGAGGGTTTGTCAGTCGATCCAGTTAAGATCGAAGCTGTCAATAATTGGAAGAGACCAGAGACGATAACTGATATTAGGAGTTTTCTTAGACTTGCTGGCTATTACCGGAGATTCATTAAGGATTTCTCGTGGATAACAACACCTTTGATGAGGTTGACCAGGAAAGATGGGACGTTCGTTTGGTCCGACAAATGTGAGGAAGGGTTCCTTAAGTTAAATCATTTGTTGACCAATGCACCAGTGTTAGTAGTTCTAGATGAAAACCAAGAGTTAGTAGTATACAATGATGCATATGGAACTGGATTGGGAGAAGTATTGATGAGGAAGGGTAAAGTTATTGCCTACTCATCCAGACAGCTTAGACCGCACGAAGTAATATATCCTACTCATGACTTAGAGTTGGCTGTAGTGATCTTTGCCTTGAAGATATGGAGGCATTACCTCTTAGGGGAGAGATTTGAGTTGTATACCGATCATTAGTCCTTAAGGTATTTATTCTCTCAGAAGGAGTTGAGTATGAGGCAGTAGAGGTGGTTGGAGTTTTTGGCTGCTTATGATTTCGATATAGAGTATACTCCTAGGAAAGGAAATAATGTAGCAGATGCTCTTAGTAGAAAACATCAGAATCTGGTGTTGGCTATATTGGCAGAATGGAAGGATCTAAAAGCTTTAGCCAGTTGCGGTGTGCAGTTAAGATTGGTTTCTAGTTCTAGTCAGGGTACTGCCATGATGTCTTATTTAGAAGTTCGTCCAGTGTTGATCGAAAGGATAGCTTCTAAACAGAGAGAGGATCCAGTTTTAGCCGAGAGGATCAGAAGGCTTGAGGTAGGATCGAAGATCGATGATCTAAAGGATTTTTGTCCTGACCAGAGAGGATGGTTGAGAAAGAAGGGACGATTATGTCATCATCCAAGTTTATGATTCATCCTGGAGGGACCAAGATGTATTAGGTTATGAAGAGGAGCTTCTATTGGGAAGGCTTGAAGAGGGATGTCAGCTTGTGGGTTAGGCAATGTGTGAACCGTCAACAAGTGAAGGCCGAACATCAGAAGCCGAGTGGATTGCTTCAGCCCTTAGAGATTCCAGTTTGGAAATGGGATTCGATATCCATGGATTTTATAGGCGAGTTTCCAAGGTCGAATAGGGGAAATGAAAGCATATGGGTTATAGTGGACAGGCTGACCAAGAGTGCCCATTTCATTCCAGTCAAGTCAACCAGGACGGCACCTATTTTGGCGAAATTGTTCCTGCAGAACATAGTTAGACTCCATGGGATTCATAGTAGCATAGTCAGCGACAGAGATGCATTATTCACCAACGAACTTTGGAAGAGTATACAAGAGGTATTAGGTACCAAGCTCAAGATTAGTACAACTTATCACCCACAAACGGATGGGCAGACAGAGAGAGTCAATAAGGTACTTGAGGATTTATTGAGAGTTTTAGTATTGGAATTTGGTGGATCTTGGGAGGATCACCTACATTTGATTGGGTTTTCCTATAATAATAGTTATCAGACTAGCATAGGAATGGCGCCTTTCGAAGCTTTATATGGAAGGCCATGCAAATCACCGACATGTTGGTTAGTGACCGGAAACAGATTGGTCTTAGGTCCGGATTTGGTTAGAGAGGCATCATAAAAGATTGAGTTAATCCGAGGATGGATGAAGGAAGCTCAATACAAACAGAAGAGTTACGCAGATAAGAGGCGTAATGACCTAGATTTCTCGGTGGGAGATAGGGTTTTCATTAAGGTATCCCCGATGAAGGGTGTGGTAGGATTTGGAAAATGGGGAAAGTTGGCCTCGAGATATGTTGGACCATTCTAGATTATAGAAAGGATTGGAAAGCTCACGTATAGAGTAGAGTTGTCGAGCAGTTTGGCAGGTATCCATAATGTATTCCACGTGTCTCATCTTCGCAAGTTTGTGCATGATTCATCCACCATTCCTCAAACAGAGTTAGAAGACTTGGTAGTATAGCCTAATTTGACTTTTGCTAGACAACCAGTTCAGGTTGTAGCGAGAGAAGAGAAAAGATTGAGGACCATGACAGTCAAGTTGGTGAAAGTTCAGTGGAGCGACAATGAGAAGGACTGTACTTGGGAGACATAGGACAGGATTCGTGATGCTTATCCTGATCTGCTTTGATGGTATGTCTATATTAGATTTATATAGATCAGTTGTTAGGCATGTAGGCTAGTATGGATGTTAGGAGTGGTTACAGATGATTGTTATGTTTGCCAGTTAGCCCTTACTAAATTTCGAGGACGAAATTCTTTAAGGAGGGGAGCCTGTAACACTCCTAATTTTTAATAACATTATTCAGGAGATTTAATTAGAATAAATTAAATAGAATAATGTAGAGTGATAAGAAGATTGAGGTTGGTTAATCAATATTAGTGGCCGTGCTTATTTAAAATGAATGAGCTTAAAAATGGTTAAGTGTTGGCTAATTAAACATAAGGGCATGAGAGTAAATTGCCACCCATATTTCCCACCCTTATACTATTATCCTCTTAGACATTCACATTCATTTTAACACAAGCAAAATTAAAAACGTAAGAAAGCTAATAGGAACCGACCACTAAGGAGAAAGAAGAAGAGAGAAATCAAATCTAAAGCTTAGGATCAAGCTAGAAGAAATCAATCTCAATCAATCTCCAATTTCCTTATCCAAATTAAGGTGAATAATAATCACTACATCTCTATTGTTGGTTTTATAATCATATATTTTCGTATTTAAGGGTAAATTCGTTTTTATGATATATTGGATGATGATATGCTTGATTTATAATTTTTTAGATTAAACAAGATTGTTTTAAGGGAGATATGCACGGTTTTAGGGTAAAACCAAGGTTAAATGATTTGTAAATGCCATGGGAAATTATATGTTATGAGAAACATGATTTTGGAGTTGGGTTCCAATTTTTATAATTTTCCCAACCGTGGAGAATTAGTTAAGAATTTTCAAAGGAAAATACGGTTATTTGGTTTTACAAATTTATTTCGGAAATTATATTAAGAATTTGAGTCTGAAATTTTGATATGTTAGGCAACATGATTAAAGTGAATTTATGGAATTTTTGGGGATTTTTACTAAGTGATTTAGTATTGAAATTAAATTATTTTGAAAGGGGGACCAAAATGATTTAATTGCTGTATTACTTGGAATGGCTTATGTTAATTGTTAATTGGTTTTAATCTGAGAAAATGCGGCAAATATTAGTCAAATTATTTGAAAGTTTATGATAGCCAATCAAGTGTTTACAAGTGGGCAAGTTTGTTACATAAAGTCTACTTTATTTAGTAAAAACAACATTTAGCTTAGAAAAGTGGGTTCCGCCTCCTTTGGAAGGAGCTTTCGACCCAGAGCTTCTGCCTCCGACCTAGTCGAAACCTTCTACCATGAAACCAATACACATGGTATCACTTAGTTGGTACAGAGTGGATTGGAGAAAGGTGGAAGGTAGGGCGTCAAAACATAGCTTCCGAAGGTGTTGATACCTTTGTTTTGTTTTTAAAAGAAAAGGCGCTTGCCTGTTTACAAAGTGGTTTCAACCTAGTCGAAACCAATGTTTGCGAAAGGCTATTTCAAAAGAAGCTTTCGAAGGAGAGCTGTCGCCTTTTTAAAGTAGTAGCTTCCGAAGGAGTTACTTAGTTTTTAATTGAAACTTTCGGAAGTGGTAGTTTCGACTAAGTCGAAACCCTTCTGTGATTAGATGCCTTTCGATGGTATTGAAGACATCAATGTTGTCGAAAGAAACTGTTTATTTTATAAATATAAGCCACTTCCTACTGCTTTCGAAAGGGGTTTAGGGGTTTCGAAGGCAATGGTTTCGAAAGGGGTTTCGAAGCCAACCTTCAATTGTTTTACCCAGATGTTTTAATACTTTTGAACGGATGGTTTCGACACCATCAAGTTTCCCCAATACTTTTATGAAATAAAGGATTGTTTCGAAAGAGATGCTTTCACTTATGTACACTTTGACCCAAAAATGATGTTTAAAAGCCCAATGATTTCGAAAGGGATACTTTCAATGGTTTCGGAGGGGTAACCTCCAATGGTTTCGGAAGGTATACTTCCAATGGTTTCGAAAGGGCAATTTTCACTCGGTTTCGAAGCTATGCTTCCAAAGTTAAAAGGTTAATGTTTTAATACAATCGAAAGGTTTCGAAAGAGAAGTTTTAAAGTATTCAAAAGGAAGGAGCCTAATGTTTTGAAGATATATTTTAATGCTTTCGAAGGAGGTCATCATGTGAGGTCGAAAGCAAGGTTTCGAAGGTGTCGAAAGGTTTTATAACCCAAACTCATTTTTAAAGGAAAAACCCATGGCTAAATAAAGGAGTTTGGAAAGGATTTCAAGTATGTAAATTTGAAGAAGTATTTCAAGGACCTTAAACCCACATGAGTGGTATTGTTTTGTTATTGTGTTTGCTTTTTCAAATATAAATATATTCACATGATAAAGGACCCATAATTGTATATTAGGGATAAAGGGGTAGAAGAACTAGCTAGGTTAACCCAGTAGTGAATATAAACCAATCATACTCCTGAATGAGTAGAATTGCATCCATGAATTTAGGGAGACCAGAATATAGGATGCCTAAACTTTGAAGTTGTCCGGAAGATAGGTGCATTGGAGACCGGAATATAGGATGCCTAAACTTTGAAGTTGTTTGGGAGATAGGATCATAGTAAAACCATGAAAACTATGATTAGGAAGTTATTGGGGGTAACCAACGGGTTCATAGTAAACCCATTAAAACTATGTATTAAGGATGGTTGGCAGGGGCCAATTGGTTTGTAGTGAACCCATGAAAACTATTTTCGAATTAGGTATTGACATTAGTCAAAAGGTTCCTAATCAACACATGAAAACTAGGATAAGGAAAGAGTTAATTGAGGCATCAATACGTTTCTAGTCAACCCATGAAAACTAGGCTAAGAAGTGAGTTACTGGAGTAATCCATAGGTTCCAAGTCAACCCATGAAAACTAGGATAAGAGATGAGTTATTGAAATCACCAATAGCTTCAGGGGAACCCATGAGTTAATTAAGTTAAATGGAAGGGGCTTATAGGTTCTTAGTGATTCCATAAAAACTAATTGATTAATAGTGACCCAAGAAACTATAATCATGACAGGGAGTCAAATAAATCAGGGATGGGAAATCCAAGATGTTTCTATGTATGCATATCATCATAATATTTTAAAATGCTATGTTTTTAACCATTGTGGATGCAGGAGCACAATATATGGTTTTTATAAAGGTTTAAGATACTAATGAAGGCAAAACCCGTTCCGCTAAGCGGCATGGTCTCACTATATATCTAAATGGTTGAGATGTTAGATTATTATTCATACCATGCTTCATGTCTGACTCGAAGCTTTTGTTTTCCCCTTAAACTCTCGGGTACTCAATTGATTTTGAATAGTTTGAGATTTAAGGTTTTCAGGTTCTCTTCTTAGACGAATAAAGCTTCCAGAGGCAGTTAGTTATTTATAGTTATCTTTTTATGCTGTGTATTTTGGATGTAAAGGCAGACTTATTAGCCTTACTATATACTCTGATCAACCAAGGGGGCATCATCATATGTCGCTCTTGGCGTATGTGTAATAATTATATTTTTCTGAACGTGGTTAACATTTGTGGGATTATGTAATGAACATGAAATATTTTGAATGGAATGTGGAAATGTATTTTTAATTTGTTAAATTTTTTCCATATTCTTGTGATCTGTGTATCAATGTATCTAACACCACCGTGTTTAGTCGTCGAGGATTAATAATTATGGATGACTGTAGCATCCATAGCCGTTAGTTTTGGGCCTCCAAGTAGGGGGATGTTACAGCTTGTTTCTTCCAAAAAAATTGATTAATCATTCTATTCCTTCATTCCCTTTAATTCTCAAACTTCTACTTAAAAATGTCTTCACTGCATTGAAAATTGTGTGAAAATCTTGAAGAAACAATTCAATCTTTCAAGAATATTTTTACTTTTATCTTGATAAATCAAATATATTTAGAGTTTAGTGAAATGTAGATGATCAAAGAACAAGAGAAGCATTTCGATGACATTAGATGGATGATTTCTTCCTTAATCAAAGACGATCAAAACAACAACCCAAAATGCTCTATTAACAAAGATAATGAAGATTGGGATGCCATCAAAGCAAATCCAATCTTTGGATCCGATGATTGGGTTGAAGTTTCATGAAACGTCTAGTTATTGGGATTGGATTTGATGTGTGTGTGTGTATTAATACTCTTAGGATTTGATTTGATTTGGTTTGGTGTGTACGTTTGGATTGGATTTGTTTTCTTTGGTTTGATTGTTTGTTTATGTTTGAATTGACAATTTGATATCTATGGTTTGAATTGGATAAATAAAATCTTATTTTATTTATAAGTCTCTATTATCATATCATAATCATCGTGTTTAGTATGCTTCGATTATTTTACTTAGTCATCGATTTTGACTCTATAGTTTCTAAGTACTTGATTTAGGGAGAGTTTTTATTTTTTCACCCATTTTTGTTGATGACAAAAGGGGATAAAAATATAAAATATGCATATGCATATATTCAGAGGGAGTTATATAACTCAGGGGGAGTTATATCATATTTTATATACAAGAATATTTAATGGTTGTCATCATCGAAAAGGGGGAAATTGTTAGTACCTTAGTTATTGATTTTGATGATAATAACCTTAATAAAAACAATATACAATATCGATACTAATATTTTGCCAAGTTATATAGTATATTGTGTAGGATATTACACAAGTGTTGAATCGAAGACTGTATAATATAAAGACTCAAGAAATGGACATGAAAAATCATGTGTACAAAGACCAATATATGAAGATCTCAAGACTATAATATAGTGTATAGAGTCATAGAATACTGTTAAAGTCCTCGGTAGCAATCTTTGATCTCTATGTTTAAAACAAAACAAATTTTTAGAATATATTTAAAAATATTTTATATTTTTTTTTCAAAGATGGAGATATTTATAAACTATGTTTAAAGTGTTTTACAAAGTATTAAACTATTTTACAAAGTATAGGGATTTTAAAACATTTTTAAAGAGAAACAAGTTTTCAATATTCAAGAGCTTATATTGACATATACCCAGATGGTATGTCAACATACATACCACCAAATGGTTTTTCAAATTTCGAAAAGAAGTGTTTATTCATCATAACTCTTCGCAAATGGACACATCTGTTTATACACTATATAATGAGGAGTTGAAACGAATTTTTTGGTAGTTATTAACTTGTTTTCTTCCCTCCTCTTACTCTCTTGAAAATTCCATTAGAAATACAACAAATTCTCCTCAAAATCACTTGGAATCGATACATACTTTTGTGTATTGATTCAATACTACTTTCTTACTGTTCTGGAATCATCTCTCTCTCAAATCAAAGATCAAAGTGCTGTCGAAGAGGCTATAGGATCCATTATATCCAAAGTTCAAGAAATTATGTTTGGAAAAACCATCAAACCCTATTTGTATTTGCTTAGGTGTTCTTGTAGCCCATTCAAATCAAGTGGGTGTGCTTGTAGCCCATCCGAATCAAGTGGGTTTACCCTGAGCTTGGAAAATCAAGGTGTGTCTCGTAGCCTCGGAATCGAGATTGTAATTGGGTTTGCCTTATACCCGTTTAAAGATTGGCACTTGAAAAGAAATCTATACAAGCTATTATACGGGACTGGATATAGGAGAAATCCAAACCAGTATAAAATCTCTGGTGTCATCTCTCTAACTCTTTACTTTACTTTATTGTTTTTTAGTTTTATCTATGATTGCATCTGTGGTTAATTGTCAATATAATTCTATGTTGAAAATATGTGATTTAATATTAAAATTGAAAGAAATTTAAAAAGATTTACAAAAGTTAGAAAGTACTATTCACCCCCCAGTGTTTAATTATCCTTAAGATCCATTATTCTGCAACCTACAATTTCAGTGAGGTTTCGTATAATACGAATTATGATTATTCACCATATAACATTTATATGTGATCGTATATGGATTAAATATCTATATTCTTGTATTTCTTTTAGAGTCGAAATTCATTGAAGACATTACACAACCTCGGGCAAGTAAACTCGTAAGTGACCAAGTTACGAATGTATTTAATGGTTGTGTAATTAGGCACTTGCATGGATCAACATGCAAACATTTATTGATAAGCATATTTTATATTTCTATTTGTCAACATTAATTCATTTTGTTTGTATATTTTAATAATAAACATTTTATCAATTATATTAATTGCATAAATTTATCAATGTATATTATTATAACTTTATATTGTATATATGCTTACAATATTAGAAAGGTTAAATGTTATCATTTCATTTTCTAATAAGCTCTCACTGGTCTTTTATGTTTCTCCAAACCCCAAGATGAAACATAGAAGTCTTTCGACTTCACTAGTGGGTGTTAGGACTCGTCTGTCTTGGGATTATGACCTTGAGTTTGCTCAACAAGTTATAGCCCTATAATCGATGGACAACTCCTTATCAGTTATATCATATACAACTCCTAACCCATAGTTCATTATCCTAGTCTCATTTTGACATTGAGTTTCCTCAATATATTAAAAGAAAGTGAAAAACCGGGAGAAGGACGAACATAAAGAAGGCCAAACTTCCTGTAAAAATACATCGCAAAGCCAAACATACGACGCGACTGAAATGGTGGTGGCTTGACAGGCGACACCATGGGAGATGAGGCTTAGGAGGCGATGAGGTGGCAGGGGCTTGGGATGGTGGATGGTCGAGGCGATGAGGTGGTAGCAGCCCAAGAGGCGACGAGGTGGATTGGGTGGCAATGGAAGAGAAGATTGTTGGTGGTGTAGCGGCGAAGCATGGCATTGATGATGGTGTAGCAGCGAAGCATGGCGTCGTTAATGGAAGAGAAGACGGCTGAAGCTGGTGCCGATCGATTTTTTTTGAACAGTTTACATTCGAAAATGCTAAATATAACTAGCATTATATTTAAGTGAAAATGAATATAGCATTATATGTGTATAATGCTAATTTAGTTTAGTATTTTTTAAACTATAAAAATGAATGATAATGCTAGTTTATTTTATCATTTTTTAAACTAACATTTTAGCTATGAAGTACAATATCATGTTTAAAACATGCAAAATGATAGTTTAATGTAGCATTTTAGATACATAGTTTAGTAGCATATTAATGATATTTGAAATGATAGATTGATGTAGCATTTTTACTATAAAGTACACCAGCATGTTTAACGTATGAAAAATGATAGTAAATTTTAGCATTTTTTGAATATAGCATTACAATGATTTAATGCTAATTTAATTTAGCATTTTATAATGTTATTGATTTTTTTAAATTTAGATCGACGATGATTTAATTTGCTTCATAGCTAAAATGATGCCAGCGAAGATGGAGTAGGGCGCGGTGTAGGTCAGGTCGAGGCAATGACGCCGGCGATGAGGAGAGCGGCAATGGCGATGGGGAGAACGACAATGAGAAACCAACAACAGATCGATGAAGACGATGGGGAGAGTAGCAATGACGCCAACGAGGCGGAGCAGGGCGCAGTGTAGGTCGAGGCTGCGTGGGTCGAGGTCGAGATGTTGAAGGCGATGGTGATGAAAGAAGAGGCTACGAGGTTGTGGTGTTGGCGGAAGAATAGAGGTAGCGGCAATTGAAAGAAGGCGGATTTGGGATTGACGTGGAGAAGAGAGAAAACGTGGGTTTGTCCTTGAGCATAAATTTGAAAACTTTTGGACTGCACTTAATTTTTTTATTAATGTTTGTTCTTTTGGCTAATTACCTCTAAAAGAAATTGATCGCTCGTACTTATCATTTCGCGACAGCCTTAGTATAATATATGTACCTTGAGTTTGCTCAACAAATACATATAGTGATCTTACCTCGTCTATTCAATATATTAAAAAATACTGCACATAACGTCCCTAGCTTGAGTTTTCTCAAGACCCAGAGAGTATGCAAGTAATTATTAATATATAAATAGTAGAGGACAACACTTATATTAAAGATTCATAACCTCCAATATATGTAATTAAGCGATATCGACTTATATGGAATAATTTATTTTTAATGAAATACCCTCGTGCTTCAAGTGTCGGACACATTAAAAATCATGGTATACGTACTTTTACGTACCTATTTGTTCCTTAAGTCTATTTTGGGTTTCTTTAATATTCCACCTTTAGTTTATACATTTATATTATATAAGTTTTATTATTATACAACTTTTATACTTTATTTAAATTATATAATATTTTGTGTATAACATTATATTCATTATACCTTATTTAACTAATTTAAATAATTAACACTTTAATCAGTTATTATATTATTTAATTATAACATATTCTATTGAATATATATACTATAACTTTATAGTTATACACATATATCTTATATATGTATGTGTATGTGTTTTAATTTATTAATTAACTTTTAATTAATTAATTTAACTAAAAAATTTTAATTAAATTTAATTAATTTTGAAAATTCTTTTATACACGCATGTATATCATATTGTCTTAAACAATTCATAACATATATCACTATTTATATTATATTTGTATAAATATTTAATTTATTCATTTATTTTATTAATCTTCTTAATAAATAATATTTTCAAAATTAATTTTATAATGTTTTCAAACATTTAAAAAAAATTATATTATATTTATAATATGTGTTTTATTTTAAATTTAAAACTTTTATTTTACTTTTCAAAACTATTTGAAATTAACCTAAAGCCCAATTAAAATTGGGTCTTTTCTATTAGGGATAACCTTCGGGCTAACCTCATCCTTTCGAGCAAGGTCAATAGTCAGTTAAGGCAGAATACTTGATTACCCAAACCCAATCTTAGACACTACTTTTGTAACAACCTTGCTTTCTATGTCGTAATAATAAATAAATTTAATTAAAATAAAACGTTTGAATTTGGTTTTTAATAATTATCATTTTAAAAAATGAATTTCTACTTAATTAAATTATATTTGATAAAATGTTTTGTTTTAATAAATTGAATTAAATTAATAAATTCATTTCGTATAATTTATTGAATTTGAATAAAATATTTTATTGAATATAAAATATATTTTTTAATAATTTTTGTTTCACTAAAGTAGTTGAAAATAGGAGTAAAAAAATATTAAATTGAAGAAAACAGTGCAGTTATCAGAATATATTTATAAGATAAAGTGTAGATTAATTTATACTGGGTTGAAATTTACTTACAAACAAGTTAAAAGAGTTGTTAAAAGAAAAGAGAAGAAATGAAAAATTAACTAGTTCAAACTAAAGCCCATTCAAGCCCAAACCCACTTTTCTCCTTATTTCTAGAAATCTCCTTGCTCCATTATCCTAGCCCAAACCCAAACCCCTCCTTTATCACTTTTCTGCCCTAAATTCCTTTAATAAAAAGTTGCGACATTATAAAAAAAAGGAAGGTGCTTGCAATTGGGAGGGAGGACGAGTAGGAGTATGCGATCATTGTTAGGTCGGGGGCAACAACGTAGGGCTGAGGTGTGCGTGAGTTGGCGTAGTGATGGGTGGTTGCGACGTGCGTTAGTGTTGCTCCAAGATTTGTCGTGACGAAGTGTGGAGGAGCGACGATTGGTGGAATCGACTGCTGGCGGCAAAGACAATGACGAGATGAAATGCTTGGTAGCGGTGGCAAACCCGCATTAATTTTCGTGCATAGGTTGGCGATACAAAGTGCTCAACAGTTTGATGGTGGAAGCTAGGGTGGCTTCTAGCAACAGCAGTTGACGTGGATGGTTAGGCGGAGGTAGTAAATACTTTTCTTGGAAATTCAGTGAGTTTTGACCTCACAACTATATCTGGATCATATTACTAGATTTGTGTTTATTTCGTATATTGGTTAAATTGATTGATTGAATTGCTGGGTTTGGATTGATTATTGTTGGATGTTGGTCGATTGTGTGAATTGAAATTGTCAATTTGCAAATGGAACTCTGTTCGATTGCAAATTAAATTATATATATATTTGAATGTCGATGTGTGTATTGTATAGATGACCGGAGTTTGATGGAACTCGACTTGAGTCACACGACAAATTCATAATGTTAATTGGTTGATTAATATTCTTGAAATAATGTTACTCCATAATATATATATCTAATATTTATCTATTTTCTTATTATGTGAAATTTTTAAAAAGCTTTGGAAGAATTATTTAAGGGTTTTCATAATGTTCCAAAAGTATTTTGTAAATAATTTACTAAAACTTTACCTTATTTAAATATTTTTACATTTAAAATATATTTTAAATTGTATGTATAAATAGTTTACTTTAGATTAAAAAACCCTTTTAAATTCAATATTATAATATATTATAAGTTTGGAGTTGTTTTAAAGGCAGAATAAAATATAATGTTATTTTAAAAAATATATTATGAAAATAACAATATTATTTTATGTGATTTACTTATGAAGGTTATGTAAATATTTTATAAACAGTTTTCAGACCTCGAAAAATATTGAATTCTTTTTATGAAGTAATAATTAAATGATTTTGGATACGTTTTGAATAAATAAAAATCTTCTTATATAATATGAGAATTTCAAATATGATATAATATAAAGGAATAATGAAATTTTCTAATTAGCATGAGATAAAGAGAAGGCTTTGAATTATATTCTATGATATGAAAGAAATATAATTTAATTTGAAAGTTTATAAATTTATTTCAAAATAGAATCTAATTATAGAAAATTATATAGTAAATGCTATAAATTATATTTGATTCATTAAATGATTTTGAATGTTTTATAAGTATATAAACAAGCATTTGAAAGTAAATTGTGGTGCTAAATGTAACGACCTGGTATTTCGAACTGTTCAAACCGACAATCATCCACTCATGTCAGACTTGAATTGCTCAAAACAACAGATTGTTAATTTATATTTGGCAAAACTCAGCATATGCAGTAAATAAATAAATCACGGAATCACAAACACAGAGTAATATAACAATAAGCAGCGGAATAGATAAATAGTAGTTCATGAAGCTACTATATAAACATCAGAGTTTGAAATAAAATACAACAGAATATCTCAAATACAATGTAGTGTCAATACAAAAGTCAGTGATAAGTCTGAATAAAACAACTGGAACAAACTGAAAATCTGAATAGATAGAGATAGATTTTCAAGCAAAACTCCAAGCTCCAAAGGTGAGTCTCAAATGCTGTGGCACTCAGTCTGACCCGAGCATAAAGCAAAACAAAAAACACTCGAGTCAGGATTAACATTCTTATATTAGTAAATTGAACTCAAGTGAAATGTCAACTGAAACACAAGTAACTTAAAGGATTCTTGGGATTTCCATCCTCTAAGGATCCTTGGAACTATCTACTATGTAGTAATATATGCTATTATAATATGTGTATCAGTAAAGTAAAGTATTAAAATAACGTTAAGGCGTTACCCATATCCCCCTTAACACATTTTATATATTCCCTTAGTCTATACAATTTTGTAAGCTCCACCAAACCGGTGGTTTACCCAGAGGACACCCCATAGGTACGGTACAAAAAAAACTCGTAGAAGGCGCGATAGGGCATATGAACACGGCACGCGAGGCAATGCCAGGGTGGATATACCGTTTGCAGATCCAGACTGGTGGTAACGCATAGTAGCTACTACCGCCCACCTCGAGACACACTCCCAAATCAAAGGTGCACCCAATCAAATCACAAAGTAATAGAACGGTATCGAAAAAATGTGTCCAATCAGAGGAATGACCTCACTTGGCCTGGCATGGCTCCTGTTTTAGTCACATCTAAACTAACTCACGGGAGTCAGGGCTACGTAAATATCCCATATAGAATCGTCGCCAAACCATCCTACTTCGTTCTAGAATCTCCACCACGTACACAGTTGTAAAAGTTGTTTTCGGTATTGGCAAAAAGTATGACAATATCCAATCCCGGTCTCTTTAACAATTAAACACTTATTTCACACCGTGGTCATTTTATAAAATTACTTTTATAAACATTTCAAACAGTTCATACTTCGTTTCAAACTAGCATATTCATTTCACAATCATTTCACTTTCGAAATTATATACACTTTCGAAATCATAACCATAAGATAGTTTAAATCATCATATCAAAATATTCGTTTTTAAATCTATAAAATCTAGATCATAACAATTCTAACTTAAACAGTTTAAATATTGAAAATAGTTTTTATATATTGAGATAGTTATAAATTAAAAATAGTTTATATTTAAAATAGGTTATAGATTAAAATAGTTTATATATTAAATATAATTTATAATTAGAATTATTTCTTCTAATTTCATAAATCAATTCAAATCCACTTTAGTTCCAAAATTCAATTTTAAGTCAATCTTAGTTCAACCATTCTAATTAAAATGGTTCAATTCAAATTCTCATCAAAACCATTTTTATTTGTTTCAATTTCAAATTCAGGTTTGAACTACAAATTTAAACCACTTCCAATTCCATAGATTTCAAAGTCCAATATTTAAACAATTTACAATAACTTAATTTGATACATTTCATTTATATTTCAAAATTCAACTTTAATTTTATTTAAATTGGAATTTATTCACTTACTCATTTATAATAACATTTAAATAAAATCTCGAATTACAAATTTAAATAAAACCAAAAATTAAATATCTAACTTTAATTATATTTAGTTCTAAAATTATTCACTTAATCACTTTTAAATAATATTTAAATAAAATCTCCAATTACCCATTTAAGTCAAAACAAAATGTTCAACTTCAATTTATTTAAATTTGAAAATATTCATTTAATCACCTTTAGTCAAAATCAAGTTATAAAATCATATAATTAAAATCTCAAATTCAATAAGTTTTGAATCAATTTTATTTAAATATAATTATTAAACAAATAAAATTTCAAATCAATTTCAATTTAACTTCCCAACCTTAATTTATTAAAGTTATTACAAAATCTATTTTTGAAATATAAGTTTAAATAAATACTTAAGCATAACATATATATATTAATTAAATTAAATTTTATTAAATTAAATATGATAATTAAATATATTTTATATTAAATCTTATTTTATATATATTTAAATGATAAAATTTATAAGTAATATCCTAAAATTCATATTTTCAAAACTAACTTATAAATTTAAAATTTCCACATATTGAATTAAAAAAACTAAATTTTACACATATATAAAAATAAAATTTATATATTATATTTTAAAAATTCAATGTTTGTTAAAACTCATATATTTCCTTTTAAAACTTTGGAAATCATTTTCCAAAAATAGACCAATGGTGTCCGTATATAATTTTCTATCCTATGGACAAGTGATACAGATATTTATCATTTCAATCCGCAATTTAAATTTAATATTTACCGGTATATATCATTTCAACCCGCAATCCAAAAATTTTAAATTAAATGAAAATCGCTTGGGTTTATCATTTCTGCCCATAATGATTTCCCCCTAATCAATAAAATCGTTCGGGTATGTATCAATTCAACCCATAGGGAATTTCTAAACTAACAATGAACTTGCAGAGTGAGAACAAATATGATAAAAATATAACAGATCAACAACAAGCATATATCATTAGCAACAAATTTAAATATAATATATATACGACATGGTTATGGTGTCATATCTCATAGTAGAACAACTGCAGATAATGGTATATCCTTTTTAAAAATTAAATAACTTAACAATTCAAATTTTACAGCATATTTCAATCGTCATTTCATGTGAATTAAATTTACTAAATAGAAGAATATTAATTGTGAGTAATTGCTCAACTTTCATGGCTAGAGAACAACGATGGCGAAGAAGATGATACGGACACGCACACGGATATGGGCATGATCAAAGCAAATCAAAAGCTATTGAGATTTCCAAGCAGCGACGAACGAAACAACAAACCGGACATCGACGAAGCAGGCACGTGAACCACTTGAATTGATAGGAACCAAATATACACATATTTAAAACATATATGTATATACATATATTTTAAAACCAATATCCAAACAAAATCTTTATATTTATAATTCAAAAATAAATGTTTATAAAATCCATACATTTCTTTCAAAATTTCTTTAAACACATTTTAAACATTAGCATAAGTAACCATATATATATACACACTTTCCGAAATATTAATATTAACGTAAATATAACATATTATATAAATATATACACGTCCCAAATATTAACAAAACATATTTTTTTTATAAATATATACATTTCAACATATCAAAATGTATTAAACATATATATTGAAATCGATGTATCTGTAAATTATAGAAAAAAATCAATAAAAAAATCAGTATATATAATCTTAAAAACCTGTACATGCAATTATATCTATAGATTTAAATATATAACAACCAGATTCCATAATTTATATCTTACATATATAATTCAATAGATCTTATATAATCTATACAGACTTATAATTTAAAATATATATATATATATATATATTTATATATTACTATTTTTTTTCACAGCAAACCAAACAAACATATATATTACTACTTACATGTAACAAACCAAACAATATACGAATTATATATATAAACACAAACATTAAAACCAAAATATCTATACATTAATTTCTTTTTAAACAATATTTAAAATAAATATCTCCTTTATATATATAGCAAAGATGGTGCATCAACTGTTAGCGTGGATATCAAGTGGATGGAGCATGGCAGGGGTTGTTGCACACGACAGATGTTGGTTGGAGGGTGGTTGTTTCGGCAAGATAGTGGAAGGCTCGGGTGGTGAGGTGTTTGCTGTCAGGTGAATGGCGGATGGCCGTGTTGCTGTTTCATAGTGAGAGGATAGTAAGAGAGAGAGGGAAGTGGTGATCGGTTGAGCATTTGCAGGGCAGAGGAGGTTTGGCAGTGCGATGCTGTGGCTAGTATGGCAATGGTCAAGGCCTGGTCAGGGACACTACTTGGGGTTGAGAGAGGTGGTCGAATCTGCAGGTGACTGACAAGGCAAGGTCGAAGAAGGAGGTGGGGACTGGTGAAGGCCGGTGGCGTGAAGGAGGCTGTTGGTGGGTGCTCTATTGATGGACGTAGGCGATGGGGCTTTTTTTTCGGCTATGAAGAGAACTGCGAGCTAAGGGGATCGGCTCCTGGTGAATGGCAGATCCGATGGTGGAAGGCGAGAGAGGAGGGAAGGGCTGCAGTCTGTAGTGGTAGGCAAAGGTGGACGTGGGCTATCGGAGGTGTTCAAGGAGGATGAGGCGGAGGGATAAACGCGGCCATGCTTGCAATTGAGAAGATGATCAACAACTTCCCAAGATAAAAATGAATGCAAACTAAGTTATAAATATATATCTCTCTCATAAATAAAAGGAGAGGTGACGTGGGGAAACAAACAAGTTTCTCTGACAAGAATAAATATATATAAACTGTAATATATTATAACATAAATTTCAAGCGAATGTACAGAACCAATAAAATGAAAAGGGAAAGAAGAACGGGGAAGAGAAATGAACGAATGAAAGTACAACCGAGAATGTAAATAACCAATGGGAATGGTAATAGTCAGAAGTTGAAATTCAGGAAATTAATTGCTAGTGTCTATTCATTTCACGGTGGATAACTGACAGGACAGGGAGGGAAAAGGCCCAAATACGGAATCGATATGACAAATCGTTTCGTCGAATTCATCGCTTACTGGACACCGAAACACACAAATGAATATACTATGGAGATCAAAACGACGCGTCGGACAGAATGGTACACGGATATCAACGATACGACAATCCAATCAAAAGTCGATATTTCACTGCCAAACTGCTGCTAGCTAGCTGAAAATAAGATAAACGAGGCTAGAGAAGTCCAAATTTGATGAAATGAAATATGACGTCTCACTCAGAAAATGTTCTACATTTTTATTATATAAAATATTCAGATTTCGAAAATATTTATTTTCATCAAATTAATTGATTTTATATTGAAATTGAAAATTACATAACAGAATTAACTTTCATATTTACCAATGAAAATTTACCATTTGCTATGTTTAAACAGACGCATTCCAAATATTAAATTTTCAAAACTAAATTTAATTGTTTATTTTCAAGCAAAATTTTAGTTAATTACGTTATAAAAATCGTTAAAATTTACGGGTTGTTACACTCTCCCCCACTCAAAACATTTCGTCCCCGAAAAAGAACGAGATAGGAGAATAGAAGTAACAGTAAGGAAAATAGATTTGAAATACATGGTATTAGATACAAGAATTTATTTAAAACCATCTAAATTTCATTTTTGAACATCTTATTATCTACATTTATATTGTATATTATTCAATTGCATATTCTCATAAACATTTTAACCTTTGAATATTTCAGGTAAGTTATATATGTTTTTGAATGCAATTGAATATTATACAAATAAATTTTTATCCTAGCTCAATTGTTTTAAGTTGTTTTAAATTCCATTTCTCATTTTAGACAGTTCAATTATTCAAAATTTTACTTCATTTCAATAATTGTAACCATCACTTAACATAAAACTTGAGAGTAAACTTCTGGTTTCACTTCAACCCATTTTGAAATAAATAAATGTTACCTGGAGGTTTGACCAGGCAACTTGGCACTCGGCACTTACATACCGTTCGGCATTAAGAGTCGTTCGGTATTGTATATCGTTCGGCATTCTAGAGTGTTCGGCATGACAGAGCGTTCGGCATACATGGATCGTTCGGCATGGCAGAGCGTTCGGCATACCTGGATCGTTCGGCATTCGAGAGTGTTCGGCATACATGGATCGTTCGGCATGGTAGAGCGTTCGGCATACATGGATCGTTCGACATGGCAGAGCGTTCGGCATACCTGGATCGTTCAGCATGGAAGAACATTCGGCATACATGGATCGTTCGGCATGGCAGAGCATTCGGCATACCTGGATCGTTCGGCATGGCAGAGCGTTCGACATACATGGATCGTTCGACATTCGAGAGTGTTCGGCATACATGGATCGTTCGGCATACATGGATCGTTCGGCATGGCAGAGTCATTCGGCGCTCCATACTGCTCGGCATCCACACCTCATTCGGCATTCAGAGTTGTTTAGTGTCTAGAGATGTTTGACATCCAGAGGTGTTCGGCATTCATCCAATCTCGACCGGCTTCAACTATTGCTCGGCCTGCACTCTCCACTCAGCACAGCACTTCGTTAGGCATGACGACATCGTTCGGCATCAGTTTGTTCGGCATCTATGGTTTGGTACACAGAACTCACTCTTTCTGGGCCGAGGTATTCAGCTGCTAGGCCTACCAGGGAAGTCCAACCCATCTTTGTCTATAAATAGAGAGGCATGGGCACAGTGAAAGGGACCTTTTTAGGGGAACACTGGGGAGACTCTGCCACTTTCAAGACTCATTCTCTTTACTTAGCAATTGTATTCAAGTAGTTGGTGTATGGATTGTATCTGTAATCAATTATCAAGTGAAGCAATAAAGATTACCCTCAAAGTGGACGTAGGCAGTTACGCCGAACCACTATAAATCCGGTGTTCTCGTCTTTGCATTCAATTTAGCATATTGTTCTTTGTTTAAATTTACTTTCATCATTTATCTCTCTACACAATCTTTCTCAACGAGGTTAGTGACCAATTTTGGTGCGAACACTTTGGTGCTTTCACTGAGAATCGAATTCTCAGACCTCAAGGATTTGCTTTGAAGCTACTGGATTGAATAAATCCCCCGAAGAAGATCCGAGTCATTCGTAGGACATCCGTTGATTCTACTCAGAGTTCATACCAATAACTCTACAATGGGAAGACCACGTACCAGATCAACCTCTCATAATGCGGATGCCCATGAGACTGTTAGAGTACAACAAGCATGGCCTAGCCATCAGCAAGCAAATCTAGGTGCAGGGACTACCGCCCAGGACCAAATGCCTGTTGTCACCAGAATAGAGTTCAACGACTTGATGAGAGAGCTCAGGGAAAGCAGGAGACAACTCGGAGAGCAGATGCAAGCTAATGCCAACCTCATGGCACAGCTCACTCAACAACAACATCAGAATGATGGGGGCAGTCCAGCTCCTTATTCTTCATCTAACAGCTCGACTTCGTCCGATGAACCTCCCAGGCGTAGACGCCGCAAGACTGAAACTACGCAGACAGGTGCTGCTGTCAGAACAGCTGGGGACCATTTACACCTCGGAGACCGTGACCAAGCAGGAACTTGAAACTTAGGAGCTGGAATGCAGGTGGAGGCTGGACGCCCGGCTCACCAAGATGCCAATGATGTCGAACCTCAAGATGCACGTTTGGCAGATCGCCAGCAGAGGAGGCATCAGCCTGGTCAATCCCGTAGGACAGACTCCAACCTTCCATCTTCCATACAAACCCCAGATCTAACAGCTATGATCAGACAGTTGATGAAAGAGAATCAAGGATTGTCGAATGATGATTGGGGGGTATCCAGGAGTCATACTCCGTTCACAGACACTGTCCTACGGGCTGAGTACCCCAGGAAGTTTAGCATGCCAACTATCTAGGCTTACGAAGGAAAGACCGATCCCAGGCAGCATGTGATGAGGTACGAATGGATGATGGATTCAACTAGAGCAAATGACGCAACCAAGTGCCGGTGCTTTCCAATAACTCTATCTGGGATCGCTACCATGTGGTTCACCCGACTCCCTCCACGGTTCGTATCCAGCTTCGAGGAGTTGGCAAAGAAATTTATAGAACAATTCAGAATACATACTACTCGTCCCAAGGACGTGATGTCACTATCAAGTGTAATCCAAGTTCCTGGGGAGTCGTTGAAGGAGTATTCACAGAGATTCCATGTTGCGGCTACTGAAGTCAGTAATCCCAATGATCATGCAATTCTTATGGTTGTGATGCGAGGTGTGGATCCGGATTCAGAGTTTGGAGATTGGTTGGCAGGAAAACCTCCAACTACGCTAGAGCGTTTTTACTCAAAGGCACATCAGTTCATAAGAAGAGAGGAAGCCAGGTGGATAAGGCGAGATAAGGCACCGGGGCCTATTCAGGAGTCCGTAAAAAGCAACATTGCTGTGAAGCAGTCCGGAGACAAGTCGGGGAAAGTTCAAGTCAATGTCCAGAACAAGCCCGGGCAATCTAAGGAATCCGGAGGAAGAAATCAGGGGAAGAAGAGAGAAGCGGGGAAATGGAAGCCGAGAATTCCAACCTACAACGAGTACACCCCACTGAATGCATCTCTTGAGAACATTTACCTATCAACCTCCAATACCTTTCAGTACAGAAAGCCACGTCCAAAGGAGTCAACCGAAGAACAAAGGCGGACCGGGAAGTACTGCCGCTTTCATGAGACTTATGAGCACAATACTGAAGAGTGCAGACACCTACATGACGCTATAGAGAAGTTGATTAGGCAGAAAAAGTTACAGGAGTTTGTGAAGTATCCGGAGGAAGGTGGACAGGGAACATCCAATCCCGGTCGTGCACCAGCTCCACGTCATCCCGAGGAGCCTGCTCGAACCATGGGCAGACTAGTCATAAACACGATCATCGGCGGACCTCACCCTGTGGATAAGAACCGGCAAGAGATGGAACGGTATGCTAATTCCCTGAGGCACGCAGACTTTGAGTGTTGTTCCAACGTAGAGGATGGGACCCCTGCTAAACAGCTGCGCATGATGACAGACGATATAGTATTCAGGAGCAGAGATGCTGACCAAGTGGAGGCTCCTACCATTGACCCGATGGTCATATCTGCGACAATCGGGCCGGCTTATGTGAAAAGAATTTTGATTGATTGTGGAAGTTCTGTCAATATCATCTTCAAAAAGGCTTATGACTAGATGAAAATGGAGACGAAGGATTTGAATCCATCTAAAGCTCGTATACATGGCTTTAATGGCGCAGCGACCGATGCAGTGGGATATGTTGAGTTGCCAGTTGAACTGGGACAAGGTGAACGTAGGAGGGTGCGAATCCTACCTTTCGTAGTTTTGGATGTGGATTCTCCGTACAATGTGTTTTTGGGCCGACCGGCCCTAGCTAAGTTTAGGGCAGCATTAGCCCCGTGGTGTTTGACTTTAAAATTTCTGACTGACAAAGGAGTAGGTGTTGTTCATGGCGACCAGGCAACCGGTCGTGCATGTTATGTGGCTGAGCTTAGAGAGGCCCATCGGAGGGAGAAAGGAAAGGTTGCGGACAATCCCGTCCGCATCCAACATACTGACAATTGACAAGTAATGCCCGAGTCCTAGCTCAAGCATGATTCTCGGATCTTCAGAGACATAGATCCGAGAGACGACGATGAGGAACCCAGGGAGGAGAAAGCAGCACCGCCTGCACTAATAATTGACATTTCAGTCAGTCGAGACGATCCATCGCGAGTACTGAAGATTGGATCACAACTCAGCCCCGCAATGACTGAAGACCTTAGTGATTTCCTCCGAGCTAATCGCGATGTTTTCGCTTGGACACATTCTGACATGTGCAGGATCTCTCCTGCTATTACGAGTCATATGTTGAACATAGACCCGAAGTATGTCCCCGTTAAGCCAAAGAGGAGAGGAATGGACCCGGAGAGGTCCGCTGCCCTCAGAGAGGAGGTGGACAAACTCAAAGCCAATGGGTTCGTCCGCGACGCTCTCTACCCTGAATGGATATCAAACCCCGTGCTGGTGAAAAAGGCGAACGAGAAATGGAGAACTTGCGTAGATTATTCCAATTTGAACAAAGCATGCCCCAAGGATAGTTTCCCACTACCTAGGATTGATCAGTTGGTCGACTCCACTGCAGGACACGAGTTGTTGTCATTCATGGATGCGTACTCGGGATACAATCAGATCCCGATGCATATTCCGGACCAGGAGCACACCGGTTTCGTCACAGACGTTGGGCTATATTGTTATGTAGTAATGCCTTTTGGATTGAAAAACGTGGGAGCGACCTATCAGCATTTGGTGAATCGAATGTTCAAAGACCAGATTGGTAGGATGATGGAAGTCTATGTGGATGACATGCTCGTGAAGTCACGACAGTCAAACGACCACATTCGAGACTTAGCAGAGATGTTCAGTATACTCAGATATTGTGGGATGAAGATCAACCCTCTGAAGTGTTCCTTCGGCGTTGCGTCGAGGAAGTTTTTGGGATTCATTGTTAATTCCAGGGGAATTGAAGCTAACCTGAAAAAGATTCAAGCTATTCGAGATGTACAAGTGCCCAGAACTATAAAATAGGTACAAAGCTTGAATGGAAAGGTGGCTGCGCTGAGTCGTTTTATATCCAGAGCCACAGACAAGTGCATTCCCTTCTTTGATATAATAAAGAAAGGAAAGAAGAATTTCGAATGGACATCCAGCTGTGAGGAAGCGTTCCGAGATCTGGTGAGGCATTTGGAGAGTCCTCCAGTGCTGTCAAAACCAGTAGACCACGAGATGCTGTATGTATACTTGGCCGTATCCTCGCATGCTATTAGTGCGGCGTTGGTCCGCGAGGAGGACCGAGTTCAAAAGCCAGTGTATTACGTTAGTAAACGTTTAACGGGGGCAGAGAGAAATTACCCTAAAATTGAGAAATTGGCCTATTGCTTGGTGATTGCATCACGCAAGCTGCATCCGTACTTTCAAGCACACTCAGTCGGTGTTTATTCCAATCAGCCCTTGCGACAGGTACTCCAACGACCAGAAACTTCTGGAAGGATGTTAAAATGGAATATAGAATTGAGTCAGTTAGATATTACCTACCTGCCACGAAGAGCCATACAAGGGCAAGCATTAGCAGATTTCATCGCTGAGTTTACTGTGCCAGACGAACCAAATGGTCACAGAGTCATTCCTCCCATTCAATGGAAATTGTACACCGATGGGGCATCAAACGACCGTTGCTCCGGGGCCGGTGTAGTCCTTGTGACTTCAGAAAATCGATCAATTTGTTATGCTTTGAAGATCAATTTCCTGGCTATGAATAACGAAGCAGAATATGAAGCGTTGATTGCTGGCTTAAAGCTCGTTGGAGAACTCGGGGTAAAATCAGTTGAAATCTTTTGTGACTCGCAGCTGGTGGTGTACCAAGTGCGAGGAGACTACCAAGCAAGGGGACAAAAGCTTGCTCCATACCTTGCTCTGGTTCAGGAACTATTGCGAACTTCGAACATTATGACATTTCGCATGTCCCGCGTGAACAGAACAAGGAAGCCGACTCGTTGGCCAAATTCGCAAGCACTGGTGATGCACAGCAAATGGGATTAGTTCCCGTCGAAACCTTACATGCTCCAAGCATAGATGTGATGGAAGTCGATTTTGCGTTGGAAACGGAAATCGAGAAGGAGTCGTGGATAACTCCGTTCAAACAATACCTGCTGAACGGGACTCTGCCCGAAAAAAGAAGCGAAAGGCGACAGGTCATTAGAAAAGCTGTGCGATATGTGATGCAGGGAGAAGTAATGTATCAGAGGGGGTTCTCGGTTCCCTTACTACGGTGCATCGCCCGTGATGAAACAAAGCGGGTCTTGGAGGAGGTTCACGAAGGAGAATGTGGCGATCATGCTGGGGGACAGACACTAGCAAAAAAGATCCTCCGCTACGGATACTATTGGCCAATTGTGAATCGGGATGCTGCAGACTATGTAAGAAAATGTGACAAGTGTCAAAGATACGCAAAAATCCCGAGAGCTCCACCGACGGAACTCACTCAAATGGTTAGTCCATGGCCGTTTGCAATCTGGGGAATCGACATAATCGGTTCTTTGCTTATATCCAAAGGTGGTGCAAAATACGCGATAGTTGCGGTCGACTACTTCACGAAATGGGCCGAGGCAGAGCCTTTGGCCACAATCACCTCCAAGAAGGTTGTTAATTTTGTTGTACAAAACATTATATGCCACTTTGGCCTTCCACGAACCATCATTACAAACAACGGAACTCAGTTTGAAAGTGGAGAATTCAAAGATTTCTGTTTAAAGTACGGCATTGAGAAAAAGTTCGCCGCCGTTGCTTATCCGAAAGCTAACGGACAAGTTGAGGCCATGAACAAAATAATCAAGTCCATATTGAAGAAGCGTTTGGAAAAGGCTGGAGGAAAGTGGGTAGATGAACTCCCGACAGCGCTATGGGCTTATAGAACTACCCACAAGTCCGTGACTGGCCACACTCCATTCGCATTGGCTTACGGCTCAGAAGCTGTTATACCCGTGGAGCTTGAAGTTCCATCGCATCAAGTGACATATTATGATCCTAAGACGAATCAGGATCTCTTGTTGGAATCACTGGACTGCATCGATGAAAAACGTGAAGAAGCTGAATTAAGGGCGGCGGCATATAGGCACCGAGTCAAGTGATATTACAACAACAAAGTCTGCCCAAGAATCTTTGATGTGGGTGATCTCGTTTTGAAACGAGTTTTCCCGGTATCGTCACGTATGAATCCCAACTGGGAAGATCCTTATGTCGTTGAACGGAAGCTTAGAGAGGGAACTTTCAAGCTAGCGACCGTTGATGGCGTGCACCCCCCCGAGCATGGAACAGTGAACATTTGCGATGTTATTATATTTAGCCCGTTTCTTTCCTGTTTTAGGTGCAATTTTTTTCCCGTATGTTTTTATTCCGTTAATTCTTAGTTTCCTTTTTAGCATGTAATCGGAAGATTTAGTTTGTGTTCATTAATAAAGGCTTGAAGCCATCCTTTCTATGAATTATTGATGTTTCTGAACTTTATAGTCCGGTGACGAACAACTGAAGTTGCACTACTCTACCTGATGTACGAACTCGTATAAACGACTTGAATCTCTGAGTCCCCTTAGTGCGGACCGGAGTACTCTAAGTCCCCGGAGCATGGACTAGAGTATAAACGACTTGAATCTCCGTGTCCTCAGAATGCAGACCGGAGTACTCTAAGTCCCCGAAGCGCGAACTAGAGTATAAACAACTTGAATCTCCGAGTCCCCAGAATGCGGACCGGCGTACTCTAAGTCCCCGAAGCGCGGACTAGAGTATAAACGACTTGAATCTTCGAGTCCCCAGAATGCAGACCGGAGTACTCTAAGTCCCCGGAGCACGAACTAGAGTATAAACAACTTGAATCTCTGAGTCCCCAGAATGCGGACCGGAGTACTCTAAGTCCCCGGAGCGCGAACTAGAGTATAAACGACTTGAATCTCCGAGTCCCCAGAATGCGGACCAGAGTACTCTAAGTCCCCGGAGCGCGGACTAGTATAAACGAATTGAATCTCCGAGTCCCCAGTATGCGGACCAGAGTACTCTAAGTCCTTGGAGCGCGGACTAGAGTATAAACGACTTGAATCTCCGAGTCCCCTAAATGCGGACCGGATTACTCTAAGTCCCCTGAGCGCGGATTAAAAAATATTCTAAGTACCAAAAATGTGAAACAAGAGATGTACAATTCCAAAGAATGTCCGAACAATGTAAGAATGGATTGGGAATTTATGTAACTCATAAGAACTTGAGTTTTGACCACAGTTGTACAGAAAGCTAAAAAGCAGCAATCGTTCAAATGACAAAGAAACTAAACTTTATTCAATAATACAAAATGAGGTTATACAACCACTCCTCCAAAACTTGGAGTCAAAAGTCTATCTACATAAACTACGAAAACGAAAGAGTAAAAGTACTTACATGACCTAAGCAAAACCTCGTTGAACGAGTATAGTGGCTATTTCTTCGACTTCTTTAGTTTCTTGTCCTCCTTTGCTTTCTCGGATGACTCCTCTCCCTCACGCTTCCTCTTGGACTTTTTGCTCGCCAAAGAAGCGGAGTCAGGAGTGGGAGGAGGAACATCCAGTGGTTTGGATTTGCCAGGAAGAATGACTTTCAGAGGCCTGTTCAGCGGGTCGTTAAGTTCTATTACTTGAGACTCGACCTTGATCTCAACCTTCTTCTTCTTTTCTTCCGCGAGTCGCTCCTTCATACTCACCTTCGAAGTGTGTTCTGAGGCGCCCATGATTTCGATTTCATAACTCCCTTCAACGGGAGATGAAGTGTCAGACTTATCCTCATCTAGCGCCTCGATCACTTGAGCATCGGGACTGGGAGTTACTCCCGCGTGAGTAGCATCGCTTGTTTTCCCCGTTTCCTCCTTGGCGTCATCGCTCCTCAGAGTCGGTTCAGGATCAGAGCGGCCTACATAAAAACATAAAGAATGAACATTAGAACCAATAACCGCTCGCAGAAAGCGAAAGATCTTTGAACTTCTAGAAGAAGAGTTTTATACCAGTTTCTTGTTGGCTTTCAGCTGTGCTCGGAGTTTCACCCTCTAGGATGGGAGATAGCACATGAATGCCGAGACCGGCGTCTTTCGGATCATAGCCGGCGTGCTGCTCGAATGGGTCAAGTGCTGGCCGATCGGCCGATTGAGTGGAAGGAGGAGCTGCATCCTCGGTTCCAGATGGACCAGCTTTGTCATCTTTCTCTTTTGATGGAGGAGAGCCTTTACCAAAGAAAGCCATAGCTGCAGACAAGTCTGATGGCTCATTCCCCCTGAGAAACTCTTTCACTAAAGCTTCCTCGTCGACCTCCTCGGTGCCCGACTCCACCTTTCTAATCTTTATTAAAGTCTCCCAAGCCTCGTCCAAAGATTCAAGGTAGCCCTCGCCTAAGAAAGTAAAATCCCGGTGCATGAGGACACGGGCATTGTACTCGGCTATCAGTGGGTCGAACATACACTTGATTTCTTCTCTGTCGGCCTCTGCACCCGCTTCAAGGCGGGAGTCGATCTCCGCGGAAGCTATTCTCTTGCCCTCCTCACGGGCTTCATCCTTCATTGTCCCAACCTTAGAAAGCTCATCGTCGAGCTTTGCCTTCAAGAGACGTGTATCGACAATCTCGTTACAGTACCGTTAAAACTCCTCTTGAGCCGCTATCTTCTCTTCCCTCTCCTTAGAGAGTAGCTCCTTCAACTCTTTAACCTGCAGAGCAAGTGCATCCCTTTCTTTTTGAATAGAATCTTTTTCTAAAGCTAGGGCCCCACTTCGTTGGACTGCGACATCATGTTCTTTCTTATGAGTCGTCTCTAGACGAGCGACGGCCTCCGCAGTCTCCTTAGCACTCTGTTCTGCAGCTTCAAGTTTGGACTTGTACGAAGCGAGCTCTTCGTCCTGATTTTTGATGATGTCTTTATCAAAGATAGCTTCGAGCTTCAAGCGGTCGATTTCTTGTTGATGCTCAACGGATACTTCCGAGACTTTTTCGACTAAATGAACAAATGCGTCATGTTGAACATAGACGTCGTTGTTGCAAGCGATGGCACTCTGCTTAACATGCCCCGGAATGTGATGAATAGCTGGGAGGAACTTCAGATCGTCAAAGCAGATTTTGGGAAATTTAGCTTTAAGATCGACCGGCTTCTCCGATACCGTTGGGTCTGCCGTAGGAACATGGGGAGGAGGTTTTGAAATTTCAGTTCTCTTACGATGTTCCCGAGATTGTCGTGTGCTTGATGAACCAGAATGTTGATCTCGGAAAACATCAGGTTGAGACCCCTTCTGCGAAGATTTTTCTCTGTTTAGATCTGTTTGAGGAGGAAGATCGCGAGAGTATGAAGACTGGGAATGTGATTTCTTTCGATAAGACGATTCTCGGGGACGGTTGTCTCGATCTCCGTAGTCGTCCCTGTCCCGGCATTTACCGGGGCCCGAATCCCGGCCAGAATGGTGAAAGATGGAAGAGCCATGGAGATGATCAAATCCGTGGGAGCGTCCCATGTCACCTGTATAGAATGAGAATAATGACAAGTTAGAAAAGATCAGGGTGACGGTTAAGATTGAAGTGAAAAGTGAAGTGCGCGTGTCCGTGAGTGTCCTAGTGTTTCCCCCCGACGGACCAGTTTCTTTACTAATTGGAGTTTTATCTCCCTGGACTTGGGCTTGAACTCCCGTACTACCTCTAGCGGGCGAATGAAGCTTGAGGGCCTCTGGATCGTCGAAACCGTAGTTGAGTAAATCATCAGGAATGGTAAGTTTCACAGGCCCTTCAGAGAACTTTCTAAGTGCTCCGAGGAAGTTTCTTTTTCCGTTGGCATAAGGGTAACTTTAGAAGTTCCGCCCACGGTTTTCTTCCTCAGCTTGCACATCAATTTCTTCTCTCTCTTCGAAGGGGAAGACGACGTTTCTATGTCATGAACTACAACCGCCCGTCCCCGAGACGGACTAATATTCTCACCCTGTACTACGGGCGTCTCAGTCTCCTTAATTTCCCCCTCTTCTAGTGCATCAGGAGCATTGCGTGCTGAAGACTCAGCTTGTTTTTTTCCCTTCACCAGAGCTAGGCCTGGGAATGGTGACGCCTTGAGGAAGGCTTATCCGACGGCCTTCTGCCAACAGTCCGAGCCTTGTAAGTGACTCATTCGAAATGAGATTTCTAATGTCCCGTTCTTTGGCAGGGAGGGCTCGAATGGCTTCGACGGCATCAGAATATCCGCGTCCGTCAGGACGTGGGCTAATACCTGAAAAGATGGGTAAAGTTTAGAAAAGGTACGGCTTCGACTAAACATGAGTAACAGACCAAGAAAAAGGCTTACTTCCTTCAACCCATCTACTCGCAAAGCCGGGAGGACAACGCACATAAAACCATTCCTGTTTATACAAGGCGAACTTGGTCCACGCCCCAGTTAAGATTTGACATTTGTTATGCGGCTCGAGAAACATGAATGATGGGTTATCCTTCTGCTTCTTGATGCAATATATGTATCGATATCGCCCGGAGTTGGGAGCCTAGAGAAGACATTCATGAAGAGGATGCAAGTACCGTAAAGGAATGCATGGCCGTTCGGGTGCAGTTGCGATGGGGCAATGTCAATATATTGTAGCATCCCAAAGAAACAAGTTGAACGGTGGCACACTGCCAACCAAGCACATGAATTTATTACAAGCTGTGTATCCGGCTGAAGGCAAGTGTGGACGATCATGCCCCGATGGAACTAGCACGTCATTAAAGGGGATTCCGTGGACAGAGCATATCCAACGGAGTGTACTTTCATTGATCTTTGAAGCATGTGAATCGACAGGGTTGTCCAAGAGAATTGCTGCCTCTAGAGCATCGGGAGCTAAGTCATGTGCAGGGGAAGTTGATGGGTTTGAAGTATCTACGACTTCTCGTCGGGAGGACGGCCCAGGCCTGTCTGAAACCGTGGCGGAGCTAGATTTCCTAGACATCGCCGATAAAGATTGAATCTAGCAAAGTACATGTTCGAACTATACTTAAAAAATAATCGATGTTAGACATAACAATACGAATATTCCCCCCGTGTAGTGTGTGAACTAGTGCGATCATTCAGGTGTAAACGCTGAGAAATTATAAGTCACAGAATTGATGGTATAAAGTTGAGCTTTGAACTGTCGTCTTCGAAGACCGTCATCGCTGACCGTCTCCGAAAGCCAGCATTGCAATGTTTTCAATTTTGAACTTGGACATTGGCACTGCATGTTAAAAGCTTTAATATGTTTTTATTGGTTTAAGTTCAGGCTTGTGATTATTGAAACTAGGAAGCTATCAGTCCAAATAAGTTCAATATGCTAGTATTCTTGAGTCCTTGTCCTTGTGTTTGTTGTATGGTTAGGCAAGGTGAATAGGAGTTCGGCAAAAATTATGTTTAGCTTAAATTCTATTCGGCTTAAGTTCTGTTCAGCTTAAATACTGTTCGGCTTAAGTTCTGTTCGGCTTAAGTTCTGTTTGGCTTAAATACTGTTCGGCTTAAATACTGTTCGGCTTAAATTCTGTTCGGCTTAGATTATGTTCGGCTTAAATTTTGTTCGGCTTAGATTCTGTTCGGCCTTCGTTCTGATCGGCCAAAATTCTGTTCGGCCAAAATTCTGTCCAGCCAGAATTCTGTTCGACCTCTTTTCTGTTCGGCTTGAAAACGAGTGCACGCAGCAAGTCATGCCGAGCCGATTCGCTCGGCCTTCTGCCCTTAACATCACTTCTCCTCTTTTCCTCCATCTCTCCCGACCAGCATGGCCAAGTCTTTCGGCAAGCTGTGTCAAACCACGGTCATGCCGATCCACTTCACTAGGCTTTACCTCCAATTCATCACCCACACGCCTCTTACTTCATTTAATCTACGGAGAATTTACGAGTTCGAGTTGTGTGTTAAGCTTCCTAATTCGAGAAAACGATCGGGAGTTTCTTACCGAAGGAAACGGCAGGAGCTTGGGGATCTGTGGACTTAAGTTTGACAGAGTGTTCGACCTTAACTTGGAAAGGGCTTGTTGGATTCGAAGTAAGAAGGAAAGATCGTAGAAGGTGAATAAAATTTAAGGGAGGTAAGTTATGTATTCTTGGATAGCCGCGGAGGTAAAAAGTGAAAAAGAGAAGAAGAAGAAGAAGAATGCCAGCTTTTATAGGAGAGGAGAGGAAGTCGAAGAGACTATAACCGGTAGAACCAGTCAAAACGATATTGTTCGGCATCGGCTATGTCGTTCGACATCCAGGGTGCTCGGCTTCGGCTATGTCGTTCGATATTTGCATGTCGTTTGGAACACATCACCTCACCTGGAATTCGAGAGAAGACACTATCGTGAAGACTAAGCCACAGCTTGAAGCAAAGCACGATTCATGACTCAAAGCACACCACGTTTAACCACATGATATACTTTGGGAGGCAAGTGTTACCTGGAGGTTTGACCAGGCAACTAGGTACTCGGCACTTACATACCGTTCGGCATTAAGAGTCATTCGGTATTGTATATCGTTCGGCATTTTAGAGTGTTCGGCATGACAAAGCGTTCGGCATACATGGATCGTTCGGCATGGCAGAGCGTTCAGCATACCTGGATCGTTCGGTATTCGATAGTGTTCGGCATACATGGATCATTCGGCATGGCAGAGCGTTCGGCATACATGGATCGTTCGGCATGGCAGAGCGTTCGACATACCTGGATCGTTCGGCATGGCAGAGAGTTCGGCATACATGGATCGTTCGGCATGGTAGAGCGTTCGGCATACCTGGATCGTTCGGCATGGCAGAGCGTTCGGCATACATGGATCATTCGGCATTCGAGAGTGTTCGGCATACATGGATCGTTCGGCATGGCAGAGTCATTCGGCGCTCCATACCACTCGGCATCCACACCTCGTTCGGCATTCAGAGTTGTTCGGTGTCTAGAGATGTTTGATATCCAGAGGTGTTCGGCATTCATCCAATCTCAACCGGCTTCAACTATTGCTTGGCCTGCACTCTCCACTCAGCACAGCACTTCGTTCGGCATGACGACATCGTTCGGCATCAGTTTGTTCGGCATCTATGGTTCGGCACACAGAACTCACTCTTTCTGGGCCGAGGTATTCAGCTGCCAGGCCCACTAGGGAAGTCCAACCCATCTTTGTCTATAAATAGAGAGGCAGGGGCACAGTGAAAGGGACCTTTTTTGGAGAACACTGGGGAGACTCTGCCGCTTACAAGACTAATTCTCTTTACTTAGCAATTGTATTCAAGTAGTTGGTGTACGGATTGTATCTGTAATCAATTATCAAGTGAGCAATAAAGATTAACCTCAAAGTGGATGTAGGCAGTTATGCCGAACCACTATAAATCCGGTGTTCTCGTCTTTGCATTCAATTTAGCATATTGTTCTTTGTTTAAATTTACTTTCATCATTTATCCCTCTACACAATCTTTCTCAACGAGGTTAGTGACCAATTTTGGTGCTAACAATAAATAAATGTGTATATATATATATATATATATATGTTTACATTTTATAAGTCAAATCAAACTCAAGAAATTCAAATCAAATCCATTTTCCAAAACAAAAGACTAGCAAAGCTACTAAGTAGTCTATACACTAAGACTCGAAAATGAATGTCGATGATGCCGCAGTCATCACCGAAATTATTTTCTAGCGACAAAAGAGGAGAGTACTAATTCACTTCATTTAAAATTCTTTGGAACAATTCCCTTTTGAAAATACTTTCAAATAATATATTTTTTCCTTTTCCAACTTTGAAAACCAGATTTAGAAAAGTACCGAAATTTAATTCTTATATCCCTAAATTCATTTCATCTACAATTCAAATTTTATAATTCATGGTTTAAAATTTTCATCTTCTTAACATATAATAAGGTTAACAGTTTAGGAGTGTTGACAAAACAATTAAATGAAAATCTAGTATTATCACTTCTAATAACCAATTCATTTAACTATCTAATTTCAGAAAATTATACTTATATATTTAAAATATAATAATGCACAAAATTATTTCATTTATCAATTTCGAAAATAATATTGTGTCAGTTTGCTCTGTTCAAGTGTTTTGAAATTTCTACCGATAGCGTTGGCCAGACGGATCGATCGAAACCCCAAATCAAACTTAACAATTCAAAAAAAACAAAATAGAACTTTCTTATATTAATTACAAATACGCTCCCTTACAGGATTATTCAAGGATGGATTCAATTTTAGAGGGACCCTAATCAAATAGAATTCTTGACTAAAAAGATAGGTTCGAACGGAAGATATGATAATTAAATTTCAAAGAGGAAAGATGGATAGACTTATATTAATGATGAATGACCTTAACCGGGTCAACCGAGACTTAGAAAAGACGAGAATATCATCAATGCAAACCAGGTCAAACTGGTTAAGAACATCGCGGAAAACACGATTCAAGAGATCGACTAAGAAGGCATGAGCATTGGTAAATCCATAGGGGATGACTAACCGTTCATAGAAACCATTCGTCAGGGAGGAAGGACAACAGGTCGAACTCTAGGAATTGGATCGATGCGGAATTCAATTTCCCGTCGAGGAGGAAGAGAAGTGACTTCACTGAAACATCAGGATAGCTCCTGACTATCGGAGTGGAGTCAAGATTACAAAGGAACTACCCTGATTATCTACTAGAGATGGTTCGGGCTTTGCAAAAAATAACGGCATCTTAACCGTGGACGTAGAAATCTCCGGTGAATCGACGCAGATGGTAAAGGAGTTTCACTCCTTTACGAATCATACAAAGGTTGGCGAGACCACCGATGAGCTTAGTCACATTCAAGGATGAAGTTGCCAATTGAGGTGGTAATATGTGCTCGAATTCATTACAGAGATCAACCGGAGTGGAGCTATGGGATGCTCCAGTATCAAAAGGACACAAACAAGAAAAACAAGAATGGATTTCAAGAACAAAAGGAAAATTCCGAAATTCAAGTGAAATCCTAATTGAAGAGGATCCTAACAAAGAATTTCAGCTCGAACGAAGATGATTCTGTAATTTATTTTTACTCCATATGCTAAGTTTTGCCTAAACCAGAGCTCTGATACCACTTGTAATGACCTGGTATTTCGAACCGTTCAAATCGACAATCATCCACTCATGTTAGACTTGAATTGCTCAAAACAATAGATTGTTAATTTATATTTGGAAAAACTCAGCATATGCAGTAAATAAATAAATCACGGAATCACAGACACAGAGTAATATAACAATAAGCAGCGGAATAGATAAATAGTAGTTCATGAAGATACTATATAAACATCAGAGTTTGAAATATAAAACAACAGAATATCTCAAATACAATGTAGTGTCAATACAAAAGTCAGTGATAAGTCTGAATAAAACAACTGGAACAAACTGAAAATCTGAATAGATAGAGATAGATCTTCAAGCAAAACTTCAAGCTCCAAAGGTGAGTCTCAAATGCTGTGACACTCAGTCTGACCCAAGCATAAAGAAAAACACAAAACACTCGAGTCAGGATTAACATTCTTATATTAGTAAATTGAACTCAAGTGAAATGTCAACTGAAACACAAGTAACTTAAAGGATGCTTGGGATTTCCATCCTCTAAGGATCCGTGGAACTATCTACTATGTAGTAATGTACGCTATTATAATATGTCTATCTGTAAAGTAAAGTATTAAAATAGCATTAAGGCGTTACCCATATCCCCCTTAACACATTTTATATATTCCCGTAGTCTATACAATGCCGTAAGCTCCACCAAACCAGTGGTTTACCCAGTGGATTTTCCCATAGGTACGGTACAAAAAACTCGTAGAAGGCGCGACAGGGCATTTAAACATGGCACGCGAGGCAATGCCAGGGTAGATATACCATTTGCGGATCTAGACAGGTGGTAACGCATAACAGCTACTACCGCCCACCTCGAGACACACTCCCAAATCAAAGGTGCACCCAATCAAATCACAAAGTAATAGAACGGTATCGAAGAAATGTGTCCGATCGGAGGAATGACCGCACTTGGCCCGACATGGCTCCTACTTTAGTCACATCTAAGCTGACTCACGGGAGTCGGGGCTACGTAAATACCTCATATAGAATCGTTGCCAAACCATCCTACTTCGTTCTGTAATCTCCACCACGTATACAGTTGTTAAGTGGTTTTCAGTATTTGCAAAGAGTATGACAATATTCGATCCCGGTCTCTTTAACAACCAAACGCTTATTTCACACCGTGGTCATTTTATAAAATCACTTATATAAACATTTCAAACAGTTCATACTTTGTTTCAAAATATCATATTTATTTCAAAATCATATAACTTTCGAAATTATATACACTTTCGAAATCATAACCATAAGATAGTTTAAACCATCATATCAAATATTCGTTTTTAAATCTATTAAATCTAGATCATATCAATTCTAACTTAAACAGTTTAAATATTGAAACTAGTTTATATATATTAAGATAGTTATAAATTAAAAATAGTTTATATTTAAAATAGGTTATAGATTAAAATAGTTTATATATTAAATATAGTTTATAATTAGAATTATTTCTTCCAATTTCACAAATCAATTCAAATCCACTTTAGTTCCAAAATTCAATTTTAAATCAATCTTAGTTCAACAATTCCAATTAAAATGGTTCAATTCAAATTCTCATTAAAACCATTTTTATTTGTATCAATTTCAAATTCAGGTTTGAACTACAAATTTAAATCACTTCCAATTCCATAGATTTCAAAGTCGAATATTTAAACAATTTACAATAACTTAATTTGATACATTTCATTTATATTTCAAAATTCAACTTTAATTTTACTTAAATTGGAATTTATTCACTTACTCATTTATAATAACATTTAAATAAAATCCCGAATTACAAATTTAAATAAAATCAAAAATTAAATATCTAACTTCAATTATATTTAGTTCTAAAATTATTCACTTTTAAATAATATTTAAATAAAATCTCTAATTACCCATTTAAATCTAAATGTCCAACTTCGATTTATTTAAATTTGAAAATATTCATTTAATCACCTTTAGCCAAAATCAAGTTATAAAATCATATATATAAAATCTCAAATTCAATAAGTTTTGAATCAATTTTATTTAAATATAATTCTTAAACAAATACAATTTCAAATCAATTTCAGTTTAACTTCCCAACCTTAATTTATTAAAGTTATTACAAAATCTATTTTTAAAATATAAATTTAAATAAATACTTAATCATAACATACACACACACACATATATATATATATATATATTAATTAAATTATATTTTATTAAATTAAATCTTATAATTAAATATATTTTATATTCAATCTTATTTTATATATATTTAAATGATAAAATTTATAAGTAATATCTTAAAATTCATATTTTCAAAACTAACTTATAAATTTAAAATTTCCAAATATTGAATTTAAAAAAAAACTAAATTTTACACATTTATAAAATAAAGTTTATATATTATATTTTAAATATCAATATTTATTAAAACTCATATATTTCCTTTCAAAACTTTGGAAATCATTTTCCAAAAATAGACCAACGATGTCCGTATATAATTTTCTATCCTATGGACAAGTGATACAGATATTTATCTTTTCAATCTTCAATTTAAATTTAATATTTATGGGTATATATCATTTCAACCCGCAATCCTAAAATTTTAAATTAAATGAAAATCGCTTGGGTTTATCATTTCAACCCATAACGATTTTCCCCTAATCTATAAAATCGTTCGGGTATGTATCATTTCAACCCCTAGGGAATTTCTAAACTAACAGGGAACTTGTAAAGTGAGAACAAATATTGTAAAAATACAACAGATCAACGACATGCGTATATCATCATCAACAAATTTAAATATAATATATATGACAGGGTTATGGTGTCATATCTCATAGGTGAACAACTGCAGATAATGGTATATCCTTTTTAACAATTAAGTAACTTAACAATTCAAATTTTACAGCATATTCCAATCGTCATTTCATGTGAATTAAATTTACTAAATAAAAGAATGTTAATCATGAGTGATTGCTCAACTTTCATGGCTAGAGAACAACGATGGCAAAGAAGATGACACGGACACGCACACGGATGTGGGCACGATCAAAGCAAATCAAAAGCTGCTGAGATTTCTAAGCAGCGACGAACGAAACAACAAACTGGATATGGACGAAGCAGGCAAGCGAACCACTTGAATTGATGGGAACCAAATATACACATATTTAAAACATATATATATATATATACATATATTTTAAAACCAATATCCAAACAAAATCTTTATATTTATAATTCAAAAATAAATGTTTATAAAATCTATACATTTCTTTCAAAATTTCTTCAAACACATTTTAAACATTAACATAAGTAACCATATATATATACACACACAATTTTTGAAATATTAATATTAACGTAAATATAACATATTATATACCTCGGGCTTGGTTCGAGATATGAAGACATAGATTGGGCTGGGAGTAAGAGATCGTTGTCCGAAGGAGTGATCCTGGTTGGTGTACGTCTCAAATATTAACAAAACATATTTTTTTTTATAAATATATATATTTCAGCATATCAACATCTTTTAAACATATATATTGTAATCGATGTATCTGTAAATTATAGAAAAAAATCAATAAAAAAAATCAGTATATATAATCTTACAAACTTGTACATGCAATTATATCTATAGATTTAAATATATAATAACCAGATTCCATAATTTATATCTTACATATATAATTCAACAGATCTTATATAATCTATACAAACTTATAATTTAAAAATCTATATATATATATATATTTATATATTACTATTTTTTCATAGCAAGCCAAACAAACATATATATTACTACTTACATGTAACAAACCAAACAATATACGAATTATATATGTAAACACATACATTAAAACCAAAATATCTATACATTAATTTTTTTTAAAACAATATTTAAAATAAATATCTCCTTTATATATATAGCAAAGATGGTGCAGCAGCTGTTAGTGTAGATATCAAGTGGATGGAGCATGGCAGAGGTTGCTGCACACGACAGATGGTGGCTGGAGGGTGGTTGTTTCGGCAAGACAGTGGAAGGCTCAGGTGGTGAGGTGGTTGTTGTTAGGTAAATGGCGAATGGCCGTGTTGCTGTTTCATGGTGAGAGGATAGTAAGAGAGAGAGGGCAGTGGTGATCGGTTGAGCATTTACAGGGCGGAGGAGGTTCTGTAGTGCGGTGCTGTGGCCAGTATGGCGATGGTCAAGGCGGGGTCAGGGACACTACTTGGGGTTGAGAGAGGTGGTCGGATCTGCAGGTGGCTGACAAGGGAAGGTCGGAGAAGGAGGTGGGGGACTGGTGAAGGTTGGTGGTGTGATAGAGGCAGTTGGTGGGTGCTCTGTTGATGGACGTAGGCGATGGGGCTTTTTTTCCAACTATGAAGAAAACTGCGAGCTAAGGGGATCGACTCCTAGTGAATGGGGAAGGGAAATGAACGAATGAAAGGACAACCGGGAATGTAAATAACCAATGGGAATGGTAATAGTCAGAAGTTGAAATTCAGGAAAATTAATTGCTAGTGTCTATTCATTTCACGGTGGATAACTGACAGGACAAGGAGGCAAAAAGCTCAAATACGAAACTGATACGACAAATCGTTTCGCCGAATTCATCGCTTACCGGACACCGAAACACACAAATGAATATACTATGGAGATCAAAACGACGCGGCGGACAGAATGGTACATGGATATCAGCGATACGACAATCCTATCAAAACTCGATATTTCACTGCCAAACTGCTGCTAATTCGTTGAAAATATGATAAACGCGGCTAGATAAGTCCAAATTTGATGAAATGAAATATGACGTCTCACTCAGAAAATGGTCTACATTTTTATTATATAAATATTCAGATTTCGAAAATATTTTATTTTCATCAAATTAATTGATTTTATATTGAAATTGAAAATTACATAACAGAATTAACTTTCATATTTACCAATGAAAATTTACCACTTGCTATGTTTAAATAGACGCATTCCAAATATTAAATTTTCAAAACTAAATTTAATTGTTTATTTTTGTAACGACCCGAATTTTTCGACGGTTAAATTGGAATATTTAAATGGTTTTAAATATTTAATTTCAATTATCGATTGACTTTGAATATGAAAATTTGGGTTTATAAAATAAATTCAGAATTTAAATATAGCGATTTATTGGATAATTTCATTATTGAATTTAATAATTGGATATTTGGTAAATTATTATATCTTGAGTTTTAAGCTTGATAAAAATAATTTAAAGGCTTGTAAAATTTAAATTAATAGTAATGAAGATAATAAGAGCTTTAAAATTGAATTTAAAGGTGATCTGTTCAATTTTAAAAATAGCTTGTTTAGAGTGACATTTAAAAATAGCCTTCCGAGGCACAGTCTCGGAATTCGACGAAACCAGTTCCATTGGATCCGTAATAGTGTAGTATTATTGGATTTCAAATTCCGTAGTGTTTGGAGTTATCATTTGATCGTACGGGATAGAAACACATTGAAATTAATATCGAAAGTTTAATATAATAGTTGGGTCCAAAAAGCTATCTTCTCCATATGATCGAAATAGGACTCAAAACCTTTTCCTTTGCTTTCGAAATATGGGTATAACATTATAAACGCCTAGCGGCATGCCTCAATAGGGGTTCAAAATTTCGTGTTATGCAATATGAGATGATTACAATTAAATAAAATAATATATATATAATTATAAAAGGTCAGATCAAAATCAAATCGGCCCCCTTCTCCATTCAAACACGCAACCGATCAAAATCATGTCTCCCTCTTTTTAAACATCAAAGAGAAGAGGAAAAAAAAAGAATATAATGTCGCGTTCATTTTTCCTAATTCAAAACAAAATCGCGTCCATCCCTCTCTTCACTCAATCAAAAAAATCACGAATCTTGTCGATTTCCCTCTTCTTAAAACAAAACATTTCAAATCTATTTATATGAAGAGAAAAAAACAAACTCGCGATGGAAATCGCGATTGAACTGAATTCGTTAGCGCCGAGTAGCGTGGCCGACATGGGAAAGCTGAAGGTAAAGGCGAGGGGTCTGGCGAAGCTTGGCGAGGTATGGAGCTAGGTGTGTTTGTGGGTAGGGGAAAGGAGGCGAAGCTCTTCACGCGCGCGACTAATTGGTTGAGGGATTTGTCGTGAGTCGCGACCTAGGAGGGGCAGCGGCGCCTGGGTGCGCGCACGAGTAGGTCGAGTCTCAATCGAACGACGTGTGGTGGCAGTGAAGGGGGAGGCTCGAGTCGAGTAGCAGAGATGGAGATCTGGTGTTGGCGAACGAGATATTGGAATGTTCGAGTCATGGTCGATATCATGATCTGGAACGAGCAAAGTTGTTCAGGCAGTAGACGGCTGGAGCAGGGAAGAAGGTAATTAGAAATTTAAATTATAACTAATTTTGTTAATTACAAAATTTGGAATATTTAACTTATATAAATTCGGAAAAAAATTATTATTTGCTAGGTCCAAAAATCACGAAATTAGTCAGGATAGATTCGTAGCTGCGAAATAGAAAATCTGGAACTGGTTTGAGATTTTTATGAATTAACTGGGATTTTAGAAATTCAAAATCTGGATATTCGTCAAAATAAAATCAAGGTTAGAATTTCTCGCTCATTTGGATTACCATATTTAAATTTAAAATGTTTAAATTTAAATTATTGGATGCTTGATTGATTGATAAATTTCTAATTATCCATTGGATGTTAAATATGTATGTAGTAATATATAGTATTTGGAGTGATATTCCCGCACATTATAGCGGATGAGACCCTATGCGCCCCGTGTAATAGCGGATGACCGTATATACCGCGATATCCCCATCGAAGTGGGATTGGTATTTATTTTATGCTGTATTAATATCTGTGGATGCAGGGAAAACAGGTTGGAGGGATCCAACTGGATTCCTCAAAATTTATCATTTATTTTTCATATATAGTGATATATGATCTGTGTAGAATAATCCATTTTAGATTATTATAGTGATTCGAACTATTGGATGTTTTTGTAGCACTGGCCTGAATTTTGATAATATAAATACTATAAATACTATAAATATATTTTTAAAATTTATGGAATTAAAGGGAATTTGATAATAAAAAATATATATTGGAATTAGAGTTATTTTAAAGAAATTGAATCAGAAAAATATATTTGATTTTTTGGGTATACCTACTATTGTGAATTTATAAATGGAGATCATTAAAAATGAATTATATAAAAGAATTTATAAATGATATTCTAGAATATAAAAAGGTGGTAAAGGCAATATTTAAAATAGATTGGAAGTATAAAAGAAATTTTTAGGAAATGGATTATATAATGGAATTTATAAATAAGATTGGTTTTATAAACAAGTAAAACAAAAGGGTTTATAAAATTTATAAGCGATGTATATAAATAAAGAAATTCGTTATCAGATGATAATTTAAAATATAAATTCATAGGGTGATTTATATTAAAAGATGGAAACAGGGTTGAGAAAAAAATAGTAGACAATGAATCGATATGTTGTGAAATCGAGAGAAAGTTATAAATTAAATCGGTTATTGAGATTTTAAAAGCATATTTTAAATTTTAAGAAGTGAGATTGTTTTTAAATGAAATTTTATTATTCTAAAACTATGGAATTTTAAACTAGTTGAGGTTAAAGTACTTCGGTAAGTAGATTGCAAATGTTGTTTGGCATTCCTCATCCGGCATTCCTTGTTCGGCATACCTCGCTCGACGTACGTAGTTCGATGCACAGAAGACACCCATTATGGGCCGAAGTACTTTGTTCTTGGGCTCGTGAAGGAAGTCCAGCCTGTCTTCGCCTATAAATAGAGTGGCAGGGGCACAGTGAAAAGGGACCTTTTTTCGGGAACTCCGGGGAGAATCTGCCATTTTCAAGACTCACTTCTTTTCTACAAAAACTTGTACAGAAGTTGTTGGTATACGGATCGTATTTGTATTCAATTATCTAAAAAAGCAATAAAGATTAAATTCAAAGTGGACGTAGGCAGTTACGCCGAACCACTATAATTCTGGTGTTCTCGTTTTTTATTGCTCTTACTACATTCTATTGCGATATTCCTCGGTTTTAATTTATCTTCTTCATTAATATCTCTACAAAATTCTATTCAAGGATGTTAGTGACCAACTTTGGTGCTAACAGAAGTTAAACTTAAGAAATGAATAAAATTCAACTTAGATTATAAGAGAATGAAATATAATTGAAAGATTACCGAATGGAATGAAATTGGATTGAAATAGAGATGGTTTAAGTTGCAAATAAATCCAATTTGAGTATAAATAGATTGAAAATTGCCTTGATATTAATTAAATGAGTTCGAAAACGAATTGAGTATGGAAATTAAAATTTGAAGTGGGATAAGTGAAGAAACTAATTAAATAGATTAGAAATTGGTATGAAGTTTGATTGAATAAAGAATCAAATCAAAAGTTGAAAGGAAATTTGTTTGCAAATAGCAATGAACTTAAGTTGTTGGTTAAAATGATTGAAATAAATGACTTAAGTTAATACTTGATAGAAGTTTGACTTCGAGTAAGTTTGTGAAATGGCCATTAAATAAGATAGCATGGAGTGTTTTTCGAGCTAAATAAAATGGATTTGATTGTAGAAAAAGTGAATTGAATGGAATGTAAATGAATTGATCGAGAATCAAATAGGAATGGAATGGAATTAAATATAAATTGAGTTGGAATCAATTTAAAATAGCGATAAACTAAAATGGTCATTTTATTAAATAAATATCGGCAAATTTGCATGGAAATATTTGCCATTTGATGTAAACGGAAGTAAATAAAAATTCCATGAAATAATAGAAGTGAATAAATTGATTTTTAATCAATTTGGAATGAATATTAATTTGTTTAGCATAAATGTAAATTGAATATAAGCAATTTGGTTGTAAACCATTTCGAATTGAATGAAAAGGTATATGGATTGATTAGAAGTAATTAAGTTAGTACCGGAACTTTATAATTGCTTATAAATATATGTTTTACATGTGGTTTATGGAATTCATGTGTTTAAGTGGTTAAATGAATGAAATATTAGTGGATTTCATATTTTCGTTACGTACGTGTTTAAATTAAGTAAGTCCAGGTACACGGAAGCTATTGGGCTAGAGTTGGGTTGCGTATTTGCAAATAAAATAAGCCGCTTGCTTAAAAATGCTAAAATAAGTTACGTTTTCGGATTAAATATCGCAAATTATAAAATATTGATATATATTTTTGTTTCCGACCGTGTAAGTCGATGTATATATATTTATCTCTCTTGTCATATTGCAAAAGGTCCTCCGTACAAAGGAGACTCTGCCAAAAAATTTCGAAAATTTAGGGTGTAAGAAAAAAAAATTAAAAAATTTTGGAAATTTTTTGTTAACGACGAATTGATTTCAAATTGAAATAAGAGTTTTGGGTTTAGAATTGAAAACTAGTTGTTTTGGGTTGAAGGTAAAAGATTAGGAAAGTGAAATATCGAATTTTCACTAAGAGAGGTTTGGATAAATTAATTGGTTCAGTGCATTCTTCAGCCTTAGCAATTTCGGGAACGAAATTCTTTTAAGGGGGGAGGAATGTAACGACCCGGATTTTTCGACGGTTAATATGGAATATTTAAATGGTTTTAAATATTTAATTTGAATTATAGATTGATTTTGAATATGAAAATTTGGGTTTATTTATAAACTAAATTCATAATTTAAATATAGCGATTTATGGGATAATTTAATTATTGAATTTAATAATTGGATATTGGGTAAATTATTATATCTTGAGTTTTAAGCTCGATAAAAATAATTTAAAGGCTTGTAAAATTTAAATTAATAGTAATTAAGATAATAAGAGTTTTAAAATTGAATTTAAAGGTGATCTGTTCAATTTTAAAAATAGCTTGTTTAGAGTGACATTTAAAAATAGTCTTCCGAGGCACAGTCTCGGAATTCGACGAAACCAGTTCCATTAGATCCGTAATAGTGTAATATTATTGGATTTCAAATTTTGTAGTGTTTGGAGTTATCATTTGATCGTACGAGATAGAAACGCGTTGAAATTAATATCGAAAGTTTAATATAATAGTTGGATCCAAAAAGCTATCTTCTCCATACGAACGAATTAGGACTCGAAACTTTTTCCATTGCTTTCGGAATATGGGTATAACATTATAAACGCCTAGCGGCACACCTCAATAGGGGTTCAAAATTTTGTGTTATGCAATATGAGATAATTACAATTAAATAAAATAATATATATAATTATAAAAGGTCAGATCAAAATCAAATCTGCTCCCTTCTCTATTCAAACATGCAACCGATCAAAATCATATCTCCCTCTTTTTAAACATCACAGAGAAGAGGGAAATAAAAAAAAGAATATAATGCCGCGTTTATTTTTCCCAATTCAAAACAAAATCGCATCCATCCCTCTCTTCACTCAATAAAAAAATCACGAATCCTGTCGAATTCCCTCTTCTTAAAATAGAACATTTCAAATCAATTTATACGAAGAGAAAAAAATGAACTCGCGATGGAAATCGCGATTGAACCGAATTCGTGAGCGTCGAGTCGCATGGTCGACATGGGAAAGCTGGAGGTAAAGGCGAGGGGTCTGGCGAAGCTCGGCGAGGTATGGAGCTAGGTGTGTTCATGGGTAAGGGAAAGGAGGCGAAGTTCTTCACGCGCGCGACTAATTGGTTGAGGGATTTGTCATGAGTCACGGCCTAGGAGGGGCAGCGGCGCCTGGGTGCGCGTGTGAGTGGGTAGAGTCTCGATCGAGCGACGTGTGGTGGCAGTGGAGGGGGAGGCTCGAGTCGAGTAGCAAAGATGGTGATCTGGTGTTGGCGAACGAGATATTGGAATGTTCGAGTCATGGTCGATATCATGGTCTGGAACGAGCAAAGTTGTTCAAGCAGTAGACCGCTGGAGCAGGGAAGAAGGTAATTAGAAATTTAAATTATAACTAGTTTTGTTAATTACAAAATTTGGAATATTTAACTTATATAAATTCAGAGAAAAATTATTATTCATGCGAGGTCCAAAAATCATGAAATTAGTCAGGATAGATTTGTAGCTGCGAAATAGAAAATATGGAACTGGTTTGAGATTTTTCAGAATTAGCTAGGATTTTAGAAATTCAAAATCTGGATATTCATCAAAATAAAATTCAAGGTGAGAATTTCTCACTCATATGGATTACCATATTTAAATTTAAAATGTTTAAATTTAAATTATTGGATGCTTGATTGATTGATAAATTTCTAATTATCCGTTGGATGTTAAATATGTATGTAGTAATATATATAGTATTTGAAGTGATATTCCCGCACATTATAGCAGATGAGACCCTATGCGCCCCGCGTAATAGCGGATGACCCTATATACCGCGATATCCCCCTCAAAGTGGGATTGGTATTTATTTTATGTTGTATTACCATCTGTGGATGCAGGGAAAACAGGTTGGAGGGATCCAACTGGATTCATCAAAATTTATCGTTTATTTTTCATATATAGTGATATATGATCTGTGTAGAATAATCTATTTTAGATTATTATAGTGATTGGAACTATTGGATGTTTTTGTAGCACTGGCCTGAATTTTGATAATATAAATACTATAAATAAATTTTTAAAATTTATGGAATTAAAGGGAATTTGATAATAAAAATATATGTATTGGAATTAGAGTTATTTTAAAGATATTGAATCAGAAAAATATATTTGATTTTTTGGGTATACCTACTATTGTGAATTTTTAAATGGAGATCATTAAAAATGAATTATATAAAAGAATTTATAAATGATATTCTAGAATATAAAAAGGAGTTAAAGGCAATATTTAAAATAGATTGGAAGTATAAAAGAAATTTATAGGAAATGGATTATATAATGGAATTTATAAATAAGATTGGTTTTATAAACAGGTAAAACAAAAGGGTTTATAAAATTTATAAGCGATGTTTATAAATAAAGAAATTCGTTATCAGATGATAATTTAAAATATAACTTCATTGAGGGATTTATATTAGAAGATGGAAACAGGGTTGAGAAAAAAATAGTGGACAATGAATTGATATGTTGTGAAATCGAGAGAAAGTTATAAATTAAATTGGTTATTGAGATTTTAAAAGCATATTTTTAATTTTAAGAAGTGAGTTTGTTTTTAAAGAAAATTTTATTATTCTAAAACTATGGGATTTTAAACTAGTTAAGGTTAAAGTACTTCGGTAAGTAGATTGCAAATGTTAAGTATTTATTAAATAAATTCTAACTTTTAAATTCAGCTTTGGAAAAATTATTTTTTCACCTAAAAATGAGTTATATATATATATATATATATCGTTTTGAAATGATTGCAAATTTATTTAGAAATTCTCTCGAAATGTGTAAACGGGTTTATTAAATGATGAGATTTTTATAAGAGAAATCCCATAAATGGAATTCTAGAGACTTAAGAGAATTTCCAATGTTAAATGCGATAACTACGGAAAGGATTTGACTTCATCTAAATGAGTTATAAATGGTTGGTTGGGATTATAAATAACTATAATCGATTTGGAAATCGTAAGAAGAAATTATTAAAAATTCCAAAGACTTATGATATAAGTATGAAATATTTCCAAGTTAAATATTAAAATGATTTTTTTGAAAGTATACGTATAAATATTTTCTTAAGTATCGAAAGGAAGGTTTTGGAAATATTTTTAGTGGAAATGATTGGAATAGAATATTTTCTATGTGTTGTAAAAATAGTAGTTGAAAATATTTCTAAGTATTAAATGGTAAAATATCCAGTTATGGATACAAGTGTTGAATTTGTCTTCAAAAATAGAAAAATTGAAAGATATTGAAGATATATATCTTGGTGAAGATGTTTTGAGATAAATATTTTGGTGATTTATAAAATAAGGCCTAGTGTTTGCTTATGGATGTTTTATTGATAGTTAAATAACCGACTACCAATATTGGCCAATTTCGTTAATCGTTTCGAAGAGACCGAGATCAGATTTAATTATCCGAAAACCACTTCGATCCGGTTTGAACGTTACGAATGAATATCGTGTAGATGACGAAGACGGTGATTCGGTTTGTCCAGACCCAGGGAAACTTGTATTGATGAATGCTATCAAAACATCGTCATTGGAGGACGATGAGCATTCTAAGTAAAATTGTTCTTGAAAGGTAACGCTTAGCCTCAAACCTCATCAACCGGGAATGAATAAAATAGGGGAGATGCAGCAAGGCTAAGTGGGTCGCACCCAAGTAGGGTATGTTATCACCTTTCTAGATGTCCTTGGAAACCTTATTTATCTTATATATGGGTACACATGAAAGAAGAAGCGCTCGATGGAGAGGGTGGGAACACCCGGGGGATAACATATTCGGTCTATCCAGGTCAAGGGTAGGCCGGTCTTGTGTAGCAGGGGATCCCAGCGTGGCTCTCGGTACATTGTTCTAGAGGTGTACTGTGGTGGGCGGTACCCCAGTGGCCCAGTCATTCGATGGAATCCATTCTCCAATAAGCACCGTACGGTTTTGATTGTGCCCAACTATGCTGAAACCTAAGATGCAAGCATTTCAGCTATTTTCTATTTACTTTCTATAGACACTATTATAATATCAGATGATTTTGATAAAAATAGTTTTGTTTATCGTAAGGTAAAAACCCGTCATGTTTTTATTGTGATGTAGTCTTATGAGATACCTTTGTTTCAAAGGATTTTGGAAAGTTAATAATTCAAATTGAGTGTGTTTTCTCACGGTGGTTTTCATACTGACTCGGGTGTTATTTTATTAGAATGCTCGGGTCAGACCGAGTATTACAGATTCTAGTTAGGCTGCTATGGAGCTCAGGAGATGAGCTGGAGGATTTCTGATGTATATCACGTATTTGTTTTATTCCGCTGTGTGAGGAAAGGTTATTATAACTATCCAGATTGATGTATTATTTGTTGTACTTTGATGATTGTAAGTATAAACAGTTACAGATTCTTTTGTATAAAATCTGTTATTATACATATTATTATATGTTGTTCCGCTGCAATTGTGAGATTCTGTGTTGTTGTTTCTATTTCTTCTTCTATTTTTTCTTCTTTGCCCTAAAGATTCGTATTTCCGTCCAATTTGAGTTGAGCTGATGTGAAATATTGTCGACTCAAAGAGGTACGGAATTGCAGGCCTTTACAATTTTCAAGCAAAATTTCAGTTAATTACCTTATAAAAATCGTTAAATCTACGGGTCGTTACACTAAATCTTTATTTTTAGTATTGTATAAATGGTGTGAAAGTATTTAATATATAAATGTTTCAGTAGTTTTATTAAATCTAGAATATAAAAATTGATTGACGAATTTTTTTATTTAAAATTATTACTTCATTGAAGTAAGCTTTAATTAGTTTTAATTAGTTATTTAAGAAGTTAATATAATTTTTGAAAATAAGAAATATTTTCTACTTAATATTACAAGTAATTTTAAAAGTTATTTTATAATCATAAGAATAACTAGGTATATAACATGTTTATTCTAATTATTTGTTTAAATTACATTTTACTATACTTTTATGATTTCTTATTTCTTTCACATTGATTTTTTGTTGTTGTTATGAATGATTCACTATTAGATATTGATTTGAATAATTGCTTTTGATGTGATTTCAAAAGGTGATGACATCCTTCTGTTTGATTTCGTAATATTTAATTCTATGTGATGGGAATCTGAATAAATGGAATTATAATACCGTATGGGATGGGGCATTCAGTAATATTTCTCCGGTTATTCTTTAGACTCATTATATAGAATATTATAGAGATTGTGTGTAGTTTATAAGGAATGAATAAACGATTGAGCATCATGAAGTGGTATGGGACGCTGTCGTGTTATTTATTTAGTTATTAATTGTAAGTAGATGACAATGATGTGACAGAAATAGTACTATGAGATTGTACTAACATAAGGTGATGCTCATAGGTGTGAGCAGGATAGGTGCCCTTATATTTATTGATATTGTGTGTCAATGTCATGATGTGCTCCTTTTATTGGCATTGGAAAGGACCAGATGGCTAGAATCCACCCTAAAGGTCAGATCGTGGGGTCCGCCCCAGATCCGTGACACCTTTATTGGATATTTTATTTGATGTGCATAATAGGTTTAGGTTAGGTGGCCTATAGGGTAGGTGCCCTATATCACGAGATTTAGGTTAGGTGACCAATAGGGTAAGTGCCATATAGCCCCTTTTGTTTCATATGCCAGCAATCTGTTACCTATATGGGCAAAGCAGGGTCGTGACCGAGGCTACACATTGACAAGCCACTGGTGGATATTAGCCACTATATCCGTCGAGGTAACTGAAGATTGTTGAAGCAGATCCGATTAGTTGACCCTGGGCTCCTGGAGCGGGCATACAGCCATCAGTCTCCCTTCTGGTTCTAATGGAGTAATAGATTGGCATATTCTATTAATACACCTCACTTAAGTACAAATATGGGTTAGGCGACCCAGGGTTAGGTGACCCACATATTGATGTATATATGACTCTACCAGGGACTTCATGTCTGTCGTACAGTCATTCACCCATCATGATTTATTCCGATTCATTCATATTTGAGGATATGAGATAATATTTGGACAAATGTCCAAAGTATAGTGGATTCTCATATATTTTATTGTATATGATTTCTTGATGTAGGTATTCTATTACTCGAGATTGAGAGTTATACTTGGGAATTGCTATTTACTAGCCTAATTATACTTGATAACATCTCATATTCGATGATTTCTAGACTTTATTGATTATTATGGATATGGATGATTCACCCATTTGATATTGTTTCGAATATATAATATTTGATGAGATTTTATATGGGTTATGACATCTTTATGCTTGGTTTTGTTATTGTTGTTATTTTGTTACACTATTGTTTGTATGTCATCACTATTATTCTATATATATTCTATATCTATATGTGTGTTAAAGACTAAATTTAGATATAGTCTGCTCCATGTGTTATTTACGTAATACTCGGGTCAGTCCGAGACTTTTTAGGTATAGGGATGATGAGACCGGCTTGTATTATCAGGACTTAGCGGAGACTAGTATATAGTATTGTTGTCTATCATTTCGATTTTATATAGTTTCATGTATGTATATTCTTGTGTTGTATTTTGGACATACCTTATATATTAAGTATTATAGATTATCGCTACAATTCTGGCTCTGTGTTCTCTGATATTCATTATATATTGTGTATTGTTCTATTCTAGACGCACACGTTTTTATTGCTTTATGTCGATACTATGTACATTTTATAGTAAGTTATATTCAATGTTTAAATACATACAAGTGTTAGCCCAAGGGAATATTCACGTGTGTACCCCATATAGCCTCATTCTCCATATTATCTGACAGTATTACCTAGTAATACACTTGGATATATTATGGGTGTAGACGTGGGGTGTTTTATTTGGTATCGAAGCAGATTCAGAACAATACATCATATACAAGAGACACGAGTCTTGACCATAGAAAGACTTAAAGTCCCTGTCCCCTTGGGTGTTGGCTGATTACCCTATATTAAAGGGATAGTTGGAGTATACGATGATTACAGGGATAATCATCTAGGGACATACTTATTATTTTTCTTACTATATATATATATATATTCCTTATCTCTACCTCTTCTGTATTTATTATTCTCGTTTGAAATGGAAGTTGTGAATGGAGGTAGTGAACTAAAGAGTTGTTAGCCAGACCAGTAGTGCATCATTGGTGAAGATAAATAAACCTTTGTGTGGCTTTGAATAGAGTAGCCTGATCAAGCAGAGATCAGAGTGCATAACGGATGTTGATAAATTGTATTCCACTGAAGGCTTTCGTTTTTTTGTTTGTCTGATGTGTGTTTGGTTGTATTAATCTTAGTTTTCATTTGGCTTAGTCTAGAACATGGAAATTAAGTAGGAGTAATTACTCAAGTATTTATAAATCCACTTGAAATTGGACAAAGCCATATATTAGTAGAAGCCAACGGTTTATCCAAATTTGAACCACTAGGGGATAATAAAATTGTTTAAGAAATTAATAATATATATATATATATAACTAAAATGAGAAATTAAATAAATAAAATAAATTGAATGCTTGTTTGTGGATGTATATGGTTGGTTTTTAGATGTTTGATTACTTGATCGTATGTTGATAGTGATATATTATTAGGGTACTTATGAGATAAATATTTTTATGGATTTTGAAGTAGAAAAGCTTTTATGAAATAAAAATGATTTATTTTTAAAATGGTTTGAATTTGAAAAGTTTTGTCTAAATTATTTGGTAATGTAAGTAAAGATGTTTGATATCATTTTAAAAAAAAAGAAAAAAAAGATGGTTTACTGATAATTGCTAAATAAAATTTTTAACTTTTAAGGTTTTAATTAATTAAATTAGAAGTTAGTTATTTGAAAATTCGTTGTTTTAAACAAATGGAAATTTTTTAACAATGTGGAGAAATATTGTGTTAAAAAACCATAACTTGTATTGATCATAAATCTTAAATCGACGATCCGTTTTTGACAATTTTAATTTCATTTGGAAGTTATGTTATTAGATAACAAATTATATTTGCAATGTAATAAAAAGTTTTGAGCTTAACTATGATTAAAACGTGAATTGAAACCAATGTATATCACTGTCAAAAAATTGAAAATTTCATGTATCAGCGCTGAATTCATTTGATCGTAATTTTTGAACGATTTATCTGATTTCGACGATCTTGCACTTTTTGGAAATCTAAGAACATAAGAAACAAGTTTTATGTTAAGTATTTTGCAAAATTTCATTGTTTTGTAAGCTGAAAATGTTGATTAGAATGGTGGGCCTGCACTTGTAATCTTTATGCAAACTTCACTTCTTATAGAAAAACACTCATAATTCACTTCTTGTAGTGTGAAGGAGCGACGATTGATGGAATCGGATGTTGGCATTAAAGATGATGCAGCAATGAAGCGCTTGACAGCGGTGGCAATGGAACGTGGATCAATATTCAATATTCATGCATGGGGCTGGCAATGCAAGGTGTTCGACAACAGAATGGTGGAAGCTAAAGTGGCTTCCAGTAACGGCAGTTGACGCGGATGGTTAGGCGGAGGCAATAGATACTTTGCTTGGCAATTTGGTGAGTTTTTAAACTCACAACTATATCTGTACATATTGCAAGGTTTGTGTTTGTTTCGTATATTGGTTAAATCGATCGGTTGAATTGCTGGGTTTGGATTGATTGTTCTTCGATGTTGGTCAATTATGTGGATTGAAATTGTTAGTTTGCAAGTGTAACACCGCCTAATTGCGAATTGAATTATATATATATATATTTGATTGTCGATGTACGTATTTTGTAGATGACCAAAGTTTGATGGAACTCGACTCGGGTAACACTGTAATTCATAGTGTCAATTGGTTGATAAATATTCTAGAAGTAATTTTACTCCATAATTTATATATTTATCTATTTTCTTTTATAAGAAATTTTTGAAAAGCTTTGGAAAAATTATTTAAGTGTTTTCAATATGTTATAAAAATATTTTATATATAATTTACTAAAATTTTGCCTTATTTACATCTAAAAATCTATTTTTATTTATATGTATAAATATAGTTTTCTTTCGGTTACAAAACCCTTTTAAAATCAATATTATAATATATTATAGGTTTGGAGTTGTTTTAAAGGCAAAATAAAATATAATGCTATTTTATAAAATATATTATGAAAATAACAATATTATTTTAAGTGGTTTTCTTACGAAGGTTATATAACTATTTTTGAAAGAGTTTCAAAACCTTGGAAAAATATAGAATTTTTTTATGAAATAATAATTAAATGATTTTAGATATATTTTGAATAAATAAAAATCTCCTTTTAATATGGGAATTTCAAATATGATTTAATATAAGGGAAGCATATTTTATTTATAATAAGTTTGTGATAAAGAGAAGGCTTTGAATTATATTCTATGTTATGAAATGAATATAATTTATTTAGAAAGTTTATAAATTTATTTCAAAATAGAATTTAATTATAAAAATTATATAGTAAATTCTATAAATTACATTTGATTCATTAAATGATTTTGAATGTTTTATAAGTATATAAACAAGGAATCAAAAGTAAATTATAGTGTTAAATCTTTATTTTCGGTATTATATAAATGGCGTGAAAGTATTTAATATATAAATGCTTTATTAGCTTTTTCTAGAATATAAAAATTGATTGGGGAAAGGTTATATTTAAAATTATTAATTTATTGAAAATTAAGCTATAATTGGTTTTAAATAGTTATTTAAGAAGTTTATATAATTTCTGAAAATAAGAAATATTTTCTACTTAATATTACAAGTTATTTTAAAAGTATTTTATAATCAATAAGAATAATTAAGAGTATAATATGTTTGTTCTACATATTTGTTTAAATGACATTTTACTATACTTTTTATGATTTCTTATTCTTTCACATTGGTTTTTTTGTTATGAATGATTCACCCTTAGATATTGATTTGAATAATTGCTTTTGATGTGATTTTAAACGGTGATGACATCATTCTGTTTGATTTTGTAATATTTAATTCTGTATGACGAAAAATCTGAATAAATGGAGTTATAATACCATATAGGATGAGGCATCCGATAATATTTCTTCAGCTATTATTTGGACTTGTTATATAGAATATTATAGAGATTGAGTGTAGTTTATAAGCAGTGAATAAATGATTGAGTATCAAGCAGTGGTATGGGACGCTGTTGTGATATTTGTTCGGTTATTAATTGTAAGTAAATAACACTTTTGTGACGGTAATAGTATTATGTGATTGTACTTACATGAGGTGATTCTCATAGGTGTGAGCAGGATACGTGTCCTTATATTTACTGATATTGTGCGTCACTATCATGATGTACTCCTTTTATTGGTGTTGAAGAGGATCATATGGTTAGAATCCATCCTAGCGGCATGATCGTAGGGTCGTACCCTAGATCAATGACACCTTTATTGGATATTTTATTTGATGCGCGTCACAGGATTTTTGTTAGGTGACCCATAGGGTAGGTTCCCTATATAACGAGATTTTGGTCAGGTGACTCATAGGTAGGTGTCATATAGCCTCTTTTGTCGCATAGATCAGCAGTATGCTACCTATATGTGCAAAGCAGGGTCGTAACTGAGGATATGTGTTGATGAGCCACTAGTGGATATGAGTCACGATGTCCATCGAGGTAAGTGAAGACTGTAGGTCCAGATCCAGTTATTTGACCCTGGGCTCCTGGAGCAGCCATACGACCATCAGTCTCCCTTCTGTTTCTAACAGAATGGTAGATTGGCATATTCTATTGATTCATTTTATTCAAGTATAGATATGGGTTATGCAACCTAGGGATAGGTGACCCACATATTGATGTATATATGACTCTACTAGGGACTTCGTGTCTGTCGTACAGACATTCACCCGTCATGATTTATTCTGATTTATTCATATATAAGAAGGAGAGATTATATCTGGATAGATGTTTAGAGTATAGTGGATTCTCGTATATTATATTATATATGATTCCTTTGATAGGCGACCTATGTCTATATTGATGTTGGTATTCTATTACTCGAGATTGTGAGTTGTACTTGGGCATTGTTGTTTACTAGCCTAATTATACAAGATGACATCTCATATCTGATGATTTATGGACTTTGATGATGATTCTAGTTGTGGATGATTCACCGATTTGATACTGTTTCGAATGGATAATATCTGATAAGATTTTATATGGGTGATGACATCTTTGTGCTTGGTTTCATGATTGTTGCAATTTTGTTACACTATTGTTTGTATGTTATCGCTATTATTCTATGCATATTCTATATCTATATATGTGTTGACCTCTATATTTAGATATAGTCTGATGGTATGTTATTTATGTAATACTCGGGTCAGTCCGAGACTTATCAAGTGTAGGGGCAATGAGAGTAGCTTGCATTATCAAGGCATAGCGGATGCTAGCATATAATATTGTTGAATATCATTTGATTTTATATAGTTTCATGTATGTATATTCTTGTGTTGTATTTTGGACATACCTTGTATGTTCAGTATTATAGATTAGCACTGCGATTCTGACTCTATATTCTCTAATATTCATTGTATATTGTATATTGTTCTATTCTAGAGGCACACATGTTTGTTGCTTTGTGCCGATACTGTATACGTTTTATGGTAAGTTATATTCAATGTTTAAATACGCACCAGTGTTAGCCTAAGGGAATATTCACGTGTGTACCCCATATAGCATAACTCTCTATATTATCCGATAGTATTACCTAGTAATGTTCTTGGATAGAATGGGTATAAGGTGGGGGTGTTTCAACTTTTCTAAACACCCTACTATATAGGTAGGCTTTAATAAGTTAGCCCTAATCCTGCTAATTTAGACCACATAGGCTATTTGGCTCTTATACCATTGTTGGATCAGGGCCAGCATGCAGCGGGGTAATTGGATAAATTTCAAATTTTTTTCCCTATTTGGATCTTTATTGGGCCTATGTAATCTAAATTTATTTATAAATTTTATAAATTTTCTTTCTAAATAAAATAAATATTTTATTTAATTCATAAATAATATTTTACTTTATATAATTTATATTATATTATATTTATGTGTACATACACATATATGTGTATCACATACACATATATGTGTATGTACATGCGCAACATGATAATGTGTACTGGTTTGATATGCCCGTGTATAGATGTTGGGATTTACACTAAAATGGATATGTTAGTCGCTCATGTATACAAATGAATTATCCAAATATATATGTATATATATATATGCACATCAAATTATCATGTAAATAAAATGATGTAAAATATAATTATACAGATATATATATATATATATATATATTGAAATAGTAATTGTAAAATAATTAACATAAAGCATTTATAATATATATATAATTAAATGATGGAATTATTTTAAAAATTATTTTATAAAATTATTTTTAGAATATATATAATATGAAATGAAAACCAAATAGATTTTTTTAAATAAATTTGTATATAATATATATATATATATATATAATTATTTATAATTATATATATATAGACTAGGATAAATAATAATAACTATAATAATAATTACATATTAACATATATTTCTTGTACGGTTCTTGGCTAAGTAATTTTTTTTGGATTTTCATTTATTTTATTATTAAATGTTTACTAATTATAAAACCACACAAAAATTGATATTAAAATAATAAAAAATTATTTTCAAACACATATTAATTAAAATATATTGCATAAAATCTTATTCAACATTTCTATTTATTTACAAACACACATACACACACATATATTTAATTACATAATCAATTTTAAATTAAATAATAATATATATATCCGAAAATATTTTTTCTTTTTATTGTCGTAATCCTTTCTAACTTAAATAAATTTTGTAAAGTTTTAAAACATGCATTATGTTATGTTAAACCTTTTAAATTAGATTTAGTATTAAAATCATTTAACATTATTATTTTAACTTAAAAAAAAAGAATTTTTATTCCAGGCCGAGAGCATGTATAAGAATACATGAAAAAAATTAATATATATATATATATGCACTTATATATGCAACCATCAACATGTATAATCCATTGATATATCAATTTGTTATATTTCTAACTAAGTAATATATAGAACAATAATCATATAAAAATTTATATATGATAGTAGACTAGAAAAGTACCTTTCACCAAAACCTAAAGCTCGCACGTTAAAATAAGAAATAGACTCCTTGAATCCAATTCCAATTCTGAAGTTGCTAGCTTACGAATTAATTTACCACTGATGATCAACTTGACTTATAATTTGAAGTTTTGATGTTTGAATTTTAGAGCCATGGAGGGTGTGTAACGGGCTGACAATGCAGCAAGAATAGAGTGCAAAGGTGTTTTCAACATGAGGGTTAAATGGATTATATAAGAGAGAGACTAGGGAGTGAAATGAAGATTAAGATCCCATATTTCTCTTACCATATCTTTCCCATTTTGAATTCAAAATTCTACCATTTCTACCTCATATAGATTGCCCCTGTAGCTATCTAAACCAAGCTCTATTTTGGGCCTCAAAACTATTTTAAGCCAGAATAATATTTGTTGCATTTAAATCCAATTTAAATGTCTATCAATATCGTATATCAATTAGTATTTATATAACTATTGTATGCACACTATTTAATATTGTTCAATTCACATAAAATAAAATTTTGTAACTAAAGTTTCATAAATATTAATCAATTTAATTAATTTATAACAATTATAAATTAATTAAATTGGGTGGTAAACAGGAATATTCAACGTTTCGGTTGTGTGACCCTTAGATGTAAATTTGGTCGGCGATTAATATCAAACAATTTGAATATTAATTTTCACACTTCACATAGCAGATGGTGTGATATTATGGCCAAATTTTTCACTTGCTTGGTTATGGTAAAATCCAATTTTATTTTATTAAGCATTACCCGATAGTGATAATTATGTACACCAATTCTCTTCGTCAAATCTATATCACTTTGGACTTATGAAATTTGGTAATGGTCAAGATTCCAATATCATCCATATTCAACTCTATAGTCCAAATATAAAGTCCTTGGTTCAGTAATAATAATTGTTATTAACCGAACTGCTCTGACCAATGGCTTTGACTTAGAGTTAACTTCAGTTGACCGTGATACTAACCTCATATAACCGAGGAGATGAATCCTCTCTTGAATAGTGTTTCAGTTCCAATGCATTCACTTGACCCAACTATAGCGATTCATTGGATGTCATGTCACGATTTAACTATAATCAAAGCGAAGCTTTCACACTAAAGATCAACAGTATTCTCAAGTCAAGAGAACCGTGTAATTTTGTCACATCAATATTTTCTGTTTGACATTATTTATATTAACCAACAGAAAACTATCGAGTGAGCAATTACATAGTTAACCAATAACTATTAGTACGTTATTCCTTGGTGTCCCCAGCAGTCATTGTTGAATATGCGAGTATATGATTTTTGTTTGATGATAATAAACATATATATTCATTTAAATGTATTTGTTAATGTACTATTTTATTTTCACAGATTAAATAAATATTTGCTGAATAAAATAAATAGTACACAGAATTTAAAGTCAAACAGATATTTTATTCAAGCAAATATTTATTACAATTTTGAATAGTACAAATTCAAGCTCTCATTGTATATATACAATTTTCAATTACAATACAAATTTGACTACATCACAATTCTCATCTACAAATGCACCTCACTACATTTCACTCACACTCGTATTTATCTTCAACTTCATTCCAGATTGAATCTGGCATCTGAGCTATCTGCAAAAATATACACTGACGCAGTAAAATTGAAAATAAAATATTTTTGCAGCATAAAATAAAATGTGATTTTGAAAATTTAATTTGCCTTAGTTATTTGGGTTGTTCGTCGTCATTTAAATTTGAATTCATCATACACGAACAGCTTGTGACATGCATAGTGTATGACTGTACATGCCACAAGGCCGTGCACACCGATATACACTTGATAAATCTACAGGGATAGGTGAGCACAAGGTCAAACCCAAATTAAAAGCCGGGTTCAACTCAAGTAAAATACAAATAAGATCACGACATGAGCACAAGGTCAAACCCGAGCTTCAAGTTGGATTCAACACAAGTGCAATCAAAACTATGGGTCAAGATACATACAACACAGCCTCGACCAAAAATTCGAATATACACTTGAACCCAGAATGGTCAGATTCAAACAACAAAGTGCACCATAAATTGATACAAGACATGCATAAAACTCAACACACCAATGCAATCATTTAAGGCTACATATAAACCTGCAGACTAACCAAGTTAATAATGCAAACTGACTCGGTGGCTCAACAACATCAAAATGCACAAGCAAGGCTACTACATTGTGTGCAGACATGGTGATCCACAAAGTATACAGGAACTAATACACAGTGACTCAAGGAAAAATGGAATGCATCAATGAGACTAAAGCCTGCACCAGTTCAATATATCCAAGGCTAGAAGTGACCTCAACATGTTGATGCAGACAGTAACTTCAGACTTCATATATATATATATATATATGTTTGCTCATATATGCACGCAGTCAGACAAACAAGCAACAGAATATCAAGTCGAGTCAAAGTCAGAGCTACAAAACTTATAAACAGTTCGTAAAGCCAAGGACAGTGGACTCATGAAGAAACAATGCTACAAAAGGTACCAGACTCAAGTGAGTCAAGTACAACAAGATAACAGTGACACAATCAAGGCATCAAGTATACACAACTCAATTCAAACCAGTACAGCAGCAAATACAAGTCAATGAGCACTAATACATATAAACCAGTGGCAATCGGTTGTTTTAACAGAGTCAAGCCGAAGTCAATTCTCAAAGAAAATGCAAAGTCAAAGTTCAACGAAGTCAAGGTCGAACATTTTTACAGTAGTAGTTTCAAAATAATCAAGGCAAAGCAAAGCCAGACATGCCAGAAATTCAAAGCCAGATAATATCATCGCATAAACAAAGTCAAGCCCGAAGTCAAAACGGAATCATATTCAAAATACCAAAGAACCAAAATCTGAAACAGCAAAGTACGAGTAAAACAAGTCAAATTCCAAAACAATTCAAAGCCGTGGTTGTCAAGGAATGGAACAGTTCAAAATCGAAGCTGTGAGAATCAAGGCAACAAATTATACGAAATTGAACAAGACAGTAATAATCTCAAGCATTCGATCAAAATCAAACGGCCGAGCAAATTATTATACGAACGAAAATATAGGAATTCGAATCCTATATAAACGTCTAACATCATCGGCAGATAAATCATTCGAGTACGAGCTAAACAGAGAACAATAATCATTCAACTCGAATCATCGATCGAGTTCAAGTAAGCAATACAGTAAAGCAAAAGCAACAAATTACATACCGAATTCATAGTTGAACTCGATCAAATCGAAGGAGCTGGAGTTCGCATTGAAGAAGCGGTCGATTGCCCAAGCAAGTCAGAGAAATAGCAATTGTAATCGACTTACAATCAGACGGCGACTTCGATTATTTCAAAGCCCTAGTTTTGGACGAAGAGGAACAAGGCAGCTATTGTTTTCATCTCAAAGAATACAGGCCGAAAATCTAAACAAGGAAAAGGGGAACTTTCTTTTAATATTTAATATAGGCCGGTCTTATTCATAATACTGGGCTGTGTTTTTATTTTTAATTAGGGTTTTGATTTTTATTGTGTTTTAAATTGTATTTTTCTTAGTATTTTCTAGTCGTGTGACTAGGGGACAAACTACGTGGCGTAGTTTGAGAATTCGCAACTCAATGGATGAGTTGTGGCAAGGTTTTGAGCGTAGAGTTAGGATTAGTCGATAGTGGGTGTCGCGAGTTTACGTGTGTAAGCGTCTGACTATCTAATTTCTAGTAGAAACCTTGGAGGCAGCACGTAGGCAGGGTTTTGCCGAAGCTGGGTAAATTTGTGTGTTCTATTTTTTGTTTTTATTCTGCTATTATCTGTGCTGCTGTTATTCTGCTGTGATCTGTGCTGAAATTATTTTAAATAAACTTCCGCAATAATTTTTATAATTGATAGTATCACCCTATTCATCCCCCTCTAGGGTGAAATCGATCCTACAAGTGGTATCAGAGCTAGGAACAGAAGTCAATTGTTGTGTTAAAAATTTGATTTTTTTTTTCAAAAACCGACTTTTTGTTTTAAAAAATTTGAATTTTTAAAAAATGGCTTCTTTTAATGTTTTTGCTAAGGGTCGTTCTAATATTATTCCTCCTGTTTTTGATGGAACAAATTTTTTGGATTGGAAATCGAAAATGGAATTTTATTTAAAATCTGTTAATGTTAAATGTTGGGATATTATTGAAAATGGGTGTGATATAACATATGAGAGAATTACTTCGATTAATGCTCTTACTATACATATACTATATTCTCATATTAATCAAGATACTTTTTAACTTCATCTATCATTGTGAAAATGCACAGGATATCTGGAATTTCGATGCAATATATGGTGCAAAAATCAACAGCAACGAGAAATCCTCCACAATCGACTCAGTTAAAGAGACGTGCCTAACAGGATTGGTAAAAGGCAGTAGTGACGAGGATGATGGTAATGGAGCAGCTGAGCTAGCACTACTAATAAAGAGATTCAAAAAGTGGAACCACAATACGGAAATCCAGCTCCAAATCAACAATTGAAAAGCAGAATAATCAAAGGACTAGACAACTCAAAAGAACACGAGATCATTTGTCACAAGTGCAACAGAACCGGTCATATCAAGCCCAATTGTCCCAGAAATCGACACGGCCAAGAAAAGAAATAAAAAAGGAGTAGTTTTGCAGGCACGTGGAATAAAAGTGATGATGATTATAAAATTACTAGCAGTGAGAGTGAGAAAGCAGATATGTGCCCTCGAGGTGATATAACTGATAGCGACGATGACGAGCCAAGCAAGGTATCAAAACTCACTCACTCAGAATTACTTATATATTTCCACGAAGCAAATGGCTGTTTTGAACGACTTAGGGAGAAGTACGCCAAACTTGAATCACAAAAAGATACTTTGATAGATTTAAATAAACAACTTGACCAGTTAGTTAAAAACTATCAAAGTAGGATCCCTAAGTGTGATAAGTGTCCATCATTCGAAGAGGAGATTAAAAAATCAGAAATTAAAATAAAATCACTTGAAAATAAAATTCTGATTTTGAAAGAAAGAGAAAACACGAGGAGAGAAAATTCTATTAAAAAGTGCACACAATTATTGAACAAAAATGAATCACTAAAACCACAAGTCCAACAGCTGTCAACGACTTTAGGAAAATTTTCCAAAAGTGAAAGATCATTGAAAATGCTATTAGGGAAACAAACTGTTAATACAGATAGACAAGGACTTGGATATAATCAATCTGAACTTGATAGAAGCAAAATTAATCAAGTCAAATTCAAGTGCACAATTTGTGGAAAATTTGGACACAATCACAATATTTGTTGGTATAGACCCAAACAAGTGAAAACCATTCCAATTTGGATTCCAAAAGGCACAAATATAAAATCTCTCAAAGTTAAACAAATTTGGGTGCCAAAAGGAACATATATAAATAGTTATGGGTCTCCACAAAATTATTTTTCAAAATCTTTTGCCACTAACAATCATGGACCTATAACAACAAATAGGTCACAAAATTCTTTTCTCGTGTAAGTGTAGTGGCGGGCTAAGGAACTACAATAGTGTTACTTGGATTCTGGCTGTTCCAAGAACACAACGGGCGACAAAGCAAAGATTCCTTAGCCTAGTACAAAGGTGACAAAATCACAATGGACAACAACGAAATATTATTGGTAAAGGTAAAAGAGGTAATGGTATATTCATCTTGAATGATATATTAATGTGATAATCTGCACCATAATCTGATTTGAATCAGCCAATAAAATAAATGACGATTTTGAATCTGATTTATTCTTTTTTGACTTGTTCTTATTTTCTGATTTGAGTAAAAATGTTGACCAGTCACTTTTCAACTTTGAACTAATTCATATAAATTTGTTTGGTCTTATGATGGTGTTTTATTAATACATGTGGATATATTTGACTTGACATTATATTTTGTGTTTGTTTGTATACATGGCTTCAAATTCAAATTCAATTCAATTTCATTTAAAAGCTGTTAAAAATAATTTTGAGATATTTGTTGCAACATTAAGGTATGGTATAACATCCAACTAATGATAATCTCGAGTGAAAGAAAAATTCAGATGCATATTACACTAGTAATCTAGTTGATAGAAAACTTACTAGTGGAACGTGATTTATGGTGAGATATTCAGTAACTGCATCGTTTTTTTCAAAGAAAATATCTGCATATTTTTCATTTCAAATAATTTTCAATTAGCAGACATTTTTCTTAGAAAACCCCTTCTAGAAAATCATTTTTGTTGACCTTGTTTCAGATTAGTCATTTTAAAAATTTAATACCTATTTTTGGATTTGATTTTAAATGACTATATTAACTAATTTGACTCCCAACTAATTATCGAAAAGGTAAATAGTGATTGAAAAAGTGATGAGTGTTGATATTAATCATATATTATAACTCAAGACAGTATATTTAGTAAATTTCTTTAGAAATTTAAACAAGAGATAAAAAAACTTTTTATTGGTAAAAATTCCATGACCATCTCTAATTCTATCATATTTCTATCAACCATTACTCATCAAAATCCAATATAGAATGTCAATATGTGGTATTTTAAACAGGAATCATTTGTTTTTCATTTTATTATTATTTTTAAATAAAAACATCCAAAGTATTCACTCTCATTAAAAGTCCTCACGGTTATGCATGGGTGAATTACTTGGAAATTTTTATGTGCTTCCATGCTCATTTAAAAGTCCTCACGGTTATGCATGTATGGAACGCATATTAAAATTGATTAATTAAATAGACAAGTTGATTCTAATCCCATTTAAAAGTCCTCACGATTATGCATGGTTAGAAGATACTTGAATTCATTTATTTTTTAAAATCTGGAATACTACTAATCTCATTTAAAAGTCCTAACGGTTATGCATGGTTAGTAGATATTCAAATTCCTGATATAAATATACTACAAATAGACACAACTATATGGTTTTATATGATGACATCATCCCTATCATTCTAAAGTGGAATATGCGTCAAACAGAGTATTTATGATTTTTGTTTGATTTTTTATTGAAATTTAATATTTATACTCAATTGAGTATTAATGTTGTATTAATGTCTATCACTTTATCTCTATTTTTCTAACACTATTATTCTTTTGCTGATAACAAAAGGGGGTGAGAAAAGTTAAGATTTTGGCAAATAAAGGTCAAATATTTTCTATTTGCATATAGGCTCATTTGCATATTTTTTACATGCATATATGAAGGGGGAGCTTGTGTAGAGAGGGAGCATTCAAATAGGGGGGGCAATTTGAATGATCAAATATCAAATACATTTAATAAATTCAAAATTTTAAATATATGTTTGTTATCATCAAAAGGGGGAGATTGTTGAATATGCGAGTATATGATTTTTGTTTGATGATAATAAACATATATATATTCATTTAAATGTATTTGTTAATGTACTATTTTATTTTCACAGATTAAATAAATATTTGCTGAATAAAATAAATAACACAGAATTTAAAGTCAAACAGATATTTTATTCAAACAAATATTTATTATAATTTTGAATAGTACAAATTCAAGCTCTCACAAAATATATACAATTTTCAATTACAATACAAATTTGACTACATCACAATTCTCATCTACAAATGCACCTCACTACATTTCACTCACACTCGTATTTATCTTCAACTTCATTCTAGATTGAATCTGGCATTTGAGCTATCTGCAAAAATATACACTGACGCAGTAAAATTGAAAATAAAATATTTTTGCAGTATAAAATAAAATGTGATTTTGAAAATTTAATTTGCCTCAGTTATTTGGGTTGTTCGTCATCATATAAATTTGAATTCATCATACACGAACAGCTTGTGACATGCACAGTGTATCACTGTACATGCCACAAGGCCGTGCACACCGATATACACTTGATAAATCTACAGGGACAGGTGAGCACAAGGTCAAACCCAAATTAAAAGCCGGTTCAACTCAAGTGAAATAGAAATAAGATCACGACATGAGCACAAGGTCAAACCCGAGCTTCAAGCTGGATTCAACACAGGTGCAATCAAAACTATGGGTCAAGATACATACAACACAGCATCGACCAAAAATTCGAATATACAATTGAACCCAGAATGGTCAGATTCAAACAACAAAGTGCACCATAAATTGATACAAGACATGCATACAACTCAACACACTAATGCAATCAATTGAGGCTACATATAAAACTGCAGACTAACCAAGTTAATAATGCAAACTGACTCGGTGGCTCAACAACATCAAAATGCACAAGAAAGGCTACTACATAGTGTGCAGACATGATGATCCACAAAGTATACAGGAAATAATACACAGTGACTCAAGGAAAAATGGAATGCATCAATGAGACTAAAGCCTGCACCAGTTCAATATATCCAAGGCCAGAAGTGACCTCAACAAGTTGATGCAGACAGTAACTTCAGACTTCATATATACATATGTTTGCTCATATATACATGAAGTCAGACAAACAAGCAACATAATATCAAGTCAAGTCAAAGTCAGAGCTACAAAACTTATAAACAGTTCGTTAAGCCAAGGACAGTGGACTCATGAAGAAACAATGCTACAAAAGGTACCAGACTCGAGTGAGTCAAGTACAACAAGATAACAGTGACACAATCAAGGCATCAAGTATACACAACTCAATTCAAACCAATATAGTTACAAATACAAGTCAATGAGCACTAATACATATAAACCAGTGGCAACCGGTTGTTATAACAAAGTCAAGCCAAAGTCAATTCTCAAAGCAAATGCAAAGTCAAAGTTCAACGAAGTCAAGGTCGAACATTTTTACAGTAGTAGTTTCAAAATAATCAAGGCAAAGCAAAGCCAGACATGCCAGAAATTCAAAGCCAGATAATATCATCGCATAAACAAAGTCAAGACCGAAGTCAAAACGGAATCATATTCAAAATACCAAAGAACCAAAATCTGAAACAGCAAAGTACGAGTAGAACAAGTCAAATTCCAAAACAATTCAAAGCCGTGGTTGTCAAGGAATGGAACAGTTCAAAATCGAAGCCGTGAGAATCAAGGCAACAAATTATACGAAATTGAACAAGTCAGTAATAATCTCAAGCACTCGATCAAAATCAAATGGCCGAGCAAATTATTATACGAACGAAAATATAGGAATTCGAATCCTATATAAACGTCTAACATCATCGGCAGATAAATCATTCGAGCAGGAGCTAAACAGAGAACAATAATCATTCAACTCGAATCATCGATCGAGTTCAAGCAAGCAATACAGTAAAGCAAAAGCAACAAATTACATACCGAATTCATAGTTGAATTCTATCAAATCGAAGGAGCTAGAGTTCGAATTGAAGAAGCAGTCGATTGTCCAAGCAAGTCAGAGAAATAGCAATTGTAATCGACTTACAATCAGACGGCGACTTCGACTATTTCAAAGCCCTAGTTTTGGACGAAGAGGAACAAGGCAGCTATTGTTTTCATCTCAAAGAATACATACCGAAAATCTAAACAAGGAAAAAGGGGAACTTTCTTTTAATATTTAATATAGGCCGGTCTTATTCATAATATTGGGCTGTGTTTTTATTTTTAATTAGGGTTTTGAGTTTTATTGTGTTTTAAATTGTATTTTTCTTTTTAAACTTGTGTATTTTCTAGTCGTGTGACTAGGGGACAAACTACGTGGCGTAGTTTGAGAATTCGCAACTCAGTAGCTGAGTTGTTGCTGGGTTTTGAGCGTAGAGTTAGGATTAGTCGATAGCGGGTGTCGCGAGTTTACGTGTGTATGCGTCTGACTATCTAATTTCTAGTAGAAACCTTGGGGGCAGCACGTAGGCAGGGTTTTGCCGAAGCTGGGTAAATCTGTGTGTTCTATTTTCTGTTATTCTGCTGTGATCTGTGCTGAAATTATTTTAAATAAACTTCCGCAATAATTTTTATAATTGATAGTATCACCCTATTCACCCCCCCCCCCTCTATGGTGAAATCGATCCTACAGTCATGAGTAATACACTACCCAACATGGAGAGCGTTACGTACTCTAGTCTCAAGAGATGTTCCTATATCCAGTCTTGATACATCTTGGCTAGGATTATTTAAAACGGTAAGTTTAGTTCATTGTGATAAATTACTCATGGTTACAATAGTTTGTAACTATTATCATGAGACATACCATTTATGGATTTTCTATTAAATATAAAATTAACTAATATAAAAACTTTAATCAAGTATATAATAGAAAGAAACACCTTTTATTCCAAACAAGATTGGTTATCGAGTTAGATATATGTAAATGAAACAACCCACTTTTTTGGACGGTTTAAATCGACGATAAACCACACACGTCAACTCAAACCATTCAATACGGAGGATTGTTATGGGGTAAATAAAAAAAGCAGAGAAAGAAGAAAAACAAACACAGAATCTTACAGCAGAATGACAAAATATAATAATCAAATAAACTGTTCATGAAGCTGTTTTAAAAATAACATTTGATTAAACTTTTACAATACAGAATCAGAGTACATACAACGGAAATAAATAACACTGCAGTGGAATAACATGATGCAGTAGAATAAATATCATAAATAATAATAGTACTATATCTTCGTCTTTGTCCTCCCAAAGCAGTCTTCGATACACTGTAAAGCTCAGACTGACCCGAGCGAATTGAAAAGACAAAACACTTGAGTCAGAACTAAAAGATCTTATGTAAGTTAAATCAACTATAAATAAATATGAGTGTAACGACGTTAGAGATGTTTACGGGGTTTGACATCTCCTATCCAGTTTCTAACGTGAGTGCAATAACTTAAGAGATGTTCGGGATTACATCTCCTAAGGATTCGTTAAACTATCTACATACATAGTACAATACGCTATTATAATAGTGTCTATAGTAAAGTAAAGTATTAAAATAGCGGTAAGGCGTTACCCATATGCCCTTTAACACGTTTTATATAATGTCATAGTCTATATAGATACTACAAACTCCACCGTAAACTGGTGGGCTATCAGGGTGCACTCCATAGGTACGACACAAAACAAACTTGTAGAAGGCGCGGTAGGGCATGTGAACACGACACTCGAGGCAATGCTAGGGTAGGATTCTAGCAATTGCAGATCCAGACTGGTGGTAACGCATAGAAGCCACTACCGCCCACCTCGGAACACACTCCCATAATCAAAATCAAGGGGTGGCCACCAAATCATCACAAAGTCATAATATGGTATCGAATAAGCATGTCCGATGGGAGGAATGACCTCACTTTGCCCGGCGTGGCTCCTGTTTTAGTCACATCTAAGCTGACTCACGAAAGTCAGGGTCACGTAAATACCTTGTTTGTACCAAAATTGGGCACAACACTCTTCGGACGTGTTTGAAGAGATAAAATGAAGAAAACATATATAAAATGAAGCAGATCTAACAAACACACCAATAAACAGATAAGAAAATGCACAGAAACACACGGATTTAGAGTGGTTCGGCGAATTGCCTATGTCCACTATGAAATGATTGATGTTTATTGAAATTCACTCGCTGTTTACAAAAGATTACAACAATACAACTAAAGTTTGATAATCATTTCGGTATAATATCGGCGTAGAGAAGCCAAAAGTCCCTTTTCTGTAGGTTCTAGGCTGCTATTTATAGGCGTAAGCTGCAAATATCTCGCTTAGATCTCGGGAGATCACTTCTTGCATGTGGTTGGGCCCACATGATCGATCCCACGTGATTTGCACTCGGTCCGTGATCGATACGAACGAATTTCATATCGATCAAGATTTGTTCCAATCGAGTCGAAATTTGTCATGGACGTTCTTTAGGTTGTACGTAAGCTCCTGTGAAAATTTCATAGCATTTGGACTTGTGGATTGTGAGATATGATCGATACGAATTGACGTTCTTCGGTGGGCTGCTCTGTTCGAATCGATGCCTTCGCATCGATTATCTCAAATCGATATTGGGCATGTGCTTAGGAGATGACGTGGCACGTGATTTCTGGATCGATCCGCTCTTGATGCCGAGTTGACCGAGTCATCCTAGTACTTTTGTCTAGTTTGTGTCGATGACGCTGCCTTGTTCGCATCGATGGAGGTGGTTCAATTCGTATCAATTGATGTTGCTCCGTTCGTATCGATAACCATAGGTGACTAGAGTCTATTTCGCATCCATCCTTATGCAAATCTTCATATCTACCTTCAGGGTACTATCTCAGATCGATGGTAATCGATGGATAGGAAGTGGGCGCTTGTCCGATGGATACGAAATGACGCATTCGATGGATACGAAACAGTACTTAGTGAATGATGCCAACAACCGAAGTTTGATTGATACGAACGACAGAGGCTCGATCGATACGAACGATGGAGGCTTGATCGATACGAACAACACTATTCTCCTGGTCAATACGAAACTGTGCACCTCTGATCGATTCGAACCTCATCGATACGAAGTTGGGTCTTCCTTGACTGCTTGATGGATACGAAATCGATCGATGCGAAATAGCGGGTTAATCTTCCTTAGCTTGTATCGATTGTATCTTGAACATATGAACTCCGATTGACTTGAAACTTGGAATGTTGGCTTTCATAGCTTTGCTTGTCGTGCCTTGTCAATTGTAGCTTGATCCGGACTCGGACAAAATTCATCGACATCCATAGTGAACCTGTGCTTACCCGACACTCGGGCTGAGCGATCCTTGTTTTCAGTCGATTCCTTGATATCTCGGCCTTGCCAAAAGGCGGGATAACATTTTGCCCCCCAAAGTACATCTTGTGTGAACATGACGTGCTTTGAAATGCTGCATCCTTCATTCTGAAAAAGTTCTATCTAATTCGTTGAGTAGTTGCTATCTTTTCGTCAAAAGATGTAACCTTCGATTGATTTCCAATAATATAAATGTTGATTTGTTGACTGCCAATGATTATGTAGTACACTGTTGTAACTGAGTGTCGAATGCCAGCGATTTGTTGTTCACCGTTGCAATTGTCATCAGGTGAGCATTCAACTCCTATAAATTTTGAAAATTGAATATTAGTTCGTTATACGCGTACGTATGTTAACCTGACTCCCGTTAACGTTTGCACGTTCACAAGTCGTTCTCAAGTTCTTTAGTTTTTGTTTGGATTGAGTTTCGTATCGATCCTCTCCTGGATCGAAGTGAAATTCAAGTTGTAACAACGTTCGATGGTTGTTTTAAGTCCTTCTTTTGTATCGATCCTCTCCTGGATCGATATGAGATGTTGGAATGTATGCTTCGTATCGATGGATACGTCATATTGGGTCTCGGATTAGCGGATATAGGAGTAATGCTTTGTGTCGACGGAGTTGAACGATCTAGACACAATCATGCAGTGAGGCTTCACAGAGGATATGCCATTTCTCATTCCTTCATTCAAGAAGAATCCTCGATTGTGGATAATCTTTGATAGGAGTCATCCATGACTCTTTTTTTGGATCCGTCTCTAAGATCTAGTTGATCTTCATATGTCAATGCCTGGAATAATAAGCATTTCAACTGGGACAAAGTCTATTTGTCGCGCATCCCCAGAACTGGCTAGCTTGGCGAGTGATTCGGCCTTTTCGTTTGTTCTCTGAGGATTTGGTGTAGTGGTGTAATAGTCGAAGCCGCCTAGTAGCTTTTGGACCCGGTTGAGATAAGGAGCAAGACATTGCCCCCTAGTCAGATAATCTTCCCTTACTTGGCGTACTACTAACCAGTAATCACATAAGACATGTAAAGTTTCCACTTGTAGTTTTCTTGCAAGTTTGAGCGCCAAGGCTTCATACTTAGCTTCGTTATTTGTTGTAGTGAAGTTGAGTTTCAGGGCGTAGCAGATCGTTCGTTCCTTAGGAGTCATTAACGCAACTTCGATGTTAGAAAGCCGATTATTGGAAGTTCCATCGGTGTACATTCTCCATCGGTTGGACGGTTCTCCACTGTTTTTCGGATAGTCGTCTGATGTGGTTGATTCAGATATGAAGTATGCTAATGTTTGACCATGGAGAGCTCTCCAAGGGAGATAAGTGATATCAAATTGGCTTAGCTTGATACTCCATTTGAGTAACTTTTCAGACATCTAATGTTTCTATTGGACCTATCGTAATGGTTGGTCGATATGGACGTTAACGGGGTGAGCTTGTCAATAGCCAGCCTTCATCATATACTGGTCTTTGGATTCGTTTCTCTTCACATAGCATTGCGACGCTTATGGCGTGTGTTGACACGACCCAATTGATGTATAAATCTTCACGATCCAAAGGTTTGGATAAAATGGGAGGTCTCTTTAAGCGATCTATCAGAGCTGGAAGTGCATTAACGTAGTTGTTAGTTCATTCAAAAGTTCTCTTCCCTCTCTTGGTCAGGTTGAAGAAGAGTATTCACTTGTAGATGGTCCTAGAGTCAAATTAACTTAGGACGGTAATCTTTCGACTTAGGCTCCGTACCTGCTTGGTTGTCCTCAGTACATGGGCGTCTCTAATTGTCGGAATTTTCTAGAAATTAGTCTTGATTCGATGAGAATTGATGATGAAAACAAAGAATCTTCTGATGTAATGGTTAAAGAGCATTTCAAAGGATCGAGTTTCATCCTGCATTTTTTGGAGAGCGCTGAATACCTCTGTCAAGTCATCGATATGGTCGTTTGATAGGTGTGATCTCACGAGCATATTAACCACATCTACTTTCATCGACCAGCCGATATGATTTTTGAATGATCTGTTAATCGTCCTTTGGTAAGTAGCATAAGTGTTCTCAAGTTTGAATCCAGGGATTTCAGCATAGCACTATAGGCCCAGGTCAATAATGAAACAGTTATATTCCTGGTCTAGGACATGCTTCAGTATCCGATTGTATCTGGAGTTTGCATCTATGGATGTGAGTAATTCATGTCTGATGGTCAGGTCCATCAGTTGGTTGATCATTGGAAGTGGAAAGCTGTGCTTTGTCATACCCCATGCAAATCTGAGTAGTTGATGTATGTCCTCCACTCTCTGTTCGTTTTTCTTATAAGTAAAGGATTGGATACTCACTTTGTTTGGAGGGCATCATGTATAAGCCCACTGCTTTTGAGCAGATTTGCCTCCTCTTTAAGTGCAACAGATCTCTCCGGATCCATGTCGCATCGTTTTTGGTCACCGAGACATGCCTCGGGTTGCCATTTAATGCAGGGTTCTTCATGGCTGGCGAGAGTCCATATATATATATATGAGATCGAGTCCAAGCGAACACATCAAGATTCACCTGAAGTAAAACAGTTGACTCTTTCTTCATCATTGTGCAGAGTTGTGATCTGATCTACAATACTCGTGATGGGTTGTAGGCGCCTCATGTGTTTATTTGCAATGGTAAATGATCAGGCTTATAAGGATGTTGAATCAAAGGATTAGTAGAACTTAGCCATGTACTGCATGCTGCTACATAGCTGGATCCAGCTTTGAGATTGAATTTACTTGTGTTTCTGAATGATGCGCTTTTCATTCAATGTACTCGTGATCCATTGCTCATTGTAAGGGTCGGAATGATGATCGGTTGCCCATGAGTTCGGGTATTGATCCGATGATTCTATCTCTAGGCATCCTTTCGGTCATAACCTAGAGTTGTTATGAATATCAGGCATGGGTCATAGGTTCAAATTGTCATAGTCAACTCTCGGATAATCACTCTTTTGCCCCCAGTCTTGGGTTGGCGGATATACTACGCGGACGGTCTAGTCTCGTCCTAGCTGTGTTTATATTGTAGTTCAAGCTTTAAGAATCGGAGTTGATTGATGAATGGTTGAATCATATTAATATTATCTTCTTGCTCATGCCCCCAAGTTTGGGGAATATCTCGATAAGTGGCAGGGTAGATAATGTTCGCTTCAATTTTGTATTCTATCATATTGAACCATGGGATCGAGTTAACCGATGGAGTGCTAAGTCGTGCCTATCCTGCATTATGTTCTAGTTCTTTCCTCTAGGTGGAATACATTGTTACTTTGCCGACATTCGGACATAAGCTAGATTCTGGATGGTCAATGACATTCACTTCGCTGCTTATGTCACCATACTTTGGGCAAAAACTGAAGAGTGAATCGTCCAGTCAGATCTAATGCAGGATTGATGCTTCCCTTGTCGAATCCAGGGTAAGAGTCGGTGTGCAAATGTTTAGGTTGAACTTTTTTTGAATTGCTCTTTTAATCGAATCATGGTAAAAGTCAGAGAATGAATGGTCACATTGCATTCTCTGGGAGTTAGGAAATTAACTACATCCATTTCGGTTTACATTCTCTCATCAGAACTTGGGATAATGTCAGCTCAAACGCAGTCAAGTCATGCCCATCCGGTTTCACGCTTTTCCAAACAGATCATAGGAAGGCGACGGAGGATGAATGGTCAAGTCACACTCACTCGTGGTTTATTCTTCTATCCATGCCTTGTTGGTCAAAGGTATTCGATGGACGTTCGGGTCACATCGATTTGTAGTCGAAGAGGATCGATATTGACCGTTGATTCAACGGCACGATGTAGAATGCTCGGACCTCATTTCCTATCGATCCAATGGTATGATATGAAAGGTGCAGATCGGTATTGCCCATCGATCCGGCGGTATGATATAATTGGTTACCTAGGACTTCGGGCATCATTTTGATTGGTTAGCATTAGGGTCTCCTTGTAGTCGTTGCCTTAAGTTGTAAAGGACGCTAAGCTGGAGATGTAGCGAGTCACCTTTCTCTTCTTTCGGTGATTGTACTTCTTCCCCTAGTCTTGGGTTAGCAGAGTTAGTTCGTGGATGATCTAATTGCACCTGTAGTGAGTTTACACTCCTCACGTTCAGTTCAGGTCAGAGTTGGTGAATGAATGATCGAATCACATTCATTCGTTTGTCTATTCTTGTAGCCACACTTTGGGGATCAGAGTCAGTTGAAGGGTCATTCATCACACCTATTTGATGTTTATACTCCTATCCACACTCTGGGGACTAAGTTTTTTTTGTTGAAAATGGTCAGACCGCGTTTTCCTCGGTCAATTCCTCTGCCCCCAGTCAAGGTAAAAAGTCGAAGTGTGGCCGGTCAAATTACAACAACTTTAGTTTGATTCTTCTCCCACTGAACTATAGGAAGGAATTGATTGGCGGATGGTTAGGTCACATCCGTCCATGTTGCATGCATAACCCGTCGGATCATAGGCGAGAGTTAGCAGATGAACGGTCATGCCACATTCATTTGCGGTTGGATGGTAGTAATATCAATTCAGAATAGGATATCCAGCTAGGTCCCTTTTTCGAATCTACGCCTCCCTGTCGAATCAAGGAAGAAATTTTGTCTTGTAGGGTTGGAGTGCATCCCTATAAATTTATGTTATGGGTCTCGTGCCGGGGACAAGAATTGATGCATGGACGGTTGTGTCACGCCATCTTAGTGCTGGATGGTCAAATCACATCCAATTTTGTGTGTTAAGTGTGCCCCCATGTCAGAGGAAGATTGGAAAGCAAACGGTCGAACCACATCCGCTTTTTGTACTACAGAACTTGATGAGGAACCATAGCCGATAGATGGACAGTCGAATCATATCCCTTTTGGTATTCATATTCCAAACCATGCTTTGAGGACTGGAGTTGGTTGATGGCTTGTTAGTCACACCCATTTGGTGTTTATACTCTAGCCTGCGCTCTCGGGACCGAAGTAAGTTGATGGGTGGTCATTCGCACCCAGTTGGTGTTTATACTCCAGTCCATACTCTGGGGACTTAAAGTTAGTTGATGTTTAATCTCCAGTTCGCACTCTGGGAATCTGGAGTTAGTTGATGTTTATACTCCAGTTCGCACTCTGGGAATCTGGAGTTAGTTGATGTAATACTCCAGTTCGCACTCTGGAAATCTGGAGTTAGTTGATGTTTATACTCCAGTTCGCACTCTGGGAATCTAGAGTTAGTTGATGTTTATACTCCAGTTCGCACTCTAGGAATCTGGAGTTAGTTGATGGGTGGTCAGTCACACCCATTTGAGTGTTTATACTCCAGTCCGTGCTCTGGGGACTTAGAGTTATTTAATGTTTATACTCCAGTTCGCGCTCTGGGAATCTAGAGTTAGCCGACAGATGGTCAGTCACATCTGTTTAGGCTTTAGGATTTCGTTCACACTCTAGGAACAAGAAGTTGATCAGGTACGTGGACGGTTGTATCATATCCACCCTGAGTAGGCAAGCGAAGTCGTTAGATGAACAGATCCATCCTCCTCGAGCTTGTAAATATGGAAGGCGAGGTCGTTAGATGGACTGATCCATCCTCCTTGGGTTTAGGTTGAACACGGGCGAAGTCGTTAGATGGACGGATCCATCCTCCTCAAGCTTGTAAATATGGAATGCGAGGTCGTTAGATGGACTGATCCATCCTCCTCGGGTTTAGGTTGAACATGGGCGAAGTCGTTAAATGGACGGATCCATCCTCCTCGAGCCCATGTCCGTAAGTTTATACTCCATCTCACACTCTGGGAGCCGGAGTTAGTTAGAGGATTGTCTTGTATCAATCCCTTATTGCCACAGTGTGATGGCTTGTCCCTGAGCTTGGGGTTTCACTTAGCGAGTGATCGGTGGGATCCCGATTAACTTCCACTTATATGCCCTTCAACGAAGGATGAGATTTAGTTTATGGATGGTTGGATCACGTCGATGTTCGTTTGGATTCCACTTTTGCTAAGCCTAAGGAGTAAGATTAGTGTTCTGGCAAGCTTTGTGCTCGAGCATAGGAAAGGATGGTCGAACTACATCCACTTTGAGTTGTGTATTTTCCCTTAAGTCGGGTGCAAGAATTGGAGAGCAGACAGTCGAGTCACGTCCAATTTATACTTTGCATTCTTTTGATCAAGCTAAGGAAGAGAGTTGAAACGACAGCTCGTGATGGTTAGCGAGTAGGTAGTCAGTCGTTGATGACTTTAAATTGAGGGTTGGACCCTGATGAAGTTGGTTTAAGGCATGACTGTTTTGCCGAATTACAGAAGCAAACTGGAGAGTGAACGGTCAAATCATATCCACTTTAAACATGTGTTCTCAAATAATCCCAAGTGTCTAATGTAGGATTGGATGCATGGATGGTGACGTCACGTCCACACTTGGTGTGATTCCGATTTTATCAGGTATCAGAAGAAGCATAAGTATTTTGGCGAGCTTCAAGTACGAGATGGAGAGTGCATTGTTGGGACATATAACTCCAAATCTTTCTTACATCTCCTAATTAAATTGCATAGGCGGATGAGTGGATGGTCGTTGCATCCACTTTGTACTAGAGTCCTGACCTTGTCGGTCTCTTCCGCTTTGATGCCTTGCCCCCAGTCAGGGGCATATAGTAGCCGATGAGTGGTTGAATCATGCTCGTCATGATGATACCTCAATGATTTGATCATAGTCCGCGGAGGTTTTTTTGCACCCAATCTTAAGTACTTGGTTACCTGCATCATTTGCAAGTAGTTTAATTCAAGTAGGTCATATTTCGCAACATAAATGAAATTGAATTAGAAATAATTCAAAAGAGATCAGATCAAATCTCATTGATAAGTGAGGCAGCGTCGTATGCTCGCCATTGCACTTCAGTCCAGCCCTTCTCAGTTTGTAGTCTAACGCAAATGGTTCAATTTGATCAAAGTCCTTGATCGATAGGGGTCGGATGTTCCCGGTCCTTCGTTTTATGGGGATTGCACATATTGTCAGAGCTATCCTTCCCGAAGCAGCCTTATGGCGTTGGCGTTCACGGTAGCCATCTAGAGAAGAGGAGTTTTCTGATCTAGAGTATGGAGTAGGTCCCCTCCTTATCTTGCTATGTTGATCCTTCATCTGATTCATCAACTCAATATTGGCCTAGACATGTTGGTGCAGTCGTCGGCGGCTATCCACCAATTCTCTTATCAAAGTCTGGAAATAAGCTCTGGTGATGAATTCATTTATGGGTATTGGAAGCAACTGGCTGTGGGATTTGGATAAATTCATTGGCTGCCAGCTTCTTCATTCACTTCAACAATATGAGAAGTAGAACTGGTATGTCTAACCGTGATTGACGGTCTTCTTTGAGGAATGAGGAAAGACATCTGCGTTTGATGGCATTCATCACCCTTGGAGAAATCCACGCGCCATTCCCACTTCATAAGGTAGTGTCGGGGGTTGTATTTCCATAATACACCGACATAGTTAACATGTTGAATTTTCACTGGAAGTTCTGCATGTAGGATGGTTTCAACGAATAGGTCTTGACTGGGAAAGATTCTCCAATCGACATTATGATCAGGTCCATTTTATTGCCAAGGGGTCTTGTAACACTGGTGAATGATGTATGCACGATTGCCCAATGTTCGAGTGGTTTGGGGATGCCAATTGGATGGTGAGTTGGTTAAGATGGGCTCATAGATTGGTGATTATTTCTAATTTTCACCCAGGTAGGAGGCCCATATAAGATAGTGAGGAAGTCCTCTTAAGGTTATATGTCATGCTTCTAGTCATATGGACATGGTATGATTGAGATGCGAGCATTTGAAGATGGTTCAGTGGTTACCAGCTATGTTTTGAGTGGGAAGAGTAGACATTGTAGGGCAGTCGTCATATTAGCCATCGTACCATAGTTGTCAATTCAGGAGTTTAAAAGCTGGTCAATTGGATGAATTTACAGTTCACCTTAGCAGCATGATATATTAACCAACTCTAGTTCTTGGCATACTAGCTAGGTTCTCCAGCCTCCAGGAGCACCGGTTGATTAGTATTTCTTTACCCATTCCTTGATTGCAATTCAACATTTGTTGCTGTGATCTCCTATGTCTTGTTCAGTCATGGAACAATCAGAAGCACAGATGGAATGTTCCTTCATTAAATTGGTGATTGAATTCACTATGCGGGTACCCGAAAAATATTTTTTTTTGAAATTTTGTATCGTTCTCAGCAACGTTTGAACGATACAAATTTAGGTGAAATCGAACGACCCGAAAAGTGGATAATTGGATCGATACGAAAGGCGTACAGCTGGACCGATACGAAGTGGATGTGAGTATCGATACGAATTGGACGCAGATGGATCGATACGAATAGCGTGTGAAAATCGATACGAATTGAGTGCAGATGGATCGATACGAACAGCGTGTGAAAATCGATACGAATAGGACGCAGATGGATCGATACGAACCGCAATCGATACAAACAGAGCAGTTGCGATCGATACGAACAGAGCAGTTGCGATCGATACAAACAGGATGTGAGTATCGATACGAATTGGACGCAGATGGATTGATACGAATCGCGATCGATACGAACAGAGCAGTTGCGATTGATACGAACAGAGCATTTGCGATCGATACGAACAGAGCATTTGGTATCTATACAAACAAAGCAGATGCGATCGATACGAATAGAGCAGTTGCGATCGATACAAACAGGATGTGAGTATCGATACGAATTGGACGCAGATGGATCGATACGAACTGCGTGTGAGTATCGATACGAAAAGTGATCGATACGAAAGCTGATCGATACGAATGTTGTCATATTTTCTGGATGTGAACACATGGATACGAAAATGATCATATTTTCATGGATACGAAAATATGGATATGAAATTCACCATATTTTCTGGATACGAAAACATGGATACGAAATTCATCATATTTTCTGGATACGAAAACATGGATACGAAAATCACCATATTTTCTGGATACGAAAACATGGATACGAAAATCACCATATTTTCTGGATACGAAAACTTGGATACGAAATTCATCATATTTTCATGGATACGAAAATATGGGTACGAAATTTATTATATTTTCATGGATACGAAATTCACCATATTTTCTGGATAAGAAAACATGGATACGAAAATATGGGTACGAAATTCATTATATTTTCATGGATACGAAAATATGGATACGAAATTCACCATATTTTTTGGATTCGAAAACATGGCTACGAAATTCATCATATTTTCATGGATACGAAAATATAGGTACGAAATTCATCATGAATGTAGTTCCTCTTAGATCTGGAGCAATCTGAATAGAATAGAAGAAACCACTGAACGGCAGATCTGGATCTCCTCCTTAGATTTTTGCAATCCAATGATGGAAGTAGATCCACAGAGCAGGAGAAAAGTTGGGTTGTTTTCAGTGAAAGCACCAAAGTGTTTGTACCAAAATTGGGCACAACACTCTTTGGATGTGTTTGAAGAGATAAAATGAAGAAAACATATATAAAATGAAGTAGATTTAACAAACACACCAATAAACAGATAAGAAAATGCATAGAAACACACGGATTTAGAGTGGTTCGGCGAATTGCCTACGTCCACTATGAAATGATTGATGTTTATTGAAATTCACTCGCTGTTTACAAAAGATTACAATAGTACTACTGAAGTTTGATAATCATTTCGGCATAATATCGGCATAGAGAAGCCAAAAGTCCCTTTTTTGTAGATTCTGGGCTGCTATTTATAGGCGTAGGCTGCAAATATCTCGCTTAGATCTCGGGAGACCTCTTCTTGCACGTGGTTGGGCCCACATGATCGATCCCACGTGATTTGCACTCGGTCCGTGATCGATACGAACGAATTTCGTATCGATCAAGATTTGTTCCAATCGAGTCGAAATTTGGAATGGACGTTCTTTAGGTTGTACGTAAGCTCCTGTGAAAATTTCATAGCATTTGGACTTGTGGATTATGAGATATGATCGATACGAATTGACGTTTTTTGGTGGGATGCTCTGTTCGAATCGATGCCTTCGCATCGATATTGGGCACGTGCTCAGGAGATGACGTGGCACGTGATTTCTGGATCGATCCGCTCTTGTTGCCGAGTTGACCGAGTCATCCCAGTACTTTTGTCTAGTTCGTGTCGATGACGTTGCCTTGTTCGCATCGATGGAGGTGGTTCAATTCGTTTCGATTGATGTTGCTCCGTTAGTATCGATAACCATAGGTGACTAGAGTCTATTTCGCATCCATCCTTATGCAAATCTTCGTATCGACCTTCAGGGTACTATCTCAGATCGATGGTAATCGATGGATACGAAGTGGGCGCTTGTCCGATGGATACGAAATGCCGCATTTGATGGATACGAAATAGTACTTAGTGAATGATGCCAACAGCCGAAGTTTGATCGATACGAACGACAGAGGCTCGATCGATACGAACAACGGAGGCTTGATCGATACAAACAACATTGTTCTTCTAGTCGATATGAAACTGTGCACCTCTGATCGATTCAAACCTCATCGATACGAAGTTGGGTCTTCCTTGACTGCTTGATGGATACAAAATCGATCGATGCGAAATAGCAGGTTGATTTTCCTTAGCTTGTATCGATCATACCTTGAACATATGAACTCCGATTGACTTGAAACTTGTAACGTTGGCTTTCATAGCTTTGCTTGTCATGCCTTGTCAATTGTAGCTTGATCTGGACTCGGACAAAATTCATCGACATCCATAGTAAACCTGTGCTTACCCGACACTGGGGCTGAGCGATCCTTGTTTTCAGTCGATTCCTTGATATCTCGGCCTTGCCAAAAGGCGGGATAACATACCTTATACAGAATCGTTTGCCAAACCATCCTACTTCATTCTGAAATCTCAACCACGTGCACAGTTGTTAAAGTAGTTTTCGGTATCGGTATAGAGTATGACAATATCCGATCCCGGTCTCTTTAACAACCAAACGCTTATTTCACACCGGATGGTTCTTTTACATTTCAAAAGTCAATTCATAATTTATATCAAAATATCATATTCGATTCAACCCATATTACCTTTGAAATTATGTTCGCTTTCGTAATCATATTGACCTAATAGGTTAAACCCTCATTTCAAAATCATCATATTTACTTAAATGCGTCATTTTAATTTCAACTTTGGTTATAATATCATTTGACCATATTTTCTTTTAAAACAGGGATTTAAATAACCACTTCCACTTTACAGTTTAGAATTTAGAAAATAGTATAGATAGTTACAATAGTTTAAATAGTTTAGCATAGTTTGAAAATAAAATTTAAATGGTTTGAAATGCTTTAAATTAATTTAAAAAGTGGATTAAAATAGTTTAAATAGATTTAAAATAGTTTTAGTAGAATTAAAATAGATTTAATAGATTTAAAATACATTAATTAGAAAAATAGATTAAATAGATTTAAAATAGATTAAATAGATTTAAAATAGATTAAATAGGTTTAAAATAGATTAAATAGGTTTAAAATAGATTAAATCGATTTGAAATAGGTTAAATAGATTTAAAATAGGTTTAAAAAATTTAAAATAGATTAAAATGGGTTAATTAGTTTAAAATAGGATAAAATAGATTAAACTGGATTAAAAAGATTAAAAATTGATTAAAATAAATTAAAATAGTTTAAATTGATTAAATGGTTTAAAATATTTTAAAATAGATTAACATAGTTTAATAGTTTGAAAATCTTACTAATTAGAATTTAAAATAACATTTTTAACAGTTTATATTAAAATAATAAATTTGAAATTAACATCAAATTTAACTATTTCTTCCATTTCAACAAATCTGGACCATATCTAGATTTCAAATCAAAACCCAATTTCAAATCTTGAAGTATCAATTTAAGCTATTCCAATTCAATAGATCTCAAAGTTACAATTTCAAACGTCTTCAATAACTCAATTTCGATAAATTACGTTTATACCTCAAATTCAACTTTAGAATTCCAATTTAAACCCTCTAAGCAATTTACTTAATACAACTCTAAAATTTCAAATTTAATCTTTTAAACAATTCATTTAAACAATTCAGTTTATATCAATCAAATTCTATTTCAAAATATCATTTAGCTGAATTCAAAATTTAAAGATTTAAGATCATTTAATTTAACCAATCTGGTGTCCGTATATAATTTTCTACCCTATAGTCAAGTGATACAGATATTTATCATTTCAATCCGCAAATACTTAAATTTATGGGTATATATCATTTCAACCCGCAATCCCGAATTAAAATAAAATCCATAAAATCGCTCGAGTCTATCATTTCAACCCATAAAGATTTTCCTAATCTATAGATCGTTCGGGTATGTATCATTTCAACCCATAGGGTACTTGTAGTGTTATAACAATATAAAAATATAATATCCAGTCATCCAATATCAACAATCAAACATACATCACGATCATCATCCAAATCAACCAATAAACATCAATAGATAACTGATTAACATTAACATGTATTAAATTGACAATTAAATTCAATATTAAATTAAACGACGATTAAATGCAATAAAAGTCAAATTTAACTAGGATGACAATTTAAATATACCAAACATCAACCAATCAATTCCAAATCACATCATAAATTCAATTTGACTAACATGAGATAATTTAGTAATTGTGAGTGGGTTAAAACACTCATTTTTGATTTCAAATCGATTTGAAATCCAAAATAAGGCCCAAATTTGAATAGTCTCAGAATTTGCCCAAACTAGTTCCATAATATATGGAATTTCGATACGATCCCAACAGAACAAACCGCGCGTGAATCCGACCTCGTATGCGAAAGTTATGTACATTAGAAGTTTCACAATTAAAAATTAAAATAAATAAATAATTAAAAAGGATTGCCATGTCACCTGCATAAACACGTTCACGTGAACCCTAGCACTCATTGTTCACGAACTAAATGTAGCCGCCTCCGTTCACACGCTCGCCGTCGCCGCTAGCCTCGACATGGACCCGATCAGACGACGCCAGAGCAAAGGTCGAGCCTGGCCGCCCCTACAGTGGTCCTCCGACTACCTCCGCTGCTAAGATACGCCCAGCGCCGCCGCCTATAGTCTCCATGATTTCTGGCGATTCCATTGACCATCTCGACAAATGAACACTGATCTATGACCTGCTCGACCCCCTCTTCCCAACACCGCCTCCCGATCGCCAAACGGTCGACGATCCACCGTTGGATTGTCAAAATCATAATATGAACTACTAAGGTTCGACCTCAATTTATGGCCAAACGATGAACCCGATTGAAAAACGAATTGCAGATCTAGGTTGCGCTCGTTGAGAGCTTCGAATCGGTATATAATTTGATATGGTTTGGAGGAGTTTGATTTTGAAATTGGTTTGGAGATTGAATTATAGCGTTTGAAACTGTCATTGAGAAGAGAGAGATAGACAGAATTTGATGTACGTACAGGATAAGAAAAATGACTGCTAGGGTTTGGGAAACAAGACTATTTATATGGACAAGGCCCGATAAGAAAATAAACACATATCAAATTTGTAACGTTTGCGATTTTTCGTCGCTCGAAAATCGACATCAATACGTCCACTGTATCAACTGCCGAGCAATCGAATGCCGGAAAACCGAATTGTTATGGAGAAAAAGAAGAGGTAGAAGAAAACAGAAGAAAAAGAAAGAAGAAACAACAGAAAAACATAGAAATAGAAACAATATCAGAATCTCACATTCGCAGCGGAACAACATATAATAGATAAATGAATAATCTTTAAAACAAAGAACTATATCATTTTATACATTACATCATCATCGGAGTTTACAACAATAATACAACAATGGACAGTTATATAAACTTGTCCTCATACAAAATACACAGCGGAATAATACATAGTATGAGTGATACGTCTCGGCATCCAGCTCGCCACTTGAGCTCCATAGCATCTCCTGAATCCAGAATGACCTGATAACCTGACTATAGACTGCCCGTGTGGAAATTAGTGGGCACCCAGAGTTTAGGAAGGAAACAATAAACTCCAAGTCAGTCATGGTGACTGGTGTGAGAACTTAAAACAGTTTTATCTTTAAACAACAACAACAAAGCAAGTAGAAAGTATTCGCAATGCTTTTGGGAAATGAAACTACCATAAGGCCTCCCGCACACACACACAATGCAAACGCAGAATCAGAGGAGATTTCTCCTTATGATAGTCAAAGATGCTTACTATGCAAAATCAAATCATTGGATATTATCATTAGTGCATAGTGGAAAACATTTCGAAAGTATAATATTAATCTTAGCCAACATAGGCATTTCACACTATGCCTACTATAGCTACCATCTAAACAGTGGGGCACCACCATAAGTAAATGGCAGGTTCTACAACTAAAATCGTACAAAGTTCGTACTGGAGTTTGGATTTCCAACAAATGGTCAGGCCAAGGAACTTCCCATTGCCACATAGGTACGCCTCTGGAAAGACGACCCGAGAACCTAACCGGATCTCTGCCAAGACAAGGCCGGGTACCCTTAACTGGGTAACTACTGACACGAATATGTCATCCCCCGATCGTAACCGATCTATATCCAAGGATCCTCGATTCCAACAACCACAAAGAAATAAATTTGCAGCAACAACATAGGTTAAATATCTGGGCTCCATACCTTGCTGCATCCTTCCTGTTTTGACCATTTCGGGGTGTGAGGTCCGACGAAGTCTCGTCCACAAAGCCACGCTTTGGTACAAAGCCATGCTTTGGGTCAACAAATGATCAAAGTAATGATCACAAAGATAAATGATCAAACAAATGATCATATCACAAATGATCAAACAATGATCATCACACAGCAACACTCAGCATGCCACGCTACCAAATTGGGAGTATATCACTAATAACCTTCAACTACATAACCTCTGAGCTCGTACGTCTCAGAGAAGGGTGTTAAGCTAAGAGAATAAATTCTCCGCCACCAACTGATATGTATTTGAAAGAAATCAGCTTTATATCTCAATTTGTAATGTCAGACATACAATCCATACAAGTCTGTTCCGGGATCGAACAGAACCGAAGGAACTTCCAAAGAAGTCCTTGCAATCCAGATATTCACTAATCACGTTCGGACTTCCCGTCCCTAAGGGTGATAAAACCTCTATATCAGAGATCAGCCGATGCAGAGTAACTCAACGGTAATCCTTCCGTTTTCAAAAATATCCGGTCTTCAACACCGGTCATCAAATGCAATTCATTACGACGTATCACATATTCGGAATGGGTTATACGACCCAAAGGTCCTTTCCCGGCTAACCCGAATAGTGAGCGCAATATTTTGAAAATAAGTGTGGCATTCAAATTCAAACAAACCACAACAAATACCCATTCATGGTAATTATTAATAGTCGGTTATTTAACTATCAATAGGTTTGCACAGCATCATCAGATTTCAAATAAATTTTCCAAATTATTTATTTTCCAAAAGTATCTTTACAAGATATATAATTTCCACTTCAACCATTTGAAACCAAATTTCAAATCACTTTCAATTTATCTTGAAAAGATAAAATCTCAAAAACATTTCACTTCATATTGGAAAAACATTTCCATACTTATTTAATAATAAGTAATTCACAAATCTTATTTAGTTTCAACATTTGAAAATATTCAATATACTTAAATCACAATTAGGTATATATTTCATTCTTTTAAGGAAAACATTCTCTTCAAACACATTCATTTGAGTCAAAACGAATGCTACGTAAAACATCGTTACGACAACTCAAAATCACTAGTATAGGGATTCGAAATTTAGATAGATATATAAATCCCAATACTATATAAAACATTTCCTTTCGAAAACCATTTACTATAACAACAGTGTTATAGTCCACCATTTCCTTATTTCTCGGAACGTCTATTTCAACAATAAATGTTGAAATCTATGTATTCGATACTTAACACGTTTTAAAACATCTTTTAAAACAATTACTTCATTTCGTAATATCACTTCTCCAAAACATATCCATTTTATTTAATAATATATTCATTGTTCAAAATCGTGAATATACTTTATTTACCCAATTAAATGTTTCTACACATTTATTAAAAGATTATCCATTGTCTAAAATCGTGAATATAATTCCTTTAATTAACTTCTATAATTCACTTATCAAAATAAGTGATTTCGGATTTATAAACAACGTTTATAAATCACATTTATATTTTATAACAATTCAAGTTATGAAATCCCTTTATTTAAACAATTCCATTTGACTCATTTATATATCAAAAATCCAAATCATAAGTTGATAACTTATAATTCGTTTAATTTCAAAATCCTTCATTTTTATAACTTCACAAATCGTATATCTATTAATATTACTTACTTATAAAATCCGTTTATAAGTTCATTTTAACATTTATAGAACTCCTAAATAATTTCCTTATTTTTTTATTTATAAAATAACAATTTTATACATCTTCTATAAATATAATCCATTTATAATAAGTCGAAAATTTCAATTTAAACCAATTACAATTTAATCAACTTATATTTCAAAAAAACCACATTCTAATTATATTTTCACAAACATCCTAATTTTAATAACTTTAAAATTTTAACGTTTATTTATTTATTTAAAATGAATCAATTCAAAATTTTAATAAAACGTATAATCTCAAAAATCACTTTAAAAATCCCTTTAAAATCAAAATCGTTATTTTTAAACTTCAAAAATGGATTCAATGATGCAACAACACCAAATAATCAATCACGGCATCCAAACATCATATATCGATATGACAACAGAATATATAACAATATCTGTAAATAAATCAATACGGTGAGGAATCCAGTTGGATCCCTCCAACCTGTTTCCCTGCATCCACAGATGTTAGCACAATACCAATTCCGTTCCAGTACGGAATATCGCGGTATATAGGATTTATAAAATATTACCCGCTATCATGCGGCGCAATAGGGTCTCATCCACTATATAATGTGGGAAATCAACTCCAAATACATATATAATACCAATTCCACTTCAATGTGAAATTATCGCGGTATATGTTTTTAATAAATAACCTCCGCTTAATATACGGCGTATAGGGTCTATTTAACACAATAGATAACAATTTATCATCCAATCATCACAATCAAGCAATTTTAAATTTAACTATTTAAAATTTAAATCGAAACAATTTCGATTGAGTGAGAAGTTCTCACCTTGCTTTTAAAACGGTTGCAGCGTTTTATTTCGAATAAAATTAAACATGCGTTTAATTTTACCCAAAATTTACACTGGCTCCAAATGACTTCAATCCAATTCCATTGCGTAGTGCTCGACAAAATGAAGCCAACACAACTTGTTTCATGAAATTCCGACCTCGTATCAACAAGTTACACTAATTTATAGTTTACACAATTTGTTTTTTAAATATAAAAATTTCACTTTCTATTCAATATTTTTAAACCTAAGATGCATCTGGTCCGTTCATTCCCCTATTGTAAATCCAGGCCGCACCTTTTATGCTTCTCCTCCAACATGAAGAACACGTTCATGATAACCCAAAGCCGCCCAAATGCCCTAATGCTCGCGACCACATACGACGTCGAGAAGTTGATCGGAGACCGGGGTTTCGAAGCTTGTGACGCGTGCTACTATCGGCCAAAGGATAGTGAAGCTCGGCCCTGTCTTTGCTTTAGAATTCGAGCCCAAACGTCACTCATTCGAACGCAAATTCCCATCAATCCGTTGCATTGATTCTGATCATAACCGTTGAGATCAAAGATCTCACCACCCTCTCTGACTTTGCAGTTGATAACTTTTCGAATTGGCTAACGGATTTGAAGAAATTAAAGGAAGAAGTGGCGTGCGTTTCTGGCCATTCGAGATGTTGGTGGCGGCTGAAGCAAAACTAAGGCTAGGGTTTTGTTGTGTTGCAAATGGAAATAACTAGGTCCTTATATAGAAAATTCTCAAAACACTATTCATCGAAAATTTTCCGAACTCCAAACGAAGCATGCCGGTTGACGTTTCTAAGGTTTACCCCGCGTTCTGGACACAATGGAACGTGTTTCGGAAGCTAATTCGATCATCTGTGCGAGTTACGGCAATAAACGATCAAATTTAAATCAAACCGATTTCAATGCGTTTCGAGCTGCCACGGTCAAACGACAACTCTGATTACTACGAAAATTGAAATCCGATAATGACAAACTATTACGGATCCAATGGAACTAGTTTCGTCCAATTCTGAAACCGTTCGAAAAATGGCTAATTTCACTAGTCGATTAAATATTAAAATATACAATTTTCACAGATTAACTCTAAATTCAATTTTAAAAGTTCTATAACATCACTATAACTTAAACATGATTTAATATAACTTTATAAATCATTTTTAATCACATTTAATCCAGATTTCAATTATTTATGAAATTTCAAACATTAATTATCGATTTAATTACCCAATTAAATCCAGATATTCGAATTTAAAATTATTCGACTTATTAATTCTACTTATTAATATTTAAAATAAATTAAATATTCGAATTTAGATTGACAGAAATTCTGGATCGTTACAAACTTCCCCCCTTAAAAGAATTTCGTCCTCGAAATTACCAAGTAAGAAAAATTCACAAAATCCATTAATTAACTTTTCAAAACAAACCATTCAAATTAGATTTACAAATCTCTTAAGTGTTTAACTTTCCCAAAAATACATTAGTTAAACTTCTTACAACAACTTTTACTAAGTTTTCAAACCATACTTAATTTTCAAAATTTTCAAATTTCTCAAAAATATTCTAACGCCCTAAATTTTCGGAAAATTTCGCCATAACCTCCTTTGCGCGGCTCGATCCGAAAAAAAAATGACATTGTATATATATCACAAATATACATCTCATCAAGCGATGAGGCATCCCATAGGGAAAAAAGTGCGATATTTAATCCGAGATATGTACCTTATATATTTTTAGCGAGCGTATCACTACACCAAAACAGTCATTTGGCAACACTTTTTTTTCCATTTGGCGACACTTATATGGGTTGCATTTTAGTCTCGCTAATAAGTGTCGCTATCCAATATAAGTGTTACTGAAAATAAAAATTTACACTTTTAAATACGGCGACACTTATTTTCGTTGTAAGCGTTGGTATAATTGGAGTTAATTGAAATATACTAGGGCAAAATTGTAATTGAATAACATATCACGCTTAACCCTAGCCACGCTAATCCCTGCCGCATTTTCCCCAAATCGTTTCCCTCTCTGACGTTCATTCTCCAACCGCCCCTCCTTCATCATCAAGCACCACCGCGCATTCTAATCTTCCTTTAACTCCTTGCGGTCGCTCCCTAATCTTAAAGGACGGTCAAACCCTAATTCATAAAATCCCCAAATCAAACATTGCAATGGCAGGAAGAGGAAAGGCGATTGGGTCTGCAGCGGCGAAGAAGGCCACTTCTAGAAGCAGCAAGGCCGGCCTTCAATTCCCAGTCGGTAGAATCGCACGATTTTTGAAGGCCTGAAAGTACGCCGAGAGAGTCGGTGCTGGTGCTCCTGTTTATCTCGCCGCCGTTCTCGAGTATCTTGCTGCCGAGGTTCTGAAACTTGCTGGTAATGCAGCAAGAGACAACAAAAAGACAAGAATCGTGCCTAGACATATTCAATTGGCTGTGAGGAACGATGAAGAGCTATCAAAGCTTTTGGGTACAGTTACAATTGCTAATGGTGGAGTAATGCCTAACATTCACAATCTACTGCTTCCAAAGAAGACTGGCGCTTCCAAATCTGCTCCTGAAGAAGATTAGCGGGTTTGATTCAGGTTTATATAAATTGGGTTTTGGAGTAGTTCGATTAGCTTTGTTTGGCTTACTTTTGTAGCGTTGAAGTCTGGATTATCAGTTGATATTTGAAGCAGCGTGCTCTTGTAAATGTAATGAAATTGCACTGCTTAAATGCAGCTGTGGTTACTGGATGAGCATGCTTGCTTCTAAATTTTGATACATATTAGTTTCATTGATGTTGCGTCTATTATCGAGTTCAAGTTGAACTTCCGAGTAAGTTGATTACGTGAGAATGTGAATATCTTTGTTACATAACCGTTCTAGTATTTGATATACATAAGCTGTAAATTTGGCAGGTCTATTTTGCGGATGGAATACTTCTCTATTTTGCTAAAACAATTGATGGAACCTCTTAAAGTGATGCCTAAGGTTTTTTCTATTTCAGATTAATTTTGTGATTATTTTTAATCTAAGAATGTAGGAATAATATAGTAAATTCATGAATATCAGGATGCTGCTGTTCAAACGGTTGTGGAATTCATGAACACTTATTCTTTAAGTCAAGAACACTTTGACACAATTGTGGAGCTTTCCAAGTATAAGGTTTGATTGCATCTGACTTTTCTTTGCTCTTCCAATGATTTCTAACATTTACCTGTTTTGTGCGAAAATTGTCTGCTCATTGTTTAATAGTCTTTCTTTAGAAGGCATGTGTTCTGGAAGAATTATATAGAAACACACACTATCATATATGTAAACTCAATACTTCCTGTTAGCTCAATCCAACATTATAATTTTGTGTACATCTTTGTTATTTTCATCTACTTCCTATTGTTTTATTTCCCTTTGTTATCTTTGGTTATTTAAATTCTCTTAAGAATGCTCATTTTTTTTAATTTTATTTTTAATTTTAGTCACATCCAGTAATTTAAAATAAAAGGCATGTTTTGTGAAGATAATATGGAGCCAACTTATATGAATAGTACCCATGTTTTCATAAATGTTATAATAAAAAACAATGCAGATATCATTGATGGCATAACATATTAGTCATATCTTTTTCCGACTCTATTTTGCTTAATGTTTTGAGTTTCAAATGATATGCTTTTCTAACATAAATAAATTTTGAATACTTGATGAATTGAAAAGATTAAAGAGCTATCTATGTGCATATGTGTGGTAATATTGTCAAGTGATGATATTAGCATTTACTGTATTTATATGTTTCTACATGTAGTTTTTTTTGTTTATTAAGTTGATACGTCTTTTGTTGAAGCAGGCTTGTTATGTTTTTTTAATTTCTTCTCTTTCATCATTCAGTATGAACTTTGATGTGTCAAATATGTATTTTATACATCAGGTGCATTGTGGTGGGATGAAAAGTAAAAGAAAGAGAGACTGATTTGAAATAACTAGAAGTTCTAACCTTACAACAAACGGTAATTTTGTTCACTTTGCTATTTACCATTGAGCTTTAATAAAATAAAGTGGTACATTCGGTGTTCTTTTTGAAAAGACATTGTTGTTTTCATAGTAATACTGTATTGGTTTACTTGAATCCTCACAGTATGGGTTTGTGTTTTATTTTATACTAGCAAGTATAAAATAAAAGCCTTTCAATCAATGTGATTTAAGAAAATTTATGTTAAACAAAATGTTTGGTAACACGTTAATAATCTACAATGTTATGCACTGTTCTATTACTGATTTCCCCCCTTCATTTTTGATTTGCAGAATAGGTACTGTACACGAAAAGTTCGGTTTTCAAATCAACACATTGCGGCCAATGACATATGAGCAAATTGCATATTTGTTAATGGTATTGCAGAGAGGTTTGACTGGGAGAAAGTTATGGAAGGAGATTATGTTATTGGACTTAAGCAGGTGAGTATTCCATGCCTGTTGATTCAGTAATTATGGTCGAAAATAGGTAATACGTTTCTTCTTTTTGTCACTGTATATATGAGCTAATTATTCATATGAACAACCTGCTTTAATTTACCATTGACTTTGGTTCAATATTCTATGTTTTACCAACCTTACTTTTGTTGGCATATATGTAGCTCGGAAACTATTTCCAGTGAAGTCGCTTTTAGCTAAGCCTTTTGGTTTATTTTTATACAACACATCAAATTATTGTGACTATGGTGATTGAGAATTCTTACTACCTACTAATTCAAAATTAAACATGGAGGATATTTTTAATTCACAATTACTTTCCACAGATTGTTCAGTTTCTCTACGTTCCTGTGACACAGAATTAAGTAGTTTTTACTGTTTGAGCAGGGGAAACAAAGCATCTCACTAGAACCTGGTGGCCAGTTTGAGCTTAGTGGTGCACCCCTCGAGACACTGCATCAGACATGTGCAGAAGTTAATTCACATTTATACCAGGTTCATGCTATAGCTATAAACTTCTCTGTTTTTTTTCTTGTTATGCTAATTGTGGTGTTGAGAATAGTGAATATTGCATCGATCAAGTTACAAACAATCAGCGTGACAAATATGTGATTTGTAGCAAGTCAGGGCTAATCTATTTGCTTGCTAGAATGGTGTCGAGAGTAATGAACATTGTGTTGACTGCTTGTTGGTTTGCTGAAGTGTGTTGGTACTGGTGAAGTGCCCTGTAGGAAAATGTTAAATATGTTCATTTTCTCTTGAATTACATTGCTTTTAGCATGCATCTTTTTTTTCTTCAAAATTATAACATGAGTTTTCATTATTAATTATCAACTTAATTTAATGTTCAATTTAATTTTTATAAAGGAACTGCAAATTCAATTTAACGTGATATTAAATGCAGGCACTTCTAGAGCAAGCGGAAAAAAGAGGAAGTTGGATGATAGTTCTAAGGGTGGAGTCGAAGATCTTGAAGATGACCCAATTGCGGAAGTTTTTAGTTCCGACACGAAGAAAAATTATTGTCGAGCAATTACTTCTATCTTATCAAACAGTTCCGACAGTTTTTCGTATTCGGTATTTGTAGAATTTCACTATGAAATTTACGTTGTCTTTTGTATTCCAATTTGACATTATTATGAAGTAGTTGATTATGTATTGAATTAACCAACTTAATTATGTATTGTACTTGTTATGAAGTAGTTGACATTGTTATGAAGTAGTTGACTATGAAATTTATGTTGTTATTTGATCATGAATATTGTAAATTTTGAGTTCCTATTGAATGTAGTATAATAATGCTGTTAAAGCGTTATAAGCGTTGGCAATTAAAATATACCAACGCTTATAAGTGTCAGCATAGAAAATTAAACAATGTTGGATGGTTAATTTGCTAACGTTTATAAGCGTTGCTAAATAATATACACCAACGTTTATAAGCGTTGGCGAATACAACCTTCCAACGCTTATAAGCGTTGGGAAACTAAACTCGCCAACGCTTATAAGCGTTGGCAATAAATTACGACGCCCCTACAGCGACGCTAATAAGCGTTGCTGAAACTGTTTGCGACAGTTATATTCGTTGGGAATCACCTGTTTTGGTGTAGTGTACGGCTAATATAGCGCGAAAGCGAGCTCCAAATGCGAAGCAAACGCCATTCGCACCTACTAAACACTCAATCAAACAAATGAGAACTATGTATATAGAAAATAATATCGATATACAACATATAGCAACATAATAACTACATGTGCTAACATAGCAATTGCAACTAAAGCAACAAATGCAACCATCAAACAACTATCATCCAATAATCATCCAACAATCAATGTCTATCCAAATCAGTTCATAACCAAATCAATATATATTCACTTTTTATTTATATTCATTGAATTGGTTTTCAATTTTAAATCATATTTGATTTACTTACATTGGATTTAATTAATATTCATTCATTCGTTTCCAACCAGTTCACATTCACTAATTAAATTCAAATTAGTTCACTTTCTATTTGAATCAAATTCAATTTCTATTCAAATTTACATATTATCAATTTGAATTCAATCACTTTAGCTTCCAATTTCGCTAATTCAATTTCATTAACACTTAATGAATTTATATACAATCAACCAACATCCATATAACTGTGACGACCGCCCATGACTTATCACTTAACTCGTCCAAAACTCATAAGTCGGCTACGACTTAGGACTTTAAACAAAATTCTGCCAAAATCTGAAACGACTTAACAGCAATGCAACCAAAGGTCAACTATTTTACGATGTTTCGATCCGTGAAAATATGGGTCGTTACATTCTCTCCCCCTTAGAAATTTCGCCCCCGAAATTCCAAACAAACAAAGCAATCAAATACTATTCTGCATGCCTACCATCCATAGCAATCAACAAACCATGCATCCAATTCTAGCTTAGCATGCAGAATTCTAAAACCAGGACAAGTTACAATATCGTGAGATGACACGACACCTTAGGGCCATACCTTGAAGAGTTCAGGATGAGTTGCCTTCATCCTCTCTTCCACCTCCCACGTACAGTCGTTATCATCATCACTCCATTGTATCTTGAGCAACTCAACTACCTTCCTCCTAAGCTGTTTCGTGTCGGTCTCCACAACACGAAGCGGCTTACGAGGTCTTCTATTGATTGGATCAACTTCGAAGTCTTCACAGCTATCAGTAGAAACCACTGTATTCGAGTCGTGCACATACTTCCGTAGATATGATACATGAAAAACATTGTGCACACTCGACATCTTCTCTGGTAACTCCAATCTATAAGCGAGTTTTCCAATTCGCTCGATGATCGGGAATGGTCCAACAAATCTCGGAGTCAATTTTCCTTTCTTCGCGAATCGAATAACATTCTTCAGTGGAGAAATCTTCACAAAAATCATATCTCCTACGTCGAATTCCAAATCCTTTCGACGCTTATCGGCATAACTCTTCTGACGGTCTTGGGCTGCCTTCATTCGTTGCCGAATGATCTCTATGCAATCCGAAGTCTGTCGAATCATCTCTGGCCCAAGTATCAACTTTTCTCCAGTTTTTAACCAACATGTCGGTGAGTTACACGGTTTCCCATACAATGCCTCATACGGTGCCATACCAATGCTTGACTGGTAACTGTTGTTGTATGCAAACTCCACCAAATGAAGGTGATCTTCCCATGATCCTCCGAAATCCAAAACACAAGCTCTAAGAAGATCTTCCAAAATTCGGTTGACTCTCTCGGTCTGACCATCTGTTTGAGGGTGATAAGCTGTACTCAAACACAACTCGGTTCCCAAAACTTCCTGGAAGCTCTTCCAAAATCCACTAGTGAACAATGGGTCTCGATCGCTCACTATACTCTTCGGAATACCATGGAATCGAACTATCCACTTAACATACAACTCAGCCAACTTTGATGCAGTCCTAGTCGATCGAACAGGAATGAATCTTGCACTCTTAGTCAGACGATCTACGATGACCCAAATCCCTTCATTTCCCGTTCTTGTTCTAGGTAGTCCATCAATAAAATCCATCGATACTTGTTCCCACTTCCATGTAGGAACTTCTAATGGCTGAAGCAATCCACTTGGCTTCCTCTGCTCGGCTTTTACCAACTGGCAGTTCATGCATTTGGAAATAAAATTTCCAACATCCTTCTTCATGCCTTCCCAGTAATAAGTTCTCTTCATATCCCGATACATCTTATTTCCACCTGGACGAATTGTCAGCTTCGAGTGATGACTTTCCTTCAGAACTTCACTCCTCAATTCATCTATATCGGGAACAACTAGTCGTCCTTGCTTCCGAAGCTAACCCTCTCGATCGACCTCGAATCCTTTATCCTTTTCTGGATCCAATCCGGATTCCAAATCACGGATAATCTTGACAAGCTTATCGTCTCGCTTTTTGCTCTCGCCAATCCTTTCCACAAGAGAAGGTCTTATCGATAAGTTTGCCAACATTTCAGGTTCCAATTCACATCTAGGCCTGAAGTCAAATCCAGCTAAATACTCGAGATTCTTCCATTCTGAAAACATGGCTCCCAATCTTGCATGTCTTCGACTTAACGCATCTGCCACTGCGTTACCTTTTCCCGGAGTATAAGCTATACCAAAATCATATGATGCCAAAAACTCTAGCCAACGTTGCTGCCGAAGATTCAAATCCTTTTGGGAGAAAAGATACTTCAATGACTTATGATCTGTAAACAACTCAAATCGAACTCCCAGTAGATAATGTCTCCACATCTTCAGAGCAAAAACAATCGCCGCTAACTCCAAATCATGAGTCAGGTAATTCCTTTCATGCGGCTTCAGTTGTCGACTGGCATACGCAACAACTTTATCCTTTTGCATCAGCACTGCTCCAAGTCCAGTACCACATGCGTCGGTGTAAACCACCATCTCATCATTCCCACTAGGAATAGTCAAAACAGGAGCACTCGTCAATCTCTCTTTCAGGATTCCGAAAGCTTGCTCACACTTAGCATCCCATCTGAACACTTGGTTCTTCTTCGTCAATCCTATCAATGGTGCAACCACCTTGGAGAAGTCTTTGATAAACCGTCGATAATATCCTGCTAATCCAAGAAAACTTCTCACATCCGTTGCATTCTTAGGTCTAACCTAATCCTGGATTGCTTCCACCTTAGCGGGATCAACCGCTATTCCATTTCCAGAGATAACACGGCCTAAGAACCTCACTTCACTCTTCCAGAAGTGACACTTCGAAAACTTAGCCTTCAGCTGATGTTTCCGTAAGATTTCCAAAACAATTCGCAAGTGTGTCTTGTGCTCTTCTTCAGTTCTGGAATAAATCAGAATATCATCCATGAACACAAGTACAAACTTGTTCAACTGATCCCTGAACACTCTATTCATAAGATCCACAAAATATGCTGGCGAGTTAGTCAATCCAAACGGCATTACCAGCCACTCAAAGAAACCGGATGGTGTTCGAAAAGCAGTCTTCGGCACACTATCCTTAGCTACTCTCAACTGGTGAAATCCCGTTGCCAAATCCATCTGAGAAAACACCTTGGCTTCATGAAGCTGATCAAACAAGTCATCTATTCTCGACAATGGATACTTGTTCTTCTTAGTCACCTTATTCGGCTCACGATAATCCACACACAATCTCAATGACCCATCTGCCTTGGTTGCAAACACAACTGGTGCACCCCACTCAGACACACTACGCCGAATGAATCCTTTCTACAAAAGATCATCAACTTGCACCCTCAACTCTTGCTGTTCCCTAGGCGCCATCCGCCTAAGAGGCATCACAACAGGTCTGGCTCCTTCAACTAGATCTATACGAAACTCGATCTCTCTATGCGGCGGTAACCCTTTGACTTCGTCAAAGACATCCTCGAATCCATTCTCGATTGGCACTAATGACAGTCCATCCCGTGGAACAACTAGCGAATACATGAAGCTCATAAAGACGCCTTCTTCATGCTTACATCGTATCACAATCTTTCGCCCCTCCACATTCTCGACTGTCACTTCCAGCCTCTCACAATCAACCTTTGCCGCATACCTCCTAAGCCAGTCCATACCCAAAATAATTCCGAACCCCGCAAAGTTCAGAACAAAACAATCATAAACTAAAGAGCAACCATGACTCGACACAATCAGACCACGGCATAACATACACAAACAAGACGAACCCCCAACTGGATTAGTCACAACCAATGGTCTATCAACAATATCCGGTTCCAAACCTAACCGGCCTACAAGATCACTACAAACAAACGAATACGACGCCCCAGTATCAAACAACACTCTAACTGGAACACCCCATAAGAAAAGAGTACCTTGAACCACCACACTCTTTCCCTTCTCTTCAGCGGTAGGAGCTTTTGAAGACGACGGAACAGCTCCCAAGGCATAAGCTTGCACAATCTGCTTGTCCCTCCTCGGTTCTGGACAATTCTTCCTGAAATGCCCCGGCTAGTCACAGTTGTGACACTTCATCGGTGCCTTCGGATTCTTACAATCCTTCGAGAAATGGCCCTTCTGCTGGCAATTGTAGCAAGTCACTTCGCCCTTCGCCTTCTTCTGGCCATCCTTACCCTTCTGCCGTTGCTGCTTCCTCTTTTTGTTTCCACCCTGCTGGGGTTTAGACTCTTCCCTGGTCACAGCAACAACCGATCCTTCCTTAGGAAACAGACTCTCATGCCTGAGAGCTTTCTCCACAAGCTTCTCAAATGAATCGTCCAAATGATCCACTAACTGCCTCCCAAGATAACTGTCCAAGCCTGTCACAAACTTTTCATTCTTCTGATATGCAGATTCGATATATGACCGGGCATATTTGGACAAAGCCTCAAACTCAGAAACATACTCAAGAACTGGTCTTCCTCCCTGCTTGAGCTCCACAAACCTCTTGAACAGAATAGACTTCTGAGCTGTAGAAATGAACTTAGCTTTAAATCTAACTTGGAATTGCTCCCAAGTAATCTCTTCCTCCGGAGTATTGATGGTAATAGAGTTCCACCAATCAGAAGCTCTCCCTTGAAGCTGTCTCGATGCCAACTTCCTCTTAGTCGCATCCTCAATTCCCAAATCACCAAAGATCCTTCTACAAGCATCTATCCACCTCTGGACCTCAATAGTTGATTCTGTTCCCAAGAAAACCTTTCCTCCAAGAGCAGTATAGTCCTTGCACAACTTAGCAAAATCCACTGGTTTTGGAGTTTGGACTTGAACTCCAACATCAACCGCTGCCCCCGAAACCGGTATCCTTCTCATGATCGAAGTCATCATAGCTTCGAACATAGCTGCATAATCAGCAGCCCCTTCAGTAGTACGGCCTTCCCTAGCAGCTGGTCTCCCTCTTCGACTCATTCTCAATATCTATAAAAAGGAATGGTCAGAACATCTTGAGAAACAACTGCTTAAAGGACTCAAACTCTACTAAGCTACTATATTATATATAGTATTCATCCATCAAAATACAATTACGTCTCTCATACGTAGTTACGTCAGCGAGCGTTGGGTAAAATCGATTAACCAATGCTCTGATACCAAATGTGACGACCGCCCATGACTTATCACTTAACTCGTCCAAAACTCATAAGTCGGCTACGACTTAGGACTTTAAACAAAATTCTCTCAAAATCTGAAACGACTTAACAGCAATGCAACCAAAGGTCAACTATTTTACGATGTTTCGATCCGTGAAAATATGAGTCGTTACAATAACAACCAATGTACATTCAACATAACCAAATTTATTCACTTTGCATTCAACATTCATATTCATTTACCTTCAATTTGGTTTAACACCTTTAATTCAATTGGTTGATATTAAATTGACTTACATTCAATTTGGTTCAACACTTTAATTTTGTAATTGGTTTAACACTAAATTGGCTTTTCATTCAATTATCCAACTTCCTATTAATGAATTAACACTTATATTCATTATTCCATCTCAATTTATTTACATTAGATTGATTCACATTCAATTCCTTCATTAATTCAATTGCTAATTCCTTTTACAAATAAGGTTGAATTTCATTTATATAACTCAAGTTCACATTCATTTAATAAATTCACTTTATTAATTTACTTTGATATCAAAATCAACTTCATTTAACATCACTTAAGTTATATTCCAATTAAACATCATTTGTTCAAATTAACTTAAGTTTCCACTTATAAATCCAATTCAGATTCAAATTCTATTTAACTTTTACCAAAGTCAAAATTTATTACCTCATATTATAAGTTCAAAACTTGATTACTTATATTCAACAATTACAGCTTGGATTTTATTGATTCACTTATACTTATTTTAATTTAACTCCATCGTTTAAGTTAAATTTATTATATCAAAATTCAAATTATATAAGTATCAACTCATTTATCATTCCCATAAATATTTTAAATAGGATTCCAGAGTCTTTTCAACTTTTCAAAAACCATTTTGAAATCAATTCAAATTATCTTTTGAATTTCTAAAACCAAATCCAAATTTTCCAACTAACTTTCATTTAAAATAATCTGGCAGCAATTCCTCTTTTGGAAACCAGAAAATGAACACCAATGATGTCATGATCATCATCAGAATTATTTTCCAGCGACCGAAAAGAGTTTAGAGCTTTCATCTCTCCAAAACAATTTTTTTCAAAATATCAAATCCTTTCAAAACACTTCTCTGGAATTTTATTTTAGATTATAAATCACATTTACAAATCTTTTACTTATAAAATTTCACTTTTATATATAAGATTATTTTTACCATTGTAAATCATTTTAATTATAATTCCATACATTATAATTCATTTGCTTATACAATTTACTCTTTCACAATTGTTGTTTTTATTTAACTTACTCCAACAACTTTTATTAACTTATATACATTTATATTTTTAACAACCAAACAATCAATTATATACACTTTAATAATTTCCGAAAAATTATTTCTTTATATACAAAATATAATCGAGGTAAAAGTATTTCATTTACCCAATATAAAATGGTACTATGTCGTCTTGCCTCGTTTAAGTATTTAGAAATCCCTATCTATAATATGGCGTCCCACATACCGACCAGAATTCACAAACAGCTCAACGGATAAGTAAACACAATATAAAACACTTTTATATTCACTAACAAATACGCACTCATATCTATTATTACACTAAACTCATTCTATAGTACTACTGACTCTATCTCTAACGAGTAACACCCAACATAGCCATGGTTGTCGCTTAACCATATGCTCTGATACCAAATGTAACGTTTGCGATTTTTCATCGCTCGAAAATCGACATCAATACGTCTACTGTATCAACTGCCGAGCAATCGAATGACGGAGAACCGAATTGTTATGGAGAAAAAGAAGAGGTAGAAGAAAACAAAAGAAAAAGAAAGAAGAAACAACAGAAAAACATAGAAACAGAAACAATATCAGAATCTCACATTCGCAGCGGAACAACATATAATAGATAAATGAATAATCTTTAAAACAAAGAACTATATCATTTTATACATTACATCATCATCAGAGTTTACAACAACAATACAACAATTGACAGTTATATAAACTTGTCCTCATACAGAATACACAGCGGAATAATACATAGTATAAGTGATACGTCTCGACATCCAGCTCGCCACTTGAGCTCCATAGCATCTCCTGAATCAAGAATGACCTGATAACCTGACTCTAGACTGCCCATGTGGAAATTGGTGGGCACCCAGAGTTTAGGAAGGAAACAATAAACTCCAGATCAGTCATGGTGACTGGTGTGAGAACCTAAAACAGTTTTATCTTTAAACAACAACAACAAAGCAAGTAGAAAGTATTCGCAATGCTTTTGGAAAATGAAACTACCATAAGGCCTCCCGCACATACACACAATGCAAACGCAGAATCGGAGGAGATTTCTCCTTATGATAGTCAAAGATGCTTACTACGCAAAATCAAATCATTGGATATTATCATTAGTGCATAGTGGAAAACATTTCGAAAGTATAATATTAATCTTAGCCAACATAGGCATTTCACACTATGCCTACTATAGCTACCATCTAAACAGTGGGGCGCCAACTTAAGTAAATGGCAGGTTCTACAACTAAAATTGTACAAAGTTCGTATTGGAGTTTGGATTTCCAACAAATGGTCAGGCAAAGGAACTTCCCATTGCCACATAGGTACGCCTCTGGAAAGACGACCCGAGAACCTAACTGGATCTCTGCCAACACAAGGCCTATAACATCCCACCTTTTTGTACGCTTAAGCAGACACATGTGCCAAATTAAACCATACAGAAGGGCGGATTGCTATGGGGTAAATAAGAAAAAATGGAGAAATAAAAGAAACAAAATAGAATCTTGCAGCGGAACGATAAAATATAATAATCAAATAACAGTTCATGAAGCTGTTTTACAAAACATTTGATTATACTTATACAATACATATTAGAGTTACACATACCATAGAATGATAATTAATGCAGCGGAATACAATGGTGTAGTGGAATATAATAAATAGTAGTAATAAAATCTTCGTCTTCGTTCTCCAGAAATAGAGCCTTCAAATCCTGAAATGCTCAGGCTGACCCGAGCGAATTGAAAAGACAAAACAGTCGAGTCAGAACTAAAAGATCTTATGTAAGTTAAATCAATGATAAATATATGAGTGGAACGGCGTCAGAGATGTTTATGGGATTTGACATCTCCTATCAAGTGCCTAACGTGAGTGCAGTAACTTAAGAGATGCTCGGGATTCACATCCCCTAAGGATCCGTTAAACTATTTACTATGTAGTAATATTCGCTATTATAATAATGTCTAATATAAAATAAATATACTTTTAAATAGCATTAAGGAGTGACCCAATATTCCCCTTAACACGTAATAGTGCCAGTAGTCTATATAGTACCTGCATACCCCGAGAGGCTATGAGAAGATACTCCATAGGTACGACACAAATAGAAACTCGTAGTAAAGCTCGATATGGTAGGTGACACGTCACACAAGGCAATGCCAAGGTAGATATACCAATTACGCATCCGGACTGGTGGTGACGCATAGTAGCCACTACCGCCCACCTCGAACAACACTCCCAAATCAAGGGTGCACACCAAATAAAATCACAAGTAATAGAATAGTATCGAAGAAGTGTGTCCGATCAGAGGTGCTACCTCCTTGGCCCGTCGATCGCTCCTGTTTTAGCCACCTTATGCCAACTCACGGGAGTTGGGTCCACGTATATACCTTAGGATCGTCGCCACCATCCTACTTCATTCTGGAAAATCCACCGCGTACAGTTGTCAAAGTGGTTTTCGGTATCGACAGAGAGTATGTCCATATCCGATCCCGGTCTCTTTAACAACCAATCGTTATTATAACACCATGGTCATTTCAAAATATATATACTTTTAAAAAACACAATCATTGCCCTTTCAAAACATATTCTTTATTTCAAAATAGTATATACTTCAAAAACAAAAAAAATTATTACCATTTCAAAACCATATCCTTTACTTCAAAATAGTATATACTTTAAAACCAAAATATTTTTGCCATTTCAAAACATATCCTTTACTTCAAAATAGTATATACTTTAAAATGAAAATATTTTTGCCATTTCAAATCATATCCTTTACTTCAAAATAGTATATACTTTAAAACCAAATTCAATAATATATCATTTAAATAAAATCCAAATTTTCAATCACTATTCTTACTTTTATTTATAAAACTCGAAATATTCTTTAAAACCATCTTAAACCCAAATCACATAATGCGGTCATATTCTAAATCTCAAAATTTCAATCGGTTTCAAATCAATATATTCAAAGATAATTCTTAAATAAATTCTATTTCAAATAAATTCATTTTCAAACCATATTACTTTCAAAGTTATAACTATTTCAAAAACCAATACTTTGAAAACAATAATACCTTAATTTCAATAAAAAATATCAATTTTGATATATTTCAAGTCTTAAAATATTCCAAAATTCCCAACCAAATCTGATAATCTTATATATACCTTAATTCAATTTACTATTATTTAGTTTAGAAATATTTATTTAATAAATTCAATATCACTTAAATAAAACTCAAACTTGAAATATTCGTAAATCAAACTTAAAACATCATCAAGTTACACATAGCTTAAATTTTAGAATTTAACTATATATAAAATAATATTTATAGAATAAAAAATTTAATATTTATTAAACCGTATAATTCTTTCCAAACCATAGAAAATCACTTTAAAATATTTTATATATAGACCACGGTGCTTGTATATAAAATTTTCTATCCTATGGTCAAGTGATACGGATATTTATCATTTCAATCCGTAATTTTAAAAATAAAAGTTTACGGTTATATATCATTTCAAACCGCAATCCCGAATGAAAATGCATAATAACTTGCAGTTTATACAATATAAAATATAGCATCCATTCATCCAAATATCAATAAACAACCATTTATTACAATCATCATCCAATTTAAACAAAACATGAATATAAAGCATATAAAATATAACAGGCATCAACGAATAGTTTATATTCAATAAAAAAATTAATAACTGTTTAACTTGCAGTTTATATGCAATAATAAATAAATAAATTTAACTGTCAAATTATATGCAATAATAAAATTAAATAACAATTTTTGCCCAAACAATCATACTGAGATGATGATTTTGAATATATTGATTTGAAATCATACTGTCAAATTATATGCTATCTAACTGAGATGATGATTAAATATATGCCCAAACAATCATAGATAAATTTTAAATCACATAAAAATTTAATTTAACAAACATAAGAAATCTTAGAAGTTGTGAGTGGGTTAAAACACTCACCTTTTGAATTTAAATTGAATTTAAATCTAATTTAAATTCAAAAATTTGACAGTCTTCAAATTCGTCCAAACTAGCGTCAAAGTGTCAGAAATTTCACTACGATCCTAACAAAAAGAAACCGCGTGTGAATTGGAGTTCGTATGAGGAAGATATGCGTGTTTGAATGATTTGAAATCAAAATTAAAAAAAAACAACGAACCAATTTCGGCTATAGAAACTCAGATCCAAGAACGAACTGCAGATCTGAGATGCGTACACCAAGAGCTTCGATATAAAGAATTTCTAAAATTTTTTCTAAGGAGTTTGAATTTTTAGCTTTGGATTTTTTTTGGGATTGAACATGGAAATATATAATTTTGTCTGCCATTGAGGAAGAGGAGGAATAGAATGAATTTATGTACAGACAAATGAGAATTAGGGAGGCTAGGGTTTATAGCAGGATATTTATAGAGAAAGTGAAATAGAATGGATTTAAAGCTATTTCATTAATTTTTCTCATATTATTTTTATTTCAGAAAATGTAGTAATTAATTTCATTAATTTACATTAAAGTACATTTAATCCCAATTGATTCCCCTATTAATTATTAACCCAAATAAACGGGTAACTTGTAATGAATTCATTGACCAATTTATTAGGTAATATTCAAATTGTTACATATTACTTCCCTAGTTAAACTTTTGAATTGATTCTCCAATTCCCAAATTTATATTAACGTAACCTTTCTTTTAGATTTATAGCAATGATTTCCAATTCAATTGAATGAATTAAATATATATGTATACTCATAAAAATTTGTGGTCACACCCTTAATCACCTTTTATAAGCTTATTATTTCCACTCCTATAATCATCATTTATTATATATATATATATATATATTAATTAATTAATTCAACATTTAAGTTTGTTTTCCTCTATCAAATTTATTACCCAGTATACATTTACTCTATTCCAACAAATTGGAATTCCATTCAATTACTATAAACAATCATTTTCCTATTCACACTTTATTTTTAACCCACAATCTTTTCGTTTATTACCTTAAAATATGTTTACGTTTCTATAAATTTCCATTCACACTTACGTTATTTTATATCACAATAATTAAAGTACGTTTTCATCAACACAATCTTTATGAATACTTATCAACCTACATCATCTTAATTACATTAATTTATGTTTTATCTCATTATACGTAATGCGTACATTAAATAAATTCATATTTTCATCCACTTCCGTATATAAATTTTGCAACCAAGTTATAATATTTACATTCATTCTTCTTATTTTAATCAATTACCAAATATTCATGTTTACATTCAATTATAACTTAGAAATCTTAACCATCTTTTCATGTAATTCTAACTAAATCCACTTTACTGCATATTATTCTATCAATTTATATACATTTGAATTTATTTCCCAAATGTACTAAATCCCATCTATTAAAATTTTACAATAGTTGCAATTTAATTGGTATTGCACTAAATAGGTTACTTATCAACTGCCATTAACATTCCTACCTTATTTTTACATTCAGTTACAATTAATCAACGTATTATTCCATCGGTAAGTTAAATGCCTACTTTTATTTACTTATCTTTTAAATTTATACCCAAATGCGACAAATTTACACTTTCCATTATCATATAAATTTGAACTCCCTTCTAGTTAATATTTTTATTGGTAAATCACAAATTCAACATTCTTATTTGTTTCTTATATTAAACTAAAACCAAGTATGTAAATTTACTGTAACGACCCAGAATTTTGAACAAATTAAATTGAGAATATTTAATTAATTTTAAATATTTGAACGACGATTTACTTTGAATCCCCGATATAACTTTGAAATTCGCGATTAAACTTTAAAATTTAATATATTGAATTTGAATAAAAATATGAATCTTCAATAGTAAGCTGAAGAAAAATATTTCAAAAGCTTTTAAATTTTATATTGATGATACTGAAGATAACAGAAGCTTCAGAATTTAATTTTAGGCTGTTTTGTTCAGTTCTGGAATTTATATCGTTTCAATCGATATTTAAAAATAGTCATTTTTCAAACAGTCTCGGAATTCGACGAAACCGGTTCCATTGGGTCCGTAACGTTGAATTATTGCCGGAATTCAATTTTCGTATTTTTCGGAGTTAATACGTGATCGTACGGTGAGTAAACGCGTTGAAATTAAATCGAGTTCAATTTAAATTTTTTAATTTAAATTTAAATCTGGTCAAATGCGAGCATTTTGTCTTCCCTGAACTCGTGCCTATAATCACGGGAGGAGATCGTGCAATCACGTTCTTCTGTCTCCCCTACCTTCTCTGTTAAAATGCACGAGATAAAAGAATATAAACGAAATTTTTCTTCGTTCTAAAAAAAAAATGGGGACGACCGAGCTATGTTTAAGTCCCCCCTCCTCTCGATTCTCATTTCGTTTAAATCGAATTTGCCTTCCTCTTCCATTCGTTTCACGCGAAATCGAAATTAATACATTCGAGATTAAAAAAGGGGTTTTCGAACCCATCGAAAAACTTCAGTCGTGAGGCACTCGAGCTCGAGCTCGCGAGCACGGCAATGGATGGCGACTCGCGGCGAAGCTGGTGGCAGCGATTCGTGGCATTGGGGTTTGGAGTTCGAAGTTGAGCCAGGCGACGATGTAGCAACCTCTTGTTCGAGCTCGAAGGGAACTCTGGCAATGGGAAGATTTGTGAGCTCGTGGGTCGCGAATCAGAAGATCGTGATTTCGAGGTGCGGCGGCGACAAGGGGAACGAAGTCATCTCGTTCGATCGGCGACGCAAGTTTTGGGGACTGTGATGGAAGGCGTGGTGACACTGTCACGTACTCGAGTTTCTGGTGATGCGTGGCATTGGCAGCTAGGGCTTGGGGCCATGATTCGTGAGGGAGGCACGCACGTAACCAGGAGATGGTGGCGACACGTCAGTGGAAGGGGATCGATTTACAGGAAATGGTATAAATTTCTACTGTTTGATTTTAAAGTAATTAGCATGTTTTAATCAGACTTTTTTTTATGCAGTTTATATATTTTTATATGCTTCCAGAAATTACATTTATAAAAAAATAAATAAAAATGAACCGTACAACATTTTATTTGGCAGCCAAGTATACATATAAAATTTTCTGTATATATATATATATATATACATATATATATATAGATATGAGATCTTGAAACATTGATTTCGGTGAGCTATTTGTTTTATTAACTTATTTAATCTATCTAACCACTGTAGATAAATTAGTAAAGAAAATTCAGTTTTAAACTTAAATTTTAGTCAAGGAAATTTGTTAAAAGGGATTTGTTTAAAATTTAAAATACTAGTTTAAGTTAAGGAAATAAGTATGTATATTAGCAGGAAATTTAGTTTTAGAGTAAATTTTTAGTTTAACAAATTTTATTAAAAGAAATTGATTTAAAGATATTAATTTAAAGTAAAGTTATTAGTTAAAAATTTAAAACCTATTAAATGGAAATTTATTGGTTCGATCGATTCGAATATTAACAGATCATATAAATGTCTATACAAGGTTTAATACTGTGAAGACAAAATGGGAACGAAAATGGATTGCAAATAAATGCTAAGGTGAGATTTTTCTCACTCAAAATGATTTGCAGTTATTATTGATTGATTTGTTTGGATGTGATATTAGATATAGTAGGGTATATCTATATATATAACAATATATACATATTGGCATATGTATATATTGGATTGATTGATTTCCCGCCTCGTATAGCGGATGAGACCCTATTGCGCCGTTAGTAAGCGGATATTTTTATAAAACCCATATACCGCGATATTCCACCTCGAAGTGGAATTGGTATTGTGCTAACATCTGTGGATGCAGGGAAACAGGTTGGAGGGATCCAACTGGATTCCTCAACAGTATTTATTTATTTATAGATATTGATGTATATTCTGTTATCATATAATGATATATGATGTTTGATGTTGTGATTGACTAATTGGTGCGTTGCATCATCGGATTCAAGTTTTGAAGTTTAAAAATAACGACTTTACTTTAAAAGGATTTTAAAGTAATTTTTTTTTGAAAGTAGACGTTTAAAATTTTGAAGTTATAAAAGTTAAGATTTGTGAAATATAACCAAAAGATGATTTTTGAAATAAACAGTTAAGTAATTTATAAAATAGTTTATATTTGGATTTTCGAATTATTAAAAACGATGTATATAAAAGATGTACAAAATTGATATTTATCAATTAAAATTTTTGGAATTTAAAACGAGTTTTTATAAGCGTTAAAATGAATTTTTAAGAATTTATAAATAAATGAAGTATAAATTGTGAACTTATAAATGGAAATGATTTTGTAAAATAAAGGAATTATAAGTATTTAACTTATAATATGGATTGTTGGTATAAGATTTGAGTTATGAATCGAATTGTTAATAAAGGGGATTTATTAAATTGAAGTTGTTAGACAATAGAAATAGAATTTATAAACGTTGTTTTATAAATTCGAAATCAATTGGATTTGACAAATTAAATATAGAAGGTTGTTAAAGGAGATATATTCGCGATTTTGGATAGCGAATTATTATTGAAATAAAATGTGTAGAAAATAGTGAAATGTAATTAGTGAAGTATATTCACGATTTTGGACAGTGAATATATTGTTAAGTAAAATGGATAGTTTTGGAAAAGTGACATTGAAAATGAAGTTAAACATTTTAAAGATGTTTTTAAAATGTAATATGATATCGAATACATAGATTTCAACATTTTTATTAGTGAAATAGACGTTTTCGAAAAATAAGGAAATGGTGGACTATAACACTGTTGTTATAGTAAATGATTTCCGAAAGGAAATGTTTTATATAGTATTAGGATTTATATATCTATTAAAATCCGAATCCCTATACTAGTGATTTCGAGTCGTCGTAACGATGTTTTACGTAACATTCGTTTTGACTCAAATTGATGTTGTTATAGAAAATAGATTTCCTTAAAGAATGAATTATATACTTAATATTGATTTAAGTATATCGAATATTTTCCAAGTGTTGAAAATAAATAGATTTGTGAATTACTTATTATTAAATAAGTATGGGAATGTTTTCCAAAATGAAATGAAACGTTTTGAGATTTTATCTTCTTAAAGATAAACTGAAATTGAATATTGAAATCGATTTGAAAATCGTATATCAGTAGATATTTTTGAAATATAAATTCACTATGGGATTTATAAAAGGAAAGGGAAACTGTTTAGAAAAATAAACGTTGATTTATTTTTGAAGTGTGGAAATTTTATATCTAGTAAAGATATTTTTGAGAGATAAATAATTGGGAAAATTATTTGGAATCTGATGATGTTGCGCATCTTTATTGATAGTTAAATAACCGACTATCAATAATTACCTTGAATGGTATTTGTTGTGAATTGGATGAATTTGAATGCCACACTTATTTTTGAATAATCGCTCACTATTCGGGTTAGCCGAGAAAGGACCATGGGGTCGTATAACCCATTCCGAATATGTGATACGTCGTTATGAATTGCATTCGAAGACCGGTGTTGAAGACCGGATATTTTTGAAAACGGAAGGATTACCGTCGAGTTACTCTACATCGGCTGATCTCCGATTTAGAGGTTTTATCACCCTTAGTGACGGGAAGTCCGGACGTGATTAGAAATTTATCCGGATGTGCAAGGGCTTCGTGAGAAGTGCCTTCGGTTCTGTTCGATCCCGGGACAGACTTGTATGGATTGTATGTCTGACGTTACAATTTGAGATATAAAGCTGATTTCTTTCAAATACATTTCTGTTGGTGGCGGAGAATTTATTCTCTTAGCTTAACACCCTTCTCTGAGACGTACGAGCTCAGAGGTTATGTAGTTGAAATTTATCAGCGATATACTCCCAATTTGGTAACGTGGCATACTGAGTGTTGCTGTGAAATGATCAGTGTTTGATCATTTGCGATATGATCATTTGTTTGATCTTATACCTTTGTGATCATAGGTTGATCATTTTGTTTGACCCGAAGCATGGCTTTGTAGAAAGCGTAGCTTTGTGGACGAGACTTCGTCGAGCCTCACACCCCGGAAATGGTCAAAACATGAAGGATGCGGCAAGGTTCTAGGGAGTAGCGCCCCTTAGTGTATGTCATTCCTTCTGGATAAAGGTGGTATCATGGTATGGAGCCCAGATACTTAACCTCTGTGGTTACTGCATTATTCTTATTATGTGGTTGTTGCGAATCGGGGATCCTCGGGAAGATCGGTGACGATCGGGGGATGGCATACGCGTGTCAGTAGTTACCTATTTTTGCAGAGGTAACCCGGCCTTGTGTTGGCAGAGATCTAACCGTAATGTTAGGTTATTTCTCGGGTCGTCTATTTAAGGGACGTACCCATCGTGGAAAAGGAAGTTCCTTAGCCTGACCATTTGTTGGAAATCCAAAGAAACTATATGAGCTTTTACGATTTCAATTGTATAACCTGTCTCCTCAGGAGGCAGCTATAGCAGGCATAATATAATGGTACCTATGCTGGCTAAGATTTATATCGTACTTTCGAAATGTTTTCCACTATGCACTAATAATAATATCCAAAATGATTTGATTTTTGCGTAGTAAGCATCTTTGACTAACATAAGAAGAAATCTCCTCCAAGTCTGCGTTTGCATTGTGTGTGTGGTGAGAGGTCTTATGGTAGTTTCATTTTCCAAAAGCATTGCGAATTGACTTTAAATCTTCTTGTTGTTTTAAAGATAAAACTGTTTTACGATCTCACACCAGTCACCATGACTGACTCGGAGTTTATTGTTTCCCTTCTAAACTCTGGGTGCCCACTATTTTCCACACGGGCAGCCTAGAGTTATGTTATCAGGATATTCTGGAGCTTTGGAGATAAGCTGGATGACGAGACGTAGTATTTGTATCTGATAGTATTTATTCCGCTGTGTATTCTGTATGAGGACAAGTTTATAAAACTGTCCATTGTTGTATATTGACTCTGATTGATGTATGTATAAAAACTGATATAGTTCTTTGTTTTAAAAGGCTAGTGATTATCTATTATATATTGTTCCACTGCGATGTGTAAGATTCTGATATTGTTTTCTGTTTCTATTGTTGTTCTGTTGTTCTTCTATCTTCTTCCTCTTCTTCTTCTATCTCTTCTGCCTTTTTCTTCTTTCTTAAACCCTCACTATTGGAGTTTCCGGCACTCGATTGCTCGACAGTCGATAAAGTGAGTATCGATGTCGAATTTTCGAAAGTCGAAAATTCCGGTACGTTACATTTGGTATCAGAGCATATGGTTAAGCGACAACCATGCTCTGTTGGGTGTTACTCATTAGAGATAGAGTCAGTAGTACTCTAGAATGAGTTTGAGTGTAATAATAGATATGAGCGCGTATTTGTTAGTGAATATAAAATTGTTTTGTATTGTGATGATTGGTTTATTGAGTGGCATATGAACCTTCGTCGGCACAGTCTGCAAAATTGTATCGAAGGGGTTTCTAAACGCTCGAATAGAACAGTTCGGCACAATATTGTTTTAAATAGGGTAAATGAGATAATTTTGCCCAAAACTATTTTTGTATAAAAAAGAAATGTTTTTTTTCTATAAAGTACTATAGTATATGGTTGCTTGGTTGTTAGAAAGTAATAACATTGAAATATTATCATTGTTATATTGAAATTGAATAAGAAATAAAGTAATAACCAAAGATTTAAGAAATAAAATCCACATACAAATGAAATTAAAGAATGTAAATTATAAATGTAATTTGTAATTTAAAATGGAATTCCAGAGAAGTTTTTGGAAATGCTTTAAGAAGAATTTGAAAATTTTGGAAATTTGGAAGTTTAAATCTTTTTGATTTGAAAATGAATTTCAAAGGTTTGAAAAATGTTTTAAAAAAAATGAAAAGCTCTAAACTCTTTTCGGTCGCTGGAAAATAATCCTGATGATGATGGCCACATCATTAGAATTCATTTTCGGGTTTCCAAAAGAGGAATTGCTGCCAAATTGTTTTAAATGAAAGTTGTTTGAAAAATTTGGATTTTGCTTTAGAAAATTCAAAAGATAAATTTGAATTGTTTTCAAAAATGGTTTTGAAAAGGTTGAAAAGACTCTGGAATTGAGTATTGAATTATGAAAATAAAATTGTGAATGAATGAATCAATTTAAAATTGCAAGTACATGAATGTAAATTGAATTCGAATTGAAATCCAGTTTAATATAAGTGATTATAAACCAAAATAGTGAATTGAAAATAAATTTTGGGAATGAACAAAAGAATAAAACTGGAATTTAAACTGAATATTGAAAACAAATTTGAATAAGTAGATTAGAATTTGTAATGAATTAGTAATTGAAACTAATCTAAAAAGAGCAGTTATGAATGAAAGTTGTTTAGTTAATAAAATAAACCGAATGAAAATATGAAATGCAAATTAAATTGAATGGAATCAATTGCAAATGAAGTGAACTAAAGATAATCGATAAAAAAATTCAATATTCAGAATAGAAGACAAAATTGAATTCAAATAGAATTGAAATTGTAAACTGAATCCAAATTAGATTGGAATTGTGAATTAAATTCAAATGAAATTGAAATGTAAAAATTGAATGAAAAGAATGTATAACTTCAATAGTAAGCTAGAAATGTATAAGCAGTTTATATTGAAAATTTGGTAATTAAAATTGGCAAAATGATAATTGAATGTTGTAACTAGATATTATGGCTAGTAGGATATACAGGTATTATAAAGGAATTGGATTTGATTTTCAAACATAAATTTGAATTGCTCGACAAAAGGTAAGTATTTAAATTTCAATATGAGATTTGGTGATTTTCTTGTCTAGCCGCTTGGCTTTTTCTTTTTCTTTTTGAAATCTGAGAGTCCGTAGGGACGTTTTGTAGTCGTACCGTATTAGCCGCGCAAAGGAGACGCTGGCGAAATTTTTCGAAAATTTCGAGTGTTAGAAAATTTTTGAGAAAATTTTGAAAGTTAAAATTTGAATTTAAACTCGAATTTGAATTTAGAAGTTAAACAATATTGTTTGAAAATTATGAAAATGTTTAGAAATTTAGTTGAATGATAACGAATCTTTAGTAGAAAGATTTGTTTTGAAATTGATAAAACTATTAGATGTTGAAAGATAGTAGACGAGTTAAGGGCTTTTTCTTCTTGACTTGTAATTTCGGGATGAAATTCTTTTAAGGAGGGAAGTCTGTAACGACCCAGAATTTTGAACAAATTAAATTGAGAATATTTAATTAATTTTAAATATTTGAACGACGATTTAATTTGAATCCCCGATATAACTTTGAAATTCGCGATTAAACTTTAAAATTTAATCTATTGAATTTGAATAAAAATATGAATCTTCAATAGTAAGCTGAAGAAAAATATTTCAAAAGCTTTTAAATTTTATATTGATGATACTGAAGATAACAGAAGCTTCAGAATTTAATTTCAGGCTGTTTTGTTCAGTTCTGGAATTTATATCGTTTCAATCGATATTTAAAAATAGTCATTTTTCAAACAGTCTCGGAATTCGACGAAACCGGTTCCATTGGGTCCGTAACGTTGAATTATTGCCGGATATCAATTTTCGTATTTTTCGGAGTTAATACGTGATCGTACGGTGAGTAAACGCGTTGAAATTAAATCGAGTTCAATTTAAATTTTTAAATTTAAATTTAAATCTGGTCAAATGCGAGCATGTTGTCTTCCCTGAACTCGTGCCTATAATCACGGGAGGAGATCGTGCAATCACGTTCTTCTGTCTCCCCTACCTTCTCTGTTAAAATGCACGAGATAAAAGAATATAAACGAAATTTTTCTTCGTTCTAAAAAAAAAAATGGGGACGACCGAGCTATGTTTAAGTCCCCCCTCCTCTCGATTCTCATTTCGTATAAATCGAATTTGCCTTCCTCTTCCATTCGTTTCACGCGAAATCGAAATTAATACATTCGAGATTAAAAAAGGGGTTTTCGAACCCATCGAAAAACTTCAGTCGTGAGGCACTCGAGCTCGCGAGCACGGCAATGGATGGCGACTCGCGGCGAAGCTGGTGGCAGCGATTCGTGGCGTTGGGGTTTGGAGTTCGAAGTCGAGCTAGGCGACGATGTAGCAACCTCTTGTTCGAGCTCGAAGGGAACTCTGGCAATGGGAAGATTTGTGAGCTCGTGGGTCGCGAATCAGAAGATCGTGATTTCGAGGTGCGGCGGCGACAAGGGGAACGAAGTCATCTCGTTCGATCGGCGACGCAAGTTTTGGGGACTGTGATGGAAGGCGTGGTGACACTGTCACGTACTCGAGTTTCTGGTGATGCGTGGCATTGGCAGCTAGGGCTTGGGGCCATGATTCGTGAGGGAGGCACGCGCGTAACCAGGAGATGGCGGCGACACGTCAGTGGAAGGGGATCGATTTACAGGAAATGGTATAAATTTCTACTGTTTGATTTTAAAGTAATTAGCATGTTTTAATCAGACTTTTTTTATGCAGTTTATATATTTTTATATGCTTCCAGAAATTACATTTATAAAAAAAAAAAATAAAGATGAACCGTACAACATTTTATTTGGCAGCCAAGTATACATATAAAATTTTCTGTATATATATATATATATATATATAGATATGAGATCTTGAAACATTGATTTCGGTGAGCTATTTGTTTTATTAACTTATTTAATCTATCTAACCACTGTAGATAAATTAGTAAAGAAAATTCAGTTTTAAACTTAAATTTTAGTCAAGGAAATTTGTTAAAAGGGATTTGTTTAAAATTTAAAATACTAGTTTAAGTTAAGGAAATAAGTATGTATATTAGCAGGAAATTTAGTTTTAGAGTAAATTTTTAGTTTAACAAATTTTATTAAAAGAAATTGATTTAAAGATATTAATTTAAAGTAAAGTTATTAGTTAAAAATTTAAAACCTATTAAATGGAAATTTATTGGTTCGATCGATTCGAATATTAACAGATCATATAAATTGTCTATACAAGGTTTAATACTGTGAAGACAAAATGGGAACGAAAATGGATTGCAAATAAATGCTAAGGTGAGATTTTTCTCACTCAAAATGATTTGCAGTTATTATTGATTGATTTGTTTGGATGTGATATTAGATATAGTAGGGTATATCTATATATATATATAGCAATATATACATATTGGCATATGTATATATTGGATTGATTGATTTCCTGCCTCGTATAGCGGATGAGACCCTATTGCGCCGTTAGTAAGCGGATATTTTTATAAAACCCATATACCGCGATATTCCACCTCGAAGTGGAATTGGTATTGTGCTAACATCTGTGGATGCAGGGAAACAGGTTGGAGGGATCCAACTGGATTCCTCAACAGTATTTATTTATTTACAGATATTGATGTATATTCTGTTATCATATGTTGATATATGATGTTTGATGTTGTGATTGACTAATTGGTGCGTTGCATCATCGGATTCAAGTTTTGAAGTTTAAAAATAACGACTTTACTTTAAAAGGATTTTAAAGTAATTTTTTTTTGATAGTAGACGTTTAAAATTTTGAAGTTATAAAAGTTAAGATTTGTGAAATATAACCAAAAGATGATTTTTGAAATAAACAGTTAAGTAATTTATAAAATAGTTTATATTTGGATTTTTGAATATTAAAAACGATGTATATAAAAGATGTACAAAATTGATATTTATCAATTAAAATTTTTGGAATTTAAAACGAGTTTTTATAAGCGTTAAAATGAATTTTTAAGAATTTATAAATAAATGAAGTATAAATTGTGAACTTATAAATGGAAATGATTTTGTAAAATAAAGGAATTATAAGTATTTAACTTATAATATGGATTGTTGGTATAAGATTTGAGTTATGAATCGAATTGTGAATAAAGGGGATTTATTAAATTGAAGTTGTTAGACAATAGAAATAGAATTTATAAACGTTGTTTTATAAATTCGAAATCAATTGGATTTGACAAATTCAATATAGAAGGTTGTTAAAGGAGATATATTCGCGATTTTGGATAGCGAATTATTATTGAAATAAAATGTGTAGAAAATAGTGAAATGTAATTAGTGAAGTATATTCACGATTTTGGACAATGAATATATTGTTAAGTAAAATGGATAGTTTTGGAAAAGTGACATTGAAAATGAAGTTAAACATTTTAAAGATGTTTTTAAAATGTATTATGATATCGAATACATAGATTTCAACATTTTTATTGGTGAAATAGACGTTTTCGAAAAATAAGGAAATGGTGGACTATAACACTGTTGTTATAGTAAATGATTTCCGAAAGGAAATGTTTTATATAGTATTGGGATTTATATATCTATTAAAGTCCGAATCCCTATACTAGTGATTTCGAGTCGTCGTAACGATGTTTTACGTAACATTCGTTTTGACTCAAATTGATGTTGTTATAGAAAATAGATTTCCTTAAAGAATGAATTATATACTTAATATTGATTTAAGTATATCGAATATTTTCCAAGTGTTGAAAATAAATAGATTTGTGAATTACTTATTATTAAATAAGTATGGGAATGTTTTCCAAAATGAAATGAAACGTTTTGAGATTTTATCTTCTTAAAGATAAACTGAAATTGAATATTGAAATCGATTTGAAAATCGTATATCAGTAGATATTTTTGAAATATAAATTCACTATGGAATTTATAAAAGGAAAGGGAAACTGTTTAGAAAAATAAACGTTGATTTATTTTTGAAGTGTGGAAATTTTATATCTAGTAAAGATATTTTTGAGAGATAAATAATTGGGAAAATTATTTGGAATCTGATGATGTTGCTCATCTTTATTGATAGTTAAATAACCGACTATCAATAATTACCTTGAATGGTATTTGTTGTGAATTGGATGAATTTGAATGCCACACTTATTTTTGAATAATCGCTCACTATTCGGGTTAGCCGGGAAAGGACCATGGGGTCGTATAACCCATTCTGAATATGTGATACGTCGTTATGAATTGCATTCGAAGACCGGTGTTGAAGACCGGATATTTTTTAAAACGGAAGGATTACCGTCGAGTTACTCTACATCGGCTGATCTCCGATTTAGAGGTTTTATCACCCTTAGTGACGGGAAGTCCGGACGTGATTAGAAATTTATCCGGATGTGCAAGGGCTTCGTGAGAAGTGCCTTCGGTTCTGTTCGATCCCGGGACAGACTTGTATGGATTGTATGTCTGACGTTACAATTTGAGATATAAAGCTGATTTCTTTCAAATACATTTCTGTTGGTGGTGGAGAATTTATTCTCTTAGCTTAACACCCTTCTCTGAGATGTACGAGCTCAGAGGTTATGTAGTTGAAATTTATCAGCGATATACTCCCAATTTGGTAACGTGGCATACTGAGTGTTGCTGTGAAATGATCAGTGTTTGATCATTTGCGATATGATCATTTGTTTGATCTTATATCTTTGTGATCATAGGTTGATCATTTTGTTTGACCCGAAGCATGGCTTTGTAGAAAGCGTAGCTTTGTGGACGAGACTTCGTCGAGCCTCACACCCCGGAAATGGTCAAAAGAAGAAGGATGCGGCAAGGTTCTAGGGAGTAGCGCCCCTTAGTGTATGTCATTCCTTCTGGATAAAGGTGGTATCATGGTATGGAGCCCAGATACTTAACCTCTGTGGTTACTGCATTATTCTTATTATGTGGTTGTTGCGAATCGGGGATCCTCGGGAAGATCGGTGACGATCGGGGGATGGCATACGCGTGTCAATAGTTACCTATTTTTGCAGAGGTAACCCGGCCTTGTGTTGGCAGAGATCTAACCGTAATGTTAGGTTATTTCTCGGGTCGTCTATTCCAGGGACGTACCCATCGTGGAAAAGGAAGTTCCTTAGCCTGACCATTTGTTGGAAATCCAAAGAAACAATACGAGCTTTTACGATTTCAATTGTATAACCTGTCTCCTCAGGAGGCAGCTATAGCAGGCATAATATAATGGTACCTATGCTGGAACAGATTTATATCGTACTTTCGAAATGTTTTCCACTATGCACTAATAATAATATCCAAAATGATTTGATTTTTGCATAGTAAGCATCTTTGACTAACATAAGAAGAAATCTCCTCCAAGTCTGCGTTTGCATTGTGTGTGTGGTGGGAGGTCTTATGGTAGTTTCATTTTCCAAAAGCATTGCGAATTGACTTTAAATCTTCTTGTTGTTTTAAAGATAAAACTGTTTTACGATCTCACACCAGTCACCATGACTGACTCGGAGTTTATTGTTTCCCTTCTAAACTCTGGGTGCCCACTATTTTCCACACGGGCAGCCTAGAGTTATGTTATCAGGATATTCTGGAGCTTTGGAGATAAGCTGGATGACGAGACGTAGTATTTGTATCTGATAGTATTTATTCCGCTGTGTATTCTGTATGAGGACAAGTTTATAAAACTGTCCATTGTTGTATATTGACTCTGATTGATGTATGTATAAAAACTGATATAGTTCTTTGTTTTAAAAGGCTAGTGATTATCTATTATATATTGTTCCGCTGCGATGTGTAAGATTCTGATATTGTTTTCTATTTCTATTGTTGTTCTGTTGTTCTTCTATCTTCTTCCTCTTCTTCTTCTATCTCTTCTGCCTTTTTCTTCTTTCTTAAACCCTCACTATTGGAGTTTCCGGCACTCGAGTGCTCGACAGTCGATAAAGTGAGTATCGATGTCGAATTTTCGAAAGTCGAAAATTCCGGTACGTTACATTTACGCTATTTCCATTAATTGCAATTTCATTTTAGATTGTTAATTTTAATTACACTGTTACAATTAGTTTCTAACATTGATTGTATTTGTTTCTATTATATATCGTTTATAGCTAAGTCCTAATATTTGAATTTCAATTAAATTGTAACGTTCATTCAAGTTCGTTAAATAATAACTTGCATTAACACGTTCCTTAATTTACAATCAATTACCGTTTCCAAGGTTTCATTACATTAAACAATATAATACTTTCCTTTTACTTCGCATATACAATTACATTCGGGAAAAATCCTTTCACTACTTTCATTCATTCAATTTCAATTTCTTGCAATAACTCATTTATTATAAATTTGCATACCAAAAAAATTTAGGTTCCAATAAATAGGATTTATTCAATTCAACCTTTTTGAATTAGGTCTATTTTAATAAATAAAATATTTCATAGGTTAATTCTTAACATTTACTTCATTGCAGATTATAATAATTATATTTCTTTGTAGATTTAATTCAAAAATCTTATTTATATGACAAATTTAATTAACGAAATTCACGGGTCGTTACAAGGCTGGGTTACCCCTAACTGGGTAACTATTGACACGAATATGTCATCCCCCGATCGTAACCGATCTATATCTGAGGATCCTCGATTCCAACAACCACAAAGAAATAAATTTGCAGCAACAACATAGGTTAAATATCGGGCTCCATACCATGATACAACCTCTATCCAGAAGGAATGACATACACTAAAGGGGCGCTACCCCCTAATAACCTTACTGCATCCTTCCTGTTTTGACCATTTCGGGGTGTGAGGTTCGACGAAGTCTTGTCCACAAAGCCACGCTTTGGTACAAAGCCATGCTTTGGGTCAACAAATGATCAAAGTAATGATCACAAAGATAAATGATCAATCAAATGATCATATCACAAATGATCAAACAATGATCATCACACAACAACACTCAGCATGCCACGCTACCAAATTGGGAGTATATCACTAATAACTATCAACTACATAACCTCTAAGCTCGTACGTCTTAGAGAAGGGTGTTAAGATAAGAGAATAAATTCTCCGCCACCAATAGATATGTATTTGAAAGAAATCAGCTTTATATCTCAATTTGTAATGTTAGACATACAATCCATACAAGTCTGTTCCGGGATCGAACAGAACCGAAGGCACTTCCAAAGAAGTCCTTGCAATCCAGATATTCACTAATCACGTTCGGACTTCCCGTCACTAAGGGTGATAAAACCTCTATATCGGAGATCAGCCGATGTAGAGTAAGTCGACGGTAATCCTTCCGTTTTCAAAAATATCCGGTCTTCAACACCGGTCATCAAATGCAATCCATTATGACGTATCACATATTCGGAATGGGTTATACGACCCAAAGGTCCTTTCCCGGCTAACCCGAATAGTGAGCGCAATATTTTGAAAATAAGTGTGGCATTCAAATTCAAACAAACCACAACAAATACCGATTCAAGGTAATTATTGATAGTCGGTTATTTAACTATCAATAGGTCTGCACAGCATCATCAGATTCCAAATAAAATTTTCAAGTTATTTATTTTCCAAAAATATCTTTACAAGATATATAATTTCCACTTCAACCATTTGAAACCAAATTTCAAATCACTTTCAATTTATCTTGAAAAGATAAAATCTAAAAAACATTTCACTTCATATTGGAAAAACATTTCCATACTTATTTAATAATAAGTAATTCACAAATCTTATTTATTTTCAACATTTGAAAATATTCAATATACTTAAATCACAATTAGGTATATATTTCATTCTTTTAAGGAAAACATTCTCTTCAAACACATTCATTTGAGTCAAAACGAATGTTACGTAAAACATCGTTACGACAACTCAAAATCACTAGTATAGGGATTCGAAATTTAGATAGATGTATAAATCCCAATACTATATAAAACATTTCCTTTCGGAAACCATTTACTATAACAACAGTGTTATAGTCCACCATTTCCTTATTTCTCGAAACGTCTATTTCAACAATAAATGTTGAAATCTATGTATTCGATACTTAACACGTTTTAAAACATCTTTTAAAACAATTACTTCATTTCGTAATATCACTTCTCCAAAACATATCCATTTTATTTAATAATATATTCATTGTCCAAAATCGTGAATATACTTTATTTACCCAATTAAATGTTTCTACACATTTATTAAAAGATTATCCATTGTCTAAAATCGTGAATATAATTCCTTTAATTAACTTCTATAATTCACTTATCAAAATAAGTGATTTCGGATTTATAAACAACGTTTATAAATCACATTTATATTTTATAACAATTCAAGTTATGAAATCCCTTTATTTAAACAATTCCATTTGACTAATTTATATATCAAAAATCCAAATCATAAGTTGATAACTTATAATTCATTTAATTTCAAAATCCTTCATTTTTATAACTTCACAAATCGTATATCTATTAATATTACTTACTTATAAAATCCGTTTATAAGTTCATTTTAACATTTATAGAACTCCTAAATAATTTCCTTATTTTTTTATTTATAAAATAACAATTTTATACATCTTCTATAAATATAATCCATTTATAATAAGTCGAAAATTTCAATTTAAACCAATTACAATTTAATCAACTTATATTTCAAAAAAAAACACATTCTTATTATATTTTCACAAACATCCTAATTTTAATAACTTTAAAATTTTAACGTTTATTTATTTATTTAAGATGAATCAATTCAAAATTTTAATAAAACATATAATCTCAAAAATCACTTTAAAAATCCCTTTAAAATCAAAATCGTTATTTTTAAACTTCAAAAATGGATTCGATGATGCAATAGCACCAAATAATCAATCACGACATCCAAACATCATATATCGATATGACAACAGAATATATAACAATATCTGTAAATAAATCAATACGGTGAGGAATCCAGTTGGATCCCTCCAACCCGTTTCCCTGCATCCACATATGTTAGCACAATACCAATTCCGTTCCAGTACGGAATATCGCGGTATATAGGATTTATAAAATATTACCCGCTATTATGCGGCGCAATAGGGTCTCATCCACTATATAATGTGGGAAATCAACTCCAAATACATATATAATACCATTTCCACTTCAATGTGAAATTATCGCAGTATATGTTTTTAATAAATAACCTCCGCTTAATATACGGCGTATAGGGTCTATTTAACAAAATAGATAACAATTTATCATCCAATCATCACAATCAAGCAATTTTAAATTTAACTATTTAAAATTTAAATCGAAACAATTTCGATTGAGTGAGAAGTTCTCACCTTGCAGCGTTTTATTTCGAATAAAATAAACACGCGTTTAATTCTACCTAAAATTTACACTAGCTCCAAACGACTTCAATCCAATTCCATTGCGTAGTGCTCGACAAAATGAAGCCAACGCAACTTGTTTCGTGAAATTCTGACCTAGTATCAACAAGTTACACTAATTTAAAGTTTACACAATTTTTTTTTTAAATATAAAAATTTCACTTTCTATTTAATATTTTTAAACCTAAGATGCATCTGGTCCGTTCATTCCCCTGTTGTAAATCCTGGCCGCACCTTTTGTGCTTCTCCTCCAACGTGAAGAACACGGTCATGATAACCCAAAGCCACCCAAATGCCCTAATGCTCGCGACCACATACGACGTCAAGAAGTTGATCGGAGACCGAGGTTTCGAAGCTTGTGACGCGTGCTACTATCGGCCAAAGGATAGTGAAGCTCGGCCCTGTCTTTGCTTTGGAATTCGAGCCCAAACGTCACTCATTCGAATGCAAATTCCCATCAATCCGTTGCATTGATTCTGATCATAACCGTTGAGATCAAAGATGTAACGATACGGATTTTTCGCGTTCGAAAATCGACATCCATACTTTACATCGTACTCGAATGCCATAGATTCGACCGTTCAAATCCGAGTCGCCGGAGCTTATAACACAGTTAAGTAAATAACACAGCGGAAGAAAAAGAATTATACATTGATATACAATATCCGATACAATATCTGATACAACAGAATGATAAAATGAATATCAATATACATCAGAGATATGATACAACAAATAGCAGCGAAAAAGAAAACGATAACATCAACAGCGGATAATCTCCATCTCCAAAGCGCCAATCCAGAAATAGCTCGAAACTCCCAATAACGAGGCACAAAGATAAGCAAGTGCAGTCCATAACCAAAGACTGAACTAGCTCCAGAAAATCTACTAATCTGACTTTCTGAAAAACCAAACTCTAGACTTCTCGTGTCGAAAAATTTTGAGCACCCAGAGTTTAGGAAATAAACAGTAAACTCCGGATCAGCCATGTAACGACCCGTATTTTTACGGATCGAAACATCGTAAAAAAGTTATCATTAGGTCACATTATTGATTAGTCATCCATAGTCTAAGTCCTAGGTCGTAGAGTAGTTAGGTCGGAGTAGACGACCTAAGAAAGTGGAGCGACCTAAGGAAGTTGGCGACCTAAGGGTTGGTAACCTACAGTATTTAGCGACCTAGTAGTGAGCGACATAGTGGTTAGTGACCTATTAGTTAGAAACTTAAGAGCTAACGGTATAAGAGTTAGCAAGTTAGCGTAGTTAGGTCGTGAGCGACCTAAGTTCAGTAGTGGAGTAGTTAGGTCGTTAGACGACCTAAGATGTTAAGTCGTTTCCTAGCTAAGTTAGTTAGCTCGTGAGCTTCTGTGTTGAGTTAGGTCGTAGGCGACCTAAGTTAGTTAGGTCGTGAGCTTCTGCGTGTGTTAGGTCGCGTAAGAGCTAAGCTGCATCTGGGTTAGGTCGTAGGTCGCGTGGAGGCGCATGTGCAGTTAGGTCGTTAGGTCGTAGAAGCGCTTATGCGTTAGGTCGCGAGGATGCGCATGTGTTAGGTCGTAGAAGAGCTTATGTGTTAGGTCGCGTGGATGCGCATGTGTTAGGTCGTAGGCTGGAATTGTTAGGTCATGGGTTTTTAGGTCGTGGGGTTTTTAGGTCGTGGACGACCTAAGAGCGAACGACCTAAGGGAAATCAGCCTATAAATAGGAGGGTTCTTCTTCATTTTTGGGATCCGGATTTTGAATCGACGAAGTGCTGCCATTTTGAGAGCTCGAGTTCTACACTTCTTCACTTCTTTTCTCCACTTTGATTTAGTACTTCCTTCCATCCAAGATCAAAGATCCAAGAGCTTAGATTGAAGATCTTCATCCATCGAAGAGAGATTTCATCGTTTGTAGCGGATTTGTGATAGATCGAGTTAGATCCTTCGCTGTCCACTGAAGTGTGTTGCTTTTGGGGTGTTTAGGTGATTTGGTGAGTGGTGATTATCTCTCGCACGGATCCAAAGGAGTATATCGGATTGATGGCTTGATTCGGTGTTAAAATAGTGATTTCCATGCATTTTCATAAACTTAAGTGTAGACCTATTGTTCATGATGATTTGACATCCATTTTACTATATGTTAACCTATGCAAGTTCATTCATCAAGTTGTAAAGATATTGCTCATGATTCATGCTTGTTAGATTTAGTCTCTTTAATTACAAGATTGCCATTATTGTTAAAATTAATGATTTGATCATGTTTGAATGCTTGATTACTTGGATTAATGTTTGACTTGATTGATTGTTGTGAATTAGTTGATTGATGATTTGATTTGGACAAGTTAGTCGAAGATGATTCAAAAGCTAAGGGAAAGGCTCTTGAATTGGAAAAGATGCTCGTGGCATATGTGGCGGATGATGAAGCTCATATGGATAGTTTTGATGATGTTGATGTTGAGATGAGGCTTTGCTATGGTGAGATGAAGCGATGCATGGTATGAGATAGCCTTGGTTTAATCCAGACGGGATCATTCTAAGCATGTTGATAACTCGGTGAAATGGTTCGAGTTGAGGATAATGGTTTGCTCGAGAGGCGCTTGAGCTAGTATGGAAATAATCGTCGAGGAGGATGACTAGAAGGCTGAGGTTTCATCGTTGTTGAAGGTTCTAGCATGCTGAAAGCAAGAGTACGTTGGGCAGATTCGATAGTCCCTGAAGACTATGATTGTAGTCAAGTACTCTGGGCAGATTCGATAGTCCTAGGCACGGGCTGCGATGACGTGCGGAGTTATGTCTAGAACCGGGGTTTCCATTAGCCCTTGACGGACGGCTGAAAGAATGTGCCGGTCATTTAATTAACGGTGGTACCGAAGCAATGATAACAGTGATAGCCAGAGTCATGGATGTTTGGTTGTAACGTCATTCGGTCTCAAGAGCGATGTTTTCTGGGTGCTTATCTGATCTTGGTTTAGGCCTTGGGGGTTTGTACTTGGAAAACACCGACCTTGACTCGAGTGATAATTGCTTTACTTTAAATGTCTGCTTTGCTATGTTTATTTCTGCTTAGTGTGTTTGGGGGCTATCACTGTAGAAAGAGGTGGAGTGGGAGGGTTGGATTCCTATTCCTTTTACCTTTATGCTCTTTTGGTATGTTGTTAGTTAATTTACCGCTCACTAAGACTGTTTTCTGACTCAAGGCTTTATGTTCAACTCTTATTGCCTTGGGCTATTCATCCGCTTTGGGATGGGCAGACTAGGTAGCAGGTGACAGGTGCTGTTCTTAGTTTCCGACAATGCTGATGACAAAGACGAGCTGGAGGCTTGCATATTATTTTCTTACTATATGTACTGGATGTTCCGCTGCTTGTATATTCTCTGAGTGATATGTAGTGAGGCTTGATGTATTGACTATTCAGATGTTTGTACCAAACTATTATGAAGTTTAATTGAGATTCTGTTCTGTAAAGCTTCACTATATATATATACTTTCTATTGTATTTTATCCATGCGCTGTGAGTTATACGATAGATTCTGTTGTTTTAATTTAACCTTGGCAACCGTCCATGGCTGCCTGGCACACTTTCCAGTGCACTATTCCTATGTTCGGTGCGGGGGTCATGGGTGGTCGTCACATTTGGTATCAGAGCTTTGGTTAATCGATTTTACCCAACGCTCGCTGACGTAACTACGTATGAGAGACGTAATTGTATTTTGATGGATGATTACTATATATAATATAGTAGCTTAGAATGATTTGAACCCCTTATGCAGTTGTTTCTCAAGGTGTATTAATCATTTCTTTTATAGATATTGAGAATGAGTCGAAGAGGGAGACCAGCTGCTAGGGAAGGCCGTGTTGCTGAGGGGGCTGCTGATTATGCAGCTATGTTCGAAGCTATGATGACTTTGATCATGAGAAGGATGCCAGCTCCGGGGCCATAAGTAGATGTTGGAGTTCAAGTTCAAACTCCAAGACCAGTGGATTTTGCTAAGCTGTGTAAGGATTATACTGCTCTTGGAGGAAAGGTTTTCTTGGGAACAGAGGTAACTATTGAGGTCCAGAGATGGATAGATGCTTGTAGAAGGATCTTTGGTGATTTGGGAATCGATGATGCAACAAAAAGGAAGCTTGCATCAAGACAGCTTCAAGGGAGAGCTTCAGACTGGTGGAACTCTATCACCATTGATACTCCGGAGGAAGAGATTACTTGGGAGCAATTCCAAGCCAGATTTGAAGCTAAGTTCATTTCTACTGCTCAGAAGTCTGTTCTGTTCAAGAATTTTGTGGAGCTCAAGCAAGGTGGAAGACCAGTTCTTGAGTATGTTTCTGAGTTTGAAGCTTTGTCCAAGTATGCCCGATCGTATATTGAATCTGCATATCAGAAGAATGAGAAGTTTGTGACAGGCTTGGACAGTTATCTTGGGAGGCAGTTGGTGGATCATTTGGACGATTCATTTGAGAAGCTTGTGGAGAAAGCTCTCAGGCACGAGAATCTGTTTCCTAAGGAAGGATCTGTTATTGCTGTGACCAAGGAGGAGTCTAAACCACAGCAGGGTGGAAAAAAGAAGAGGAAGTAGCAGCAGCAGCAAAAGGGTAAGGATGGTCAGAAGAAGCCGAAGGGCGAAGTGACTTGCTACAATTGTCAACAGAAGCGCCATTTCTCCATAGATTGCAAGAATCCGAAGGTGCCGGTGAAGTGCCACAACTATGACAAGCCGGGGCATATCAGGAAGAATTGTCCAGAACCGCGGAAGGACAAACAAATTGTGCAAGCTTATGCTTTGGGGGCTGTTCCATCATCTTCGAAAGCTCCTACCGCTGAAGAGAAAGGAAAGAGTGTGGTGGTTCAGGGTACTCTCTCCATTTGTGGTGTTCCAGTTAGAGTGTTATTTGATACTGGGGCGTCGCATTCTTTTGTTTGTAATGAACTTGTAGGCTGGTTGGGTTTAGAACCGGATATTGTTGATAGGCCATTGGTTGTGACTAATCCAGTTGGGGGTTCGTTTTGTCTGTGTATGCTTTGCCGTGGTCTGATTGTATCGAGTCATGATTGCTCTTTTGTTTGTGATTTTCTTGTTCAGAACTTTGTGGGGTTCGGAGGGTATGGACTGGCTTAGGAGGTATGCGACAAAGGTTGATTGTGAAAGATTGGAGGTGACAGTCGAGAATGTGGAGGGGCGAAAGGTTGTGATACGATGTAAGCATGAGGAAGGCGTCTTCATGAGCTTCATGTATTCGCTGGTTGTTCCATGGGATGGACTGTCATCTGTGCCAATCGCTAATGGATTTGAGGATGTCTTTGATGAGGTCAAAGGGTTACCGCCGCATAGAGAGATCGAGTTTCGAATCGATCTAGTTGAAGGAGCCAGATCAGTTGTGATGCCTCTTAGGCGGATGGCGCCTAGGGAACAGCAGGAGTTGAAGGTGCAGGTTGATGATCTTCTACAGAAAGGATTCATTCGGCATAGTGTGTCCGAATGGAGTGCACCAGTTGTGTTCGCAACCAAAGCGGATGGATCGTTGAGGTTGTGTGTGGATTATCGTGAGCTGAATAAAGTGACTAAGAAGAACAAGTATCCGTTGCTGAGAATAGATGACTTGTTTGATCAGCTCCACGAAGCTAAGGTGTTTTCTCAGATGGATTTGGCTACGGGATTTCACCAGTTAAGAGTGGCTAAGGATAGTGTGCCGAAGACTGCTTTCAGGACACCATCCGGTTTCTTTGAGTGGCTGGTGATGCCGTTTGGATTGACTAATGCGCCATCATATTTTGTGGATCTTATGAATAGAGTGTTCAGAGATCAGTAGAACAAGTTCGTGCTAGTGTTCGTGGATGATATTTTGATTTATTCCAGAACTGAAGAAGAGCACAAGATGCACTTGCGTATTGTTTTGGAAATCTTACGGAAACATCAGCTGAAGGCTAAGTTTTCGAAGTGTCACTTCTGGAAGAGAGAAGTGAGGTTCTTAGGCCATATTATTTCTGGAAATGGGATAGCGGTTGATTCCGCTAAAGTGGCAGCAATCCAGGATTGGGTTAGACCTAAGAATGCATCTGATGTGAGAAGTTTTCTTGGATTAGCAGGATATTATCACCGATTTATCAAAGACTTTTCCAAGGTAGCTGCACCGTTAACAGGATTGATGAAAAAGAACCAAGTGTTCAGATGGGATGATAAGAGTGAGCAAGCTTTTAGAATCCTGAAAGAGCGATTGACTAGTGCTCCTGTTTTGACTATTCCTAGTGGGAATGATGAGATGGTGGTTTACACCGACGCATGTGGTACTGGACTTGGAGCAGTGCTGATGCAGAAGGGTAAAGTTGTTGCATATGCAAGTCGACAACTGAAGCCACATGAAATGAATTATTTGACTCATGATTTGGAGTTAGCGGCGATTGTATTTGCTCTGAAGATGTGGAGACATTATCTATTGGGAGTTCGATTCGAGTTATTTACAGATCATAAGTCAATGAAGTATCTTTTCTCCCAAAAGGATTTGAATCTTCGGCAGCAACGATGGCTAGAGTTTTTGGCATCATATGATTTTGATATAGCCTATACTCCGGGAAAGGGTGACACAGTAGTAGATGCGTTAAGTCGAAGACATGCAGGATTGGGAGCCATGTTTTCGGAATGGAAGAATCTCGAGTATTTAGCTGGATTTGACTTCAGGCCCAGATGTGACTTGGAACCTGAGATGTTGGCAAACTTATCGATAAGACCGACTCTTGTGGAAAGGATTGGCGAGAGCCAAAAACGAGACGATAAGCTTGTCAAGATTATCCATGATTTGGAATCTGGATTAGACCCAGAAAAGGATAAAGGATTCGAGGTAGATCGAGAGGGTTGGCTTCGGAAGCAAGGACGAATAATTGTTCCCGATATAAATGAATTGAGAAATGAGGTTCTAAAGGAAAGTCATGATTCGAAGTTGAAAATTCATCCAGGTGCAAATAAGATGTATCGGGATATGAAGAGAACTTTTTACTGGGAAGGTATGAAGAAGGATGTTGGAAATTTTATTTCCAAGTGCATGAACTGCCAGTTGGTAAAAGCCGAACAGAAGAAGCCAAGTGGATTGCTTCAGCCATTAGAAGTTCCTACATGAAAGTGGGAGCAAGTATCGATGGATTTTATTGATGGGTTACCTAGGACAAGAACGGGAAATGAAGGGATTTGGGTCATTGTAGATCATTTGACTAAGAGTGCAAGATTCATTCCTGTTCGTTCGACTAGGACTGCATCAAAGTTGGCTGAGTTGTATGTTAAGTGGATAGTTCGATTCCATGGTATTCCGAAGAGTATAGTGAGCGATCGAGACCCATTGTTCACTAGTGGATTTTGGAAGAGCTTCCAGGAAGTTTTGGGAACCGAGTTGTGTTTGAGTACAGCTTATCATCCCCAAACAGATGGTCAGACCGAGAGAGTCAACCGAGTTTTGGAAGATCTCCTTAGAGCATGTGTTTTGGATTTCGGAGGATCATGGGAAGATCATCTTCATTTGGTGGAATTTTCATATAATAATAGTTACCAGTCAAGCATTGGTATGGCACTGTATGAGGCATTGTATGGAAGACCGTGTAACTCTCCGACATGTTGGTTAGAAACAAGAGAAAAGTTGATACTTGGGCCAGAAATGATTCGACAGACTTCAGATTGTATAGAGATCATTCGGCGACGAATGAAGGCAGCCCAAGACCGTCAGAAAAGTTATGCTGATAAGCGTCGAAAGGATTTGGAGTTCGACGTAGGTGATATGGTTTTTGTGAAGATTTCTCCACTGAAGAATGTTATTCGATTCGGGAAGAAAGGAAAATTGACTCCGAGATTTGTTGGACCATTTCCGATTATCGAGCGAATTGGAAAGCTCGCCTACAGATTGGAGTTACCAGAAAAGATGTCGAGTGTGCACAATGTTTTTCATGTATCATATCTACGGAAGTATGTGCACGACTCAAACACAATGGTTTCTGCTGAAAGCTGTGAAGATTTTGAAGTTGATCCAGTCGGTAAGAGACCTCGTAAGCCGCTTCGTGTTGTGGAAACCGACACGAAACAGCTTAGGAGGAAGGTAGTTAGGTTGCTCAAGATACAATGGAGTGATGATGATAACGACTGTACATGGGAGGTGGAAGAGAGGATGAAGGCAGCTCATCCTGAACTCTTCGAGGTATGGCCCTAAGGTGTCGTGTCATCTAACGACATTGTAACTTGTTTTAGTTTTAGAATTCTGCATGCTAAGCTAGAATTGGATGCATGGTTGGTTGATTGCTATGGATGGTAGGCATGCAGAATAGTCTTTGATTGCTCTGTTTGTTTGGAATTTCATGGGCGAAATTCCTAAGGGGGAGAGAATGTAACGACCCGTATTTTTACGGATCGAAACATCGTAAAACAGCTATCATTAGGTCACATTGTTGATTAGTCATCCATAGTCTAAGTCCTAGGTCGTAGAGTAGTTAGGTCGGAGTAGACGACCTAAGAAAGTGGAGCGACCTAAGGAAGTTGGCGACCTAAGGGTTGGTAACCTACAGTATTTAGCGACCTAGTAGTGAGCGACCTAGTGGTTATCAACCTATTAGTTAGCGACTTAAGAGCTAACGGTATAAGAGTTAGCGAGTTAGCGTAGTTAGGTCTTGAGCGACCTAAGTTCAGTAGTGGAGTAGTTAGGTCGTTAGACGACCTAAGATGTTAAGTCGTTTCCTAGCTAAGTTAGTTAGGTCGTGAGCTTCTATGTTGAGTTAGGTCGTAGGCGACCTAAGTTAGTTAGGTTGTGAGCTTCTGTGTGTTAGGTCGCGTAAGAGCTAAGCTGCATCTGGGTTAGGTCGTAGGTCGCGTGGAGGCGCATGTGCAGTTAGGTCGTTAGGTCATAGAAGCGCTTATGCGTTAGGTCGCGAGGATGCGCATGTGTTAGGTCGTAGAAGAGCTTATGCGTTAGGTCGCGTGGATGCGCATGTGTTAGGTCGTAGGCTGGAATTGATAGGTCGTGGGTTTTAGGTCGTGGGGTTTTTAGGTCGTGGACGACCTAAGAGCGAACGACCTAAGGGAAATCAACCTATAAATAGGAGGGTTCTTCTTCATTTTTGGGATCCGGATTTCGAAGCGACGAAGTGCTGCCATTTTGAGAGCTCGAGTTCTACACTTCTTCACTTCTTTTCTCCACTTTGATTTAGTACTTCCTTCCATCCAAGATCGAAGATCCAAGAGCATAGATTGAAGATCTTCATCCATCGAAGAGAGATTTCATCGTTTGTAGCGGATTTGTGATAGATCGAGTTAGATCCTTCGCTGTCCAGATCTGAAGTGTGTTGCTTTTGAGGTGTTTAGGTGATTTGGTGAGTGGTGATTATCTCTCACACGGATCCAAAGGAGTATATCGGATTGATGGCTTGATTTGGTGTTAAAATAGTGATTTCCATGCATTTTCATAAACTTAAGTGTAGATCTATTGTTCATGATGATTTGACATCCATTTTACTATATGTTAACCTATGCAAGTTCATTCATCAAGTTGTAAAGATATTGCTCATGATTCATGCTTGTTAGATTTAGTCTCTTTAATTAGAAGATTGCCATTATTGTTAAAATTGTTTATTTGATCATGTTTGAATGCTTGATTACTTGGATTAATGTTTGACTTGATTGATTGTTGTGAATTAGTTGATTGATGATTTGATTTGGACAAGTTAGTCGAAGATGATTCAAAAGCTAAGGGAAAGGCTCTTTAATTGGAAAAGCTGCTCGTGGCATATGTGGCGGATGATGAAGCTCATATGGATAGTTTTGATGATGTTGATGTTGAGATGAGGCTTTGCTATGATGAGATGAAGCGAGGCATGGTATGAGATAGCCTTGGTTTAATCCAGACGGGATCATTCCAAGCATGTTGATAACTCGGTGAAATGGTTCGAGTTGAGGATAATGGTTTGCTCGAGAGACGCTTGAGCTAGTATGGAAATAGTCGTCGAGGAGGATGACTAGAAGGTTGAGGTTTCATCGTTGTTGAAGGTTCTAGCATGCTCAAAGCAAGAGTACGTTGGGCAGATTCGATAGTCGCTGAAGACTATGATTGTAGTCAAGTACTCTGGGCAGATTCGATAGTCCTAGGCACGGGCTGCGACGACGTGCGGAGTTATGTCTAGAACCGGGGTTTCCATTAGCCCTTGACGGACGGCTGAAAGAATGTGCCGGTCATTCAATTAACGGTGGTACCGAAGCAATGATAACAGTGATAGCCAGAGTCATGGATGTTTGGTTGTAACGTCATTCGGTCTCAAGAGCGATGTTTTCTGGGTGCTTATCTGATCTTGGTTTAGGCCTTGGGGGTTTGTACTTGGAAAACACCGACCTTGACTCGAGTGATAATTGCTTTACTTTAAATGTCTGCTTTGCTATGTTTATTTCTGCTTACTGTGTCTGGGGGCTATCACTGTAGAAAGAGGTGGAGTGGGAGGGTTGGATTCCTATTCCTTTTACCTTTATGCTTGTATGTTGTTAGTTAATTTACCGCTCACTAAGACTGTTGTCTGACTCAAGGCTTTATGTTCAACTCTTATTGCCTTGGGCTGTTCATCCGCTTTGGGATGGGCAGACTAGGTAGCAGGTGATAGGTGCTGTTCTTAGTTTCTGACGATGCTGATGACGAAGACGAGCTGGAGGCTTGCATATTATTTTCTTACTATATGTACTGGATGTTCCGCTGCTTGTATATTCTCTGAGTGAATGTAGTGAGGCTTGATGTATTGACTATTCAGATGTTTGTACCAAACTATTATGAAGTTTAATTGAGATTCTGTTCTGTAAAGCTTCACTATATATATACTTTCTATTGTATTTTATCCATGCGTTGTGAGTTATACGATAGATTCTGTTGTTTTAATTTAACCTTGGCAACCGTCCATGGCTGCCTGGCACAATTTACAGCGCACTATTCCTATGTTCGGTGCGGGGGTCATAGGCGGTCGTCACAAGTCATGGGACTGGTGTGAGCAACAAAAATAGTTTATCTTTAAAACAAATAGCAGAGAAGTTTTAAAGTCAATTCTCAATGCTTTTGGAAAATGAAACTACCATAAGACCTCCCGCCACACACACAATGCAAACGCAGAATTGGAGGAGATTTCTTCTTATGATAGTCAAAGATGCTTACTACGCAAAATCAAATCATTTTTGATATTATTATTAGTGCATAGTGTAGAAACATTTTGAAAGTAGAATATAAATCTTAGCCAGCATAGGTACCATTATATTATGCCTACTATAGCTACCATATTAGATGGCAGGTTCTACAACTAATACCGTACAAAGTTCGTATTGGAAGATGGATTTCCAACAAATGGTCAGGCTAAGAAACTTCCTATGCCACGAAGGAACGCCTCTGGAATGACGTCCCGAGAAATAACCTAACATTACGGTTAGATCTCTGCCAACACAAGGCCGGGTTACCCCTAACTGGGTAACTACTGACATGAATATGTCATCCCCCGATCGTAACCGATCTTCCCGAGGATCCTCGATTCCAACAACTACATAAGAATAATAATAATGCAGCAACAACATAGGTTAAATATCTGGGCTCCATACTGTAACAACCCTGTATTTTTCAAATATTTTTAAATTGATTTTTCCAGATTCAAAAGCGTTATTTATGAAAAAGAATAAATTTTGTTATTTTAAGTATAAACTTTGATTTTGATGTGGATTAGAATTCCAAATATGACTAAATTTAATATTTCCAGAAAATGTGAATTTTGGTCAAATAGTCAAACTTTGACTTTTAAATTTAAATTTTAAATATTTGAAATTATAAATTTTATCTTTTATTATGACAATAGATTTAATAACTTGAATACTGTTTTTCGTTTCATTGGAAACGGAGTTAAAATGTAAAAGTTATGTACATTTCAATTTTTAGTATAATTTGTTTTATTGTGCAATTTTGCCTATTTTAAATTTTATAAATCATATTTTCTTTCTTATATTTTATTTAATATGTGTCAATATTTTAATTTATGTATATTTTCATCTCTAAATATTTCAAAAGTAATAATAGAATTTTTCCAAAATTTACTATGATGATTTCCTATTTTTAAAGGCTGTTTTCCTATTTTCTGCTATTTCTTCATCAAAAATTATATGTAAATTTAATTTTAAATATTTATTTTGTGAATATATTTTTATTTTATGTTATTATTTATGTTTAAAAATATATTACAAGCTCATATGAATTTTTCTAAAATTTATTCTATTCAATTTCAAATTTCTAGACTAGTTTAGTATTTTAGCTGTTTTCTTAATTTAACTTTATATTATTGATAAATATTTATATAAATTATTATATTTTGTTCAAATTTCGAAATTTTACCTGGGATTATTATCTTTTTCCAGAAATATAAAGTTATAAAAAAATAAAATAAAGAAATTTGAAAGACCTTAAACTTTCTATCTTCCTATGGGCTTTTATAGTCCACCTTTTTACTTTTAACCTAACCTTTCACCAATTAACCCTAACTATTCCTCATTCTTTTTTTTGCAGCCGTCTTCCTCCTGTTATTCACGAATTTTCAAAGCTCCAAAACCCTAAAAAAAATCATGGCCTCCATCTTGCAAAAAAATTTGGTAAACTCCCTCTTTTCTTTCTATTTTTTTCTTACTTTTTCTATGCAAATTTGCCTTGCTTTCTCCCTTGTTTAGATCGGCCTCTCCCCCTATTCCACGGTCACCACCTCCTTCCATCTCTTCCCGACCATCACCACCATCTACCCCACCAGATCTGACCATGGCCGAACCCCTTTTGATGGTCAAACCCCTCAAACTACAACCTAGATGCCTAGATCCATGCTTATTTGACCTCTACATGCTCATCCACTTCAACCACCACCATAGCCGCCACCACTCCTCTGACCTAACCACGACACACCCCTCCCCACCTCTGTCCAGTCATGACACACCATAGGTTGAGCCCAATCCCCATGGCCGAGCCCTTGTTTTGACCAAAAACTACATAGTTGCCTTCAAAACCACATCACCTCCTCATGTACAAACTCCACCTTGTCATGCCTTGAACCCGAGCTATGTTAGCCCAAACCTGACCCAAAACTTGACCACATCTGAACCACATCAGACCCCAAAGCCATACCAAACAATAGAGAAGGCAAAGCAAAAGACTGCGTAGTCGTATCTCCTTTTATTTCAATGTTATTGCATTTTAAAGTCGTATTGAATTTTGCTGTTTTGATTATTTGTTTTGGGTTGTACACAAGAGTTGTAGATTGGATTCGCTCTCCACTCAAGTCCGTAGTCTTGTCATCGTGCTTTTGTTTCCATTGTGTCATTGGTTTGATATCTCCAGCACAAACATGTGAGTTATTCTCACCAAACAATATGTACCTATATAACTAGTAAATTGACACCCTGTGAATCTGTAGAAATATATTATCATGTTATACTTGACTATGTTATGATCATATGATGTTTATACACCTGTTATATCATCCATTACTGTTATATAATGTATTCTGTTCATTTATATCTTTTTATCATTGCAAGTTCCCTGTAGACTAGAATCACTATGGGTTGAATGATACATACCCGAACGGACTATAGAATAGGGAAAAATCGTTATGGGCTAAAATGATAGGCCTGAATGGTTTTTATTTAATTTATTTTAACTTGGGATTGCAGGTTTGAAATGATAGAACCCGGATTTTTCTTTTTAAACTGCGGATTGAAACGATACATATCCGTATCACTTGACCTAGGCTAGAAAACTATATACAGGCTCGTGGTTATTTTATAAAGTGTTTTGGATATTTTTAAGTATTTTAAAAATATAAATTTATGAAATTTGATTTAAACAGATTTTGAAATATTTTGAATTAAAGAAATTATGATTTTTCTATGTGTTAAAAATGTAATTAATGAATGGTTTAACTGGATTTTTCAAATATAACTTAAGTTGGAAATTTGGAATTTTGGTTAAAAATGATATTTAAGTTATATAAATGAAATGGATATAAAATTTTATATGGAAATGGTAAATATGATAATTTGATTAAATTTGAATTTAAGGGATTTATTAAAGTATTATTGATTTTTCTATGAATTTAAGTGGTTAAATAAATGAATGTTTAAAAGTGATCTTTTAAAATATAACTTGACTTGGAAAGGTGAAATTTGGTTTTAATTAAGTGAAAATTAGGGTCACATCCCTAAAACCAAACGTAATTCACAAAAACTCCTTCCGTTCGAAACTTTATAAATCCGGTCCCTATTTTTGTTTCGGCTTAATTCTTTTCCATAAATACCCTCGTTTATACCGTGCTCCATTTTTTCTATCTGTGATTATTTAGTTTATATTGAACGATAAAATTATCTTTGCTTAATGATTTATCTGTTTGCAATAAAAGATTTTTACTGAAATACCGTGTAAGTTCGTTTTCTGCACCTATTTGCAATAGTTGCAGAAATGTCTGCAACTATATGCAATAGTTGCAGACATTTCTGCAACTATACTAAATAGTTGCAGAAATGTCTGCAACTATTTGGTATAGTTGCAGAAATGTCTGCAACTATATGCAATAGTTGCAGACATTTCTGCAACTATTTGCAATAGTTTCATCTGCAACTATTTGCATTTCTGCAACTATATCATATAGTTGCAGAAATGTCTGCAACTATATGCAATAGTTGCAGACATTTCTGCAACTATTTGCAATAGTTGCATCTGCAACTATTTGCATTTCTGCAACTATATGCAATAGTTGCAGAAATGTCTGCAACTATATGAAATAGTTGCAGACATTTCAGCAACTATACCATATAGTTGCAGAAATTTCTGCAACTATATGTAATAGTTGTAGACATTTCTGCAACTATATCATATAGTTGCAGAAATATCTGCAATTTTTTGCAATTTTTATATATTTGAAAAAAAATCGAAAATGTTTAATATTTGCTGAATTGTCTGCAAATATTTGAAATAATTGCAGATTTAATACAAATTTAAATTTTTGGTATCAACAATGGATCTCATTTTAAAGATCATAAAATTTGCGATTTTTTGGTGAAAACGTTATGTTGATCCGGTTTTTGTAAATAAAGTTATACACGTTTGAAAAGTTAAAAAAATAAAGGGTATTTCGGTCTTTCTGCGTGCGTGAATTTGAAAACAGGGAGCGGAAACGTAAATGTTGGTTGGGAAGGATGTTTTCTCTATTTTAAAACTTGTTAGGGATGTGAACCAAACTTACCCTTTAATTAAAGGTTTAAGTTAATTAAATAAAATTGGAAATTTAGTTAAATTTGTGAAATGGTAATTTAAATTTGAAGTGTTAAGTTATTTGTTGAAATTTGTGAAGAATTGGAAACTTTTACACTTAAATTTATTAAGTAAATTGTTGAAAATTGGATTTAATTATAAGAAATTTATTGTGAAAAAGATATATGTTAAATGATATGAAAATGAACATTTTAAATGTTAAAATATGATTTTTAAAATGTTTATGTGTTTTAAATTGAAGTTATTTAGTTGTTGGAAATACACTAAAATCTGGAATTAACTTTTAATAGCATTCAGAAATGCTATAGTTTCTAAATTGAACTAAAATTGTGTAAAAAGAGCTATTACAGCATTTCTGAAATGCTGTAGTTGCTGTAATTGAACTTATAGGCTAATATTTAACTCAGGTCTACTATAGCATTCTCTGGAAATGCTATAGTGGTCTGCAGTCTTTGCTGAAATCAAATAAAACCTTTGTTTTGAAATCTGAGTTACCGCAGCACTTCTGAAATGCTGTCTTTTCTGTTTTGAACTATAATTTAACTAAAAACTGAGTTTTAACAGCAGTTTTAAATGTTGTCTTTGCTGAATAAAATGTTTTCAAGTATAACTTATAACAGTTTTTTTCTAAATGCTGCGAAAGGCTGAAATTTTAATAATTATGGTTTTTGACTTAGTAAACGAACTCAGAATGGTTTGAAACTTTGTAAATTGAATACTTGATTTGAAAATATAATAATTACACTTTTAAAAGGTTTAAATGAATTATTTTGATTGGAATATAAACTATTTAAAGGTGATTTGAAATGGTAGTAAATGAACGATATCTTTGAATTTAAAAGGTATTTAAAGTTGAATATTTTGATTTGAACTGATAGGATATTTTATTTTATTAAAATGATTGGAAATGAAGTTTTGTAAGGATATGATATTTTATTATATTAAAATGATTTGAAATGAAGTTTTGAAATGATATGAAAATTTAAATATATGGAAATGGTTTGGAATTGATTTAAGTATCTGGGCTCCATACCATGATACCACCTCTATCCAGAATGAATGACATACACTAAGGGGCGCTACTCCCTAGAACCTTGCCGCATCCTTTCTGTTTTGACCATTTTCGGGGTGTGAGGCTCGACGAAGTCTCGTCCACAAAGCTACGCTTTTCAAAAGCCATGCTTCGGGTCAAACAAATGATCAAAGTAATGATCACAAAGATAAATGATCGAACAAATTATCATATCACAAATGATCAAACAACGATCATTTCACAGCAACACTCAGCATGCCACGTTACCAAATTGGGAGTATATTGCTGATAAATTTCAACGACATAACCTCTAAGCTCGTACGTCTCAGAGAAGGGTGTTAAGCTAAGAGAATAAATTCTCCGCCACCAACAGAAATGTATTTGAAAGAAATCTGCTTTATATCTCAATCTGTAACGTCAGACACACAACCATACAAGTCTGTTCCGGGATCGAACAGAACCGAAGGCACTTCTCACGAAGCCCTTGCAAATCGGGATAATTTTCTAATCACGTCCGGACTTCCCGTCACTAAGGGTGATAAAACCTCTAAATCGAAGATCAGCCGATGTAGAGTAACTCGACGGTAAACCTTCCGTTTTCAAAAATATCCGGTCTTCAACACCGGTCATCAAATGCAATTCATTACGACGTATCACATATTCGGAATGGGTTATACGACCCCATGGTCCTTTCTTGTAACGACCCGTATTTTTACGGATCGAAACATCGTAAAACAGTTATCATTTGGTCGCATTGTTGTGATAAGTCATCCATAGTTTAAGGCTTAGGTCGTAGACGACTTAAGGAAATAGGCGACTTATAGAAACTGGCGACCTAAGGAGTTTGGGATAGGTCGTATAGGAGATAGGTCGTGTGATAAGCTTAGGTCGTGGGGTAGGATAGGTCGAGTGAACGACCTAAGTATTGGAGCGACCTATAGGAAAGGCGGCGACTTAAGAGAGTTAACGACCTAGCAGTTAGGTCGTATAGTGGTTTAGGTCGTGTGTTTGGAGCGACCTATAGGATGTTAGCGACCTAAGAGGGTTAGCGAGTTAGCGACCTAAGAGTTAGACGACTTAAGGAGTTAGGTCGTATCCTGGCTAAGTTAGTTAGGTCGCGTCTCAGTTAAGTCGTAGATCGTAACTCTGTTGAGTTGTTAGGTCGCGAGGAAATGTGTCTGCGTTAGGTCGCTGGGTTTTGGCTGAGTGTTAGGTCGTGAGCGACCTAGGAGTTGTTAAGTCGCGAGCGACTTAGGAGTTAAGCTGTTAAGTCGTTAGGTCGTATAAGCGCACAGGTGTTAGGTCATTGGATCTGTTAGGTCGTGCGCAGTGATAGGTCGTAGGTCGTAGAAGCGCTTGGGTGTTAAGTCGTTAGGTCGCTAAGCGCTTAAGTGTTAGGTCGTAGGCTGGTATTGTTGAGTCGTGGGCTTTTTAGGTCGTCGGGGTTTTAGGTCGTAAGTCGTGGACGACTTAACTCCGAGCGACCTAAGGGGAAATCAGCCTATAAATAGGAGGGTTTTTCTCACTTTTTGGGATCCGGATTTCGAAGCGACGAAGTGCTGCCATTTTGAGAGCTCGACTTCTACACTTCTTCACTTCTTTTCTCCACTCTAATCTAGTGATTCTATCCATCCAAGTTGAAGATCAAATTGAAGATTCAAGAGCTTAGATTGAAGATCTACATCCATTGAAGTGAGATTTCATCGTTTGAAGCGGATTGGTGATAGATCAAGTTAGATCCTTCGCTGTCCAGATCTGAAGTGGGTTTCTTTTGAGGTGTTTAGGTGATTTGGTGAGTGGTGATTATCTCTCACACGGATCCAAAGGAGTATATCGGATCGTTGGCTTGATTTGGTGTTAAAGTAGTGATTTCCATGCATTTTTGTAAACCTAAGTATAGATCCATATAGATCCATTGTTCTTGATGATTTAACATTCATTTTACTACATGTTAACCTATGCAAGTTCATTCATCAAGATTATAGAGATATTGTTCATGTTTTCATGGTTGTTAGACTTTCGACTCTTTATTTACGAAATTGCCATTGTTGTTAATATTGTCTATCTAGATCATATTTGAATGCTTGTTTACTTGGATTAATGTTTGACTTGATTGATTGCTATGAATTAGATGATTGATGATTTGATTTAGACAAGTTGGCCGAAGATGATTCAAAAGCTAAGGGAAAGGCTCTTGAATTGGGAAAGCTGCTCGTGGCATATGTAGCGGATGGTGAAGCTCTTATGCATAGATTTGATGATGATGTTGAGATGAGGCTTTGCGAGGATGTGATGAAGCGAGGCATGATATGAGATAGTCTTGGTCTAATCCAGACGGGATCATTCCAAGCATGTTGATAACTCGGTGATATGGTTCGAGTTTGAGGATAATGGATGCTCGAGGGGCGCTTGAGCTAGTATGGAAATAGTCGTCGAGGAGGATGACTAGAAGGCTGAGATCTTATCGTTGTTGAAGGTTCTAGCATGCTCAAAGCAAGAGTACGTTGGGCAGATTCGATAGTCCCTGAAGGCTAATGATTGATAGTCAAGTACTCTGGGCAGATTCGATAGTCCTAGGCACGGGTCACGATGACGTGCAGAGTTATGTCTAGAACCGGGGTTTCCATTAGCCCTTGACGGACGGCTGAAAGAATGTGCTGGTCATTCAATTAACGGTGATATCGAAGCAATGATAACAGTGATAGCTAGAGTCATGGATGTTTGGTTGTATCGTCATTCGGTCTCAAGAGCAGTGTTTTCTAGGTGCTTATCTGATCTTGGTTTAGGCCTTGGGGGTTTGTGCTTGGAAAACATTGCCCTTGACTCGAGTGATAATTGCTTTACTTTACATTGTATGCTCTGCTATGTTTGCTTCTACTTAGTGTGTGTCTGGGGGCTATCACTGTAGAAAGAGGTTGGAGTGGGAGGGTTGTATTCCTATTCCTTTTCCTTTATGCTCTTTTGGTATGTTGTTAGTTAATTTACCGCTCACTAAGACTGTTTCTAACTCAAGGCTTTATGTTTTTAACTCTTATTGCCTTGGGCTGTTCGGCCATTTTGGGACGGGCAGACTAGGTAGCAGGTGACAGGTGATGTTCTTGATTTCCACGGTGTTGATATCGAAGACGAGCTGGAGGTTGCATATTATCTTCTTATTATATGTACTGGGTGTTCCGCTGTTTGTATTTTCTCTGAGTGTTATGTAGTGAGGCTTGTTGTATTGACTATTCAGATGTTTGTTCTCAACTATTATGAAGTTTTATTGATGAGATTCTATTATGTGAAGCTTCACTATATGTATGTTCTATTGTATTTTGTCCTTGCGCTGTGAGTAATACGATAGATTCTTTTGTTTTAATTTACCCTGACAATCGTCCATGGCTGCCTGGCACACTTTACAACGCACTTTCTCTAGGTTCAGTGCAGGGGTTATGGGCGGTCGTCACATTTGGTATCAAAGCTTTGGTTAATCGATTTTACCCAACGCTCGCTGACGTAACTACGTATGAGAGACGTAATTGTGTTTTGATGGATGATTACTATATATAATATAGTAGCTTAGTAGAGTTTGAGTCCTTTAGGCAGTTGTTTCTCATGATGTGCTGATCATTCCTTTTTATAGATATTAAGGATGAGTCGAAGAGGGAGACCAGCTGCTAGGGAAGGCCGTGCTACTGAAGGGGCTGCTGATTATGCAGCTATGTTCGAAGCTATGATGACTTCGATCATGAGAAGGATACCAGTTCCGGGGGCAGCAGTTGATGTTGGAGTTCAAGTCCAAACTCCAAAACCAGTGGATTTTGCTAAGTTGTGTAAAGACTATACTGCTCTTGGAGGGAAGGTTTTCTTAGGGACAGAATCGACCATTGAAGTCCAGAGGTGGATAGATGCTTGTAGAAGGATTTTTGGTGATTTGGGAATTGAGGATGCAACTAAGAGGAAGTTAGCATCAAGACAGCTTCAAGGGAGAGCTTCTGATTGGTGGAACTCTATTACCATCAATACTCCGGAGGAAGAGATTACTTGGGAGCAATTCCAAGCCAGATTTGAAGCTAAGTTCATTTCTACAGCTCAGAAGTCGGTTCTGTTCAAGAAGTTTGTGGAGCTCAAGCAAAATGGAAGACCAGTTCTTGAGTATGTTTCTGAGTTTGAAGCTTTGTCCAAGTATGCCCGATCATATATTGAATCTGCATATCAGAAGAATAAGAAGTTTGTGACAGGTTTGGACAGTTATCTTGGGAGGCAGTTGGTGGATCATTTGGACGATTCATTTGAGAAGCTTGTGGAGAAAGCTCTCAGGCATGAGAGTCTGTTTCCTAAGGAAGGATCTATTGTTGCTGTGACCAAGGGAGAGCCTAAACCACAGCAGGGTGGAAACAAGAAGAGGAAGCAGCAGCAGAAGTAGGGTAAGGATGGCCAGAAGAAGCCGAAGGGCGAAGTGACTTGCTACAATTGTCAGTAGAAGGGCCATTTCTCTAAGGATTGTAAGAATCTGAAGGTGCCGATGAAGTGTCACAACTGTGACAAGCCGGGGCATATCAGGAAGAATTGTCCAGAACCGAGGAGGGACAAGCAGATTGTGCAAGCTTATGCTTTGGGGGCTGTTCCATCGTCTTCGAAAGCTCCTACCGCAGAAGAGAAAGGAAAGAGTGTGGTTGTTCAAGGTACTCTTTCCATATGTGGTGTTCCAGTTAGAGTGTTGTTTGATACTGGGGCGTCGCATTCGTTTGTTTGTAGTGATCTTGTAGGCCGGTTATGTTTGGAACCGGATATCGTTCATAGGCCATTGGTTGTGACTAATCCAGTTGGGGGTTCGTCTTGTTTGTGTATGTTATGCCGTGGTCTGATTGTGTCGAGTCATGGTTGCTCTTTTGTTTGTGATTGTTTTGTTCTGAACTTTGCGGGGTTCGGAATTATTTTGGGTATGGACTAGCTTAGGAAGTATGCGGCGAAGGTTGATTGCGAAAGGATGGAGGTGACAGTTGAGAATATGGAAGGGCAAAAGATTGTGATACGATGTAAGCATGAAGAAGGTGTCTTCATGAGCTTCATGTATTCGCTAGTTGTTCCACGGGATGAACTGTCATCAGTGCCAATCGCAAATGGATTTGAGGATGTCTTTGACGAGGTCAAAGGGTTACCGCCGCATAGAGAGATCGAGTTTCGTATAGATCTAGTTGAAGGAGCCAGACCTGTTGTGATGCCTCTTAGGCGGATGGCGCCTAGGGAACAGCAGGAGTTGAGGGTGCAGGTTGATGACCTTTTACAGAAAGGATTCATTCGGCGTAGTGTGTTCAAGTGGGGTGCACCAGTTGTGTTTGCAACCAAGGCAGATGGGTCGTTGAGATTGTGTGTGGATTATCGTGAGCTGAATAAAGTGACTAAGAAGAACAAGTATCCGTTGCCGAGAATAGATGACTTGTTTGATCAGCTTCACGAAGCTAAGGTGTTTTCTCAGATGGATTTGGCAACGGGATATCACCAGTTGAGAGTAGCTAAGGATAGTGTGCCGAAGACTGCTTTTCGAACACCTTCTGGTTTCTTTGAGTGGCTGGTAATGCCGTTTGGGTTGACTAACGCGCCAGCATATTTTGTGGATCTTATGAATAGAGTGTTCAGAGATCAGTTGAACAAGTTTGTACTTGTGTTCGTGGATGATATTCTGATTTATTCCAGAACTGAAGAAGAGCACAAGACGCACTTGCGTATTGTTTTGGAAATCTTGCGGAAACTTCAGCTGAAGGCTAAGTTTTCGAAGTGTCACTTCTGGAAGAGTGAAGTGAGGTTCTTTGGACATGTTATCTCTGGAAATGGAATAGTGGTTGATCCCGCTAAGGTGGCAGCAATCCAGGATGGGTTAGACCTATGAATGCATCTGATGTGAGAAGTTTTCTTGGATTGGCAGGATATTATCGACGGTTTATCAAAGACTTTTCCAAGGTGGCTGCACCGTTAACAGGATTGACGAAAAAGAACCAAGTGTTCAGATGGGATGCTAAGTGTGAGCAAGCTTTCAGAATCCTGAAAGAAAGATTGACGAGTGCTCCTGTTTTGACTATTCCTAGTGGGAATGATGAGATGGTGGTTTACACCGACACATGTGGTACTGGACTTGGAGCAGTGTTGATGCAGAGGGATAAAGTTGTTGCGTATGCTAGTTGACAACTGAAGCCGCATGAAAGGAATTACCCGACTCATGATTTGGAGTTAGCGGCGATTGTTTTTGCTCTGAAGATGTGGAGACATTATCTACTGGGAGTTCGATTCGAGTTGTTTACAGATCATAAGTCGTTGAAGTATCTTTTCTCCCAAAAGGATTTGAATCTTCGGCAGCAACGGTGGCTAGAGTTTTTGGCATCATATGATTTTGGTATAGCTTATACTCCGGGAAAGGGTAACGCAGTGGCAGATGCGTTAAGTCGAAGACATGCAGGATTGGGAGCCATGTTTTCAGAATGGAAGAATCTCGAGTATTTAGCTGGATTTGACTTCAGGCCTAGATGTGAATTGGAACCTGAGATGTTGGCAAACTTATCGATAAGACCTACTCTTGTGGAAAGGATTGGCGAGAGCCAAAAGCGAGACGATAAGCTTGTCAAGATTATCCGTGATTTGGAATCTGGATTGGACCCAGAAAAGGATAAAGGATTCGAGGTCGATCGAGAGGGTTGGCTTCGGAAGCAAGGACGACTAGTTGTTCCCGATATCGATGAATTGAGGAATGAAGTTCTGAGGGAAAGTCATCACTCGAAGTTGACAATTCATCCAGGTGGAAATAAGATGTATCAGGATATGAAGAGAACCTACTACTAGGAAGGCATGAAGAAGGATGTTGGAAATTTTATTTCCAAGTCCATGAACTGCCAGTTGGTAAAAGCCGAACAGAAGAAGCCAAGTGGATTGCTTCAACCATTAGGAGTTCCTACATGGAAGTGGGAGCAAATATCGATGGATTTTATTGATGGTCTACCTAGAACAAGAGCGGGAAATGAAGGGATTTGGGTCATCGTAGATCGTCTGACTAAGAGTGCAAGATTCATTCCTGTTCGATCGACTAGGACTGCATCAAAGTTGGCTGAGTTGTATGTTAAGTGGATAGTTCGATTCCATGGTATTCTGAAGAGTATAGTGAGCGATCAAGATCCATTGTTCACTAGTGGATTTTGGAAGAGCTTCTAGGAAGTTTTGGGAACCGAGTTGTGTTTGAGTACAGCTTATCACCCTTAAACAGATGGTCAGACTGAGAGAGTCAATCGAGTTTTGGAAGATCTTCTTAGAGCTTGTGTTTTAGATTTCTGAGGATCGTGGGAAGATCACCTTCATTTGGTGGAATTTTCGTACAACAACAGTTACCAGTGAAGCATTGGTATGGCACCGTATGAGGCATTGTATGGAAGACCGTGTAACTCTCCGACATGTTGGTTAGAGACAGGAGAAAAGCTGATGCTTGGGCCAGAGATGATTCGAAAGACTTCGGATTTCATTGAGATCATTCGGCAACGAATGAAGGCAGCCCAAGACCGTCAGAAAAGTTATGCAGATAAGCGTTGAAAGGATTTGGAATTCGACGTAGGTGATATGGTTTTTGTGAAGATTTCTCCACTGAAGAATGTTATTCGATTCGGGAAGAAAGGAAAATTGACTCCGAGATTTGTTGGACCATTCCCGATCATAGAGCGAATTGGAAAGCTCGCCTACAGATTGGAGTTACCAAAGAAGATGTCGGGTGTGCACAATGTTTTTCATGTATCGTATCTACGGAAGTTTGTGCACGACTCGAATACAGTGGTTTCTGCTGATAACTGTGAAGATTTCGAAGTTGATCCAGTCGATAGAAGACCTCGTAAGCCGCTTCGTGTTGTGGGAACTGACACGAAAAAGCTTAGGAGGAAGGTAGTTAAGTTGCTCAAGATACAATGGAGTGATGATGATAACGACTGTACGTGGGAGGTGGAAGAGAGGATGAAAGCAGCTCATCCTGAACTCTTCAAGGTATGGCCCTAAGGTGTCGTGTCATCTCACGATATTGTAACTTGTTCTAGTTTTAGAATTCTGCATGCTAAGCTAGAATTGGATGCATGGTTTGTTGATTGCTATGGATGGTAGGCGTGCAGAATAGTCTTTGATTGCTCTGTTTGTTTGGAATTTCGGGGGCGAAATTCCTAAGGGGGAGAGAATGTAACGACCCGTATTTTTACCGATCGAAACATCGTAAAACAGTTATCATTTGGTCGCATTGTTGTGATAAGTCATCCATAGTTTAAGGCTTAGGTCGTAGACAACTTAAGGAAATAGGCGACTTATAGAAACTGGCGACCTAAGGAGTTTGGGATAGGTCGTATAGGAGATAGGTCGTGTGATAAGCTTAGGTCGTGGGGTAGGATAGGTCGAGTGAACGACCTAAGTATTGGAGCGACCTATAGGAAAGGCGGCGACTTAAGAGAGTTAACGACCTAGCAGTTAGGTCGTATAGTGGTTTAGGTCGTGTGTTTGGAGCGACCTATAGGATGTTAGCGACCTAAGAGGGTTAGCGAGTTAGCGACCTAAGAGTTAGACGACTTAAGGAGTTAGGTCGTATCCTGGCTAAGTTAGTTAGGTCGCGTCTCAGTTAAGTCGTAGATCGTAACTCTGTTGAGTTGTTAGGTCGCGAGGAAATGTGTCTGCGTTAGGTCGCTGGGTTTTGGCTGAGTGTTAGGTCGTGAGCGACCTAGGAGTTGTTAAGTCGCGAGCGACTTAGGAGTTAAGCTGTTAAGTCGTTAGGTCGTATAAACGCACAGGTGTTAGGTCATTGGATCTGTTAGGTCGTGCGCAGTGATAGGTCGTAGGTCGTAGAAGCGCTTGGGTGTTAAGTCGTTAGGTCGCTAAGCGCTTAAGTGTTAGGTCGTAGGCTGGTATTGTTGAGTCGTGGGCTTTTTAGGTCGTCGGGGTTTTAGGTCGTAAGTCGTGGACGACTTAACTCCGAGCGACCTAAGGGGAAATCAGCCTATAAATAGGAGGGTTTTTCTCACTTTTTGGGATCCGGATTTCGAAGCGACGAAGTGCTGCCATTTTGAGAGCTCGACTTCTACACTTCTTCACTTCTTTTCTCCACTCTAATCTAGTGATTCCATCCATCCAAGTTGAAGATCAAATTGAAGATTCAAGAGCTTAGATTGAAGATCTACATCCATTGAAGTGAGATTTCATCGTTTGAAGCGGATTGGTGATAGATCAAGTTAGATCCTTCGCTGTCCAGATCTGAAGTGGGTTTCTTTTGAGGTGTTTAGGTGATTTGGTGAGTGGTGATTATCTCTCACACGGATCCAAAGGAGTATATCGGATCGTTGGCTTGATTTGGTGTTAAAGTAGTGATTTCCATGCATTTTTGTAAACCTAAGTATAGATCCATATAGATCCATTGTTCTTGATGATTTAACATTCATTTTACTACATGTTAACCTATGCAAGTTCATTCATCAAGATTATAGAGATATTGTTCATGTTTTCATGGTTGTTAGACTTTCGACTCTTTATTTACGAAATTGCCATTGTTGTTAATATTGTCTATCTAGATCATATTTGAATGCTTGTTTACTTGGATTAATGTTTGACTTGATTGATTGCTATGAATTAGATGATTGATGATTTGATTTAGACAAGTTGGCCGAAGATGATTCAAAAGCTAAGGGAAAGGCTCTTGAATTGGGAAAGCTGCTCGTGGCATATGTAGCGGATGGTGAAGCTCTTATGCATAGATTTGATGATGATGTTGAGATGAGGCTTTGCGAGGATGTGATGAAGCGAGGCATGATATGAGATAGTCTTGGTCTAATCCAGACGGGATCATTCCAAGCATGTTGATAACTCGGTGATATGGTTCGAGTTTGAGGATAATGGATGCTCGAGGGGCGCTTGAGCTAGTATGGAAATAGTCGTCGAGGAGGATGACTAGAAGGCTGAGATCTTATCGTTGTTGAAGGTTCTAGCATGCTCAAAGCAAGAGTACGTTGGGCAGATTCGATAGTCCCTGAAGGCTAATGATTGATAGTCAAGTACTCTGGGCAGATTCGATAGTCCTAGGCACGGGTCACGATGACGTGCAGAGTTATGTCTAGAACTGGGGTTTCCATTAGCCCTTGACGGACGGCTGAAAGAATGTGCCGGTCATTCAATTAACGGTGATATCGAAGCAATGATAACAGTGATAGCCAGAGTCATGGATGTTTGGTTGTATCGTCATTCGGTCTCAAGAGCAGTGTTTTCTAGGTGCTTATCTGATCTTGGTTTAGGCCTTGGGGGTTTGTGCTTGGAAAACATTGCCCTTGACTCGAGTGATAATTGCTTTACTTTACATTGTATGCTCTGCTATGTTTGCTTCTACTTAGTGTGTGTCTGGGGGTTATCACTGTAGAAAGAGGTTGGAGTGGGAGGGTTGTATTCCTATTCCTTTTCCTTTATGCTCTTTTGGTATGTTGTTAAATAATTTACCGCTCACTAAGACTGTGTCTGACTCAAGGCTTTATGTTTTTAACTCTTATTGCCTTAGGCTGTTCGTCCATTTTGGGACGGGCAGACTAGGTAGCAGGTGACAGGTGTTGTTCTTGCTTTCCACGGTGTTGATATCGAAGATGAGCTGGAGGGTTGCATATTATCTTCTTATTATATGTACTGGGTGTTCCGCTGTTTGTATTTTCTCTGAGTGTTATGTAGTGAGGCTTGTTGTATTGACTATTCAGATGTTTGTTCTCAACTATTATGAAGTTTTATTGATGAGATTCTATTCTGTGAAGCTTCACTATATGTATGTTCTATTGTATTTTGTCCTTGCGCAGTGAGTAATACGATAGATTCTGTTGTTTTAATTTACCCTGGCAATCGTCCATGGCTGCCTGGCACACTTTACAGCGCACTTTCTCTAGGTTCAGTGCAGGGGTTATGGGCGGTCGTCACATTTCCCGGCTAACCCGAATAGTGAGCGCTTATTCAAAAATAAGTGTGGCATTCAAATTCATCCAATTCACAACAAATACCCATTCAAGGTAATTACTGATAGTCGGTTATTTAACTATCAATAAAGATGCGCAACATCATCAGATTCCAAATAATTTTCCCAAATTATTTATTTTCCACAATATCTTTACTAGACATAAAATTTCCACACTTCAAAAATAAATCGATATTTATTTTTCTAAAACAATTTCCCTTTTCGGCTATAAATTCCATAGTGGATTTATATTTCAAAATATCTACTGATATACGATTTTCAATTGATTTCAATATTCACTTTCGATTTATCTTTAGAAAGATAAATTCTCAAAAAAAAACGTTTCATTTTGGAAAAGAAATTCCATACTTATTTAATAATAAGTAATTCACAAATCTATTTATTTTCAACATTTGAAAATATCCAATATACTTAAATAAATGTTAAGTTTATATTTCATTCTTTAAGGAAATCTATTTGAGTCAAAACGAATGTTACGTAAAACATCGTTACGACGACTCAAAATCACTAGTATAGGGATTCGGATTTTAGGATAGATATATAAATCCCAATACTAGATAAAAACATTTCCTTTCGGAAATCATTTACTATAACAACAGTGTTATAGTCCACCATTTCCTTATATTCCTCGAAAACATTTATTTCAACAATAAATGTTGAAATCTATGATTTCGATATTTAACACATTTTAAAACATCGTTAAAACAATTAACTTCATTTTTAATGTCACTTTCCCAAAACAATATCCTTTTTACTTAACAATATATTCACTGTCCAAAATCGTGAATATACTTCACTAACCAAATTTCACTATTTTCTACACATTTTATTTCAAGAATTATCCACTATCCAAAATCGTGGATAAAATTCCCTTAATTACCTTCTATATTAAATTCATCAAATTTGATTGATTTTCGGATTTATAAAACAACGTTTATAAATTCCATTTCTATTTTCTATAACAACTTCGATTTATAAATCTCCTTTTATTAACTTATATTATTCACTTATCAAAATAAGTGATTTCGGATTTATAAAACAACGTTTATAAATCACATTTATACTTCATAACAATTTCAACTTATAAAAATCATTTCACTAGCAAATTCTATTCATATCCCATCTAAGTGCAAAAATCTAATTTATAAGTAAATTACTTACAAATCTTTTATTTTACAACATCTATTCATTTTATACTTCACAATTTATAAATCTATAAATCTCGTTCACTTATGATTTTTATTTCATCTCATTCTAACACTTACAAAAGTCATTTTAAAATTTCAATGTTTTAAATTTATAAATATCAACTTTTGTAAATCTTTTATATAAACCGTTTACAAAAATTCAAAAATCTCAATTTAAACCAGTTTATAGATAAATCAACTTTTATTTCAAAAATCACACTTGGTTATATTTCACAAAAATCTTAACTTTTATAACTTTAAAATTTTAACGTTTGTTTATCAATTCAAAAATTAAGTAAACATATACTTTCAAAAATCACTTTAAAAATCTCTTTTAAAATCATCATCGTTATTTTTAACCTCAAAAAAATGAATCCGATGATGCAACGCACCAATTAGTCAATCACGACAACAAACATCATATATCATCATATGATAACAGAATATACATCAATATCTGTAAATAAATAAATACTGGTAAGGAATCCAGTTGGATCCCTCCAACCTGTTTCCCTGCATCCACAGACGTTAGCACAATACCCATTCCACTTCGAGGTGGAATATCGCGGTATATGGGATTTATAAAAATCATCCGCTTACTAACGGCGCAATAGGGTCTCATCCGCTATACAATGTGGGAAATCAATCAATCCAATATATACATATGCCAATATGTATATATTGCTATATATAGATATATCCTATTATATCTAATATCACATCCAAATAGCAATCAATCAGCCAATAACTGCGAAACAAAATTTTATTTGAGTGAGAAAAATCTCACCTTAGCTTTTTATTTTGTAATCCATTTTCCATTTCCGACTTGATTTCACAGTTTGGACCTTGTATAAAACAATTTATACAATTTATTAATATTTGAATAAATTGACAATAAATTATCATCTGTTAATTTATTTAAACCAATTATTTAATTTTATCGAATGATTTATTTTAAACAAATTTTCTATTAACTATTTAAATTGACCGAACAATTCATTACTATTTCTTCTTATCTTTATTTTTATTTGAAACACATTTCCATACGAAAATAGTTTATATGGATTCCAAATATCTATAAAAATATGTATTTTCCCATTTAAAAATTTCTATCTTTCAAAGTTTATCTATATATATACTACTTTGAATTTATAACAAAAATTAATTTTACTGAAAATTGTTTTCTTTTTAAAACCTTGCTACATATTAACCCATTCAAAACTAAACAATTTAATACCTTTACTGCAATTATCATCATTTTATTTCCTACTTCTATCTCTAATTCTTATATATTATTTCTGCTATCTTCAAAAATGTTTATATACTTATTGTATTTGTAATTTCTGTTTTATCCACTCTGTATATACATATGTACGTTTAATTTAAATTTAATTGAGAAAAAGATTAAAACAAAGGCCAAATACCTCACTACTAGCTCGAAAACCACCACCAGACCACCGAGCTTCATGCGCCATCGTCCTTCCTCGCGTATGCGACCATGCCAGACCCAAACTCGATGGTGAGCACCTTAAAAACTATGACCAATCCCGACTATCGAACCCTTCCCAAATCGAGACTCTCGCCTCCTTCCACGCACTCGAACTTCGAGTTCGACTTCGCGACATGTTGGCGAACGTCCCCTCCATCATCTTCGAACCCATACCCTAGGCTCGCATGCGAACAACATTCCCTCTCGATTAATGAATTCGAGAATGAGGAGGGAGACTCGCGAGATTCTGGAATCACTCGGCTATGGATAGAAATCGATTTCGATTTCGAGTGTAAACAACGGCAGCCATTTTTTTTCTTTTTTTTTATATACAAGAAGAGGGATTTCGCTTTGCTTTTGAGTGAAGGGGAAAGAACGGAACTGATTTCGAATTTGAAATGATACGTTGCCATTTTTTTTCTTTACTTTTGAATGAATATTTGAACGAGATGAAAGGATATGCGGCCATACTTTGAAACGAAGGGGTAAGCTTTACACGATCTTGTATCGTGATATTCGGCATAAATACAGGGAAGACAACGTGCTGAGGTTGACAATTATAAATTTAAATTTAAATCGAATCCGTTTTAAAACTTCAATGCGTTTTCTACCCGTACGGTCACAAAACAACTCCGAAAAATACGAAATTTGAAACCCGGTAATAATTCAATACTACAGACCCAATGGAACTCGTTTCGTCGAATTCCGAGACTGCGCCTCGGACGGCTATTTTTAAATATCGACTCGAACAATATAATTTCAAACTGAACAATTCACTCCCAAATTTGATTCTGAAGCTTCTATTATCTTCAGTATTATCAATACGAATTTTAAAAGCTTTCGAAATATTTTTCTTCAACTTAAAATTGAAGGTTCAAATTTTTATTCAACATTCAATAGATTAAATTTTATAATTTAATCGCCAATTTATTCTGATAATTTGAAATTCAAGTCAAACCATCGTTCAAATATTTAAAATAAATTAAATATTTTCTTTTTAAATTGTTCAAAATTCTGGGTCGTTACAGAATATCTATTTATGAAATGGGTATTTTAAATAAAGTGTTAGGGTATGTGTTAAATTTAGAGCTAAGTAAAATAGTGAGCTTTTGACTTAATAAACGAAGTATAGTTTAATTTGGATATTCCATTCATAAAAGTTTGTTTTAATAAGTCATAAGTTAAATGATATCCAAATGAATATTCTAGAATAAAACTGATTTGAAATATTAATATATCTACTGTAGCATTTTATAAGTGCTGCTGTTTTGAAAATACAATGTTTTGGAAATTTTTAAAATTGAATGAACTTAGAAATGTTACAACTTTAAAATGAATATTGTTTGATCTTGGATTAAAATGGTTTAAATGAAGATTATTTCTAGAAAGGTGTTATGATTTTCTAAGTGTTATGTTTTTTTTAAGAATAACATTTCCAAAGTGTTATGATTTTTAGTAGTATGATTTCCAAATGATAACATCTCTAAATTGTTATGATTTCAAAACATTATGGTTACAAATCTATTATCTTATTTTGTTTTTCAAACTATCTTTTGGTTGTCCTTATTTCTCTTATCTTGTTACAGAATGGAAAGGCTATTGCTTATACTAGTCTATTTAGAAATCTTTATGTAATCTTTGATAATCTTTGTTACTCATCTGGATCTGAACACTGTTTTTCCATTCATAGACCGTCGGTCAAGTGAAAAGGGAGATTCAGACTCTAGAGGATCTTTTTCGTGCTTATATTCTTGATTTGATCACCTCCATCTTGTTAAACTTACCTATAACAATAGTTATCAGGTGTAATTCCAATCTTCTTATCATCTTATTTTAATCTTATTTCACTCTATCTTTCTATGCTTCCCGTACCTCATTCCTTTTCGAGGACGAAAAGTTTTGAGTGGGGGAGAGTGTAACAACCCTGTATTTTTCAAATATTTTTAAATTGATTTTTCCAGATTCAAAAGCTTTATTTATGAAAAAGAATAAATTTTGTTATTTTAAGTATAAACTTTGATTTTGATGTGGATTAGAATTCCAAATATGACTAAATTTAATATTTCCAGAAAATGTGAATTTTGGTCAAATAGTCAAACTTTGACTTTTAAATTTAAATTTTAAATATTTGAAATTATAAATTTTATCTTTTATTATGACAATAGATTTAATAACTTGAATATTGTTTTTCGTTTCGTTGGAAACGGAGTTAAAATGTAAAAGTTATGTACATTTCAATTTTTAGTATAATTTGTTTTATTGTGCAATTTTGCCTATTTTAAAATTTATAAATCATATTTTCTTTCTTATATTTTATTTAATATGTGTCAATATGTTAATTTATGTATATTTTCATCTCTAAATATTTCAAAAGTAATAATAGAATTTTTTCCAAAATTTACTATGATGATTTCCTATTTTTAAAGGTTGTTTTCCTATTTTCTGCTATTTCTTCATCAAAAATTATATGTAAATTTAATTTTAAATATTTATTTTGTGAATATATTTTTATTTTATGTTATTATTTATGTTTAAAAATATATTACAAGCTCATATGAATTTTTCTAAAATTTATTCTATTCAATTTCAAATTTCTAGACTAGTTTACTATTTTAGCTGTTTTCTTAATTTAACTTTATATTATTGATAAATATTTATATAAATTATTATATTTTGTTCAAATTTCGAAATTTTACCTGGGATTATTATCTTTTTCCAGAAATATAAAGTTATAAAAAAATAAAATAAACAAATTTGAAAGGCCTTAAACTTTCTATCTTCCTATGGGCTTTTATAGTCCACCTTTTTACTTTTAACCTAACCTTTCACCAATTAACCCTAACTATTCCTCATTCTTTTTTTTCAGCCGTTTTCCTCCTGTTATTCACGAATTTTCAAAGCTCCAAAACCCTAAAAAAAATCATGGCCTCCATCTTGCAAAAAATTTTGGTAAACTCCCTCTTTTCTTTCTATTTTTTTCTTACTTTTTCTATGCAAATTTGCCTTGCTTTCTCCCTTGTTTAGATCGGCCTCTCCCCTTATCCCATGGTCACCACCTCCTTCCATCTCTTCCCGACCATCACCACCATCTACCCCACCAGATCTGACCATGGGCGAACCCCTTTTGATGGTCAAACCCCTCAAACTACAACCTAGATGCCTAGATCCATGCTTATTTGACCTCTACATGCTCATCCACTTCAACCACCACCATAGCCACCACCACTCCTCTGACCTGACCACGACACACCCCTCCCCACCTCTGTCCAGTCATGACACACCATAGGCCAAGCCCAATCCCCATGGCCGATCCCTTGTTTTGACCAAAAACTACCTAGTTGCCTTCAAAACCACATCACCTCCTCATGTACAAACTCCACCTTGTCATGCCTTGAACCCGAGCTATGTTAGCCCAAACCTGACCCAAAACTTGACCTCATCTGAACCACATCAGACCCCAAAGCCATACCAAACAATAGAGAAGGCAAAGCAAAAGACTGCGTAGTCGTATCTCCTTTTATTTCAATGTTATTGCATTTTAAAGTCGTATTGAATTTTGCTGTTTTGATTGTTTGTTTTGGGTTGTACACAAGAGTTGTAGATTGGATTCGCTCTCCACTCAAGTCCGTAGTCTTGTCATCGTGCTTTTGTTTCCATTGTGTCATTGGTTTGATATCTCCAGCACAAACATGTGAGTTATTCTCACCAGACAATATGTACCTATATAACTAGTAAATTGACACCCTGTGAATCTGTAGAAATATATTATCATGTTATACTTGACTATGTTATGATCATATGATGTTTATACACCTATTATATCATCTGTTACTGTTATGTAATGTATTCTGTTCATTTATATTTGTTCATCACTACAAGTTCCCTGTAGACTAGAATCACTATGGGTTGAAATGATACATACCCGAACGGACTATAGAATAGGGAAAAATCGTTATGGGCTGAAATGATAGGCCTGAATGGTTTTTATTTAATTTATTTTAACTTGGGATTGCGGGTTTGAAATGATAGAACCCGGATTTTTCTTTTTAAATTGCGGATTGAAATGATACATATCTGTATCACTTGACCTAGGCTAGAAAACTATATACAGGCCCGTGGTTACTTTATAAAGTGTTTTGGATATTTTTAAGTATTTTAAAAATATAAATTTATGAAATTTGATTTAAACAGATTTTGAAATATTTTTAATTAAAGAAATTATGATTTTTCTATGTGTTAAAAATGTAATTAATGAATGGTTTAACTGGATTTTTGAAATATAACTTAAGTTGGAAATTTGGAATTTTGGTTAAAAATGATATTTAAGTTATATAAATAAAATGGATATAAAATTTTATTTGGAAATGGTAAATATGATAATTTGATTAAATTTGAATTTAAGGGATCTATTAAAGTATTATTGATTTTTCTATGAATTTAAGTGGTTAAATAAATGAATGTTTAAAACTGATCTTTTAAAATATAACTTGACTAGGAAAGGTGAAATTTGGTTTTAATTAAAGGTTTAAGTTAATTAAATAAAATTGGAAATTTAGTTAAATTTGTGAAATGGTAATTTAAATTTGAAGTGTTAAGTTATTTGTTGAAATGTGAAGAATTGGAAACTTTTACACTTAAATTTATTAAGTAAATTGTTGAAAATTGGATTTAATTATAAGAAATTTATTGTGAAAAAGATATATGTTAAATGATATGAAAATGAACATTTTAAATGTTAAAATATGATTTTTAAAATGTTTATGTGTTTTGAATTGAAGTTATTTAGTTGCTGGAAATACACTAAAATCTGGAATTAACTTTTAATAGCATTCAGAAATGCTATAGTTTCTAAATTGAACTAAAATTTTGTAAAAAGAGCTATTACAGCATTTCTGAAATGCTGTAGTTGCTGTAATTGAACTTATAGGCTAATATTGAACTCAGGTCTATTATAGCATTCTCTGGAAATGCTATAGTGGTCTGCAGTCTTTGCTGAAATCAAATAAAACCTTTGTTTTGAAATCTGAGTTACCGCAGCACTTTTGAAATGTTGTCTTTTCTGTTTTGAACTATAATTTAACTAAAAACTGAGTTTTAACAGCAGTTTTAAATGCTGTCTTTGCTGAATAAAATGTTTTCAAGTATAACTTATATCAGTTTTTTTCTAAATGCTGCGAAAGACTGAAATTTTAGTAATTATGGTTTTTGACTTAGTAAACGAACTCAGAATGGTTTGAAACTTTGGAAATTGAATACTTGATTTGAAAATATAATAATTACACTTTTAAAAGGTTTAAATGAATTATTTTGATTGGAATATAAACTATTTAAAGGTGATTTGAAATGATAGTAAATGAACGATATCTTTGAATTTAAAAGGTATTTAAGGTTGAATATTTGGATTTGAACTCATAGGATATTTTATTATATTAAAATGATTTGAAATGAAGTTTTGTAAGGATATGATATTTTATTATATTAAAATGATTTGAAATGAATTTTTGTAAGGATATGATATTTTATTATATTAAAATGATTTGAAATGAATTTTTGTAAGGATATGATATTTTATTATATTAAAATGATTTGAAATGAGGATTTGGAAAGATTGATATTTGATATATTAAAATGATTTGAAATGAAGTTTTGTAAGGATATGATATTTTATTATATTAAAATGATTTGAAATGAAGATTTGGAAAGATTGATATTTGATATATTAAAATGATTTGAAATGAAGTTTTGGAAAGATATGATATTTTGATATATTGAAATGATTTGAAATGAAGTTTTGAACTGATATGATATTTTAAATATATGGAAATGGTTTGGAATTGATTTAATCTTTATTTTGATAAATATATGGTTTTGAAATGATATTTTATTTTGAAGTAAAGTATTGTTTTAAAAGTTATAACCACGGGTTATAATAACGTTTGTTTGTTAAAGAGACCGGGATCAGATACGGACATACTCTCTGTCGATACCGAAAACCACTTTGACAACTGTGTACGCGTTGGAGTTTCCAAAATGAAGTAGGATGGTGGCGACGATCCTAAGGTATATACGTGGACCCAACTCCCGTGAGTTGGCATAAGGTGGCTAAAACAGGAGCGATTGACGGACCAAGGAGGTAGCACCTCTGATCGGGCACACTTCTTCGATACCATTCTATTACTTATGATTGATTTGGTGGCCACCCTTGATTGGCAGTGTTGTTCGAGGTGGGCGGTAGTGGCTGCTATGCGTCACCACTAGTCCGGATGCGTAATTGGTATATCTACCCTGGCATTGCCTAGTTGTGCCGTGTCACCTACCATATCGAGCTTTACTATGATTTTGATTTAAAGATCCGACCGCGTTAAGGTTCTCCGTCCCTTTAACGCTATTTTCTATATGATTATACTTTACTAATTAGACAGTACTGCATATAGCGTATATTACTACATAGTAAATAGTTTAATGGATCCTTAAAGAATGGGCGATCCCAAGCATTCTCTAAGTTAATTGTACCTTTATTACAGTTCACTTGAGTTGGTTTACATTATATAAGTATATATTGTCTTGACTCGAGTGTTTTGTGTTTTGCTTTACGCTCGGGTCAGCCTGAGTATTCACAGATTTGGATTTCCGCTCTCTTGGAGATTTGAATCGTTGGAGATTATCTGCTTATCTAGTTTTATCATCTCAGTTCTGTTGTTCTATTCAGCTTGTACTTGGTTATCATATTGAGACTTATGTTGTATTTTATTTCTTCTGTTGTATCTTATTTAACTCTGATATATTTACATAGTAGCTTCATGAATTACTATTTCTTTTACTTCCGCTGCATTATTTCACTTTGTGTCTGTGATCTGTGATTTTATTTAATGTATATTCTGAGATTTGCCAAATTTTTATTTACAACGTGGTATTTTGAGCAATTCAATTCCGGCATGAGTGTCTACCTATACACTTATAATGGATGCGAATGGTTGAAAACTCTGGGTCGTTACACATACCATGATACCACCTCTATCCAGAAGGAATGACATACACTAAAGGGGCGCTACCCCCTAATAACCTTGCCGCATCTTTCCTATTTTGACCATTCCGGGGTGTGAGGTCCGACGAAGTCTCGTCCACAAAGCTACACTTTGGTATAAAGCCATGCTTTGGGTCAACAGATGATCAAAGTAATGATCACAAAGATAAATGATCAAACAAATGATCATATCACAAATGATCAAACGATGATCATCACACAGCAACACTCAGCATGTCACATTACCAAATTGGGAATATATCACTGATAAATTTCAACTACATAACCTCTGAGCTCGTACGTCTCAGAGAAGGGTGTTAAGTTAAGAGAATAAATTCTCCGCCACCAACAGAAATGTATTTGAAAGAAATCGGCTTTATATCTCAAAGTGTAATGTCAGACATGTAACCATACAAGTTTGTTCCGGGTTCGAACAGAACCGAAGGTACTTCTTACGAAGCCCTTGCAATCCGGGTATTCACAATCCCGATCGGACTTCCCATCACTTAGGAAATCTCTATACCGGCGCAACTCAGTGCAGAGACAATCGACGAGTTATCCTTTCATTCTCGTGAATATCCGGTCTTCACCACCGGTCTTCAAATGCTATCCATATATGATGTATCACTATTCGGGGTGGGTTATATGACACAATTGTCTTTTCCCGGCTAACTCGAATAGTGAGCGTAATATTTAAAAAGATATGGATATGTGATTTCAATTAAGTCACAACTTAATAATTCAACTTCCTTTTAAAGGGTTTCAATCGATTACCATTTCAAATCTTTTAAATAAAAAGATTTAATTCACAAAGTTCACTCAGTTTCACAAAAGATCTCTTCACAGATTTTCCAAAACAATTTCCATTTCAATTTGATTAACTCGTTAAATCTTTAAATCAAAGATTTAACTTATAGTTTTCAAAACAATTTCATTTCGGATGGTTTAAACAAAACGTCATTTTAAATCTGTTAAAAATAAACAGATTTAATTCATAGCTTTCAAAAAGAATTCATTCATAACTTGGAAAACCATTTTTCAATTCAATCTTGAAATTCCTTCAATTAAACTGGAATTTCATTTCTTATATGAAAGCTTTTATCATTTGAAAACAACCAGTTTCATTTCAGAAAATCTGATTCATTCATACGAGTTGAAATCCTTGGGTTAAATTCAAATTCCCAAAATTTTACTTTTAAAATGGTTTAAATTCATATAACTCGTACATCATCTTAAATCCCTAGTTTCGAATCATAGAATTCAATTTCAAACTTGAATTCAATCAAATCATTTAAATTTCAAAACTTAATCAAGTTATTCGAAAATAAGTTTTATCTTTGAAATTCCATTTCAAAAGCTTTTCACTTTAAACCCAAATTTCCAATTTCAAAATCAATTGAAATTAAAATTTCAATTTCAAAAACATCAAATTTAAATTATCTGTGACTTAACCGATTTCCACGTGAAATCCATATTTGTGTGTGTAAAAGTGTAGTCCAGGGGTTTTACACAGTAGTGCAACATCATACAATCATCACAGATCAGAATATAGAAATATAGTTGATAAACGATATAGACTATAACGCTTATCGCTCATTCACAGATCACAGATATATATCACAGATAAGTAAATTACAGATCACAACATAAATCAGGGTATATCACAGAGCATCATATATCAGGGATATCAAACAATTCAATCATTTAGTCAAATCCAATCATCCATAAGTAAGGTAAGTTAATTGTCTGATAAATTCAAATCAGATTTATTACTTATGAATTACTAATCCGGGTTAATTAATATTATAAATCATTTTGATTAATTATTCTTTAATCATTTATTAATTAACCATTAATAATAAATTAATTAACTTTTAATTTTAATTCATCAACCTTTAATTATTAAATAATTAACTTTTAATTATTTAATTCACCATTTAATTAATTATCTTTAATTAAAAACTTAACCCTTAATTAATTAATTACCACTTAATTAATAAAATTCCAATAAGTGATCATTCCTAACCACTTACATTAATCAATTTATCTTTGATTTATTATCTTCAAAATTAATTGCTTAAATTTATTAACCATATTAATTAATTTTCCTTTCACTAATCATTTGATAAATAAATCAACTTTAAATCATTAATTAAATTACCTTTAATCAATTATCTCTTAAATCGCTTGATTTATCAATTTTAATCATTAATTAATATTTAATTAATAATTCTTCATTAATGATTTTAACCCTTTAATTACTTGCTTACAATATTACATTTATTTTTAAAATAAATTTTAAAATAAAGGTTATATATATATATTTAAAACACTTTAACTAAATTAATTTAAAATAATTTATTTAAAACCCTTAACTAATACAAACTTAACTAAAACAATCATTATATAAAAGAATTAATTAAGAAATTTGTTTAAACTTGATTTGTTTAAAATTTTTAAACTGTAATCTCAATTACTCGGGTCAAACCCATAGTTTCCCCGAGCAAACTTTGGGCACTTCAACTGCTTCGAGTTGATCTCGCGAGTTACACGAGCACGAACCCGAGACCTATCTTCTTCCAAAAGCCTAAAATCGACTGACACGCAATCGAATTCGTGCACGTGCATGCTACCGTTGACCAACTCCAGGTGACACTACAACGTTGAACAAGTCGACGATGATCCAAGCATCGATTCCTGATCGCCAGAACTCCAATAATTTGTAACAACCCTGTATTTTACAATTATTTTTAAATTGATTTCCAGATTTAAAAGCTTTATTTATGAAAAGAATAATTTTTTTTATTGTAAATATAAAAAACTTAGATTTTGTATGTGGATTAGAATTCCAAATATGACTAAATTTAATATTTCCAGAAAATGTGAATTTTGGTTAAAATAGTCAAACTTTGACTTTTAAACTTAAAAATTTAAAAGTTTGAAATTATAAATTTTATCTTTTATTATAAAAATAGATGTAATAACTTGAACACTACTTTTCGTTTCGTTGAAAACGGAGTTAAAATGTAAAAGTTATGTACATTTCAATTTTTAGTATAATTTGTTTATTTGTGCAATTTTGCCTATTTTAAATTTTATAAATCATATTTTCTTTCTTATATTTTGTTTTAATATGTGTTAATATGTTTTTTTATGTATATTTTTGTCTTTTTATATTTTTAAAATGATAATAGAATTTTTTCCAAAATTTACTGTATTTATTTTTCATTTTTAAAGGCTGTTTTCCTATTTTCTGCTATTTTCTTCATTAAAAATTATATGTAAATTAAATTTTTAATATTTATTTTGTGAATATATTTTTATTCTATGTTATTATTTATGTTTAAAAATATATTTCAAGCTCATATGAATTTTCTAAAAATTTATTCTATTCAATTCCAAATTTTCTAGACTAGTTTAGTATTTTAGCTATTTTCTTAATTTAACTTTATATAATTGATAAATATTTATATAAATTATTATATTTTGATAAAATTTCGAAATTTTATCTGGGATTATTATTTTTTCCAGAAATATAAAGTTATAAAAAGGAATTAAAGATATATGAAGAGTTTGATACCTTTTGTGTGCTTAGTCCTTTTGAATTCTACCGTTTCTTTTTCAATCAATACATCTTTTATTTTTTGCCGTTCTATCCCTCATTTTTTCCAGCGACTTCCTCATGTTATTCACGAGTTTTCAAAGCTTCTTAACCCTAAAAAAAATCATGGCCTCCATCTTGCAAAATTTTAGGTAAATTCATCTTCTTTTCTTCTTGTTTTTATGGTTTTCTATTGAATTTTTGTATATTGTTCTCAACTTCATGGCTCCACTCCTCCTCAACCAGATCTAGGACGACCTCCACCGCCTTGATTTATGATCAACCAACCCCCTAGCACCCTACCATGGCCAGGCCGAGCCATCTTGGCTAGAGAACACCACCAAAAATCCAATATTACATCACATATATGCAAGCCTAGACCTCACTACGCCATAAATGACCTTCTGCAACATTTTTGCAAGGTGTTGCCAGCTAAAATGTTGCGATAGATACAAAATTTTGGTCCTACTGCAACGTTGTATTTATGGTGTTACCTTAGCCATAAAAATGTGTTGCTCTAGCTAAAAAAGTGTAACACGTTGCAACATTTTTATATAGTGTTGCTATAGATGTATTCAGATTAAAAAAATAATAAAATTAGCAATCCGCGTGAACACGATCCAACGGTCTACATTTAATCCGATTGTTAAACTGGATCACCACTACAATTTGCTCCAAATTTTCGTTCTCCCGCTTTACTTTCATATCATTTTCGTTCTCACCCCCAATTTCCAAATCCCTAATTTTCAAATCATCTTTTCGTTTCTTTTTTTTCTTCCAAAAACAAAATCTCGTCCTTTTTTCAAAGGTTGGTAGTGATCTCAGACAAGCTTCGTTCCCCATTTCGTTCTCACCTCCAATTTCGCTGCTGTTTGCCTACATGTCGAGCCCCATTTGCTTTGCTGTCGAGATCTGGAAATGTCTATTCGGCTTGTGAATCGGCGATTGTTGTTGGAGTTAGGTCATGATTGGACTGGGTTACGGTAGTGGGTGATTGCGATTGAAATTTCAAGCGATGGAGGTGAGGCCAATGGTGATTTAAGGTAGTTCTGGTCGATGGGTTGCTGAAATTGCGGTTGGTGAATTTGATATGGGAGGCGCTGGTGGGTTCGCGATTTGGAGGAGTTTTTAACAGGTTGGTTTTCAGTTTGATTGGTGAGGAAGTTAGGGTGTAGGGGTAGTTCGGGTTGTCAGAGAAGGCAGGTAGGTGTTTGTTGTGATGGTGAAGGCATAGGGTTAGTGAGGAGATGCGAATTGGTTGTGACAGATTGTAGAGGAAGGGATTTGTTGTGCTATGTGCAGAAATGGTTCGAGTTCGTTAGGTGATAGGGGCAGGAGTTTGTGGCTGATTGTAGCTGGATGGTGAATCTGGTTGTCGCAGTTTGCAGAAGTTGGATATGAAGGTGTGATGGAGGTTGAAGTATATGAAGTGATAGGTTAGAGCTTTGTTTGTTGTTGCGCGTTTGGGATGTTTTGGTTGTGAGATGGTAGTTTGGAAGAAAATGCAGTTTGCTGGTAGGGGTTTGGATAATGAAGTATGCAGTGGTTGCTTGAGAAGGTTGTTGTTGCTTGAAATGTAGCAGGGAGGAGTTTGGGTTAAGGCAGTTTGGATTGGTGAAAGAAAGCTGGTGGTGGAATGGTAGGTTGCTGTTACTGTTTTGTGGAAGGAAGGAATGGGTGGTTATGCCAGCGATTGTGATTAGGTGATTAGGCAACATGTTCGATGAAGGGTAATGTATTACTTATTAACATGCAACATGTTCGATGAAATGTCAATTTTTATTTATCATGGTTTCAGGTCTTTTACCAAGGCAGAGCTAAGAATGATGGCTGGAAAAAGGTCGGATGATTCAGAAGAAGCCATGAAAGAGTTGCAAAAGTCAATCATCGAGGAGGTGTTCAAATTCGCAGGAGGTGTTCATTTGTGCATCATTTTACGTCGTTTCAAAGAAGGCTCGATCTTCCGAAATCGAATGAATCGGTCGATCCCCGCCGGGACTGCGGTGCCCCGGACCCCCGCCGGCGCTGCGCCCGGACCCGCTTCTCGCCTCGCCTTCGGCTCGGCACTCGGCTCGCCTTCGGCTCGGCATATATTTGTTAGTGTCGGTGTCGGTGTCTGTATAAATTGAAACTACATATGTAATGAGTGAACTGAGTGATGTAGTGAGGAATATCTGTATATGTGAATATCAGTGTTATATATCATTGAATTGTAAAATAGTGGAGTCAGGAATTTGTACTATTTCAAATGTTGAAATAAAAAATTTATTTAAATAAATTACTGTTTGAATATCAAATTCTAATAGCATTTTATTAAATAAATATTTATTTCTATTAAAAAATCAAATATGCTCTATATTGTGGGCCCCACAAATTCAGAAAATCAATATCTATAGCAACATTTTTGAATGTTGCTACAGGCACCTATGGGTGTTGCCATAGACCCAAATAGGGTTCTATTGCAACAATATTACTTATGTTGCCTTAGATAGTCAAAATGTTGCCTTTGAGGTCTAAGGCAACGGCAAAAATTGCATCACCCTAAAAGTGTTGCCATAGACCTATGGCAACATTTTTCGGGCCTGAGCCAACATTTTTTTTGTGTTGCAGTAGGCCATTTATGGCGTAGTGCCTAGAATTGTCACCATCACCTTCCACCACCCATAGCCGCCACCAACACCACCTCTACCACCTCCAGCACCACCTGGACCCTCTGCCACGTCATCACCTTGGATCCCACACCTCTGGCCATGCCCCATGTTGAAATAGATCCACCAAAAACCTAAACAAACTCCACTAAAATTGCAATATACACTTGAAAACTTGCATTTCCAAGCACCTATGCCTTCACCACTTCACCAAACCACTTTGGCCGCCACATACATCATAACCACCAGCCATTTTCTGACCTAACACCTCTGCCACATCTGTACCTGACCCCACCAGGCCTGTCCATGCTCTTGCTTGCCTTGGTCGTGGCTTGTTGTTGCATAAAAACATTGGTGTATTGCCTTAGCTTGTGTAGTTCATGTACACAAACCTTTGCTCTATCTTTTCCCATGTTATGGCCGATCTTATTGTAACATTCCCCCTTTTGACTGCTTCCAGTCGGTAATTAAACCAACTCGAAACGTTCAAAAAGATGAATTGTTATTTAGTTTATAAGGTTTAAACAGAATCAGCCACAGAAACACAGAATAATAACAATGAATTTTTAAACAAATGAATATTTATTTCATTACTATAAATCATTTTATATACATCAGAGTTTATACAATTTTTAATACAGATACAGCGGAATATCTTAAAATACAATTTTCTCGAAATAAATGATTCTTTACTCTCTCTCTAACTTCGCTGCTCGAAAATCTTCAAGCTGTAGAAATACTCGGTCTGACCCGAGTATTATATTCAAAAGAAAATAATACACAGGTCAGTCTAATTCAAACCAGTTTCTTAGTGCATAGAGGCAATAATAATTTAAATAGACGACAGTCACAATAATTCTCGTCTATCCGACTCTTTTAACAAAGAAATCGGATAACAAAAATATAACACTTAACAGTGTTTAACAATAAATTAGCAGATTTAAAACATCAACCGAGATAGATAAATAAATTTATCAAATCGCCTAAATCAATTTAAAACAATTGAAGTTGTCACTTTAAAACCATCAAAACTCGATTGGCTGCCATACACGCACGCGTGTACGGCCTCGCCAATACGGCATAGAAGATCAATGCATCACGATGCAAAGAAATATCAATTCAAAATTGTCACTTCTAGGTGGCTGCAGTGCACGCACGCATGCACCGCCTCGCCACTATCGCAAGAGATACGGAAAAGCTCAGTGAAAGTCACAATTGATCACTAGGTCAAACTGCAACAAAACAGCAGCCACCACAATGATTACAAAGGCGAAACTACGCAAAAGAAAGCAGAAACAACTGCATAATAAAACTGCAGTTGAAACAAGCGAATAACCGGGAAAATAAACAGTCAAACAATGACAACTCAAGTGTCAAGCTCAACTGGATATCACGAGTAAATGTCTGCACACTACACTACATGAAGTGTATATACAGAGTCAAGACTACACAACAAATTCAAGAAGTATCAAATATCAGAGTTCAAGAAAATTCAGAAGTGAGAACAATCAGAAGCAATTACAGGTTCAAGGTTACAGGAATCAAGTATGCATGATGATCACAATATGGACCATTAGTAACAACAGAGAAGTGAATAAAGATACAGAGTGAAGCATGCACAAGGAGCCACTGAAAGATGCAAACGAATTGAATGCAGACAGGTCTAACAAACTGGACAATATACAAGATCATCAAAGTGTACACAGTGAAGTACAACAGTGAAGGCTACAGGTCACAGTGAAATAAAACTGCAAAGTGAAGACAACAAACTTCTACATCAACCGGAAGAACAAGACCAACATACTCAAGTCTCAACAATAATCCAGTATACAATGAAGAAACCATAAAAAAAACTGCAGAGAGGTGGACAGAGTCTGCAGCAATACAAATATATATATATGTACACACATATATATCTGTATCAAACATACAGCAGCCCTCAAAGTACAGTGCAACTACAAAGAAGACAGAACAACATGCACAACTTCAAACATGTGCAAACTACTTGTATGAAATGCAGACAGGTCAAAGTTAAGTGCAAGACCATATTCAAGTATGCAAAGAACAGAGACAAGACCTGGCAACAATGATGAATCGAAAAATTGCAGTACTCAAGTAATACAAGAATGCCCAGATTCAACAAATATCACATGTATGGTGTGTGAAGACCCAAAATTATTGAGATAAGAATAATTTAAATAAAGTCAGAAAAAGGAGAATTTTCAAGGAAGAAAGAAATAATATAGCCTGAAAATAAATAGTGAGAATAAGTTAAAAATATAATGAAGGGAATAGTTGTTTTCAGTAAAACAAAAATGAAAATGGTAATTAAATATATGAACACATTTGTACATCAAGAGAAAATAAATAGCTTGAAGCATTAACAAGGAATCAATTCATAAAAGGATATACATGTATACATTACAGTTTAGCATAAAGAAAATAAACAATGCAAGAAAGTCACATGAGAATAAGGTGTGTGTATGAAACATGCAAATAGCATGCAAATCAGAAAAGAAAAGAAAAGTTAAAGCAACTGAAAATACCCGAATTGGAAATCAGAAAGAAAATGGCATTTCTAGCCATGACATCATATGTAAAATTCTCTCAACTGTATGGGGATAAGATGGGTTTTTCACTCTACTAAAACCCTAAACAATGTTTTAAAAATTAAAGGGGAAGCAGCAGTCTCACTGCAGAAAAACAGAAAATATTAAGAAAAGAAAGGAGAGCAATCCAAAGCCATTGTTCAAGTTAAAGAATTCTCAGGGAAAAGAGGCAGGAAGGTGAGTGATTAATCAATCTATGAGGCTTAAGGCATTAAGACCCAAGTTAAGGGCAGCCATATTATTTTATAAAAACCATATCATGTTTGTGCTTGATCTATTTTTCAGTATAAATGAATGCTGAAAATGGTAGGTGTTTTGATAGATCTTTGGTTGATGCTTTGGTTTGCTTTGTTTGATTGTTTGATAAGAAAGAACACCATGATCACTGATATAGATCCAGCACCTTAAAACACCAGTTTATAAATATGGTTAGTAAGATAAATATATTTTTATTGTGAAGTAGGGTATTACTGAAAAATGAACTAGGCAGTGTGAATAAAGGAGGTTCATGCTCATGTCTGGATTGTTTTAAACTTAAGGTGAACAATGCAATAAATCATTTATGTGCTGATTTGTTCAGATCTTAAGCTAAAATGTTTTATGGGTTTTTCTCAAAAACCTTACCCTATGTTCACAGTAGAATCGAGTATAAGAATTTCTATATGATTTTACAGGATTTGTTTAAGTGATCATGATATTCCTGAATATAGAAGATATGCAGTGTTAAAACAAATTTTGAATAAAATAACTGGAAAATGAGATGTGGTATTCTTTTCATGAATGTTTACTATGGTTAGCTGAAATTCCTGAGTGAGTTAACCCTCTCTGATTTAAAAAAAAAAGAAGAAAAGAATATGGCAGCATTTCAAGGGTTAATAAATTTTCTGAAAGAAAATGAGAATGGTCTCTAGATTATAAAAACTAATCTAGGAGTAAAGCCTTGATCTATCCATCATAAGGGGGATGATGGGTATGTGCATGACTTGTTTAAGTCCTATAGGCCTTTGTGCAAGGGTTAACAGAATTGAGTCCCTTGCAATGCACACATGGTGTTCAATGGCAAAGAGTTAAGACCAAATTAAATTTTTAAATTGAGATTGAGAGCTGAGCTATGGAAATTAAAATGAGTTAATTCCATAGGAGTATGTGTACATGTATACTGTATTGGATGGATGAATGGATGCTTGTGTGCATATGTGTTAGTAGGGGCTTATACATGTTCATATACCCAGTTTACATTATGAATCCAAATAAGCATCAAGCACATAAATTCTCTGCACAATAATTTAAATGTCAAGTTATTATATTTTGATTTCACTCATACCAGAATTTTATTCTGACCCTATTTGTTGCCTTGCAATAATTGGGGTGTCTCATTTTTATGGAGGCAGTCCAAAATATTGCTGCAGGAAAAGATGTATAAGTGGCTTGCTTGCATGGATATTTGAAGATCTTCATGAATTAAGGAAAAAATTAAATGCTTAAGGAAGTAGCAGTATAATCTGTAATAGATAATCTAGGCAAACTTCCTTTTATTTTGTGTATTCTCAGCAATGATGCATATTTTGTTCACTTGAAAAGAACATGTAAAAACTTAAGTATTCTGTGGGGTTTGTGAGTTACTGATTTAAGCAACTTATTTATATGATTTCTGGTGGAAAAGTGATGAAGGAAGTATGCCATATAATATGATATGTGGACATACATCCCTTGGCAAGGTTTAAGTGATTTTAAATTATAAAGATAAGGCTGTTATTGAAAAGTATGCTATGAATTTTGTTAAGTGGATAGGTTGAATCTGGTCCTGGCTAACCAGTAAGGCTTGACCATGACTTATAATTGATATAGGTCCATGCAAAGGCTGGAAGGCATAGCCTGTAATCCGGTTTTTGGCATTTGATTTTTCCCCAGCAAAAACTTGTATTGCTCGGTGTAATAAGCTCATATGTATGCTAGATACTTGTAGGCATCACTGCAAATTAGACTTATCTAATTCTTGTTATCTGGATACTTAATTCAAATCTGGTAATATTGAGTCATAGTCAAAACCAGTAGTAATTTGTAGAGGCATGTGGTCTTGTTTGTAATAAGCATCTCCACCATTCAATAGAATAATGACCACTAACATTTGTTATCTTTCCTAGAAAATCATCAGTTGTTTTCATTATAAGTTCACCGGGAAGTCTTGCATTTTGTCAGGTCATTTTGCCTTTAGACACACTGTCTGCACACATGTTCTTAGTCTCCATTTAGCATGATAGTTAGAGTTAGCACTCTAGTCTGACTGTATTGTTTTCCTCTGCTTAGCCTTTAAATCAGTTTGTAATTTTAATGTTCACCTGATTATTGAAACTTAATAAATTAAAGCATGGGTATTTCATCTGATATAAAAATTGTTTGAAGTTGAAATGAGTAACACAAGCTAAACTAATAAGCATGGGTTAGGTTGAACACTTTTTGCTTAATATAGAACAATAAGTATCATATTACAAAATCCCAGGATTAAATTGTATGGCTTATAGATTCAGGGATCAATTAATAGGTGAGATAGGATAAGAAAATAAGAGAACTAGTGGTATCTAATCCTAAGGTTAATCAGGCTTGAGTTCTAAAAAAAAATGAAAAACAAAAATTGTGTTTGAACCGACCAGCATAGCACTCGAACTCGTGACCTTGTATGTATAAGTTAGGCGCGTTTCCATTACGCCTAGATGTTGCTTGTGTTTCCTTAGGATCCACTTTATTTTATACTGATTTTGACACTATTCAGAACTTATCACAAACATCTATATTAAAAGCTTGTTTACTACTGATTATTTCTTGATCACTTCTTAGTTAGTATAAACAGACTAATGTGTTTGTTCCCAGTGGGTTGTTTAAAAAAAAATAAGAATATAATATATAGGAATGGCTATGTGACACCAAATCTCTTAAATATGAGAAATAAGGTAGGAATGAGTTGCTTTGCTATTTTAATCACTCTGATAAGCAAAGAACCATTTATATATCTTCACATATATAAATGATAGGATTTATTTTAAATACTGATATATTTATATTAGTAAAATTCAGGATCTTGGGAAGAATTAAATTAAGGATAGTGATCCATTGACATGTATATATATGTATATACAGTGTGAAAAAAAAAAACTCAACAGAAAATTCACTGAAAATAAATAATAAAGAAGTGGGTCACTTCAGTTGGTATCAGAGCTATGTTGTTAAAACATAGCATAAATATATAGTAATGATAGGAATAAATATTCCTAGTAGAAATAAATTGCAGAAAATAATTGAATTAGAAATATGACTAATTAGCTATGCAATTGAATAGTGAATCATGGTAGGAAGACCACCAAGTCATGGAGCAGGACCCTCCAATACAACACCAATGGTCAATTTGCAAGATTTGGTGAGGGCATTTAGAGAAGGAGCAGTGCATAGAGAAGAAAATCCTCATGAGGAATTATCTAAGCTATTGAAGACATTTTCAAATTTAGGAGGCAAGGATTTTGAAGGCACTGAGGGAGTTATGGGAGTGCAGACATGGTTGAGAACTTTGGATAGGATATTTGCAGATATGCAAATAAATGATCAAAGGAAGAGGCAAATTGCTTCCAGAAGACTCAAGGGAGCAGCACTTGATTGGTGGGAGGTCATTATCACAGGGAGGCCAGAAAATGAGATAACATGGGATCAATTCAAGGAGATGCTTGAGGCAAGATTTGTCCCAGCAACAGCCAAGGCAACACTGTTGGAGGAATTTATAAGGCTGAGGCAAGGGCCAATGAGTGTAACTGAATACACACAAAAATTTGAGATCTTATCCAAGTATGGAACCATGCTCATAGGGAATGAAGAATTAAAGAATTCCAGATTTATTCAAGGACTTAATGCTAATTTAAGTAGAGCAATGCTACCCTACAAAGACAAAACCTTTGATCAAGTCATAGATCTTACTCTCTCTTTTGAACAACATGATAATGCCAGAGAAAAATTCAGGAGCATGAGGGCTAACAACAACAATAAAAAGGGGAAAAATAGAACTCACCCTTATGATAAGAGAAATTCAAATCAGAAGGTTGAAGGAGCAACCAGTGGAGAAGTCAAGAAGAAGATTATTTGCTACAATTGTGGTAAAGAAGGACACATGAGTAATAGGTGTCAGGCAGCTAAGAAAACCCCATTCAGTTGCTACAACTGTGGGAAAGAGGGTCATATTAAAAAGAATTGCCCAGAATTCAAAAAGGGAGCAAAGGTAGGAGCACTTGAGGGAAAAGCAACTGCAGTGGGAAGTTCTGGACAATTGGAAGGTATACTTCTAATTAAAGATCACCCCATCTCAGTTATATATGACACTGGAGCAACACATTCACTAATATCCCAATACATAGTGAATAAATTAACTCTCACATGCTATTTAGTTGATAATCCCTTGTCTATTCAAAGTCCCCTGGGTAGCTCTTGTTTGCTAGGATTGAAATGTTTGGGAGTAGAATTAAACATAGGAGGAAATGTGTTTAAATCTGATTTGTTTGTATTAAAATACCCTGGAATAGGAATTATTTTAGGGGTAGATTGGTTGAGCAAATTCAAAGCAATTTTGAATTTGGAAAATTTTACTATTTCTCTGAAAACAGAAAATGGTAAAAATATTATAGTCATGAGTGAAATTGCTAAAATCAATTACCTTAACCAAATATGTAGCATGACTGAGAAAGAATTAACACTTGAAGACATAAAAATTATAAATGAATACCCAGATGTCTTTGGTGAAGTCATAGGTGTTCCAGAAAATAGGCAAGTAGAATTTCAAATAAGGCTAATCCCAGGAGCAAGCCCAATCATCAAGAAGCCTACTAGGATGGGTCCTAAAGAATTAGTGGAATTGAAACATCAGTTGGAAGAACTGGAGCAGAAAGGCTTCATAAGGCCTAGTAGTTCAAACTGGGGTTCTCCAGTTGTATTTGTGAAAAAGCATGATGGTACTTTGAGAATGTGCATAGATTATAGGGAATTAAACAAAGTCACCATTAAAAATAAATATCCACTTCCCAGAATTGATGATTTGTTTGATCAATTAAATGGAGCAAGGATTTTCTCAAGGCTAGACTTAGCCTCTGGATTTCACCAAATGAAGGTTGAAGAGGAAAGTATTAAATACACAGCATTCAACACAAGGTATGGGCTATATGAATATTTAGTAATGCCTTTTGGATTGACAAATGCACCATCATATTTTGTAGATTTAATGAATAGAACATTTAGAGATTTTCTAGATAAATTTGTAGTTGTCTTTATTGATGACATATTAGTGTATTCAAAATCAGAAGAAGAACATGCAAAACACTTGCATCTGGTTTTGTCTAGACTGAGGGCACATGATTTAAAAGCCAAATTCTCTAAGTGCACATTTTGGCAGAAGGAAGTAAAATTTTTGGGGCACATAGTATCACAACAAGGGGTTAGTGTAGACCCAAATAAGGTGATGGCAGTGCAATCTTGGAGCAGACCCAAATCAGTAACTGAGGTGAGGTCATTTTTGGGAATGGCAGGCTATTATAGGAGATTTATAAAAGATTTTGCAAGGATAGCTATCCCATTGACCAAGCTAACTAAAAAGGAGCAACCCTATGTGTGGACAGAGAAGTGTGAACAAGCTTTCATATCACTAAAGAAGGCACTGGTAGAAGCTCCAGTTTTACAAGTGCCAGAAGGCAATGAAGAATTAGTAGTTTACACAGATGCTAGTGGATCTGGATTGGGGGCAGTACTTATGCAACATGGTAGAGTCATAGCTTATGCATCAAGGCAACTCAAGCCAAATGAAACTAGGTATGCTACACATGACTTAGAACTAGCTGCTGTGGTGTATGCATTGAAACTATGGAGACATTATTTATTGGGTGCTAAGTTTGAATTGTTTACTGATCACAAGTCACTTAAATATTTGTTTTCCCAAAAAGACTTGAACATGAGGCAACATAGGTGGGTAGAATTTCTAGCTGCCTATGATCTTGATATATTGTATACCCCTGGAAAAGCTAATAAAGTAGCAGATGCATTAAGTAGACATCAAGCTAAATTGGCAAGCTTAATGATGGCAGAGTTCAAGGATTTGACAATTCTTAGTGAGGTGGAAGTGAAAGAAGAAACTAGTGTATCAGATAAGACACACAGTAAGATGATTGAATATGGTAAATTAAGCCTCATATCCTTAAATTCAACACTGGTTGATAAAATAGGACAAATGCAGAATCAAGATATAAATTTGAAGGAGAAAAAGAACATGATATCCCAAGGCATGACAGTGGAAAACTATGAGGTAGATGGTAAAGGATACTTAAGGAAAAAGGGGAAACTCTGCATACCAAATGTAGAGGAACTAAAGCAAGAAGTTATGGATGAGCATCACAAAACAAAGTATACTATCCATCCTGGTGGTACAAAAATGTACCATGATCTCAAGAGAAATTATTGGTGGCCAGGAATGAAAGGGGCAGTAGCAAAATATGTGGCAAATTGCTTAACATGCCAACAAGTAAAGGCAGACTATCAAAGACCCTCAGGCCTATTGCAACCTTTGGAAGTGCCTACCTGGAAATGGGAGAGTATATCAATGGATTTTGTGGATGGTTTGCCAAGAACAAGAAGGGGAAATGATAGTATTTGGGTAGTGGTTGATAGACTCACAAAAACAGCACACTTCATCCCAATAAGTTCAAACAGAAATGCTCACAAGCTAGCTCAATTGTTTGTAAAGGAGATAGTAAGATTGCATGGCATCCCCAAGACTATCATTAGTGATAGAGATACTTTGTTTACTTCAAGGTTTTGGAGTAGCTTTCAAGAAGCTATGGGGACAGAATTAAGCTTAAGCACATCCTACCATCCACAAACTGATGGGCAAACTGAGATTGTTAATAAAGTTTTAGAGGATTTGTTGAGAGCATGCATACTTGATTTTGGAGGCAACTGGGAAGATCATATTTATTTAGCTGAGTTTGCTTATAATAATAGCTACCAGTCCACTATAGGAATGGCTCCATTTGAGGCTTTATATGGGAAGCCTTGTTTATCTCCTGCATGTTGGATGGAGGCTGGTGAAAGGGTGTTGCTTGGACCAGACCAGGTAAAAGAAACTTCTGCAAGAATTGAATTAGTGAGGCAAAGAATGAGAGTGGCTCAAGAGAGACAGAAAGCTTATGCAGATAAAAAGAGAAGGCCAGTAGAGTTTGAGGTGGGAGACTATGTGTTTCTCAAAGTTTCACCAATGAGGAAAATATTGAGATTTGGAAAAGCAGGGAAACTGTCACCAAGGTATGTAGGACCATATGAAATTGTTCAAAGAATAGGGACTTTAGCTTATAGGTTGAAGTTACCAGAGGAATTGAGCAAAATACATGATGTATTTCATGTATCTCAATTAAGAAAGTGGGTGCATGATAAGAAAACTATTCTTGAATCCCCTACACATGTTGAAATTCAAGAAGACCTGGTTTATACAAAGGAACCAGTGGGCATAGTGGCTAGAGAAGAGAGGAAATTAAGAAACAAAATAATTAAATTGGTAAAAATTCAGTGGAGTCTGGATGAGAATGATTGTACATGGGAGGCTGAAGATAGAATGAGGGATAAATATCCTAATCTATTTTCTGCTTAAAAGGTATGTTTAAAACTATGATGAAACCTTAAAAAAAAATTTTTTTATGTGTGTTTGATTGATTTAAAATGAATGAGTTTCTGAAAATTCATTCAATTGAAATTATGCTTTGTATACATTTGGATGGAAATGTATGAGAGAATAATTGTGGGACACAATTCCTTTTAGGAGGAGAGTATGTGAAGACCCAAAATTATTGAGATAAGAATAATTTAAATAAAGTCAGAAAAAGGAGAATTTTCAAGGAAGAAAGAAATAATACAGCCTGAAAATAAATAGTGAGAATAAGTTAAAAATATAATGAAGGGAATAGTTGTTTTCAGTAAAACAAAAATGAAAATGGTAATTAAATATATGAACACATTTGTACATCAAGAGAAAATAAATAGCTTGAAGCATTAACAAGGAATCAATTCATAAAAGGATATACATGTATACATTACAGTTTAGCATAAAGAAAATAAACAATGCAAGAAAGTCACATGAGAATAAGGTGTGTGTATGAAACATGCAAATAGCATGCAAATCAGAAAAGAAAAGAAAAGTTAAAGCAACTGAAAATACCCGAATTGGAAATCAGAAAGAAAATGGCATTTCTAGCCATGACATCATATGTAAAATTCTCTCAACTGTATGGGGATAAGATGGGTTTTTCACTCTACTAAAACCCTAAACAATGTTTTAAAAATTAAAGGGGAAGCAGCAGTCTCACTGCAGAAAAACAGAAAATATTAAGAAAAGAAAGGAGAGCAATCCAAAGCCATTGTTCAAGTTAAAGAATTCTCAGGGAAAAGAGGCAGGAAGGTGAGTGATTAATCAATCTATGAGGCTTAAGGCATTAAGACCCAAGTTAAGGGCAGCCATATTATTTTATAAAAACCATATCATGTTTGTGCTTGATCTATTTTTCAGTATAAATGAATGCTGAAAATGGTAGGTGTTTTGATAGATCTTTGGTTGATGCTTTGGTTTGCTTTGTTTGATTGTTTGATAAGAAAGAACACCATGATCACTGATATAGATCCAGCACCTTAAAACACCAGTTTATAAATATGGTTAGTAAGATAAATATATTTTTATTGTGAAGTAGGGTATTACTGAAAAATGAACTAGGCAGTGTGAATAAAGGAGGTTCATGCTCATGTCTGGATTGTTTTAAACTTAAGGTGAACAATGCAATAAATCATTTATGTGCTGATTTGTTCAGATCTTAAGCTAAAATGTTTTATGGGTTTTTCTCAAAAACCTTACCCTATGTTCACAGTAGAATCGAGTATAAGAATTTCTATATGATTTTACAGGATTTGTTTAAGTGATCATGATATTCCTGAATATAGAAGATATGCAGTGTTAAAACAAATTTTGAATAAAATAACTGGAAAATGAGATGTGGTATTCTTTTCATGAATGTTTACTATGGTTAGCTGAAATTCCTGAGTGAGTTAACCCTCTCTGATTTAAAAAAAAAGAAGAAAAGAATATGGCAGCATTTCAAGGGTTAATAAATTTTCTGAAAGAAAATGAGAATGGTCTCTAGATTATAAAAACTAATCTAGGAGTAAAGCCTTGATCTATCCATCATAAGGGGGATGATGGGTATGTGCATGACTTGTTTAAGTCCTATAGGCCTTTGTGCAAGGGTTAACAGAATTGAGTCCCTTGCAATGCACACATGGTGTTCAATGGCAAAGAGTTAAGACCAAATTAAATTTTTAAATTGAGATTGAGAGCTGAGCTATGGAAATTAAAATGAGTTAATTCCATAGGAGTATGTGTACATGTATACTGTATTGGATGGATGAATGGATGCTTGTGTGCATATGTGTTAGTAGGGGCTTATACATGTTCATATACCCAGTTTACATTATGAATCCAAATAAGCATCAAGCACATAAATTCTCTGCACAATAATTTAAATGTCAAGTTATTATATTTTGATTTCACTCATACCAGAATTTTATTCTGACCCTATTTGTTGCCTTGCAATAATTGGGGTGTCTCATTTTTATGGAGGCAGTCCAAAATATTGCTGCAGGAAAAGATGTATAAGTGGCTTGCTTGCATGGATATTTGAAGATCTTCATGAATTAAGGAAAAAATTAAATGCTTAAGGAAGTAGCAGTATAATCTGTAATAGATAATCTAGGCAAACTTCCTTTTATTTTGTGTATTCTCAGCAATGATGCATATTTTGTTCACTTGAAAAGAACATGTAAAAACTTAAGTATTCTGTGGGGTTTGTGAGTTACTGATTTAAGCAACTTATTTATATGATTTCTGGTGGAAAAGTGATGAAGGAAGTATGCCATATAATATGATATGTGGACATACATCCCTTGGCAAGGTTTAAGTGATTTTAAATTATAAAGATAAGGCTGTTATTGAAAAGTATGCTATGAATTTTGTTAAGTGGATAGGTTGAATCTGGTCCTGGCTAACCAGTAAGGCTTGACCATGACTTATAATTGATATAGGTCCATGCAAAGGCTGGAAGGCATAGCCTGTAATCCGGTTTTTGGCATTTGATTTTTCCCCAGCAAAAACTTGTATTGCTCGGTGTAATAAGCTCATATGTATGCTAGATACTTGTAGGCATCACTGCAAATTAGACTTATCTAATTCTTGTTATCTGGATACTTAATTCAAATCTGGTAATATTGAGTCATAGTCAAAACCAGTAGTAATTTGTAGAGGCATGTGGTCTTGTTTGTAATAAGCATCTCCACCATTCAATAGAATAATGACCACTAACATTTGTTATCTTTCCTAGAAAATCATCAGTTGTTTTCATTATAAGTTCACCGGGAAGTCTTGCATTTTGTCAGGTCATTTTGCCTTTAGACACACTGTCTGCACACATGTTCTTAGTCTCCATTTAGCATGATAGTTAGAGTTAGCACTCTAGTCTGACTGTATTGTTTTCCTCTGCTTAGCCTTTAAATCAGTTTGTAATTTTAATGTTCACCTGATTATTGAAACTTAATAAATTAAAGCATGGGTATTTCATCTGATATAAAAATTGTTTGAAGTTGAAATGAGTAACACAAGCTAAACTAATAAGCATGGGTTAGGTTGAACACTTTTTGCTTAATATAGAACAATAAGTATCATATTACAAAATCCCAGGATTAAATTGTATGGCTTATAGATTCAGGGATCAATTAATAGGTGAGATAGGATAAGAAAATAAGAGAACTAGTGGTATCTAATCCTAAGGTTAATCAGGCTTGAGTTCTAAAAAAAAATGAAAAACAAAAATTGTGTTTGAACCGACCAGCATAGCACTCGAACTCGTGACCTTGTATGTATAAGTTAGGCGCGTTTCCATTACGCCTAGATGTTGCTTGTGTTTCCTTAGGATCCACTTTATTTTATACTGATTTTGACACTATTCAGAACTTATCACAAACATCTATATTAAAAGCTTGTTTACTACTGATTATTTCTTGATCACTTCTTAGTTAGTATAAACAGACTAATGTGTTTGTTCCCAGTGGGTTGTTTAAAAAAAAAATAAGAATATAATATATAGGAATGGCTATGTGACACCAAATCTCTTAAATATGAGAAATAAGGTAGGAATGAGTTGCTTTGCTATTTTAATCACTCTGATAAGCAAAGAACCATTTATATATCTTCACATATATAAATGATAGGATTTATTTTAAATACTGATATATTTATATTAGTAAAATTCAGGATCTTGGGAAGAATTAAATTAAGGATAGTGATCCATTGACATGTATATATATGTATATACAGTGTGAAAAAAAAAACTCAACAGAAAATTCACTGAAAATAAATAATAAAGAAGTGGGTCACTTCATGGTGTCAAGTGAACAGGCACAGACAAAGGCAACATGAGACCAGATGCTCAAGTGCAACTGCAAATGAAATCAACCCAGACTAAACAAACCAATGAATGACCAAGTGCAGACAAATATGATCAAAGCTATGTGATTTCAAGCTAAAGACCAGAGCAACCAGTGTCACAACTACTGGGATGAATGCCCAAAGACAACTGTTTACACACGGTTCAAATGAAATGCAAGTATTTCAAAAATGTACATATGGTCAGTCCAGTTCTAAACATGCAACAGAAGTGACTTTAAAACGAAGACTGCTTCAAATTAGACCCCAAATAATGCAAAGGCAACATGTTGTGATGTCAAAGTCAAGTTCAAGTGACTCAAAATCAAAGACCAGACATATGAACATGTACAAGAATATCTAGAGTGAATACAACAAGTGTGATAACCCGGATTTTTTTTACATCTGTTAATTTGATAATTAACTGATTTTAAACTATTGAGAGACTGATTTCATTTGATTAAACAAATGAAATTTGATAAATAAGAATATCTGGATATGTATATAGATGAATTTGAACTATAATAAATATCTGAATAATTATTTATTTGATAATCTCCTAATATAATTACTTAAAATTTGCAATTTATTCTTCTAACAAATAATAATGATTGTTATATAGATATAAGAACATTTTAAATAGAAAAATTATTTTTTTCAAACAAATTAAATTTGTGTTGTTTAAATATATATATATATATATATAGATATGAGTTGAGTTTTAATTAGATTTTAAAAATTGAAATTAAATTTGAATTGGAAATTCAAAAGATAAATATCTTAAAAATATTTTGGATTTAAAAATACATCGTATATGATTTTATTAGTATATAATTTGTTCTATATTATTTTCTTTAAAAGATCTTATTTATATAAATTAAGATAATGTAATTACTAAATTGGGATTTAAATATAAAGATTTACAAAAGATATTTAAACATAATAAACTCATGCATAATAACACATGTAAGAAAATTAACTCAAGCTAAGGACAAATGGAAGCAATATAACAAGTGTCACTATTATTTATTTTCTTTTATTTTTAAAATATTAGGAAATTAAGGCTAAACACATCTTTACTTCTCTTCTTTGATTCGAAATAAAAAATTTTAGCATATGTACAAACCTGAAAAGAATTATAAACCAGAAAATAAAAACAAGAAGCAAACAATCTCCTTCAGAATTTTAACCTGGGAGAAATCAGCAAACAAGTTCTAGTTTCAAACTTTCAAAGATCATAGCAATAGCATTCAGTTTTCAACCTGTAAACAACTCAAAGATCATCTCAACAACAAAGTTCAATACCAAATTCAAACTCAAGCAATTCCAGATTTAAAGAATATTCCAGGTTCTCTGTTCAAATGAAAAGTGAGTAATCAAATACTCTTTAGTTGTTTGATTTTGAGTGATGTTATTGAAAACTTTAAAACTGTTTAATCTTTGAATGCATGCAGTAAACCTGATCTTAAATTGAGACAATGTTTTGCATGATTAATTTAAATAGTTATGTGCAGGAATACATAAATATATTCTTGAGAATGACAGTATTTTCAAATATTATTCTCTGTTCTTAATCTAAAGAATGCAAGAATAATCCAAAGTCAATTGTACTCTCAGTGATCAGTATTTGTATTGATGCTTAAACATAAATTGTTAAGAAAATAACTAGGTTTTAACTTAAAACTGGTTTCAGGTAAGTTTGTAGGAAGTTTTCCACTAGGAAGTGAAATTACAGTAAAAACTTGATTTTTATAAATAAAAAAAAAATTCGATTTCAATAATTGAAGGTTTCAGGAATATAACTTGATTCGTAATTGGAAACTATGAATTTTAAAATCGAAATCAGGATTTTTAAGTGGGTATTTAGGGGAAATTCGCGTGATGAACATGAATTGGGTTTGAGTAATTTTCTGATGATCAATGTAATTTGGAGTCACGGGATCGTGCTTGGAGGAGGATGAAGGGCCTGGGGTCTCAGCAAGATTGTCTTCTGAATTTTTCGATTACCGTGGAGACGACATGAGGTGGTTGTAGGGTTTTTGTTCTGCATTTGGGTTAAGAGTCTTTACGAGGCATTATTGGACTCGTTGAGGCATCGGAACATCATCGGGTGGATAGGGTAGGAGTGTTTGACGTTGTCGAAGCTCTGGGTGAAGTCACGTGATCTCTGATGGTCTGAGTAGTCTAGGCGAGGCGGATCTAGGTTACAGTGCTTTGCTTCTATGGGTTCGTTCTGTTCATTTTTCGATTTCGATTCTGTTTTACTACTTGGATGTTTGGGATCGAGCCGTAGGCGACTCGTCGGAGGTGGACTTGGAGGTTGGATCGTCGTCGACGTTGAGTGCAGGTGCACAACGTATCAGTGTGCCAGTTTTGTTTTGGGAAAGAAGTCTCGAAGGGAAGCTCGAGAAATTAGGCTGGAAGCTCGGGCTCGTCTTCGTGTAGTTCGAGAGTGCAGTCGTGTTTTCATGTTTTATGTTTTAACAAAAGGAAAAATGGAAGGAGTGGATGAATCTCGAGTCTAGACTCGAGCTATTTCCAGGTAGGACCCGAAGTAGGGTTAAAGTGCAGGAATTTTTAAAGGGTTTTATACAACAAGTTTTAAATTTAAATTGAATTTAATTTTAAACTATTATGTAAAATAAATGTTTTTCTTAAAACATTTGATTTAGAAGATTTGAAGTTTGTTTAACTTAAATTTGTTTAGTTAAATTTAATTTAAAGTTTAATTTAAAGGTGAAATGTATTTAAATTTTGGTTAATGATAAGCGAGTCATTAATGAATAAAGAATTATCTTGAGAGATAATTAGGATTTGAATAATTAATGACAAATTAATTAAATGAAGTAATTAAAAGTGATTAATTAGTTTAATTTAATAATGTTCAAGATTTATAAATTAATAGCTAGTGGTTAGTTAATTAAGTGATTAAGATGTAATTAGTGACCAATTAATTACTTAATGGAAGTAATCAAGGATCAACTACTTAGTGTAATTAATTAATTAGTGTAATTAATTAAAGATTGATTAATTAAGGATCAATGAAATTAGCATGGATGGGTAAAGTATAATTAATTTGAGAAATTGATTGAGAGTTAATTACTTATTGTAATTAAAGAATGATTAATCAAGGATGATAAATCAAGATGAATAATTAAGGGTTGATTGATTAATTAAATATAATTAATTGATTTGGAATTAATTAATGTTAAATGAAAGAATGTAAGTAATTGAGGTTAGAAATTCAATTAGAATCAATTGAATTAATTTGGAAATGATCAAATTTGCTTATGGATGATTGAATGATATTAAATGCCTTAGACTGCTTGATATATTTGATATGTGATTGTGATGCTCTATGATATGAGATGTTTTGGATAAATTGTAATAATGTAAATTATTCATCTGTGATAAAATTGCTATATGAATATAATAACCTGAATTTAAATTAAATTGTTTATCTTAAACATCTTGGCTTAAAGGATGACATTTGATTCGAAGAGACCGGGGTCGGATATCGAAAATACCCGAAACCACTTCGAATAATAATTTAAAATTTCCTTATAAATTGGATATATGGAGTAAATCAGGCTGGAATGAAATAAGTTAAGTAACCTGGACATTTAATCCTGAGAACTGATGTGTGTGATAAATGATTGGTTATAATAAGTAAGAACTCGTAAAAGGTACGAGTTACCCTGGTAATTCACATAAGCTATATAGCTTGGAATTTAATATTATATGGATTTACTCACGCTGGTTTCCAGCCTGACCTGAGTGTTACTTTGATGTAATGCTCGGGTCAGACCGAGTATTACAGATTTCCAGGTAAGGACGTTCTGGAGCTCAGGAGACGAGCTGGATGGCAGAAACGTATGGAGTATATTCCGCTGTGTATTTGAGAGTTGTATTGATAGTTGTCAGAGACATGTTAATTCTAACTATCTAGAATATTTGTGAATGTTGTAACTCTGATGTATTAAAATGTAATTATCAAATACAGTTTTTTTCTTGTATAACTGATATTATTATTTGATATTGTATTTTGATCCGCTGCGAATGTGAGAATCTGTGTCTTGTGTCGTTCTTTCTTCTATCTCTTTTCTTTTTCTTCTAACTATCTGGAAATTTCGGGATCGAAATTTCCGGGCCGTTACATTTGGTATCAGAGCTGAAGGTTAAGCGAGAACCTTGGCTCTGTTGGGATTACTCGTTAAGGATAGGGTCAATGGTACCCTAGAACGAGATGAGTGTATATATATATATGAGAGCGTAATTGTTATTTTCTTATATAAGTATTTTAAATGATTTTATATAAGAATATATTTTGATATATATAATGATATTTATTTCTAATAAATATTAAGGTAATTGGTTGTTAAAATATTTGAATTAAATTAAGTGGTAATAGAAATACCACCAAATTAAAATTGAATGAAGCTAAGTTTGAAATGGATCCAAACTGAAATTAAATCTTGAATTTGTAGAAGTATTATCAGAATAAAGATAATAATAAATTGGTTCAAGATATGATAATCTTGGTTATTATCATAAATGGTTGTTGTGTTTAATAATGAAATATTGTAAATAATTAAGCAAAATAAAATGTTTTAGGGAAGTAAAACATTTAGGCAAATAAGACTTGTAAATTGTAGTGGGTTTTAAATTGTGAAATTTTAAATTCTAAATCCAGAAAACTTGAAATATTGTTTTAAAGAAATCTGTTTTTAATTAAAAACCAAAGGTGGTTTAAAAATTTAAGGTATAACCTGGTGTGTAAAAGAAATAAATATGTAGAAATGAGGATATACATAATATCAAAGATGATTTGAAATAAACTCTAAGTGTTGAGTTTTTCCTTGGAATGTGATATGAAACCCAAAGTGATAAGTTTTTGAACTTATAAGTGGGAAGATTATTAATATAAAGTTTAAAATTTGAATAGGAATTCAAATTGTGTAAAGTTGACCGGATTAAGTAAATTTAATTTAACTTGGAGGAAGTTAAATAAGTTTGAATGAATAACTTGAATTGGAAATTTCAAGATGAAATTTAAATTTAACTTGGGTAGTTAAATGGTTAATTTAAATGGGAGTTATGAGTGATCTCAAAATGGGTTTGAGATCTGGAAATTAAAAATGATAATAAATTTGAATCTGAAGATTAAATTGTTTTTAAATTCTTATTTGAACTTTGTAATAAGTTAAGTAAAGATAATTTTAAAATGAAATTTTGGAATTCGGGTTCAGAATTAAATGGTTTAAAGATTTAAGTTGTTAAATTAAAAATTAAGGTTGATTTGATTTAAAAAGTAAAGGTTAATTTAATTTAAAGGATTAAATCAACATTTAAAATATTTAACTCGAATTTATATAATTCGAGATGGTTTTAAGTTGAAATTTGAATAGAAGTAGTTCAAATTGAATTTGATTTGAATTAATTAGAATTGTGATTGAAGATGTATAAGTTTAAAAGAAAATTCAAATGATAAATTAGAATTGAAATGATTTGAAATGGAAGCCGGTTCAATTTAAAATTAATCCAAATTGATTTGAAATAATTTGGAATTGTGATTAAAGTTGAATAAATTTAAAAATCAAATGGAATTTGATTTGAATTTGGGAAGGAATTAAGATTAATTCAACTTGAATTAGGGTTAAATCAATTTCAATGGAAATTGAAGTAGTGAGTCAATTTAAATGGAAGTGAAAATTTAAATTGATGAGAAATTAATTGGAAATGGAGATTGGGAAATTAAACGGTTTGACTCTGGATTATTTTCAAAATAAATTGTTTTAATACAAATATATTTTCCAAACTATTTACTATACAATCTTTCTTTTTAAACCTAAAACTATCTCATACTTATTTTACAATTATTTTGGAACTATTTAACTATTTTGAAACTGTCTTATAAACTAATTACTATTTTTCAGTTACCTACATCTAATCACTATTTTAAATCTATTTTGCAATTATCTAACTATTTTATATCTACTTAACTATTTTACAGATATTTTACAAACTAATAACTATTTTTCAACTACTTATCTATTTTAAATTTTTTCAAGTTATTTTTAAATTAAATAGGTCAGAGTTCAGACTGTTTGTAATTGAAGTAATAACTCAATTGGAAATGGAAGCAATTGAGATTAAGTGAATGAAATTAAAGGAAATATGAATAGAAAAGGAAACTGATTTGGCTAATAACCAATAAAGATAAATACGTAGGATATACGTATATTATTCTATTCGCATAGTGATTTGATCCAGATTCGAGCATAGAATTTCGAGATAGTATTATCGATCCGAGTTGGGATTTTTCGCTCGATTTTCGACGGCGAACCTGGATATGGATTGTTGATTGGTTCTGGATATTCTCTATCATGGCTACGACTATGCAAGGAGAATGACGGTTTCTGATCAAGAAACCAGATCTGAGTCCGCATTAGGAAGTCGGGTGGACGATACTAGTTCGGAGGTGAAATTGTGTGATCGATTGAGTGATCAGATTGATATTGTGTACGGATGATATGTGTGCATCGTACGGATTTGAATGAAATTGATATTGAAGATTGGGGATAAGAACTGTAAAATGGTTTTTGAAAAGAAATATGGTTAATAACTTTATAAAAGATTTATCAAATGTGAATATTTGATTTAGAATAAAATAAAGTTATATATCCTTGTTATATAAGGTAAATCTTCCCTTGTTGAATCTATTGCTAAAAGAAAAGGGTTTTGAAATATTTGAAGTATAAAAGAGGTTTTATGCAAAGTTTGAAATGATCCAAAGATTTTCAAAGTATATATATATCTATATCTATATATATAAAGGATCTTATGAGAATGATTTTGGAAAAGGTTTTGGGAACCTATGGATTTTGGAAAGGGCTTTTGATTTTTGAGAAATCAATTTTGGATTTTGGAAAGCCTAGTTTGAGAATTATCGATTTTTGGTAATCGATTTTGTGTAAAGGAGATTTTGATAAATCATAAAGGGTATGATTTGAAGATACTATAAGTATATAGTATAAAATGTTTTGAGTATAGCTCTGGGGAAAAAGGCGCTCCCTTGAAATGAACTTCTCAGGAGTGCCACTGGGTGGAACTGCCTTGAACCCCAAGGGGGGATTCTAAAGTTGATCCTGTGAGGAGTCCGGACAAAACTAGTTCCTGAGGATTATTTGTGTAGCGAAAGTCGAGGGGCTGGTGCCCACAGAGGCATTTGGGTTATTCTGTGATGACAATGTAACTCGATGTCACTGCGATCTACTGCAGACCATAGCGAAAGTCGTGTGTGCCGCTGAGAGCCAACTGTCTACGTTTGATTTTATATCGGTAGACTGTGACACTATGGTAACATAGCGAAAGTCGTGTGTGCCGCTGAGAGCCAACTGTCTACGTTTGATTTTATATCGGTAGACTGCGACCTATGTGGGAGAAGTTTCATTATTTGGCAGCGAAATTCGGTGGCGCTGATGCCTACAGTTATATGGGTTTGTGCTGTGATAGCAACGTAAGGTCCGGGTATAACTGCGATCTGTAGCGGGTTCCATGGCGTAATCGAGGAGCGCGGAGACCTACAGTTATCTGTGGATTTTGCCGGGACGGCAACGTAACCATCGGGTTAACTGCGACCATGGATGGGGGTGATGATTTCCAGAGCATTCTCACCAAAGATATTTCCTCTATTTTCAAAAATGTTTTCGATATTTTCAATAAAATTATTTTCCAAAATATTTTCACTGGGTGTTGAAAACGAGTTTACCGAGTACTTATAGATTTTCAGTCTTACGCCTGATCAACGTATGACCGAATTTCTGTGAGAACAATGATTGACTTGTTGAAACATCGAGTTATAAAAGTATTTTTATAAAAACTAATTTAGTAATATTAAAAGATTTTTAAAGTGTTTTAAAAATATGTTCAAAAGAGAAAATTTAACTGATATTAAGGATTTTAAATAAATTCTGGTTTCGTTCCTTTTCGAGGACGAAAAGATTCTAAGGGGGGAGGAATGTGATAACCCGGATTTTTTTTACATCTGTTAATTTGATAATTAACTGATTTTAAACTATTGAGAGACTGATTTCATTTGATTAAACAAATGAAATTTGATAAATAAGAATATCTGGATATGTATATAGATGAATTTGAACTATAATAAATATCTGAATAATTATTTATTTGATAATCTCCTAATATAATTACTTAAAATTTGCAATTTATTCTTCTAACAAATAATAATGATTGTTATATAGATATAAGAACATTTTAAATAGAAAAATTATTTTTTTCAAACAAATTAAATTTGTGTTGTTTAAATATATATATATATATATATAGATATGAGTTGAGTTTTAATTAGATTTTAAAAATTGAAATTAAATTTGAATTGGAAATTCAAAAGATAAATATCTTAAAAATATTTTGGATTTAAAAATACATCGTATATGATTTTATTAGTATATAATTTGTTCTATATTATTTTCTTTAAAAGATCTTATTTATATAAATTAAGATAATGTAATTACTAAATTGGGATTTAAATATAAAGATTTACAAAAGATATTTAAACATAATAAACTCATGCATAATAACACATGTAAGAAAATTAACTCAAGCTAAGGACAAATGGAAGCAATATAACAAGTGTCACTATTATTTATTTTCTTTTATTTTTAAAATATTAGGAAATTAAGGCTAAACACATCTTTACTTCTCTTCTTTGATTCGAAATAAAAAATTTTAGCATATGTACAAACCTGAAAAGAATTATAAACCAGAAAATAAAACAAGAAGCAAACAATCTCCTTCAGAATTTTAACCTGGGAGAAATCAGCAAACAAGTTCTAGTTTCAAACTTTCAAAGATCATAGCAATAGCATTCAGTTTTCAACCTGTAAACAACTCAAAGATCATCTCAACAACAAAGTTCAATACCAAATTCAAACTCAAGCAATTCCAGATTTAAAGAATATTCCAGGTTCTCTGTTCAAATGAAAAGTGAGTAATCAAATCCTCTTTAGTTGTTTGATTTTGAGTGATGTTATTGAAAACTTTAAAACTGTTTAATCTCTGAATGCATGCAGTAAACCTGATCTTAAATTGAGACAATGTTTTGCATGATTAATTTAAATAGTTATGTGCAGGAATACATAAATATATTCTTGAGAATGACAGTATTTTCAAATATTATTCTCTGTTCTTAATCTAAAGAATGCAAGAATAATCCAAAGTCAATTGTACTCTCAGTGATCAGTATTTGTATTGATGCTTAAACATAAATTGTTAAGAAAATAACTAGGTTTTAACTTAAAACTGGTTTCAGGTAAGTTTGTAGGAAGTTTTCCACTAGGAAGTGAAATTACAGTAAAAACTTGATTTTTATAAATAAAAAAAAATTCGATTTCAATAATTGAAGGTTTCAGGAATATAACTTGATTCGTAATTGGAAACTATGAATTTTAAAATCGAAATCAGGATTTTTAAGTGGGTATTTAGGGGAAATTCGCGTGATGAACATGAATTGGGTTTGAGTAATTTTCTGATGATCAATGTAATTTGGAGTCACGGGATCGTGCTTGGAGGAGGATGAAGGGCCTGGGGTCTCAGCAAGATTGTCTTCTGAATTTTTCGATTACCGTGGAGACGACATGAGGTGGTTGTAGGGTTTTTGTTCTGCATTTGGGTTAAGAGTCTTTACGAGGCATTATTGGACTCGTTGGGGCATCGGAACATCATCGGGTGGATAGGGTAGGAGTGTTTGACGTTGTCGAAGCTCTGGGTGAAGTCACGTGATCTCTGATGGTCTGAGTAGTCTAGGCGAGGCGGATGTAGGTTACAGTGCTTTGCTTCTATGGGTTCTTTCTGTTCATTTTTCGATTTCGATCCTGTTTTACTACTTGGATGTTTGGGATCGATGATGGTAGCCGTAGGCGACTCGTCGGAGGTGGACTTGGAGGTTGGATCGTCGTCGACGTTGAGTGCAGGTGCACAACGTATCAGTGTGCCAGTTTTGTTTTGGGAAAGAAGTCTCGAAGGGAAGCTCGAGAAATTAGGCTGGAAGCTCGGGCTCGTCTTCGTGTAGTTCGAGAGTGCAGTCGTGTTTTCATGTTTTATGTTTTAACAAAAGGAAAAATGGAAGGAGTGGATGAATCTCGAGTCTAGACTCGAGCTATTTCCAGGTAGGACCTGAAGTAGGGTTAAAGTGCAGGAATTTTTAAAGGGTTTTATACAACAAGTTTTAAATTTAAATTGAATTTAATTTTAAACTATTATGTAAAATAAATGTTTTTCTTAAAACATTTGATTTAGAAGATTTGAAGTTTGTTTAACTTAAATTTGTTTAGTTAAATTTAATTTAAAGTTTAATTTAAAGGTGAAATGTATTTAAATTTTGGTTAATGATAAGTGAGTCATTAATGAATAAAGAATTATCTTGAGAGATAATTAGGATTTGAATAATTAATGACAAATTAATTAAATGAAGTAATTAAAAGTGATTAATTAGTTTAATTTAATAATGTTCAAGATTTATAAATTAATAGCTAGTGGTTAGTTAATTAAGTGATTAAGATGTAATTAGTGACCAATTAATTAGTTAATGGAAGTAATCAAGGATCAACTACTTAGTGTAATTAATTAATTAGTGTAATTAATTAAAGATTGATTAATTAAGGATCAATGAAATTAGCATGGATGGGTAAAGTATAATTAATTTGAGAAATTGATTGAGAGTTAATTACTTATTGTAATTAAAGAATGATTAATCAAGGATGATTAATCAAGGATGATAAATCAAGATGAATAATTAAGGGTTGATTGATTAATTAAATATAATTAATTGATTTGGAATTAATTAATGTTAAATGAAAGAATGTAAGTAATTGAGGTTAGAAATTCAATTAGAATCAATTGAATTAATTTGGAAATGATCAAATTTGCTTATGGATGATTGAATGATATTAAATGCCTTAGACTGCTTGATATATTTGATATGTGACTGTGATGCTCTATGATATGAGATGTTTTGGATGAATTGTAATAATGTAAATTATTCATCTATGATAAAATTGCTATATGAATATAATAACCTGAATTTAAATTAAATTGTTTATCTTAAACATCTTGGCTTAAAGGATGACATTTGATTCGAAGAGACCGGGGTCGGATATCGAAAATACCCGAAACCACTTCGAATAATAATTTAAAATTTCCTTATAAATTGGATATATGGAGTAAATCAGGCTGGAATGAAATAAGTTAAGTAACCTGGACATTTAATCCTGAGAACTGATGTGTGTGATAAATGATTGGTTATAATAAGTAAGAACTCGTAAAAGGTACGAGTTACCCTGGTAATTCACATAAGCTATATAGCTTGGAATTTAATATTATATGGATTTACTCACGCTGGTTTCCAGCCTGACCCGGGTGTTACTTTGATGTAATGCTCGGGTCAGACCGAGTATTACAGATTTCCAGGTAAGGACGTTCTGGAGCTCAGGAGACGAGCTGGATGGCAGAAACGTATGGAGTATATTCCGCTGTGTATTTGAGAGTTGTATTGATAGTTGTCAGAGACATGTTAATTCTAACTATCTAGAATATTTGTGAATGTTGTAACTCTGATGTATTAAAATGTAATTATCAAATACAATTTTTTTCTTGTATAACTGATATTATTATTTGATATTGTATTTTGATCCACTGCGAATGTGAGAATCTGTGTCTTGTGTCGTTCTTTCTTCTATCTCTTTTCTTTTTCTTCTAACTATCTGGAAATTTCGGGATCGAAATTTCCGGGCCGTTACAACAAGCACTCAAATTGTCAAGTGCAGATATGAACCAGGAATTTCAATGGTACAACCTATACATGTATTGTGAAAACAACTACACGTATCAAGTTGAGCCAAAACCAACTATCAACTAAATTTTCAACTAAAACAGATAGCCGAAGCCAGGCAGTGTTCACAACGCGAACCATGAAATCAAGTGAACCAGTCAATGATACCGCAACAACATAAGCAAGCAAATCATGGAACCGCAGTATCAATGTCAATATATAAGAAAACTGTAAGTGTAGACTCGCCGATACATGCATACACACATACAATTGTATATATGCACGTATATAAAGTCATATCTAATTAGTCAAGCGGTTACAGATTAACAGTCAGAAAATCGAACAACAAAATCGAAACCACTACAGCCATGAAACAGAAACGAACGAAAAATCACATGATTCAAATACTAATACGCTAGAGGTATGAATTAGATGTGAGAAATAAAATTCCTCACCTTTGCAAACGAACGCAATTAGATCGGCAGAGCTATTGAAGTCGGCCGCCTTCGATTTAAACGAGCCCTAATTTTTCTTTGTCGAAGAGGAGCGAACTTAATTTGGAGACGATGCGAGAGAACGAGAAACGAAGCCGAAGTCGCAGTTGTTCAGAGACGAGCGAACGAAAAAATTTTTTGAGGCCGCCATTTTTTTTTCTTCGATTGATTCTAGGGCACGAATGAATGAGAGGAGGCGGGTTCGTGGTTTTACAGAGGGAATATCGTGGGGGGTTATGGGCTGAAGTATGGGCTGGTGATATAGGGTATGGTATTATTTTATTTTTTTATTTTTTCCTTTATCTTTTATTTTTGTTTTTATTTTTATTTACTTTGTTTTGTTTTCATTAATTACTAATAACTTATGCTATTGAATTTTGTAGATAAAATTTATTCAATTTTTCCCAATCATTACCTATATTCTCTTAATTTGCATCTCATATCATATCAATTTCAAAAATGTGGAGTTTTTAATTTTAAATTAAATAAGATAATTTTGATTTCTTTAAAACCAAAAGCAGATTTTATTTACATTCATTTATAAATCCCGATTCAAATTATTATTAAATTTTCAGTAGATTAAATCCTAAAATTTAATCGCAAAATTTATTCAATTCATCATTCAAATATTTAAAATTCATTAAATATTTTCAATTTAAATTGTTCAAAATTCAGGGTCGTTACAAACTCCCCTCCTTAAAAACTTTTCGTCCACGAAAAGGAAAGGTTGTTAAAATTTCATCGATATTTATACTCTAGTAAAAATTTTCTAAGCTTAAAACTTATTACAAATAAATGAATATAGGATTCATTTCATTTGTTTAATCTCACTAGTTTTGTTTATCTTCTCTTTTGTTCATTGATTTTCAAAAATCAAAACCCAAAAGTCTTTTACTAACATTTTTTTTTATTTAAAACTCAGATTCAAACTTAAAATTCTTCACATTAGAGATTTATATAATATATATCTTCCAAAGTTGTGGACTTTCCAAAACATTTCAAAGATCCTCTTCCTTAGTTCATTAAGTTGGAATTTCGTAATTTTAATTTCAAACTATTGATTTGCTATTTAAAGTTTGAAAATACTTGCTAACTCGAAATTTAACAAGTCCATCTTCGTTCTCACAGACATTAGGCATACGCTGGCCAGGCGCAGGTCTAAAAATCTCCAAGTACTAAATATACTTGCTTCAATTCCCAGTGAAAAAACTTTTAAAAATTCTTTTAAAAATGGATATGGAAAGCACGTTCCCCCATGGATTACAGTTCCACCCGGCAGTTACGCTACTATCCCAGTAGAGTCGCTTGTGGCTGTAGATTTCACATCTCTTAAATTTCGCCATGGTTGTCGCCATAGATTGCAGTACACACGGCGGCTACGCTACTATCCCAGTAGAATCGCTCGTGTCTGTAGGCATCACGCCCCTCAAATTTCGCCTGGCATTAGATTGCAGTTTACCCGGCGGTTACGCCACTATCCCAGTGGAATCGCTTGTAACTGTGGGCATCTCGCCCCTCAAATTACGCTAATCATCAATCAATCTAATCTCATCGCGATGATCTATCGCGAAGGATTTCCGATTCAAATAGTCACTCTGACTAAATGTAAATTCTACGTAGCTACGAATTTCAAATGGACACTCTTCACGAGTTCCAATACCTTCTCTAATAATAAATGGAAGGTACTTTTCCACATCCTCAGTTTAGAAAACATAATATCATATATGTAGTACTTTCATTTCACATTTCGTACATATAACATCTATGTAAACATACATAAGATTTCCATAACAATGTCTTTCTAAACTAACGGTTTCAAATTTACCGCATTCATATATATATATATATAAGTTCTAAAAACTCACATATTCCATATTCATAACAAAATAGAGGATTTCAAAATTTTCCTCTAAGTCGATTTGGAAATTTAAGGTTATCTCAAACCTAATTCATATTCATAATTCCAATTTATTATCGACTTTCACATTCGATTTGGATTACACATCACATCGTCAATTCTCAACACAGAATTGATGTCTATCGATATATAACCTCTGAGCTCGTACGTCTCAGAGAAGGGTGTTAAGCTAAGAGAATAAATTCTCCGCCACCAACAGATATATATTTAATAGAGATCAATTGTTATGTCATCAATTCACAATGTTAGACATACAATCCAAATCATCATCTGAAATTCAAAGCTCAACTTATATTGTCTTTGATGTCGAAGTTAAACTCAATTTTAACTCAACGATTCAATCTTTTTAAAAAAAATTCAAATTGAACAAATTGTTCAAATTCTCATTTAACTTTTCAACTTCGACTTCAAAAATGAATTTCAAATCATTTATCCCTTACGGAATATATTCACAACATTTCATTTTTGGAAAAAACATTTCCATACTTATTTAAAAATAAGTAATTCACAAATCCATTTATTTTCAACATTTGAAAATATTCGGTATACTTTAATCAAAATCAAGTATATATTTCATCTTTAAGGAAATCATTCTCTTTCACATATTCATTTGAGTCAAAACGAATGTTACGTAAAACATCGTTACGACAACTCAAAATCACTAGTATAGGGATTCAAAATTTAGATAGATGTATAAATCCCAATACTACACAAAACATTTCCTTTCGGAAATCATTTACTATAACAACAGTGTTATAGTCCACCATTTCCTTATATTCGAAAACGTCTATTTCAACAATGAATGTTGAAATCTATGGTTTCGATATTCAATGCCTTTGAAAATATCTTTTTAAAACAATTAGCTTCGTTTTAAAATATCACTTTCCCAAAACATGTCCATTTTATTCAATAATATATTCACTGTCCAAAATTGTGAATATACTACTTTTAACAAGCTATAAGAATTTACTTATCAAAATAAGTCATTTTCGGATTTATAAACAACGTTATAAATTCCATTCCTATTTATAAAGACTTCAATTTATAGTTTGAATTCCGCATACTTTTCACAATATTGGTTTTAAACCAACTTCAAATTTTCCAATACTAAGTTTTCCACTTAACTTAATTCTCTGCAAGTTCAAATTTAAATTCATCACTGAATCTATTAAATTTATTATGGATTGTCATGTTGACAACTTCAAAATTTTCAAATCTAATTCCCATTTGAACTTTGCATCTTGTAACATCCCGCCATTTCGCACGCTTTAGACCGACACACATGCCGATTTAAACCATACGAAAGGACAGATTGTTATGGGGTAAATAAGAAAAGACAAGAAAGAAATAAAACAAAATAGAATCTTGCAGCGGAACGATAAAATATAATAATCAAATAACAGTTCATGAAGCTGTTTTACAAAACATTTGATTATACTTATACAATACATATCAGAGTTACACATACCAAAGAATGATAATTATGCAGCGGAATACAATGGTGTAGTAGAATATATAACAAATAGTAATAATAAAATCTTCGTCTTCGTCTTTCAAAAATAGGCCTTCAAATCCTGAAATGCTCAGGCTGACCCGAGCGAATTGAAAAGACAAAACACTCGAGTCAGAACTAAAAGATCTTATGTAAGTTAAATCAATGAAATAAATATGAGTGTAAATTGACACCCTGTGAATCTGTAGAAATATATTATCATGTTATACTTGACTATGTTATGATCATATGATGTTTATACACCTATTATATCATCTGTTACTGTTATGTAATGTATTCTGTTCATTTATATTTGTTCATCACTACAAGTTCCCTGTAGACTAGAATCACTATGGGTTGAAATGATACATACCCGAACGGACTATAGAATAGGGAAAAATCGTTATGGGCTGAAATGATAGGCCTGAATGGTTTTTATTTAATTTATTTTAACTTGGGATTGCGGGTTTGAAATGATAGAACCCGGATTTTTCTTTTTAAATTGCGGATTGAAATGATACATATCTGTATCACTTGACCTAGGCTAGAAAACTATATACAGGCCCGTGGTTACTTTATAAAGTGTTTTGGATATTTTTAAGTATTTTAAAAATATAAATTTATGAAATTTGATTTAAACAGATTTTGAAATATTTTTAATTAAAGAAATTATGATTTTTCTATGTGTTAAAAATGTAATTAATGAATGGTTTAACTGGATTTTTGAAATATAACTTAAGTTGGAAATTTGGAATTTTGGTTAAAAATGATATTTAAGTTATATAAATAAAATGGATATAAAATTTTATTTGGAAATGGTAAATATGATAATTTGATTAAATTTGAATTTAAGGGATCTATTAAAGTATTATTGATTTTTCTATGAATTTAAGTGGTTAAATAAATGAATGTTTAAAACTGATCTTTTAAAATATAACTTGACTAGGAAAGGTGAAATTTGGTTTTAATTAAAGGTTTAAGTTAATTAAATAAAATTGGAAATTTAGTTAAATTTGTGAAATGGTAATTTAAATTTGAAGTGTTAAGTTATTTGTTGAAATGTGAAGAATTGGAAACTTTTACACTTAAATTTATTAAGTAAATTGTTGAAAATTGGATTTAATTATAAGAAATTTATTGTGAAAAAGATATATGTTAAATGATATGAAAATGAACATTTTAAATGTTAAAATATGATTTTTAAAATGTTTATGTGTTTTGAATTGAAGTTATTTAGTTGCTGGAAATACACTAAAATCTGGAATTAACTTTTAATAGCATTCAGAAATGCTATAGTTTCTAAATTGAACTAAAATTTTGTAAAAAGAGCTATTATAGCATTTCTGAAATGCTGTAGTTGTTGTAATTGAACTTATAGGCTAATATTGAACTCAGGTCTATTATAGCATTCTCTGGAAATGCTATAGTGGTCTGCAGTCTTTGCTGAAATCAAATAAAACCTTTGTTTTGAAATCTGAGTTACCGCAGCACTTTTGAAATGTTGTCTTTTCTGTTTTGAACTATAATTTAACTAAAAACTGAGTTTTAACAGCAGTTTTAAATGCTGTCTTTGCTGAATAAAATGTTTTCAAGTATAACTTATATCAGTTTTTTTCTAAATGCTGCGAAAGACTGAAATTTTAGTAATTATGGTTTTTGACTTAGTAAACGAACTCAGAATGGTTTGAAACTTTGGAAATTGAATACTTGATTTGAAAATATAATAATTACACTTTTAAAAGGTTTAAATGAATTATTTTGATTGGAATATAAACTATTTAAAGGTGATTTGAAATGATAGTAAATGAACGATATCTTTGAATTTAAAAGGTATTTAAGGTTGAATATTTGGATTTGAACTCATAGGATATTTTATTATATTAAAATGATTTGAAATGAAGTTTTGTAAGGATATGATATTTTATTATATTAAAATGATTTGAAATGAATTTTTGTAAGGATATGATATTTTATTATATTAAAATGATTTGAAATGAATTTTTGTAAGGATATGATATTTTATTATATTAAAATGATTTGAAATGAGGATTTGGAAAGATTGATATTTGATATATTAAAATGATTTGAAATGAAGTTTTGTAAGGATATGATATTTTATTATATTAAAATGATTTGAAATGAAGATTTGGAAAGATTGATATTTGATATATTAAAATGATTTGAAATGAAGTTTTGGAAAGATATGATATTTTGATATATTGAAATGATTTGAAATGAAGTTTTGAACTGATATGATATTTTAAATATATGGAAATGGTTTGGAATTGATTTAATCTTTATTTTGATAAATATATGGTTTTGAAATGATATTTTATTTTGAAGTAAAGTATTGTTTTAAAAGTTATAACCACGGGTTATAATAACGTTTGTTTGTTAAAGAGACCGGGATCAGATACGGACATACTCTCTGTCGATACCGAAAACCACTTTGACAACTGTGTACGCGTTGGAGTTTCCAAAATGAAGTAGGATGGTGGCGACGATCCTAAGGTATATACGTGGACCCAACTCCCGTGAGTTGGCATAAGGTGGCTAAAACAGGAGCGATTGACGGACCAAGGAGGTAGCACCTCTGATCGGGCACACTTCTTCGATACCATTCTATTACTTATGATTGATTTGGTGGCCACCCTTGATTGGCAGTGTTGTTCGAGGTGGGCGGTAGTGGCTGCTATGCGTCACCACTAGTCCGGATGCGTAATTGGTATATCTACCCTGGCATTGCCTAGTTGTGCCGTGTCACCTACCATATCGAGCTTTACTATGATTTTGATTTAAAGATCCGACCGCGTTAAGGTTCTCCGTCCCTTTAACGCTATTTTCTATATGATTATACTTTACTAATTAGACAGTACTGCATATAGCGTATATTACTACATAGTAAATAGTTTAATGGATCCTTAAAGAATGGGCGATCCCAAGCATTCTCTAAGTTAATTGTACCTTTATTACAGTTCACTTGAGTTGGTTTACATTATATAAGTATATATTGTCTTGACTCGAGTGTTTTGTGTTTTGCTTTACGCTCGGGTCAGCCTGAGTATTCACAGATTTGGATTTCCGCTCTCTTGGAGATTTGAATCGTTGGAGATTATCTGCTTATCTAGTTTTATCATCTCAGTTCTGTTGTTCTATTCAGCTTGTACTTGGTTATCATATTGAGACTTATGTTGTATTTTATTTCTTCTGTTGTATCTTATTTAACTCTGATATATTTACATAGTAGCTTCATGAATTACTATTTCTTTTACTTCCGCTGCATTATTTCACTTTGTGTCTGTGATCTGTGATTTTATTTAATGTATATTCTGAGATTTGCCAAATTTTTATTTACAACGTGGTATTTTGAGCAATTCAATTCCGGCATGAGTGTCTACCTATACACTTATAATGGATGCGAATGGTTGAAAACTCTGGGTCGTTACACATACCATGATACCACCTCTATCCAGAAGGAATGACATACACTAAAGGGGCGCTACCCCCTAATAACCTTGCCGCATCTTTCCTATTTTGACCATTCCGGGGTGTGAGGTCCGACGAAGTCTCGTCCACAAAGCTACACTTTGGTATAAAGCCATGCTTTGGGTCAACAGATGATCAAAGTAATGATCACAAAGATAAATGATCAAACAAATGATCATATCACAAATGATCAAACGATGATCATCACACAGCAACACTCAGCATGTCACATTACCAAATTGGGAATATATCACTGATAAATTTCAACTACATAACCTCTGAGCTCGTACGTCTCAGAGAAGGGTGTTAAGTTAAGAGAATAAATTCTCCGCCACCAACAGAAATGTATTTGAAAGAAATCGGCTTTATATCTCAAAGTGTAATGTCAGACATGTAACCATACAAGTTTGTTCCGGGTTCGAACAGAACCGAAGGTACTTCTTACGAAGCCCTTGCAATCCGGGTATTCACAATCCCGATCGGACTTCCCATCACTTAGGAAATCTCTATACCGGCGCAACTCAGTGCAGAGACAATCGACGAGTTATCCTTTCATTCTCGTGAATATCCGGTCTTCACCACCGGTCTTCAAATGCTATCCATATATGATGTATCACTATTCGGGGTGGGTTATATGACACAATTGTCTTTTCCCGGCTAACTCGAATAGTGAGCGTAATATTTAAAAAGATATGGATATGTGATTTCAATTAAGTCACAACTTAATAATTCAACTTCCTTTTAAAGGGTTTCAATCGATTACCATTTCAAATCTTTTAAATAAAAAGATTTAATTCACAAAGTTCACTCAGTTTCACAAAAGATCTCTTCACAGATTTTCCAAAACAATTTCCATTTCAATTTGATTAACTCGTTAAATCTTTAAATCAAAGATTTAACTTATAGTTTTCAAAACAATTTCATTTCGGATGGTTTAAACAAAACGTCATTTTAAATCTGTTAAAAATAAACAGATTTAATTCATAGCTTTCAAAAAGAATTCATTCATAACTTGGAAAACCATTTTTCAATTCAATCTTGAAATTCCTTCAATTAAACTGGAATTTCATTTCTTATATGAAAGCTTTTATCATTTGAAAACAACCAGTTTCATTTCAGAAAATCTGATTCATTCATACGAGTTGAAATCCTTGGGTTAAATTCAAATTCCCAAAATTTTACTTTTAAAATGGTTTAAATTCATATAACTCGTACATCATCTTAAATCCCTAGTTTCGAATCATAGAATTCAATTTCAAACTTGAATTCAATCAAATCATTTAAATTTCAAAACTTAATCAAGTTATTCGAAAATAAGTTTTATCTTTGAAATTCCATTTCAAAAGCTTTTCACTTTAAACCCAAATTTCCAATTTCAAAATCAATTGAAATTAAAATTTCAATTTCAAAAACATCAAATTTAAATTATCTGTGACTTAACCGATTTCCACGTGAAATCCATATTTGTGTGTGTAAAAGTGTAGTCCAGGGGTTTTACACAGTAGTGCAACATCATACAATCATCACAGATCAGAATATAGAAATATAGTTGATAAACGATATAGACTATAACGCTTATCGCTCATTCACAGATCACAGATATATATCACAGATAAGTAAATTACAGATCACAACATAAATCAGGGTATATCACAGAGCATCATATATCAGGGATATCAAACAATTCAATCATTTAGTCAAATCCAATCATCCATAAGTAAGGTAAGTTAATTGTCTGATAAATTCAAATCAGATTTATTACTTATGAATTACTAATCCGGGTTAATTAATATTATAAATCATTTTGATTAATTATTCTTTAATCATTTATTAATTAACCATTAATAATAAATTAATTAACTTTTAATTTTAATTCATCAACCTTTAATTATTAAATAATTAACTTTTAATTATTTAATTCACCATTTAATTAATTATCTTTAATTAAAAACTTAACCCTTAATTAATTAATTACCACTTAATTAATAAAATTCCAATAAGTGATCATTCCTAACCACTTACATTAATCAATTTATCTTTGATTTATTATCTTCAAAATTAATTGCTTAAATTTATTAACCATATTAATTAATTTTCCTTTCACTAATCATTTGATAAATAAATCAACTTTAAATCATTAATTAAATTACCTTTAATCAATTATCTCTTAAATCGCTTGATTTATCAATTTTAATCATTAATTAATATTTAATTAATAATTCTTCATTAATGATTTTAACCCTTTAATTACTTGCTTACAATATTACATTTATTTTTAAAATAAATTTTAAAATAAAGGTTATATATATATATTTAAAACACTTTAACTAAATTAATTTAAAATAATTTATTTAAAACCCTTAACTAATACAAACTTAACTAAAACAATCATTATATAAAAGAATTAATTAAGAAATTTGTTTAAACTTGATTTGTTTAAAATTTTTAAACTGTAATCTCAATTACTCGGGTCAAACCCATAGTTTCCCCGAGCAAACTTTGGGCACTTCAACTGCTTCGAGTTGATCTCGCGAGTTACACGAGCACGAACCCGAGACCTATCTTCTTCCAAAAGCCTAAAATCGACTGACACGCAATCGAATTCGTGCACGTGCATGCTACCGTTGACCAACTCCAGGTGACACTACAACGTTGAACAAGTCGACGATGATCCAAGCATCGATTCCTGATCGCCAGAACTCCAATAATTTGTAACAACCCTGTATTTTACAATTATTTTTAAATTGATTTCCAGATTTAAAAGCTTTATTTATGAAAAGAATAATTTTTTTTATTGTAAATATAAAAAACTTAGATTTTGTATGTGGATTAGAATTCCAAATATGACTAAATTTAATATTTCCAGAAAATGTGAATTTTGGTTAAAATAGTCAAACTTTGACTTTTAAACTTAAAAATTTAAAAGTTTGAAATTATAAATTTTATCTTTTATTATAAAAATAGATGTAATAACTTGAACACTACTTTTCGTTTCGTTGAAAACGGAGTTAAAATGTAAAAGTTATGTACATTTCAATTTTTAGTATAATTTGTTTATTTGTGCAATTTTGCCTATTTTAAATTTTATAAATCATATTTTCTTTCTTATATTTTGTTTTAATATGTGTTAATATGTTTTTTTATGTATATTTTTGTCTTTTTATATTTTTAAAATGATAATAGAATTTTTTCCAAAATTTACTGTATTTATTTTTCATTTTTAAAGGCTGTTTTCCTATTTTCTGCTATTTTCTTCATTAAAAATTATATGTAAATTAAATTTTTAATATTTATTTTGTGAATATATTTTTATTCTATGTTATTATTTATGTTTAAAAATATATTTCAAGCTCATATGAATTTTCTAAAAATTTATTCTATTCAATTCCAAATTTTCTAGACTAGTTTAGTATTTTAGCTATTTTCTTAATTTAACTTTATATAATTGATAAATATTTATATAAATTATTATATTTTGATAAAATTTCGAAATTTTATCTGGGATTATTATTTTTTCCAGAAATATAAAGTTATAAAAAGGAATTAAAGATATATGAAGAGTTTGATACCTTTTGTGTGCTTAGTCCTTTTGAATTCTACCGTTTCTTTTTCAATCAATACATCTTTTATTTTTTGCCGTTCTATCCCTCATTTTTTCCAGCGACTTCCTCATGTTATTCACGAGTTTTCAAAGCTTCTTAACCCTAAAAAAAATCATGGCCTCCATCTTGCAAAATTTTAGGTAAATTCATCTTCTTTTCTTCTTGTTTTTATGGTTTTCTATTGAATTTTTGTATATTGTTCTCAACTTCATGGCTCCACTCCTCCTCAACCAGATCTAGGACGACCTCCACCGCCTTGATTTATGATCAACCAACCCCCTAGCACCCTACCATGGCCAGGCCGAGCCATCTTGGCTAGAGAACACCACCAAAAATCCAATATTACATCACATATATGCAAGCCTAGACCTCACTACGCCATAAATGACCTTCTGCAACATTTTTGCAAGGTGTTGCCAGCTAAAATGTTGCGATAGATACAAAATTTTGGTCCTACTGCAACGTTGTATTTATGGTGTTACCTTAGCCATAAAAATGTGTTGCTCTAGCTAAAAAAGTGTAACACGTTGCAACATTTTTATATAGTGTTGCTATAGATGTATTCAGATTAAAAAAATAATAAAATTAGCAATCCGCGTGAACACGATCCAACGGTCTACATTTAATCCGATTGTTAAACTGGATCACCACTACAATTTGCTCCAAATTTTCGTTCTCCCGCTTTACTTTCATATCATTTTCGTTCTCACCCCCAATTTCCAAATCCCTAATTTTCAAATCATCTTTTCGTTTCTTTTTTTTCTTCCAAAAACAAAATCTCGTCCTTTTTTCAAAGGTTGGTAGTGATCTCAGACAAGCTTCGTTCCCCATTTCGTTCTCACCTCCAATTTCGCTGCTGTTTGCCTACATGTCGAGCCCCATTTGCTTTGCTGTCGAGATCTGGAAATGTCTATTCGGCTTGTGAATCGGCGATTGTTGTTGGAGTTAGGTCATGATTGGACTGGGTTACGGTAGTGGGTGATTGCGATTGAAATTTCAAGCGATGGAGGTGAGGCCAATGGTGATTTAAGGTAGTTCTGGTCGATGGGTTGCTGAAATTGCGGTTGGTGAATTTGATATGGGAGGCGCTGGTGGGTTCGCGATTTGGAGGAGTTTTTAACAGGTTGGTTTTCAGTTTGATTGGTGAGGAAGTTAGGGTGTAGGGGTAGTTCGGGTTGTCAGAGAAGGCAGGTAGGTGTTTGTTGTGATGGTGAAGGCATAGGGTTAGTGAGGAGATGCGAATTGGTTGTGACAGATTGTAGAGGAAGGGATTTGTTGTGCTATGTGCAGAAATGGTTCGAGTTCGTTAGGTGATAGGGGCAGGAGTTTGTGGCTGATTGTAGCTGGATGGTGAATCTGGTTGTCGCAGTTTGCAGAAGTTGGATATGAAGGTGTGATGGAGGTTGAAGTATATGAAGTGATAGGTTAGAGCTTTGTTTGTTGTTGCGCGTTTGGGATGTTTTGGTTGTGAGATGGTAGTTTGGAAGAAAATGCAGTTTGCTGGTAGGGGTTTGGATAATGAAGTATGCAGTGGTTGCTTGAGAAGGTTGTTGTTGCTTGAAATGTAGCAGGGAGGAGTTTGGGTTAAGGCAGTTTGGATTGGTGAAAGAAAGCTGGTGGTGGAATGGTAGGTTGCTGTTACTGTTTTGTGGAAGGAAGGAATGGGTGGTTATGCCAGCGATTGTGATTAGGTGATTAGGCAACATGTTCGATGAAGGGTAATGTATTACTTATTAACATGCAACATGTTCGATGAAATGTCAATTTTTATTTATCATGGTTTCAGGTCTTTTACCAAGGCAGAGCTAAGAATGATGGCTGGAAAAAGGTCGGATGATTCAGAAGAAGCCATGAAAGAGTTGCAAAAGTCAATCATCGAGGAGGTGTTCAAATTCGCAGGAGGTGTTCATTTGTGCATCATTTTACGTCGTTTCAAAGAAGGCTCGATCTTCCGAAATCGAATGAATCGGTCGATCCCCGCCGGGACTGCGGTGCCCCGGACCCCCGCCGGCGCTGCGCCCGGACCCGCTTCTCGCCTCGCCTTCGGCTCGGCACTCGGCTCGCCTTCGGCTCGGCATATATTTGTTAGTGTCGGTGTCGGTGTCTGTATAAATTGAAACTACATATGTAATGAGTGAACTGAGTGATGTAGTGAGGAATATCTGTATATGTGAATATCAGTGTTATATATCATTGAATTGTAAAATAGTGGAGTCAGGAATTTGTACTATTTCAAATGTTGAAATAAAAAATTTATTTAAATAAATTACTGTTTGAATATCAAATTCTAATAGCATTTTATTAAATAAATATTTATTTCTATTAAAAAATCAAATATGCTCTATATTGTGGGCCCCACAAATTCAGAAAATCAATATCTATAGCAACATTTTTGAATGTTGCTACAGGCACCTATGGGTGTTGCCATAGACCCAAATAGGGTTCTATTGCAACAATATTACTTATGTTGCCTTAGATAGTCAAAATGTTGCCTTTGAGGTCTAAGGCAACGGCAAAAATTGCATCACCCTAAAAGTGTTGCCATAGACCTATGGCAACATTTTTCGGGCCTGAGCCAACATTTTTTTTGTGTTGCAGTAGGCCATTTATGGCGTAGTGCCTAGAATTGTCACCATCACCTTCCACCACCCATAGCCGCCACCAACACCACCTCTACCACCTCCAGCACCACCTGGACCCTCTGCCACGTCATCACCTTGGATCCCACACCTCTGGCCATGCCCCATGTTGAAATAGATCCACCAAAAACCTAAACAAACTCCACTAAAATTGCAATATACACTTGAAAACTTGCATTTCCAAGCACCTATGCCTTCACCACTTCACCAAACCACTTTGGCCGCCACATACATCATAACCACCAGCCATTTTCTGACCTAACACCTCTGCCACATCTGTACCTGACCCCACCAGGCCTGTCCATGCTCTTGCTTGCCTTGGTCGTGGCTTGTTGTTGCATAAAAACATTGGTGTATTGCCTTAGCTTGTGTAGTTCATGTACACAAACCTTTGCTCTATCTTTTCCCATGTTATGGCCGATCTTATTGTAACATTCCCCCTTTTGACTGCTTCCAGTCGGTAATTAAACCAACTCGAAACGTTCAAAAAGATGAATTGTTATTTAGTTTATAAGGTTTAAACAGAATCAGCCACAGAAACACAGAATAATAACAATGAATTTTTAAACAAATGAATATTTATTTCATTACTATAAATCATTTTATATACATCAGAGTTTATACAATTTTTAATACAGATACAGCGGAATATCTTAAAATACAATTTTCTCGAAATAAATGATTCTTTACTCTCTCTCTAACTTCGCTGCTCGAAAATCTTCAAGCTGTAGAAATACTCGGTCTGACCCGAGTATTATATTCAAAAGAAAATAATACACAGGTCAGTCTAATTCAAACCAGTTTCTTAGTGCATAGAGGCAATAATAATTTAAATAGACGACAGTCACAATAATTCTCGTCTATCCGACTCTTTTAACAAAGAAATCGGATAACAAAAATATAACACTTAACAGTGTTTAACAATAAATTAGCAGATTTAAAACATCAACCGAGATAGATAAATAAATTTATCAAATCGCCTAAATCAATTTAAAACAATTGAAGTTGTCACTTTAAAACCATCAAAACTCGATTGGCTGCCATACACGCACGCGTGTACGGCCTCGCCAATACGGCATAGAAGATCAATGCATCACGATGCAAAGAAATATCAATTCAAAATTGTCACTTCTAGGTGGCTGCAGTGCACGCACGCATGCACCGCCTCGCCACTATCGCAAGAGATACGGAAAAGCTCAGTGAAAGTCACAATTGATCACTAGGTCAAACTGCAACAAAACAGCAGCCACCACAATGATTACAAAGGCGAAACTACGCAAAAGAAAGCAGAAACAACTGCATAATAAAACTGCAGTTGAAACAAGCGAATAACCGGGAAAATAAACAGTCAAACAATGACAACTCAAGTGTCAAGCTCAACTGGATATCACGAGTAAATGTCTGCACACTACACTACATGAAGTGTATATACAGAGTCAAGACTACACAACAAATTCAAGAAGTATCAAATATCAGAGTTCAAGAAAATTCAGAAGTGAGAACAATCAGAAGCAATTACAGGTTCAAGGTTACAGGAATCAAGTATGCATGATGATCACAATATGGACCATTAGTAACAACAGAGAAGTGAATAAAGATACAGAGTGAAGCATGCACAAGGAGCCACTGAAAGATGCAAACGAATTGAATGCAGACAGGTCTAACAAACTGGACAATATACAAGATCATCAAAGTGTACACAGTGAAGTACAACAGTGAAGGCTACAGGTCACAGTGAAATAAAACTGCAAAGTGAAGACAACAAACTTCTACATCAACCGGAAGAACAAGACCAACATACTCAAGTCTCAACAATAATCCAGTATACAATGAAGAAACCATAAAAAAAACTGCAGAGAGGTGGACAGAGTCTGCAGCAATACAAATATATATATATGTACACACATATATATCTGTATCAAACATACAGCAGCCCTCAAAGTACAGTGCAACTACAAAGAAGACAGAACAACATGCACAACTTCAAACATGTGCAAACTACTTGTATGAAATGCAGACAGGTCAAAGTTAAGTGCAAGACCATATTCAAGTATGCAAAGAACAGAGACAAGACCTGGCAACAATGATGAATCGAAAAATTGCAGTACTCAAGTAATACAAGAATGCCCAGATTCAACAAATATCACATGTATGGTGTGTGAAGACCCAAAATTATTGAGATAAGAATAATTTAAATAAAGTCAGAAAAAGGAGAATTTTCAAGGAAGAAAGAAATAATATAGCCTGAAAATAAATAGTGAGAATAAGTTAAAAATATAATGAAGGGAATAGTTGTTTTCAGTAAAACAAAAATGAAAATGGTAATTAAATATATGAACACATTTGTACATCAAGAGAAAATAAATAGCTTGAAGCATTAACAAGGAATCAATTCATAAAAGGATATACATGTATACATTACAGTTTAGCATAAAGAAAATAAACAATGCAAGAAAGTCACATGAGAATAAGGTGTGTGTATGAAACATGCAAATAGCATGCAAATCAGAAAAGAAAAGAAAAGTTAAAGCAACTGAAAATACCCGAATTGGAAATCAGAAAGAAAATGGCATTTCTAGCCATGACATCATATGTAAAATTCTCTCAACTGTATGGGGATAAGATGGGTTTTTCACTCTACTAAAACCCTAAACAATGTTTTAAAAATTAAAGGGGAAGCAGCAGTCTCACTGCAGAAAAACAGAAAATATTAAGAAAAGAAAGGAGAGCAATCCAAAGCCATTGTTCAAGTTAAAGAATTCTCAGGGAAAAGAGGCAGGAAGGTGAGTGATTAATCAATCTATGAGGCTTAAGGCATTAAGACCCAAGTTAAGGGCAGCCATATTATTTTATAAAAACCATATCATGTTTGTGCTTGATCTATTTTTCAGTATAAATGAATGCTGAAAATGGTAGGTGTTTTGATAGATCTTTGGTTGATGCTTTGGTTTGCTTTGTTTGATTGTTTGATAAGAAAGAACACCATGATCACTGATATAGATCCAGCACCTTAAAACACCAGTTTATAAATATGGTTAGTAAGATAAATATATTTTTATTGTGAAGTAGGGTATTACTGAAAAATGAACTAGGCTGTGTGAATAAAGGAGGTTCATGCTCATGTCTGGATTGTTTTAAACTTAAGGTGAACAATGCAATAAATCATTTATGTGCTGATTTGTTCAGATCTTAAGCTAAAATGTTTTATGGGTTTTTCTCAAAAACCTTACCCTATGTTCACAGTAGAATCGAGTATAAGAATTTCTATATGATTTTACAGGATTTGTTTAAGTGATCATGATATTCCTGAATATAGAAGATATGCAGTGTTAAAACAAATTTTGAATAAAATAACTGGAAAATGAGATGTGGTATTCTTTTCATGAATGTTTACTATGGTTAGCTGAAATTCCTGAGTGAGTTAACCCTCTCTGATTTAAAAAAAAAGAAGAAAAGAATATGGCAGCATTTCAAGGGTTAATAAATTTTCTGAAAGAAAATGAGAATGGTCTCTAGATTATAAAAACTAATCTAGGAGTAAAGCCTTGATCTATCCATCATAAGGGGGATGATGGGTATGTGCATGACTTGTTTAAGTCCTATAGGCCTTTGTGCAAGGGTTAACAGAATTGAGTCCCTTGCAATGCACACATGGTGTTCAATGGCAAAGAGTTAAGACCAAATTAAATTTTTAAATTGAGATTGAGAGCTGAGCTATGGAAATTAAAATGAGTTAATTCCATAGGAGTATGTGTACATGTATACTGTATTGGATGGATGAATGGATGCTTGTGTGCATATGTGTTAGTAGGGGCTTATACATGTTCATATACCCAGTTTACATTATGAATCCAAATAAGCATCAAGCACATAAATTCTCTGCACAATAATTTAAATGTCAAGTTATTATATTTTGATTTCACTCATACCAGAATTTTATTCTGACCCTATTTGTTGCCTTGCAATAATTGGGGTGTCTCATTTTTATGGAGGCAGTCCAAAATATTGCTGCAGGAAAAGATGTATAAGTGGCTTGCTTGCATGGATATTTGAAGATCTTCATGAATTAAGGAAAAAATTAAATGCTTAAGGAAGTAGCAGTATAATCTGTAATAGATAATCTAGGCAAACTTCCTTTTATTTTGTGTATTCTCAGCAATGATGCATATTTTGTTCACTTGAAAAGAACATGTAAAAACTTAAGTATTCTGTGGGGTTTGTGAGTTACTGATTTAAGCAACTTATTTATATGATTTCTGGTGGAAAAGTGATGAAGGAAGTATGCCATATAATATGATATGTGGACATACATCCCTTGGCAAGGTTTAAGTGATTTTAAATTATAAAGATAAGGCTGTTATTGAAAAGTATGCTATGAATTTTGTTAAGTGGATAGGTTGAATCTGGTCCTGGCTAACCAGTAAGGCTTGACCATGACTTATAATTGATATAGGTCCATGCAAAGGCTGGAAGGCATAGCCTGTAATCCGGTTTTTGGCATTTGATTTTTCCCCAGCAAAAAATTGTATTGCTCGGTGTAATAAGCTCATATGTATGCTAGATACTTGTAGGCATCACTGCAAATTAGACTTATCTAATTCTTGTTATCTGGATACTTAATTCAAATCTGGTAATATTGAGTCATAGTCAAAACCAGTAGTAATTTGTAGAGGCATGTGGTCTTGTTTGTAATAAGCATCTCCACCATTCAATAGAATAATGACCACTAACATTTGTTATCTTTCCTAGAAAATCATCAGTTGTTTTCATTATAAGTTCACCGGGAAGTCTTGCATTTTGTCAGGTCATTTTGCCTTTAGACACACTGTCTGCACACATGTTCTTAGTCTCCATTTAGCATGATAGTTAGAGTTAGCACTCTAGTCTGACTGTATTGTTTTCCTCTGCTTAGCCTTTAAATCAGTTTGTAATTTTAATGTTCACCTGATTATTGAAACTTAATAAATTAAAGCATGGGTATTTCATCTGATATAAAAATTGTTTGAAGTTGAAATGAGTAACACAAGCTAAACTAATAAGCATGGGTTAGGTTGAACACTTTTTGCTTAATATAGAACAATAAGTATCATATTACAAAATCCCAGGATTAAATTGTATGGCTTATAGATTCAGGGATCAATTAATAGGTGAGATAGGATAAGAAAATAAGAGAACTAGTGGTATCTAATCCTAAGGTTAATCAGGCTTGAGTTCTAAAAAAAAATGAAAAACAAAAATTGTGTTTGAACCGACCAGCATAGCACTCGAACTCGTGACCTTGTATGTATAAGTTAGGCGCGTTTCCATTACGCCTAGATGTTGCTTGTGTTTCCTTAGGATCCACTTTATTTTATACTGATTTTGACACTATTCAGAACTTATCACAAACATCTATATTAAAAGCTTGTTTACTACTGATTATTTCTTGATCACTTCTTAGTTAGTATAAACAGACTAATGTGTTTGTTCCCAGTGGGTTGTTTAAAAAAAAATAAGAATATAATATATAGGAATGGCTATGTGACACCAAATCTCTTAAATATGAGAAATAAGGTAGGAATGAGTTGCTTTGCTATTTTAATCACTCTGATAAGCAAAGAACCATTTATATATCTTCACATATATAAATGATAGGATTTATTTTAAATACTGATATATTTATATTAGTAAAATTCAGGATCTTGGGAAGAATTAAATTAAGGATAGTGATCCATTGACATGTATATATATGTATATACAGTGTGAAAAAAAAAAACTCAACAGAAAATTCACTGAAAATAAATAATAAAGAAGTGGGTCACTTCAGTTGGTATCAGAGCTATGTTGTTAAAACATAGCATAAATATATAGTAATGATAGGAATAAATATTCCTAGTAGAAATAAATTGCAGAAAATAATTGAATTAGAAATATGACTAATTAGCTATGCAATTGAATAGTGAATCATGGTAGGAAGACCACCAAGTCATGGAGCAGGACCCTCCAATACAACACCAATGGTCAATTTGCAAGATTTGGTGAGGGCATTTAGAGAAGGAGCAGTGCATAGAGAAGAAAATCCTCATGAGGAATTATCTAAGCTATTGAAGACATTTTCAAATTTAGGAGGCAAGGATTTTGAAGGCACTGAGGGAGTTATGGGAGTGCAGACATGGTTGAGAACTTTGGATAGGATATTTGCAGATATGCAAATAAATGATCAAAGGAAGAGGCAAATTGCTTCCAGAAGACTCAAGGGAGCAGCACTTGATTGGTGGGAGGTCATTATCACAGGGAGGCCAGAAAATGAGATAACATGGGATCAATTCAAGGAGATGCTTGAGGCAAGATTTGTCCCAGCAACAGCCAAGGCAACACTGTTGGAGGAATTTATAAGGCTGAGGCAAGGGCCAATGAGTGTAACTGAATACACACAAAAATTTGAGATCTTATCCAAGTATGGAACCATGCTCATAGGGAATGAAGAATTAAAGAATTCCAGATTTATTCAAGGACTTAATGCTAATTTAAGTAGAGCAATGCTACCCTACAAAGACAAAACCTTTGATCAAGTCATAGATCTTACTCTCTCTTTTGAACAACATGATAATGCCAGAGAAAAATTCAGGAGCATGAGGGCTAACAACAACAATAAAAAGGGGAAAAATAGAACTCACCCTTATGATAAGAGAAATTCAAATCAGAAGGTTGAAGGAGCAACCAGTGGAGAAGTCAAGAAGAAGATTATTTGCTACAATTGTGGTAAAGAAGGACACATGAGTAATAGGTGTCAGGCAGCTAAGAAAACCCCATTCAGTTGCTACAACTGTGGGAAAGAGGGTCATATTAAAAAGAATTGCCCAGAATTCAAAAAGGGAGCAAAGGTAGGAGCACTTGAGGGAAAAGCAACTGCAGTGGGAAGTTCTGGACAATTGGAAGGTATACTTCTAATTAAAGATCACCCCATCTCAGTTATATATGACACTGGAGCAACACATTCACTAATATCCCAATACATAGTGAATAAATTAACTCTCACATGCTATTTAGTTGATAATCCCTTGTCTATTCAAAGTCCCCTGGGTAGCTCTTGTTTGCTAGGATTGAAATGTTTGGGAGTAGAATTAAACATAGGAGGAAATGTGTTTAAATCTGATTTGTTTGTATTAAAATACCCTGGAATAGGAATTATTTTAGGGGTAGATTGGTTGAGCAAATTCAAAGCAATTTTGAATTTGGAAAATTTTACTATTTCTCTGAAAACAGAAAATGGTAAAAATATTATAGTCATGAGTGAAATTGCTAAAATCAATTACCTTAACCAAATATGTAGCATGACTGAGAAAGAATTAACACTTGAAGACATAAAAATTATAAATGAATACCCAGATGTCTTTGGTGAAGTCATAGGTGTTCCAGAAAATAGGCAAGTAGAATTTCAAATAAGGCTAATCCCAGGAGCAAGCCCAATCATCAAGAAGCCTACTAGGATGGGTCCTAAAGAATTAGTGGAATTGAAACATCAGTTGGAAGAACTGGAGCAGAAAGGCTTCATAAGGCCTAGTAGTTCAAACTGGGGTTCTCCAGTTGTATTTGTGAAAAAGCATGATGGTACTTTGAGAATGTGCATAGATTATAGGGAATTAAACAAAGTCACCATTAAAAATAAATATCCACTTCCCAGAATTGATGATTTGTTTGATCAATTAAATGGAGCAAGGATTTTCTCAAGGCTAGACTTAGCCTCTGGATTTCACCAAATGAAGGTTGAAGAGGAAAGTATTAAATACACAGCATTCAACACAAGGTATGGGCTATATGAATATTTAGTAATGCCTTTTGGATTGACAAATGCACCATCATATTTTGTAGATTTAATGAATAGAACATTTAGAGATTTTCTAGATAAATTTGTAGTTGTCTTTATTGATGACATATTAGTGTATTCAAAATCAGAAGAAGAACATGCAAAACACTTGCATCTGGTTTTGTCTAGACTGAGGGCACATGATTTAAAAGCCAAATTCTCTAAGTGCACATTTTGGCAGAAGGAAGTAAAATTTTTGGGGCACATAGTATCACAACAAGGGGTTAGTGTAGACCCAAATAAGGTGATGGCAGTGCAATCTTGGAGCAGACCCAAATCAGTAACTGAGGTGAGGTCATTTTTGGGAATGGCAGGCTATTATAGGAGATTTATAAAAGATTTTGCAAGGATAGCTATCCCATTGACCAAGCTAACTAAAAAGGAGCAACCCTATGTGTGGACAGAGAAGTGTGAACAAGCTTTCATATCACTAAAGAAGGCACTGGTAGAAGCTCCAGTTTTACAAGTGCCAGAAGGCAATGAAGAATTAGTAGTTTACACAGATGCTAGTGGATCTGGATTGGGGGCAGTACTTATGCAACATGGTAGAGTCATAGCTTATGCATCAAGGCAACTCAAGCCAAATGAAACTAGGTATGCTACACATGACTTAGAACTAGCTGCTGTGGTGTATGCATTGAAACTATGGAGACATTATTTATTGGGTGCTAAGTTTGAATTGTTTACTGATCACAAGTCACTTAAATATTTGTTTTCCCAAAAAGACTTGAACATGAGGCAACATAGGTGGGTAGAATTTCTAGCTGCCTATGATCTTGATATATTGTATACCCCTGGAAAAGCTAATAAAGTAGCAGATGCATTAAGTAGACATCAAGCTAAATTGGCAAGCTTAATGATGGCAGAGTTCAAGGATTTGACAATTCTTAGTGAGGTGGAAGTGAAAGAAGAAACTAGTGTATCAGATAAGACACACAGTAAGATGATTGAATATGGTAAATTAAGCCTCATATCCTTAAATTCAACACTGGTTGATAAAATAGGACAAATGCAGAATCAAGATATAAATTTGAAGGAGAAAAAGAACATGATATCCCAAGGCATGACAGTGGAAAACTATGAGGTAGATGGTAAAGGATACTTAAGGAAAAAGGGGAAACTCTGCATACCAAATGTAGAGGAACTAAAGCAAGAAGTTATGGATGAGCATCACAAAACAAAGTATACTATCCATCCTGGTGGTACAAAAATGTACCATGATCTCAAGAGAAATTATTGGTGGCCAGGAATGAAAGGGGCAGTAGCAAAATATGTGGCAAATTGCTTAACATGCCAACAAGTAAAGGCAGACTATCAAAGACCCTCAGGCCTATTGCAACCTTTGGAAGTGCCTACCTGGAAATGGGAGAGTATATCAATGGATTTTGTGGATGGTTTGCCAAGAACAAGAAGGGGAAATGATAGTATTTGGGTAGTGGTTGATAGACTCACAAAAACAGCACACTTCATCCCAATAAGTTCAAACAGAAATGCTCACAAGCTAGCTCAATTGTTTGTAAAGGAGATAGTAAGATTGCATGGCATCCCCAAGACTATCATTAGTGATAGAGATACTTTGTTTACTTCAAGGTTTTGGAGTAGCTTTCAAGAAGCTATGGGGACAGAATTAAGCTTAAGCACATCCTACCATCCACAAACTGATGGGCAAACTGAGATTGTTAATAAAGTTTTAGAGGATTTGTTGAGAGCATGCATACTTGATTTTGGAGGCAACTGGGAAGATCATATTTATTTAGCTGAGTTTGCTTATAATAATAGCTACCAGTCCACTATAGGAATGGCTCCATTTGAGGCTTTATATGGGAAGCCTTGTTTATCTCCTGCATGTTGGATGGAGGCTGGTGAAAGGGTGTTGCTTGGACCAGACCAGGTAAAAGAAACTTCTGCAAGAATTGAATTAGTGAGGCAAAGAATGAGAGTGGCTCAAGAGAGACAGAAAGCTTATGCAGATAAAAAGAGAAGGCCAGTAGAGTTTGAGGTGGGAGACTATGTGTTTCTCAAAGTTTCACCAATGAGGAAAATATTGAGATTTGGAAAAGCAGGGAAACTGTCACCAAGGTATGTAGGACCATATGAAATTGTTCAAAGAATAGGGACTTTAGCTTATAGGTTGAAGTTACCAGAGGAATTGAGCAAAATACATGATGTATTTCATGTATCTCAATTAAGAAAGTGGGTGCATGATAAGAAAACTATTCTTGAATCCCCTACACATGTTGAAATTCAAGAAGACCTGGTTTATACAAAGGAACCAGTGGGCATAGTGGCTAGAGAAGAGAGGAAATTAAGAAACAAAATAATTAAATTGGTAAAAATTCAGTGGAGTCTGGATGAGAATGATTGTACATGGGAGGCTGAAGATAGAATGAGGGATAAATATCCTAATCTATTTTCTGCTTAAAAGGTATGTTTAAAACTATGATGAAACCTTAAAAAAAAAATTTTTTTATGTGTGTTTGATTGATTTAAAATGAATGAGTTTCTGAAAATTCATTCAATTGAAATTATGCTTTGTATACATTTGGATGGAAATGTATGAGAGAATAATTGTGGGACACAATTCCTTTTAGGAGGAGAGTATGTGAAGACCCAAAATTATTGAGATAAGAATAATTTAAATAAAGTCAGAAAAAGGAGAATTTTCAAGGAAGAAAGAAATAATACAGCCTGAAAATAAATAGTGAGAATAAGTTAAAAATATAATGAAGGGAATAGTTGTTTTCAGTAAAACAAAAATGAAAATGGTAATTAAATATATGAACACATTTGTACATCAAGAGAAAATAAATAGCTTGAAGCATTAACAAGGAATCAATTCATAAAAGGATATACATGTATACATTACAGTTTAGCATAAAGAAAATAAACAATGCAAGAAAGTCACATGAGAATAAGGTGTGTGTATGAAACATGCAAATAGCATGCAAATCAGAAAAGAAAAGAAAAGTTAAAGCAACTGAAAATACCCGAATTGGAAATCAGAAAGAAAATGGCATTTCTAGCCATGACATCATATGTAAAATTCTCTCAACTGTATGGGGATAAGATGGGTTTTTCACTCTACTAAAACCCTAAACAATGTTTTAAAAATTAAAGGGGAAGCAGCAGTCTCACTGCAGAAAAACAGAAAATATTAAGAAAAGAAAGGAGAGCAATCCAAAGCCATTGTTCAAGTTAAAGAATTCTCAGGGAAAAGAGGCAGGAAGGTGAGTGATTAATCAATCTATGAGGCTTAAGGCATTAAGACCCAAGTTAAGGGCAGCCATATTATTTTATAAAAACCATATCATGTTTGTGCTTGATCTATTTTTCAGTATAAATGAATGCTGAAAATGGTAGGTGTTTTGATAGATCTTTGGTTGATGCTTTGGTTTGCTTTGTTTGATTGTTTGATAAGAAAGAACACCATGATCACTGATATAGATCCAGCACCTTAAAACACCAGTTTATAAATATGGTTAGTAAGATAAATATATTTTTATTGTGAAGTAGGGTATTACTGAAAAATGAACTAGGCAGTGTGAATAAAGGAGGTTCATGCTCATGTCTGGATTGTTTTAAACTTAAGGTGAACAATGCAATAAATCATTTATGTGCTGATTTGTTCAGATCTTAAGCTAAAATGTTTTATGGGTTTTTCTCAAAAACCTTACCCTATGTTCACAGTAGAATCGAGTATAAGAATTTCTATATGATTTTACAGGATTTGTTTAAGTGATCATGATATTCCTGAATATAGAAGATATGCAGTGTTAAAACAAATTTTGAATAAAATAACTGGAAAATGAGATGTGGTATTCTTTTCATGAATGTTTACTATGGTTAGCTGAAATTCCTGAGTGAGTTAACCCTCTCTGATTTAAAAAAAAAAGAAGAAAAGAATATGGCAGCATTTCAAGGGTTAATAAATTTTCTGAAAGAAAATGAGAATGGTCTCTAGATTATAAAAACTAATCTAGGAGTAAAGCCTTGATCTATCCATCATAAGGGGGATGATGGGTATGTGCATGACTTGTTTAAGTCCTATAGGCCTTTGTGCAAGGGTTAACAGAATTGAGTCCCTTGCAATGCACACATGGTGTTCAATGGCAAAGAGTTAAGACCAAATTAAATTTTTAAATTGAGATTGAGAGCTGAGCTATGGAAATTAAAATGAGTTAATTCCATAGGAGTATGTGTACATGTATACTGTATTGGATGGATGAATGGATGCTTGTGTGCATATGTGTTAGTAGGGGCTTATACATGTTCATATACCCAGTTTACATTATGAATCCAAATAAGCATCAAGCACATAAATTCTCTGCACAATAATTTAAATGTCAAGTTATTATATTTTGATTTCACTCATACCAGAATTTTATTCTGACCCTATTTGTTGCCTTGCAATAATTGGGGTGTCTCATTTTTATGGAGGCAGTCCAAAATATTGCTGCAGGAAAAGATGTATAAGTGGCTTGCTTGCATGGATATTTGAAGATCTTCATGAATTAAGGAAAAAATTAAATGCTTAAGGAAGTAGCAGTATAATCTGTAATAGATAATCTAGGCAAACTTCCTTTTATTTTGTGTATTCTCAGCAATGATGCATATTTTGTTCACTTGAAAAGAACATGTAAAAACTTAAGTATTCTGTGGGGTTTGTGAGTTACTGATTTAAGCAACTTATTTATATGATTTCTGGTGGAAAAGTGATGAAGGAAGTATGCCATATAATATGATATGTGGACATACATCCCTTGGCAAGGTTTAAGTGATTTTAAATTATAAAGATAAGGCTGTTATTGAAAAGTATGCTATGAATTTTGTTAAGTGGATAGGTTGAATCTGGTCCTGGCTAACCAGTAAGGCTTGACCATGACTTATAATTGATATAGGTCCATGCAAAGGCTGGAAGGCATAGCCTGTAATCCGGTTTTTGGCATTTGATTTTTCCCCAGCAAAAAATTGTATTGCTCGGTGTAATAAGCTCATATGTATGCTAGATACTTGTAGGCATCACTGCAAATTAGACTTATCTAATTCTTGTTATCTGGATACTTAATTCAAATCTGGTAATATTGAGTCATAGTCAAAACCAGTAGTAATTTGTAGAGGCATGTGGTCTTGTTTGTAATAAGCATCTCCACCATTCAATAGAATAATGACCACTAACATTTGTTATCTTTCCTAGAAAATCATCAGTTGTTTTCATTATAAGTTCACCGGGAAGTCTTGCATTTTGTCAGGTCATTTTGCCTTTAGACACACTGTCTGCACACATGTTCTTAGTCTCCATTTAGCATGATAGTTAGAGTTAGCACTCTAGTCTGACTGTATTGTTTTCCTCTGCTTAGCCTTTAAATCAGTTTGTAATTTTAATGTTCACCTGATTATTGAAACTTAATAAATTAAAGCATGGGTATTTCATCTGATATAAAAATTGTTTGAAGTTGAAATGAGTAACACAAGCTAAACTAATAAGCATGGGTTAGGTTGAACACTTTTTGCTTAATATAGAACAATAAGTATCATATTACAAAATCCCAGGATTAAATTGTATGGCTTATAGATTCAGGGATCAATTAATAGGTGAGATAGGATAAGAAAATAAGAGAACTAGTGGTATCTAATCCTAAGGTTAATCAGGCTTGAGTTCTAAAAAAAATGAAAAACAAAAATTGTGTTTGAACCGACCAGCATAGCACTCGAACTCGTGACCTTGTATGTATAAGTTAGGCGCGTTTCCATTACGCCTAGATGTTGCTTGTGTTTCCTTAGGATCCACTTTATTTTATACTGATTTTGACACTATTCAGAACTTATCACAAACATCTATATTAAAAGCTTGTTTACTACTGATTATTTCTTGATCACTTCTTAGTTAGTATAAACAGACTAATGTGTTTGTTCCCAGTGGGTTGTTTAAAAAAAAAATAAGAATATAATATATAGGAATGGCTATGTGACACCAAATCTCTTAAATATGAGAAATAAGGTAGGAATGAGTTGCTTTGCTATTTTAATCACTCTGATAAGCAAAGAACCATTTATATATCTTCACATATATAAATGATAGGATTTATTTTAAATACTGATATATTTATATTAGTAAAATTCAGGATCTTGGGAAGAATTAAATTAAGGATAGTGATCCATTGACATGTATATATATGTATATACAGTGTGAAAAAAAAAACTCAACAGAAAATTCACTGAAAATAAATAATAAAGAAGTGGGTCACTTCATGGTGTCAAGTGAACAGGCACAGACAAAGGCAACATGAGACCAGATGCTCAAGTGCAACTGCAAATGAAATCAACCCAGACTAAACAAACCAATGAATGACCAAGTGCAGACAAATATGATCAAAGCTATGTGATTTCAAGCTAAAGACCAGAGCAACCAGTGTCACAACTACTGGGATGAATGCCCAAAGACAACTGTTTACACACGGTTCAAATGAAATGCAAGTATTTCAAAAATGTACATATGGTCAGTCCAGTTCTAAACATGCAACAGAAGTGACTTTAAAACGAAGACTGCTTCAAATTAGACCCCAAATAATGCAAAGGCAACATGTTGTGATGTCAAAGTCAAGTTCAAGTGACTCAAAATCAAAGACCAGACATATGAACATGTACAAGAATATCTAGAGTGAATACAACAAGTGTGATAACCCGGATTTTTTTTACATCTGTTAATTTGATAATTAACTGATTTTAAACTATTGAGAGACTGATTTCATTTGATTAAACAAATGAAATTTGATAAATAAGAATATCTGGATATGTATATAGATGAATTTGAACTATAATAAATATCTGAATAATTATTTATTTGATAATCTCCTAATATAATTACTTAAAATTTGCAATTTATTCTTCTAACAAATAATAATGATTGTTATATAGATATAAGAACATTTTAAATAGAAAAATTATTTTTTTCAAACAAATTAAATTTGTGTTGTTTAAATATATATATATATATATATATATATAGATATGAGTTGAGTTTTAATTAGATTTTAAAAATTGAAATTAAATTTGAATTGGAAATTCAAAAGATAAATATCTTAAAAATATTTTGGATTTAAAAATACATCGTATATGATTTTATTAGTATATAATTTGTTCTATATTATTTTCTTTAAAAGATCTTATTTATATAAATTAAGATAATGTAATTACTAAATTGGGATTTAAATATAAAGATTTACAAAAGATATTTAAACATAATAAACTCATGCATAATAACACATGTAAGAAAATTAACTCAAGCTAAGGACAAATGGAAGCAATATAACAAGTGTCACTATTATTTATTTTCTTTTATTTTTAAAATATTAGGAAATTAAGGCTAAACACATCTTTACTTCTCTTCTTTGATTCGAAATAAAAAATTTTAGCATATGTACAAACCTGAAAAGAATTATAAACCAGAAAATAAAAACAAGAAGCAAACAATCTCCTTCAGAATTTTAACCTGGGAGAAATCAGCAAACAAGTTCTAGTTTCAAACTTTCAAAGATCATAGCAATAGCATTCAGTTTTCAACCTGTAAACAACTCAAAGATCATCTCAACAACAAAGTTCAATACCAAATTCAAACTCAAGCAATTCCAGATTTAAAGAATATTCCAGGTTCTCTGTTCAAATGAAAAGTGAGTAATCAAATACTCTTTAGTTGTTTGATTTTGAGTGATGTTATTGAAAACTTTAAAACTGTTTAATCTTTGAATGCATGCAGTAAACCTGATCTTAAATTGAGACAATGTTTTGCATGATTAATTTAAATAGTTATGTGCAGGAATACATAAATATATTCTTGAGAATGACAGTATTTTCAAATATTATTCTCTGTTCTTAATCTAAAGAATGCAAGAATAATCCAAAGTCAATTGTACTCTCAGTGATCAGTATTTGTATTGATGCTTAAACATAAATTGTTAAGAAAATAACTAGGTTTTAACTTAAAACTGGTTTCAGGTAAGTTTGTAGGAAGTTTTCCACTAGGAAGTGAAATTACAGTAAAAACTTGATTTTTATAAATAAAAAAAAAATTCGATTTCAATAATTGAAGGTTTCAGGAATATAACTTGATTCGTAATTGGAAACTATGAATTTTAAAATCGAAATCAGGATTTTTAAGTGGGTATTTAGGGGAAATTCGCGTGATGAACATGAATTGGGTTTGAGTAATTTTCTGATGATCAATGTAATTTGGAGTCACGGGATCGTGCTTGGAGGAGGATGAAGGGCCTGGGGTCTCAGCAAGATTGTCTTCTGAATTTTTCGATTACCGTGGAGACGACATGAGGTGGTTGTAGGGTTTTTGTTCTGCATTTGGGTTAAGAGTCTTTACGAGGCATTATTGGACTCGTTGAGGCATCGGAACATCATCGGGTGGATAGGGTAGGAGTGTTTGACGTTGTCGAAGCTCTGGGTGAAGTCACGTGATCTCTGATGGTCTGAGTAGTCTAGGCGAGGCGGATCTAGGTTACAGTGCTTTGCTTCTATGGGTTCGTTCTGTTCATTTTTCGATTTCGATTCTGTTTTACTACTTGGATGTTTGGGATCGAGCCGTAGGCGACTCGTCGGAGGTGGACTTGGAGGTTGGATCGTCGTCGACGTTGAGTGCAGGTGCACAACGTATCAGTGTGCCAGTTTTGTTTTGGGAAAGAAGTCTCAAAGGGAAGCTCGAGAAATTAGGCTGGAAGCTCGGGCTCGTCTTCGTGTAGTTCGAGAGTGCAGTCGTGTTTTCATGTTTTATGTTTTAACAAAAGGAAAAATGGAAGGAGTGGATGAATCTCGAGTCTAGACTCGAGCTATTTCCAGGTAGGACCCGAAGTAGGGTTAAAGTGCAGGAATTTTTAAAGGGTTTTATACAACAAGTTTTAAATTTAAATTGAATTTAATTTTAAACTATTATGTAAAATAAATGTTTTTCTTAAAACATTTGATTTAGAAGATTTGAAGTTTGTTTAACTTAAATTTGTTTAGTTAAATTTAATTTAAAGTTTAATTTAAAGGTGAAATGTATTTAAATTTTGGTTAATGATAAGCGAGTCATTAATGAATAAAGAATTATCTTGAGAGATAATTAGGATTTGAATAATTAATGACAAATTAATTAAATGAAGTAATTAAAAGTGATTAATTAGTTTAATTTAATAATGTTCAAGATTTATAAATTAATAGCTAGTGGTTAGTTAATTAAGTGATTAAGATGTAATTAGTGACCAATTAATTACTTAATGGAAGTAATCAAGGATCAACTACTTAGTGTAATTAATTAATTAGTGTAATTAATTAAAGATTGATTAATTAAGGATCAATGAAATTAGCATGGATGGGTAAAGTATAATTAATTTGAGAAATTGATTGAGAGTTAATTACTTATTGTAATTAAAGAATGATTAATCAAGGATGATAAATCAAGATGAATAATTAAGGGTTGATTGATTAATTAAATATAATTAATTGATTTGGAATTAATTAATGTTAAATGAAAGAATGTAAGTAATTGAGGTTAGAAATTCAATTAGAATCAATTGAATTAATTTGGAAATGATCAAATTTGCTTATGGATGATTGAATGATATTAAATGCCTTAGACTGCTTGATATATTTGATATGTGATTGTGATGCTCTATGATATGAGATGTTTTGGATAAATTGTAATAATGTAAATTATTCATCTGTGATAAAATTGCTATATGAATATAATAACTTGAATTTAAATTAAATTGTTTATCTTAAACATCTTGGCTTAAAGGATGACATTTGATTCGAAGAGACCGGGGTCGGATATCGAAAATACCCGAAACCACTTCGAATAATAATTTAAAATTTCCTTATAAATTGGATATATGGAGTAAATCAGGCTGGAATGAAATAAGTTAAGTAACCTGGACATTTAATCCTGAGAACTGATGTGTGTGATAAATGATTGGTTATAATAAGTAAGAACTCGTAAAAGGTACGAGTTACCCTGGTAATTCACATAAGCTATATAGCTTGGAATTTAATATTATATGGATTTACTCACGCTGGTTTCCAGCCTGACCTGAGTGTTACTTTGATGTAATGCTCGGGTCAGACCGAGTATTACAGATTTCCAGGTAAGGACGTTCTGGAGCTCAGGAGACGAGCTGGATGGCAGAAACGTATGGAGTATATTCCGCTGTGTATTTGAGAGTTGTATTGATAGTTGTCAGAGACATGTTAATTCTAACTATCTAGAATATTTGTGAATGTTGTAACTCTGATGTATTAAAATGTAATTATCAAATACAGTTTTTTTCTTGTATAACTGATATTATTATTTGATATTGTATTTTGATCCGCTGCGAATGTGAGAATCTGTGTCTTGTGTCGTTCTTTCTTCTATCTCTTTTCTTTTTCTTCTAACTATCTGGAAATTTCGGGATCGAAATTTCCGGGCCGTTACATTTGGTATCAGAGCTGAAGGTTAAGCGAGAACCTTGGCTCTGTTGGGATTACTCGTTAAGGATAGGGTCAATGGTACCCTAGAACGAGATGAGTGTATATATATATATGAGAGCGTAATTGTTATTTTCTTATATAAGTATTTTAAATGATTTTATATAAGAATATATTTTGATATATATAATGATATTTATTTCTAATAAATATTAAGGTAATTGGTTGTTAAAATATTTGAATTAAATTAAGTGGTAATAGAAATACCACCAAATTAAAATTGAATGAAGCTAAGTTTGAAATGGATCCAAACTGAAATTAAATCTTGAATTTGTAGAAGTATTATCAGAATAAAGATAATAATAAATTGGTTCAAGATATGATAATCTTGGTTATTATCATAAATGGTTGTTGTGTTTAATAATGAAATATTGTAAATAATTAAGCAAAATAAAATGTTTTAGGGAAGTAAAACATTTAGGCAAATAAGACTTGTAAATTGTAGTGGGTTTTAAATTGTGAAATTTTAAATTCTAAATCCAGAAAACTTGAAATATTGTTTTAAAGAAATCTGTTTTTAATTAAAAACCAAAGGTGGTTTAAAAATTTAAGGTATAACCTGGTGTGTAAAAGAAATAAATATGTAGAAATGAGGATATACATAATATCAAAGATGATTTGAAATAAACTCTAAGTGTTGAGTTTTTCCTTGGAATGTGATATGAAACCCAAAGTGATAAGTTTTTGAACTTATAAGTGGGAAGATTATTAATATAAAGTTTAAAATTTGAATAGGAATTCAAATTGTGTAAAGTTGACCGGATTAAGTAAATTTAATTTAACTTGGAGGAAGTTAAATAAGTTTGAATGAATAACTTGAATTGGAAATTTCAAGATGAAATTTAAATTTAACTTGGGTAGTTAAATGGTTAATTTAAATGGGAGTTATGAGTGATCTCAAAATGGGTTTGAGATCTGGAAATTAAAAATGATAATAAATTTGAATCTGAAGATTAAATTGTTTTTAAATTCTTATTTGAACTTTGTAATAAGTTAAGTAAAGATAATTTTAAAATGAAATTTTGGAATTCGGGTTCAGAATTAAATGGTTTAAAGATTTAAGTTGTTAAATTAAAAATTAAGGTTGATTTGATTTAAAAAGTAAAGGTTAATTTAATTTAAAGGATTAAATCAACATTTAAAATATTTAACTCGAATTTATATAATTCGAGATGGTTTTAAGTTGAAATTTGAATAGAAGTAGTTCAAATTGAATTTGATTTGAATTAATTAGAATTGTGATTGAAGATGTATAAGTTTAAAAGAAAATTCAAATGATAAATTAGAATTGAAATGATTTGAAATGGAAGCCGGTTCAATTTAAAATTAATCCAAATTGATTTGAAATAATTTGGAATTGTGATTAAAGTTGAATAAATTTAAAAATCAAATGGAATTTGATTTGAATTTGGGAAGGAATTAAGATTAATTCAACTTGAATTAGGGTTAAATCAATTTCAATGGAAATTGAAGTAGTGAGTCAATTTAAATGGAAGTGAAAATTTAAATTGATGAGAAATTAATTGGAAATGGAGATTGGGAAATTAAACGGTTTGACTCTGGATTATTTTCAAAATAAATTGTTTTAATACAAATATATTTTCCAAACTATTTACTATACAATCTTTCTTTTTAAACCTAAAACTATCTCATACTTATTTTACAATTATTTTGGAACTATTTAACTATTTTGAAACTGTCTTATAAACTAATTACTATTTTTCAGTTACCTACATCTAATCACTATTTTAAATCTATTTTGCAATTATCTAACTATTTTATATCTACTTAACTATTTTACAGATATTTTACAAACTAATAACTATTTTTCAACTACTTATCTATTTTAAATTTTTTCAAGTTATTTTTAAATTAAATAGGTCAGAGTTCAGACTGTTTGTAATTGAAGTAATAACTCAATTGGAAATGGAAGCAATTGAGATTAAGTGAATGAAATTAAAGGAAATATGAATAGAAAAGGAAACTGATTTGGCTAATAACCAATAAAGATAAATACGTAGGATATACGTATATTATTCTATTCGCATAGTGATTTGATCCAGATTCGAGCATAGAATTTCGAGATAGTATTATCGATCCGAGTTGGGATTTTTCGCTCGATTTTCGACGGCGAACCTGGATATGGATTGTTGATTGGTTCTGGATATTCTCTATCATGGCTACGACTATGCAAGGAGAATGACGGTTTCTGATCAAGAAACCAGATCTGAGTCCGCATTAGGAAGTCGGGTGGACGATACTAGTTCGGAGGTGAAATTGTGTGATCGATTGAGTGATCAGATTGATATTGTGTACGGATGATATGTGTGCATCGTACGGATTTGAATGAAATTGATATTGAAGATTGGGGATAAGAACTGTAAAATGGTTTTTGAAAAGAAATATGGTTAATAACTTTATAAAAGATTTATCAAATGTGAATATTTGATTTAGAATAAAATAAAGTTATATATCCTTGTTATATAAGGTAAATCTTCCCTTGTTGAATCTATTGCTAAAAGAAAAGGGTTTTGAAATATTTGAAGTATAAAAGAGGTTTTATGCAAAGTTTGAAATGATCCAAAGATTTTCAAAGTATATATATATCTATATCTATATATATAAAGGATCTTATGAGAATGATTTTGGAAAAGGTTTTGGGAACCTATGGATTTTGGAAAGGGCTTTTGATTTTTGAGAAATCAATTTTGGATTTTGGAAAGCCTAGTTTGAGAATTATCGATTTTTGGTAATCGATTTTGTGTAAAGGAGATTTTGATAAATCATAAAGGGTATGATTTGAAGATACTATAAGTATATAGTATAAAATGTTTTGAGTATAGCTCTGGGGAAAAAGGCGCTCCCTTGAAATGAACTTCTCAGGAGTGCCACTGGGTGGAACTGCCTTGAACCCCAAGGGGGGATTCTAAAGTTGATCCTGTGAGGAGTCCGGACAAAACTAGTTCCTGAGGATTATTTGTGTAGCGAAAGTCGAGGGGCTGGTGCCCACAGAGGCATTTGGGTTATTCTGTGATGACAATGTAACTCGATGTCACTGCGATCTACTGCAGACCATAGCGAAAGTCGTGTGTGCCGCTGAGAGCCAACTGTCTACGTTTGATTTTATATCGGTAGACTGTGACACTATGGTAACATAGCGAAAGTCGTGTGTGCCGCTGAGAGCCAACTGTCTACGTTTGATTTTATATCGGTAGACTGCGACCTATGTGGGAGAAGTTTCATTATTTGGCAGCGAAATTCGGTGGCGCTGATGCCTACAGTTATATGGGTTTGTGCTGTGATAACAACGTAAGGTCCGGGTATAACTGCGATCTGTAGCGGGTTCCATGGCGTAATCGAGGAGCGCGGAGACCTACAGTTATCTGTGGATTTTGCCGGGACGGCAACGTAACCATCGGGTTAACTGCGACCATGGATGGGGGTGATGATTTCCAGAGCATTCTCACCAAAGATATTTCCTCTATTTTCAAAAATGTTTTCGATATTTTCAATAAAATTATTTTCCAAAATATTTTCACTGGGTGTTGAAAACGAGTTTACCGAGTACTTATAGATTTTCAGTCTTACGCCTGATCAACGTATGACCGAATTTCTGTGAGAACAATGATTGACTTGTTGAAACATCGAGTTATAAAAGTATTTTTATAAAAACTAATTTAGTAATATTAAAAGATTTTTAAAGTGTTTTAAAAATATGTTCAAAAGAGAAAATTTAACTGATATTAAGGATTTTAAATAAATTCTGGTTTCGTTCCTTTTCGAGGACGAAAAGATTCTAAGGGGGGAGGAATGTGATAACCCGGATTTTTTTTACATCTGTTAATTTGATAATTAACTGATTTTAAACTATTGAGAGACTGATTTCATTTGATTAAACAAATGAAATTTGATAAATAAGAATATCTGGATATGTATATAGATGAATTTGAACTATAATAAATATCTGAATAATTATTTATTTGATAATCTCCTAATATAATTACTTAAAATTTGCAATTTATTCTTCTAACAAATAATAATGATTGTTATATAGATATAAGAACATTTTAAATAGAAAAATTATTTTTTTCAAACAAATTAAATTTGTGTTGTTTAAATATATATATATATATATATAGATATGAGTTGAGTTTTAATTAGATTTTAAAAATTGAAATTAAATTTGAATTGGAAATTCAAAAGATAAATATCTTAAAAATATTTTGGATTTAAAAATACATCGTATATGATTTTATTAGTATATAATTTGTTCTATATTATTTTCTTTAAAAGATCTTATTTATATAAATTAAGATAATGTAATTACTAAATTGGGATTTAAATATAAAGATTTACAAAAGATATTTAAACATAATAAACTCATGCATAATAACACATGTAAGAAAATTAACTCAAGCTAAGGACAAATGGAAGCAATATAACAAGTGTCACTATTATTTATTTTCTTTTATTTTTAAAATATTAGGAAATTAAGGCTAAACACATCTTTACTTCTCTTCTTTGATTCGAAATAAAAAATTTTAGCATATGTACAAACCTGAAAAGAATTATAAACCAGAAAATAAAACAAGAAGCAAACAATCTCCTTCAGAATTTTAACCTGGGAGAAATCAGCAAACAAGTTCTAGTTTCAAACTTTCAAAGATCATAGCAATAGCATTCAGTTTTCAACCTGTAAACAACTCAAAGATCATCTCAACAACAAAGTTCAATACCAAATTCAAACTCAAGCAATTCCAGATTTAAAGAATATTCCAGGTTCTCTGTTCAAATGAAAAGTGAGTAATCAAATCCTCTTTAGTTGTTTGATTTTGAGTGATGTTATTGAAAACTTTAAAACTGTTTAATCTCTGAATGCATGCAGTAAACCTGATCTTAAATTGAGACAATGTTTTGCATGATTAATTTAAATAGTTATGTGCAGGAATACATAAATATATTCTTGAGAATGACAGTATTTTCAAATATTATTCTCTGTTCTTAATCTAAAGAATGCAAGAATAATCCAAAGTCAATTGTACTCTCAGTGATCAGTATTTGTATTGATGCTTAAACATAAATTGTTAAGAAAATAACTAGGTTTTAACTTAAAACTGGTTTCAGGTAAGTTTGTAGGAAGTTTTCCACTAGGAAGTGAAATTACAGTAAAAACTTGATTTTTATAAATAAAAAAAAATTCGATTTCAATAATTGAAGGTTTCAGGAATATAACTTGATTCGTAATTGGAAACTATGAATTTTAAAATCGAAATCAGGATTTTTAAGTGGGTATTTAGGGGAAATTCGCGTGATGAACATGAATTGGGTTTGAGTAATTTTCTGATGATCAATGTAATTTGGAGTCACGGGATCGTGCTTGGAGGAGGATGAAGGGCCTGGGGTCTCAGCAAGATTGTCTTCTGAATTTTTCGATTACCGTGGAGACGACATGAGGTGGTTGTAGGGTTTTTGTTCTGCATTTGGGTTAAGAGTCTTTACGAGGCATTATTGGACTCGTTGGGGCATCGGAACATCATCGGGTGGATAGGGTAGGAGTGTTTGACGTTGTCGAAGCTCTGGGTGAAGTCACGTGATCTCTGATGGTCTGAGTAGTCTAGGCGAGGCGGATGTAGGTTACAGTGCTTTGCTTCTATGGGTTCTTTCTGTTCATTTTTCGATTTCGATCCTGTTTTACTACTTGGATGTTTGGGATCGATGATGGTAGCCGTAGGCGACTCGTCGGAGGTGGACTTGGAGGTTGGATCGTCGTCGACGTTGAGTGCAGGTGCACAACGTATCAGTGTGCCAGTTTTGTTTTGGGAAAGAAGTCTCGAAGGGAAGCTCGAGAAATTAGGCTGGAAGCTCGGGCTCGTCTTCGTGTAGTTCGAGAGTGCAGTCGTGTTTTCATGTTTTATGTTTTAACAAAAGGAAAAATGGAAGGAGTGGATGAATCTCGAGTCTAGACTCGAGCTATTTCCAGGTAGGACCTGAAGTAGGGTTAAAGTGCAGGAATTTTTAAAGGGTTTTATACAACAAGTTTTAAATTTAAATTGAATTTAATTTTAAACTATTATGTAAAATAAATGTTTTTCTTAAAACATTTGATTTAGAAGATTTGAAGTTTGTTTAACTTAAATTTGTTTAGTTAAATTTAATTTAAAGTTTAATTTAAAGGTGAAATGTATTTAAATTTTGGTTAATGATAAGTGAGTCATTAATGAATAAAGAATTATCTTGAGAGATAATTAGGATTTGAATAATTAATGACAAATTAATTAAATGAAGTAATTAAAAGTGATTAATTAGTTTAATTTAATAATGTTCAAGATTTATAAATTAATAGCTAGTGGTTAGTTAATTAAGTGATTAAGATGTAATTAGTGACCAATTAATTACTTAATGGAAGTAATCAAGGATCAACTACTTAGTGTAATTAATTAATTAGTGTAATTAATTAAAGATTGATTAATTAAGGATCAATGAAATTAGCATGGATGGGTAAAGTATAATTAATTTGAGAAATTGATTGAGAGTTAATTACTTATTGTAATTAAAGAATGATTAATCAAGGATGATTAATCAAGGATGATAAATCAAGATGAATAATTAAGGGTTGATTGATTAATTAAATATAATTAATTGATTTGGAATTAATTAATGTTAAATGAAAGAATGTAAGTAATTGAGGTTAGAAATTCAATTAGAATCAATTGAATTAATTTGGAAATGATCAAATTTGCTTATGGATGATTGAATGATATTAAATGCCTTAGACTGCTTGATATATTTGATATGTGATTGTGATGCTCTATGATATGAGATGTTTTGGATGAATTGTAATAATGTAAATTATTCATCTATGATAAAATTGCTATATGAATATAATAACCTGAATTTAAATTAAATTGTTTATCTTAAACATCTTGGCTTAAAGGATGACATTTGATTCGAAGAGACCGGGGTCGGATATCGAAAATACCCGAAACCACTTCGAATAATAATTTAAAATTTCCTTATAAATTGGATATATGGAGTAAATCAGGCTGGAATGAAATAAGTTAAGTAACCTGGACATTTAATCCTGAGAACTGATGTGTGTGATAAATGATTGGTTATAATAAGTAAGAACTCGTAAAAGGTACGAGTTACCCTGGTAATTCACATAAGCTATATAGCTTGGAATTTAATATTATATGGATTTACTCACGCTGGTTTCCAGCCTGACCCGGGTGTTACTTTGATGTAATGCTCGGGTCAGACCGAGTATTACAGATTTCCAGGTAAGGACGTTCTGGAGCTCAGGAGACGAGCTGGATGGCAGAAACGTATGGAGTATATTCCGCTGTGTATTTGAGAGTTGTATTGATAGTTGTCAGAGACATGTTAATTCTAACTATCTAGAATATTTGTGAATGTTGTAACTCTGATGTATTAAAATGTAATTATCAAATACAATTTTTTTCTTGTATAACTGATATTATTATTTGATATTGTATTTTGATCCACTGCGAATGTGAGAATCTGTGTCTTGTGTCGTTCTTTCTTCTATCTCTTTTCTTTTTCTTCTAACTATCTGGAAATTTCGGGATCGAAATTTCCGGGCCGTTACAACAAGCACTCAAATTGTCAAGTGCAGATATGAACCAGGAATTTCAATGGTACAACCTATACATGTATTGTGAAAACAACTACACGTATCAAGTTGAGCCAAAACCAACTATCAACTAAATTTTCAACTAAAACAGATAGCCGAAGCCAGGCAGTGTTCACAACGCGAACCATGAAATCAAGTGAACCAGTCAATGATACTGCAACAACATAAGCAAGCAAATCATGGAACCGCAGTATCAATGTCAATATATAAGAAAACTGTAAGTGTAGACTCGCCGATACATGCATACACACATACAATTGTATATATGCACGTATATAAAGTCATATCTAATTAGTCAAGCGGTTACAGATTAACAGTCAGAAAATCGAACAACAAAATCGAAACCACTACAGCCATGAAACAGAAACGAACGAAAAATCACATGATTCAAATACTAATACGCTAGAGGTATGAATTAGATGTGAGAAATAAAATTCCTCACCTTTGCAAACGAACGCAATTAGATCGGCAGAGCTATTGAAGTCGGCCGCCTTCGATTTAAACGAGCCCTAATTTTTCTTTGTCGAAGAGGAGCGAACTTAATTTGGAGACGATGCGAGAGAACGAGAAACGAAGCCGAAGTCGCAGTTGTTCAGAGACGAGCGAACGAAAAAAATTTTTGAGGCCGCCATTTTTTTTTCTTCGATTGATTCTAGGGCACGAATGAATGAGAGGAGGCGGGTTCGTGGTTTTACAGAGGGAATATCGTGGGGGGTTATGGGCTGAAGTATGGGCTGGTGATATAGGGTATGGTATTATTTTATTTTTTTATTTTTTCCTTTATCTTTTATTTTTGTTTTTATTTTTATTTACTTTGTTTTGTTTTCATTAATTACTAATAACTTATGCTATTGAATTTTGTAGATAAAATTTATTCAATTTTTCCCAATCATTACCTATATTCTCTTAATTTGCATCTCATATCATATCAATTTCAAAAATGTGGAGTTTTTAATTTTAAATTAAATAAGATAATTTTGATTTCTTTAAAACCAAAAGCAGATTTTATTTACATTCATTTATAAATCCCGATTCAAATTATTATTAAATTTTCAGTAGATTAAATCCTAAAATTTAATCGCAAAATTTATTCAATTCATCATTCAAATATTTAAAATTCATTAAATATTTTCAATTTAAATTGTTCAAAATTCAGGGTCGTTACAAACTCCCCTCCTTAAAAACTTTTCGTCCACGAAAAGGAAAGGTTGTTAAAATTTCATCGATATTTATACTCTAGTAAAAATTTTCTAAGCTTAAAACTTATTACAAATAAATGAATATAGGATTCATTTCATTTGTTTAATCTCACTAGTTTTGTTTATCTTCTCTTTTGTTCATTGATTTTCAAAAATCAAAACCCAAAAGTCTTTTACTAACATTTTTTTTTATTTAAAACTCAGATTCAAACTTAAAATTCTTCACATTAGAGATTTATATAATATATATCTTCCAAAGTTGTGGACTTTCCAAAACATTTCAAAGATCCTCTTCCTTAGTTCATTAAGTTGGAATTTCGTAATTTTAATTTCAAACTATTGATTTGCTATTTAAAGTTTGAAAATACTTGCTAACTCGAAATTTAACAAGTCCATCTTCGTTCTCACAGACATTAGGCATACGCTGGCCAGGCGCAGGTCTAAAAATCTCCAAGTACTAAATATACTTGCTTCAATTCCCAGTGAAAAAACTTTTAAAAATTCTTTTAAAAATGGATATGGAAAGCACGTTCCCCCATGGATTACAGTTCCACCCGGCAGTTACGCTACTATCCCAGTAGAGTCGCTTGTGGCTGTAGATTTCACATCTCTTAAATTTCGCCATGGTTGTCGCCATAGATTGCAGTACACACGGCGGCTACGCTACTATCCCAGTAGAATCGCTCGTGTCTGTAGGCATCACGCCCCTCAAATTTCGCCTGGCATTAGATTGCAGTTTACCCGGCGGTTACGCCACTATCCCAGTGGAATCGCTTGTAACTGTGGGCATCTCGCCCCTCAAATTACGCTAATCATCAATCAATCTAATCTCATCGCGATGATCTATCGCGAAGGATTTCCGATTCAAATAGTCACTCTGACTAAATGTAAATTCTACGTAGCTACGAATTTCAAATGGACACTCTTCACGAGTTCCAATACCTTCTCTAATAATAAATGGAAGGTACTTTTCCACATCCTCAGTTTAGAAAACATAATATCATATATGTAGTACTTTCATTTCACATTTCGTACATATAACATCTATGTAAACATACATAAGATTTCCATAACAATGTCTTTCTAAACTAACGGTTTCAAATTTACCGCATTCATATATATATATATATAAGTTCTAAAAACTCACATATTCCATATTCATAACAAAATAGAGGATTTCAAAATTTTCCTCTAAGTCGATTTGGAAATTTAAGGTTATCTCAAACCTAATTCATATTCATAATTCCAATTTATTATCGACTTTCACATTCGATTTGGATTACACATCACATCGTCAATTCTCAACACAGAATTGATGTCTATCGATATATAACCTCTGAGCTCGTACGTCTCAGAGAAGGGTGTTAAGCTAAGAGAATAAATTCTCCGCCACCAACAGATATATATTTAATAGAGATCAATTGTTATGTCATCAATTCACAATGTTAGACATACAATCCAAATCATCATCTGAAATTCAAAGCTCAACTTATATTGTCTTTGATGTCGAAGTTAAACTCAATTTTAACTCAACGATTCAATCTTTTTAAAAAAAATTCAAATTGAACAAATTGTTCAAATTCTCATTTAACTTTTCAACTTCGACTTCAAAAATGAATTTCAAATCATTTATCCCTTACGGAATATATTCACAACATTTCATTTTTGGAAAAAACATTTCCATACTTATTTAAAAATAAGTAATTCACAAATCCATTTATTTTCAACATTTGAAAATATTCGGTATACTTTAATCAAAATCAAGTATATATTTCATCTTTAAGGAAATCATTCTCTTTCACATATTCATTTGAGTCAAAACGAATGTTACGTAAAACATCGTTACGACAACTCAAAATCACTAGTATAGGGATTCAAAATTTAGATAGATGTATAAATCCCAATACTACACAAAACATTTCCTTTCGGAAATCATTTACTATAACAACAGTGTTATAGTCCACCATTTCCTTATATTCGAAAACGTCTATTTCAACAATGAATGTTGAAATCTATGGTTTCGATATTCAATGCCTTTGAAAATATCTTTTTAAAACAATTAGCTTCGTTTTAAAATATCACTTTCCCAAAACATGTCCATTTTATTCAATAATATATTCACTGTCCAAAATTGTGAATATACTACTTTTAACAAGCTATAAGAATTTACTTATCAAAATAAGTCATTTTCGGATTTATAAACAACGTTATAAATTCCATTCCTATTTATAAAGACTTCAATTTATAGTTTGAATTCCGCATACTTTTCACAATATTGGTTTTAAACCAACTTCAAATTTTCCAATACTAAGTTTTCCACTTAACTTAATTCTCTGCAAGTTCAAATTTAAATTCATCACTGAATCTATTAAATTTATTATGGATTGTCATGTTGACAACTTCAAAATTTTCAAATCTAATTCCCATTTGAACTTTGCATCTTGTAACATCCCGCCATTTCGCACGCTTTAGACCGACACACATGCCGATTTAAACCATACGAAAGGACAGATTGTTATGGGGTAAATAAGAAAAGACAAGAAAGAAATAAAACAAAATAGAATCTTGCAGCGGAACGATAAAATATAATAATCAAATAACAGTTCATGAAGCTGTTTTACAAAACATTTGATTATACTTATACAATACATATCAGAGTTACACATACCAAAGAATGATAATTATGCAGCGGAATACAATGGTGTAGTAGAATATATAACAAATAGTAATAATAAAATCTTCGTCTTCGTCTTTCAAAAATAGGCCTTCAAATCCTGAAATGCTCAGGCTGACCCGAGCGAATTGAAAAGACAAAACACTCGAGTCAGAACTAAAAGATCTTATGTAAGTTAAATCAATGAAATAAATATGAGTGTAAACGGCGTCAGAGATGTTTACGGGGTTTGACATCTCCTATCCAGTGTCTAACGTGGGTGCAATAACTTAAGAAATGTTCGGGATTCACATCTCTTAAGGATCCGTTAAACTATCTACTATGTAGTAATATTCGCTATATACAGTAGTGTCTAATCAGTAAAGTATAATCATATCGGAAAATAGCGTTAAGGGGATGGAGAACCTTAACGCGGTCGGATCTTAAAATCATAATCGTAGTAAAGCTCGATATGGTAGGTGACACGGCACAACTAGGCAATGCCAGGGTAGATATACCAATTACGCACACGGACTGATGGATACGCATAGCAGCCACTACCGTTCCACCTCGAACAACATTCCCAAATCGGAGGATGGCCATCTAGTCAAATCACAAGTAAGAGTATAATATCGAAGAAATGCGTCCGAGAAGAGGTGCTACCTCACTGGTCCGAGATCGCTCCTGTTTTAGCCACCTTATGCCAACTCACGGGAGTTGGGTCCACGTAACATACCTTAAGAACGTCGCCACCATCCTACTTCATTCTGGAATCTCCACCGCGTACACGGTTGTCAAAGTGGTTTTCGGTATCGACAGAGAGTATGTCCATATCCGATCCCGGTCTCTTTAACAACCAATCGTTATTATAACACCGTGGTCATTTAAAATATATATATACTTTTAAAACACAATCATTGCCCTTTCAAAACATATCCTTTTCTTCAAAATAGTATATACTTTAAACCAAAATATTATTACTATTTCAAACCCAATTCAATAATATATCATTTCCATTTCCAAAACAATTCAATTGTCTCATTTAAATAAAACCAAATTTCCAATCGCTAATCTTACTTTTATTTATAAAACTCAAAATATTCTTTAAAACCATATTAAACCCAGCTCACATAAGGCAGTCATATTCTAAATCTCAAAATTTCAATCGGTTTCAAATCAATATATTCAAAGATAATTCTTAAATAATTTCTATTTCAAAAGAATTCATTTTCAAACCATATTACTTTCAAAGTTATAAAAATTTCGAAAACCAATACTTTGAAAACAATAATACCTTAATATAAATAAAACATTTCAATTTTGATATATTTCAAGTCTTAAAATATTCTAAAATTCTCAACTAAATCTGAAAATTCTATATATACCTTAATTTAATTTTTCTATTATTTAGTTTAGAAATATTTATTTAATAAGTTCAATATCACTTAAATAAAACTCAAACTTGAAATATTCGTAAATCAACTCAAAACATCATTAAGTTACACATAGCTTAAATTTTAGAATTTAACTATATATAAAATAATATTTATAAAATATCAAAATTTAATATTTATTAAACCGTATCTTTCTTTCCAAACCATAGAAAAATCACTTTAAAATATTTTATATATAGACCACGGTGCCTGTATATAATTTTCTATTCTACGGTCAAGTGATACGGATATTTATCATTTCAATCCGTAATTTTTAAAATAAAAGTTTACGGTTATATATCATTTCAAACCGCAATCCCAAATAAAAATAAAATGCATAATAACTTGTAGTTTATACTATATAAAATATAGCATCAATTCATCCAAATATCAATAATCAACCATTCATTACAATCGTCATCCAATTTAAACAAAAACATCAATATAAAGCATATAAAATATAACAGACATCACCAAATAGTTTATATTCAATAAAAATTAATAACTTTCAACTGGCAGTTTATATGTAACGGATAAATTGATTAACAATTAATTGGCAGTTTAAATGCAATGGATAAATTAATTAACAATTAACTGGCAATTTAAATGCAATAAATAAATAAATTAACAATTGATTACGATGAATGCAATTAACTGAGATAATGATGAAATATATGTCAAACAGCTATAAATAAATTTCTAACCACATCATACATGAATTTAACAAACATAGGAAATCTTAGAAGTTGTGAGTGGGTTAAAACACTCACCTTTTTGAATTTAAATTGAATTTAAATTCAATTTAAACCCAAAAAATTGACCGTCTCAGAATTCGTCCAAACCAGCGTCATCAGGTCCGGAATTAAATTACGATCCTAACAAAAAAAACCGCACGTGAAACGGAGTTCGTATGCACGAGATATTGCGAAAATTGTGATTGAATTTCAATTTAAAAATAAAAGAAAAATGGTCCACAATTTACTTCTCCCACCTGCCACGTCAGCAAGACACATTCTTCCCAGATATGCGCATCTCTTCTTCCTCTGGAACGAACGCACGCACGGCCTAGATCGTGCCTTTGACCGGCGCTTTGACCACCTATCGCAAGCACCTCCGACCATCTGACCGCCTCTAACCACCACCACCTCGAAGCTCTAGCCGAGCCGCACCTCCACCCACTGACCGGCCGCCTCTGGCTTCGCCACCGCCACTAGGGTTTCGAACCCTATTTCCTTGATTTCATCCCCTACCGGCCCTTATACACCGCGAGACCACCGGCGTTGAACTGCCCTCGACAAACTCTCCAATACCCAGAAAGCAATTTGCCTAAAATCGATCCAATCAAAAACTCCCAAATTGGGCCATGTGGATTTCGAAAATTGGAGGTTTGACCGCGATTTCCGGTTGATCTGAGCATCAATTGCAAAAACCGAGACCACCCGTAGATTCGTATCGATGAAAACTACCACATATATTTTTTTGGGATTTTTCTGAGGACTTAAATTTTTATTTGATTTTTGAACTGTTATTTGGATCTGAAAGCATCCATTGAGGTAGAGAAAGGATTGAAGAAAAATGAACATACAGACAAAAAATAGAAGATGGAGGCTAGGGTTTATAACCGTGCTTATATAGTGGTAGAGTAGACAGATCGGATAAACGAACGTGCGGAACAAACTATGGCCCAAAAAGCCCGTTCTGACCCCGAAACGAAATTGGGTAAACCCATATATCAAAACAGGTAATTTAAAACATTCTGAACGCGATGGAAAAAGTTTCACATCCAATTTCCATCGTATGAAGAAGTTATGCTGAAAACAAAATTTTCAAATTGATTTTAAAATTTGATTTCAATTAAATCGATTTCAAGGCATTTCACGTTCGTACGATCAAACGACAAGTCCGATCGCAACAAAACTTAAAACCCTACAATAATTCACTGATACGGATCCGATGGAATTGGTTTCGTCGAAATCCGAGTCAGTGGCCAAAATGGTTATTTTTATATTAATTAAATAAATTTTAAAATAAATTAATTAAATTGAATTTTATATTTCAATTATAGAATTGACCATTTATCACCTTTATACTTCTCAAAAATTTGCAATTATTTAAAGATAATTTAAATGTCAAATTAGAGCAAATAAATTTTATCAATTTCAATGCCCTATCTTTAAATTCCATTATATTCAAAATTATAAATTTTAGTTCCCAACATTTCTATTAAATTAACTAATCAATGTTTATTCCATCTATAAATTTAAAGTAGATGGATTCCATGTTGGGTTCAAAATCTATTATTCTAATATCCTTGAATTCCAGCTAAATCTCTATAAACGTAATAATTAAACGTTAATTTCATTTATTTTGCAATACATCCAATTATTATAAATTAGATCAATTAACTTACTATTTAAAACTCAACTTCAAAAAAAATTCATTACGTGCCATACCATCAATCTATGTAACCTTTAATCCCTTCCAAATTCTACTGATTCCAAAAATTTAGAACTTCACACTTTGCTTACATAAATTTTGATTGTAGTACACTTATTATATTTTTGCCAAATAGATACATTGATTTCAATTAACTATCCTCTATAATTTATTTCTTGGTTTCATTCTTCTTATTTCCCAAATTTCAATCTGTGTTAAAAAAATTTTGAATTAGTCACTATTCATTATTATTGACTTTAATTTAGCATCACTTACCTTGCATTAACGTTGTTACTTAACAATCCCTACCCAATTGCAATTTTATATTCAAATGAATACATTTACTCTTTCCGTTATGGAATTAATTATCAAAAAGGTACATCTAATTATCATTATTGATTTTATACAATTTCCATTAACTGTACATTCAATTACTATTCAATGTATATGTATTCATTAATCCATTCGATATATACGTTTGTTTCCCTCTATTTGATTTATAACCTAGTATACATTTACCTAAATTCTATTCCAATCACATTCATTAATGGGTGTGGCATTGAAACCAAATTCATTAACTTATCTCACATTATTATCATTAATTACAGTTGGCTTATCAATTTTTATTCAATACCATAAATAAATAACATATTATTCAATACTTACTCTTGTTTCTCATATTCTATTTAAAAATCAAATCATAACATTTACATTATTTTATTGAATTGGAATTTCAATAAATAACATTTATTTATTTATTATTATTTTCAGTTTTCTTTTAATTACAATTGCTACATCTAATTCCTAACATTCATTTTACTATAAATTATGGAAATTATGACAAACTTAGTTAACGAAATTCACGGGTCGTTACACATCTACTTTCTATTTCCAAAATAATCAACTAGTTCTTTAGTAAATCATTCATTGAATTGATTTTCAATTAAATCACATTTGATTCATTTACGTTGGGTTTTACTAACAATCATTCATATTCAATTAGTTCACTTTCACTAATTTATATTCAAGTTAGTCTGCTTTCAATTCAAATCAAATTTGATTCTCTTTAAACTTACTTATATTTCAATTTGAATTCAATTTACTTAGCTTCCAATTTCCATCAATTCAATTTCATTAACACTTAATGAATTTCTATACAATCAACTAGCAAAACCAAATTTATTTACTTTGCTTACATTCAATTTGGTTTAACACACTTAATTTCAATTGGTTTATATTCTAATTCAGATTGAATTCTTATACTCACCATATTCACTAATTCACTTTTACAATTAAAGTTGAATTTCCTTTATATAACTCAATTTCATATTCATTCTTCACTTTATCAATTCATTTTGATATCAAATTCAATTTGATTCAATATTACTTAACTATGTTCCATTTTATCTTCACTTGCATTTATTTTCACCATACAACTTAAGTTTGCCTCTAAGTTATTTGAAATTCTATTTTATTTAACTTTTACTAAAGTCAAATTCATATCACTATTTCAGAAATTCAGATTTTGTTTTACTTAACAAAACTGTTTAACCATTTTACAACTGGTTTTACTTAAATTTCTCATTTTTTATAAGTTACACAACTTATTAATTTTAAACTTCCCAATTCATATTGTATAATCACTTATCTTTCATGTTTAAATTTCCATCTCAATAATTTATTTAATCCAGTTAAATTTATTTAACTTACCTTTAGTTAAATTTCAAATCCATATATTTATTAATACTAATTCAATTTAATTTAACTTTTCTTAAGTTAAAAAATCTTTATTTCATATTCAATATTCACTTTACTTATATAAGATCTATTCCAAATTCATTAATCTTATATTTTCTAAAACAATTTTATACTTCTTTGGATTTGAAAAACATTCTCCTTTTTAAAAGTGTTTCTAGTAACTATTCATATTAAACATCATAAACTAAGCTTTGTGTAAACCAAAGCTCTGATACCACCTTGTAACATTCCCCCTTTTGACCGCTTCCAGTCGGTAATTAAACCAACTCGAAACGTTCAAAAAGACGAATTGTTATTTAGTTTATAAGGTTTAAACAGAATCAGCCACAGAAACACAGAATAATAACAATGAATTTTTAAACAAATGAATCTTTATTTCATTACTATAAATCTTTTTATATACATCAGAGTTTATACAATTTTTAATACAGATACAGCGGAATATCTTAAAATACAATTTTCTCGAAATAAATGATTCTTTACTCTCTCTCTAACTTCGCTGCTCGAAAATCTTCAAGCTGTAGAAATACTCAGTCTGACCCGAGTATTATATTCAAAAGAAAATAATACACAGGTCAGTCTAATTCAAACCAGTTTATTAGTGCATAGAGGCAATAATAATTTAAATAGACGACAGTCACAATAATTCTCGTCTATCCGACTCTTTTAACAAAGAAATCGGATAACGAAAATATAACACTTAACAGTGTTTAACAATAAATTAGCAGATTTAAAACATCAACCGAGATAGATAAATAAATTTATCAAATCGCCTAAATCAATTTAAAACAATTGAAGTTGTCACTTTAAAACCATCAAAACTCGATTGGCTGCCGTACACGCACGCGTGTACGGCCTCGCCAATACGGCATAGAAGATCAATGCATCACGATGCAAAGAAATATCAATTCAAAATTGTCACTTCTAGGTGGCTGCAGTGCACGCACGCGTGCACCGCCTCGCCACTATCGCAAGAGATACGCAAAAGCTCAGTGAAAGTCACAATTGATCACTAGGTCAAACTGCAACAAAACTGCAGCCACCACAATGATTACAAAGGCGAAACTACGCAAAAGAAAGCAGAAACAACTGCATAATAAAACTGCAGTTGAAACAAGCGAATAACCGGGAAAATAAACAGTCAAACAATGACAACTCAAGTGTCAAGCTCAACTGGATATCACGAGTAAATGTCTGCACACTACACTACATGAAGTGTATATACAGAGTCAAGACTACACAACAAATTCAAGAAGTATCAAGTATCAGAGTTCAAGAAAATTCAGAAGTGAGAACAATCAGAAGCAATTACAGGTTCAAGGTTACAGGAATCAAGTATGCATGATGATCACAATATGGACCATTAGTAACAACAGAGAAGTGAATAAAGATACAGAGTGAAGCATGCACAAGGAGCCACTGAAATATGCAAACGAATTGAATGCAGACAGGTCTAACAAACTGGACAATATACAAGATCATCAAAGTGTACACGGTGAAGTACAACAGTGAAGGCTACATGTCACAGTGAAATAAAACTGCAAAGTGAAGACAACAAACTTCTACATCAACCGGAAGAACAAGACCAACATACTCAAGTCTCAACAATAATCCAGTATACAATGAAGAAACCATAAAAAAAACTGCAGAGAGGTGGACAGAGTCTGCAGCAATACAAATATATATATATATATATATATATATGTACACACATATATATCTGTATCAAACATACAGCAGCCCTCAAAGTACAGTGCAACTACAAAGAAGACAGAACAACATGCACAACTTCAAACATGTGCAAACTACTTGTATGAAATGCAGACAGGTCAAAGTTAAGTGCAAGACCATATTCAAGTATGCAAAGAACAGAGACAAGACCTAGCAACAATGATGAATCGAAAAATTGCAGTACTCAAGTAATACAAGAATGCCCAGATTCAACAAATATCACATGTATGGTGTCAAGTGAACAGGCACAGACAAAGGCAACATGAGACCAGATGCTCAAGTGCAACTGCAAATGAAATCAACCCAGACTAAACAAACCAATGAATGACCAAGTGCAGACAAATATGATCAAAGCTATGTGATTTCAAGCTAAAGACCAGAGCAACCAGTGTCACAACTACTGGGATGAATGCCCAAAGACAACTGTTTACACACGGTTCAAATGAAATGCAAGTATTTCAAAAATGTACATATGGTCAGTCCAGTTCTAAACATGCAACAGAAGTGACTTTAAAATGAAGACTGCTTCAAATTAGACCCCAAATAATGCAAAGGCAACATGTTGTGATGTCAAAGTCAAGTTCAAGTGACTCAAAATCAAAGACCAGACTTATGAACATGTACAAGAATATCTGGAGTGAATACAACAAGCACTCAAATTGTCAAGTGCAGATATGAACCAGGAATTTCAATGGTACAACCTATACATGTATTGTGAAAACAACTACACGTATCAAGTTGAGCCAAAACCAACTATCAACTAAATTTTCAACTAAAACAGATAGCCGAAGCCAGGCAGTGTTCACAACGCGAACCATGAAATCAAGTGAACCAGTCAATGATACCGCAACAACATAAGCAAGCAAATCATGGAACCGCAGTATCAATGTCAATATATAAGAAAACTGTAAGTGTAGACTCGCCGATACATGCATACACACATACAATTGTATATATGCACGTATATAAAGTCATATCTAATTAGTCAAGCGGTTACAGATTAACAGTCAGAAAATCGAACAACAAAATCGAAACCACTACAGCCATGAAACAGAAACGAACGAAAAATCACAAGATTCAAATACTAATACGCTAGAGGTATGAATTAGATGTGAGAAATAAAATTCCTCACCTTTGCAAACGAACGCAATTAGATCGGCAGAGCTATTGAAGTCGGCCGCCTTCGATTTAAACGAGCCCTAATTTTTCTTTGTCGAAGAGGAGCGAACTTAATTTGGAGACGATGCGGGAGAACGAGAAACGAAGCCGAAGTCGCAGTTGTTCAGAGACGAGCGAACGAAAAAAAATTTAAGGCCGCCATTTTTTTTTCTTCGATTGATTCTAGGGCACGAATGAATGAGAGGAGGCGGGTTCGTGGTTTTACAGAGGGAATATCGTGGGGGGTTATGGGCTGAAGTATGGGCTGGTGATATAGGGTATGGTATTATTTTATTTTTTTATTTTTTCCTTTATCTTTTATTTTTGTTTTTATTTTTATTTACTTTGTTTTGTTTTCATTAATTACTAATAACTTATGCTATTGAATTTTGTAGATAAAATTTATTCAATTTTTCCCAATCATTACCTATATTCTCTTAATTTGCATCTCATATCATATCAATTTCAAAAATGTGGAGTTTTTAATTTTAAATTAAATAAGATAATTTTGATTTCTTTAAAACCAAAAGCAGATTTTATTTACATTCATTTATAAATCCCGATTCAAATTATTATTAAATTTTCAGTAGATTAAATCCTAAAATTTAATCGCAAAATTTATTCTGAAAAGTTGAAATTCGAATCAATTCATCATTCAAATATTTAAAATTCATTAAATATTTTCAATTTAAATTGTTCAAAATTCAGGGTCATTACACTTATTGACCCAAACCAGATCTAAATTCACACCATGGCCATGTATTCCAACCTAGGGCTGAAGCATTAGAGGTTGAAAGCAAGTGTAATAGCTTTGGATTTGCTTTATGCAGTCATTTCTAACATTGTTTTATTAAAATTTGTGTTGAAAACTTATATTGTTTGGATTGTTTTGTCTTATGTATTCCGAGGAGTTAACCTTGTCTCTCTCACACTCATCATCATCATGGCTGAGAAATGAACCCCTTGTTCGAGCTTTTGAATGGTTAAAGCATGGTCAAGTAATCTATTCCGTTGTTGCTTCTTATCTACATTGTTTCAACATTGTTTTGCGTTGAATATTTATGTGTATTTTGTCTTGTTTTGGTTATTGTTTACAAGATAAATATCAAGTCTCTCCATTCATTCAAATCAAAAGTCATGCTATATCGTGCTTGTTGTGCTTTCTGGAATCTATTCTGTTTGTTTTGATCGCTAATCTCCAGCTTTAACAGGTGAGTTATTCTCACCAGACAATATGTACCTATATAACTAGTAAATTGACACCCTGCGAATCTGTAGAAATATATTATCATGTTATACTTGACTATGTTATGATCATATGATGTTTATACACCTGTTATATCATATGTTACTGTTATTTAATGTTATTTTGTTATTTATATCAGTTATCACCATTGCAAGTTCCCTGTAGACTAGAATCACTATGGGTTGAAATGATACATACCCGAACGGACTTTAGAATAGGGAAAAATCGTTATAGGCTGAAATGATAGGCCTGAATGGTTTTTATTTAATTTATTTTAACTTGGGATTGCGGGTTTGAAATGATAGAACCCGGATTTTTCTTTTTAAACTGCGGATTGAAATGATACATATCCGTATCACTTGACCTAGGCTAGAAAACTATATACAGGCCCGTGGTTATTTTATAAAGTGTTTTGAATATTTTTAAGTGTTTTAAAATATAAATTTATGAAATTTGATTTAAACGGATTTTGAAATATTTTGAATAAAGAAATTATGATTTTTCTATGTGTTAAAAATGTAATTAATGAATGGTTTAACTAAATTTTTGAAATATAACTTAAGTTAGAAATTTGGAATTTTGGTTAAAAATGATATTTAAGTTATATAAATAAAATGGATATTAAATTTTATTGGAAATGGTAAATAAGATAATTTGATTAAATTTGAATTTAAGTGATTTATTAAAGTATTATTGATTTTTCTATGAATTTAAGTGGTTAAATAAATGAATGTTTAAAAGTGATCTTTTAAAATATAACTTGACTAGGAAATGTGAAATTTGGTTTTAATTAAAGGTTTAAGTTAATTAAATAAAATTGGAAATTTAGTTAAATTGTGAAATGGTAATTTAAATTTGAAGTGTTAAATTTATTTGTTGAAATGTGAAGAATTGGACACTTTTACACTAAAATTTATTAAGTAAATTGTTGGAAATTGGATTTGATTATAAGAAATTTATTGTGAAAAGATATATGTTAATTGATATGTAAATGAACATTTTAAATGTTAAAATATGATTTTTAAAATGTTTATGTGTTTTAAATTAAAGTTATTTAATTGCTGGAAATACACTAACACCTGAAATTAACTTGTAATAGCATTCAGAAATGCTATAGATTCCGTTTTGAACTAAAATTGTGTAAAAAGAGCTATTACAGCATTTCTGGAATAATGTAGTTGCTGTAGTTGAACTTATAGGCTAATATTAAACTCAGGCCTATTATAGCATTCTCTGGAAATGCTATAATGGTCTGCAGTCTATGTTGAAATCAAATTTAACCCTTGTTTTGAAATCTGAACTACCGCAACACTTCTGAAATGCTGTCTTTTCTGTTTTGAACTATAATTCAACTAAAACTGAGTTTTAACAGCAGTTTTAAGTACTATCTTTGCTGAATTAAAAATGTTTTCAAATATAACTTATAGCAGTTATTTTTAAATGCTGTGAAATGCTGAAATTTTAATAATTAGGATTTTTGACTTAGTAAACGAACTCAGAATGGTTTGAAACTTTGGAAATTGAATACTTGATTTGAAAATATAATAATTACACTTTTAAAAGGTTTAAATGAATTATTTTGATTGGAATATAAACTATTTAAAGGTGATTTGAAATGGTAGTAAATGAACGATATCTTTGAATTTAAAAGGTATTTAAAGTTGAATATTTTGATTTGAACTGATAGGATATTTTATTTTATTAAAATGATTGGAAATGAAGTTTTGTAAGGATATGATATTTTATTATATTAAAATGATTTGAAATGAAGTTTTGAAATGATATGAAAATTTAAATATATGGAAATGGTTTGGAATTGATTTAATCTTTATTTTGATAAAGATATGGTTTGAAATGATATTTTATTTTGAAGTAAAGTATTGTTTTTAAAAGTTATAACCACGGGTTATAATAACGATTGGTTGGCAAAGAGACCGGGATCGAATATGGACATACTCTCTGTCGATACCGAAAACCACTTTGACAACCGTGTACGTGGTGGAGATTCCAGAATGAAGTAGGATGGTGGTGATGTTCTTAAGGTATGTTACGTGGACCCAACTCCCGTGAGTTGGCATAAGGTGGCTAAAACAGGAGCGATCTCGGACCAGTGAGGTAGCACCTCTTCTCGGACACATTTCTTCGATATTATACTCTTACTTGTGATTGATTAGATGGCCATCCTCCGATTTGGGAGTGTTGTTCGAGGTGGATGGTAGTGGCTGCTATGTGCTCCATCAGTCCGTGTGCGTAATTGGTATATCTACCCTGGCATTGCCTAGTTGTGTCGTGTCACCTACCATATCGAGCTTTACTACGATTTGTGATTTCTCCCGTAGCCTGTGGATTATTGAGGGTAGCCCCCATTTTGGGAGTATGCTAATACTGGATAGACTACTGGGACTATTACGTGTTAAGGTGGAAAATGTAAAGCCTTAATGTTATTTAAAAGTATGTTTATTTTATATTAGACATTATTATATAGCGTATATTACTACATAGTAGATAGTTTAACGGATCCTTACAGGATGGGCGGTCCCAAGCATCTTCTATGTTACTTGTACCCTTATTACAGTTCGCTTGAGTTGGTTTACATTATATAAGTATATATTGTCCTGACTCGAGTGTTTTGTGTTTTGCTTTACGCTCGGGTCAGCCTGAGTTATTCACAGATTTGGATTTCCACTCGCTTGGAGATTTGAATCGCTGGAGATTATCTGCTTGTCTTGTCCTATCTATTTCAGTTCTGTTGTTCTACTCAGCTTGTACTTGGTTATTTTATTGAGACTTTTGTTGTACTCTATTTCTTCTGTTGTATCTTATGTAACTCTGACATATTTAGATAGTAGCTTCATGAACTACTATTTCTTTTACTTCCGCTGCATTATTTTACTCTGTCTGTGATCTGTGATTATATTTATTTACTGTATATTCTGAGATTTGCCAAATTTTATTTACAACGCGGTATTTTGAGCAATTCAACTCCGACATGTGTGTCTACCTATACACTTATAATGGATGCGAATGGTTGAAAATACCGGGTCGTTACAGTTGGTATCAAAGCTTTGGCTTTGAGGCAAAACTCAGCATATGGAGTAGATTTATTTACAGAATCACTTTCGTTCGAGTTTGAATCTTTTCCTCTTGATTCGAATTTCCTTTGAATTTTGGAACGTTCCCTGCGGTTCCAAAATCCATTATTATTCCTCACTATTCATCTTCTTTTGATTCTGGAGTATCTCATAACTCCACTTCGAATGATCTTTGTAGTGAATTGGCGGTCTCGCCAATATTCTAATTTTCTTATAAAGGGGTGAAACTCCTTTACAATAGCATCGATTCACCAAAGATTTTATATCCTCGGTTTAGATACTAGTATCGCTTACTATCCCAAACTCTATCTCTTGAGGTCGAATGTAGATTTACCCTAGAAATCCACATCGATCTTATTCTTTAAGTCACGGTTGACCCGGTTAAGGTTGCCCGTGATTTATATAAGCTTATCCATCTTCCTATTCTGTTATTTAATCATCTCATCCTTGTTCCAACTTATTTTCAAATCAGAATTTCATTTGATTTGAGTTAACCAAATTTGAATCTCTATCCTTCTTTGAAAATAAATTCCTGTATAGTGTATTTGTAAACTAATATTTAGAATTAAAATGTTTAAATATTGTGTTGTTTGAGTTGTTGATGTTGAATTGGGTTTCCGATCGATTCGTCTGATCAACGCTATCGATAGGATTTCTAAAACACTTTGACAGAACAAACCGACACAATATTATTTTAAAACTGTTAATGAAATAATTTTGAAATATAAGTAAATTTTATGGAACTTCATAAATTGATTTAATTTGATTATTTAATATGATAATACTTGATTTATCATTTATAGCTCTATAAATGAATTTATAAATAGTTGTTTATAAATTGATTTGGGAACTGAAATGAATTTAAATCAAGAATTTAAGAATTTAATTTCCGATGGATTTCAAACCTTGTGTTTAAAGTTTTAAAAGGATATATTATTTAAAGTATTTCCAAGTAGAAATTTGTTTCTAAAGGATTTTTAAGTTTAAAAATTTAGTGCTCTTCTCTTTGTCGTTGGAAATTAATTTCGGCGATGACTGCAGCATCATCGACGTTCATTTTCGAGTTTCGAAGTGAAGAGACCGTTCTGTTGTCTTGCTACAGCTTTGTTTTGGGAAATTTAATTGATTTGAATCTCTAAAATATGACTGAATTTATAATATATATATATATGATTTAAATTTGATTTGATATATTATATACATATATTTATTTATCTCTTAATGGTTTGAAGGGAATCGGAAATTTAATTCTTACATTTTTTTTCTTAAAGAATAATTTCAATTATAAAAAGAAAAATCAAATATTTGGATAAATGATTCAAACTTGAGATGATTAAATTGGAAAGTTTTATTTGTATAACACACAATTTCATTCCAATATAACTTACCTAAATTACACAGAAATTGAATATGAAATTGGATAATATACAATATAAAAAGGATTTTTTATAAATAAAATTTGAGTGGTTATAATACATGTTATACACTTAAATTTTAGTTATAAAAGATTAATAGAGGCAAATAGTGAAAAAGGAATTTAAAGAGATTTTATTTAAATAACTTAATAATCAAATTTGATTTACTATGGAACCTTAAGTCTAACCTAGGAATTTTAGTAAAGGTTATTTCCTAAAATGAATATGTTGTATAATAAATAATGTATCTTTGAATAGATAAAGTAAAATACATTTGAATTGGACTTTTGGTAATAAAGTTTATTTAACTTGAATTCATAGTTTAATTGATGTCTAAATGAATAAATGTATAAAGAAATTTGATTGTTATATTTGCTAAGATAAATATTTTATTTATGAAATTGATATGTCTTGAAAAATGAATAATTATGATTTAAATAGTTAAAATGTATTTTAACAACACTAAAATTTGATAATTGAGAATTTGGTTTTCAAATGGAATTTTAAGGGTAACTTATTAAAGGAATATCTATTTATGAAATGGGTATTTTAAATAAAGTGTTAGGTTATGTGTTAAATTAAGAGTTAAGTAAAATAGTGAACTTTTGACTTAATAAACGAAGTATAGTTTAATTTGGATATTCCATTCATAAAAGTTTGTTTTAATAAGTCATAAGTTAAATGATATCCAAATAAATATTTCTGGAATTAAACTGATTTGAAATATTAATATATCTACTTAGCATTTTATAAGTGCTGCTGTTTTGAAAATACAATGTTTTGGAAATTTTTAAAATTTAATGAACTTAGAAATGTTACAACTTTAAAATGAATATTATTTGACCTTGAATTAAAATGGTTTAAATGAAGATTATTTTTTAAAAGGTGTTTTGATTTTCTAAGTGTTATGTTTTTTTTAGAATAACATTTCCAAAGTGTTATGATTTTAGTAGTGTGATTTCCAAATGATAAACATCCCTAAATTATTATGATTTCAAAGCATTATGGTTTCAAATTATTATCTTATTTTGTTTTTCAAACCATCTTTTGGTTGTCCTTATTTTCCCTCATCTAGCTACAGACTGGTATAAGCATCTTTCTATAGTCTTTCTGTTTAGAAATCTTTCTGTAATCTTTGATAATCTTTGTTACTCATCTAGATCTGAACACTGTTTTTCCATTCATAGATCGTCGGTCAAGTGAAAGGGGTGATTCAGACTCTAGAGGATCTTTTTCGTGCTTATATTCTTGATTTGATCACCTCCATCTTGTCAAACTTACCTATAACAATAGTTATCAGGTGTAATTCCAATCTTCTTATCATCTTGTCTTAATTCTATTTCATTCTATTTTTTTCTGTGCTTTCCCGTACCTCATTCCTTTTCGGGGACGAAAAGTTTTGAGTGGGGGAGAGTGTAACAACCATGTATTTTACAATTATTTTTAAATTGATTTCCAGATTTAAAAGCTTTATTTATGAAAAGAATAAATTTTGTTATTGTAAATATAAAAAACTTTGATTTTGTATGTGGATTAGAATTCCAAATATGACTAAATTTAATATTTCTAGAAAATGTGAATTTTCGTTAAAATAGTCAAACTTTGACTTTTAAACTTGAAAATTTAAAAGTTTGAAATTATAAATTTTATCTTTTATTATAAAAATAGATGTAATAACTTGAACACTACTTTTCGTTTCGTTGAAAATGGAGTTAAAATGTAAAAGTTATGTACATTTCAATTTTTAGTATAATTTGTTTATTTGTGCAATTTTGCCTATTTCAAATTTTATAAATCATATTTTCTTTCTTATATTTTGTTTTAATATGTGTTAATATGTTTTTTTATGTATATTTTTGTCTTTTTATATTTTTAAAATGATAATAGAATTTTTCCAAAATTTACTATATTTATTTTTCATTTTTAAAGGCTGTTTTCCTATTTTCTGCTATTTTCTTCGTTAAAAATTATATGTAAATTAAATTTTTAATATTTATTTTGTGAATATATTTTTATTTTATGTTATTATTTATGTTTAAAAATATATTTCAAGCTCATATGAATTTTCTAAAAATTTATTCTATTCAATTCCAAATTTTCTAGACTAGTTTACTATTTTAGCTATTTTCTTAATTTAACTTTATATAATTGATAAATATTTATATAAATTATTATATTTTGATAAAATTTCGAAATTTTATCTGGGATTATTATTTTTTCCAGAAATATAAAGTTATAAAAAGGAATTAAAGATATATGAAGAGTTTGATACCTTTTGTGTGCTTAGTCCTTTTGAATTCTACCGTTTCTTTTTCAATCAATACATCTTTTAAGTTTTGCCGTTCTATCCCTCATTTTTTCCAGCGACTTCCTCATGTTATTCACGAGTTTTCAAAGCTTCTTAACCCTAAAAAAAATCATGGCCTCCATCTTGCAAAATTTTAGGTAAATTCATCTTCTTTTCTTCTTGTTTTTATGGTTTTCTATTGAATTTTTGTATATTGTTCTCAACTTCATGGCTCCACTCCTCCTCAACCAGATCTAGGCCGACCTCCACCACCTTGATTTCTGATCAACCAACCTCCTAGCACCCCACCATGGCCAGGTCGAGCCATCTTGGCTAGAGAACACCACCAAAAATCCAATATTACATCACATATATGCAAGCCTAGACCTAGAATTGTCACCATCACCTTCCACCACCCATAGCCGCCACCAACACCACCTCCACCACCTCCAACACCACACGGACCCTCTGCCACATCATCACCTTGGACCCCACACCTCTGGCCATTCCCCATGTTGAAATAGATCCACCAAAAACCTAAACAAACTCCACCAAAATTGCAATATACACTTGAAAACTTGCATTTCCAAGCACCTATGCCTTCACCACTTCACCAAACCACTTTGGCCGCCACATACATCATCACCACCAGCCATTTTCTGACCTAACACCTCTGCCACATCTGTACCTGACCCCACCAGGCTTGTCCATGCTCTTGCTTGCCTTGGTCGTGGCTTGTTGTTGCATAAAAACATTAGTGTATTGCCTTAGCTTGTGTAGTTCATGTACACAAACCTTTGCTCTATCTTTTCCCATGCTATGGCCGATCTTATTGACCCAAACCAGATCTAAATTCACACCATGGCCATGTATTCCAACCTATGGCTGAAGCATTAGAGGTTGAAAGCAAGTGTAATAGCTTTGATTTGCTTTATGCAGTCATTTCTAACATTGTTTTATTAAAATTTGGGTTGAAAACTTATATTGTTTGGATTGTTTTGTCTTATGTATTCCGAGGAGTTAACCTTGTCTCTCTCACACTCATCATCATCATGGCTGAGAAATGAACCCCTTGTTCGAGCTTTTGAATGGTTAAAGCATGGTCAAGTAATCTATTCCGTTGTTGCTTCTTATCTTCATTGTATCAACATTGTTTTGCGTTGAATATTTTATGTGTATTTTGTCTTGTTTTGGTTATTGTTTACAAGATAAATATCAAGGCTCTCCATTCATTCAAATCAAAAGTCATGCTATATCGTGCTTGTTGTGCTTTCTGGAATCTATTCTGTGTGTTTTGATCGCTAATCTCCAGCTTTAACAGGTGAGTTATTCTCACAAGACAATATGTACCTATATAACTAGTAAATTGATACCATGCGAATCTGTAGAAATATATTATCATGTTATACTTGACTATGTTATGATCATATGATGTTTATACACCTGTTATATCATATGTTACTGTTATTTAATGTTATTCTGTTATTTATATCAGTTATCACCATTGCAAGTTCCCTGTAGACTAGAATCACTATGGGTTGAAATGATACATACCCGAACGGACTTTAGAATAGAGAAAAATCGTTATGGGCTAAAATGATAGGCCTGAATGGTTTTTATTTAATTTATTTTAACTTGGGATTGCGGGTTTGAAATGATAGAACCCGGATTTTTCTTTTTAAACTGCGGATTGAAATGATACATATCCGTATCACTTGACCTAGGCTAGAAAACTATATACAGGCCCGTAGTTATTTTATAAAGTGTTTTGAATATTTTTTAGTGTTTTAAAATATAAATTTATGAAATTTGATTTAAACAGATTTTGAAATATTTTGAATTAAAGAAATTATGATTTTTCTATGTGTTAAAATTGTAATTAATGAATGGTTTAACTAGATTTTTGAAATATAACTTAAGTTGGAAATTTTGAATTTTGGTTAAAAATGATATTTAAGTTATATAAATAAAATGGATATTAAATTTTATTTGGAAATGGTAAATGAGATAATTTGATTAAATTTGAATTTAAGTGATTTATTAAAGTATTATTGATTTTTCTATGAATTTAAGTGGTTAAATAAATGAATGTTTAAAAGTGATCTTTTAAAATATAACTTGACTAGGAAATGTGAAATTTGGTTTTAATTAAAGGTTTAAGTTAATTAAATAAAATTGGAAATTTAGTTAAATTGTGAAATGGTAATTTAAATTTGAAGTGTTAAGTTTATTTGTTGAAATGTGAAGAATTGGACACTTTTACACTAAAATTTATTAAGTAAATTGTTGGAAATTGGATTTGATTATAAGAAATTTATTGTGAAAAGATATATGTTAAATGATATGTAAATGAACATTTTAAATGTTAAAATATGATTTTTAAAATGTTTACGTGTTTTAAATTAAAGTTATTTAATTGCTGGAAATACACTAACACTTGAAATTAACTTGTAATAGCATTCAGCAATGCTATAGATTCTGTTTTGAACTAAAATTGTGTAAAAAGAGCTATTACAGCATTTCTGGAATGCTGTAGTTGTTGTAGTTGAACTTATAGGCTAATATTGAACTCAGGCCTATTATAGCATTCTCTGGAAATGCTATAATGGTCTGCAGTCTATGTTGAAATCAAATTTAACCCTTGTTTTGAAATCTGAACTACCGTAGCACTTTTGAAATGCTGTCTTTTCTGTTTTGAACTATAATTCAACTAAAACTGAGTTTTAACAGCAGTTTTAAGTGCTGTCTTTGCTGAATTAAAAATGTTTTCAAATATAATTTATAGCAGTTATTTTTAAATGCTGTGAAATGCTGAAATTTTAATAATTAGGATTTTTGACTTAGTAAACGAACTTAGAATGGTTTGAAACTTTGGAAATTGAATACTTGATTTGAAAATATAATAATTACACTTTTAAAAGGTTTAAATGAATTATTTTGATTGGAATATAAACTATTTAAAGGTGATTTGAAATGGTAGTAAATGAACGATATCTTTGAATTTAAAAGGTATTTAAAGTTGAATATTTTGATTTGAACTGATAGGATATTTTATTTTATTAAAATGATTGGAAATGAAGTTTTGTAAGGATATAATACTTTATTATATTAAAATGATTTGAAATGAAGTTTTGAAATGATATGAAAATTTAAATATATGGAAATGGTTTGGAATTGATTTAATCTTTATTTTGATAAAGATATGGTTTGAAATGATATTTTATTTTGAAGTAAAGTATTGTTTTTAAAGTTATAACCACGGGTTATAATAACGATTGGTTGGCAAAGAGACCGGGATCGGATATGGACATACTCTCCGTCGATACTGAAAACCACTTTGACAACCGTGTACGCGGTGGAGATTCCAGAATGAAGTAGGATGGTGGCGACGTTCTTAAGGTATGTTACGTGGACCCAACTCCCATGAGTTGGCATAAGGTGGCTAAAACAGGAGCGATCTCAGACCAGTGAGGTAGCACCTCTTCGCGGACACATTTCTTCGATATTATACTCTTACTTGTGATTGATTAGATGGCCATCCTCCGATTTGGGAGTGTTGTTCGAGGTGGACGGTAGTGGCTGCTATGCGCTCCATCAGTCCGTGTGCGTAATTGGTATATCTACCCTGGCATTGCCTAGTTGTGCCGTGTCACCTACCATATCGAGCTTTACTACGATTTGTGATTTCTCCCGTAGCCTGTGGAGTATCGAGGGTAGCCCTCATTTTGGGAGTATGCTAATACTGGATAGACTACTGGGACTATTACGTGTTAAGGTGGAAAATGTAAAGCCTTAATGCTATTTAAAAGTATGTTTATTTTATATTAGACATTATTATATAGCGTATATTACTACATAGTAGATAGTTTAACGGATCCTTAGAGAATGGGCGGTCCCAAGCATCTTCTAAGTTACTTGTACCCTTATTACAGTTCGCTTGAGTTGGTTTACATTATATAAGTATATATTGTCCTGACTCGAGTGTTTTGTGTTTTGCTTTACGCTCGGGTCAGCCTGAGTTATTCATAGATTTGGATTTCCACTCGCTTGGAGATTTGAATCGCTGGAGATTATCTGCTTGTCTTGTCCTATCTATTTCAGTTCCGTTGTTCTACTCAGCTTGTACTTGGTTATTTTATTGAGACTTTTGTTGTACTCTATTTCTTCTGTTGTATCTTATGTAACTCTGACATATTTAGATAGTAGCTTCATGTACTACTATTTCTTTTACTTCCGCTGCATTATTTTACTCTATGTTTGTGATCTGTGATTATATTTATTTACTTTATATTCTGAGATTTGCCAAATTTTATTTACAACGCGGTATTTTGAGTAATTCAACTCTGACATGTGTGTCTACCTATACACTTATAATGGATGCGAATGGTTGAAAATATCGGGTCGTTACATAATTACTCGAACTCGAAATCGAGAGTTCGAGCCAAACCTGGAACAACTGAACCCCACCATCCGCAAAACCTGTCAATGCACCACACTCGCAGCTCCGACCACCGGAGGCACTGAAATTCCGGTCACGCTTCGACAATCCACCAAGCAACCTTCCACCTGAATTTAGTGCGACTCGGTCGCGTAATGACGACGAACTCACCATACTTACAGACAAGTTCAAAAGCTCAACAAAAACCCTAAATCGATCTTGCTTCATAAATTTACCCAATGGAAAAATTATTTCATATTTTTCTCAAAATCGCTGGTGTCCATACTATCTTCATATCAAATTTCAACTTTTGAAATTGATTAAAGTGTCAGAAATTTGTATAAATGCAGTTTTTATTTAAATTCAAACTGCTCGAAACAAACCAATCTAAAAATCTTAAATTTTGTTTTAAAAATCATGACTTGCCATATGGATTTAATATAAATTCTTGAATCAATGTTTTACAACAATCGATTTATCAAATTTCTACTTACTTCCCTGTAACACAAAGTTACAGTGTATATTTTCAAATCAGGGTTTAAATTGGCTTCTAAAAATCTTAATATACGTTTTAAATATTTTGTTTTGGTTGAAAGTTTAAACTTAGCAATGATTTAATGAGAATCATGTGAGATTTTGAACAAATATACAACCTATAACACTTTTTAGAGTAGTACAGAGCAATCCCAGAAATATTCAAATCAAAGCATATACAACCAGGTCTAAAGAATCTTGAAACTGTTTTTAATCAATTTAAAGTCTTTGAAAATTTTATTTGCTCACCATTATTTCCAGAAATGAACAAAACAGAGCTTCTATGTGGTAACAGACTTAAGAACTGCTAGCTGAAATCCTCATCCCTTGATCTCTGGTTTGAGTAGATTATTTAAATTGAAGTTGAGATTTGTTTTAGGTTTTGAAATAATATTGCTTTAGATTTACACAGATGGAATGAACGAAATGAAATGGGAAGGCTGATATGTGTATAAAAAGTTTACAGGTGATATCTTTGTTTATTTTATTTTGTACAATAGGCAGTGATCTTTCCTTTGTTTGGCCATGCTTGCATTAATTACTTCTTACTTGCCTGCATACCTATTACTTTACTCGGCTGTGATTATGGCATTACATGCTTGTCTATTTGGTTTACAACCTATGCTTTTTGTTAATATGTATGTACAGTTTCTTGTTTTTGTACTTTCTACATATACTTTTTTTCTTTGTTTAATTGTACATAAACACTTTTGCAGGCTTTGATTTTGATACTTAGATATTTTTGTTTCCAAACTGTTGATCTATACTTGAAATATTTGATTTGGATTAAATTAAATTTACTTTGGACTTGCTTGAATCTGATTTGCTCTGACCTGATACTTGATTTGTATCTGCTAACCTTCAGGTTTGATAGCTTCCAGGCTACACTTGAATATATTGTATTGTCTTCATGCTTTTTGTTTTTCTTCTTTACTTTAGTCATATTGTTTTTCTTTGGCCTTATCACTTTATAAAATAAGGTGAACTTCTATTTAACAAGTTGTTTGAATTTTTAGCTAATATATTCACTTTATATTCTACAATATAGCTTATTTATATTTATATTTATTTTTCTATTCCCAACCTAAATATTTAATAGTCTTGTATGTCTTATACTTATTATTTTGTAATATAAATAAATTTCTATTTTAAATTTGTTGTCAAAATTTGAGCTAATGTTTTCCTTTATATTTTCTATTATAATTTATCTTATATATATTTATATCTCTATTTTTAAATATTTATTTTTCTTTTACTTTACTATTTATTATCTTATATTTGTTTTATACATTCAAATCATTACTAACCATTTATTTACGAAATTTAAATCCAAATTAAATATATATATATAATTAATTTTCAAGTTTACTCATATTTGCCCAAATACATATATACACATATATATACAATATTTACAATATTTTTAAATTTAAATGATTTTATATATTTCCTATTAGAATCGGGGAAACTCGCTTCCATTAAAATTCAATTTTACAATTTTCTATTCAAAAATTCATTAATTTATTAATCTAAATTAAATTAAAAACTAGGGTCGTTACAAACTTCCCCCCTTAAAAGAATTTCGTCCTCGAAATTCGCAGGCACGGAAACAACACAGAGATAGATAGATTCGATCTCCTATAATTCCTCAAACACTAGTTATGAATTCCAAACTCAAGTCGGAATATCTCAGAATACATACCAATTTGTCCCTCTTCGGACTTTGGTATTCACAGGAAATTACAATAGAATTTCAAATTTTGGTTTCAAACGAAATCGTTTTATCGATACAGTTCAAATTTATCTTTATATTCTATTAATCAATTTATCTCAATTTAAATTTCCAACTTCAAATTTCCAATTCCAAATTCATTAAAGTTTTTAAAAACGAAAAGCTGATAAGAAAACAATGAAGATACTAAGTAAGGATTTTCTACAATGATTCGTAGAATCATCATCACACCGAAACTTCTTCTTGTAGCTGGTACGAAGAAATGAAAAGAATTTTGGAAACGAATCAAAGAATATTGATGAGAAATTTATTTCCACTGTCGCAGGGTATTGACCATTTATAGTCGTATTTCCCTGTCCCCTATCTCGTTCTCTTCTTGCACTCATACTCACTATCAGTGGATAGTAAGAGAATTTACTGAGATGTTTAAACGGATATCTTAGGGATATACTCATTCTAGGGATACTTCAACCTATCTCTAATGAGCTACTTAACGTGTTATACTCCTGAACTAAAGTTCAACCTTAGCTCTGATACCAAATGTAATGATACGGATTTTTCGCGTTCGAAAATCGACATCCATACTTTACATCGTACTCGAATGCCATAGATTCGACCGTTCAAATCCGAGTCGCCGGAGCTTATAACACAGTTAAGTAAATAACACAGCGGAAGAAAAAGAATTATACATTGATATACAATATCCGATACAATATCTGATACAACAGAATGATAAAATGAATATCAATATACATCAGAGATATGATACAACAAATAGCAGCGGAAAAGAAAACGATAACATCAGCAGCGGATAATCTCCACCTCCAAAGCGCCAATTCAGAAATAGCTCGAAACTCCCAATAACGAGGCACAAAGATAAGCAAGTGCAGTCCATAACCAAAGACTGAACTAGCTCCAGAAAATCTACTAATCTGACTATCTGAAAAACCAAACTCTAGACTGCTCGTGTAGAAAAATTTTGAGCACCCAGAGTTTAGGAAAGAAACAGTAAACTCCGGATCAGTCATGGGACTGGTGTGAGCAACAAAAATAGTTTATCTTTAAAACAAATAGCAGAGAAGTTTTAAAGTCAATTCGCAATGCTTTTGGAAAATGAAACTACCATAAGACCTCCCGCCACACACACAATGCAAACGCAGAATTGGAGGAGATTTCTTCTTATGATAGTCAAAGATGCTTACTACGCAAAATCAAATCATTTTTGATATTATTATTAGTGCATAGTGTAGAAACATTTCGAAAGTAGAATATAAATCTTAGCCAGCATAGGTACCATTATATTATGCCTACTATAACTACCATATTAGATGGCAGGTTCTACAACTAATACCGTACAAAGTTCGTATTGGAAGATAGATTTCCAACAAATGGTCAGGTTAAGGAACTTCCTATGCCACGAAGGAACGCCTCTGGAATGACGTTCCGAGAAATAACCTAACATTACGGTTAGATCTTTGCCAGCACAAGGCCGGGTTACCCCTAACTGGGTAACTACTGACACGAATATGTCATCCCCCGATCGTAACCGATCTTCCCGAGGATCCTCGATTCCAACAACCACATAAGAATAATAATAATGCAGCAACAACATAGGTTAAATATCTGGGCTCCATACCATGATACCACCTCTATCCAGAAGGAATGACATACACTAAAGGGGCGCTACCCCCTAATAACCTTGCCGCATCTTTCCTGTTTTGACCATTCCGGGGTGTGAGGTCCGACGAAGTCTCATCCACAAAGCTACGCTTTGGTACAAAGCCATGCTTTGGGTCAACAGATGATCAAAGTAATGATCACAAAGATAAATGATCAAACAAATGATCATATCACAAATGATCAAACAATGATCATCACACAGCAACACTCAGCATGTCACATTACAAAATTGGGAATATATCGCTGATAAATTTCAACTACATAAGCTCTGAGCTCGTACGTCTCAGAGAAGGGTGTTAAGCTAAGAGAATAAATTCTCCGCCACCAACAGAAATGTATTTGAAAGAAATCGGCTTTATATCTCAAAGTGTAATGTCAGACATGTAACCATACAAGTCTGTTCCGGGTTGAACAGAATCGAAGGTACTTCTTACGAAGCCCTTGCAATCCGGGTATTCACAATCCCGATCGGACTTCCCATCACTTAGGAAATCTCTATACCGGCGTGACTCAGTGTAGAGACAATCGACGAGTTATCCTTTTGTTCTCATGAATATCCGGTCTTCACCACCGGTCTTCAAATGCTATCCATATACGACGTATCACTATTCGGGGTGGGTTATATGACACAATTGTCTTTTCCCGGCTAACCCGAATAGTGAGCGTAATATTTAAAAAGATATGGATATGTGATTTCAATTAAGTCACAACTTAATAATTCAAATTCCTTTTAAAGGGTTTCAATCGATTACCATTTCAAATCTTTTAAACAAAAAGATTTAATTCACAAAGTTCACTCAGTTTCACAAAAGATCTCTTCACAGATTTTCCAAAACAATTTCCATTTCAATATGATTAACTCGTTAAATCTTTAAATCAAAGATTTAACTTATAGTTTTCAAAACAATTTCATTTCGGATGGTTTAAACAAAACATCATTTTAAATCTGTTAAAAATAAATAGATTTAATTCATAGCTTTCAAAAAGAATTCATTCATAACTTGGAAAACCATTTTTCAATTCAATCTTGAAATTCCTTCAATTAAACTGGAATTTCATTTCTTATATGAAAGCTTTTATCATTTGAAAACAACCAGTTTCATTTCAGAAAATCTGATTCATTCATACGAGTTGAAATCCTTGGGTTAAATTCAAATTCCCAAAATTTTACTTTTAAAATGGTTTAAATTCATATAACTCTTACAGCATCTTAAATCCCTAGTTTCGAATCATAGAATTCAATTTCAAACTTGAATTCAATCAAATCATTTAAATTTCAAAACTTAATCAAGTTATTCGAAAATAAGTTTTATCTTTGAAATTCCATTTCAAAAGCTTTTCACTTTAAACCCAAATTTCCAATTTCAAAATCAATTGAAATTAAAATTTCAATTTCAAAAACATCAAATTTAAATTATCTGTGACTTAACCGATTTCCACGTGAAATCCATATTTGTGTGTGTAAAAGTGTAGTCCAGGGGTTTTACACAGTAGTGCAACATCATACAATCATCACAGATCAAAATATAGAAATATAGTTGATAAGCGATATAGACTATAATGTTTATCGCTCATTCACAGATCACAGATATATATCACAGATAAGTAAATTACAGATCACAACATAAATCAGGGTATATCACAGAGCATCATATATCAGGGATATCAAACAATTCAATCATTTAGTCAAATCCAATCATCCATAAGTAAGGTAAGTTAATTGTTTGATAAATTCAAATTGGATTTATTACTTATGAATTACTAATCCGGGTTAATTAATATTACAAATCATTTTGATTAATTATTCTTTAATCATGTATTAATTAACCATTAATAATAAATTAATTAACTTTTAATTTTAATTCATCAACCTTTAATTATTAAATAATTAACTTTTAATTATTTAATTCACTATTTAATTAATTATCTTTAATTAAAATTTTAACCCTTAATTAATTAATTACCACTTAATTAATAAAATTCCAATAAGTGATCATCCCTAACCACTTACATTAATCAATTTATCTTTGATTTATTATCTTCAAAATTAATTGCTTAAATTTATTAACCATATTAATTAATTTTCCTTTCACTAATCATTTGATAAATAAATCAACTTTAAATCATTAAATAAATTACCTTTAATCAATTATCTCTTAAATCACTTGATTTATCAATTTTAATCATTAATTAATATTTAATCAATAATTCTTCATTAATGATTTTAAACCTTTAATTACTTGCTTACAATATTACATTTATTTTTAAAATAAACTTTAAAATAAAGGTTATATATATTTAAAACACTTTAACTAAATTAATTTAAAATAATTTATTTAAAACCCTTAACTAATCCAAACTTAACTAAAACAATCATTATATAAAAGAATTAATTAAGAAATTTGTTTAAACTTGATTTGTTTAAAAAATTAAAACTGTAATCTCAATTACTCGGGTCAAACCCATAGTTTCCCCGAGCAAACTTCGGGCACTTCAACTGCTTCGAGTTGATCTCGCGAGTTACACGAGCACGAACCCGAGACCTATCTTCTTCCAAAAGCCTAAAATCGACTGACACGCAATCGAATTCGTGCATGTGCACGCTGCCGTTGACCAACTCCAGGTGACACTACAACGTTGAACAAGTCGACGATGATCCAAGCATCGATTCCCGATCGCCAGAACTCCAATAATTACTCGAACTCGAAATCGAGAGTTCGAGCCAAACCTGAAACAACTGAACCCCACCATCCCCAAAACCTGGCAATGCACCACGCTCGCAGCTCCGACCATCGGAGGCGCTGAAATATCGTTCACGCTTCGACAATCCACCAAGCAACCTTCCACCTGAATTTAGTGCAACTCGGTCGCGTAATGACGATGAACTCACCATACTTACAGACAAGTTCAAAAGCTCAACAAAAACCCTAAATCGATCTTGCTTCATAAATTTACCCAATGGAAAAATTATTTCATATTTTTCTCGAAATCGCTGGTGTCCATACTATCTTCATATCAAATTTCAACTTTTGAAATTGATTAAAGTGTCAGAAATTTGTATAAATGCAGTTTTTATTTAAATTCAAACTGCTCGAAACAAACCAATCTAAAAATCTTAAATTTTGTTTTAAAAATCATGACTTGCCATATGGATTCAATATAAAATCTTGAATCAATGTTTTACAACAATCGATTTATCAAATTTCTACTTACTTCCCTGTAACACAAAGTTACAGTGTATATTTTCAAATCAGGGTTTAAATTGGCTTCTAAAAATCTTAATATACGTTTTAAATATTTTGTTTTGGTTGAAAGTTTAAACTTAGCAATGATTTAATGAGAATCATGTGAGATTTTGAACAAATATACAACCTATAACAATTTTCAGAGTAGTACAGAGCAATCAAAGAAATATTCAAATCAAAGCATATACAACCAGGTCTAAAGAATCTTGAAACTGTTTTTTATCAATTTAAAGTCTTTGAAAATTTTATTTACTCACCATTATTTCCAGAAATGAACAAAACAGAGCTTCTATGTGGTAACAGACTTAAGAACTGCTAGCTGAAATCCTCATCCCTTGATCTCTGGTTTGAGTAGATTATTTAAATTGAAGTTGAGATTTGTTTTAGGTTTTGAAATAATATTGCTTTAGATTTACACAGATGGAATGAACGAAATGAAATGGGAAGGCTGATATGTGTATAAAAAGTTTACAAGTGATATCTTTGTTTATTTTATTTTGTACAATAGGCAGTGATCTTTCCTTTGTTTGGCCATGCTTGCATTAATTACTTCTTACTTGCCTGCATACCTATTACTTTACTCGGCTGAGATGATGGCCTTACATGCTTGTCTATTTGGTTTACAACCTATGCTATTTGTTAATATGTATGTACAGTTTCTTGTTCTTGTACTTTCTATATATACTTTTTTTCTTTGTTTAATTGTACATAAACACTTTTGCAGGCTTTGATTTTGATACTTAGATATTTTTGTTTCCAGACTGTTGATCTATACTTGAAATATTTGATTTGGATTAAATTAAATTTACTTTGGACTTGCTTGAATCTGATTTGCTCTGACCTGATACTTGATTTGTATCTACTAACCTTCAGGTTTGATAGCTTCCAGGCTACACTTGAATATATTGTATTGTCTTCATGCTTTTTGTTTTTCTTCTTTACTTTAGTCATATTGTTTTGCTTTGGCCTTATCACTTTATAAAATAAGGTGAACTTCTATTTAACAAGTTGTTTGAATTTTTAGCTAATATATTCACTTTATATTCTACAATATAGCTTATTTATATTTATATTTATTTTTCTATTCCCAACCTAAATATTTAATAGTCTTGAATGTCTTATACTTATTATTTTGTAATATAAATAAATTTCTATTTTAAATTTGTTATCAAAATTTGAGCTAATGTTTTCCTTTATATTTTCTATTATAATTTATCTTATATATATTTATATCTCTATTTTTAAATATTTATTTTTCTTTTACTTTACTATTTATTATCTTATATTTATTTTATACATTCAAATCATTACTAACCATTTATTTACGAAATTTAAATCCAAATTAAATATATATATATATAATTAATTTTCAAGTTTACTCATATTTGCCCAAATACATATATACACATATATATACAATATTTACAATATTTTTAAATTTAAATGATTTTATATATTTCCTATTAGAATCGGGGAAACTCGCTTCCATTAAAATTCAATTTTACAATTTTCTATTCAAAAATTCATTAATTTATTAATCTAAATTAAATTAAAAACTAGGGTCGTTACAAAAGATCTCACCACCCTCTCCGACTTTGTAGTTGATAACTTTTCGAATTGGCTAACGGATTTGAAGAAACTAAAGGAAGAAGTGGAGTGTGTTTCTGGCCATTCGAGATGTTGGTGGCGGCTGAAGCAAAACTAGGGCTAGGGTTTTGTTGTGTTGCAAATGGAAATAACTAGGTCCTTATATAGAAAATTCTCAAAACATTATTCATCGAAAATTTTCCGAACTCCAAACGAAGCGTGCCGGCTGACGTTTCTAAGGTTTACCCCGCGTTTCGGACACAATGGAACGTGTTTCGGAAGGTAATTCGATCATCTGTGTGAGTTACGACAATAAACGATCAAATTTAAATCAAACCGATTTAAACCGATTTCGATGCGTTTCGAGCTGCCACGGTCAAATGACAACTCCGATTGCTAGGAAAACTGAAATCCGATAATGACAAACTATTACGGATCCAATGGAACTAGTTTCGTCCAATTCTGAAACTGTTTGAAAAATGGCTAATTTCACTAGTCGATTAAATATTAAAATATTCAATTTTCACAGATTAACTCTAAATTCAATTTTAAAAGTTCTATAACATCACTATAACTTCAACATGATTTAATATAACTTTATAAATCATTTTTAATCACATTTAATCCAGATTTCAATTATTTTTCTGAAATTTCAAACATTAATTATCGATTTAATTACCCAATTAAATCCAGATATTCGAATTTTAAATTATTCGACTTATTAATTCTACTTATTAATATTTAAAATAAATTAAATATTCGAATTTAGATTGACAGAAATTCTGGGTCGTTATAGAATTTGTACGAACGATGAATAGCAACCCAAAAAGCCCGTTCTGCCTCTAAAACGAAAGTGGGTCATCCCATATATCAAAACAGATGTTTTCGATATTTTTAAACTCAATGGAACAGGTTTCAAGTCCTAATTCCATCGCATGAAGAAGTTAGCTTTAAAATCAGCTTATTTCAAATTGATTTCAATTAAATTAATTTCTACGCATTTGGTGTCCGTACGATCAAATGACAAGTCTGATCGCTACGAAACTTGAAACCTTATAATAATTCACCATTATGGATCCGATGAAATTGGTTTCGTCGAAATCCGAGTCAGTGGCCAAATTGGCTATTTTACGTTAATTAAATAAATTATTATTAAACTGATTAAATCACTTTTTAATTTAAAATTTAATAACCAACAATTTTCATCATTTCTGATTACTTAGACATTTACAATAATTTAAAACAAATTTACATATTAATTCAGTGTTAATTATTACACCAGTTACAATGTTCAATTTCAACTGAAATTAAATCCAATTAATTATATTTAATTTGATTTCAATCTTTTTATTCAATCAATTATTACTCTATAGACATAGTTAACATTTGTTTATATCTTGTTACACTAATATTCTACAATTATCATCTTTTACCATATTAGTTGCATTATTTCAATTATATTGAATTTTTGTCAATTTTATTATAATTTAAAATCCCAATAAATTAATTTATCTTTGTTTCACTCTTTTTTATTAAATCAATTATTGCCTTGTGAATATAATTAACATTTCTATACATTTTATTACATTCACAATTTGCAGTTATCGTCTTCACTCATATTAACGTGATATTTAATTACATTTAATTGCAATTGATTTCAAATTTAATTCAACGGATTAAATAAATTGGTAATAAATGATAATCGTTAACTTTTTTAAATTTAATAACATTTGTAAGTTTGTTATCTACACATAAATGTCATAACTACTACCACAACACTACTTTTATCAATTACAATTAATTACATACTATTTCATTAATTAATACAACATTTAAATTATCAATTTCTCCTTTCATCCAATTATCAATTAATACACACATTATTGCAATTAATTTTCAATCTATACCTAATTATAACTTTTTAATCATTTCAATTAAATGGGAATTACATTTAAAGTAGTTATCGATTACTTTAAATTAATACCATCACATTTCATTCTAGTTATTATCTTTTTATTAAATATTAAATTTTTATGTTTATACAACATTAAACTCTAAAACTTATTTAATGTAATAAATTTAATTATCGAAAATTACGGGTCGTTACACTCTCCCCCAATCAAAACTTTTCGTCCTCAAAAGGAAAAGAAGAAATTAATATATCCTATTCAAAGTATTCAAATTATAAACAATAAATTTTCGAAATTAAATAATTTAAATAAAATATATCAATTCATAAACAATTAAATCCGTTTATATTCAAGTTAATAAAAGTTTTGAAAAACATTTCACAAAATTTTCTAAGTCCAAAATTCACAGAAAATTTCGGCAGAGTCTCCTTTGTACGGGGAGGTCTGGAGAAATAATAATATCAATAATAACAAAATATATCACATATTTAAAATAATATATCCCAAACCACGGGAAAAACAATATAATATCTCTAGAAAACCGTAATCCGAAAAATATCTGTTTGTCGGGCAAACAATGCTTATTTATGAAACCAAAAGCAATAGCTATTGCTTCCATAAACCTGTATTTCACTTATATAATCCAAAGAAGTTAGTAATTGCGTAAAAGAGAAATATTAAGTTGTTTTAATCAATAACTAACAAAACAACACATCATAACAATAGTCACTTGCAAACAAATCATACAATCATCACCTGCAATCAAAGTAATCAATCATACATCCATAGCGACCAAAACAAATGGTTTATTCGGGTTCAGAAACTTTTAATCGTATAAAATGATAAATAAACTACTAAGTATACCATACACTCAACAGTCTTAGATAAAAATTAATAGATTATTCATACATCTTTATACAGTTAGAAGTATCCTTTTCCAAACATCCCATGAGCCAAAACAAACAATAATTTCAAATATCGTTTAAGTTTATTCTTACAAATTTCTTCTCATATCATTTACTGTTTGTCTATTTTCATTCATTCATACAAAGCTTATTTTCATTAATTACATTCATTACTTACAAAAGTTCATTTCTCATTTATTCATACAATGCCATTTTCATTAAGTTTTCGTTCGATTACTTACATACGTTATTTCCATTCAATGATTTGAAATAATCAATAAATTCATTATTGAAGGATTACATACATTTTATTTCAGTTTACTTCACATGTATTATTTACTTTTATTTAATTTTTACATCAATATTCATTTGTGAAGCAACCCAAACTTAGATTTTTTTTCTCTTTTTTTCACATTTATTTCTTTCATATATGGTATTCACCTTTACTATTCAGTTTTACTTTATAAATGGCTTCAATCATTAACTTAAGTTTATAATCATATACTGTCAATATTCACTTTTTTCTGTCTATTAAATTTAACTACTAACATCTTAAATTATTAACTTAAGTTTATAATATCCTTATACATCTTAATTCTTAGTTATAAACATAATTCCATTGAACACTTTCATTTCCTAGGTTTTACTTGTATAATATTATATTACATATTCTTATTAATATTATATGTTTTAGGAATGCAATTGAAAGTTACACAAGTTATCTCATTCGCTTTAATTAACAAAATGTTTAATAATTACATCTTCTAAATTCATTATTCTTAAATTTACAAGTTTCCAATTTCTTATATATTTCATAAATCACTTACATCAAATTTCTTATTTCTGTTTTTAGTTTCCAATTATTAATATAGCCAAGATTTCATTTCATTATAGTAATTGAAATTTCTAATTTAAATAAACCTAAGAACTAAATACCGGGTTCCATTTTCAAATCATTTCAAAATAAAATATATATAATCATATCTCTTATATATCCAAATCCTATTTAGAAATTTAAAATTAAGGTTTGTTACCAAAACAAGTGTGTAGTAAAACTACTACAGTGGCCTTCCCACTTTGAAACTCAAAAATGAACGTCAATGATGCGTGCACTCATCATCGAAATTATTTTCCAGCAACAGAGAGGGGAGTACAAAACTTATTTCCTTTAAAAGTTCTTTTTAAAACTTTCTTTCAAATCACATTAAAATATTTATATCGGAAAATACTTCCAAATAATACTAATATTATATTCCAAAATCTTTTGAAAGAAACTTTCAAAATCTCGGAACAAAAGTTCTAAATTTCCAATTTATATTTACTTTACTTGTAAATCCTATTTTACAATCAATGTTTATAAAATTTCACTACCTAACAAAAAACATATTACGTCCAACTATATCATTTATAAAAATTATCCTTTTATATACAAAATATATACTAGGTAAAATTATTCATTTACCTATATTTCAAAATAAATATTGTGTCGGTCTGCCTATTTAGTGTTTAGAAATCTCTATCAATGCCATAGCGTCTTATGTACTGACTGGAATTTATAAATACTAAGCGAAAAAAATTAACACAATACAAAAACCTTTTATAACACTAACAAATACGCTCTTCCATATATATATACACTCAACGACTCATTCTAGGGTATTTCTACCCTATCTTAAATGAGTCAGACCTCACAAAGCTAAGGTTATCGCTAAACCAAAGCTCTGATACCAAATGTAACGACCCGCCTTTTTGGACGGTTTAAATCGACGATAAACCACACACGTCAACTCAAACCATTCAAAATTGAGGATTGTTATGGGGTAAATAAGAAAATGCAGAGAAAAAAGAAAAACAAACACGGAATATCACAGTGGAATGAAAAAATATAATAATCAAATAAACAGTACATGAAGCTGTTTTACAAATAACATTTGATTAAACTTTTACAACACAGAATTAGAGTTATTTACAATAGAAATATATAACAATGCAGTGGAATAACTGTTAGTCCTTGAAAAGAATGATTTTGATGACAACAACCTTAGGACTTGTTATAAAATATAAATACTAACATTATAGTTTAGATATATATGTATATGCAGGATATAAACATGCAGGTACTGAGAATGAAGACTGTACAGTATAGAGACTCAAGATTGAAGACCTCAAGATTCAAGACTCATGAGTATCAAGATATCAAGAGTTCAAGATTTCAATAGTACAAGACAAGTATCGAGTCTAGAATTATGTTAAAACTCCTAGAAAAGCACTGACATCTTAAAGTCCATTTTATTCGTGGAATGGAATCCACTTCGAGCATGTTAAAGGGATGGAACCCTAAGTAGGATGGAACCTACGAAAAATCTGGTGGAACATCGTTTTGTATCCACTAACTTTTATTCAAATGTTTTACAAAATTTTATCTTGTTTTCAAAATGATTTCAAAATCTTCCTTTTTAAATCAAAAACATCTATCCTGGTTTTAAATACTTTTAGCCTCAAAATAATCTTTATTTTCAATATCAAAATTATACTTGGTTTTAAACTATGTTTAATTATAATGTACTTAACTTTTAATATTTATATTTAAGATTTAAATATGAAATTATAGTAAAATTTTATATATACTAAAATATTATTCTCTATACTTATTTATGTATTTTAACTATAGTATATTTTTAAAGTTTAAAATAGTGTTAATATAAGATAGAAGTTATTTTCAAAAGAAAAACAAATTATCAAAAATACCTTTGGCATGTCGACACCCCTAGGTACCCATGTCGATATGATGACAGTTTATTTCAAAAGTTTGAATTTCAAAAGAAGTGTCTATTCGTCATATCCTTTCCCGAATAGACATGGCTGTTGTTCTACTATAAATAGGGGATGTTTTAAATGAATTTATATTCATAATTTTCTGATTTCACTTCTCTTCTTCTTCCACATTTCTTTATATACATTTTTATTATTACTCCGCCGAAATCTCCATTGAATCTAACTAGATCATCTCTGGTTTGATTCTCTATCACTATCTCAACAAGATCCCAGTGCTATTCAGAGTTATAGGCTTCTTTGTAATCAATTGAGCGAGAAAAGGTGTGATTGTAGCCTGGAAAATCAATCAAGTGAGAGAAGGTGTGATTGTAGCCTAGGAAATCAATTGGGTGAACTTGTTGCCCGTAAAATCAAGTATCTCTACCCAAAGGATTGTGAATCTGTAGTGGTGTACCTCGTGGCCTTGAAATCGAGGGTGTAATTGTAAGAATTGATTTTGAAAGGAAATCCGTACTTATGTTGCGGGACTGGATGTAGGGTAACTCCGAACCAGTATAAAATCCGGTGTGTTCTTTCCTTTATTGCTTTTACTTTATATTTGCATCTGTGTTTGATTCTGTGATAATATCTGTGTTTGAATATTTCATACATTTGTGTTCAAATTAATATAAACTCAAAAATAATTAGTAATTCCTTAAAACACTATTCACCCCCCTCTAGTGTCAATTCTAGCCTTAAATCTGTAATCCGCATTTCTCACATTTGCTATCAGAGCAAGGATTTCAAAGTTTCATAATCTGAATTTTGAAAAATTTCAAAATGGCTACCAACACTGGTACTATTGTTACTACCAACACTAGTTCATTTGTAGAAGGTCAGTCTACTGCCAGACCACCACTTTTTAATGGCAGTAACTATGCATATTGGGCATGTAGGATGAAAATATATTTACAATCAGTAGGACTAGACACTTGGAATATCACACAGACTGAATATTTTGAACCTACAACTGATTTTGCAAAGTGGACTGCTGAGCAAAAGACAGTCGCACAAAATAATTCTAAAGCTATGAATATTGTGTTTTGTTCACTTGATAGGAATGAATTTAATAGAGTGTCAGTTTGTAAGTCTGCATATGAAATCTGGAAAACTTTGCAAGTTACTCACGAAGGAACAAGCAAAGTCAAACAGACCCAAATTTCCATGCTTACAAATCAGTTTCAATTATTTAAAACCTAATGAGTCTATTCCAGATATGTATAGTAGATTTCAGGATATTGTGCATTCTCTAATATCCTTGGGAAAGGTATTTTCGGAAGAAGATCAAGTTAGAAAAATCTTAAATTCTCTTACTCCAGAATGAGATCAAAAGACACTTGCGATTGAAGAGGCAAATGACATCAGTACCTTAAAGATAGAAGAATTAATTGGAAATCTAATGTCGTTTGAAGTTCAAATGATTGGGAGAAGAGAAAGCAAAGCATCTGAAAAGAAATCAATTGCATTCAATGCATTGACCGATGGACCAGACTCAAACAGCGATAATGATGAAGAGATAGCCTTTATGACCAAGAACTTTCGGAAATTCCTGAAATACAGAAAGATGAATAATCTCAAGAGAAACAACTATAAGAACTTTGGTAATCAGAATGTAGTGTCAAACTATATCAAATGTTTCAACTGTGACGAACCAGGCCATATCAAAAGAAACTGTCCGCATCCAGATAAGCAAAATCTTCCTATAAACAATGATTCCGCAAAGAAACGAAAACGTGCATTTACCGCCACTCTAGATGACTCAGACTCATCCTCAAGCGATGATGATCAGAAGATAGATAATTCAAATATGTGTTTCACGGCAGTTCACGACTCCGATGAATTCAGAAAAACGGACTCAGAAAAAGGTACACGTTTACAATACATTGGTTGAAATTGCATGCTTAGGATTGAATGATTGATTGATTGATTGTGAATTGGTGTGTCGTTTGAATTTTAAATTTTTATTATTATTTTATTATATTTATTATTATTTTATTATTTTATTATTATTTTATTATTTTTATTTTAAAAAAATAGTATCATAATATTTTATGCAATATACTATAATTTCATATATATATAGTCATTAAAAATAATAAATATATATATATATTAAAATACTTAAATGAAATAAATCATGAAAATTCAGAGACACCTGTCGACATGGTCCCCCCACGTTGTCAACAAGGGTACAGAAATTTGAAATTCAAATTTGAATTCAAATGTTTGAATATCCCTCCATCTTTTCACTTCATTCAAGACTCTGAAAAGTCATCTTTTGACTAGAGAACATGTCCTTTGAGAATCTATTTATTTACTATCTCATATCACAACTTTTCACTTTCATTTTCAAATTCAAACTCTTATTTAAAAATTTCAAGCTCTCTACTCTCTACTCTAATGGCTTCTTCAAGCAACCCCTCCACAATGGGACTTTCCAGAAACATGAAAGAGCAACTCTTCAATGATCCGAAGGCTATAAAGGCATATATCAACTCTGCTAACTATGGAAAAGTCTATCTCAGAAAGTTTGCTATATTTCAAGATTTCTCTTCTTATGAAATCGATTCTCTTTTTGCAAACAACAAAATTCTTAGTCTTGTTGATGCTTCACAAAATGATTTTGTTTGTTATCCAAATCTTGTTAAAACTTTCTATGCAAATCTCAACCGTGGATTTTATAATGGAAATGATGGTGAAATTTGGAGTAGTGTCAAAGGCACTAGAATCATTTTAAATTGTGATATTTTGGGTACCATTCTCAATTGCAAAAGCACGAGAATGGATCTTTCTAATTTTAAAATCGATGAAAATGATCGTGAGACATTTCATCACATTTTTGAAGGAGATGAAAACTTTGAATTCAAAAATAAAAAATTTCGACCAAAAGCAAGAATTGTTAATCTTCTTTTACAACATACTTTAACCCCAAGATCGGGAAGTTTTAACAATCCAACTTCAAAAGTTTGCAAAGCACTTTTTGCTATTTTGGAAATTATGATATTAATTGGGCACAAGTTATTTTGAATGAACTTCGTCCCAAAAATCTTGAAATGGGTGAAAATACTTTATATCATGGAATCTATCTCACTCGAATTTTTAATTATTTTGGAGTAGATTTCAAAGGAGAAGAATTTATTTCAAGAAAATTTTTTAATCACTCAAACATTTCTCTTATGAAAATTCCATATGTTTTTCAACCATATGAGACTCTTGCTGAAAAGGAAGAGCGTTTGGCTTATGAAGAGATGGAAGAGGAGGAAGAAGAAGAAGAAGGGGATGAAATGGAAATAGAAGAAGAAGAAGGTGAAACATCCTTGGAAAGTATTGATTATCCCTCTAATCCAACCAACAAAACCTTACTCAAAAATCAAAAGACTATTGTTGAAAATCAACGGATTCTTAAATGGTCCGTTAGTAAGAAATTGGATAAAATGTCATCCAAGATGAACAAGTTTTTCTCCAAAGTTAGCAAGAAACTTGGATTATCTTCATCTTCGTCATCATCTAACTAGCTCTACCTTTTCATATCATGTTGTATTGTTTTAGTATGATTTGATTTGAATGTTCGTGTAGTTCTTAATGTTTAATCGTTGTATCATTCTATTAAGAAATGAAATTGAATTACTTTTCTGTTATCTAGCTTATCTTATCTCCAGAATAAATGTAGTATATTATATAAATATATACATATACATAATTATTCACAAAATCAAAATGAGTCATCAAAATGAACTGACCCCTGTCGACAACCCCCCACACACCATGTCGACAAGTACTGGTCAGAAATGACTTCTCATTTTTAATTTGAAATTTGAATAACTACCTTGTGTCTATTCATTTCAAACGAATTCCTACATCTATAAATACATATTTCTTCCAGAATTCATCACTCAAAATTACTTCTTATCTACTCCATCTATATTTCTTCTCACAAATTCAAAAATGGCCAATCCAATTCATAATTTGACTGAGAATCTTGAAGAAACCCTTAATTCTTTCAAGAACATTCTTTCTTTCATTCTCCGTAATCAGCGACACTTAGAGTTAAGTCAAATGCAGATGATCAAGGAATAAGAAAAGCATTTCGATGCAATTCGATGGATGATTTCCTCCCTGCACAAAGATGATAATGAAGCACATCCTTCTGTCTCTCTCACCAATGACAATGAAAATTGGGATGCCATTAAAGCAGATCCAATATTTTGAGAAGAAGGATGGGTGGAAGTTCCTCGTAATGTTTGATTTGATTGTTTTATTTGATTTGAATTGATTGCTTGGATTGATTTGATTGGATTTGATTTGATTTGGTATGGATATATAATTGGTGTGAAAAACATAATCTGTATAAATATATATTGATATTTATATTATCTTTGATTAGTTATCATGTCTATAAGTATAATTATATCTTAATTTATCTATTATATACTCCATTGTATATTTTAATGCAGGTACTTTAGTACAAGATTAAGGGGGAGTTATATAGTTTGGAGTTAGTTTGTTTTTGTTGATGACAACGGGGGAGAAGTATAAAATAGGATAGTTAGGCATAGATTAAGGGGGAGTTATTAGTTTTAGGGGGAGTTATTAGAGAGTTATTAGGATAGAAGTAATATTTTATAAACAAAGGTTGTCATCATCAAAAAGTGGGAGATTGTTAGTCCTTGAAAAGAATGGTTTTGAAGACAACAACCTTAGGACTTGTTATAAAATATAAATACTAACATTATAGTTTAGATATATATATATATATATGCAGGATATAAACATGTGAGTACTGAGAATGAAGACTGTACAGTATAGAGACTCAAGATTGAAGACATCTAGATTCAAGACTCATGAATATCAAGATATCAAGAGTTCAAGATTTCAATAGTACAAGACAAGTATCGAGTCTAGAATTATGTTAAAACTCCTAGAAAAGCACTGGCATCTTAAAATCCATTTTATTCGTGGAATGGAATCCACTTCGAGCCTGTTAAAGGGATGGAACCCTAAGTAGGATGGAACCTACGAAAAATCTGGTGGAACATCGTTTTGTATTCACTAACTTTTATTCAAATGTTTTACAAAATTATATCTTGTTTTCAAAATGATTTCAAAATCTTCCTTTTTAAATCAAAAACATCTATCCTGGTTTTAAATACTTTTAGCCTCAAAATAATCTTTATTTTCAATATCAAAATTATACTTGGTTTTAAACTATCTTTAATTATAATGTACGTAACTTTTAATATTTATATTTAAGATTTAAATATGAAATTATAGTAAAATTTTATATATACCAAAATATTATTCTCTATACTTATTTATGTATTTTACCTATAGTATATTTATAAAGTTTAAAATAGTGTTAATATAAGATGTTATTTTCAAAAGAAAAACAAATTATCAAAAATACTTTAGGCATGTCGACAACCCCTAGGTACCCATGTCGACATGATGACAGTTTATTTCAAAAGTTTGAATTTCAAAAGAAGTGTCTATTCGTCATATCCTTTCCCAAATAGACATGGCTGTTGTTCTACTATAAATAGGGGATGTTTTAAACGAAATTATATTCATAATTTTCTGATTTCACTTCTCTTCTTCTTCCATATTTCTTTATATACATTTTTACTATTACTCTGCTGAAATCTCCATTGAATCTAACTAGATCATCTCTGGTTTGATTCTCTATCACTATCTCAACAAGATCCCAGTGCTATTCAGAGTTATAGGCTTCTTTGTAATCAATTGAGCGAGAAAAGGTGTGATTGTAGCCTGGAAAATTAATCAAGTGAGAGAAGGTGTGATTGTAGCCTAGGAAATCAATTGGGTGAACTTGTTGCCCGTAAAATCAAGTATCTCTACACAGAGGATTGTGAATCTGGAGTGGTGTACCACGTGGCCTTGAAATCGAGGGTGTAATTGTAAGAATTGATTTTGAAAGGAAATTTGTACTTGTGTTGCGGGACTGCATTTAGGGTAACTCCGAACCATTATAAAATTCGGTGTGTTCTTTCCTTTATTGCTTTTACTTTATATTTGCATCTGTGTTTGATTCTGTGATAATATATGTGTCTGAATATTGCATACATTTGTGTTCAAATTAATATAAACTCAAAAGGAATTAGTAATTCCTTAAAACACTATTCACCCCCCCCCTCTAGTGTTAATTCTAGCCTTAAGATCCGTAATCCGCATTTCTCACAATAACATGATGCAGTAGAATAAATATCATAAATAATAATAGGTCTAAATCTTCGTCTTCATCCTCCAAAAGCAGTCTTCGATACACTGTAAAGCTCAGACTGACCCGAGCGAATTGAAAAGACAAAACACTCGAGTCGGAACTAAAATATATTATGTAAGTTAAATCAACTATAAATAAATATGAGTGTAATGGCGTTAGAGATGTTTAAGGGGTTTGACATCTCTTATCCAGTGTCTAACATGAGTGCAATAACTTAAGAGATGTTCGGGATTACATCTCCTAAGGATCCGTTAAACTATCTACATACATAGTACAATACTCTATTATAATAGTGTCTATAGTCAAGTAAAGTATTAAAATAGTGTTAAGGCGTTACCCATATCCCCCTTAACACATTTTATATAATGCCATAGTCTATACAGATACTGTAAACTCCACCATAAACTGGTGGGCTATCAGGGAGCACTCCATAGGTACGACACAAAACAAACTCGTAGAAGGCGCGATAGGGCATGTGAACACGGCACTCGAGGCTATTCCAGGGTAGGATTCTACCAATTGCGGATTCGGACTGGTGGTAACGCATAGCAGCTACTACCGCCCACCTCGAAACACACTCCCATAATCAAAATCAAGGGGTGGCCACCAAATCATCACAAAGTCATAATATGGTATCGATGAAGCATGTCCGATAGGAGGAATGACCTCACTTGGCCCTGCGTGGCTCCTGTTTTAGTCACATCTAAGCTGACTCACGGGAGTCAGGGTCACGTAAATACCTCATACAGAATCGTTCGCACAACCGTCCAACTTCATTCTGGAATATCCACCACGTGCACAGTTGTTAAAGTGGTTTTCGGTATTGGCAAAGAGTATGACAATATCTGATCCTGGTCTCTTTAACAACCAAAAGCTTATTTCACACGGGATGGTTCTTTTACATTTCAAAAGTCAATTCATAATTTATATCAAAATATCATATTCGATTCAACCCATATTGCCTTTGAAATTATGTTCGCTGTCGAAACCATATTGACCAAATAGGTTAAACCCTCATTTCAAAATCGTCATATTTACTTAAATGTGTCATTTAATTTTCAACTTTGGTTATAATATCATTTGACCATATTTTCTTTTAAAACAGGGATTTAAATATAAACAATTCACTTTACAATTTAGAATTTAGAAAATAGTATAGATAGTTACAATAGTTTAAATAGTTTAGTATAGTTTGAAAATAAAATTTAAATAGTTTGAAATGCTTTTAATTAATTTAAAAACTGGATTAAAATAGTTTAAATAGATTTAAAATAGTTTTAGTAGAATTAAAATAGATTAATTAGATTTAAAATATATTAAATAGGTTTAAAATAGATTAAATCGATTTAAAATAGATTAAATAGATTTAAAATAGATTTAAAATAGATTTACCAATTTTAAAATAGATTAAAATGGTTAATTAGTTTAAAATAGGATAAAATAGATTAAATTGGATTAAAAAGACTAAAAATTGATTAAAATAGTTTAAATTGATTAAATGGTTTAAAATATTTTAAAATAGATTAACTTAGTTTAATAGTTTGAAAATCTTACTAATTAGAATTTAAAATAATATTTTTAACAGTTTATATTAAAATAATAAATAATTAACATCAAATTTAACTATTTTTTCCATTTCAAAAAATCTGGACAATATCCAGATTTCAAATCAAAACCCAATTTCAAATCTTGAAGTATCAATTTAAGCTATTCCAATTCAATAGATCTCAAAGTTACAATTTCAAACGTCTTCAATAACTCAATTTCGATAAATTTCATTTATACCTCAAATTCAACTTTAGAATTCCAATTTAAACCCTCTAAGCAATTTACCGAATACAATTTCAAAATTTCAAATTTAATCTTTTAAACAATTCACTTAAACAATTCAGTTTATATAAATCAAAATCTATTTCAAAATATCATTTAGCTGAATTCAAAATTTAAAGATTTAAGATCATTTAATTTAACCAATCTGGTGTCCGTATATAATTTTCTATCCTATAGTCAAGTGATACGGATATTTATCATTTCAATCCGCAAATATTTAAATTTATGAGTATATATCATTTCAAATCGCAATCCCGAATTAAAATAACTTTTTAATCATTTCAATTAAATGGGAATTGCATTTAAAGTAGTTATCGATCACCTAAAGTTAATACCATCACATTCATTCTAATTATTATCTTATTATTAAATATTAAATTTTTATGTTTACACAACATTAAACTCCAAAACTTATTTAATTTAATAAATTTAATTATCGAAAATTATGTGTCGTTAGAGTAACAAATTATATAATTGCCCATTTGGCATACCCTTAACTCTATCAGTGCTTCCCTAATCACAACCCTCACTGGCTGTGCTGGTCGCATAGTAGGGGCCCTTACTATGGTTGCACCTCCGTCCATGGTTTATCTCAGGCCTAGCAATCCAACCTGATGAAGGTTCTTGTCATTCAAAATCATTGCTAGGTTCCTGGAGTTGGGCCTGGTCACCTTGATTTGGTGAATATAGTCGTTGTACAAGTTGACACCTACCCCGGTCCTGATAGGGGTCACTAGAAAAAAGAAAGAATGGTTACTAAAATGAAATCAACGTTGAAGAATTTCTCAATATGAAAAGTTATGGAAACTTACCAGGCATATTGAAGGCCCATGTGGTTAGATTTGCATTAACGGTTGCAGAGATGAGGAAGAACTGGTCTTTGTAAGCAGGCGCCTTTCTCGGGAGACCAAAAAATAGAAGGGACGCCTTGAGGCCCTAAAGATAGCAGTAACTTTCTAGGTCAGATTTTGCCTGTCGGTAGAGCTTGAAGACCAGCCTGATCAAAGTAAGGTTAGACTTGAGGATGTTCAAATTATAGTAGACTACGAAGAGTTCGACCAGAACCGTAAAATTGCTTCGGGCCAGCTGTCCCAATGCCATCCGATGTGCATTTAAGAACCTAATAAAGAATGAGTGAAGAGGAAGAGCTGCCCCGACTTTCATGTAAGCAAGCGACCAGTAAAAGTAGCCCGTTGAGGGTTGGTTGGCCCAGTCTGCAACCGGGGGTGGAGAGGAACAATGTTCTCGCAGTTGAAATCGACCAAAGAATATGCAAGATTGTTCTAGTCCTATTGGATCATAAATGTCTCTAGTGGAAGAGGCTTCCAACCAATAGTCAAAGCAACTTTAGCCATCTGCAATCAATAGCAAACCACCTATATTACTGAGCCGCCGCCAACCTATTAAAAAGTAGTTTAACTAAGCCAGTGGGCAAGCTATTCCCCACACTAGTATGGAAAAATCAACCACCCCCTAGAAGGCATGCTAGTACTACTACCTATGATGGGCCATGTGGCCCATGTCCGTTCCGACCTGTAGCATATCCCCACCTACAAGCCCAAACTACATTCTTTACTACTTCTAAACAAATGAGGGAGATTCAACAGTATTTGAACCTATGACATTAGGCTATTCTTTATAGTGTTCGATGTCGGACGACCGTCATTGATGGTACAACGACGATTTTCAAACGTCTTTATAAGAATAAACTAGAAAAGTTCATTAGAGAAGAGTTTTCTACATAAATGGTTAACAAATCCCAAGAACGCAATGTTACAGCATGCAAAACAAGGGGAAATCAACAACAAAAAATCATCGATATCATTTCAAAAAAAGCTTGGAAAATGCAATGTTCAACCAAAATCCATAACATGAAAAATACATTGATCAAAGTCAAGAGAGAATTACTTACTGATGATATGATAAAGCTTGGAGGAATAGATCGAGTTTGACGTTGGAAACAAGAAGCTTCAACTTTTATTAATGGAGAAGTTTTTAATATCTCAGTAAAACTTGAAATGAAGAAGGAGAAGGGAATAGAAAGGTGGAGGGAAGCGGTGTAAGCCGTTAAATTTTCCACGTCTGGAGAGATCTGAACCATCTAGGTATAATCAACGCATTAGTCAAATCACCCCATCGAAAAGCATTAAGCCTATGCGGTGTCTGGGAAAACAAATCGTTTCCACTAATCATTCGACGACACGTGTTACATCATTAAATGCATGAATCACAAGTCCTCCCCACGCATGGGTCCGGGCTTGAGGGAAAAATATTGCTCGTATTTCTCATAGTATAGAAGAAGACCGGTCGGCATTGTCCCACTGACCCGCATATGCAACTATACCTTTTTGGCCTTCTTACCACAATGGTCCAGCACTTCACCGGCCCAGCTCGGACAACAACAACCAACCCATACTCCACACCCACTCGGAGTGTGGCTCGCTCGCCTTGCTTGTCCACCAACTAACCTGGGCCAACAAGGCTTTCACAAGGAACACCTCATCAACTTTGGCATTTTTATCGGACCAGCCTCCCCTACGGGCATCGGGCGACGAGGCAAGGGCAGGTTGTCATATAGGCTTGAGGCCCTCCAATGGCCAGCTTGCTCAATCAGTATGCCACTGGACAAAGCCCTCATTCGTCTTTATTCTCATCCTGGTCTGCCCTTACCCGCAAGTTCCTCTAGCATCCTTTAACCATGTCTGCAAGCAATGAACTACCTCAGCCTAATAGATGCTCTGCATGCACTACTTCTCTAAAAATAATGGCACCAACTGGCATTGTTCATCCGACAAAAGCCACTATGCATTAACCCTCTTATGTCTTTTGCTGTTACCCAAGTACCTCTGTTGTTGTACAACAACCCACCCCGGAACATGCCTAAATTTCGACCCAGAAAAGGCCCATCGAAACTTAGATCCATTCTAAGGTAAGCTGTTGGTTAGAAAAAAAAATATTGCAGAGCCATAACTAAACTTTCAGAACTTATAACGGATGGAACAAAATATAATAGTAAGGTGTACCCATTTATTTCAAAACCAAAAAAATACCATAACACAAAATCCCATAAAAACGGTAATATAATATTCATTACAACAATTGTTTAAATTCATAGGTACACATGAAAGCAAATAATAATAAATACTACCACTTGTTAAGCTTCTTCACCTTTAAGCATCGTCAACATCATCACTCTGTCCCTAACCTGTGTTGTAATGAGGAGGGAGTCAGAACAACAAGTGTTTGGTAAATAAAACCCTCGAGTCTTACCTTTCAGTACTTGGGAAGCATATTTCAAAATAAGAATATTTCTTCGAACATAAATCATTAAAATCATTTAATACTTCTTTGTAAGGAAAGGAAGCGGGTCGAACCACTTAATACCTTCCATTCCAGAAGTATATCCCATATCCCAATCATACATCATACATAGCTAATAATGTAAGAGGTAGTACCCAAGCCACTTAATACTTCCCGGTGGAAAATAGCCAGATCCCATCATTTAAGGCCTAATTCCAGAAGCATGCTCGTCAATGGTACTATCTAGCTAACATCATATGGAATCTCATAGGCCACTTGGAAAATAGGCAGACCCCGTCATTTAAGGCCTAATTCCAGAAGCGGATCCCTGTAAAGATACCACCTACCGTAACCCCTTGGCCATTTAATACTTCATCTGGGGAAAAAGGCGGGTCCAACCACTTAATACCTCAAACCCCAAAGCAGGCCCTTCGTCTTATAGCCCATACCTATAATGACGTCTCACATTAGACCATTATTTGTAGGAACTGGTAGCCATATTAGATGGGCAAATTTCCCCTACTGCATTTGGAACTAACCTCGTGTCATTACAAATATTTATCATAAGGATATCTCACATCAATAAAAATATACACAACTCCCGGTAGCCTTAAAGTGAAGGGCGGAATTCTGTCATGCGACTTTATTGATCTCGCATCCCTGTGACTTTGCCATAAATTAATTACTATATATATACATACATACACATACACATCTCACTGTTTCATAAATAAGGCCTTATAAGGAATCTTCCTTATTACGCCTTAAAATAATAATTAGGCAATGTTTCCTCTTATTTTCAACTCAAAATCAATTACCTTCCTAATGGGGGAAAATAAATATAAATAAATGCTAATTAGCTACGCCATATATGCAATGGTTATACGTTAATTACGTAGATAGAAATAAATAAATATCTGTGCTTAATAATTTTTAAACACATGGATTTTAAGGCCTAAACTAGCGTTTAATGTCAATTCCCTAACCCATTTATTATTACATGTCCTTTTTCTGCAATTTTCCAAGATTTCATGGAATACAAATGTCCAAAATAGGGAATAAATATTCATAATTAAAACTGCAATAACAGACTTGTGAATAAAATAGAAACTCGGTTTATTACACCAGTTCAATGGAATATCTTAAACAATAAGAATTGCAATCTAAACCCCATATTCTGTTTAACTCCTCTTTTACAAAGAAATAAATAAGAATAAGTGATGTAAACTACGAATAGAATTCGTAATCTAAACCCCTTATTATATTGAAGAATCACAATTTAACCCAAAGAAGAAGGAGAAGTGGAATAGACTATGAAATTATCAAAAATTGCATGAACGAAACAAATTCCATCAAATTAATGTAAAGAATTGAAAATCTCAACATAGAATTGACATTTCGAAATAAAAACGAATTTTGGGGGATTTTATCTATCATATTTTTGAAATCCCAAAATCTCTAAGGCATATTCAAATCCAAAAGAAATACACTAAACAATTGCTGAAAAGAAATACTAAGGTTTTCACTCACAGATTAGCCTTAGCTTTACTCAAATGGATTTGCAGCCTTCCGATCTCTTCCAAAATTTCTCTCTTTTGATATATATATATATATATATATAAACATAAACACATAATAGGGAAGAGGTATATATATCCATTAGATTCAGGACAATTGGAGAAGAATCGGATAAGAATAGATTAGAGGAAGAAATAAGTTGAACCCTTACCTGATTTTCTATGAAGTTTCTGAATCATATTAGAGAGATAGCAATGGCAAAGTTTTGTCGTATTCTCTAAAATTATATGAATAAAAGTGGAGCAGGTATGGTCCTATTTATAGGAGTTGAAATGCACCAAAACCGTTGGATGGAAGTAGGTAGGAAATAGGAAAATCCAGAGCGCATAACCGAATAGAACATAGCATAAACCCTAGCCGCCACTGGAAACTTTCATTGCCAAGCGGTCAACCGCCCTTGGGCGACTGATACGGTTGACCTATTTAGGGGCATTTATTTTACTTTCCGTTGCTGAATTATTTTATTCCCTGATTAACTTTTTAATGTTAAGCCTTAATTAATCATTTACTTATCCCCCAAGCTAAATTTTGAAATTAAATCCTAAATTTGATTTCTTATTTGATTTTGAATTCAAACTAAATTAGTTTAATTTGAGAACTTCAAATGCTCATAACTTCTTAGTTAGGGCTCCGTTTTTAGCATATTATATATGAGAACAGATCATAATTTTGCCACGTATACAATGGAATACCTTTTGTGGTCAAATTTCAATTTTTATAAAATTTTCATATCTAACCCTTATTATATTTAATTTAATTTACTTTATTTATGGTTCATTTTATGGGGTGTCACAATTGCAGCTACTCCCTGATCCCACGCTATCTTTCATGCTTCAAGCATTCCCGTAGTATAATCCACTAGCTGTTTTCATCTGCACCATGCAAGCCATCTGGTGTCTTAGCTGGCATGCGCATCAATCTCATATCTCTATTAGTGGCCTATAACATTTCATGGGCTTGTCCATTGCAATCTCAACTATCCAAGCATTAGCTTCAATAACTATAACTAGACCAAGGCATGCATACTTATAAGGATTGAATAACAATAACTTTCAAGTATCTTTGTATTTTAGTCATTATCTTGTAATCTAGGATATTGTAATAGAAGTGAGGTAATAAGAAATTTCTCATAGTGGACGTAGATCATCTTTGGTCAAACCACCCTAAACTCTTGTTTCTTTACTTTTTAGTTTACTACTGTCTCCTCGTTTTTCATTTTTTAACTAAGGTATTAGTAACCAATCTTTTGCCAATATCACCACCTAATCACACTTTCGAAGTTGGCTAAAAATCTAGTCAATAGGTACTGGACAGAATAATACCAAACCGCGAAGCTTACACTTGGGTATGTTTTTGCCCTCTCATCTATTAAGTGCATATCTCATCCATTATGCCTCCTGCTGAGCGTAGGCATGACATATCGACCATAATTGTGCCGAATGGATTAAGGATTTGTTTATAAAAAGTAGCTATCTTACATAAATATCAAACAAAATTCAACTTATATAATACCTATAAATACCCCAAGAATGAACAATAATGGGGGCGTAATTTCTACTTATAAGAACTACCTAGCAAAATCAACCAAATCAATTTACAAAGACCATATTCTTTATTTCTTTCGACAAGTATATTATTGTAATTTTTATTTCACCATTGTAATTTAGATCTATAAGGAAATGAGCAACATATTACATTCAATGTAGGCATCTCATGAGTCAAATGACAAAAAAAACCTTGTTTATTTTATTTTCTACATTTCTATTTTCATTAATTGTATATGGTACCATGAGAAATATCTTCATTGCTAAAACCTCACCATAAATTCACATCTAATGCTCAACTACAAAACAAAGTCCAATATATGTTTTCTAACCAATTTCTAAAAGGGTGTTTGTCCATTTTTTAAGCAAATAAGTGTAGTTTTATAATATGGATGGCATATATTAACTAATAATTGGTGTATAAATATTGGTAAAATTTTTGGTGCATGTATAGTAATTCATAGTGTGAACATAATTTTCCTATCCTAATTCCTCGTTTCATGTATGGATGCTAGAATTTTTTTCCTCTACGCCTCTTAAAAAATAAAAACCAAGTTACTTATTTATATTTTTGTTATTATATTAACATGGTTTTATATTTGGATAGGGTATGTCAACACTCTGATAGTGGTACTTAGTAAGGTTATGCTTGTTTATAATTTGATTACTTAATATGAATGTTGACTATTAAATGTTAAATCTATTATAATATACATGTTTTTTATTTAATTTTTTAAGTCTTGATTGGATTGCCTTTTCATTCAGCTAACTACTACGACATTATTCCCTCTGTATTTTTAAATAAACAATGACTTTCTTAATTCAAACAAATCTGGCCCAATATAAATGAAATAAAAAAAGTAAAACTATATTATTTTAATGAAAAAATAGAGAAATTATTATCATTTTTGATCAAGTTTAATATGTTTAATCCATTTAACAAACAAAATCTTAGTATTCATCTTGTAGAAATAAATAATACATTATAAAATTAAGATAATAACTAATTAAATTTGAAAAAAAAAACAAAAATAAATAAAATGATGAGGCAAAGATAAAAGTAGCAAGATACAAATATCAAAACTCCATCGCTACTTAACGTAATTAAAAATTCATCTTTAAGGTTATAGCTGGAGAAAAAAAATGTCACTCAACATTCGGTAGTTTTAATAATCACTATAGCATCACTTATTAAAATGTACCATTAATTCTTAACACTTATTAGTTTGCTTTAAAAACCTATTATAAACAAATAACCTATTAACATTTTTATCGCATTTTATGTCCGATTAATAACCACTTATTAAAAAAACACACTCCAAGTATTAATACTCACAAAATAAACCTAATAGCTTATCAAATTGGTTTTGTAATCCAATTTATTGCTTCTAAGTGCCAGAAGCTTCTACTCAGGAGCATTAGTTGATCGATGTACATAACATCAAATAAGTTAATGGATGTATTAAACTTTAGATTTTGTGGATCATCAAATATTGCTTCATATCCCTATTAAGGTATGAATGTATAGAAAAAACACCATATAGAAAAGATGTAAAATACTACATACCCTTTGTTGGTGATGCTCCATGGGAACTTTTTGAATAAAATGTTTTATACTATATGTGTTATGAAATGAGTAGTCCTTTTAATAAATTATTTTATTTCCAAAGTACACGTCGTTGTAGATTTGTGTGCTAGAGAGTATAGATTTATTGAAGTCTTGGTTTATAACTAATATAGTTATAGGTGTTTCATAGTAAATTCTATAATTTAAAATTATAATTGAGGCTCATAATTTATATCATTCAAAATAATAGTAATTGTTTGTTTATTTTACTGACATGTTGGTATATATTCATGGAATGAACATAAAGGGTTATGTGTCATGTAGATAGACTTTATTGAAGTTTATATGGTGTTGATCGCAATTATAAAGAGTTTGTATTCATTAGTGTTTGGTCCAACATTTAAACACAAATTTTTAATTGTTCTTGAGCAACGGTATATCGAGAAAATGGTATCCATATACCAGAAAGATTTGTGCACAAGATGCTCTTCTCAATAATGGATAGTGAATTGCTCGTGACTATTGTGTAAGACAATAAGTCACATATATGTGTATGTTGTTAAGCAACACAGAACGACTCACTAATATACTTTATAAGTGATCGTATCTAAGTTAAATGGAAGTTTTTATGTAACGATGTGTGGTTGTCTTTTAACTTAATAGCAGTACCAGACTTATATGTAAAGATGATTCTTCAATTATGGGCGATCATAGGACTCGGTCATGTTACACTTGTAGTTTAGTTATGTTAAAACACATGAAGCGAGAACTACACAAGAGGGTTGGTGTCATCATACCTAGTGATTGACATGACACTGAAAAGATCTTGACAAGATAATTTGAATAATTAAAAAAATTTATCAATTTAAACCCAGTGACTTTAAATGTAGAATCTCATATCCAACTATGAATGTTATTAGACTATTGACTGTTGACTGAGCTCTAAATATCTAGTAACACAGCGTTGATGAAGTGGCGTAATGGTACAACAAATATTGCTTAAGTGTACCTCTAGAAAATGAAGTTAGTCGTCACCTCAATAATATATATGATAGTGTTAAAGGTATACCCTATGTATAATTATGTAGTTTAAACAAAATTTAACTCTTATTAGAAAAATTGTTCAAAATAAAAGCATGCATTTTATTTTTATTTGTGTTATATGTAAATACATAGCCTTAAGAGTATATTATAATAGATAAGTAGGAATCTCTAGGACCAAATGTTTATTCGATCACAATTACGAAAGAGTTCAAAATCATAATTAGTGGATCGTATGAATAAACATAAACACTTATCGTTGAATTACCTAGTCAACGGTCTGTGGAGAAAATGATATCAACACCGGTTAGACTGGTGTATATAACATTATCCATTTGATGGAAGTGATTTGACTATGACTGTTGAGGCCACTTATATGATACGTACTTATATCCTTTGGAAAAGTACAAAACGACTGATGGATAGTCTTATATATTTTATTGTATCTAAGTCAAATGGATGATCATATATGATGATGTGCAGTAGTCTTTCAACTTGATTGTATTGTGAATCTTATAGTAGTGACCTTCCTTTAATTATGGCCAATCACGTGATATTGGTTCACGTAACGATCATAGTTAAGTATGCATTGATACTCATGAAGTGAAACACTACTCAAGAGAGGATTTCTTCTTTGATTTATATAGTTGGTATCCCCGTAATTGGAATTTGGAAAGAAGTCATAAACTTATGATCAGAGTAACACAGTCAATCAATAAATGTTATCATATTGAACCAAGTAACTTCAAAGGTCAAGCTTCGTAATTGAATGCATACATTATTAAACAATTGATCATTAATCCAACTATAGACATCCAAGCAACAAAATATTGAGGAAGAGGCATAACGTGCACAATATATCGTTGCTTAAGGGTGCAACTTAAAAATGATTAGAAGTAGGACGTAACCAAGATAATCTATAAGCAACTGAACTCGTGTGCACTACTGCGTTTTAGCAAAGTCTGTACAGGCTTTAATATTTAAATTATTTGGAAATGATCAAACATTGAGTTTTGCATCTATAAGTCTATAACGACCCCAAATTTCGGTTATTTAATTTTAAATGTTTAATCAATTTGAAATATTTAAATAATTGAATTTTGGAATTTAATAATTTAATTCAAATATAAGGCATATTTGAATATTTGAATTGTGGGTTAAATGTTAAATTAAATGGATTCAATAATTTTATTTAACTCCATTTAACCAATAAATAATATTGGTAAGTTCAATTTGTAAATTTATTTACAAATATAAACAGATCGAATAAATATCGATAATTAAATATTTAAATCCGTGAAATTAGCCTTCCGGGGCACAGTCTTGGAATTCGACGAAATAAGTTTCTTTGGATCCGTAATACTGACTTATAATACGCCGTCAAATTTCATAACGATCGGATGAATTGTTTGGCCGTGGGAGATCGAAACGCGTTGAAATTAATATCGAAAATTTAATATAATAACTAGGTCCAAAAACCTATCTTCTGCATACGATCAAATTAGGTTCCGAAACAAGTTCCATTGTATACGGAATAGGGGTAAAATATTAGGGACGCCAGGCGGCACGTCTCGTTTGGACTTCGACATTTTCGAGTATATTTTGCTAAATAATTTAAAATTAAAATAATATTTATATGCACACACCCATCATTTCATAGCCCACACACCCATCCTTTCATAGCCCACAAACATTTTGGTGGCTCGAGAAAATTTTTGTCATGAAAAAGGTGAACTTTATCATTTTGTTTTTTTTATATATATTATTTTATTTGGTTATAAAAATCAAAAGAAGTAATCATATGGCCATTCATTTTGCGTAAAACACTAAAAACATAAGTCAGCCGCCATCGTCTATTCTCTACATCCAACAACCAACGTTGCTCCGACCGATCGAGGCAATTTCAGGCGCTGGGTCCAAAAGAAAAAAGGAGTGGCATGGTCAGAGGAGTGGATCGGTAGTGGTGGTTTGGCTTGCAATGGCCCACGATGGCAGCATTTTGGCCACGACCTGGCAGCTTTTGTGGTTGGTTTTTGGGTGATCGGTAGGGAGATGATGGACGGCGAAGGTGGCGTAGGTGCAGCTGGGTCTGGACGACCCACGATGGGAGTGCGGCGGTCGAAGATGGCCTACGGCGGCGGCGGTGAAGCAACAAAGGGCGGCGGCTGTAAGTTGTCGCCATTGGAAGGGTATCGCGATTTAGAGGTAAAGGATGTGCAGCCCAGACCTGAGATGCATTGATCTACGGCCTGGATTTGTTTGGTATTAGGGTTTTGTTAATAATATAATCAAGGATTTAATTATTTAATTAATTCATAAACCTTGTATAATGAATATCTTGTTCATTCTAGGTCCAAATCTAAAGCGGTCAGTCGCGTTAGGTTCGTAATGTCGACGCCTTCGTTATGGAGTTGGTTTGGTCGGATTTGGAGCAAGTAAAAATTTGGGCTACAATCGAATGCCCGTTCGATTTTAGTCCAAACCGGAACGTTTTGCCAAAAATGGAAATCGATGTGAGTTTAACTCACATTTAATTTTATTATATCATATTAATGATGTTAAAATCGTTTATTGATTGTTTGGATGTTAGTTAAAATTGTTTGATGCTTGTTTGGTTGAATTTCCATTTGGAAAATGGATGACATTAATTTGATCGTTATAAACCCATATGATTATCTATATTATCGGTAACCATTGTTTTGCAGGGAAAATCTGTAGGGAGACCCAAAGGGGGTTTCTCGACAATAAATTATTTATTTACATAATTATGTTGTAATATTGAAATTAATTACTGATATTCCATTTAATAGTTTAAATGTTGTTATAGCGATTTTCGCTATACCGTCGTTTATTAAATTTTCATCCCCAAAACCCTATCTTATGAACTTGAGCTTGTGTTTCCGCAAAAAAGAATATTGAGAATTTATTAATCATTTTAATTAATGATAATTTAAATTTATTAATCTTTTAAATTAATTATTTGAGATTAATTAACCAATTTAACAAATAATGATTAAAATTGGTTTATATTTAGACAGAATTAATCATTTCTGCTAATGATGTTTTATACTTGATTATTCATTTTAACTAACGATTATTTGAGTTTAATTAATTAATTATTTAATCAGTGACAATGGAGTTTAATTAATTTATTGACTTAATTAATTATTTCAATTAATGATAATTGAAACTAATAATCATTTTAATTAATGATATTTAAAAGTAATAAATCATTTTAAATAATGATTTTTGAATTTAATTAATCATTCTAATCAATGATTATTTTTAAATTTGATTAATTGTTTTAACTAATGATTTTTGGAATTTAGTTAAATCATTTTAATTAATGATGTTTTATAATTAAATAAATCATTTTAACAAATGTTGTTTTAATTTATTGGTTTGACTAATAAAGTTTGGATTTAACTAATCCGATTAATTTATGATTATTTCGAACTTGATTAATTGTTTTAATCAATGGAATTTAGAATTACTTATCATTTTAATTAATGATGTTTCAAATTAATTATTCATTTAATTAATGACTATTTGAATTTAATAAATCTTTTTAATTAATTGATTTAATAAAGGTGATTAAAGTAAGTTAACTAATATAATAAAAATTGCTTTAATAAACTGATTTAAAGTTAATAGACTGGTTTAATAAAGATTTTAAAGTTAATTTACCAATGTTATAAAAGTTTTTGGAAATAATTATCTATTTTATTATAAATAATGAATTATTTATTTAAAGGGATTTTAAATGCAATTAGTTATCTTTCGGGATAATTTATCTTGTTTTTAAAGTATAAAAAGGAATTAGAACTTGGTTATTAGGTGATATGCTGGATAATCTTCTGGGTGTTCGGTCTGATGTTGGTTTAGGCCTTCGGGGTCGCACACTTGGAAAATTATTCTCTCAACGTTTTAACAATCTGGAACTAATTCTAAAAGAGTTTTACCAATACGGAAATCAAGCCAAAAAGTTCAGTTCGTTTTTAAAAAGAAAAGGTTTGATTCGTCTATGGAAATGAATTATTTCTGTAAAGCGAATCACTTATATGGAAACGATTTATTTGTATAATTAGCACTAAGCACCGAAGAAGTAGACTTGTCACTATTTCAAAAATTAAGAATAACCGTGTGACATGACATTGAGGTAACACTACCTTAACTTATCCGGTATTATTGTTAACCCAGAAATAGTACAAGGTTGAATTTAATGAGTGGTGATAAGTATACAAGACTTAATTTCCATATATGATCGTTTTATGTCCTCGGTAGTTGGTATCTCAGCTATCGGTTACTTCAGCCACTTTATTTCGTCACTCTAAGAGGATGTGTTGCTCATTTGAGCTTTGTTATCCTTTGTCGGAAATGACTAAACCTAAAGAGCGACTGGGGGCCAAGCTTTGTGGGGTTGCTCCCATTAGGGTATCTTTACATCCACTCAAGATTGGATTCGGTGTTGCGCATTGAGATGTGAAATACTCAGATACTCGGCAACATTTGGCGGGGTCCGACTTGGAGGTTTCTAATAGCCATCGGAGTTCTCAAGTATATTTCTAGAGGTATACTTTCGGTGAGGGAGTGCACCCTATAACGAACCGGGCGATTTTCGATCCTCAAAAATTGACATCAATACGTTCACTGTATAGCATGCCCAGTAATCGAGTGTTGGAAATACCGGATCATTATGGGTGAAGAAGAAAGAGATAGAAGAAAATAGAAAAAACACATAGAATCTCAAAAATAGCAGCGGAACAATATATAATAGATAATAGCATATTTTTATACAAAAGAATCTGTAGCTGTTAATATACACACAATCATCAGAGTACAACAATTAACAATCAATCTGGACAATTATAATAACTTGTCCATGTAAATACTGAATATACAACATGACACACAGCGGAAATAACCAAGTACGTATAATATGCCTAAGAATCCTCCAGCTCGTCTCCTAAGCTCCATAGCATCCTAACCTAAATCTGTAATACTCGGTCTGACCCGAGCATTATAATAAAATAACACCCGAGTTAGTCCGGGAAACCAGCGTGAGAAAACACACTCAATTTGAACTATTACTGTTATCAAAATCCTTTGAAAACAAAGTTATCTTGTAAGACCACGCCACACATAAATACGATGGGTTTTTACCTTACGATAACCAAAACATTTTATATCCAAATCATCTTGTATTATAATAGTGTCTATAGGAAATAAACTATAAAATACCTGAAATGCTTGCATCTCACGTTTCAGCATATTTGGTATACAACTAAAACCGTACAGGCTCATAGTGGATATTGGATTCCATACAGTGACAAGGCTACTGGGGTACCGCCCGCCACAGTACCCCTCTAGAAAATGTACCGAGATCGAACCTATCGATCCCCGCCAACACAAGGTCGGCCTAACTCTTACTAGATAGTACCAAATATGATCACCACTAATGAGCCCCGAAACACGACAACTGATAAATAGTGATGATGATAAATGTCCACTCTAGATGAGTGATGATCATACCCTAATGGGAGCGACACACATAGCCTTGCTGCATCTCCCCTGTTTTAGTCATTCCCGATTGATGAGGCTTGAGGCTACGTATTACTTTAAGAATAGCATTCATACTTGGAATGCTAACACTTCCTTCCATCCAAGCAATGCAATGATAGCATTCATCCATACAAGTTATTATAGGACTGAACAAACCTAATCTCCAAGAACTCTGTCTTCATTATCTTCACGATATCATAATTCGTAATGCACAAATCGAGTTGAAGTGGTTTTTGGATAATTAATCCGATCTCGGTCTCTTCAAAACGATTAACGAAATTGGTTAGATTTGATAGTCGGTTATTTAACTATCAAATTACATACATAAACAGTCACCAGGCCCATATTTTATTAACTCTTTTCAAAACATTCATTTCAAATATCTTTACACAGATATATATATATATTCAAATCTCTTTCAGTATTCCAACGTTCGAAAATAATTTCAAATCCTTATATCCTTAATGGGATATTTCATTCCATATCAACACTTAGAAATATTTTCGAATTCAATTTATAACACTTAGAAAAATATTTATATACCAATCATTTCACTCTTAAATATTTCCAAAATCCTTCATTCAATACTTAGGAAATTATTTATAGCATATTTTCCAAGATCATTTTAATATCAAACTTAGAAAATATTTCATAACTTATCTCATAAATCTCCGGAGTTTATATTAATTCCTTTTACAATTTCCAAAATTGATTATACTCACTTATAATCTCGTCTAACCATTTATAACTTCTTTATGAATTCAGATTCATTCTCGAAGTTCTTTTTTCTAACATTTCAGAAATTTCCTTAAGTTTCCAAAATTCCATTATAAGATTTCTCTTATAAAATCACATCTGTTCAATAAAATCTGGTCACAAATCTCGAGAGTATTTATAAATAAAATTCAATCACCTACTTTTAAATTCTGTATATATATATATATAATAATAAGTATTTTAAGGAAATAATTATATTCCAAAAAGGCGTTTAAGTATTTATTTAAAGGATCAAACCACTTCCCAAATAAACAATGGAACTGATTCCCAATTCATTATAAATAATATTTATTGACCTACAAGGTTTATTTATAATAAATTAAATCTATTCGAGTAGTTAACTTTTCCAAAATATTTTAAATACAAATAACAGTTTTAAAACAACACTATTTAATAAATAATCATTTTTTAAAACAAATTTTACTTCTTGATTCCAAGAATCTATTTTTAAAATTCTGATATAACCAATTTCAATTTATAATCTCTCTTGATTTATACACCTCGATTTACAATTCAAATTCCATGACCATTTCCAGTTTCCAAAAATAGAATCATCTATTTTTCCTAAACAAATTCACATATCTCGTTTTAAATCCATACTGCCATATGTCCTCCTAAATTTTATCCATTTATAACTATTTCACTTCATTTATAAATATCGATTATAAATTCATAACTCATTTTTGTTTTATCTATTAATAACAGATCCATATTTCAAAAGCCCGTTTATTTCAATTTCTATTTAAAATCCCACTTGGAATCTCTTTTCTATAAATCCAATTTTATTCCAAATCCTTTCAAAAACTCGATTTCAACTTCTAATTTTAAATTTAAGAAATATTATTAAAACCCCTTGTTTCAATTTCCTTGTACATATATAAATTTCAAAACTATATTTATTTTTGAAAACTCCTTATGAAATAGTTAAGTATATTTCCAAAATCAAATCTTTTACTTAGTCCAAACCATTCCTTAATCAATATTCCAATTTCCATATAAATATTTTTATTTCCAAAAATCACCTTTGGATTTCTTTCGAAGATTCAAAAATATTATTTATAGTATTCAAAATACCAAAATTAGGGCCGATGCTACTATATCATCCAATATATCAAATCACACAACAATCCGTAACAAATTATTCAATCACATCATATATCACTATATATGAAATAATCAATATATTTTTGAGGAATCCAGTTGGATCCCTCCAACTTGTTTCCTTGCATACACAGATGTTATATAACATAAAATACCAATCCTGCTTCGAGGCGGGATATTGCGGTAATATAAGGTCATCCGCTATTATGCTGTGCGCGTAGTGTCTCATCCGCTCCAATTAGTGGGAAATATATCCAAATACTAATATATATACTACTATATATAATATAATATTCAACTGATATAAATTCATCCAATCAACCAATAATTAATTTTCAACACTATAGATTAAAACTAGTTATCCAAAATGAGTGAGTTTTAGTCACCTTGATTTTTAATTTGCCAAGCATCTAGATTTTGAATTAAATCGAATCTAAAATTCCAGCTGAGTCTGAAAAATTCTAAACCAATTTTTTTTGTGCAGCACTCGTCGATACAATCGCAACGCGACCTGTCGCGTTCGATTTGGACCTCGTACGTAAAAGATATGAATTTATTAACATTTAAATTTATTTAATTTTAACATGACTTAGTAATTAAGGTTAATTACCCTTTGCTAAACATGCTTAGCCGCTAAAACACTGCCTTCTACCCGGTCACGAAATCGACCACGATCCCTCGTCTTCACCTGGCACTAACACGAGACGCCAACCCACTCCATCTCGTGAGATCGTCGAAACCACCCTGAGATCCAATGGAGATCGCTGCACCACCCTGAGATCGCTCTGAGATCGCCAAAGCACCCTGAGATTGCTGTTACCTAGTTCGCCTCCCAGGCTCGAGCAACATGGCCAGACTTTGGACGTTAGCCGCTCCTTCTCCGATGAACTCTAATCCATCCACCACGTCATCTAATTTTCCTTCAAGACTGTCGAAACCCCAACCCTAGCTACCGCGAACGAGTATCTCACCTCACGCTCCTCTCCTCTCGCGTGCGTGCTCCTTCCCTGCAGCCGTGCCTTCGAGGTTGCCCTCCCCTATTTCTTCGATCGTGATTTTGATTGATTTTTTTTGTTTGTTCGAACTGATTTCCTTATAGAAGAAGAAGAAGCAAAGGCGATTTAAGATGGGGAAGGTCATAGGGGGGAGACGGCAGTACAAAGAGTAGGGTGGCTGATGGAGATGTAATAGGGTTTGACTTAGAAATTTTTAATATTATTTAATTCCCAAAATATCTTGTTTATAGTAATTTAAAATCCCGAACTCCTATCGAGGCGTGCCGCCTGGCATTCCTAATGTTATACCCCTATTCCGAACGCGATGGAATAAGTTTCGGGACCTAATTTGATCGTATGCAGAAGATAGATTTTTGAACCTAATTATTATATTAAATTTTCAATATTAATTTCAACGCGTTTCTATCCCGTACGATCAAACGGTAACTCCTAACGCTACAAAATTTGAAATTCGAGAATAACACACTATTATAGATCCAATGGAACTGGTTTCATTGAATTCTGAGACTGTGCCTCGGATTGCTATATTAACGCGTCGATTAAATCGACGATTTTCAAAATTGACGAAATTACTTGGAATTTCAATATTAAAAACTTACCAACTCAATTCCAGTTCAAATAAAATTTATATCAACATTAGAAATCGTTTCAATTCATATTCAATTCAAATTTTAATTATTCACCATTTCCATATTATGATAAATCGCTATATTTGAAATTTAAATCCATTCCTCGAATTCAACCAATAAATTCCACATCCAAAATCAATTATATTTCGAATTCAACATTTAAAACAATTTAAATATTCAAAATCAGACGACTGAAAAATCCAGGTCGTTACATTCCTCCCCCCTTAAAAGAATTTTGTCTCCGAAATTGCTAAGTAGGAAAAATGCAACAAACCCATTAACTTGGTAAAACCGACTTAGTTGAAACTCAATATTTAAATTTTCTAAATCCTTTAGTTCCATACAAAACATTTAGTTTCCATTTCTAAACCAAAATCCCTTATTTCAATTGCAATTTGAAATTAAATTTTTGGTTAATTTTTTTTTTCTAACACCCTATATTTCCGAAAATTTTTGGCAAAGTCTCCCTTGTACGGAGAGCCTTTTGCAATATGAAAAATATGATAAAAAGGTATACATCGGCTCTCATAGCCGGAAAACGCAATATATAACAATAATTTTATTTTCTACGCGCTAAATTCGTAAGCGTACCTTATTTTAGCGTTATTAAGCAAGCTCGCTCAATTTATATGCAATATCGCAACCAAAATCTAGCCAAATGGTCTTCTTGTACCTGTATGTACTCAATTTAAACCCGAAGTCCCAAAATATGAAATTTAGTAACATTTCAAGCATTTAACTAGTTAAACATGCCATTTGCATAAACCAAACATGTTATACATGAATGTGTTAACCAAAAAATGTAAATGAAGATAAAGAAGGCACTTCAGAGACCTTCCGCATAGGACCCAAAATAAGCCAAAACAAATGACAAATGAACAAAGAAACTCAGGCCCGAGAAAGTAAAAGCATTCAAGGCATCCTCAAAGCCTGAAGATGGCACGTTCAATGGATAGAATCAGACAGAAATCTCGAATTTCCACCAGATGGGTATTCTAGTCTTCTATTCTTAATTGCCAGAAATGGTATTCTGGTCTTCTATTATTAATTGCCGGAAATGGTATTCTAGTCTTCAACTATTAATTTCCAGAAATGGTATTTTAGTCCTCTATTATTAATTGCCGGCGATGGTATTCTGGTCTTCTATCATTAATTGATCTTCTATTATTAATTGCCAGAAATGGTATTCTGGTCCTCTATTATTAATTGCCGAAGATGGTCTTCTGGTCTTTTATCATTAATTGATCATCTATTATTAATTGCCAGAAATGGTATTCTGGTCCTCTATTTTTAATTGTCGGAGATAGTATTCTGGTCTTCTATCATTAATTGATCTTCTATTATTAATTGCCAGAAATGGTATTCTGGTCTTCTATTATTAATTTCCAAAAATAGAATTCTGGTCTTCATTATCAATACCAAAATTGGAATTCTGGACTTCTATCATTGAGTAATGTTTTGGATTTCTACTATCAAATACTAGAAGGGAATATTCTGACCATCTATTATTTATTACCAGAAACAGTTTTTTGGATTTCTATTGTCAATGCAAAAGTGGATTTCTAGTCTTCTATTACACATTATTAAGGGCAAGTGGTTAGATTGGGATTCTTGTCTTCTTCCGTTATTAAGAATTTTTTGATATTTATTTTCGCAAGACCCAAGCTCCAAAACTACCCATTCATGGTCTTCTGACTAACTATTGCTTGGAAACTTTTATCATCGGCGGCAAAATGAGAAGCAGTTACTATTTGGTTCCGAATGTTTAAGAGATGAGTCCCCCGCCAAAATAAAATTAAAGTTAAAAATCGATCAAATATGAAAGGAAATTATAGAAAAAGCTAACCGTGCGAAGATTATTATTAGTGGACTTACAGAAATGCAGGGGGAGATTGATGATCCTGGAACCTTTGTCTTAAAGAACAAAAGCCTTCTTTACACAAGGGGGAGGGAGCTAAATGTTAACTATAAAATGTAAATGAAGATAAAGTAGGCACTTCAGAGACCTTCTGCATAGGTAAAGAGTATCAGAAGAATTTACCTTTCGATGACACCGAAAGGATTGTATGACACCAGAGAAGAAGAAGCACATAGTAGCTTCGGGGTAGAGCTTTCGCAGGCACGAAAGAGTAAACTACTAAAGCAAAACAAAACAGCTAGATATAAAACTGTTGAGTATCTCCTGGACCAAACAGGAAAATGGTTAACAGGCCGCTTAACGTAACGCAAAGACTAGGGAAAAGAAGATCGCCCCAAATCTTTTTGACAGGAATGAAGGAATGCGGGTAACAAGTTTGCCACAGATTTGAACCCTTCGGAGCAGGCGAAGGGTTTCATCATTCGTCATTCAAACAGACGTCTTTCGATACGGGTAGAAAGGATTGGGGAAGAACATGCGACTCAATTGACAACCCTTTCGAAAGCATAATACGACTTTCGGACCAGTTAAAGTACATATCTGACACCATTCGACAATATTGAAAGGTTTAAGCAAAGGCAACGTCCATAATTCAACAGAAGACCACCTTCTGATAACATTCAAAAAGATTGTAGCTCTCGACGGTAATCGAGTAAAGAAGCAACCCTCCGACAAGTTCGAAGAGTTCACAATACCTTATAGGAAACCAACCCTGCGGGAGAGAGGAGAAGTCCATGAATATATTGGGAAATATAAACCCTTCGGCAGCTGCCAGCAGTCCGTGATGATGTACAATAAACAAACCTTCCATCAAGAATGAAAGGCTTACAACCGTGTACAAGAAGCAACCTACCGTCAAGACCGAAAGGTTTACAACAGCGTATAAGAAGCAACCTTCCGTCCCAGATGAAGGCATAAGGCCAAAAGGAGGGCCGCCTACATCTATAAATAAGACCCTAGGGGTCCAGATTCGGGATCCGATTTTTTTCCCTTCTTCTACTCAACAACCACTATTGCTCCCTCTTAATACATTGCAACCCTAATTTAGAAATCAGATTGGGGGCTAACTTTTTAAATTTTGTATCAGATTCCATTATGAGGAAATAAAGAGAATTATGGCTTGCGATCGACTTGGAATTTGGGGATAATCATGATTAGGCATTAATTTAATATTAACGACTAATCATTTATGATTTATTTCTTATATTCTTTGTTTATTTCGAGAATGTGCCGTGAAACTGTCATCGGATAACTTCATGTGTTCCCTTCTCCTCTACTTAGTATTAACTGCAAAAAGGGAGAATGTAACTTGTGAATTAGTTCCAGATATAAGTCTCATGGCATATTATCGGCTCTTATTACTATCTAAATATGTTTGAATCATGCATTCTTTTTTAAAGGTTTTCACAAGTGGAATATCAACCTAGGAAGCCGAAAGTGTCAAAGGAGTGATATATAAAGCAATTTCACCATTTGATGTCACCGAAGGGTTCATAACCTTCCGGAGGGATAAAAAGGAGATGTGGATCACTTTCGGTTTCCAAGGGAGATAGAATTTAATGAAATGATATGGATGAAGGTCATATAATCATGACGAGTTGACTGAAGGGTCTAAATGGCTTCTTAAAGCCTCCGGTCTATCGAAAGGTTTAACGAGTCCATCGATCCAGTCAAACCGTAAGGTTTAATCCATACTTAAACCCTTCAGTAGGGACAAAATGGCTTCTTAAACCCTCCGGACTATCGAAAGGTTCAATAATTCTATTCTTCCATTCCAACCGTAATGCTTGAGCCGTATTTATACCCTTTGGTAGGGTCGAAAGTATGATGGTTCTTCACTCAAATCCCTATGAGAGATAAACAATCTCTTATAACCTTCTGGTACTAACCCCCTCTTGTCAGGGTTAAAATTAAGACCTTAAAACCTTCTGACTTAGTCATTTCATTCAGAAATGTGAATTCACTCAACCGAAGGGATGAGCCCATGTAAAATAATACTATGAAAAGCATTGGGGATGTCAAGAGGAAATCTTGTTAACAGAATGTATAAATCATTTTATAACCAAAACACGTTACGACATGTATATTAGAATGTACATGCAAATACAAGGTTCCAACATCAATTGTTTATTTCTAATTTTGATCCATAAATCATCTATTCAAATTATGATTGGTTCGCATACAACTCACTTGAATTTAAGTCATAATCTTCCATTCGATTATTTACTTTCAATCGATTTATTTACCATTTCATTCAATTCGAATAATTTACAACTAATTTACTCGCATTCAATTCATAATTGCACTCAATATATTCATATCCACTCCAAATTGCTTCTAAATCAATTTATATAACTTCCCATTGATTCACAAAATCTTTTTACTTCCGTTTATGTCAAACGATAAATTTTTCCATGCAAATTCGGTGATATTCATTTAATAAAATAACCACTTAAGCTTATAGCTATTTCAAATTGATTCCAAATCAATTTATCAACTTTTTATTAATTCACATTCAATTTATTCACAAAATCTTGTTTTCTCACTTTTATACTCAACAACAAACCAGTCCATGCCAAATTATTTATGAATCATCTCATAAATTAGTTACTTAAGTTGAATTCCATTCTTATCAACAATATTCACAACCATATTCCATTTACGCTTAAATTGAATTCATTTATAACTTAAGTCATCACCATTTCAATTCATTTCTATTTTATTCGACAACATTTCAGAATATACCTAATTCGCTTACATTTAAGACGAATTCCATTTATAACTCAAGTTCTATTTCCAATATTCAATTTACTAACTAATTAATCTAATTAGTCACTTCCATTTTCCACTTCACAATTAGATTTTTATTTCAAAAATCACTTCATTTAGTTAGCTTAAGTATAAATCCATTTTATAATTCAAATTTGGATTTCCATTTCAAAGTTTAAGCTTACTTTCCCTTAATTCATTCTAGATTACCTTCAATTTGATTTCCATACTCAAATCTATATTCATTTTATTAAGCTATTACAAATTCAAATCCAATTACATTTAACACATCCTGAATTCACTTTAATTTCCTTTACTTGAGTTAAATTCATTTAGGAAATCATTCCATAAAATTTATTTCTTAAGTCTTATTATAACATTTTATACCATTACTTAAGTTTATATATGAGTTTAAAACTTAAGTTCCTATTCACTTTAATCATTCAATATTTCCAATTCAAATTCAATTCACTAATTAATTTGTCTAATTAGTTCACTTTATTACCATCAAATTCCATTCCATTTTGGATCAAATCCAATTTCATTAAACTTAACTTGAGTTAATCTCATTTATATTTCAATTCTAGCTTTGCTCATCTCAACCAATTATTTAATCACTTTAAAACTGGGTTTTATTTCAATTCATTCTGAAACCATATATAACTCCTTTTCGTAACCCAAATCATCCTTTTGAATTTTTAAATCAAACTTTGGTTTTACCAAAACAAACTCCTTTCGGGATTTCTCAAATCAAACTTGTTTTATCAATAATTCCAAAACAAACAATCAGGGTAGAAATCCGTCACTTAGAAACTCGAAAATGAAGACTGATGATGTGGCCGTCATCGCCAGAATTATTTTCCAGCGATTTTAGTGTGTTCAATGCTTTATCACCTCCAAAATCCATTTAAAAAAATTTTTATTCCAAAAATATTTTCAAAATAATACCATTTTTATTTTCACAACACTTCGAAAAATATTCCAAACTTTCCAGGATTTTAATTCTCCAAACTCTAGTTTGAATCCATTTTTATTTTAACTCATGTGCATAATTCATCCTTATACAATTTCAATTTGGTTATATATAACCATTTCAATTTTTTTTAAATCTTGTTTGGATTATAATAATAACAACCCAACACTCCAATTTACTATATAGTTTCCAGAAAATGTATTTCTTTCAAATTAAAATTATAGTTTGGGTAAAATTATTTCATTTACCCGCTTCAAAACAATATTGCGTCGGTTTACCTGGTTCAAGTGCTTAGAAACCCCTATCGATATCGTGGCGTCCCACTATGATGTGCATGTAAATGTGCATATATTTACATCCATATTTTATCTCTTTTTATTTAAATAAAAGTCATATTTGGGCATTTTAACATGTTTAAAACCAAAATTCAATTATTTTCAAATCATCATATATTCATCTTCATTCAGGGGCAAAATAGTTATTTTTGTGCATGTGTCAATTTGAGAATTTTTACTTGGATATTTTTTATGATTTTTATAGGAAATTTGATGCATATGGAAGAGGGATTCATGAAGATATATGCATGCACAAGGGAATACAAAGGAATGAAGAAGAAATAATTCAAGTTCATGATCATGGAGGACCTCACCCACTTACCTAAATCTACAATTAGAAGCTAATGGACAACTAAGTGGAGGTTAAAGCTTCATGCACATTAAATGATGGATTAATTAGTGGCTAATGGTTACTTGGTGGCCACACTTCCTAAAGGACATTATGGGAAGCACCCTAAAAATGGAATTAGGGTTTTATGCATGTATAAATAGCCCTCTTATGTACATGTAAATATCTTCTACTCTTTCACAATAGTTAGGGAATTAAGAAAGCAAGTTGTAAAGTCAATGTTTCATGAAATAAAAATGGCTTCCAAACCTCTTAATCTTTTCTTTGCTTTTATGTTAATGTTTATTTTTATGCTCTCTTTCTTTTAATGTTCATAGCTTAGATTTACATTCATGCAAGTAGTGTAGCTTTAATTTTTATGCAAATAGTTAGTAGTTAATCTCTCTTTCTTCCTTTGCTTAGTTTTCATTTCTTTGCTTTTTAATGTTGAAATTTACAAGTGTTGATTTGATAACACAAATGAGTAGCTAAACCCCATCAATTTAGGGGTAATGAAGCTCTCTAACTTCATGTAATTTCAACATTTTTATTATTTATGATCTCTTTTGGTTTGTGCTTCATGAGAGTGAAGTTTGATGCAAGTTTATACAAGTGGGTTTGATAGCTTATGTTGCTTTTGCAAATGAGCTATTCTTATTCAACATAAACACAATTTGCATCATCATTTGCTCATCGATTTTTGATTTTGAAAAGAAAGTAAAAAAAATTTGATGATCTATCTTACTAATTACAATAGTAAATAGATCATACTTAAAATAGCTTTTGATTTGGCTTCATTTTCATGAGAATTTACAAGTGGTATAATTGTTGTATTATAGTATGATGGTTTAAGTTATGTTAATTAATAAAATAAATAAGCCATACTTATGATAAATGCAACAATTATTTCACTTAATATCATAACTAGAGATTATAAATTATTTTTTTGTTGATTTACAAAAATATGAGAGTGGAATTGCCTCTAAATTGTTCTCTAGTCTAATAGTTTTTAAATCACATTTCAATTCCAGCATTAGCTTCATTTTTGTAGTTAACAATTTCCTCTCACTTTGGTCTAATTTGATTGAATTGAAAATTTTAAAATCTTAAAAATTCCCTGTGGATCGACCCGTACTCGCCACATACTAAAATTGTACGTCGCGCGCTTACGGTTATTTTATTTCAAAATTTATCAGCATTTTTCTAATCAATAGAAAATTTGCCGTTAAACAAGTTTTTGGCGCCGTTGCCGGGAATTCGTCTTGATTTTAGTTCTCTATTCTTCGAATTAGTTTTCTTTGATTTTTGTGTGTTTTTATTTTGTTTGTGTTTGCATCTTAAAAAAAAGAGAGAAAAAAGGCACATCACAATTTCAAAACAAAACTATTTTATTATCCTTTCAATTTGCATTTCATTTTTACAATCTACATTGCATTTACAATTTCCAACTTAAAAAAACACTGTTACATTGCATTTTTCTTCACTGTTTACATTTTCTGTTTGCTGCCCCTCTCTGTTTGCACTGTGCATATTTTTCATTTTCTATTTACAAACTGTGCATCTTCAAAACTGTTTCTGCACTCACCACTAACAGTTTACATCTGCTTGCCTTTTACACAATCAACCAATATTCCCACCAGCTTCCTGCACATACCCTCAGAACCACCCAGCAATATATCATCTCCTCTATCATCAGACCACCAATATTCATAACAACTTCTAAACCATCTTCTTACCAAACACCATCAACTTGCCTTACTTCCAAACAAGCAACTGCTGCTCTCCCTGTCAAACAACAGTCACAACCGTTGCCACTACCCTGACCGCAACATCAAATAACATCAAAGTGTGCATTGCCCATTGTGCTCGACCACTACCCTGACCATAACATACCAGTACCTTCTTCCACTTGCACAGTGATACCACAAACAACTCTACCATACCACAGCAATACCCCAAACATTTCCCTCCAACTGCACCATTACAACATCTCAAGCAGCCACACCAACCATTTCTAACAGCATTGCCTGCTGCCTCAACGTCTTTTCATCTCTCCATCCCACATTCCTATCGCCTTCACTTCTTTCTCCCTTCACTTCCAATAACCATCAACCCACCATTAAGCACCTCTTACAAACACTTAACTACAGAACATCAAACCACATTCAATCATCACTGTGCCTTGTACCAGAAAATACTACCTTCACCACAGTGTTTCCGCCATCCCACACTGCATTGCCTCGACTACTGTCACCATTTACTATAACACACTTCATTTCACCCAACAGCAGTTCAACTTCCTCAACAGTATTTCATCTACCATACTTAATACAACTTGCTGCCATCATTTCACAGTAACCCCAAAAATCAAACATCGAGCCTCACCTGTTAACATCTACCTCGAGTCCTCGACTGTCAACCCAAAAAAACTGCCTTCTGACTACATTCACTCATCCACTTCTCTGCCACAACCAACCATACACTTCATGCAACAACCACTTACATCATTCAACCAGCCTACTCCACCAGCAACAACAACTCCACCAACTACAATAACCTTCACACAAACACACTACTGTCAGCTGCAAGTCCTGCCACCATCATATCACGACTCATTCACCATACGATATCAACATCCTCTTCCATTTGACAGAAGTGCAACTGAGCCTCAAATACATCACCATTTCCTTCCACTGTGAACATTGAACAACTGCTCACCAACCTTCCTACCACCGACAACCTCCTCAGCCTCTGCTCCAGTAAACTCAATCCATCAACTGCTGTAGTGATCCTAAAATCCTCAACAAATAGCAGTAAATATCACTTACATCCTCTGCCAAGAAAAACTTCACTTCCTGACTTTACTTTGTTCATCTCTGACCACCTTCCTTACTTCTCTCAAATAAATAAAAATCCAAAATCCAAAAAAATTGTAAAACTTACTTAACTTAGTTTTTAATTCAAAAAAAATCCTTTTGGTAAATATTTGAAAATTCAAAAACAAAAAAAAATATACGAAAAAAAAACATATAAAAAAAATTTGAAAAGCCAAAAACAAAACAAAAAATCCAACTTCTCTTTTAAAAATAAATTTCACTTGGTAAATATAGTTTTCTTCCTTGTAAAAATTTAAAAAAAATAAACAAATTTTTTCACTTCGTTTTTCAAATCTTCTTTCGTTCTCTAAACTCGATTATAACTTCTTTCTTTTCTCGACTTTCACTTGTGCATGAGTACTTGGACTCGTGATGCAACAACAAATCGTTGGACTCGCGACTCAAAAACTAATCGTTTAACTCGAACAGACGATCCTCCCGAAATGGCGAACGAGAACGCCCCTCGAACTCTTATGGATAGAATCTTTCCCGATAGAGTTTCTATTCCATCTTGCATCACGTTACCTGCCCCCTACGGGTAACCATTTCAAAATTCACTCGAACCATATTGCCACGCTCCCAAAATTTGGCAATTTCGAGCACAATGACCCCTACATTTTCTTGACTAAATTCGAACAAGTTTGCACAACCATTAAACTCCAACAACTTTCCAATGACGGAATCAAACTTCGATTAATCCCATTCGCTCTTACGGATTACGCTGAAAAATGGTTGTACAGCTTACCATCGAACTCGATTAAAACTTGGGAAGAATTCGTAAAAGCTTTCTTAAAAAAATTCTACCCCTTGGAAAAACGAGTAGATTCTGAAATGAAATTGTAAATTTTCATCAATTCAAGGGAAAACCATTCGAAAAATATTTTGAAAGATTCAAACAGATTTTGATAAAAATGTCCACACCATAACTTTGAAAAATGGACGATTTGCCAAATCTTATACGATGGACTCGAAACAGCTCACGAACCATGCTAGAATCAGTGTGCCAATGCAACTTTCTTGCCCAACATCACGACTATGCTTGGCAATTTCTTGAAAACCTCACCGAAAAGTCATCCCAATGGGAACGTTAGAACGAAAAATCAATTTACTCACGATCGAGTGCACACTCGATAAGATCTTCTTTTGCTTTGGAAGCTAAGATCGACGCAATGATTAAAAAATTCGATAACGTTTTCTCATCAAATCAAATGAACCAAGCTTCCCAACTGATGTGTTATAAATGCAACGATCCTAATCATATAGCCGATCAGTGTCCCAATTCTGTCAAACAAATCAATGTTGTCAATAAAGCCAAAAACGACCCGTTTTCTCCAACGTACAACCCTGGTTGGAGAAATCATCCGAATTTTGCTTGGAACCAAAACAATCCCAATACGAATACGGTTTGTCCTAATTTTCAAGCATTCCCGAATAATGCTTCGAATCCTCCCTTTCAGCCCAACAATTTCAACCAAACTTTGCGGGTTCGTCTCATAATCAACCGCAACAATCAAATTTTCAACCAAATTATGCTCATCCTCCCCAAGACGATAAACGTTTAAGTTCACTTGAGAAAACTCTTGAAATATTGGCTAAAGCAACTACTCAAAGTCTTCAATCAAACAGCAATTTGCAAAATTTATTGACCTCATATATGCAAAACACAAGCCAATCGATTGCAAAACTTGAAATGCAAATGAGTCAATTAGCCACATCTGTGAGTGTACGCGAACGAGGAACATTCCTAAGCCAACCCCTTCCAAATCCCAGAAATCAAAACGCAAATTCAAATCAAGTCCATGTAGTTCAAGGTAGCAACGTCACCCAATTGAATGCTATCACAACTTTATGTTCCGGTAAACAAATCGATAATCAAGTCGTTAACCCAAACGATTTACCGAAAATCTCTCTCGACACTTCTAAAACAACGAACGAATCTGAATAGAACGTGGAGCCAAACATTGAATCAAATGTCGGTCAAAATTCTTCTTCTGCTTAAGTAGACCCGCCTACCGAGTATCATGTTCCATTTCCACATCGTCTTCGACCAAAGAAACACTCGGACCAAATGGAAAAGATGTTGGAAATTTTTAAACAAGTCAAAGTTAACATTCTGCTTCTTGACATCATTCAGCAAGTCCCAACGTACGCGAAATTCTTAAGGACTTGTGTACCCAAAAGCGACATACTCAAGTGCCCAAAAAGTCTTCTTAGCCGCCAGTTTGAGTGAAGTCTTGTCCCAATCCATGCCCGTTAAATACAAAGATCCTGGCTGCCCTACGATTTCGTGTACAATTGGAGACAAGACGATTAACAAATGTTTGATTGACTTAGGCACGAGTGTCAATTTGATTCCATATTCCGTGTACGAAAAATTAGGCTTAGGTGAGCTCAAACCCACAAAAGTTACGCTTCAATTCACCGATCGTTCCATTAAGAAGCCCGTGGGAGAAATCAAGGACGTTCCCATTCGAGTAGGGCAATTCATATTCCCCGTTGATTTTATTGTTCTCAAAACACAACCCGTGACAAATCCCGCGAGTCAAATTTCGTTGATTTTAGGCTGACCATTCTTAGCCCCCTCAAATGCCATAATGAATTGTCGTAACGGATCGATGAAAATATCTTTTGGAAACATGACTTTGAATCTCAACATTTTCAATCTTGAAAGCCAATTAAATGAACCTCGTGACCAAACGTTGGAAGTTACTGCCATTCATGAAAACTTTGAAATCGAGACACTTGATCTTAACGATGAACGCGAAGCCGAGTATGAAAAATTATTTCATGAAATTCCCAACGAAATTGAATACACTATTCCCTTTGAATCGCTTCCAGTTGAATCCAAATCTCAACCCAATTCTTTGATCGAAAAACTCCAAAAGTTGGACCACAAACCACTTCTCGATCACCTTAACTAAACATACTTAGGTGAAAACGACACTTGTACTATCATAATTTCTAACGATCTTTCTCTTAACCAAGAAACTTCTCTTCTCTCTATTCTTTCAAAAAATAAAGAAGCAATTGGGTGGTCCATTACCGATATTAAGGGAATTAGTCCTACTCTTGTTCAACATCACATCCATTTAATCAACGATGCTAAGCCTGTTCGTGACATGCAACGAAGGCTTAATCCAAAAATGAAAGATGCGGTGCGTGATGAAATTCTTAAACTTCTCGACAACGGAATTATTTACCCAATCTCTGATAGTTCATGGGTTAGCCCAATTCACGTTGTACCGAAAAAGTCTGGGAAAACCGTTGTCAAGAATGATTCAAACGAACTTATTCCAACTCGTACTCAGACGGGTTGGCGCGTTTGCATTGACTATCGAAAAATAAATGCCGCAACACGTAAAGATCACTTCCCACTTCCTTTCATTGACCAAATGCTTGAACGTTTAGCCGGCCACAAATTCTACTGCTTCCTTGATGGTTATTCCGGCTATAACCAAATTCCAATCGCTCTCGAAGATCAAGAAAAAACGACTTTCACGTGTCCATTCGGTACATTTTCTTATCGACGTATGCCATTCGGACTTTGTAACGCTCCTGCGACTTTCCAACGATGCATGGTTGGCATCTTTTCTGACATGATTGAATGATTTCTAGAAGTTTTCATGGACGATTTCTCTATCTTTGGTGATTCTTTTTCTGATTGTTTATATCATCTTGAGTTGGTTCTAAATCGATGCAAAGAAAAACATTTGACTTTGAATTAGGAAAAATGCCACTTTATGGTCAAATAAGTCATAGTCCTTGGACATATCATCTCAAATAAAGGCATTGAGGTAGATAAAGCGAAAATCGATGTCATTGCAAATCTACCCATTCCCAAATCTGTTAAGGACATTCAATCATTTCTAGGACACGCTGGCTTTTACCGATGTTTTATGAAAGATTTTAGCAAAATCGCTCGTCCTTTGACGACTCTTCTCGGAAAAGACGTGTGACGCCCCACCTCTATGGTCACGCTAGCCAAGAACACTACTGGGTAATGCCGTCGACTAGCGTGAAGAATAAGGCTGTTGAGGAGCAACCATCCATGTAATTGCTTTGTGCGAGTTCTGATATGTCAGATAGTATAACATGCATTTCATTTCTAGAGGAAATCCGATATACCGATACAAACTCAAAGCTACCACACGGTGGCTAAGTGGACCTCGGAAACAAGTATAGAAATAAACATAACACAAATCAGTCACAGATGATCATATCTCAAAGGCAGAAACAGATATGAATATAACACATAAAAGTGTACATCAGAGTAGTGGTCTAACAAGATCCACAATATCACAAAAGAATAGATACAAGTGCTAGACAAAAGAATATGTATACATCAAGGAGTCTCTAACTCAAATGTATAACAACAAAAACTACCAATCTAATGTAGTTAGGCAAAAGTCAGAAGATGATTCCCGATAAGGAGTCAAGCAGAAGCACCTGTAACATCTCGGTCTGACCCGAGTATTATTTAAGAAGAAAATAATAAACGGGTCAGTCTAGCTATAATTATCATATACAAAATGAGATAAGGGTAGAGATATAACAAAAACGTATGATATCAATAATGTCAATTTATGATAAGTATGTTTTAAACAACAACAAAATCATACAATATCTCAATGAAATCTCATAGCAACAAAACGAATGTCATATTCTTTACTTTATTCACCAAACCACAAATATTAACAAACATATCGTTGCCAATCGCAAAAGAGGTGAAACACAAATTCTAGAAGTCATAGATTAGAAATCCAGAAATCACAAAGGGGGGAGGCCTATCACAAACGGGAGCATGAAAACTCACCAACACGTGTATCACAAACGGAACGCTATTCCATGGTCGCTAACCATAATTTTGAGCCGAAGCTCCACAAACGGACCGAAGACCACGGGTCGCTACCCCGCCAAATTGAACCGAAGTTCCACAAACGGGGATTGTAATCCCCAACAAACAAATAGACATATCGCATCGCTAGTCTAAATCACAAAATGATCATCATCGATCAATAAAAAGTGTCGATTACACTAAGCTAGTAAATATATGAGTTTAGCTTCATGTCCCATAACCACTAGCTTAACTTAAATATTTATGAACAAATTGTAGATTCCCACTCGAAAATTGTCACAAGAATTTCAATCGAACAAGTCCAAAAATTAACCGACGAAGTAAACGCAAGCGTTTCATACCACTTGTTTTGCTAAGCCGTTTAATTAGATTTTCTCATACGAATGAGGTAAAGGTTTGTATATACTAATAGATTAGAAAACGGTTTTATAAACGAGCTTTGTATTAAAAATAGAGTTGAAATCATCTTTGTAAAAGTGTTTGGATATTTACTACTAGTATAGAAACCTTTGTATTTAGAAGTGACAAATCACAAAATGATTGTAGAAACAATCAATCATAAAAATCCACATCCGAAGACATGAATTAAATCCAAAGAAATCGATACCGAATCCATAAAAATGGATATTCTCAAAAGTCCCGAAAAAGAAGTCATCAAGGTCAATAATAAATGATAACAATAAATCGGACAATCACGAATCGGTAAAAATTGGAATCCCACACAAAATAGGCAAATTGGGCTGAGACAAACATATTCAAACGTCTGAATTGTACATTTCAGACGTCTGAAACTGGTGTTCAGACAATACTTTGCCTAGGCCAAAAATGGTCAAATTAGACTTAAATCCGATAAACGATGCTATATTTAAATAAAACATTTAAATATTCAATCGTAAAATATGCGGGTTGTTACAAGATGTTCCATTTGATTTCAACTTTGAGTGTATCTCTTGTTTTGAATGTCTTAAGAACGAACTCATTTCTTCTCCAATCATTTGTGCACCCAATTAGGATCTTCCTTTCGAAATAATGTATGATGCTTCTAACTTTGCTGTTGGTGCTGTTTTAGGACAACGCATCAACAAAATCCTTCATGTCATTTACTACGCGAGTATGACTTTAAACGACGCTCAACTCAACTACACAACAACCGAAAAAGAGCATCTAGCTGTCTTTTTGCGCTTGAAAAGTTTCGACCTTACTTGATAGGTTCACACATTACTGTGTACACGGACCACTCTGCGCTTCGATATCTCTTGGCTAAAAAGGATGCTAAATCCCCTTTGATTTGTTGGATCCTTTTACTTTAAGAATTTGACCTTACAATTAAAGACAAAAAGGATCTGATAACGTCATAGCCGATCACTTGTCTTGTCTTCCAAACGCACCATCTTCTTTGCCAATCAATGAAAACTTCCCCGATGAACAACTTCTTTCAATTGCTATCGATCCATGGTACGCTGATATAGTGAACTATTTAGTCACTAAAGAAACTCCATCATCTTGGTATAAACAGGACAAATGCAAATTCATGTCCCACGTGAAATATTTCTATTGGGACGATCCATACTTGTTCAAATATTGCTTCGACCAAATCATCCGACGTTGCATTCCGGATAATGAGATCAAGAGTGTTCTTTCATTTTGTCACGATCAAGCATGCGGTGGACATTTCGGTCCTCGAAAAACTACGGAAAAGGTGCTTCAGTGTGGTTTCTATTGGCCTTCTCTCTTCAAAGACTCGTTTGAATTTTGCAAAACTTGCGATCGATGTCAAATGCTTGGATGAATTTCTCGACGAGATATGATGCCTCTAAACCCCATTCTTACGATCGAAATCTTTGATGTTTGGGGTATCAACTTTATGGGACCTTTTCCCAATTCTTTTGGAAACTTGTATATCCTTCTTGCTGTCAATTACGTCTCAAAATGGGTCGAAGCCGTTCCTTGCAAAACCAACGACCATAGAATTATTGTGAAATTTCTCAAAGAAAACATCTTTTCGAGGTTCACCACACCTCGCATAATAATCAGTGATAACGGAACCCATTTTTGTAACCATTCTTTTGAAACTTTAATGAAAAAATACTCGATAACCCACAAGTTATCCACTCCGTATCATCCTCAGACTTGTGGCCAAGTTGAAGTTTCAAATCGACAAATAAAACAAATCTTGGAAAAAACTATTAACAAAAATCGAAAAGATTGGTCTCAGAAATTGACCGATGTGCTTTGGGCTTACCGTACTGCTTTTAAAACTAACCTTGGGATGTCCCCATTTCGTTTAGTTTACGGTAAAGCTTTCCATTTACCCGTTGAAATTGAACACAAAGCGTTGTGGGCAATAAAGAACTTAAACTTTGATCTTGAGAAAGCTGGCGAAAACCGAAAACTACAACCCAACGAACTAGAAGAACTTAGGAACGACGCATATGAAAACGAGAAAATTTGCAAAGAAAGAACAAATGTTTGTCATGACAAGTCAATCCTAAGGAAAACGTTTTCGCCTAACCAGAAAGTTCTTTTATATGACTCGAAACTTCATTTATTCCCTGGGAAACTTAAATCAAGATGGACCGGACCATTTGTGGTACGAACTGTTTTTCTACATGGTGCCGTAGAAATAGAAAACCCCAAGGATGGATCGATTTTCAAAGTAGACAGTCATCGTTTGAAACCTTTCTTGGAATTGCCAAGTAACTAAGAGGAGGAGCTCATGATCCTTCATGAGCTAAGCTACGTCTAGTAAGAATGTTAACCCTCTTTTATAAATATGTAGATAGTTTTCCCCGTTACACTCATTATATCATGCATTGACTGTGGGGACATAGTCAAAATTAAGTGTGGGGGGGTCTCATTTTCATTTTTTTAAGTTTCATGGCATTTTTGAACTTTCATTTTCTTTTAACTTAAAAAAATCTCAAAATTTCTAAATCTCAAAAACATTTACTTTTTAGCATTTTGATTTATTTTTGAAGAAACGCTATGGGATAGGTATAAGTTTTGGTTAATAAATTGGAATTTTTGAAAATTTATTTGTCTTAACAAAAATAAAAATGAAGTTTGATTACAAATAACAATGGTTTAACTAGTATACAGGAAGTTCATATGTGTTAATTATGAAGTATGTTCTAATTGAAAATCTTTGTTTGAAAAAGTGGTAAATTTAAAGTAAAGGATATAACATTTTTATCTTCTAAGTTAAATGGTGCTAATATGATAGTGCGAAACTCTCTCTTCTAAAAAAACAACAAAAACAAAAAAATATTTCTTGTATATATTAATATTTTTTAATAAATACATAGAGTCATGTGTTCACACTCGTGTGTTCACTCGCCATGCTCTATACCCTTCTCACGTAAGGCTTAAAGGCAGTGCACGATCGATATATCTGGCCTCAGTTTATCTGAGTTAGGTGTATGTATATAAAAATTCTTTTTAATAACGCCTACAGTCGATAAGTGTTCACACTTGTGTGTTCACTCGCCATGCTCTGTATTCCCCTCACATCAGTCCGCAAGGTAGTGCACGGGTAATATATATGGCCTCAGTTTACCTGAGTTAGGCATATGTAAATATTGTTAATATCAATAAAATTTTCAAATAAGAGAGAGTAAGCAATTGAAATCCAAGCACCATTTTAACTTGTTTGATTTGACTTGTTATTGAAAAGAAATGAAAATACCACTTTGATAAACATTGATAATCGATAAGAATCCATTTCATAGTTACATTGTATTATCGACCGAAATAACGAGTTAAACTATGGCCCATTTGTGACGATAACTTCGTTTTTATTGGAAATTTTGACGAATAAATGACTTAAATTTCAAGACAATGACTAAAACCTATATTTAACTTATTTGTGTCAATTTCAAAGTAAATCCTTCGTTGTAAATATTTTCAAAAACTCGCATTCATGTCTTTGTAAATAAATTTTGCATTTTGTAAATATTTTCACTTTGCATTTGGATTTTGTAGGTAGTATCCGCTGAAAACCCTCACGAGACAACACTCATCCTACCGGGGACACCCAGAGGTTTAACAGCTTGTTACATATGCTCAGTGCAATCGTGTATCCTACGAATACGGATTTATCTTAGTTTTCCTTTATTCGAGGACGAATAAAAAGATAAGTGTGGGGGTATTTGATGTGCACGTAAATGTGCATATATTTACATCCATATTTTATCTCTTTTTATTTAAATAAAAGTCATATTTTGGGCATTTTAACATGTTTAAAACTAAAATTCAATTAATTTCAAATCATCATATATTCATCTTCATTCAGGGCCAAAATGGTCATTTTTGTGCATGTGTCAATTTGAGAATTTTTACTTGGACATTTTTTATGATTTTTATAGAAAATTTGATGCATATGGAAGAGGGATTCATGAAGATATATGCATGCACAAGGGAATACAAAGGAATGAAGAGGAAATAATTCAAGTTCATGATCATGGAGGACCCCACCCACTTACCTAAATCTACAATTAGAAGCTAATGGACAACTAAGTGGAGGTTAAAGCTTCATGCACATTAAATGATGGATTAATTAGTGGCTAACGGTTACTTGGTGGCCACACTTCCTAAAGGGCATTTTGGGAAACACCCTAAAAATGGAATTAGGGTTTTATGCATGTATAAATAGCCCTCTTATGTACATGTAAATATTTTCTACTCTTTCACATTAGTTAGGAAATTAAGAAAGCAAGTTGTAATGTCAATGTTTCATGAAATAAAAATGGCTTCCAAGCCTCTTCATCTTTTCTTTTCTACATGCTTTTCTTTGCTTTTATGTTAATGTTTATTTTTATGCTCTCTTTCTTTTAATGTTCATAGCTTAGATTTACATTCATGCACGTAGTGTAGCTTTAATTTTTATGCAAATAGTTAGTAGTTAATCTCTCTTTCTTCCTTTGCTTAGTTTTCATTTCTTTTCTTTTTAATGTTGAAATTTACAAGTGTTGATTTGATAACACAAATGAGTAGCTAAACCCCATCTATTTAGGGGTAATGAAGCTCTCTAACTTTATATAATTTCAACATTTTCATGATTTATGATCTCTTTTGGTTTGTGCTTCATGGGTGTGAAGTTTGATGCAAGTTTATACAAGTGGGTTTGATTGCTTATGTTGCTTTTTCAAATGAGCTATTCTTATTCAACATAAACACAATTTTCATCATCATTTTCTCATCAATTTTTGATTTTGAAAAGAAAGTAAAAACAAAATTTGATGATCTATCTTACTCATTACAATAGTAAATAGATCATACTTAAAATAGCTTTTGTTTTGGCTTCATTTTCATGAGAATTTACAAGTGGTATAATTGTTGTATTATAGTTTGATGGTTTAAGTTATGTTAATTAATAATATAAATAAACCATACTTATGATAAATGCAACAATTATTTCACTTAATATCATAACTAGAGATTATAAATTATTTGTTTGTTGATTTACAAAAATATGAGAGTGGAATTGCCTCTAAATTGTTCTCTAGTCTAATAGTTTTTAAATCACATTTCAATTCCAACTTAGCTTCATTTTTGTAGTTAACAATTTCCTCTCACTTTGGTCTAATTTGATTGAATTGAATATTTTAAAATCTAAAAAATTCCCTGCGGATCGACCCGTACTCGCCACGTACTAAAATTGTACGCCGTGCACTTGCGCTTATTTTATTTCAAAATTTATCAGCATTTTTCTAATCAATAGAAATTTTGCCGTTAAACACACTACTCGACCAAAATTCATAAGCCACTTAACAGATAAATCAACACGATATAAAACATTTTATATTCGCTAACAAATACGCGCTCATATCTATTAATACACTCAAACTCATTCTAGGGTACTACTGACCCTATCTCTAATGAGTAATCCCCACCAAAGCCAAGGTTCTCGCTTAACCTTGTGCTCTGATACCACTTGTAATGAACCAGGCGATTTTTGGTCTCCGAAAATCGACATCAATACGTTCACTGTATAGCATGCCGAGCAATCGAGTGTCGGAAATACTGGATCATTATGGGTGAAGAAGAAAGCGATAGAAGAAAACAGAAACAAGACCGGCCTACCCCTTACTAGATAGTAATGAATATGATCACCACTAATGGGCCCCGAAACACGACAACTGATAAATAGTGATGATGATAAATGTCCACTCTAGATGAGTGATGATCATACCCTAATGCGAGCGACCCACATAGCCTTTCTGCATCTCCCATGATTTAGTCATTCCCAGTTGATGAGGCTTGAGGCTACGTATTAAATTAAGAATAGCATTCATACTTGGAATGCTGACACTGCCTTTCAGACAAGCAATGCAATGATAGCATTCATCCATACAAGTTGTTCTGAGACTGAACAAACCGAATCTCCAAAAAACTCCGTCTTTATTATCTTTACAATATCACAAATCGTAAAGCACAAATCAGATTGAAGTTTTTTTCGGATAATTAATCTGATCCCAGTCTCTTCGAAACGATTAACGAAATTGGCCAGATTTGATAGTTGGTTATTTAACAATCAAATTACACACAAAAACAGTCATCAGGCCCATATTTTATTAAATCTTTTCAAAACATTCATTTCAAATATCTTTACACAGATATATATTCAAATCTCTTTCAGTATTCCAACGTTTGAAAACAATTTCAAATCCTTATATCCTTAATGGGGTATTTCAAACCATATCAACACTTAGAAATATTTTCGAATTCAATTTATAGCACTTAGAAAATTATTTCTATACCAATCATTTCACTCTTAAATATTTCCAAAATCCTCCTTTCAATACTTAGGAAAATATTTATAGCATATTTTCCAAGATCATTTTAATATCAAACTTAGGAAATATTTCATAACTTATCTCATAAATCTCCAGAATTTATATTAATTTCTTTTACAATTTCCAAAATTGATTATACTCACTTTTAATCTCGTCTAGCCATTTATAACTTCTTTATTAATTCAGATTCATTCTCGAAGTTCTTGTTTCTAACATTTGGAAATTTCCTTAAATTTCCAAAATTCCGTTACAAGATTTCTCTTATAAAATCGCATCTGTTCAATAAAATCTGGTCACAAATCTCGAGAGTATTTATAAATAAAATTCAATCGCCTACTTTTAAATTTCATATATATATATAATAATAATATAAGTATTTAAAGGAAATAATTATTTTCCAAAAAGGCGTTTAAGTAATTATTTAGAAGATTAAACCACTTCCCAAATAAACAATGGAACTGATTTCCAATTCATTATAAATAATATTTACGGACTTACAAGGTTTATTTATAATAAATTAAACCTATTCGAATAGTTAAATTTTCCAAAATATTTTAAATACAAATAACAATTTTAAAACAACATTGTTTAATAAATAATCTCTTTTTAAAACAAATTTTACTTCTTGATTCCAAGAATCTATTTTTAAAATTTTGATATAACTGATTTCAATTTATAGTCTCCCTCGATTTATACACCTCGATTTACAATTCAAATTCCATAACCATTTCTAGTTTCCAAAAATAGAATCGTCTATTTTTCCTAAACAAAATTCCCATATCTCGTTTTAAATCCATACTGCGACATATCCACCCAAATTTTATCCATTTATAACTATTTCATTTCATTTATAAATATCGATTATAAATTCATAACTCATTCTAGATCCATATTTCAAAAGCCCATTTAATTCAATTTCTAATTGAAATCCCGTTTGGAAATCTCTTTTCAATAAATCCAATTTTATTCCAAATCCCTTCAAAAACTCGATTTCAACTTCTAATTTTAAATTTAAGAAATATTTTTAAAACCCCTTGTTTCAATTTCCTTGTATATATATAAATTTCAAAAATATATTTATTTTTGAAAACTCCTTACGAAATAGTTAAGTATATTTCCAAAATCAAATCTTTTATTTAATCCAAACCATTCCTTATTCAATATTCCAATTTCCATATATATTTTTTTATTTCCAAAAATCACCTTTGAATTTGTTTTTAAGATTCAAAAATATTATTTATGGTATTCAAAATACCAAAATTAGGACCAGTGCTACTATAACATCTAATATATCAAATCACACAACAATCCATAACAAATTATTCGATCACATCATATATCAATATATATGAAACGATCGATATATTTTTGATGAATCCAGTTGGATCCCTCCAACCTGTTTCCCTGCATCCACAGATGTTATATAACATAAAATACCAATCCCGCTTCGAGGCGGGATATCGTGGTAATATAAGGTCATCTGCTATTTTGCGGGGCACATAGTGTCTCATCCGCTCCAATCAGCGGGAAATATATCCAAATACTAATATATATACTACTATATATAATATAATATTCAACTGATATAAATTCATCCAATCAATCAATAATTAATTTTCAACATTATAGATTAAAACCAGTTATCTAAAATGAGTGAGATTTACTCACCTTGATTTTTAATTTGTCAAGCATCCAGATTTTGAATTAAATCGAACAACGTTTGATTTAATCTAAAATTCCAACTGACTCTGAAAAGTCCCAAACCAATTTTGTTGTGCAGCACTCATCGATACGATCGCAACGCGACCTGTCGCGTTCGATTTGGACCTTGTACGTAAAAGATATGAATTTATAACATTTAAATTTATTTAATTTAAACATGACTTAATTAAATTAGTAATTATGGTTAATTACCCTTTGCTAAACATGCTTAGCCGCTAAAACATTGCCTTCAACCCAGTCACGATATCGACCATGATCCCTCATCTTCACCTGGCACTAACACGAGATCCCAACCCACTCCATCTCGTGAGATCGCCGAAACCACCCTGAGATCCAATGGAGATCGCCGCACCACCCTGAGATCGCTCGGAGATCGCCGGAGAACCCTGAGATCGCTGTCACCTAGTTTGCCTCCCAGGCTCGAGCAACATGGCCAGACTTCGGACGTTAGCCGCTCCTTCTCTTATAAACTCAAATCCATCCACCACGTCATCTAATTTTCCTTCAAGACTGCCAAAAGCCCAGCCTTAGGTGTCGTGAATAAGTATCGCACCTTGCGCTCTTCTCCTCTCGTGCACGTGCTCCTCCCCTGCAGCCACGCCTTCGAGGTTCCCTTCCCTATTTCTTCGATCGCGATTTTGATTGAATTTTTTTTGTTTGTTCGAACTGATTTCCTTATAGAAGAAGAAGAAGAAGAAAATGCAATTTAAACTGGGGAAGGCTGTAGGGGAGGGATGGCTGTACAGAGAGTAGGGTGGCTGATGGAGATGTACTAGGGTTTGTAACAACCCGGGATTTGCATTACCAATTAATAAATAAAAGTTAGGATTTTTATTTATTTTAATGAAGCATAAAAGGATTTAGAATAACAAAAATTTATTTGAAAAAGGCTATTTTAATTAAATGGGAAATATGGGATTTTAAAATGAGGATAAAATGTTATTTTTGGAAAGTTAAACATTTTAGGAGAGATTTTAAAACGGGTTTGGTTAAGAAAAATGAGTTTTATAAACATGTATGAACACTTAGACTAATTTTTGGAAACATGTAAATAACTCTCTTCTTATTGGGTTACTAAACCTAACCCAATAACCCACCTTAAACCCCCTCTATAAATTATCTCAAACTCTTCAAACCTCATTCATTCATCCCTAATCAAAACCCTAATCATTTCCTAAAGCTTCTTAACAAAAATGGTCTCCATCTTCATCTCCTTCTAGTTTTAGCTTATACAAGTCATTCTATGCAAAGGTAATGCAAATACCCACCTCAAATCCATTTTTGTATCTTTCTAATTTCTGAAATTTAATTGGTAACACATGTTTTATGTGTTTTTTTGATCTTATAGCCTCATAATCATCTTTTGCTAACTTGGGTTGATGCTATAGTAGTCTTTGTTGCTTTTGTGAGAGGTATATTGCTAAAAACCTCTTCTAATATGTGTTTAATCATCTTTTGATTTTGGTAATCAGTTAGTAACACATGTTTTATTATGTAACATGTGAATCATAGCTCTTTGATCATCTTTTCTTTCATTTTGGGGTGTGCACATAAGGTGCTTGTAATATATGCTAGCTGAAATTATAATTAGTTTATTGCTGTTAGTAAATTAGGCATATCTCATTCATCTTAAATCGGAATTAAGATTTCTTGAAGTTATGGAAAGCTTATTCTGTACCCTATAACTTTTATGTTTTGTGCTTTGCCTAATTTTGAGGTTTGAATGGTCGAAATCATGCTTATTTGTCGCTGACCTGACAACAAACTACAGGGTTGATAAAATAAAAACCTGCAATTGATTTGGCCATAAGTTACTCGTTTCTTATGCAAATCTAATAATTTTGGATGTTCTGAAAAGCTTAGATTTAGAGCTAAAACTTTCATGTTTTGAGTTTCATGAAATTTCGAAGTTAATTTGGTCAAAACTGTGCATTCTTACCACTGTCCCGAGAGCACAACGACAGTGATATAAAATTTAGATCTGAGAATTGTTTTAGTCATAGAATTTTCATCTCTGGTCGGAATTTGACGATCTTGGTCATTCCGGAAAGCTTAGAAACTAAGCTACAACTTTCATTTTATTCATTTTTCCAGAATTTGAGGTTTACTATGCCAAAATTATGGTTTTTCATCTCTGGCCAGTTAGTGCATAGCTATAGGCCTTAGTCTCTTTTCTCCCGTTGTTTTCAGCGTAGAACCCTGACTTTGCGACGCCATCCCGGGCTCGTCCTTTGTCGGATTTCATCGTTGTTGGTCTCGTTAAAATGATGAGATCGAGATCTTTAACCATGCAAAGTTTGGTTTAGATCTGGGTGCATTAGATACTTCGTTTCTATTGCCGAAGTAGCACCAAGAAACTGTTTTACAATAGTGATCATTTTCAGTTATCGTCGGACCAACTTTGAAACATTGTCGTTTCTTCGTTTCAAGTCGAAACCGAACGATTATTGTTGCATATCAAAGTAGGAGTACTTTACTACGTTGCTGCAAATTTTCATCAAGATCTGAGTTCATGTGACCCTTCGACCATGTCGTCGAAGTGAGACCTTTACACTGTTTTGACACAGTAAAGTTTTATGATTTTTGTCCGACTTTGAGACAATGCCGTTTCTTCGTTTCAAGTCGGAATTTCCCGATTATTTTTGCATTTTGGAGCAGGGATGCTGGACTATATGTCTACCAATTTTCATGCCATTTGGATTCAGTTTGCTAGTCCGAATAATTTTCCGAACTTGGGTTCGCGTCATTTTTGGACTATTTTCCAACACTTAGAATATTTTCAGTGATTTTCTGGTTTTATTGATTTCTTTGAGATTTGTCTCTAGATTTCGTACACGGGTTTTATGAATTATTTTCAAAGGATTTTTCACTCCTAAATGGCTTTAGAAATTATTATATAATATTATTTTTAATTATTAAATTAATTACTCCATAATAGGAGAGTTTTCAAAAGCCGTTTTAAAGTGATTTCAAAATCAATTATAAATCCGTTTCGCACCATTATTTTCTATAATAAAAATCTCACACTCACTTTTTAGCACGTCGAGCGAAGTGGAAAGGTGCTTAAACGGTTAGGAAATCTCCGGCCTATGGAACCGTATGTATTTCCTTTCCGGTTAATCCCCGACCTATTCGATTGATCGTTTTGACCTTTGGGTCTAGTTTACCGATGATACGAGGTGGACTTTTTATTGTTTGGAGTGTGAGCTTGCTATTGGTTAGTAAACCGTTTAGTGCGAACGTGGGGTATGGGACTCATTGTTAACACTTTACGGGTTCCTCTCCAAGAAGTTGGTGACACATTAGCCTTTGGGCGGCCAGTACTGGACCTCTGGGTCACCACGCCTCTGGGCAACCATCTCTGGACACCTGCTCTATGGAGTAGTTTATTTTTTCGGCATGCGCCTCTGGGCCTTTATCCTTCTAGGAAGGATCTTGCCGTCTCGCGCGTTCCGCATCTGTGCGAGTGATCGATCACAACTCTACAGTACTTGGCAACAACGACTCTGGTCGGTGCACGTGCAATATTAGTATTATTTGATGATTTTTACATCCATTCGAGTACCGCCATTCGGTGTTGGTTCTATGGAATCATACGATGTAAGTGCGATTACCTTGTGGATTCACAGTGTCTCTGGACATTGCTTTTCAGTGTTGGATTTCATTGACTTTTCAGTATATCCCCATTGCTCTTTGGAGCATCGATCTTTGCTTAGGCATTGATTACAGACTCTGGTCACTCTTGGGATTATTGCCTATGGGCATCTTTTTATAGCTTTGGCTACGCTGATGATATGAGGCGATTTTATTTATTCTACACTTTGGTGTTGATTTCTCTTTGGAGATTTTTATTGTTTATTGATGATTAGGGATCGTCATTATATTCATGTGGTTCATAATATACTTCTCTTTGGATAAGTACTGTTTTATTTATGTACCGCATTATTATATATCTCAGTTATTACTGATTGTTTAGCTAGCCTGACCCGAGTGTTTTCGCTCGGGTCAGACCATGTTGTTTCAGGTTAGGTCTCTAGACTTAGCTTCTGTGCTTCCGCTTGGACATTATCTGCTATGCTGATAGATAGCACTTTTATTTGTCCACTATTCCGCTACTCTGTTATTATTCAGACTTTGATATGTACATATTTTGACCCACATGTGTGGGCAGTGGCTTTGTACCCACTTATAGTATTTGGATCTGTATTGACGATGTATTGTTCTGGGATTTTATATCTGTTATGTGATTCTGTTCTGTGATGTTTTATCATTTATTATTATGCTTTGTCCTGATAGATCTTTAGCCATTTGTAATTTCGTTATAAGTATTTACCGAATATGTCGAACCACTTGAAAAAAATATATAGATACCATCCTTTCGACGTATTCAGAAGATAGTTATAGCTTGATTACAAATGGTCGCTTCCAATATACTCTATTCTCCGCTTTAACAGACAGTATTACTCCCGTAATACTCTTTGTTACAGTGGGTCTCAGAGTGGGGTGTAACAACCCCGGATTTTATATAAATTTAAAATGATAATTTATTTATTTTTGAATTAATATTTGTGGAATAAATCGATAAGGCAATGCGAGTTTCCCCGATATCCAAGTATATTTGTATAAATCGTTTAAAAATTTAAAAATATTGTATATATGAGAATATATATCTGTATTTGAACATATCTGACTAAATTTGAAATAATATATATAGATATATATTTGATTTGGATTTAAATTGTAAATAAAGTATGCAAGCAAGTATATTTGTACTAGAGATAAATACAAACTAGGCAAATGGAATATGAATGAAACCTGAGAGTAGATATGCAAAATATAAACAAGTAAAATAAGGATATCTATAAAAATATCTATGTACTAAAATAAGTTAAGGTTGAGACATATAGTACTTAAGCATTTAATGCCTCTACCTCTAAGCAGCAAACAGTCAATTCGAATTGTTCAAAAGATAAATTCAGCCTCCATAACAAATCTTCCCTGGCCAAATAAATAAATAGAAAGTAAAGAAAACAAAAATATGAGTAAATATGAAACCAAAGTACACAACCATATTCTATCAGCCGAAATGAGATCATTTCGTTTCAATAAACAAAGATAAAAATCTTTAGTCAAAGCAAGCTTAATTAATGCCATGTCCTATAGCCACCAAAGCAAGATGTATATCAGCCTCCACAAAGAAAAAATCTCTGATGCTTTGTACCAAATCTATTCTCACCTGTAACTCATTTTTATACATATCAAAGCCTTCTCATTTTCAGTTCGTCCATTCACATCTGAAAGAAAAAAGAAAATTAAACAAAATTCAACTAAAAACAACAAATACTTCAACACAACCCAGAGATCAAGAAGATGATTCCAGCTTGCATTTTCAAAACTGTTTTCAACATAAAAGAACTCTGTTCCTTCTTCAAAACCACTGTGAGCAACTTAACTTGAATTAAATCTGTGTGTATAATTTATTGGTAATAATATGTTTGCATATGTATGATTATAGCTCTGTGTTTATGTATATATATATGTGTTGCTCTGATTCTTCTCTGTTTTGCTTTGTTACAGAGTTAAGAAGTTATTCAAAAATCCAAAGTGTCTTTATCTAGCTACTATTTAGCTTTGAGCTTAAAACAAAATATGTTGTTTAGACATAAATCAAGCTGGTAAAATTTGTTTTCAACCTGTTAGTGAAGTACATCAACTGGGATCTTGTTTTACAGTACAACCTATAATTATATGTTGAATTCAAGTGTTTTAAAATGCTAATTCAATTTACGACTTGAATCCTCAATGCAAAACTAGATTTTTAAAAACAAAAATGGTGATTTTAGAGAAGTATTTTAAGTGCAGTTCCATGTTGAACCGGAAATGCTTTTTCGGCCATTGCTATCGATCAAAGAAATTTTAAATGTTAAGATTCTGCTCGAAGCTAGTTCGACAATTGGTGAAGTCGAGAAAATTGTTGAATTTTTTTTCTATTGCACGATTTGAGGAGACGAGGCTAGATTAGGGTTTATGCTCGAGTGTTTGACGTGTCTGCAAACGAGGTGATTTCATCACCTCAGAGGCGTCGAGTTGCACGAGATGCGAGGGGATGGTCGAAGGCGATGTTGAGGTGGTGGGGACGGAGTCGGAGCCCCTCCGGTGGTCTGTGACGCGACGGCGAGGTGTTTTAGTTAGTGGGTTGTGTTGCAGTTTTTCGAGCATACTGTTTTTTTTTCGATTTCGAATGATGGGCGATTAATCGAATTTGGTTTTCGAGTTTATGGGAGTTTTGTGACTTGCCGGAGGTAATATCGTTCACCGGAGTGATGGCGAATTCTGGTGCAGGTGCACGGCACTGTTCGCGTATCAGTTTGGGTTGGTTGCGGTAGTTTTGGAGAGGGAGGAGTGGGCTCGAGTTTTGTCTCGGGAAGATGAAGCTTTGGCTCGAAGTAGCACGCGAGTGTTTAGGTTGTATAACAGGTTTTTATTTATTTATTTAAAACTAAACAGAATAAAAATTAAGTTATAAAAGAAGAAGAGGGAAAGGCTGGGGAAGAATGAAATTTGGCTCGGGGTTTTTGTGCTCTGACTCGAAGTAAAGCTCGGATCAGGCAAGTGTTTGTCTCGGGTATTTGAAATGAGTCAAGTTTTAAAAGTTGGTTTAAACTAAATAAGGGTTCAAAAAGATTATAGGCTATATTCTCCAACGTGAGATTATTGAACCAGATACTAATCGAGTTTCAGAGTTAAATCATTAAAAGTTTAATGTTTTTAAAGATAAATTGTAATTGATTAAGGGTTAATTTATTTATTATCAATGGTTAATTAATAAATGATTAAAGGAAAATTTAATCAAAATAATTTGAAATTTATTAATGTTAATTAACCAGGATTAGTGACTAATCTGATTTAATCTTAATCAGATAAATAAATTGACCTTACTTATGAATGTTTGGATTCTATTGGATGATTGAGCAGTTTGATATCCCTGATCTGTGATGCTTTGTGATACATCCTGATTTATGTTGTGATTTGAAATTTCTATTCTGTGATATATTACCATGTGAATATGAAACCCTTGACCCGTAAACGACATTTGGAATTTCGATGCGACAGGGAGTCGGATTCCAGTTGGTTATCCGAAACCCACATCGAATTGTAATGATGAATCTTTGTGACTGATAAATTTATTTTATCTATGAATCTGTAAATGAAGATAAGCGTTATTGATTTTACTGCTCATCGATATATCTGTGATGATTGATGTTGCACTATTGTGTAAAATCCCTGGACTACACTTTTACACACACAAATATGGATTTCACGTGGAAATCGGTTAAATCACAGATGATTTAAATTCAATGTTTTTGAAATTGAAAATTTTAATTTCAATTGATTTTGAAATTGGAAATTTGGGTTTAAAGTAAAAAGCTTTTGAAATGGAATTTCAAAGATAAAAGTTATTTCGAATAACTTAATCGAGTTTTGGAATTTAAATAATTTGATTTAAATTTGAATTCAAGTTTGAAATTGAATTCTATGATTTGAAATTAGGGATTGAAGATGTTGTACAAGTTATATATGGGTTAAACCATTTTAAAGATATTAATTTGGAAATTTGGATTTTTATTCAAGGGTTTTAACTCGTGTAAATATATAACTGGATTTTTCTGAAATGAAACTATTTGTTTTTCAAATAGTAAAAGCTTTCACAAAAGTAATGAACTTCCAATTTGTGTTGAAAGAAATTTCAAGTTTGAAATAGAATTGAAATGTTTTGAAATTATGAAATGAGTCTTTGATTTCAAAGACGGGATGAGTTAATCTAACTTGAAATGGAATTGTTTTGAAAGACTGAATGAATCTTTGGAAACGAGTTTTGAAAGCTATAAGTTAAATCTTGACTTAAAGATTTAACGAGTTAACCCATGTTGTAATGGAAATTGATTTGAAAATCTATGAATGAATCTTTGTGAACGGGGTAAACTTTGGGGTAAACTTCGTGAATTAAATCTTTTGTTTAAAAGATTAAAGTGTGGAATTTGTTTAAACCATTGAAGGTTTTTGAAATAAATCTTTTTGTTTAAAAGATTGGAAATGGTAATTTGTTTTACCATTCGAATGAAAAGTTTTGGGCTTTAAGCTGTGATTTAACTGAGACCCCAGTATCCATATGATTTTTAATTGCGCTCGTTATTCGGTTTAGCCGGGAGAGGACCTTTGTGTCATATAACCCATTCCGAATAGTGATACGACGATATGGATAGCATTTGAAGACCGGTGGTGAAGACCGGGTATTTGCGAGAGCGATATGATGACCTATCGATTTTCTCTGCATCATGGCTCCGGTATAGAGATTCCCTAAGTGATGGGAAGTCCGATCGAGATTGTGAATACCCGGATTTGCAAGGGCTTCTTCGGAAGTGCCTTCGGTTCTGTTCGAACCCGGAACAGACTTGTATGGATGTGTGTCTGACGTTACACTTTGAGATGTAAAGCTGGTTTCTATCAAATACATTTCTGTTGGTGGCGGAGAATTTATTCTCTTAGCTTAACACCCTTCTCTGAGACGTACGAGCTCAGAGGTTATGTAGTTGATGGTTACTAGTGATACATTCCCAATTTGGTAATGTGGCATACGAAGTGCTGCTGATCATTTGTTGATCGAAGCGTGGCTTTGTGAAAAAGCGTGGCTTTGTGGACGAGACTTCGTCGAGCCTCACAACCCGGTAATGGTCGAAACAGAAATGTTGCGACAAAGGTTTGTAGGGGTAGCGCCCCTAGGGTATGTCATTTCCTTCTGGATAAAGGGTGGTATCATGGTATGGAGCCCAGATACTTACTCATGTGGATACACTTTATTTATTATGTGTGATGTTGGTTATCGAGCGCTCGGATAAAGGTCGGTAACGACCGGGGGATGACATGACTCGTGTGTTAGTTACCTAGTTACAGCTCGGTTAGAGCATGAGGTAGCGTCGGCCTTTTGTTTGCAGAGATCCGGTTAGGATCCGGGGCGTCTTTCCAGAGGCGTTTCTATTTCGGTAAGGAAGTTCCTTAGCCTGATCATTTGTTGGAAATCCAAAGAAACAATACGAACCCTGTACGGTTTTAGTTGTATTACCTGCTATGGAATGTGGCGGTAACCTGCTACTGAACGTAGTAGTTATAGTAGACATACAACAATGGTTGTATGTTGGCTAAGATTAATATTATATTTTCAGAATGGTTTTCGACACTATGCACTAATGATAATAATATCGAATGATTTTGCGTAGTAAGCATGTTTGACTATCATAAGGAGAAATCTCCTCCAATTCTGCGATTGCATTGTGTGTGTGGCGGGAGGCCTTATGGTAGTTTCATTTTTGAAAAGCATTGCGGATTTCAATGTTAAACAACCTTTTGTGTTTGTTTTAAGGATAAACTGTTTTTGTTGCTCACACCAGTCCCATGACTGACCTGGAGTTTATTGTTCCCTTCCTAAACTCTGGGTGCCCACAATTTTCCACACGGGCAGTCTAGAGTTGGGTTTTCTCAGATATTCAGGTTTGGTAGATTATCTGGAGCTAGTCAGTTCTTGGAGTTCATGGATTGACGTTGCTTATCTTGGAGCATTCTATTAGGGATATTCTATCTGCTGCTGATGTTATCTATTTTCTTTTCCGCTGCTATTTGTTGTATCATATCTCTGATGTATACAGATATTCATTGTATCATCATTGTATCTGGATATTGTATCAGATGTTGTATATCTGTATTATTCTTTTTATTCCGCTGTGTTGTTATACTTAATGGTGTTATAAGCTCCGGCGAATCGGATTTGAACGGTCGAATCTGCGGCATTCTAGTACAATGTGAAGTACGGATGTTGATTTTCGAGCGCGAAAAATCCGAGTCGTTACATGGGGCGTTACAGGGTTTAACTTAGAAATTTATAATATTATTTAATTCCCAAAATATCTCGTTTATAGTATTTAAAATCCTGAACTCCTATCGAGGCACGCCGCCTGGCATTCCTAATGTTATACCCATATTCCGAATGCAATGGAACAAGTTTCGGGACCTAATTTGATCGTATGTAGAAGATAGCTTTTTGAACCCAATTATTATATTAAATTTTCAATATTTAATTTTAACGCGTTTCTATCCCGTGCGATCAAACAGTAACTCCAAATGCTACGAAATTTGAAATCCGATAATAATACACTATTACGGATCCAATCGAACTGGTTTCATCAAATTCTGACATTGTGTCCCGGATTGCTATATTAACGCGTCGATTAAATCGACAATTTTCAAAATTGACGAGATTACTTGGAGTTTCAGTTTTAAAAAATTACCAACTAAATTACAATTCAAATAAAATTTATATCAACATTAGAAATCGTTTCGATTCATAATCAATTCAAATTTCAATTATATACCATTTCCGTATTACGATAAATCGCTATATTTGAAATTTAAATCCATTCCTCGAATTCAACCAATAAATTCCCCATTCAAAATCAATTATATTTCGAATTCAACAGTTAAAACAATTTAAATATTCAAAATCAGACGACTGTAAAATCCGTGTTGTTACACACCCTCCTAGTCATTTGTTGGAAAATTTCTCTTCATTATTTGATTCGTATCCCTGAATCTGTTTTAGCTTTAAATTTCCACGAGTAGAGCCAACTCCTCATCATGGCATTTAAGTGTTTATTTGGTCCATTTTATCGAGTTTGGACTGTTGCTTTATTTTGCCCATTCTATCAAGTTTGGACTGTTCCTTTATTTAGCCCACTCTATCGAGTTTGGACTGTTACCTTGTTTAGTCCATTCTATCAAGTTGGATTCTTTTTCCTTATTCTATCCATTCTGTCCGGTTTAGATTTTACTCGGTTTATTTCCATTCTTTCAAGTCTGGTTTAATATTATTTATGCTAAATCATATTTGGATTTGTTTCCTGATATTTATTTCTGCTCTTGCTTGTATGGATGTTATTCTTGTAAGGTAAAAACCCGTTCCGCGTTAGCAGTGTGGTCTCACATAATTTTTATATATGTTTCCCAATATTCGAGTTATCTCACCCTAGTATTTCCAGAATGATCTGGGTGTTATTTATTATAATGCTCGGGTTAGACCGAGTATTTTCCCAGGTTGTCCTTGAAGTTTCGGAGATCGTGGAGGGGAGCTGAAGTTTCACCTATCGCAGTATTTTATTTTCCGCTGTATTTTATAGTATACCTATCGGCATTTGTAAGGTCGGGATTTTATAACTGTCCAACTGACAAGTTTGTTTTTAACTTTGATATACTCTGTATGTTTGGAATGACAGTTTTTACTGTCCTTATTATATTATATGTTGTCAATGTCATTGAGAGATTCTGATTTTCTCTATTCTCTGTTCTTTTTTTTATTTGCCCTAACAATCTGCCCTTTTGTCGATTGGATGTGCGACATTGGAATATAGTGGTAGTGTTCGGTGTCGACTTTGATGGTCAAAAAGGTGGGTCGTTGCAAAGTGGTATCAGAGCACAAGGTTAAGCGAGAACCTTGGCTTTGGTAGGGTTTAGCTCATTAGTGATAAGGTAAGCGACACCCTAGAATGAGTTTGAGAGTATTATATATACCAGAGCGTATTTGTTAATGTTATAAAAATGTATTATGTTAATTGGTCTATTGAGTTTTTACGAATTCTGGTCGAGACGTGGGACGCCACGGTATCGATAGGAGTTTCTAAACGCTCGACCAAGGCCAACGGACATGGTATTGAAATTTTTGAAATTTTTGGCAAATTTAATATTTTGCCTAGGATTCTATTTTATATATATAAAGGAATAATTTTCAAAACTCTATATAGTTATATAGTGTGTTGGTTTAAATGTGATAATATTTATTTATTATCACTATTGTTTGCTCGGTTATGCTTAATTCAAATGAAAAGCATAGACTGTTGTGTGTTGATTGCTAACTTGTGCTCGATTTATTTTGGAGCATTTATCGCTGGACTTAAAATGAACCCTCTGTCAATTAATTTTCACCATTTGACTATAAGGTGTTCGAACAATATGATTAAATTAAGAATTCACCGTTTAATAATGGTGGGTTAAGAATTGAACTTTATAAAAAGTTGTTAATATAATCTAAATAGTGGGATAAGATATTTAGAGAATAAATATTGGAGATAATTCTATTATAATAGAAAAGGATTATTATGATATGAAGTGATTTTTTTTATAAAGGAAATTTTATATGAATTTAGTCTGTAATATATGTTCAAAAAAGGATTTTTAATCTAAATCCCAAAGTTTTTGAAAATAATTACAGAGAAATTTTTGAAAAATGAAATAGTTATACTTTTGAAAGTATTTAAAGGTAAAAATATATTGAGAAATAAAATTTTGAATGGATTGCATTTTCTTTGGGATAAATAGGAGGAAATCGTTTCGATTAGTTTTGTGATAATCTGAATAATTTTCTAAGTGATGATCAGATGTTTTCTTAGGCAAACTTGTGGAATACTTAGTAAATTATTCTCGTTATCATTGTGCGATCGAAATGAGTCCAAATCCGAATAAACCCAAAGTGAGTTTCAGTAAATAAATTGTTTGAAGTTGATATACATCAAAATATATACAATATGCTTTCAAAGATAAGTTTTAAAATTAAAACTGGGTATCTAACTTTTAAGTTCTTTAAACGGGAATTGTTTCCAAACAAAAAGTATTTGTAATAAGAGATTGTTTTGATAATGGGGTTTTCCCTTAGATAAGATAGGGGATAATTTAACATAAGTAAATTGGGTTAAATTAAACAAGAAGGTTTTGATAAACATTGTTTTTATTAAAATCATATATTTGTTTAAATCATCTAGGTAGTGTAAACTACTTGTTGAATGGGTCAACCCACAAATATTATTCATTTTAACACTCTAAATAAAAAAGGGTTAATAGGTTGATTCGGTTTTAAGAAACCATAATTTGATTTGATCTCCATCCAAATCTTTGAAAAAGTTAAAAATAAAATTTATGTGTACTCTCAGATATAAAATAATATTATATAAGTAAATAAAGGGAATAAGTTATGATTTGATGTTTGATAAAGAAATAACCTTATAAGGTATTTTAAAACTGGGTGAGAATTTATGAAATAACTCATAAATAATTTTAGTATTGAATAAAATACTAAGTGAAATTATAAGTGAATTAGACATTAATATAAATAAGAAACTAATAAAATATAGAGTATAACTTTCCATTTTGTCCATGTGAGTTTGGATAATCTTCTAAGCAATAACCAAAGGCTAATGAGCAAAACGGTATGCTTAGAAAATTATCTATATTTTTGGACAATTAGGAAAGTTTTGAACCTAAGTCAAGATTTGTTTGTTAGTAATTTGACATTCTAAAACAATGTTAAGTGATAAGTTTACCCTTCCGAAATTTGATTGATTGGATTTGATTGGATTGAAATGATTGGCTGTGTGATTTCATATACCATTGTCTATAAAGTTTAAATATATAGACAAAGGATTTTGAATCGTTGATATTTAGACCTAAATCCCGATGAATTTGGAAAAAGGTTATTTTTGAAGATTTTTAGAAAGGAATGATATTTGTTCACTCTAGTTGATGTTTTGGAGGAACCGAAATAGCACTGGATGCTTCATGTTTTTTTGATTCTAGAGTTTCACCATTGTTTATTTGGAGGGATCCCCTCCTTGTCATTTTGATTCTAATCTTTGATTTTTCTTGTCTGAGAAATTTGAAAATAAAGTTTTGAATTGAAAAACCTGGGTATTTAGATCTAAATTTGTCGTTTAAATAATTGGATGCATATCATCTATTACAGAATATTCTTCGTATTTTGTTGCCTATGATCGAGATATAGTTGTTGGTTGCACGTATATTTATATCATGATAGTTTTTGCATATAGAGTTACACCATATTGCTTTTGTCAGCATGATTTTTCTCTTAGATTTTGTAAGTGCAGGTATGAAAGAGAGCCATTTGATTCTTGTGCACTTGCATTTGCATAGAAGATAATAAATTTACTTGCCAAAATATAAATCAAACGCAAAAAGGTACGTAATAAATTTAGAAAATGTAAATTGGTTGATGATTTTATGCCCTAGATATGGGAGGCCGCTTGGCTTTTATTTTATTTGAATGGTTTAGAGCCCGTTGAGGCCATTTGTAGTTGTACCGATCGAGCCGCGCAAAGGAGACGCTGGCTAAATTTTCCGAAAAATTTAAGAGTTAGAAAATTTTTAAGAAAATTTGGAAAAAAATTTACCACTAAAATTTGATTTCCTAGGTTATATCTTGGAATTAATGAATATAAGCGAATTAGTCGGTATAAGTGAATGAATTTAAAAGACTTAGAAACTTCGGAATTTATTCCAACTGATGAGCTCTGAAAATATGTTTAATAACTCATTTTAATTAATAGTTTTAAACTTAAGGGTTTGAAACATTTTCTTCCTTAGGAATTTCGGGGACGAAATTCATTTAAAGGGGGAGAATGTAACGACCCAAAATTTTGGTTATTTAATTTTAAATGTTTAATCAATTTTAAATATTTAAATAATTGAATTTTGGAATTTAATAATTTATAATTTAAATATAGGGCATATTTGAATATTTGAATTGTGGATTAAATGTTAATTAAATGGATTCAATAATTTTATTTAACTCCATTTAACCAATAAATAATATTGGTAAGTTCAATTTGTAAATTTATTTACAAATATAAACGTATCGAATAAATATCGATAATTAAATATTTAAATCTGTGAAATTAGCCTTCCGGGGCACAGTCTCGGATTTCGACAAAACAAGTTTCATTGGATCCGTAATACTGAATTCTAATATGCCATCAAATTTCATGACACTCAGATGAATCGTTTGGATGTGGGAGATCGAAACGCATTGAAATTAATATCGAAAATTTAATATAATAACTAGGTCCAAAAACCTATCTTCTGCATACGATCGAATTAGGTCTCGAAACAATTTCCATTGTATTTGGAATATGGGGTAAAACATTAGAAACACCAGGCGGCACGTCTCATTTGGAGTTCAACATTTTCGAGTATATTTTGCTAAATAATTTAAAATTAAATAATATTTATATGCACACACCCATCATTTCATAGCCTACACACCCATCCTTTCACAGCCCACAAACATTTTGGCGGCTCGAGAAAATTTTTGTCATGAAAAAGGTGAACATAATCATTTTGTTTTTTTATATATTATTTTATTTGGTTATAAAAATCAAAAGAAGTAATCACTTGGCCATTCGTTTTGCCTAAAACCCTAAAAACATAAGTCAGCCGCCATCCTCTATTCTCTACATCCAACGGCCAACGTTGCTCCGGCCAATCGAGGCAATTTTAGGCATTGGGTCCAAAAGCAAAAAGGAGCAGCATGGTCAGAGGAGTGTATCGACAGTGGTGGTTTGGCTTGCAGTGACCCACGGTGGCAGCATTTTGGCCGCGACCTAGCAGCTTTTGTGGTTGATTTTTGGGTGATCGACGGGGAAATGATGGAGGGCGAAGGTGGCGTTAGGTGCGGCTGGGTCTGGGCGACCCACGATTGGAGTGTGGCGGTCGAAGATGGCCTACGGTGGCGACGGCGAAGCAATGAAGGGCAGCGGCTGTGAGTTGTCTCCATTGGAAGGGTATCACGATTTAAAGATAAGGGATGTGCGGCCCAGATCTGAGATGCATTAATCTACGGCTTGGATTTGTTTGTTATTAGGATTTTGCTAATAATATAATCAAGGATTTAATTATTTAATTAATTCATAAACCGTGTATAATGAATATCTTATTCGTTCTAGGTCCTAATCTAACGCGGTCAATCGCGTTAGGTTCGTAATGTCGATGTCTTCGTTATGGAGTTGGTTTGGTCAGATTTGGAGCAAGTAAAAATTTGGGCTACAATCGAACGCCCGTCCGATTTTAGTCCAAACCAGAACGTTTCGCCAAAAATGGAAATCAATGTGAGTTTAACCACATTTAACTTTATTATATCATATTAATGACGTTAAAATCGTTTATTGATTGTTTGGATGTTAGTTAAAATTGTTTGATTGCTTGTTTGGTTGAATTTTCGTTTAGAAAATGGATGACATATTAATTTGATCGTTATAAACCCATATGATTATCTATATATTATCGGTAACCATTGTTATGCAGGGAAAATCTGTAGAGAGACCCAAAGGGGGTTTCTCGACCATAAATTATTTATTTACATCATTATGTTGTAATATTGAAATTAATTACTGATATTCCATTTAATAGTTTAAATGTCGTTATAGTGATTTCTGCTATACTGTCGTTTATTAAGTTTTCATCCCAAAACCCTATCTTATGAACTTGAGCTTGTGTTTCCACTAAAAAGAATATTGAAAATTTATTAATCATTTTGATTAATGATAATTTAAATTAATTAATTTGAGATTAATTAAAGAATTTAACAAATGATGATTAAAATTGGTTTATATTTAGATTGAATTAATCATTTTTGCTAATGATGTTTTATACTTGATTAATCGTATTAACTAATGATTATTTGAGTTTAATTAATTATTTAATTAATGGTAATGGAGTTTAATTAATTTGTTGAACGTAATTTATTATTTCAATTAATGATAATTGAAACTAATAATCATTTTAATTAATGATATTTAAAAGTAATAAATCATTTTAAATAATGATTTTTGAATTTAATTAATCATTCTAATTAATGATTGTTTTTAAATTTGATTAATTGTTTTAACTAATGATTTTTGGAATTTCGTTAAATCATTTTAATTAATGATGTTTTATAATTAAATAAATCATTTTAACAAATGATTTTTTAATTTATTGGTTTGATTAATGAAGTTTGGATTTAATTATTCTGATTAATTTATGATTATTTTGAACTTGATTAATTATTTTAATCAATGGAATTTAGAATTACTTATCATTTTAATTAATGATGTTTGAAATTAATTATTCATTTAATTAATGACTATTTGAATTTAATAAATCTTTTTAATTAATTGATTTAATAAAGGTGATTAAAGTAAGTTAAATAATATAATAAAAATTGCTTTAATAAACTGATTTAAAGCTAATATACTGATTTAATAAAGATTTAAAGTTAATTTACCAATGTTATAAAAGTGTTTGGAAATAATTATCTGTTTTATTATAGATAAAGAATTATTTAGGTAAAGGGATTTTAAATGTAATTAATTATCTTTCAGGATAATTAATCTTGTTTTTAAAGTATAAAAAGGAATTGGAACACGATTATTGGGATGATAAGTTGGATAATCTTCTGGGTGTTCGGTCTGATGTTGGTTTAGGCCTTCGGGGTCGTGCACTTGGAAAAATTATTCTCTTAACGTTTTAACAATCTGGAACAAATTCTAAAAGTGTTTTACCAATACGGAAATCAAGCCAAAAAGTTCAGTTCGTTTTTAAAAAGAAAAAGTTTGAATCGTTTATGAAAATGAATTATTTCTGTAAAGCGAATCACTTATATGGAAACGATTTATTTGTATAATTAGCACTAAACATCGAAGAAGTAGACTTATCGCTATTTCGAAAGTTAACAATAATCATGTGACATGACTCTGAGGTAACACTACCTTGACTTGTCCGGTATTATTGTTAACCCAGAAATAGTACAAGGTTGAATTCAATGAGTGGTGATAAGTATACAAGACTTAATTTCCATATTCGATCGTTTTATGTCCTCGATAGTTGGTATCTCGGCTATCGGTTACTTCAGCCACTTTATTTCGTCACTCTAAGACGATGTGTTGCTTATTTGAGCTTTGTTATCCTTTGTCGGAAATGACTAAACCCAAAGAGCAAGTGCGGGTCAAGCTATGTGGGGTTGCTCTCATTAGGGTATCTTCACATCCACTCTAGATTGGATTCGGTGTTGTGCATTGAGATATGAAATACTTGGATACTCGGTAATAGTTGGCGGGGTCTAGCTTGGAGGTTTCCGAGATCCATCGGAGTTCTCAAGTATATTTCTAGATGTATACTTTCGGTGAGGGAGGCGCACCCTCCTATTCATTTGTTAGAAAAATTTCCTTCCTTATTTGATTCGTATCCTTGAATCCATTTTAGCTTTAAATTGCCACGAGTAGAGCCAACTCCTCATCACGGCATTTAAGTGTTTATTTAGTCCATTCTATCGAGTTTGGACTGTTACTTTATTTAGCTCATTCTATCGAGTTCGGACTGTTACTTTATTTAGCTCATTCTATCGAGTTTGGACTGTTACCTTATTTAGTCCATTCTATCAAGTTGGACTGTTTTTCCTTGTTCTATCCATTCTGTCCAGTTTGGATTTTACTCGGTTTATTTCCATTTTTTCAAGTCTGGTTTAATATTATTTATGCTCAATCATATTTGGATTTGTTTTCTGATATTTATTTCTGCTCTTGCTTGTATGATGTTATTCTTATGAGGTAAAAACACGTTCCGCATTAGCGGGGTGGTCTCTCAGAATTTTTATATATGCTTCCCATTATTTGAGTTATCTCACGCTGGTATTTCCAGACTGATCCGGGTGTTATTTATTTATGATGCTCGGGCTAGACCGAGTATTTTCCCAGGTTGTCCTTGAAGTTTCGAACATCGTGGGGGGAGCTGAAGTTTCACCTATCTTAGTATTTTATTTTCCGCTGTATTTTATAGTATACCTATCAACATTTGTAAGGTCAGGATTTTATAACTGTCTAGCTGATAAGGTTTGTTTTCAACTCTGATACTGTAACGACCCAGAATTTCTGTCATTTGAAATTCGTATATTTAATTAAGTTTAAATATTAACAAGTAAGATTTGGAAGTCGAATTTATTTAATTTCGATATAGTGATTTAATTGGGCGATTAAATTATTAATTTAATACTTGCAATTGGGTAAATAATTGAAATCTGAATTAAATGTGATTAAAAATGATTTATAAAGTTATAATAAATCATATTGGAGTTATAATGATGTTTGTGAACTTTTAAAATTGATTTATATATGTATTTGGAGTTGATTTCCCGCATTATATAGCGGATGAGACCCTATTGCGCCGCATAATAGCGGATAGTATTTTATAAATCCCATATACCACGATAATTTCACATTGAAGTGAAATTGGTATTGTGCTAACATCTGTGGATGTAGGGAAACAGGTTGGAGGGATCCAACTGGATTCCTCAAATATTTGAATTTATTTCAACATTGTGTGTTGATTATTTATAATCGCCGTGTGATTATATTGTGATTGAATTTATTGATGGCTATAAATTTAGCCGAATATATTTTGGTATCGTTGGATACCGAAAATGAAATGGAAATTGGATTTTTGGAATTTAAGTTGAAAATTTATCGAAAAATTTATTTTTGATAATTGGATAAATTTAAAAGGGGTTTTATAAGATAAAAGTCTTATTTTTGGAATTGTATTGAATTAAATTTCAAATATGGGAAAAAAGGCTTAATAAATGGATTTCGAAAATATCATTTATAAGTTGAGAATTTATTTAAAAATTTGGATTTTTGAATAGTTTGGAAAATAAAGAAATTTATTTTAAAAAGGAATTTATTTTAAAAAGGAATTTATTTTAAAAGGGAAATAAATTTAGAAATCCTTTTGGTAATTGACTTTTGATGTTTGAGAATAAATCTTTTGAAAATGTTTGGAAATTTGATTTGGTGTTTTGAAATGAATTTGAAAACCAATTTGAAATTAATTGATTATTGATTTACTATAACTAGTAGAATTTGTTTATTAAAATTTATCTGATTTAAATTAATCAAATAATTAAATTAATCCTACTTATGGATGTTTGGATTATATTGGATGTTGAATTGTTTGACATCTTTGATGTGTGATATTTTGTGATATATCCTGGTTTGTGTTGTGATCTGTGATTTGTTTATTTTTGATATTTATATATCTGTGATCTGTGAATGAAAAATAAGCGTTATCGTTTATACCGCTTATCAATTATATTGTTATATTTGATCTGTGATGGTTGAATGTTGTTGCACTATTGTGTTAAACCCGTGGACTACACAATACACACACAAATGTGGATTTCACGTGGAAATCGGTTAAGTCACAGATTTTTATCAATTTTGGAAAAATTGAGTTTTTGAATCCAAAAATAGTTTTGGAATTGAAATTGGAAGTTTTTGAAGTGAATTTCAAAAATAAGAGTTATTTTAAATAACTTAATAAAAATTGGAATTTAAATCATTTGATTTAAATTTGAATTCAATATTTTGAAGTTGAATTCAATGAATTGGGAATTTTGGTTTAAAAGATTTTATAAGTATAAAAGGTGTTTATATGGGTTTTTAACCATTTAAAAAATATGGTTTTGGAAATTTAAATTTAAATTCAAGTTTTATACTTGAATGGCTGTAACCTGTGTAATTGTAACCAGTTTTTCACAAAACGAAAACTATCTGTTTTCAAATAATAACTTTCATAAAGTGAAAAGATTTCCAATGTGTATCGAAACAATTCAAGTTGAAATTAAATTGCGAATAGTTTGGGAAAACTATGAATTAACCTTTGTAAAGATGATTAAATTTTATTTTGGAATCAAGAAGATTTTAAAAGGTGTATCTTTTATATTATAAAGGACTTGAATTGTGAATAGTTTTGAAAGCTATAAATTAAATCTTGATTTAAAGATTTAATGGGTTAATCAAATTGAAATGGAAAATTGATTTGGAAATCTGTGAATGAATCTTTGTGAAAATGGGTAAACTTTGTGAAGTAAATCTTTTTGTTTAAAGATTTAAAAAATGGTAATTTGTTTAAACCATTTAAAGGAAAGGATTTGGGTAATAAGTTGTGACTTAATTGAAATCCCAATATTCATATGTTTTAAATATTGTGCTCACTATTCGGGTTAGCCGGGAAAAGACCTTTGTGTCATATAACCCATTCCGAATTAGTGATACGACGATATGGATCGTATTGAAGACCGGTGGTGAAGACCGGGTATTTGTGAAAACGATAGGATGACCTATCGATTGTCTCTGCACCGTTAGCTACGGTATAGAGATTTCCTCTGTGATGGGAAGTTTTATCGGGATTGTGAATACCCGGATTGCAAGGGTTTCTTTTGAAGTGCCTTCGGTTCTGTTCGAACCCGGAACAGACTTGTATGGTTACATGTATGACATTACATTTTGAGATATAAAGCTGATTTCTTTCAAATACATTTCTGTTTGGTGGCAGAGAATTTATTCTCTTAGCTTAACACCCTTCTCTGAGACGTACGAGCTTAGAGGTTATGTAGTTGAAATTTATCAGTGATATACTCCCAATTTGGTAGTGTGGCATGCTGAGTGTTGCTGTATGATGATCATTTATTGATCAATTGTGATCAAAGCGTGGCTTTGTGAAAAAGCGTAGCTTTGTGGACGAGACTTCGTCAGGACCTCACAACCCGGAAATGGTCGAAACAGGAATATGCGGCAAGGTTATGAGGGTCGCGCCCTTTAGGGTATGTCATTTCCTTCTGGAAAAGGGTGGTATCAAGTATGGAGCCTTGGTATTTAACCTATGTGGATACTCCGATCTCATTTATTGTGTGATTGTGTGTTTATCGAGGCACCTCGGATAAATGTCCCAAAGGACCGGGGGGTGGCATATTCGTGAGTTACCTAGTTACAGGGGTAACCCGGCCTTGTGTTGGCAGAGAGCTAGTTAGTTCTCGGGATGTCCAGCCAGAGGCGATCCCATGTGGCGGTAGGAAGTTCCTTAGCCTGACCATTTGTTGGAAATCCAAAGAAACAATACGAGCCTTTACGATTGCAATTTGTATAACCTGCCTCCTTAGGAGGCAACTATAGCAGGCATAATATAATGGTGCATATGCTGGCTAAGATTAATATTGTATTTTCGAAAGAATTTTTACACTATGCACTAGTAATAATATCAAAAGAGTTTGTTTTGTGTAGTAAGCATTTTTGACTATCATAAGAAGAAATCTCCTCCAAGTCTGCGATTGCATTGTGTGTGTGGTGGGAGGTCTTATGGTAGTTTCATTTCCAAAAGCATTGCGGATATTTTCTACTTCCTTGTTGTTGTTGTTTTAAAGATAAATAACTGTTTTAGTTCTCACACCAGTCACCATGACTGACCTGGAGTTTATTGTTTCCTTCCTAAACTCTGGGTGCCCACCAATTTCCACACGGGCAGTCTAGAGTCAGGTTATCAGGTCATTCTGGATTCAGGAGATGTTGTGGAGCTCAGTGGCGAGCTGGATGGCGAGACGTATCACTTGTATATGATATTATTTATTCCGTTGTGTATTCTGTATGAGGACAAGTTTATATAACTGTCCGGTTGTGTTGTATATTGTTGCTGTAAACTCTGATGATGATGTAATGTATAAAATGATATAGTTCTTTGATTTAAAGATTATTCATTTATCTATTATATGTTGTTCCGTTGTGAATGTGAGATTCTGATATTGTTCTGTATTTTTCTGTTGTTTCTTCTTTCTTTTTCTTCTGTCTTCTTCTACCTCTTCTTTTTCTCCATAACAATTCAGTTTTCCGGCATTCGATTGCTCGGCAGTTGATACAGTGGACGTATTAATGTCGACTTTCGAGCGACGAAAATCTCGAGATGTTACAGATATACTATGTATGTTTGGAGTGATAGTTTATACTATCCTTATTATATTATATGTTGTCCATTCCGTTGAGAGATTCTGATTTTCTTTGTTCTTTGTTCTTTTTTTTAATTACCCTAATAATCTGCCCTTTTGTCGATTGGATGCACGACATTGAAAACAGTGGTAGTGTTCGGTGTTGACTTTCGATGGTCAAAAAGGCAGTTCGTTACAGAGTCAACTGTTGCAACTCTCAATTTTCGACCAAAATATGTGAAATAATTTATAAACGTTATTCATAGTCATTGCTAAGATAATTTTGTATATATATGTAATGGTTATTTATATGTGTATACTTAAATTATTAGCAGACTTGAATTTGATTAATAAAATATGAATGGATATTATATGCATTTATTTAATTAAATACATTTTCAATAATTAATTAAAATAAATAATAATAATATATATCAATTAGGTTGAAAATTTTGAGTTAAGGTCTACCTTTATGTTCAAATATGAAGTATTGAATGATGAATACTCAAGTGTGGATCAGTCTCAATTGTCGATTTATTAGGAATAAGAGATAATGTCATCCTTTCTAGGCTCTCGCTATAAATTAGACCATATGGGTCATTATTTTTGTATAAAATATTGGTCAATTTACCTCCTCCGTCAAGGTTAATGCTCCAAAATATATTATTTACCTAAGGATAAAAATAAACATTTTGCAGATTTATTATAAATTAAAGGTTTTCGATATACTGAAATACCAATAAAGTTATTTATTTGATTTTATACATATTTAATGTTTAAATTAAAATAAATGAATATCACAAATATGCATATATACACACACAAAAACAAAAAAAATGTACTTTAAAACTTACTTTGGGTTATGTATGTGTATATATTATACAAATATTTGTTTTAGCTAGATTAAAAAATTATCATCTTTCATAAATATAGAATAATTGAATTATTATATTTTAATAGTACAACAAGGACGTATGACTGCCAAAAAGTATACTAGTCCACGTACTTTACAAAAGTTTAGAATACCTGTGATTAGTACTCCACTTAGAAACGTTAAAACATTTGTTATGAGACTGAAAAAAAGATTCATGGATAATTTTTTGAGTCATATCGATATCAGAGTTCCATTCGAGAAGTTAGTGATATGGCAATTCTACATGCTTAAGAACGCTCACCTGAATCCAAGAAGATCGTATTAGCTGAATCTAATGAAGAGAAAAAACCTTTGTTAAGTGGGAAGAGGAAAGGCCGAGGAAAGAAGAAGGCTAGAAGAAGAAGGTTGACATAACTTATAATTAGTGTGGCGGGAAAGGGCATTGGGCTATTTACTGCAAGGTAGATAATTCTAGCAGGTAATGCTTCAGTTGCCATCAGCTGGACATATGGAGGACTCTTCGAAGCTGGTTAAAGAGTGAAATTTTGTAATATTATGATATTTTTGTTGTTTTAAGTTTGTATAGTCAGCCAACAACTAAATAAAAGGGAAAGAACATTACATATATTACTAGTTTATGGTATTCTTGTTCGTATGCACTATAACCGTGTAAACAAATAAGTGCAGTAAATAATAATAGCATTCGAGCCACAACATCTACACGAGTGTTCGTAGTAGAAATTAGAACTTTTTTTGTTTTTTTCATGCTTCACAACAAGTTACATGTAGGTAAAACTACTTATAAGTTACAAGTATGTTAAACGACTTCTACATTACTTGTTACTATTCTTGGGTTTAACAACTTATAAAGTAAAATAATCTATTAAATAACAGTAAAGTAGATGAATTTCTAGCTCTCTTATTAATTCGTTTTCTCCACTCTCCTTACTTCTCTCTAGATGTTTTATTTTCAAATTCTTATAACTTACCACTTTATAATTATTCTACTAAACCTATTATATCATTTTACATTCAAAAACCTACTATTCAAAAAAAATTGCAATTATCTACAAATTTATATTTAATTCTCTTCTAATGTTTTACATCCAAACCCATAAATTTAAATTAATTACATAATTCAAAATTCAAACCGTTTGATAAACTTAATTTACTATATCTAATCTATTAAATAAATCCTAAAAGATGACAATTTCAATACGTACACCATAGGCGCATCAACAAATTTATAAATGATTTTTCATTTGCATACAAAGAAATATAAATCACATAACATAGTTATATACATTAACAATAATAATAAATCTATTTCATATTTTGTTTAACTCGATGAAGTTATCATGCATTGCATTGAAAAATTCTATTTTCAAATTCAGTTACCTACATTTGAAAATTTCTACCATTACTTACAAGCTCTTCCCATTTCTCTCCTAATATTTTATATTAAAGCCCATGTATTTAACTGATTATGTAATCTTAAATTTAAACTATTTAAATAAATTCAATTAACTAATATACATTAGTTCATTTAATAAATCCAAAAATAAATAATTTAAATATGTATATAGTACTCATATATATGATCAAAATGGTAAATTACTTTTTTATTCAGATATAAAGGTATATAAATTACATAATATAAAATCTATACATAAATAATAATAATTTATTTTATTTTATAATTCATTTATTTCAGAAAAAGTATCATATCATCCATTGCATAAAAAAATTGTTTTTAACAACCTCTAAAGGATAATTTTTTTTAACATTCTAAGGTAAACGCACGGATTACACCAACAAAAATTAGGTTATATAAAATTCTCATTTTCAACATGATATTAAACCTTATTCAACTTAGGCTTGTCAACGGATACTTTCGGATGTAGATAGTGCCATATCTGTATCCATATTTGAAATTATTTTTAAATATCGGATATTCGCATCCGCGAATACGAACAGATATCAGATAATTATTCTATCGGCTAACGACCTCAAGAAATATAAATAGAAAATTTTAGTTTAACATAAACTTTTTTCAATCTCATTGATTATTAAAGTGTTAAAAATAAACGAATATGGTGATAATAAACAGTTTTAAGCAGTTAATATGCATTTGGAACGTATAATATGAACTTCTAGCTTAATAAAACGAAATATCTTTTGTTACACTAAAATATACATAATTTAAACTATAATCTTGAAAAAACAGAATGGATAATCTTCGGATGCGGATGTCTTCGCATCTGCATCAGTTTTTTCGAATATCGTATATTTATCTGCTTTTCGGAAACGAATGCAGACAAATTTTGAATTTTTGGGATATCCATTGACAGCCCTAATCTAACTCATAACTCAACTAAATATTACAAAACATTATTTTGAAATTACCAAAGTGGTAAACATAACACTCTTACAACATAGAATCCATGGTTAGCTGCGAAGTTAAAATGGTTTAATAATTGAAATCTCAAATAATGGATAAAGGTTCACGTGTAGATAAGCTAGCCATAGGATATTCTTCTCAACTACAATTATGAACAAAGCTCTTTTCATTTTCTCCAATATTTTTACTTCAACTCCTCATAAATTATTTAAATAAATTCAATTATGTAATTTCGCTAATTCATTTATAAATCCCTAAAAAATAATTCAATATATCATATTAAACATTCATATTAACAGGAGTGGTAAAGTAACTTTCTCATTTATATAAAAATGTATGCGTATCACATAACATCAACTATTTACATATACAATAATAACAAATTTAATTATATATATATATATATCTTATATATAAAGCGAATACTTGAGGAGGTGAACCCTTTTTTGGATTGCCAGAAATGCCCTGTTGTGTTTGGAAAACAAATTTATTCCCCATCATTCGAATAGGGACAGATTTGTCTTTTTCCATTCTACCACAATGTTCCCGTTTTCCAGCCCACTTCCTTCCATAACCGATTTCCCAACCCCATTTCCCTTTCTTCCTCACGTTTTCTTAACAAACCAAACAAAGAAGAAACGAAGGGAAAAATTAATGCCGAACAAAAGTACACAAATCGAATAACTACCAACAGTTATCATCAGTGATGCTAATTACTGTTTAAGTTTCGTTGCCATAGTCTCCAATCCACAGAGTTTGACAAAGAGAGCAACTACAGCTATGTTCGGAAGGTAACTACTAATATGAAATTATTCGATTTGACTATTGATCAATTTTATTCAGTAGTATTTTATGTTTTTATTTTTTAAGGTACGCTCCATTCAGTTTCGCTGCCATAGTCTCCAATCCACAGAGTTCGACAAAGAGAGCAACTACAGCTATGTTCGGAAGGTAACTACTAATATGAAATTATTCAATTTGACTATAGATTAATTTTATTCAGTAGTATTTTAGGTTTTTTATTAAAAGTACGCTCCATTCACTGTGTGGCAGATTGAATGCGGGAGATGTGATGTAACGAATTGGTTAAAGTTGACAAATAGGTTGGAGGAATCATCAGATTGAAAGACGATTCAGTCATCATTCAAGGTAAAACATTTACTTTGTGATTAATTCAACCAATTTTCATACTCAAAAGTTTACTTTCACTGTGTTGGAATTAATTTTATAGACAGTTTGATTTTCTTTGAGTCATGTTTATGTGCATTATAGCAATTGGGAGGAAGAGTTGTATTGAAGATGGGGACTCGACTGCAAATGCAACAGGTGCGAGTACGGGGCAATATAAAGTAATGAAAGACTTTGACTACCTTTGCTTGCAAGTCGTGCAGACCACCCATTGCAATGCTATTCACACATTAAGGATAAGTGCTACTGCTACCACATGTGGAAGAAATTGTTGAGGTAAAACATGATAGAACCTTTTCATTCTACATGATTTTCCAATACTATAATAGCACAGTTATGAAACTGGAAGCAGTTTTACATTATTATTTTAATAGTTTAGATTTGGTATATCCCATAGCAATATTTACGGAAAGTTATATAATAATTTGGCAATGCTTTATCTTCTTAAACATGCATTATATACATATATGTGTATTGATACATTTATACAAGTGGAAATTATGTTAAAGGGCTTCTATTTTCAGGGTAATAAGTTTTAAGGACAACACTTCTAAATAATTAGTTTTAAGGACAATTTACAGGATAATGATAAATTCATTTATCTTTTTTAAGTTATACAGGAAAATGATAAATCTTTTTATCATTATTTCTGTATAACTGAAAATGATAAATTCTTTTATCTTTTTACTGTAAAATGTCCTTAAAACTAATTTTTTAGAAATAGTGTCCTTAAAACTTATTACCTGTACAAATAAGCCCTTGAAGTGAAAATCCCCTTTATACAATCAGCATATTGGCTTTTTTGGCATTTTACAATTAAAGTGGCTTTAAAAACACTGTTGTTTCATATCTAATCAATACTTTAAACTTACTTGCTAATATGAACACATTGACATAAATTACACACAAACTAAGTCTACAAAAATTGATAATATTTCACAAGCCATGATGTATGAACTACATGTTTATATTGTTCATGTCATCCAATTAGGCAACGTTGATAGACCATGATATGTTGGCCGCTTCTTTCTCGCATGTCATAGTTTGGCAGGAGCACATGCATGCATTTGTCCTTTACTGTTTCAATAGCTATATGTCTGCATTATATAAAATACAGAGTAATATATTATAAATGTAAGTTATTTGAATTATCTTTTGCTTTGCTGTAAAACTATTTCTATATGGATGCATCCAAGGTTGTGTATTGGAGTAACCAGCTAATACTAATATTTTATACATCTCTATTGAAATCTTTCAATATGGAAGCAACAACCTAAAGGTATGACAACAACATCCAATTTAGTATTCATTTCCAACTTTAAACGTTTATGCCTCCCGTTATATTTATAGGATAATTTAGCAATTTTCTTAGTGATACCCCTAAAAAGGTTTTATTTACTATGAACACACACACACTAAATCTTGAACAAATATATTCGAAATAAAAAAAAATCTTTACATTTAGGAGTATTTTTATGCATATCCCTTTTTGAGCATATGTAGGAAAATTACATGTAATAAGCCCACTTGGAATGTTGTGTTACTACGGCTACTAAAAACGTGTTTACTCTTTACCGAATTGTAAATGTTGATTCCCAAACTCAAATGCTTTCTATTTTGAAAGTCAATGTTGTATTGTATGATAAAGTTATAGATTAATATCACTAATGCTTCATAGAACCCAAAATAGGATATTTAGTACACACACATTTTGAAGCTGAGTGTCATACATATTTACTTCTCAATATCATAATTATATCTAACATGGAGTTTTCTCACTATTCTCATTGTATGCTTTCAAGAATATTTTAACTGTTGCTTATTGTGCACCTTATATTCAGAGATTGATGCATGTTCACCTGAATTTGAGATGGTTAAGTAGTTATTTGTAAGTAGCAATAGTAAGATTAAATACTGTTATATTGTATGAGTACATTTATGAATTGTTTCCTGGAGATTTGACCAGGCAACTAGTACTCGGCATCCAGCGGAACTGGCATCGGAGAGTGTTCGGCATCTAGGAGTACTCGGCGAAGTACTCGGCATCCCAGTGGAACTCGGCATCAAAGAGTGTTCGGCATCTAGGAGTACTCGGCGTAGTACTCGGCATCCCAGTGGAACTCGGCATCAGAGAGTGTTCGGCATCTAGGAGTACTCGACGAAGTACTCGGCATCCATGGTACCCGTCATCTAGGAGTACTCGGCAAAGTACTCGGCATCCATTGTACTCGGCATCAGGTAGCACTCGGCATCTCATAGTACTCGGCGTAGTGCTCGGCATCCATGGTACTCGGCATCCATGGTACCCGTCATCAAGGAGTACTCGGCGTAGTACTCGGCATCCAGTGGTACTCGGCGTTAGAAGACGTTCGGCTTCGACTGACAACTATTCTGCACTTCCCACCCATCAAACGTACCGTTCGGCATTGAGAAGGTGGTTCGGCGTCAACGTGTTCGGTCTACTTGGTTCGGCATACAGCGACCACTACACTTGGGCTAGAGTGTTCGGCCACCAAGCCCACCTCGGAAGTCCAGCCCATATTTGTCTATAAATAGAGGGGCAGGGTCATAGTGAAAAGGGACCCTTTTTGGGAGAACAACGGGGAGACTCTGCCATTTTTTATACTCTCCTCTTTTTAATTCAAACTTGTATTCAAGTCATTAATATATGGATTGTATCTGTATTCAACTACTTATGAAAGAAATAAAGATCAAAACTCAAAGTGGACGTAGGCAGTTACGCTGAACCACTATAAATCCGGTGTTCTTACTTTCTGCATTTAAATTAGCATATTCTTCCTTGTTTAATTTAACTTCATCACTTACATCTCTACACAATCTTTCTCAACGAGGTTAGTGACCAATTTTGGTGCTAACACTTTGGTGCTTTCACTGAGAATTGAATTCTCAACTTGATTGGATCTCATTATCTACTAGTGGATTTCTAAATTCGTGAGATAGATCCAGTTGTTTACTAGAAAACTTCCTATTCTACTCAGATTTGAAAGAAATCTAAAGGAAGCTGATAGCCGTAGATTGGATTCACTGATGTACGCAAGATCTGGGGATTGGACGTTGAAGTTTGCACTAAAGTTGAATGAAGGCCGACCCTCCTCTGAAGGCAATTCGACCGATCGCTCCAGAAAAGGCGTATGCCGAACGCCCCAGAAAAGGCGTATGCCGAACGCCCCAGAAAAGGCGTATGCCGAACGCCCCAGAAAAGGCGTATGCCGAACGCCCCAGAAAAGGCGTATGCCGGACGCCCCAGAAAAGGCGTATGCCGAATGCCCCAGAAAGGCGTATGCCGAACGCTCCAGAAAAGGGGTATGCCGAACGCTCTAGAAAAGGGGTATGCCGAACGCTCCAGAAAAGGGGTATGCCGAACGCTCCAGAAAAGGCATATGCCGAACACCCCAGAAAAGGCTTATGCCGAACGCCCTTCCAGGCCGATCATACCTCTAGGCCGAACGCTCTTCCAGGCCGATCCATACCTCTATGCCGAACACCTCTGTAATGCCGAACGGTATTGTATGCCGAACGACTCGGTTGTGCCGAACAAGAATGAATGTCGAACACCTCTGTAATGCCGAACGGTATTGTATGCCGAACGACTCGGTTGTGCCGAACAAGAATGAATGCCGAACAGTGTGGATGCCGAACAGTGTGGGATGCCGAACAGTGTGGGATGCCGAACAGTGTGGATGCCGAACAGTGTGAATGCCGAACACGTGTGGATGCCGAACAGTGTGGAATGCCGAACAGTGTGGAATACAGAACAGTGTGGATGCCGAACAGTGTGAATGCCGAACACGTGTGGATGCCGAACAGTGTGGAATGCCGAACAGTGTGGAATGCCGAACAGTGTGAATGCCGAACAGTGAGGAATGCCGAACAGTGTGGGATGCCGAACAGTGTGGATGCCGAACAGTCTTGTATGCCGAGCAACTTTGTCATGCCGAACAGCCCTCAATGCCGATCGAAACTTAAGTTACACCGGTCTCTTATAAGACCCCTATTTACAAAAAAACTTTTTCGGGTACGACCCAAATTTTCGAAAATGAGGCTAAAAAAAATTTCGGGGGGAAACCCCCCCGAACCCTAGCCGCAGCGCAGTGCCTCCGGATAGTGAATTCAAAACTCAACTTAATAAAGGAACATTCTATCCACTTTCCTGACATCCCATGATCGACCAGGGCATAGAGGATCTAGCGGCAGCTTATGAACGACATCAAGGGAACGGACAAGCAACCGCTATTGAAACGGTACTCCCAAATGTTGGAGAACATAGATGATGTGACTCTAGCAAACGTCAAGATGACTCCAAGCAAACCAATGCTCTAAGCAATTTATTCCAAATGCTAACAAGGGTATCATACTGATCGCGTTTGAGGAAAGTCGACCTCCAGATATATTTTGGCAGCTAGTTAGCTAAAGAGCCTCCTACGACTATGGATCGTTTCTTTTACAAAATGAATCAGAACTAAAGTGAGGAGGAGTGACCAGACTAAGAAAAATAACAATGAAGGCCCATTGGCTAAGGATGTAGATCCCAGTAGCCGAAACAAGACTTCAGAATTCAGCTCATATGCTCTTTGGAAAGATTCAATTGACAACCTCTACTTGAAGACTCACGACTTGGAGTGGTACTGGAAACCAACCTCGAGAGAGTACACCAAGGTCTAAAGAAAATCAAGGGAATGTTGTATATTCCCAGATGATCACTGATCCTAACACGGGCGATTACAAACACCTCTGAGGTGTGATCGAAAAGATGACCTGGAAAGGAAAGCTTCAATAGTATGTACAAGTCCTGCAGAATGGAGGGCAGCGAATATCCGATGCCTATTAATAAAGGGCTATGATTATCAATTGGACGGTTGACGGCCGACATCCCTTTGAAAGGAGCCAAGGGCGGAGTCGAATAGCGAGCACACGATGCTGCTTCACATATCAATGAGATTTACCATAATCTTCTTTGAATTATTTCCATTTCCATCTCTATTTCAATTGTTTATGAACTACGACTAGCTTGAACTAAACTACTTTCAAAACGATGCAGGTGACCAGGTACTCAGATTTGGTTGCCAACCAATCTACGCAGACCATGATCGGACGTGTGGAGTTACATCTGGACGAGCATAATTCTATCGCTCATCATCAACCATATGCCTTTGATTTGGGGCTATGGGTTAAATACAATGTACAACATCATGATGCACGGAGAGCTGAATTCCATCCTACAAGTGGAATTTATTCAAGTAGAGAGCGGCTGCGATACGGCCGGCCAATCGCTAAGTGAAACTCGAGCTCGGGGGCAAGCCATCACATCAAGGCTAAAAATGGGTTGATACACGACGATCCTTCGCACAACTCCGTACTCCCAGAGTGCGAGACGGAGTATAAACATCTACTTAACTCCGTACTCCCAAAGTGCGAGACGGAGTATAAACATTAATCAACTCCGTACTCCCAAAGTGTGAGACGGAGTATAAACATTCGCTTAACTCCATACTCCCAGAGTGCGAGACGGAGTATAAACATTAATCAACTCTGTACTCCCAGAGTGCGAGACGGAGTATAAACATTAATCAACTCCGTATTTCCAGAGTGCGAGACGGAGTATAAACATCTACTCAACTCCGTACTCCCAGAGTGCGAGACGGAGTATAAACATACATCAACTCCATACTCATCCCCAAAACTGGGGGCAGAACCAAAGCAAAGCACGCTAGTTGAAAATTTGTCTAAAAGAAGATTGCAACGAAACTATTAAAAGACGACTATCAAGCAATCAACTGGACGGAAATATTCAGCATGAAAGACTGCGGTTTTTTAAAGCACGTCATGTTTACACAAGACGTCCTTTGGGGGGCAAATGTTATCCCGCCTTTTGGAAAGGCCGTGACACCAAGAACTTGATTAGAAACCAGTGACAGTTCGTCTTGGAGATCGGTTACACAAAGGCTCACTATGGATATCGATGGATTTTGTCTAAGTCTGGATCGAGCCACGATTAACAAGACATAACAATCAAAGCCAGGGAAGCCAACATTCCAAGTTTCAAGACGATCCGAGTTCGTATGCTCAACTTATGATCGATTCGAACAACCGACCATCCATCCATCGACCTCCACGTTTGACTCGGAGACCTGAGCAAGGCTTGGAATGGGTATGGCCTGATCATCCACTCAAATCGAGTCATAGAACAAAGTTCGACAAAATACAGATGCCCCTCCTGAAACTCAGTGGCGCCAGGATCTGTCTAGAGTGGACGTGATTTGATCATCTACACATCAAATCCTACCCTGAACACGAAAGGTTGTTCGAAAGCCCAACTTGAAGTAGCTATGGTAGACTGCCTACTCGCTAACCATCGCTCTCAATACATGGACGCGACTGCACCGTGAAACATATGCAACTTACTTTGTCTACCCAGTAATCCATCATCCTCGCTTTCTGGAAAGAGATACGAAGCAAATTGTGCGAGACTTGATTATCCAACCCCAGCATGGATGTAATCCAACCATCTGTCATATACCTCCTTCCTTGACTTGATTGGAAGAGCTATAATCACCAAGCGGACGAGGATCGATCATCCATTTTTTAAATTCCGTCCCTCATCCTGGGGGGTAGAATCCTATTTCGCGAGCAAACGTGGTTCGATTGTTCATTCGACGACATTAGACTCGATATAGTAGATGAATACAAATTAAAGAGTGGAAATACGACTGCTCTCAACTAAAACCTCCAAGTCCCCAGAGTGCGGACTGGAGTACTCTAAGTCCCCAGAGCGTGGACTAGAGTATAAACGACTTAAACCTCCAAGTCCCCAGAGTGCGGACTGGAGTACTCTAAGTCCCCAGAGCGCGGACTAGAGTATAAATGACTAAAACCTCCAAGTCCCCAGAGTGCGGACTGGAGTACTCTAAGTCCCCAGAGCGTGGACTAGAGTATAAACGACTTAAACCTCCATGCCCCCAGAGTGCGGACTGGAGTACTCTAAGTCCCCAGAGCGCGAACTAGAGTATAAATGACTAAAACCTCCAAGTCCCCAGAGTGCGGACTGGAGTACTCTAAGTCCCCAGAGCGCGGACTAGAGTATAAACGACTTAAACCTCCAAGTCCCCAGAGTGCGGACTGGAGTACTCTAAGTCCCCAGAGCGCGGACTAGAGTATAAACGACTTAAACCTCCAAGTCCCCAGAGTGTGGACTGGAGTACTCTAAGTCCCCAGAGCGCGGACTAGAGTATAAACGACTTAAACCTCCAAGTCCCCAGAGTGCGGACTGGAGTACTCTAAGTCCCCAGAGCGCGGACTAGAGTATAAACGACTTAAACCTCCAAGTCCCCAGAGTGCGGACTGGAGTACTCTAAGTCCCTAGAGCGCGGACTAGAGTATAAACGACTTAAACCTCCAAGTCCCCAGAGTGCGGACTGGAGTACTCTAAGTCCCCAGAGCACGGACTAGAGTATAAACGACTAAAACCTCCAAGTCCCCAGAGTGCGGACTGGAGTACTCTAAGTCCTCAGAGTGCGGACTAGAGTATAAATGACTTAAACCTCCAAGTCCCCAGAGTGCGGACTGGAGTACTCTAACTCCCCAGAGTGCAGACTCGAATATAAGCGAATCGGATCTCCATGTTCCCTGAATATGAACTATGACACAAATGACTTGAATTTGTTAAATCCCTGACATACGGGCTAAAAAGTATTCTAAGTGCTCGAAGCACAGAATGGAAGTTCAACGACTCCCGAAGAGTTTCCGAGTTATATGAAGATGGACTGAGAAGTCTATGTTACTCACGACTGCTTGGATTAAAATCACAATCACAAAGAAAACTGAACAATAAGAGTCTTTTGTAAGACAGAAAAAGGAACTAAACCTTATTCAAAAATGAGTTTCTATTAAAACCCCTCCAAAGTTCGAAGTCGACGTTCTATTTACAAGGACTAAGGAAATAGATGAAAATAATTACATGACTTAAACTAACTCTCGTTGAACGAGGATAGTAATCGCTTCTTGTGCTTCTTCAACTTCTTTCCAGACGGCTCCTCTCCAGAGCATTTACCCTTGGTACTCTTCTGTGATAGAGTGGGTAGCAACTGAAGGAGTACGGGGCCCTTCCATGGGCTTGGACCCACCAGGAAGGATGACCTTCAACGGCTTGTTCAAAGGATCGTCCAAGTCCATAACTCGGGGCTCTACTATGACCTTGACCATCTCTTCCTTCTCTTTCTCGAGCCGCTCCTCCATGCTCAATTCGGATGTGTGCTCAGAGGCGCCTGTAATTTCTACTTCATAACCCCCGTCGGTAGGAGAGGAGGTTTCAGACTTGTTTTCATCAAGTGCTCCGATCACCTGAGCATCTGGACCAAAAGCATCCCCTGCGTGAGTGGCTTCACTTGTTTTCTCCCTCACTTTCTTGGCGACATTGCTCCTCGGAGTGGGCTCGGGGTCAGAACGGCCTGCACAAAATCATGGAAAACAAGCATTAGAATGCAATAGTCCTGCATAAAGAATAACGACTTTCGAAATCTTAAAGAGAATCTTAAAGAGAAGGATTATCTACCAGGTTTAGGCAAACTCTCAGCCATCCGGGGGGTCTCACCCTCTGGAACGGGAGACAGAATGCGGACTAAAGTACTCTAAGTCCCTGAGTGCGGACTAGAGTATAAATGACTCAAAAACCTCTACGTCCCCAGAGTGCGGACTACAGTACTCTCAGTCCCCAGAGCATGGACTAGATTATAGACAACTTCAGAAAAATCCCTAAATCCCAGAAGCGGACCAGATTACTCTAAGTTCCCAGAGTGCGAACTAGAGTATAAACGAGTTGAAGAAAATCTCTGCGTCTCGAACTGTGGACTAAAGCATAAACCGTTCGACAAATCTCTAAGTCCCCGGAGCGTGGACCAAAACATGAACACAAATTGGGTGCGAGTCAACCGGAGGGAGAATAACACTAAGTCACCAGAATGCAGACGGTGTATAAACATCGATAAATAGACGAGTGGATCCCGACCATTTTCTATTCCGTAAACTTCGGCCTGGAATCGACAGGAGGATTATTAACCTGCCGAGGATGGAGTTCGACCATCCAACTAGTGACTTGGCTAAATCAATGCTGGGGGCAGGGGTACAAAATACTAAAAAGCCGAATACGACAGCTTACTATAGCCCTAGCATGGCATTCTTTATAACTTGAGGCAGCGACTGCAGGGAGGCCTCAATATAGAGCCAATCGAAATGGCATCCAAAGCTACGAGCAACCTACTATATCATACCTCAGACCAAGGGTCAATGCTGATCCACACCAAGCACATACGAATGTGACTAGGATGTTTGTTTTTTTGAAAAACTATGACCCCCAGAGTATGGAAAGGAGGGTAAACCACGAATACTTGGTCAAAAAATTCTCCAGCACCCTCGTTCAATTCGTCAGGAGGAGTATGAAACTGGATGAGCATAACCCGATTGCATTTGTAGCCAACTTTACCCCGAGATCTGATTACAGAGCATGAACCAAAGTGGACGTGGATGACCATCCACTGTCCAAATTACGCCCTAAAACTTACGTGGCATCGAAGTATTCCTCTTGGAATGAAAAACCACGATAAAATCCAAGATAGGCGAGACCTAGTCTCCTATCGACTGACATGATCCCACGATTCAACAGGAAAGAGAGTAAAGCTAAAGTGGGCGTGGCTGGCCTTCCTACTTATCGGTATATGCCCCAGACCTAGGGGTACGAGCGAGAAGCAAGATGAATGTGAACCGACTATTCACCAATCACCTTTATGTCTTTGGAGTTTAGGTGAAAGCATAAACGTAGCTAGGACGAGACTCAACCGTCCATGCAGTACATTTATTAACCCGAGACTGGGAGAAGATGCATGGTCATTCAAAAACTGGCTACGATAGCTCAGTATTAAAACTTATATATAGTGCTTACAGCTACTCAAGGCAACGACCGAAAGGATGCCTAGAGATAGAATCATTAAATCGATGCCAAAGCTTGTGGGCAACTGACTGTCACTCCAACTCGAAGGGCGAGTGAAGGATCATGAATGCATTGAATAGAAAATGCGTTACTCGAATATACAAGCAAATTCAAACTCATAGCAAGATCCAGCTATGCAGTTGCACGCAACTCGAGGCTGGCCCCTACTCGACATTTCCTTCAACGTGCTTTTAAGCCTGATCTTTGGCCATTTGGAGATAATTAATTAGAGCATTCAGAGCCCTTCATTATTTGACTTAACAACTCATGACAAGACTCTAGGATTCGACCAGAATAACCATCAACATTGATCGTCTCAACCATATTTCACATTGAATGTTATGCAAAATAGTTACATCTTTACTCAAAGAATCTGGGATGGCACCTGCTAAGCTGACGGTCGACATTACCGCCAGCCATGGCGACCCTTTCCGGGTGCTGAATATCAGATCACAGCTCAGTGCAGTGATGATAAAAGAATTAGTTGGATTTTTCTGAATAAATGATGATATGTTCCCTTGGACCCATTCTGACATGCATATGTGATTTCATTAACTATCGCAAGCCATGCATTGGATATCAACCCGAAGCTACAAAAACTAGCACAATCCTATTGATTTCATCATGAAAGCTCCACTCTTACTTTTAGGCTCACCCCATCAACGTCTATGCCTACCAGCCGTTGCGACAGGGCATACAATGACCTGAGACATCTAAAAGACTACTTAAATAGAATATCGAACTAAGCTAATTCGATATCACTTATTTCCCACGAAGGGCTATACAAGGACGGAAATTAGCAGACCTCACACCCAAATTCACTACCTCAGATGACTACTCGAAGAGTAGCAGAGAACCAACCATGAGATGGAAAATGTACGCGGATGGAGCATCCAATGATCAGTGTTATGGCATAGGAGTCATGATAATGACTCCTGAGGAACGATCAATCTGCTACGTCCTAAAACTCGATTTACCTATAACAAACAACGATGCTTAGTATGAAGCCTTGACTGCCAGCCTCAAACTTGCTAGAGGATTTGAAGTGAAAACTTTACATATCTTTTGTGATTCTTGATTGGTAGTGTACAAATTTAAGGAAGTTGATCTTGCTAGGGGGCATTGTCTTTCTCCTTATCTCGGCCAAGTCCAAGAGCTGCTAAACGACTTCACATATTACATCATTACACACGTACTCAGCGAACAAAATGAAAAGGTGTCATGGTTGACTCCTATCAAAGACTATCTACAATGAGGAATTCTTACTGAACGGAGGAATGGAAAATGACAGATCCTCCTCAAAGCTTCACGCCAAATCATCTAAGAATAAGTCGTGTGTCAAAAGGAGTCTATCCATCCCCATGCTTCGGCATATCGCCCATGATGATATCTTGAGCAAATTCTATGAAGAAGAATGCGGTAATAACATCAGGGGGAAAACCATGATAAAGAAGATACTCTGCTACATGTATTACTGGCCAACTATCAACCCAGAAGCGGTTGATCATGCTAGACAATGTGACGAGTGCAAGATGTTTGCAAAAAATCCGGGAACCCCGCCGATGGAAATTATTCAAATGGCTAGTTCATAGCCGTTTGCCACTTGGGGGCACTGAAATCATCTTCTTGTCGATCCTAAAGGTGGTGCGAAATACACCATCATAGTGGTTGATTACGTCACCAAATGGGCAGATGAAGAACTCTTAACCACGACCAAGATGAAGAAAATAATCAACTTCTTTATTTGTAACGTCATCTGTCCTTATGACCTTCCATGATCCATTATTACTGCAAATGGACAGGTTGAAGCTGTGAACAAAATCATAGAGTCTGTACTGAAGAGAGGTTTGGAAAACTCCTCAAGTGGCTGATTGCAACCCTTATTTCACAGAAAATACAAACAAGGAATCGCGATTGAATTGCAATTAAACTAGATGGAGTTGGCGACAACTTATGAGCATATAAAACACATCCGAGAGCCAATGGAAAGAACATGTACCTGAACGTGCATGTGTACATTCGAAAAAGTTCGACTTCTTGAAATCAATAGAAATTGAATTCTCACTAAGGGTTATTAAGAGAAGACTAGATCAGATAGCCGAAGCCTATTATCTCTGCAGAATCAGACACGGATGACCACTGATATTCTCAAGAAGGCATCTCCATTAGAATTTAGTCAAGGATTTGAAATGAGACATGGAGGATACATAGTTCAAAGCGTGTTGTGTTGCTTCACACGACACACTTTGGGGGGCAAGTGTTTCCTGGAGATTTGACCAGGCAACTAGTACTCGGCATCCAGTGGAACTGGCATCGGAGAGTGTTCGGCATCTAGGAGTACTCGGCGAAGTACTCGGCATCCCAGTGGAACTCGGCATCAGAGAGTGTTCGGCATCTAGGAGTACTCGGCGTAGTACTCGGCATCCCAGTGGAACTCGGCATCAGAGAGTGTTCGGCATCTAGGAGTACTCGGCGAAGTACTCGACATCCATGGTACCCGTCATCTAGGAGTACTCGGCAAAGTACTTGGCATCCATTGTACTCGGCATCAGGTAGCACTCGGCATCTCATAGTACTCGGCGTAGTGCTCGGCATCCATGGTACTCGGCATCCATGGTACCCGTCATCAAGGAGTACTCGGCGTAGTACTCGGCATCCAGTGGTACTCGGCGTTAGAAGACGTTCGGCTTCGACTGACAACTATTCTGCACTTCCCACCCATCAAACGTACCGTTCGGCATTGAGAAGGTGGTTCGGCGTCAACGTGTTCGGTCTACTTGGTTCGGCATACAGCGACCGCTACACTTGGGCTAGAGTGTTCGGCCACCAAGCCCACCTGGGAAGTCCAGCCCATATTTGTCTATAAATAGAGGGGCAGGGTCACAGTGAAAAGGGACCCTTTTTGGGAGAACAATGGGGAGACTCTGCCATTTTTTATACTCTCCTCTTTTTAATTCAAACTTGTATTCAAGTCATTAATATATGGATTGTATCTGTATTCAACTACTTATGAAAGAAATAAAGATCAAAACTCAAAGTGGACGTAGGCAGTTACGCTGAACCACTATAAATCCGGTGTTCTTACTTTCTGCATTTAAATTAGCATATTCTTCCTTGTTTAATTTAACTTCATCACTTACATCTCTACACAATCTTTCTCAACGAGGTTAGTAACCAATTTTGGTGCTAACATGAATGTTCTACCTATAAGGAAAATGTAAATGCAAACAATATTTGTGAAAATTACTCATAATTCTGCATGATTGTGAAAAAAAGTGAAATATATCTTAGATATTAGTCAAATGTAAGATTACACGTGGAAACTTTTTTGATTGTGAATAAAATTAAATTTTATGTTGTACAGATAACATTTATTGTCTACATGTTGTGAGGATGTTATATATGTAAATATGAATCTATTGTAGTTAGTGGCAGTGAGGATGTTGTATCTGCAAATAGGAATCTATTACAGTCAATGGCAGATATATGTAGGTCAAAGTTTATTTCAGTTTTTCTTTAAACAATAACTTAAATATAGATTAGTTTGCAATCAGTAAAATTTAACAGTGATATGATATGAACCAGAAAGGGAAGTGCTTACAAAAATGATTTGGTCAAAGAAGATTTTGGATCACAAATTCAACATGCATAAAAGATCAATTCAATGCCATATCTCAAAAACCGAGGAACGTACATTATTAAAACGAAACTCCATTTCTTTTTTGGGTAAAAGGTAACCTTTTAGACTATTTTTCAGTTCATGCTTCCTCTTTTTTTTGAGTAAATTTATGCTATGCTTTTTCATTTACTGTAAATTGCACTATGTGGCTTTTTATACATGGAAAATAGTATATTCACAATCGATTACATCAACAAATAATTTTTGAAAAATAAGTTTAATATTTGCAATGAGTATTGTGAGGAAGAAGATAGTGATTGGAAATGGTCATGCAGAGAGTGTACGTAATGAGTAAATTATGCAAAGAGTACACGTGAGGACCTAACAAGGATTAGTTAACAAAAGAGTTGATGGGGGAATCACTTCTCTTCATATGGTAGCATTAAATGGTCATGTAGAGAGTGTGCAATAATTGTTGGATTTGGGTGCACATGTTACAGATGTAGTTGTTGAATACGCCACAACAATTTATCTGATAGATGATAAAAAAATATTTGTTTCTAATTATTTTGGTAGCGCCTTTCATTATGTAGTAAGAATTCCCTTAGCTTCAACATTGTTTTAACTATATGTTGATTCTAGCAGGTGCTGCAAGTACCCCTCTTCGTTATGCTGCATGTGTTGGAAATGCTGTTTGTTATCAAGTATGCACATACAGTATTGTCATTTTTTATACTCTTATTTTCATCTTTGGTGTATCTCATCCTGTTTCATTTATATAATTATATTTGGACTACATCCGCTTGATCAAACCAACCTTTTAACTATACATGAGTAATACGGTTAAACCTATTCATGTATATTAACCTTTTATCTTCGTATTTTAATGTTAGATTCAAAAACCATTGAAATGGCATTAACAAATAAAATCAGGCGCATATAAATGTGGTACTTTAATGGTATATACATTTAGAATTTGTTCTTTAGCTATACGTGGAACTAAAATTTTATTGTTTCAATAAACAAGGTATAAAAAATCGAGGATTATTCGTAAAGTAAATTAAGTACAAAATGTTTCGATGAGTGGCATATCACTTGGGCAAAATGACAGGTGACATATAAGTTAATCTCCTATTATTATATAACAAAACAATTAGTAGTGCAGGAAATAGGCGAATCACAGTAAAAAAAAACCAAGAGCGTGCATAGTTGAATTATGTGGGCATGATGTATAGATGCGAGCATGTTGTAGGAATACGGGTACTGAAAGGTATTGCATGATGTAATGTTATAATGCTGAACCGTTGTAGTGTGTGCTTATAAAATGCGCAGGCAGAAACTGAAAGAGGGGCATAGAACCGCAAAACAAAGTACATGAAGGCATTCAATGCTTGATCATTGAAGGCTGCAATTGGAACTAATTGTAAAATGGAGAAGAAGCTAGCCGTGTTGAGATAGAGCAAACTGAATAAGTTGTTAGTTGAATATTATGGCGGTTTTGAGCTGAATAAACTGTTGTATAAGAAGTATGTAGAAGTGTTGAGTCGAAGGACCTAGCACGAAATCTGATGCAGCAGCGACATTTGCAATAGCATGGCTGTAGGGGTATGCAACCAAACATGAAGCTTAGCAAAGACGGAAAGGATGAAACAAAGGGCTGCTGCATAAATAGTGCAGAGGGAAAAAGATACGTGGGCATGTATAACTGGAACTTGCAGCTGACGCATCACAAGCTAAAGCATAGCATGTTAAAGGATGAATCTAGACAGGCAGTGCAATGTCGCATCGACAGAGGAAGTTGTCTGTTAAATGGGAGCAAGTTCTGGGGTGGGAGGTCTACAAAAACTGAAGGTGAAATGAAGTATGTACTGAAACATGGCTGAACTTTCCAAGATATGACCATCAGTATAAATTTGGATGTATGGATTTGTTGATGTGCATGGGCAGTCTGTAACAATGAAGGCAGATGTACTGAAGCTTAGAGAAAAGCAGAACATATAAAATTTGGTTTAGTTATTTCTATTAAAGAATTTCGTGCACTATGTTTATTTTATGCATGTAATGAATACATGTTACTGATGCTGAGACAAGGAGAAGGAGAAGAGAAAATGATTATTACAACTGTATTTTAGTTCTTACAGATTATTCACTAGCTATTGCCATTTACATCAGCTTTGAAAAAGCAGATAGAAAAATTATTATATCAATTTAAGTCTTACAAATTTTTCTTACAATGCTAATGTACATGAAAATTCGAAATCTATACACTAGAACCAATTAGATTTATACTAAGTAGTTTTATACTTTTGTAATACCCCAAAATTTTGTGAAAAATCATTTTTGAAAAATGATTTAATTTTTGAAATATTTAGATTTAAATATGGTGAAATTTCTGGAATAAATAGTGTGCAAGTATATGTGTGCACGTGTACACTGAAATGGCACAAGGAAGAACTCCAGATTTCTTGGATTTAAAACAAGAATTAAAAAGCAATACAAACATGATTTTGCAACATGGATATTTGATTTCTGGAATTATATGGATCATCTTAGAAAATAAGAAAAGTAAGTTTTACTTTAAATCAGTAAACAGATTTTAATTAAAACCCAGAAAAAGAAAATTATACATATGTATATGTTATAAGGATTTGTAAACTTGTATACATATAGGTGCATATGTTTCTGAATTTAAAAGAGGAATTAAAATGAGCCTAGATAAGATATGTATACAAATATACATTTTTAAACACTGAAAAGTACATATATATATACAAGCAAGTGAAACCATAACATTAAAATGACATGAAATGTGATACAAGTCAATATGCTTGTGTAGGCAAAAATAGTAAAGGGGATTTTCAGAAATAATTAAAATATAAAATAGGATAGTCACACTTTTAACATGACTAGGTGAGTGGCCATTTTCTGTAAAGTAAAAGAAAGAAAATGCAGCCTTTAAATTGGTTAATATGGCCGGGGTATTGTGAATGAAAAATGCATGATGCTAGCCAGGACAGAAATGGAATTCTGTTTCAACAAAACCCTAGAGGAAAAATGCATATAAATAGGTAGTAGAATTGTCTTTACCCCGGGCTGCACAAAAATAAGAAAAGAAGAGAAAAAAAAATATATTGGAAGGAAGGAGAAAACACTCAAACAAGAATTTTCTGGATTAATAAGAAGAAACATTTAGGTGAGTAATCTCACTGAGTTCATGGCATTAAGACCTGAGTTGAGGCAGCCACTTTTTATATTGCCATTTATGTATTTCTGGTTTTGATGTATATGATTTCATCAATGCTTTTTGGATGTTTTATTTTAAATCTGATATGATTTAATATGGATGATTTTGATGATCTTTGATTGGTTGAGACATTTGTCTTTGGATGAGTATCATACTGTTTTATTTATACTCATAAATGTTAAAGTTTAGGATCTTAAAAATTATATAGAGAATACTCTCAACTGTTATAGATCTATGGCATGGAAACTTTACAAAAATATTGGGAGCTGCATTATACTTGGTATAAGTGCTGAGGCTTGAGAAGAAAAATGTTAAGGGTGCAATAGAAATTTTCTAAGTGCTGAGCCCTTAATCAAATCAAAAAAAAAAACCCACAAGCTAAAATTATGATTGAACCAGATCTTGAATCTGAATCAATCATAAAGGCTTGCAGATCAATATAACATGCCATGCCTCTTTTACAGTTGAAAATGTTCTTATATTTACTAAGATCAAGACATATTGACCCCATTCAGGAAATAACTATCTGCTTATTTCTGAGGAGAATTATGCTAGGAAAGATTATGGATGTTTCCATGTTTGCAGTGACATGTTCACTTAGCATATTTGATGTTAGGATTTAAGACAATACACTAGTAAATAAACTAGGGAAGGGAAGGCCAAGAAGACTGCTGGAATGCTTGTCATATTTGAAGTATGCAAGTTGGCACATGGTTTGTTTAAGCCCTGAGATCTTTGTGCAATGATGTGAATTAGTTCATTGCAATGTGTCCCAGTGATTCCTTAATAGCAGATGAGGCAGGGATTTAAATTGAATAATACAACCTGTATATGAAGAAATAGGAATATGGATATTTCTTAGGTTGAATGGTATGGAACCAAGATGGTTCCAGTGAATGCAATTGTTGCAAATAGATAATTATGTTTGCATGATTTTGTATGCAAGTGTAAGAATGATAAATGAATATATCATACCTGAATCAAATTAATTATACTATGTTAAAGTAATTGACTGCAGGAATTTGCTTAATATAACTAATTGGTGCTCTTATAATCTCTATTGCTTAATAGCATGAATGAATTGATGTTACTCATACCAGATCATAGATCTGACCCTTGTTTGCTCATGGCATATGGGGTGTCTCATTTTTAAAATGAGGTAGCCACTTATGCTCTTTCAGGTAACCCAGGCACTAAGTAAAAATGAAGTAATGGCTATTATGGAGGAGTGAATGAACATGCTAGCTAGTTTCAATAAGAGCTTAAATTGATTATATCTGCATGTATTCGGGAAAAATTTTATGTTTCTAAGATTTCCAGTCATGTATTGAATATTTTATGGTTAGTGATCATGTTGCCCTTATGTTCTGTAAAGTGTCAGATTAAATTTGTTGGTCTGTTGAAATTGTTGTGTGTTAAGGTTTGATTTGTTTTAAAGTAGGGTCTGAAACATAAACAAGAGAAATATGCTCAAGTATCAGCTATAAAAGAAAAAAAAAATTCTGGTAAGAAATGTACAATTATGTGAGCTACTGTTTTGCATAATTTATATATATGTATTAGCTAATCTTGAGATATAACAGAGCACTGAGTTTTAGAACAAAATCTGGATTTAGCAAGAAGTAAACTTAAAAGGATTTTATCTTCTTTTTACTGAAATGCTTGGTAAATAAGTTTGAATTCATTTCTGAATTGTACTGAGAAAAGTAAAAATGTTTTTCTAAAAAGCTTCAGATAGAATGCAATGAGAGGTATCTCCATTGCTTTGAACTAGTGTGACAGATACAGGATTCATGAGTTAACCAGCTTCAATTAAATGAAGTATTGGTTGATCATGATAGATTGTATTCTGAAAATAAAAATGCATTTCAAAGCTTAGTACATTTAGCAATTGTTTCACCCAGTTTTCTGGAAAATGAGCAGAGATATTGACATGTACATGTATATCTGTGTACATGTTGATATTTGAGCAAAAATATGATTATAATTCCTAGATCAGTTGTAGGAATGGGATACAAAAATAGTAAAGTAAGAAGAATTGTTTTGTATGTTAGGTTATAGGCAAACATTAGATATATATGTACAAAGATAGGTAGGTATCAGATTTCAAACCATACAGGAAAAAAAAAAAGAAGAAAAACAAAAATTGTGTTTGAACCGACCAGCATAGTACTCGAACTCGTGACCCATTGTGTATAAGTTAGGCGCGTTTCCATTACGCCTAGATGTTGCTTGTGTTCACTTAGGATCCACTTTCTTTTATACTGAATTTGATACTATCCAGACTTTAACATAATCATCTATATTAAAAGCTTGTTTACCACTGATTATTACTTGATCATTTCTTAATCCTAATGACAGACTAAAGTACATGTTTCTAGTGGATTTTATGGCCAAAAATCTAAATACAATAATTTATCTGAATTGCTAAAAAATCTAAATCAAACAGAATGTTCTTGTACAAAAAAAAATAAAGTATATACTCTGAATTTAAACAAGAAGAACACATACATCTTCATATGTATGTGTATGTTATTAGATATACACTGATATATTTATATTGGTAAGTTATTTTGATCCTGGATATATTTTGTTTATTGGAAAAAGAAAATGACCTTGGAAAATATATTTGTAATGAATGATATATCTATATATCATCTCTTAGCAAAAAAAAAATCCTTATGAAATTAGGGTGGAAATAGGAGGGTCATTTCAGTTGGTATCAGAGCACTTGGTTGCATTGATTGTTAAGTATTATAGAAATGTATAATGTCTGTTTGTTTTGGATGAAATAATTTAGATAAGAAATTAGAAATTATAGAAGTACTCATAATATACTAATACCATTTACCCAGAAGTTAGTTAGCAGACCATGGTAGGAAGAGGATCTCATCACAATGCAGGACCTAGTGCACCTCAAATGCTTGATATGCAAGAATTTGTGAGGGTTTTAAGAGATGGAATTGGGCATAGGCCTGAGAACCCACATGAAGAGCTTTCAAAACTACTGAAGACTTATTCCAATTTGGGAGGCAAGAGTTTTGAAGGAACTGAGAGTGTGATGGAAATTCAAGCATGGTTGAGAACACTTGATAGGATTTTCAATGACATACAGTTGGATGACCAAAGGAAGAGGCAAGTAGCTTCTAGACAACTGAAAGGGGTAGCTTTAAGCTGGTGGGAGGTGATCATAGCTGGAAGAAATGAAAATGAAATCACTTGGAATCAGTTCAAGGAGATGTTGGAGGCAAGATTTGTACCAGCATCAGCCAAGACCATTTTGCTTGAAGAATTTATCAAACTTAGGCAGGGAACTTTGAATGTCACTGAATACACTCAAAAGTTTGAGGGGCTATCCAACTATGGAGCAATGCTAGTGGCAGATGAAGCATCCAAAAATGATAGGTATATAAAAGGACTGAACCCAGGACTTAGCAGAGCTATGCTACCATATGCAGATAGAACCTTTGATCAAGTAATTGATCTGGCTTTGAAACTGGAACAACATGCCAAAGTAGCCATGTTGATGATGGAAGAGTTTAGGGATTTGTCTATACTTACTGATTTGGAAATTGAGGAAAACAGTGAGGAACAAATGATGCCCATTGAAGAAGGTGAAGGTAAAGGAAAATTAAGTATGATATCTCTGCAATCAGATTTACTTCTTAAGATTGGGAAAATGCAGGAACAAGACCTAAACATGGTGGAAAAGAAAATGCTCATATCAAAAGGGGAGGAAGTAATAAATTATCAAATTGATAAAAATGGTTATTTAAGGAATAAAAATAGGATATGTGTTCCAGAAAATATAGAATTGAAGGAGGAAATATTAAATGAGTACCATAGGAGTAAATACTCCATACACCCAGGTAGCACCAAGATGTATCAAAATTTGAAAAGAAATCTTTGGTGGAAGGGGATGAAGTCAGATGTGGCCAGATATGTTGCAAGGTGCATGACTTGCCAACAAGTCAAGGCGGAGACACAAAGGCCATCAGGACTATTGCATCCCCTTAGCATACCACAGTAGAAGTGGGAGGATATATCTATGGATTTCATAGATGGTCTGCCTAGATCTAAGAAGGGAAACACAAGTATATGGGTAATAGTGGATAGGCTAACTAAGGTAGCACATTTTATCCCAGTTAAAACAGAAAGAAATGCTCCAAAATTGGCTCAAATATTCGTGAAAGAGGTAGTAAGGTTGCATGGCATACCCAAAACCATTGTGAGTGATAGAGATACCATCTTCACCTCAAGGTTTTGGAAAAGTTTTCAAGAGGCTATGGGGAGTGAATTGTGCTTAAGCACTGCCTACCATCCACAATCAGATGGTCAAACTGAGGTGGTGAACAAAGTCTTAGAGGATTTGTTGAGAGCATGTACACTGGACTATGGAGGCAACTGGGAAGACCACCTCCATCTAGCTGAATTCACATACAATAACAGTTACCAAAGCACCATAGGGATGGCACCATTTGAAGCCTTATATGGCAAGCCATGTTTATCACCTATATGCTGGGTAGAGACTGGAGAAAGGGCTGTTCTTGGACCTGAATATGTTAAAGAAACTACAGAGAAAATTGGGTTAATAAGAAAAAGAATAGCAGCAGCTCAAGATAGGCAAAAGAAATTTGCAGATAGGAAGAGAAAGCAAGTGGAATATGCAGTGGGAGACTTTGTTTTCATCAAGATTTCACCTATGAAGAAAGTCATGAGATTTGGCAAGCAAGGTAAGCTTACACCAAGGTATGTTGGACCCTATAAAATTCTGGAAAGAATTGGTTCATTGGCTTACAAATTAGAACTACCAGAGGAAATGAAAGCAATGCATAATGTTTTTCATGTGTCCCAACTTAGAAGATGGGTACATGATAAAGAAGACATTTTGGAAGAGCCTACCAAAATTCAAATAAACCCTGACTTGGTTTATGAAAAAGAACCAGTGGGGATTGTAGCCAAGGAAGAAAAGAAATTAAGGAGCAAAACCTTGAAACTAGTTAAGATCCAGTGGAGTAGTGATCCTAATGACTGCACATGGGAGTTAGAGGATAAGATTAGAATGGATTATCCTAAGCTTTTTGCAAATTAAAAGGTATTTTTTTTTTTTTCTGGAAAATTTTGTTATGCATGGTTGATATGGTTGAATTTGTTTGCTTATGCATATGTTTGATAAGTTTTCAGAAAAGAAAAAGATGCTCACTATAAATGTTAGACAAATTGTGAGGACACAATTCCTAAAAGGAGGGGTGAATGTAATACCCCAAAATTTTGTGAAAAATCATTTTTGAAAAATGATTTAATTTTTGAAATATTTAGATTTAAATATGGTGAAATTTCTGGAATAAATAGTGTGCAAGTATATGTGTGCACGTGCACACTGAAATGGCACAAGGAAGAACTCCAGATTTCTTGGATTTAAAACAAGAATTAAAAAGCAATACAAACATGATTTTGCAACATGGATATTTGATTTCTGGAATTATATGGATCATCTTAGAAAATAAGAAAAGTAAGTTTTACTTTAAATCAGTAAACAGATTTTAATTAAAACCCAGAAAAAGAAAATTATACATATGTATATGTTATAAGGATTTGTAAACTTGTATACATATAGGTGCATATGTTTCTGAATTTAAAAGAGGAATTAAAATGAGCCTAGATAAGATATGTATACAAATATACATTTTTAAACACTGAAAAGTACATATATATATACAAGCAAGTGAAACCATAACATTAAAATGACATGAAATGTGATACAAGTCAATATGCTTGTGTAGGCAAAAATAGTAAAGGGGATTTTCAGAAATAATTAAAATATAAAATAGGATAGTCACACTTTTAACATGACTAGGTGAGTGGCCATTTTCTGTAAAGTAAAAGAAAGAAAATGCAGCCTTTAAATTGGTTAATATGGCCGGGGTATTGTGAATGAAAAATGCATGATGCTAGCCAGGACAGAAATGGAATTCTGTTTCAACAAAACCCTAGAGGAAAAATGCATATAAATAGGTAGTAGAATTGTCTTTACCCCGAGCTGCACAAAAATAAGAAAAGAAGAGAAAAAAAAATATTGGAAGGAAGGAGAAAACACTCAAACAAGAATTTTCTGGATTAATAAGAAGAAACATTTAGGTGAGTAATCTCACTGAGTTCATGGCATTAAGACCTGAGTTGAGGCAGCCACTTTTTATATTGCCATTTATGTATTTCTGGTTTTGATGTATATGATTTCATCAATGCTTTTTGGATGTTTTATTTTAAATCTGATATGATTTAATATGGATGATTTTGATGATCTTTGATTGGTTGAGACATTTGTCTTTGGATGAGTATCATACTGTTTTATTTATACTCATAAATGTTAAAGTTTAGGATCTTAAAAATTATATAGAGAATACTCTCAACTGTTATAGATCTATGGCATGGAAACTTTACAAAAATATTAGGAGCTGCATTATACTTGGTATAAGTGCTGAGGCTTGAGAAGAAAAATGTTAAGGGTGCAATAGAAATTTTCTAAGTGCTGAGCCCTTAATCGAATCAAAAAAAAAAAGAAACCCACAAGCTAAAATTATGATTGAACCAGATCTTGAATCTGAATCAATCATAAAGGCTTGCAGATCAATATAACATGCCATGCCTCTTTTACAGTTGAAAATGTTCTTATATTTACTAAGATCAAGACATATTAACCCCATTCAGGAAATAACTATCTGCTTATTTCTGAGGAGAATTATGCTAGGAAAGATTATGGATGTTTCCATGTTTGCAGTGACATGTTCACTTAGCATATTTGATGTTAGGATTTAAGACAATACACTAGTAAATAAACTAGGGAAGGGAAGGCCAAGAAGACTGCTGGAATGCTTGTCATATTTGAAGTATGCAAGTTGGCACATGGTTTGTTTAAGCCCTGAGATCTTTGTGCAATGATGTGAATTAGTTCATTGCAATGTGTCCCAGTGATTCCTTAATAGCAGATGAGGCAGGGATTTAAATTGAATAATACAACCTGTATATGAAGAAATAGGAATATGGATATTTCTTAGGTTGAATGGTATGGAACCAAGATGGTTCCAGTGAATGCAATTGTTGCAAATAGATAATTATGTTTGCATGATTTTGTATGCAAGTGTAAGAATGATAAATGAATATGTCATACCTGAATCAAATTAATTATACTATGTTAAAGTAATTGACTGCAGGAATTTGCTTAATATAACTAATTGGTGCTCTTATAATCTCTATTGCTTAATAGCATGAATGAATTGATGTTACTCATACCAGATCATAGATCTGACCCTTGTTTGCTCATGGCATATGGGGTGTCTCATTTTTAAAATGAGGCAGCCACTTATGCTCTTTCAGGTAACCCAGGCACTAAGTAAAAATGAAGTAATGGCTATTATGGAGGAGTGAATGAACATGCTAGCTAGTTTCAATAAGAGCTTAAATTGATTATATCTGCATGTATTCGGGAAAAATTTTATGTTTCTAAGATTTCCAGTCATGTATTGAATATTTTATGGTTAGTGATCATGTTGCCCTTATGTTCTGTAAAGTGTCAGATTAAATTTGTTGGTCTGTTGAAATTGTTGTGTGTTAAGGTTTGATTTGTTTTAAAATAGGGTCTGAAACATAAACAAGAGAAATATGCTCAAGTATCAGCTATAAAAGAAAAAAAAAATCTGGTAAGAAATGTACAATTATGTGAGCTACTGTTTTGCATAATTTATATATATGTATTAGCTAATCTTGAGATATAACAGAGCACTGAGTTTTAGAACAAAATTTGGATTTAGCAAGAAGTAAACTTAAAAGGATTTTATCTTCTTTTTACTGAAATGCTTGGTAAATAAGTTTGAATTCATTTCTGAATTGTACTGAGAAAAGTAAAAATGTTTTTCTAAAAAGCTTCAGATAGAATGCAATGAGAGGTATCTCCATTGCTTTGAACTAGTGTGACAGATACAGGATTCATGAGTTAACCAGCTTCAATTAAATGAAGTATTGGTTGATCATGATAGATTGTATTCTGAAAATAAAAATGCATTTCAAAGCTCAGTACATTTAGCAATTGTTTCACCCAGTTTTCTGGAAAATGAGCAGAGATATTGACATGTACATGTATATCTGTGTACATGTTGATATTTGAGCAAAAATATGATTATAATTCCTAGATCAGTTGTAGGAATGGGATACAAAAATAGTAAAGTAAGAAGAATTGTTTTGTATGTTAGGTTATAGGCAAACATTAGATATATATGTACAAAGATAGGTAGGTATCAGATTTCAAACCATACAGGAAAAAAAAAAGAAGAAAAACAAAAATTGTGTTTGAACCAACCAGCATAGTACTCGAACTCGTGACCCCTTATGTATAAGTTAGGCGCGTTTCCATTACGCCTAGATGTTGCTTGTGTTCACTTAGGATCCACTTTCTTTTATACTGAATTTGATACTATCCAGACTTTAACATAATCATCTATATTAAAAGCTTGTTTACCACTGATTATTACTTGATCATTTCTTAATCCTAATGACAGACTAAAGTACATGTTTCTAGTGGATTTTATGGCCAAAAATCTGAATACAATAATTTATCTGAATTGCTAAAAAATCTAAATCAAACAGAATGTTCTTGTACAAAAAAAAATAAAGTATATACTCTGAATTTAAACAAGAAGAACACATACATCTTCATATGTATGTGTATGTTATTAGATATACACTGATATATTTATATTGGTAAGTTATTTTGATCCTGGATATATTTTGTTTATTGGAAAAAGAAAATGACCTTGGAAAATATATTTGTAATGAATGATATATCTATATATCATCTCTTAGCAAAAAAAAAATCCTTATGAAATTAGGGTGGAAATAGGAGGGTCATTTCAACTTTAGCATGTACTGAGGGTTTATGAGGAAATGAGTATCACGGGAAGTTCGATCTTTATAGTTGACAAGAAAAATTCTCTATATATTACTAGAAAAGAGAGATGATGTAAGTTTTTTAAATTATAAATTACTGGAAGCGCTAATTTTAATTTTTGTTACATTTCACTACATATTCATGTGCCAGTTAATTACTTTTTTTACGTGTTTGATAATTTGCTAAAATAACTTAGTCTCATTCACATTTTAATAAACGATTGATTTGTACATGTACAAGCATAAAAAATGCAACATTACGTACACGTCACAGTCATTTTGTAAAAATTAGAAAAACCTCACAAACAACGTTTTTTTATTACCAATTTTTCCTGCGCACGTGCATTGCACGTGCCAAACTACTCGTATATATATATATATATAGAATAAAACTACGGATCAAGTAATATGAATATTAATCTAAGTTATAACTTATTTGAAATAAAAAGACAGAAAGTACACCAGATATTTTTATACTAGTTTGAACTTCTCGTTCTACGTTTAGTCCCATGCTCCTTCTGAATTTAAACAATACCCTCATTTAACCAGGAGGAATAGGTATTACAACCGTTTGAGCTACTGAATAGGAGTTCGTGCCTGAATGTAACAGTCCGATAATTTTAAACGAAATTTTAAAAAAAAATAATGATAATAATAAAACAATTCGAAATATTAATTTAAATATAAAGTGTAGTAATTTGTATAAAACGAAAATTTAAAAGCGTTACATTTCGTTACGTTTTGTCCGTTCTTAACTTTACATTAGAATCAAATTTTATTAACGATGATAATAGCTATTTTAAATTTTGGTTTATAAAGATACGTTATATTTTAAGAAACCGTTAACATTTTTAAATTTATTAAATAAAAGAAACAAGTAATAAATTGTACGTTACTTCGGGCGTTACGCTGTTCGTGCATTGTTCCATTGTCCTTTAATTCCAGCTGTCTATATTAGTTTGAAAATGTCAAATCTTACCTTACTTCACGTGAGAAATATTCCACTTTTCCCTTTATCTTCCTTACGTTTCGTTCAACATTTATTTTGCCTTAAATTTCCTCTAACCGATCAAAAGCCTGCTTTTGCCTCCTCTCTACAAATTTTAGACAGCTGTTTCATTTCTTTCGTTCACAACTATTCCAGACTGCAATTGCCTTCAGCTTCCATTGTAATTGCATGTCCATCTTCCAAGGTATGGCCGCATGTTTTATCATTTTTTTTATTTTATTTTTTTGTTTGTTCTTCTGTACGTGCCTGGCTTTGTTCATTCTTTTGCCACCTCTTGCTCCTCCCATTCACCATATTATTTTGCCTGCCTCCATGCTAAGCCTACCCATCAGCCTACCCCACCCCGTGCCGAGATCCAGTCACCTCCACCACCAGACTGCGTCCATCCCACCACGACCCTACCCCACACCACCACGTCACCCCTACGCTGTGCCAGCCACCATCCATGTCCCACTCCTGGCCGAGACCACCACCACGTCAGCAAATTCCCTTCGCCAGATCTACCTCCTCCACCAAACCGTGACCAGCCCCATTCGCCATCAGGTACCACCACAACCCCATGCCAAGGCGGAGACCACCCCATCCCGTACTTCCACCACGTCACTGCCCACGTGATACCTAGTCGCCACCTTCGCCTGATTCACCACCCTGGCCAACCACCCGAACGAACCCCAGCCTGCCCTCCTCCATGACCCACTGCAGCCACTTCGCCAGATCTAACCCATGCCAACCCACGTCACGTCACCACTGCAGCCACCATACGCCCCAACCAGCAACCACCACAGACCGAGACTGCCATTCGCCACCTTCCAGCAATCTCGCACCTCTCGGAACTGCCGTGACCTGCCCAACTCCACCGAGAACCCTCTGGACTCCCTGCCGAGCCACACCTTGAGACCACCCATTCAACACTTGCCTCGTTTTGGTTGAGTGGTATTGGTTTAGCCGAGAGAAAATTTTATAGTTTACTGACTTGTATTTGATGAAGTGCAAATTTTTGTATTGAGTAGCATCGTTCCAGAACTTTTGTTTTGAAGTTTAAATATGTACTGCCTCCAATTTTTGTTTGAAATGAATATGTCCTTTAGCTTTAGTCTAGTTGGTAACCGAGCCTATTTTTCTACTAGTATTTGTTTAAAAATTAAAAGTACTAGTGTATGTTGTCACCTCTGTTTTGTTATACCGTACCTTTGATCCTTTGAAGAAAAAAATTTGTTGTATGTGTTTTGTCACTTTACAAATATAAAGTTATAATCTATATTTTTAAAAAGTGGTCGTGCTATATTGTTTCGATTTTTTTCAACTTGTTCTTTTTTCGTTTGTCGCTTCATTTGAAAATTCGTCATTCGTGTAATTTTAGATTTGATTATTTATTGTGTTTTTGGTTTGAATCTAGTTGGCGCATCCGCTAACAATTGATCGTGCTTTCCGCGTGCTTTCGATAGGAATCGTATTTCTTTTTCCGAATCTCCAGCTCCGTAGAGGTGAGTAAATCTCACACGAATATTCATACTTATATAATTGTGAAACGACCGCAACTGAATGTGTAGAAATAAATAAATAAATTTATAATGTTATAATTACCTGTGATTTATTTATAGTTGATGTTAATTGTTAAAACTGCATATCGTATCATCTGTTATATCTGTTCTTATTTTACTGTTATTCTATCCTGTTAAATCACACTGCAAGTTCCCTGTAGAATAGAATCACTATGGGTTGAAATGATACATACCCGAACGGACTTTAGAATAAGGGAAGGTCGTTATGGGCTGAAATGATAGGCCTGAGCGATTTTCAATTAAATTTTATTTACTTGGGATTGCGGGTTTGAAATGATAAAACCCGGATTTTTCTTTGTAAATTACGGATTGAAATGATATAGTATCCGTATCACTTGAATTAGGCTAGAAAATATTATACAGACCCGTGGTTATTTTTATGTATTTTCTGAATATTTTTAAATAATTTAAAAATTTTAATAATATTTAATTTGATTTAAACCGAATTTTAAATGATTTATTTAAATAGAAATGATTTTTCTATGTGATAAATAAATAAATGGAGGAATATTGATTTTAAGACGAAACTTAAATTTGAAATTTTGATAAAAAAAGAAAGATGGAAACTTAAGTTAATTTAATTGAAAATGAAATTTAGTTTTAAATTGGTGGAAAAATGAAGTTTAAGTTTAAATGTTGAAATGAATGTAATAAGCAAATTGGTAAGTTTTGGGTTTTAACTTGTAAAATTTCTCTTGAAATAAAATTAGTTAAGGGATTGAAATGAACCATTTTAATGTATGATTTTTTTAGTTTTAACTAGGTAGAATCTGTAGCACTTGTTAAGTGTTGTGGATTTTATAAATGAACCAAAAGACTAAAATGAACTAAAGCTATGATAGTACTTGGTAAGTGCTGTTGTAGCAGAAACTAAAATTGAACTTGAACTAATAAAAAAAAGCTACTGTAGCACTTGTTAAGGACTGCAGTAGACTGAAATATGATTTTGTTTAAAACTGAACTGATATAACAATTATAAATATTGTTTTGTTGAATAAAAATTGTTTTCGAATATAACTTACCGCCACACTTTTAAATGCCGTGGAAGCTGAAAATTTTAATGCTTTTGTTTAAGTGAATAAGTGAACTCTGAAGGGTTAGATTTTGGAAATATAATATTGATTTAAAGGAATAATGACTTTGTTTTTAAATGGTTTAATTCGAAGTATATTTTGATAAATTGTTTTAAATCTATAACCACGGGTTATAATAACGATTGGTTGGCAAAGAGACCGGGATCGGATATGGACATACTCTCTGTCGATACCGAAAACCACTTTGACAACCGTGTACGCGGTGGAGATTCCATAATGAAGTAGGATGGTGGCGACGTCCTTAAGGTATTACATGGACCCAACTCCCGTGAGTTGGCATAAGGTGGCTAAAACAGGAGCGATCTCGGACCAGTGAGGTAGCACCTCTTCTCGGACACATTCCTTCGACATTATACTCTTACTTGTGATTTGACTAGATGGCCATCCTCCGATTTGGGAATGTTGTTCGAGGTGGAACGGTAGTGGCTGCTATGCGTATCCATCAGTCCGGGTGCGTAATTGGTATATCTACCCTGGCATTGCCTAGTTGTGCCGTGTCACCTACCATACCGAGCTTTACTATGATTATGATTTTAAGATCCGACCGCGTTAAGGTTCTCCATCCCCTTAACGCTATTTTCCGATATGATTATACTTTACTTATGTAGACACTATTATAATAGCGAATATTACTACATAGTAGATAGTTTAACGGATCCTTAGAGGATGGGCGGTCCCAAGCATCTTCTAAGTTACTTGTACCTTTACTACAGTTCATTTGAGTTGGTTTACACTGTATAAGTATGTATATCCTGACTCGAGTGTTATGTTTTATTTTACGCTCGGGTCAGCCTGAGTATTCACAGCTTTGGATTCATTTTTCTGGAGCTCGGAATCACTGGAGATTCTGCCTATCTAGTTATCTTCCTATTTCAGTTTCAGTTGTCTTATTTCAGCTTTTGTTTTAGAGACTTGTGTATTTGGGATTTCTACTGTACTTGTTTCAGAACTGTATTGGGTTTCAGACTATGTATTTTGTATTTGATTTTAGACTATGTATTTAGCGGCTTCATGAACCACTATGGTATTTTTAAATTCCGCTGCGAGTTATTCTGATATTTCTGTGTCTGTGATTCTGTGAATGATTTTATTTGCTCCAAATTTTATTACAATCTGTTATTTTGTATTATTCAAGTCTGACATGTGTGGATTATTGTCGATTTGAATGGTCCGAAATAGTGGGTCGTTACATTTGGTATCAGAGCCAGGTTTTAGGCAAACCTTAGCCTATGGAGCAAAACTCATTAGAGATAGGGTAGAAATACCCTAGAATGAGTGAAATCAAACTCAGAATCATTTCCTTGTGAGTGAACGTATTTTCAAAGTATAAAATGATTTTAAATGATTTTTCAAATGATTTTTCAAAGATTATTTTGATATAAAGTTTTCTTGTTTTAAGAAGAAATTTTCTAAACTTTCTTCCTTCTGTATCTACCTTGTTAGGAATTTTGTTATTAGGATATTCACCCAAGTGACCTTATCGTATTTTATCTTAACTTATCTTTGTCTTCGCTGTACCTTGTCCTAAATTTATTCTTGATATTTCCAGGATGAATCGTGGAAATGCTAGGGGTAGGGGTCGTGGTATTGCCCCAGTTCCTCCACCTGTTGCACCCGTTAAGTTCACAGTTCTTTGCAAAGAATTCTCTCAGCTCGGTGGGACTAAGTTCACCGGTTCAGAAAGTATCATCGAAGCCCAACAATGGCTAAGAAGTTTGGAAAGAATCTTTACTGGTTTAGAGATCACTGATGCCCAGAAGCGTCAGTTAGCAGCATGGCAGCTGCAAGAGTCAGCCCTAGATTGGTGGGAGTCTGTTACGACTCGCACTAACAAAGGTGATCTTTCATGGGAGCAGTTCAGGTATCCTTTGTGTTAACTTGAATTTTTCCCCATTTCCTTTCTTTTCGAATCTATCTTAAGTTCGATTTGTATCTTCTTTCAGGGAGGCTTTTGTGGCAAAATGGATGCCCGAAGCCGGAAAATCTCAGCTTTACCGTGAATTCATGGACCTCAAGCAGGGTACCATGTCCTTCTCAGAGTATGAACGGAAGTTCAATGAACTTTCCAAATTCGGTCCTGGTCTTATCGATACTCAGCTAAAGAAGAACGAGAAGTTCATTTCTGGAGCTCGCCCAGAGTTCTATGATCGCCTTATTTCACATGTTCATGGCACATTTACTGAGCTCATGGATATGGCTATCCGCTATGAGAACCCTACTTCCAAGGGTCCTGCTGTTTCTGGTGCTCATGTCTCACAATCTTCCTCTGCAAATTCCAAGAAGAGAAAGCCCAACTTCCACCAGCAGAAGAAGAATTGGATCAAGCATGCGGGCTTGGGATCTTCAGCATCTGCTCCTTCTCAGAGACACCCTATTGATCTTTCCTCCATTACTTGCTTCAAATGTGACCAAAAGGGACACTATGCCAATAGTTGCCCTAATCCGTCCAGTGCTGCTGTTCCTCCACCCCAGGTTACCAGGAACGATCTTTGTCATGTTTGTCTTCAGCCGGGTCATTTTAGGAAGGACTGTCCTTTATATCAGAAGGGAAAGCCATCTGGCGTATTTGCTATCACATCTGCTTCATCACCTGCTCCTGCACCTACTCCTGCTCCTAGCGATAGTCAAGGTACTCTTCAAGGCACCTTTACTTTATTTCATCATCTTGTTCGTGTTTTATTTGATACTGGGGCTTCGCATAGTTTTATTTCTGATGACCTGTGTAATAAGTTTGAACATCTCCTTTCTCCTGAGTATGCTTCTGTTCCTCTTTGTGTTTCTAATCCTATTGGTGGCCCTGCAAATCTTAATAAGATTTGTAAACATGTGAAACTCCTCCATTCGGATCATAGTTTTAGTGGCGATTTCTATATCCTTGGTTTCGATGCTTTTGATTTGTTACTTGGAAGTGATTGGCTTGATGGACACGATGCCCGTATCTCGTGTAAATCCCGAATTGTTTCTCTTAAGGATGATCGAGGAAATTCTTTGCTTATTCAAGGCCGTATGCCTCATGATTATGCTGGTAGCTTTATCTTTTCTCTAGATGCTTCTATTGATGATCTTCAGTCGACCCGTGTAGTTAATCACTACCCGGATGTATTTGGTGAAGTTACTGCTTTACCTCCCAAGCGGGAAATTGATTTCCGCATTGATCTCATTCCTGGAGCTCGACCTATAGTTCTTCCTCCTAGAAGAATGGCACCCCGCGAGAAGGTTGAGTTAAGGAAACAAATTGAAGACCTATCATCCAAGGGTCTGATCAGACCTAGTTTTTCTGAATGGGGAGCCGCGGTGGTTTTCGTCACCAAGTCCGATGGTTCTCTTCGGATGTGTGTTGATTATAGGGAGTTGAACAAACTCACTATGAAAAATAGATATCCAATGCCTCGCATCAATGACATGTTCGATCAGCTTTATGGTGCTACTGTTTTCTCTCAGCTTGATCTCGCCACAGGTTTTCACCAACTCAGAGTGGCTGAGGAAAGTATTCCTAAGACTGCTTTCCGTACTGAAAATGGATTCTTCGAATGGTTAGTCATGCCTTTTGGTTTGACTAATGCTCCCGCTTTCTTTGTTGACTTGATGAATCGTGTATTCCGTGATGTGCTAAATAAATTTGTTCTAGTCTTCGTGGATGATATCCTCATATTCTCTAAGTCTGAAGAAGAACATGAGTCACATTTGAAATCTGTTCTTGAGACTCTTCGAAAGCATCAGTTAAAAGCTAAATTTTCCAAATGCCATTTCTGGAAGGAGGAAGTCCGATTTCTCGGGCATATTGTTTCTAGTAATGGAGTTTCAGTTGATCCAGTCAAGATCGCTGCGATCAATGTAAGTTCTCTTTCTTTCTCTTCATTTGCTTCATTTCAATTTACTCTATCTTTTCTATTATCCTTCTTTTTCCCTATTCTGTACAGGATTGGGAAACTCCTAAGACTCCTACTGATATCCGTAGTTTTCTGGGCCTCGCCGGTTATTACCGGAGATTCATTGAGAATTTCGCTCGGATTGCTGCACCTCTCACTGCTTTAACTCGGAAGAATGCTAAGTTTATTTGGAGTAGTAAGTGTGAAGCCGCATTCAATGAGTTAAAAGACAAGCTTACTTCCGCACCTGTTCTTACCGTTCCAAATGGAGATGAGGGATTAACGGTATACACTGATGCTTATCGAGAAGGTTTGGGAGCTGTTCTGATGCAGGATGGTAGAGTGATTTCTTATGCTAGTAGACAGTTGAAGACTCATGAAGTAAATTATGTTGCCCATGATCTAGAGTTGCTTGCGGTTGTTTTCGCTTTGAAGCTTTGGAGACATCATCTGTTGGGTACCAAGTTCGAGCTTTTCACAGATCATCAGTCTTTGAGGTATATTTTCTCTCAGAAGGATTTGAATCAGAGACAAGTTAGGTGGTTAGAGTTCCTTGCTTCTTATGACCTCGATATCAACTATACACCGGGAAAGGCTAATGTAGTGGCGGATGCTTTGAGTAGGAAGAAAGCTTTGTTGTGTCAGATTGTCGTTTCTTCACCTCTGGTGGATCGTATTATGGCTAGACAGGATGAGGATCAGATGCTTAAGTTGATTAAGGAGAATGTTCGAAGTAGAGTTGGAGGTAGTAGTCTTGATGGTAATGGAGCTCAGATTGACGATAAGGGTGTATTGAGGATTAATAATAGGATTTGTGTCCCGAATGTTGATGGATTGAGACAGGAGTTACTTCGGGAGAACCATCAGTCCAGACTTTCTATTCATCCAGGCGTGACCAAGATGTATCAGGATATGAAGAAGTTATATTGGTGGAAAGGTATGAAGCGAGATATTTCCATTTTCGTAAATAGGTGTGCGACTTGTCAGCAAGTCAAGGCAGATCATCAGAAGACTCCTGGTTTATTGCAGCCTCTTGAGATTCCCAATTGGAAGTGGGAACAAGTTTCTATGGATTTCATTGATGGTTTACCGAGGACTAGGAAGGGTAATGAGAGTATCTGGGTTATTGTGGATAGATTGACCAAATCAGCTCATTTCATTCCGGTCAAGTCTACCCGTTCAGCTTCTAGTTTGTCTGAGATTTACATGAGGGAGATTGTTCGTCTCCACGGTGTTCCTCTCAGTATCGTTTGTGATCGTGATCCTATTTTTACTAGTAGGTTTTGGAAAGCCTTTCAGGATTCTTTGGGTACTCATCTAAATCTGAGCACTGCTTACCATCCACAGACCGACGGTCAAACGGAAAGGGTGAATCAGATTTTAGAAGATCTTCTTCGTGCTTGTGTGCTTGATTATGGAGGATCTTGGGAAGATCATCTCCATCTTGTCGAATTCACTTATAACAATAGTTATCAGGCCAGTATTGAGACATCTCCGTTTTCTGCTCTTTACGGACGACCTTGTAGATCTCCTTCTTGTTGGATTGAATCTGGTAATCGTTTGGTTCTTGGTCCTGAGATGGTTTTGGAAGCTTCAGAGAGAGTCGAAGAGATTAAGAGGAAGATGAGGATTGCTCAGGATAGACAGAAGAAGTACGCCGATCGTCGAAGACGGAGTTTAGAGTTTGTTGTTGGTGATTTGGTTTTCCTTAAGGTCTCCCCCTTAAGGAATGTTATTCGTTTTGGTCGTAGAGGAAAGCTATCTCCTAGATTTGTTGGTCCTTTCCGCATTTTGGAAAGAATTGGCTCTCTTGCTTATCGTCTGGATTTACCCGAGAAATTTTCTGGAATACACAACGTCTTTCATGTATCTCATCTTCGTCGCTATCTGCATGATCCATCTCTTATTATTCAGCCTTCTGCTCTTGATAGTTTGGATATTGAGCCAAATCTGACTGTTGAGAGGAAGCCACTTCGTATCGTCGATCGAGGTACGAAGCAGCTAAGAAGAAAATCTGTCAACCTGGTCAAAGTGCAGTGGAGCACTGATGAACGGGATTGCACCTGGGAGACGGAGGAGAGCATTCGTGTTTCGAATCCGGAATTGTTTATTTCAGGTACTTTTGCTATTCTGTCTTATCTTTCTTTGTTTTCCTTCTTCGTTCCTTTTCGAGGGCGAAAAGCTTTGAGTGGGGGAGAGTGTAACAGTCCGATAATTTTAAACGAAATTTTAAAAAAAATAATAATAATAATAATAAAACAATTCGAAATATTAATTTAAATATAAAGTGTAGTAATTTGTATAAAACGAAAATTTAAAAGCGTTACATTTCGTTACGTTTTGTCCGTTCTTAACTTTACATTAGAATCAAATTTTATTAACGATGATAATAGCTATTTTAAATTTTGGTTTATAAAGATACGTTATATTTTAAGAAACCGTTAACATTTTTAAATTTATTAAATAAAAGAAACAAGTAATAAATTGTACGTTACTTCGGGCGTTACGCTGTTCGTGCATTGTTCCATTGTCCTTTAATTCCAGCTGTCTATATTAGTTTGAAAATGTCAAATCTTACCTTACTTCACGTGAGAAATATTCCACTTTTCCCTTTATCTTCCTTACGTTTCGTTCAACATTTATTTTGCCTTAAATTTCCTCTAACCGATCAAAAGCCTGCTTTTGCCTCCTCTCTACAAATTTTAGACAGCTGTTTCATTTCTTTCGTTCACAACTATTCCAGACTGCAATTGCCTTCAGCTTCCATTGTAATTGCGTGTCCATCTTCCAAGGTATGGCCGCATGTTTTATCATTTTTTTTATTTTATTTTTTTGTTTGTTCTTCTGTACGTGCCTGGCTTTGTTCATTCTTTTGCCACCTCTTGCTCCTCCCATTCACCATATTATTTTGCCTGCCTCCATGCTAAGCCTACCCATCAGCCTACCCCACCCCGTGCCGAGATCCAGTCACCTCCACCACCAGACTGTGTCCATCCCACCACGACCCTACCCCACACCACCACGTCACCCCTACGCTGTGCCAGCCACCATCCATGTCCCACTCCTGGCCGAGACCACCACCACGTCAGCAAATTCCCTTCGCCAGATCTACCTCCTCCACCAAACCGTGACCAGCCCCATTCGCCATCAGGTACCACCACAACCCCATGCCAAGGCGGAGACCACCTCATCCCGTACCTCCACCACGTCACTGCCCACGTGATACCTAGTCGCCACCTTCTCCTGATTCACCACCCTGGCCAACCACCCGAACGAACCCCAGCCTGCCCTCCTCCATGACCCACTGCAGCCACTTCGCCAGATCTAACCCATGCCAACCCACGTCACGTCACCACTGCAGCCACCATACGCCCCAACCAGCAACCACCACGGACCGAGACTGCCATTCGCCACCTTCCAGCAATCTCGCACCTCTCGGAACTGCCGTGACCTGCCCAACTCCACCGAGAACCCTCTGGACTCCCTGCCAAGCCACACCTTGAGACCACCCATTCAACACTTGCCTCGTTTTGGTTGAGTGGTATTGGTTTAGCCGAGAGAAAATTTTATAGTTTACTGACTTGTATTTGATGAAGTGCAAATTTTTGTATTGAGTAGCATGGTTCCAGAACTTTTGTTTGGAAGTTTAAATATGTACTGCCTCCAATTTTTGTTTGAAACGAATATGTCCTTTAGCTTTAGTCTAGTTGGTAACCGAGCCTATTTTTCTACTAGTATTTGTTTAAAAATTAAAAGTACTAGTGTATCTTGTCACCTCTGTTTTGTTATACCGTACCTTTGATCCTTTGAAAAAAAAAATATTTTTGTTGTATGTGTTTTGTCACTTTACAAATATAAAGTTATAATCTATATTTTTAAAAAGTGGTCGTGCTATATTGTTTCGATTTTTTTCAACTTGTTCTTTTTTCGTTTGTCGCTTCATTTGAAAATTCGTCATTCGTGTAATTTTAGATTTGATTATTTATTGTGTTTTTGGTTTGAATCTAGTTGGCGCATCCGCTAACAATTGATCGTGCTTTCCGCGTGCTTTCGATAGGAATCGTATTTCTTTTTCCGAATCTCCAGCTCCGTAGAGGTGAGTAAATCTCACACGAATATTCATACTTATATAATTGTGAAACGACCGCAACTGAATGTGTAGAAATAAATAAATAAATTTATAATGTTATAATTACCTGTGATTTATTTATAGTTGATGTTAATTGTTAAAACTGCATATCGTATCATCTGTTATATCTGTTCTTATTTTACTGTTATTCTATCCTGTTAAATCACACTGCAAGTTCCCTGTAGAATAGAATCACTATGGGTTGAAATGATACATACCCGAACGGACTTTAGAATAAGGGAAGGTCGTTATGGGCTGAAATGATAGGCCTGAGCGATTTTCAATTAAATTTTATTTACTTGGGATTGCGGGTTTGAAATGATAAAACCCGGATTTTTCTTTGTAAATTACGGATTGAAATGATATAGTATCCGTATCACTTGAATTAGGCTAGAAAATATTATACAGACCCGTGGTTATTTTTATGTATTTTCTGAATATTTTTAAATAATTTAAAAATTTTAATAATATTTAATTTGATTTAAACCGAATTTTAAATGATTTATTTAAATAGAAATGATTTTTCTATGTGATAAATAAATAAATGGAGGAATATTGATTTTAAGACGAAACTTAAATTTGAAATTTTGATAAAAAAAGAAAGATGGAAACTTAAGTTAATTTAATTGAAAATGAAATTTAGTTTTAAATTGGTGGAAAAATGAAGTTTAAGTTTAAATGTTGAAATGAATGTAATAAGCAAATTGGTAAGTTTTGGGTTTTAACTTGTAAAATTTCTCTTGAAATAAAATTAGTTAAGGGATTGAAATGAACCATTTTAATGTATGATTTTTTTAGTTTTAACTAGGTAGAATCTGTAGCACTTGTTAAGTGTTGTGGATTTTATAAATGAACCAAAAGACTAAAATGAACTAAAGCTATGATAGTACTTGGTAAGTGCTGTTGTAGCAGAAACTAAAATTGAACTTGAACTAATAAAAAAAAAGCTACTGTAGCACTTGTTAAGGACTGCAGTAGACTGAAATATGATTTTGTTTAAAACTGAACTGATATAACAATTATAAATATTGTTTTGTTGAATAAAAATTGTTTTCGAATATAACTTACCGCCACACTTTTAAATGCCGTGGAAGCTGAAAATTTTAATGCTTTTGTTTAAGTGAATAAGTGAACTCTGAAGGGTTAGATTTTGGAAATATAATATTGATTTAAAGGAATAATGACTTTGTTTTTAAATGGTTTAATTCGAAGTATATTTTGATAAATTGTTTTAAATCTAAAACCACGGGTTATAATAACGATTGGTTGGCAAAGAGACCGGGATCGGATATGGACATACTCTCTGTCGATACCGAAAACCACTTTGACAACCGTGTACGCAGTGGAGATTCCAGAATGAAGTAGGATGGTGGCGACGTCCTTAAGGTATTACGTGGACCCAACTCCCGTGAGTTGGCATAAGGTGGCTAAAACAGGAGCGATCTCGGACCAGTGAGGTAGCACCTCTTCTCGGACACATTCCTTCGACATTATACTCTTACTTGTGATTTGACTAGATGGCCATCCTCCGATTTGGGAATGTTGTTCGAGGTGGAACGGTAGTGGCTGCTATGCGTATCCATCAGTCCGGGTGCGTAATTGGTATATCTACCCTGGCATTGCCTAGTTGTGCCGTGTCACCTACCATACCGAGCTTTACTACGATTATGATTTTAAGATCCGACCGCGTTAAGGTTCTCCATCCCCTTAACGCTATTTTCCGATATGATTATACTTTACTTATGTAGACACTATTATAATAGCGAATATTACTACATAGTAGATAGTTTAACGGATCCTTAGAGTATGGGCGGTCCCAAGCATCTTCTAAGTTACTTGTACCTTTACTACAGTTCATTTGAGTTGGTTTACACTGTATAAGTATGTATATCCTGACTCGAGTGTTATGTTTTATTTTACGCTCGGGTCAGCCTGAGTATTCACAGCTTTGGATTCATTTTTCTGGAGCTCGGAATCACTGGAGATTCTGCCTATCTAGTTATCTTCCTATTTCAGTTTCAGTTGTCTTATTTCAGCTTTTGTTTTAGAGACTTGTGTATTTGGGATTTCTACTGTACTTGTTTCAGAACTGTATTGGGTTTCAGACTATGTATTTTGTATTTGATTTTAGACTATGTATTTAGTGGCTTCATGAACCACTATGGTATTTTTAAATTCCGCTGCGAGTTATTCTGATATTTCTGTGTCTGTGATTCTATGAATGATTTTATTTGCTCCAAATTTTATTACAATCTGTTATTTTGTATTATTCAAGTCTGACATGTGTGGATTATTGTCGATTTGAATGGTCCGAAATAGTGGGTCGTTACACTGAAGATATCAACAGGACTTCGACTATAAATGGTAGTAAACAAAATGTTTGAGTGCTCTTCAATAACATGAATTGGTCGATAACGTACACTCTTCCTATAATCCTTGAAATGATGATTTGAATGTGATGATTTAGGAAGTAGAGAGTTGAAGGCCTTTGTAATTTACAAGAATAAGTGAATAGTAAATCAAGTAAGAAATTGGTTGATTAAAATGTTAAATTTCAACTCTATTAAGTGAATAGTTCTAGTAGAAATGTTACGGCTAGTAGAAGAATTGCAACCCTTTAGGGAGAAGGTGGCTCCAGAATTCAAATTTCTATGAGGAGACACTTCAATTCGTTCAAGTCAGCTGATTGATTTTAAAATTCAGTTGGCTAAAAATATATAGAGAAAGACATAAACAAACAAGTATAAAAAAACTTGTATTTCAGATGGTTGAAATTTAATTCAAACGTCTGAAATAAAATTTCAGATGGCTGAAATACAGTTTTTAAGTATTTGTTTATTTCTACCTTTATTTAAATTTAAATTGCTTTTGAAAATATTAATTTCTGTAAAATTTATAATAATTTTTATGAAAACAAAATTTTCAAAGTGGTATGTGTGTGTGTGAAATCATCATATAAGAGATTGTAGAAGAATATCTAAAATAACTAAAATATACAACTAACTTTTTTGCCTTCAATATTTAAGCTCGATTCCAACTTGATCATCTTGTCTTCTTGTATTTATTTCTGCATATATAACAATAGTGTGTGTAGCAAGGATTAGCTACACCACGCTTTCTCCCTAAATTCCACAACGCATTCTGAATTAACTAATATAACTAGTGAAAAGAGAGAAAATAATATTGTTTAAATCGGAACTTATGATAGAAATTGAAGAATTAAAGGCGTAGTCAGATCGATCCATCTTGCTAAATTTATCATATATTACATAATAAAATTTTGTTTCTAACAATAACTAAAATATAAATATCATTTCTAACAATATTACCATGTGCAACATACAGGTTACACATTAATTTAATTAGAAGTTAATTATTCAGCAATATTTAAACTTATACAACCAAGTTTTCCAAAAATTACAATTTATTACCCAAACATTTTCATGTTTTTCTACATGTCTCTCAATCTTGGTAACCATCTTCGTTTTTCATCATGTGGTTTAACAATGTCCTTGCAGATCTAACTACAAATTACTCAAGTATAAGATATAACAGCATCAATAATATTTGTCAAATAAATAATCATAGACGTCGGTTACAAATGAATATAACAGGGCAAACAATACTCAAAAAGTAAGAACTTATCCAGCTAAAACATGTAGTACTACACCGAAGTCTTGTTTTCTATGAATAAATTCAAGCAGTAAGCAAATCAATCTTCGTCCATTGCTACACGTCTGAAAACAGCCATGAAAGTCTCCCCTTCATTTCTAGCAACCTTTTGACCTTCTTCAGTAGCACAGGTCAACAGCTTCACGACCGGGTCCACTTCCAACTCTTCGGCCGAAACAGCTTCAAAAAGAGGATGCTCCTCCATGCAGGATCTCATCCAAACACCGAGTTCTTCAACATCGGTAACTGTATATATAATACCACCAACTTCAAGTGTGTATGCATATTCATCCAGCAACTGTATACTGATAACTCTGCGTCTATGATTCTTTTCTTTGAAATGAGGATCCGGGAATAGGAAGAACATTTTTGATAGTTGTGCTTTTCCAAAATAGTTGGGTAGGTATTTCATTGAATTTGTGCGAACAACCGATATGTTTTCGTATTGACCTGGGTTAGTGGCCCTTAATGCCAGTATTCTTTCTTTAACGTATTCTGTCACCTGCATATGATATTTATAAACAAAAACATAGCATTTGAGTGTATAAATTATAACAAAATATTTCGTGTATCTTTTGTGGATGCAAAACAGGTTTTTTTTTTTTATAATGTTTCTTACAAAATATAAAACATGTAAAATCTCTATACAGGCTCAAATAATTCAAAAGTAGAACCCTTTTTTCTACAGATACTGTTAAATGATCAACTATGCAAATCACAAGATCCGGATATCAACTCTACGACAACCAACTTTATCGTAAAAGACCAGCACAAAACATTCACTTGTTAAAGACTTGTAGCGAATCATTGTAAATTGTTAATAAATGATTACCTTATCTCTGAGCTCCATCCCTATCATTAGTGTGTCTGGGAAAAGAGTAGATAAACTAACCAGCAAACCACCAAATCCACATCCAATATCAGCAAATTTTATTTTTGGAAGTAGCTTACCGTTATCAGCATCATTTTTAGTACCACTTGGATAAAAATGAGGAAAATGCTGAGAGTAATCAACATCTTCAGGACTTATAGGAATAGGGAAATGAGAGTCACTAAGAGGATTGCTATGAGCTCTTGCTCTGTAAAAGCGCTTCCTAGGAAGACGTTTTGATTGTCCATTTCCTTGCTTCTTGTTATTATTTTCCGACATGAATTTAATAGTCAACCCTCAATATTACTGGTGGAACAATGCTTGAGGTGCGAGATTATATTATGAGAGCACCAAACTATCTTCTTTACTTTTGGGAGGCCTGTTCAAAGAACTAGTTTGAGGAAAAGAATCCACTAGGATAGAGAAAGAAATAAAGACAGGCAGCAGAAAACAAAAATGGACTAGGAATAATTCCATCAGAATCATTTCATCTAAATTGACTCTATTGGAAGAGTAATCAAAGATGAAAACATTTGTGTCATAATTCACCAAAATTCATTTTCATGCAGCGAAAGGAGTGAATCACTTCAAGCAATCACAACAAATCCACCATTCATTTACCTAAAGTAAAATTAACATGACAAAAGTTATAAAACAGGTCACAAATTAGTATTAATAGCTTTTGGCTATAACATGACAAAAGTAATAAAGCTTTATGGAAGTTTTGGTACAACTCAGTACTACAAGTTATTTTTCTATCATGTGTAGCAAAGACTAAAAGCTCAGATATAGCAAACGATAGCATTTATGCTTGTCAAAGTAGCTCGTACAGCCCCTTTAACAACAACTTATTTTAAACCTACTTAAAAAGAGTTTGAATAGTAATTTTAAATTGTTTTTAAGTAGATAGCAAAAGGGTAAAAGTGTTTGGACATAAAATTGCAGTTGTGACAAAACTTTAATTGTAAATTTTGAGCAATATCATAAGCAAATACTTGTTGTTTGTGACTTATCACCTTATTGCAAAAGTAACATGTAAGCAATTTTTGTTACCCATAAGCATTTGCCAAAAATATTCTCTTAATAAAAAGCAGTCTTATGTTGGTAAAATGAAACTTTTTACTCTCATAATTTGACATTCGAAAGTCTCGATGACACCCCTCTTTTGCAGCACCACTTTTGCCTTCTAATTTCAACCAATAGTTTCATTTAAATATTTAACATTTCTGTATATTGTCACGTCATATTATCATCTAAATAGAAACAAATGGTTAAAATTAGAAATGCTAAAGAATGCTACATAAAGATGTCTCATTGAACCTTCCTCATATTATCTTTTTTGTAGCGCTCTTTTTACATTCTAATTTCAATCACTAGTTATGTTTAAATATTTATTATTTCTCTCTTACCACATCATACTATTATTTAAATAAAAACAGGTGGTTGAAAATAGCCCCCCCCCCCCCCCCCCAAACTACACACTTAATTTTTTATTTCACCAGACATCCAAAGACCTACCTAACACAATTTTTTTCTTTTTTTTTTTGGTTTTCTCCACATTATTCACATACCTCAAGTTCAACCACTTTGATGAAAAAACATGCAAAGAAAAATTATGCAAGCTCAAGTTCAACCGTTTTGATGAAAAGGCATACCAAGAAAAATTATGCAAGTACCAACCATATAGCTTCAAATTTCTGAGATGAATGGAAAAGCTTATCACTTAACCAAAATGTAATATTCCAGGTCGAATGTTTGGTGTCCAGTTTTTGTCCACTTTCTACACATTGAGTTAATGCTGATAGCAATTGTTAAGAGTTTCATCAGCTCATACATAATATTAATAAATTAGTGGAAAAACAATCACTAATAAGGTTTTCACTATTATATTAACAGAGTAAGAAATAACAATCCTAAATCCATATGAATAGGCACGACTTTAAACCCATATCAAACTTAAAGTCCATATGAAATACCATATTACAACAGATCTCGGACAAAAATAAATCAAAACGCTACTAAAAAAATGAGATAGGTAATCGCCTGAAAGAGAAGCTCCTAACCGTAGAACGTGACCGCAGCTACAAAGATTAGGGATTTCATTGAGAGCGAGCAAGATAATTCAAGAGAAATAACTAGGATTAGGTTTTACCTGGTGCCGATCGGAATAACTAGGGTTGGGTATTTTATTGAATGATGTGAGCGAGCAGGAGGAGAATTCAATGGTATTTTTATGGGCTTGGCCCAATTAAGTGGACTGATATCTAAGAAGGAAAACGGCATGGAAATTTACGGAATTTTTTCCTAAAACCAATTCTGGAAGAGGAATTCCTTCTATCATCAATAGCATCTCCAACCTATCATATGCATGTAATGTCTATTAAATGCTACGTTTCATGCCTTCTTCACAATGTTAATCTAGTGGAAAATGTGGACTAAAAGTTAACTCCAATCCTAAAATCTGACCGCTAACTATTTAATTATTATATACACTATACTATTATTACTGAATTTGGTTTCTATAGCTCGAAAGTCCCCTTCAATTTCGTATACAACTTTAAAATCAACCGTCACACTTCCACTTCCTCTTCTCACATGTACCTCTCTCAATCGACAATTTTCCTACCCATTTTCATTGGTATCTATTTTCTCTGCACATCGATGAACCCTTCAACCTCCATTTATCCATTCGCTGCCGTCCTTTTCTGAACAAATCGTATATCAATTCTCTACGCTGCAAATACTAGACCGACTTTCCTCCCACCACCGGATTTATCGACATACAGATCTACGGTCGGTTGTTTAACCCATTTTTAAACGACCTACTTCCTGATCTTTCGATATTTTCTAACTCATTACTCTGTTAATGACTTGGTTGCTGCTAATGATTTGGTGGTTGTTGATGCTTTAATATTTAGTTTTACATTACCTTATGCTTTTTATTAGCAATTTGGCTACTATTGTTTTCTAATTTGTTGTACGGTTTTAAATTTTCTACCACGGTAGTAGAAAAGACGGTGATTTCATATATTATTTTCAGTTAAATGAATTGTTTTTAGATTAGATATTGACTTATATTTTCACGAGAACTTTAGATTCAATTTGTAATTTTACTACCACATTTTTTTTTACTCTGCTACAATGGTTTTAAACTAGGAAGAACATGAGATTCAAAGAAATCCTTTCAGATTTATAATCATGTTACATTTTTCTTTAATAATAATTGTAATAGCTTTGGTGTCATATTTTTTTGGTATCAACGTGAACTACCAAAAACGCCCCTCTATATAATATCAAATCTTAATCACTTAGAAATAGAATCTAATATTAAACTTCTTTTATAAATTCAAACGTCCCTAAAAGTAGGATCTAACAATTAAACATGCTTTACAAATTCAGAACGCTTCTAAAAATATGATCTAAAACTAATATTCTTTTACGAATTCAAAATACTTCTTTACAAATATACAAATCATAATATCACTTGAAAATAAAATAAAAAATCGTTTTTTTGACTGATTTAAATATATACAATTTATAAGAAAAACAATTCACGCGCGAAGCACGTGTCGTAACACTCGTATTTCATAGTTTTATAAAGGTTTGATACATGCAAAGTTAGATGTGGAGATGCATGTGACATGATTCCAGTATTATTTCCATAATTTTTAATATGTTTAGTCAATTTTCATTCTACTGAATTTGAAAGTCTTGCATCTTCCACTCACAAGCTTTGCCTACATTTTGTTCTCATGTTTTATTGATCTCCGGACAACTAATGTTATGTAACTACTACCAATAGTTTATTTTGTTCCATCTTCTCATATTTTGACTGAAGTTGTTGAAATGATCTTTTATTCTATAGTACTTTATGAATCAATTTATAAAACACCCCCCTAATGAATATCCTTTACATCTTGGTTAGTTATATGCACAAGTGTAATTTTCAACCATAGCCTGTTTTGTTTTTCTAACTAGAATTGCATTTAATTTCAGCCAGAGTGTACGATGATTAAGAGCATAGTGATTGATGCAGTGGTGAAAATTCTTTTCAGGCCGATAGTAAGCAACGTAGGTGTAATAGTTCCCGAAGAGCATGTGTACAAAATTGCAATGGAATACTTGCCCATGTTAGCGATTCATATTCTTCTATTTAGCACTGGTATTAAGTGAGTGTTTGAACTCATTGGAAAATGGTTTCTGCATTGTTTCTTGGTTCTAGTATACATTGTCGCACCATACCCTCTATGATTTGAAGTTGTCTATTATATATACGATTTTTGCCGATGTGTATTGTTAGGGATATGGATTGGGATGATAGAAGTTGATTCCTTATGATTGCTTGGTGAGAATAGCTGGAAAATTTCTGCCACTTTAATGGGCAGTTACATTGGAAAAGGTATTGCTATATTTATGTTTATGTTTTCTTACATATTTCCTATCATTTAAACTTCCGATCTTTATTTTTAATTGACACTATTGCTATGAACACATAGTCAAACTGAACAACTTTGCATTGAATAAACAAAATTTATAATTTCTAACATAACATCTGTGACCTTGTATGCCATTTAAGGAATGAGAAATCTTGAACTAGGCTTATATATTAGTGGATTTTTATGTATATAAATATGTAGCATTTTGGTGGCTTTCTAGGTACATGTCAAAATATTTTAGTAACAAAATAAGGTGTATAGATCTAAATGATGTTAGTAAGTAGATATTACTTTTGTTAGAACCTCCATTCAATGTTTAAATGATAAAAACTATACAATCATATATATTATATACATCTTATCAAGATAATAGGTATATACTACGAGAAGACATCATACTCGAAGATATCGGGACTCGAAGACAAACAAAGATCTATTGACCATACTATGGTTAGTAAGGTTATTCTAGTGTATAAAGAGTCTTAGATAAAACGTTGTAAGGTCTCCTTGAGTATATATGCACACACGATCACACATGATTTCATATATACTAAACATAAATTGAAAAACTGCATTTACCATTCACAGACGTCTAAGGAAAAACCACAAACGTCTGTAACAATACTCGGGAAATTATTCCGTAAAGCCACATACATCTGAGGTTTTCCCATAGACGTCGGTTATTTGAAAAACTGCAAAACTCTGAATATACACCTCTATCGAACGAATATAAATCAACTCTTCATTGAAAGGTTGCAGCCATTAAAATGAATAGACCTTATCTAATAGTAACAACTCTTCATCTGCATCTCTTTAAATCTATAAATACTACCATGATTGAGATTTAAAAATTAACTAAATTGAATTAATTGAAACTATTCAATCTTGCTTTCTTATTACTTTCTTGTGCATACATTACTTATATACTCTCAAATTATCATAACCAAAATATAATTTTGGTTAAACCACTTCCTACAACTCAAAGCATTCACATTCACATACTCAAAGGAGACCATAGGAAGTATTATACTATCAGTCAAAAACCATGTTATTTGGAACACAAGATTGTCAAGGTATATTTTTGTATTAGCATATTCCTCTAGGCGAAGTGAGGGTTAGTTGATTAAAGGAAATACCGAAGGGGAGCTTTAAGACTAGATGTAGGACAGAAGGTTCGAACCAGTATAACATATCTGGTGTGATCATTTTTATTATTAATCTTATTTATATTTAATTATTGTTCTCTGCATAATATAGTTAGTAATTAACATTCACTCGTATACATATAAGTTGCATTATTTGTAAAGATCCTATTGACTTTCATTTGGAATGTTAGAACCTCCATTCAATGTTTCAATGACAACAACTATGAAAACATATATATTATATACATTTTATCAAGATAATAGGTATATACTACGAGAAGACATCATGCTCGAAGATATTGGGACTCGAAGACAAACAATGATCTATCGACCATACTATGGTTAGTAAGGTTATTCTAGTCTATAAAGAGTCTTAGATCAAACGTTGTAAGGACTCCTTGAGTATATATGCACACATGATCACACATGATTTAATATATACTAAACATAAATTAAAAAACTGCATTTACCATTCACAGACGTCTGAGGAAAAATCATGGACGTCTATGACAATACTCGAGAAATTATTTACTGAAACCACAGACGTCTAAGGTTTTTCCACAGACGTATGTCATTTGAAAAACTACAACACTCTGAATAGACACCTCTGTTGAACGAATAGAAATCAACTCTTCATCGAAAGGTTATAGGCAATAAAATGAATAGACCTTATCTAACAGTAACAACTCTTCATTTGCATCTCTTTAAATTTATGAATACTACCAAGATTGAGACTTAGAAATTAATTAAATTGAATGAATTGAAACTATTCTCTCTTGATTTCTTATTACTCTCTTGTGCATACATTGCTTACATACTCTTAATCTATCATATTCAAAATATAATTTTGGTTAAACCACTTTCTACAACTCAAAGCATTCATATTCACACACTCAAACGAGATCATAGGAAGTATTGTACTATCAGTCAAAATCCGTGTTATTTGGAACACAAGATTGTTAAGACATACTTTTTTATTAGTCCATTCCTTCGGGCGAAGCGTGGGTTAGTGGTTAATGGAAGTACCAAAGGGGAGCTTCGAGACTGGACGTAGAACGGAAGGTCTGAACCAGTATAAAATATCTGGTGTGATCATTTTTATTATTTAGCTTATTTATATTTAATTATTGTTCTCTGCTTAATATAGTTAGTAATATACATTCACTCATATACATATAAGTTGCATTATTTGTAAAGATCCTATAGACTTTCATTGGTATCAGAGCAAGGTCATTTCAATCTACAGTAACACGTAATTGAAAAATCATTAAAATGACAAGCGTATTTCAAGAAGGTCAATCAACTGCTCGTCTTCCACTATTTACTGGTTTTAATTATGCTTATTGGTCAACACGTATGCGAATTTTTATGGAAGCTAATGGCTTAGAAATATGGCTAGCAACTCAAAACAAATATGAAGCACCTGAAACCGATATTAGCACATGGAATGATGCACAAAAAGCAGAGGCATCTAAAAATGCCAAAGCTATGAATGTATTGTTTTTCTCAGTTGACAAAAATCAGTTTTCACATGTCATGCTCTATAAGACTGCATATGATATATGACGTACTTTACAAGTCACACATGAAGGCAAGTATAAAGTCAAGCAAACTAAAATTTTGATTTTAGAAAACCAATTTTCATCTTTTGAAATGAAAACAAGTGAATCAATTATTGATATGTGTGCAAGATTTCAAACCATTCAACACGATCTCATGGCACTTGGAGTCAAATTCATAGATTTTGATTTAGTCACGCAAATTTTAAACTCTTTGAGAAATGAATGGGAAAGAAAAGTTTTAGCCATCGAAGAAGCTAATGATCTTTCTCAACTTAAAGTCGAAGAGCTAATAGGAAATCTGATGTCGTATGAAGCTAACTTGCACGCTAGAAAGGATAAAAATCATTAAAAGAAAAACATAGCATTCAAAGCAAGTAATGAAGATTTAGATTTAGACGAAGATGAGATTGTCTTTATTGCCAAGAACTACAAAAAATTCGATAAGTTAAAGTAGATGACCAAATTTCAAAGTGGTAGCAAACCAAACTCCTCAAATCAAACATCGATTAAATACGATGAGTATAAAAAATTTGGCCACATGAAGAAAGATTGTCCACGGCTCAATAATAATAAAAAGAAAAGCAAATTTGAGAAATTCAAGAAAAAGAAAATAGCTTTTCAAATAACATGGGATGATTCGGATTCATCTTCTTCTTCAAATAGTGATGGTGAAAGTGACTCGGAACAAGCAAATGTGTGTTTTATGGCTAGCACTAATGAGGTACGTCCTGAACTTACTTACGATGAAATAATGTAAATAAGCATTGAATTAGATGATAAATATAGAGAATCAAAAAAATTAAATAAGGATTATATAGGAAAGTTAACTAGATCAGAATTAGAAATCAGATTATTAAAAGATGACAAAATTATCTTAGAAGAAGAACTAGAAATTGTTCAAAAAAGTGCAACATTATTATCTCAAAATGACAAATTATTAAATGATTTAGAAAATTATAAGTTAGAAAAAGTTAATCTGGAAGAAGAAAAACTTGAATTATAAGCAAATTTAGATTCTAGAAATATTGAAATTTGTGATCTTAAAAGTAAGTTAAATAAATAACAAATAATGTGACAAATTCAACAAAGGAAAACAAAATTTAAAAATTTTGATTATGATATCTAAACCATCCGGAAATCGAAATGGATTAGGTTTTAAAAACAAACAAAAGTCAAATAAATATTGCATATTGTACACAAAATTCAAAAGGCCAAAGTTAGAAACCAAGTTTTAGAATTCATTTATAAATATGGTCAAAATATGGATTCCAAAAACAAATAATAAACTAATTAGACAAAAATATATTGATAAATATTTACAGAAAGTTATATATAACAAAAATTACATTTCTAAAGGAACCAAATCCTCGTGGATTTGGTTACCTTCCTCCACTAACACGTAGGACCATAATCAAAGAATGTGGGTACCAATTAAATTTTTCTTATTTTGCAGATACTCAAAATTAAAATAAAAAGTAAAGAGAAATGGATACTCCATAGCGGTTGCTCCAAGCACATGACTGGAAATGCTAATATGTTATCAAATCTAACATAAATCGATGGTGGCATTGTAACATTCGGAGATAACTCAAAAGGATTTGTAATCGGCATTAGAGAAGTCATCAATATCGGAAAAAATTTAGAAGAAAACAGACCACAGATGTCTGTGACAATACCACAGATGTCTATTAAAGGTTTCGAGAAAACATTTTCCTGAAACCTTAGACTTACATAGCGGGAGACAAATTTACTTTATGCGAAGATTCTCTATTTTGATTATAAATGACTATAATAGTTCTTCTATTTTGATTTTATAGTTGTCATCATCTAAATGGGGGAGAATGTTAGAACCTCCATTCAATGTTTCAATGACAACAACTGTACAATCATATATATTATATACATCTTATCAAGATAACATGTATATACTACGAGAACACATCATGCTCGAAGATATTGGGACTCGAAGACAAACAAAGATCTATCGACCATACTATGATTAGTATGGTTATTCTAGTGTATAAAGAGTCTTAGATAAAATGTTGTAATGTCTCCTTGAGTATATATGCACACACGATCACACATGATTTCATATACACTAAACATAAATTGAAAAAATGCATTTAACGTTCACAGATGTCTTAGGAAAAATCACAGACGTCTGTGACAATACTTGGGAAATTATTTCCTGAAGCCACGGACGTTTGAGGTTTTCCCACAAATGTTTGTCATTTGAAAAACTACAAAACTCTGAATAAACACCTATTTCCTAAAGCCACAGATGTCATTTGAAAAACTACAAAACTCTATGATAATACTCGGAAAATTATTTCCCAAAGCCACAAATGTCTGAAGTTTTCCCACGGACGTCTGTCATTTGAAAATCTGCAAAAATCTGAATAGACATCTCTGTTGAACGAATAGAAATCAACTCTTCATCGAAAGGTTGTAGCCATTAAAATGAATAGACCTTATCTACCAGTAACAACTCTTCACCTGCATCTCTTTAAATCTATAAATACTACCATGATTGAGATTAAGAAATTAACTGAATTGAATTAATTGAAACTATTCTCTCTTGATTTCTTATTACTCTCTTGTCCATACATTTCTTACATACTCTCAATCTAACATAACCAAGATATGGTTAAACCACTTCCTAACTCAAAGCATTCGCATCCACACACTCAAAGGAGATCATAGGAAGTATTGTACTATCAGTCAAAATCCGTGTTATTTGGAACACAAGATTGTTAAGATATACTTTTGTATTAGCCTATTCCTCTGGGCAAAGAAAGGGTTAGCTGGTTATAGGAAATACAGAAGGGGAGCTTCGGGACTAGACGTAGGACGGGAGGTCCGAACCAGTATAAAATATCTGGTGTGATCATTTTTATTATTTATCTTATTTATATTTAATTATTGTTCTCTGCTTAATACAGTTAGTAATATACATTCACTCGTATACATATAAGTTGTATTATTTGTTAAGATCCTATAGACTTTCATTTGGTATTAGAGTAAAGTCATTTCAATCTATAGTAACACGTAATTGAAAAATCATTAAAATAGCAAGCATATTTCAAGATGGTCAATCAACTGCTCGTCCTCCACTATTTACTGGTTCTATTTATGCTTATTGGTCAACACGTATGCGAATTTTTATGGAATCCAATGGCTAATAAATATGGCTAGCAACTCAAACTAATATGAAGCACCTGACAGCGATATTAGCACATGGACTGATGCACAAAAAGAAGAGGCATCTAACAATGCCAAAGCTATGAATGTATTGTTTTGCTCGCTTGACGAAAATGAGTATTCATGTGTCATGCTCTGCAAGACTGCATATGATATATGGCGTAATTTACAAGTCACACATGAAGGCATGAATAAAGTCAAGCAAACTAAAATTTTGATTTTACAAAACCAATTTTCATCCTTAAAAATAAAAACAACTGAATCAATTATTGATATATATGCAAGATTTCAAACCATTCAACACGATCTCATGGCATTTGGAGTCAAATTCGAAGGTTTCGATTTAGTCACGCGAATTTTAAACTCTTTGACAAATGAATGGGAAAGAAAAAATTTCGTCATCGAAGAAGTTAATGATCTTTATTAACTTAAAGTCGAAGAGCTAATAGGAAATCTGATGTCTTATGAAGCTAACTTGTAGGCTAGAAAGGATCAAAATCATGAAAAGAAAATCATAGCATTCCAAGCAAGTAATGAAGATTCAGACTTAAACGAAGATGAGATTGTCTTTATTTTCAAGAACTACAACAAATTCAAGAAGTTCAAGAAGATGACCAAATTTCAAAATGGGTAGCAAACCAAACTCCTCAAATAAAACATCGATTAAATGCTATGAGTGTGACAATTTTATCCACATGAAGAAGGATTGTCCACAGCTCAATAATGATAAATAGAAAAGAAATTTGAGAAATTCAAGAGAAATAAAAGAGATTTTCAAGTAACATGGGATGATTCAGATTCGTCTTCTTCTTCTTCAGATAGTGATAGTGAAAGTGACTCGGAATAAACAAATGTGTGTTTTATGGCTAACACTAATGAGGTACGTCCTAAACTTATGATGAAATAATAGAAATAAGCATTGAATTAGATGATAAATATAGAGAATCAAAAAAATAAAACAAGGAATATGTAGGAAAGTTAACTAGATCAGAATTAGAAATCGGATTATTAAAAGATGAAAAAAATTATATTAGAAGAAGAAATAGAAATTGTTAAAAAAAATATGCAACATTTTTATCTCAAAATGATATATTATTTAATGATTTAAAAAATTATAAGTTAGAAAAAGTTAATCAGGAAAAAGAAAAATTAGAATTACAAGCAAATTTAGATTCTAGAAATATTGAAATTTGTGATCCTAAAAGTAAGTTAGACAGAATAACAAATAATGTGACAAAATTCAACAAAGGAAAACAAAATTTAGAAAATTTGATTATGATATCAAAACCATCTGGAAATCGAAATGGATTAGGTTTTAAAAACAAACAAAAGTCAAAGAAATATAGCACATTATACACAAAATTCAAAAAGCCAAAGTTAGAAACTAAGTTTCAGAATTCATATACAAATATGGTCAAAATATGGACTCCAAAAACAAATAATAAAATAATTAGACAAAAATATATTGATTAATATTTACAGAAAGTTTTATATAACAACAATTACATTTCTAAAGGAACCAAATCCTCATGGATATGGCTACTTTCCTCCACTAACACGTAGGACCCTAATCAAAGAATGTGGGTACCAATTAAAATTATCTTATTTTGCAGGTACCTAAAATTAAAATAAAAAGTAAAGAGAAATGGATACTTGATAGCGATTGCTCTAAGCATATGACTGGAATGCTAATATGTTATCAAATATAACATATGTCGATGGTGGTACTATAACATTCGAAAATAACTAAAAAGGATTTGTCATCGGCATTGGAGAAGTCATCAATATCAGCAAAATTTCAAAAGAAAATAGACCACAGACGTTTGTGACAATACCACAGACGTCTGTAAAAAAATTCGGGAAAACATTTTCATGAAACCTCAAACTTACATAGGGGGAGACAAAATTTACTTTATGCGAACATTCTCTATTTTGATTATGAATGACTATAATATTTCTTCTATTTTGATTATATAATTGTCATCATCAAAAGAGGGGAGAATGTTAGAACCTACATTCAATGTTTCAATGACAACAACTATACAATCATATATATTATATACATCTTATCAAGATAATAGGTATATACTATGAAAAGATGACATGCTCGAAGATCTTGGGACTCGAAGACAAACAAAGATCTATCGACCATACTATGATTAGTAAGGTTAATTCTAGTGTATAAAGAGTTTTAGATAAAATGTTGTAAGGTCTCCTTGAGTATATACGCACACACGATCACACATGATTTCATATACACTAAACATAAATTGAAAAACTGCATTTACCATTCGCAGACATCTGAGGAAAATTCACTAACGTCTGCGACAATATTCGGTAAATTATTTCCTAAAGCCATAGACGTCTGAGGTTTTCCCACAGACGTTTGTCATTTAAAATACTTCAAAACTCTGAATAGACACCTCTATTGAATGGTTGCATCCATTAAAATGAATAGACCTTATCTAACAGTAACAACTCATCATCTGTATCTCTTTAAATCTATAAATACTACCATGATTGAGATTTAGAAATTATCTGAATTGAATTAATTGAAACTATTCTCTCTTTATTTCTTATTACTCTCTTATACGTACATTGCTTACATACTCTCAATCTATCATAACCAAAATATAGTTTTGGTTAAACCACTTCCTACAACACAAAGCATTCACATTCACGTACTCAAAGGAGATCGTAGGAAGTATTGTATTATCAGTCAAAATCTATATTATTTGGAACATAAGATTGTCAAAATATACTTTTGTATTAGCCTATTCCTCGGGGAGAAGCGAGGATTAGTTGGTTAAATGAAATACCGAAGAGGAGCTTCGGGACTGGACGTAGGATGAGAGGTCCGAACCAGTATAAAATATCCGGGGTGATCATTTTTATTATCTATCTTATTTATATTTAATTATTGTTCTCTGCTTAATATATTTAGTAATATACATTCACTCGTATACATATAAGTTGCATTATTTGTAAAGATCCTATAGACTTTCAACTTTGATAGCTCATAATTTTCTTAACTCATAGGAAATAGGAAACAACAAAGCCGATACTATGATGTAGTGCTGAAATTAATCTAATTTTTTCTTCCTTGAAGTTAAGTTAAAATTCTCGTCGTCGTTTTTTTAATTATCATGTTTAGGTTGCTTCTAAATATTTTCTTTTCTTTTTACAATGATGAAGTGCTTGATTATGTTGCTGCTTCAAAAGAACATGCACTTGGAATAGCTACGATGATTTTATGTTCTGATATATTCCATGATAATGCTTTCTGCCTTTGCTTTGGAAATTTTAGTAGACCATAGAATTTAACTTAATATTAAAACATCCATTGTTATACTCTTATTGGTTGGAGCAACAGTTTTCTTAAAAATAATATGTGCCTAACATTGTTCTATATAATCAACACTACATTTGAATTAATCACATTCCTTTTATACAATATATCAATTATCATAGTGTACATGTGTTTGTAGACTCCTTACTACATAGAAATTTCTCACTATAGGTTGCCCTCTTAGTATCTAATTTATGCTATAAAGTTTTAGTCATTTTAGAATGATTTTCAAAACCCCACATTTCTTTTGCTTAAATACTAGATTTGATTGATAAGGTGATAGTTATTTCCTATTATTAAGACCACATCCGTATTGAAAGTAGTTTTTTCAAGCTCGATGCTAACTAGATTCAAGAAGTTATTTGAATAGAAACAAACTTTAATCTTCGCTAAGAGCTTTCTTGATAGCATGGACTAATTTGATAACTGGATAATAATAAAAACAAATAATTATGAAAAATAAATTCTTTTACCTTTAAAGTTAACTAAAGAGTCATATTTCTTCAATTGGATATGGTCCAAAATGTATATCATTTTCTTTAAGGTTACAAATTACAGATTATCTACAATATGCACTAAACTCTTTACATGAAATATTATATTCATAAAAGGATTTCATCAATTTTAACTTAATACACAATTCAATGGTTCGTATAAATATTTAGGCGAGCAATGTAATTGACTACCGTAGCTTGAATATCCTCCACATAAAAATTTAACGTTTAGATGAATTTAGTAAATGAGTTTTCTAGCTTCGAAATTGAGTTAACCTATGTTAATGTACAAAATTTAAATATTTAGAATTTGGAACAATGTATATTTTAAAAAAATTTACTTTAACATTTCGTTGAATCATAACAATTAAAACCAAGTGCCATATTATGATTAACACGAGAAGGAAAGTTATAGATAGTACATAACCTTCGTTATGGTTAGCACTTTCAAAACGAAGCTTTATTTTTCAGTTTAGCAAATTAATAACAACATTATGTGTAATTGTTTAATTGGAAATTTATAGGTTATTACTAGGATTCGAAGAAATTTATGGTTTGAGTAATTATTGTGAACTATATTTGATAGTTCCCCAACTTTTAGCTTGAGGTTTATTCCATATTGTTAACTATATTCTTTCATAGTTGGTTAGACTTAGTTATTTCTAGGTTTATTTGATCTATTTTTTGTTTTTTTCCTTATCTCCTTCCTTAGGTAACTCGATGCATCCATTCGTCTTATCACATGAATTTTGTACAACTTTCAGGTTAGATTCCTGAATGTTATAAAAATTTAGCTTCATTTTTCCTTCAACTGCTTTCTCTTGACATTTGGGGTGATATATTCACTTTAATATATGCAAATAGCAATAGCATGTTGATTTGTAAAAAGACCACCTTCGGTATAGATGTTATTATTTTAATATTAACTAAATTTAATCTTTAAAATCATTAGAGAACCACGTTTGCTAACTTTTTATATTCAATTTGGATTGATGTATAATATAACTGAAAATGCTTTACTGTATTTGTTGTTGAAGCTACCAGTTTCAGGAGTAAAAGTGATTCTTCTAACAGAAAATATTACTCATTTAAAGTTACAGTTTATGAATATATTTAGCAGTAAAAGTGAATTTTCTTCCCTACATTGATGGGTAATATTACATTGTAGCAACAACCAAAAGTTGGCACATAACGTTTACAGTGTGTTACGATGTAATCGTGTTTCATGTTGCGCGTGTGTCAAGCTATTACTGCTTATTTAGAATTTTACGAGGATATGAACAAGTAGCACAAGTGTAATGTTCTTATGTAGCCTCATTGATTATTTTGTGATGCAATAAACCAAAATGAAGTCTAACTTTCTCTGTATAATTCTAACCAATAACTAATATGCGTTTGCCAATAATATCAGATTTATTAATATAAATTCACTTTCTCTAAAAAAAATTTATTGTATGCAGGCGAGTCTAACTTTCTAAAAAATGATGTTCAAGTGACAATTGGCGGATATAACTTAGAAGTGTTGATGTGGCCCATTAATTTGGCACAATGGTTGGTCAATATTTTATCTTTGTTTGTTGATGTAGCAACATCAAGACATGAAAAGAGATCAAGTCACCGAAGTAAAGAATAACGTATAAAATACTGATACTAATGTGTTTTATATTTTATATTGTGAGTAAATAACCACTATTTTACCATCAGTTCTATAGGGATTTTATGTCTCTTAGGGAAACTTCACTGTTCATGGATCTTTTAGTAAAGCCTTATGTAAAAAGAGTTTATGTGAACATTTTGTGTCATAACACAATAAATTTTTTAGGAAAGATTATCTTTGAACAAAAATAATTTTGATTTGAGTAAAATATTATTCTTCCATGGAAAAAAATGAAGGGGGAATTAATTTAAAGGACAAAAATTTGTATATTTTTAACCTCAAGGACACGACCTCAATATTTTAACCACAAGGACAAACATTCTCATAAAAATTATTCATAAGGATAAACATTCTTTCAAAATTATTCATAAGGACAAACATTCTTCCAAAACTGCTACCGAACTAAAAACTGCTACCGATAACTACAAACTGATACCTAAAAACTATAAAACTGATACCTAAAGAAAGTTGTCCTTCAGGCTAAAATACTGAAGGTCTGTCCTTGAGGCTAAAATGCTGAGAAATTTTGTCCTTGACAATAATTTCCTGAAAAATGAAAATACAATGATAATTGCACAAAAGAAATAGAGCTACAACCTGTGTGCAAAGCATGGGTTCGCACTAGTTTAATTCAATAAATAAGTGAATTGTGCTCTTCCAGCTAAAGTTTTCCACTAAATTAAATTTCATGTTGATGAATTATAACGACCCGATTTTTCTATGCCTGAAAAATCGAACCATTAGGGTTAAAGAAGAAAGAGGTAGAAGAAGAAAATAGAAAACAACATCAGAATCAATCGCAGCGGAACAACATACAATATATAACAGATTTTTATACAAAAGAAACTGTAACTATATAATACTTACAATTATCAGAGTACAACACAATTCATAGCACACAACTGGACAGTTATAATAACTTGTCCTCACAAAAGCTAACTATACAACTTACACTGCACAACGGAATATACATCAAGTACGTGTGATACGTCTCGCCATCCAGCTCGTCTCCTGAGCTCCACAGCATCTTATCCTGTAATCTATAATACTCGGTCTGACCCGAGCATTATAATAAATAATACCCGAGTCAGTCTGGAAAACCAGCGTGAGAAAACACACTCAATTGGATTATTAAAGTTTCAAAATCCTTTGAAATCAAAAGCATCTCGTAAGACCACGCCACAAATAAACATGTCGGGTTTTTACCTTACGATAGCCAAAACATTTTTATCAAATTCGTCTGATATTATAATAGTGTCTATAGAAAGTAAGATAGAATCTAGCTGAAATGCTTGCATCTCACGTTTCAGCAATAGTTGGGCACAATCAAAACCGTAAAGGCGCGTAGGGAGAATGGATTTCCAACTAATGACTAGGCACTGGGATACCACCTATCACAGTACCTGGTCTAGATCAGCGTACCGAGGATCCACCCTAAATCCCGTGCAACACAAGACTGGACTACCCCTTACTGGATAGTCCGAGTAAGATCACCCCACGGTTGGGATCAGCAACCGCCACACAGCCGAAATAAAAAAGAACATCTAGACAGGGATGACCTCACCCTAATGGGTGCGACCCCACTTAGCCTTGCTGCATAACCCCTGATTTTCAGTCATTCTAAATTAATGAGGCTCGAGGCTAAGCGTTACCTTTTTAGAACATTTCACTTAGAATGCCCACCGTCCTCCTGACGATGTTCCGAAAGCATTCATCCATACAAGTCCATTCCAGGTTTGAACGGAACCGAAGGCACTACACCTACTACATCCATTTTGGAATCACCCTCAGGATTAGTAGCGATTAGCCCTTGCACTTCACTGCTCCATCTTCGATTCAAACTCATTTTTCCCACGAAAACGTACAAACCGGATCGAAGTGGTTTTCAGGAGATAAATCCTGATCCCGGTCTCTTCGAAACGATCAGCGCATTGGCCAATATTGATAGTCGGTGATTTAACTATCAATTAACATTCACAAACATCCATCAAACAATAAATAATTTTCCAAATTATTTATTTACCTCACAAATATATTCGCAAGATATATTTCCATTTTCAACCCTTTTGAAAACAGTTTCAAACCATCTTTCTCTCACGGAATAAATTTTCCAATATTTTCTATTTCCACTGAAATCATCAAGTACAAATAATTTAGATTATTAAAATAATTTAAAAACACTTTATTATAAAATATACTTTAAAACATTTAAATAAAAAACTACTTTAATACTTTATTTAAAAATATATACTTTAAGAATATTTAAAATAAAGCTACTTTATAAAATATAAAACTAAATTTTATCTTTTTAAAATATAATACCAATTGACCTTTAAATAATTACTACTAAAATAAATTTGAAAAATACTTACTTTAAAATTTAAACATTTAAAAATAATAAATTTTCTAAAACATTTCTTTATAACAAATTTTAAAAGCCTTTAACTTAACATAAAAGGTCTCCTTTAAAATATACTCGGCTTTCCAGGGAAATAAACTTTCCATTTCCATACCTTTAAAAATAAATCACTATTTATTTTTAAAACAAATTTCCATTCCTTTATAAATTCTCACCGTGAAATTTATACTTCTAAATATCCACTGATATCCATGTCACTTTATAAACCCAGTTTATAAATTCCATAGTCTCATTCCCCTTTTAAAATTCCAATTTCAAACACTTAAATCAATTTTCAAATTGATTTCCAAAATTTACTCCATTTTAAAATAAATTCCTTCACTTACTCAATTTTATTTCAAAATCCATTAATTCCATAAATTCCGGATTTAACTTCTTTATTGTGATTTTAAACTGGAAATACCAATTTCATAAAAATTCCTTTTATTGCATCCCAAACCATTTAAATTCTGAATTTAAAAATAAATATTTTATTCCTTTAATTAATATCACTTAGGTTTTAAATTTCATTTATTCCCATTTATTCCAAAAGTCTCCTTTCCCATACTTAGAATTTATTTAACAGAATTTAAAAATCGCTTTTATCCTTTTTCAATTCATTCTTTAATTTATTTAAATTCACTATAATTATTTACTTAAAAATTTACTCTTTTATTTCTTTCCAAAAATCCAATCTATATATTTTGGTAACACAATATTCCCAAATATATTCAATCAAACCATAACATCCATCATCTCCAATTATCAATATAATTCATCACAGAATATCAAATAATCATATCATAGAATATTAGAACAAGCTAAATAATCTTGAGGAATCAAGTTGGTCCCTCTAACCCGTTTCCCTACATCCACAGATGTTAGCACAATACCAATTCCACTTCGAGGTGAAATATCACGGTACATGGGTTTATATAATATCATCCGCTATTATGCGACACATAGGGTCTCATCCGCTATATAATGCGGGAAATCAATCACTCCAATATATATATACTATTATATATAATATCACATCCAGTCAATTCAATCATTCAACCAATAATTTAAATTTAACTATTTAAATTTAAAAGGCATTCCAAATGAGTGAGATTAACTTACCTTTGATTTTTCGTTTGCTATCTACTTCAATCCCGACTTGGTTTTCACGATTATAGACCTTTATAAACATTTACAGTTCATTAATCATTTGAAACAGTCAAACAGTAAATTTTCATTCTAATAATTTAATTTAACTAGTTTTTCCCCTAATAAATTTCTTAGTAGCTAAAATAATTAAATAAGTTAATTTAACAAATTAGTCTCCATTATTTTAAAATTAAACTAGTAAATGAAAACAGGTATATATGTATTTTTAAACTACATATACTAAAGAACAAGCTATATACATTTTAAAAATCCCTATATTTTCTCAAAATCTTCTATATATATATATATATATATATATGTATTAAATTAAAACAGAATGGTTCTTATATATCTTACTGTAACATATAAATATTTTTTCAACTCTGTATATATCAAGATGGTAATTTTCTTCCTTTGTAAAAATATATATGTTAATAAACTTTAAATTGAAAGAAAGGAACTGCATATACTTCACTAACTCGATCGATTCGAGCACTCACGCGGCCACACCTCTGCCAGAGCCCAAACCCCGCTTCACCTCTTCTTCTTCCCGAATTTCCTACATGAGCACACCCCCTGCTGTGCTTCCCAAATGACACTCGATGCCAACAGTACGACCTTTCAGACAAAATCCCATCAAACGACACAGCAAAGAGAACGAGACTGGCCACCACCCCTACACGAACCGTCATGACCCACCATGGCTACGCTTCACTGCCTTGATCGATCCTGCGAGCCAAAAATCCCCAACGTTGCTGCCATCGCGAAACTCCAAACTGCCCAGCATCACCACGTCGCGCCGCTTCCCTGCCTCCCATCTTCGCATGCGAGATCGAAATCGCCAGCGCTCGGCATCCATTGAACTCGCGACCGACCCAATCGCGAGTGACGATGCAATTGCCTCCAACCGGTCTCCAATCGAAAAAGGAACAAGTAAGCTCCTAGATTTCTTTTGAGGCCGAACATTCGATCTCGATTGTTTTGAGGAGGACAAGATTTCATTGATTCGTTACTTTTGTCTGTTAAGTTTTTCTTTTGAATGGCCATCTTGATTTCAAACGGTAAGGGGAAAGGCTCGTATAACTGGAAAAGAAATGAAATCGGGCAGCCATTATTATATTTTTCTGTTGAAAATGAATTGAAGTACCAGGGAAAGATAACGTGATTTTTAAAGAAGGAAAAGATTCCTTGCGTGCCTGCCATTGCTTGCTACAGAGAAGGCAAAAAGGTATGATGGTGAAAGGAAGCAGGCTGGTGGAAGGGAATTTCGGGTGTTGACCAGGGTATTTAAATATATATATTAATTAAATTCAAATCCAAATTGACTCGATAACCGTAACTCAAAATCTTGACCTCCTATCGAGGCATGCCGCCAGGCATTCGTAATGTTATACCCCTATTCCGAATGCAATGGAAAATGTTTCGAGTCCTAATTCGATCGTATGGAGAAGATAGCTTTTTGAATCCAGTTATTATATTGAATTCGATATAAATTTCAGCGCGTTTATATGTTGTACGCTCACTCAACAACTCCAATCACTACGAAACTTGAAATCCGATAATAATACAATATTACTGTTCTAATGGAACTGGTTTCGTCGAATTCCGACACTGTGCCTCGGAAGGCTATTTTTGAATATCGATTTAAACGATATATTTTCAAAACTGAACAAAACACTTTTAAATTCAGTTTTAAAAGTTCTACCACCTTCAGTATTATCAATGAAAATTTTCCAAGCCTTCAAATTATTTTTAACAGGCTTAAAATTTCAGATTCAACCATTTACCCAATTTTCAATTATTTAATTAAACAATTAAATCACTCAATAAATATGGCATTTGAAATTCATGTTAGAATTTAACTTTTAAATATTTAAAATCAATTAAATATCCCAATTTCAAATGTCCAAAATCCCGGGTCGTCACATTCCTTCCCCCTTAAAAGAATTTCGTCCCCGAAATTACTAGTTAGGAAGAATGATTCAATCCCCGTTAACTATTTTCTCAAATCCAAATAGTTTCAGACAACTTTCCAAAATAATCTTTTATTAAGACACACTAACCCTCTTTCTAACTTTCCAACTTATCTATGAGTCCCAAACAATATTACTTAACAATTCAAATTTAAATTTAAAACCAAATTTTGAATTATCAAAATTTTCTCAAAATTTTCTAACTCCTTAAATTTTCGAAATTTTTTGCCAGCGTCTCCTTTGCGCGGCTAGATCGGTACAACTATAAAACGCCTCTACGGGCCCCTAAATTTCAAAAGAAAATGAAAGCCAAGTGGCTAGACCAGAAAATCATCAAATTTCATACAGAAATTTAAACACATACCTTTGCCGAGCAAATTTCAATTTATCTTCTAAAATCAAAAATCCCAATTTCCATTTTGCTTTTTAAACACCTGTGTCCTACCTAGCAATAATATCCAATTACAGAATCCAAATCATTTTATTTACTTCCTTTCAAAATTTTCAATATCTACTTTACTTAAGCCCGTACGATGCACATATATCATCCATACGCAATACCAAATCTGATCGCTCACTCGATCACACAATTTCACTTCCGAACTAGTATCGTCCACCCGACTCTCTAGTGTGGACTCAGATCTGGTTTCTTGATCAGAAACCGTCATCCTCCTTGCATAGTCACAAACTATGATAGAGAATTTCCAAAATCAATCAAAATCCATATCTGGGGTTCGCCGTCGAAAATCGAGTGAAAAATCCTAACTCGGATCGGTATAATTACCTCGAAATTCTGTGCTCGAATCCAGATCAAATCACTATGCGAATAAAATAATATACGTACATCCTACGTATTTATCCCAACCGATCATTACTTATATCAATTCTCTCTTATTCACATTATTTTGATTTCTATTCACTTATCCACAATTATCCCATTTCACAATTTTACTTGATCTCCATTCCAAAATTACTTAGTATATTTCCAATACCAAATTTACTTAAGGATTTCACCATTCATTTCTTAAGTTCAATATAAATATTTTATATACTTCTTATATTCATTTTTACTTCACTACTGAAGTTATATACACTTCTATTCACTTTGCCTTTACAATTCCATTTGAATTCAATTTACCTTCATTTTAGATATTGAATTCTATTTACCTTTATCTCAACCCATATTCAAATAATCATTTCTTTAATTAGTCTCACTACTAATTTATTTAAATCCCAATGGATTTATTTCCAAACTTAAATTTTACAACTTCACTTTATCACTTGGTTTTTTTTTCTTTCTATATTTAATTAATTTGGATTCCAATTCCAAATAGATTCAATGTACTTCAATTTGCTAATTAATTTCAAACCTCGATACTTTTTCTCAATTTCATCCAGATTTTCATTTTTAATTTTACTTGAATTCAATTCATCTTTCAACTTCACTTTTCTTTACTTCACCCAATCTACAATAAATATCATCCGATTATAAAATTTTCAACTCATGTGCTTACTCACATGAATCAATTAGTACTTACTAATCTTAATTTCAATACTTTGTTTTAATTAGTCCAACCTGACTAATTTTCCCATTCCACATAATTCAACACAATTAAATTTTAATTCCAATATTCAGCTTTCATTTTACTTACTTACAAATGTAAATTCATTTGTCTATTCATAATTTTTTTTCCAACTTATAACTTTTTACTTAATTAACGATTTTACTTAATTTCCTTAGACTTCTCTTTAAATTCACTTTTATTTAACTATATTTAATCACACCCAATTCAATTTAAATTTTAAACTTTTATAAGTTTCCAAATTTAACTACATTTGCTAACTTCTCTTAATCTATGGCTTGCCTTCCAACTCATTTTGTTTTCACACTTACTTTTATTTACCTTTTTACGGGTTAATTCCATTCCAAGAAATTTCCAAACTTATAAGTTTCCAAACCTGTATATAATCCATAAACACTTTTAGTTAAACCTCCAGAGTTTAAACTCATTACTTAAACATTTTCAATATACCTTCAGAATTTTAAACAATTCCTTAATCATTCCAAAACATTTAAACCAACTCCAGAGTTTCCAACAATCTCTTAAATATTTCAAAAATCAAAGGGGTTTTACCGAACCAAAACTTCAACATTTCAAAATCACCTTTGAAATCAATTATATCCAAAATCCTTTGCATTCCTAAAATCAAACCCAACTTTTGCAAACAATTCCAATTTAAAACAATTTGGTAGCAATTCCTCACCTAGAAACTCGAAAATGAACATCGATGATGCTGCAGTCATCACCGAAGTTATTTTCCAGCGACGAAAGAGAGTTAAATGCTTTTATCTCTTTAAAACCCCTCCAAATACTTTTAAATTCCAAATCTCTCCAGATTTCAAATCCAATTCAAAAAAATATTTCCGAAATAATATCACCATTATTTCTCCAAAACTTTTGAAAACTATTTTCAAACTCAAAGGAATTTAAACTTCCCAAAATTCCAAATTTCAAATCCATCCAATTTATATTCAAACATTACTCTGGAATTTTTATTTTCAATTTCAATTATAATTTACATTTACAAATTCCATTTTATTACCTGAATTTATTTCCTTAACTTTGGTTATTTTAATTTCTTGTTAAATTTCCACATAACAATGATAAAAATTTAATATTATCATTCCTAACATCCAAGCAACCAATAATTTACAAAAACTTTTCCTTTTACATCCGAAAATAATTTGGGGTAAAATTATTTCATTTACCCTATTTGAAAACCATACTATGTTGGTTTATCTCATTCAAGAGTTTAGAAACCCCTATCGATGACATGGCGTCCCACATATCGACCAGAATCCATAAACACTCAACCGATAAATCAACACAGTATAAAAACAAATTTTATATTCACTAACAAATATGCGCTCATATCTATTAGTACACTCAAACTCATTCTAGAGTACTACAGATTCTATTTTCAAATGAGTAATCCCCACCAGAGCCAAGGTTCTCGCTTAACCTTCAGCTCTGATACCAAGTGTAACGACCCGATTTTTCTATGCCCGAAAAATCGAACCATTAGGGTTAAAGAAGAAAGAGGTAGAAGAAGAAAATAGAAAACAACATCAGAATCTCATAATCGCAGCGGAACAACATTGTTTGTACCAAAATTGGGCACAACACTCTTCAGAAGTCTTTGAAGAGATAAAGTGAAGAAATTAAATGAAAAAAGAGGAATTATCTAACAAAAACTCCAAATTTCAGAAGTGAGAATAATTAAAGTGCAGGGAGACACAAGAGTTTAGAGTGGTTCGGCGTATAGCCTACGTCCACTATGAAATAGTTTGTTTTATTGATCTTCCTTTGATGTTTACAAGTGAATGCAATGAATTACAAGAGGTAACTATGATTTGCAGCATTGAATCTTATTGGTAGTAGCAGCAACAGAGTTCAGATCTGGATCTGGCGGAGTCCGGGCGTTGGAAATCTCAAAGAGGAAGAAGAACCCCTTTTCTGTTGGCTTTGGGGGTCTATTTATAGGTGTAGGAGGCTGATATTTCGCTCAGATCTCGGGACACCCTCTCTGGCACATGACCAGGCCCGCACGCCCAAGCCCGTGAAGTTTCGGTCCGATCCGTGATCGACACGAGCTGATTTCGACTCGCTCAAGATTTGATCCAATGGAGTCGAAATTTGGCGTGGACATTCTTTAGCATGCACGTAGTCTTCTGTGAAAATTTTATAGCATTTGGACTTGTAGATTGGGAGATATGATCGATACGAAATGGAGTTTTCGGCAGGCTATTTCCTTCGACTCGCTTCTTGTTTCGACTCGCTTCTGTTCGACTCGATGACGTGGCGCTTCCTGGATCGCTCCTCCTTTGACCCTGCTTCGAGCGAGTTGAAGTGCACACTGATTTGAGCGAGTCGAAGTGTACAATGGTTGATCGAGTCGAAGTACATGGTTCGATCGCTTCGAGTAGTGACTTTGCCAATCGGGGCTGAATTCGACGGAGTCGAATAGCTGTCTAAGAGGAGCGAGTCGAAACGTGCACTTTCGATGGTTCCAAACTAGAGCGAGTTGAAGAGGGCAGCTGAGCGAAGCGAGTCGAAATAGGTACTTCAAGTGGCAGTGAAGCGAGTCGAACAGGAACGAGTCGAAGTTGGTATCTGAGGGAACCAAAGCGAGTCGAAGGGAGCGAGTCGAAGGAGCGAGTCGAACGGTAGCAGATCTTCGTCCAATTTTGTATCCTTCATAACTTGAGCATACGAACTCGAATCGACTTGATATTTTGAACGTTGGCTCCCATGGCTTAGCTCGTTATGTCCTACCAATTTTGGCTCGATCCGGACTCGGACAAAATTCATCGATATCCGTAGCGAGCCCGTTGATCTCCGAGACGGGCCGTCACTGGTTACTAGTCAATTCCTTGGTGCTACGGCCTTGCCAAAAGGCAGGATAACATTTTCCCCCCAAAGTACGTCTTGTGAAAACATGATGTGCTTTAAAGTGCTGCAGTCTTTACCCTGAATAGTTATTGTCTTTTCGATGAGAGTTGTAACCTTTGACCGTTCTTCTTGATAATGTAAACTGTTGACTGTCGACTGCTGTGCCCTGTATTGTTGCAACTGATTGTTGTATGCTAGCGATTACCCGTTTGTTGTTGTAGTCATTACTGAATGAATTTCTGATTCCTAAAAATCTGGAATATTGGATATTAATCCGTCCTTCATGCATATATGTTAATCTGACTCCCGCTGACGTTTGTACGTTCTCGAGTCGTTGTCATTTTATTGTTTTTGAATTCCGTATCGATCCTCTCCTGAACCGATGTGAAACTCGTTGCAACAACGCTTGACGGCTGCTTTTGAATGTTCCTTCGTAACAATCCTCTCCTGAATCGATGTGAAGGGTTGAAAACATTGAAGATGATTTTCATTAGATTTATAGACGTAAAGTAAGTATGTCGAGTTGATGGAGTTGATCTCTGGAAGTCATGATTTCATGGATTCGAACTGATTGTTCAACTCGGTTTTGATGACAGACTCGAACTGAGAGAGTCGAAGGAGCGAGTCGATGTGGACTTCCTAATGGGTTCGAACAGGATGTTCGACTCGGTCTTGGGATCGAATTGCAGAGGAGTCGGAGTCGAAACACATAGGAGGCAGAGGAGCAAGTCGAGACGTTCACTGATTGAGCGAGTCGAAGTGATGTCCTTTATGGCTGCATGAGGGAGTCGAACTAGTCACGGGGATGGAGCTGAAGGAGCAATATGAAAAGGAGCTCCGCATCAGTGCACTGAAGAGGGAGTCGAAGCACGTGCTCGACCCTACTGGAATTCGAATCAGTTATTCCCCTTGCTTTCGACTCCATATAAATATCTGGCACTTAGCCGCTTTTTCACTTTTTACCTTTCATCCTTATCTGCCTTGCCTTCGTATCGTTCCAGAGCATTCTACGAGAAAAAACTTTGCCTTCGAATTGATTCCTATCTTCAACCACTTGAACTAACTGTCAGATCTAGGTAATCAATAAATGAATCCACGCGTAAACGATGAGGCTCGGGTTCTCTTATCAAATCAATCAAAGTTGTGGTCGATCGAAGGCTTTCTGGCCTCCGCTTCATGTTGATGGAGTATGGGTTTCGAGATGATGAGGCAAAGGTCTTCGTATCGATCGATGGTGGAGCTTCGCTTCGAGTCGAACGCTCTGATTCTGTTGATTGATACGAAGGGGCTGTGTCTCATCAATTCGAAACGGTGGCTTTCGATCGAGTCGAAGCAGCTGTCTTAGATCGAATCGAAGTGGCTGCTTTGGATCGAGTCGAGACGCGCGACTTCGGAGCGATTCAAAGTGGTTGCTTCAGATCGAGTCGAAATAAGTGACTTCAGAGCGAGTCGATGTGGTTGCTTCGGACCGAGTCGAAATGCATGACTTTTGGATGGAGTCGAAGTAGATGGCTCTGGAACGAGTTGAATTTGCACTCCATCCTTTTGACCGAGTCTAACTTAAACGCACACGACTATAATTCATTGATGCGAACCTGGCTTTCGTGAGCAACACAAATTTGATCATCAAAAAACTTTAAACTTCTCACACATTCGAACAACTGCCTCCGACAAGCTTCAAATTGGCATACTTGGACTCAACCGTTTCACTGCATATTTGACTTTCTATCGAAGCTCGTCGATGAAACTGCAACTTATAAAAATGACACCAAACTTTGATTTGGAGTGATAGTTAATAATTGGATGGCACGGTTGCGACGGTCAGCAATGACGGTCCTTTTGACTGAATTCGGAAGTCTCGTCGTTTATATGCTTTCCTTAATCCAGTTGATCACCTCAAATAATATACAGTACCACACTGCACAACACACTCACACACTTTTCACTGGGGGATGCACGGGTGTTATTAGTCAGTTTAACAATGATTTTTTATAAGCTAGCTGGTTATGGATCCTTCAAGTTCTCAGCAGCCGGAATTTCCAAGTTCTGTTCCTTCAACTATTGAGATACTGGCTATAGAAGCCGAAGTTATTGAGATAGCTCCGAACGAGCGTCAAGGGGCTCGGTTTATTTGTACTCCACCGGATTCGGTGCCGTCGGGTATCTCCGAGGACATGTTAGGCCGGATTTGCTTAAGGCACGGTTTGTCGCCTGACGACGTGCTACTTCCTGGGCCGAAGGACATGCCACATTATCTTCCGGAAGGATTTACTGCTTTCAACCGTCACGCTTGCACGGCGGGGACACTTCCTCCCTTCAATGACTATATCAGGGAGATCTTATCGTTTCTTGGCATAGCCCCATCTCAGCTACATCCGAATGGATATGCCTTGCTGAATAGCACCTTCGTCTTATTTATGGAGATCCTATTTCGACCGCCGAAGCCGATCGAAATCATATATTTATTCAATGTCAAAAGCCTTGGAGATAGCCCTTCCTTCACCTTCTTGGAGGCAGTCAGAAACTACCATATTTTGCTGGGCTCCTGGAGGAGGCTAAGTTATTACAAATCCGAATGGTTCTATGTTCAATGCCCCCCTGGATTTGCTAGGCGGTGGTTAGATAGACGTAAGCATCGCCATCCCCTCTTGAATTACCGAGATGTTAGTAACCGACTTCAAAAACTGACATACTTTTCCTTTCTTATAGCTGCAATCTCTCGCCCCGATGGTGCATACTTCAGGGAGCTTGTTCGGATTCTGCAAGCGTTTTCGGGTGAAGAGAGGCACATAGATTTAGTCCTGACCGACAGGAATTTGAGGGCTGTCGAGCTGATAGAACGAAGACAGAGCATACACCTGGATGTGATACATAGGGTGGCCCCGAAGAAATGCGTGAAGCACAAAGCGCCCGCAGTTGTGATCACCAAGAAGTTGATCCAGAAAGAACGCCCACCAATACTGAGCTCCTGGTCGTGCCTCCTTCCGATGTTCAGGATTCCGGAGGAAAAAGAAAAGGCAAGGCCGCTGCTTAAAATGCCCTAAATCTAAGAGATTTAAATCCGTGGTCGTGTCTTTACCTTCCCAGGGGATTATAATTTCAGAGGCTCCTCCCTTGCAGGTGGAGAGTCCTTTTGCAAGGCTTGATGATATCCCGATCCCGGATTTTGTGTCGTCTCCACACGACGTCGGGATGGAAGGGCTTGATGGTGCTTTTGAACCGAGCAGGTCGCTTGCTACGAATGCGGCCGACATTTCCGGTTGGTCGGGGGATTGCACATGCATACACTTCACTACACTACATGATTCACAACTGTACTTCGCCTGCCTTAGGAAGTTACTAACTCCTTCTTCGTTTATCATTTTCAGGTACTATGTTTGGGAGAGGATCTATGCTCGGTAACCTTCGTTCAGCCCGAAAGGCTTCTGGTTACTATGATTCCCGCAGGAGGGACTCAGACAGAGATCGCGACCGCGAGTACTCCCACCAGGATAGATACGGGCGTGATAGGGATAAGGAGTATAGACATCGGTCTAGGTCGCGCTCTCCTCCTCCTAGACTTCCATCTCCTCCTCCTGTTCAAATTTCAAATCCACCAGACCCTCCTCGTCACAGGCCGTCTTCTCACACTTCCAGATTTGAGACTCATCTTCAGAGAGTCGAGACTACAGCCTCGTTAATTACAGAGCAGATTCCCGCTGATCCCACTGGAGAAGGGGCCCTTAAGTTGGCACAAATGAAGAAGGATTTTCCAAATATCTGTTTTGATGGCTATGTCTTCCCACCACGCCTAAAGAGAATTCCATCTGGGGTGGAGAACACGATGCATGACTTCGTTCATGATATATACACCCAGTACAGAGAGTGGGCAAAGGCTGCCGAAAAAGCTTCTAAAGTGGCCTTCGAGCGGGCTAAAGAGATCGAGAAGATGGAGACCGAGCTCGCAAAAAGGGATTGTATTATTTAGGTACTTTCTGCTGAGTCCGAGTCTTCTCGGAAATCCGAGATCGAGGCCATTAAGAAGGCTGATGAAGCGAAGGCAGAGATGGAGAGGTTGGGGCAGACACACGTCGCCCTGGTGGAGGAGATAGGCCACCGGAACACCAAAGTTATCGCCGAGCGGGATGCGGCGGTCAAGGAGCTTGATGAACTCAAAGCCAAATTCGCCAGTTTGGTCAAAGAAAAAGACGACGCGAACAACGCAGCCCAGGAGGCGTGCGATCAGGCTGTTCTGCTCAGGGGAGAACGGGATGCGGCGGTGGCTAAAGTCCAAAAGGTGGAGACTGAGGTCGAGGAGATGGTGAAGTTGGCCGAGTCCAGGCTAGAGGCCGACATTGAAGACCTCCTCGTTGTCTATAGCGCTAACGTACTGAGGCACAGGGGTCTGGCCTGGCTCGATGATTATTCGACGCATCTCCACAGTGCTTGGGGCCGACTGGTTGAGGAGGAGAAGGAGGCGCACCAGGGGGAGTCTGTGGATGATTTCGAGCTTGAGAATCATCTGTTAACTGATGACGAAAAGAAGATTCTCCATGATTCTGTGATCTCCTATGAGAAGGAGAGGCTCGGCACCTAGCACCTGGAAGTAGGAGAAGGCTCAGGGGTTGAACATCATGATGCAAGTCTTGATCTTCCGGTGTCAACCCAGCCTGAATCCTTGCCTATGGTTTGTCCTCAAGCTGTTCCTGCCTATAACCCGGATCAGCCGCAGATGCCTTCGACTACAGCACAAGCGACTGAAGCCGCCCCGTCGCTTACAAGCCAAACTGAGGAAGGTACTCCGAACATTCCACATGTCTTTCATGAGTCGAAGTCTTCGATCGAGTTTAAGTTCTAACAATTCTTTTATTCTTTGTCCAGTGATCGACGTTGCACCACACATGCCTCCTGCCATTCGAGAATTACATAAGACGCAGGAGGCTATTGTGACCGAAGCGATCACCGTGAGCACAGCTGCCCCGATCGATGATATGTCGGGGAGTACAATGGTGTTTGACGAACAACTGATGAATGAACTCTTCCGCTGTCACGGCGATCCCCTTGCTGACTTGCCACCTGTTATGAGCAGAACTGATCCTGCTACAAGCTCTTCAATGCCAACTGCCGATGCCCCCAACGGGGCTCGAACAATAGCCGAAGAGGAGATGTTTGCTCAAATTGATGCTGAAATGGCGGCAGCGGCTCATGGTGGAAGCTTCGGAGGTGGGATGGCAGCATCGGGGCCTACTCCGCTCGTAATGATATCTCCCGGTGGTGCTGTTTTTCTCACCAGCATGCCTGTTCCACCTTTTATATTCGATCCTGTTCCTCCGACTCCGCCTGTAGGGAGAATTACCATTCACACGAGTTCGGAGGAGGACATCGACATAATGCCCTCGTCTGAAGATCAACTGCCGAAAAGCAAAGGCTCGAAGAGGAAGATTGGCGATGGCTCCAGCGGGTCCACACCGAGAAGGAAGCCAAGGAAGAAGAGAGATTAGGCATGCTCTTCCAGTGTATTTTGGTTTGCATTTTGTTAGCCGTGTATAGATGCGGGTTCGACCCCTGCTAATAGGAATTTTTTGGAAACTTGTACATGAACTTCTTCTATAATCAATAGAAATGAAACTTTTCTTTTTTGACTTCTATTGTGTATTTGTCCAAGTGTTTCAATATCTGAAGTGTACTTGTGAAGTTTTTAGCTTTCGAATCAAGTTCGTTTTTGTTCGCTAAGTTCGGAAACTGTGGACATGGTTTGCGACCGGGAAGCGAGTTGAATTTTGATGTCACAGTTGCTTTAGTCGATGGTCGATGCTTAAGTCTTGCCCCCTAGTCTTTGTGGTATGTTGTAAAACATAAATCAGCGATTGCCCCTTTTCTTATAGCATGCTGAGTCTAGTGCCGCTGGATGGGCGTTTGAGACAAACGGGGATTGAGTGGTTTATTCACGCTTGTCCGATCGTCGATGATCATGTCCGCACTCTGGGGATCCTCATTTGTTTATTGGCGGTTGGTCACGCTGGCTTGAGTTTCAATCATATGTCCGCTACCTGGGGACCTGGAATTGGCACTTGTACTCCGACTCACGCTCCGGGAGTTTGGAGTTGATGATCATACTTCGGTTTGTGCTCTGGGAACTTGAAGTTGATGTTTTATGCTCCGGTTCGCGCTCTGGGAACTCGGAGTTGAATGTTTATACTCCGCTTCGCACTCTGGGAATACGGAGTTGATGTTTATACTCCGGTTCGCGCTCTGGGAACTCGGAGTTGGATGTTTATACTCCGCTTCACACTCTGGGAATACAGAGTTGATGTTTATACTCCGGTTCGCGCTCTGGGAACTCGGAGTTGAATGTTTATACTCCGCTTCGCACTTTGGAAGTTCGGAGTTGATGTTTATACTCCGCTTCACGCTCTGGGAATACAGAGTTGAATGTTTATACTCCGCTTCGCACTCTGGGAGTTCGGAGTTGATGTTTATACTCCGCTTCGCACTCTGGGAATACGGAGTTGAATGTTTATACTCCGCTTCGCACTCTGGGAATACGGAGTTAGATGTTTATACTCCGACTCGCGCTCTGGGAGTTCGGAGTTGAATGTTTATACTCCGCTTCGCACCCTGGGAATACAGAGTTGAATGTTTATACTCCGCTTCGCACTTTGGGAATACGGAGTTGGATGTTTATACTCCGACTCACGCTCTGGGAGTTCGGAGTTTAATTTTTTTTCCTCCGACTCATGCTCTGGGAGTTCGGAGTTGAATGTTTATACTCCGCTTCGCGCTCTGGGAATACGGAGTTGATGAAGGATTGTCGTGTATCAATCCCTTTTTTGACTTTGATGTGATGGCTTGCCCCCGAGCTCGGGTTTCACTTAGGGAGTGATTGGTTGCATCGCAGCCACTCTCTATTTGAATAAATCCCACCGTATGATGAGACTTAGCTCTCCGTGCATAGTGATGGTCATATGAAGTATTTCAAGTAAATCATAGCTCTGGCTCGAAGAGGTTGCATTTTATTGCTGAAATAAGAAAGTATGACAAAGTCAGTTGCCTTATTACAAGTTCTAATTTTGAAATGCATAAACAAATTGCAGAAAAGGAAAGTAAACTAAATGGATAAAGATAGTCTGTCAGGTGTAATAGCGGCGAAGGCTCTCGCTATTCCAAGCTCTTGGCAGGGTAAGACTGTCGACGGTCGATAACTTGAACGTGCCATCTCCGAGCCTTCGTTCAATAACATACGGTCCTTCCCATGTCGGCTTCATATGTGAAGGAACCGGACAGATTCTTTTTAAGACGAGATCGCCTAGTTTGAAGGTTCGTGGACGGACCTTGGCGTTGTACAATTGGGCGACTCGACTTCGATGCATGGCTGCCCTCAAATCAGCTTCTTCACGCGAGAGATTCAGCAAGTAATATAGAATTTGTCTTTGGATCATAGTATGTCACACGATGAGAAGGTACTTCTAGTTCGACTGGGATAACGGCCTTTGAACCGTAAGAAAGAGAGAACGGAGTGTGGCCGGTCCTCGTCTTGTGGGTTGTTCGGTAAACCCACAGAGCCATAGGAAGTTCATCTACCCACTTGCCCCCGACCTTTTCCAGTCATTTCTTCAGGATAGACTTTATAACTTTATTAACTGCTTCGACCTGCCCGTTTGCTTGAGGATGTGCAACTGCGGAGAATTTCTTTTGGATGTGAAATCGTTTGCAGAAATCTTTGAATTCGGCACTGTCGAATTGGGTTCCGTTGTCCGTAATAATGGTGTGTGGGAGACCGAATCGACAGATGATGTTACGAACCACAAAGTTGATTACTTTTTTCGTTGTAATGGTAGCGAGAGCTTCGGCTTCAGCCCACTTTGTAAAGTAATCAACCGCGACGATGGCGTACTTCGCACCACCTTTCGCCAGAGGTAGAGCACCGATGATGTCGATGCCCCACATTGCGAACGGCCATGGGCTGACCATTTGCGTTATCTCAATAGGAGGAGCCCTAGGGATTCGGGCATATTTCTGGCATCTATCACATTTCTTTGCATAGTCCAACGCATCGCGATTCACGGTAGGCCAGTAATATCCGTAGCGATGTATTTTCTTGGCAAGTGCTTGCCCCTCGGTGTGGTCACCACATTCTCCCTCATGTACTTCGTGCAATACTCGTTTGATTTCATCGTGAGCGATACACCGGAGGAGAGGAACAGAGTACCCTCCTCTATACATGACCCCATCCTGAATGACGAATTGTGAGGCTTTTCGGAGAACTTGTCTCTTTTCACTCCTGCGTTCCGGCAGGATTCCATGTTTGATGTAATTTTTGAGCGGAGTCATCCATGAATCCTTTTCGGGAATGGTTTCGCATACCCGGTTTATTTCTGTCCGGTCGATACTTGGGGAAGATAGCGTTTCTACGGGAACGAGTCCCATTTGTTGAGCTTCGCCCGTGCTGGCTAGCTTCGCCAATGAATTGGCTTTTTGGTTGCGTTCTCGAGGTATGCAATAGATGGCATAGTAATCAAACTGATTTAGTACTTCCCGAACTCGAGCTAAGTAAGCAGCCAACCTTCGATCTCTTGCCTGATACTCTCCCCGTACTTGACACACAACTAACTGTGAATCACAGTAAATTTCCACAGCGATGATTTTCATATCTCTGGCAAGTTTCAAGCCAGCTAAGAGGGCTTCGTATTCAGCTTCATTATTGGTTGCATGAAAGTCAAACTTCAAAGCGTAGCATATGGATCGACCTTCGGGGGTTTCAAGTACAACACCGGCGCCTGAACATCGGTCATTCGATGCACCATCGGTATACATCTTCCAGACAGATTCGGGGGATTTGCTGGTTTCGGGCAAGTCCTCTGAATCGGTGAATTCAGCTATGAAATCAGCGAGGACTTGTCCTTGGATTGCTCGTCTTGGGGTGTAAGTAATATCGAACTGACTCAGTTCGATGTTCCACTTGAGTAACCTACCAAACGTCTCAGACCGCGAAAGGACATGTCGTAACGGCTGGTCGGTGTAAACAACAATGGGATGTGCCTGGAAGTATGGTCGGAGTTTTCTTGATGCAATGATAAGGCAGTAAGCCAACTTTTCCAGCTTCGGATAGTTTCTTTCAGCCCCGGTCAATCGTTTGCTGACGTAGTATACCGGCTTCTGTATTTTGTCTTCTTCTCGGATTAATGCAGCGCTGATAGCGTTCTCTGATATCGCCAAATATACGAACAGCTTCTCATGGTCGATGGGCTTTGACAGGATAGGTGGTGTGGATAGATGTTGGACTAGCACTTGGAAAGCGCCCTCGCACTCCGTGGTCCATTCAAAGTTGCGTTTTCCTTTTCGGATCAGATCGAAGAAGGGGATGCATTTGTCAGTGGACTTCAAAATGAACCTACTCAATGCTGCTACTTTCCCATTGAGACTTTGGACTTGCTTTATAGTCTTGGGAGTTTCAAGATTTCTGATTGCCCAAATCTTTTCAGGATTAGCTTCGATTCCTCGAGCGTTAACGATGAACCCAAGGAACTTCCCGGATGCAACTCCAAAGTGACATTTCAGTGGATTTAGCTTCATTTTGTATTCTCGAAGTATGTCGAACATAGTCTCCAGGCCCTTAACATGGTCAGTGGAGAGTCGAGACTTCACAAGCATGTCGTCTACATATACTTCCATGGTTTTTCCAATTTGATTGGCAAACATTCGTTGATAAGTAGCTCCGACGTTCTTGAGTCCGAATGGCATAACCTTGTAGCAGTAAAGTCCTAGGTTGGTCACGAAGCTGGTATGCTCCTGATCGGGTAAATGCATCGGTATCTGATTGTAGCCGGAGTACGCATCCATGAAGGATAAGAGTTCATGCCCAGCTGTCGAATCTACTAGTTGATCGATTCTGGGAAGTGGAAAACTGTCTTTGGGACATGCTTTATTCAGATCGGAATAATCGACGCACGTTCTCCACTTTCCATTCGGCTTTCGGACGAGCACGGGATTCGACACCCATTCAGGATATAGCGCATCAAGAATGAATCCGTTCGCTTCAAGCTTTTCTACTTCCTCTTTAAGGGCAGCAGATCTCTCTGGATCCATACCGCGCCTTCTTTGTTTGACCGGGACATGCCGCGGGTCAATGTTCAGAGTGTGGCTCGTGATGTCCGGCGAGATCCCGCACATATCAAAGTGTGTCCAGGCAAATACATCGAGATTTGCCTGCAGAAATTCGACCAATTCCTCTTGAGTTTTCTGGCTTAGCCGAGACCTAATCTTTATCATTCTTGAATCATCGTCACTGTCAACTGGGACATCAATTGTCAGTTCAACCGGGGATGCTTGACTTTCTTTAGATTCTCCTTCGTCTTCAGTTTCTCTTGGGTCAAGATCCCTGAGGAATTGGCTGGGGAGCCCGGGCCTGGGCCCGGGCGTTAATTGTCAATTATCGATGAAACAGACGTAGAGAGATTCCTCTACGCCCTTTCCCTTCTCCTTTCGCTGCGCCTCCTGCAGCTCAGCAACATAACAGGCTCTAGCAGTGGCCTGGTCTCCATGAACGATTCCTATTCCTTGATCAGTGGGAAATTTTAAGGTCAAACACCATGAGGCAATGGCTATTCTGAATTCAGCGAGGGCCAGTCGGCCCAAGAAAGCATTGTAAGGGGAGTCTATGTCCAAAACGATGAACTGTAACATCCGTACTCTCCGACGTTCTCCAACTCCCAACTCTACTAGCAGTTCCACCATCTCAGTGGGGATTGTGGCACGTCCGTTGAAACCATGGACTCGAGATTGACAGGGCTTCAAGTCTGCGGCTTCCATCTTCATTTGATCATAAGCTCGCTTGAACAAAATATTCACAGAGCTTCCGCTGTCAACTAAGATCCTTTTTATCTAAGCGGGACCTACTTGTGCCGAGATTACCAGTGGATTGATAGTGGGAGCTTCGATTTTATCTGCGTCTCTGCTCCTGAACACGATGTCATCCGTCATCGTTTTCTGTTGCTTGGCCGGAGCCCCCTCATCAAAACTACTACAACACTCGAAGTCTGTATGCCTGATAGAATTAGCATACGACTCCATTTTCTTCCAGCTTCGATCTGTTGGGTGAGGACCACCACTTATTGTATTGATGACCAACCTCCCATCCGCACGAGCGGGTTCTTCCTGTCTTTCCTGGTTCGGTGCACGATTCTGATTTGATGGGCCCGCACCACCGGATTGCGACGCCCGTACATACTGATCCAACTTCCGCTCTCGTATCAGTTTTTCAATGAGGTCTTGTAAGTGACGACACTCATTGGTGTTGTGGCCATAACTCTCATGGAATCTACAGAACTTTCCTGTTTGGATTTGTCTTTCAGTTGGTGGTTTTGGGGCAGGCTTCTTATACTGCATGGTATTGCAGGTTTGCAAATATACATTTTCCAATGACGTGTTCAATGGAGTGTAATTATCGTACATGGAAGCTCTACGCCGTGGTCCACGATCCTCATTGCGATTTTTGTTCTGGTTCTATTGTCCCTCTACTGATTCTGTTTATTTTGGACGTTCAACTGATTTTTCCAGAACTATCCCCGGATTGTTTAACAGCGACGTTACTCTGGATGCCTTCAATGTTGGGCCCTGCGTCATCCTGCTTCCTAGACTGTTTTGCATCCTCCCTTCTCAGGAATTGGGCTGCCTTGGAATAGAAACAGTCCAATGACGCAGGTGGTTTCCTAGCTAACCAACTTCCGAACTCGGAATCAGCATCAATCCCCTTAGTCAGAGCCATCAGGATAGAGTTATCGTTGGGATTGCTTATTTCTGCACACGCAGCGTGGAATCGCTCCAAGTAACGTGTAAGTGTTTCTCCGGGAGCTTGCGTAACACTAGACATAGTGTTAATGTCCTTTGGCCTCGCCACATGCATACGGAATTATTCGATAAACTTGGTGGACATCTGGTCAAAGTTAAAGATGGATCGCGGTGGCAAACGAGTGAACCACATGGTAGCGATGCCCACTAAGGAAATGGGGAAACTATGGCACTTTACTGCATCATCAGCTCTAGCAGCATTCATCAGCCATTCGTATTTCAGGACATGTTGATTGGAATCAGAACTTCCTTCATAAACTGGCAAAGCTGGCATCCTGAAGTGTCGAGGTGGTTCAGCATACAAAACATCATCGGTGAAAGGGGTATGACTTTGGGAGATTCCCCAGTCGTCATTAGAGAGACCCTGACTTTCACGGATCATTTGGCGGATCATTGCTGGTATATCTGGCGTTCGGACACTTGGAGCATGTTGTGCCAAGGTGTGGTCGAATTCCATAGCACGAGTCTGGACCGGACGTGGTCGACGGTCCGTGCCTCGCCTCCTTGGTTCGACATCCTCAGGGACATAAGGCTCAGGAGTCTGCTCTTGTTGGCTACGTTGAGGATCAGCTTGGTTTCTAGCGTCACCTCCTCGTCCGGCAGTGGTGGTAGTAGCAATGTTGCCGGTAACATGATAAGGAGCAGCCCTTCTCGAGTTGAAGGTTCTGTGCGGAGACTAGCGGATGGTCCAGCTCTAGGTTGCCCAAGATTCGAAGCAGGTTGGTGTCCCGTGGCTTGGGTGTAGCTTACACCTAGCCGTGGATGTGTGGATCTAGTTTGGCCATCGGAGGAGGCAGAACTTTCCGTGGAAGAGTGAGAACCTTGGTCTCTTCTGGATCTTCTTCGCCTTGGGCGATTTAGCTGGTTAGTCAACTCCGTGTTGGCGCGCAGTTGTTCCGCTAGCTGCTGTCGACTTTGGGTCAACTCTTGAAGCAATGTCTGGAATTCTTGTCTAGTGATTGGACCTGATGGATCTGAAGGTCCTGCAACATTTTGGTTGGATGGAGGTGATTGCATGGGATTTTGTCGGTCCCGTGCTCCTTGATCAGCAGCTATAGAGGTGGTACGTGTGCTCACCATAATGAATTGATGAAGTCCTTTCCTAGATCTGATTGCAAATCTGAGTAGAATGGAAGGGCTTCAAAGTTCTAGATCTGGATCTTCTTCTTAGATTTGTGCAATCCAATATAGATAGGAGATCCAAAGAGCAGGAGAAAAATTGGTTTTTCTCAGTGAAAGCACCAAAGTGTTTGTACCAAAATTGGGCACAACACTCTTCAGAAGTCTTTGAAGAGATAAAGTGAAGAAATTAAATGAAAAAAGAGGAATTATCTAACAAAAACTCCAAATTTCAGAAGTGAGAATAATTAAAGTGCAGGGAGACACAAGAGTTTAGAGTGGTTCGGCGTATAGCCTACGTCCACTATGAAATAGTTTGTTTTATTGATCTTCCTTTGATGTTTACAAGTGAATGCAATGAATTACAAGAGGTAACTATGATTTGCAACAGTGAATCTTGTTGGTAGCAGCAGCAACAGAGTTCAGATATGGATCTGGCGGAGTCCGGGCGTTGGAGATCTCAAAGAGGAAGAAGAACCCCTTTTCTATTGGCTTTGGGGGTCTATTTATAGGTGTAGGAGGCAGATATTTCGCTCAGATCTCGGGTGACCCTCTCTGGCACGTGACCAGGCCCGTACGCCCAAGCCCGTGAAGTTTCGGTCCGATCCGTGATCGACAGGAGCTGATTTCGACTTGCTCAAGTTTTGATCCAATGGAGTCGAAATTTGGCGTGGACATTCTTTAGCATGCACGTAGTCTTCTGTGAAAATTTTATAGCATTTGGACTTGTAGATTGGGAGATATGATCGATACGAAATGGAGTTTTCGGTAGGCTGTTTCCTTCGACTCGCTTCCGGTTTCGACTCGCTTCTGTTCGACTCGATGACGTGGCGCTTCCTGGATCGCTCCGCCTTTGATGCTGCTTCGAGCGAGTCAAAGCGCACACTGATTTAAGTGAGTCGAAGTGTACAATGGTTGATCGAGTCGAAGTACATGGTTCGATCGCTTCGAGTAGTGACTTTGCCAACCGGGGCTGAATTCGACGGAGTCGAATAGCTGTCTGCGAGGAGCGAGTCGAAACGTGCACTTTCGATGGTTCCAAACTGGAGCGAGTCGAAGAGGGCAGCTGAGCGAAGCGAGTCGAAATAGGTACTTCAAGTGGCAGTGAAGCAAGTCGAACAGGAACGAGTCGAAGTTGGTATCTGAGGGAACCGAAGGGAGCAAGTCGAAGGAGCGAGTCGAACGGTAGCAGATCTTCGTCCAATTTTGTATCCATCATAACTTGAGCATACGAACTCGGATCGACTTGATATTTTGAATGTTGGCTCCCATGGCTTAGCTCGTTATGTCCTACCAATTTTGGCTCGATCCGGACTCGAAAAAAATTCATCGATATCCGTAGCTAGCCCGTTGATCTCTGGGATGGGCCGTCACTAGTTACTAGTCAATTCCTTGGTGCTACGGCCTTGCCAAAAGGCAGGATAACAAACATATAATATATAACAGATTTTTATACAAAAGAAACTGTAACTATATAATACTTACAATTATCAGAGTACAACACAATTCATAGCACACAATTGGACAGTTATAATAACTTGTCTTCACAAAAGCTAACTATACAACTTACACTGCACAGCGGAATATACATCAAGTACATGTGATACGTCTCGCCATCCAGCTCGTCTCCTGAGCTCCACAGCATCTTATCCTGTAATCTATAATACTCGGTCTGACCCGAGCATTATAATAAATAACACCCGAGTCAGTCTGGAAAACCAGCGTGAGAAAACACACTCAATTGGATTATTAAAGTTTCAAAATCCTTTGAAATCAAAAGCATCTCGTAAGACCACGCCACAAATAAACATGTCGGGTTTTTACCTTATGATAGCCAAAACATATTTATCAAATTCGTCTGATATTATAATAGTGTCTATAGAAAGTAAGATAGAATCTAGCCGAAATGCTTGCATCTCACGTTTCAGCAATAGTTGGGCACAATCAAAACCATAAAGGCACGTAGGGAGAATGGATTTCCAACTAATGACTAGGCACTGGGGTACCACCTGTCACAGTACCTGATCCAGATCAACGTACCGAGGATCCACCCTAAATCCCCTGCAACACAAGACCGGACTACCCCTTATTGGATAGTCCGAGTAAGATCACCCTGCGGTTGGGATCATCAACCGCCACACAGCCGAAATAAAAAGGAACATCTAGCAGGGATGACCTCACCCTAATGGGCGCAACCCACTTAGCCTTGCTGCATAACCCCTGATTTTCAGTCATTCCCGGTTGATGAGGCTCGAGGCTAAGCGTTACCTTTTTATAACATTTCACTTAGAATGCCCACCGTCCTCCTGACGATGTTCCAAAAGCATTCATCCTTACAAGTCCGTTCTGGGTTCGAACGGAACCGAAGGCACTACTCCTACTACATCCATTTTGGAATCACCCTCAGGATTAGTAGCGATTAGCCCGTGCACTTCACTTCTCCATCTTCGATTCCAAACTCGTTTTCCCCACGAAAACGTACAACCCGGATCGAAGTGGTTTTCGGGAGATAAATCCCGATCCCGGTCTCTTCGAAACGATCAGCGCATTGGCCAATATTGATAGTCGGTGATTTAACTATCAATTAACATTCACAAACATTCACAAACATCCATCAAACAATAAATAATTTTCCAAATTATTTATTTACCTCACAAATATCTTCGTAAGATATATTTCCATTTTCAACCCTTTTGAAAACAGTTTCAAACCATCTTTCTCTCACGGAATAAATTTTCCAATATTTTCTATTTCCGCTGAATTCATCAAGTACAAATACTTTAGATTTTTAAAACAATTTAAAAACACTTTATTATAAAATATACTTTAAAACATTTAAATAAAAAAACTACTTTAATACTTTTTTAAAAAATATATACTTTAAGAATATTTAAAAAAAGCTAATTTATAAAATATAAAACTAAATTTTATCTTTTTAAAATATAATATTGACCTTTAAATAATTACTACTAAAATAAATTTGAAAAATACTTACTTTAAAATTTAAACATTTAAAATTAATAAATTTTTTGAAACATTTCTTTATAACAAATTTTAAAAGCCTTTAACTTAACATAAAAGGTCTCCTTTAAAATATACTCGGCTTTCCAGGGAAATAAACTTTCCATTTCCATACCTTTAAAAATAAATCACTATTTATTTTTAAAACAAATTCCCATTCCTTTATAAATTCTCACCGTGAAATTTATACTTCTAAATATCCACTAATATCCATGTCACTTTATAAACCCAGTTTATAAATTCCATAGTCTCATTCCCCTTTTAAAATTCCAATTTCAAACACTTAAATCAATTTTCAAATTGATTTCCAAAATTACTCCATTTTAAAATAAATTCCTTTACTTACTCAATTTTATTTCAAAATCCATTAATTCCATAAATTCCGGATTTAACTTCTTTATTATAATTTTAAAGTGGAAATACCAATTTCATAAAAATTCCTTTTATTGCATCCTAAACCATTTAAATTCTGAATTTAAAAATAAATCTTTTATTTCTTTAATTAATATCACTTAGGTTTTAAATTTCATTTATTCCCATTTATTCCAAAAATCTCCTTTCCCATACTTGGAATTTATTTAACAGAATTTAAAAATCACTTTTATCCTTTCCCAATTCATTCTTTAATTTATTTAAATTCTATATAATTATTTACTTAAAAATTTACTCTTTTATTTCTTTCCAAAGATCCAATCTATATATTTTGGTAACACAGTATACCCAAATATATTCAATCAAACCATAGCATCCATCATCTCCAATTATCAATATAATTCATCACAGAATATCAAATAATCATATCACAGTATATTAGAACAAGCTAAATAATCTTGAGGAATCCAGTTGGATCCCTCCAACCTGTTTCCCTGCATCCACAGTTGTTAGCACAATACCAATTCCACTTCGAGGTGGAATATCGCGGTACATGGGTTTATATAATATCATCCGCTATTATGCGGCGCATAGGGTCTCATCCGCTATATAATGCGGGAAATCAATCACTCCAATATATATATACTATTATATATAATATCACATCCAGTCAATTGAATCATTCAACCAATAATTTAAATTTAACTATTTAAATTTAAAAGGCATTCCAAATGAGTGAGATTAACTCACCTTTGGTTTTTCTTTTGTTATCCTCTTGAATCCCTACTTGGTTTTCACGATTATAGACCTTTATAAACATTTACAGTTCATTAATCATTTGAAACAGTCAAACAGTAAATTTTCATTCTAATAATTTAATTTAACTAATTTTCCCCTAATAAATTTCTTAGTAGCTAAAATAATTAAATAAGTTAATTTAACAAATTAGTCTCCATTATTTTGAAATTAAACTAGTAAATGAAAATAGGTATATATGCATTTTTAAACTACATATACTAAAGAACAAGCTATATACATTTTAAAATCCCTATATTTTCTCAAAATCTTCTATATATATATATGTATTAAATTAAAACAGAATGGTTCTTATATATCTTACTGTAACATATAATTTTTTTTTCAACTCTGTATATATCAAGATGGTAATTTTCTTCCTTTGTAAAAATATATATGTTATTAAACTTTAAATTGAAAGAAAGGAACTGCATATACCTCACTGACTCGATCGATTCGAGCACTCACGCGGCCACACCTCTGCTAGAGCCCAAACCCCGCTTCACCTCTTCTTCTTCCCGAATTTTCTGCACGAGCACACCCCCTGCTGTGCTTCCTAAACGACACTCGATGCCAATAGTACAACCTTTCAGACAAAATCCCATCAAACCACACAACAAAGAGAAACGAGACTGGCCACCACCTCTACACGAACCGCCATGACCCACCATGGTTACGCTTCACTGCCTTGATCGATCCTGCGAGCCAAAAATCCCCAACGTTGCTGCCATCGCGAAACCCCAAACTGCCCAGCATCACCATGCCTCGCCGCTTCCCTGCCTCCCATCTTCGCACGCGAGATCGAACTCGCCAACACCCGGCTTCCATTGAACTCGCGACCGACCCAATCGCGAGCGACGATGCAATTGCCTCCAACCGGTCTCGAATCGAAAAAGGAACAAGTAAGCTCCTAGATTTCTTTTGAGGTCGAACATTTGATCTCGATTGTTTTGAGGAGGACGAGATTTCATTGATTCGTTACTTTTGTCTGTTAAGTTTTTCTTTTGAATGGCCATCTTGATTTCAAACGGTAAGGGGAAGGGCTCGTATAACTGGAAAGAAGAAATGAAATCGAGCAGCCATTATTATATTTTTCTGTTGATAATGAATTGAAGTACCAGGGAAAGATAACGTGATTTTTAAAGAAGGAAAAGATTCCTTGCGTGCCTGCTATTGCTTGCTACAGAGAAGGCAAAAAGGTATGATGGTGAAAGGAAGCAGGCTGGTGGTAGGGAATTTCGGCTGTTGACCAGGGTATTTAAATATATATTAACTAAATTCAAATCCAAATTGACTCGATAACCATAACTCAAAATCTTGACCTCCTATCGAGGTGTGCCGCCAGGCGTTCGTAATGTTATACCCCTATTCCGAATGTAATGGAAAATGTTTCGAGTCCTAATTCGATCGTATGGAGAAGATAGCTTTTTGAATCCAGTTATTATATTGAATTCGATATAAATTTCAGCACGTTTATATGTCGTACGCTCACACAACAACTCTAATCAGTACGAAACTTGAAATCTGATAATAATACAATATTACGGATCCAATGGAACTGGTTTCATCGAATTCCGACACTGTGCCTCGAAAGGCTATTTTTGAATATCGATTTAAACGATATATTTTCAAAATTGAACAAAACACTTTTAAATTCAGTTTTAAAAGTTCTACCACCTTCAGTATTATCAATGTAAATTTTCCAAGCCTTCAAATTATTTTTAACAAGCTTAAAATTTTAGATTCAACCATTTACCCAATTTCCAATTATTTAATTAAACAATTAAATCACTCAATAAATATGGCATTTGAAATTCATGTTAGAATTTAACTTTTAAATATTTAAAATCAATTAAATATCCCAATTTCAAATGTCCAAAATCCCAGGTCGTCACATGAATAGATCACGTGGTTTGAAGAGGGAAAATTATCCATCATAGTGATAGATTATCCATCTATGGAGGAAGAGATTATAAACAAAAAGGTAACTTAATTTTATCTTTTACTTTCGTTATCAATGAGTATCCAATTTTCTATTCGTTCATTTAACTTTAATCTCAACTTTAGTCTATTTGTATACAATTGTATATGCTTCAACTACACATTTCCATTCTTATTTATAAATCAGTCATCCTCCCTAAACTGCACAGCCAAACCAAAAACCACCCAGACTAGATGTAGGTTACTACCTCTCTCCCCCATAATTGTAGAGTTCACCTGAAACCTACAAAATGTTCAATGCCAGTGCATCAAGTATCTTGGACCAATGAGTTTCTCCTGTATAACCAATAATACACTACATTTTCATTTCAAATTTGGATAGGATAAATATGGGTAAATTAAATTTGACTCAACTTTTAGAGATATATGAATTATCAAATCTGAGCCACTTTTCACTTTAAATGTGGACAATCTTGGAGGCTTCTTGATAGCATTTCAAATTTAATTTTCATTAGCATCATACTTTTAGCTATTATTCATATCACATTACAAAAACATTACTGTGCTATTCAAAGCACTATATTTTGCAAAGAAAACTTGTTCATAACAGCTATTATTTTATTATTTTAGTAATACAAGATCTTGCATATCAATCATAATATGTATTATTGTTGATGCTAAAAATGAATCAATACCCAAGAATAGGTCGTATGGAACTCGTGAGATCTAGATCTAGCAGGTAATATTTGAAATAAAAGAGAAATAACTGAAGTAAAGTAGAGAGACATAAGATTTTTATAGTAATTCGGCAATCCCTTGCCTACGTCCACTTTATAGCATTTATTGATTTATTGTTTATAGAGAATTCGAGATTACAAGGAGTTAGAGAGAGTATCTTTCACTGGTACAAGGGTTTGACAAGTCTATGGCTAAGAACTGTCAATAGTAGCTGCCTGGATGACTATTGTGTGAAGGTAGAAGATGAAGAAGAGGCAGAGCTTCCGTGTATAGAGTTAGCAGGAACCTGATCCTTCTTTAGTTATAGTTAAGTTGGTATTTATAGGGAAACAAGGGTAATGGGTTAAAAGCTTGCTTGCACTGGAGTCCAGATGAAGGCCCGATGTCACGTAAGAAAAATCAATAACCCACGACCTAAGGGCATAGGTCGGTACCGAGCTATAAACATTTGTACGAAGACAACTTTGCCACTTGCCTCACTTTTCTATCTTCTAGTGATGTGTTTTAACCTATTTTCCATTGATTTTGAGTTGATTCTAGTGATGTTCCCTCTATCACTTGAGTTATCCTTCTTTTCTTGACTTTCTTCTCGTCAACCTCGTAATTGACCATCCAAACTCTAGGAAAACCACTTAATCATGAGCTATCGAAGTTGCATATGAGAAGTATGGAGTTTGGGAGATGAATTGGGTGAGAACCATAGGTCGGTACTGAGCTATCATAGCGCGGTACCGAACTATTCCTTTTTCTCCAATCTCTTCCAAACTTTCCGAAGTTGTTTCTTCTTTCCTTCTAAGCGTGCTTTTAAGTTTTCAAGTCGTTTCACCTTCATCTCTGTATCGAGACAAGTTCTGGACTGCTATCCTGCAATTTCCAGTTGATCGTTCAAGTGCTGTCTCGAGATGTGGTTATATATCACCTGACTGATTTTCCTAGAATTGTTTAGCTTAGCTATAGTTGGAATTCCATTCTTCTTCATCGAGAACGCGTCTATGCTCCGGAGATTACTTCGCACTTTGGGTTGATATAGCTTTTCTTCGCCATGCCTTTTGAACAACGTAGAGGAAGAGGATGCAAAGGTGATAAGTCGGTACCGACTTATGTAGTTTGGTACTGAGCTATGTGCCTCCCCTCTATAAATTGAACACTTAGAAATTTTTTAACCTTTACTTCTATTTCTTACACCCGACCTTCTTTCCTCTCACGAGCTACCTAGACTTTTAGCTGATCCAACTTCCATCGACCTATCTTGCTTTATCGCCGATTTACCTCTGCCGCTGCCACTACCCGTCATTGTCACAATGGATTGCTCGCCATCATTCTGCCACGTCGCCGCCACCAGATCCTTTGTCCAATTAGCTCGGCCCTTGATCTAACCTTGAAACCCTAGCACCGATCTAGTTTGAAATTGATTAAGGTGAGGAGTTAGCGTTTGATATGGCGATGGTGGCGATGGCTATGGTGATTTTTCCTATTGCAATTGAAAAGAGATGGAAATTTGGGTGTGTTTGATCGGCGTGAACATGAGTTTTTCCCCGATCGAATGCATGTCGTTCTGGAGACAAGTTCCATTCTCCAAATTCAACCATTTCTTTTCAAAATTTTGCTAAGTCTCCATCGTCATTTGAATTCTAGTGCAATGACTGATTTCGAGATTGGTCACACCAGATGATTTCATCGCATAACTTTTCCGCTTTTGCACTTCTAGTGATCCTAAAAAAGAAAAGCTTTCTGCGCTGCTTCGAACAACGACTCCATTATCGACTACTCATCGATAATGGGTAAGTCCCAAGAATAAAATTTCAAAGTACGACATAGCTTGTTTTTCTAGCACGAGCGAGTTCGTGGTGTATAGGACACTAGACTCACACTACATAGATTCACACACTACATTTGCCCCGGTCAATGCTCATAATCTGATTGGTCAACACACGTCGACATCCTTTGGATTTTGAGCGTTGGTCACATGGGCTTATTATTCAAATTAAAACATACCCGACCATGTTGAACGCCAAGTTTTACTGTTTAGAATGACTCATCGATTGCTTCATTTTAAGTCTAGCGTAGGAATGTCTACTCCTCCCGAAGTTAGGTCTTCAACAGCACCTGCTTCACCATCCATCCCTATCGGGCAATGTTATCCTAAGACTTCTGAATCTCAAAGCCAACTAGTTCCAATTGAGCCAGTGTTGGGCCAGCTACCTCCGGGATTGAGAATTTTGAATAACCCGCTGAAGTAGGTGCCTTCAATCCTTTTTGCCAAGTTGCCCCGGAACATATGTCTTTAACAGACATCCTTGAGGATAATGTCAATCTGCCGACAAAGGATGAATTTGCTTACAATCCCCCATCGGACTTCACTACATGCAATTGATACATATGCTTAGGCAGTGTTGCCCCGTTGTTCAATCCTTTCCTTATGATGGTTCTACAAGATTGGGTCGACTTCGTTCCAAGTTCATCCAAATGGATATTCTCTTTTGAGCTCGCTCTACGTCCTCTTCATGTGTAGATTCAACTGACCCCCGAGATTCAATATGCTTATGTATGTCCTTCGATTTAGTAAAAGGCATGACTCCCCCTCCTATTTGATAAGTGAAGTGCAGTTGGGATGTAAAGTGATTGAGAAGGTCCACAACAAGCGTTCTTATTTCAAGAACGGGTATTTCTTCGCATGATGACTGGTCGGATTCGACCGGCTCTAGCTATTTGGATGTATGTTCCTTTTCTCTAATCTCTCCTGTGTTGGAATTTATATGTTTCTAACTAAATATGTGTTTCATCGTAGGCATCCCAGCTTGAGATAAAAGTGATAAACATGGGAGGACACTCAATGCTTTAAAGGCAGTCAGACCCAACTAGTACACCGCTGCATTCCTTCTCACAAATGAAAATCTACGATGGTTTGGTCTGCTTTGCCAGGACAGATTTTCGTCGTTGAGTCTCCAATGCAAAGCGTCTCTAGGGCTCATACCCGTTCCTTTGCCCCCACTCTTAGCTTCGACGAGAATGTTCAAAGGGACGTAGAAAGTCCCCCTAGTGAGGCACATTCAAAAGAGGTCCCTAAAAGGGGGACCGAGGAGTTTAGAGGAGGAGATGTCCTGAGAGATGGAGACGAAGAGGCCAAAATGCCCTCGATTCTAGAGAAAGATGAACCGGTTGTAAGGAAAGAAGGGAAAGAGACGACGTCGGAGGAGGAGGAAGGAAAGGACGCTGATGATGATAATATTGAATTCAATGCTAGTGAAGGAAGGCAATGAATTATTTGGTGAGTCGCCCCAGATGAGTCTTTACCTCCTCAGCATGCCTCGTTAGGATCGTATTGCCGTAGCAACTTCTAAGACGGTCAAAGATCAATCTGCATTGCCTTTGGTATAGCTTTTGCCTCGATTCCACCCTATTGACGACATATTCGTAGGCTTAAGTGACATTGGTGAGATTAAATTCACCGTTAGCGATACTTTGGGGGATGGCGGTTTAGAATTCTCTATTTTGCTAGTGGGATTTATAAGCAAAGGCGGAGAGACCCCCACTTTAACTCCTTGCCAATACGGTTGGTAGAGTACTTTAAGTGGATAATGACAGCATACACTTCACTAGGATCACGGACACCTATTATTGCATCAAATCTAGCTTCATAGTTCAACTACTAACTTCGCTTTCATTCTATTTCAGGATCCATGGGTCGTGGATATTATGAAAAGTTTTCCCGCTATGCCAACGAACACGATGGCCGAACTCCTGATCCTAACCCCTAGTGTCGCCATGAATCTGTGGAAGAAAGGAGAAAGTGGAAAGACCGCGAGTACAATGAAGCTCGCAGGCTGATAGAGAGCAAGAGAGGAAGAGAGATAAGGAGAGAAAGAAGAGAGATATTGAAGGTGAGCTATCTTACGACACTGCTAAGCTCCTTAGAGATTCCTAAGAGCGCCATGGGCCTACTTCAGTGGATATTTCGCCTCGTATAGAGGCTCAAACTTCTTCCATCCAACAAGTTTTGGTCTCCCAAGCTATGGTTATGACCATCCCGCCTGCATCCAGGGGAATCTCTGCTTCCTCATTTACTTTTCCAACTGGTCCCCCATGTCTACATTCCCTAATCACTTTCTACATGGTGTTAAATTCGATCAAGATATCTCAAACATGCTAAAAGAGGTGATGATGCAAAGTCTATAGAATTTCAAGCAGGGCGTCGACGAAGGGTATAAATGGAAGAAACTATGGCAAGCTCTCTCTAAAGTTAACAATATAAACTATACGAACATCCAAACCTTTGAGTCTAAGAGAGCTGCCTTTGAGCGAATGCTTAAGGAGCGGAAGGATGATTTGCTCAAGGTTACAAGAGAGAGAGAGAGAGAGATCTCACATAGAAACAAAAGGCAATCACTGATAGTTTGATGATATATTTGAAGTGATCTCATGAGCAAACTGAAATTGTAATGTGCAAAAATCTAAAGCTCGCATATGGGCAGTGTGTTGAGCTGAAGAGGCAACTTGCCGCTAAGGACTAGACCATCCTGGCCTGGTATTTAACTGTTGTTGAGCAACCAGCTAAACACACTAGATTCTGCAAGGAGAATCAAAAGCATGTTGACAAAAAGAAGAAACTCTCCGAGGTGGTGGACGAGCTGCCAATGGAAAAGATCGACAGTGACTTTGAGCTCAAAATGTCAATGCAAGAGCTCAAAAAGCTTCAAGATGAGAAGTCCAAGATCCTGGCCGAGCTTGATGCCAACATGCTGTTGTTTTATACTAATGTGGTCATGTTTAGGAACTTGTGATGGTTAAAGAATGACTATCTCATGGCGCATGCTGGCACTTGGAAGGAAATGCTACACAGATCTGTATAGGCTAGAGACAATCGCTCCCAAAAGGAGCTGATGGCCACGTACCTTGACGCTGAAGATATTGAATCTCTTTCCATCGGAAAGGCTATCATTGCTAAAGAGGCTGCCGATGCTACTACTGCGAATGCTGCCGAAGCTCTTGCTGGCTTAAGCTCTTCATATTAGGGCAAAACATCCAGTTCCAAGTCTCAAATGGCGACAACAACTATCCCTGCTTCTATAGGAGATAGCTCTACATTTACTCACGTTCTTTTGGCTTTATTAATGGGAACTCTTCACGAACAATACATTCCTCCCACCTTGGTCCAGCCAAGGGAGCTTGGGACTAAAGTAGGTGAATTTATTGTTTCCCAATGGGGTCCTACTACAGGTATATCTCTTATTTCTCCAGTCTTTGAGAAATTTCAGTTCTCATGAGAATCTGTCATTAAACTCTATCACTCTATTTGCCAACTTGCACTTGCCTCCTCCGCCTCCAACTACGCATGGTTCAAGGACCCAAGCAATCTTTACTATGTTAACCACCATTTCTATGGGGTTTTCTGCATGCATTCCTACTTCAAGTTTTGGCCCAGGTCCTGACTCCAAGAAGATCGCCGCTTTAGGGAGCTTGGAGGACATTTCTGTCTCTCAGAAGGAGCATGTTTTAGCATATTCTGATACTTAGCTTTGTTTTGTTTGCCAAAATACTATGTTCGACATAAAAAAACTATCGTATGACTTGATGTAGCCAACTTCGTGGATGTTTCCATTCAAACTTGGTCGAGTTCATTTCAACCATGAATTGGTGCCTGTGCGCCAGTCTGTAGGGTTGATTGCTCTAGATGATGAATCCGAGCATTTGTTGAGAGATCGTTTATCCTAAGCAATTCTTTTGACTGCCCCTAGTCCAATTCACAAGATAATTCCTATCTTCGGGAACTAATGTCTCAATGCTTGATTCCAAGCATTTAGTTCTTGATGCTATCAATTCTTTGATTGCGGTCGGATTCTTCCAAGTTCACATCATCAGCCATGTCAACCTAGATGTTTATATAGGAAAGATATGTTATTGTGAACTTTCATCATAACAAATTCTTTTAAGTTCATTATTGAGATCCCGACCGTGCACCAGTTTCCATCTCTGAAAAATTATGGATGGACAACCCAACTCCTTGGATTTTCCTCTGACGCTGCCTATCTCGGGGCTTCAGTTAATTCCTTTTGTTATTGTTATCTCCAGGCGATGTTAAGTTTCGAGAAGTATGAGCCGTTTTTTTAGTCGACTTATTGGTTTGGAATTTCTTGACATTGCCAAGGCAACGCTGATACTTAAAAGGTAGGGATCAATTTTCACCATTGATCCAATGGTTTGGGTCGATTTTCCCCATCGACTCGGCGGCTTTTAGGCCTTCCCATTATTGCCAGAGCAACATCGGTTCTCAGAAGGCTTGGATTGATTTTCCCCATCGATCCAGCTGTTTAAGTCAATTTTCCCCATGGACTCGGCGCATTGAACCTTCCCGATGTTGTCGAGCAACTCCAATTCTTAAAAGGCTTGGATTGATTTTTCCCGTCTATTTGGTAGTTTTGAACCTCCCCGACGTTGCCATAGCAATGTCGATTCTCAGAAGGCTTGGATCAAATTTCCCCGTCGATCCAACGGTTTGAGTCGATTTTCCCCATCGACTTAGCGACTTTGAACCTTCCTAACGCTGTCGGAGCAACACTAGTTCTCAAAGGCTTGGATCAATTTTCCTCGTCGACTCAGTAGCTTTGAACCTTCCTGATGTTGCTGGAGCAATGTTGGTTCTCAGAAGATTTGGATCGATTTTACCCGTCGATCTGACGGTTTGGCTTGCAAGAACATGGTTCCATAGGTTCAAGAAGCTAACTTTATTTATAAATAGTATATATGGTAAGTCCTTCCTATTTATAGTGTCCCTAGTGTCCCTTGATGACTTATCTGTAAAAATAAGGAAACCTAATTATAGTAGTGCCGCAGCGAGTCGTCATTCCAAGCATGCGGGATGGGAACTCCATCTACTATAGCTAGCTTGAATATTCTGTCTCTAAGCTTCTGGTCAATCACATAAGGTCCTTCCCAATTTGGGCCAAGCGCTCCTATATATGGGAAGATTAATTTTAGGATGAGATCTCCCGCTTCAAAAGTACGATTGCGAACCTTGGTATTGAAGTGGCGCGCCACTCTTTTCTGGTGAGCACCAACCCTCAGTTCAGTTTCCTCCTGCTTCTCATCGATCTGGATGAGTGATTTAAGCAGCATCAACTCAATTTCTCTCTAATTGAAGTGTCTTTTACGATGATAGGGGACTTCCAGTTCCATTGTGATCATAGCTTCCGAACCATACGCCAAGGCGAATGGCGAATGCCTGGTCATAGATTTGTGCGTCATTTTGTTAGCCCATAGTGCTAATGGAAGCTCATCAACCCAATTGCCTTTAGCTTTCATCGGCTACTTTTTTATGGTAGATTTCATAATTTTTTTCTCTACTTCCACTTGTTTGTTTTCCTGGGGATGCACTACCGTAGAAAAGCTCTTCTCGGTACGGTAACACTTGCAAATGTCCTTGAACTCAATGCTCCTGAACTGAGTCCCGTTATCCATGATAATTTTCTATAACACTCCAAACCTGCAATAATATTTTTTGTTACAAAATTAATTACTTTTTTAGTAGTAATCCTGGCAAGTAGTTCCGCTTCGGCCCATTTTGTGAAGTAATTAACTGCAACGATAGTGTATTTTGCTCCCCCTTTTGCTATTGGTAGTACACCGATTATATCGATTCCTTAGATCACAAATGGCCAAGGACTGACCATTTGCGCAAGCTCGGAAGATGGGGCTCTTGGAATCTTCGTAAATCTCTGGCATCAATCACACCGCCTGGTGCAGTCTGGTGCATCTCGATTAATTTTTGGCTAGAAATATCTATAGCGAAGTGTCTTCTTTGCTAGTGTCCGCCTTCTGGTGTGGTCACCACAGTTGCCTTCATGAATTTTCATAAGGATCTTCCTTGCTTCATCGTTGGTTACACATCTAAGCAAGGGGGGGAATCCTCTCTTATATAGCATTATGTCCTGTATTATGAATCATGACGCCTTTCGAAGAAGCTTCTTTCGCTCATTTCGGTCTTTGGGGAGTATTCCCCTGAGCAAGTAGTCATTTATCGGTGTCATCCATGACATTTCCTCTTTTACAGCCTCCAAAACCCAGTCAACGTCCATCTGATCTAGCTAGTAGCGGTCAATACTTCTACTGGAACCAATCCTATTTGCTGTGCTTCTCCGAAACTGTCTAGGTTGGCTAATGAATCAGCCTTCATATTCTCCTCTCTAGGAATGTGAGATATCATATAGTGTTCAATTTCATGAAGCAGCTCCCAAGCTTTTGACAAGTAAAGGGCAAGTTTCACACCATTAGCTTGATATTCCCTTCTGACCTGGTAGATGACAAGTTGGGAGTCGCTATAGATATGCAAAGTCTTTATTCCAAATTCCTTTGCAATCTTCAATCCTGTTATTAATGCCTCGTACTCAGCCTCGTTGTTAGTAGCGAGAAATTTCATCTTGAAAGCATAGAAAATTAATCGTCCTTTGGGAGTTTCAAGCTTAAATTTTTCTCTTGAGCAGAATTCGTTTGATGTACCATCAACAAACAATTTCCATTGAGATACCGTGGCCGTTATGTCTTCCTCCTTGCCATTCCGGATAGTGAACTCGGTGATGAAGTCAGCCAAGCCGGGTTCGTTAATCGCTCTCCGAGGATGATAAGTCACATCATATTTGATCAGCTCGATATTCCACTTTAGAAGTCATCCCGAAGTTTTGGGACAAAAAGTACTTGTTTTAAGGGTTGATCTATTGGCACCCCGATCATCTGAGCCTTGAAACATGGTCATAGCTTCCTTGATGCTATTAGCAAGCAGTACGCCGGCTTTTCCAACTTCGGGTGGTTCCGTTTGGCTCTGGTGAATCCCTTGCTAATGTAGTAGATGGGTTGTTGACCCTAGCTTCATCTCGCATAAGCATTGTGCTTAATGGATGAGCAGACCCTACCAGCCAAATGAATAAGTCCTCATCGTCCAATAGTTTAGACAGAATCGATGATTTCTTCGTATGTCACAGCAACTCTTCAAAAGCAGTTTGGCAGTCCTGATTCCACTCAAAGTTATTCTTGCCCTTTTTTAATGCATCAAAGAATGATATACACTTATCCATCGCTTTGGGGATGAATCGACTCAATGCTGCTGTTAGTGCAAAATTTTATCTACTCCAATACCCCGAGGTCCAAAGGTATAGCTCCAGAAGTTGGTTGGATAATTGAACCCGATAAAGAGATTACCGAGACATGATGTGGTTAAGCTTAGTTTACAAGATGTTGAATAGTAAAGTCACAATAGCCAATGCAGAGAAGGTAAAGTACAGAAAGTAAATAACACTGAGACTTTTATAGTGGTTCGGGCTGAAAGTCCCTACGTCCACTGTCCTTTCCTTATTCAGTCATTCTTACCTAGCCAAGAGGCCTATTACATTGAGTCTATACATTTCCGCCATTAATGAGTTTGTAAAGAGAGCTCTAATATAGGAAGGTACAATATGATTTTATATTTCTATCCTTTTTTTCGTGCCAACCTTTTTATTGTAGCAGGTAGTCCTTTTTTATAGCAAGTTTAAGGTTCTTCCATTGACCTAAATCCTTTCTCTTAGATTGATTACCTGGCTTGCTATATGTGGCTTTAGATTTGAATGCTTATCATCATCTGGTCGAGTGCATTTTGACGTGGATTGTTGATGTGATGCTTCTATATATAACTTCTTAGATTTCTTTCATTTATCCTAACCGTTGGTCTCGGCCTGGGCTATTTGAGCCATTGATTGTTGATACTTGCTGAAATACCTTTGGTTCAGGAAACTGCTGCCCTTGGCTAAGCTTCCTTTCTTTGTTGGATAATGATCTTGATCTCGGTTGACGCTTTGACTCATGCTCTCAGGCTACATGCTATCGGATACTGAGTCCGGTGCTTAAGCTCTCGTTGGAAACCAAACAATGGGTCTCCTAATTATGAGCCAAAGAACTATCCTTTCGAATATTCGTAGTTTGTACTTTGTAGAAATTATGGTGTAATACATGCCCCCCCCAAAGTTCACTTAATATATTGGATATGGAGTGGACTTTGGTATAGGTGAGTGGTATTTATTTTTCTCGATCATCTTTCGAGTTTAGTCTATATTATGTGTACAAAGGGGTGGTATGATATTAATTCCTAGTAGAGTGACTAGAATATCAAATTGAGAAATCTCAACTAGGATTAGAAAACCGGACTATCTTGCTCCGAATTAAATTTTAATTTTGGGCAGGAGGCATGGTCTTAACTGAACTGTAAGGTCTAAATTTTTGAAATCGTGCTTGTCATTTGAAGCCGTCTAGACTAAGTGATAAGCGAAATTGTTTGAAGATCGAGAGGAAAAATCTATTTTGGGACCGTAAGGTCAAATTTTTTGAATTCGTGCTTGTCACTTGAAGTCATCTAGGCTAAGTGATAAGAGAAATTATTTGAATGTCGAGAGGCGAAATCAATTTTAGGACTGCATGGTTAAAGTTTTTGAAATCTCGCTTGTCACTTGAAGCCATCTAGGCTAAATGATAAGCGAAATTGTTTGAACATCGAGAGGCAAAATCTATTTTGGGACCGTGAGGTTAAAGTTTTTGAAATTTTGCTTGTCACTTGAAGCCATCTAGGCTAATTGATAAGTGAAATTGTTGGAACGCCGAGAGGTGAAATCTATTTTGGGACTGTGAGGTCAAAGTTTTTGAAATCGTTCTTGTCACTTGAAGCCATCTAGGCTAAGTGATAAGCGAAATTGTTTAAACGCCGAGAGGTGAAATCTATTTTAGGACGTGAGGTCAAAGTTTTTGAAATTGTGCTTATCACTTGAAGCCATCTAGACTAAGCGGTAAGCGAAACTATTTGGTTGCCGAGAGGCAAAGATTAATATGAGACTGTGAGGTCAAGATGGTACTTGCAGCGTAGAATTTGTAAATAATTATTCGAGACTGGACCTTTGAAGGGACGAGTTCTAAACTTGAGTTAAATGTGAGTCCAGGTGTTGGTGGTTGATTGGTTATCTTCAAAAAGCATCCCTCTTTTCCTATGCAAGGATGATTTAGCATCCGAGGGGGAAGTCTCTTGATATTCCTCTTATGGATAGCTGTTAAATGAGATCTATGGTGAATAACTTTTCTCTCTTCAATTTATGCCATTCCTTCTTAATATAAACAGTCTTTCCTCTTTCTCTCCTCTTTTCGCCTGTTAAAATTGTAAAATCGCTATAGATATTTTCAAACTCTTTTTGATCCTTCCTTTGATATCCGTTCTTGAACCAGCAAGTTCTTTTCAATTTTATTATTTTTACTAAGATTGCCAATATCATCATCGATACTCTTCCTTTTCTCGCTTAACTAAGAATTAGATTTAGTTCTTACTGGCTTTAAACTGCTTGTCCTCGTTTTGGGGATAATGCCGACTTTTCTTTTAATAATTAGATATCTTGCCCCCATTTTCTTAAGTTGAAAATGGATGCTCCTATTAAAATTTAGCAAGATCTCGATGAAATTTTGTCTTCTATAGGATCACAGAAGTCGAGACGATCGCTCCTGGCTCCGGGATGCATTTTAGTAACCCTCCAGCGGGGTATTTTATATGGTCCGTAGAACATTTAGATCGTGGAATCTTCTTTCCTCTAGCTCCTTTATTTGTTGAGGTCTTGGAATTTTACCGCATTAACCCCTTTCAACTCTTGGCTACTTCATATTCAACTTTATCTGCTATGACGATTCTATACTCCGAAAAAGGCTATCGGGATGTATTCGTTTTTGAGATCAATTATATGTTCAACCTGCTAGAGTCTAAGTCCATCGCGGATTTTCCCATGTATTTCCTTAAAATTTTAAAACCATCCCATCTAAAGGATCCATTCAGCAAAATGACGCCACATCATTGGTTCTTTGTTAAGGCCCCTTCCAATCGAAAACCACCTCTTTCAATTATGATGGTATGTCCTTAGATATTGTTAACCAGCCTCTTAGCAAGGCCATGGGCAGGCGGATTTAACTAAATAAACTACTCGTTTGTCAAGGCTGGAGTACGATGGGTTTGAGCTAGTTGGATGGATATATGGTTCGGTTATTGGTGGTTCGGCCATGAGGCTTGGTCGTTCGACAAGGTGGTTCGGTCTTACTGGAGTGGTTCGGTGTGGGTCGTTCGGCCTGTGAGGCATGAATTGATCAAGGGAAGAAAGTCATAAGTGGTTCGGCTTGAAGGTTTGGCAAATGTGGTTCGGTCTTGGTAGCATGGATCGGCCTTGGTGATGTGGTACGGTTTGGATGATGTGGATCGGCATGGTGTTGTGGATCGATCTGGATGATGTGGGTCGGCGTGGTAATATGGATCGGTCATCATGGTGTGGGTCGACATGCTTGAGAGGTATCAGAGCGGGGAGTGGTTCGGTGGTAGAGTATGGATGTGGTTCGATCAATGTGGGTCGGCGTAGGTCGTTCGGCATGTGTGGGTCGGCTATGCTCGGTCAGCTGAAGTGGGTCGATGTTAGGTTGTAGGAACTTGGGTTCGGCCTTGGTGGATCGATCGTCTAGGGTCCGTTGATTGGAATGGATTAGTGAGTTAAGGTGGGTCGGCTTGATTGAAGTGGCTCGGGGTTGGCATAGAGTTATACTCGGGTAGACATCAAAGTGGGTCGGCATTTCTTGGTCGACCAAGATGAGTCAGGGTCATATTCAGAGGGGGTCGGCGTATATGTGCTTCGAGTTCTAGCATGAACTACTTCGAGTCAAGCGTAGGGTTACTTCGGGTCATCACCTAGGAAAGTTCGGGTCAGCATGTACAGAACTCAGGGTCGGTTGCGATGAAGGGTGTAGGTTCGGCAAAGGTCTTGATGGGCCTGTACCACTCAGGGAGCCCAGTACCTCAGGCTTTGCCTATAAATACAACATGTAGGGCTTCAGAAAAGGGGATCTTCTTTTCGGCTCTCTTGCTTTCTATTTTCTAAGGCTAAGGCTACTCTACAATTTTGTAACTGTAATTGATTCTCATATCAATAAAAAGGAAAATTTCTGGAGTGGACGTAGGCCGGAGTCAGCCAAACCACTATAAATCTTCTGTTCTTACTGCTTTCTTTTTAATTTTTACTGTTCTTCACATTATTACTCTCTACATACATTCTATCTGTGATCTGTGGTTGGTGCTTTCATCTGGATTTGGGTGTTAGTGACCAATTTTGGGGCTAACATTTTGGTGCTTTCACTGAGAAAGCTAGTACTCAGGGATTCTAAAGCTTGGTCTTTGGATTTAAAGGCTTAGGAACTCAGATTCTTGGGAAGTTATGGCAAAGCAATTAACAAGAAGACAAAGGACTGAAAGGAGTCAGAATGAAAGGAGTCATGAGGCTTCCTCAGGAGCAAATCAGGCCTCGATTTACATCACCAGAGACGAGATGGAAACAATGCAGAAGAGACAAGAGGAAATGATACATAACCTACTCCAACAGGTTGGACAAGTTGGAGTGCAAAACCAAAGTAATGGAGTAGCAGATTATGCCAAAAATGAGGATCGCGAAGCTAGAGCGACAGGAGCGGAGGCAGCCCGGAATCAGGACCAAAGGCATGAAGCGACCAGAATATAGGATAGAGTTGGACCATCAGGAACGGCCCCTGAACTAGGGGGCATGCCCCCGAATCATGTAGGCTCCATTCCAGTAAGGATACTAGATGATGCTAGGCAATTTGGCATTAATAGGGAAATGGATGTTCATCCAGAAGGGCAGGTTCCAGAATTCCCTCGTGGACTCGGGGGGCAGGTTGGAGACAACGCACAAAGGCCGTTACTTGATGATAATGAAAGGTTAACGGATGTAATCAAACGGGCTATGAGGGGAGGATTGGTGAATAGAGACTTGGAGGATGTGAATAGGAGTCCCTTTGCTCCTACGATCAGGCAAGCTAGAAACCCGCCTGATTTCAAACTACCAACACTGGAGATGTATGACGGGAGAACAGATCCCACTGTTCACTTGACGAGGTACATGAGGCATATGGAAGTGCGGGGGGCATCGGAGGAGGTCATGGCACGATGCTTCCCTTTGTATTTGACGGATATTACATCATTATGGTTCAGACAGCTAGAGAGTGGCTCTATCGGCACATGGACGGAGCTGAGTGAAAGGTTTATGAGACAGTTTCGGGTCCATATAGTCAGACCCAAGAATGTGATGACTTTAACATCGATGAAACAATGGAAGGGAGAGTCGCGCAGGGATTTCTTAACCAGATTCAATGCGGCGGCGGCTTTGGTGGATCGACCCGATCCATCGATGGTTTTGATGGCGGCAGTTTCAGGGATTGCAGATAATTCGGATTTTAAGATATCATTGGAACGGGACCCACCGAGGGATCTTGGGGAGTTCTACCATGAGGCGGAAAGGTTCCTAAGGCAGGAAGATGCGCAGGCTGAGAGAGAAGGGAGAGAGGCTGAAGCTTATGCATTAAGGGGTGGAGGTCCACCCAAGGAAGTTCCAGACAAAGATGATAACGGGAAAAGGAAAATAAATGATAATGGTAACACATCGAAAAGGCAACGGTGGGAATCAAAATTCTCTTCTTATACGGATTTGAATGAGACTCTGGAAAGAATTTATTTAGATACTCGAGGACACCTCCAATATCGGAGGCCAGCAAAGAGGGAACCCTTCGAACACGAATGGGCATCGGGAAAGCATTGCCTATTCCATGAGCTGGATGGGCATAACACAAATGACTGCAGGCATTTGAAAGATATCATTGAGGAACATATCAGGAAGGGTCATTTACAACAGTACATAAGGAATCGAGCTGTGGTACTGGAACAGGAGCAGCCACTGCCCACATCAGACGAAGCTGGCACTGGATCTAGGCATCGTCACCTCATTATTAGCTGAATGGATATATGGCTTTGAATAAGTAGTAAACCCCAAAGTAAGGCGGCTAAGTCACTTACACATGTATGGGATCGAGGACGATCTCTAGGAATGCTCTGAGATGATGATATACCGTGATACTCGGGTTTATGAAATTTTGTTTTTTCCTATTTTCTGTGAACTCTAGTTTCTTTCTTGGTACTACGACATTTGATTTTCTTTATTGTATGGACTTTTATTTTTTTAATTGGATTCTGTGATAATTGGATTTGGATTAATAAATAATATCGGTTACACGATTACGGTCCCGACCGAAGAGACGGGGCAGTAATCGCAAGGTATGAGTCCATTCGTCGGAGAGCGATGGAATGAACTCGAAAAAAATATAAAAGTCCTCGACCGGAGAGCCGAGGCCAGAGAGTATAAAAGTCCTTGACCGGAGAGTCGAGGCCGGAGAATATAAAAGTCTATGACCGAAGAGTCGAGGCCGGAGAATATAAAGTCCTCGACCGGAGAGTCGAGGCCGGAGAATATAAAGACCTCGATCGGAGAGTCGAGACCGGGGAATATGAAAGTCCTCGACCAGAGAGTCGAGGCCGGAGGATATGAAGTCCTCGACCAAAGAGTCGAGGCCGGAGGATATAAAAGTCCTCGACCGGAGAGTTGAGGCCTGAAAATATCAAGTCCTCGACCCCTCGACCAGAGAGTCGAGGCCGGAGAAACATATTCATAGGTTAAGCCCTTGACCGGAAAGTCGAGGCTGAGATTGGACATGGACCCGGAGTGGTCCCGGATTTAGATAAGGGCCCGGAGCGGTCTTGGATTCGGATGTCGGCCCGGAAAGGTCAAGGATTTGGTTACTGGACTTTGAATCGGACATCGACTCGGAGCAGTCGCAGACTTGGATATGGCTATGGCACTTGGATAGGGTGGTTTGGCAATAGGTTGGATTATGAATAGGATGGTACGGCTATGGATGGAATACGGACTTTGGATGTTGGATTCGGAGCTATTCAAAACACACCTTCTTACCACAAGGCATGTTTTGGGGGGAAAATGTTAACCCGCCTCTTGGCAAGGCCGTGGACAGGTGGATTTAACTAAATCAACTACTCGTTTGTCAAGGCTGGAGTACGATGGGTTTGAGCTAGTTGGATGGATATATGGTTCGGTTATTGGTGGTTTGGCCATGAGGCTCGGTCGTTCGACAAGGTGGTTCGGTCTTACTGGAGTGGTTTGGTGTGGGTCGTTCGGCCTGTAAGGCATGGATTGATCGAGGGAAGAAAGTCATAAGTGGTTCGGCCTCAGGGTTTGGTAAATGTGGTTCGGTCTTGGTAGCATGGATCGGCCTTGGTGATGTGGTACGGTCTGGATGATGTGGATCGGCATGGTGTTGTGGATCGGTCTGGATGATGTGGGTCGGCGTGGTAGTATGGATTGGTCATCATGGTGAGGGTCGACATGCTTGAGAAGTATTAGAGTGGGGAGTGGTTCGGTGGTGGAGTATGGATGTGGTTCGGTCAATGTGGGTCGCTGTAGGTCGTTCGGCATGTGTGGGTCGGCTATGCTCGGTCAGCTGAAGTGGGTCGGTGTTAGGTTGTAGGAACTTGGGTTCGGCCTTGGTGGATCGGTCCTCTAGGGTCCATTGATTGGAATGGATTAGTGAGTTAAGGTGTGTCGGCATGATTGAAGTGGCTCGGGGTTGGCACAGAATTATACTCGGGTCGACATCAAAGTGGGTCGGCATTTCTTGGTCGGCCAAGATGAGTCAGGGTCATATTCAGAGGGGTTCGGCGTATATGTGCTTCGAGTTCTGGCATGAACTACTTCGAGTCAAGCGTAGGGTTGCTTCGGGTCATCACCTAGGAAAGCTCGGGTCGGCATGTACAAAACTCAAGGTCGGTCGCGATGAAGGGTGTAGGTTCGGCAAAGGTCTTGATGGGCCTGTACTACTCAAGGAGCCCAGTACCTTAGGCTTTGCCTATAAATACAGCATGTAGGGCTTCAGAAAAGGGGATCTTCTTTTCGGCTCTCTTTCTTTCTATTTTCTAAGGCTAAGGCTACTCTACCATTTTGTAACTGTAATTGATTCTCATATCAATAAAGGGGAAAATTTCTGGAGTGGACGTAGGCCGGAGTCATCCGAACCACTATAAATCTTCTGTTCTTACTGCTTTCTTTATAATTTTTACTGTTCTTCACATTATTACTCTCTACATACATTCTATCTGTGATTTGTGGTCGTTGGTTGGTGCTTTCATCTGGATTTGGGTGTTAGTGACCAATTTTGGCGCTAACAGATATTTTGCCTTCTTTTAATCTTATATGTATTCTAGGTCGTGTATCTATTTTATTAAATCTCAAATAGTGAGACCCAAAAAGAGCGATGACCCGGCTGTCACCAATCAATTTAAGGATATGTATAAGGAAATCATGAAGATTCCATCTTTACAGCGATACTGACACTTGATTCTTATTGAAAGCAAACTGAAAGTTCAAGGTCCACTACTTCCTATCGCTAAATTTGCCAGACTTCCTCTAGGAAGTACGAGAAAGCTTTTTCCATAGTCATTGATAGCGGGGAAGAAACCGAATCCAATTCTGGGGAAAACGAGACTAAAGTTTCACCCTTTAACCATTAGACTAGCTTATTTTATGCTCTTAGTATAACTTTAGTCTTAATTTTGATTTCAACCTTATCCTTTTCTCCTTGTTGCAGTGATTTCCTCTTCTAAGAAGGCCAGTTCCCTAGATAAGGGAAAGGGTGCCAAGAAAAGATCCAAGTTGTTACTTCCTGACAAAGATACTCTCGGCTCGAAAAGCAAAAAGTCTCCAGATCCTCTAAAGCTGAAAGTTCCAAGGAAAAGCATTCGGATCTTCTTATTAAGAAAAACAAGCAAGCAATAGAAATTAAAGGGTTGCCTTTAAAGGTGACCTTTTCTACGCCATCACCAATGCACATGCTAGACCTCCATCCTCTACCCTAGAAATTCGATGAGCAATCGAATATAGCTCCATAGAGCATCAAGGTAGGAATGCATTTTTTTCATGTTTAGGTTTATGGTTCCAACATTTGTTCTTACTTTTTCGCCTCTTTCTAGACCGTGGTGGAAATCTTCGCCCTTCAATATGGGTGGTTGAAAATGGAGGAGACGATGGCCACCACTGAAGCAACGGAAAAGGAGTTTGCGGAATTTGAAACTAAAGTTCAGGAGATGAATACTCAAGTAGAGGAATTATATAGGAATGCTAAAGAGAGAGATCGTAAGATCGAGATTCTTGAGAAAGCCTAGAGGATGGAGAAAGCTAAGGCCAGGGTGGTTGATAAAGAATATTATATTGCTAGAGAAGAGCATGAGAAGGAGGCCAACAGATGAGCCTTCCAAGTCTTATTTGATGCTTACGCTCACCACTGAGACCAAAAATAGCTTTTGCTCTAACCTATGTTGGGAAATTGCTACCACAGTAAAAGCTAACTTAGCTAAAAGTATGAGGAACATAAGAAGGAAAAGAAAAACGAGACCATTGTGAAGGATAAAGCTGAGCCCCCGATAGAGGAGGAGGAAGAAGCTGCTTCTACTAACGAGGAGGTACAAGAAGATACTCCTGATTATACGCTTGATGAAGAAAACATACTTTAACTTGTCCTTATAACAATATGACCTCTATAACTTTTGGCTTGTATAATTTCCTGAATGAAACTTTCTTGATGACTTTATAATATTTGAATTACCATTCGTCCTTATACGATGCGATTGTCACATAATATCTCAAACTAGAGTAGCCAACTTGGAGTTCTTCTTTATTTCCCCTCTTTTCTCTTTACTAATCTTAAGTTGACATTCCTTAGGGAGTACCCTTCCTGAACTGCTCAAAAACTCAGCGTGCTCCTCTTTACCAATCTTTCGAGGACAAGGTAGCTGAACTTCAAAAGCTAAACATAACCATTAAGGCCTTTGAGATTAAGAGCAATTTCCTCGAGTCAAAGCTAGGTCTATAAATTAACAGCTGATATACCTCGGAGAAGAGTGAGTCCTAAATCAATATCTGACCTCAGGAAAACATCACAATTCCTTTTAGATAAAGGGAGGAAAGGAGGCTAAGGATGATGTTGCTAATAAATTCCTTCCAAGATTATGAAACTAAGATTGTTTCGGAGAGCTTGGACTTGTCACCCTGGCTTGCTCATTCGGAAGGATATCCTCCCTTCATTCTTATACTTTACTCTCTGATGCTCTTGATTTTGTAATCCAATTTTTGTAATATTATTTCTTCACTGAATTAGGTGTTCTTCTCAGCCTATTCCTTGTAACACTTTCTTCGACAAACTATCATAACTGTAAATTGCAATTTTTTAATATATCCATATAGATGTAAAGGAACTTCATTCCTTTTTATTTTATTTCTTATGTCGTCACTTTGCTTGAGTGTGCTTTAGAATTTTCTCTTTGTGGGGTATCTCTTGCCCCTGATATAGTTTTGTCGGAACTACATCTCAGATCCAACCGAGTTCTATTACCGGATCCTTGTCCGGAGCCAACCTAGTGGCACAATCAGGGCTTCCATCTTGTTCTGATTCTATTCTCACTTTTACCTCTTCTCTTTTTATTGAGAATCTATTTGATACCTCAACTTAGGAACTTTTCCCTAGCATTCTTTTCTTATTGGGAATCTTCCCAATTCTAGTCTTATGCATGATACTACTTGACCACGACTCACTATTATTGGGAATCTACTCAATATTCTAATCTAATTAGGAATCTATCCAATGCAAGGTACTACTTAACCATCACTACGCCATAAATGGCCTTCTGCGACACAAAAAAATGTTGGGTCAGGCCCAAAAAATGTTGCCATAGGTCTATGGCAACACTTTTCGGGTGATGCAATTTTTGCCATTGCCTTAGACCTCAAAGGCAACATTTTAACTATCTAAGGCAACATAAGTAATATTGTTGCAATAGAACCCTATTTGGGTCTATAGCAACATCCATAGGTGTCTGTAGCAACATTCCAAAATGTTGCTATAGATATTAACTTTCTGAATTTGTGGGGCCCATAATGTAGAGCATATTTGATTTTTTAATAGAAATAAATATTTATTTAATAAAATGCTATTGCACAGAATTTGATATTCAAACAGTAATTTATTTAAATAAATATTTTATTTCAACATTTGAAATAGTACAAATTCCTGACTCCACTATTTTACAATTCAATGATATATAACACTGATATTCACATATACAGATATTCCTCGCTACATCACTCAGTTCACTCATTACATATGCAGTTTCAATTCATACAGACACCGACACTAACGAATATAGACATGCACTAACCCGTTCAGCAATGCTGTGAGGATCAGTTGTCTGGCCACGTCGTGCACGGACACGTGGTTTTGCAAAACCATTAGAAGCAATAGTATTATTAGCTTGAGCTGAATCATCCACTTGATGCTGTAGAATATTTTCTTCAATAGATCGTGGCAACTTCAACGTGAAAAAAAACATCGATAAGATGAGGAAAATTAGTCACAATCAAATGTGGACTAGGATATGACATCCTAAAACCACAGCCATGTCACAAAGAAAACAAAATTTGATGGTTACGAGCTACAAACCTGTTGGTAAGCATGAAATACAGGCAAATTATTCAAAGCAGATTCTGGCCCCATGGAAAAAGATGGTATTTGAAAGTGTTTCATCCCATTTTGCTCCTGTAACTTTACGTTAGGTTGATAAGCACAAAATTTCACCCAAAAATAAAATAATAACAACAATAATAAAAGACCAAATGATAGAGAAGCATGACAAACCTGATTATGAAGATGCAAAGTACCATTCGACAATTTCATATGTTGGCCACCATTGAAATTTGATGAACTTTTGGACTGAATCCCATTGCAATCCTACAGAGAAGACATATAGGAGTCCGATTAGTAATACGGATACGCAATTGAATAATATGCTTCAACAATTCCTTCACATCCATGAAAATAATAATTTGCTTATTGTCTAAATTTGTGTCCTTCTCTATTCTATCAATAATAATGCCCATACTTCCATTTTCCTATAGCCGTATCATTTCAACTGTGCATTTTATATTCAAATTCAACTCACTACATGCCTTCAAGAAAACTGGAACATTAACCGAGTTCAAACCAAGAGCTGAAACGCTAACCTTCTTACCATTTAATGCAACTTCTGCACAATTAGCCTCAAAACTCAAACAAACAGGCCTGCAAATATCCCTTCCAACGAGCGCATTAACAAACTGACCATTATTACTATTCACGGCACAAGCCCAAAGCTTTATGCAATTCCTGATAACTCTATGCATCTTTAAAGATAAAACTTGCACATTCTCCTTATCATTTACATAAAAGAGACACACCTGATCACCATTACCTAAACAAAACCTACCCTTACCATTTAAACAAACAACTGAAACTGATCCATTGTGCTCCAATAAATCATTCAATCCCTCATGTCTACAATATGAGACAATATCCAAAACCATTCCACTATCATTCGAGATATCAGAAACTGATGACACTACAATATCATCACTCTAATTTTGAACTATATCCAAACCAATTTGACTACTTCCACCTGCCTGCCAATAACCAGAACTTCACCGAAACCAATTCGACTACCCCCTGCCACTCTGACATCAAGCCCCAACCACGAAATTGCGACCAAATCAGCAACTCCTTGAACCATCGCAATCCCACAACCTTACCTCGAATCACCAGAATCGCCAAAAACCTGAACAAAATCACAAATCCACTGCCACCCAATCGACTGAAATGCCCAACTAAAGAATTTGGGTTTGTGATATTGGATTGTGAAATCGAACGCCTGAACAACCAAATCTCAATATAACTAATAGTGTACTGTTGACGTGGGAAGAAAACCCGGAAGTAGTGAGGAAAACTGACGCGAGGCGAAAGAAAATAACGGAAATTGATATGGCCGACAGGGGATAAAAGCAAAGCCAGTTATTCTCCAGATCGAAGAAACAAGGAGGAGCGGCGTCATTTTTTTTAAAGTCAGCGGAATAAAAATTAGGGATTGGAAAATTGGGGGTGAGAAACGAAAGCGGGTGAGTGAAAAGTAAAGCGGGAAATGGAAATTGGTAAGGTGTGGATCGATGGTGTGAATCGACGGTTGAGATTTTGTTTTAAATGGTGGTGTGGATCGCTGAGGTGTAATTTTTTTTAATTTTTTTAATTAGAATATATCTATGACAACACTATATAAAAATGTTGCATCGTGTTACACTTGTTTAGCTAGAACAACACATTTTTATGGCTAAGGTAACACCAAAAATACAACGTTGCAGTAGGACCAAAATTTTATAGCTATCGCAACATTTTAGCTAGCAACACCTTGCAAAAATGTTGCAGAAGGTCATCTATGGCGTAGTGCATGGATCACTATTATTAGGAATCTACCCAGTATTCTAATCTGATTGAGAATCTATCCAATGCATGGTACTACTTGACCTTGGCTCACTATTATTGGAAATCTACCCAATATTCTAATCTGATTGGGAATCTACCCAATATTCTAATTTGATTGGGAATCTACCTAATGCATGGTACTACTTGACCATGGCTCACTATTATTGGGAATCCACCCAATATTTAATCTAATTAGGAATCTACCCAATGCATGGTTCTACTTGACCATGGCTCACTGTCAGTATGCATTCTACTTTTCAATGTCTTTTTAAACCCATGTGATATAGCCTTACACTTTATAACGCATCATTGTGGGGTGCTCTTATGCTGAGGTCTACCAATTTATCACTAGGTCCAAATCTACAACTACATTTGGCAGACATCGGCCATCTACAACCACTTTTGGCGGGTGTCAACCATTTACAACCACTTTTGGTAGGTGTCGACCATTAAAAACTATTTTAGGCTAACTATCAAATGGAACGCTAGTTGTAACTTGGTAAAGGGAAATATGAATCCTTTAAGAAGAGTGCTTTTGGACTATTTTGTAAAAGACTTTTGAAATCACAAAGTTTATAAACCACATTATTCGATAGAAGGTTTGATCTGGGTTTGAGAAGGAAAACTATCGGTAGAATCGGTATCTTTAGAAAAAGTGAAACTCTCTATTAATCTCGTCAGATCAATGGAAGAGTTTCAGTCCTTAAATTCTAAATGCAAGTACGATATGCAAAAGTTCTTAAGGAGAGAGGACATACCGAAAGAGATACCATAGATGCCAAGATTTGAACGCACCGTACGAGTTAAGACTCGATAGACAGGGTTATTTCGAAAAAGAATGCATTGGAAACAAGCCAAAACTTTCTGATTAAACTTCAAGGAATCCGAGATTATGAGGAGGTCCCTTAAAGTTAAAACTTTTGTGAAAGAGGTTATAATCGAGAAGAGCATATTAATAAAACTGGTAGCTTCCGTTTGATCGAGGGAATTCGATTTATAAAAAGGATTCCTCTTGCAACTTTACCTTTGTAGAAAAGCGTCATATGCATTCATTTGGCAAGAGTTACATTGAATTCTCCTAGCATCATAAAAACAAAATGAAGTAAATAATTTCGAAACAAGATATTCAAACTAATGTTTAATAAATTTGGTTAACTTCCCTTTCAGTATGAATTTCTTGATCGCGTAAGAAAGCTTTCGGCATCCATCTATCTTGTGCCCTTTTGTCAAATGATTGATACAATACTTCTCTCTTGTGGCCTTCTTTCTTTGATAGAGGGTAATCTGGGTATGTGAAGTCTTCATGAGTTTCCACGAATATTCGAGACAAGCTTTGATTGAGTGGAGTAAGAACCTGATCCCACTTCAATTTCTTTGGAGACTCATCATCTTGAATGATTGGGAGGGCTCTCTTATCGGAAGAAATTAAACCCTCATATTTCAACCATTCGATGGAAAGGTTCCTAACTTCACTATTTAAGATCTTGACCATCTTTTAGAGTTGGGCTGATTCTTAGAGGGATCAAAGATATTCTGAAAGCTACCTGATCTGAGAAGCTTGAAGCTCATAGACATGATCATATTCTTTGCCATTCTTTTTCTTTGAAATGAGGGTGACCAATCTCTCATTGTTGTCTTCTTAAAAGAGTTGAATGCAAAGGTTGAGGTGTAGCTCCGAGATGACTTCTTCATTTTTAGAACTAGACATAATTGATTGGAATATTCTATTGGATTTCCAAAAGGAAACAAGGTGTGGAGGTTTGGCTCTCCTTCCAGCGCCAAAAATGTTAGTGCAAAATTTCATCTACACCAACACCTTGAGGTCCGAAGGCATAGCTCTAGAAGTTGGTTAGATTATTGAACCCAGCAAAGAGTAGGGGTGGGAATGGAAGACTTCCATACAAAACGAGACATTTTCTGTTTCTTCCTATTGTTGACGGAATGATATTGCATGATTCATATTCCATACCATCAACATTGGAATTCCATTAGATGGAAACCGAAAGGAACGGAAGAAAACATGGAATTCCATTTTTTCGACAAGAAGTTTATCGTAGGCAAGATTTGCATCAAACTCAGTTATGGATAGAAAGTGCAATAAAACGGATTATGAAATTATATAAATGAAGCACGCACAAGGGAAACGAAGCTAACGGACAAGGGAAATGAAGCTAATAGATAGTTACTGCTACTTGTTCATACAGAATTATGACTTACTCTGTTAAAATGTGGTGTACTGTCTAATTTTGCATTTAACTCATCATTAAGCAGAAAGCACAATACAAATTTGGTTTGTTTCAGACTTTCAGTACCGTCAAAATTGCAACGCTCGTGATTTGAAGAGAAAGTTCGATATAAAACAATTTACTAAATGTTAACACAATATAACCTTAATAAAATACAATATACTAGAATCATAAAACAACTTTATACTAAATGAAAACACAATATAACCTTAATAAAATACAAAACAGGTTTGAATTATGAAAAATTACACAATTCAATTTTTAGAGCAACAAGAAAGCAATTGAATCAAAGATCCAAAAATGACAGCATTCTTTATTGTTGCCAAGAATTATCTTCATTTTACTTCATTTTGTTGTGATGATGATGCTACTAATGATAAAGAAGAAGTCCATGTACAAATTTAAAGAACCTGTTTACATAAGGATAAATGCTACATAAATCAGGCCATTCAATTACCTTAAAATATAAATCTGTGTACACTTGTATATATTTTTGAAGCACGAAAGAGTTGGAAATTTATAAATTAATAATACAATTAAAAGAACAAATGTTAAATAGAACAAAATTAACAATTTTGGTTTGTATTTGTAGGGAAGTAAAAAATGCTGATTAACTTGAGTAAACATGACTTAAACATTATATCATCTGTGCTATCATTCAGGCATTTAATCATTGTTATAGTATATATTTGCACTGTTTAGGATGTGTTGTTTTCCTTCTGGAAAATAATTTATTTTCATTTTGAGTTTAAACTTGGCTCAGTAATGTACCAAGTCACATTATTTCTTTTTTTATTGAATTAAAGGGTCATGTTACTTCTTCTTAAGCTGGTGCTTATTGAAATTTGAATGCATCAATGCATGTTAATGTTTAACATTCATTAAGTGGAAAAGTTGGGATTAAAAATATAATTTTTTAACAATGCACTAAAAAAACACGATGGTCATCCTTATTTTGTGAAGTGCTAATTAAATTGTAGGCAACTACCCTGCAGGCAAGGAGGACTCTAAACCTCTATACCTGATCCACGCTCCACAACAATGTCACGCATAATGTCATGACTTTCATCCTAAACTCTACTTCGTCCACATGTTCCTTTTTCTCAACACATGAAACTTTAACCAAGGAATAGAAATGCCTGATAAATTGCTATACTTGATTCAGGATGTCCAAAAACTAGGAAACTCTACACATAATGATCAAATTTGTTTTATAAACCGCTAATTTTAAGTCTTTATGCATGTGTGTGTATAAACTTAAATCTAAGTGGAAAGAGCGACAAATGTCATCAATGTTATGGATCTCAATTACGATTCAACAAAGTTGTGGTTAGTGTGTAATAGAAATAGTTTGAAGTTGCCAAATCATACAACAAAACAATATCTTGAGCAACATCGATTGCTATCACATAGGCTATAAACAGAAAACAACAGCGACATTATTAAACAAAAAACTACAAATGGACTAGCACCAAACTTAATGAGTCATGATATTACTGCAAATTCAATTCAATTGTAGAACTTATCCTAATTATAATTCAAATCTTTGCCAAATAATGAGATTGTCCATAACATAAACCCACGAACTATCTATCCTCCCCACCACTGAACTCGGTGCTTCTATTGGTCACACTGACATGGACAATGCTGTGCATGGCCATCCCGAAACCTCTAATTTTTACATGTTGATCGTGAAAATGACTCACGCACTACTGTGCAATACTAAGACAAATCCCTTACCCTTATTCCTGATATTCATGAAACTTAAGTCATATCATCTACCCAATATGAACAAATCAACATTCTTCCTATACAAACGCACATTGCCCCACTACGTAGATTAGCATCTAACAGGTTTTAGATGTCAATACATGCATGTTAAGGTCGGTATTGCATATTAATTTATTAATAATTGTCGTCTTATCCAATACAATAGCATATATCATCAGAGACCAGCGTTATACCCCAAAAGATATCCTTTAGATAACAAATCCATACCTTTAGACAATAGTAAAATCAGTAGCTACTAACTTAGATTATCATCGAAGAAAGAAAAGAAACGAGTGTAAAAATAATACTTTTTAACTTCTTTTCTCGATGGAAATAACAGTTCGTCATTAAAATCAGTACCTTTAACCTGATAAATTTCATATGTTAACAAATCCGAACAAAATGAGAAAAAACACAACTTAAAGAACCGAAATTGAATTGGTGACGTACCTAAGGGAGCGGTTTGACGGCAAAATTAAGCGACCAAATCCAATTTGGGTTAGCATTCTGTGGTTGAGCGAAGAAGATTGAATTAGGGTTAGGGTTTTCTTTTTAACGAGGGTTGGGTTTTCCTTTTAAATATTGTTTGAAGGTTGAGCATGAAACTTGCGGTTTTGTAATTATACATACAATCAAGGATATTAGGTTTGCCAGTGCGGTATAATTAAATATTATTTTGGAAGGAAAGGAATACCATGAAAATTGTGTAAAATTTTTAACTTTTTCCGTTATGTATCGAAAAGAATTCCTTCCGAAATTATTTTTTTGGAAAAATTGAAAAACGAAAATTCTAGAAAAAGTCGAAAGGAAATTGAAAGGAAATCGGTAAAATGAAAAAATCCCCGGCCCTAGCAAAGAGATTACTGAAACATGATGCAGTCAAGCTTAGGTTACGAGATGTTGAACCGTAGAGTCACAATAGCCAATCCAGAGAAGGTAAAGTATAAAAAGTAAATAACACAGAGTCTTTTATAGAGGTTCATGTAGAAAGTCCCTATGTCTACTGTACTTTCCTTATTTAGTCACTCTTACCTAACCGAGAGGCTTATTACATTGAGTTTACACATTTTCACCATTAATGAGTTTGTAAAGAGAGTTCTGACATAGAAAAGTACAATATGATTTTATATTTCAATCCTTTTTTTTACTACCAGCCCTTTTACTATAACAGGTGGTCCTTTATTTATAGTAAGTTTAAGGTTATTCCATTAGTGCAAGTGCTTTCCCTTGGATCAATGACCTAGCTTGATATGTGCGGCTTTAGATTTGAATGCTTGTTATCATCTGGTTGAGTGCATTTTGATGCGAATTGTTGATGTGATGCTTCTATATATTGCTTCTTGGATTTCTTCTATTTATCCTGACAGTTGTCTCGGCCTAGGCTATCTGAGCCGTTGATTGTTGATACTTGCTGAAATACTTTTAGTTCTGGCAATTGCTACCCTCGGTTAAGTTTCTTGTCTTAGCTGGATAATGATCTTGATCTCGGTTGACGCTTTGACTCGTGCTTTCGGGCTACATGCTCTTGGATACTGAGTCCAGTGCTTAGACTGTCATTGGAAACCAAACAATGGGTCTCAGAATTATAAGCCAAGGAACTTTCCTTTCGAGTATTCATAATTTGTAATTTGTAGAAATTATGGTGTAACAGATGCGACCTTTCCATTCAAGCTTTGTAAGTCTTTCCTAGTCGTCAGGGCTATAACATTCGGCAAGGCAGTAATCTGCTCTGGATTGACCTCGATGCCCCTTGCATTTACAATATAACCAAGAAGTTTTCTAGAAGCAACACCATAAGAACACTTCAGCAGATTTAGCTTCATTCCGTACTTCCGAAGGATCTCAAACATCTTTGAGAGATCATTCAAGTGATTCCCAAACACTCGCGACTTCACTAGCATGTCATTCACATACACTTCCATCGTTTGTTCGATCTGATGCTTGAACATTGTGTTTACCAATCTGTTGTAAGTAGCTCCGGCATTCTTCAAACCGAACGACATTACGCAATAACAATATACTCACAAGTCGTGATTAAGCCGGTATTCTCTCGATCTAGTTCATGCATCATATTCTGGTTGTACCCCTGAGTAGGCATCCATGAATATGAGCGGTTCATGCCCCGTAGTTTCATCAACAAGCTAGTCGATTCTAGGCAACGAAAAGATATCCTTTGGGCAGGCTTTTTTCAAATCCGAATAGCCAATACAAGTTCGCCACTTCTCGTTCAATTTTTGGACCAATACTGGGTTTGACACCCACTCAGGATATGTTGCGTTGCGGATGAAGCCATTGACCAACAACTTATTCATTTCTTCGTTCAATGCACCAGATCGCTTTCGGACCCAGACTGCATCTCTTATGCCCATTGGGATGAACTGGGATCAATGTTAAGTTTGTGACATGCTATCTCCAGCGATATCCCACGCATATTAGAATGTGTCCAAGCGAACACGTCTAGATTGGCATGAAGTAAATTTATCAATTACTTTCCCATCTTGATCCAAGCTATGAACCTACTTTCAACACCCGAGTTAGGTCATCCATGTAACCATGGACAGCCATCATAATCTCCGGCGGAGGTACAAAAAGTCATGGCAGGGATATAGCGAGGATATAGCGGGATATAGCGGATGACTTTAAAATAGCATATAAAACTCGTACTTAATGTTTTACAAATATATAAATGGTAATTAAATGAACAATTAATATTCAATTGAATTATAATTAATACATAAATAATTTTAAATAAAAACATGTGCGAATATACTGTAAATAAACATAATTGAATTTAGTAGAATATTAAAGTAGCTTCATTTCTGAAAATATATTAAAAATTCAATTAAATAAATTAATTTCATAATTTTTATAATGTATAAATGTCATTTTCAATTCATTTCTTTTAAAGAAGATATAACGGAAATAGCAGAATATAGCGGGAATAATAGGATATAGCGGAAATAGCGGGGCTTAAAGCGGAAAGGCTATATTTGGGGCTATATGGAAAAATTGTAGCGGTAGAAATCCGCTATGAGATATAGCAGGGTTATAGCGGGGTAATAGCGGGGCACTAACTGCACAGCAACTACTATGGATATGGAAAGAATTACATCATTTCGGTATACGCAAAACCTATATTGTACATATTCTCTTATTACTTCTTTTATATTAGAAAAAATCACTATCATTAAGATTGTATTATTTTTTTCATTTTGTATACAGAAAAGTGAAGTGTTAAATACGTATAGGGAGTTAGGAGATGGGATACCATTCAAATTTTAACATTGTTGGAAGATAATGAAAGATAATCCAAAGTGGTGTGCGGCTCAACTTACAAAAACGTGTTCGTCACAGAAAACAAAGAATGCTAACATCGATGCTTTTAACATTTCATCTCCATTAAGACAGAAGGTAACTAAAATGTCATCTTCATTTAATACGAGTCACGTGAATGTGGATAATTTATCAAGTGAAAAAACCATTGATGACAATGGTCTTGATCGACCATTGGGAAGAAAGGGAAGTAAAGAAAAAATGTGAAAGGTTGATGAAGAAAAGACAATATTAAAGGCATTAAATAATTTTTAGTCCACTTTAGATCATTAGAACTTGGTTACACGAAAAAAATTTGAAATAGAGGCATCAATTGCTGCAAAAGAATATGGAATTGAAGGAAAAAGCACATCGTGGAAACTCAAGTAAGAAAGCAAAAAATGGGAAAGAGGAAGGAATAAGAGTGCATTCTAAACATGGGTCTAAATGGCCTTCAACCTGTAGTGAGAGCTTCTTATGAAAAATGCAAAGTCATATATTGAAGGAATGGAAAGATGATTGTTTCTCTGACAAGGGTGGTGATGAAGTTTGATATTTAAAGAATCTATCTTAAAATTTCTATTGTATTTCACACATGCATGCTAGTAGTTTATGTTAGGTAGTTGAACTCTTTTTATGTCCATTTAGTTATAATAATTTATAATAGACTACTTATGCTATATTTGTTTTATGTATGTTATTGATTGTTCCCTTAATTTATTTGTTACAATGTTCCATCTGTACATACTAGTGTGTACCCGTGATACGCATACGCCATTCACATAATTTTTTTAACTAAACAATTTGGAGTGTTTTTAGTTATACAAAGGCGAATATATGCTTTTGGATTGTAATTTTTTCGGTTTTTTTTCTGAACACTACCAATTAACCTTAAATGATAAATATGCTTCAATAATTTCAAATCACGCAAAATATAACAAATATTTTTGAAGAGAATAATGTTACATAACAAAACCTATCATTAATCATAAGTTATTCCTAATTTGGAAGCATACCATTACCAAGAATGTCAGTTTCCTAAATGGAATTGTTAAAAATTAATTCATTTTTGTAAACTACATGATAACATTTCATATTACCCTAATTCAAACTGGAAATGAATTAGAGATTCAAAAATATAATTAAGTAGAATTAATCGTATTTATTCTAAATAAAATTTAAAATGGTGAATATGTTTAACATAATTTAAAATGGGTGATAAGTGAGATTAAGTTTATTCCAGTATGTAGATGATGATTGATATGTATAAAAAATTCAATACTAATCAGCATAAAAAATTGGGTACCATATAAGAATTAATATACTTTTATTTTTATATGAAATAAAAGTAATTATGACAAATATATCTTTTATTTAAATTTAAGTTGAAATTAACTTGTGAAATAAATACAATTAACTTGAGTTAATTATTATTGTTTAAATCTTTCTAGATATATTCCAATTTGAATCAGAGAAGCAACCACATATTGATTCCAGAATTAATTTTCTTTGATTTTAAACAATTGAATTAATGACCATTAATTGTCATATTCATTCAATAAAAATTAATTTATTCAATATTAAAGATCGAAAAAATGATAATATTCATTTATAATACCATCAACAATCAAACCTAGAAATAGAATTGTTATTAAAATAATAAATTAACTAAATTACTTGTGCATTTGTAATGACCCAACTTTTCGACCCTCGAATGTCGACACTAATACATCCACGATATTCGTGTGCTAAACATCCAAGTGCTAGAAAGATAGAAGTTAGAGTCAAATAAAAAGAATAGAACAAGATAGGAAGAACACAATATCAGAATCTCATTGCGGAATGGTAATATATAATATCAAAAGAATAATACAAAGGGCTACTTTGAATACATGAATTTCAGAGTTACAAAACCTAAGTACTATCGTCAGCTTGGACAGTTATAACCGCCTATCCTCGCAACGCTGATATATACATAGCTAGTACGGAACAACAGAAATAGAAATAGGTAGATAATGGAAGCATCTAGCTCGTCGTCTGAACTCTTAAGCATCTAAGTTAAAACCTGCCATACACAACCTACTTTAAAGAGTATGCGAGGAATTTAGGGAAACAAAAACCAAGCGTCGGACTTAAGTTTGGTATGAGAAAACTCTAGATACATGAATGTATGTAACAGTAATTATTGAGGCCACGCGGATTGCCGTAACAGTTTTCTCCTCAAAAGAAACCAATAATTTATTAAGTTTAATACAGTGATATGATATATAATGTCTAGGGTTTAGAATATAAATCATATCAGATAGTTGTGCTGCTTACATTCATTACACCACAATATATTTAGGGTATAATCAAAGCCGCTAAGGTTCGTTCGCATATTGGGTTTTCCAGGGAGATCTCTTCGGTCGACGCCGAATCCAATCTCCTACACAAGGGTCAGAAACTACCTCCGATTGACATATATCTCTAGATAAAATATTCCTTTAGGTAAACATAGTTGGTCCATGCCCTATCACGTGATCCCAAATAACACCAACCCTCTAGCAACAAACGATAAGTATACTCTAGATATGGAGTTGATATATCCTATCATGGGTTAACCAAACCCCAGGCTATGAGGCCTACTCTGTTTTTGGTCATTTTTGAGATGTTGCTTAAAATTTTACTATTCATACTTTTTATTGCAACAAACATACATATAAAACATTATAAATATGGCAAGAAACCCTTAAGAATCTCTCTACAAAATTTCATAGAAATCGCCAAAAGCAAGGCAACACACAATTGCATCTATAGCGACTATCGCTATAAGTGCACTTTCAAATCCAATTTATATTCAAAGCTATGTTCAACTACAACCTATATGCTTTGTTCCAAGTCCTTGCTATATGTCATATAAGTCCATTCAAGTTCGTTCAAGTCCATACATATGCCACTTGCTTTCAAAGCAAGAATCATAATCAATGTTTTCACATATGTCCATATTAATTCAACAACAATAATACAATCAAACATTATCAATATATATATATATATATATATATATATATGTGTGTGTGTGTGTGTGTGATATTTTCCAATCAAAATGGTGAGTTATCTCACCTTTAACCTAACAACCAACCAAGGTCTAAGGGTCTAAGTCCAACCTCAACCTAGCAACAACTTTCCCTCCTTCTCTTTTGCTTGCCTTTGTCTTGCCTTGCCTCCAAACCTCTTAGGTTGCTCATGGCCTTCAAGTGGTGAAGGAGGATGGCTTTGCTTTTTGAACTTCTAACCAAGTAGAAGGTTTTGTTATGTGGTGGTAAGACTTCACTTCAAGTTTGAAATGACTTGGGTTTGATTTGCAAATATTTTTCTTTAGGAAATTATGAAGAGGAGGAAGAAGAAGACACGAATTTTCTTACTTAAGCTTTGTGAATTTGTAATTGAATACTAAGGGTATGCCCCTCTTTATATAGGCTAAGAATTGTGCTCTTTAATCTTTCCTTCTCCCCCTTCATGCCATGAAAGAGTCACCTCACATCACTTCTCCTTATGCTAACTACCATCTTACTCCACTCATGATAATATCTCTTATCCTAATAGAAGCTTCTAGAACATTCCAAGCTTTATGAAGAGGTGTGTGTTAATTAGTTGCTAATATTTACATTTGATTATTAGTCAAGTGTAAGGGAGTTCGAACAACTTATATCGATCGAAAAGCTGTTTATCGATAAACCGATTTTCGGTCACATTATCGATTTTTTTTAGAATATATTTTTGTAAACAAATTTTAAAAACAAGTTTCTCATCATTACTTATTAATTAAATGATGTTTCACAAGGTTATAAAATCATACTTATAACATTTAATTATATTTCAAAATGTTTCAATATTCGAAGACGAAGTGTTCGAATTTCAGGGTCGCTTCATTCTCCTCTACTTAGAACATTTCTTCCTTGAAATTCATATAAGAATGATAATAAAAGAAGATAGAAGAACAAGGTATATATAGCATACTGCTGAAACTATATACAAATTAAAATGCAACCCAAAATGCATATTAAGTGACTCCACTTCAAGCAGTGAGTACACTACAAAAGGTGTACGATACTAAGATAAGAAATCCCTAGTCTATAAACAATTCCAGATAGGACTCTCTCAAACTATCCTCTATTTCCCACGTGCAATCCTGAGCATCCTCGCTCCATTATATCTTGACTAATTTCACAACCTTAGTCGTCAATCGCTTCGTGTCACTATCAACAATACGAATAGGCTGCCTCAATACAGTCAAATTCGGCTCGATCTCTAAGTCCTCCTATTGCCATGTTTCTACTATCATCGAAGGATCATGCAAAAACTTATGCAAATGCGACGCATGAAATACATTGTACACACTTGATAACCTAATCAAACATGGGAGCCCTACGTCGTGGCCCACAATTCTGATCCCGTTTCCTGTTTTGGTTTCCATTGTCTTTCTGTTGATTCGGTTTATTCTATATATTCAGTTGTACCTTCCCGGAACTCTCCCCGGTTTGTTTAACAGCAACATTGCTCTGGAATCCTTCCACACTGGGTCCTGCGTCATCCTTCTTCTTAGACTGTTTCGCATCCTCCCTTCTCAAGAATTGGGCTGCCATGGAATAGAAACAGTCCAAGGACGCAGGAGGTTTTCCGGCCAACCAATTTCCGAACTCGGAATCGGGATCGATCCCCTTAGTTAGTGCCATCAGAATTGAGTTATCATTGGGATTACTAATCTCAACGCATGCAGCATGAAATCTCTCCAGATAACGTCTGAGTGTTTCTCCAAGAGCTTGAGTGACACTAGAAAAAGTATTAACATATTTCGGCCTTGCGACATGCATGCGGAACTGCTCAATAAACTTTGTCGCCAACTGGTCAAAACACGAGATAGATCGAAGTGGTAAACGGGTAAACCACATAGTTGCTATGCCCCTAAGGAAATCAGGAAGCTTCGGGACTTGACTGCATCATCGGCTCGTGCAGCATTCATCAACCATTCGTACTTTAAGATATGCTGATTGGGATCATAGCTCCCTTCATAAACAGGTAGAGTCGACATCCTGAATCGTCGAGGTGGTTCAGCATAGAGTATATCGTCAGTGAAAGGGGTATGACTCCGGGAGATTCCCCAGTCATTGTTAGTAAGACCTTGACTTTCATGAATCATTTTTCGGATCATCGTCGGGATGTCCGGCATTTGAACATTTTGAGCATGCTGGGCTAAGGTGTGGTCGGGTTCCACAATGCGAGGAGGGGCCGGTCGTAGTCGACGGTCCATGTCTCGCCTCCTTGGTTCTGTCTTAGGGACATAAGGCTCAGGAGTATAGTTGCGTTGATGGTGGGTTGGATCCGTTTGGTTCCGAGCATCAACTCCCAAATCAGTACAAGTGGTAGTGCGGTTGTCGATAATATGATATAGGGCAGTGCCTCCTCGGGAGGAGGGTCCAGTCTGATGGCTGGTTGACAGGCAAACTCTCAGTTGCCCAAGGTTCAATGTGTGCTGATGCCCAGTGGCTTGTGTGTAACTTCCGTCCAACCGTGGGCGCTTGGATCTATAATTAAAATCAGAAGAGGCTGAACTTTCGGTGGATGAATAGGAAGCCTGATCCCTTCTGGATCTCCTTCGTCTTTGACGATTCAGTTGATTGGTCAATTCTGCATTGGTGCGCAGTTGCTGAGTAAGCTGTTGGTGGCTTTGAGTAAGCTCTTGCATTAGCAATTGAAATTCTTCCCTGGTGATAGGGCCTTGCGGATCTGATGGTCCGGCAGCATTCTGATCGGTAGGAGGTAGTTGTACGGGGTTCTGTCTGTCCCATCCTTCTGGATCTGCGGCAGTTGAGGTAGTCCTAGTGTTAACCATGATGGATAGCGAAGCTCTTTCCTAGACTTGATGCAAATCTGAATAGGATGAAAGAACTTTAAACTTGGAATCTGGATCTTCTTCTTAGATTTGTGCAATCCGATATCGATAGTAGATCCAACGAGCAGGAGAAAAAATGGGTTTTCTCAGTGAAAGCACCAAAATGTTTGTACCAAAATTGGGCACAACACCCTTCGGATGTGTTTGAAGAGATAAAATGAAGAATATAAATGAAAAAAGAGGAAAATCTAACAAACACACCAATAATAAGCAAGAAAAAACACACAGAAACACACGGATTTAGAGTGGTTCGGCGTATGGCCTACGTCCACTGTGAAATGATTGACTTTATTGATTTTTGCTTGTTGGTTACAACATATTACAACAGTAGAATTTGAGTACAACAGTGATTCCGGCAGAGTCTAGATGTAGAAGAGCCAAAAGTCCCTTTTCAGTAGGTTCTAGGCTGCTATTTATAGGCGTAGGCTGCAAATATCTCGTTCAGATCTTGGAAGACCTCTTCTCATATGTGGGAGGGCCCACACGATCGATCCCATGCTGTTTGCACTCGATCCGTGATCGATACGAACAAATTTTGTATCGATCAATATTTTGTCCAATCGAGTCGAGATCGATCATGAACATTCTTGAGGATGTACGCAAGCTCCTGTGAAAATTTGGTGGCATTTGGACTTGTAGATTTCGAGTTATGATCGATGCAAGTTTCAATTTATTGAAGGCTACTGACTTCACATCGATCTACTTCGCATCGCTCTATTCCTATCGCTTCCGAGCACGTGCTTGCTAGTTGATGTGGCACTAACTTTTTGGATCGATCCACTTTTCATGTCGAACGATCGAGTCTTTCCTATGTATGCGCCTCGTTCGTATCGACCCGGCTTGGCCTTGTTCGTATCGATCCACTGCATCTCACTTCATATCGATTTTGTGTATTCCACTTCATATTGATCTTTTGCATTCCACTTCGTATCGATGGGAGGTGTTGATTTCGTATCGATCTGTGGGCGATCGATACGAAGCATGTTTGAAACTTGATCAATACGAAAGGGACTCTCGTGTTACTGTTGATGGATACGAAGTGGGTGGATCTGGATGGATACGAAGAGAGGCTTGTTCACCGATGGACACGAAATGGATCGATTCGAAGGAGATTGACCGATGGATACGAAGAATGCTGCTTTAGATCGATACGAACTCGTGCTCCCCTGATCGATACGTAGCCATGCGCATTTGGTGGATTCGAACAAGATCGATACGAAGGAGGTTTTTTCTGATTTCTTGATGGATACGAACAAGGTGATCACTTGAGTTGCATCTATCAAATCTTGAGCATACGAACTCGGATTGACTTGAAATTTGGAATGTTGGCCTTCATAGCTTTGCTTGTCGTGCCTTGACAATTGTAGCTTGATCCGGACTTGGATAAAATTCGCCAGTATGCATAGTGAACCTGTGTATAACCGATCTTCGGGATGGACTGTCCTTGATTTCTAGTTAATTTCTTGGTGTCATGGGCTTGCCAAAAGGCGGGATAACACTTCAAGTCGAGGAAGCTCCTAAAAAACAAAGTCTTCCTGGCTTCTGGGACAAACTTCATCTCAAATCCATCCTTAAATTGGGCCCAAGAGATGTAGTTCTCTTGGACATCAGCAGTGATAGAACTCCACCAATCCATGACTGTGCCCATTAGATGCCATGATGCCAACCGATGCTTCATCACGTCATTTAGCTCCATATCCCTAAATATCTGATCACATAATTTGACCCGAGTCTAGACTTCAATGATCGTCTCCGTACCACCAAACCTCTTACCTCTTAGCCTCTCATAATCATGGTAGAGCGAAGAAAAATTCACCAAAGGCCTGACCAACAAGACATCCTCTACAATATCCACCATTGGTTCCTTGACTGGAGCAACATTCCTTGGTGCTCAATCCCCACCATTTGTGACGGTACTATCCCGACCACCTCTACCTCAACCTCCTTGAACATTGACAGCTACAGTACTCATGATGTACAACCTGAACATAACAGAATATATTTAGGATATGAAAGACTAGAGTTATTTCAAAGAAAGACATTATTCCGAAGGAAAGCTGAAAGGGGGTATAGGTTTACAAAAACTACAAATACACTCTCGTATACACTTGACTTATTCTAGGGTGTCGCATACCTTATCTCTAATGAGCCATATCCAACCAAAGCCAAGGTGTTGACGACCTGACTTTTCGACCCTCGATTGTTCACACTAATACATCCACAGTATTCGTGTACCGAACACCCAAGTGCTGGAAAGACAGAAAGTTAGAGTAAAATAAAAAGAATATAACAAGAAAAGAAGAATGCAACATCAGAATCTCACAGCGGAACATTGATATATAATATCAAAAGAACAATACAAAGGGTTACTCTGAATATAGGAATTTCAAAGTTACAAAACCTAAGTACTGTCATCAGCTTGGATAGTTATAACTACATGTCCTTACAATGTTGATATATACATAGCTAATACAGAACAACAGAAATAGAAATAGAAAGATAATGGAAGCCTTCAGCTTGTCTTCTAAACTCTGAAGCATCCAAGTTAAAACCTGTCATACTCAGCCTACTGGAAAGAGTATGCAAGGAACTCAAGGAAACAAAAACCAAGCGTTGTGCATAAGTCTTGTATGAGAAAACTCGAGATACGTGAATACATGTAACAGTAACTATTGAGACCATATAGATTCCCGTAATAGTTTTCCCCTCAAAATAAACCAACAATTTATTAAGTTTAATATAGTGATATGTTAGATAATGTCTAGGGTGTAGAATATAAATCATATCAAATAGCTTCAGTGCTTACATTCATCACACCACAACATATTTAGGGTATAATCAAAACCGCTAAGGTTCGTTCGCATATTGGGTTTTCCATGGAGGTCTCTTCGGTTGACGCTAAATCCAATCTCCTATAGAAGGGTCAAAAACTATCTCTGCGCGACATATATCTCTAGATAAAATATACCTTTAGGTAAACATAGTTGGTCCATGCCTTATCACGTGATCCCAAGTACCATCAACCCCTGCTAACAACAAACGATAAGCATACTCTAAATATGGTGTTGATATATCTTATTGTGGGTTAGCAAAACCTCAGGCTATGAGGCCTACTCTATTTTTAGCCATTTCCGATGTTGAGGTTACATTTGGCACCCTTCACACGATTTTTCATCACTTAAACAGAACACAAATCCCTAAATGGATTTCCATATCTTGAACAGATCACGAATCACTACATGGATTCGAGCATTTAGAACAGATCTCGAATCTCCATGTAGATTCCCTTTCTTAACCACTTCTAAAACATAGAATCCATATACTAGTTTTGAAATGGTAATGGTAAGCAAAAAACACTTACCAATCTCGGACTCTTCAAAACCAACTGATGAATTTCCGGTTAACTCAATTCCGGTTCTTTCAAAACTAAGCGAAAGCTAGAGATGTTTCGTACCAATAATCCTTCCTGGGGGTTCTTATTGGTATTAAATCATGAAGCCTTTCGATAACTTCTTAAGTCAATATTAGGTCAAGTTCGATAATCGACTAATCGATTATCTAGTCAAAACACTTGCTTATATAAATCAACATTCGTACGCTTAACTCGTTTTTGACATTCCAACTTAACCATTCCTCGCCCAAGACTAAAGCCAGGTAAGTTTGAGCACTGGTTGCATCAAGCCTTGCCTAGACACTTCATTCTTGAAACTCACAAATAGATAAGTCTACCTCATCGGCTATTAGTGTTAAGTATAGTATTAATGATTTCCATAAATAAGTAAGAAATTAACACGATTAACACGTTTTCGACATTTTTTGACTTACTATTCCTCGGTCAAGCGGAAAACCGGTAGGTTAGAGCTATATTTCTCCATCCCTACTCGACATCAATCTTAACTTTGAAAAATAGATAAGCCTTACTTTGTCGGCTTTTAGTGTTAAGTATAATTACTTACTTTTCAAACAAGTAATCAAATAATTAACCATTTAGCCACTAAGCAATACCTAACCCCCTTTTGAAAGTATATACTTTTAAAATACTTAAAAATAAATATAATAGGTTTTAAAACATTTATCCGAAATATTACTTAAAAATACCAAGTTTGTAAAATCTTTAAAACTTGGAAAAGAATATGTTTTATTACAAAAATCTCTTCTTTAAGAATTCATAATTAATTCTTAAAAATTCATAAAGACCTCAAACTACTTTTAAAATACTTTAATAATAGTTAGTAAACACTTTTAAAATGAATGAAATAAAATACTTAAATTTATATATCTTTTCAAACCTTTTAAGTTCAAAAATCAAGTCTAAGCGGGGCAGTTTTGCACAAGTGTAGTTTTGGTCATTTTCGAGATGTTACTTAACTTTTTACTATTTAAGCTTTTAATAGCAACAAACTACGTACAAAAAATATAAATATGGCAAGAAATCCCTAAGGATCTCTCTATAAAATTCCATAGAAATCGCCAAAAATAAGGCAACTCACAACGGAATCTATAGCGACTATCGCTAAAGTGCACTTTCAAATTCGAGTTGTATTCAAACCTATGTTCAACTACAAGCTATGTACTTTGTTACAAGACCTTGCTATATTGCATACAAGTCCAGCCATGTCCGTTCAAGTTTGTTCAAGTCCATACATATGCCACTTGCTTTTAAAGCACGAATCAAAATGAATTTTTTCACATATATCCATATTAATTCAACAACATTAATACAATCAAACATCATCAAATATATGTGATATTTTCCAATCAAAATGGTCAGTTAGCTCACCTTTAACCTAAAAACTAATCAAGATTCAAGCGCCTAAGTCCAACCTCAACCTAGCAACACTTTTCCCTCCTTCTCTTTTGCTTGCCTTTGCTGCCTTGCCTCCAAACATCCTAGGTTGCTCATGGCCTTCAATTGGTGGAGAGTGATGGCTTTGCTTTTTCAACTTCTAACTAGGTAGAAGGTTTTGTTTGGTGGTGGTAAGGCTTCAATCCAAGTTTGTAGTGATTTGGATTCGATTTGCAAATATTTTACTTTAGGAAATTATGAAGAGGAAGATAAAGACATGGATTTTCTTACTTAAGCTTTGTAAATTTGTGAATGAATACTAAGGGTATTCCCTTCCTTATATATGCTAAGAATGGTGCTCTTTAAGCTTACCATCACCCCCCTTAATTCCATAAAAGAGTTACCTCCCATCTCTTCTACTTTAAGTCATTTCTCCTTTATGCTAATTACCATCTTACCCCTCTTATGATAATACCTCTTATCCTAATAGAAGCTTCTAAAACATTCCAAGTTTATGAAGAGGTGTGTATGTTAATTAGTTTCTAATATATTCATTTGATCATTAGTCAAGTTCATAAGAGCTCGAACAACTTATATTGATCGAAAAGCTTTTTACCGGTAGACCAATTTTCGGTCACATTATTGATTTTTCTTTGAAGAATATATTTTTGTAAATAAATTTTAAAAAGAGGGAATTAGGCAAAAGGAAAAACTTTGAAAAAAATTTAGGTTGAAGGACACAAAGTTTTATTTTTGGGCTGAAGGACAAACTTTGAAAGAAAATTAGGCTGAAGGAAAATGCTAAATATAGTTAGCATTTTGTACAGTGCAAACATTGTACAAAATGCTAATTATAACTAGCATTATATCTAGTTTTACATTGTACAAAATGTTAGTTGTATTAGCATTGTCCTTCAGCCTAATTATCTTCCAAAGTTTGTCCTTCAGCCTAAAAATAAAACTTGTTGTCCTTCAACCAAAAATTTTATGAAAATTTGTCCTTGTGCCTATTTTCCACTTTTAAAAATAAGTTTCTCATCATTAATTATTAATTAAATGAGTTTGACAAGGTTATAAAATCATATTTATAACACTTAATTATACTTCAAAATGTTTCAATATTCGAAGACGAAGTGTTCGAATTTCAAGGTCGCTACAACATTCATACATTAAAGGTTTTTGAATATAGCTTAACACTATCTTAGTAAGAAAATTAATTTAAAAATTCATAAACATTTGTAAATTAACTGAAATTCATGTAACATATTGAAGAATATCTATTATTTAAATTCTATACTAACTATAGTTACATAGTGAATCACATAAATTATGATAGCCTTCAAGCTTATATCCATAACATGCATTAAAACATATGTTCGGAAGGTAAACCCAAACCGGAATCAGTATAAAAAGTCAACACTTATACATTACTCAATGTAATACTCAAATCAGAATAAAATTAAATATACGAAAGAAGTTTAAGTTAATTTAGTATGAAATGAAAAGTTAAGAAATGACTAATTTCTTTTGTAAAACAATGAGGCTTTTGTGCTTTTTAAATTTAGGTTACACAAATTAGATTTAGTTAAAAAAGAGGTTTTTAAATTTTAAATTAATTACTAGATTAATGTTGGTTATTTTTTGCGGTGGAATAACATTTTATAAGAGGCTAAAAGTAATGTTAATCATTGAATTAAGGAGAATGAACTATTCAGACTGAGTAAGACATGGAAATTAATGATTGATAAAGTTTGAGTTTTCTATAATACCTGTTTAATCTAAAACCTAAAAGAATTTAGGTACCAATGAAAACCCCAATCCTGAAGAAAAACTTAAACAAACAAAATAAGTTTAAAGTCATTCTATATTTATTAAATTTAAAATGGAAACCACAACATGCTTATATTATTTAGTATATACTTTCATACCATGGTTAGAATTAAAATAAAGAAAGGCGATTAGTAATAATAGTGCAAACAATTAAATTATTTTTAATTTTATAACAAAAATCTTAACATGGAGAACTAGAGAAAATTTACTACAACATAGAAAAATCATTTTAAATTTAATCTTTCAATTCTTTGACTCATCGCTTCCATTACTTCAATCAAAACCTGAAATAATTTAGATAAAAATAAAAAAGGCAATAATAAATAAGAGAAATAAACATAAAGAAATGATACATATTCCATTACTATTAATTTTAGAATGGAAAACTAACCAAATTTACATTATTTTCCATTATTATCAATTTTAGAATGGAAAACTAAGCAAATTTACATTATTTAGAATGTGAAACGAAAATAAGAATTAAAATAAAATATATGTAAGGAGGTTAAGTAATTTTAGTAAGCAATGGAAACATAAGAAATGACTAATGATGATAAGTTTCTTTTTTAAAATACGTGAAATGGTTTTTAAGATTTTTATGTTAAAGGTGTGAGGGATGCATAAAATATTGATTGCTAAACTAATGTTGTTATGTTTTGTAAAAGAATGGAAATGGATTAATACTTATGGAGATTGAACCTATTATCTATTAGAATAGATTATTTTCATAATGGAGAAACTTGAATTCAATTTGAGTGGATTATTAGAATAGATTATTTTCATAATGGGGACTTGGATCAGCGGACGGCTTTACTATACCATCCTCAAGAGTTTACCGGCCCGCCGGGTTCTCCTGGGTTTTCAAAAAAAAAAATTATTAGGAAAAAATGGAAAATGACGGAATCGGAAACAAAGAGTCACAAATCACATTTCATTATCCATATAAATTTGTTTATGTTCTCAATTCACTTATTGAGATCTTTCTTTTATCAGTTATGATATGTATCACATTCCTTTATATTTGTTTATCTATTAAAAATCTTGAGACATTCATGTAAATGCTATAGACAATGAAATACTATAAATTTAGCAAAGAAAAATTTAATAAGTCAATCTATTACTTTTATATGAGTATTGAAATGATCTTATAAATACTAATATTTCACAATGTTACGAAAAGTGGTATAACTGATCCAATTAATCAATTTAATTCCAATAAATTTTAAAGGTTACAAATTTATTAGTGCCATAATATCATGATGCTAGTCAATCAAATTAATCAATTTTCCACATTTTATTTAGTTAGTCAAAGTAATTAACAATTTAATCATGTAAATTAGTTAGTAAATATTTATAAAATACAATATTATGGAATACTAAACACTATATTCCTACAAATACTATAATTTAGCTAACTCAATTTAAACAAAACGATCAACACAAAAAATTAATTTACCGATTAACCGACATTTTCAACCGTTGATAAAATATTTTATGTATATGTATCGATAAAAATAAGAAACTTACCTATAAAATTGATAGAAATTTGGTTAGCAAACATCATGTCGAGAAAGCATGTTTGTCACTACCTTTTTTATAACCTATTGTACCTAGAACATGTTAAAATATAACTCAAAATGATCTGATAAATTAAGTTGCGATCCCTTTGCATGGAATTTTGGAAGAAGACCATTAGTTGGGAACTTGCTCAAATAAATTTGGAGATAGAGATCAAATTTGAAAGACATGATATGGAAGTCAGTATTAGAATTAAGTTTAAGGTTTACGACATAAAATAATAAGGAATGAAACTAAGGTATAATTTTAGGATATGGTTGTGTTTATTTGATTAAAAGTAGAATTTTTAGTTTAGATAAAATTAATTTGGTAGAAACTAAAGACAATAATTATGGGCAGCGAAAGAATAAAGAGAAGTTAAAGTAGAATTACTAAAGTCACATGAAGAGAAAATGAATATGAAAAAAAGGGCGAGTAAACAAAAACAAATGTTTCTTTGTTATATGTAACAAACAATACATATAGGTAAGAAGAATATATGAAACTTTTTCACGTTCTTAGAACTAAATGACTAACATAATTGACACATGTCACCATGAATTTTCCAAATAAAGGAAGAATAGAGATTTGAAAACGAAAAGCCTTAACTCCTTTTCATAACATACTATTGAATTTTTCCTAAAGTGGAAATGAAAAGACATAAGCTGCCACATGTCAAGCAGAGAAATAAAGAATGTGAGAAGCAATGAGAATAAAGAACAACCAACTCATCTTTAATAGTATAATATAGATTTGTGACATCTCCAGGCCAATATTGTTGAGTCCACTTGCTTGTCCTGTATTTTTCTATAGTCAGCATTATTCATTTTTTTATGTAAGCTCATTTTTTTATAATAATCTTGTAAGACTATAGGCTTTTACTAATTCAAAATATTTAAAATGGTTAAACTATATTATATTATTATTGCAGAGCAAATGATATAACAAAGATACTCTCTGTTTGCTACTTGCTAATATAACCTAATATATAAAATATAATACACATGCAAGAAAAATACTACACAATAGAGTAGTGAACTTTATACACATGCTAACTACTGGTAGTAAGTGAACTTAGCTACTATTTCTGTACTAAACAAGTATCAAAAAGCAATAATCACCGTTCATAAGCAAAATGATACAATATGTCCATGTTCAACAAAAAAGTGGTACACTAATACATGAATTGAGCACAAATTTATTAAAAAAATACAAAGGTTCAAATGATAAGTAGCAAGAATGATTCTAGCAGTATATCCAACTACCATACAGTGAAAAAAAACAACATTATTAACTTTTCTCATCCGACTCATCTCCGTATGTATTCCACAAATGGTTGATATGTCTTGTCTTTAATTGGTTGTCAGTCTCCTCATTTCTAATTTGTTTTAGTTTATTAATCATGTTTGAAACAAGAAACAAGTAATCATGCTCTATATTGACAATCTCAAGAGTTTCATTTGTAGAAGGCTCCCAACGTTCAAGATTCGGTCCTTCATAACACCCACTCTCAATTATTATATTATGTAGTCTGATGCATGTCTTTATAATTTTTCCCAGGTCCTTTGCCTTTCACATATGAGATGGTCCTTTGACTATACGCCACCTACATTTTAATATTTTGAAGGTTTTCTCTATATATATTCCTATAGCTTCATTTTGTTTTGCAAAATGCTTCTTTATACAGTTAGAAGGTTGAGATATTATTTGAATTAAATTAGCACAGTTAGGGTAAATACCATTAGATAGATAATGTCCTTTGTTGAACTATTGGCCATCGATTATGAAATTATAGGGTGGAGCAACTTTATTAACAATATCATCAAATAGTGGAGATCTATCAAGAACATTAATGTCATTGCTTATACAATCCATGCTAAAGAAAGCATGCCATATCCATAAGTCTTGTGATGCAATAACCTCCAAGAAGAGTGTAGGAACCCTTTTAAATCCATTCATATGTGTACCATGCCATGCTGGAGGACAATTCTTCCATTACCAATGCATGCAATCTAGACTACCGAAAATACCTAGAAAACCTCGACGTTCTCTAAACCTTACAGTATTTAATTCATTTGGTTTTCTTAAATATTGTTTCTCAAATATTCTAATTATACCATTACAAAAATGCTTAAGACTTTCAATTGCAGCGCTTTCTCCTATTTGAAAATATCCATCAAGAAGATTGGCTGCACAACCAAATGCAAGCATTTGAATTGCAACTATCTTTTATTGTAAAGGACTTAACCCATAATTTCCAACTGCATCAATTTTTTTGTAAAGTAGTTATCAAACATTTTAATTTCATGTAAGAAATTATTGAAGAATTTAACATTCATTTGAAACCAAAGTTGAAATTGGCATGGTTTATATTTTGAATATCCTCCTTTGAAGTAGTTTTTTTTAGCGACACGGTTGTGTAGCGTGGAACTACACAGCCGATTAAATATCATATAAATAGGTAAGTAGTGCGATCAACAAGCCTGATCGCTAACCAAAATGTAGTAAGAAACCGCAAGCTAGTCGATGAGAGACAGAGTTTTATATACAAAATACATATTGTGAACAACAGAATAGAGAAAAGACTAGAGCTATATAGCAGTTGGTGTTGCCCTCAATGCCTGCCAAGAGGAACTGCTGAGGTGCTGCCCGAGGATTCGGCTGGTGGAGAGCTGGGGTATGGTAATCTCAGTCTGAATGGTGCGGAGAAGCTTCGACCTAAAATAGATGAGAAATAGTGAATAATACGTCTACAAGTTCCTTCGAAGTTGGATGTGGGCTTGCAGAATACACGTGCATTACGCTCGGCCCAGATGCACCAACTGAAAATAGCTACAATTAGATCAAAATGATAGTTGGGGGGGTTGTTCTGCCAGTGGTCGAAAAACGAGTTGAACGTGGGGATATGTCCAAGAATGTGAACCGTCGAAGCCGCCCAGACCTTGACAGCAAAATCGCATTCAAAGAATAGATGTTGTAGACTTTCTGGTGTGGTAGAGCATAAGGCACAGCTGGGGTCGACGACGATGTTATGGCGAAGGAGCCTGTCTCTTGTGTTGATTCGCTCGTGAATAAGACACCATTGCAGGAAAGCGAAGCGGGGCTGGATTCTGCACTTCCAAAGTCTGGGGAAGGTGAAGAGACGTCCAGGGTTGTTTAGGTGAGCATAGCAGGAGGCAATGGAGAAGCCGGTTGATGGGTTGGGGGCCCAGGTGAAGGAGTCTGGCTGGGGGTTTAGATGGATGTTACGGAGAATAGAGGTGACAAGGTGAAGCTCGGAGAGGGTGGTGAGGTCAAAGTAGGAGGTAGGAAGAAGCTGATCGGGGCCCGAAATAGAAACGTCAAGGGTGGAGGCGAAGAGGTTGGTTGTATGAGCGAAGAGGATGGGGAGGGAGGAGGAGAGGGGAAGCCGTTTATGCCATGTATCTAACCAGAAGAGGCAATTAGCCCCATTGCCCAGGTTGACGTGGAAGAGCCGTTTGACACGTGGTAGGGTTGATACGACCCCAGACCAAAAAGGGGATGGTTTGATTCTGGTGGAGGCATGGAGGACGAGGTGAGGGTTTGAGTGATAGTGGAGAGAGGTAATCCAAGATTTCCAAAGGAAGGAGCCAGGGGTGAGGAACCGCCAGAGCCATTTGGCGAGGAGCGCGATGTTGAAGTCATGAAGATTAACGATTCCATGGCCGCCGTTTTTCGGGGGGAGGCAGGCGGTCTGCCAGTTTACGAGTCTCTTTATGTTACTACCATTCCAAAGGAAGGAGCTTCTGATCGCGTCAATTTTTTTGATTACCCAGGATGGGAGCTTGTACAGTGACATCCAATATGTGGGAATCGCTGATAGAACGGATTTAACAAGGACAAGACGCCCAGCTGAGGACAAGGAGTGAGCTTTCCATGAAAGGAGTCTGTTTTCGATTTTGGCGATGAGGGGGAACCAATCTGATCTATGTAGTTTGGTTGGACGGATTGGGACTCCGAGGTAGGAGATGGGGAAGTGAGCGGTCTTGCAGTTGAGCAGGCTGGAACAGATTGCCCGAGATGGTCAGCGCCTCCGAGTATGATGATGGAGCTTTTGCTGAAGTTGATGGACAGGCCGGATATGAGTTCGAATGAATATAGAGCTACTTTGAGGCAATGGATGTGGTTGAGCATGGGTGATGCGAATAGAATGGTGTCGTCAGCGAATTGAAGGTTGGAAATGACTAGGTTAGAATTGGGGAGATTGATGCCCTGAAAGATGTTATTCGAAATTGCTAACTTGATCATGCGGTTGAACACATCGGCTACCAGAACGAAAAGCAAGGGAGAAAGAGGGTCTCCTTGTCGCAGACCACGGGCTGATTTGATTAGGCCCCCCGAGACCCCATTAATGACTATCGAGGACATGCTTGAGTTGAGAATAGAGTATATCCAGTTGCACCATTTCGTGGGGAAGCCTCTGTGTTCCATTAGCTCCAAGATGAATTGCCAGTTAACTGAGTCAAAAGCTTTTGAGTAGTCTAGTTTGAGAAGCATTCCTGGTGTTGAAGTAGAGTGGCAGAAGGATATGACCTCCTGGGTCATTGCTACGCAGTCCATGATGTTACGGCCCAAGATGAATGCGGATTGCTCAATTCCAATTAGAGGGGCTATGAAGGCTTGAAGGCGGTTGGCCAGGACCTTGGTTATGATCTTAAAGGTTGTGTTAAGGAGACTAATGGGACGAAAGGACTGGAGGGAGGTGGCGCCGGGGGATTTTGGGAGTAGGATGATATTTGCGTAGTTGATGCGGGCCACGGATGATGGGTCGGCATTAAATTCGGAGCACATTTCGATGATGTCGAATTTTACTGTATCCCAGTAGTGTTTGAAGAATAGGGGCCCGAAGCCATCTGGGCCAGGAGCCTTGTCATCGGACATGCTTTTAAGCGCTTCCCAAATTTCTGTTTCAGTGAAGGGATGGTCAATGGGGATGGGGTGATTCTCCGGGTAGAGCAGATTCCAATCAATTGGGGGAAGAGGGGGGTGATGGGTGCCCAGAATAGTTCGGTAATAGTCAGTGAAGAGTTTAAGGATGGCTGACTGATCAGAGGTGGTGTTGTTGTCTTGGGTGATTTCGGGAATAAAAGTTGATCTACGTCTGCCATTGGCGAGACGGTGGAAGTAAGCAGTGTTCTTATCGCCATCTTCAATCCATTTCGCTTTGGAGCGTTGTTTCCAACCTATTTCTTCTTGAAGTGACAATCTGTCTAGGTCAGCTTCCAGTTCTCTTAGACGAGATCTGTCTAATTCGGAGAGAGGAGAGGATTCTTCCAGGATATTTAGGTCCATAATCTCATCTTGGATGGCGGAGATGCGCGAGCGAATGGAGCCCCAAACTGATTTGGCCCAAGGTTTGATGATTTTTCAAAGGGAACGGAGCTTGGAGACGACCCTGACAGTGGCTGATTGGATGGGGGAAGGCTGAGACCAGATTTCTTTGATGAAATTATCAAATGATGGCTCGAGGAGCCAGAGGCGTTCGAACCGGAAGGGTCTGTTGTGACAAGTGAGGGATCCCGTGTCTAGGAGGAGCGGGCAATGGTCGGAGATAACTGTGGCTAGGACCGAGACAATGGAGAGGGGGTGCAAATCCTCCCAGGCCGAGATGATGAGGTAGCGGTCTAATTTAGCTAGTGAGGGATCTGATCTGCGATTGGACCAGGTGTAAAGGCGGTTGCTGATGGGTGGGTCAATTAGGGAGCAAAGATTGATAAACTGGTTGAAGGCTTCAGAGTCTTGGGATAGATTGCCAGAGTTCCTTTCTGTAGGGGATTTGGTGGTATTGAAATCTCCTCCGACAATCCAAGGGCCATTGATATGGGCGGAGAAGGTGAGACAGTTCGTCCAGAGTTCGTTTCGATCTCTAGGGTTTTGTGGGCCATAGATATTGGAGAAGAAGAAGATTATTCCAGTATGTAAGTGGCGAAGGGCTACATGTAGGGCTGAAGTGTGATAGAAGGTTTGGCAGTGGGACCACACGGATTCATTCCAGGCTGTCATTATGCCACCGCTCGAACCGACAGCATTTATGTGGGCCCACCCCGTTAGGAATGGCCCACCGATTTGTCTGAGCATGTTGGGGTTTGGGTCTGACAGTTTGGTTTCTTGCAAGAAAAGGATGTCTACTTTATGTGGGGATATGACAAGGCTAACAGAATGTCTTTTGCTGTGGTCCCCCAACCCCTGTGTGTTCCAGGATATTAGCTTCATTGGGAGAATGATAAGCGCTCCGATTCTAGTGCCTGCATGGATGAGTAATGCTCTCCATGCAAGTTTACTCCCATGCAACGTGCCATTTTCTTATTTAAGCTTTTATTATGAGAAGAAAAGACAACATGTTTAAAAAATCTACCAGGATGAGATGCTGCTCTGTCCAGTCTGGAGCTACGGCGCACAGCTGTTGGGGTGATTGGCTGGGACCACTGAGTAGCCCCTGGAGTGGTTGGATGAGGCTCTTGACCAGTCCTCGGGAGGGCCGCTTGGCTGAATTCATCTGGGCTAGGGACCGGGAGTTGATGAGTGGGAGAGGGAGGGTCAGCTTGGGGGGTGGAATTATGGATCAGCACCGGGAGAGATTGGGTAACAGATTGAGGGATAGGAATAGGGTGAGGATTAGGAGGGGCAGCGGAAGCTGGGGGGGTTTGGATCTGCTGGAAGAGCGGGGAAGAGAGGTCTAGGTCAGAGAAAGGGTCCCACCTGTGTTCTTGGGCTGGCCATGGGTCCCAGCCCCTTGGACCCACCACTTCGAATGATTGATCATAAGGTTGGCCAGGCGCCGGTGGGGAGCCGGAGTAGATTGGGGAGTAGTTCATGACGTCGAATCTGTCTTCTGATTCTAAATTTTCGATCATGATGTGTTGCTCAAAAAGGGGGAAGAGTCTTTCGTAGTCAAAACCCAGTAGATGATTTTCCGGGCGCTTGTTAGGGTGCTCGTGCTCCCATCTTTCTATGCGCAGGAGGTATTCTGTGTTGTTGAGGACGGAGACAAAGGATGATGGGGAAGTGATGCCACTGTAGAACTGAATTTGAATGTATAAAAAACGGTGGTCTAGTTCAGCCCATTCGCAGTCGTCCTGGGCCAGGAACCTACCCACTAGCTTAACTGCTTCGGAGATGGCTTCTGTGTTGAAGCGAAGGAGCTCTGGGAAGCCTGAGATTCGCGCCCATGAAGGTGGGTCTAGAGATGGCGCCGGGCGGTCGAGCTCAGACCAGGGTTGGAATTGCACGGTTCCTCCGGCCGTAGAGATGGTCGATCTCTGGAGAATTAGGTCTCTGATTAAGAAAGAGGGGCAGTAAAAGTTGAAGCTGTCTTCAGACTGAAGCCAAAGTGGCCATTCTCTGTGTTGGAATGTAGAGGATAGGGCATGGTGTAGAGAGTCAATGGACCATGTGCCGGAGATAATGTTTGCGATGAGGAGCAGTGATGTGTCCGCCATTGAGAAAGTTTTAGGGAACAGGGGTGTGTTATGATGATGCTTTGGGGATTGGGATGGATTATGAGGATCAACAGGGGATATGACTTGCATTGGGGAGCTGAAATGTTTCGTAAGAGCTGGGTGGGGATGCGACGTTGGGACCCATCGGGCAGAGGGGAGTTTGTCTTTAGTGGAAGAGGAGGGGACTTTACTCGTTTTACGAGCCAGAGACTGATTAGGGGTTTTATCGGGACAGTGCGTTTGTGAATGCCCAAAAAATCCGCACTTATAGCATATCTTTGCATCCCTACAAACTTGCGCCACGTGTCTAAGGCCAGCACAACGAAGGCAACGGTTTTCCTTTTTCAGAAATTCCACCGTTTGGCGAACATTTCTGAAGAGAGGCAGGGGGTGGCGCCGCTTGGCCGGAGGATTGGGCAGGAGGGGGGAACGAGGTGCAGAACCCATTACCTGGGCATAGGTCATGGGGGCGGGAATCTCGACACAGAGGGGCTGGTTGGGTCCGGATGGGGGTGGTGGGGCTCGGGGTGGGATCGCATGCTGGTCTGGGGCGGCCGAGGAGGAGGGAGTGGGGGATGGGTTGGTCAGGACGGAGTTGTATTTGCTGGGGACGAAGGAGATCGGGGGTACTGCTTGGTGGTCGGAGGGAGCCATTGAATTGAATGGAAAGATTTAAGTTATAGAGATAATGTGAATCCCTTTGAAGTAGTTATTAATAATTAAATTGTGTCGAGACTTCCTATCACGAGAAAGTAGCGCCTACCAAAAGTTGATCCACCATGTGGTAGTTTTCCATGCATCGTTGTAGCCATAAGTACAACTGGAATTACGAGTGTGTTGAAGTCACCACATTCATCCATCTCATCTAAATATATTATATTTTAGGTGATAGATAAATCATCACTCGAGCATAAACTATCAGCTTCAAATTGTGGACTTGATGAGGACCTCGGTAGTTACACATCCATAAATGGTTAAACAATAGTTTACATTAGCTATAATATATATAACTCTTTGACAAACAAAGAATACGTTAAAAGAACCAGGCATTCTTGTAGAAATGCACACATACGAAAGAAAACTAGATTAGTATTTTTGGCAAACTTGCAATCATGCATATTCCAACATGCATCAAGGTTGATAAAATGTCCAGTGAATCATTTTGATATACAAACTATAGTAATATAAGGTCTGTTCATATTTCATTAGTATAAAACAACACCGAAAAGTAAATCATAAATAAGCATACAAGCATAATCCTTAAAATATACACATGCACACTTTATCACTATTTTATTGTTTCTTTCTCAACGTTAATCAACTTTCACTACCCAGATAAAAGGTCCGTCATTTAACGTTTACATCACACTTATTTTTGTTCTTTTAAATTTTATTACTAAATCAAAACTAGTTAAATTAAATATCCTCATTATAACCTAATTTGTAAAATAGGCATAATAATAAAATAGACACAAAAGTAACTCAATTTTTGTATAAAATAGTTAATACTATTTATAGCACTTAATGTTGAATGAAGAAGAAAAAGAATTTAAACACTCATGACATAACTATTAGGCCTAAATGAATCCTTGATATAGAGTTTTTTATGAATCAAGAGAGAGAGAGAGAGCGCTTTCAATTCTTGATCTAGTTTAATATTGAAAAGGAAAATTATGTTTATCTGGAGAATACTTTTTTTGGATGAGAAGAGAAGAGTTGTTTTGTAGAGAAGAATAGGGAAATAGGATTTTAGAATTTACAGGACTAGACATTTCTTTCACATTTTGTCTTTAATTTTTTATTAACCGTCCCGGTGGCGAGAGGTTATTAAATAATTTTGTCAATTAACTACTTGGCATCCATATTTTAATAAAATTTCATATGTATTGGAGATGCTCTTATGCTTTTGAAAAAACACGAAGGTTAGAAATTCCAGAAATAGTCAAACATAAAATGTTAAAAATAGGTAAAAGGCAAAAATTTACCAAGCATAATACAATCATATTTTAATTTATTTGTAGCTACAACGTGTTAATTGGTAGATGCTAACCAACTCTGTTTAAAAGCTTGATATGAAGTAGAATGAAAAATTACTACTAATTATTCCTAACTCACTTTAAGGTAACAATACCATATACTTGTTCAATTTCATATACTAATAATTATTAATTCAATTAATTTTAGAATAAGGAAGCAACTAAAATCAAGAAAGTTAATTCAACCTCATATGAAATAATCCATTTTTTGAGCAGAAAAGATGAAAAATAAAATAAAAGAGCAAATGAAAAGATGCGGTCAAACAAAGTTTGGGTTTCTTACAAACTTTGATCAACCTACTTATTTCTATACTTGAATTTCTGATCCAATAATTTAGACAATGATTTGTTTGTGTGAAGCGAATTAATCCGATTTCAAATAACCCCAATTCTCAATTTTGATAAAATGTCTAAAACAAATTACAAGTAGCAAAACTAACCATGTCACCTTTGTAATTTGAATTGTTTGGAAAAGTTTAATATTATGATTTAGCATTGGTAAATAAGTTACAACAAATACTTGTTTATAACTTATTTCAAATTTTATAACTAAATTTTATCATAATTTTTGAGAGAGATAGTGGTATACAATTAGGGCAATTTTGTGAACATGTTATATAACTAACTCTGTATACGATCTTGTTCATAAGAAAAGTTAATTCCTTTCAGGAGTTTACAGGTCCACCGGGTTATTTTGAGTGTATTCAAGAAAAGTTATTTATGGTGTTTGTTTCCTTTTATGCACTATGTTATATTGTGATATAAATAATTACTTAACTACATTAAAGTATATAAATAAGAAAATCATTAAATGAAATGTTATATATACGTAGTTACAAATGGTTGCAACTGTGACTGATAAACCATAATACTAACAACATTTTATTTTAAATATTCCTAGTTAAGATGTTTCGAGAAAGGATATCAATATATCCATTTAGACTAGAGTATGTAAAGCTCTTAAATGTTGGCAGTGTATTACTCTTGACTACTAGAGACACCAAGGGTTACATACTTATAGTTATTGGATAACTATAAAACGACTCAACCAAGAGTTTTATATTAGTTTATAAAAACTGGGTTAAATAGAAAATCCCAATGTGACGATGTTACACGGTTCCCTCGACTTGATAATACCATGGAACTTCGACATGAATACTCCACTTAGATTACAGTCAAATCACGGTGACTAGATATTTAGCCAACCTCAAAAATGTGTTCACGGGGTATATTTGCAAGAATTGATAGTTAATATCTTGGTTAAAAAATGAAAAACGAAGCGATACTAATATGCAGAAAAGCAAAGAGACTAAGGTTTTAGAATGGTTCAAATAAAGGTGGTCTACGTCCATTATGAGGAGCCTTTTATTATACTGCTTCGGTTATAGTAGCCTAAATTACAAGATGGAGTTGCAAAAAATACAAAGGTATTCTCTTTTTAGGCTAATTTTTTTCAACCCTTGCGAAATTGCAATGCATGATGTATTTGCAGCGGCTTAACTTGATGGTCGGAGGGCTGAGATTGGTTCGACTAAGCCTAGAAAATGCCTTAAACCACTGTAGGTAATATACCATTAATAATCATGTTAGCTAGGATGCCAGGTAGTTTGTTGCGTATGAATGTAGATGGCTGATAGGCTACAATGTGAAAATGCCCCCAAAACACGGTAGACGATGTGGGAGTAAGGGGTGGCTATAGCAAAAGTCCTATGGTGTCAGCTAAGTACATAGAGGGGTTGCAGCACAATGACGTTTCTGTCAGATGAGCCATGCTAATAGATGTTAGCCTCTCGGAGAAGGCATAGGCAGGTGTCTCTTAAGTTGGGGAGATTGTTTTGATAGATTGTTGGCTGGCCAAGCGAACCACCAAGGGAGCCCAACTTCTTAGAATAATCCGCCTTAACCTTCTCACCCACTGCTTGGGGGAGAGACCGACCGTCGACCTCATCGAGCTGGATATGGTATATTATGAATAGGCTTAGCGAAGCGAATGGGTTGTTCCTCAGATGAGATGACACATGGGCTCTGATTGTTGCTATTCGAGTCAGTTGAAGAGGCGGGCCATTGCGACATGCGGGCATAAGGAAATGGGGATGTCTAAGTGGGCTGGCCTACTTCTTTATTTGTAATAAATATGAGCAACATTCTGCACCCCAAACCCATTTCCGTACGTTGGGGTGGGCTTGTCATGCATTTAATGCCGCATTAAATGCCACGACATAAGCCATCAGACGAATAACAGAGATGACTCATTTTTCCTCTCCTTCATTCCAACCTTTACTGAACTTTCGAAGGTTTTCTTCCATTAAGAGATTGTAGACGCTTCCTTTTTTCTACAAAAATCTAATTCTTCCTACCAAAACATTAATAAGCACTCTCTCTTGACTTTAATCCATGCATTTCCATGCTATGCTTTTTGTTTGGATATCACCTTTTCTAAAAATGATTATTTGTTCATGATTTTCCTTTGGCTTGCATGTTGTCATATGCCCTTTTAGGATGTAACACCCAAAAAATTTAAGAGGTAATTTAATAAAAGAGTTAAATTTAAAATATAACAAGGGCAAAGACGTAATTTTTAAAAACGTTCGAACCTAGCTATGAAACTTGCATCGTTGTGTTCATAGCAATTTTCTTAATAATTTTCATATATAACACTTTTAAATCGGAGCTAATAAGAAGAAGTTAGAAACGTTTGAAAGTTCGTAATTTAAAATAATTACATGGGTAAATTTGGAAGGAAATTAATTAACAAAAATAAGTAAATAGTGGTTGACACTCTAGGTATCACCATTTGACAAGTAGAATTCGACCGGTTCCTGTTCCAAATCTCTAATTTCAAATGGCCAATGGCCTGGATTAAAAATATTTTTACTTGGTCGCTACGTAAGCGGTGACTATATGGGTAGAAACGAATATTCTCCTAGGGTTAGTCAATGGTCAGTATTAATCCAAAACCCCTATAAATATACTCCTAACCTAAACCTAATTCATCAGAAAATTAGTCAATGCCCCAAACTTTGTCAAATTATTTCTCCTCTTCAAATCTAAAACTCTTAAAAAGGAATTCAAGAAAATTTGATCCGAGGTAGGGCAAGTAAATGTTGACAGATTTCTGAATGGGGATTAGGAGCATAGCTTGGATCTATGGTGGGTGGGTTCACTTTAATAAGATGATTATTTGTAGTTAATTTTAATATACGCTATTTGGTCTAGGTTATTAGAAATTAAATTGGAAAACTATATTGCTCAAACTTGAAATTTAATTATATTTTTTGTTGTTATAAACTAGCTAATATAGAGATTAATCTAGATTAAACCCCTTTGTAATCCACTGGAAATTCTTATAAATATGTTAATATAACTTGAAGATATTGATGTTAAACCATAGATTAATTGATTATTGAAAATTTAAACCACTAGAAGATGATCAAATACCACTTTGAATTCCCAGTTCTTATTAAACACGAAATTGTAGGGATACCGTTAAAATTTGAGAATGAAGAAGAAACAAAAATTAATTGAAATCAACTTAAATAAAACTGTAACCCTAAATTTTGTACTGCGATCGGTCGACAGCACTACTTGAGTGATCGATAGTAAGCTATCGACCGCTCCAGTGTATAACGGTCGACCGATTGGCATTTTCTAGCACAAGTTGTACCTTGGACTAAGGCCCGTGTTATAAATAATAGATAATTGTTTATATATTATATATAAAAATGGATATTAGAACTATTAGGGAAGCTAGTTCCATATGAGATAACACTAGGACATTGTAGACTGGGTAAATACTATTTATCCAACGGGGATGGATTATTCAACTAGGGAGCATTTCTACTGCAAATGGCACTCATAGGAGGTTCCATGGTGAATGCAAAGCACCGACTGATGCCTAAAAAAGTGTGTGGGTCCGGCATAACAGGAGTTTCTTGGCATTCGCGGATGCTGACGCGACATGATGCAGTGTTGTTGATGGATCCCAGCACATGCAATAAGAGGCGCACACTACGATTGAGAGGTGGACACAGATGTAGACGATGAGACACTTCGACGAGTCAGCATTACAGGCTCCCCTTTAATGCGTAGGTTGGGTACGGGTAGTCGTAGTTGTGGGAAATCTATTCCTATGTGGAAATTATAGGGAAACCTATATGAGAGAGTTAAGTCGTAATGTGTGAGATGTAGTCCTATTTGGGAAAATTACAGGATGATCCAATGTTGGAGAAGCTCTAGTAGCTATTAACCAATCATTATTTATTAAAGTTCAATCTGTAGTTGGTTCCTTGTAGGAGCCTGCACAAGTTGTTAGTGTAGGAGTGTATCAAGTAAAAAAACCCTTAAGTAAAGAACCCTAGTAATACACGCACACTTGTAGTGCACCCTAGGTCACATATAGTAGAATTAAAGTCAACCGCATATGATCACACACACATAGTTATATATATATATATATATATATATATATATATATATATATATATATTAATAGTGTACTCATTCACCCGACTTTTGTCTGAACCACCCCTTCTCCTTTTTTCCCCCACCATAAGAGGATAGGGCTGCAGGTGATAGGCCCAAGTGTAGTACATGGCGAGGCAAGGTCATCACTGGAGTTGCTTATCATTTTATTTTACACTCCATGTAATTGTCTATCTTATTTAGTATTTATTAGACCATGAGTTGTATTTCTGTGTACCCTATATTTGGCTGCATACCGTTTTTCTGAGACTATATTTTGAGATGTTTTCTGAAATAACTATTTTCTATATATATATATATATATATTTTATTTTCTACCGTTATGAGTTCTGAAAGTGCAGTATATCTTAGATCATATTTGTATATCTTAGTATTTGAATTGTTTAAATACCCCGACAGCTCGTACTTTTCGGCACCAACGCGAATTCGAAAGTCAGCTTAGGCTTTGGATCAGTTAGTCGGGAGGTGTAGGCTGTCACATTTGGTATCATAGCCTAGGTTCAAAATTCCTTTGGGATAGGGACGTATTGAGAGAACATACTTGAAAAGTTTTTGAAAAAATGGTTTTTCAAATGTTTTCCGAAAAGTTTTCAAAATGAGTTCCAAAGTATTTATATATATGTATGTATAGATAAAAGCTTTTCAAAGTATTTTATATTAATATAACATGAATAACCTTTTCCCTATTCTTGTAATGCTATAGGTGAAAAGTTGCTAATAAATTCCTAAATCACAAATGAAAGATGAGTGATTAAGGCTTAGGCGACACAGTTGAGATTCCGGGCATGAATGTCACAATTTGGTTTCGTTGATATCTTCAAGCAATGGGACAAGCTGAGCTTAATCCCGCTAGAGGACTAATGAAACGAGCACTAGGTGTAGTTCTTGCCCACCTTGCTTCCGTCGATTTTGCTAAGTTGTGTAAGGATTTTGCGAGCCTTGGTAGAAAGCTGTAAGTGGGGATAAAATCATATGTGGATTCGAGGACATGGATTTGTACATGCAAGAAGATTTTTGGATTGATAGGTCTGAGGGATGATGTGAGGAGATAGCTTGCTACTTAGAATCTACAAGGGGAGGCCCTGAGTTGGTGGGATGTTGTTGAGACTAAGACCGATGGGGAGGATATCACTTGGAGGAGTTTAGGAGACATTTTGAGATGAATTTTTTGTCTAGAGCTGAAGAGGGAGTGCAGTTAGAGAAGTTTATTCATCTGAAGTAAGGAGATATGTCAGTATAAAAGTATGTCAATTAATTCAACAAGTTGGCTACGTTTGAGATGAAATTGATCGATATCCCACATAAAAAGGCTCTGAAATTTACTGAAGGCCGAATGACCCTTTCAAGGTTTAGCTCTAAGCCATATTCCAATGGGTGCGAATATGAGGGTTTGGTGGAGATGGCTCTGCTGAATACCGTCTCCAAGGAGAAGTAAAGGAAAAACCTAAGAAGACTGGAGGAAAGGCACCGTAGCAAAATCAATGCAAGGGAGGATTTGGACCCAAGAGGAAGATCAAGAAGCAGAAAATGCATTGCGGGAAGTGTAGAAAGAAGAGCTTCTTTACGAAGAGTGCAAGGTAGATGGTTTGAAGACCAAGTATTACAATTGCAATCAGTTTGGGCATATGAGGAGGGAGTGTCCAACACCTCAGAAGACCTCTAACCAGGTGGTCCCAGCTTATGCACTGGATGTAATACCTAGCTCGAGTATGCCACCAGTTGCATATAAGGGGAAGAAGGTCGTGATTGAAGTTGTGTTAACTCTATCTGGTTTATCCATTCATACTTTATTTGACACAAGGGCATCATACTTTTTATATCGAGTAGACTTGTGGATGAGTTACACTTAGACACTAGCATAGTTACAAACATGTAGTTGTGTCAAACCTTGTAGGAGGATCGACTTATTTATCTATTATATGTAGGGGCTTGAATTTTGCGAGTCAAGTTCGACTGCAATGCTTTTGTCTTAGGGCTTTTTGGGTTTGGGTTGAAATTGGGAATGGGTTAGATGACAATGTATGAGGCTATTCTAGATTGTGATAGGAAGGTTGTTAGGTTGGGTACTTATAGTGGATGCAGGTTAGAGGTTTATTGCGATCTTAGAGGTTTGGTTATATTGAGTTGCCTATACTCATTTGACCTATCACATGATGGGTTAGATTTAGTGCTTGTAGTTAGAGATTACCTAGATGTCTTTTCCAAGGTTACTGGTCTCCTACCCTAGAGAGAGATCGAGTTTCGAATTTTTCTTATGGAGAATGCCAGACCTGTTGCCTTATCCTTAAGGCATATGGCTCCGAAGGAGAGACACAAGTTGAACAAGAAGGTAAATGAGTCATTAGAGAAGGGCTTCATAGGAGAAGCATTTCAAAGTGGGTAGAACCAGCCGTCTTTGCCACCAAGGCGGATGTTCTTTGAGGCTTTGCTTCGATTAGTGGGTGCTGGTAAGCTAATAAAGAAGAATCATTACCCATTGCCCCCATATAGACGATCTCTTTGATTAATTAATAAGAGCGAAGGTGTTCTCATAGCTTGATTTTGGTATCAGATTCCAAGAGTTGCATGTAGCTGAAGATAATATTCAGAAGACTGCGTTTCGGACACCTGACAGACTTTATGAGTGGTTAGTCATGACCTTCGGACTAACCAATGCACCCGCCTAATTTGTCGATCTAATGAGTCGAGTTTTTAGATGGTTTCTTAATAAGTTCATTGTGGTATTTGAGGATGACATTTTAGTCTATTCGAGGAGCGAGGAGGAGCTTCTCACGTTTCGTGAATAGCCAGGACATTGAGGAAGATCCAAAAAGGCATTTCGGGAATCGATCTGATTCTATCTCTGTTCGTTCTATTTGAAGAAAGGAAGGATCCCAAAGAATCGATCTTTCTTTTAGTTGTTGAATCTCTATTTGATCGATCAATGTGTGATATTCTGAATCCTCATTTCTAATGGAATCGAAATGATCTCTGAATTGATCAGAGGATCCTTTCGATTGGCTAGAATCTATTACTTGAACGAAAATAGATATTATTGAATCATATTGAATATTTGACAATACATTCTGCACCCTGCTAAAAAACCAATCCTTGACAGGTTGCATTTAAGAGAAGTGCTCAATACACTCCATGAGCATAAGTTGAAGGCGAAGTTTTTTAAGTGTCACTTTTGGCATGAGGAGATAAGCTTTTTAGGACACATGGTCTCGGAAAGTGGACTGGCGGTAAATTCTAGTAAAGTTATCGTAGTTTAGGATTAGCATGTGCCAAAGAATGCCATGAAAGTGAGGACTTTCCTTGTTCTGGCAGCTACTATAGGAAGTTCATTAAAGACTTCGTGAAGATCCCTGCCCCTTCGACCTGCCTAAATAAGAAGAATTTAGTTTTCACATAGGACACGAAGTGTGAGGATGCCTTTATTTAGCTGAAGGAGGCATTGACTAGTGCACCAGTTTTGATATTAACTAATGGTACGAGGACATTCACAGTATATATCGATGCTTTCGGTATGGGGTTGGGCACGGTCTTGATGAAAGAAGGGAGAGTTGTAAGCTATGCTAGTCGACAGTTGAAGGTCCACGAGAGAACTACCCTACCCATGATCTCGAGTTAGCAGCCATTGTCTTTATGCTCAAGTCATGGAAGCATTATCGATTAGGAGAGCTGTTTGAGCTATATATGGATCATAAGTCTCTGAAGTATTTGTTCTTTAAGAAAGATTTGAATTTAAGGCAGCAAAGATGGATGGAGTTTATAACCTTGTATGATTTCGATATCATGTATACCCCGGGCAAGGGCAATGTGGTGGTCTACGCCTTGAGTAGACAATTTTGTTCTTGAAGTGGAGAGTTCATTTCTATGTTTAACTTCCGACCATCATCAGATATTACTCTGGGATTGTTAGTAGCTTTGGATGTACAACCTACACTTTGGAGTGTATTGGATCAAGTCAGAAGTAAGATAAGGAGCCATTATATATTTTTGAGAAGCTTGGTAGAGGAGAGAAGTCAAGTCGTTTGTGGAATTATGCCATTGACTCGAAAGGGTGGTTACGGAGGGATGGTAAATTGTGTGTTCCTCTTATTATGGAATGGATTGACATGGTGCTAGCAGAGTCTCATTGCGCTAAGATGACCACTCATCCTTGCATAGACAAAATATACCATGACATGAAGAGATTCTTTTATTGGCCTAATATGAAGAAGCATATGGCGGAGTATGTAGCCCGATGCATGACTTTCCAGTAGGTAAAAGTGGAATAGAAGAAGCCGGGAGGATTGTTGCAGTCGTTGGATATTCAGCAGTGGAAGTGGGAGAGTATTTCTATGACTTCATTGATAGACTACCTAGGAGTAGGAGAAGGAATGAGAGTATTTGGGTCATAATCAATCGACTAACCGAATGCGCTCGTTTTAGTCCAGTAAAGAGTACGAGGACATTGGCGTCATTGGCTACATAATACGTGAAGGAGATCGTTAGGTTATGCGGAGTTCCTTCTAGCATCGTTAGCGATCTGGATTCGCTTTTTACCAACGAGTATTGGGATGGCACCATTTGAGGTGTTATATGGAAGACTCTGTAGATCATAGTTGTATTGGTGGGACACTAAGACACCGCCGTATTGGTGGGACACTAAGGATAAGATTATTCTTGGGCTAGACATAGTGTGGGAGACATCAGAGAAGGTAGACTTGATCTATAGGAGGATGAAGACCGCACAGGATAAGTAGAAATCTTACACTGATAGGAGACTTATGGAGTTAGAATTCGCAGTAGGCGACATGATGTTTATGTAGGTCTTACCGCTTAGGCATGTTATAAGATTTGGTAGTTTGAGAAAACTAGCATCGAGGTTTGTAGGGCCTTTTTCGATCAATGGTATGGTACGGAAGTTAGCTTATAAAATTGAGCTTTATGAGAAGTTAATGAGAGTACATGACGTTTTCTATGTGGCGCACCTGTGGAAGTGCTTGCATGATACAGCTACCATAGTCGAGCCAAGTTAGCTAGAGGAGGTAAAAGTAGAAAGGGAGTCAATTGTTTGCCATGCATCCACTTGTGTTCTTAAGCATGGTACAAAGCGATTCCACAATATGGTTATAAGCTTGTTAAAGTTCAATGATGAGACGATCTAGTGGAGAGTACATGAGAGCCTACGGAGAGGATCCAAGCTACCCACCCTAACTCTTTTCTGGTACATTTCCTTTTTAATCGAATAAGTATAGACTACTCATGTGCATGATTACCTTGGTATACCCCATAGGTAAAGACTATTGGATGTTAGGAGTGGTTGCGAATGTGCCATTAGGATATGTTATGGATAATAGTTGCTAGTGGATGTATTGGATTGGTTTTTGCACACTTAGGTAAGTATATTCCTTAGTTAGTACACACATTCACACCATCAATTGTTTTATTTTATTTAGTTATATGCATATGGTTACTGCATATGGGTTAAATAGTTGCGCATACATGTAGAATTGCAGGTACATCTACATAGGATGTTGCATACATTTTGGATACATGACATAAGCACATGCATAACAAGAGGTCGACTAGATCAAGAGACGCCTACTCTTTGCATTAGTACAGGTTCACACGCATCACACGATTGCATGCGTTGGAACTGGGCTAGCATGCAGCGGAAGTAATGGGTGAATTTCAAAAAAAAATCCCTTACCGGAACTATATTGAACCTGTGAAGTCTAGTTTATTTAGAACATTTCTAAATTTTATTTAAATAAAATCTCTTATTTTACTTAACTTTATAAATATACAGTTTTATTTAATTTATATTTTAATACATATAAATATAAACATATGTACGTGTGTGCATGTGTAATATGTAATCCCATGCAAGGTATAACATGCCCGTATATAAATGTTGAGATTTACATCGCAACAGACATACTGGCTCATCTAATATGTACTGTATGTTGTCCAAATATATGTATGTATTTAAACTTGTTACTTATATAAATATTATATATATATAATTATATGTTAATTTCACTTAAATAATTTTATTTATATAAAAATATTTAAAATATATATATATTTATCTCTATCAATATATATATATATATATAAAATATTATTAATACATATATATATTTATCTATATTAATATAAAATATTATTAATATTATTATAACATGTATTAAAATAATATATTATATTTTATTTAATAATTTTTTTATAAATTATGAACCAAATATATATGTATATCTATAACGAAAAACTAATTTTTTATTTTATAATATATATACATACATACATACATAAACATATTAATAATATCTACATATATATATATATATATTAACAAAATAAATTTTTTTATAATTCCAGATCATAAGTACAACATTATAAAATTCTATTATTAAATTTATCATTTAAAATATATTTATTAATTGATTTTTACTCAAAAATAAATAAAATATTAATAAAAAATATTTAACAAATATTTTATTCAAATTTTAAATTTTTAGAAAATCTAATATGATATTTGAAGTTTAAAAAAATCTCCATAAGTTTTCTCAATCAAAATCCATTTTTTATTAATTAATTGTTTTTCGGCTAATAATTATAGTAATTTTTAAAATTAGCAAAATTGACTTGTTTATTTTCATTTTTGCCCAAGATCTTTTCTTATAATAGAATAATTTTATAAAATTTAAAAAGTAATTTTCAAAACATATTTTATTTTATATGATTTGTTTAGTTAGTATATTGATTAAAATAATATTAAATAATTATTATTATTTTGCAGTTGTCAAAAATCATTATTACTAAAATATACATCTATAAAATTATAAGATCAATTACTACCATAGAATGATATTATAATTAAATATGAACTATACACATACAGATATATATATATATATATATATAATTAAAGGATACACACACATGTAATAAAATCATAATATTATTATATTTAAAAATTCGGTGGTATATATTTGGCATATATATATAAAAAATATTTTTAAGTGAATACGTACATATAACCAATCTAGATCATGACAATATGCTATAATATAATGAATAATATACCTGATAATCAATGCCTCATAGCACACCTTATAATGATGAACTCTCTCCTGTTATAAGCTCTTTGATTCGGTAGACTGTTAATCCTTGAACCGTTGACCTTTAAATATCGGATAGTAATTGATTTGAGCTTGATATGATGGAGCTCCTAGGGATTGAAGTCGGCCAGCAATAGAACGTAGGAATGGTAGCCAAAAGTCAATTTCAACTAGGTTTAGAGGTGTTTAAATAGTGGATGGAAGAGAGATAATAGTTAATCTCATCTCATACAGTTCTCTCTCAATTTGAGCCATCCATAACCTCATAACCCTAACCTATTTGATCCACCCTCTTTAGTCCCTATTTCAACCGAAAAATCATCAGTCAAGATCCCATTTAAGCCCGTAGAAAATATTATTTAATTAAATCTAATTTAATCGCTTATCGATATCGTATATTGATTGATATATTTATAACTATTATAAATATATTTAATAATATTTATTCCTCAAATCATAATCAAAATTTTATAACTAACATTTCATGAATATTAATTAATTTAATTAATTTATAACAAATATAAACTAATTTAATCGTTGGTCAAAAGAGAATTCATCATTTCGGTTGTGTGACTCATCAAGTGTAAATTTGGTCAACGATTAACATCGAACTATTCGAATGTTAACGTTAACATGTCACTTAGCAGGTGGTGTGACATTTTGGCCAAATGTATCACCTATTTGGTTTTGGTAAAATCTAATTTCACTTTACTAAGCATCACCCGGTTGTGACTTTTTACTTACATCAATTCTCTTCATCAAAACTATATCACTTGGACTTATGGAATTTAGTAACGGCAAAATTCCAATATCGTCCACATTCAACTCTATAGTCTAAACACAAAGTCTTTGGTTCATTAATAATAATTATTATTAACTGAACTGCTCTGACCAAAGACTTTGACCTTGAGTTGACCGTGATACTAGCCCCATATAACCGAGGAGACGAATCCTCTCTTGAATAGTGCTTCACTTCCAATACTTCCACTCGATCCATCTATAGTTACTCGATGGATGTCGTGGCATGATTTGATTATAATCAAAGTGGAGCTTTTGTATTGAAGATCTATAGTATTCTCAAGTTGAGAGAACTATGTAAATCAGTCGCATCGATATTTTCGGTTTGACCCTGGTTATATTAACCAACAGAAGACTATCGAGTGATTCGTTCCATAGTTATCCAATAACCATTAGTATGTAATATCTTGGTGCTCCCAGTAGTCATGAGTAATACACTACCTAACATTTGGAGAGCATCACATACTCTTATCTCAACAGATACATCGATATCCTATCTCGATGCATCCTGACTAAGAACATTTAAATTGGTATATTTGTTTTCATTGTGATAAATTACTCACGATAACAACACTTTGTAACTACTATCATAAAACATACCATTTATTGATTTTCTATTAAACATAATTTTAATTAAATTACTTAACTAATATAACACATTATATCAAGTATATAATAGAAAGAAACCACCTTTTATTTCGAACAAGATTGGTTATTGGGTTAGATATATGTACAGAAATGCCCCTAGGGCATACCTCTAACTCTATCAATCTCCCACTTGCACTTGGGGTTAATTATGGAATCTTATTCCAACTTATCCAACCAGTTCCCTCAAAACCAATTGGGTCGGTCCCTTAGTGAACGGGTATTCCATTATGTTTCAATTATCTACTCTGTCAATCAACTCTCTCCAACATTGATAAACTACCATTATCATCTGCAACAATTCAGAGTATGTTTCTCAACTTCCAGTGAGCTCTAAAATTTGTTTTGAACTAGATCGTGAAATTTTTATCATATTACAATGTTATGAGATTCACAACATTTGGAATTACCCTTGGTTCAATTATAAATTTATATTCGTTTACATCCCTTTTTATTGCGCGCTATTCAAGGAGATGTACTTGTCCTTTTTCATTGAATCAGCTGCAGTTTTTCATTTGGGACATTTCCAACTTAAAGATTCTTAACTTGAATTTATTATTGACATATTATACTCAATATCACTTATGAAAATTTGAGTCTGAACACTCCTTCATAAGGATTTCGTTGTTTCTGTAAATAGTTCTCAAGTATTTCATAAATACACGAGAACACTTCAAATAACCATTTAGTGGTATCAATTTGGATTTGATATTTTCTTCATGTATCAAATACATAAACCAATCATGATATTGTAGACAATAATAACATGTATGACAATTCCTATTGCCAATGCTTATGGAATCCATCTTATATGTTTCGTATTAAACATGTTAATAAAGTGTCCTTTCATATCGATTGGGGACATTCCCAATATCTTTTATACTTACGATAAAAGACAATATTTACATATCCAACGATAAGCATTAAAACAACTAAAGCTAGTTTTAACACAAGTACATTTTTAAAATTCAGCATTGTGTTGTTTACTTATTATTTAGAAATATCAATGTACCTTTTAACATTCTTTCTTATGAACACAGGCTGCTCTGTATTTTGGTTGAAAATAAAATTATTTGATATTTCTATCAAATTACTTATTCAATTTTGATGCTTATAGTACCATTTCTTGGATCATAACCAAAAACCTATAACCTCTATATCGTTCCTACTGACTTCAAGACACTTTGGTTGTTATGTGTAAATAATCTATTCTAAATCACTATTTAGAATTTTCTATTTTAGCACATATGTACCAAAGCACTAAGTCTTATCAAGCGATAATTTTTTGAGTAAACCTAAAATAACTTGATCACGTTGAATGATGAATCTATTATGCTAATTTCAACAATTGAAATTTACAAGACTATTCTTATCAACATTGCTTATTTAATTCCAACTGCACTAGTCTTGCTCATAAAGAGACAATCGCAACCGATGGATCACATCCCTTTTGGGATGACTACCAAAATCATATTTTGATTACATACTTGGAATTCTTTTGGATTTGCCCATCATTCCATATCATAGAGTTGACACTCTTAATGATTTAATTAAACAACCGAGGATTATATATTTTCGACATTGATAAGGAAATCATGGTTTCTCTTTGATATGCGAGAATACTCTCTAATGCGATGTGGTCATTTAGGTTAGTTAAATTCATTTCACCTAATGTAATCTGTTTTATTTTTGGATTGTATCCAATTCCATTTTACTATTCATAATTTCTCAAAGAAATTCCTTCACTATGAAGTTGGTATTTCTTAAAACAACAATTATTTCTTAGTGCAATGGAATAAATATTCACAAAAATTATATGATTTTCCTTATATATAAAACTGATTTGGTTTTAGTTTACAAAACTTATGTTCACAACATAAATATGTCATCCAATGACAGTCCTTCTCAAACTCCTTTTGGGGACATTCATACAAGATCCCTTACGAACAATTATTACATGTAGACTTTCGACCTGCACAACCTGCCAACTCCTTGAGCTATGATGTGTTAGGGTTTCTTATAAACCCTTATCTTGTATGATTTTGTAAACTATTATTTAAATGAAATAATATTAACCTTGTGTACTACTCTTAAGTACATAGCCTTATAGAAAGAAATTAACTCAACTTCACTTAAAATTAATCGTACTTTGTCCAACATTGTTCGATTACACCTTATCGATACATTATTATGTATCATAGAGAGTAGTGACTTTTGAGCTTGAATCATTATTCATTGTTAGGTATGTTCGAAACTCTGTCCAATATACTCACTAATTCGATCAAATCAAATCATGTCTATTGCATGTTACATTATTTACTTCCGTTGTATATTCTATAGGTTACCATAGGATTACATGTCCATGTCTGTGATACCTCATCAGTGAATATGATGAAGTACATGGAACCATTTTGGTATTAATAGACTTACGATCGCATACATCTATATGTATCAATCCGAAGAGTTCATCAACTCTTATGATGATCCCACTAAATAAGTGCATAATGCTTAATTGTTTAAGATATAATTAACTAGTATCATATGGTTCATAAGCATATAATAAAAATTATTTCTCAAAATTACGGCTTAGTCTATAACTCCAAACTAATTGTAAATAATTTTAGATACTTCAGTATTTTCAATATCATCACTTGTGTTGTGAAAACAAATGCACATTATAGTTTTTTTTCATAACAAATATTCATAATATTTAAACTAAAATTAACTATGTCTATTTTTCACTCGACATTGAAAAATATTCATTATTTCATAAATAATGGTATGTTTTATGAAAACAATTTTCGTAACTTGATGCAATCAATAAGTACCATATGGCATGCTCCCGCTATTTCCGCCATTACTATAACAACATACTGAATTCGGAGGTCCATCGTTCACTTAATATAAATTATTTATTTTGTATACTGCAACTTATTTTCAGTGGTGAGCTTTCTGATCAAATATCTTAAACTTAAAGAAACAAATCTCATAGAAAAAAATTTCCTACATGTAAATACATTTTGGAATAGATCGTATTTCTCATTCTAATGTTAAGTGTCAATTATTGTTATTACATTTCTCTTTTTCGATGTTTCTTTACGAAGCAAAAGTGACTCTTCATTCTCTTCATCCTAACTGTACCTTAAATCACATATACTCTTGTACATTCGTTTTTCTTTCTAAATGGTCGAACCATCAAAATATACTCTTACTACAACATCATAACGAACTCTTTACAAAAGTGCACTCGATCATCCTTAGCATTTAAGGACATCAAACATGTTGCACTTTGCTTAAATTGACCAAACTGACATTTCAGCGATCAAGTTCTTAGATCTTTCTTGTAGTTTTGGTCTTGTTTACATTTAATACAATATGATCTTTTATTATAATCAATCAAATTGAATACTCGATCTCACACTATGGTTCATTTGCTTATTTTGGATGAACTAATTTAATCGAGATATTGTAAATTACAAACTGTGACCATTCAGTATATAACATTTATATGTGATTGTATATGGATCAAATATCCATAGTATTGCATTATTTTTTAGTTTGGAACTCATAGAATGTAAAACATAGTCTCTACAAAATAAACACATAAGCGATCAAAATACAAACATATTAGTCGTAGAATCAGGCGCTTGTATGGGTGTTGAAATGTTAACATGCAATACACATTTGCTAGTAAGTATATGTTATATTTCTATTTGTCAATCTTCAATTTAAATTTTGATGTACATTTATGTATGTATTTATTCCTTAAGTCTTTTTGGGTTTCTTTAATGTTTCACCTTTAGTACACATTTATATTATATAAGTTTTATTATTATATAACTTTTATATTTTATATTATTTATATAATATTCTTATGTATGATATTATACTAATTAAATCTCATATATTTAATTTTAATTAATTAACATTTCAATTAATTTCATATTAACATAACATTTATATTCATTAATTACTATATAACATAACTTTTATAGTATGACACATATATCATATACAATTGTATATTATTTAATTAGTTAACCTTTTAATTAATTTATTTAATTAAACTATTTTAGTTAAATTGTATTAATGTCATAATTTAATTCATATACATACATGTATACTTATGTTATTTTAAACAATTCAAAGTAACATAACATATATCATAATATATAATACATGTATTCATTTATTAATTAACTTATTTAATTAATATTATAAATAAATTTTAAAAACTTCAAAATAATTTGAATTATTTTTAAACATTTTGAATTTTTTTATTATATTATAACCTTTATATTATATGTATATCTTATATAAATTTAAAAATCTTATATTTTCATTTTAATACAATTTTGAAAATTAGCCCAAGGCCCAATTCAAAATTTAGGCCTTTTTCATTAGGACAACCTTTGGGTTGTAGGCTTAATAGTTAATCAATATGACAAATTTAGATTGCATAGGCTATTAGGCTTCGATAGCAATGTTGGAATTGGACCAGCCCGTTGCGGATGTAATTGGTGAATTTTAAAAAAAAATCCCTTATTCGAACTATGAAGTCTAATATATTTAGAACATTTCAAAATTTTATTTATATAAAATCTCTTATTTTATTTAAATTAATAAATATATATTTTTATTTAATTTATATTTTAAACATATAAATATACACATATGTATCATATACATATATGAACATGTGTGCATGTGTAACATGTAATCCCATGCAAGGTATAACATGATTGTGTATAGAAGTTGGGATTTACATCGTAGTGAACATGTTAGCTCATCCAATATGTATTATATATTGTTCGAATTTATGTATGTATTTAAACTTGTTACTTATATAAATATTATATATATAATTATATGTTAATTTTGTTTAAATAACTATATGTATATGAAAATATTTAATATATATATATATCTATATGAATATATATTATATATAATATTATTAACATATATTTACGCATATTATTATAATATGTACTAAATAATATATATTTTTATACTAAAAGTGACACAAACACCCACGTCCTAGTGAAGATTCATATATAACCCGATAATCGAAAGAACTCCATCATTCAAGCTTGAAAGTCATCAAGATAGGAAGTCCAGAATCATGACTACCAAGCTCAGATGCCAAATACAATCAATGAATCAAGCCCAAAAGATAACAAAGTCTCAAAGCATGGTTCTGCACATCTCTTATCCCTTGAGCAACTAGATTGAAGCCCGAGAAGCAAAATGTATGGATCGACACCGATCCCTAACAAGGTTCGGTACCGATCCTTGAAAGCTCCCCAAATGTTAATTTGTCCCATGTTTTGCCAAGTTAAGGTGTTAGTGACTATTTACATGCTATGGTGGATGAGTCACAAGTTCATATCAACTACCCCCATCAATACATAAGTCAAACCCTATTGTCCTACCCCCAAACCAAGCAATTCACTCAGATCTAGGCCTTTAGCAAAGCAAACAAAACAAGAGAGTCAAAGACACAAGCATGTCGAACTTCCACAAGATCATGGAAGAGGTCAGGAAGGCAATTTCACGGATCGATACCGATCCCTGAGCACCGATCAGTACCGATCCTTGAATATTGCTGATGTGGCCATGATCTTCTCAGCATGACTCTTCTTGGAAGTGGAAAACATGGATGTTAATGTGGTAGAGAGGATTTCGGCGACCTACATATATAAATAAAAGGATAAGGGCATGGTCTGGGAGACCATTTTTAGTTGTTTACTAATTATCAAATCGATCTTGTAATCTCGGGGAATCATCACCAATCCATAAGAATAGTTTATGTAAAAAACTATTAGAATCATTAACATAGTTAAACGGACGTAGGCAACGATTAGCCAAACCACTATAAATCTTGTGTGTCCTATTTTCCCTCGTTTTAATTTACTTTCTTCATTTAATTCTTCTACGTTTTATCTTTAGGTGTTTGTGCCATTTTTTAGTATAAACATTTTGGTGCTTTCATTAAGAGAATTGATCTTAGTCTATTAGGATCTATTTTCTACTTTTAGATATCCCAACTCCACGAAGTAGATCCGTAAGTTTTATTCTTGCAATCCGTGACTATTCATGCAACAACCCGGAATTTTAACACATTGGTTTGTGAATATCTGATAAATTGTAAATATTTAATCAATGGTTTTAATGGTCAAATAACCCTCTTTTAATTGATAAGTAATGATAGTAAACTCATTTTGAAATTTTGTTTTAAAAAATAAGTAGTTCTAAAAAATTGAAAATATGATCGAAAATCATTTTTTGGATTTTTGACTTTTTATTGAACGAAAGTTGTTGCAACGTTGTTGGACACAAATGTACATTTTTGTGACATACACTTATACATATAACAAGTGATTTAATAAAGTAAAAAGGATTAGTAAAAGTAAATATACTTAAAGGACTTAAAAAGGTAAATAATAAAAGTAATAAAGTAAGGAAAAGACCTTTCCTTCTTGTTGTAAGTGTAAGAATATTAAAAGCACTAAATGTACTAAAAGAACTTAAGTAAAAGAAGGTGGCAATGTTAAGTGTCTTAGGGAAGTGTGTTGCATAAGTTAGTAAAGTGTAGTACTTTTATAAAAGGAAAGGAGTAGCTTATTTTAAGGAAGGTTAGTTTAGTAATTTACCACTTTTCAATTTGTATAAAAGAACACACACTCTTTACTTTTTCACTTTCATTTCATTTCCATTTTTCAAACTCTTCCTTCTTTCCATTTTCTCTTCTTTTCTTCATCTTCTCCATTTCAAAAACCAAGTCAAAGCTCCTTTTCTTCTTCTCAAACTTCTTCCATAACCTTAGATCTACCTAGCTAGCACCACCACCACCAAAAAATACCAAAATTGAACCCAAATGAGGCCTTGGGGCATGCGCAATTAAGCGGAGTGGGGGTTTGCACATGAGCATTTGAGGGCTAAGAGAGGGCTTTGGCCAAGCCTGCAAGGTGATAGTGTGATGTGGTATTGGTTGTTAGGTTGTAGAATGAAGTAGTAGCTTTTTAAAAGAGTTTTGGAGAGCTTGAAAGTGAGATATCTCATTTTAAAATAGTTTTAAAGTTGACAAAATGTTGTAGTAATTAGTGATAATCTATAGTATTGTATGTATATTTTGTGATGTGTTTATGACAGTTGTTTTTTGTTGATTCCTGCTTGAAAGTGGATAACATAAATAACCATTATGTTGTAGATGACAAAAGCAAAATGAATGGAAGTCGAAGTGTCTTCATAGCAAATAGATCGCTACAGAAGCACTTCGAAGAATGGTAATTTTGTAGAGGGATCCTAAAGGATTCCTCACCTTGTTGATTTTTTTTACATATATTATTGGTCATGTAAATGTTTGGGTATGTGGAAAGTGAATGTTGCTTAGTTATAGTTAACATACTTGTTGGTTTTATTGCGATATTGAAATCTCGTGCTTGTTTTAAAGTGATTTACCACTTGTTTTCTAAAGTGTTTTGAAATGGTTTCCGAAATTTTCTTTATTTTCAAATCTTGTTACAAAGTTATTAAAGTGGTTTAAAATATAGAAAGAAAGGATTTAAAAGCTATTTTGTTTGACAAAACAAGTTTTAAAAAGTTATGGTCCATATAGTGATAGTCGCTATGGATGCAGTTTGGAAATATATGTTTTTAGTAAAGTATAAAAAGGTTATCTACTTTAGATACTTTGAAACGGCTTTTCAAATGTGCTTATAGAAGTGGTATAAGTATTTGAAAAGGGAGTTTGAAGTTTTAAATATATTTTAAGAATTTATTTAAATTACTAATACAAGAGGTGTGAATTTTCTAAAGGAAACCGCTTTGTTTCAAAAGTCAAGTTTTGTTTTAAAGCAACCTTCTTTAAAGGGGATATTTTAAATATAAGTTTCAAACTTGTTTTAAAGAGTTTTAAAAGTAATTTTAAAAGAGGAAGGAAGCATGGATTACAACACCATTTTGTAATAAATGTTCCAAGAAAAGGAAAGAGATCATGACTATAACATTTTTGTTATAGGAAACGGTTTCGAGAAATTGAAAAGGAAGTTGATTTATAACACTTTATTTTCAATAGTTAAGTTTTTTACTTTTAAAAAGGGAAGATGTTTAAAGTGGTTTGGAATTTATCAATTAAAAAGTGTTTATTTTTAAAAGGGAAGATGTTGCCTTTTAAATTTAACTTTTGTTTAAATAAGTAATTTTGGAAAATGTTTTCAATAATAAGTATATTGGAACTTTTGGATTCTATTTTCTAGACTTTGAGGTTTGGAAACTTGTTTCTATTTTAAAAGTTAGAAGTAAATGTCGAGTCAAGGTTGGGAGGTAATAATACTCGAACTTGATCGGCTTCATTCCTAACCAATGAAAAGTACTAGCTTGAAATCGAAGACTACAAATAAGTTTATGAAGTTGGTTTTCCGATTATTTTAAAGACTTTGTTTATGCAAGGTATTTCTTTGTCGATGTCATTATGAAACATAAAACGAATATGATAAATAGTGCTAAAATGTTGACATGTGTATGGAAAGTAAGTCATCTTATATTTAGCACTAAAAGGCAATGAGTAGATTTTCCTCTATCTTCGAGATCTAAAATCATAGAATTTTAACTAAGCCAAGGCTAGCCAGTACCCTGACTCACTTGGCTTCGCTTCTGGGTGAGCGATAGAGAAGCCGAAATGTTGGAAGTTTGATAAGTATAAGAGGGTTAATTATTACAAATAGGTCATGATTAAATAAGTATATGAGAGGTACTTTATCTTATACTTGACACTAAATTTCGAAGTGTGGAAGCCTATTTCTATCTGTGAGAGTTTAAGAATGTATGTCGAGGCAAGGGTTGTTCTCTAACTTGTTCGACTTCATTGTTAATCGAGGAATAACTTGGAGTTGAAATCAAACGTAGTGATAAGTATATGATGTCCGATTTTCCATATGCAAACTATATATTTACACCAGAAATTGGTTTATCCGCTATCGATAATCTAACCTATTTTGACTTAGAAAGTATATGAAAGCTTCACGATTTCATAAGGTTTGAGATTCCCTGGGGTGAACTCATTCCAATGAAATGTCTCACTTTAAGGGGTATATTAGAGATCCCCTTGGGACTCGTATATAGTCCGCTTACTTCTGAAATAACCGGGATTGAGTCAACCAAAAACTATCGATTGTTGGTTTGGAGAGACTGAGATCGGACCTTGTGAGTGTCCGGTCGGCACGTGTGATAAGGATTCTTGCTTTGTGAACTATAAGTAAGCTTAGACTCTTACCCATACATATCCCTTTATAGGTTGGTGTTAAAGCAGTCAAGAGTCTGACCATAAAATCATATTCAAGGATACCATTTTGTAGTCACCTCTAGGAAGGGAGAACATTACGTTTGGTGTCAGAAATGATGGTTAATCGAGAACCTTGGTTTGGAGGGGTAAAATTATTATAGATAGGGTAAGTGACACCCAATAATGAGTTTGAGTGTATTATATATTCGAGGGCATATTTGCTAGTGCTACAAAAATGTTTTATATTATGTTGAAATTTGTAAATGAAATAATTTTACCTAGATTTTATATTTTATATATAAAAGAATAATTTTCAAAAATAATTGATATAGTTATTTTTGTTGTGATTGTTTGTTAGGAAAGGATGATATTTATTTATCATCATTTGTTCACTGATTATTGATGCTCGGCCAGTTTAAAGCATTTATTGTTTGGTTAAATTAAATACAAACACCTAGTGAATTCAATTTCACGATTTGACTATAAGGCGTTCCTAAATAATATAGGTTTAATGGGTTTACTTTGTTAAAAAGGTTACTACAATAAAGGAAGTTATTCTATAAAGATGATTTGATATAAAGTTGATTTTATTAATTAGGTTTATAAAATGTATTTTTCTAAATGAAGAGGATTTTTGAGAATTTAAATCCTGGCGTCTTCTTGAAAAAGATTTCAAATGATTTTTGGGAAAGGGTAATAACAGTATTACTTGAAACTATTTGTAAGTAAATCATAGAGAATTTAAAGTAAGGTACATTTTCTTTGGATAGTTTATGGCAAATGTCTCAATTAGTTTAATGGTAATCCAAATAATCTTCTAAGAGGCAATCAGATGTTTGCTCAGGCAAACGTTGTAGTGCACTTAGTAAATTATTCCTTTTATCATTGTTCGATCGAAACGAGTTCGAATCCGAATGAACCTAAACTAAGTTTCAGTAAATAAAGTGCTAAGGATATTTTGTATATGTGAGAAATATTTATAGTATTGTTTTAAAATGGGATTTGAAAATGAAGAAGTATTTCATGTTAACTAGTTCGAGTGGCTTGAAAATGACTAAAAATAGGCAAGAGATGTGTTCGGACGGTAACCACTTCTCTTAAGTATTACCCTTCTTGGTAAGGGATGTATAATACTATTTGGTAGGACCCAGTTCCTTGGTATCATTTTGGTGTTACTCGATCTATATTTATATGTTCTATGGATTAAAATATATTGTATCATTCCAAAAAGGTTTTGAAATAAAAACCGGATATTTATTTCTTAGATTTCCTTAAAAGAACATGGTTTCAAAATAAAAGGTATTTTGATAAAATAATGTGTTGATAGATGAAGTTTTTAAATGATTTAAATTTTATAAGAAGGGTTTAATTAACTTTGTTTTATTAAAAATGTATCTTTTGTTATAACATCTAAGTTGTATAAATTATTTGATGTTACTGGGTCGACTAATAAACATCTTTACCTCAGAGGACAAGGAAAGGTAGACCCTAGGACTGAGTTTGGATACCGGCATCCTACTCTTCTTAGCTACTTACTGGACCAGCTGGGTAAAGAGGTTGAAGAGGTCGACTATGTTTAATGACCTATATTTATTTTGGGCATACATCTGAATTTAAGAAAGGATCGGATAGTTGTGTATATTCTCAGGATATAGTAAGGTATTATACAAGTTTAAAAATCTTAAGTTATATTTTATGAAATGTTTCCATGAATAATTTTAGAAGTAAAAATAAATTGGTATAAAAAAACCAATAAGAATAAGTATGTAAGTCGTACGTAGATCATTTCTTCGCATAGTTCTTAATCCAAGATTTGAGTACATGACTTTGAGATGATTCATACCGGTCTGAATAAGGATTTACCACCCGATTCTTGACGACAAACACTTGGTGAGGGTTTTTGATATGGTACCAAGGTTTTCTATCATAGTATATGGCTATACAAGGAGAACGGGGGGTTCCTAATCAAGGAGCCTAATCGGAGTCCGCCCCAGGGAAGTCAGGTGAGCGATACCAGTTCGGAAAAAAAAGCTTATGTATTCGAGTAAGTGATTGAATCGAATATTGCATATGGATTATATATATACATCGTATAGGATTAAGTATATTTGCCTTTAATGTTTTATGAAGTTGTGTAGATGACTCTATGATTTTTCATTAGGTAGTGCAAATAATCGACTGAGTAATAACTTATGGCTATTGAGCATGAGGTATGCTCATTAGATTGTTTATCATCCTTGTGTAATGAGAAGGGTGTAAACTTGTACAAAATCTAAGTTTGTTTAGAGTCATTTGACATTTTAGGAAATGTTGAGTATCAGTATGGCTTGTTTCTTGGGTGTTTGTTTTGATGGAATTTTAGGGTCGAAATTCTTTAAAGGGGAAGAATGTAATGACCGAGAATTTTATCGCATTGATTTATGAATATTTTATAAATTTTAGATATTTAATTAATGGTTAAATAACCCTCTTTTAATCAAGAAGTAATTATAGTAAACTCATTTTGAAAGTTTGTTTACAAAAATAAGCAGTTCGATGAAAAATTGAAAATGTGACCGAAAATCATTTTTCGGATTTTTGACTTTTTATCAAATGAAAGTTATCGCACCATTGTTGCACACATATGTAAACTTTTGTAACATACACTTATACATATAATAAGTAATTTAATAAAGTAAAAAGGATTAGTAAAAGTAAGGATACTTAAAGGATTTAAAAAGTAATTAATTAATGTATATTGGAACTATTGGATTCTATTTTCTAGACTTCGTGGTATTGAAACTTGTTTCTATTTTGAAAGTTAGAATTAAATGTCGTGTCAAGGTTAGGAGATAATAACACTCCAACTTGAGTGACTTCATTTCTAACCAATGAAAAGTACTAGTTTAAACTCGAAGACCACAAATAAGTTTATGGAGTTGGTTTTTCGATTATCTTAAAGACTTTGTTTTATACAAGGAATTTCTTTGTCGATGTCATTATATAACATAAAACAAATATGATAAATAATGCTAAAATGTTGACACGCTTATGGAAAGTAAATCATCTTATATTTAGCACTAAAAGCCAATGAGAAGATTTTCTTCTATCTTCGAGATCTAAAATCATAGAATTTTAACTAAGGCAGTGCTAGGAGCAACAGGTTCCCTGACTTACTTGGCTTCGATTCTAGATGAGGGATAGAGAAGTCGAAATGTTGGAAGTTTGATAAGTATAGGAGGGTTAATTTCTACAAATAGGTCATGATTAATTAAGTATATGAGAGGTACTTCATCTTATACTAGACACTAAATTTCGAGGTATGGAAGCTCGTTTTTCTCTGTGAGAGTTCAAGAATGTACGTCGAGGCATGGGTAATTCTCTAACTTGTCTGACTCCATTGTTAGTCAAGGAATAATATAAGGTTGAAATCAAAAAGTAGTGATAAGTATATGATGTTCGATTTTCCATATGCAAACTATATACTTTCACCTGATAGTGGTGTCTGTCCACTATCGATAACTTGACCTATTTTGACTTAGGAAGTCTATTAAAGCTTCGCGATTTCATATGGTTTGAGATTCTCTTGGGAGAGCTCATTTTGGTGAAACGTCTCTTGCTTTAAGAGGTATATTAGAGATCCCCTTGGGACTCTTATATAGTCCACTTACTTCTGAAAGAACCAGGATTGACTCAACCAAAAACTATCGATTGTTGGTTCAAAGAAACCAGGATGAGATAAGCATGATTATCTGAAATCCACATCGCACCGGTAGAAGCGTTCAAATGGAATACATCTTGAAGATGATGAAAATTGAAGATGGAGTTCTTTGAAGTGCAAGGGCTACATTCTACTAATCCCGAGGGTGATTCCAAAAAGGATGTAGTGGAAGTAGTGTCTTTGGTTTGTTTATATTTTAAACAACTTATACAGATGAATGCTAGCATTGCACTGTTGCATAGAGGGCAGAGTTAGCATTCCAAATGGCATTGGCTAAAGAAAAAGGTAATTGTTGCCTCACAAGCCTCACAACTCGATAATGACCGAAATCAGGGATATGCAGTAGGGCTATGTGGGTCACAGTCATTAGGGTATGGTCATTACCTTTCTAGATGACTATATATGGATTTGGTATGTGCGAGAGCTCTCAAGGATAAGGTTGTAAAGCAAACAGGGTGATGATATATTCGGTACTATCCAGGAAGGGATAAGCCGGTTCTGAGTTGGTAGAGGTTGCAAGGTTTGTGACCTCGGTACATTTTATCTAAAGATGTACCATGGTAAGTGGTACCCTGGTTCCTTGTTATTGTATGGAATCCATTTTCCAATATGTACTTTACGATTGCAGTTGTAGAACCTAGTACCGTTGAATGTAATTATGGGTAACCATTCTAGATATGTTATATATTTATTTTAAACCATAGACATTATTATAATATCATAAGATTTTCTTATGAAACGGTTTGGTTATCATAAGGTAAAATCTTGTCCATGTTTATATGCAGCATGGTCTTACGAGATACCTTTATTTTTGAAAGGTTTTATAACATGAATAATCCATTTGATCTAAGTTTCTTACGCTGGTTTACCGGACTGATCCGGGTGTTATTTTATTATAATACTTGGGTCAGACTCGAGTATATTTCCAGATTTAGCGATGGACACTTGGAGCATTAGAAGACAAGCTGGATACTTCCAAGACTTGATGTATTTTATTTTCTATTGTATTACTAGTTTTGTATTAATCAGCAATTGTAAGGACATGCTGTTATAACTGTCCAGGCAGATGATAGGTTAGTTACTCTGATTGTTGTATGAATATTAGAGTTTTTTTATAAAGATCATTTGGATATTATATATTAATCGTCGTGATGTGAGATTCTATTCTGTCTTTTCTTTTCTTTCACCCTAAAAGTCTTTCGTTTTGGCACTTGGATGTTCATCATGTGAATACCGTGGATGTATTAGTGTCGACTTTTGAGTGTTGGAAAGGCGGGTCGTCACAATTCAGATTTTAATAGAATCTATCAAAGGATTAATACAAGCTATTGCCCCACGAAAAGAATGATCTGCAGCTTCCAGACCTACCAATGATGTTGAGAACGCTGGTTCTCAACATGCCGAGGAAGTTGTGCAACCAGATATTATCGAAGTTTAGACCTCGTCGGATATGATAACGAGGGTTGAGTGGATAAGATAATGAAGGAGATGAATGACAAGCTGTAGGAGAGCCGCGATGAGATAAGGCAGCAGATGACCTGTAGTTGCAGAAGAAGCAGGAACCGATTGGCGCCTTTCGATTCGAAGTATGAAAGTTCTTCATCATCTGGCAACAAGCATAGGGAAGTAAAATAGAAGATGGTCAGAAAGGAAACCAGCACTTCAAAGGAGAGGTTAGAGACCAATTAAGGAAAAAGTTTAAGGATCGGTACCGAACCCCTATTAGGGATCAGTACCAAATCGTCAGTTCTTAATTTAGTGAATGAGCATGTTAATGTCTTGGATGATGATGTTGAGGGTAGGAATGGACGTTGTTGCTAACGGCCAAAATGCTGGAGATCAAGTGACTACTATTGATCCACTACACAGGAGATAAATTTGCAGAACTACTTGACGAACGATTCTCCTAGAGTCAGGAGAACCCATGTACCATGAGACTAACCGAAACCATTTGCTGGGCTAAACATTCGAGGCCGACCATGATTATCGCCATTTAATAGGTCATATAGAGGTAGAGTACTTGACTGAGATGGTGAGAAAGTTTGTGAATGAAACTAGACATCGGAGTAATGATGAATATACCTCTTTTCCAAGTTGAAACTCATTCATTGAACATATACTATGTGAAGAGTATCCTAGAAGATTGGTAATGCCAATGATGCCGTCGTATAATGGAAAGATGAATCTAAGGCAGCATATGATGAAGTATGATTGGCACATGCATTCGGCCAAAGCGACAGACGCTGTCAGATGTCGTTGCTTCCTAATTTTTCCAAGGGCGTTGCGACATTGTGGTTCACCTTGCTTTCGCTGAGATCTATATCGTCTTTTGATCGGTTAGCGTGGATGTTTGTTGAGTAGTTTCGCTTACACACTACTCATCCTAAGGACGTAATGTCGCTGTCAACCTCTTTCAGGATGCGAGAGAGTCATTAAGGATTTTTAAGCAAGTTTAACATGGCAGTGAGTAATGCAAAGAAGACATTATATTAATGGCCTTGATAAAGGCGAGCATCCAGATACAGATTTCGGAAGATGGTTGAAGGTGAAACCATCACCAAAATGGATGTATTTTTATACGAAGACAAATCCGTTCTTGCACTTGGAGGAGGCAGGTACTACCACCAGGAAAGGTAATGTTGGGCAATCACCTAAGGTTGTTCAAAGTAATATCGCTGTGAAGCGGACTGGGGAAAGTTCCGGTAGAATTGATGTGAATGTTGGGAACAAAGGCAGCACATGGAAGAAGTTAACCGAGGAGGTGGAGATAGGAAACCGTGTTCCAAAAAACGACTGAGATTCCCGAGATTCAATGATTACACACCATTGAATAACAAGATTGAAAATATTTACCTTGCCACATAGGGTATTGAGAATTCTAAGAAACCACCTCTAAGGGAGTCAACGAAGAAAGAGAAGAAATCCGGCAAGTACCGCTGCTTTCATGAAACCTCGATCATAACATGAATTAGTGCTAGCATTTTCACGATGTGATAGAAGACTTGATCAGAAAGAAGAAGTTGTAGTAATTTGTTAAAGCCTCGCAGGATGGCGGGCAAGGAAATGCTCATCCACAGGGACATGTTGGGCCCAGCGACGACGAGTCTAAATAATTTGGTAAAAGATTAGTCATAAACATGATTTCTGGTGAACCACATCCAGCTACAAAGAATGGAGAGATATGGGAGTACATTGAAGCATGCTGTGAATGAGGGTTGTTTGCCGTCGAAGACGAAGCTTCGATAAAAAAACTCAAGATGATGACCGATGATATTATTTTTAGGAATACAGACGTAGATAGGTTTGAAGCGCTTATGCTTGATCCCCTGGTGATATCGGCCATGGTTGGGCCAGTAATTGTGAAGAAGTTGTTGATTGGTTGTGGTAGCTCAGTAAATATCCACTTTAAAAAAGCTTATTACCAAATGAAGATGGATAGTCAGGATCTCAAGCCATGCAAATCCCGGACCTAGGGATTTAACGGAGTGGCGACATAATTTGCGGGATGTGTGGACCTGTCGGCGGTTCTAGGTGAAGGTGACCGCAAGCGAATGCGGGTTTTGACCTTCTTAGTGTTGGACATTTTCTTATCTTATAATGCTTTTTTGGGCAGGCCTACCCTTGCCATTTTTCGGGTGGGCCTTGCCGCATAGTGGTTAACGATGAAATTTCCTACGGATAACGGATTGGGAGTTATCTAAGGAGACCAAAGTCTCGGGCGAGAATGTTACGTCGAGGTGTTGAAGGAAGCGAAGCGACATGAGAAAGGAAAGGATATTGAGAAGACTCTTTGCATCAAATCGTTGGATTCATAGCAGCCACCGCCTAAGTCCTGGCTTGGGAAGTATAGCCGATTCCATAAGGATCATATGGATCCAAGGAAAGAGCCAGAGGATGCAAGGGCGGCCCCTATGGAGTTAATGATTAATATCCCAATTGGTCAGGACGATCCTACATGGCTCTTGAAGATCGGATCTCAAGTTAGAATGAGGATGATGAAAGATTTGATGGGTTTTCTTCGGGCAAACCTAGATGTGTTCACTTGGATTCATTTCGACGTGTGTGGAATATTGCCGAAGATAGCATTCCACACATTGAATGTGAACCCTAAATGTGTTCCTGTAAAGCAGAAACGACGCAGCCTGGGTCCGGAGCGATCCGCTGGAATGAAAGAGGACGTGGACAAGCTGAAAGATAACGACTTCATCGACGATGCTCTATACTCGTAATGGGTGTCCAATTCAGTTCTAGTCAATAATTCCAACGGAAAATGGAGGACATGTCTCTGAACCGAAATTGGCACAAACATCCAAATGATTGACTAGAGAATAAAAATTGAAGAAAGGTAATTTGAAAAGAGTGAGAAAAGAACACACAGCGTTTTATAGTGGTTAGGCTAATCTTGGCCTACGTCCACTTAACTTTGTTGATGGTTTATAGTGCTATTTACATTTCCGTTCTTATAGATTGATGTAAATTCGTTATAGATCGATATAAATCCATGAGTAATTATAAGAAATTAAAGTAAGAGAACAAGAGAGCTAAAAAGATCCTTAAAAATGAGCTTTGCCCTCCTATTTATAGCACTAGATAGCCTAGAAATTCACCTCCATGATCTCCACATAGTTTTCCACGCTATAGACTACTTCTTCCGGAAATTAGGTGGACACCTGATCAATAATCATGGATCGATACTAATCCATGGGCCTGGATCGGTACCGATCAATATGTTTTTCATATGGATGACTTTTAATTTCTTTTCCTGGCTTGATTCGTAGTAAGGTTCATGATTCCAAACTTGTTTGCATCATCGTTTGATTGTTTTTGAGTTCAAATGATGGATCTATAGAAGAATGGAGTTGCTGATTTCTGGAGTCTAAGGAGAATGATCATAGGAGGCCAGAAATGGGCCGTAGGCATCATGGTTTTGAAGTGTAGAAAGTTGGAGGCCAATTGGGTGAAATATCGTGGATCGATACCAATCCATCAGTTGGAACGGTACCGATCCAACGCATGTTGGTTTTCGGGTCCTCGTTTTTTGGAATAGATTTGCATTTGTTTTGTGATCTTAGTTGTACTTGTGTTCTGGACACTTATGGCAATCTTTTCGGGTTTCGTGTCTTGATAACTTTCAAGTATGACTTGTCAAGTTAGTCTGTATACTGCCTAGTCAAAAGGCTTGATAACATCTGCTCCGCAAAACACGCCTTGCAAATGGAAGGTGTGCTTTTCTCAAGAACAAGTATTAAAGTCGATGGAACATTAGTACTTGAATTTTCAGGTTATCAATCGATCAAGCTGTTGCGAATCATCCCGTTTCTTTGGATTCACATGTAAATCAAAGCTCGTTCTAGGCCATGCAAGCTATGGTCTTAAGCTTTACTTGAATGTCATTCATAGACAGTGATTCAGTGTTCTCCTAAAATCGGTAAGCCGTGGGCTGCATAGGATCATCCCATGTTCATCCGAGAGTTAGCAGTCATATGTTGAAATCTCGATCTCTCTGGATTGTTGGTGAAATCCTTGGCCTTTCCGGATCGACAATAAAACTCACGATCTCTTCGAATCGTTAATCAAATCTATGGAAGTTCAGGGCCGATAGTTATAGTGGTTTATGATCTCTTCAAATTGTTAACTGAATTCGTGGTCGTTAAGGGTCGATAGTCAATTCCATGGTCTCTCCGGACCGTTAATCAAATCCATGGTTGTTTGGAGCCGATAATCAAATCCATGGTCTCTTCGAACCTTGCTCCCACTCACTCTCTGACGTGGGGACTCAACGACAAGCAAGCCTATTCACTCAAGCTCAGGTGAGGTGACTTACTTCCTACACTCTGATCCCGTCTCCCCAGCTAGAACATAAAGCGATCCAAATCCATGGTCTCTCCGAACCCTTGCAGAGCCCAATCCACTACTCTCCGATGAGGGTACTCAACGACAAGCAAGGCCATCCATTCAAGCTTCAGTGAGGTGACTTACTTCTTGCACTCCGGTCCCTGCTCTCTGGCCAGGACTTACAGTGATCAATATCGTACAAGTCCATCTGCTCGCTTTTCGACGAGGGGACTTGCACCATGCACTTTGGTCAGGACTTAACACAATCAATATCATACAAGTCCATCCGCTCACTCTCTGGCGAGGGGACTTGCAACCTGCACTCCGGCCATGTCTCTCAGGATGGGACTTAACGCGATCAATATTGTACAAGCCCATCCGCTCACTATTAGGCAAGGGGACTTGCACCCTACACTCCGGTCCCGTCTCTAAGGACATGACTTTAAAGCGATTAATATCAGTCATCACATTCAAGTGGTTTATAAAATCCTAATCAATTCCAAAGGGTCATCAATCTCCGTCGGTCTTTCCTACTCAGTCTCTGTCATCACTCGTTGAGAGTCAAGGCATCTAGTAGACATCTAATCCTATCAAGGCCACCTTCAAACTTACAACTCAGAGCATGCCCAGGGACCAATCAGGATCCCGTACACATGTAAGTAGTTCGAGGTTAATATTGTGCAAATATCCTATATAGTCATCTCAAGCATCTAACTCAGAGTGTTCCTATGGACCGTTTGGGATCCCATACACGTGTAACCAACTTGAGGTTATATTGCATCATTTATTTAAAGTCTGAGTAAACTAATAAAACATGACCCCAATCCATCCCGATCATGTGGTTGTCATCCAATGAAAGTCTCTGATCCATGATTTCATTCTACCCCTCATTCCAACGGTGAGCTTCTGGCACGTATTCCTCCGGCAGCACGTTCGTATTCTGATTCAAGTTCTGGTGTTTAGCATTATTTCCTAGGCATGCATCATCTCTCTCCGAGTTTACCTCAGCCATGCTCCCCGAGTCCTCAGGGATCAGTATCAACCCATGATAGGGGATCAGTACCGATCCATGGTGTTTCTCCGGGGATCACTCCGCTTTGCTCCATTTTGTTTCCAGTGGCAGCTACTCCGGTTGTTCCGATATGTCCCATCCTCATGAAAAACTTTTCGTCATTTCTTCTTGGCATGCTATCGTTCTTTCTTGCATTGCATTCATCATGGTCCCTATCTTATCCCTGGTCACGTAGATAGATGGAGGGTTAGCTCCTGAAGATGCCTCTTCGCTACCTCTTGTTAATTTCCTCCACCAGCGGTCTTCCTAGTAGATTGTCTCATTATCTTAATACTTTTTCAAATCTCAAATCAGTGAATTCAAGTGGTCCTCAGTGAAAGCATCAAAATGTTTGAACCAAAAATGGCACAAACACCCAAATGATTGAGTAAGGAATAGAAAGTGAAGAAAGGTAAATTAAAGAGAGTGAGAAAAGAACACACAGTGTTTTATAGTGGTTCGGCTAATCTTGGCCTACGCCCGCTTAACTTTATTTATGGTTTATAGTGCTGATTACATTACTGTTCTTACGAATCGGTATAAACCCATTACGGATCAGTATAAATCTGTGAGTGATTACAAAAAATTAGAGTAAGAGAACAAGAAAGCTGAAAAGATCCTTAAAAATGGGCCATACCCTCCTATTTATAGTAGTAGATAGCCTAGAAATTCGCCCACATGATCTACATATAGTTTTCTACACCATATACCACTTATCCAAGAATTTAGGTGGGTACCTCATCAATAATCATTGATCGATACTGATCCATAGGCTTGGATCGGTACCGATCCATAGGCTTGGATCGATCCTTATGTTCTTCATATGGATGACTTTGAACTTCTTGTCCTGACCCGATTCGTAGTTAGCTTTATGATTCCAAGTTTACATCTTCGTTAGCTTGTTTTTGAGTCCAAGTGATGGATCTATGGAAGAATGGAGTTGTTGATTTATTGAGTCCAAGGGAATCAATCATTGGTGCATTCAAACGATCAAAGGAGGATATAAATGAGTTGTAGGCAGCATGCTTTTGGAGTGTAGAAAGTTGGAGGCCAAGTGGATGAAATATCATGGATCAGTACCGATCCATGAGTTGGATCGGTACCGATTCAACACATGTTGGATTTTGGGTCCTCATTTTTTAGAATTGTATTTGCTTTGTGATCTCAATTGTACTTGAGTTATGGACTCTTATGGCAATCCTTCTGGGCTTCCTATCTTGGTATTTTTCAAGTTTGACTCGTCAAGTTAGTCCGTATACTGCCTGATCAAAAGACTAGATAACAACGTGCGTCAACTATTCAGATCTGAATAAGGCATGCCCAAAGGATAGTTTCCATTGCCGAAGATCAATTAATCGGTGGATTCAACTACTGGGCACGAGCTATTATTGTTTATGGATGCTTACTCTAGCTACAACTAGATTCCAATGCATGTCCCAGATCAGTAACATAGTAGCTTCATAATCGACCCATGACCGTATTGTTATCTTGTTATGCCCATTGTTTTAAAGAATGTAGGAGCGACTTACTAAAGACTGGTGAACTTGATGTTCAAGGAACATATTGGACACACAATGGAAGTCTACGTGGATGATATGCTGATGAAATCATGGCGATCGATGAACCACATAGAGGACTTAGCATGCTCCATAAGTATGGGATAAAGCTTAATCCACTGAAGTGTTCATTTGGAGTTTCATTGGGAAAGTTCTTGGGTTTCATAGTGAACTCAAGAGGAATAGAAGATAACCCAAAAAAGATTGAGGCATTGAGAAACATCGAAGCCCCATAGTAAATAATAGAAGTTCAGAGCCTGAATGAAAAGGTTGCCGCCTTAAGCTAGTTTACCTCAAGAGCCACAACCAAGTGAATAACTTTCTTTGACATTCTCAAGAAATGGAAAAGGAACTTCGCTTGGATGCATGAGTGCAAAGATGCTTTTCAGGCTTTTGTAGATCACTTGGAGAGGCCCTCTATCCTGTTGTTACCGTTGGAAGAAGAGGACTTATTTATTTATCTAGTAGTGTCGATGCACGCTTTGGTAGTTGCACTTGCACTAAAGGAGTCCCGAATCCATAGACCGATGCACTACATTAGCAAACTATTGGCAAGGGTAGACAGGAACTACCTAATGCTCGATAAGTTGGCGTACTACCCGTTGATCACCTCAAGGAAGCTCCGTCCATACTTTTAGGCTCAACAAATTAAAGTATTGCCTAACCAGCCTTTAGATAGGTCCTGCAGCGAGCTGAGACTTTTGGACGGCTATTGAAATGGAACATCGAGTTGAGTCGGTATGATATAAGTATCACCCTCGAAGGGCAATTCAAGGTCAGGCGTTGGCATATTTCATACCCAAGTACACTGCTCGAGATGATACTTCGAAGGGCAGTGGAGAGCGGAGCGTTAAATGGAAGATGTGTAATGATGAGGCATCCAATGAGCATTGCTCGAGGAAAGATGTTGTCATAGTGACCTCTGAGGAATGCTCGATCTATTATGCGTTGAAACTCGATTTTCATGAGATGAGTAACAAAGCAGATATAAAGCGCTGATTGCGGGACTCAAGGCTGTAAAAGAGTTGGAAGTCAAAACTTTACATATTTTCTGTGATTCTCAACCGGTGGTGTGCCAAGTAAGGAAGAAAATTCAGGCGAAAGGAGCAAGGCTAACTCCTTACTTAACCAAGGCCCTGCAATTATTGAATGACATTGAATACTATACGATAACGCATATCCCCAGAGAGGAAAATGCGAAAGCTAATTCACTAACCAGATTAGTTAGTTCAAGAGATACAAAAATCATGGATTTAGTTCCAATGGAGATATTATCAGCTGCAGCATCGACCAGATGGATGTCGATTGGATCTTGGAGGCTGAACGTGAAAAGAAGTGCATGACTCCAATCAAGGAGTACCTGTCGAAGGGAATCCTTCTCGAATGAAGGAACGACGAAAGCACCTCCGTAAAGCTTCACGATTTGTTATTCGGGAAGAAGTCATGTACATGAAAGGATTATATATCCTCCTACTATGATGTAGTGCTGGCGATGAAGCCAAAAGGGACCTCGCGGATGTATACGAAGAGGCTTGGGGTGACCATACTGAGGGTCTAACCTTGGCTAGGAAGAATCTTCATTACAAACATTTTTGGTCGAACGTCAACCGGGACGCAGCTTATGACACCCCACCTCTATACCCATATTATCCAAGAGTTTTACGGGGTAATACTATCAGATAGTACAAAGAATGAGGCTATATGGGGTACACACGTGAATATTCCCTAGGACTTGCACTAGCACATATTAAAACATCAAATAAATAACTAATCTATTCCTACACAGTATCGGTATATATTGATAAACACGTGTGCATCCATGACAGAACAATACAACATCCTAATATATTTCTCCTCTAAGCCCACTAAAATAAATACTGGTCATTTCATCCTTATACCTAAAATGTCTCGGACTGACTTGAATATTATAAAATAACACACGGGTCAGACTATGTATAATTAAGTATCATAAGTATGCTGATACGATATACAACAAGGAAGAATAATATGATATCATTATCAAAGATACTAAAAACACCAAACGACATGTCAAAGTGTGTGTGTGTAGAATAATCCTTAAGGAATTACACCACTCAAATATCTCAAATCCATATAAAAACATAATCAACACAAATGGATGAATCACACACATCTAGAAATAATCATCAAAATCAATATATATATATATATATAATGTGAGATAGCTTATCAAATCATCCATATCGTGTTCTACATCACACAAATCATAAATATAAATCATCCACAAACCAAAGCAACAACAATAAAGTAAGGCTATCTCAAAATACCAAATCATCAAAGAGTATGGATATATGGGGACTGACTACACTTTAGACTTAATCAGTCTCTAGTCTAGTCAACTCATTATAGGAATGAGACATATATGCCAGTCCACTATACTCACATACATACCGGAACCAGATGAGAAATAGACAACATGTCTACTTGCTCCAGGAGCCACACGTGGTCCATATGACATAACTCCTATAGTCAATGGTTACCCTAACCTTCTTGGTATCGTGACAATGATCCACCATAGGCTCGATAACACGTAGCCACTTTGACCACAACTATCGACACTTGTGCCCCAGGGTAAGTTACTGTTGGCCTATGTGACATAGGGGCACCACAAACATAACACTATCATAAGGCTTAACATAATCATAAACAAGGTGTCAAGGATTGGGGGTGCAACCCCTCAATCAGGCTACCATGGTGGATACTGGCCAATCTAATTTACTTTCTAAACATAAAGAGAGTCGGACCCAAGGTGGATGATCATATAGTACACAACCTATAGCTGTATACATCTCCACCGTAGTCCATCATACGGTTCACATAAGCCAACACATGTCTCCATATCTCACCTCAGTGAGTATCACCATATACATATGAGCATATCCTTATTTGAGTGAATTTACTTATAAATAATAATCAAACGAATGACATAACGGCGTCCCATACCACCGCATGTTACACGAATAATTATTCAATGCTTACAAACTACAATCAATCCACACTAGATATCTCTATATGACAAGTCTAATGAATAACCGAAAAAGTGTTACCGAAAGTTCCAATTATCACTAAACCGTTTATTAAAATTCCTCATCACATAGAAATAAACTACATAAAATCACAGAAGTATGTCATCACCGTATCATGTCAAAATCATCAATTACATCAATATCAACGGTGAATCACTCATATCTTCGAAATCAATAAAAGAAAACATGAAATCAGAAACTAATAATAAAAAAATAGATCAATCAAAATAAATATAAATTATTAAATCAATAATTAATAACAAGAACATTCAAAATATATAATTTCATATTCTAATTTGAATACTACAGATAGGTAATAAATTCATATCACAAAACAGATATAAAACTAAATACTTTATATAAAAATTATTCCATATACTCCAAATTAATGTACGCTAAGACTAAACAGGAAATAAAGAAATAGATTATTCAAATCAAATATGATTATAATATAAACAATGATTATATGTACATAAAGTAACAAGAAATAAACTCATTGGTACTCTTGTTATTTACATTACAGTAATTAATTAATTTCTCAATCTTTAATTTAAATAAGTAGAAATCAAATATTTTTAAATATATTAACTAAGTCATTTTTACTCATTTCTAATCACCAAAATAATTTACAAAAATATATATTATATTAGCAATTATAATTTCACATAAATTACTCTCAAAATCAATTAAACTCACTTTATTAATTCATTAGACTTATACCTACATTTAGATATATATTTTATTTTATTTATATTTAACAGATATACATTCATTTTTATTTTAGAAGATGCTTAGTTATTAGTAACATGTGTCAACGCACACACACAGAAACATGTGAAACAAGGTTAGCAAACAAGGCTGAAACTTAAGAAAATACATAACAAAAATTAGATCGGGTTCACAAAACACACACAACAGCAAGATAGAGGAAAATAAAGATTTAGTGGCATACACACACAAGAATGAAATACTTAGTAAATAAATGTTTATAACCACCAATACAACAAAGTTAAACAAAGAAACTGACGCAACAACAATTTGCAGCAATGAAAAGGATCGGCTAACAAGGCCATAAAAACAAATATTCTACTCTACAAAATCAACTACACAAAATACACAACAATAAAATTGGTAACTTAAGGAAATACAGACTCCTACCTGTTACCCAGCTACTTGGCCCGGCTACAAGGCGATAGTCGCAAAGGATAGGGTTGGACCTAGACGGGACTCAAGCCGAGAAAGGATTGGAAATATAGGGGGTCGTGTAACTTAACTGGATCGGCATGCTTGTGTATGGTTCAACATATATGTATGGCTCGGCCTATCTGCATGGTTCGGTGTTGGGACAAGATCATAACCCGCCTTTTGGCAAGGCTGTAGGCAGGCGGATTTAACTAAATCGACTACTCATTTATCGAGACTGGAATACGACAGTTTTAAGTCAACTGGACTGATAGATGATGTAGTGCGCTTGGAAGATGGATATTGGATTGGATGAAGTGGATCTGCATAGGCTAGTGGCTCGATGTTGGAGTCTCGAGGGAGTCGGGATGTCGGAGTCTCGAGGGAGTCGGGATGTCGGAGTCTCGAGGGAGTCGGGATGTTAGAGTCTCAAGTGAGTCGGGATGTTGGAGTCTCGAGGGAGTCTCGAGTGAGTCGGGATGTTGGAGTCTCGAGGGAGTCTCGAGTGAGTCGGGATGTTGGAGTCTCGAGGGAGTCTCGAGTGAGTCGGGATGTTGGAGTCTCGAGGAAGTCGCCCGGCACAGGAAGTCGTTCGGCACAGGAAGTCGCTCGGCACATGAAGTCATTCAGCATTGGAAGTCGCTCGGCACAGATAGTCGTTCGGTACAGGAAGTCGCTCGGCACAGGAAGTCGCTCGGAACAGGAAGTCGCTCGGCACAGGAAGTCGCTCGGCACAGGAAGTTGTTCAGCATTGGAAGTCGCTCGGAAGTCGTTTGGCACAGGAAGTCGCTTGGCATAGGAAGTCGCTCGGCATAGGAAGTCGTTCGGCATTGGAAGCCGCTCGAAAGTCGTTCGGCATAGGAAGTCGCTCGGCACAGGAAGTCGCTCGGCAAAGGAAGTCGTTCGGCATTGGAAGTCGCTCGGCATTGTACCTCGCTCGGCATTATACCTCGCTCATTGGAAGGCGTTCGGCATCGAACCTCGCTTAGCATTGTGGTGAGGCTGGTGCGGCTCGGCATTATGGCGAGGTTGGTGTGGTTCGGCATTGTGGAGGTATGTGTGGCTCGACATTATGGAGGTATGTGGCTCGGTGGAAGGCCTTGATGGGCCCGGATCATTCAGAAAGCCCAACAACTCAGGATTTGTCTATAAATACAGCATGTGAGGGTTCAGAAAAGGGATCTTCTTTCTGCTCTCTTACTTTCTATTTCCTAAGGCTAAGGCTACTCTGCCATTTTGTAACGGTAATTGATTCGAATATCAATAAAAAGGAAACTTCTGGAGTGGACGTAGGCCAGAGTTAGCCGAACCACTATAAAATCTGTTGTTCTTTACTGCTTTCATTTTAATTTTTACTGTTCTTCACTTCATCACTCTCTACACACATTCTGTTTGTGAGCTGTGATTGGTATTTGGTGCTTTCAACTGGATTTGGGTGTCAGTGACCAATTTTGGTGCTAACACTTTGGTGCTTTCATTGAGAACGCAAGCACTAGGGAATTTCAGAGTTAGGAACTTGGATCCTAGAAAGCAATGGCTAGACCACCAACAAGGAAGCAAGCAGTGGAAAGAAGCAATCAGGAAGGAAGTCAAGCGGCCTCTTCTGGAGCTGGAGAGGAACATGCATCCATCTACATAACTCGGGACGAGATGCAGGTGATGATGAATTCTATGCAGGAGCAGACGATGAAACGGCAAGAGGAGATGATGCAGGCTCTTCTTAGGCAATTTGGACAACCAGGAACTACAAGTGCTCAAGTTCTTGGAACTGGTCCAAGGGAATTCAACCAGCGGACAGATGGAGTGATTCAGCAGGGGGCAGCTCCCAATCAACAAACAGCTAACAATCTAGATGGACCTAGACTCGGGGGCACACCACCAGGTGATGCTGGACCCGTTCATGGAGGGATAGCGGATGATGCTACGCGGCCTGACGTCGATAGGAATACAGGAGTATGAGATGAAGAATATGTGCCAGAATTTCCTCGGGGACTTGGGGGGCAGTCTGGAAACATGGATAGGGGGCAATCCTTGGTTGGAAACACTAGATTGGCTGACATTATCAGGCGGACTATTCGCGGAGGTCTGAAAAACAGGGATTCAGAGGGAGTTAACAAAAGTCCGTTTACCCGAAACATCAGGACAGCTAGGAATCCGCCCGATTTCAAACTACCCACTCTGGAAGTATACAATGGGAAGACGGATCCCACCGACCACTTGATGAGGTACACTAGGCATATGGAAGTGCTGGGGGCAACGGAGGAGGTTATGGCCCGATGTTTCCCTGTACGTGACTGATATTGCTACTATGTGGTTCAGACAGTTGGAGGATGGATCCATTGGAACATGGACAGAACTGGTGGACAAGTTCTTAAGTCAGTTTCGAGTTCACATAAAAAGGCCAAAGAACGTGATGACGCTAACGTCAGTAAAACAAGGGGAGGATGAATCGCTCAGGACATTCTTAACTCGATTTAATGCAGCAGTTGCTTCGGTGGATCGGCCAGATCCATTAATGGTTCTGATGGCTGCGGTATCAGGAGTTAGAGATAATTCGGATTTCAAAGTATCGTTGGTACGGGACCCACTGTTGGATCTTGGGGAATTCTTTCATGAAGCTGAAAGATTTCTTCGACAAGAGGATGCATGTTTGGACATGAGGTCAAAGGAAGTAAACATGACTAAGGATGGAGGACTACCCGGCGAAAGCTCGGGTGGGGGCAAGGATAACGGGAAAAGGAAGCGCTGGGGAGAACCAAAGTTCTCCACTTACACAGGATTGAATGCAACGTTGGAGCGGATTTTCTTGGATACTCGGGATCGCCTTCCCTATCAAAGGCCAGCAAGGAGGGAACCCACAGAACGTGAAAGGGCATCAGGAAGGCATTGTCTCTTTCATGACCTGGACGGGCATGATACTAATAGCTGCCGACATCTAAAGGATATAATCGAGGAGCATGTAAGGAATGGTCAGTTGCGGCAATATGTCGAAACTCGTAATGCGATGGTGGAACAGGAGTAGCCACCGCCTACCTTGAGCGACGATGGCCCGAGGCTCAGAAATGGTGGCCGGTTGGTCATCAACTAATCGTGATGGTTTGAAATAAGTAGCAAACTTCGGGTAAACGGCTAAATCACTTACTCATGTATGGGGTCGGAGATAACCCTTAGGCATGCTTTGAGATGATGGTTTACCAAGATGCTCCAGTTTGTGAAATCTATTTTTTCCTTTCTGATTGGACATTTTCTATTTCCGCTTTGGTTTGGGAGTTTGGTTTGAACTCCTGGTTTTGTTGGTTTCTTTGGTTTGGATGTTTGGTTTTTAATTTGGATTTTGATTAGGATTTTTTATATGGATCTCTGGTTTTCTGGATGGATTTGGATTTCGGATTGGATTTTAATTTGATTTTCCTCTGGATTTTGGCTAAAAGGTCGTCGAGCATGGACTATGCTCGGCAAGGGTCCGGAGTGACTAGGATTCGGCTTAGGACTTAAGCCATGGCATTACTCAACATTCAGGGACACTGAACCAGGAACACCATGGCATTACTTGACATAGGTCGTCAGGTGCAAGTTGCACTTGGCAAGAACCCGAAGAGGTTACGGATTTGGATATTAGCTATGAATAGCTAAGGATTCAGACAAGGACCCGTAGCGGTCCCGGATTTGGATATCGACCGGGAGAGGTCACAGATATGGTTATAGGTTATTAGATATGGATGGATTGGAACTCGGTAGTCGGGTTTAGATGGATGTGGAATTGGATAAGGACTTGGTTACTGGATATGAATCAGATGTCGACTCGGAACAGTCGTGGATTTGGATAAGCATGCAGCAGCGGCACTTGGACAGAATGGATTGGATAATGGATCGGATGGTACGACTATGGATGACATATGGACTTCGGATATCGGGTTTGAGGCTATTCAAAACACACCTTCCAATAGCAAGGCATGTTTTGGGGGGCAAAGTGTTAACTTGCCTTTTGGCAAGGCTGTAGGCAGGCGGATTTAACTAAATCGACTACTCGTTTGTCGAGACTGGAATACGACAGGTTTAAGTCGACTGGACGGATAGATGATGTAGTGTGCTTGGAAGATGGATATTGGATTGGATGAAGTGGATTTGCATAGGATAGTGGCTCGATGTTGGAGTCTCGAGGGAGTCGGGATGTTGGAGTCTCGAGGGAGTCGGGATGTTGGAGTCTCGAGTGAGTCGGGATGTTGGAGCACAGGAAGTCGTTCGGCACAGGAAGTCGCTCGACATAGGAAGTTGTTCGGCATTGGAAGTCGCTCGGAAGTCGTTCGGCACAGGAAGTTGCTCGGCACAGGAAGTCGCTCAGCATTGGAAGTAGCTCGGAAGTCGTTCGGCACAGGAAGTTGCTCGGCACAGGAAGTCGCTCAGCATTGGAAGTCACTCGGAAGTCGTTCGGCATAGGAAGTCGCTCGGCACAGGAAGTCGTTTGGCATTGGAAGTCGCTCGGCATTGTACCTCGCTCGGCATTATACCTCGGTCGGCATTGGAAGGCGTTCGGCATCGAACCTCGCTCGGCATTGTGGTGAGGCTGGTGCGGCTCGGCATTGTGGTGAGGCTGGTGCGACTCGGCATTATGGCGAGGTTGGTGTGGTTCGGCATGTTGGAGGTATGTGTGGCTCGGCATTGTGGAGGTATGTGGCTCGGTGGAAGGCCTTGATGGGCCCGGATCATTCAGAAAGCCCAACAACTCAGGATTTGTCTATAAATACAGCATGTGAGGGTTCAGAAAAGGGATCTTCTTTCTGCTCTCTTACTTTCGATTTCCTAAGACTGAGGCTACTCTGCCATTTTGTAATGGTAATTGATTCGAATATCAATAAAAAGGAAACTTTTGGAGTGGACGTAGGCCGGAGTTAGCCGAACCACTATAAAATCTGTTGTTCTTTACTGCTTTCATTTTAATTTTTACTGTTCTTCACTTCATCACTCTACACACATTCTGTTTTTGAGCTGTGACTGGTATTTGGTGCTTTCAACTGGATTTGGGTGTCAGTGACCAATTTTGGCGCTAACAGGACAAGATCATATGTGGGTCGGCTGATAGTGGTTCGGCTTATATGGATCGGCAAGAATGGGCTCGGATTCGATACGATAGGCATGGGTGGCTCGACATGACTGGATTAGCTGTAATGGTAGACTATCTCTGGGTCGATCGTAGAGCTTTTTGGCATTAGATGAAGCGGTCGGCATGGATGACACGATCATCATGGTTCGGCATACTTGGGTCGTTGCACCCTGGGGGAAGTTGGCAAGTCATCTAGTCTACAACAAAATTGTGCGGCCAGCATTTCATTGCTTCGGGTCACACCACTATTTGCTTCGAGTCGCACTACTATTCGCTTCAAGTCACTTGAGAAGTTGTTCGATTCATCTATGAGGAAACCCCAGCTCGACATTGATGGTTCGGCCAAAGTGGTTCGGCAGTCACTTGATCGGTTATGGAGGGTCGGCATACCTGGGTCGGTCGACTTGAATTACCACTTGTGGGCCGAGCTATTTTGGTCATGGGCTTACACAGGAAAGCCAGGCTAACTTCATCTATAATTAGAGGGGCAAGGGTACAGCTGAGGGGGACCTTTTTTCGAGAACTCCAAGGATACTCTGTCATTTTTTGTGCTCTCCTCTTCAGATTCAAACTTGTATTCAAGTGGTTAGTTTACGGATTGTATCTGTATTCAAGTGATTGGAAAAGTAATAAAGATTCTATTCAAAGTAGACGTAGGCAATTACGCTGAACCACTATAAATCTAGTGTTCTCATTTCTGTTGTTCTTTTTGCACTCAATTGCGTTATTTATCTGTTTCAATTTACTTTCTTCATTAATCTATATACATAACTCCATTCAAGGGTGTTAGTGACCAATTTTGGAGCGAACATTTTGGTGCTTTCACTGAGAACGTGCATTCTGAGGCCGTTGGATCTACTTTGTTGCTATTGGATTGAAGAAAACCCCTGAAGGAGATCCTAGTTCATTCTCAAGAGTTCATAGATTCTATTCAGAGTTCCTACGGATAACTCTAGGATGGAAAGACCATGTACCAGATTCGCCTCTCACAATGTGGATGCTAATGAGACGGCCAGCGTCCAACAAGTGAGACCCTGCAATCAACAAGCTAATGCAGCTGAAGAGCCCGCCACCATCCCAAACTAACCAGAAGTTGTCACCAGGGTAGAGTTCAATTAGCTGATGAGGGAGCTCGTGGAAATAAGAGACAGCTTAACGAGAAGATTCAAACGAACGCCAACCTAATGACCCAGATCGCTCAGCAGCAGCGTCAGAACGCTGGAGGAAGCCCTGCTTCCTACTCATCATCTGACAGTTCCGCTTCGTCAGATGAACACCCAGGCATAGACGCTGTAGGATCGAAACGACAAAAACTAGTGCAATAGAGCAATTTGTGACGACTTTCCAAGAGCAAACCAACATAAATGGTCTAGATTCCCTACCTGGAACTGTGGCCCCTCATCTGCACCTGGGGGATCGCTCCCAACCTGGAGTGGGAAACTTAGGATCTGGAGCACACTTGGAAGCTGGTCCACCACCTCGCCAGGGTCATAGCAAAGCGGGTCCTCGGGATGCGCACTTAGATGATTGCCTGCCGAGAAGACACCAGCTGGAACGATCGCGCAGGACGGATACCGACTTGCCACCTCCTATCCAGACTTCAGATCTATCAGCTTCGGTCAGGCAACTGATGAGGGAGAATCAGGGCTTAACCAACGATGAATTGGGCATATCTAGGAGCCATAATCCATTTACAGATACCATCTTATAAGCTGAGTACCCCCGGAAATTCAACATGCCTACTATTCCAACTTATGAAGGGAAGACCGATCCCCGACAACACATAATGAGATATGAGTGGATGATGGACTCGGCTAGGGCAAATGATGCGAACAAATGCAGATGCTTCCCAATAACCCTATCCGGAATCGCCACTATGTGGTTCACTAGGCTTCCCCCGTGATCGATCTCCAGGTTTGATGAGTTAGCAACGAAATTCGTGGAGCAGTTTAGGATCCATGCCACTCGCCCAAAGGAAGTGATGTCGTTGTCCAATGTGATCCAGGCTACGGTGGAGTCGTTGAAGGATTATTTGCAAAGATTTCACATTGCTGCTACCGAAGTTAGCAATCCAAATGATCATGCTATCCTTATAGCCGTGATGCGAGGAGTAGATCCGGACTTAGAATTTGGTGATTGGCTGGCAAGCAAACCGCCAACTACCCTGGAACGCTTTTATTCAAAGGCGAACCAATTCATGAGAAGGGAGGAGGCCAGGTGGTCAAGACAAAGCAGTGCGTCAGGGCCCAGCAAGGGAGCCGTGCAGAGCAATATTCCGGTAAAGCAATCTGGCGAAAACTCTGGCAAGATCCAAGTCAATGTTCAAAATAAGCCAAAGCAGTCTAAAGGATCCGGAGGAGGAAATTCTAGACGAAAGAGGGAAGTAGGAAAGTGGAAACCAAGAATCCCAACCTATAGCGAATATACTCCTCTGAATACATTTTGGAGAATATTTATCTATCAACTTGTAATACATTCCAATACCGAAAGCCACGCTCAAAGGAATCCACTGAGGAACAAAAGCAGACTGGAAAGTATTGTCGGTTTCACAAGACCTACGAGCACAATACCGAAGAGTGCAGACACCTCCATGATGCTATTGAAAAGTTGATTTGTCAAAAGAAGTTACAGCAGTTTGTTAAGAATCCACAGGAAGGTGGACAAGGGACATCCGACCCCAATCACGGACAAGCTTCACATCGACCTGAGGAGCCTGCTCGGACCAGAGGAAGGCTGGTCATAAAAACGATAATCGGTGGACCTCATCTGGCAGATAAGAGTTGGCGAGAAATGGAACTCCATGCTAGTTCCTTGAAGCATGCGGGGTTTGAATGCTACTCAAATACAGAAGACGGGACTCCAGCAAAGCAGCAGCGAATGATGACTGATGATATAGTATTCAGGAGCAGGGATGCCGATTAGGTAGAGGCACCTACCATTGATCCAATGGTTATCTCAGCTACAATTGGATTGCCATTTGTGAGAAGGATACAAATTGATTGTGGGAGTTCTGTTAATATTATCTTCAAAAAGTTGTATGACCAAATGAAGATAGAGGCGAAGGATCTTAAACCATCCAGAGCCCGCATTCACGGCTTTAATGGTGCAGCTACTAATGCAATAGGTTTTGTTGAATTGCCAGTTGAACTTGGAGAAGGTGAACACAGGAGGGTACAGATCCTACCGTTCATTGTTTTGGATGTTGATTCCCCGTATAATGTTTTTCTGGGCCGACCGTCCCTGGCATAGTTTAGGGCAGCTTTGGCCCCGTGGTGTTTAACCTTGAAATTTCAACGGACAGAGGAGTTGGTGTAGTGCATGGTGATCAAGCGAATGGTCGTGCTTGTTATGTGGCTGAGCTGAGAGAGTCCCAACGAAGAGAGAAGGGAAAGGGTGTGGACAACTCTGTCCGCATTCATGTTGCTGAAAATTGACAAGTAGTGCCTGAGCCTTGGCTTAGGCAACACAATCGGAGCTATAAACACATAGACCCGAGAGATGATGAAGAAGAACCCAAGGAGGTCAAGGCGACACCGATTGAACTGACAATTGACATACCAGTCAGCCATTATAATCCATCACGAGTGCCTAAGATCGGATCACAGCTCAACCCCTCGATGACAGAAGATCTTACTGATTTCCTCCGAGCGAATCTAGATGTTTTCGCCTGGACCCATTCTGATATGTGTGGGATTTCTCCCACCATCGCAAGTCATATGTTGAACGTTGACCCAAAGCATGTGCCAGTGAAACAAAAGAGAAGAGGGATGGACCCGGAGAGGTCCGCCGCTCTCAAAGAGGAGGTGGATAAACTCAAAGCCAATGGGTTCGTCCACGACGCCCTCTATCCTGAATGGATATCTTATCCCGTACTGGTGAGGAAGGCAAACGGGAAGTGGAGGACCTATGTTGATTACTCGGCCCTGAACAAGGCATGCCTCAAGGATAGTTTTCCATTGCCCAGAATTGATCAGCTGGTCGACTCGACAGTAGGACACGAATTGTTGTCATTTATGAATGCGTATTCGGGATACAATCAGATCCCGATGCACATTACGGATCAAGAGCATACCAGTTTTGTCATGGACATTGGACTGTACTGTTATGTAGCGATGCCTTTCTGGTTGAAGAACGCAGAGGAAACTTATCAATGTTTGGTGAATCGGATGTTTAAAGACCAGATTGGTAGAACGATGGAAGTCTATATGGATGATATGCTCATGAAGTCACAACAGTAAAACGACCAAATTCGAGACTTAGCAGAGATGTTTGATATACTCAGATTTTATAGAATGAAAATTAATCCTATGAAATGTTCCTTTGGCGTTGCATCGGGGAAGTTTTTGGGTTTCATTGTCAACGCACGGGAATCGAAGCCAACCCAGAAAAGATTCAAGGTATTCGACACATACATGTACTCATAACTATAAAACAAGTGCAAAGCCTGAATGGTAAAGTCGCCGCGTTGAGTCGATTTATATCCTGTTTGTACCAAAATTGGGCACAACACTCTTCGGAAGTTTTTGAAGAGATAAAATGAAGAAATTAAATGGAAAAGGAGGATTATCTAACAAAAACTCCAAAAACAGATAATGAAAGTAATAAGAACGCACAGAAATACAAGAATTTAGAGTGGTTCGACGTGTTGCCTACGTCCACTATGAAGTTGATTGCTTTATTGATGTTTCTTTGATGATTACAAGTGAATTCAGGGAGTTATAACAGATAATTATGATTTACAGTAGTGAAATTCGTTATTGGCAGCAGCTATGGAGTTTAGATCTAGATCCGGCAGAGTCTAGGCATTGGAGAATTCAAAGAAGAAGAAGCCCCTTTTTCGTATGCCCTGGGGCTCTATTTATAGGTGTAGAAGGCTGATATTTCGCTCAGATCTCGGGAGACCCCCTCTGGCACGTGACTAGGCCCGCACGCCCAAGCCCGTGAAGTTTCAGCCCGATCCGTGATCGATACGAACAGATTTTGTATCGATCAAGGTTGTGTCCGATGGAGTCGAAATTTGGCGTGGACATTCTTCAGCATGTACGTAATCTCCTATGAAAATTTCATAGGATTTGGACTTGTAGATTACGAGATATGATCGATACGAAATGGTGATAATCGGCAGGCTATTTGGTTCGACTCCATCGCATCGACTCACTCTTGTTCGAATCGATAGCTGCTCGTGACTGTGGGTTGACGTGGCGCTTGAATCTTTGGATTGCTCCGCTTTCGATGCCGAGTTGAACGAGTTGTTCTTGAACTTCGCCTCATTCGTATCGATGTTGCTACCTTGTTCGTATCAATAAAAGATGTATAGTTCGCATCGATGAAGGCTTATTAGTTCGTATCGATGGTCACGTTCTGTTCATATCGATGAAGGTTGGCTCGTTCGTATCAATGAAGGTGCTCCAATTTGATGGATACGAACAAATGAAGATGTGATGGATACGAAGTAATGACTACTTGATGGATACGAACTAAGGTGCCTTGATGGATTCGAACAAGGCCTTCCAGGATGGCTACGAACTAGACAACTGCCATGTGAAGTGGAGCTTGTTCGATGGATACGAATAGAGCAATGCTCAATGGATGCGAACAAAAGTCTTACGATCGATACGAAATAGCAGTCGTCTGATGGATACGAATAGAGGGTTGCTGGTCGATGCGAACGAAACATACTTGATGGATTCAACAACTGGAACTTGATAGATGCATTGTTGATCTAGTCAAAGTAGGCTCCGGTGATCGATGCGGAGCTGATCGAGTCGAAGTAGGTGAACTCGATCGATTCGAACAGTGGTTACCTGATGGATTCGAATTCGATCGATTCGAATAGCGGTTGGTTTTCATCCAATCTTGCATCGATCGTAACTTGAGCATACGAACTCGGATTGACTTGAAATTTGGAACGTTGACTTTTATGACTTCCCTCGTCGTGTCTTGTCGATTGTAGCTCGATTCGGACTCGAACAAAATTCACTGATATCCATGGTAAGCCTGTGTATAACCGATCTCTAAGACGAACCGTCATTGGTCACTAGTCAAGTTCTTGGTGTCACGGCCTTGCCAAAAGGCGGGATAACATTTGCCCCCCAAAGTACGTCTTGTGGGCACATGATGTGCTTTGAAATGCTGCAATCTTCATTCTGAATAGGTATCGTCTTTTTTATGAAAGCTGTAATCTTTGACTGACTTTCTCGATAATGTAAACTGTTGACTGTCAACTGCTGTACCCTATATTGTTGCAACTGATTGCTGTATGCTAGTAATTAGCCGTTTGTTGTTGTAATCGTTATCAGATAGGTATCCAATTCCTGTGAATGTCGAAAATTGAATATTAGTCTGACGTATTTGCATATACGTTAATCTGACTCTCGTTGACATTCACGAGTCGTTGTCAGTTTATCTTATATTGAATTCCATATCGATCCTCTCCTGAACCGATGTGAAATTCGTTGTAACAACGCTCGATGGTTGTTTTTGAATGTTCCTTCGTAACGATCCTCTCCTGAATCGATGTGAAGGGTTGAAACATTGTTTTTTGCATCGGTATTCATTGCATTGATGGATACGAAATGAGCATTTCAAATCGATGGATGTGGGGTTCGATGGATACAAAGCAGTCGTTCATATTGATGGAGTTCAATGCCTTCAGAACAGCCACTGTTGTGTATTTCGAATCGATGGATCTGATGTTTCTAGATACGAATAAACAATTCGCATCGATGGGCATTGGCTTCTAGGAGTTGCGATTTGATCGTTTCGAACTGATCGTTCATATCGATGCTCTGGGGATGGAGTCGAAGGTGATCGATACGAACAACGGTTTTGTATCGATGGATTCGAACTGTACAGTTCACATCGATGCACTGGAGATGGAGTCGAAAGTGGTCGATACGAAGAAGGGCTTCGCATCGATGGATTTGGTGAAGACTTCGTATCGATACAGACTCGATTTCATGGATTCGAACAGCTTGTTCGAATCGATCCCGTGGTGACGCCTTATAACCGGTTGAATCCATTGGGAGGCGAATCGTTTTTTCCTTTCAACTTCGAGTCCATATAAATACCATGGACTTAGCCATTTCTCACTTTTCACTTTTTACTTTTGTGCCTTGCTTTCGTATCACTTCTGAGACCCAGAAAGGAAAACTGCTCGACTTTGAATCGAATCAAAATCCTTAATCCCTTCAACCTTTTATCGAAATCAGGTAATCAATTGAACAAATCCAGTCGTAACACGATGAGATCCAAATTCTCATGCCATTCCATTTGAATTCGTGTCCAAACATTGTTCGGGGAAGTAGATCATCCGTGAGGTCGAGGAAGGAAACATGAAGTTCGAATCGATCTGGGGAAGAAGAGACATCGGATTCGAAATAGTTGGTGGGTAGTTGTTCGGCCATGACTTCGCATCGATCGAGGAAGGAACATGTCTTGCCTCGTGTCGATTCTGATGGGAAATCTCATATCGTTGCCTTGCTTTGGGCTTCGTATCGATCATGGAACAGTCATTTAGCATCGGTTTCTTCGAAACGATGTTGATCGATACGAAGTAGACGACATTAGATCGATACGAACTACGTGTCATGGGATCGATACGAAATTGTCTCTGAACGATCGATGCGAACTTGAACACGAACGATCGATACGAGCCTGAATGATCGATACGAACTTGAACCTGTATCCCTGATGGATACGAACAACTTCATGGACCGGTGTGAACTTGAACTTTGACGATTGACAATGAACCTAACTTCGATGATATCGAAAACTCTTATGCATTTTGAACATCTAACTCCGACGAGTTTCATTTTGGCATAATTGGACTTGACCGTTGAACTGCATATTTGATTTCCCTTCGAAGCTCGTCGATGGAACTGCAACTCTAACAAAATTTTAACAAACTTTAACTTGGATTGATTGCTAATTTCTGGATGGAACGGTTGTGACGGTCAGTGATGACGGTCATTCCTACTGAATTTCAAAGTCTCGTCGTTTACATGCTTTCTCCAATTCTGTAGAACTTCTCAAGTGATATACAGTACTGCACCGCACAACACACTCACACACTTTACACTAGGGGATGAATGAGTGTTATTGTCTGTTTAACAATGATTTTTCATAAACTAGTTAGTCATGGAACCTTCAAGTTCACAGCAGCAGGAACTCCCGAGTTCAATTCCTTCAACCATCGAGATACCGGTCATTGAAGCCGAAATTATAAATCCAGCTCCGGACGAGCTTCCAGGCGCCCAGTTCATTTGTCGTCTATAAGATTCTGTGCCGTCCGGCATCTCCGAAGACATGTTGGGACGGATTTGTTTAAGGCATGGCTTGTCGCTTGATGACGTGTTACTGCCTGGGCCAAATGACAGGCCACATGCTCCCCCGGAGGGGTTTACTGCTTTCAACCGTCACGCTTGCACAGCGGGGACGCTTCCTCCTTTCAATGAATATATAAGGAAGATGTTATCATTCCTTGGAATAGCTCCATCCCAACTACACCCCAACGGATACGCCTTGTTGAATAGCACCTTCATTCTGTTTATGGAGATTCTCTTTCGACCGCCAAAGCCGATCGAGATTAGATATTTATTTAACATTAAGAGTCGTGGAGACAGCCCTTCTTTCACCTTCTTGGAAGCGGTCAGGAACTGCCAAATTGTAACGGGCTCCTGGGGAAGGCTGAGTTACTTTAAAATCGAATGGTTCTACGTTCGGTGCCCCCTAGATTCGCTAAGCGATGGTTGGACAGACGTAAGCGTTGCAACCTTTCTCTTGAATTATCGAGATAATAATAACCGACTTCAAACTGACATACTTCTCTTATTTTACAGCCGCAATTTCTCGACCCGATGGTGGATATTTTAGAGAGCTAGTTCGGATCCTCCAAGCGGTTCCGGGCGAAGAGAGGCATATCGACCTGGTTCTGACCGACAGATACTTGAGGACTGTCGGGCTGATTGAGCGAAGGCAGAGCATAAGGCTGGAAGGGACACTTAGAGCGGTCTCGAAGGAACGGGTGAAGCGCAAGGCGCCTGGAGTCATAATAGCTGAAGAATTTGATCCGGAGAGAACGACTACTGATAACGAGCTCCAAGTTGGGCCTTCTTCCGATGTCTATGATTCAGGAGGAAGGAGAAAAGGCAAGGCAGTTTCTCACAAGCATTCTAAATCCAAGAGATTAAAATCTGTTGTTATGTCCTTGCATGTTCAAGGGATTAGAATTTCGGAGGCTCCTCCTTCGCAAGTAGAGCATCCTTTTGAAGGGCTTGTTGATATTCCGATTCCGGATTATGTGTCATTTCAGCATGACACCGGGATGGAAGAGCTTGATAATGCTCTTGAACTGAGCGGGTCGCTTGCTATGAGTGCGGCCGACATTTTCGGTTGGTCGGGGGGCTGTACATACATACACTTCACTACACTACATGATTCATAACTGTAAATCGTCCAACTTAAGAAATCGCTAACATTTCCTTCGTCTCTCATTTTCAGGTACGATGTCCGGAAGAGGATCAATGCTTGGGAATCTTCGCTCGGCCCGAAAGTCTTCTACCTATTATGATTCCCGCCGGAAAGACTCAGAAAGAGACTGCGATCGTGAGTACTCTAATCAAGATAGGTATGTGCGTGACAGGGACAAAGAATACAGACATCGATCTAGATCTCGCTCTCCTCCTCTTAGACTTCCATCTCCACCCCCTGTTCTTGTTCCACATCCACTAGAGCCTCCACGTCATAGGCCATCTTCTCACACTTCTAGATCTGAGACTCATCTCCAGAGAGTCGAAACCACGGCCCTCATAATTGTAGAGCAGGTCCCAACTAAGCCCACATGAGAAGGGGCCATTAAATTGGCTCAGATGAGGAAGGATTTCCCGAACATATGCTTCGATGGCTATGTCTTTCCACCTCACTTAAAGAGAATCGCATCTGGAGTGGAAAACACGATGCATGATTACATTCATGACATCTACTCTCAGTACAAAGAGTGGGTAAAGGCCGCATAGAAGGCTTCCGAGGTGGCTTTTGATCGAGCCAAAGCAATCGAGAAGATGGAATCCGAGCCCGCTGAAATGGACCGGATCATTCAAGTGCTCACTGCTGAGGCCGAGTCTTCTTGGAAATCTGAAATCGAGGCCACCAAAAAGCTGATGAAGTGAACGTGGCAATGGAGAGGTTGAGGCAGACACATGTTGCCTTGGTGGAGGAGATGGGCCATCGGAATACTATAGTTACCGCTGAACGGGATGCGGCGGTCAAGGAACTCAATGAGCTTGAGGCTAAATTCTCCGACATGGCCAAGGAAAAGGATGATGCAAACAACGCATCCCAGAAGGCATGGGAACAAGCTGTTCTGCTTAGGGGTGAACGGCATGCGGCTGTGGCTAAAGTCCTCAAGGTGGAGACTGAGGTCGAGGAGAAAGTGAAGTCGGCCAAGTCCAGGCTAGAAGCTGACATTGAAGACCTTCTCATTGTTTACAACGCTAACGTGCTGAGGCACAGGGGTCTAGCCTGGCTCGATGATTACCCGGCACACTTATATAACGTCTGGGGCTGATTGGTTGAGGAGGAGAAAGCGGTGCATCTGGGTGAGTCTATTGATGAGTTTGAGCTCGAGACTCGTCTGCTAAATGAAGATGAAAAGAAGATTCTCCATGATTCAATGATTTCTTATGAGAAGGAGAGACTCAGCACCCAGCACCTGGAAGTAGGAGAAGGCTCTGGGGTTGAACATCACAATGCAAGTCCTAAATTTCCAGCTCAACCCAGCCTGAATCTTTGCCTGCGGTTGATCCTCAAGCTGTTCCTGCCTATAATCCGGATCAGCCGCAGATGTCTCCGGCTGCGGTGCAAGTTACTGAAGCCGTTCAACCGCTTACAAGTCAAACTGAGGAAGGTATTCTGAACATTTCACATATCTGCCTTAAGTTGGAATCTTTATCTGAATTAGATTCTAACAGTTCTCTTATTTTTTGTCCAGTGATCGATGCTGCACTGGCCATGCCTCCTGCTACTCAAGAATCATATCAGACGTAGGAGGCTATCGTGACTGAAGCGATCACGGTAACTACAACTACCCCTCTTGACAATGTGCAGGGAAGCATGCTTGTGTTTGATGAGTAGATGATGGAAGAACTCTTTCGCCGTCACGGCGATCCTCTTGCTGACTTGCCATTCGTTATGGGTGGAAGCGCTCTTAATACAAGTTCTTCAATGCCATCTATTGATGCCCGCAGCGAGGCTCGAGCGGTTACTGAAGAGGAGTTGTTCGCACAAATCGACGCTGAAATGGCAGCAGCAACTCATGGTGGCAGTTTTGGAGGTGGGATGGCGGCACCCGATCCAGCCCCGCTCAAAATGATATCTCCTAGTGGCACAGTTTTCATCACCAGCATGCCCATTCTACCTTCTATACTTGATCATGCTCCTCCGACTCCGCCTACAGGAAGCATTCCTATTCATACGAGCTCGGAGGAGGATGTTGAGATCATGCCCCCGCCTGGAGACCGACCGCCGAAAGGCAAAGGTTCAAAGAGGAAAAATAGTGGCGGCTCTAGCGAGTCTACACCAAGAAGGAAGCCGAGGAAGGAGAAAGATTAGACATGCTTCCCTGGTTTATTTTGTCTTGCATTTTGTCGGCCGTGTATAGATGCGGGTTCGGCCCCTGCTAGTAGGAAATTTTTTTTTCTTTGGGAACAAACTTGTATACGAATTTCTTTCATAAATAGTAGAAATGAAACTTTTCTTTTTTAGCTTTTTGTGTATTTTCTTAAGTGTTTCAATGTTTGAAATGCACTTGTAAAGTTCCAGCTTCCGAATCAAGTTTGTCTTTTTGCACCAAGTCTGGAAACTGTGGACATGGTTTACGACCAGGGAGTGAGTTGAATTTTGATGTCTCATCGCTTCGGTTAATGGTCGATGCTTAAGTCCTGCCCCCCAGTCTTGGGGATGAGTTGTACAATATCAGCCAGCGATTGCGTCTCACTCACAATACATTGAGTCTAGTGTCGCTGAACAGATGTTTAAGACAAGTAGAGATCGAGCGGTCTATCCATGCTTGTTTGATTGTCGATGATCATATCCGCACTCCGGGGATTCTCATTTGTTTATTGGCGGTTGATCACGCCGGCTTAAGTTTAAATCATACGTCCGCGCTCTGGAGACTTGGAATCGACATTTGTACTCCGACTCACACTCTGGGAGTTCAGAGTTGATATTTATACTTCGATTCATGCTTTGGGAACTGGAAGTTGATGTTTATACTCCGTTTCGCACTTCGGGATTCCGAAGTTGGTGTTTATACTCCGACTCGCACTCTGGGAGTTTGGAGTTGTTGTTTATACTCCGTTTTCCACTCTGGGAGTTCGGAGTTGATGCTTATATTCCGACTCGCACTCTGGGAGTTCGGAGTTGTTGTTTATACTCCGTTTCACACTCTGGGAATCTGGAGTTGATGCTTATACTCCGACTCGCACTCTGGGAGTTCGAAGTTGGTAAGCAGACAGTCAGCCACATCTGCTATATGTTTTTGGATTTCGCTCGCACTCTGGGAACGAAAGGTGTATCAGGATCATGGATGGTCGGATCACATCCACCCTGAATTAACAAGTGAGGTCGATAGATGGACGGGTCAACCCTCCTCAAACTTGGTTCAGATACGGACGAAGTCGTTAGGAGGATGGATCCACCCTCTTCGTAGACGTATTTTAATACTCCAGTTCGCACTTTGGGAACCGGGAGTTAAGTGAGGGATTGTCGTGTATCAATCCATTTCTGACTTTGATGTGATGGCATGTCCCCGAGCTTGGGTTTCACTTAGCGAGTGACCGGTTGCATCACAGTCACTCCCTATTTGAATAAATTCCATCATATAGTGAAACTTAGCTCTCCGTGCATAGTGATGATCATATGAAGCATTTCAAGTAAATCACAGCTCTGGCTCGGAGAGATTGCATTTTATTGCTGAAATAAGAAAATATGGCAAAGTCGGTTGCCTTATTACAAATTCTAATTTCGAAATGTAGAAACAAATTGCAGAATGGAAAATAAACTAAATGAATAAACATAGCCTGTCATGTGTAGTAGCGATGAAGACTTTCGCTATTCCAGGCTCTTGGTAGAGTAAGACCGTCAACGGTCAATAATTTGAATGTGCCATCTCCAAGCCTTCGTTCAATAACATACGTTCCTTCCCATGTTGGCTTCATATGCGAAGGAACCAGATAGATTCTTTTCAGGACGAGATCGCCTAGCTCAAAGGTTCGCGGGCGGACCTTGGCGTTGTACAATCGGGCAACTCGACTTCGATGCGTGGCTTCCCTCAAATCAGCCTCTTCATGCTTCTCATCTACTAGATCGAGAGATTCAACAAGTAATATAGAATTTGTCTTTGGATCATAGTATGTCACACGATGAGAAGGTACTTCTAGCTCAACTAGAATAACGGCTTCTGAACCATAAGGGAGAGAGAATGGAGTGTGACCGGACGTGGTCTTGTGGGTTGTTCGGTAGGCCCATAAAGTCATAGGAAGTTCATCGACCCACTTGCCCCCGACCTTTTCCAGTCGTTTTTTCATAATGGACTTTATAACTTTATTAACTGCTTCGACCTGTCCGTTCGCCTGAGGGTGTGCAACTGTAGAGAATTTCTTTTGGATGTGAAATCGTTCGCAGAAATCTTTAAATTCAGCACTATCGAATTGGGTTCCGTTGTCCGTAATAATGGTGTGTGGAAGACCGAATCAACAGATGATGTTGCGAACTACAAAGTTGATTACTTTCTTCGTCGTTCTGGTAGCAAGAGCTTCGGCTTCAGCCCACTTTGTAAAGTAATCAACTGCGACGATGGCGTGTTTCGCACCACCTTTTGCCAGAGGTAGAGTACCAATGATGTTGATGCCCCACATTGCAAACGGCCATGGGCTGACCATTTGCGTTATCTCGGTAGGAGGGTCTCTAGGAATTCGAGCATACTTTTGACACCTATCACATTTCTTTGCATAATGCAACGCATCACGATTCACAGTCGGCCAGTAATATCCATATCGAAGTATTTTCTTGGCAAGTGCTTGCCCCTCGGTGTGATCGCCACATTCTCTCTCATGTACATCATGCAATACTCGCTTAATTTCATCGTGAGCGATACACCAAAGTAGAGGAACAGAGTACCCTTTTCTGTACATGATTCCATTCTGGATGGTGAATCGTGAGGCCTTCCGAAGGACTTGTCTCTTTTCACTCCTGCGCTCCGGCAAGGTTCCGTGCTCGATGTAATTTCTGAGTGGAGTCATCCATGAATCCTTTTCGGGGACGGTTTCGCATACCCAGTCTATTTCTGCCCGGTCAATGCTTGGGAAAGATAACGGCTCTACGGGAACGAGTCCCATTTGCTGAGCTTCACCTGTGCTGGCTAACATCGCCAATGAATCGGCTTTTTGGTTGCATTCTCGAGGTATACAATAAATGGCATAATAATCAAACTGATTTAGCACTTCCTGAGCTCGAGCTAAGTAAGCATCCAACCTTCGATCTCTCGCTTGATACTCTCCCCGTACCTGACACACAACTAACTGTGAATCACAGTAAATTTCCACAGTGATAATCTTCAAATCTCTGGAAAGTTTTAGCCTAGCTAAGAGGGCTTCATATTCAGCTTCATTATTGGTTTCGTGAAAATCGAACTTCAAAGCATAACATATAGATCGGCCTTCTAGAGTTTCAAGTACAACACCAGCGCCCGAACACCGGTCGTTTGATGCACCATCGGTATACAGCTTCCAGACATATTCGGGAGATTCACTGGTTTCGGACAAGTCCTCTGGAACGGTAAATTCAGCTATGAAATCGGCTAGGACTTGTCCTTGAATTGCTCGTCTTGGAGTGTAAGTAATGTCGAATTGGCTTAGTTCGATGTTCCACTTGAGTAACCTACCAAATGCCTCAGGCCGCGAAAGGACCTGTCGTAACGGCTGGTCGGTTTAAACAATAATTGGGTGTGCCTGGAAATATGGTCGGAGCTTCCTTGATGCAATTACAAGGCAATAAGCCAACTTCTCTAGTTTCGGATAATTCCTTTTAGCTCCAGTCAATCGTTTGCTAACGTAGTATACTGGCTTCTGTATCTTGTCTTCTTCTCGAATTAAAGCAGCGCTGATAGCGTTTTCTAATATTGCCAAGTATATGTACAACTTCTCATGATCAATAGGCTTTGACAAGACAGGTGGTGTGGAGAGATGCTGAACTAGTGCTTGGAAAGCGCCCTCACACTCCGTGGTCCATTCAAAGTTTCGTTTCCTTTTCGGATCAAATCGAAGAATGGGATGCATTTTTCAGTGGACTATGAAATGAACCTGCTCAATGCTGCTACTTTCCCATTGAGAATCTGGACTTGCTTTATAGTTTTCGGAGTTTCAAGATTTCTGATTGCCCAAATCTTTTCAGGATTAGCTTCGATTCCCCGAGCATTGATAATAAACCCAAGGAATTTTCCGGATGCAACTCCAAAGTGACATTTCAGTGGGTTGAGCTTCATTCTGTATTCTCGAAGTATGTTGAACATAGTTTCCAGGTCTTTAATATGGTCGGTGGAAAATCGTGACTTCACAAGCATGTCGTCTACATATACTTCCATGGTTTTCCCGATTTGATTGGCAAACATCCGATTGACCAATCGTTGGTAAGTAGCCCCGGCATTCTTGAGCCCGAATGGCATAACTTTGTAGCAATAAAGTCCCAGATTGGTTACGAAGCTGGTATGTTCTTGATCGGGTAAATGCATTGGTATCTGATTGTAGCCAGAATACGCGTCCATAAAGGATAAGAGCTCATGCCCGGCTGTTGAATCTACTAGCTGATCAATTCTGGGAAGCGGGAAACTGTCCTTGGGACAAGCTTTATTCATATCGGAGTAATTGACACACGTTCTCCATTTTCCGTTTGGCTTTCGGATGAGCACGAGATTCGACACCCATTCAGGATATAGAGCATCTCGAATGAACCCGTTCGCTTTAAGCTTTTCTACTTCTTCTTTAAGGGCGGCAGATCTCTCTAGATCCATACCATGCCTTTTCTGTTTGACCGGGACATGCCGCGGGTCAATATTCAGAGTGTGGCTCGCGATGTCCGGCGAGATCCCACACATGTCAGAATGCGTCCAGGCGAATACGTCAAGATTCGCCCGTAGAAATTCAACCAATTCCTCTTGAGTTTGCTGGCTTAGCTGAGACCCAATCTTTATCATTTTCAAATCATTGTCATCGTCAATTAGGACATCAATCGTCAGTTCGGCCGGGGATGCTTGACTTTCTTTAGATTCTTCTTCGTCTTCAGTTTCTCTTGGGTCAAGATCCCTTTGGAATTGGCTGGGGTGCCCGGGCCTAGGCCCAGGCATTAATTGTCAATTATCAACAAAGCGGACGTAGAGAGATTCCTCTACGCCCTTTCCTTTCTCCTTTTGCTGCGCCTCCTGCAGCTCTACGACATAACAGGCTCTTCCAACAGCCTGATCACCCTGAATGATTCCTACTCCATGATCGGTGGGAAACTTTAAAGTCAAACACCACGGGGCAATGGATGCCCTGAATTCAGCGAGGGTCGGTCGGCCCAGGAAAGCATTATAAGGGGAGTCTATGTCCAAAACAACAAACTGTAACATCCGTACCCTTCGACGTTCTCCAACTCCCAACTCCACTGGCAGTTCCACTATTCCAGTGGGTATAGTAGCACTTCCATTGAAACCATGGATTCGGGATTGACAAGGTTTCAAGTCCATGGAGTCCATTCTCATTTGATCATAAGCTCGCTTAAACAAAATATTCATAGAGCTTCCACTGTCAACTAAGATCCTCTTTATCTAAGCAGGACCTACTTGAGCTGAAATGACCAGTGGATCAATGGTGGGGGCTTCGACTTTATCAGCGTCTCTATTTCTGAACACGATGTCATCTGTCATCGTCTTCTGTTGCTTGGCCGGAGCCCCCTCATCAAAACTACTACAACACACATAGTCTGCATGCCTGATAGAGCTGGCATACGACTCCATTTCCTTCCAGCTTCAGTCTGCTGGATGAGGACCACCACTTATTGTATTAATAACCAACCTCCCGCCAGTACGAGCGGGTTCCTCCTGCCTTTCGTGATTTGGCGCACGATTCTGATTCGATGGGCCCGCACCACCTGACTGCGGTGCCCGCACATACTGATCTAACTTCCGTTCACGTATCAGCTTCTCAATGAGATCTTGCAAATGACGGCACTCATTTGTGTTATGGCCATAACTCTCATGGAATCTACAAAACTTCCCTGTCTGGACTTGTCTTTCTATCGACGGCTTCGGGGCAGGTTTCTTATATTGCATGGTGTTATAAGTCTGCAAATACACATTTTCCAACGACGTGTTCAATGGAGTATAATTGTCGTACATGGGAGCTCTACGTCATGGGCCACGATTCTGATCTCGTCTTTTGCCCTGATTTCCACTATCCCTCTGCTGTTTCTGTTTATTTTGTATGTTCAACTGAACTTTTCTAGAACTCTATCCGGATTGTTTAACGGCGATGTTACTCTGAATTCCTTCGATGTTGGGCCCTGTGTCATCCTGCTTCCTAGACTGTTTCGCATCCTCCCTTCTTAAGAATTGGACTGCCTTGAAATAGAAACGGTCCAATGACGCAGCTGGCTTCCCAGCTAACCAATTTCCGAACTCGGAATCAGGATCAATCCCCTTAGTCAATGCCATCAGGATAGAGTTGTCATTGGGATTGCTTATTTCTACACACGCAGCATGGAATCGCTCCAAGTAACGTCTAAGTGTTTCTCCGGAAGCTTGTGTAACACTAGACATAGTGTTAACGTCTTTAGGCCTTGCTACGTGCATGCGGAATTGCTCAACAAACTTTGTGGCCATCTGGTCAAAATTAGAAATGGATCATGGTGGCAAACGAGTAAACCACACAGTTGCAATGCCCCCCAGGGAAATGGGGAAACTACTGCATTTTACTGCGTCATCAGCTCTCGCAACGTTCATCAGCCATTCATACTTCAAGATATGTTGGTTGGGATCAGAACTTCCTTTGTAGACTGGTAAAGTGGGCATTCTGAAGCGCCGAGATGGTTCAGCATACAATATGTCATCGGTGAAAGGGGTATGACTCTAGGAGATTCCCCAATCGTCGTTAGTGAGGCCCTGACTTTCACGGATCATTTGACGAATCATTGTTGGGATATCCAGCATCCGGATACTAGGAGCATGCTGCGCCAAGGTGTGGTCGGGTTCCACAGCGCGAGTCTGGACCGGACGCGGTCGACTATCTGTGTCTCGCCTCCTTGGTTCAACATTTTCTGGGACATAAGGCTCTGGAGTCTGCTCTCGTTGGTTACAATGAGGATCAGCTTGATTTATAGCATCACCTCCTTGTTCGTGGTGGTGGTAGCGAGGTTGCCCGTAACATGATAAGGAGTAGCACCTCCCCGGGATGAAGGTCCGGTATGATGGCTAGTGGATGGTCCAGTTCTAGGTTGCCCAAGATTCGAAGCAGGTTGGTGCCCTGTAGCATGGGTGTAGCTTACATCCAACCGTGGGCGTGTGGATCGGTGATGACCATCAGATGAGGCTGAACTCTCTGTGGAAGAATAAGAACCTTGGTATCTTCTGGATCTTCTGCGCCTTTGGCGATTTAACTGGTTGGTCAGCTCCGTGTTGGTGTGCTGTTGTTCATTTAGCTGTTGCCGACTCTGGGTCAATTCTTGGAGCAGTATCTGAACCTCTTGTCTGGTTACCGGGCTTGATGGATCTGAAGGTCCGGCGGCATCTTGGTTGGATGGAGGCAATTGCACGGGATTCTGCCTGTCCCATCCTCCCTGATCAGCAGCTGTAGTGGTAGTTCGTGTACTTACCATGGTGAATTAATGAAAGTCCTTTCATAGATCTGATGCAAATCTGAATAGAATGGAAGGGCTTTAAAGTCTAAGATCTGGATCTTCTTCTTGGATTTATGCAATCCGGTATTGATGGGAGATCCAAGGAGCAAGAGAAAAATTGGGTTTTTTCTCAGTGAAAGCACCAAAGTGTTTGTACCAAAATTGGGCACAACACTCTTCGGAAATTTTTGAAGAGATAAAATGAAGAAATTAAATGGAAAAAGAGGATTATCTAACAAAAACTCCAAAAACAGATAATGAAAGTAATAAGAATGCACAGAAACACAAGAATTTAGGGTGGTTCGGCGCGTTGCCTACGTCCACTATGAAGTTGATTGCTTTATTGATGCTTCTTTGATGATTACAAGTGAATTCAAGGAGTTACGGCAGATAATTATGATTTACAGCAGTGAAATTCGTTATTGGCAGCAGCTATGGAGTTTAGATCTAGATCCGGCAGAGTCTAGGCGTTGGAGAATTCAAAGAAGAAGAAGCCCCTTTTCCGTATGCCCTAGGGCTCTATTTATAGGTGTAGGAGGTTGATATTTCGCTCAGATCTCGGGAGACCCCCTTGGGCACGTGACTAGGCCCGCGCGCCCAAGCCCATGAAGTTTCAGCCCGATCCATGATCGATACGAACAGATTTCATATCGATCAAGATTGTGTCCGATGGAGTCGAAATTTGGTGTGGACATTCTTCAGCATGTACGTAATCTCCTGTGAAAATTTCATAGCATTTGGACTTGTAAATTAGGAGATATGATCGGTACGAAATGGTGCTAATCGGCAGGCTGTTTGGTTCAACTCCATCGCATCGACTCGCTCTTGTTCGAATCGATAGTTGCGCGTGACTATGGGTTGACGTGGCGCTTGAATCTTTGGATTGCTCCGCTTTCGATGCCGAGTTGAACGAGTTGTTCTGGAACTTCGCCTCATTCGTATCGATGGTGCTGCCTTGTTCGTATCGATAAAAGATGTACAGTTTGCATCGATGAAGGCTTCTCAGTTCGTATCGATGGTAACGTTCTGTTCGTATCGATGAAGGTGCTCCAATTTGATGGATACAAACAAATGAAGATGCGATGGATACGAAGTAACGACTACTTGATGGATATGAACTAAGGAGCCTTGATGGATTCGAACAAGGCCTTCCAGGATGGCTACGAACTAGACAACTGCCGTGTGAAGTGGAGCTTGTTCGATGGATACGAATAGCACAATGCTCAATGGATGTGAATAGAAGTCTTACGATCGATATGAAATAGCAGTCGTCCGATGGATACGAATAGAGGGTTGCTGGTCGATGCGAATGAAACATACTTGATGGATTCGAACAACTGGAACCTGATAGATGAGGAGTTGATCGAGTCGAAGTAGGCTCCGATGATCGATGCGGTGCTGATCGAGTCGAAGTAGGCGAACTCGATCGATTCGAACAGTGGTTACCTAATGGATTCGAACTCGATCGATTCGAATAGTGGTTACCTGATGGATTCGAACTCGATCGATTCGAATAGCGGCTAGTTATCATCCAATCTTGCATCGATCATAACTTGAGCATACGAACTCGGATTGACTTGAAATTTGGAACGTTGACTTTTATGACTTCCCTCGTCGTGTCTTGTGGATTGTAGCTCGATCCGGACTCGGACAAAATTCACCGATATCCATGGTGAGCCTGTGTATAACCGATCTCTAAGACGAACCATCATTGGTCACTAGTTACGTGCTTGGTGTCACGGCCTTGCCAAAAGGCGGAATAACATATCCAGAGCAAGCGACAAGTGTATTCATTTCTTTGATGTGATAAGAAAGGGAAAAGAAATTTTGAATGGACGCCGAACTGTGAGGACTCGTTCCGAGCTCTGGTGAGACACTTAAAGAGGCCCCCGGTTCTGTCAAAGCCCATTGACCATGAGGAGTTGTATGTTTACTTGGCCGTATCTCGGCATGCCATCAGTGCAACTTTGGTTCGTGAAAAGGACCGAATCCAAAAGCCAGTGTACTATGTTAGTAAGCGTTTAACGGGGGTAGAGAGAAATTATCCTAAGATTGAGAAGCTGGCTTACTATTTGGTGATCGTGTCATGCAAGCTCCGCCCGTATGTCCAGGCACATCCGATCAGTATTTATACCGATCAACCTTTGCGGCAGATGCTCCAACGACCGGAGACTTCTGGATGGCTACTCAAATGGAACATTGAACTGAGTCAGTTCGATATCACCTACCTGCCACAAAGAGCTATCCAGGGGCAAGCGTTAGTAGATTTCATTGCAGAGTTCACCATACCAAACAAGCCAAGTGGAAGTGATGCGATTCCCGATGTTTGATGGAAGCTATATACCGATGGGGCATCTAAAAACCATTGTTCCGGGGCTGGTGTTATCCTTGTAACTCCCCATAACCGATTGGTTTGTTATACTTTGAAACTTAATTTCCCCGCTATGAACAACGAAGCCGAGTATGAAGCGTTGATTACTGGATTGAAGTTTACCAAAGAACTTGGAGTGAAATCAAATGAATTATTTTGTGACTCACATTTGGTGGTGTACCAAGTACGGGGAGACTATCAGGCAAAGGGGAAAGGCTTGCCCCATACCTCGCTCGCGTTCAAGAATTGTTGGCGGATCTCGAGTACTATGATATTTCGCACATTCCACGCGAACAAAACGGGGAAGCCGATTCCTTGGAAAAATTTACAAGCACTGGCGACGCGCAACAGATGGGCTTGGTTCCTATTGAAACTTTACACGCCCCGGGTACAAATGAGATGGAGGTAGATTTTGTGTCAAAGTGAAAGGGTGTCGTGGATGACCCCGTTCAAAGAATACTTACTACACAGAACCTTGCCCGAAGGAAAGAATGAGAGAGGACAAGTCGTTCGCAAGGCCTCACGGTTTATAATGCAAGATGGAATGATGTATCGGAAGGGGTTCTCCATTCCCTTGCTTAGTTGTATCGCCCACGATGAGATAAAGCGGGTTTTAAGAGAAGTCCATGAAGGAGAATGTAGTGACCATACTGGGGGCAGACACTAGCCAAAAAGATACTCCACTATGGGTACTATTGGTCGACCGTGAATCGGGACGCCGCAGACTATGTAAGGAGATGCGACAAATGTCAAAAGTACGCAAAGATCCCGAGAGCACTGCCGACGGAACTCACGCAAATGGTTAGTCCATGGCCGTTTGCAATATGGGGGATCGATATAATCGGCTCCTTGCCGATTTGCAAAGGTGGTGCGCAATACGCAATCATCATGGTCGATTACTTCACCAAGTGGGCAGAAGTAGAGCCACTAGCTACGATCACCACCAAAAAGTTCATTAACTTTGTTGTGCAAAAACATTATATGCCACTTCGGTCTCCCACGGACTATCATTACTGACAACGGAACTCAATTTGAGAGTAGAGAATTCAAAAAGTTCTGCCAAAAATACCGCATTGAGAAAAGGTTTGTAGCAGTCGCTCACCCTAAAGCAAATGGGCAAGTTGAAGTCGTAAATAAGATAATCAAGTCCATCTTGGAAAAACGTTTGGGGAAGACTAGAGGCAAGTGGGAATTTGAGCTTCCAACAGCACTCTTGGCCTACAGAACCACCCACAAGTCCGCGACTGGCCACACTCCTTTCGCCTTGGCATACGACACTGAAGCTGTTATACCCGTGGAACTTGAAGTTCCTTCTCACCGGGTGACCCATTATGATCCATGAACAAACCGAGATCTTTTGCTGGAATCATTGGACTTTGTCGACGAGAAACATGAAAAAGCGGATTTAAGGGCGGCCGCATATCGGCATCGAGTCGCCCGATATTATAACGAAAAAGTTAGACCAAGAACTTTCGATGTAGGCGACCTCATTTTGAAGCGAGTTTTTCTGGTCCCTTTATATATGAATCCCACGTGGGAAGGTCCCTACTTCATCGAATGGAGGCTTGGAGAAGGAACCATCAAGCTAGCGACTATTGATGGCGTGACGCTCCCCAGAGCATGGAATAGCGAGCATTTGCGCCTTTATTATACTTAGTCTATTTCTTTTGCATTTTGGTAGCAATTGTTTCCAGTATATGTTTCTTTTGTTGTTCCCTGTTTCCGACATGTAATAAGACCATTTGGTTTGCCCTTATTTTCTACAATCAATAAAGGCTTGAAGCTGTTTTTCTATGAACTATTGGTGTTCCATGTTTTATAATTCCATGAAAAAATTAAATTGCATTAATCTGTCTGGCATATGAACGCACACACAGAACAAAAAATCTCTAAGTCCCCAGAGCGTGTACTAGAGTACTCTGAGTTCCTGAAGTCCGGACTAGAGTATAAACGATTCAAAAAATCTCTAAGTCCCCAGAGTGTGGACTTGAGTACTCTGAGTCCCCAGAGTGTGGACTAGAGTATAAACGATTCGAAAATCTCTAAGTCCCCGAAGCACAGACTAGAGTACTCTGAGTCCTCGGAGTGCAGACTAGAGTGTAAACGATTCAAAAAATCTCTAAGTCCTCAAAGCGTGGACTCGAGTACTCTGAGTCCCCAGAGTGCGGACTAGAGTAAAAATGATTCGAAAATCTCTAAGTCCCCGGAGCGCGGACTAGAGTACTCTGAATCCTCGGAGTGCGGACTAGAGTATAAATGATTTAAAAAATCTCTAAGTCCCCAAAGCATGGACTTGAGTACTCTGAGTCCCCAGAGTGCGGACTAGAGTATAAACGATTCAAAAATCTCTAAGTCCCTGGAGCACGGACTAGAGTACTTTGAGTCCCCGGAGTGCGGATTAGAGTATAAATGATTCAAAAAATCTTTAAGTCCTCGGAGCGTGGACTTGAGTACTCTGAGTCCCTAGAGTGCGGACTAGAGTATAAACGATTCGAAAATCTCTAAGTCCCCGGAGCGCGGACTAGTACTCTGAGTCTCCGGAGTGCGACTAGAGTATAAACGATTCAAAAAATCCCTAAGTCCCCAGAGTGCGGACTAGAGTATAAGAGTATAAACGATTCAAAAATATCTAGTCCCTAGAGTGTGGACTTGAGTACTCCGAGTCCCCATAGTGCGGACTAGAGTATAAACAATTCAAAAGTCTCTAAGTCTTGTGAAAGCGGACCGGAGTTCACATAACCCACAAGACTCTGGATTTCAATTATAGATTAAATTATAAGCTAAGCGATGAGAGTCCGAAAATACAAAAAAGCAAAATTTTATTTACTAATCAAAAAAGAAGTTTCATTATAACTTCTCCAAAGTCCGGAGCCAAAATATATCTACGACGAAAAAAGGGTGGAGGGAGGAAAACAACTACATGGTACTATGTGACTTAAATTGAGCAAAATGTAGCGAGGCAACAGTTACTTTTTCGGTTTTCTTTCCTTTTTTGGCTTCTCCGAAGTTTCCTAATCAGAGCGCCTCTTTTTGGACCCTTTGCTTCCCAACAACGAAGTACTCGAGGAAGGAGAAGGAACTTCCAAAGGTGTGGTCCCACCGGGGAGAATGACCTTCAAGGGCCTATTTAGGGGATTGTCGAGTTCCACCACCTGAGATTCTATCTTAACTTTGGTTTTTTTTCTCCTCCTCCTCGATTTGCTCCTTCATATTGAGCTTGGAAGTATGCTCGGAAGCGCTTGTGATTTCGACCTCGTCATGTTCATCTACAAGTGAGGGATCTTCAAGTTTATCCTCATCTAGCGGCCCGATCACTTGAGCATCGGGACCAGGGGTATCTCCGGTGGGAGGTGCCTTAGTCTTTTTCTCTTCCAGCTCCGTGGCGACATCGCTCCTTGGAATCGGTTCGGGTTCAGAGTGACCTATATGAGTTCATGAAAAACAAATGTTAGAACACATTTGTCGCTCGCCAAAAGCAATGAAATCCTGAACTCTAGAAGGTGAAGCTACATACTAGCTTCCAACTAACTTTCAGTGGTCCCCGGAGTATCACCCTCAGGGATTGGAGATAAAATGTGAATGCCAAGTCCGGGCTTCTCCGGGTTATAGCCGACGTGCTGCTTGGGAAGCCCAAGTGACGGGGATGGGCCAGCGATATCATCTTTACCCTTCGATGACAGGGAGTCTCTTCCAAAGAGGGCTCTCGTCGTGGATAAGTCTGAAGGCTCATTTCCTCGGAGCACTTCCCTCATGAGAGCATCTTTATCAACCTCTTCGACGCATAGCTATACTCTCTTAATTTTTATCAAAGTATCCCATGCTTCAGCCAATGATTCGAGATAACCATCGCCAAAGAAAGATAGGTCACGATGCATGAGGACTCGTGCATTGTACTCGGCGATGAGCATGTCGAATAAACATTTGATTTCTTCTCTGCCGGCCTCGGTAGCTGCCTCGAGTTGAGAGTTAGCCTCTGTGAGTGCTATCTTCTTGCCTTCCTCACGGGCTGCTTCTTTTAGTGCTTTACCTTGGATAGCTCTTCGTCGAGTTTTGTCTTTAGAAGTCGTGTTCTGATGATTTCGTCGTAGTATCTTTGTGACTCTTCCCGGGCTACAATTTTCTCTTCTCTCTCTTTATAGAGCAACTCTTCTAGTTCTTTAACCCGTCGAGTGAGAATGTCGTTCTCTTTTTGGATAGAGTCTTTCTCCAAAGCTAGAGCGCCGCTGCGTTGGATTGCCTCACCGATTTCTTTCTTGTGAGTGGCCTCCAAGCGACTAACTGCCTCGGCTGTCTCCTTGGCATTTTTTTGGGCAGCCTTGAGCAGAGATTTGTATGAGGATAGCTCTTCATCTTGGGCCTTAATGATGTCTTTGTCATGAATAGCTTCGAGTTTGAGGCGATCAATCTCGTGTTGGCATTCAATGGAAACCTCTGAAACTTTCTCCACCAAATGTACAAACGCATAATGCTGAAAATAAACATCGTTGTTGCAGGCAATGGTGCTTTGTTTGACATGTCCGGGGATAGGATGGATTGCGGGGAGAAATTTCAATCCATCGAAATATATCTTCGAGAATGTAGCCTTGAGCTCAGCTAATTTTTCCGCCGTTGACGGATCATGAGCGGAGCCTGGAGGAGTCTGCTTAACCAGAGTCATAGATTTCTTATAAGCTAGGCTCACGGGATTGCTTAGTACTCGAATAGCTAGAATGTTGGTCGCGAGGAACTTCGGACTGGGATCCCTTCTAAGCAGACTTCTCCCTACTATGCTCCGAGTGAGAGAGAGGATCGTTTGGATATGAAGAATGACTGTAGGTTCTACTTATGGAAGATGACGATTCTCTGGGATGATAATCTCTATCACCGCTGTCATCCCTGTCTCGACGTTTGCCTGATCCTGAGTCTCGACTGGAATGGTAAAAGATGGAGGATCCGCGGAGGCGGTCAATGCCATGTGTACGCCCCATATCACCTGCACATAAAGCCAAATGAGGATGAGTTAGTAGGAATCACATGATGAGTTGAATTCGTGTGCATGGCGGAGTGTAAGTGTTTGTGTGTGTCCCAGTGCATCCTCCCGATGGACCAGTGTTTTTTGCTTTACTCATTGGAGTCTTCTCTCCATGATGATGAGCCTGAGCGCCTTCAACACTTCTCGCAGGTGAATTAAATCCCATAGCCTCGGGGTCATTGAAACCAAAATTCAGTATATCGTAAGGGATGGTTAAGTCAGATAGGCCCTTTATTGAGCCCTCTAAGTTTTGGGAAGACGACTTCTTCTCGATTGGAGTTATCATAACCTTTGAAGTTCCGCCAACTGTCTTTTTTTCAGCTTGTAAGCTAGACCCTTTTTCTTCTTCGAAGGAGGCGGTGGTTCGTCGGTGTCAGGTGCATCAGCTAATGGAACTTGGTCGGAACTTACATTCCCGTCAGTCGCCACTAGCACCTCGGTTTCTTTAATCTCGCCTTCCTTTGTAGTATCGGCGACCCCTTCGGTAGGGGGCACCGAAGGTCCAGTTTGTTCTTCGCCCGTTCTCGCAGCCGTTCTTGTTGTAGTGGAACTAATTGGAAGGCTAGTTCGGCGTCCCTCTTCCAGTAATCCAAACTTCGAGAGCAGTTCGTTGGTAATTACAGATTTAATGTCCCGGTCCCCCACGGGAGTAGCTCGAATGGCCTCTACGGCCTCAGAATACTCGGCGCCTTCGGGTTGTGGGCGGATACCTATAAGAGTTGAAAGAAGTTCAAAAAAGATGCACTTCGAGCCTTAGGACAAGGACTGGGATAAAAATGAGACTTACTCCCTTTTAGCCATCTTCTCACAAAACCGGGAGGACAGCGCACGTAAAACCACTCTTGTTTATACTGAGAAAATTTTCTCCATGCTTCCATCAGGACTTGGAATTTGGGGTATGGCTTGAGGAATATGTAAGATGGATTGTCGGTACGTCTTTTGAAGTGGTAAATATAACGGATATCCTTGGGAGTTGGAGGTCTGAATAAGATGCTCATGAAAAGAACGCATGTACCATGAATAAATGCATGGCTATTAGGGTGTAGCTGTGCTGGAGCAATCCCAATATACTGCAACACTTCGCGGATGAATGAATTGAAGGGTGGCACACTTCCAGCCCATCACATAAATTTGTTGCACGCAGTATATCCGATTGGGGGAAAGTGAGGCCGATCTTGTGCCGACGGAACCAGAACGTTTCCGAAGGGGATTCTATGGATAAAACATAATTGACGAAGAGAAGATTCACCGATCTTTGAGGCTTGAGAGTCGATGGGGTCATCCAGAACGGCGGCCCCATCTACAGCATCGGGACCAGAGCCCATAACCGCGACAGGTGGATCCGGGATGCCAGATGTGGAGGCTGACGATGGGGTTAGAGTCCACACTACCTCCTGCCGAGAACTTGGCTTGGGCTTGTCAAAAATAGTAGCGGAGCTTGATTTTTTGGACATCTCCAAAGAGCAATTGGTGTGAATAGATACCTGTTTAAACTATACTTGAAAGATAATAGATATGGGATAACAACAAGATATTCCCCCCATGTGGTGTGTGGACTAATGCAACCATTCAAGCATGAGTATACAAGAATTAGAGATCTAAAGACCGATGAACCGTGATTGAGCTTTAAACTATCATCTTCGGAGACCGTCATCGCTGACTGTCTCCGACAGTTTGTCCTATGTTCGGTAGTAGGGGTCTCGGGATCGGACATTGGCATCATATATATTGAAGGCTGTTATTTGCCTTTGTTGAGTTAGATTCGTGTTTAGAATTACTTGGACTATCGAATTGTTAGTTTGAATTAAGTCCATGGGCTCATGTGCTTTGGTTCTTGTCATTGTCTATTGTCTTATGCTTAAGCATGGGAAGTATGATCCTAATGTATGTCGCGTTCAAGATTAAATGGTCCTGATTGCCAATGCCAACCCCAACACTCCATGTCGATCCAAACAATAAACTATCTACACCGATCGTCCTTTAAAAACTAGAAAACCGACCCACTCTCCCGCGGGCTACCAACCGCCTCTCTAGATCAAAGGTAACCGATCCAGTCACCTATGAAATACCGACCCACTCGCTCACTCAACCTATACCGAACCAGACTCACTCAGCTTATACCGAACCATACTCACTCAATTTATACGGATCCACTCACCTATGGAATACCAACCCACTCGCTCACACAATCTAAGCCGACCCACTCTTCTTCTAGGCTCTTACCTATCTACTCTACTGATGGAATCCTACCGACCCAGACCTCCTTGGACAATCTACTGACCCACTTCCATTCAGAGTGTCGAACTCCTCTCTCTCAGAAAACACGAACTCTCTTCTCCTATACACCACCGACCTCCATTCCTATCAACACCTATGCTAAATCCTCTCAAACTAGTGCAATCCCACGTCAAAAATGCTCTGTTGTCCATGCCTGTCCCCTCACTCACCATGTTTCTCTCCTCTTCCATTCATTGCATAGGATTGTATGCACTTACGGTCCTAATCTAGTTCGAGTTCAAGAAGGCATGGCCTAGGAATTTAAGTTAATTCATGGAATCTCACCTATGTGTCAATTCGAGGTTGAGGCGAGTGATTCTTGAGGCTTGAAGTTGAGGAGGATAGGGCAGCATGTTGGAAGATGATGGAATGAGGTGGGGAAGTTGTTCGGTAGAGGGAAGGAGTTTGGGTTTGGAACAATGTTGGAGAAGATAAGAAATAAAGTGAGAAGTGGGCGGAAAAGAACAAAGGCGTGAGTTTATATATGGTGGAGGGAAGACGAACGGGTGTTTTCCTGTAGACCCGGTCACCACACATCACTGGATTGGCAAGTGAACATGCCAACCGTTGCCAGGTGAATCGACCATGTGGATCGGCCTTGTATGCCGATCCACCTCTTGTAAAAAAAGCAATTGAATAATAAAAATAAATATAATGATAATAGAATAAAATTTGCATACATGAGTATATACACATATGATGGTAATAGAGAATGGTAGTGTGATAAAGAGACAGATACTGCCGGGAAAGTGGAAAAGCATGGGTTTGGAAAACCCACCGTAATTCTGCCTTTGAAAGGTTATATACTTTCAGCTTTTGGAAAATTAAAACAGGATTTTAAGAGCCTCTTTGAGATTGAGCTAGTACGTTCAAACACGAAGCTTCGTCGAAGGCCAATGAAAAGCAACAGTCAGTTACTTGCTAATTCAAAGCGCGTAAGGTTGATTCACACAATGCACTTAGGGGGGCAAATGTTACCCAGCTACTTGGCCTAGCTACAAGGCGATAGTCGCAAAGGATAGGGTTAGACCCAGACGGGACTCAAGCTGAGAAAGGATTGGAAATATAAGGGGTTGGTGTAACTTAACTGGATCGACATACTTGTGTATGGTTTAGCATATATGTATGGCTCGACCGATCTGCATGGTTCGGTATTGGGACAAGATCATATGTGGAGGCATGCTTGTGTATGGTTCAGCATATATGTATGGCTCGGCCTATCTGCATGGTTCGGTGTTGGGACAAGATCATATGTGGGTCGGCTAATAGTGGTTCGGCTTATGTGGATCGGCAAGGATGGGCTCGGATTCCATACGATCGGCATGGGTAGCTCGGCATGACTGGATCGGTAGTAATGGTAGGCTATCTCTGGGTCGGTCGTAGAGCTTTTTGGCATTAGATGAAGCGGTCGGCATGGACGGCTCATTCATCGTGGTTCGGTATACTTGGGCCGTTGCACCCTGGGGGAAGTTGGCAAGTCATCTAGTCTACAACAAAGTAGTGCGGCCAACATTTCATTGCTTCGGGTCATGCCACTATTTGCTTCGAGTCGCACTACTATTCGCTTCGAGTAACTTAACAAGTTGCTTCGATTCATCTACGAGGAAACCCCAGCTCGACATTGATGGTTCGCCAAAGTGGTTCGATAGTCACTAGATCGGTTATGGAGGGTCGACATACCTGGGTCGGTCGACTTGAATTGCCACTTGTGGGCCGAGCTATTTTGGTCATGGGCGTACACAGGGAAGCCAGGCTAACTTCGTCTATAAATAGAGGGGCAAGGGTACAGCTGAGGGGGACCTTTTTTTGAGAACTCCAAGGATACTCTGCCATTTTTTGTGCTCTCCTCTTCAGATTCAAACTTGTATTCAAGTGGTTAGTTTACGGATTGTATCTGTACTCAAGTGATTGGAAAAGTAAGAATGATTCTATTCAAAGTGGACGTAGGCAATTACGCCAAACCACTATAAATCTGGTGTTCTCATTTCTGTTGTTCCTTTTGCACTCAATTGCGTTATTTCTCTATTTCAATTTACTTTCTTCATTAATCTCTCTACATAACTCTATTCAAGGGTGTTAGTGACCAATTTTGGTGCTAACACTACCCATCCAAATGCACATACACAAACCACATATACATATATACTGATGTACACACACAGCAACACACTCATGAATACCCACACTCATACAAACCATAGTTATGCACAAAACAAAATACAACTCACGCAACTAACATATAATCTCGCAGATACACAACACATACATATTACACACCCCACATACATTTGCACTAAAATATACCCATTCACTATTTCATCATGCTCACTAAACACACACAGACCTACCCCTAACTCATGCATCATTAAATATAACACACGCTGGCACTTGAAATAAATAAAAATACTCATGCAACAAGCCATAAAAGCTTTATAGTCACACACAAAAAGACTAAATAAATATACAGTTAAAACAAAAGCTAATTCATATTAGTGGGATTAAATATTATAAAGCATGAAGCATAAAATTTGCCAATACACAAAAAATAATACACGAAGTCATCCTGAAATAAGCACGAAAGCACAAAAGTTACAGGAAGAAGTAATATTATACATGATAACATTCAAAGCTTAAAAGAAAATATTGCTAACGAAGGCGCACAATGTATCCAAAGCACGAGCACATGAAAACTGAAGTAGGGAAAGAAAGAAAAATATTTATATTAGTAAAACACAAGACCCTTCAATATATGTAAATACACATCACACATAGACATTCACACATTCAAACACACACTACACACTACTAATACATATAACACTCGCATTTATACCCTACAACAACACTTACTCATGCAACCCATGCACACACACAAAACTGAGAAACACATTCTAACACATGCACACCACCCACACATATGCACGTAAACACAATATACTACACACACTATCTCACACTGACACAAACCCACAAACCAGTGCACAAAACAAAGCAATGCATAGTGTAGAATTTCCAAACGTGCAAATGAAACTAGTGTGCTAACAGGGCCAACAACCCAATGAAGGACACAAATGAAACAACAACAAAAATAGCTAAGTAAAGATTACACTAGGCAATACAAAACAACAAGTGCATGACCAAACTCAACTCCCTAAAAACATACACATGCAACCCCTAAAATATGCTCATGCACATACGCATACAGGGTGATGAATATGTAATGATTTTATGCAAGCAATGATATATAGGAATTTGCACAATTCAATGAACAATTTATGTGTGTGTGTATAAATTATTCTGATTAACATAGAATTTGTGAAAGAATTTCTCGCCTGAATGAGGCGTGTCTCTCAATTTCCTTTTCCTCACTGAATATACGCATGCACATAAACCCTAATTTAGCAATGTGACCTGACAACCCAGCACCGTATCAAACTAATTTTATGCTAGAGATGTTAAATGATTCATAATATCTCATACTTGAACACTGTGATTTATTATTAATTTATACAATTTGTTTTCTAATTTAAATAGTGAGGAAGATATTGAAAGTGATGCTTCAAGAAAATGATAATAAGGTCATGAAGTGTGCATATGCTTCCCCAGTAAGTTATTGATAGAGAAGGGTATCCTGAAGAAAAATAATTGAATGAGAATAATCTAGAGATAGAAAAGTCTAGAGATAACTTGGGTTTGATATTTGGGCTTAAGCCAAGGAATTATAAAACTAGGGTGCGTGCGCGTGTATATATATATTCTTTTATAACAACATTCTATTCAATACAAATAATTTCAATTTTCTATTTTAAAAACCATTTCTTTTCTAACCTAATATTATATTTTATTCTCAACATGTTTATAGAATTTATTTTCCACAAATTTCTAATTTTTACTTCTAAATACCATATTTTTACAAATTAAATTCTTCTTATTTAATAATTTCGAACCAATTAAACAAATATATCTCCAAATTCTAATTTAATTAGCTAAATTTCTATTAATAGCTTAAATTAATTATTACTTAAAACCAGGTTCTTATAGACTCCCCCTTTAACAAAATTGCATCCTCGCAATTTTCCATAAGGAAGAATCTCTAACAAATATGTTATACCAATTCAATTATATTATTTCACTTTATATTAAATATCAAAACATTTATTCAAAGAAAAATGCTTTATGAAATCTCGAAATCTTTCATTTAAATAAATTTTCTTTCATTTATATTACATATATTCTTCCAAAATTTCATTCCTCTTCTATTCAAATTTTGTTTGAAATTCAAATTTTATTTGAAATTCAAATTTTCATCCATAAATCCTTAAAATATTCCACAAACAAAAATTTACAATTCAAATTTTTTCTTTAATCTCATTTTCCCATTTAATAAAAGTATCTTTCAAATCTCTATTCAATACTTCACTTATCGTATATACTTTTCAAATGATTTCTAATTAAAACATTCACTTTACTACTAAAATCACTTGATAATAATAATAACCAATATTTATATATGATAAACCTTTGCTTCCACAAACACTTATTAATTTTTTTAAAACATTTTCAAACAGTGTTTAAAACACATATATTTATATGTATATTACTCAATAAACCATTTTGAAAGAAACTTATAATATCAAACAAACATTATTTATATTTATTTACAATAAGTATAAACCAAGTAATTAAATTTATTTTGCAGCTTTGATAATTATACCCGAATGCTAAAAATCAACAACTCCATTACGCACTCTGATAAAAACAAATCGAAACTCAAATACATAATAAATCAAACCAAACATAACAATGCAATACTAAACCATCCAAAATTATAAATATAAATGCTACTGGTTAGACTAACTCCTTTCGTACTTGCTACTCTAATCATAATATTTCACACACTTAAAAGAAGTAAGAGAAAATAACTATTTAGTTTTCAAAATATTAAATACGTCCTCGGATGATTTCCCTAGCAATCATCCTACACACACAAATATATATATATATATATATATATAATACTATCTCTTATTATAGAAAACTACCCAACACTCCCAAGGGATAGGGACTTCTAAGTCTTATCTAATGTCTAGACTTCTGTCTCTTATATACAATGTATTGTTTTGACCTACTTTGATACCAACTGTGACACCCCATATCTATACTTATACTATCCAAGAGTATTACAGTGTAATACTGTCAAATAATATGAAGAATGAGGTTCTATGGGGAACACACGTGAATATTCATTTGGAATAACACTGGTACGTATTAAAACATCAAATAAATAACTAATCTATATGTATACAATATCGATACAAAGTGATAGACACGTGTGCCTCATGGATAGAACAACACATATTGTACAATAAATAATAGAGAACACAGAGTTAATCGATGTGATAATATATAATATAGTATATAACATACGATATGGTTTATATATAATATCTCTAATGTCAATTATCACAACGTTATGTGATATAAAATCAATATACAACTCATTGTCATGAATATATATGTACAATGAATAAATGTAATATAAATACTATACAACATCCTAATATATTTCTCCACTAAGCGCACTAAAATAAATACTGGTCATGTCATCCTTGTACCTGAATTGTCTTGGACTAACTCAGTTTTATAAAATAACACACGGGTCAGACTATTTCTAATCAAGGATCATAAGTATGACGATATAATATATAGCCAGAAAGAATAATATGATATCACTATCAAAGATACTCAAAAAACTAGACGATATGTCAAAGTATATGCGTGTGGTGTGTGTATAGAATAATTCTCAAGACATTACATCACCCAAATATGTCTCCATATAAATAATCATTTCTGATATCAAAAGTGGTCATCACCCATTTGAAACATATCAAACCAGAAATTACGTAATCAGCACAACTGGTTGAATCATACATATCCAGAAATCATCATCAAAATCAACACACACACACACACAATGTGAGATAGCCTGTCAAATCATCCAAACCATGTTCTACATCAGACAAATCATAAATATAAATCATCCATAAGCCAAAGAAGCAACAATAAAGTAAGGCTATCTCAAAATACCAAATCATCAAAGAGTATGGATATACGTGGATTGACAACACTTTAGACTCAACCAGTCTCTAGTCTAGTCAACTCATTATAGGAATGAGACATATATGCCAATCCATTATATTCACATACATACCAGAACCAGACAAGAGATTGACAACATCTCTGCTTACTCCAAGAGTCACACGTGGTCCATATGATACGACTCCTACAGTCATCAGATAACCTAACCTCTCACCTCTCGATATCATGACAACGGTCCATCATAGGATCGACAATGCATAGCCACTTCAGCCACGACTACCAACACTTGTACCCCAGGGCAACTAACTGCTGGCTTATATGACACATATGCACTACACACATAACACTAGCATAAGGCTAAATATAATCACAAATACGGTGTCACGGATTGGGGGCGCGAACCCTCAATCAGGCCACCAGGGTGGATACTGGCTAATCTGGTTCACTTTCGAAACATAAAAAGAGCTGGACCCATGGTGCATGGTCATATAGTACTCAACCTATAATTGTATACATCTCCAACTGTAGTCCATCATACGGTTCACATAAGTCAGCACATGTCTACATATACTCACCGCAGCGAGTATCACCACATACATATGAGCATATCACCGTTTGAGTGATGTTTACTTACAAAGAATAATCAAACGATACCACCGCATGTTACACGAATAATTATTCAATGCTCATAAACTACATTCAATCTACACTTGATATCTCTGTATGACAAGTCCAATGAATAACCTAAAATTATAGTGTTATCAAAAGTCTCATACCAAACAGTATCACTAAACCGTTTATTCAAATTTCTCGTTATACGGAGATAAATCAATAAAATCACAAAAGAATGTCATCATCGTATCATGTCAAAATCATCAATTAAATCAATATCAACGGTGAATCACTCATATCTTCGGACCCAATAAAAGAAAATAAGAAATCAGAATCTGATAATAGAAGAATAGATCATTCAAAATAAATATAAATAATCAAATCGATAATTGATAATAAAACATTCAAAACATATAATTTCATATTCTAATTTGAATACTACAAGATGGGAAATAAATTCATATCACAAAACAGACATAAAACTAAATACTTTGTATGAAAATTATTCCATATACTCCAAATTAATGTACGCTAACACTAAACAGAAAATAATATTCGAATCAAATATAAATATAAGTATGAACAATGATTTTATGTACACGAAGTAACAAGAAATAAACCCAATGGCACTCTTGTTATTTACATTACAATAATTAATTAATTTCTCAATCTTTAATTTAAATAAGTAGAAATAAAAAATATTTATTAAATATATTAAATAACTCGTTTTTACTCATTTCTAATCACAAAAATAGTTTATAAAACTAAATATTATAGATTATAATTTCACACTTTTATAAATAAACTCTCGAAATAAATAAAATTCACTTTATTAATTCATTTGACTTATACTAACATTTAGATATATATTTTAGTTTATTTATATTTAACAAATACACGTTCATTTATATTTTAGAAGATGTTAGTTATTAGTAACATGTGCTAACGTGCACGCACAGAAACATGTGAAACAAGGTGAGCAAACAAGGATAATACGTAACAAAAATTTGATCAGGTTCACAAAACACACACAACAGCAAGACATTGGAAAATAAATATTGAAGGCATACACACGCAAGAGTGAAAAACTCAGTAAATAAATGTTTATAACCACCAAAACAACAAAGTTAAACAAAGAAAATAATGTAACAAAAATTTGCAGTAATGAAAAGGGTCAGCTAACAATGCGATAACAAAAAATATTCTATAATACTAAATCAACTACACAAAATAGATAATAGCAAAATAGGTAACTTAAGGAAATACAGACTCTTACCCATCCAAATGCACATACGCGAACCACATATACATATATACTGATGTACACACACAACAACACACTCTTGAATACCCACACTCATACAAACCATAATTACGCACAAAATAAAATATAAGTCACGCAACTCACACAAAATCTCGTAGATACACAGCACATACATATTACACACCGGTACACACACATACGCACACATTTGCACTAAAATATACTCATGCACTATTTCATCATGCTCACTAAACACACACAGACCTACCCCTAACTCACGCACCATTAAATATAACACACGTTGGCACTTGAAAGAAATAAATATACTCACGTAACTGGTCATAAAGGCTTTGTAGCCGCACAAAAAAAGACTATATAACTATATATGTTAAAACAGAAGCCAATGCATATCAGTGGGATTAAATATTATAAAGCATAAAGCATAAAATTTTCAAGTACACTAAAAATGATACATGAAGCCAACCTAAGATAAGCACAAATGCTATAGGAAGAAGTAATATTATACATGATAACATTCAAAGCTTAAAAGAAAAAAATTGATAATGAAGGCCCATAATGTAACCAAGGCACGAGCACATGAAAACTGTTGTAGGGAAAGAAAGAAAAATATTTATATTAGTAAAACACAACACCCTTCAATATATATAAATACACATCACACATTCAAACACACACTGCTAATACATAGAACACTCACATTTATGCCCTATAGTAACACTTACTCACTCAACCCATGCACACATACACAAAATTAAGAAACACATTCTAACACACACGCACACCCACACATACACGCACAAACGCAATATACTGCACATGTAGACATTATCTCACACCCTTACAAACGCACAAACCAGTGCACAAAACAGAGCAATACATAGAGTTGAATTTCCAAACTGCAAATGAAACCAAGATACTAACAGGTGTAGCAAGCTAATGAAGGACACAAATGAAGCAATCAAAAAAATAGCTCAGTAAAGATTACACTAAGCAATACAAAAACAGCAAGTGCATGACCAAACTCAACACCCCAAAAGCATACACACTCAACCCCTAAGATTTGCTCAACCACATACGCACACGGGGAAAAGAAATGGAAACCACATTACGCTTGTGTTGAATGGTGATGATGGGTACTGATTTTATACAAGCAATGATATATAGGATTTTGTATAGTTCAATAGACAATACAACATACATATATGTATATAAATTATTCCGATTAACATAAAATTTGTGAGGGAATTTCTTACCTGAATGAGACACATTTCTCAATTTCTATTTCTCACTAATTATACGCATGCACACAAACCCTAATTCAGCAACGTGACCCGACAACCCAGCACCACATTAGACTAATTTTTTGTCAGAGAGTTAAATGATTCATAGAAGCTTATACTTGAACACTGTGATTTATTATTAATTTATACAATTTGTTTTCTAATTTAAATGGTGAGGAAGATATCGAAAGTGATGCTTCATAAAGATGATAATAGGATCATGAAGTGTGCGTGAGCTTCCCAAGTAAGTTATCGGTAAAGAAGGGTATCTTGAAGCTTATTATCCTAGGTCGGAACAAGTTGGTAGGAGTAAAACAATTGAATAAGAGAAATCTAGAAATAGAAAAGTCTAGAGATAGCTTGGGTTTGATATTTGGGTTTGGGCGAAGGAATTATAAAAATAGATGTGTTTCTGTGTGTATTCATCATTCCAGTGTTTTGAAGACCGAACCTGGCCGTAGGTTGAACCACGGCTAGCCGTGAGCCGGCGGTAGCGACGGTCGGTAGCGGAGTTGAGCCGAATTCCACTGCATACCGCGATTAAATAGATCAAAACGCTAATAGATCAAGGAAAAACTACGATTTTAAATTGATTTGGGGCTCCGCATTCGAAAAACTAGGGTTTATGGTGGGTTCTGTGGAAACTGGAAAAAGAAGAAACGATGGCAGCACGCGGTTTCTAAATTTTCATTAAAACCCCCTCATTTTTTACCATTTTGTGAAAATAAATTTACAATCTACATCACTTTTGTTATATAATTGCATATAAGCCCATGAATTACATCCGCGAAGAATTAACGGTCCGACCGGTTGAACCTTCGGAGCATCCAACCTTGGAGTATCACGGCTTGATCGACGGTTGGGTCTTCAAAACATTGCATCATTTTATTCAATTCAAATAATTACAATTTTCTATTTTAAAAACAATTTCTTTTCTAACCCAATATTATATTTTAATCTCGTCATGTTTATAGAATTTATTTTCCACATTTTTCTTATTTTAACTTTTAAATACCATATTTTAACAATTTAAATTCTTCTTATTTAATAATTTCGAACAAATTTAACAAATAAATCTCCAAATTCCAATTTAATTAACTAAATTACTATTATTAACTTAAATTAATTATTATTTAAAAGTCGGCTTGTTACACAGCTTGTTACACCAGGAGGTGCGATAGATGCTAGTGGTTCGTAAAGATTCATAGAGCGCCGACGAAGATTATGAAAATGGTCAGTCCCTGGCCATTTGTAGTTTGAGGAACCGACATCATTGGTGTGCTTCTAATATCCAAGGACGGCGCATAATACGCCATCGTCGCCGTTGACTATTACACAAAGTGGGCTGAAGCGGAACCGCTGACCATGATCACTACGAAGAAGGGGATCAACTTCGTAGTCAAAAATATCATATATCGTTTTGGGGTCCCACAAATAATTATCTCTAATAACAGAACCTAATTCGATAGCGTCGAGTTCAAAAGCTTCTACTGCAGGTACCGCATTGAAAAGAGATTTGTGGCAGTAGCGCACCCACAAGCAAGTGGACAAGTAGAAGCCGTAAGAAAAATAATTAAGTTCATTCTCAAGAAGCGACTAGAGAAGGCCAAGGGAACGTGGGTCGAAGAATTACAATTTGCACTTTGGGCTCACAGAATGTACTACAAGTCCGCGACCGTCCTTACTTCATTTGCTCTACCTATGGATCAGAGGCTATGATTTCAATTGTACTCGAAGTACCTTCTCATTGAGTGACCGATTACAACCCCAGAATGAATGAAGGACTCCTACTGGGGTCATTTGACATTATCGATGAGAAGCTTGATGGAGCTGACTTGAGAGCAATCGCACATCGAAAATGAGTAGCCTGATATTACAACACCAAAGTCAGGAGCCGGACCTTTGAAATTAGCGATCTCGTCCTCAAATGAATCTTTTCAGGCCCCATGAATATGGGCCCAAGTTGGGAAGGTCCATATGTGATTAACCATAAGCTTGGAGATGGAACATTAAAGCTGGCAACTGTTGACGAGATTTCACTCCCACGAGCATGGAATGGCGAGCACTTATGACGGTATTTCACTTAAAATATGACTTTGTAAATATTTTACCAATTTCCATGTAATAAGACAGAATTTGTAAATCATGGCGAACAAGAATGAATTTGCATGTACATAATGCAGGTACATAGTTACCCAGAGATAGGTATCGACCAAACTTCTACAGTTCATGATCGGACCCATGAAGTAATACCATTCTAGGTATCTTGAGATAGATATCGATTAATTCCTCCAACCTATAGCATGGGGACAGGAGTACAAATACCAAGGGTAGACCAAGATAGTTCACCCAACAGCTCATGCCCAGAGTTTGGCTAAGTGCCAACGCATTGCCCAAAAGATGGCAATACAGAATGTCAACTCCGATAAACGCCCGGAGATAGGCGTGATTAGATCCAAACATCCTAACATGGGATGTCCAAATCACTAGCCCGAGTGGCTAATATCAATCAACACCCGGAGTTAGGTATGACCAGATGCAAACAGCCCGAAGAGAAGTGTTTGAGTTGTCATGCCAAGTGTTCAAGCTCGATCAGAGCCCAGAGTAGGCATGGCCGAATGAGGGTACCAGGAGATAGGCACCTATGCTAAAACTTCTCGATTAAAAGGATAATGTGATTCTGGCTGCAACTGCTAGCCAAATGAAACTTGATTGGAAACAAACAAGATAGGCCATTAATTTGGCTAAATGTTAGTAAGGAAATAATTCATGTACATACAAATGAAATAATAAGCGCATCTCTCGATTCTTAGATGAATCAACACAAGGATTGAAATAAAAACAAGTCTAAAATTTTATTAACATGCAGCTTAAACCCAAAGCGAGGGCTTTACTCGCATAACTTCAGCCTATATACACAAGTCTTAAACAAAACTAAACACAACTAAAATAGGGAAATGTGCGATTAAGTCTTCCTTCTCCTTTTTGACTCTTCCTTCTTCTCCTTGGAATAAGGCATGCCAGACTCACTATGATTTTTTGCCTTTTCCTTTGCCCTACCACTCTTCAGAAGGTTGCTCTCTGAAGATCCAATGAGCATGATTTGAACGCTTCTAGAAGAAGGAATTGTAACCTGTGAAAAGATGGGCTGATCAAGCAATGCTATAGACAAAGGAGGAGGCATGTCATCAACCGGTTCCTTCTTGATCTCTTTGGCCAATAGAACTTGAGTCCGAAGCATCTTCTATGTGGTGTGCCCTGAAGAAGGCTCAAAAGATCCAATTATGAGGGCATCCTCCTCAACCCGAGCTTCCAAGAGGTTGCCTGTCATCTCCTCCTCTAAGGCATGAATCATTTATGTAGCAAGTCCGGGGGTTGCGCTAGCTGGAACATCCAAAATCGTCCGAGGGGTAGACACGATAACAGACTCATCGTCAAAGCTTGTTGGCCCAGCTACAGACCTCCCTCGGGAAGAGGAGTGATGAGAGGCTGACTTGAAACTTGAGAAACATGAAAGGAGTGGTTAGCGACATCAACCTGTGTCATGTAATCCTTCTCAAATATAGGCGAGGTCAATGATATACCTATGCTAGATTTGAACTCAATGTGAGATGGGGTACCATCGAAACTGCCTTCCAAAATAGGGGATAAAATAGTTGTCCTTTGGAGATAAGGCTCATCTAGATTATGCTGAGCATCTGAGGAAGAGATTGAAGCAGTTAGAGCCCCGACAGTAAGGTTTATTGCTATAGGGAGTAGACCCATAGCCTTCACATTGATCTTTCTAAGCCCTAGGAGCCAACTCAAGGTGCATAATGAGCTCGCCGGCTTTTAAGTGCTTCAACCTCATCCTCATCTGATAGATAGCATTTCAACCTTTCCACATCAATCTCAGCTCCACCTAAGAACTCCCGCCCTTCATTTACGATTTCTTCCCCTATCAAGACTATAGCCCTGAGGTGATCGTCATCAAGCCATTCAAGTTCCTAAATTTGATTATTTTAGCATTGTAGCGAACTATTATCAGCTCGAACTCATCTTTGATCCGCTTCTCCTCAGCTTCGATTTGTTTCTCCACATCTTTCTCTCGAGTCTTTGCGGCATCTCTCGCTTGGCGGGAACTTAGCAATTCCTCACAGTAGCCCTAGTCTGTATTAAGAGCATCATCTTTTTCCTTCTTTTCTGCCCCCAACTTTTCCTTTACCTTCTCCAGCTCCTTACACTGTCGCTCATTCCCTTGAGATAAGATATGGCTCTGATGGTGAGAGGCCTCAACCTATGTCTTATCGCTTTGTCGCTCTAGCTCGGTCGACTTAGTCAAATCGTCATCCATTTTCTTGGACTCTTCCAATGATCTATGTAGTCTCTCAACTTCCCCATCGAGGTTGGTTTTGATGTGCTTATCATCCTCTATATCGAGTTTCATTCCTTCAACCTCCATCTTTCTTTTATAAGAACCCTCAGAGATGATCTTAGCAATATGTCTCTATTTGAAGTTCTAGTCGTATAGATTATCGACATAGGCCATAGTGTTTTTTTGGACATACGGAGGAATTTATTTCAAATCAAGAGCAAATATGACATCATCAAAAATGACTTCGAGAATCTGCATTTTAGATCCTCCAAGTGGGGGTTGGAAACAATTTCTATCTCGGTGGTAGTAGTGGTCTTTCCAGTCGGCTCTTTGCCAACCCTCTGATGGGAAGTGTCGAGAGCGATAAGCCCAGATGGCTAGTCAGACTTCAAGGTGCACAAGGCTGCGCCATTTTCTATGCAGTTAAAGAAACCAAGGTTAGGGCATGAGAAATATCAGCATGAGAGATGTCATCATATCGGTTAGAGATTCTATCCATACTTTTAGGCAGAGGCGACATGGGTCTAGAATTGCACCCTGAGGACGAATCATGAGACCGATAGCCCCTATCTCGACCCTCTTGGTCTCGGCCTGAACGTCTACTGGTATTAGTATCATGACCAAAACCATGAGACTATGTATGTGAACTACGCCTTTTGTGCTTGCTCTTCTGACCCTTAAGGGATCAGACGTGGCTTTATGCTCTATTGAACCTGCAAATGAAACGATGACAGGTTAGCCCCAATAGGATAAAAGCATGATGCAAAATAAGAAAATTGCGGTGTGTGTTCTAGTATCCCCCCAACAGACCATGGATCTAGATTTAGCTAACAAGGGTGATCTCTCCCACGTAGGTAGTTGGCAATTAACTCGGTAGATGGATAGGAGAATAAATATCCTCAATAGTCACATTGCCTAGGCTGAAAGAACCAAACTCATTTGGAATCAGATTGAAGTCCCGATAGATGTCTTTAGAAGATGAAATAAGGTTTTCCTCTGTAATAGTGGCTGACGGAGGTTTTATCGGAGTCTGCATTGGGACAATCTTTGTCGTAAGCCGCCGCTTCAAGAGGAAAGCATAGTCATCAGTACCATCGTCATAGGAGGTATCACGACCCATATTGTCATCATCGTCATTTCCTTTACCACTTTCTCCTCCCTTAGTGTGCTCATGCCTTTCACCAATCTCCATAACGAGACTTGGAGTTAGGGGCACTTCCTGGTTATCGTCGCCATCCTCCGATGAAGAACTGTCATCATCTTCATCACCAGCTTTAGGAACATGGCCAACGCTACGATCCCCTTCCAAGAGATAATAAGTTCTTAAGTTCTCATCAGTGAGAAGTGTCCTCATGTCCCTCTCCTCGATCAGAACTTGGTGGAGAGATGCACCAGTGCTCGCCAAGGCTGTGCTTCTAAATCTTCTTGATTTATCTACAAGAATAAGAAATAATCGTATGAGTATCCAAAGCTATATTGTCCACACACAAAGGATAAAAGTAAGACTTACGTCCGGATAACCACCTCTATGCAAAATCAAGAGGGCAATGCACAAAAAATAACTCATCTTTAAAATAGCTCGATTTGATCTAGAGGCCCGTTATAATATGACAACCTGCAGAAGATTCTAGATATGTAAGCGAAGGAGATCCTTTTTGGTGTTTGAAGCTATACAAGTAGCGGATATCCTGAGTGCCAGGATAATGATTCAAATGGTATGCAAAAATGATGTAAATGCTGTTCAGAAAAGCATAGCTATAGGGATGCAATTGGGCTGGAGCTAGCTTTATGAATTGCAAAACTCGACGGATGAAATGATTGAATGTTAGAATCATCCTGCCATGCACATGTATCGGTTACATCCGGTGTATCCAACTGGTGGGAGATGTGCTCATTAATGCTGAGAAGGGACTAACACATCCTCGAACAGGATGCAATGCCTCTTGCATATCCTTTTAAGATACCCTTCATCGATTTTGAGGCAGGAGAATCTAAGGGGTCATCCTATATAATGGGATCACCACGATTGACATCAGGAGCAGCCATCCACTTCAGGACCTTCTACTTGCCCGAACGGAATTATTTGAAGATGTTGTTATGCTTGATGACCGGTGGAATGTGACATGGGGTAGAGTTGGTGTATGCCTTGCTACAGGGACTGTAGTCGAGATGGACTTGGTATCAGACTTAGCATACATAGAAGACGATGGACCTATGGCCATCACACATAACTAACAAAACTTGACATATAAGTAATATCAAATGGATAAAATGTTATGGTCGTCATGATGAAAAGAGAGCCAAATAAATTAAATGTACCAAACCCGATGGATATCAATGTGTGCCGATCAATCGAGTCTGACACATTAACAGGGGGCTGTAGAGTTCAATTGAAAGTGTAGTGTAGTGCATGCAGTAGGAAATGTGTAGTACATTGTTAAGCTGGATAAATCTTAGCAGAAAGTCCATTTTAAAGCTAAATCGGTGTCCAAAGTGATCTTCATCACTAACCATTGCAATGGGATTTACTGCATCAGGAACTCCATGACAATGCTTAAGAAATTTCACTTAGAAAGGTTAACAACTTGTGCAAAACACACAAGGTTGTTCAAATTGCTTGAGTGAAATTCCCCAAGTGTGGGGTCGGTGCCGATCCACCAGAGCAAACATGAGAAGAAGTTGCTCAAGTGGAAATTCCTTAAGTGTGGGGTCAGTGTCGATCCACAAGAGCAAACATAAGGAACTTTGTTCTTCTTCTTTGAACCACGCCTGGTCGACGATGCAAGCGGCGAACAACTTCGATCTTTGAGACCGCTGTCGCCTACCTAGAAAGACCGATGTCATGAATTTCGAGAAAATTCAAGTGGGAGCTCGAATCATTCAAACAAGCCAACCATTTCCACCTAGATCTAAAAGGGTTCGACTCCAATGACGTCATTGGAAAATGTGAGAAGTAGCAACTAATGGAGGCAAGGCTTCGAAGTTGAAGGATTGAATGAGAGCGTGGTCGTTAATGGCGAGCTCAAGCTTTAAGATCTCAAAAGTAAAAGAAAGTTGAAGTGAAAGGAGAAGAAACAGTTTGGGACTTATATTGGTCTCAACCAAGAAAACTTAGCAATTTTCTTCCCTAGATTTATGAAGGCTGGAATCGATAAGTTCCCTGAACCAGATCGGTATCGAACCTTGAAAAAAGAGAGAATACATACATATATGTGTGAAAGTGATGAGTGAAAGGATGATATACACGTATGTGTACACAAGTGTATGTGTGCATACACAAATTGACAAAAGAACATGATAGGTTTGTAAACACCAACATGGCACCTGGCTATTAGAATTCCAAGGAAATGGTCCAAACCTATAATACCCGAGCAAGGAAATCGTTGGAAATTTCCGAGTTTGGAACAACGAGCTTGAAGGACATAGTTCAACCTTTATACTACCTGCAGCTTGCAGGCCTAAGCTAAATGAAATGTTGCGATGATTGGTCAAAGACACCATGCTACACTAAAGAAGTGCGAGGAAAACATCATAACCATTCAAAGTGAGGATTGAAATCCGATGTAGAAACTCCCATTTGTGTTGTTTCAAAGCACATCTTGTTGGAAACAAGATGTACTTTAGGGGGAAAATGTTATCCAGTCTATTGACCAGGCCATACTCGAAAGAACCCGATCAGTCGAACTTGAAATTTATCAAGACAAGAAGTCCAGAATCATGAGTGCCAAGCTTAGATGCCAAGTGCCATCAATGAATCAAGCCCAAAAGATAACAAAGTCTCCAAGCATGGTCCTGCACATCTCCCATCTCTTGAGAAGCTAGATCGAAGCCCAAGAAGCAAAATGTATGGATCGGTACTGTAACAACCCGCATATTTTACGATTGTATGTTTAAATGTTTTATTTAAATATAGCATCGTTAATCGGATTAAAGTCCAAAATGTTACTTTTTTTAAACAGTCGAATTGGGACCCGAGACCACTTCCATTGAGTCCAAAATGGCGTTTACAACTTTTTTAAGTATAAATATTGATATGTTTGGAGTTGATTAGAATTTTGATGTTCTCATTTAGGGCTTTGGGTTTGGGTTTCAGCCCACTAACCCAATAGGAGAACCCAACTCCTTTATCAAACACTCTAACTCAACTCCTCTTCATTCATTTCATTCCTCATTTCCTAACACTCAAGCTCAAGAGAAAAATGGGGGAAAAGATTGGAAATTAAAATTCCTAAACCCTAGTTTTATTAGGAAATTCAAGTTCTTGCTCTAAAATCAAAGATAAGCTTAGGTAAGCATCCTCTTCATCTTCTCCATCTCAATCTCTCTTCAATTTTCAGAAATTCCTATAACCTAACTTAGGAAAAACTTCACCTTTGATAATAGATTGAAGATTCTAGAGGTTTATTGAAGAGGAATTGGTCTTGCCTTGTTTTAAAACTTCTCATTCGTTGATTTTGGGTTTAAAGGTGAGTTTTTGAACTCACATCTACGTCTATACTTTCATTGTTGTTAGGTATGAATTCCTAACATTTATGCATGTTCATTTGCTTTGGATTTGAATTGATTTGGTAAATTTTCCAAATTTTGGTGTTTTGAAGTCAAAATCTTTAAAGATCCTATCTTGTATATTTCGACGTGTTATTCGGGGTGTATCAAAGAGCCTATAGGACTGGGTTGTCGCTTGGCATAAATCCCTAGCCTCCGTCGCTCGTCCGATCGCTCCCGAATCGTTTTGGCCATCATGGCCTAGGCAAACTGTTGCCCAGGCCAGGTGACCAAACGTCTGGTGATCAAGTCCAAACGTCTGGTTATAGATAGAAAAGAAAAAAAAAGACAGACACTCGGACCAAACGTCTGGTCCAAACCTACCAAACGTCTGGTTAGTTTCAGACGTCTGGTTGGAGCTCAGACGTTTGGAAGTTTTCTGGAATATTTCCAAAATCTAAATCCAGACGTTTGGATTCTAAACCAGACGTCTGGAACTATTCAGTTTTGCCTATTTGCTTATTTTTTTAGTGGATTTTCAATTTTAATCGATTTTTTGTCGATCCGGTTTGTTGTTATCACTTATTATCGACTTTGATGATTTCTTTCTTTGGATTTTTGGGAATATCCATTTGATGGATTGATATCGATTTTTATGGATTTAATTCACATTCTCGTATGTGAATTGTGATGCCCCAGAAATTCATGGAACCTTATTTTGGTTGAATTTTGAAAATATATGAATTTATTTGTATAGGAATATATGGAATTAATTGTGTGCATGTGTGCACGTGCACACTGATATAGCACAAGGAAGAACTCCAAATCTCCTGAAATTAAAACAAGAATTAAAAAGCATAACAAACATGATTTTGTGATATGGATATTTGATTTTTGGAATTATATGAATCATCCCAGAAAATAAGAAAAGTAAGTTTTGTTTTGAATCAGTAAACAGATTTTATTTTAAAACCCAGGAAAAAAAATATATGTTATAAAGATTTGAAAAAAAACCTGTATGCACATATAGGTGCATATCTTTCTGAAATTAAGGAGGAGTTAAATAAGCCTAGATAAGATATGTATGCAAATGTGCATTTCTGTAAGTATTGAAAATATTAAAAAAGAAAAGAAATAAGCAAGTGAAATTGTAACACTAAAATAGCAAAAGACAAATTGCAAGCAAAATAATTGCTTTAGGCAGAAAATAGAAAGGAGGATTTTTAGAAAATAAACAAGTGACAATGTCACACAATTATCATGACTTGATAAGAATATGATATTTTGGAAAAAAGTAAAAAGGGGAGGTAAGCATCACATATGGCCGGGGTATTAAGGGTGAAAAATAAGCAAATCTGAAATGCAGAATGCATGAGTCTTGGCCAGGGTAGGAATGGGATTTTACAATGATAAAACCCTAGAAAAACCTCTCTTATAAATCCAAGTAAAACCAGAAAAATCATTTGCTACCCAAGACATTTAAGAAAACAAAGAAGAAAATATTTGCAAGCAGAAAAGCATGTTTTAAAAGGTTTCTTTTCTGGATTAAGCAAGAGAAGCATTTTTCTGTGAGTAATCTCACTAAACCCATGGCATTAAGTCCTGTTATGAGGCAGCCAAGCTTATGTTATTTTTTTACATATTTTTTTATTTTATTACTATGGTTTTAATGGATGTTTTAATGGGTGTTTCTGAATGTTTTGATTGCTTTGATAGTTGAGTATTTTGCTCTGTTTGGTTACACACACCAGTGTTTAAAGTATGAAATTATGAAAGTAAATAGAGAATACTTGTAACTGGTTCAGATATGGCATGAAAAATAGAAATCAAAATGTATATGAGTTGCATTACACTTGTGTAAGTGCTGAGGCTCAAATGAAAGACTCAAGGTTGCAATGGAAATATCCAAAAGTGCTGAACCCTTGATCAAATAGAAACCCATGAGCCAGAAATCTTTTTTAAACTAGATCTTGAATTTAGTTCAAACATGGTTGCTTATAAAACAATAGTAACCCACATGCCTAGTCTTCATTTCCAGTTGTAAATATTCTTGTATTTTCTTTGAGCTAGAATATTTGAAAATATGATTTCCCTGGACATGAATGTTAGCTTGTTCTTGAATTATGCTTGTAAACTCTATGTAATGTTTCACGTATACTGGGATTTAGTCACCTAGCTATCTCATGATAGGATTAAACATGAACACTTAGTAAATAAACTAAGGATTGTGAGCCAAGAGGACTGCTGGAATGCTTGTTGTATTTAAAGTATGCAAGTTGGCACATGGTTTGTTTAAGCCCTGAGATCTTTGTGCAATATTGTGAATTATTTTATTGCAATGTGTCCCCGTGATTCCTTATGGCAGATGAGGCTAGGAAGAAATTTGGTAAATGCAACCTCAAATTGATGAAGTAGGAACTTGTGTTATTCCTAGGTTGGTTGGTCTGGAGCTATGATAGTTCCTGAGTATTTCTATTTGAAATGTATGTTTGCATAGTTGAATGTGTGTACATAATTAGTCTTAAATACTGATCATATATGCACAATATATCATAAACAAGTCAGGCAAATTGATCAAAGAAGCTATGCCCACTTATACAAAATGTTTATGTCTCACTCATTTACTTAATATCATGGAATTTTTGATATTGCTCATACCAGATCTTGTATCTGACCCTTGTTTGCTTATGGCATCTGGGGTGTCTCATTTAAAATGGGGCAGCCTCTAATGCTCTTTCAGGGAATGCTGGTTCTAAATAGGAAGCTGCTATGGCTAATGAGAATGATTGGATAAGCATGCTAAATTAGAATTAAATAAGAATTTAGAATGAATTATTTGCATGTAATCTGGGAAGTTTTTACAGTTCTGCTTTGGTTGTTATGTAATGATCTTGAATGCTTGAATTTAATTAGTTGTTTTAACTGAATCTAGTAATGTATTAAGTTTGGGATTAACCTACAAGAATATATATATTCGAGTATTATGGTGGAAATCTGTAAATGATATATGCCTGTAATTGAGAATGGATATGTATATACATATACTGTATTAGTTAATTTCAAGTTACTTAAAACTTTAAGTTTGAAAGTTAAAAATCTGAATTTTTAGCTAGAAGTAATATCTCAAGAATTTAGAAATAATATGCAGAAGTGTTTTGGATAAAAGAAGAATATATATATATATATATATATTTGTGCATTTTATAAAAAGGTGTACATGTTCTAAGAGATTTTCCTAGTATCTTAAATCTGAATTCACATTGCAATAGCCAGGCACTAATGTTTTGATGATCTAGTCATGAGGTTAACCCACTTCAAAAATAGTGAGGCCTGGGTTGATCAAGATGACCAGAGTTTTTGAGTGTAAAGGAAGAAAATGCATTTGTAGAAATCTGAAGCTTTCTTTGCAAAATGCATATATAAAGATAAGACCAACTATTTAAGCAATTCACTTGTATTGTTGAGTAGCATTCTTAGTTCAGATAGCCCAACACATCTGAAATATACACAAACCACATAGACACCACCCATGATTTATGACCATAAAATCTGGATCCTCTAAATCCAGTAAAGCAACCTATAAATTAGATGCAAGCTGAGGTAACTCAAGGATTAGGGAATAAATTTGGTTCAGAAAAATACAACTATATAGATTATGAAAGAATTACTAAACTGACTTAGTTATAAGTAAAGAAATTTGGATAAAATCACTTGTGTTGAAAATGATAAATGAGTATATCATTTTCCTTTCTGGCTTTAATCAAATACCAAATAATTAAACTAAAATTATGGTGGCTTGCTATATAATCTGAGATCACTTTGCTATCTCAAACTAACAGAAAATCACTATAGGAATGGTCAAAAATTACTAAGTATAGATTGCATATGATTATGGGATTCATTACCCTGACTCAAATATTAATAGGCATGGAAAATGAGCTATGTACTGGTTGATTAGAAATTCAAATTCAATCAGGATGCACTCTTGCTAAACAACACTCTGATCCAAGCAAGAGGGTCACATACATCTTCATATGTATGTGAATATATCTATTAATGAACTGATATAAATATATTAGTAGAAAATTAGGATCCTGGATAATTTAGTGGAAAGGCTAAATGACTCTAGGAAATTATTGATAAAAAAAAATCCTAGTAAAAATTAGGTGAAATAGCTAGGGTCATTTCATTTGGTATCAGAGCTATGTTAAAAATATACATAGCTAAGAATGATTGTATTGATTGATTGAAGTACTATAACCATATGTATGTACTGTTTGAGTAAAATAATAATACAGATAGAAAGTAAAAAAAAATACTCATGATAAACTAACCCTATCTACCCATAGTCTAGTTATCTAATCATGGTAGGAAGAGGATCTCATCACAATGCAGGATCAAGTACACCACAAATGCTTGATATGCAAGACTTTATGAGGGCTTTAAGGGATGGAGTAGGGCAGAGACTTGAGAACCCACATGAGGAACTTTCCAAACTATTAAAGACTTATACCAATTTAAGAGGCAAGAGCTTTGAAGGGACTGAAAATGTGATGGAAATTCAAGCATGGTTGAGAACAATGGATAGAATTTTCAATGACATGCAATTGGATGATCAAAGGAAGAGGCAAGTAGCCACAAGACAACTGAAAGGTGTGGCTTAAGCTAGTGGGAGGTAGTCATAGCTGGGAGGATTGAGAATGAAATCACTTGGAATCAATTCAAGGAGATGTTGGAAGCTAGATTTGTTCCAGCATCAGCCAAAACTCTATTACTTGAAGAATTTATCAGGCTTAGGCATGGAAATTTTAATGTGACAGAATATACTCATAGGTTTGAGGGCTTGTCTAAGTATGGAGCTATGCTTGTGGCTGATGAGGCATCAAAGAATGATAGGTATATTAAGGGTTTAAACCCAGGGCTTAGTAGGGCTATGTTGCCATATGCAGATAAAACTTTTGATCAAGTCATTGATCTGGCCTTAAAATTTGAGCAACATGACAAGGAAAGGGAGAAGTATAAGAGTTTTAAGAATAACAATAATAAGAAAAATAAGGGAAGATATCACCCCTATGACAAAAAGAAGGAGGAGACAGAAAGCAAGAAAACCAATGATACTAAGACCACTGATACAAAGAGAAAAATAACATGTCATCATTGTGGAAAGGAAGGACATATCAAACCAAGGTGCCCAGAATTGAAGGGGGGAGCTTTCAAATGCTACCTATGTGGTAAGGAGGGACATATCAAGAGAAATTGCCCTGAGTATAAACAGCAAGGGAAGCTAGCAAGTTTGGAGAGCAAAAGCAAATCCACAGTAGAGGCTATTGCAGAAAACCATGGTCAAGTGGAAGGTACCTTATTTATTTGCACCCTACCTATATCAGTAGTGTATGACACAGGGGCAACACATTCTCTGATTTCCCATGAATTAGTTACATTGCTTAAATTAATTTGCATACTGGTTGAAACCCCTTTGTTAGTGCAAAGCCCATTTGGAAGTTCTAGTGTTTTAATCATGATTTATGTGGATGTGATTAAACATAGGAGGAAATGCTTTTATTTCCAATTTATATGTTTTAAATTACCCAAATATAGGTGTTATATTAGGAGTAGATTGGTTAAGGCAATACAAAGCCATAATTAATTTAGACTCATCCACCATATCATTACAAAATTCTAAAGGTCAAAGAATCACAATTTTGTGTGAAATAGCCAAAGAAAGAAAATTATATCACTTGATTGACTTAAATAAGGATTCCAGTGAGCCTTCTATTGAAGAAATCCCCATAATTAACAAATACTTAGATGTGTTTGGAGAAGTTGAGGGTGTTCCACACCACAGACCAGTGGAATTTCAGATTAGTCTGATACCAGGAGCAAGTCCAATTATTAAGAAACCCACTAGGATGGGGCCAAGTGAGTTGAAGGAATTGAAGAAACAGTTAGAAGAATTGGAAAGCAAAGGATTTATAAGACCAAGTAATTCATGCTGGGGTGCTCCAGTAGTGTTTGTAAGGAAACATGATGGTACTTTAAGAATGTGCATAGATTACAGGGAGCTAAACAAAGTCACTATCAAAAACAAGTACCCCTTACCTAGAATTGATGATCTTTTTGATCAACTTAGTGGAGCAAAAATATTTTCTAGATTAGACTTGGCATCTGGGTTTCATCAGATGAAGGTTGAGAACTCAAGTGTTAAGTATACAGCCTTTAACACTAGGTATGGTCTATATGAGTTTCTTGTCATGCCATTTGGGTTGACAAATGCCCCATCATACTTTATAGACTTGATGAATAGGATATTCAGGGATTATTTAGACAAGTTTGTATTGATTTTTATTGATGATATTTTGATTTATTCTAAAACAGTAAAGGAACATGAAAATCACTTACACCTTGTTTTGTCAAGATTAAGAGAAAAAGATTTAAAAGCAAAATTTTCTAAGTGTACATTTTGGAAAGAAGAAGTGCATTTCCTTGGGCATGTTATATCTGCCAAAGGCATTTCGGTGAACCCCAATAAAATTGTGGCTATCCAAGCATGGAAAAGGCCAAGCACAGTAGGAGAAGTTAGGTCATTTATGGGAATGGCAGGGTATTATAGAAGATTTATAAAAGATTTTTCTAAGATGTCATCACCTCTTACCAACCTAACTAGAAAGAACCAACCCTTTATATGGACTGAGAAATGTGAACAAGCCTTTAGTAGAATCAAGGAGGCCTTAGTCAATGCACCAGTGTTGAAAGTACCAGAAGGAAATGAGGATTTAATTGTTTATACTGATGCAAGTGGTTCTGGGCTAGGAGCTGTATTAATGCAGCAAGATCAAGTTATAGCCTATGCATCAAGACAATTGAAGCCAAATGAATCAAAGTATGCAACCCATGATCTGGAGTTGGCAGCAGTAGTGTATGCACTAAAGCTCTGAAGACATTATCTTCTAGGTGCTAAGTTTATCTTATACACTAGCCATAAGGCATTGAAATATCTCTTTTCACAAAAAAATTTGAATATGAGGCAGCATAGATGGGTTGAGTTTCTAGCAGCATATGATTTAGACATACTTTATACTCCAGGAAAAGCTAATAAGGTTGCAGATGCTTTGAGCAGGCAGCATGCAAAAGTAGCCATGTTAATGATAGAAGAGTTTAGAAATTTATCTCTACTTACTGATTTGGAAATTGAGGAAAACAGTGAGGTAAACATGAAGATGATTGAAGAAGGGAGTAGAGGAAAATTAAGTTTGATAACTTTGCAATCAGATTTAATTTTGAAAGTGGGGAAAATGCAAGAGAAAGATTCAGATTTATTAGAAAAGAAAACTCTAATAGAAAAAGGAGAAGAAGTAGCAAACTACCACATTGATAAGAATGGTTACTTAAGGAATAAAGGTAGAATATGTGTTCCAAAGGATATAGGATTGAAGGAAGAGATACTTAATGAATATCATAGGAGCAAATATTCTATACATCCAGGCAGCACCAAGATGTACCAAAACTTGAAGAGGGATTATTGGTGGAAAGGGATGAAAACTGATGTGTCCAAACATGTGGCAAAGTGTATGACTTGCCAACAAGTCAAAGCAGAAACCCAAAGACCCTCAGGCCTATTACAACCTCTAAGCATACCACAGTGGAAGTGGGAAGATATATCTATGGATTTCATAGATGGTCTCCCTAGATCAAAGAGAGGAAATATAAGCATTTGGGTAGTAGTTGATAGATTGACTAAAGTGGCACACTTTATACCAGTGAAGGCAGAAAGAAATGCACCTAAACTAGCTCAAATATTCATGAAAGAAGTAGTAAGGTTGCATGAAATTCCTAAGACTATAGTAAGTGATAGGGACACAATCTTTACATCCAGATTTTGGAAGAGCTTTCAAGAAGCCATGGGGAGTGAATTATGCTTGAGTACTGCATACCACCCCCAATCAGATGGTCAAACTGAAGTAATAAATAAAGTTTTGGAGGATTTGTTGAGGGCATGTGCATTTGACTTTGGAGGCAATTGGGAAGACCACCTCCATTTGGCTGAATTTACATATAACAATAGTTATCAAAGCACCATAGGCATGGCACCATTTGAAGCCTTATATGGAAAACCATGTTTGTCACCAATATGTTGGGTTGAAGCAGGAGAAAAGGCTGTCTTAGGGCCTGAGTATGTTAAAGAAACAACAGAGAAAATTGAACTTGTAAGGAGAAGAATGGCAGCAGCTCAAGATAGGCAAAAGAAGTTTGCAGATGTAAGGAGGAAGCAGGTAGAATATGAAGTTTGTGATTATGTTTTCATCAAAGTTTCACCTATGAAGAAGGTGTTGAGGTTTGGCAAGCAGGGAAAACTTACCCCGAGGTATGTTGGACCCTACAAGATTTTGGAAAGAGTGGGTTCATTAGCATACAAGTTGGAGCTACCAGAAGAGATGAGTGCAATGCACAATGTATTTCATGTATCACAACTTAGGAGATGGGTGCATGATAAAGAGGAAATTCTAGAGAAACCAACTCAAGTTCAAATAAATCCTGATTTGGTCTATGAGAAAGAACCAGTGGGGATTTTAGCTAAAGAGGAAAAGAAGTTGAGGAGCAAAACGTTGAAATTGGTAAAGGTTCAATGGAGCCTAGACCCTAATGATTGTACATGGGAGTTAGAGGATAAGATAAAGATGGATTACCCTAAGCTTTTTGTAGTGGAAGGTAAAATCTAAATTCCTAAAAAGTTTAATATGTATGGTTGTTTTGACTGAATTGTTTGCTTATGCAATGTTTAATGGATTTTATAAAATCTGGAAATGTTTAAAGTCAAAATGAGAAAATTGTGAGGACAAAATTCCTAAAAAGGTGGGGTGATTGTAATGCCCCAGAAATTCATGGAACCTTATTTTGGTTGAATTTTGAAAATATATGAATTTATTTGTATAGGAATATATGGAATTAATTGTGTGCAAGTGTGTGTGCATGTGTGCACGTGCACACTGATATGGCACAAGGAAGAACTCCAAATCTCCTGAAATTAAAACAAGAATTAAAAAGCATAACAAACATGATTTTGTGATATGGATATTTGATTTCTGGAATTATATGAATCATCCCAGAAAATAAGAAAAGTAAGTTTTGTTTTGAATCAGTAAACAGATTTTATTTTAAAACCCAGGAAAAAAAATATGTTATAAAGATTTGAAAAAAAACCTGTATGCACATATAGGTGCATATCTTTCTGAAATTAAGGAGGAGTTAAATAAGCCTAGATAAGATATGTATGCAAATGTGCATTTCTGTAAGTATTGAAAATATTAAAAAAAAAGAAATAAGCAAGTGAAATTGTAACACTAAAATAGCAAAAGACAAATTCAAGCAAAATAATTGCTTTAGGCAGAAAATAGAAAGGAGGATTTTTAGAAAATAAACAAGTGACAATGTCACACAATTATCATGACTTGATAAGAATATGATATTTTGGAAAAAAGTAAAAAGGGGAGGTAAGCATCACATATGGCCGGGGTATTAAGGGTGAAAAATAAGCAAATCTGAAATGCAGAATTCATGAGTCTTGGCCAGGGTAGGAATGGGATTTTACAATGATAAAACCCTAGAAAAACCTCTCTTATAAATCCAAGTATAAACCAGAAAAATCATTTGCTACCCAAGACATTTAAGAAAACAAAGAAGAAAATATTTGCAAGCAGAAAAGCAAGTTTTAAAAGGTTTCTTTTCTGGATTAAGCAAGAGAAGCATTTTTCTGTGAGTAATCTCACTAAACCCATGGCATTAAGTCCTGTTATGAGGCAGCCAAGCTTATGTTATTTTTCTACATATTTTTTATTTTATTACTATGGTTTTAATGGATGTTTTAATGGGTGTTTCTGAATGTTTTGATTGCTTTGATAGTTGAGTATTTTGCTCTGTTTGGTTACACACACCAGTGTTTAAAGTATGAAATTATGAAAGTAAATAGAGAATACTTGTAACTGGTTCAGATATGGCATGAAAAATAGAAATCAAAATGTATATGAGTTGCATTACACTTGTGTAAGTGCTGAGGCTCAAATGAAAGACTCAAGGTTGCAATGGAAATATCCAAAAGTGCCGAACCCTTGATCAAATAGAAACCCATGAGCCAGAAATCTTGTTTAAACTAGATCTTGAATTTAGTTCAAACATGGTTGCTTATAAAACAATAGTAACCCATATGCCTAGTCTTCATTTCCAGTTGTAAATATTCTTTTATTCTCTTTGAGCTAGAATATTTGAAAATATGATTTCCCTGGACATGAATGTTAGCTTGTTCTTGAATTATGCTTGTAAACTCTATGTAATGTTTCATGTATACTGGGATTTAGTCACCTAGCTATCTCATGATAGGATTAAACATGAACACTTAGTAAATAAACTAAGGATTGTGAGCCAAGAGGACTGCTGGAATGCTTGTTGTATTTAAAGTATGCAAGTTGGCACATGGTTTGTTTAAGCCCTGAGATCTTTGTGCAATATTGTGAATTATTTTATTGCAATGTGTCCCCGTGATTCCTTATGGCAGATGAGGCTAGGAAGAAATTTGGTAAATGCAACCTCAAATTGATGAAGTAGGAACTTGTGTTATTCCTAGGTTGGTTGGTCTGGAGCTATGATAGTTCCTGAGTATTTCTATTTGAAATGTATGTTTGCATAGTTGAATGTGTGTACATAATTAGTCTTAAATACTGATCATATATGCATAATATATCATAAACAAGTCAGGCAAATTGATCAAAGAAGCTATGCCCACTTATACAAAATGTTTATGTCTCACTCATTTACTTAATATCATGGAATTTTTGATATTTCTCATACCAGATCTTGTATCTGACCCTTGTTTGCTTATGGCATCTGGGGTGTCTCATTTAAAATGGGGAAGCCTCTAATGCTCTTTCAAGGAATGCTGGCTCTAAATAGGAAGCTGCTATGGCTAATGAGAATGATTGGATAAGCATGCTAAATTAGAATTAAATAAGAACTTAGAATGAATTATTTGCATGTAATCTGGGAAGTTTTTACAGTTCTGCTTTGGTTGTTATGTAATGATCTTGAATGCTTGAATTTATTTAGTTGTTTTAACTGAATCTAGTAATGTATTAAGTTTGGGATTAACCTGCAAGAATATATATATTCGAGTATTATGGTGGAAATCTGTAAATGATATATGCCTGTAATTGAGAATGGATATGTATATACATATACTGTATTAGTTAATTTCAAGTTACTTAAAACTTTAAGTTTGAAAGTTAAAAATCTGAATTTTTAGCTAGAAGTAATATCTCAAGAATTTAGAAATAATATGCAGAAGTGTTTTGGATAAAAGAAGAATATATATATATATATATTTGTGCATTTTATAAAAAGGTGTACATGTTCTAAGAGATTTTCCAAGTATCTTAAATCTGAATTCACATTGCAATAGCCAGGCACTAATGTTTTGATGATCTAGTCATGAGGTTAACCCACTTCAAAAATAGTGAGGCCTGGGTTGATCAAGATGACCAGAGTTTTTGAGTGTAAAGGAAGAAAATGCATTTGTAGAAATCTGAAGCTTTCTTTGCAAAATGCATATATAAAGATAAGACCAACTATTTAAGCAATTCACTTGTATTATTGAGTAGCATTCTTAGTTCAGATAGCCCAACACATCTGAAATATACACAAACCACATAGACACCACCCATGATTTATGACCATAAAATCTGGATCCTCTAAATCCAGTAAAGCAACCTATAAATTAGATGCAAGCTGAGGTAACTCAGGCATTAGGGAATAAATTTGGTTCAGAAAAATACAACTATATAGATTATGAAAGAATTACTAAACTGACTTAGTTATAAGTAAAGAAATTTGGATAAAATCACTTGTGTTGAAAATGATAAAAGAGTATATCATTTTCCTTTCTGGCTTTAATCAAATACCAAATAATTAAACTAAAATTATGGTGGCTTGCTATATAATCTGAGGTCACTTTGCTATCTCAAACTAACAGACAATCACTATAGGAATGGTCAAAAATTACTAAGTATAGATTGCATATGATTATGGGATTCATTACCCTGACTCAAATATTAATAGGCATGGAAAATGAGCTATGTACTGGTTGATTAGAAATTCAAATTCAATCAGGATGCACTCTTGCTAAACAACACTCTGATCCAAGCAAGAGGGTCACATACATCTTCATATGTATGTGAATATATCTATTAATGAACTGATATAAATATATTAGTAGAAAATTAGGATCCTGGATAATTTAGTGGAAAGGCTAAATGACTCTAGGAAATTATTGATAAAAAAAAATCCTAGTAAAAATTAGGTGAAATAGCTAGGGTCATTTCATGAATTTTTGGTGATTGATTGTTTCTACAATCATTTCTGTGGTTTGCCATTTTAAAATACAAAGGTTTCTATACTAGTAGTAAATACTCAAACTCTTTCACAAAAACGATTTCAACACTACTTTTAAATACAAAGCTCGTTTTTAAAACCGTTTTCCAAATCTATTAGTATATACAAACCTTTACCTCATTCGTATGAGAAATCTAATTAAACGGCTTAGCAAAACAAGTGGTATGAAACGCTTGCGTTTACTTCGTGGGTTAATTCTTAGACTTGTTCGATTGAAATCTTGTGACAATTTTCGACTGGAAATCTACAATTTGTTCGTAAATATTTAAGTTAAGCTAGTGGTTATGGGACATGAAGCTAAACTCTTATATTTACTAGCTTAGTGTGATTCACACTTCTTATTTATCAATGGTGATTATTTTGTGATTTAGACTAGCGATGTGCGATGTCTCTTTGTTTGTGGAGCTTCGGTTCAAATTGGTGGGGTAGCGACCCATGGTCTTCAGGCCGTTTGTGGAGCTTCGGCTCAAACTTGATGGTTAGCGACCATGGAATAGCGTTCCATTTGTGACACACGTGTTGGTGAGTTTTTATGCTCCCGTTTGTGATAGGCCTCCCCCTTTTGTGTTTTCTGGATTTCTGGTTGTTGATTTCTAGAATTTGTGTTTCACCAAGTTTCGTGGTTTGCATTGATAAGCTTTATCAATATTTTTGGTTTGGTGAATAAGTTAAAGAATATGACATTCTTTTTGGTGTTTGAGTAGATTTGAGATATTGTATGATTTTTATTGATATTGAATGTATACTCGTCACAGTATGACATTATTGTTATCATACGTTTTGGTCATATCTCTTATCCTATCTCATTTTATATGATATTTATAGCTAGACTAATCGGTTTATTATTTCTTCTTAAATAATACTCGGGTCAGACCGAGGTGTTACAGGTGCTTCCACTTGACTATTTAGTAGGGACTAGCTTCTGACTTTTGGCCAACTACTTAGCTTAGTAGTTTTTGTTATTATACATGCGAGATAGAGACTCTTTGATGTATACTTATTCTTTTGTCTAGCACTTGTACCTATTCTTTTGTGATATAGTGGATCTTGTATGACCACTATTTTGATGTACACTTTTATGTGTTATATTCATATCTGTTTCCGCCTTTGTGATATGAATATCTGTGACTGACTTATGTTATGCTTATTTCTATATTTGTTTCCGAAGAACACATAGCCACTGCATAGTAGCTTTGAGTTTGTATTTGATATGTTGTATTTCCTCTTGAAACAAAATGCAAGTCATTCTATCTAACATATCGGTACTCGCACAAAGCAATTACACAGATGGTCGCTCCTCAACAGCCTTATTCTTCACACTAGTCGACGGCATTGCCTCGTAGTGTCCTTGGCTAGTGTGAGTATAGAGGTGGGGCGTCACAGGTACCGATCCCTGAACAGGGTTCGGTACCGATCCCTGAAAGCTCCCCAAATTGTTCATTTGTCTCGTGTAGTGTTCGTGATAGTTTCCATTCTATGGAAGATGGGTCACAAGTTCATACCAACTGTCGCCATCAAGACACAAGTCAACAATATTATCCTACCCCTGAACCAAGTAATTCACTCAGATATAGGCCTCTAATAAAACAAAAAAACAAGAGGGTTGGAGAGACAAGCATGTCGAACTTCCACGAGATCATGGAAGAAGTTAGGAAGGCAACTTCACATATCGGTACCGGTCCCTAAGCATGGATTGGGACTGACCCCTAAGCATGGATTGGGACCGATCCCTGAATATTACTAATGTAGAAATGATCTCCTCAGCACCATGCTTCCTAGACGTGGAAAACGTGGGCGTGAACATGGTGGAGAGGATTTTAGTGACCTACAAATATAAATAGAAGGATAATTGCATGGTTTTGGGGACCCTTTTCAATTGTTTACAATTTATTAAATTACTCTTGTAATCCCAGTGATCATCATCGATCTGTAAGAATAGTTTCTATAAATAGCTATCAGAATCATCAATAAAGTTAAGTGGACATAGGAAACGATTAGAAAAACCAATATAAATTTTGTGTGACACCCCACCTCTATACTCACACTAGCCAAGGCACTACTGAGTAATGCCATCGACTAGCACGAAGAATAAGGCTATTGAGGAGCGACCATCTGTGTAATTGCTTGGTGCGAGTGCTGATATGTCAGATAATATAACTTACATTTCATTTCAAGAGGAAATCCGACATATCGAATACAAACTCAAAGCTACCACACAGTGGCTATGTGGACTTCGGAAACAAATATAGAAATAAATATAACACAAATCAGTCACAAATATTCATATCACAAAGGCGAAAACAGATATGAATATAACACATAGAAGTGTACATCAAAGTAGTGGTCAAACTAGATCCACTACATTACAAAAGAATAGATACAAGTGCTAGATAAAAGAATAAGTATACAACAAGGAGTCTCTATCTCAAATGTATACTAACAAAAACTACTATGCTAAAGTAGTTAGCCCAAAAGTCAGGTGAAGGACCCTGATAAGAAGTCAAGCAGGAGCACCTAAAATACCTCGGTCTGACCCGAGTATTATATAAGAAGAAAATAATAAACGGATTAGTCTAGTTATAAATATCAGATAAAATGAGATAGGATAAGAGATATGACAAAAACGTATGATAACAATAATGCCATACTGTGACAAGTATACATCAAATAACAACAAAAATCATACAATATCTCAAATCAACTCGAAACACCAAAAAGAATCACATTCTTTAAATTATTCACCAAAACACAAATATTGATAGAGCTTATCAATTCAATCCACGAAAATTGGTGAAACACAAATTCTAGAAATCATCAACTAGAAATCAAGAAATCACAAAAGGGGGAAGGCCTATCACAAACGGGAGCATGAAAACTCACCAACACGTGTATCACAAATGGGTCGCTATCCCATGGTCGCTAACCATAGAGCCGGTGCCACGACGTAGTACAGCGAACGCCCAAGGAACCTGAAACTCAAATAATCCGAAACATCGACGTAGTACAGCGAACGCCCGATGAACCGAACTCCAATAAAGCCATAGGTCGCTAGCCTATAAAAATGAGACGAATCTCCATAAATCGGGGTACAGTCCCCCATGTGGGCAAAGAGACATCGCATATCGCTAGTCTAAACCATAAAATGATCATCATCGATCATCAAGAAGTGTCGATTACACTAAGCTAGTAAATAAATGAGTTTAGCTTCATGTCCCATAACCACTGGCTTAACTTAAATATTTACGAACAAATTGTAGATTTCCACTCAAAAATTATCACAAGATTTTCGATCGAACAAGTCCATGAATTAACCGACGAAATAAACGCAAGCGTTTCATACCACTTGTTTTACTAAGTCGTTTAATTAGATTTCTCATACGAATGAGGTAAAGGTTTATATATACTAATAGATTGGAAAACGGTTTTAAAAACGAGCTTTGTATTTAAAAGTAGTGTTGAAATCGTTTTGGTGAAAAAGTTTGAATATTTACTACTAGTATAGAAACCTTTGTATTTTGAAGTGACAAATCACAAAAATGATTGTAAAAACAATCAATCACCAAAGATTCACATTCGAAGACGTGAATCAAAACCATAGAAATCGATATCAAATCCATCAAACGGATATTCCTAAAAATCCTGAAAAAGAAGTCATCGAAGTCGATAAATGATAACAACAAATCGGATCATCAGGAATCGATTAAAAATCAGAAACCCACACAAAACTGCCTAAAATAGGCAAAAATGCAAATTTCATAGATTCAGTCGACTGAACCAGAAGGTCAGTCGACCGGTACAAGGCCAGAAACTCTCGGGTTCCTGTTCAGTCGACTGAACTATATGGTCAGTCGAATGAGACAAGGATAGGAAGTTTTCTGCTCCCAGGTTCAGTCGACTGCCAGTTGACTGATAGATGGACAGAAGCTTTTCTGTTTCCAGGTTCAGTCGACCGACCATATACGTTCAGTCGACTGAACTGTCAATTGTAGTGTTTTCAGCCTAGCCCAAGCGGGGCTAAAATCCAAACGGAAGTGATTGGACAAGCAACGTAGACTAGGGATTTATGCCAAGCGACAACCCAGCCTTATAGGCTCTTCGATACATTCCAAGAACATGTTCAAACATCAAAGATACGATTTTTAAAGATTTGACTTCAAAACACCAAAATTTGGAATATTCATCAAACCAATTCAATTCAAAAGCAAATGGACAAGGAATAGATGTTAGATAATACTACCTAACAACTATCAAAGATATAGACATAGATGTGAGTTCAAAAACTCACCTTTAACTCAAAAACTCAAGTGAGAAGCTCTAAAGCAAGCTAAGATCAATTCCTCTTCAACAACAACTCAAGAAGCTTCAATCTAAGCTCACAAGAAGAATATTTCCTAAGTTAGGGTTTAGGAATTTCTGAAATTCGAAGAGGGATTGAGATGGAGAAGATGTAGAGATGCTTACCTAAGCTTCTCTTTGATTTTGGAGCAAGAACTTGAGTTTCCAAATCAAATTAGGGTTTGGAATTTTTATTTCCCATTCTTTTCCCCCATTTTCTTTTGAGCTAGAGTGTTAGGAAATATAATGAAGGAATGGATGAAGAGGGGTGGAGTTGGGTTATTTGTTAGGTTGGTGGGCTGAAACCAAAACCCAAAGCCCTAAATGAAAATATCAAAATTTCACTCAACTCCAAACATATCGATGTTTATACTCAAAAAGGTCACAAATGCCATTTTGGACTCAATGGAAGTGGTCTCGAGTCCTAATTCGACTGTTTGCAAAAAGTGAGATTTCGGACTTAAATCCGATTAACGATGCTATATTTAAATAAAACATTTAAATATACAAATCGTAAAATACGCGGGTTGTTACAGACTCCCCTCCTTAAAGAAATTGCGTCCTCACAATACTTAAGAAGAAAATAAAAAAAATAAAATGTAACAACCATAAAAGCATATCAACACAAAAGAAAATTTGAAATAAGAAGTTCACCTTAATGAGCACGAGAGAGTAAGTCCAGATGTGTTCGCTCGATGAATTCTCTGGATTACCAAGAGTAATACTTAGGATTTGTGGACCATTGAACTTTCACAAGAGGAACATCTTTATTTTGAAGGCGTTTAACCTCCGTAGCAATGATACGAATAGGATGTTGCTCATAAGTCAAATTAGGCGAAACTTCAATTTCTTCAATAACACCGGGCTCAAGAATAGAATCGGAATCTCGAAGGCATTTCCATAATTGAGAGACGTGGAATACGTCATGAATAGCAGAAAATTGAGCCGGTAACAAAAGGCGATAAGCCACGAAACCAATACGTTCGGTGATGGGAAATGGACCAATATATCGAGGTGCTAATTTTCCCGATCGACTGAAACGCACAACACCCTTCATAGGTGAAACAAAAATGAACACCAATAAAATCTAGACCTAAAACCGGCTTCTTACCAGCTTCAAGCCAACACGAAGGAAATCGGCATGGTCTTCCGTAGAGTGCCTTGAAAGGTGCCATACCAATACTAGATTGGAAGCTATTATTATAGGAAAACTCAACAAGAGAAACATGATCTTCCCAACTTCCACCAAAATCAAGAACACATGCACGAAGGAGATCTTCAAGAGTTTGATTCACACGCTCTATTTGTCCATCAGATGAGGACGATAAACAGTGCTAAAATTAAGCTTTGTTCCCAAAGCTTTTGAAGACTTTACCAAAATCCACTAGTAAAATAATGGATCACGATCGCTAACAATAGAAGTGGGAACTCCATGCAATTTAACTATTTCTTTGACATAGAGTTTATCCAAAAGAGGTACGGTCCAAAAGTGAAGGATGAGCCTCAAGGCTACACAAAACAAGAGATGAACATGAATTGGATTCACGATCTCGAATCTCACAAGTGGATAAAGTCTCGAGATCATTCCATTCGAATATCATCATGGAAACAACCGCTTGTTGCTTAAGACTAAGGACGTCGGCAATACGATTTCCCCTTCTGGGAGTATAAAGAATATCAAGATCATAAGATGCAAGGAACTCGAGCCAACGTTGTTGACGCAAATTAAGTTCCTTTTTGAGAAAATAAATAGTTCAAAGATTTATGATCGGTGTAGAGAACAATTTTCTCTCCCAAAGGATAATGACGTCAAATTTTAAAAGCGAAAACAATGGCCGCGAGCACTAGATCATGAATGGAATATCTAGTCTCGACAAACTTTAACTGTCAAGAAGCATATGAGGTAACACGTTCCCTTTTTGCATGAGAACGACATTCAAACCAATACGACTAGTATCGGTATAAACAATCAATTCTTGGTTCCCTTCGGGAATCACAAGAATAAAAGCATCGGAAAAGAGTTCTTTTAATTGATCCTCTTTCTGGAAAAGCTAAGACATTCAAAATTATTATGAACTTTATGTAATCATCTTTTTTAAAAATTATTACATGAATTTACTATGTTTGACTGTCTCATCATAGCGTTTAGGAGATTCCTATCGATAACGTTGATCAAGCGCATCGACCAGAATTCTTAAAGCACTCAATGGGCAAAACAACACAAAATCATCTTCTATATGATACACAAGCCTCTTATAAAATTTACAAATATTCTTTGCTCGTTTTAAGAACAAAATCCAATCATACTTATAAATATCTTATTAAAAAGATTTGCAAATTTTAAATTGTTGTTTTCATCCATAATCAATAAATAAAAGGATGGTCTCATCGAGATATTCGCAGAATACTCGATTCATAAGATGGATGAAATAAGGTAGAAGGTTCGTCAAACCGAATGACATAACAAACCACCCATAAGAATCATAACGAGTGCGAAATGCGGTAAGTGGAGTACTACCCTCCGCAACTCGTAGCTGATGAAAATCGGTGGCAAGGTCGAGCTGAAACGACCTTAGCACCCCTCAATAGATTTCTTAGGTGATAATCCTAAGACAAGCTCAAATATACCAGAAAATTCACAAACTACTTGAATGAGAGAAAATAACATTCTCCTCATCAAGTGGGTTTAAAGAATAAAATGATGCCACCGAATTTGGAAATCAAAATCATTAAAATTAATAGAAATCTGCTTAACAGATTGAGAAAGTCGAAGATGGATAGTCCTCTCAGGACAAAGGATATAGGCTTTATAATGATTAAGCCAATCCTTTCCTAAAGATCAATTTCGAAGCTTAAGTAACGCATAACATGCAAATCGGCTCGAAAAGAATAATCACATAAAATAATCTCGACATCTCCACAAAGTAAACTGAGTGTTGCGGATCTACCAATCAGATTCGCAATTCTCAATGAAGTCATCAAGTCCATAATATTTAAAGAAAAAGAATCAACAAGTTCTTTTGATATAAAATAATGAGATGAACCCGTATAAAAAAGAACTCGAATAGGATAATCACAAAACAAATTAATGTCATCAAGGGTAGAATGAAAAATACCTTGACCAAGAGAAGTGTCACAAGGAGCTTGCACAACATTCAACTCTCCCTCTCTCCTACTTTGGAGTATGGGACATGTAGATATAAGATGGCCCAAACTTTTGCAATAATGACAAAAAAATGGTTTTGGGCACTCATTTGCATAGTGGTCCATAGACCCACAATTGTAGCATCGTCCACGACTAGTGGCCGAAGTTTCTTGCTTCCCTTTCTTGTTGGGATTGGGGACTTTGAACTTAATCCCTCTCTCCCTCTCTCTCTCTCTCCTTTTCATGTTATTTTTGAAGTTCTGTTTGGCACGCACAACTTCAACATCACTTTCTCTATCAGCCTCTTCAAGCCGAAGAGCGATATCTACAAGCTGATCGAAAGAAACTTCTAGTTTCAGAAGTAAGGTATTTTTGAGGTTCTTGTTCAACCCATAAACAAATCTCTGATTTTTCTTCAATGGGGTATTAGTATATTCGACCCCATATTTAGAGAGAGATTCAAAAGATGCGACATAGTCGGTCACAGAAGATTTACCTTGAACAAGGTCAATAAAGCGCCGAGCTAAAGTTACTTTTTCAACTTCCGGCACAAACTTCAATTCGAACCTTTCCCGGAATTGCTTCCGAGTAAGATCCGCTTCAATAATTTCCAAAATCAAAAGCTCATACCAATCTAATGCTCTTTCTTGGAGCATGCTAGAAGCCACTTGGACTCGATGAAGATCAATAAGATTCATGCGAGAAAAGATGCGGTCGCACGATCTAATCCAAGCTTGGATTTCTATAACACTTTCGGATCCCTTGAATGGCCTTCCACCCAAAGCAGTATAATCTCTGCACAAGCATGCAAACCGGATTTAGGGTGAGTAGGCGCTGGAATGGGTCCGGCAGCTTGGGCATTGTTCACAAGATCTAAAAGTTGCTGACTAGACATAAATACTCCATCCTGAGGAGTAGCACTCGATTAACAGCGCTGGGACGGCCTGGTCTAACCATTTCTCTTCTTTAAGAAAGAAAGAAGAGGAAAAAGGTTATTCACAAAATGAATATCAAACAAACTTGATTGATAAAACAAGGCATCATAAAAAGAAATAGGATAGAATGGTACGAAGACTCGAATTAAATCCTATGGCACGATTCCTAAGAAAGACTTAGGACAATGATCCTTGCCAGATTATTCAACATTGTTCCAAAGTTTGGCTCTGATACCAAGTTGTGACGCCCCACCTCTATACTCACACTAGCCAAGGACACTACTGAGTAATGCCGTCGACTAGCATGAAGAATAAGGCTGTTGAGGAGCGACCATCTGTGCAATTGCTTTGTGCGAGTGCCGAATGGTCAGATAATATAACTTACATTTCATTTCAAGAGGAAATCCGACATATCGAATACAAATGCAAAGCTACCACACAGTGGCTATGTGGACTTCGGAAACAAATATAGAAATAAACATAACACAAATCAGTCACAAATATTCATATCACAAAGGCGGAAACAAATATGAATATAACACATAGAAGTGTACTCAAAGTAGTGGTTAAACTAGATCCACTACATCACAAAAGAATATATACAAGTGCTAGATAAAAGAATAAGTATACAACAAGGAGTCTCTATCTCAAATGTATACTAACAAAAACTACTATGCTAAAGTAGTTAGCCCAAAAGTCAGGTGAAGGACCCTGATAAGAAGTCAAGCAGGAGCACCTAAAATACCTCGGTCTGACCCGAGTATTATTTAAGAAGAAAATAATAAACGGATCAGTCTAGCTATAAATATCAGATAAAATGAGATAGGATAAGAGATATGACAAAAATGTATGATAACAATAATGCCATACTGTGACAAGTATACATCAAATAACAACAAAAATCATACAATATCTCAAATCAACTCGAAACACCAAAAGAATCACATTCTTTAAATTATCACCAAAACACAAATATTGATAGAGCTTATCAATTCAATCCACAAAAATTGGTGAAACACAAATTCTAGAAATCATCAACTAGAAATCCAGAAATCACAAAAGGGGGAAGGCCTATCACAAACGGGAGCATGAAAACTCACCAACACGTGTATCACAAATGGGTCGCTATCCCATGGTCGCTAATCATAGAGCCGGTGCCACGACGTAGTACAGTGAACGCCCGAGGAACCTGAAACTCAAATAATCCGGAACATCGACGTAGTACAGCGAACGCCCGATGAAGCAAACTCAAATAATATGAAACAACGACGTAGTACAGCGAACGCCCGATGAACCAAACTCCAATAAACCCATAGGTTGCTAGCCTATAAAAATGAGACGAACCTCCATAAATCGGCGTACAGTCCCCGACGTGGACAAAGAGACATCGCATATCGCTAGTCTAAACCATAAAATGATCATCATCGATCATCAAGAAGTGTGGATTACACTAAGCTAGTAAATAAATGAGTTTAGCTTCATGTCCCATAACCACTTGCTTAACCTAAATATTTACGAACAAATTGTAGGTTTCCACTCAAAAATTATCACAAGATTTTCAATCGAACAAGTCCAAGAATTAACCGACGAAGTAAACGCAAGGGTTTCATACCACTTGTTTTACTAAGCTGTTTAATTAGATTTCTCATACGAATGAGGTAAAGGTTTGTATATACTAATAGATTGGAAAACGGTTTTAAAAACGAGCTTTGTATTTAAAAGTAGTGTTGAAATTGTTTTGGTGAAAGGGTTTGAATATTTACTACTAGTATAGAAACCTTTGTATTTTGAAGTGACAAATCACAAAAGTGATTATAAAAACAATCAATCGCCAAAGATTCACATTCGAAGACGTGAATCAAAACCATAGAAATCGATATCAAATCCATCAAACGGATATTCCTAAAAAACACAAAAAAGAAGTCATCGAAGTCGATAAATGATAAAAACAAATAAGATCATCAGGAATCGATTAAAAATCGAAAACCCACACAAAACTGCCTAAAAAGGCAAAAATGCAAATTTCCTAGATTCAGTTGACTGAACCAGAAGGTCAATCGACCGATACAAGGCCAGAAACTATCGGGTTCCTTGTTCAGTCGACTGAACTATATGGTCAGTCGACTGACACAGGGACAGGAAGTTTTCTGCTCCTAGGTTCAGTCGACTGATAGATGGACAGAAGCTTTTCTGTTTCCAGGTTCAGTCGACTGACCATATACGTTCAGTCGACTGAACTGTCAATTGCAGTGTTTTCAGCCTAGCCCAAGCGAGGCTAATATCCAAACGGAAGTGATCGGACGAGCAACGGAAACTAGGGATTTATGCCAAGCGACAACCCAACCTTATAGGCTCTTCGATACACCCCAACAACATGTTCAAACATCAAAGATAGGATTTTTAAAAATTTGACTTCAAAACGCCAAAAATTGGAATATTCATCAAACCAATTCAATTCAAAAGCAAATAGACAAGGAATAGATGTTAGGAAATACTACCTAACAACTATCAAAGATATTGTTTGCGCCAAAAATGGTCACAAACCCCAAGCGTTGTGAAAGCACCAGTGTATGAATACAAGTCAGCAATATTCAGACACAAATATCAAATCTAAGCAAGCAACAAACAGCAATCCAGAAATAATGAACAGTGACGCACAATTTATAGTGGTTCGGCTATCTCCGGCCTACGTCCACTTCAAGGTTTTTATGATTTTATTGCTCGATACTTGAAGATTACAATTTCTTATTGCGTAGTACAACAGACTTTATGATTCTAATCTGGATTCTAAGGCGGCAATGGTGATCTGGAGTGAATCTGGCAGAATCTGGGCGCTCCTTAGCTCTTAGAATTGTCTGACCCCTTTTCTGAATGACCAGGGGCTCTATTTATAGGTGTAGGAGGCTGATATTTCGCCTAAATTGAGGGGAGACCAGTTCTGGTACGTCAGGGGGCCCACATGCCCTGCTTTCTGGAAATCCGGGCCCACTTTGGGATCGATTCGAAGCTATGTTCGAATCGATCAAGAAATTGTCCAATCGAGCTGAAATTTGGTGTGAACATTCTTCATCATGTGTTGAAGCTTCTGTGAAAATTTCATAGCATTTGGATGTGTAGATCTCAAGTTATGATCGATTCAAGGTTGCATTTCTGGTTGACTAGCCTGGTTCGAATCGATCTAGTTCGAATCGATTCGTTCGAATCGATCCTGGTTCGAATCGATTCGGTCGACTCGATGCTTACTGCGACGTGGCGCGTGTCTCTCGCTTCGATCCATTTTGTACTCCGGTTTGACTGGGTCGAATCCATGGCTTGGATTCGAGGTAATGGATTCGAAGGATTCTCAGTTGAAATGGATTCGAAGATGATGGAGTTGAAGCAAGGGAAGTTCGATGGAGTCGAGGCAAGGGAAGTTCGATGGAGTCGAGGCAAGGGAAGTTCGATGGAGTCGAGGCAAGGGAAAACCGATGGAGTCGAGGCAAGGGAAGTTCGATGGAGTCGAGGCAAGGGAAGATGATGGAGTCGAGGCAAGGGAAGTTTGATGGAGTCGAGGCAAGGGAAAACCGATGGAGTCGAGGCAAGGGAAGATGATGGAGTCGAGGCAAGGGAAGATGATGGAGTCGAGGCAAGGGAAGATGATGGATTCGAACAGTACCTTCTTCCTACCTTGTATCGATCGTATCTTCTTCGTACAAACTCCGATTAACCTGAAACTTGAAACGTAGCCTCTCCTAGTCCTCATCATCATTTCCAATCGATTCCGTCCTGATTGGAGCTCGACCAAATTTTGACGATATCCATTGCAGCCTTGTTTCCAATTGAACTCCAATCCTGATATCCAGCCGATTTGTTGATATTCCAGCTTTGACCAAAAAGCGGGATAACATTTGCCCCCCAAAACATGCCTTGTGATAAGAAGGCGTGTTTTGAATAATTCCGTATCCGATATCCAAAGTCCGTAGCCAATTCCATGTCCATCCGAACTCGAAGACCGAGCCTTTGATCCATTCTTATCCAACAGCCAATAGCCAAATCCAGGACCTCTCCGGGCCGATATCCAAATCTATAACCTCTCTGGGCTCTTGTCAAGCGCAATCCACACACGACGACCGTGGTCCAGTGTCCCTGGACGCTGATGTAACCTCTCCGGGTTCTTGCCAAGCGCAATCCACACCTGACGACCGTGGTCCAGTGTCCCTGGACGCTGATGTAACCTCTCCGGGTTCTTGCCAAGCGCAATCCACACCTGACGACCGTGGTCCAGTGTCCCTGGACGCTGAGCTAACCTCTCCGGGTTCTTGCCAAGCGCAATCCACACCTGACGACCGTGGTCCAGTGTCCCTGGACGCAAGTAATGCCGTGGCTTAAGTCCTAAGCCGAATCCTGGTCGCTCCGGACCCTTGCTGAGCATAGTCCATACTCAACGACCTGAAACAATAATTGATAATAGGAGGCCTAAGTCCTAGGCCGAATCCTGGTCACTCCGGACCCTTGCCGAGCATAGTCCATACTCGACGACCATTTATCAAAAACAATAAAGAATCCAATCAAAATCCAATCCGAAAATCAGAAATCCAAACCGACATCCAAAACAGAAAACCCAAAACAAAAACCAGTCATCCGAACGAAAATCCAAAGCAGAAAGCAAACAAAAACCAGGAGTTCAATCCAAACTCCAAAACCAAACCAGAAAACTAAGTGTCCAATCCAAAAACAAAAGACAGATTTCGCAAAACATGGCTTTGCGGTTTATCATCATTCAGAGCATGCCTAGGGGCTATCTCCGTCCCCATACATGTGTAAATGACTCGGTTGCTCGCCAATGGTTTGCTACTTATTTCATATTATCCTGATCAATTGATTACCAATCGACCATTATTCCTGTACCTCATATCCTCATGGTTTGAGGTAGGCGGTGGTTGCTCCTGCTCCACCGCTGCATTCCGAGCCCCAACATACTGCCTCAACTGCCCATTCCTCACATGCTCCTCAATTATATCCTTTAGGTGCCTGCAGCTGTTGGTATCATGCCCGTCCAAATCGTGGAAGAGACAATGCTTTCCAGATGCCCTCTCCCGCTCGGATGATTCTCTCCTAGCCGGCCTCCGGTAAGGAAGGCGATTCCGAGTTTCCATGAATATCCGCTCCTGCGTCTCGTTTAATTCTGTGTATGTGGAAAACTTTGGATCCTTCCATTGCTTCCTGGATTTTCCTGAATCGTCGCCCAACTTCCTTTTTCCTTTATCTTTGTCCGAGCTTCCGTTGGATGGTCCTCCACCCTCAGTCACATTCACCTCTTTTAACTTTAAGTCCATACATGCATCTTCTTGCCGAAGGAACCTTTCAGCTTCGTGGAAGAATTCCCCGAGATCCAGTGGCGGGTCTCGTACTAAAGATACTTTAAAATCTGAATCCTCTCTGACTCCCGACACTGCCGCCATCAAAACCATCGATGGATCCGGCCGATCCACCGAAGCAACCGCCGCATTAAATCGAGTCAAAAATGCTCTAAGTGATTCATCCGTCCTTTGCTTTACCGATGTCAACGTCATCACGTTCTTAGGTCTTTTGATATGAACCCGAAACTGTCCCAAAAACCTGTCCACCAATTCCCTCCAAGTCCTGATAGATCCTTCTTCCAGCTGCCTAAACCACATTGCCGCTAGATCTGTCAAGTATAAAGGGAAACATCTGGCCATCACTTCCTCCGATGCCCCCAGTACTTCCATGTGTCTAGTATATCTCATCAAGTGATCAGTTGGGTCAGCTTTGCCATTATATGCTTCCACACTAGGTAACTTGAACTTAGGCGGATTCTGAGCTACCCTGATTTCTCGAGCGAACGGACTCCTGTTCACTCCTTCCGAATCTCTATTGGTCAAACCTCCACGCATAGTCTTCCTAATAATTTCCATTAATCCAGCGTTGCCTGTTAGGGGTTGACCCCCATGCTCTCGTGGGAACTCCGGCACATATTCCTCATGTGGCTCATTAGCCGCAACGTTGGCTCTAGCTTGCTGTACCCCCTCCAAAGGTCCTTCTGCGTTAGATCCTGCGGGCCTGTCCCCAAGCCCTTGTTGATTGCCTTCCGGTTCTGTATTCTGTACTCCATTAGGTTCCGCAACCCTAGTTCCTTGTTCCACATTTGTAGTTGCTGTAGTTGGTCCAAGGTTCTGTGTTCCTGCAGCTCTTATCTGCTCGAAGAAAGTCTGCATCATATCCTGTTGACTCTTCAGCAACCTCTCATGTAACGAATTTGCCATAGCTTCCATTTCATCTCTGGTAATGTAAATCGAAGCTTGTCCTTCTCCAGCACCAGAGGATGCCTCTTGACTTCCTCCCTGTTGGCTTCTCTCAGCTCTTTGCCTTCTACTTGTCTGTCGAGTCATTGTCTTTCAAATGTAAACTCTTCACGCTTTCTAAATCTGAACTTCAATCCGATGTAGCGGGTGCTAGTCGTTCTCAGTGAAAGCACCAAAGTGTTTGCGCCAAAAATGGTCACAAACCCCAAGCGTTGTGAAAGCACCAGTGTATGAATACAAGTCAGCAATATTCAGACACAAATATCAAATCTAAGCAAGCAACAAACAGCAATCCAGAAATAATGAACAGTGACGCACAATTTATAGTGGTTCGGCTATCTCCGGCCTACGTCCACTTCAAGGTTTTTATGATTTTATTGCTCGATACTTGAAGATTACAATTTCTTATTGCGTAGTACAACAGACTTTATGATTCTAATCTGGATTCTAAGGCGGCAATGGTGATCTGGAGTGAATCTGGCAGAATCTGGGCGCTCCTTAGCTCTTAGAATTGTCTGACCCCTTTTCTAAATGACCAGGGGCTCTATTTATAGGTGTAGGAGGCTGATATTTCGCCTAAATTGAGGGGAGACCAGTTCTGGTACGTCAGGGGGCCCACATGCCCTGCTTTCTGGAAATCCGGGCCCACTTTGGGATCGATTCGAAGCTATGTTCGAATCGATCAAGAAATTGTCCAATCGAGCTGAAATTTGGTGTGAACATTCTTCATCATGTGTTGAAGCTTCTGTGAAAATTTCATAGCATTTGGATGTGTAGATCTCAAGTTATGATCGATTCAAGGTTGCATTTCTGGTTGACTAGCCTGGTTCGAATCGATCTAGTTCGAATCGATTCGTTCGAATCGATCCTGGTTCGAATCGATTCGGTCGACTCGATGCTTACTGCGACGTGGCGCGTGTCTCTCGCTTCGATCCATTTTGTACTCCGGTTTGACTGGGTCAAATCCATGGCTTGGATTCGAGGTAATGGATTCGAAGGATTCTCAGTTGAAATGGATTCGAAGATGATGGAGTTGAAGCAAGGGAAGTTCGATGGAGTCGAGGCAAGGGAAGTTCGATGGAGTCGAGGCAAGGGAAGTTCGATGGAGTCGAGGCAAGGGAAAACCGATGGAGTCGAGGCAAGGGAAGTTCGATGGAGTCGAGGCAAGGGAAGATGATGGAGTCGAGGCAAGGGAAGTTTGATGGAGTCGAGGCAAGGGAAAACCGATGGAGTCGAGGCAAGGGAAGATGATGGAGTCGAGGCAAGGGAAGATGATGGAGTCGAGGCAAGGGAAGATGATGGATTCGAACAGTACCTTCTTCCTACCTTGTATCGATCGTATCTTCTTCGTACAAACTCCGATTAACCTGAAACTTGAAACGTAGCCTCTCCTAGTCCTCATCATCATTTCCAATCGATTCCGTCCTGATTGGAGCTCGACCAAATTTTGACGATATCCATTGCAGCCTTGTTTCCAATTGAACTCCAATCCTGATATCCAGCCGATTTGTTGATATTCCAGCTTTGACCAAAAAGCGGGATAACAGATATAGACATAGATGTGAGTTCAAAAACTCACCTTTAACTCAAAAACTCAAGTGAGAAGCTCTAAAGCAAGCTAAGATCAATTCCTCTTCAACAACAACTCAAGAAGCTTCAATCTAAGCTCACAAGAAGAATATTTCCTAAGTGAGGGTTTAGGAATTTCTGAAATTCGAAGAGGGATTGAGATGGAGAAGATGAAGAGGATACTTACCTAAGCTTCTCTTTGATTTTGGAGCAAGAACTTGAGTTTCCAAATCAAATTAGGGTTTGGAATTTCTATTTCCCATTCTTTTTCCCCATTTTCTCTTGAGCTAGAGTGTTAGGAAATATAATGATGGAATGGATGAAGAGGGGTGGAGTTGGGTTATTTGTTAGGTTGGTGGGCTGAAACCAAAACCCAAAGCCCTAAATGAAAATATCAAAATTTCACTCAACTCCAAACATATCGATGTTTATACTCAAAAAGGTCGCAAACGCCATTTTGGACTCAATGGAAGTGGTGTCGAGTCCTAATTCGACTGTTTGCAAAAAGTGAGATTTCAGACTTAAATCCGATTAACGATGCTATATTTAAATAAAACATTTAAATATACAAATCGTAAAATATGCGGGTTGTTACATCTTGTATGTCCTGTTTTTCCTCATTTTAATTTACTTTCTTCGTTTAATTCTTCTACCTTTTATCTTTGGGTGTTTGTGCCACCTTTTGGTATAAATAATATATATACACATAATATATTTTATTTATTTAATATTTTTTTATAAATTATGAACCAAATATATATCTATATTTATAATGACAAAATAATATTTTTTATTTTATAAAATATATTTATTTATTTATCCATAAGAATATTTATAATATATATATATATATATTAAGAAATAACTTTTTTATAATTCTAGATCATTAAGTCCAACACTATAAAAAAATTTATTTAAAATATATTTATCAACTGATTTTTCAATCGAAAATGGATAAAATTTTAATAAAAAATACTTATGAAACATTTTATTCAAATTTTAAATTTGTAGAAAATATTATATGATATTATAAAGATTAAAAAAAATTTCATAATTTTTTCGGGTTAGAATCCATTTTTATTAGTTAATTGTTTTTTGGTTGTTAATTGTAGTAATTTTTAAAATTTGCAAAATTGATTTTTTTTTCATTTTATGGCTGAGAGCTTTTCTTTTGATAAAATAATTTTAGAAAATTTAAAAATTAATTTTAGAAACATATTTTATTTATATGATTTATTCAGATAGTATATTATTTTAAATAATATTAAATAATTAAATTAATTATAAAAAATAATTTGTAGCTGTTGAAAATTATTATTATTGTAAATAAACATGTTTAGAGGATCAATTATAACCATAGAATGATATTATAATTAAATGTAAACCATATATATAATTATAAGATATATATATATATATAAATATTATTATATTTAAAAATTCAGCTATACATATCTGACAAATATATAAAAAATTGTATTTTTAAGTGAATGCATACATATAACCAATCTATATCATGACAACAATAATACATATAGGAATCTCACTTAACTAACAATATAATAACGATACATACATACATATATATATATATATAATGAAATATTAATCAAAAATTGTATTGTATAATACAATAAATAATATACTTGAGAACCAATGCCTTGTAGCACACCTTGTAATGATGAACTCTCTCCTCTTATAAGCTTTTCGATTCAGCAAACTGCTAATCCATGAACGGTTAACCTTTGACTATCAAATAGTAATTGATCTTGAATTGATTTGAGCTTGATGTGGTTAGGCTCCTAAGGATTGAAGTTGGCCAGCACAGAAGGTAGGAATGTCGGCCAGAATTCATTTTCAATTAGGGTTGGAGGTGTTTAAACAGTGGATGGAAGATAGAGAATAGTGGATCTCATCTCATACTAGTTCTCTCTCAGTCTAAGCCATCCAAAACCCCACAACCCAAACCTATTTGAGCCACCCTCTTTAGTCCCTATTTCAACCGAAAATAGTCACCCATCATCGTAGGCCAAGATCCCATTTAATCCCATAGAAAATATTATTTAATTAAATCTATTTTAATCGCTTATCGATATCGTATATTGATTGATATATTTATATCTATTATAATATATTTAATAATATTTATTCCTCAAATCGTAATCAAAAATTTATAATTAATATTTCATAAATATTAATTAATTTAATTAGTTTATAACAATTATAAACAAATTAAATCGTTTGGTCAAAAAAGAATTCATCATTTCGGTTGTGTGACTCGTCAGGTGTAAATTTGGTCAGCGATTAACATCAAACTATTCGAATGTTAACATTTACATGTCACTTAGTAGGTAGTGTGACAACTTGGCTAAATTTATCACTTACATGATTTCGGTAAAATCTAATTTCATTTTACTAAGCATTACCTGGTTATGAGATTTTACTTACACCAATTCTTTTCGTTAAAACAATGTCACGTTGGACTTATGGAATTTGGTAATGGTCAAAATTCCAATTTCATCCACATTCAACTCTATAGTCCAAACACAAAGTCCTTGGTTCAATAATAACAATTATTATTAATCGAACTGCTCTGGCCAGAGTTTTGACTTTGGAACTGTGATACTAACCCCATATAACTAAGGAGACAAATCCTCTCTTGAATAGTGCTTCACTTCCAATACTTCCACTCGACCCAACTATAGTCACTCGATGAAAATCGTACCATGATTTACTATAATCAAAGCAAAGTTTCATATTGAAGATCCGCAGTATTCTCAAATCGAAAAAACTGTGTAAATCAATCACATCGATATTTTTAGTTTGACCTTAGTAATATTAACCAACAGAAGACTACCGAGTGAGTCTTTCCATAGTTATCCAATAACTATAAGTACATAACCTCTTGGTGCCCCTAGTATTCATGAGTAATACACTGCCCAACATTTGGAGAGCATTACATGCTCTAGTCTCAGTGGATACATTAATATCTAGTCTCGATGCATCTTGATTAAGAACATTTAAATTGGTATATTTGTTTTCATTATGATAAATTACTCATGGTTGCAACACTTTATAACTACCATCACAAAACATACCATTTATGGCTTTTCTATTAAATATACTTTTAATTAAGTTAATTAACTAATATAACACATTATATCAAGTATATAATAGAAAGAAAACACCTTTTATTTTGAATAAGATTGGTTATCGAGTTTGATGTATGTAATAAATTACGTAATTACCCCTAGGGCATACCCCTAACTCTATAAGCATGTACACATTGCATTAGAAATTCACTACGGACAATGGTTGTCAGTGAATGATGGATAAGCAGATGGTTGTATTTATTGGTTATCGTACGCACGAGTTACATTTTTCCAACCTTGGAGATTTCAGGGATGAAATCCTTTTTAAGGGGAGGGGGAGGATTGCAACAAGTAGAAAATTTAATAAAAGAATTAAATTTGAAATACAACAAGGGGAAAAACATAATTTTTACAAACATTTGAATATGGCTAGAAAACTTGCACTACTGCGTCCGTAGCGATTTTTTGGACAATTTTCATATATATATATATATATATATATACACACACACATACACATATATAACTTTGAAATCAGAACTAATATGAAGAAGTTAGAAACATTTGAAAGTTCATAATTTAAAATAATTAAATGGCTAAATTTGGAAGGAAATTAATTAACAAAAATAAGTAAACAACGGTTGTCACCCTAGGTGTCACCGGTTGACATGTAGCAGTCGACCGACTAGGACCTAGCGGTCGACCAATTTCTATTCCAGATCATTAATTTCGAATGGCCAACGGCCTGGATTAAATGAGATATTTTAACCTAGTCGTTACATAAGCAGTGAATATACAGGATGGTAACGAATATTCTCCTAGGGTTATCAATGGTCAGTTTTTATCTAAAACCCTATAAATATACACCTAACATAAACCCTAATTCACTAGAAAATTAGTTAGTACTCCTAAACTCTGTCAAATTCCTTCTTTGGTCCAAATCTAAAATTCTCTAAATTAAAATAAAAATAATAAAAGGAATTCAAGAAAATCGAATTCGAGAAGGGGTAATTAAACGTGGATTGATTTCAGAGTGAGGATTAGGAGTAAAGCTTGGATCTGAGGATAGTGGGTTCACTTTTAATAAGATGATTATTTGTAGTTAATTTTAATATCCGCTGTCTGATCTAGGTTGTTAGAAATTAAATTGGAACCTATATTGTTTAAACTTGAAATTTAATTATAAATTGTATTGGTATAAACTGGTTAATCTAGAGATTAATCTAAATTAAACCCCTTTGGCTGTGACGCCCCACCTCGAGACCCATATTAACAAAGAGTATTAGTGGGTAATACTGTCTGCTAATGCGGAGAATAGGGCTGGTTAGGAGAGACCATCTATAGCCTTGTCTTAAACATCTACTGAATACGTCAATTTAGTGTTCTATTTTTTCTTTCTATCTCAAGTGGACTGACATATTCAATAAATGCTTAATACAAAACTACAGTGGCTAGCGGATCTATCAGAACAAAATACAACAACAAAATGTACATCACATCACAGATTAACAAACAAATATACATATATACATATACTGTAAAGCCCCACTCCGAGACCCACATTAGCAAAGAGTATTACTAAGTAACACTGTTTGCTAATACGGAGAATAGAGCTGGATAGGAGCGACCATCTATAACCCTGTCTTAATTATCTATTGAATACGCCGACAATGCCACTTCTTACTTAAATGGATCGACATCTCCAATAAATACTTAACACAAAGCCATAGGTGGCTGAAGGATCTATCAGAATAAAATATAACAACTCAATGTAATTCACATCACAGAACAGTAGATCATCACATACACTTTCACATATACTGATACATTACAGAGTTTACAAAATGAGACATGTCAGTGGTAAGCAAACCACAATATACAGACGAGTCAATAGAATACATATCAGAGTTATAGACCAAAAAAGGACTACACAAAAAGCTATAACAAAAAGGAGCTAGTGGAATAGTCCATGTGGAAGCAAAATAGGCTAAGTCCAAAGTACCTAACCTGAAACATCTCGGTCTGACCCGAGTATAAAATACACGGGTCAGTCTAGCTAAACAAATCAGTTAGATATACTAATGATAATGAACATACAAAATCATAAAGTTACCACAAATATCTCCAAAAGAGATAACCAAATCATCTAACATAAGATGAATCAAAACAAGCCACATATCATAGGCAACTCAAATAAACCAAGGATATCATATCCCAAATCAAGCCAAAAGGCAACGACAAATACGAATAAAGGTAACACAAGTTTCGACAAGGTAATCGCTATATATCGTGTGGTTCAAAGAACCTACACCGAAGGGCGATACACTAGGGAAATATAATTGTCAAAGAAACAAAAGGTGCTCGAGCTCACTACTATAACAAGGATCCACACGCCCAAAGGCAACAAACCCGAATATCACTCGAGCAGTGGCGAATGACTAACTCCAAAAGCGATACTATATCACTCGAGCAGTGACGAATGACTAACTCCAAAAGCGATACTATAGGGCAACAAACCCGAAGGCAACGCCCGAAGGCAACGCCAAAAAGGCAACAAACCCGAAGGCAACAAACCGTAGTGGCGGTACTGGACACCACTGTCCGGCGGAATGTGTCACAACTCTCAGAAAGGAACCCGGAAAATGTTAACGTGAGTCCCATACCCCACGTTCGCACTAAACGGTTTACTAACCGTTAGTCAATTTCACACTCAAAGCAGTAAAAAGTTCACCTCATCTCATCGGTAAACCGGACCCAGAGGTCAAAACGGTCAAACGAATAAATTAGGAATTAACTAAAAAGATGAACGCACGTGTTCATAGCACGCGTTTTATCTAACCATTTAATTCTCCTCCCTCTTCGCTCGAAGTGCAAAATTGTATGTATGTTTTAAATAGATATTATAAATTGGAGAAACGAGCTTTTAATAAAATTTGAAAAGATTATTTTATAAAACCCGTGTATGAAATCAAAAAAGGAATTATCAAAGTCAAATATGCAATAACAACTAATTGGAACAACCCGAATCGGTTAAAATTGGAAACCCAAGAAAAATAGGCAAAATAGGCAAAAACAAGCAGGTCAGTCGACTGACTGCAGAGGGCCAGTCGACTGAACCAGAAACCATAAAGTTTCATTTCCTGCAGTCAGTCGACTGACTGCAGGAAACAGAGGCTCTTTGTTTCTGCAGACAGCCCCAGAATCAGCTATTTGCTACAGCCAGTCGACTGACTGCAGAGGGTCAGTCGACTGACTAGCACTGGAGCTGTTTTTCAACCTATCAAATGAAGAGAAAACTCTTCCAATTTTCGATCGGACGAGCAATGGGCGCTAGGGATTTATGCCTATCGACAACCCAACCCTATTGGCTCTTCAATACACCTCCAAGATCATGATCAAACATCAAAGCTATGATTTTTAGAGTTTTTGACTTCAAAACACCAAAAATTGAAATGTTCACCAAATCAATTCAAACCAAAAGCAAATGAACATTAATAAGTGCTAGGAATTCATACTTAACATCAATGATATCAAGAGAAGTAGATGTGAGTTCAAAACTCACCTTTTTAACTCAAAAACAAAGATGAGGAGCACAAACACAAGGAAAAGATCAACCACTCTTCACTTCAACTCCACAAGCTTCAATCTAAGATCAGAACAAGTATTTCCTAAATTAGGTTTAGGAATTTTCTGAAATTGAAGAGGATAAGAGATGGAGAAGATGAAGAGGAGGCTTACCAAAGCTTCACCTTGAATTTGGACCAAGAATTTGAGTTTGCAAGAGGAAACTAGGGCTTGGAATATTAATTTCCCATTCCTCTCCCCATTTTCAGTTGCTTGAGTGTTTAAGAAAATAGAAATGAAGTGAAGAGGAGAGGAGAGGGCTGAACCAAGTTATAGAGTGAGTTGGGGTGAAACCCAAACCCAAAAAGCCCAACAGAAAATAGCAAAATTCAACTTACTCCAAACATATCGAAGCTTATACTCAAAATGTCGCAAACGCCATTTTGGACTAAATGGAAGTGGTCCCGAGTCCTAATTCGACAGTTTGCAAAAAGTAGCTTTTCGGACTTTAATCCGACCAAGGACATTATATTTAAATAAAACATTTAAATATACAATCGTAAAATATGCGGGTTGTTACATATACACTGATACATCCCAGTACAATACAAAATGATACATCATAAGTGGTACTAAGACCACACTATATACAACAAGTCAAAAATATCTTGGATATCTATTATCACCTTTTTGTTATTGTAGTCTTTTTGTTTAACTATCTAGTGGAAATTCTTATAAATCTGTTAATATAACTTGAAGATATTGATGTTGAACCCTAGATTAAATTGACTATGGAAAAACTTGAACCACCAAGAGATAGACAAATACCACTATGAATTCATAGTAATTGTTAAACACGAAATTGTAGGGTTACTGTTAAAATTAGAGAATGAACATAATTAAATAAAAATTAATTGAAATCGACCTAAATTAAACTGTAACCCTAAATTGTGTAGCATGATCGATCGACCACGCTACTTAAGCGGTCGACCGCTCCAGTGTATAGCGGTCGACCTATTAGTGTTTTCCAGCATAGGTTGAAACTCGGCCAAAGGCCTAGGTTATAAATAATAGATAATTGTTTATATATTATGTATATAAATAATATTAGAAATAGTAGGGAAGCTACTTCCCTATGGGACAACATTAGGACGTTGTAGACTTAATATATATCCATTGGGGGTCGATTATTTGACTAGGAGGCGATTTTATCGCAAATGGAACTCACAGGAAGTTTTATGGTGGACATGCTGCATTGACTGATGCATGATGGAGTGTGAGAGCCCGACACATTGGGAGTTCCTTGGCATAAATGGATACTGATGCGACATGATGTTGTGTTGTTGATGGATTCCAGCATGTGTAATAAGAGGCGTATGCTATGATTGAGAGGTGGACACAGATGCAGATGATGGGACATTTTGGCAAGTTGGCATTATGGGCTCCCCCTTACTATGTGGTTGGGGTAGTGTAGTCGTAATTATGGGAAACCTATGTGAGATACTTACGCATAGTCGTAATGTGTGAGGTGTAGTCCCACATGGAAAAATAATAGGATGATCCTATGTTGGAGAAGCTCTAGTAGCTACCGGCCAGTCATTAGTTATTGAGGTTCGATCCATAGTTTGATTCTTGTAGTAGCCTGCATAATTTATTAATGTAGGTATGTATCATGTAAAAACCCTTAATTAAAGAACCCAACTAATACACATACACTTGTAGAGTACCCTAGGTTACACAGTGTAGAATCAATGTCAACTGCATATGATCACCATATATTAATAATGTACCCATTCACCATACTTTTGTCTGATCCACCCCTTTTTACTTTTGCCCCCCACCACAAGAGGACAAGGAGGTAGGTGATAGGCCTGAATTCAGTACGTAGAGAGGCGATCTCATCACTGGAGTTGCTTATCATTTTATTTTACTCTCTATGTAATTGTCTATCTTATTCAGTATTTATTAGACTGTGAGTTGTACTTCTGTGTACTCTGTATTTGACTACATACTATTTTCCTAAGACTAAGTTTTGAGATGTTTTCTGAGATGACTACTTTCTTAAATGGGTTAGAGACAATTCAGTAATTAAGGTGACTTGCTAATAATTGCATATGTCTAGAGGTGGATCCACTAGTGGTCGGCAGACCATCCCGCTAGGGGCCTTTAAGATCCGAGGGAACCAGATCAACCTCGAATAATCTTTGGCCGACTTTGGCTATGAGAACATTGCTCCCATATACTTGCTACTTGCGGATATGCCCAATAACCCCCCGATGGGCTACTTTGCCTGGTCACTTGCTTATATGATGGCTGGGGCGATCCTTCCTTTTCACCCATTCTTCGCCAGGTTTTTAAGCACACGAGCTGGCACTGGGTCAACTAGACCCTAACACCTATAAGATTTTGGCTGGGTTCCATGCAACAACCCGAACCCCAGTTGGCTCGGATTTTTCGCAAAAATGCTAAAACCCAAGTCAACAGAAGCCCGAGTTGGGGTATCTGGTATCCTACAAATAGGCAAAGATCAATATATCAAAGCTCTAATAAATATCTCACAGGGGAACTGACTAAAATATAATAATAAATAAATACTCACCAAGGTAATAACACTTTCTAAACAAGTGTCTCAAGGCTAGAAGATCTCTGCCATCTAACTAACCTATAAGATGTTATGTGGAAGGGGTCGGAACTAAAGTTTTGGTGAATGGACAAATTATACACTTCTAAGCATAATTCTACATATACCGTTCTATTTCCATTTTCTGTTATATTAGGTTTATTGGATTTATAATACCCTCGCCTCTGTGCATGAATCGTACCCATCTACTCCCTAGTAGATTAAGACCTAATAACCAATATATATATGTAGCTACATGCCCAAAGACAGCATCAGTCCTAGGTACTACCTATAGTACCTTCCGTATCCTCCTTGAAAAGGACTCCATCGTCTCGCTACTAGAGCGTACTGTAACTACATCTGTAAAGGACAGCTTCGTGAGGCCTACAATACAGATGTTCCATCGTCTACTATGAAAACATGAAACTGCATCCGCACTAGCTTATACTAACAAAAGCTAGTACGAGATGAATGATGGAGTGTGCGAGCTTTTAGGCCTACAATGTACCTCCCAGTGCGTACCTTAAGGACTACAATCGTTCTGCCTACTCCTTGAATTCTACTAACAAGGTCTACCTTGTACGAAACTCGGTCGGGGATTTTCTATACCTATAAAGGTCCGCTTCGTTAGGCCTACAATATAGATATTCTACTTGGTCTGTCTCTTTTCTCATCGTGGCTATGGCCCTACGCAGTCTCCCTCAACTAATCGAAAGATTTTCAAGAGCTAAGTGGCTATGCCCTACTGCAAAAATCTAAACATCCAATTCACTGTACCCCTCATCCAATGTCTCGATAGTGAAAGAATCATTGGCCTGCTGGTTTAGCTCTAGTCTTTCCAGAACTCGCTCTAACTGATGATGGCTGATATCCGCATGTGACTATCCTTATGGGTCCTGCCCACTATAACCTACTCGTAAACTAGAGTACAGTGTCATACGAATATCCCACTCCATCATCAACCTTTTGACTGCCTACTAAGGCCCGCTTCGTTAGGCCTGCAAGTCTGCAACGCAAAAGCAGTCAAGGCATACTCTCTTGATGGAACACCTACAAACCTGCCTCCGGGGGTGCAGCTTCGTTAGGCCTACCCCAGAGGGCCATCCACGAGTATCCTCATGTCTTGTTGAAGTCTTTTACTTCCTTCTAGCCCAAAATAACTAAGTTGGACGTGCTCTTTCTGTATTAAAAATATGCGATGAACTGCTTTGTTAGGCTCTTTATCCAGATTCTCTTTGGGCTACTCCAAACGCACCTTACCATTTTATTAGACCCTATGTCTAATCTTTTATTATGCGTTTAGTTTACTTTTCTTATTCTGTTGGCTACTTATTTACCCTAATCAGCATGCCCCGTCCCACCCATGTGTGAGACCATCGGTCCTAGACCTGAAAGGGAATGCTGCCGGTACGGGCCACTTCTATTATTTTTTCTTATTAACTTAACCCAAGATCTAAGTTTGATAAAATAAGCCTCTTTTATTTCTTTCTTTTTAATTATAACCTACGTGTTACAATTATACTTGCAATTATCACTTTTATATTCTTTTCTTTCTTTTATAACCTACATGTTATAAATGTAATTGCAAGTGTCTCTTTTCTATTCTAGTCCGTCTTCTTTTATTATGATATTAAATTTTCGTTAGTTCTCTTATATTATATAACAGTCTTAACTTGGGACTACGTCCAACTATCATAGGTTACTTATCATAATAACTGCTTTACTTTTTACTCTACTATCTGCCCAACAAATGCAGATCTAGTCATTTTGTTTATTGTTTCTAGTCTTGTCAAATAATTAACTTGATTATTTCTTCTTCTTTAATTTCTTTAACGCTTCGCATTATTCTCTTTTATTCTGGGAAGTAGTTCTATTCTATTTGGTTGGTTACAAAAACTGTACTAAAAATCCATTTCCATATTTTAATACCAAATAATGCTATAAACAATAACTCTTAACTGCAAGATATTTCTTTTATTGTTTCTTTAATTGTTGGGTAATGCAAAATACAGTAATGTCTCTATTTTGCACTAATTCCATTTTTCTTGCTTTTATTCTTGCAATTACGTTTACCGTTTTTAATACAATATTAAACTATGGAAACGTATTCCCTTTTCTAAACCAGCCAACTAATCTAGCACTAACTTCCAAATCAAGTTATTAGATTTTCCCTTTTTATTTCATTCCCCGAGTTTTAACATAATTTACTGTAAATTTCTCACTTTTAGGCTTATGCCTATCTCTATAATTTTTAAGCCTAATATTACTTATATTTAATTGTATTCCTTTCTTTTTTCCATATAAATAACATTTAAATATAAGTAATTTCTTTTATAAAATTTATAGTTTCAAACATAACTAACTAATAGAACTAATTACTGAAATTAGTTCAAATGCTGAACTAAAATATTTAATGGGAATCTAACGATATTATATATAATCAACATAAAAGATATATAATTTAAATCCACTCACCTGTCGTCCTTAGCTTTTATCCATGGCTTTCCTGGATCTGCTTCTAAGACGTATGATATTTTTATTAAAAAGATCTTCTCCCCAGAAACATTTTCTATTCAGTGTTCAGCCTCAGGCAATGAACTCAATTGGGAGAAAATCTGATTGTGAGAAAATAGCTAGGCCTGGGGTTCTATTTATAGTGAATCATAGGGATCTCAGGCCATCAGATTTTAGGATTGAATCTGGTGCAACCACGTCATAGGCTTGATGCGAATTGTTTGATTCAGAAAACAACGCTCAAGATTGCACGAAAATCATATTATAAAACGTCGGCACGTCCCTGGACGCAAAACGCGGGTTGACCCGTGTGCTTTGCGGATCGATCTACTGGTCGACCCATGGGGTCCTACTCTTCTTTTTCGTTTAATGTTTTATATATTTATATAATTATGATTTCCTATTCTTCTCGTAACTTATTCATATTAACTCGAATTTTGACAAGTTATATATGGAAATTGATCAGAAAATCGCCACGAACACAATGGTATAAGTTTCGAGGCCATATTCTGACAATTCCAAAAATGCTTATTTTCACTGTTCATCGTTATTTGATTATTTAATTACCTAAAAATGCGGGGTGTTACACTCCACATTATCTACCACAAGTTGGGTCTTCCTAAGCCTGATCCCACACTTATCTGTTTGACCATCAAGCTCCGTCGACAGGTAAGAAACGAACGGGCCAATTATTATCATCAGGGCCAAGAAATGCCTCACTTGATCTATGGTCTCCCAAGTAAGCCATCGGCCTAAAATGATTGGTTCTTTTTTGTTCCCATGGCCATCAACTCAGGACTTGAAACTCGGGTCTGTAGCATGCCTTTAAGTTTTCTTTAACTTGTCAAAGAGTACTTTAACGTTGATCTTTTAATAATCATTTTTCCTTTTGTCACAGCAATCCCAATGGGGACTGGGATAAACCTTTCCATGTAGAATTCCATCATCTGATCAAGGCGACTGAGGAGTCCACTTGAAATTTACCGATGATCCTGAATGATGCCAATCTTTGCTAGGTTGGATTTTCAGGCTCAAGGCAAATGAAACACCCCACACCCGTTAATATACCCAAAAGGACACATTAAAAGGCGTGGTGCATTGTAGGTATAACTAAAGCTAACAGAGACTAAATTCACAAGACAAATACAGATAAAAATAGCGAAAACTTAAAATATTAACTTAATTATAAAAAAGCTTCATAATTGCTTCATAAATAAGTCAAATACCAAATACCACATACATGTCTAAAATCCAATATGTCTTATGAAACAAAAACTCAAAGTCTCAAAATCAGAGTACATGATATCCCTCAAAATAAGCCAGTACATAGAAAGAACTAAAACTGAAATAAAAGAAATACATAGTAGAGAACTCCTCCAAGAAAATCGCCAAGCGACTGCAATCTATTGACTTCTCCCTTGATTGCCTATGAAGGGGGGGAGGGAAAATAGAGGAGTGGGTCAGACTAAAAGTCTGGTGAATGATAGTAATTACTAGAGTCTTTAAGCAAGATAAAAGTAATAGGCTCTACAACAGTTCTAGCATAAATAAGGATAATAAAAGAAATATGAAAGAGATAAATTGGAAATAAGTATGACTAAATATTGATCAACTTATATGATAGGTTAACTTTGATTGCTTGCACTTGTCCTTGATTTCTGTGTTGATTAGGATGAATTCCTAATCCTATAATTAGGATGTAACCCTAATTCTACCCTTTCTGATCGGCCTGCTACTCTACAGACCTTTCTACGGACCAGCCGCTATATAACTCCCTACATTGCAGCCAATGGTATCCACAAAAGATGGTCAGAGCAACCACTGTGGATCCGGACGACATATACAGCTCCCTATACAGAAGGAAATGGTGTCTACGAAAGACACTCATACTAAGCACTTGGAACTCATAGCTATTACTGAGCACACGAATGGAAGTCGCACGCGTAACTGCCACCATGCCCATGCTACCTTTTGCTCCACCTATTGGGTCTTCTTATTACCTCCAACATCCAGCATAAGCGTGCCCCTCATCTCACTTCAGGCTAATGCGAGATCACCGTGTGTCCATATAAAAAAAAAAGGGAAAATGCTATTGGTACTGGTCCGTCATCCAAACAATATCTAGTTGCGCCCCTTATCCAAATCCCCCGTGATTTGGACTTCTATTTGACCAATTACTACCATTATTAGCATAGGCGTGCCCTAGCTCACCGTTTTGTCTAATAGGGAATGCTATTTGGTATAGGTCCTACTTTCATCTTTGCTTATTAACTTAGGTAAATTATTTAAATAAGCCTTTACATTTTTCTCTACTATCCGTGCTTATTAGTTTCTCCTAAGTCTTAAAATAAGCCTTATTCTATTCTTTTTCTTATTATAACCTATGTTATAATCATGCTTATTACATAACCTAAGGTCTAAGTGTGAAAATAAACTTCTTTCACCTTTTACTCTTTTTAGTTATAATTCTAAGTTATAACTAGGCCAATCTTTTTATTTCAGTCCAATTAACGTCATAATTAGACATAATTTCAGTCCAATTCCATTTATATTATAGTCTTTGAAATTTACATCTTATATTCTATTATTTCATTTTTCTTACAATTTAATCCATATTCGCATTAATCCTATTCTAATCCATACGCGAAGAAGAAGGAGCAATAAAAGAAAACTGAAAATAGAAGAAAATCCAAAGCGTAGAAAGAAGATGAAAATAACGTATAAATAGCAGTAAATAACTAAAATACTGTAAATAAATGGAAAAGCTATAATTAACAGAAATAAAATTACTGAAAAGAATAGCTGAAAGGAAATAGACTGAAAAATAATTCTAAAAACTGTAAATAAACTACTGAAAATGCTATTCCAAAAATCGTAGTAAAACTATAACTATTGGAAACACTATTATTTTAAATTACTTAAAGAAATCTTAAAATAATTACAATCACTCACCTCTCGACCTAAGCTCTTCCTTTGGTCTTCCCAGATCTACTTGGAGTTGTAAAATAATTTAATTTATAATGATTTTCTCCTTTGGAAAAATTATTCCGTTTAGGGTCCTTCCTAGAAAGGTGAACCCAATTGGAGAAAATCTAGAATGAGAAAAGTGTTAGGTCTATGGGTCTATTTATAGGGGTAGAAATGGATCTCGGACCGTTGGATTTGGGGATTGAATAGGATGCAACCATGTCATAGGCTAAATAGGGGCCATCGGATGTAGAAACGAAGGGACCATATCAGTTTAAATGATGCAAAATACGTTTTCAATCGTCATTGAATCGTTCGAATGAACAAACGTTCGTTCGCTTGCCAAAAGGCAAGGCGGGTCGATCAGGCGATCGACCGTCCCCTTGCCCAGGTCGACCGGTCGATCGACCTGTATATATACATGTATGTATGTATGTATGTATGTATGTATATTTCATTTCGTTGATTATTTTGTTCTTTGCTCATATTAACTCGGATTCTGACGTTCTATATATGGAAATTGACCAAAAAATTACCATGGACACAAGGGTGCAACTTCTGTGGCTTAATTCTAATAATTTCACAAAGTTATTTTATTATTTAATTAATTAACAAATTAATTATTATGGGTTAAATTTCGGGTTGTTACATTCTCTCTCCTTAAGGGATTTCATCCCCGAAATCTCTAAGGATAAAAGAATGTACTAAATGTTTTCATCCAATTCTACAACCAACTACTCAATCATCAACCATTCACCCATTTTCCTTAAGTTTTTCTAATGCAATTTATGATACTTATGCAATTAGTGTAGTGTAAATGTCCCTAACTAATGCAAAAGATTAGGCGGTCCACTGATTTAGTTGACCTCCTTTTATGCAATCATGTCCGTGCCATGTATCCAAATGAATGCAAAAATTTCCTAATGATACTGATAATTCTATATGCGTGCTACAAACATCATCCAAATGCAACAATCATGTGATAAACATCCATTTATAGCAATCATGGAAATAAAATAAAAATGCGCACACATCCATATGGATATGCTCTTGTGTCTTAGTTAGGCTGATCCCTAAGGAATAATAGTGCCTAGTGTACCTATATGTGTCCATAGCATCCACTAGCAAACACTTGCAATCACTAGCATATATCATTCATAACATGTTTTATTAACATGTTCACATCAAATCCTACCATTCATAGGTTAAATCCTAAGTTCTACCCTCCCAAAGGATAATAAAGGAAAGAACCTACTCAAATCTAAAGATGGAAAAAGGAATTCTAAAACTTACTATCAAAAAGATGAGGATAGGAAGTACGAATCTTCTCTTCTGCTTCCCAAGTGGCATCTGCAACATCATCTCCTCATTGCACCTTCACCAGTGGAACCTCCTTATTCCTTAGTCGCTTGATGTCTCTTCCAACAATCTTCGTGGGGATACGCCGAACAGAAGCTTCCCTTTCTACCTCCACCTCCTCTAACTGACTAGGCTCTACAACCTCTGCCGAGTCATGTAAGCACTTTTGCAAGTGCGAAACATGGAAAACGTCGTGCACTCCTGCAAGCCTCTCTGGTAGCTTCACTCTGTAAGCCATCTTCCCAACTCTCTCTGTGATAGGAAATGGTCCAATAAATCTAGGGGCTAACTTTCCATTTGATCCGAATCTTACCACCTTCCTATGTGGGGATACTTTGATAAAAACTAAGTCTTCAACCTTAAACTCTAAGTCTCTCCTCCGCTTTTCCGCATACGATTTCTGTCTGTCTTGAGCCATCTTTATCCTTCGCCGAATCAAATCCACCCTCTCAGAGGTTTCCCTAACCATATCAGGTCCAAGTAATAACTTCTCCGTAGACTCTACCCAACATGATGGGGGCTTGCAAGGTCTCCCATATAAAGCCTCAAATGGTGCCATTCCTATACTTGTTTGGTAACTATTATTGTACGCAAACCCAAACAATGGAAGATGCTCCTCCTAAGTACCTCCAAAGTCCAAAGTGCACATCCACAGCAAATCCTCAAGCACCCTATTTACCCTCTTCGTTTGGTCATTAGTGTAGGGGTGATAGGCCGTACTCAACCTAAGTTGCGTCCCTAGCGCCTCTTGTAAGTTTCTCCAAAACTCACTAGTGAAAATGGGATCCCTATCACTAACAACGCTAGAAGGAACTCCGTGTAAATGGACTATCTCTCGAATATACAAGGATGCCAAATATGAAGCCGTATGCTTACTCCTAACTAGGATGAAGTGAGCACTCTTATTTAATCTATCAACAATCACCCAAATGCTAGTGTTCCCCTTCCTAGAACGGGGTAAACCATCAATGAAGTCCATAGAAATACTGTCCCATTTCCACTCCGGTACATCTAAGGGCTGAAGTAATCCACTGGGCTTCTGCTGCTCTGCTTTTACCCTTTGGCATATGAGACACTTAGCTACGAATTCCGCTACATCCATCATCATACCACCCCAATAGAACATCCTCTTCATATCCCGATACATTTCGTCACCACCCGGATGAATAGTCATACGGGAATGGCGCGCCTCCACCAAAACTGCTCTCAACAAGTCACTGGTGCGCGGAACACAAAGCCTCCTATCTCTCCTAAGCCACCCCCTGCTATCTATGGAATAACGTTGGAGATTCCTAGAGACCTCTCTTCGACTAATCCTATCCATAATGTCCATGAGCTCTAAATCCTCCTGCTGCCTTGAGCCAATCTGATCCATAAGGGTAGGCCTCACCTCTAATGTCACCAACAATCCGGGAGTAATGTCCGTAGAGGTCTTAAAATCAAAAGTAGAAATAAACTCCAAGCTCCTCCACTCTACGAACAAAGGACTAAGGGTTGGTTTCTTTCTACTTAATGCATCTGTAACCACATTACTCTTGCTAGAGGTATAAGCTATCTCAAAATCATATGAGGCTAAAAACTCCATCCACCTCTGTTGCCTCAAGTTCAAGTCCTTCTGCGTGAATAGGTACTTTAATGACTTGTGGTCGGTAAAAAGCTCAAACCTCTCTCCAAGTAAGTAGTGCCTCCAAGCCTTAAGTGCAAAAACAATAGTAGCTAACTCCAAATCGTGGGTAGGGTAGTTCTTCTCATGCGTCCTCAACTGCCTACTACCATAACACACTACCCTTCCTTCTTGCATCAACACCGCTCCTAGACCCGTTCCACATGCATCAGTGTATACAGTGAAAGGCTTAGCTCCGTCGGGTAAAACTAACACTGGTGCACTAGTAAGGGCTCTCTTAAGCTTCGTAAAGGAATCCTCATAATCTACGTCCCACACGAAAGCTCTATTCTTCTTAGTAAGGCGCGTGAGTGGTGCCAAAATTTTGCAGAGTCTCTAATGAACTTCCTATAGTAGCTAGCCAATCCTAGAAAGCTCCTAACCTCGGTAACGTTCTTGGGGGCCTTCCAATCTTGCACTGCAATAACCCTGGAGGGGTCAACAGCCAAACCTTCCTCGAGACTATGTGCCCTAAGAAACAAACTTCCTCTCCCCAAAAATGACACTTCGAAAAATTAGCTCTCAAATGATGACTACGAAGTGTGTGAAAAACTTCTTCCAAATGAACAGCATGCTTCTCCATATTCTTGGAAAATACCAAGATATCATACACGAATACCACCACAAACTTATTTAGGACATCCCTAAAGGCGCGGCTCATCAAATCAACGAAATAGATTGGAGCACTGGTTAGCCCAAAAGGCATAACCAACCACTCGAAGAATCCGTTCGTCCTAAACGTAGTCTTATCTATGCTGTCATCAGCGACTCTAAGCTGATAGAATCCCGTGGCTAGATCAAGTTGAGAGAAAATCGAAGAACCTACCAACTAATCAAAAAGATCATCAATCCTAGGGAGTGGATATTGGTTCTTCTTAGTGAGCTTATTTAATTCTCTATAATCCACGCAAAGTCGGAGAGAACCATCCGCCTTAATGGCGAAGATGACTGGCGCTCCCTACTCGATACGCTCCTTCTTATGAATCCCTTCTCCAAAAGCTCATGAATCTGCTTGCTCAATTCTTTTCTCTCCCTAGGTACCATATGCCTCACAGGTAATGCTACTGGCTTAGCATTCTCGGTCAAATAAATCCTAAAGTCAATCTCTCTCTTAGGGGGAAGTCCCCTAACCTCCTCAAAGACGTCTGCAAAATCTCTGACGATAGGAACCGAATGCAACTCTGATGACGATGAATCAAGGGAATAGAGAAAATTCAACATGACTGACCCTTGCAGGTCGCAAGATACCTCAGAGTCCTACCACTACAAGTCTCAAGTCTAATGACTCTCCTCTCGCAGTTTAAGATAGCTCCGTATGTGGATAGCCAATCCATCCCTAAGATCATCCCATACCCCGAGAATCCCAAAACATAGGCATCGTAGTCAAATTCTACGCCTAGGATAAAAATATTCAAACCCCTACAAACCATAGATAGGTGTGCCGATCCTCCTATGGGGTTTGAAATAATAATGGGGTCTACTACTAATGATATGTCCAAGTGCAAACAATCTACTAGGGAACTAAAGATAAAAGAATGTGATGCTGCCGAATCAAATAAAGTCCGAATAGGAAAATCAGATAAAAAAAATCAAACCTTCAACTGTGACTTTCCTACCTCTATCTGGAATGCTACTGGAAGGTGCTGTGTCTAACACCTGAATTTGCGCAACTGGTGCACTCGCTCCCTGGGGACAACTCCTACTCATATGACCGGGCTACCTGCAAGTATAGCACTTACCCTTTATCTTCTCCTTCCAGCAATCCTTGGCCATATTTCCAACCTTCCCACAACCATGACACTTTATTCCTTTCTTAATCTACTTCTGAGGACCATCACCTTTCTTCTTATTCTTATTCTTTTCCCACCACTTCTTCTTTGAACCTTCTAATTTAACCTCCTCTTTAGACTCTCCTCCTTGACTGTATCCGAAATAAGTGCCATCTCAACCAAAGACTCATAAGTAGCTCCCACCAGTACATGGGTCAGCAATAATCCCTGAAGCGGTTGATTCAATCCCTTCGCAAACTTCATAGCTTTCTTATGCTGTGTGTTCACCAAATCCATACCAAACCACGACAGCTCATTGAATTGATTGATGTATTCCTTAACAGACAAACTCCCTTGCTTCAAATTGATAAACCTCTCCAGCCGAACACTCTCTTTCCGCCTGAGATAGAAACTTCCTATCGAATCGCTCCAGGAATCCATCCCAAGTAACATTTCTACCCTCCAACTCGATCACCTCCCACTAATAAGATGCCACCACATTTAGCTGCCAAGCGGCTAGTTGAACTTGATGCTGACCATCCAATCCCAAAAGACCAAAAATCCTCTCCGTGTCCCTAAGCCATGCTCTCGCCTCCAAAAAAGTCTCCTTGCCAGGAAAAGTCTTCCCGCCCAAACTTGCAAAATCTTTACAAAGCTTAGAGAAATTAATGGCGGTAGGTAGGTTGATGGGATTCCCACCCACTGGTGCAGGATTGGGCACAGGCCCATGCACCTCTAGAGTCGTGGCTTGTAAGTACCTACGAAACCAGGCTGGGACTAGAATGTCCTCAGGAAGGTACGGGGCATCAGCCATTCTACGAAAAGAAAAGGATAGTTTAGGAAAGAGTCAAAGGGAGATTGAACCGGACTTATGAGGGGATTTTTATAAAAATTCTTTTATACTTAAAAATCATTTCTAAAAGTTCTTTTCTGAAAAATTCTTTTAAAACAAGTTATCTTGAAAAATACTTTACTTTCAAAAATAAATTTTTAGGAATCCTGTAACCTTAGACTCTGATACCAAGTGAAATACCCCACACCCCTTAATATACCCAAAAGGACACATTAAAAGGCGTGGTGCGTTGTTGGTATAAATAAAGCTAACAGAGACTAAGATTCACAAGACAAATATAGATAAAAACAGAGGAAACTTAAAATAATAACTTAATTAAAACAAAGCTTTATAATTGCTTCATAAATAAGTCAAATACCAAATACCACATACATATCTAAAAATCCAATATGTCTTATGAAATAAAAACTCATAGTCTCAAAATCAGAGTACATAATATCCCTCAAAATAAGCCAGTACATAAAAAGAACTAAAGCTGAAATAAAAGAAATACATAGTAGAGAACTCCTCCAAGAAAGCCAAGCGACTGCAATCTACCAACTTCTCCCTTGATTGCCTATGGGGGAGAAAAAGGGAAAATAGAGGAATGGGTCAGACTAAAAGTCTGGTGAATGATAGTAATTACTAGAGTCTTTAAGCAAGATAAAAGTAATAGACTCTACAACAGTTCTAGCATAAATAAGGACAATAAAGGAAATAGGAAAGAGATAAATTGGAAATAAGTACGATTAAATATTGCTCAATTTATAAGATGATTAACTTTGATTGCTTGCACTTGTCCTTGATTTCTGCTTTGATTAGGCTGAATTCCTAATACTGTAATTAGGATGTAACCCTAATTCTACCCTTTTTGATCGGCCTGCTACTCCATAGACCTTACTGTGGACCAGCCACTATATAACTCCCAACACAGCAGCCAATGGTATCTGCGAAAGATGCTCAGAGTAACCGCTATGGATCCAGACGACATATATAGCTCCCTACACAGAAGGCAATGGTGTCTACAAATGACACTCATACTAAGCGCTTGGAACTCATAGCTCTTACTGAGCACCTGAATGGAAGTCGCACGCGTAACTGCCACCATGCCCATGCTACCTTTTGCTCCACCTATTGGGTCTTCTTATTACCTACAACTTCCAGCATAAGCATGACCCTTATCTCACTTCAGGCTAATGCGAGATCACCGTGTGTCCTTAGAGAAAAAATAGGGGAAATGATGTTGGTACTGGCCCGTCATCCAAACAATATCTAGTTGTGCCCCTTATCCAAATCCCCCGTGATTTGGACTTCTATTTGACCAATTACTACCATTATTAGCATAAGCGTGCCCTAGGCTCACCGTTTTGTCTAATAGGGAATGCTATTTGGTACAGGTCCTACTTTCATCTGTGCTTATTTACTTAGGTAAATTATTTAAATAAGCCTTTACATTTTTCTCTACTATCCGTGCTTATTAATTTCTCCTAAGTCTTAAAATAAGCCTTCTTCTGTTCTTTTTCTTATTATAACCTACGTTATAATCATGCTGATTACTTTACCCAAGGTCTAAGTGTGAAAATAAGCTTCTTTCATCTTTTACTCTTTTTAGTTATAATTTTAAGTTATAACTAGGCCAATCTTTTTAATTCAGTCCAATTAACGTCATAATTAGGCGCAATTTCAGTCCAATTCCATTTATATTACAGACTTTGAAATTTACGTCTTATATTCCATTATTTCAGTTTTCTTACAATTTAATCCATATTTGCGTTAATCCTATTCTAATCCATACGCGAAGAAGAAGGAGGAATAAAAGAAAACTGAAAATAGAAGAAAATCCAAAGCGTAGAAAGAAGATGAAAATAACGTATAAATAGCAGTAAATAACTAAAATACTGTAAATAAACGGAAAAGCTATAATTAACAGAAATAAAATTACTGAAAAGAATAGCTGAAAGGAAATAGATTGAAAAATAATTCTAAAAACTGTAAATAAACTACTGAAAAGGCTATTTCAAAAATCGTAGTAAAACTACAACTATTGGAAACCCTATTATTTTAAATTACTTAGAGAAATCTTAAAATAATTACAATCACTCACCTCCGGTCCTAAGCTCTTCCTTTGGTCTTCCTGGATCCACTTGGAGTTGTCAAATAATTTAATTTATAACGATTTTCTCCTTTGGAAAAATTATTCCATTTAGGGTCCTTCCTAGAAAGGTGAACCCAATTGGAGAAAACCTAGAATGAGAAAAAGTGTTAGGTCTAAGGGTCTAGTTATAGGGGTAGAAGTGGATCTCGGACCGTTGGATTTGGGGATTGAATAGGATGCAACCACGTCAAGGCTAAATATGGGCCATCGGATGCAGAAACGGAAGGACCAGATCAGTTTAAACGATGCAAAATACGTGTTTAATCGTCACTGAATCGTTCGAATGAATGAACATTCATTCGCTTGCCAAAAGGCAAGGCGGGTCGACCGCCCCTTGCCCAGGTCGACCGGCTGGTCGACTTGCACACACACACACACACACACACACATATATATAGATATTTTCACGGACAATTGCCCTTTGCTCATATTAACTCGAATTCCGACGTTCAATATATGGAAATTGACCATAAAATTTCCAAAGACACAATGGTGCAACTTCCGTGGCTTAATTCTGATAATTTCACAAAGTTATTTTATTATTTAATTAATTTACAAATTAACTATTACGGGTTAAATTTTGGGTTGTTGCAGCAAACCATAGAGTTGCAGCCGCCATAACTAGGACCCTACCGCATGAGCAGCTAGACCAATAGGTATCATGATTATAGAGAAGAGAGCCATAACCATGGGTGTTGAAGTTGATGACGAGGACGAGACTATCGAGTCCGACTCCAGCCGAGGCTGGGAGGATGATCAAGGTGAGTGGAAGTCTTTTGATCCGACCCTCTTGGATGACATTGTGGTCCCTCATCATGATACCGTAATAGATTGGTTGTCAGATTGTACTAGCTCCTTCGAGATGCCCGATGAGGGAAAGATCGGTGATTGGGTGTTGGAACCAGATATGCCGACCAACAAGGTCTTCTCCTCTGAGAACCCCCTTAGCCCGTGGCTCTTCGAAACAACTGACCCAAAACGTGCCCCTTAAAACACACAACCTAATAAAGGCACAACTTAGTAGTATAGTACAACATCTCCCTGTCCGCCCTTAACTGGGAGGCGATAGGGTGACGGAGTTGTGGATGGTTGCTTAGCTTTGTGTTGCTTCCATTTTTAATCCGTTCTTTGCTCTTCTATGACTTGTGATTTTGTTTTTTGCAGTGGTCCATATGAGCCTGAGTGCCATTTCTGATGCTACTGCTATGAGGGGAACACATTCGGGAAGTCCTACAACGTAGCCCCATACTGGCACCACCCAACCATAGAAACCTGGCCTCATCGCCTTACTGCACACACTGACTAACTCCCAACCGCCTCATGGGAGAGGGCATGTTTTTATGCTGATGGACCTACCCCAGCATGAGGGGGATTGAGGGGGCTAAGAGGAGGAGGTAGAGTATAAGAGGTTGTCTAAGAGGCCTCTGTTTCGAAACCGGAGTGCTCGGGGAGTGTCCCGACTTACAGATTCTTTAAGGAGATGGACATGATCGGACCCCAACCGAGGGTGGATGAGCTCGAGGTGGTGGGGTCGACTGCTTTGAAGGAGGTTGAGGCAAATGACGGCATTTGAATGTTTGTACTAGTGCTGGTCGGGGTGCTGACATAAGCTATGTACAATAAGCGTCGTGTCCGGTCGTGTTGGGAGACTCATCCCTTGGATGAGGTCCTCATCTCTCAACCATCGGAAGCTTACTTGGTAAGGGTCTTCACACTCGGTAAAAAATATCTTCTCTTCCGACGATTTATACTTTAAACTGCTTGTTGTGCAAGTCACGATGCGAGCCTATCACATTCACTCGGGTCTGGCAGATGAGGATGGACCTGAATGGCATAGGAAAGTCGGAACACCACTGAGCGGGCCAGGGAGGTTTTATCAATGACCTTGCTGCAAAGAGGAGGAGGTTTGAGGAGAGGATCCAACAAATGAGGACGGACCTGGATGTGAGCCGTAATGAAGCAAATGGGACGTGGAATAAGCTTCAGTGGCACCTAAGCTCCTCCACTTGGAAGGAAGTCATGGCCTTGAATGCCTAGTAGGATGGTAGGTTGAATAGGATGTTAAAGCTAATTGTTTCAACTACCATCTTCCATTTTTAGCTTCTTTTATCTCCCCATAAGATTATGAGGCAGCATGTGCTGAGGTTGTGGTGGATATGGCGGTGTCCAGGATGCCCTCCGACGGTTCTTTCTCTAGAGCAGATCGCTTCCCTTATGGGTGGACCAAGCGGGCACACTTCATCCGACCCTCCGCTGGTGGACAATGAGTTCATTTTTGATGATGACTTTCATATTACCTTCACCTTTCCTCCCCCATAAGCAGTATGGTTGGTTTTCTTTTTGCCTCTTTTGATGAGGCCTCGGTCAGGCTATGACCATGTTTATAAATATTAAACATTGCTTATCTTTTGTGTTGAAGGTTGCCACTGTTGATTAGTTTCATATGTTTGAATTATCCATCCTTTTCTTGTGTTAATCAATGCACATACTTAAGTAGATATATAGTAACATGCCCCTAGGTTTACTTTTTACAATTTGAGGCATGGCGACTCTAATGTCCCCGGCGTTTGTAAGTAAACACGTAGGCTAACTATGTGCAAGATAACATAAGAAAATATGATGAAAGCAAAGAGCATTTATACCAGATAAGACTTATCTTTCAATAAAATTGCTTAGCCCGTATATTTGCATGATGGATTTGAGTTGTTGTTGGGTGCCAGGTTTAAGGGTACAACATGGGCAACTACACCGCTTAAGCATTAGTGTATAGCCTTAGTAGGGGAAGTAGGCAGCATTAGGGGTGAATGAATTAGTACCACCATGGAGGTGGTCTCGCTATTAGTTCATTGATGCCTCTAGTGAGGAAGGAAGCATTGAATGGTATGCGTATCCTATAAAGCAGCACCGTGGATTCCTGGTCACAGTTACAACGTAGGTAACTGCACCACCGAGGCACCAGTGCCCCATCCACCATGGAGATGGGCAGTATCACATGCGAACGAATTAGGACCAATGTGGGGATGGTCTCACCATTGGTTCATCGATGCCTCGGTGAGGAAAGAAGCGTTGAGTGGCTTTCACATCGCCAAGGAGTAGCACTACATATGCCTAGTTTGGAGTTATAGTGTGGGTAACTACGTCACTAAGGCGCCAATGTTGTATCCCATGAGGGAGACATGCATCATCATGGGAGAACGAGTTAGGACACTACAGAGTGGTCTCACCATCGGTTAGTTTATACCTCGAAGTGTTGAGTGGCTTGTGCATCCATATAGAGTAGTACTATCGATGCTCAGTTTTTACAATAGGGCAACTGAGCCACTGAGGCACCAGTGTCCCTTCCTACCAGAGAGACGGGAAGCACCAGAGGAGAACAAATCGGAACCACAACGGGGGATGGTCTCGCCATCAGTTAGTCGATGCATCCTATGAGTAAGCAAGCATTGAGTGGCTTGCACATCCCCACAGAGCAGCACTACGGATGCCCTGTTCGAAGTTACAACATAGGTAACTACTCTATCGGAGCACCACTGCCCCATCCCACCAGGGAGATGGGCGGAATCACTGGCGAACGAATCTGGACCTACTGGAGGCAGTCTTGCCATCGGTTTGTCCATGCTTCTGATGATGGAGGAAGCGTTGAGTGGTTTGTGCATCCCAATGAAGCAGTTTCTTGGGAATTCACCATTGGTAGAGGTGGGTATTTGGCTCATCCCCTCTGCATAGCCAATGTTGTGGGGGCACCCAAGCGATGGTGATGGCCTAGACATGTTGGTTCCAATTGATAATTAGATCGAGAATGTTTCGAGGATGTTCTGTTCGCATTTGATGTACTAAAATAGAGGTGATACAAGTCATATTGCCTTATAACAACGGCAACACTTCACAACCTTATAACAGTGGCTTACAATTTTTGGATATAACAGACCCAAAGGCACTCCGAGTTCCATGCATGGGATACATTTTTGAACTATCGGGATTCGAGATGCAATACGCCCTATTGGCTAGGGCATCAATGATTATATATGGGCCTTCCTATTTTGGCCCTAGGACACCTTCAACCGGATCCTCGGTGTTGGAAAAGTCATGGCACAAAATCAAGTCCCTAACATTGAACTGGCTGACTCTTATTCTCCCAGCATGATGTTTGGCTATCTTTCTTTTGTATGCTTCCATGCCCAGTTCAGTGTTTGCTCTCTTTTCTTCTAATCCATCAAGTTTAAGCTCGAGCAGCTCTCCATTTTGTTTGGGATCATGAGTAAGTTGCCTCAAAAATGGTATATCAATCTCGACGGTAGCATTATTTCATACTCATAGGCCATAAAGAAAGGAGAGTGCCCTATTGATGTGCGATTGCTAGTGTGGTACAACCAGAGTACGAGCGGTAAGACTTTAGTCTAGTTTCCCCTTGCCTTTTTAAGGTGCTTCTTCAATGTTGTCTTGATGGTTTTGTTTATGGCCTCAACCTGCTAGTTCGCCTGGGGATGAGCGATGGAGGAGAAGCACTTTTCTATTCCATTCCAATTACAGAACCCTTGAAATAATCCACTATCAAACTGAGTTCCATTGTCGATCACAAACTTTTTTTGGAGTTCGAATCAGCAAACGATGTTCTTGATAACAAAGTTATGATGGGTGCGGTGAACCTGGTGAGAAGCTCTACCTTGACCCATTTCATGAAGTAGTCGACAATAACTATGACATGGTTGAATCCACCTTAGGCGTTTGATAGCTTGCTAATTAGGTCTATTCCTCAGGTATCAAACAACAGGGGGATGTCATAGAGGTCAATTGATTTGGTGAGGCTCTTGGCAAACCTTTTGTAGCGGCCGCACTTCTCAACATATCCTATTACGTCTTTGACCATGGTTGCCAGTAATACCCTTGACGGGCGGCTTTCTTTGCTAGGCTTTGCCCCTAACTTGATCCCTACAAAAACCTTCATGCAATTCCTCCAATGTGTTGCTGGCCTCTTCATTGGTAACACATCTTTGAAGTGGAGTTGAGTATCCCTATCGGTATAGCTTCTTATCCATAATGGTGTAGTGGGGTGCCCGATATAGGATCCTGTAGGCCTCTTTTCTTTCTGTAGGAAGATCTCCACTCATGAGATACTTCTTTCAGCAGGTAGATTTCCATACATAAGGTACTTTATTAGTTGGGTCATCCAAGAGTTAGGGAGGGCTTTATCTATTTCCATAGAGGTTACCCCCGGTTTGAAGCAGGTGATTAGCCATACCTCCATTGGGACCCAGGGGATAATTTCTTCATGATTGTTGGCCACCTTTGCCAACTAATCAGCTTTGACATTTCTTTCTCCGGGGATCTCTTTAATTTTGAAACTCATGAAGGTGTAGATGAGCTTCTTTCCTTCTGCTACATAGAGGGCCAATGTCTTTCCTTTGACATAGAAGCATTCTCCAATCTGATTGATGACCAACGACAAGTCGCTGAACATGCATAATTATTCCACTTGTAACTCTTTAACCATCATGAGATCAACTAAGATGGCATCATATTCGGGTTCATTATTCGTGGTCTTGAAGCTCAAGCGAACGACGAAGCAAAGTTCCTTACCATCGGGAGTGATCAGCACCATTCCTACCCTCACCCATTTCTTATTAGACATGTCATTGGTGTACAATTGCCAAGGGGGTAAATTGCTAGTCTCCTCCTCACTGCCGATGTTAGGGCTGGAGCACTCGGCTATGGATCGGCAACAGCTTGGCCCTTCATTGAGTTGCAAAGGTGGAAGGTGATGTGATGTTGTCTGAGTTCCATAGATTATTTCAATAGCTGAACTGCTATATCAGGCCGGCTTAATACCTATATCAAGGACTGATTGGTGAGGACTTTAATGGGATGAGTTTGGAAATACGGCCGTAGGCGTGGGGCGGCTGTGGGTAGGAAGTTGGTTTTTTCCAACTTAGAATATCTTGTTTTAGGGCCCGTTAACCTCTTGCTGATGAGTATATAGGACACTGGACATTTCAACATCATGGATCAAGCCAGCATTGGTTGCATGGTCAGTCACTGCAAGTTACAAATATAGGTCATCCTTGTCAATTTGACAGCATGTGAGGTGTGGCCAGGTGTCTCTGCAATTCCTCAAAGGCTTATGAGCAATCTTTGCTCCACACTAATGACTTCCCTTCTTGACGAGGTTAAAGATGGGTACACAGTGATCCATGGCTTCCGACATAAAGCAGTTGAGTGCCGCAATCATTCCTTTTAGACTCTGTACTTGCATGGCTGTGCATGGTACCTATATCTCTTGAATTGCCTGAATCTTGTTAGGAATTGCCTAAATACCCTTAGCGCTTACTATAAAGCCAAGGAACGTTCCAGATCGTACCATAAAAGAACGTTTCCTGGGGTTGTGTAACATCCCCTATTTGGAGGCCCAAAACTAAATGTTATGGATGCTGTAGTCATCCATAGCTATTAATTCTCGGTGACCAAATGTGGTAATGTTAGATACATTGATATACCAGAAACACATGAATATGAAAAATTTTAAACTCAATTTTAAAACAAATTTCTCATTTCATTACAAACAGCATTTTAGATTCATTACATAATCCCATGCATAAACCACGTTCAGAAAATTATAATTATAAAATATGCCAAGAGCGACATATGTAGATGCCCCATTGGTTGATTAGAGTCTAAATATAAGTAATTAAACAAATTTGCCCTCACATCCAAATAAACAGTGGACAACAGATATAATCTTCTATATAACTAACTTGCCTCCTGGACGTCTCCGAAAGCTTATTTGTCTAAAGGAGTACCTGAAAAACCTTAACTCTCTAACTATTCCAAATCAATTGAGCACCCGAGAGTTTAAGGGGAAAAACATAAACTTCGAGTTAGATAAAAAGTATGGTGTGAATAATAATCTACCATGTCGAACCATATAGATATCTAGTGAGACCATGCCACTTAGTGGAACGGGTTTACCCCTCACTAATTATCCTAACCCAATTTATAATAACCATATATCGTGCACTTGCATCCACAATTATTAAGACATACCATAATAAAATGTATCATGATGATATGCAAACATGCAATATGCTCTGGATTTCCCATCCCCATTCACTTGACTATCTGTCTTATGCTATAGTTTCTAGGGTCACTATTAACCTATTAGTTTCCATGGGCTGACTAATAACATGTTCCAAGCTTACGGACTATATGTCCAGTTTCATAGTTTTTATAGGATCACTAAGAACCTATGGGTGTCCACTAATAAAATCATCCAATCATAGTTTTCATGGGGTCACTACGAACCAATTAGATTTTCCCATAACATCTCTCATATCATAGTTTTCATGGGCTGACTATGAACCTATTGATCTCTATCAACAACCTGTTCCGAACATAGTTTTCATGGAATCATTAAGAACCTATTGGTCCCTGCCAATAAATTTTTTTCATAACATAGCTTTTATGGGCTTGCTAAGAACCTGTCTAAATCGATAATCTTTTGATCAGTCTTAGGCATTATATAGTGTTCTCTGTTTGACCTCTTGGATGCAATTCTACTCACACATGAGTTAGTTCAATGTATATTCACTACTGTGCCAACCTAGCCTATTATTCCACCCTTAACATCCCAAAATGCAGTTATGGGTTAATAATGAAGTGAATATTATTACACAAACATACATGATAACTGATCAAATAATACACACCGTATGAACATCCATAGTTTATTTCCATATATTTATTTTTCTAGTGAAAGGTGGTCAATACTCTTAACCTACAGATTTACTAAGGAGAGCTTCCTTTCGAAAACATAAAATATATCCATAATTTATTGCTTAGAATTTTAGACATCCTCTTTCGAAACCATAAAATATATCTTTCGAACACTTAAAAACATCCCTTTCAAAACACTTAAAAACATGCCTTTCGAAACACTTAAAAACATGCCTTTCGAAACACTTAAAATGTACCTTTTGAAACATTTAAGAACATACCTTTCGAAACACTTAAAAACATAACTTTTGAAAGCATTGGTTAAAGTGAAAAGTTATGGAAGCATAGCTTCGAAACCAATTAAAAGTGTTTCTTTCGAAACCATAGTTTGAAAACAAAACAAGCTACAAAGTACAAAAAGGGGACACATTCGAAAGTTATCCCTTCGAAAGACGTATGGTGACAGCAACATGCTTCCACATGTGTACTTGGGTTTAAATAAGCGGCTTCAACCATGTCGAAAGGTATGGGAGTGGCACCCACCCCTTCGCATGTATAAGTTAAAATAAAAGCAGCTTCAATGGTTGCGGAAGGATATCAATTCGAAACCCTACCCTTCAAACTCATTGATTCAAAGAGTTTTAAAAGCAGCCTCTTACTAAGGCGAAAGGTTTTAATGTGGAAGCTAGGGCATCGAAGGGGTTCAAAAAGCAGTGACCCTTTCGAAGATATTAAATCAAATGTAGGTTTATAGATTCGAAACCTGGAAATACAACTTCACCCCTTATGCATGCATACTTTCGACACCTTTGCTCCTTTTGCATAGGCCCAATACACTTCGTACCACTACCTTGATACCATGTATATTGGCACTAAATGGATGCAGAAGGGTTAGAGGCGGGTGTGTATGAAGTCGAAAGCCAGCAGGGTTAAGTATCGAAGATGTAATTTGGATAAAAACTGCATTTTTGCTTATTAAAGAAAATACTTTTCACCTACCATCAATATTTGTCTCAATCTTATTGGTTTAGAAAACTTTATCAATTTCCTTTTTCAGACTTTTCTGCCGAAATCAAATTTGGATTTGAAATAACTTAACACTTAAGCCTTCTCCTTAATAAAACATTTAAAATATTTAAGTCCTCTAACTTAAATAATTTATTATCCATAGTAATACACTTAGGAAGAATCCCCAAAATCACCATAGTTCATATTAAATATGTTTTCTAACGTATATAAATTTCAGACCTGAAAACATTATTTAATTGCCTTAAATAATTTAAATCCGAAATTAACTACTTTCTCTTATAGAAACTCATAATAAATCCATAATTACTTGGAAAATTATGAAACTTGAAACCCACTTCTAAAATAACATTTTTGACCATATATCAAAAAGGCAACATTTTTAGAAGTCATATGATAAGTTTTCCAATATAAAACCTATCATAAAATTCATATTAAATTATATAAACCATCAACAAGCATATATATCCCTTTAATCTATCAAAACATATCATCATTCATCCAATCATATGGTTTTATACCTCAAACCCGAATTAAAAACATTCAAGATGACTTATATAAGACTGTTTATATCATTATTCACCATATTTGAATAAGGAACTTGAGATTTGTTCTTCCTTTAATCTTCCTAGCTTGAATCTTAGCCTCTAAATGGATTTTGTGCCCCTTTTATTTTTAGGATTATGGCCGGACTTCAACTCTCTTTGCTTTTGTTTTTGGTTTATGAAAATGTAAATGAGAATGAGGTAATGGGTTTAGGGATTATGGTATACGGCTACTCCCATTTTTCCCTTGCATTATTCTCTTAAGTTTCTAATTTATAAATCACACTTATAATTTCATTGTTAAGGCACGACCCTAATTAGTTTCCAAATCTCAATTCTCTTATTGCGCTAACCTCTACATTATTCTATTTAATTTATATAATTAAATCTCCTGTAATGTTATTTAAAATTTGGGGTTTTATAGGTTGAGCTTCATGTTGTATCTACGAAGGATGCCAAAAGTTATTACTAAGTTCTCCACGCGCCCGAGCCCTTTTAGACTTGACCAACATGTCATCCACATAGACTTGCAATAAACAACCGATTTGTTGAGCGAAGATTTGGTTAACGAGCCATTGATAGTAGCACCAGCATTGCGAAGGCCGAAATGCCTGGCTCGGTAGTAGTAGAGCCTATTGTAATAGATGAATGAGGTATGCTCTTGGTTAGTGTTGTGCATAGCAATTTGGTTATACCTAGTAAGCGTTCATAAAGATGAGCAGTTCGTGTCCACTGGTCGCATCCACCAGCTGTTCAATCTGGGGTAGAGGAAAATTTTCTTTACGGTATGCCTAGTTCAAATTTAAGTACTCGATGCACGTTCTCCAGGCCCCGTTAGGTTTTTGGATGAGTACCAGGTTGGCTACCCAGATAGTGTATGTCGACTCGCAAATAAACCAATTTCTAAAAATTTCTCCGCTTCCTCCTTGAATGCCTTATACTATTCGGGGTTAAGCGGTCATCTCTTTTGCTGGATTGGGTGAGCTGCTAGGTCAATGTATGGCATGGCATATAATTGAGGGATCGACACATGTCATGTTGGCATACCCCAAAGCAAACACATCCTTGCTTCCTACCAAGAAGGAAATCAACTCGTCCCTTACTTCTCAGCTCAACTCTTTACCTATATGAAAATCTTGCTAGGGTTGTCTCATAAATAGAATCCGGCTCGAGCGACATGGCCGGCTCACCCTTCGCACTAGAATCCCCTATTCAGGGATCAAGTGGGTCATCATTATCATCTTCAACATTCCCTTCCAAGTCACATTGGTCTAATGCATATATCATGCACTCAATAACATCCTTGGTCGGCATGTACATCTGTGGTCAAGCCGAAAGGACAATGCTGTCCCTAGTTCCCATATATGAATACCCTAGCGCCAAAGGGGAAGGAGTAATGGTGTCATCTGTCCCTGCATACCAGCAGAGGTGAACCTGTTCATTCCGTGTAGCATGAGTTCCTTGGTCTTGCTCGGGATACCCAAGGAAACACTATTTCCATCAGTTATGCCATTTTGGCTTGGTGCGACGATCAATATGTGTGGTCAACTTTCAATAACAAGGGTGACCCCTACACGGACGGGAGCAACAGGCTACCCGAAAGTCCTCTCGGGAACGTCATGGCTGATAATTGCCATTTCCTGCTGTAGCATAAGCACTGCCTTCTATGCTTGTTGTAAGAAGATGTTGTAACAACCTCTGGAGGCTTATTGGTTATCTCAAACATATCCTACTCCTCCCTTGATCATGAATTTCATTGTCGGGCGCTTGTAAGCTACTATCTCATCTATACCTGCCAATGGTGGCTTGATATTAAAATATTATATGTAGATGGACAATCCACTACAACGAACTAAATCTAGAACTTTTCCACCAATGGCTCCTCATCGAAATTGATCACATGAGAAGTAACCTCTAATGGTACTATGTCAACTCCCTCATAACTTGTAAATGGTTAATGCACAGGAGCGAGGCTGGAGGTAGGAAGCTTCATCCCATCGAAAACATCTTTGAACATCATATTGATGGTGTTTCCACCATCAATGAAGATCCGGTGGGCCTTTGTACTGGCCATGCTGATTGAGATGACCATAAGGTAATATTGGGGGAAGCCAACTCGTCTCTTGTTTTCTAAGGTGATTGCGATGTTGGTGAAATCCCTATCGACCAGAGGGAGCTTCGGGGCCCGGAGATCTACTAAACAAACGTGATCTGAGAACTCTCTCCTATGGCGGACCTGAGCCCCTCGATTGTTGCCAGCTACATATGGACCAATACATAGTAATAGGATCTCGGTACTGATCACGGCCACACTGTTCTCATCTTCTCATTGAGGCATGGTAAGTGGGTTTCATCGAGCATTACACCACATATTGCCTAATATACTAAACTAACACCCTTTTATGGATTGACCACTCCATCTCATCCTTGAGGAGCCGATTGTCATTGGTCGAGCGGCCGTTGAGCTAGTGAAATTTGCAATATTTACCATTGCCTTTTAGCTTCTTCCTCACCGTGAATATGAGAGGATGGGCTATTGAAATGCAATGTAGTCAGATGTGGCAAGATAGTTTCCACGTCCGTATTTATGGTTGCATAGCCGGTGTGTCTAGGCTTGAAGCGTGCTATATCATCGAAATGCATTTTGCTATTTTCCTACTGACTAAGCTTTTGGTGATTGTCCTCTCCCTGGCCAGTCTTGTTCCACTTACTACTTCGTCATCACTGTCGGAGATGTCTACCTCCATACTCATGATGTCGTTCGCCCTTTGGAGGAAGTTAGTAAGGGATGAAGTGAGATGCTTCCACAATTCCTTCCACATACGGAACCAATACTTCATCCTTGAATAAATGGCTGCCACCAAGCTGTTCTTGTCAACTCCTCTCACCCTCATCAATTCCTTGTTAAAGCGGTTGACACACGAACAAAGCGATTCATTCGGTCTTTACCTTATATTTCCTAGCTTGCTGGCCATCATTATTCTTGTTTTCGATGTGAAGAAGCGGGTTTTGAAGTCTGAACACGGTTGGGCCTATGAATGGATATTGCCGCCTATAGGTGAAGGAACCAATGAGATGTTGGCCCAATCAGAGTGGAGAGATAAGAGACATTTTACATTATTGGAAATCCAACCAGCTCAGGTTACTGAGTTGAAGGTGGTGACATAATTGAATGGGTCGGCGCTCCTATCATATTTGTCCATGGAAGGTAGGACATACCTACGATGAATGTGAGCGCCTAGGATCTCTTCGAACAATGGGTTTCCGTTCTCGTCATCTGACCCCTCTTCTTCACCAGGCTTTCTTGTCTAAATCATATGCATCTACTGACATATGGCGGTCGTTTCTTCATAGAGGTCATGTTCAATATGTCGTGGATAACGATAATCCCTTACGAGGGAGAGGCTTCTTGGCTGCCTATCTAATGTCGGGGATCTATGGCGATAATATAGTGAAGGAGAACTGCGACGCTTGGATGGAGTAGGAGACTTGCACCTAACAACTGATAAGGACCTAGATGGATAAGGTCGTCTTTTTCGGGATCTGGGCCAAGGTACCTCCCATTGAGACTGGGAATGAATTGATAGTTCTCTAGGCCCTGGGGCCTTGCCTTTCCCTCCAATACTGAGGCATTTGAAATAGAAATCATGGTTCCCATTTACCATCCATAAGCGATGGAAAACAAATTATCTCTCGGTTGAAGGAGACCAACGACACAGTGGTGGCTCTAGCATTAGGATATCATAGACGTCCTCTTACATTGGAATGACATGAGCATTCCTATGGTGGACACAGACCTCCTTGGGTGTAGTTTCTAGAACTACCCTTTCCAAAGCTTCGATGATGCTCATAAGGTTGTATGCGATTCCAAGGACTGGTTGAGGATTTTGTTCAGCTACTGGGAGGACAGGTGGGGAAAAGCCAACCATCATTTGGGCACCCAACCTTGTCCTCGTACTCTCCATTTCATGGGTCAAATTACCCACATTCATCAGTTGTTGCACCATGATGCACCACATGTCCATGCCGAGCCCAAGGATAAGGAAAGCAGCACTGACAATGGTGTTGCCATTACTTTCATGTTTGTTGGAGTTGTTACCCTTTGACCTTGGAGCTGGTTCTATGGCAACAAACTAGAATAGGTGTTCGAGGGGAATAGTGAAGGAAAATGAGAGCTTTTGGGGGAGGCCCCTCCTTCTAGTGAAAATATTTCAACTAAAGGTGGTTTACATCCACTATGAGGAGCCTTTTATTATACTGCTTCGGTTACAACAACCTAAATTGCAAGATGTAGTTGCTAAATACAAAGGTATTCTCTTTTTAGACTAATTTTTTCAACCCTTGTGAAGTGGCAATGCATGATGTATTTGTAGTAGCTGAACTTAATGCTTAGACGGTTAAGATTAGTTTGATCAAGGCTAGGAAAAGCTTTGGGCTGCTGTAGGTGATATACGGTTGATGATCATGCTAGCTGGGATGCCAGGTTGTTTGTAGGGTATGGATGTAGACATATGGCAGGTTACACTATGGAAAAGCCCCCAAAACATAATAAACGATGTGCAAGTAGGGTGGCTATAGTAGAAGGACTAGGTTGTCACCTAAGTATAGAGAGGGGTTGCTGCGTAGCGATGCCTTTGACAAACGAGCCACGCTAATGCATATCAGCCCCTCGAAGAGACAACACAGGTGGCACATCCTTTAAATCGGGGAGGTTATTTTGATAGCTTGCTGGTTAGCCAAAATGACCTGCGAGGGATCAAAACATCTTAGAATAATCTGCCTTGACCTTGCCGCCTGCTGCTCGAGAGGGGGACAAATCATCGATCTAATCAAAATGGATAGGGTATATTATGAATAGGCCTAGCCAAGCCGACATTTGAGATGCAAGGCGAACGGGCTATTCCTTAAACTGAGATGACACATGGGATTTGTTTGCTACTATTCGGGTCTGTTGAGGAACCAGACCGTTGCGACATATGGGCCAAAGGAAATAGGGATGTCTAAACGGGCCACGCCACTTCTTTATTTTTGATAAAAACAAGCGACACAAAGCATGACGACCATCAAATGATTATAGGTAGGTTTAAGTTGAAGCATAGGAAGTGAAACACTATTCAGTATAGAATTCTTTTTCTCAGTTGTATGAGGTCAATATCATGACCAGCAATAGTTAACTTAAAGTTAAAATCTCTAGCCAGAGTAAACATGTTAATTATAAATGTTATTATTAAACCAAGGAGTTTGCAGATGAACTAAATAGTTGTATATGGATATCTTTTGAGTTTTGACCAATAGCAAACTCCACGTATCTTAAAGTGATATAGTATTGACGAAGAAAACACGTGAATATTATATCGTTGCTTAAGGGTACAACTTAAGTTAATTTAAATTATGATTTTTCCAAAAAGATTTATAAGTGATGAATTCAACCAAACTACCACACCATCAGCTAAGATGATGTGTAGATGTTAATATTTGAAGTGTTCAATATTAATCGCTGGCTAAATTCACATACGTGAGTCGCACAACCATATCTGGTCGGTCTTCGAAATACTACCCAATTTAATTAGTTTATAATATGTTATAAGTCAACTAATATTTGCGAAGTATTAATTATTAGTATATTTAGTAACTGGGTAGCTCCTAGAAATTTTTAGGGTGTCATTAGTAATTATTTGGGTGTATATATAAATTTTATGTGTGCACATATCAATATACGATATTGATATATATATATATATATATATTTAAACATGCTTTAAATATACAAATAATTGGTAAATGGGCTGAATTTTGTTTGATAGATGATGTATCATATAGGAGGCCAATTATGTGATGAAAGGGGGGTTTGAATTAGTTTGAATGGTTGTTGAAGATTGAGCAAAAGGTGCTATATATTTCTCCTTAGTTCTCTGTATAAATACGCACACAAACACATTCATACCTAGACCATTTGAACCCATAACGACCTATAGATTGTACCCTCTAGCCCCACCACCCTATTATTTCCTCCTTTTCCAAATACAACATTCCATAGGTGGCAGTACTCATTGCCTTGCTAGTTGAGGTAGAGGATTCAAATCATAGGAGCCAGATGCAGATCGACGTGCAATAAGAGGCAAGATATTCAAAGGCAATTTTTATTTAATAGAACTATTCACATTATCAGTTGTAACATCCCCCATTTTGAGGCCCAAAACTAAGCGCTATAGATGCTGCAGTCATCTATAGTATTAATTTCTGATGATAAAATGCGGTTATGTTAATGATATCCATAATATCAGAAGCACAAGAATATGAAATAATTTCAAACAATTCCAAAGAAAACTTTCTCATTTCACTTCAAAGATATATTTCATATTCATTACATAATCCCAAACGTTTCCCAGGTTCAGATAAAATATAATTATTATAAAATACTGCAAAAGCAACATATGAAAATACCCCTTGGTTGATCAGAGTTAATAAATAGATAAATACATCTATTGTCAATACATTCGTACTACAACTGAAATAATACAATGTATAATAGTAATATATAAACTCCTACATAGCTAGCTTTGCCTCCTGCACGTCTCCGGAAGCTTTATTCATCAAAACCTACTTAACCTGTAAAGCCCTTACTCCTGACCTACTCAAATAAATTTTTAAGCACCCGAGAGTTTAAGGGGAAATCAAAAACTTTGAGTTGGAAAAAAAGCCTTGTGTGAATAATAATATGCCATCTCGATTTGTAGATATTAAGTGAGACTATGCTGTTGAGCGGAATGAGTTTCCCCCTCACTAATATCCCTTTAAAAATATATCTTCTGCAAATCAAAGTCCTACAACCAAACTGGTTATAATAAACAATATACATGATAACGTGCATGCATGCTACATAGATAATCATGACTATCTATCAATTCAGTGGACCATCCATCTCAATGTTTAGTTTTCATAGGGTAACTACCAACCTATAGTGCTGACTCGGGCCTACCAGATATATAAAATTTTTTAACCGACTTTTAGAATAAAACTAGATGGTCTATCCAAATACACCATCCTAGTGTTCACATGACTATCTGTCAATTTCCTAGTTTTGTTAGGCTTACTATGAACCTAAAGGTTTTGCAGGCCAATCTATAACATATCTTATGTATTCCTTCCTGTGCGTACACCGACTTTTTTTCTTACCTTCGATAAAGCCCCACACACTGGAATTTCAGACTTAAATCAGCTAGGGGCTAATATTTGAAGTATAGAGCGCTACCCTACACTGATCCCATCTGGTTTTCTAATCTCTGAGTCAATTTATCCTATCACAATCTATCCAAAAGTGATAAGAATAATAATTTCTTTAGTAAAATTCCGAGATAAATACTTTTTTCTATTTCCTTGAAAACACTTTCCTTATAGATGATTTAACCCTTGAAATATTGCTTTCAAAACAAGGAAAATATAACCCTTTATTCAAAATAATTATGCCATGATTTATATGCTTTTATAAAACTTTATCGATGAAGTTCGAAAACACTTAGAGGTCATCGCCTCTCAAAACCATAAGCTATAAGCTAATAAAAGCATTTAATTAATAACATCGATGACCTCTTCGCCAAAAAGGGTCTTCGCCCTTATTAATATAAAAATATGTTAAAGCCTTTAACTTTTAAAACATAAGGCTGATAACATGGACGTTGCAGTTCATAGAATGTCGGCAAAGGTATAAAACTTGGTTTGCATAGGAATAAGTCCTAAAAGAATAAAGTTGACATAGTTAAATCTCGATGTCATTGCCTTAGGGAAAATTAGTGACTTCACTAGAGCCGAATTCATTAGGGGTGGCACTGTGGCCATCTTCGAAAAAATATGTTTTTGAATAGAGGCAGCATCGTCATCAACGATGTCAACATAGCTTAAAGTGGCATAGTTACCAATATTGTCGAAGTCAATAGGTATAAAACATGCGGCATTATTGTCACCGCTATAAACTACTTCAAAACCAATTGAGTCGGTGTAGTTAATAAAAATAAGCAGCTTGCTTTCATTGACGTCGACAAGGATAAAAGCGGCATAGTTAAAGTGTTTGAGGGAAACAAGCAATGTGTTCCTCTTTGAAGCTCATGATGTCGATGATATCTATGCCGACGTCGACTCCAACTTTCCTCAATTCATTCCATATCATCTAGAATGATATCCTATGTATTCATTAAGGTCAAAAATGTATAACAGTCGCACCATGGACTTCGGCGACCATAACTTCAAAGTGGCAATGTTATAAATATTATAAAAACTGTGATTTTGCTATTCAAAGTAATTTCTATTCACCAACTCCTTGTATTTGTCAAAATACTATTTGATAACAAACTTCTTTATCAAAATCTTTTCCAAAAAACTACCATAGGGCAAATTTATCATTCCCAAAGATATTTGCAACTCATTAATTTATATTAATATTTTGATGTAAATATTAGATTTTTCTAGCCCAATAAATTTATATAAAATCATAAACTCATGAGAAAAATCCTTAAAAATCATAATAAATATGATTTACTATATTATTTAACATATAAAAATTTTGGGACCAAAAACATAATTTAATTATTTTTAATAATTAAAACAAAAATTAAACCATTTTCCAACCTTAAGAAATTCACCAAACATTCTCATTAAATTAGAAAATTACGAAATTAAAAAACCACTTTTAAAATAATGTTTCTAACATCATATCAAAATCTCAAGTCATTTAAGTGTAATATAATAGGTTTTATAACTCAAATATATCACTTAATTTCATAAATAAATTCCATAAATTCACCAATAAGCATATATCATTCAAACCATCATAGTATGTCATAATATGAGCAAAAGAATTGGATTTATACTTAAAACCGAAAATAATACTTAAACATGAGATACATACCTATTATTCACCTTGAATGGTTTTAGAAGGTTGAGATTTGAATTTGATTTGATTCCCCTAAGCTTTCTACTTGTTTTCCTAGCTTTTCTTCCTCTTGAACCCTCTAGCAATGACCGGCCTAAGCTTTGATTAGTTTGTATAAGTGTAAAATGAATGAAGAGAATGGAGGTGGGGGTTTGTATTAGGAAATGTAACCTTTTTCCTATTTTACCCTTCTCCTGAATTCCTCCTTCCTATTGATCTTCCTATTAATTCCATTAGTTCATTAATTAAGGCTCGACCCATACTAATTATCAAATCTCAATCTCCTTAATAATTTATCCATTTAAATTTCCTAAAGAATGTTAATCAAAATTAGGGTTGTTACAAACTCTCATCCTTAAAGAATTTCTTCCTCGAAGTTACGATAAGGTACATACATCAAACATAAAGCATAGATGTAAAGCATACCATCAAATAAGTCAGGATAAGTATTCCTAATCCAGCTCTCCATTTTCCAAGTACAGGCTCTCTCATCGTCACTCCATTGGAACTTGACTAACTTTGCCGTCTTATTTCTTAGCTTTTTCTCATCCTTAGCCACAAAATGAACTAGATGTTTAACTATAGTCATATCCGGCCCCACTACTAATTCTTCCAATGCAGTCGGAGTTATAGTAGTCTCTGGATCTCGAACACACTTCCTCATGTGAGAAGCATGAAACACATTGTGGGCTCCGACCAAACTGTTCGATAACTCTATCCTGTAAGCGAGTTTCCCTTTTATTTTTATAATAGGAAATGGTCCAACAATCCTAGGTGCCAATTTCCCTGATTTCCCAAATCTTATTACACCCTTCATCGGTGATATTTTAATGAAAACATTATCTCTAACTGAGAATTCTAAGTCTTTCCATCTCTTGTCTGCATAACTTTTCTACCTAGACTGAGCTTCTTTCATTCTAGCTTAAATCAACTCAATCTTTTCTACAGCTTCTCTTACCATATCCAGACTAAGAACTAATCTATCTCCGATCTCTAACCAACATATAAGTGATTTACGTGGCCTTCTGTATAAAGCTTCAAAAGGCGCCATTTCTATACTAGTCTGATAATTATTATTATATGAAAACTCGACTAAATTCAAATGGTCTTCCCATGACCCACTAAAATCTAGTACACAAGCCCTCAATAAATCTTCAAGTACCTTATTGACTCTCTCTGTTTTCCCATCTGTCTGGGGGTGATAAGCGATACTCATCTTAAGCTTGGTACCTAAAACCTCTTGTAGACTCTTCCATACTTCGCTAGTAAATAAAGAATCTCTATCATTGACTATACTACTAGGAATCCCATGCAGTCTAACTATATTCTTCATGGAACAATTTAGCTAAGACAGGTGCCGTCCTTGTCGATTTAACGGGTATAAAGTTTGCACTTTTAGTAAGTTTGTCCACTATAACCCAAATACTTTCATTTCCCCTATTCGACCTTGGCAACCCATCAATAAAATCCATGGATATCGAATCCCATTTCCAAATTGGTATATCTAAAGGCTGAAGCCATCCACTCGGCTTTTGATGTTTGGTTTTTACTTGCTGGCAATTCAGACACTATTTTACCTATAAGCCAACATATCTTTTCATACCCTCCTAGAAGAAACTTCTCTCATGTCCTGATACATCTTAGTTCCTCCAAGATGAATAGTAAACTTCGATTGATGACATTCCCAAAGAATTTCTTTCCTTAGATCACCAACATCGGGAATGCAGAATTGTCCCTTCTTTTTTAACCATGCGTTCTGGTCAAGATAAAAATCCTTCAAATCATCAATCTCAGTTCCACCTTTCAATCTTCTAGTTCTTTCAACTAACAATGGATCATCTCTTTGCTTAAAAGCAATTTTGTTGATTAATACTGGTCAAACTTTCAAACAAGATAACATTGCGGTACTATGATTAGAACTAGCAATCAATCTTAACCGCACACTACAAGTAGTTAATGCTTCCAACTCTTTCCATTCGACTAACATAGGTAACACCACATTCTGATGTTTCCTGCTAAGTGCATCTACAACTTTATTTCCTTTCCTCGGTGTGTACTCAATTCCAAAATCATAAGAAGCTATAAACTCTAACCACCTCTGCTGTCTCATATTCAACTCCTTTTGAGAGAATAAGTATCTTAGCAACTTGTGATCCGTATACAACTTGAATTATTCTCTCGAAAGGTAATGTTTCTATACCTTCAAAGCAGATATTACGGCAGCCAACTCCAAATCATGAGTCGGGTATCTAACTTCGTGCGGTTTAAGCTGTTGCGAAGCATAGGAAATCACTTTACCCCTCTAGATTAACATAGATCATAATCCTGTTCCACACACATCAGCGTACACCACCAAATCTTGATTCCCATCTAGAACTACTAACATGGGTGCATTAGTCAATAAATATTTTAGCTTCTAGAATGCCTCCTCATATTTATCGGTCCAAACATACTTCATGTCCTTCCTTGTTAGTTTAGTTATTGGTGCCACTATACGAGAGAAATCCTTGATGAATCTCCGGTAATAGCCAGCCAGTCCAAGAAAACTTTTTTTTTCTGTCACAGTCTCGGGTCACTTCCAATTATTTACAGCTTCTATCTTAGTTGGATCTATAGACAACCCTTTTTCTGAGACGATGGGACCAAGAAACTTCATCTCCTTCTTCCAAAAATGATACTTCGAAAACTTTGCTTTTAATTGATGCTGCCTCAATGTCTCAAGCACTATGCTAAGATGAATCTCCCGATCCCTTTCATCTTTAAAATATATCAAAATGCCGTCTATAAACACCAATAAGAATCTATCTAAATGCTCTTGGAAGATTCGGTTCATTAAATCCACAAAGAAGGCAGGCGCATTAGTTAATCAGAATGGCATTACTAACCACTCGTACGAACCATATCTTGTTCTAAACGCCATCAATGGAATACTATCTTCCGCCACCCTTAGTTAATGGAACCCTGTTACCAAATCCACTTAGGAAAATACTTTGGCTCCACTCAACTAATCAAGAAAATCATCAATTCTTGGGAAAGGATATTGGTTCTTTTCGTCTTTTCATTCAACTTATGATAATCAATACACAATCTTAACGACAGGTCCATTTTCTTTACCAACACCGTGGCCGCTCCCTAAGGCGAACTGCTTGGTATAATAAAACTCTTCCCATCTAAGTCCACCAACTGCATCTTTAACTCCTTTATCTCGGTAGGTTTCATTCTGCTAGGCGGTCTACTTATGGGTTCAGCTCCATGTACAAGATCTATTCGAAATTCAATAGCTCGTTTCGGTGGTAGTCCTATAACAGGCTCAAAAACATCTGCAAATTCACTAACTATGGAAACCCAATTCAACTCATCTTCCTCTTCTACTAAACCCAATAAAGCATTGACATCAAAACTTGGATTTTCTGCTGAGTATATAATTCAACCGCTACTATTAGGGCGTCTTAATGATATTTTCCTATCTTGGCAAAATATCCTAGCATCATACTTACTTAACCAGTCCATACCCAAAATAATCCCAAAGCCCATGAAATCAAATACATGCAAACTGCAGGAAAATATATGACCTAATAATTCAAACTCTAAATGGTCACATATCATCCCAAGAGTTGCATACCCTCCTATTAGATTCGCAACCCTTAAGGAAGTAATTAGGTATGAGGGTTCTAGGTTAAGCTTATCTACCAAACAATGAAATATAAAAGAATGTGATGCACTAGTATCAAACAGTACTCTAACAGGTATACTATGGATCAGAAGCGTACCTCCCATCACAGCAGCTTTTCCTTTCTCTTTAGCTGTTGGTCTCGAGGTAGCCAGTTCCAAAGCAAATACTTTTCCTTTTTCTGCCTTGGCCACTTCTGGACATTTGTTCCTGTAATGTCCCACTAGGTCGTAGTTAGATCACTTAATGTTCTTCTTTTCAACGACTTCCTTTCCCTTTCAAGTTCGGCATTAATGAGCATAATGTCCCTTCTTGTCACACTTGTAACACACAACCTCGGACTACCCTTTCTTAGCAACTCCACCCTTCTAAGCTCCCTTCTTCTGGTAAAACTTTCTCTTCTGATTCTGTCCACCTTGACTCTCCGCGGGCTTGTTATTATTGACCAGAGAAAGCGTCTCTTCATTTCGCAAAGCCATCTCTATGTATACATCACACGGATCCCTGAGATTTGGTAAAGTTGCCCTAGCAAGCTCAGGTCTTAATCCATGGATGAACTTCTTGTTTCTCTTAATCACTGTGTCTACTGTAGCATATCCAACTCAGCAACTCAAGAACCGTCATATCACCTTTCACCAACTTAGCAAACTTCCTCAGCAGAGTTGACTTAGCAATCTCAGGCATAAATCTTGCACCAACTTAGCAAACTTTCTTAACAGAGTTAACTTAGTGATCTCAGACATAAATCTTTCTTCAAACCTTCTCCTAAACTTTGCCCAAGTCAAAATCTCCTCTTTTACCCCGATAGTCACACTGTTCCACCAATACAACGCAGCTCCTTGCAATTTCCTAGACACTAATCTCCTCTTCTGTTCGTCATTCAAATCAAGATCATCGAAAATCCTCTCACAATGAAGCAACCAATTCTCCACTTAAATTGCATCCTCTATTCCAATAAATGATTTCCCTCTAAGTCTTGCATAGTCTCTACTCAAAATAACAACATAATTGTTGACAACTAGAACTTCTTGATTAGCTCCTCCATCATTTCAACCAACTAATCCAACAGCAACTACTGCTTGCATCATGTTGATAAAGAACCGATGCACTACTCCCATATCAACCGGTGGTGTTCCTGCACCCACATTAGCAGCAGTCTGTCGACCCAGATTCCTTCTAATATTGGGCATGATATTTCCATTGGAAGCGGTGCTTCCTCCACCAAGATTCACTCTTCCGTTTCTCGCCTCCATATATTACTTCCTTAAATCTTCATTTGAACCTTATTAAGATATGGAAGAACGATCTAAGAGAGAGGGAGAATAAAGATAAAGCGTATACTTATATATAGAAAATACAAGTACGTTACTATAGCGTTATTCCATACCCCAATCCTATTCCCGATTCATTTGGATTATGTATTCAAAAATTCTTTTTAGAGTTCAAAATTCTTTAGTTTTACATAAACCTATTCTCTAATACTAGTTGCAACATCCTCTATTTTGAGCCCTGAAACTAAGCGCTACAGATGCTGCAGTCATCTATAGTATTAATTTTCGGTGACAAAATACGGTCATATTAATGATGTCCATAATATTAGAAGCATAAGAATATGAAATAATTTCAAATACAATTTCCAAAGCAAACTTTCTCATTTCATTTCAAAGATATATTTCATATTCATTACATAATCCCAAAACTTGCCCAGATTCAAACAAAATATAACTATTATAAAAAACTCCACGAACGACATATGTAGATGCCCTCTTAGTTAATCAGAGTTACTAAATAGACATAAACATCTACTGTCAATACATTCGTACAACAACTGACATAACACGGCGGATAAATTGTAATAAATAAACTCATACATAGCTAGCTTTGCCTCCTGCACGTCTTTGGAAGCTTTATTTGCCAAAACCTACTTAACATGTAAAGCCCTTACTCCCGACCTACTCAAATCAAATTTTGAGCACCTGAAAGTTTAAGGGGATAACATAAACTTTGAGTCAGACAAAGGCCTGGTGTGAATGATAATATGCCATCTTGATTTATAGATATTAAGTGAGACCGCGCCGCTGAGCGCAACGGGTTTCCCTCACTAATATCCCATTAAAAATATATCTTCTGCAAACCAAAGACCTACAACCAAACTGGTTACAATAAACAATATAAACAATAATGTGCATGTATGCTACATAGGTAATTTTGACTATCCGTCAATTTAGTGGACCATCCGTCCCAATGTTTAGTTTTCACAGTGTAACTACCAACCTACATGGCTGACTCGGACCTACCAGATAAATCAAATTTTCTAACTGACTTTTAAAACAAAACTGGACGGTCTATCCAAATACACTTATCCTAATGTTTACCTGACTATCTATCAATCACCTAGTTTTATTAGGCTTACTATGAACCTAGAGGTTTTGCAGGCCAACCTATAACCTATCTTATTTATGTATTTATTTCTGTTTGTATACCTGCTTTTCGTCTTACCCTTGACAAAGGCCCACACATTGGAATTTTGGACTTAATATCAGCTAAAGGCTAACAGTTGAAGTATAGGACGCTACCCTACATTAGTCCCATTTGCTTTTTTTAAACTATGAGTCAATTCATCATATCATAATCTATCCAAAAGTTATAAGAACAATAATTTATTTAGTAAAATTCTGGGCTAAATAGCCTTTTCTATTTCCTTGAAAACACTTTCTTTATAAATGATTTAACCCTTGAAATCATATTTTTAAAAAAAAGGAAAATATAGACCTTTACCTTATTCAAAATAATTATGCCATGATTTATATGCTTTTATAAAATTTTATTGATGGTGTTCAAAAACACTTAGAGGTCATCGCCTCTCAAAACCATAAGCTATAAGCCAATGCCAATAAAACCATTTAATTGATAACGTCGGCGACCTCTTTGCTAATAAGGGTCTTCGCCCTTCTTACTATAAAAATATGTTAAAGCCTTTAACTTTTAAAACATAAGGCCATAAGGCCGAGAACATGGACGTCGCACTTCATAAAATCTTGACGTCCTAAGGTATAAAACTTTGCTTGTAGAGGAATAAGTCTTAAAAGAATGGAGTCGACATAGTTAAATCTCGGCGTCATTGCCTAAGGGAAAATTAGCAGCTTCATTAGAGCCGAAGTCATTAGGAGCGACACCAAGACATCTTCGAAAACATATGTTTTTGAATAAAGGCGGCATCGTCATCAATGATGTCGACATAGCTTAAAGTGGCATAGTTGTCCATATCGTCAAAGTCAATAGGTATAAAACATGCAACATCATTATTGCCGCTATAAATTACTTCGAAACCAATTGAGTCGACGTTCTTAATAAAAATAAGCGGCATTGCTTTTATCGATGTCGACAAAGATAAAAGTGGCATAGTTGAAGTGTTTGAGGGAAACAAGCAACGTCATTCTCTTCAAAGCTCATTATGTCGATGATATCTATGCCGACGTTGACTCCAACCTTCCTGAATTCATTCCATATCATCTAGAACGATATCCTATGTATTCATTGAGGTTGGTAATGTATAACAACTGCATCATGGACTTCGACGACCATAACTTCGAAGTGGCAATGTCGTAAATAATTTAAAAACTGCGATTATGCTATTCAAAGGAATTTTTTTCAACAACTCTTTGTATTTGTCAAAATACTATTGGATAACAAACTTCTTTATCAAAATCTTTTCTAGAAACTGCTATAGGAAAGATTTATCATTCCCAAACATATTTGCAACCCATTAACTTATAATAATATTTTAATGTAAATATTAAGCTTTTCTAGCCCCAATAAATTTATATAAAATCATAAACTCATGGGTAAAATCCCAAAAAAACATAATAAATTTGATTTATGATATTCTTTAACATATAAAAATTTTGAGGCCAAAATCATAATTTAATTATTTTTAATAATTAAAAACCGAAACAAACCATTTTCCAACCTTAGAAAACTCGCCATATATTCTCTAAATCAGAAAATTATGAAATTAAAAAACCGCTTCTAAAATAATGTTTCTAACATCATACCAGAATCTCAAGTCATTTGGATGTCATATGATAGGTTTTCTAACTCAAAATATCACTTAATTTCATAAATAAATTCCATAAATTCACCAGTAAGCAATAATCATTCAAACAATCATAGCATGACATAATATAAGCAAAAGAATTGGATTTATGCTTAAAACCATAAATAATACTTAAACATGAGATGTATAATTATTATTCACCATGAATGGTTTAAGAAGGTTGTGATTTGAATTTGATTTGAATTCACTAAGCTTTCTACTTATTTTCCTTGCTTTTCTTCCTCTTGAACCCTTTAGCAATGGCCGTTCTAAGCTTTAATTTAGTTTGTATAAGTGTAAAATGAATGAAGAGAAAGGATGTATGGGTTTGTATTATGAATTATAACCATTTCCCTATTTTACTCTTCTCATGAATTCCTCCTTCCTATTAATGTTCTAATTAATTCCATTAGTTCATTAATTAAGGCTCGACCTATACTAATTATCAAATCTCAATCTCCTTAACCTTTACATTATTTTATTTAATTTATCCAATTAAATATCCTAAATAATGTTAATTAAAATTAGGGTTGTTACCTTCTTATATAATACCATTGTCATATATATTTACATTTTTTTAAAAAAAAATTGAATTAATATGGATTTTCTAAACGAACATGTATTTAAATTATAAATCAATGAAATAAAATTATTTATTTTTGACCCTATGATATAAAACTTATTTATGTAAACTGATTTTATGAAATATTAAATTATTTCATAATACATATATTTTATATTAAATACTTCGGTTTAAATTAATATATACATTTTAATATTTTTTTATGTGTGTGCATATAGTAAAACTGTTGGCTTTTATTTAAAAGAATTTGGTCCATAATAATATTATATATATATATATATTAATAAATGTACTTATTTTATAATATACAAACATATTAAAAAAATGTAATTATTTTATTTATAGAATATTTTCAACCAAAATAAATTATATAGATTCTGTAAAATTAATATATTTAATTTAAATATTTGATGTTTATATTTAAGGTTTTTAATCAAATTTATATTGTTTTGAAATAGTCAAATTTGTTTTAAAGTTATATAAAAAATCTCTTGAACTAGTCAAACTAAATCTGAATTAAGATATTTTGAATTTAAATTAATATTCTTTTTACTTAGTCAAACTAAATGGATTTTTTAACAAATTTCAAAATTAAATATTATATATATTAGATTTATAATTTATTTGAATATGGCAATGTATTACATATATATATATGTATGTATGTATATATATATATGTATGTTTGTATGTTTATACTGCATTTCTAAGGTATTAAGAATATATGTATACAAACCATATAATACACATACTTGAATATATTTAAACACATACACACACTTAGGTATGTATATTATCCTTGATATTTGTATGAAAATGTCATATGCATATGTAAGTATATTATATATACATATATTCAATAGATATAAATCCTAATATATGTATGTGTTTGTATATATTTTATACAAATGTTGTGTTATTGTCATATTATATTATCATGCTATATATATCACGTATTATAATATTCACTATATATGTATGTATGTATGTATGTTTGTATGCATGTAAATATAAACACATTAAATTAGAGTAAATCATTATTTAAAATGCAGACTAGATCCGAATGCTAATTGGTTATTTACATGGTCCCATTATGGTCCACTTAAGGAAAGTTTTTTGAAATTTACCCTATTTCGCCATCTATAAAACAGACCTGATCTAACAATTGTATCAGAGCCTAACTGGTTTATGTAAATATAATAATCAACAGTTAGGCCAACTATTGGGCTTCATTATCTAATGGGTATTGGGGTTGGAGTAATAACCATCCTCCCGTCTTTAACTCCCAGACTGGTCCAATGGATAGTAGAAGTGTTCATGGTTGGCCCAAGCGTGAGGCCCAAAACTATTTTTGGGCCAAGGGCTTACTTCAAATTTGATATATTTGAATATTTTAAAAATATTTTAAATTTAAAAGTGTGGTTTAAAATATAATGGATTTTGTAAATGTTATAAAGTAAATTTAAATGTTTTAAATTTTCTACAAATTTTTTTTAGAAATTAAATTAAATAAATTTTCAAAATTTATTTAATATTTGATTATATTTTTTTGATTAAATAAGTAATTAATTAAATAGTTAATATATATATATTTATATATGTGTAACAGCCATTAAGGTTATAGTTAAATATTTTTCTTAAATTGTTTAAAGTAAATAAAATAATTTTTTTGAAATTATAAATAAAATTTTAAATTTTAAATAAATTTTAATTAAATTAGTTAATTAAATTAAGAATTAAAATTGTTTTAACTAATAAAATAAACTTAAATTATATAAGTTAATTAAACTATAAAAGTGTTAAATAAATTAAACTTATATAACTATATGCATAAATACAATATAGATAGAACTGAAATAAACCAAAATACATTTTTTGGAATAAGTACATATGTATGATACATATACCATGATATCATATGTGTTTGACACTTGTATCATGAGGTTATTTTATAAAAAACACAATATTCCTTAAGTCAATATCACTCAAAATTATTGAAGATTATGAATTTTTAACAAAGTTGACCACTGTTGTTTATATATTAGATAGATTACTTGTATATGTGCTAGTCGTTGAGTAAACTCAAGCCAGGGCTATAATGTGTATTGCTATTTATTATATTTCTAGACAGGTAAGATAAATGCTTATATTTGTTGAGCAAACTCAAGGTTTGAGCATTTACATTTAGGCCATCGAGAAATGATAGGTCAGAGTGACTAATCTCTATTGGCTAATATGAAGATTGAGATTAGGGCAAAAACCATAGTAAGAAGTTGTATATGATATAATCGATAAGTAGTTAGCCACCACTTGCGGAACTATGGATTGTTGAGCGAACTCAAATTCAAAATCCCAAGATAAGTGAATCATAATGCTCATTAGAGAAATCGAAAGGCTTCTTATTTCTTAGGGAATGGAGAAATATAAAAACCTTATGGGAGCCATATTAGAAAAATGAAATAATAACATTTAATCACTCTAATATAAACATATGTTATATAAAACTAAACCTACCTACTTAAAATTAAATTTGTAGAAAATGATCAATCAAAAGTTGTTCACTGAAATGAAAAACTCACCATTACTGACTGGTTGAGGGAGATTAAAATAGCACTAACTTGTGAAAGATTATGATCAATTGTAAACTAACCTTTAGAAACTAATGTGGATCCCAAAATAGTTAAATCCTATAACACCCGAATAGCTGAGTGTGACATAGCCTAAACTTATATGATGTTTACTTTAGATAAATCGTTGCAAAGATAGCACAAGCACATGACTTCCATAAGTTATTTGAAAGCCTCAAATCGTTTAGGGAGTGGTCTTGTTCCACAAGGTACAAGATAGCCAATAAATAGTTCAACACGAAGATGATCAAGGGTAATAGTGTTCAGGACTATGTCATAATGATGAAAGGCAATACCGATAGACTTTATGAGCTCAATGCTAAGATCGAGGAAGAACTAAGTAGACCTAATTCTAGGCTCGCTGACTCTGTGGTTTAGCTATTCATATTGAATTTCAATATAAACAAGATGAAAGTGGGTCCTGTTGAGCTCCTTAATATGTTAAGGACTGTTGAAGGTTAATTTAAGGATCAAGGTGCGGTGTTTGCTATGAAAAGGAAAGCATCATCTTTGAAATGTGTGAAGATAGAAAAGCATGGTGGTAAGAAAGGTAAGATTGGTGCCTCTAATGATAAGGGTGAATGTCACCTTTGCCATAAGAAGGGGCATTGGAAGAGGAACTGCGTGGAATATCTTAGGTTAGTGAAAGAAAAGAAGGAATCAGATTCCACAGCTCCTATAGGCATATTTATGATTCAAATTTTTTTGCAATCAGTAAAAAAATTGGGTTTAGCGACAGATCTAGAACTCATGTCTGTAATTCATTACAGAGACTTAGGAGAAGACGACTCATGGCAAAAGGAGAAACATCCTTCAAGTTATTGATGGATCTATAGTAGATGCAACTATAGTTTGATATTTTCATTTAGATTTGCCTAGTGGATGTGTTATTGTTTTGAATAATTGCAATTATGTATAAAACTTTATTTGTGGAATAATATCCATATCCAGATTAGCTAAGACCAGATATAGTTTTCATTGTAATAATGATATTATGAACATTGTGTTTGATGGAAATATTATTTGTTGTTTTCGATAATGACAATTAGTACCTAAGGATTTGGTTTTGATGACAACAACTTTAAGAAATCGTATAAAATATAAATACTAAGGTAGTGTTTGGTTTGATATTTTTAGTTTTGGGTTTTGGTCGATACAAAAATGCACACGACGCACTTATATTGTCAAAAACGACCAATTTAGAAAATGAAATTAACATACAAAATAGAAAACAACATTTTTTTATTTTCTGCATTTTGAGAAATAACACAAGCATGTGAAACAATCCATTCTTCCATTGTCCCTCTATTCCCTTCGTCCTCACATCTGTCTTTCTTTCATCCCCTCCATCGTCCCTCTATTTTTTTCATATTTGAGATACATATTGAAAACAGAAAACACAAAATTCGTTTTTAAACCAAACACTACCTTATGTTTTATCAAGATATATATAGTATATAGTGCAGGATATTAAACAGGTGTTGACATAAAAAGACTGTACAATATCAAGTAAAGATTGAAGAGTTAAAGATGTTGATATAGAGACTCAAGAATGAAAACTCATGAGTATTCAAGAATTCAAGATTCCTAGATATTCTAGATAAGTTATAGAGTCTAGAATATTTGTTAAAATTTTAATAGTACTTAATCTCTCTCTCATCTCTCTCTCTCTCTCTCTGTTTTTAAATAAGTTTTTAAATATTCTTTCAAAACAACTTTCAAATAGTTTTCAATTTCGTATACTTATCATTTTAGTTTTAATATTTTGCCAAGTTATTGTTTTTATTAAATTTTGATTTATATTAGTTCATTTTTCAAAATTCTTATCATACAATTTTACTTAAGTTTTATTATGATAATAATGTATATATATTATATTTAAACACATTTACAAAGTGTAAAATTATTTCACAAAGCAATACATTTTCAAAATATTATTTTAAAATGTTTTTCAAAATTACAAAGAGTATGTCGACATACCCTATTCCTATATGTCGACATACTAGCCGCGAGTTTCAAAAATCAAATTTCAAAAGAAGCGCGAATGGACATGACCATTATTCCTCTATAAATACCTATCTTCCCAATGAATTTTTCAATCATTTTTCATTGTTCTTCTCTCCTCCTCCTCCTCCTTCTCCTCTCTCATTTTCTAAAACAAATTATAACCATACTCTACCAAATTTCAACCGGAATCAAACTCCATTTCCATTAGTTTGATTCTCCATCATTTGCTCTCTGATTTCTATCATCTCTCTCACTCCAATTAATATCTAAGTGATATTCAAGGATTATTTGTAATCAAGATTGAAGTTCTGATTTTGTAAATCTCTATCAAATTAAACCGATATACTTGTGGGTGTGATTGTAGCCCGTGAAATCAATTGGATGTGCTTAGTAGCCCGTAAATCTAGTGGGTGTGCTTGTAGCCCGAAAATCAAGTGACTCTTCCCAGAGGTTGGGATTCTAGAGGGTGTGTCTCATAGCCTTGAAATCGAGATTGTATTTGCCTTACTAGTTAAAAAGAAATCCGTACAAGGAATTGTACGGGACTAGATGTAGGGTAACTCTAAACCAGTATAAAATGCTGGTGTGTTATTTCCTTTTACTTTTACTGCATTTACTGTTTATCTGTGTTTTGATTCTGCGATTGTTTCTGTGATTGATTATCTCATTATTCTAAGTATAATTTCAAAAGATTTCAAAAAGATTCATATAAATGAGAAAACCCTATTCATCCCTCTCTAGTGTTAATTTAGCCTTAAGATCCCTATTCTACAATCTTACATTTGGTATCAGAGCTTTGGTTTTCAAATTTTTCGTAATCTGATTTTTGGAAAGTTTAAATGGCTACCAACACTGGTAATAGCACTGTTAGTAACACTATTAACACACTTGTTAGTAATTCATTTTTCGAAGGACAATCTACTGCCAGACCACCACTTTTTAATGGTAGTATCTACACATACTGGTCATATAGAATGAAAATTTATTTACAATCAGTTGGATTAGATACTTAGAATATCACACAAACTATGTACACTAAAGCTGAGACAAATTTTGCACAATGGACTACTGAACAAAAGGCAGTTGCACAACGTAACTCTAAACCCATGAATATACTGTTTTTTTCACTAGATAGAAATGAATTTAATAGAGTATCTATATGCAAGTCTGCATTTGAAATTTGGAGGACTTTGCAAGTAACACATGAAGGAACAACTAATGTCAAACAAACTAAGATTTCCATGTTGACAAACCAGTTTCAACTATTTAAAATGAGTCCAAATAAGTCCATATCTAATATGTATAGCAGATTTCAAGATATTGTACACTCATTTATTGTATGGGGTAAAAATTTCTCCGAAGATGATTAAGTTAGAAAAATCCTAAATTCACTTATTCCTGAATGGGACCAAAAGATTCTTGCAATTGAAGAGGCTGATGATGTTAGCACACTAAAGATTGAAGAGTTAATTGGCAATTTAATGTCATTTGAGGCACAAATGCAGGGAAGAAGAGAAAGCAAAGCAATAGAGAAGAAATCCATAGAAATTAATGCAATTACGGATAATCTGGATTCAAATAGTGATAATGATGAAGAAATTACTTTCATAACAAGGAACTTCAGAAAAATTCATGAAATATAGGAAGATGAATAATTTTAAAGGAAATGATTACAAAAATCCTGGAAACAGAAGTGAAAGCGGAAATGGCATTAGATGTTATAACTGCGATTAACCTGGTCACTTAAAACGAGACTGATTGCATCCCGAGAAACTGAAAACCACACCAAACACTGATTCATCTAGAAAACAGAGAAGAGCCTATACTACAACACTAGATGACTCAGACACATCATCAAGTGAAAATGAATTAGGTATGGGGATAGCCAACATGTGCTTCACAACAATATAGAATTCAGATATAATTTGTAAAATAGGATCAGAAAAAGTTATGCATTTAATATATTAAAAGCGTTATATCATTTGAATTTTGATTGGTAGGAATATCCTATAGATTAATAATAATAATGGTTGAATAATGTGTGATTTTTATATTTTTATATTATTATATTTGTGTATATTAAAATAATATAATAATAATAATATAAAATATATTTAGAATTATTTTTAACTGTTTTTATATATTTTTTATTGAAATAATAATAATATAGATAGTTGTATGTAAATAAAGTAGGATATGGTTAAAAACAATTCAATTTTGAAAAATTCAATAGATATATTGACATACCCCTATAGTATATGTCAACATACATGTCCAGAACTTGAATTTCAATTTAAAATTCAAAATTTGAATTTTCCCTTCACCTGTTCACCTACCCCAATGTTCTGAAAAAGTGCCCCTTGACCAGAGAACATGTCATTTGGTTCTCTACTTATTACCTCTATCTCTAACCATTCAATTCACCTTTCATTTCAAAATTCAAACTTTTATTAACTCTCTTATCTCCTAAAATTATTCATCAATGGAATCCACAAGCACTCCGACATCCATGAGACTTTCCAAAACCATCAAAAACTCTCTTTCAAGATCAAGAAGCTATGAAAGCCTATATTAGCTATATGAATTATGGTAAAGTTTCTACGGGAAAGTTAGCAATTTTTAATGATTTTTCTACTTATGAAATTGATACTCCTTGTTCTCCAAATGGAATTCTCGGTTTAATTGATGCTTCTCAAAATGATTTTGTTTGGTATCCACATTTTGTCAAAATGTTTTATGCAAATTTGAAAGGGAGATTTTATGAAGGTTGAGAACGAGAAGTCCGGAGTAGGGTTAAAGGAATTGTTTTGAATTGTGAACTTTTGGGTACTATCCTTGGATGCAAATCCACCGGAATGGATCTTTCTAAGTTCGAAATTGATGAGCATAATCTTGAAGTTTTTCATAAAATTTTCAAAGGAGATGATAATTTTGAGTTTAAAAATCAAAATTTTCATCCAAAAGCTAGAATTCTTAATCTTCTTTTGCAGTATACCATCACTCCTCGTTCGGGAAATTTCAATAATCCTACCTTAAAAGTTTGTAAATCACTCTTTTCCATTTGTGGTTAATATGACATAAATTGGGCTCAAGCTATTTTGGATGAATTTTATCCCAAAAATCTTTCCACCCATGAAAACACACTATTTTATGGTATTTACTTTACCCGAATCTTTAACTACTTTGGCGTTGATTTTAAAGGAGAGGAATTTGTCTCTCGTAAAGTGTTTAATCAAGCAAATATAGCTCTTATGAAATTCCACCAATTTTCGAGCCATATGAAACACTGGCGGAGAAAGAAGAAAGGTTAGTACATGAAGAGGAGGAAGAAATACAAGAAGAGGAGGAAGAGGAAGAAGGGGAAGAAATGGATATCAAAAAAAGAAGAAGAGGAGGATGAGGAAACCTCTTTAAAAAGCATTGACTTTCCACCTTTACCAACCAATCAATACATTCTCAACAATCAAAAGAAGATTATTTAAAATCAGAGAATTCTCAAACGTTCCATGAATAAGAAGTTAAACACCATTTCAAACAAAATGGATAAGTTCTTTGGAAAGGTGAACGCAAGCTTGGAATCTCTTCATCATCCTCTTCATCCACATCTTTCTAGTTTGTTTTAGTTATGTTTAAGTATGATTGTACTTGGTTGTTTAAGTTTGATGTGGTGTTATGTATCTTTCTTTTCTTTGTGAACTATGTTATCCTTGTCTAAGTAGTAATGAAATCCTTATTTCCTTACTGTTATACACTTATTACCATCACTGGAAAGCATAACTAGTATAATAGTATAAGCTAAATATATCAAAATATTGAAACAAAGCAACTTTACAACTTTTTGCATATATGTTGACATACATCGGCTCATTTTCAAAAAAAAATAATTTTGAAAAATGAATAGACAAGAAGTGTCTATTCGATTCCAATGATTTTCTATGCTTATAAATACACAACCAGAATATCATTACTATTCATTATCTTTCTTCTTCCTATACTTTTATAAACTCCAAATCATAAATAATGGTTTCTCCTATTCACAAATTAACCGAAAACCATGAATAAACGCTTGAATCCTTTAAAAACATTCTCTCTTTTATCCTACGAAACCAGAGACACTTAGAATTAAGTCAAATGAAGATGATCAAGGAGCAAGAAAGGCATTTCAATGCAATTCGATGGATGATTTCAGCTCTGAACAAAGAGGAACCAACCGCTAATCCAGAATGCACCATCAACAAAGATGATGAAGATTGGGAGGCTATTAAAGCTGATCCAATCTTTGGCACTGATGGATGGGTTGAAGTCATAAGAAATGTCTAGTTTTAATAGATTTGATTGTATATAATACTTCAATTAATTTTGTTTGGTTTGATTTGATTGGTTTTGAATTTGGTTGAATTTGAAATATTGCTTTGTGTGTGACATTATGTATGCTTGAATTGATTGAAATACTGAATGATGTTTCTTATATATCATTTCTGTCATTTTGCATTTCATGATTATATTACTTATCACTTCTAATGTATTTATATAGTGTTTTAGTTAGGGGGAGCTAGAATTAATATTAAGAGTTAAAATTATTATAGCTATAGTTAGTTATTTTTGATTAATGACATAGGGGGAGAAATATATAAAATACTAAACATAGATTAAGGGGGAGTTTTTCATATTATGCACAGATTAAAGGGGAGTTATATTATATTTTATATACAAAGTTGTCATCATCAAAAGGGGGAGATTGTTAGTGTCTAAGTATTTGGTTTTGATGACAACAACTTTAGGAAATCATATAAAATATAAATACTAATGTTTTATCAAGATATATATATATATATATATATTATATAGTGCAGAATATTAAATAGGTGTTGATATAAGAAGACTGTAAAATATCAAGTAAAGATTGAAGAGTTAAAGATGTTGATATAGAAACTCAAGAATGAAGATACATGAGTATTCAAGAGTTCAAGATTCCAAGATATTTCAAATAAGTTATAGAGTCTAGAATATTTGTTAAAATTCTGATAGCACTTGATCTCTCTCTTATCTCTCTCTCTCTCTATTTTTAAATAAGTTTATAAATATTATTTTCAAAACAACTTTCAAATAGTTTTCAATCTCTTATACTTATCATTTTAGTTTTTAATATTTTACCAAGTTATTGTTTTTATTAATTTTGATTTATATTAGCTTATTTCTCAAAATTCTTATCATACAATTTTACTTAAGTTTTATTATGATAATAATGTATATATATTATATTTAAACATATTTATGAAGTATAAAATTATTTCACAAAGCAATACATTTTCAAAACAATATTTTAAAATGTTTTTCAAAATTACAAAGAGTATATCGACATACGCTAACCCTATATGTCGACATACTAGTCGTGAGTTTCAAAAATCAAATTTCAAAATAAGTGTCTATTCGTCGTATCTCTTCACGAATGGACATAACATTATTCCTTTATAAATACTTGTCTTCCGATTGAATATTTTAATCACTTTTCATTGTTCTTCTCTCCTCTTTCTTCTCTCTCATTTTCTAAAACAAATTATAACCATACTCTGCTGAATTTCAACCAGAATCAAACTCCATTGCCATTAGTTTGATTCTCTATCATTTGCTCTCTGATTTCTATCAACTCTCTAACTCCAATCAAGATCTAAGTGCTATTCAAGGATTATAGGATCATTTGTAATCAAGATTGAAGTTCTCGGTTTGTAAAAGCTATCATATTAAACCGATATACTTAGGGGTGTTATTATAGCCCATGAAATCAATTGGTTGTGTTTAGTAGCCCATAAATCTAGTAGGTGTGCTTGTAGCCCAGAAATCATGTGACTCTACCCAGAGGTCGGGATTTTGGAGGGTGTGCCTCATGGTCTTGAAATCGAGATTGTATTTTCATTTACTAATTGAAAAAAAATCCATACAAGGAATTGTACGGGACTGGATGTAGGGTAACTCCGAACCAGTATCAAATCTTGGTGTGTTCTTTCGTTTTACTCTTACTGCATTTACTGCTTATCTGTATTTTGATTCTGTGATTGTTAATCTCATTATTCTAAGTATAATTTCAAAAGATTTCAAAAAGATTCATATAAATTAGAAAACACTATTCACCTCCCTCTAGTGTTAACTTATCCTTAGGATCCCTATTCCGCAATCTTACATTATGTTCTTAATTTTAAACATATATATTCTTCTAATAATTCTTTTGTTGTTAATTTTAACTATAATTATTTGTAACACTGTAGGCTAGGTCATATTTCTATTAAGAGGCTGCATAAGTTGAGAAACAAGGGTTTTCTCCCACCTTTTGATTGTGAATCATTTAATACTTGTGAATCATGTCTTAAAGCAAAAATAACCAAGCACCCTTTGAGTGGAAGCAACGAAAGAGTTAATGAACATTTGGGCCTTTTACATACTGATGTATATGACTCAGTGCCTATTGCAACAAAAGATAATTCCTCATATTTCATAACGTTTACCGATCAAGTCGACCGAAGGGAACACCTAGAGTCGAAGTCGAGGCTTATGAGACGCACTCGAGCAACTCAAGCCCTGCATGAGATGCTCAAAGGCCTATTTTATTTAAGAAAAACAAGAGTTTTTAGGAGCTTGGGATGAGGCTTCACCGATTGAGAATGGTCCTTTGAGACCGGAGGAAAGTGAGGAAAATCAATAAAATTAATCTTAAAGTGAGGTTGATTTAGAGCCAGGTGTTCCCCTACGGGCTCTTCTGGTTTGTGCTTTGAGCCCGAGGGTGGTGGGTGGCTTTAGGAATCTCCGGCAAGAAATAAAGAAAGAAACTTAAAGGTGAGTTTAGGAGTGATGAGCGATGCCCTGGCCTAGTCGGCTCTAGACTATGATATGCATATCTTATAAATAATATATCTGATTTCTATGAGAAATTTAAAAAGTATAAAAATAAAGTTGAAAATTAGAAAAATCATAAAATTAAAATACTATGATCTGATTATGGAGATGAGTACGTTGGACGAACTCCAACAATAACTTAGAGAGAAGGAATTGAACCATATTGGATGTGGTTCAATCTGTGATGAGTGGGGCTAAGTTACCCTTTTCCTACTAAGGATATGCATTAGAATCCATAGCACATATGCTGAATTCTATGTTATCTAAATCTGTGCCCAAGACACCGTATGGTATGTGGTGTGGGATGTAACCTCACCTTAAGTTTTTGAAAATGTGGGGTTGTCCTGCATACATTAAGAAAATTGGCCCTAATAAGCTTATCGGTATCGTGTAAGTTTATATGATATCCCAAAATTCTATGGGGTATATTTTCTGTAATATGGAGGAACAAAAGGTTATTGTTTCTTGACGCATTGACTTTTTTGAAAGAGAATTTTCTATCAAAAGAAATTAATAAAGAAGTTGTAAACAAGGTTGAGATCCGAGAAACTAACACAAAGGTTGAACATGTATAGGAAACAAAGTCACCCATATACAATTACACGCAATCTAGTAGAAGGTCTAATAGGGAACCTCACCCATTAGAGAGATGCTATGGATTTCTTATGGATAACAAGAAAGAGGATAGTGTCCTAGAAGATGACACTCCCCTCACATTCTGATAAGCCTTAAGAGTAAGGACATTGCCCTATGGCTTAAAACTTTGAAATTTAAGATGGATTCCATATACACAAACAAAGTATGGACTTTAGATGATGTACCTGAGGGGTAAAACCCATAGGCACAACTGGATCCTTAAGAAGAAACTAATGTAGATGGAAAGATACCTATAAAGCAAGCCTAGCCGTGAAAGGTTTACGTTAGGTTCAAGGTGTTGACTATTGCGAAATGTTTTCTTCCATAGCCATGCTAAAGTCCATCTAGATATTAGTCGCAATTGCTGCCTTCTGTGACTATGAAATATGGCAGATGGATGTGAAATGGCCTTTCTAAATGGTGATTTAGAGGAGACCGTATAAATGTCTCAATCCGAAGGCTTCGAGGGAAATGGAAGCGCAAGAAAGGCTTCTAAGTTTTAAGATCAATATATGGTCTTAAACAAGATTCGAGGAGTTGGAACAAGCGTTTTGATAAAGTGATCAAACAGTTTGGCTTTTATCGGAACGTAGAGGAAGCGTGCATATACCATAAAGTACATGGAAGTTTTATAGTGTTTATTGCTTGATATATCAATGACTTACCCCTAATTTGCAATGATGTACTATTATTGCAGTTAGTAAAAGCTTGGTTGTCCAAGAACTTTTCCATAAAGGATTTGGGTAAGCTACATGTATACTAGGTATTTGGATCTATAGAGATAGATTCAAATGGTTACTTGGATTGTCCCAATTCTTGTACATAGACATCATACTAAAAAGTTTTAATATGAAGAATTCCAAGCGTGGAAATGTTCCAACATAGTTAGGAATTATCCTTTCAAAAAAGGATAACATATACATTAGCAACCGAATCCATAATGTATGCCATGCTACGTACAAGGCCGGATGTGGTGTTTTCTTTAGGAAGCATAGGCCGATACCAGTCAAATCGTGGATAATAGCATTGGACTGCAGTAAAATGTAGTTTTAAGCATTTGCGAAATACTTGAGATTTATTCCTAATGTATGGGAATGAAGACCTCCTTACGAAAGGGTATATTAACTCAAGCTTTGAAAGTGATATCGGTAACAGTAAATTGGTATCAGGTCACATATTTATGTTAAACGGTAGGATGGTAAGTTGAAAAAGTTCGAACAAGAGATAGTAGTTGATTCGACGATGGAGGTTGAGTACATTGCCTCAAATGAAGCATCTAAAGAAGCAGGCTGGATGCGCAAATTTTTGACTAAGCTAGCGGTGATTCTAAATGTTTGTGATAACAATGTTGTTTTGTAGACTGCATAAGAATGTAGGGCTCATAAGAAGTTAAGACACATAATTTAGAAGTTGCAATTGATAAGGCAGTTTATCGAGGATGGAAAGGTGTTGATTGACAGAGTAGATAGTAAAAACAATACAACGGATTTTTTCATTAAGGGACTAGCTCGATCAGCTATGAATAAACTAGTTAAATGAATAGGATTAAGAATCCATACTTGGTTTCAAGTTCAAGTGGGAGATTGAAAGAGTAAGTGTTATGCCCTAGGGGAAATTATGTAAATGTGTTATATAACTAACTCTATAAACGATATTGTTCATAATAAAAGTTATTCTCTAATGTCTATTTTATTTTATGCACTATTTTATATTATGACATAAATAATTAAATAAAAGTATAAACAAAAAAATCCTTTAATGAAATGTTATATGATTGTAGTCGCAAATAGTTGTAACCATGAGTAATGAATCACAATACTAAAATTTTTTATTTATAATATTTCTAGTCAAGTTATTTCAAGAAAGGATACCGATACATCCACTTAGACCGAAGGACGTAATACTCTTCAAATGTTGGGCAGTGCATTACTTATGACTGCATGGGACACTAAGAAGTTACTTACTTATAGTCATTGGATAACTATAGAATGATACTCGACCTAGAGTTTCCTGTTAGTTGATCATAATAAGGCCAAACGGAAAATCTCAATGTGACGGTGTTACATAGTTCTCCCGACTTGAGAATATCGTGGAACTTTGACATGAATATTTCACTTTGATTATAGTCAAATCATGGCATGGTGACCATCAAACGATTATAGTTAGGTCTATGTTAAAGTGTAGGAAGCGAAACACTATTCAACAGAGAATACGTCTTTTCAGTTATATGAGGTTAGTATCATTGGCAACAGTAGTCAACCCAGAGTCAAAATATCTGCATAATAAATGTTATTATTGAACTAAGAAGTTTCTAGAGGGACTTAATAGTTGTATACAGATATTGTTGGAGTTTTAACCGATATCAGACTCCATATATCTTAAAGTGATACAATATTGAAGAAGAAAACATGTGTATATTATATCATTGCTTAAGGGTACAACTTAAGTTGATCTAAAATATGATTACTGGAAAGATCTATAAGGAATGAATTCAAACAAACTATCTCCCATCAGCTATGTTGAAGTGTGAACGTTAATATTTGAATTGTTCAACATTAATCGCTGCTGAATTCACACTTATGAATCACACAATCGTATATGTGAAGTCTTTGAAATACCACCTGATTTATTTAGTTTATAATGTGTTATAAATTAATTTATATTTGAGAAATATTAATTATTATTGTATGTAGTAATTAGGGTAGCTTCTGGAAATATTTGGGTTTTATTAGTAATTATTTTGGTGTGTAAATAAATGTTATACGTGCATGTATCGATATACGATATTGATGTATATTTAAATAGGCTTTAAATATATAAGTAGTAGGCAAATGGGCTGAAATTTTTTTGATGCATGATGTGTTATATATGAGGCTGACCATATAATGAAGGGGTGTTTTGAATTGGTTTGAATGGGTGGTTGAAGACTGAGTACAAGACGCTAGATATTTCTTTTTAGCTCTCTCTATAAATACCCATAAAAAACACATTCATACCTAGACCTTTGAAATCCCAATCGCCTATACATTATAGCTGCCCCTAATTACTTTGTCCTCTTATAAATACAACATTCCATTGGTGGTAGTACTCGTTGTCTTGCTAGTTCGGGTAGTGGATTATTAATGCTAGAAGCCTGACGTAGATCTACATGTGATAACCGAGAAGATCTTTGAAGGTAATTTTTATTTTATAGATCTATTTACATGGCCAGGTACTAATCTTCATATATAATAAAAGTTCCATATATATTGTAGTTTATTTAAAATTTTAGAATTAATAAATAATTAATATGGATTTTATAAATTAACATGTTGTTTGAACCAAAAATGGCACAAACACCTAAGGAAAGCAAGTAGAGAAATAAGAGTAAAGAAAATAAATGAAAAAATGAGTAAGAAAGAACATACAGAGTTTATAGTGGTTCAGCATACTCCGGCTCATGTCCACTCAATGGTATTTAATGCATATCTTGTTGATTACAGGCAGAAGTACTTATGGGTCGGTACAACTCCCACTATTGGTCGGTACAACTCCAACTCAGATTATAAGAAATTAGAGTAAGAAGAGTAAGAGCATAAAAATCCTAAAACATGAGCCCTACCCCTCTATTTATAGAGGCAGGGAGCCTAAAATCTTGCATAAAAGATCTCCAGACCGTTCTCCATGCTATAGACCAATTCTCCATGAAAATAGATTGCCACCTCATCAGCCTAGATGGGTCGGAACAACTCCAAGGGTAGAGGTTGGTACCGAACCATAATATTGCCAAAATGGTCACCTTCAACTCTTTTCTTTGGCTCATCTTGTGGTTTAGCTTTGTGATTCCATAGTTGTTTGCATCAAAAATAGCTTGTTTTGGAGTCCAAATGATGGAGTTGTAGACAAATGAAGTTGTTGATTCAAGAGTTCATGGAGATCGATAGGGAATTGCATTAAATCGACAAAACAACACTGGAAATAGGTTCCTAACATCAAATAAGGCTAGTAGGTATAAATTGAACTCCAATGGTGGAATATTTAGGGGTCGGTCTGACCCAACACTTCAAGATTTTGGAACCTCGGATTTTTTTGGGTGGACTTGTGCTTTTGTTGTGATTTTGGTTGTGCTTGAGTTTTGGGTTTCATGGTCAACTCTCCGGACGTCTTGCCTTGATAACTTTCAAATTTGACTCGTCGAATTTGTTCATATATTGCCTGGTTGAAAGGCGGGATAACACTTACCCCTCAAAGCACGCCTTGCGAATGGAAGGTGTGCTTTGCTCGAGAATAAATGAGATATCAATCTTCGATAGTTGAGCTCTTTGACCACTTCAATTTTGGTGAATCGTCCAGTTCCTTCATATTTTCTTACAAACCAAAGGTCATTCCAAACCTCATATAGCTTAAAACTCTAGATTTTTCCTAAGTGTTATCTATACATCATCATCATTCCGATTTCATTCAAAATTATTACATCACGTATCTATATCGTCCCGTGTTCTTCTTGGATTTACATCGTTATCATTATGAATTCATTCAGAGTCATCATATTAAAATCATCCCGTGTTCACCTAGGATTTTTCAATTCTATTCCAATTATAAGGCGCTCAAATCCTTTTATTAAAATAAATATATGTTTTAAGGTTTTATCTCTCCGGATCGTTTCATATTCAGTTTAATGAGCAATCTCTCTAGATTGGTAATCAAATTCGTAACCGTTCAAGGCCGATAGTTAAATCCACGATCTCTCCGGATCGTTAATTATGGTTACAGCCATTCAAGGTCGATAATCAAATCCATGACCGTTCGGGATCGATAATCAAATCTAAGGTCGTTCGGGGCCGATAGTCAAATCCAATGCTATTAAGGGCCGATAATCAAATCCATTGTCATCCGAACCCTTGCTAAGCCCAATCCACTTGCCATTCGATGAGGGGACTCAATGATAAGTAAGCCCATCAGCTCACGCTCCGGTAAGGTGACTTACTTCTTGCGCACCATTCCCTTCTTTCAAAATGGGACTTAAAGCGATTCAAGTCCATGGTCTCTTTGGACCCTTGTTGAGCCCAATCACTCGCTCTCTACTTAGGGGATTCAATGACAAGCAAGCCCATCCACTCAAGCTCCAGTGAGAGGACTTGCTTCTTGCACTTTGATCCCATCTTTACGGATGGGACTTAAATTGATTCATATCAATCATCACGTTCGACTGGGTTTCAATAATCAAGGATTTATCTAATGGAATCGAACTCAAATACTAAGAAACATAAAATCAAACATTACGATACCCGCCTCTTCGGGCATTACAGCCTAGCATCCAGCTCAAAGTGTGCCCAGAGCCCATTCGGTATCCTATACATGAGTAAGTGGCTAGATTTTATTATTTCATTATTTATTGGAAAGGGGAAATAGAGTGCAAGAACCGAACCAGATTCCCTGCCATCCCAATCAAGAGATGATTATCCTAGACCTTAATCCAGGGCCATTTTGATTCGCTGCGGTTGATGGAAGCTCTTGTTCCACCACTACAGCTCTGCTTCTCACATATTGTTATAATCGGTTATCTCTAACCTGTTCTCGATCAGACCCCGTAGGTGCCTACAACCATCTATGTTATTCCCATCCAGCTCATGGAATAGGTGGTATTTTCTAGATGCCCTTTCACGCTCCATGGGTTTTCTTCTCGCCGGCTTTCGATAGGGGGTCTGCCCTATAATATCCAGATAAATCCGCTTCGCGGTTTCATTTAAGTCCGTGTAAGAAGAGAATTTTGATCCCCTCCTCTGTCGCTTTGATCTGTTAATGCTGCCATTCGTCTTTCACTTTCCTTTGCCTTTGCTGGATCCTTCTCCGGGCGGTCCCCTGCAATCCACAATATTATTTTTCCTGATCAGCTTCAGCATCCTCTTGGCGCAAATATCTCTCAACTCATGATAAAATTCTATGAGATCCCTGGGAGGATCCTATTCCAAAGCCACCTTAAAATCTGTCTTCGCGGCTATCCCTGAAACTGCCACCATCAAAACCATCGAAGGGTCTGGCTTATCAACTGCAGCTGCCACTGCATTGAATCTTGTTAGGAAACTCCTGAGGGTCTATCTGGCCTTGTATTTCATGCTTGCTAATGTCATTACATTCTTAGGTCATGAGATATGGACTCAGAACTGTTTCACAAATATGTTCACTAACTCGGCCTATGTGTTAATGGGACCGTTCTCCAGCTATCTAAATCATAAAGCCGCCAAACCTATCAAATATAAAGGGAAACAACATCCCATAACCTCTTCAGGCACACCCAACACCTCAAAGTGTTGGGTGTTCCTCATTAAATGAAACGTTTGATCCATCTTCCATTATACATTTCCAACGTAGGCAACTTGAAATCAGGCAGATTCCTAGCATATGGAATATTCGGAGTAAATGGACTCCTACTCACATCTTCTAGGCTCTGGCTAGGCAATCTGCCCCTCATAGACCATTTCACCATCTCAGCTAGTCTATCATCATCATTTAAATGAACTCCCAAGTTTACATTCTCAGCCCACCCCCTGACTCTACGAGGGAATTCTGGTACATACTCCTCCAGTCGTGCTTCTGCATTCTAATCCGCATTCAAACGCTTCGCTTCAGCTCCAAAATGTACATCATTCCTTTCAAGGCCAGGACGAACCATGCCCCCGAGCCCATGGGGGTCGGTTCTGACCCGTGCTTAAGGGTCAGTACCGACCCATATATTTGGCTTGGGGGTTGTCCCGGGTCGTTCTACCCCACTCCTTGGAAGTTGTGCTTCGGCTTCAGGTCCTTGATTCTAATTTGCAGCGACTTCAGTTTTTCCCATTTGTTCCATTGTTCTGAAGATCTACATCATCTATTCCTGGTATGCTATCATCCTTTCCTATAGTCCATAAATCATACTTTCCATATCATCCCTGATTATGTAGATTGATGGGGGGTTAGCTCTTGAGGACGCCTCTTGGCTACCCCCTGGTTGTTTTCCTCCAACAAAATTTCTTCTAGTTTATTGTCTAGCCATTTAGAATCCTTCCAAGTCTTGAATCAGCAAGTTCAAGTGTTTCTCAGTGGAAGCACCAAAATATTTGAACCAAAATAGGCACAAACACCCAAGAAAGGTAAGTAGAGAAATAAAAGAGAAGAAAACAAATGAAAAACAAGTAAGAAAGAACGTACAGAGTTTGTAGTGGTTCGGCGTACTCTGGCCTACTTCTGCTTAATGGCCTTTATTGATTATCTTGCTGATTACAGGCAGAAGTTCTTATAGCTCAGTACTACTCCCACTATGGGTCAGTACAACTCCGACTCAGACTATAAGAGATTAGAATAAGAAGATTAAGATCAAAAAGATCCTAAAAAATATGCCACCCCTCTCTCTATATAAAGGTAGGGATCCTAAAATCTCGCACAAAAGATCTCCAGGTCGTTCTCCTTGCTATAAATCAGTTCTCCATGAAAATAGTTTGCCACCTTCTCAATTTGGATGGGTAGGTACAACTTCAAGGGTAGAGGTCCGTACCGACCCATAATATTGCCAAATTGGATGCCTTCAACTCTTCACTTCGGCTCGTCTAGTGGTTAGCTTCGTGATTCCATAGTTGTTTGCATCAATAATAGCTTTTTTTGGAGTCCTAATGATGGAGTTGTAGATGAATGAAGTTGCTGATTCAAGAGTTCGTGGATCGATAGGGAATCGCATTGAAGAAACAAAATAACATCAGAAATAGGTTTCTAACATCAAATAAGGCTAATAGGCAGAAGATGAACTCCAATGGTGGAGTATTTTAGGGTCGATACCGACCTATAGGATGGGGTTGGTGCCGACCCAACACTTTGGGATTTTGTGTCCTCGGATTTTTTGTGGTGGAATCGTGTTTGTGTTGTGATTTTGGTTGTGCTTGAGTTTTGGGTTTCGTGGTCATCTCTCTGGGCATCTTGCCTTGATAACATTGAAATTTCACTCGTCGAGTTTGTTCGCATATTGCCTGGTCGAAAAGCGGGATAACACATGTATTGAAATTATAGATCGGTAAAATAAAATTATTTATTTTTGTTCTTATGATATATATCTTATTATTTAAACTAATTTTATTAAATATTAAACTATCTTATAACACATATTTTAAATTACATATTTCGGCTTAAATTAATATATCTATTTTAAAAAATTAGTTTGAATGATACACACATGCGCCCACTCACTTATACACACACATGCACACATACACGCACGCACATGCGCATTCATGCACACACACACGTATAGACACACACACACACAAATATATACATAGATATATATATTAAAATTTTCAGCTTTTGTTTTAAAAAGAAATCGATCGAGAAGAATATTTGATATGTATATTAATAAATATACTTGTTTTGTAATATGTGCATATATTTAAACAATATATATATATATATATATATTTATATATTATTTTTGCCAAAATAAATTATATATAAATTTTGTAAAATTAACATATTTAACTTAGTCAAAATATTAGATAGTAATATTTAAAATTTTGAATTCTAAATTTATGTGGTTTCGAAATAATCAAATTTGTTCAGATCAAGTATAAAATATCTTTGACCTAGTCCAATAAAATTTGAATTGATATCTTTTAAATTTTATACTTTGAGATTAAATTAGTATCTTTTTTACTTGATAAATTAAATAAATTTTTCAACAAATATGAATTTTTAATATAAATAAATATATAATTTTAAAACTAAATACTATATATAAGATATTAGAATTTATTTAAATATGGCAATGTGTGTGTATGTCTATACCATATATATATATATATGTGTGTGTGTGTGTGTGTGTGTTTGTGTGTCGTATTTAGAGAATGTGTATACAAAACCGTATACACATGCCTTAATTCACACTCAAACATACACACACATACTTAGGTATGTATATTATCCCTGATATGTATATGAAGTGTCATATGCATATGTAAATATATATTATACACACACAATTGATATTAATCCCATCATATATATGTGTGCGTGTACATATATTTTTTAATATATACACATATTATTATTATTATTATTATTATATTATCATTCTATCTATATATCACATATTATACACACACGCACACATGTGTGTGTGTGTATATCAATATGTATTGTTTGTTTAAGATGTTTTTTGTTGTGAATTATTAAATCACCAAATATGTTTATTATAAAAAAACAATTATGCAATACTATATAAATCATCAAATCACGTGGGAACTAAAAAATCTATTTGTGGCAGTTTTATAAAATCCGGTGCAATCCTTATTTTATATTTGGGATACTCGAAGCTTATATTAGGTATCCCCACTTTTTAATTATGCATGTAGAATTGTTGTATATCCTCCCGCTTATTGCTTTATAAATTTTTTGTAGTGGGAATACCACTGCTTGAGATGGTCTTATCATCATCGAACTGACATTTTAGTGGTCAACTCCTTAGGTACATCTTGTAGCTCTTGGTCAAGTGCTGCATCTAACACAACAAGACCCTTATTGTAATCAAGCGTATTGAATATATGATCTTGCATTATGGTTTACTTATTGATTTTGAATAAACTAATTTCATCAAAGTTTCACACACCATAAATCATGAATTTCACAATACAACTTTTGTATGCGATCGAATACAAATCAAGTATCCATTTTCTCGTATTACATTAGAGTTCCAAACCCATAGAAGTAATACATAGTATTGAGCAAATAAATAACTAGGTACCCAAGGTGTGAATGTTTTGGTAGTTGTATTATTTGGCTCTTTCATGGGTCTTGAAGTGGCAACATGCCAAAATATTTATCAGCAATTGTATTTTATATTTTTATCTCAATCTTAATTCAGTTGATTTGTATATTTTAACTGATAAACATTTTGTCAATTATATTAGTTGCATAAATTTGTCGAAGTAGATTATTTTAACTCGTATAACATGTATTCTTACAATATTAGAGAGGTTAAATGTGTTCATTTCATTTTTCTAAAAGCTCCCACCAAACTTTCATGTTTCTCAAAACCCTAAGAGAAAACATAGAAATCTTTTGATTTCTCTAATGGATGTTAGCACTCGTTTGCCTTAAGATTCTAAGCTATAGGAAGCTCAACAAATCATAAGCCCGTATGTGATGGATAACACCTTATCGGTTGTATCAATATAACTCATAACCCGTCGTCTTTGTCCAAATCTCATCTCGATCATAAGGAAGTTCAACAAATCGAAAGATATTTTTCATTTGCGCCCATCATTCCGTGACGACCTAAGTATAATGCATGTACCTTAAGAAAGCTCAAAAAATACATGCATGTACTTACCTTGTCCAGTCAACATATTAGTAGTACTACACATAACATCGGTAGCTTTAGGAAGCTTAACAACCAAAGTGTATGCAAGTAATCTATTAATATATAAATGGTAGAGGGCAACTCATATATCAATGACTCATAATCTTTGATATATATACATTGAGTGATACCAATTTAGGGAATAATGTATTTCTTATGAAAACCCCTATGATTTAAGTGTCGGACACATCTAAAATCATCGTACATGTACAGTACGCATGTACTCGTTCCTTAAACCTAAGTTTGGTTTTTTTACAGTTCCACTTAAATTATACATTCATATTATAAAAGTTTTATTCATTTATAACCTTTTATAATTTAATTAACTTATTATATATATTATTAATTAAATCCTATTTCATTAATTTAATATATTAATTTAATTAAGTAATTAATCAAATTGCTTTAAAATACAATTTTTTATTCATCTAAATAATTTTAAGATGAATATTAACAACAATATTTATAGTTTTACATACATACATACACACACACACATATATATATTAACAAGTAAGTAATTAATTTATTTATCAATAAGTATTTTATTTAACTAAAATAATTTTAGTTAATTATTTCAATAAAGTCTAAAATTATTTTAATTTACCTTAAATGGTTTAGTATTTATGTGTGTGCATATATTATACTATAATATTTATAGTTATATATACATATAAAAATATATAAGTTTTATTTTAATTAATTAACTTTTAATTAATTATTTACCAAATTAGTTTAACTAATTAAATTTCAAATAATTTTCGAAAATGCTAACCTATTTTCAAAAAAAATTTAAAAGATATATTTTATAAATTTTATTTTATATTTTGAATTAACTTTTACATTTGATATATATCTTAAATTTTCAAACTTAATTTCAAAAACTAGCTCGTGGCCTAAGTTAGCCCATGGGCTAAATAAATTTAGGTCTTTACAATCGAGCTAACCTGACTTGCTCCACCCATTGGGCTTGGCTGGCAGTCAGGGAGGGGAGAATACTTGATATTCAACCCTAAGCCAAGAAACTACTTTTGCAGACACCCATCAGATAGCTAGGCTTAGTAAGTTAGTCCTAAAGTTGCTATTTAGACTACATAGACCATTTGGGATCTCATACCATTGAAGTAACCGAACCGGTCTACAGCGGCTAAGATGAGTAGATTTTAAAAAAATTCCCTATTTGGATCATGGCGGGCCTATGAAGTCTAATTTTTTACTAGATCTAATATATTTTTTAAATAAAATCGTATTTTAATCAATTTTATTCCTTATTTATTAATTAATCGTATTAACATTTCAACTAAATGTTTAATTTAGGAATGCATCATGTACACAGACAAACATACAACAACATAAAAAATCTAATATAAACATGTGCATAACTATATGTATATATACACACATCTAAATATTGGTATTTATGTCTGTTGCATAGACATTTATGTAATAATCTCACGTGCATATCAGAAATATAAATTCTTAAGTATATACATATGTTTGAATATACTACATTATATGTATATGGTTTATACACACATATTGATTGCACCGTATACGTATAGTTAGACACACATACATACACACATACACACACACAATTCAACATAAAATTGACATTTAAAATAAGAGAAAATTCGAAGAATGAAGATGGAAATAAAATTTATGCTATATTTAAATATGATCAAATCAGAATTAAAAAGGAAATAACATGAAGTGAAATTATACTTTACCTCTCTTCTACAAAGACCAATTTAACAATTAATTTAATATGATATAAATTCCAACTTATTTACAATAAAAGATCTAAAGCACTAAAATTGTAAATTTGAAAATATATATAATCAACATAAGGAAAATTAAATTTTTACAGTTTAATGTATTGACCCTAACGGCATAATTGGATCTAAAACATTACACTTATTTTTACACACACATATATATACACATATGAGAAACCAAGTTTAATTTCAAAAAAAAAACTTGAATTAATTTGAAACAAATAGACCTAACAAAAGGATTTAATTTTGATGTTTGTTTACAATTTCAAAATATGAAGATGATTAATCATATAATATATGTATGTATGTATGTATGCATGCATATATACATAACTCAATCTACCAAAAATTAGATCCATGTTTTACAGGAATAAATTGTAATAATAGAAGTAATTCCTTGTAGAAAAACGTATTTATAACAACATATAATCTCAGATCCAATAACAAAAGAATTTGCAGATCTTAAAATGAATTAAAATATAAATTGTTTTTTTAGATAAATAATTGCAATTATGATAATACACGAGAATTTTCTATCAAATCAAGTCTACAACAATTAATTATTTCAGATCTAACGAAGGTACCAACATTCAAAGAAAACCATATATAAGTAGAACTTACATTTAATCACAATACATAGAAGAACTTTCAAATCGAAACTTAATAAGTGGCTACAATACATATGAACAACGCTATTTTGAACATTATGAGTGAATTAGAAATAAGAGAAATATAATATCTTGCCATTTGTCACATCTTTCTTTTTGGCTTCTCTTTAGATTTTCAAGTGAATCTGCACTATACCCTGCAAGAGAATGATGAATCACCTTTGCTTTAATTTAATATAATGTTTGATATGAACTTGCTTTGTATTTTTTAGAGGGAAATATGGTCGGCCCTAGCAATGGAGGAAGAAGGAGAAATTTTAAGTAAAAAGAAAGTGAAACGCGAAGATATGTTTATAGGATAAAAGCATCCTTTCCCATTCTCCTTATTTAATGTCAATCAACCAATCCTTTTATTTTCTTAATGTGTTGGCTAGCCCTAGCATGCATCCATAGTGGGCAAAGTTTCCAAAAACCCTCCATGTAATTATTTATTTTTAAACCTCGTAAAGGTGAACCAGTATCAAATATCGATATTTGCAAATATAACATTAATATATATATATATATAATTACTAACAATAGTAAATAAATTTATAATATTTCAGAAATATCAACAGCAAATATGTCACAAATATTAATTGATTTAACGAATTAATAATATTTTATAAATTAAATAAATTGTGTGGTTTTTCGGAGAAATCACAAATGTTGTTGTGTAACTTAGAAGTGTGAATTCAGTCTATGATCAATATTGAACAATTTGAACATTAACATTCACACATCACCTTAGCTAGTGATGTGACAATTTGACGGAATTCATCTCTTATTGATCTTTTGGTAAAATCTAATTTCATTAACACACATTCTCTTTACCAACACCATGTCACTTTATAATTTATGGAATTTGGTTTTGGTCAAAATTTCAATGTCAGCCTTACTCAACTTAGTTAGTCCATAAACAAAGTCCTTGATTTAATAATAACATTTTTTAGTAATTGTACTACTTGTTGATGCCCAAATGGATCAACACCCAAGATTGAGTTGTAGGAACCTTTAAGACCTAGATCTAGCAAATAGTATTGAAAATAAAAGAAATAGAACTAGAAGACATGAGATTTTTATAGTGGTTGGAAATCTCTAGCATATGTCTGCTTTATAGCTTTATTTATTGTTGATTACAGAGAATTAGAGTCAATAGTACAAGGGTTTGGCAAGTTCTCGAGCTTGGAACTGCCAAAAGTAGCTTCCTGGTTGACTATTGTGAGAGAGGTAGGAGTTGAAGAAGAGAAACAGAGTTTAGATCTAGAGTTCGGGAAAAAAGATCCCCAATTAGTTGTAGTTAGGCTAGTATTTATTGGGAAACAAAGGTACGGGATCAAGAGCCTGCTTGCATTGAAGTCCAAAAGATAGCCCGATGTTATATAAGTGAGCACGGAGGTCCATGACCTAAGAAAATGACTCGGTATCGACCTAAATGACTAGGTACCGATCTATTTTCTTGGTGGAAGTCAAACTATTTCACTTATTTTGCTCTTCTACCCTCTATTCGATATGTTCCAAGCTCTTTTCCATTGACTTTGAGTTGGTTCTGATAAACTTCCCGATAACAGCAACCAAATTGGTCACAAACACCCAAGAACAGATTTTTGTAGAGAAGTAAGTGAAGAAAATAAAATTAAACTGAGGAAAAGACTAAGCTAACAACAAATAAAAAGCAATAATCAGAAACATGGAGATTTATAGTGGTTCGCTGCTGTATGCCTATATCCACTTTGAAGATTATCTTATTGATCACTTAGTAGTTGAGAATAGTAAAAACTTGATTACAATAAAGCCTAAAGTAATAAGGAGCATAAAGATCCTCAGAATGACCTATTAGGCCAGTATTTATAGGCGAAGACGACGAAATATGTCCCTAAAAATTCGGTAGAAGGCTCTCCAGGACCATACAGGCCCACGGTAGGTATTGCAAGGCCCAAATCCCAAGAAGTAGGGATCAGTACCGATCCCTATTCCAATGGATTATGGCGGTACGATCCCTTTTGGAAGTTCTGTATGTTGTTGTAGACTTGTCTTCCAAATTTCACTGCGTTCGGAGCCATGGATGGTGAAATATTGATCAATCATTATTGCATTGTGCTTCTGAAGTTAACTAGGCCGAACCTATGGAGGGATCGATTACGACCCCTCTTTTGGAAGAATCAGGGGATGCGATCCCTAAGGGAGATCCATTATATCGCCGTATGCTTGCTCCTTAAGTTTCAAGTCATCTGGATGTATGGTTGTTAAGGAATGATCTTCGTGGTAGATGGTCGTAAAGGCTGAATCAGGTCGAATCCTCCATAGGGTTATATGCCGATCCCTCAAGGTTTGCCCATGTGATGTGCGATCACTAGGGTAGGTTCCTTAGGGTCCACATACCCTGCCTTCCAAATTTCATAGGCTTTGGAGTTGTAGATCCTCAGATATGGAGTGTTGTGCGCATGAATGCTCTTGGAATTTGCTGGATCCCGATCCCTTTTCAAAATAGCGTGCCGATCTCTATACACAAATCATGCCGATCCCTTCCTATTAGCTATTTTATGCCGAACCCTTCCATTCATTGACCCATATTCCATGCTTCGAGCATCCTACATTGTACATCTATCAAATCCATTTAATTCCGACTTCGTATAATCATCTGTACTCGGCCTCCGGGCCCTACAATCATCATTCTGGAACCATCAGCCTCTATAGCAATCAGATCTAAGTCGTGTAGCCGGTTCAATATAGCCGGGCTAGAATGCTGGGTAACACTTGCCCCCCCAAAGTATGTCTTGTGATTAACATGACGTGCTTTGAATCGTCGAGAATGAGATCCATCTAGTTTTCCGAACAGTCGCTATTCTTTTATCGAATCGTTATTCCAAGGCGTCGAATTCCTTACTGATTGTCCAAACACTTGGCCAATTTCCAATAATATAAATCTAGTGCCATGTCCCATCAACTAATATACATAAATCTGGTTCTGCGAGACCAACAAGCTTTTTTTATCCGGTTTAGCCCCAAACTCGAAGGTTTCAGGTTTGACTTCTGGTTCTATCGATTTCAAAGATTGAACTTTTAGGTCATACATGGGTGTGCTCATTTACATGTTTTTGTTGTTAGCTCCTAGATGTGTTCGAACACTTGTAGGTCGTTGCTAATTTTCATAATATTTTGTATGTTCATGCTTATAGACAAACCTTTATAACCATTTTTTTAAAGGGATCGGCACATGCTTGGCCGACCCCTCTCATTCTTTTCTTCATTTCTCTCTTTCTTCTTCTTGTTTTTTTTGAGCAAGAAGGGATTGGTATGGCCATTTCTGAATAGGGATCAGAATTCTATCCCTAGAATAGGGATCGACATTGGTTCCCTTGGAGAGAGATCATACTCGATCCCTTCATGGTTAAATGGACTTAACCATTTCAGCGCAACAAGGCGAGCCGAACCCTCGAGCCCCATATATAAGCTAACACTTCCCTTCCCTTCATTCATTTATTTTCTCGGCTCGATTATACCGATCCCTATCTCCCCAATTCGATTTGGCATCGCCTTAAACTTCCATTCCATCATAAATCGATTATCACCATCACAACTTGAATTACCGCTCTTCCACATCCAACTCCATCACCTAATCCCCGATTCGAATTGAACCCCTAACTTTATCAGCGTTGTTATCAAAATGCATAGGTAGGTTTTCAGTTTGATTTGTGTTTAAGCCTAGTTTGTGACAAGATGATGGGTTGTTCATTTTATTTGTTTACATGGACATGGATTGAGGTCGAAGATGGGCATGACACGATAGGTTCTGGTGAAATGCGGAAGCAAATGAAGGAGGAGAAGCGACATCGAAGGGGTCGGTGTAAACGGTGGACTAAAGGGTGGAGCTGAAGTGTGGAGGGATCGATCATATTAGGTTAGGAAGGGGTTGATGTTAATAGGCCTTGGTGAGGGATTGGTAGAGATGTTTTGTTAAGGGATTAGTCGTAGTGGTGGAATAGGGATCGGTTGTGACTAGAACCGAACTATGTTGACTTAAGCATGATTAAGGCGAACGTTACCTTGACGAGCATGCTCATACGAACCAATATAGACATTTAGTACTCGCATATCCTTTATTGAACCTTGGACTTGAATACGAATTATATCTTGAAATACGAACTTTAGTTTTTAAAACTCGCACTCCAAAATAACAACGACCGTTCTTGAAGCCACTACAACTGATCAACGTGAAATCCAGTTGAGACGGTCAGTAATGACGGTCACTTCGGTTGAACTCCCAAGACTTGTCACTACTTTTGGTTTTAATTCTGAGTCGTTTATCTTTGCATTGCACGACACTACACTACACTGGCAAACACTTTGCACGGGGGGAACAGGTGAACTTTTCTAACCTCGATTATCTACTAATTATAGCTAATATAAACTCCAAACGCTTAAAGTGTTTAGCTGGCATGTCTTCTCATCCGACAGTGCAACACATCAATTTTGAAGCAAAATCAAGTTCTACGACTATATCCGACAGGCTTCCTCCCAGCCATCAAGCAGAATATACAGAAGTGTCCGGCCGACCGGTCGACCTTTTCTCAAATGTTCCGGTCCTCCCAGTGGAGGATATAAGTCCTACCCCTGAAGCAACTGAGGGTGCCATTCTTCTACATAACCCGATAATTCTCAAGCTTCCTGAATTGGCGAGGCTGCCCTTTGCAGATTGTGTTCTATAGATGGAAATTTGTTTGTAGACGTCTTGGTCCCTTAAATAAATGACTGGCCTCACTTCCCACCGGAGGGGTACATGGCGTATAACAAATTTATGTGCTGGGCTAGATGCATACTGCCCTTTAATTTTTTCATTCGAGAGATGCTGAGATATCTTGGAATAGCTCCTACACAACTCCATCCAAATAGTTACGCCTTTATACATGGAACTTTCTTGCTTTTCTTGAGTGTTCTATTTCGTCCGCCAACTCCCGAGGACATAAGATTCATTTACAACTTCAAACGACAGTTAGGGAGTCCCTCCTATGTCCATCTTGAACCTTCGCCAAACTGCCAAGTCTTGACTGGAGCTTGGAACAAACTTTCTCTGTTCAAGTATAAGTGGTTCTATGTTCGATGTCCACCCGGCTTCGTGAGGAGATGGTTGGAAGGACGTAAGTGTTACTTTCATCTCATTCTCAAGTCTGTTAATCCAAGTCATAACTTTTCCTTTGAATCTGCTAACATTTGGGATTCTTTTAGGTGTCCGTTCACGTCCTGAAGGTGTTAATTTTTCAAGAGCGGCTGCCGCCATTCGTGCTACCCCTGTCGAAGATAGGGAAATCAAACTTCTTATCACTAATGAGCTACAATCTATATTCGGGCTGCTAGAAGAGGGCCATAGCATTAGGCTCCCCAGAAGCGTAGCACTATAGAGAAACATTACAGAGCTAAAAAGAGATGCCATCGATCCTATTGTGCCCCCTACCGAGGGGACTCAGGATGACATTGAAGAAGGTGACATTAAGGGTCTCAGGCCAGTGAACCTGGAGACGCTGACGTGGGCCCAGGCAAGGCGCCTGTGGGCGAATCGTCGCAAGGCACACAATCTCAAACACCTACCTAGAGAAAGAAGAGGCTAGCATACAAAATTCGTAAAAGAAAAACCGCTGCAGATCCTAAATTCGTCATTACTGCTATTAAAGAAGAATCATCTTCCCAACAGTTGGAACGTTCATTGAAAAGATTTTCAAATCTCCACATTCCAGATGTTATTATGACCTATGAGTTTCCAAATATCAACATTGAAGGGCTCAATTCTCCTACTAGGAGTGGTGAAGGCATTCATCCTTCTCATAAAGGAGAGAGAATGCCCATGGGTAAGGCTACAACCACCGTTCTGTCAGGAAGGAACACTGAGGCACTCACGATCAAATGCACTTCACCATACGCTCTTCATTAATCATTTGCACAATAATTACTCACATGTTCTCATTTGGTCTTTGCAGGGGCAATGAATCAGTCTCGGGCCTTCGATCACTTAAGAGGTTCTTCAACATATCACCGATCTAGCCGTGACTCGGAGTATGGCCGGCGTAGGGAGGAAGACGATGGATGGGATAAAGGCTATCATTCAAGGGAATCTTAGTCTTCTGAGCGCAAGTCTCAGTCCCAGACATCATGTCAAGGAGAACAGCCTAATTTTCCTGCTTACAACAAGGACCAACCTCCTTACCGTGGCCCTCAAATCGCCACATCACACAAGCAACATTCTGGCTCTTCGAGTTCTAGGCAGTCTCGCGAATGTAAATCAAGCAAACATCCAATTGCCGCTTCTGATCCGTCCTTGTCGGCCACCGCTCCCGGCATTTCTACAGTAGAGAAATTAGCTAAGATTAAGGCCACTTTCCCGAAAATCTGCTTTAATGGACTTAAATTCCTTCCTACAATACATATGATTCCAAAGCATGCTAAAGCGAGTTCTCTTGCATGCGTCAATAATGTGTTTGTGTAGCACGAATCGTTTCAACATTTGGCGAACAAATCTCTGAAGTGTCCATTGAGAACAATATGAAATAGATCGCCTCAAGTTAGAAGCGATACATGATAAAGACATAATCAAACATCAAGATGTCAAATTGTTAGAATTGAAAACACAACTTGCCGTAGCGGAGAGAAATGCTAAGGAAACGGCAGAGGCGGTGAGCCGTTTGGAAACTTCTCATAAAAAAGAACTCGACGCCGCCCACAATCGCAGTGGGGCACTTGCTTTGGAAATAGATTCCTTGCAAAAGGAAAATGATTTTTTGTCCCGCCGCGACAAGAAACTTGAAGAGCTTCTCAAAAATGAAAGGGAAGAGAAAATTGAGGCTCAGGAAGAATTGCAAAAGTACTATGAATAGACTGTCGAGGTCGGGAGCTTGAAAATTAAACTTGATGAGAATTTTGCTAAAATTAGACCTCTTAAAGAGGAGGCTTGAGAGGAAGGCCAGAAAGAAATGATTGAATAATTTAAATCCCAAGTGGAAGACGCTAAACAGTCTAGTAGCAATGAAATCAAGGACTTGTTCGATCCATTAATCATTGAGTACAATACCAAAGTCCTCATCCACCATGACTAAAGTTTTCTTGGCGAAGACTATCTCGAATCACTTGCTGAAGCTTGGGAGCATACCGTTGAGACAATAAAGAGAGAATTGGGCGAAGATGAACTTGATGAAGAAAAATTAGTGCGGGGGGTCCTCCGTGGAAATGAACCTTTAGATTTGGCTACCGTGAAACTTCGAAACTTTAATGCTTCTGCGCCTACTGAGAAAGGGAAACATACAGTCGGATCTTCATAGGCCGACCCTATAGGTCCCTCTTCTTCCCAAGAAGTCAGAACATCTGTCTCCTTCGGCCCGGAGTGGGACTTGGGCTATGATCCAGATAGACTCGGCTATCAATCCAAAGTGTTGTCCCTAATTTTGGAAGGAGGTACCCCAGCAACCACCGAGAGCCAGCTGGATACGGGTATTGTACTTTGCTTTCCAATTAAAGAAAAGTCTTGCTCTTAGCGCCCTATGGTTTTAGGCTTATCTTCCTGTTTTAACAAACTTTGCAGGTCTTCCAGGTCCCGGTCAAACTGCTAAAAGCAATGCTCCTGTGGAGCAATAAGAGAAACCAACAGAGATTTTGGCAAGTGCTGATGTACCGGGGCTCGATGCTCAAGTCATCGGAGCTCTTGATGGTGATAAAGTCGAAGATCTACTCCCGGTAGATGAGTCTGATGACGTTGTGATTACCGACGCCTCTAAATGCACCGATGAGGTAAGCTTGACAGAGCGGATTGAAAAGGAGGAGTTGCTGAAGAAAAAGGCTAAAGCTGAGCCTGTCGAGGTGGGCATCAATGATTCACAGCTTATTCCATTAAAATTTATTCCACCTGGCGGGTCAATTCCCGGTGAACTTTCTCCTATCTTTGAAAGCTCTTCTGCAAAAGGTGGTAAAGGATCTAGGAAGAGGAACATCGAGGGCTTGAGTGGCACTACTCCCGAAAAATCCAAAAAAGAGAGGAGGTAAAAAAAATAGCCGTCACTTTGGCTCAATGTGTACACAGTTTCCATAATTGTTTGCTTGCCTTTTCTTATATTAGCTGTGGTTGTACGGGTATGAATCCCGATTTATTTTGAAATAACTTGTACTACAACCTTGAAACCTGCCATGTGAATAAATTTTTTTGTCTTCTGTTGAACTTTCGTGTGAATTGCTATTTTAAGTAGTTGAACTATTACTTTCCATTCAATGTACTTGTAATTTGTCGTTTATGAATTCTAGTAACAATCCACCAGCTCTGTCCCAAGGCCTCCAAGTGGTCATGGCCTCGAGTCATATTAAACACTAGGCTCAGACCTTAGTGTTACGCTGTCGAATTCAGTGGTTTTTGGGCAACTATTAATCTCTCGACCAGTTTTAGGTTAGCGAGTTTAGATGTTAGATGGTCGAACTCCATCCTTAGCGAGTTTATACTCCTCCCGTCGGTTTTAGGCCGGAGTTCATGGAATGGTGAATGGTCGAACTCCACTCATCTACTCATTCATGTTCGTATCCGCACTCTGGGGATACGATATAGTTGATGGGTGGTTGGATCGCACCCAATCTATGTTTATACTCTAGCCCGCACTCTAGGGACTTAGGGTTATTTTGCAAGCGGTCGATTCATGCCCGATTTATGTTTATACTCCAGTCCACACTGTAGGGACTTAGACTTATTTCGTGGGTGGTCGATTCACACCTGATTTAAGTTTATACTCCAGCCCACACTCTAGGGATATAGAGTTATTTCACGGGTGGTCAATTCACACCCGATTTAAGTTTATATCCAGTCCACACACTGGGGACTTAGAATTATTTCGTGGGTGGTCGATTCACACCCGATTTAAGTTTTTATTCCAGTCCACACTTTGGAAACTTAGAGTTATTTCTCGGATGGTCGATTCACACCCGATTTAAGTTTATACTCCAGTCCACACTCTGTGGATTTAGAGTTATTTTGGAGGGCAGTTGGATCGCACTCTCTTTAATTGATTGATTTTCCCCCCAGGGTCTGGGGTTTGACCTAGCGATTGATCGGTCATGTCACAGTCACTTTATCTTAATCCCACAGTTTGGCCAGATTTATTTGATCATCATATGGTTAGCCACGTTTATTCCTCATCGTGCATCCTGTTAGTTGGACTATAAATGAGAGTTCTCAAATGAACAAGTGGACCAAGCGCATCTTATATAGTCCCATTGAGAATTAGCGTGATTGATTAGTTTCAAACTCTAGGAACATGTTCGTACATATCGACATTAATCGGTTTCACTATGTAATTAATATATAATGCCACAACAAACATAAATAAAAAGAAAGTCCGAAACTTTATTCATTAAACGGAAAGGGAAAAATACAAAGTGTCTTATTACACATCTGGAAAACCATACGCTAAAGCAAATTTTGAAAGCAAATACAACTTAAATGAAAAACAAATAAAATAAGTGAAATAGCGTCGTAGATGTTCGTTATTCCATACCCATGGAAGTGTGATGCCATCGACAGGTGCTAGCTTGAAAGTTCCTTCTCCAAGCCTCTGTTCAATGACATATGGTCCTTCCCGAATTGGATTCATGTGCAATAGGATAGGAAATACCCGTTTCAGGACGAGATCACCAATTTCAAAGGTTCTAGGTCGGACTTTAATGTTGTAACACCGGGCGACTCGGTGTAGATGTGCAGCTGCCCTCAAATCGGCTTCTTCGTGCTTCTCATCTATAAAGTTAGGAGATTCCAAGAGGAGATCTTTATTCATTTTGGTAACGTAATAAGTCACTTGATGAGAAGGAACTTCGAGCTCAACTAGAATAACGGCTTTAGAACCGTAAGCAAGGGAGAATGGAGTATGACCAGTCATGGACTTGTGGGTGGTCTTATAAGCCCATAGTACTGTAGGGAGTTCATCCACCCCCTGCCTCTAGCCTTCTCTAAATGCTTCTTACGAATGGACTTTATGATATTATTTACAGCTTCAACCTGTCCATTTGCCTGAGGGTGAGCAACCGTTGCAAATCTCTTTTTAATATGATATCTTCGACAAAAGTCTTTGAATTCAACACTTTCGAATTAAGTTCCATTATCTGTTACAATAGTTCATGGAAGACCGAAGTGGCATATGATGTTTCAGACAATAAAGTTGATTACTTTCGTGGCTGTGATCATGGCTAAAGGTTCTGCTTCGGCCCATTTGGTGAAGTAATCAACTGCAATGATAGCATACTTTGTGCCACCTTTAGAGATCGGTAAGGAACCGATAATGTCTATATCCCTCATGGCGAATGGCCATGGGCTGACCATTTGCGTGACTTCTGTCGACAGAGCGCTTGGGACTTTTGCATATATTTGGCATTTATCACATCGTCTCACATAATTAGTGGCGTCTCAATTTACGGTTGACCAATCATACCCGTAATGGAGTATTTTCTTTGTCAGAGTTTGCCGCTCACTGTAATCGTCGCATTCCCCTTCATGAACTTCTCTTAGAACACGTTTTACTTCATCATGAGCAACACACCGCAGTAGGAGGATTGAGAAACCTTTCTTGTACATAATTCCTTCTTACATGATATACCGTGAAGCTTTGCAAAGGACTTTTCGCTTTTCATTTCTTTTATTTGGTAGGACTCCATGTAGTAAATAGTCTTTGATTGGAGTCATCCCCGATTCCCTTTCAGGCTCCACTTCCACTATCTGGTCGATTTCTGTAATGTTTATACTTGGGGAATTTAATACTTCGACCGGAACCAAGCCCATCTGCTATGCATCGCCGTTACCAGCAAACTTCACCAATTAGCTTCTCTATTTCGAAATATCATAGTACTCAAATTTTGTCACCAAATCTTGGACTTGGGTAAGGTATGGGGCAAGCCATTGTCCCTTAGCCTGATAATCTCCGCTAACTTGATACACTACCAACTATGAATCACAAAAGATTTTGAGAGATTTTATTCCAAGTTCTCTAGCGAGTTTAATCCCAGCAATCAGAGCTTCATACTTAGCTTCCTTATTTGTTGCTGGGAAATCAAGGTTTAATGCATAACAGATTGACTGATTTTCAGGAGTTACAAGCACTATTCCAGCTCTAGAACAATGATCATTAGATGCACCATCGGTATACAATTTCCACCCTATGGTAGGGATTTCGCTGCCTTTTGAAGAATCATCCTGTGTAGTAAACTCTTCTATAAAATCTGCCAGTGTCCAACCCTACATAGCCCTCCTAGGGAGATAAGTAATATCAAATTGACTGAGATCAATATTCCACTTGAGTAACCTTCCAGATGTCTTAGGTCATTGCAGGACCAATTGTAATGGCTGGTCGGTATAAACATTAATCGGATGTGCCTGGAAGTACAGACGAAGATTTTGTGATGCAATTAGCAAGTAGTATGCTTGTTTCTCTATTTTCGGAGAGATCCTTTCAGCTCTCATTAGTCGTTTGCTGACGTAATACGCCGGCCTCTGGATCCGATCCTCCTCATGAAGCAATGCGGCACTTATAGCATGTGCCGATAAGGCCAAACAAATGTACAACTCCTTATGGTCCACCGGCTTTGCATGATGGGAGGTCTCTCCAAATGATTCACCAAAGCTTGAAATGTGTCTTTACAATCATTCGTCCATTCGAAGTTTCTTTTCCCTTTCCTAATCAAATCGAAGAAAGGAATGCATTTGTCGGTAGCTCTGGAGATGAATCGGCTCAAGGCAGCAACTTTCCCATTCAAACTCTGCGCTTGTTTAATAGTTCTTGGTGCTTGGATATCATAGATAGCCTGAATCTTCTCGGGATTAGCTTCTATTCCACGACCATTAACTGTAAAAACCAAGAATTTCCCTGACGCCCAAAATAACATTTCAAAGGATTAATTTTCATCTTGTAATTGTTTGTACCAAAAATGGGCACAACACTCTTCGGAAGTTTTTTGAAGAGATAAAATGAAGAATATAAATATAAAACAGAGATTATCTAACAAAAACTCCAACAAACAGAAATGTAAAATGCAAAGACAAGCGATTTAGAGTGGTTCGGCGTATTGCCTACGTCCACTATGAAGTTTTGATGATTTTATTGATTCTCTTTCAATGATTACAAGTGATTATAGTGAAAAACAGCGGATTACAGATTAGATTTCGAATTCGACAGTAGGAATAAGGTGCAAATCTCAATCCGGCAGAGTCTGGATGCTTCAGAATCTGAAAGATCCCTTTTCTGTATGCTCTGGGGCTCTATTTATAGGCGTAGGAGGCTGAGATTCCGCTCAAATTTCAGGAGACTCGTTCTGGCACGTGAGGGGGCCCACACGACCAATCTCATGAAGTTTCACCTCGATCTGTGATTGATACGAATCCATTTCGTATCGATCAAGATGATGTCCAATCGAGCTAAAATTTGGCAGAGATACTCCTTAGTGTATATGCAAGATTTTGTGAAAGTTTCATTGGATTTGGATCAGTGGATCAGGAGATACAGTCGATACGAAATGGAATTTCTCGAAGGCTGTTTGGTTCGTCTCCATGGCTTCGACTCCATCCCTTCGTGTCGATGACTGCACGTGTTCCTGAGATGATGTGGCGCGTGCACTTCGCTTCGATCCGGTCTTCACTCCATGTTGACCGTTTCGACTCCATAGATCTCGCCTCGTTCGCTTCGAGGGATGACACGTCATCCAAGTTTGTTGACTCGCTAGATATGAACAAACTCCTACTCATGGGTACGAACGTGGTCCCATGATGGATACGAAGCATTGAATCTCTGATGGATGCGAAGTTGACGTTAGGTGATCTTTACGAAGTAGATGACTTACTGATGGATTCAAACAAGTCTCTCTGGCTGAAGGCTAATCGGTACGAAGTTCATCGGTACAAGGACCTGGCCATTCTGATCGATACGAAATCGATGGATACGAAATGAGGGCCATCGATGGATACGAAGTCCATCGATACAAAATCGATGGATTAGAGACATGGCTAACTTTATCGGTACGAACCAACGCTCCTTGATGGATACGAAATGAGACTTTCTGATGGATACGAAAACATGCTTTTCCCTTCAACTTGCATCCATCATAACTTGATCACATGAACTTGGATTGACATGAAACTTGGAACGTTGGCCTCCTTTTCTTTTCTAGTCATGTCATATTAATTGTAGCTCGATCCGGACTCGGACAAAATTCATTGATATCCAGGGTAGACCTATGTGCACTAGATGTCCATAACGAGCGACTCTAGGTTTTTGATCAATTCCTTGATATCTTGGCCTTTCCAAAAGGCGGGATAACATTTGCCCCCCAAAGTACGTCTTGTGGGAACATGATGTGCTTTGAAATGTTGCAATCTACATTCTGAAAAGTTACGGTCTTTTCGATGAAAGCTGTAATCTTCGACCAGTCTTCTTGATAATGTAAACTGTTGACGGTCAACTGCTGTAACCTGTACTGTTGCAACTGATTGCTGTATGCTAGTGATTAGCCGTTTGTTGTTGTAATCGTTATCGAATGAGCTTCCAACTCCTGTAAATCTGGAATATTGAAGATTAGTCCGACATATATGCATATATGCTAATTTGACTCTCGTTGACGTTCACGAGTCGTTGTCTGTTTATCTTATATTGAATTCCGTATCGATCCTCTCCTGAACCGATGTGAAATTCATTGTAACAACGTTTGATGGTTGTTTTTGAATGCTCCTTCGTAACGATCCTCTCCTGAATTGATGCGAAGGGTTGGAATGTATGCTTTGTATCGGTGAATACGTAATATTGGGTCTCGGATCGATGGATACAAAAGTAATGCTCTGTATCGATAGAGTCAAACGATCCAGACATAATCATGCAGTGATGCTTCACGGAGGATAAGCCATTTCTTATTCGTTTATTCAATAAGAATCCCCGATTATGGATAATCTTCGATAGGAGTCATCCATGACTCCTCTCCTAGATCTATCTCTAAGATCTAGTTGATCTTCATATGTCAATGCTTGGAATAATAAGCATTTCAACTGGGACAAATTCTTTTTGCCGCGTATCCCCAGAACTGGCTAGCTTGGCCAGTGACTTAGCTTTTTCAATCTGTTCTCCAAGGATGTGTGTAATGGTGTAATAGTCGAAGTCGACTAGTAGCTTTTGGACCCAGCTAGGATAAGGAGCAAGATGTTGCCCCCTAGTTGAATAATCTTCCCTGACTCGGTATACTACTAACCAATGATCACATAATATATGCAAAGTTTCCACCCCTAGTTTTCTTGCAAGTTTGAGCGCCAAGGCTTCATACTTAGCTTCGTTATTTGTTGCAGGGAAGTTGAGTTTGAGGGCGTGGTAGATTGATCGTTCCTCAGTAGTCATCAACGCAACTTCGATGTTAAAAAGCCGATTATTGGAAGTTACATCTGTGTACATTCTCCATCGGTTGGACGGTTCTCCACTGTTCTTCGGATAGTCGTCTGATGTGGTGGATTCAGATATGAAGTATGATAATGTTTGACCATGGAGAGCTCTTCGAGGGAGATAAGTGATATCAAATTGGCTTAGCTTGATACTTCATTTGAGTAAATTTTCAGACATCTAAGGTTTCCATTGGACCTATCGTAACGGCTGGTTGACATAGACGTTAATGGGGTGAGCTTGTCAATAGCCAGCCTTCATCATATACTAGTCTTTGGATTCGTTTATCTTCACATAGCATTGCGACGCTTATAGCGTGTGTTGACATGGCCCAATTGATGTATAAATCTTCGCGATCCAAAGGTTTGGGTAAAATGGAAGGTATCTTCAAGCGGTCTATCAGAGCTGCTTGATTGTCCTCGGTACATGGGTGTCTCTAACCATCGGAATTTTCTAGAAATTAGTCTTGATTCCATGAGAATTGATGATGAAAATAAAGAATCTTTCTGATGTAATAGTGAAAGAGTATTTCGAAGGATTGAGTTTGATCCTACATTTTTGAAGAGCGCTGAATACCTCTGTCAAGTCATCGATATGGTCGTTTGATAGCCGTGATCTCACGAGCATATTAACCACATCTACTTTCATCGATCGAAATATATGATTTTTTAATGATCTGCTAATCGTCCTTTGTTAAGCAGCATAAGCGTTCTCAAGTTTGAACTTAGGGATTTCAGCATACTATAGGCCCAGGTCAATAATGAGACAGTTGTATTCCTGGTCTAGGACATGCTTTAGTATCCGATTGTATCTGGAGTTTGCATTCATGGATGTGAGTAATTCATGTCTGATGGTCAGGTCCATCAGTTGGTCGATCATTGGAAGTGGAAAGCCGTGCTTTGTCATACCCTATGCAAATCTGAGTAGTTGATGTATGTCCTCCACTCTCTGTTCGTTTTTCTTATATGTAAAGGATTGGATACTCACTTTGGTTGGAGGGCATCATGGAGAAACCCACTGGTTTTGAGCAGATTCGCCTCCTCTTTAAGTGCAATGGATTTCTCCGGATCCATGTCGCATCGTTTTTGTTCATCGAGACATGCCTCGGGTCGACTTTTAATGCAGGTTTCTTCATGGCTAGCGAGAGTCCATATATATATATACATGAGGTCAAGTCCAAGCGAACACATCAAGATTCACCTGAAGTAAAATAGTTGACTCTTTATTCATCATTGCGCAGAGTTATGATCTGATCTACAATACTCGTGATGGGTTGTAGGCGCCTCATGTGTTTATTTGCAATGGTAAATGATCAGGCTTATAAGAATGTTGAATCAAAGGATTAGTAGGATTTAGCCTTGTACTGCACGCTGCTACATAGCTAGCCCCAGCTTTGAGATCTACTTCACTTGTGTTTCTGAACGATGTGCTTGTCATTCAATGTACTCGCGGTCAATTGCTCGTTGTGAGGGTCGGAATGATGATCAGGTGCCCATAAGTCCGGGTATTGATATGATGACTCTATCTCTAGGCATCCTTTCGGTCGCAACCTAGAGTTGTTATGAATATCAGGCATGGGTCATAGGTTCAAGTTGTCATAGTCAACTCTCGGATAATTACTCTTTTGCCCCCAGTCTCGGGAATATCTCGATAAGTGGTAGGGTAGATAATGTCCGCTTCAATTTTGTATTCTATCCCATTGAACAATGGGATCGAGTTAACCGATGGAAGGCTGAGTCGTGCCTATCCTGTATTATGTTCTAGTTCTTTCCTCTTAGCGGGATATATTGTTACTTTGCCAACATTCGGACATAAGCTAGATTCTGGACGGTCAATGACATTCACTTCACTGCTTATGTCGCCGTACTTTGGGCAACAACTGAAGAGTGAATCGTCCAATCAGATCCAATGCAAGATCGATGCTTCCCTTATCGAGTTCAGGGTAAGAATCAGTGTCCAGATGTTTAGGTTGCCCTTGCTTTGAATTGCTCTTTTAGTTGGATCATTGTAAGAGTCAATGAATGAATGGTCGTGTTGCATTCATTTGGAGTTGGGTGATCAACCATGTCCATTTCGATTTATGTTCTCCCATCAGATCTAGGGATAAAGTCAGCTCAAATGCAGTATGTCATGCTCATTTGGTGTCATGCTCTTCCTGACGGATTGAAGGAAGGCGACGGAGGACGAATGGTCAAGTCACACTCATTCATGGTTTATTCGTCTATCCGTGCTCTGTTGGTCAGAGGTACTCGATGGAGTTAGGGTCACATCGACTTGTAGACGAAGAGGGCCGACATTGACCATCGATTCATTGGTACAATGTGAAAGGTGAAGATCGATATTGCCCGTCGATCCGGCGGTACGATATAATTGGTTGCCCAGAACTTCGGGCATCATTCTGATTTGTTAGCATTAGGGTATCCTTGTAGTCGTTGCCTTAAGTCGCAAAGGACGTTAAGCTGGAGACGTAGCGAGTCACCTTTCTCTTCTTTCAGTGATTTGCACTTCTGCCCCCAGTCTTGGGTTAGCAGAGTTAGTTCGTGGATGGTCAAATTGCACCTGCAGTGAGTTTACACTCCTCACGACGAGTTTAGGTCAGAGTTGGTGAATGAATGGTCGAATCTCATTCATTCGTTTGTCTATTCTCGTAGCCACACTTTGGGGATCAGAGTCAGTTGAAGGGCCATTCATCACACCTATTTGATGTTTATACCCCTGTCCACACTCTGGGGACTAAGAGTTTTAGTAGAAAACAGTCGGACCGCATCTTCCTCAATTAATCCCTCTAGCACTAGTCAATGGCGAAAGTCGAAGTGTGGTTGATCACATTACAACAACTTTAAGTTGATGCTCCTCCCACTGAACTGTAGGAAGGAAATGATTGGCGGATGGTTTGTTCACATCCGTCCATGCTGCATGCACAACACGTTGGATCATAGGGGAGAGTTAGCCGATGAACGGTCGTGCCACGTTCGTTTGCGGTAGATTGGGTAGTCAATGAATGAATTGGACATTCAGCTAGGTTCCTTTTGCGAATCTACGTCTCCCTGTCGAGTCAAGGAAGTAATTTTGTCCTGTGGGGTTGGAGTGCATCCCTAAAAAATTATGTTATGGGTCTCGTGCCGGGGACAATAGGTTATGCATGGACGGTTGGGTCACTCCCGCTTAGCGCTGGATGGTCGGGTCACATCCAATTTTGTGTGATAAGTGTGCCCCCATGTCAGGGGAAGATTGGATAGCAGACGATCGAACCACATCCGCTTTTTGTACCATAGAACTTGATGAGGAACCATAGCCGATAGATGGACAGTCGAATCACATCCCTTTTTGTATTCATATTCCAAACCATGCTTTGAGGACTGGAGTTGGTTGATGGGTTGTTACTCACACCCATTTGGTGTTCATACTCTAGCCTGCGATCTCGGGACCGAAGTAAGTTGATGGGTGATCATTCGCACCCAGTTGGTGTTTATACTCCAGTCCACACTCTGGGGACTTAGAGTTAGTTGATATGTATACTCCAGTTCGCACTCTGGGAATTTGGAGTTGGTTAAGGTTTATACTCCAGTTCGCACTCTGGGAATCTGGAGTTGATGTTTATACTCCGACTCGCACTCTAGGAGTTCGGAGTTGATGTTTATACTCCGCTTCGCACTCTGGGAATCCGGAGTTGAATGTTTATACTCCGGTTCGCGCTCTAGGAACTCGGAGTTGGATGTTTATACTCCGCTTCGCACTCTGGGAATACGGAGTTGAATGTTTATACTCCGCTCGCACTCTGGGAATACGGAGTTGAATCTTTATACTCCGGTTCGCGCTCTTGGAACTCGGAGTTGGATGTTTATACTCCGCTTCACACTCTAGGAATACGGAGTTGAATGTTTATACTCCGGTTCGCGCTCTGGGAACTCGGAGTTGGATGTTTATACTCCGCTTCGCACTCTGGGAATACGGAGTTGAATGTTTATACTCCGCTTCGCACTCTGGGAATACGGAGTTGAATCTTTATACTCTGGTTCGCGCTCTTGGAACTCGAAGTTGAATGTTTATAATCCACTTCGCACTCTGGGAATACGGAGTTGGTTGATCAGGTATGTGGACGGTTGAACCATATCCACCCTGAGTAGGCAAGCGAAGTCGTTAGATAGACGGATCCCTCCTCTTTGGGTTTAGGTTGAACACGGACGAAGTCATTAGATGGACGGATTCATGTCCGTAAGTTTATACTCTAGCTCACACTCTGGGAGCCGGAGTTAGTTAGTGGATTATCGCGTATCAATCCCTTATTGCCGTAGTGTGATGGCTTGTCCCTGAGCTCGGGGTTTCACTTAGCGAGTGATCGGTGGGATCCCGATTAACTTCCACTTATATGCCCTTGAACGAAGGATGAGATTTAGTTTATGGACAGTTGGATCACGTCCATGTTCGTTTGGATTCCGCTTTTGCCAGGCCTAAGGAGTAAGATTAGTGTTCTGGCAAGCTTTGTGCTCGAGCATAGGAAGGGATGGTCGAACTACGTCCACTCTAAGTTGTGTATTTTCCCTTAAGTCGGGTGCAAGAATTGGAGAGCAGACAGTCGAGTCACGTCCAATTTATACTTTGCATTCTTTCGATCGAGCTGAGGAAGAGAGTTGAAATGACAGTCAGTCGTTGATGACTTTAAATTGAGGGTTGGCCCCTGATGGAGTCGGTTTAAGGCATGATTGTTTTGCCGAATCACATACGCAAACTGGGGAGTGAACGGTCAAACCATATCCACTTTAAACATGTGTTCTCAAATAACCCCAAGTGTCTGATGTAGGATTGGATGCGTGGATGGTGACGTTGCATCCACCCTTGGTGTGATTCCGATTTTATCGGGCATCAGAAGAAGCATAAGTATTTTGGCGAGCTTCAAGTATAAGATGGATAGTACATTGTTGGGATATATTACTCCAAGTCTTTCCCAGATCTCCAATTAAACTGCATAAGCGGATGAGTGGATAGTCGGTTGCATCCACTTTGTACTAGAGTCCTGACCTTGTCGGTCTCTTCTGCTTTGATGCCTTGCCCCAGTCAGGGGCATATAGTAGCCGATGAGTGGTTGAATCATGCTCGTCATGATGATACCTCAATGATTTGATCATAGTCCGCAGAGGTTGTTTTGCACCCAATCTTAAGTACTCGGTTACCTGCATCATTTGCAAGTAGTTTAATTCAAGTAGGTCATATTTCGCAACGTAAATGAAAATGAATAAAAAATAATTCAAAAGAGATCAAATCAAATCTCATTGATGAGTGAGGCAGCATCACATGCTCGCTATTGCACTTCAGTCTAGCCCTTTTTAGTTGGATGTCTAACGCAAATGGTTCAATTTGATTAAAGTCCTTGATCGATAGGGGTCAGATGTTTCCGGTCCTTTGTTTTATAGGGCTTGCACATATTGTCAGAGCTATTCTTCCCGGAGCAGCCTTATGGCTTAGGCGTTCACGGTAGCCATCTAGAGAAAAGGAGTTTTCTGATCTAGAGTATGGAGTAGGTCCCCTCCTTATCTTGCCATGTTGATCCTTCATCTGATTCATCAACTCAATGTTGGCCTAGAGATGTTGGTGTAGTCGTCGGCGGCTATACACTAATTCTCTTATCAAAGTCGTGATTGACGATCTTCTCTGAGGAATGGGGGAAGACATCTGCGTTTGATGGCATTCATCGCCCTTGGAGAAATCCACGTGCCATTTCCACTTCATAAGGTAGTGTCGGGGGTTTCATTTCCATAACACACCGACATAGTTAACTCACTGGAAGTTCTGCATGTAGGATGGTTTCAACAAATAGGTCTCGACTAGGAAAGGTTCTCCAGTCGGCATTATGATCAGGCCCATTTTATTGCCAAGGGGTCTTGTAACACTGGTGAATGATGTATGCATGCTTGCCCAATGTTCGAATGGTTTGGTGATACCGATTGGATGATGAGTTGGTTAAAATGGGCAAATAGATTGGTGTTTATCCCAAACTTTTATCTAGATAGGGGACCTATATAGGGTATTAAGGAAGTCTTCTTGAGGTTGCATGCCATGCTTTTAGTTATGTGGATGTAGAATGATTAAGTTGCGGGCATTTGAAGATGGTTCAGCGGTGACCAGCTATGCTTTGAGTTGGTAGAGTAGACAGTATAGGGGAGTTGTCATTTTAGCCATCGTACCATAGTTGTCAATTCAGGAGTTTGAAAGCTGGTCAATTGGAGGAAGTTGCATTCCACCTTAAAAGCATGATATATTAATCAACCCCAATTCTTGGCATATTAACTAGGTTCTCCAGCCTCTGGGAGTACGGTTGAGTAGTATTTCTTTACCATTCCTTGATTGCAACTCAACATTTGTTGTTGTGATTTCCTATGTCTTGTTCAGTCATGGAACAATCAGAAGCATGGATGGAATGTTCCTTCATTGAATTGACAATGCGGGTGCCCTGCGCTGCGGCTAGGATTCGGGGGGTTTCCCCCGAATTTTTTTTATTTGGCCTCTTTTTAGGAAATCTGGGTCGTACCCGAAAAACAATTTTTTTTTGAAATTTCGTATCGATACGAATTGGACGCGGATGGATCGATACGAACAGCGTGTGAGTATTGATACGAATTGGAGCAGTTGCGATCGATACGAACAGAGCACAGACGATCGATACGAACAGAGCACAGGCGATCGATACGAACAGAGCGATGCGAAGCAGATCGAGTCGAACAGAGCATAGGCAATCGATACGAACAGAGCACAGGCGATCGATACGAACAGAGCAATGCGAAGCAGATCAAGTCGAAATGATCGATTCGAATTTTGACATATTTTTTGGGTACGAAATGATGGATACGAAATCGATCGTATTTTCTGGATTTGAGAGCATGGATACGAAAATATGGATGAATGCAGTTCCTCTTAGATCTGGAGCAATCTGAATAGAATAGAAGGAACCACTTGACGACAGATCTGGATCTTCCCCCTTGGATGTTTGCAATCCGGTATCGGCAGTAGATCCAATGAGCAGAAGGAAAAAACTGGGTTTTCTCCCAGTGAAAGCACCAAAGTGTTTGTACCAAAAATGGGCACAACACTCTTCGGAAGTTTTTTGAAGAGATAAAATGAAGAATATAAATATAAAACAGAGATTATCTAACAAAAACTCCAACAAACAGAAATGTAAAATGCAAAGACAAGCGATTTAGAGTGGTTCGGCGTATTGCCTACGTCCACTATGAAGTTTTGATGATTTTATTGATTCTCTTTCAATGATTACAAGTGATTATAGTGAACAACAGTGGATTACAGATTAGATTTCGAATTCGACAGTAGGAATAAGGTGCAAATCTCAATCCGGCAGAGTCTGGACGCTTCAGAATCCGAAAGATCCCTTTTCTGTATGCTCTGGGGCTCTATTTATAGGCGTAGGAGGCTGAGATTCCGCTCAAATTTCAGGAGACTCGTTCTGGCACGTGAGGGGGCCCACACGACCAATCTCATGAAGTTTCGCCTCGATCTGTGATCGATAGGAATCCATTTCGTATCGATCAAGATGATGTCCAATCGAGCTAAAATTTGGCAGAGATACTCCTTAGTGTATATGCAAGATTCTGTGAAAGTTTCATTGGATTTGGATCAGTGGATCAGGAGATACAGTCGATACGAAATGGAATTTCTCGAAGGCTGTTTGGTTCGTCTCCATGGCTTCGACTCCATCCCTTCGTGTCGATGACTGCACATGTTCCTGAGATGATGTGGCGCTTGCACTTCGCTTCGATCCGGTCTTCACTCCGTGTTGACCGTTTCGACTCCATAGATCTCGCCTCGTTCGCTTCGAGGGATGACACGTCATCCAAGTTTGTTGACTCGCTAGATACGAACAAACTCCTGCTCATGGGTACGAACGTGGTCCCATGATGGATACGAAGCATTGAATCTCTGATGGATGCGAAGTTGACGTTAGGTGATCTTTACGAAGTAGACGACTTACTGATGGATTCAAACAAGTCTCTCTGGATGAAGGCTAATCGGTACGAAGTTCATCGGTACGTGGACCTGGCCATTCTGATCGATACGAAATCGATGGATACGAAATGAGGGCCATCGATGGATACAAAGTCCATCGATACGAAATCGATGGATTAGAGACATGGCTAACTTTATCGGTACGAACCAACGCTCCTTGATGGATACGAAATGAGACTTTCTGATGGATACGAAAACATGCTTTTCCCTTCAACTTGCATCCATCATAACTTGATCACATGAACTTGGATTGACGTGAAACTTGAAACGTTGGCCTCCTTTTCTTTTCTAGTCATGTCATATTAATTGTAGCTCGATCCGGACTCGGACAAAATTCATCGATATCCAGGGTAGACCTATGTGCACTAGATGTCCATAACGAGCGACTCTAGGTTTCTGATCAATTCCTTGATATCCCGGCCTTGCCAAAAGGCGGGATAACTGTAATGTCGGAGGATGTCCAACATTTCCGCCAAGTCTCTAATGTGGTTGCTTGATCTTCATGACTTCACGAGCATATCATCCACATACACCTCCATTGTTTTCCAATTTGGTCTTTAAACATCTTGTTAACTAAGCGCTGATAAGTCGCTCCTGCATTCTTTAATCCAAACAGCATTACTACATAGTAGTATAATCCAACATCAGTAATGAAACTAGTGTGCTCCTGATTCGGAATATGTATCGGGATTTGATTATATCCCGAATATGCATCCATGAAAGATAGAAAATCGTGTCTTGTGGTTGAATCCACCAGCTGGTCAATCCTTGGAAGGGGAATACTATCTTTTCGGACATGCCTTGTTCAAATCTGAATAATCAATGCACGTTTTCCATTTCCCATTCGCTTTCTTCACAAGTACAGGATTAGATACCCATTTAGGGTGAACGATGAACAATGGCGACTCGCTATTTTAACCCTTCTCCTAATTCAAGAAGATTCATTTCTTTTCCTTCTCACCTAGTTTCGCATCCTCCTCCTAGGGTTTCTGTTTCCAATTTTAATTCAACAAATCATACCCAATCCATCGATCGTTGGAGCGATTTTGTTTGGAGATCGAATTCTTGTTTTAGGTATGGGGATGTTTCGCACTTTGCGAGAAATTGTCAAGGCAGTATTCGTTGCTTCAAATGTGGTCTTCTGGGCCATAAAAGAATCGATGCTTGAGGAAATCAAAAGTTTCGTTTGCTGGAAGCAAATCACAGTTGAGTATCCCCGACCATGGTTTCCACTTCGTTTTGAAGAGCATGAAGCTTAAGCATATATTGCTGATCATCTATGGGTTCAGAGATTTGAAGGCATCGAGCTTTTGGAGGATCTTTTTTTGCATTTTGATGCTATTAATTCTGTCAATATAGGCATGAATTTTAAAGCTAAATTTGGTGACCCAGATATTGATTCGTATGCTGCATGTTTCAAAGATTCAAAGTTTTCTAATTTTAGATCGAATGATGTGTGTTTAGATGAGTTATTGGATTTCAATACCAATGTCTTGGGGTTGAATACTATGGATCTTTTAGACTCAATGCTTTTAGATCCATTGGTAATGAATTTAATTTCAAAATCTGAATATCATGAGATAGTTTTTGGTTGTGACATTTAAGAGCAATTGTTTGATAATGATTTGGATAGTTTTATTTTCAATAATGGCAGAGAGTGTAAAGCTAGTAGAGGTTGTGATATCGCTGATGGTTCATTTTTATTGAATAAGGATTTTGTCTATGCCGCGGATGATTGCTTTACAACAATGGAGATAGTTTATGAGGTTGAATTTTTGGAAGGTTCCAAGTGCTTGGTTGTTTCTTGTTCAGATGTTGACTTTGTGCTAAAAGAAGATACAGTGGTTTTTGGTAATAATGGTGTTGCTATGGCTGTTGAATATAGAGAAGGGGTTATGGACAATATGTGTATAGCTGATATTGTGTCACCAGAGTGTTATAAGAGTGAAGGAATGGTGAATATTTTTTATAACTCTGCTGGTAAATCTGAGATTCTAGTGGTGCACCATTAGGATTTAAATATGTGCATGAGTACTGACACTATGTCAGCCGCTTGTTATAAGAATGATGGTATTAACTCAATACAATCGAGTTTTCCAATATCTGAATCGACAATTCTTGCTGATATTATCTTTTTGAATATGGATTCTTCTATGTTGGTTATCAATGGTTTAAATTCTTATAAGGTGGTTGGGGTAAATGTGCGAAAGTTTAGCTCTGTTGCATATGAAGGTATGGAAGTTGCGGTTGCAAGTTCTGCTGGTATGTGGAATGGAGGGTACTCAGCGATTACAATTGACAGATCTCTATGTTTGCCTAATTGTGGAGATTGTGTTTGTGTCAAGGTTGCGGTAGTTATTAACGACATGGTTGGGGTAGTTCCTATGGATGATGGATCTAGAGAAGGGGACATGGTTTATTTGTGTATGACCATGCTTGAGCATAGTGCAGTGATGAGTAGCAGCTTAGAAGATAGGGTTGTAGACTATGGTGTTAAATATTCAGTGTATTTGTTGACCAAGGAGTTGTACATGGAGCATTGTTGTAAATAGGGTGATGAGGCTTCATGAAAGGTTGGGTTTAGAAATAAATATAGGGTTGATGTATACCGTTGGAGATTTGTACAGTCATTCTTGCAAGGTCATTTATTATTACATTGGGCCTTTCAAATTTATTGTGTACTACTGTCTCGCCTCTCTAAGAAGATCTTCAACATCTACTATTCATGCCCATGTTTAACCCAAAGAAGATAAAAGAATTAATAGGTGTAGTTCAGCTATTAGCATTAAAAGAAGTCCCCGATTGAAACTTAAATCTTTTAAGTCTAAGCATGAGGTTGGATGAATTACTGGGGGTGTTTTAAGGTGACTGTTGATTTGGAGTTTGTTTGTGGCTAGAGTTTTTGCGGTTTTGTTATTTTGAGGTTTTTCAGGTTTCGGTTGTTAAGGTTGGTGTTGTGGGAATTGTTGTAAAAGGTTGCTCTTTCCATGGAGTCATTTCAGTCATTAGTTTCTGGTTAGTGTAGATTGCTTAGAGAGAGTCTTTAGTTTTTTAGGATTTTGGGAGGGTTTTATTTTTTATTTCTTTTTGTATGGGGTTTTTTGCTACCTGCCAGGCTTGTTGGCTACTCCTTTATTACTATTGTTATATATATGTACATGTTTGCTCTCCTCTACTTTAAGGATCACACATTTCTCTCAAAAAAAGGTACCCATTTAGGGTAGAGGCCAACATGGATAAACCCATTGTCTTTTAGTTTATCCACCTCCTCTTTGAGAGCAGCAGATCTCTCTGGATCCATGTCGCATCTTTTTTACTTCAATGGGACATGCCTCGAGTCAATATTCAATGCATGGCTCGCAATGGCAGGCAAGATTCCACACGTGTCAGAGTGAGTCCAAGCAAACATGTCTAGGTTCACTCGAAGAAAACCAGCAAGTTCTTTTATCGTCGGGGGGCTGAGCTGTGACCCAATCTTTAGGATTCGTGATGGGTCATCGTGGCTGACCGTGATATCAATCGTCAGCTCAGCCGGTGCATCCTTGGTCTCTTTAGGCTCCTCTTTATCATCTCTCGGATCTATGTCTCTATAGAACCGACTGTGGCGCTCGAGCCAAGGCTCGGGCGCTAGTTGTCAATTTTCGGTAGCTTGAATGCGGACGTCCTTGTCCATGCCCTTACCTTTTTCTTTACGTTGAGCTTCCCTCAACTCTGCTACATAACAGGCACATCCAGTTTCCTGATCGCCATGCAACTCCTACACTATTATCCGTCGAAAACTTCAAAGTCAAACACCATGGGGGAAGAGCTGCTCGGAATTTAGCTAAGGCCGGTCGACCTAGAAAAACATTATATGGAGAGTTAACATCCAAAACAATAAACGGCAAGATCTGCACTCTCCTTCGTTTACCTTCTCCCAACACAACGGGTAATTCTACATAACCAATAGCTTCGGTTGCAACACCATTAAAACCGTGTATACGAGCTTTAGACGGTTTTAAATCTTTGGCTTCCATCCTCATCTGATCATAAGCTTTTTTGAAGATTATATTCACCGAAATTTCACAATCAATCAAAATCCTTCTCACTAAAGCAGGACCAATCATGGCTGAAATGACCATTGGGTCGATTGTTAGAGCCTCCACCTTATCTGTGTCTCTGTTTCTAAACACAATATCATCCGTCATCGTACGTTGCTGTTTTCCGGAGCTCAATCTTCCGTATTCGAACAACATTCAAAATTCACATGCCTAATCGCGCTAGCACGGTGCTCGTCCTCCAACTATCATATTTATCACCAGCCTTCCACCAGTCCAAGCAGGCTCCTCAGCCCTATGCGGCACTTGTCCTCGGTTTGGGTTAGAAGTTCCCTGCTCGCCATCCTACAGGGCTTTCACAAACTGTTGTAACTTCTTTTCTCAAATCATTTTTTCTATAACTTCCTGGAGATGCCTACATTTATTTTTATTATACCCATAACACTCGTGAAACCAATAATAATTCCCTCTCTGCTTCTGCTTCTCTATTGATTCTTTCGAAGGCGGCTTCCTATATTGCATTGTATTGCAAGTAGATAGATAGATATTCTCCAAGGACGTATTCAACAACATGTAATTACTATACATCGGAATCCTAGGATTCAATCTTCCAGAATCCCTCGTTTGTTCTTGGTTCCTATCTCCGTCTCTTTTTTGCTGATTCGGTTTTATTCTGAACATTCACTTGGACTTTTCCAGAACTGTCGTCAGATTTTTTTATCACAATGTTACTTTATACTCCTTCTTCACTTCGTCTCGCAACATTCTTCTTTCTAGAGGACCTGGCTTCCTCCTTTCTCAAATATTGAGCCGCCTTTGCGTAAAAGCATTCCAACATTGTGGGCGGCATGCAGGCTAACCAATCATCGAACTCATACTCTGGATCAATCCCTCTCGTCACGACCATGAGTATCACATGTTCATTTGGATTACTGACCTCCATAATAGCTGTATGAAGTCCCTCCAAATAATCTTTCAATGACTCTGTTGGAGCCTGAATCACGCTGGAAAGGGACATCACGTCTTTAGGACGAGTCGTGAGCATTCGGAATTGCTCCACAAACTTGGTTGCCAAATCATCGAATCTTGATCACAGGAGTAGTCTTATGAATCACATTATTGCTATTTGGAAAGAGTGGTGGGAAAGCATCTACACTTGGTCGCATCATCAGCTTGTGCGGAATCCATCAACCATTCATGTCTCATGTTGTGCTACCTGGGGTCGGTTTTTCCCTCGTAGGTAGGCATTGACGGCATATTGAACTTCCTTGGGTATCGTGCATGTAACACACTATCACTGAATGGGGTATGACTTCTTGAGATTCCCCAATCATCGTTAGTTAAGCCTTGGCTCTCCCTCACTAATAGTTTGACCATTGCCGATAAGTCCGGCATTTGGATGGTTGGTGCCAAGCGGTGATCGCGCTCCACCTCACGTGAATGGTCCAGTCGATGTCTACGGGCCATTTCACGCCTTCTTGGTTCACCATCTTCCCGACGCCCATCTTGTACATTCATTTCGTCATCATTTCGGGGAGGTTAACTGGTCAACATTCAATCGAACTCCATCATCCAAGCCTTTAAAAATAGTTCCAGCATGATTCCTCAAGTGTATAGGGGAAATCCCTCCTTTGGAGGAGGGATCGGTACCGATCCCTAGGAAGGGATCGACAACGATCGATCCTGGAAGACCGCCATAGTCTGCAAGGCGACGCTCTGAAGTTTCTATGCAATTTTATTCAATCCTGCGATGCCTATGCTTGTGATATTCATCCGATGAGCTAGAACTTTCTAATGCTGAGTAAGGAGTGGGTTCCCTTCTAGCTTTCCCCACTACAGCTGAGTAATTTAGTTCATCAAGTTGATATTAGTTTGAATTTGTTGATTTAGTTATCGACAGCTTTCCATCAAATCTCTCATTAAATTATGAAATTCATCTCTGGTAATAGAATCAGTAGGTTCTAAACTTCAACCGGATCAGCATTCACATTTGTTGGTTGATTACATGGGTCTCCTTGCTGAATGCTAGCAGTCTCATTTCCTTCCATATTCTGAAAAGTAGATCTCGTATGTCTCACCATTATTGATTACTTTGCTTTAGATTCCTCCAAATCTAAGTAGTATAAGCAACTTCTTGGAGATAACTATATATCTCCTTTGGGGGATTTATCCAATCCAGTAGAAACAAAGGGGATCTTAGCAAACCGAGAATCAAGTCTCTCAATAAAAGCACCAAAATGTTTGCAACCAAATTGGTCACAAACACCCAAGAATTTTTTTTTGTAGAGAAGTAAGTGAAGAAAATAAAATTAAACTTAGGAAAAGATTAAGCTAATAACAAATAAAAAGCAATAACTAGAAACAAAGAGATTTATAGTGGTTCGACGTTGTATGCCTACATCCACTTTGAAGATTATCTTTATTGATCACTTATAAATCTGATTATAGTAGTTGAGAATAGAGAACACTTTATTACAATAAAGTCTAAAGTAACAAGTAGCATAAAGTCCTCCGAATTATCTATTAGGCCAGCATTTATAGGTGAAGACGGTAAAATATCTTCTTGAAAATTCGGTAGAATGCTCTCTAGGACCATACAAGCCCACGGCAGGGATCATAGGGCCCAAATCTTAAGAAATAGGGATAAGTATCGATCCCCTATTCTGGTGGATTATGGCGGTACGATCCCTCTGGAAAGTTCTCTATGTTGTTGTGGGCTTGTCTTCCAAATTTCACTGCATTCGAAGCCGTGGATGGTGAGATATTAATCAATCATTGTTGCATTGTGCTTCCAAAGTTAACTAGGACGAACCTTATGGAGGGATCGGTTACGGCCCCTCTTTTGGTAGAATCAAGGGATGAGATCCGTATGGGAGATCCATCATATTGCCATATGCTAGCTCTACAAGTTTCAAGTCGAGCCCTCCATAAGGTTATATGCCGATCCCTCATGGTTTGCCCATGTGATGTGTGATTCCTAGGGTAGGTTTCCTAGGATCCACATACCCCGCCTTCCAAATTTCATAGGATTTGGAGTTGTAGATCCTAAGATATGGAGTGTTGTGTGCATTAATGCTCTTGGAATTTGCTAGATACCGATCCCTTTTCAATATAGAATGCCGATCCCTCTACACCAATCATGTCGATCCCTTCCTATTTGCCATGTTATGCCAAACCCTTCCATTCGTTGAGTCATATTTCATGCTTCGAGCATCCTACATTGTACATCTATCAAATCCATTTCATTCCGACTTCATATAATCATCTTCACTTGACCTCCGGGCACCACAATCATCATTCTGGAGCCATACCCCTCTATGTTAATCGGATCTAAGTTGTGCAGCCAGTTCAATATAGCCGGGCTAGAATGTCGGGTAACAACTTGTATTATCTCGCTCTCTTCTCATTAACCTTGGGCTCATCCAAACTCTAGAAAACCACTTGAGCACGAGTGGTTAGAGTAGTACATGATATGCATGGATTTGGAGGGAAGAAAGGAGAGAAAAAACAACTCTCCACCGACCCAAATGACTCTTCACCGACCTAAATGGGTTGGTACTGAGTTATCTCCTTTGTTCCATTTTCATTGAAATTTCTCCTAGTTGTTTCTCTATTGCTTCTAAATTTACTTTCAAGTTCTCGAGTCGATTTGTTTTCGTCTTTACATTCTAACTTCAGTTGACTTCTACTTGCTTAAAAACTAGGTTAACACTTGCCCTCCATAGTATACTTTCGTTGAAAACAATGTATGCTCTAGATTAAGACAGGTTCTAATTTGCTATATCTTGATTCTACATAGTCGTTCAAGTGTCATTTCAAAACGTCACCTTGGATTGGTGGATATTCCTTTAACTGCTCTAGGCAGTTAGAATCTCATTCTTCATTCTTTGTGCTAAAGAAAAGAACTACACTCTGGAGATTTGATCTATGCTTCGAAAATCATTCCATGCCTTAGATGAGTACACTCTCTCTTTGTTGTGTATTGTTTCATTTTTGCTTTTTTGTTTCCCCTGAGAGTTTTTGGCCCCTACCAACAAGTGAGATTCATCTAAGGTCAAAGGAATGAAGATCGCTATAGCAATGGTGATGATGGTGGCAGTCCGGCCAATTGCTTCCTGGTGAGAGATAGTCAAAGTTTGAGTTGTGCTTGACCTATGGTGGATCCCAAGCTTGTCCTAGTTCGTGTTCATACCTCTTTTGAGATTCGCTCAACCCTCCATCTTTGGCTAACTCCTACAAATCCATGGCCATTCTTGTATTGCTGCTTGAACCCTAATAAGATGGTTCACTCTAGGAACGGTTGTGATGGATGATTCCATTGCTATGATTTTCCTATTGCTGCACTCCTTGTGTTCCTGAAAAATAAAAGCTTTCTGCATCGCTTTGGACAGCGGCTCCGTTATCGATTATTCATCGTTAATGGGTAAGTTCTGACATATAATATCACTGTACGTCACTGATCTTTTTTTGGCATGAGCAAGCTATATACATAGGATGGTCTGTTCGTCGCATACGGGACACATGACTCATAGTGCATAGATTGACACTTCTCACTTTCTCTGGTCATGCTCCTAATCCAATTGGTCGACATACATCAACATCCTTTGGACTTCGGGCGTTTGTCAAACAGATTTTAATTTTCAAAACAAAACATACCTAATTGTATTGAACGTCAAGTTTCCTTTTAAAGATGACTCGCCGGTCGCCTTGCTTTAAGTCCGGTGATGGTATGTCTACTCCTCCTAAAGCTGGGTCCTCCACAACTCAGGCTTCACCTTCTATTCCTGTTATGCTTGGACAATCAATCATAACTGGATTACAAAGCACGATTGCTCTTATAGAGCTGTTGCTAAATTAGCCTCCTCCTCTGAATGAGTACATAGCCTTACAGCTCTTGGATAAAGAGGGAAGAGTAAGTAGGGATCTCCTGAAGCTTGCTAGTCTGTCGGTCTTCCTTTTGGTCATATAGTCCATACTCTTTGTTTTTGCTTTAAATAGGTCATGTTCATTTCAACCAACTGTTAGTCATGAAGAATCCCTTTTGTGCCACTCTAGACTATCTTGGAGCAGTAGTTGGGATGTTCATCCTCTCTTTGTATGATCTTTGTCGTGAACTAAATCATGTTGGTAGAACTTGGGCACCAGTAGTAGCTAAATGTTGTGGGGAAAATTATTCAACTGCTCCTATCTAAGTGTGTTTTCCCTATACTAGTCCTAGACCGGGAAAGTCAAACAATACCTGCCTTAGATTCTCCATGATTATCCTTGCTTATTCTTGACCAACCATGTCCCACTTAGCCGCTAGCATTGTCATGGGAGTTCGATCATGCACCTGTTTCGATCTCCAAAAACTAATGAATGAATTGTTCAATTTCGGGCATCCTTCTTGATGTTACCTACCACCGGGTAATGGTTGATTCCTATAAGCTGGGGTTGAATTATTCGATCAATCCTTGTGTGTTTGTTCCTCCTAACGTTGTCTATTATTACGCAACAATATGTTTATGATGATTTAGGTTGAGTTTCCCTTGGTAGACTTTTATTGTGGGTAGTCCAAGCTTCACATTGCTCCGTAATGCTGTGAACATTGTCCATAATATTTACTCATCATTCATTATTTTTGTCATGAACTAAACCCTATTCACAAAGTTTTCTATAATGAGTTTGGGCGTTAATACGAGTTAGACGTGCGGGGCTGATTGTTTGATTGCCCCCAGTTCGATAATACATATTTTCAATCTCCACGACTGCCCTTGACCAAAAACTAGCGCATGAATTATTCGATTTTGATTACTCCTCGTTTAAACTGTCTATTTCTAGGCAACAGTAAAACTTTCGATGACTATGGTCGATACCCTAGCCATGTACTGGTTTGTATATCTGGAGACTGGTATATCAATGACTCAATTTTGAGCCTTTTGATATCAGGAGGTTCCTCTCGGTATCGAGACCTTTTTGCTCACTGCTTTTACATGTCCGTCTACCTTCCTCGTCATGATCATGGCAAGCAGTTCCTCTTCAGCCCATTTTACAATGTAATTTACTGCAATGATAATATTCTTAGCTCCTTCTTCACTGGCAGCACACCAACAATGTCGATTTCCCAAATTGCAAACGGTCATGGGCTAACCATTTTCATAAGTTCCATCAATGAAGCTCTCAGATATTTGCAAATCTTTGGCACAGGTGCCACCATTTGGTGTAGTTAGCAGCATTCTGATTTATTATTAGCTAGAAATATCCATAGCGAAGCACCATCTTTGCTAATGTTTTCCCTCCGGTGTGATCACCACAGCTGCCCTCGTGAACTTCCATGAGGATCTCCCCAGCTTCATTCTTGGTTACACATGGAAGAAGGGGTGGAGAATCCTCTTCTATACAACACTCCGTCTTATACTATGAATCATGGTGATTTTCAAGGAAGTTTCCTTTGCTCATTCCTATCTCTAGGGAGAACTCCTTTGAGCAAATAGTCCTTTATGGGAATCATTCATTATTCCACTCCCTTTGCGATCTCCAGAATCCACTCTACACATTAGTCCCTGACTCTAAGAACCAGTGGTTTACTTACTCAATTTCAAGCATTCCTTTCCTAATGCTACCTATCTCTGGGCAACAATTGAGTTCCTGAAGTTCGAGGTCAAAAATTAGGTCGTGCACCAATTTCTATCACCAAAAACTAGCATATTGGTGATACAATTCTGAAGATTTGTCCTTGATGTTGCCTATCTCTGGGTAATAGTTGATATGTGCAAATTAAAGTCGAATGATTCGATCGGCTCAAAAGCGAATACTTCTTTCTAACGTCACCAGTATTTGGGCAATATCAGATTCCTGAAGATTTTATGATTATGACGTCCTGGCATTGCCTATGTTCAGGTGATGCTAGGCCTTTGAATGTTATAAGATGGTACTTTCCTTATGGTTCCAACTTTTGGGTAGCGTCGGATTCCAGAAGGCTGGGCTAAAGATTCAATCGAGCTCCCGCTTCTGCCTCCGAAAGCCAGTGTATTGATAGTTCCATCCTAGGGTTTCCTCTTATCATTGCCAATCTTTGGGAGATGGCATATTCCTACAAGTTGGGATCGAATGATCTAGTTGTTCCGTAAGTAGGTTATGTTATCCCACCTTTTGGCAAAGCTGAGATACCCAAAACTGACTGAAAATCAATAATAACTAGCCATGAATATCAACTACACATTGCAGGATAACCATGGATATCGATGAATTTTGTCCGAGTCCGGATCGGGCTACAACTGATAAGACATGACAAGCAAAGCCATAAAAGCCAGTGCTCTAAGTTTCAGGATACCATGGATATCGATGAATTTTGTCCGAGTCCGGATCGGGCTACAACTGACAAGACATGACAAGCAAAGCCATAAAAGCCAGTGCTCCAAGTTTCAGGTAAATCGAAGCTCGTATGAGTGAGATATGATCGATGCAAGTCAGGTAAAATGCGATGTTCGTATCCATCAGAGACAACCTATTCGAATCGATCAGATTCGTATCCATCAAAATAGCTTCGCCCCGCTTCGAATCCATCGTATTCGTATCCATCAGGACAACACCGCCTCAGTTCGTTCGAATCCACCAGGAGCTAGCGATTTCGAAACGATCGTCTTCGAATCGATCCTGGACTGTGTTATTCATGCCCATCGAGTTCATATCAACTAGCGAACCCCTGAGCGAGTCCATCGCATGCCGCGTTCGTATCTATCACTCAGCTGTTGTTCGTATCGATTCGAAGGCACCATTGGTTCGTATCGATCATACAGATACGAACTTGACCAAAGTCGATCGATCCGAGCATCCCCCTAATAAATTGCAGGTGCGAATGAAGTTGCATGCGAAGGATGAGAAATGGTCTTCATCAACGTGGAATGGCGATGCGAGCAAAGCGCATGGAGGACCCAGTCGATACGCCGCAAGAATAGGATCGATCCAGGAAACTCGCACCACGTCATCCCCCCGCGCATGTGCCTTGATCGAGTCGAATGGATGGATACGAAAGCATGGATTCGAAAGCAACAAACTACGGAAAACATGACCTTGAATCGATCATATCTCACAAAGTGTTGATCCAAATGCAATGAAATTTTCACGGTAGCTTGCGTGCAAGGTAAAGAACGCCACTGCCAAGTTTCAGCTCGATTGGATCATTTTTTAATGGATACGAAATGGTCTCGCATCGATCACAGATCGAGTCGAAACTTGGTGAGGACGGTCGCGTAGGCCCCCTCACGTGCCAGAAGAAGTCTCCCGAAGTTTGGGCGTGATCTCAGCCTCCTACGCCTATAAATAGCCCCTGAGGCCCGCAGAAAAGGGATCTTTTTGGCGGCCCAACGTCCAGACTCTGCCGGGTTCAATTCTACTTCTTTCCATTGCTGTCATACTCGAATTCATTCATTGTACCTGCTGTAATCATCTGTAATCAGCAAAGAACATCAATAAAAGATAAAAATCCTTGAAGTGGACATAGGCCGGAGTTAGCCGAACCACTATAAATCTCGTGTTCTTGTGATTTATTTCTGGATCGTTGTTTATTGCTAGCTTAGATCTGAGATTTGTGTCTGATTATTACTGATTTGTATTCATATACTAGTGCTTTCACAACACTTAGGGTTTGTGACCATTTTTGGCGCAAACACTTTGGTGCTTTCACTGAGAACAACTAGCACCCGCTACACCAGATTCAGAGTTCAGATTTAAAAGCTTGAAGGGATCAGATTTGGGAGACAATGACTCGACAAACGAGACAAAGAGCTGAGAGAAGCCAACAAGGAGGAAGTCAAGAGGCATCCTCTAGTGTTGGAGAAGAACCAGCTTCGATCTACATCACCAGAGACGAAATGGAGACCATGACCAATCTGATGCATGAAAGAATAATGAAGAGCCAACAAGAGATGCTGCAGAATTTCTTTGAACAAATGATAGCTGCAGGGATGCAGAGCCTAGGACCAGCTACAACGGCTATGAATGTGGAACAAGGAGCTAGGATTGCGGAACCCAATGAAGGTCAGAATGCAGATCCAGAAGACAATCAACAAGGACTTGGGGGTAGACCCTCAGGATCCGATGCTGGAAGGCCTATAGATGGAGCTCAACAAGCTGGAACCAACGCTGATGCTAACGGGCCACACGAAGAGTACATACCAGAATACCCTTCAAGAACAAGAGGGAAACCCCAGGATGGGGATGAAAAGATGGCTGGATTAGTGCGACGACTCATAAGAGGAGGATTGTCTAGCGGAGGGTTGGAAGAAGTTAGTCGGAGTCCATTCACTCCGAACATCAGGAATGCAAGGAACCCTCCAAAGTTCAAACTACCAACGCTGGATCCGTATGATGGGAAGTCGGATCCGACCATGCATATTACCAGATACATTAGACACATGGAAGTACTGGGAGCATCCGAGGAAGTGATGGCACGATGTTTCCCTTTATTTTTGTCAGACTTGGCTGCACTTTGGTTCAGGCAATTAAAGACTGGATCGATCAGGACATGGGGCGAGCTTGTACACTGCTTCATGGAACAATTTAGGGTCCATGTGACAAGACCCAAGAGTGTGATGACTTTAGCTTCGATAAAGCAAAGGACCGGAGAGTCCATAAAAGGTTTCCTGCTGCGATTCAATGCAACGGTGGCTTCAGTAGATCGCCCAGATCCATCGATGATTTTGATGGCGGTAGTGGCAGGGGTTGGAGAAGGCACCAAATTCAAAGATTCATTGACAAGAGATCCACCACAAGATCTTGGAGAGTTTTACCATGAAGTTGAGAAATTCATTCGATTAGAAGAATCACGAGCCGAGAGACAGGAAGTAAATGCTGCACAAGGCGAAGGAACCGCCATGGAACAGTCCAGGGCAGACAAAGGAAAGAGAAAGCAGGAAGATTCACATGATGGTCCCGATAAATGGAAGAAATTCCGAGAGCCTAGATTCAGGCAATACATAGATTTGACAGCAAGCCTAGAAAGGATTTACATTGAAACTCGGGGGCAAGTCCCCTATCGAAAACCACCCAGGAGAGATCCCACAGAGCGAGAACGCAGGACTGGAAAATACTGCCTATTCCATGAGCTGGATGGGCACACTACCGATGAATGCCTCCACCTAAGGGATGAGGTGGAAGAACATGCCAGGAGTGGTAGATTGCCATAATATGTCAGAGAACGGGCAGCGGCGGTAAGGCCTGAACAACTACCGCCTCCACCTAACAGAAACGATCCTGGATCGGGATCACGACTCGTCATCAACTGATTAAGATGGCAATGGCCAAGTTCAGGATTTGGACTTCGGTCAAATAATTTCATTAGATTTGTTTTTAGAATAAACGACTACTCCACTTACTCATGTATGGGAACCAGAGAAATCCCTAGGCATGCTCTGAGAGGGAGATAGACCGATCTGCCCGCAGAGGCAATGTTTGGTTTTTTCCTGATGTTTGAGATTGAGCATCTAGGACCTGAATTAAATAAATAAACTTGAATTTCTTGAAATAAACCTTTGACCGGAGAGTTAAAGGATGAGTATTAGATATCAATATAAAAATGATTGCTTTATGACCCTACCCGGAGAGACGGGGTCCGGAGTGCAAGAAGTGGGTTGCTTCGCCGAAGAGCGACAGGATCAACTCACTTAACGTCGTTTCCCATTCACCGGAGAGTGATTGGATCGGGATTCGATAAGAGCTCGGAGAGGCTATGATCGGCCTACGATTTAGGCCATGACATCGCTTAATGTTCAGATACACTGAACCAGAGTGCAGGAAGTGGGTCGCTTCGCCGGAGAGCGACAGGATCGACCCACTTAACGTTGTTTCCCCTTCACCGGAGAGTGACAGAATGGGATCCAGCAGGAGCCCGGAGAGGCTACGATCGGTCCAGAACGACCAAGACATCGCTTTATGCCCTAACTGGGGCCAGAGTGCAAGGAGTAGAAAGCAACGCCGGAGTGCAATAGGATCTTTCTATTCGATCTCTAAGTCTGGAATGGGCTTGGAAAGGGTCCGGAGTGACCATCGATAGTACGGAGAGACTATAAAATTTTATTCTTAACTTCCACTAGAAGAAATTGATAACGATTCGGCTTCGAACAACCATGGACTTGATTGAAAATGCTATAAGCTCTGAATAAAACATGAACTCACTGCATTCAATTTGAGACTAATCAAAACACACCTTTTACCAAAAGGCATGTTTTGGGGGGCAAAGTGTTATCCCACCTTTTGGCAAAGCTGAGATACCCAAAACTGACTGAAAATCAATAATAACTAGCCATGAATATCAACTACACATTGCAGGATAACCATGGATATCGATGAATTTTGTCCGAGTCCGGATCGGGCTACAACAGACAAGACATGACAAGCAAAGCCATAAAAGCCAGTGCTCCAAGTTTCAGGATAACCATGGATATCGATGAATTTTGTCCGAGTCCGGATCGGGCTACAACTGACAAGACATGACAAGCAAAGCCATAAAAGCCAGTGCTCCAAGTTTCAGGTAAATCGAAGCTCGTATGAGTGAGATATGATCGATGCAAGTCAGGTAAAATGCGATGTTCGTATTCATCAGAGACAACCTATTCGAATCGATCAGATTCGTATCCATCAAAATAGCTTCGCCCCGCTTCGAATCCATCGTATTCGTATCCATCAGGACGACACCGCCTCAGTTCGTTTAAATCCACCCGGAGCTAGCGATTTTGAAACGATCGTCCTCGAATCGATCGTCTTCGAATCGATCCCGAACTGTGTTATTCATGCCCATCGAGTTCATATCGAATAGCGAACCCCTGAGCGAGTCCATCTCATGCTGCGTTCGTATCTATCACTCAGCTGTTGTTCGTATCGATCCGAAGGCACCATTGGTTTGTATCGATCATACGGATACGAACTTGACCAAAGTCGATCGATCCGAGCATCCCACTAATAAATTGCAGGTGCGAATGAAGTTGCATGCGATGGATGAGAAATGGTCTTCATCAATGTGGAATGGCGATGCGATAAAAGCGCACGGGGGACCTAGTCGATACGCCGCAAGAATTGGATCGATCTAGGAAACTCGCACCACGTCATCCCCCCGCGCATGTGCCTCGATCGAGTCGAATGGATGGATACGAAAGCGTGGATTCGAAAGCAGCAGACTACGGAAAACATGACCTTGAATCGATCATATCTCACAAACTGTTGATCCAAATGCAATGAAATTTTCACGGTAGCTTGCGTGCAAGGTAAAGAACGCCCCTGCCAAGTTTAAGCTCGATTGGATCATTTTTTGATGGATACGAAATGGTATCGCATCGAACACAGATCGAGTCGAAACTTGGTGAGGACGGTCGCGTAGGCCCCCTCACGTGCCAGAAGAAGTCTCCCGAAGTTTGGGCGTGATCTCAGCCTCCTACGCCTATAAATAGCCCCTGAGGCCCGCAGAAAAGGGATCTTTTTGGCGGCCCAACGTCCAGACTCTGCCGGGTTCAATTCTACTTCTTTCCATTGCTGTCATACTCGAATTCATTCATTGTACCTGCTGTAATCATCTGTAATCAGCAAAGAACATCAATAAAAGATAAAAATCCTTGAAGTGGACGTAGGCCGGAGTTAGCCGAACCACTATAAATCTCGTGTTCTTGTGATTTATTTCTGGATCGTTGTTTATTGCTAGCTTAGATCTGAGATTTGTGTCTGATTATTACTGATTTGTATTCATATACTAGTGCTTTCACAACACTTGGGGTTTGTGACCATTTTTGGCGCAAACACTTTGGTGCTTTCACTGAGAACAACTAGCACCCGCTACACCAGATTCAGAGTTCAGATTTAAAAGCTTGAAGGGATCAGATTTGGGAGACAATGACTCGACAAACGAGACAAAGAGCTGAGAGAAGCCAACAAGGAGGAAGTCAAGAGGTATCCTTTGGTGCTGGAGAAGAACCAGCTTCGATCTACATCACCAGAGACGAAATGGAGACCATGACCAATCTGATGCATGAAAGAATAATGAAGAGCCAACAAGAGATGCTGCAGAATTTCTTTGAACAAATGATAGCTGCAGGGATGCAGAGCCTAGGACCAGCTACAACGGCTATGAATGTGGAACAAGGAGCTAGGATTGCGGAACCCAATGAAGGTCAGAATGCAAATCCAGAAGACAATCAACAAGGACTTGGGGGTAGACCCTCAGGATCCGATGCTGGAAGGCCTATAGATGGAGCTCAACAAGCTGGAACCAACGCTGATGCTAACGGGCCACACGAAGAGTACGTACCAGAATACCCTTCAAGAACAAGAGGGCAACCCCAGGATGGGGATGAAAAGATGGCTGGATTAGTGCGACGACTCATGAGAGGAGGATTGTCTAGCGGAGGGTTGGAAGAAGTTAGTCGGAGTCCATTCACTCCGAACATCAGGAATGCAAGGAACCCTCCAAAGTTCAAACTACCAACGCTGGATCCGTATGACGGGAAGTCGGATCCGACCATGCATATTACCAGATACATTAGACATTAGACACATGGAAGTACTGGGAGCATCCGAGGAAGTGATGGCACGATGTTTCCCTTTATTTTTGTCAGACTTGGCTGCACTTTGGTTCAGGCAATTAAAGACTGGATCGATCAGGACATGGGGCGAGCTTGTAGACTGCTTCATGGAACAATTTTAGGGTCCATGTGACAAGACCCAAGAGTGTGATGACTTTAGCTTCGATAAAGCAAAGGACCGGAGAGTCCATAAAAGGTTTCCTGCTGCGATTCAATGCAACGGTGGCTTCAGTAGATCGCCCAGATCCATCGATGATTTTGATGGCGGCGGTGGCAGGGGTTGGAGAAGGCACCAAATTCAAAGATTCATTGACAAGAGATCCACCACAAGATCTTGGAGAGTTTTACCATGAAGCTGAGAAATTCATTCGATTAGAAGAATCACGAGCCGAGAGACAGGAAGTAAATGCTGCACAAGGCGAAGGAACCGCCATGGAACAGTCCAGGGCAGACAAAGGAAAGAGAAAGCAGGATGATTCACATGATGGTCCCGATAAATGGAAGAAATTCCGAGAGCCTAGATTCAGGCAATACACAGATTTGACAGCAAGCCTAGAAAGGATTTACACTGAAACTCGGGGGCAAGTCCCCTATCGAAAACTACCCAGGAGAGATCCCACAGAGCGAGAACGCAGGACTGGAAAATACTGCCTATTCCATGAGCTGGATGGGCACACTACCGATGAATGCCGCCACCTAAGGGATGAGGTGGAAGAACATGCCAGGAGTGGTAGATTGCCATAATATGTCAGAGAATGGGCAGCGGCGGTAAGGCCCGAACAACTACCGCCTCCACCTAACAGAAACGATCCTGGATCGGGATCACGACTCGTCATCAACTGATTAAGATGGCAAGGGCCAAGTTCAGGATTTGGACTTCGGTCAAATAATTTCATTAGATTTGTTTTCAGAATAAACGACTACTCCACTTACTCATGTATGGGAACCAGAGAAATCCCTAGGCATGCTCTGAGAGGGAGATAGACCGATCTGCCCAGAGAGGCAATGTTTGGTTTTTTCCTAATGTTTGAGATTGAACATCTAGGACCTGAATTAAATAAATAAACTTGAATTTCTTGAAATAAACCTTTGACCGGAGAGTTAAAGGATGAGTATTAGATATCAATATAAAAATGATTGCTTTATGACCCTACCCGGAGAGACGGGGTCCGGAGTGCAAGAAGTGGGTTGCTTCGCCGGAGAGCGACAGGATCAACTCACTTAACGTCGTTTCCCATTCACCGGAGAGTGATTGGATCGGGATTCGATAAGAGCCCGGAGAGGCTATGATCGGCCTACGATTTAGGCCATGACATCGCTTAATGTTCAGATACACTGAACTAGAGTGCAGGAAGTGGGTCGCTTCGCCGGAGAGCGACAGGATCGACCCACTTAACGTTGTTTCCCCTTCACCGAAGAGTGACAGAATGGGATCCAGCAGGAGCCCGGAGAGGCTACGATCGATCCAGAATGACCAAGACATCGCTTTACGCCCTAACTGGGGCCATAGTGCAAGGAGTAGAAAGCAACGCCGGAGTGCAATAGGATCTTTCTATTCGATCTCTAAGTCTGGAATGGGCTTGGAAAGGGTCCAGAGTGACCATCGATAGTACGGAGAGACTATAAAATTTCATTCTTAACTTCCACTGGAAGAAATTGATAACGGTTCGGCTTCGAACAGCCATGGACTTGATTGCAAATGCTATAAGCTCTGAATAAAACATGAACTCACTGCATTCAATTTGAGACTAATCAAAACACACCTTTTACCAAAAGGCATGTTTTGGGGGGGCAAAGTGTTATCCCACCTTTTGGCAAAGCTGAGATACCCAAAACTGACTGAAAATCAATAATAACTAGCCATGAATATCAACTACACATTGCAGGATAACCATGGATATCGATGAATTTTGTCCGAGTCCGGATTGGGCTACAACTGACAAGACATGACAAGCAAAGCCATAAAAGCCAGTGCTCCAAGTTTCAGGATAACCATGGATATCAATGAATTTTGTCCGAGTCCGGATCGGGCTACAACTGACAAGACATGACAAGCAAAGCCATAAAAGCCAGTGCTCCAAGTTTCAGGTAAATCGAAGCTCGTATGAGTGAGATATGATCGATGCAAGTCAGGTAAAATGCGATGTTCGTATTCATCAGAGACAACCTATTCGAATCGATCAGATTCGTATCCATCAAAATAGCTTTGCCCCGCTTCGAATCCATCGTATTCGTATCCATCAGGACGACACCGCCTCAGTTCGTTCGAATCCACCAGGAGCTAGCGATTTTGAAATGATCGTCCTCGAATCGATCGTCTTCGAATCGATCCCGGACTGTGTTATTCATGCCCATCGAGTTCATATCGAATAGCGAACCCCTGAGCGAGTCCATCTCATGCTGCGTTCGTATCTATCACTCAGCTGTTGTTCGTATCGATCCGAAGGCACCATTGGTTCGTATCGATCATACGGATACGAACTTGACCAAAGTCGATCGATCCGAGCATCCCCCTAATAAATTGCAGGTGCGAATGAAGTTGCATGCGATGGATGAGAAATGGTCTTCATCAATGTGGAATGGCGATGCGAGCAAAGCGCACGGAGGACCCAGTTGATACGCCGCAAGAATTGGATCGATCCAGGAAACTCGCACCACGTCATCCCCCCGCGCATGTGCCTCGATCGAGTCGAATGGATGGATACGAAAGCATGGATTCGAAAGCAGCAGACTACGGAAAACATGACCTTGAATCGATCATATCTCACAAACTGTTGATCCAAATGCAATGAAATTTTCACGGTAGCTTGCGTGCGAGGTAAAGAACGCCCCTGCCAAGTTTCAGCTCGATTGGATCATTTTTTGATGGATACGAAATGGTCTCGCATCGATCACAGATCGAGTCGAAACTTGGTGAGGACGGTCGCGTAGGCCCCCTCACATGCCAGAAGAAGTCTCCCGAAGTTTGGGCGCGATCTCAGCCTCCTACGCCTATAAATAGCCCCCTGAGGCCCGCAGAAAAGGGATCTTTTTGGCGGCCCAACGTCCAGACTCTGCCGGGTTCAATTCTACTTCTTTCCATTGCTTTCATACTCGAATTCATTCATTGTATCTGCTGTAATCATCTATAATCAGCAAAGAACATCAATAAAAGATAAAAATCCTTGAAGTGGACGTAGGCTGGAGTTAGCCGAACCACTATAAATCTCGTGTTCTTGTGATTTATTTCTGGATCGTTGTTTATTGCTAGCTTAGATCTGAGATTTGTGTCTGATTATTACTGATTTGTATTCATATACTGGTGCTTTCACAACACTTGGGGTTTGTGACTATTTTTGGCGCAAACAGGTTATGAATCCTTCTAGCCATCACCAGACTTCGAGCGATGGAAAATTCCTTAAGGCCGAAGCCGAATTATCCGATTGGTTCCTGGTTTGGTGTTGAGAACCTTCTCACTGTCGCCAATCTTCAAGTAGAAACGAATTTTAGGAGGTAAATTTTGTTATCAAGTTTCCTCATCGATGTCAATCTTCGAGTATTGACGTATTCCTATGCGCTAGGTGCTTCTTCCCCTTGTTATCCAATATCTTCGAGTGATAGTGTGATCCTGCCAACCTTTGGACATCAATGACTTTCTAGAAGTCGACTTCTCCTTTTGACATTGCGGGGGCAATTCTGGTTCTCAAAAGTAGGGGATCGATATGACCGTCGATCTATCGGTTTGGACCTTTCCGACATTGCTAGAGCAATGCTGGTTCTCAAAAGATAGGGTCGATTTGATCATTAACCCATCGGTTTTGTGTCTTCTCGACGTTGCCGGAGCAATGTCCGTTCTTAGAAGGTGAGGGGTCGATGTGACAGTCGGCCTGGAAGTTAAGACCTTCTCGACATTGCCAATATTTGGGCAATACCAATTCTTAGAAGGTTGGTGATCGATACGACCCATCGATCCGGCGGTTTAGACCTTCCTGACATTGCTAGTCTTAGGACAACATCGGTTTTTAGACATTTGGGGATTGATATGACCCATCTCTGGTGGTTTAGACCTTTTCGATGCTTCTAGTCTTAGGACAACACCAGTTCTTAAAAGGTTAGGGATCCATATGACCCATTGATCTGGAGGTTTCGACCTTCCCGAGTTGCCAGTCCTGGGACAATGCCAGTTCTAGAAGATAAGAGATCGATATGACCCGTCGACCCAGCGGTTTTGACCTTCCCGACGTTGCCAGGGAAACGTCGGTTCTCAAAAGGCGATGGGTCGATGTGACCATTGACTAGTGGTTTTGATCTTCCCAACGTTGCCAGTCTTAGGGCCACGTCGATTTTTGGAAGGTTGGGGATCGATACAACCCGTCGATCCAATGGTTTTAACCTTCCGGACATTGTCATGGCAACGCCGGCTCTCAGAAGACAAAGGGTCGATGTGACCGTCGATCCGGCGGTTAAGACCTTGTTAACATTGCCAGTCTTTAGGCAACGTTGGCTCTTAGAAGGTAAGGGATCGATACGACCCGTCGATCTAGCAGTTTAGATCTTCATGATGTTACCAGTCTTAGGAAAACACCGATTTTTAAATGGTTGGGATCGATACGACCCGTCGATCTAGTGGTTTTGACCTTCCCGATGTTGATGGGGCAACTCCAGTTCTCAAAAGACAAGGGGTCGATGTGACCATCAACCCTGTAGTTAAGACCTTCTCGATGTTTCCAATCTTTGGGCAACATCGATTTTTGGAAGGTTGGGGACCTATATGACCTGTCGATCTGGCAATTCTAACATTCTCGACGTTGCCGAGGCAACGTGGGTTCTCAAAAGGTAAGGGATCTATGCGATCATCGACCCGACAGTTAAGACCTTCTTAACATTGCCAGTCTTTGGGCAACGCCCGTTCTTAGAAGGTAGGGATAGCTACGACCTATCGATCCGGTGGTTTAGACCTTCTCGATGTTGTCTGTCTTAGGACAACACCTGTTCTTAAAAGGTTAGAGATTGATACGACCCTGATAGAGTTAGGGGTATGCCCTTGGGGAAATTATGTAATTTGTTACATATATCTAACCTAATATCCAATCTTGTTCGAAATCAAAAGTATTTTCCTTCTATTATATGCTTGATATAAAGTGGTTATATTAATTAATTAATTTAATTAATATTATATTTAATTGAAAATCCATACATGTTATGTTTTATGATAGTAGTTACAAAGTGTTGTAACAGCGAGTAATTTATCACAATAAAATTAAATATACCATTTTAAATGTTCCTAGTCAAGATGCATCGAGACTAGATATCGATGTATCCACTGAGATTAGAGTACGTAATGCTCTCTAAATGTTGGGTAGTGTATTACTCATGGCTGCTAGGGGCATCTAAAGGTTACATACTAATAGTTATCGGATAACTATGGAATGACTCATTTGGTAGTTTTCTATTGGTTGATATAACTAAGATCAAACAGAAAATATCAATGTAACTGATTTACACAGTTTCCTCGACTTGAGAATAATGTGGATCTTAAGTATGAAAGCTCCGCTTTGATTATAGTCAAATCATGGCATGACATCCATCTAATGACTATAGTTGGGTCGAGTGGAAGTATTGGAAGTGACGAATTATTCAAGAGAGGATTCGTCTTCTCAGTTATATGGGGTTAGTATCACGGTCAACTCAAGTCAACTCAAAGTCAAAGTTTCTGGCTAGAGCAATTCGATTAATAGTAATTGTTATTATTGAACCAAGGACTTTGTGTTTGGACTATAGAGTTGAATGTGGATGATATTGGAATTTTGACCATTACCAAATTCCATAAGTCCAAAGTGATATTGTTTTGACGAAGAGTATTGGTGTAAATAAGTGTCGCAACCAAGTAACGCTTATTAAACTAAAATTGGATTTTACCGAAACTGAGTAAGCATTAAATTTTGCCATAATGTCACACCACCTACTAAGTGATGTGTGAACATTAACATTCGAATAGTTCGGTGTTAATCGCTGATCGAATTTACACCCAAGAGTCACAAAACCAAAATGATGAATTCTCTTTAAACAGAATGATTTAATTAGTTTATAACTGTTATAAATTAATTTAATTACTTAATACTTATGAAATATAAATTATGAAATTTGAATATGATTCGAGAAAAAAATATTGTGTGTGTATATATTTATAATAGTTATAAATATGTCAATCAATATAAGATATTGATAAAAAATTAAATTAGATTTAATTACCTTATTTGTTTGGGCTTAAATGAGGTATTAATCCATTGATTTGGAAGAGATTTTTGGCTACAATTATATGATAGGGCCAGTCAGAAATGGAGGCAATTAGGGTTTAAAATAGAGGGAGGAAATTAGGAAAGAAAAAGGAAAGATATAATCATCTTTTCTCTCTCTTAACCATTATAAAAGGCCTCTCTAACCCTTACCTAAATGATAGATTTTGAGCCGCCTCCATCTTCTAAACTATGGCTGCCATTACCATCCTATTGTTGCTGAAACAAAGATCCATTTATCCCCAAAATTCTCAAATCAAATTCAAGTTCAAACAAAACTATTTGATAGTGGAAGGTCGCTGATCCAGACTAGCAATCTGACGGATCAAGGAACAATTGGAGAAAGAGAATTCACTATTTCAAAGTGGACATGAGGGCATCTGTAGTAGTTAACATTTATTAACATAGATATGAAATAAATTATGAAGTTTTATAATCTGTTAATTGTATATGCCTGTAGATATTTACACGTCATTGTTATTACATTAGGTAGGTGAGATTTTTATATGTAATATTTTTGTCACAATGGAGATTGGTTATGTGCATAAAATTTAATGTTTATATTCATAATTTTGATTGCAATCTAATATTAGAAGTTGAACTAATTTTTTTAATTTTATATAGTTTAATTTTATATTAGTTTATATTCATATAAATATTAATTTGTGTATTAATACGCATGTACAGTTCGTATTAAAGCGTATATGTTTATATCTACTATATAAAATTGATCTATAATTTTTCTTATATATGTTTATGTTTATTATGAATTACAAGTATAGAAAATAATTTTTATGTTATTAATATATATTTATTATCAATATTTATTGAATATTTGATTTAATAAATTTTTATAAAATAAAAATATTTTTGAAAATTCAATTTTATAATTTTTAAAAGCAATTCGTGATATCAGATGCTCACAAAAAAAATTTAGAATTTTTAAAATTTATTTTATATTTTTAAAAATTATTTTAACTTCGGTCGCACATTGATTAATTAACTAAAAATATTATTTTAATGCCAAAAAATCCAAAAAAAAATTGTGACGCCTAAAACATGATCCTTAATTTTTTGGAAATTGAAATTTTGAATTTTGGCTAAATAATTATTTTATATTAATTAATTAATGGCTGAAAATAATGCATAATAAAATATTAAAACCATGTTAACTTTAAATCTATGATATTTTTGAACAAATTATATATATATATATATATATATATATTACTTATACTTACATTTATATTTATGTATATATATTATATTATAAATTAATTTATGATTAATTATTATATTGACTAGCTATGCATATACATATACACATATAAAATTAAATAAATAGTTTATTTTAATTCATATTAAAATTATTATTTTATTCATATTAAAAATATTATTTACCATACACACACATACATATTTATCTTAATTGTTACTTATAATATAACATGTAGTTTACATAATTTTTGTTTATTTTAATAATGGAACATATTTATATATATATACTTTTATGTGTGTGTGTGTATGTATGTGTGTGTGTATAATTATTTGGAATTTATAACTATATGTACATGCACATATTTGACAACATACAATACATATAAAATGAGCTAATGTGTTCGTTGCGATGTAAATCCTAACATCTATATACAGGCATGTTATACCTCGCACAGATTACTATGCTACACATGCACTCACATTGACATATATATGTGTGTGTATATGATACATGTATATATATATATATATTTATATATTAAGTAAAACCAAAATCAAATAAATTTCTAACTAAAATTTATAAGTTTGAATAAAATACATGATTTTTTTAAACTAAATTTAGAAATATTCTAAATGAATTAGATTTCATAGGCCTAATAAAGATCCAATACGGTAAACAAATTTTAAATTCACCCATATCTTCCACTGCGGGTTAGCCCAGTTCCAACAAACCCATCGATCCGACGGTTTTGACCTTCCCGACTTTGCCGGGCAACGTTGGTTCTCAAAAGGTGAGGGTGATGTGACCATCGACCCGGCGGTTAAGACATTCTCGACATTGCTAGTCTTTGGGCAACACTAGTTCTTATAAGGTTGGGAATTGATATGACCCGTCAATTTGGTGATTAGTGAGCCTAGACTCCCCGTCCATCATTCGAGGACGGAGAAGTGTTTTCTCGACTATGTTGTTGGTTGCACAACACATGTGTTTTGTTTGCAAGAACACGATTCCATTAGTTCAAGAAGCAAATTTTGTTAATGAGTAGAAGAAATGCAAGTACTACCTATTTATAATGCCCCCGAGTGTCCCTGGGAGGCTTATTTGCGAAATGAAATTAGATAAGGACGAATGAAACAATATTATTTTAGGTTGCTGCTTCATTCCTGCATAACTGGCAAGCTTGAAGGTTATTTGATGACCAGTCTTTCATCAATTCACCAAGGCCCCACTCCATTGGATCCAGGCAGCTTTCCTTGGGTAAGTAGACCCTGAGGTCTTATTGTTTCTCCGCCATTCTATGGTTACCTAACATACTATTGGAGCTATTTTTTCCTTATCAGCTCCTCGATCAAAATTTTCAGATGTCGGCATTCATTAGTGTAGTGCCTATGGGTTTCATGGAAGTAATAGCACTTCCAAGAATGTTTATCTTGCTCTATTGCTTCCATCCTTAGCGGCTTTTTATATTGCTCAGTTCCTTGAGTGGTAAGATATATATTCTTCGGTATGTCATTCAAGGGTGTGTAAACTCCTAATCCAAAGTTCTTCGGATGTTTCACATCCGCGTAATGCCTGTTACTAGCGTTTTGACTTCTTTTCTTCTGATTACTAAAGTTTCAAGCATTTACTGCGATGTTGCTATGGATTATTTCCTTTGATTGCCCGTTATCATTCTTTCTTTCAACCAAACTCTCTTCCTCCAATCGTAGAAACTGGTTCACTTTCATATGAAATTCTTCCAGAGTTGTTGGCTATTGTTATCTGGCATTTTAACCGAGCAATATTGAGCTGATTACACAAGTCAGATTGGACCGCCATCAAGGCCGATGACTCCAAAGTGATGATTGTGGGGCCCAGAAGTCAAGTACAGATGGTAACATGAAGTCAATGTTGAATGGACTTGATTTATATGCAAGGCATGAAATATGGTTCAATACCTAGGAGGGATCGGCATAAATTCGCTTTAATAATAGGGATCGGCATGATTTAGGGTGTGAGAGCATTCCTATAGAAAAAGATTAATATCTCAAGATCCACAAGTCCGATGCATATGAAATTTTATAAGCTAGACATGGGAATCCTAGAGAGCGTACCCTAGGGATCACACCTCAAGGGGATGAAGTTGGAGGGATCGGTATACTTCCCTTGGAAAGGATCGGCATAAAGCAGCATGCAAACCATATTGAAGCAAAGATCAAGCAATAACTCGAGCTCCACTAATCCAATTTGCATGAAATTTGGAGGCTAAGCATATTTTAGTATGAGGAAGCCACCATAGGGATCGCACCCTAAAATTCAACCAAAGAAGGGATCGGTACCCATCCCTCTTCTTTGGGAATTGGGCCATGCGACCCCTCTTGTGGGCCCATATGGTTTTGAGGGTCTTTCTGCTGAGTTCTAAGAGAGATATTTGGCCATCTTCGTCTATAAATACCAGCTTGGTTGTTAATTTTCGGGACTTTACACGACTAGGTAATTTATACTCTTTTGTAACTAAGGATTTTGATCCGATCACTTTTGTACTCATATTATAAATTGATTAATAAAGATCTATTCAAAATGGACATAGGCAAACAATGCCGAGCCACTATAAACGTTGTGTGCGTATTATTCTTTCAATCAACTGTTGTTTCTTTGTTATTATCCACTGTTTCCATTTTATTCTTCATTTATTTCTCTTCAAAAAGCTTCTATTGGATGTTTTTGCCAATTTTTGGTGTAAACATTTTGGTGCTTTCACTGAGAACCTTGATTCTCAGCTTATTAAGATCCCTTTATTGCTACTGGATTGTATAAATCCCCCATAGGAGATCCGCAGTTATCTTCAAGAGTTGCTCATACTACTTAGGTTTGAAAAAATCTAAGCAAAGCTTTCAACAATGGTAAGGAACACTAGATCTACATTTCAGAATGTGGAAGGAAGCAAGAATGCTACTATCCAGCAAGGAGGCCCAAGCAGTCAACCAAAGAATTTGAATGCTGAACTAGTTGAAGTTCAGAATCCAACTGATTCTATTACAAGAGCTGAGTTCTAGAATCTAATGAGAGAGCTAATGGATAGCCATTAACAAATAAATCAGTAGATTCAGACCAATATCAACCTTATGAACTAACTTGGTCAGCAACAACGAGGAAAAGCTAGGAGGGACCCTACCCCTTACTCGACGTCGGAGAGTTTTAGTTCATCGGATGAGTATCACAAGCGTAGGCGTCGTAGAACAGACGGATATCGCGCAGAGACTTTAGGGCATCAATAGGCAGACCATTTTGGCCTACCTAGGCTGATCGATGTCGATCCCTCTATAGGGATCAGTACAGATCCCTTCTAGAGGAGGGAATTTACCCATACATATTGGGATTCAACCTAGAGCCACTGCCACCGATTTGGATGATGCTTCCCCAGAATGACGATGAAGTGAATTTACAAGATATACATTGGGAAGATGTTGAACCAGAAGATATGAAACGACCTGTAGACATCGACTGGACCATTCACGTGAGGTGGAACACGACCACTGCTTGGTACCAACTATCCAAACACTGACTTGTTGGCCATAGTTAGATAGTTAATGAGAGAGAGAAAAGGCTTGACCAATGATGACTGGGGTAACTCGAGAAGCCATACCCTATTCACTGATAATGACCTACACGCAAAGTATCCAAAATGGTTCAACATGTTGTCGATGCCTGCCTACGAGGGAAAAACCGACACCCGGCAGCACATCATAAGATATGAATGGCTGATGGATTCCACATGAGCAGATGATGCAACCAAGTGTAGATGTTTTCCCATAACTCTCTCTGGAATAGCAACGATGTGGTTTACAAGGTTACCCCCACGATCGATCTCTAGATTTGATGATTTGGCAACAAGGTTTGTGGAGCAGTTTCGAATGCATGCAACTCGCCCCAAAGATGTAATGTCCATGTCCAACGTGATCCAGGCTCCGGGAGAATCTTTGAAAGATTATTTGAAAAGATTCCATATAGCTGTTTTAGAAATCAGTAATCTGAATGACCATGCAATATTGATGGCCCTAACAAGAGGGATTGACCCAGAATTTGATTTTAGCAATTAGTTAGCTGACAAGCCACTCGCAACGTTGGAACGCTTTTATGCAAAGGCGGCCTAGTATTTGAGGAAGGAGGAAACTAGATCTTCCAGGAGGATGAATGTTGCAGGACCGAGTGGAGAGGGAGTAAAGAGTAATATGGTTGTAAAGCAGTCTGATGAAAGCTTTGAAAAAGTTCAAGTGAATGTCCAGAACAAACCAAATCAACAAAAGAAAGGCAGAGATAGGAGCTAAGAACGAAAGAGGGATTCCGGAAGAGGAAAGCCTAGGATTTCGATGTACAATGCATACACGACACTGAATACATCCCTGGAGAATATCAATTTGTCTACTTGCAATATCATGCAGTACAAAAAGCCGCCTCCGAAAGAATCAATGGAGAAGCAGAAACAAATTGGAAAATATTTTCAGTTCCACGAATTCTATGGACATAGCACGAATGAATGCAGGCATCTTCAGGATATTATCGAAAAGCTGATTCGAGATAGAAAGTTACAACAGTTTGTAAAAACTCCATAGAATGGCGGGCAGGGAACATCCTACTCCAACCAAGGACAAGCACCACATAGAGTTGAGGAGCCTGCACGGGCTGGTGGAAGATTAGTGATCCATACAATAGTCGGAGGACCGCATCCGACTGCTAAGAGTTGGCATAAGATGGAGCGCTACGCTAGCGTGCTTAAGCATGTGGATTTTGAATATTGTTCTAATATGGAAGATGGAGCTCCAGCAAAATAGCAACGTACAATGGCAGATGATATCGTGTTTATAAATGGAGATGCAGATAAGGTGGAGGCTCCAACGATCGACCTAATGGTCATTTCAGCCATGATCGGCCCCGCTTTAGTAAGAAGGATATTGATTGATTGTGGAAGTTCTGTAAATATAATTTTCAAAAAAGCTTATGATCATATGAGGATGGAAGCTAAGGACTTGAAACCGTCTAAACTCCACATTCATGGCTTTAATGGTACTGCAACTAAAGTTGTTGGTTATGTTGAATTACCGGTAGAGTTGGGAGAAGGTGACCTAGGAGGGTGTGAATTCTACTTTTTGTTGTTTTGGATGTTGACTCTTCGTATAATGCTTTTCTAGGCCAATCGGCCCTAACTGAGTTCCACGTAGCTCTCGCCCCATGGTGTTTAACTTTGAATTTCTCGATTGATAATCGTGTTGGAGTTGTTTATGGTGATCAGGCAACTGGACGTGCCTGTTATGTAGCTGAGTTGAGGGATGCTCAATGGAAGGAGAAAGGTAAGGGTGTGGACACGTCAGTCCCCATTCAAGCCACTAAAGATTGACAACTAGCGCCTGAGCCTTGGCTCGGGCAACACAGCCGGTTCTATAGAGATATGAAACTGAGAAATGATAAGGAGGAGCTCAAAGAGACCAAGGCTGCACCAGCTGAGCTGACGATTGACATCATAGTCAGCCACAACGACCCATCACTGATCCTCAGATCACAGCTTAGCCCTCCGATGATGAAAGAACTTGCTGGATTTCTCCGAGCAAATATCGACACGTTCGCTTGAACTCACTCTGACATGTGTGGGATTTCACCTGCCATTGCGAGCCATGCATTGAATATCGACCCAAGGCATGTCCCGATGAAACAAAAAAGACGTGGCATGGATCCAGAGAGATCTGCCGCTCTTAAAGAGGAGGTGGATAAACTCAAAGACAATGGGTTTATTCATGACACCCTCTATCCTATGTGGGTAACTAATCCTGTACTTGTAAGAAAAGCGAATGGGAAATGGCGGATATGCATTGATTACTCGGACTTGAACAAGGTGTACCTAAAATACAGCTTTCCCCTTCCAAGGATCGAACAGCTGGTAGACTCGACTGTGGGACACGAATCGCTATCTTTGATGGATGCGTACTTATGATATAACCAAATCCCGATGCACATTCCCGATCAAGAGCACACCAGCTTCATTACCGATGTTGGGCTATATTGCTATGTGGTGATGCCGTTTGGACTAAAGAATGTAGGAGCGACCTACCAGTGCCTAGTTAAAAATATATTTAAAGATCATATCGGAAAAACGATGGAGGTATATGTGGATGATATGCTCGTGAAGTCACGACAGCCTAGCGATCACATTAGAGACTTGGCAAAAATGTTTGACATCCTTCGATATTATAAAATGAAGATTAATCCTCTGAAATGTTCCTTTGGCATTGCATCAGGAAAGTTCTTGGATTTCATTGTTAATGCTCGCGAAAGCGAAGCTAATCCCAAAAAAATTCAAGCTATTCGCAATATCCAAGCACCAAATACTATCAAACAAGTACAGAGCCTAGATGGGAAGTCGTTGCCTTAAGCCGATTCATTTCCAGAGTTACCGATAAATGCATTCCTTTCTTTGAGTTGATTAGGATAGGAAAAAGGAATTTTGAATGGACATAGGATTATAAAGACGCATTCCAAGCTTTGTTGAACCACTTAGAAAGACCCCCCATCTTATCAAAGCCAATGGATCATGAAGATTTATATGTCTACTTAGCTGTGTCGGTACACGCTATAAGTGTCGTGTTGCTTCGCGAAGAGAATCAAATCTAGAGACTGATCTATCATTTTAGCAAGCGATTGACAGGAGCTGAAAGGAACTATCCGAAGATAGAGAAACTGGTATACTATTTGCTAATTGCATCATAAAGCTCCGCCCTTACTTCCAGGCACACCCTATCAATGTTTACATCGACCAGCCATTACAACAGGTCCTGCAATGACCTGAGACATCTGGAAGTTTACTCAAGTGGAATATCGAGCTTAGCCAATTCAATATCACTTATCTTCCTCGGAGGGCTATCCAAGGTCAGGCATTAGTAGATTTTATAGTAGAATTTATTGCGCGGGATGATTTCCCAGAGATCAGCGAAACCCCTGCTATATGGTTGAAGTTATGTACGGATGGAGCGTCCAACGATCGTTGTTCTAGAGCTGGAATTGTGCATGTAACTCTTGAAGATCGATCAATTTGCTATGCTTTAAAGCTTGATTTCCCTGCAACAAACAACAAAGATGAGTATAAAGCTCTGACTGCTGGACTTAAACTCGCAAGAGAACTGGGGATAAAGTCTCTTAAAATCTTTTGCGACTCACAATTGGTAGTATACCAACTCGGGGGAGATTACCAAGCTAAAGGACAATGGCTTGCTCCATACATTACCCAAGTCCAAGAGTTGTTGACTAACTTTAAGTACTACCACATTACGCGCATTCCTCAAGATCAAATCAGAGAGGCTGATTCATTAGCAAAGTTTGCTAGCACCAGGGATGCACAACAGACGGGCTTGGTTCCAGTCAAAGTATTAAATGGCCCGAGTATAAACCTAATGGAAATCGACCGAGTACTAGAGACGGAGCTTAAGAAGGAATCATGGATGACTCCGGTTAAAAACTATTTGCTACGGGCAGTTCTTCTTGAACAAAGGAATGAAAAGCGACTGCTGCAAATCTTATTTCAATACGATGCCGATGATAGAAGTCTTTGAACTCGGCACTGTCGAATTGAGTCCCGTTTGTGAACAAAATCATAAAATCCATTCTAAAGAAGCATTTGGAAAAGGCTAGAGCAAGTGGGTGGATGAAATCCCTACAGCACAATGGGGTTATAGGACCACCCACAAGTCCACGATTGGCCATACTCCATTCGCCCTCGCTTATGGTTCCGAAGCTATTATTCCTATTGAGCTTGAAGTTCCTTCCCATCGAGTGACTTACTATGATCCTAAAACAAGTAAAGATTTCCTCTGGGAATCTCTAGGATTCATATATGAGAAGCGTGAGGAAGTTGATTTGAGGGCAGCTGCAAAACAACATCGAGTTGCCCGATATCGAGTCGCCCGATAATACAACACTAAAGTCTGACCTAGAACCTTTGAAATCGGCAATCTCATCTTGAAATGGGTTTTTACTGCCCCATCACACATTAATCCAACTTGGGAAGGACTGTATCTCATTGAGCAGAGGCTTAGAGAGGGAACTTTCAAGCTAGCGACTGTTGATGGCATGATACTCCCAAAGGCTTGGAATTGCGAGTATTTACGATGCTATTTCACTTAGTTTATTTCTTTTTCATTCAGTTGTATTTATTTTAAGAATTTGCTTTAGCATTTGATTTTTCGGATATGTAATAAGTTAAATTATGCCATTTCCTTCCATTTAGTAAATAAAGTTTTGAACATCCTTTATATTTGTGTTTGCTATAGCATTACATGTTAGTTACATTATGAAACTGACTAATGTCGATATATCCGAACAAGTTCTCAGAGTTTGGAACTAACCAATTACACTTGTTCCCGATTGAACTAAACGAAATAAGCATGGTTCGACCGTTCATTTGATAACTCTTTTTCATAACTTGATGGATGGAATACATAATGAGGAATGGATGTGACTTGACCATCTGATGACTGAATAAATCACGCCGAGTGATGGGACTGAAATAAATCAAAAGAGATTGTGACACGACCGATCGCACGCTAAATCGAACCCCAGACTTCGGGGATAAATTGATCAATTAAGAATATATGATCCTACTATTCTTCAAACTAACTCTAGATCCCCAAAATGCGGACTGGAGTATAAACATAAGTCGGGTGTGAATAAACCACCTACGAACTAACTCTAAGTCCCCAAAGTGCGGACTAGAGTATAAACATAAATCCGGCGTGAATCGACCACCCGCTAACCAACTATTATCCCCAGAGTGTGGGTACGAGTATAAAAAAATAGATGAGTGTGGTCCGACCACACACTATTCTATGAACTCCAGCTTGAAACCAACAGGAGGAGTATAAACTCGTTAGGGATGGAGGCCGACCATCCACCGTTTAACTCCACCGGCCCGAGACCGGGGGCAGGAGCATAAGCACTCAAACCATTGAATCTGACAGCCTAATGTTCGGGCTCAAGCCTCGTGTTTGGTATGACTCAAGGCCCCGACCACATTGAGGCCTTGGAATAGAGTTAGTGGATTGTTATCTGAATCAACAGGCAACAAATTACAAGTACACTGAATTGAAAGTAATAGCTCAACTACTTAGTTAACAATTCACAAGAGGGTTCAATAGAAAAATAATAATTTTTATTCACATAATTAGCTTCAAAATTATGATACGAGTTTATTCAGAAAATGGGGGTCGTACCCTTACAACCACGCCCAACAAAAAGGAAAACAACTATACAAGCTATGTGCAAACAGAGCCAAAAAGACAGCTATTTCTTTTGTCTTCTCTCCTTTTAGGATTTTTTGGGAGTGGCGTCGCCCAAGCTTCCACCTACCCATTTTCTCAATCCTTTACCGCCTTTGGCGGGTAAGCTTAGAAGAGTAAGAGGGAGTTTTTCGAAAATCTCCCTGCCAGGTGGGATGACTTGTAATGGGATGATATTTGAATCGTCAATATCCACATCAACGGGTACGGTCTTGGCTTGTTTCTTCAAAAACTCCTATCTCTCAATGTGCTCCTTTAAGATGAGTTCATCGATGTGTTTAGTGGCGCCGGTGATCACAACATCATCAGATTCATCCAGTGGCAGCGGGACCTTAGCTTTATCATCATCGAGCGCTCCGATAACTTGAGCGTCGGGCCCTAGAGCGTCGGTGGCAGTTGGAATCTCATTTGATGTCGATTGTTGCTCCATGGCAGCACTACTTTTTGGAGTTTGGCTAGGACACAGAAGACCTGTAGATCCATGGAAACAAGAAGATAAGCCAATGACTATTGGTCATGAAGAAAGAAATCGATCGAAAAGTGGAAAGTAGAGGGGAATACCTGCATCCAGCTGACTTCAGTCATCGTCGGTGTCCCACCTTCCAGAATAGGGGTCAACACTTTAGATTGATAATCGGGTCTGTCCGGATTGTAACTTAGATCTTGTCCAGGGACGAAAGAAACTAATGCTCCAGCTACTTGAAAAGAAGAGGGGCCCTTGGGATCAGACTCCGAAGACTCAGCGATATTTTTCCCTTTGCCGGAAGATGTTAGAGTGTCTAGTCTCACGGTGGCAAGGTCTAGGAGTTCATTTCCATGAAGGATCTCCCGCACTAATTCTCTTAATCTAAATCGGCTTCACCAAGGTCTCTCTTTTTCATTTCAACAATATACTCCCATGCCTCAACGAGCGACTCAAGATAACCCTCACCAAGAAATCTCAGATCGCGATGGAGAAGGACTTTAGCATTGTATTCGATGATCAGGGGATCAAACATGTCCTTGATTTCATTTCGGCCGGCTTCCTTAGCATTCTCTGCCAGGGCCTCGAGCTATTCTCTCATCTCACTGCGGCCCGCTTCCTTTGCCTCTTCTTTGAGGACTTCAATCTGAGCAATTTTCTCATCAAATTTAATCTTCAAAGTCTGGGCCTCAATATCTTCTTTGCAATATCTCTGCGATTCTTCTTGAGCTTTGATCTTCTCTTCCCTCTCTTTCTTAAGAAGCTCTTCAAGCTCCTCAACACGATGGGCCAAGATATTTTTCTCCTTTTGCAAGGAATCTTTTTCCAAGGCGAGTGCACCGCTGCGGTTGAGGGTAGGATTAAGTCCCTTTTTATGGGCACTTTCCAAACAACTCACTGCTTCAGATGTTTCCTTGGCACTCTTTTATGCCTCAGTTAGTTTTGTCGTCAACTCTGAGATCTCGTTATTTAGGTGCTTAATTATATCTTTATCGTGAATCACTTCTAGCTTGAGACGATCTATCTCATGCTGTCGTTCGATAGACACCTCAAAGATCTTTTTTGCTAAGTGCTGGAACGATTCATGCTGTACGGAAACATTATTGTCACATGTGAGAGAGCTTGCTTTGACATCTCCTAGGATTGTATGAATAGAGGGGAGGAACTTAAGCCCGTCAAAACAAATCTTTGGGAAAATAACCTTAAGTTCGGCCAATTTCTCTACTGTGGAAGCTTCGAGAACAGCGGTCAGCAAAGATGGATCAAAAGCAACGATTGGGTGTTTGCTCAACATGCGGTCATGGGACTACTTGGCGCTGGATGAATCAGAATATTGCTTAGGCAATACGGCAGTTGGAGGACCGTGAAAAGAGGTTTGATCGCCACTGTGTACAGGAAGATTGTAATAACCCTAAATATATCCCGTAATAATTAATTAGTTAATTAACTAAATAATAAAATAACTTTGTGAAATTATCATAATTGAGCCACGAGAGTTGCCCCATTGTATCCTTGGTTATTTTCTCGTCAATTTCCATATATAGAACATCAGAATCCGAGCTAATATGAACAAGTTATTAAATAAACAAGAATCGAAAAAAATATATAGAGAGGTCGACCATCCCACTGCCAAGGTCGACCGGCCGGTCGACCTGGCATAGTGGGCGATTTACCCTATGGTCGACCCGCCTCAAGTGAATGAATGAAGGATTCATTCCTTCGTTCCAGTAGCTAGCGAACACATCATTTTGCATTCTTCTGTTCCATCTGGTCCTTCCATGCTTCCATCCGATGGCTCCTATTCAGCCTATGACGTGGTTGCATCCTATTCAATCTCCAAATCCAATGATCTGAGATCCACTTCTACGCCCATAAATAAGACCCTAGGCCTAACACTTTTTCTCATTCTAGATTTTCTCCGCTTGGGTTCACCTTTTCAGGAAGGACCCTAAAAGGAATAAATTTCCAAGAAGAGAATCTTTTAAATAAAAATTATTTTACAACTCCAAGTGGATCCGGGAATACCAAAGGAAAAGGTTAGGACCGGAGGTGAGTGATTTTAATTATTCAAAGATTTCTTTAAGTAATTTAAAATAATAGGGTTTCCAATAGTTGTAGTTTTACTACTGGAATAGCCTTTTCAGTAGTTTGTTTACAGGTTTTAGAATTATTTTTAGTCTATTTCCTTTCAGCTATTCTTTTCAGTAATTTTAGTTTATTTCTATTAATTATAATTTATTACTGTTAAGCATAGCTTTTTATTTATTTAAAGTTTATTTACTATATTTAAGTTCATTTACTGTTATTTATTTCTTATTTACACCTTTTTCGATGTTTTGGATTTTATGCAAGCGTCTATTCTCTTCATCCCCCTTTTCTTCGCGTATGGATTAGAATAAATTAAACACGAATATGTATTATGTAAGTAAGAATATTGAGTGAAGAAAATAAGATGTAAATTATAAAGACTGTAATAAATAATGGAATTGGACTGAAATTTACGCCTAATTATAATTAGAATTGGACTAATTAAAGATAATTGGCATAGTTATAACGTAGAATGATAACTAAGAAAAGAGTAAAAGATGAAAGAGCTTATTTTCACACTTAGACCTTGGGTTAAGTAATAAGCATGATTATAACGTACGTTATAACAAGAAAAAAATATAGAATGGGGCTTATTTTAAGACTTGGGATAAATTAATAAGCGTAGAAAGTAAAAATGATAATAAAGGCTTATTTAAATAATTTATCTAAGTTAATAAGCAAAGATGAAAGTAGAACCTGTACCAAATAACATTCCCTATTAGACAAAACGGTGTTTCACATTAGTCTGAAGTCAGATGAGGGCACGTTTATGCTAAGAATGGTAGTAATTGGTCAAATAGAAGTCCAAATCATGTGGGATTTGGATAAGGGGTGCAACTATATATTGTTTGGATGAAGAGCCAGTACCAACAGCATTTCCCTTATTTTCTATGGACACATGGTGATCTCACATTAGCCTGAGGTGAGATGAGGGGTACGCTTATGCAGGAAGTTGGAGGAAATAAGAAGACCCAATAGGTGGAGCAAAAGGTAGCAGGGGCATGGTGGCAGTTACGCGTGCGACTTCCACTCGGGTGCTCAGTAATAGCTATGAGTTCCAAGCGCTTAGTATGAGTGTCTTTCGTAGACACCATTGCCTTCCGTGTAGAGAGCTATATATGTTGTCTGGATCCACAGTGGTTGCTCTGTGCATCTTTTGTAGATACCATTGGCTGTTGTGTATGGAGTTATATAGCGGCTGGTCCGCAGTAAGGTCTATGGAGTAGCAGGCCGATCAAAAAGTGTAGAATTAGGATTACAGCCTAATTTCAAGATTATGAATTCAGCCTAATCAAAGCAAAAATCAAGGTTAATTGCAAGCAATCAAAATTAACCTATCTTATAAATTAAGCAATATTTAGTCGTGCTTATTTCCAGTTTATTTCTTTCCTATTTCCTTTGTTATTATTATTTATACTAGAACTGTTGCAGAGTCTATTACTTTTACTTTGCTTAAAGACTCTAGTTATTACTATCATTCACCAGACTTTTAGTCTGACCCACTCCTCTATTTTCCCCTTTCCCCCATAGGAAATCAAGGAAGAAGTAAGTAGATTGATGTTGCTTGGAGCTTTCTTGGAGTAGATTTCTACTATGTATTTCATTCAATTCAACTTTTGTTCTTTCTATGTACTGGCTTATTATATGGGATATTATGTACTCTTATTTTGAGACTATGAATTTTTATTTCATAAGACATGATGGGTTTTGAGATGTGGATGTTTTATTTGGTATTTGACTTATTTATGAAGCAAGTATGAAAGTTTTATTTTAAATAAGTTATTATTCTAGTTTCCGCTATTTTTGTCTTGTGAATCATAGTCTCTGTTAGTTATTTATACCTATAGTGCACCATGCCTTTTAATATGTCCTTTTGGGTATATTAAGGGGTGTGGGGTGTTTCACTTGGTAATAGAGCCTAAGGTTACATGATTCCTAAAAATTTATTTTAAATAAAGTATTTTCCAAAATAACTTGTTTCAAAAGTTTTTTTCAGAAAAGAACTCTTAGAAATAGTTTTTAAGTATAAAAGAGTTTTTATAAAAATCCACTCAAAGTCCAGTTCGACCTTCTTTCGATTCTTTCAAGCCTGAGTTTCCTTTTCTTTGCATAGTATGGCTGACAGGTTCCGTAGAGTTACGGTACCAGAGGTGCAAGGGCAAGCGCCCAATACAACACCGGTAGGTGGAAATCCCTTTAATCCATCTATATCGGCAGATTTTTCTAAGCTATGCAAGGACTTCACTAGCATAGGGTGCGGAATGTTTTCTGGCATGAAGGATTTCAAGGAGACACAAGCTAGGTTGGAAGATATGGAGCGAATGTTTTGGCAATTAGGCATGGAGGGAAGGTGTTTCAATTGTTGACAGCTTGATCACTTTAGTAACTTTTGTCCTCAAAAGATGGGGCAGGGAGCGAGTGCACCCGCAGCGCAGATTCAGACTTTGGATACAACACCTTCCAGCAGTAGACCAAATCAAGGTAGGAAAGTTTGATTTCTATTTTTGATTTTCCCATTCAGACTCTTTTCGATCCTAGAGCATCACACTCTTTCTAGATTGATTGCACTTAGACACCTCTTTAGTAGTAGACCCCATTGTTGTTTCAAACCCCATAGGAGGATCGACATACCTGTCTATGATTTGTAGGGGTTTGAAAATTTATATCCTAGGCGTAGAATTTGACTATGACGCCTATATTTTGGGATTATGGGTATGGGATAATTTTGGAAATAGATTGGCTATCCACATATAGAGCTATATTAGATTACGAGAGGAGAGTCGTTAGACTAAAGACATGCTTCAGTAGGGCTCTCGAGATTTCTTGCGACCTGCAAGGGTCAGTTATGTTGAGCTTCTTTTATTCCCTAGATTCATCATCATCAGAGTTAGATTCGGTTCCTGCCGTCAGAGATTTTTCCAGACATCTTTGAGGAGGTTAGTGGACTACCCCCCTAAAAGAGAGATTGACTTCAAGATTTATTCGGTTAGCCGGTGCATTACACGTAGGGCATATGGCGCCTAGGGAAAGGAATGGATTGAGCAAGCAGATCTGTGAGCTTTGGAGAAAGGTTTCATAAGAAGAAACATATCGGAATAGGGAGCACCAGCCGACTCTGCTAACAAAACAGGTGGTTCTCCTCAACTTTGCATTGACTATAGAGAATTGAGTAAGCTCACAAAGAAGAACCATTATCCACTCTCTATGATAGATGATCTTTTCAATCAGTTAGTTGACTCTTTAGTATTCTCCCAGCTTGATTTAGCCACTGGATTTCATCAGCTTAGGGTCGCCGATCATAAAATTTATATGACTGCATTTAGGACACCAGACGGATTCTTTGAGTGGCTAGTTATTACTTTTGGGCTAACCAATGTCCCAGCCTATTCTATAGATTTGATGAACCATGTTTTTAGAGATGTCCTTAAATAAAGTTCGTGGTGGTATTCATGGTCGACATTTTGGTGTTTTCCAAGAAGTATGGAAGAGCATGTTATTCATCTAAAGGAGGTTCTTTGTACGCTTCGTGTTCGTCAGTTGAGAGCAGAGTTCTTAAAGTATCACTTTTGAAGTGCGTTTATTGGGGCATAGAGAATGTCTACACATGATAGGGATTTCAGAAACGGTTTTGTACATTTAGGATTGGGATTATGGAAATCTGAAGAGAGGTAGGCAAAGGTTAGAGTAATTCAGTAGATAAGCAGAGAAGAAAGTCCATGTGTAGGTAATTGCAAAAATTATAATTGTCTCAAACAAGTGGATTTGACGGTAATGCCTTAGAATAAATATGAGTATACAAGAGGAATAGGAGTAAAAGCCTTTAGTTTAGGAAAAGTACTCCGATGGTAGTAAGTAGGAAGACCCACTTTATGCTAAGCCCAATAAAATGAAAATTTCGAAATTTAAAAAGTTGAAAAAAAAATTTAATTGTTGGAATTGAAAATTTTCATTGTTAATATTTTCTTTCAGAAAATAAACATGGGTTTTTGAAGAATGGTATGAAATTTAAGTTGGTTTTTATATCAAGAAAAATTGGATTTTTTTGAAGAATTATAGGGTGTGTATATATATATAACTCACTAGTTTCATTGTAAGTAAACAAAGATTATAAACATAAAAATCTAGAGTGTATCAAGTAAAAAAACATAGATTACAACTTTTATTGTTGTAATAAATGTTTCCGGGGAAAATAAGTGGAGCATTGACTATAACACAATTGTTATAGTAAGTGACTCTCAAGTGAAATATTTTTACATAGGTATAAGATATATTTTTTTTGGGGTTGTAGTAACGATGTTTTATGCAACATCCATTTTAACCCAATAAAAATGTAGTTTAAAAGGTAATTTCTAAGTATAGAAACAAAATGGTTTGTAAAGTACACTTATTATTAGTAAGTATAAGGAAGTGTTTTTGCAGTTATCGAAATATTAAAACATTTTTGAAGATGAGTTTTTCTAAAAGGAAAATATGTAAGTTAGATATAAGAAAATATTTATCATGGAAGAATATAATTTAAACATATTTTAATCTATTGGAATGAAAAAAATAATGGTATGATTTTTTATGAAACCAATAAAAATGTTTTGTGCAAGTTACAAGGAATACATGAAAGAGATATACAAAGTATGAAAAGCACCATATTTTGTATAACCTATTTCTAAAAACACAAAATAAGTTCCTTGTAATTTCACATAAACATGAAATTCACTTTTAAAAGGTTCATAGAAGATTGTAGCATTAATAACTTCTCATAAGAGGATGTAGTTCCAATACATTAAGATATGAGACTATTAGGTGTAATAAGAAGCTGTTTTGAAAACACATAAAGGATATTTTAAAAGAAAATGGTTTGGTGAAAAAGTAAATAAGTTTTTGAAATGAAAAACTTAATAAAAGTAAAATTTGAAAATTCAAATTTTTATAGGAAATTGTAAAAGTCTTTAAAAGAAAGAGATATAAGTTTTAGACTTAAAAATTTGGAAGTTTTTCCCTCTAGGTTTGGGAAATAATATAAAGTGACTAAGTATTTTTGAAATTAATAGAAACCGAAAAAAATAACACTTTTAAAAGACAAATATTTTTGGGATTTGATGTTTTAAAAATTTTAGAAACCTTAGTTTTTTTTTATAAAAAAAGGTGATAAAAACCAAACCAAACTCTTAAATGTGGAGTAGATAAGAATCATTTCCTAGAAGTAACGGAAAAGGTGTAAGGAGATAGCAGTAATTACTTTTGGAAGTAATAATGGAAGTTTCCGTAAAGTGTATAGGATACTAGTAAGAACCTAGGAATGTTGATTCATGAAGAACAGTAAAATGAAATTAGTAGGATAGTAAAACAAGCATGGTTGAGAATGAGTATTCTTGATTCTGGAAGAACTTGGGAAAAGCATCTTTCTTTAGTGGAATTCATATGGTAGTAGTTTTCAAGCTAGCATTGTAATGACACCTTTTGAAGCTCTTTTTGGGAAGGCCGTGTAAGACGTCTTCATGTTGGTTGGAGTCTACGGAAAGGTTGCTTCTTGGTTCTGTCATGGTTAGAGAGATTTAAGACAAGACTAATTTGATTAGGAGAAAAATTTGTATCTCATATCCATGTCTCTTTGATAATTGGTTTTAGAATTTCCTTTTTCCATCTTTAGTTTTGTTATCCCACCTTTTGGCAAGGCCGTGACACCAAGAACTTGACTAGAAACCAATGACAGTTCGTCTTGGAGATCAGTTATACATAGGTTCGCTATGGATACTGGTAAATTTTTCCTGAGTTCGGATCGAGCTAAAATTGATATGACACAACAAGCAAAGCTATGAAAGTCAACGTTCCAAATTTCAAGTAATCGGAGTTCGTATGCTCAAGATATGATCGATGCAAGTTTGAATTTATTGAAGGCTGTCAAATTCGCATCGCTTCTATTCACATCGCCTCTGTTTGCATCGATCATGTTTGCATCAATCATGTTCGCATCGCTTCTGTTCGCATCAATCCTGTTCCCATCGATCATGTTCGCATCAATCATGTTCGCATCGCTTCTGTTTGCATCGATCCTGTTCCCATCGATCATGTTCACATCGCTTCTGTTTGCATCGATCCTGTTCGCATCGCTTCCATTCACATCATTTCACTATTCACATTGATGGATACGAATTGTAGCTGTTTTCCTTAACTTGCATTGATCATAACTCAAAATCTACAAATCCAAATGCCACCAAATTTTTACAGGAGCTTGCGTACCACCTTGGGAATGTTCATGATCGATCTCGACTCAATCGGACAAAATCTCGATCGATGTGAATTTGGTTCGTATCGATCACGGATCGATTGCAAATAGCATGGGATCGATCGCGTGGGCCCACCCACGTGGGAGAAGAGGTCTTCGGAGATTTGTGCGGGATATTTGCTGCCTACACCTATAAATAGTGACCCTGGACCTACAGAAAATGGACTTTTGGCCACTCTACGCCGATATTCTACCGGAATCATTATCAAACTTCAGTTATAATGTTGTAATCTTTTGTAAACAGCGAGTGAAGTTCAATAAACATCAGTCATTTCACAGTGGACGTAGGCTATTCGCCGAACCACTCTTAATCTGTGTGTTTTTATGCATTTTCTTATCTGTTTATTGGTGTGTTTGTTAGATCTGCTTCATTTCACATTTATTTTCTTTATTTTATCTCTTCAAACACATCCGAAGAGTGTTGTGCCCAATTTTGGTACAAACACTTTGGTGCTTTCACTGAGAAAACCAAGCTTTTCTCCTACTCTGCGGATCTACTACCGTCGTTGGATTGCAAAAATCTAAGGAGGAGATCCAAACCTATCGTCAAGTGGTTCCTTCTATTCTATTTAGATTGCTCCAGATCTAAGAGGAACTACACTCATCAAGATTTTCGTATCCATATTTTCGTATCTTAAAATATGAAGATTTTCGTATCCATGTTTTCGCACCCAGAAAATATGTCAACATTCGTACCGATCGAACTTCGTATCGATCAGCATTCGTATCGATCATATTTCGTATCGGTCAGTTTTCGTATCGATCGAATTTCGTATCGATCAGTTTTCGCATCGATCACTTTTCGTATCGATCAACATTCGTATCGATCGACTTTCGTATCGATCACTATTCGTATCGATCACTTTTCTCATCGATCACTTTTCGTATCGATCAACATTCCTATCGATCGACTTTAGTATCGATCACTATTCATATTGATCAACATTCGTATCGATCGACTTTTGTATCGATCACTATTCGTATCGATCACTTTTCGTATCGATCACTTTTCGTATCGATCAACATTCGTATCGATCGACTTTCGTATCGATCACATTTCGTATCGATCCAGCTGCGGCCAATTCGTATCGATTGTCAAATACCAGTTCGTATCGATCCAGCCGTGTGCATTTCGTATCGATACTCAAATACCACTTTGTATCGATTCAGCCGTATGCATTTCGTATCGATCCTCAGATAACACTTCGTATCGATCCAATTGTCCACTTTTCGGATCATTCAATTTCACCAACATTTTTATCGTTCAAACATTGCTGAGAACGATATGAAATTTCAAAAAATATATTTTCGGGTTAACTTAATGAAGGAACATTCCATCGACTTAATGAAGGAACATTCCATCGATGTTCCTGATCGTACCATGACTGAAAGGGACATAGGGGAATACAACAACAAATGCTGAATTGCAATCAAGGAATGGGTAAAGGAATACTGCTCAATCGGTGCTCCCAGAGGCTAGAGAACCTAGCTAATACGCCAAGGACTAGAGTTGGTTAATATGTCATGCTTCTAAGGTGGACTGCAACTTCCCCCAATTGACCAGTTTTTAAACTCCTGAATTGACAACTACATTACGATGGCTAATATGATGACTGCCCTACACTGTCTGCTCTGCCAACTCAAAGCATAGCTGGTCACCACTGACCCATCTTCAAATGCCCGCATCTTAGCCATACCGTGCCCATATGACTAGAAGCATGGCATACAACCTTAAGAGGACTTCCTTACTACCTTATATGGGCCTCCTACCTGGGTGAAAATTAGAAATGATCACTAATTTATGAGCCCATCTTAACCAACTCACCATACAATCGGCATCACCAAACCACTCGATCATTGGACAATCGTGCATACATCATTCACCAGTGTTACAAGACCCCGTAGCCATAAAATGCACTTGATCATATTGTCGATCGGAGAATCTTTCCCAGTCGAGACCTATTCGTTGAAACCATCCTACATGCAGAATTTCCAGTGAAAATTCAACATGTTGACTATGTCGGTGTACTATGGAAATACAACCCCCGACACTATCTTAGGAAGTGGGAATGGCATGTGGATTTTGCCAACGGCGATGAATGCCATCAAATGTAGATGTCTTCCCTCATTCCTCAGAGAAGAACGTCAATCACGGTTAGACATACCAGGTCTATTTCTCATATCGCTGACAGGAATAAAGAAGCTGACCGCCAACGAACTGATCAAAGTCCACAGCCAGTTGCTCCCAACACTCATAAATGAAATCATCACAAGAGTGGAAAGCCGCCAATAATTACACCAACATATCCAGGCCAATATTGAGTTGATGAACCAAATGAAGGATCAACATGGCGAGATAAGGAGGGAAACTACTCCATACTCTAGATCGGAAAACTCCTCTTCTTTAGATGGCTACCATGGACGCCAACGCCAAAAGGCTGCTTCGGAGAGGATAGCTCCGACAATATATCCAAGCCCTATAAAATGAAGGACCGTGAACACCCGACCCCTATCGATCAAGAACTTTGATCAAATTGAACCATTTTCTTTAGACTTCCAACTATGAAGGGCTGGACCGAAGTGCAATAGCGAGCATAAAATGCTGCTTCACTTACCAATGAGATCTAATTTGATCTCTTTTGAATTATTTCTATTTCAATTTCATTTATGTTGCGAAATATGACCGACTTGAATTAAACTACTTGCAAATGATGTAGGTAACCGAGTTCTTAAGGTTGGGTGCAAAACAACCTCCGTGGACTATGATCAAATCATTGAGGTATCATTATGACGAGCATGATTCAACCACTCATCGGCTACTATATGCTCCTGACTGAGGGAAATGCATCAAAGCGGAAGAGACCGACAAGGTCAGGACTCTAGTACAAAGTGGATGCAACCGACCATCCACTCATCCGCCTATGCAATTTAATTGGAGATCTGGGAAAGACTTGGAGTGATGTGTCCTAATAATGTACTCTCCATCTCGTACTTGAAGCTTGCCAAAATACTTATGCTTCTTCTGATGCGCAGTAAAATTGGAATAACACCAAGGGTGGATGTGACATGACCGTCTATGCATCCAATCCTACATTAGAACTTGGGGTAATTTGAGAACGTATGTTTAAAGTGGATATGATTTCACCATTCACTCTCAAGCTTGCGTCTGTGATTCGACAAAAACAATCATGCCTTAAACCAACTTCGTCAGGGCCCAAGCCTCAACTTCAAGTCATCAACGACTAACTGCCTACTCGCAACCATTATGAGCCATCATTTTGACTCTCTTCCTCAACTTGACCAGAAGAGTGCAAAGCATAAAGTGGACGTGACTCGACCGTCTGCTCTCTAACTCTCACCCCTAACTTAAGGAAAAATACACAGCTCAAAGTGGATGTAGTTCGACCATCCTCTCCTCTGCTCGAGCTCAAAGCTTGCCAGAACATTAATCTTACTCCTTAGGCTTAGCAAAAGTGGAATCCAAACGAACATGGATGTGATTCGACCGTCCATCAACTAAATCTTATCCTTCGTTGAAGGCGGATAAGTGGAAAGTGATCGAGATCCAACCAATCACTTATTAAGTGAAACCCGAGCTTGGGGGCCGGCACACCTAAATCAAAAGGGATTGAAACATGACAATCCTCGATTAAGCTCCAGCAAGATGGAGTACAAAATTTCAAATCCAAACTCGAGGGGGATGGACCCGTCCATCTAGGACTTCGCTTGCCAAATCAAGGTGGATGAGATCTGACCATCCACAACCTTAATCGACCTCCTGTTCCCAGAGTGCGAACAAGATCCAAATGCCTAAACAAATGTGACTGACCATCTGTCGGCGAACTTCAGATTTCCAGAGCGCGAACTGGAGTATAAACATTAAAACGGTTGTGACCGACCACCCGTAAAATAACTTCAGTCCCCGGAGTGCGGACATAATCCTAAAATACCAAATGGGTGTGACTGACCACCCATCAACCAACTCCAGATTCCTAAAGCGCGAACTAGAGTATAAAACACCGACTCACTCTAGTCCCGAGAGCGCGGACTGGAGCACAAATGCCAAATGGGTGTGACTGACCACCCATCAACTAACTCCAGATTCCCGGAGTGCGAACTAGAGTATAGGCATCAACTAACTCCAGATTCCCGGAGTGCGAACTGGAGTATAAGCATCAACTAACTCCAGATTCCCGGAGTGCGAACTGGAGTATAAACATCAACTAACTCCAGATTCCCGTAGTGCGAACTGGAGTATAAACATCAACTAACTCCAGATTCCTAGAGTGCGAACTGGAGTATAAACATCAACTAACTCTAAGCCCCAAAGTGCGGACTGGAGTATAAACACCAACTGGGTGCGACTGACCACCCATCTACTAACTCTGGTCCCGAGAGCGCAGACTAGAGTATAAAGACCAAATGGGTGTGACAGACCACCCATCAACCAACTACAGTCCTCAAAGCTAGGATTGGAATATAAATACCAGAAGGGATGTAATTCGACTGTCCATCTATCAACTCTGATTCCTCAACAAGTCCTGTAGTATAAAAAGTGGATTTGGTTAAACCATCCGCTTTCCAACTCTACCATCACTTGGGGGCACACTAATCACACAAAATCGGATGTGATCCGATCATCCAGCACTAAGCGGGCACGACATGACCATCCATGCATCAACTCTTGTCCTCGGCGTGGGACCCATAACATAAATTTATAGGGATGCACTCCAACCCTACAAGACAAAATTTCTTCCTTGATTCGACAGGGGGACGCAGATTCGCAAAACAGACCTAGCTGAACATCCTGTTCCAAATGGATGTGACTACCCGTTCTACTGCAAATGAACGTGACACGACCGTTCATCTGCTAACTCTCCCCTATGATCCAACGGGTTGTTCGTGCAACATGGACGGATGTGACCCAACCATCCACCAATCGATTCCTTCCTACAGTTCAGTGGGAGAAGCATCAAATTAAATTTGTCGTAGTGTGGCCAACCACACTTCGACTTTCGCCATTGACTAGTGCTAGAGGAATTAATTGAGGAAAATGCGGTCCGACCATTATTTGCTAAAACTCTTAGTCCCTAGAGTGCGGATAGGGGTACAAACATCAAATAGGTGTGATTAATGGCCCTTCAACTTACTATGATCCCCAAGGTGCAGCTACAAGCATATATAAGTGAATGAATGTGACTCGACCATTCATTCACCAACTCTGACCTAAACTCGACATAAGGAGTATAAACTCACTGCAGGTGCAATTAGACCATCCATGAACTAACTCTGCTAACCCAAGACTAGGGGCAGAAGTACAAATCACTAAAAGAAGAGAAAGGTGACTCGCTACATCTCCAGCTTAGCATCCTTTACAACTTAAGGCATGACTACAAGGAGACCCTAATGTTACAAATCAGAATAATGCTCGAAGTTTTGGGCAACCAATTATATCGTACCACCGGATCGACGGGCAATATCGATCTGCACCTTTCATAACATACCATTGGATCGACGGGAAATGAGGTTCGAGCATTCTACATCGTGCCGTTAAATCGACGGTCAATATCGATCCTCTTCGACTACAAATCGTTGTGACCCGAACGTCCATCGAATACCTTTGACAACCAGAGCATGGATAGAAGAATAAACCATGAATGAGTGTGACTTGACCATTCGTCCTCCGTCGCCTTCCTTCGATCCATTTGGAAAAGCATGAAACCGGATAGGCATGACCTAACTGCATTTGAGCTGACATTATCCCTAGTTTCGACGGGAGAATGTAAACCGAAATGGATGTAGTTAATTACCTAACTCCAAAAGAATGCAATGTGACCATTCATTATTTGACTTTTACCATGATTCGATTAAAAGAGCAATTTAAAACAAGTGCAACCTAAACATCTGCACACCAATTCTTGCCCTGGATTCGACAAGGGAAGCATCAATCCCGCATTCGATCTGATTGGACAATTCACTCTTCAGTTTCTGCCCGGAGTATGGCGACATAAGCAGTGAAGTGAATGTCATTGACCGTCCAGAACTTAGCTCATGTTTGAATGTCGGCGAGGCAACGAAGTATTCTTCCTAGAGGAAAGAACTAGGATAGAATGCATGATAAGGCACAACTCAGCTGTTAGCACCAAAATTGGTCACTAACCTCGTAGAGAAAGACTGTGTAGAGATATAAGTGATGAAAGTAAATTAAACAGAGAAGACAATGCTAATTTAATTGCAGAAAGTAAGAACACCAAATTTATAGTGGTTCAGCGTAATTGCCTACGTCCACTTTGAGGTTAAACTTTATTGATCTTCTTAGTTGATGATTACAAATACAATTCGTGAATCAAATGCTTGAATGAAGTTGTTAAGTAGAGAAGATGAGTCTCAAAAATGGCAGAGTTTCCCCTGTGTTCTCTCTCCAAAAAAGGATCCATTTCACTGTGACCATGCCCCTCTATTTATAGGCAAATATGGGCTGGACTTCCCAAGTGGGCTTGGTGGCCGAACACTCTAGCCCCAGTTCAGTGGTCGCTGCATGCCGAACTAGGCATGCCGAACACCCTAATGCCGAACGATCATTTCTATGCTGAACGGTATGATTGATGTGTGGGAAATGCAGGATGGTTGTTAGTTGAGGCCGAACGTGTCTCTGTCTGAAGCTCGTAACCGAACAATGCATTCAGGCCGAACGATACTGTCACGTTGAGTAGTTATGCACACCAAACGTCTTCTAGATGCCGAATACTCTCGTTGCCGATTACTATGCCGAGTACCATGGGATGCCGAGTACTCTTGTTGCCAGGTTCAACCTAATGCCGAGCGCTCTCGTTGCCGAGTTCTCCTTAATGCCGAGCGCTCTTGTTGCCGAGTTCTCCTTGATGCCGAGCGCTCTGGTATGCCGAGCAGTCTTGTATGCCGAGCAGTCTTGTATGCCGAGCAGTCTTCTATGCCGAGCAGTCTTGTATCCCGAGCGCTCTTGTTGCCGAGTATTGGTTGACGCCGAGCGCTCTGTATGCCGAACAGTATGGATGTTGTGTACTTCGCCGAGTACTCCTAGATGCCGGACATTCTATGACGCCGAGTTCCACTAGGAAGCCGGGTACTTCGCCGAACACTCCTAGATGCCGAGTACTCTCTGACGCCGAGTGCTACCTGATGTCGAGCACTAGTTGCCTGGTCAAATCTCCAGGAAACACTTGCCCCCCAAAGTGTATCGCGTGGCCGAACGTGATGCGCTTTGAATCTAGTTCAACTTTCCTTGGTAATTCCTTTTCGAGAATGCCTGTAACGGAGGTGTATGGCGAGCGTGGCCTGGATGCCGGACGATAAGTTCGAAGCCGAACAATCCTCGTGTGCCGAACGTCACTTTGCTATGATGCCGAACACTCTGGTATTGACCGGTTCTACTGGGTATAGCCTTTTCAACTTCTACCTTCCCCCTATATAACCAGGTCCTCCCCGTCTTCTCTCCTTTACCTTTTCACTTCTGCCACTCTTCAAAGATTAGCAATTTTCGCTAGACGACCAGATTTAAAGCCTGACCATTCCTTCATAATCTCCAATTCTGCAAACTAGGTACTATTCCTCGTATACCTCGAATAGGTTTCAAACGAGGTGGAAGTGTGTCACGTAGAAAGCTTTCGAGTATATTGCCGAACGATAATGCGAGGCGAGGAGGAAGGATTCGGGGTGTTTGCACATATGGTCATTGTATTTAGCTTCATCGTGCCGAACTATAGTTAAAGAAGGAAAAGGAAAACGTTGGAGGTGGTAAGGGTGTTGGATGGCACAGCTCTGGTTCGGCGTATGTTGTCATGCGCCGAATGGTGGAGGCTGCCGAACAGTATTTTATCTGATAAGGAATGCCGAACGATAACTTAGCCAAACAAACCAAAGCCAAACACAAATGCCGAACAATAATTTAGCCGAATCGAACTCGAGCCGAGCACACTTAGACGCCGAACTGTATCAATGCCGAACGTCACAAATATTAAGCAACTGACATGCCGAACCATGTTTAGGCCGAACAATACAATTGCCGAACAGAACTTAGATCGAGCCAAACAAAGCCGAACACTATACCTAGGCTGAACAGTCTGAATGCCGAACAGGACCTAACCGAACACTTGACACGCCGAACGAACATACGCGCTGACCTATACTTATGCCGAACAGTCTGAATGCCGAACAGGACCTAACCGAACACTTGACACGCCGAACGAACATACACGCTGACCTATACTTAGGCCGAACAATACAATTGCCGAACTCCATTTAAATGCTGAACGGTATAAATGTGAACCTACACTTAGGCCGGTCACTCTATAAATTATATGTTTTTTGAATCTGGAACTGTAATCACCACCAGGCGGGCTCTTTGAGACGGTCAGCGATGACCGTCTTCGAAGGCGACGATTCAGAGTTCTATCTTATATCTTTGAAATCTTTAGATTCTTATTGCCTGTACACGAATGCTTGCACTAGTTCACACACCACATGGGGGGAAAACTCGTGTTGCTAATTCTAACGTTCAACATTTTTTAAGTATAGTTCTCTCAAGCACTTAGCCAGGTTCGTTATTTATCGAGAATGTCGAGAAAGTCTAGCTCCGCTACTATATCCGACAGGCCTGGGCCGTCATCAAGGCGAGAAGCCGCTGATACTTCTAATCCGTCAAATTCTCCTGCTCATAATTTAGCACCTGATGCCCTGGAGGCAGCAATTCTTCTAGACAATCCGATCGATTCACAAGCTTCAAAGATCAACGAAGCCGCTCTCTGACGGATATGCTCCATTCATGGGATCCCTTTCGCCGATGTGTTGGTCCCTTCGCGACACGATCGCCCTCATCTGCCACCAGTCGGGTATACCGCCTGTAACAAGTTCATGTGTTGGATGGGAAGCGTGCCTCCGTTCAATTTGTTTCTCCGGGATGTATTGCAGTATGTTGACATATCTCCGTCGCAGCTGCACCCGAACGGCCACGCGTTTCTATACGGGACCTACTTACTTTTCATGGCCGTCTTCTCCAGACCTCCAACCGCTGGCGATATCAGATACATCTATATGATCAAGAGACGGAAAGACAGTCCTTCCTTTATGTTCCTCGAGCCGTACCACAAATGCCAGATCTTGACAGGGGCGTGCAGTAAGTTCGCCCTGTACAAACAGGAATGGTTCTATGTGCGCTGCCCTCCTGGTTTCGCGAGGAGATGGGTTGAAGGCAGTAAGTCTCTCTGTTGAGTCACTATTCGTATTTAACCGGAGTCATGCTTTTCCTAATTCTTCGTTTCATCTTTTCAGGTATCAACCCGCGTCCGGAAGGCCGAGGATATTCTGAGGCCGTTGAAGCCATTAGAGCTCTTCCTACCGAGGAACGAGACATTCGGACTATCATTTCAAATGAATCACTGTCGGGGTTTGGCTTGCTAGCTCCTGGTCGTTGGATCAGCCTTCAAGAAGGTGTCGCCATTCCCAAACCTCCGTCCGGTAAAGGAAAAAAACAGGCCGGGTCGTCGTCGCGCCGCATTCCCGATATGCACGAAGACAGTGAGCGTAAAGAAGACGAAGCTCCTGAGACTCAGTGCGAGAACGTGGGTCCCGCTTGGAATCCGGCAATCGAAGTTCAAGATATTGAGACATCATCCTCCCCTTCGAAGGGGAAGAAGAAGTTAAAATATACAGTTCAAAAGGAGAAAGTTGGTGGCACTTCAAAAGTTACGCCTATCCCGCCTGAGAAAGAGGCTTCCTCACAGCATCTGGAAAGTTCTTTGAGGGGTCTGTCAAACCTGTCCATTCTCGATGATTTACTTAATTACGGGTTCGATAATCCTGAAGCTCTCAAATTTTCTTCGCCCGCGAGAGGCAATGCAGGAGTTCAACTCCCAGCTCAAGGAGACAACACTCCGATTAGCAAAGATAAACGAACGGGTCCGTCGGGGGGAACATTAGGACACGCATGCACATGCGCATTCCATAATATACTTCAAGTCTTTTTTCTTATCTCGTGAATTTTCCTTAACTCGTTGTTATCTCCATTCTTTGCAGGTGATATGGGGCGTTCTCACGGACTCGATCGCCTTCAGGGTTCTTCGATATTTCATCACTCTGGACGGGATTCTGGTTCAGGCAGACGCAGGGACAGAGGCGATTATGAAGATAGGGACAATCGTCCCCGCGAGTCGTCTCACCGCAAGAAGGCACATTCTCAATCTTCCCAGTCCCGTGATCTTCCTCCTCCAACTGAGCCGGATAGGGAGAAGTCTTTACAGAAGGGTTATCAATCTGATGCTCCTCGAGAACAACATTCCGGTTCATCGAGTACAAGGCAAGTTCGAGAGCAGCGGAAAAGAGCGGAATTCTCAAAGCCTCCTCCTCCTACTCCTGCGGTGGACCCAACTGTTGCGGAAAAAATGGTCGATCTTAAGGCCAAGTTTCCGAAAATTTGCTTCGACGGTCTGAAGTTCCTCCCAGCCATTCATCATATTCCCGGGCATGTGAAGCAGAGTGCCATTGCCTGCAATAACGACGTCTATGTTCAACATGACGCGTTTGTGCACTTGGTGGAGAAGGTCTCAGAGGTATCCGTTGAGCGTCAACATGAGATTGATCGCCTGAAATTGGAGGCTGGCTGCGACAAAAATATCATCGAGCAACAAGACGTAGAGCTCGCTTCTTATAAGTTGAAGCTGGAAGCCGCCGAACAAAGCGCAAAAGATACTGCTGAGGCAGTTACTCGTTTAGAGGAAACTCACAAAAAAGAGCTCGACGAAGCAGTCTAGCGCAGCGGTGCCCTCTCCCTAGAGAAAGACTCTGTCCAAAAAGAAAGGGACGCGCTCGCTACACAAGTCAAAGAGCTGAAAGAATTACTCTCCAAGGAGAAAGAAGACAAGGTAGCTGCTCAAGAAGAATCATAGCGATATTGTGATGAAATCGTCACTACTCGTCTCCTGAAAGCGAAGCTTGATGACGAACTTGTTGGGGTTGAGAAAATGAATGATGAGGCCTGTGAGGAGGGCAAAAGAAAAGCTGCAGAAGAGGTTGACTCTCGCCTCGAGGCGGCCGCGGAAGCCGGCAGGGAAGAGGTCAAAAGCATGTTTGACCCGTTGATTGCTGAATATGGAGCCCGCGTCCTTATGCATCGCGACTTAACATTCTTGGGCAACGGCTACCTTGAGTCCCTAGCTGAGTCCTGGGAAACTTTGATAAGGATCAAGAAGATCGAGTCAGGCTCCGAAGAGGTCGATGAGGAGGCCTTGGTGAAGGAGTTCCTTAGGGCTAGCCATCGGATTTATCCGTGGCATTGGCACTTTACAGCAAAGGCTCTCCCCTTCCAAAAGAGAAAGATGATGAAGCTGGCCCGTCTGGGGCCAATATTACTGCTCTTCATACTGCTGCTCAATCCGCCTGTCGGCCGACACTTGATCCATTCGAGCAGCATGTTGGTTATGACCCCGAAGACCCCGGGCTCGGTGCTCATGTGCTATCCCCTATCTTGGAGGGTGAAACCCCACGCGCCACCGACAGCCAACCGGAACCTGGTAGGAAATTCTTCTTTCTCTAGAAGTTGAAAGATCCCGTCTTTTTTTTAGCAGTGGCTACTCGTTCTAACGCTCATTCTTTATGTTTTCGTGCAGGTTGTTCTGACGCCGAGCAAACTCCGAGGAGCGATGACGCCAAGGAGGAGGCAGGGAAAACAAGCGATGCTGTCCACACGGGAGTACTCCCTGGTCCCGACGCTCAGGTGATCGGTGCGCTGGATGATGATAAGCTCGATACTTCATCTCCTGCCGAAGGGAATGATGAAATTGAAATCACCGGCGCCTCTGAGCATACCTCGCAAATGAGCATGAAGGACCGCCTTGCCGAAGAGGAGAAGAAAAAGGCCGAGGTCAAAGTTGAACCTGGAATCCTGGAACTTACCGACCCACGGAACAGACCTTTGAAAATCATCCTCCCGGGCAGGTCCAAACCACTGGATGTTCCGTCTCCTACGCCTGACTCTGCTTCCTTAGCAAGCAAGAAGTCCAAGAAAAAGCATGAGGGAGAGGAGTCATCGGAAAAGACGAAGGAAGACAAGAAGAAGAAATCGAAGAAATAATCGATATACTCGTTCAACGAGCTTCTTGCCTAAGTCTTGTAATTGCTTTTATCTTCCGTAGCTTGTAGTTTGTATAGACTGGTTTGAATTTTGTAGGAGTGATCATGTAACCCCATTTTGGACTGATCGAATAAAGTTTTTAGTTTCTTTTTCGTTCGAATGATTCTCTTGTCTTTCTTTGGTTTGCTGACTAATTGTAGCCATAACTCAAGTTCTTATGAGTTGCATTATCTCCCGGTCCATTCTCGTGTTGTTCAGACATCTCTAGACATGGCGTGCTTCACCCCCCAAATCTCTCGAGTATTTGGACTTTTCGCTGACTCTTTGCTCCGGGAACTCGGAGATTTGAAATCGTTTATACTCTAGTCCGCTCTCCGGGGACTTAGAGTACTCCGCTCCGCACTCTGGGGATTCGGAGATTTGAAATAGTTTATACTCTAGTCCGCTCTCCGGGGACTTAGAGTACTCCGCTCCGCACTCTGGGGATTCGGAGATTTGAAATCGTTTATACTCTAGTCCGCTCTCCGGGGACTTAGAGTACTCCGCTCCGCACTCTGGGGATTCAAAGATTTGAAATAGTTTATACTCTAGTCCGCTCTCCGGGGACTTAGAGTACTCCGCTCCGCACTCTGAGGATTCGGAGATTTGAAATCGTTTATACTCTAGTCCGCTCTCTGGGGACTTAGAGTACTCCGCTCCACACTCTGGGGATTCGGAGATTTGAAGTCGTTTATACTCTAGTCCGCTCTCTGTGGACTTAGAGTACTCCGCTCCGCACTCTGGGGATTCAGAGATTTGAAATCGTTTATACTCTAGTCCGCTCTCTGGGGACTTAGAGTACTCCGCTCCGCACTCTGGGGATTCGGAGATTTGAATCGTTTATACTCTAGTCCGCTCTCTGGGGACTTAGAGTACTCCACTCCGCACTCTGGGGATTCGGAGATTTGAAGTCGTTTATACTCTAGTCCGCTCTCTGGGGACTTAGAGTACTCTGCTCCGCACTTTGGGGATTCGGAGATTTGAAATCGTTTATACTCTAGTCCGCTCTTTGGGGACTTAGAGTACTCCGCTCCGCACTCTGGGGATTCGGAGATTTGAAGTCGTTTATACGAGTCTGTGCATCGTATAGGATAGTGTAATTTGTCATCCAATTATGAGATATAGAAATGTTAGTGATTCATAGAAAATACGGCTTCAAGCCTTTATTAATGAAAATCAACTAAACTGCTCGATTACAACTTTTGAAAAGAAACTAAGTTATGACTGAATGGAAATAACAGTGCCTAAAACAAGAAGGAAAACATGCTAAATGTAATAGTGCCGCAAATGTTCACTGTTCCATGCTCGGGGGAGTGTCGTGCCATCAACGGTCGCTAGCTTGAATGTTCCTTCTCCAAGCTTCCGTTCAATGGCGTACGGACCTTCCCAGCTGGGATTCATACGTGATGGTACCGAGAAAACTCGTTTCAGAATGAGATCTCCCACATCAAAGATCCTTGGGCGGACCCTGCCGTCATAGTAACGCTTGACTCGATGCCTATGCGCTACCGCCCTTAATTCGGCTTCTTCACGCTTTTCATCGATGTAGTACAGTGATTCCAACAAGAGGTTCTGGTTCGTCTTGGGATCATAGTATGTCACTCGGTGCGATGGAACTTCAAGTTCCACGGGTATAACGGCTTCAGAGTCGTATGCCAAGGCGAATGGAGTGTGGCCGGTCGTGGACTTGTGGGTAGTTCTATACGCCCATAATGCTGTTGGGAGTTCATCTACCCACTTGCCTCCAACCTTCTCCAGACGCTTCTTCAGTATGGACTTGATTATTTTGTTAACGGCCTCGACTTGTCCGTTAGCCTTCGGGTGTGCAACGACGGCGAACTTTTTCTCGATGCCATACTTTAAACAGAACTCTTTGAACTCTCTACTTTCAAATTGCGTCCCGTTGTCCGTGATGATGGTGCGAGGAAGGCCAAAGTGGCATATAATGTTTCGTACAACGAAGTTAACGACTTTCTTAGAGGTGATTGTGGCCAAAGGTTCTGCCTCAGCCCATTTTGTGAAATAGTCGACTGCAACTATCGCGTATTTCGCGCCACCTCTGGATATAGGCAAAGAGTCGACTATGTCGATTCCCCAGATCGCAAAAGGCCAGGGACTAACCATTTGTGTTAATTCCGTTGATGGAGTCCTCGGGATTTTCGCATATCTTTGACACTTGTCACACTTTCTCGCATAGTCTGCGGCGTCCCGGTTTACGGTTGGCCAGTAATATCCATAGCGGAGGATCTTCTTTGCTAGCGTTTGCCCCCAGTATGGTCGCCACATTCCCTTTCGTGAACCTCTCTCAAGACCCGCTTTGTTTCATCATGAGCGATGCATCGTAATAATGGGACTGAGAATCCTTTTCGATACATTGATCCATCCTGCATTACGTATCGCGCGGCCTTTCGAAGGACCTGCCGTCTTTCGCTTCTTTTTTCTGGTAAAGCCCCGGTCGTTAGGTACAGTTTGAATGGGGTTATCCACGATTCCTTCTCGATTTCTGTTTCCAACACGCGATCAACTTTTATCTCGTCTATGCTCGGGGCATGCAAGACTTCGACGGGATACAATCCCATTTGCTGCGCGTCGCCGGTACTCGCAAACTTGGCCAATAAGTCGGCTTCTTTGTTCTGTTCGCGCGGGACATGTGAAATGTCATAACGCTCAAGATTTGATAGTAGTTCTTGGACCTGAACGAGGTACGGAGCAAGCTTTCGTCCCTTTGCTTGGTAGTCTCCCCGTACTTGGTAAACCACCAACTATGAGTCACAAAAGATTTCGACTGATTCGATCCCGAGTTCTCTGATGAGCTTCAAGCCAGCGATCAGTGCTTCATATTCGGCTTCGTTATTTGTAGCCGGGAAATCGAGCTTCAGGGCATAACAGATTGATCGGTTTTCTGGAGTTATAAGAACTACGCCCGCGCCGGAGCAACGGTCGTTTGATGCACCATCAGTGTATAATTTCCATCGAACGGGGGGAATGATGTCGTGATCATCCGGTTTGATGGGTATGGTAAACTCAGCGATGAAATCTGCTAATGCTTGCCCTCGGATGGCTCTCCGCGGTAAGTACGCGATATCGAATTGGCTCAACTCGATGTTCCATCTTAGCAATCTTCCAGAAGTTTCCGGCCGTTGGAGTACCTGCCTCAGGGGTTGATCGGTATAAACACCGATTGAATGTGCTTGAAAGTATGGGCGCAGCTTACGTGATGCAATCACCAAGCAATAAGCCAATTTCTCGATTTTAGGGTAATTCCTCTCTGCCCCTGTTAAACGCTTGCTAACATAATACACCGGCTTCTGGACTCGATCCTCCTCACGAACCAAAGCCGCACTTATCGCATGCGGGGATACAGCCAAGTATACGTACAACATCTCGTGGTCAACTGGTTTTGATAGCATTGGTGGACTCTCCAGATGCTTCACCAGATTCCGGAATGCTTCCTCACAACTAGACGTCCATTCAAAATTTCTCTTCCCTTTCTTTATTATATCGAAGAATGGGATGCACTTGTCAGTTGCTCTGGATATAAATCGACTTAGCGCAGCTACTTTTCGATTCAAGCTCTGTACTTGCTTTATAGTCCTGGGCGCTTGCACATCTCGAATAGCTTGGATATTTTCTGGGTTGGCTTCGATTCCCCTGGCATTGACGATGAATCCCAAAAACTTCCCTGATGCAACGCCGAAGGGTTGATCTTCATCCCATAAAACCTGAGTATGTCGAACATTTCAGTCAAGTCTCGAATGTGGTCGTTTGACCGTCATGACTTCACGAGCATGTCATCCACATAGACTTCCATCGTTCTACCCAGCTGGTCCTTGAACATTCGATTCACTAAACGCTGGTAAGTTGCTCCTGCATTCTTCAATCCAAAGGGCATTACTACATAGCAATATAGTCCGACATTTGTAATGAAGCTGGTGTGTTCTTGGTCCGGAATATGCATCGGGATTTGGTTGTACCCTGAGTACGCGTCCATGAATGACAGCAGCTCGTGTCCTGCGGTGGAGTCGACCAACTGATCGATCCTAGGCAACGGGAAACTGTCCTTAGGGCACGCTTTGTTCAAGTCGGAATAATCTACGCAAGTTCTCCATTTCCCATTCGCCTTTTTTACGAGCACGGGGTTGGATACCCATTCAGGGTAAGGGGCGTCGCGGACGAACCCATTTGCTTTGAGTTTGTCCACCTCCTCTCCAAGAGCGGCGGATCTCTCCGGATCCATTCCTCTCCTTTTTTGTTTAACTGGGACATATTTCGGGTCTATGTTCAACATATGACTCGTGATGGCGGGAGAAATCCCACACATATCAGAATGCGTCCAGGCAAAAACATCAAGATTCGCCCGGAGGAAGTCGCTAAGGTCTTCAGCCATCGCGGGACCAAGTTGTGATCCGATTTTCAGAATTCGCGAAGGGTCGTCACAGCTAACAGAGATGTCAATTGTTAATTCAGCCGGTGCCGCCTTCTCTTCCCTGGGTTTCTCATCGTCGTCTCTCGAATATATATCTCCGAAGATCCGAGAACTATGCCCGAGCCAGGGCTCGGGCACTACTTGTCAATTATCCGCATTAAGGATGCGGACGGGATTGTCCGCAACCTTTCCCTTTTCCCTCCGATGGGCTTCTCGGAGCTCAGCCACATAACAGGAACGACCAGCTGCTTGATCGCCATGAACAATACCTACTCCTTTGTCAGTCGGGAACTTCAAAGTTAAACACCACGGGGCTAACGCTGCCCTAAACTCAGCTAGGGCCGGCCGGCCCAAGAAAACGTTATACGGAGAGTCCACATCCAAAACTACAAAGGGTAGAATTCGCACTCTCCGACGATCGCCTTGTCCCAGTTCAACTGGTAACTCAACATATCCCACTGCATCGGTCGCAGCGCCGTTAAAGCCGTGAATACGTGCTTTGGATGGTTTCAAGTCTTTTGTTTCCATTTTCATCTGGTCGTAAGCCTTTTTGAAGATTATGTTGACAGAACTCCCGCAATCAATCAGAATTCTTTTTACATATGCTGGTCCGATCGTTGCAGTTATGACCATGGGGTCGATGGTCGGAGCCTCTACCTGATCAGCGTCTCTACTTCTGAACACAATATCGTCTGTCATTACGCGCTGCTGCTTGGCAGGGGCCCCGTCCTCCATGTTCGAACAGCACTCAAAATCTGCATGCTTCAGGGAACTTGCATAGCGCTCCATCTCTTGCCAATTCTTATCCGCGGGGTGAGGTCCGCCGATAATTGTATTTATGACTAGTCTACCTACGGTTCGGGCAGGCTCCTCGGGATGACGCGGAGCTGGTGCACGACCTGGGTTGGACGTTCCCTATCCTCCTTCCTGAGGATCCTTCACAAATTCTTGCAATTTCTTCTGCCTGATCAACTTCTCAATAGCGTCGTGTAGGTGTCTGCACTCCTCCGTATTGTGCCCATAAGTCTCATGGAAGTGACAATATTTCCCGGTCCGTTTTTGTTCCTCGATCGATTCTTTCGGACGTGGCTTTCTGTATTGAAAAGTATTGCAGGTGGATAGGTAGATGTTCTCAAGTGGCGCGTTCAGCGGAGTATACTCACTGTAGCTTGCAATTCTCGACTTCCACTTCCCCGCTTCTCTCTTCTTATGAACTGGTGTGCCTTTGAGTAGAAATGCTCTAGCGTAGCCGGAGGTTTTCCTGCCAGCCAGTCTCCAAACTCAGAGTCTGGATCCACACCTCTCATTACAGCCATCAGAATTGCATGGTCATTGGGATTACAGACTTCAGTTGCTGCTACGTGGAATCTTTGTAAATATTCCTTCAACGACTCCCGGGATTTTGGATTACACTTGACAGAGACATCACGTCCTTTGGGCGCGTAGTGTGTATCCTGAACTGCTCAACAAACTTCTTTGCCAACGCCTCGAAATTTGATACGGATCGTGGAGGAAGTCGGGTGAACCACATAGTAGCGATCCCAGATAGAGTAATCGGAAAGCACCTACACTTGGTGGCATCATTCGCTCTAGCTGAATCCATCATCCATTCGTACCTCATGACATGCTGTCTGGGGTCAGTCCTCCCTTCATACGCAGGGATAGTAGGCATACTAAACTTCCTAGGGTACGCCGCTTGCAACACAACATCCGTGAACGGAGTATGACTTCTTGACACTCCCCAATCATCATTCGATAACCCCTGATTTTCCTTCATCAACTGCCTGATCATGGCAGTCAGATCTGGTGTCAGTATGGAAGGCGGAAGGTTAGTGTCTGTTCTACGCGCCTGTCCATGCTGATGCCTCCTCTCCTGGCGGTCTGCCAATCGTGCGTCTTGAGGTTCGACATCGTTAGCATTTTGATGATCTGGGCCTCTATCCTCCATCTGTACCCCGGTCCTGAAGTTTCCAGCTCTTGCTTGGTCACGGTCTCCAGTTGTTTGAACAGCAGCTTCTGCTCGTGCAGCGTCAGTCTTGCGGCGTCTGCGCCTGGGAGGTTCATCAGAGGAAGTAGAGCTGTCGGATGAGGAACAAGGGGCGGGATTGCCCCCATCATTCTGTTGCTGCTGTTGAGTGAGTTGTGCCATCAGGTTGGCGTTAGCTTGCATCTGCTCTCCTAGTTGTCTCCTACTTTCCCTGAGCTCTCTCATCAAGTCGTTGAACTCTATTCTGGTGACAACCGGAGTTTGGTCCTGTGCAGTAACTCTTGCATTTGGAATTGCTGGTTGATTGCTAGGCCCTGCTTGTTGCACGCTAGCAGTCTCGTGGGCATCCGCATTATGAGAAGCTGACCTGGTACGTGCTCTTGCCATTGTAGAGTTATTGGTATGAACTCTGAGTAGAATCAACGGATGTCCTATCAGTGAGTCGGATCTTCTTTGGGGGATTTGTTCAATCCAGTAGCTTCAAAGCAGATCCTTGAGGTCTGAGAATTCAATTCTCGGTGAAAGCACCAAAGTGTTAGCACCAAAATTGGTCACTAACCTCGTAGAGAAAGACTGTGTAGAGATATAAGTGATGAAAGTAAATTAAACAGAGAAGACCATGCTAATTTAATTGCAGAAAGTAAGAACACCATATTTATAGTGGTTCAGCGTAATTGTTTACGTCCACTTTGAGGTTAAACTTTATTGATCTTCTTAGTTGATGATTACAAATACAATTCGTGAATCAAATGCTTGAATGAAGTTGTTAAGTAGAGAAGATGTGTCTCAAAAATGGCAGAGTTTCCCCTGTGTTCTCTCTCCAAAAAAGGAACCATTTCACTGTGACCCTGCCCCTCTATTTATAGGCAAATATGGGCTGGACTTCCCAAGTGGGCTTGGTGGCCGAACACTCTAGCCCCAGTTCAGTGGTCGCTGCATGCCGAACCAGGCATGCCGAACACCCTAATGCCGAACGATCATTTCTATGCCGAACGGTATGATTGATGTGTGGGAAATGCAGGATGGTTGTTAGTTGAGGCCGAACGTGTCTCTGTCTGAAGCTCGTAACCGAATAATGCATTCAGGCCGAACGATACTGTCACATTGAGTAGTTATGCACACCGAACGTCTTCTGGATGCCGAATACTCTCGTTGCCGAGTACTATGCCGAGTACCATGGGACGCCGAGTACTCTTGTTGCCAGGTTCAACCTGATGCCGAGCGCTCTCGTTGCCGAGTTCTCCTTGATGCCGAGCGCTCTTGTTGCCGAGTTCTCCTTGATGCCGAGCGCTCTGGTATGCCGAGCAGTCTTGTATGCCGAGCAGTCTTGTATGCCGAGCGCTCTTGTTGCCGAGTATTGGTTGACGTCGAGTGCTCTGTATGCCGAACACTATGGATGGTGTGTACTTCGCCGAGTACTCCTAGATGCCGGACATTCTATGACGCCGAGTTCCACTAGGAAGCCGGGTACTTCGCCGAACACTCCTAGATGCCGAGTACTCTCTGACGCCGAGTGCTACCTGATGCCGAGCACTAGTTGCCTGGTCAAATCTCCAGGAAACATCAGCCTTCCATCGGTTAACTCGATCCCATGGTTCAACGGGATAGAATGCGAAATTGAAGCGGACATTATCTACCTTGCTACTTATTGAGATATTCCCCAGACTTGGGGGGCACATGCAAGAAATAAGATGAATGTAATTTGATCGTTCATCAAACAACTCTGGCTCTTACAGCTTGGACTATAGTATAAACACAGCATAAGCTAGGCTCGATCATTCGCACAATACGTCCATCAACCTGAGACTGGAGGCACGGGTCTGATCATCCAAGAGCTGGATACGACTACTCAATCCTATAGCTCATGCCTAGTATTTATAACAACTTGAAGTTATGACCGAGAGGATGCTTACAGATAGAATCATTAGATCGACACCTGGACTTCTGGGCAACTGATCATCATTCTGACTCTTCCGATGAGCAATGGATCGCTGGTACATTGAATGGAAAGCGCATTGCTCGGAAACACAAGTAGATTCAAACTCATAGCTGGAGCCAGCTATGCTGTAGCACGCGATACAAGGCTAAACTCTACTAAGCCTTTGATTCAACGTCCCTACAAGGCTGATCATTTACCATTGCAAATAAGCACATAAAGCGCCTGCAACCCATCACGAGTACTAAAGATTAGATCACAACTCAACGCAATGATGACGAAAGAGTAAACTGCGTTGCTCCGGCTGAATCTTGATGTGTTCGCTTGGACTCAACCTCATATATACATATGGACTCTCACCAGCTATTGAGAACCCTGCATTAAATGTCGACCCGAGGCATGTTTCGGTGAACAAAAACAATGCGACGTGGATCCGAAGAGGTCTGTTGCACTTAAAGAGGAGGCAAATCAGCTCAAAACCAGTGGGTTTATCCATGATGCCCTCCAACCAAAATGAGAATCCAATCCTTTACTTATAAGAAAAACGAACAAAGAGTGGAGGACATACGTCAACTACTCAGATTTGCATGGGGTATGACAAAGCATAGCTTTCCACTTCCAATGATCAACCAACTAATGAACTCGACTATCAGACATGAATTACTCACATCCTTGGATGCAAACTCCAGATACAATCGGATACTGAAGCATGTCCCAGACCAGGAATACAACTGTTTTATTATTGACCTGGGCCTATAGTGCTATGCTGAAATCCCTTGATTCAAACTTAAGAACGCTTACGCTACTTACCAAAGGACGATTAACAGATCATTCAAAAATCAGATCGGCCGATCGATGAAAGTAGATGCGGTCAATGTGCTCGTGAGATCACGACTATCAAATGACCACATCGATGACTTGGCAGAGATATTCAGTGCTCTCCAAAAAATGCAAGATGAAACTCGATCCTTTGAAATGCTCTTCCACCATTACATCAGAAATATTTTTTGTTTTCATCATCAATTCTCATGGAATCAAGGCTAATTTCTAGAAAATTCCAACAATTAGAGACACTTATGTACCAAGGACAACCAAGCAGGTACGGAGCCCAAGTCGGAAGATTATTGTCCTAAGTTGATTCAACTCTAGGACCATCTACAAGTGAATTCTCTTCTTCAACCTGGCCAAGAGAGGGAAGAGAACTTTTGAATGAGCTAACAACCGCGTTGATGCAATTCCAGCTCTAATAGATCGCTTAAAGAGACTTCCCATTTTACCCAAACCTTTAGATCGCGAAGATTTATACATCAATTGGGCCGTGTCAACACACGCCATAAGCATCGCAATGATATGTGAAGAGAAACGAATCCAAAGACTAGTATATGATGAAAACTAGCTATTGACAAGCTCACTTCGTTAACATCTATATTGACCAGCCGTTACGATAGGTCCAATGGCAACCTTAGATCTTCGGAAGGTTACTCGAATGGAATACTGATCTAAGCCAATTTGATATCACTTATCTCTTTCGAAGAGCTCTCCATGGTCAAACATTAGCATACTTCATATCTGAATTCACTACATCAGACGATTATCCGAAGAACAGTGGAGAACAGTCCAACCGATGGAGAACGTACATCGATGGAACTTCCGATAATCGGCTTTTTAATGTCGAAGTTGCGTTAATGACTACTGAGGAACAATCGATCTGCTACGCCCTCAAACTCAACTTCCCTGCAACAAATAACGAAGATAAGTATGAAGCCTTGGTGCTCAAACTTGCAAGAAAACCAGGAGTGGAAACTTTACATATCTTATGTGATTACTGGTTAGTAGTATACTGAGTCAGGGAAGATTATTTGACTAGGGGGCAACATCTTGCTCCTTATCCTAGCTGGGTCCAAAAGCTGCTAGCCGACTTCAACTTACACCATTACACACATCCTTGGAGAATAAAATGAAAAAGCCAAATCACTGGCCAAGCTAGCCAATTCTGGGGATGCGCAGCAAAATGACTTTGTCCCAGTTGAAATACTTATTATTCCAAGCATTGACTTACGAAGATCAACTAGATCTTAGAGATGGATCTAGAAAAGGAGTCATGGATGACTCCTATCAAAGATTATCCATTATTGGAGATTCTTCTTGAATAAAGGAATGAGAAATGGCATATCCTCCGTGAAGCATCACTGCATGATTATGTCTAGATCGTTCAACTCTGTCGACAGAAAGCATTACTCATGTATCCATCAATCCGAGATCTAATATTACGTATCCATCGATACGAAGCATACATTCTAACATCTCAGATCGATCCAGGAGAGGATCGATACAAAGGAAGGACTTAAAACAACCATCGAACATTGTTAAAACTCGAATTTCACTTCGATAAAGGAGAGGATCGATACGAAACTCAATCCAAACAAAAACTAAAGAACTTGACAATGACTCGTGAACGTGCAAACGTTAATGGGAGTGAGGTTAACATACGTACGCGTATGATGAACTAATATTAAATTTTCAAAATTTAGAGGAGTTGGATGCTCACCAAGTGACAATTACAACAGTGAACAACAAATCGCTAGCGCACAACACTCAGTTATAACAAAACACTGCATGATCATTGACAATCAACAGTTCGACATCTACATCACTGTCATTTCAATCAAAGGTTACATTTTTTGACGAAAAGATAGCAACTACTCAGCGAATTAGATAGAACCTTTTCAGAATGAAGGATGCGGCTTTTAAAAGCATGTCATGTTCACACAAGACATACTTTGGGGGGCAAATGTTATCTCGCCTTTTGGCAAGGCCATGACACCAAGAACTTAAATAGAAACCAATGACAGTTCATCTTGGAGATCGATTATACATAGGTTCGCTATGGATACTGGTAAATTTTTCCTGAGTCCGGATCGAGCTAAAATTGATATGACACGACAAGAAAAGCTATGAAAGCCATTGTTCCAAATTTCAAGTTAATCGGAGTTCGTATGCTCAAGATGTGATCGATGCAAGTTTGAATTTGTTGAAGGCTGTCAAATTCGCATCGCTTCTGTTCGCATCGATCCTATTCACATCGATCCTGTTCGCATCGATCATGTTCGTATCGATCATGTTCGCATCGATCCTGTTCGCATCGATCATGTTCCCATCAATCCTGTGCGCATCGCTTCTGTTCGCATCGATCTTGTTCGCATCGATCATGTTCGCATCACTTCTGTTCACATCGATCCTGTTCGCATTGCTTCTGTTCGCATCACTTCACTATTCACATTGATGGATACGAATTGTAGCTGTTTTCCTTAACTTGCATCGATCATAACTCAAAATCTACAAGTCCAAATGCCACCAAATTTACACAGGAGCTTGCGTACCACCTTAGGAATGTTCATGATCGATCTCGACTCGATCGGACAAAATCTCGATCGATTCGAATTTGGTCCGTATCGATCACGGATCGAGTGCAAACAGCATGTGATCGATCGCGTGGGCCCACCCACGTGGGAGAAGAGGTCTTCCGAGATTTGAGCGGGATATTTGCTGCCTATGCCTATAAATAGTGACCCTGGACCTATAGAAAATGCACTTTTGGCCTCTCTACGCCGATATTCTTCCAGAATCATTATCAAACTTCAATTATACTGTTGTAATCTTTTGTAAACAATGAGTGAAGTTCAATAAACATTAGTCATTTCATAGTGGACATAGGCAATTCGCCGAACCACTCTAAATCTGTGTGTTTCTGTGCATTTTCTTATCTGTTTATTGGTGTGTTTGTTAGATCTGCTTCATTTTACATTTATTTTCTTTATTTTATCTCTTCAAAAGCATTCGAAGAGTGTTGTGCCCAATTTTGGTACAAACAAGTTTTGAATAGGTTCTTTCCTTTATTATCCTTTGGGAGGGTAGAACTTAGGATTTAACCTATGGATGGTGGATGTAAACATGTTAATAGAACATGTTATGAATGATGTATGCTAGTGGTTGCAAGTGTTCGCTAGTGGATGCTAATGGATGCATAAGGTACACTAGGCACTATTATTCTTTAGGGATCGGCCTAACTAGGACACTAGAGCAAATGCATATGATTGTGTGTGTAGTTTTATTTTATTTCCATGGTTGCTATAAATGGATGTTTATCACATGATTTTTGCATTTGGATGATGTCTGTAGCACGCATATAGAATTATCAGTTATCATTAGGAAAATTTTTGCATTCATTTGGATACATGGCACGAACATGATTGCATAAAAGGAGGTCAACTGAATCAGTGGACCGCCTAACCTTTTGCATTGGTTAGGAACATTTACGTTACACTAATTGCATAAGTATCATAAATTACATTAGAAAAACTTAAGGAAAATGGATGAATGGTTGATGATTGAGTAGTTGGTTGTAGAATTGGATGAAAACATTTAATACATTCTTTTTATCCTTAGAGATTTCGAGAACAAAATCCCTTAAGGATGGGAGAATGTAACAACTCAAAATTTAACCTGTAAAAATTAATTCGTTGATTAACTAAATAATAAAATAACTTTGTCAAATTATTAGAATTGAGCCACGGGAGTTGCACCATTGTATCCGTGGTAATTTTTTGGTCAATTTCCATATATAGTATGTTAGAATCCGAGCTAATATGAACAAGTTATTAAATAAACAAGAAACGGAAAAAATATATATAATATATGGGGAGGTCGACCAAGAGGTTGACTATCCCACTGCCTAGGTCGATCGACCGGACGACCTGGCATAGTGGACAGTCGATCCTAAGGTCGGCCCGCCTCAAGTGAATGAACGAAGGATTCATTCCTTCGTTCCAGTAGCTAGCGAACACATCATTTTGCATTCTTCTGTTCCGTCTGGTCCTTCCGTGCTTCCATCTGATGGCTCCTATTCAGCATATGACATGGTTGCATTCTATTAAATCACCAAATCCAACGGTCTGAGATCCACTTATACCCCTATAAATAAGACCCTAGGCCTAACACTTTTTCTCATTCTAGATTTTCTACGCTTGGGTTCACCTTTTTAGGAAGGACCCTAAAAGGAATAATTTTCCAAGAAGAGAATCTTTTAAATAAAAATTATTTTACAACTCCAAGTGGATCTCGGAAGACCAAAGGAAGAGCTTAGGACCGGAGGTGAGTGATTTTAATTATTCAAAGATTTCTTTAAGTAATTTAAAATAATATGGTTTCATCAGCTTGATTTAGCCACTGGATTTCATCAGCTTAGGGTCGTTGATGATAAAATTGGTAAGGCCGCATTTAGGACACCAGACGAATTCTTTGAGTGGTTAGTCATGACTTTTGGGCTAACCAATGTCCCAGCCTATTCTATAGATTTGATGAACCATGTTTTTAGAGATGTCCTAAAATAAAGTTCGTGGTGGTATTCATTGTCGACATTTTTGTGTTTTCCAAGAAGTATGGAAGAGCATGTTATTCATCTAAAGGAGGTTCTTTGTACGCTTCGTGTTCGTCAGTTGAGAGCAGAGTTCTTAAAGTATCACTTTTGAAGTGCGTTTATTGGGGCATAGAGAATGTCTACACATTATAGGGATTTCAGAAACGGTTTTGTACATTTAGGATTGGGATTATGAAAATCCAAAGAGTGGTAGGCAAAGGTTAGAGATGTACAATAAAATTTAGTAGATAAGCAGAGAAGAAATTCCATGTGTAGGTAATTGCAGAAATTATAATTGTCTCAAACAAGTGGATTTGACGGCGATGCCTTAGAATAAATATGAGTATACAAGAGGAATAGGAGTAAAAGCCTTTAGTTTAGGAAAAGTACTCTGAGGGTAGTAAGTAGGAAGACCCACTTTATGCTAAGCCCAATAAAATGAAATTTTCGAAATTTAAAAAGTTGAATTTTTTTTTGTAATGTTGGAATTGAAAATTTTCATTATTAATATTTTCTTTCAAAAAATAAACATGGGGTTTTTGATGAATGGTATGAAATTTAAGTTGGTTTTTATATCATGAAAAATTGAAATTCTTTTTGAAGAATTATAGGGTATATATATAACTCACTAGTTTCATTGTAAGTAAACAAAGGTTATAAACATAAAAACCTAGAGTTTATCAAGTATCGAAAACGTATATTACAACTTTTATTCTTGTAATAAATTTTTCCGTGGAAAATAAGTGGAGCATATGCTATAACACTATTGTTATAGTAAGTGACTCTTAAGAGAAGTAATTTTACATAGGTATAAGAGATTTATTTATTTTTATGGTTTGTAGTTACGATGTTTTACGCAACATCCGTTTTGACCCAAATAAAAATGTAGTTTAAAAGGTAATTTCTAAGTATAGAAACAAAATGGTTTGTAAAGTACACTTATTATTAATAAGTATAAGGAAGTGTTTTTGCAGTTATGGAAATATTAAAACAGTTTTGAAGATGAGTTTTTCTAAAAGGAAAATATGTAAGTTAAATATTAGAAAATATTTATCATGGAAGATTATAGTTTAAACCTATTTTAATCTATTGGAATGAAAAGAATAATGGTATGATTTTCTATAAAACCAATAAAAATGTTTTGTGCAAGTTACAAGGAATACATGAAAGAGATATACAAGGTATGAAAAGCACCATATTTTGTATAACCTATTTCAAAAAACACAAAATAAGTTCCTTGTAATTTCACATAAACATGAAATTCTCTTTTAAAAGGTTCATAGAAGATTTTAGCGTTAATAACTTCTCATAAGAGGATGTAGTTCCAATCAGGCTTTTAAATCTCCCCGAGATGGCCGAGATGAAAAATCCGAGATATCAGCCAAAATCCGAGATTTGGCAGCCTATTTAGTTATAAGTGTTTTAAATATCGCCCGAGATAGCCGAGATATTTTCCCGAGATATTGGCCAAAATCCGAGATTTAAAACACTGGTTCCAATACATTAAGATATGAGACTATTAGGTGTAATAAGAAGCTGTTTTGAAAACACATAAAGGATATTTTAAAAGAAAATGGTTTGGTGAAAAAGTAAATAAATTTTTAAATGAAAAACTTAATAAAAGTAAAATTTGAAAATTCAAATTTTTATAGAAAACTGTAAAAGTCTTTAAAAGAAAGAGATATAAGTTTTAGACTTAAAAATTTGGAAGTTTTTCCCTCTAGGTTTGGGAAATAATATCAAGTGACTAAGTATTTTTGAAATTAATAGAAACCGAAAAGATAACACTTTTAAAGACAAAGATTTTTGGGATTTGATGTTTTAAATTTTTTAGAAACCTTAGTTTTTTAAAAACAAGGTGATAAAAACTAAACCAAACTCTTAAATGTGGAGTAGATAAGAATCATTTCCTAGGAGTAACGGAAAATGTGTAAGGAGATAGCAGTAATTACTTTTAGAAGTAATAATGGAAGTTCCCGTAAAGTGTATAGGACACTAGTAAGAACCTAGTAATGTTGATTCATGAAAAACAGTAAAATGAAATTAGTAGGATAGTAAGACAAGCATGGTTGAGAATGAGTATTCTTGATTTTGGAAGAACTTGGGAAAAGCATCTTTCTTTAGTGGAATTCATATGGTAGTATTTTTCAAGCTAGCATTGGAATGGAACCTTTTGAAGCCCTTTTTGGGAAGGTCGTGTAAGACGTCTTCATGTTGATTGTAGTCTACGAAAAGGTTGCTTCTTGGTTCCGTCAGTGTTAGAGAGATTTCGGACAAGACTAATTTGATTAGGAGAAAAATTTGTATCTCATATCCATGTCTCTTTGATAATTGGTTTTAGAATTTCCTTTTACCATCTTTAGTTTTGAATAGGTTCTTTCCATTATTATCCTTTGGGAGGGTAGAACTTAGGATTTAATCTATGGATGTTAGGATTTGATGTAAACATGTTATGAATGATGTATGCTAGTGGTTGCAAGTGTTTGCTTGTGGATGCTAATTTATGCATAAGGTACACTAGGCACTATTATTCTTTAGGGATCGGCCTAACTAGGACACTAGAGCAAATGCATATGATTGTGTGTGCAGTTTTATTTTATTTCCATGGTTGCTATAAATGGATGTTTATCACATGATTGTTGCATTTGGATGATGTCTATAGCACGCATATAGAATTATCAGTTATCATTAGGAAATTTTTTGCATTCATTTGGATACATGGCACGAACATGATTGCATAAAAGGAGGTCAACTGAATCAGTGGACCGCCTAACCTTTTGCATTGGTTAGGAACATTTACGTTACACTAACTGCATAAGTATCATAAACTATATTAGAAAACTTAAGGACAATGGATGAATGGTTGATGATTGAGTAGTTGGTTGTAGAATTGGATGAAAACATTTAATACATTCTTTTATCCTTAGAGATTTCGAGAACAAAATCCCTTAAGGAGGGGAGAAAGTAACAACCCAAAATTTAGCCCGTAATAATTAATTTGTTAATTAACTAAATAATAAAATAACTTTATGAAATTATCAGAATTGAGCCACGGGAGTTTCACCATTGTATCCGTGGTAATTTTTTGGTCAATTTCCATATATAGAACGTCAGAATCCGAGCTAATATGAACTAGTTATTAAATAAACAAGAAATGAAAAAAAATATAATATATGGGGAGGTTGACCAAGAGGTCGATTATCTCACTGCCTTGGACGACCGGTCGGTCGACCTGGCATAGTGGGCAGTCGACCCTAAGGTCGACCCGCCTCAAGTGAACGAACGAAGGAATCATTCCTTCATTCCAGTAGCTAGCGAACACATCATTTTGCATTCTTCTGCTCCATCTGGTCCTTCTGTGCTTCCATCCGGTGGCTCCTATTCAGCCTATGACGTGGTTGCATCCTATTCAATCTCCAAATCCAACGGCCTGAGATCCACTTCTACCCTTATAAATAAGATCCTATGCCTAATACTTTTTCTCATTCTAGATTTTCTCTGCTTGGGTTCACCTTTTCAGGAAGGGCCCTAAAAGGAATAATTTTCCAAGAAGAGAATCTTTTTAATAAAAATTATTTTACAACTCCAAGTGGATCCGAGAAGACCAAAGGAAGAGCTTAGGACCGGAAGTGAGTGATTTTAATTATTTTAATATTTCTTTAAGTAATTTAAAATAATAGGGTTCCCAATGTTGAGGTTTTACTACGGTTTTTGGAATAACCTTTTCAGTAGTTTGTTTACAGTTTTTAGAATTATTTTCATTCTATTTCCTTTTAGCTATTCTTTTAAGTAATTTTAGTTTACTTCTGTTAATTATAATTTATTACTGTTAAGCGTAGCTTTTTATTTATTTACAGTTTATTTATATTATTTAAGTTTATTTACTGTTATTTATTTCTTATTTACATCTTTTTCGATGTTTTGGATTTTATGTAAGCGTCTATTCCCTTCATCCCCCTTTTCTTCCCATATGGGTTAGAATAAATTAAACGTGAATATGGATTATGTAAGTAAGAATATTGAATGAATGAAATAAGATGTAAATTATAAAGACTGTAATAAAAAATGGAACTGGACTAAAATTTACGCCTATGTTAGAATTGGACTAATTAAATATAATTGACATAGTTTTAACGTAGAATTATAACTAAGAAAAGAGTAAAAGATGAAAGAGCTTATTTTCACACTTAGACCTTGGGTTAAGTAATAAGCATGATTATAACGTAGGTTATAATAAGAAAAAAAATAGAATGGGGCTTATTTTAAGACTTGGGATAAATTAATAAGCGTAGAAAGTAAAAATGATAATAAAGGCTTATTTAAATAATTTATCTAAGTTAATAAGCAAAGATGAAAGTAAAACCTGTACCAAATAACATTCCCTATTAGACAAAACGGTGTCTCACATTAGTCTGAAGTCAGATGAGGGCACGCTTATGCTAAGAATGGTAGTAATTGGTCAAATAGAAGTCCAAATCACAGGGGATTTGGATAAAGGGCACAACTAGATATTGTTTGGATGAAGGGCCAGTACCAACAGCATTTCCCCTATTTTCTATGGAGATACGGTGATCTCATATTATCCTGAAGTGAGATGAGGGGCACACTTATGCTGGAAGTTGGAGGTAATAAGAAGACCCAATAGGTGGAGCAAAAGGTAGCACGGGCATGGTGGCAGTTACGCGTGCGACTTCCACTCAGGTGCTCAGTAATAGCTATTAGTTCCAAGCGCTTAGTATGAGTGTCTTTCGTAGACACCATTGCCTTCTGTGTAAAGAGCTATATATGTTGTTTAGATCCACAGTGGTTGCTCTATGCATCTTTCGTAGATACCATTGGCTGCTATGTATGGAGTTATAGAGCGGCTGGTCCGCAGTATGGTCTATGGAGTAGCAGACCGATCAAAAAAGGTAGAATTAGGATTACATCCTAATTTCAAGATTAGGAATTCAGCCTAATCAAAGCAGACATCAAGGACAAGTGCAAACAATCAAAATTAACCTATCTTATAAATTGAGCAATATTTTGTCGTTCTTATTTCCAGTTTATTTCTTCCCTATTTCCTTTGTTATTCTTATTTATACTAGAACTGTTGCAGAGTCTATTACTTTTACTATGCTTAAAGACTCTAGTAATTACTATCATTCACCAGACTTTTAGTCTGACCCACTCCTCTATTTTCCCCTTTTCCCTCATAGGCAATCAAGGGAGAAGTCAGTAGATTGATGTTGCTTGGAGTTTTCTTGGCGGAGATTTCTAGTATGTATTTCTTTCATTTCAGCTTTGTTCTTTCTATGTACTGGCTTATTATAAGGGATATTATGTACTCTGATTTTGGGACAATGAATTTTTATTTCATAAGACATGATGGGTTTTGAGATATGGATGTTGTATTTGGTATTTGACTTATTTATGAAGAAATTATGAAATTTTAATTTTAAATAAGTTACTATTCTAGTTTCCGCTATTTTTGCCTATTTTTGTCTTGTGAATCATAGTCTCTGTTAGTTTTATTTATACCTACAGCGCACCACGCCTTTTAATGTGTCCTTTTGGGTATATTAAGGGGTGTGGGGTATTTCATAGATTAGGTTGCATTTCCTGAGGGGACGACTGAGATTGGGATTTATGCTTTGAAGGTGAAGACTCCCTCGAGCGACGACTTCTTTCTCGGTCGTCATCCCTCTCTCTACACCTACCCGCTTTTGAATTACGTCTGGATCCATATTACGTTGAGGTGCCCCTCAAGCGATCAAAAGCTCGGGATTGAGACATCGAACCTGCAAAAAGCTAAATACCAGAGTATAAGTGACCATTACACAAAAGATAGATGGAAATCATGTGGTGAAGTGCATGTGATTATGAGTGTCCTAGTGTTTCCTTCAACGGACAGGTTGCTGCAGCCTTGCTCATGAGAGTTTTCTCTCCTTTGCCGATAGAAAGAATGCTGTCACCACTTCTAGTGGGAGAATTGAGCCCATCGATGTTGTTGTTAGGGAAGTCATAAGTCATGATGTCATCAGAGATTTGGAGATTTGAAAATCTTTTCATTAAACTTTCTAAATGTTGGGAAGATGACTCTTCATTGACGGAAGTGATAACGAACTCCGAATCCTTAGCAGTTTTTCTTCAACGAAGCTTATATGCAAGCTTCTTTCTTCTCTTAGCTGGCATATGGGGTTGTGCACCTTATGATGGTTTGACCATAGATGCCTTGCCTGGGCCTGCATCAGGGTCGCCAGGCTCATTGATCTTGGAACCCCTAATTTCGCCTTCTTGACGTTATCCTGAGTCCTCTCGACTGGGGGCACGATAAGGTTATTGATATCCCGTTCTTATTCTACGGTGTTTCTTGGTAATGCAGCACTTCCAAGAAGCTCAATGTTGCGGCCTTCTTCCAATAGCCCAAATAGAGATAACAACTCGTCGGTCATGAGGAGTCCGATGTCCCTGTCTTCGACAGGGGTAGCATGAGTTACGGAGATTGCTTTTGAAAAACTATTGACCTCTGGACGTGGTAGACACCTGTAAATATTTAGAATGTTAGTTGATCCATAATATGACTTGGATTGGAGAATTTAAAAATAAAGCGAAGACAACACTTGCGTCCTTCCAACCATTGCCTTGCAAAGTTCCAAACAGACATTGAAAGTAGAACCATCATGTTTGAAAAGGGTAAGTTTGTTCCAAGCACCCATTAAGACTTGACAGTTGGGTGAAGGCTCGAGGAAAACATAGAAAGGACTTCCTAACCCACATTTATAGCTATAAATGAACCTTATGTCCTCAGGAGTTGGCGGGCGGAACAGAATGCTCATGAATAGTAAAAAAGTTCCATAGAGAAAGACGTGGTTGTTCGGGTGAAGTTGAGTGGAAGCTATTCTAAGATATCTTAACATTTCCTGAATAAAAGAATTGAAGGGCGGCACGCATCCGGCCCAACACATGAATTTGTTGCATGATGTGTACCCCTCCGGAGGCAAGTGAGCCATGTCATTTATCGAAGGAGCCAGGACGTCTTCGAATGGAATTCAATGTCTGGAACATAGTCTGCAAAGGGTGGCCTTACCAATTCTAGAGGCTTGAGAATATGTCGGGTTAACTAAGAGTATAGCGCCTTCTACAGCGTCAGGCGCAGGACTTACATCTTCCGCCGAGTGGATGGTAACATCAAAAAAAGGCTGGTTGATGGGCCAGAAACTTTCGTTTATTCAGTTTAGTGACCTGGGGAAAGCCTGTTGGATATGATTGCGGAACTCAACTCAGCTTCCGGATTGCTATGTTGCGAGGCTGGTCTAGAAGACATTGCAGCTAGACGCTCTGAACGTCTGAAGTCCATGTAAATTATACACAGTAGATAATCGAGATTAGAGAGTTTTACCTATCCCCCCATGCTAAGTGTGAGCTAATGTGGTGCAATGTGGTGTGTTACAGAAATAAGCAGCTTAAAATAAGAAAGCAAAGTGAAAAAATGGGACTTTGGATTCTGACCAGAGTGACCGTCATCGCTGACCACCTCAACTGGTGAAGAGATTGATCGGTTGTGTAAGCTTTGGGATCGACTATCGGCATATCAAAGTGTGAAATCTATTATTTAAGTCCATATGCTAAGTTTTAGTTCATGTTCTATGTCCCCAGGATTTGATCGTTCAGTTTCGAGTACAATCATGAATATGCAAGTCATGTTGTTCATTGTTGTCATATGTTCAAGTTCAGTGAAATAGGATTGGTTGTAATTGCTCAAACAAGTGATTATGGATTAGGTTTCGAGTTCAATTCAAAGCCTAAGGATTAGCCAAGTACATAAATGCCGATCCCTATATGCAGACCCATATTTGCCGATCCCTATCCCAAAGCAATAGTACCGATCCCTCTTTTCAAACTAATGATGTCGATCCCTTTCCTTTAACAAAATTTGCCGATCCCTTTACATTATCCAACTCCATCGATCCCTTCTCCCACTTAGTCGATCCTACCGATCCCTCTACTTCATTATTTTCAACCTCTCATTAAACTTCCATTGCCGCTCTCCCTCATTCAACCAAACAACCAAACCCTCCTCCACCCAACATACTATCCTTCAACTCACTTGACCGAACCCTATGCTATAAACTTCCTCCTTTCTCCACCTTTTTTCTCTACCGGACCACTCCATACCCAACATTTCATCTCCTCCAAACAATTTTAGCCATTGTTCCATCACTGCCTCGAACTCCATCGTAATCCCCAATGGAATGAAACCCATTATCTCATCATGAAACTAAGAGATAAGGACTAGAAAATCTACCAACATGTATATATGGGTAAGAGGAATTGGCAAACGACTCAGAGATGATCGAGATTGAAAGTAAGGGGAAGTCGATTTGTAAGAACAAACTAAAACATAGGAAGATTTCGTTTTGAAGCTAAGTAAAGAAAGGAAGGAGGGTTCAGTTTTGAGAGAGGAACGAGAGGGTTCGCTAATGTGAAGGATGGTAGGAAAATGAAGCAAGTAAGAATGGAAAGGGGGGATGTTAGTTTATGTATGGGGACTAGAGGATCGGCCTATATTTTCGACACGGAACGTGGACAGAAGGGATTGGCATGAAAGATACCAATCCCTATGACCATGTGAATAAGAAAACGAAAGAGAGGAGAGATTGACATGAAAGTTATTAACTTGTATATGGGATGCAAGTTTGGCCCAAGGTTCCTATTTGAAGTATGTGGAAAAGGGATTGGCATTAAAGGTATCGATCCTTGCAAACGTAGGGAGGGATCGGCTAGCAATATGCCGATCTCTGTGAACAAAGGAATGGAAAGGAGGGATCGGCTAAGCATATGCCGATCCCTACAAAAAAATGAGGGATCGACTATGAGCTTGTATGAAAATCAGCAAGAGCATGAGAATTATTAAAAGCACGTACATAAAAAATGCAATGAAAATTGGTGACGACCCTTAAATGTACAAACACACCTGGGAGCCAACAACAAAGAACGTGTATATGAACATGCACGTGCATGGTCCAAAGGTTTAATTTTTGAAATCGGCAGAAATTGAAATCAAACCCGAAGCCTTCAAGTTCGAGGCTGGACCAGATAACCAAATCTTGTTAGTCTTATGGAACCGGACTTACATATGTCAACTGATGGAGTATTACCATGGATTTATACTATTGGAAACCAACCAAGCATTATGACGACCAATGAGAAATACAACACCTTGGAAAAATAATTTGACAGATAGATAGCAACTATTCAAGAAACTGGAAGAATTTCTTTTCGACGACTCTAACATGCTTCGATTCAAAGCACGTCATGTTCATCACAAGACGTACTTTGGGGGGCAAGTGTTATCTGGCATTTTAACCTGGCTATATTGTACTGATTGCACAAGTTAGATTGGATTGCCATTAAGGCCGATGACTCCAGAGTGATGATTGTATAGCCCAGAAGTCAAGTAAAGATTGTAACATGAAGTCAATGTTGAGTGGACTTAATGTATATGCAAGGCAGAGATTTCAGAATATGAAATATGGTTCAACACCTAGGAGGGATCGACATAAATTGTCTTCAATAATAGGGATAAACATATTTTAGTGTGTGAGAGCATTCCTATAGAAAAGGATTAATATCTCAAGATTCGCAAATCCAATGCATATGAAATTTTGTGAGAAATTCATGGAATCCTAGGGATCCTACCCTAGGGATCGCACCTTAAAGGGATGAAGTTGGAGGGATCGATATAATTACCTTGGAAGGGATTGGCAGAATGCATCATGCAAACCATATTAAAGCAAAGATCAAGCAATAACTCGAGCTCCACTGATCCTATTAGCTTGAAATTAGGAGGCTAAGCATATTTTCGCATGAGGAAGCCACCAATTGGGATCACACCCCCAAATTCAACCAAAGAAGGGATTGGTACCGATCCTTCTTCTTTGGGAATTGGGCCATGCGACCCCTCTTATAGGCCCATATGGTTTTGAGGGTCTTTCTATCGAGTTTTAAGAGTATTTGGCCATCTTCACCTATAAATATGGCTTGGTTGTTCGTTTTCGGGACTTTACACGAGTAGTTAATTTATACTCTTTTGTAACTAAGGATTTTGATTAGATCCCTTTGAACTCAGATTATAAAGTGATTAATAAAGCAATCTATTCAAAGTGGACGTAGGCAAACATTGCCGAACCACTATAAATCGTTGTGTGTGTGTTATCCTTTCAATCAACTATTGTTTCTTTGTTATTATCCACTATTTCCATTTTATTCTTCATTTATTTTTCTTCAAAAAGCTTATATTGGGTGTTTGTGATGATTTTTGGTGCAAACAACTGTTTCACCTTTGCCCATCATCCAAAATCCGTATCCGGGTGGATGCCTCAACTAAAGCTATGAATACCAAATCTTTCTTCGGATTGCTGACCTCCGTCTAGCAATGTAAAATCAGTTCAAGAACCCTTTCAACGATTCCTTGGATCCTTGAGATAAAGCTTGATAAGAATATTACATCCTTTGGTCGGGCAGCATAGAGTCTAAACTGCCCCAAGAACATCCTAGCCAACTCATCAAAGGTAGATATGGACTTCGGCATAAGTCTAGTGAACCACGCAGAAGTGATTCCTAAAAAGAAAATGGAAAAACATATGCATCGAACAGAATCCGTAGATCTTGCTCCATCCATATGCCATTCGTACTTGAGTAAGTGTTGTTTGGGATCAGTACTTCCATTATATAGCATCATAAACTTTCTAGGGTACTCTTATCTTAAGATATTTTCAGTAAATGGAGTTCGGATTGGTGTGGAACTCCAATCTTCATCATTCCTACCCCTGCTATCCTCCGCCAACCGTCTGATCATGTTAGCGATGTACTCGTTGCTAGCGAGGTAATCTATAGGTCGACAATCAAGGGTTGCAAAAAGTTTTTGACTCTGTAGACGGTCTCTAGTTGACGAATGACGTCTAGCTCCTCCATTCTCCAAGAGAACCACTCTTGTAGAGTATCATTAACGCCTGGTTGGTCTTGCTGTGGCAGCTTGATTCATCCTCCATTGTTCAGTCCATTAACACTAGTATCCAACTCAACATCACCTTCATCAAGATGAAAAACCAACTCTTCATCGGAAACAAGCAAGTTCTCTAATTCTTGAGCTCCACTCCTCCATGATTCCTCTCGGTAGTAAGAGAAATCCTCTAGGTACCGATTGGTGTTCTTACGGGTGGAGCTCTCCTATTTCCTTGTGACAAGTTTTCTGCAACTCCAGTAACTCCTATCATTTTCTTTTGTTTTCCTTCCATTTGGTTTTGGCCAGTAATAAAGGAATTCTTCCATTTTTCTATGGAGGAATTTTCTCTTCTGTTCCTCGTAGTAGTTCGGGTTGCAGGTTGAGCAAAGCATCCAACTTGTCCATGAGTGATTTTTGACTATCTGCCATCTTTTGGTTCAGTTCATGGATCATCTTATCAAACTTTACTTTGGTTACTACTTCATCTTGAGCAGAGGATCTCGAAATTGCATGTTTGTTGCTTACTTCAGTTTGGTCAGCTGTTTATTGCTTACTTCAGTTTGGTCAACATTCCCTTCATACTACCAACCATAGCTCCTGAGGATCTATTAGATCTCCTTGGCGCCATGAATTTTTGTTAGTAATTCTTCAAGTTCTTCAAGCAAGTTTTTCGGATCTAACTTATGAGTCTATCCAATCCAATGTAAAGGCTTGATCTAAGTCCAAGTTCTGCTCTCAGTAAAGGCACCAAAATGTTGAAGCCAAAAATAGGCCAATACCCAAGATTGAGTTATAGGAAACCTGTAAGACCAAGATCCAGTAGACAGTTTTGAAAATAAAAGAAATAAAATAGGAAGACATAGGATTTTTATAGTGGTTCGGCAATCTCTAGCCTACGTCCACTTTATAGCTTTTTTGATTGTTAATTCCAGAGAATTAGAGTCACTAGTATATGGGTTTGGCAAGTTCTCTAGATTGGAACTACCAAAAGTAGCTGCCTGGGTGACTATTAAGGTAGGATTTGAAGAAGAGAAGCAGAGTTTAGATCTAGAGTTCAGGAAAAAGATCCCCATTTAGTTGCAGTTAGGCTAGTATTTATAGGAAAACAGAGGTACTAGTTCAGAAGCCTGGTTGCACTAAAGTCCAAAAGATAGCCTGATGTTATTCAAGCGAGCACGGCGGCCCATGACCCAAGAAAATGACTAGGTACCAACCTAAATGACTAGGTGTCGATCTATTTTTATTGGCGTAATTCGAACTATTCCACTTGTTTTGCTCTTCTACCATCTATTCGATGTGTTCTAAGCTCTTTTCCATTGACTTTGAGTTGATTCTAGCGATCATCCGGATAACCCTTGTATTATCCTGCTCTCTTCTCATCAATCCATGGAATTGCTTATCCAAATTCTGGGAAACCACTTGACCATGAGTGGTAGGAGTAGTACATGAAATATACAGAGTTTGGGAGGAAGAAAGTAGAGAGAAAACAACTCTTCACCGACCCAAATGGGTTGGTACTGAGTTAACTCCTTAGTCTTATTTCCATTTAAATTTATCTCAGTTGTTTCCCTATTTCTTGTAAGTGCACTTCCAAGTTTTCGAGTTGTTTTGTTTTTGTCTTGACATTCTAACTTCTAGTGAAATCTGCTTGGTTAAAAACCTAGTTAACACTACTCTGGATAGTTGATCGTGATACTAACCTCATACAAATAAGGAAAATAATTATCTATTGAATAATGTTTCACTTCCAATTTTCCACTTGGAACCAACGATGGTCGTTCTATGGACATCATGTCATAATTTAACTATAATCAAAGTGGAATTTCAACATTAAAGTTCAACTATATTCTCAAGTTAAGAGAACTGTATAATATCGTTATTTCAAGATTTCTCGTTTTACCTAGTTGTTATTAACAAGCAAAAAAATCTTAGACGAATCATTCCATTATTATTCAATAACTATTAGTTCTTAAACCCCTGGTGCCCTAGCAGCTATCTGTAATACACTGTCCAAAATTTGGAGGGCATTACATACTATGGTTCTTACATATGTGATGATATCCTTTCTCGAAATATATTGACCGGGAATATTTAAAATAAAATGTTATTTTATACCGTGATTAAAAAAATCATAATTGCAAGTATATGTAATTACAATCACATGGATTTTCTAATTTACATACATTAAATTAATTATATCACTATATATATAATAAAGTGTATCGACCTGGAATTTTGGACGCTTCGTATTTAAATATCTGAATTATTTAAATATTTAACTCTTGGACTAAATGTTATTAAATTGATTTAATAATCTTGTTAACCCACTTTTAAATCATAACTGATGATGGCAAACTTGTTTTGGAAAAATGTTTACAAAAATAGTTACTTTAAAGAAATACTGATAATATGACCGAAAATCATTTTATCGATAAACATTTTTTTTCCTCGTCAGAAGTTGTTCAAACTTTGTTTAATACACTTATTTTCTTAGGAAATAAAAATAAATTTTCATTTATGGAAAATAAAGAAAATGATAATGTCATCGAAGATATTTTGTAAGGGTAAAAGGGAAATTTTGCTAAGAGCATTTTCACATAAAGTAAAAAGGAGCATGTCAGGCACATGGGAGAGGTCTTTGTCAGGTAAAGGAGAGGGCTAAGTGATTTTAGCACTATGTTATCTCAAAAAGCTCGAAAAGAATCAAAAGAATAAATATAGTGGAAGTGGATTAGCACTAATCCACTTTGTTCTTCACTAATCTTTCTCTAGTTAGTTCAAATCTCTTCCAAACTCCACCAAAATTTCACAAATGCCTTAGAACACATAAGGAAGCATGGATCTAAAGTCAAAGTCGAAGAAGGATAAAGAAAAGGGGGGATCTTGGGGAGGCCATGAGCATGGAAGGTGGAGGTGATGTTGCTTTGTGGTTTTAATGCTAAAGGTTGGATCTCTAGGCTTTTGGGGATGGTAGGAAGTGGTTCTTTGATTATTATGTGTTTGAGCTTACTGTAGGCTTGGATTATGGTGATTAATCTCACTATCTTGTATGTATGTATTGTGCATATATGAAGTTAAAGTGATATTAACTAATTAAAGTTACCAACTTTGGACCCTCTTGCTTTCGAAAGAAAATGACAACTTTATATTATATAACATCACTTCTATTACCTTTTATAATATGTGGCGTGGTCGAGACTTTGTTTTATATGTTTGTTGGCTTGTGTATTGAGTTGAAGTATGTTTGAAAGTGTTTGAAGTGAGAATAGTCGCTATAAGTGCACTTCGATATCTCTTTACTTTAACTTGTGTAAATTGAAGATTTATGACCTTAACTTGGGAAAATATGATTTGATTGTTCTATGCACATAATTTTATTTATGCAATAGTAAAGAAATGGTTTGGAAAGTTATAGAAATTGCAAAACAAATTTGTGAAAGTTAGAAGCAAAAAGGTCGCTATGGATGCACTTTGAAAATGCCTTGTGTTCGATGATTTTCAAAGTTAACTTTGAGAAACATCCTAAGGGTTTCTTTGCATTTTTAATAAGTACTATAAGGGTACTTATCATTGGAAAAATATGGGAGTTTAAATCATTTATTAACTTGTGAAACAAAGTTGCAAAATTTTATGGCAAGAAGAAGGTCGCTATATGAGCACTTTGAAATGTTCTGTTTTTGGAAACTTTTGTAATTAATTTGAAAGACATCCTTAGGGGTTTGTTTGAACTTTTAATAAATATATTATGTGTAATTATTACTAGAAAAAACTTTAAGTTTAAAGATTTTAGAACAAGTCAAACAAAGTGGCTAAAGTTAGAGTAAAATGGTGGTTATAAATACACTATGAAATGAACCTTGTTTTCGGGAATTTTTATAAATAAACTGAAAGATATCCTTAGAAGTTTATTTCCATAGTTTTCAAGTACCCTAAGGGTAGTACTTATGGTAAAAATTTCAAGTCTTAAGTCATTTGTTTGAGGGGTTAAAACTAGCCACAAATTTCATGCTTTTCAATGTTGTTCACTAATAAGGACTTTTAACAACATCTATAAATGTTGTAGTAAGCTGCTTATGGTTTTAAGTGTTTAAAAATGATACTTAAATTTGGTATTTTTCCTTAATATTTTTAGGAATGTTTTATAACATATTTTTCAGTATTTTAAATTTGGTTTGAAGTTTAAATATATTTTTAATACTTATTTATGAATTTTGGAAGTAAAGGGGTTTTAAATTATAAAACATGGTTTTAATTATTTTCGTCAAATTATAAATTAGTCATTTTCAAGTAAAATTCTACATAGATATTTAAAACCTATTTGTAAGTATTTTTAAAGTACTTATATATATAAGTTTTGAAAAAGGAAATTAACTATGCTTAATACTAAAAGCCGACGAAATAGGCTTATCTATTTGTGAGTGTTAAGATTGATGTTCGAGTTGAGATAGAAGCAATAGTGCTCTATCCTCTTGATCGAGGAATAGTTAAGTCAGTAATGCTGGAAATGTGTTAATCGTTTTGATTTCTTATCGTTTATGAAAATCATTAATACTATACTTAACACTAAAAGTCGACGAGGTAGACCCATCTATCTGTGAGAGTCAAGAATGAAGTGCCTAGGCAAGGCTTTGATATGTAACCAGTGCTCTAACTTGCTTAGGTTCACTCTTGAATGGGGAATAATATAAGTTGGAATGTCAAAAACGAGTCAAGTATATGAACCGTGATTTCCATAAAAGTTCGTCTTTAGAACTAGGTAGTTGACTTGTCAAATATCGAACTTAAAGAATGAGATAATATAAGTATGGAATGGTTTTTGGTTTGTTGTGATAATGTGTTAATTAGATTCGTCTTTAACCCTTTTTTATTATACTTATGAATATAAATAGATCTTTAAAAGAATGTTTTAAAGATAAGCATAAGTGAAATGGTTTTGGGTTTTAGTGACAATGTTTAAGTAACATTAGTCTTAAACCTTTTGAATGGATTTGTGAAAGTAATTAGATACTTAAAATGGATATTTTGAAGTAAATTATAAGTATGGAATCTTTTGGAAAAAAATATAAGATACAAAAGTAAAAGTTTTAAAGTAAGAAACTTTGTTAATGATTTGTGAGTATACTTATATCATTTGAGATAAGTTTATGGATACTTTTTTAAGTATTGAAAGAGTACAAATGAATAGTAGAAATTGATAAACGAAGTTTTATTAGATAAAAGAAGTTTTACTAGTAAAAGAGGTTTTAATTATTAAAAATATTAATTAAATATAAAGGGATTAGAAGTCGCTTATGTGACTTGAACGTGGTTTGTGTGTTTACTCGTTTATGGAAAACAGTTAGTCGTGTACTTAGCACTAGAAGTTCAGAAACGTGATATGTATACGAGACTTGGTTTCCATATACGATCATCTATTTTGAGCTTGATAGTCGATTAGTCTACTGTCGAACTTGACCGAAAATTCATCGATTTGGTTTTGAAGAGACTGGGATCGATAAGTGTTTTACTTACTAAATACCACTTCAAAACTAATATACAAGTTCTATGTTTTAGACGCGATTGTGAAGTGTAATGCTATAGAGTTGAATTGTCTTTCAGATGTTAAGTCTAAGGGAGAGTTCTGTTCGAGTGATGATGATTCATGTAAAAGATGTCGAATGCAGCCTCAACATCGGAAATGACAAAAAACAGAGTAGGGTCTTAACCATCGGGGTTTAGCAAACCCATAAGGTATCTAAACTCCAAATCTGGAGTATGCTGATCGATATGTTGCATGTGGGAGTTGATGATATTTTGTATCACATTTTTGGCTGTGAACCAGTTATGCTTTCCTTATTGTTTATATTTTATCTAGAGATATGCGATGATCGGGGGTAGTTTCCAACCTTTGTGTAGGAGATTGGATTCGGCTTGTGACCGGAGAGATCTCCATAGAAAAATCCATTACGCAAACGTACCTTAACGATTTTGATTGTACCCTCAATATGTTGTGGTGTTATCAATGTAAGCAATACAACTACTTTTTGATTTATATTCTTCACCTATACATTACCAATTATATCACCTTATGTTTATTAGATGAGTTGTTCTTTTGAGGGGATAATCATTACGGCATTCCGTGTGGTCTCCAAAGTACTATTATATGTTGTACACATATTTCTTGAGTTTGTCATAACAGACTTACGTCTGACACATGGTTTTTGTTTCCCTTAAGTTTCTCGTGTGTTCTTTCGAGCACTGTGATAAAGGAAAGTTTTAGTTGATGTTTATGTAAACTATTACCAAATTCCATAAGTCCTAATATGATATAGTTTTGAGTCTTTTGACGAAGAGAATTGGTGTAAATAATTATCACTAAATGGTAATACTTAAATAAAGTAAAATTGGATTTTACTGAAGCTACGTAAGCAATAAATTTGGCCATAATGTCACAATACTGAGTAAGTGATGTGTGAATGATAATATTCGAATTGTTTGATAATAGTCGCTGACCGAATTTACACCTAAGAGTCACACAACCGAAACATTGAATTCCTTATACGACTTGATTCAATTAATTATAGCTTTTATAAATTATTTAAATTAATTAATATTTATGAAATATTAATCATTTATTTTTTTAATTTGTGTTGATTGATATTCAATAGTGCGTATATAATAGTTATAAATACACGCATCAATATACGATATCGATGGGCATTTAAATTAGATTTAAATGCATTTTTAATTAACCAGGTATGAAGCGATTTTGAGGTCTAGAAGGTAGCCTAGAGTGGCTAGCCATATTAGGGAGATGTAAGGTGGAATTTTGATTCAAAAAAAGGTGAATTGGTAAGAGCAAAAGGTGTATCTAGATCCCCTTTTTAGTCCTTAGGATCTTACTATTTATGTAACTCTAAACCCTATTTTAGTCTCACCTCCTTTTTGCTTCTCCTTAGACCAGTTAAGTTCAGCCTCCTCTAGCTCTTCCCATTTGAATTTTCAAGCCATTAAAACGAATATTAAATACATATCGAAAATCAGTAGTTGCTGCATTCAGATTGATGGCTCTTCCTGAAGTCTGGACAAGAGGAGTTTTCTATTCAATGCTTTAAGGTGCTTCATCTAGGCTTTAGATAAATGTAAATCCTTTATTTACAATTACATATGCATTTATATATTGTTCACCATGTTTTTATAAAGTTATTATATTAATTATCACGAATTTATATATGTTGGTGCTTTCATTATTGGATGATAATGTATATATGTACATATTACAATTAATTTTTTTATATGTATTTATATACATTTATATACTTAAAAGCTCATAGCCATGAATAAAAAATTATTTTTTTCATATGTAATATGATATAAAAATAATAATTAAGTAAAATCAATATTAAATACAAACACAATTATATATAATATATGTTTATATATTTCATTAATAGATTAATATAATTTTATTTATAAAAATTATATATATATATTAAAATCTAAATATAATAATTATATATATTTTATATTAAAATTTGTATCTAATTATATATAAATAAAATAAACATAAGTATATATATTATAGTGTATGTGTGTATATATATATGGATATATTTTATAAAATAATTAGAAGTTTATAATTGTTTCCATAGATTAAAAAGATTGTGTTTTAGTTAAAATAATTCTTAACCCAAAAATAATAATAATTGTTTATGATCGAAAGTATATAAATATATATATTTGTGTGTGTGTGTGTGTTTAGTAACTAATTTACATTAAAATACATTTATAAGTGTATATTTTATATATTGTATTAATGGACGTTAATTTGATATGGATATATAAGTTTATATATATTAAAAAAATTAATTTTGAAATGTATATATACATCATGTAAATATTTATTTAAAATTTAATATATAATTATTAATTTTGAGGTTACTGGATATTTTATTATGTCAAACTAGATCTGAAATTTAAAATTGAACTTTGAATTTGAATTGAAACTTATAATTATTTATATAAGCATTTACAACTATTTATATTATGATAAAACTATATATATATACATACATTTTTTTAAAAAATATACATTGTAAACATATTTATTTTTATTTGTACATATTATGACAACCTGCACCTACCGACACACCGTCCAAAGCCTAGGGTGACTTTTGGACTCATGTCAGTGCCGAGAAGTACGAGCTATCAGTTTTTTAAACATTACATAGACTAGGAATATACAGATAAGACCTAAGAAATAATACACTTTAGATGTCACATCAGAAGGAAATAAAACATAAGTACAGAAAATAACCATCTCAGAAAACATAGTCTCAAACCAGTACGTAGTCATACTCCAGAGTACATAGAAATACAACAAAAAGTCCAGTAAGTGCTAAGTACTATAAATAGTTACATGGAGAGTAATAGAAAATAAATAGCAACTCCAATGCCAAGCTCGTCTCTCCATGTACTAATCTCTGGACCTATCATCTATTGTCCTATCCTCTTATGGTGTGGGAAAAGAATGGAAAGGAGTAGGTCAGACAAAAGTCTGGTGAATGAGTTACATTATTAATATAAGGCGATCACATGCAATTGACTTCATTAATACTCTATGTGACCTAGGGTATCCTACTATTGTCCGTAAATTACTCTTTAAAATTATCTAAGGGGTATAGTATTAAACACACATACACTAACAACTTATAAAGGCTTATACATAGGGTCAAACAACTAATCGAACCTCAAAACAACCAACGATCAGCCAACAGCTACTAGAACTATCTCAACATCGGATTACCTACTATTTCAACTTTTGGACTACATTTCCCAAATTACAACTACACGTGTTATATTTAAGCATTAAGGGGGAGCTAGCAATGTTGACTCATACCAAAGACGTAAGGTCGTTGAATCCGTGTTCACCTCTCAATAGTAATACAATGCCTCGTATCGCACTGTGCCGGGATCCATCAATAACACAGTATCATGCCGCAACCATGAATACTAATGAACTCTCATTAGTGCATGGCCATACACTTCTACGGGCATCATCATCAGTGTTGCATGTCTACCATAGAACTTCCGGTGAGTGCAATTTGCGATAGAATCGCCCCAGCCGAATATCAACCCTGTTTGAAAAATGGCATTTATCCAGTCCCTTAACGTCCAACGCCGCCAACATAAGGAACTAATTTCTATACTTATGCTAATACCCATGTGTATATATATAATACAATTTAAATTATAACTTAGGCCTTAAGCTGAGGTTCAGGCCACGTCCAAAATTTAGTAACCGGTCGATCGTTGGTCACTGGAGCGGTCAACCGCTTACCGTCGATCGAGTCAAGTAAGCTTGTCTATCGGTCGAGGTGTATACTGTGTATTTTTAATTATTGATTATCGTCGTTTTTTGTTGTTAATCATCATCATTCCCAAACCGATTACAGTAAACTTAATTACAATTTTGCATATAGTAAACCCTAATTATAGTTAACCCAAATTTATAGATTTACAATTCATCATCGCCCAAACTTCATATATGGTATATTCATTTGTGGTAAATCAACTTAACCTAGGTTTAGCATTAACAGGATTATATCAATCATAATTAATTTGATAAAAAAGGTATATTCAACTTGAATCAATTCTTATCTAATAGATTTACATTAACTTGATCTAGTTTAAGAGAAAGGAATCATATTCATGTGGTTTATAATTATTGTGAAATTCCATATCTTAATGAACGGTATTCCAGTTTAAATTAAATGATTGTAGATTACAAAAAAGTTAATTACATATAAATCAGCTTACTAATCAAGAACTCACTCACCTATGAAAAGCTTTCCCCTCCGTAATATGCTTAGAATCATCCCTGCTTGGTGTCGAACTCCTTTTTGATTCGATTTAAATCACTTCTTCAATCTCTCGAATTTAGTTTAATTTGGTTTTGAAGAAATTTCTAATTTGAGGAGAAAGAAATTTTTGATAGAGTCTGGATGTACTGCTAATGAAATATGGTTCTAACAATTATCCTGGGGTTATATTTAAAGGGGTAGATACTCATCTCAACCATTAGATTCAATATTATAAAATCTAGTCTGTTCAGTCGCTCAAAACCCTAGCCCGATATCGATGATTAGTCGATCATTGGGCTTAGAGCGATCAACCGCTAGGGTTTGACCAGTCAAACTATGGTGTCGACCGATGGAGCTTACTTTGTTTAAAGTATTGCTTTTCTTAATGAATCATTTAATTAAATTTCAATTTCGGATTTTCAAACATTAATAACCTTTTTCATACTAGTTCTGATTTCACAACAATATATATGAAAATTGTCCCAAAAATCGCTGCGAACGCAACAATGTAAGTTTCATAGCCAGATTCGATGTTTGTAAAAATTCCTTTTTTACACTTGTTATATTAAAATTCAATTCTTTTATCTAAATTTTTGATTAAATACTCAGGTAACGCTATGTTATATTGTTAGTTTAGAATTAGTGTAATTAAATGTCACAACCGTGTAACGTTAATAAAGCAAAAATGGATTTTACCAAAACTAAGTAAACGATAAATTTATCCAAATGTAACACCATCTGCTAAGTGACTTGTGACCATTAACATTTGAATAGTTTAATGTTGATCGCTGACCAAATTTACACCAAACGAGTCACACAATCGATATGATGATTACTGTTAAGACCAAACGATTTCATTAGCTTATAATTGTTATAAATTAATTAAATTAATTAATATTTATGAAAGTTTGATTATTAAATTTTGAATATGATTTGAGGAATAAATATTATTGTATATATTTATAATAGTTAAAAATATATCGATCGATATGCGATATCAACAAGCAATTAAATCGGATTTAATTAATAGTATTTATTTGGACCTAAATGGGTTATTAGTTCATGGTGTATGGTGATACATTCGGCAGCAACAAGCATCTAGGGGGCAACTAAAAGATGGGGTAAGAGTATCTTAGATGGATGGCTCAGATTTAGGGAGAATGATAAAGATATATGATCCACCTTTCTCTTTATTCCATCCACTATAAAAGGACTCTTAACCTAATATATATGGATCATTTTGATGCTATTTCATCTCTTTGCTGGTCAAATTCATTTTGGATAAAAGCTTATAACAATCCATAAAATTGGTGTTGGTTATTTAATTAGTTAGTTAGTTAATTAGGCTCCAAAAATGGAATTTGTGCAAATGATGGAATTTAACCATGAAACTTACTACATTGCATTCATGGTGAAATTCTGAGAAATTTTCATATTTGGAGTTCTGCAATCAGAGTCCAAACGAAGAAGTTACGGAAGAAAAACGAATTCGGAACGAAAATAATTAAATTAAAAAAGTTAACAAGTATATTAATATTCGAGGAGCCCACAGGTCGACCCATCTATTGGACCGGTCGACCTAGGGAGTTGACCCCTATGATAGGGGCAGTCAACCGATTTGAGCATAAAAGTTTGGATTTCGTTTGTCTTAACGGCCCAGATTTAAAATATTTTAATCTAACTACTGTGGTTTATTCGAATGCCTATAAATTCAGGCCCAACCCTCTCTTCTCTTCTCATATTTTACTAGAAACAGTAGTGAAGCTCTGTCATCTTCTCTTCTCCACTTTTTTCTAAATTATAAAATATAATATTTATATTTGTATATATGCAAATTGGAGAAGTATAGAAATCAAATAAGAGAAGAAGAAGAGCGAATCAACACTACGTGATAACGATGCAATATATATATATATATATATATATATATATATATATTCGTATATGTATTTATATTTCCCTTCAAACCCAAATCTCTTCTTAGATCTATAATTCTAATATATGTATATATCGTTTTTATACATATTTCTTGGAATAAGAAGGAAATGGAGTTGAATCAAAGGTTTTACTTCAGATCTAGAGATTTGGAATGCATTTAGAAAGTGAGTGGGAAATTTATATATTGTTTATGATTTTGAATCTATGTTGTTGATATACTTTTGATTTTTATGCCTAAATGAACAAACATATGCGAGTTGCAGCCTAAAATTTGAATATAATAAAATCGCCTACATATTTTTAGGAGATCTGATAGGAATTATTGTTACACTCTGATCTGGAAATCAATCCTAAAAGTTAAAGATACGAATATTGATTAGATATGAAATTGTGTTGTAAAGTATTAGTATGATTTTGATTATTACCCTAATTATGTAGAATTGGGAATTTTTCGTAGTTTAATTTGTAGGAAGAATGTCCGTTTGATTTTTATAAATTTGTTTGTGTTTCCAAATTGCATAGAAAGTGCAACGTTTGATTTAACAAGGAAAATATACAAATGAAAAGGAAGAGATGTGTAAAGTACAGATTCATTCTCCATAGTTTACACTGCCTATTCCAATAAAAAGAAAATAATCATTCCTTGTAATTTCAAACGAGGCAAATCTTTCTTTTTATTCTTGATCTTTTGTTTTAAACTAATTTATGGAAATCACAATGGAGAATCTTTCAAAGAAATGTAATTTCAACAAATTAAATATGAAAATGAATATTCTTGTTAAAAATTTGTGACTAGAATATATTTGGTAGCAGTAGGTATTTATACGTATTTATACGCGCTAATAAATATGATGATTTATGCATAACGCTCATTTAGGATATTAGTTATATGTAGTAATAATGTTGATTTGCAGATAGGAATTAGGAAGGAAAGTGGGGAAAGGTTGCAACTCCAATTAATGGGTAATAAATGTGAAATGAATTTGGGAGTTGAAAATCAATAATAGGGTAAATAGATTAATAGTACTGATAAATAAAGAAGTTAGATTAATAACTATGGAATAGTTAGAAAGAGATTACTAGTTGGAAATTACTAAATATATAAATGTCTTAGGAAATGTCCTTAGGATGATAGTCTTTTATCATGGACAAGTTGACATTTATGGAGAAATAGATAAAAAAAGGGGATTTATGGAAGTTTAATATTTAAGGTAATTATATAGCCTTAAACAAATGAAAGGAGGTTAGTAAGCTAAGTCCAATATCCAATTTAGGATGATAAAGTTTAGTAATAATAAAGCCTAGGATAATATGGCTTAAGTTAGTAAATCCAAGAATAATTAATTGGACTTAGTAGGTTGGGATGCGAGGTCAGTAGAGTTACATAACAAAAGTCTACCCTTCACTTTGGGCTGCCAGCAGTTGTGTACACTTCCTATTGATGTGAGATATCTTTAACTACAGGACCTATATAATAATTAATTGGGCTTAGAGGATTGGGATGCGAGGTCAGTAAAGTGACACAACGATTGTCGGCCCTTTACTCAAAGACTACCAGCAGGTGTGTACACTTACTATTGATATGAGATATCACCAATCATATGACCCGTAGGAAATGGTTATATGAACCATAGGATCTGCTTAGGGGTTAGAGGTATTAAGTGGTTGTTTGAGGGCCCATCTCTTTCGTAATTAAAAAGTATTAATGGTCTGAATTAACGGTTAGGAGCGGTAGTGGATATCTCGGGAAAGGTTCGCTTCAGGTTTGAGGTATTAAGTGACTGATGCAGGGTCTGCCTCTCTCCCATAAAGAAGTATTAAGTGTCCCAGTGAGATTCCAAACAATGTCAGCTAGATAGTACCACTGAGGAGTCTGCCTTGGGGTTAGGTATTAAATGAAAAAGACCATCCTAGAATATAGGTGTTAAATGGTCAAAGGCATCCTAGTCCTTATTAATAAGGTATTAAGTAGGTTGAGTAACTGTCTCTCACAAGGCTAAGCCTTTAATGATGATAGATGCGTTAGTGGTATGGGTATTATATATATTAAAGCCATAAATATCGGTCAAAGGTCTTATGGTTAGAATCAATAGACCAATGATGACGATGCTAGGAGCCCGCTTCATATTTGGAATATTAAGTGGCTGATAGACTTACAACAATATTTTGTACCTTGGGAAGGCAAGGTAGGTGAATTATTCTAGATAGGAATATCTTATGTGCAATATTAGACATAACAATTAAATGGAAACCAATCGGTATAAATTTATGTTATGGACAATGTATAGATTTTTCAGTCACCGGAACGTTGTTCTGACCCCCTCCATATTACAACCCACGGGATAGATTTATAGGATCATGCCACTAGAGCTAGATTTGATTGATGTTGGGGAAGTCTTCTTTTCTCTCATGCTCGATGCTGATGTGGCAATCCAATATCCAAGGAATACCACTAATTCCAAGGTAGTAACCATAGTCAGTATTTATATCCTATTATTGTTTCCACTGTGAGTTTGGATTTTGCCAATCTCTGATATGTTCATGCCTATTTGCAGGTACCAAATCCAGTGATTCGTACTTCGATGCGCTTGGGTTTCGATTCATGTCGAAATTTAGGCTCATTAAAGTACGGGTTGTTACACTTGGTATCAAAGCCTAGGTTAGTCGATCAGAGGAATTATGATAAATTGAGAGAACATATTCGTACTTCCCTATCTATTATTATAATTTTTACACTAGACTCTAAGAGTCCCAATTATAGAAGTAGTTGTAGTTCCACTCCGAAGGAACGGACAAAGAAACTATGGTTTGGAAACATACCAGAGTTAAGATTTTCACGCCGATCTCGAATTACCCCATGGAGCATTGGTGATACGTAAGGAGATAGTCTAGAAGAGCATGATTATGACATATGGCAGAATTCCAGAGATTGGAGCGTGTTCGACTTGATGGTTGAGATCTAGCTACCTTTTGATTTTGGGTTTTGATGACAACTTGTAGTCGAAGATGCACAATTATTCCAAATAAGCGAAAAATAGAATTCTGTATGTCGCAAATGTCCAGAGACCAGTTTTGGCAAGAGAATGTCCATCAACTACCTTTTGATGGCAAACCGGATTTTTATTTAAAGAATTATGTTCAATTACATAGTCTAATCCATGAGAGAATTTTTGATAAAGTATATTTTTGAAATGCCTTAGATTTTGGAAAAAGGGTTTTCAGAAGATTTCTTTTTTCAAAGATTTATTTTGGAAATTTTGTTTTGGGAAGTTTTGTAATTTTGATTTTCAAGAAAAATGTATACCACTAAGTTGGGTCTTGTTAAGAAATTTTGTTTAAAAAGAGCAAGTTTTGAAATCCTTATGTATTTACATACACACACACACACACCCCCCAATAAAGGTTTGATTTCGATTTTTTGCAAGAAAATAGTTTTTCGATTTGGAAATGAGTTTCAATGGGTGAATATTTAGCCCAATTATTTTTCTATTTATGTAAATCAAAGTTTTTAAAATTTTCTCTCTTCTAAGAGATGGACAAAATAGGAATGACATTTAATTTTATTGGGGTATGAAGTTAGAAGTGTTGTTGTACCTGTCAGCTATTGGAAGAAATATTTCCTTGCGAAGTATGCAGGAAATAGTAGTTGAAATATTATAGAGTTTCTGGAATTGTTGATGGTTGAAGCAGTATAAGCCAGAAGCGCTATGGAATAGCGAAGGAATGGTTCAGAAAGCTAGACGGTAAGCTTGGGCGCTGTTTGTGAAGTGGGCAGGGATTTTTCGGATCGTGTCATGTCGAAGATAACAGCGTAAAATGATTCTCGTTATTATTATTTTTATTATCTATTTAGCCGGCCCGTATAGGGTCCAGGTTCAACCAGTGCAAAAACGTCGTAGAGCGGCCGGCCACTTGGCAGTCGATTGGTAGCGGCCGATCGATAACCCTAGGGCGGTCGATCAGTCAACTAGTTTTTGCCCAAGCCGAACCAGGAACACGACTATATAGTCGCATCCAATATTCCCCAACCGCATTTGAGCTCCCTTTCCTTTAACAGCTGAACTCAAAAATCATCACCTTCACCTCCTCCAAATCAGCTCCCACTTCTTCCATTCCACCTCCAGGTGACACCGTTTCTCCCCTTCTCCAATGAGAAGCAGCCTCACCACCCCCTTGCATTGATTTTTGTGCGTTAGATCTTGCCCAACCTCCACTTTAGATCTAAACCCCATTTCTCCACTTCTCAGCCCATGGCACCTTTTTGCACTACTGGTTTCCTCTTGCACCACTCTGGTCTCACTCCTTAAGAGATCAGATAGTAGGACTAGAATGACCAGAAGATATCTACCTTTCTCAGTTTCGCTAGTTTCAAATTCCTCTAGGGGCGAGTGGTTAAGTTTGGCGACTTCGTTGCTTTTGGGATAGAAAAGCTTTTCAAGGCGGCATAACTTGAACCAGTCCTACGCTTCGAGACCTTTGAGTGGGAATGCTACCCGCACTGTATTCATCTTTTCAATGCTCATTTGCATCAAATTTTGATGAAGACAATAGTTTCTTCGGTCGGAGGTTAAAGAAACAGGATTGTGATGTCTGACAACGACTTTGGAGAAATTTTGGAGATTTCCACGGATGGTGCGGATTTGGACGATATTGAGAAGACTCGTCCAGAGATCTTGTAACAATCGTCTTTTCAACCCTCGAATGTCGACACTAATACATCTATGGTATTCACTTGCCAAGTACCTAAATGCTAGAAAGATATAACGTTAAGGTAAATAAAAGGAGGAAAAGAAAAGGAACAAGGAAGAAGAGAACAAAACATCAAAATCTCACAGTGGAATGATAACATATAATTTCTCAATAGATCTTTACAAAACGAACATTTTAATATCTACACAATAACCAGAGCAGACTAAGCTATCATCAGTCTGGACAGTTAATTTCATGTCCTTACAATTGCTGATAAATATAAACAAAGTAATGTAGTGGAAAAAGAAAAACTATGGTAGGTAATCATCCAGCTCCTCTCTAAGAGCTTCAATGAACATCAACGAAATCTGGAAATATACATGGTGCTGACCCGAGAATTATATGAAAATTAACACCCGGGATCAATCTGGTAAACTAGCGTGAGAAACTCAAGTCATTTGAATTATTTAATGGTATAAAATCTTTTCAAGTACAGGTATCTCATAAGACCACGCCACAAATAAACATGGAGGAGTTTTTACCTTATGATAACTAAACAATTTCTATTAGAAAATCCAACGATATTATAATAATGTCTAGGATTTAAAATAAATGTAAATCATAGCTGGAATGGTTACTTTCAATAGCATATTTAACATACAAACAAATCCGCTAAGGGACACTGGTATAAATGGATTTTCCATGGAGATCTCCTTAGTATACTGAGACCAATCACCTATGACAAGGATCAGAAAATGCCTTCCTAGCATTGTATATCTCTAGATAAAATATACCATAAGGTAAAAAGAATTGGCCCACTCCCAAACGAGCGAACCCGAACCATGTGGAACCTAAGAATCATCAACTCCTTTCGGCCAACATATCAATAAGCATACTCTAGATAATGGAGTTGAGACACCAATCTAGGTTTGCAAAACTTCTGGATTGTGCATCCTACTCTGCCTTTAGTCATTTTTCCGACGTCGAGGCTACGTTCGGCATCTTCACACGAGTCTTCAATACTCGAACAAAGAATGAATTCCATCATCTCAACAGATTTTGGAACCACATACGGGTTCCATCATTCACTTCCAAAACATAGAACTTATATCTCTGACTTGAAGTGGTTTTCGATAAGTAGAACGCTTACCGATCCCGGTCTCTCTAAGACTGAATCGATGAATTTGGTCTTATTCAACAATAATGTGAATGATCGCACAAGGAAACTAATTCCCGTATACTTTCCATAAGCAAGTAATCATAGATGCACTATCAATTCATCCAAAGCACGATCAAGTCACATAAATGAATTTTAATCCCTTTTAAATTAATTTATCCTTTATTGTTTTAAAACTCTTTCATTTAGTAAAACACATTTTTATCAAGTGAAACTTCTTTTATAAATCAAGACTTCCTTTATTAATCAATACCCATTAATCAATAAAAACCTTCTTTATAAATTTGTGTGTGTGTATATAATTTCCCTTTACAAAAGATATATACTAATTTTCTACTATTTCAAATTCACTGATACTCTTTTTAATACTTTAAAAAGTATTCATATACTTGTCTCGACAGTATAAGTGTATTCACAAATCACTAACAAGTTTTACTTACTTTAAAATATAATCAAAGGGTTTAGAAACAAATGGTACTAAAACATTGTTACTATAAACTCCTTCTCTTCTATAAATTAAACACATAGCATTTTCTACCTTTTTATGAAAGATTTCAATACTTGGTATTATCTTTATAATTTCATTATTTAAGTTCTAATTATATTTATAAAAAATTTCCATTTTAAAATATAATTCAATGGGTTAAAAACAAATGTTACTAAAACATTATTTACAATAACCCAAAACGTTTCACTCTTAACCATTTCCTTTAGAGCTTACCATTAATGATTTAATTTCATTTAGGAGTTAAAGACAATTGTAACTCAAGCATTTGTCACAACAAACCTAAATCTATTTCATGTTTTAAAAACACTTCTCTTTCAAACTCCTTTTTTAAAGATTCAATTATATGTAAAGGTTTAAGACAATTGTTGTTTAAAACATTGTCACAGCAAACCCAAAACTATTTATTTACAGTTATCTACTAAATATTCATTAGTAGATATCTGATTATAATCCTAAGAATAAATAATAATAAGGGTTGAAAATAATTGTTACTAAAATAATGTTTACTACAACCCAAAAATATTTCTATACTTATCATTAACTTAAAAACATATATTTTAAAGACCAAAGCATGTCCACACTCATTAGTTAAGATAATACACTTCTAGTTAATTTCACAAAACCATTTATTTTAACTTAAAGGTTAAAACCCAAACTTCCTTTATTTTACTTTATTTTGGCATAGCCGACGGGGTTGAATGGGCCCCTACCATTTTATTATAACAAATAATAAAAGAAGGAAATTCAGGAGATTGACATAATGTAGATCGACTACATAATTGGACCAAGATCTAGTGAAAACAAAAAAAGGACTGGACAAAATAGCACATCACAGTCACAAATTACATTACATAACACATAGCGACAAATGCACACAATCACAAAGAGGACCAAAACCGAAGCAGCCCAACCCAGCACAAGAACTAAGCTAAAGATAAACTGAAGGCCCGAAATCATTACGCGGTCTAGAGCACTAAGACAGATTGTAGATAAAAATAAATGACTTAATTCCTTGTCCTCGCAGGAGCAAGCACAAGAATGTGAAACGCGTTAACACGTTATGTTGGAAAGCTCGAACTATTCAACATTTCTAATTTCATTCGTCTCGTAACGTAGAGTTGGACGCAGGCGAAACAGTAGGCGACGTGGTGATGGGCTGAACACGCAGAGAAGGGGGAGCTTTATAAGCCGCCCGTGGAAGAATGTGGTCATAGCAATGCACATAAGAGCTCGCGGCTGCCTTGATCGACAGTTTTTCTTTGGAAGAAATTGTAGATAGCTTAATTGGCTAGAAGGGTGAAAAACTAACCTTTGCCTTGCCACCAGAATTTCCATCAGGCACACAGTTACCTGGAAGAGGAATCAAGTCAGGATTCGAGGTGGTAGCTACACCACTGAGGCCATAACATTCAGATGTGTCATTTCCTTTTTTGATTTCAGAACAATGGGCAATTAGGACATTCGGTTGGACTCTTACATGCACAAAGGGAGAGGTGCATGACTTGTTACCCACATCGACAGTCAGGTAATCTCTTCCTTCGCATATCTCTCCATCCTCCTTCTCATCAGATTTATGGTTCATTACAGTGGCCTGGTAGGAGCTCGGTAAGTTACACTCGTCAACACTTGATTTGTCAATAGTGGCAGGTTTCGAAACAGAGTCTATATCTTTAGATTCCTTTTCCTTGGTTTCTGACTCAACACACCGCACAGTGGAAAGCTTTGCATGGTTTGAAACATCAATAACATTTAAGTTAGTCTTTTCATTAACTAGAATAGTGTTAATAATAACACGTTTTGGCACTAGCTTGGGATCCAAAGGGACTCCCTGATCATCCCTATGATTTTCATTGTGATTATCACTGCAGTTTTCCAAATTAGTCTTCACTTTTCCCTGATCCTCACTAAGGTTTACGCTTTGATTATCACCACCGTTTTCCAAAATAGACTTTCCTTTTCCCTAATCTTCACAATTCTTGTCCACGCGCTGTGGAACATACTGGCTCTCAACTTGATTTGGACTGACCGTGTTAACAGAGGCACCACCCTTTATATTTCTTTTTTGCCTTTTAATCTAGACTTGTTTTTTCCTTTTCATTGGGGGTACTATATTTCTTTTTTTACTTCTATCATTAACTCTGAACCTTTCTTCCTCTTTGGAATGCTTCTCATTTTAGGCTACTCGTTTGTCATTCACTACTATATTGCAATCCTTCCTGTTAGAGTGAGAAGTACAACCTAATAGATCATACCCGAAAACTTTGCAATGACTACATATAAGCGGCTTCCACAAATAATTCACCTTAACGTAATGAACCGTACCATCTACCATTTTCACGGGAAATTCATTAGGCAGAGTGAGGTCAGGAGAGACCTCAACTATGCACTTGGCGTACTCTAATCTATCTAAACTTTCTGCAGATTCGTCCATACATAGAAATTTGCCTACTCTTGACGCTAACCAGCTTATTCCCATCAGAGACCAAGCATACATTGGAATATTAAACTTTTTAATCCACATCAGAACTTTTTTAATACTACAACAAGAATTACCTATTGCTGAATCTCATGGCTTAACGATAAAGAGTTTGTTCTTTAAGATTACTGGGTCTGCCTCTAGAATTGTATTTTGATCCTCATTGTTAGACAGAAGGAAGAAGAACAAAAGGCCGTTCGATTTAACTTTGATTGATCCCTTCAATTTCCAGATCCATTTCAGGAGACTGACGACTACGCTAGAAGGTAGTAGCTCGTCGAGGAAGTAACCAACGAGATAGTTACTCCACACATCGACACCAGCTTGAATAATGTCTGATGTTGGTAAGAGTGTTTCACCAGAGAATAAAAGCTTGACTTCAGGAGTAATGAACTTTCCTGCATTTTCGGTCTCACTTTGAATAGGGAGGACCACATTGGCTTGGTGGCGGGCGAAATTGCTATGGACGACGATGAAACAAGAATGGATGAGGGACACTACAGAGGGGGGAAAACTAGAGCATACAGCGAAGTAGTGGAGGAGAACGGAGGGAAGGGAGGAGGGGGCCAGGCTTCGGAGGGACAGGGGCTAGCAGCGAATAGATTGATGATGGTGATTGATGAAGGGCGATAGGATAGGGAGGCGAAAACGAGGAGGAAAGAGGGGAGGGGATGGGTTTAGAAAGTAGAGCGGCTGCCATTTTTCAGATATGAAATGAATGATTTGAGTGGCCAAACTTCCTTTATTGAATTTATAAAAGACTTAATTTAATATTTAAAACTTATATGTAATATAGAAATACTTTTAAAATATTTATTGATATGTCAAAACACTTTTAAAACTACTTAAAATATATGATAATTATTTAAATAGGATATAATGTTATATAAACTTCTATTTACTTTAATAGAATATTTAACTAATTTTCTAAAAACTATATTTACTTACTATTACTTTAAAAACTATTATATACTTTGAAATACTTTAAAAACTATTTTATACTTAGAAATACTTTTAAAATTATTATATTAAATATTACTTAAAATGACATATTTCATAATTTATTTAAAATCAATAAAAACATGTTTTATAATATAAAATCCTTTACTTTGAAATTTAGAAATAACTATAAAATATTTTTAAACTTCAAAACTTCTTTTAAAAGATTTAGGAAAATATCCAAAATCAAAACCCTTAACCTTTACTAAAATAAAGATTTCTAACACCCCTTTTGTTCTCCAATATATATAACTTCCCAAAACTATCCATTTACGTCCAATACGACAAAACGCATGTAAAACAACCTGGTATATATATATTTCCTCAATATATCACAATTAATCCAATTTAATTACATTTCAATTATCAGGAATTTCAACGCACGTTTATAATGACTATAATGCTTCAAACATTCACAATATAATTCACAACCGAATCAAATAGCACCATCAAATATGTAAACAAGTTTGGGCCACGATATATGTTACAGAGGATTTAAAAGAGAGATTACACTACTAATATTGTTGTCATTTGCTTTTATAAGCAACGAAGGGTTCAAAAATAATAACTTGCATTGTTATCTATTTTAATTATATTTTTCACAAAAACAATTATCATAACACTAAACAAATAATTGGTGAGAAAATCTCATCCAAGCTCCAACTAATGCTTTCGCGTTTCCAAATAGTTCAATAATGAACGTCATTCGATTTTGACTTAAATTCAAACTAGCTCTGAACTCGACGAATCCAACTCCTATGTAACATCCTGAAATTTTCAACCATTCGCATCCATCCATGTCGGATTTGAATTGCTCAAAATATCAAATTGTTAATTTAAATTTGGCAAAACTCAACATATACAGTAAATAAAATAATCACAGATCACAGACACAGAGTAATATAACAATAATGCAGCGGAAATAAAAGAATAGTAGTTCATGAAGCTACTATATATATAAATAAGATACAACAGAAGTCTCGAATACATAGATGTCTCAATACAATAGTCAAATACAAGATCTGAACACATCAATGGAATCAACTGAATAACTGTTAACAGAATCGATAGATAGCTGGATCTCCAAGCGAAGCTCAAACTCCAAAGGTGAGTCTCAAATGTTGTATCACTCAGTCTGACCCGAGCGTAAAGCAAAACACAAAACACTCGAGTCAGGATTAACATTCTTATATTAATAAATCCAACTCAAGTGAAATATCAACTGAAATACAAGTAACTCAAAGGATGTTTGCGATAACCATCCTCTAAGGATCCGTTAATCTATCTACTATGTAGTAATATACACTATTATAATAATGTCTAATATAAAATAAACTTACTTTTAAATAGCGTTAAGGGGTTACCCATATAGCCCTTAACACATAATAGTGCCAATAGTCTATACAGTACCTACATACCTCGAGAGGCTACGAGAAGATACTCCATAGGTACGACACAAATAGAAACTCGTAGTAAAGCTCGACATGGTAGGTGACACGGCACAACTAGGCATGCCAGGGTAGATATACCAATTACGCATCCGGGCTGGTGGAAACACATAGCAGCCACTACCGCCCACCTCAAAACACACTCCCAATCAAAATCGAAGGGTGGCCACCAAATCAATCACAAAGTAATAGAACGGTATCGAAGAAATGCATCCGATCAGAGGTGCTACCTCATTGGCCCGTCAATCGCTCCTGTTTTAGCCACCTTATGCCAACTCACGGGAGTTGGGTCCACGTATATACCTCAATAGGAATCGTCGCCACCATCCTACTTCATTCTGGAATCTCCACCGCGTACAGGGTTGTCAAAGTGGTTTTCGGTATCGACAGAGAGTATGCCCATATCTGATCCCGGTCTCTTTAACAACCAATCGTTATTATAACACCGTGGTCATTTAAAAATAGTTTATACTTCAAAACCAAAATATCATTTTCATTTCAAAACCCAAATTAATACGATATCATTTCCATTTCAAATATATCCATTTCCAAAAATCATATCACTTTCCAAAGTTATAACGTTTTCGAAATCATAGTCTTTCAAATCAAAACACTTTGGACATCACAGCTTTGAAATCATAGCATTTTGGAAATCATAACACTTTGAAATTATAGCATTTTGGAAATCATAACACTTTGAAATTATAGCATTTTGGAAATCATAACACTTTGAAATTATAGCATTTTCCCTTAAACCGTTTTGATATCAATAATAGTATGTATAATAAAATAGTTTATAAAATAAAATAATTTATATAAAATAGTTGTAGGTTAAAACATGTATATATTAAAGTAATTAAAATAGTTTATATTAAAATATTTTATAAAATAATATAAAATAGTTTAAATATAATTTAAAATACTTTATATAATAAAATAGTTTCCTCAAATTTCACAAATCGATTCAATTCAACTCGAATTCCAAAATTCAAATTTAATCAAATCTTAAATAATCAATTTCAACTCGATTCTGTTTCTCAATAAATCATTTCAAATTATCGATTTTCAAATACATATTTGAACCATAAAATTATCTATTCAAATTTCAATATACATCAAAGTCAATATATTCAACATTTCAAAACTAAATTCGATAATTTTATATATATATATATATATATCAAATTCACTTTACTATTATTAGTTTTGAAATATTTACTTAATCATTTCAATAATATCCAAATACAGCTTAAATTTACAAATTTAAATAAACAAAATATCCCATTTAAATTTTATATAAATTTGAAATATTCATTTAAGTCACTTTTAATCAAATTCAAGTTATAAAATCATAACTTTAAAAATTTCAAATTTTTTAAATTTCAAATCAAACTTATTTAAGTAAAATTTTTAAATAAATATAATTTCAAATCATTATAAACTCTATATTTGAAAATATAGATATTAAATTAATACTTAAAAATATAATTTATCAACTTTATTAAATCAACTTTAATAAATCTTTAAAATCAATATTTATTAAAACCATATATTTCTTTTCAAACCATAGAAATCATTTCAAAATATTTATATATAGACCGACGGTGTCTGTATATAATTTCTATCCTATGGTCAAGTTATACGGATATTTATCATTTCAATCCGCAATTTAAATTATATACGGGTATATATCATTTCAACCCGCAATTCCAAATTCAATTCAATGAAAATCGCTTGGGTCTATCATTTCAATCCATAACGATTTTCTCCTATTTTATAGATCGTTCGGGTATGTATCATTTCAACCCATAGTGAATTCTATACTTACAGGGAACTTGCAGAGTGATAACAGATATGATAATAATATAATAAGCATATATCATCAATATAAATGACAGATAATGGTGTCAGATGTCATAGGTGAACAAATACAGATAACAGCATATATATAGCAAAGTAAATAACTAACAGCAGCATATTTCAATTGTCGTTTCAATTGAAATCAAATTTAATCAATATAAGAACATTAATCGTGAGTGATTTCTCACCTTTCGAGGCTAGAGATATTCGACAATGAAATGAGTTACAAATCCAAGCACGAAATTCCAAAAGTAAAGCTAGATTGGCAAGAATCCGACGATCAAGGCCGATAACAGAAATTTACGAAATCAAATCAGGACTGGATCGATGATGATAAATTGGTATAAGTGAACTTATATATAACTATATATATAACCATATATAAATTCATATTCTAAATCCAAACATCTATTAAAATAAGATATATATATATATATTATTTTTATTTACAACCAATATAAATTTGAACACACATTAAATAAAATATACATATTTCAAAATCATTGTTTTAAATAAAACACATATTAAAATAAAACATCATCATATAGTATTGAAAAATAAATACTTAAATTTAAAACACATAAACATTTTAAATAAATATTAAATTTATACATTGTAGTAGTTACCCAAATCCTATACACTATATACCCATATATATATATATATGTATATGTATATGCTACTCAATATATAAACACATACCATCTACATTAAAAGTATATAAATGCAGACTAAAATATATGCATACTACATTTACAACAAACGTGAATATTTATATAATAAAACTATAAACAAATATGTAAATTACCTCCACTTGCAGACAACTTACAATATGTGTATGCTCCAAGGATTTTATGCAGACCAATGTAGAACATTATACAATTCTATACTAAGTTATACCATATGCTAACATACAATATTTACAATATTTAAAACAATGGATAACAGAAAAGTAAATGTTAACAAATTTTATTAACTATATGTATAAACAGCATACTATAATAAAATAACTTATAATATATATATTAAACAAATACTGTTATAAACTTTTATAACTTTATAAACTTATAACTGTATAAACTAAAATCACAGCTTGACATATATATGAACTGTATAACTAATATATGTAGTAAATATATATAAACTCTTATATATAATGGGCCTAATATATATATAAAATATTATACGCATAACACTATATATGTAGACTATAAAATTTTTATATATATATATATATCCAAACAGCTCTACTACCCATACTAATATATATAATATAGACCTAAGTATCAAAAATGACAAAAAACAAAATATACATATATACCATAAAAGTTGCATACGTGACTTATATATAAATTAAAACAGCAATATATATATATACAGATAACATAAACTGACATATATAGATATATACTCCTACAAATATATGTTTTTGACAAATAAATCTTATACTATATAAGCATTACACATATAGCTAATATATATCTCACTTACAATTCAACAGAGGAGCAGGAGAGGGGAGGAAAGTGGATCTAGGGAGACGAAACGGGGTGGTGGTTGAAAGTGCTCGGGTCTAGTGAGGCATGGCCTATAGTGGTGAGGTGCGAAGAGGATAAGGTGGAGGAGGAAACTCGACTGTGCTCATGTGACAGGGAAAAGAGGGGAGAGAAGGAAGAATGCAAGTTAGAGGAGATGACGTGCAGGCTTTGAAAAAAAATTATGAACAGGCAAGTAAATTTTTCCCTAATTTAAATTATATTAGTTTCAAAGCAAAGAACCATATTTTAACCGGTAGGTATGGTAAGAGTCCAGCATTGGTTTCTGTAAAATAAATGATAGTGGTAAATGATAGTGGCTGCTCAAATTTCTCACGTTGGACAATCAAAAGGCACAGAGGAAACAAAAGGTCCAAAATTGCTATCGATATGGTTATCCGTTTCACGGTTTCCATCGTGTACCGAAGACTGAAGTACACAAATGAATATACTACAGAGATCAGCACGACGAGACGATCAAAACGGTATACAGATATCAGTGATACGATTATCCGTTCAAAAGTCGATACGGACATTGATATACGTTGATATCCCGTACGAAAAATTCCAACGGAGCTAGAAACGTCCAAAATTTGCGAAACGAATTATGTAGTCTTATCCAGAGTGTTTTAAATAAATTTTCTCATGTTGACATATTTAGGTTTCGGAACACTTTTATTATCATCAATTTTAACTGATATAAATTGGAATAAAATTACACTAGAAAATAAACTTCCAAATTATCTGATGAAAATTTACCAGTTGCTATGTTAAAACAGACGCATTTCAAATATCAAATTTAAATTTCAAAATTTTATTATTTAAAGTTTCACAAAATTTCAATTAAATATATAAATAAACAATAAAATTATCTAAAATTTACGGGTCGTTACACTCTCCCCCACTCAAAACTTTTCGTCCCCAAAAAGGAAGGAGGTAGGAGAATAGAAACAACCAGAAAGAAAAATAGCATTGAAAACAACAAATTTTAAAACCATATAAATTTCAAATTAAACTAATTAGTATCCAACATTTTTGTTAAATCCCTTTCAGTTCACTTAAGTTAAATCAATCTATCTATTTCTAAATTCATTATCTTATTTTCTAGTCATCCTCAATTAACAATTTCTAAATCATCAATTTGTATAATCATTTATTATGCTCATATTTTATTCAACAAATTTAATTCTTTTATACCAAATTATTATTAAGTTTATTCCACTTAATATATCTTATTACATATATTTAAACCATATTAATTAATTTAAATCATATAAATTTCAATTTAAATTAATTTATATTCAATAATTGATTTTAAATTCAAGGTATTTCCATAAGTTAATCTAATTTCAACTTATTAATTCCTTCAAAACAAATATATTTGTTTCATCTATTATTCAATTAACTTATTATTCTATTAACATCTTTATAATAAAATTTAAGTGTATTACATTTATTATAAATACTCAAATTTTATTTATAAAGACATTTTATATTGTATATTATCCAATTACATATTCAACTTCTGAATAATTTAGGTAAGTTGTATTAAAATGGAATTGCGTATTATACAATTGGATTTTTTCCAACTTAATTATTTCAAGTTTAAATATATCTTAAAATTTTTGGATTTATTTATAATTAAATCACCCTTTAACAGAAATTTAAGAATTAAATTTCCGATTCACTTCAAACCATTTAGAGATAAATATATATATATACACACTATATATATCAAATCAAATTTATAAATATATACCTATATATATATATATATATATAAATCAATTCATACTTAAGAAATTCAAATCAAATTAATTTCTAAAACAAAAGTGTAGCAAAGTTACTGAATAGTCTCTCCACTTCGAAACTCAAAAATGAATGTCGATGATGCGGCCGCCATCACCGAAATTATTTTCCAGCGACAATGTAGGAGAGTACTGATTTAAACTTTGAAAACCATTTCTATTCGAAAATATTTTCAAATAATATACCTTTTAAAACTTTAAAACCAAAGTTTGATATCATCGGAAATTAAATTCTCAAATTCCTGATTTAAATTCATTTCAATACCAAATCAATTTATAAACCATATTTATAAATTCATTTATAAAACGGTAAATGAAAATCAAATATTATCATTTCAAACAACAATTCAATTAACTTATTAAATTCTAGAAAAATATACTTATATATATATATAATATAATCATACTAATTTTTTTCATTTACCAAATTTGAAAATAATATTGTGTCAGTTTGCTCTGTTCAAGTGTTTTGGAAATCCTATCGATATCGCTGATCAGACGAAACGATCGAAAACCCAAATCAACATCAACAACTCAAATCAACATCAACAACTCAAACAACACAATATAAAACATTTTTAATATAAATTTACAAATACACACCCTCACTCGAATGATTCCAAAATAGGTTTCAAAATAAGGATAGAGATTCAAATTAGAGAGATTCTAATCAAAAGAATTCAAACTAGAAGGTAGACTCGATAAAGAGATAAGATGATTGAATTTTCAAACAAGGAAGATGGATAGACTTATATAATTCATGGGCAACTTTAACCGGGTCAACCCTGACTTCAAGATAAGATCGAGGTAGAATTCTGGAGCAAATCGATATTTGATCGCCAGAGATAGGATTCGGATATACCAAAGATAGTAGCAATGTAAACCGAGGATACATGAATCTCTGGCGAATCAATAGCGATTGTAAAGGAGTTTCACCCCTTTACAAATTATTCAAAGATTGGTGAGACCGCTGATTTATTATAGAGATCATTCGAAGTGGAGTTATGGGATACTCTAGAATCAAGAAGCACGAATAGGGGAGACAAGGATTGATTTTGGAACCGAGGGGAACGTTCCAAAATTTAAAGGGGAGCAAGTCAAAGAGGAAGAGATTCAAGCACGAACGAAAGTGATCTCGTAATTTAATTTACTTTATATGCTAAGTTTGCCTAAAACCAGAGATCTGATAGCACATGTAACATCCTGAAATTTTCAACCATTCGCATCCATCCATGTCAGATTTGAATTGCTCAAAATATCAGATTGTTAATTTAAATTTGGCAAAACTCAGCATATACAGTAAATAAAATAATCACAGATCACAGACACAGAGTAATATAACAATAATGCAGCGGAAACAAAAGAATAGTAGTTCATGAAGCTACTATATATATATAACAGAGTTAAACAAGATACAACAGAAGTCTCGAATACATAGATGTCTCAATACAATAGTCAAATACAAGATCTGAACACATCAATGGAATCAACTGAATAACTAATAACAAAATCGATAGATAGTGGATCTCCAAGCGAAGCTCGAACTCCAAAGGTGAGTCTCAAATGCTGTATCACTCAGTCTGACCCGAGTGTAAAGCAAAACACAAAACACTCGAGTCGGGATTAACATTCTTATATCAATAAATCCAACTCAAGTGAAATATCAACTGAAATACAAGTAACTCAAAGGATGTTTGGGATAACCATCCTCTAAGGATCCGTTAAACTATCTACTATGTAGTAATATACGCTATTATAATAATGTCTAATATAAAATAAACTTACTTTTAAATAGCGTTAAGGGGTTACCCATATAGCCCTTAAAACATAATAGTGGCAATAGTCTATACAGTACCTGCATACCTTGAGAGGCTACGAGAAGTTACTCCATAAGTATGACACAAATAGAAACTCGTAATAAAGCTCGATATGGTAGGTGACACGGCACAACTAAGCAATGCCAGGGTAGATATACCAATTACACATCCGGGCTGGTGGAAACGCATAGCAGCCACTACCGCCCACCTCGGAACACGCTCCCAATCAAAATCGAAGGGTGGCCACCAAATCAATCACAAAGTAATAGAACGGTATCGAAGAAATGCGTCCGATCAGAGGTGCTACCTCATTGGCCCGTCAATCGCTCCTGTTTTAGCCACCTTATGCCAACTCATGGGAGTCGGGTCCACGTATATACCTCAATGGGAATCGTCGCCACCATCCTACTTCATTCTGGAATCTCCACCACGTACACGGTTGTCAAAGTGGTTTTCGGTATCGATAGAGAGTATGCCCTTATCCGATCCCGGTCTCTTTAACAACCAATCGTTATTATAACACCGTGGTCATTTAAAAATAGTTTATACTTCAAAACCAAAATATCATTTTCATTTCAAAACCCAAATCAATACGATATCATTTCCATTTCAAATATATCCATTTCCAAAAATCATATCACTTTCCAAAGTTATAATGTTTTCGAAATCATAGTCTTTCAAATCAAAACACTTTGGACATCACAGCTTTGAAATCATAGCATTTTGGAAATCATAACACTTTGAAATTATAGCATTTTGGAAATCATAACACTTTGAAATTATAGCATTTTCCCTTAAACCGTTTAGATATCAATAATAGTATGTATAATAAAATAGTTGTAGGTTAAAACAATGTATATATTAAAGTAATTAAAATAGTTTATGTTAAAATAGTTTATAAAATAATATAAAATAGTTTAAACATAATTTAAAATACTTTATATAATAAAATAGTTTCCTCAAATTTCACAAAGCGATTCAATTCAACTCGAATTCCAAAATTCAAATTTAATCAAATCTTAAATAATCAATTTCAACTCGATTCTGTTTCTCAATAAATCATTTCAAATAAAAGGAAGAAAAGAAAAGGAACAAGGAAGAAGAGAGTAAAAACATCAAAATTTCACAACAGAATGATAGCATATAATATCTCAATAGATCTTTACAAAATGAACATTTTAATATCTATACATTAACTATAGCAACATAACGTATCATCAGGCTGGACAGTTATAACTGCCTGTCCTTATAATTGATAATAAATATAAACAAAGTAATGCAGCGAAAAAAGAAAAACTACCGTAGTTAATCATCCAGCTCCCCTTCAAGAGCTCCGATCAACATAGAAATCTAGAATTATACACGGGGCTGACCCGAGCATTATAAGAAAAATAATACCTGGATTAATCTGGTAAACCAGCGTGAGAAACTCAAGTCATTTGAATCACATAATGTTATGAAAACTTCTCAAATAAAGGTACCTCATAAGACCATGCCATAAATAAACATGGAGGAGTTTTTACCTGACGATAACCAAATCATTTTTATTAGAAAATCCAATGATATTATAATAATGTCTAAGGTTTTAAATAAATATAAATCATAGCTGGAATGGTTATATTTGTTACATTCAACAGCATATTCAGTATACAAACAAAACGGCTATGGGACGTTCGTATAAATGGGTATTCCACGGAGACCACCTCAGTAAACTGAGACCAATCACCTATGACAAGGATCAAAAAATACCTTTCTAGCTTTGTATATCTGTAGATAAAATATATTGTAAGGTAAACACAACTAGCCCATTCCTGAACGAGCAAACCTGGACCACGTGGAACCCAAGCATCATCAACTCCTGCCGGCCAACATATCAAAAGCGTACTCTAGATAATGGAGCTAAGACACCCATCCGTGTTTACAAAACCCTAGGATTGTGCATCCTACTCTAGCTTTAGTCATTTTTCCAATGTCGAGGCTACGTTCGGCATCTTCACACGAGTCTTCAACACTCGAACAAAGAATGAACCCCATATGGATTCCATCATCTCAATAGAATTCAAAACCACACATGGTTCCATTACTCACTACCAAAACATAGAAATCATATCTCAGCCTTGAAGTGGTTTTCAATAAGTAGAACACTTACCGATCCTGGTTTCTCTAAAACTGAATCTATGAATTTGGTCTTATTCAACAATAATGTGAATGATCGCATAAGGGAACTAATTCCCGTATACTTTCCATAAGAAAGTAATCATATATGCACTATCAATTCTTCCAAAGCATGATCAAGTCACATAAACGACTTTTAATCCCTTTTAAATTAATTTATCCTTTATTGTTTTAAAATTCTTTCATCTAGTAAAGCACATTTTTATCAAGTGAAACTTCTTATATAAATCAAGACTTCTTTTATTAATTAATACCCATTAGTCAATTAAAACCTTCTTTATAAACTTGTGTGTGTATATATAATTTACCTTGATAAAAGATATATACTTATTTTCTACTATTTCAGTATCCACTTATACTCTTTTCAATACTTTAAAAAGTATTCGTATACTTATCTCAACAGTATAAGTATATTTACAAATTACTTAAAAAGTTTTACTTACCTTCAAATATAATCAATTGGGTTAAAAACAAATGTTACTAAAACATTGTTACTATAAACTCCTTATCTTTTATAAATTAAACATATAATGTTTTCTATCTTTTTATGAAAGATTTCAATACTTGTTATTATCTTTATAAGTTCCATTACTTAAGTTCTAATTATATTTATAATACTTTTCCATTTTAAAATATAATCAACGGTTTGAAAACAAATGTTACTAAAACATTATTTACAACAACCCAAAACATTCACTCTTAACAATTTTCTTTAAAACTTGTCTTTAAGGATTTAGTTACATTTAAGAATTAAAGACAATTGTAACTCAAACATTTGTCACAACAAACCCAAATCTATTTCATGTTTTAGAAACATTTCTCTTTCAAATTCTCTTTTTAAAGATTCGGTTATATGTATAGGTTTAAGACAATTGTTTTTTAAAACACTTTCATAACAAAAATTCAAAACTATTTATTTTTAGTTATCTACTAAATATTCATTAGTAGATATCTAATTATAATCCTAAGTATAAATAATAATAAGGGTTAAAAACAATTGTTACTAAAATAATGTTTAATACAACCCAAAATTACTTCTATACTTATCATTAACTTAAAAACGTATATTTTAAAGACCAAGGCATGTCCACACTCGGTAGTTAAGATAATACACTTTTAGTTAATTTCACAAAACCATTTATTTTAACTTAAAGGTTAAAACCAAAACTTCCTTTCTTAAATTTATAAAATACTTAATTTAATATTAAAAACATATATATAATATAGAAATACTTTTAGAATATTTATTGATATGTTAAAACACTTTTAAAACTACTAAAAATATATGATAATTATTTATATAGGATATTATGTTATATAAACTTCTATTTACTTTTATAAAATAGTTAACTAATTTTCTAAAAACTATATATACTGTTATCCCGCCTTTTGGCAAGGCCAGGACGCCAAGAAGCCGACTAGGGAACAAGGACAGCACGCCATGGATATCACTGAATTTTGTCCGAGCCCAGAGTGAGCTACAATTGATAGGACACGGCAAGAAAGGCCATAGAGATCAGCACCTCAAATTTCAAGTCAATCCGGACTCATACACTCAAGTTATGATCGAGTCAAATTGGAGGGAAAGAGCCCAGATTTCGTATCCATCACTCTGGGCGATTTCGTATCCATCACCGAAGCCCCAGTTCGAATCCATCATGCTTCGTACCGATCAGCTCCGGATCCATCGAGATACCCAGGTTCGACTCGATTTTCTTCGTATCCATCGAACTCGTATCGATGGACTTCACACATACCAGCAATTGAAGGACTTCGTATCCTTCAGCCAACGTCTGCTTCGTATCCATCGTTCAGCGTCTACTTCGTATCCATCACTCGGTGCTCGCTTCGTATCCATCAGAAGACCTCACTTCGAATCCATGCCTAATGACTCGTTCGTACCCACGAGTCAACTGACCAGGGATGACGTGTCCTCCATCAAAGTAAAACGAGGCGAGATATGTGGAGTCGAAACAGTCAATGCGGCACAAAGACCGGATCGAAACGAAGCGCGCGCGCCACCTCACTTCAAGAACACGTGCAGCCAGCGAGACGAACGGATGGAGTCGAAATCATGGATACGAACCAGACAGCCAATGAGGAATTCCATTTCGTATCGACCATATCTCATAATCCACTGATCCAAACATGATGAAATTTTAACTGAAGGTTGCACACATAACTAGGAACGTCTCCACCAATTTTGAGCTCAATTGGAAGTAATCCTGATCGATGCGAAATGACTTCGTATCGATCACAGATTGACTTGAAACTCTCTGGAAGTGGTCGAATGGGTCCCCTCACGTGTCAGGCCAAGTCTCCCGGAGTTTGAGCGAAATCCAAGCCTCCTACGCCTATAAATAGAGCCCCAGAATCAACGGAAAAAGGATCTTTTTTCTCTGAAGCGTCCAGACTCTGCCGGATTGAGATTTGCACCATACTTTTGCTGTCAATTTCGAATTCTAAACTGTAATCCGCTGTTCATCGCTGTAAACGCTTGTAATCATTGAAAGAGAATCAATAAAATCATCAAAACTTCATAGTGGACGTAGGCTATACGCCGAACCACTCTAAACTGCTTGTCTGTGCACTTTACATTCATATTTGTTGGAGTTTTTGTTAGATAATCTCTGTTTTACATTTATAATCTTCATTTTATCTCTTCAAACAACTCCCGAAGAGTGTTGTGCCCATTTTTGGTACAAACACTTTGGTGCTTTCACTGAGAGAACCAGCTTTTTCTCCTGCTCATTGGATCTGCCGTCGATACCGGATTGCACAAATCCAAGAGGAAGATCCAGATATCCAGTCCGGAATCCTTCCATTCTATTCAGATTTGCTCAAAATCTAGGAAAGGACTCCACCACCGACAATGGTCAGCACAAGAACTGGCGCCACCGCTACAGAGCAAGAAGGCAGAGACAGGCAAAATCCAACACAGCCGCCTTCTTCCAATCAAGACAATGCCACTCAGTCAGACTCAACGGGGCTAGTCATCCGACAGGAGTTTCAAGTATTGCTCCAGGAGCTGACCCAAAGCCGTCAGCAGTTGGCAGAACAATTACGCGCCAATATCGAGCTGACCAACCAGCTAAACCGCCGGGGGCACAGAAGGTCCAGGAGGGATGATGTCTCCAGAGCGTCTACCGAAAGCTCAGCTTCATCTGATTACCACCGCCAGACTACCCGTCCTCGACTAGAGGGGAATCGCGCTCAAGCTGCTGAATATCAGCCTGCCTTAACTGTTGGGCAACTGAGGGTAGGACCGTCGACTAGTTTCCAAACCGGTCCCTCAACACGAGGAGGTACTGCCCCACAGTACACCACCGATAACCGCGCCACAACTGCCGCAGCAGAGACAAGGGTCGATACCCGAAATCAATCTGAGCCGATCAATCAACAGCGAGGACATACTCCTGAACCTTATGTCCCAGAGGACGTTGAGCCAAGGAGGCGAGATACGGGTCGTCGACAACGCCCGATCCCTACTCGCGCCGTGGAACCCGACCACGCCTTAGCTCGTCACACTCCGAATCCGCCTGTTTCGGATATATCAACCATGATACGTCAAATGATCCGCGAGAGTCAGGGGCTCACTAATGATGACTGGGGAATTTCCCGTAGTCATACCCCTTTCACAGACGAAGTGTTGCATGCCGAACCCCCTAGGCGATTCAGAATGCCGACTCTCCCGATGTATGAAGGGAATAGTGACCCCAACCAGCATATTCTGAAGTATGAATGGTCGATGAGCGCTGCGAGGGCTGACGACGCAGTGAAATGTCGGAGTTTCCCCATCTCTCTGGGAGGAATCGCGACAATGTGGTTTACCCGCCTACCACCTAGATCAATTTCTTCGTTCGATCAATTGGCCAAGAGGTTTGTGGAACAATTCTGGATGCATGTTGCCAGGCCAAAGGACGTCAACACCTTGTCCAGCGTCACTCAAGCTCCTGGAGAAACACTCAGGCGTTACTTGGAGAGGTTCCACGCAGCATGCGTCGAGATCACCAATCCCAACGATAATTCAATCTTAATGGCTCTGACCAAGGGGATTGATCCTGATTCTGAATTCGGAAACTGGCTGGCTGGAAAACCGCCCGCGTCGTTGGACCGTTTTTACTCCAAGGCCGCTCAATTCCTGCGGCAGGAGGATGCAAAACAGTCTAGGAAACAGGACGATGCGAGGCCCAGCATTGAAGGAATACAGAGCAATGTGGCAGTTAAACAGTCCGGCGAGAGTTCCGGGAAAGTTCAGCTCAACATACAAAACAAGCAAACCCAGCAGAGAGGAAACAATGGCCAGAGTAAGAAGAGAGATGAGAACCGAGGTCCGCGACGTAGAGCTCAGATGTTTGACAGCTACACACCTCTAAACACGTCATTGGAAAACGTATACTTACAGACTTGCAACACTGTACAGTATAAGAAGCCTGCTCCGAAGCCCTCATCGGAGAGACAGATTCAGACAGGGAAATTCTGTAGGTTCCATGAGAGCTATGGACATAATACTAATGAGTGTCGACACTTACAGGACCTCATCGAGAAGCTGATTAGAGAGAGGAAGCTAGATCAGTTTGTACGGGCGCCGCAGCCTGGCGGAGCGGGCCCCTCGAATCAAAATCGTTCACAAAATCAGGAAAGAGAGGATGAACCCGCTCGTGCGGGCGGGAGATTAGTTATCAACACAATAAGTGGTGGCCCCCATCCAGCAGACAGAAGCTGGGGGGAAATGGAGTCGTATGCCAGTTCTATCAGGCATGCGGACTTCGAGTGTTATAGTAATTGCGAGGATGGAACCCCGGCAAAACAACAAAAGATAATGTCCGATGATATCGTGTTCTGGAGCCGAGATGCCGATAAAGTCGAAGCCCCTACTATCGACCCACAAGTCATATCTGCCCAGGTAGGTCCTGCTTGGATGAAGAGGATCCTGGTTGACAGTGGGAGCTCTGTAAACATCTTGCTCAAACGGGCTTACGATCTGATGAAGATGGAGACAAAAGATTTGAAACCCTGTTTATCCAGAATCCATGGTTTCAACGGAAGTGCCACGATACCCATCGGAATAACTGAACTCCCAGTCGAGTTAGGCATTGGAGAACGCCGGAGGGTCCGCATGTTACAATTTGTTGTGTTAGAGATAGATTCGCCATACAATGCGTTTCTGGGTCGACCAGCTTTAGCCGAGTTTAGGGCGGCGATCGCCCCATGGTGTCTGACTCTGAAATTTCCCACTGATCATGGGATTGGAGTTGTTCAAGGAGATCAGGCCTCGGGAAGGGCCTGCTATGTTGCTGAGCTGCGCGGGGCGCAACGTAAAGAGAAGGGTAAGGGCGTAGAGGAATCTCTCTGTGTCTGTTCTATCGACAATTGAAAATTGACGCCTGGGCCTCGGCCCGGGCACCACGACCAATTCCTGAAAGACCTGGACCCCAGGGACAACGAGGATAGGGATGAATCAACGGAGAGTCAAGCCTCTCCAGCCGAACTGACTGTGGACGTCCCAATCAGTGAGGATGACGATTCGAAGATGCTGAAAGTTGGGTCCCAACTAAACAAGCAGACACAGCAGGAGTTGGTCGAATTTCTTCGGGCGAATCTCGACGTCTTCGCCTGGACACATTCTGACATGTGCGGGATCTCGCCGAGCATTGCAAGTCACTCCCTGAATATAGATCCGCGACATGTCCCAGTAAAGCAGAAAAGGCGCGGTATGGATCCAGAGAGATCTGACGCCCTTAAGGAAGAGGTCGATAAACTACAATCGAATGGGTTCATTCGAGATGCCTTATATCCGGAATGGGTGTCCAACCCTGTACTAGTTCGGAAACCAAACGGGAAGTGGAGAACCTGTGTTGATTACTCTGACCTAAACAAGGCCTGTCCAAAAGATAGCTTCCCACTTCCGCGAATCGATCAGCTCGTAGATTCGACGGCTGGACATGAACTATTATCCTTTATGGACGCTTATTCCGGCTACAATCAGATACCCATGCATCTGCCTGATCAGGAACATACCAGCTTCGTGACCGACCTGGGACTCTATTGTTACAAAGTCATGCCGTTTGGTCTGAAGAACGCTGGGGCAACATACCAACGCTTAGTCAACCGAATGTTCGCTGATCAGATTGGGAAGACCATGGAGGTTTACGTGGATGACATGCTGGTGAAGTCCCGATTCTCCACCGATCACGTCAGAGATTTGAATTCAATGTTCAGCATCCTCCGGGAGTACGGAATGAAGCTCAATCCACTCAAATGTCACTTTGGCGTCGCATCCGGAAAATTCCTTGGGTTCATTGTCAACGCTCGAGGAATAGAGGCGAATCCTGAGAAGATCTGGGCTATTAGAAATTTGCAAACCCCTAAAACTATAAAGCAAGTCCAGAGTCTTAACGGGAAGGTCGCAGCATTGAGCAGGTTCATTTCAAAGTCCACCGACAAATGCATTCCTTTCTTCGACCTGATTCGGAAGGGCAAACGAAACTTTGAATGGACCACGGAGTGTGAAGGCGCGTTCCGATCTTTAGTTCAACATCTCTCCACACCTCCGATCCTGTCAAAACCGGTTGACCACGAGCAACTATATCTCTACCTGGCAGTATCAGAGCACGCGATCAGTGCTGCTCTAGTCCGGGAAGAAGACAAAGTGCAAAACCCGGTCTACTATGTTAGTAAGCGACTAACAGGAGCTGAAAGAAATTATCCAAGGCTGGAGAAACTGGCTTATTGTTTGGTCATTGCCTCAAGGAAGCTCCGTCCCTACTTCCAAGCTCATCCGCTTACTGTGTACACCGACCAGCCGTTACGACAGGTCCTTACGCGGCCTGAGACGTCCGGTAGGTTACTCAAGTGGAACATTGAGTTAAGCCAATTTGATATCGCATACGCTCCGCGGAGGGCCATTCAAGGACAAGTCCTGGCTGATTTCATAGCCGAATTCACCGTTCCAGAAGACTTACCCGAAACCAGTGAATCTCCCGAACACATCTGGAAGCTGTATACTGATGGTGCGTCAAATGACCGGTGTTCGGGCGCGGGGGTTGTACTTGAGACTCCCGAGGGCCGATCCATATGTTATGCTCTTAAATTCGACTTCCGTGCTACTAATAATGAAGCCGAATATGAAGCCCTCCTAACCGGCCTAAGGCTTGCCAGAGATTTGAGGATTATCGCTGTAGAAGTTTATTGCGATTCGTAGTTAGTGGTATGCCAGGTGCGAGGAGAATACCAGGCAAGAGACCGAAGACTGGCCGCATACTTAGCACGAGTTCAGGAAATCCTAAACCAGTTTGATTATTATGCCATCTATTACGTGCCTCGGGAACGCAATCAGAAAGCCGATTCACTGGCGAAGTTAGCCAGCACAGGCGAAGCGCAACAAATGGGACTTGTCCCCGTTGAAACTTTGGCTACTCCGAGCATCGATCGGATAGAAATGAACTCTGTATTTGAAGCCGCTCCCAGTAGAGAGTCCTGGATGACTCCGTATCGGAATTACATTGAGAATGGGGTGCTACCTGAACCTAGAAATGAGAAGAGGCAGATTCAGCGAAAAGCCTCGCGGTTCGTTATCCAAAACGGAGTCATGTACAGGAGAGGTTATTCCGTTCCTCTCCTCAAATGTATCGCCCACGAGGAAGTCAAGCGAGTGCTACATGACGTGCACGAAGGGGAGTGCGGCGATCATACCGGCGGGCAAGCTCTCGCTAAAAAGATACTTCGATATGGATACTACTGGCCGACAGTGAACCGAGATGCGGCAAACTATGCCCGAAAGTGCGATAAATGCCAGATACATGCCCGAATTCCGAGAGCTCCGCCAACTGAAATAACCCAAATGGTCAGTCCCTGGCCATTCGCGATGTGGGGCATTGACATCATCGGCGCTTTGCCTTTAGCAAAAGGCGGTGCGAAATACGCCATCGTCGCAGTTGATTACTTCACAAAGTGGGCCGAGGCCGAAGCCCTAGCAACCATTACGACAAAGAAGGTGATAAATTTCGTGGTTCGCAACATCATCTGTCGATTTGGGCTCCCGCATACTATCATCACTGATAACGGAACCCAATTCGAGAGCGCAGAATTCAAGGATTTCTGTCAACGGTTTCATATCCGCAAAAAGTTCTCGGCTGTCGCACACCCCCAAGCGAATGGGCAGGTTGAAGCTGTCAACAAAGTTATAAAATCGATCCTGAAGAAACGATTAGAGAAGGCTGGGGGCAAGTGGGTCGATGAACTTCCTATGGCGTTATGGGCTTATCGAACGACCCACAAAACCGCGACCGGACACACTCCGTTTTCCCTATCTTATGGCTCAGAGGCCGTCATTCCGGTCGAGACAGAAGTGCTCTCTCATCGCGTGACTTATTATGATCCAAAAACAAACGCTATACTCCTAGCCGAGTCTTTGGATCTATTGGATGAAAAACGGGAGGAGGCTGATTTGAGAGCAGCCGCACATCGAAGTCGGGTCGCCCGATTGTACAACACCAGAGTTCGACCTCGAACCTTTGAACTCGGCGACCTCGTGCTCAAGAGAATTTACCCAGTTCCTTCACACATGAAACCGAACTGGGGAGGGCCGTATGTAATTACACGAAAGCTCGGAGATGGTACATTCAAGCTGTCGACGGTTGACGGTCTCGATTTACCGAGGGCTTGGAACAGCGAAAGTCTCCGCCGCTACTACATATGACAGGCTTTATTTATTTCATTCTATTTAACAATTTGTTTCTGCATTTCGAAATTTGAATTTTGTAATAAGGCAACTGACTTTGCCGCATTTTCTTATTTCAGCAATAAAATGCCACTTCTTCGAGCCAGAGCTGTGATTCATTATGTACGATATACAACATCACGATGCACGAAGAGCTAAATCCCATCACACAATGGGACTTATTCAAATGGAGAGTGGCTGTGATACGACCGGCCACTCACTAGGCGAAACCCGAGCTCGGGGGCAAGCCATGACACCGATATTAATAGGATTGACACACGACAATCCTACAATTAACTCCATATTCCCAGAGTGCGAAATGGAGTATAAACATTCAACTCCGTATTCCTAGAGTGCGAAGCGGAGTATAAACATTCAACTCCGTATTCCCAGAGTGCGAAGCGGAGTATAAACACTTGACTCCATATTCCCGGAGTGCGAAATGGAGTATAAACATCTAACTCCGTATTCCCAGAGTGCGAAGCGGAGTATAAACACTTAACTCCATATTCCCAGAGTGCGAAATGGAGTATAAACATTCAACTCCGTATTCCCAGAGTGCGAAGCGGAGTATAAACACTTAACTCCATATTCCCGGAGTGCGAAATGGAGTATAAACATCTAACTCCGTATTCCCAGAGTGCGAAGCGGAGTATAAACACTTAACTCCATATTCCCGGAGTGCGAAATGGAGTATAAACATCTAACTCCATATTCCCAGAGTGCGAAATGGAGTATAAACATCTAACTCCGTATTCCCAGAGTGCGAAATGGAGTATAAACATTCAACTCCGCATTCCCAGAGTGCGAAGCGGAGTATAAACGGTCAACTCCATGTTCCCAGTGTGCGAACAACCGCTTACAAGATGACGCATATCCCCGGAGTGTGGATGGAACGATTCATAAGAGAACGAGCGTAGTTCGACCACTCGGTCCTCGCTCGGTGCCATCGCGAGCTGATCATCACAACTTAACCCCGAAACTGGGGGCAGAAGCAAATGTTAGTCATTGTCCGAAACTGTACGATGTTCAGCTCCGATGCGATTCCCTATCACAACTCGAGTCCGAAAGTTCCATACTTAACAAGTAAAAATGGGCTATTCTTGAAGCAATCAAAAAAAAAATGCAAATACACTGGACCAAAGTCCGAACACTGCAATATTCAAGCATAGAAAGGAACGCAAGCTGAAGCTAAAAGACAAAATTTTATTCCAACTAAACTCAAAAACAATGCTTCATACATGAGATCTTTCCTAAAATGTTCCTACTAGCAGGGGCCGAACCCGCATCTAAACACGGCCTACAAAAGGGAAAAGACAGAAAATATAACAAAAGTCCCTAACTGTCTATGAAAAGGATGTCTAATCCTTCTGCTTCCTCAGCTTCTTCTTCTTCTTCGAGGAACTACTGGAGCCGCCAGTACCCTTTCGCTTGGAGCCTTTCTCCCTAGGCAAGCTCCCCCCGGGTGAAGGCATAATATCAACGTCCTCGTCTGAGCTGGACTCTATAGGGATGCTTCCCGCGGGAGGAGTGGGAGGAACAGGCTCCGCAGCCGGAGGAGGGGCTGGTACATCAGCATCAGTAAGTGTGCCCTCAGGAGACACAGTCATAAGAGGAATGGGGCACTGTGCTGCCGCTCCGTCATCTACGTCACCGCCGTGCGCCGCAGCCGCCATCTCGGCATTGATCTCGGCTAACATCGCCGCTTCCCGCCGTGCCCTGGCCTCTCTAGGAGCCGTAGTAGTTTGGGACAAGGTGTCAGATGTAGCCGTGAATCCACCCAAGCCAAACGACAAGTCCGCAAAAGGATCACTTTGACGGCCAAGGAGCTCGTTTATCATCTGCTCGTCGAAAGAAAGTGAGCTCCCCTCCGTCACTCCAACTGGTGCCATTGCTGCGACGGAGATCGCCTCAGAAACGATGGCTCCTGGCGCTTGACCTAATACTTGGGTGGTAAGAGGCGCGGCTGGTGCAACTCCTGTCACTGATCAAAAGAAAAGACATGTCATTAGCAACATTTCGACACGGGTTCTTCAATCCAAATATACTGGAAGTTAGTTCAAATTACCTTCCTCGGTTTGGCTCGAGGTCGTCTGAACTACTTCAGAAGGATGTTCCTTAATAGGAGATAAGTGCGGTTGATCTGGGTCATATGCCGGGATAGGCTGGGAGTAGATCATTGAAGTTGGCTCAGACTGAGATGACACGACTATCTCAGAACTCGTAACATGGTGTCCTGCACCAGAGCTCTCTCCGACCTCCTGGACCTGAGCACCAAGCCTCACCTTGTCATGGGAAATCATGGAGTCATGGAGAACCTTCTTTTCATCATCATTAAGGATGCGGTTCTCCAGCTCGAACTCATCAGGGGCTTCATCAGGGTGCCCAGATCTCTCCTCATCCACCAGTAGGTTCCAGGCGTTATAGAGATGTGTAGGGTAATCGTCAAGCCATGTCAAGTCTCGGTGCCTTAGCACATTGGCGTTGTAAGTGACGAGTAGCTCCTCCACCTCGGCCTCAATCCTGGCCTCCGCCTGCCGTACTTTCTCATCAACTCCAGCCTCACGGGCTTGTTGTACAGCCGCCTCCTTCTCTTTTTGAAGTGTCACTGCCTGGTCACAGGCTTCCTGCGCAGAGACATTGGCTGCGTCTTTTTCCTTAGCCATCTCTGAAAACTTTGACTTCAGCTCATTAAGCTCCTTGAGAGCGGCATCCCTTTCGGCAGTAATGGAAGTGTTCCTGTGACCCATGTCCTCGATGGCAGTGTAATGTTCTTGCTTCATCCTGACCATGGCAGCGGTCACCTCATCAACTTTCTTTAAAGCCTCCATTTCAGACTTACGAGAAGACTCGGCCTCTGAGTTGAGCGCTTTTATAATTTGGTCATTGCGACCCAGCTCCTTCTCAAGTTTCTCGATGGTGACGCCCCGCTCAAATGCTACTTTAGATGCCTTCCTCGCGGCCCGTCCCCACTCCCTATACTGGAAAAAGATGTCCGCGACATAATCATGGATAGTGGTCTCCGCGGTTGGCGGGATTCTCTTCAGATGCGGGGGGAAGACATACCCATCAAAACAGATGTCAGGAAATTCCTTCCTCATCTGTGCCAGTTTGAGCGCTCCTTCGCTAGACGCCTCGGTCGGGATCGACACAGTAGCCGAAGAGGTGGCTATTTCGGTCCTGCGCGGAGGGTCGGACCTCAAAGCTTGAGAAGGCGGCCTAGACCGTGAAGTTTCGGGAGGGCGAGTAACGGCGACCACAGGAGGTGCAGAGGTCCTGGGGGGAGGAGAACGAGATCGGGATCGGTGAACATGTCCCCTATCTCTGTCAGACTTCTCCTGACCAGAGTGTCCCGTGTCATAATCTCTCTCGCCCTCTCTCCTGCGTGGCTCGTGATAACGGCGCTTACGCAAACTACCAAGCACGGAACCCTTCCCAGACATCGTACCTGAAAAGAAAACAACAAAGAATCAGTAACCGTTTGCGTTGTGTTGTTTACGGTTAAGAAGGTGTGTTGTGCCGTGAGGAGTGTGTGAATGTGTAACCCCCCGGACCAACCAGAAGTGTCAGTCGCATTGGCGGGCTCAGACTCGCTAGCATCGTCGACATGTCGCGGTCCACCTGACCCAACATCGTGTTGCTCCAGCTCGGTGTCAGGGACTGGAGGGTCAGTAGGCCCTTCGAATTGATCTCCAGCTTGCGGGGAAGACGCCTCCGTAATCTTAACTCCTGGCGAAGGACGATGCAAAACCACAGACTTCCGCCTCCCAGACTTAGGCTGTTTCGAAGCTACAGCTTTGCCTTTCCTCTTAGCATCGGACTCTGGGGTTGCATTAGCAGGTCCGACCAACGGTTCTTCGTCAGTGTGGGTTTTCTCGGAGTCGGGTTCCTCGACTATCACGACCCTGGGCTTCATCTGCTTGACCTTTTTCCTGGAGACGGTCTTTAATGCGCCGTCAAGTCTTATGCTCTGCCTCCGACCAATCAGCCCAAGGACTCTGAGATTCCGATCTGTCAATAACAGTTCAATATTCCTTTCTTCGCTAGGAATCTCTTGGAGGACCCGAACTATCTCTTTGTAATAGCCACCCTCAGGCCGCTGGATGATAGCTGAAAGAAAAAGAGAAGAAGACGTAAGTTTAATTTCACTCCGAAAATTGCCCTGTCAATTGCTTGGGAAAAGAGACGATACTCACGTCTGAATAGCCATCTTCTGGCAAACCCCGGAGGACATCGGACATAGAACCACTCCGACTTAAAATAGCTTAGCCTAGTCCACGACCCCATGACAACTTGGCAGTTCCTTACAGACTCCAAGAACGTATAAGATGGGCTGTCAGTCCGACTCTTGAAGTTAAACAAGTATCTTATGTCGGTCATACGGGGAGGACGATGGAGGTACTCCATGAATACAACGAACAAGCTGTTGAGTGAGGCATATCCGTTTGGATGCAATTGAGACGGAGCGATATCCAGATAAGCCAACACTTCTCTTATATAGTCGTTGAATGGAGGAAGTGTGCCGGCTGCGCACGCATGCCGATTGAAAGCAGTATACCCCTCCGGGGGATTATGTGGCCTATCATCCGGTCCAGGCAACAATACCTCATCCAAAGATAAACCGTGCCTTAAGCATATCCTCCCCAGCATGTCTTCGGAGATATTGGATGAGACGGAATCAGGTGGACTGTTAATGAAGGACGCGTTGGGCAACTCGTCCGGAGCCGAGCCAATAGCTTCGGTCTCGATGACCGGAATCTCAATTCTGGGAAGGATAGGGTTCTGAGTTTCTTGCTGCTGCGAACTTGACGATTCCATCACTAGCTAACTCACGAGAAACCATCATTAGGTGACAAAAAGCCCGTGCATCCCCCAGTGTAAAGTGCGTGAATGTGTTGTGTAGTGCGAGTGCTGTGCGTGACTTGAGCAGATTCTGCAGAATTAAAGAAAACGTGCAAGCGACGAGATTCTGGAAGACAGACAAACATGACCGTCATCGCTGACCGTCATGACTGCGCCATCCAGATGATGACGATCGATTCAAGATTAAAGAGTTCGTTGTACTTTTCTGTTAAAAGGCAGTTCCATCGACGAGCTTCGAAAGTCAGTCAAATATGCAATCCTGTAATCAAGTCCAATTATGCAAGGCAGAAGCTCGTCGGAGTCGAATATAAGAACATGCAAAAGTTCGCTAAGTTCGTCAAATTTCAGCATGGAATTGATCGTAGTTCAAGTTCAAATTCATTCGGAGGCATGATGTCTTTTGCATCGATCCAGTTCGAATCGATACTTTCGTATCGATCAGGTCAACTCGCTACCTTTCGTATCAATGTCAGTTCGTATCGACCGGAGGAGGAGATTTCGTATCGATCAGGTAGGCTTACTTCGCATCGGCCAAGGGTTAACGGCTGTGAGACAACCAAGTGCAATAACTTCGCATCGATCTGGGGCTATCGATATGAGACCGATGAGATCTCTTGGCCTTCGTATCGATCAAGAGAGATAGATTTTCGCATCGATCACGCCGGCCAAGCGCTTACATCGATCATCTCAGTTCAACACAAGCCCCAACCACCTTAGATCGATGCGAACCTCTGCATCCCCTTTAACCCATCAATCGATGCGAAATCATGAAATCTGGATCGAGTCGAATCCTCCTGTCCCAGATCGACACGAACTAGTGGTAAAACAATCACTCCAGAACTCTTTCTTCTCCGATTGAAGCGAGCATAGCCATGGCCATCCTCGACCAAGCTCTGGTCCAGATCTGGCCTTGGCACCACCAAAATCGATAATCAGCGAAGGCACGATGGATCTGAGATCTGAACTTCGTCGCTCGAGTATAGCCGTGATTACTTATTTACCTGAATCGAATTGGAGTTTGGGAAAATAATAAGATGATGTTTGATCGATTCGAAGATTGGAGTAATTCTTCTCTCCTGCTTGTCTGTGTATCGATACGAGAAGGCAGAAGACAACAGTAAAAGTAAAAGGTAAAAAAGTGAGAAATGGCAAAGTCCCAGATATTTATACGAGGCCTAGGACGGAACCGAGTCGATTCGACTCCCAGTCAATCTGACCGGTCGCAACCAGTCAAGCAGCGCATCGATGCGAGCATTCGTATCGAACCCATTAACCTTTATCGGTTCGAAGCGCACAGGGAGGCTACGTGAATACGATGGGTAGGTGCGCGCGCTTTCCTCGCATCCATCAAGCTGTGCATTCATCGAGGCGAAATGTTCACCAGACACCATCGTTTCGAAGCATCCAGGTCTTGAGCCATCGATTCGAAACAGAGCAGACCTGTTAATACGAGCGTCAATTTCGTATCCATCAGTATCTATCGATGCGAACATCCATTTCGTATCCACCAGATATCATCAATTCGAACCAGAATTCACCACCATTTGTGACCATCGATACGAATGATTGTTTTCGTATCCATCAAGTCAACCCACATCGATACGAAAGAAGGTTTTTTGACTTTGGGCATCGACTCGTAAGCGGACCGATACGAGAGAATGGCTAAGGGGTACGACTTCCAAAGTTATTCAAAGAAGACATACGACTTTTCAAAGCACATCATGTTTTCACAAGACGTACTTTGGGGGGCAAATGTTATCCCGCCTTTTGGCAAGGCCAGGACGCCAAGAAGCCGACTAGGGAACAAGGACAGCACGCCATGGATATCACTGAATTTTGTCCGAGCCCAGAGTGAGCTACAATTGATAGGACACGACAAGAAAGGCCATAGAGATCAGCACCTCAAATTTCAAGTCAATCCGGACTCATACACTCAAGTTATGATCGAGTCAAATTGGAGGGAAAGAGCCCAGATTTCGTATCCATCACTCTGGGCGATTTCGTATCCATCACCGAAGCCCCAGTTCGAATCCATCATGCTTCGTACCGATCAGCTCCGGATCCATCGAGATACCCAGGTTCGACTCGATTTTCTTCGTATCCATCGAACTCGTATCGATGGACTTCACACATACCAGCAATTGAAGGACTTCGTATCCTTCAGCCAACGTCTGCTTCGTATCCATCGTTCAACGTCTACTTCGTATCCATCACTCGGTGCTCGCTTCGTATCCATCAGAAGACCTCACTTCGAATCCATGCCTAATGACTCGTTCGTACCCACGAGTCAACTGACCAGGGATGACGTGTCCTCCATCAAAGTAAAACGAGGCGAGATATGTGGAGTCGAAACAGTCAATGCGGCACAAAGACCGGATCGAAACGAAGCGCGCGCGCCACCTCACTTCAAGAACACGTGCAGCCAGCGAGACGAACGGATGGAGTCGAAATCATGGATACGAACCAGACAGCCAATGAGGAATTCCATTTCGTATCGACCATATCTCATAATCCACTGATCCAAACATGATGAAATTTTAACTGAAGGTTGCACACATAACTAGGAACGTCTCCACCAATTTTGAGCTCAATTGGAAGTAATCCTGATCGATGCGAAATGACTTCGTATCGATCACAGATTGACTTGAAACTCTCTGGAAGTGGTCGAATGGGTCCCCTCACGTGTCAGGCCAAGTCTCCCGGAGTTTGAGCGAAATCCAAGCCTCCTACGCCTATAAATAGAGCCCCAGAATCAACGGAAAAAGGATCTTTTTTCTCTGAAGCGTCCAGACTCTGCCGGATTGAGATTTGCACCATACTTTTGCTGTCAATTTCGAATTCTAAACTGTAATCCGCTGTTCATCGCTGTAAACGCTTGTAATCATTGAAAGAGAATCAATAAAATCATCAAAACTTCATAGTGGACGTAGGCTATACGCCGAACCACTCTAAACTGCTTGTCTGTGCACTTTACATTCATATTTGTTGGAGTTTTTGTTAGATAATCTTTGTTTTACATTTATAATCTTCATTTTATCTCTTCAAACAACTCCCGAAGAGTGTTGTGCCCATTTTTGGTACAAACATATACTTACGATTACTAAAAAACTATTATATACTTTGAAATACTTTAAAAACTATTTTATACTTCAAAATACTTTTAAAATTATTATATTAAATATCACTTTAAATACTTATTTCATAATTTATTCAAAATCCATAAAAACATGTTTTATAATATAAAATCCTTTATTTTGAAATTCAGAAATAATTATAAAACATTTTTAAAGTTCAAAACTTCTTTTAAAAGATTTAGGAAAATATCCAAATCAAAATCCTTTATTCTTTACAAAAATAAAGATTTCCAACACCTCTTTTGTTCTCCAATATATATAACTTCCCAAAACTATCCATTTATGTCCAACACGCCAAAATGCATTTAAAACAACCCAACACACACACACACATCCTCAATATATCACAATTTATCCAATTTAATTATATTTCAATTATGAGTGATTTCAACATACGTTTATTATGACTATAATGCTTCAAACATTCATAATATGATTCCCAACCAAATCAAATAGCAATATCAAACATGCAAAACAAGTCTGGGCAATGATACATGTAATAGAGGATTTAAAAGACAGATCACACTACAAATATAGTTTTCATTTACTTTTATAAGCAATGAGGGGTTCAAAAATTATAACCTACATTGTTATCTATTTTAATTATTTTTTTCACAACAAATAACTTGTAACACCCCATATTTTTGATAATATTATTTAGGATATTTATTTAGATAAATTAAATAAAATAATATGTTGATTAAGAAATTGAGATTTGAATTTTAAATTAAGGCGTAGCCGTGCCATTTAAACTATGAATTAAAAGAAGAGTTAAAAATGAAATATAGGAGGGGTAAAATAGGAAAGAGGCCATTCCTATATTTATATCCCTTTGCCATGTATACTCCTACACGTTCATTTTCATTTGTTCAAAATTCTAAAAGCTAAGGTCGGCCACCATTAATAAGAGAAAGAGAATGAAAGAGAAAGGGGAAGCATAATCAACATCAAATTCATTCAAATCTCATATCTTTAATCTCTAAAGCTAAGGTGAATAATGTTTACATCTCTTATTTGCTTTGATTTCGGTTTTAAGGGGAAATCTGAAATGTTTTGCCATGTTTTTGAATAATGGAATGATTATATATACTTGTTGATGATTTATGCATATTGATATAGATTTTATGATATGTTTTAAGTTAAAAACCCTATTAAATGACATCTAAATGCCTTGCAAATTTTTATATAGGCCAAAAATAATATTTTGGAGATGGGTTTCAATTTTCATAATATTCTGAGTTTTTATGGATTTTATAGTAAAGAGAATGTTACTTGGGTTATAAATTATTTACGGTTAAATAATAGTAGATTTGGGTCTGAAATTTTTATATGTTGGAGAACATATTAAAAGAGATTTTCTGGAATTTTTGTAGATTTTTCCTAAGTTTTTTAATGGATATATAAAATTATTTAAGGTATGGGACTTAAATGTTTTAGCTAAGGGGTATGGGGTAACGTTATAGTAACGTACTTGTATTTGCTATATATATAGGTTATTTTTTGTATCTCATGATGTTTGAATATAGATATGGTTGGTAGAAGAGGAAGAGTTAACCCAGGAGGGGAGGGCACCGTTGGGAATGCCAGACCTAATGCAACTAGGACCTAAGGTCAGGCATAAGCAGAGAATGTGGGTGTTGGAGTCCCGCAAGCTAGAATGGAAGCTATGTATCAGTTTTTCGTATATATGATACAAGCGGGTGTTGCTGCTGGAGTAGTGGGAGGAGGAGTTTAGGAAGCTCCGGTAGTCAATAATTATGTTGTTCTGAGTAGAGATTATGTTAGGCTTGGAGGAAAGCCATTTATTGGAACGGAGGATGCCATTGAGGTGGAAAATTGGTTGCTGCATTGTTATAGAATCTTTGCAGACTTAGGCTTAATAATGAGCAGAAGAGGAGGCTTGCTTCTAGACAGCTTCAAGAAGCAGCTTTATTTTGGTGGAACAGTGTGACTGTGGAAATGGATGAGGAGACTATGACATGGGCAGAGTTTAAAGGAGGTTCCAGGAGAGGTTCATGTCGGTGATGGCGCACTCTGTTTTGATCCGGAAGTGTGCCGAGCTAGAACAGGGAGAGATGACTGTTTTGGAGTATGCCAGCAGGTTTGAATATTTGGCTAGGTTTGGTTATACCACTACTGATACAATGATGAAGAGGAATGAGAAGTTTATCAGGGGATTGAAGCCTGAGTTAGCAAGAGCTACTTTACTGCATATTACAGATCGCTGTGATGTGGTTGTGGAGATGGCTTTGAGGCACGAGGAGATGCTTGCGTGTTAGGAGAAGAATAAGGTGAAAGAGTGTAACACCCCATATTTTTATAACCTTATTTAGGATATTCAATTGGTTAAATTAAATAAAATAATGTGAAGATTAATAGGCTGAGATTTGATTAAACTAAGGTAGCTGTTCTATGTTAATGTGCAAATTGAAATGAGATAACATAAACTAATGTGTTAGGAAATGTGTAAGGACAATATGGGAAATAGGAGAGGCTTATACCCTAAACCCTTAGGAAATGAAACTGACGTTCATTTTCATTTTAGAAAACTAAAAACATCTAAGGCCGGCCACCATTTTTATTCTCAAGGAAGATAAAGGTAGGATTCAAGTGAACGAAGATAATCAATTAATTCAACATCAAATCTCACATCTTTTAATCTCAAAGCTAAGGTGAATAATTACTTCATCCCATTTTCTTATAGTTTTCGGTTTGAAGATTAGATCCAAAATGTTTTTGCAAGTATATGCTATGTTTTGATGATTAAAGTTATATATATGCATGTTGGTGATTTATGCATGTTCATATTAGTTTTTATAATATGTTTGATATGAAAACCCAATTAAATGACATCCAAATACCTTGAAAATTAAAATATAGGTCAAAAATGATATTTTAGAAATGGGTTTCAATTTTCATAATTTTCTAAATTAATGTGGATTTTATATTAATTTTTTAGTGAAGAAAATGATTTATTGGGTTATAAATTATTTACGGCTAAATAAATAATTATTTAGGTTTAAAATTTTTATATGTTGGAAAACATATTAAATAGATTTTCTAGAATTTTTCCAAATTTTTCCTAAGTGTTTTGATGAATATATAAAATTATTTAAGGTATGGGACTTAAATGTTTTATATATTTAATTAAGAAGAAGGGGTATTTTATAAAATAAAATCATTATTTAATTTTGAAATTAGTGGCAGCACTTTTTTGAAAATTATTTTATTAAGCAATAAGAATTTGACAAACAAAGGCAGATTAGTTGAAAAGTTATCTCTTTTAAGTTAAAAACAAGAAAATCATGTTTTTAGCATGTTTCAACCATTTTGGCATCAAACCTTCCAGCACAGACCTTTCGACAAGGTCGAAAGGTTATAGCTTTCAACAAGGTCAAAAGGTTATAGCTTTCGACAAGGTCGAACCAATGCATATGGTATCAAGTTACTTGGTACGTAATGAATTTGACAAGGTCGAAGGGTACTTAGTCGAAAGGTTAGATTCCGAAGAGGTTGGAATATGTTTGTTTTATAAACCTAAAGAATCGCTGGCTTTTCTTTCGAATAAGAGCTTTCGACTTGGTCGCTTTTGACTAGGTCAAACATTTAAAATAAAGGTTTTAAACCTTTCGACAAGGTCGAAAGGTTACTACCGCTTTTCTAAAGACATTGCTTTCGACAAAGTCGAAAGTTTTACCTGTTTCTAAACCAGCCTCTTCTCAATGCTTTTAAAAGGTATCAAAGCTTTCGACTTAGATGTTTTACCTTGCATTTATAATTGAAGTATAACCCAAAGCTTTCAAAGGAGTTGTTTTAAAGGCAGGGAACATTGTTTTAAATGATGTGTTTTAAAGCTTTCGAAGCAGAGCATTCGACAAAATCGAAAGGTAGCTTCCAATGAAGTCGAAAGGTTTTTAAAAGAAGATTTTCCACATGTTTTAATTTGAACCCAATAAGCCTTCGAAAGGTTTATGTTTTAAAAGGCTGAATGCTTTCGAAAGGTTTTAGGTCAATGGTTTCGAAAGGTTTTAGGTCAATGGTTTCAAAAGGTTTGGAGTAAGGTTTCAAAAGGTAAGGTTTTGGCCTCTTGGCCAAGATAATTAAAGGGTTTTACTTGGTTTCAAAAGAGATGCTTTTAAAAGTTTAGAAAGGGGTACTTTCAAATGTTTAAATATTTTCATCAACCAAAGTTTGAGTAAAGGAGATATATATAATATGGCAATGTGATTTTGAGTAAAGCATAAAGATAATATAATTTCCTTGTATTAGTTTGATTAAAAAGGTTTAAATCATTTTGAAAATGTTTTCAAGGAAAATTATGGGAGGGGATCCTTAAGTGAAAATGACTCATATATTAGAATACCCAATGGGACTAGTATTGGGTTGCGCCTTATACATTAGCTATTAGCCCTAGCTAATTATTGTCCAAAATTCCAGTGTGTAGGGCTAGTTATAGGTAGACTAAAATTATGATCACAGACCAAAAGGAATATATATTTGTATACAGATAGGTTATTGGTGAGCCTAAAAAAACACTAGGATCAGGAAGACCTGGGAGATGATTAAGCTAGGGACAGGCCGTCCAAAAGCAAAGTATTTAACAGATAGTTTGGGACAAACCATCTAGAAGAGGAGTATCTAATGGGTGTTAGATAAATTTTGTTTATATTATCTGGTAGGCCCGAGTCAGCCAAAGGTTAAAAGTTATCCAAACAAAACTTATGTGTTTGAACAGATTGTTCATTTAATGCCTGATGTTTATGTATGTTTAAATAATGATGCTTTACCATATTTAACCAGTTTTGGTGCAGGAAAAAGGTTTTGCAAAGATATATTTTAAAAGGATGTTAGTGAGGGAAAACCCGTTTCGCTAAGCGGCATGGTCTCACTTAACATATAAAATCGGGATGTATAATATTATTCACACCAGGCTTTATGTCTGACTCGAAGTTTATGTTTTCCCCTTAAACTCTCGGGTGTTCAATATTAATTTGAGTAGGCTGAGGGGTTGTGGTGTTTTTCAAGTTTAGTAGAATGATGAATAAGGCTACCGAAGGCATGCAGGAGGCAAACGGATGGCTATTTAGGAGTTGCAATTTTATGTTTTGTTGTATTTCCGTTGTGTTTGTATTAAGTCTATTATGACTATATGACTCTGATCAGCCAAGGAGGTATCTTGATATACCGCTCTTGGCGTATTTTGTATTAAGTATATTTTATCTATGCTGGGGAACGTATTGGGATTATGTATTAAGAATATGGAACATCTGTTTTAAATATAATAAAGAAAACGTTGTTTTGAAATTTGTGTTTTGTTTCATATTCAAGTGCTTCTGATATTATAGATACCATTAACATAGCTGTATTTAGTCGTCAGAAGCTAATACTATAGATGACTGCAGCATTTGTAGCGATTAGTTTTGGGAATCTAGATAGGGGATATTACAGCTTGGTATCAGAGCATGGTTTATGAAATATTTTAACTAAAAAATGGTTTTTGAAAAGCATAATCCTTAGTAAATAGAGGTAAGATCGAGGTATGGGATAACACTGTAGTAACGTACTTGTAATTGTTATATATAAGTATACGCTATATCTCTAGACTCCTATCTTAGTTAGGCTATTCATCTGTATCTCACGAGACTTGAATACAGATATGGAAGGAAGAAGAGGAAAAGTTAATCTTGGAGGAGATAGCACCACCACTAATGGAAATGCCCGACCAAATGCTAGAAGAGGTCCAGGTCAGGCTCAAGCTGAAAATGTTGGTGCTGGCATTACCCAAGTGGACATGGGAGCCATGTATCAGTTTTTCGTAAATATGATGCAAGCTGGAGTTATAGCTGGAGTTGTCGAAGGGAATGTTGCTGGAGGAGGAGTTCAGGAAGCTTCGATAGTCAACCACTATGCTAACTTGAGCAGAGACTATACCAGGCTTGGAGGGAAGCCGTTCATTGGAACTGAAGATGCGATTGAGGTGCAAAATTGGCTGCTACATTGTGAGAGAATCTTTGCTGACCTAGGATTGAATGACGAGCAGAAGAGGAGATTATCTTCGAGACAACTTCAACGAGCTGCTCTATTTTGGTGGAATACTGTTGTAGCTGGTGTTGATGAGGAAACTATGACTTGGGTGGAGTTTAGGAGAAGGTTTCTAGAAAGGTTTATGTCGGTGATGGCACAGTCGGTATTGGTTAGGAAGTTTGTTGAACTAGAACAAGGGGAGATGTCTGTTTTAGAGTATGCAAGAAGATTTGAAGAGTTGGCCCGGTACGGGTATGCCTTGGTTGATACGGCGATCAAGAGGAATGAGAAGTTTATAAGAGGGCCGGAGTTGATAAGTGCTACTTTGCCGCACCTAAGAGATCAAAGTGATGTAGTGGTAGAAATGGCATTGAGGCAGGAAGAGGCATTAGCTTGTTTGAAGAGGAAAATGAAGGAGGACCAGATAGGACAAGGCCAGAAAATAAATTTTTTCCAAAAGAAGAATGCTCAGAAGGGAGGAGCATAGAAGAAGGGAAAAGCTAAGGTGGTTTGTTATAAATGTGATAAGAAAGGACACTATGCTAATGAGTGTCATACTGGAAAAGGAAAAGAGAAAGGAAATGAGGTGATTGGGAAGAAGAACATCTGATGCTTTAATTGTGATCAGATTGGCCATTATAAGAACCAATGCAAACAGCCCGCTAGAGATGGAAGGGGACAGATGTATGCATTGGAGCCTACAATTTCAAGGCCAGTTGTGCAAGAGAAAGGGAAGGCTGTTCTAGGAGGCTCACTACAGATTCACAGTATGTCTATTAGCGTTCTGTTTGATACTGGTGCATCACATTCTTTTATTTCTCGATGTTTGGTAGATAAGCTTAACCTAGAACCCTCATATTTAGTTACATCCTTAAGGGTTGGAACAAATAGGAGGGTATGTGACACTTGGGATGAGGTGTGACCATTTAGAGTTTGACTTGCTAAGTCATACTTTTGATTGTTGTTTGCATGTGTTTGATTTTGTGGGATTTGGGATTATCCTTGGGATGGATTGGTTAAGTAAATATGATGCTAGGATATTTTGTCATGATAGAAAAATATCACTTAGTCACCCAGATTGTAGTGATCGGATAGTTTATACCGTAGAGAACCCTAGTTGCAAAGTGAATGCTTTATTGGGTATCATGGAGTTGGAGGATGAGTTGCATCAAGTCTTTATGGTTAGGGAATTTGCTGATGTGTTTGAGCCGGTAGTTGGACTGCCGTCGAAACGAGCCATTGATTTTTGGATTGATTTAGTGCCTGGAGAAGAACCGGTGAGTAGGCCACCAAGCAGGATGACACCCTCAGAGATGAAAGAGTTGAAGGTGCAGTTGGTGGATTTGGATGGCAAGAATTTTATCTGACCGAGTAGTTCGCCTTGGGGAGCTGCCGCAGTGTTCGCTAGGAAGCCGAACGGATCGTTAAGGCTATGTATCGATTAGCGTAAGTTGAATGAGAAGACGATAAAGAACCGATATCCATTACCCAGAATTGATGATTTGTTCAATCAGTTAAGTGGAGCTAAGGTATTCTCTCAGTTGGATTTAGCGATGGGATTTCATCAACTTAGAGTGGTAGAGGATATTATTCCTTTGACGACGTTTAGGACAAGGTATGGATCGTACGAATAGCTAGTTATGCCGTTCGGACTAACTAATGAGCTGACATTCTTTGTGGATCCGATGAACCGAATTTTCCAAGAACACTTGGATAGATTTGTGTTGGTCTTTATAGATGATATTCTGATATACTCTAAGGATAAGAAGGTGCATGAAGTTCATCTTAGAGTTGTTCTTGAGATGTTGAGGGAGCATTAGTTGAAGGCTAAATTTTTGAAGTGTCATTTTTGGAAGAAGGAAGTGAAGTTCCTTAGTCATGTAGTCTCAGAGAAAGAGTTGTCAGTAGATCCGACTAAGATTGAGGCGGTGAATAACTTGAAGAGACCCGAGACGTAACCGAGATAAAGAGTTTTCTTGGATTGGCTGGATATTATCGAAGGTTTATAAAGGATTTTTCATGAATCACTGCACCGATGACTAAGATTACACGAAAAGATGTGAAATTTGTATGGACTGATAAGTGTGAGGAAGCATTCTAGAGCTTGAAACACTTATTGACCCATGCACCGGTGTTTGTGGTTCCAGAGGGGAATCAAGATTTGGTTGTTTATACTGATGCGTGTGGAGCTGGATTGGGAGCTGTGTTGATGCAAAGAGGTAAAGTGACTGCTTATGCTTCTAGATAGCTCAAACCACATGAATTTAGATACCCCACTCATGTTAGCTGCCGTTATATTTGCTTTGAAGGTATGGAGGCATTATCTATTGGGAGAGCGATTTGAGCTTTATACGGATCACAAGCCGTTGAAGTACTTGTTCTCCTAGAAGGAGCTGAACATGAGACAACAGAGATGGTTGGATTTTATTGCTGCCTATGATTTTGGAATTGAGTACACACCCAGGAAAGGGAATAAGGTAGCAGATGCACTTAGCAGGAAACATCAAAATGCAGTATTGGCCATGATTGTTGAATGGAAAGATTTGGAAGCACTGTCAGCTTGTAGAGTGCATTATAGATGCAAGGTAGGTTCTAGTGCAGGAAGTGTTGTATTGTCTTGTTTGGAAGTTCGACCGGTAATGATTGAGAATATAGCTTCTAAATAGGAGAAGGATCCAATTTTGGCTGAATGGATCAAAAGGTTAAGGGAAGGAATAGAGAGAAATGACTTAAAGGATTTCAGTCTTAACCAGAAAGGGTGGTTGAGAAAGAAGGGAAGGTTGTGTGTTCCGAATGTAGGAAACATGAGGAAAAAAGTTTTGGATGAATTCCATCGTCAAAGTTCACTATCCATCCAGGAAGAACGAAGATGTATCGGGATATGAAGAGAAGTTTCATCTGGGAAGGTATGAAACGGGACATTGGTTTATGTGTTAAGCAGTGCTTGAACTACCAGCAGGCAAAGGCTGAACACTAGAAGCCAAGTGGATTGCTTCAACCGCTGGAAGTTCCGTTGTGGAAGTGGGATTCTATCTCTATGAATTTTATTGATGGGTTGCCAAGATCTAGTAGAGGGAATGAAAGCATATGGGTCATAGTGGAGAGATTAACTAAGAGTGCCCATTTCATTCCAGTAAAGTCAACTAGGACAACACCTATTTTGGCGAAGTTATTTATGAAGAATGTGGTTAGGCTACACGAAATTCCTAGTAGTATCATCAGTGATAGAGATTATTTGTTTACTAGTGAGTTCTGGAAGAGTCTACAGGAAGCATTAGGAACCAAGCTCAACATGAGTACTGCTTACCATCCACAAACTGATGGGAAAATCAAAAGAGTTAACAAAGTCTTGGAGGATTTGTTAAGAGCTTGTGTATTGGATTTTAGGGGATCATGGGAAGACCATCTTCATTTAATCAAGTTCTCGTATAAAAATAGTTATTAGACTAGTATTGGGATGGCGCCATTTGAAGCCTTGTATGGAAGGCCATGCAAATCCCCCGTGTGTTGGTTAGAGACCGGGGTTAGGTTTGTCCTTGGTCCGGATTTGGTGAAAGATGCCGTAGAGAAGATTGAGTTAATCCGAGCTAGGATGAAGAAAGCTTAGTCTAGACAGAAAAGTTATCCAAACAGAAGAAGGAAAGACTTGGGATTCTCTGTTGGAGATTATGTGTTTATTTAGGTTTCGCCGATGAAGGGTGTGATTTGATTTGGATCGTCAGGAAAGTTAGCACCTAGATTCGTTGGACCCTTCCGTATTGTTGAGAGGATCGGGAAACTCACTTATAGAGTGGAGTTACCGAGTAGTTTAGCAGGAGTCCATGATGTTTTCCTTATTTCTCATCTTAGAGAAAGTGTGTTAAAGACCCGGAGACCACTATAACACCTACAGTGTTAGAAGATTTAGTTGTAGAGCCGGATTTGACCATAGTTAGGAAGCCGATTCAGATTGTGGCTAGAGATGAAAAGAGGTTAAGGAACAAGACAGTCAAATTAGTAAAGGTCCAGTGGAGTGACGATGCTAGAGACTGTACTTGGGAGACTGAGAACCGAATTAGAGACTCTTATCCTGATTTGTTTGATGATATTTTTACCTTTGATTTTTTTGTTGTGTGCCTTATAGTAATTTCGAGGACGAAATTCTTTAAGGTGGAGAGTCTGTAACACCCCATATTTTTATAACTTTATTTAGGATATTCAATTGGTTAAATTAAATAAAATAATATGAAGATTAATAGGCTGAGATTTGATTAAACTAAGGGTGGTTGTTCCATGTTAATGTGCAAATTGAAATGAGATAACATAAACTAATGTGTTAGGAAATGTGTAGGGACAATATGGGAAATAGGAGAGGCTTATACCCTAAACCCTTAGGAAATGAAACCGACGTTCATTTTCATTTTAGCAAACTAAAAACATCTAAGGCCGGCCACCATTTTTATTCTCAAGGAAGATAAAGGTAGGATTCAAGAGAACGAAGATAATCAATTAATTCAACATCAAATCTCACATCTTTTAATCTCAAATCTAAGTTGAATAATTACTTCATCCCATTTTCTTATAGTTTTCGGTTTTAAGATTAGATCCGAAATGTTTTTGCAAGTATATGCCATGTTTTCATGATTAAATTTATATATATGCTTGTTGGTGATTTATGCATGTTCACATTAGTTTTAATGATATGTTTGATATGAAAATCTTATTATATGACATCCAAATACCATGAAAATTTAAATATAGGTCGGAAATGATATTTTAGAGATGAGTTTCAATTTTCATAATTTGCTGAATTAATGTGGATTTTATATTAATTCTCTAGTGAAGAAAATGATTTATTAAGTTATAAATTATTTGCGGCTAAATAAATAATTATTTGGATTTGAAATTTTTATATGTTGGAAAACAAATGAAAATAGATTTTTTGGAATTTTTCCAATTTTTCCTAAGTATTTTGATAAATGTATACAATTATTTAAGGTATGGGACCTAAATGTTTTATATATTTAATTAAGGAGAAGGGATTTTATAAAATAAATTCATTATTTAATTTTGAAATTAGTGGCAGCACTTTTCTAAAAATTATTCTATTAACCAATACGAATTTGACAAACAAAGGTAGGTTATTTGAAAAGTTATCTCTTTTAAGTTAGAAATAAGAAAATCATGCTTTTAGCATGTTTCAGCCATTTTGGCATCAAAACTTCCGGCACAGACCTTTCGACAAGGTCGAAAGGTTATAGCTTTCGACAAGGTCAAACCAATGCACATGGTATCAAGTTACTTGGTAAGTAATGAATTGGACAAGGTCGAAGCATATTTAGTCGAAAGGTTAGTTGCCGAAGAGGTTGGAGTATGTTTGTTTTATAAACTTAAAGAATCGCCGGCTTTGCTTTCGAAAAAGAGCTTTCGACTTGGTCGCTTTTGACTTGGTCAAAGATTTAAAATAAAGGTTTTAAACCTTCCGACAAGGTTGAAAGGTTACTGCCGCTTTTCTAAAGACATTGCTTTCGACAAAGTCGAAAGTTTTACCTGTTTCTAAAACCAGCCTCTTCTCAATGCTTTTGAAAGGTATCAAAGCTTTCGACTTAGATGTTTTACCTTGCTTTTCTAATTGAAGTATAACCCAAAGCTTTCGAAGGAGTTGTTTTAAAGGCAGGGGACATTGTTTGAAATGATGTGTTTTAAAGCTTTCGAAGCAGAGCTTTCGACAAAGTCGAAAGGTAGCTTCCAATGAAGTCGAAAGGTTTTTAAAAGAAGGTTTTCCACATGTTTTAAATTGAACCCAGTAAGCCTTCGAAAGGTTTATGTTTTAAAAGGTTGAATGCTTTCGAAAGGTTTTAGTTCAATGTTTTCGAAAGGTTTTAGGTCAATGGATTCGAAAGGTTTTAGGTCAATGGTTTCGAACGGTTTGTGTTCAATGGTTTCGAAAGGTTTGGAGTAAGGTTTCAAAAGGTAAGGTTTTGGCCTCTTGGCCAAGATAATTAAAGGGTTTTACTTGGTTTCGAAAGAGATGCTTTCAAAAGTTTAGAAAGAGGTACTTTTAAATGTTTAAATGTTTTCATCAACCAAAGTTTGAGTAAAGGAGATATATATAATATGGCAATGTGATTTTGAGTAAAGCATAAAGATTATATAATTTCCTTGTATTAGTTTGATTTAAAAGGTTTAAATCATTTTAAAAATGTTTTCAAGGAAAATTATGGAAGGGGATCCTTAAGTGAAAATGACTTAGATATTAAAATACCATATGGGACTAGTATTGGGTCACGCCTTATACATTAGTTATTAGCCCCAGCTAATTATTGTCCAAAATTCCAGTGTGTAGGGCTTGGTTATAGGTAGACTAAAATTATGATCACACACCGAAAGGAATATATATTATATACAGATAGGTTATTGGTGAGCTTGAAAAACCATTAGGATCAGGAAGACCTGGGAGATGATTAAGCTAGGGACAGGCCATCCAAAAGCGAAGTATTTAATAGATAGTTAGGAAAAAACCATCCAGAAGAGGAGTGTCTAATAAGTGTTAGATAAATTTTGTTTATATTGTCTGGTAGGCCCGAGTCAGCCAAAGGTTAAAAGTTATCCAAAAAAAATTTAGGAGAAAAAGAAAAGAGATAGAAGAAAGAAACAGAACAAGACACAGATATATCAAATAATCCAAGAATTTCAATATTATTCAATCATCCATAAGCAAGATCAATCAATCACAAAATTTATAATTAATTTAATTAATCTCGAAATAGATTAATTATCTATTAATTACCTAACCTTGCTTAAGTAATCATTTATTTACTATAATCATTTGAATTAATAAATCATTCTTAATTATCCAGCTTAAGTAATTATCCTTAATTACTTACTTATTTCTTAATTAATCACATTAATTAACCTTTGATTAATTAATTACAATATCAAATTAACCCTTCAATTACTTACATTATGAAATTATCTTTTAAGTAATTTAATTATCTCTTAATTATTTCCATCAAGTAATTATCCCATAATCACTTAAGTTAATTAATTAACCCTTAATCACTTTTCTTTTTCTCCTAACGACCCGGAATTTTCGAAATGTGTTTGAACAGATTGTTCATTTAATACCTGATGTTTATGTATGTTTACATAATGATGCTTTACAGTATTTAACCAGTTTTGGTGCAGGAAAAAGGTTTTGCAAAGGTATATTTTAAAAGGATGTTAGTGAGGGAAAAAGGTTTTGTATTAAGTCTATTATGACTATATGACTCTGATCATCCAAGGAGGTATCTTCATATACCGCTCTTGGCGTATTTTGTATTAAGTATATTTTATCTGTGCCTGGGAACGTATTGGGATTATGTATTAAGAATATGGAACATTTTTTTTAAATATAATGAAGAAAATGTTGTTTTGAAATCTGTGTTTTGTTTCTTATTTTAGTGCTTCTTATATTGTAGATACCATTAACATAGCCGTATTTAGTCGTTGGAAGCTAATACTATAGATGATTGCAGCATTTGTAGCACTTAGTTTTGGGCCTGTAGATAGGGGATGTTACAAAGAGGTCCACGTTGGGCAGGGCCAGAAAAGGAAGTTCTTCCATAAGAAGGGTGCTCAGAAGAGTGGAGCAACCAAGAAGGGGAAGTCTGAGATTATCTGTTTCAAGTGCGACAAGAAGGGCCATTTTGCCAATGAGTGTCGTACTGGGAAGCCGAAGAAGTGATCAGGAAGAAGAATATCATGTGCTTCAACTGCGATCAGATCGACCATTATAAGAATCAATTCAAGGAGCCTGCCAAGGATGGAAAGGGAAAGGTATATGCGTTGGAGCTTGCTACTTCGAAGCCGACAGCTCAGGAGAAGGGAAAGGCAATTTTAAGAGGTATGCTTCAGATTAATGGTATGTTTGTTAGCGTTCTATTTGAGACTAGTGCATTGCATTCTTTTATATCTAGATGTTTGATGGATAAGCTTAACTTAGAACCCACATATTTAGTTACTTCCTTATGGGTTGCGAATCCAATAGGAGGGTATGAAACTTTAGATTTGAGATGTGACCGGTTAGAGTGTTTGACTTGTTAGGTCATATTTTTGCTTGCAGTTTGCATGTGTTTTATTTTGTAGGGTTTGGAATTATTCTTTGTATGGATTGGTTAAGTGAGTACGATGCTAGGATATTTTGCCAGAATTGGAAAATATCGCTTAGGAACCCTAATTGTAGCGACCAGATTGTTTATACCGTAAAAGGTTCTAGCGGTGACGTGAATGCTTTGTTGGGTGTTATGGAATTAGATGATGAACTGAGTTGAGTTTTCATGGTTAGAGAATTCGCAGATATTTTTGAGCTTATAGTTGGATTGCCACAGAAACGAGCCATTGAGTTTCGGATAGATTTGGTTCCGCGAGCAGAACCAGTGAGTAGGCCGCCAAGTAGAATGTCCCCTTCAGAGATGAGGGAGTTAAAGGTGCAGTTGGTGGATTTGGAAGGCAAGAGTTTTATCAGGCCGAGTAGTTTGCCTTGTGGAGCAACTACAGTATTTGCTAAGAAGCCAGATGGGTCGTTAAGACTATGTATCAATTATCGTAAGTTGAATGAGAAGACGATAAAGAATTGATATCCATTGACGAGAATTGACGATTTGTTCGACCAATTGATTGGAGCCAAGGTACTTTCTCTGTTTGATTTGGCAACAGGTTTCCATCAGCTCAGAGTAGCAGAGGATAGTATACCTTTGACGGCGTTTAGGACCAGATATGGGTCGTACGAATGGTTAGTCATGTCGTTCGGACTGACTGATGCACCAGCATGCTTTATGGATTTGATGAACCGGGTTTTCCGAGAGCACTTGGATAGGTTCGTATTGATTTTCATAGATGATATCTTGATATACTCTAAGGATGAAAGAGAACATGAAGTTCATCTTAGAGTGGTGCTTGAGACGCTAAGGCAACATCAGCTGAAGGTGAAGTTTTCGAAGTGTCATTTCTGGAAGAAGGAAGCAAAGTTCCTTGGTAATGTAGTCTCAGAGAAAGGGTTGTCAGTGGATCCGACTAAGACTGAAGCAGTGAATAGTTGGAAGAGACCCGAGACAGTGACGAAGATAAGAGTTTCCTTGGGTTGGCTTGTTATTATCGGAGATTCATCAAGGATTTTTCATGGATAGCAGCACTGATGACCAAGCTAACGAAAAAGGATGTGAAGTTTGTGTGGAACGATCAGTGTGAGGAAGCATTCCAGAGTTTGATACATTTATTGACCCATGCACTTGTGTTGGTTGTTCCGAAAGGAAATTAGGATTTGGTGGTTTATACAGATGCATGTGGAATAGGATTAGGAGCCGTGCTGATGCAGAGAGGTACAGTGATTGCCTATGCTTCTAGACAGCTTAAACCGCATGAGGTCAGATATCCGACGCATGATTTGGAATTAGCTACAGTGGTTTTTGCATTGAAGGTGTGGAGACATTACCTTTTGGGAGAGATGTTTGAGTTATATACAGATCATAAGTCGCTGAAATATTTGTTCTCTCAGAAAGAGTTGAACATGAGATAGCAGAGGTGGTTAGAGTTTATTGTCGCTTATGATTTTGGAATTGTGATGCAGCCCAGCCAGAAGAAGTCTTAGGTCGCGAGCGACCTAACGAGCTGTTAAGTCGCGTGCGACCTAACGGGGTGAAGAATGATGCGAGTTATGCGGGAAAGAGTAGTTTAATGTCCTATGACAAGTCGCCAAGCGAGCTAACAAGCGGCAACCTAAATGAGTTACGACCTAACAAGATTCTTAGGTCGCGTGAAGAGTTAGGTCGCTCAAATGAAACCCAATGACCTAACAATGAACGAGCTAACAAGATAGGTCGCTCCAATGTGCCACTTGACTTAGGTCGCGAACGACCTTCCATCCTTAGGTCGCGAACGACCTTACTTAGATCGCCTGAAGTTCTTGAGTCGCTTGAAGATAAAACTCTTAAGTCGAGAAAGTTCTTATTCTTAGGTCGCCAACGACCTAACAAGAAACCACCATATCTTAGGTCGCTACGAATTACTGAGTTGCGACCTAGCGACTTACGACCTACCAAGATAAAGGATGCAACGCGGAATATTAGCGAGTTAACCAATCATCCAATATAGGTCGCGAACGACCTAATTCACCACCCAGAATGAAACAGCTTGTTCTTAAGCCGCCTTAAAGCTTGAGTCAACCACCTTCTTAGGTCGTATGTCGCTGAAGCCTGCCAGAGTTTAAGGTCGTTCAAGCTTAGGTCGCGTGAAGATACTAAAGTTGCTGTGTTGCTTAGGTCGCTTATGTGTTGTAAATACTCTAAATCGTAAGTCACACTGTTATGTTGTATTTGTTTGTTTTTAGGTCGTTGTGTTGTAACTCGTGTTTGTTAATTCATTTGTTCTTATGTCATTGTACTTAAGTTGTTTACTTGTTGTTACTTGTATTTTGTTTTAGGTCATAGGTCGAGATGTTTAGGTCGTGAGCGACCTAAGTGTTGTCAAGTGTTGAGTAGTGTTGAGTTGTAAGCCTATAAATAGGCGGGTGGTGTCATTTGTAATAGTAAGTTGATTTTGAATAAACTTTTGTTTGAGAGCTTTGTGCCTCTTCTTAAATTGGTAGTTGAGTGTAATCTCCTATCTCCACTTTCGGCATTCGAGTGCGCTCGGATCAACGACTGCTGAAGTCGATTCACGGAATCTAGTGTGCTATATCAACGTACGAAGAATCATAGATCTTTAAACACGGTATCGTGCGCGATCAACGTGTTTGAGATAGCTAGAATCCGGCATCTTTGGATCAATGGATTTGGGCGTTTGGTATCATTAATTCATCGATTCATATTGCTTCATCTAATCGTTTCATCGATTAGTTTGACACGAAATCTTCATTTCGTCGTCAAGTGTTATATCCGCTGCATCAGATTGAGTACACACCAGGGAAAGGCAACAAGGTTGCAGATGCACTTAGCGGGAAACATCAGAATGTAGTGTTGGTGATGATTGCTGAGTGGAAAGATTTGGAAGCATTGGTAGATTGTAGAGTGCAGTGAAGATCCGAGGTTGGGTCTAGTGGAGAGACTGTTATATTATCTTGTTTGGAAGTTCGACCAGTGATGATCAAAAGGATTGCTTCTAAACAGGAGGATGATCCGGTATTAGCTGAACGGATCAGGAAGTTGAGAGATGGAATCGAGAGCAATGACTTGAAAGATTTTAGTCTTGACCAGAATGGGTGGTTGAGAAATAACGGAAGATTATGTGTTCCGAGTGTAGGAAACATAAGGAAAGAAGTTTCGGAGGAATGCCATCATTTGAAGTTCTCTATTCATCTAGGAGGAACTAAGATGTATCAGGATATGACTCAGTGTTTCTTCTGGGAAGGTATGAAGCGAGATATTGGCTTATGAGTAAAGCAGTGCTTGATTTGCCAATAGGCAAAGGCTGAATACCAGAAGCCAAGTGGGTTGCTTCAGCCATTAAATATTCCAGTATGGAAGTGGGATTCTATTTCTATGGATTTTATTGACGGGTTGCCAAGGTCAAACAGGGGAAATGATAGTATGTGGGCCATAGTGGACAGATTGACCAAAAGTGCCCATTTCATTCCAGTTAAGTCAACTACGACGGCACCTGTTTTAGCGAAGTTGTTTATGAAGAATGTGGTTAGACTTCATGGAATTCCTAGTAATATACTAATTGATAGATATTCCTTATTCACTAGCGAGTTCTGTAAGAGTCTACAGGAAGTTTTGGAAACTAAGCTCAAGATGACTACCGCTTACCATCCACAGACAGATGGGCAAACTGAAAGAGTTGACAAGATCTTAGAAGATTTGTTAAGAGCTTGTGTGCTAGATTTCAGGGGATCATGGGAAGACCATTTGCATTTAGTCGAGTTTTTGTATAACAACAGTTATCAGACTAGTATTGGGATGGCACCGTTTGAAGCTTTGTATGGAAGGCCATGCAAATCTCTCGTATGTTGGTTAGAGACCGGATATAGGTTAGTTCTTGGTCCAGATTTAGTAAGACAAGCCGTAGAAAAGATTGAGATCATTTGGACTAGAATGAAGGAGGCTCAGTCTAGGCATAAGAGTTATGCAGATAGCAGAAGGAAAGACTTAGAATTCTCATTTGGAGATCATGTATTTATTAAAGTGTCACCGATGAAGGGTGTGATCAGATTTAGGAAATCAGAGAAGTTGGCACCGAGATTCGTTGGACCATTTCCTATTGTTGAGAGGATCAGGAAACTCGCATATAGAGTTGAGTTACCGAGCAGTTCAGCAGGAGTCCACGTTGTTTTCCATGTTTCTCATCTCCAAAAGTGTGTTAGAGATCCAAAGACTGCTATTGCACCGACTGTGCTAGATGACTTAGTAGTAGAACCGGATTTGACCATAGTGAGAAAGCCAGTTCGAATTGTCGTGAGAGATGCGAAGAGGCTTAGAACCAAAACAGTCAGATTAGTCAAGGTCCAGTGGAGTGATGATGAAAGGGATTGTACTTGGAAAGTTGAGAGCAGGAGTAGAGATGCTTATCCTGACTTGTTTGATGGTATGTTTTACCTTCTTGATTGATTTGTTGTGTAACTCATCGTAATTTCGTGGATGAAATTCTTTAAGGAAGGGAGTCTGTAACACCCCATATTTTTGATAACATTATTTAGGATATTTAATTAGATAAATTAAATAAAATAATGTGTTGATTAAGAGATTGAGATTTGAATTATAAATTAAGGGTTAGCCGTGCCACTTAAACTATGAATTAAAAGAAGAGTTTAAAATGAAATCTAGAAGAGGTCAAATAGGAAAGAGGACATTCCTGTATCTATATCCCTTAGCCATATATACTCCTACACGTTCTTTTTCATTTGTTCAAAATTTTAAAAGCTAAGGTTGGCCACCATTAATAAGAGAAAGAGAAAGGGGAGGCATAATCAACATCAAATTCATTCAAATCTCATGTCTTTAATCTCTAAAGCTAAGGTGAATAATGTTTACATCTCTCATTTGTTTTTTTTCGGTTTTAAGGAGAAATCCGAAATGTTTTGCAATGTTTTGCCATGTTTTTGAATAATGGAATGATTATATATACTTATTGATGATTTATGCATATTCATATTAATTTTATGATATGTTTTAAGTTAAAAACCCTATTAAATAACATCTAAATGCCTTGCAAATATTTATATAGACTGGAAATAATATTTTGGGACGGGTTCCAATTTTTAGAATTTTCTTAATTTTTGTGGAGTTTATATGAATTTTCTAGTAAAGAAAATGTTATTTTGGGTTATAAATTATTTACGGTTAAATAATAATGGATTTGGGTCTGAATTTTTTATATATTGGAGAACATATTAAAAGAGATTTTATGTAATTTTTATAGATATTTGCTAAGTGTTTTAATGGATATATAAAATTATTTAAGGTATGGGACTTAAATGTTTTATATATTTATAAAAGGAGAATGGGCTCTTTGCAAATAATCAATATTTGTTATTTTTGGAAATTGGCAGCGCTTTTGAAAAAGTACATGGCAACCAATCAGATTTATATAAACAAGGCAGGTTAGGTACAAAAGAAATAGTTTAAAAGGACAAATAAACATGTTTAACGCTGTTTCAATGCTTGCGGCACCATGTTCCTCCTCTTTACCTTCACCTCCGACACAGTCGAAACCAATGCACATGGTATCAGGGAACTGGTACGTAGTGAATTGGATGTAGGCAAAAGGTAGTGGGTCGAAACTAGGGGTTCCGAAGGGGTTGAGGCTTTATTTTGTTTTTAAATAAAAATCTGCCTGTTTGCTTTCGACTAAGAAGCTTTCGACTTAGTTAGCTTTCGATTAGGTCAAATGGTTTAAAGGAAATGGTTTCGATTGAGTTGCGCCTTTGTTTTTAAATAACTGCTTTTGACTAAGTCAAAACCTTTTGCTGCCCCCTTTTTACCTTTCGACCCAGAAGGTTTCGAAGGGGTTGAATTGTTTTCTAAAATTTGGCCACTTTCGAATGAATGGTTTCGACACCATCACTTCTTTACTTAGGAATGCTTTCGAAAGGTAGGCTTTCGACTTAAATGATTTAATGACCCATTTGCTCAATTGAAGTATAACCCAAAAGGGTTCAAAAGAGTCAGTTTTAAATGGTTTCGAAAAGTGTTTTTTCACATGTTTAAAATTGAACCCAAGTGCTTTCAAAAGGTTTATGTTTATCAAGGTTTGATACTTTCGAAAGGCTTTAAAGGATGGCTTTGAAGGGTTGTTTCCCCAATGGTTTCGAAGGAGTCGAAAGGGATGGTTCTTCTGATTGTTTTGAAAGGATTAAAAGGAAAGGTTTTCCAAAGGTTTTGAAAGGTTTGAAGGGAAAGGTTTATCCTATGTTTTCAAAAGGCAATATTTAAAGGTTTTAAAAGAAAGATGTCTAAGGTTTTTAAAGCTTTCGAAAGGAAGATTTTCCATGGTTTCGAAAGGGTTTTAAGAATGGTTTCAAAAGGAAGGTTTTGACCTTTCGGCCTAGATAAAAGAAAGGGTTTTACTTGGTTAAGAAAGAGACACTTTCAATGGTTTCGAAAGGGGTACTTTCCATGGATTCGAAAGGGGGACTTTCAAAGATTTAAATGTTTTCATCAACAAGATTTGGGTAAAGTATATATAACATGGCAGGGTGATTTTGAGTAAAGCATTGAATATGTATTTTCCTTGTTTGAGTTTGATTTAAAGATTTTAAATTAATTTGAAAAGGTTTTCAAGGAAAATTTTGGGAAGAGATCCCTAAGTAAAATGACTCAGATAATAGAATACCGGATGGGATTGGTATAGGGCCGCGCCCTATACATTAGCTGTTAGCCCCAGCTAATTTTGTCCCAAATTCCAGTGTGTAGGGCTTTGTCATATGTAAGACTAAAATTATGAATACACACAGAAAGGAATATATGTTTGTATACAGATAGGTTATTGGTGAGCCCGCAAAACCATTAGGATCAGGTGACCCTGGAGATGATAAGTTAAGGACATACCGTCTGGAAGAGAAGTATTTAACAGATAGTTAAGGACAGAACGTCCAGAAAAAAACAAGTGTCTAATAGATGTCAGATAAATTTTGATATTGTCTGGTAGGCTCGAGTCAGCCAAAGGTTAGTAGTTAGCCAAACAAAACTGTATTGTTCGGACAGATAGTCCATTTGTTACCTGATATGAATGCTTACATAATGACGCTTTACAAATTTTAACCAGCTTTGGTTGCATGAACAGATTTGCAAAATATATGTTTTAAAAGGATGTTAGTGAAGGGAAACCCATTCCGCTAAGCGGCGTGGTATCACTTAACATAAAATAACAGAGATGAACAGTATTATTCACACCAGGCTTTATGTCCGACTCGAAGTTTTTTCCCTTTAAAATCTCGGGTGCTCAAAATTGATTTGAGTCACCTGAGGGTTGAGGTTTTCAGTTTTTTGTGTTTTGGCGAATAATGCTTCCGGAGACGAGCAGGTGGCTGACAGATAGCTAACTAGGTGTATAGATTATTTTGTTTATTTCTGCTGTGTATTAATTCAGATATGACTATATTTCTTTGATCAACCAAGGGGGCATCGTCATATGTCCCTCTTGGCATATTATTGTAAATTATATTTGATCATTGCCTGGGATACATTTTGTGATTATGTAACTTGGATATGAATTATTATTTTGAGGTATAATCAGTAAAATTTGTTTTTGAAATCTGTGACTTTATTCATATTCAAGTGCTTCTGATATTATGGATACCATTAGCATTGCTGTATTTTGTCACCAGAAGTTAATACTATGGATGACTGCAGCATCTGTAGCATTTAGCTTTTGTCCTCTAGATACGGGATGTTACATAACTGCTGAGAAAATCTCACCTAAGCTCCAGCTAACGCTTTCGCATTTCCAAATAGTTCGAAATCGAACGCCATTCGATTTTGACTAAAATTCCAACAAGCTCCGAACTCGACGCATCCAACTCCTATGCATAGATATCATCGCTACGAGTCCAATGCAAAAGACTGCGTCCCAATCCGACCTTGTATGGACAAGATACGAACTAGTGAACATTTTGAAATTAATTAAATTTTAATTAACTTTAATTAATTAGGTTTATACGTTAATTAACTTCTTCAAATCACGATTTAAACGTATCATCTTCGTTCAAACCCCAGGCCGCCATCTTCATCTTCACATTGCCATCGCCTCGCCTCACCAGAAACCGCCGCATGCCCAAAGAAGGAAGCCCCGATCTCGACACCTCCTACACCACCAACCATACCTCTGATTATCCACCATAGCTTGTGAACAAGCTAAAAGAATCCTTGCCTTACAAACCGAGATTTGCATCTCCTCGGGCCGAACCGCGGCGATCCAGCACCATCGACGAACTCCCCATGGCCCCTCCCTACCTTTTTCATGTTGACACCCTTGCCTATTTCAGCCTCTAGTGGCCAAAGCAACCTCGGCCATTAGATCTTGGGCAGCTAGGGTTAGTGTTTTATGCAAATGATATAAGTGAGGTCCTTATAAAGAAAATATTTCCAACACTATTCACCCTCCAAAATCTCGAACTCACGAGATGTGCTCACTGGCATTCCTAATTAATTACCCCTATTCCAAATATAATGGAACAAGTATCGGGACCTAATTCCATCATATAAAGAAGTTAGCTTTTAAAATCAAATTATATTGTATTTTAATTCTTAAAATTACTTTTTTACATGTTTCAAGCTCGTGCAACCACACAATACGTCCAATCATCACAAAACTCATTGGCGCAAAACAATTCATTATTCTGGATCTAATGACACTAGTTTTGTCAAAATTCGAGACAGTGCCCCGGAATGATAATTTTACACGTTAGTTAAAACGAATTACTATTAACACCAATTTAATCACTTTTAATTCGTTATTAAAAGCTTTCTATTATCATTCTTATTTAAACATAATTTAAATAAGCTTTTGAAATCATTTTTATTCACATTAAATCCAATATTTAGTAATTTAGATAATTCTAATATTTGATTATTAACCGTTAAAAATTTGGGTCGTTACAGATCTTGCAGCAGATCTTTTCTCAAGTTGTCGGTGTTTAAAGGACAGAATTTGAGTCCAAATGCCCCTCTTGTTGTGCACATTATTTAGCACAACATCATCCCTAAGACGGGAAGCTATGATTAGATTTACCCTTGGGCGCAGAAGGCTATCTATGTAGTTATGGGTGGTATAGCCGTCAATTGGGCACGCACTCTTATGATTCATTTATATGATCAGGGAGTTGGCACCCCATGGAGTTAATTTCCGTATTGTCACCTATTTACCATGTTCTCCAGACGATACGGGGTGAATCTTAGTGGGGTGACTACCTAAACGAAGGTCCGGTCTTCCATTAATAGAGCCTCCCTTAGAAAGACATGAATTTCTTTTCCACCAACCGTAGCAGCTGAGCCAACAGCAGAGCAGCAGCCATAGCAGGAGGAGGAGCAGGGACATGGCACCGAAGGATATCAAAGTCCCAAGCTAGTCGCCATTCAGAAGGTCTGAGCTCGAGGGGATCTGCGTCGACTAACGAGAGATGAGGACCGAGCTACAGGGCCAGAGTCATGAGATTAGGTGCTTAACCATTATGCTTCGTCCTTTTCAAGGCCGCGGCAATAGCTCAAGCTACCATCGGGGATCGAGAACGTCCCGTAGTCTATAGGTAGTATTTTAGGTTCTGTAGTGGTTTATTGTATCTTTCCCTTCCAACATTTGTTCTTTCCATTTTAGGTTGTTCGGTTGTAACTGATAGTTGTCTCTTTTTAAGAGCACATGATATTATAAGATATATTTCTATTTATTTATCGTGTTATTGTTTCTAAATATTTGAACCGCTCTTATATGTATGTTTGGAAGAAACAACATAAATACGAAAATCTCATACGGACACTTAACTAATAGTAAAATGCAATATGAGATAGAAAGTTATAAATAGATAGATATTTAGCAAGTGAAGGACATGTTAAATTGTTTTGGAATCATGGGTCATTATTCATGTTCCTCAAAAGCTAAAATTTTTGAATAACAGAGTATGATGACATTTTTAAATAAAATGTCAAGTTTTATAGGTTAAGGTTAGATGTAGAATGTTAGAGTTGAGCTTCTACGTTTAGCGCATAATTGACTTCTGACTAACACAAAAAATGTGGCTTGAATTATTAAAAATTTTAGGAAGGAAAATATTTCGAAAAGTTTTTCTTGATTTAAATGGTTTCGCTTGAAAAAAGTTTTGAATTTAAAATTATTTTTGGCGCTCAAATAAATTTTAGAATTTTTAACCAAATTTTATTTCTAGGGAAAAATTTGCATTCAAATATTTCGGAAATTTATTTTTCAAGCAACATACAAATTTGAAAAGGTGAAAAACTTTTATGAATTTTTGATTTTGAAGGCTATATGATAAGCATAGGGAAGGAAAGTAGATTAGAAATGTGAATTTAGTGGTGCATTAAGACTGAAGATACGATAAAATGCAAGCGTTTATAAGGAAAAGGCTGTTTTAGACTTGGAATTTCTATTTTCATACCTTGTCAATGACATGCACAGGTCTATTTTTGGACTCAGTTCCATTTTAGACCTTGGAAACAAGCCTCCTTATGCATTTTGTGTGTGGAAAATATGGAGTAAATCTGGAGTCGCGAGGAAATTTATACTGTGCAACGAAAAATTGGTAGCTTATAGAATGGTAAGAATGTAAAAATTTCTCCACCTTAATCCCTTTTTTCAGCATAGAAGTGATGTTTAGGATGCAAGATTTCGACGCGTTAGATTTTTGGTTGGTAGGAATTATATGAAAATTGGTCGCACCATACTTCTATTCGTAGGAGTATGTGGATTTTTGGTGAAAAGATTTTTCAAAATCTACATACATATAGAACTGCCAGTATATTTATAGGTTTGTTTACACCATATTTTCTAAAATATTTTCAAAAAGAAATGCATCCATATAGGAGGGCCCGATTTAGAATCATTCTACCTACATGTTATATATGTTGTGATACACTATGCACTTGTGCATGTTGGTTGCAAAATTGGTTATACACTAATTGGTTGTGTAGTCTATAATAATTGCGAGCTCGAACCATGACTTTGTCATAGGTATAATTTCGACAACGAAATTCTTTTAATGGGGGAAGAATGCAACACCCCGTAAATTTGGCGTTAGTTATTTAATAAGTTAGTAAGTTAATTAGACTCCAAAAACAGAATTTGTACAAATGATGGAATTTAACCATGAAACCTATACCATTACATTTGTGGTGAAATTCTAAGCAACTTTCGTATTTGGAGTTTGCGATCAGAGTCCATATGAAGAAGTTACAGATGAAAAACAAATTCGAAACAAAAATAATTAGATTAGAAAAATTAACGTATATATTAATATTCGGGAGACCCATCAGCCATCCCGTCGACCATCCCATCAATTGGGCCGGTTGACCTGGGGTGGTCGACCCCTATGATACGGGCCGTTGACCGCTTCCGGCATATAAGTTAGGGTTTCGTTAGGGCCAACAGCTCGAATTAAATATATTTTAATCTAACGGTTGTGGTTAATTCGAGTGCCTATAAATTCAGGTCTAACCCTCTCATATCTTCTCATATTTTTCTAGAAACAGCAGCGAAGCTCTGTCATCTTCACTTCTCCACTATTTTCTAAATTATAATATACAATATTTATATCTGTATATATATAAATTGGAGAAGAATAGAAATCAAATAAGAGAAGAAGAAGAGCGAATCAACACTACGCAATAACAAGGTAATATATATGTGTGTGTATGTATGTATGTATTTGTATTTATATTTTCCTTTAATACCAAATTTATTCTCAGATCTATAATTCTAATATATGTATAAACCTTTTATATATATTTTTTGGAATAAGAAGGAAATAAGTTGAGTCAAAGGTTTTACTTCAGATTTGGAGATTTGGAACGCTTTTAGAAGGTGAGTAGGAAATTTATATATTATTTATGATTTTGAATCTATTTCATTAGCATACATTTGATTTTTATGCCTAAATGAATAAACATATGTGAGGTGTAGGCTAAAGTTTAAATGTAATAAATATTGCCTACATATTCTTAGGAGATCTGATAGGAATTATTGTTACATCTTGATCTGGCAATCAGTCCCAAAAGTTATAGATAAAAATATTGATTAGATATAAAATTTATTCGAGATCTAAAATTAGGTTGTAGATTATTAATATGATTTTGATTATTACCCTAATTATGTTGAATTGGAAATTTTTTGTAGTTTAATTTATGGGAAGAATGTCCGTTTGATTTTATAACTTTGTTTGTGTTTCCAATTTACATAGAAAGTGCATCGTTTGATTTAACAAGGAATATATGCAAATGAAAAGGAAGAGATGCGCAAAGTACAAATTCATTCTGCAATGGAGAATCTTCCTAAGAAATGAAATTTCAGCAAATTAAATATGGAAAGGAATATTATAGTTAAAGATTTGTGAGTAGAATATATTTGGTAGAAGTAGGTATTTATATGTATTTATACATGCTAATAAATATGACGATTTATGCATAATGCTCATTTAGGATATTAGTTATGCATAGTAATAATGTTGATTTGCGGATAGGAATTAGGAAGGAGAGTGGGGAAAAGTTGTAACTCCAATTAATAGGTAATAAATGTGAAATGAATTTGGGAGTTACAAATCATTAATAGGGTAAGTGGATTAATGAGACTGATAAATAAAGAAGTTAGATTAATAACTATGGAATAGTTAGAAAGAGATTACTAATTGGAAATTAGTAGATTTACAAATACCTTAGGAAATATCCTTAGGATGATAATCTTTTATCATGGACAAGTTGACATTTGCGGAGAAATAGATTAAAAAAGGGATTTATGGGAAGTTGAATATTTAAGGTAAATTTTATAGCCTTAAATAAATGAAATGAGGTTAGTAAGCTAAGTCCAATATCCAATTAGGATGATAAATGTAATAATAAATCCTAGGATAATATGGCTTAAGTTAGTAAAGCCTAAAATAATTAATTAGACTTAGTAGGTTAGGATGCGAGGTTAGTAGAGGTACACAACGGATGTATGCCCTTCACTTTGAGGGTACCAGCAGTTGTGTACACTTCCTACTGATGTGAGACATCTCTAACCATAGGACCTATAGAATAATTAATTGGGCTTAGAAGATTAGGATGCGAGGCTAGTAAAGTGACACAACGGAAGTCTGCCCTTCATTCAGAGGCTACCAGCAGTTGTGTACACTTACTACTGATGTGAGATATCATTGTCATAGGACCCGTGGGAAATGATTATAGGAACCATTGGTTCTGCTTAAGGGTTAGAGGTATTAAGTGGTTGTTTAAGGGTCCATCTCTTTCCTAATTAAAAAGTATTAAATGGTATGAATTAACGGTTAGTAGCGGTAGTGGATATCTCAGGAAGGGTCCACTTCGGATTTCAGTTATTAAGTGACTGATTTAGGGTTCGCCTCTTTCCCAAAAAGAAGTATTAAGTGTCCCAGTGAGATTCCATGCATTATCTGCTAGATAATACTAGTGAGGAGTCCACCTTGGGATTAGGTATTAAATGACAAAGACTTATATAGAATATAGGTATTAAATGGTTAGGGGTCTGCCTAGTCCTTATTAATAAGGTATTAAGTAGCTTGAGTACTGTCTCTCACATGGCTAAGACTTTAATGACGATAGATGCATTAGTAGTGTGGCTGTTATATATATTAAAGCCATAAATAGTGGTCAAAGGTCTCTATGGCTAGGACCAATAGACCAACGACGACGATGCTAGGAGCCCGCTTCATATTTGGAAGATTAAGTGATTAATAGACTTACGTCAGTATATTGTATCTTTGGAAGGATAGGTAGGTGAATTATGCTAGGTAGGAATATCGTGTATGCAATATTAGGTTAATCCGGTTAACCTTAAATGGTAGACATAACAATTAAATGGAAACCAATCGGTATAAATTTATGTTATGGACATTGTATAGATCTTCTAGTCACCAAAACGTTGTTCTGATCCTTCCCTCATCATTACAACCTACAAGATAGATTTTGAGGAACAGGTAACTGGAGCTGGATATGATTGATTATTGGAGAAGTCTTCTTTTCTCTCATGCTCGATGCTGATATGGCAATCTGATATCCAAGGAATACCATTAATTCCAAGGTAATAGCCATATTCAGTACTTATATCCTATTATTATTTCCGTTGTGAGTTTAGATTTTGTCAATCTCTGATTTCTCATGCTTATTTGCAGATACCAAATCCAACGATCTATGCTTTGATAGGCTTGGGTTTCGATTCTTGTTGAAATTTAGGCTCATTAAAGTTTGAGTTGTTACAAAGCTCCAACATGGTTCATCTCAAATCAATTTCATATCAACGACTAATGGATAGTTAACGGTCTACAATTCAAAGATTAGTAGTCTGTCGAATCGAGAAGAGTTCTATGGATGGATATTCATCATAACAAGGTGTACTTTAGGGCATAAGTTTTGGTATGTTTTATTATTTCAAATGACATATTGTTTATTTATAATATTCTATTGCTTGTGTTGACTAAAAATTCCATCAGTGAGACAGAATGACTAGTCAACCTCGAAAATTGTAAGAGAGTGGGGTTTTAGTGATGTTAGCTTTGCAGTATATGATCGTGAATTAAAGATTGAATGCTAGTAGTAAAGAGACATAGATTTTAGAGTGATTCAACCAAAATGAATGCCTATGTCCACTGTATATATTATTCTCACTATATATATATATATATATTATTACAATGGATGCATGGAGATGATGGAGAATGCTTGAAGATGATAAGAGTATGGTGATGCTATCCTTCTAAGTTTTCTGAATCCAACCCCTTACCTAGTGAAGTGCTTGGGGTATTTATATGAGCAAGCCTCCTTTGATCTGCAGTTGAGATTGCCTGATGATATTCACGGTCCGTACGGCAGATCAAACCGTTGGATAGTTGCCAACTGGAGGGTTGGTAGCGAAACATTCATACATGGTGATAAATTTCCTTTCTATACTCTGGTTTCTTCTTTTGCATGATGTCAGGTGGTGTAACTCGGAGTTTTTTTGCTACTTTAAACGTCGGATGGGAGCAGTTTGTGGTAGGGCGGCTGTATTAGCGCTTTTCCAAGGTGGCAGGACTTTAGTAGGTATGTTTTCTCTACTGGTATGACTGTTCTCTCTCCTTAGGGCCACCTCAGTCGGTTTTCTGTCCTTATGTGAGAGGAATCCGAGCATATAAATCGGCCGACCCTTGGGTCGGTCGGTTCCCAAGGAAGCTCAGATTAGCTTGGCTGATGTGTTTATCTCCCTACGGGCAACCTCCATGCCCTATTAAACTTTTGCGAAAATTTTAAGCAATATTTTGCTCCCCAAGCCTGCCCTCATGGGCAGGGGCGAGGTTGCAGTTTAGAAATGACGTGATTTGATTGATGTTTGTAGTGTAATTAATGCTGCTATCACGTGTCTTTCTATGGGTGTCTTTGGCGGTCCGTTTTAACCTATAACTTCTGAGCCAAAGGATCTGAATCAACCCTAACATCTCATTTCTTTGCACGATCCAAATTTGGTTGTCTTTTCGAGATGAAGGGTCATGATTTGGTTGGTGAGGGACTATAAATAGACGCAGCTACCACTTCTTCTCCTTTTACTGTTTCCTCATTTCTTCTACCATTATTGTAAATCTTTTGACACTTTTCAAAATTCTCCATTAACATGTACGTCCCTCTCTCCATTGTTGTTTATCATTATCATCAAGTCATCGATGGCTCATTTCTCTGCCTTGGGGTTCCCTTTGGAGGTGCCTCTTTCGGCGATTTTCTTCTCTTTTTGACGGTGCCCCTCCTCATTTGACCATTCTTAAAGGGCAGTTAGTCCATGAGGGGGAGGCATCACTACGCCATAGATGGCCTACTGCAACGAAATTACAAGGTGTTGCTAGCTATAATGTAACGATAGGTATGCTGATTTTTGTCTATTACAACACTCGCTTCAAGGTGTTAGCATAGGTATCAACAAGATGTTGCAGTAGCTATAGATGTATATAAATTAAAAAATTAATAAAATTAGCAATCCGTGTGAATACGATCCAACGGTCTACATTTAATCCGACTGTTAAAATGGATCACCGCTGCACTTTTTACCAAATTTTCGTTTTCCCGCTTATGTTAGTGTAGATCCCCTTTCAGCTTACCATATTCACGAAATCCCCAAATTCATACTTCCAGCAAATTCACGAAATCTCCAAATCAAAAAACAAATTCACGAAATCCAGCAAATTCACGAAATCCAGCAAATTCATACTTTCCAGCAAATTCATACTTCCAATTCGCTGTTGCTAACAAAATAAAAAAGGCACTGTAACTAGAAGCTGCCTTCAATGCTAGGTCAGATCTAAATTTCCTATGCCTGAATCTTGTAGTTGCTGATTCCACCTAATGCCTGATGAGTTTTGTTGTTTACTGCCGCCCATTTGATCTTTGCTCGCTGTTGGATCTGGATCTAAGCAGAAGTTCGTCGTTGTTCGATGCAGCCGCCTTGAAGAAACGCGATGCCTCGTTGTTCTGATGGAGTCGCTTAAATCGCAATGAAGTTTTTGCCTCTGACTTCGCTTGAATTGAAGACGTTTCCTCAGCTTGCGTTTTTGTCAGTGTTCGTGCTCTGACTGCGGCTCTATTGATGATGTTTGTGGTTCTTTGACACTTAGGGTTGAACTTGAAAGTGTTGGTGTTCAGATAATGGTTTGCCAAACTTTGGATTGCAATGGTGTTGGTCTTAAACGTGGAGAAGGTTGTGTGCTAATTGCCCACTGTCCAGATTTTGGTCTTATTGGTGATTGCTGATGTGTTGAGCACTGTCGTGATGATGATCTCTTGCTGCTGATGCTGAAATCGATTGTGTAGTTCAATGCTTGCCGTAGTTGATAGCCTGATGTCTTGAATCTGGACTGAACTGGTACCATGCTAACCTTGTTCTTTAACATGAACTGCTCCTAGTCCTTTGTATATCATATTACTGCCTATGTTTCTCTTGTACATGCCTGATGCATTCACTGTTTTTGCTTGATAGGCTGCCTATGTGTTGATGATGTAATTTGATGAGGCAGTGAGTGGGTGTTTTGTGAAAGAGGTTGGGAGTGTGGTCAGTGTTTGGTAGATGGTCAGTGTTTCAGGCAATTGTGTTTCAGGTAAGTGGTAGATGGGCAGTAGTTCCGATGGGTGATGAAGTTGCTGAGGATGGGATTTGCTAAGTTCAGTCTTCATTTGTGCATCATTTTACGTCGTTTCAAAGAAGGCTCGATCTTCCGAAATCGGATGAATCGGGCGGTGCCCACTTGGTCGATCCCCGCCGGGACTGCGGTGCCCCGGACCCCCGCCGGCGCTGCGCCCGGACCCGCTTCTCGGCTCGCCTTCGGCTCGGCACTCAGCTCGTCATATGTTTGTCGGTGTCTGTATAAATTGAAATTGCATATGTAATGAGTGAACTGAGTGATGTAGTGAGGAATATCTGTATATGTGAATATCAGTGTTATATATCATTGAATTGTAAAATAGTGGAGTCAGGAATTTGTACTATTTTAAATGTTGAAATAAAATATTTATTTAAATAAATTACTGTTTGAATATCAAATTCTGTGCGGTAGCATTTTATTAAATAAATATTTATTTCTATTAAAAAATCAAATATGCTCTACATTGTGGGCCCCACAACTTCAGAAAGTTAATATCTATAGCAACATTTTGGAATGTTGGTACAGACACCTATGGATGTTGCTATAGACCCAAATAGGGTTCTATTGCAACAATATTTCTTATGTTGCCTTAGATAGTCAAAATGTTGCCTTTGAGGTCTGCGGCAACGCGGCAAAATGCAACACCGAGAAAGTGTTGCCTTTGCCCTTTTTTAGCCTACAGCAACATTTTTTGGCACTTCCTGCATCACTTCTTTAGTGTTGCAGTATGCAATCTATGGCGTAGTGCATCCATCGTGCTTGTTTTCTAATGCTTGTTATGATCTTGTCGCAGGATGGCTACTTCCAATAGTGCTTCGAGTTTTGCTTCCAAGGTCCCTTCTGACTTCATGGGTGGACCAGATAGGGTGGTCAGAGAGCTGAACCTATATGGTTGTACCCTTGGCTTGATCCAATTTCCGAAAGCCCACGAACGAGCTGACACTTCCCCACCAAACTATTGCACATTCTCTTTGAGTTACTTGAAAGTCGAAGTGGCCTTATCCCTACATCCAACCATCATGTCCCTTTTGAACGGGATCGACCTCTCTCCAGGTCAACTTACTTCGAACAGCTACCGTTATCTAGTGGGCCTTTTTGTAGCGTGCCACCGCTTAGAGTTAGAGACACCTTCTGCGGGCCTTGTTGCCCACCTCTTTAATATTAACAAAGAGCCTGGTCATCGCCACGGAACCTACAACCACATCCAAATGAAGAAGAAAAGAGAAGTGGTCTTTATTGGGGTTTCAGAGAAAGGTGTCTCTTTGGTAGAAATCTCAGTATTTCTTTGTTCCCCGGGCTTTGAATAAGGGGTTGCATTTTCAGTCGTTTTAACCTTTTATTGAGACTATGTTTGTGATTTTTATCCCCCTCTCTTTCTTTTTCCTATTTGATGTTCTTACAATTTTCCCATTGCAGGGTCCCTAATGCTGAGCTAGGCTGAGGCATCGTTAGTGGAGAGGCATTTGCTGGGCCTTCATGGGTCCGATGATACCCTCCAAGATTTGGATAACTTAGTGATTGACGAGATGCTCTGAAAAGTTGGGCTACTATCGGAGGGTCAATCCATTCGTTCCCCCACAAAAATGGAGAAAGGCAGAGAACCAGTCAGAAGAGAAAGAAGAAGGAGATGGTTTTGAAGAAGCCCATAGGTAGCTGCCTCGTTTTATCTCCTTTACATGAATCCACACTTATTCTTGGGGCCAGCCAGGGGTGCATTGGTATGAACGATTACGCTGGTCCAAGGGATGCCGAGGGCTGGCCCATAGTTGATGCGGACACCCTTTTTGATGTGCCATTGGAATGGCAGGATATGATCCGATGAAATATGATGGAACTTCTGGCTAGCCTCTGCCCTCGGCCCTTAGAGAAATTGTGACTTGTTCTTCCTCAGGTTATGGTCCTACTGAAAATAGAGGTCGTGATGTTGGACCGTCGGGAGTAGGAAGTGCAGGACCTACAGACTGAAGAGGATGATTCTTAACCTTATGCACCTCTAAATAGGAACCAAAACTTGGGTGCTCCGCTCAATTGTTAATTATATTTATCTTTACCGCGGTTGGTTCCATGTTTTCTAACTTGTTACGTTTCCTTGTTTCAGTGGGCCAGGTCAATTTTGAGGAGCTGGATGATGCAAACGATCCTCCCTGGATCTTCCAAGGCAAGATGCTAGGGGTAAAGCCATGATGGTCTCTCCTTTGCCGCCCACCCCGATGTGGCGGCCGACTATTCTTGCTCTGTGATTCATGTTAATGACAGTGCTGAGGAGTCCCTAGTTAGAAAATAGGCGTGGAATGGAGTGGCAGAGGAGGAGGGACCGATGGGGGGGCTAGGAGGAGTAGAGCCAACGGTGGATGAAACGAGGATGGCTCATGGCGAAGCTTATGAAGACGATGTTGATGTTTCAGTGTATCGTGGGCCTAATGTAGAGGATGAAGAGAAAGTTGGGACGATTTCCATATGGATCAGCCCGTGATATGACAAGTAGGGTTGGACAAACTCCTGCAAACCTTACATGTGGCTATTGCTCATTCTTTATGGATTTCCCACCGACCATGCTCTTCTCATTTTTCTTCCATCTCCTTTTGCTAATAACTCGGACTGCCTTTTTTTCTGATGGGCGCGTGCGCGATGCGGGTCAACAATGCTTGTTAATTTGCAGGCAAGACCCATCGGGGGGTAGGCCGTAGAAGAAGTGAGGGAGTCTTCTCGTGGTGGTCCTCAATCGATAGCGAGGACCGTGGACGAACTAGAGGGAGGTCATGACAGGTTGAGTCCCCTAAAGGAGGAGCTTAAGGAGAATAGGGCACGTGCAACGGATGAGATGGTGGAGTTGGAAGCATTTAGAGCTAGTTTATTGGGTGGAGATGACGTGGTTACCCAATTAAAAGAAGAGTTGAGAGCTGCGAGGGTAGAGGTTGAAACGGCCCAAGTGGCAGCTGAGCTGGCCACTGATGAGCGTGAGACGGCTATTGCGGCCAAAGGTGTGGCCGAGAAGGACCGTGAGTTAAATATCATGCTTTGAGCAGATATAGTTCGGGCCAGGGAGTTGGCTTAGAAAGAAGTGGCAGAAGCCAACCGTCGTAGGGCCGACACCGAGGCAGTTGGAGACCAGGTTGTGTCCGACCGAGGATTGCTTGAGCAAGAGGTTACATGGCTGAAGGGGATGGAGGACAGATTTAAGTAGGAGGTAGGGTGTCTTTAAGGGCTTTTGGATGCCCATCAGACTTGCTTGCCCTCGGATGATGTTGAGGGGTTGAAAGAGAGAGCCCATCGGGAAAGGGACGCTCGGTGGTTGGCTCATTTGACTAACATGGATGTGGGATTTTTATAAACAACTTCCGCCTACCTATTGTGATCCCGAGGGTGACGCCCGCTTTAGCCAAGAGGTACCGAGAGGAGGCAGCCGCCAAATTGACCAGAAAGGGTAAGCCTATGCCGGCTATCTTGACGGCTGAGCAGATTAACTCTCTGACCCGACCAAATGAGTAAGGAGGTTGTCGCGTGTTGTTGGTTGTAGCCTAGTTCTCTTTGTTGTTTCTTTTCCCTTCCCCCTTTTTTCCTCTTTTTTTGGTTACCATAAGTTGATTACGCCTAGCACGATGAGCTATGTAGCGTGCCCCATGTTTATTATGAACTCTTTTTTCGCATTATGTGGTGTTTGAGATTCTGATTTCTGTTATTGCACCTGAAAATAAAAGCAAAGCACAAGTATGTTGTGGTGAGTATGTTTCACCTTGGGTGGATTGAGGCCTTAGGGAAACTTGTGGGGTTTGCACGGAAGGACCTGGCTTATTTGCTTGCGGGCGCCCTTTCTGGCACCCAGGGGTCGAAGTTGAGGCCCGTAGGGTTTGCATGGAAGGACCTAGCTTATTCCCTTGTGGATGCCCTCTCCAACACCCAAGGGTTGGAGTTAAGGCCCATGTGGTTGGCACGGAAGGACCCGACTTATTTGCTTGTAGGCACCCTTTCTGATACACAGGGGTTGGAGTTGAGGTCCGTGGGGTTTGCACGGAAGGACCCGACTTATTTTCTTGCGAGGGCCCTTTCTGACACCATAGGGTTGGAGTTGAGGGCCGTGCAGTTTGCACGAATGGACCCGACTTATTCTTTGCGGGCACCCTTTCCGACACCCAGTGGTTGGAGATGAGGCCAGTGGGGTTTGCATGGGAGGACCCGACTTATTTGCTTGCGGGCGCCCTTTCCGACGCCTAGGAGTTGGAGTTGAGGCCCGTGGGGTTTGCATGGAAGGACCCGTCTTATTTGCTTGAGGACGCCCTTTCCGACGCCCAGGGTTTGGAGTTGAGGCCCATGGGCTTTGCATGGAAGGACCCGACTTATTTGCTTGTGGGCGCCCTTTCCAACACCCAGGGGTTGGAGTTGAGGCCCGTGGGGTTTGCATGGAAGGACCCGACTTATTTGCTTACGGGTGCCCTTTCCGACACCCAGGGGTTAAAATAAAGCCCGACTTATTTGCTTGTGAGCACACTACGGATGTCGGACCTCGGAGACACTATCATGGCATTGCACTAAGTTATCATGTGCCAGTCTCGTCCCACCAGGACGAGGAGCATCATGAGTGAGGGGAATCAGACCGTTGCGGTCGTCGTCCGGCTCATCGATGCACCCCAGGAGGCAAGAGTTATATCTCCATATAGCCTGCCGGAGTGGGTCATGTAGCACTTGGACGACATGTAGGTCATTGGGCATCCCTGATGTGCCTAGGCGGAGTGGATGCACGGAAACCCACCCTAGCCGAGCACATCCTTCTATCAGGTAGGGGAGCGGTAGCTCACGCGGTCCCTTAATAGGATGTAGGTCGTCGTCGAACCGGGTGTAGGAACATGTAAGAACTCATCTCTGCCCAGGTATCCCGAACATGCATGGCTGACATTGTCTTGGCAAAGAGAGATGACCTTCCATTGATCCCATGTTGATGACTTGGTCGCACATCCCTGGGCTTAAGCTTAAGGGTGTCGTGGTCTTTGGTTCCATTGGGGTATTGACATCGGTGGTGGGTTCTGTTAACCTAAGAAATAGGTCAACACCCTGGATTGAGTGTGAAAGCACCAACCCTATTTATCAAGGAAAATAAAATAGAAAAAGGAATAGTATATCACATAAAAAGTAAATGAAGAAGAAGATTTGTATAGTGGTTCGACAGTTAACGAAGCCTACGTCCACTTTATAACTTTCTACTAACTAACTGTTGTTACAAGTGGAGTTAGATTACAATATGATTGAATCTTATGGTTGACAAGAAATACAGTCAACGCCTAAAAGCAAAGTTTAAGAAGGAAACAATCCCTTCAGAATCCCTTTCGAGTGAGTCGAAAGGGCCTTTATACCTTAAATGGTGAACCCTTTCGAAGGCATAGATTTTACCATCATAGAGACGGTTCCTTCAGAAAGGATTTATATGTTTTGAAGTATTTAAGCACCTTTTGAAAGAGTCCTCTCAAAGGATATGACTTTAATGATCACATAGTGGATCCCTTCAAAACTCCCTTTTGAAGGAATCGAGAGGGTCTTTATACTTTCGAAGGGACTCAGAACACAACATACATAACAAATCAAAAGTAAATTTAGTTTGCTATGGAATCTTATCTTGGATAAATGATTCAAGTCTCATGTCTTGACAATGTTGGATTATCATCATCACATCAATTTAGTATTATATGGGCTTAAAATGTGATGATAATATGCTTCGTAATAAAAATTCCAAGTAAACTCCATAGCATTGCATATGCCAAATAAGGGTTAGGAAGATAAGTGAGTATCATGTGCAATTGGTCAATAGTCAAGCTAATGGCCAAAATGACCTTTCTAATATTCAAAATCGATATTGGATCCATGCATCCTCTCATTTTATTTCTCAAAATTGGATTACAAGTAAGCGAATTTTCCCAAATTGAACTAGGGTTAAAAGAATTTGGTTTTGCTAAGAAGTGAGAAGAAAATTCAAGAATTCGAAAACCAACCTCGAACTTGGACCCTAAGAGTCATATTTATAGATGCAGGTTGTTACCTTCCTCTCCCATCCTTTCGAAGTTGTCGAAAGGTCTCCTTTCCACCTTTCAAACCTATCCTTTCACCTTTGTCCTCCTGTCTTCGTTGAAAGCATGCTAGTGGAAAATATTGATCTGTTGTTTACCAATATTGCTTTTAGGTACTTCCAGATCCTTTCGTCATTATCGAAAGGTACACTTTCATTAGTGGTGAATGAATCATAGTACATCTTTGTGCTGCTTGAACGTAAGCGGATGCACTTTTAACTTCTTCATCTCCTTCGCAAGCTTTCCAATGCTGTTAATATTTGGTACTATCATGATAAGTTGCCACTTAAATGAGTGAAGTAGGGTATTTAGATGGTTTCGAATGGGTTTAATAGTGATGAAAGGACCTGTTCGAAAGGTTATTTGTGATGGAGGAAGCTTCTTGGTTGTCAAATGATAGTTGCAGAAGGTAGTTTTCAAAAGCATCTCCTTGGTTAGTGTGAAAGCTCATCATTTGATCTGTGGATGCAATATTGGTTACGTGTGAGACCTTCCTAATACTTGTGGAAGGATTCAACCGTTTTGAAAGGCCATTCTTTTGCTTTCGAAAGGGTTGTTTGTAGCAGAATCTTCTCTAACCGTTTCGAAGGATCCATTGTATATGCGGAAGCTTGTTATTTGACACTTTCGAAAGGCATTCCTAACACAATCAAAACTCCTTTATACATTTGGAACCCAACTGCTTTGAAAGGATCAATTGAGTTGAAAGGGTAGCTTTGCCCCCTTTCGACTCCTTCGAAAGCCCTTATTTTACTTGACACTTGTAGGAGCATCCGGTGCTTGCGGCATCAGTCCAACCTCTTCGAAAATTATTTCTATGCCTTCAAAACGCTGCTTTTTGAATCATAGCGAAACTCTTTTTTCAATTCTTGTGAAGCTTCTTCAACACTTTCATGAGCCTTTTTTCATACCTTTGTTCTTAAGTGAGTTTTATGGTTAACATTTGGCTCCCTCCCCCCTCGTATGAAAGAAGCTTTTGTTCTTTAGGACAAAAATCTAATAACTTTCCTTTTGCACTATTCCATCCTTAATGACCTTATTTCCCTGGAAAGTACTAAGAAGGTAACATTCTTTATTGTTAGCTCAAAATTTATGTAAGAATATGTTCAGTGATTTGTTCGTAATATTATTGAAGATAATATTAGCATTACTAACAACATAATTCTTGAATTCTAAATCTAGATATAATAGAAATTAATAGACCATCATCTGTAGTTAATAAGCAATAAAAATCCATATTTGGGAATGATTGAATATCAAAAATTCTCATTTGGAAATAGTAATAGAAGTCCCAACATCCAACTTTGGGAATAACGAAAGAAGTCCAGAAATTAAACCCTTGTTATATTAGTAAGAGACCAGGCATCTAGTTTAGATCTGGCATTAATAATCGAAGTTCAGAAACTTTCTTATGATAATAACAATTGTTTGGTAATAAAAGTTCAGAAATTATCATGTGGAAATAAGTCATAGAAAACTAGGAATCCTCATTTGGGGATAAATAATAGAAGTTTAGAAATCCTTGTCCAAAAATAATAGTAGTCTTGAAACCCAGATTCAGGTGTTGACAAAGTGTTGTTCGAAAGTTAGTAGTAGAAGACCAGTGACCCCGATTCGGGTATGAGTAAGATTAAACCAGAAGTTAATAGAATACGAGAAGTCCATAATAGAGGTCTCAATAACAATAGTACGGGAACCCTGATTCAGGCATTAATGAGTGAAGTCCAAAAATTAATAGCGAAAGACCCGAAACCTAGATTCAAAAATTGATAAGTGAAGTCCAAAAATTAATAGCAAAAGACTCGAAACCCATATTCGGGTATTGATAAGTGAAGACCAGAAATTAATAGTGTAAGGCCTGAAACCCAGATTTAGGCATTAATTAGTGAAGTTCAGAAATCATCCTTTGGAAATTATATAATAGCTATAAATGCTTATCCAAGCTTCTTGTTCTGCACCACGTTTTGGGTTTCAATTGTTCGAATGTTTTGCTTCGAGTTGCCTCTTGTGGTTCTTGACATGCGCCACCTTTTAGACTTTATGTGTTGTTATTGTTTGGTGTGCCACTTCTCGGGCTTGGACGTCTTAGTTCGTTGTTGTCCGGTGCGCTTGGTTAGCTTACCCACAAGCAGGACCCAAGGACTTACCTAACCTCCCTCTAGGAGGTGCTCCAGCCAAGCCATATAAATGGGAATGAAGGCTTGTTCGATACCTTGACCAGGCCATGGCATGGCAGATCAAGGGATTACTCCATCCTCCCTCCAGGAGGTGCTCTAGCCAGGCCTTATAGGCGGGACTGAAGGCTGGTCGGTGCCTTGACCTAGCCATAGCATGGGGCGTTCAAGGGCTTACTCCATCCCCCCTCTGGGGGGCGCCTTGACCTAGCCATAGCATGGCGTGATCAAGGGCTTGCTGATACTTTACCCTAGCCATAGCATGGCGCGGATAAAGGATTACTTTGTCCTCCCTCTAGGAGGTGCTTTGACCTGACCATCTCGGAGCGGACAAAGGCTTTTGACCATTTAAAGTAATTTCCAAGTTTAAGGAAAATTCTACTCCCAACCATGTAACTTTTCTTAAGAATGAGGTGCTTTATTCGTTCATTGTGAGAAAATATGGTTGCAAATATTCTGCATTCCACATTCTAGAAACCATATTGCCATCTGGTCGACATAATTTGTAAGCTCCAAGAGGAATTACTTTGCACACAATTGGGGACCTTCCGAGTTTGGTCCTAGTAGTCCATCCGTAGGATTTCTTATGTTTTCCATCACCCTTTAGAGTAATAAATCTCCCCCTTGAAATGATCTTGTCTTTACTTTAGAATTGTAGTATTTTGACATTCTCCTTTGATATTCTGCAGTCCAAATAGCTGCTTCATCTCTTAGCTTATGTATTAAATCCAATGACTCTTTCTTCAATTATTGGTTTGGATCGAATGCATATGTGGTTCTTTGATGTGATGGCACCTCAATTTCAACCGATAACATTAATTCACACCCATATGTTAGAGAGTAAGGGGTATGATCCATTGTAGTTCTAGTGGATGTACGATAGGCCCAAAGTACAGTGGCAATTCTTCTACCCAATTTCCTTTGGCTTTATTCAATCATTTTCTAGGATAGTCTTAATAGTCTTGTTTGCTACCTCAATGGCTCCATTGGCCTTTGGATGTGCCATAGAAGAAAAGTTTTTGATAATCCAGTTCTTATAGCAAAATCGAGAAAACTCTTCACTTTCAAATTTTGTTCCATTGTCAGATATAATCTTGTAAGAGGTCCTGAATCAAGTAACGATGTTTTTGATGACAAATCTAAGCACTTTCCCAGAAGTGATTATGGGGAGTGTCTCCGCTTCTACCCACTTAGTAAAGTAATCAATGGCCACTATGGCATATTTTGCTCCTCCTTTGAAAATCGGCAATGGTCTGATTAAATCAATTCCCCATACATGGAAGGGCCACAGGCTAGAGATTGGAGTTAATTAGCTTGGTGGTAAACGGGGAATCTTCGAATATTTCTGGCATCTTTCACATTTTTTTACATTCTCTATAGCTTGACCTTCCATTTAAGGCCAATGGAAACATTGTCTCATTATTTTCTTAGCCAACTTTATCCCATTGGAATGGCCTCTGCAAAATCCTTCATGCGCTTCCCCCAATAATTTCATCCCATCCTCCGAACTCACACATCTTAAGTAAGGAAGGGCATATCCTTTCTTATAAAGAATTCTATCCATTATTGTGAAGGTCGGAGCTTGTCGTCTGATTCTCCTAACTTCCATTTTGTTGAATGGTGATATCCTGTTAGTAAGATATTCTACAATAGGTTCCATCCAAGTGTTACCATAATAATTATTTGCTTTTGGATAATTGGGCTCATCATATGGAATTTCTTTATTAATTCCGTTTTCCTTTCTTTCTTGCGTCATGGCTTGGGATCTAGTTTAAACCAGTAGTTCCTTCCATGGTCCGGGCATTTCCACTTCGATGCTGGGATTTGCTTGATATCCTACTGGTTTGATACGGGTTTCCGGAGCTCCTCTTGAGCAGCCAATTTTTCTAATGAATCCATTTGAGAGCTATCTTCCCTTGGGACTTGGTGTATAGAAAATCTTCAAATAAGGCAAGCATTTTTAGCACCTTCTTAACACATAAGGCCAGTTTGGCATCTTTAGTCTACTATATCTATTTTATCCGATTTACCATTAGTTGGGAGTCGCTAAAGATTTGAATCCGTGGGATTTTAAGTTGCAAGGCCAGAGTTAATCCTGCCACCATCGATTCGTATTCCGTTGCGTTATTTGTTGTAGCAAACCGTAGCTTCATTTCATAGTGTAGGTGTGATTATGACGTACCCTGCTCCGGCTCCCCGCCCATTTGATGCCCCATCCATAAATAGTTGCCACATGGGTTTTTGATCTTTCTCTTTCTCTGACTATTCCTTAATGAAACTTGTACATTCATTGATAAAGTCTGCTAATGCCTGCCCTTTAATTGCTATCCATGGCTAAATTTCAATGTCATATTGGATAAGTTCAATCCCATATTTTACTAGCCTCCCTGAAGTCTTAGGTTTACTGAAAACTTGTTTGAGTAGAAAGTTAGTCAATACTCTGATTGGATGTGCTTGAAAGTACGCTCTGAGTTTCCGTGATGTCAGTATCAACAGTAAGCTAACTTTTCTATGACTGTATATCGAACTTCGGCATCCTTCAATCATCTGCTTACATAATAAATGGGAAGTTGAGTTTCATTCTCCTCTTTAATCAGCACCGAATTAACTGCCATATACAAATATGGGCTTTCTCGATCCTCAGGGCTGGATAATATTGGTGGACTTTCTAAATGAGTTTTTAATTCCTGGAAGGCTTTCTTACAATCTTCTCCCTACTCAAACTTTTTTCTTTTCTTAATCACATTGAAGAAGAGGATACATTTATTGGTTGCCTTGGAGATGAATCTACTTAGGGTTGTAATTCTACCATTCAAGCTCATTACATCTTTGCTAGTTTTAGGCTCTACCATGTCTTTAATAGCTTGGATCTTGTCGAGACTGGCTCTGATTCCTTATGCACTAACGATGTAACCTAAGAATTTTCCAGAATGAACTCCAACATAACATTTCTGAGGATTTAGTCCCATTTGATACCTTCGTAATACTTCAAACATTTCTTCAAGATCCTTAAGGTGATTCTCAGCTTCATGAGACTTTACTAGCATGCCATCCCCATAAACTTCCATATTTCATCAGATCTGTTCCTTAAGCATTCCGTTGACCAATCTGATAAGTAGCTCTTGCATTCTTTAACCAAAAGAGATTGCTTTATAACAGAAAGTTCCCCAAGCTGTAATGAAGCTTGCATGCTCTTCGTCTGGTTTGAACATGGGTATTTGGTTAAACCCTGAATAAGCATCCATGAGGGACAATAGCTTTTGACCACTAGTTGCATCAACTAACCGATCTTTTCTAAGCAACGGATAATAGTCTTTCGGGCATGCTTTGTTCAGATCAGTGTAATCGACACATGTTCTCCATTTGTCATTTGCCTTTTTTACCAACACTGGATTTGCCAGCCATTTTGGATAAAAAGCTTCTCGAATGATTCCATTTTCAAGCTGCCTTTTAATCTCTTCTTTCAAGACGTCGGATCGGACCTTATCAAATTGCCTCTTCTTTTGTCGAACGGGGATCACATTTGATCAATATTTAGTGCTGGCACATAACTGATGGATCAATCCCGACCATATCCGAATGAGTCCACGCGAATACGTCTTTGTTAGCTTTAAGAAATTGAAATAAATCTACTTTCAAATTGTCCTTCAATTCCTTTCCCACTCTAACAATCTTGGCCGAATCGGCAGGATCTATATATATCTCATCGAGATCCTCTGTAGGCTTTATCCTCTCCATTTCCCCTCGGAAATATAATTCTGTAATGATCTTGTTTTCTTCTATAGAGTTGGCATCAGTCCTCTTCCTCTTGCTCCCAGGTGTGATGTACCTTCCAAACACACGTTTATTTATTTTATTAGGTCTTATTTTTGCTTCAAGTGTTGGATGTAAAAATCCATCATCTAAAGGCTGAAAAATAGTAGAGGAATCATAATAAGAAGAGTACTCCCTTTTATATTAATCAAGAGTGGAAAAATACATTTCATAGGAGCTTAATTGTTCTCCCCGAATGGTACCCTAACCTCTTTTAGTTAAGTATTTCACCATCAAATACTTCGGTGAGACAAATGCATCCACCTCATCCAATGCAGGGCAGCCAAAGAATGCAATATAATATGATGGTTGATTGATGATCACAAAACGAGTTTCAAAAATTATACAGCATGGCCATACTCCCATTTGTACTAGCAGCTTTACTTGCCCCACCGGAGTTGACCCTTTGTTATTGAACCCAAAAATAGATTCAAGACTAGGATCTAGCTTACCTTTAGGAATGCCCATTTGATCAAAGGCATGTTTGAAGATGACACTGACTGCACTTCCAGTGTCAACCACAATCTTGGACATAATATAAAGCCCGATTTGAGCAGTGATCATAAGGGGGTCATTATGGGGGTGAAGAATTTCCTTTTTGAGCTCTTGTGGAGTGATGACAAGATTCGACATCTGTATAATAAGATGTGGATTTTTAAGCGGGGACTCTTCTTGGATAGAAAATACTCCTTCCTTAGCTTCCTTGATATATATGTTTCTGGCTCCTTTACTAGTTCCCGCTGGATGCGGTCCCCCATGAATCACATCAATTCTATTAAAGGGTGTGCTCAGGTTTAATGGATCTTCATCTTCTAAGTTATTCGCAACATGACTAGGGAACTTTCGCAGTCCATCGCTCGTCCGGGCGCCTTATGTTGGTCCTGGATGAATTCTTTCAAGCGTCCTTAACGAATTAGCTTTTGAATAATACTAGCCAGCACTCGGTACTCATCAGTTTTATGGCCATTCGCTTTCTGCTAAGCACAATAATCATCCCCTTTTCTTTGCTCAGGGTAGTTTCTGGCCTTGAATAAAGTTGGAAAGTTGACTTTTTCTTTTGTTGTGCCATAGATATAAGACAATGGCTTGTTCAAAGCAATTGAATTAGTATTGGAATCCTCCCACCTCAGCCTTTTGTGTCCTCGGTCAAACCCAAATCTTCTACTCTCCTTCTTAGGGTTAGCTTTCTTCTTGGCATAGTACAATTCATCCATTCGAATGAATTTATCACTTGGAAGTGAAAGTCTTGTAAATCTTTACATCCATGAACAAAGAGCTCTTTCCAAGATGGTGTATTTTCTATCAGTTCCGAATGCACTGCAATTAGCTTATCCCTATCATTCATGTCTTTGGCTTTCAATGCCTCTGTATTGAACCTCCTAAGGTAGTCACCCATCGATTCTCCCTGCCTTTGTTTAATGTTTGCTAAAATAGTATAATCAATTGTGGGGTCTTTGCATATGCAGAATTGAGTGGAGAATTCATAGGAAATTTTTTTCTATGAGTAAATAGTCTTCTCTCGATACTAATGGTACCATTTTGCGACAGCTCCTTGAAGGGTTACTGGGAATAGCCTGCACCATACTGCCCCAGAAGCATTACATAGATCCATTTGGCTGTCGAAAGCCATCAATTGGTCATCGGGATCGGTAGTACCATGATATTTCATGTTTGGAATCTTGACATGGGATGAAATCACCACCGACATGATTTCATCAGTAAATGGAGCTACTCGCTCATTGCCATTTACTCGCTTATTTGGAGTTCTTTTCCCTTTGCGTTTAGCATGTCTTTGATAGCCTTCTCTGCCACATCTTTCAAATAAGCTTGTATCATGATAGTTTTTTCGATTTGGGTTGAATTCCTTTGAAATTAAGCTTCCAGATTGCACTAGAGATTTATATTGTATTCTACCTTGATGATCGACTTTAGTTGCATGATGTTCTTTCTTCTTTGACGATGTTAAGTGACCTTGCTTTTACCTTTGTACATATGATCTTTCAAGTTTCTCCTTGGGGAGACCACCTCGTCTCCCATTGTTGGTTTACCTGTTTTGGAAGATTTCTGAGATAGAGCTGCTTTCAAGAGCTCTTGCATTTCTAGTAGTTATTGCTCTAAATGCCTTATCTTGACTGCATTATCATCTGGTTATGTTGGAGTTGATGGTTGCCCTGGCACCACCCCTTCCAAGTTGAAATTTGGAGTAATATTTTCTTCCAAAACCGTTTATGTATTGTCTCCTCATCCATTCGACTATGTCTTTTCGATTTGATTTTCCTACAACAAATCAAACACTCTATAATTAATCTATAAGGAAACCACATGGTCAGAGGTTCAGGCCCTCCTTCTAGCACCAAAAATGTTGGCAAGATATATAGTCAACACCTCAAAGCAAAGTTTAAGAAGGAAACAATCCCTTCGGAATCCCTTTCGAGTGAGTCGAAAGGACCTTTATACCTTAAATGGTGAACCCTTTCAAAAGCATAGATTCTACCGTCATGGAGACGGTTCCTTCAAAAAGGATTTATATGTTCCGAAGTATTTGAGCACCTTTCTAAGGAGTCCTCTCAAAGGATATGACTTTAATGATCACAAGGTGGATCCCCTCGAAACTCGCTTTTGAAGGAATAGAGAGGGTCTTTATACTTTCGAAGGGACTTGGAACACAACATACATAACAAATCAAAAGTAAATTCAATTTTCTATGGAATCTTATCTTGGATAAATGATTCAAGTCTCATTGACTTGACAATGTTGGATTATCATCATCACATCAATTTAATATTATATGGGCTTAAGATGTGATAATAATATGCTTCGAAATCAAAATATCCAAGTAAACTCCATAGCATTGCATATGCCAAATAAGGATTAGGAAGATAAGTGAGTATCATGTGCAATTGGTCAATAGTCAAGCTAATGGCCGAAATGATCTTTCTGATATTCGAAATCGATATTGGATCCATGCATCCTCTCATTTTATTTCTCCAAATTGGATTACAAGTAAGGAATTCTCCTAAATTTAACTAGGGTTACAAGATTTGGTTTTGCTAAGAAGTGAGAATGAAATTCAAGAATTCAAAAACCAGCCTCGAACTTGGACCCCGAGGTTCATATTTATAGATGCGGGTTGGTCCCTTCCACCCCCATCCTTTCGAAGTTGTCGAAAGGTCTCCTTTCCACCTTTCGAACCCATCCTTTTGCCTTTGTGCTCCCGTCTTCATCGAAAGCATGCTAGTGGAAAATATTGATCCATTGTTTACCAATATTGCTTTCAGGTATTTCCAGATCCTTTCGTCTTCATAGAAAGGTACACTTTCATTAGTGGCGAATGAATCATAGTACACTTTCATGCTTGTTAAGATCTAGTACTATCATGATATGTTGCCTCTTAAATGAGTGAAGTAGGGTATTTAGATAGTTTCGAATGGGTGTAATGGTGATGAAAGGACCTGTTTGAAAGGTTATTTATGATGGAGGAAGCTTCTTGATAGTCAAATGATAGCTGCAGAAGGTGGTTTTTGAAAGCATCTCCTTGGTTAGTGTGAAAGCTCATCATTTGATGTTTGCGGAGGTAATATTGGTTACGTGCGAGACCTCCCTAATACTTATAAGTTAGATCAAGTCACAAGTGCAAGAGTTCACTGGAGAATCAAAGTGAACCCCTAGGTGATTGTTGTGTGGGAGGAGAAGAGTGAAGAATAGTTTATGTAGAGGTCTAGTAGCCAGTCCAGCCGATCCTCTTTATGTTGCAGGTAGGACTGTATTATAGGGGTTGAAGGACTATTGGGCTAAGCCGCTTTGTCAGAGACATAAACATGATAATACGAAAGTGCTCCAAAAGTTTCATAGGGATCCAACTTAATGTGATGGATCGCTAGCGATCCATCAGGCATGGATCGCTAGAGATCCATGTACTTATGGGATTTTTGGATCATCTCTTTTGGGTTGCATTCTATGCCTTCTGTATATGCTTTCCATGTAATATGGTAACTAGTTTCCTTGTTTTGATGGTGTTTCACATACAAGTTGCATTGAACTATGACTGGGATCAACTGAATGCTCATTTCTTCAACTAGCTTGCTTGAAATATCATAAAACTTTGTAGACATTCCTAGGAAAGATATTGGATCATAATCCAAGAAGATTGGAGGTCCAAGAGCAAGCATTATGGATCACTAACGATCCATCGCCTTAGCTTTTTTTGGCTTATTTCTCCTAGGGTCCTTCCCTTTATTTTCTTTAGGTCTTTTTGGTTGATCCTTTAGAAGTTTTGACTTATCGTAGATGTTCTAGTTCCTGTTGAATTCTATTAGGTTAAAAGCCCAGTTTACATTTGCCCTCCCCCAGAGTATGCCTTCGTTGGGAACAAGGCATGCTCTGGAAGTAACTGCTTTGGTCCTATTTAGTGAGGTTCAAATGATCATGTTGAGGCCATCATGTGAATTTGGCTTTGGCTATTCAACCGTCTATTGAGTTCTAATGTGAATTATCGTTGCTCGTAAAAATTAATCAATTTTGACCCCACAACTTTCTAGATGCTTGCAAATAACATGTGGATCATGCTTAGCGAGTTTGGAGAAAATTGATTGCAACTTGATGGATCGCTAGCGATCTAAGGACTTAGCAAATTCTTTCAGAGTACTTCCTTCTTAACCTCGTTCTGGCTGACCTTTCTCCATTTTATGCTTTTCCTTGCGAACCAATCTAACTTCTCTTGCAACCCGATCCAACGCCTCCAAACCCTAAATTCGCTTCCTCCGTCGCCGTCATTAATCTTCACCGCCGAAGCTTCTTGCCACCGACCCTGCTTGACTTCGCCATCACCTTGAGTTGGCCCTTAGTTCCTGAAACACCCCCTACTTGGATCGCCACCGATTTGTTCACTTGGGTCGCCGCCGATCTTGTCCACCTTAGATCGCTAACAACTTGAGATTGACCATATCTGTCTTTTGACTTGAGGTGGGTGGTGTGGATTTTGGCGTTTATTTAGTGATTTGGTGATGAAGTTGTGTTGGTAACGGATGCAATGGAGAATTCGAGTTGATTGCAATTTTGTGGAAGAAGATAGTAAATCGAGTCTTGACATTTTCACGGAACGAAGCCTGGGTTTTGCCCCGGTGCTTGACATGTTTTGCTATCTTCGTCCACAGAGTCAGTATTAACTTGCATCGAGTACCACCGTTAATCCGACACAATGTCTTGTGGATTGATTTGCTTTTTCTGGGAGGTGATAACATCTTAGGGTAGCGTCTCGTATGCAGCTTATCCTGTCATCACATTCCAGAAAACTGAAATCGACTTATGCTGAGAATTATCTACTCAATTTGGTCCCATTGATCTATAGTTGCTCACTTTGGATTGGTCATATCATTACACAGTCGGTGTACCTGGTATAGGAAGAGCTTTCCTTGTCGCTTCGGACAGTGGATATGTTATCGATTGTTGATTGATAATGAATAAGTGTAGGAGAAATAACTCTAATGAATGATATGAAAAGCTCTTTTCTTTCTTCACTGTGAGTGAATTATCTACATAGGATAAAGCATTTGTAGTGTTTAGGACACCGAGCCCATCCCATATAGATAACATAGTGCACTTGCCCTAGTCGACGCTTGAAATCCGATGAGTCGGCATAAATCGATATTTTTTTAGAATTCAAGTGTTAAGCGTAGGGGGACTTTTAGGTATAAATAGAATTACCTAACTGCATTAGTTACAAGTTCTGTTGTATAGAATGAAGCACCCGTCATCCCGTTGTAAATCCAGTGGAGGAAGTCCGACATTCTTAGAAGCCGAATCAACATCAGCCATGCCTTCACAAACGGTTTCAGTAGCGCCTACTTCTTCAGCACCGCTAGTTGAATACAGTCAATTAGTTCCAGTTGGTCCGATCGTAGATCGAACTCCTCCAAACTTCAGGGTTTTACTCAACCCTACGGAGAGGGCTTCCTCCGTTATCTCTGCTAAAATTCTGCATAACATTTGTTTACAGCATGGCATTCCGGATAATGACATATGCCTTCCATTAAAAAATGAGTTTCCACATATGCCACCATTGGGATAAACCGCTTGCCGCCGGTACATGTGCTTGAATGGAGCAGTGCGCCCCTTCTTTTTTTGAGAAAAATGAGTGATCCTCACAAGGAGGAGAGCACTCATCTAATTTTATTCTACACTGTAGAGGAGCTGCAAACAAGCCTAGCAGATAGCAAACCCCCCCTCCCCCGTACAAATAAAATAAAAGAAAAAAACCACCCGATAACCTATACAACTAAGGTCCAAAACAAAGTACAAAAATACTAAAAAAACAAAAATTCAAGTCTTCTATATCAGCAGTAACTTTCTAGTCCAATACCAACACCAATAGCTACTAAGAATAACTAAACAAAGATTGTGAATTGAGTATAAACATATATATATATATATATAATATATGTGTGTATACATATATATATATTAATCCTATATATGTGCAAAGTAAACTACAAACTCTAATAAAAAAGAAGCTATAACTAATGTGTATAGATGCTTAAGTACTTGTAACAACCCAAACTTCAGTGGGTCCGGATTTTTCGCAAAAATGCTAAAACCCAAGCCCATTGAAACCCGAGTTGGGAATCTGGTATCCTGCAAATAGGCAAAGATAAATATATCATAGCTCAATTATCTATCTCACAGCGGAATTGATTAAAATATAATAGTAAGTAAATACTCACCCAAATAATGACACTTCCCTAGCAAGTGTCACATAGCTGAGAAGTCTCTGCCATCTACCTAACTTGTAGGATGTTATAACGAGGGGGTCAGAACAAGAGTTCCGGTGAATGGATAGGTTATATACTTATAGGCTTAATTCTACATATATCGTTTTATTTCCATTTACTCTTATATTAGGTTCATTAGGTTACAATATTCTCACCTTTATTCGTGAACCGTGCCCATCTACTCCATAGTAGATAAAAACCTAATAACTAATATATACATATATGTAGCTATATGCCCAATGACCATATTGGTCCTAGGTACCACCCATGGTACCTTCCGTATCCTCCTCAAAAAGGACACCATCGTCTAGCTTCGAGAGCGTTCCATAACTACACCTGTAAAGGACCGCTTCGTAAGGCCTACAATACAGATGCTTCACTACTTACTATAAAAACGTAAATCGTGTCCACACTAGTCTATACCAGTGCTCGGACATCCACAATGTACCACCCAGTGTGTACATTGAGGACTACGTAATCGTTCTATCTACTATCTAAACCCCGCCAACAAGGTCTACCTGTACGGAACTCAGTCGGGGATTTTCTATATCTATAAAGGACCACTTTGTTAGGGCTACAATATAGATATTATAGTTGGTCTATCCCTTTCTCATTGTGGTTATGGCCCCACGCAGTCACCCCTCAACTAATCGAAAGACTTCTAAAGAGTTAAGTGGCCGTGCCCTACTAGAAACAATCTAACATCCAATTGGCGGTGCCCCCATCTAATGTCTCGATAGTGAAAGAATTATTGGCCTGGTGGTTTAACTCTAGTCTTTCCCGAAATCGCTCTTGGTCTTGATGTTGGCCGATATCCGCATGCGACTATCCTTAACCTTACTTGCAAGTACCGGACATACGAATACCCTACTCCGAACACCAAGCCCTTCTGACTGCCTACAAAGGTCCGCTTCGTTAGGCCTACAATGCAAATGTAGTCAAGGCATACTCTTTTGATGGAACACGTACATACCTGCCTCCGGGGATGCAGCTTCGTTAGGCCTACCCAAATGGCCATCCTAGAGTATCTTCACGTCCTATTGAAGCCTCGTACTTCTTTAAAGCCCAAAAATACTAAGTTGGACGTGCTTCTCCATTGCCGAAATCCATGATGAACTGCTTCGTTAGGCTCTTCATCCTTTTGGCTGCTCCAAACGCATTTCGATTCTTTAATTAGACCCTATGTCTAATCTTTTAATTTGCATTTAGTTTGCTTTCTTATTCTGTTGGCTACTTATTTTAATTTAATTAGCATATTCTTTCCCTTGTCTCACTTCTAACTATTGTGAGATAACCATATGTCTAATAGGGAATGCTGTTAGTATGAGCCACATTCACTATCTTGCTTATTTAACTTAATATATAAATCCTTAAGTTCAATAAGATAAGCCTCTTTTATTATTTCTGTGTTATTTGCTTATCAACTTAGTATAAGTTGTTTAAATAAGCTTCTATCATTATTCTCTACTATCATTGCTTACCAATTTATTATAAGTCTCACGATAAGCTTTTCTGTTCTTATTTCATAATTATAACCTATGTTATAATTCTACTTGTAATTGTTACTTTTTCTTCTTTTATAGTATGTTATATAATTACAAGCGTTTCTTGTCTGCTCTAGTCTGCCTTCTTTTATTATGATATAGAATTTTCTTTAATTCTCTAATATTACATAATTCACTTATCATAATAGTTGCCTAGTTAAATAACCCGCGTAGTAAATGCAGACTTAGGCTCCTTAAATTTTATATAGCCTCAAATTCTTAAATTAATAATTTTCTTGTTTCAAATCGTACTTTACTTTATTGTCCGCTATTTTAGGAAGCAATTCTATTTTATTTGGTTGGTTATGAAACTATATAATTCATTTCCATATCTTAATATTGGATAATACTATAAAAAATAATCCGTAACTACAAGATATCTCTTTTGCTATTTTGGAGTAGTGTAAAATACATTGGTTTCTCTATTTTACACTAATTCTTTTTTTTTTATTTCTTTTATTCTGGCAGTTACATTTATCGTTATCTTTTAGATATTAAGTTATGGAAATGTATCCTATTTTCTACACCAACCAATTAATCTAATAATTACTCCCAAATTAACTTTTCCCGTTTTAATGCAATTTATTACAGTAAATCTATTCCTCAACTTTTATTATTTTACATCTAATTTCCTTTATTTCAGTATTCTTAATTATTTAATCCATATTCGCGTTTAATCTATTTTAATCATATGCGAAGAAAAAAAAGGAGAGGATAGAAGAAAATTGACGCTTGCATAAAAATCCAAAACGTAGGAAAAAGGTGTAAATAAGGTATAGAAAAAAGTGTATAAATATTAATACTGTAAATAAACTGCAAGTTTTCTTATAGTTCAACATAATTTAATATGATTATTTACTGAATAAAATTTTCTAAACGGGAATATAACGATAATATATCTTAAACTTAAAAGATATATAAATAAATCCACTCACATGTCGTCCTTAGCTTCAATCTCTATCCCTTTTAATTTGCTACGCTTTTCTCCACTTTTTCCCCTTTTTAATTCGCTATAAATTCCCCGATTTGTTTGCACAATTTTCTGATTTGCTTGTATGTATATCCTTGCTTAATTTTATTTTTTGTTTGGGGAAAGATTTGATTGATAGAGGAGAAAGAAAGAGGGAGAAGAGAAGAGAAGTTTACTGTAAATGACAGCAGCTGATTCAGAGAAAATAGTGTGGGCTAGGGTTAAGTTACGTTCAATTTATAGGTGTAGTGAACAACTATGAACCATCCGATTAACCCTAAAAACAATCATCACCATCATTTATTGATTTGTTTATGTTAGCTTATAACATATAATTCTCCAATGTTATTCATTTATTCCTTTTTTATACGACCCTATTCACGTTTCCTTCTTAATAAGATTCTCCCATTAATTATCCAATTAATTAGATCATATATACATACATATATATATATATATATAAATGTATGTATGTATATCCAATATTAATTAATTCTTATACGTTATAATTTCTTACCTATTTGAACACGTCAATTAATACCTCTATTAATTGATTGTATATAAAAGTTATACTTTTTAATTTATTCTTTTAACTTACCTTCATCATAAACTTAATTACTCCATTTGATTTTTGTACGCATTCCAATTCTTTTTTTCCTTTTTAACTTGGAAACAAATAATCATATAACTGGCGTTTTCTTCTAGCTAATTAATTACATTATTAGCTATTGTAACAAGGGCATATTCTTTGATTAATTGACACCCTTTTTAAAACGCTCAACTGATTGCGAATTAATTAATTGACATGTTTTCCCATTTTAATCGATAACCAAATTAATTCCTATGCGTCACTCAATCACACATTTATTAGTTGTATATATTTAAACCGCCAATTCATTACCCAATTAGTTGACATATAAGTTCCCTCTTTTATTAATTGACGCTTACTTAATGTCTTTAATTAATTTCTTAATTAATTGATTGCGTCAATTAAAAATTAATATATGTATGTTATCATTTAATTTATTCCCCACATACATTTCCCTTTATTAGAAGATCCCTTAATTAATTAATGTTATAAAAGTGACATGTTCTCTAACTAATTGACGCATTTATGTCTCTAAATTAATTCCCCTTTTAATTGATTGATGTGTCAATTAATCACACACTCATTGCTTGCATAAATCTATGTAACCTCTTAAATGCATATATTTGACATTTATATTCTGTTTTGCAATTATGTTAATCCAATTGATTTTATTTAATTATATAAAAATACGGGGTGTTACATTCTCCCACCCTTTAGGAAATTTCGTCTCCGAAATTCGACAAGGGTAAAATTATGTAATTCCTCGCATCAATCACATCCATTTTGTGTACATCTAATTTTTCGACCACCCATGCTCTTGTGCAAAAGTGTTATTCAATACAAAATATATGCATGTACATGAATTTCTAAGCGGTACCTCCTATATGAATGCTTTGCTTCTTTAAAAATTTATTTTTAAAACATGATGCACACATCCTAAATATACTTGCAATTTCTATATGAATGCAGTCTTTTAAAAATTAAAAACACTTTTCATCTAATTTTTCCCACACTCCTATTGAATAGTGGTGTAGTTCAATGAATTTTGCATCCAACCCCTACCATACAACTTTAAATATTTGAATTTCAGAAAAATCTAATTTTTTGAATTCGATCTCTTATGTCAGAAAGAAGGTAGAAAATGGAAAAACTTCATATTTCTTCGATTTTCTTTTGCGCACATCTTCCTCCGTACTTGGGATTTGGGCTACTATTCTAAAAAAAATTATTTACTTCCCCAAGCACAGTTTACATAAGAAAATATCTCTTTTTAAATTTTTATGTTGACGTTTCTGTCGCTTTATTTAAATTTGTTATTTTCCTTTTATTTACCGTATTCTGCTTTTAAACTTTTCCCTTCATTTTTCCCCAACTAAGGTCTACTTTTTCAACCACGTGTGTCTTACTGTCATACTATCTTACTAATATCACTTCACTATTCTTCTATAGTCTGCACACATGATGCAAAAATTTTAGGTTTTCACTAATGTCCTATACACCTTACGGGAACTTTTATTATTACTACTATGAGTAGTTACTACTATAGCCTTACATTTTTTTCCCGTTACACCTAGGAAATGATTCCTATCGACTCCATATTTAAAAGTCTGATTTTGTTTGGTATTTCTCATTTTTCTTCAAAAATTAAAACTCTTAAATTTATGAAACATCAAATCCCAAAATTCTTGCCTTTAAAAGTGTTATTTTGAAGTTTCCTGTTGAATTCAAAGGTACTCGGTTACTTAAAATTTTAGCTTTTCAAAAACTTATTTACTTTTTCACCAAACCATCTTTCTTTAAAAACATGTCTTTCTTGTTATTAAAACATGTCTTTCTTATTCTTAAAACATTTTTTTTTGATGGGTTTTCAAATTTACTAAAACTGAAGTAGATAAGAACAATTATTTTACCAAAAATCTCTTAACTTTCCTACTCTTCCAATTACTTAACCTTGAAAGAGTTTCTAACTTACTACACTTAATGGTTTTATACCTTAATTTATTGGAATTACTTTCTCTTATGAGAAACCCCTAACGCTAAAACCTTCTATGAATCCTTTAGAGGAGGATTTTATATTTATGTGAAATTATAAGGAAATTATTTTATATTTTATCGAAATAGGCTATACAAAATATGGTGCTTTCCATACCTTATACATCTCTTTCACGTATTCCTTATAACTTGCACAAAACATCTTTAATTATGATTCATAGAAAATTATAGCATTATTCATTTCATTCCAATAGATTAAAGTATGTTTACTCTATACTCACTTAGATAAGATATTTCCTACTAAATACATTAATTTATCGTACATTATTTTTTCAAAAGAACTCATTTTCAAAACTGCTTTATAACTAGAAAATATTTTCATATACTTATTTAAATAATAAGTGTACATACAAACCACTTTAGAAATTATCTCTAAAACTCATTTGGGTCAAAACAGATGTTGCGTAAAACACTGTTACTACAACCCAAAAATACTAGTTTATGGATTCAATTAAAATAAATATTAATAAATTCCATATGCTATGTTAAAACATTTACATTGGGAGTCACCTACTATAACAATAGTGTCGTAGTCTATGCTTCATTTATTTTTACTAAAAACATTTATTACAACTATAAATGTTGTAACCTACGTTTTTGATACTTAACACACTCTAGGTTTTTATATTTAAAATCATTGTTTACCTATAAAGAAACTAGCGAGCTATACATGCTCTATAATTCTTCAAAAAGAAATTCACTTTTAACAAAATTTACATCATATAAAAACCAATTTAAATTTCATACCACTTTTTTTTTTCAAAAACCCAATATTTACTTCCTCAAATATATTAACAATTATATTTTTCAACTTTTTTAACTCAAAAGTTTCATTTTTATTAGGTTAGACATAAAGTGGATTTTCTTCATACTAAAACCTCTTATTCTTCCAGAAATAAAAACACTCTCCCAATTATTCCTAAGGAACTTCCCTACTTCCTAAAACATAGGGATACAAATTTTCTCTCTAAACATGGCTTATTTGTATGCTATAAATCGGTAATTAATGTAACGATCCGCTATTTCAAACCATTCACATCCGCACATGTCGGACTTGAATTTCTCAAAACAACAGATTGTTAATTTATATTTGGCAAAACTCAGCATATACAGTAAATAACTAAATCATAGACACAGAGTAATATAACAATAAGCAGCGAAATAGATAAACAGTAGTTCATGAAGCTACTATATAAATGTCAGAGTTTGAAATAAAATACAGCAGAATATCTCAAATACAATGTAGTGTCAATACAAAAGTCAGTGATAAGTCTGAATAAACAACTAGAATAAACTGAGAATCTGAATAGATAGAGATAGATCTTCATGCAAAACTCCAAGCTCCAAAGGTGAGTCTCAAATGCTGTGACACTCAGTCTGACCCGAGCATAAAGCAAAACACAAAACACTCGAGTCAGGATTAACATTCTTATATTAATAAATTCAACTCAAGTGAAATGTCAACTGAAATACAAGTAACTTAAAGGATGTTTGGGATTCCCATCCTCTAAGGATCCGTGGAACTATCTACTATGTAGTAATATACGCTATTATAATATGTCTATAGTAAAGTAAACTATTAAAATAGCGTTAAGGCGTTACCCATATCCCCTTTAACACATATTTATAATGTCGTAGTCTATACAGATACTGTAAACTCCACCCGCATGTGGGCTATCAGGGAGCACTCCATAGGTACGACACAAAACAAACTTGTAGAAGGCGCGATAGGGCATATGACAAGGCATGCGAGGCAATGCTAGGGTAGATATATCGTTCGCGGATCCGGACTACTGGTAACGCATAGCAGCTACTACCACCCACCTTGTGACACACTCCCAAATCAAAGGTGTACCCAATCAAATCACAAAAGCAAAAGAATGGTATCGAAGAAATGTGTCTGATGGGAGGAATGACCTCACATGGTCCGGCATGGCTCCTGTTTTAGCCACATCAAGTTGACTCACGGGAGTTAGGGCTATGTAAATACCATATAGAATCGTCGTCAAACCATCCTACTTCATTCTGGAATCTCCACCACGTACACAGTTGTTAAAGTGGTTTTCGGTATTGGCAGAGAGTATGACAATATCCGATCCCGGTCTCTTTAACAACCAACCGCTTATTTCACACCGTGGTCACTTCATTTCAAATAGTTCATACTTCATATCAAAATATCATATTCATTTCAAAACCATATCAATTCAATATTATTATTCACTTTAAATAATATTCATTTCTAGAATCGTAACACTTTCAAATTTATAACACTTTTGAAACCATAACACTTTGAAATCATAGCACTTTTGAAATCATAGCACTTTTGAAATCATAACACTTCTGTAATCATAACAGTTCCAACTTTAATTGTTTAGATATTGAAAATAGTATATATATCAAAATAGTTATAAATTAAAATAGTTTATATATTAAAATAATTTATATATTAAAATAGTTGTAAATTAAAATAGTTTATATATATTAAAAATACTTTATATAATAAAAATAGTTTCCTTCAATTCCACAAATCGATTCAAGTCATCTTAAATTTTAAAATTCGATTTAAATCAATTCCAGTTTAACCATTTCAATTTAAAGTTCAAAGATTCAAGTTTAAATATTCAAACATTTACATTGTAAATTTCATTTATATTTCAACATTTAACTTTAATTTTATTCAAATTGAAAAATATTCACTTAATCATTTTAATAACAATAAAATCTTAACTTTTAATTTAAATCAATATTAATATTCAGTCTCAATTTTAGTTAAAGTTGAGAATATTCATTTAATCGCTTTTTATCAATTCCTGATTATAAATCATATCTTTCAAAATCTCAAAATCAATAAGTTCAAATCAATTCTTATTTAAATTCAATTATTAACCAATTTAAATTTCAAGCCAACATTGATTTATCTTCCCAACCTCCATTATTAAGGTTATAAAAATCAATTTTTTAAATATTAATATAAATTTAAATAAATACTTTAACAAATCTTATTATAAAATTTATTTATATTAAATCTTATTTTATATATTTTAAAATAATAAAATTATAAGAAAATCTTAAAATTATATTTTCAAAACTAACTTATAAATTTAAAATTTCCAAAACATGTAATTTTAAAATTCCAAATTTTACACACATATAAAAATAAATTCTTTATATTATAATTTTAAACATCAATATTTAATAAAATCCATATATTTCCTTTCAAACTTTGGCAATCAATTTCAAAATATAGACCAACGGTATTTGTATATAATTTTCTATCCTATGGTCAAGTGATAGGGATATTTATCATTTCAATCCGCAAATTAAATATTTACGGGTATATATCATTTCAACCCGCAATCCCAAATTTAAAATTCAATGAAAATCGCTTGGGTTTATCATTTCAACCCATAACGATTTTCCCTTAATCTATAATATCGTTCGGGTATGTATCATTTCAACCCATAGGGATTTCTAAACTAACAGGGAACTTGCAGAGTGAGCACAAATATGATAATAATATAACATATCAACAACAAGCATATATCATCAATGATAAATTAAATAAAATATACACAACAGGATATGGTGTCATATATCACAGGTGAACAATTGCAGATAATGGCATATCATCTTTAATAATTAAATACTAACAATTCAAATTTAACAGAATATTTCAACTGTCATTTCAAGTGAAATCAAATTTACTAAATATAAGAATGTTAACTGTAAGTGATTGCTCACCTTTCGAGGCTAGAGAAAACAAGACAAGCACACGGAATAAATCATGAATTCGACAATCGATCAATCCAAACAATAAATCTCAAAGAGAAGTAGTTGAACACGGATTTGACGGACGAAACTGATAAATAGGAATCGATGAGAACCAATCACATCAGCTTGATATATACAGAAAATATATATTATTATTATTTTATTAAAATAAATATTTTAATTTAAGACAAATATTAAAGTAATATATATATATATATAATTAAAAATCATTATCCTTAAAACACATATATTTAAAAGTTAATATTAGAGTTAAAACACATATAACTTAAAGTCTAAATATTTTATATTTTAAAAAACAATACTTAAACAATATTTGTAAAGCAATATTTATATAAAATCGAACACATAACATATAATATCATTACTTTAAAAGTCAAGGTTACTATAACATATATACAATACATGTCAGCCTCAATGCAAATCGTTGGAAAACATATATATAACTTACACATTACTACATATATATAACAACAGCAAATTGTACTATACCAAATTCACTTTATATAACAAATATAAACTAATATAAACAGATTATATATATAATACTATTATAATTCTATACGAATAGATAATATATAAAATACTAATATAAATTTATAGATACATATATATATATGAACTAACTGTATACTAGTATACATATAAAACCAAGAATCAAAGATTATACAAGTTTAATATATAGATATATATACACTATATTTTCTCACAAATAGAAAAATAGAAAGGAGAGGGTGGCGGTGTTGACTGGGTCTGGTGAGGATGCTAAGTCGTGGAGCATACGAGCTGAGGCAGGATGATGATGGTAGCTTTGGTCAGGGATGGTGGGTTGTTCGTGGCGGCTAATGGGTAAGGTTGCAGTGGAGAGATGATCTGAGGCGGAGCGATGAACTGGGTGAAATAAAGGAGACGAGCGGGTTACTGCTGAGGCGAGGGGAGGTTGTTGTGCCACGTGTTGGGGTCATGGTGCTTTGGTGGTCGATGAAGGAAGGTTTGGTTAGGTGCGGCACCGGTGAGATATGAGGCGGTGTGAAGATGTGGAAGGGAAGGAGGTCGTGGGCGAGTGGATACGGGTCTAAGTGGAAGTTTGCATGCGGCAGGTGGGTTGTTGCTACACACGGAAGGGAGGTAGGCTGATAAAGGCGGGTGGTGGCTTTGCAGTCATATGCGAGGCTTGGTTGATGGCGGCATTGGACGTGGATCGAAGGGATGCTCAGAATCGAAGGGAAGTTGCAAGCTTTAGCCATTTAAATATATAAACTTGGCTTTTATATTATATTTTATCTTGTTTTAGAAAGAGAGAACGAAAGTGTAAAGAAAGGAAGAGACAGAGATATGTAATCAACCAGAAATTAAGTAAATTGAATTGGTGGAATAGTGGAAGCCAGCACGTGAATCCAGGGAGTAATAAAGGTAAGCGACTGTTTAGATTTTAACCGGTGGAAAATAAAGAGACCCCAAAATGAACGGACCACCATATTATATTGGAACCAGTGGGAATAGTGATAGTCAAGGTATTGAATTCTAAAAATAAATAATGCAACTGGCTATTGATTTGACACTGCAGATATACGAAAGGGTATAGGAAACTCAAAAGACCGAAATACGGAACCGATACGGATAACCGTCTCGCGGATTTCGCCACGTACCGGACTCTGAAATGCAAAAATTAATATACTGCGGAGATCAGCACAACGAGACAATCAGAATGGTATACAAATATCAGCTATACGATTATCTTATCAAAAGTCGATATTCGGTATCGAAAATGCTGCTAAAACGCCGAAAATAAGATAAACGGGGCTAGAGAAGTCCAAATTTGGCAAAACGAAATATGACGCCTCACTCAGAAAATGATTTACAAATTTATTATAAAAAAATATTCAGATTTCAATAATATTTTATTTACATCAATTTTAACTGATTTAAATTTAAATTGAAATTGAAATTACACAACAGAACTAACATTCATATTTACCAGTGAAAATCTACCATTTGCTATGTTTAAATAGACGCATACCAAATATCAAATTTTCGTTGCAGAAATGTTTAGTTTTAAATTTCACGAAAATTCAGTTACTTATGTAATTAAAATCGTTAAAATTTATGGGTCGTTACAATTAACATAGGGCTCAACATACTGGGTCATCCCAAACCCAACTAGCAAACTATCCAAAAACTTTCCATACGTTAAAATCTATAATTGGGGACTGTTTGAATTTTAGTACATAATATATTTATATTTTATTCAAAAATACAAATGCGTTCACTCACTGTCTACCTAGGAATCCTAAACCTAGGCTCTGATACCAAATGTAACAACCCAAACTCCGGTGGGTCCGGATTTTTAGCAAAAATGCTAAAACCCAATCCCATTTAAACCCGAGTTGGGAATCTGGTATCCTGCAAATAGGCAAAGATAAATATATCAGAGCTCAATTATCTATCTCACAGCGGAATTTATTAAAATATAATAGTAAGTACATATTCACCCAAATAATGACACTTCCATAGCAAGTGTCACACAGCTGAGAAGTCTCTGCCATCTACCTAACCTGTAGGATGTTATGACGAGGGGGTCAGAACAAAAGTTCTGGTGAATGGATAAGTTATATACTTCTAGGCTTAATTCTACATACATCGTTTTATTTCCATTTACTCTTATATTAGGTTCATTAGGTTACAATATTCTCACCTTTATTCATGAACCGTGCCCATCTACTCCATAGTAGATAAAAACCTAATAACTAATATATACATATATGTAGCTATATACCCAATGACCGTATTGGTCCTAGGTACCACCCATGGTACCTTCCGTATCCTCCTCGGAAAGGACTCCATCATCAAGCTTCGAGTGCGTTCTGTAACTACACCTGTAAAGGACCGCTTCGTCAGGCCTACAATACAGATGCTCCACTACTTACTATGAAAACGTAAATCACGTCTGCACTAGTCTATACCAGTGCTCGGACATCCACAATGTACCACCCAGTGCGTACATTGAGGACTACGTAATCGTTCTGTCTACTATCTGTGTAACGATCCATAAATTTTAACGGTTTTAATAACGTAGTAACTGAATTTTCGTGAAATTTTAAATAATTGACTTTGGAAATAAAAATTTGATACTTAATATGCGTCTATTTAAACATAGAAAATGGTAAATTTTCATTTGAAAATATGAAAGTTAGTTCCGTTGTATAAATTTCCAATTTCAATTTAATATCAGTTAATTTGATGAAAATTAAATATTTTCGAACTGAATAATTTTATATAATAAAAACGTAGACTATTTTCTGAGTGAGTCGTCATAATTCGTTTCATCAAATTTGGACTTCTCTAGCCTCGTTTATCTTATTTTCGGCAAATCAGCAGCAGTTTTGGCACCGAAATTCAAATTTTGACAGGATGGTCGTATTGCTCTTATATGTGTACCATTTTGATCGTCTCGTCGTACTGATCTCCACAGTATATTCATTGGTGTATTTCGGAGTTCGGTACGCGACGAAATCGACAAAACAACTAACCGTATCGGTATCATTTTGAATCTTTTGAATTCTTTGTGTCCATTCGTTATCCATCATGTAAATCAATAGCCTTTTGCTTTTATTACTCCCTGGATCTTCGTGCTTGACTATTAACATTCCCAACTATTGCTATACCTTTTTGGTTCGTTGATTTAAATTCCAGTCTATTCCTTTCCCCACTTTAGTTCTAAGAAATAATATATATATATATATATATATATTTATATATATATATATAGTTTTATCTACTTTTGTTCGTGTCCCTTCCTTTTGCAGTTTCTTCCCACTTTCCATCTGTATGTGTTCATTTTTTTCCTCCTTTCCTTTCATCTTCCCAATTTCCTCCTATTTCATGCTTTGAAAAAAATGTCTTAGCATGCATTTGTTCTTGAACTCGCTCCTCTCTCTGAAGCACCAGATCGGCCTGAAGCCCCTCAACCCAGCAAGCGCCCATCATCCCCTTCGCCCCTCTAGTCTTTCCACCACCTAAGCAGCAACCGCCACAGTTCACGACACCCATGACAAACTACCATCCTCATTAGATCCGCCAACCGAGCCATCAACTTCGACCACCCTCTGCTCCACCATGCTACACCTTCACATGCACTGAACCTAGCCACCTTCATCAAAACACGTCCCTCTCCACCACCTCGTCCATGCTTCCACCCCGCAACTCGCCAAAAACTTCTCTTCCACCGACCCTCCACTTCCACCTAGTTCTGCCCACCATCCACTACTAGCAGCCGAACGCCGCACCTACCTCACTAGCCTCCACCTTCCCACCTTGCTCAGCCCGACCTTCGCCCACCAACTCAACCATCATCGGCCGCAACTCCAATGTTGTATATATGATGCACTCATATGTAGAACCCTGCTGTTCAATCATGGACAAACTCACCTGAGAGCTTCCATCTCCATTTTTCTTTCTTTTTCCGAGCCCTCTTACAAATATATTATATATATGTATGAAGTCCTATTTATATATATATGTTATCTGCTCATCTTCGTGCTTGAAACTATGGTCGTGCTTCAAACAGGAGAGGTGATAATATAGTTGTTATATATTTTTATAAGTTATGTATTGATTTATATAGGTATACACGAGTTTGAGTTTTGGTCATATATATATAAATATTATGTATATACTTTATGTGAGATCTGATGTAAATATTATATATTTCTGTAGTAGTAATCTATATGTAACGGTATATATGTTAGTTTACATATAATGTATTGGCTTTAAGAAATGGGTTCATGTAAATTATATACTGATTTTGAATTATATTATATAAAGGTCTTATTTGATTTTTTTATAGATAATATCAATATTTTGTTTCATTTTTAATATGTGTTTAAAATTAATATGGTTTTAATATATGTGTGCGTGTGTAATATATCTAAAGTGTTTATATAGTTTCAATGACAACCTATGCTTTAAAGTATTTTTTTCGAAGTATGTATATATATATATATATATATGTTTATAATAACTTTAATATATTTTGGGTATAAAGATCTATTTGAAAATTTTCAAAAGATATATAAAGATTTTATTTGACATGTGTTTTGATCGAATATCGATTTTTAATATATATAGGGATTTTCATTTTATTGGTGTTTTAAAGTTTTGAATATTGAGTTTAAGAAAAAGGTATATATATTTAGTATTTCAAATATATTTTGTTTCCATTCTAAATCATGTTAGCCTTGATTTGTTCCATCGAATCCAATCAATCGTGCTTTGCTTTTGGTTTCCCCGCCGTCCAGAATTGATTGCAGCAGTTAGTTGCTTTGATTCGCACTTATTCATATGTTTATCCTGTCATCTCTAGCCTCGAAAGGTAAGAAATCACTCACGATTAATATTCTTATAGTTAGTAAATTTGATTTCACTTGAAACAACAATTGAAATAAGCTGTAAAATTTGAATCGTTAGTTATTTAATTTTTAAATATGATATGCCATTTTCTGCAATTGTTCACATGTGATATATGACACCATATCCTATTGTATATTTTATTTGTTGCTGATGGTATACGCCTGTTGTTGATATGTTATATTTTATCATAATTGTTCTCACTATGCAAGTTCCATGTTAAGTAGAATTCCCTATGGGTTGAAATGATACATACCCGAACGATCTTGTAGAATAAGGGAAAATCGTTATGGGTTGAAATGATAAACCCAAGCGATTTTCATTGATTTTGAATTTTGGGATTGCGGGTTGAAATGATATATACCCGTAGATATTTAAATTTTGGATTGAAATGATAAATATCCGTATCACTTGACCATAGGATAGAAAATTATATACGGACACCGTTGGTCTATATTTTGAAAATGATTTCTAAAGTTTTGAAAGGAAATATATGGGTTTTCATAAATATTGATTTTTAAAAATAATATATATAAATGTTATTTTATATAAGTCTAAATTTTAGATTTTTAAATTTTATGTTTCGGAAATTTAAATTTATAAGTTAGTTTTGAAAATAAAATTTTTAAGATTATACTTATAATTTTACTATTTTAATATATATATATATATAGATTTTATATAAAATAAATTAATAATAAGATTTAATTTGATAAAATTTAATTTAATTAGTATATAATATGTTTAAGTATTTATTTAAATTTATATTAATATTTTAAAAATAAATTTTTTTAACTTTAATAATAAAAGTTGGGAAGATAAATTAACCTTGACTTGGAATTTAAAATTGTGTTAATAATTGAATTTAGATAAGCATTGATTTGAACTTATTGAACTTGAGATTAAGGATATGATTTATAACTTGATTTTTGATTAAAGGAATATTTTCAAAATTTAAATAAATTGAAATGGGATATTTAGCTTTATTTAAATTTGAAATTTATTTAAATGATTATTGGATTGATTAAGTTGAATGTTTCAAAACTAAATAATAATAAAGTTGAATCTGAAGTATAAATGAAATGTATCAAATCGAGTTATTGTAAATGTTTGGATATTTAAACTTTAGAATCTATTGAAATTGAAATGGTTTAATTTGTAGTTCAAATCTATATTTGAAATCTGTATAAATTAAAATGGTTTATTAAGAGGTTGAATTGAATTGAAATTGATGAACTGGGATTGAATTAAATTGAATTTTTGGAATTTGAGTTGATTTGAATCGATTTGTGAAATTGGAGGAAACTATTTATTATATATAGTATTTTAAATATATACATAAACTATTTTAATTTATAACTATTTTAATTTATAACTATTTTAATATATATACTATTTTCAACATCTTAACTATTTAGGTGGAAAGTGTTATGATTTCCAAAGTGTTATGATTTCTAAAGTGTTATGAATTCCAAAGTTTTATGATTTCAAAAGTGCTATGATTTCGAAAGTATTATAATTTTGGAAGTGTTACGATTCTGGAAATGAATATTGAATTGATATGGTTTTGAAATGAATATGATATTTTGATATGAAGTATGAACTAGTTGAAATGAAATGACCATGGTGTGAAATAAGCGTTTGGTTGTTAAAGAGACCGGGATCGGATATTGTCATACTCTTCGCCAATACCGAAAACCACTTTAACAAATGTGTACGTGGTGGAGATTCCAGAATGAAGCAGGATGGTTTGGTGACGATTCTATATGGTATTTACGTAGCCCTGACTCCCGTGAGTCAACTTGATGCAGTTAAACAAGAGCCACGCCGGGCCAAGTTAGGTCATTCCTCCAATCGGGCACATTCCTTTGATACCATTCTATTGCTTTTGTGATTTAGGAGTGTGTCACGAGGTGGGCGGTAGTAGCTGCTATGCGTTACCACCAGTCCGGATCCACAAACGATATATCTACCCTGGCATTGCCTCAAGTGCCTTGTCGCATGCCCTATCGTGCCTTCTACGAGTTTGTTTTTACCGTACCTATGTGATGTCCTCTGGGTAAACCTCCAGTTTACGGAGGAGCGTACGACATTGTATAGACTACGGGAATATATAAAATGTGTTAAGAGGATTTGGGTAACGCCTTAACGCTATTTTAATAGTTTACTTTACTTTAGACATATTATAATAGCGTATATTATTACATAGTAGATAGTTCCACGGATCCTTAAAGGATGGAAATCCCAACTATCCTTTAAGTTACTTGTATTTCAGTTGACATTTCACTTGAGTTGAATTTAATAATATAAGAATGTTAATCCTGAATCGAGTGTTTTGTGTTTTGCTTTACGCTTGGGTCAGACTGAGTGTCACAACATTTGAGACTCATCTTTGGAGATTGGAACTTTGTTTGAAGATCTATCTATCCAGCTTCAGTTATTTCAGTTTATTCCAGTCATTTATGTTCAGACTCATCTATTGCTTATGTAATAGAGATTCATTTGTATTTTGAGATTTCTGTTGTATTTTGTTTCAAACTCTGATGTATATATAGTAGCTTCATGAACTACTATTTATCTATTCCGCTGCTTATTGTCATATTACTCTGTGTCTGTGATTTTGTGATTGATTATTTACTGTATATGCTGAGTTTTGCCAAATATAAATTAACAATCTGACATTTTGAGTAATTCAAGTTTGACATGTGCGAATGCGAATGGTTTGAAATACCAGGTCGTTACAGTTGGTATCAGAGCTATGGTTTAGGCAAAACTTAGCATATGGAGTAAAAATTAATTACAGAATCACCTTCGTTCGAGCTTGAATTCCTTCCTCTTTGATTCGGATTTCTTTCGAACTTTGGAACCCTACCTTGTTCTAAAATCCATTCTTGTCATTTCCTATTCATGTTCTTCTAGATATTGGAGCATCCCCATAGCTCTACTTCTGTTGGACTTTGTAGTAAATTGATCTCATCTTATCACCTCAATTGACAATCTTATTTGTATCTGTGACTAATCCCATCAACAGGTTCTGCCAATCCTAGTATGATTTGTAAAGGGTTGAAACTCCTTTAAAACGGACGTCGATTCACCGGAGACTTCTATATCCTCGGTTTCGATGCTGTTATTCCTTGCAAAGCCCGAATCATCTCTTAGTGGACAACCCAGGTAATTCTCTTCTTATTGAATGTCGAATGCCTTCGGTTATGTAGGCAGTTCTACCTTTCATTTGATACTCAGCTAAGTGATATTTAGTGATCTTGACTCCACTCCGATAATCAGAGATTATCCTGATATTGGGTAAAGTCACATCTCTCCCATTTAAGCGGGAATTGAATTCTGCATCGATCCTATTCTTGGAATCTCGGTTGACCGGGTTAAGGTCGCCGCGATAAAAATAAGTCTATCCATCTTCCTCTTTTGTAATTTAATTTCCTTATCTTCATTTCGAGCCTATCTTCTTAATAGAATTTTCTTTGATTTGGGTCTTTCTAATTTGAACCTTCTTCCTTGTTCTAGATCTATTCTTGAATCATCCTGTGAGGGAGCGTATTTGTAATTAATATAAAAATATTTTATATTGTGTTGTTTGAATGGTTAAGTTGATTTGGGTCTCGATCGATTAGTCTGGCCAACGCTATCGATAGGAATTTTAAAACACTTGAACAGAGCAAACTGACACAATATGGTTTTCAAAATTGGTAAATGAAATAATTTTATGTATAATTATGTTTATATATATAAGTATAATTTTCTGGAATTTGATAGTTAAATAAATTGGTTGTTAGAAATGATAACACTGGATTTTCATTTATTGTTTTGTCAACATTTCTAAATCATAAACCATTGTTGTGAAATTTTATAAACACCATTTATAAATCTAATTTGCAAATAAAATAAATTTAAATCAATGATTTGAGAATTAAATTTCCAGTGCTTTTTAAATGTTCGTTTTCAAAGTTTTGGGGAAATTATATATTATTTGAAAGTATTTTCGAACGTAGATTGTTTCCAAAGAAAAAAAGGAGAAGTAAGTTGGTACTCTCTTCTTTGTCGCTGGAAAATAATTTCGGTGATGACTGTAGCATCATCGACATTCATTTTCTAGTCTCGGAGTGGAGAGACCATTTAGTAGCTTTGCTACAACTTTGTTTTAAAGATGAATTTAATTGGAATTTCTTGAGTATGATTTGATTTATAAAATATATAGGTATATGTATATTTATTTCAAAATGGTGGGAAGTGAAACCGAAAATTTAATTCTTAATTTTGTGTTAAGTTAGGGTTTTCAAACTATTGAAATAAATCAAAAATTGTGAAATATTTGAAGTGTTTTAAAATTTAAATTGGAATTTAAAATAACTTGGAATAGTTGAACTAGGATAAAATTTATTGGTATAATAATCAATTGCATTCTAATATATATAACTTACCTAAATTATTCAAAAGTTAAAATGTTAGGGTGAATATATGATTGAAGGTTATATAAGAGAAATTTAAATAATAAAAGTGTTCAAACTAGGATTTTGCTTAATATAAATGTTCTAAATAAAAGGTAAATTTGTACAGTATTTAATTACTCAGAACCTTAATATAATTTACCTAGAAATACTTAAATGTTAATGAGAATAGCAATTGAATAGTATACAATATCGATGAAAGTAATAAGATGTTCGGGTATGAAACTTTGTTAAGGGAAATTTTAAGTAAAACATTTCACTGCTATAATGAATTTATACATTTAATTGATGTTATAAGTAATGTGGGTGAAATAAATTAAATAATAAAGGAAAATACTATTTAAGTAAACAAATATGGACTTAAGAATAGTTGAAATTGAATTTTTGTGGAATTAACTCAAGTGAAGATAAATAGATTTAATAAACGAGTTAAATCAAATAAAATTTTGTTTGGATGAAATTTTGTAACAAACATTAATTTGAAACAAACCTAATTGAATTAAAATAGCTTGAATTGAAAATCAACGAAATATAAAGATGAATGAGTATTATTGATTAAATAAAATAGATTAAACCAAATTGTTGGATATTAATTAATTTAAATTTAAATTTATATGGGTTTGAATTTATTTTTCTATTTTGCATTTCAATCTATTTTCCTTTCTGGTTGCTTCTATTCTCCTATTCGTTCCTTTTCGGGGATGAAAAGTTTTGAGTGGGGGAGAGTGTAATGACCCATAAATTTTAACAGTTTTAATAACGTAAGTAACTGAATTTTTGTGAAATTTTAAATAATTGAATTTGGAAATAAAATTTGATACTTGATATGCGTCTATTTAGACATAGAAAATGGTAAATTTTTATTTGAAAATATGAAAGTTAGTTCCAATGTGTAAATTTCCAATTTCAATTTAATATCGGTTAATTTGATGAAAATTAAATATTTTTGAAATCTGAATATTTTTATATAATAAAAATGTAGACTATTTTCTGAGTGAGACATCATAATTCGTTTCGTCAAATTTGGACTTCTCTAGCCCCGTTTATCTTATTTTCGACAAATCGGCAGTAGTTTTGGCACCGAAATTCGAATTTTGACAGGATGGTTGTATTGCTCATATCTGTGTACCATTCCGATCGTCTCGTTGTACTGATCTTCATAGTATATTCATTGGTGTATTTGGAGTTCGGTACGTGACGAAATCGACAAAACGACTAACCGTATCGGTACCGTTTTGAACCTTTTGAATTCCTTGTGTCCATTCGTTATCCACCGTTTAAATTAGTAGCCTTTTGCTTTTATTACTCCCTGGATCTTCGTGCTTGACTATTAACATTCCCAACTATTGCTATACCTTTCTGGTTCGTTGATTTAAATTCCAATCTATTCCTTTCCCCACTTTAGTTCTGAGAAATAATATAATATATATAGTTATATCTACTTTTGTTCGTGTCCCTTCCTTTTGTAGTTTCTTCCCACTTTCCATCTGTATATGTTCATTTTTTTCCTTCTTTCCTTTCATCTTCCCAATTTCCTCCTATTTCATGCTTTGAAAAAATGTGTTAGCATGCATTTGTTCTTGAACCCGCTCCTCTCTCTGAAGCACCAGATCGGCCTGAAGCCCCTCAACCCAGCAAGCGCCCACCATCCCTTTCGCCCCACCAATCTTTCCCACCGCAATCACCACCTAAGCAGCAACTGCCACAGTTCACGACACCCATGACAAACTACCATCCTCATCAGATCCGCCAACCGAGCCATCAACTTCCACCACCCTCTGCTCCACCATGCTACACCTTCACATGCACCGAACCCAGCCACCTTCATCAAAACATGTCCCTCCGCACCACCTCGTCCATGCTTCCACCCTGCAACTCGCCAAAAACTGCTCTTCCACCGACCCTCCACTTCCACCTAGTTCCGCCCACCATCCACTGCTAGCAGCCGAACGCCGCACCTACCTCACCAGCCTCCACCTTCCCACCTTGCTCAGCCCGACCTTCGCCCACCAACTCAGCCATCATCGGCCGCAACTCCAAGGCTGTATATATGATGCACTCATCCGTAGAACCCTGCTGTGCAATCATGGACAAACTCACCTGAGAGCTTCCATCACCATTTTTCTTTCTGTTTTCAAGCTCTCCTACAAATATATTATATATATGTATGAAGTCCTATATATATACTATATACTCATCTTCGCGCTTGAAACTATGGTCGTGCTTCAAACAGAAGAGGTGATAATATAGTTGTTATATATTTTCTATAAGTTATGTATTGATTTATATAGGTATACACAAGTTTGATTTTTGGTTATATATATATAAATAATATGTATATACTTTATGTGAGATCCAATGTAAATATTATATACTTCTATAGTAGTAATCTCTATGTAACGGTATATATGTTAGTTTACATATAATGTATTAGCTTTAAGAAAAGGGTTCATGTAAATTATATATTCATTTTGAATTATATTATATAAAGGTCTTATTTGTTTTTTTTAAGATAACATCAATATTTTGTTTCATTTTTAATATGTGTTTAAAATTAATATGGTTTTAATATATGTGTGCTTGTGTAATATATCTAAAGTGTTTATATAGTTTCAATGACAACCTATGCTTTAAAGTATTTGTTTCAAAGTATGTATATGTATATATATATATGTTTATAATAACTTTAATATTTTGGGTATAAAGATCTATTTGAAAATTTTCAAAAGATATATAAAGATTTCATTTGATATGTGTTTTGATCGAATATCGATTTTTAATATATATAGGGATTTTCATTTTATTGGTGTTTTAAAATTTTGAATATTGAGTTTAAGAAAAAGGTATATATATTTAGTATTTCAAATATATTTTGTTTCCATTCTAAATCCTTTATATCCTTGATCTCATGCGAGTATACCATGGGACTCGCAAAATTCTACTTTAGTACTGTTCCCCATTCTTTTGAAGGTTCTTCTCATGGCTTCCACACATCTCTAATAAAATATTCCTTAGTTCATACCAACAATTCTTATATTCAACGGGGATTCTTGTTGCTACCTTATGAGCATTTATAGTTATTTTATTCATATCCTAAACTTTTACCCTATCTTATTTAGGTAGTGATCCCCTATCTACTCCATATTAAAACTTGGTTTAGTTCTCACCATTCTTTATAAAATTAAAACTTCACAATCATGAAGTACCTAATCCCAAACCCTTATCTTCAAAAATGTGAACTTAGAAACCTTTTTAAGGATATTACACAACAGAGATTTACTTCTCCTATTAGTAGGAATTTTAACTCAAAACATTTACTACATTTAAACGGATTGTCATACCAAACCATTTTTTTTCAAAAACATATTCTACAACTTTAAATTGTAAAAAAAAGTGGAGTAGATGTAACGACCCACTATTTTGGACCATTCAAATCGATAATAATCCATACATGTCAGACTGGAATAATGCAAAATAACAGATTGTAATAAAATTTGGAGCAAATAAAATCATTCACAGAATCACAGACACAGAAATATCAGAATAACTCGCAGCGGAAATAAAATAAATAGTGGTTCATGAAGCCACTACAATACAGAGTCTCAAAACAGATACAAAATACATAGTTTGAAAACCAATACAGTTCTGAAACAAGTACAATAGAAATCCCAAATACATAAGTCTCTAATACAAATGCTGAAATAGAACAACTGAAACTGAAATAGATAGATAACTAGATAAGCAGAAACTCCAGCGATTCCTAGCTCTAGAAAAGTGAAATCCAAAGCTGTGAATACTCAGGCTGACCCGAGCGTAAATAAAACACAAACACTCTAGTCAGGACATACATACTTATACAATGTAAACCAACTCAAGTGAAATGTAATAAAGGTACAAGTAACTTAAAGAATGCTTGGGATCGGCCATTCATTAAGGATCCATTAAACTATCTACTATGTAGTAATATTCGCTATTATAATAATGTCTAATCATAAAATAAACATACTTTTAAATAGCATTAAGGCTTTACATTTTCCACCTTAACACGTAATATGCCAATAGTCTACACAGTACCTACATACCTCGCAAGGCTATGAGAAGATACTCCATAGGTACGACACAAACAGAAACTCGTAGTAAAGCTCGATATGGTAGGTGACACGGCACACAAGGCAATGCCAGGGTAGATATACCAATTACGCACACAGACTGATGGAAACGCATAGCAGCCACTACCGCTCTACCTCGAACAACACTCCCAAATCAAGGGTGCGCACCAAATCAATCACAGGTAATAGAATGGTATCGAAGAAGTGTGTCTGATAAGAGGTGCTACCTCACTGGTCCGAGATCGCTCCTGTTTTAGCCACCTTATGCCCACTCACGGGAGTTGGGTTCACGTATATACCTTAGGATCGTCGTCACCATCCTACTTCATTCTGGAAACTCCACCGCGTACACAGTTGTCAAAGTGGTTTTCGGTATCGACAGAGAGTATGTCCATATCTGATCCCGGTCTCTTTAACAACCAATCGTTATTATAACCCATGGTTATATAAAAAACAGTTTATATTTCAAATCAAATACTTCAATTAAACCATTTAAAAACAAAGTCATTATTCTTTTAAATCAAATATTCAATTCCCAAAATTTTAGCCTTTTCTGAGTTCATTTATTCACTTAAAAACATTAAAACATTAAAATTTCAGCTTTCACGGCATTTAATAAATGCTGCGGTAAGTTATATTTGAAAACAATTCAATTCAGCAAAGACAGCGTTTATAAACTGCTGTAATAGTTCAGTTTTAAAGAAAAATAGTTCAATTCAGAAAAAACAGCATTTACAGAACTGCTGCAATAGTTCAGGGTTCAAATTAAAGGTTTTATTTCAATTCAGCAAAGAGAGCGTTTTAAAACTGCTGTAGAAGTTCAGTTACTTACAAAAATCATATTTCAGCCTACTGCAGCACTTAACAAGTGCTACCGTAGCCTCTTCATTAGTTTCAGGTTCAATTTTAGTTCCTGCCACAACAGCACTTACCAAGTGCTGTCATAGCCTTAGTTCATTTTAGTCTTTTAGTTCATTTATGCAACCACAGCACTTACCAAGTGCTGCAGATTCTACTTAGTTCAGAATTAGTTCATTTCCAGAAATGATAGCATTTCTGAAGTGCTATAAATTGGATTTCCAGGTTTTAAGTAAAATTCCAACCATAAATAAACTTCAATTTAAATCATTTAAACATATAAAAATCATATTTTTCCACATTAAAAATGTTCATTTAAATCCTTTAACTTATGATTTTTCTAAAGAAAAATTTTACAAATAAAAATCAAAATTTCCAAAGTTCACTTATTTAATTCAAGTGTGACTATTCTCATTTTCATTTAAACAATTTACTTCAACAATTAAATTTAAATCTCCATTTTTCACCATTTAAAACTAAATTTTCATTTTTAATTTAATTAACTTAAATTTCCATTTAAAAAAATCAGTCAAATTTCCAATTAAAGTTATACTTTAAAATCACCATTTCTATCCATTTATTTTACATTTAACACAAAAAAAATCATTGCCATTTTAATAAATCTTTTTAAAATTCAATTTAAATCAATTTATTATAATTTTTACATTTTAAAAATACTTAAAAATTTCCAGAAAAATATAGAAAATAACCACGGGTCTGTATAATATTTTCTAGCCTAAGTCAAGTGATACGGATAATATATCATTATCCGTAGTTTACAAAGAAAATCCGAGTTTTATCATTTCAAACTAGCAATCCCAAGTAAATAGAATTTATTAAAAAGTCGCTCAGGCTTATCATTTCAGCCCATAACGATCTTCCCCTATTCTAAAGTCTGTTCGGGTATGTATCATTTCAACCCATAGAGAACCTAATCTACAGGGAACTTGCAGCATGATAAACTGATAAAAATGAACAGTCAGCAACATATAACAATAACAGGTGATATAACATGTGTATAAACAGGGGTAAACATCATATAATCGTAATATAACAGTTATAACAGGATGATATAAATTTACAGATTCAAGAGGTGTCAGTTCACTAGTTATATAAGTACACATTGTCTGGTGAGAATTACTCACTTGTTTAAGCTCGAGATGACAACCACAAACACACAACAAAGATTTCTAGAGGCACAAAAGCATGATAACACGAATATGATTTGAGATTGGGAGAGTCAAAGCTATACCCCTTGAAAACATTACACAAAACAATACAAGTATACATAAGTTCAACACGATTTAAACATCAAATAACATTAGAAACAATACCCAAAAAAATATCCATTTGCATTGTACTTGTTCTCAACCTCATGTCCTTCAGTTAGACAGTAATTAAGCTCGGCCTAGGGGTGGAAAGGGTCTGGTTTGGGTTACATATGGGTCGGCCTACATGGGTTAACAAGGTGGTGAAGATCTAGGTGCATAAACTACTACACACAAGGCAACAACACCATTTCAAGGCAAGGTATAGGCTTGGCCAGAAGCTATGGGGCACGACCAGTGGCTCCAGGTGGTGGTGTTGATGTGGAAGAGGGTGGAGGTCAAGTCATAGGTGGTGGTGGTGGAGGTAGTTGCGGCTAAATGTGGTAGAAGGTGATGTTGCAATTCTAGGCTTGGTTTGCATAGTTTATGATGGTTTTATTGGATTTTTGGTGGTGATCTCTAGCCTAGATGGTTCGGCCTAGCCATAGTGGGGTACTAGGGGGTGGTTGGTCAAAATACAAGGTGGTGGAGGTCGGCCTAGATCTGGTTGAGGAGGAGTGGAGCCATGAAGTTGAGAACCATATACAAAATTCAATAGAAAAACTAGAAAAACAAAGGAAGAAGAAGATGAAATTTACCCAAACTCTCCACAACAATGGCCGTGAGTTTTCTTTTGAGAAATGAATATTTGTTGCGTGAAAAATGAGAAGGAGTCAGTTGAAAGAATGGAGATAATACATGGCCAAAGCTTTGAAGAGAGGAGTTGAAAAATGAAAGGTCGGGAGATAAAAAGACATTGGAATTTCAAGAGTTTAAAACCTTTCAAATTTCTTTTTATTTCTTTTAACTTATATATATTAAAAAGGCTAATAATAGAGATAAATAATCTCAAAAATAAAGTAAATATATAAATAAATAATTAAATCTTAATTAAATATAATTTAAATTAAGAAAATATCTTTAAAATGCAAATAGTGTCCAAAAATTACAAATAAATCACCATTGTCTTTGGAAAATTATTTACTTCATTTTAAAAATATTCTAAAACAAAATTGAAAATAAAATGATTTTTTAAAGAATTTTCAAAGTGAAATAAATAATTAAATTCAGAGAAAATAGCAAAAGAATTGAAGAAATTGTTTAAAAATAGGAAACAGAACATGAAAATTACAACAAAATACCATTAATTCCAGAAAAATTTGTACTTCACTATAAAAATATTTTAAAATGAAATAAATTCAAATTAAAAATAATTTCCAAAATATTGGGTTGTTACACTCTCCCCCACTCAAACCTTTTCGTCCTCGAAAAGAACAGAAACACAGAAAATAAGGAAAAACAAGATAGAAAGCAAATAGTACCTGGAACGAACAATTCCGGATTCGAAGCACGAATGCTTTCCTCCATCTCCCAAGTACAATCACGATCATCAGTACTCCACTGTACTTTGACCAGACTGACAAATTTCCTTCTTAGCTGCTTCGTACCTCTATCGACAATACGAAGTGGCTTCCTCTCAACAGTCAGATTAGGCTCAATATCCAAACTATCAAAAGCAGAAGGATGAATGATAAGAGATGGATCATGCAGATAGCGACGAAGATGAGAAACGTGGAATACATTATGCACTCCAGAGAACTTCTCGGGCAAATCCAGACGATACGCCAAAGAACCAATTCTTTCCACAATGCGGAAAGGACTAACAAATCTAGGAGAAAGCTTCCCTCTACGACCAAAACGAATAACATTCCTTAAGGGAGAGACCTTAAGGAAAACCAAATCACCAACAGCAAACTCTAAACTCCGCCTACGCCTATCAGCATACTTCTTCTGCCTATCCTGAGCAATCCTCATCTTCCTCCTAATCTCCTCAACTCTCTCAGAAGCCTCTAAAATCATCTCAGGACCATGAACCAAATGATTACCGGATTCAATCCAGCAAGAAGGAGATCTACAAGGTCGTCCGTAAAGAGCAGAAAACGGAGACGTCTTGATACTAGCTTGAATTCAAAGATAGAAATGAGATAGGTAAAAAAGATTAAGATAAGATTAAAACAAAGATAGAAATTATACCTGATAACTATTGTTATAGGTGAATTCGACAAGATGGAGATGATCTTCCCAAGATCCTCCATAATCAAGCACACAAGCACGAAGAAGGTCTTCTAGAATCTGATTTACCCTTTCCGTTTGACCGTCGGTCTGTGGATGGTAAGCAGTGCTCAGATTCAGATGAGTACCCAAAGAATCCTGAAAGGCTTTCCAAAACCTACTAGTAAAGATAGGATCACGATCACAAACAATACTGAGAGGAACACCATGGAGACGAACAACCATGGAGACGAACAATCTCCCCCATGTAAATCTCAGACAAACCAGAAGCAGAACGGGTAGACTTGACCGGAATGAAATGAGCTGATTTGGTCAATCTATCCACAATAACCCAAATACTCTCATTACCCTTCCTAGTCCTCGGTAATCCATCAATGAAATCCATAGAAACTTGTTCCCACTTCCAATTGGGAATCTAAAGAGGTTGCAACAAACCAGGGGTCTTCTGATGATCTGCCTTGACTTGCTGACAAGTCATACATCTATTAACAAAAATGGAGATATCACGCCTCATACCTTTCCACCAATACAACTTCTTCATATCCTGATACATCTTGGTCACACCTGGATGAATAGAAAGTCTGGACTGATGATTCTCCCGAAGTAACTCCTGTCTCAATCCATCAACATTCGGGACACAAATCCTATTATTAATCCTCAACACACCTTTATCATCTATCTGAGCACCACTGCCATCAAGACTACTACCTCCAACTCTACTTCGAACATTCTCCTTAATCACTCTAAGCATCCAATCCTCATCCTGCTTAGCCATGATACGATCTAAAAGAGGAGAAGAAACAACCAACTGACACAACAAAGCCTTCTTCATACTCAAAGCATCTACCACAACATTAGCTTTTCCAGGGGTATAGTTGATGTCGAGGTCATAAGAAGCAAGGAACCCTAACCACCTAACTTGTCTATGGTTCAAATCCTTTTGAGAGAAAATATACCTCAAAGACTGATGATCTGTGAAAAGCTCAAACTTAGTACCCAAAAGGTGATGTCTCCAAAGCTTCAAAGAAAAAACAACAGCAAGCAACTCTAAATCATGGGCAGTATAATTGGCTTCATGGGTCTTCAACTAACGACTAGCATAAGCAATCACCTTACCCTCTTGCAACAGAACAGCTCCCAAACCTTCACGACAAGCATCAGTGTATACCGTTAATCCCTCATTTCCATTTGGAACGGAAGAACTGGTGCGGAAGTAAGCTTGTGCTTCAACTCACTGAATGCAGCCTTACACTCATCACTCCAAATAAACTTAGCATTCTTCCGATTCAAAGCAGTGAGAGATGCAGCAATCCGAGCGAAATTCTCAGTGAATCTCCGGTAATAACTGGCAAGGCCCAGAAAACTACGGATATCAGTAGGAGTCTTAGGAGTTTCCCAATCTTGTACAGAAATGGGATAAATAAGGACAACAAGAAAGATATAATATATTGAATGAACAAGGAAAGAGAAGGAAAGAAAGACTTACATTGATCGCAGCGATCTTGACTAGATCAACAGAAACTCCATTACTAGAAACAATATGCCCGAGGAATCGGACTTCATCCTTCCAGAAATGGCATTTTGGAAATTTAGCCTTCAACTGATGATTTCTAAGAGTCTCAAGAACAAATTTCAAATGAGACTCATGCTCTTTCTTGGACTTAGAGAAAACAAGGATATCATCAACAAAGACTAGAACAAATTTATTAAGCACATCACGAAAAACACGATTCATCAAATCAACAAAGAAAGCAGGAGCATTAGTCAAACCAAAAGGCATGACTAACCATTCTAAGAATCCATTCTCAGTATGGAAAGCAGTCTTGGGAATACTTTCCTCAGCAACTCTGAGCTGGTGAAAACCTGTGGCAAGATCAAGCTGAGAGAAAACAGTAGCACCATAAAGCTGACCAAACATATCATTGATGCGAGGCATTGGATATCTGCTTTTCATAGTGAGCTTGTTCAGCTCCCTATAATCAACACACATCCGGAGAGAACCATCGGACTTGATGACAAAAACCACTGCAGCTCCCTATTCTGAATAGCTAGGTCTGATCAGACCCTTGGAAGACAAGTCCTCAATTTGCTTCCCTAACTCAACCTTCTCGCGGGGTGCCATTCTTCTAGGAGGAAGAACTACAGGTCGAGCTCCAGGAATAAGATCAATACGGAAATCAATTTCTCGCTTCGGAGGTAAAGCAATAACTTCACCAAATACATCGGGATAGAGATTGACTACACGAGTCGACTGATGATCAACAGGAGAAGAATCCAAATAATAAATAAAGCTACCAGCGCAATCATGAGGCATACAACACTGAATAACCAAAGAATTACCCCGATCATCCTCAAGAGAAACAACTCAGGATTTACAAGAGATACGAGCATCATGATTCCTTAACCAATCATCTCCAAGCAATAAATCAAAAGTATCAAAACCAAGGATATAGAAATCACCACTAAAGCGATGATCAGAATGGAGGAGTTTCACTACTTTACAAATCCTACTAAGGTTCGTGGGACCCCCAATAGGATTACAAACACATAAAGGAACAGAAGCATACTCAGGAGAAAGGAGATGCTCAAACTTATCACAAATAGCCATAGAAATAAAACTATGTGAAGCTCCAGTATCAAATAAAACAAGAACATGATGCTAAAATAAATAAAAGGTGCCTTGAAGAGTACCTTGATCATCACTAGGAGCAGGAGCAGGTGCAGCAGGACAAGAAGCAGATGTAACAGCAATGCACCAGATGGCTTGCCCTTCTGATACAATGGGCAGTCATTCTTAAAATGACCTGGCTGAAGACAAACATGACAAAGATTGTTCCTGGTAACCTGAGGTGGAGGAATAGCAGCACTAACCGAAGTAGGGCAACTATTAGCATAGTGTCCCTTCTGGTCCCATTTGAAGCAGGTAATGGTAGATAGATCAATAGGGTGCCTCTGAGAAGGAGAAGATGATGAAGATCCCAAGCCTGGATTCTTGAGCCAATTCTTCTTCTGCTGGTGGAAATTAGGCTTTCTCTTCTTGGAATTTGCAGAGGAAGACTGAGATACATGAGCACCAGAAACAGTAGGACCTTTGGAAGTAGGGTTTTCATAACGAATAGCCATATCCATAAGCTCAGTAAAAGTGCCATGAACATGTGAAATAAGACGATCGTAGAACTCTGGGCGAGCTCTAGCTATGAACTTCTCATTTTTCTTAAGCCGAGTGTCAATAAGACCAGGACCAAACTTGGAAAGTTCATTGAACTTCCGCTCATACTCGGAAAAAGACATGGTACCCTGCTTAAGATCCATGAATTCACGATAAAGTTGAGATTTCCCGGCTTCAGGCATCCATTTTGCCACAAAAGCCTCCCTGGAAAAAGATACAGAAACAAAACTTAAGATAGATTCAAAAGAAAAGAAAATGGGGAAAAATTCAAGATAACACAAAGGATACCTGAACTGCTCCCACGAAAGATCACCTTCGTTAGTGTGAGCTGTAACAGACTCCCGCCAATCTAAGGCTGACTCTTGCAGCTGCCAAGCTGCTAACTGACGCTTCTGGGCAACAGTAATCTCAAGACCAGTTAATATCCTCTCTAAACTCTGTAACCATTGCTGGGCTTCGATAATACTCTCTGAACCGGTGAACTTAGTACCACCGAGCTGAGAGAATTCCTTACAGAGAACAGTAAACCTAACAGGTGCAACAGGTTGAGGAGCTGGGGCAGTACCACGACCCCACCTCAAGCATTTCCACGATTCATCCTAAAAATATCAAGAATGAATTTTAGGACAAAGGTACAGAGAAGACAAAGATAAGGTAAGCTAGACAAAATAAGATCACTTGGATGAATATCCTAATAATAGAAATTTCTAACAAGGTAGATCCTAAAAGAAGGAAGTTTAGAAAAATTGCTTTTAAAACAAGAAAATTTTATATCAAAATAATCTTTGAAAATCATTTGGAAAAATCATTTTAAAATCATTTTATACTTTGAAAATACGTTCACTCACAAAGAAATGATTCTGAGATTAATTTTTACTCATTCTAGGGTATTTCTACCCTATCTCTAATGAGTTTTTTTTCTCCATAGGCTAAGGTTTGCCTAAAACCAAAGCTCCGATACCAAATGTAACGACCCACTATTTTGGACCATTCAAATCGACAATAATCCACACATGTCAGACTTGAATAATGCAAAATAACAGATTGTAATAAAATTTGGAGCAAATGAAATCATTCACAGAATCACAGACACAGAAATATCAGAATAACTCGCAGCGGAAATAAAATAAATAGTGGTTCATGAAGCCACTACAATACAAAGTCTCAAAATAGATACAAAATACATAGTCTGAAAACCAATACAGTTCTGAAACAAGTGCAATAGAAATCCCAAATACATAAGTCTCTAATACAAATGCTGAAATAGAACAATTGAAACTGAAATAGATAGATAACTAGATAAGCAGAAACTCCAGCGATTCCTAGCTCTAGAAAAGTGAAATCCAAAGCTGTGAATACTAGGCTGACCCGAGCGTAAAGAAAACACAAACACTCGAGTCAGGACATACATACTTATACAATGTAAACCAACTCAAGTGAACTGTAATAAAGGTACAAGTAACTTAAAGAATGCCTGGGATCGCCCATTCCTTAAGGATCCGTTAAACTATCTACTATGTAGTAATATTCGCTATTATAATAATGTCTAAACATAAAATAAACATACTTTTAAATAGCGTTAAGGCTTTACATTTTCCACCTTAACACGTAATATGCCAATAGTCTACACAGTACCTACATACCTCGCAAGGCTATGAGAATATACTCCATAGGTACGACACAAACAGAAACTCGTAGTAAAGCTCGATATGGTAGGTGACACAGCACACAAGGCAATGCCAGGGTAGATATACCAATTACGCACACGGACTGATGGAAACGCATAGCAGCCACTACCGCTCCACCTCGAACAACACTCCCAAATCAAGGGTGGGCACCAAATCAATCACAAGTAATAGAATGTTATCGAAGAAGTGTGTCCGATAAGAGGTGCTACCTCACTGGTCCGAGATCGCTCCTGTTTTAGCCACCTTATGCCAACTCACGGGAGTTGGGTCCACATATATACCTTAGGATCGTCGTCACCATCCTACTTCATTCTGGAAACTCCATCGCATACATAGTTGTCAAAGTGGGTTTCGGTATCGACAGAGAGTATGTCCATATCCGATCCCGGTCTCTTTAACAACCAATCGTTATTATAACCCGTGGTTATATAAAAAAATAGTTTATATGTCAAATCAAATACTTCAATTAAACCATTTAAAAACAAAGTCATTATTCTTTTAAATCAAATATTCAATTCTAAAAATTTTAGCCTTTTCTGAGTTTATTTATTCACTTAAAAACATTAAAACATTAAAATTTCAGCTTTCACAACATTTAATAAATGCTGCGGTAAGTTATATTTGAAAACAATTCAATTCAGCAAAGACAGCGTTTATAAACTGCTGTAATAGTTCAGTTTTAAAGAAAAATAGTTCAATTCAGAAAAGACAGCATTTATAGAACTGCTGTAATAGTTCAGGGTTTAAATTAAAGGTTTTATTTCAATTCAGCAAAGAGAGCGTTTTAAAACTGCTGTAGAAGTTCAGTTACTTACAAAAATCATATTTCAGCCTACTACAGCACTTAACAAGGGCTACAGTAGCCCCTTCATTAGTTTCAGGTTCAATTTTAGTTCCTGTCACAACAGCACTTACCAAGTGCTGTCATAGCCTTAGTTCATTTTAGTCTTTTAGTTCATTCATGCAACCACAGCACTTACCAAGTGCTGCAGATTCTACTTAGTTCAGAATTAGTTCATTTCCAGAAATGATAGCATTTCTGAAGTGCTATAAATTGGATTTCCAGGTTTTAAGTACAATTCCAGCTATAAATAAACTTCAATTTAAATCATTTAAACATATAAAAATCATATTTTTCCACATTAAAAATGTTCATTTAAATCCTTTAACTTATGATTTTTCTAAAGAAAAATTTTACAAATAAAAATCAAAATTTCCAAAGTTCACTTATTCAATTCAAGTGTGTCAATTCCCATTTTCATTTTAAACAATTTATTTCAACACTTAAATTTAAATCTCCATTTTTCACCATTTAAAACTAAATTTTCATTTTTAATTTAATTAACTTAAATTTCCATTTAAAAAAAATCAGTCAAATTTCCAATTTAAGTTATACTTTAAAATCACCATTTCTGTTAGCACCAAAATTGGTCACTAACCTCGTAGAAGAAGATTGTGAGGAGATATAAGTGATGAAATCAACTTAAACAGAGAAGACAGTGCTAATCTAAATACAGAAAGTAAGAACACCAAATTTATAGTGGTTCGGCGTAATTGCCTACGTCCACTTTGAGGTTAAACTTTATTGATCTTCTTTATAGTTGATTACAAATACAATTCGTGAATCAAATGCTTGAATGAAGTTGTTAAGTAGAGAAGATGAGTCTTGAAAATGGCAGAGCCTCCCCGGTGTTTTCTCTCCAAAAAAGGATCCATTTCACTGTGACCCTGCCCCTCTATTTATAGGCAAAGATGGGCTGGACTTCCCAAGCGGGCTTGTTAGCCGAACGTTCGAGCCCAGGCGCTGCATGCCGAACCAGGTACGCCGAACGCTTCCATGCCGAACGGTCCTTCCCATGCCGAACGGTCCTTCCCATGCCGAACGGTGCTCCTGATGTATGGGAAGTGTAGGGTGGTTGCAGTGAAGCCGAGCGTATCTCTATTTGAAGCTCTTGACCGACCAATGTATGTAGTTCGAACGCTCTCGTTGCCGAGTTATCCTATCGCCGAGTTCCACTGACGCCGAGTGCCTCTGGATGCCGAGTACCGTGGGATGCCGAACACTAGTTGACGCTGAGCATAGGTTGTTGCCGAGTGCTCTCCTTGACGCCGAATGCCCTTACGCCGAGTACTCCTGTACGCCGAACAATCTCGTATGCCGAGCAGTCTTGACGCCGAGCACACTTGTCGCCGAGCACTCGTTGGATGTTGGGTGCCTCGCCGAACACTCCTGGCTGTCAAGTGCCTCGCCGAACACCAGGGGATGCCGAGTACTCCTGTATGCCGAGCAGCCTTGACGCCGAGTACTCTGGTACGCTGAACAGTCTCGATGCCGGACACTAACGGATGCCGAGTACTATGCCGAGCACACTTGTCGCCGAGCACTCATGGATGTCAGTTGCTTCGCCGAACACTCCTGGATGGCCAGTGCTTCGCCGAACACTCCTTGATGCCAATCGCTCTCTGATGCCGAGCACTTATTGCCGAGTACTAGTTGCCTGGTCAAATCCCCAGGAAACACTTGCCCCCCAAAGTGTATTGCGTGGCCGAACGTGATGCGCTTTGAATCTGGTACAATCTACCACGGAGGTACCTTCTCGAGAATCAAATGCTAGCGAAGGAGGTGCAAGACGAACGAGATTTAGATGTCGAACGATACGCTCGAAGCCGAACGTACCTCGTGTGCCGAACGTGACACTGCTACGACGCCGAACCCTTCGGTGTTGACCGGTTCTACCGGGTATAGCCTCTTCAACTTCTACCTCCCTCTATATAACCAGGTCCTCGCCGTCTCTCTTCCCTTTACGTCTTCTCTTCAGCCATTCCTTAGAGACTTTCAACTCTTCCCATCCTACCAGACATAAAGCCTTTATAATCCATTCTCAACTTCGATCGTCGAATTAGGTATCCTTCCTCTAACAATTGCACTACTTCCATTCTAGGTTCATCGTGGTTTGCTCGTTTTGAGTGGTCTAATTGGGGATAGCTCCTCCGTGCCGAACGATAGAAGGGTAGATGGGGTGTTGAACGGCGTAGTCTTTGCCGGGCGATCCGTCTCTGTCGTTCGGTGTGGATGGAGAAGGTGTAGGGTAGAGTTGAAATCGTGGCGGAGCACCACTTTTAGCTGAACGATGACATTAGCCGACCAATACGATTGATACGCCGAACACTGACTTTAGCCGAACAACATATTTGACATGCCGAACAATGACTTTAGCCGAACAACATATTTGACATGCCGAACAATGACTTTAGCCGAATAACATAACTGACATGCCGAACGATGACTCTAGCCGAACAACATATTTGACATGCCGAACAATGACTTTAGCCGAACAACATAACTGACATGCCGAACGATGACTCTAGCCGAACAATATATTTGACATGCCGAACAATGACTTCAGCCGAACAACACTTAGGTCGAACCATTACCTTAGTCAAACAAAGCAATTGCCGGACAATTCTTGGGCCGGATAATGTCTTTAGCCGGTCAATACAAATGCCGAACAACATTAAAAATGCCGAACAGGATAGGTGTCTAACTACATTTTAAGCCGGTCACTCTAGAAATCATATGTCTTCTGAATCTGGGACTATAATCTCCTCAAGGCGAGCTTTCTGAGACGGTCAGCGATGACGGTCTTCGAAGGCGATGATTCGAAGCTAAATATTACATCTTTAGAACCTTTAGATTCTTATTGCCTGCACACAATTGCTTGCACTAGTTCACACACCACACGGGGGGGGGGGGAAATCGTGTTGCTAATTCTAACGTTCAACGTTTTTTAAGTATAGCTCTCTCAAGCATTTAGCCAGGTTCATTATTTATTCGGGATGTCGGGAAAATCTAGTTCTGCCACCATATCTGACAGGCCTGGGCCGTCAGCAAGGCAAGGAGCCGCAGATGCTTCCAACCCGTCAATCTCTCCCGCTCATAACTTGGCGCCCGATGCTCTGGAGTCAACCATCTTACTGGACAATCCGGTCAATTCTCAAGCCTCGAAGATCAACGAGACCGCTCTGCGACGGATATGTTCCATTCACGGGATTCCCTTTGCTGACGTGTTAGTTCCTTCGAGACACGACCGCCCTCATCTGCCCCCAGTCGGGTACACAGCCTGCAACAAGTTCATGTGTTGGATGGGCAGCGTGCCTCCATTTAACTTATTTCTCCGGGATGTGCTGCAGTATATAGACATTGCTCTGTCGCAGCTGCACCCGAATGGCCATGCGTTCCTATATGGGACTTATTTACTCTTCATTGCCGTCTTCTCCAGACCTCCAACCCCCGGTGATATTCGATACATTTATATGTTCAAGAGACGGAAAGATAGCCCTTCCTTCATGTTCCTCGAGCCATACCACAAGTGCCAGATCTTGACAGGGGCCTGTAGCAAATTCGCCCTGTACAAACAGGAATGGTTCTATGTGCGATGCCCGTCTGGTTTTGCTAGGAGATGGGTTGAAGGCAGTAAGTCTCTCTGCTGAATCGTTATTCGTATTTAATGGGAGTCATGTTTTTCCTAACTCTTCATTTCCTCTTTTCAGGTATTAACCGCGTCCGGAAGGCCGAGGATATTCTGATGCTGTCGACGCGATTAGAGCTCTTCCGGCCGAGGATCGAGATATTCGAGCTATCATTTCCAATGAATCGTTGTCGGGGTTCGGCTTGCTAGCTCCTGATCGTCGGATCAGCCTTCCAGAAGGTGTTACAATTCCCAAACCTCCATCTGGTAAAGGGAAAAAACTTGTCGGCCCGTCGTCGCGTCGCGCTCCCGACACGCACGAAGAAGGCGAGCGCAAAGAGGATGATGCACCCAAAACTCAGGGCGAGAACGTGGGTCCCGCTTGGAATCCGGCAATCGAAGTTCAGGATATTGAGACGTCATCCTCCCCTTCGAAGGGAAAGAAAAAGCTGAAATATACGGTTCAGAAGGAGAAAGTTGGTGGCACCTCAAAATCTACGCCTATCCCTCCTGAGAAAGAGGCTTCTTCGCAGCATCTGGAAAGTTCTCTGAGGGGTCTCTCGAACCTCTCTATTCCCGAAGACATACTTAATTACGGGTTCGATGATCCTGAAGCTCTCAAATTCTCCTCGCCCGCTAGAGGCAATGCAGGAGTTCAACTCCCGGCTCAAAGAGACAATACTCCGATTAGCAAAGATAAACGAACGGGTCCGTCGGGGGGAACACTTAGGACACACACGCACATGCGCATTCCATAATATACTTCAAGTCTTTTTAATTCGTGAATTCTCCTTAACTCGTTGTTATTTTCCTTCTTTGCAGGTGATATGGGCCGCTCCCATGGACTTGATCGCCTTCAGGGGTCTTCTATATTCCATCACTCCGGACTGGATTCCGGTTCAGGCAGACGCCGGGACCGAGGTGATTATGAAGATAGGGACAATCGTCCGCGCGAGTCATCTCACCGCAAGAAAGCACACTGTCAATCTTCCCAGTCCCGCGATCTTCCTCCTACAACTGAGCCGGATAAAGAGAAGTCTTTGCAGAAGGGTTATCAGTCCGATGCTGCTCGAGAACAACATTCCAGTTCATCGAGTACGAGGCAAGTTCGAGAGCCGCGTAAAAGAACGGAATTCTCTAAGCCTCCTCCTCCTGCTCCTGCCGTGGACCCAACTGTTGCGGAAAAGATGGTCGACCTTAAGGCCAAGTTTCCGAAAATTTGTTTTGACGGTTTGAAATTCCTCCCGGCCATCCATCACATTCCTGGGCACGTGAAGCAAAGTGCCATTGCCTGCAACAATGACGTCTATGTTCAACATGACGCATTCGTGCACTTGGTGGAGAAGATCTCAGAAGTATCTGTCGAGCGTCAACACGAGATTGACCGTCTGAATCTGGAGGCTGACAGCGACAAGAAAATCATCAAACTCCAGGACGAAGAACTCGCCTCTTATAAGTCAAAGCTAGAAGCCGCTGAACAAGGTGCAAAAGATACTGCTGAGGCAGTTACTCGCTTAGAGGTGGCTCACAAAAAGGAGCTTGACGAAGCAGTTCAGCGCAGCGGCGCCCTTGCCCTAGAAAAAGACTCTGTCCAAAAAGAAAGGGACGCGCTCGCTACTCAAGTCAAAGAGCTGAAAGAACAACTCTCAAAGGAGAAAGAAGACAAAATAGCCGCTCAGGAAGAATCACAGCGGTATTGTGATGAGATTGTTGCTACCCGACTCCTGAAGGCAAAGCTCGACGGTGAACTTGCCGGGGTCGAGAAAATGAAGGATGAGGCCCGTGAGGAGGGCAAAAGAATGGCTGTGGAGGAGCTTGATTCTCGCCTTGAGGCGGCCGCAGAGGCCGGCAGGGAAGAGGTCAAAAGTATGTTTGACCCGTTGATCGCCGAGTACGGAGCCCGCGTCCTTATGCACCGCGACCTAACATTCTTGGGTGACGGCTACCATGAATCCCTGACTGAGGCATGGGAAACTCTGATAAAGATCAAGAAAGTCGAGTCAGGCTCCGAAGAAATCGACGAGGATGCATTGGTGAAGGAGTTCCTGAGGGGGAATGAGCCATCGGATTTATCCGCAGCATTGGCTCTTTATGGCAAAGGCTCCTCCCCTTCAAAAGAGAAGAATGACGAGGCTGGCCCGTCAGAGGCCGACGCTACTACTCCTCACATCGCCGCTCCTTATGCTGCTCAATCGGCTGGTCGGTCGACGCTTGATCCATTCGAGCAGCATGCCAGTTACGATCCCGAAGATCCCGGGCTCGGCGTTCATGTGCTGTCACCTATCCTGGAGGGTGAAACCCCGCGCGCCACCGATAGTCAACCTGATCCTGGTAGGAGATTCTTCTTTCTCTAGAAGTCGAAGAGATCCCGTCATTTTTCAGCAGTGGTTATTCGTTCTAATGCCCACTTCTTATATTTTCGCGCAGGTTGTTATGACACCGAGCTAACTCCGAGGAGCGATGACGCCAAGGAGGAAGCGGGGAAAACAAGCGACGTTGCTCACGCAGGGGTAACTCCCGGCCCAGACGCTCAAGTGATCGGGGCGCTTGATGATGACAAACTTGATACTTCGTCTCCTGCCGAAGGAAGCGACGAAGTTAAAATCACTGGCGCCTCTGAACATACTTCAGAGATGAGCATGAAGGATCGTCTCGCCGACGAGGAGAAGAGAAAGGTCAAAGTCAAAGTTGAATCTGAAGTCCTGGAACTCACTGACCCGCGGAACAGACCTCTGAAAATCATTCTCCCGGGCAGGTCCAAACCACTAGATGTTCCGTCTCCTACTCCTGACTCCGTCTCTCTAGCAAGCAAAAAGTCCAAGAAAAAACGTGAGGGAGAGGAGTCGTCGGAAACACCAAAGGCAGACAAGAAGAAGAAGTCGAAGAAATAATCGATGCACTTGTTCAACAAGTTTTTGCTTAAGTTTGTAATTGTTTCTATCTTCCATAACTTGTAGTTTGTATAGGCCCGAATTTTGTAGGAGTGATCTTGTATCCCCATTTTGGACTTATCGAATAAAATTTTAGTTTCTTCTTGTTTGAATGATTCTCTTGTCTTTATTTGGTTTGCTGACACTGTGCTCTGAGGACTCGGAGACTTGAGACTGTTCATACTCTAGTCCGCGCTCTGGGGGACTTAGAGTACTCCACTCCACACTCTGGGGATTCGGAGATTGGAAATCGTTCATACTCTAATCCGCGCTCTGGGGACTTAGAGTACTCCGCTCCGCACTCTGGGGATTCGGAGATTGGAAATCGTTCATAATCTAGTCCGCGCTCTGGGGACTTAGAGTACTCCGCTCCGCACTCTGGGGATTCGGAGATTGGAAGTCGTTTATACTCTAGTCCGCGCTCTGGGGACTTAGAGTACTCCGCTCCGCACTCTGGGGATTCGGAGATTGGAAGTCGTTTATACTCTAGTCCGCGCTCTGGGGACTTAGAGTACTCCGCTCCGCGCTTTGGGGATTCGGAGATTGGAAATCGTTTATACTCTAGTCCGCGCTCCGGGGACTTAGAGTACTCCGATCCGCGCTCTGGGGATTCGGAGATTGGAAGTCGTTTATACTCTAGCCCGCGCTCTGGGGACTTAGAGTACTCCGCTCCGCACTCTGGGGATTCGGAGATTGGAATCGTTTATACTCTAGCCCGCGCTCTGGGGACTTAGAGTACTCCTCTCCGCGCTCTGGGGATTCGGAGATTGGAAGTCGTTTATACTCTAGTCCGCGCTCTGGGGACTTAGAGTACTCCGCTCCACGCTCTGGGGATTCGGAGATTGGAAATCGTTTATACTCTAGTCCGTGCTCCGGGGACTTAGAGTACTCCGATCCGCGCTCTGGGGATTCGGAGATTGGAAGTCGTTTATACTCTAGTCCGCGCTTTGGGGATTTAGAGTACTCCGCTCCGCACTCTGGGGATTCGGAGATTGGAATCGTTTATACTCTAGCCCGCGCTCTGGGGACTTAGAGTACTCCGCTCCGCGCTCTGGGGATTCGGAGATTGGAAGTCGTTTATACTCTAGTCCGCGCTCTGGGGACTTAGAGTACTCCGCTCCGCACTCTGGGGATTCGGAGATTGGAATCGTTTATACTCTAGCCCGCGCTCTGGGGACTTAGAGTACTCCGCTCCGCGCTCTGGGGATTCGGAGATTGGAAATCGTTTATACGAGCCTGTATGTCGCGCAGAATAATGTAATTTATCATCCAATTAAGAGATATAGAAACTTCATAGAAAATGTGGCTTCAAGCCTTTATTAATGAAAATCAACTAAATTGCTCGATTACAACTTTAAAAGGAAACTAAGTCATTATTGAATGGAAACATGCAGGAAACAATAGTGCCTATAGCAAGAAAGGGAAACATGCTAAATGTAATAGTGCCGCAAATGTTCACTGTTCCATGCTCGGGGGAGTGTCGTGCCATCAACGGTCGCTAGCTTGAATGTTCCTTCTCCAAGCTTCCGTTCAATGGCGTATGGACCTTCCCAGCTGGGATTCATGCGTGATGGTACCGGGAAGACTCGTTTCAGAACGAGATCTCCCACATCAAAGATTCTCGGACGGACTCTGCCGTCATAGTAACGCTTGACTCGATGTCTGTGCGCCGCCGCCCTTAATTCAGCTTCTTCCCGTTTTTCATCGATGCAGTCCAGTGACTCCAGCAAGAGGTTTTGGTTCGTCTTGGGATCGTAGTACGTCACTCGGTGCGATGGAACTTCAAGTTCCACGGGTATAACGGCTTCAGAGCCGTATGCCAAGGCGAACGGAGTGTGGCCGGTCGCGGACTTGTGGGTAGTTCTATACGCCCATAATGCTGTCGGGAGTTCATCTACCCATTTGCCTCCAACCTTCTCCAGACGCTTCTTTAGTATGGACTTGATTATTTTGTTAACGGCCTCGACTTGTCCGTTAGCTTTTGGGTGTGCAACGGCGGCGAACTTTTTCTCGATGCCGTACTTTAAACAGAACTCTTTGAACTTTCTACTTTCGAATTGCATTCCGTTGTCTGTAATGATGGTGCGTGGAAGGCCAAAGCGGCATATAATGTTTCGTACAATGAAGTTAATGACCTTCTTAGAGGTGATAGTGGCCAAAGGTTCTGCCTCAGCCCATTTCGTGAAATAGTCGACTGCAACTATTGCGTATTTCGCACCACCTTTGGATAGAGGCAAAGAGCCGATTATGTCGATTCCCCAGATCGCAAATGGCCAAGGACTGATCATTTGTGTGAGTTCCGTTGACGGAGCCCTCGGGATTTTTGCATATCTTTGACACTTGTCGCATTTTCTTGCGTAGTCCGCGGCATCCCGGTTTACGGTGGGCCAGTAATACCCATAGCGGAGGATCTTCTTTGCTAGCGTTTGCCCACTAGTATGGTCGCCGCATTCCCCTTCGTGGACTTCCCTCAAGACTCGCTTTGTTTCATCATGAGCGATGCACCGTAACAATGGGACTGAGAATCCTTTCCGGTACATGGATCCATCCTGCATTACGTACCACGCAGCCTTTCGAAGGACCTGTCGTCTTTCGCTTCTTTTTTCTGGTAAAGCCCCGGTTGTCAGGTACAGTTTGAATGGGGTTATCCACGAGTCCTTCTCGATCTCTGTTTCCAACACGCGATCGATTTTCATCTCGTCCACACTTGGGGCATGCAAGACTTCAACGGGATACAATCCCATTTGTTGAACATCGTCGGTACTTGCGAACTTAGCCAACAAGTCGGCTTCTTTGTTTTGTTCTCGCGGGATATGTGAAATGTCATAACGCTCAAGATTTGATAGTAGTTCCTGGACCTGAACAAGGTACGGAGCAAGCTTTCGTCCTTTTGCTTGGTAGTCTCCTCGTACTTGGTAAACCACTAACTGCGAGTCACAAAAGATTTCGACTGATTCGATCCCGAGTTCTTTGATAAGCTTCAAGCCAGCGATCAGTGCTTCATATTCAGCTTCGTTGTTCGTAGCCGGAAAATCGAGCTTCAGGGCATAACAGATTGATCGGTTTTCCGGAGTTATAAGAACTACGCCCGCGCCGGAGCAACGGTCGTTTGATGCACCGTCAGTGTATAATTTCCATCGAATGGGGGGAATGATGTCGTGATCGTCCGGTTTGATGGGTATGGTAAATTCAGCGATGAAGTCTGCTAACGCTTGCCCTCGGATGGCTCTCCGTGGTAAGTACGCGATATCGAATTGGCTCAACTCGATGTTCCATTTTAGCAATCTTCCAGAAGTTTCCGGTCGTTGAAGTACCTGCCTCAGGGGTTGATCGGTATAAACGCCGATTGAATGTGCTTGAAAGTATGGGCGCAGCTTGCGTGATGCAATCACCAAGCAATAAGCCAATTTCTCAATTTTAGGGTAATTCTTCTCTGCCCCCGTTAAACGTTTGCTAACATAATATACCGGCTTCTGGACTCGATCCTCCTCACGAACCAAAGCTGCGCTTATCGCATGAGGGGATATAGCCAAGTAAACGTACAACATCTCATGGTCAACTGGTTTAGATAGCATTGGTGGGCTCTCCAGATGCCTTACCAGGTTCTGGAAAGCTTCCTCGCAGCTAGACGTCCATTCAAAATTCCTCTTTCCTTTCTTTATTATGTCAAAGAACGGGATGCACTTGTCAGTTGCCTTGGATATAAATCGACTCAGCGCAGCTACTTTTCCGTTCAAGCTCTGTACCTGCTTTATAGTCCTGGGCGCTTGTACATCTCGAATGGCTTGGATCTTTTCTGGTTTGGCTTTGATTCCCCTAGCGTTGACGATGAATCCTAAAAACTTCCCTGATGCAACGCCGAAAGAACACTTCAGCGGGTTGATCTTCATTCCATAGAACCTGAGTATGTTAAACATTTCAGCTAAGTCTTGAATGTGGTCGTTTGACCGCCGTGACTTCACGAGCATGTCATCCACATAGACTTCCATGGTTTTGCCCAGCTGGTCCTTGATCATTCGATTCACCAGACGTTGGTAAGTTGCTCCAGCATTCTTTAATCCAAAGGGCATCACTACATAGCAATACAGCCCGACATTTGTAACGAAGCTGGTGTGTTCTTGGTCCGGAATATGCATTGGGATTTGGTTGTATCCCGAGTACGCATCCATGAATGACAATAATTCGTGTCCTGCTGTGGAATCGACCAACTGATCGATCCTAGGCAACGGGAAACTGTCCTTAGGGCATGCTTTGTTCAAGTCGAAATAATCTACGCAAGTCCTCCATTTCCCATTCGCCTTCTTTACTAGCACGGGGTTGGAGACCCACTCCGGGTAGAGGGCGTCGCGGACGAACCCATTTGCTTTGAGTTTGTCCACCTCCTCTCCAAGAGCGGCGGATCTCTCCGGATCCATTCCTCTCCTTTTTTGCTTGACTGGGACGTATTTCGGGTCTATGTTCAACATATGACTCGTGATGGCGAGAGAAATCCCACACATATCAGAATGCGTCCAGGCAAAAACATCAAGGTTTGCCCGGAGGAAGTCGCTAAGGTCTTCAGTCATTGCGGGGCCTAACTGTGATCCGATCTTCAGTATTCGCGAAGGGTCGTCACGGCTAACTGAGATGTCAATTGTTAATTCAGCCGGTGCCGCCTTCTCTTCCCTGGGTTTCTCATCGTCGTCTCTCGGATCTATATCTCCGTAGATCCGAGAACTATGCCCGAGCCAGGGCTCGGGCACTACTTGTCAATTATTCGTATTGATGATGCGGACGGGATTGTCCGCAACCTTTCCTTTCTCCCTCCGGTGGGCCTCTCGGAGCTCGGCCACATAACAAGAACGACCAGCTGCTTGGTCACCGTGAACAATGCCTACTCCTTTGTCAGTCGGAAACTTCAAAGTCAAGCACCACGGGGCTAGTGCCGCCCTAAATTCAGCCAGGGCCGACCGACCCAAGAAAACATTATATGGAGAGTCCACATCCAAAACTACAAAGGGTAGAATTCGTACCCTCCGACGCTCGCCTTGTCCCAGTTCAACTGGTAACTAGACATATCCTACTGCATCAGTCGCAGCGCCGTTAAAGCCGTGGATACGAGCTTTGGATGGTTTCAAGTCTTTTGTCTCTAGCTTCATCTGATCATAGGCCTTCTTGAAGATGATGTTGACTGAACTTCCACAATCAATCAAAATTCTTTTTACATATGCTGGTCCGATCGTTGCAGATATGACCATGGGATCGATGGTCGGAGCCTCTACCTGATCAGCGTCTCTGTTCCTGAACACAATATCGTCTGTCATCACGCGCTGCTGCTTAGCAGGGGCCCCGTCCTCTACGTTCGAACAGCACTCAAAATCTGCATGCTTCAAGGAGCTTGCATATCGTTCCATCTCTTGCCAGTTCTTATCTGCGGGATGAGGTCCGCCGATAATTGTATTTATAACCAGTCTTCCAACAGTCCGGGCAGGTTCCTCAGGATGACGTGGAGCTGGTGCACGACCTGGGTTGGACGTTCCCTGTCCTCCTTCCTGTGGATCCTTTACAAATTCTTGCAACTTCTTTTGTCTGATCAATTTCTCGATAGCGTCATGCAGGTGTCTGCATTCTTCCGTGTTGTGTCCATAAGTTTCATGGAAGCGGCAATATTTCCCAGTCCGTTTCTGTTCTTCAGTTGATTCTTTTGGACGAGGTTTTCTGTATTGAAAAGTATTGCATGTGGATAGGTAAATGTTCTCAAGTGGGGCGTTTAGCGGATTGTACTCGCTGTAGCTTGGAATTCTCGACTTCCACTTTCCCGCTTCTTTCCTCTTTCCTTGACTTCTTCCTCCGGACTCTTTGGGCTGCACAGGCTTACTCTGGACATTGACTTGGACCTTCCCCGAATTGTCTCCAGATTGCTTCACAGCAATGTTGCTCTTAACTGACTCTTGGGCAGGTCCCGGTGCCTTGTCTCGTCGTACCCACCTAGCTTCCTCTCTTCTTATGAACTGGTGTGCCTTGGAGTAGAAACGCTCTAGCATAGCTGGAGGTTTTCCTGCCAGCCAATCTCCGAATTCAGAATCCGGATCTACACCTCTCATTACAGCCATTAGAATTGCATGGTCGTTGGGATTACTGACTTCAGTTGCCGCAACGTGGAATCTTTGTAAGTACTCCTTCAGCGACTCTCCGGGATTTTGGATTACACTTGACAGAGACATCACGTCCTTCGGGCGTGTAGTGTGTATCCTGAATTGCTCAATAAACTTCTTTGCCAACTCCTCGAAATTTGATACGGATCGCGGAGGAAGTCGGGTGAACCACATAGTAGCGATCCCAGATAGAGTAATCGGAAAGCACCTACACTTGGTGGCATCATTTGCTCTGGCTGCACTACGCCATAAATGGCCTTCTGCAACACAAAAAAAATGTTGGCTTAGGCCCGAAAAATGTTGCAATAGGTCTATGGCAACACTTTTAGGGTGATGCAATTTTTGCCGTTGCCTTAGACCTCAAAGGCAACATTTTGACTATCTAAGGCAACATAAGTAATATTGTTGCAATAGAACCCTATTTGGGTCTATGGCAACACCCATAGGTATCTGTAGCAACATTCCAAAAATGTTGCTATAGATATTAACTTTTTGAAGTTGTGGGGCCCACATATTGTGGGGCCCACAATGTGGGGCCCACGACCCAACTGGGTCCATCCCTAAGGCAACACCTTGAATGACTATTGCAACATTATTCTAAGCAACATTTATTACCCGGTGGCAACACTATTATGAAGCTACTGCAACACTATTCTGAAGCTACTACAACACTATTCTGAAGCTACTGCAACACTATACTGAAGCTACTGCAACACTATACTGAAGAGACACTAAGAGCACATAGAACAGTACAATATCACATAGAACACTTGCATAATACACAGCACAATATCACATAAAACACTTGCATAATACACAACATAATACACAGTATAGATAACAATTCATACAGCAGTACACATCACAATTCAAGTCAGTTACCCCAAAATATCCAGTTACCCCAAAATACTACAAAGCTACCCTAAAATATATGGTACACATAACAATTCATAAATGAGACTTAAGAGCTGGTGCCTCCAGTCAGATTATCAGTCTCACTGGACATGATTGTGGAAGTTAGATCCTCTACATTGATGTTCATCTCCGGGTTGGCATCACCTAATTTCTTAAGCACCCTAGCCAAATTCTCTTGTACCTTCTGATTTACCTTGGATTCTAGCTGTGCTTCCATTTCTTCAACAAGCCTTTTCCTTAAGTCATGTACGTAAGCATTTGTTAGAGCCTCGGTTGATTGTTTTACACACTTTGCACACCCAAGTGGGCCTGCATTTAATCACAAAGTCATGCATTTATAGTTGTACCTATGAAGTAGATTTGACAATAACATTGTAAGCATAAACTAAACTTGAAGCAATGCTGGAAAAGATGGAAATAATTGAAGAATATTCATGGAACCAGTAACTTGAAAGCATTCATAGTTTTATCATTCGTTTGTTCTGTCTTGGTTTATTTTATACTATTGGAAATGAAAATAATACTTGTACTTTAACATGCATACGCTTTTTTAGTCAATGGGGCTGTGAACAAAAATGTATCTAACATCAGGGAAAAAAATCTATTACAAAATAAATGAGATTCTTTCCCATTTATCATTATTTTCATTCCAAAAAGAACCAAATATAAATATTTATATTTATGTTCTCAAATCAATTTATATGCGATATTAATATAAATCTATAATCTATAAATATTTGTATGTCAGCTGATAGAAAGGAACTTTTTATTATGGTGGTTTAAACATTTATGGTTAAATGTATGAATCATGTGAAAAAACAAATCATTGTTGTACAAAATTAAGTTAGTTAACAATTAACATTGTTATGTAAAGATCATATGTTGACAACCAACAGAGACATAAACTATGCTAATTGCTAACATAGCAAGTAGATTCATCATAAATCGTACATAGCATGTAAATCTTAAGTAATTTGCAAATTGTGAAAAACAAAACAGTATCACTTTTGCAGAAGGAAAACGAATAAATATTTTATACAGTGTAAATCCTAGTGTGATAAGTTAGATTAAAGAACTAAATAATTCTGTAAAGCATTCGTTTATCAAATTCTTACTTGTAGTCTTATGTCAATTCTTTTCCCCTCCTTTTTGTTTCAAAAAAATCCTAAATTACATAAAAGAAAAAAAGAAAAACAATAGGAATAATACAGATAAAAAAGAAAAAGACTGCAGTTAAATTGCTTTAGGACCATCACGAGGAAGATTACGTTGTTAATTTACTGGAAAGTAAAGATCCTTTTAATAAGCCTTTTCAAAATTAGATTCAGCATGAGGTACAGAAACTGGTGAGGCAACATTGAAACAGGAATATGGTGAATAAACATAGTGTAATATAGGGTGATGGTAAAAGCGCCACCGTTTTGGCTAGGGGGGAAACCATTGTAAATAAGAAAAGAAAGGGACGGACCTTTTCCAAGGAAGCAAGCAACATCAAAGTGCCATGCTCCGCCTTCACAATTCCCAACTTCATCATAACTGATCTGCTCTCTTTCCTTACACTATGCGTCGGAAGCAAAGCCCTATCCCCACCTCCAATGCTTCTCTTTTTCGTTACTTTCCTTGCATCTGAAGCCTCCACGTCTCTTGCTCCCAAACCTGAAGCTACCCTCCTTGATCGTTTCTTTCTTAATATTACAGGACCGCCCTTCAGCAATTGCATTTTGCTTGCTCGGGATTTGGATGAGAATTGCCACCTCTACCAGAGTTGCCTAATAAAATACCCACCATTACTACTAGTAAGGATAAGATATCACATGTTGCTGCAGTTCCAACCTTGTCAAAGCCAGAACTGCCACCCTTGCCTGTGGTACAAACCCTGCCAAAGCCAGAACTTCCTCCATTGCCTGAGTTGCCAAAGTTTGAACTACCGCCAATGCCAGAGTTGCCAACCATACCCGGATTTCCTAAGTTGCCATCCTTTCCAATTGCTTCTCCTGTTCAAAACACACCAGCTGACAAAAGTCCATGAGAATCACTTTCATAGAATATTGAATCATGATCATGATACTGTCCTTTTGTGTGTTTATTCATTGTTTGTATGAATGTTTCTATTTTTTGGGCCTTGTAGTTACAGCATTTGAGTGTGTGCTTTATATTTGTTTGTGTGAGTGTGTTCTATTTCACAAGTAGTTACAAATTTTCTTAATGAAGTCAATACCCATGCTGTTTACTTAGTTTTATCAATCATTCTCAGAATTTGTGACTGAACTAACAGTGTATAGTGTGTAAGCCTATCTGTAGAGTTATTCGTATATCATTACCTAATGAGGCCACAGATAATTAAAATAACTCTATGTTAATTGTTTCGGTCTGGCTATTCAACAATCTATGTCATGTTTTAAGACTAGATGCATTACAGAAACAAATGTTTACATCTACACTATATCAACATGACATCTAATCTAACTTATGATATACATTACAGTCTGACATAGTAACAAAAACATAACTCGTCGGACCTGTTGACATACACAGTTGATGTAATCATTCCTAGAACAACATATGTTGCATATATCCACACTTGTTACCTTTGCAAAAAATGATTATGTAAATCAAATTAAGCTATGACATGAATAACATAACCATTCATTTGTGTTTCAGCTCAATAGTCTGATAGGGAAACAGTGGATATAAATGTTTGTTTATCGAGACAATTAAGTTTGAAACAATTATTTATCTTGTAACAGTTTGAATCACAACCTGGTCTGGAATATAAAATACCCTACAATATATCATAAAATTAATTTATGCATGAACTTACATAAAATAAATTTATGTACTTCATAAATGTAGTTGATCTAATGATAATAGAGACCAGACATGATTGCCCTAAAGATCCGAGAATACAGTATTGCATTTATTTTATGCGGTGATGATTCTGGTAGCATTTGTCATGCTGCAATGAAAATGTTTAAGGCTTTTGTATCTGTCTTTACTTATTTCTATTTGTACTAATGTAACATCATGCTTAACTTCCCATTAGTTTAAGCTTGTAGCATATTTAAATCAGATTACTTCACGTTTTAAGCATTTCCCATGATTAAACTAAAGAAGAAAAGAATCTACTACAACACTCTGTTTAATTTATATTACACAACATGATTCATCAATTCTTCATAAAATGCAATTTATTTCAAAACAAAGATTCTAAAAGATAATATATACACATGAAATGATAGAAAAAAAAAGGAATAATGGAATATTTATGAGTTTAAAGAGAATCTTAAGCATAGAAAGCCTCAATACAAATTAGCTGTTGAGGTCGAAGAAAATAACACAATGACCATGATCTGGATTCAAAAATAATTTTAATAAAAAACAAATTTTAATTAATTGCAGATGAAAATAATGATCATACAATTTTGAAATCAACTTAATGTATATAACTGAATAATAAAGGATGAAGCATCAAATCAATTCACTTAACGTATATCAAGATATATTATCATTCCCCTAACCAAGTTATTTTAATGGAAAAAATAGTAACAAAAACATAACTTAGTCAATTCACTTAACGTATCAATTAGTTCAATTGTACTGCATACTTAGTCAATTCAAAACCTACAACCAAGTTTCTCTCGATGCCCTATCAATAATCAATATACATTACAGTCTGACATAGTAACAAAAACATAACTCGTCGGACCTGTTGACATACACAGTTGATGTAATCATTCCTAGAACAACATATGTTGCATATATCCACACTTGTTACCTTTGCAAAAACTGATTATGTAAATCAAATTAAGCTATGACATGAATAACATAACCATTCATTTTTTATCTATGTCACAATAGCCATTGCCATATAATATGGTAGTTGCAGTAATGCTTTTTATACATAGTCAATGACTCAACGGAAGGAAATAACGTGAACAAATTGAATAATAAAATCGCATAGCAAGATACCCACACTTATTATCTTTGCAATAATCCATATGCCTAGAATGAGCCACTTGTTATCTACAAACTGGTATATCAACACTCTTAGTTAAACTTTTAGATGTCAACTATAGCTGGCAATCCATTACCTGACAATGAACTTAACTGGTTTATCAACACTCTTAGTTAAACTTTTAGATGTCAACTATAGCTGTAGTGGTAACAAAACATCAAGATCATTTATAATTGTTAATCTACCGATTATTTATTAATTGAAACCACTGATTACACTAAATAATAATAAAAATAAAAATAATTTTAAAAGATAGAATCATCACCCAAAGTAGAAAATTATAGTGGAAAAGATAAAATTATCCCAAAGCAGATAAAGGAGAAGAAGGGGAATCATCTCAAACCAAAAATCATTGTACACAACTGTAAATGAGCTTGATGTAATTTTTGTTGATAAGAGAAAATTGGAATAACTTGTACAGCTAAATCTCATTGGAAATAACAATTTTATTTATTTTAATTGAACTTAGAAACAAATTCAAAGCAAAAGTATCAATATATCAAACTTTAAATCGAGGAGAAGGTACATCAGTAAGCACCAAGCAATTTAGGTATCATTAATTTCTTGAGATAATCAACAGCAGTCTCTGTGAAAAATATAAGTGCAGCCAAGCAAACATACCAACGTTAATCATAATAATATCAAAATGATTCGAACACTTAAAAAAAATGCAAACTGCAACGGAATATAAAATAGTTTGATATTGTGGCTCATTTCACCACGTTTTAAGATTTTTATTTTAACACTACCAAATTGTTTGACTTTGCTATACAAATCAAACTATTTACGACAAAATCTTCAATATAGCATAAGAAACACATGGTATTTTTAAATGTTAAATCTAGAACCGTAGATCAATGACTAACCTTAATCGATTGTCGATTAATTCATAAATGTTGATCGTACGCTGAAGTTGGAGAAGAGGTTGTCTGGAATAGCGCCGAAGTAACCCTAGTTCCTGCGATTCGTTGGAGAAGACGGTGGGACCATAATTGCCTTGGATGTGGAATCACCTCGAAGCATCTTGTTCGAGAAGACATTGGGTGAGGAATTGCCTGGATCTGGAAGCGAAATCGCTGAACAAAGCTTGAACCCCCAAATCGAAGCCCTAATCGAACCGAAATCGCTGAACCCCAAATTAAGAATGTTCGCTTGAACTTTGTAAGAAGACAGAGAAGAATGAAAATAAAAAGTTATTTGTGGGGACTTTTTTTCTTCGCGGCTCTAAAAGATCAAGGAGTGGTGTTCGGATTGATGAGGTGTCGCGTTCTCCAACGTAGGATTTGCCTTGGTAGATTGGCGCGGATCGGTGCGAACGATATGCAAAGGTCAGCTATAGCAACACTATAAAAAATGTTGCATCAATTACACTTGTTTAGCTAGAGCAACACATTTTTATGGCTAAGGCAACACCAAAAATTCAACGTTGCAGTAGGACCAAAATTGTATAGCTATCGCAACATTTTACCTGGCAACACTTTGCAAAAATGTTGCAGAAGGCCATCTATGGCGTAGTGCTGAATCCATCATCCATTCATACCTCATTACATGTTGTCTGGGGTCAGTCTTTCCTTCGTATGCAGGAATGGTTGGCATGCTAAACTTCTTGGGGTACGCCGCTTGCAGCACAACATCTGTGAACGGAGTATGACTTCTTGCCACTCCCCAGTCGTCATTTGATAAGCCCTGATTTTCTTTCATCAGTTGCCTGATCATGGCTGTCAGATCGGGTGTCTGTATGGAAGCTGGGAGGTTGGAGTCAGTTCTACGCGCCTGTCCATGCTGATGCCTCCTTTCCTGGCGATCTGCCAATCGTGCGTCGTGAGGTTCAACATTGTTAACATTTTGATGATCTGGAGCTCCATCCTCCATCTGTACTCCGGTTCGGAAGCTTCCAGTTCTGGCTTGGTCGCGGTCTCCTGCTGTTCGAATAGCAGCATCTGCCCTTGCAGCTTCAGTCTTACGGCGTCTACGCCTGGGTGGTTCATCAGAAGAAGTTGAGCTGTCAGAAGAGGAATAAGCAGCTGGATTGCCCCCAGCATTCTATTGCTGCTGTTGAGTGAGTTGTGCCATTAGGTTGGCATTAGCTTGCATTTGTTCTCCCAGTTGTCTCCTGCTTTCCCTAAGTTCTCTCATCAAGTCGTTGAACTCCACTCTGGTGACAACTGGAGTCTGTTCTTGAGCGGCAACCCCTGCACTCGGGATCGCTGGTTGATTGCTAGGTCCTGCTTGTTGCACGCTAGCAGTCTCTCGGGCATCCGCATTAAGAGAAGCTGACCTGGTACGTGGTCTTGCCATTGTAGAGTTATTGGTATGAACTCTGAGTAGAATCAACGGATGTCCTATCAGTAAGTCGGATCTTCTTTGGGGGATTTGTTCAATCCAGTAGCTTCAAAGCAGAGCCTTGAGGTCTGAGAATTCGATTCTCGGTGAAAGCACCAAAGTGTTAGCACCAAAATTGGTCACTAACCTCGTAGAAGAAGATTGTGAGGAGATATAAGTGATGAAATCAAATTAAACAGAGAAGACAGTGCTAATCTAAATACAGAAAGTAAGAACACCAAATTTATAGTGGTTCGGCGTAATTACCTACGTCCACTTTGAGGTTAAACTTTATTGATCTTCTTTATAGTTGATTACAAATACAATTCGTGAATCAAATGCTTGAATGAAGTTGTTAAGTAGAGAAGATGAGTCTTGAAAATGGCAGAGTCTCCCCGGTGTTTTCTCTCCAAAAAAGGATCCATTTCACTGTGACCCTGCCCCTCTATTTATAGGCAAAGATGGGCTGGACTTCCCAAGCGGGCTTGTTAGCCGAACGTTCGAGCCCAGGCGCTGCATGCCGAACCAGGTACGCCGAACGCTTCCATGTCGAATGGTCCTTCCCATGCCGAACGGTCCTTCCCATGCCGAACGGTGCTCCTGATGTATGGGAAGTGTAGGGTGGTTGTAGTGAAGCTGAGCGTATCTAAATTTGAAGCTCTTGACCGACCAATGTATGTAGTTCGAACGCTCTCGTTGCCGAGTTATCCTATCGCCGAGTTCCACTGACGCCGAGTGCCTCTGGATGCCGAGTACCGTGGGATGCCGAACACTAGTTGACGCTGAGCATAGGTTGTTGCCGAGTGCTCTCCTTGACGCCGAATGCCCTTACGCCGAGTACTCCTGTACGCCGAACAATCTCGTATGCCGAGCAGTCTTGACGCCGAGCACACTTGTCGCCGAGCACTCGTTGGATGTTGGGTGCCTCGCCGAACACTCCTGGCTGTCAAGTGCCTCGCCGAACACCAGGGGATGCCGAGTACTCCTGTATGCCGAGCAGCCTTGACGCCGAGTACTCTGGTACGCCGAACAGTCTCGATGCCGGACACTAACGGATGCCGAGTACTATGCCGAGCACACTTGTCGCCGAGCACTCATGGATGTCAGTTGCTTCGCCGAACACTCCTGGATGGCCAGTGCTTCGCCGAACACTCCTTGATGCCAATCGCTCTCTGATGCCGAGCACTTATTGCCGAGTACTAGTTGCCTGGTCAAATCCCCAGGAAACAATTTCTATCTATTTATTTTACATTTAACACAAAAAAATCATTGCCATTTTAATAAATCTTTTTAAAATTCAATTTAAATCAATTTATTATAATTTTTACATTTTAAAAATACTTAAAAATTTCCAGAAAAATATAGAAAATAACCACGGGTCTGTATAATAGTTTCTAGCCTAAGTCAAGTGATACAGATAATATATCATTTCAATCCGTAGTTTACAAAGAAAATCATGGTTTTATCATTTCAAACCCGCAATCCCAAGTAAATAAAATTTATTAAAAAGTCGCTCAGGCTTATCATTTCAGCCCATAACGATCTTTCCCTATTCTAAAGTCCGTTCGGGTATGTATCATTTCAACCCATAGTGAACCTAATCTACATGGAACTTGCAGTGTGATAAACTAATAAAAATGAAAAGTCAGCAACATATAACAATAACAGGTGATATAACATTAGTATAAACAGGGGTGAACATCATATAATCATAATATAACAGTTATAATAGGATGATATAAATTTACAGATTCAAGAGGTGTCAGTTCACTAGTTATATAAGTACACATTGTCTGGTGAGAATTACTCACTTGTTTAAGCTGGAGATGACAACCACAAACACACAACAAAGATTTCCAGAGGTACGAAAGCACGACAACACGAATATGATTTGAGATTGGGAGAGTCAAAGCTATACCCCTTGAAAACATTACACAAAACAATACAAGTATACATAAGTTCAACACGATTTAAACATCAAATAACATTAGAAACAATACCCAAAACAATATCCATTTGCATTGTACTTGTTCTCAACTTCATGTCCTTCAGTTAGACAGTAATTAAGCTCGGTCTAGGGGTGGAAAGGGTCTGGTTTGGGGTCCATATGGGTCGGCCTACATGGGTTAACAAGGTGGTGAAGATCTAGGTGCATAAACTACTACACACAAGGCAACAACATCATTTCAAGGCAAGGTATAGGCTCGGACAAAAGCTATGGGGCATGGCCAATGGCTCTAGGTGGTGGTGGTTGATGTGGCAGAGGGTGGAGGTCAGGTAAGAGGTGGGGGTGGTGGAGGTAGTGGCGGCTAAAGGTGGTAGAAGGTGATGTTGCAATTCTAGGCTTGGTTTGCATAGTTTGTGATGGTTTTATTGGATTTTTGGTGGTGATCTCTAGCCTAGATGGTTCGGCCTGGCCATGGTGGGGTAATAGGGGGTGGTTGATCAGAATACAAGGTGGTGGAGGTCGGCCTAGATCTGGTTGAGGAGGAGTGGAGCCATGAAGTTGGGAACCATATACAAAATTCAATAGAAAAACTAGAAAAACAAAGAAAGAAGAAGATTAAATTTACCCAAACTCTCCACAACAATGGCCATGAGGTTTCTTTTGAGAAATGAATATTTGTTGCGTGAAAAATGAAATGGAGTCGGCTGAAAGAATGGAGATAATGCACGGCCAAAGCATTGAAGAGAGGAGTTGAAAAATGAATGGTCGGGAGATAAAAAGACTTTGGAATTTCAAGAGTTTAAAACCTTTCAAATTTCTTTTTATTTATTTTAACTTATATATATATTAAAAAGGCTGATAATAGAGATAAATAATCTCAGAAATAAAGTAAATATATAAATAAATAATTAAATCTTAATTAAATAGAATTTAAATTAAGAAAATATCTTAAAAATGCAAACAGTGTCCAGAAATTACAAATAAATCACCATTGACTTTGGAAAATTATTTACTTCATTTTAAAAATATTCTAAAACAAAATTGGAAATAAAATGATTTTTTAAAGCATTTTCAAAGTGAAATAAATAATTATATTCAGAGAAAATAGCAAAAGAATTGAAGAAATTGTTTAAATATAGGAAATAGAACATGAAAATTACAACAAAATACCATTAATTCCAGAAAAATTTGTACTTCACTATAAAAATATTTTAAAATGAAATAAATTCAAATTAAAAATAATTTCCAAAATATTGGGTTGTTACAGTAGACAAGGATAAGTTCCATTCTATTATTTTCTTACTAGTCATGTTATTTTTTCTTCCACCTTTGGCAAAGATTCTCATAGCATAAAGAGAAGGACTTATAAAAGATATGTGTAATTGCAACATCTATCTAAGCATCTATCTAAAGTACATGCGCAATCACTACATATCCAGGGAAATTTTCCATTCTTCCTATCCAATTCATATTGTTTTTCTACTATAATATTTCTAACTAGATTACTAATCCTATATATATATATATTCCTAATGCAATTTCTATCTATACTGTCAGGCGTTCTTACCTTTCTATACCATATTAGCATCAAGTACCATTTTCATTTATCCACCTCTTAAAAATAAATTTAAAATGGATTTCCAAATTTACAAAATAAGAAAAATCATCGACCCCAACCTACGCTCTATTTCATTTTTATTTCAAAAATGAAATATCGCTTTATAAAAAATATTTAAATCCAAACTTTTTGACTCAGCTAATTTTAAACTATGAATTTAAAAATGAAAACCCCTTTTTACCAAAAAACTTTAAATTAGATATTTTGACTCAATAAATTCTCAAACTATGAATTTCCAAAATTTTCAAAACAATTCCTATTAAATCCTTTGAGAAACCCATTCAAAACTTTTCAAGGAATTCCAAAAGATCTTTTTGTCAATCTCTTTCACATAGGGTTGGACTTTAATTGCTTTCCTTTTGGACTCTCCATCTTCCATACATACTTAACTCATCTCCATCAAAAATTAGGCTTATTTTCGTATGGTAATTAGTGTATGCCTTCTTACGGGAACTTCCTCCACTCCTTCACATATTGTTTCCGATTACTTGCAACATATAGCTTCTTACTTCCCATTTTTCTAGATTAAATGTGCATCTTCAATCGGCAATCCATTAAAATCCACAACTATAAGGCAGCCTAAGTCTAACAAAAGACTCAAGTATCATCCAACTTCTAGGGTGCTTCTATATACCGCAATCATGTTTTTCTTGGTCAACTCCTTACGGTGCGACCTCCAGCCCATGGGGTAATTAGGATAGGAGTATAAATTTAACTCCATTTATTTCTCCAACTCAAAGTTGCCTCTTCCATCCTTCTGGAATATGGTTGCAACTACTTCTATAGTTAGAATCTATTGAGTTAGCGTATAATTTATATATAATTATAGGTAAAAATACAAATACATTCTCTTAGCATATCCTAACTCCTATGGTTGACTAATCTAAGCTCCGATACCAAATGTAACAACCTGCACCTTAATGGGCCCGAATTTTGATTAAATCGAAACATAGTTCCATTACAGCGCTGATCATTGATTTTGGTAACATGTAAATAACACAAGTATATCAGAGTGCGATAAATATAAACTCATGGCAGAATTGAAAAAAATAGTAATATGACATACGTATTGACTAAGGGTGCTACCTCAGAATATTAATCCTTGAATATTTAGTTGCCTTTTCAGCACCGAGCATGAATAAGAAGACTTCACCATATGCAATTCATGTCTTGCTCCAATTGCATGTCCTTCAAACCTAACCTGTGGGTTGTTATGAGGTGGGGGGTCAGAACAATGGTCTGGTGATTGGAAAATTACACACTTTATCCATACTATTAATTTACGTCGATTGATTTCTATTTAAATGTTATGTCTATTACTTACAGCTAATCCGTTAAATCTTATGTACGCAATCTAAACTTCTCCAAGGTATCATTATGTTTATATATGCCTATAACATATAGATAACCCTATTTACCCAAAACCCGAACCACTTTATACTTATTAAATAGGGAGGAGGAAGACCCATCGATCATTTACTACCTCAAGTCCCTAAAGTGGGCCCTTCGCAACATCAATGTTAGTCAATCAGTTCTAGCTACAGGGACCGATGACCCCTATATACGGTTTTATAATATAATATATAATTTAATTTTCATACAACTGATGCAATTCAAAGATTCATCTAAGGGTTAACTAGCCCACCTTTGCCAAACAAACAACAAACAAATAATTAAATAAAACTTTGAGGTCTTTGCGTATCCCATATGGATTCTATACTAGTAAGAAGTGAAATCCATTAGGGCATAACCTAAATCTTTGCTAACGACCATGCGGAACCACTAGTGGTCAAAGCCTATATGCCAGCCCTACTACTAAATATCGGTCCAACAACAACACTGACATAACCCGTCGATTAGTCGAAATCCTATTTAGACTAACCTAAGTAAGTCAAGAAAAATGCCCCTTTCGGTTACTTACTACCTCTTATTGGACTTGAAGAACACCCCATTTCCTTAAAGCTACTTCGGTCATTTAATACTTCAAACCCGAGGCAAAGCCTCGATATATTTCACCTACCTATCCTCATGCATATCCCTTTTCCATAGGCTCTATGATCAGAGATGCCCTACATCAGTAGTAAGTGCACACAGCTGCTGATAGCCTTTGAGTGAAGGGCGGACTTCTATTGTGTAACTCTACTGACATTGCATCCCAACCTACTAAACCAAACCTACCACCTAAAGCCTAAGTGTTGGGTTAAGCCCACCAATTCAAGTTTGTCCTAAATGTATAATTAAAGCTATTTAATTTCCTACTATGAAAATTATATTACTTTCTACATATAATTAATAGTATTAATACTTATTCGCTACGTTATTGTTCCTAGTTTATATGTTTAGTCTTTGGTTCCCTTTTAATGTCAAAATTAGACAATCTCTAATCAATCTTCATTTAATTCCTTTAACTTATATACTAATTTCAAAATCCATCTATTATACCTATTCAGTTTCTTCATACATGCCATATTAATCTCTCTAACCAGTTCCCTATTTAATTCCTCTTTAACTCTCATTAATTACAAAATTATTACCCGTTTAACTTGTAATTAATGTCTATAAATCCTAATCCGTTAATTATTACACTTTTAATAACAAATATGTATGTAGTTGTAAATTATGCTATATATAATATTTTTGAATGTTAAGCGCAGGTACACGTGTATGTATGTATATATATGCACACACACACATTTCTAATTACTATTTCTAAACTATAATGTTCCTTTCTACATTTTAATTTATTAGATCTATCCTTCTAAAAAGGATTACCGTTATAATTTTCCATACATGAACTAAAAGTGAAATCTTTGCTTCGTTTGAAATTTCAAGGAATTACTTCTTTCCTTTTACTGAAATAGACAGTGTAAACTACGAAGAATAATATCCATATTTTACACTTCTCTTTCCCTTTTTGGTATATTCCTTGTTAATTCAAACGTCCCACTTTTATACATATTTTGGAGTTGGATAATTTATAAAAATTACATGGAAATTAGTTCAAATAAATAAAAACATAAAAATTCATATTCCAATGGCAACCTAATTTACAATCCAATTATTGACCTGGAATAATTTTACAACTTTACTAACATTCTACAAATAAAGATTTGGGACTAATTCTAAATTTCCAGATCGGGTTTTACATACTATTCTTATTTTAATTACTTATTTTATTAAATGTATAGGAGATCATCCTATACGTTTATTTTAAGCGTATAATTCATTAGATCATAGTTAGGCATAATAATTAATAAAAATTCAACGAGATAAATTTCAGTGTTATTAATAAATGATATAATTTTCCACTCACCTTTTTATGCTTTCCAAATCTCCAAATCTGAATCCAATCTTTTATTTGACTCCCTTTTCCATTCTATACTTTACACATCCCTTTCCCTTTATGGTATATTTCTTGTTAATTCAAATGCCACACTTTTATACATATTTTGGAATTGGATAATTTATGGAAATTACATGGAAACCCCTCCAAATAACTCAAAACATAGAAATTCACATTCCAAGGGCAAACTAATTTAAAAACCAATTATAGATCTGGAATAATTTTACAACTTTATTAACATTCTATAATTAAAGATTTGGAACTAATTTCAAATTTCTAGATCAGATTCTACATACTATTCCTATTTCGATTACTTATTTTATTGAACGTGTAGGTGATGATCATGTATGTTTATTTTCCACCTACAATTCATCGGATCTTATTTAGGCATAATAATTAAATAAGAATCCAACGAGACAAATTTCAATGTTATAAATAAAATATATAATTTCCCACTCATCTTTTTTAGCTTTCCAAATCTCCAAATCTAAATCCAATCCTTTACTTGACTCCCTTTTCCATTCTAATCCAAAAGAATATGTATAACAAGTTATATACATATTATTAGAATTACACATCTGAGAAGAGATTGGAGGTTAAGGGGAATATAGAATGAAATTTACCTTTTTCCATAGTAATAATTCGCTTCATCTCTTCTTCTCTTTTATTTTCCGCCCTTCTCTTTTTTTTTAATGTATGTATGTGTAATATTTTATAATTTTTTAGAAGTAATGGAGAAGAAAATGGCAGATCTTCCCTGCTTGGATAGAAAAAAATGAGAAGAGAAGTGAAAAATTAGGCCTTTATTTATAAGCGCACGGATCAATCATAACCATTAGATTAAAATAATTAAATGTAACATCCCCTATTCTAAGCCCAAAAATAACTGCTATGGATGCTGTAGTCATCCATAGTTATTAACTCTCGGTGACACAGTGCGGCTATGTTATTAATAATCAGAAGCATATGAATATGAAAAAATTTCAAACACGGTTTAATAAATTTTCACATCTCATTTCACAATTGATATTTCATATTCATTACATGATCCCATTCGTAATCCCACGTTTAAAGTAAATATAATTATTACTAAATACTCCGAAGTGACATATGAAGATGTCGGTTGATCATAATTAAATACTGGGCCATTATACACTTTGCCATTATATCCAAATGGACAAAACCAAACCACACAGTGGAAATATATAGAGTTACTGATAGCTAGACTGCCTCCTGCACGTCTCCGGAAGTTTATTTGGCTAATTGGTAATCTGAAGTCCCTTACTCCCGACCTACTCAAATGAATACCGAAGAGTTTAAGGGGAAAAAAAATATTTTGAGTCAAACAACAGTCTGGTATGAATAATAACCTACCGTCTCAAACCAAATAGATATCTAGTGAGACCACACCACTGAGTGGAACGGGTTTTTTCCTCACTGGTATCTCAACTAAAACATAACAATCATATACTATGCTCCTACAACCACAATGGTTAGAACATAGAAAATAGCATTTATGATCATGTAACATATATTAGATTACTCATTCTAGATTATATATCTTAATTTCAAATGACTACCCGTCAAAATTTAAACTGACTACTCGTCTTATAATTATGTGGACTACCTGCTATCTAGCCTTTTGACTAAGCAATGTTCAGATAGACTGAACGGATCAAACTCATAGTTACCATGGCTGGAAGCCCAAAAAGATAGCTCAGGAGTCCAAAAGGCAAGCACAGACAGGATCGCAAGGTCCAAACCAAAACAACTCAAACTAGGACAAGCACGGATAGGATCACAAGTTCAAAACCAAAACAACCTTATAAAGAGGAAGGTAGGGCTCATTTTTCAGGATCTTTTGGCTTCAGTTCTATTCTAAGTTATATTCTTGTAATTCTGAAAATCTAAGTGTCGGAGTTATAACGACCCCTAAAAACTTCTGCCTCCAAGTCAAAAATAAGCAACAAAAGATTAAAGTAGATGCAGGCCTTGCTTTGCCAAACCACTATAAATTGTTGTTTGTTCTCTTTTCCTCGTCTTTCATTTTACTTTCTTTATATTTTATTCTCTACCTAAACTCCTAGGTGTTTGAGCTATTTTTTATTTAAACATTTTGGTGCTTTAATTGAGAACTAAGATTATCAGGCTATTTGGATCCATCTCTACTATTGGATTTCCCATATCCAAGAGATAGATCTAATTTCTCAATCTTTTAATTATACAACTCATATTTGCAAAGATCTACTAGAAGCTTTTTGTCGTGGCCCCATCAAGAAGAGACCGTTTTACCAACTGTTGAGCTACTACTGAAGCTGAAAATTAGAATCCTTAGTAAAGGGATGGAGTTGTCCAACCTACTCAAACGAAGATCCAGACTCCAATTGACATCGTGACCAGAATGGAGATGGATATGATGATGAAGCAGATGGAGGATAGGTTTCAAGCTAGTTAGAATGAGATGATTCAGACGATGCAGAAGAGCTTGAGGCTATTGAATGAGCTAAGTCAAAATAGCTGTAGAAGGAATAGAACGTACTCTAGTTATTCATCTGAAAGTTCATCATCACCTGAGCAGAGACGGAAGAACAGGAAGCATAAGAGGACTCAGAATGCTATTGGAACATCGTACCAAGGAAGAGGACGAGCCCTAGGCTCGAGTTTGGGGTGCGATACTGACCAAAGCTTAGGGGCCGGTACCGACCCCTCCAATGGTGGGCCCAGAGCCCATCCACTGGAAGGTCGTGTGGACTTGGCTTCAGGACGTGCTGTTGGTGGTCAGAGTCTGTACAATCATGTTGTTACTGATGATATTACTCATGTGAATCAAACAGAGGGGATTACTGGACGAATGGATCTTCCGGAAAATGGAGAGCTTAAATGTCGAAAGCCAAACCAAGAGCGTTTTTTAGGCCAAACACTCAGAGTGGAGCCCGATTACTGGTGTTCAATCGAACCTGTTGACCCGGACTACCTGGAGGATAGGGTTAGAAGACTTGTTAGCAAGAAAGATTTTTGGAGTAACGATGAATGGGGTACCTCTGCCAGTCAGAATCCTTTTACAAAGAACATTCTACGTGGGAGATAACCCTAGAGATTCGCAATGCCAACTATGTTGTTGTGCGTAGGAATCACAGATGACCCTTGGTATTAGTTGATGAGATATGACTGGCATAAGGATATAGCTAGAGCTTCCGATGCTGAAAAGTGCCGTTGTTTCCTAATTTTCTTAGAAGAAGTAGCTACGATGTAGCTCACTCAACTTTCACCGTGGTCCATATCATCTTTTGTTGAGCTATCAAAGAAGTTTGTAGAATAATTCCATTTGCATACTGCATGTCCAAAGCATGTGATGTATTTGTCGAACCTCTTCCAAGCTGAGGGAGAGTCGCTGAAGGATTTCTTGAACTGGTTCCATATAGCCATGATAGAAGTTACAGATTTCAAGGATGACATAGTGCAGATGGCATTGATTAAAGGGATCATCTCGATACAGAGTTTGGCGAATGGTTGGAAAGGAAACCCCCATCAACGATGGATGCTTTTTATAGAAAGGCTAATGAATACTTTCACTTGGTGGAAGCGAAGAAACATCCATGGAGGACTGGTGCTGGAAATTCATATGAACTCATATAAAGCAACGTTGCCAAAGAGCAATCTGGAGGAAGCTTTGGGAGTGTGGATGTGAATGTTGGTATTCAAAACAATAATTGAAAACAAAATAATGATGGGGCTAAGAAGAAAAAGCGAAATAACATGATTCTTATTAGGACTCCTAAATATGATAGCTATACTAAACTAAACGACTCCATAGAAAATATCTATCTGGAAACTCAAAACACTGAGAAGTACAGAAAGCCAGCTCCAAGAGAGTCGACTGAGAAGGAGAGAAAGTTAGATAAGTTTTTAGATTCCATGAAACAAAGGATCACAGTGCCATCGAGTGTAGGCACTTGTGGGATATGATTGAGGAGTTGAGTTACAAGAAGAAATTACAGCAATATATGAAAGCCCTGCAGGGTGGCAGGCAAGGAACTTCTAACCTCCTTGGGTCATCTCCCTAGCACAGGCAAGCTCAGCCTAGTGCTAATCCACCTAGGCAGCCAAAAAGATGTTTGGTGATTAACACAATCGTCGATGGGCCGCATCCTTTGGCTAAAAGCTCTGCGGAAATGGATAGATACATTGGAGCTATAAAACAAGCTGGGAATGAAAATTGTTGTGCTATTGTGGATAGAGCTCCCATGAAACAATCTCGAACCATAACAAAAGATATTGTTTTTCAAAATAGAGATGCTGATGGAGTGGAAGCTCTGACAATCGACCCACGTGATTTCGGCAACGATTGGACCTGATATTGCACGGAAGATACTTATTGACTATGGGAGTTCAATCAATATCTTGTTTAAGAAATCTTATAATCAATTGATGTTGGAGGAGAAAGTTTTGGAACCTTGTAAGTCTCGAATACAAGGGTTCAATGGGATGGCTACTGAAGCTATAGGATTTATTGAATCACTAATGGTACTTGGTGAGGGCAACCTCCAGCGAGTGCGGATCGTGCCTTTTTTGGTGTTGGATATATATTCTGCTTATAACACATTTCTGGGCTGACTGGCATTAGCTGAATTTAGAGTGTCCATCGCTCCCTGGTGTTTAACTATGAACTTCCCTACAGATAATGGAGTGGGAATTGTGCACAAAGATCAAGTGGCTTGCCACGAATGCTACATCACCGAGCTAAAGGAGGCAAGGTGAAAGGATAAAGAAAAGAATATAGAGGAGGGCCTTCGCATTAAAGCTTTGGACACATGGAAACTACAGCCCGAGCCTTGGCTCGGGCAGACTAGTCCGCTCTACGATGACATAGCCTAACGAAAAGAGCCAGAAGGTGGACGAGTTGCTCCCTTCGAGTTGACAATCACTATTCCAGTCAGTAGTGATGATTCAAGCAAAGTCCTGAAGGTTGGATCTCAGCTCGGCGCTAATGTGATGAAGGAGTTAGTTGGATTTCTCCTTGGAAACCTGGACGTGTTTGCCCGAAGATACTAGGATATGTATGGGATCTCGCCCAAGATAGCGAGCCATGCATTAAACATCAATCCCAAATGTGTTCCTATAAAACAGAAACATCGCAGCTTGGGTCTAGAGAGATCCGCTGCACTCAAAGAAGAAGTGGATAACCAAAAGGGCAATGGCTTCATCCATGATGCCTTATGACCAGATTAGGTATCAAATCTTGTCTTTGTGAAAAAAGAAAATGGGAAGTGGAAGATATGCATCAACTATTTAGACTTGAATAAGGCATGCCTGAAGGACAGCTTCCCATTTCCAAGGATAGATCAGCTAGTGGACTCGAACATCGGACACGAGCTACTTTCATTTATGGACACGTACTTTGGATACAATCAAATCCAGATGCACATCCTGGATCTAGAACACACCAGATTCATTGCCGACCTCGGACTCTATTGCTACATGGTTATGTCCTTTGGATTTAAGAATGCAGAAGCGAATTATTAGAGACTCATGAATCAGATGTTTAAAGACCATATTGGTACGATCAATGGAAATTTACATGGACGATATGCTTGTGAAGTCATGGCATTTGAGAGACCATGTTGATGATCTAGCAGAGATGTTTGGTGTCCTCCAGCAATATGGGATGAAACTCAATCCTTTGAAATGCTCTTTCGGCATTGCATCAGGAAAGTTCTTGGGCTTCACTGTCAACTCCAGTGGGATTGAAGCCAATCCAGAAAAGATCAAGACGTTGAGAGAGAGATCGAAGCCCCAAAGACGATCGAGGAGGTCCAAAGCTTAAATAGAAAGATCACTGCCCTGAGCCAGTTCATCTCCAGAGCCATTGACAAGTGCATCCCCCTCTTCGAAGTGATTAAGGATGGGAAAAGAAATTTTCAGTGGAATCAAGACTACAAGGAAGAATTCCAAGATCTGGTGAATCACTTAGAGAGATCTCCCATTTTCTCAAAATCGGTGGATGCTCAGGACTTGTTCTTCTACCTGGCGATGTCGGTGCATGCCCTGAGCGCCACACTTGTACATGAGGAACCCCCATCCAGCCACTGGTTTACAATATCAGCAAACGGTTAACTGGAGCAGAAAGAAACTATCTAAGACTGGAAAAGCTCACTTACTTTCTGCTGATTACTTCCAGAAAACTCCACCCCTATTTTTAGGCTCATCCGACCAATGTCCTCACTGACTAGCCTTTACGACAAGTCTTGTAAAGACTTGAGACTTCTGAAAGGCTGTTGAAATGGAATATTGAACCGAGTTAATACGATATCACCTATCAACCTCGGAGAGCAATCTAGGATCAGGCCCTGGTGGATTTCATAGTTGAATTAACTGCATGAGATGATCCTCCGTAGAGCATGTAACATCCCCTTACTTGGAGGCCCAAAACTAATGGCTACAGATGCTGCAGCCATCCATAGTTATTAATCTTCGGTGGCCAAATAAGGCGGTGCTAGAAACATTGATACACAGATCACAGAAATATGGAAAAAAAATTAACAATTTAGAAACATATTTCCAGAAAAACCTTGCATGTTCATTACATAATCCCAAATTATGTTACCCACGTTCAGCAAAATATAATTACTATAATTACGCTAAGAGCGACATATGAATATGCCTCCTTTGTCGATCAGAGTATATAGTAAGGCTAATAAATCTGCCTATACAACAAAATACACAGCGGAAAGTAAAACTCTTAATAACTATCTGCCTCCTGCACACCTCCGTAAGCTTTATTAGTCATAGAAGAAAACCTGAGAACCTTAAATCTCAAACTACTCAAAATTAATTGAGTACCCGAGAGTTTAAGGGGAAAACAAAAACTTCGAGTCAGGCATAAAGCCTAGTATGAATAATAATCTAACATCTCAATCCTTTTAGATATCTAGTGAGACCACGCTGCTTAACGGAACGGGTTTTCCCCTTACTAGTATCATAAAACCTTTATAAAACCATGCATCCACAATGGTTAAAATATACATTTCAAAATATTATGATGATATGCATACTTAAAACAATTAGGACTACTCATCCCCGGTTTAATCTAAATAATCATAGTTTTAGGGTCACTATTAACCTATTAGTTTTCATGGGTTTACTAATAACCTGTTTAATGTTTGTGGACTCCCTGTCCAGTTTCATAGTTTTCATGGGCTAACTATTAACCTATTTGAACTTACGGATTCCATGTCCGGTTTCATAGTTTTCCCAGGATCACTAAGAACCTATTGGCCCCTGCCAATCATCTTAATCATTTCATGGGTTCTCTCTGAACCTATTGGTTATTCCAATAACTTCTTTCTTATCCTAGTTTTCATGGGTTGACTAGGGACCTATTGACATCTGTCAATATTACATTCGGATATAGTTTTCATGGGCAAACTACAAACCTACTGGCCACTGCCAGTATTCAATCATAGTTTTCCTGGGCTTACTATGAACCTGTCTATCTGACATCCTCCTTTACACCTAGTTTTCATGGGCTAACTATGAACCTATTGGCCCCTGCCAATATCATACAGTTTTCATGGGTTTACTGTGAACCTATTGGCTCCTGCCAATATCCTTCCTTTATATTTTAGCATCCTATATTCTGGTCTTCCTGACCTCCTAGATGCAATTCTATTCATTCAGGTGTTTAATCAATTTACATTCACTGCTGGTTTAACCTAGCTGGTTCTTCTACCCTTTATCCCCAAAATATAGTTACGGGTCCATGGTATAGTGAATATATTCATACTTGAAGAAGCAACATAACAATTAACAATACCACTCTTTTGGGTTTAAGGTCCTTGAAATACAATTCATATAAAACATAGTTAACTCCTTTAACTTATATTTTATCAAGGCAATACTTCTTCAAAATTACATACTTATAATCATTACAAAACTCCTTTATTTATGCCGTGGGTTTTTCCTTCAAAAATTTGAGTTTGGGTTTTAAAACCTTTCGACAACGTCAAAACCTTTGCTTTCGACCCTCTTTGAAAGCATAAAACTTATATTTAAAAACAATAGGCACCAACCTTAATAATCCTTTATAACACTTCTTTCAAAACCTTTCGAAACCAATGAAGGCTACCTTTCGAAACCATTGAAAGTTCATCCTTTCGAAAGCATTGGGTTTACACTTAAAGATATTACTTTGGGTCATAGGTGAAAGTTTTCAAATCCCTTTAAAACCTAACCTTTCGATAAAGACGGAAGGACTTATAAAACAACTTATAAAATCCAAACCTTTCGACCTTGTCGAAAGGTCTTTTAAAACAACCTTTTGAAAATCAAACCTTTCGGCTATGTCGAAACATCTTTAGAAGACAGGCAAGTGATTTCTCTTTTCAAATAAAAATAAACTAAGGATCCATCTCCTGCGGAAGCAACCCTTCAAATGCAACCCTTCGACACCATACCTTTCGACTTAGATTTATTCACTACATACCACTTGAATGATATCGTGTGCATTGCTTTCAACCTTGTTGGTCATTGAATTCGAAAGGTCTTGTTCGAGAGGTCTGATACGAAAGGTTCACCAAAGAAGGGGGAACCAACTTTTTTTGGGTAAAAGCTGATTTTTCCAAAATAAGTAAACTTTTCGCAACTAACTTGCCTACTTGTAAACATTTGATCGGCTTTCATAACTTTTTAAATATTTTGGATAATATTTGCCGCAATTTTCTCAGATCTAAACTAATTCAACATTTAGCAAATAAGCCCTTCCTCTTATAAAGCAATTAAATCATTTAGGTTCTCCTTTCAAAACAATTTAATTTCCATCCAAAATCACTTAGTAAAAATCCCCAAAAAATCCAGAAATTCACTTTAATTATGTTATCTAACATATTAAAAATTTAGACCTAAATTCTTAATATATTCTCCAAAATAATTTATAAACCCAAATAACCTTATTTTTCTTTAAAAATTCATAATAAATTCTCCACGGCTTAGAAAATTACAAAAATTGAAACCCAACTCCAAAATCATGTTTTCTACAACATATAATTTTCCTATGGCATTTAAAATCATTTCCTCTCGGTTTTACCCTAAAACCGTGTAAATCCCTTATTAAACAACCTTGTTTAAACATACATAAATCAAAATCAAGCATATCATCATTCTACATATCTTAAAACCAGATTTATCATTAAATACGAAACAATATGATGTAAAAATCAAAATAGAGATGTAGATATTATTATTCACCTTTCTTGAAATAAGGAGATTAGAGATTATTTGAGATTGATTTTCCTCTAGCTTGAATCCTAAGCTTTTCTTAAATTTTCTTCTTCTCTTTTATCATCCTATGGTCGGCCTTGTTGCATCTTACGTTTATAGTTTTTGTTTGAGAATAATAATGAACTTGTATGGTTAGGGGAATAGTATAAGAGTGGGAAATATGGGTGGAAATTACTCTTATGCCCTTATATTTAAGTACTTAACCATTTTTAAGTTCATTAAGTTTAGTAAGCACGGCCACTATATTTTTATTAATCAACCTCAATCTCCTTATCTACATTATTCTATTTAATTTATTCTAATTAAATCTTCTAAATAATGTCACTAAAATTATGGGTGTTACAGGCTCCCCTCCTTAAACAATTTCGTCCTCGAAATTCAGTAAGAACTAGCTAGCAATCATCTGTAACATCTCCTAACATATATACTAGCCTATCTGACTAGCAACCAATCTATATAAATCTGATATAGACATACCATCAAAGCAGATCATGATAAGACTCTCGAATCCTATCCTCTGTCTTCCAAGTATAGTCTTTCTCGTTATTGCCTCATTGAACTTTCACTAACTTGACTGTCTTGGTCCTCAATCTCTTCTCATCTCTCGCCACTACCCGAACTAGTTGTCTAACAAAAGTCAAATCAGGCTCCACTACTAAGTCCTCCAACTCTGTATGGGGAATAGCAAACTCTGGATCATGCACATACTTATGATGATGAGACACATGGAACACATCATGGACACCTTCCAAACTGATCGGCAATTCTACTCTGTATGCGAGCTTTCCAATACTTTCTATAATCCGAAATAGACCAACATACCTCAGGGCTAACTTTCCCGACCTTCCAAATCGTATCACACCCTTCATCGGTTATACTTTAATGAAAACTCTGTCTCCCAATGAGAACTCTAAGTCTTTACGCCTTTTATCTGCATAACTCTTCTGCCTGGATTGAGCTTCCTTCATCCGTCCTCGGATTAACTCAATCTTTTCCAACGCCTCTCTAACCAAATCCGGACCTAAGACCAATCTGTCTCCAGTCTCTAACCAATGCGCTGGCGATTTGCATGGTCTTCCATACAAAGCTTCAAAAGGCTCCATTCCTATACTAGTCTGATAACTATTATTATAGGAAAACTCAATCAGATGTAGATGATCTTCCCAAGTTCCACCAAAGTCTAACACACAAGCTCTCAATAAATCCTCAAGTACTTTGTTTACTCTCTCTATCTGCCCATCCATCTGTGGGTGATAAGCCATACTCATCTTGAGCTTGGTGCATAATACCTCTTGTAGACTCCTCCAAAATTCGCTAGTGAATAATGCATCTCTGTCGCTGACTATGCCACTAGGAATCCCATGAAGTCTAACTATGTTCTTCATGAACAACTTAGCCAAAACAAGTGTCGTCCTGGTTGATTTTACCAGAATGAAATGGGCACTCTTTGTCAACCCGTCCACTATAACCCATATACTTTCATTTCCTCTACTTGACCTTGACAACCCATCTATAAAATCTATCGATATCAAATTCCATTTCCAAACTGGAATATCTAAAGGCTGAAGTAACCCACTTGGCTTCTGATGTTCGGCCTTCACTTGTTGACAGTTAATATACCGCCTAACCCACAAGCCAACATCCTTCTTCATGCCTTCCTAATAAAAGCTCCTCTTCATATCTTGATACGTCTTGGTTCCTCCAGGATGAATCGTAAACTTCGATCGATGACATTCCTCTAGAACTTCCCTCCTTAAGTTCTCTACATCTGGAACACATAATCGTCCCTTCTTTCTCAACCATCCTCTTTGGTCAAGACTAAAATCCTTTAGGTCATCAACCATCGATCCTCTCTCAAGCCTTATAATCTTCTCGGCTAAAACTGGATCTTCTCTCTGCTTAGAAGCTATCCTTTCGATCAGCACTGGTCGAACTTCTAAATAAGACAACATGGCAGTACCCTGACTAGAACTAGTAGTAGATCTCGACTGCACACCATAACTGGCTAAAGCTTCTAGATCCTTCCATTCTGCCAACGTCGCTAACCCCACATTCTGATGTTTTCTATTGAGGGCATCTGCTACCTTATTTCCTTTCCTAGGAGTATACTCTACCGAAATCATAAGCGGACAAAAAACTCCAGCCATCTCTGCTGTCTCATATTCAACTCCTTCTGGTAGAATAAATACTTTAATGACATATGATCGGTATACAACTCAAATCTCTCTCCCAACAGATAATGCCTCTAAATCTTCAAGGCAAAGATCACTGCAGCCAACTCTAAGTCTATGAGTAGGATATCCAACTTCGTGCCATTCTAAGCTACCTAGATGCGTAAGCAATAACTTTGCCCTTCTGCATCAATACTACTCCTAATCCAGTGCCACACTCATCAGTGTATACTATCAACCCTTGGTTACCATCTGGAACTACTAACACTGTGGCATTGGTTAACAAATGCTTTAGCTTAAGGAATGCTTCCTCACATTTGTTAGACCAAACAAACTTCACTTCCTTCCTGGTCAACTTAGTCAAAGGCGCTGCTATCCACGAGAAATCCTTGATGAATCTTTGGTAATAGCCAGCAAGTTCAAGAAAACTCCTGATCTCGGTTACCGTCTTTGGTCTCCTCCAATTATTGACTGCCCCAATCTTAACTGGATCAACTGACAATCCTTCCTCTGAAACCACATGACCAAGAAACTTAACTTCTCTCTTCCAGAAATGACACTTAGAAAACTTCGCCTTTAACTGATTCTGCCTTAGAGTCTCCAACACCACTCTAAGATGAACCTCATGCTCTCTTTCATCTTTAGAGTACACCAAAATGTCATCTATGAACACCAAAACAAACCTATCCAAGTGCTTTTTGAAAACCCGGTTCATCAAATCAACGAAGAAAACAGGCGCATTCGTCAATCCGAATGGCATCACTAACCACTCATACGAACCATACCTAGTTTAGAATGTCGTCAAAGGAATGCTACCCTCCGCCACTCTTAACTGATGGAACCCCATTGCCAAATACAATTTGGAAAATACTCTGGCTCCACTCAACTGATCAAACAGATCATCTATCCTCGGCAGAGGGTACCTATTCTTGATCGTCCTTTCGTTTAACATACGATAGTCGATGCATATCCTTAACGATCCATCTGGTTTCTTAACAAACACCACGGCCGATCCCCAAGGCGAACTGCTTGGTCTGATAAAATTCTTTTCCTTAAGATCCACTAGCTACACCTTCAATTCCTTCATCTCCGTCGGTGTCATACTGCTAGGTGGTCTACTGACGGGTTCAGCTCCCAGTACAAGGTCTATCTGAAACTCAACAGCTCATTTCGGTGGTAATCCAATAACCGATTCAAAGACATCTGCAAACTCTCTAGCCACACGAACCTGACTAACCTCTTCTCCAGCTTCCATGGCACTCAATAAAGCAGAAACACTCTTACTGGAGTTCTCCACTGAGAAAATGATTCGGTTATGATTATCTGGGTGCCTCAATGATATTTCTCGATCCTAGTAAAATATCTTAGCCTCATACCTACCCAACCAATCCATACCTAAGATAATCCCAAAATCTACGAAATCAAAATCATACAAGCTGCATGTAAACTTATAACCTAACAAATCAAGTTCTATCTGGTCACATCTCATCTCAAGAGTTGCATACCCTCCTATTGGATTCGCAACCCTTATGGACGTAACAAGGTATGTGGGTTCTATACATTACCTATCAACTAAATACTGTGATATAAATAAGTGTGATGCACCGGTATCAAAAAGTACCCTAACTGGTATACTCTGAATCAAAAGCGTACATACCACAGTTTTTCCTTTCTCTACTGCAGTAGGTCTAGAAGAAGCCGGTGGTCCAATGGCAAACAACCTCCCTCTGTCCGCCCTGACTGGCTCTGGAAACTGGTTCTTATAATGCCCAACTTGGTTACAATTGAAGCATTTCACATTCTTCTTCTCCGCGGGCTTCTTTCCTTTACCAGTTCTACACTCATTAGCATAATGGCCCTTTTTATCACACTTGTAACACACTAACTCGGCCTTTGCCATCTTAGCGGCATCCCCTTTCTGGGCTCCCTTCTTCTTAAGGAACTTCCTTTTCCTTCCTTAAGAACCCTGGGACTCAACTGGCTTTTCTCGACATAAACAGCAAGCATCTCCTCATGTCGGACAGTCATCTCCACCATCACATGGTAAGGTTCTCGGATATGAGTCATAGCCATCCTTCCTAGCTCTGGCCTCAACCCCTAATGAATCTCTCATTCCCCCTAACATCCGTGTCAACCAAAGCATATCCATATCGAGATAGCTCATCAAACTTAGCAGTGTATTCGATCACAGACATCTGTCCTTGGACAAGATCCATAAACTTCCTCATCAACGCCGACTTAGCAACCTCGGACAAAAACCTCTGCTCAAATCTCCTTTTGAAATTAGCCCACATCAACTCTTCCTCAGGCACTCCGGCCGTCACATTGTTCCACCAATGCAGTGCTAACCCTTGCAACTATCTAGAGGCTAGCCTTCTCTTCTCTCCATCATTAAAGCCTAAATCTATAAAGATCCTTTCACAGTTCAACAGCCAGTTTTCAACTTCCACAGCATCTTCCGTTCCAACAAACAGCTTTCCTCCCAGGCTGACATAGTCTCTACTCAGCTTAGCATAGTTATAACCAGCTGGAACTACAGGATTAGCTCCACCAACATTCCCAGCAGCCCCTGCTTGCAAAAGATTATCCAACAACTGATACACCATCCCCGCATCTATTGGCGAATTTCCGGCACCTACATTGGCCTCGACATTTTGATCAGCATTGGCCTGTCGACCTGGGTTTCTCCGAGTATTAGGTCGAGCATTTCCATTGGTAGTGGTGCTTCCTCCACCCAGATTTCCTCTTCCGTTTCCTGCCTTTATATCTTCTTTCTCGTATATCTGCATACGAGCCTTAGTAAGATATAGAATAACGGTCTAACAGAGAGGGGAATACATACTTAGATATTTACCTATTTATCAAATACCAATATGTTACTACAGCGCTAACCCAAAACCCCGATCATATTTTCAAATTCATTAGATTATGTTTGAAAAAGCTTTTAGGTTTATCTTTCCTTTTAAAGTTTCATAAACCAATGCTCTGATACCAACTTGTAACATCCCCCTACTTGGAGGCCCAAAACTAACAGCTACGGATGCTGCAGTCATCCATAGTTATTAATCTTCGACGACCAAATATGGCAGTGCTAGATATATTGATACACAAATCATAGAAATATGAAAAAAAAATTAACAATTCAAAAAAATATTTCCACAAAAACCTTGCACGTTCATTACATGATCCCAAATTACGTTACCCACGTTCAACAAAATATAATTATTACAATTACGCCCAGAACGACATATGAAGATGCCCCCTTGGTTGATCAGAGTATATAGTAAGGCTAATAAATCTTCCTTTACAACAAAATACACAGCGGAAAGTAAAACCCTTAATAACTATCTTCCTTCTGCACGCCTCCGGAAGCTTTATTCGTCAAAGAAGAAAACCTGAGAACTTTAAATCTCAAACTACTCAAAATTAATTGAGTACCTGAGAGTTTAAGGGGAAAACAAAAACTTCGAGTCAAACATAAAACCTGGAATGAATAATAATCTAACATCTCAATCCTTTTAGATATCTAGTGAGACCACGCCGCTTAGCGGAACGGGTTTTCCCCTCACTAGTATCCTAAACCTTTATAAAAACATATTCTCTGCTTCTGCATCCACAATGGTTAAAACATGCATTTTCAAAATATTATGATGATATGCATACTTAAAACAATTAAGATTACCCATCCCCAGTTTAATCCGGCACCCTGTCATAATCATAGTTTTAGGGTCACTATTAAACTATTAGTTTTCATGGGTTTACTAATAACCTATTTAATGTTTGTGGACTCCCTCCAGTTTCATAGTTTTCATGGGCTAACTATTAACCTATTTTTAACTTACAGATTCCCTATCCGGTTTCATAGATTTCATGGGATCACTAAGAACCTATTGGCCACTGCCAATCATCTTAATCATTTCATGGGTTCTCTCTGAACCTATTGGTTATTCCAATAACTTCTTTCTTATCCTAGTTTTCATGGGTTGACTAGGGACCTATTGACATCTGTCAATATTACATTCGGATATAGTTTTCATGGGCAAACTACAAACCTACTGGCCACTGCCAGTATTCAATCATAGTTTTCCTGGGCTTACTATGAACCTGTCTATCTGACATCCTCCTTTACACCTAGTTTTCATGGGCTAACTATGAACCTATTGGCCCCTGCCAATATAATACAGTTTTTATGGGTTTACTGTAAATCTATTGGCCTCTGCCAATATTCTTCCTTTATATTTTAGCATCCTATATTCTGGTCTTCCTGACCTCCTAGATGCAATTCTATTCATACAGGAGTTTAATCAATTTACATTCACTACCGGGTTAACCTAACTGGTTCTTCTACCCTTTATCCCCAAAATACATATATGGGTCCAAGATATAGTGAATATATTCATATTTGAAGAAGCAAAATAACAATTAACAATACCATTCATGTGGGTTTAAGGTCCTTGAAATACAATTCATATAGAACATAGTTAACTCCTTTAACTTATATTTTATCAAGGCGATACTTCTTCAAAATTACATACTTATAGTCATTACAAAACTCCTTTATTTATGCCGTGGGTTTTTCCTTAAAAAATTTAAGTTTGGGTTTTAAAACCTTTCGACCCTTTCGAAAGATTTTGCTTTCGCCCCCTTCGAAAGCTTTGCTTTTGACCCCCTTCGAAAGCATAAAACTTATATTAAAAACAATAGGCACTAGCCTTTTTAATCCTTTAAAACACTTCTTTCGAAACCTTTCAAACTAATGATGGCTACCCTTCGAAACCATTGAAAGTTCAACCTTTCAAAATTATTGGGTTTACACTTAAAAATATTACTTTGGGTCATAGGTGAAAGTTTTCAAAACCACCCTCTACTTTATAAAACATTGGGGAAAACATTTAAAACCTTTCGACTATGTTGAGAGCTCCTGCTTTTGACCCCTTTGGAAGGTTGGGAAGCGGCTTGCATTTATAAAACCAGTAAACCTTTTAACTAAGTCGAAAGCTCTTGCTTTCGATCCCTTCGGAGGGTTGAATAAAATAAAGGCGGAAGTTCTTTTTGAAAATCCCTTTGAAACAACCTTTCAAAACCAAACCTTTCGACTATGTCGAAAGGTCTCTTAAATCCTTTCAAAACCTAACCTTTCGATTAAGATGGAAGGTCTTATAAAACAACTTATAAAAACCATACCTTTTGACCTTGTCGAAAGGTCTTTTAAAACAACCTTTTGAAAACCAAACCTTTCGGCTGTATTGAAAGGTCTTTAGAAGGCAGGCAAGTGATTTCTCTTTTCAAATAAACTAAGGATCCATCTCCTTCGAAAGAAACCCTTCGAAAGAAACCCTTCGAAAGCAACCCTTCGATACCATACCTTTCGACTTAGATCAATTCACTACATACCACCTAAATGATATCATGTGCATTGCTTTCAACCTTGTTGGTCATTGAAGTTAAAAGGTCTTGTTCGAGAGGTTTGATACGAAAGGTTCACCAAAGAAAGCGGAACCAACTTTTTCTGGGTAAAAGCCGATTTTTCCAAAATAAGTAAACTTTTCGCAACTAACTTGCCTACTTGTAAACGTTTGATTGGCTTTCATAACTTTTTAAATGTTTTGGATAATATTTGCCACAATTTTCTCAGATCTAAACCAATTTAACATTTAGCAAATAATCCCTTCCTTTTATAAAGCAATTAAATCATTTAGGTCCTCCTTTCAAAACAATTTAATTTCCATACTAAATCACTTAGTAAAAATCCCCTAAAAATCCCGAAATTCACTTTAATTATGTTATCTAACATATTAAAAATTTAGAACCAAATTCTTAATATATTCTCCAAAATAATTTATAAACCCAAATAACCTTATTTTCCTTTGAAAATTCATAATAAATTCTCCACGGCTTGGAAAATTATAAAAATTGAAACCCAACTCCAAAATCATGTTTTCTACAACATATAATTTTCCCATGGCATTTAAAATCATTCCCCTCGGTTTTACCCTAAAATCGTGTATATCCCTTATTAAACAACCTTGTTTAAACATGCATAAATCAAAATCAAGTATATCATCATTCTACATATCATAAAACTAGATTTATCATTAAATCCGGAACTATATGATGTAAAAATCAAAATAGAGTTGTAGAAATTATTATTCACCTTGCTTGAGATAAGGAGATTAGAGATTGTTTGAGATTGATTTTCCTCTAGCTTGAAGCCTAAGCTTTTCTTAAATTTTCTTCTTCTCTTTTATCTTCCTATGGCTTGCCTTATTGCTTCTTATGTTTATAGTTTTTGTTTGAGAATAATAATGAACTTTATGGTTAGGGGAATAGTATAAGAGTGGGAAATATGGGTGGAAATTACTCTTATGCCCTTATATTTATGTACTTAACCATTTTTAAGTTCATTAAGTTTAATAAGCATGGCCACTATATTTTTATTAATCAATTTCAATCTCCTAATCTACATTATTCTATTTAATTTATTCTAATTAAATCTCCTGAATAATGTCACTAAAATTAAGGGTGTTATAGAGCAGTGGAAAAAATGAAGTTGGGTGGAAAATGTACACGGATGGTGCATCTAATGATCGGTGTTCTGGTGCTGAGTTGTACTTGCCACTCCCGAAGAACACCCGATTAGTTACGCCCTGAAACTCGACTTTCCACGATGAATAACGAAGCTTAATAAGAGTCCCTGATTGTAGGGCTCAAAATCGCCAAGGAACTAGGGATCTTTGCACATGTTCTACGACTCCTGGCTAGTGGTATGCCCGGTTAGGAAAGAGTATCAAGCAAAGAGAGAAAGGTTAGCTCTTTATCTAAACTAGCTCTTGAGCTGCTCGATGACTTTGAATTGAATACTATACAATAGTGCATATTCCCAGAGATCGAAATTAAAAGGACGATTCATTAGCTAAGTTGGCTAGTTTTAGAGATGTGTAGCCCATGAGCTTTGTTTCGGTAGAAGCACTCCTAGCTCCGAGCATCGACCAGATGGATGTTGATTGGATCTTGGAGACTGAACTTGAAAGGAAGTCATGGATGACTCCAATTCGGAATTATTTGCAATGAGGGATCCTTCAGGAGAGAAGGAATGAACGATGAAAAGTCCTTTGCCAAGCTTCGATATACATCATGCAAGAAGGATTACTGTACAGGAAAGGCTTCTCTACCCCCATGCTTTAGTGTGTCTCTTACAATGAGGCCAAACAATTCCTAAGAGAAGTTCATGATAGGGCTTGTGGCGACCACACTAGGGGGCAAACCTTAGCGAAGAAGACTCTTTGATACGGATATTTCTGACCAACCGTTAATCGAGATGCAACTGATATACCCAAAGGTGTGACAAGTGTTAGAGATTTGCTAAAATTCCGAGAGTACCTCTTATGGAAAATACTTAAATGGTCAGTCCTTGGCCGTTTGTAGTTTGGGGCTTTGATATCACTGGTGTTTTGCCGATATCAAAAAGTGGCGTGAAGTACGCCATCGTGGCGGTTGATTACTTTACCAAATTGACTGAGGTAGGGCGATTTGCCATTATTACCACAAAGAAAGTAATCAACCTTGTAGTTCAAAATATTATCTGTCGCTTTGGAGTTCCATAGGCAATCGTTACCGATTATGGGACCTAATTCGACAGCACAAAATTCAAGCATTTCTGCCGTTGACATCGCATAGAGAAGATATTTACAGTAGTAGCACACCCTCTGGCAAATGGACAGGTCAAAGGTGTAAACAAGATTATCAAGTCCATTCTTAAAAAGCGATTGGAGAATGCCATGGCAAGTGGGTCGATAAACTTCCGTTAACACTTAGGGCTTATCGAACCACCCACAAGTCAGCGACTGGTCACTCTCCATTCACCTTGGCCTACGGATTAGAGGCTATGATTCCGATCAAACTGGAAGTACCTTCTCATCGAGTGAAGCAGTACAATCCATAGATGAACGAGCAACTATTTCTGTAGTTCCTCGACATGATCAATGAGAAGCGGACTAAAGCTTAGTTGAGAGTAGCTACACATAGAAACCAAGTCGCTCGATATTACAATGTCGAACGTTATCGACGACTTGGTCCTTAAGCGAATCTTCCCTGGCCCTAAGAATTTAGGCCGAAGTTGGGAAGGTCTGTACGTAATAGTAGAAAATTTAGAGAGGCACTTTCAAGATGGCAACTGTGGACGGGATCTCACTCCCGAGGGCATGGAATACCGAGCACCTATGATGCCATTACACTTAGAAACAAGCTTATGTAATTTGCTGCACTTAGAAACAAGCTTAAGCCATTTTCTGCCTTTTACGAAATAAAATGGCTTTTCCTACCCTAAAATCTATCGCTTCATTACTTAAGAGTGGTGACTTGACCAACTCGAATGAACCTACATATGATTAATGCGAGTGTGCATGTACCCGGAGATAAGTGCCGATCAAACTTCTATGGCCTATGATCAGAACTGTGACATCCCTGTTGGTGTTCAGAAATTGATGCCAACCAACTCTTGCCTTCAGTTTGAAGGCAGGAGTATAAACTAAAGTCGGACATGAGATGATAGTCTGCATGCTAACTCTCATCCCTGGACTAGGGACAGGAGTATAAAAAAAACGGATGTGACTCGATCGTCCGTCAACTAAATCTTGTCCTCAGATTAGGTCAAGAGTATAAACTAAATGGACGTGACCCGACTGTCCATCGGCCAACTCTTATCCTCAAATTGAGGGCAGGAGTGTAAACTCTAACCGGGTGTGACATAACCATCTGTGGACAAACTCTCGCCCTTCATGTGAGTGCAGGAGTATAAATCGAAACGAACTTGATATAACCTTTCACTCGCTCAACTCTTGTCCTCGGATTGGTGGTAGGAGTATAAACTAAAGCGAATGTGACAAGACTGTACAACTCTTAACACATTGCCTGGAGAAACCGAAGGTCCACACCCGACGTAAGGCAGGATCTTGCCTTTGAACTTTGAACCGATGCCTGGAGTTATGTGCGATTGGAAGTGTACATCCTAGATGAGGATTTGTGAACTATGATAAGTCAATTCAGATTAGTGCCCGGAGGTCGGTGCAATCAGATGTTATGATCCTGGAAAATGATACCCGAACTGCTATTCTAAGTGGTTCACTCTAACTAATGCCCAAAGTTTAGAGCTTCAACAATTACTTTGTGTTCGTAAGAATGATGAAAGGCCAGTAATCATAGAACGGGCTAAAGGATTCGGTCTGACAATAATAACTAAAAGGAATAGATCGCAAGTACATTGGATGGAAATCATATTTCTTAAGTACTTAGACAAATCCATACAAGGAGTAAATGAAACAAAAACCTTTGTTATTCACATGAAATCAAAATCTATATACAAGTGTTATTGACACTAGAAACAAAAAGCAAAATCGGGAGTCGAACCCACATAAAGCTGACCAAAAACCAAAATAGAATGCAACTAATACTAAAAAGAAAGCCCATCTACACTAAACAAGCTGGCACTCACTTTTTCAGTTTCATTCTCCTTTGTTTCTTTTTAAATCGGGGAGAAACGTCGCCCGAGCCTTCATCTTTTCTTTTCCCTCCTCTTCCTTTACTTCCTTTGCCTTTGGGCGGAGTGCTCTATGACAATCCAACAGCCTTGCTTTAAGTGCTACTAGGCAGAGGAATATGGATTAGAGCGAAAATAGTTTGCCCGACAAAGGAAATGGATAGGAAGGAGGAATAATTTCAAGTTTATCCTACTTGACCTCTGTGGCAAAGAGGTTGTCTTTCTCAAGTTCCTGCTCGAGCTCGTACATGGTGGGATCCGGCAGGGCTTGGAGACCCTAGTAATAACAATGCCTTCATCAATCTAAGTTTCCTGAGTCCCATCAGCTCCTTCATCCAACAAAGCATCGATTATGTGCTTGTCAAGGCCGAGAGTATCGTCAATCGGGATGGTTGGAATCGTTGTTGAGGTGGTAACAATAACTGACTAAGTTACAGGCACTTGCAGTCCCGGTTAAGAGTCCATGTCGCAAAGCAGAGCAACATGAAACTGACCTGAGGCTTGAGAAATAAAGAGAGAAAGATTAGCTATGTTAACCGATAATACGTCAACGTTTTGGGATATAGGAGAAGTCAATGAAATACCTTCTTCGCTTTGGAGTTTTGTTCGAGTGGGAGTGCCGTCGGATTCCCCTCAAGAATCCAAGAAAGGATGGTAGGCATATGGATCACAGGCCCCTCAAGATCATACCCAGGTGTCGGAGCAGCCTGGGACACAAGTGTTTGGCTGATAGTAGCATCATGTGGTGTTGATTCGAAGCCTTCGCCCAAGTCTTTATGCGCTGTTTAGGCAAGTTCCGGATGAAAGATAAGCTGGCCATCCTTCTGAATCTTGGGCTCATCTCCTACCAGGAGCTCTCCCTCCAACTGCTCCAAATCCACCTTGCCACCTTTGAGGAAAGCTTTTTCTTCTTCAACGATTCACTCCCAGGCGAGTGTGAGGAATCTGGGATAATCATCTTTGAACCACTCTAGATTTAAGAATTTGAGTACGTTGGCATTATACGGGCTCAGTAGCGGTTAAAACTTCTCCATGTGGACTCTTCTACCTGCTGTTCCATGGCCTCAACTTCTATTTTAACGAGTGCGTCAACATCTTTAACATGCTCGAGTGTCTCTTTCCTCCCTGGCGTGGAGCAGCTCTTCACAATAAGTCTGAGCTTGTTGAAGCGCTTCATCTTTTTCTTTTGTTTCACGCTCTAGTTTGGTTTTTAACTAAGCCGTATTTCTGTTTGCGGTATCCCCCTCAATTCCTAGAGCATGGTTTCGGTGGAAAGCCTTCTCCATTTCATCTTAATGCTTAATCCACTCCTCTTCAAGTGCCTTGGTGGCCTCCTCGGCCTTATTCTTGGCTTTGGCTTGGGATGTTCTCTATTTCTCAACCTTAGCATTGAGATTAGCAATGATTCTCTTTTTACTAGCTTCGATGAGTCTCTAATTGTCGAGCTCTAAATGCCTGTCCCTAGAGACTTTGGAAATATTCTTAGCTAACTTCGACCATTCGTTATACTGATTGTGAACATCGGTCACACAATCGATGGTCGTCTTTTGTGCGTCAGCCGGGATACTTTTTAGATTAGGCACAACCATAAGGCCATCAAAACAAACATTTGGAAATTCTTCTTTCAGTTTGCTGATTTAGGCATTAGCTGCAAGCTGTTCCTCCAAAGAGATAGGTGGGACTACAAAAGTATCTATTCCTGGCCTGTGCTGGGAAGTTTCAGAGCCACTCTTGTGACGCTTATAATCGGAGCACCGACTAGAGTGAGATGGCACCGAAGGTTTCATAGGGATGGAAGCCGGAGGAGGGGCACGAGAAGCGTCACTAGGTGGGATGTCACTATGATGATCGGGTTGCCTATTTGGACCTCTAGGAGGAGGTGATCTGGACATAGGGCGATGTTTGGAAGCAGAGTCATGTGATGAGTGATCTCTATCATAACTGCTTCTATCTTGGTCATCTCTATCTCGGCTAGAATGATAGCCTAACTCGTAATCACAACCGCCTCCCTGGTGGTACGAGCTCTATTGAGGCCTTTGTGCTTGGTATGCTTTCTCCTCCAAAGACTGATAAATGTATTTCCTTTTCTCCATGGTTCCTGCAGGGAAACAAGAACAAGTTGGATCCAACTAGCGAGGACATAAGTCAAATGCGAGTGTTGTGAAGTGCACGTGCACGTGATTGTCCTATTGTCCCTCCAACAGACTGTGAGCTAGAGCTTTACTCATGGATGTAACCTTTCCCATACTGGTAGGGATGAAATCTTCATTAACACGAATAGGGGAGCCAATTCCCTTAATACTAATATTACCGACATCGAAAGAACCAAACTTGGTAGGAATTAGCCCTAAGCCGACAAATGTGCCTGTCAAAGGAAAATATGGAGTTTTTTCTACATCTATGACCAGTGGAGGCTGGGTAGAAGTCTACGCCTTAGAGATTTTTACATTCAACCTCTTCTTCAGAGCAGGCAGTTGGTCATCCCTAGACTATTTATGTTGAGACTCATGACCCGCATCGATATTACCTTGGCCAACCTCACCACTTTCACCAATAATTTCGCCTTCCTCGGCATCTTCTGGTGCTTGTTCAATGTTTTCTTCGACTCCGACCCTAGGACTTGGGACTAGGGGAAAATCTGGATTAGCCCCACCTTCTTCGAGCGAGTTGTTATCATCATTGTTGCTGTCATCATCACTGGAAGCTATTTGGAAAATGCTAGTATTACTTTCCTCTTCTAATAAGCCGTAGGTGAGAAGATTTTCATCTTACAAGAGACTTCTGATATCTTTGTCTCCCACTAGAACTGCCATAAGAGTGTTGACGGCATCTGAAAGGGTCAAGTTGTTGGGTCTTGCTGGAACATCTGGATAGTAAAGCAAGGATTTGAATTAAGTCTACATACCATGAAGTTCATATCATTCATATGGAGAGGAACTTAAATCCGAACAGCCATCTGCGTGCAAACCCAGGCGAACAACTGACATAGAACCACTCAGTTTTGAAGTAGCTCAAGTTGTTCCATGCCCCGGTAACCAGTCTGCAACCCTCGATTGGTTCTAAGTAAATCAAAGATGGACTTCCTTTTCGACTTTTGAAACCATGTATATATATATATAGAATCTCCGTGTCCCTTGGCGCTAGATGTAAGTGTTCAGTGAAGATCATATAAGTGCCAAAGAGAAAGGCATAGCTATTCGGGTGCAACTGTGTTTGAGCAAGCCTCATAAAATTTAGAAATCGACGGAAGAATTGATTGAACGGTGGGACGCCACCTGCTAAGAACATGTATCTATTACTGGTAATATAACCCTCTGAGGGATTGTGAGCTCTTTGATTGTGATACTGGACCAAGACATCATCGAATGGAATCCCGTGCTTGTTGCATATTCTTCGAAGAGATCCTTTGTTGATTTTTAGAAGCGATGGAATCAACAGGATCATTTTATATTACTGCATCCTCTAGAGTGTCAGGTGCGGGGTCTGCATCTGGACCACCAACTGGCTTAATCGGATTTTTAAGAGCTTGTTGTTCGACTTTGAGATTCCTTAGATTTTGTTGCTCAACCGACAGGATCTATTGTTGATGTTCTTGCTGAATTGGATTTTATTGTGTATGTGGAGTTGTAGCCGAGCTTGACTCTACATCAGATTCGATATATCTCAAAGGTGATGTACCTGTGGCTTGTGCAACAAGATGTTTGGAACGTCTCTGGTCCATTTCTATAAAACCAAAACCTCGACAGATAATCGACATTAGAGCAATTACAAATTATACCCCCTATGCTAAAGTGAATTCTAGTGTGGTGTCGTGTAGTGTCGCGCAGATCAAGTTTCTAATACTATTCAACAATTTCTAAATTCTAGAAATTACTAGAAGCAACCGTCATCGCTGACCATCCCGACAAGTTTCACGTTATTGGCCATGTTTTGGGAAGGGATTCAGCTCAGAGAAGAGATCTCAGGTCGTATGAATGGAAAACACATAGGAATTTTTCTAAGTGTTGGAGTCGAACAACTCCAAGACTTAATCAAAATTCCTCCTTTCTTCTTCTTTCACCTTACCACTTCCCAGACCACGAACGTCCATTATTACAACCATCGACGTCCATTCACTCATAGTTCCATGTCAATCCTGAAAGGGACGCGGAAGATGATCTTAAGGTTATTTAACACTAGAGGGGGGGTGAATAGTGTTTTAAGAATTTCTTTAAAACTTCTTTGATTTAAATTGAATTAACTAACTTAATGCAAATACACAATCACAGATCAAATCACATAATCACAAACAAATGCAAATATAAATAAAAAGCAAGTAAAGGAAAGAACACACCAGGAATTTTATACTGGTTCGGTGTTACCCTACATCCAGTCCCGCACAACCCGTACGGCTTTCTATTCAACAATAATCTAGATTACAATCCCTCGATTCCAAGGCAACGAGGTACACCCTCCAGATTCTCAGGTCTCTAGGTTGAACCACTTGATTCACAGTACACAAGTTCACCCGATCGATTTCCAAGGACACGATCACACCTTTATAACCCCACACAAGTTTCTTTGAGTAAAAATGTATCTATAACTCTGATAAGCACTGAGATTCTTTGGAGAGAGTGGCAGAGAATCAAACTAGAGATATTCTGGTTTGATTCACTTAAGATTTTGGCAAAATATGGATAGGATGATTAGAAAATAAGATAAGAGAGTAAAGAGGAGAGAAAATAAAGAAAGTAGTTACTGGAAAACGTCCATAACAGTCTCTATTTATAGAGAATGAATGGATGTGTCCATTCGAAGAGGTTTAAATGAATAGACACTTCTTTTGAAAACAACCTTTGCTGTAACGGGAAGCATGTCGACATGACAGGTAAATAGGATGTCGACATGGTCTAGTAAAAAGTGATGATTTGCTTTACTTTGAAAATGATGATTTAAAACATATGCAACTTTATTCAAATGGACTCTATGTATTTGTAGAAGGTATTTAGAAGTAGAAATACTTATGAATGTATATATGTATATATACTAAAATATATTTAAAATCAAAGTAAATAAACTAAAGTAAATATAATATTAAAATAGATTTTGAGGCTAATAATATCAAGGACAATTTTGAAATCAAAATATAACAAAATGATAAATATGATTTTGAGGCTAAAACATTTTTGGAAATGTGAACGAAGGTTTTTCTTTTGAAAAGGAATATTTGAAAATCATTTTATAAAACAAGAGATAATTTTGAAAATCATTTTGAATCAAAATTAGTGAATAACAAAATATGGCTACTATCCGTTCCACTAGATATTTCGTGAGTTCCATCTCACTAGGGTTCCATCCCTTTAACAAGAACGAAGTGGATTCCATTCCACGAGTAAATTGGATAAAAAAGAATGATAGTGCTTTCAAGGAGTTTTAACAAATATCTAACCTAACTATATTATTTGTCTTGAACTCTTGAATATCTTGAATCTCATGAGTCTTCAATCTTGAACTCTTGATCTTTGTCTTCATCAATTTTGTTTTCTTTACTGTACAGTCTTCTTTTGTTGATACCTGCATATAGATTTCCTACACATATATATTTTATAACACTTCTATAGTTGTTGTCATCAAAACCACTATCCTATGGACTAACATTCTCCCCCTTTTTGATGATGACAACCTTTGTTTATAAAATATTTATATTCTCCTTATAACTCCCCCTAAATCTAATAACTCCCCCTTAATCTATGCCTAACTAACCTATTTTATACTTCTCCCCCTTTGTCATCAACAAAAAAATGACACTAACTCCCCCTAAATCTATGATATTAATGATAGTGTTATCATTAATAATACTGAAACTAGATATAACAATGCACTAAACATCGTATACTTAGAATGTTATATATGAGCAATATAAGAATAAGAATAATAAGTGTAACCACAGATTATTTTATTCATTTCAATATTACTATATGCATGACTATTTAAACTTATAAACACATAAATAACTAAAACAAGAAAATAAACAACTCAACGGTTGTTTTTGATGATGGGAGACTTGTGGACAGGACAATTTGGGTAATGGAAACAGAAATTTCCATGTTGTTCCACAATGTTCCCATAAGCATCAAAACAAACTTCCCCTACACATACTGCTTCATCATCAGTTTCTTCCTCCATTGGTTCTTCCTCTTCTTCTTCATCTTCGTCTTCTTCTCCTTCTTCATTTGCTTCTATGTTAGAAGAATCTTCAATTACAATTGGATTGGCATGATTATCCATGAGGAATTTTTGAAGATTCCTCAGAATTTTCCCTTGTTTCTCTTGCTCTCTTGCCATTCTCAATTGTTGAACTTGCATTTCAGTTAACATCTGCAGCGAATCATTAACTTTCTCCTCTATTTTGATGACACGAGCGAGTATGGAGTTTTGGAAAGGGCCATGTGAAGGAGAAGGGAAAGAAACCGGTGATATTTGATTAGGATTGGATGTGGAAGCCATGGATTTGATGTTTCTAGAAAGTAGAATGAAGAAATAATGATTGGAGGGAAGAGAAACTCGGAATGGGTGAGTTAAATAACCACCCATTCAAAAATTAGAGGGAAAAACAAACTGTCATTTTTACCGTTGCATGTCGACATGACGCATGAATACCATGTCGACATGGTGTTGCAAAATGCTATGGTTAAGAAAACATTCATATATACCCTATGTATACTACTATACTATATACTATATTTCAGAAAGAGAACATATACCTAATTCTCTTCTTAACTTGGTGAAGACAGGTTCTCCTAAAGGTTTGGTTAAAATATCAGCTATTTGATTTTCAGAATTAACGAAATCAAGAGAAATTTTCTCTTTATTTACGTTATCTCTTAGAAAATGGTGTCTAATGTCAATATGTTTAGTTCGGGCATGGAGAGTTGGGTTTTTGGACAAACTAATGGCACTAGTGTTATCACAGAAAATTGGAGATTTCGTGATAGATATACCAAAATCATTCAAGGTTTGTTGCATATACAAAACTTGAGAACAAGCTAAAGCAGCAGAAACATACTCTGCTTCAGTTGTTGATAGGGAAACAGTATTCTGCTTTTTACTGAACCAGGAAATTAAGGAATGACCTAGAAAGTGACAAGTTCCACTTGTACTCTTTCGGTCTGACTTACACCCAGCATAGTCAGCATCACAGTAGGAAACTAATTCAAATGAATCATTCTTAGGGTAGAACAATCCATAATCAAAGGTGTGTTTGACATATCGAATGATACGTTTCGCAGCTTTTAGATGAGTTTCCTTGGGTTGAGATTGATATCTTGCACAGAGACAGACACTGTTCATGATATCTGGTCTACTAGCAGTTATATAGAGAAGTGATCCAATCATTCCTCTATATAAGGTTTGATCTACGTCTTTGGATAGATCATCCTTACTTAACGCTATATTGGTTGCCATGGGAGTTGGTTTTCCACTCACATTGGTTAAGCCAAACTTACTAACTAACTCTCTCGCATACTTCTCTTGACTGATAAAGATACCATTATCTAATTGTTTGATTTGTAATCCTAGGAATAATTTAAGTTCACCCATATGACTCATCTCAAACTCTTTTGTCATAATGTCAGAAAATTCTTTGTTCATGTCAGAATTGGTTGATCCAAAAATAATATCATCTACGTACACTTGTACAAGTTGAATATCATTTTTGTTTCTTTTAATAAAAAGTGTGTTATCTACTTTACCTATTTCAAAATTAGATTGCAAAAGATAAGACCTAAGTCTATCATACCAAGCTCTAGGAGCTTGTTTTAGATCATACAGGGCTTTCTTTAATTTAAAAACATGATTTGGAAATTTTGTATCTTCAAAGAGTGGAGGTTGTTCAACATAAACTTCCTCTTTTACAAAACCATTTAGAAAGGCACTCTTGACATCCATTTGAAAAAGTTTGAAATTATTGAAATTAGCGAAAGCAAGCAGAATTCTAATAGCTTCTAATCTTGCTACGGGTGCAAAGGTTTCGTCATAATCTATACCTTCTTCTTGACAATAACCTTTTGCAACGAGTCGAGCCTTATTTCTAGCGACCTCACCTAATTCATTTAATTTATTTTTATATACCCATTTAGTGCCTATAATGGATTTATCCTCAGGTCTAGGAACAAGTTCCCAAACATCATTTCTGGTGAATTGATTCAATTCTTCTTGCATAGCAAGAATCCATGAATCATCAGTTGATGCTTCCTTTGGATTTTTAGGTTCTATTGAGGATATAAAAGCAACATGACTCATACTGTTTAATTGATTCCTAGTTTTAACAACAGATTGCATATCTCCTAGAATATTTTCTACAGGGTGATCTTTTAAAAGCCTAATCTTTTTATTTGGATGAAAAGTTTCATTTGTAGCATCTACAGATTCATGATTAGAAATAACTAAGTCATCCTCATCATTAGTCTGATCAACTTCTTTGAAATTTTCATCAAAGGAAACATGTAAAGTTTCTTCAATAGTTTGTTCTTAGATTAAAAACTCTATAAGCTTTACTCCTGTTAGAATATCCGATAAAGATTCCTTTGTCGGATTTAGGATCAAACTTATCTAAATTATCTTTTGTATTTAAGATAAAACATTTACTTCCAAAAATTCTGAAATAAGATACCTTAGGTTTCTTGTTGAAAAGAAGTTCATAAGGTGTTTTATTGGTTAGAGGTCTAATTAAAATCCTATTCAAAATATAACAGGCTGTTGCAACTGCTTCAGCCCAAAAATGTTTTGGTAATTTACTATCAGAAAGTAGAGTTCTAGCACACTCTTGAATCGTCCTATTCTTATGCTCAACTACTCCGTTTTGTTGTGGAGTTCTTGGAAACGAAAAATTGTGAGTAATTCCCTTCTGATTACAGAATTCCTCAAACTTCTCATTTTCAAATTCACCACCGTGATCACTACGAATAGTGATGATCTTGGAAGAAAGTTGGTTTTGAACTCTTTTTGAAAAACTTTTAAAATAATCAAAAGTATCACTTTTATGTTTCAGAAAGATTGTCCATGTATATCTGGAATAATCATCCACAATTACAAAGACATATTTACTATGGTTGATTGATTGAATCTGAGATGGACCAAATAAATCTAGGTGAAGTAACTCAAGAGGTTTTGAAGTAGAGATCATATCTTTAAGTTTAAAGGAACTTTTTCTAAGTTTTCCTAATTAACACGCATCACATATACTATCTACTTTAAATTGCATCTTAGGGAGGCCTCTTACTAGATCAAGTTTGGATAGTCTAGATAAGAGTTTAAAATTCAAATGTCCAAATCTCTTATGCCAAGTCCAAGGGTCACTTGTATTGGCCAAAAGACATAGATTATCATTTGAAATTTTCATACTAAGAATATAGATATTCTTTTTCCTAACTCCCTCAAAGATAATATTAGATTCATTATCTTCGATGTGACACTTGTCTTTTTCAAATTTAATCCTATATCCTTTATCACATAACTGACTAATACTAAGTAGATTATGTTGTAGATTTTTAACTAACAAAACATTTGAAATAATAGGGGTTTCAGAATTACCTACATTACCGATGCCAACCACATAACCTTTTGAATTATCCCCAAAATTAACCAATCCTCCATCCTTGTAAATAATGTCATTGAGTATCTCTGGATTTCCTGTCATATGTCTTGAACATCCACTATCAAGTATCCACTTGTTTTTCCTTATTTGCACAGCTTGTTCATTGTGAATAGATTCATTTGTCGCCATGAAGCAAGATTCCTGCACAGTGAGCAACTTTTGTAGACTACCTGATTCTATATAACTATCATGCATCAATTTATGAGACCACAATGATTTGATCATTAAAGAAATATTTTTAGGAAACATTTCAAACTTAGCCATGAACTTTTCAAAAATCAGATTATGAATACTTTGAAAAACTTGCTCCGATACCAAATGAAAGGGACGCGGAAGATGATCTTAAGGCTATTTAACACTAGAGGGGGGGTGAATAGTGTTTTAAGAATTTCTTTAAAACTTCTTTGATTTAAATTGAATTAACTAACTTAATGCAAATACACAATCACAGATCAAATCACAGAATCACAAACAAATGCAAATATAAATAAAAAGCAAGTAAAGGAAAGAACACAGCAGGAATTTTATACTGGTTCGGTGTTACCCTACATCCAGTCCCGCACAACCCGTACGACTTTCTATTCAACAATAATCTAGATTACAATCCCTCGATTCCAAGGCAACGAGGTACACCCTCCAAATTCTCAGGTCTCTGGGTAGAACCACTTGATTCACAGGACACAAGTTCACCCGATCGATTTCCAAGGACACGATCACACCTTTATAACCCAACACAAGTTTCTTTGAGTACAAATGTATCTATAACTCTGATAAGCACTGAGATTCTTTGGAGAGAGTGGCAGAGAATCAAACTAGAGATATTCTGGTTTGATTCACTTAAGATTTCGGCAAAATATGGATAGGATGATTAGAAAATAAGATAAGAGAGTAAAGAGGAGAGAAAATAAAGAAAGTAGTTACTGGAAAACGTCCATAACAGTCTCTATTTATAGAGAATGAATGGATGTGTCCATTCGAAGAGGTTTAAACGAATAGACACTTCTTTTGAAAACAACCTTTGCTGTAACGGGAAGCATGTCGACATGACAGGTAAATAGGATGTCGACATGGTCTAGTAAAAAGTGATGATTTGCTTTACTTTGAAAATGATGATTTAAAACATATGCAACTTTATTCAAATGGACTCTATGTATTTGTAGAAGGTATTTAGAAGTAGAAATACTTATGAATGTATATATGTATATATACTAAAATATATTTAAAATCAAAGTAAATAAACTAAAGTAAATATAATATTAAAATAGATTTTGAGGCTAATAATATCAAGGACAATTTTGAAATCAAAATATAACAAAATGATAAATATGATTTTGAGGCTAAAACATTTTTGGAAATGTGAACGAAGGTTTTTCTTTTGAAAAGGAATATTTGAAAATCATTTTATAAAACAAGAGATAATTTTGAAAATCATTTTGAATCAAAATTAGTGAATAACAAAATAGGGCTACTATCCGTTCCACTAGATATTTCGTGAGTTCCATCTCACTAGGGTTCCATCCCTTTAACAAGAACGAAGTGGATTCCATTCCACGAGTAAATTGGATAAAAAAGAATGATAGTGCTTTCAAGGAGTTTTAAAAAATATCTAACCTAACTATATTATTTGTCTTGAACTCTTGAATATCTTGAATCTCATGAGTCTTCAATCTTGAACTCTTGATCTTTGTCTTCATCAATTTTGTTTTCTTTACTGTACAGTCTTCTTTTGTTGATACCTGCATATAGATTTCCTGCACATATATATTTTATAACACTTCTATAGTTGTTGTCATCAAAACCACTATCCTATGGACTAACAAATCCATGTTTCATTCCATATCCAAAACCTACCTAAGTTAAGAAAAGATAATTTGGATTTCTAGGGCTTGGATCGGTGAGGGGATGGGTTGGATTTGTGGGGTCGTCCTGAATTAAATGGCGACGGCGGCTTTGGGTGAAGAAAAATGGCGGCGGTCTTAGATGTGGGTGGAGGCATGGGTTCGATTCGAAGTTGAAAGCTTTTTTAATGGCTGCTTGAATTAAGGTTGGCTGCAAATGAACAAGTGAGGAAGTCAAAGTGAAGGGAAGGGCTTTATAGCTGTTTGTACCAAAAATGGGCACAACACTCCTCGGAAGTTTTTGAAGAGATAAAATGAAGAAATTAAATGGAAAAAGAGGATTATCTAACAAAAACTCCAAAAACAGATATGTAAATGATAAAAAATGCATAGAAACACAAGGATTTAGAGTGGTTCGGCATATCGCCTACGTCCACTATGAAATTGATCGCTTTATTGATGTTTCTTTTATGATTACAATTGATTGTAGCAGGTTACAACAAATAACAATGAATTACAGCCGTAAAATTCATTAGCAGCAATAGCAATGGACTTTAGAACTGAATCCAGCAGAGTCTGGGCGTTGGAGAATTCAAAGATCCCTTTTCTGTAGGCTCTGGGGGTCTATTTATATGCGTAGGAGGCTAATATTTCGCCCTGATCTCAGGAGACTTCTTCTGGCACGTGAGCGGGCCCACATGACCGAGCCCGTGAAGTTTCGGCCCGATCCGTGATCGATACGAACAAATTTCGTATTGATCAAGATTACGTCCAATGGAGTCGAAATTTGGTGTGAACATTCTCTAGCATGCACGTAAGCTCCTGTGAAAATTTCATAGTATTTGGACTTGTAGATCGCGAGATATCATCGATACGAAATGGAGATTTTTGGTAGGCTGTTTGGTTCGACTCGATCTTGTTCGAATCGATGGCTGCGCGTGCCCAGGTGATGACGTGGCGAGCATTCTTTGGATCGATCCACTTTCTACGCTGAGTTGACCGAGTCATTCCAGGACTTTCGCCTTGTTCGTATTGAAGCATTTGTCTTGTTCGAATCGATGGAAGGTGTCTCTCGTTCGCATCGATGTAACGAGCTCTGTTCGTATCGATGGAGGACACGTGGAATAAGTTAACCGCGTGGCCTTGTTCGTATCGATTGGAAATGACTCCAGTCGATCGATACGAAGTTGATGTGGCCATATGGATTCGAACACTGGTAGCCCGATCGATATGAATAACCATGGTCTGGAGCGATACGAACAAGGAATTCCTGATGGATACGAAGCAACTAGGCTTGAGGGATATGAACAATGTGAGTTGATGGATACGAACGAGGCTCTCCTGATGGATTCGAACAAGGCTTCGTTGATGGATGCGAAGTAGACTCTGGACGATCGATACGAAGTGGACTCTGATGATGGATGCGAACCTGATCAATTTGAACTAGGACCTTCTGATCGATACGAAGTTGATCGATTCGAACAGAGGCCTAGCCGATTGATACGAAATAGAGTTGATCTCCCTTAGCTTGTATCGATCCTAACTCGATCATATGAACTCTGATTGACTTGAGATTTGGAACGCTAGCTTCCATGGCTTTGCTCGTCGTGTCTTGTTGATCGTAGCTTTATCCGGACTCGGACAAAATTCGTCAATATCCATAGTGAACCTACGTATAACTGATTTCTAAGACGAACGGTCATCGGTATCTAGTCAAGCTCTTGGTGTCACGGCCTTGCCAAAAGGCGGGATAACATTTGCCCCCCAAAGTACGTCTTGTGGAAACATGATGTGCTTTGAAGTGCTGCAATCTTCATTCTGAGCAGTCATCGTCTTTTCACTAAAAGTTGTAATCTTTGACTTATTTTCTCGGTAATGTGAACCGTTGATTGTCAACTGTTGTACCCTGTATTGTTGTATCTGTTTGCTGTATGCTGGTGATTAGTTGTTCGTTGTTGTAATCGTTTATTAGATAAGTATCCAATTCCTGTGGATGTTGAAAATTGAATATTAGTCCGACATATATGCATATATGTTAATCTGACTCTCGTTGACGTTTGCACGTTTACAAGTCGTTGTCAGTTAATCTCGTATCGAATTCCGTATCGATCCTCTCCTGAACCGATGTGAAATTCGAATTGAAACAATGCTCGATGGTTGTTTCTGAATGTTTCTTCTTATTGATCCTCTCCTGAATCGATGTAAAAAGGTCAAGACATTGTCTTTGCATTAGTATAAATCATATTGATGGATACGAAATGAGCATTTCGCATTGATAGATATGAGCTTCGATGGATACGAAACAATCATTTCGAATCGATGGGAAGGAACTTCGGTGGATTCCATTGCATTGGTCTTCATTTTCGAATCGATGCGTGGGTCACAAAGATGGATATGAAATATGCATTCGCATCGATAAATATTAGCCTTTGGAAGTTGTGATTTAATGGATTCGAACAGCACTGTCCATATCGCTACACTGGGGATGGAGTCGAAAATGATCAATACGAACAATGGCTTCGTATCGATGGATTTAGGTGACTCAGAAAAACCTTCATTGGCAACTTCGCTTCGACAAAAGCTCGAGTTGATGGGTTCGAATAGCTTGTTCGAATCGATTCTGTGGTGACACTTTGTAACCGGTTGAATTCACTGGGAGGCGAATCGTTTTTTTTTTACCTTTACTTTCGAGTCCATATAAATACTGTGGACTTAGTCATTTTTCACTTTTTACTTCTCCACTTCGCCTTTGTATCGATAAAGAACTCGGGAAAGAAATATTGCCTTTGTCTCCGAATCACCTTATTCTTTAATCTAGCGCTACATCATCTGAATTTAGGTAAATAGTTGACGAATCCATTCTGAAAATGACGAGACTCAAATCTTAGTGCCGGCTCGTTCAATGTCATCGCCGATTCTATCACTGTCGACGTCGGAGTTTGGTCGACGTTGAGTCAAGAAGGAGTAATGGCGCGTCAATTGCTTGGGGAAGAAGGAGTAAGGAGGGATACGAAGGGAGTGATCGTAGATAAACGCTCGGCCCTAACTTCGTATCGATGATGGGTTAGGAAAACTCGATTTCATCTCGAACTCTAACAAGGAACTGTGTATCGGCTACCTCTCCTTGATTTCGTGTCGATTGCCGGCCCTTGGTGTTCGTTTTTGTCACTTTGAATCGATATGGATACAAAGCGTGGTTGTGATGGATTCGAACTCTGTTGCAACCTGATTGATGCAAAGTCAACTTGGCCTGATCGATACGAAATTAGTGGATTCGATCGATACGAAATTGAGGTTTCAATCGATACGAAATTAGAGGATTCGATCGATACGAAACCGAGGTTTCAATCGATACGAAATTAGAGGATTCGATCGATACGAAACTGAGGTTTCAATCGATACGAAATTAGAGGATTCGATCGATACGAAACTGAGGTTTCGATCGATACGAAATCAAAGGATTCGATCGATACAAAACTGAGGTTTCGATCGATACGAAATTAGAGGATTCGATCGATACGAAATTACGGCCTTCGTGAGGAACGTTCCAAGTTTTGGACTTTGATAAACATGAAACTCCATGCATATTTAAACGCTCGACTCCGACGAGCTTCGTTCCTGCGTGTCTGGACTTAACTGTAGAACATCATACTTTACTGCCTTTTGAAGCTCGTCGATGGAACGGCAACTTAAAATGATAACAAATTTTTAACTTGGATTGATCGTTAGCATCTGGATGGCATGATTGTGACGGTCAACAATGATGGTCACTCCAATTGAATTTCGAAGTCTCGTCATTCAGACATTTTCTTTAATTCTGTTGAATCTTTTCAAGTATTCACAACACCGCACTACACAACACATTCAAACACTTCACACTGCGGGATGCACGGGTTTATTTTTGTCTAATGACGATTTCTCATAAGTTAGTTAGTCATGGAACCTTGAAGTTCACAACAGCAGGAAGTTCAAGGTTCAATCCCTCCAATAATCGAGATACCGGCCATCGAGGCCGAAGTCATAGATCCAGCATCGGACGAGTTTCCAGGCGCCCAGTTTATTTGTCGTCCACAAGACTCTGTGCCGTCTGGCATTTCCGAAGATATGCTGGGACGGATATGCTTAAAACATGGTTTGTCGCTCGATGACGTGTTATTGCCAGGGCCAAATGATAGACCACATGCTCCCCCGGAGGGGTTTACTGCTTTCAATCGTCATGCTTGCACGGCAGGGACTCTTCCTCCATTTAATCAGTACATAAGGGAAATGCTGTCATTCCTTGGAATCGCTCCGTCCCAGCTACACCTCAACGGATATGCCTTGTTGAACAGAACTTTCATTCTGTTTATGGAGATTCTCTATCGACCACCAAAGCCGAGCGAGATTAGGTATCTCTTCAACATCAAGAGCCGCGGAGATAGCGCTTCTTTCACATTCTTGGAAGCAGTCAGGAACTGCCAAATAGTAACGGGGTCCTAGGGAAGGCTGAGTTACTTTAAAACGGAATGGTTCTACGTTCAATGCCCCTCTGGATTCGCTAGGCGATGGTTGGATAGACGTAAGTGTTGCAGTCTTTCTCATGAATTATCGGGATAATAGTAATCGTTTTCAAAACTGACATACTTCTCTTCTTTTACAGCCGCAATCTCGCGACCCGATGGTGGATATTTCAGAGAGTTAGTTCGGATCCTCCAAGTGGTTCCGGGTGAAGAGAGGCACATTGACTTGGTTCTAACTGACAGAAACTTGAGAATTGTCGGGCTGATTGAACGTAAGCAAAGCATACGGCTGGAAGGGACACTTAGAGCGGTCTCGAAGAAGCGGGTGAAACGCAAAGTGCCCAGAGTCGTAATAGCTGAAGAAGTTGATCCGGAGAGAACACCCACTGATAACAAACTCCAAGCTGAGCCTTCTTCCAGTTTTCAAGATTCAGGAGGAAGGAGAAAAGGCAAGGCAGTTGCTCATAAGCATTCTAAATCTGTGAGATTGAAATCCATGATTATGTCTTTGCCCGTTCCGGGGATTAGAATTTCGGAGGCTCCTCCCCCGCAAGTAGGGAATCCTTTCGAAGGGCTTGCTGATATTTCGATTCTGGATTATGTGTCGGTTCAACAGGACACCGGGATGGAGGAGCTTGACAATGCTCTTGAGCTGAGCGGGTCGTTTGCTATGAGTGCGGCCGACATTTCTAGTTGGTCGGGGGGTTGCACATGCATACACTTTACTGCACTACATGATTCATAACTGTAAACCGTCCAACCCAAGAGATTGCTAACTTTTCCTTCATTTCTCATTCTCAGGTACGATGTCCGGGAGAGGATCAATGCTTGGGAGCCTTCGCTCGGCTCGAAAATCTTCTACCTACCATGACTCTCGCAGGAGAGATTCGGATAGAGACCGCGATCGTGGGTACTCTAATCAAGAGAGGTAGGAGCGAGACAGGGACAGAGAACACAGACACCGATCTAGGTCTCGCTCTCCTCCTCTTAGAATTACATCTCCACCTCCTGTTCATGTTTCATATCCACCAGAGCCTCCACGTCACAGGCCATCTTCTCATACTTCTAAATCCGAGACTCATCTCTAGAGAGTCAAAACCACGGCCTCCATAATTGCAGAGCAGGTCCCAACTGAGCCCACTGGAGAAGGGGCCATTAAAATGGCTCAGCAGAGGAAGGAGTTCCCGAACATATGCTTCGACGGCTACGTCTTCCTACCACACTTAAAAAGAATTCCATCAGGGGTGGAAAACACGATGCATGATTATGTTCACGACATCTACACCCAGTATAGAGAGTGGGTAAAGGCTGCAGAGAAAGCTTCCAAGGTGGATTTTGAGCGAGCCAAAGCAATCGAGAAGATGGAATCCGAGCTCGCTTAAAAAGACCAAATTATACAAGTGCTCAATACCGAGGCCAAATCTTCTCGAAAATCTAAAATTGAGGCCACCAAAAAAGCTGATGAAGCGACTGTGGTGATGGAGAGGTTGAGGCAGACACATGTTGCCTTGGTGGAGGAGATGGGCCACCGAAATAATACAGTTACCGCCGAACGGGATGCGGCGGTGAAGGAACTCAACGAGCTTAAGGCCAAATTCTCCGATATGGCCAAGGAAAGGGATGACGCAAACAACGCAGCCAGGAGGCATGCGAACAGGCTGTTCTACTCCGGGGTGAACGGGATGCGGCCGTGGCTAAGGTTCGCAAGGTGGAGACTGAGGTCGAGGAGAAGGTGAGATCGGCTGAGTCCAGGTTAGAAGCCGACATTGAAGATCTTCTCGCTGTTTACAACGCCAACTGCTAAGGCACAGGGGTCTAGCCTGGCTCGATGATTACCCGGCACACTTATATAACGCCTGGGGCCGATTGGTTGAGGAGGAGAAAGCGGTGCATCTGGGTGAGTCTATTGATGAGTTTGAGCTCGAGAATCGTCTGCTAAATGAAGATGAAAAGAAGATTCTCCACGAGTCAATGATTTCTTATGAGAAGGAGGGGCTCGGCACCCAGCACCTGGAAATAGGAGAAGGCTCTGGGGTTGAACACTATGATGAAAATCTTGAACTTCCAGCGTCAACCCAGCCTGAATCCTTGCCTGCGGTCGATCCCCAAGCTGTTCCTGCCTACAATTCGGATCAGCCGCAGATGTCTCCGGCTATGGAGCAAGTTGCTGACGCCGTTCAGCCGCCTACAAATCAAACTGAGGAAGGTATTCTGAACATTCCACATATCTGTCTTAAGTCGAAATCTCCACTCGAATCAAGTTCTAACAGCTCTCTTATTTTTTGTCTAGTGATCGATGCTGCACCGGTTGTGCCTCCTGCTACTCAAGAATCAAATCACACGCAAGGGGATATCGTTACTGAAGCGACCACTGTAACTACGACTGCACCGCTTGACGAAATGTAGGGAAGCTCACTTGTTTTCGATGATGAGCTGATGGAGGAACTCTTTCGCTGTCATGGAGATCCTCTTGCCGACCTGCCATTTGTTATGGGTGGAGGCACTACTGCTACAAGTTCTTCGATGCCAACTACTAATGCTCCCAGCGAGGCTCCAACGGTTACTGAAGAGGAAATATTGGCCGAGATCGATGCTGAGATGGAAGCAGCGGCTCATGATTGCAATTTTGGAGGTGGGATGGTGGCATCCGGTCCAGCTCCGCTCAGAATGATATCTCCTGGTGGTACAGTTTTCGACACCAGTGTGCCCGTTCCATCTTCTACACTTGATCCTGTCCCTCCGACTCCGCCCGTAGGAAGCATTCTATTCATTTGAGCTTGGAGGAGGATGTTGAGATAATGCCCCCGCCTGGAGACCAACCACCGAAAAGAAAAGGCTCAAAGGGGAAGGGTAGTGGCAGCTCCAGCGGGTCTACACCAAAAAGGAAGCCGAGGAAGAAGAAAGATTAGACATGATTCCTTGGTTTATTTTGACTTTCATTTTGTTGGCTGTGTATAGATGTGGGTTCGGCCCCTGCTAGTAGGATTTTTGGAACAAACTTGTACACGAATTTCTTTCATGAATAGAAGAAATGAAACTTTTCTTTTTTAGCTTCTTGTGTATTTGCTTAAGTGTTTCAACGGTTGAAATGCACTTGTAAAGTTCCAGCTTCCAAGTCAAGTTTGTCTTTTTGCGCCAGGTCTGGAAACTGTGGACATGGTTCACGACCGGGAAGCGAATTGAATTTTGACGTCGCACCGCTTCAGTCAACGGTCGACGCTTAAGTCCTGCTCCCCAGTCTTGGGGATGAGTTGTATAATATCATCTAGCGATTGCATTTCACTTGCAACGCGTTGAGTATAGTGCCGCTGAACGGATGTTTGGGACAAGTGAAGACTGAGTGGTTCATCCATACTTGTTTGATTATTGGTGATCATATTCGCACTCCGGGGACTCTCATTTGCTTACTGGCGGTTGGTCATGCCGGCTTGAGTTTTAATTATATGTCCGCGGTCTGGGGACTCGGAATCGACATTTATACTCCGACTCACACCCTGGGATTTCTGCGTTGGTACTTATACTCCAATTCGCGCTCTGGGAACTTGGAGTCGATGTTTATACTCCGACTCGCACTCTGGGAATTCGGAGTTAGTGTTTATGCTCCAATTTGCACTCTTGTAATTTGGAGTTGATGTTTATACTCCGACTCACACTCTGGGAGTTCGGAGTTGACGTTTATATTCCTATTCGCGCTCTGGGAATTGAGAGTTAATGTTTATACTCCGACTCACACTCTGGGAGTTCGGAGTTGGTGAAAAGACGGTCAGTCACATCTGTTGCATGTTTTTTGGATTTTGCTCGCACTCTGGGAACGAAAGGTATATCAGGATCGTCGATGGTCGGATCACATCCACCCTGAGTCAACAAGTGAGGTCGTTAGATGGACAGGTCCACCCTCCTCAAACTTGGTTCGGATACGGACGAAGTCGTTAGGCGGACGGATCCACCCTCTTCGTAGACGTATCTTTATACTCCAGTTTGCACTCTGGGAACCTGGAGTTAAGTGAAGGATTGTCATGTATCAATCCTTTTTTGACTTTGGTGTGATGGCTTGTCCCTGAGCTCGGGTTTCACTTAGCGAGTGACCGGTTGCATCACAGTCACTCCCTATTTAAATAAATTCCACCGTATGGTGAAACTTAGCTCTCCGTGCATGGTGATGTTCATATGAAGTATTTCAAGTAAATCACATCTCTGGCTCGAAGAGATTGCATTTTATTGCTGAAATAAGAAAATATGGCAAAGTCAGTTGCCTTATTACAAATTCTAATTTTGAAATGCAGAAACAAATTGCAAAATGGAAAATAAACTAAATGAATAAACATAGCCTGTCATGTGTAGTAGCGACGAAGACTCTCGCTATTCCAGGCTCTTGGCAGAGTAAGACCGTCAACGGTCGATAACTTGAATGTGCCATCTCCGAGCCTTCGTTCAATAACATACGGTCCTTCCCATGTCGGCTTCATATGCGAAGGGACCGGATAAATTCTTTTCAGGACGAGATCGCCTAGTTCAAAGGTTCACGGGCGGACCTTGGCGTTCTACAATCGGGCGACTCGACTTCGATACGCGGCTGCCCTCAAATCAACCTCTTCACGCTTCTCATCTAGTAAATCGAGAGATTCAGCAAGTAATATAGCATTTGTCTTCGGATCATAGTATGTCACACGATGAGAAGGTACTTCTAGCTCGACTGGAATAACAGCTTCTGAACCATAAGAGAGAGAGAATGGAGTGTGATCGGTCGCAGACTTGTGGGTTGTTCGGTAAGCCCATAAGGCCATAGGAAGTTCATCGACCCACTTGCCCCCGACCTTTTCCAGTCGTTTTTTTAGAATGGACTTTATAACTTTATTGACAGCTTCGACCTGTCCATTCGCTTGAGGGTGTGCAACTGTAGAGAATTTCTTTTGAATGTGAAACCGTTTGCAGAAATCTTTAAATTCAACACTGTCGAATTGGGTTCCGTTATCAGTAATAATGGTGTGTGGGAGACCGAATCGACAGATAATGTTGCGGACTACAAAGTTAATTACTTTCTTCATCGTTATGGTAGCAAGAGCTTCAGCTTCAGCCCACTTTGTAAAGTAATCAACTGCGACGATGGCGTATTTCGCACCACCTTTTGCCAGAAGTAGAGTACCAATGATGTCGATGCCCCATATTGCAAACGGCCATGGGCTGACCATTTGCGTTATCTCGGTAGGTGGGGCTCGAGGAATTCGAGCATGCTTTTGACATTTATCGCACTTTTTTGCATAATCTGATGCATCGCGATTCACAGTCGGCCAATAATATATGTATCGAAGTAATTTCTTGGCCAGTGCTTGCCCCCGGTGTGATCGCCACATTCTCCCTCGTGCACATCGTGTAGTACTCGTTTAATTTCATCGTGAGCGATACACCGAAGTAAAGGAACAGAGTATCCTCTCTGTACATGACTCAATTCTGGATGGTGAATCGTGAGGCCTTCCGAAGAACTTGTCTCTTTTCACTCCTGCGCTCCGGCAGGGTTCCGTGCTCAAGGTAATTTCTTAATGGAGTCATCCATGACTCCTTATCGGGAACAGTTTCACATACCCAATCTGCTTCTGCCCGGTCAATACTTGGGGAAGTTAACGTCTCTACGGGAACGAGTCCCATTTGCTGAGCTTCACCTGTGCTGGCTAACTTTGCCAATGATTCGGCTTTGTGATTGCGTTCTCAAGGTATACAATAAATGGCATAATAATCAAACTGATTCAGTGTTTCCTAAACTCGAGTTAAGTAGGCAACCAGCCTTCGATCTCTCGCTTGATATTCTCCCCGAACTTGACACACAACTAATTATGAATCACAATAAATTTCCACAGCGATAATTCTCAAATCTCTGGCAAGTTTTAGTCCAGCTAAGAGGGCTTCATATTCAGCTTCATTATTGGTTGCATGAAAATCGAACTTTAAAGCATAACATATAGATCGGCCTTCGGTGGTTTTGAGTACAACTCCAGCGCCCGAACACCAATCGTTTGATGCACCATCAGTGTACAGCTTCCAGACGTATTCGGAAGATTCGCTGGTTTCAGGCAAGTCCTCTGGAATGGTAAATTCAGCTATGAAATCAGCTAGGACTTGTCCTTGAATGGCTCGCCTTGGGGTATAAGTAATATCAAACTGGCTCAATTCGATGATCCACTTGAGTAACCTACCAGACGTCTCAGGCCGAGTAAGGACCTGTCGTAATGGCTAGTCGGTATAAACAATAATAGGATGTGCCTGGAAATACGGACGAAGCTTCCTTGATGCAATAACAACGCAATAAGCCAACTTCTCTAGTTTTGGATAATTCCTCTCAGCTCTAGTCAATCATTTGCTGATGTAGTACACTGGCTTTTGTATCCTATCTTCTTCTCGAATCAAGGCAGCGCTGATAGCGTTTTCTGATATCGCCAATTAAATGTACAACTTCTCATGATCAATAGGCTTTGATAGGATAGGTGGTGTGGATAGATGCTGAATTAGTGCTTGGAAAGTGCCTTCACACTTTGTGGTCCATTCAAAGTTTCGTTTTCCTTTTCAGACCAGATCGAAAAAGGGAATACATTTGTCAGTGGACTTTGAGATGAACCTGCTCAGTGCTGCTACTTTCCTATTAAGACTCTGGACTTGCTTTATAGTTTTCGGAGTTTCAAGATTTCTGATAGCCCAGATCTTTTCTGGATTAGCTTCGATCCCTCTAGCATTGATGATAAACCCAAGGAATTTTCCGGATGCAACTCCAAAATGACATTTCAATGGGTTGGGCTTCATTCTGTATTCTCGAAGTATGTTGAACATAGTTTCTAGGTCTTTAATATGGTCAGTGGAAAATCGTGACTTCACAAGCATGTCGTCTACATATACTTCCATGGTTTTCCCGATTTGATTGGCAAACATCCGATTGACCAATCGTTGATAAGTAGCCCCGGCATTCTTGAGTCCAAATGGCATAACCTTTTAGCAATAAAGCCCCAGATTGGTTACGAAGCTGGTATGTTCTTGATCGGGTAAATGCATCGGTATCTGATTGTAGCCAAAATACGCGTCCATGAAGGATAAGAGTTCATGTCCAGCTGTTGAATCTATGAGCTGATCAATCCTGGGAAGTGGGAAACTATCTTAAGACAAGCTTTATTCAGATCGGAGTAATCAACACATGTTCTCCATTTTTCGTTCGACTTTCGGACGAGCACGGGATTCGACACCCATTCGGGGTGTAGCGCATCTCGAATGAACCTGTTTGCTTTAAGCTTTTTTACTTCTTCTTTAAGGGCGGCAGATCTCTCTGGACCCATACCACGCCTTTTCTGTTTGACCGGGACATGCTGTGGGTCAATATTCAGAGTGGCTCGTGAGGTCCGGCGAGATCCCACACATGTTAGAATGCGTCCAGGCAAATACGTCAAGATTTTCCCGTAAAAATTCAACCAATTCCTCTTGAGTTTGCTGGCTTAGCTGAGAGCCGATCTTTACCATTTTTGAATCATCATCATTGTCAATCGGGACATCGATCGTCAGTTCGGCCGAGGATGCTTGATTTTCTTTAGATTCTCCTTCATCTTCAGTCTCTCTTGGGTCAAGATCCCTTTGGAACTGGCTGGGGTACCCGGGCCTAGGCCCAGGCGTTAATTGTCAATTATTAGCAAAACGGACGTAGAGAGATTCCTCTACGCCCTTTCCTTTCTCCTTTCGCTGCGCCTCCTGTAGCTTGGTAACATAACAGGCTCTCGCCGCAGCCTGATCTCCTTGAATGACTCCCACTCCACGATCAGTGGGGAACTTCAGGGTTAAGCACCATGGGGCAATAGCTGCCCTGAACTCAGTGAGGGCCGGTCGGCCCAAAAATGCATTATAAGGGGAGTCTATGTCTAACACAACAAACTGTAATATCCGCACTCTCCGGCGTTCTCCAACTCCCAACTCCACTGGTAGTTCCACTACTGCAGTGGGTATAGTAGCGCTTCCATTTAAACTGTGGATTCGGGACTGGAAAGGTTTCAAATCTTTGGCTTCCATTTTCATTTGGTCGTAAGCTCGTTTAAACAAAATATTCATTGAGCTTCCACTGTCAACTAAGATCCTCTTCATCCAAGCAGGACCTACTTGAGCTGAGATGACCAGTGGATCGATAGTGGGAGCTTTGACTTTATCAACATCTCTATCTCTGAATACGATGTCATCAACCATCATCTTCTGTTGTTTGGCCGGAGCCCCTTCATCAAAACTACTATAATACTTGAAGTCTGCATTCCTAATGGAGCTGGCATACGACTCCATTTCCTTCCTGCTTCGGTTTGCTGGATGAGGACCACCACTTATTGTATTAATGACCAATCTCACGACTGTACGAGCGGGTTCTTCCTGCCTTTCTTGATTCGGTGCACGATTCTGATTTGATGGTCCCGCACCTCCTTACTGAGGCGCCCGCACATACTGATCCAACTTCCGTTCACGTATCAGCTTTTCAATGAGATCTTGTAAATGACGACACTCATTTGTATTATGGCCATAACTTTCATGGAATCTACAGAACTTTCCTGTTTGGACTTGTCTTTCTGTTGTCGGCTTCGGGGCAGGTTTCTTGTATTGCATGGTATTACAGGTCTGCAAATACACATTTTCCAACAACGTATTCAATGGAGTATAGTTTTCGAACATGGGAGCTCTACGCCGTAGACCACGACTTTGATCTCGCTTTTTTCCTTGACTTCCAGTCCCTCTGCTGATTCTGTTTATTTTGAATATTCAACTGAACTTTCCCGGAAGTCTCCCCGGATTGTTTAACTGCGACGTTACTCTGGATTCCTTCAATGTTGGGTCCTGCGTCATCCTGCTTCCTAGACTGTTTCGCATCCTCCCTTCTCAAGAATTGGGCTGCCTTGGAATAGAAACGGTCCAATGATGCAGGCGGCTTCCCAGCTAACCAATTTCCGAACTCAGAATCAGGATCAATCCCCTTAGTCAATGCCATCAGGATAGAGTTGTCATTGGGATTGCTTATTTCTGCACAAGCAGCATGAAATCGCTCCAAGTAACGTCTGAGTGTTTCTCCGGGTGCTTGAGTGACACTAGACAGGGTATTAACATCTTTAGGCCTCGCTACGTGCATACAGAATTGTTCAACAAACTTGGTGGCCATTTGACCAAAATTAGAGATGGATCATAGTGGCAAACGAGTACCCCATAGTTGCAATGCCCCCCAGGGAAATGGGGAAACTACGGCATTTGACTGCATCATCAGCTCTCGCAGCATTTATTAGCCATTCATACTTCAGGATGTGTTGATTTGGATCAGAACTTCCTTCATAGACTGGCAAAGTTGGCATCCTGAAGCGCCGAGGTGGTTCAGCATATAATATGTCATTAGTGAAAGGAGTGTGACTCCAGGAGATCCCCCAGTCGTCATTAGTGAGACCCTGACTTTCACGAATCATCGTCGGTATATCTGGCATCCGGATATTTGGAGGATGTTATGCCAAGGTGTGGTCGGGTTCCACAGTGCGAGTCTGGCCAGACGCGGTCGACGGTCCGTACCTCGCCTCCTTGGTTCAACATTTTCTGGGACATAAGGCTCTAGAGTATGATCTCGTTGGTGATGATGCGGATCAGCTTGGTTTTGAGCATCAACTCCTTGTTCGGTAGTGGTGGTAGTAGCAAGGTTACCTGTGACATGGTAAGGAGCGGCACCTCCTCGGGATGAAGGTCTGGTATGATGACTGGTGGATGGTCTAGTTCTGGGTTGTCCAAGACTTAAGGCAGGTTGGTGTCCTATGGCCTGGGTGTAGCTTACATCCAGCCGTGGGCGTGTGGATCGGTGATGATCGTCAGATGAGGCTAAACTCTCTGTGGAAGAATAAGAACCTTAATCTCTTCTGGATCTTCTGCGCTTTTGGCGATTCAACTGGTTGGTCAACTCTGTGTTGGCGCGCAGTTGTTCAGTCAGTTGTTGCCGACTCTGGGTTAACTCTTGAAGCAGCATTTGAAACTCTTGTCTGGTGACCGGGCCTGATGGATCTGAAGGTCCGGCGGCATCTTGATTGGATGGAGGCAATTGCACGGGATTCTGTCTGTCCCGTAAATCTTGATCAGCAGTTGTAGATGCAGTTCGTGTACTCACCATGATGAATTGATGAAGTCATTTCCTAGATCTGATGCAAACCCGAATAGAATAGAAGGGTTTCAAGGTCTGAGATCTGGATCTTCTTCTTGGATTTATGCAATCAAGTACCGATAGCAGATCCAAAGAGCAGGAGAAAAATTGGGTTCTTTCTCAGTGAAAGCACAAAGGTGTTTGTACCAAAAATGGGCACAACACTCTTCGGAAGTTTTTAAAGAGATAAAATGACGAATTAAATGGAAAAAGAGGATTATCTAACAAAAACTCCAAAAAAAGATATTTAAATGATAAAAAATGCACAGAAACACAAATATTTAGAGTGGTTCGGCGTATCGCCTATGTCCACTATGAAATTGATCGCTTTGTTGATGTTTCTTTGATGATTACAATTGATTGCAGCAGGTTACAGCAGATAACAATGAATTACAGCCGTAAAATTCATTAGCAGCAGCAGCAATGGACTTTAGAACTAAATCCGGCAGAGTCTAGGCGTTGGAGAATTCAAAGATCCCTTTTCTGTAGGCTCTGGGGGTCTATTTATAGGATTAGGAGGCTAATATTTCGCCCGGATCTCGGGAGACTTTTTATGGCACGTGAGCGGGCCCACGCGACCGAGCCCGTGAAATTTCGGCCTGATCCGTGATCGATACGAACGAATTTCGTATCGATCAAGATTACATCCAATGGAGTCGAAATTTGGTGTGAACATTCTCTAGCATGCACGTAAGCTTCTGTGAAAATTTCATAGCATTTGGACTTGTAGATCGCGAGATATCATCGATATGAAATGGAGACTTTCGGCAGGCTGTTTGGTTCGACTCGATCATTTCGACTCGATCTTGTTCGAATCGATGGCTGTGCGTGCCCAGGTGAAGACATGGCAAGCATTCTTTGGATCGATCCACTTTCTACGCTAAGTTGACCGAGTCGTTCCAAGACTTTCGCCTTGTTCGTATCGAAGCATTTGTCTTGTTCTTATCGATGGAAGGTGTCTCTCATTCGCATCGATGTAACGAGCTTTGTTCGTATCGACGGAGGACACGTGGAATAAGTTAACTGCATGGCCTTGTTCATATCGATTGGAAATAACTCCAGTCGATCGATATAAAGTTGATGTGGCTAGATGGATTCGAACATTGGTAGCCCGATCGATACGAATAACCATGGTCTGGATCGATACGAACAAGGAATTCCTAATGGATACGAAGCAACTGGGCTTGAGGGATATGAACAGTGTAAGTTGATGGATACGAACGAGGCTCTCCTGATGGATTGGAACAAGGCTTCGTTGATGGATGCGAAGTAGACTCTGGACGATCGATACGAAGTGGACTCTAATGATGGATGCGAACCTGATCGATTCGAACTAGGGCCTTCTGATTGATACGAAGCTGATCGATTCGAACAGAAGCCTAGCTGATCGATATGAAATAGAGTTGATCTCCCTTAGCTTGTATCGATCCTAACTCGATCATATGAACTCGGATTGACTTGAGATTTGGAACGCTGGCTTCCATGGCTTTGCTCGTTGTGTCTTGTCGATCGTAGCTTGATTCGGATTTGGACAAAATTCGTCAATATCCATAGTGAACCTGCGTATAACTGATTTCTAAGACGAACCGTCATCGGTATCTAGTCAAGCTCTTGGTGTCATGGCCTTTCCAAAAGGCGGGATAACAATAGCATATTGGACCCGAAATCTTGGTAATAAAACTTGGAAAATTTTCCAAGTCCTGAGTTGGTACCGACTCCTGAGTTTAGGGGTTGGTACCGAGTCCCAATTTAAATAAATATTTGTATGTATGTATGTATGTATGTATGTATATGTATGTATGTATGTATGTATGTATATGTATGTAGGTATGTATACATGTATAGTATATGCATATGTGCATGGATGTATATGCACATATGGACAAGTAACAAACCATGCAAGCATACTTCTATCAACTTAGGAGCGTGCACGTGGATATGTGTACGTGTATATATTCAATATTCGACAATTAGAACCAAAGGGAAATAAAGTTCGAACCTGGAAAATCCATGGATGGAATCAGTTTAAAATCATCAAGCTTAGAATGATAGAATACGAGATTACGTTCTAAATTATAATTCTAGATGCTGGTAGAGCATCGCCGCAGATGACTATGGACATAAATTATCATGGAATTGATTTACAGGAAGGATAGCGACCATGCGACACATAGAGTGGAGTCCTTCATGTTAATTCTTACTTATCTCGATTTAAACCACATCACGTTGGAAACGAGATGTACTTTAGAGAACAAGTGTTATCCAGCCTTTTGACCAGATAATGTTCGGACAAACTGGACAGATCAAACTCAGTTACCAAGGTAGAAAGCCCAGAAATATGGCCCAGGAGTCTAGAAACCAAACATAGACAGAATTGCAAGGTCAAAACCAAAACAACCAAAACCAAGACAAGGACAAATGCACCCAAGTTAGGGATTGGTACTAAACCCACCCTATGGGTCGGTACCGAGTCCCACTTCCACCTCAGGTGGACCCCATCTTCTGCCTATGCCTTCTCCAAGATGCCTTGAGCCTATTTCCAAAGTCGTTTTGTTCAATTAATGCAATTCTCTATCAATCTCCACAAACACTTGAAACTTTAACTTTGCTCTTCCCAACTCCATCATTTGGACTCGAAAACAAGCTAATATTGGTGCAAGTAGCTATGGAACCACGAAGCTAACCACAAGACGATCCAAGATGAATAGTCAAAGATGCCCATTTTGGCAAACTTGGGGATCGGTACCAACCCCTATCTATGGATTGGTACCGGCTTCTATCAATTGATGATGTGACACCTGTTTTCTTGGGAGAATTGGTCTAAATCATATACAACTCCTAGGAGATATTATGTGCGAGATATTAGGCTCCCTACCTCTATAGATAGGAAGGTAAGGCTCGTTTGTTAGGATCTTTTGGTTCTTGTTCTATTCTAAGCTATATTCTTGTAATTCTGAAAATCTAAGTGTCAGAATTGTACCGACCCCTAAGAACTTATGCCTCCAAGTCAGAAATAAAAATAAATGATTAAAGTGGACGTAGGATTTGCTTTGCCAAACCACTATAAATTGTTGTGTGTTCTCTTTTGCTTATCTTTCATTCTACTTTCTTCATATTTTATTCTCCACATAAGCTCTTGTGTGTTTGAGCCCTTTTTGATTCAAACACTACCCATCAAACATAAAAGCATATTTGGAATTAGGGATTATCCATCTTACATGTAATTATTACTTTGATTACCCATCTCCTACCATATTGACTACCTATCACATATGGTTTAATTGTTTAAAATTATGTGGATTATCCAACACACATATTCTATTTACTTAAAATGATGTGGACTATCCATCACACATCCCATTGTTTTCCTAGGGTGACTATGAACCCTTCATTATCCTCATAGAGACTATCCATCTCCGACATGAAGTGGACTATCCATCTCACATCCCATAGTTTTCTTAGCATAACTATGAACCCATCATTTACAATTTAATTCATGTTACCTGCATGTTTAACCCATGTCTATTGGTATCCCAAATTAGGTTATCTCCCCTTAAAGTTATAACATTTCAAAGTAACATATATTGGTATCCCAAATAATCAATATCGAACTCATTTAAGAAAATAGTATCGATATCTCCAATGTTTAAAATCAAAGTCATAAAACAATAGGCTCGCCGCCCTTATTAGGTTGATATAATTCAATGTTGAAGTGAAAACATTTAGCATGTCAAAGCTTATCTATATTGGTGTCCCATATGATAGCGTCAAAGTTTAAAATTTAAAATGGCATTGGTATCCCCAATGACGACGTCGAAGTTAGCATTGGTATCCGCAATGACTTCATCGAGATAGAAAACATAAGGCTCTCCACCCTTAATGAAGATAGGCGACATCCAAGCCGCACTATACCACATCAACCCTCTACCAAAGGTAAAACAAAACTTAAATTCTTTTAAGTATAAATTCATGTTGAAGATGATGTTGTCGACTTTCATAAACTATAGGTTATCCACCTATTAAAAATACTTAAAACCTTGTAAGTTATATGGCTAACTACCGAAGATATAGGGTCTTTGACCCTCTCGAAATGTAGGCCTCTATGCCTCTTTTTAAAACATTTTCAATTTATATAACAACAAGCTTTTTTGGCTTTAAAAGATGAAGTGCGACATTATGGACATGAGGCATCGACTTTAAAACATATGGTCGCCGACCTTGATGCACATTGACCTCAAGACCCTCGACATCATAATAAAACCTTCTTACTTAAATCACTTTGGCTAATATACTGCTTTATATATAAAGTTGAAGTCAATACATGCAGCGCCATTGCCTTAGTACATAAACCAGATGAAGAGTTAGGTGCAACACCATTTAAAAAACCATTTAATTCTCCTTCTCATTCGCTCGAGTAGTGCAAAAACATGTATTATATATATAAAATAATTTACTTGAGAAAACAAGCTTTTAAAACCAATTTTCGAAATCGATTTGAAAACCCATATTTGAATATTCCCTTAATATAGAGAAAACGGGATTTTAAACAATTTTTAGAGATTTATAAATAAGTTGTATAAGGAAAAATCCATTTATTGAATATATTATCTATTTATAAAATATTAGTGATGAAAACATGCGACGTCGTTGACACCGACATTAAGCTTTTAAAACATTTAGGTGAATCACGAAGACACCATTGTTATCGATACTCTATTGTCGACGAGGTTGACTTCGGCCTACTTGGAAACTTTACATAGCTACCGAAGTAACTATCTTATGCTTCCTTTTACTTCGACGTCAACACTCATGGATGCGACCGTGTCTTAGGCTCGGCGATGTTAGGGTGGCATGGCAGTGTCGTAATTCTTATTAAAACTGATTTATTACTATTTTAAACAAAATCTGTTCACCAAATCCTATTTCTTATCCAATTTCTATTGGATAAAACAATTTCTTTACAAATCCTTCTCAAAATTACTACCGCACTGAATTTTCAAGTTCCAAAACATACTTAAATTAATTAATTAATATACTTAATTAATTATCCTTTTAAATGCTTATCTAGCATAATAAATTTGCAATAAATTGAAATCACTTGGGAAAAATCCTAAAAATTCACAAAAATTAGAGAATATCCTTCTCTTCACCATATAAAAATTTTGAAGCCAAAACCATATTTAATTATTTTAAATAATTAAAACCCGAAATTAAGCTATTTCCTCCTTAAAAAATTCATAAAATATTCAATTTAATTTTGAAAATTAATTTGGAAAATTATAAAATTAAAAAATCATCTCTAAAATAATGTTTTATACATCATATATGAAAATCAAAGCGTTTGGAGATTAAAATATTAGTTTTTTACCCTTAAAACCTATTTAAACAATTTCACAAAAATTCCAGTAGCCGTTATTCTATCCAAGCAATGATTAAACAACCATATCTTGGTAAAACAAACATCAATCATTCATGTATTATCCATAACCGAATTCAAAAGCAAAAAATAGAGATGGAACACTTATTGTTTATATTAGATTAATTATTAGAGATGAGATTTGTTGTTGCTTTAGTATCCCTAAGCTTCTTCTCCCTTAAATCCCTAGATTCCATTCTCCTTTTTTGAGTTATGGCCGGCCTTGATGTTTGTGCTCTTGATTGTTTTTAATTTATGAAAAATGAGAATGATATCAAAGGGAGAGGGTTTAAAGAATAAAAGATGAATCAACCTATTTTGCCCCTCTTACATATCCTTTAATGTGTTTTAAGTTTAAAACAATCTTATTACTTAGTTCATTAAGGCACGACCTTAATATTTCAAATCTCAGTCTCCTCGATCATTTACATTATTATATTTAATCTATCCAATTAAATGTCCTAAATAATGTTTAATTAAAAATAGGGGTGCTATAGGCTCCCGTCCTTAGAGAATTTCGTCCTCGAAATTCAATAAGGACTATAAAACAAGCATATCGAACATGCAACCAAAGCTAGTATATCCTACTAGCTTCTAAGTCTATAAATAATCAAATATAGAGCATACCATCATAACAGTTCAGGATAAATATCCCTAATCCTCCCCTCTATCTCCCTAGTATAGTCTTTCTCATTATCGCTCTATTGAACTTCCACTAACTTGGCTGTCTTATTCCATAACTTCTTCCCATCTCTCGCTACAACTGGTTGTCTCACAAAAGTCAAATCCGGTTCTATGACTGAATCTTCCAATGCCGCTGGAGCAATAGTAGTCGCTGGATCATGTACATACTTCCTAAGATGAGAAGCATGAAACACATTATGGACTCCTGCCAAACTGCTCGATAACTCTACCTAGTATGAAAGCTTTTCGATCCTCTCTATAATAGGGAATGTTCCAACATATCTTGTTGCCGGTTTTCTTAACTTTCCAAATCATACCACATCCTTCATCGGTGATAATGAAAACACAATCTCCAACTGAGAACTATAAATCCTTATGCCTTTTATCTGTGTAACTTTTCTGCCTAGACTGAGCTTCTCTCATTCTACCTCGAATTTCTTTGTGGCTTCCCTTACCATATTTGGACCAAGGAACAATCTGTCTCCAGTCTCTAGCTAACATGCTGGTGATTTGCATGGCCTTTCATACAAAGCTTCTAAAGGCACCATTCCTATACTAGCATGATAGGTATTATTATAGGAAAACTCAACCAAGTGCAAATGGTCTTCCAACGACCCACCAAAATCTAGTACATAAGCTCCCAACAAATCTTCAAGTACCTTATTGACTCTCTCTGTCTGCCCATCCATGTTCGGGTGGTAAGTGGTACTCATCTTAAGCTTGGTACCTATACTTCTTGTAGATCCTTCCACAATTCAATAATGAACAATGCATCACCGTCACTTACTATACTACTAGGAATTGCATTCAGTTTAACAATATTTTTCATAAACGACTTGGCTAATAAGGTGTTGTCTTGGTTGACTTAACTGGAATGAAATGTGCACTCTTAGTCGGTCTATCCACTATGACCCATATACTTTCATTTCCCCTGTTTGACCTTGGCAACCCGTTAATAAAATCCATAGATATCGAATCCCCTTTCCATACCGGTATATCCAAAGGCTGAAGCATCCACTTAGCTTCTGATGTTCGGCTTTTACTTGCTGGCAATTTGCACATTGCTTTACCAATAAGCCTGCATCCCTCTTTATACCCTCCCAGAAGAAACTTTTCTTCATATCTCATATATCTTGTTCCCCCAGGATGAATAATAGACTTCGATCGATGACACTCCCTAAGAACATCCTTCCTTAGGTTTCCAACGTTAGAAACACATAACTGTCCCTTCTTCCTTAACCATCCTCTCTGGTCAAGACTAAAATCCTTTAGACCGTCGATCTCATTTCCATTTTATAGTCTTTTGATCCGTTCAGCTAATACTGGATCATCCTTTTGCGTAGAAGCGATCATTTCGATCAACATTGGTCGAACTTCCAAGCAAGACAACATGGCGGTATTTTGACTAGAACTAGCAGTCGATCTCAACTGCACACTACAAGTAGTCAATGCCTCCAAATCCTTCCATTCTTCCAACATATTTAACACCACATTCTGATGTTTCCTACTAAGTGCATTTGCAACTTTATTTCCTTTCTCTGATGTATACTCAATACCAAAATCATAAGCGGCAAAACATTTCAGCCACCTCTGATGTCTTATATTAAACTCTTTCTGAGAGAATAAGTACCTCAAAGACTTATGATTCATATATAACCCGAATCGTTCTCCTAGAGGTAGTGTCTCTACACTTTCAATGTGAATATCACCGCTGCCAACTCCAAATCATGAGTCAGATATCTAACTTCATGTGGCCTGAGCTACCGAGAATCGTAGGAAATAACTTTACCCCTCTACATCAATATAGCTCCTAATCTTGTTCACATGCATCTATATACACCACCAAATCCTGATTTCCATCTGGAACTACTAATATGGGTGCATTGGTCAACAAATGATTTAACTTGAGGAATCCTCGCATTTGTTAGACCAATTGTACTTCACATCCTTTCTGGTTAGCTTAGTCAAGGGTACTGCTATCCATGAGAAATCATTAATAAATCTTCTGTAATACCAGCTAATCCAAGAAAACTTCTTATTTGGGTCACCGTCTTGGGCCTTTTCCAACCGTTAACAGCTTCATCTGTGTTGGATTTACTAACAACACTTTCTCTAAAACTACATGACCAAGAAACTTTGCTTCTTTCTTCCAGAAATGACACTTCAAAAAATTTGCTTTCAGTTGATGCTCCCTCAACGTCTCAAGCACTATTCTAAGATGAATCTAATGATCTCTTTCATCCTTAGAATATATCAAAATGTCTTCAATGAACACCAACATGAACCTATCCAAGTGCTCTCAGACAATCCGGTTCATCAAATCCACAAAGAAAGCTGGCGCATTAGTTAACCTGAATAGCATCACTAACCATTCGTACGAACCATATCTTGTTCAAAATGCCATCAATAGAATATTGTCCTCCACCACTCTCAATTGATGGGACCCTATCACTAAATCCAATTGGGAAAATACTTTGTCTCCACTCAACTGTCAAATAAATCATTAATTCTCGGCAAAGGATATTGTTTCTTTATCGTCTTTTCATTCAACTTACGATAATCGATGCACCATCTTAATGACCCCTTCGGTTCTTCACGAACACCGCTACTTCTCCCGAAGGAGAAATACTTGGTCTAATAAAAATCTTTCCTTCTAAGTCCACTAGCTACACCTTTAACTCCTTCATCTCAGTAGGTGTCATCCTGCTAGGTGGTCTACTTATGGGTTTAGCTCCTGGTACAAGATCTATACGAAACTCAACAGCTTATTTCGGTGGTAGTCCTATAACCGGCTCAAAAACATCTCTGATTCTCCTACAATTAAAACCCGATTCAGTTCATCTTCCAATTTTGTGGCTCCCAATAAAGCATAAATTCCTGGACTCGAATTTCAACTTAGTATATTATTCGGTCACTACTATCAGGATGTCTCAATGATATTTTCCTATCCTGGCAAAATATTCTAGCATCATATCTGCTCAACCAATCCATACCCAAAATAATCCCAAAACCCGTGAAATCAAATACATAAAAACTGTAGCCAAAAGTATTACCTAGCAACTCAAATTCTAGATGGTCATATCTCATCCCTAGAGTTGCGTGCCCTCCTATTAGATTAGCTATCCTTAAGGAAGTAATAAAGTATAATGGTTCTAAACATAACTTATCTACCAAACACTGAGATATAAATGAATGCGATGCACCGGTATTAAACAATACCCTAATTGGCATGCTATGAATCAAAAGCGTACCTTCCATCATAGACTTCCCTTCTCAGCTTCTGTTGGTCTTGATGTAGATGGCTCCAAAGCAAACACCTTTCCTTTGTTAGCCTTGGCCGCTTTTGGACATTCGTTCTTATAATGCACAACCTGGTCACAATTAAAGCACTTTATCTTCTACTTCCCTGCAACCACATTACCCTCACCACATCGACACTCATTAGCATAGTGCCCCTTCTTGTCACACTTGTAACAAATTGTATCAGCTTTCCCCCTTTTAGTAGCCCCACCTTTCTGAGCTCTCTTCTTAAAGAATTTCTTCTTCTTATTAAGAATTATGGTTCTCCACCGACTCTCTTTCCCAATGGTCAAAAGCATTTCGTCATTCCTAATAGCCATCTTTAGATCACTGAGATGTGGCATAGTTGCCCTAGCGATCTCTGGCCTCAACCCCTTGATAAACTCTCGTTCCTCTTGATAACGGGATTAATAGTGGCATATCAATACATGGACAGCTTATCAAATTTAGCAGAGTACTCCAACACTGAATTTCCCCCTGCTCCAACTCCATAAACTTCCTACGTAAGGCTGACTAAGCTATTTCAGACAAAAACCTTTCCTCGAATCTTCTTCCGAAATCCACCCATATTAACTCCTCCCCATGTACTTCTACGGTAACTCCGTTCCACCAGAATAAAGCGGCTCCTTGCAACTATCTCGAAGCCAATCTCCTTTTCTACTCATCATTCAATCCTCGATCCATGAAAATTCCCTCGCAGTGCAGCAGCGAGTATTCCACTTCAATTGTATCTTCGTTTCCTAGAAAAGGGTTCCCACTCAGACTGGTATAATCTTGACTCAGTTTAGCATTGTTATTACCAACTGGCGCTACGGGATTGAATCTCTCGCATTAGCAACATTTCCTGCAGCTGCTCTAGCGTGCATCAAGTTGACGAAGAACTGATACATTGTCCCCATATCTATTGGTAGGGTTTCGACACCTGCATTGGCATTTGCATTTTGACTAGCATTTGCATGTCGACCTTGGTTCCTCCTGGTATTGGGCCAAGCATTTCCATCGGTTGTGGTGCTTCCTCAACCTAGATTCACTCTTTCGTTTCTTGTCTCTATATATTTCTCTCTCGTAAATCTACATACGAGCCATAGTGAGATACAAAAGAATGATCTAAGAGAGAAGGGAAGAATACATACTTATATATATATAATACAAGTACGTTACTATATCATTATATCATACCCAATCATATTCTCTGATTCATTAGGATTACATTTTCAAAAACTCTTTAGGTTTAAAAATTCTTTTAAATCATAAACCTATGCTCTGATACCAACTTGTAACATCCTCCATTCTGAGACCCAAAACTAACTACTACGGATGCTACAGTCAACCATAGTTATTAATTCTCGATGACAAAATGTGGCTATGTTAATAATACTAATAATTAGAAGAACATGAATATGAAAAAATTTCAAACGCGGTTTAATAAATTTTCATATCTCCTTTCACAATTGATATTTTATATTCATTACATAATCCTATTCGTAATCCCATGTTCAAAGAAAATATAATTATTCCAAAATACTCCAAGAGCGACATATGAAGATGCCACCTTGGTTGATCAGAATCAAATACTTGGCAATTATACAACTTCGCCATTACATCCAAATAGACAAAACCAAACTACATAGCGGAAATATATAAAGTTGCTAATAGTAAGATTGCCTCCTACATGTCTCTGCAAGCTTATTCATCTAACTAGTAACCTGAAATCCCTTACTCCCGACCTACTCAAATTAGTATCCGAGAGTTTAAGGGGAAAAACAAAAACTTCGGATCAGAACAGTCTGGTGTGAATAATAACCTACCATCTCAAACCAAATAGATATTTAGTGAGACCACGCCACCGAGCGGAATGGGTATTCCCCTCACTAGTATCTCAACTAAAACATAACAACCATATACCATGCTCCTTCAACCATAATGGTTAGAACATAGAAAATAACATGTATAATCATGCAACATATATTGGATTTCTCATCCCAGTTCATTAGATTATCTATCTTAGTTTTAAATGAAAATCCATCATAATTTAAAATGACTACCCATCTTATAATTATGTGGACTACCCATCTCACATATAAGCATATTCAAAATTATGTGGACTATACATCCAACATGTAATTATTACTTGGATTACCCATCCCCTACCATATTAACTACCCATCATATGTGGTTTAATTGTTTAAAATTATGTCCATCACACATATTCAATTTAACATAAAATGATGTGGACTATCCATCACACATCTCATAGTTTTCCTAGAATAACTATGAACCCTTCATTATCCTCATAGAGACTATCCATCTTCGGCATAATGTGGACTATCTATCTCAAATCCCATAGTTTTCCTACGATGACTATGGACCTATCATTTACAACTTAATTCATGTTACCCACAAGTTTAACCTAGGTCTATTGGTATCCCCAAATAGGTTATCTCCCCTTAAATTTGTAGTATTTCAAAGTGATATATATTAGTATCACCAATTGATGAATGTAAAACTCATTTAAGAAAATAGCATCGGTATCTCCAATGTTTAAAATTGAAGTCATAAAACAATTGGCTTACCGCCCTTATTAGGTTTATATAATTTAATGTCGAAGTGAAAATATTTAGCATATCAAAGCTTATCTATATTGGTGTCCCCAATGATAGTTGAATTTTAGAATTTAAAACGGCATTGATATCCCCAATGATGACGTCAAGGTTTATAATTAAAAAATAGGATTGGTATCCCTAATGACTTCATCGAGATAGAAAACATAAGGCTCTCTACCCTTAATGAAGATAGGCAACATCCAAGCTGCATTATACTTCATCAACCCTCTACCCAAGGTAAAAGAAAACTTAAATTCTTTTAAGAATAAATTCATATTGAAGATGACGTTGTCGACTTTCGTAGCTATAGGCTATCTACCTATTAAACAAAACATAAAACCTATATAAGTTATATAACTAACTGTCGAAGATATAGTGTCTTCGACCCTTTTGAAACATAGGCCTCTTTGCCTCTCTTTAAAACATTTTCAATTTATATAAAAACAAGATTTTTCTACTTTAAAAGATGAAGTGCGACAATGTGGGCATGAGGCATCAACTCTAAAACATAAAGTCGCTGACCTTAATTCACATCGACCAAAGACTCTCAACGTCATATTAAAACCTTCTTAGTTGAATCGCTTTGGCTAATATGCCACTTTATATATAAAGTCGAAGTCAATACATGCGATGTAACAACCCGCATATTTATCGATTTTATATTTAAATATTTTATTTAAATATAACATCGTTCGTCGGATTATAGTCCGAAAAGCTACTTTTTGCAAACAGTCGAATTAGGACTCGAGACCACTCCCATTGAGTTCAAAATGACGTTTGCGACCTTTTTGAGTATAAACTTCAATATGTTTGGAGTTAGTAGAATTTTACTACTTTTTCACTTTGGGTTTGGGTTTGGGTTTGGGTTTCAGCCCTATATCCTAACACAAGCCTCTAGCTTCACCCCCACTTATCTTCATTCACTTCATTTTCCTAATACAACTCAAGCTTCATCAAAAATGGGGGAAGAGAAAAAAATTAGGAATTCCTAAACCCTAGTTCTATTAACAAATCCAAGTTCTAGCTCCAAATTCGAAGAGAAGCTATTGGTAAGCATCCTCTTCTTCTTCTCCAACTCTTTCTCCATTCAATTTTAGAAATTTCCTAAACCTAATTTAGGAAATGTTTCTACTTTAAGCTTAGATTCAAGCTTGTTGGGTTGGAATTGAAGAGTGATTGTCCTTGCCATTGCTCTATAGCTTCTTCTTCATTGATTTTGTGAAAAAGGTGAGATTTTTATCTCACATCTATGCCTATAACTATCTTTGTTGTTAGGTATGAATTCTTATCATCTATTTCATGTTCACTTGTTGTGATTTGAATTGGTTTTGTGAATTCTTCAATTTTGGTGTTTTGGTCCAATTTTATGAAAATCCTTCTATGGACATTTGGACATTGATATTCGAAGTGTATCGAGGAGCCTTTAAGGCCGGGTTGTCGCTGGGCGTAAATCCTTAGTCGCCGTTGCTCATCCGATCGCTTCCGATACGTTTTGGCCACTTTGGCCTAGGCAAAATGTTGCCCAGACCAGGTGACCGACGTCTGGTGACCAAGTCCAAACGTCTGGTTTGGACCTGGAGAGAAAAGTGTATGCATGCAGATTATTAAAAAAATGCCAGAAACTATTTCCAGACGTCAGAAATTCAAGATCAGACGTCTGGATGAGTCTCAGACGTCTGACTTGAGGTTTCAGACGTCTGGGTGTTCTCTGGATAATTTTCCAGAGAACGAAACCAGACGTCTGGATTCAAAACCAGACGTCTGACCATGGCTCAGACGTCTGATTTGCTATTCCAGACGTCTGGGTGGTTTTCTGAACTATTTCCAGAAAACAAATCCAGACGTCTGGATTCCAAATCAGACGTCTGGAAACGTGCATTTCTGCCTGTTTAGGCTTTTCTAGATTGAATATCCACTGTTTATCGATTTTAGTTGATCCGATTAGTTGTTAACAATTTTATTGACTTTGATGACTTCTTCTTCGGGATTTTTGGGAATATCCATTTTTGATGGATTCGGTATCGATTTCTTTGGATTTTATTCACGTCTTCGAATGTGAATTTTGATGATTGATTGTTTCTACAATCGTTTTTGTGATTTGTCACTTCAAAAAATATAAAGGTTTTCTATACTAGTAGTAAATATCAAAACTCTTTCATCAAAACAATTTTGACACTATTTTAATTACAAAGCTCGTTTCTTAAACCGTTTTCCAATCTATTAGTATATACAAACCTTTACTTCATTCGTATGAGAAATCTAATTAAACGGCTTAGTAAAACAAGTGGTATGAAACGCTTGCGTTCACTTCGTCGGTTAATTCTGGGACTTATTCGATTGAATCTATTGTGACGATTTTCTAGTGGAGATTTACAATTTGTTCGTAAATATTTAAGTTAAGCAAGTGGTTATGGGACATGAAGCTAAACTCATATATTTACTAGCTTAGTGTAATTGACACTTCTTGATGATCGATGATGATCATTTTATGGTTTAGACTAGCAATGTGCGATGTCTCTTTGTCCACGTGGAGGACTGTTCCTCGTTTTAATGAGCTTCGTCTCACTTCTCGCATGGATCGTACCTATTTAAGTACGTCGATGTTTATTTCTCGCATGGGTCGTACCTATTTAGGTGCGTCGATGTTTATTTACTTCATGGAGCAATCGGCTCAATAGGTCGGGGCATGGGGCGTATCTATTTAGGTGCGTCGATGTTCGTCTATGCATGGGTCGTATCTTTCTAGGTGCGTCGATGTTCGACTTTGCATGGGGTGTATCTTTCTAGGTGCATCGATGTTAGACATTACATGGGGCGTATCTTTCTAGGTGCGTCGATGTTTATTTATGCATGGGGCGTATCTTTCTAGGTGCGTCGATGCTAGAGCATGGGTCGTATCTTTCTAGGTGCGTCGATGTTCGACATTACATGGGGCGTATCTTTCTAGGTGCGTCGATGTTTATTTATGCATGGGGAGTATCTTTCTAGGTGCGTCGATGCTAGAGCATGGGGCGTATCTTTCTAGGTGCGTCGATGTTCGACTTTACATGGGGTGCATCTTTCTAGGTGTATCGATGCTAGACTTTACATGGGGCGTATCTTTCTAGGTGCGTCGATGTTCAGTTTATGGGATTGGCCATCCTCTTTCTTGTGTTTTTTGGATTTCTTGTTGATGATTTCTAGAATTTGTGTGTCGTTAACTTTTGTGATTTCTGGATTTCTTGTTGATCATTTCAAGAATTTGTGTGTTGTTAACTCTTGTGATTTCTGGATTTCTCGTTGTGATTTCTGGAATTTATGTTTCACCACCTTTTTCAGTTGGCATTGATATGTATGTCATTTACTGTAGCTTGATGAATTAAATAAAGAATATGACATTCTTTTTAAATCTTTGAGAAGATTCTTGTGATATTGATTAATCTCTGGATTGATTCTCGATTAGATACTTATCACATTATGGCTTTATGGTTATCATACGTTTTTGTCATATCTCTTATTCTATATCACTTTATCTGATATTTATAGCTAGACTGATCCGTTTATTATTTTCTTCTTAAATAATACTCGGGTCAGACTGAGATTTTATAGGTGCTTCCTCTTGACTTCCTATTTGGAACCATCATCTGACTTTTGGCTAACTACCCTAGTTTAGTAGTTTTGTTGTATACATTTGAGATTAGACTCCTTGATGTATACATATTCTTTTGGCTAGCACTTGTATCTATTCTTTCGTGTTATTGTGGTTCTTATTTGACCACTACTCTGATTTACACTTTCATGTGTTATATTCATATCTATTTCCGCCTTTGTGATATGAACTGTCTGTGACTGATTTGTGTTATGTTATTTCTATATTTGTTTCCAAATATATAATAGCCACTGTGTAGTTGTTTTGAGTTTGTATCGGTATGTCGGATTTCCTCTTGAAAAGAAATGCAAGTTATTTTTATCTGGCATATCGGTACTCGCACAAAGCAATTACACGGATGGTCGCTCCTCAACAGCCTTATTCTCCGCGCTAGTTGACGGCATTACCCCGTAGTGTCCTTGGCTAGTGTGGGTATAGAGGTGGGGCGTCATAGCTTGGTATCAGAGCCAAACTTCGGAACTATATAGAATAATCTAACAAGGATCATTGTCCTAAGTCCTTCTTAGGAGTCGTGCCTTAGGATTTTATTCGAGTCAATTGGACCCGTTTTATCCTATTTTCTTTTATGATTCCTTGTTTTATCAATCAAGTTTGCATGATATTTGTTTTGAGGGTAACCTTTTCTTTTTCTTTCTTTCTTTCTTAAAGAAGAGTAATGGTTAGATCTGGCCGTACCAAAGTCGGTCAATCCAGTGCTACTCCTCAGGAGGGAGTATTTATGTCTGCCCAGCAGCTTCTAGATCTTGTTAAGAATGCTCAAGCTAACAGACCCATTCCAAAGCCTACTCATCCTAGATCTGGTTTTGCACGCTTGTGTAGAGATCACACCGATTTGGGTGGATGGCCATTCCGGGGATCCGAGAGTGTCATTGAAATCCAAGCTTGGCTTAGATCATGCGACCGCATCTTTTCTCGCATGAATCTTGTTGATCTCCACCAAGTCCAAGTGGCTTCTAGCATGCTCCAAGAAAGAGCATTGGATTGGTATGAGCTTCTTATTTCTGAAATCGTTGAAGCGGATCTCACTTGGGAGCAATTCCGGGAAAGATTCGAATTGAAATATGTGCCGGAGGCTGAAAAAGTAACTTTGGCCCGGCGTTTTATCGACCTTGTTCAAGGTGAATCTTTTGTGACGGACTACGTCGCATCTTTCGAATCTCTTTCTAAATACGGGGTTGAATACATTAATACCCCATTGAAGAAAAATCAGAGATTTGTTTATGGCTTGAACAAGAATCTCAAGAAGCCATTACTTCTGAAATTGGAAGTTTCTTTCGATCAGCTTATTGATACCGTTCTTCATCTTGAAGAGGCCGATAATGAAAGTAATGTTGAAGTTGTGGGTGCCAAACAGAACTTCAACAATAACATGAAGAGGCATATTAAGTTTAAAGGTCCCAATCCCGACAAGAAAGGGAAACAAGAAATTTCTGTAGCAAAGACTCCTACCTCTAGTCGTGGACGATGCTACAATTGTGATTCTATGGACCACTATGCAAAGGAGTGTCCGCAACCCCTCTATTGTCGCTATTGCAGAGGTTTGAGTCATCACATATCTGCGTGTCCCATACTTCAAGCAAGAAGGAGGGAAAGCTAAAGGTCGTGCAAGCCCCTAGCAACTCTTCTCTTAGTCAAGGTATCCATTCTATCCTTGATGACATTTGTTTTGTGATTATCTTATTCGAGTTCTTTTTGATATGGGTTTCATCTCATTATTATTATATCAAAAGAACTTGTGATTCCTTTTCTTTAAACATTTTTGGGCTTGTTGACTTCTTTGAAGATTGCGAATCCGGTTGGTGGATCCGCAACACTCAATTTGCTTTTATTGATGTCGAAATTATTTTATGTGATTTTTCTTTCCGAGCCGATTTTTACTTATGCTTCGGAATTGACTTTCGTAAGGATTGGCTTAATTATTATGAAGTCATATCCTTTGTCCCGTGTGGACTATTCATCTTCGACATTTTCAATCTGTTAAACAGATTTCTGTTTTTCCTTTGTGATTTTGATTCCAATTTGATGGAATCATTTTATTCTTTAAGCCCACTTGATGAGGAAAGTTATGTTTCTCTCATTCATGTAGTTTAAAAAAAATTCGGTATTTTTGAGTTTGCTTAGGATTATCACCTAAGCAATCTTTTGAGTGGTGTTAAGGTCTTTTTAGCTCGACCTTGCCACAGATTTTCATTTGCTACGAGTTGCGGGAGTTAGCACTCCATTTACCGCATTCCGCACTCGTTATGATTCTTATAAATGATTTATTGTGTCATTCAGTTTATCCAGTTTATTTCATCCATTTTATGAATCGAGTATTCTACGATCTCGATGACTCCATTCTTGTATATATTGATTTTGGATGAAAACATCAATTTAAAATTTTGAAAATCTTTTTCATAAGATTTATTTATAAGTACGATTTGATTTTTTGCTCTTAAACGAGCAAAGAATATTCTTAAAGGTTTTTAAGACAACATGTTTATCACATAGAAGATGATTTTGTGATTGTATTGCCCATTGAGTGCTTTAAGAATTCTAGTCGATGTGCTTGATCAACGTTATCGATAGGAATTTCCTAAACGCTTTGATGAGACAATCAGACACAGTAAATTGACTTATAAAAATGTAAATTTCTCTAGAAAGATTATTACATAAAGATAAATGTAATTTTGAATATTTTAGCTTTTCGAGAAAGAAGATTATTTAAAAGAAATTCTTTCTTTTCGATACTCTTATTCTTGTGATTCCCGAAGGGAACCAAGACCTTATCTTTTGTACCAATGCTAATCGTATTGGTTTGGATGCCGTTCTCTTGCAAAAGAGAACATGCTATCACTTGTGCTTCTGAATCATTAAAGACGATCGAGACTAGGTATGCCACTCATGATCTAGTGCTTGCGGCTATTGTTTTCGCTTTTAGAGTTTGGCATCATCATTTTTGGGGGAGACCTCGATCATAAATCTTTGGAATATTTATTTTCTCATAAGGAACTTCATGTTGACTCGAGTTCCTGGCATCTTATGATCTTGATATTCTTTTATTCCCAGAAGGGAAATCGTGTTGCCAATGCGCTTAGTCGTAAGCAACAAGTGGTTGATTCTTGGATGATGTCTGAATGGAATTATCTTTTTTATCAAGTTCATCGGACATTTTGATATACTTCGTTTTATTGAGTTTTATCTCATTTCTTGTATGGACTTGCGCCCGATGTTCTTTTATGGTGTTTGGTTCATTGGACGTACCGTTCTTGTACTACGTCGGTTTTCCGAATTATTTGAGTTACCGTTCATTGGACGTACCGTTATTGTACTACGTCGATGTTCGGAGTTATTCGTGTTTCCAGTTTCTCGGGCGTATTGTTATTGTACTACGCCGTTGCCCCGGCTCAATTTTCTGCTATTCTTGACGTTTTCCACGTCTTTTAACTATGGAAATGATTTTAGGTTTCCGATTTTTATTCTTGAGCCTGGTGTTATAGTAGGAATTGAAGTTTCACCAGATTTGACTTTTGAGCAACATTCTATTCGCATCGTTTCTTCGGGGGTTGAGTGCCTTCAAAATAAAGATGTTCTTTTTGTGAAAGTCCGATTGTTCTTAAATCCTAAGGATTTCTCTTGGGAATCCAGAGAATTCATCGAGTGAACACGTTCAGACTTACTCTTTCGTGCTCTTTATGGTAAACTTCTTATTTCAAATTTTCTTTGTGTTGATATGCCTATATGGTTGTTACTATTTATTTTCTTCTTAAGATTGTGAGGACGCAATTTCTTTAAGGAGGGGAGTCTGTAACAACCCACATATTTGTCGATTTTATATTTAAATATTTTATTAAATATAACATCGTTCGTCGGATTGTAGTCTGAAAAGCTACTTTTTGCAAACAGTCGAATTAGGACTCGAGACCACCCCCATTGAGTTCAAAATGACGTTTGCGACCTTTTTGAGTATAAACTTCGATATGTTTGGAGTTAGTAGAATTTTGCTACTTTTTCACTTTGGGTTTGGGTTTGGGTTTCAGCCATATATCCTAACACAAGCCTCTAGCTTCACCCCTACTTATCTTCATTCACTTCATTTTCCTAATACAACTCAAGCTTCATCAAAAATGGGGGAAGAGAAAAAGAATTAGGAATTCCTAAACCCTAGTTCTATTAGCAAATCCAAGTTCTAGCTCCAAATTCGAAGAGAAGCTATTGGTAAGCATCCTCTTCTTCTCCAACTCTTTCTTCATTCAATTTTAGAAATTTCCTAAACCTAATTTAGGAAATGTTTCTCCTTTAAGCTTAGATTCAAGCTTGTTGGGTTGGAATTGAAGAGTGATTGTCCTTGCCATTGCTCTATAGCTTCTTCTTCATTGATTTTTTGAAAAAGGTGAGATATTTATCTCACATCTATTCCTATAACTATCTTTGTTGTTAGGTATGAATTCCTATCATCTATTTCATGTTCACTTGTTGTGATTTGAATTGGTTTTGTGAATTCTTCAATTTTGGTGTTTTGGTCCAATTTTATGAAAATCCTTCTATGGACATTTGGACATTGATATTCGGAGTGTATCGAGGAGCCTTTAAGGCCGGGTTGTCGCTGGGCGTAAATCCTTAGTCGTCGTTTCTCATCTGATCGCTTCCGATACGTTTTGGCCACTTTGGCCTAGGCAAAATGTTGCCCAGACCAGGTGACCAGACGTTTGGTGACCAAGTCCAGACGTCTGGTTTGGACCTGGAGAGAAAAGTGTATGCATGCAGATTATTAAAAAAATGCCAGAAACTATTTCCAGACGTCTGAAATTCAAGATCAGACGTCTGGATGAGTCTCGGACGTCTGACTTGAGGTTTCAGACGTCTGGGTGTTCTCTGGATAATTTTCCAGAGAACGAAACTAGACATCTGGATTCAAAACCAGACGTCTGGCCATGGCTCAAACGTCTGATTTGCTATTCCAGACATCTGGGTGGTTTTCTGAACTACTTCCAGAAAACAAATACAGACGTCTGGATTCCAAATCAGACATCTGGAAACGTGCATTTCTACCTGTTTAGGCTTTTTAGATTGAATATCCATTGTTTGTCGATTTTAGTTGATCCGATTAGTTGTGAACAGTTTTATTGACTTTGATGACTTCTTCTTTGGGATTTTTGGGAATATCCATTTTTGATGGATTCGATATCGATTTCTTTGGATTTTATTCACGTCTTCGAATGTGAATTTTGATGATTTATTGTTTATACAATCGTTTTTGTGATTTGTCACTTTAAAAATATAAAGGTTTTCTATACTAGTAGTAAATATCAAAACTCTTTCATCAAAACGATTTTGACACTATTTTAATTACAAAGCTCGTTTCTTAAACCGTTTTCCAATCTATTAGTGTATACAAACCTTTACCTCATTCGTATGAGAAATCTAATTAAACGGCTTAGTAAAACAAGTGGTATGAAACGCTTGCGTTAACTTCGTCGGTTAATTCTTGGAGTTGTTCGATTGAATCTATTGTGACGATTTTCTAGTGGAGATTTACAATTTGTTCGGAAATATTTAAGTTAAGCAAGTGGTTATGGGACATGAAGCTAAACTCATATATTTACTAGCTTAGTGTAATTGACACTTCTTGATGATCGATGATGATCATTTTATGGTTTAGACTAGCAATGTGCGATGTCTCTTTGTCCACGTGGAGGACTGTTCCTCGTTTTAATGAGCTTCGTCTCACTTCTCGCATGGGTCGTACCTATTTAGGTACGTCGATGTTTATTTCTCGCATGGGTCGTACCTATTTAGGTGCGTCGATGTTTATTTACTTCATGGAGCAATCGGCTCAATAGGTTGGGGCATGGGGCGTATCTATTTAGGTGCGTCGATGTTCGTCTATGCATGGGTCGTATCTTTCTAGGTGTGTCGATGTTCGACTTTGCATGGGGTGTATCTTTCTAGGTGCATCGATGTTAGACATTACATGGGGCGTATCTTTCTAGGTGCGTCGATGTTTATTTATGCATGGGGTGTATCTTTCTAGGTGCGTCGATGCTAGAGCATGGGTCGTATCTTTCTAGGTGCATCGATGTTCGACATTACATGGGGCGTATCTTTCTAGGTGCGTCGATGTTTATTTATGCATGGGGCGTATCTTTCTAGGTGCGTCGATGTTTATTTATGCATGGGGAGTATCTTTCTAGGTGCGTCGATGCTAGAGCATGGGGCGTATCTTTCTAGGTGCGTCGATGTTCGACTTTGCATGGGGTGCATCTTTCTAGGTGTATCGATGCTAGACTTTACATGGGGCGTATCTTTCTAGGTGCGTCGATGTTCAGTTTATGGGATTGGCCATCCTCTTTCTTGTGTTTTTTGGATTTCTTGTTGATGATTTCTAGAATTTGTGTGTCGTTAACTTTTGTGATTTCTGGATTTCTTGTTGATCATTTCAAGAATTTGTGTGTTGTTAACTCTTGTGATTTCTGGATTTCTCGTTGTGATTTCTGGAATTTATGTTTCACCACCTTTTTCAGTTGGCATTGATATGTATGTCATTTACTGTAGCTTGATGAATTAAATAAAGAATATGACATTCTTTTTAAATCTTTGAGAAGATTCTTGTGATATTGATTAATCTCTGGATTGATTCTCGATTAGATACTTATCACATTATGGCTTTATGGTTATCATACGTTTTTGTCATATATCTTATTCTATATCACTTTATCTGATATTTATAGCTAGACTGATCCGTTTATTATTTTCTTCTTAAACAATACTCGGGTCAGACTAAGATTTTACAGGTGCTTCCTCTTGACTTCCTATCTGGAACCATCATTTGACTTTTGGCTAACTACCCTAGTTTAGTAGTTTTGTTGTATACATTTGAGATTAGACTCCTTGATGTATACATATTCTTTTGGCTAGCACTTGTATCTATTCTTTCGTGTTATTGTGGTTCTTATTTGACCACTACTTTGATGTACACTTTCATGTGTTATATTCATATCTATTTCCGCCTTTGTGATATGAACTATTTGTGACTGATTTGTGTTATGTTATTTCTATATTTGTTTCCGAAGATATAATAGCCACTGTGTAGTTGTTTTGAGTTTGTATCGGTATGTCGGATTTCCTCCTGAAAAGAAATGCATGTTATTTTTATCTGGCATATCGGTACTCGCACAAAGCAATTACACGGATGGTCGCTCCTCAACAGCCTTACTCTCCCTGCTAGTTGACGGCATTACCCCGTAGTGTCCTTGGCTAGCGTGGGTATAGAGGTGGGGCATCACATGCGACGTCACTACCTTAGTATATAAAACAGATGAAGTGATTTGGTGCGGAATCATTTAAAACTATGAAGAAAACATGCGACGTCGTCGATGCCTACGTTAAGCTTTTAAAACATTTAGGTGAATCATGAAGACACGATTGCCACTGATACTCTATTATCGAAAAGGTCAACTTTGTCCTTTGGAAACGTTACATAGCTACCGAAATAACTATCTTATGCTTCCTTTTACTTCGACGTCGACACTCATGGATGCAGCCTTGTCTTAGGCTCGGCGACGTTAGGGTGGTACGACATTGTCGTAATTCTTATTAAAACTGATTTATTACTACTTTAAGTAAAAACATTTCACCAAATCCTATTCCTTGTCCAATTTCTATTTGATGGAACAATTTATTTACAAATCATTTTTAGAAAATCAAAGCATTTGGAGATTAAAATCTTAGGTTTTTACCATTAAACTCATTTAAACAATTTCATAAAAATTCCAATAACCATTATTCTATCCAAACAATGATTAAACAACCATATCTTGACAAAACAAACATTAATCATTCGGGTATTATCCATAACCAAATTCAAAGCAAAAAATAGAGACGGAACACTTATTATTCAACTTAGATTAATTGTTGGAGATGAGATTTGTTGTTGCTTTAGTATCCCTAAGCTTCTTCTCCCTTGAATCCCTAGACTCCGTTCTCCTTTGCTTGAGTTATAGCTGGCCTTGATGTTTTTGCTCTTGATTGTTTTTAGTTTGTGAAAAATGAAAATGATATGAGGGGGAGAGGAACAAAAGATGGATCTGCCTATTTTGCCCCTTTCATATATCCTCTAACATGTTTTAACTTTAAAACAACCTTATTACTTAGTTTATTAAGGCACGACCTTAATATTTTTAAATCTAATTCTCCTCGATCATTTACATTATTCAATTTAATCTATCGAATTAAATGTCCCGAATAATGCTTAATTAAAAATATAGGTGTTACATTAAATACAAGCCATTGTCAAAGGTTCAAACCCTAGCCATCATGCTTTAACCGATGGACCACACCTCTATAGGCGATCGACCACTAGAGGTTGACAAGCCCATAGTGGGGATCGACCGGTGGAGTCCTGAATATTAATGTTAATTATTATTGTGTTTTCTTTTTTAATTATTTTTGCTCTTGAAAATTCAAATGCTAACAACCTTTTCGTTTAAGCTCCGATCATGAAACTTCAACTATGAAAGTTGCTCAGAAAATCCCCATGAACATAATGGTGCAAGTTTCGTGGTTAAATTCACATCTTTGCTCCAATTCCATTTTTAGAGCTTTATTAATGATCTATTAATTATCATTAATTTTACAGCGTGTTACATTCTCCTCTTTAAAGGAATTTCGTCCCCGAAATTCCCCAAGGGTTTAATCTTGTAACATAGCATGCAACCAATCTAAGTTAACCAACCAATGAGTGTACATCTAATTTTACAGCCAAACGTGTACAAGTGTAAAGTGTATCACACATATAAAATATGTATGCAGAATGATTCTAAATCGGTGTCTCCTATATGAATGTATTCTTTTAAAAACATTTTGAGCATATGATGTAGGCAACCTAGATGTACTGGTAGTTCTATATGTATGCAAGTTTTCAAAATCCTTTTTCCCACAAAAATTTGCACACTCCAATGAGCAGGAGTATGATTCAACCAATTTTGCATCCAATTTCTACCATCCAAGACCTAGCACACAATTTTAAACATCGAATGTTTTTGAGAATTTAGATTTAGAAATCTATACTCCTATTCAGGAAAAGGAATTTAGATGAAAAATCTTACATTTTCATCCTTCTTTTGGATACTTATTCCATTGTAATTTGAAACCTTCTCTTCCGCCCCCAAATTTTCGAAGTACAATTTGCATAAGACGGTTTATTTTTGAAAGTTAAAGCATAATAATCCTAAGCATAAGTTTTATTTCACTATTAGCAAGGTATAAAAATAAAAATGCCAAAGCTAAACAACCTTTTTCTTGTTATTATCTATGTTTTGTCTACTGTCACCCTTGTCGGACAGTAAAACACGTACTTACTAACACATCGATGCTTCATACGCTAGTATATGGCATTTGAAAACAGAAATTTTCTTCTTTCAAAAGAAAACCTTCAGGCACAATTTCTAATTTGTAAAACAGTTTGAAGAATCAAATTCCCAAAGGCATTTAAACAACATTTGTATAGAGCATTTGGACCAAAATCTTCCAAAAACATTCAAACCCAACTTTTCAAAATTTTCACTAGCTTTTCCAAATCGCTCGAAATTCCTTCATACAAAATTTACCAACCATTTTTGTCTTCTAAAACATTCCACCACTTTTAAAATTACTTCAAAAACATTTCCAAAACTATTTGTTAAACGAACATTAAATTTCCAAATCCCCATTTTAAAATATTGCATATCACTTCAAAATATACCACTATCATTTCAAAAATTTCAAATGCTTCGAAGCTAACTTTTCAAAAGTATTTAAACAATAATTTCCAAAGCTTTCTAACACAATTTCTTTTTTTCAAAAGATATATCGCTTTATCCTTAAAACCAAATCAAGCCACATCTTAACGAAATCGGGACTCAGACATGAGTTAATGCACATGATTGACCCTAGTATAGTGCAGATAATCTTAGATTTCGGAAACCTTTTATTTTTACTCTAAAACAACAAACTACTTACAAGTGTATTTATAAATTTTAGCTTTTCAGGCATAGGGATTGTAACATCCCGCTATTTTGGACCATTCAAATTGACAATAAAAAAAGACATGTCAGACTTGAATAATTCAAAACAACAGATTGTTAATAAAATTTGGGGCAAATAAAATCAATCATAGAATCACAGACACAGAATATCAGAATAACTCGCAGTGGAATAAATAACTATAGTAGTTCATGAAGCTACTAGATACAAAGTCTCAAAACCAATACATAATACCAAGTCTGGAAACAAATATACTTGTAAAGTTAGATACATAAGTACTACTACAAAAGCGAAAGTGGCATGGAAATAACTGGAATAAAATATCAAGCAGACGACTGAATCTTCAGAGGATCTCTAGCTTTGAAAGATGATGAAACCAAAGCTGTGGAACTCAGGCTGACCCATGCATAAAGAAAAACACAAAACACTCGAGTCCGGACATACATACTTATAAAATGTAAATCAACTCAAGTGAACTGTAAAGGAATGCATCAGTAACTTAAAGGATGCCTGGGATCGCCCATCCTCTAAGGATCCGTTAAACTATCTACTATGTTGTAATATACGCTATTATAATAATGTCTAAAGTAAATTAAACTATTAAAATAGCGTTAAGGCATTACATTTTTCCCCTTAACACATTTTTATTTCCCATAGTTTATACAGTACCGTAATCTCCCCCGTACTGGACGTCGTCATAGGGCACAACATAGGTATGGTACAAAACAAACTCGTAGAAGGCGTGCTACAGTAGGTGACATGGCACAACTAGGCAATGCCAGGGTAGATATACCAATTACGCATCTGGGCTGTTGGTAACGCATAGCCGCAACTACCGCCCAACTCGATCCACACGCCCGAATCAAAGGTGCGCACCAAATCAATCACAAAGTAATAGAATGGCTAACGATGAAGTGTGTCCGATTAGAGGAGCTACCTCCTTGGCCCGAGAATCGCTCCTGTTTTAGCCACCTTATGCTAACTCACGGGAGTTAGGTCCACGTAAATATACCTTTAGGATCGTTGCCACCATCTTACTTCATTCTGGAATATCCTCCGCGTACACAGTTGTCAAAGTGGTTTTCGGTATTGATAGAGAGTATGCCCATATCTGATCCCGGTCTCTTTAACAACCAAACGTTATTATAACCCGTGGTTATTCAATTTCAAATGGTTTATTTTTCATATCAAACATATTCCTTTCAAAACCATATAAATTCCGTATCATTTCCTTTTAAAATAATATTCATTTTTCCAAAGTAGTAATACTTCCAAATTCATTTAATTATAACCCCTTTGAAACGTAAAAATTTAGAAATCATAGCACTTTAAAAATGTAACCTTTAGAACCATACATTCGGAACTATAACCCTTTAGAAAATTTGTAGCATTCAGAAAATGTCACTTTTAAGAAAACGCCGCAGTACAGAAATGCTACTATAAGAATTCGAAGCAGTGCAGAAATGCTACGAATTCGCAGCAGTGCAGAAATGCTACTATAAAAATTCGCAGCAGTGTAGAACTGTTACTGTAAGAATTCGCAGCAGTGCAGAATTGTTATAGTAAGGAAATCGCAGCAGTGCAGAATTGTTATAGTAAGGAAATCGCAGCAGTTTTGAATTGTTACCGTAATACTTCCTACTACAATAGTTTATAAAAACACATATAGTACATATTTATGCAGTTTTTTTATCAAAGTCATTGTATCATTCCTATTATACTACTCAAATTTTAGCTATTTGGTCATTAAAGAAACCACACCTTTAGTCAAATAACTTTGTTATTAAACATCAAATTTTAAAACAGATATCTTTATACCAAGTTAAACGTATTTTAACTTACATTTTTTTAATTCCTTTTTATTAATTGACATTTATCATTCTTATTCCCCAAATCATACCATTTCATTGGTTAAAACTTACATATCAAATGTACGTTTATCTTACATTTCTTTTTGCAAAACATTTATCATTTTAATCACTTATTACAATGAATTGAAACTTACAATTTATAGGTTAGAATAAAATGCTATTATTAAGTCAAACCGGCTTATAAAATTTCAATTAACCTTCATACTGTAAATTAGATTCCAACATTTACATTTCCAACTATTTATTTCTTATAAAAAAATTAACACATGTAAACAAATTTATAGAAATCCTTACAATAAATTTTAGTTGAGATTCATATATAGAAATCGAAAATACTTAATAATCTTTAGAAAATCATTTTAAAATCAACCACGGAGTCTGTATAAAATTCTCTACCCTAAGGTCAAGTAAATAAGGACATATATCATTTCAATTCTTAATTTATAAATTTCCGGGTTTTATATCATTTCAAACATGTAATCCCAAGTCAAATAAAATTGCTCAAGCCTATCATTTAAACCCATAACAATTTTCCTTAATCTAAAGATCATTCGGGTATGTATCATTTCAACCCATAGTGAAGGAACTTGCAGTGTGATTCCAGAATATTAAATAAACATAAAAATATTCAACATATCATGACATATGATCAAACAGATATAATATGATATGAAATAAAAAAATAAAATCATATGAATGACATAATATAAGCATATGAAATAATATGATATAAACATATGAAGTAACATGATATAAACATATGAAATAACATGATATAACACATGAAATAACATGATAAAATCATATGTGAAATGTCAAACTTGCATATACACCTCACAATTCAATTGTCATTAATTCACCAAATCAATAAGTACGTATGTCAAGTGTGATTTTCTCACCTTTATTTGGTTGGAAAAGTGATTCAAAGCGCAACACAAAAATCAACAAACTACGGACCAGTTTGAGTGAGAGGAGAATCCAAATCCGACGCTAGAAAAATAAAAATAAATTCCATACGTAAACAAATAATTTTACATAGAAAAATAAAATAGAAAAATATATATTTGCAAAATACATAAGAGGGCTTGTCTAGGGTTTGCATAGGCTTGGTCTAGAGGTGGTTTTGGTTTGGTCTAGGCTACGTTTGGATTAGGTGGGTTCGACCATAGCTAGGTTTTGGTGGAGATAGGTTCAGCCATAGCTAGATTTAGGGTTAGGCTAGGGTTTTTGGTGAAGGGGCTCGGCTACGGTTAGGGTTTTGGTGATGGAGGCTCGGCCTAGGGGTTTTTGTGATGGAGGAGATGGTCACGGCCAAGGCAAGGCAAGGGAAAGGGGTTGTGGAGGTTCGACCATGGTGTTTTTGGTTGGAGGAGAAGAGGTAGAGGCCGAAAATTGTGAAGATGAAGAATGGAAAAGGAAGAGGAGAAAGGGGTTTTGGTTAGATTTTGGTGATTGGGGAAGGTGGAGAAAGGTGTGGCGAAATTTGTGGAGAGGAGGAGGAGGAAAATTGGAGAGGAAGAGGGGAAGAAGTCTAGGGTTTTGGAGAAGGGAGATAAAGGAGAAGAAGACTTACACTTTTCTATGGAGGCACAAATGAATGGATGTGGATGCTAGCCAAAACCCTAGGAGATTATATATAGTCTACTCATCTAACTAATGGTTTTCTAGCCCAAATGGTCTAAGCCCAAACAAATCGCAATAAAAATAAAATAGAAGTTGTAGAGAAAATAACTACGTGTAATACGCCAAAAGTTGCAAAATTTGAAAAGTAAACATCAAAATTTAACAAAACGAAAAACTGGGAAAATGTTAAAATTAAATTCATCTTCATAAAAAAAAGTAAAAGTTAAAAATTCAAATTTTAAAAATTTCACAGAAAGTCAAACTTTGACCAAAGTTGACCAAAATTTGCATTTTAAGAAAAATCTTTATTTTATTAAATTTGGAAAACATTTCACATCAAAACTCAAAATTATACTTTAAATTTTCCAAGTTTATCAAATTTAAATTAGTTAAATTCAAAGTTTCAAATAAATTTTCATTTAAAATATTTTCAAAATTTGCGGGATGTTACACTCTTCCCCACTCAAAACTTTTCGTCCTCGAAAAGGAACGATACCAAAAAATAAAGAAGGATAAGGTAGGATAATGAATAGTACCTAGAATAAATAATTCCGGATTTGAAGCACGAATGCTCTCTTCCGTTTCCCAAGTACAATCCCGATCATCAGTGCTCCATTGCACTTTGACTAGGTTGATAGATTTTCTTCGAAGCTGCTTCGTACCTCTATCGATAATACGAAGTGGCTTCCTCTCGACAGTATGGTTTGGCTCGACATCCAAACCCTCGAGAGCAGAAGGCTAGACAATCAAAGATGGATCATGAAGATACTGACGAAGATGTGAAACATGGAACACATTATGCACTCCAGAAAGTTTCTCAGGCAATTCCAAACGATAAGCTAAGGAACCAACTCTCTCTAAGATACGAAAAGGACCAATAAACCTAGGAGCGAGCTTCCCTCTCCGACCAAAATGAATCACATTTCTTAATGGAGAGACCTTAAGGAAAACCTGATCACCAACCGAAAACTCCAAACTCCTCCTACGCCTGTCAGCATACTTCTTTTGTCTATCCTGAGCAATCCTCATCTTCCTCCTAATCTCCTCAACCTTCTCAGAAGCCTCTAGAATCATATCCAGACCAAGAACCAAACAATTACCGGATTCAATCCAGCAAAATGGAGAATTGCAAGTGCGTCCATAGAGAGCAGCAAATGGAGCGATTGCGATACTAGCCTGAATTCAAAAGATGGAATAAGATAGATAAATGTTTAAGACAACCTTAAATAGATATTCGAGATTATACCTGATAACTATTGTTATAGGTGAACTCAACGAGATGGAGATGATCTTCCCAAGATCCTCCATAATCAAGAACACGGGCACGAAGAAGATCTTCTAAAATCTGATTCACTCTTTCCGTTTGACCGTCGGTCTGCGGATCGTAAGCAGTGCTTAGATTCAGGCGAGTACCTAGAGATTCCTGAAAAGCCCTCCAAAACTGGCTAGTAAAGATGGGGTCTCTATCACAAACAATACTAACAGGAACACCATGAAGATGAACTATCTCTCTCATATAAATCTCAACTAAACTAGAAGCAGAACGGTTGGACCTAATCGGAATGAAATGAGCTGACTTAGTCAATCTATCCACAATAACCCCAATACTTTCATTACCTGTCCTAGTCCTTGGTAACCCATCAATGAAATCCATAGAAACTTGATCCCATTTCCAATTGGGAATCTCAAGAGGTTGCAACAATCCAACGGTCTTCTGGTGATCAGCCTTAACCTATTGACAAGTCGCACATCTACTAACAAAATGGGAGATATCACGCTTCATACCACTCCACCAATACAGCTTCTTCATATCTTGGTACATCTTCGTCACACCTGAATGAATAGAAAGTCTAGACCGATGATTTTCCTGAAGTAACTCTTGCCTTAATCCATCGACATTCAGGGCACAAATCCAATTATTAATCCACAAAATCCCTTTATCATCTATCTAAGCTCCACTTCCATCTAGGCTACTACCGCCAACCCTGCTACGAACATTTTCCTTAATAAGCCGAATTATCCTATCCTCGTCCTGCTTAGCAATAATACGATCCATAAGAGGAGAAGAAACAACAAGCTGACACAACACTGTCTTCTTTCGACTCAAAGCATCGGCTACAATGTTAGCTTTCCCTGGGGTATAGTTGATGTCGAGGTCATAAGAAGCTAGAAACTCAAGCTACCTAACTTGCCTCAGATTCAAGTCCTTCAAGGTGAAAATATATTTCAAAGACTTATGATCCGTAAAGAGCTCAAACTTAGTTCCCAATAGATGATGTCTCCAAAGCTTCAAAGAAAAAACTATGGAAAGCAATTCCAAATCATGGGCTGCATAATTGGCTTCATGAGTCTTCAACTGGCGACTAGCATAAGCGATAACCTTCCCATCCTGCATCAGAACAGCTCCCAATCGTTCACTACTGGCATTAGTGTATACCGTTAATTCCTCATTTCCATTTGGAATGGTAAGAACTGGTGCGGAAGTAAGCTTGCGCTTCAACTCATTGAATGCAGCTACACACTTATCATTCCATCTAAACTTAGCATTCTTACGAGTTAGAGCGGTGAGAGGTGTAGCAATCCGAGCAAAATTCATAATGAATCTCCGATAATAACCAGTAAGGCCCAAAAAACTACGGATATCAGATGGAGTCCTAGGAGTTTCCCAATCCTGAAACGGAATAGGGAGGAATAAGAACTATAGAGAAAGAGATAGAATAATTAAATTCACAAAAGAAGGAAGAGAAGATAGACCTACATTGATTGCAGCGGTCTTAACTGGATCAACAAAAACACCATCACTAGAAACTATATGTCCAAGAAATCGGACTTCATCTTTCCAGAAATGGCATTTCGAGAATTTGGCTTTCAACTGATGACTTCTGAGAGTTCCCATAACAAAGCTCAAATGAGATTCATGCTCCTCTTCTATCTTAGAGAAAACAAGGATATCATCGACGAAGACTAGAACAAATTTATTAAGAACATCACGAAAAACCTGGTTCATAAGGTCGACAAAGAAAGCTAGGGCATTAGTCAAACCAAAAGGCATAACTAACCACTCAAAGAAACCATCCTCGGAATGTAAAGCAATTTTGGGAATACTTTCCTCGGAGATTCTAAGCTGGTGGAAACCGATGGCAAGATCAAGCTAAGAGAATACAGTAGCTCCATAAAACTGATCGAACATATCATTAATACAAGGCATTGGATATCTGTTTTTCATAGTGAGCTTGTTCAGCTCCCTATAATCAACACACATCCTCAAAGAACCATCAGACTTAGTGACAAAAACCACTGCTGCTCCCCATTCGGAATGACTGGGTCTGATCAAACCTTTGGAGAACAAGCTTCAATTTGCTTCCTCAACTCAACCTTCTCACGGGGTGCCATTCTTCTAGGAGGAAGAACTACAAGTCGAGCTCTAGGAATGAGATCAATGCGGAATTCGATTTCCCGTTTAGGAGGTAAAGAAGTGACTTCACCAAACACATCGGGATAGAGTTTGACCACAGGAGTAGAATCAAAGTCACTAGGAGAGGAATCAAGAGAATAGATAAAACTGCCTACATACTCCTGAGGCGTACGACATTGAATCACCAAAGGCTTACCAAAATCATCAACAAGAGAAACAGTCTGGGTCTTGCAAGAGATAACAACTTCATGCGTCTTCAGCCAATCTCCTCCAAGCAATAGATCAAAAGCATCGAAACCAAGGACATAGAAATTTCCAGAAAAGCGATGGTCAGAATGGCAGAGTTTCACATTGTTACAAATCCTACTAAGGTTTGCGGGACCACCAATAGGATTAGTAACACACAAAGGTTCGGTTGCAAACTAAGGTGAAAGTATATGCTCAAACTTATCACAAAGGTCCACAGAAATGAAACTATGCGAAGCTCCAGTGTCAAATAAAACACGAATAGGAAGATTAAACAAGGTAAAGGAGCTCTGGAGAGTACCTTGGGTATCACTAGGGGCGGGTGGAGTAGGCGGAGCATGAGTGGAAGAAGTCATGGCAAAGACTCCAGATGTCTTGCCTTTCTGATACAGGGGACAATCCTGCTTGAAGTGGCCATGATGCAAACATGCATGGCAAAGATAACGCCTAGTCATCTGAGCTGGAGGAACAGCAGCTCCAGCTAAAGTGGGACAACTATTGGCATAGTGCCCTTTTTGATCACACCTAAAGCAAGTGATGGAAGAAAGATCAATAGGCTGCTTCCGAGAAGAATAAGATCCTAAACCTGGATTCTTAAGCCAATTTTGCTTCTAACGCTAGAAATTTGACTTTCTCTTCTTAGAGTTGCTAGAAGACGGCTGAGATGAAGGTGCACGAGCAACATCTGATTCCTTAGAAGTGGGGTTCTCATATCTAATGGCCATATCCATCAATGCAGTAAATGGGTTGTGCACATGAGAAATCAGTCGATCATAAAACTCCGGGCGAGCTCCAGCTATAAACTTCTCATTCTTCTTAAAAGGGGTATCAATCAAACTAGGAACAAACTTGGAAAGCTCATCAAACTTCCTCTCATACTCAGCAAATGACATATTCCCCTGCTTAAGGTCCATAAACTCCCTGTATAGCTGAGACTTCCCAGCCTCTGGCATCCACTTTGTCACAAAAGCCTCCCTAAACAAGATATCCAAACTTAAGAAAGATTCAAAAGGGATAACCTAAACCAAATTCAAGAGGACTAACTTAAGACAATACCTAAACTGATCCTAAGAAATATCTGCCTCAACAGTGTTAGCTATAACAGACTCCCACCAATCTAGTGCTGCATCCTTCAACTGCCATGCTGCTAACTGGCGCTTCTGAGCGTTAGATATCTCCAAACCAGCAAAAAATCCTTTCCAAACCTTTCAGCCACCGCTGAGCCTCAATGATGGTCTCTGATCCTGAAAACTTAGTACCACCTAACTGGGTGAACTCCTTACAGAGAGTAGTAAACCTAACGGGTGCAACTAGTGCTAGAACTGGGGCAACACCACGACCTCTGGCATTCCTACGATTCATCCTGGAAATTCAAGAATGAATTTTAGGACAAAGATAAAAGAAAATATAGAAGAAAATATCCAACTAGACTGGAAATTCTAATCAGAGAATTCTATAAAACAAGGTGGATTCGAAAGGAAGGAAAAATTCTAAGAAAAGAAATTTTAAAACAAGAAAATTTTTATATCCAAAATAATCTTTTAAAGATCATTTAAAATCATTTTATACTTGAAAATACGTTCTCTCACAAAGAATGATTCTAAGATTGATTTTACTCACTCTAGGGTATTTCTACCCTATCTTCAATGAGTTTTTGCCCCATAGGCTAAGGTTTGCCTAAATCCAAAGCTCAGATACCAACTGTAACATCCCGCTATTTTGGACCATTCAAATTGACAATAAAACCAGATATGTCAGACTTGAATAGTTCAAAACAACAGATTGTTAATAGAATTTGGGGCAAATAAAATCAATCGCAGAATCACAGACATAGAATATCAGAATAACTCGCAGCGGAATAAATAACTATAGTAGTTCATGAAGCTACTAGATACAAATTCTCAAAACCAATACATAATACCAAGTCTGGAAACAAATATACTTGTAAAGTTAGATACATAAGTTGCTACTACAAAAGAAAAAGTGGTGTGGAAATAACTGGAATAAAATATCAAGTAGACGACTGAATCTTCAGCGGATATCTAGCTACGAAAGAGGATGAAACCAAAGCTGTGGAACTCAGGCTGACCCGAGCGTAAAGCAAAACACAAAACACTCGAGTCAGGACAAACATGCTTATAAAATGTAAATCAACTCAAGTGAACTGTAAAGGAATGCATCAGTAACTTAAAGGATGCTTGGGATCGCCCGTCCTCTAAGGATCCATTAAACTATCTACTATGTAGTAATATACGCTATTATAATAATGTCTAAAGTAAAGTAAACTATTAAAATAGCATTAAGGCGTTACATTTTCCCTCTTAACACATTTTTATTTCCCATAGTCTATACAGTACCGTAATCTCCCCCATACTGGGCGTCGTCAGAGGGCACTCCATAGGTATGGTACAAAACAAACTCGTAGAAGGCATGCTAGGGTAGGTGACATGGCACAACTAGGCAATGCTAAGGTAGATATACCAATTACGCATCTGGGTTGTTGGTAACGCATAGCCGCAACTACCGCCCAACTCGATCCACACTCCCGAATCAAAGGTGCGCACCAAATCAATCACAAAGTAATAGAATGGCTAACGATGAAGTGTGTTCGATTAGAGGAGCTACCTCCTTGGCCCGAGAATCGCTCATGTTTTAGCCACCTTATGCTAACTCACGGGAGTTAGGTCCACGTAAATATACCTTTAGGACCATTGTCACTATCCTACTTCATTCTGGAATCTCCTCCGCGTACACAGTTGTCACTATCCTACTTCATTCTGGAATCTCCTCCGCGTACACAGTTGTCAAAGTGGTTTTCGGTATCGACAGAGAGTATGCCCATATCCGATCCCGGTCTCTTTAACAACCAAACGTTATTATAACCCATGGTTATTCAATTTCAAATGGTTTATTTTTCATATCAAACATATTCCTTTCAAAACCATACAAATTACGTATCATTTCCTTTTAAAATAATATTCATTTTTCCAAAGTAGTAATACTTCCAAATTCATTTAATTATAACCCCTTTGAAACGTAAAAATTTAGAAATCATAGCACTTTAAAAAAGTAACCTTTATAACCATACATTCGGAACTATAACCTTTTAGAAAATTTGTAGCATTCAGAAAATGTCACTTTTAAGAATTCGCAACAGTGCAGAAATGCTACTGTAAGAATTCGCAGCAGTGCAGAAATGCTACTGTAAGAATTCGCAGCAGTGCAGAAATGCTACTGTAAGAATTCGCAGCAGTGCAGAAATGCTACGAATTCGCAGCAGTGCAGAAATGCTACTGTAAAATTTCGCAGAGTGTAGAACTGTTACTGTAAGAATTCGCAGCAGTGCAGAATTGTTACAGTAAGGAAATCGCAGCAGTGCAGAATTGTTACAGTAAGGAAATCGCAGCAGTTTTGAATTTTTACCGTAATACTCTCTACTACAATAGTTTATAAAAACACATATAGTACATATCTATGTAGTTTTTTTATCAAAGTCATTGTATCATTCCTATTATACTACTCAAATTTTAGCTATTTGGTCATTAAAGAAACCACACCTTTAGGCAAATAATTTTGTTATTAAACATCAAATTTTAAAACAGTAATCTTTATACCCAGTTAAACGTATTTTAACTTACATTTTTTTAATTCCTTTCCAGTAATTGACATTTATCATTCTTATTCCCCATATCATACCATTTCATTTGGTTAAAACTTACATATCAAATGTACGTTTATCTTACATTTCTTTTTGCAAAACATTTATCGTTTTAATCACTTATTACAATGAATTAAAACTTACAATTTATAGGTTAGAATAAAATGCTATTATTAAGTCAAACCGGCTTATAAAATTTCAATTAACCTTCATACTGTAAATTAGATTCCAACATTTACATTTCCAACTATTTATTTCTTATAAAAAATTTAACACATGTAAACAAATTTACAGAAATCCTTACAATAAATTTTAGTTGAGATTCATATATAGAAATCCAAAATACTTAATAATCTTTAGAAAATCATTTTAAAATCAACCACGGAGTCTATATAAAATTCTCTACCCAAGGGTCAAGTAAATAAGGACATATATCATTTCAATCCTTAATTTATAAATTTCTGGGTTTTATATCATTTCAAACCCGCAATCCCAAGTCAAATAAAATTGCTCAAGCCTATCATTTAAGCCCATAACAATTTTCCTTAATCTAAAGATCATTCGGGTATGTATCATTTCAACCCATAGTGAAGGAACTTGCAGTGTGATTCCAGAATATTAAATAAACAAAAAAATATTCAACATACCATGACATATGATCAAACAGATATAATATGATATGAAATAACAAAATAAAATCATATGAATGACATAATATAAGCATATTAAATAACATGATATAAACATATGAAGTAACATGATATAAACATATGAAATAACATGATATAACACATGAAATAACATGATAAAATCATAGGTGAAATGTCAAACTTGCATATACATATCCTCACAATTCAATTGTCATCAATTCACCAAATCAATAAGTACGTATGTCAAGTGTGATTTTCTCACCTTTCTTTGGTTGGAAAAGTGATTCAAAGCGCAACACAAAAATCAACAAACTACGGACCAGTTTGAGTGAGAGGAGAATCCAAATCCGACGCTTGAAAAATAAAAATAAATTCCATAAGTAAACAAATAATTTTACATAGAAAAATAAAATAGAAAAATATATATTTGCAAAATACATAAGAGGGCTTGTCTAGGGTTTGCATAGGCTTGGTCTAGAGGTGGTTTTGGTTTGGTCTAGGCTAGGTTTGGATTAGGTGGGTTCGGCCATAGCTAGGTTTTGGTGGAGATAGGTTCGGCCATAGCTAGGTTTAGGGTTAGGCTAGGGTTTTTGGTGAAGGGGCTCGGCTAGGGTTAGGCTTTTGGTGATGGAGGCTCGGCCTAGGGGTTTTTGTGATGGAGGAGATGGTCATGGCCAAGGCAAGGCAAGGGAAAGCGGTTGTGGAGGTTCGGCCATGGTGTTTTTGGTTGGAGGAGAAGAGGTAGAGGCCGAAAATTGTGAAGAAGAAGGGAAAAGGAAGATGAGAAAGGGGTTTTGGTTGGAGATTGTTGATTGGGGAAGGTGGAGATAGGTGTGGCCGAAATTTGTGGAGAGGAGGAGGAGGAAAATTGGAGTGGAAGAGGGGAAGAAGTCTAGGGTTTTGAAGAAGGGAGATGAAGGTGAAGAAGACTTACACTTTTTTGTGGAGGCACAAATGAATGGATGTGGAGGCTAGCCAAAACCATAGGAGATTATATATAGTCTACTCATCTAACTAAAGGTTTTCTAGCCCAAATGGTCTAATCCCAAACAAATCACAATAAAAATAAAATAGAAGTTGTAGAGAAAATAACTGCGTGTAATACGCCAAAAGTTGCAAAAATTGAAAAGTAAACATCAAAATTTAGCAAAACGAAAAACTGAGAAAATGTTAAAATTAAATTCATCTTCATAAAAAAAAGTAAAAGTTAAAAATTAAAATTTTAAAAATTTCACAAAAAGTCAAACTTTGACCAAAGTTGACTAAAATTTGCATTTTAAGAAAAATCTTTATTTTATTAAATTTGGAAGACATTTCACATCAAAACTCAAAATTATACTTTAAATTTTCCAAGTTTATCAAATTTAAAATATTTAAATTCAAAGTTTCAAATAAATTTTCATTTAAAATATTTTCAAAATTTGGGGTTTGTTAGAGAGATAATGACCAATGATTCCACAACAACCTTTTCCTCTCCTCCACTTGCTAAAATTTATTTTTTCCAAACTTCTAAAGTTTTGGAACCTAAGTATTTTAGCTTCTAGTCGCTAACTTAATTTCTTAATTATTCTATAAACTTCCAGTCTTACCTACAATTTTATCGCTAGTTAAGTGTCCTTATGAAATTTCCTTGTTTACGTTATTTTCCAATATATTTATATTTATATAGCGGTCTTATCCCATCCATTAAATCAACATAGTAATATAATAAGAACATGTCCCATGCCATATCATATGCTTTTCCTAAATTTGAAGGGAGACAACTAGCGATTACAACTTAAAAACCTCAAAACAATTACTTGAAGCTGCACTTCATCATCAATTGGGGATAATGATATTGTGGCTCTAACGCTCCTTACTAAATTAAGATGGACATTCCTAATATGTCATTCAACTATTACCCACCTTCCTTAACTCTCCTTCTTGGCTCCAAATAAATGTGGTCCATCTGTTGCCTCAATTATTATATTTGATTATGAGATAAATTTTGCATTCCCACACCGCAGTGGGTAGGCAATATAAGCTACGCACGATTGGAATAACTCCTACCACCTATCTTACCTACAATAACCTTAAGTCAACCACATCCTTTAGGTGTTATTTCATCTTATTATTTTCTTCTCCAATCATACCCCTATCTTCTCCCAATGAAAATCACTTAACAATATTCTCAAACTTTGGTATTTACTTCCTCTATATCCTTGATCCTTCATGCAAGTATACCATGGGGCTCGTAAAATTGTACTTTGGTATCATTCCTCATTCCTTTTAGAGTTCTTCTCATGGCTTCCACACATCTCGAATAAAATATTTCTTGGTTCATACTTCATACCAATATTTCTTATGTTCAACGGGGATTCCTTGTTGCTACCCTACGAGCATTTGTAGCTATTTTATTCATAGCCTAAACTTTTAGCCCATCTTATCTAGGTAGTGATTCCTCTCTACTCCATATTAAAAAACTTGGTTTGCTTCTCACCATTATTTATAAAATTAAAACTTCACAATCATAAATTTCCTAATCCAAAATAGTTATATTTTAAAAATATAAACTTAGAAACCTTTTTAAGGACTTTCCACAGCAAAGATTTAATTTTTTTTTAAGAGTTGGATGTCTAACTCAAAACATTTACCACGTTTAAACCGATTGTCATACCAAACCATATTTTTTTCGAAAACATCTTTTATAACTTTAAATAGTGAAAATTGGAGTAGACAAGGATCCTTTATTTTCTTACTAATCATGCAATTTATGCTTCCACCTTTTGCGAAGATTTTCATGGCACAAGAGAGGGACTTCTAAAAGATATGCATAATTGCAACATCTATCTAAGCGTCTATCTAAAGTATATGGTCAATTGCTACATATCCATGGAAATTTTCCATTCTTCCTATCCTATTCCTATTATTTTTTTACTGTATTATTTTTAACTAGATTAATATTCCTATATATTTTCCTAATGCTATTTCTAACTAGATTACCGGCCTTACTACTAAATACCCATCCAACAATAGCACTTGCATAGCCCGCTGACCTATCACAGCCGAAATCCCATTTAGACTAATCTAAGTAAGCCAATGAAAATGCCTCTTTCAGTTACATACTACCACCTATTGGAATTATAGAAGACCTTATTTCCTTAAAAGTACTTGGGCCATTTATTATACTTCAAAACCGAGGCTAACCCTCGATATTTTTCCCCTATCTATCTGCACGCATATCCCTTTCCTATGAGTCCTATTGTTAGAGATATCCCACATCAATAGTAAGTGTACACAACTGTTGGTAGCCTCTAAGTGAACAGAAGACTTCTGTTGTGTAACTCTACTGATCTCGCATTCCAACCTACTAAACCCAACCTACCACCCAAAGCCTAAGTGTTGGGCTAAGCCTAATAATTCACATTTGTCCTAAATGTATGATTGAAGCTATATAATTTTCTACTATGAAAATTATATTTCTTTCTACGTATAATTAATAGTGTTAATACTGCTTATTGGCTATGTTATTATTCATAATTTATATGCTTAGGCTTTGGTTCCCTTTTAGTGTCTAATAAATGTCTATTACCTTTATTAATTTTCATTAATGTCAAAATTAGACAATCTCTAATTAATCCTCATTTACTTACTTTCATCTATTTACCAATTTCAAAATCCATCTATTATACATTTTAATTCCCTCATAAATGCCATATTAATTTCTCTAATCGGTCCCCTATTTAATTGCTCTTTAACTCTCTTTGATTAAAAAATTATTATCCGATAAATTTGTAATTAATGTCCGTAAATCCTAATACATTAGTTATTGCACCTTAAATAACTAATACATATATAGTCGTAAATTACGCATTTCTAATTATTAATTTCTAAATTATAACATTCCTTTTCATATTTTAATTTACTAGAGCTATCCTTCTAAAAAAGTTTACCGTCATAACTTTCCATAAATTAACCAAAAGTGAGATCTTTGCTTCGTTTGAAATTACAAGGAATTATGTCTTTCCTTTTATTGAAATAGACAACGTAAACTAAGAAGAATAATATCTATACTTTACATCTCTCTTTCCCTTTATAGTATATTTCTTGTTAATTCAAATGCCGCACTTTTATACATATTTTGGAATTGGATAATTTATGGAAACTACATGGAAACCGCTCCAAATAAATCTAAACATAGAAATTCACATTCCACCGGCAACCTAATTTACAATCCAATTATAGATCTGGAATAATTTTACAACTTTACTAACATTCTACATTAAAGGTTTGGGACTAATTTCCAACTTTTAGATCAGTTTGTACATACTATTCCTATTTCAATTACTTATTTTATTGAATGTGTAGATGATAATCCTATACATTTATTTTTAGCCTACAATTCATCAGATCTTATTTAGGCATAATAATTAAATAAGAATTCAACGAAATAAATTTCAATGTTATAAATAAATTATATAATTTCTCACTCATCCTTTTAAGCTTTCCAAATCTCCAAATCTAAATCCAATCCTTTACTTGACTCCCTTTTCCATTCTAATCCAAAAGAATACGTATAATAAGATATATACTTATTATTAGAATTACAGATTTGAGGAGATTGGAGGTTAAAGGGAATATAGATTGAAATTTAACTTTTTTTGTAGTTTTGTTTTTCTTATTCTCTTTTATTTTCTATCCTTCTTTGATTTATTTGTATATATTATATTTTTTAATTTTTTAGAAGTAGCGGAGGAGAAAATGGTAAAGGTTCGCTGCTTGGATTGGAAGATATGAGAAGAAAAGTGAGGAGTTAGGCCTTTATTTATAGGCGCACGAATCAATCATAATCATTTGATTAAAATAATCAAATCTAGGCCGTTAGCCAAGGTTCAAACCCTAGCTGTCACGCTCTAACCAGTCTAATGCACCCCTATATGTGGTCGACCACTAGCAGTCTATCAGCCTATAGTGGGGATCGACCTATTGGGTCCCAAATATTTATGTTAATTATTACTATATTTGCTTTTTTAATTATTTTCGTTCTCGAAACTTCAAACGCTAATAACCTTTTCTTTTGAGCTCTAATCGTGAAGCTCTAAACATGAAAGTTGCTCAAAAAATCGCCATGAACATAATGGTGCAAGTTTCATGGCCAAATTTCAACGGTTGCTCCAATTCTATTTTTGAGCTTTATTAATTATCGTTAATTTTATGGGTGTTACACAAAGACATGGGTTATGCCCTAATGGATTTTGCTTTCTACTAGTGTAGAATCCGCATGGGATTTTGCTTTCTATACATTCTGATTTCAAGGACATGTTGTACTTAGAAATGGGTTGGCAGTAGACTTAGGAAAGATAGCAGTTGTCGGAGATTGAAAGGTTCCAAAGAATGCTTCAGAGGTACGTAGTTTCTCAGAATTAGCTGGTTTTTATCGGAAGTTTATAAAGGACTTTGCAAAGATATTGTTGTTTCATGTCAGCAATCAAAACCAATTCACGAATCTACGACTACGACAACATCCGGACTCAACGACTCAAAGTATGGTTTGTATAGTTATATATTTAACAAGAGTCATCAAATGTGTATATAGAATCTAGTTTAGTAATTTTTTAAAATCTTTCCTCGAGAATCATCGTTCACATTCAAATAAACTTGCATGCATATTTTAATCAAAATCAAGTTTTCAAAAAATGCATGGAGCAAGGCTCAAACCCGGGTCACTAGTTTAGAAGACAAGTGCTCCAACCAAATGAGCTATGGTAACTTTTGTTTATCAATAGAATTCAGTTGACTGAACAAGGTCATTCAGTCGACTGAATATCTATAGGTAGCCTATTGAACTTGTGCACATATGTATGCATGTTTATATTTTCAAATTCGGTCGACTGAAGTTTATAAACTAGTCGACTGACCTGGTTCTAACTGCTATTTTCTAAATAGACGCTTCCTTTCATGAACGGCTTTCTTCTTTGCAAAAGGCTATGACCATTGCTGTTTGATAACATCTTTTCACCAGAAGTTGTAACTTTCTATCTACTATATATATGCATGAATTTCAAGAACAAATAACTAAACTTTCTTGCTTTTACTTGATTCATCTTTTCTGAAATTACTACTTTCTTGAATTCGTATATTCATTGCTTAAGAACATAAATCTATATTTTTCAACCAATCAAAAACTTCCTAACCTTCATATACATACAACTACACACATTTATACTTGAGGAAAATATTATAGGAAGGGTGTACTGCAATTGACAAATCTGTGTTGTTAAAAGAACACAAAAGGTCAAGACAATCAATCTACTTTGTATTCAAGTCATGTTTGGTTGCTTAAGCGGTCAAGTCGTGTTTGGCTGCTCAGGCGGTCATGTCCTATTCGGTAGCTTAGGCGGTAGAAGTCATGTTCGGTTGCTCAGGCGATGTAAACCTATTCCTCCGGGTTAAGTGAGGGTTGCTATTTTAATTTCAGAAGGAGTCTAGGACTGGACCTAGAATGGGAGTTTGAACCAGTATAAAAATTCTTGGTGTCATTTACTTTACTATTTACTTTTTATACTCATATTCCGCATCAGCAGATAACTTAGTTTATATCGCACTACCACTGCATTTACATTGTTTACAACTGTTGGCCATTTCGATCCTATAGCATAGTCACTTACAGATATATTACCATTGATGAAGCTTACGAAAAAGAACTTGGTTTATGTTTGGGATGCAGAGTGTGAAGAGGCATTTGTCAAGTTGAAGGAGATTTTGATGAGCGCACCTATTTTGGTACCCTAATGGTACCAAATAATTTTCCGTCTATACATATGCTTGTGGTACTGGTACAAATGCTTGTGGGACTGGTCTTAATGTTGCCTGGATGTAGGAAGGTAGGGTTGTTGCATATGCAAGTCGCCAGTTGAAGATGTAAGAGAAGAATTACTCTACAGATGATTTGGAATTGGTTGTGATTGTATTTTCCTTGAAGTCATGGAGGCACTATTTTCTAGGTAAAAGGTTCGAGCTGTTCACAGACCACAAGTCTTTGAAATATTTATTATCGCAAAAGGATTTGATCTAAAACTACAGAGGCGGATGGAATTCTTAGCATCTTAAGATTTTTACATTAATTAGACTCCTTAAAGGGGTAACGTTGTGGCAGATGCACTGAGTGGGAAGCATGCGACATTAAGTGCTATAATATTAGAGGTGAAGCAACTTGAGTATATTTCTAGATTTGATTCTCGACCAGCAATGGATATTACACATACATTGTTTGCAACCTTGAAGATTAGATCTACAAGGATGGATAAGATTGGTATGAATCAAAGGAAAGGTGAGTAAGTTGAGGTTATTATTAAGATTGGTATAGCATCACGAAAAATCAATAAGAATTAAATAAGTAAATTACATTAAAATTAAGTAGGGGTAAAATTGGAAATTTTTTTAAAGTTGGAATTTGGCATTAAAAGTTGTTCCATTGCATTTGTGGCAAAATTCTGATATGTTTCTATATATAATATGCTGAAAATGGAGCTCAAACGAAGAAGTTATGGGCAATTGAAGTTTTCAGGTTCAAAATAATTTAATTCGAGTTCGAATTCAAATAAATAATTAAATTTACAATTTTATTAAGATTAGACTTGGGGGTTAAGGAATCATTAACATTAAATATTAACGTTAAAAGTATAATAAAGGAATTAAATAAAACCAATGGTACAAAAATAATTATGTTCCAAAAATAGACGGAGGGGTCAACCGTCGACCCTATCGGTCGACCGCTCCTATTGGCGGCGGCTATGGTTTTTCTATCGATTAACGTTCTAGATATATATAAGTTTTTAACCTATTTTTATCCTATGGTTCTGGTACATCACAACCCAACTGGACCCTGCACTTTCCACTTTTATTCATAAAAATATTTGGGAATTCAGGAAACCTCTATCATTTTCTCTCTTCAGTTAGATTTAGAAATTCAATTAGAAATTTAGGTAAGGATTCTATTTCATTTCTAATTATTCTTTTAATCTATTTTCTTCTCTTTCAAACTCTCTGAATAACGCTTGAGTGTCTCTCCAGGAGCTTGAGTGACACTAGATAAAGTATTAACATCCTTCGGCCTTGCAACATGCATGCGAACTTGCTCAATAAACTTTGTTGACAGCTGATCAAAACAAGAGATAGATCGAGGGGGTAAACGGGTAAACCACATAGTTGCTATCCCCCTAGAGAGATTAGGAAGCTTTGACACTTAACTGCATCATCAGCTCGTGCAGCATTCATTTACCATTCGTACTTCAGGATATGTTGATTAGGATCAAAGCTCCCTTCATAAATGGGTAAAGTTGGCATCCTGAATTGTCGAGGTGGTTCAGCATAGAGTATCTCATCAGTAAAAGGGGTATGACTCCGGGAGATTCCCCAATCATCATTACTAAGACCTTGACTTTCACGGATCATCGTCGAAATGTTGGGCATCTAGACATTTTGAGCATGTTGGGTCAAGGTGTGGTCGGGTTCCACAATGCGAGGAGGGACCGGTCGTTGTCAACTGTCCATATCTCGCCTCCTTGGTTCTACGTCTTCGGGGACGTAAAGCTCGGGAGTATGGTTGCGCTGGTGGTAGGTCGGATCCGTTCGGTTCTAAGCGTCAACTCCCAAATCAATAGATGTGGTAGCATGGTTGTCACTAATATGTATGGGGTAGCGCCTCCTCGGGAGGAGGGTCCAGTCTGATGGCTGGTGGATGGGCCAACTCTCGGTTGCCCAAGACTCAATGTATGCTGATGTCCAGTGGCCTGTGTGTAACTTCTGTCCAGTCGTGGACGCATGGATCTATAATGGTAGTCAGAAGAGGCTTAACTCTCGGTGGATGAATAGGAAGCTTGATCCCTCCTGGATCTCCTTCATCGTTGACGGTTGGTCAGTTCCGCATTAGCACGGAGTTGTTGAGTGAGCTGTTGATGGCGCTGAGTTAGTTCTTGCATTAGCATCTGGAATTCTTCCCTGGTGACAGGGCCTTGCGGATCTGATGGTCCGGCAGCATTCTGGTCAACATGAGGTGGTTGTACGGGGTTCTGTCTGTCCCGTCCTTCTGGATCTGCGGCAGTAGAGGTAGTCCTTGTATTAACCATGATGAATGGTGAAGCTCTTTCCTAGATTTGATGCAAATCTGAATAGGATGGAAGAACTTTAAATTTGAAATTTGGATCTTCTTCTTAGATTTGTGCAATCCGATATCGATAGTAGATCCAATGAGCAGGAGAAAAACTTCGTCTCTCAGTGAAAGCGCCAAAGTGTTTGTACCAAAATTGGGCGCAACACTCTTTGGAAGGGTTTGAACAGATAAAATGAAGAAATAAATGTAAAAAGAGGATTATCTAACAAACACTTCAAACAATAATCAGAAAAACAGCAAAAGAGCGCAGAGATTTAGAGTGGTTTGGTGTATTGCCTACGTCCACTATGAAATGATTGATCTTTATTAACTTTTTCTTGTTGGTTACAGTGGATTACAACAGTAAATTTCAAGTACAACAGTGATTTTTGAGTGCAACAATGGTTTCGGCAGAGTCTGGATGTCAAAGAGCCAAAAGATCCCTTTTCTGTAGGTTCTGGGCTGCAATTTATAGGCGTAGGGTGCGAATATCTCGCCCAGATCTCAGGAGACCTCTTCTGGCACGTGGGTGGGCCCACGCGATCGATCCCACGTGATTTGCACTCGGTTCGTGATCGATACGAACGAATTTCATATCGATCAAGATTTGACCCAATCGAGTCGAAACTGGGCATGAACATTTTTTAGGTCGTACGTAAGCTCCTATGAAAATTTGGTGGCATTTGGACTTGTAGATTGTGAGTTATGATCGATGCAAATTCGAGTTTTCGGTAGGCTGTGGGATTCGTATCGAACCTTTCATATCGATCTGGGCACGTGCTTGTAAGTTGACGTGGCGCTATCTCCTCATAACGATCCACTTTTTATGCCGAACGATCGAGTCTTCCCTGTGTATATGGCTTGTTCGTATCGACCTAGTTGAGCCCCATTGTGTATCGACCCAAATCGCCTTCGCTCGTATCGATGGCAACTACTTTGCTATGTTCGTATCGATGGCAACTACTCTGTTCGTATCGATCACTAGCCGATCGATACAAAGTAGTGGCTTTGTTTGGTTTTGATGGATACAGAATGAAGTTGGTTGATCGATGTGAACAGGTTGAAGATTACGGATACGAAGAAAGCCACTTCCTATGGATACAAAGTATATGGATCTGGATGGATACGAAGTGGACTTACTTGCTACTGATCGATATGAAACCGTGCACAGTTGATGGATTCGAACAGGATCGATCTGAAGGAGGTCCTTTTCTATTTGTTTGATGGATACGAACAATGGTTGCCTGATGGATACGAAGTGATGCTCATTGATGGATATGAAGTTATATGGCGGATGGATACAAAATGAGCATGCTTTTCATGAAACTCGTATCGATCATATCTTGAGCATACGAACTCGGTTTGACTCGAAATTTGGAACGTTGGCTTTTATGGCTTTGATTGTCATGTCATGTTAATTGTAGCTTGATCTGGACTAGGGCAAAATTTACCAGTATCCATAGCGAACCTGTGTATAATTGTTTTCTGGGATTAAATGTCTTTGATTTCCAATCAATTCCTTGGTGTCACGGCCTTGCCAAAAGGCGGGATAACACTAAATATGTTGGAATGTGAGATGCATGCATTTCAGCTATGTTCTATATTTATTTTAAACCCTTAGGAATTATCATAATATCACTAGTTTTAAATAGAAAGTGTTTTTGGTTATCGTTAGGTAAAAACCCGTCCATGTTTATGTGCGGCGTGGTATTACAAGACACCCTTTGTTTCTCAAAGGAGTTTTAAATAAAAATATTGTTGTTTGAGTTTACTCACACTAGACCCATATTTGACCCAGAGTTTATTTTTCCTTTCCCTAATTTCTTGGGTACTCAATTTTTATGAGTAGTCAAGTGATCCAGGTTTCTCTCGAAAGCATGTTGGAGGAGCTGGAGCAGTTGGCTTCATGGATAGCTATTATTAGTATAAATTATTCCGCTGTGTATGTATGTATAGTCTATGAGTTTTGTGGACAAGCAGTTGCCATTGTCCTTGTTTGGAACTTGTATTATTGAACTTTGATGTAATATTTTGGCTATGACTATGTAATATACTACATTATCTTTTATATGTTTTTCCCTACATGGTAAGATTCTATGTTTGATTTGTCTTCTTCTTATCTTTCTCATTTCTTCAACCCATAATGACTCTTCTTTCAAATGCAAGAAAGATAGTTCGTTACACCTCCCGGAACTCCTACAATTTGAAATGTCAATTTTTGTTGGTAATCTTAGTTATTTACATTAAACTTTTAGAATATGTAGTTTTTGCAGTCTTTGGTGATTTCAATTTCTATTTTACTTGTCTTTAATTCCAATTTGACTATGAAGTTTCATTTAAGGAATAGGGTGTAAAATATTAATTTATTTGCAGTTTACACCATTTATTCCATATGAATATAAAAGAGAAATGTTTAAATTCTTTGTAAATATGGGGTTGAATAGAGATTGAAACTAGAATTGCAATTACTATTTTTGAGATTATTCCATGATTTGATATGATAGACTGAGTTGAAATTTTTATTATGTACTGGTCTATTTATTATAATTTTTTGATATGAATGTTGAATCCTTTGTTAAGGATATTGAAATCCCTTGTTATGGATATTGGAAATTTAGAACTATTGATAATATGGAAAAAGGACTTGTATTATTATTGTTACAAAGGAACTAACATTTAACGTTAGTTGGGGTGTAATCTCTACACGCATAGAAAATAATAAGTGCATATTTATTTATATATTAATTACTGTAAATAGCATATAATTATAACGTATAATCCTGTAGTTAATTAGGTAATAATTTCCATTAAATGCTCCTTAGGAAAGTAATTGATTTGTTAGGGCAAAATAAGAAGAATTCTTATACAGAATAATTAATGGACGGTGAGGTGTGTGATAATATATTAAGAGTGTTATAAATATGACTAAGTCACAGTGATGTGAGGTCAGTCAAGAGACACACGGAAGTCTTCCCGGCTAATTTAGCTACAAGTAGTGTAACTTTAGGGCTGATGTGAGACATCACCTATGATAAGTAATTATGATAACGTGAGGTTAGTCCTAATTCAATAAGATAAATCTGCCCAGCTAATCTCGCTATCAGTACCTACGAATAGTCGGACTAATGTGAGACGTTACCGTGGGTACGGGTCATAGGTGTAGCCCTACTTCGGGAATGGAAGGTATTAAGTGGTTGTTTGAGGGCCTGCCTTTCTCCTCAAATGAATATTAAATGGTCAAGATTAGGTTTAGGCACGGTTAAGGATATCTCAGAAAGATCTGCTTCAATAGGAAGTATTAAGTATGCGAAGAGATTTCCATGCAATGTCAGCTGGATAGATACCTATGTGGAGTCCGCCTCAGGAATAAGTATAAAATGATAGGGGCCTACCTCTATTGGGGTCTAAAAAGGTCAGAGTCTATCTATTTTCCATTAAAAGGTTAAGTGACTTGGGTTCAATATTTCGCATTACTATGCATTTATGACGTTGGTTACTAGTTATGGGATTGGAAAACCTGCTTCGGGAATGGAAGGTGTTAAATGGTTGAATTAGAGCCCGCCTCCTTTCCTTATATGAAGTATTAAATGGTTTTAAAACACATAAAACATATTCCTATTTTGACATATACTGCCAAAGTATTGAAATAATAAAGCTTGAGGTTTTTATTCATCAGACACGTTGTTTTGACTCCCTCCACATTACAACATACGTTAAGGAAGGAGTGATGATACGACGCCCCACCCCTAGACCCACACTACTGAAGGATATTACATAGTAATACCATCTGCTAGTGTAGAGAATAGGGCTGGTTAGGAGCGACCATCCGTGAGTTTTACTTTAATATGTTATACATTTCTTTTCTCAAGTGGAATTAATGTATACAATTTAGGCTTAAAACAAAACTATAGTGGCTATAGTAAAAATCCAGAACAATAGATGATAAATACAAATAACAGAATTACAGATCATGCATAGCAGAATACAAATAGATACAAGGCTGAACCGATACAAGCAAATACATGATGTAGACTACATAATACAAAAGTGCTACATCCTAAATATATGAATATGTACATAAAAGGAGTCTAGCTTGACATAAGTAACATTAAGATATACAAGTGATGACAAAAGTAAACATCTAGCTAAATGATATGAAGTCCGCTCTAAAAGCATCAAGCTGAAGGGCCTGAAACATCTCGAACTGACCCAAGTATTATAAAATAATAAACGAGTCGGTCTAGACTAAAAAAATGAGTTAGCAGGATAGATGATAGATAAAATGAACTAGATCTCAGATATAGTCACCAAGTCACGACAAAATCAATCATACACTTCAATAACTTCAAGAATGAAATCACCAAATATCAAAACCCAAGATATCTTCATAAGCAAAATCCCCGAATTAGTTTAGTGATAACACAAATAACATCGAATCCAAAAATCATAAATAGAAATCCAGAAATCTCATAAAAGGGGAAAAGGAACCAAACTCCAAGATTGGTGTATAAATTCACCTACATGCATGTAACTCCGAGATAGACGTATGTCTATAAACTCTAAGATGGTATAATTCCTATAATAACTCCAAGATAGACGAGAGCCAATAAAACTCAAAGATAGATGCGAGACTTATGAATTCCAGATAGGAACAAGTCCTATGAACTATAAGATAGGCACAATACCTATAGAAACTCCAAGATAGGTATAAACCTATAAACTCCAAGATAGGCGAATGACTAAAAAATCCAAGGGCGAGTCAGAAACTCGTCAATAAAGTGTCATATACCCACAAATAGTAACCGAATAAATAACAAACGTGTGTCCCATAACACAAAGGTTTATTTAAACGTTTACTATAGCTGTGTATAAATGGCTCAATCAAACAAGTCTAGGAATTAATCGAAAGAATAAACATGAGCATTCCATACCATTCATTTTATTAATCCGTTTAAATCAATTCCTCATTCAATCGATGGTGTGCAATTTTATAAAAGTATTAAGCTTCAAAAAAACCTTCTTAAACTATATATTAGGTCATAAGCTAACATATATATGAGAAAAAGGAGTTTGCTAACTTTTACATTCATAAATATATTTAGACATTATTTAGTAAGCTAATATATATATATATATGAAATCCTTTGCAAAATCTCTTTATACATAAGTATAAATATGAGTAATTTGGAATGTTGTCCCATCTCAATATAAAACTATTATTATCATAACAAATAGTAAAATATGTATATAAACTTATTATAGAAAATACGTTGTACTAGAACAGATTAGGATAAAACATTTTAATTTGGAAATCGGCCATTTTCTAAATTGAAATTCTGCTAGAAAACTTATGTATAATCTCCATGTACCTATAGAGTAGTTCTATAGTATAATAACTTCAAAATGAATTCTCAAATTCATAAATCAAAATCCATAAATAACGTTGAAATCGGCATAGAAAACAGCACCAAAATCAAACAATTAGGTTCAAGCGATAAAACGGGCAAACGAAGGAGCAAACGGGAGGAAACGGAGCCTAAAATGGCATGACCTATGTCTCAGCCTAGGTCATGACTGGTCCACCAGTCATCATGACCAGTACTGGTTGGGACGCCTGAGCTGAGCCCCAAGCATCGCCAGTGGTTCTCCGATTGCCCGTTGGAGGTGACTTCTTCGCTAAATTGACTCTAGACTTCTAATACACTAAATTAATATCATGCAAGCAATCAAACAACTTCAAATTGATGATTTATAATATCATTTGACAAGGTTTTCTAGTAATCTAAGAAGGAAGTTTCATATAGCTAGAGGTATTGAAACGGTCCTGACTCGGCCTTCGAAAATCAGCACCCGTACTTCACTTGTACTCTAATGCCGCAGATTCAAACGTCGAATCTGGCTCGCCGAAGCTTATAACATAGTAAGTATAACAACACAGCAGAAGAAAAAAATGAATGATATCATATACATCACAAATGATATAATATCCAGAATATGATATACAACAATGATATCAATATGATACAACAATATCAGAGACAAGTAAAAATGTTACAGCGGAAACAACAGAAGTGATAACTCCAAATGATCCTTAAAAGCGAATGAGTCCAATAACTTCAACATCAAGCTCAAATCACCATCACGAAGCACAAAGATAAGCAAGGTCAGTCATGGGACTGGTGTGAGTAACAAAAACAGTTTATCTTTAAAACAAACAACAAAAGGATTTTAAACATTGAAATCCGCAATGCTTTTTGGAAAATGAAACTACCATAAGGCCTCCCGCCACACACACAATGCAAACGCGGAATTGGAGGAGATTTCTCCTTATGATAGTCAAATATGCTTGATACGAGAAAAATCTCCTTTTGATATTATTACTAGTGCATAGTGTGGAAACATTTCGAAAATATAATATAAATCTTAGCCAGCATACAACCATTATTGTATGCCTACTATAGCTACCATGTTCAATAGCAGGTTACCACCACATTCCATGGTAGGTTATACAACTAAAACCGTACAAGGTTCGTATTTTTTCTTTGGATTTTCCAACAAATGGTCAGGCTAAGGAACTTCCTATGCCACATGGGAACGCCTCTGGAGGGACGCCCAGAGAACTACCTAGCTCTCTGCCAACACAAGGCCCGTTACCCCCTTCCCAGGTAGTGAACCCGAGATATGCCACCCTCGGTCGTTTGCGACCTTTATCCGAGGGCCCTCGATCACAAAGCAACAATCACACAGTAAATGAGATTGGAGCAACCACACAAGAAAATATCTGGGCTCCATACCATGATACCACCTTTTTCCAGAAGGAATGGACATACCCTAGGGGAGCTACCCCTGAAACCTTGCCGCATCTTTCATGTTTCGACCATTTCCGGTTTGTGAGGTCCGATGAGGTCTTGTCCACAAAGCTACGCTTCTTCACGAAGCCATGCTTTGATCAACAAATGATCAACAAATGATCGGCAACACACAGCAACACTTAGCATGCCACACTACCAAATTGGAAGTATATCACTGATAATGTAACGACCCGCCTTTTTGGACAGTTTAAATCGACAAATCAGACACACATGTCGATTCTAAACCATTCAAAAGGGCGGGTGGTTAATGGGGTTAAATAAGAAAAGAAAGGAAAGAACAGAAACAAACTCAGAATCTTGCAGCGGAAGGAACAAGATATAATAATAAAATAACAGTTCATGAAGCTGTTAAATAAATAAATTTGATTATTATTATACATCATAAATCAGAGTTACATACATATCAGAGATAATACAATAATGCAGCGGAAAAATAATATGGTAGTAGAATACAAATGATGTAATACCAAACTCCGTCTTCGTCCTCCAAAATAGATCTTCAACCTTATCTGAAATGCTCAGGCTGACCCGAGCGTAATGAAAAGACAAAACACTCGAGTCAGGACTAAAATATCTCATGTAAGTCAAATCGAATAAGAAATATGAGTGTGACGGCGTCAGAGATGTTTACGGGGTTTGACATCTCCTGTCCAGTGTCAACGTGAGTGCAATAACTTAAGAGATGTTACGGGATTTTCCATCTCTCAAGGATCCGTTAAACTATCTACTATGTAGTACAATACGCTATTATAATATGTCTACATTAAAGTAAAAGTATTAAAATAGCGTTAAGCCATGGCCCATTCCACCCTTAACACAGTTTATATTCCCAAGAGCATATACAAGACCGTAGTTTCCCCAAAACCGGAAGTCACCAGAGGGCAATCCATATACTAAAGGTACAAATCAAAATCGTAGTGGTCGCGAATAGGATAATCAGTATGACAAGGTACATGAGGCAATACCAACTAGGATACTAGTAGTTGCGTGATCCGGACTGATGTTGGGCATAGCAGCTACTACCCCAACACCGCGAAACAACACTCCCAAATCGCGGGGTGCACCCAAATCGAATCACAAAAGTAATAGACATGGTATCGAAGGAGTGTGTCCGCTAGAGATGGCGATCCTCAATGGCCCGGCGCGGCTCCTGTTTTAGTCATGTCAGGGGTCATCCAAAATCGTTCTCTTTCTTCAGTCAACACGTTCATCAAACCATCCACTTCATTCTGGATCAACACTCCACGAATATAGTTATTAAAGTGGTTTTCGATATCGACAGAGAGTATGTCCATATCCGATCCCGGTCTCTTTAATAACTACGTTATATTTTTCACACCGGTTTGATCTTTTACATTTCAAATCGATTCATAATTGATATCAAAATATCATATTCGCTTCAGAATCAAATCCATTTCAAAATCGTCATATCTGCTCAAAGTATACAATTTCATTTCAAAAATCATTTTCGCCTCAATACCTCATTTCGATTTCAAAATCATTTTTCGCCTCAATATCTCATTTCGATTTCAAAATCATTTTCACCTCAATATCTCATTTCGATTTCAAAAATCATTTTCGCCTCAAAATCTCATTTCGATTTAATCGATTCAATTCTGATTTCAACTCGAATAAATTTTGATTCCATATAAATTTCGATTCCAATAAACAAATTCCGTTCACTTTTAATTTCCAATTTCAAATTAATTACCAATTCCAAATTAATTTCCAATTCCACATTAATTTCCAATTTCAATCCCAATTCCAAATGAATTTAAATTTCAATTCCAATTCCAAATGAATTTAACTTCAATTCCAAATTGATTTAAATTCCAATTCCCAATTAATTTCCAATTTCAATTCCAAATCCAATTTCAAAATATCGATTTAAACATTAAATCAAATTTACTTTCAATACCAAATTTTTGAATCCAAATTTCAATTCTAAACTCAAACCTAAAATATCATTTCATATAAGTTTTCTTAGAAATAGTCAAAGTTCGAATAAAAGTCCAATCTTTCAAACAAATCAACTTCCGAAAATTTATGCCATATTTCAATTTTTAATTAAAAAAACTAAACTTCGATTAATTAAACAATTTCGATTATCAAGTTTAAATTCCAACATTTCAAGCTCCAATTCAAAATAATTCAATTTCCATAATTTGGATTTTATTCTTAAAATCAATTCATTTAAATAATTTCAAAACAACTTTTAAAATCAATTAATTTAGCCAATCCGGTGTCCGTATATAATTTTTCTATCCTACGGCCAAGTGATTATTTATTTCAGTTAAATGTCAGAGATGAATATATATCACTTAAACCGATCACAATGTCATATGTATCACAGGATATATATAAGCAAATAAACATCCAAACAATTAAATATCAACCAATAGCATCCATCGAATAAATCATTCAATAGACAATACAATTCACAGCAATTTCATAGTTATCAATATCAGGTAATTTAATCGCAATCAAATTCCTATTTAATTTAACTGTCAATTTTTAATTTCTAACATTAAATTCAACGACGATCTAGATGACAATTAAATTTTTATCAACAACGACTAATAAAAATAATATCACTTCACAATATCAAATTTAACTAGCATCAGAATATTCTAGTACGTTGTGAGCGTTATAAAACACTCACCTTGATTTTTACGATTTTAAATCAAATCGAACGACGTTCGATTTAACTCAAAATTTTCTCTAGCTCCAAATGATTCTGATCCAGCTGCATAGCGTAGTGCTAGTCCATACGATTCCAATGCATCTTGTTTCGTGCAAAACGGACCTCGTATGAAAAAGTTATGATTTTTCAAAGTTTGTATGAATTTAAATATACAATTTCAGCTTTATTTTTATTTTTCTAACCCTAGATCAGATCACGGCCGTTCATTTCTGCATCTTCAGATCTGGGTCGTCCCCTTCATCTTCCTCTTCAACGTGATAAACACGTACAACACAAACCCATAGCCGCCTTTACTCCATGAATTTTCACGACCAAACCGAGCAACTTGAAGACGATCAGGTTACACCACTTCGAAGCCACCGCCTTACTCCACCTTCACCTGGAATAGCTTGAAGCTCGGCCTCCTCCTCTGCCTCGAATTGCGTGAAAAACGCAGCCCCTTCATGCTCGATTTCCCGTTGACTCGAAGCTCTGTTTTCGATCATCTCCGTATGGATTTGAAGCTCTCGTCGTGCTCTACAACTTTCGTGTTGGAAGTTTTCTCTAATTATCGACGGATTTTGAGTAATTGAGGGGAGAAGATTCGTGCATTTCTGGCCATTGAAGTATAAGTGGCGGCTGGCTTGAAACCCTAGCCTTTGTTTGCAAATTGTGAAATGGAGGGCCTTTTATAGAAAATTGCAAAACACTATTCACCCAAAATTTTCCGAACTCCAAACGAAGCGTGCCGGCTGGCGTTTCTAAGGTTTACCCCACGTTCCGAACACAATGGAACAGGTTTCGGAAGCTAATTCGATCGTATGTGTGAGTTATGGCAATAAACGATCGATTTAAAATTAAATCGGTTAATCAAATTTCTGCGCATTTGGGCTCGCCCCGGACAAACGGTAAATCCGATTGACACGAAATTTGAAACCTTACAATAATATGACATTACGGATCCAATGAAACTGGTTTCGTCGAAATCCGAGACTTTTTGAAAAATGACTATTTTCACTCGCCGAATTAATATTAAAAACAATTCGATGCGTTTCGAGCTGCCACGGTCAAACGATAACTCCGATTGCTACAATAATTGAAATCCGACAATAACAAACTATTACGGATCCAATGGAACAAGTTTCGTTCAATTCTGAGACTGTTCGAAAAATGTCTATTTTTCAGTCGAAAATTAAATATTAAAATATTCAATTTTCACAAATTAACTTTAAATTCAATTTTAAAAGTTCTATAACATTACTATAACTCCAATATGATAAGATAAAATTTTACAAATCATTTTCAATCATATTCAACTCGATTTTCAATTATTTATGAAATTTAACTTATTAAATTATCGATTTAATTGTCTAATTAAATCCAATATTCGAAAAATAAATTATTCGACTGTTTAATTTCAATATAAAATTACCAATTTTAAATTATTAACTTTTTAAATCAAATTTCAATTGTTCACAAATCCCATTTTTAATTTCACAGTAATTAACAATCTTTTACAATTTAGTTTTCCATTATAAATCCAATATAAAAGATTATATTAGATTCAGCGTTCAATTATATTATAATTCAAATTCAAGTTATTTAATTCCAAATGAATTCTTTTGTTTCGATTTACACTTTCATTATTGAATCAACTATTTACTTATACATTATTATCAATAGTTTATAATTCATTTACTTTCATTTTCTTCAGCTATCATCTTATTTAAATTCACAGTAATATTTAATTACATTCATTTACGTTGATTTCCATATTATAACTTCAATATTAAATCTACCATTTTATTTATTTCATTGTTTACAATCAAATTCAATTCAATTTAATTACTTGTTACATTCAAATTTAAATCCTTACTTACGTTCAATTACAAGTTAACATCCGTATTTAATTTACAAATAAGTTATTTCAGAATTCAGTTTTGTATTTTAACTTGTAATTTACATTTAACAACACAAAATTTTATTTCCTTCGGATTTTTATCCAAAATTTTCTTTTTAATTCGTATTTTAAAAGTGTTAAAAATACGGGTCGTTACATTCTCCCCCACTTAAAACTTTTCGTCCTCGAAAAGGAACGGAGAAGGAGAAACCATCATTTAGATATAATTCATTCAAAATATTCGACTTATTTGCAAAATTTAGTTATAGGATTTTTTTTTTCAATCTCAAAATTTTCTAACTTCCGGATTTTTGAAAAAATTCGGCAGCACCTCCTTTGCGCGGCTAGGACCGAAAAATTTCACAATGGTAATAATTGCGTGATATACATCTCATTACAAGAATGAGGCATCCCAAAACATGGGGAACACAATAATATATCACAACATAAACCGTAATCCGAGAACGTACCTTTTGTTAAGCGTTTATTAGCATTTTAACTTACATTTTGCATTTAGCGTAGAAGCGAGCTTCACAAGCGAAGCGCAACCCCTTTGCTACCTACTAAAATGCTCAATAACCAAGTTAGAACCATGCATATAAAGACAGATCGATATACTTAGCATAAACGACATACGTATAACATGTTTAGCTTCAAAACCGAGATTCTAAATTCAGGACAGCAAACAAATACAAGTTTTTAGTCACATAAACGTTGAAATCTTGTAAGGAAATCTAAATAAAAGTTATTGCATTTGTTTCAGGCTTTCCGGAATATCCAAAATCATTAATTCGGACCATCCGTTCAAAAGTTACGGCCGTTTTACTTAGAGGATACGCCTCAGCCTGGGCAATGAATTGCGCAGGTCAGCGACGTTTGGTCACGTTTTTGACCTTCTAAACGACAGCAAAACACCAAATGCTTAAAACAAAAGTTTTAGCTTATGTTCTAAGCTTTCCAGAAAGTGCAAGATCGTCAAAATCCGATATACCAGTAAAAAGTTATGACGAGAATACTAAGGTGCTTCAGATTTCTACTTCGCACAGGCCAGCGACTAATATTGGTGTTTTAAGCCTAGTGGATGAAGGTATTTATCAAAACATTCTAAACAAAACATGTAGCACAGTTTCCAGGCTTTCTGAAAAGTCTAAGATCGTCTAATTTCGTTCAACCATTTAAAAGTTATGGCTATTTTCATTTCAGCTCTCTTTGAGTATTTTGGATTTTTCAAATTTTGCTTTTGTTATTTCAAAGTACAAACCATCAATCTTCAAATTTTCTAAAGAAACAATCACAAACACAAAGTCGTTTATTTTCTTATTTATCCATGAAATAAGTTTACATTCGATTTGTTTCCGATTTATTCAAGTTTGTTTCATAATTTAAATTCAAGTCAATTTGCTTCAATTTAATTTGAATTCAATTATATTTAATTTCACTTTGCTTCAAATTTGAATTTAATTATTTAAAATTTTTATTCCATTTATTCAATTCCATTTACACTAATGAATTCTATTTAATCAATTATCATCCATCTAACAACCAATGCATATCAAACATTAACATCCATCCATAATCTACACTAAATCAATTATACATTTCCAAGTCAAAATTTTAATTTCATACACTTCCAAGTTTATTGACATTTAGTTTTATTCAAATTTAATTAGTTTCCATTTACTAATTCTATATTTAATTAATTTTAAATTTAATTCACTTGACAACTTAAATTTCCTTTATATTTACAACTATCAATAGATCTTCACATTTTATTATTCACAATCACACTTGTATATTATTCATTTACTTATCCATATTAGCATTTTAAACTTTTTAAGTATTTGGTAAGTTATAGCTATGCAAATAGAATGTAGTTAAACAATATACAACTTCTTTTCATTCAATTTGAGTGTTATACCTATTAAATAAATTTCCAATTTATTATTTTCCAAATTAAGGGTTACTCCTACAATTTTAATAATTTTTTTTTTTAACACTTAAATTCAATTTCACCTTTTTCAATTCATAAGTTTCTAACAATTCAAGATTTACTTTAGTTTAATAATTAAAATCATTCCTTATTAGAGAACTTAAGAATTTCAACACCGGATTCGATTAAACCCTTTTTATATATATATATATAAATATATATATATATACTAATATCTTTATATCTCAAATCATACTTTTAGAAAAATTTTAATCAGCATTGAAATATATATATATATATATACTTATTTTCATTACATACTTTAGAAAATTTCAATTCAAGTTCTATTTAATCCAAAAGAGTACAGTTTCTAGTTTATTTCAATAGTTTAAAGTCATTAAATATTAAAGAACTTAAGAATTTCAACTCCGGTTTCATTTCAAATCAAGTTTGAAATAATATATACTTATATTAATATATATCAAGTCATACTATAGAGAATACAAAATAAAATAAAATTTTAATCAAAACAGGGTTTAGAAAAACTATTAAGTGATCTCCCCCACTTAGACTCTCGAAAATAAAGTCGATGATGCGTGCACTCATCATCGGAATCATATTCTAGTGTCAAGAGGGGAGTATAACACTTACTTCATTTGAAAATCCTTTGAAAACAATTTCTAATCGAATATACTATCATATAATACTTATATTATACATTTCAAATTTTTGATAATAAATTTTCAAAACACCGGAATTTAAATTCTCCATCTTAATTTAAATTCATTTTTTATTTTATTTTATTTACCATTTATATTCATTGTCAGTCATATTTACAAGTTTCATTCCTTAAAATCATCCATTAGTCAATAGTTAGAAATATTGACTAATCAACAATAAACGATGATAATCTAATATTATCATCTCCTAACAACCAATACAATCAAAATTTATAAATTTTCAAGATAATTCTTTTATATATAAAATATAATCTAAAACAATATTATGTCAATCTGTCCTATTCGAGTGTTTAGAAATTCCTATCGATGCCTTGGCGTCCCAAGTACCAACCAGAATTCATAAATACTCAACGGAACAAATTAACACAATATAAAATCATTTTTTATATCAAAATTACAAATACGCTCTCTCATATACACTCAAACTCATTCATAAGGTTTAACCCAATTTCAATGAGTTATTCCCCACTAGAGCCAAGGTAATCTAAACCAAAGCTCTGATACCAACTGTAACGACCCGCCTTTTTGGACAGTTTAAATCGACAAATCAGACACACATGTCGATTCTAAACCATTCAAAAGGGCGGGTGGTTAATGGGGTTAAATAAGAAAAGAAAGGAAAGAACAGAAACAAACTCAGAATCTTGCAGCGGAAGGAACAAGATATAATAATAAAATAACAGTTCATGAAGCTGTTAAATAAATAAATTTGATTATTATTATACATCATAAATCAGAGTTACATACATATCAGAGATAATACAATAATGCAGCGGAAAAATAATATGGTAGTAGAATACAAATGATGTAATACCAAACTCCGTCTTCGTCCTCCAAAATAGATCTTCAACCTTATCTGAAATGCTCAGGCTGACCCGAGCGTAATGAAAAGACAAAACACTCGAGTCAGGACTAAAATATCTCATGTAAGTCAAATCGAATAAGAAAATATGAGTGTGACGGCGTCAGAGATGTTTACGGGGTTTGACATCTCCTGTCCAGTGTCAACGTGAGTGCAATAACTTAAGAGATGTTACGGGATTTTCCATCTCTCAAGGATCCGTTAAACTATCTACTATGTAGTACAATACGCTATTATAATATGTCTACATTAAAGTAAAAGTATTAAAATAGCGTTAAGCCATGGCCCATTCCACCCTTAACACGGTTTATATTCCCAAGAGCATATACAAGACCGTAGTTTCCCCAAAACCGGAAGTCACCAGAGGGCAATCCATATACTGAAGGTACAAATCAAAATCGTAGTGGTCGCGAATAGGATAATCAGTATGACAAGGTACATGAGGCAATACCAACTAGGATACTAGTAGTTGCGTGATCCGGACTGATGTTGGGCATAGCAGCTACTACCCCAACACCGCGAAACAACACTCCCAAATCGCGGGGTGCACCCAAATCGAATCACAAAAGTAATAGACATGGTATCGAAGGAGTGTGTCCGCTAGAGATGGCGATCCTCAATGGCCCGGCGCGGCTCCTGTTTTAGTCATGTCAGGGGTCATCCAAAATCGTTCTCTTTCTTCAGTCAACACGTTCATCAAACCATCCACTTCATTCTGGATCAACACTCCACGAATATAGTTATTAAAGTGGTTTTCGGTATCGACAGAGAGTATGTCCATATCCGATCCCGGTCTCTTTAATAACTACGTTATATTTTTCACACCGGTTTGATCTTTTACATTTCAAATCGATTCATAATTGATATCAAAATATCATATTCGCTTCAGAATCAAATCCATTTCAAAATCGTCATATCTGCTCAAAGTATACAATTTCATTTCAAAAATCATTTTCGCCTCAATACCTCATTTCGATTTCAAAATCATTTTTCGCCTCAATATCTCATTTCGATTTCAAAATCATTTTCACCTCAATATCTCATTTCGATTTCAAAAATCATTTTCGCCTCAAAATCTCATTTCGATTTAATCGATTCAATTCTGATTTCAACTCGAATAAATTTTGATTCCATATAAATTTCGATTCCAATAAACAAATTCCGTTCACTTTTAATTTCCAATTTCAAATTAATTACCAATTCCAAATTAATTTCCAATTCCACATTAATTTCCAATTTCAATCCCAATTCCAAATGAATTTAAATTTCAATTCCAATTCCAAATGAATTTAACTTCAATTCCAAATTGATTTAAATTCCAATTCCCAATTAATTTCCAATTTCAATTCCAAATCCAATTTCAAAATATCGATTTAAACATTAAATCAAATTTACTTTCAATACCAAATTTTTGAATCCAAATTTCAATTCTAAACTCAAACCTAAAATATCATTTCATATAAGTTTTCTTAAAAATAGTCAAAGTTCGAATAAAAGTCCAATCTTTCAAACAAATCAACTTCCGAAAATTTATGCCGTATTTCAATTTTTAATTAAAAAAACTAAACTTCGATTAATTAAACAATTTCGATTATCAAGTTTAAATTCCAACATTTCAAGCTCCAATTCAAAATAATTCAATTTCCATAATTTGGATTTTATTCTTAAAATCAATTCATTTAAATAATTTCAAAACAACTTTTAAAATCAATTAATTTAGCCAATCCGGTGTCCGTATATAATTTTTCTATCCTACGGCCAAGTGATTATTTATTTCAGTTAAATGTCAGAGATGAATATATATCACTTAAACCGATCACAATGTCATATGTATCACAGGATATATATAAGCAAATAAACATCCAAACAATTAAATATCAACCAATAGCATCCATCGAATAAATCATCCAATAGACAATACAATTCACAGCAATTTCATAGTTATCAATATCAGGTAATTTAATCGCAATCAAATTCCTATTTAATTTAACTGTCAATTTTTAATTTCTAACATTAAATTCAACGACGATCTAGATGACAATTAAATTTTTATCAACAACGACTAATAAAAATAATATCACTTCACAATATCAAATTTAACTAGCATTAGAATATTCTAGTACGTTGTGAGCGTTATAAAACACTCACCTTGATTTTTACGATTTTAAATCAAATCGAACGACGTTCGATTTAACTCAAAATTTTCTCTAGCTCCAAATGATTCCGATCCAGCTGCATAGCGTAGTGCTAGTCCATACGATTCCAATGCATCTTGTTTCGCGCAAAACGGACCTCGTATGAAAAAGTTATGATTTTTCAAAGTTTGTATGAATTTAAATATACAATTTCAGCTTTATTTTTATTTTTCTAACCCTAGATCAGATCACGGCCGTTCATTTCTGCATCTTCAGATCTGGGCCGTCCCCTTCATCTTCCTCTTCAACGTGATAAACACGTACAACACAAACCCATAGCCGCCTTTACTCCATGAATTTTCACGACCAAACCGAGCAACTTGAAGACGATCAGGTTACACCACTTCGAAGCCACCGCCTTACTCCACCTTCACCTGGAATAGCTTGAAGCTCGGCCTCCTCCTCTACCTCGAATTGCGTGAAAAACGCAGCCCCTTCATGCTCGATTTCCCGTTGACTCGAAGCTCTGTTTTCGATCATCTCCGTATGGATTTGAAGCTCTCGTCGTGCTCTACAACTTTCGTGTTGGAAGTTTTCTCTAATTATCGACGGATTTTGAGTAATTGAGGGGAGAAGATTCGTGCATTTCTGGCCATTGAAGTATAAGTGGCGGCTGGCTTGAAACCCTAGCCTTTGTTTGCAAATTGTGAAATGGAGGGCCTTTTATAGAAAATTGCAAAACACTATTCACCCAAAATTTTCCGAACTCCAAACGAAGCGTGCCGGCTGGCGTTTCTAAGGTTTACCCCACGTTCCGAACACAATGGAACAGGTTTCGGAAGCTAATTCGATCGTATGTGTGAGTTATGGCAATAAACGATCGATTTAAAATTAAATCGATTAATCAAATTTCTGCGCATTTGGGCTCGCCCCGGACAAACGGTAAATCCGATTGACACGAAATTTGAAACCTTACAATAATATGACATTACGGATCCAATGAAACTGGTTTCGTCGAAATCCGAGACTTTTTGAAAAATGACTATTTTCACTCGCCGAATTAATATTAAAAACAATTCGATGCGTTTCGAGCTGCCACGGTCAAACGATAACTCCGATTGCTACAATAATTGAAATCCGACAATAACAAACTATTACGGATCCAATGGAACAAGTTTCGTTCAATTCTGAGACTGTTCGAAAAATGTCTATTTTTCAGTCGAAAATTAAATATTAAAATATTCAATTTTCACAAATTAACTTTAAATTCAATTTTAAAAGTTCTATAACATTACTATAACTCCAATATGATAAGATAAAATTTTACAAATCATTTTCAATCATATTCAACTTGATTTTCAATTATTTATGAAATTTAACTTATTAAATTATCGATTTAATTGTCTAATTAAATCCAATATTCGAAAAATAAATTATTCGACTGTTTAATTTCAATATAAAATTACCAATTTTAAATTATTAACTTTTTAAATCAAATTTCAATTGTTCACAAATCCCATTTTTAATTTCACAGTAATTAACAATCTTTTACAATTTAGTTTTCCATTATAAATCCAATATAAAAGATTATATTAGATTCAGCGTTCAATTATATTATAATTCAAATTCAAGTTATTTAATTCCAAATGAATTCTTTTGTTTCGATTTACACTTTCATTATTGAATCAACTATTTACTTATACATTATTATCAATAGTTTATAATTCATTTACTTTCATTTTCTTCAGCTATCATCTTATTTAAATTCACAGTAATATTTAATTACATTCATTTACGTTGATTTCCATATTATAACTTCAATATTAAATCTACCATTTTATTTATTTCATTGTTTACAATCAAATTCAATTCAATTTAATTACTTGTTACATTCAAATTTAAATCCTTACTTACGTTCAATTACAAGTTAACATCCGTATTTAATTTACAAATAAGTTATTTCAGAATTCAGTTTTGTATTTTAACTTGTAATTTACATTTAACAACACAAAATTTTATTTCCTTCGGATTTTTATCCAAAATTTTCTTTTTAATTCGTATTTTAAAAGTGTTAAAAATACGGGTCGTTACAGATAACCTTCAACTACATAACCTCTGAGCTCGTACGTCTCAGAGAAGGGTGTTAAGCTAAGAGAATAAATTCTCTGCCACCAAACAGAAATGTATTTGAAAGAATCAGCTTTATATCTCAAAGTGTAATGTCAGACATACAACCATACAAGTCTGTTCCGGGTTCAAACAGAACCAAAGGCACTTCCAAAGAAGCCCTAGAAATCCGAGTATTCACAATCCCGATCGGACTTCCCATCACTTAGGAAATCTCTATACCGTAGCTACTCAGTGCAGAGACAATCGATAGGTTATCATATCATTCTCGCAAACACGCGGTCTTCACCACCGGTCTTCAAATGCTATCCATTTATGTCGTATCACTATTCGGAATGGGTTATATGACACAAAGTCCTCTCCCGGCTAAACCGAATGGTGAGCGCAATATTTAAAAACATATGGATATTGGGATTTCAGTTAAGTCACAACTTATTACCCAAAACTTCTCTATCAAATGGTTTAAACAAATTACCATTTTAATCTTTTACACAAAAAGATTCATCTCACAAAGTTCACCCAGTTACACAAAGATCTATTCATAGATTTTCAAATCGAAATCCATTTCAATTGGATTTAACTCGTTAAATCTTTAAAACAAAGATTTAACTCATAGCTTTCAAAAACAATTCCATTTCGACCTTTTATACAAAAGGTACACCTTTTTAATTTCAAAACAAAGTTCCACAATCTTTCACAAAGATTTATTCATAACTCGGAAAACCATTTTCATTTCAAACTTGAAATTCTTTTGACACAAATTGGAAATTCATTCCTTATATGAAAGCTTTTATTATTTTAAAACAAATAGTTTTCATTTCGGAAAATCTGATTCATTTATACGAGTTAAAGTCCTTGGGTTAAATTCAAATTCTCAAAACCATACTTTTAAAATGGTTTAAATTCCTATAAACACATTTATAACATCTTTAACCATAATTTCCAAACATGGAATTCAATTCCAAATTTTGAATTCAACTTCAAATTAAATTATTTAAATTGAAAAACTTTACCAAGTTATTCAAAATAACTTCTATCTTAAAAACTCCTTTTCAAAAGCTTTAACATTTAACCCAAATCCATTTCCAAAATCAATTGAAATTAAAATTTCAGTTTCAAAAATATAAAATTTAAATCATCTGTGACTTAACTGATTTCCTCGTGAAATCCATATTTGTGTGTGTATGGTTGTGGTCCAAGGGTTTAACACAATAGTGCAACATCATACAATCATCACAGATTCAATCATATCAATATCGATAAGCGGTATGATTTAAAACGCTTATCTTCATTCACAGATTCATAGATAAAGTCAATTTATCAATCAAAAGGATTCATCATTACGATTCGATGTGGGTTTCGGATAACAAACTGGAATCCGACTCCCTGTCGCATCGAAATTCAAGTGCCGTTTTACGGGCCAAGGGGTTTTCACATTCACACAGTAGTATATTCATCACAGATATCACAGCTCAGCACAAAGCATTTCATATTACATAGCATCACATCACATATCAGATATATCAATCCATCACACAGCATTCAATAACAATAAACCATCTTCAATTAAGATGAATAAATCGTGTGGTTTTAAATTTATCAACCACATAATTACTTTCATTAGTAATCTTTAATCAATGATTAATTATCAATAATTACAATTTGATTAAGTCTTAATCATCTTCATTAATTAATCATTCCTTAATTAATTATCTTAATTAATTAACCCTTAATTGTTAATTAATTAACTCTCAATTACTTTTATTAATTAATTACTCCTTAATTAATTAATAATTAATAACAAATTAATTAACCTTAATTTATTTGTTAAATTAACCTTTAATATTAAGTAATTAATTAAGTAATTATTCTTTAATTAAACAAATCATTAATTACTTAATAGATTAAAAGATTACATCTTTCTATCTTTATTAATTACTTTAAAAATGGCTTACTAAATCCTTAATTAATTCAAACTTTAAATCAAAATCATCATTTGAAAATATGGATTAAAAATGTTAAAAAGTTTGAATTTTAGTTTTAAAGTCAAAACTGTTTTCTTTCAGCAACCCGAGACTTACTCGAGTGTTTCCCGAGTCGAAACACTCCCTGCTTCGAGTTTTACCAAAAATCAACCCGTACGCCATTTTTTCCCACTTAAATTTTGTTTAAGTGTTTATTACCCGATACAAACTTAAAACTACACGAGCTCAAACTCGAGCCAGCAACCCACCTTCCCGAAGACAACTTCGAGAAACAAAAACCTTTCGTTCCCAACGTAATACTGATACACGCCAGAGGTTGTGCACGTGCACCATCAGATGCCGGAGCTCCGACCTCCAAAACCACCGCCGACCAGTCACCTACAATCGCCCCAAGCCATCCAAACACCCAGAAACTCGAATTAAATTTGAAAACGAGATCGAGTTGTCTCGACCAAATTAACCCAGCGAAGCATCATCAGATAATTGCCCGGCGCCATCACCTCAGGCCATCGGAGATCACACGAACCTTCCACAATGTTCGACGCCTCGTTTGGCACTGGTGCGGTCTATTCCGGTTCAACGACGAGTCGCCAGCAACCCAAATTCCGACCTTAACTAAATCGTGCGCTTAAACCCTAGCTTAGTGATTTCCGGCCACCACGATGATATGAAAATTCGTTGAGCATTTTTCCCACACTCGTCGATCTCCCGGCTAGCTCCAGCTCCGATCACGAGGCAAACAAACTCGCCGATCACCATAGTTTGCCCAACAACTAAATTTTGTTCATCTCGCGATTCCTCCCTCGATCTCACACTAGAAAACTGGATTTTTATTTTAAAAATCATGATTTGCAAACGTGAATAAGGTAATGCATACAAAACTTAAAATTTAATAAATTGAATTTTAACAAAAATTGAGAATCCACTGTGTTTTGATATTTCCTAGAAAATGCTTGATTTATTCTACTCAAATTTATTTTTAAAACTTGAAACCAGTCAAAACAAGTATATTTTTTTTAGATTCCAAAGTCTAATAAGGATTATGGGTAGAGAAATCAAAATTTGAACAAGTTTGCATTCCTGTAATGCTTAGAACAGGGACAATGCTGTTCTTAGACATGCAAAACTATATCTATACATATATGCACAAAATAATACACATGTAAGTAATTTTTCCAACCTACTTTAAACATGTTTCAAACAACAGATTTAAGTCCAGATTACTTAAAAGGGTTTTACTCACATTGTTTTCCAAAAGAAAGAACATAGTTTTTCTTTTATGCTTGAAACAAAGAACAGGATATTACAGAAGACAAACATCCATCATTCAAATATACTCAGGGAATTTATATATATACACAAGCATATTAATTCACAGATTTACGTGCAACAGATTCATACTCTTAAATTTTAAAAAGGTGATGTTACTCACAGTTGTGTTTTGAGAAGATGAATAGAGCCTTCTGTCGAACCAGACTTGAATTTTTCTTGCTATCTGAAACCATTTTGATTTCTGGTTTGCATAAATTTAAGCTATTATTTAAGTTGAGATGTGTTTGAGTTTGGATAACATTTTACTTTAGATTTTCATAGCTTGAAGAAATGAACTGAGATGAAGATAATGTATATAAGAAATGAAGTAGACAGGGTATGCATTTGGTACAGGGGAATATATCATTTCTTTGTACATCAGGTGATATTTTATTTGTACAACTTAACAGAGATTTTTTCTCTTGGTAAGCTGAAATGATATAGTGTAGTATGCTATAGGATATGGCATTAATTGTTTTGTACAAAATATATATTTATTTGTTCCTTCTCTTGCAAGCTTCATTCATATGTATATTATTTTTTTCAAGTGTTCATACTTATGTGTATATACTTGAATGTAATATTTGTTTCATTCTTTTACAATATTTCTTTACTTGTATGTATTTTATTTGTCTTATGCTTTGTCTTCCTTTGCAAGCTATTCTCATGCATATGTTTTGTTTTGTTTTCTTTTTTCATTTATTTCTATTTCTAACTTAACCACAAATTCTAAAATTTAAATTGTTTTTTTTATTCTTGTGTCCAAAGTCTATATTGTTGTATTTATTTTTAAACCATTTACTTAAAATTAGAATTCAAATCCAATGTGTGTATATATATATATATATAAATTCAAATCCACTCATATATACACCTATACATATATATTCACATATATATACAAGATTTAAATTCGAATGATTCAACACATATTCTATTTGAATTTGGAGAAACTCGCTTCAATTTACAATTAATTTTACAATTTTAATTCAAAAATTAAATTAATTATCAATTCAAACTTATTTAAAATCCGGGATCGTTACAGGTATCATACAAAAATTGGAACCAAATTCATCATATGTTCAAACAACACAACAACAGCCACAATCATCCAATGTAGTCTAGAATTGTGAGGATTACTCACCTAATTAAGCTTGATTTGATGATTAGAATCCAGATTCACCAAGGATATATCCCCTTGACAACAATCTAGACTCAGTTTCAAAGTTTATACAAAAGAAGATTACTAATTAGGGTGAAAATTGAAATTAAAACCCTAATAGATGCAATAGAGGATGGTGGAGATTACCCTAATTTTATTTCCTTAATTTCTTTCCAAAAGTCCTTTGATTTGGTCTCGATTTGGTGATTTTAGGAACTAGGGTTTGTGTTAGAGGAGGTTTTGGTGTTTCTCATTTATTGGTAGAAAAAGAAGAGTGAAAATGAGAAAACCGTTCATAGTTTACTTGTCATTTCTATTTCTTTTTTTTCTTTGGGCCAAGAGGTTTGATTGGACCCAATAAGTAAGGTGTTACAAATTTTCTAAGAGAAGTGTTGCTAATTCCTTTGTTTTCACTTTTGAAACACTAATTTTCATTGGAAACCATGTTTTATAAAATAAAAATTGATTTCTCAAATTCTTCAAAGCACCAACATAACAAAAATGCCCATTTCTATAAATATTGAGATATTTTGTATAGTTAAATATAACTTTTGAAACTAAAAGTTATTTTGATTATTTTTTAAATAAAAGTAAACTATTAATTATAAAACCTCATTTTAAACAATAAATATCAATATTAATATTTTATTAAATTTACAACATTTGTTGTAATACTTTGAAATGGAAAATATTTATCATAAACCTCCATTTAAAATAAATAAGTGAATGAACCTCAGAATAATTCACATTTTAATTTACAAAATTATTTCCATTTAGAAAGCCATTTTAATTTAGGAATTATAAAAAATAAATTTCCCATATTCATCTTAAATTAGTTAAGAAAGTTTTAAATAATATTTTCATTTTAATTCCATATAATCTCGACCAGGGTTGTTACTGACTCCCCGCTTACATAAATTGTGTCCCCGCGATTTTCTTAAAAGAAAAGTCTATAACAACTAACAAAGGATATATCTTCTCAAAGCAAATTGGGCTATGGCCGAGGGATAACTCAAAACAAGAGACTCGTTGCAAATTAATTCAGGAAAGTACACAAGAATTGTTTGCTCGAGGGACTCTTTAGTCCCACAAGAATAGTCCTTAGGATCAACGGGCCATTGGATTTAGATTAGCGAACGACAATATCTTGAAGGAATTCCACCTCTGAGTTAACTAAATGAATTGGGCTCTGTTCATAAGTTAAATTTTGTGAGATCTAAGTGCAACAAGAATTCTATGCCTAAGAATAGAATCAGAGTTTCTAAAATGTTTCCAAAGCTGAAACACATGAAGAACACCACGAATGCCAGAGAACTGCACTGGTAAAGGAACTTGGTAAGCAACAGGACCACTGCACTCAATGATTGAGTAGGATCCCATATATCAAAGAGCTATTTTCCCCAATTGATTGAAGTACTGGATTCTAACTAGGAAGAAACATAGAATAAGACTTGATCTTCAACAGACAATTCCCAAACCTTTCTAAAAGATTCATAAATAGAGTCGAGACTTAAGATCAACTTCTTTCCTAAACTTAGGTTAACAAGAGAGTGATCGATATGGTCTCATCAATAAAGTCTTGAGAGGAGCCATACCGATGTTGGATTGGAAATTATCAAAAATAGGAAAAAAATTCAATCATGGTAGATACGATCCTCCTAGCGCTACCAAAGTCAAGAATATAATCATAAGGTAGATTTCTAAGATTTTATCTATACTCAAACCACTAGGAGTTCTCTATTTAATTTTTTGTTTATTATTTATTAAAGATCAACTCAAATGATTGGGTTGACTTCTCAAAAATTCTATAATCTTTACTTCCAAAAAATTTCTTAATTACCTCATTCTTAGATTGCACTATGGATTCCTTCTATAACTTCTTTAAAAGGATTTAAAATTTACAAATTCCAACCTCAGCAAATCAAATAAAGGTTATAACCTAAAAGTGGTTCGTAGTTTTAAATTTCCAAACAAGTTTTAATCCAAATTTTGAGATTACAATTTTATTAAAAGTATTTTCTTTATTTAAAATATTCATCAACTCTTTAATATTCTAAGATACTTGCTTAACTAATCATATTTAAAAGTTGTGGATTAATTCTAGGATTTCTCCTTATTTAAATTCCAAGGTTGATACTATAAATTTATCACATCATGAAATTCTTTCCCAAAGAGGTTTAGTTAAATTTCCAAAATTCACACGAGCCCCAATTACAAATTATTATTTTTTCAAACTTACCTCTTACTTATTTCTATATTAAATAAAACTTTAGTTAGTTTTTAATTTGAAAGGCTCACTTTATATAATTCATTCTAAAGTATTCATGTTACTTAACTAAATTTCCTTTATAATCTTACACTACAAATTTCACTTCAAAATGAAGATTACTTTTTACCAAAGAAATCCTAATTATAACTCCAAGATTGGTAAATAAATTCACCTACATGCATGTCTATAAACTCTAAGATGGGTATAATTCCCATAATAACTCCAAGATAGGCGAGGGCTTATAAAACTCCAAGATAGGTGCGAGACCTATGAACTCCAAAATAGGAACAAGTCCTATGAACTACAAGATAGGTACAAAACCTATAAAAACTCCATGATAGGTATAAACCTATAAACTCCAAGATAGGCGAACGCCTATAAACTCCAAGGGCGAGTCAAAAACTCATCGATAAGTGTCATATACCAACGAACAGTAACCGAATAAATAAAAACCGTGTGTCCTATACTATACAGGTGTATTTAAATGTTTACCATAGGTTAGTAAACTATACTCATGTGTATAAACAGCTCAATCAAACAAGTCCAGAAATTAATTGAAAAAATAAATGCGAGCTTTCCATACCACCTATTTTATTAATCTGTTTAAATCAATTCCTTATTCGATCGATGTCATGCAACTTTATCAAAGTATTAAGCTTTAAATAAAACCTTATTAAACTATATATTAGTTTATAAGCTAATATTTATATAAGAAAAATGATTTTGTTAAACTTTTACATTCCAAAATATATTTAGACATTATTTAGTAAGCTTATATATAAGTGTGTGTGTTTATTGGGAAGCCTTTGCAAAATTTCTTTATACATAAGTTTAAATAAGAGTAATTTTGAATATTATACCATCTTAATATAAAACCATTATTATCATAATAAATAATAAAATATGTATATATAAACTTACTATAGAAAATATGTTGTACTAGAAGAGATTTGGCTAAAATACTTTAATTTGGAAATCGGCCTTCTTCAAATTCTGATTGAAATTGTGCTAGAAAACTTATTTACAATCTCCATGAACCCATAGAGCATTTCTATGGTATAATAACTTCAAAATGAATTTTCAAATTCATGAATCAAAATCCATAAATAATGTCAAAATCGGCATAGAAAACAGCACCAAAATCAAACAATTGGGTTCAAGCGATCAAATGGGCGAACGAAGGAGCAAACGAAGCCTGAAATGGTATGACTTGGGTCTCATCCTAGGTCATGACTGGTCCATCGATCATCGTGAGTGGTGCACCGGTTGCCATCCCTAGGCTGAGCCCCAAGCATCACTGGTGGTGCTCCGTTTGCCCGTTGGCGGTGATTTCTTCAGTGAATTGAGTCTAGATTTATACTACACTTAATTAGCTATCATGCAAGCAATCAAACAACTTCAAATTGGTGATTTATAAGATCATTTGAAAAGGTCTTCTACTAAGCTAAGAAGGAAGTTTCATATAGCTAGAGATATCATACAAAAATTGGATCCAAATTCATCAGATGTTCAAGCAACACAACAACAGCCACAATCATCCAATGTAGTCTAGAATTGTGAGGATTAATCACCTAATTAAGCTTGATTTGATGATTAGAACCCAGAATCACCAAGGATAGATCTTCTTGATAATAACTTAGACTCAATTCCAGAGTTTGTATACAAAAGAAGATTATTAACTGGGGTGAAAAATGAAATTAAAACCCTAATAGATGCAATAGAGGATGGTGGAGATTACCTTGATTTTATTTCCTTAATTGCTTTCCTAAAGCCCTTTGATTTGTTCTAGATTTGGTGATTTTAGGAACTAGAGTTTGTGATAGAGGAGGTTTTGGTAATTGGTAGAAAAAGAAGAATGAGAAAATTGTATGAAGTTTACATCTCATTTCTATTTCTTTCTTTTTTTCCTTGGGCCAACAGGGTTTGATTTGAACCCAATAAGTAAGATGTTACAAATTTTCTAAGAAAAGTGTTGCTAATTCCTTTCTTTTTTCTTTTAGAACACTAATTTTAATTACAAACAATGTTCTATAAAATATAAATTGATTTCTCAAATTCTACAAAGCACCAATATGTCAAAAATGCCCATTTCTATAAATACTGAGATATTTTGTATAATTAAATATAACTTTTGAAATTAAAAGTTATTCTCATTATTTTTTAAATAAAAATAAACTATTAATTGTAAACCTCATTCTAAACAATAAATCTCAACATTAATATTTTATTAAATTTACAACATTTGTTGTAATAATTTGAAATGGAAAATATTTATCATAAATCTCCATTTAAAATAAATAAGTGAATAAACCTTGGAAAAATTCACATTTTAATCTACAAGATTATTTCCATATATATTATTAAACACTTATCATTCCTAAGGTTGTTCTTATATTATCAAATATAAAAAGTAAAATTTTACAATTTTGATATTTAATAAATTTTCCCAAATTTATTTATTTCCATCTAGAAAGCCATTTTAAATTGGAAATTATAATTAAAAAAATTTCAAAATTCATCTTAAATTAATTAAGAAAGTTTTAAATCATATTTTAGTTTTTAATTCCAAGTAATCTCAACCAGGGTAGTTACAGGCTTCCCTCTTACAAAAATTGCATCCCCACAATTTTCTCAAGAGAAAAGTCTATAACAATTAACAAAGGATATATCTTTTCAAAGAAAATTGGGCTATGGCCGAGGAATAACTCAAAACGAGAGACTCAACACAAATGCATTCAGGAAAATACATAGGATATGTTCACTCGAGGAACTCTTTAGTTCCACAAGAATAGTCCTTAGGATCATCGAGCCATTGGGCTTAGATAAGCGAACGACTATATCTTGAAGGTATTCCATCTCTGAGGTAACTAAAAGAATAGGGCTCTGTTCATATGTTGGATTTTCTGGGATCTCAAGTGCAACAAGAATTCTATGCCTAAGTATAGAATCATAATTTTTAAAATGTTTGCAAAGCTGAAACACATGAAGAACACCATGAATGCTAGAGAACTGTACTACTAAAGGAACTCGGTAAGCAACAGGACCACTACACTCATTGGTTGGGTAAGGTCACATATATCAAAGAGTTGTTTTCCCCGATTGACTGAAGTACCAGACTTCTATGTAGTAAGAAACACGAATAAAGACCTGACCTTCAATAGAAAATTCCAAAATCTTTCTAAAAGATTCACAAATAGAGTCGGGACTTAAGATTAACTTCTTTCCCGGACTAAAGTTAACAAAAAAGTGGTCAATATGGTCTCGTAAATAAAGTCTCGAGAGGAGCCATACCGATGCTAGATTGGAAACTATCAATAATATAAGAAAAAATCAACCAAGGTAGATACGATCCTCCTAGCACTACCAAAGTCATGAATATATAATCATGAGTTAGATCCCTAAGATTTTATCTATATTCAAACTGCTAGGAATTTTCTATTTAATTTTCATTTAAGATACAGTTTTGTTTATCATTTATTTGAGATAAACTCAAATAATTGGTTTGAATTCTCAAAAATACTATAATCTTTACTTCCAAAAATTTCTTAGTTACCTCATTCTTAGATTGTACTATGGATTACTTCTATAACCTGTTTAAAAGGATTTAAAATTTACAAATTCCAACCTTAGCAAATCAAACAAAGATTATAACCCAAATGAGGCTCTTAGTTGTAATTTCCAAGCAAGTTTTAATCCAAATTTTCACTTTACAATTTTATTAAAAGTATTTTCTTTGTTCAAAATACTCATCAAATCTTTAATATTCTAAGGTATTTGCTTGATTAATCATATTCAAAAGTTTTTGATTAATTTTAGGATTTTTTCTTATTTAAATTCCAAGGTTCATACTATAAATTTATCTCATCATGAAATTCTTCCCTAAAAGGGCTTTTTTAATTTCCAAAATTCACACAAATCCCGATTACAAATTATTATTTTTTAAACTTACCTCTTAATTATTTCTAGAACAAATAAAACTCTTAATTAGTTATTAATTTGAAAGGATCACTTTATATAATTTATTCTAAAGTATTCACGTTGCTTAACTAAATTTCCTTTATAGTCTTACACTAAAAATTTCATTTCGAAATGAAGGTTCCTTTTTGCTAAAAAAATCTCAATTATTATTTTTTGCTAAATAATTATTTCTCAATTAAAGAAACTTTTCTTAGTTATTTCCAAAATTAGTGTTAAGTTTTGAAAACCTGAAGATTCTCTAAAAGAGGTCTTTGTAGTTAAAGCCCTTAAAGTTCAACCATTACTTTTACCTATGCACTTCACCTTTATTGCATAATATAAATATAAATCAATAGGGTCCTCCAATTAGATTTTATCCAATTCAAGAATTTACCAATTAAAATTTCCATTTTCTTTTGTTGCTAATACCAAGCCGAGACACCCTTATTATAGAATTTGCTTCCAATTGATTTAAGTAAAAGAATCATGTTTCTAATTTGCTTTTGTTGATTTGACTATTTAAGGATTTACATTTATGTGTTCATACTTAGATTATAATGGTCTTTAAAAGCCTATCAAAAGCATACCTCTTAAGGATCTATCAGCTCCCGGCCGAACACCAAAAAGAAATATACTCTAAAGTGCCAAAGACTATCACTTCTGGTAATCACTAGAACTTAACCAAAATGTCCCATACCGTTTGGTGAAATTCAAGTATTTACTAGAAGCTAGTAAATTTCACTTGTTACGGATACCACTAGAAAACCTAAACTATATTCCCTCAAGGATCTATTAGTCCCACCGAACACCGAAAGAAAATACAATCCTAAATTTTTAAATACTTCCTAATAGCAATTACAAGAATATAACCAAGGCATTCCATACTACTCGGTGAAATTCGAATATTCACTAATGGGCTAGTAAGTTCCACTCAAAAATTATATTCAATGAGTTATACTATATTCGAGGAATCATTACTCGAGAGCATTTAAACCAATTGGTATCACTAAGTTGATTATTAGTACTTCCCTATATTATAGAACTAAGGCTCTCAAAACATGATGACGACGACGATGATGATGATGATGATGATGATGCTTGAAAACTAGGGTTGTTATAGATGACGATGATAATGCTTGAAGATGGTGTGAGCAAAGCTTGTGGCAGTTATTGTTATTTATTTATGATGCTTTTTATTATGCCCATGAAAAAATACTTTTGAACAAATGGTGTAACGGTTATTGTGGACACCATGTTTTTTTTATGTTACAATATTTGAATTTATTTTGAAATAAATGGGTAAAATTTACTATTATACTTTATTCCTTCCGTTGTGAGTTTTGAAAGAATAGTTTTTGCTTTGTATTGTTATTACTTTTACCAACCAATGGCCAGTTTTGGAATGGGTCTAAGTTCCGATGGGCCTTTTCTGGATCGTAATTTAGGCCTATTTCGAGTCAGGTTGTTACATTTGGTATCAGAGCTTAGGTTACCCGATCAGTGGGAAATTATACATATAAGAGACGTACTTGTTATTTTTGAAAATGTTTTTCAAAAGGTTTTTCAGAAAAGCCATACTATGTATATATATTTATACCACTATTTCTTTGAACATACGCACGCACACTAGGCAACCCTTTTCTTTCAGCATATAATACTATCTTTGGAAATCGTCACTAAAGATTCAACTTACAGATAGTTGATATGGCTGATAATCAATCTTCTTCTGGAACTGGGATCTTTGCCCGAGGAAGTCCCATCATTCGGTCGTGGGATGCCCGAATGATTTAAACAACAAGTTAGACAAGATGTGCAAGTCTCTATTCCTCCAACTGCACATGTGGCACCAGTTTCCCTGCCGCCGATGCAATACCCTATTCTGTTAACTTCCCTAAGATATGTAAGAACTTTGCTAATATGGGAGGAAAAACATACTCTGGAACCGAGGGAGATGTGGAAGCTAAAGCATGGATTAATGACTACGAGACAATATTTTGAGAACTTGGACAGGAAGATCGGTTAAAGAGGAGGATAGCAGCTTGACACCTTAAAGGGGGAAGCTTTAGATTGGTGGGACTCGATAACTGAAGAAAATGCTAATAGAGTTTTCACTTGGGATGAATTTAAAAACAGATTTGAGTTAAGGTTCATGTCGACGGCAAAAGTGAGTTTACAGCTGGAGAAATTCATATAGCTTAGGCAAGAAGACTCCACCTTAAGGGAGTACATTAGTAAGTTTATGGAGTTGGCTAAGTTCAGGATGAGCTTGATAAATACGCCAATGAAAAAGGCCATAAAGTTCATGAAGGGACTAAACTTCCCTCTAAGAGAAATGTTATTGACCCAGGTTCCCGTGAGCACTACATATGAAATGTGGGTTGGGATGGCTTTGTTGCACTCGGCAAGTGCAGAAGAAAAGGAGGCGGAGAAGAAGGCTGGGCTTATCCAAAAGCAAGAAGGGTCTAAAAAGGGGAGCTTTTGGGGAAACAAGAAGTTGAAGGAGAAATTCAAGAAGGATGATAAAGTATGCAAGAGATGCCAGAAAAAGGGTCAAGAAGCTAAAGATTGTAGGGGTGAGTCTGATTAAAGAAGATTTTAAAGGGAAGTGTTATAATTTCCATGAAGAAGGGCACCTCACGAACCAATGTCCTAAGTTGGCAAAGCAAGGGTCAAGTGGACCAGTCTATGCTATCGAGGCTATCCTTACTTCAAGTGGGCTGCCTAGAGATTAGGAGCAGGCATCATTAGAAGGTATTACTTTAATTCTTGGGGTTACTATTCGTACCCTATTTGATTAGGGATCATCACATTCCTTTATAACTAGGAATGTAGTTAACTTCTTAAGCTTGAAACCCAAATTGTCTGTAACAACCCATACCTTAATGGGCCTAAATTTCGATAAAAATCAAAACCCAAGTCCATTAAAGCATAGATCGTTGGATTTGGTACCTGCAAATAAGCATGAGCGTTATCGGAGATTGATAGAAATCTAAACTCATAGTAGAAACAATAATAGGATAAGAATATTGACTATGACTACTACCTTGGAATTTATGGTATTCCTTGGACAACAGATTGTCACATCAGCATCGAGCATGAGAGAAATAAAGACTTCTCCAATAACTAAACACATCCAGCTCCAATGACCTGTTCCTCTAAATCTATCATGTGGGTTGTAATGAGGAGGGGGTCAGAGCAACATTCTAGTGACTGCAAAATTTATAAACTGTTCATAACATAAACTTATACCGATTGGTTTTCATTTAATTGTTATGTCTATTAACGTTAGCAATTCTAACTTAATATTGCATTGCACACACGTTTACTTACCTACCCATTCCCAAGGTACAAAATACTGATGAAGTCTTATCAACCACCCAATACTTCTAAACCCATTTGCCACTTGATACTTCTAAATATGAAGCGGGCTTCTATAATCTCCACATAATATTTTTAAAAGAGAAATAGGTAGACTCTATCATTTAGGACCTCAATCAAGGTAGACCTCGTCATTAAAGACCTATTATCAAAGTGATTTCCTAACAATGTTGTCAATGGTCGGTGGGTCCTAGCTACAAAGACCTCTAACCACTATTTAAGACTTCCAACATTTAATGTCCAACTATTACCGCATCTAACGTCAATAAAATCGTAGCCATGTAAGAGACGGTACCTAAGCCACTTAATACCATTAAAAAGACTAGGCGAAATTCTAACTATTTAATACATATATTCTAGGCAGGTCCTACATCACTTAATACCTTTCCCCAGGCAGATTTTTCACTGCAATACCATTATTACGACCTTAACAATGTGAGAGACTATACCTAAGGCACTTAATACCTCATCAATAAGGACTAGACAGACCCCTATCGATTTAACAACTATTTATATGTAGGCCTTTGTCATTTAATACCAACCCCAAGGTGGACTCCTCACTGGTACTATCTAGCTAACATCGCTTGGAATCTCACTAGGTTACTTAATACTTTTTAGGAGAGAGGCGAACCCTAGATCAGTCTCTTAATACCTCAAACCCGAAGTGAACCCTTCTCGAGATATCCACTATCACTCTTAATTATGAATATGGAATCTCATTAGGTTACTTCTTTCGATAGGGAGGCGGGCCCTAAAATAGCCACTTAATACCTCAATATTGAAGTAAATCCTTTTAGAGACATCCTTATTTAATTGGAATTTCACTATGCTACTTAATACTACCTTTTAAGAGAGAGGCGGACCCTACAACCACATAAAACTTCAAACTAGAAGCGAACCCCTATGGAGATATCTATCGTCGCTCCTAATTCCAAATTTGGACCATTTAATCCTTTTCAATTAATAAACCAGTTCCAATCTCAAACGCCGTCATGGGCCCTAGGATTAGTAATATCTCACGTCGGTAATAAGTGCATCCGACTGCTGGTAGCCTCAAAGTAAAGGGCAGTCTTCCGTCGAGTGACTCTACTGACCTCACATCACTAACCTACTAAGTCTAATTAACCATCCTAAGTCTTTACTTATATTATCTTACATAGACATTGGACTTAGATTACAAATTCTCTTTTTATTTAAGGCAATAAGATTTACCTTAAATGTTTATCTACCCATAAATCCCCTTTTAATGCTCATAAATAACAATTTGTCCATAAAATCCTAACAAACATTTCCTAAGACATTTATGTATGATTACTAATTTAAAATTAGTAATCCTTTTAACTATTCCATAGTTATTAATTCAACTTCTTTATTTGTCAATCTCATTAATCTATTTACCCTATTAAATTATTGCAACTCCCATATTTATTACCATTTATTGGAATTATAACTTTTAAATTCCTTTCTCATTAGTTAGTTATCCTAAACGCGAATATTACGTGTAAGCGTCATTATTAGCTAAGTTTTATTTTAATTATTATAAGCACAATAAATTACATGCAAATATCTACCTTTATCAAATATATTCTAGTTATATATCTTCACTACAATATTCTTTTCCATGTTCAATTGTTGAAATCATATCTAAAAAGATTATCTGCTATAATTTCCATAAATTAGTCCAAAACAAAAGATTTAACATTAAAATATAAAAGATTACATCATTTGAAATTACAAGGAATAATCATTTCTTTTTATTAATGAAATAGACAGTGTAAACTATAATGAATTCAGACTTTATGCATCTCTCTTTTTTTATTTGCATCTATTCCTCGCTAGATCAAATGCTGTATTTTCCCAAAAAGGGAAAGAAATCAAACTAATTTGCAAATATTAAAGCTATAAATTCCAACAATCCAAACATAGAAAAGTTTACATTCCAACAAGATTAGGTTAATAATCCAAATTCATAACATTATAATACAACTTATTTTCAGATCTAGAATAAATCTCATTCAAATCAATATTCTTAGTTCAGTCTTTTGGGACTAATTTCTAGATTAGGTTGTGAACAATTCTGAATCAATTCATATGTAAGAATATGTAGGAAATATTTATTATATTCATATTATATTCAATTTTTTTGCTTACAACTCATATACAATTATCCAGTTAGGCATAATAAACAAATAAACACCATTGGGATAATTTTCATATTATAACAATCTATAAAATTTCCCACTTGCCTTTTTAAAGCGATCCAAATCTCTAAATCAGAAGTAGAACCTTAAATTCATCTCCAAATCCTAATTAATCCAAGAATTATGTATAAAAAGAGTAAATACATACATTAGAAGTACATATCTGAGAAGAGATTTAGGATTGGGAGAGAAAATTGGTATAGATATATAAATACATATAAATTACCTTAAATATGTGTGTAGTTGATTCTTTTCTCTTCTCCTCATTATTAGATTTCTATTCTTTTCTAATTTGTATGAATATAGGTATAAATATATCATTTTTATAATTTAGAAAGAAAGTGGAGAAGAAGAAATGGCAGAGCTTCGCTTCTGCCTTCAGAAAAATATGAGAAGGGAAGGGAGGGTTGGGCATGAATTTATAGACGCAAGAATCAATCTAAATCGTCAAATTGAAATATATTAAATCGAGACCGTTGGGCCTAGGCTTCCAACATTTAATATCCAACTATTACCACATCTAACGCTAATAAAATCGTAGCCATGTAAGGGACAATACCCAAGCCACTTAATACCGTTAAAAGGACAAGGCGGACTTCTAACCATTTAATACTATATTCTAGGCAGGTCCTATATCACTTAATACCTATCCCCAAACGAACTACTCACTGGTACTATCGTTATTACGACCTTAGCAATATGAGAGACTATACCCAAGCCACTTAATACCTCATTAATAAGGACTAGGCAGACCCCTAACCATTTAACACTTATTTATAGGTAGTCCTTTGTCATTTAATGCTAACCCTAAGGCGGACTCTCACTGGTACTATCTAGCTGACATCGCTTGGAATCTCACAAGGTTACGTAATACTTCTTTTTAGGAGAGAGGCAAACCCTATAAGTAACTTAATACCTCAAACCTGAAGCGAACAATTTTCGAGATATCCACTATTACTTTTAATTATAAATATAGAATCTCATCAGGTTACTTCATCTGGTAGGGAGGAAAGCCCTAAAATAGCCACTTAATACCTCAATACTGAAGTAAACCCTTTTAGAGACATTCTTATTTATTTGGAATCTAACTAGGTTACTTAATACTTTCTTTCAGGAGAGAGGCGAACCCTATGGCCACTTAATACCTCAAACCCCTATAGAAATATCCCTAACACTCCTAATTCCAAATTTGAACCATTTAATACTTTATAATTAAGAAAGTAGGGCCAATCTCTCATGCCTTCATGGATCCTAGGATTAGTGATATCTCATATCAGTAATAAGTGCACCTGACTACTAGTAGCCTCAAAGTAAAGGGTGGTCTTCCGTCGAGTGACTCTACTGACCTCGCATCACTAACCTACTAAGTCCAATTAGCAATCCTAAGTCTTTGCTTATATTATCTTAGGTAGACATTGGACTTAGCTTATTAATTCCCTTTTTATTAAGGCAATAAGATTAATCTTAAATGCTTATCTACCAATAAATCCATTTTTAATGCTCATGAATGTCAATTTGTCCATAAAATCCTAACGGACATTTTCGAAGACATTTATATGTAATTACTAATTCAAATTAGTAATCTTTTTACCTATTCCATTGTTTTTAATTCAACTTCTTTATTTATCAGTCTCATTAATCTATTTACCCTATCAAATTATTGCAACTCCCATATTTATTACCATTTATTTCCTATTTATTGAACTTACAACCTTTTAAATTCCTTTCTCATTAAGTAGTTATCCTAAACAAGAATATTATGTGTAAGCATTCGTTATTAGCTAAGTTTCATTTTAATTATTATAAGCGCAGTAAACTACGTACAAATATCCACTTTTATCAAATATATTCTAGTTATATATCATCACTAAAATATATTTTTTCTATATTCAATTGTCGGAATCATATCTAAAATGATTGTTCGCTATAATTTCCATGAATTAGTCCAAAAAAAGATTTAACTTTAAAATAAAAAAGACTACATCGTTTGAAATTACAAGGAATAATCATTTCTTTTTATTATTTAAATAGATAGTGTAAACTACAATAAATTCATCCTTTACACATCTCTTTCTCTTTTTATTTGCATCTATTCCTTGCTAGATCAAATGTTGTACTTTTCCAAATGGAAAGAAATCAAACTAATTTACAAATATTAAAGGATCTAAATTCCAACAATCCAAACATTGAAAAGTTTACATTCCAACAAGATTAGGGTAATATTCCAAACTCATAACATTATTATACAACTTATTTTAAGATCTTGAATAAATTTCATTCAAATCAATATTCTAAATTCATACTTTTGGTACTAATTTCCAGATCGGGTTGTAAACGATTCTAAAAAAATTTATATACAAGAATATATAGGCGATATTTATTATATTTAGATTATATTCAATTTTTCTGCCTACAACTAATATAAGATTATCCAGTTTGGCATAATAATCAAATAAACACCAACGGGATAATTTTATATTATAACAATCTATAAAATTTCCCACTCACCTTTAAAAAGCGATTCAAATCTCCAAATCTGAAGTTGAACCTTAAATTCATCTCTAAATCCTTTTTAATCCAAGAAATATGTATAAAAAGGATATATACATACATTAGAAATATAGGTCTGTGAAAAAATTTGGGATTGGCAGAGAAAATAGATACAAATATATAAATATATATAAATTACCTCAAATACGCTTATAGTTGATTCTCTCCTCTTCTCCTTTTTATTCGATTTCTATTCTTTTCCAATTTGTATGAGTATAGATATAAATATTTTATTTTTATAATTTTGAAAGAAAGTGGAGAGGAAGAAATGGCAGATCTTCTCAACTTCCTCCAAAAAAATATGAGAAGAGAAGAAAAGGTTAGAACTGAATTTATAGGTGCAAGAATCAACTTCAACCATCAGATCGAAATATATTAAATCTGGGCTATTAGGCCTAGGCTAACCCTAGCCGCCACATATGAAGCGGTCGACTGCCTCTTCCTAAGGGTTGACCACCCTTGATCGATGGCTTCAATATGCGGTTCGACCTGTGGGCCCTAGATAATTGATATATAAACATTAATTTTCTTATTCGAATTATTTTCACTCCGAAATTGGTTTTTCATCCGTAACTTCTTCGTTTGGACTCCGATCACAAAACTTCAAATGTAAAAGTTGCTCAGAATTTTGCCACGAGCGCAATGGTGCAAGTTTCATGGTCAAATTCCATCATTTGCACAAATTCCATTTTTGGATCCTAACTAATTAACTAACTAATGCGAAATTACGGGGTGTTACATTGTCACCATCCCAATAGTGGTCTCCAATCCTATTGGTGGTTGACACACCTCTTTTTAATTTGCAAAGACCTTGGCTTGGACATATGCGATGTTGATTTCGGATGTAATACGTGATTTTCTAAATTTTGAGTGGTATGGACTCATCTTGGGTATGGATTGGTTAGCATACTATGGATCAATTCTTAATTATGATAGAGGGTTGTATGATTAAAAAGTTTTAGAGGCCATGATTTATAGTTCTCTGTACACCCCAAGACTCAGTTGAGTCAAGCTATTTATACTCGCTAAGCCTACCTTTTAGTGAGCTATCATCCATACCCATAGTCTATGAATTTCCTAATGTCTTTGAGGAAGTCTCAGGTCTCCCATCTCATAGGGAGGTCAAGTTTAGAATCGATTTGGAGAAGGACGCAAGGCCAGTCGCTCTTCTCTTTTGACACATAGCACCTAAAGAAATAGGAGAGTTAGACAAGTAGATCTTCGAGCAATTGCAGAAAGGATACATCCGTCGGAGTACCTCAGAGTGAGGAGGGGACAGTTTACTGAGACATTGCGTTGATTATAAGGAGCTGAAAAAGTTGACAATAAAGAATGGTTATTCTCTACCTAGGATAGATGACTTGTTCGACCAACTTGTAGGTTCCAAAGTCTTTCCCACTAGACTTGACAATTGGATTCCATCAGTTGAGGATTGTAGAAGAAAGCACCGCATCCGACAAACCAGATAAACTCTATGAGTGGGAAGTAATGCCTTTTGGGTAGATGAATGCCCCCGCATACTTTGTAGATATGATGAGTAGGGCATTTAGGGGGCAACTCAATAAATTCGTCGTTGTATTCGTGGATGATATCTTGGAATTCTCTAAGAGCGAGGAGGACTATGAGGACCGCCTAAGAGGGGTACTAGGAGCTTTAAGAAGGCATCATCTTAAGGCCAAATTTGCTAAGTGCCACTTTTAGAAGAAGGAAGTGAGATTCCTTGGGCATAATGTTTCTGAGCAAGGACTGACGGTGGACCCCACCAAAGTGGAGGCTGTTTAAGGATGGAGAGTTTCTAAGAATACATCAGAAGGTAGAAGTTTTCTAGGGTTAGTAGGCTACTATAGGAAGTTCATAAAGAACTTTGCAAGAATAGTAGCCCGCTTAACTAAGAAGAACCTGGTCTTTTCTTGGGATAATAGATGCATTGAGGCATTCGAAAAGCTTAAGGAGTTGTTGACTAGTGCACTTGTGCTCACCATTCCCAATGGGACCACACCATTCATATTTTTACAGATGCTTGTGGCATGGGATTAGGAGCAGTTCTAATGCAAGAAGGGATGGTAGTTGTTTATGCTAGAGGCAACTAAAGGATCATGAGAAAAGATATCCAGTTCACGATTTGGAGTTGGCAGCTATTGTCTTGCTTTGAATATGTGGAGGCATTATCTTTTGGGAGAATGGTTTGAGTTATTCACTGACCATAAATCACTCAAATACTTATTTTCCCAAAAATATTTGAATCTTAGGTAGCAGAGACGGATGGAATATATAACTCATTTGATTTTGGTATATAATATACCCTAAAAAAATGGAATGTAGTCGCCGATGCCCTTAGTCAATGGCATGCTACCCTAAGCGCTATATATGAATGAAGGTAGTTGGAGTATCTCCCAAATTTTAACTTTCAACCGTCAATACAACCTATTCAAGGCTTTTTAGCCATAATGGTGGTTAGACCAACTTTAATGGATTATATTGGACTTGAGTGGATGAAGGATGATAAATTAGTATAAATTTTGGAGAAGTTGAGGAGAGGAGAGTATTTTCCACATGCCAGTAGATATTTGTTGATGAGAAGGGATGGACGCCTTTGTGTCCCAATGATTGATGCATATTAGAAGAAGTACTTATGGAATTTCACCACTCTAAGATGACTATTCACCCTAGAGGAGATAAAATTTGTAGGGATATGAAGAGGATTTTGTTTTGGCTTGGAATGGAGAGAAGAGTAGTTGAGTTTGTTGCTAAGTGCTTGACATGTCAGAAGATAAAGGCTGAGCAAGGGAAGCCTGTAGCATTACTATTACCTTTGGAAATTCCGATTTGGAAATGGGAACACATTTCGATGGACTTTGTGGAGGGATTGCCTAGGAGTCAAAGAGGTAATGAAGCCATTTGGATTGTTGTAGATAGAGTCACTAAGAGTGCCCACTTTATTCCTGTTAGGAACAATAGGACCGGTACATCTCTCATGCCGATTCACATCAAGGAGATAGTCCGATTACATGGCATTCCAACTAGCAATGTTAGTGATAGGGACCCATTATTCACTAGCAAGTTTTGAAGGAGTTTGCAAGTAGCTTTGAGAACTTCATTGAATCTTAGCATGGCTTATCACCCATAGACGTATGGTCTACCATAAAGGTTGAATAGGATTTTGGAGGACTTGTTGAGAGCTTGCACCTTGGACTTCAAAGGGCATTTGAAGCAACACCTACCATTAGTTGAGTTCGCGTATAATAATAGCTATCAAGCGACGATTGGTATGACCCCTTTTGAAGCACTTCATGGAAGGCCATGCAAATCGCCAAGTTGTTGGTGGAAAACCATCGACAAAACAATACTCGAAACCGATTCGATCCGTGATACCATGGAAAAGGTAGAATTGATCAGGTAACAAATGAAGGCAGTGCAGGGTCGCTAAAAATTTCATGCATATAAGAGAAGGAAAGAGCTAGAATTCGAGGTAGGAGGTATGGTATTTGTCAAAGTCTCCCCTCTTAGAAAGGTTGTTAAATTTTGCAAGTCAGGGAAGTTGGCGCCTAGAGGTATTAGGTCATTTCGAGTTTTGGAAAGGATAGGAAGACTTATTTATCACGTGGAGCTTTCAGACTAGTTGGCAGGAGTCCATGGTATTTTTCATGTTTCTCACCATAGGAAATGCCTTCATGACACCACCATTATAGTAGAGCCTGATCAGTTAGGGAATATAGAAATGGAGCCAATAGCATCTCGTGCCACGCACGCATTGTGGATCATGCAACTAAGAGGCTCTACAAAAAAGAAATTTGATTGGTCCAAGTGCAATAGAGAGTTAATCCGATGGAAAGCACTTGGGAAACTAAAAGGAAGATGAATATCTCTTACTCGGAGCTTTTCACTAGTAAATTTCTCCTTCCAAAATTAGGATTTTGGTTGCATCATGGTTGCTAGATTGGATGGTAGGAGAAGGTTGCCACAATTTTTCATTATCACTTACACTCATATAGAAATTTTTATGCATGTTTTGAGTATCTACATACATACTTGTATGACACGATTTACACACTCACACTAGGTTTGAGCTTACTTTTAGTATGTCTGCACTACATAATCACGTTGCACTTTGGTTGGGTGGATGGATATATAGACAACTAGGTTGTAAAACATGGATGTTATTGCGCCTATGTTGTTCACCCCTTGGAGAGATTTCGGAGACGAAATCCTTTTTAAGAATTAAATACGTAAATTATATTAAAATTAAGTAGGGTTAAAAATGAAAATTTTGTAAAAGTAGGAATTTGGCCACAAAAATTATATCGTTGCGTTCGTGGTTAAATTCTAATCTGTTTCCATATGTAGTATGCTAAAAACGAAGCTCAAACGAAGAAGTTATGAGCAATTGAAGTTTTTAAGTTTAGAATATTTAATTCGAATTCAAATTCAAATAAATAATTTGAATTTTTTCTAAGATTAGACTTGGGGGTTAAGAAATCGTTAACATTAAAAATTAACGTTAAAATTATAATGAATTAATTAAATAAAGCCAACGGTACAAAAATAATTACGTTCCAAAATAGGGAAAGGGTCGATCGCCGACACCAATCAGTCGACCGCTAGCGGTCGACTAGTGCATATAGGGTGGTCAACAGCTCCTATTAGTGGCGGCAAGAGTTTTGCTATCAATGAACATTCTAGATTTATCCATTTTTTTACCTATTTTCATCCCAGAGTTCAGGTACGTCTCAACCCTTATAAATAGGTCCCTACCCTCTTCACTTTTAATCATAAAAATATTTGGGAATTCGGCGAACCTTTACCATTTTCTCTCTTCAGTTAGATTTAGAAACTCAATTAGGAATTCAGGTAGGATTCTATTCATTGAATCTATTCTCTTCTCTTCCAACCTCTCTGAATCTAACAAAATTATATACATGTTTGCACCGAAAATTGGCACAAACATCCAATAGAGGTTCTGTAGAGAAATATATGAAGAATATTAAATGTAAACAGAGAGAATATGGCAATAAAGAAATCAAAATTAAGCAAATAACAGAGACACTGCAATTTATAGTGGTTCGACGTTGTTTTCCAACGTCGACTTTGAAGAGATAGCTTTATTAATCACTTTATTTACAATAGGGATCAGATTAAAATCCTTAGTTACAATAGAGTACAAAGCAACAAGCAGCGTAAAAGTCCTAAAAATGAACAATCAAGCCTCTATTTATAGAGGAAGATGGTGAATATCTCCCTGAAAATTCGGTAGAAGGATCTCCAGAACCATAAGAGCCCACAAGAGGGATCGCATGGCCCAAATCCTAAGAAATTGGGATCGAGGCCGATCCCTATTTTGGAGGAGTTTGGGGTCGCAATCCCTATAGGAGCTTCTCTATGTTGTATTATGCCTAGCATCCAAATTTCATGCCAATTGGATTGGTAGATGTTGAGTTATTGCTCGATCATTGCTGCCAAGTGTGTTGTTACCTGATTCTAGCCGATCCCTATGGAGGGTAGAGAGCTGACCCTCTTGCTCGCTCTTTTTGGGGTGTGATCCCTAGGGTAGACTCTCTAGGGTCCCCACATCTTGTTCTCCAAGTTTCATATGCATTAGACTTATGGATCTTGAGATATCGATTGTTTTATATTGGGTTGCACTTGTTTGGATGAAGTAGGCTGATCCCTTTGGTTGAGAGGGATTATAGCCGATCTCTTTTCTAGACTAAACTATGCCCCATACTTTGAACATCCTACATTGCATATCTCTTTATTCCATTCGATCACGGCTTCTTATTATCATCCGTACTTGGTTTTTGGACACCACAATCATCGCTTTGGGCTTGCTGACCTTAATGACAGTCGAGTCTAACTTGTCCAACCAATTCGGATATAGCTAGATCAAAATGTCGAATAACACTTGCCTCCCCAATGTATGTCTTGTGCTGAACATGACGTGCTTTGAACTGAAGCAAGTTAGAGTCATTGGAAAGAAATCCATCCAATTTTCTAAATAGTCGCTATCCTTCCATCCAATTATTTTCCCAAAGTGTTGTATCTCTCTTTGATCGTCATGACACTTTTTCAGTTTTCAATAGTATAAATTTAGGATTATATTCTATCAGTTGCTATCTATGTCTGGTTCTATAAGACTAGTAAGCTTTGGCTATCTGATCCATTCTCGACCTTGAAAGCGTCAGGTTTGAATTCAATTTCCATCGTTTTCAAAAATCGAATTTTTAGAATATACATGTGCACGTTCAGATATACGTTCTTGTTGCTAGCTCCCAGATGCGTTTGCACGTCCATGGGTCATCACCAACTTTCATTGAATTAGATGCAATATCATTGCATTTTATATTTAGTTACTTTATATAGTTTTTAATGTACATGTTTCCATGCACATAGGGTTCGCACCCGATCCCTTTCCTCGCTTCTTTCCTTTTTTATGTTTATAGGGATCAGAATTCTTCTAGCCGATCTTTCTCTCCCATCTTCTCTCTCTTTCTTTTTTGTTGACATAGGGATCAGATTGGATCCCCAAGTCAAGGGATAATACCAGATCCCTTCATATGTTGGGGACTAGTCTTTCTGGCTTCGTGGAGAAGTTAAAGCAGGCCGATTCCTCTAGCCTCGTATGTAAACTAACATTCTACTCTCCAACTATTACATTGCTTAATTTCTTTCTGTGCCTTGTTTTCTTTGAACTCAACTCCACACCCTCCCCTTCCAATTGGCCTCTGATCCCTCTCCTCGAATCAATCGCCGAATCCATCTTTATATCCACCATCCTCTCCTGCTTTGGACCACCATCCCACCTTCGATTTGAATCGAAATCCAAGATCTCCCTTCGAGTAACTCATATTTTATTCACTTAGGTGTGTTTCCTTGCATTTAACCTTTAATTTGTGATGAGATGATGGGTTCGATTGAGTTTCTTGCTTCGAGCATGGGTCGAATTTGGAGGATATGAGAACTGTGGTGATGTTGGGTTCGGTGAAGTGGTAGGAGAAGAGAAGGTAAAGAGTGAAGAGATTCATGGAGACAAGGCGTGGAAGTTTGTTAAGTGGAGGGATCGGTATTACTTGAGTTTAGAGGGATCGATCGTGGTTCGGTGCGGAGAGGGGTCAGCTATTTTCATAAATGGGGTGGAGGTTTGAGGAGAAGTGTGAAAATGGAAAAGTAAAGGGATCGGTTGCATTAGTGGATGAGGGATCGGTTGTTTGTGGAGCATGGAGGGATCAATGTTGGTGTTCTCGGCTAAGGTACCAGTCGTATTGGTTTTGGCATAGGGATCGGTGGTGTTAGAGAATGGAGGGATCGGTTATAGGCTTTTCGAGATGGATCGGTTTTATTAAGATAAAGGGATCGGTTATAGGGACCTACTCGATTCTAAGCCTTTGAATTAAGCTTGTATACTTTAGCAAACCAATCCATATTAACTTTCATGAACAATCAGAACCAATCCCGTCTTAACGAACTTGAACATATGATGATAATGGACAATGGGACTTACCTATCCAACTTCTAATTTGAATTTGAACAACTAAACTGTCGGGACTTGAACATGAATTAAAACTTAACATATGGACTTCAATAATGAACTTCACACTTCGAAATGTCAATGGTCGATCCCAAAGCTTACACAATCGATCAATTTAAACACCAATTGAGATGGTCAGCGATGATGGTCACTCTGGTCGAAATCCAAAGTTTCATCACTTACTTTAGCTTTTAATTTGGCATTGTTTACCTCTGCACATGGAGGGATAGGTAAATTTTTCTAATCTCAATTATCTACTGAGTTTAGTTGATATGGGCTCCAGACGTTCAGGTTGTTTAGCCGAAATGTCTTTTGGACAACCTTCACAACACAGCAATCCATGTGTCGAGTCATGTTCTGCGACTGTATCCGGTAGACTTTCCCCTGAACATCAAACTGAGCAACTAGAGATTTCTGGTCCGTTGATTGACCTTTTCTTTGATGTTCCCGTCCCTTCGGCGGAAGAGATAAACCTTGTCGCTGACACTATAGAGGGTGCTGTATTTCTACATAACCCCATGGATTCCCAGGCCTCCAGAATTTGTGAGGCTGCTCTTCATAGGCTATGCTATAAACATTGGATCCCATTTGGGATGTTCTAGTCCGTTCAGTGAATGATAGACCAAAGGGGTATATGACATGCAATAAATTTATGTGCTGGGTCGGATGTGTGCTGCCTTTTAATTCTTTTATCCAAGAGATGCTAAATTATCTAGGAACACCTACTCAGATGCATCTGAACAACTATGCTTTTCTTCATGGCACTTTCTTGCTATTTATGGCTGTTCTGTTCCGCCTGCGATCTCCTGAAGACATCAGGTTTATCTACAATTTCGAACGATGGACATTAAGCCTTTCTTATACTTTCCTCGAGCCTTTGCCCAACTATCAAGTTCTGATTGGTACTTGAAATAAGCTCGGTGTCTTCAAAAACGAATGGTTCTATGTTCATTGTCCGCCTGGCTTTGCGAGGCGATGGTTCGAAGGATTAAGTGTGGCCTTCACTTTATTCTCAAATTCTTTAGCCCAAGCCGTATCATAAACTAACGAATACTTTGAAAATTTACAGTTGTTCATCCATGACTTGACGGTGATAATTATTCAAGGGCAGTTTCTTCATCTTCACCACCCCAGTTGAGGACAGGGACATCAGATCCCTTGTAACCAATGAGTAGTTATCTCTTTTTGGCCTATTAGTATAAGGTTGCAACATCGGTCTTCCAGGAAGTGTTGCACCACCAAGGAATGTTGTGGAACAAGAAGGTTGTACTGATAGCCCCATTGTGCCCCCGATCGAGGAGGCTCAAGATGATGCTAAAGGAGGTGAAATTGGAGGTGATGGAGCCAACAATCCTGGCGATGATGATGTAGGTCCGGGCAACGCACCTGTAGTCGAACCATCACAAGGCGTGGAATCTCATTTGCCAACAAGAAAAGGAAAAAAGCTCACTTACAAACTCAGTAGGAGAAAACCACCAAAGAGCCTGAGTTCATCATCACCTCCGTTGAAGAAGAGTCTTCCTCTCAATCTTTAGAAAGTTTGATGGAAGGGTTCTTGAGTCTCCCAATCCCCGACGATATCACGACCTATGATTTCCCCAACATTAGTGTTGGAGGGCTTAATTCTCCCACCAGGACTGGTGATGACATTCCTCCCACTAGCAAAGGGAAAATCACTCCTATGAGCAAGGCCACAGTAACGGGTCCGTCGGGAGGACACTGGAACACTCACAATCACGCACACTGCACTGCATGATTTTTGTCTATCTTTCATTTGATGGTTACTTATACGTTCTTGTTTTGTTTGCAGGTATTATGTCTCATTCACATGCCTTTGATCGCTTGAGAGGCTCCTCGACACAGTATGGATCCAATCGTGGCTCAGACTCGGGTAGGCATTGAGAAAAAGATGACAGTAGGGAAAGAAGTCATCGTTCAAAGGAGTCTTAATCCTCTAAGAACAAGTCCAAATCTCAGTCATCTCATTTGGAAGTTCTTCCCAATCCTCATGTACATAGCGGAGAGTAGACCTCTTCTCACATTCCCCAAACTGTTGTGCCACCTGAACATCATTAGGGTTCATTTGGCTCTCGACAGCCTCACGATCGTTGGTCCAGTAAACGTCCTATTGTTACTTCTGATCCAACTTTGACTACCATAGCTTCTGAGGCCTCTATGGTAGAAAGATTAGTCGAACTTAAGGTCGATTTCCCAAAAATCTGCTTTAATAGGCTAAAGTTTCTTCCTTCTATCCATACAATTCCAAGGAGTGCTAAAGCAAGTTCACTTGCATGTGTCAATGATGTTTTCATGTAGCATGAAGCATTCCAGCATTTAACCGAGAAAATCTCTGAGATGTCTACTGAGAGGCAACATGAAATTGATCGCCTTAAGTTGGAGGCGATCCTTGATAAAGATATAATTAAACACCAAGATGATGAGATCACGGAGTTAACAATGAAGCTAGCCATGATAGAGAAGAGTGCTAAAGAAACATCCAAAGTGGTTAGTCGTCTGGAAATGGCTCACAAAAAGGAGCTGGATGCTGTCCTTAACCGCAGCGGTGTGCTTTCTCTAGAGAATGACACATTACAAAAAGAGAAAGATACTCTAGCCTACCGCATTGAGGAACTCGAAGAACTTCTTAAGAGAGAGAAGGAAGAAAAACTTATGGCTCGGAAAGAGTCTCAAAGTATTATGAAGTGGTCGTCGAGGCTTGGGAGCTGAAAATTAAACTTGACGAGCAACTCGCTCAAATTGAAGTCCTTAAAGAAGAGGCAAGGGAAGCTGGCCGTAATGAAGTTAGAGAACAAATTGAGGTCCAGTTAGAGGATGCTAAAGAGGATGGCCAGAATGAAATTAAGGACATGTTCGATCCTTTAATTGTTGAATATAATGTTAAAGTCCTAATCCATCGTGACTTGAATTTTCTTGAGAGGGCTACCTCGAGTTGCTTGCCGAGGCTTGGGAATATATCGTTGAAATGGAGAAGAAAGCCCATGGCGAAGCTGATTTGGATGAGGAGAAACTGATACGGAAGATCCTCTATGGGAATGAACTTTTAGATCTCACCGTTGTAAGGCTCCGATACTTTGATATTTTGGCACCCTCGGCAAAGGGAAAACCATCGTTGAAGCTTTGGAGTCTGATCCCAAAGGTCCCCCTTTACTTCAAACAGCCGAAGCATCAGTTTCACTTGGCCTATGACAGGATCTGAGCTATGATCCGGACAGACCCAGTATCAATCAAAGGTGCTGACTCATATTCAAGAAGGGAGCACTCCGAGGACAACTAAAAGTCAGCCAGATACAGGTATCTCGCTCTACTCTTCATTATCCGAGAGGTTTCGTTCCACATTCCCAATAGTTATGGGCTTATTTTCTTATTCCCAAGAATCTGTAGGTCTTCTGGGTCCCAGTCAAACTCCAAGAAGTGGTGTCGCTGTGGAACAACAACCGACATTTACTAAAATTCTAACGGTTATCGACATTCCAGGACCCGATGCTCAAGATATTGGAGCACTTGATGACGAAAAGGCCAACGATTGGCCGCTGCCAAATGAATCTGATGACATTGTGATCACTGGTGCCTCCAAACACACAGATGAGCTCAACTTGAATAAGCGCATCAAGGGAGAGGAGTCGTTGAAGAAAAAGCTAAAGCTGAACCAACTGATGTGGATGTCGATGATCCAAATCTCGTCCCACTTCAAGTCATTCCACCCAGCGGGTCGTTTTCCGAAGAACTCCCTCTAACCTCCGAAAGCTCTCCTGCCAAGGGTGGTAAAGGATCAAAGAGAAGGACAGGCAAAGGCTCAGGTGGTGCCACTCCTAAGAAATTCAAAAGAGAAAAGGGGCAGAAGAAGTAGTCGTCACTTCGACTTAGTTTATATATAGTTTGTATAACTATTTTTCTTTTTGTTGGCCGTGATTGTGTGGGTACGACCCACGCTTTTAGATAAACTTGCACCACGATTATCAAGTTTAATGTGTAGATAAAAGTTCTTCATTTTCAGTTGAATACTTATGTGTATTTTGTTTGAGTAGTTGAGCTATTACTTTTCCATTCGGTGTATTTGTAATTCGTTGCTCATTGATTCGGATAATCATCCGTTAAGTTTTACTTAAGGCCTCCATGTGGTCGTGACCGCAAGTAGTACCAAACACTGTTCTTGAGCCCTAGTATTACATTGTCAGATTCAGCGGTTTGAGTGATTATACTCTGCACCTAGTCTCAAATTAGCGAAGTTAGATAATAAATGGTCGAACTCCATCCTTAGTGAGTTTAAACTCCTCATGTCGGTTTCAGGTTGGAGCTTATGGAATAGTGAGTGGTCGAACCGCACTCATCTATTTGTTTATACTTATATCCGCACTTTGGGGATAAGAGTTAGTCGGCTGGTGATTGAATCGCACCCAATTCGTGTTTATACTCCAGCCCACACTCTGGGGACTTAGAGTTATTTTGGAAAATAGTCGGACTGTACTTTCCTTAATTGATTGATTTGACCCTAGTCCGAGGTTTGACTTAGCGAGCAATGGGTCGTGTCACAATCGCTTTTGATTCATGTTTGTCCCATCGCTCGGTGGGATTAATTTGGTTATCGGATGGTCAAGTCACATCCATTTCTCATTAGGTACTCCGTCCATCGGGTTGTGAGCGAGAATCATCGAATGAATGGTCGAACCACATTCATTTTGTTTAGTTCAATTGTGAACTTATGTAAACAGCTAGCTCCGAACTCTGGGAACCTGCTCATACATGTCAATATTATTTAGTCGGGTATCGTAACTAACATGTAATGCTACAGCAATCATAGATATAAAGGAAAATTCAAACTTTATTTGCCAAATGGAAAGAAATAACATAATTTGTCTTATTACATGTCTAGAAAATCAAATGCTAAAGCAAATTCAAAAATTAAATACAACTGAATGAAAAAGAATAAACTAAGTGAAATAGCACCGTAAATACTCGATATTCCATGCCCTTGGGAGCGTGACACCATCAATAGTCGATAGCTTGAAAGCTCCCTCTCCAAGCCTCTGTTCAATGACATTCGGTCCTTCGCAAGTAGGATTCATGTATGATGGGGCAAAAAAACCCATTTCAAGACAAGATCACTGATTTTAAAGATTCTAGGTCGGACTTTAGTATTATAGTATCGGGCGACTCTATGTCGATGTGCAGCTGTCCTCAAATCATCTTCTTCACACTCCTCATCTACAAAGTCTAGAGATTCTAAGAGGAGATCTTTATTCATTCTAGGATCGTAGTAGGTTACATAATAAGAAGGGACTATAAGTTCAACAGGAACAGCGGCTTCGGAGCCGTAAGCAAGCGCGAATGGAGTATGGTCGGTCGCAGAGTTGTGGGTGGTTTCGTAAGCCCATAATGTTATTGGGAGTTGATCCACCCACTTGCCTCTAGCCTTTTCCAAACGCTTCTTCAAAATGAACATTATGATTTTGTTCATAGCTTCAAGTTGTCCATTTTCTTGAGGGTGAGCAACTACCGCAAATCTCTTTACAATATGATGCTGACAGCAGAAGTGTTTGAATTTAGTGCTATCGAATTGAGTCTCATTATTAGTTACAATGGCTCGTGGCCAAAATGACAGATGACGTTCTGGACAATGAAGTTGATTACTTTCTTTGTCGTGGTCGTGGCTAAAGGTTCCACTTCAGCCTATTTGTTGAAGTAATAAACTGCTACGATCGCGTACTTTGCACCACCTTTTGAGATCAGTAAGGAACCAATAATATATATGCTCCATATGGAAAACGACCATGGACTAACAGTCGACCAATAATACCCATAATGGAGTATTTTCTTTTCTAGGCTTTGCCTCCTAGTGTGATCCCCACATTCCCCTTCATGAACTTCCTTTAGGACACGTTTTATTTCATCATGAGCAATACACCAGAGTAGGGGAACGAAAAAACCCTTTTTATACATGGCTCTTCCTGAATGAAATACCCTAAAGCTTTGCGGAGGACTTATCGCCTTTCATTTCTCCATTCAGGAAGGACTCCCCATAGTAAATAGTCTTTAATCGAAGTCATCCATGACTCCTTCTCAGGCTTCATCTCTAGTACCCAGTCAATTTCCATCTAGTTTATGCTCGAAGCATCTAGTACTTTAACTGAAATCAAGCTCCTTTGTTGCTCATCCTCGGTGCTAGCAAACTTTGCTAATGAGTCGGCCTCTTTGTTTTGAACCCGGGAATGTGTGTGATGTCATAATACTCAAAGCCAGTCAATAGCTCTAGGACTTCAATAAGGTACGGGGCGAGTCATTGTCCTTTAGCCTAGTAATCTCCCCTGACTTGGTATACCACCAACTGGGAATCGCAAAAGATTTCAAGAGATTTATTCCCAGTTCTCTGGCAAGTTTGAGTCCAATAATCAAAGCTTCATACTTAGCTTCGTTATTCGTCGCAGGGAAGTGAAGCTTCAAAGCATAGCAAATTGATCGATCTTCCGAGGTTACTAGCATGATTTTGGCTCGAGAACAATGATCTTAGATGCTCCATCCGTATACATTTTAACCGAATGGTAGGGGATCCACCGCTCTCTGGAAGATCATCCCATGCGATGAATTCTGCTATAAAGTATGTTAGTGCTTGTCCTTAGATGGCTTTTTGAGGGAGATAAGTGATGTCGAATTGCCTCGATTCGATGTTCCACTTGAGTGACCTTCCAGACATCTCAGGTCATTGTAGGACCTGTCGTAACGGCTCATCGATGTAAACATTGATGGGATTAGCCTGAAAATATGGGCGGAGCTTTCGTGAAGCAATCAACAAACTATATGCCAATTTCTCTATCTTCGGATAATTCCTTTCAGCTCCTGTTAATCGCTTGTTGATATAATAAACCAGTCTTTGGATTAGCTTCTCCTCACGAAGCAGTGTAGCTCTTATAGCGTGTACCGACACGGCCAAGTAGATATACAAGTCTTCGTGATCCACCGGCTTCGACAAGATATGAGACCTATCTAAATGGTTCACCAAAGTGTGGAATGCACCTTCATAATCCTATGTCCATTCCAAGTTTCTCTTCCCTCTTCTAATCAAGTCGAGGAAAGGAATGCATTTATCATTGGCTCTGGAAATAAATCGACTTAAGGTGGCAACCTTCCCATTTAAGCTCTGTACTTGTTTAATGGTCTTTGGTGCTTGGATGTTGCGAATTTCTCTTTTCGGGATTAGCTTCGATTCTGCGAGCATTGACGATGAAACCCAAGAACTTTCCTAATGCAACGCCAAAAGAACATTTTCGAGGATTGATCTTCATTTTGTAATATCAGAGGATATCGAACATTCCTGCTAAGTCTCTAATGTAGTTGCTTGATCATCTTAATTTTACAAGCATATCATCCATGTATACCTCCATCGTCTTTCCAATCTGATCTTTAAACATCCAGTTAACTAGGCATTGATAGGTTGCTCCATCATTCTTTAATCCGAATGGCATTACCACATAGCAGTACAATCCAACGTCGATAATAAAACTGGTGTGCTCTTGGTCGTGGATGTGCATCGGTATTTGGATATATTCAAAGTACGCATCCACGAAAGGTAGCAACTCGTGTCCTATAGTTGAGTCTACCACCTAGTCGACCCTTGGAAGGGGAAAACTGTCTTTTGGAAATGCCTTGTTTAAGTCCGAGTAGTCAATGCATGTCGGCCACTTTCCATTCACATTTCTCACAAGTACAGGATTAGATACCCATCTAGGGTAAAGGGCATCGCGAATAAACCCGTTGCTCTTAAGCCTATCCACCTCCTCTTTAAGGGTGGCAGATCTCTCTGGATCCATGCCACGCTTTTTTTGTTTCACTGGAACATACCTTGGGTTGATATTTAATGCATGGCTCGCAATGGCAGGCGAGATCCTACACATGCCAGAGTGAGTCCAAGCGAACACGTCAAGATTCACTCGGAGAAAACAAGCAAGTTCTTTAATCATCGTGGGCTGAGCTGTGATCCGATCTTTAGACCCATGGCGTTTTGTCATGGTTGATCGTGATGTCGATTGTCAGCTCAGTTGGTGCAGCTTTGGTCCTTTTGGGCTTCTCCTCGTCATCCCTTGGATCTATGTCTTTATAAAACCAATTGTGGTGCCCGAGCCAAGGCCCAGGCGCTAGTTTTCAATCTTCGGTGGTTTGGATGTGGAGAGACTTATCCACACCATTACCTTTCTCCTTCCGTTGAGCATCTCTTAGTTCAGCCATATAGCAGGCACATCCGATCGCCTAATCACCATGCATAACTCCAACACCGTTATGAGTTGGGAACTTCAGAGTCAAACACCACGAGGCAAGAGCTGCTTGGAATTTAAGCCTGTAGTGAGGTTGGAAGCTCAGGCAAGTTGGCACCAAGATTTTTTGGGCCATTTTAGGTGATGGAGTGTATTGGAGTATTAGCTTATAGAGTGGAATTACCTGAAAGGATGGATGGAATTCATGATGTATTCCATGTATCACATTTGCGAAAATGTGTATATGACTCAGTTGTAGTAATAGAGCCTTGTTAGTGAAGAGTTAGAAATTGAAGTAGGTTTATCTAAAAGACTTGCACGGATAGTAGAGCAGGGAGTTCGTAGGCAGATGAATAAAGTGTTCAAGATGGTGAAGGTGTAATAGGGAGACGATCCAGTATAGAGTACATGAAAGCCTAATGAGAAGATACGTGCTTCTTATCCCGAATCTATACCGGTATGTTCTTTTGGTTTATGTGATTGTTTAGGAAACAAGTTTTGGTTGCTTAGATCGAATGTTAGGATCTGTTGTGATATTTATTGAATGTTATGCTATATACTACCTCTAATGCTACTAAAGATGCATTCATGTAGAACTGCTAGTTTTTATTCGGGGTTGCTATGTATCAAGCCGACTATGTCATACTCTTGTTTACGTATACGGTGCATTTATCGCATTTATTTCGTTACGCTAGATTTTCACAAGTTATCGTGATCATGCTCAATATATGCCATGATTGGATTGTTGATGTTTTGACCTAAACCTATATATACATATATATATATACATGTATGTACGTATGTGTGTGTGTGTGTATCTGTGTGTGTGATAGAATAACTACAATACGGATGGTTGCTTGGTGTAAATGATTGTGTGTATGCGAATAATATGGGTATGTTGACAAGAATGAACATCTATTGAATTTTCCATTCCTTTGGAATTTTGAGAATGAAATCCTTTTAACAAGGGAGAATGTAATACTATCTAACTTAAACAATAATAAATAATAAAGAAAAAAAATAAATTGGAGAGTATTTTGGTAAATTTCAATAAAGGGCAAAATGGTAATTTTTACATACGTTGAATTTTCTGACGAGAGTCACACTATTGTGTAGCTCTCATTTTTCTAGTCAAGATGGAGTATTTATATGTTTAAATGGACATTGTATGAGTGAGATATTGGAGCTTGGAACGGGTTGAACTTGTGTGCGGATAGTAGGTTGATTTGGGCTGGGTTTGAGAATTTGGATTTAAAAATATAACTACCATTCAGTTTCTTTCCTAAATCAGTTTTAAAACTACATGCATTTTTATTTCTCATTTCTTTATCATTTTTCTGAAACCTAACAACTCCTTCTTCCTCCTCCAATCATCCAAACACCAAAACCGCATTTCTCAATGAAAATTGAAAAGACAAAGTGCATTGGATTTATAGCAGGGTTCTCTATCATTGGAGTAATAATTGTAGGATATTATGGAGGTTTGGATTTCTAGAAATTTAAGGTAGCAAGCAGATTCGGGTTCTTTTGGCATGATTTAGTGAGTGTGGCTTCTTCGATTCTTATTAATGCTTTGATGATGAGGTAAGGTGCATTAAGACTAATTTAGGATTAAACTATAATATAAATTAGCCTAAATGGTAAAGTATGAAACTCTAAAATGAAATGTACATATACTGATTTTAAGAAATCACAGAAACCCTATTTGTGACTAACTTGAATCAAAATTGTATGAAAACCCAATTTAATGTATATAGATATGGTAAGACACTAGAAACCTGTTAAGTAGCATATATATATATATATATATATGATATAGAATCACCAAAACATGGAATGAATGAATCGATCAAAATCTGGATATCAAAATATACAAAATAGGAAGAAATTCACGTATTTGAGATGTGTACCAATGCAGCGGTGGGTGCACACCGATCCATCGATGGACAACCCAGTTTAGGTAATTTAGGCATATAAATGTCCGAGTCGATATGCGTTGTTTAGATCTATTGTGTGGAGTTCCCTAGCAGCTCTATGGTGATGAATTGACACGTATGGTCATTGTACGGATACATAGTTGGATGAGAATGATGATGTATGGATGTTGTAACGATAGGTAAATACTCGGATCAGGTGTGGATGTGTACCTTAATAATGACGATGTACTAAGGAAAGGTTTATAGTTCTGGATAAAGAAATAAATATCTAGGCCTTGGTAATGATGAGTGTATATGGTTTTGGATCGTGTAGTTTAATAATGTGATACATATGCATATATAGTTTTTGGAACGATAAACGAATACCTGAATTTTATAGCGAACGCGAAGGGTCCTCGATTCATGCTATTAATGAACTTTCTCCTGTGAAGCAATGAGGTTAGTCCATGAGAGTTTTGATATAGACAAAAGTCGACTGTAGCGTACGTGACGGGACCAGATGTGAGTCCAATACATGTAATCGTTTACAGTAGGTTGCGAGATGGATTATGTAGATGTGAAATCCTTTACTACAGGTGGCGGGATTGGATTTCATATAGAGGATCCTTTACCGTAGGTATTTGGGACCGGATCAAATTTAGATAGTATAATATCGTTCTATAGCGCATGCGGTAGGACTAGAAGGTATTATACTTTAGGCTTAAATAATGTTATATCCCTATCACAGTAGTATACCTGCATTAGATTGGCTTCACCCATTCAGACATATGTCTAACCCGCTCTTCTATTCTTCTATCTATATTATTCGGTCTGATGGAGTCTTGAGCCGTAATGGACCAAGAGGCGTGGATTTGTACATATTGTAAATGTTAAATATATATAAATGTTATATATAATTTTTATTTTAAAGACATGATGTGACAGTGTGTGAGGACTTGATTTAGTTTGGATTATTGTTGTGGTAATAAATATGTAATTAAACATGTATGTGTGTATATGTATATATATATTAGTGTAATATGATATTTTATGTGACCATTCGCTATGGGACTCTGAAAGTTATCAATTAATATAGTTTTCTCTTATGGTCTCTCTATATATCAATATGTATTATCTTCCAACGACTAGTCATTTCTGAACTTCATCGTGCAGTTATGGGGTTCGGAGATGGTGGGTTGTTACACTGGTCCTCCCTCATGCCGACCCGAAGTAACGCCCGAGCAAATTCTCTACCAGCCCGAAGCATGACTCGAAACACCACCGGGCAGAAATGATGTAGTAGCACAGATTTCCAATTTTGTGCCGATTTCACTGCTACACACCATTCTTTGAACATCAATGCAACTCTTAACACCCTAGAGCATATCCGTTGAAGTTCGGTTTCACGGTTCCTACCTCTAATTTGCTCCGATGAGCATTTTCAACTAATCAAGCATACACACAAACACCATGCACACATCAAACAACATTCAAGCATGCAAATCACACAACCAATCATGGCAATCATCATACCATGTATCTACAACATAGCCCAACGTATATCAAATAAATAACATATCCAAATAACATGATTAGAACATCAAAAATACATTTATTCACGTTTTTACTATTGGTAGGATTTTAAAATAGCAAAAACACATGATTTTAACTTTAAAAATGGATCCAAAACATGATAAAACTAATAGAGATATGGGTATGCCCTAGGGGCAAATATGTAATTATTATATATATGTAACTCGATAATCAATCTTGTTCGAAATAAAGGTGTTTTCTTTCTATTATATACTTGATATAAAGTGTTATATCTTAATTAATTAATTTAATTAATTTAATTAGAAGTATATTTAATAGAAAATCCATAGATGGTATAGTTTTGTGATTGTAGTTACAATGCGTTTTAACAATGAATGATTATCACAACAAAGTAAACATACCGTTTTAAACATTCCTACTCAAAATGTATCAAGACTGGATATCGATACATCCATTGAGACTAGAGTGTGCAACGCTCTCCAAAGGTTGGGTAGTGTATTACTTATGACTGCTAAGCGCACCAAGGGGTTACGTACTGATAATTATTGGATAACTATGGAATGACACACTCGATAGTTTTCTGTTGGTTAATATAACTAAGGCCAAACAGAAAATATCGATGTGAAAAAGTACATAATTCACTTGACTTGAGAATAATGTTGATATTCAATATGGAAGCTCCGCTTTGATTATAGTTAAATCGTGGCATGGTATCCATTGAATGACTATAGTACGGTCGAGTGAAAGCATTGGAAGTGAAACACTATTCCAGAGATGATTCATCTTCTCCGTTATATGAGGTTAGTATCACGATCAACTAAAGTCAACTCAAAATCAAAGTCTCTGGCCAGTGGTTAATTATTATTATTCTTGAACCAAGGACTTTGTTTTTGGACTATAGAGTTGAATATGGATGGTATTATAATTTTGACCATTACCAAATTCCATAAGTCCAAAGTGATATAGTTTTGACGAAGAGAATTAGTGTAAATAATCAATTTGCTGGTAATGCTTAACAAAGTAAAATTGGATTTTACCGAAACCAAGTAAGTGATAAATTTGGCCAAAATGTCACACCCATGCTAAGTGACCTGTGAACGTTAATTTTCAAATTGTTCGATATTAATCGCTGACTAAATTTACACCTAAGAGTCACACAACCGAAATATTGAATACTTCTTTGGATACTGGTTGAATTAATTTCTAATTTGTTATTAATTAATCTAATTAATTAATATTTATGAAATATTAATTATAAAGTTTTTATTTAATATGTTGAGCAATATTTAAAAAAAAATATGTTTATAATAGTTATAAATATATTAATCGATATACAATATCGATACGCATTTAAATTAGATTTAAATGAGATAAATATTGTTCGGGCTTAAGTAGGTTTGAAGCCCATATAGGGCTTGAGATATTCGACCATGATTAGATCATGGTATGGAATACCATATGATGGTCTTAAGGGTAGGGTTTTGATGTGTTAAAAGATAGAGATTGAGTAGGAGAAAAATAAGGATCTAGAACCTACATTTTCTCGCTAGCCTCTCCTTTATATAAAGATCGTAACCCTCATTCTAAAATGAGTTTTAGAGCCTCCAATTTTATCTTTTGCTGGCCGAAACCATACCCATCCCTCCTCCAAAATTTCAAGCATCAAATCAAACAAAATCAAAGTTATACAATAGTTGGTAGTCAGCAATTAGAAGTTATCATATTATGGATTGTGATAAGATTCAAAGAGATCATCTCAACACCTCAATGTGTGAACCTTAGACTTTGGTAAAAGGTATTCATCTTATATATTGATTCCTTTAATATTATAATCAATTGTTGCATTATATTATGGGTTGTTATCATATTACGAATCTTCAATATCGATGTTTTGTCACATAATAGATGGATGAATATGTTGGTGCATCTATATAAAAATATATACATTTAAAAAAAATTATATGCTTGGTGGAATTAAACTCACGGCCTAAAAAACAATTTTTTTAGTTAAAAAATTTTATATAAGATTTTATTAATTAATAAATTATATCTTAAAAATTAAAACCATATAATGAACTTTTAAAATTAATAAAATTTTATTTTTGCACAATAATAGTTTGGCAGCAAAGATTGCTTTATTTTAATATATATTTATATTTATGGGGATTTTCACTTCAAGGGCTTATTTGTGCAGGTAATAAGTTTTAAGGACACTATTTCTAAAAAATTAGTTTTAAGGACATTTTACATGAAAAAGATAAAAGAATTTATCATTTTCAGTTATACAGAAATAATGATAAAAAGATTTATCATTTTCCTGTATAACTTAAAAAGATAAATGAATTTATCATTATCCTGTAAATTGTCCTTAAAACTAATTATTTAGAAGTGTTGTCCTTAAAATTTATTACCTGAAAATAGAAGTCCTTCAACATAATTTCCACTATATTTATTATATATTTAAATATTAATATAACTATTTATTTAACGAGAAATTAATTATATATATATTTGATACAATTCGAAATTAAATATAAAATTTTATATAACAAAATTACATAATTTTCAAACTTTGAAAATGATTTTAATAATTTTAAAGGTTAATTTTAACCATGTTTAAATTATTTAATAATTTTTGATTTAAATTTTGTTTTATAAATCCAAAAAAAAAAATTTGCCATGAGCTTAAAGTCAGTTTGCATCAATTTTACAAAATATGCACACACATGTGTGTGTCTATATGTATGCATGCACGCATGTGTTTATATATTTATAATATTTATAACTAAATAAAAATTTTAATTTTTTCTTTCGAGTATGCAATGTTAATTAAAAAATATAAATTAATTTATATTAATTATTAAATGTTTTTGTCATTTAATATAAATTAACTTTTAAATAAATACACCTTAAATGTTTAATATAAATTATTACAATTATTATTTCCATATATATATATATATTTATTTAGACAGTATATATATATATATATTCATTTAGACAGTGCCTAGAATACCATTGAGGCTAACATGTCCGCTGTAGTGTAAATCTCAACACTTATACATGGGCATGTCAAAACATGCACACTTTATTATGTTGCACATGCACGTACACAATATATGTATATGATACACATATTCAAACATAATACAAAATAATATAAAGTAAAAGTTTATTCATAGAATTAATAAAATAATATTATTTAAAGAAATTTAGAAAATGAATTGGACGTCATAGGCTCAATAAAGATACAAAATGGTAAAAAAATTGAAATTCAGCCATTTACGCCACTATGGGCTGGTCCGGTTCCAACAATGGTATCAAAACCAAATAGCCTATGCGATATAAATTAGTCAAATTATGGCTAATTAATTAAGCTTAAAACCCAGTTGGTAGGGTGCCTAAGGAAGGTAGTGACTTGGCTGGATTATTGATAATCAAGTACCCTATCCTAGACTTGGACCGAATAGTTATGTGAGCCCAGAGGTTGCCCCTAATTGAAAAGGCCCAATCTAAATTAGGTCTTAGGCTAATTTCAAAATTATTTTGAATTTAAAATAAAAAATTTAAATTTAAAAGTTAAATTTAAAATAAAACACGTAGTATAAAAGTTATAATATAATATTTTATAATGTTTGAAAATGTTATAAACAAATTAATTTCTAAAATATTATTTATTAATAAGATTAATAAAATGAATTAATTAAATATATATACATGTATAATATGTATAATGGTATATGTTATGTTGTCTTGAAATTATTTAAGACAATATGAGTATACATGTGTGTATAAAAGAGTATTCGAAATTAATAAAATTCAATTAAAATTTTTTAATTAAAAAAATTAATTAAAAGAAAATTAATAAATTAAAATAAATATATGTATATGATATACTATAAAGGTTATAATGTATATATATATCCAATATAATATGCTGCAATTGAGTAATATAATAATTAATTAAAGTGTTAATTAATTAAATAATATTTAACTAATATAATGTTATACATAAAATATATAATATAAGTTAAATAAAGTATATAAGTTATAGAATAATAAAACTTACAAGATATAAATGTATAAACTGAAGGTGGAACGGTAAGAGCCCCAATTAGACCTAAAGAGTAAATACATACACATAGTACATATACCATGATTTTTTATATGTCTGATACTTGAATCATGAGGGTATTTCATAAGAAATACATTATTCCATAAGTCAATATCACTCAATTAAATATATTGAAGATTATGAATCTTTAATATAAGTGTTATCCTCCATCATTTATATATTAATAACTTACTTGCAAACTCTCTGGTTGTTGAGAAAACTCAAGCTAGAGATGTTATGTGTAGTATTATTAATATATTAACTAGACAGGGTAAGATAACTATATGTATTTGTTGAGAAAACTCAAGGTACATATACTACACTTAGGCCATCGTGAAATGGTAGGTGCGAGTGAATAATCTATGCGAGTGAATAATCTCTTTCGATTTGTTGAGCAAACTTAAGGTCGAAATGAGATTAGGGCAACGAACCATGGGTTAGGAGTTGTATATATATGATACCCGATAAGGAGTTGCCTATCGTTTGTGAGATTATGACTTGTTGAGCAAACTCAAGGTTAGAATCCCAAGACAGACGAGTCCTAACACCCACTAATGAAATCGAAATACTTATATGCTTCATCTTAGGGTTTGGAGAAACATAAAAGACTAGTGGGAGCCTTATTAGAAAAATAAAATGGTAACATTTAACCTTTCTAATATTGTAAGAACATATGTTATATAACGTTACAATAATCTACATTGATAAATTTGTGCAATTACTATAATTGATAAAAATATTTATCAATTGATATAGACAAATGATCTCAATTAATATTGACAAATAGAAATATGAAATATAATTAACAATAAATTTTTGCATATTAACCCATGCAAGCGCCTAATTATAAAACTGTTAGATACGTTCGTAACTTGATCGCTTATGAGATTACTTGTCTAAGGTTGTGTATTGTCTTCAACGAGTTTTGAACTCTAAAAGCAATAAATGAATATGGATATTTGATCCATATATGATCACATATAAATGTTATATGGTGAATGGTCACAATCCGTAATGCACAAAACCTTAATGAAATTAGTTCATTGAAATAAGCAAGTAAATGTAGTGTGAGATTGGTATTCAATATAATTGATTACAATAATGATCTTGTTGTGTTTAATGTAACACTAGACCACCAAAATGTTAGTTTGATCATTTTACGTAAAGTGCAACATATTTGATGTCCTTAAATGCTAAGGATGATCGAGTGCACTTTTCTAAATAGTTCTTTATGATATTATAGTAAGGATTTCCTTTGAATGGTTCGATCGTTTAGAAATGATATCGAATATGTAAGTGTAGATGTAACCTAAGGCACGGTTGGGATGAAGGGAATGAATGGCCACGTCTACTTCATAAATAATTTGGAAAACGAGAATTGTAAAATAATAATAGATACTTAACATTGGAGTGATAAGTATGATTTATATTCCAAAATGTATTTTCATATAGAAAATTGTTTTCTATGAGGTTTATTTCTTCGAATTTAAGACATGTGATCTGAAAATTCTCATTTGTAAATTGGTTACAGTAAACAAAATAAATAGCCTATCTTAAATGGTTGAATGGAGCTTCGTACTTCATACGCTCTTATAGTAAAAGCAAAAACGGTGGGAGCATACCATATATCACTTGTTAGTCACATCAAGTTATGAAAATTGTTTTTGTAAAAACATGTCAAAAATTATTTATGAATTAACAACCATTTTTTAGTGTTGACTGAAAATAGATATATTTTTATTTCAATATGAATATTATGGATATTTATTAAAAAATAAAACTATGATAGAGGTATTTGTGATGCATTGGAAAATACAGAAGTATCTAAATTTATTTACTATTATTTTGGAATTATAGATTAAGTATTGGTTTTTGATTATATGATTATGAATCATATGTTACTGGCGAATAATATCTCAAACAATAAAGGAAAAAAGCATCCATTCAGTGAGAGCATCATAAGAGTTGATGAACTCTTCAGATTGATAAATATAGATGTATGTAATCGCAAGTCTATTAATAACAAAATGTTCTAATACTTCATTATATTCACAGATGAATTATCTCCGACATGGACATGTGTATTTGATACATATGTAGTATGTCTATGATAAGCTAATAGAGAATAAAATGGAAGTAAATAAAATAACGTGCAGTTGAAAATAAAATTAATTCGATCAGGTCAAATAGGTGAGTATATTGAAAAGAGTTCCGAACGTACCTAAAAATGAATAAAAATACAATTTCCAAATTTTCTCCTCCCTATGATATATAACGATGTATCGATAAAGAGTAATCAAAGTTTGTTAAACAAAATATGATTAATTGTGAATGAAGTTGAGTTAACTTCTTTCTGTAAGGTTGTGTGCTTAAGAGTAGTACACAAGATGAAAATTAATTTCATCGGATAATAGTTTACAAAATCATACAGGATAAGGGTTTAAGAAACCCAACATTTCCTAGGCCAAGGAGTTGGCAGGTTGTGCGAGTCGAAAGGCTGCACGTAATAATTATTCATAAGAGATCTTGTATGCATTGCCCCAAAAGGAGTTTAGGAAGGACTGTCATTAGATGACTAGTTTATTTTTAAACGTAAGTATTGTAAACTAAAATCAAATCAGTTTTATATATAAGGCAATTCATAAGGTGTTTATGAATATCTATCACATTGCACTGAGAAACAACTATTGTTTAAGAAATACCAACTTTATGACAAAGGAATTTCTTTAGTAAAACGAATTTGGATACAATCCAAGGATAAAACTGATTACGAGGGATGAAATGAAATTAATCGAACCTAAATGAACGCAACACATTAGAATGTCTAATAAATATTCTCGCATATTGAAAAGAAACTATGAGTTTCTTATCAGTTCAAGAAAGATAATCCTTATCTGTCAATTAAACCATTAAGGGTATTGACTCTATAATATGGTATGACACGCGAATTCGAAATGGATTCCAAGTACAGTAACAAAATATGATTTTGATAGTTGTACCCGAAGGGATATGATCCATCGACCGCGAATGAGTCCTCAAGAATAAGACAAACGAAGTTGGAATATAATAAGCAACTTTACTAAGAATAACATCGTAAATTTCAATTGTTAAAATTAGCGTAATAGATTCATTATTCAACGGGCTCAAATTAATTCGGATTTACTCATAAAATTATCGCTTGGTATTAAAGCTTAGGTTGAGTGAACACCTTGGCTTTGGTAGGGGTAAAAGTCTCATCAAAGATAAGGATAGTAATACCTTAGAATGAGTAACTCATTAGAGATAGGGTTAGTAACACCCTAGAATGAGCTTGAGAGTATATATATGAGTGTGTATTTGTCAATATTATATACAAATGATTTTGGTTTTGAAAATTGGTAAATGAAATAATTTTACATACAACTATATTTTGAATATAAAGAATATTTTTCAAGTGATATAGTTATTTGATCAAGGAAAGGATAATACTCAGTTATTATCATTAATTGATTGGTTGTTTAATTTAAAAGTTTAAGTACGAACACCTCATGAATTTAGATTCACAATTTGACTATGAGGTATTCGATAAATAATAATGTTTATTAAAGGGATCTATTTAAGATAAATAAATCTTATGAATATGTTATATATAAGTGATTTTATGAACTGGATTTATAAAACTTGCTTTATAAAGGAATTTTTGAGAATTTAAATCTTGGTACTTTTGAAAGGAATTTCAAACAATTTTTGGAAAAGAATAATAATAGTATTATTTCTAAAATGGGATTTTGAAAACGAAAAAACAATCTTATGATTAATTGATCCAAGTGACTCGAAAGTAACTAAAAATGGGCAGGAGATGTGTTGGATGTTGTGCAGTTAATACCCGGCTCTTACTCCGCTATAACCCTGCTATATCTCATAGTGGATTTCTACCGCTACGATTTTTTCATATAGCCCCAAATATAGCTTTGCCACTTTAAGCCCCGCTATTTCCGCGATATCCCGTTATTCCCGCTATATTCCGCTATTTACGCTATATCTTCTTTAAAATAAATGAATTGAAAATTGATATTTATATATTATAAAAATTATAAGATTAATTTATTTAATTTAATTTTTAATATATTTTCAGAAATGAAAATTCCATAATATTCTACTGAATTAAATTATGTTATATAACTGTTTTATGTTTATTTATAGTATATTCACACATGTTTTTATTTAAAATTATTTATGTATTAATTATAATTCAATTGAGTGTTAATTTTTCATTTAATTACCATTTATATATTTGTAAAAACATTAAGTACGAGTTTTATATGCTATTTTAAAGTTGTCCGCTATATCCCGCTGTATCCACACTATAACTTTTTGCACCTCCGCTGCATTGAATCTGTCGAGCGCTTTAACTGCACAGGTTGGATGGTAAACGCTTCTCTTAAGTATTCCCTTCTTGTTAATGAAATATGCAATACTATTAGTAGTACCTAGTTCTTTGGTATTATTTTTGATTAACTCGATCAATATAATTATCTAAAGTTAAAAAGCGTAATGTGAATCATTAGTTGATAAATTAATTGATGATTATCAATTTTTATCAAAAGTGTTTTTTTTAATTTATAAGCATGGGTATGCTTTGATCTTCAAAATAAATATTTAAAGTCATTAATGAATGGTTTTGGATTTGTAGTAAACAATGTTTTAGAAACATTTGTTTTTAAACCCTTGAATGACACTTTGGAAGAAATTTTATGGGTATATTTAGATCTTTAATAATAGGATTTAAAATAATAACAAGTATTGGAATCTTTTATAAAAAGATAGAAAAATTATAATTAACATGTTATAAAAAGAGAAGTTCATTATAACAATGTTTTGGTAGTAAGTGTTCTAATCTCTTTGATTATATTCTAAAGGTAAGAAAAAAAACTTGTTAAGTAAATTGTGAATATACTTATAACATTGGAATAAGTATATAAATACTTTTTAAGTGTTAAAATTGGTATAAGTAAAGAGAATATATATATAAAGGAAGTTTTAATTAATAAAGGAGTGTTAATTGATAAAGTAAGTTTAACTAATAAAGAATGTTTTCACATTAGATATTAGCTAAAGGAAGTTTATATTGATTTATCAATTTGATGAATTATTTTGAAAATAAGTTTTCCAGAAACCACTAAGATATGTTTAGAAATGTATTATAGTAAAAAAGATATTTATCTTTTGAAAAGAAATGTGTTTTTAAGTAGAAATAATTGGAAATAAAAATGTAAAATGGTTATGTATAAAGAAGAATCCTTATAAAAGTTTGAATAAAGAATGAAAGTTTTATGAAATGTTTTCAAAAAAAATTGAATTATTAATAAGTACATATGAAGTATATGGATTATTTCGTTGCACAATTTAATCTAAGATTTGAGTGCAGAACTTTGAGGTGTTTACACTTATCCGAAAATGGATTTATCACTCGATTCTTGACGACGATCATTGATGAGGGTTTGTGGTTAGATGCTTGAGTTTTCTATCATAGTAGAGAACTATGCAAGGAAAACTAAACTTCTGATCAAAAAGCCTAGTCAGAGTCCGCGCTAAAGGATCACGGGATCAATGCTAGTTCGGAAGTAAAGTTGTGAATTCGAATCAGATATTGTGTACGGGTGATCTATATATATCGTATGAATGTAAGTTTGAAAATAAAATATTTTGAGCAAAACCTTTGGGTTTTTATTTTGAGTAATTTCGGGGATGAAATTCTTTTAAAGGGGAAGTCTGTAACGACGTGCAAATTTATCACTTTGATAAATTTGTTTATTTTTAAATTTATTCAAATAAAAGTTTGATATTACAAATAATATTGTTTTGAGAATAAATAATAAAATATCTTATTTTGAACAGATATTTACAAAATAGTTTCCTCGAAATTTAAATCGGTAAAATGGCCAAAAACTATTTTATCGGTAAACAGCTCTGAAATCATTAAACGTCGTATGCAGAACTAGATTCATACACTTATTCTTATAATTGAACAAGGAATATGTAATAAAGTAATTTATTGTATTTTTGAAAATTAAATGTATTTATCACCTTGTTACTAATTCCCTTAAATATAATAATTGATTTATTAAATTAAATTGAGATTTAATGCTTTAATAATTATTTAAATTATTCAAATAATTATTTTAAATGATGATAATTCATTTGAATAGTTATAAAGTGATAATAAATCATTTATAATAGTTTTGTAAAGATATATAATTGATTTGAAAATATAAGGAAAAATTGATATCGCTTTATCGGTATAATAACAATTTTGTAAATAATTGTTAGTATTTATTTATATGATTTTATAAATGATATGTGATCATTTTAATTAATTTAAAATGATAAGAAATTTATTTTAAATTTTTTTTTAAATATATATATGTAATTTAATGTATAAGTGAAAATGTAATCGAGAATCGGTTCTCCGATTGGCAATGGTTTATCGAACGAAAGTTGTTCGGAGTCAATGCAATGTTATTTATATGTCATGTACATATATATAACATACATATACATACCCTAACATGAACATATATAAACATACAAATATACATGTAAACATATATAAGAAAAATCTAATATATTTTATATAAAACTTAACCCTTAAGCTTCCTAAAGTCAACCATCTTACACACTAAGGACATGCACATGGCTTGGAAGTGAATGAACTGATGGAAGAACATGGAGGAGGGAGGCAACGTGTAGAATGATGTGAAAGAGGGGGTGTGGGAAAGGGGTGTTTTGGTCCATGCATATTTAGATATTTTCCATATATTTTTTCCCTATAAATACAACCCCTCTTCTCATAATTTCTTAACACCATTTCCATTTCTTCTTCCTCTTCTTTTCAAGATCTAATGAATTCTCTAATGGCTACTCTTCATATATAAAAAATAGTAAGAAAGTTATGCCAAAATAGTGTAAATATTATAAACATATGAAATACATATCCATACATCTCAAAACCAAGCTAAATCCACTCCTCTTCCGCTTGCAAACTCACGGCCATCCACCATCGCCGTTGTGGTCGAACTCTTCCACCTTTTCTAGCTTGGTTCTTAGCCTTCCTAAGGTCTTGGACTCGATTCCATAAGCTCTGGTGCGACGGTAGCGTAGCTATAGCCAATTTTATATTGGCTCGAAGGGAAAATGGAGGTGAGAACTCCTAAACTATAGTATTATATTTTTGGATAATGATATGATATTTTCAATGGATGTTTAATGTGCTTTGATCATCAAGTTTGGTTGTTTCATAAGAATGTTGAATATATATGCTAGTCACGAAAATACATGTCGATAAGCACAAAGGAAATCACTTTCCTCTATATAAATGAATTGGTGTATATGGAATGTTAAACCTCTTTAAAAAAGGGTTTTAAAATGAGTTTGAAATGTTTTATAAACATATGAAAGTGTTTTGGAGAGGTTTGAAAAGTAATTGAAAATTCAGCCAAAAATAGGCGCGTCGCGTAACGGTAGTTCACGATGTCGCGCCATAAAAGTCAAACGAGTGTATAGAATGGAATATAGCTTGGAATTCTTCGAGATAAAGATTTTCCGAACTATTATATCCATACTTTTCCAATGAATAAAGAAAATAGAGATTTCGACAAGTAGATTTTGAAATATGAGTAAAACAAGTTTTTGAAAAATCGCGGTTTTGCAGTTCGGAATCCAAAACTAGATTTTTTTGAAAATGATATTTAAAATTGTTTAAAAATATGAAATAAATTCTAAAAATCTTTTAAAATGTTTTAAAAGTGACTTGAGTTATAAAAATGAATTTCCAAATGATAAAAAGTCGTTTTTATCAATATAGCTTAAAAAGCACTTTCCGCAACACTTTTCTATAACTTTTGAAATATAGTTTTAAACGCAGCCGTTCTTTCCCAAATCTTTTGTAAATGTTTTTAAATGATTAATAAGTTTTTATAAAGATTATTTTGAAGGATTTATCGAATGTTTAAATGTTAAATGGTTTAGAGTCGATTAAATAACTTGACCGCCTTTTGAGTGTCAAAGAGTTAGTGTCTAGGCTTGTGTTTGGAAAACCAGTTTCCTGCTCTCCCTGGCTATCCGCACTGGCCCGATGGAGGGGATAGTAAATTTGATTTACTCGAATCAAAATTTTCCAAAGAATAAAGAATAATATTTTCCAGATTTAAACAACTTGGATTTTATGGAGATAATCTTCTTGTACTCGGTGTTAAAGCCCGAAGAGGGAACTCGTAATATTCGTGGAATTTAAAAGGTGATTTCCCTTTTATTCCGCCCATAGTATTTGTTGAATACGGGAATTGATATTGAGTAAAATTAGATGATTCTATAGATTTTTCTCATTTAATATTTACTAGTTTTGGATTAACATCCTAGAAAACATGGTTTTAACTCAATCAAAATTATGAGTTTTGAATTAAGAAATCATTCTTAAGATTTAAATGAAATAATTTGGAAATGTTTTCCTAAGTGAAAAATAAAATGATTTCGAATTATTCCAAGTTTAAAAGGGGTATTATGTAATCAAATGATTTGACAAGAGAGGTTTAATGATTACGTATATGCTGGAAATAATGTTTTAGAAATAAATATCTCTAGAAGAGATTTTGATAAAAAGAACTTAATCAATTAAAGAATGATTCCCTATTCATAGAACCTCTTTTTATCGATGATTGGATCAAAGGAACCGGGGTCGGATTTGGGTAATTCCTATCCGAAAACCACTTCGAACCAATGTATGCGTTCGAAAAATGAAAACATGATAAAGAAATTAAAGGATGAAGTCCGAAGATATTCGGGTTGGAAGGACTGCTTGTTGATAATTTTGGTTAGCCCCAAATACTAAAGTAGCAGCGGTCCCTTCATTTTTGAAACTCTTCGCGTTGCAAGGACTTCTCGCTACTAATCCTAGGAGTAACTCCCGATAGGATGTGGTATGAGAGTGCCTTCGGTTTTGTCCAGTCCTAGAACGAACTTGTATGGACGAATGTCTGACGTTGCATTTCTAGTTACATAAGTGATCTCTATGAACGTATCATCTGTTTGGTGGTGGAGAAGGCAACTTCTCTTAGCCTAACACCCTTTCCTGAGACGTACGAGTTCAGGAGTTATACATTTGTTGAAATCAGTTGTGTGACCATGGAATGGCGGTGTAGCAATAAAAGAAAGTGAAATGTGCAAAGTGAAAGGTAATCGCTACCTCAAGCCTTACACCCGGAAATGACCGAAACAGGGTAGATGCGGCAAGGCTACGTGGTTCACAACCCTTAGGATATGATCAACCCCTTCTAGATATATTTCTACCTGTTATGACGTTCGCGTTTAAATTAATGTGGTGTATGGGGAATGAGCACTCGGATTAGGTTGATGACATATTCGGTACTATCTAGTGAGAAAGGTAGGCCGGTCTTATGTTGGTAGAGGTGTAGATGTTCTGTTGACTTCGGTACATTCCTCTAGAGATGTACTGCCGGAAGGTAGTCCCTTCACCTGGTCATTTGTATGGAAATCCATTCTCCAATAAGTGCCTTCCATTTTATTTGTAGAACCCGCATTTGTTGCTAGTATGCTGGAATTTAATCAATGTAACAATTTCGGCTAAGATTAATAAGTTTACTTGCAAATGTTTTCAAAGAAATGTCATTAAAAATAATATCCCTTATTTTTACGTAATAATGATTTGTTTATCATAAGGTAAAAACCCGTCCATGTTTATATGCGGTGTGGTCTTATGAGATACCCTTTTGTTTTCAAAACGCGTATTTTGAGTTCTCACACCAGTCCCATGACTAACCCAGAGTTTATTTTCCTTTTCCTTAAACTCTGGGTGCCCTAATTTTCCCGGGTAGCCTAGTAGTCAGGTTTAGTTTAGAAGAGATCTGGATGGAGCTCAAAGCATGGAGTCAGAAGATTTTTCTGAAGATTTTTACCTATTTCCACCACACTCTTGTACTACAGTATTCCACAAATTGTAAGGACAGAAATTTATAACTGTCCATGTTTAACTTTGATAAATGTATTTTAATTTCTGCGGTAAAGTTTATATTGAAATAATATATGTGAGATTCCATTCTGTCTTTATTTTCATTCTTACCCTTGAGAATCCGCTTCTCCGGTACTTGGATTTGCGGCACGTGAATACCAAGGATGTATTAGTGTCGATTTCTAAGAATCAAAGAAACGGGTCCTCATAAGCATTAAGTAGGAAGTGTTCCAAATAAAACATTATGTTTAATTCAACGAAAGGCTAAGTATATTGCCTTGAATAGCGCCATGATAAAAGCAATGTATAAATATAAATGCATGAATTTTTAACTGAGCTAGAGGTGATTCTAAAAAATAAGAATACTAATCATTATTATATGATTGTAATGTAATAATAAGAGCTCACTAAGGGTTGAGAAACATACTCCGAATAATTCCACAGGATAAAGGTAGTTTATTAGCATCGGAGAGAGTTGATTGATAGAGTAGTTGATTAAACAACATGGCAGATCCATTCATGAAGGGTCTAACTCGATTAGTTCTCATCAAACTGATCTAAGAGATAGGACTAAGATCCCATAGTTGGCCCTAAATGCAAGTGGAAGATTAATAGGGTTAGGGGTATGCCATATGGGAAATTATGTAATTGTTATAGATATCTAACTCGATAATCAATCTTGTTTGAAATAAAAGGTGTTTTCTTTCTATTATATACTTTATATAATGTGTTATATATTAAATAATTAATTTCATTAAAAGTATATTTAATAGAAAATCAATAAATGGTATGATTTGTGAAAGTAGTTATAATGTGTTGTAACCATGAGTGATTAATCACAATGAAATAAACATACCATTTTAAATATTCCTAATCAAGATATATTGAGACTGGATATCAATACAACTATTGAGACTAGAGTATGCAATGTCTCCAAATGTTTGCAGTGTATTACCATGATTGTTGGGTGCATCAAGGGGTTACGTACTGATAATTATTAGATAACTATAAAATGGCTCACTCAATAGTTTTCTTTAATATGACTCGGGTCAAACAGAAAATATCGATGTGATAAGATTACACAGTTCTCTTGACTTAAGAATACTATTGATCTTCATGGAAGCTCCACTTTAATTATAATTAAATCATGGCATGACATCCATTGAACGATTATAGTTGGGTTAAGTGGAAGCATTGGTAGTGAAACACTATCCAAGAGAGGACTCGTCTCCTCGGTTATATGAGGTTAGTATCACGGTTAACTAAAGTCAACTCAAAGTCAGAGTCTCTGGTCAAAGTAGTTCAGTTAATAATAATTGTTGTTCTTGAACCAAGGACTTTGTGTTTGGACTATAAAGTTGAATATGGATGATATTGGAATTTTGACTATTACTAAATTCCATAAATCCAAAGTGATATAGTTTTGACTAAGGGAATGGGTGCAAATAATCGTCCCTATTGGTAACGCTTAACTAAGTAAAATTGGATTTTACCGAAACCAAGTAAGCGATAAATTTGGCCAAAATGCCACACCACCTGCTAAGTGACGTGTGAACATTAATATTCAAATTGTTTGATATTAATCGCTGATCAAATTTACATCGAATAGTTACACAACTGAAACGTTGAATACTCCTTTGACTACATGATTTAATTAATTTCTAATTGTTATCAATTATTTGATTTGATTAATATTTAAAAAATATTAATTATAAAGTTTTTATTTGATGTGTTGGACAATATTAAAAATTATGTTTGTACTAGTTATAAATATATTAATCGATATCAATACGCGTTTAAATTAGATTTAAATGAGGCAAATATTGTTCAGGCTTGAAGTGGGTTTGAAGCCCATATAGGGCTTGAGATATTTAGCCATGATTAGATCATGGTATGGCTGCCCATATGATGGACTTAAGGGTAGGGTTTTGATGTGCTAAAAGATAGAAATTAAGTAGTAGAAAAATAATGATCTAGATGCTACATTTTCTCTCTAGTCTCTCCTCTATATAAGGATCGTAACCCTCATTCTAAAATGAGTTTTAGAGCCTCCATTCTTATCTTTTGCTGGCCAAAACCATACCCATCCTTCCTTCAAAATTTCAAGCATCAAATCAAATAAAATCAAAGCTATACGATAGTCGGTAGTCAGCAATTCAAAGTTAGCACATTTTGGATTGTGATAAGATTCAAGGAGATCATTTCAACGCCTCAATATGTGAACAGTAGGCTTTGGCAAAAGTTATTCATCTTGTATATTAATTCATTTAATATTATAATCAATTGTTGCATTATATTGTAGGTTGTTAGATTATATTACGAATCTAGTATCGATGTTCAATCACACAATAGATGGTTGAATATGTTCGTGCGTCTATATAAGAATATATGTTAAAAAAAATTGTATGCTTGCTGGTATTAAACTCATAACCTAAAAAAATTAATTAAATAATATTATATATGATTTTATTAATCAATAAATTATATCCTAAAGATTAAAATCATATAATGAACTTTCAAAATTTTATAGAATTTTATTTTTGCATAATAATAATTCAATTGCAAAGATTACTTTATTTTAATATATATTTATTATATATTTAAATATTAATATAACTATTTATTTAACTAGAAGTTGATTATATATATAAGTAAATATATATATTTAATACATTCAAAATTAAATATAAAATTTTATATAATAACAATACATAACTTTTAGATTTTTAAAATGATTTTTAATAATTTTAATAATTAATTTAATCGGTTTTTTAATTATTCGAAAATTATTTTATAATTCCAAAAAAAAATATTTTTTTGTGCCTTGAGCTTATAGTTAGTTTGCATCAATTTTACAATATATATATATATATATATATGTATGTATGTATGTACATACGTACGTATGTATGTACATACGTACGTATGTATGTGCACATGTGTTTATATATTCATAAATATTTATAATTACTAATATAAAAATTTATGTTTTTTTGGGGTTTGCAGCAGCAATTAAAAAAATTAAATTATTTTATATTAATTATTAAATGCTTTTCTCATTTAATATAAATGAACATTTGAATAAATACAACTTAAATATTTTATATAAATTATTACTTTTACACGCGCGCGCACACACACACATATATATATATATATATATGTATGTATGTATGTATGTGTGTGTGTGTATGTATGTATGTATGTATGTATGATTGTATTTACATATGTATAATTTTATATAAATTTATATATACATATATAACATTTGATGCGCACTAACACACACAGATATATATATATATATACAGCACAAAGAATACCAAAGGGGCTGACACGTCTGTTGTAGTGTAAATCTCAGCACCTGTACATGGACATGCCAAACTATGCACACTTTACTATGTTGCACGTGCACGCACGCACATATGTGCATATGATACACATATTCAAACATAATACAAAGTAATATAAGTAAAACTTTATTTATAAAATTAAATTAAGATTTTATTTAAAAGAAATTTAGAAAATTTCTAAATGAATTTGACTTCATAGGCCCAATAAAGATCCAAAATAGTTATATAAAAATGAAATTCGACCATATCTTCCGCTTCAGGCTAGCCCAGTTTCAAAAAAAACCTATAGATACATATATAATAAGGTAAGAGATGACAAATCACTAATTAATCGCCCAAAAATTCAAGTTATGCATGCAAATCAAAGCCAATCCGAGCATGAACAGCCAAGCCCCAATTTTCTTCCCTAAAAATATAGATTTGAATATCTCTAACTAACCCCCTGCTAATCTACCATTAATCTATGATTTAGACTAGATGTGAAGGGAAAGAGAGAAAATTTTAGATGAGGAATGAGTTAATGGGTTAGTGGGCCTATACCTAATCTCACCGATTATCCGTTAAGCTGCTCTAAAAATTGCCCAACTTCAAACAGTCATATCCCCTATCCACAAAGTCCAAATCGCTATTGACCATTCTACAAAAAGAAAAACCATCATATATTTTCAATGAAAGTGGTCTCGGATGCTAATTCGGCTTCTACCAAGAGTTATCACAAGATTTTAAGGGTAAAATCATTCGTATCGGGGTCAAAAATGTCACTATTCAACATCCCCCAAAGTTATAGTGTCATAGGACCCAATGCAAATTTAAAAATAATAATTTACGGCCCTTCGATATGTAAAATACAAGTTGTTACACTCTCCCCATTTGGGAATTTCATCCTTGAAATCCCCAAAAAAATGATAAAAAAAACATAGCTACCCCGCTTACCTAACATCCATGAGCAAACATATCAAACATTAAATATGTACACAGAAGTAATAAACGATATCTGAGTCTACCCAAGCATGTAGGATACTAAACTACCTTATATATCATATCAAGAGTGAACATAAATACGATAAACATAAAGTCTCACCTAGTAAAGAGCTCCAAATAAGCGGTCATCATGCTCTCCTTAGCCTTCCAAGTACAACTGCCTTCACTCCCACTCCATTGAACCTCCACCGGCACTACCGTTTTCCTTCTAAGCTACTTTGTATCACATCTGATGATACAAATAGGCCTATGAGGTCTTGAAGCATCCGGTCCAATATCGATATCATTAAGCTGATTTGGTTTAACTATCATGCCTAAGCCGTATATAAACTTTCACATGAGAGACAAGAAACATGTTGTGCATGCCCGCCATCTTCTAAGGCAAGTCAATCTCATAAGCTAGGTTCCTAATCCTCCCGAGTATAGGAAAAGCACCAATGAATCTCGATGCCAACTTTCCTTTAGTACCAAATCGAACAAGATTTTTCAACAGAGAGATCTTGACAAACACCATTCGTCGATAGAGAACTCTAAATCATGTCTTCTCTTACCAACGTAGCTTTTTTGTCTATCTTGAGCAACTTTTATTCATTGCCAAATGATCTCAATCTTCTTCGAAGTCTCTCTAATCATATATGGCCCAAGTATCAGTTTCTCGCCCGCTTCCCACCAATATAAAGGAGCATTGCACGGTCGGACATATAACACCTCAAATGGTATCATACCTATGTTAGACTAATAACTGTTATTGTATGGGAACTCTACTAGATGCAAGTGATCATCACTTGAACCATCGAAATCGAGAATGCAAGCTTGCAAGAGATCCTCCAAGATACGGTTCACCCTTTTGGCCTACCCATCATTTTTTGGGTGATAAGTTGTACTAAGATGTAGCTCTATCCCTAACACCTCTTATAAGCTCTTTCAAACCCTACTAATGAATAAAGGGTCTCGGTCGCTTATAATGCTCTTCAACACACCATGAGATCACATAACCCACTTCACATACAACTTGACCAATTTAAATGTCATTCTACTTGACTTACGGGTATAAATCTAGCACTCTTCGTCAATCTATCGAGTATAACCCAGATGCTATCATACCCTGCTCAGGTGCTTGGCAATCCATGGATGAAGTCCATCAAAATTTATTCCCACTTCCACTCAGGAATCTCTAGCGGTTGCAGCAAATCACTTGGCTTCTTTTGCTCTGCCTTTACCAATGGACAATTCATGCACTTTGAGATGTTTGCCCCAATGTCCTTCTTCATCTCTTTCCAATAAAATGTCTGCCTCAAATCATAGTATATTTTATTGCTGTTGGGATGTATGGTCAATCTCGAATGATGGCACTCTCTTAGAACCTCATCCCAAAACCCATCGACATAAGACAAATAATATCCCCTCCTTATGGAGCCAACCATCATGATTGAACTCGTATCGCTTCATCTTCTCAAACTCTACTCCTTGTATCTTCGCCATGATCTCTGCTAATCTAGCATCTTGCCTCTAACTAGTACTGATTTGCTCAATCAAAGTAGGTCTGATTATCATCCTAGCTAACATTTTCGGCTCTAGTTCACATCGAGGCCTAAAATCATAGCCAGTGATAAACTCCAACAGCTTCCACCCTAGGAACATCGCTTCCAAACTAGCATGTCTCCTACTCAAAGAATTTGTGATTGCATTTCCCTTACCGTGCTTATAGGAAATGTCAAAGTCATAGGAGGCCAGGAACCCTAACCATCGCTGTTGACGAAGGTTAAGATCCTTTTGGGAGAAGTAATACTTTAATGATTTGTAATCTGTATTGTTTGCACCAAAAGTTGGTACAAACACCCAATACATTGAAAGTACAAAAATAAAGTGAAGAATTAAACTTAAAACAGAGAGTAAACAAGCAGAACCATGAACAAACAAATTTATAGTGATTTGGCATTGATTGCCTACATCCACTTAAAGGAATTGCTTTATTAAATACTTGCTTTTTTTATTACAGAGGGATCGGATCGTCATAGATCCTTGATTACAATAGAACTGAAGTAAAACAGCAGCGTGAAGATCCTTAAAATGAACTATGAACTCTATATCTATAGGTGTAGACGACCAAATATCTTCCTGAAATTTAGCCAACAGACTCTCATGATGCAGACGAGGTCACCCAAAGAGTTTTATGGCCCAACTCCGAAAGACGGGCGATCGGTGTTGATCGGTCTAGATGGCCACGTGGCGTTATGAGATCCCTCCTATGGGTCCCCCTCCACACTAGTTTCATGTTTCCAAGGTTGTTTTGCATAGTCGCCTACATGTTTTGTGGAGATACCGATTGATTTCCATTGAGCTGAACTACTGGTTTAAGTTGTGTTGTTCCTACCCAAAGTGATACGATCTTATCCCTTACCTACCGATCCCCTGCCTAGGGGAGGCACTAATCCATATTTAGAATATTCAAAAGAGTCTCTTTTGATCCCGCTTGATCATTGCTTCTTACCATTGTTTGTTCTTGATCTTTGGACTCCATGATCATCCCTCTGGGCTACTTACCTTGTTTACCGTCGAGTCTAACATGTCCAATCAATCAGGATATAGCCGGGTCAAAAGGTCGGAAAACACTTGCCCCCCAAAGTATGTCTTGTTTCAAACATAACATGCTTTGAATATTCATTATCCTTCTGTCTAGTTGTTGTTATCCCGCCTTTTGGCAAGGCCGTGACACCAAGAACTTGACTAGAAACCAATGACAGTTCGTCTTGGAGATCGGTTATACGCAGGCTCACTATGGATATCGACAAATTTTTTCTGAGTCCGGATCGAGCTAAAATTGATATGACACAACAAGCAAAGCTATGAGAGCCAACATTCTGAATTTCAAGTCAATTGGAGTTCATATGCTCAAGATATTGATCGATCACGGTTGAGAAATCAAAACTTGCATCGATCATAACTCGAGATCTACAAACCCAAATGCCACCAAATTTTCACAGGAGCTTAAATATGACCTAAGGAATGTTCCTGCCAAATTTCGACTCAATCGGAGCAAGTCTTGACCGAGTCGAAATTCGTTCGTATCGATCGCGGATGGAAAAACTCCAACTTGCATCGATCATATCTCGAGATCTACAAGTCCAAATGCTATGAAATTTTCACAGCATCTTAAGTACAACATGAAGAATGTTCCTGCCAAATTTCGACTAGATCGGAGCAAGTCTTGACCGAGTCGAAATTCGTTCGTATCGATCGCGGATGGAAAAACTCCAACTTGCATCGATCATATCTCGAGATCTACAAGTCCAAATGCTATGAAATTTTCATAGCAGCTTAAGTACAACATGAAGAATGTTCCTGCCAAATTTCAAATCGATCTGAGAAAGTCTTGACCGAGTCGAAATTCGTTCGTATCGATCGCGGATGGAAAAACTCCAACTTGCATCGATCATATCTCAAGATCTACAAGTCCAAATGCTATAAAATTTTCACAGCAGCTTAAGTACAACATGAAGAATGTTCCTGCCAAATTTCGACTCGATCGGAGAAAGTCTTGACCGAGTCGAAATTCGTTCATATCGATCGCGGATGGAAAAACTCCAACTTGCATCGATCATATCTCATGATCTACAAGTCCAAATGCTATGAAATTTTCACAAAAGCTTATGTACAACATAAAGAATGTCCACGCCAAATTTCTACTCCACCGGACGCAATCTTGATCGATATGAATTCCATTCGTATCGATCATGGATCGGGCCGAAACTTCACGGGCTTGGGCGCGCGGGCCTGGTCACGTGCCAGAGAGGGTCTCCCGAGATCTGAGCAAAATACCAGCCTCCTACACCTATAAATAGAGTCCCAGGGCATACAGAAAAGGGGCTTCTTCTTCTTTGAATTCTCCAACGCCCAGACTCTGCCGGATTCAGATCTAAAACTCCATTGCTGCTGCTGCTAACAAATTTCACTGCTGTAAATCATTGATTATTTGTTGTAACCTGCTGAAATCAATTGTAATCCTCAAAGAAAGATCAATAAAGCAATCAACTTCATAGTGGACGTAGGCAACACGCCGAACCACTCTAAATTCTTGTGTCTCTGTGAATTTTAATTACTCTCATTATCTGTTTTTGGAGTTTTTGTTAGATAATCCTATTTTTCCATTTAATTTCCTCATTTTATCTCTTCAAAAACTTCTGAAGAGTGTTGTGCCCAATTTTGGTACAAACACTTTGGTGCTTTCACTGAGAAAACCTTGCTTTTCTCCTGCTCTGTGGATCTACTACCGTAGTTGGATTGCAAAAATCTAAGGAGGAGATCCAGATCTGTCGTCAAGTGGTTCCATTTATTCTATTCAGATTGCTCCAGATCTAAGAGGAACTGCATTCATCAAGATTTTCGTATCCATATTTTCGTATCCATGAAAATATGGTAATTTTCGTATCCATGTTTTCGTATCCAGAAAATATGGGGCTTTTCGTATCCATATTTTCGTATCCATATTTTCGTATCCATGAAAATATGGTGATTTTCGTATCCATGTTTTCATATCTAGAAAATATGATGAATTTCGTATCCATGTTTTCGAGTCCAGACAATATGGTGAATTTCGTAACCATGAAAATGTGATCATTTCGTATCCATATTTTCGTACCCATGAAAATATGATGAATTTCGTATCCATGTTTTCGAGTCCAGAAAATACGGTGAATTTCGTATCCATATTTTCGTATCCATGAAAATATGATGAATTTCGTATCCATGTATTCGAGTCCAGAAAATACGGTGAATTTCGTATCCATTATTTCGTATCCAGAAAATGTGATCATTTCGTATCCATCATTTCGTATCCATGAAAATATGATCATTTTCGTATCCATCATTTCGTATCCAGAAAATATGTCAAAATTCGTATCGATCACTGTTCGTATCGCTCTATTTGTATCGATCGCCACTTTCCTGTTCGTATTAATCGAGAGCGCTCTGTTCGTATCGATCTGCTTCGCATCGCTCTGTTCGTATCGATCTGCTTCACATCGCTATGTTCGTATCGATCGCCACTTTCCTGTTCGTATCAATCAAGAGAGCATGTGTTCGACTCGCTCCGCTTCGCATCCATCAGAGAGCCTCTGTTCGACTCACTCCGCTTCGCATCCATCAGAGAGCCTCTGTTCGACTCGCTGCGCTTCGCATCCATCAGAGAGCCTATGTTCGACTCGCTCTGCTTCACATCCATCAGAGAGCCTCTGTTCGACTCGCTCCGCTTCGCATCCATCAGAGAGCATGTGTTCGACTCGCTCCGCTTCGCATCCATCAGAGAGCCTCTGTTCGACTCGCTCCGCTTCGCATCCATCAGAGAGCCTCTGTTTGACTCGATCTGCTTCGCATCGCTCTGTTCGTATCGATCGCATGTGCTCTGTTCGTATCGATCGCAACTGCTCCAATTCGTATCGATACTCACACGCTGTTTGTATCGATCCATCTGCGTCTAATTCGTATCGATACGAAATTTCAAAAAAAAATCGGGTACGATCCAGATTTCCTAAAAAGAGGCTAAAAAAAATTCGGGGGAAACCCCCCGAACCCTAGCCGCAGCGCAGAGCACCCGCATAGTGAATACAAAGCTCAATTTAATGAAGGAACATTCCATCCGTGCTTCTGATTGTTCCATGACTGAACAAGACATAGGAGATCACAACAACAAAAGTTGAGTTGCAATCAAGGAATGGGTAAAGAAATACTACTCAACCGTACTCCCAGAGGCTGGATAACCTAGCTAATATGCCAAGAACTAGAGTTGGTTAATATGTCATGCTTCTAAGGTGGACTGCAACTTTCCCCAATTGACTAGCTTTTAAACTCCTGAATTGACAACTATGGTACGATGGCTAATATGACGACTGCCCAACGCTGTCTACTCTGCTAACTCAAAACATAGCTGGTCACCGCTGAACCATCTTCAAATGCCCGCATCCTAATCATGCCGTGTCCATATGACTAGAATCACGACATACAACCTTAAGAGGACGTCCTCACTATCTTATATGAGCCTCCTACCTGGGTGAAAATTAGAACTAATCACCAATCTATGAGCCCATCTTTACCAACTCACCATCCAATCGGCATCACCAAACCACTCGAACATCGGGCAATCGTGCATACATCATTCACCAGTGTTACAAGACCCCTTGGCAATAAAATAGACCTGCTCCATACTCTAGATCGGAAAACTCCTCTTCTCTAAATGGCTACCGTGAATGCCAACACCATAAGGCTGCTCCAGGAAGGATAGCTCCGACAATATGTGCAAGCCCCATAAAACGAAGGACCGGGAACATTCGACCCCTATCGATCAAGGACTTTGATCAAATTGAACCATTTGCGTTAGACTTCCAACTGAGAAGGGCTGGACTTAAGTGCAATAGCGAGCATATGATGCTGCCTCACTTATCAATGAGATTTGATCTGATCTCGTTTGAATTATTTCTAATTCAATTTCATTTACGTTGCGAAATATGACCTACTTGAATTAAACTACTTGCAAATGATGCAGGTAACCGAGTACTTAAGATTGGGTGCAAAACAACCTCCACGGACCATGATCAAATCATTGAGGTATCATCGTGACGAGCATGATTCAACCACTCATCGGCTACTATATGCCCCTGACTGGGGGCAAGGCATCAAAGCGGAAGAGACCGACAAGGTCAGGACTCTAGTACAAAGTGGATGCAACCAACCATCCACTCATCCGCCTATGCAATTTAATTGGAGATCTGGGAAAGACTTGGAGTGATATATCCCAACAATGCACTCTCCATATCGTGTTTGAAGCTCGCCAAAATACTTATGCTTCTTCTGATGCCCGATAAAATCGGAATCACACCAAGGGTGGATGTGATGTCACCATCCATGCATCCAATCCTACATTAGACATTTGGGATTATTTGAGGGAACACATGTTAAAAGGTCCAACCCTCAATTTAAAGTCATCAACGACTGACTGCCTACTCGCTAACCATCACGAGCTGTCATTTCAACTCTCTTCCTTAGCTCGATCGAAAGAATGCAAAGTATAAATTAGACGTGACTCGACTGTCTGCTCTCCAATTCTTGCACCCGACTTAAGGGGAAATATACAACTCAAAATGGATGTAGTTCGACCATCCTTTCCTATGCTCGAGCACAAAGCTTGCCAGAACACTAATCTTACTCCTTAGGCTTAGCAAAAGTGGAATCCAAACGAACATGGACAGGATCCAACCGTCCATAAACTAAATCTCATCCTTCGTTGAAGGGCCTATAAGTGGAAGTTAATCGGGATCCCACCAATCACTCGCTAAGTGAAACCCCGAGCTCAGGGACAAGCCATCACACTGCGGCAATAAGGGATTGATACACGACAATCCTCTAACTAACTCTGGCTCCCAAAGTGTGAGCTGGAGTATAAACTTACGGGCATGGGCTCAAGGAGGATGGATCCGTCCATCTAACGACTTCGCCCGTGTTCAACCTAAACCCGAGGAGGATGGATCAGTACATCTAACGACCTCGCCTTCCGTATTTACAAGCTCGAGGAGGATGGATCCGTCCATCTAACGACTTCGCTTGCCTACTCAGGGTGGATATGATACAATCATCCACGTACCTGATCAACTAACTCCAGATTCCTAGAGTGCGAACTAGAGTATAAACATCAACTTCGGATTCCCAGAGTGCGAAACGGAGTATAAACATCAACTCCGAACTCCCAGAGTGCGAGTCGAAGTATAAACATCAACTCCAGATTCCCAGAGTGTGAACTGGAGTATAAACATCAACCAACTCCGAACTCCCAGAGTGCGAGTCGGAGTATAAACATCAACTCCAGATTCCTAGAGTGCGAACTGGAGTATAAACATCAACTCCAGATTTCTAGAGTGTGAACTGGAGTATAAACATCAACTAACTCCAGATTCCCAGAGTGCGAACTGGAGTATAAACATCAACTCCGGATTCCCAAAGTGCGAAACGGAGTATAAACATCAACTCCGAACTCCCAGAGTGCGAGTCGGAGTATAAACATTAACTCCAGATTCCCAGAGTGCAAACTGAAGTATAAACATCAACAACTCCAGATTCCCAGAGTGCGAACTGGAGTATAAACATCAACTAACTCCAGATTCCCAGAGTGCGAACTGGAGTATAAACATCAACAACTCCAGATTCCCAGAGTGCGAACTGGAGTATAAACATCAACTAACTCCAGATTCCCAGAGTGTGAACTGGAGTATAAACATCAACAAATCCAGATTCCCAGAGTGCGAACTGGAGAATAAACTTCAACTAACTCTAAGTCCCCAGAGTGTGGACTGAAGTATAAACACCAATTGGATGCGAATGACCACCCATCAACTTGCTTCGGTCCTGAGAGCACAGGCTAGAGTATAAACACCAAATGGGTGTGACTAACAACCCATCAACCAAGTCCAGTCCTCAAAGCATGGTTTGGAATATGAATACCAAAAGGGATGTGATTCGACTGTCCATCTATCAGCTATGGTTCCTCATCAAGTTCTGTAGTACAAAAGGAGGATGTGGTTCGACCTTCTGCTTTCCAATCTTCCCCTGACACGGGGGCACACTTAACACACAAAATTGGATGTGATCCGACCATCCAGCATTAAGCAGGCGTGTGATGTGCACGTAAACGTGTATATTTTTACCACCATATTTAATCTATCTAGATTAAATAAATGATCATATCGGGTATTTTAACTTGTTTAAACCAAAATTCATATTATTTTCAAATCGTCACATATTCATCTTCATCCAAGGGCAAAAAGGTCATTTTTGTGCATATATTATTTTGAGAAAATTTAATTAGAAATTTCTATATTTTTTATAGGAATTTGGATTCATATACAAATGGTTACATGATGATATATGCATGCACAAGAGTGAAGAGAACAAATGAAGATGGAAATAATTCAAAGTGAAGATAATGGAGGACCCCACCTACCCACCTACCTTAATGTACAAATTAGAAGCTAATGCACATGCTTATGGAATTAATGGCTTCATGTACATTTAAGTGAGGGATTATTGAAGCTAATGATAACTTGTCCACCACACTTCCTACAAGGGCATTTTGGGCAATCCCCAAAAATATGAATTAGGGTTTAACACTTGTATAAATACCCCATATCTTCATGTAATCTCCCCTCCTCTTAGTCTCTCTTAGTTTTTAGCTTAGGAAATAAATCAAAGCTTTTCTCTCTTCTTTTTCCATGGCTACTTAGCCATATTATTTATGTAATTTTTTTCTTTCTTTTATGCAATGTTAATTCTCTTTTATTTGCATGCTTCTTCTCTTCTTATGTTAGTAGTGTAGTTTACATTCATGAAAAGTAGATTAGTTTTAATTCTTGTTAATTAGCTTCTCTTTTTCATTAGCTTTCATTTTTCTTTCTTTTTGCTTTCATGTTGCTAGCTACATTTGTTAATCAAATGACAAATATGAGAGGCTAAACCCCTTCAATTTAGGGGTAATGAAGCTCTCTAATTATGTAGCTTCAACTATTTGTTAATTCATGCTCTCTTTTTGTGCTTAATGATGATCAATGAAGTGTTTTATTTGTTGTTCTTGCTTTGAATTTGATAGCCTATATTGTTGACACCAAATAGGCTATGCTTAAACAATCACTAACACAAATGCCTCTTCATCAAAATATGATTATGGCATAAGAAAGTGATTTGAAATTAAAATTTGATGGTCTATATTTCTAATTAATAGTTAATAGGCCATACTTAAAATAGATTTCATGTTCATTTTCATTGTCAATTTTCATGAAAGTTAGTAAGTGGTTTAAGGAGTGTGTTAAAGTTTGATGGCTTATGTTGGCTAATCAATAGCATAAATATGCCATACTTATGATAAGCACATCAATTAAAGCACTAATGACCATAAAAGAGAGATTATGATTTCATATGTGTTGAATTACATGATCTAGAGAGTGGATTTATTCTCTAAATTGTCATTTAACTCTTATATTTGCATTTCTTTTCTTTTAGTTAGTTAGTTCATTTTCTAATTCTCTAGCTTTACTTTCACTCGACTTTGGTTTAATTTGATTGAATAGAATTTTAAAATCATCAATTCCCTACGGATCGACCCGTATTCACCACGTACTACAAGTGTACGTCGTGCGCTTGCGAAAAAATTTATTTCAAAATTCGTTCGGCTATTTTCTAACTCGATAGACATTTAGCCGTCCGAACAGCGTGACACAACCGTCCATGCATCAACTCTTGTTCCCGGCATGGGACCCATAACGTAAATTTATAGGGATGCACTCCAACCCTACAAGACAAAATTTCTTCCTTGATTCGACAGGGAGGCGTAGATTCGAAAAACGGACCTAGCTGGATGTCCCATTCTGAATTGATATTACTACCATCCAACCGCAAATGAACATGGCATGATCGTTCATCTGCTAACTCTCGCCAGTGAACCGACGGGTTGTGCATGCAACATGGACGGATGTGACCTAACCATCCGCCAATCAATTCCTTCCTACAGTTCAGTGGGAGAAGCATCAAACTAAAGTTGTTGTAATTTGACCGACCACACTTCGAATTTTGCCCTTGACTGGGGGCAGAGGAATTGACCGAGGAAAACACGGTCTGACCATTTTCTACAAAAAAAACTTAGTCCCCAAAGTGTGGACAGGGGTATAAACATCAAATAGGTGTGATTAATGGCCCTTCAACTGACTCTGGTCCCCAAAGTGTGGCTACAAGAATGGACAAACGAATGAATATGATTCGACCATTCATTCTCCAACTCTGACCTAAACTCGACGTGAGGAGTGTAAACTCACTACAGGTGCAATTAGACCATCCACGAACTAACTCTTCTAACTCAATACTGGAGGTACAAGTAAAAATCACCGAAAGAAGAGAAAGGTGACTCGCTATGTCTCCGACTTAGCGTCCTTTACAACTTAAGGCAACGACTACAAGGAGACCCTAATGCTAAACAATCAGAATGATGCCCGAAGTTCTGGGCAACCAATTATATCGTACCACCGGATCGACGGGCAATATCGATCTGCACCTTTCACATCGTACCATTGAATCGATGGTCAATTTCGGTCCTCTTCGTCTACAAGTCGATGTGACCCGAACTCCATCGAATACCTTCGACCAACAGAGCATGGATAGAAGAATAAACCACGAATGGGTGTGACTTGACCATTCGTCCTCCGTTACCTTCCTTCGATTCGTCAGGAAGAGCATGAGACCAGATGAGCATGACATGACCGCATTCGAGCTAACTTTATCCCTAAATCCAACGAGAGAATGTAAATCGAAATGGACATGGTTGATCACCCAACTCCAAATGACTACAACGCGACCATTCATTCATTGACTCTTATCATGATCCGACTAAAAGAGCAATTCAAAACAAGTGCAACCTAAACATCTGCACACTGATTCTTACCCTGGATTCGACAAGGAAAGCATCAATCCTGCATTGGATCTGACTGGACGATTCACTCTTTAGTTTTTGCCCGAAGTATGACGACATAAGCAGCGAAGTGAATGTCATTGATCGTACAGAATCTAGCTTATGTCCGAATGTTGACAAAGTAACAATGTATTCCGCCAAGAGGAAAGACTAGAACATAATACAATATAGGCATGACTCAGCCTTCCATCGGTTAACTCGATCCCATGGTTCAATGGGATAGAATACAAAATTGAAGTGAACATTATCTACCCTGCCACTTATCGAGATATTCCCCAGACTTGGGGGCACGAACAAGAAGATAAGATTAATATGATTCAACCATTCATCAGTCAACCCTGGTTCTTAAAGCTTGAACTACAGTATAGACACAACTAGGACGAGACCAGACCGTCCGCGTAATGCATCCGCCAACCTGAGACTGCGGGCAAAAGAGTAATTATCTGAGAGTTGACTATGACAATTTGAACCTATGACCCATGCCTGATATTCATAACAACTCAAGGTTATGATTGAAAGGATGCCTAGAGATAGAATCATCAGATCAATACCTGAACTCATAGGCGACTGTCATCATTCCAACCCTTACAATGAGCAACGGATCGCGAGTACATTGAATGAAAAGCGCATCATTCAGAAACACAAGTGAATTCAATCTCAAAGCTGGAACCAGCTATGTAGCAGCGTGTAGTACAAGGCTAAGTTCTACTAATCCTTTGATTCAACGTCCTTATAAGCCTGATCATTTACCATTGCAAATAAACACATGAGGCGCCTATAACCCATCATGAGTATTGTAGATCAGATCACAACTCTACGCAATTATGAAGAAAGAGTCAATTGTTTTACTTCAGGTGAATCTTGATGTGTTCGCTTGGACTCGACCTCATATATATATGTATATGGACTCTCGCTAGCCATGAAGAAACCTGCATTAAATGTCGACCCGAGGCATGTCTCGGTGAACAAAAACGATGCGACATGGATTCGGAGAGATCTGTTGCACTTGAAGAGAAGGCGAATCTGCTCAAAACCAGTGGGTTTATCCATGATGCCCTCCAACCAAAATGAGTATCCAATCCTTTACTTATAAGAAAAACGAACAGAGAGTGGAGGACATACGTCAACTACTCAGATTTGCATGGGGTATGACAAAGCACAGCTTTCCACTTCCAATGATCAACCAACCGATGGACCTGACCATCAGACATGAATTACTCACATCCATGGATGCAAACTCCAGATACAATCGGATACTGAAGCATGTCCTAGACCAGGAATACAACTGTTTCATTACTGACCTGGGCCTATAGTGCTATGCTGAAATCCATGGATTCAAACTTAAGAATTCTTATGCTACTTACCAAAGAACGATTAACAGATCATTCAAAAATCATATCAACCGATCGATGAAAGTAGATGTGGTTAATATGCTCGTGAGATCACGGCTATCAAACGACCATATCGATGACTTGACAGAGGTATTCAGCGCTCTCCAAAAAATGCAGGATGAAACTCGATCCTTTGAAATGCTCTTTCACTATTACATCAGAAAGATTCTTCGTTTTCATCATCAATTCTCATCGAATCAAGACTAATTTCTAGAAAATTCCGACAATTAGAGTCACCCATGTACCGAGGACAACCAAGCAGGTACGGAGCCTAAGTCGAAAGATTACCGTCCTAAGTTGATTTGACTCTAGGACCATCTAAAAGTGAATTCTCTTCTTCAACCTGACCAAGAAAGGGAAGAGAACTTTTGAATGAACTAACAACTGCGTTGGTGCACTTCCAGCTCTTAGATTGCTTAGAGAGACCTCCCATTTTACCCAAACCTTTGGATCGCGAAGATTTATACATCAATTGGGCCATGTCAACACACGCCATAAGCATCACAGTGCTATGTGAAGAGAAACGAATCCAAAGACCAGTATATGATGAAGGCTGGCTATTGACAAGCTCACCTCGTTAACGTCCATATCAACCAACCGTTACGATAGGTCTAATAGAAAAATTAGATGTCTGAAAAGTTACTCAAATGGAGTATCAAGCTAAGCCAATTTGATATCACTTATCTCCCTCGGAGAGCTCTCCATGGTCAAACATTAGCATACTTCATATCTGAATTCACTACATCGGACGATTATCCGAAGAACAGTGGAGAACCGTCCAACCGATGGAGAACGTACACCGATGGAACTTCCAATAATCGGCTTTCTAACATCGAAGTTGCGTTAATGACTCCTAAGGAACGAACGATCTGCTACGCCCTGAAACTCAACTTCCCTGCAACAAATAACGAAGCTGAGTATGAAGCCTTGGCGCTCAAACTTGCAAGAAAACTAGGAGTGGAAACTTTACATGTCTTATGTGATTACTGGTTAGTAGTACGCAAAGTCAGGGAAGATTATCTGACTAGGAGGCAACGTCTTACTCCTTATCTCAACCGGGTCCAAAAGCTACTAGCCGACTTCGACTATTGCACCACTACACAAATCTCAGACAACAAAAACGAAAGGGCCGAATCACTCGCCAAGCTAGCCAATTCTGGGGATGCGCGACAAATAGACTTTGTCTCAGTTGAAATGCTTATTATTCCAGGCATTGACATATGAAGATCAACTAGATCTTGGGGACATATCCGGAAAAAGAGTCATGGATGACTTCTATCAAAGATTATCTACAATCGGGGATTCTTATTGAATAAAGGAATGAGAAATGGAATATCCTCCATGAAGCATCACTGCATGATTATGTCTCGATCGTTTGACTCCATCGATACAAAGCATTACTCCTGTATCCGCCAGTCCAAGACCCAATATGAAATATCCATCGATATGGAGCATACATTCCAACATCTCAGATCGATCCAGGAGAGGATCGATACAAAGGAAGGACTTAAAACAACCATCGAACGTTGTTACAACTCGAATTTCACATCAATCCAGGAGAGGATCGTTACGAAACTCGATAAAAAAACTTGACAATGACCTGTGAACGTGCAAACATTGACGGGAGTCAGGCTAACATACATGCATGTATGACAGACTAACATTCAATTTTCAAAATTTACAAATTGAATGCTCACCTGATGACAATTACAACAGCGAACAACAAATCGCTAGCACTCGACACTCAGTTACAACAATGCACTACATAATCATTGGCAGTCAACAAATCAACATTTATATTACTGGAAATCAATCGAAGGTTGCATCTTTTGATGAAAAGATAGCAACTACTCAACGAATCAGATAGAACTTTTTCAGAATGAAGGATGCAGCATTTCAAAGCACGTCATGTTCACACAAGACGTAATTTGGGGGGCAAATGTTATCCCGCCTTTTGGCAAGGCCGTGACACCAAGAACTTGACTAGAAACCAACGACAGTTCGTCTTGGAGATTGGTTATACGTAGGCTCACTATGGATATCGACGAATTTTTTTCGAGTCTGGATCGAGCTAAAATTAATTTGACACGACAAGCAAAGCTAGGAGAGCCAACATTCCAAATTTCAAGTCAATCGGAGTTTATATGCTCAAGATATTGATCGATCACGGTTGAGAAATCCAAACTTGCATCGATCATAACTCGAGATCTACAAACCCAAATGCCACCAAATTTTCACAGGGGCTTAAATATGACCTAAGGAATGTTCCTGCCAAATTTCGACTCGATCGGAGCAAGTCTTGACCGAGTCGAAATTCGTTCGTATAGATCGTGGATGGAGAAACTCCAACTTGCATCGATCATATCTCGAGATCTACAAGGTCAAATGCTATGAAATTTTCACAACAGCTTAAGTACAACATGAAGAATGTTTCTGCCAAATTTCGACTCGATCGGAGCAAGTCTTGACCGAGTCGAAATTCGTTTGTATCGATCGCGGATGGAAAAACTCCAACTTGCATCGATCATATCTCGAGATCTACAAGTCCAAATGCTATGAAATTTTCATACCAGCTTAAGTACAACATGAAGAATGTTCCTGCCAAATTTCGACTCGATTGGAGCAAGTCTTGACCGAGTCGAAATTCGTTCGTGTCGATCGCGGATGGAAAAACTCCAACTTGCATCGATCATATCTCGAGATCTACAAGTCCAAATGCTATGAAATTTTCACAGCAGCTTAAGTACAACATGAAGAATGTTCCTGCCAAATTTCGACTCGATCGGAGCAAGTCTTGACCGAGTCGAAATTCGTTCGTATCAATCGCGGATGGAAAAACTCTAACTTGCATCGATCATATCTCATGATCTACAAGTCCAAATGCTATGAAATTTTCACAGAATCTTATGTACAACATAAAGAATGTCCACGCCAAATTTCAACTCCATCAGACGCAATCTTGATCGATACGAAATCCGTTCGTATCGATCACGGATCGGGCCGAAACTTCACGGGCTTGGGCGCGTAGGCCTGGTCACGTGCCAAAAAGGGTCTCTCGAGATCTGAGCGAAATACCAGCCTCCTACACCTATAAATAGAGCCCCAGGGCATACAGAAAAGGGGCTTCTTCTTCTTTGAATTCTCCAATGCCCAGACTCTGCCGGATCCAGATCTAAAACTCCATTGCTGCTGCTGCTAACAAATTTCACTGTTGTAAATCATTGATTATTTGTTGTAACCTGCTGAAATCAATTATAATCCTCAAAGAAAGATCAATAAAGCAATCAACTTCATAGTGGACGTAGGCAACACGCTGAACCACTCTAAATTCTTGTGTCTCTGTGAATTTTAATTACTCTCATTATCTATTTTTGGAGTTTGTTAGATAATCCTATTATTCCATTTAATTTCCTCATTTTATCTCTTCAAAAACTTCCGAAGAGTGTTGTGCCCAATTTTGGTACAAACAGTTGTCTTTCTAAAGAGTCGTATCTCTCTCTGTTTGTTACGATGCCCGGCTAATATCAGTCGGGATAAAATCGAGATGTAATCCTTGGTTTTTGTCTATGCTCGGTTCCATTGAACTTGTCGATCGAGTTAGTAAGCCTCAGTTATCTGAATTGGTTTCTTTACTGAAGATTTCAGGTGAGAATTCAATTTCCATTGAGTCAAGAAATCAAAGGTCGAGTATGTACACATGCACGTACATTCATGTACACATTTTTATCATTACCTCCCAAGCATGCTTACATGCTGATGAGTCATTGTTGATTTCTATAAGATTGCAAATACAGGTGTTCAATCATCATTCATACTTATTCTCACATTTTAAAAAAAAAAGGGGTTTTGGTACCAATCCTCTAAGCAGAGGGGTCGGTACCGATCCCTTCGTTCGTAAACACTTAGCCGCTTTGGGCTTATAGGAAGCAGGCCGCTCACATACATAAGCTAATAACTTAGCTTCTCCTCTTCCCACTTCTTCATTTACCTTGCAAACTGAACCAAACCCACTCTTCCGCTCGCCTTCACCATTAGAATTCTTGAATTCGAGAAATCCGTTCAGTTTCCTCAAATTCAATTGTCGATCCGCTCATTCATCCTCTTTAACACCTACGTTTCCATCTTAAACCACATCCCCATCCACTTCGATTGATTTAAACCTGGTTAAATTCAAGCTTTAGATCATATCCACCCTTAAACGCTCAAGCTCCACATACATGTTCAAGGTAGGTACTTAAGTAGATGGCAATTTTGATTAGGGTGAAGGCAAGGTCAAATTAGGCAGTGGAATTCACGTTGATGGTTGTGAACTTAGGGTTCGATGTTGGATTGAAGGAAAGGAAGTAGAATCGTAGGTTAAGGATGGGATCGGTTGTTGGTTGGCACGGAGGTAATGGTGCGGTCATGATGTATGAGATCAGTGCTGATGTGGAGAAGGTGAAGTGGAATGGCGAAGTATAAGGGATCGGCGTGTTAGGGATCGGGACAGGCATGGGATCGTTGTGGACATGGCCGGAGAAGATGATGTGGAGAAGCGGCCTAGAATGGGATCGGTTAATGGCCTATATGGGTTTGAAATTGCACAAGGCAATACTGCTTAGGCTAGGGATCGGTCACGGTACCTTGCCTATGGGGACTTAGGCATTTTTGACAATTGGATCTGAACACTTGAGTTCAACATAACTTGAATGTGAACTTGTATATGATCTTAAACTCAAACATGAGAATGACTTAGAACTTGAACACATTTGACTTGAAAGCACATGACTTGTGCATATGGATTCTGGACTAAAACTTGGACTATAAAATGAACACATTTGCCTACATACATCTGACTGTTTATATGAACTTGAATAGGAATGCCGAATTCTCGCACATCGATAAGTGATCCCAGAGCTTATGTGAAATCCACAACCATCGACGTGAAAGTCGGCTGGAACGGTCAGCGATGACGGTCACTCCGGTCGAATTCTAGGCTCTCGCCACAACCATAGTTTAATCCTAAGTAATTTATCACTGCACTACACCACACCACACTAGTTTAGACTTTACACGGGGAGAACGGGTTTCTTTCTCTAACTGCAACTATCTGCTGAGTGTGATAGTTTATGGGTTCTAGATGCTCGGGGTGTTTGGCTGCGAGGGCTACTGAGAAAGCTGCTACACACGATGGATCTGATGTTGAATCAAGCTCTGCAAGAGTTTCTGCTCGTTATTCCCTGGGTCAATAATCATGACGACCTGAAAGCTCACATCGTGTTCTTGAAATCCATTTAAGTCCAGAAGCAGAAAATGAGCCAGCTCTTGACACTCAAGAAGATGCCGTCTTTTTAGAGAACCCGAAAACTCCATGGCTTCGAGAGTTGATGAGGCATCTCTTGGTAGAATTTTCATTAAGCACGGAATCATGTATGAGGATGTACGAATCCCGTCTCGTAATGATAGAGCTCACTTGCCTCCGGAAGGGTACACTGCCTAAAATAAGTATATGTGCTAAGCAGGATGCATTTCGCCTTTTAATCCATTCATCCGGAAGATGCTGCATTATTTGAGATTGGCTCCAGTCTAGTTGCACCCAAATGGCTATGCATTTTTGCATTGCATATATATGATATTTCCCGAGTTCTTATATCATGAAACAACCCCGAAGGACATTAAATTCATTTATAATTTTAAGCGACGAAGGAGGAGCCTCTCATACACTTTTCTTGAGTCAATCGATAACTTCCAGGTCGTGACTTGTGCTTGGAATAAGCTGAGTGCTTTTAAGGACGAATGGTTTTGTGCGTTTTCCACCCGGTTTTGCAGGAAGATACTTGAAAGGACGTAAGTGTCATTTCGAACTCAATCTTGGGGGCGTTTATTCAAGTCGTACCTCGAACTAAGTAATTCTTTGAATCTTGTTGGTAACTATCCATGACCCAGTGGTAACAAGTATTCAGAGACAGTTTCAGAGCTCAGGAATATATCGGTGGAAGATAGAAATTCAAGTCCCTTATTATCAATGAGCACCTTTTTTCTTTTGACTTGTTAGAAGAGGGTCCTAGCATAGGTTATTTTGGAATGCTGAGGAGGAAGTGGTAAAAGGAAGAAGAGCTGTTTAGTAGGAAGGTGGTGATGTTAATCCTGTCATGCCCCTAGTTGAGGAGGCCCCAGGATGATGCCGAAGAGGCGAAATAAGGGGCGATGTTAATGAGCCTGGTCACGACGACGCGAGTTCAAGCCACGAGCCTATATTTGGGTCATCTCAAGATATGCAGCTTCTTGCTACAAAGAAGAGAAAAGGGAAGAAGCTCGTCTACAAGCTTCGCAAAGTGAAAACGGCCAAGAAGCCTAAGCCATCCACTACCACTGTTGATCAATCTACTTCCTTGCCTTCAGAAGATATATTCAAGGGACTGGCGAATACCCCGATCCCAGGGGATGTCGAGAGTTATGATTTTGCTAATTTGAGCCTTGAGGGGTTTGATTCTCTTATCCGAATTGGTGACATTCCTCCCACTAGCATGGGAGAGGTCACTCCGACTTGTAAAGCTCCAGCACCTGGTCCGTCGAGGGGACACTAGGACACCCAGATCCACGCACACTGCACCACACAACACCTGTCCATCTTCAATTCTAATGATGCTGATACATCTATGTTTTACTTGTAGGTTCCATGGAGTGCTCTCAGTACTTCGATCGCATAAAGAAGTCATCGTGCTCCCAGCCTTTTTACTTCAAGCCCAGTCAAGGTCCAAACTCTGACCGACGGTCTGGCCAAGAGTAGGAAGGCCGTGACAGAGGGGATGATTAGAATAGAATCTACCAGTCCAAGGATTCACCGTCTAGACACAAGTCGAAGTATCACTCTTCTCATCAGGACACAAGTCGAAGTCTGAGTCTTCTCATCATAAGGATGTCGATCCACATCCCATCGTATATAGTGGTGGTAAGTCATTCTCCCACGCATCTACTTGGGCTACAATGCCCGAGTAACATTCAGGTTCTTTCGACACCCGACGACTCTCTAAACGTCGGTTTGGCACAGGAAGCCTTGATACATCATTTCATAGGTATGGCAAACATTCCCTCGTAGCTTTAGCTGCTTTAGCTAAACCTCCAACAGCGCTTGATGCTACTGCCGCAGAAAGGATTGCCGCACTTAAGGCCGCATTTTCAAAAATATGCTTTGATGAGTTAGTTCATACCTTCTTTACACCCGATCCTTCAGAAGCCAAGGACACAGTGCTTTCTTATGTCAATAATGTCTATGACCAGTATAGCACAATTCTATATATGGTTGAGTGAATCTCTTAAATGTCGATGAAAAGGAAACATGAGATCAATTGCTTAACTCTCGAGGTTGTCCATGATAAAGAAACCATCAAATACTTAGATGAGGAAGTTAAGGGGTTAAACACAAAACTAGTTAACGCCAAGAAGAGAGCCAACAAAGCTTCTGAATTAGCTGAGCATATAAAGAAAGAGAATCAAATTGAACTAGACGCTGCCATTCATCACAGCGGTACTTTAGCTCTCAAGAAGGATGTTTTTCATAAAGATAAGAACGCTCTAAAAAAGATAACGACGCTTTGACTCTTCGTATTCGTAAGCTTGAGGAGGAGCTTGAAAGGGAAAAGAAGGAGAAGACTAAAGCTCAACAAGAGTCTCAAAAATATTGCAAGGAGATTGTTGAGGCTCGTGTGACTAAGGAGGAGGTTGAGAAACAACTTAAGCAAATAGAGATCTTAAAAGAAGAGGCCAAGGAGGCTGGTAGGATAGAGATAAAGGATGATTTTGATCCCCTGTTGATATATTACACTGCAAGTGTCCTCCTTAACCGCAACCTCCGATTCCTCGGAGAGGAATACCCGGAGTCGTTAGTTGAGGCTTCGGACTATATCGTGGAGCTAAAGAAGAAATCTCTTGGTGGCACTGAGGTTGACGAGGAGTATCTTATGCGCAAAATCTTGACCAAGAAAGAACCTGATGAACTCAAGGCTGCTCGACTTAGTCTATTTCACGACCCAGCGACCACCGAGCAGGAAAAAGAAGGTGGTAAAGCCTCTGGGTATGGCTATCAAGACCCTCTTACAAGTCAGGCGACTAGTGCCTCAGCTTTTCATGCCCCTAAAAAGGGTATAGCTACAATTCAGATCAACCAGATATGCACAAGTCTTTTAAGCTATCTCTGATTCTTGAAGGTGGCACTCCAGTCCAAATCGAAGGTCAATCCGACGAAGGTATATCTCTCACCTTCCCGACGTTCGAGAAGGTTTACATCTTTTGCATGAAAGTCACGGGCTCATCTATTGAACCTTATGAAATTGCAGGTCGGTCCACATCTATCCATGCTTATGGTTGTGATGTCATCTCAGGACAGCAGGCACTGAACACAGATTCTACAACGATCATTACTGCATAGACGGCCCCGACCGTCCAATCCACTGAAACTCTTGGCTTGGACGCTGAAGTCACAGTGGCTTTAAATAAAGAAAAAATCAACGATCAACAGGCCCAAGATGAAATAGATGATGTCGTGGTGACTCATGCCTCTGAGCACACGGATGATCTCAGCTTGAAAAAGTGCATCGTAAAGAAGGAGCTAGATAAGAAAATCAAGATGGAGCAAGCTAAGGTAGATGTTACTCCACTCCAAACCATACTACCCGGCGATGTCATCCCTGAGGAGGTCAACCTTTCCTTTTCCCAAGGTGTGCCTGCTTCAATTTCTACCTTTAAAAACATTTCAGCAAGGATCGCAAGAGCGAAGGAAAATCAAGGAGGAGGGGTAAGGGCGATAGCTCTAGTGATTCTACCTCGAAGAAGTCCAAGAAGGATAAGAAATAGCCATTGAGTTGGCTTGGACTATGGATAGCTAGATAGCTAGTTTTTTGTTGGCCATGATTGTGCAGGTATGGCCCCCACTTTTGGTTTCTAGTTTCTGAAATAAACTTGTACTTAGCCTTCCAAGTTTTAGTATGTGAATAGAAACTTCTTCATTTCAATTTAATTTTATATGAATTCGTTTAAGTTTAGAGCTATTACATTTTTCATTCAACGTACTTGTAATTTGTTGCTTGTCATTTAAGTTGCAATATTATTCGATCACCAATTAATTTGGGCGTCGATTCGATAATTCTATCTCAAGGCCTCCTTTCGGTTACGGCCTTAAGTCGCATTAAGAACTAGGCATGAGCCACAGTGTTACACTGTCATATTCGGCGATTAAGTGATTATAATCCTACCCCTAGTCTCGGGTAAGCGGAGCTTGTTCGTGGATAGTCGGATCCCATCCATTATGAGTTTATACTCCTCCCGTCGGGTTCAGGTTAGAGCTGGCAAATGAAGGGTCAAGTCTCACTCATTCGTTTGTTTATAATTTCATCTAAATTATGGGAGTCAGAGTTAGTCGACGGGTTGGTTAATCATGCACGTTTGATGTTTATACTTCAGTCCACACTTTAAGGACTAGAGTTATTATGGTAAATGGTTGAATTGCATTTTCCTCCGTTAATTCTTTTGCCCCCAAGTCAGGGGCAAAAGTCGAAGAGCGGTCGGTCATATCACATCCACTTTTACTTATATTTATCCCGTCAAATCGTGGGATGGAGTTAGTTAAGGGATGGTCAAGTTGTATCCATTCTATGCTTTATACTCAGCCCATAGGATCGTAGGCGAGAATTATCAAATGAAAGGTTGAGCCACGTTCATTTTGATCGATTCAATCATGGACCTGAGAGCTTGGTTGGCACCAAACTCGAAGTACTCGTTTGTCTATATTAGGCTTACTTTGATGTAAGTCGGTCGCATATCACAACTATTATAGTATGCACAAACAAATCACGGGTATGGAAAAAACTTCAAATTTTATTGCAAGCTGAGAGAGCAAACGACGGAGTCTATCTTATTACATGGCTTTGAGTTAAAATGCAAAAGCAAATTCTAAATGAAATACAACTGTATGAAATAAAATTAAGTGAAGTAGCACCATAGATGCCCGTTGTTCCAAGCCCTAGGGAGTGCAATGCCATCGACGTTCATTAGTTTGAAAGTTCCATCTCCAAGCTTCCGATCGATGACATACGGTCCTTCCTATCTCGGACACATGTTGGCAGAGCTAGGAAAGATCTATTTTAGAACAAGATCGCCAATTTAAAAGGTCCTAGCTCAGACTTTAATGTTGTAATACTGAGCGACTCGGTGTCGGTGTGCAGCCGCCCTTAAGTCAGCCTCTTCGAGCTTCTCATCTATCAAATCTAGAGATTCCAAAAGGAGATCTTTGCTTGTTATGGGGTCATAGTAAGTCACATAATAAGAAGGGACTTAAAGTTCTCCAGGAATCACGGCTTTAGAACCGTAAGCAAGGACGAATGGAGTGTGACCAGTCACAGACTTGTGGGTGGTTATGTATTCCCATAGTGCCAACCGGAGTTCATCGACCTACTTGCCTTTGGCCTTTTCTAAATGCTTCTTTAGGATGGACTTTATGACTTTATTAACAGCTTCGACCTGTTCATTAGCTTGAGGGTGAGCAACTGCTGCAAATCTTTTCTCAATATGATGCCGATGGCAGAAGTCTTTGAATTCGGCACTGCCAAATTAGGTCATATTGTCAGTTATGATTATTTAGGGGAGACCAAAATGATAGATGATATTTTATACAACAAAGTTGATTGCTTTCTTCATAGTAATCATGGCCAAAGATTCAACTTCAGCCCATTTACTAAAGTAATCGACTACTATGATGGCATACATTGAGCCACCTTTGGAAATCAGTAGAGTGCCAATGATGTCAATACCCCATGTAGCAAAGATGGCTATGGACTGACCATCTGAGTAATCTTCGTCGCCGAGGCTCTCAGAATCTTTGCGTATCTATGGCATTTTTCGCATCATCTAGCGTAATCAACTGCATCTTGATTGACAGTTGGACAGTAATATCCATAGCGAAGTATCTTCTTTGCCAAAGTTTGCCTCCCATTGTGATCGCCGCATTCTCCTTCATGCACTTCTCTTAATGCTAGTTTGACTTGATCGTTGGCGATACACCGAAGAAGGGTACATGTCCCCTTCTAGGAGGATGTATTGTTAAGCTTTACAAAGGACCTGTCATTTTTCATTCCTCAATTCTAAGGATTCCCCTTTGCAAATAATATTTTATCTAAGTCATCCATGACTTATTCTCGATCTCCATCTCTAAGATCTAATCAATCTCCATCTGGTCAATGCTCGAAGCATTAAGTATTTCAACAGGGACCAAGCCCATAAGCTATGCATCCGTGGAACTGGCCGGTTTGACCAGTGAGTCAGCTTTCTTATTCTGTTCTCCGGGGACATGTGTAATAGTGTAATTTTCAAAATTGGCTAGCAGCTCTTGGACCCGGTTGAGATAAGGATAAAGTCGCACTCCCTTGTCCTGATATTTTCCCCTGACCTGGCACACTACTAACTGGGAATCACAGAAAATTTTCAAAACTTTTACTTCAAGCTCTTCAGTAAGTTTGAGCCTGACGATCAAGGCTTCATATTCAGCTTCGTTGTTAGTTGTAAGGAAGTCGAGTCTTATGGCATAGCAGATCGAGCATTCCTCAACAGTTACTAGTACGACTCCGATGCTAGAACATTGATCGTTAGATTCTCTATATGTGTATATCATCCATTGGATGGTAGGTTCTCTACTGCTCTTAAGAGAGTCATCTTGTGTAGTGAATTAGGTTATGAAGACTTCCAATGCTTGTCCCAGGATACTTCTCCGAGGGAGATAAGTGATATCAAATTGGCTCAATTCAATGTTCCATTTCACTAACCTCCCAGATGTCTCAGGTCACTGTAGGACCTGTTGTAATGGCTAGTTGGTTAAGACATTGATGGGCTGAGCCTAAAAATAAGGGCGAAGTTTCCTAGATGAGATCAGCAGGTAGTACGCGAGCTTCTCCAGCTTCAAATAGTTTCTTTCAGCACATGTTAACTGCTTACTAACATAGTATACTAGCTTCTGGATTTGATTCTATTCGCGCAGAAGTGTGGCACTTATGGCATGTACCGATAGTGCTAAATAGATACACAAGTCTTCATGATCCAGTGGCTTAGACAAGATGGGGGTCTCTCTAAGTGATGTACCAGAGCTTGGAATGCATCTATACAATCCTGCGTCCATGCGAAGTTCCTCTTCCCTCTTTTGATCAAGTCAAAGAAGGGAATGCACTTATATGTGGCCTTGGAGATGACTCGACTAAGCGCGACGACCTTCCCATTTAGGCTCTGCACTTACTTAATCATCTTCGGTGCTCGGATATCTCTTATCACCTGAATCTTCTTGGGATTGGCTTCAATCCCACAAGAGTTAACGATGAAACCCAAGAATTTCCTTGACGACATACCGAAAGAGCATTTCAATAGGTTGAGTTTCATTCCGTATTTCGAGAGAATACTGAACATCTCTGTCAAATCACCAATGTGGTCATTTGATCGTCCTGACTTCATATCATCCACATATACTTCCATTGATCCTCCGATGTGATCTCTGAACATCCAGTTGACCAGTCTCTAATGAGTAGCTCCAGCGTTTTTCAATCCAAGCGGCATCACAATGTAGTGGTATAACCCCATGTCAGTAATAAAGTTGGTGTGTTTCTAGTCTGGGACGTGCATCGGGATTTGATTGTACTCGAAGTACACATCCATAAATGAAAGTAGTTTATGTCCAACTATCGAGTCTACCAGCTGGTTAATCCTTGGAAGTGGAAAGATGTCCTTTGGGCATGCTTTATTCAGGTCAATGTAGTCAATGCATGTCCTCCACATTCCATTAGCCTTTCTTACGAGTACATGATTAGATAGCCTTTTCGAGTAGAGGGCATCGTTGATAAACCCATTGTTCTTAAGTTTATCTACTTCCTCCTTGAGTGCAGCATATCTCTCCGGATCCATGATGTGTCATTTCTATTTCACCGAGACATGCCTCGGGTCATAATTCAATGTAGGTTGGAAAGATCCCACACATGTTAGAATCGGTCCAAGCGAACGCATCAAGGTTCGCCCGGAGAAAGCCAATGTTGTGCTGAGCTGTGATCCGATCTTCAGGACCCGCGATGGGTCGTCGTGCCTGACCATGAAGTCAATCGTCAGCTCGACAGGTGTAGCCTTTAGTTCTTTGGGCTCCACTCCTCATATCTCAAATCTATATCTTTATAAAACTGACTGTGGTGCTCGAACCAAGGCTCGGACGTTGATTGCTAGGCTTCATTAGTTTTGATGCAGAGAGGCTTCTCCACATCCTTTCCTTTTTCTCTCCGTGGAGCATCCCTCAACTCAACAACATAGCAAGCACGGCCAGTTGTCTGATCTCCATGAATAATTCTCCCACCATTCTTTGTCGGGAATTTGAGTATTAAGCACCAAGGGGCGATAGCTGCCCTGAATTCAGTAAGGGCCAGATGGCCCAAGAAAGCATTGTATGAAGAGTTCACATAGGGCCGGATAGCCCAAGAAAGCATTGTATGGAGAGTTCACATCTATCACAACAAACGGCAACACTCTCACTCTTCTACAGTTACCGTCTCTCAACTCCACCGGTAGCTCGAAGTAGCCTATCGCTTCAGTAGCAATACCATTAAAGCCATGAATACGGACTTTACATGGTTTCAAATCTTTGGCCTCTAGTAACATCTGGTCGTAGGCCTTCTTAAAAAGGATATTGACTGAACTTCCACGGTCAATTAGGATCTTTCTCACTAAGGCGGGGCTGATCATGGGTGAGATCACCATAGGGTTTATTGTATGGGCCTCCAACCTGTTTGCATCTCTACTCCAAAATATTATGCCGTTAGTCATAGTACTTTGTTGCTTTGCCAGAGCATCATCCTCCGCCTTCGCGCAGCAACCCATACCAGCATATCTTATAGCGTTCACGTAACGCTCTATCTTGTTCCAGCTTCTATTAACTAGATGTGGTCTACCAATAATCGTGTTAATGACTAACCTTCCTCTTGCCTATCTAGTTCCTTAATACTAGGCGGGGCTTGTTCTCTATTGGGGTCAGATGTCCCTAGCTCGCCATCCTACGGGGCTTTAACGAACAGTTGCAACTTTCTTTTATGAATTAACTTTTCAATGAGATCACAGAGGTGGTGGCACCCATTCGTGGTATGACCATAACTTTCATGGAATCTATAGTACTTCCCTTTCTGTTTCTGCTTCTCCGTTGGTTCTTTCAGAGGTGGTTTTCTGTACTGCATAGTATTACAAGTCGATAGCTAGATGTTTTCTAACGATGTGTTCAACGGTGTACAAGTGTAAAACTTCAAGATCCTTGGCTTCCCTCTCCCCGAATCCCAGCTTCGATCGTGGTTTCTATCACCGCCTCTCTTTTGCTCATTTGCTTTGTTTTGAACATTAACTTCAACTTTCTTGAAATTTTCTCCGGACTGTTTCACCGCCACGTTACTTTGTACTCCTTCGGCACTGTGGCCTGCAACATCTCTCTTTTTAGTCCGCTTTGCCTCCTCCTTCCTAAGGTACTGAGCTACCTTTGCATTAAAACGGTCCAATGTAGGAGGCTTTCTCGCCAACTAATCACCAAAATCTGAATCAAGGTCGACTCCCTTAGTCAATGCCATCAGTACTACATCATCTTTTAGATTACTAACTTCTATAACAGCCGTATTAAACCCTTTCAAATAATCTTTCAGTGACTCCCGTGGAGCCTAGATCAAGTTGGTGAGGGACATAACATCTTTGGGGTGAGTCGCATGCATACGGAACTGTCTACAAACTTCCTTACTAACGCATCAAACGAAGAAATTGACCGCGGTGTAAGCTTAGTGAACCATATGGTCGCAACCCCTTTCAGAAAAATGGGAAAATATTTGCACTTGACTACATCAGTGGCTCGTGTGGAGTCCATGTGCCACTCAAACTTCATGAGATGCTGCCTGGGGTCGGTTTTTCTCGCATAAGCAGGCATCGTAGGCATATTAGACCTCCGTGGATACTCTACATGTAGAATGTTATCAGTGAATGGAGTATGACTTCTGGAGAGTCCTCAATCATTGTTAGTTAGACCTTGACTTTATTTCACAAGCTGTTTCACCATAGCCATTAGGTCCGACGCCTGGAGAGCTGGTGTCTGGCGGTGGTCGTGTTCCACCTCAAATGAATGGCCCGATCCACACCTTTGGGCAGCACCATGCTGCCCTGGCTCAGCGTGCTCCTCGTGTACCTCCTGAACAGCAATCCTATAATCATCTTGGTTATGGTTCAATCGCATTCGCCTGGGTTTTAGCACCTTGGTTGGTCCTGGCGCATCCGGAGTTGACTCCTTCACTATAATGAAGTTTCCCCCCTTAGTTGGAGGGTTCAGTGCTGATCCCCTTGGAGGGTTCGGTGCCAATTCGGGTAGCTTGGCGATAGTCGATCGCATAGTTACCCCTCGACGTTCCAGCATCATACGCATCGGTCTTGCACCGTCTGCTCCTGTGATAGTCGCCAGATGAAGAGGATCTCTCTAATCTTGAGTATGGAATAGGCTCCATCTTTGTCTTCCCATAATGGTCTTTCAACTGGTTCATCAGGTCAATATTGGCCTAGATTTGCTGATTAAGTTGTCGATGGCTATCTAATAGTTCCTTCATCAGGACTTCAAAGTCAGCTTTGGTGAGTAATTAGTTAGATTTGGGGCATTGGTAGCTGTCGGTTGCACATTCTGGTAAACTTGTTGAATGCTGATATCTTCATTACCTTCAGTAGCACGAGAAATATTAGACCTGTTTCCTCTGGCCATAGCTAATAGCTTTCTTATAGGTCTTTTTCAAATGTTAGTAGAAACAAAAACTCATCATCAAAAATCTGGATCTATCTTGTGAATATGGGAATCCATAAGTTGATGATGAGATCCAATAAAGCTGAGAATTCTTTCTCAATGAAAGCACCAAAAGTTGGCACAAATACCCAATAGATTGAAAGTCGAGAAATAAACTAAAGAATTAAACTTAAAACAGAGAGTAAACATGCAAAAAACAAGAACAAACAAATTTATATTGGTTTGGCGTTGATAGCCTATGTCCACTTAAAGGAATTGCTTTATTAAATACTTTCTTTTCTGATTACATATGGATCAGATTGTAATAGATCCTTGATTACAATAGAGTTGAAGTACAACGGTAGTGTAAAGATCCTTAAAATGAACCATGAACTCTATATTTATAGGTGTGGATAACCAAATATCTTCCTGAAATTTAGCTGACAGACTCTCACGATGCAGACGAGGTCACCCAAAATGTTTCATGGCCCAACTCCCAAAGATAGGCAATTGGTGCCGATCATTCTAGATGGCTACATGGGTTCACGCGATCCCTCCTGTAGGTCCTCCTCCATGCTAGTTTCGAGTTTCCAAGGTTGTTTTGCATAGTCGCCTACATGTTTTGTGGAGATATCGATAGATATCCATTAAGTTGAACTACTAGTTTAAGGTGTTCCTAGCCAAAGTGATATGATTTGATCCCCTACCTAGGGGAAGGGATGGGTACCGATCCTCTGCCTATGGGAGGCACTGATCCATACTAATAGTCCAAAGTGCCTCTCTTAATATCGCTTAATGGTTGCTTCTTACCACTGTTTGTGCTTGATCTTTAGACCCCATGATCATCCCTCTGGACTACTTGCCTTGTTTACCATCGAGTCTAAATGGTCCAATCAGTCAGGATATAGCTGGGTCAAAAGGTCGGATAACACATTTACAACTCAGACCTCTCCCTAAGAAAGTAATGCTTCCATATCTTCAAAGAGAATATTATCGCCATCGACTCCGAATCATGAGTCGGATACTTCCTCTCATGCGGTTTCAACTGTCGACTAGCATAGGCGACGATCTTTCCTCTCTACATCAACACCGCACCTAGTGTAGTACCATAGGCATTTGTGTATACCGTCAGCTCCTCATTCCCTCTCGGAATGACTAATAGTGTTGCGCTCGTCAATCTCTCCTTCAGACTCATAAATGCGTACTCCTACCTTGCGTCCCAAATAAAACTATGATTCTTCTTCGTTAAGTTGGTTAATGGCGCTGCTACCTTGGTGAAGTCCTTGATAAAACATATATAGTATCCCATTATTCCAAGGAAACTTCTCCTGTTTATAGCGGTCTTGGGTCGATCCCAATCCAATGTTGCTGCCACCTTCGTAGGATCTACAGCGAAGCCCTGCTCAGAAATGGCAAGACCCAAAAAAGCGCACTTCCTTCCTTTAGAAGTGATACTGCGATAACTTCGCCTTCAATTGATGCTTCCTCAACATCTCGAGCACAATCCTCAAATACTCCTTTTGGTTCTTCCTCTATCCTTGAATAAACAAGAACATCATCCACGAACACAAGTACAAACTTATTTAGTTGATCCTTGGAGACACGGTTCATAAGACCAACAAAGTATGCCGATGCGTTAGTTAACCCGAATGGCATAACTAACCACTCATAAAATCAACAAGTACGCTCTCACATATATCGCTTGAACCATTCTAAAGTCATAGATCCTTCCTTATGTCTAATGGATCCCAGTATCAACCTAGGTCGTCTATGCAACCTAAACTCTAATATTAAATGTGATGACTGTCTTACACATCCAGTCCCTAATATACTTGTAGATTGCACTGTGGAGGTAACCAGCCTACGTAAGGTAATAACCAAAGGTGTAAACTAAGGAAAATTCAAACACAGATGTTGTAGAACATCTCATAGCGCATGGATAAAATATAATAATCAAATAGATGTAAAACAAGCTAGCAAAATATAACTAAGTGAACCAGAATAATCAAAGTACATCAGTTCATCACAATTATAAAAAATAAAAACAATAGAGTTTATACATCCCAATCTCCAAAATAAACTCTATAACTGTCTCTAAAGCAATACAAGTACTGACATAACTCCATAGTACTTTATAACGTAATATAGTAAGCTCCAAAGTATGATATATGGAAGCATAGCCTCCTGCTTGTACGCCATATAGCTCCATATGCTATCCAGGCATGTTATGCTTAATCTACTCATTTAAGAGTACCCAAGGTAATAAGAAGCAAAGCATAAAACCTCGGGTCATACAACAGTCTGGTGTGAATGATACATCATCTCAAAATACTATAAAAAACTATATATAGCAATAAGGATATAGGGTATGTAATCCAAAGAGCTAGCATATAAACATGGTATATGCTAAACTACTATCACATATGGCAAATATGGGGTATAGGGGTATCACACAACATATCAAGCACACGGTACACATAACAACTATCATATAGCCTTACATATCTCACTCAAGTATGTTGGATATACGATAACTCTTACATATGCTCAACTCATTGCCCATGCACATGGCTAGGGACTGGACACAGGCAGACATCCAATAATATGGGTACACGTAGACTATGTTGGGTACACATAGACTACCCTGTCCTACTAATGACATCACAACCTTAGAGTTATCCATCGATCCTTTAGGACACCTACCAATAATAGAACTACCTCGCAGAACAACTTATGCTCACACAAATGGCTAGGGACTGGACACATATAGACATTTAATAATATGAGTACACAGACAACCCTGGGTACACATAGACTACCCTGTCCCACTAGCAAGCATCACAACCTTATGTTCTTCACCACGAGCTATCACCTAAAAATTATCCTCTCGACCCATCATCAGATGCTATAGTCACTCGCCATATTGAGTAGTCAGCTTTAAAACGCCTCTAGACACCCACCGTAAGTCATAGAGCCATCGTACCAAAGTTCTAAATCGTTGTCGTCGTGTCAAAGCACTACATCATCGCTTTACTAAATGCTACATGAAATCCAAGGCCATCCCGGGTCGTTTGGAGTTATCTACTTCACTCCACATCACCCACTATACCCCTGGAACAAGTCACGAAGAAACACGAAGCATCACCTCACCACAAACAAAATTCCTAAGTCTCAAGTTTTCTATCCGGGCATTCCCTAGGCTAAACCTAGAGCATCCACTGAAAAATCCAAAGCAACCTTCCATTTTACTCAAAACACCCTAAGAACACTGAACCCAATTTCTTGCTCGGGTGATGACCCGAAGCCACCACCTCAAATCCCTGAGCACGACATGAAGTACCCTGGACAATGTTTCTTGCTTGGTCCCCAAACAATAGCACTACCGGATATCATTTGTTGTCCAGTCCCCCCCCCCCAATGATAACCCGAAGCGGCACCCATGCAAATTCTCTATCGGATCGAAGCGTGACTCAAACACCACTAGGCAAAAATGTTGTAGTACCTCTTATTTTCAATTTCATGCCAATTTCACCACTACGCTTCATTCTTCGATCCACATGCATTTCATACACATTAATACAACTCCCTACAGTCTATCCGTCGAAGTCCAGTTAAGTGGTTTCTACCAATAATTTGCTCCGACGAGCGTTTTCAACCATTCAAGCATACACACAAACACCAGACATGCATCAAACTATTTTTAAGCATGCAAATCACACAATCAATTATGGCAATCATCATACCATGTATCTACAAGATAGCCTAACATATATCAACGCAATCACACACCAAAATAACATGATTAGAATACAAAAAATACATTTATTCCCATTTTCTCTATATATAGGGTTTAAAAACAGTAATATAACACGATTTTAACTTTAAAAATGGAACCAAAACAAGTTAAAACCTACATATAGTTTCAAACCTGAAATGGGTTAGCGGGCATATTCCCAATCTCACTAATTAATCGTTAAGCTGCTTTAGAAACTAACAAACTTCAAACAACCATATCTTCTAGTCAGAAAGTCCAAATCACTATTATGACCACTCTACGGAAAGGAAAACTATCATATTTTTTCAATGGAAGTAGTCTTGGATGCTAATTCAGCTTTTACAAAAGTTATAGATGTCACAAGTTTGTAGGGGTAAAATCATTCGATAAAATTTCTCGGTGTCAAAATGCCACTGCTCAACATTCGCCAAAGTTATAATGTCATACGACCCACTGCGAATTCAAAAATAATATTTTACGACCCTCTGATATGTAAAACATGGGTCGTTACAATGGTTTGCTCATGTTACAATTAGTTAAAGCACAATTGTATAGCAATTGATCAATAATGGATTTAGGCTAGGCATCCTACTCATATTTAATATAAAAATATATAAAGATAGACCAATGAGGATGTTGAGATTGTCTTTGTCTAGGTCAAAACTCCATTTCCAAATGTTTATGATGGAAAATTCTAAGCAAGGAAATATTCTTGTGTGTAGAATTGTCCTTTTGAGAAAAGAAACCACGTCTATAGATAATGACTGAGAGAACATAAGAAGAATTCTTTATGCATGGTAATAAGATCATCGTGTATGTCATGTTATATATTAGACCTAATTTTATTTACGGACTCAGTATAGTAATTAGGTATTAGACAAATATAAACAAATATCACTAGATGTTAGTTAAGAGTATTATCAAGTATTCACAAAATATTAGAAATTTTTTTATATAGAAACGATAAACTCCTTACCTATGTAGTTAATATCAAAATATCACTGATATATCTCATATCGCTCCTTAACCGATATTTTTCCAAAATATCGCTTAAAATATCATTGTTGATATAACGCTCGATATTTACCAATTAATTAGTCGGATATTTAGTGTAAAATCATCGATATTTTTTAGGAATATCATTCATTATTGCAGGTCTTGGAGAAAATAAATTTATAAATAAATATATTCACATTCTCAATATTTGTTTTTAAAATATGGTAAATGACAATACGTACAAATCCTAATGCATTATTATTTTTTAGTTTTAACCATAATTTTTTAGTCTATTTCATTCTTCCTTTAACAAAGAAAACTCTATTTATTTCATTATTTTATTTGTTTTATTTCATGTGAAGACTTTACCACTACAACCTAGATCGTTTAAGAGCTACTTCTCTTTTTAATTATATTTTGGCTCATTATTTCTAATTGATAAGTTAGGTTATGAAAATTGATTTCATAAGTTATTATCATGCACAAGGAATTGAAAATTTGTGGAGTAGTAAAGTTAGATTTTGGAAAATCGATAAAGAATAGGCTAGAAGTTGTAACCGATGTTAAATAAACATTACTTATTTGGTAAATTAAATGAAAACGAAAATGAAGAAACTATAAATATAGGCAAAACTGCAAATTAATATAGATGATTAGATGACTTACAAAGGAATATTATATAAAAATGAATAAAATAATAACGATGCACATTATACAAATTTCTCAATTTTTATAAGCTTATCCTATGACTTATGTTTAATAGAATATCTTGGTAAATATATTGTAATGTGTAAACATTATGCAATACTCATTAATAGTAATTTGGCAATATTGATTCAAATATTTGAAAACATAATCGTATTATAACTATATAAAATAGTACAATATGGTTTATTACATGTTCTACATATGTCCAATATATCACCGATATTATCACGATATTTTAAAATCTCTCACATCGGCACTTGACCGATAAGTATCTGATACCGATATTAACTACTTAGCTCCTTCCAAAGTGGTATTGTAACACCCCTAATTTTAGTTAAATATCATTCAGGATATTTAATTGGATAAATTAAATAGAATAATGTAAATTATTAAGGACCATGAGATTTGGTTATTAACAAGGTCATAACTTAATAAATTAAGCAATGAGATTGCTTTGAAACTTAACATATAAGAGAATATATGAGAAGGGGAAAATAGGTGGATCCATCTTTTAAATCATAAATCGTCTCCCCCTCATATCATTTTCAATTTTCATAACATCAAAACCACTAAACAAAAAGAACTAAGGCCCGCTATAGAACAAGGGAAAAGAGGGACGAAATCAAGGAAACTCAAGGAAGAGATTAAGAGAAACTAAAGCGATATCAAATCTCAACTCCAACAACAGATCTAAGGTGAATAATACATGAACCATCTTTATTTTCTTGTCTTGAATTTGGCTATGGGTAGTATCCGAATTATGTGATGATTTTCGCCAAGCTATGGTTGTTTAATCATTGTTTGGATAAAATAATGATATATGGAATTTTATGAGATTATTTGAATGGGTTTTAAGGGTAATACCTAAGTTTTAAATCTCCAAATGCTTTAATTTTCTAGTATATTTTATAAAACATTAATTTGGAGATGGGATTTTAGTTTCATAATTTTTTAAGTTAAAATAAATATTTTATGAATTTCCTATGGTGGAAATTGAGTTTATTCGTGTATTAATTATTAAAAAATAATTAAATGTTGATTTTTCTCCCGAAATTTTTATGTGAGAAAGAAAATATAAAATCTGAATTTCTGTGAATTTTTGGAATTTTTTCCAAGTGATTATGGTTTATTATGAATTTATTTTGCTAGATAAACATTTAAATTAGTAACTAATTAAGGATATTAATTAATTAAAGTGGAAAAAAAATTTGGAACTTTAATAATGTATGCGGCGGTATTCTAAAAAGAATTGGAAAAGATATTGTTTTATCCAATAGAAATTGGACAAGAGTTGTGATTTGGTGAAAAGTAATTGCTTTTATTAGCAATAAATCAGTTTTGATGATAATTACGACAATGCCATGTCGCTTGTATCATCATCGAGCTTAAGACAATGCTTTGAGTGTCGATGTCGATAAGGAGGGAAGCACAAAATAACTTCTTGGGTAGTCATGGAATGTTTCCAACCAAGTCGATGTGGACATCAACGGCAACCCATCATCGGCGACAGCGCATTCTCGTGATTTGTTTAAGTGTTTTAAATGATGTCGCATACCTTCACGTCGACTATTTTCAATACCAAATCAGTGATGTCGCCTATGTTAACTTTGACCATATATATATATGTTTGGCAACATAGTGGCTGAAGTATGCTATATTAATGGTTCAGATAATGACGTCGCCATTCATTAGAATCGGTGACCTTATATACCTGAGGTTTTATTCTTCATTTTTTTGGCAGCAATGCCACACTGCATTAATGCCACATTTCTTATGCCACATAAGACAAGTTTTAAAGGCAGTATAACCTATGTTTAAGAACGTTTATAATCTTATGATTTCGGTGGTTAGCCGCATGTTTTACAAATTAAACTTTTGATTTATAACCTTGGAGAGAGGTTCGATGGTGATTAGTGCGATGTGAATGTCGCATATCTTCTTATTAACGATGGTGAGCCATAAGTCTTACTATATCGATATTGTTTTAATGCCCAAAATATACTATGTTGTACTAATGAACGAAGGCGAGCCATATAGTTATTGATTTTGACTTGAATCATTGGGTGTACCAATGTTTTTTTATTAAGTTCGACATAGATCATTAGGGATACCAATGCATACTATTTTGAGATGTTATAAGTTAAGGGGTATACAACCTAATTGGGGACACCAATAGACAAAGGTTGAACATGTGGGTTAAACATGAATTAAATTGATAAGCGATGGGTTCATAGTCATCCTAGGAAAACTATGGGTGTGAGATGGATAGTCTACATCATGCCGGAGATAGATAGTCTCTATATGGTTAATAAAAGGTTTATAGTCATCCTAAGAAAACTATGTGATGTGTGATGGATAGTCCATATCATTTTAAGCAAAGTTAATATATGTGATGGGTAATCCACATAATTTAATTAGTTAAACCATGTGTGATGGGTAGTCCATATGGTATGTGATGGGTAATCTAGATATTGTTTACATGTGAGATGGGTAGTCCACATTAATATGAGATGATAGTCGGATTAAAATAAGACGGATAGTCAGTTTAAATTGTGACAAGTAGTCATTTGAAATTAAGATGGATAGTCTAATAAGATGGTATAGGTAATCCAATACTGAAGTATTACTATAATGCTAGTTTCTATGTTTTGACCATTGTGGATGTAGGAGCACAGTATATGGTTACTATGTTTTGGTTAAGATACTGGTGAGGGGAAAGCCCATTCTGCTTAGTGATGTGGTCTCACTAGATATCTATTGGTTTGAGATGGTAGGTTATTATTCACACTAGACTTTTTATCTGACCTGGAGTTTTTGTGTTTCCCCTTAAACTCTCGGGTACTCATTTGAGTAGGTCGTAGGAGTTTTCAGGTTTCCAGTTAGACGAATAAGCTCCTAGAGACGTGCAGGAGGCAATTAGCTATTAGGAGTACCTATCTAATCCATTGTGTTGTTTCGTTTTGTCTGAATGGATGTACTGGCAAGTTGTATGATTGCCATGTATTAGACTTTGATAAACCAAGGGGCATCTTCATATGTCGCTCTTGAAATTTTTGTAATATCTATGTTTTCTCTGAATATGGATTAGGAATGGATTATGTAATGAATTTGAAAAATATTACTTTGAAATGAAATGAAAGTTCTTAATGGAAAAGTGTTTGAAAATTTTTATATTCATGTGTTTCTGATATTATCAATTTGATTAACACAGCCGCATTTTGTCATCGGAAATTAACACCGTGGATGACTGCAGCATCCGTAGCAGTTAGTTTCGAACCTCAAAATGGGGATGTTACAAGTAGGTATCGGAGCCAGATTTATATAAAACTTAAAAGAAATTCAAACCTAAAGAGTTTTGTAAACATAATCCAATGAATTAGAGAAAAAGATTGGGGTATGGGATAATGCTATAGTAACGTACTTATATTTGCTATATATATAAGTATGTATTCTCCCCTCTCTTAGACCATTCTTCTATATCTTACTAAGGCTCGTATGCAGATTTACGAGAAAGAAATATATGAAAGCGGGAAATGGAAAATTATGGAAGAAGCACCACAATCAATGGAAATGCTTGACCCAACACTAGAAGGAATCCAGATCCATATGAAAATGCTAATCAAAATGCAAATGCCAATACGGCTACTACGACCCCACCTATAGATATGGGGACTATGTATCAGTTCTTTGTCAATCTGATGCAAGCAGGAGCAGCTGCAGGGGTAGCTGGAGGAAATATAGTTAATGCGGGAGGAGAAAATCCCGTGGTGCCAATTGGCAATAACTATGCTTGGCTGAGTTGAGATTATAGAGCCTTGGTGGGAAGCCTTTTCTTGGACTAAAGCTGTTATTGAAGTAGAGAACTGGTTGTTGCATTGCGAATTTTTTTTGCTGATTTAGGCTTGAATGATGAGCAAAAAAGGAGATTAGCTTCTAGACATTTGCAAGGAGTTGCTTTATTCTGGTGGAATGGGGTGACCGTAGGGGTACTAGTGGAGAAATTGACATGGGCAGAATTCCAAAGGAGATTTAATGAAAGCATTATATCTGAGGTAGCCAAGTCAGCCTTAGTCAGGAAGTTTATGGAATTGGAGCAAGGGAAAATGTCGGTGTTGGAATACTCTGCTAAGTTTGATGAACTGTCCAGATATGGATATGCCACTATTGAAACCGCTATCAAGAGGAATGAGAAGTTTATCTAAAGGTTAAGGTCGGATATTGCTGGAACAACTATGCCACATCTTAGAGATCCACCGAATGTAGTGGTGGAAATAGCCATTAGGAATGAGAAGATGCTTTCTACTTTCGTAAATGAGAAGTTAGTTGGAACCCAGAGTTCTCAGAATAAGAAGAGGAAGTTCTTTAAAGGAAAGGGAGCTCAAAAGGGTGGAGCTGCTAAGAAAGGGAAGGCGTATATCATTTGTTATAAGTGTGATAAGAAAGGGCACTGTGCTAATGAATGTCAATCAGGTGATAACAAGATGGTTATGGGCAAGCAAAACATGAAGTACTGTAACTGCGACCATGTGGGGCATTATAAGAACAAATGTCTAGAGGTGTCCAAGGCAGTGAAGGGGAAAGTCTATGCTTTGGAACCATCACCTTCTAGACCAACATCAGCTGAAAAAGGAAAGTCTTTGATGGAAGGTATGCTTTTGATTCATAGCATACCAGTTAGAGTATTGTTTGATACTAGTGCATTGCATTCATTTATCTCTCAGTGTTTGGTAGATAAGTTATGTTTAGAACCATCATACTTTGTTACTTCCTTAAGGGTAGCTAATCCAATATGAGGGTATGCAACTCTTAGGATGAAATGTGACCATCTAGAATTTGAGTTGTTAGGATATACTTTTGCCTATAGTTTGTATATGTTTGATTTTATGAGGTTTGGGATTATTTTTTGGTACGGATTGGTTGAGCAACTATGATGTTAGGATATTTTGCTGGGATAGGAAAATATCAGTTAGACACTTGGATAGTAGTGACCAAATTATATACTCGGTAGAAAACTCAAGTGTGGACATTTGTACTTTGTTAGGGAAAATGGAAGTAGAAGACGAAGTAAATCAGGATTTAGTTGCAAGAGAATATGCAAATGTTTTTGAGCTAGTTACATGACTACTACTGAAACGAGCTATTAAGTTTCGAATAGATCTTGCACCTAGAACTGAACCCGTAGGTAGACAACCTAGCAGGATGACACCTATCGAGATGAAGGAGTTAAAGGTGCAGCTAGTGAACTTAGAAGAAAAGAATTTTATTAGACCATGTAGTTTGCCTTGGGGAGCGGCTGCCGTGTTCATAAAGAAAGCGGATGGGTCATTGAGATTATGTATTGACTACCGTAAGTTGAATGAGAAGATGATAAAGAATATATATCCTTTATGAATAATTGATGATTTATGTGATAGGTTAAGTGGAGCCAAAGTATTTTCCCAGTTAGATTTGGTGATAGGGTTCCATCAATTGAGGATGGAAGAGAATATTATTCTTTTAATGGCATTTCGAACGAGATATGGTTCGTACAAGTGGTTAGTAATGCCATTCAAGGTGACTAGTGTGCCTACTTTCTTTGTGGACTTGATGAACCAAATTTTCCGAGAGCACTTGGATAATTTTGTGTTGGTATTCATTGATGACACTCTGATATATTTTAAGGATGAAAGAGATCGTGAAATTCATCTTAGAATAGTGCTTGAGACGCTGAGGCAGCATCAACTAAAAGTGAAGTTTCTGAAGTGTCATTTCTGGAAAAGAGAGGTGAAGTTTCTTGGTCATGGAAAAGGGTTGTCAGTGAATCCAACTAAGATTAAATTTGTAAATAATTGGAAGAGACCCGAGACAATGACCGAGATAAGGAGTTTTCTTGGATTGGCTGGCTATTACCGGAGACTCATTAAGAATTTCACGTGGATGGCAGCACCCCTTACTAAACTAACCAGGAAGGACGTAAAGTTAAATTGGTATGATAAATGTGAGGAAGCATTCCTTGAGTTAAAGCATTTGTGGACCAACGCGCCTGTGTTAGTTGTGCCAGATGGTAATCAGGAATTAGTGGTGTATATGGATGCGTGTGGGATAGGATTAGGAGCTGTATTGATGTAGAGGGATAAAGTAATTGCCTACTCTTCTCGATAGCTCAGACCATAAGAAGTTAGTTATCCGACTCATGATTTAGAGTTGGCAGCGGTAATGTTTGCACTGTAAGTATGGAGACACTACCTCTTAGGAGAAAGATTCGAGCTGTATATGGATCATAAGTCTTTGAGATATTTATTCTCTCAAAAAGAGTTGAATATAAGATAGCAAAGGTGGCTGGAGTTTTTAGCAGTTTATGATTTTGGTATTGAGTATACACTAGGGAAAGGAAATAAAGTTGCGGATGCACTTAGTAGAAAACATCAGAGTGTGGTGTTAGCTATATTGACAGAATGGAAAGATTTGGATGCGTTAACTACTTGTAGTGGGCAGTTAAGGTTGATTGCTGGTTCTAGTCAAAGTACTGCCATGTTGTCTTGCTTGGAAATTCGACTAGTATTGATCGAGAGGATTGCTTCTAAGCAGATCCACTATTAGCCGAAAAGATTAGAAGGTTGGAAAGTGGAACCGAGATCAATGATTTGAAAGATTTTAGTCTTGACCAGAGAGGATGGTGAACGAAGAAGGGATGGTTATGTGTTTCAGATGTTGGTGACCTAAGAAAGGAAGTTCTTAGGGAATGCCATCAATCGAAGTTTACTATACACCCTGGAGGAACTAAGATGTATTAGGATATAAAAAGGAGTTTCTTCTGGGAAGGTATGAAAAGGAAAGTAAGCGTATGGGTAAAGCAATGTGTGAATTGGCAGCAAGTTAAAACCGAGCATGAGAAGCTGAGCGTACTGCTTCAGCCTTTAGATATACCAATTTGGTAATAGGGTTCAAAAACTATGAATTTTATTGACGGGTTGCCAAGGTCAAACAGGGGAAATGAAAGTATTTGTGTCATAGTGGATAAGCTGACCAAGAGTGCACATTTCTTCTAGTTAGATCAACTAGGACAGCACCTGTATTAGATAAGTTGGTTGTAAAGAATATTGTTAGACTGCATGAGATTCCTAGTAGTATAGTCAGTGATAGAGATGCTTTGTTCACTGGTGAATTCTGAAAGACTCTACAAGAAGTGTTAGGTACCAAGCCTAAGATGAGTACCGCTTATCATCCTTAGATGGATGGGCAGACAGAGAGAGTCAATAAGGTACTTGAAGATTTGTTGAGAGCTTGTGCACTAGACTTTGGTGGGTCGTGGGAAGACCATTTGCACTAGGTTGAGTTTTTGTATAATAATATTTATCAGACTAGTATAGGAATGATGCCTTTCGAAGCTTTGTATGCAAATCACCAGCATGTTGGTTGAAGACCGAAGATAGATTGATCCTTGATCCAGATATGGTAAGAGAAGCCACAAAGAAGGTTGAGTTAATCCGAGATTGGATGAGAGAAGCTTAAACTAGGCAGAAAAGTTATGAAGATAAAAGGTGCAAAAATTTAGAGCCCTCAGTTGGAGATCATGTTTTCATTAAAGCATTACCGATGAAGGGTATGGTACGATTTGGAAAAGTGGTGGAAACTAGCACCGAGATATGTTGGACCGTTCCCTATTACAGAGAAGATCGGGAAACTCACGTACTGAGTATAGTTACTGAGTAGTTTGGTAGGTGTCCATAATGTGTTTTATGTTTCTCATCTTAGGAAGTATGTGCATGATCCATAATCTAATATTGCGCTGACTGCATTGAAAGATTTAGTAGTAGAACCAGACCTGACTTTTGTAAGACAACTTGTAACATCCCGAAAATTTTCGACTTTCGAAAATTCAACATCGATACTCACTTTATCGACTGCTGAGCCATCGAATGCCGGAAACCCGAAAAGTTATGGTTTTAAGAAAGAAGAAAAAGGTAGAAGAAGAAGATAGAAGAAAAAGAAAGAAGAACAACAACATCAACATCAGAAACAGAGACAATATCAGAATCTCACATATCGCAGCGGAACAATATACAGTAGATAATTACTAGTCTTTTAAAACAAAGAACTATATCAGTTTTATATATATACATCAATCAGAGTCAATATACAACTCAATACAATACATCACATCAATGGACAGTTATATAAACTTGTCCTCATACAGAATACACAGCGGAATAAATACTATCAGATACAAATACTACGACTCGTCCTCCAGCTTATCTCCAAAGCTCCAGAATATCCAGAATATCCTGATAACATAACTCTAGGCTGCCCGTGTGGAAATTGGTGGGCACCCAGAGTTTAGAAGGGAACAATAAACTCCGAGTCAGTCATGGTGACTGGTGTGAGATCGTAAAACAGTTATTCTTTAAAATAAACAACAGGATAATTTTAAAGTAAATTTCGCAATGCTTTTGGAAAAAGAAACTACCATAAGACCTCCCACCACACACACAATGCAAACGCAGAATTGGAGGAGATTTCTTCTTATGATATTCAAAGATGCTTACTACGCAAAATCAAATCATTTTTGATATTATTATTAGTGCATAGTGTAGAAAACATTTCGAAAGTATAATATTAATCTTAGCCAGCATAGGCATTCCGCACTTATGCCTACTATAGCTACTATGTTCAATAGCAGGTTACCGCCACATTCCATAGCAGGTAATACAACTAAAACCGTACAAGTCACGTATTGTTTCTTTGGATTTCCAACAAATGGTCAGGCTAAGGAACTTCCTATCCACGATGGGTACGTCCCTGGAATAGACGACCCGAGAACCTAACCGGATCTCTGCCAACACAAGGCCGGGTTACCTCTGCAAAAATAGGTAACTACTGACACGCGTATGCCATCCCCCGATCGTCACCGATCTTCCCGAGGATCCCCGATTTCCAACAAACCACATAGATAATAATAATGCAGTAACCACAGAGGTTAAGTATTTGGGCTCCATACCATGATACCACCTTTATCCAGAAGGAATGACATACACTAAGGGGCGCTACTCCCTAGAACCTTGCTGCATCCTTCCTGTTTCGACCATTTCCGGGGTGTGAGGATCGACGAAGTCTCGTCCACAAAGCTACGCTTTCTCAAAAAGCCCTGCTTCGGGTCAAACAAAATGATCAACCTATGATCACAAAGATATAAGATCAAACAAATGATCATATCACGAATGATCAAACACTGATCATTTCACAGCAACACTCAGTATGACACGTTACCAAATTGGGATATATCGCTGATAAATTTCAACTACATAACCTCTGAGCTCATACGTCTCAGAGAAGGGTGTTAAGCTAAGAGAATAAATTCTCCGCCACCAACAGAAATGTATTTGAAAGAAATCAGCTTTATATCTCAAATTGTAACGTCAGACACACATCCATACAAGTCTGTTCCGGGATCGAACAGAACCAAAGGCACTTCTCACGAAGCCCTTGCATTTCCGGATAATTTTCTAATCACGTCCGGACTTCCCGTCACTAAGGGTGATAAAACCTCTAAATCGGAGATCAGCCGATGTAGAGTAACTCGACGGTAATCCTTCCGTTTTCAAAAATATCCGGTCTTCAACACCGGTCTTCAAATGCGATTCATAACGACGTATCACATATTCGGAATGGGTTATACGACCCCATGGTCCTTTCCCGGCTAACCCGAATAGTGAGCGATTATTCAAAAATAAGTGTGGCATTCAAATTCATCCAATTCACAACAAATACCTATTCAAGGTAATTATTGATAGTCGGTTATTTAACTATCAATAAAGATGCGCAACATCATCAGATTCCAAATAATTTTCCCAAATTATTTTATCTTCAAAAATATCTTTACTAGATATAAAATTTCCACACTTCAAAAATAAATCAATATTTATTTTTAAACAACTTCTCATTTCCTTTATAAATTCCGTATTGAATTTATACTTCTCGAATATCTACTGATATTCGATTTTCAATTGATTTCAAAAACTCACTTTCGATTTATCTTTAAGAAGATAAATTCTCAAAAACATTTCATTTCGTTTTGGAAAACATTCCATACTTATTTAATAATAAGTGTTTCACAAATCTTTTATTTTCAACATTTGAAAATATTCGATATACTTAAATCAAATTAAGTATAATTTCATTCTTTAAGGAAAATATTTACTTTGACAACATTTATTTGAGTCAAAACGAATGTTACGTAAAACATCGTTACGACGACTCGAAATCACTAGTATAGGGATTCGGATTTAGATAGATATATAAATCCCAATACTACATTAAAAACATTTCCTTTCGGAAATCATTTACTATAACAACAATGTTATAGTCCACCATTTCCTTAAATCTCTCGAAAACGTCTATTTCAACAAGAACTGTTGAAATCTATGCTTTCGATTCATAATACATTTTAAACCATCGTTTAAAACAATTAACTTCATTTTCAATGTCACTTTCCCAAAACAATATTCATTTTGCTTAACAATATATTCACTGTCCAAAATCGTGAATATACTTCACTAACCACATTTCAATCTTTTCTACCCATTTTTATTTCAATAATTATCCACTATCCAAAATCGCGGATATATCTCCTTTATTAAACTTCTATGTTTAACCTATCAATTTCAATTGGTTTTGGATTTATAAAACAATGTTTATAAATTTTCACCTTTTATATTTTATAACAACTTCGATTTGTACATCTCCTTTATTAACAAATTCGATCAATATTTCATTTGTAGGCAAAAATCCAATTTATAAGTTAATTTCTTATAAATCTTCTATTCTACAATTTCATTCATTTTAACTTCACAATTTATACATCTATAAATTTCATATCTTCACAATTTAAAATTCTATAAGATTCATATCTTCACTTATAAAAACTCGTTTTAAAATTCCAAAAATTTTAATTGATAAATATATCAATTTTTCTGTACATCTTTTATAATACTTTAAAAATCTCAATTTAACCCATTTTACAATTAAATCAACTTTCATTTCAAAAATCACACTTTGGTTATATTTCACCAAAAATCTTAACTCTTATAACTTTAAAATTCTAGACGTTTATTTTTCTGAAATAAATCAATTCAAAAATTCGATAAACGTCTACTTTTCAAAAATCACTTTAAAATCTTTTTAAAGTAAAAGTCGTTGTTTTTAAACTTCAAAATTTTGGATCCGATGATGCAACAGCATCAATTAGTCCATCACAACAGTCAATATCATATATCAATATGATAACAGAATATATATCAATATCTGTAAATAAGTAAATACAGTTGAGGAATCCAGTTGGATCCCTCCAACCTGTTTCCCTGCATCCAAAGACGTTAGCACAATACCAATTCCGCTCCAGTACGGAATTATCGCGGTATATGGGTTTTATAAAAATCCGCTTACTAACGGCGCAATAGGGTCTCATCCGCTATACGAGGCGGGAAATCAATCAATCCAATATATACATATGCCAATATGTATATATTGCTATATATAGATATATATCCTACTATATCTAATATCACATCCAAACAGTCAATCATCAATCAATAACTGTAAATAATTCCACATTCAATTGAGTGAGAAGATCTCACCTTGATTTTAAATTCCGTTCCAGCGTTTATTTCGAATGAAATTAAACGGACGTTTAATCTCACTCAAAATTTTCATTGACCCAGATCGCTTCCAATCCAGTTGCATCGCGTAGTATTCGACAAAACGAAGCCAACGCTTTTCGTTTCGTAATTTTCCGACCTCGCAGCAAAAAGATACATCGTTTTAAAGATAGAATGAATTTTTAATATAAATAATTTATACAATTTCTTTTTATTTTTGAACCTCTAAACTGATCTGGCCGTTCATTTCAAACTTCAACCATCAGGGCCGCTTGCTTTTATCATCTCCCACGCGCGTCTTCTCCAGTGAAGATCGAACGCACGCTAACCCATTTCAGCCGCCCTCAACATCGAATTTCGCAACCCTCTCCGATCGACTGGAAGTCGATCAACAACCTCCCACGCGTAGCCCTAGGCCCCACGAACCTTCACCTGGAACCGCGCTCCACTCGGTGGCCCCACTACCTCGAACAACGCGCGCGACACGGCTATGAACGCGAGCACGCAGCTCCACTTATGGTCGACGAGAACCAACTTCACCGTACGGATCTATCGAGCTCGAGACGCTCTACCACTTTGCAGTTGAAAGTTTGTGAAATTATTGAGTGGATTGGAAGAATTTTAGGGGAGAAGATGAGTGATTTCTGGCCTTCGAATTTGAAAGTGGCGGCCGGCATTTTTAGGGTTAGGGTTAATAATTTTTTTTCTTTTTATTTGTTGAGAAAATGTGCTATTTATAGAGAATTTCCGAACACTATTCATCCGGGTTTTCCGGAATCCGATTTACGCGCGGTGACTAGTGTTTCTGGGGTTTACCCCGCGTTCCGAACGCAATGGAACGTGTTTCGGAAGCTAATTCGGACATCTGTGCGAGATACGAAGAAAAACGATCAATTTAAATTAAACCGATTTAAATCGATTTCGAGGCGTTTTAATTTGTACCGGACAAATGGTAAATCCAAAAATTACAAAATTTGAAATCTTACAATAATATCACATTACGGATCCGATGAAACTGGTTTCGTCGAAATCCGAGACCTTTTGAAAAATGACTATTTTTAACTCAACGATTTAAAATTAAAACGATATCGAGGCGTTTCGAGCTACCACAGTCAATTGACAACTCCTATGGATATGAAAATTGAAATCCGATAATAACTAACTATTACGGATCCAATGGAACTGGTCTCGTTCAATTCTGAGACTGTTCGAAAATTAGCTATTTTCCAGTCGAAAATTAAATATTAAAATATTCGATTTTCACAAATTAATTCTAAATTCGATTCTGAAAGTTCTATAACCTTTCTATAACTCCAGTATGATTAAATAAAATTTTACAAATCATTTTCAATCATATTAAACTCGATTTTCAATTATTTCAGGAATTTAACTATTAAATTATCGATTTAATTATCCAATTAAATCCAATATTCGAAAAATAAATCATTCGACTTCTAAATTCCATTTATTAATATTTAAAATTAATTAAATATTCAAATTTTAATTATCAAAAATTCTGGGTCGTTACAGACTTCCCCCCTTAAAAGAATTTCGTCCTCGAAATTACAAGTTAGGAAGAAGATACAAAATCCGTTAACTTTCCAAAACAAACCGTTCAAATTAGATTTTCAAATCTGTTAAGTGTTTAACTTCTCCAAAATTCATAGTTAACTTCTCACAAAATCTTTACTAAGTTTTCAAATCATAACTTAGTTTTCAAAATTTTCAAATTTTCTCAAAAATATTCTAACGCCTTAAATTTTCAGAAAATTTCGCCAGCGTCTCCTTTGCGCGGCTCGATCCGAAAAAAAAATGACAGTGTATATATATCACAAATATACATCTCATCAAGTGATGAGGCATCCCGTAGGGAAAAAAGTGTAAAAGTACGATATTTAATCCGAGATATGTACCTTATTATTTATTTAGCGAGCGTATACGGCTAATATAACGCGAAAGCGAGCTCCAAACGCGAAGCAACGCCATCCGCACCTACTAAACACTCAACAAACCATATGAGAACATGTAGATATGAAAATAAAATCAATATACATCGTATAGCAACATAACTACATATGCTAACATAACAATGCATTCAAAAGCAACAATGCAACCATCAAACAATCATCCAACTATCATCCAACAACTTCATAACCAAATCAATATAGATTCACTTCTCATTAACATTCATTGAATTGGTTTTCAATTTTAAATCATATTCGATTCATTTACATTGGATTTAATCAACATTCTCTTTCAATTCAATTAGTTTACATTCACTAATTCACATTCGTTCACTTCCAATTTGAATTAAATCACTTAGCTTTCCAATTTGCTAATTCAATTTCATTAATACTTAATGAATTTTTTATACACAATCAACTAACAATCAAATAACAGCCAATGTATATTCAACACAACCAAATTATAAATTTTACATTCGATTTGGTTCAACACTTTTAAATTAAATTGACTTCCATTCAATTTATTTAATTTCTCAACTTCATTAGCTTTTAATGAATTAACACTTATATTCATTATTTCATATCAATACTTCACATTAGATTGATTAACATCCAATCCATTTATTCAATTCAATTGCTAATTCATTTAACAAATAAAGTTGAATTTCATTTATATAACTCAAGTTCACATTCATTTAATAAATTCCCTTATTAATTTACTTTGATATCAAAATCAACTTCGTTCAACATTACTTAAGTCATATTCCAATTAAACATCATTTGTTTAACTTAACTTAAGTTTCCACTTATAAATCCAAATTCAAATTTTAATCCTATTTAACTTTTACCAAGGTCAAATTTCTTCACTTATTCAAAATTCATATTAAATCCAGATTTCATATTCCACAATCTCAACTTAGATTTAATTGATTCACTTATACTTACTTTAATTTAACTTCATCCTTTAAGTTAAATTTATTCTATCAGAATTTAAATTATATAAGTTATCAATCCATTCAATTCCAGAATCTTTTAGATCTTTCAAAACTATTTTGAAATCTGTTCAAATTTATCTTTTGAATTCCCAAAACAAAATCCAAAATTTCCCAATCAACTTTTATTTAAAATATTCTGGCAGCAATTCCTCTTTTGGAAACCCGAAAATGAATTCTAATGATGTGGCCATCATCATCAGGATTATTTTCCAGCGACCTGAAAAGAGTTTAGAGCTTTCATCACTCTAAAACATTTTTCCAAAATATCAAATCCTTTCAAAACATTTCTCTGGAATTTTATTTCAGATTATAAATCACAATTGCAAATCTTTTACTTATATAACTTCACTTTATATATATAAGATTATTCCACAATTGTAAATCATATTAATTATAACTTCATCTTTTATAATTCATTAGTTTATACAATTTACTCTTTCACAATTGTTGTTTTAATTCAACTTATTCAAACAACTTAACAATCAATTCATATACACTTTAATAATTCTGAAAAATTATTTCTTTATATACAAAATATAATCAAGGTAAAATTATTTCATTTACCCAATTTAAAACAATACTGTGCCGAATTGTTCTATATAAGTGTTTAGAGATCCCTATCGATAGAGTTGTACGGACAATACCGACCAGAATCCATATACCACTCAACAAACCAATCATCACAATATAAAACAATTTTATATTCACTAACAAATACGCACTCGTATCTATTATTACACTCAACTCATTCTAGAGTACTACTGACTCTATCTCTAATGAGTAACACCCAACAGAGCAGGGTTGTCTCTTAACCATATGCTCTGATACCAAATGTAACATCCCGAAAAATTTCGACTTTCGAAAATTCAACATCGATACTCACTTTATCGACTGCTGAGCCATCGAATGCCGGAAACCCGAAAAGTTATGGTTTTAAGAAAGAAGAAAAAGGTAGAAGAAGAAGATAGAAGAAAAAGAAAGAAGAACAACAACATCAACATCAGAAACAGAGACAATATCAGAATCTCACATATCGCAGCGGAACAATATACAGTAGATAATTACTAGTCTTTTAAAACAAAGAACTATATCAGTTTTATATATATACATCAATCAAGTCAATATACAACTCAATACAATACATCACATCAATGGACAGTTATATAAACTTGTCCTCATACAGAATACACAGCGGAATAAATACTATCAGATACAAATACTACGACTCGTCCTCCAGCTTATCTCCAAAGCTCCAGAATATCCAGAATATCCTGATAACATAACTCTAGGCTGCCCGTGTGGAAATTGGTGGGCACCCAGAGTTTAGAAGGGAACAATAAACTCCGAGTCAGTCATGGTGACTGGTGTGAGATCGTAAAACAGTTATTCTTTAAAATAAACAACAGGATAATTTTAAAGTAAATTTCGCAATGCTTTTGGAAAATGAAACTACCATAAGACCTCCCACCACACACACAATGCAAACGCAGAATTGGAGGAGATTTCTTCTTATGATAGTCAAAGATGCTTACTACGCAAAATCAAATCATTTTTGATATTATTATTAGTGCATAGTGTAGAAAACATTTCGAAAGTATAATATTAATCTTAGCCAGCATAGGCATTCCGCACTTATGCCTACTATAGCTACTATGTTCAATAGCAGGTTACCGCCACATTCCATAGCAGGTAATACAACTAAAACCGTACAAGTCACGTATTGTTTCTTTGGATTTCCAACAAATGGTCAGGCTAAGGAACTTCCTATCCACGATGGGTACGTCCCTGGAATAGACGACCCGAGAACCTAACCGGATCTCTGCCAACACAAGGCCGGGTTACCTCTGCAAAAATAGGTAACTACTGACACGCGTATGCCATCCCCCGATCGTCACCGATCTTCCCGAGGATCCCCGATTTCCAACAAACCACATAGATAATAATAATGCAGTAACCACAGAGGTTAAGTATCTGGGCTCCATACCATGATACCACCTTTATCCAGAAGGAATGACATACACTAAGGGGCGCTACTCCCTAGAACCTTGCTGCATCCTTCCTGTTTCGACCATTTTCGGGGTGTGAGGCTCGACGAAGTCTCGTCCACAAAGCTACGCTTTCTCAAAAAGCCCTGCTTCGGGTCAAACAAAATGATCAACCTATGATCACAAAGATATAAGATCAAACAAATGATCATATCACGAATGATCAAACACTGATCATTTCACAGCAACACTCAGTATGCCACGTTACCAAATTGGGATATATCGCTGATAAATTTCAACTACATAACCTCTGAGCTCATACGTCTCAGAGAAGGGTGTTAAGCTAAGAGAATAAATTCTCCGGCACCAACAGAAATGTATTTGAAAGAAATCAGCTTTATATCTCAAATTGTAACGTCAGACACACATCCATACAAGTCTGTTCCGGGATCGAACAGAACCGAAGGCACTTCTCACGAAGCCCTTGCATTTCCGGATAATTTTCTAATCACGTCCGGACTTCCCGTCACTAAGGGTGATAAAACCTCTAAATCGGAGATCAGCCGATGTAGAGTAACTCGACGGTAATCCTTCCGTTTTCAAAAATATCCGGTCTTCAACACCGGTCTTCAAATGCGATTCATAACGACGTATCACATATTCGGAATGGGTTATACGACCCCATGGTCCTTTCCCGGCTAACCCGAATAGTGAGCGATTATTCAAAAATAAGTGTGGCATTCAAATTCATCCAATTCACAACAAATACCTATTCAAGGTAATTATTGATAGTCGGTTATTTAACTATCAATAAAGATGCGCAACATCATCAGATTCCAAATAATTTTCCCAAATTATTTTATCTTCAAAAATATCTTTACTAGATATAAAATTTCCACACTTCAAAAATAAATCAATATTTATTTTTAAACAACTTCTCATTTCCTTTATAAATTCCGTATTGAATTTATACTTCTCGAATATCTACTGATATTCGATTTTCAATTGATTTCAAAAACTCACTTTCGATTTATCTTTAAGAAGATAAATTCTCAAAAACATTTCATTTCGTTTTGGAAAACATTCCATACTTATTTAATAATAAGTGTTTCACAAATCTTTTATTTTCAACATTTGAAAATATTCGATATACTTAAATCAAATTAAGTATAATTTCATTCTTTAAGGAAAATATTTACTTTGACAACATTTATTTGAGTCAAAACGAATGTTACGTAAAACATCGTTACGACGACTCGAAATCACTAGTATAGGGATTCGGATTTAGATAGATATATAAATCCCAATACTACATTAAAAACATTTCCTTTCGGAAATCATTTACTATAACAACAATGTTATAGTCCACCATTTCCTTAAATCTCTCGAAAACGTCTATTTCAACAAGAACTGTTGAAATCTATGCTTTCGATTCATAATACATTTTAAACCATCGTTTAAAACAATTAACTTCATTTTCAATGTCACTTTCCCAAAACAATATTCATTTTGCTTAACAATATATTCACTGTCCAAAATCGTGAATATACTTCACTAACCACATTTCAATCTTTTCTACCCATTTTTATTTCAATAATTATCCACTATCCAAAATCGCGGATATATCTCCTTTATTAAACTTCTATGTTTAACCTATCAATTTCAATTGGTTTTGGATTTATAAAACAATGTTTATAAATTTCACCTTTTATATTTTATAACAACTTCGATTTGTACATCTCCTTTATTAACAAATTCGATCAATATTTCATTTGTAGGCAAAAATCCAATTTATAAGTTAATTTCTTATAAATCTTCTATTCTACAATTTCATTCATTTTAACTTCACAATTTATACATCTATAAATTTCATATCTTCACAATTTAAAATTCTATAAGATTCATATCTTCACTTATAAAAACTCGTTTTAAAATTCCAAAAATTTTAATTGATAAATATATCAATTTTTCTGTACATCTTTTATAATACTTTAAAAATCTCAATTTAACCCATTTTACAATTAAATCAACTTTCATTTCAAAAATCACACTTTGGTTATATTTCACCAAAAATCTTAACTCTTATAACTTTAAAATTCTAGACGTTTATTTTTCTGAAATAAATCAATTCAAAAATTCGATAAACGTCTACTTTTCAAAAATCACTTTAAAATCTTTTTAAAGTAAAAGTCGTTGTTTTTAAACTTCAAAATTTTGGATCCGATGATGCAACAGCATCAATTAGTCCATCACAACAGTCAATATCATATATCAATATGATAACAGAATATATATCAATATCTGTAAATAAGTAAATACAGTTGAGGAATCCAGTTGGATCCCTCCAACCTGTTTCCCTGCATCCAAAGACGTTAGCACAATACCAATTCCGCTCCAGTACGGAATTATCGCGGTATATGGGTTTTATAAAAATCCGCTTACTAACGGCGCAATAGGGTCTCATCCGCTATACGAGGCGGGAAATCAATCAATCCAATATATACATATGCCAATATGTATATATTGCTATATATAGATATATATCCTACTATATCTAATATCACATCCAAACAGTCAATCATCAATCAATAACTGTAAATAATTCCACATTCAATTGAGTGAGAAGATCTCACCTTGATTTTAAATTCCGTTCCAGCGTTTATTTCGAATGAAATTAAACGGACGTTTAATCTCACTCAAAATTTTCATTGACCCAGATCGCTTCCAATCCAGTTGCATCGCGTAGTATTCGACAAAACGAAGCCAACGCTTTTCGTTTCGTAATTTTCCGACCTCGCAGCAAAAAGATACATCGTTTTAAAGATAGAATGAATTTTTAATATAAATAATTTATACAATTTCTTTTTATTTTTAAACCTCTAAACTGATCTGGCCGTTCATTTCAAACTTCAACCATCAGGGCCGCTTGCTTTTATCATCTCCCACGCGCGTCTTCTCCAGTGAAGATCGAACGCACGCTAACCCATTTCAGCCGCCCTCAACATCGAATTTCGCAACCCTCTCCGATCGACTGGAAGTCGATCAACAACCTCCCACGCGTAGCCCTAGGCCCCACGAACCTTCACCTGGAACCGCGCTCCACTCGGTGGCCCCACTACCTCGAACAACGCGCGCGACACGGCTATGAACGCGAGCACGCAGCTCCACTTATGGTCGACGAGAACCAACTTCACCGTACGGATCTATCGAGCTCGAGACGCTCTACCACTTTGCAGTTGAAAGTTTGTGAAATTATTGAGTGGATTGGAAGAATTTTAGGGGAGAAGATGAGTGATTTCTGGCCTTCGAATTTGAAAGTGGCGGCCGGCATTTTTAGGGTTAGGGTTAATAATTTTTTTTCTTTTTATTTGTTGAGAAAATGTGCTATTTATAGAGAATTTCCGAACACTATTCATCCGGGTTTTCCGGAATCCGATTTACGCGCGGTGACTAGCGTTTCTGGGGTTTACCCCGCGTTCCGAACGCAATGGAACGTGTTTCGGAAGCTAATTCAGACATCTGTGCGAGATACGAAGAAAAACGATCAATTTAAATTAAACCGATTTAAATCGATTTCGAGGCGTTTTAATTTGTACCGGACAAATGGTAAATCCAAAAATTACGAAATTTGAAATCTTACAATAATATCACATTACGGATCCGATGAAACTGGTTTCGTCGAAATCCGAGACCTTTTGAAAAATGACTATTTTTAACTCGACGATTTAAAATTAAAACGATATCGAGGCGTTTCGAGCTGCCACAGTCAATTGACAACTCCGATGGATATGAAAATTGAAATCCGATAATAACTAACTATTACGGATCCAATGGAACTGGTCTCGTTCAATTCTGAGACTGTTCGAAAATTAGCTATTTTCCAGTCGAAAATTAAATATTAAAATATTCGATTTTCACAAATTAATTCTAAATTCGATTCTGAAAGTTCTATAACCTTTCTATAACTCCAGTATGATTAAATAAAATTTTACAAATCATTTTCAATCATATTAAACTCGATTTTCAATTATTTCAGGAATTTAACTATTAAATTATCGATTTAATTATCCAATTAAATCCAATATTCGAAAAATAAATCATTCGACTTCTAAATTCCATTTATTAATATTTAAAATTAATTAAATATTCAAATTTTAATTATCAAAAATTCTGGGTCGTTACACAACTAGTTCGAGTTATAGTGAGAGATGAGAAAAGGTTAAGGAACAATACAGTTAAGTTAGTGAAAGTCCAGTGGAGTGACAACGAGAAAGCTGTACTTGGGAGACAGAGGATAGGATTAGGGATACTTATCATGAGCTATTATGATGGTATGTTCTATATTTGTTTTATATAAACTTTATAGCTGGTAGCATATACTAGCATCGGTTGCATGTTTGATATGCTCATTACGTAGTCCTTACTGAATTTTGAGGATGAAATTATTTAAGGAAGGGATCCTGTAACACTCCTAATTTTAGTTAAACATCATTCAGGATATTTAATTGGATAGATTAAATAGAATAATATAAACAATTAAGGAGAATGAGATTTGGTTATTAACAACGTCATGCCTTAATAAATTAAGAAATGAGATTGTTTTGAAAAACTTAACAGATAAAAGAATATATGAGAAGGGAAAAATATGTAGATCCTTCTTTTAAACCATAAACCCTCTCCCCTTATATCATTTTCATTTTTTATAGCATCAAAACCATCGAACAAAAAGAACTAAGGCTGGCCATTAAACAAGGAAAAAAAGGGACGAAATCAAGGGAACTTAAGGAAGAGATTAACAGAAACTAAAGCAATATCAAATCTCAACACCAACAACAAATCTACGGTGAATAAGACATGAACCATCTCTATTTTCTTGTTCTTGAATTTTACTATGGGTAGTATTTGAATTATTTTGATGACTTTTTCCAAGTTATGGTTATTTAATCATTGGTTGGATAGAATAATGATTTAGGGAATTTTTATGATATTATTTGAATGGGTTTTAAGGGTAAAACCTAAGTTTTAAATGTCCAAATGCTTTGATTTTCTGGTTTGTTGTATAAAACATTAATTTGGAGATGTGATTTTAATTTCATAATTTTATGAGTTAAAATAAATATTTTATGAATTTCCTAAGATGGAAATTGAATTTTTTCGAGTTTTAATTATTAAAAATAACTAAATGTAGAATTTGGTCTTCAAATTTATATATGAGAAAGAAAGTATTAAACTGAATTTCTATGAATTTTTAGGATTTTTTCCAAGTGATTATGATTTATTATGAATTTATTTTTCTAGATAAGCATTTAAATTAATAATTAACTAAGGATATTAATTAATTAAAGTTGGAAAATGTTTTGTAACTTTAAAAATGTATGCAGCAACATTTCTGAAAAGAATTGGAAAAGATATTGTTTTATCCAATATAAATTGGACAAGAGTTGTCATTTGGTGAAAAACAATTGCTTTTATTAGCAATAAATCAGTTTTCGTGATAATTATGACAATGCCATGCCGCTTGTATCATCGCCGAGCTTAAGACAACGCCGCATCTATGAGATTTGGCATCGATAAGGAGGGAAGCATAGGATAACTACTTAGGTAGTTATAGAATGTTTCTAACTAAGTCGATGTGGACATCGGTGGCAGCCCAACATTAGCGACAACGCATTCTCATGATTTATTTAAGCGTTTTAAATGACGTCGCATACCTTCACTTTGACTATTTTCAATACCAAACCATTGATGCCGTCTATGTTAACTTCGACCATGTATATATGTTTGGCGGCATAGTAGCCGAAGTATGCTATGTTAATGGTTTAGATAATGACGCCACAATTCATCAAAGTCAGCGACCTTGTATGCCGAGGTTTTATTCCTCATTGCTTTTGGCAAAGATGCCATGCTACATCAATGTCGCGTTTCTTATTTCAACGTTGGTTAGGCTTTGTTTTATATAAATATAAGACAAGTTTTAAAGGCGGTATAACCTATGTTTTAAGAAGGTCGATAACCTTATGATTTCAGTAGTTAGCCACATGTTTTCCAAATTAAACTTTTGTTTTATAAACTTGGAGAGAGATTCAATAGTGATTTGTGAGATGTGAATGCCACATGTCTTCTTATTAACGGCGGTGAGCATAAGTCTTATTATATCGACATTGTTTTAATGCCGGAGATATATTATGTTGTACTAATGAACGACGGCTAGCCATATAGTTATTGATTTTGACTTTAATGATTTGGGTACCGATGTGTTTCTTTCATTAAGTTAGATATAGATCATTGGGGATACCAATGCATATTATTTTAAGATGTTATAAGTTAATAGGTATACAACCTAATTGGGAAACCAATAGGCATAGGTTGAACATGTGGATTAAACATGAATTAAATTGATAAGTGATGAGTTCATAGTCATCCTAGGAAAACTATAGGATGTGAGATGTATAGTCCACTTCATGCTGGAGATGGATAGTCTCTATATGGTTAATGAAGTGTTCATAGTCATCCTAGGAAAATTATGTGATGTGTAATGGATAGTCCACATTATTTTAAACAAATGGAATATGTGTGATGGGTAGTCCACATAATTTAATTAGTTAAATCATGTGTGATGGGTAGTCCATGTGATATAGGATAGGTAATCCAGATATTGTTTATGTAAGATGTGTAGTCCACATTAATATGAGATGCGTAGTCAGATTAAAATAAGATGGATAGTCAGTTTAAATTATGACGGGTGGTCATTTGAAATTAAGATGGATAGTTTAATAAGATGGGATGGGTACTCCAGTACATGAAGTATAACTAATGCTATTTTCTATGTTCTAACCATTGTGGATGCAGGAGCACAGTATATGATTAATATGTTTTGGTTAAGATACTAGTGAAGGGAAAACCCGTTCTGCTTAGCGGCATGGTCTCACTATATATCTATTGGTTCGAGATGGTAGGTTATTATTCACCCTAGACTTTTTGTCTAACCCGAAGTTTTTTTCCCCTTAAACTCTCGAGTACTCATTTGAGTAAGTCGAAAATAAGGGTTTTTAAGTTTCCAGTTAGACAAATAAGCTTCTGGAGATGTGCAGGAGGCAACCTAGCTATTAGGAGTACCTATCTAATCCGCTGTGTTGTTTGATATTGTCTGAACGGATGTAATGGCAAGTTATATGATTGCCATGTGTTAGACTCTAATCAACCAAGATGGCACCTTCATATGTTGCTCTTGGAATATTTTATAATATTTATATATTGTTCGAACGTGGGTATACAAATGGATTAAGTAATAAATGTGAAAATCTTACTTTGAAATGTATTGAAAGCTTTAGTGGAAAAGTGTTTGAAATTTTCATATTCATGTGTTTCTGATATTATCAATATGATTAACATAGTCGCATTTTGTCACCGGAAATTAATATTATGGATGACTGCAGCATCCGTAGCAGTTAGTTTCGGGCCTCAAAATGGGGGATGTTACAGGTATTGAGAATTGAACGTCAAAAATCAAAAGTGACATCAATGGTAAGCCAATCTCGATGTTCGTATTGATTACTCTCAATGGAGGATCAATAAGTTGGAAATGTTTTAAGAAAGAAGTTGTGACATGTTCAAATATGAAGGCTGAGTACATCACATTGAATTATGCTACGTAGAAAATAATATAGTGCAAAAATGTATAGATAAGCTATGTGCGGTTCCTACCATTGAGAGTCCAATACATAAGTATTGTGATAATAATGATGTGATGAAGATTGCAAAGGAAAAAAGAGCTCATAAGAGATTGAGATGTGATTTCTGTAAGTACCACGTAATATAAAGTTTATCAATAATAGAGAAGTAGTTGCAAATCCACTTACTAATGCCCTTTCTTAGTTTCCTTTAGGAAAAATGATCAAAGAAATTGGTATAGAACATTATAATTACCTCCAAGTGTAAGTGGAAGGTTGATAAAGTCAAGAACATGTCCTATGAGAAATTATGTAATTTAATTATGTAACTTAACTCCTAAAAGAAACCTTGGTTAAAATAGAAGTATTCTTTTGGTTCTATTTTGATTTTATGTAATCAAACATAATGTTAAGAGTACATTATAACATATAAGTAGAAATCCTTATGATGCATAGCGAAAGTAAACATAAACAAGTATCATTAGATATTACTAGCCAATTTGGTAATTTGAGAATGGGATATTGATATACCGATAAGACTAGTGTACGCAACGATGTCCATGTGATGGATAGTGATTTACTCATAAATGTCAAATGCAATGATACGTTACGTAATTGTAGTCATTTGCAATGACTACAGAATGAATCACCAGAGTCTTCTAAATGTTATTCTACCTAACTCAAATAAAAGATCTCATGTGATAATGTGTAATAGTCTTTTGACTTGAGAATACTATGAATGTTACACATGGCAGCCTTACTTTGATTATGTTCAATCATGTGATATGGGTTTAAATTATGGATATGACCGAGTTTGTTTCAAGACACATAAAGTGAAACACTACTCAAGAGAGTATTCATCTCCTTTGATATAGAAGGTTAATTTCTCCATAATTGGAATTTGACACGAAGTCATAAGTGTTTGGCCAGAGTAATTCTGTTAATCGATAAATGTTATCAAATTAAACCAAGTGACTTTGAAGGTCAAACTTTGAAATTAAATATGAACATTATTAGAGTATTGGCCGTTGATTGACCTTTGGACGTGTAAGTGACATAATGACGACGAAGGCACAAAACATGCAGAATATGTCATTATGCTTAAGGGTTCTACTTTAAAACAACTATGAAGTAGAACTTTACATAAAAGATTGATAAACATCTGAATACGTGACCACTACTATACTTTAGTAAAGTTCGTACATGATTTAATATATTTTTTAATCTTACATATTACCGAAGGTTGAATTCACACTTATCAGTTACACAACCGAGTATTACAGTATTTGACCAGATAAATTTAATAAAATAATCTACAAATGTTATAAATTATAACATTTTTTATGTAATGGTGATATAAAAAATTTAATTTTTCACATGTCAGAATTTATTCATAAGACATGTATGAATGTTGATTATATTTATCTCTACTACTAATAATGATAATTCAATCAACGGGAAATCAATCGCATCTTTTTGAAATTCCCGTTATACCCTTTCAACCTTCATCTCTGTTTCTCGCTTCAAGTTCTCATTTCTTCTTCATCTTCACCGAAAATGGAAACGGTTCCAGATCTCATGCGATTCTAGATCCACCGTCTTGTCCAATGTCTCTCCAATAATCAATCGACGGTTAGTCCACTAAACTGCAAAAATTAGGGCTACTTCAGCGCGATTCCAAATAATCGGCTAAGGTTAGTTCGACGTCTTCTCTAACAATCCACAGTCTTCTTCAACAATCCACCAAGGTCACCTCAGCGCGATTCCAAGAACCCACCGTCTTCTCCAACTTCAAGCATGATTGATGATTATGGATCGATCGACAATCCACTAAGGTTAGTTTTGATTATGGTGAGGTGTTTGCATCTTCTGTGTGTTTGAGAATGATTGGTTAGTGTGTTTGAGAATGATTAGTCGAATACATTTAGATATTATATCTACGTGTAATGATGATTGTTTTAGGTTTAAATAGTTATTGACAACAAAGTGATAGGTTCAAACTAGAAGAAAATGATTCCTTTAAGTTGATAATTACTAACAAGAGAACAAAACAGCGAAGGAAAAGCAATGGAAATTGAACTTTCAGAGCTAAAATAAACTAAGCGAAATTGATATCTAGGTGATAATTGTTTTTTATTTGGAATTTGATTTAATACCATTTGGAATTTTGATTCAGTAGCATTTTGAATTAATTATAAACTATCCGAGGCATTGTTGGCCACTGTCTGGTTAGAGGATTACTTGAACAAATTTAAACAATTTTGTTTGTTACAATGATTATACCAACCAACTTTGCTATGATGTAGAGCAATATATGACTAACGGTGATTTACCGTTCTATGCATTGTAACGAGGAGATATAAACATTAAACTGTGGGTTGAATAACTTATATACAACCATCCATGTGCGTTTACAGTTATATGGTTTTATGCAGGCAAAAAAGGTCGATGAGGTGGATTTGTATTCTTAAGCTCCATCTAACTAAATTCTATACTTGAAAATGAAAATAATAATTTGAAATTAGTTATTGATTTGAAATGTGATAGTCCATTCTTCTTAGTAATGTGGATTCAAATGTGTTTACATGGTAGCTTTTCCTTAATTTCACATACTGTTACTCAATAGCATTTTATATAGGCAATCAGTATCATTTTGCTTCTAATATCAACTGCTGATAGTGCTCATATCAACCTATCTTTGAAAAATAATGGTATTAAAAAAATATTGAATTGTATCGACCAATATCAGGCCTTATTCTTCCTATGGAAAATATATGTGATTTTGATATGATGTATTTTGAGGGTCTTTTTGTAATACTATTAAATTAAGATGGTACATTCTTTAGGTAAAAGCAGTACATATTCACAGAAACTATATAATAGACTATATCAACAACAAAGCACTAAAATGGAGTCCTTACTGTTAAATACGGAAAGGAAAGATAGGTAGATGCTTAAATCCATGTTTTATAAACACCAAATTGTTATAACTAAACTTTTTTCCTTAGCTATAAGTAATTGTTTCATCTTTGTCTCCCAAAGATTCCTACTTTAATTTTTAAACATATACAATGCAGTGTAACATTGATTGTACTAGGTAGAACATTTTTGGGGTTCAGACTACTGTTATTTTAGGCTATGTTTACACTATTTATGAATAAATCATTACATCTCATCACATTTAACATCCTAAGCTACCGCTTCATGTGCAACATTAATGAAAAATCTTTGAAAGATTTGACAAATAATTTTTAACAAATTTGATATTGAATTTCTATCTTATAGTTAAATGTATACCTGCTTAACATACGAAAATAAGCTTCATTCACATCCGGAGTTGCACTTTATGACTATTTATTGCTCCATAACTGAGAAAGTCTTCTTTATATATATATATATATATATATATAAAAGCAACGCTCAAATGCACCCCCATTCTGTGCAATCATTCACATGGAAAGCTTTTGATTTAACCAAAACATCCATGCTATAAAATCACTAGGTATTGAGTCTGATTAGTAGATTAGGATGGTTTGTCGTAGGTAACATTTGGAAGGAGCCTACATGGAATCATTATCAGCTACTGCTGTTGTGAGTATGATTGGTCAATGTGGTGTTGGCTTCTACTTAGCATGAAGATAAAGGTGGTTGCTCCTCCTAAAAGCAAAATTTTGATTCTAATCTAGCTTCGGTGAGCACTGTTCACCATTAGTGGATATCCAATGGGAAATACAATGTATCAGATCCATCCACATTCCACCATACATTCTTCTAATGGTGAAATTTCAGCCGAGTTTTCTACAATTGTCTTTAAGGTTATTTTAATGGCTTTGGCAAGTTTATAAAGTTATTTCTACACTGATCTTCTTCAGTTTATGTTTCTGTTGTGGTTTATTTTCTATTCCTTGAAAGGAACATACTGGTATATGGTCAGTACTGTATTTATGTAAGGGATATAGTATTCTCGGTTTGACCATGTTCATTTAAATAGTTTTGTAACTGATCGCATAAAATGCTTAACACTTTCATGTATACACCTTTCTATTTTGGGACCTATTTAGAAGCAGCCTCTTTTATCTGCCAATTATTGGATTGAAACTTTTTATCATGTTCTATTATGATCTCTAATTTGGAATATTGTCTTAAATGTATGTAGGTGTATATGACTGTTAAAACCAAGTAAATGAGGTAGTGGATATTTTTAACGCATGACATGACAAAATAAAAAAATACAGTTTTACTACCACACTGCATACATTTCTGTTATCCTTATTTCAATCTATGTACACTGTCTCATAATGTAATTATACATCCTTTTGCAATTTCAATCATGTAGGTTAAAATATGGAGCCGCGGCACTAAAAAATCATGTTGCCACAACATGATTTTCTATTGTATTAAATTCAACTTAATGTCGAGAAAATTAGTTGGTATTTGGAGAGAACTTTGATAAAGATGTAAACTAAAGTAAAACGCTCTACTAATTAATCTCCAGATCATACTTGGTATTGTCTAAATTTCTCTTGCAGAATAAAATTATTTGTAAATTTTCTATTCCATGCTATGAAGGCTGAGGTTATTATGTTCTGAATGGTATGTGCAGCCCGAGGTTTACTAAAGGGTATGTAGCGGGCAGAAATGGGTCTGAAGCATTATAGCGGGACCGAGTAATGATTGAATGGTCAAAGTATGGCTGAGGGGTTGGAGCATTGTTAAGTTACTGAGGTGTGTATAAATTGTAAGCTGATGATGATGAGTTGGATCCAAAGTTTGGTGGTGACAGAAACTATTGAGTTGTTATGCAGACTGAACTACTGGTGAGGAAGCTGAACCGGTAATGCAATTGCAGCTGCAGAAGAGGTGAGGTAGTGATGACAAGTTCGCAGCCGGCAGGAGTCATCATTGGAAATATAAAGACATGCACACTGAGAGAAGGCAAGACGCCACAGCTTAATAAACGAATGATAGAATTATTGTTCCTAGAGAAGGACACATGCACACTATGAACTCAAAACTTTCTAGAATAAATTATTAAGCAAGTGAATATCATTATGAGTGCAACTAAATGTTTTGTTTTTGGCTTGCATTGTTTCTGTATTTTCCACTTTGTATTTGTGAATATGAATATAATTCAAGTGTTCTTACTCATCTTTACATCAACTTTATATTCAAGGTTGGGTTAAACTGGTCAAGATTGTCTAAGTTTGCGCCATGACCATTATATATTAACAGTGAAGGGCTAGGATAAATATAGGTGAGCAATCTCTTATTGTCATTACGCACAACACACATCTGCTGCTACGCATTAATGAGTTAATTCATCTTTGACTGCCCTATTGTTAGTCAAAACTTTATTGACACATATAGCCATTTTTTGAACTATTGATTTTGTCCCGTGCCAGTTTAACCCAACCTTTGTGTACTTAATTTTGACTGCCATGTTGTTAGTCTTATTGGCCGTTTTCATTCGCAGCTTGAAAGTTTGAGTCCTTGAAACACAGGAGTAAATACAATTGCAGATAGAAGAAATGTTGGAAAAGGTAAAATTATTCAACACTCTCAAATAAAATGTTTACAGCAATATGTTTTGAAAGAACATAAACTTTGTTAGACAGTTCCTAAGATGTTATGATTGTAATCAAATGCTCTCTCAAAGCAAACCCAAAAATGTTAGTCTAAATCAAAGCATAGAAAACAACTGCAAAACATTACGACAAACTAAAAACACATAAAAGAATAATTACATACTTAAACTCTTTCTTCCAGTACCTATATGAGATTTCTTGCAGTATTCAATTGCTCCCAGTATAGATTTCTCCATTTCAAAGTTCCCACTATCGCTCCTATTAATCATAAATATCCCGCTGGAATGCACCGCTTGAAACTGAAGAAGAGGACGACGAAGAACTAGATGATATTTCAGATGAAGATTTATTCATGAAATCGCAATTGATAGTACCTGAAAACAGCTTCCTATACTTACATTCTTCTTCTTGCATCCTCTCCCTTTTAATCGCTTTTATGGGAAAAATTTAAAATTTTGCATTTAAAGAAAAACATGCAAGCGGCAAATGATACTGCATATTCAAAATTTCTAATTCAAATTGGAGATGGTACCGAACCTTCAACCAATGAAGAAATGATTCAAGTACCAACAAATATGGTCATAACGTCAAAAAATGATGTTAATCCACTGTCAAAGTTGATAGATACAATTTTTTCCAACTTATCAAAAAATGCATTCGACAAAGAGTATATAGTTAATAGAGCATTAATTACTAAAAACTGCCAAATATATCTTGCATGTCAAGTTTTTATCATTAGTGGAGGTATATTTTTGTATATTTATCTTTTATGCACTAAAAACTTGACATGCAAGATAAACAATATGATTCCACTAATGATTAATAACTTAAAACGGAATAAAAGCAGCACTACTGATTTACATGGTTAAAGAACGCTAAAATACATTGATAAATAATGATGGAAACATGTCAGATTAAGTCACGAACACTTCATTGCTTCAGAAGTTACCACTTGGATCTTTCATAGACATTTGCAGTCATAAAAACTACCAATGATTCCTATGGGATCTTTAAGTGATCATCCCAAACTGGCTATAATAATAATTTATTTGAAGCTACTTTTCAAATTCCAAAATATAAATATGGTTGTATATTAGAGAGAATTTTCAAATTTGAAATTTCAAAAAATCACGGTGGAAATCCTGCTCATTGATTTCTCGCTATTAATAGAATTGTGAAGTGATGATGTATTTAAATACATTTTTCCTCACAGCCCGCATTAGCTAAAAGAACATATGCATGTAAAAGTTCAAATATTATTTCCATTTTCGGTAGTATAAAATAAACTAAAATAAAAGAATCGAATGCTAAAACTATGAATGCTTACAAGTTATTGGCTCTATGAATGTTCTTCAGTTGTCTCACTCTTATCGATCGTTGCTTCAGGTTTTATACCGGCAGTGGCACTGTCAAATCTAATTCATTAGGTGCAAATATAAATGAATGCACACTATGGTTAAATGCAGGCCCAACTGGGCGTGCATATATACTCATTTAACTTTAATGGGCTTTTAATAAATTAAATGGACCAAGATTTACTTATTTATTTAAGTATGGATGAAATTAAAGAAGCAATTTGTTATTTATTTTATTATGTAGGGTTGACCGTATATAGTGTGATATAAGGGAGTTCAAATAAGTTTGATTCTTGTAGATATTTCAAATACCTTTCCACCACCATAACTAAAACCTTAAGGATCTCAATTGTTAACACACAAAATTAGTAGAGCATTTTCTCCATCGTTAAATCGTCTTAAGCATGGAATGTCAAACCATAGCATGAGTGGAGTAGGAGCTCTCTGAAGGCCAATCTACAAGTCCAACGTGTTCAAAGCTAGGCTCGATGTTACTTTTACACACACACATCATAATTTTAACATGTCATAAGAACCCTATTATTATTATAATATCGGGTCAATTTTATATTAGAAAATAATTCACATTTATTTAATTCAAAAATATATCATAATATTAAATTTAAATGTAGAATTTAACTAATCGTTATAAAATACAAAAATCATATACAATGTACAATTTTATTTCTAGAAATTAACTTTATTAACTACATATTACACACACACACACATTACTTATGCATGTATAATTAGTGTATCTATAAATTAAAAAAAAAAGTTACTCAGCTTTTAGCTTATAAATTGTTATTTTTTATAATTAAAAATATCTAAGTACCTAGTTAAAATTAAAATTAATGTGTATGTGTATATATATGACATTTTAACTAAAAATAATATTTTATTAAAGATAGAATTATTTTTATATATTATAACAATTCAAATTTTGAATGTTTAACCAAATACGATATTTATTATAATCAGATTTTAGATCAACAAACAGATCCTAAATATTTAGATTTTAATTCTGGTCAAACAATATTTTTTGAGAGAAATGTGTGATCCTCTAAAGTAGAGGAGAGCACACATATACATATATATATCACTGATAATAAAGGAGCTGCCAACATGCCTAGCAGGTAACAAAACATAACACAGAAAATCAAAGATAACAACATCAAGTAAGTTCTAGAATGAGCTCTGGCAAAGCCACCGCCCATTACACCTCAATATCGAACTCAGGCAAGGCCACCGCCTGATAATGAAGTGTTAGAAGTACCCAATATAAACCATGAAGTATCTAAGAGAACAAATGAGATCAACAAGCAGCTCCACAAGATAATGAGTGTCTCACAGCTAGCACGAATGATCCAAACTAGAATAAGAAATCTCTCCTATCAACATTCCTACAAACAACATCTAGTAATCCTGGCGACAGCAACCCTAAAAACCTGCGAATATCATTCTAGCACCATTTATAGCTTAAACCTGTACCTGTAGATGGAACTAAACAAAAAATATAAGAATAATACACATATATATGTGTATAAATAAATTATATACATATATGCATTAATGAAATAAAAGTAATAAAACTAGAGTTAAACTATAAGACAGTAAAAATACTATAATAAGAGTTATCCTAATAAAAGTGTCAAACTCATTACACAACATATAAACTTACAAATATGTTATGAGATAATGATCACGAAATCAAGAGGCATAGATATTAACATTAAGTTCCTTTGATCAAAAGAACATTATGATGATCAGTAAAATTTACATACATATTCGAATAAATGCTAACGCTATAGTTATTAATATTAAAAATATTGTTTTTATACTTAAATAATTCAATGCTTTTCCTAACCTTATTAAGGCATTCATTAAAATGATTATTTTTAGTTTGAGATCCAATTGAAACAAAATGATGCTATTGTTATTACCAATATATTAACATAACTGTTTTTATTATTAAATAGCCTCCGGTTTCTGTCAAACCAAATATACCAACATATTATGGTGAATAAAGTATCTAGTAAAAATCTATTTCCCTTTTTAAACTTACGTCTTAAGTTATTCCAATAAAAATCACAATCAGTAAATTTAGTTATAAGAATAAAGTTAAAGATTTTAAGAGTATTATTAAGAATGTAACAAGTGTCCTTACAATCGTAATATATATGATTAATATTTTCAAAATACAAGTTACAAAAAGTACATTTATTATCAATTGGCAAATTCTTTCTTTTTAAAAGTTCAATGGTATTTAGCTTTCTATGCATGATCAACCACATATGAATATTAGCTTTTGGAGCTGCATTTGCTTTCCACAAAGAACAAAAGATATATTAGTAATGCCCGAGAAATTAAGAAATTTATACAATGAATTAGAAGTGAATTTCTTACTTTTATCCCATTCCCAGTTAATAATATCATTTTCGTTATCAATATTATATAAATTCAATCTTACACATAATAAAGAAAATTACCTAAGTGTTGCACCTTCTAAGATTCTATTAAAACTAAAGTTCCAAAGGGGATCATTATTCGGAGAAAAAACATCTTTAATTAAAGCATTTTTAAACTTACATATTTCAAAATTTAAACAATATATTAACTTTAATTCAAAATTTAAAAAATTAATAATCCTAAATTAAAGGATTTGAATTTTGAATAATACAATATATTATATATATGTATATGAACATGTATAACCAAGATTTTAAATTAGATATGTATATTTTTCATATAATTATATTTTAAATTATCATTTAATAATTAAATCAATATATATTTTATTTTTTAGAACATTGGTACCTATTCAAAAATATTCATATACTTCAATAATATGTGTGTGTGCGTGTTTATTATAAAGGTTGAATACACACGCATATTCATACATACATATACATATACATACAGACACAGGCACATATAACCTTATAATATATATATATATATATATATTCAGTACTAAGTATATATGCATACATTGTATGCTACTAACATGTGTATATATGTAGTTATATATCCCAATAACTGTATATATATGTAACATCCCCTATTTTGAGGCCCAAAGCTAACCGCTACAGATGCTGCAGCCATCTATAGTATTAACTTCCGGTGACAACATACGGTAATGTTAATGGTATCCATAATATCATAAGCACAAGAATATGAAATAAAATCAACACAGATTTCAAAACAGCTTTTCTAATTACATTTCAAATCAATATTTGATATTCAATTACATAATCCCAAAACGATTCCCAGGTTTAGATAAATATAACTATTACAAAATATGCCAAGAGCGACATATGAAGATGCCTCCTTGGATGATCAAAGTAATAAATAGACACATCAGTCAATAAATACATCATAGTGGAACAATAATGGATAGACTCCTAAATAGCTAATCCTTGCCTCCTGCACATCTTCAGAAGCTTTATTCGTCACCTCTAAAACTGAAATACCTTAAATCTCAATCTACTCAAATTAAATTTTGAGCACCCGAGAGTTTAAGGGGAAAACATAAACTTCGAGTCAGACATAAAGCCTGGTGTGAATAATTCTATTACATCTCGGTTTACTGATATCAAGTGAGACCATGCCGCTTAGCGGAATGGGTTTACCCTCACTAATATCCTTTTAAAAGCATATCTTTTGCAAATAAAAATCCTACAATCAAACTGATTATAACAACAATAGCAATAACATATATGCATATAAATCAGGTAATCAATGGACTATCCGTCCGACTATTATAGTTTTATCTCGTTGACTATTGACCACTAGCCGACTCGGGCCGACCAGACATAATAAATATTCTAACTTTTGTTAGACACAATATTAGATGGTTTGTCCTTAACTCGCTTCTCCTAAGGTCAACTGATCCTAATGGTTTTGCGGGTTCACCAATAACCTATCTCTACTCTATGTATTCCTTTCTGTGTGTAATGTCATTTTAGTCTTAGCTGGTACAAAGCCCTACACACTAGAATTTTGGACTTATATTAGCTGGGGGCTACTAGCTAAAGTATAGGTCGCGACCCCACACTAGTCCCATTTGGTTTTCTAATATCTGAGCCATATACTTAAGGCTAACCATCCTATTCAATTTTCCTTGAAAACATTTCTTTCAAATTGATTTAACCCTTTTAAATCATACTTAAACAAGGAAAATATACTCTTTGCTTTACTCAAAATATCTATGCCATGATATATGCTTTACACAAAATAATGTTGATGAAAACCTAAAATCAATAGGGTTATCTATCCCTTTAAAATAAGCTAACGCACTTTTTAACATAGAAAATATTAAGTTATAAAGCCAAAACAATACCTTTGAAACCATTGTTTAAAACCTTAAACAACTTCTTTCGAAATCATTGAAAGCGTCCCTTTCGCAATTATTGAAAGCATTCCTTTCGAAATCATTGAATTCAACACTTAATAAAACTATAGGGTCAAAGGGAACATGAGGGGCGAAAGCTTCACTTTCGAAAGCATTGGTCTCAAGTAAAAGAATTGGAGATGAGGGTAGCTTTGAAACTATCCTTTCAAAACCATTGCCTCCAAAACTATTAGTAAAAGCGGCCAATCAATTCTTTTGATAACATTAGGAAAGGCGGCTACAATATTAGCGGAAGGTATGAAAACGAAAGTCTCCCCTTTCACATGCATTGTTTAAAGGTTGTAAAAATGGACCTTAGCTAAGGCGAAAGGTATTAATGCGACAGCTAAGGTGTCGAAGGAGTTCAAAAGCGGCAACCCTTTAGTAAACATACTTTTAGAACAAAGGAGGGTTCATAGATTCGAAAGCATTGAAAAGCGGCTTTACCCCTTTCGCAAGCATGCCATCGACACCACCACTTCCTTCTGCCTAACTCCAATACACTACGTACCAATGGCTTGATATCATGTATATTGGTTTCGAATGGATGCAGAAGGGGTTATGGGGGGAGTATGGTGATGAAAGCTTGCCTAGGTAAGTGGTGAAGCTATCATTAAGTTAAAATTTATATTTTTGCTTTTAAAAGAAACTCCTTTTAACCTAACCATCAATATTTGTCAAAGTCTCATTGGTTTATAAAACTTTACCTATTTCTTTCTCTGAAAATACCACGTTTGCTATATGCATGAATACTCAAACATTTTACACTTAAGCCCAAATTCAAACATTTTACTTAAGAAAATAAGCCCTTATCATTGAAGATAATTAATTTACTTATTCTAAACTCTTAGAAAAAATCCCCAAAAATCAAATTAATCATTCTCTTCCCTATATCCAAAATTTTGGGCCTAAAACATATTTTAACCATTTAAAATATTTAAAATCGAATTAATTATTTTCTAAACTTAGAAAATTCACCATAAATCCACATTAACTTGGAAAATTATAAAACTTGAAACTCACTTCTAAAATAATGATGCTAATATCATATCAAAATCTCAAGTCAATCGGATGTAATATGAATAGTTTTTTAACTCAAACATAAGACAATAAGTCATATTTAAACCATAAATCATCAACATAGCATATATTCACTTTTAAACACTAAACATGGCATATACTTACAAAAGAAAATGGGTTTACCTTTAAACCAAAATCGTTCATCAAAAATAGAGATGTAAACTAATTATTCACCTTAATTTGGATTAAGGACTTGAGACTTGAATGAAGATTGATTCATTAAGCTTTTCCCTTTAATCTCTCAGCTTTAATCTTTTGTTTTCCTTCCTTGTAACGGTCGGCTGAACTTAATATTGTTTTTGTTTAGTTTGTGAATGTAGAATGGATAAGGAAGTGGAGAGAATGGAAGGGTTTAGGGTATAGGAATAAATGCTATTCCCATTTTTCCCTCATCATATTCCTCCTTCTTAATTACGTATAGTTTCCCTTTTATTAACACTATCACTAAGGCACGGCTTCTCCTTAATTTACAAATCTCAATCCTTTAACTTTCGATATTATTTTATTTAATTTAGCCAATAGAATGCCCTAAATAATGTTAGCTAAAATTAGGGTCATTACATACTCCCCTCCTTAAAGTATTTCATCCTCGAAATTATGATAAGGTACCCACAACAATCAAACATAAAAGTAAAACATACCATCAAACAAGTCGGGATAAGTGTCCCTAATCCTGCTCTTGGTTTTCCAAGTACGGTCTCTCTCGTCGTCACTCCACTGGACTTTGACTAAACTAACTACCTTGTTCCTTTGTCTCTTCTCATCTCTCGCAACTATACGAACCGGTTTTCTAACTATAGTCATTTCTGGTTCCACTACTAGATCTTCTAACACAGTCAGTGTAATAGTAGTCTCTGGATCTCAAATATACTTCCTTAGATGAGAAATATGGAAAACATTGTGGACTCCTGCCAAACTATTAGGTAACTCTACCCTATACGTGAGTTTCCCGATCCTTTCTATAATAGGAAATGGTCCAACGAACCTTGGTGCCAACTTCCCTGACCTACTGAATCTAATCACACCCTTCGTCGGTGACACTTTAACGAAAACATGATCTCTAGTTAAGAACTCTAAGTCTTTTCGTCTCTTATCAGCATAACTCTTCTGCCTAGACCGAGCTTCCTTTATTCTAGCCCAAATTAACTCAATATTTTCTACAGCTTCTTTAACCAAATCCGGACCAAGAACTAATTTATCCCCGGTCTCTAACCAACAAGCTAGAGATTTGTATTGCCTTCCATACAAAGCTTCAAATGGTGACATCCCTATACTAGTCTGATAACTATTCTTATATGAAAACTTGACTAAGTGTAGATGGTCATCCCATGATCCTCCGAAATCTAGCACACAAGCTCTTAACAAATCCTCTAAGACATTGTTAACTCTCTTTGTTTGCCCATCTGTCTGGGGATGGTAAGCAGTGCTCATATTGAGCTTGGTACCTGCAGTATCCTGTAGACTCTTCCAGAACTCACTAGCGAATAAGGAATCTCTATCGCTTATTGTACCACTAGGAATTCCATGCAGTCTAATTATATTCCTCATGAATAACTTAGCTAAATCTGGTGTTGTCCTGGTTGACTTAACAAGTATAAAGTGTGCACGCTTAGTCAATTTGTCCACTATAGCCCAGATACTCACATTTCCTCTATTCGACCTTGGCAATCCGTCTTTGAAATCCATTGAGATAGAATCCCATTTCCAGACTGGAAGATCCAAAGGCTGAAGTGATCCACTCGGTTTCTGATGCTCGGCCTTTACCTGTTGACAGTTCAAACATTGGTTCACCCATAGGCCTACATCTCTCTTCATACTTTCCCAGAAGAAACTCCTTTTCATATCCTGATACATCTTAGTTCCTCCATAATGAATAGTGAACTTCAAACGATGACATTCTCAAAGAACTTCCTTCCTAATGTTTCCCACAATCGAAACACATAGTCGTCCTTTCTTCCTCAACCACCCATTCCGGTCAAGACTGAAATCTTTCAAGTCATCGCTCTATATTCCATTCCTTAATCTTCTAATTCGCTCAGCTAATAATTGATCTTCTCCTTTTTTAGAAGCAATCCTTTCAATCATCATTAGTCGAACTTCTAAACATGATAACATGGCGGTTTCTCGACTAGAACTAGTCTCAGATCTCCATTGTACTCCACATGTAGTCAATGCTTCTAAATCTTTCCACTCAGCTATCATTGTCAATACTACATTCTGATGTTTTCTACTAGTGCATCTGCAATCATATTTCCTTTTCCCGGTGTGTACTCAATACCAAATTCGTATGCAGCTTTGAACTCTAACCATCTCTACAGTCTCATATTCAACTCCTTTTGAGAGAATATATAGCCTGGTGACTTATAATCCGTAAATAGCTCGAATCTTTCCCCTAAATGGTAATATCTCCACACTTTTAATCGAAAATTATTGCAGCTAATTTCAAATCATGAGTTGGATATCTAACTTCATGCGGTCCGAGCTATCGAGAAGCATAGGCAATCACTTTACCCCTCTGCATTAGCATAGCTCCTAATCTAGTTCCACATCCGTCCGTATATACCACCAAGTCCTAATTCCCCTTTGGAACACCTAACACAGGTGCATCAGTCAATAAATGTTTCAACTTCTGGAATGGTCCCTCACATTTATCGGTCCAAACATACTTCACCTCTTTCCTGGTTAGCTTAGTCATCGACACTGCTATCCGCCAGAAATCCTTAATAAATCTTCGGTAGTAGCCAGCTAATCCAAGAAAACTCTTTATCTCAATCACTATCTCGGGTCTCTTCCAATTATTCACTGCCTCATCTTAGCCAGATCTATTGACAACCCTTTCTCTGAGACTATAATATATAACCAAGAAACTTCACTTCCTTCTTCCAAAAGTGATACTTTGAAAACTTTGCCCTAAACTGATGTTGCCTTAGTGTCTCAAGCACTATCCTAAGATGAACTTCATGATCTCTTTCATCCTTGGAATATATCAATATGTCGTCTATGAATACTAATATAAATCTATCCAGATCCTCTCGAAAGATTATGTTCATTAAGTCCAAGAAGAATGTTGGGGCATTAGTTAATTAGAATGACATCATTAACCATTTGTATGATCCATATCTCATCCTAAACGCCGTCAAAGGAATACTATCCTCTGCTACTCTAAGTTGATGGAACCCTATAGCCAAATCCAATTGAGAGAATACTTTGGCTTCACTCAACTGATCAAACAAATCGTCAATCCTAGGTAATGGATATTGGTTCTTTATCATCTTCTCATTCAGCTTACGATAATCGATACACAACCTTAGCGATCCATTCAGCTTCATTGCAAACACTGCGGCTGCTACCCAGGCGAACTGCTTATTCTGATAAAATCCATTCCTTCTAAATCCTCCAACTGCACATTTAGCTCCTTCATCTCGGTAGGTGTCATTCTACTTGGCGGTCCACTCACAGGTTCAGCTCCTGGTACTAAAACTATCTGAAACTTAATGGCTCGTTTCGACGGTAGTCCTATCACGGGCTCAAAGACATCTACAAATTCTCTAACAATGAAAACTTGATTCAACTCATTTTGTTCGTCCATAATGCCCAACAAAGTGCAAGAATCTAAATTCGGGTTTTCTACAGTGCATATAATCCGATCACTACAACTAAGGTGTCTAAGTGATATCTTCCTATCATGGAAAAATATCCTAGCATCGTACTTACTTAACCAATCCATACCCAAAATAATTCCAAAACCTATGAAATCAAACACATGCAAACTGCATGCAAATATATGACCTAACAATACAATCTCTAAGTGGTCACATCTCATCCCAAGAGTCGCATACCCTCCTACCAGATTTGCAACCCTTCCAACTAATCCTATAGCAACTCCAGCTTGCATCATGTTGACGAAGAACTGATCCATAGCTCCCATATCAACTTGCGGTGCTCTAGGGCCCACATTAGCAGCTTGTGCCCGACCTGGATTCCTTTGAGTATTCAGTCTAGCATTTCCATTAGTTATGGTACTTCCTCCACCAAGGTTAACTCTTCCATTCCTAGCATCCATATCTTACTTCCTTTAAATCTACATTCGAACCATTGTAAGATACGGAAGAATAGCCTAAAGGAGATGGGAAGATGGAGATAAAGCATATACTTATATATAACAAATACAAGTACGTTACTATAGCATTATCCCATACCCCAATCTTTTCTCTAATTCCTTAGGATTTTTTTTTTCCAAATCATTTTAGGTCTAAAATTTCATTTAAGTTTTCACAAACCTATGCTCTGATACCAAGTTGTAACATCCTCTATTTTAAGGTCCAAAGCTAACCATTACAGATGCTATAGTCGTTTATAGTATTAACTTTCGGTAACAAAATATGGTAATGTTAATGGTATCTATAATATCAAAAGCACATGAACATGAAATAAAATCAACACAGACTTTAAAACACCTTTTCTGATTACATTTCAAATTAATATTTGATATTGAATTACATAATCCCAAAACGATTCCGAGGTTTAGATAAATATAAGTATTACAAAATACACCAAAAGCGACATATGAAGCTGCCCTTTGGATGATCAGAGTACTAAATAGACATATCAGTCAATAAATACACCACACCAGAACAATAATGGATAGACTCCTAAATAGCTAATCCTTGCCTCCTGCACGTCTTCGAAAGCTTTATTCGTCACATACTAAAACCCGAAATACCTTAAATCTCAATCCACTCAAATTAAATTTTGAGCACCCGAGAGTTTAAGGGGAAAATATAAACTTCGAGTTAGACATAAAGCCTGGTGTAAATAATTCTATTACATCTCGATTTACAGATATTAAGCGAGACCACGCCGCTTAGCAGACGGGTTTCACCTCACTAATATCCTTTTAAAATCATATCTTTTGCAAATCAAAATCCTACAATTAAACTGAATATAACAACAACAGCAATAACATATATGCATATAAATCAAGTAATCAATGAACTATCTATCCGAACAATATAGTTTTATCCGGCTGATGATTAACCACTGGCTGACTCGGGCCTACCAGACATAATTAATATTATAACTTCTGTTAAACACAATACTAGACGGTTTGTCCTTAACTCACTTCTCCTAGGGTCAACTGATCCTAATGGTTTTGCAGGATCACCAATAACCAATCTCTACTCTATGTATTCCTTTCTATGTGTAACATCATTTTAATTGTACCTGTGACATAGCCATACACACTGGAATTTTGGACTTATATTAGCTATAGCTAAAGTATAGGGCGCGATCCAACACCAGTCCCATCTGGTTTTCTAATATCTGAGTCATATACTTAGGGCTAATCACCCTATTCAATTTTCCTTGAAAAAATTTCTTTCAAACTGATCTGACCCTTCTAAATCATACTTAAACAAGGAAAATACACTCTTTGCTTTACTCAAAATATCTATGCCATGATATATGCTTTACACAAAACAATGTTGATGAAAACCTAAAATCAATAGGGTTACATATTCCTTTAAAATAAGTTAAATCCCATTTTAAGTTAGAAAACATTAAGCTATAAAGACAAAATAATACCTTCGAAACCATTGTTTAAAACCTTAAACAACCTCTTTCGAAATCATTGAAAGCGTTCCTTTGGCAATCATTGAAAGCATTCAGCATTCCTTTCAAAATCATTGAATTCAACACTTAATAAAACTATAGGGTCAAAGGGAACAGGGGCGAAAGCATCACTTTCGAAAGCATTGGTCTCAAGTAAAAGAATTAGAGAAGAGGGTAGCTTCAAAACTATCCTTTCGAAACCATTGCCTCTGAAACTATTAGTAAAAGCGGCTAAGTTAATCCTTTCGAAAACACTGGGGAAGGCGGTTTCTATATTAGCGGAAGGTACGAAGACAAATGTCTCCCCTTTTGCATGCATTGTTTAAAGGTTGTAAAAAGTGGCCGCTAACTAAGGGAAAGGGTATTAATGTAGCAGTTAAGGTGTCAAAAGGGTTCAAAAGCGGCAACCCTTCCATAAGCATATTTTAGAACAAAGACGGTTCATAGATTCAAAAACATTGAAAAGTGGCTTTACCCCTTTCGCAAGCATGCCATCGATGCCACCACTTCCTTCCTCCTAACTCTATTACACTACGTACCAATGACTTGATACCATATATATTGGTTTCGAATGGATGCATAAGGGGTTATGGGCGGGAGTATGGTGATGAAAGCTTGCCTGGCTAAGTGACAAAGTTGTAATTAAGTTAAAAATTGTATTTTTGCTTTTAAAAGAAACTCCTTTTAACCTAACCATCAATATTTGTCAATGTCTCACTGATTTATAAAACTTTACCAATTTCTTTCTCTGAAAATACTACCTCATGCTATATGCATGAATACTCAAACATTTTAGAGTTAAGCGCAAATTTAAACATTTTATTTAAGAAAATAAGCCCTCTTAATTTATTTACTCATCCTAAAGTCTTAGGAAAAATCCCCAAAAATCAAATTAAATTAAATCAATCATTCTCTTCCCCATATCCAAATTTTTGGGCCGAAAACATATTTTAACCGTTTAAAATATTTAAAACCGATTAATCTTTTTCTAAACTTAGAAATTTCACCATAAATCCATATTAACTTGGAAAATTATAAAACTTGAAACTCACTTTTAAAATAATGATTCTCATATCATATCAAAATCTCAAGTCAATGGGTATGAATGGTTTTCTAACTCAAACATAACACAATAAATCATATTTAAACCATAAATCATCAACATAGCATATATTCACTTTTAAACACTAAACATGGCATATGCTTGCAAAAGAAAATGGATTTACCTTTAAACCAAAATCATTCATCAAAAACAGAGATGTAAACTAGTTATTCACATTGATTTGGATTAAGGAGTTAAGACTTGAATTAAGACTGATTTTTCTAAGCTTTTCCCTTTAATCTCTTAGCTTTAATCTCTTGTTTTCCTTCCTTGTAATGGCCGATCGAACTTAGTATTGTTTTTTTAAGTTTGTGAATGTAGAATGAATAAGGAAGTGGAGAGAATGGAAGGTTTTAGGGTATACGAATAAATTCTATTCCCATTTTATCCTCATCATATTCCTCCTTCTTAATTATCTTTGGTTTCCCTTTTATTAACATATTCATCAAGGCACGGCTCCTCCTTAATTTAAAAATCTCAATCCATTATCTTTCTATATTATTTTATTTAATTTACCCAATTAAATGTTCTAAATAATGTTAGCTAAAATTAGGGTCATTACAGTATATCACATAATATTTAGTATCACATCATATTCACATACAATGTTGAGTATATTTCTACTCACATTTACCACAAATTAAACTAAATATCAAAGTAGATATATACAATATTAATTTAATTCAAAATCTCCTAATTATATTAAATATGATTTAATATATCAATTGACAGAAAAAAGTCTTATGCAACTTTAATAAAACATTTTTTTAATTGCATCATTTTACCCGCTACGTGACACACCCGATCCAACAAAAGGTGCATACTAAAGGTAATCCTTTGGATATTGAAGAAATTAGTTCATGGAGATAAATGTAAGCATTACTCAAAGTTGATTAGCTTAGTCCTAAGCTGATGGCAACATGGGCACAGTCCCAACAACTAGTGGTGGACTATTGATATCGATATTGATAGGCATAGATAGGAATAGACTAAGTCGAGATGGAGTATTGAAATTATATGATTCAAATATAGGTCAAATCAAAGACTAGATCAATAATTTCACATTAGCAAAAATGGTTTGTTAATTGGAATTACAGTTTGAAAGATATGGACTATACGGTGTTGGTGATAAGTTGAAATAAAGTTAGCATAACTCCATCAATCAACTATTGACAACCCATAGGTTAAGCGATGAGTTTGTAAAATGAGCTAGAAGCGTCCAGATCTCTAACTAATCAACCAATAGGAAACACCCACCGAACAGTCGAGCATCAAAATGTTGCATCCGTCTCATCATTTGAAGCCTTACAAGCCACAAATGGGATGATGAAAGCTTAGTTTCATTGTTTTATCATCTGATTTGGACTTTGGAGGTATTGGAATTATTATTGTATGTGATGATGATCCATCCACCTTCTAATCTAATGGTTGACGTAAACTAAAGATTATATTATTATCATGGCCTCCATTCTTCTTCATTGTAAAAAATTTCACATTTCCTAGCCTAATTGAGAAAAACCTTTATTTCTATTTCAATTAAATTAGGATTTATGCTTGTAAGAGAATCAACTTATGAAACTAACTGTCTAATCAAAATTATAAGGTTGGAGCTCCACCTTTGTAATTACAATCACTTGTATTTTACTATATCTCTTCTTTTGTACTATTGTTGATTCAAGTAAAAATGATAGTTGTTGGGTCTGTTTTGGTCGAACCACATCATATTTGGTGTTTTAAATTCTATTATTGAATGTTTATGATGATTGGAATTGCTCGTATTGCTCTTTATTAATAATTAGCCGATGTGCTAGATCTTGGTATTTCACATAAAAATTCACATCCTATGCCCTCACCCTAGAACGTTAGTTTTTCTCGAATAAACTAAAAACTAAATTCGATAGGTCATGTTCAAAGAAAATATGGTTGCATTAAATATATGCAACAAACCAATTTAATAATTAGATATGCTTAGTAGGACATTTCTTGTCTTGCATGTATTTTATATGGATATCATCTACAAAACTCATATGCTATTCTCATATATTGAAAACCTAATAATTTGTTCTTATATCGTTCTATGATATGATTTAAGATAACAAACTCCAAATGAAAAAATCACCACTTGCTACAATTATAGAGGGCTATTGGTATTATGATTATAGGCTGTAGTTATAAAGGCCTTTAATTAAATCGCTTCGGTGTCGATTGTTCATTCTTAAAAGACACGTATTGCATTTGCTAAGAGTTGGGTTATTTACATCATTTTTTCATTTACAGAGTCTCCCTTTTATCTATATAATTATTTTACCCACTTCATTTTACCCTAATCATAATTATTAGCATAATCAATCATTTTTGTAATTTAAATAGATTGGTAGAAAAATACTGGTTAAAATTGAAACAAATAGTATTTTTCTATGGTTTTACATAGATTAACCTATTTTAACTGCCGATTAACGAATAATATAGTTAGCATGAAGAATACTAGTGACACTTTCATAGGTTATGAGCAGGCCTGTCAATAGACCGAGTTCGGTCACGGTATCTTAAAACCCGGACCCGAGCCCGATTACAATAACCAAAACCCGAGTCTTGCACGAACTCACATGGTATTTCAAAACAATAGCCGAGTTCGGCCTGCTCGACTTTTCAAGCCCGTTGGGTAATACCCGTATACGTACTCATAATATTTATGTTAAAATCATATTTTAAATTTGTAATTTTTGTAAAATTTATATATAAACAATGTTAACATACAAATTGGATGGTGATGTAGCCAAGTTCACAATAAAAGTAAGCAAAAACATCTACATGTAAAACAAAATGGTAAACATATAACATAAACACTCATGTTTTGATACTACAGAAAAGTGGTAATCGGCTCAGGCTTAAACCAGATTGGGTTTTGATAAAACCGTAATCCTAATAGTAACTGGGTCGGCCCTGAGTGGGTTCTGGGTAGTTTAGGCATAATCCGTAGTCATATTAACATGACGGGTTTGGGCTGAACTCGGACCGAAACTCGTAACATTGACAGACTTACTTGTGAGTACAATTTTTCTCTTTGATTTTTAATTATAGAATAATGGTCGATGGATCTTACTATTAACCAATCTAGCATAGCGTGTGAACTCATCATTTCTTTGGTTGGTACTAGGTTGTAAGAGCATTCCCAATCGACTGTCGGTTGGGAAGCAACCGACCTCCAACAGGGGGGTTGCTTCTTAACCGGCCAAAATAAAGCCGACTAAGCTTGGCTGGCTTTATTTTAGCCGGCTAAGGAAACAATCAACCATATGATCATTTTCGCTTAACCGGCTATATAATAGTCGGCTAAGTCCAAACGGTCATATTATTGACTGTTGGGACTTAGCCGGCTAAGTGGAAACGGTCAGGTAAGTGGTTTTTTCCTATCCCTCTCCATCACAGCTACATAACTTATTAATTTCAAAATTTTATTTACACCATTTCAGTTATATTTCTTACTCTCATCAACACATTTTCTTTAACAATCTCAGTAATGTCGAAAAATTCAAAAGGAAAAACTCAAAAATCTTCATCTCCTAGATTTCTATCTCAACTAAGATCGAATAATCAGAATCTGACTCAATTCAATCAGAATATGTATAATTTCAACACAATCCATATCAATTTCATTCTCAACAAGCTCTAAATTCATATCAGCCACAACAAAACCAAAGTTTCTTTCATTCTCAACAAGATTCAAACCATTACCAAAATTCTCAAAATGCGAATTACTCGTAGAATAGTTCGTTTCAACAAAACAATAACTATGATAAAAACTACGTATCTCCCAATAGCCAACAACGGTCAGTATTGCCTTATCGTTCATAGAATTTATCAAGGAATCTCAATAATCAATTTAGAGACAACATATATGAAAACTAAGCGACCGAATTCGATGGCAGTGAAATAGCCTGAAGAAGAAGATGTTTTTGGGAATTCTAATGTGTCTTATGCTCAAACTTGGGGAAATCAAACAACGAGAATCACCAGTATTGAATCTACAAATATGGAACCAAAAGCCACAAAAATGGTTAAATGGTCGTCGGACGAGCAAGCTGAATTAGTATTCTGTTGGGTTGAATGTTCTAGAGACAATAAGAAAGGTACGAGCCAAAGTGAAACTTCCTTTTGGAATTCTGTACGCAATATGGTCAACCTTCGAAGTCCAAATAGTCTTCCACGAACGGTTGATTTTTTGAAGCAGTCTTGGAAAAGAATAAATGCCACCTTCAATATTGGAAAGAAATAATGGCCGGCCTACATTCAAGACAACAAAGTGGGCAAACGACATGGACATGGTAATTATTTTAAATTTGTAGTTCAAATTATCAAGTATTATGTTATAATATTCTTCTTATAGTACTTCATCATCTACAGCTCAATCAAGCAAATGCAGTGGATATGTCACAACATAATAATCAACCATTCAACTTGCACCATTGCTATGACATACTCACAAAGAGGAAAAATGGAGTCGAGTGCGACAAGAACATTCAATAATGCATTTTCTTCCTAGAAATATGAGCGATGAATCTAGCCCTAGTAGTTCTGATCCACATGAAGACACCCCATTCACAACTAGTACAGGTGGTAGGCCACCGGGAAGGTTCAAGGGTAAGAAAAAAATCGCCCCCGATTACAGTGCACATTACGAACATATTGGAGAGCGTATGGAGGCTGCTGAAGATGCAAATAAATATTTATACCTAGAAACAAAAGAAACAAAGAGACTTGAAAGGGCAGTGGAAAAACAATGACATTGCGATGAAGAACTAAAGTTAAGAAATGACGATCTATAGTTAAGAAAACAAGAATTAGCTCGACAACAAAGAGCTGATGATATGGCTTTTTTAACTTGCAACTTAAACGAACTCAATCCAGTGCAAAGGATGTATATGGAGAAGCAATTTGAGACGTACCATAGACGTCAAGGGGGATTGTAGGAAACTAGTTTCCTATAATGTATCTTAGCATTGCATTTATTATTTGATCTCATAAGAGTTAGTTGTAGTGTCATTGTTAGTGTTGTTGTTAATATGATTGTTGCTGTATTAGTTGGAGTTATTGGTAATGCTATTGTTGTCAATTTTGTTCTTTTTGCTATTGTTATAGTTTCAAGCTCATCTTGACTTGGCATTCTCGCTGTTGTTATTACTATTAACACGTCAACAACAACATAGTACAGTATATATAATAAATTCAAACATAAACATTAGTACAAAACGTCAACGGCGACTTATTACAATAGATAAGTGAAACACAAGCACCATTTAAACATCACTTCTACTAGTGGTTTCCTATATGTTCCCAGTAGTGTTCCACTATGTCTTCTCTTAGATCAAAATGAGCTTGTGGATCTCGAATGCCTTGTATTCTTTGCAAGTATTAGACAAAAGTATTCGGGACCTTAAAAGCTTTTTTCTAAAATGCCACAGCAATGTCTGGATAGTTTCTCAGTTGAAGCTCATACCCACCACGTTCTTCTTCGACAATCATATTATGTAAAATTATACAGCAGTCTATGATATCAGATAATACCGCCGGATCGTGGTAGTATACCTCTTTTCTTAATATATGAAACCTACCTTAAAGCACTCCAAATGCTCATTCGACATCTTTCCTCAAACTCTCTTATTGTTTAGTGAACCTAGCTTCTTTTGCGTTATTTGGTCTTTTATAAGCTTGCACAAGTGTTTTCCATTTTGGGTAGATTCCATCTACCAGATAATAACCCACGGAACGATATTTGTCTCTTATTTTGTAATTGCATGGAGGTGATATATCTTTACATGTCATTAAATAAATATGACTGTTGTAGAACGTTAATATCATTCAGTGAACCTGGTGCTCCAAATAAAGCTTGCCATATATACAAATCGAACGAAGCAATGGCTTCCAAGACCAGAGTTGCCTTTTTGCAATGTCCTGTGTATTGGCCTTGCAATGCAACTGGACAGTTTTTCCACCTCCAATGCATACAATCTAAGCTACTAACATACTTGAAAATCCACGTTAAGATCCCATTGCTAGCAATTTGTCAATGTCTTGAGGGGTAGGGGGTCGAAGATATTCTTCACCAAACATACAAACAACGGTTTTGCAAAATTCTTTCATACATAATATTGTCGTTGAGTCTCCAATCCGCACTTTGTCATCTTGTGAATCACTAGAAGTTCCATATGATATCATGCAAAGTGCAGGCGTAACCTTTTGCAGTGGAGAAATTCCAAGTTCGCTAATTCCATTTCTTCTGCGGGTGAAAAAAATGTTTGTTTCGGTTAATTTGTCGAGAACCCGATTAAAGATACTCTTCGACATACGATATCGTCGTCTAAAATCCACATCTCCGTACACGGGGTTTGCCGTAAAATAATCCTTCATCAATTAATTATGAGCACCAGCATAGTCACGTCCATAACGCATGTCTTTTCTTCCGATAATGCTACCTCCTTGGGATGATGTAGAGCTTTCAGCAATTTCATGGGCCATTAAATCCCTCGTTTCAATAGCAAACATTCTTTGGTGAGTAATACGATGTTCAATAAAATCGTCGGAAGACGATGAAGATGACGAAGACGAGGATGAGAAGCACCACAAGCTTTTTAGAGAACTCATTCAATATAGGTAGAAGAACGGTGGTGATTAGTTTGGAAGTTTGAATGAGTATGTTATTCGACATCCTTACTTCTATTTATTGGCTATTGATGTTTAATGGATAATGGAATGTCATAGGATCCGGTCATATGAATTAAGGAATGGTAATGTGTTGGGTCACATCAGCCACTGTAGCCACAATGCACTGTTTTATGTGCATTAATGATTGATGTTGATTAAAGCTGATGGATGTCAGGAGGTCGGCTCTTGTCTGAAATAGAATTAAAGCAAATGGACCCACTGGTCATATTGATTAAAGCTGATTGATGTTGATTAAAGCTGATGGATGTTACGAGGTCGGGTCTTGTTTGAAATAGAATTAAAGCTAATGGACCCACTGGTCATATTGATTAAAGCTGATTGATGTTGATTAAAGCTGATGGCTGTCAGGAGGTCGGGTCTTGTCTAAAACAGAATTAAAGCTAATGGACCCACCGGTATATTGATTAAATCTGATTGATGTTGATTAAAGCTGATGGATGTCAGGAGGTCAGGTAAATGTAGACACTATGTATTGCTTTACAAGATTAAAGCTGATGGATGTGGAGTGGGAATGACAGCAATGTCGGGTCAAATTGGCACTGTAACCACGTTTCACTGCTTTACACGGGCAATGTATTTTGCTATATAAATATCGTTTTGATTAACATACTTCTCTTCATTATTATCGTAGCAGTAGTATATAAAAAATGGTCGATTACAATCATATTTCTTTGTCCTCCTCATACTCATACGAAGGTCCGTTACAACACAATAGCCCACCGAATATATCCTCCCCTCAACCGCCAACCGAGTGGTATATTGAAATGGAGGAAAGACACAATGCCGATGTAAGAGAGCATGAGATGGAAGTGCAAGAGCGCATGTAGCTAGAAAATGGTAGACATTAAAGAGAAGAGCCGCGTAGCCTTAACGGAATAAGAGAACGATGGAATGAAATACGACACCAAGTACCTCGCACAGATCAAGAGGTTAATTATCGGGAGATCTACTGTAACTGTGGGGTTTCTGTTCTATATGTTGTTGTAAGTAACGGAACCGACATCGGTCGGCGGCACTACAGATGTTGTAATTCTCCTGATGGTTGTGGACTTTGGCAATGGATTGACGATCCTCTTCCTCATCGTGCAGTTGTGTATGCTAACGAACTTGAAAACCAAATTTAGACGCTTCAAAGGACGTTGGGTTCAATTAACTTATCAGGTGGTCGAAGGCAGTTTTTTAATCATCGGTTATCTTGTTTGTTGTCTTGTTTGTTTTCCATGATGTTGTCGTGTTTTACTATTTGCTGTCTTGTTTGTGTTCTATGATGTAGTCGAAACAAATGCACATGGTATCAAGGAACTGGTACGTAGTGAATTGGATGTAGGCGGAAGGTATGGAGTCGAAACCAGGGGTTCCGATGGGGTTGAGGCATTACTTTGTTTTTAAATTAAAAATGTGCATGCTTGCTTTCGACTAAACTGGCTTTCGATCGAGTAGCTTTCGACTCAGATAGCTTTCGATCGGGTTTAATGGATTTAAAGAAATGGTTTCGATTAGGTTGCACTCTTGTTTTAAATAAGTGCTTTCGACTAAGCCAAAGCCTTTTTACTGCCGCTTTCCACCTTTCGACCCAGATGGTTTCGAAAGGGTTGTTTACTTTGTTTTCTAAAATTTTAGCCACATCTTCAATGCTTTCGAAGGGATGGTTTCGACACTATCACTTCTTTACTTAGGAAATGGTTTCGAAGCACATGCTTTCGACTTAAATGTTTTAAAGGACCTTTTTTCTATGATTGAAGTAAAACCCAAATGGTTTCTAAAGAGATAGTTTTAAATGGTTTTGAAACAGATGCTTTCGACTTTAATGGGTTTTTGATCCTTTTGCTATACTTGAAGGAATAATCCAAATGGTTTCAACCGAGTGATTTTCAAAGGTTTTGAAGGGGTGAAATTTTGAAAGGTTTCCACATGTTTTAAATTGAACCCAAATTGCTTTCGAAAGGATTGAGTTTTGACTGTTTCGAAAGGTTTTAATGAATGGTTTCGAAAGGGGTGGTTCCCCAGGGTTTCGAATGGGTTGAGAGGAAAGGTTTTTCCTATGTTTTCAAAAGGCAATATTTAAAGGTTTTAAGGGAGGATGTCTAATGTTTTGAAGCTTTCGGAGAAAAGAAAGGAAAGATTTTTACAATGTTTTCGAAAGGCTTCAATGGTTTCAGAAGGGTCGCTTTCAATGGTTTCGAAGTGGTTACCTTCAAGGGTTTCGAAAGGGTTGTTTAAAGGTTTTAAACAAAGGTTTTGAATGTATTAAATAGGCAATATAGCCTAAGTATTTTCGATTTAAAATGGGCTTTAACTTGTTTTGGAAGGATAGCCAATCCTCATTAAAATCCATCAACATTATTTTGAGTAAAGTATATATATCATGGCAAAATAGCTTAGAGTAAAGCTAAGAAAATAATTTCCTTGTATAAGTATGATTTAAAAGGTTAAATCATTTTGAAAAGGTTTTCAAGGAAAAAGATAAAGGGTAGTTAACCCTAAGAAAAATGATTCGGACAGTTAGTCCATTTTGACCCGGACAATTAGTCCAGTTTGCGGGCAGTCAGCCCAGTTTTATGGACAGATAGTCCATTTGTTAGCATAACAGACCTTGCTATTATGTTGTGGACAGATAGTTCACTTATTACCTGTTTTATGGACAGATAGTCCATTTATTAGCATAAAGGATATTGCTGTTTTGATATAATCAGTTTGATTAACCAGTTTGGTTGTAGAAAAGGATTTGCAAAATATATGTTTTAAAGAGCATATTAGGGAGGGGAAACCTGTTCCGCTAAGCGGCGTGGTCTCACTTAATATCATTAAATCGAGATGTAACAGAATTATTCACACCGGGCTTTATGTCAGACTCGAATTTTTTGTTTCCCCTTAAACTCTGGGGTGCTCAAAATTGATTTAAGTAGGCTGAGGGTTAAGGTTTCCAGGTTTTAGTCTTTTGGCGAATAAAGCTTCCGAAGACGAGCAGGTGGCTGACGGATAGCTAATTAGGAGTTACAGATTGTTTTGTTTATTTTCACTGTGTATTAAGTCAGATATGACTATATTGCTTTGATCCACCAAGGAGGCATCGTCATAGGCCGCTCTTGGCGTATTTTGTAATGATTATAATTAATCTTTACCTCAGAAATGATATGGGATTATGTAACTTGGATATGAATTTGTTTTGAAATGTAATCAGTAAAATGTTATTTTTGAAAATATGTGATTTTGTTCATATTCAAGTGCTTCTGATATTATGGATACCATTATCATTACCATATTTTGTCACTAGAAGTTAATACTATGGATAATTGCAGCATCTGTGGTGTTTAGCTTTTGGTCTCCGGATATGGGATGTTATAACTTGGTATCAGAGCATGGTTTATGAAAAAATTTAAACTAAAAATGGTTTTTAAAACATAATCCTAAGGAATTAGAGTAAGATTGGGGTATGAGATAACGCTATAGTAACGTACTTGTATTTTCTATATATAAGTGTATGCTTTATCTCTAGTCTCCTATCCTTGTTAGGTTATTTTTCTGTATCTCATAAGGTTTGAATATAGATATGGAAGGTAGAAGAGGAAGAGTTAACCCAGGAGGGGAGGGCACCGATGGGAATGCCAGACCTAGTACAAGGAGGCACAATCAGGGAATGTAGGTGATGGAGTCCCGTAAGTTGGAATGGAAGCTATGTATTAATTTTTCATGAATATGATGCAAGCGGGAGTTGCAGCTGGAGTGTTAGGAGGAGATGCTGTAGGAGCAGGAGTTCCGGAAGTTCCGATAGTTAACCATTAGGCTAAGCTGAGCGGAGATTACGCTAAGCTTGGAGGGAAGCCTTTTCTAGGGATAGAGGATGCTATAGAGGTGGAAAATTGGTTGCTTCACTATGAGAGAATCTTTACGGACATGGGGCTCAATGATGAGAAGAAGAGGAGGCTTGCTTCCAGATAACTTCAGGGAGCGGCTTTGTTTTGCTGTAACAGTGTGACGGTTGGTGTGGACGAGGAAACCTTGACATTGGCAGATTTCAAGGGAAGGTTCTACGAGAGGTTATGTCTGTGATGGCACAGTCAGCATTAATCAGGAAATTTGCTGAGTTAGAGCAGGGAGAGATGTCTGTCCTGGAGTATGCTAGAAAGTTTGACGAGTTGGCCAGATATGGGTATGCTTCAGTGGATATAGTGATGAAGAGGAATGAGAAGTTTATCAGGGGGTTGAAGCCTGAGTTAGCAAGGGATACATTACCTCATATTAGAGATCCTTCTGACTTTGTAGTGGAGATGGCCTTAAGGCATGAGGAGACTCTTGATTCTCTAGAGAAGAGTAAGGCTAAAGAAGTCCAAGTTGGGGCAGAATCAGAAGAGGAAGTTCTTTCCTAAGAAAGGTGCTCAGAAGGGTGGAGCGGCTAAGAAAGGGAAGTCTGAGATTGTTTGCTTCAAATGCGACAAGAAGGGGCACTTTGCTAATGAGTGTCATGCTGGAAAGGCTAAGGAAGTGGCTGGAAAGAAGAACGTCAGGTGCTTCAACTATGACCAGATTGGCCATTATAAGAGCCAGTGCAAGGAGCCCGCTAAGGATGGAAAGGGCAAGGTGTATACATTGGAGCCTACCGCTTCTAAGCCAACAGGCCAGGAGAAAGGAAAGACAGTTTTGGGAGGTACGCTTAAGATTCATGGTATGTCTGTTAGCATTCTATTTGATACCGGTGCATCGCATTCTTTTATATCTAGATGTTTGATAGATAAACTTAACCTAGAACCCACATATTTAGTTACTTCCTTACGGGTTGCGAATTCAATAGGAGGGTATGCAACTCTAGGGTTAAGATTTGACCAGTTAGAGTTTGACCTGTTAGGTCATACTTTTGTTTGCAGTTTGCACGTGTTCGATTTTATGGGGTTTGGAATTATACTTGGTATGGATTGGTTAAGTGAGTACGATGCTAGGATATTTCGCCAGGATAGGGAAATACCGCTTAGACACCCAGATTGTAGTGATCAGATAGTTTACACTGTAGAATGTTCTAGCGGTGATGTGAATGCCTTGTTGGGTGCTATGGAATTGGATGATGAGCTGAGTCGAGTTTTCGTGGTTAGAGAATTCGCGGAAACAAGCCATTGAGTTTCGGATAGATTTGGTTTCGGAAGCAGAAACAGTGAGTAGGTCGCCAAGCAGGATGGCCCCTAAAAAGATGAGGGAGTTGAAGGTGCAGTTGGTGGATTTGGAAGGCAAGAGCTTTATCAGGCCGAGTAGTTCACCTTTGGGAGCAGCCGCAGTGTTTGCTAAGAAGCCGGACGGATCATTGAGGCTATGTATCGATTATCGTAAGTTGAATGAGAGGACGATAAAGAATCAATATCCATTGCCGAGGATTGATGATTTGTTCGACCAGTTGAGTGGGGCCAAGGTATTCTAGCAGTTGGATTTAGCGACAGGTTTCCATCAGCTCAAAGTAGTAGAGGATAATATACCACGGCGTTTAGAACCGGTATGGATCGTACGAATGGCTAGTTATGCCATTCGGACTGACAAATGCGCCGACTTTCTTTGTGGATTTGATGAACCGAGTTTTCCAGAGCAATTGGATAGGTTCTTATTGGTTTTCATAGATGATATCTTGATATACTCTAAGGATGAAAGAGAGCATGAAGTTCATCTTAGAGTGGTGCTTGAGACGCTGAGGTAGCATCAGCTGAAGGCGAAGTTTTTGAAGTGTCATTTCTGGAAGAAGGAAGTGAAGTTTCTGGGTTATGTAGTCTCAGAGAAAGGGTTGTCAATAGATCCGACTAAGATTGAAGCAGTGAATAGTTGGAAGAGACCCGAGACAGTAACGAAGATAATAGTTTCCTTGGGTTGGCTGGGTATTATCGGAGGTTCATTAAGGATTTTTTGTGGATAGCGGCACCGATGACCAAGCTAACGAGAAAGGATGTAAAGTTTGTATAGACCAATAAGTGTGAGGAAGCATTCCAAAGTTTGAAACACTTATTGACCTATGCACCAGTGTTGGTTGTTCCAGAAAGGAATCGGGATTTGGTAGTTTATACTAATGTGTGTGGAACAGGATTAGGAGCGGTGCTGATGCAGAGAAGTATGATTGCCTATGCTTCTTGATAGTTTAGACCGCATGAGGTCGGGTATCCGACGTATGATTTGGAATTGGCTGCAGTGATTTTTGCATTGAAGGTGCAAAGACATTACATTTTGGGAGATAGGTTTGAGTTATACACAAATCATAAGTCGTTGAAGTATTTGTTCTCTCAGAAGGAGCTGAACATGAGACAACAGAGGTGGTTACAGTTTATCATTGCATATGATTTTGGAATTGAGTACACACCGGGGAAAGGCAACAAGGTTGCAGATGCACTTAGCAGGAAACATCAGAATGCAGTGTTGGCGATAATTGCTGAGTGGAAAGATTTGGAAGCATTAGCAGATTGCAGAGTGCAGTGGAGATTTGAGGCTGGGTCTAGCGGAGAAACCGTAGTGTTATCTTGTTTGGAAGTTCGACTAACGATGATCGAAAAGATTGCTTCTAAACAGAAAGAAGATCCGGTATTAGCTAAGCGGATTAGGAAGTTAAGAGATAGAACCGAGAGCAGTGACTTGAAAGATTTCAGTCTTTACCAGAATGGGAGGTTGAGAAAGAAAGGAAGATTATGTGTTCTGATTATGGGAAACATAAAGAAAGAAATCTTAGAAGGAATGCCATCGTTCGAAGTTCTCTATTCATCCAAGAGGTACTAAGATGTATTAGGATATGAAGATGAACTTCTTCTAGGAAGGAATGAAGCGAGATATTGGCTTACGGGTAAAGCAATGCTTGATTTGCCAGCAAGCAAAGGCCGAACACCAAAAACCAAGTGAATTGCTTTAGCTATTAGATATTCCGGTATGGAAATGAGACTCTATTTCTATGGATTTTATTGATGGGTTGCCAAGGTCGAACAGGGAAAATGATAGTATATGGGCCATAGTGGACAGATTGACCAAGTGTGCCCATTTCATTCCAGCTAAGTCAACCAGAATGACACCTGTTTTGGCAAAGTTGTTCATGAAGAATGTGGTTAGACTGCATGAATTCCTAGTAGCAGAGTTAGTGATAGAGATTCCTTATTCACTGGCGAGTTCTGGAAGAGTCTACAGGAAGTTTTGGAAACCAAGCTCAAGATGAGCACCGCTTACCATCCGTAGACAGATGGGCAAACAGAAAGAGTTAACAAAATCTTAGAAGATTTGTTAAGAGCTTGTGTTCTAGATTTTGGGGGATCATGGGAAGACCATCTGCATTTAGTCGAGTTTTCGTATAACAATAGTTATCAGACTAGTATTGGGATGACACCGTTTGAAGCTTTGTATGGAAGGCCACGAAAATCTCCCATATGTTGGTTAGAGACCGGGGATAGGTTGGTTCTTGGTCCAGATTTAGTCAGAGAAGCTGCAGATAAGATTGAGGTCATTCGAGCTAGAATGAAGGAGGCTCAGTCTAGGCAGAAAAGTTATGCAGATAACAGACGGAAAGATTTAGAATTCTCAGTTGGAGATCAGGTGTTCGTCAAAGTGTCACCGATGAAGGGTGTGATTAGATTTGGGAAATCATGAAAGTTAGCACCGAGATTCATTGGGCCTTTTCCTATTGTTGAGAGGATCGGGAAGCTCACGTATAGAATTGAGTTACCGAGCAGTTTGGCAGGAGTCCACAACGTTTTCCATGTTTCTCATCTCATAAAGTGTGTTAGAGACCCAGAGGCTGCTCTTGCACCGACCGTGCTAGATGACTTGGTAGTAGAACCAGATTTGACTATAGTGAGGAAGCCTATTCGTATTGTTGCGAGAGATGAGAAGAGGATTAGAACTAAGACGGTCAGATTAGTCAAAGTCCAGTGGAGCGACGATGACAGGGACTGTACTTGGGAGATTGAGAGCAGGATTAGAGATACTTATCTTGACTTATTTGATGGTATGTTTTACCTTCTTGTTTGTGTACCTTATCGTAATTTCAAGGACAAAATTCTTTAAGGAGGGGAGTCCATAACACCCCAGATTTTTGGTAACATTATTTAGGATATTTAATTAGCTAAATTAAATGGAATAATGTGTTGATTAGGGGATTGAGATTTGATTTAATTAAGGGGTAGCTATGCCATTTAAACAATAAATTAAAATAAGAGTTCAATTGAAATAGAGGAGGGGTAAAATAGGAAAAAGGCCATTCTTATACCCTAAACCCTTGGCTGTGTACCCCCTACACGCCCATTTCTTTTTTCAAATTTTTTTGAAACTAAGGCCGACCACCATTAACAAGAGAAGAGGAAGAAGATAGAGAAAAGCTAAGGAAGAAGCTAATTCAAATCAAATCCATTCACATCCCAATCTCTTTAATCTCTAAAGCTAAGGTGAATAATGTTTACATCTCAAATTTTTATTATTTTCATTTTAAGGTGAATTCCGAATATTTTGCATTGATCTGCCATGTTTTTGAATGATGGAATGATTATATATACTTGTTGATGAATTATGGTTGTTCATATTGAATTTATGATATGTTTTAAGGTGAAAACCCTATAAATTGACATCCAAACGCCTTGCGAATTTTTATGAAGATCCTAAATGATATTTTAGAGATGGGTTTTAATTTTCAGAATTTTTTGAATAATCGTAGAATTTATTTGAATTTTCTAGTGAAGAAAGGGTTAATTTGGGTTAAGAATTATTTACGGTTAAATAATAAAAGATTTGGGTCTAAAATTTTTATATGTTGGAAAACATACTAAAAGAGATTTTCTGGAATTTTTGTAGATTTTTCCTAAATGTTTTAATGGATATATAAAATTATTTAAGGTATGTGACTTAAATGTTTATATATTTATAAAAGAAGAAGGGGCTTTTTGCAAATAATTCAAAAAGACTAGTTCTGAAATTGCAGTACTTTTTATTGGTAAAGAAAGAGGCAACCAATCAAAATTAGACACATAAGGCAGATTAGGTGAAAAGAACTATTTGCTACATGTTTTTCATTGTTTCGATGCTTTCGGCACCAGGTTCCGCCTCCTCATCTTCGCTTTCGACACAGTCGAAACCAATACACATGGTATCAAGGAACTGATACGCAGTGAATTGGATGTAGGCGGAAGGTATGGAGTCGAAACCAGGGGTTCCGATGAGGTTGAGGCATTACTTTGTTTTTAAATTAAAAATGCGCTGCTTGCTTTCGACTAAGATGACTTTCGACCGAGTAGCTTTTGACTCAGATAGCCTTCGACCGGGTTTAATGGATCTAAAGAAATGGTTCGATTGGGTTGCACTCTTGTTTTAAATAAGCGCTTTCGACTAAGTCGAAGCCTTTTTACTGCCGCTTTCCACCTTTCGCCCAGATGGTTTTGAAAGGGTTATTCACTTTATTTTCTAAAAATTTGGCCCCTTCTCCAATGCTTTCGAAGGGATGGTTTCGACACCATCACTTCTTTACTTAGGAAATGATTTCGAAGCAAATGCTTTCGACTTAAATGTTTTAAAGTCCCTTTTTTCTATGATTGAAGTAAAACCCAAATGGTTTCGAAAGAGACAGATTTAAGTGGTTTCAAAATAGATGCTTTCGACTTTAATGGGTTTTTGATCCTTTTGCTCTACTTGAAGTCATAATCCAAATGGTTTTGACCGAGACGATTTTCAAAGGTTTCGAAGGGGTGAAATTTTGGAAGGTTTCCACATGTTTTAAATTGAACCCAAAGTGCTTTCGAAAGAATTGAGTTTTAACCGTTTCGAAAGGTTTTAACGAATGGTTTCGAAAAGGGTGGTTCTCCAGGGTTTCGAAATGGTTGAAAGGAAAGGTTTTTCCTATGTTTTCAAAAGGCAATATTTAAAGGTTTTAAAGGAGGATGTCAAATGTTCTGAAGCTTTCAGAGAAAAGAAAGGAAGGTTTTTCCAATATTTTCGAAAGGCTTTTAATGGTTTCGAAAGGGTCACTTTCAACAGTTTCGAAGGGGTTACCTTCAAGGGTTTCGAAAAGGTTGTTTAAAGGTTTTAAACAAAGGCTTCGAATGTATTAAATAGGCAATATAACCTAAGTATTTTCAAGTTAAAAAGGGTTTTAACTTGTTTTGAAAGGATAGCTAATCCTTGTTAAAATCCAGTAACATTATTTTGAGTAAAGTATATGCATCACCGTAAAATAGCTTAGAGTAAAGCTAAGAAAATATTTTCCTTGTATAAGTATGATTTAAAAGATTAAATCACTTTGAAAAGGTTTTCAAGGAAAAAGATAAAGGGTAGTTAACCCTAAGAAAAATGATTCGGACAGTTAGTCCATTTTGACCTCGGACAGTTAGTCTAGTTTGCGAGCAGTCAGCCATGTTTTATAGACAGATAGTCCATTTGTTAGCATAACGGACCTTGCTAGTATGTTGTGGATAGATAGTCCACTTATTACCTGTTTTATGGACAGATAGTCCATTTATTAGAATAAAGGATATTGTTATTTTGATATATAGTTTGATTAAGAAGGTTTGGTTGTAGGAAAGGATTTGCAAAATATATGTTTTAAAGAGCATATTAGTGAGGGGAAACCCATTCCGCTAAGCGGTGTGGTCTCACTTAATATCATTAAACCGAGATGTAACAGAATTATTCACACCAGGCTTTATGTCTGACTTGAAGTTTTTGTTTCCCCTTAAACTCTCGGGTGCTCAAAATTGATTTGAGTAGGCCGAGGGTTAAGGTTTTCAGGTTTTAGTCTTTTGGCGAATAAAGCTTCCGAAGACGAGCAGGTGGCTGACGGATAGCTAATTAGGAGTTACATATTTTTTTGTTTATTTTCGCTGTGTATTAAGTCAGATATGACTATATTGCTTTGATCAACCAAGGGGGCATCGTCATATGTCGCTCTTGGCGTATTTTTTAATGATTATAATTAATCTTTACCTCGGAAACGATATGGGATTATGAAACTTGGATATGAATTTGTTTTGAAATGTAATCAGTAAAATGTTGGTTTTGAAAATCTATGATTTTTTTCATATTCAAGTGCTTCTTATATTATGGATACCATTATCATTATTGTATTTTGTCAACAGAAGTTAATACTATGAATGACTGCAGCATCTGTAGCGCTTAGCTTTTGACCTTCAGATACGGGATGTGACATACATACAACCACTATGGCTTATCAAACTGGTACTCATCATCAAAAAGATGGACTACATCACCATCATCGTCATCATCATCGTCATTATCATCTACTCTACGTGTAGGATGATATCGCTACTCATCAAATGTAGTAAGCTCGTTAATACAAGCCATCAACTCATTTATGCTCCGTCGATGCTCGACGTACATGACCTAGCGGAGTCCCATCTACATTTGAGACAAATCCTTATATGAAAATGCAGTTGGATTTGGATACTATGAAATCTCAGCCCAAGGAATATCAACATATATATCAACTCCCGACGTTGCCGGTATACAAACTGTCCAACCATAATCTCCTATCTGGGATGGCTGTAGAGCATGATATACCTGAGTACTCTGTGTAAGGTCTTGTAAAACAGAGGGGACAACACCACTTTGGATACCTGAAGGCCCTACCAAATCAACGGATGCAGCATGAACAAAAGCAGCCGTATGTAGTGGAGTGTAAAACCGATGCCAAAAAGATGCATAATCTAAATTCATGATGATGAAGTAATTAGCCGACCACCACTCCCATGCATACTCCTATAAAGCAGCGCTGTCATACACCTTCAAAAAAGGTGTATTTGAATGTGGATCGTCAGGAACAAAATCACCATCTAACGTCCGTCTCCAACTACGCTCGCCGAGGAACCAATAGCATCCTAGCTGGATGGGGATGATACCAATGGAAAACGTCTAGCAGATAGAAATGTAGCGTACACTACGATAAGGTCGGTCATAAAAGGCGAACCATCATAAGGATGCCAAACAACACTCTCTCGTGTGGCCCGTAACTCGATCTGATTTCGGACCACAGCAAATATATGACGTGCCTCCCCTCCTTGCACCATTTTGCGGTTCTCTCGGGCCCGTGCTCTAACTCGGGGAAAGAAAAGGGGTAATGTGGAGTCCAACGTCGGATAAGTTGTGTTGCGAAAGTACTCATAGTACCAGTACTATAAAAGCTCCCAAAAACCTGTAATGGATGTGGATCTACCCCTAACGACACACTGATGATCCAAAGAGTGATACAAATATGTTAATATCAGAGTCCCTCAATCATATGCAATTGGACAATCAAATGACAACTCCGCTACAGCTGCAACATATTCGGCCGGCAACGTGTTAGATGCATTTGTAAAGAATAAGTTCCCCATCATGTACAAAATAAACAGTCGATCAATCTCCAAATGGTTCTTTGTGCTACCAACATGTATCAATTCACCGATTGCTTGTCTAATGCAAGGGCATCTAATCTGCAATTCGGATGACAGTCCATCATGTAAGTCAAGATGTGGAAGTACACTGGATAAGCGGTGAAAGTGTTGGTACTCCACGTCATATGGTAAGGTCACCCCATTCCAATGCCTAAACTGGTAAGCATAGTAAAGTCTAATGGGGGTAAAACCCAACTCTTCAAAACTAAAGTGAAATGTATGAGTGATCTTCCACCAACAGGCGGCTAAAGCACCACATAGCTCCGAATTTAAAAGATTATCAATACCTATTAAAGCAATTTACGATTATTGAAAGCGCTAAAAAGCATGAAATAAATAAACAGTAATTATGTAAATATGTACTCAAAAAATCTCCAAATCCTATATCTCGAAGAAAAGCATGAATAATGCCGTCGGCATCATAAGATCGGATCATTCTATAAATGTGTATTACACTAACCCAAGATCCACGGGTGCGCTCACGATGAGCCTAATTTAAAACAGGTTGCATATTCAATTTTTATTGTACCATTTTAACTAATAAAATAATTTGAAGGTAGATAACTTACAAAATTTTCAACGCACGTGCTGACGTGTACTCCGTCGTCTGGGAGTATATGAAAATTGATCAAATCCTTGTCGGGTTTCAAATTTTGGTCGATGTGGGGATCCAGAATTGTATATGCTGTATTTCTACCCGCACGCCTACGTCTAACCACTGTGCTTCGTCGACCTCTAGCACTCGTCGTCAATACGTCTGCGCTTTCTTCGGCAGGGGCGTTTTGCACGGCCGAACATTTCCACTGCTGCGACTATCGCTTCCTCGGATTCTCCTCAAAGCTTTTCTCATTTTTATAATTTCTAGAATTTTTTAATGCAGGAAAAATGCAAGAGAATGAGAGAATGGTGGCGACTGGAGGAAGAGGAGAGGAGGGGATGAGAATGAAATAGGATTACCGGCTTATTTATAGCCGGTTACCCCTGTACACTTAGCCGACCAAATTTTAGTTGGCTAAGTGCACGCTGTGGACTGCAGTTCACAACTCTCATGGATAGCAATTCAACACCTGTGGATTACAATCCACAGCCAATCCCTTAACCAGTTAAAATTTAACCGACTTAGAAAAAGCACACTTGTGCTTTCTACTCCATGTTGGGGGTGGATTGCATCGACTCAGTGGAATCGAAGCAATCCACCCCCAAGCGCTGAGAATGCTCTAGCATTGTTTGCAAATAGATTTCATTTTGGCGCTATCCCTTTACAGCCGAATAGCAATCTTATCATCTAATCCTCTTAATCAACATTCAAATTCCTTTCCTCTCTTCCTCTACATAGCCTCTTCATCATTCCAGTCACATAGATAAAATAAATATGCTCGAACCTATTCTCATTCAAAACCCTAGATTCATTTTCACTCAAATTCAATTCAAAAATCACTATGAGAAATCCCCATTCCGAAAATCAGGGCACTCTCATTCGAATTTCAAACTCATCCGCTCAAATTTTCCTTACTCCAACCCTAGGCCCAAACTTAAGTACAAGATGCATGCAGTGACCGATGATACTGCTGACTCTTTTGAAGGGTTGGAAGTAGATTTAGATGAGTTGGATGGGAACGATGAGTTCGAGTTACCAGTTGAAATTTCAGTTTGTCGCACGTTGGATCCTGCTTTGACTTTGAAGAATGGTGTTGATAAACTGAAGGAAGCTATTGATATTTTGAAGTTGAATGCACCTAGTTCGAACAGTGGTGTTTTGAGATTTCAGGTATAAAATAAATGTAAATCTTGCAAGAGTTAAATATGTGACTATTATTGCAGTTATGAATTGTGTGCATATCCTGAATTTTAATGATTTCGACAAAGGTTGAGTAGTTTATATATCCAGCATGGTACTAGGTATCCCAACATGTTATGCATCCTCCAAAATGTCATAATGGAAATTTTAATGCAACCCTGATATCCAATGTCGAGTTTCAACATATTTCAACATACCGCTTACCAGCAGACCGATCTATGGAGTACTGCTTGATCAAGCATTGTCCCTGAGCATCCCAGTGATCCCACCAACACAAAATACACAGACCACTGTCAGCGCATGCATAAACATTTGAGATTGGCAAACAACTATTACTAACAAAATTTCCTAAGTCGTTGTTTATCAATCTTATATTTATACATCACACTCCTTATCGATAATCAGTCTTATATATATATATATATATATATATATATATATATATATATATACACACACACATCGTACTTACTTTCTGCTAAAAGTAAATGTGGAATATTTTTTGATTCCCTACCTTTCCATTTTTTCTCTGGTGTGGAACATCTTATAAGTTATATCTTACTGTTGTTTTCGCTTCACAATTCTGTCCTTTTCTTCTCCACGGCATCCGTCGGAGACGCTGTATGATGTATTCCACAACCAATATTATGTGTTCCACATTATTTTTGTTGTACCAATCACCTAGATCCATCACACCAACTACCATGTTTTACACATCCTTTAAACATGCATGTGCGTGCGCACACACACCACGACCGACTCGTCAAACCATATTCAGTTTTGGCCTACTGCTTGCTAAGTCCCGCCAACCTCAGGAATCATATTGTTGAGTTTGGTTTGTTACATGCACAAACGCTACAAACAGTGGTATAACATATGATATTGACATACTGCTAGTATCCTTCTTTTTTTCCCCTTTAAAAAAATAATATAAGTTTGTAAAGCCACATTGTTGGAACTTGAAAATGTAAAACCACTTTGTTTTATTTTGCCTTAATCTCCAAGGCAAAGAGCTTCCTATACGAAGTCTGTTTCTAAAGAGACGCACCCTCTCTCACACACACATGCACACACACACACATACACATACACACATGCACACACATACACATACACACACACACCATACACACACATATACATATACACATATACATATACATATACATATCTATATGTATATATGTGTGTGTATACATATACATATACATATATACATGTCTATATGTATATGTGTGCGTATAACACATATGCATATTTTATAATTCCATTCCCAACATAGTCATTCCTATCAAGTTTTGAGACCCATCTATTTCAATGTAAGTATAAATCATTCCATCTTTGAAGCAAGAAAATTAAAAATAAAGAAAAGAGCATGTTTGCGGGAGTGTATGCTTTTGGGTGAGTGTTGTTTCTCCAAATATAAGATAGAGGACATTCTCAATTGTGCATTTTTTTTTTTTTTTAAATCCACTTCGTACTAAAATCTTTATACTTATGTGTTTACATTCAGTCAAGTGCAGAGGAGAAAGATACCAAAATAAACATGCGATGCTTGTAAAATTGTATGAAACCAAGTCACTCGTAGTAAATGTTTTGAAAAAAAGACCCTACACATTTCAAATTTTGTACTATGACACATCAAAACGATGGACGCATCATTTTTGAAGCATTTTATTCTAAGTACAAAATAAATGTGAACGAACATGCTAAACTTCTACTTTGAAGACTACTGGACTCGTACAATCAACTCATCATCAACCTAATCAATAACATCCTCACCAACTACCAAAACTTTGTTGATGTTGCAGTTGTTCTGAAGGAGGAACACATGTGCAAAAATGAAGCAATCATGTCAGTAAGTCTGCAACAAGTGAAGGCATTAATGGTGATGAGAGGAAGATCAATGGAGTGTGAATTCAGTGAGAGTCCAAATCGTGGTAGGTCCATATTATAATGTAAGAATGTTTAGTGTTACAATCGTGGAAGAAGAATACACTTTAAAAGAGTGTCGGGTTACATAAAAAAGTAGAAAAAAGTGCAACAAACAAACTTAGTAATGTTGCTAGCACCTCAAATTGTGATGGAGCAACAATGAAAGATAAAAAAAATGGCAATGATTAATTTGTTGACTCAGAAGCCAATAATGCCAATCTCAGGAGGATCAGTATTTATGGCCAATTGTCATGCTTTGGAGATTGTTGGCATTGAAGCTATTCAATTTAGGTGGATGATAATTTGGACCATCATCGAGGTGAGAAGTGTGAAGAACTTGAGTTCTTTTTTTTTGAGACAGTTAGATGCAGTTAGATGCAAGGCCCATGTTCAAGATGAGATGATGATAGTTAAAGGCACACTTGTTGTAATGAAAGCCAATAAGATAGCAAAAACTCTATGCCTGTTTAAACGAGACATTGAAAAATGGAGAAGCAATTATTGCATCAGTTGGTTTGGTAGAAGAATCAATAATGATGTGGTACCGAAGTCAATAGCCACACGTTCGTATGTGGTCTAAAGAATATTGTAGAAAATGAGTTTCTTACAAGGCCCCGTACAAGTGCTTTACCATTTGATGAGCATTTTGTTGCAAGCAAGTAGCATATATTAAAATTTAGCGGTTCAACTGTTTGTGATAATGCTATCTTAGAGCTTGCTCACTTTGATGTGTGGCAAACAACGTTGTTGTTGGTAGGAAGTGCATGATACTTTATATTTTTAAATAATGATTACTCTAGAAGATATTGACTGTGTATGATAAAAGGAAAAATGGGTGTACTTTTAGTCTTCTAAATGTTCAAAGCATGTGCATAACTTGACTCTAAGAAGAGGATCTAGGGTTTATGATCAGATAATGGAGGATAATACACCGTGTATTTTGATGCATTTGTTAAAAACGAAGGTATCAAAAGGCTATTCACCGCCGTGTATAGTCCTCAACAAAATAGAGCAGCAGGGTGGATAAATAGAACCCAGTTAGACAGGACAAGGGTAATATTGAGAAACGTTGGCCAAGTTAAGTCATTTTGAGCAGAAGGAATCAATATCGTTCATTACATGATAAACTAATCTCCATCAACGACGATTGGATTGAAGATGGCAATGAAGAGAGACTGGTAAACTTGCTACATGTTCATCCCTTCATATATTTGGTTGTTTTACGTGTTAGGGGTGGCTCGCATTTGAGAGTGCGTGGGTTGAACGATAAGTCCCACATCGGAAAAAATATGATGCATAACGTGGTATATATATGGGGCACATAACATTGAGAATTCTTTTTGTTACAAGCAAGTGTTGCCAAGACCATGTATGTGCCCGTTCCGAAATGCGATGAAAGAGATGTTCAATTGAGATGCTGGTACATCAGAAGCTTCATTAGGTGGCGTCATTACAGAACAATGAAGCGTGCATTTCTGGGAACGTGTTGGAATGCCGAAACACAAACTGTTGTGAAAAATTTGTATGAGCGGAAACATATTTGATCAGGATCTAGTATTGCATATCTGAGTACCAATGCAACTTAAAATCAACTATGAAATCAAACAAGAACAAACAATGGGAAGAAAAAGAGAAAGAGACACAGAAGATGTAACGTGGTTCTGATATAAGTATCCTACGTACACGGAGACCCAACAATCCTTTATTATTTCTTCACTTCGAGAGAGAATATAACATGAGAAGAGTATGAATCACTCAATAAATTTGACTCACCTTAAAAATTACAGAAATATGGATCTTATTGAGGATATTTTGGTGAGGACTCTTGTTGGTTTTGTGATGAATAGATGAGCAAATGTCTTCATATTTATAGGTGCAAGGATGAGGATAGCCTCAAAGATAAAGATGAAATGTTTTCGGATTTGCTTGATTTGATTTCAACACAAATTTAGTATATTTGTGTTGTTTCACATATATCCTTATTTGATTGATTTCTCAAATCAATTAATATCTCTTCTGATACTAATTGGTTATCTTTCTAATTTGTTTTCCATATTTGATTGATTACGGGAATCGATTAATATCTTTTTCCTTATAAATTTGGAATAGATACAAATTTAACACTCCACGTCGATTTAAATATATTCATCCATCAATAAAATTGGTTGTTGGGTCAGCGCCCCATGACGCTCAAGCAGTTAAAATCAAACTGATCAAATTTGTCCTTAGGAAGTGACTTTGCCATCATTTTGAAGGATTATCCATAGTACTCACATTTACCCACTTGATCTTGCTTCGTTCTTCCTTAAGCATAAGAAAGAATCATCTGACATCAATGTGCTTCGTGCGAGAACTATAAACTTGATTCTCTACAAGATGAATCACCCTCTGACTGTCTGAATATAGCTCCACTGTCCGCTGCACCATAGAAAGATCATCCAATAGCTGAAGTAAATACAATCCCTTCTTAGTCGCTTCCATAATCGATATCAACTCGGTCTCGGGAGTCGACAAAGCTACTATAGACTACAACTTTGATCTCCACGAAATCGAGCCCATGCCAAGTGTAAAAACATAGCTCGACATTGACTTCTGTGTCTTCGTCTCCAGCATAATCTGAATCACAGTAACCATTAAGAGAGATGTCGCCACCTACTCCACCATATAACAAGCCAATTGAAGAAATACCACGAAGATATTTGAATATTCACTTCACTGCTTGCCAATGCTCTGTGCATGTGTTAGATATATATCGACTCACAACACCCACTGCATGGGCCAAATCTGATCTCGTGCACACCATAACATACATGAGACTAACAACAACACTAGAATAAGGTATATCAACCATAACCTCTTGTCATCCGATATAGGAGATAAGTCTTTCGACAACTTGAAATGAGAGCCAATGAAGTGCCAATCAGTTTAGCTTTCTCCATACCAAATCGAGCGAGGACCTTATCGATGTAATGCGCTTGAGTGAGTTACAACTCTCTCCGTTTTCTATCTCTGAATATCTTCATTTCCAAAAGTCTTTGTGCTTTTCCATCTCCTTCATATCAAACTCCTTGCCGAGCTTCGTTTTCAACTCGATAATTCTGACCATACTCCGAGATGCAATCAATATATCATCAACATATAACAAAAGATATATCATATCTCCATCACATCTCCTAAAATAAACACACTGGTCTTTGAAGCTTCTAGGATATCCCTGTGAAAGAATAAACTTATCAAATCTCTTCTACCATAATCTAGGAGATTGCTTCAGTCCATATAGAGATTTGTTAAGTTTACAAGCATAATTTAGCCTACTACTATCAATGAACCCCTCCGACTGCTTCAAATAAACCTCCCTATCCAGATCACCATGCAAGAATGCAATTTTGACATCTAGTTGCTTAACTATATCATAATGAGCAACTAATGCCAACAAAATACAAATGAATGTATGTCTGACAACTGGAGCAAAGATATCATGATACTCCACTTCTTTCTTCTGAATATACCCCTTTGTAACTAATCTTGCTTTGTATCTGAGATCACCATTACTGTCGTTCTTCACTCTATAGATGCACTTATTTCTAATAGCTCTCTTGTCGGTGGGAAAAGGCACCAAATCTCAAGTATGATTTTTCTTGAAAGATTCAATCTCCTCTTCCATAGCGACTAACCAATTGGAACTGTCAACTGATGAACTAGCGTCTTTATAGTCTTTGGGTTCATCATGGACAACATTCGATGCATATGTTGTCATGTCATCGAAGTCAATGTTTTATGCTAAATCCAACAAAATTTTCAAGCCACTTAACTTCCTTCTCTATCAAACAAACCCATTCTCTGAATGATCTCCACTTTGAGTCTGATCCTTTGTATCAACATCTGTACTATCCTCATCAACCATGGTGCCATCGGAAACATCATCTCCGTATCTCTACGGAAAGAATCTGAAAATGGCTTGCCTTGTGTTTGGTATTCTGAACCCGACCTCAAACTGTCATTGGATGAGGAAGGCTCTACCTTTAACATAGCATTCTCATCAAAAGTCACAATGCCTGTTGATACTGATCTTCTTGCTAATAGGACACCACAACCTATATCCATTCACTCCTCTTCTATGATCTAGAAAGATACACTTGCGAGCTCTAGGTTTCAGCTTTCCTCTGCTCTAATGTACATAAGCCGGACATCCAAACACTCTGAGAAATGAATGGCTAACATGCGCTCCTTTTCATACTTCTTAAGGGATCTTCATATCTATGACAATAGAAGGTGTGTGGTTGATAAGGAAAGCTGCCATGGATAAAGTTTCTGCCCAAAATCTCTTATTCAACTTAGCAGTCAATCTGAGGCAATGAGTTTTCTCCAATAATCTCCAATTCATTCTTTCAGCAACTTCATTAGATTGAGGATCGTCAAGTGTGGTGTAATATCTCCTAATGTCTTCAGACTCACAAAAATCGATGAATTCCTATGATCCAAATTCACCGTCGTTATCTGAATGGAGAACTTTCAACTTCTTTTCTGATTGCTTTTCAACCATAGATTTCCACTTTCGAAATCTGGCAAAGGGTTCACTCTTAGACTGTAGGAAGTATACCCCATACTTTACGGGAGAAATCATCTATATATGAAACGAAGTACCTGATTCCATCTAAGGATGAGCAATGGGAGGGACTCCAAACATCTGTATGAACATACTCCAAGATAGCTTTTGCTTTATGCTCACCAATGACAAAAGAAATCTTTGTCTGCTTTTCAAAAACATACTCTTCACAAAAGCCAAGCTGTGAATGCTGAAGACCATCAATCAAACCTCGCTTTTTCAATTCATCCAAACTGCATTCACCAATATGTCCCATCCACAAGTGCCAATCTGGAAGAATCTGGATCAGCAGAAGTCGATTCACCAACTACAGTAGTGTCTTTCAATAAATAAAAATTTCCTACCCTCACATCTTTCATAACAATCACGGAACGCTTCGATATCTTCATTTCTCTCCCTCAATTACAATCTTCAATCCAAGCCTACTCAAAGCTCCAATAGAAATCAGGCTCCTTCTCAAATCAGGTACATGTCTAACATTAATAACAGTACGAATAATACTGTCAAACATCCTTATCTTCATACTACCAACACCAACCATACAGCAAGAAGCATCATTGTCCATCAAAACCTCTCCTCCATCAATCTTACAGTATGTAGAGGAATAGTTCCTATCAGGTGTCGTATGACAGGATGCATCAGAATCAATAAGCCACAAATTGCTCTTCCCAAAAAAGGTAGAAGCTGTAAACACATCGGTATTACTATATGTATCTGATTTCTTTGCAGTAGATGCTGAAACCTGTTTTGGGTCTTTTCTTATTCCTTCGAGCTTGAGACATTGAGCTATAAAGTACCCTGGTTTCTTACAATAATGGCAAGTCAATCGCTTAAGCCTCCTAGACTGAGATCTTGAATTACTTCGACCTCCATTATTCTTTGACTTGCTTTGACTTCTACTTCTCTGAACAGATAAACCCTCTGTATTATTATCCAAACTAGTGCTCGTCAATCTACCTTTCAACACTTCATTATGAAGATCAACCTTTACTTATGATGTATGATACACACACATACATTGTTTGCCATGTTGTGGGCTAAGGCTCTATGAAGGCTTTGCATTTTTTTGCGCTATTAATAACTATGCATATACCTGATCTTACTTTCTAAAGAAGAGAGTTACAATAATGCACACATGCATGTTCGGGTCACCCTAACCTCTTATAAGATCTCCCTACTCCTCACTTGCATTTTAGTTATCTTGTTTACTCATTTTATTTTTTAATTAATGTGTACATCCACCACGTTAGATAATTCATTTTAGGTTTATTGTTTTCATGTTTCAAGATACCCAATTTACTTCCCCATACATGTGTGCGAGACACCCTTGCCTCGACCAACAGACCATGTCAGTCCAAAAGTGTGTTTCGCATGTTCATAAGAATGAGCATTGATTCCTTTCGACCAATTATGTGGCCGACCACCATGGCTAATGGAAATTTTATCATTGTTCATAGGTGTGAATGAGATTTCCAGCCTTGACCAGTAGACAATGTTGTTCTAAAGTAATGACTAATGAGAAGACATTTGGCCTCTTGACCATTAATCCTACGAACCAAAGGCGAGCCACATAGCCTCAGTTAGCATGAACCATGGCCAATGGAAATCCTATTGACTTCCAAAGGCTATTCATATGCGGTCTTACATATTGTCAGTTACTTACTTGTATAATAATTTTATGTTTCATCTTCTTATCCTGCTAATGATGATAAATAATCGATAGTCCCAAGCTCTTGTCTCATTCTTGTATATTTCTACTCGTTTAGACTTATTCTTATTACATGCCTCATTGATCGACACACCCTTGTCAAGCAACTCCTACGTCGGCCACATTTGTACAAAAATGCTTTATACTGAAAATGTAATAGTAGCAAGAAAATAAATAATTGGCAAATTTATACACTTGAACAACCAACATTCCCTGGTCTCTAACTTGTTCATTTTGTATCTATCTGAGCTTGCTTGCCATCCTCCCATCGAGCCCTCTTAAGTGAACCCTTTATCCTCCCCCCTATTACCAAGCAAAACCTTCATGCTTGCTTGCTCACAACTGAGCTTTAAGATTTCTACCCTTGAGCAACTTCTTTATACTCGCTCGTTATCAATTCGATCAAACTTACTTAAGCATCATTAGCTCGTTTGACCTTGGTCACCCTGACCTAACTCACTCGAGCAAACCTAGCACGCTTAGTATTGATCACTCCATCTTAAATCTGGCGACCATCCTCTTTTTATATGTCTGCATTATCTTATTCAATCTTTAGCAAGCAATCCCTTTCGTCTGCTTGCATGATATTCCTAACCACTCGTCCTCAAGCCTCACTTGAAAATCAAACTCGAATTTAGTACCTTAACTCATAGTATATTACATTTTTACTTGCCAAACCACAATTGCTCTTGGTTGCTTATCCTTGCTATGTCTAAAAACTCAAGATCAAGCATATAGTTGATCGGTTTATCTTGCTTGATTGGGAATCTTGACACGTGCAGTGCCTCATTGCTACACAATGGACTAGTGCACTGAATTAAGATGAGCCTCTGATGTTAATCGTGCAAGCTGACCACTCAGTTGATCTAACCTACCCAGACCCATGCTCACTCCTTTGCTTTGAGCCGTTGCAACCTCTCCCGATCACCTTTTGGTTACTGGAAATGGTGATTACCACCGTAGACCGATTTCCAAACCAAATCAGAACAGCAAAACACTGAAATAGTGCAATCAACATTACCAAAAAGAGGGATTTTTTTTCAAATATAGTTAATCTCTCAAACACATTCAAATCCAAATCAAACTCGAAACCCAAATCAAATCAACATAAGTCATCTAAAATCCACATTTATAAATAGAGAACACTTTGCAACATGGATGGGCATTTTGAGGGAGAAATAACTCAATTAAAATCGCCACCATGCCAGATCCTATGAACTCACCATCAACCACCATTTGCAGCTCCGCCTTCACCTCAATTCAAATAATTGGCACTCTTTTGTGGCTCTCAACCTCTTCGCTTTTCTCTAAATCACCCTTGGCTAAATCTTTTTCATTCTCTCTTTCTATAATTTAGCATCCATAGCCCCATTGAAGGAGTTTCTGGTTTATAAAGTAAAAATAATGAAAAAAGATGATAAGAGGTTAAGTGGGTTAAAAGATTGAAGGGTTAATGAGATTCCCTCTTGTTTTTGGGCACGTTGAACCAATATTCTCCTAATTGATTCTCTTATTCGCCCAATCCACTTAATTAATCATCTCTAATTACATCAAATTAACATAATTGCTCTCAGCCTAAAGTACAGATCATTTCATTCTTTTCTTATAAAATAGAGGAAAAGAGAGGGTTTGTCGATTGTGTTCTTATTTTAAGGAGACTTTTGTAATTCTACTTCATAATAAAATCTTTCTACTGTTTGTCTTTGTTTTTTATTACTCTAATTTATTTGGAGACCATTTCACAAGAAATCTTTGTGTTCATTTATTTTCTACTGTTTCTTATTTCTCCTTTTATTGTCCTATGTGCTAGGGTACCACAGCTAAATTCCCTAACACAAATGACCATTATCAAAAGAAATTCCTTAAGTCAATGTTCTACTATTCCCACTATTATATACCACACTACCAGTTAATGCCCATGCGGGTATTTATTCGGTTCCTAACCTACCCACCTTTTAGTAGACTTCAGCACTATATTTATCAAAAACTTAACAGGTAATAATCAAGTAAAATCAGAGGGCATGCTTGTGTTAATAATCTATTTATTGGAATTTTGGAGTTTTACATATTGCATGTATAAACATTAGATGAAGGGAATTATATGCAATGCCCAATGTCTTATTGTTCTTTAATAGCCTTCCTTTTGAATAACCTCTAGTCAATACTTTATAATATACATTTTTCCACCATTAATTTAAGGTTTCAAATAAAGCAGTTTTCAATCTGTAGATCTTATACAACAATGCAGGTGGCTGTACCACCAAGCACAAAGGTGTTAGATTGGTTTTTCTGCCAGCAGAAGTGTTTGAATGTTTTTCCCCAGTTTTATTTTTTTGGAACACATCTTAATCAACTGTCCGATGAATTAAGTTCTGAAGATGGAGCAAATGAAGTTTCTGGATTGGGATCTGCAATTTCTTTTTATAGTTCTTCAAAAAAAAGATGGAAAGTGATGGGAAGGTTAGTGCGTGTGTGTATTGCAATAACCAATTCTGTAATTAGGGTTACACTTGAATTACGGCATGTAGTAATAATGTATATATTATATATTATAGGTATACGTAAAATGAATATTCTGGAAGCTTCACAAATGGTTTTAGTGTTTCTTTTCTAAACCACATTCAATTTTATTTCGATGACATATACAACATTAGATACTTAACTGTGGAAGACACAACTCTAATTGTTTTGGTTTCTACTCACTGAAAGTCGACAAGCACATATACAGGCTTCGAAAACAGAAGGATAGTATGTCAAGCGAAAATCTCTCTGTTTTTTTTTGTGGTAGGGGTTTTTTTTGGGGGGGGGGTCTTTCGAGGTGGGCGGGGTTTCTATTATATTTGCTGTGGAATAATATTAAGATTACTACAACGTATCAACCTAAGGTTATTTGTTGATTAAAAAGTAAACTTTAACAAAAGCTAATCACAGCTCTTGAACGTTGTCCCACAACTATTTGCCATTACCTCTCTACACCATCAGACATTCAGTTGGGCTTTTTCTTCTTCTAAATTTTGAGAATTGGGAATTGTTGCTTCTGGATGTCGAACCCAAGATCTTTGATCACAGTGCTGAAGGTCTTACCATTGTACTAGTGGTTATCGGCACATTCATTTGGACTGTTTGTTAGAAGCATATTAAAAAGTTGGTTTTAAATAAAAATAACCAGATGGTATGGTTCATATAACAAGCAACTATTGGCAAAATAAATTTCTGTTTAACAGTTCCACATGATCAAACTCAAGCGCTTTAATTTGCATCCATTTTTTTTTCTATGAAAGATCATGCGATATTTTACCTAAATAACTACCTTTGCCATTGAAGCTCTCATGATCAAACCAATGTTGGAAGCTTAAAAGTGCAGTCTTGCATTTAGTAAATTGAATTGAATGGATCACTTAGCCAAAAATATGCTATTGATGATCAATGTTTTTGCAGGTATCTTTCGGTTGACTTACAGCTAATGAGGGCTTATGGCTTTGAAGGCATTCATTTTAGCAAGCTAACATCTTCTGTAAAAGAGCAACCTGGTTCATTTTATTTTTGTATACCTCAGGTGGGATCCTCTCTCTCTCCCCACATTGCATTGTGCGCACTCGTGTGCATGCATGTGGGATTCAATAATTTATATGTACACGTTTTACCAATCAATAGAAAGAGAAGTAATAATAAAATCAAATTTTTGTATACCAGCCTGCATCAGATTATTTTACTATAGTGAAATGCTAAGCTCACTCTCCTTTTAAGGGTGTAAGAAAGTATAATTTTCCTTATGGGTTAATGCTGGATTTCATTTTTTTAGGTTAATAAATAAAGTGGCGTCTGTCATTACTAATAATGATTGTATTGTTTCACACTCCCTGTAAGTGTGTGAGATTAGTGTTTCTCTTTTAAAAGTTAGGTAAGTCTGAAAGTAAGATAGTTGAAGTCAAACATAGCTCTTTATTTCATTGCTGTCTACGCTTCTTTTGAATCAGATGCATGTTGGTACCATGATAAATCAAGTTGTTTGTTATAACACTATTTCAAACAGACTTTGCATTTACAAGTTGTCCGATGCGCTGTTTTGTCATCTCACAAATCACCAATGTTGTAAAATATTCTTTTTGCAAAGCTGCATGTTTTTTATGTATGATGCCTTCTGCGGTTTCATTCAATTATTTAAATAGGAATGATCATTTCAGGTTGAGCTGAGTGATCTGGGAAGTTACTCTTTTCTATCATCAACTTTAATATGGGATAAGTTTTTGGGATACACATTTGATGAAGCAGTTAATTCTTTGGACAGATGTCTGCAGAAGGTGGTTTTTTCTTCTTCTTCCTTTTGTATGTCTGTGTGGTTGGGGGGAGGGGGGTGTGGGGCAACCTTTAAATGACTTTTTTTTTGATACACTCTACATTAATAAAAAATACAGTGTATTAAAAAACATGCTGGTAGGCAAGGTGCAGGCTGAAAGGCCTCAAGGCACCCCTCAGAAGGCGTGCTTCTGAGGTGCAGGACTCAATACAAACCTTAAATCTTAATTTCAGATCAGTCGACTCTGAGCAAGGAGAAAAGGGCAAGGTATTTGTTTGGGGTATTGTTATTGGCACTCCGGTTTTGAATATGAGGGGGCCATTTTTTTAAATAATTTTTTTTACTATGAGGCGTGCTAATAAAACCAGTCCCCTCATAAAATTACAATCAGATTGAGCTAATTGCCATTTTTTTTATTTGCCCTCATTTTTCCTTGATCATCATTGACCTTTAATCCAAAATCATTAATTAATAATGAAGAATTCAGATTAACCTTCAGATGGAATTGCAAACAAGAAAAAGACAAGGTTGATTCTTACTCAAAAAAGCATTCACCACTGTAATTTTAAATGCTAACTTTTATCGTAATTAAAAAACGCACGATAAATTGTGTTAAGAAATCACCTTTACATCAGCTTCTCAGTCAAGTTTGAATCTGCTTTTAAAGATCGGGATGAATTTATTGTTTTTACCATTATTTTCTTTTTTAAAAAAGGAAGGAGAAGAAGAGGGTAAATGAAAGCATTTAGGGTTTTGATGTTTTAACTAAGGGCAAAAAGGGTAAAAATATATATTTTATTAATAAGATGTGTACCCCTCATAGAAATTTAATTTTGTATGGAGTTGTCATAAAATATAGCCTTCTCATATCCAAAATTAGAGTGTCAATAACAATATCCTTTGTTTATTTTTTATTTGATTTATGCCCTACACGACATTGATTCCGGAAATGGAATCAATTTCTGGAATGATTCCATTTCTGAATCGATTCTTGATAAATAATAATAATAAAGGTTAGTGTTTTTTTTTAAATAAATAAAGAAGAAGAAGGAAGGAATTTAAAAATAAATAAAGAGGAAGAAGAAGAAGGAAGGAGGAGGAAGAAGAGGAAGAGGAGGAGGAGGAGGAGGAGGAGGAGGAGGGGAAAAAAGTAAAAGTTACCTAACCTGATACCATGCTGATGCTAAGATATGCATCTGCTATTTTTATATGAGTTATTAACATGTAGGTTTAATATTATGTTAAATTAAATAAAAAAGTAGTTGATAGATACATCAACTGGATCTATGTCTAATTTTTTTTAATACTTTACATGTCATGTGCTTATTTTTTTTTATTTGAAAAACCTATGCTTCAACACCTCAAGGATTACGGCTCATTTCACAGGCACAAAAACGTCTCATGTACGCTTTCGCTTTTTAAAGTTTTGGTAAAAACACACATTTAGTAACAACAAAGGATACAGTGACACATGATACTTGAGCTAGGATTCTAATAATGATACATAAAAAACCATAGGGAAACTCAGAAAGTTGACACATTTTGTTTTGGTTGCATGTACACGTAAGCCCTTTTCTCATACTATAACACACTTTTTTATTCGCAGATTGTCCGCTATGTTCCACCACTTAAACATGCATGTCCAGACTTTTGGATCAAAACTATTAGTAACAATACAGAAATCAATGCCAGAAATGCCCAAATGGTATCTTGCCTCTTGTAAACAGTGTGTGCATTACTTCTATTAGTAGAAAACTGTTTCTTCATTGTTGATATACTTCTTTTAGGTATTTCTTGATGCTGAAACTCTCAGAAAAGTATCTTCCGGTGACAATTGTGTGCAACGGGTATACTCTTTATCCCAGTAATTATCCCTGGACAAAATAATAGTATATTATTCTGGTTCATCAATCAACTTTTTAGTTAACCAATTGAATTCATCAAATTATTTTTCTGTTGGCTACATATCGAAAATTTTGTATTGTTCTAAACTGTTAAAGTGACATAATGAATCTTGTTTTTTCATGGTAGGAGGAGCTTCCAATTTGTTTTCGGTTTTATTTTAGGATTTCGGCAACCAATTATTATAAAACAAACAAGGTGTGTTCCTTCTATTTTTGGACGATGCATAAGCATTCCTTCAAAGACTGTTGTAGCTTTGAAAGCCATTTGTACCGATACATTTTTACTGCTGTCAGTTTTTCAGTGAAGGACTCAGCATTAGGGAGTGCTCAAACATTAATATGGTGTGGGCATCACTTATAGTTGAAGAATGCGTCCGACTTGGTTTAACGGTGAGGCTTTTGCATAAATATGTTTTAATATCAAGTTTGCATCTAATTTACACTTCATTTTAGTATTTTTGTATAGCTCCAGGATCTAGATCATCTCCCCTTGCTATTTCTGCATGCTCTCATCCCATGACTACTTGTATATCATGCATTGATGAGCGTTCACTTGCTTTTCATGCTCTTGGATATGGAAGAGGATCCCATAAGCCAGCAATAGTTATTACAACATCAGGGACCGCTGTGTCAAATCTTTTACCTGCCGTAAGAAATTCTTTTATTTTGATCTGATTAAACTTGACTGGATATTACGCATGATAAGCAGTTTTCCTGGATCTCAATTTTAGAGCATTAATGTTGATTTAACATTGGCAGTTTGTACCGTGTGGAATAATTTTATTGTATTTCTTTTAATCAAAATGTCACATGGGCTCACCCTTTTGGTTGTAGAAATTCATTCAAGAGTTCTAATTTGGGCACATGATATACATAGCCAGTGTGTAGAATCCAATGCAACGTCTCAAGATGTTAATCTATGATGCTTGACAACTTTCACTCCCAGATAAGGGTTTGTCAAATTTTCAGGCCATTTTTGTACACTTGGCAACAATATCTGGGTTGCATTTTGCTCTTCATTTTGAATGACAAAGTAAAATCTTGTGTGACTGTAGTCATGTTTTAGGATGTGGAAATGAGGGCAATTTGTGAATTTATCCAAAAAGGTGTTGGCTAGCTTATTCCATTTTTTTTAATTGCGTAGAGAACCAAGCTTGTAAACTCTAGAGAAGTATGTGCCTGACACATGCTCCGGTACTTGTTACATGTTTCAATGTTCGAAGTCGTGACCTTTGGTCTCACCGTCCGATCCATCAACCAACTGCTGCAACCCTGTTGGCAATTATTCCTTTTTTAAGTACCAGGATTTTTATTGCATACTCTTTTGTGTCTGGTTTCTGAGTAATTGATTTATTGTGTTCACCTGTTGTCTGCCTGACCTTAGCAAACAGGTTGTTGAGGCTAGTGTGGATTTTGTACCACTTATGTTACTGACAGCTGATCGTCCTCCTGAGCTTTTGGATGCAGGAGCTAACCAAGCTATTAATCAGGTACAAAATTCATTTACATGTATGGTTTATTTTCTACCTTTTTATGTTCATATTTGATATATGCTGACACTCTCAAATATTTGTAGTCGGGGGTTGACCAAAACTTTGAACAACTTGATCTGACTGGAATAAAATAATTATATTCACAAATCATGGTCATGATCTAGCTGCAGACACATCATGCGTTTTCGTGTTCTTTTTTTTTTCCTCCATTTTTTTGAGCAGCTTAAGCAACCTCTATCAATTTTAATCATTTGCATATTAGCTATTCGTCTTAATACTCATTCTTCCACTTTCTCACTTCATTGTAGCACATCTACCTTTTTATGTTTGTTGTTGTCACCTTTTGTTTTACATTTGCTGCACGTTCTTACACACTTGCCAACATTGTCTGATATTAATAAAAACTGAAACTGCGAATTTGTTAAAATGCTAAAGCAAAGGTGTTCTGTCATATAAACAAATACAAGTGCATAAAAAATGACACAGTCAGCGTTTCACAGCACTTCATACAATGTATAAAAAAAGAGAATAGAATTTTACATCAACTATATGCTTATGATTGTTTCCAAAGTTATATGTTTAATCTCTAAACATTTGGACATTATTTATCTACAGGTCGATCATTTTGGTAACTTTGTTAGATTCTTCTTCAACCTTCCTTCACCAACAGATCAGTTACATGCAAGAATGGTTCTCACGACAATTGATACAGCTTGTTACAGGGCAACACAAGTACCATATGGCCCTGTTCATATTAACTGTCAATTTAGAGAGCCGTTAGAAAATCCAAATAAATGGTCATTAACCTGTTTGAGCGGATTAGATTCATGGATGTCAAAAGCTGAGCCTTTTACGAAATACATAAACTTTAATAATCTCACTGCAAGATATGGAAATGGTAACGACGTTGTAGACGTAATAAATGTAATCCAAAGTGCTAATAAGGGTCTTCTGGTGATTGGTGCTATTCACACGGAAGATGAAATTTGGGCTGCTCTTCTTCTGGCTAGGCACCTCCATTGGCCTGTTGTTTGTGATATCCTGTCTGGTCTAAGGTTGCGAAGGATTTTAAGTTCAGATGTAAATACCGAGGAAAAACTTATTTTCATTGATCATTTTGATCATTCTCTTCTCTCGGATTCTGTTAAGAACTGGGCTAAGCCTAACGTGGTTGTTCAGGTTGCTTTTGCATTCTTTACATGTTCTAATTTGGTAAATCCATAAGTGATTTTATTTTGATGCATGCTTTAATTGCACTTGTCACAACGGAAGCAGTTCATTGTGACCCTGAAGAACAGTAAGTGTATATTTGTTTTTCTTATAAAAACCAAGGCAGCGCCATTATATTCTTACTGTTCACGAGCTTATATTCTGGGCACAATACTGAAGTCCCTCATTTTAGGCCCTTGCATAAGTAGAGAACCTTGTGCACCGGATTCCTATGCTATATGTATAATGTTGTTAATTTATCATTTTGATTCTTTGTGTTAACAACTCAAAATCAGAACGTGTTGTAAGTAATTAAGATGGTTCCTGCCATGGGTTTAAAATAAAATATTTCTTCTAATTCATATATTTTAAACTTGTAGATTGGGAGTAAGTTTACAAGCAAACGCCTTGGACAATTTTTCGAGTTCTGTTTTCCACATCCTTATATCTTGATTGACAAGCATCCTTGTCGACATGATCCTTCTCATATTGTCACTCATAGAATTCAGAGCACCATCACTGAATTTGCTGATGTTTTATTGAAAACTGAAGTGCCGAGAAATCCAAGCAAGTGGATCATTTTTCTGAAAGCTGTCAATATGATGGTAACAATTTCTTTCTCCTTGAGCTCTTGCTATTATCGAAGATAATATAATTCATTGTTCATCTGTTTATTTATTTGTTTGATGTTGTGTAACTGCTTGTCACCTCCAGTAATTGTATATGCTTGTAAGATACAAATATGAAATTCTAACCTTCTCCCACCAATTGATTATTTCTTGTCGGTATGATTCCTGGCTGTTGTTATAGTATGGTGTTTATTGTAAAAGTGCAAAATTGAAACATGTTCTGTCAATTCAGAATTATACTTTGGACACTATTTTAAAAGACAGATGAAAACTTTTGATTACCAGTATGCAATCAACTTTTACCCTAATATTATGCTTTGCAATTAAATTGTAGTTTAAGTTGAAATTTGTATCTTATCGGTAACAATATATCCATGCTCCTGTTCTGCTTATAGTTGTTTCAAAGTTAAAATGTGCTAGAACCTTCCATCAAATGCAATTAATAATATTAACTTCTCCACTTCATGTTTTTTGAGTTGAAATTTCCCTTTCTTTTTCTTGTGAAACTGTTACATCCAACTAAACTTTCCATGATAGGTTGCACGAGAAATATCATTTATAATTCGCTCCGAACCATTGCTAACTGAGCCTCATGTTGCCCACATCATCAACGAATCATTGGAGGAAAATGATGCATTGTTTCTTGGGAACAGTATGGTAATTAGGGATATAGACATGTATGGGAAGGGATGGGTAAAAAATGCCAAGTCCAGTGATACTAGCACCAAAAATAATTTACAGTTTCATGGCATACAAGTTATTGGAAACAGAGGTGCTAGTGGGATTGATGGTCTTCTAAGCACAGCAATTGGTTTTGCTGTAGGAAGCAATAAGAAGGTCAGTGAAACTTCACATCGATTGGAAAGATTAAATTCATTATTATTTATCCTTTTTACCATACCAGGTTTTTTGTGTGGTTGGCGATGTATCATTCCTTCATGATACCAATGGCTTAGCAATCTTGAATCAGAGGTCTGAGATCTTACTATATCTATTCATTTGATCCTTTATCTTATTGTAGTATTCTATAGTAACATTACTCATATATATTTTAAATTTCAGGACAAGGAGAAAAGCAATGACTATACTTGTAGTAAATAACCATGGCGGTGCAATATTTGGACTATTACCAGTTGCAACTAGGACAAATGAAGCTATCATGAACCAGTACTTCTATACGTCTCATGATGTCACTATAGGAGAACTGTGTTCGGCACACAGGTATACTAGACTATGAGATCAGCATGTATGCAATTGTCAACCTAAGCTTGAATTGAAGTACCACATTTTTTTAATCTTTTCACGAATTTTTATATCCTGTTTTTTTGACTTCTATTCCCTGATAATTGAATATTGTTGAAATCAAATTCTGCGCAAGATACATGCCCCAAAAACCTGCCGAATGAAAATATTCTCAATGTTAGATGCTGAATTTAACTGTGCATACAAAATAATACTTGCAGCGTCAAGCATTTATTGATAAAAACAAAAAGTGAACTACAACAGGCCTTGTGGAACTCTAAGAATTACGAGGATGACTGTGTAATAGAAGTTGAGAGTTGCATTGAAGAGAATACTAGATTTCACAGGTTTCTTTGATCTCCCAACAATTTGTTTTCATATCACTTCCAAATAACTTTTCCACGTTCTCTTAAACTGAGTGGATGTAGTACAGAACCATAAGCAAGGTTGCCAGCCTAGCTGCTGATCAGATGCTTTTTTTCCTTCAAAGCTTTGGAATTTCTGAATATGTTGACAAGGATTTCCTTTTATGCAAGATAAAAGAGACGAGTTATTCTCTTTATAGGCAAGTTCTTACATACAATTAAACTGTGAAACCTTATATAACTTGGCAGTCTAATTTTATCGCAGGATCCAACTTCATGCACCACTATCATCAAGTAATGTTGAAACTGAGACCGACAAGTATTACCGTGAAGGCTTAATATTAAGCATAATTTTGGATGATGGAAGTGTGGGATTTGGTGAGGTTTGTCTCATTATATATTTGTGATATCTTTCGTATCATTTATGATTCCATAATTATTCTTTTCAGAGCAGATCATTACATAGACTTTTGTAGTGCTAGTAGATTGGTTTGCTGCTAACTGTCTTTGATTTTGCTGTTCACTTACATATCTTCATTTCATTTACATATATGGGTCGGGACTCGGGATCCATGCCCATATATACATATCTTCCTTTGCGTTATATTTATGGTTTAGGATCCTTATCCATATCCATACCCAGCAGTCTTTGATTTTTCTTTTTGACGTATCTAATTTGTTTGAAATGAGTTTTTTATTTTTGTTGTTGTAAATATAATCTTTTTGCTCTCAAGATCAACAAAATAAATATTTCCAACTGTTCACATTGATTTACGATTTTGAGTTGATAGTTTTGAAATATTTCAAATTTTGTATGAACGATCTTCTGGTAATAAAATTGTACTGATTGAAAATTGTTCATTCAAAAATATAGACATGAATAAGGGTGGAAGTCTGTGAACAAGTTCCTCCACTATTCTAGAGTCTAGGGGGGATTATAACTTGAGATTAGTGTTTCTGAGAAGAAAAAAACCCTTCTCTGTTCGATTCAAACAAGCGACCTGTTGAAAAAAATTTGGTTTGCCTTCTTTATTATGTTCAGTGGTAGCACGTTAACGTTTCACATCTACAAATTTATGTTTGCATATATGTGTGTATAACATTTCACATCTACAAATATATGTATGCGCGTGCGCGCGCACATACATACATATGTATGTATTTGTATTTTTAACATTACACATCTACAAACATGTGTGTTTGTACACACACATACATATATTTTAGATGTGAAATGTTAACATGCTACTACTCGGGGCACACATTAAGAATGCTAAATAACCTCTACGATTTTGGATTCTTTATTCAATTAAGGGTGAAATTTGAGCTTGTAACTACTACTTGTTTTTGTTGGACTTTTTTAGCCGCTGCGCTAATCGTCAAATAATTGGACTACCATTCCTCTTTCTTGTTCATCTGACCCGGAGGGCTCGCTTTGCAGAGCTCAGGCTTTTCTTCCCCCTTTTAATTGTTAAGATGTGCCCACTAGGTGCATGTATTCTTTTTGTTTGTTGTTCTCCACTATTACATCGACTTTGCATTTTCTTTTCCATATCATTAATCACAAAGCTATTGAGAATTAAAATATACTATGAGGGATATGAGTTAGCAGTAATAATACAGCTAACTCTCCGTACATTGATCCTTTTGTAAAAGATTATCCTTGATTAAATTTTGAATTCAAGGGGCTCAATGACATAAAATTGTCAATACTTTGTTCTGCCTTAGGTAAGACGGACAGACACACCTCATTTTGCTGATGTACTATTGTCGAAAAAACTTTACTGCCATTGTTTTGTTCGTCAGCTACATAGTTGTCTTTAAAAAAAAGGAAGCCAATAGGAAATTAAAATGTTCACTTCGTTGATCGATATCAACAAGTTATGTGGACTGTTAAATGGACGATACAATAATATATGGCATGGATTCTTTTAACTTGTATATCATTACATGAACTTAAAGTGGCATCTTTGTAATCATTTTGATTGTCTGCATACTATTCATAGTGAATCCATGTTATGCTACATTGTGAATAAATAAACAGGTAGCTCCAATCGAACTTCACAAAGAGAAATTAAAAGATGCAGAAGAGCAGCTGAGGTTTTTGCTTCATGTTATAGAAGGCTGTGAAATAGGAGATCTCCTTCTTTCTTTGATTGAAGGATCCTTTTCTAATTGGATATGGAAAAGCCTTGGAATTCCAGTGGGTAATCCTACTAAATAAGCCTTCTCATTTCTGTAATTAGCATTGAGCTGATTGTATAAAAATATGACTATTTTTGCAGCTGCACACTATATTCCCGAGTGTAAGATGTGGCTTAGAAATGGCTCTGATAAATGTTTTAGCAGCGAAATGCTCTTCAAGTTTTTCCGATCTATTAGCTTATTGTCTAAGAAATAGTATGTCATATTATGATGATAAAACTAAGAGAAAGGACACAGGCATTCCAATTTGTGCGCTTGTAGATTGTGATGGCTCCCCCAAAGAGGTCTCTCATATTGTGTCTCAACTAGTTGATGAAGGCTTCACAACAATAAAAGTGAAGGTAAGAATTAGATGTTATTGTAGGAAACATTTTGTTGTTCTTGGCTCATCATGGCAGAAAGTCTTCATAAAGATCAAATGTCACCTTTTATTCGACCATTCGTTGATTAAATTTTCTTTACAGGTAGCACGTTGTAAAAACCCATGCAAAGATGCTTCAGTCATTCATGAAATTAGACAAACAGTGGGGTGCAAGATAAACATCCGCGTGGATGCAAATAGAAAATGGACATATGAACAGGCTGTTCAATTCGGGTTGTCTATCAATCATTGTAATCTACAATACATTGAGGTATTTTACATTTGTCACATACGAAAATATTTATTTATTTCTTGGTTAAGATTTCATATGTTCCAACTAAACAACATAAATGGATATTGATTTTTGAGTGGTGTATATCTTGCCTCCATAATATTTCAGATGAAAAGGATATGATGATCTTTTGTGTTTGCTTTATGGCATTTATTTAGAGCTATGATGAAATTTTTAGGAGCCTGTATCCCTTGAAGAAGACATCAATAAATTCTGTGAAGAAACTGGTTTGCCTGTAGCATTAGATGAGACCATTGATAATCTCAAAGGGGATGTTCTCAGTCATCTCAATAAGTACGCACATCCAGGAATAGTTGCTGTTGTAAGTGAAGTCTTCCTTTTCATTCAATTGCTAATTTCTTTGTAGCATCTGATACAATTTCTTTTGCAGCAGCTGATACTTTTGAACTTCCTCTATTAGGTTGTTAAGCCAAGCGTAGTTGGAGGATTTGAAAATGCCTCAACTATTGCAGAATGGGCTTATATGCATGGCAAAATGGTTGTAATTAGTAGCACATTTGAAAGCAGTCTTGGCATCGCTTTTTATGCACAGTTCGCACGCTACCTAGAAAAACAAAACGAGATGATCAGTAAATTGCATAATAGAGAGTTTATAGCAAATACAGCACATGGCCTTGGGACATATAAATGGTTGAAGGAAGATGTATCCTCAAACAGTCTCAAGATATGCGTTCCTCCACATGGCCATACTGTTGAAGCCTCCATACAAGACACTGATATGTTTATGCGAAATTTTCATGTGAATCAGATGATAATACAACACATATACATGGGAGAACAAGTGAGGGCTTATCATTTGAAAGTTAATCACAATGGAAGTTCTATATTATTCAAGTTGTTAGAGACTGGAATTGAAAACAATGTAAGTAGCTAATTAGTTCTTTACCTTTCCCATAGTTGGCTTGATTAGCAATTCTTGTTAGTTACTATTGGTGTCATAAATAATACTCTTATCTACTTTTGACCCTTTTTGATTTATGAGTGGATACTTAGTAGGCCTGTCAACGAAGACGGATGGTGTTATATCTGCATCTGTAGCTGAAACTATATCGAGATATTTGACGGATATCGGATTTTTGGATATCTATTTGTAGATGATAGGTCTAAAAATATAAAAGTAATTTCAACTTACTATAAATTCATTTCATTACCAGTGCTTAGAAAACAAAATATAAATAAACATGATAATAAAAATAGTGCTCAACTCATCTATCAGATTTAGTTGCTTGTATACTTGTGACAAGCAAATATCACTTATTGATATGGGTAAAGTAGGGTATCAGTCTTTGTTTATCACAGTTTAGAACAATCACTCTAATGTTTTTTGCTTCTAAAATTCTGATGGAAACTTTTTGTATAGAACAAGGTAGTTGTCTTTCTTCATGGTTTTCTTGGTACAAGCGAAGACTGGATTCCAGTGATGAAGGCAATCTCAAATACAGCCAGATGCATTTCTGTTGATCTTCCTGGTCATGGGCATTCTTTCAGTGACCAACATTTGTGTAAGAATGCTAGCAAAGGACTTGATGTCTCAGTCGAATCAACTGCAACTTTTCTGATGAAGCTTATTTGCAATATTACCACAAAAGAGGTGATTCTTGTTGGATATTCTATGGGTGCAAGGATTGCGTTAAACATGGCCCTTAAATGTAGCGAAAAGGTATGTGTGAACTTGCTCCCTATTTTTTTTTCTTTTTGAAACTGATACAAATGTCTAATCTCATAGGTTGATGGAGCCATTATCATATCTGGTAGTCCAGGATTGGAGAGCAAATCTATTCGAAGAATACGTGCTGCACAAGATGATGCGCTGGCTCAATATCTAATTTCACATGGTTTGGAATGTTTCTTGGAGACATGGTATTCAAGCAAGCTGTGGGAAAGGTGATTACAAATTATCTTATAATGTTATGTGTATTAGCTGTAGAAATTGTGAATACGCATCATTTGTTAAGGTTGTCTTGCTTGTTGAAGGAAATGGAGGCGATTAGAGATAGAATAGTTCTACATCAGCTAATAACTTGGAGATGCGATGTATAAATATGAGTAGATAGACACATACCATTGAAGATTTCTTTTGTTACCGAATGTGTATCAACTCATATGTGTACGTCATAGGTGAGAGATGATGAGGGAGTGATGTGGTGGTTAGGCCATCTTGTCGAAGCTCACCATGGTATCAGAGCTGAGAAAACATTGCTCTTAAAAATACTCGAAGCGGATGCAAGGATGCAAGTTGTGGTATATAAATATAAGTTAATAAATACATAGCATTGGAGATCTCTTTTGTTACTGGATGTGTGCCAACTCATATGCGTACACCATGAGCATGAAAAGTTGGTTGAGTGATGAGAATGAGTATTGTTGGAGCATGAGAATGTGTAGCATAATGAGTTTTTAATAAACTGACTAATCCTACACTATAAGAGAAAGACTATCAGATAGATTTTAATCCATCACCAATTTCGGACTTCTGCTGAAAAAAGAAGGCATCAGATTAATCGTTCAGGATTGATGTTTGATTCAAAATCCATGAACTCTTAACTAAAAAGGAATTATCCATGAATCAACCCAGTGCACAAAACCTCCCTAAATGTTAGGTCTGCGATTGTTCTGATTGGGAATTATCCTCCTCTTGATTCTTTAAAAAATTGAATAATCAATAAGATCATATTTTGAATTTAAGCCCGCAACCGGAGTAAATTCATTGATTTTCCTAACCATGAAATTAAGGCCATCTCTTAGATCTACTATTTAGGAAACAATTTTTTAAAATAAAATTATTAATCTACGACTTCTTTATTTAGCATTGTTTCTTGAGTAAAAACAAATTTAAGAGTGCGATGCATATATAATCCCTTTTCTGCTAGGTCATCAATCAAATTTTTTACCTACTTATATGCTTTATCCTTTCATCCACTAAATGATCAATATTCATTTAATTGACAGCTTGAGGAACCACCCTCATTTCAAGCAAATAATTGGCAAGCGTGCAAAGCATCGTGATATTCAGGCATTGGCTAAGTCCTTGTCTGATCTAAGTGTTGGACGGCAATTGTAAGTTCACTTAACCTTTTTTAGTTGTGTATAGCTTATACACTTGGCTAAATTTATGACCCGATATATTTTAACAATATAAACAATGTTTTTCTGAAAATACATTTAGTTCAAGTATATAACTTTTATTCTACATGGACTTATTCAAAAGGATGTTACTAAGTAATTTTATGAACAGAAAATAATTATATATACCATGGTATTAGGTTTCGGCTGGGACCCATCTAGATTCGGTTCCGGCCAGAGCCAGGACGGGATTATGTCAAAATCTCGTTCCGTACTTACAACAAAAAAATCAAAGAAATTAAAAAAAAAATCGAAATAGATCTTAACTGCTTCGTTCGTCCAGAGTCGTCTTCATTCTGTCTTCGTTCATTCGTCGAGAGTCGCCCGAGTCGCCTTCGTTTGTTCGTCGAGAGTCGCCTTCGTTTGTTTGTCGAGAGTTGACTTTATATTTGTCGTCTTCGTTCGTCTTGATTGCTGCTTCTTTTTTGGTTTTGTTTCCTGTAGCGGGAGTCGAGAGAGAGATCTGTTTAGGGTTAGGGTTATTTGATACCGGATTTACTTAACAGTGGACTGAATCTTAATGAACTGGGCTACGTAAATTACTTGTTTAGTTCAGGTTATATAAAATGCTCATTTGATGCTTAGATGAACTGATCTTATATTATTTATGTTTAATCTTGTTGTTGTGAATATTATATCATTGCTGATTTTAAGTATATTATGGCAGATCAAACAGTAATATGTTATCGGGGCCGAAACCGAAACTAAAAACGAAACTTTTGAAATTTTCGAAATTTGATCGAAACCAAGAAAATTTTAAATGAACGAAAACGAGACCGAAACCGAGTTCTCGAGCCTTGATCCATACGTGCAAAAAGAAATGAATAAATATTACAATATAATAAAATCAAATAACAATGGGTGAGATGCAATGCTCGTTGGAATGTTAAAAATTTGATTATTAGTTGTAACAAAAATAGAAGGAAACATACTCTCAGATTCATGGTTAACTCTAGGAAATATTTCACATAGATTGCTGGCCAAAAATGCACAAGGGTATAAAACTATATTCCCAGATAACCATTTCTGTAACCTTTTGAGATAGTTATAAAAATAAGCATAACATAGACTTATGGACATATGGTTTTTCCATTAATTCACCGCAACTAAAATATCAGTAATGATTGGGTTTGAAAAATAAATGTAAATATGTGCCAAATAGTTTATATGGAAAATAACACGATTTCATGAATTTAGGCCACTTTGGAAGGATCTAAAGCAGTGCAAGACTCCCTTTCTGTTCATCGCAGGGGAGAGGGACCCAAAATTTGTTGACATTTCGAAGAAAATGTACAGTTATTGTGGAAACAGTCCTAACCACAGAGATAATACGTGTGAAATGATGATAATGAAAGATTGTGGACATGCAGTGCATTTAGAGAACCCTCTTCCTCTGATAACCGCAGTGAGAAAGTTTATAACAGAACTAAAGAAATAACGAGTTGGTACATGGTAATGGCGTTGCTTCTGCTCGGTGTATCATATTCTTTTTCTGTTTGCCAATGCTTTGTTCAGTACCTGGATGTAATATCAATTGGAACAGTGTATCATATTCTTATTGTTCCATGGATGTACAAGAGTATTATTATCTATTGCGTTATCAGAATAAAGCAACAAAAATGTAGATCAATCAAAATAAAAAAATGTAGATCAATCAAAATAAAAAAGAAAAGAACATGATTTTTAGAATGCTGCGATAAATATTTCGATCGACGTTCATTTTAATCTTATTACCGTATGTTTTTTCTTTAGAAATTACAACTTAAATTCGACCATAATCTAGTTGACTTTGGATTTATAAGAGTTCGAGGAAAACGACAAAAAAGTCTTTCAAAAAAAGTTCATTGTTGTAGGCAGTTTGTTATTTATAGGCAACTCCCAGCATAGATCACGTCTTTCAGGTTTGAAAACATTTCAACTTTAAGATTCAAATATTCAGGCACGAAGATTGAGTCAAACTCTGCTTTTCCCAACAGATAAAACAATTTGGTACCGATCTGATCATGTTGGTACTGATCTGTTTTTTTGGCCACTTTCTTCAAGGCTTGAGTCCTCTTCTCTCAAGCTTTGCCATGTCATGCCCAAAATCATCTCGGTACCGACTAGTTCATGTCGATACCGACATGATACGAGTTCAAGCTCGTCCAATCTTTCCGTGCTTCTTTTCATCGTTGTTGATGTTTCTCCAAGCCTCTACTAGAGTTATTCCTTCATCATTCTGAAATCCAGTCCATCCGATTTGAGTCTATTTTGAGATTAGCCGTGCTCACTTTACTAGCACTTGGAAATTGTTCTGGAAATTCTAAGCCTTCCATTAATTGTACGAACATCTCAGCTTAATGAATTACACCTGCCATGCTAAGCAAAACAACCATGGACCCATCCGGACATGCCAGGATTATTTTTATGAATTATTTCCGAACTGTTGTAAAACTCTTCATTCATCTCCTAAAGACTAGGCCTATCAATGGTACGGATTTCGACCCGAGCTAGGTTCGAACCCGTCCTATTTATGCGGATACGGGTTTTGGCTTTTACTACCCAAGCCCGACTCAAGCCCGATCCGGGTCGGGTACAGTTTTATCAAAACTCGACCCGGTTAGGGTCCAACCCGATTATTAGTTTTTCCTCGTATCAAAACATGAGTGCGTATGTTATTTATTTACCATTTTGTTTGTTTACATGCAGATGTTTTTGCATATTTTTGTTATGAGTTTGACTAAATCACCGTCCAATTTATATGTTAACATTGTTTGTATACAAATTTTACTAAAGTTGCAGTTTTAAAATATGGTTTTAACATAAATATTCTAAGTTAGGTATATAGTTATTACCTAGCGGGCTTAAAAAGCCCGACGGACCGGGCTCGAATATTGGGTTGAAATATTCTGCGGGTTCGAGCGGGGCTCGAATTTTAATTATTGTAATTGGACTCGGGTCCAGGTTTTATAATACCCGGACCGAACCTTGCCCATTGACAGGCCTACTAAAGACCACTATGACTTACAGTACAGGCATTAAGAACAAAATCAGTATGCAAAAAAATTAGAGTAACGATTCAACCGACCATCTTCTAAAAATACATCAAACTGAGTGGTGGCTTCTTGTGGTGACCCTCACTCTATAACACATAGTTTTTTTTTTATACAAGAGGCCTTCACCACTAAACCCCAATTCTTTTATATTTGAATATTTATATAATTTTCAAATATTTTTCCCAAGACCCTGGTTTTACCAATATAATCATATCAGTGTACAAACAAACTAAGTCAATTGTATATTTGATGATATACAATTGTTTCTTTATTATTATTATATTTTATTTTATCAGAGGGAATTTAAATCAAATAGAAATCAAAATACCATACAAGCTATTGACATAGCCACTTATTTCTTTTCTAAGTCTTGTTCTACTGCCATAGGTGCACTTTGACAAATTCTAACACTTATATATATTTATCTTGCCTAGATAATTCTATTTAACTCTAAAATAGTATTTACTTGATCTCATGATAGTTATCAAAGTTGATAATAATTAATAACAATAAGTTGGATTGACAAAAATCGATAAACCTTGGAAATTTACTCGGAAATAGGCAAATTAGGCAAAATCAGCAGTTCAGACGTCTAAATTTTTATAACAGACGTCTAGATTCGATCTCAGACGTCTAAATTTTTATGACAGACGTCTCAGAGTGTCTAAATTTTAAACAGAGAGTAGAAAACATTTTGAACTAAATTCAGACATCTAAATTTTTGTTGACAGACGTCTAAATTAGATCTCAGACGTCTAAATTATTATGACAGACGTCTCAGAGTGTCTAAATTTTAAACAGAGAGTAGAAAACATTTTGAACTAAATTCAGACATCTAAATTTTTGTTGACAGACGTCTAAATTAGATCTCAGACGTCTAAATTATTATGACAGACGTCTCAGAGTGTCTAAATTTTAAACAGAGAGTAGAAAACATTTTGAACTAAATTTAGACATCTAAATTTTTGTTGACAGACGTCTAAATTAGATCTCAGACGTCTAAATTATTATGACAGACGTCTAATTTGATCTTAGACGTCTAAAATTGTTGACAAGTTTTCTCAGAGGTTAAACTTAAATACTCAATTACTTACAAATTTCCAGAATTCGTGCATATGCAAGTATCACTTACCTGCCATGCACAAATTCATCTCACCTGAATATTCTACTAAAATCTTGAGTGTTCATTAAAAATCAATCCCCTTAGCTTTTTAATTTTCCATAAGGCAAAACATAAGCAATAAAAATCAGAGTTCAAATATATATATATCCATATCATATGCATATGACATGTCTAACTCCTTATTTTCTCCAAATCAGACATTCATAAAATAAATTTGTAGTTAACCAACCATCATCCATGATCACTCATAACAGGTTTTGATTAAGTACATATCTTCAACTCAAAATACTTAAAAAGTTTCCTAAAAGTAACTTCAATTACAGGAAATAAAATGTGTCTAGTAATTTCATTACAATGCATCTGCAAATTTTAAAAACAAGTCTCTCTTATTTATTCTAGCAGCCAATGCCTTCTCTACTCATCAAGCCAACTTCAATTTCCTGCAAGCAAATCATTTAGCTGCCCCAAAGAATTTTTGAGACACCCAGATGATTGCAAGGGCAACCAAAAGGGTCAGTTTTCACTGGTATGAGCATTTATCAATTTTGTATACATATTCATAATTTTAAAACATAATCTTGCAGTGCCTTCCTAGTTTAACAGATGTTTATACTTAGCATGTTTTGGTTCATACAAGGTAATACAAAAAAAACACATTCATCTATTCAAACAAATACACAACAAACAGTAAAGATAAACATATGTATAATTCTTGATTTATTCTCCCCAAATCTAGATAAATAAACCCAAGTTTCATACTCCAAATTTTCACCCAGCAACTAATCAATGAACAAGTTTAACTTGATTAAATTAACACCATATCTGGATATTTATAACCCAGATTTTTAAACCAATGTCCCCATTTATTTTATGGTCTTTAACTCCTTGTCAAATGAATACTATGTATGCATTGTGAAGGAAACTTCCAGGTTGTTTAAATTATTCCAACACACAAAGGCCTCAGGGTGCAGTTGCACCATGCATATACTTGCTTCCACCTGAAGTAAGCAAATCATTGACTAACTCCCAAGTGACCAATTTAGTTTTTCTTTCATTCATATTTCAGAAAGATATAACTGCTTGTATATTTTTCTGATTCAATCCCATGTTCCCCTGTTTAATCTATATCCATGTTTAATGATACTAAGATAGAACAAGAATGCTCCAATCATGTTAACACCAAAAGTCCACTTACAGACTAATACTCCAAACAAACAAAAAAAATGCACAAACAAACATCCATATCACCCATAACAAAATTAATTCAGAGATTTAAATGTCTCATAATATTCTAGGCTGCCTGCAATAGGACTTAATGCCATTGCATACAAAGGATAAATACTCACATAATGTTTTTTCCTTTTACTGCCTTAATTTCTTAGAACAGCAAATCCCCCAAAGCCTCAAGCTAGTGTTTCTTCCTTGTTTATTTTTTTTTGTTTTTTTTTTGATCCCGAGAGAGTGATGGTTTTGGCTATGTGCAGTTATTTATAAATCCATTCTAGGGTTTAAGAAAATGGGTAATTCTCCTAATACCCTTAGCTGTTCATGCATACATCTCATTCCTGTATGGTCCTAAATGGGAAATGCACACATCAGGTTACTTTAATTGGTTATTTTGGGAGTTGAACATTTTAAACACTGCATGCTATTTTCATGTTTCTATTTTGTTCATGCCATATGCATGTGATCCTTTATTCATTTCTTTTTATAAGTTTAAGGAATCTGAAAATCTCCTTTGTATTTTCTACCTATCTATTACCTTCATTCAATCATGCATACTAACATACCTTATTAAAATCATTCACTCATATTATTGGCTTGAAATAAATAAGATATGGAAATTTTTATTTGATTTTGTATGTATACATATGTATATTTCTGCCTCTTTGTCAGATCAGTAACTCCTTCTATAACAAAATAAAAATCACATATATTATGCTAATTATTTTTTTTAGCACAACTATAAGACTTATAGACCTTTTTATTAATTTAATTTTTATTCTACCTTTATATAAAACAGAAAACACCCCATTTGCATATATTTACATAATTCTTTGGACATAAAGCTATACTTATTTTTGAGTTCCAATTCCTTTCTTAATTACCTTAATTCCTTGCATTTTATCAAACAGAAGCTCCCATGCAATTTTATTTATTGCCAAATTCTTTTCTGTTTTAAATGCAATATATATATACTTATATATATATATATATATATATATATATATATATCTCAGAAATTTCTAATATAAATATATATCATTTTATTTTAGGGTCATTACACTTCTGCATGCTCAATGCATCAAATATTTGACATGTTTGTCGACAACAGAAGAACGACCATACAATTCCCTGTACATTCATTCAAATGTCAGATGAAAAAAAAAACATTCATCGTCTATCAAATATATGGATTTTATCCCCCATTACTACAGGGTAAGTGTTGAAGGTAATATGTGTAAACTGCAACAAATATAACAGCCCCCACCGCAAATCAAAATAAGCACTGTTAATTTGCTAACACCCACAAAGCAATGATGCCCAGAAAAGTCATCTACACAAACAACGCACAAGTTTACAATTTACCATGATAAATTGAAATCATTTTAACAGGATCAAACATACAGCAATACAAATACAGTTTACATTCAGAGAAGAATGTGACATTTTTACAATCAGTCCTTTTTTCCAGTTGAAGGGGAACAAACGCTTTCAAATGTTCTTCCAAGAGAAGCCCAACAGCCCCCTTCTTTTCCCTTGGGTGATTTGTGCTCTTCCTTTTTAGGATGAATAGCTTCTACAAGAGCCTCAATCTCTTCTTTCGCTCTTTCAAATATACCAGGACCTTTGACTTTCTCAATGGGCGTGTCTTCGTCAATGTCATCGCTCATTCCATGAGTTTCTTTTGTGTGTATCTTATCTTTGTGAACAATCGCTTCTAACTCTTCTTTTGCTCTCTCGAAAAAGTTTGGTGATTTCACTTCTTTATCTGTTTAAGAACCATACAAGCATACTGCTTAGATTCCGATACAATTCCATGGGCTAAGAATATATCTATATAAAACAACCATTCTATTTCTTGTATCTGATATGGAAAGGAGAAGTGTCAAACATTGCTATACAAAATTATGGACCACAAACAATATCTAACATGAACAATAACAAAAAAAAAGTGGAAATTAGCCACAAGAGCCTCTTTAGCAAGTGGAATTAGTTTATATGACACAACTGAAATAATTACTTTCAAGAACAATGTAAAATAATTAGTTTCTAGGGCCTAAAAACCTATGAAATTATGTCCTTGAAAGTAATTGGACTGTTGACTTTGTCCTTGAAAGTAATTATTCTGCTGATTTTGGCCTTGAAAGTAATTTTTTTGACTGTGTATCCTAGAAACTAATTGGACTGCAAAATTTGTCCTTCTGGTGAAATGCCCCAATGTGAAAATTAGCCACAAGGGCCTCTTTAGCAAGTGGAATTAGTTTCTAGGACACACAACTGAAATAATTACTTTCAAGGATAATGTAAAATAATTAGTTTCTAGGGCCTAAAAATCTATAAAATTATGTCCTTGAAAGTAATTGGACTGTTGACTTTGTCCTTGAAAGTAATTATTCTGCTGATTTTGGCCTTGAAAGTAATTTCTTTGATTGTGTGTCCTAGAAACTAATTGGACTGCAAAGTTTGTTCTTCTGGTGAAATGCCCCATAACAAAATATATAGCTACTGCTAAGAAAATTGTACAGCTTACTCTTAAACCATGTTGGTCCGTTTTTTCTAAAAGAAACAAAATAATGACGTCGATGATGATGATCAAAATTGTCCCTCCTTTTATTGCTCAAAACATATAACCCAAATTCCAAACTTGATACTCTTAAGATTCTACCAACTGTTTAAATTGTAAATATTTTTTCTTCTAAAACTATGGAGACATACCACAATGGTTTGTAGAATCTCCAGATGGATATTATCTCAATTTTGTGATCACATGTAGATGTTGGAAAAATTCTGAAGAAAAGACGCAGATTCCACCGTGGTACAAATATCATATGATTTTAATATGACCTACCACAATCTGTCATTAGGATTTAACCACAGAATAGCGTCATTCACACATGGTTTCAGTAAAAACCTAGAAACCTTTGCTCTTTAACACCTAGTGTGGCATACCCTAAAATACTTCAACATCCAGCATGCCGTATGATTAGATTATAACAAAGCCTAGCCGTTGTTCTAAACATGGTGTAAATAAATGCATGCAAGAAACATGGTATAGCTGCCAATCGCATTCAGCCCCATATTGATTTTCTATTGTTAGACCTCAACATGGTGGTATTTTAAGATAAGATAATCTGCACCGTGCTTTTTTAGTGTGGTGCTAAGGGCATCGGTGTTTGTGCTAGGGGCTACCATGTTCGGCCATTAACGGTTGAACAGGAAAAAAAATTGCCTGCGGTCGGCAGACAACCGCTGACTAAACATATGTTTCATCGACGGCTAACCGTCAATTGGGCGCGGTAGCCCCTAGCACCCAGCCCGGTGCCCTTAGCACTACACATTTTATATACGTCTATTTAATGGCGGACGTTTTACCCATTAATTCTTGTCATTTTGTGAGTTCCAAAGTAAAAACAGGACTTTGTTACTAACACTTCAAAATTGGTTATGAGGGGGGTTTTAGATTGAAATTTGACGGGACATGCCGAATTCAAATTTGAAATCCAACGGAGGTATGCCGAATTTAGATTTGAAATTTGATGGGTGCGCCAAACGTAGTGTAAAAATGATAATTCGATGGGGTGCGTCAAATTTTATTTTTGCATTGTCCTCTTCGTATCCACTTTTGAAATGTCAGCGATGACACCTTGAAAACTTGCTTAATAAAATGCTTCTGCTTTCAGATGCCAAATAGCCTCTTGACAATACGGGCTGTGTGGGAGCGCTTGAGCTTTCTAATCACCTTCACCCCCAAGAAATTTGACTGATCAACAAATGCTAGTTTAAGGCTTAAACATTTGCTGAAAACTTGCAATCATCATTCTAACTAATACACTAAAAGATCAACTCAAACTTTACCGAAACTTCTTGTTTTGTGAATATCATACGATCTACACGGAATTTAGATCTTTTGAATCAATACAATACATCAATTTTTTTAATCGTAGTAGTACCCAATCAACATCCGAGTTCGAAAATAATCTAATCTATGCTTTACTCATGAAGATTAATAACGAGTATGCATCTATATCGAAAACTTTGACCATCAACAAATCAGTTTATGAAACAAAGGTAATTAAAAAGAAAAGTAGACAAATACCTGAATTCGATTGCTCCATCACGCAAAAGTCTTGATGATTAAATTAATTCAGATGGCGATAACAAGTGAAAAGAGAGAGATCAAAATGAGAAACGGAAATTAGGCGAGAAGAAAGAGTATTCGGTTTATCAAATTGAGATAGTTTCGAATCGGAATTATTCGTTTCAGATACAGCAACAATTTGCTGTCAAACTTACTGGATCGGGCTTTGAATAGGTAGACCCAAAATAAGCGAAAACCCTAATTCGTTCAACCGCATCTTTTGGCTCGCGTTTTTTCATTTGCTCATCTTCTCTGGTCGGAAAACAGTCTTAGGCTGACTTCATTAAATTCAATTAATGCCCAAATCAATTGAGCTATCTGTGCATCTAATTGAATAAGTGTATGCTCGGTTGTGCACAAATTTTCTTAAGAGTGTTAGTTGTTCACCCCATAATATACGCTAATTTCGTAAAGTAAATATAGCTAGTTTTATCTATAGTGTATTACTATTAGTACCAAGGTATGTGCTTACGGTCATCGTAAAAAAAAATTTATACTGCAGTTTAACGAACAACCACCGATGCTAGCAGGGTTCTTGCGGTGGTTGGTTGGCGACCGTGGTGACCGCAAGTACTAAACCGAATGTCGAGAACAATTACTTATCCATATACACCATAGACACACTAATTTATTATCCAATTATATATGTAAAAATAATACCTCTCAAATCGAAAGGCATCTCTTTATTTTTTTCATTTTCTTTGCTGAAATCAATGCGAATTCAAAACAAATCAAAATTGCATATTCCAAGGTTGGTCACAAAAAGAAAACATCTAAAGGTGCATGTTATTTCAACCAATGTCACTGTTGCGTTAAGGGTTCTCGATTTGGGTTAAATAGTCGATATTGGTGTAATTAAATCATTAGTAATTTTGATTGTTTTAGGGTTTACTATAGTGGTGCATTAGAGTTTAGTACTTCAGTTGTTGATTTAAGGGTTGAAGATAACTGGGTTGGATTATGTAATATTCCAGAATTTTATCATTTTGATTTTGAATATTTAATTAATTTTAAATATTTAAATAATTGGTTTTAAAGTTTGATAACTTATATTCAAATATAGTGATTATTTAGATATTTGAATTTAAAATTAAATATTAATTAAATGGATTTAATAACCATATTTAACTCTCTTTTTAATTAATCAAAAATAATGGTGGACTCATTTTATAAATTTATTTATAATAATAAATAGTTCGAATAAATAACAAAAAATTAATTGCTAATGAAACGACTTGATTTTAATGGCGTATTTTTAAATGAATCTATATGACTTTTCCATAATTTTTAATTTGAAAAATGTTTATATTTTCGTTTGACGTATTTTACAGTAAACATTGGTATTTTTGACAGTTCACAAAATAAAATAATATGTGTATTTTATTGTTGGTTTGTGATCGTATCGTATTTTGGTACACAATCGTATTTTTATTTCTATCGTTCGTTGTTCGTACGCGAACAGACTATTGTGTAGCGGAATACCGCAAAACCTTCTTTTTTAAACTTTTTAAAAATCAAATCAATATTCAAATTATTCAACTTACCTTAATGGTGATGTGATGTTGGCTTGAAAATTTTGGTTTACTTGCGAATTTTGGTTTACTTGTGATTGAAGTAAGGTAAATTGGTTTGTTTATAAAATCAAAGCAAATTCAACTCATACACTTCCTTTATTTTCAATCTTTTCCCTCTTTCATCTTATTTTACCGCCTCATCTTCTTTTCTTTTTACTGGAAAAAGAAAACCAAGCCTCTTCCATTTAAAATTCGAGATCAAATTCAATACTTGACTAAAAATCACGAAACAAGATTTGTTGGACTCGTAGGAGCAAGGGCTTCGTTTTGGTGTAAGAGATGGTAGGTGCGATGGCGATGGAGGTCATGGCCGTACATGGAGGAGAAGCTAAGGCTATCGATGTTGGGAGTTTTAGACGTCAATAGGAAATAGGGTTGTTGCCATTGTGTTTCTCGTGTAGTGTATCACCTTCCCGCCAAACCTCGTCAACTTCATTGCCTTGGTGTGATTCCCATCATTTTGGACAGTGGAGGAGCACCATACAGGTCATGATCCATGTGGTGATGTCGAGCTTGATCTAGTTGGGAGGGTTGGAAAGCACTCGTGGAATGGAGTTCGTAGGAGTTGGCGGCTCGTTGAAATGTAGGGTGTAGGTAGAGATTGAGAGGAGAGAAGGTCGGCCATGGATGGGTGTGTACCTGTACATGTCGGGCACAACCTTGTTTGTAATTGGGGATGAAAGTGTTAATTTGGGTAATTAATAATTAATTGAGAAACTAATTGATTTGATTTAATCGTAACCTTATAAATTAATATCTTGCTCATACGAGGTTGGATTCGGACATGGTCAGTTGCCTTGGACTTATATTGATGTTATCTACGTATTGGATTCGTTGAATTTGGAGCTAGTTGAATTTCGATCTAAAAGATCGAACCGAAACGCGAAAGCGTCAGCTGAAATTTTCGATGAGTTTACTCACCTCTAAATAAATTATATGATATCCGTGTTGCTATAGATTACTGTCGAATGCTTGGATGATAGTTGATAGTTTTAATGAAGTATAAATTAATGATAAAATTATAGTGATTTAATTTAGTTACGTTTAACGTAGTTAAATTAGTTATACTTCATTTGGGATATTTATTTAGCAGAATAAAACAACATTCTGCTATAATTAAATTGAATAAATTACTCTGAACATCTATCGCGTAGAATAAATCAGCGTTCTGTGCTTGCAAAGTTTAAAGATTATTTTTGAAGTTTAAAGATTAATTGGTTTATACTTTTGGGTCGGGTTGTTTTGGGCATTTTTATTTCAACTAAAAAGAACAAAACAAAATAGATGCTTTCAATTGGTTCGGTTAATTTGGGTTTAGTATAATTTTTTTTAAGTTTTCTTTGTTAAGTTATCATTCTTGCTACTTTAAAAATACTTTTTTTTCTTTAGTTTTCACTTGGGTAGATGAAAAAAATAGCTTTTGTTTTCTTTCTATTCCTAAAAAAACAACTTTAGAAAAAGAAAAAGGAAAACTTATTTGTCTTTGTTTTCGTTTGCCTATTGTTTGCCTCTGTTTATCTTAAAAAAAATAAAAAATTTAGAAATATTATAAATATCTTGTTCCACAATTTTCAGGTTGTAGGAAATAAAAAGGAATTGCTACTTTTAACTACTCTGCTTGGTTAAATCTGCTTATAAAGAAATTTTGCCGCTTTACAATAAATTGCTAATAATTCTGCACGCTTTATTATCGTGCACTTATCTCTTGTTTTTATTTTTCTTGCATTGTTGATGCTTGCATTTTAAAAAAAATTCAAAAAAAACAAAAACAAATTTCATTCGTAGTTGCATCGTTAATTCACATTTAATTTCTGTTTTGCATTCATACCATCTTATTTTCTTTTCTAAGGCAATGCACAAATCCACATAAGGTGGGGGATTTCATCACCCCTTCCTTGGTCCACAAATTGCATTTCATCATAGAATTTTGACTAATAATAACGATTAGACATTTGACTTAAGGGTGTCACGAGCTCACCTAGAGCTTAATTGTAGCTTGACAAGTTGTCTTCTTTGAACAATTTATTTTATTGGTGTCTAGGCTACGGCAGAGCAATAATCATTTATAAATATTATGGTGATTCGTAAAGATTATAGTGATTGTTTCTCTGAAGGTACTTAAACCTTCGGTTGCATTGCTACGATAATTTGCGGTGCACCGATAACTCCTGTCCGTTACCTGGCTAAAAAATATTTTGTTGGATTAAGACAAAGTGTGATTATACAATTTTGGGTTAGGAGCTACTAAGGATAGAAAATTTGTAATTAAGTTCTTGCATTCATTTAGATGCATTAGTTCATGCATATTTTAAAAAAAAAGTCAAAATCCAAAACTAAAAAAATTGTAAATTTTCCTTAACTTATCTTTTTTTTAATCCAAAAGAAAAAAAATCTTTTTAAATCTTTTCCTTTGAAATTTTTCAATCTAAATCAAAAAACCAAAAAAAAATCTTTTAAGAAATAAAAACAAAAACAAAAACAAAGCAAAAAACAAACAAAAATATAAAAGAAAAAAAAAATTTAAAAATCCAAAATCCAAAAAAAAAACAAAACAAAATTCAAATTTCCCTTTTGAAAAATAAATTCCTTTTGGTAAATATTTTTCCTTTATAAAAAAACATTTTTGAAAATGTCTGAGTTTCCCTACTCGCAAGGATTTTACAATAGTTGTGAAAATTAATATAATCCATATAGTTTCACATCAAACTCTTATGGGTAATGTAATAACAACTATTGTGCAAACAATTCGAATTTTGTACCACAAAGTTATCAAAATGATGACCAACCCTCAACTCTTGAAAAGAGTATTGAAACAATTTGGTCTTTACTTTAACAACGAAATCAAATGATAAATAATTTGAGTAATCTGTGCAATAACTAAAGTCAAGGATTTCAAAATAATCAAATTTTGAATTCACTTCAAAATTCAAATAATTTTGATTATAACCCATGCCAATTCAATTTTGAACTTCGAAATCAATTCAAAATCAAAATGGAAATGTGAATCACTATTTAAATGATTATGGCAATGGGATTAATCTCGACTATGGTACAATTGACAATTTTTATTCTCAACAAGTTCAAATTGATAATTATAAATTTGATTTTGTTGAGAAAATGGACGAAGTTCACAAAGATCACATGAATTTTTTGTTTGAAACCTACATGAAACAACGTAATCAAATCCCAACGTGTGAAGGGTCAAATAATAATCCATCTTTTACCAAAAATGATGATTTTCAAATAACAATTTTTGAAATTGAAAACGACAATCTTAATGAAGTTGTTGAAAGCGCGGTAATTGATTTGGATTTCAGTTCTTTTGAAGGTGGTAAACTCGATTTTAAATTCGATCTTCCTTTTTCTGACCTAAACGAATTTCAAACAACAACTTTACACCTTGAAAACGATGAAGTTGTGAATAATTCAACAAAGAAAGAAGAATTTAGTGAACAAAAGTTTTTTGGACTTTATGAAGAGTGTTGTTGAATTCTGAAGTGGTAGATTTAAATCACCATTTTGATTTTAAAATCAATAATTTTGAAGAATTTGTCAATGATGAGTTTGAATTTAAATTTGGTGAAAATAAACTTGAACTTCATCCAATTGTTCTATCTACCCAAAAAATCATCGAAAATAAAACAACTCATACGATTCTTAATAAAATGACATTCGTATTTCCAAATCAACATTCAACTTTGAAATCTTTTATGGTTTGGTTTTCTGTGCTTAAGCCGTGTCTCTCGTACTTGATGAGACAAATGAATTGGTATTTGGAAGACCGTTTCATTTACTCTTCAATGGTATATTTTCTGATGTTGTGTAAATAATAATCGTTTCATTTTCATGTAAATATATGTCATATTTTTATTTTTGTTTTATTTTTCTCCTTTCACATGGGTTGACTGTGGGGACACAGTCAAAATTAAGTGTGGGGGGAGTCTCATCATCATTTTTTATTTATCATGGTTTATTTTTTGCATTTTCTTTCCAAAACTCAAAACTTAAAATAATCAAAAAAATCCCAAAATAATTTTTCTTTTTAGCATATTGATTTACTTTTGAAGAAACACTATATGATAAGTATATGTTTTTGGTTATTGAATTGAAATTTTGAAAAATTTATTTATCTCAAAAAATTAAAATAAAGTTTGATTACAAGTAACTATGGTTTAACTAGTACATATGAAGGTTCATGGGTGATAATTGTGAAGTATGTCCTAATTGTAATCTTCGTTTAAAAGAGTGGTTGATTTAAAGTAAAGGCGATAACTTTTTTAATCATCTAAGTTAAGTGGTGCTAAGATGAATTTGCATAACTCTCTCTCTCTCTTTAAAAAAATATATATAAAATAATGGTTTTTTGAAAATAAGAAACACCTAGAGTTATGTGTTCACATGCAACCGTGAACACTCGCCATGCTCTATACCCTACTCGCGTAAGACCGAAAGGCGGTGAATGTCGGTATATCTGGCCTCGGTTTATCTAAGTTACGTTTATGTAAATAGATTTAATAATCTAACCACCTAGAGTCATTGTTCATACGCAAGTGTGTACACTCGTCATGCTTTGTACTCTTCTCGGGTAAGCCTGAAAGGCAGTGCATGATCGGTATATCTGGCCTCGGTTTATCCGAGTTAGGTGTGTAAATAATAATAATGTTAATATTTTTCAAAAAAGAGAGAGTAAGAAAATTCAAGCACTATTTTCACTTATTTGATCCAACTTGTTATTTAAAAGAAATAAAAATGTCACTTTGCAAAACTTAGATAATCAACTAAAGGATCCATTTCATAGTTGCACTATATAATCAACCAAAACAACTAGCCAAACTAGAGTCTAATTGTGATGTTAACTTAATTTTTGTTGAATGTTTTGACAAGTAAAAGGACATAAATTTCTTGATAATGACCAGAACTTATATTTAACTTATTCGTGCCAATTCAAAAGTAAATTCTTCATTTGTAAATATTTTCAAAAGCTTGCATTCATATCTTAGTAAATAAATCTTGCATTTTGAATTTTTTCATGTTTCATTTGGATTTTGTGGGTAGTATCCGCTGAAAACCCTCACGAGACAACACTCGTCCTACTAGGGACACCTAGGGGTTTAACAGCATATTGCATACGCTCAATGTGACCGTGCTCCCTATGAAAGTGGATTTAACTTAGTTTTCCTTTATTCGAGGGTGAATAAAAAGATAAGTGTAGAGGTATTTGATATGCACGTAAACGCGCATATTTTTACTTTCATATTTAATCTACTTTTATTTAATAAATGAGCATATTACGGTATTTTACATATTTAAACCAAAATTTAATTTTTTTTCAGATCATCATTTATTCACCTTCCTATGGGTGCAAAATGGTTATTTTTGTGTATGATTTAATTTCAGAAAATTTACTTGACATTTTTATTTCTGTTTGTAGGAATTGGAAAGAAAATATGAAGAAGCTTTCATGGAAATATGCATGCACAAGTGAAGGAAGACAAAAGAATGAAGAAATAAAAGAATGCATGCAACATGGAGGAGCCCACCTACCCACTAACCCATTGGCCACAATTAAAAGCTAATGGAGACTAAAATGCACATGCAAATATTAATGGTGGATTAGTTAGATGCTAATGATTACTTGGAAGTCACACTTCCTAAAGGGTAATTTTGCCAGTCCCCTAAAATATGAATTAGGGTATGAAGCATATATAAATAACCCTTATGTTTCATGTAGAGAGCTGTAACCTTCTGTAGTTAGTTTAGATTGTAGCCACAAAATCAAATTTAAATAAAAGTTTCTTTCATGGCTTCTTAGCCTAGTTTTATTTTCATGCAATTTACATTTATGCTTTCTTGTATGCATTTTTAATTCATGTTCTTTTCTTTTTTTTATTTCTTCTTATGTTAGTAGTTAGATCTCTTTCTTTTATGCAAGTAGATTAGCTTTTTTGTTTATTTTAATTAGCTCTCTTCTTCAGGTTGAAGTCACTTTATGTTATGATGAATTCAAATATGAGAAGCTAAACCCCTTTAACTTAGAGGTGACGAAGCTCTCATGGATCACATAAAACAAACATAGTGATTTCATTTGATCTCTTTTTGTACTTAATGAAATTTTTTGATGTGGTAAAGTTTTGTTGTTTAACTTTGAATTTGATAGCCTATGTTGTTGACACCAAATAGGCTATGCTTAAACAAACATAAACAGAAATTACCTCTTCATCTAAATATGATTTTGGTAATGAAGTGGATTTTAGAATCAAAATTTGATGGTCTTTATTACTAATCAATAGTAAATAGATCATGCTTAGAATAGATTTTATTTTTAATTTCATTATCATTTTAATGAGAGTTCACAAGTGGTTTGGATGGTGTGTTAAAGTTTGATGGTTTATATTGGGCTAATTAATAGCACAAACAGACCACACTTAGGATAAACACATCGACTAAATTCAAAAATGACTAAATAGATATCATAAGATCATAATTTCATTGTATTGATTTGTGTGATCATGAGAAGGGATTTGCCTCTAAATTGCCTTTTACTCTCATATTTTTATTCAGCTTGTTTTAGTGAGTTTTTACATTTTTCTTAGCTTAAAACAATTTCAAACTCTTGGGTTAATTTGATTGAGTAGAATTTAAATTAATTCAATTCCCTACGGATCGATCCGTATTCGCCACGTACTAAAATTGTACGCCGTGCGCTTGCGGTTATTTTTATTACAATATTTTTCGGTGATTTTCTAAAAAATAGAAAACTCGTCGTTAAATAACTATGCACGATACTGAGAGTTGAGTGGATTAGTAGAGGTTTGAGGGACTGTATGGTTATTTCTTTGGCTGAGAGCCAAGTCGAACTCTATAAGGTTGAAAGTCTAGATGATGATTATGTGATTATCGATTTCTTAGATTATCTATGAGATTGATAGTCTATGTAGTTGTGTAACCCCATACACATCGATTATACAGCTATCGTGGATAGCTAGAGATGTTGAGAGCATAGAGTTGGACCCTGTACATTTACATGGTTATTTGAGAGATGACCATGGCTACCGAGGGTATGCCATATTTATATCTTGTGTATGATTTATTGAAGTAATTATTATGTGTTATATATATATATATTAGGCAAGACGAACCCCGCATATGTCTACTTTAGGATTATCTAAGAGATAATCTAGGGCATTACTAAGAGCATGCCCTATATTGTTGATGATTTTTATACCCTATGATAGTTAGATTACGGTTGTTTGACCCACTTAATTATGTGTATGCGAATGTGTTGATCGATTTTTCTTGAAAATGGGTTATCAGTTATGTGTATGGTTTTAAGATATGTTGCCACTTGAGATATGCACGTGTCACTTGCGTTGCACTTGATTATACCATGCCAGTTGTTATTTTATATTGACATCTATATTCTAGACATAGTCTGACCCGTGTGTTATTTACATAATACTCGGGTCAGTACGAGACAGACATTACAGGTTCAGAGACAAAGAGATCAGATTGTGATTGTTGGGTATAGATGAAGGCTAGACTATTAGTTGATTAGTGTAGCATTGTATATTTTTGTAGCCTAATGTATATTGGTGATGTTGAGATGTATGTATTGGATTTTTACATTGTATATTTTTGAGATAGTGGCAGTTTGACCTATTTTATATCCCACTTTGACTTGTGTATATTTATTATTATATGTTATCGCTACGTTGATGACTCTGTGATCTCTGTGATTTATTTTATATTGTGTATTATTCTATCCTGAGGGCATATGTGTTTGTTCTTTTGTGCTGATATTGTGTACGTACATATGAGTTTTTTTATGATTTTTGAAATACAAACTAGTGTTAGCCCAATGGAATATTTATGTGTGACCACCCAATATCGCCTCATTCTTCATATTATCAGACGGTATTACCTAATAATACTCTTTGGTAGTATGGGTATAGAGGTAACTTGGCGGGAAGTTATATATTATAGTTATCAATTTCTATTGTTCTAATGTACCAAAACAGTATATCATATAGGTTTTATGCACTATTTTGACAATGTACTCTCATGATTTTGTTTTATGAGATATATACTTTATTTTATTATTATATTTTATTTCTTTTACTGTGAGACTCTGAAATAATAAATAAGTAGCTTTGGATATTGTTTTGTTAAATCAATTATACCAACCAAAAACTAGCTTTATAATGGACCTAAAATTCGATGGACTTTTATTAGGTCGAAAATTAAGCTTGTTTCAGAGAGGATTGTTAGATTCTGTATAGAGCTTGTGTTACCAGATCAGCGAGAATAGGATACGCAAGAGTACGTATTTATTATTTTTGAAAATATTTTTGAAAAACCCTACTATGTATATGAGTATACATATATGGACTTACGCAAACACACTAAGCAAATTCTTAATTTAGCAAGTATAATATCATTGGAGGTCATGACTAATCCAAAATTTTGAACCTATTGATAGTTGATAATGGCTGAAAACAATGGCTCTGAAGTCAAGAACCACACCACCCAGGAGATACCCACCATACCGGGTATGCCAACGTGCTTTTGACAATACTTAAGAGTCATGGGGCAAGCCCACATTCCCCAACAAGCTGCACCATAGGCGCAAGTTGCTACGCCCACTGAACCATCATTCCGTCCATTAGACTTCTGTAAGTTATGCAAGGATTTTCTAAATATGGGTGGACAAATATTTTTAGGCATGGAGGACTTTGTAGAAACCAAAGCTTGGATCAATGATTGCGACTGCATATTCAAGGAACTAGAGTTAGAAGACCAGGTCAGGAGGAAGCTAGTTGCATGGCACTTGAAAGGGGAGGCATTGAATTGGTGTGCCATAATGACCACAGAGAACGCTGAGGAAGGCATAACTTAGGCTGAATTTAAGACTATCTTCAAGTCACAATTCATGTTCAACGTAGAAGTGAACCTACAATTGGAGAAGTTTATCCATCTGAAATAAGGGGACTCCATAGTAAAGGAGTATATTAGTGTTAACCCACCTTTTAGAAAAGCAGTACATAGGCGGATTTAACCCAACGGACATCATGGTCATCAAGGCGGGAGGCCCGGATAAACGGTTACCAAGCTCGGAGATCGGCTATAAACGAGACTATGAACAATGGTCAAGCGGATTCGGACCGGATCCCTATTTTTTGTCATAATCAAGGTGCGATTGATATTAAGTGATAATAAAGGCCTTGTGAGGCTACGTTTCAAATTTCAAGTCGATCAGAGTTCGTATGCTAGAGTTATGGCCAAATGAGGAGGGATTAGATCATATTCAGCTCTACAGCACAGCTCATCGATAATTGCTCCATAACTCAACAACCACAAGGCGGATTGAAATGAAACTTTGGAAATAAGAAGGGAACGCTAGGGAGTATACCCTAGGGATCGCATGGCATTTGGAAAAAGTTGAAGGGATCGGTATCTATCCCTCCACAGGGATCGATACCTATCCCTCTTAGGGATCGGCTAAGCCCAACTTTATAACAAGGATCGATCAATATCTCAACTTCTACACATCCAATTGACGTGAAACTTGGAGCACAAACTATACAACATATGGAACACCTCATAGATATCGTATGTCATTTGGGGCAGTTTGGAGGGATCGACACTCTTCCCTTGGTAGGGATCGGCACCTATCCCTATTTAGAATTGGTTTAGTTGGATTTGCAACAAATATTAATCAATAACTCAAGTTCTACTAATCAAATTGGCATGAAACTTGGAGGCTATGCATAATACAACATGGAGAAGATTCCATAGGGATCGCACGGAATTTGTAAGAAGTTGGAGGGATCAGTACCTATCCCTCCATAGGGATCGGCAGAAGTCGGGATTTAAACAACACCGCTCCACGGAAAACGCGATATCTCACAAAACGTAAATCGAAATGGCACGAAATTTGGAGGGCAAGTAGCTAACATCATGAAGAATCACCTAGAAGGAGCGTACCACATTTGGACACTAAAAAGGGATCGGTACCGATCCCTAATGTGGGCCCCAATGGGTCTGGAAATTTTTAGGTAGCCTCGTCTTGGTCTCCCGAACCTTCTATCGAAATTTCAGCTCGATCTGCGCACGTCTTCCCGTATAAATACAACAGACATGGCATCAGAAAATTGATCTTCTTTATGCTTCTCTTTATCTTCAACCGAGGCTACACACTGCCAATTTTATTCTTGGATTTCGGATTGTAACTGTAAACAAACTTCAGTATAATAAAAATGATTACTCTGGAGTGGACGTAGGCCGGAGTTAGCCGAACCACTATAAATCTATGTCTCTATTTACTTGATTTCCGATTGTTTTAATTTGTTATTTGTTTATTTCTCTTCATATTTCTGTGATTGGATTGGATATTGTGCTTTTATACAACGGGTGTTGGTGGCCAATTTTGACCACAAAAATTAACAATTTCAACGAGTTGGTCAAATTTAGGATGAGTCCGATTGACACTGTGATGCCCCACCCTGAGACCCTCGCTAACAAAGAGTATTATTATGTAATACTGTCTGCTAGTGCAGAGAATATGGCTGTTTAGGAGTGACCATCATAGTCTTGTATTAAATAAACATTAAGCATTCGATAATGTGCTCATTTTTTTTCATTTCATCTTAAGTGGTTCGACATACTTAATCCTTATCTAATACAATACCATGGTGGCTACAAGATCGATTCAGAACAAAACACAATAAAAATAATATACATAGATCACAGAACAACAAACACGGTCATATATATATATATTCACATACATCAAGTACAATACATAGTGTTATACACGAGTGGTGATACACCACTATATAAATATACATCAAGTCCCCCACAAAAGGATATGTACATAACCAAGTTAAGCTACTACAAGAAACTACTCAAAACTATGCATATAACACAAAAGAGTGAAAGGGAGTGTAGATTAAGGATCTTAAGGCTAATTTAACACTAGAGGGGGGGGGGGTGAATAGTGTTTAATGGATTCTAAGACTTATATGGACTAATTTAAAAATTATGATATAAAAAAATGCAGAACTTAATCACAGAACAATCACAGATGTAGAAAGTAAATAAAAAGCAATAAAGGGAAAGAACACACCGGATTTTATATTGGTTCGGAGTTAACCTACGTCCAGTCCTGCACCAAGGTAAACACCTTGTACAGATTTTTATTATACCAATGTCGAGATTACAATCCTCAATTTCTAATGGCCTTGAGATACCCTCCTGTCTTCGAGTCCGGGGCAAACTCTCTTGATTTACGGGACACAAGATCACCTAATTGATTTCCAGGCACAACCACACATTATAAAGAGACTCGATAAACTTTTGATTACAAATTGATCCTATAACTCTGAATAGCACTTTGATCTTCGAGAGAGGGCAGAGAATCAAACAAGAATGAGATTCTAATTTGATTCACTTGAAAATTCGGCAGAATTTCGGCACGATCTTAAAAATATGAAAATTTTAGAATTTGGATTTGTGGAGAAGGAGTGAAAAAAATAAGAAAATAGTTAGTTAAAAAAAATTCATTTGTAAAGGCTATTTATAGACCAGTAACGTTCATAACCATTCGTGAAGAGATTTAAACAAATAGACACTTCTTTTGAAAATCGAAACTTTTTGAATTTAACGGCCACCATGTCGACATGAGGTATCCCGTGATGTCGACATCCCTTAGTTAAAAACAATGTAAAATTTGTTTTGAAAATGGTATTGAAAGGAAAACAAGATGAAATGATTCTGGAGTAAAATAAACTAATTTTCCTATGATTTAAAATAAAGAAGAGTAGAAAAATATATTTTTAGAATGTATATATAAATTTGATTTTAAATCTCAAGTATATATATATTATAAAAGAATTTTTAAAAATCAGAAGATAGTTTAAAAACAAACGAAGTTTAAAACAAGATTTTATTTAAAAACAAAAACAAAGAATATTTTAAGGCTAAAACATCTTTTGGAAAATCATTTGAAAAGATAATTTTTAAAGCTGAAACATTTTGAAAAAAAGTTTTGAAAATCATTTTAAAAAACCATTTTGAAGTAGTTTTGCAAGCTTCTTCCTGCAGAATATTTCATCACATCATGACTCGAGAACTTGTACAAAACTAGGATGTTCGTGGGTTTGTAAGCCACTTGTCGTAGGTTTGTAAGCTACTTGTCGTGGGTTTGTAAGCCACTAAGAAGGTAGAAATGGGTTCCATCCCAAATGAAATTTGGAATGAAGATTTCCATGCTATTATGAAGTTTAAACAAAACTAGACACTTATCTTGAAATCTTGATCTTGATACTCATGAGTCTTCAAACTTGATTTCTTCATTCTTGATCTTTATACTGTACAGTCTTCAATAATCAGTACCTGCCTTATATATATCCTGCATAATAACATTCATATATATATATATAGACAATAGTGTTAGTATATAAGTTATAATAAAATAAGTTACAAAGGCTGTTGTCATCAAAACCACTATCTCCAGTTCCTAACGATCTCCCCCTTTTTGATGGTGACAACCTTATAAAATATACTTACCACTTCGATCATACCATAACCCCCCCTTACACCAACAACTCCCCCTTACTCCAAGCCTACTATTTTATATAACTTCTCCCCCTTTGTCATCAACAAAAATAACCTATGAACCTTGAACTTAATAGAAAATGAGATAAACAAACATATGACATAAGAATAATAACCATATGAGTGAAATATAACATCCTAAGTTAAATGGAATTCAAGATTTTATACACCAAAGATTGTTTTTAGAAGAACATTAATTAAGATAACACTTATATACAAATTAACAAACCAATATACAATCAAGAAAGAGAAAAACAAAAAACGCTTAACGAGGACCCTTAACTATTGGTGATTTATGGACCGAACAATTTGGATAGTGGAGACAAAAGTTTCCACATTGTTCGACCAAGTTCCCATTAGCATCAAAAAGGACCTCTCCAACGCAAATCACGTCGTCGTCTTCGTCCATATGAACATCCGGATTTGGCAGAGGATGTTCTTCTTCTTGATCCTCTTGTGGTTCTTCTAGAGGCTCTTCTTCTTCAGAATCCATGGCTTGTGATGATTCTTCGATGACAATGGGATTGGCATGGTTATCCATAAGGAATTTTTGTAAATTCCTAAGGATTCTGCCTTGCCTATCTTGTTCTCTAGCCATTCGCATTTGACTTACTTGAATTTCCATCATCATTTGAAGCAAATCTTTCATCTTCTCTTGTAATTTGATGACTCGTACGTGTGTGGAACGTTGAAAAGGACCAGAATGAGGAGAAGTGGGTGAAGAAGGTTCATTATTAGAAGAGAAAGCCATTAATTTACTGTTTTAGAAGTTTATTACAGATAATAGAACAGAGAAAAGGAGTAAAAGTCGAAATATATAAATATATAACTTAATAACTAATTTTAGAGGGAAATTTAAATTTGAAAATCTCGGCCTGTATGTCGACATAGGGGGATGGGTCATGTCGACATGCCCAGATCAATTTTTGAGAAATTTTTATTTATATTAATTATTAACTATACTTGTATTATTTATAATTTATATTTCAGTTAATGAACATATACCTAATTCTCTTCTAAATTTAGTATAGTTTTGTTCCTTTAATGGTTTGGTTAATATATCAGCAATTTGTTTTTCAGTATTAATATATTCAAAAGTTATGACTTCTTTACTTATATTATCTCTAAGAAAATGATGTCTAATATCAATATGTTTTGTTCTAGCATGATGAGTTGGATTCTTAGATAGGTTTATTGCACTAGTATTATCACAATAAATTGGTGATTTAGTTATAGTTAATCCAAAATCTTTTAAAGTTTGTTGCATATATATAACTTGAGAACAAGCCAAAGCAGCAGATATATATTCTGCTTCAGTTGTTGACAAGGATACAGTGTTTTGCTTCTTACTAAACCAGGAAACCAGAGAATGTCCTAGAAAGTGACAAGTTCCACTTGTACTTTTTCGGTCTGATTTACTACCAGCGTAATCAGCATCACAATATGAAATTAAATCAAATAAACCATAATCTAAAGTATGTTTTACTTATCTTAAAATTCTTTTAACAGCTTTTAAGTGAGTTTCTTTAGGTTGAGATTGGTATCTTGCACAGAGACAGACACTATGCATGATGTCAGGACGACTTGCTGTTATATAAAGCAGCGAACCAATCATTCCCCTATATAATTTTTGATCAACATCTTTTGATTTATGTTCTTTACTTAAGGCTACATTAGTTGTCATTGGAGTTGGTTTCCCACTAGAAGTGGTCAATCCAAATTTATTAATTAAAACCTTAGCATATTTTTCTTGACTAATGAAAATTCATTTATCTAATTGTTTGATTTGAAGTCCTAAGATGAAACTTAGTTCTCCCATATGACTCATTTCAAATTCTTTAGTCATTATATCTAAAAATTCTTTATTCATTATGTTATTAGTTGATCCAAATATTATATCATCTACATATATTTGTACTAATTATTGTTTCTTTTAATAAAAAGAGTTGTATCTATTTTACCAATTTCAAAACCAGATTGTAGTAAATAAGATCTTAGTCTTTCATACCAGGCTCTAGGAGCTTGTTTCAGACCATATAAAGCTTTCTTTAATTTATATACATGATTTGGAAATTTATTATCTTTAAAAAGTGGAGGTTGTTCAACATAAAAATCTTCTTTTACAAAACCACTTAGAAAAGCACTTTTAACATCCATTTGATATAACTTGAAATTATTGTAGTTTGCGAAAGCAAGTAGAATCCTGATAGCTTCTAGTCTTGCTACGGGTGCAAAGGTTTCGTCATAATCAATTCCTTCTTCTAGACAATAACCTTGCGCGACTAAATGAGCTTTATTTCTCACGACCTCACCAAGTTCATTCATTTTATTTTTATAAACCCATTTTGTTCCAATTATACTTTTATCCTCAGGTCCAGGAACAAGTTCCCAAACATCATTTCTGGTGAACTGATTCAATTCTTCTTGCATAGCAAGAATCCATGAATCATCAGATGATACTTCCTTTGGATTTTTAGGTTCAATAATTGATATAAAAGCTACATTACTCATACTATTTAGTTGATTTCTTGTTTTAACTATAGATTCAATATTCCTAGTATATTTTCTACAGGATGATCTTTTAATAGCCTAATTCTTTTATTAGGTTGAATGATTTCACAATTAGTTTCATTAGGTTCATTATTTAAAGTTACAAAATCTTCTTCATCTTCTATTTGTACAGTATCTTTAACATTTTCATCAAAAGATACATGCATTGTTTCTTCAATAGTGTTAGTTCTTAAATTATAAACTCTGAATGCTTTACATCTATTAGAATATCCAATAAAGATACCTTTGTCGGATTTAGTTTCAAATTTATCTAAATTATCTTTTGTATTAAGAATAAAACACTTACTACCAAAAACTTTAAAATAAGCTACTATGGGTTTCTTATTGTAAAGTAATTCATATGGTGTTTTATTAGTTAATGGTCTAATTAAAATCCTATTTAATATATAACAAGCTGTAGCGACTACTTCAACGCAAAAGTTTTTAGGTAAGTTACTATTAGAAAGCATTGTTCTAGTACACTCTTGAATCGTTCTATTCTTACGTTCTACCACTCCATTTTGTTGTGGAGTTCTTGGAAAAGAGAAATTATGAGTAATTCCTTTTTTATTACAGAAATTCTCAAAATTTTCATTTTCAAATTCTCCACCGTGATCACTACGAATAGTTTTTATTTTTAAAGAAAGTTGATTTTGAATTCTTTTAGCAAAATTCTTAAATAATTCAAAAGCATCACTTTTAAGTTTAAGAAAAATTGTCCAAGTATATCTAGAATAATCATCTACAATTACAAAAACATATTTATTGTGATTAATTGATTGAACTTGAGATGGACCAAATAAATCTAAATGAAGTAATTCTAGAGGTTTAGAAGTAGAAATCATATCTTTTAATTTAAATGAACTTTTCTTAAGTTTTCCTAATTGGCAAGCATCATATATACTATCTACTTTAATGTTTAACTTGGGAAGTGTGACATCCCGGAATTTCTGACAATATTAATTTAATAATCTACATTTCAATTAAATTGATTTGATGATTTTTGTTAATTAAATATGAATTGATTTAATAATTCTTCTTTAATAAACATTTAAATTGTGTATTTATCTTTTAAAAGCTAAATAAATTATTTTCTATTTATAATGTATATAAATTTATATATATTGTAAATAGATGAGCTTTGTTGTAAATTTAATTAATAAGGCATATTTTATAATTCTAATATTTTTGGTAATTTGGAAATTTGATTTAATTTAATATTAAGCTATTAAATAAATAACTATATGGTTTTTGATTATTTAAGATAAATGTTTAATTGATTAAATTATATCTTAGCTTAAGTTAAGATAAATTAAAAGGGTTGTTGTAAAATGTGTTTAATAAATATGAGATATTAGTTCATTTAATAATAATAGGAAGTTATAATCTCTTTTATAAATTATATAAAATTGAGAAATTGTTATTTTCAAATAACATTATTAATGTATTGTTATATATATAAATATAAATAGATTTTTAAATAGAAGTGTTATTTCAAATTTAATATGTGATATATATGTATATATATATATATATGACTTGATTTTAAAATTGGATTTTGAATTTATTTTGAATTCAAAAGCCTTGAGATTAAAAGAGTAAATATTTAAAATGTTTAGATTTTAAAAGATAATTGTATAAGCTTTTATATAATTGGCTTTATTTTTATTTCTTAAAATTTATCTATATATATATATATATCATAATAAGTAAATGAAGTATTGGATAGTTTAAGTTAAAAATAAAAGAGAATAAAAGTAAACACATTACCTAAAAATCTAACAATATAGTCTATAAGAATACTTGCTTATGTTTACAAGGCTGAAAGCATTGTGTAGGTAACCTGTAAGATTATGTAAGGCAAAAATAAACAAAGACACTTAGAGAATTCTGGAAACATAAGTTTGCAAAGTAATAAGGCAAAAGAAGAAATAAGTATATACAAGTATGAACTAACTAGAAGCAAATATGAAACATGACAGGAAGTATAAAACGAGTATGTACATGATGCAGGCCAGGCTAGAGTCGAAGCAGTGCAAGCTCTGAATTCACCAGGCATAGGTCGCCCACGACCTAAGAAATCACTGGTTTTAGATCGGTCGCGACCTAAGGAAGGAGTAGACTTAAGTCGTACACGAGATAACGGAGCTGAAGAAGAAATCCCAGGTCGTACACGACCTAACGAAGCGGATGTAAGTCGTCCACGACATAACAAAGAAGACCTAAGTCGTCCACGACTTAACTCAAGCGGGTCACGACCTAAGGAAGAAGATTTAGGTCGTCTGCGACCTAAGGGGGAAGCTTTAGGTCGGCTACGAGATAACGAAGTAGCGGCACGAGTTGAGAATGCGCAAGGCTTAAGTCGGCTACGACTTAAAGGAAGTGTTTTAGGTCGTCTACGACCTAACGAGTATGCTAAAGAAAGGATCTCACGACCTAAGATAAGTCGCGTACGACCTACGACCTAAGTTAGGTCGCGAGAAAAGTTAGGTCGCCAATTGCTACAGTTCGCTGAAGATTGAAGCCGTGGATTCCTATGCCGCTTTACTCTATGCCGTTGATTGTTTTAAGTTGCGAAGAATGTTATGTCGCTGCTGTTTGAGTCGTTGGGCCTGTTAAGTCATAGGTCGCAGGTTATAGGTCGGAAACGACCTAAGTGTTGTAAATTCGTGATGTGTTGTATGTGTTGCTTTGTTAAGTCGCTATGTACTATTTGCTGTGTCTTTTAAGTCGTCTGATTTTTAAGTCGTGGGTTGTTAGGTCGGAGACGACTTATGTGTTGTACAATTTTGTTTGTGGCGTGAGTTGTAGCCTATAAATAGGCAAGTTGAGTCATTTGTAAAAGTTTAGTTGATTTGAAATAAAAACTTTGTTTTGTTAGCTTTGTGCTTTCACCAAATTGGTAGTTGAGTGTAATCTCCTATCTCCTCTTTCGGTTAATCAAGTGCGCTCGATTCAACGACTGCAGAAGCCGATTCACGGAATCTAGTGCGCTAGATCAACGTGCGAAGAATCGCAGATCTTTGAACCCGGTATCGTGCGCGATCAACGTGTTCGGGATAGCTAGAATTCGGTATCTTCGGATCAACGAATTTGGGCATTTCAGTATTCATCAATCCACCGATTGCTACTTTCATCGATCTACATTGTTTTTGTGTAATCCGCTGCGTCAGTTTGGTATCAGAGCTTGTTTAGCCAATCATAGCTAAATCAAGTCCTTGGAGCCAATTCTTTTTGAAGAAGTTTGAAGAGATCAAGTCGAGCCGAGCAATATCATTCAAGGCCGAGAAGTTGTTGTTCATCGTGTTCTTCGCAAATTGCAACAAAGTGGGAGTTTTCGATCCATTTCATTTTGGATCTAAGTTCGAAAGGTGTTTGAAATTTGGAGTGGAGCCGAAAGTCAAAGTTTTGAAGAATCAACCATGCCGCCGAGAAGAGCTAATCGTCACCAAAACGTAGAAGCTTTGTATCGAAGAGAAGAAGCTGATGAGATGGAGCAAAGAATTAATGAAAACTTTAGTGAGAAACTTAATGAAGGGATTAGACGATTAGAGAAGATGATGTTAGAGATGAATTAAAATCGGAGAAGGGTTTCACCTGAATCCAACCATGGGGGAAGTAGAGTCTCACCACAATCCAATCGAGAAAGAAGTGTTGATGATGATCAAAGACGTGGGAGGAATGTGAATGATCGTGAACGGAGGAATGTAGATAGAAGGGATGTTGGTGGAAGACGTGATGGTAGTAGAGATGTTGGTGGTCAGGATCGACATTGATATACATCTGATTTTGAAGAGGAGTATGATGGTGGAAGTGTTCATGGACTGGGACGTGGACAAAGCAGAAATCAATCGGAGTATGATCATAAGTGGGAATCTGGGATGAAGACTGAAATTCCAGAATTCAAAGGTGGTATGCAAGCGGAGGAGTTTTTGGATTGGTTGTCTAATGTGGAGGAGATTTTTGGCTTCAAGGAAGTTCCAGAACATCGTAGAGTGAAGTTGGTTGCTACAAGGTTGAGGGGTAGAGCTTTGGCATGGTGGCAACAAACCAAACTTACACGTGAACGGATGGGGAAGTCAAAGGTTGAATCATGGGAAAATATGAGAAAAATGATGAAAGCCACATTTCTACCTTACAATTATCAATCGCTTATGTATCAGAGGCTGCAAAACTTGAGGCAAGGAATGAAGTCTGTTAATGACTATGTTGATGAATTCTATCAACTGATTGCAAGGAACGATATCATGGAGACAGAAGAACAATTAACAGCTAGATTTGTTGGAGGATTTCGTATGCAGATTCAAGACATGATAAATATGTTTGATCCCAGATCTGTAGCGGAAGCACACCAGAAAGCGTTGGCTTGGGAGAAACAGGGAAGACGAGGAGGTGGTGTGTTTACAAATTCCAACAATCAAGTGAAGGGTATTAGTGGAAGTTCTAATGTTTCAAAAACTGTTGCAAAACCAGTTGTGAATGAGGTTGGGAAGGCGAAAGTTAATAATGGTTTCAAGTGTTATAATTGCCAAGAAATGGGCCACAAAAGTAATGAATGTCCAAAGCCGAAGAAGAGAGCTACGATAGCAGAGGTTGAGGATGAAGAAGCTGAATGTTCCAATTCACCACCTGATGAGGAGGAAGAAGAAGTGTCGGGAGACGAAGGTTGTAATCTGATGATGAGGAGGTCTTGTTTGACACCAAAGCTAGAGGAGGATTGTAGTTGGTTGAGGAGCAATATATTTCAGTCGACATGTACTATTCTGGGGAAAGTTTGCAAATTCGTTATTGATGCTGGAAGCTGTGATAATATAATTTCGTCAGAGGCTGTGAGGAAATTGGCATTGAAGACTGAAAAACACCCGAAACCATACAAGCTGGCTTGGTTAAGGAAATGCGGGGAGGTGAAAGTTGGACGAAGAGCTCGAGTTAATTTTTCGATTGGGAAGAAATATAAAGATGAAATTTGGTGTGATGTGGTAGATATGGATGTCTGTCATTTGTTGCTGGGGAGACCGTGGCAGTATGATAGGGCTGTGCAACATGATGGGCGAAACAACAGTTATAGTTTCATGTTTGAAGGTACTAAAATCACTTTGGTTCCTAAGAAACGACAACAAGAAGAAAACAAACTGGAGGAGATTGAAGAGCTGAAAACTTTATTATCTTTGAAGGAGTTTGTTAAGGAGGTTGAGGAAGAACCGGAAGTTTTCTTGTTGATTGGACGTGAGAGCGGTGAAGAGGTTGAAATTCCAGAAGAAGTGAAACCGGTATTGAAAGAATTTGAGGATGTATTTCCAAAGGAGTTACCAAAGGAGTTACCGCCACTGAGAGATATTCAACATCAAATAGATCTTGTTCCGGGTGCTGTATTGCCACATAAACCACACTATCGAATGAGTCCGAAAGAACATGAAGAGTTGCGAAGGCAGGTAGAGGAATTACTTGAACAGGGGCGAATACAGGAGAGTCTGAGTCCGTGTGCTGTACCGGCATTACTCGTACCGAAGAAGGATGGCTCATGGAGAATGTGCACAGATAGTAGAGCATTGAACAAGATAACAGTCAGATACTGATTTCCGATGCCGAGGCTTGATGATCTGTTAGATCAAATCAGTGGGTCTGTGATCTTTTCTAAGATTGACTTGAAGAGCGATTATCATCAGATTCGCATTAGACCAGGGGACGAATGGAAGACAGCGTTCAAGACGAGGGAAGGATTGTATGAATGGCTGGTAATGCCGTTTGGTCTATCGAATGCACCGAGTACATTCATGAGGGTGATGAACCAAATTTTCAGGCCGTACATTGGGAAATTTGTGGTGGTTTACTTTGATGATATTCTGATCTACAGTGCTAGTACAGAAGAGCATGTTCAGCATTTGAAGAAAGTTTAAATTATCCTTCGTGAAGAACAATTCTACGCTGCTACGAAGAAGTGTGTTTTTATGGCGAGGAGTGTTTTATTTCTGGGGTATGTTGTATCAGAGGGAGGAATACAGGTTGACCAGAGTAAAGTCGAAGCAATTAGAGATTGGCCACAGCCCAAGACGATAACTGAAGTTCGGAGTTTCCACGGGTTGGCTTCATTTTATCGGAGGTTTATTCCACACTTTAGTAGTGTGATGGCGCCTGTGACTGATTGTATGAAGGGTAAACAGTTTGCATGGACAGAGGAAGCATGGGTTGCTATTGAGCGAATCAAAGAACTCTTGACGTCAACACCAATTCTAGTATTACCAGATTTTCAGTTAGTGTTTGAACTACATACTGATGCATCCAAGGTTGGGATTGGAGGGGTGTTGAGTCAGAGGGGACGTCCGATTGCATATTTCAGTGAGAAGTTATCAGGAGCAAAGATGAGATATAGTACTTATGATGTGGAATTTTATGCTGTTGTACAAGCCATTAAACATTGGAGACATTACTTATTTTAGAAAGAGTTTGTTCTTTACACTGATCATGAGGCGTTGAAGCATTTACAAGGGCAAGACAAGATTTCAGCGAGACATGCATCGTGGATTGCGTACCTACAACAGTTTACGTTTGTGGTGAAGCATAAATCTGGAGTGACGAATCGTGTTGTGGATGCGTTGAGCAGAAGGAACCATTTGTTAACTACAATGAAGGTCGAAGTGACAGGGTTTGGTGTGCTACCAGAAGTAATTGTTGAAGATCCTTACTTTATGAAGCTTGTAGATAAAGTCAAGAATGGGAAGACGGATGAGTTTATAATGGTAGATGGTTTTCTGTTCAAAGGAAATCGATTGTGCATACTTGATTGTAGTTTGAGAATGAAGATTGTAAAAGAGCTACATGAAGAAGGACATGTTGGGAGAGACCGTACATTACAGTTGATTTCACAGTCTTACTTTTGGCCATCAATGAGGAAAGAAGTGGAAAGGTTTGTAGAGCGATGTCATATCTGTCAGGTTTCGAAAGGAACTGCGACTAATGCTGGATTATATATGCCGTTACCTGTACCAACTAAACCATGGGTTGATGTGAGTATGGACTTTGTGTTGGGGTTGCCGAGAACACAGCGTGGAAACAATTCCATTTATGTGGTGGTTGACCGATTTTCGAAAATGGCACATTTTATTGCTTGTAAGAAGACGGCGGATGCTGTTCATGTTGCTCAGTTATTTTTCAAAGAAATATATCGACTTCATGGATTGCCAGAATCTATTGTGTCGGATAGGGATACTTGTTTTCTGAGTCATTTTTGGCTAAGTTTGTGGAAGATGGTGGGAACGAAATTGAACTTTAGTAGCGCTTATCATCCGCAGACGGATGGACAGACCGAGGTTGTGAACAGATCATTGGGGAATTTATTGCGATGTATGGTGAAAGATAATCTGAAAAGCTGGGATGTGAAGTTATGCCAAGCAGAGTTCGCTCATAATCATGCCGTAAATCGTAGTACAGGATTCAGCCCATTCCAGATTGTATATTCCAATTTTCCAAAGGGACCGTTGGACTTAACGGTGATACCACATTCGAAGGGGACAGTTAAGAAAGCTGCTGATTTTGTTGAAGGGTTTACGGAATGTCATAAAGTCATTCAGGAACGATTGGAGAAAGCGAATGAGAGGTATAAAAAGTCCACAGTCTTGAAGCGAAGAAATGTTGAGTTTAATGAAGGAGATAGGGTATATGCTGTGTTAACAAAAGATCGTTTTCCAATGGGCGCTTATAACAAGTTAAAAGCCAGAAAAATTGGTCCTGTAGAAGTCAGGCAACGAATTAATGAAAATGCTTATAAGTTGAAGCTGCCAGAGGATGTGTACACTTCTGATGTGTTCAATGTTAAGCATCTCGTACCATATTATGGGGATGAACGATCCGATGTGGAAGAATTTACAAATTTGAGGACGAATTTTTCTCAACCTAGGGAGGATGATGCAGGCCAGGCTAGAGTCGAAGCAGTGCAAGCTCTGAATTCACCAGGCATAGGTCGCCCATGACCTAAGAAATCACTGGTTTTAGATCGGTCGCGACCTAAGGAAGGAGTAGACTTAAGTCGTACACGAGATAACGGAGCTGAAGAAGAAATCCCAGGTCGTACCCGACCTAACGAAGCGGATGTAAATCGTCCACGACATAACAAAGAAGACCTAAGTCGTCCACGACTTAACTCAAGCGGGTCACGACCTAAGGAAGAAGATTTAGGTCGTCTGCGACCTAAGGGGGAAGCTTTAGGTCGGCTACGAGATAACGAAGTAGCGGCACGAGTTGAGAATGCGCAAGGCTTAAGTCGGCTATGACTTAAAGGAAGTGTTTTAGGTCATCTACGACCTAACGAGTATGCTAAAGAAAGGATCTCACGACCTAAGATAAGTCGCGTACGACCTACGACCTAAGTTAGGTCGTGAGAAAAGTTAGGTCGCCAATTGCTATAGTTCGCTGAAGATTGAAGCCGTAGATTCCTATGCCGCTTTACTCTATGCCGTTGATTGTTTTAAGTCGCGAAGAATGTTATGTCGCTGCTGTTTGAGTCGTTGGGCCTGTTAAGTCATAGGTCGCAGGTTATAGGTCGGAAACGACCTAAGTGTTGTAAATTCGTGATGTGTTGTATGTGTTGCTTTGTTAAGTCGCTATGTACTATTTGCTGTGTCTTTTAAGTCGTAAGTCGTATGATTTTTAAGTCGTGGGTTGTTAGGTCGGAGACGACTTATGTGTTGTACAATTTTGTTTGTGGCGTGAGTTGTAGCCTATAAATAGGCAAGTTGAGTCATTTGTAAAAGTTTAGTTGATTTGAAATAAAAACTTTGTTTTGTTAGCTTTGTGCTTTCACCAAATTGGTAGTTGAGTGTAATCTCATATCTCCTCTTTTGGTTAATCGAGTGCGCTCGATTCAACGACTGCAGAAGCCGATTCACGGAATCTAGTGCGCTAGATCAACGTGCGAAGAATCGCAGATCTTTGAACCCGGTATCGTGCGCGATCAACGTGTTCAGGATAGCTAGAATTCGGTATCTTCGGATCAACGAATTTGGGCATTTCAGTATTCATCAATCCACCGATTGCTACTTTCATCGATCTACATTGTTTTTGTGTAATCCGCTGCGTCAGTACACTTGAAAGAATAAAGTAAAAATGTAAAATATCTTTGTATACAAAATGATCCCTAAGTACCATACGAAATTTAAAATAAAGGAAAGGTATGTAGAAATGGAGAGAAGCATTTAATGTGAACATCTTTAAGTACACAAAGCAAAATCTTATCAGCCTCCACAAACAAGAAATATCTTTGAATATTTTTGTACCAGTAAGAAAACAACCCTGTAAATATCTTTCTGTTTATCATTCTTCTTTACCTCTTTCATTTCGTTTCGTTTACCAAAAGAAACTTAGCATTTTCCATTTCAAAGTTTTCAAAGACATTTACAAACTAAAGCTTCAGTTCAACTCAACTTAAACAACAATTCAACTTATGTCAAATATGAAGATCAAAGAGGTTCCAGTGCAACTTTTTAAAGCCTGTTTCAAAATAAAAGCTTTTCCAAGACAATAGTGTGCTCTGTTCATTTCTGAAACAAGGTGAGTAACTTTTAAAACATAAATAAATATGGTTGCTTGGTAATCTCTGTTATAAGCAAGGTTTCAAATCTCGGATTTTGGCCAATATCTCGGGAAAATATCTCGGCTGTCTCGGGCGATATTTAAAAGACTTATAACTAACCAAGCTGCCAAATCTCGGATTTTGGCTAATATCTCGGATTTTCATCTCGGCTAATCTCGGGGAGATTTAAAACCTTGGTTATAAGTATATATAAGTGAGTATCTGTATATATATTTGTGAATATATTTGTGTGCATGCTGCTGTGTATCTGGGTTCTCCCAGACTTTTGTTTCCAGGCCTAAGTTGTAAATCAAAATTCATTATCTCATTTCTAATCTAAGTTAGGATATTAGTTCTAAACAAAATTTGTTTGTTTCTCAAAGATTAAAGTTTTAAAAATCTATTCAAGATACAATAACCTTGTATTGGTTCTGGAAATAAAATAACAGAGCAAACTTGTATAAAGTGAAAATTCAAACATTCAAATTTATAATCTCAGGCTTGTGATCTGAAACCATATGTAAAAACTAGATTTTTAAAACTAAAAGCATAGTTTTTAGTTTGGAATAGAGGCTGCAGTTCTTGTTTGAACAGAAAGTGGGTTATTGTCAATTTTTGGTGATCCAAGTATTAGGAGAGGTCGGGATTTTGGGAAATGGTGGAGGAGTGATAAGTGATACTGGGAAAAATACTAGATGGTGTTGCACTACATCAGGGAAGTTGGGGCAGTGGATTCATTTCTAGAACCCTAGTTTTACTGGGTTGGGTTGTTCGATAAACCATGGTACGTAGGGTCGATCGAGTGCTACACAGTTTTGGGTGAGGGTAGCTTGAGCGTAGACGAAGACGTGGCCGGAGGCATTGCCTCTCTAATGATCGGAGACGTGAGAACGTGGGTGGTTCTAGGGTTCGTCTTTGTTCCAGATTTTGGGTTGGAGCTCGATTTTGGATTTCGAGATTTTGTCGAAGTTTGGTGATCGGGAATGGATGTGAGTATGAACGTCGACTTGTTCAACGACGTGGGGTCGGCTGGAAATGGTCGTTGGCGAAGTACACGTGCACGTGCACGTTTATCAACTCTGTTTTTTTCTTTGGGGAAGACGAAGATTTTTCCTCGGGTTTTACTCGAGTCATTCGAGTACATGACTCGAAGTAGAGAAGGATATTACTCGAAGCAATCTTAGTACGATTCGAGTAAATGTTGTTCCAGGCTTTTGAGAAATAAAACCTGGCAGTGAGTTGAGTTTAAAACAAATTCAAATGAAATTAGTTTCTGTAGTAGATTTAAACCTAAGTTTAAATCCAGTTGAAGTGTGGATTCAAATTTATTTTTGAATCCCAATCTGGAATGAAATAAAAGTTTAAAAATATTTAAAAGAGAGTTTTCAGGATTTAAAAACAAGCCTGGCAGTTTTCTTGATTTTAAAAGTTTAATATAAAATCTGAAACAGTAATTAAACCCAAGTTTAAATCAGAATTTTAAATCTGAATTCAAATTGAACTTGAATCTTAGTATTTGAAAATAGACTAAAGTTTATAACTTTAAATGATGTAAATAAGTTTAAAAGTTAAAGTATACTCTAATGTTTTGAATTTAAAGGGAATTTAGTTTAAAATCCTTAAATTAGAATTTAATGATCTGGATTCATTAAATTATTAAGTTAATTAAATTGGATTGATAAATTTAATTAATAACTGGATTAATTAAGTAATTATGAGATTAAACCAATTAATTAAGGTTTAAGTTAATTATTAATTAGGAAAAATTAATTTGTAATTAAAGATCATTAATTTGATAAGATTAGATTTTAAGCTAATGGTTAAATGTTAATTAATCAAGTAATTAAAGGTTAATTAAGTTACAGTTAAAAACTTAAATTAATTAAATAATTAGTGGTTAATTAATATTTGGTTAAGGATAAATTAAATTGTAATTAATATTGATTAATTAAGTTTTATTTCTTAAGAAAAGAAATTAAGAATTGTAATAGTTAATGAAGGTCATTAACTTAAGACTATTAAATAATTGATATATTAATGTGATTAATTTTAATAATTAATTAGATAAATTAATTAAAGATAAACATTTGTGAGAATGTTTAAGTGTAATTAGTTAATGGAAGTAATTAAGGAATTAATTACTTAATGTAATTAATTGAGTTAAATATGATTTTTTTAAGTTAATTAATTAAGTTTAATTAATTTAAATAAATCATTGGATGATTTGATAAGTATAATTACTTAAATGTAATTAATGAAGTGTAATTACTTAATGAAGGAATTAATGGAAATTACTATATGTAAATGGTTGAAGATGATTTGAGTATGATAGTAATTTGGATTAAATTACTTTGTGAAATTAATCAAGGGATTAATTTAGAAAATTAATTAAGGAGTAATTAATTTATTAAGTGAAGTAATTAAGGGTAGTTAATTACTGAATGTGATTAATCAAGGATGATTAATAATTATGGTTAAGTAAAGATTTATAACTCAGTGTAATTGATTTAAATAGAATAGTTAATTAAAATGTAATTAGGGATCATTAAGTTTTATAATTAATGATGTAATTAAGGTTGATTAATTAAGACTAATTAATGAGTAATAAGTGATTAAAGAATAATTAATTAATGTAATTAATTAAGGATTAATGTAATTAATTATAGTTAATTAATAAATGAAGTAATTAAAGATTAATTACTGTATTTGGTTATGGATAATTAATTTGTGAAAATTAATTAAAGGATAATTACTTGAATGTAATTAAAGGTCAGCTAATCAAAGATGATTAATTAAGAAGGAATTTGAGAATGACTAATTAATTGCTTTGTAATTAATTAGTGGTTATGTAAGCAGGATTTTTAACGATGGAGTAATTAATTTAATTTACTTTAAATTAATTAGAGATAAGTGATTAATTTAATTCATTTTAAATTAATTATAAATGGTGTGATTATTAATCCTTGTTTATATCTGAATTGGATGATATCTATTGGATGATATGTTGTGATATTCTGTGATGTGATATTGGATATATCTGTGATAAATGTGTGATATTTATCTGTGTTAAATGCTGTGTGAATTCAAAGTATTGAATTGAATTGAAATGTATTGTTTTAACTTTAAAACAACTTGGCCTTAAAAGACACGATTTGGATTTGATGAGACCGGGATCGGGTTTCCAGATTTGGATATCCGAAAACCACATCGATCCAAATTAACGATAGGTCGTGAATCTCAAGTGAAGATGAAGATTTAGAGTGCAAGGGTTATTGTCGTTAACTCTGAGGATGATTCCAAAATGAGTGTAACGAGATAATGCCTTCGGTTTCGTTCGAACCCGGAACGAACTTGTATGGATTGAATGCTTTCAGCACATCGTCAGGTGGACGATGAGCATTCTAAGAGATGTGTTCTCTAAAGGTAATCGTATCCTCAAGCCTCATCAACCGGGAATGGCTAAAATAGGGGAGGTGCAGCAAGGCTTCGTGGGTCGCACCCACTTGAGAGTAACGTCATCCCTGTCTAGATGTCCCTTTTTATTTCGGCTTAGTGGTGCGGTTGCTGTACACAACCGTGGGGTGATTTTATTCGGAACTATCCAGTAAGGGATGGTTCCGGCTTTGTGTTGCAGGGAGCGGGCGTACTCCTCGGTACGCTGATCTAGGCCAGGTACTGTGACGGGCAGTACCCCAGTAGCCCTGCCATTGTATGGAATCCAAAATCCAATAAGTGCCATCGGATTTGATTGTATTACCCACTTGTTGGCTAGTATGCTGGAATTTAATCATGTAACAATTTCAGCTATTTCTTATTTACTTGAAAACCCTAGACCTATTATAATATCACTGAATTTCCTATCAAAGTTTTGGTTAGCGTAAGGGAAAAACTTTTCCATGTTTATGTGTGGGAAGTCTTACGTGATACCCTTTGTTTTCTAAAGATTTTCAAAGTTAAGCAACTTTAACCTGTTACTCATACCAGACCCATGTCTGACCCGGTGTTTGTTTCTGTTTTTCTTAAACTCTCGGGTACTCAAATTTTTACGAGTAGCCAAGGGTTTCAGGTTAGGTTTGACAAATTGTGGAGGAGCAATGGAGCATGAGGCTTCAGCGTTGTAGATATATATAGTGTTCCGCTGTGTTGGTATCTCTGTGTTGTATCTGTGTTGTATTTGAGTTGTATTAACTAGACAAGTGTTTATAACTATCTAGTATGTGATGTATTATCTGTGTAACTCTGATATATATGATACTATGTAATCTCTTATGTGATATATTATATTTCATTCGTTCCGCTGTTGAGATTCTGATGTTTTCTGCTTTCTTCTTTATCATTTCTATTTCTCACCCCTTCCTTTCTTAAAGATGATGCAACTTTCTGGTAGTAGAAAGTTGGGTCGTCACACTTGGTATCAGAGCATAGGTTGAGCGAATACCTAAGCTCTGGAGTGGTGTCTATCTTGAGAGAGCGTATTTGTAATTTGATATATATATATATATATATATGTTTATATATTACTTCCTATCTGTTGGGTTACCTGTTCGGGTTTCCCAATATAAGATATAAAGGTAGATAAGGTAGTGGTGTGTGTAACACGACTACAAATGGTTGGAAGTGTATCTATCGAGACTGTAGATCTAATACCGTCTCGAGTGAGCTTTGTTATGGTGTAAGGATTTCATCAATCTCTGTAGGAATCTGTTAGGGTTCGGAGTCCATTTTTGAAGTGCAATTTGGATGAGTAGAATTTGGATTCTAACAATTGAGCAGAAGCTAGTGATGGTACCTTGATACCTCAGGAATCAGTAGTTGTGTGATGAAACACAGTGACTATGGATGTCTCCGAAGATTTTCTTTGGAACAAGTTAAGGAAATGTGTTTGCATCGGTGTTGAGGCTGTGTTCAGCTGAGTGTTTTTGTTTGGCTTTGAGGCCTGAGTTTCTCAAGGAATTTGGATTAGGAAGTCTTTGGCATCAGTGGCAGCGTCGCAGTTCAGATTGTTCTGTGTGCAGGCAAAGAGGTCATTTTTCAGCAGTTTTTAGAAGTGAGGTTCAGAAGCAGCAGAGTGGTTCCGTTTCTTCGATGGATTGGCTAGATAAGCTTAAGCTGTTCTGATTGGTAAAGAGAAAACAGTTTTCTTTGGATATTAGATTGGGTTGACCGCAAAAGTGACTTGCGATAGTTGAGTGTTTTCTTGGGTTGTCAGAGATCTTTCGGGATTTCTGAGTTTTCTTTTATGGATCGGTTGAACCATATTCTGTGATGTATTATCCGGTTTGTGCTTGTGTGTATCATCAGCATTTTCATCTACTCCAGATCAGAGTTGTGCAGTGGAAGCAGTTTGGGAGTGCATCTGTTTCTCTTTTCCAGATAGGAGAAGTTGTTTTCTACTGATGATAGTAGAGGCTGTGTTCTTGATTGTTTTGGTCTGAGTTGTTTTGAGGCATCAGCGAAGGTTGAGCTGATCAGTAGGGATGAAGACAACCCCGGATCGTCAGAAGAGTTTAGTGGATAAGAGACAGAGGAATTTGGCTTTCAAAGTCGGGGATTTGATTTTGAGTAAGTTTTCTCTGATTCAGGGAGCTATAAGATTGGGTAAGATTGGGAAGCTAGCTCCGAGATATTTTGGATCTTTTCTGTAGTTCTTCTGAGGATAAGTGTTTGATCTTCTAGAATGAATGGTCAGTTTGGATAACTGGGATTCGATGTGTTTCACGTATCTCTGAGGGAGTACGTGTAAGATTTATCTCTGGTTGTAGAGCCAGCAGTTCAGGAAGTTTTGGTTGTTGAGTCAGACTTGTCTGTAGTCTGAAACCCTGTCTAGTTTTGTAGATCTAGATAAGTAGGAGCTCTGTAGCTTGGTAGTATTGATTGTTTGGATTCTGTAGAGCGAGTATCCCGATATTTATACCTGGGAAACTCGAGAAAACTCTATCCAGAATTTTGTCTGGATAGTTATATTTGTTTGATTGGATGAGTTGGATGCTATGGTTGTTGGCATATGATTAATATATGCTTGTGTTTTTAAAATTAAATCTTTAATTAGATTATTAAATTACAATTGTTTTAAATTTCGGGGACGAAATTCTTTTAAGAGGGGAGGAATGTGACATCCTGGAATTTCAGACAATATTAATTTAATAATCTACATTTAAATTAAATTGATTTGATGATTTTTGTTAATTAAATATGAATTGATTTAATAATTCTTCTTTAATAAACATTTAAATTGTGTATTTATCTTTTAAAAGCTAAATAAATTATTTTCTATTTATAATGTATATAAATTTATATATATTGTAAATAGATGAGCTTTGTTGTAAATTTAATTAATAAGGCATATTTTATAATTCTAATATTTTTTGTAATTTGGAAATTTGATTTAATTTAATATTAAGCTATTAAATAAATAACTATATGGTTTTAGATTATTTAAGATAAATGTTTAATTGATTAAATTATATCTTAGCTTAAGTTAAGATAAATTAAAAGGGTTGTTGTAAAATGTGTTTAATAAATATGAGATATTAGTTCATTTAATAATAATAGGAAGTTATAATCTCTTTTATAAATTATTTAAATTTGACAAATTGTTATTTTCAAATAACATTATTAATGTATTGTTATATATATAAATATAAATAGATTTTTAAATAGAAGTGTTATTTCAAATTTAATATGTGATATATATGTGTATATATATATGACTTGATTTTAAAATTGGATTTTGAATTTATTTTGAATTCAAAAGCCTTGAGATTAAAAGAGTAAATATTTAAAATGTTTAGATTTTAAAAGATAATTGTATAAGCTTTTATATAATTGGCTTTATTTTTATTTCTTAAAATTTATCTATATATATATACCATAATAAGTAAATGAAGTATTGGATAGTTTAAGTTAAAAATAAAAGAGAATAAAAGTAAACACATTACCTAAAAATCTAACAATATAGTCTATAAGAATACTTGCTTATGTTTACAAGGCTGAAAGCATTGTGTAGGTAACTTGTAAGATTATGTAAGGCAAAAATAAACAAAGACACTTAGACAATTCTGGAAACATAAGTTTGCAAAGCAATAAGGCAAAAGAAGAAATAAGTGTATACAAGTATGAACTAACTAGAAGCAAATATGAAACATGACAGGAAGTATAAAATGAGTATGTACACTTGAAAGAATAAAGTAAAAATGTAAAATATCTTTGTATACAAAATGATCCCTAAGTACCATACGAAATTTAAAATAAACGATAGGTATGTAGAAATGGAGACAAGCATTTAATGTGAACATCTTTAAGTACACAAAGCAAAATCTTATCAGCCTCCACAAACAAGAAATATCTCTGAATATTTTTGTACCAGTAAGAAAACAACCCTGTAAACATCTTTCTGTTTATCATTCTTCTTTACCTCTTTCATTTCATTTCGTTTACCAAAAGAAACTTAGCATTTTCCATTTCAAAGTTTTCAAAGACATTTACAAACTAAAGCTTCAGTTCAACTCAACTTAAACAACAATTCAACTTATGTCAAATATGAAGATCAAAGAGGTTCCAGTGCAACTTTTTAAAGCCTGTTTCAAAATAAAAGCTTTTCCAAGACAATAGTGTGCTCTGTTCATTTCTAAAACAAGGTGAGTAACTTTTAAAACATAAATAAATATGGTTGCTTGGTAATCTCTGTTATAAGTATATATAAGTGAGTATCTGTATATATATTTGTGAATATATTTGTGTGCATGCTGCTGTGTATCTGGGTTCTCCCAGACTTTTGTTTCCAGGCCTAAGTTGTAAATCAAAATTCATTATCTCATTTCTAATCTAAGTTAGGATATTAGTTCTAAACAAAATTTGTTTGTTTCTCAAAGATTAAAGTTTTAAAAATTTATTCAAGATACAATAACCTTGTATTGGTTCTGGAAATAAAATAACAGAGCAAACTTGTATAAAGTGAAAATTCAAACATTCAAATTAATAATCTCAGGCTTGTGATCTGAAACCATATGTAAAAACTAGATTTTTAAAACTAAAAGCATAGTTTTTAGTTTGGAATAGAGGCTGCAGTTCTTGTTTGAGCAGAAAGTGGGTTATTGTTAATTTTTGGTGATCCAAGTATTAGGAGAGTTCGGGATTTTGGGAAATGGTGGAGGAGTGATAAGTGATACCAGGAAAAATACTAGATGGTGTTGTACTTCATCAGGGAAGTTGGGGCAGTGGATTCATTTCTAGAACTCTAGTTTTACTGGGTTGGGTTGTTCGATCAACCATGGTACGTAGGGTCGATCGAGTGCTACATAGTTTTGGGTGAGGGTAGCTTGAGCGTAGATGAAGACGTGGCCGGTGGCATTGCCTCTCTGATGATTGGAGACGTGAGAACGTGGGTGGTTCTAGGGTTCGTCTTTGTTCCAGATTTTGGGTTGGAGCTCGATTTTGGATTTCGAGATTTTGTCGAAGTTTGGCGATCGGGAATGGATGTTAGTATGAACGTCGACTTGTTCGACTACGTGGGGTCGGCTGGAAATGGTCGTTGGCGAAGTACACGTGCACGTGCACGTTTATCGACTCTGTTTTTTTCTTTGGGGAAGACGAAGATTTTTCCTCGGGTTTTACTCGAGTCATTCGAGTACATGACTCGAAGTAGAGAAGGATATTACTCGAAGCAATCTTAGTACGATTCGAGTAAATGTTGTTCCAGGCTTTTGAGAAATAAAACCTGGCAGTGAGTTGAGTTTAAAACAAATTCAAATGAAATTAGTTTCTGTAGTAGATTTAAACCTAAGTTTAAATAGTTGAAGTGTGGATTCAAATTTATTTTTGAATCCCAATCTGGAATGAAATAAAAGTTTAAAAATATTTAAAAGAGAGTTTTCAGGATTTAAAAACAAGCCTGGCAGTTTTCTTGATTTTAAAAGTTTAATATAAAATCTGAAACAGTAATTAAACCCAAGTTTAAATCAGAATTTTAAATCTGAATTCAAATTGAATTTGAATCTTAGGTTTTGAAAATAGACTAAAGTTTATAACGTTAAATGATGTAAATAAGTTTAAAAGTTAAAGTATACTCTAATGTTTTGAATTTAAAGGGAATTTAGTTTAAAATCCTTAAATTAGAATTTAATGATTTGGATTCATTAAATTATTAAGTTAATTAAAATGGATTGATAAATTTAATTAATAACTGGATTAATTTAGTAATTATTAGATTAAACCAATTAATTAAGGTTTAAGTTAATTATTAATTAGGAAAAATTAATTTGTAATTAAAGACCATTAATTTGATAAGATTAGATTTTAAGCTAATGGTTAAATGTTAATTAATCAAGTAATTAAAGGTTAATTAAGTTACAGTTAAAAATTTAAATTAATTAAATAATTAGTGGTTAATTAATATTTGGTTAAGGATAAATTAAATTGTAATTAATATTGATTAATTAAGTTTTATTTCTTAAGAAAAGAAATTAAGAATTGTAATAGTTAATTGAAGTGACCCACTTCTCTATTCATTTATTTATAGTGAATTTTCTGTTAGATTTTTTTTTACAATGTATATATATATACTTTTCAATGGATCACTTCTCTTAATTTAATTTCCTAAGATCCTGAATTTTACTAATATAAATATATCAGTATTTAAATAAATTCTATCATATATATATGAAGATATATAAATGGTTCTTTGCTTATCAAAGTGATTAAACAGCAAAGCAACTCATTCCCACCTTATTTCTCATATTAGAGATTTGGTGTCACATAGCCATTTCTATTTATCATATATATTTCTTTTTAGAACTCAAGCTTGATTAACTTTAGGATTAAATATCCTAGTTCTCTTATTTTCTTGTTCTACCTCACAAATTAATTGACTCCTGAATTTACAAGCCATACCTTTTAATCCTGGGATTTTGTAATCTGATACTTATTGTTCTATATTAAGTAAAAGGTGTTCAACCTAACTCATGCTTATTAGTTTGGCTTGTGTTACTCATTTTAATTTCGAACAACTTTTATATCAGGTGAAATATCCATGCTTTGATTTATAAAGTTGCAATAATCATGTGAATATTGAAATGATACACTAATTTAAAGGCTAAGCAGAGGAAAACAATACAGTCAGATCAGAGTGCTAACTCAAACTATAATGCTAACAGAGACTAAGATCATGTGTGCAGTCAGTATGCTTAAGGAAAAGTAAACAAAAAGGATCAGACAAAATGCAAGACTTCCAGGTGAACTTATGATGAAGACATCTGATGTTTTCTAGGAAAGAGAACAATGATAGTAGTCACTATTCTACTGAATGATGGAAATACTCATTACAAACAAGATCATATGCATCTACCATTTACCACAGGTTTTGATCATGACCCAATACTACCAGATTTGAATTAAGTATATAGATAACAGGAATTAGTTAAGTATAATTGCAGTGAAGTCTACAAGTACCAAGCATGCATATGAGCTTATTACACCAAGCAATACAAGTTTTCACTGGGAAAATCAGATGCCCTAACCAGATTACAGGCTATGCCTTCCAGCCTTAGCATAGGCTTATATCAATTATAAGTCATGGTTAAGCCTTACTGGTTAGCCAGTTTAGGTTCAACTCAACCTTTACAAGATTCATTGATTGTGCTATATTCCTTTCCCCCTATGATTGTTTCAACTCTACCATTTTAAAAGTTCATCTGACCTTACTAAAGGAGACATGAGCACATATCAAATTACATGGCATGATCTCCTATATCTTACTTCACCAGAGACTATGAAGATCAAATTATTAAAACAGAAACCCACATATGCATATATATAATACTTAAAAATTCCTACAAGTTCTCTTCTCAGAAAAACAAACACATAACAATCCAGAAAATACTTAAACCATAATGATATTTTTGGCTCGGCCTAATTATTACAACAAATCTGCCAAACTCCTTAAACATTCTAAATGCAAGTAAGTCTTCAATTGTCCATGCATGCAAGTTTCCTATGCTTCCTTTCCTGCAGCAATATCTAGAGCCGCCTGCATAAAAATGAGACACCCTAGATGTTACAAAGCAACAAATAGGGTCAGAATATAATTCTGGTATGAGTGAAATCAAAATGTAATATCTTGTCATTTTTAAATCGTAGTGCAGAGTATCAATATGCTTGAAGCAATTTGGATTCATGATGCAACTGGGTATATATATGTATGTATCTAAGCTCCTACCACAGTCATGCACACAAGCAACCATTCAATCATTCAATACAGTATACATGTACACACACTCTTATGGAATTAACTCATTTTAATTTCCATAGTTCAACTTCAAAACTTGATTTATCAATTTAATTTGGTCATGTCTCTTTGCCATTGAACACCATGTGTGCATTGCAAGGGACTCAATTCTGTTAACCCCTGCATAAAGGCCTATAGGACTTAAACAAGTCATGCACATACCCATCATACTCCTTATGATGAATAGTCAAGGCTTTTCTCCTAGATTAGTTTTATAATATAGTGACCAGTCTCATTTCTTATTTCAGAAAGATTTATTAACTCCTGGATTGCTTTTACTTTCTTTCTTTTTCAATGAATCAGAGAGAGAGAGATAGAGAGTTAATCTTACTCAGGGATTTCAACTGACCCTACATTCATTCATGAAAATCATGTTTTCATTTCAATTTTCTTTCTAGTTGTCTCATTCAAAATTTGTTTTATCACTTGTATACTTCTGTATTCCAGAATGTCATGATCTCTTAACAAATCCAGTAGAGTTCCATTAAAAATTCTTATGATTAATTCTATTGTGAACATAGGGTAAGGTTTTTAGTGAAAAACCCCTAAAACATTTTTAGCCTTAGATCTGAACAAATCAGCACATAAATAATTTATTGCATTGTTCATCTCTAATTTAAAACATACTAGACATAAGCATGAACCTCCTTTGTTCACACTGCCTGGCTTATCTTTCAATTTTACCCTACTTCATAATAAAATTGTATTTATCTTACTATCATAAATACAAACTGATGGTTCATGGTACTGGATCCATCTCAGAGATCATGGCATTACTGTTATCAAACAATCAAATGAAACATATCAAATCATCAACCAAAGATTTATCAATACACCAACCATGCTCAACATTCATTAATTCAGAGAAAGAAAAACAAGTTGATCAAGCACAAAAGAAAATAAAATGGCTGCCCTTAACTTGGGTCTTAATGCCTTAGCCTCATGAGATTGATTAATCACTCACCTTTCCCTTCTTTTTCCCCGAGATTCCCTAAGCTTGCAAACAGTGTATGTTCTTTTTTTTTCAATGTGTTTCTGTTTTCCCTCAGAGAAAAACCTCTGCTTCTTCTCTTGATTTAAATCATTTTTACTAGGGTTTTACTGAAGGGAAAAACCCCTTTTATCCTCACATCACTCAAAGAATTATGTGTGTGCTGTTATGGCTAAATGTGCCATTTTCCCCTGGTTTCGTTTTCTGGTAAAAGCAGTTATCTACTGCTTTTCCCTGTGTACATGCAATTTGCATGTTTCACTTGTATATTATTTTCATGTGGCTTATTTTTTTAATACCTTTTATTATGCCCGAGTTATTTTCCATTCCTAGCTATTACCTCAGCCTATTTGTTTACTCTTGACTTCTTTCAAAATTTCTACTTATGTATAACTAATACAAAACTGGTTTTTAAGCATTTTAATTTATCAAAGAATATATCATTTTCTCCTTACTTAATTGTTGAAAACAATTTTCTCTTTACTGAATTATTTTTATTTTCTTTATGTTAAACTGTAATATATATATGTATATCCTCTTTATCAATTAACCTCTGGTTAATATTTCAAACCATCTGTTTTCTCTTGATAAGTAAATGTATTCATATTCTTAATTACCCTGGTGTTCTTTCCTTATTTACCTTATGTTTATTCTTTCTGGGTATATATATATAAATACAACATATGGTAATATATGCCCACATATACACTCAGTTATATATCCTCTTCCCTCTGAAATACCATTTCTTATTACTATTTATATTCAAGATATATATATATATATATATATACATGTGAATATAAGACTTACTCAATTTAGCTATTATTACTTTTAAGTCATTCTCAATATTTATCTTCAGACTACATATATATATTTGGTTTTGAAAGTTTTCTCTTTTTTTTAATCTATTTATTCTCATCTCAATAATTTGGGTCTTCACATACTCTCCTCCTAAAAGGAATTGTGTCCCACAATTATTTTCTCATACATTTCCATCCAAATGTATACAAAGCTTAATTTCTATTAAATGAAATTTCAGGAACTCATTCATTCTCAATCAATCAAACATACATAAATAATTTTAAGGTCTCATAACAATTTTTAAACATACCTCAAGTAGAAAACAGCTTAGGATATTTATCCTTTATCCTCTCTTCAGCCTCCCAAGTGCAATCATTCCCATCCAAACTCCATTGGATTTTAACCAGTTTAACTATTTTATTTCTCAGTTTCTTTTCTTCTCTAGCCACAATGCCCACTGGTTCCTTTTTATAAACCAGATTTTCTTGAATTTCAACATGTGTAGGAGATTCAAGAATGGACTCTTTATCATGCACCCATTTTCTCAATTGGGATACATGAAATACATCATGTATTTTGCTCAATTCCTCTGGTAACTTCAACCTATAAGCTAAAGTCCCTATTCTTTGAACAATTTCATATGGTCCTATATACCTTGGTGACAGTTTCCCTGCTTTGCCAAATCTCAATATTTTCCTCATTGGTGAAACTTTGAGAAACACATAGTCTCCCACCTCAAATTCTACTGGCCTTCTCTTTTTATCTGCATAGGCTTTCTGTCTCTCTTGAGCTACTCTCATTCTTTGCCTCACTAATTCAATTCTTGCAGAAGTTTCTTTTACATGGTCTGGTCCAAGCAACACCCTTTCACCAGCCTCCATCCAACATGCAGGAGATAAACAAGGCTTCCCATACAAAGCCTCAAATGGAGCCATTCCTATAGTGGACTGGTAGCTATTATTATAAGCAAACTCAGCTAAATAAATATGATCCTCCCAGTTGCCTCCAAAATCAAGTATGCATGCTCTCAGCAAATCCTCTAAAACTTTATTAACAATCTCAGTTTGCCCATCTGTTTGTGGGTGGTAGGATGTGCTTAGGCTTAGTTCTGTCCCCATAGCTTCTTGAAAGCTACTCCAAAACCTTGAAGTAAACAAAGTATCTCTATCACTAATGATAGTCTTGGGGATGCCATGCAATCTCACTATCTCCTTTACAAACAATTGAGCTAGCTTGTGAGCATTTCTGTTTGAACTTATTGGGATGAAGTGTGCTGTTTTTGTGAGTCTATCAACCACTACCCAAATACTATCATTGCCCCTCCTTGTTCTTGGCAAACCATCCACAAAATCCATTGATATACTCTCCCATTTCCAAGTAGGCACTTCCAAAGGTTGCAATAGGCCTGAGGGTCTTTGATAGTCTGCCTTTACTTGTTGGCATGTCAAGCAATTTGCCACATATTTTGCTACTGCTCCTTTCATTCCTGGCCACCAGTAATTTCTCTTGAGATCATGGTACATTTTTGTACCACCTGGGTGGATAGTATATTTTGTTTTGTGATGCTCATCCATAACTTCTTGCTTTAGTTCCTCTACATTTGGTATGCAGAGTTTCCCCTTTTTCCTTAAGTATTCTTTATCATCTACCTCATAGTTTTCCACTGTCATGTCTTGTGATATCATGTTCTTTTTCTCCTTCAAATTTATATCTTGATTCTGCATTTGTCCTATTTTATCAACCAATGTTGATTTTAAGGATATGAGGCTTAATTTACCATATTCAATCATCTTACTGTGTGTCTTATCTGATACACTAGTTTCTTCTTTCACTTCCACCTCACTAAGAATTGTCAAATCCTTGAACTCTGCCATCATTAAGCTTGCCAATTTAGCTTGATGTGCTTAATGCATCTGCTACTTTATTAGCTTTTCCAGGGGTATACAATATATCAAGATCATAGGCAGCTGGAAATTCTACCCACCTATGTTGCCTCATGTTCAAGTCTTTTTGGGAAAACAAATATTTAAGTGACTTGTGATTAGTAAACAATTCAAACTTAGCACCTAATAAATAATGTCTCCATAGTTTTAATGCATAAACCACAGCAGCTAGTTCTAAGTCATGTGTAGCATACCTAGTTTCATTTGGCTTGAGTTGCCTTGATGCATAAGCTATGACTCTACCATGTTGCATAAGCACTGCCCCCAATCCAGATCCACTAGCATCTGTGTAAACTACTAATTCTTCATTACCCTCTGGCACTTGTAAAACTGGAGCTTCTACCAGTGCCTTCTTTAGTGATATGAAAGCTTGTTCACACTTCTCTGTCCACACATAGGGTTGCTCCTTTTTAGTTAACTTGGTCAATGGGATAGCTATCCTTGCAAAATCTTTTATAAATCTCCTATAATAGCCTGCCATTCCCAAAAATGACCTCACCTCGGTCACTGATTTGGGTCTACTCCAAGATTGCACTGCCATCACCTTATTTGGGTCTACACTAACCCCTTGTTGTGATACAATGTGCCCCAAAAATTTTACTTCATTCTGCCAAAATGTACATTTAGAGAATTTGGCTTTTAAATCATGTGCCCTCAGTCTAGATAAAACCAGATGCAAGTGTTTTGCATGCTCTCCTTCTGATTTTGAATACACTAATATGTCATCAATAAAGACAACCACAAATTTGTCTAGAAAATCTCTAAATGTTCTATTCATTAAATCTACAAAATATGATGGTGCATTTGTCAATCCAAAAGGCATCACCAAAAATTCATATAATCCATACCTTGTGTTGAAGGCAGTATACTTAATACTTTCTTCCTCCACCTTCATCTGATGAAACCCAGAGGCTAAATCTAGCCTTGAAAAGACCTTTGCTCCATTTAATTGATCAAATAGATCATCAATTCTGGGGAGTGGGTATTTGTTTTTAATGGTGACCTTGTTTAATTCCCTATAATCAATGCACATCCTCAAAGTACCATCATGCTTCTTCACAAATACAACTGGAGAACCCCAGTTTGAACTACTAGGCCTTATGAAGCCTTTCTGCTCCAGTTCTTCCAACTGATGTTTCAACTCCACTAGTTCTTTAGGACCCATCCTAGTAGGTTTCTTGATGATTGGACTTGCTCCTGGGATTAGTCTTATTTGAAATTCTACTTGCCTATTTTCGGGAACACCTTTGACTTCACCGAAGACATCTGGGTATTCATATATAATCTTTATGTCTTCCAGTGTTAATTCTTTCTCAGTCATGCTATATATTTGGTTAAGGTAATTGATTTTAGAAATTTCACTCATGATTATAATATTCTTACCATTCTCTGTTTTTAGAGAAATAGTGAAATTTTCCAAATTCAAAATTGCTTTGAATTTGCTCAACCAATCTACCCCTAAAATAATTCCTATTCCAGGGTATTTCAATACAAACAAATCAGATTTAAACACATTTCCTCCTATGTTTAATTCTACCCCCAGACATTTTAATCCTAGCAAACAAGAGCTACCCAGTGGGCTTTGAATAAACAAGGGATTATCAATTAAATAGCATGTGAGAGTCAATTTATTCACTATGTCTTGGGATATTAATGAATGTGTTGCTCCAGTGTCATATATAACTGAGATGGGGTGATCTTTAATTAGAAGTATACCTTCCAATTGTTCAGAACTTCCCACTGCAGTTGCTTTTTCTTTGCCCTCAAGTGCTCCTACCTTTGCTCCCCTTTTGAATTCCGGGCAGTTCCTTTTAATATGGCCTTCCTTCCCACAATTATAGCAGCTGAATGGTGCCTTCTTGGCTGCTTGACACTTATTACTCATGTGTCCTTCTTTGCCACAATTGTAACAAGTGACCTTCTTCTTAGCTTCCCCAGTGGTTGCACCTTCCATTTTCTTATCCACATTCTTTTTGTCATAGGGATGTGTCCTATTTTTCCCTTTCTTTTGATTGTTAGCCCTCATGCTCCTAAATTTTTCCCTTGCATTGTCTTGTTATTCAAAGGAAAGAGCAAGGTCTATGACTTGATCAAATGTTTTATCCTTGTATGGTAACATTGCTCTACCCAGACCTGCATTTAGTCCTTGGATAAATCTTGAATTCTTTGATTCTTCATCTCCTATAAGCATAGTTCCATACTTAGATAAACTCTCAAATTTTTGAGTGTATTCAGTCACACTCATTGGTCCCTGCCTTAACCTTATAAATTCCTCAAGCAATGTTGCCTTAGCTGTTGCTGGAACGAACCTTGCCTCAAGCATCTCCTTGAATTGATCCCATGTTATCTCATTTTCTGGCCTTCCTGTGATGATCACCTCCCACCAATCTAAAGCTGCTCCTTTAAGTCTCCTTGAAGCTATCTGCCTCTTCCTTTGGTCATTAATTTGCATATCTGCAAATATCCTTTCCAAAGTTCTCAGCCATGTCTGCACTCCCCTAACTCCCTCAGTGCCTTCAAAATCCTTGCCTCCTAAATTTGAAAATGTCTTCAACAGTTTGGCTAGTCCTCATGAGGATTCTCTTCCCTATGCACTGCTCCCTCTCTAAATGCCCTCACCAAATCTTGCAAATTGACCATTGGTGTTGTATTGGAGGGTCCTGCTCCATGACTTGGTGGTCTTCCTACCATGATTCACTATTCAATTGCATAGCTAGTTAGTCATTTTTCTAATTTAATTATTTTATGCAATTCATTTCTACTGTGGATATTTATTTCCATCATTATTGTATATATATATATATATATATATATTTTAGAATTTTATCCCTTCAAGAAAATTGGAGAATATATTTATGCTATGTTTTAACAACATAACCCTGATACCAACTGAAGTGACCCACTTCTCTATTCATTTATTTATAGTGAATTTTCTGTTAGATTTTTTTTTACAATGTATATATATATATACTTTTCAATGGATCACTTCTCTTAATTTAATTTCCCAAGATCCTGAATTTTACTAATATAAATATATCAGTATTTATATAAATTCTATCATTTATATATATGAAGATATATAAATGGTTCTTTGCTTATCAGAGTGATTAAACAGCAAAGCAACTCATTCCCACCTTATTTCTCATATTAGAGATTTGGTGTCACATAGCCATTTCTATTTATCATATATATTTCTTTTTAGAACTCAAGCTTGATTAACTTTAGGATTAAATATCCTAGTTCTCTTATTTTCTTGTTCTACCTCACAAATTAATTGACTCCTGAATTTACAAGCCATACCTTTTAATCCTGGGATTTTGTAATCTGATACTTATTGTTCTATATTAAGTAAAAGGTGTTCAACCTAACTCATGCTTATTAGTTTGGCTTGTGTTACTCATTTTAATTTCGAACAACTTTTATATCAGGTGAAATATCCATGCTTTGATTTATAAAGTTGCAATAATCATGTGAATATTGAAATGATACACTAATTTAAAGGCTAAGCAGAGGAAAACAATACAGTCAGATCAGAGTGCTAACTCAAACTATAATGCTAACAGAGACTAAGATCATGTGTGCAGTCAGTATGCTTAAGGCAAAGTAAACAAAAAGGATCAGACAAAATGCAAGACTTCCAGGTGAACTTATGATGAAGACATCTGATGTTTTCTAGGAAAGAGAACAATGATAGTAGTCACTATTCTATTGAATGATGGAAATACTCATTACAAATAAGACCATATGCATCTACCATTTACCACAGGTTTTGATCATGACCCAATACTACCAGATTTGAATTAAGTATCTAGATAACAGGAATTAGTTAAGTATAATTGCAGTGAAGTCTACAAGTACCAAGCATGCATATGAGCTTATTACACCAAGCAATACAAGTTTTCACTGGGAAAATCAGATGCCCTAACCAGATTACAGGCTATTCCTTCCAGCCTTAGCATAGGCTTATATCAATTATAAGTCATGGTTAAGCCTTACTGGTTAGCCAGTTTAGGTTCAACTCAACCTTTACAAGATTCATTGATTGTGCTATATTCCTTTCCCCCTATGATTGTTTCAACTCTACCATTTTAAAAGTTCATCTGACCTTACTAAAGGAGACATGAGCACATATCAAATTACATGGCATGATCTCCTATATCTTACTTCACCAGAGACTATGAAGATCAAATTCTTAAAACAGAAACCCACATATGCATATATATAATACTTTAAAATTCCTACAAGTTCTCTTCTCAGAAAAACAAACACATAACAATCCAGAAAATACTTAAACCATAATGATATTTTTGGCTCGGCCTAATTATTACAACAAATCTGCCAAACTCCTTAAACATTCTAAATGCAAGTAAGTCTTCAATTGTCCATGCATACAAGTTTCCTATGCTTCCTTTCCTGCAGCAATATCTAGAGCCGCCTGCATAAAAATGAGACACCCTAGATGTTACAAAGCAACAAATAGGGTCAGAATATAATTCTGGTATGAGTGAAATCAAAATGTAATATCTTGTCATTTTTAAATCGTAGTGCAGAGTATCAATATGCTTGAAGCAATTTGGATTCATGATGCAACTGGGTATATATATGTATGTATCTAAGCTCCTACCACAGTCATGCACACAAGCAACCATTCAATCATTCAATATAGTATACATGTACACACACTCTTATGGAATTAACTCATTTTAATTTCCATAGTTCAACTTCAAAACTTGATTTATCAATTTAATTTGGTCATGTCTCTTTGCCATTGAACACCATGTGTGCATTGCAAGGGACTCAATTCTGTTAACCCCTGCACAAAGGCCTATAGGACTTAAACAAGTCATGCACATACCCATCATACTCCTTATGATGAATAGATCAAGGCTTTTTTCCTGGATTAGTTTTATAATCTAGTGACCAGTCTCATTTCTTATTTCAGAAAGATTTATTAACTCCTGGATTGCTTTTACTTTCTTTCTTTTTCTATGAATTAGAGAGAGAGAGAGAGAGAGAGTTAATCTTACTCAGGGATTTCAACTGACCCTACATTCATTCATGAAAATCATGTTTTCATTTCATTTTTCTTTCCAGTTGTCTCATTCAAAATTTGTTTTATCACTTGTATACTTCTGTATTCCAGAATGTCATGATCTCTTAACAAATCCAGTAGAGTTCCATTAAAAATTCTTATGCTTAATTCTATTGTGAACATAGGGTAAGGTTTTTAGAGAAAAACCCCTAAAACATTTTTAGCCTTAGATCTAAACAAATCAGCACATAAATAATTTATTGCATTGTTCATCTCTAATTTAAAACAAACTAGACATAAGCATGAACCTCCTTTGTTCACACTGCCTGGCTTATCTTTCAATTTTTACCCTACTTCATAATAAAATTGTATTTATCTTACTATCATAAATACAAACTGATGGTTCATGGTACTGGATCCATCTCAGAGATCATGGCATTACTGTTATCAAACAATCAAATGAAACATATCAAAGCATCAACCAAAGATTTATCAATACACCAACCATGCTCAGCATTCATTAATTCAGAGAAAGAAAAACAAGTTGATCAAGCACAAAAGAAAATAAAATGGCTGCCCTTAACTTGGGTCTTAATGCCTTAGCCTCATGAGATTGATTAATCACTCACCTTTCCCTTCTTTTCCCCAAGATTCCCTAAGCTTGCAAACAGTGTATGTTCTTCTTTTTTTTCAATGTGTTTCTGTTTTCCCTCAGAGAAAAACCTCTGCTTCTTCTCTTGATTTAAATCATTTTTACTAGGGTTTTACTGAAGGGAAAAACCCCTTTTATCCTCACATCACTCAAAGAATTATGTGTGTGCTGTTATGGCTAAATGTGCCATTTTCCCCTGGTTTCTTTTTCTGGTAAAAGCAGTTATCTACTGCTTTTCCCTGTGTACATGCAATTTGCATGTTTCACTTGTATATTATTTTCATGTGGCTTATTTTTTTAATACCTTTTATTATGCCCGAGTTATTTTCCATTCCTAGCTATTACCTCAGCCTATTTGTTTACTCTTGACTTCTTTCAAAATTTCTACTTATGTATAACTAATACAAAACTGGTTTTTAAGCATTTTAATTTATCAAAGAATATATCATTTTATCCTTACTTAATTGTTGAAAACAATTTTCTCTTTACTGAATTATTTTTATTTTCTTTATGTTAAACTGTAATATATATATGTATATCATCTTTATCAATTAACCTCTGGTTAATATTTCAAACCATCTATTTTCTCTTGATAAGTAAATGTATTCATATTCTTAATTACCCTGGTGTTCTTTCCTTATTTACCTTATGTTTATTCTTTCTGGGTATATATATATATAAATACAACATATGGTAATATATGTCCATATATACACTCAGTTATATATCCTCTTCCCTCTGAAATACCATTTCTTATTACTATTTATATTCAAGATATATATATATATACATGTGAATATAAGACTTACTCAATTTAGCTATTATTACTTTTAACTCATTCTCAATATTTATCTTCAGACTACATATATATATATATTTGGTTTTGAAAGTTTTCTCTTTTTTTTTAATCTATTTATTCTCATCTCAATAATTTGGGTCTTCACATTAATGAAGGTCATTAACTTAAGACTATTAAATAATTGATATATTAATGTGATTAATTTTAATAATTAATTAGATAAATTAATTAAAGATAAACATTTGTGAGAATGTTTAAGTGTAATTACTTAATGGAAGTAATTAAGGAATTAATTACTTAATGTAATTAATTGAGTTAAATATGATTTGTTTAAGTTAATTAATTAAGTTTAATTAATTTAAATAAATCATTGGATGATTTGATAAGTATAATTACTTAAATGTAATTAATGAAGTGTAATTACTTAATGAAGGAATTAATGGAAATTACTATATGTAATTGGTTGAAGATGATTTGAGTATGATAGTAATTTGGATTAAATTACTTTGTGAAATTAATCAAGGGATTAATTTAGAAAATTAATTAAGGAGTAATTAATTTATTAAGTGAAGTAATTAAGGGTAGTTAATTACTGAATGTGATTAATCAAGGATGATTAATAATTATGGTTAAGTAAAGATTTATAACTCAGTGTAATTGATTTAAATAGAATAGTTAATTAAAATGTAATTAGGGATCATTAAGTTTTATAATTAATGATGTAATTAAGGTTGATTAATTAAGACTAATTAATGAGTAATAAGTGATTAAAGAGTAATTAATTAATGTAATTAATTAAGGATTAATGTAATTAATTATAGTTAATTAATAAATGAAGTAATTAAAGATTAATTACTGTATTTGGTTATGGATAATTAATTTGTGAAAATTAATTAAAGGATAATTACTTGAATGTAATTAAAGGTCAGCTAATCAAAGATGATTAATTAAGAAGGAATTTGAGAATGACTAATTAATTGCTTTGTAATTAATTAGTGGTTATGTAAGCAGGATTTTTAATGGAGTAATTAATTTAATTTACTTTAAATTAATTAGAGATAAGTGATTAATTTAATTCATTTTAAATTAATTATAAATGGTGTGATTATTAATCCTTGTTTATATCTGAATTTGATGATATCTATTGGATGATATGTTGTGATATTCTGTGATGTGATATTGGATATATCTGTGATAAATGTGTGATATTTATCTGTGTTAAATGCTGTGTGAATTCAAAGTATTGAATTGAATTGAAATGTATTGTTTTAACTTTAAAACAACTTGGCCTTAAAAGACACGGTTTGGATTTGATGAGACCGGGATCGGGTTTCCAGATTTGGATATCCGAAAACCACATCGATCCAAATTAACGATAGGTCGTGAATCTCAAGTGAAGATGAAGATTCAGAGTGCAAGGGTTATTGTCGTTAACTCTGAGGATGATTCCAAAATGAGTGTAACGAGATAATGCCTTCGGTTTCGTTCGAACCCGGAACGAACTTGTATGGATTGAATGCTTTCAGCACATCGTCAGGTGGACGATGAGCATTCTAAGAGATGTGTTCTCTAAAGGTAATCATAGCCTCAAGCCTCATCAACCAGGAATGGCTAAAACAGGGGAGGTGCAGCAAGGCTTCGTGGGTCGCACCCACTTGAGAGTAAGGTCATCCCTGTCTAGATGTCCCTTTTTATTTCGGCTTAGTGGTGCGGTTGCTGTACACAACCGTGGGGTGATTTTATTCGGAACTATCCATTAAGGGATGGTTCCGGCTTTGTGTTGCAGGGGAGCGGGCGTACTCCTCGGTACGCTGATCTAGGCCAGGTACTGTGACGGGCGGTACCCCAGTAGCCCTGCCATTGTATGGAATCCAAAATCCAATAAGTGCCATCGGATTTGATTGTATTACCCACTTGTTGGCTAGTATGCTGGAATTTAATCATGTAACAATTTCAGCTATTTCTTATTTACTTGAAAACCCTAGACCTATTATAATATCACTGAATTTCCTATCAAAGTTTTGGTTAGCGTAAGGGAAAAACTTTTCCATGTTTATGTGTGGGAAGTCTTACGTGATACCCTTTGTTTTCAAAAGATTTTCAAAGTTAAGCAACTTTAACCTGTTACTCATACCAGACCCATGTCTGACCCGGAGTTTATTTATGTTTTTCTTAAACTCTCGGGTACTCAAATTTTTACGAGTAGCCAAGGGTTTCAGGTTAGCATTGACAAATTGTGGAGGAGCAATGGAGCAGGAGGCTTCAGCGTTGTAGATATATATAGTGTTCCGCTGTGTTGGTATATCTGTGTTGTATTTGAGTTGTATTAACTAGACAGGTGTTTATAATTGTCTAGTATGTGATGTATTATCTATGTAACTCTGATGTATATGATACTATGTAATCTCTTATGTGATATATTATATTTCATTCGTTCCGCTGTTGAGATTCTGATGTTCTCTGCTTTCTTCTTTATCTTTTCTATTTCTCACCCCTTCCTTTCTTAAAGATGATGCAACTTTCTGGTAGTAGAAAGTTGGGTCGTCACAGGAAGACCTCTAACTAAGTCAAGTTTTGATAATCTAGATAACAGTTTAAAATTTAAATGACCAAATCTTTTATGCAAAATCCAAGGGTCACTTGTATTAGCCAAAAGACATAAGTTATCATTTGAAACTTTCATACTAAGGATGTAATAATTTTTCTTCCTAATTCCTTCAAAGATAATATTTGACTTATTATCTTCGATGTGAAACTTATCTTTTCCAAATTTAATTTTAAATCCTTTATCACATAGTTGACTTATACTAAGCAAATTATGTTTTCAATTCCTAACTAGCAAAACATCAGAAATAAGAGGAGTTTTAGAATTACCGACATTGCTGATGCCAATCACGTATCCTTTTGAGTTATCTCCAAAGTTGACCAATCCACCATCTTGATATATAATGTCATTGAGTATCTCGGGATTTCTAGTCATATGCCTTGAACAACCACTATCAAGTATCCATTTATCTTTCTCAATTTGCATAGTTTGTCCATTGGTTGTTGATTCTTCAAAAGCCATGTAACATGTCTGTTCCTGCATAACAAACCAATTCGGTAGATAACTTGATTTTTCATAAAAACTATATGCAGACTTATGATACTTTGATGAAATGCATAAATTCAAACTAGTATTAACAAAATTTCCTAAAAATGCCATTTTTAACTTTTCAAGTTTCAGATTATGAAAACTATGAAAACCTATGCTCTGATACCAATTGAAAGGGAGTGCGGATTAAGGATCTTAAGGCTAATTTAACACCAGAGGGGCGTGAATAGTGTTTAATGGATTCTAAGACTTATATGGACTAATTTAAAAATTATGATATAAACAAATGCAGAACTTAATCACAGAACAATCACAGAATCAAACACAGATGCAGAAAGTAAATAAAAAGCAGTAAAAGGAAAGAACACATCGAATTTTATACTGGTTCGGAGTTACCTTACGTCCAGTCCTGCACCAAGGCAAACACCTCATACAAATTTTTATTATACCAATGTCGAGATTACAATCCTCAATTTCTAAAGGCCTTGAGGTACCCTCTTGTCTTAGAGTCCGGGGCAAACTCTCTTGATTTACGGGACACAAGATCACCCAATTGATTTCCAAGCACAACCACACCTTATAAAGAGACTCGATAAAATTTTGATTACAAATTGATCCTATAACTCTGAATAGCATTTTGATCTTCGAGTGAGGGCAGATAAACAAACAACAATGAGATTCTAATTTGATTCACTTGAGAATTCGGCAGAATTTTTGCACGATCTTAAAAATATGAAAATTTTAGAATATGATTTGTGGAGAAGAAGGAGTGAAAAAAATATGAAAATAGTTAGTTAAAAAAATTCATTTGTGAAGGCTATTTATAGACCAGTAACGGTCATAACCATTCGTGAAGAGATTTAAACAAGTAGGCACTTCTTTTGAAAATTGAAACTTTTGAATTTAACGGCCACCATGTCGACATGGGGTATCCCATGATGTCGACATCCCTTAGTTAAAAATAATGTAAAATTTGTTTTGAAAATGGTATTGAAAGGAAAACAAGATGAAATGATTCTGGAGTAAAATAAACTAATTTTCCTATGATTTAAAATAAAGAAGAGTAGAAAAATATATTTTTAGAATGTATATATAAATTTGATTTTAAATATCAAGTATATATATATTATAAAAGAATTTTTAAAAATCAGAAGATAGTTTAAAAACAAACGAAGTTTAAAACAAGAGTTTATTTAAAAACAAAAACAAAGAATATTTTAAGGCTAAAACATCTTTTTGAAAATCATTTGAAAAGATAATTTTTAAAGCTAAAACATTTTAAAAAAAAGTTTTGAAAATCATTTTAAAAAACCATTTTGAAGTAGTTTTGCAAGCTTCTTCCTGAAGAATATTCATCACATCAGGACTCAAGAACTTGTACAAAACCAGGATGTTCGTGGGTTTGTAAGCCACTTGTCATAGGTTTGTAAGCTACTTGTCGTGGGTTTGTAAGCCACTAAGAAGGTAGAAATGGGTTCCATCCTAAATGAAATTTGGAATGAAGATTTCCATGCTATTATGAAGTTTTAACAAAACTAGACACTTATCTTGAAATCTTGATCTTGATACTCATGAGTCTTCAAACTTGATTTCTTCATTCTTGATCTTTATACTGTACAGTCTTCAATGATCAGTACCTGCCTTATATATATCCTGCATAATAACATTCATATATATCTAGACAATAGTGTTAGTATATAAGTTATAATAAAATAAGTTACAAAGGTTGTTGCCATCAAAACCACTATCTCTAGTTACTAACAAAGAATTGATAGTAGGATCCATAGAAAACAGCTAAGAAGAAGCAAATATCCTATCCTGCAACTCGGTCTGACCTGAGTAATAAATACACGGGTCAGTCTAACTTGAACAAGATGATTAGCAATGATAAATAGGATATAAGTCTCATAAAGGAAATGTTCCTTTAATAAAAAAGGAATGGTATAGACTTGGAAATACACAATTTCATAGTAATGGAAACACTAAAATATCTCAAGGGTTAACTCATGAATAACATCAATTGAAACACCCCACAACCCTTAGTATACCCAAAAGGACACATTAAAAAGCATGGTGCATTGTAGGTATAACTAAAGCTAACAGAGACTAAGATTCATAATACAAAATAGGTAAAAACAGCGGAAACTAAAATAATAACTTATTTAAAATAAATCTACATAAATAAGTCAAATGCCAAATACAACATCCAAATCTTAAAACCCATCACGTCTTATGTAATAAAAATCATAGTCTCAAAATCAGAGTACATAATATACCACAAAATAAGCCAGTACACAAAAAGAACTAAAGCTAAAATAAAAGAAATACATGGTAGACAACTCCTCTAAGAAACCGCCAAGCAACTGCAATCTACTGCCCTCTCCCTTGATTGCCTATGTGGGGAAAAAGGGGAAAAATAGTGGAGTGGGTCAGACAAAAAGTCTGGTGAATGATAGTAATTACTAGAGTCTTTAAGCAAAGTAAAAGTAATAGACTCTACAACAGTTCTAGTATATAAAGAGGAAACAAAGAAAATATGAAAGAGATAAACCGGAAATAAATACGATTAACTATAAGATAGGTTAATTTTGATTGCTTGCACTTGTCCTTGATTTCTGCTTTGATTAGGCTGAATTCCTAACCCTGTAATTAGGATTTAACCCTAATTCTACCCTTTTTGATCGGCCTGCTACTCCATAGACCTTACTGCGGACCAGATGCTATATAACTCCCTACACAGCAGCTAATGATATCTACGAAAGATGCACAAAGCACCCATTATGGATCCGGATGACATATATAGCTCCCTGCACAGAAAGCAATGGTGTCTACGAAAGACACCTATACTAAGCGCTTGGAACTCATAGCGATTACTGAGCACCAGATTGGAAGTCGCACGCGTAACTGCCACCATGTCCATGCTACCTTTTGCTCCACCTATTAGGTCTTCTTATTACCTCAAACTCCAGCATAAGCGTGCCCCTCATCCCACTTCAGGCTAATGTGAGATCACCGTGCGTCCATAGAATCTATAGGGGAAATGCTGTTGGTATTGGCCCGTAAACCAAATAATATCTAGTTGCGCCCCTTATACAAATCCCCCGTGATTTAGACTTCTATTTGAACAATTACAACCATTCTTAGCATAAGCGTGCCCTCATCCCACTTCAGGCTAACGTGCGACACTATTTTGTCTAATAGGGAATGCTATACGATACAGGTTCTACTTTCATCTTTGCATATTAACTTAGATAAATTATTTAAATAAGCCTTTATAATTTATCCCTACTATCTTTGCTTATTAATTTATCCTAGGTCTTAAAATAAGCCTCATTCTGTTCTATTTTTTATTATAACCTACGTTATAATCATGCTTACTACTTAACCCAAGGTCTAAGTGTGAAAATAAGCTTCTTTCATCTTATACTCTTTTTAGTCATAATTCTAAGTTATAACTAAGCCAATTAATTAGTCCAATTCTAATCATAATTAGGCATAATTTCAGTCCAATTCCATTTATATTACAGTCCAATTCCATTATTTATTATAGTCTTCATAATTTACATCTTATCTTCTTCATTAAATATTTTTACTTATATAGTCCATATTTGCGTTTAATTTATTCTAATCCACACGCGAAGAAAAATAGGAAGAAGAGAATAGACGCTTGCATAAAATCCAAAACGTTGAAAAAGATGTAAATAAGAAATAAATAACATGAAATAAACTTAAATACTCTAAATAAACCGTAAATAAACAAAAAGCTATGCTTAACAGTAATAAATTATAATTAACTGATAAAAGGGACTAGACTGAAAAATAGATCTAAAACTGATAAAAAGGCTATTCCAAAATCGTAGTAAAATTACAACTATTGGAACCCTATTATTTTAAATTACTTAAAGAAATCTTAAAATAATTACAATTATTCACCTCTGGTCCTAAGCTCTTCCTTTGGTCTTCCCGGATCCACTTGGAGTTGTAAAATAATTTAATTTATAATGATTTTCTCCTTGGAAATATTATTCCATTTAGGGTCCTTCCTAGAAAGGTGAACCCAATTGGAGAAAACCTAGAATGAGAAAAAGTGTTAGGTTTAGGCGTCTATTTATAGGGGTAGAAGTGGATCTCGGACTGTTGGATTTGGGGATTGAATATGATTCAACCACGTCATAGGCTGAATAGGAGCCATCAAATGCAAAAATAGATGGACCGGATTGGTCAGAAGAAAGAAAAACACGTCATCAATAACCTCTGGAATGTTCGAACGAATGAACGTTTGTTCGTTCGAAATTAGCAGAGGCGGGTCGACCAGGCGGTCGACCGCCTTGGTGCCCAGGTCGACCGGCCGGTCGACCTGCCTTTATATTTTTTTTCTTCTTCATTTTCTGCTTATTTTGTTTATTTTATAACTTGTTCATATTAGCTCAGATTTTGACGTTCTATATACGGAAATTGACTAGAAAATTACCACAGACACAATGGTGCAACTTCCAGGGCTTAATTCTGATAATTTCACAAAGTTATTTTATTATCTAATTAATTAATGAATTAATTAGTATGGATTAAATTTTGGGTTGTTACATTCTCCTCTCCTTAAAGGATTTCGTCCCCGAAATCTCTAAGGGTAAATGATTGACTAAATGTTTTCATCCAAATTCTACAACCAACTACTCAATCATCAACCATTCATCCATTGTCCTTAAGTTTTTCTAATGAAGTTTATGATACTTATGTAATTAGTGTAGTGTAATTCACCCTAACTAATGCAAAAGATTAGGTCGTCTACTTATTCAGTTGACCTCCTTTTATGCAATCATGTCCATGCCATGTATCCAAATGAATGCAAAAATTCCTAATGATAACTGATAGTTCTATATGCATGCTACAACCATCATCCAAATGCAACAATCATGCGATAAACATCCATTTATGGCAACCATGGAAATAAAGTAAAAATGCACACACATCCATATGCATATGCTCTAGTATCCTAATTAGGCCAATCCCTAAGGAATAATAGTGCCTAGTGTACCTATATGCATCCATTAGCATCCACTAGCAAACACTTACAACCACTAGCATACATCATTCATAACATGTTCTATTAACATGTTTACATCAAATCCTACCATCCATAGGTTAAAACCAAAGTTCTACCCTCCCAAAGGATAATAAAGGAAAGAACCTATTCAAATCTAAAGATGGTAAAATGAATTCTAAACTTGCTATCAAAAAGATGAGGATAGGAAGTACGAATATTCTCTTCTGCTTCCCAAGTGGCATCTGCAACATCATCTCCCCATTGCACCTTCACCAGTGGAACCTCCTTATTCCTTAGTCGCTTGATGTCTCTTCCAACAATCTTCGTGGGGATACGTCGCACAGAAGCTTCCCTTTCTACCTCCACCTCCTCCAACTGACTAGGCTCTAGAACCTCCACAGAGTCATGTAAGCACTTTCGCAAGTGCAAAACATCGAAAACATCATGCACTCCTGCGAGCCTATCAGGTAGCCTTACTCGGTAAGCCGTCTTCCCAACTCTCTCTGTGATAGGAAATGGTCCAACAAATCTAGGGGTTAACTTCCATTTGATACGAACCTTACCACCTTCATAAGCGGGGATACTTTTATAAAAACTAAGTCTCCAACCTCAAACTCTAAGTCTCTCCTCCGCTTGTCCGCATACGACTTCTGTCTGTCTTGAGCTGTCTTCATCCTTCGCCGAATCAAATCCACCCTCTCAGAGGTCTCCCTAACCATATCGGTCCAAGTAATAACTTCTCCATAGACTCTACCCAACATGATAGGGACTTGCAAGGTCTCCCATATAAAGCTTCAAATGGTGCCATTCTTATACTTGTTTGGTAACTATTATTATACGCAAACTCAACCAACGGAAGGTGCACCACCCAAATTCCTCCAAAGTCCAAAATGCACATCCATAGCAAATGCTCAAGCACCCTATTTACCCTCTCCGTTTGGCTATCTATCTAGGGGTGATAGGCCGTAGTCAACCTAAGTTGCGTCCCTAGCGCCTCCTGTAAGCTTCTCCAAAACTCACTAGTGAAAATTGGACCTCTATCACTAACAACGCTAGAACGAACTTCGTTTAGACGGACTATCTCTCGAATATACAAGGATGCCAAATATGAAGCTGTACCCTTACTCTTAACTGGGATGAAGTGGGCACTCTTGGTCAATCTATCAACAATCATCCAAATGCTAGTGTTCCCCTTTTTAGAACAGGGTAAACCATCAATGAAATCCATAGAAATACTGTCCAACTTCCACTCCGGCACATCTAAAGGCTGAAGTAATCCACCGGGCTTCTACTGCTCTGCTTTTACCCTTTGGCATATGGGACACATAGCTACGAATTCCGCCACGTCCTTCTTCATGCCATCCAATAGAACATCCTCTTTATATCTCGATACATTTTGTCACCACCCGGATGAATAGTCATACGACAATGGTGCGCCTCCTCTAAAACTGCTCCCATCTCTCTTAAGCCACCCTCTGCTATCAATGGAATAGCGTTGGAGATGTCTCGAGACCTCTCCTCGGCTAATCCTATCCATAATGTCCATGAGCTCCGAATCCTCCGCTGCCTTAAGCCAATCTGATCCATAAGGGTAGGCCTCACCTCTAATGTCGCCAAAAATCAGGGAGTAATGTCTGTGGAGGGCTTAAAATCAAAAGTAGAAATAAACTCCAAGCTCCTCCACTCTACGAACAAAGGACTAAGGGTTGCTTTCTTTCTACTCAATGCATCCACAACCACATTACCCGTTCCAGGGGTATAAGCTATCTCAAAATCATACGAGGCTAAAAACTCCATCCACCTCTGTTGCCTCAAGTTCAAGTCCTTCTGCGAGAATAGATACTTTAATGACTTGTGGTCGGTAAAAAGCTCAAACCTTTCTCCAAGTAAATAGTGCCTCCAAGACTTAAGTGCAAAAACTATGGCAGCCAACTCCAAATCGTGGGTAGGGTAGTTCTTCTCATGCGTCCTCAACTGCCTACTTCCATAACACACTACCCTCTCTTCTTGCATCAACACCGCTCCTAGATCCATCCCGCATGCATCAGTGTATACAGTGAAAGGCTTAGCTCCGTTGGGTTAAACTAACACTGGTGCACTAGTAAGGGCTCCCTTAAGCTTTGTGAAGGAATCCTCACAATCCACGTCCCATACGAAAGCTTTATTCTTCTTGGTAAGGCGTGTGAGTGGTGCCGAAATCTTGAAAAAGTCTCTAATGAACTTCCTGTAGTAGCCAGCCAATCCTACGAAGCTCCTAACCTCGGTAACGTTCTTAGGGGCCTTCCAATCTTTCACTGCAATAACCTTGGTGGGATCCACAGCCAAACCTTCCTTCGAAACTACATGCCCTAAGAAACGTACCTCCTCTCTCCAAAAATGACACTTCAAAAACTTAGCTCTCAAATGAGGACTACAAAGTGTGCAAAGAACTTCTTCCAAATGAACAACATGCTCCTCCATATTCTTTGAAAATACCAAGATGTCATCCACTAATACCACCACAAACTTGTTTAGGACACCCCTAAAGATGCGGCACATCAAATCAACGAAATAGGCTGGAGCACTGGTTAGCCCAAAAGGCATAACCAACCACCCAAAGAATCCGTCCGATGTCCTAAAGGCATACTTATCTATGCTTTCATCGGCGACTCTAAGCTGTTGGAATCCCGTGGCTAGATCAAGCTGAGAGAAAACCGAAGAACCAACCAACTGGTCAAATAGATCATCAATCCTAGGAAGTGGATACCGGTTCTTATTGGTGAGCTTATTTAATTCTCTATAATCCACGCAGAGTCGGAGAGAACCATCCGCCATGGGAAGACGACAGGTGCTCCCCACTCCGTTATGCTCCTTCTTATGAATCCCTTCTCCAAAAGCTCATGAATCTGCTTGCTCAATTCTTTCCTCTCCCTAGGTGCCATGTGCCACATAGGTAATGCTACTGGCTTAGCATTCTCGGTCAAATAAATCCTTAACTCAGTCTCTCTCTTAGGGGGCAGTCCCCTAACCTCCTCAAAGACGTCTGCAAGATCTCTGTAACATCCTGATTTTTCATGCCATTCGCATCCGCACATGTCGGACTTGAATTGCTAAAAATATCATATTGTTAATTTAAGTTTGGCAAATCTCAGCACATACAGTAAATAAAATAATCATTGAATCACAGACACAGAGTAATATAACAATAAGCAGCGGAAACAAAGAATAGTAGTCATGAAGCTACTATATATATATATAACAGAGTTAACAAGATACAACAGAAGTCTGGAATACATAGAAGTCTCAGTACAATATTCAAATACAAGATCAGAATACATCACTGGAATCAACTGAATAACAGAAAACTGGATAGGAAGCTGGATCTCTAAGTGAAGCTCCAACTCCAAAGGTGAGTCTCAAATGCTGTATCACTCAGTCTGACCCGAGCGTAAAGCAAAACACAAAACACTTGAGTCAAGATTAACATTCTTATATCAATAAATCCAACTCAAGTGAAATATCAACTGAAATACAAGTAACTCAAAGGATGTTTGGGATAACCACCTCTAAGGATCCGTTAAACTATCTACTATGTAGCAATATACGCTATTATAATAATGTCTAAAGTAAAGTAAACTATTAAAAATAGCGTTAAGGCTTTACATTTTCCACCTTAACACATTTTATATATTCCCATAGTCTATACAGTACCGTAATCTCCCCCGTACTAGGCGTCGTCAGAGGGCACTCCATAGGTATGGTAGAAAACAAACTCGTAGTGGTCTCGATAGGGTAGGTGACACGACACAACTAGGCAATGCCAGGGTAGATATACCAATTACGCATTCGGGCTGGTGGTAACGCATAGCAGCCACTACCGCCCACCTCAGAACACACTCCCAAATCAAAAAATCAAGGGTGGCCACCAAATCAATCACGAAGTCAGAATATAATATCGAAGGAATGTGCCCGATCAGAGGTGCTACCTCACTTGGCCCGAGAATCGCTCCTGTTTTAGCCACCTTATGCCAACTCACGGGAGTCGGGTCCACGTATATATCTCAAATAGGATCGTTTCCACCATCCTACTTCATTCTGGAATCTCCACCGCGTACACGGTTGTTAAAGTGGTTTTCAGAGTTGGCAGAGAGTATGACAACATCCGATCCCGGTCTCTTTAACAACCAAACGTTATTATAACACCGCGGTCATTTCAAAATAGTTTATACTTCAAAACCAAAATATCATTGCCATTTCAAAACCATATCAATACGATATCATTTTCAAAAATCATAGCACTTCAAAGTTATAACACTTTCTAAATCAAATCACTTGAAATTATAACCCTTTGGAAATCATAACACTTTGAAATCCATAACTTGAAAACATAACTTCCAACACTTTAACAGTTTAGATATTTATAATAGTATGTAAAATAAAATAGTTTATAGAATAAAATAGTTTATAGAATAAAATATTTTATAGAATAAAATAGTTTATAAAATAAAATGGTTTATAAAATAAAATAGTTTATTAAGTTAAAATATATAAATAGTTTTAAATATAATTTAAAATTACTTTATATAATAAAATAGCTTCCTCAACTATCACAAATTGATTCAAATCAATTCGAATTCCAAATCAAATTTAATCCAATCTTAAATCATCAATTTCAATTTAATTCAATTAAACCATTTCAAATTATATCGATTTCAAATACCGATTTGAACCATAAATAAACCATTTCAATTTCAATATATTTCAAAGCTTTAAATATTCCACATTTTCAAAACTAAATTTGATAATTTCATATATATCTTAATCCACTTTACTATTATTTAGTTTTGAAATATTTACTTAATAAATCCAATAACATTTAAGTAAAATTTCAAATTTCAAATAACAGAATATTCCTTCAATTTATTTAAACTTGAAATATTCATTAAATCACCTTAAACCAAAATCAAGCTATAAAATCATATCTTTTCAAAAATCTCAAATTCAATAAGTTTCAAATCGATTTAATTAAATAAATTCTTAATTAATACCATTTCACATCAATTTCAAATCTATCTTCCCAACCTTAAAAATTATTATAAACTATATATTGAAATATAATTTTAAATAAATACTTAAAAATATTATATATAAATTTAATCAAACTTTATTCAATTAAATCTCATTAATAAATCTATTTTGTATTAAGACTTATTTAAAATCAAACTATATATAACGTAATATATATATTATTTAAAATCAATATTTATATAAACCATATATATTTCTTTTAAAAATTTGAAAAATCATTTCAAAATATATATATAGACCACGATGTCTGTATATAATTCTCTATCCTATGGTCAAGTGACACAGATATTTATCATTTCAATCCACAATTTAAATATATACGGGTATATATCATTTCAACCCGCAATCCCAAATTCAATTCAAATGAAAATCGCTTGGGTTTATCATTTCAACCCATAACGATTTTCTCCTATTCTACAGATCATTCGGGTATGTATCATTTCAACCCATAGTGAATTCTATACTAACAGGGAACTTGCAGAGTGAGGACAGATATGATAATAATATAACAAGCATATATCATCAATATAAATAACAGATAATGGTGTCAGATGTCATAGGTGAACAGATACAGATAATAGCATATAAATAGAAATGTTAATAACTAACAACAACATATTTCAATGGTCGTTTCAATTGAAATCAAATTTAATAAATATAAGAACGTTAATCATGAGTGATTGCTCACCTTTCGAGGCTAGAGAGATTTTGACAAAGGAATGAGCTACGAATTCCAAAGCAATGCTAGATTGGCACGAATTCGATGAACAAAACTGATGACAAGAATAGATGAAACAAATCAAATCAGTTTCGATATAAGCTGAAACGAAATATATTAAAGCCAAAATTTAAATTTAGGAATACACAATTTAAAATAAATTCCCATATTATATATATATATATAAACATAACATATTAACAAAATATATACATATTTTTGCACAATCATTATTCAACATTTAAACACATATATTATAAAAATCAAACCCATACATTATATATATAGACTAACACCTATAGAACCTGAAATGAATTATATTTATATATATATGCTTCATACAGAATATATATTATAAATCAACATTTACTATAAACAATGCAACTTGCTTTATTATAATACCCATATAACTCGGCAGTTTATATGTAACTTATAAACTTATATCATACTTAAACAATTATTACTGACGTATAACTATATAACTGTTATAAGTAAAACATTTCAGAAATCAATGCTTATATATACGTGCAACGTTATATACCACTTATCTATTGTATATACATATACAGATAAAGCATGCAAACCGAATATAAATTACATATTATAAACACTTGTAATTGTGTATATACCGCAAACATATATATTACATTATGTAAAAAAATCTATATATATATCCAAACTCAGGTGAACTTGTATATATATACACTATATATATATATCAAAATCATGTTTCTGTTCAAACACGTATATACAAACTTACATAAACACATACGTAAACTAATTTATTATATAACTTATATCCTAAGCAACTTTATATATTTATATATTACGAAAAAAAAAAGTAAAACATGTAGTATATAACAGATTAAAAATTTCACTGTAAAAAAATCTTCACACGTAACATTATATATATACCAATATAGAATAAACAACATGTAGCCGAACATCACTCTTATATAACAATATACATTTTGAAACAATCTATTAACTATGTAAGCTACTCAAGCAATATATATTATTATATACATTATATAACAACAAAATAAAATATCAACAGATTTTTAAAACTTATCTAAAACTTAGATATAAATATATATATACATACCCAAATATAAGCGACTGCTCACTGATGGAGCAAGATGTGGCGGCATGCGAAGGTAGAATGGCCGAAGATGTATGGCCGTGGAGAGAGGAAGGGAGGCATGAGCTGCTGTTGGATCTCGGCCTTGACAAGTTGAAGGCTGCGTGGCCAAGCCGAAGGGGAAGGCGCAAAAGAGAGAGAGAAGGAAGGAGAAAAGTGGCTGTGGTTGGCACGCGGTGAGGTGGTGGACATTGCTTGCATGAGGTGGTTGCGCGGGTTGAAGAAGAGGGGATGCGAGAGTTTGATGGCCGAACAATGTAAGGAGGAAGTGGAACATGCAACAGAAAGAAAAAGGAAGAAGAAGGAATGGCTAAGGTCTTAGAGAATAAGAAACTATATAATATAACTTTTATTTCATTTGCAAAAATTAGGAATGAACAGAAAAGAGAATTGCAAGCGAACCAAAAATATAAATTTACTTGGGAAAGGAAACAGTCTAGCTGATGACTGTATGCATTACACAGTGGAAAATGAATGGACACAACAACTCAAAAGGCACGAAACGGGTACCGGTAGGTTACCGTTTTCGCAGATTCCGCTTAGTACCGAACTTCAAAACACAGAATTGAATATACCACAGAGATCAGCACGACGAGACGATCAAAACGGTATACATAGATTAGTAGTACGATCATCCGAAAAAAAGTCGATAATCGGTACCGAAAATGCTGCAAAACAGTCGAAAATAAGATAACCGAAGCAATAACGGTTCAAATTTGGGAAAACAAAAGATGATGTCTCACTTAGAAGATGATTTAAAAATTTATTGTATAAAAATATTAAGGTTTGGAAAACATTTTATTATCATCAAATATTAACTGATTTGAATTGAAATAAAATTACATAAGAAAACAAACTTTCATATTTTCAGCTGAAAATTTACCATTTGCTATGTGTAATTAGACGCATTCCAAATATTAAATTTTTTATTCCCAAATTTTATTGTTAAAAATTTCACAAAATTTCAATTAAATATATTAATAAAACCGCTAAAATTTATGGGTCGTTACAATCTTTGACGACAGGAACCGAATGCAACTCTGATGAAGATGAATCGAGGGAATAGAGAAAACTCAACATGACTGACCCTTGCGGGTCGCAAGATCCTCTAGAGTCCTATCACTGCAAGTCTCAAGTCTAACGACTCTCCTCTCGCAATCTAAGATAGCTCCGTATGTGGATATCCAATCCATCCCTAAGATCATCCCATACCCCAAGAATCCTAAAACATAGGCGTCGCAGTCAAATTCTACACCTAGAATAAAGATTTTCAAACCCCTACAAACCATAGATAAGTGTGCCGATCCTCCCATGGGGTTTGAAACAATAATGGGGTCCACTACTAATGATATGTCCAAGTGCAAAAAATCTACTAGAGATAAAAGAATGTGATGCTCCAGAATCGAACAAAGTCCGAATGGGAAAATCAGATATAGAAATCAAACCTTCAGCTGTGACATTCCTACCTCTATCTGGAATGCTACTGGAAGGTGCTATGCCTAACCCTGAATCTGTGCAACTGGCGCACTCACTCCCTAACCAGCTCTCTGGGGACAACTCCTACTCATATGACCGGGCTGCCCGCAAACATAGCACTTACCCTTCATCTTATCCTTCCTGCAATCCTTGGCCATATGTCCAACATTACCACAACTATGGCACTTTACTCCCTTTTTAATCTGCTTCTGAGTACCATCACCTTTCTTCTTCTTATTCTTTTCCCACCACTTCTTATTTTAACCTTCTGACTTAACCTCCTCTTTAGACTCTCCCTCCTTGACTATATCCAACCTAAGTGCCATCTCGACCAAAGACTCATAAGTAGCTTCCATCGGTACATGAGTCAGCAATAATCTCTGAAGGGGTTGATTCAATTCCTTCGCAAACTTCATAGCTTTCTTGTACGACGTGTTCACAAAATCCATACCAAACCGCAGCAGCTCATTGAATTGATTGGTGTATTCCTTAACAGACAAACTCCCTTGCTTCAAATTGATAAACCTCTCCAGCTGAACACTCTCTTCCGCCGGAGACAGAAACTTCCTATCGAATCGCTCCCGAAATCCATCCCAATTAACATTTCTACCCTCCACTCTATCACCTCCCACTAATAAGATGCCTCCTCCTTCAGCTGTCAAGCGGCTAGCTGAACCTGCTGCTGACCATCCAATCCCAAAAGACCAAAAATCCTCTCTGTGTCCCTAACCATGCTCTCGCGTCCATTAAAGTCTCCTAGCCAGAAAAAGTCTTCCCGCCCAAACTCGCAAAATCTTTACAAAGCTTAGGGCAATTGATGGCGGCAGGTGGGTTGATGGGATTCCCACCCGCTGGTGCAGGATTGGGCGATGGCCCATGCACCTCTGGAGTCGTGGCTTGTAAGTACCTACGAAACCAGGCTGGGATAGGAATGTCCTCGGGAATGTTCGGGTCATCATCCATTCTACGAAAAGAAAATGATAGTTTAGGAAAGAGTCAAAGGAAGATTGAATAGGACTTATGAGGGGATTTTTATAAAAATTCTTTTATACTTAAAACCATTTCTAAAAGTTCTTTTCTGAAAAATACTTTTAAAACAAGTTATTTTGAAAAATACTTTACTTTAAAACTAAATTTTTTTGGAATCCTGTAACCTCGGGCTCTGATACCAAATGAAACACACCACACTGCTTAATATACCCAAAAGGACACATTAAAAGACGTGGTGCATTGTAGGTATAACTAAAGCTAACAGAGACTAAGATTCACAAGAAAAAATAGCTAAGAATAGCGAAAACTAAAATAATAACTTATTTAAAACAAAACTTCATAAATAAGTCAAATACCAAATACAACATCCAAATCTCAAAACCCATCACGTCTTATGTAATAAAAACTCATAGTCTCAAAATCAGAGTACATAATATCCCTAAAAATAAGCCGGTACACAAAAAGAACTAAAGATGAAATAAAAGAAATACATAGTAGAGAACTCCTCCAAGAAACCGCCAAGCAACTACAATATACTGCCCTCTCCCTTGATTGCCTATGGGGGGGAAAGGGGAAAAATAGAGGAGTGGGTCAAACAAAAAGTCTGGTGAATGATATTAATTTCTAGAGTGTTTAAGAAAAGTAAAAGTAATAGACTCTACAACGGTTCTAGTATATAAAGAGGAAACAAAGGAAATAGGAAAGAGATAAATTGGAAATAAATACGATTAACTATAAGATAGGTTAATTTTGATTGCTTGCACTTGTCCTTGATTTCTGCTTTGATTAGGATGAATTCCTAATCCTGTAATTGGGATATAACCTAATTCTACCCTTTTTATCGGCCTACTACTCCATAGACCTTACCGCGGACCAGATGCTATATAACTCCCTACATAGCAGCTAATGGTATCTACGAAAGATGTACAAAGCACCCACCGTGGATTCGGACGACATATATAGCTCCCTACATAGAAGACAATGGTGTCTATAAAAGACACCCATACTAAGCGCTTGGAACTCATAGCGATTACTGAGCACCAGAATGGAAGTCGCACGCGTAACTGCCACCATGCCCATGCTACCTTTTGCTCCACCCATTGGGTCTTCTTATTACCTCAAACTCCAGCATAAGCGTGCCCCTCATCCCACTTCAGGCTAATGTGAGATCACCGTGTATCCATAGAATCTATAGAGGAAATGCTGTTGGTACTCCCTAGTCATCCAAACAATATCTAGTTGCACCCCTTATCTAAATCCCCCGTGATTTGGACTTCTATTTGACCAATTACTAACATTCTTAGCATAAGCGTGCCCTCATCTCACTTCAGGCTAACATGAGACACCTTTTTTGTCTAATAGGGAATGCTATACGGTACAGGTTCTACTTTCATCTTTGCTTATTAACTTAGATAAATTATTTAAATAAGCCTTTACAATTTATCCCTACTATCTTTGCTTATTAATTTATCCTAGGTCATAAAATAAGCCTCATTCTGTTCTATTTCTTATTATAACCTACGTTATAATCATGCTTACTACTTAACCCAAGGTCTAAGTGCGAGAATAAGCTTCTTTCGTCTTATACTCTTTTTAGTCATAATTCTAAGTTATAACTAAGCCAATTAATTAGTCCAATTCTAATCATAATTAGGCATAATTTCAGTCCAATTCCATTTATATTACAGTCCAATTCCATTATTTATTACAGCCTTCATAATTTACATCTTATCTTCTTCATTCAATATTCTTACTTATATAATCCATATTCATGTTTAATTTATTCTAATCCATAGGCAAAGAAAAGGAGGAAGAAGAGAATAGACGCTTGAATAAAATCCAAAACGTCGAAAAAGATGTAAATAAGAAATAAATAACAGTAAATAAACTTAAATACTCTAAATAAACTATAAATAAATAAAAAACTATGCTTAACAGTAATAAATTATAATTAACTGATAAAAGGGAATAGGCTGAAAAATAGATCTAAAACTGATAAAAAGGCTATTCCAAAATCGTAGTAAAACTACAACTATTGGAAAACCGATTATTTTAAATTACTTAAAGAAATCTTAAAATAATTACAATCACTCACCTCCGGTCCTAAGCTCTTCCTTTGGTCTTCCCGGATCCACTTGGAGTTGTAAAATAATTTAATTTATAATGATTTTCTCCTTGGAAAAATTATTCCGTTTAGGGTCCTTCATAGAAAGGTGAACCCAATTAGAGAAAACCTAGAATGAGAAAAAGTGTTTGGTTTAGGGGTCTATTTATAGGGGTAGAAGTGGATCTCGGACCATTGGATTTGGAGATTGAATATGATACAACCACATCATAGGTTGAATAGGAGCCATCGGATCCAAAAATAGATAGAACAGATTGGTCAGAAGAATGCAAAACACGTCATCAATAACCTCTGGAATGTTCGAACGAACGAAAATTCATTCATTCGAAATTAGGAGAGGCTGGTCGACCGGGCGGTCGACCGCCTTGGTGCCCAGGTCAACCTGCCTTTATATATATTTTTTTCCTTCTTCGTTTTCTGCTTATATTGTTTATTTTATAACTTGGTCATATTAGCTCAGATTTTGGCATTCTATATATGGAAATTGACCAGAAAATTACTACGGACACAATGGTGCAACTTCTGTGGCTTAATTCTCAAAGTTATTTTATCATCTAATTAATAATGAATTAATTATTATGGATTAAATTTTGGGTTGTTACATCAATTCAATATGAATGTTTCCTTCTTAAAAGCTACTTGAAGTATAAATTCCAATAGAATCATATAAAATCTCAGATGGAAACCACAGAAATCATCAAAATCTAAAAACTCGTGGAACTCAGTTAAGAGTTCAAAACCACATAAATGAAATTACCATATATGAATAAAATCTCATATAGCTCTAGGCTATAAAATATATAAACAGCATCTTGAAATGGTGAAATCACAAAACATCAAAACTCCAAAAAAATCCCGGATTGGATCCAAATCCCCGATTGCATGCTGAAGCAATGCTGCACGTGCTATCCTCGTGTCCAGTACTATATATTAGGTATCTATCTCTTGGTGACCGTAGTCATGTAAACATCGTGACGACCGAAGTCGTAATACATCGTGACGACCGAAGTCGTAATACATCGTGATGACCCGAAGGTCTTTGGTATTGGCAGTAACATCGTGAATGTGTCACAAACTCTCAGATAGGAATCTGAATAGTGTTAACAGTGCGTCCCATACCACATGTTCTCACTTAACGGTTTACTACCTGCTAGTCAATGTTACATTAGAAAACAACATCATCAAAATCATAAATCTTTGAAAGCTCATAACTTACCTCATATCATCAGCAAGTATAAAAGACATCGTGATGGTTTTCCATAAACCATAACTCCTAAAATATGAGATCTCAAGCTTATAACTTGCCTCATATCATCGGCAAGTACAAAAGACATCTTGATGGTTTTCATAGACCATAACTCCTAAAATAGGAGATCTCAAACCTCAAAAATCGCCAAAGAATGGCAATCTTAAATAATTCCTAAAAATAGGAATTCACAAATCTCAAAACACGCCATGGAATGGCAATCACAAATATCAACCCAAAGGTCTATAACTTCAAACGGACGACTTCGGAATTAACCGAATAAGTAAACGTATGTGTCCCATACCAAATATTTTACTAATTCGTTTAATTCTCTTTCTCATACGTTCGAAGAGTGCAAAATAGTGTATTTTATATGTAAAATAATTTACTTGAGAAAACTAGTTTTTAAAACAATTTTTGAAATCATTTGGAAAACAATTCTTTGAAAATTCCCTTTATAATAGAGGATAAATATATTTAAAATAATTCTAAATATTATAAAATGTTTATTTCAAAAGCTATTTAAATTTAAAAATGATTTCAAAAATCGTTTGGAAAAACCATGCTCGAAAATAACAGAAATCGTCTGAACACACTGCAAATTCAGCATATGAAAACATCTCGAAAACTCATCAATCCGAAGTACAGATTAACCAAAATATTGGCTTACCTATTGATAGGTTAGAGCCCTTCAAAATCATCAAAAAACATCACAAAAACAAGCAGAAAAAGTCGCTAGAACGATAACAAAACAAAGGCAGAACAAAAAAACAAAGCAGGCACCAAAATGGTGCTCAGGCGACCCCCAGGTCGACCTGGATAAGGCATAAGTCGACTCTATGGTAGACCTATGTTGATGCTAGGTCGATCTAGCACATACAAATCATACAGGCAGTTTCTGCCTTGATCGTCTTGACTTTGAGCATCAATTTTAGGCAATTATAAGATGAATTTGGCTATAAATTTTTGCATGCACCAACTACAACATACAATCTACAATCGAGATAAAATCCGACATGAATTCATGGCAAAATTAAAGAGTTATAATCACACAAAGAAGCACTATGGAACAAATTTTCACAATGAACATTTAAACAAGAAATATTGGTTACAGTAAAGCATAATCGATCTGAATAGCATCCTACAGCTTGTTAAAGTTAGAAGTTGTGAGTTATACTCACCTTAGCAAGGATTTTAAGCGATTTATGAAGCAAGAAGCAAACTTTCAAGTGAAAATGAGCCTTCAATAACTTGTAGAAGCTTGGAAAATAACATGCAGACAGAGAAGAAAGTGTTACAGACTCTAATTTCTCAAACAGAGAATTTGAAGAAACAATTTAAGATTTTGGATTTGATTACCAGTTTATAACCTCTAAATTGCAAGCTTTCTTCTTTTAATTTCACTAAATTATGAAGCTTGAATTGGAGAATTAAGTTGGAAGCCATGGGTTTTTTTTTCCTATTTTGCTTTGAGAAAGATATGAAGTAAGATGGGAAGAAGAACTACGTATAGGTTATTTTTTCTGAATATTCCAGAATTTGGAATTTGGGTTTAGACCCAATATCTATTTACCCATTAACAACTTAGTTAAATTCTACTAAGTATATACATATTTCATCTTTGTTTTCAATACTAACACATATTTTCATATAATAAAACCAAATAAATTTCTACAACAAATGTTTATGTAAACTAAAATATTTTAACAACATAATAAAAATTAGTTTAACTATAAAAAATTAAATTCTATCATTAAAACCTTATTTTTACATAAATACACCAATTTATATCCTTTATTACATAAAACACCCTTTTTAACATAAAATTTATACAAAAATTATTTTCTTGTCAAAACAAATACCACAAACCATGTAAACTTCATTTTTACATCAAAATATTATTTTTAACCAAAATTCCATCTTTTTATTTATAAAATACATCATAATAAATTCAAACACTTTATATAAAATTGATAAAAACCACATTTAGCAATAATTTGCAAAATTATTGCTTTTCACCAAATTAAAACTATAAAATTCTCGTTTTCTCCTGACTAACATAATAAAGCTTTTTAAAACTTTTTTTTCATCATTTTACATTTATTTCAACAAATTATTTTTGAATTTATTCTTTTATCCCACTTAATTAATTCAATTAATACTCAATTCAAAATATTTCCAACATTCACCATTTCTAACCAACATTATCATCTTAACTCCATTTTATTCAACAAATTAAAACCTTTAAATTTCCCATAAATATGTTATTGTTTGTAACATATTTTTCACTCTAATAACCCATTAGGTTGCACTTACTAAATAGATGGTTTTACATTTTTACTATTAAAGGAAACCAATCACTTTCAATTCAGACCTGTTGTAAAGAGCTCAATTTTTGACATAGAAAACTATAAAATCTGATAATACTTATAAAATCAAAATTGTTCTACTAAGCCTAAGCTTTCCAGCAATATAATGACCATCGAAATCAGATTTACGGTTTGAAAGTTATGTTAAATTTACTTTCATCTTTAATCTTAAAAAATTTATAATTGGACAGAAATGTCCATCCACTTTCAAACCCATTTTAAATTGAAATAAATGCAAAATCTTCCAAAGTGGTATAAGGAAAATTTATAGCTTATTGAAAGCTCTTTTATTTACAAAAAGAATGAACTCATTTGGAATTATGAATCTCGAGCTATTACCATTTTAATACAGCATTGTCCAAATAAAATTTTAGCTTCCAAACCAATTTAAATTTGAAATTTCCCCAAACCATTCTAACATCAAACTTTATTTTCAAAACAAGCTTTCTATACTAAAACGTTTATTCCAAAATCCTCTTTTTTTTGAAAAACTAAGACATTCCAAAATTTTGATTTACTTTATGTAATTATCTTTTAAAAGAAACCATCCACAATTAGAAATACATTCATTAATTTTCACAAATAAGTTCTCCAACAATTAATTTTTAAAAACTCAATTTGAAAGGGATAATTAATCTCTTCCATTTATAAGAGACAAATATTCATTCAAAATAAATTTTGGATTTACATTTTAAAATTTAAAATTGTTTCCTTAATTTTAAGAGGAAATTAATTTAAAGGACAAAAATTTGTATATTTTTAGCCTCAAGGACACGACCTCAATATTTTAACCACAAGGACAAACATTCTCCTAAAATTATTCATAAGGACAAACATTCTTTCAAAATTATTCATAAGGACAAACATTCTTCCAAAACTGCTACCGAACTAAAAACTGATACCTAAAATCTACTACCGATAACCACAAACTGATACCTAAAAACTGTAAAAACTGATACTTAAAGAAAGTTGTCCTTTAGGCTAAAATACTAAAGGCCTGTCCTTGAGGCTAAAATACTGAAAATTATTGTCCTTGACAATAATTTCCTGTAATTTTAAAATGATTGAATCTCATAACTTATTCATTTTATTATATCTTACATTTCATAATTAAGCATTTTATAATAAATTCACCCTTAAATTTTTATTCTCTCTTGCATAAAATTAAATTCCATCTTATTATCAAAAAGAAATTAACTTAGGATGATAATTAACTCCATCTTGTTTTCAAAAGAATTTTACAGATTCATACCAACCAATTTTAATACCATCAAAGTTTAAAACAAAAAAATTGTTCATGAATTCATGCTACAAATCTAAAATTAGCATTTCATTAATTTCTTTAAGATAGAATTTTAACTACTACTATCTATTATTGTTCAACACCCAATTGTCAAAACAAAAATTTTACAATCTCCTTATAACCTTGAACTTAACATTCAATTGATATTTTAATTTTTTCTACTCAATACACTTTCTTATTTTGAATACATCATTTTATTAATCAAACCATCACATAATATTTTCTTCTAATACATATATCTCTTTTATTAGAATTATTTATTTCACTTACTCAAATTATCATGTGATATCATTATTTGGATTCTTATAGGTTATATTTACATAACCAATTACAAGTTTAATCGTATTCAATTTCACAAGTTTAAAATAATTTAATGGCATTGCCTCGCCATTAATTTATAGCGAATATCCTCATCGATTGGCTGTAGAGTTGACTAAACGATCAAAACTGCCTCGCCACTCATCTGACAATATCTATTGTTTAATGGTTGCACTAGACATCTTAAATTAATACTCAAACCCATTTTAATTTATTTCCAAACCTTAATTTATTACAACTCAATTCTTATCATGTCTGACTATCTTATCATAGCGTTTAAGAAATTCCTATCGATAACATTGATCAGGTGCATCGATCAGAATCCTTAAAGCACTCGATGGACAATCCAATACAAATATCATTTTCTAAATGATAAATATGCCTCTTATGTAATTTTACAAAACATTCTTTGCTTGTCTCAATAAAAGAATTCATTTATGCTCAAAAGATATCTTCTATTAAAAATATTTGCAATTTAAATTTATTGCTTTTACTCATCATCATTAAATACAAGGACAACTCATCGAGATATTCCCAGAATACTTGATTCATAAGATTGACGAATTAAGCTGGAATGTTCGTTAAACCGAACGGTATGACGAACTACTCATAAGACTCATAACGAGCACGGAATGCTGTATAAGGAATGCTATCCTCCGCAACTTGTAGCTGATAGAAATCGGTGTAAGGTCAAGCTGAGGAAAGACCATAGCACCCCTCAATTGATTGAACATGACATTGATCTTAGGCAATTGATACTCATTCTAATGGATAACTCATTAAGCTTTGCGAAAATGGATGCAATGCCTAAGAATACTCTCAGATTTCATAACAAAGATGACTGTGGCATCCCACGGTAAAGACTGGACTGAATGAATCGCTTGGCTTTAAGCTTTAGCAATCACTTTTAGAGTTCCTCATTTCCTTAATGGACATCCTCATGAAAGGATAAGTAACAGTCTGAGAACCAGGAATGAGGTCAAAACGAACTCAATTGCCCGCTTGGATGGTAAACCCGAAACAGACTCACATACATCAACAAAATCACGAACAACTGGAATTCAAGGTACATCATCATTACCTTGAGCCTCAAGAGCAAATAAAGATACTTCGGAATTGACATCAACATTCCGAAGAACAAGAGACAATAGATTAGCCAAATTAGGATACCTAAATATAGGATCCTTTCAAAAACATATGGTTCGGGATTGATAACGTGCAAGCCAATCCATCCTAAATTCACAACAAACCCAAGATAGTAAATAACGTGCAATTCCGCACAAAAAGAAAAACTACAAAGAAAAATCTCAATATTTTCACACAACATGCCAAATATTGCGGATCCACTCAATAGGATTCGCAATCCTAAAAGATGTAATAAAACAAGAACATCCAACGGCATCGACAAATTCGTCCGATATGGATGAGTGTCAAGCACCCGTACCGAAGAGAACTCGAATAGAACAATCACAATAAAGATTATTCATAGGCTAAGATATTATTAATTTAATTGTGGAATACTATGGAATTAAATTACATTCCTAGACATATCCCCACATATCTACCCTCACAGGACTCGGAAAGGTTAAGGGTAAGATTAGAAACAACTTCGATTATGGACGATGTTTTCACTCATATCATACTTGATGTATTGTCGTATGTATACTGTTCTGTGTTTATTACATTTTTTCTATATTCAGCTCTGATACCAAGTTGTGATGCCCCACCCCGAGACCCACACTAACAAAGAGTATTACTAGGTAATATTATCTGCTAGTGCAGAGAATAGGGCTATTTAGAAGCGACCATCATAGTCTTGTATTAAATAAACATTAAGCATGTCGATAATGTGCTCATTTTTTTCATTTCATCTTAAGTTGTTCGACATACTTAATCCTTATCTAATACAATACCATGGTGGCTATAGTATTGATTCAGAACAAAACACAATAAAAATAATATACACAGATCACGGAATAGCAAACACGGTCATATATATATTTACATACATCAAGTACAATACATAGTGTCATACATGAGTGGTGATACACCACTATATAAATATACATCAAGTCCCCCACAAAAGGATATGTACATAACCAAGTCAAGCTACTTCAAGAAACTACTCAAAACTATGCATATAATACAAAAGAGTTGATAGTAGGATCCATAGAGAACAGCTAAGCAGAAGCCAAATCCTATCCTGCAACTCGGTCTGACCCGAGTAATGAATACACGGGTCAGTCTAACTTGAAAAAGATGATTAGCAATGATAAATAGGATATAAATCTCATAAGGGAAACATTCCTTTAATCAAAAAGGAATGGTATATAATCGGATTTACACAATTTCATAGTGATGGAAACACTAAAATATCTCAAGGGTTAACTCATGAATAACATCAATTCAATATGAATGTTTCCTTTTTAAAAGCTACTTGAAGTATAAATTCCAACAAAATCATATAAAATCTTAGAAGGAAACCACAGAAATCATCAAAATCTCAAAACTCATGGAACTCAATTAAGAGTTCAAAACCTCATAAATGAAATCACCATATATGAATAAAATCTCATATAGCTCTAGGCTATAAAATATATAAAACAACATCTTGAAATGGTGAAATCATAAAACATCAAAACTCAGAAAAATACCGAATTGGATCCAAATCCCCAATTGCATGCCGAAGCAATGCACGTGTTATCCTCGTGTCCAGTACTATATATTAGGTACCTATCTCTTGGTGATCGAAGTCACATAAACATCGTGATGACTGAAGTCATAATACATCGTGACGAACGAAGTCGTAATACATCATGACGACCGAAGTCGTAATACATCGTGATGACTCGAAGGTCTATAGTACTGGCAGTAACATCGTGAATGTGTCACAAACTCTCTGATAAGAATTCGAATAGTGTTAACAGTGCGTCCCATACCACACGTTCTCACTTAACGGTTTACTAACTGCTAGTCAATGCTACATTAGAAAATAACATCATCAAAATCATAAATCTCAGAAAGCTCATAACTTGCCTCATATCATCAGCAAGTACAAAAGACATCATGATGGTTTTTCACAAACCATAACTCCTAAAATAGGAGATCTCAAGCTCATAACTTGCCTCATATCATCGGCAAGTACAAAAGACATCGTGATGGTTTTCATAGACCATAACTCCTAAAATAGGAGATCTCAAACCTCAAAACTCGCCAAAGAATGGCAATCTCAAATAATTCCTAAAAATAGGAATTCACAAATCTCAAAACACGCCATGGAATGGCATCACAAATATCAACCCAAAGGTCTATAACTTTAAACTGACGAGTCCGGAATTAACTGAAAAAGTAAACGTATGTGTCTCATACCACTTATTTTACTAAATCATTTAATTCTCTTTCTCATATGTTCAAAGAGCGCAAAATAGTGTATTTTATATGTAAAATAATTTACTTGAGAAAACTAGTTTTTAAAACAATTTTTGAAATCATTTGGAAAATAATTCTTTGAAAAATCCCTTTATAATAGAGGATAAATATATTTAAAATAATTGTAAATATTATAAAATATTTATTTCAAAAGATATTTTAATTAAATAATCATTTCAAAAATCATTTGGAAAAACCGTGCTTGAAAACAACAGAAATCGTCTGAAAACACTGGAAATACAGCATATGAAAACATCTCGAAAACACTGAAAATAATCATCTTCAAAATCATCACAAAACATCACACAATAAAGCAGAAAAAGTCACTGGAACGAGAACAAAACAAAGGAAAAAAACAAAGCCGACACGCAAGTCATCACAAACCCTATGGTTGACCTATGTCGATGCTGGGTCGATCTAGCACACACAAATCATACAGGCAGTTTCTACCTTGATCATCTGGGCTTTGAGCATAAGTTTTAGGAAACTAGGAGATGAATTTGGCTATGAATTTTTGCATGCACAAACTACAACATACAATCTACAATCCAGAGACAAAATCCGGCATGAATTCATGGCAAAATCAAAGAGTTATAATCACACAAAGAAGCACTATGGAACAGATTTTCATAGTGAACATTTAAACAAGAAATATTGGTTACAGTAAAGCATAATCGATCTGAATAGCATCCTACAGCTTGTTAAAGTTAAAAGTGGTGAGTTATACTCACCTTAGCAAGGATTTTATGAAATTTATGAAGGAAGAAGCAAGCTTTTAAGTGCAAATGAGCCTTCAATAACCTATAGAAGCTTGGAAAATAACATGCAGACAGAGAAGAAAGTGTTACAGACTCTAGTTTCTCAAACAGAGAATTTGAAGAAACAATTTAAGGTTTTGGATTTGATTACCTATTTACAATCTCGAAATTGCAAGCTCTCTTTTAATTTCACTAAATTTATGAAGCTAGAATTGGAGAATTAAGTTGGAAGCCATGGGTTTTCTTTTTTTCTGTTTTGCTTTGAGAAAGATATGAAGTAAGATGGGAAGAAGAACTACATATAGGTTATCTTTTTTGAATATTCCAGAATTTGAAATTTGGGTTCAGGCCCAATATCTATTTACCCATTAACAATACTTAGTTAAACTCTACTAAATATATACATATTTTATCTTTATTTTCAATATTAACAAATATTTTCGTATGATAAAACCAAATAAATTTCTACAACAAATGTTTATGTAAACTAAAATATTTTAACAACATAATAAAATTTATCTTAACTATAAAAAATTAATTTCTATTATTAAAACCTTATTTTTACATAAATACACCAATTTACATCCTTTATTACAAAAAACACCCTTTTTAACATAAAAATTTATACAAAAATTATTTTCTTGTCAAAACAAATACAACAAACCATGTAAACTTCATTTTTACATCAAAATATTATTTTTAACCAAAATTCCATCTTTTTATTTATAAAATACATCATAATAAATTCAAACACTTTATTTAAAATTGATAAAAATCACATTTGGCAATAATTTGCAAAATTATTGCATTTTACCAAATTAAAACTATAAATTCTCATTTTCTCCAAACTAACATAATAAAGCTTTTTAAAACTTATTTCATCAATTTACATTTATTTCAACAAATTATTTTTGAAATAATTCTTTTATCCTACTTAATTAATTCAATTAATACCCAAATCAAAATATTTCCAATATTCACCATTTCTAACCAACATTATCATCTTAACTCCATTTTATTCTTTCCAAATTTATTTTTTATTCAAAATAAATAATTTTAAATCTCCAATTTATTTTTATTTTTTAAGAATAAATTGTAACTACCATTATAATTTAATATTACAGGTAATCACCAAAACCAGGGTTGTTACAGAAACCTAAGCAAATAAGGTGATGAAATTTGTAATGGGCCTAAATTCACCCTTGAGGGAACTACTCTTAAATCAGGTTCCCAAAAGGGCCACCTATGAGACGCTGGTCAAAATAGCCGTGCTCCAAGATGGTTGGTAAAGAAGAAAGGGAGGATGTAGGGTCGCCCGATAACCAAGCTGGATCAAATAAAGGGTGTTCTAGAAGGATAAGTAGGCCAAAGGAATGATCAAGAAGGGAGGTCGGCATGCCATTATGCCAGTAAAAGGGACACATTTTTAAGGATTGTAGGGTGAGCTTAATGAGAGAGGATTCCAAAGGAAGATCCTATCATTGCAATAAAAAGGGCATTTCAAGAACCGATGTCCAGAACTAGCCAAGGAGGGATAGGTCGTGTAAGCTTACTCCATTGAAGTTGTACCTATCTTAAGCAAACCTCCTTCCAAAGACAAGGGAAAAGCTATTATGGAAGGTATAACTATTATTTCCAGGAGTACTATTCATACTGTATTTGATTAGGAACGTCACATTCATTCATAGCCAGAAATGTAGTTAAGCCTAATTAAAACTCTACTTATCATTGAACCCATGTTGTGTCGAATCATGTTGGGATCGATACATCTTTCTATGATTTGCAAAGAACTATTAGTGGCTATATGTAATGTTGACTTTATATGTAATGCGTATATTCAAGGTTTTGAGGGATATAGACTTGCCTTGGGAATGGATTAGTTATTGTACTATGGGGCTATCTTGGACTATGACAGGAGGATTTTATGGTTGAAGAGTGGTAGGAGGCAAGATATAGATGTTCGTTGCATGCCTCATGACTCAACGAAGTTGAGCTATTTGTATTCTCTTAGCCTATCACAGGATGAGCTCTTATCCATACCCATGGTTCAAGAATCTTTGGATGTTTTTGAAGAAGTCTATGGTCACCCACGTCAAAGAGAAATAGAGTTCAGGATTAATTTGGAGAAAGATGCTGGACCAGTCGCACTGCTGCTGAGGTATATGGCCCCCAAAGAAAGGAGAAAAATAGATAAGCAGATATCGGAGCTACTATAGAGGAAGTTTAGTCATCATAATTCTTCCGAATGGGAGCACCAGTTGTCTTTGCCACTAAAGCAAACGACTCTTTAAGGATGTGCGTCGATTGCTGATCACTCAACAAGCTAACTAAGAAGAACAGATATCCTCTGCCTAGAATAGATGACTTATTTGATCAACTTGTTGGGGCCAAAATCTTTTCTCATTTAGACTTGGCCATTGGATTCCATCAATTAAGAGTGGCTGAAGGTAGCAAGGAGAAGACCGTTTTCGCACTTCAAATAGACTATATGAATGGGAGGTAATGCCTTTTGGGTTGACAAACTCACTTGTATACTTTATAGATGATATTCAATTATGCTAAAAAGGTGAAAGAGAACATGAAAACCACCTAAGGGAAGTACTAAAGACCTTGAGAAGGCAACAGCTAAAAGCCAAATTCTCAAAGTGTCATTTTTGAAGGAAGGTGATAAGGTTTATCGATCATATTGTCTCCGAGATAGAGTTATCTATTGACCTTGCAAAGTCATCTATAAAGGATTGGAAGATTCTAAGGAACGCTACCGAAGTTAGGAGTTTTCTTGGTTTTGCTGGATACTATAGAAAGTTCATCAAGGACTTCATGAAGATAGTAGTGTCATTGACTCGCCTAACCAAGAAAAACTTAATCTTTGCATAGGATGAGAAATGCACGAATGTCATGGAGAAGCTAAAGGAGCTATTAAATAATGCACATGTACTAATGATACGGGATGGGTCGAAGCGTTTCACCATTTACACTTATGCATGCAGTATGAGGTTAGTAGCTGTTCTTATGCAAGATGGCAAGGTGATAGCTTATGCAAGCAGGCAATTGAAGGACCATGAGAAATATCCCACTCATGATTTAGAATTAGCCGCTTCATATTAGTCTTGAAGATTTGGTGGCATTGTCTTTTGGGAGAAAGGTTTAAGCTATTTATTGACCATAATTCCCTTAAATACCCACTTTCCCAAAAAGACTTGAACCTTAGGCACCAAAGATGGATGGAGTTTATAACATCGTATGACTTTGAGATTCAGTATACCTCCAGAAAAGGGAATATTATTGTCGACGCCCTTAGCCGGAGGTATGCTACTCTAGGTGCTATATATGAGTGGAGGCAGTTGGAGTTCCTCATTAAATTTGATTTCCGACCGCCATCAGAATTCCCTCCAAGATATCTGGCAGCAATGGAAGTAAGGCCGGCGTTAATGGACCGCATTTGTAACGAACCAGATTTTCGCGCTCAAAAATCGACATCCATACTTTACATCGTACTCGAATGCCGTAGATTCGACCGTTCAAATCCGAGTCGCCGGAGCTTATAATACAGTTAAGTAAATAACACAGCGGAAGAAAAAGAATAGTACATTGATATACAATATCTGATACAACAGAGTGATACAATGAATATCAATATACATCAGAGATATGATACAAGAAATAGCAGCGGAAAAGAAAACGATAACATCAGCAGCGGATAACCTCCATCTTCAAAACGCTAATCCAAAAATAGCTTGAACTCCCAATAACGATGCACAAAGATAAGCAAGTGTAGTCCATATCCAAAGACTGAACTAGCTCCAGAAAATCTACTAATCTGACTATCTGAAAAACCCAACTCTAGACTGCTCGTGTCGAAAATTTTGAGCATCTAGAGTTTAGGAAAGAAACAATAAACTCCGGATCAGTCATGGGACTGGTGTGAGCAACAAAAATAGTTTATCTTTAAAACAAATAGCAGAGAATTTTAAAAGTCAATTCGCAATGCTTTTGGAAAATGAGACTACCATAAGGCCTCCCGCACACACACATAATGCAAACGCAGAATCGGAGGAGATTTCTCCTTATGATAGTCAAAGATGCTTGATACGCAATAACAACTCATTTGGTTTGATATTATTATTAGTGCATAGTGTAGAAAACATTTTCGAAAGTAGAATATCAATCTTAGCCAGCATAGACATTTCGAACTATGCCTACTATAGCTACCATCTAAACAGTGGGGCGCCACCATAAGTAGATGGCAGGTTCTACAACTAATACCGTACAAAGTTCGTATTTGGAAAATGGATTTCCAACAAATGGTCGGGCAAAGGAACTTCCCAAGTAAAATAGAACGCCTCTGGAGCGACGTTCCCAGATCCTAACCGGATCTCTGCTACACAAGGCCGGGTTACCCCTAGTTGGGTAACAACTGACACGAATATGCCACCTCTCGGTCGTTAGCGACCTTTATCCGAGGTACCTCTAATCCAACAACCACAAAGCAATCACAAAGTAATAGATTCGCAGCAACCACAAAGTAAGTATCTGGGCTCTATACCATGATACCACTCATAATCCAGAAGAAAATGGACATACCCTCAGAGGGAGCTACCCTCAAATAACCTTGCTGCCACGATTCCTGTTTCGACCATACCGGGTCGTGAGGTTCGATGAAGTCTCATCCACAAAGCTACGCTTTGGCACAAAGCCAAGCTTTGGGTCAACAGATGATCAAAGTAATGATCACAAAGATAAATGATCAAACAAATGATCATATCACAAATGATCAAACAATGATCACCACACAGCAACACTCAGCATGTCACATTACCAAATTGGGAATATATCGCTGATAACCTTCAACTACATAACCTCTGAGTTCGTACGTCTCAAAGAAGGGTGTTAAGCTAAGAGAATAATTTCTCCGCCACCAAACAGAAATGTATTTGAAAGAAATCAGCTTTATCTCTCAAAGTGTAATGTCAGACATGTAACCATACAAGTCTGTTCCGGGATCAAACAGAACCGAAGGCACTTCCGAAGAAGCCCTTGCAAATCCGGATAATTTTCTAATCACGTCCGGACTTCCCATCACAAAAAGAGTTAAATAAATCTCTATACCGGAGCAACTCGGTGCAGAGACATTCGACGGGTTGTCCTTTCATTTTAGAAAATATCCGGTCTTCAAATGGCATCCATATACGACGTATCACTAATTCGGAATGGGTTATATGACACAAAGGTCTTTTCCCGACTAACCCGAATAGTGAGCGCAATATTTAAAAATATATGGATATTGGGATTTCAATTAAGTCACAACTTATTACCCAAAATCTTTCTTCAAATGGTTTAACAAATTACCATTTTCAAATCTTTAAACAAAAAGATTCATTTTAAACAACCTTCAACGGTTTAAACAATTTCCACATTTTTAATCTTTTAAATAAAAGATTTAATTCATAAAGTTCACCCAGTTTCACAAAGATTCATTCACAGATTTTCCAAATCAATTTCCATTTCAATTTGATTAACTCGTTAAATCTTTAAATCAAAGATTTAACTCATAGCTTTCAAAACAATTTCATTTCGAATGCTTTAAACAAATCATCATTTTAAATCTGTTAAAAATAAACAGATTCAATTTATAGCTTTTAAAAAAATTTCGTTCATAACTTGGAAAACTATTTTTCAATTCAATCTTAAAATTCCTTTAATTAAACTGGAATTTCATTTCTTATCTGAAAGCTTTTATTCTTTTAAAACTAACAGTTTTCATTTTGGAAATCTGATTCATTCATACGAGTTAAGGTTCTTGGGTTAAATCCAAATTCTCAAAACCATACTTTTAAAATGGTTTAAATTCATATAAACACATTTATAACATCTTTAACTATAATTTCCAATTATGGAATTTAATTCCAACTCTTGCATTTAAGTTCAAATTGAATTATTTAATTGGAAATTTTACTAAGTTATTAAAAATAGCTTTTATCATTTGAAAACACCTTTTCAAAAGCTTTAACATTTAACCCAAATCCATTTTCAATATCAATTGAAATTAAAATTTCAATTTCAAAAATATTAATTTTAAATCATCTATGACTTAACCGATTTCCACGTGAAATCCATACTTGTGTGTGTAAAAGTGTGGTCCAGGGGTTTTACACAGTAGTGCAACATCATACAATCATCACAGATCAGAATATAGAAATATAGTTGATAAGCGATATTAACTATCTCGCTTATTGTTCATTCACAGATCACAGATATATATCACAGATAAGTAAACTACAAATCACAACACAAATCAGGGTATATCACAAAGCATCACATATCAGGGATATCAAACAATTCGACAATCAATAGAATTCAAACATCCATACGTAAGCTTAATTAATTATCTGATTAATTTAAATTAGATAAGTCATCAATCGTGGTTAATTAACATAAATTAATTTCAAATCATTTGATTGATTATCCTTTAATCATTTATTTATTAAATTAATTAACCTTTAATTATTTAATAATTAACCTTTAATTATTCAATTATCCTTTAATTAATTTCCTTTAATTAATTCATTAATAAATTAATCAACCCTTAATTAATCACCCTTTAATTAATCATTCTTAATTAATTACAACAAGTGATTATTAATCAACTTTAATTTATTAGAATATCCAAAACTAATTACAATAAGTGATTAATCCTAAATTACTTTCATTTAGTAATTTCATTTAAACAATTTATAATTGATTATCTAAATTAATTAATCCAATTAATTATTAAAATAAATCACCTTAATCAATACTTAATAATTCTTAGTTAATTTTCTTCATTAACTAATAACATTTCTTAATCACTTTCTTAAGAAATTATCTTAGATTAAATCATCATTAATCATTTCTAATCAATTTAATTTATTAATTTATAAATAAAATAAATCATTCTTTTATTACCTTATTAATTTTAATGAATTATAAATCATTGATCTTTATTTATTTTAAAGATAAAACATTTAAGAAACTTCCATTTTAAAAATATACTTTAACAATCAAAATTGTTTAAATCTTTTTTTTTATTTAAAAACTTAGATTAAACTTGTTTTAAAACTTTGCTTAACATTTTTTTTAGAATTTAGTTTGGAATTTAACATTACAGGTTTGAAAACCGGTAACACAACCCATAACTTGAGCCACTACCATTTTGCTTCGAGTCCACACCGTCCTATTGTAACGACCCGTAAATTTCAACTGTTTTAATAACGTAATTAGTTGAAATTTTGTGAAATTTTAAACGATAAAATTTTGAAATAAAATTTAATATTTGGAATACGTCTAGTTAAACATAGCAACTGGTAAATTTTCGTCTGAAAATATGAAAGTTTATTTCGCGCGTAAATTCACTTCATTTTAATCAGTTAAAAAGCGTTGAAAATAAAATGTTTTCGAAACCAAAATATTTTTACATAGAAAAATTCTAAACCATCTTCTGAGCAAAATATCAGTTCGTCATTTTTCCAAATTCGGACATCTTTGGCTCCGTCGATCTTATTTTTCAGCGTTTTCTTGCATTTTCCGCTGGAAAAAGTCGAATTTTTATAATTCAATCGTACCACTAATATCCGTATACCGTTTTGATCGTCTCACCGTGCTGATCACCACGGTATATTCATTTGCATGTTTTGAAATCTGTTACGCCGCGGAAACCGCGAAACTGTCTAATGTAAACTGACACAATATTATTTTCAAATTTGGAAAATGAAATAAATTTGTTTGATTATATTGTGAAAATATAAGTAAAATTTTCTGGAATTTAATAGGTTAATTAAATTGTTTGTTTGAAATAATAATATTTGATTATCATTTATTGTTCTAAATAAATTTATAAATACGGTTTATAAATTGATTTGGAATTTGAAATGAATTTAATTCAGAAATTTGAGAATTTAGTTTCAGGTGATTTCGAACTTTGGTTTTTTTTTTTAAAAAAAAATTTAAAGTATATATTATTGAAAGTATTTTCGAATAAAAATCGTTCAAAGAATTCTTTAAAATGTTGAAATCAGTGCTCTTCTCTTTGTCGCTGGAAAATAATTTCGGTGATGGCGGCCGCATCATCGACATTCATTTTCGAGTTTCGAAGTGGAGAAACCATTCTGTAGCTTTGCTACGGTTTGTTTTGGAAAAAAAAATATTTTGATTTGAATTTCTTCAGTATAATTTGATTTATATATATATAAGTATCTTATTTTAAAAATGTAATTTGATTTGATATAAATATATTATATATATCTCTAAATTGTTTAAAGTTAATCGGAAATCTAATTCTTAAATTTTGTTAAACGATGATTTTAATTATAAATAAAACCAAAATTTGGAATAAATATTTAAACTTGAATAATTGAATTTGGAAATTTTATTGTATATTGTTCAACTACATTCTAATACAACTTACCTAAATCATTCAGAAGTTGAATATGTAATTGGATAATATATAAGATAAATTGAATTAAAAAAAAAAAAATTTGGGTGTTTATAATAAATGTTATACACTAAATTTTGATTATAAAGATGTTAATAGAGTAAGATAGGATAATAAGTAAAATTCAGTTAATAATGAAATAAATTTGTTTTGAAAGAATTAATAAATTCGTTTGAAAGAATTAATAAATTGAAATTTGATCAACTTATGAAAATACCTTGAATTTAAAAGCAATTTGTAAATGTAAATTAATTTAAATCAGAACTTTTATGGTTTAAATTTATTTATATGGGTTAATATATGTGATTTGATATATTAAGTAGAATAAATTTAACAATAGTTTTGAATAAAGAAGAATTTAAAATTGTTAAAGAAAATATGATTATAATAAAAGACTATTCAAATTTATGGTTTTAGAAATTGTAAATTGAGGATAATTGGATAGTAAGATAATGAATTTAGAAATAGTGAGATTGATTTTAGTAAAAATCAAATGGATTAAATCAATTATTGAATAAAAATTAATTTAAATTTGAATTTATATGGTTTAAATTAATTGTTATTTTGTATTTCAGATCTGTTTTTCTTTCTGGTTGTTTCTATTCTCCTACCTCGTTCCTTTTCGGGGACGAAAAGTTTTGAGTGGGGGAGAGTGTAACGACCCGTAAATTTCAACTGTTTTAATAACGTAATTAGTTGAAATTTTGTGAAATTTTAAACGATAAAATTTTGAAATAAAAATTTAATATTTGGAATACGTCTAGTTAAACATAGCAACTGGTAAATTTTCGTCTGAAAATATGAAAGTTTATTTCGCGCGTAAATTCACTTCATTTTAATCAGTTAAAAAGCGTTGAAAATAAAATGTTTTCGAAACCAAAATATTTTTACATAGAAAAATTCTAAACCATCTTCTGAGCAAAATATCAGTTCGTCATTTTTCCAAATTCGGACATCTTTGGCTCCGTCGATCTTATTTTTCAGCGTTTTCTTGCATTTTCCGCTGGAAAAAGTCGAATTTTTATAATTCAATCGTACCACTAATATCCGTATACCGTTTTGATCGTCTCACCGTGCTGATCACCACGGTATATTCATTTGCATGTTTTGAAATCTGTTACGCCGCGGAAACCGCGAAACTGTCTAATGTATCGGTATCCGTTCTAACTTTTGATTTCTGGGTCCATTCAAAATTTTCCAACGGCAAATAAATCAAACAGTCATTTGCCTTTAATGCTTCGCGTGCGTAGCCTCTTACAATTCCCAAAATTCAGCTTTGAACTTTTGGTTATTCCCTATGTTTCTCCACCGGTTCATACCATTCATTTATCCACCTAACCTGTTCATAAGTTTGAACACTCAAACTGTTAAAGTCTATTCCCTGTAACAAAATAATTATTTTGGTTCATTGATTTGCTTTCAGCCTTTTCATACTCCCTGATCTATTTTTCATTCCGTTGAAAATATAAAGTTGTACCCGTTCGTTTATATGGAGATGACTCATTCCTTTAACCTGTAGCTTGATTTTCATCTTTCCTTTCCCCAAAAATCTTACCCATGCTTCTTCCCAAAGCCTCTCTGATCTGAAACCCACAGCCCTCACCATGTCACACAAACACCCTACCGCAACCGAACAACACAAACCGCCACCACGTACCTCTGCCCTCCTCAACATCTCGTGCAACAGCCTCCAAGCCACGCCGCCTGATTCCTTAGTTCGCTTCTCCATTCCTTCCCTGCCGCGTGTGCAACTAGCTCCGACCGACAACCCAGAGCTCGATTCGCAGCTCCTTTCTCCGCTTTCCTAATCTCCGCCTTTATAAAAAAAAAAAACAAAGAACGATGAAGCATGCAGTTCCTTTCCCATCATGGCATCCTCCGCCTATGATCTCTGCCTCCACAAAAAAAAAAAAAACTCACTGATCCGCCCAAGGCAGCGAACGCCAACAGAGGGCATCACGAGATACAGGCCTCGTCAAACAGCAGTGTCCCCTTCACTTTGCGTTCGATTGTTCATTCGGGTAGGGCAGTTTTTATCGAATTCACTCATATTTGGATTATGTTGGTTATCTATATAGTATATATACCTGTATATGTTGTGAATGTCTATGCGTTTGCATATTGAGTCGTGTTTCATTCAAACCCAACATATGTTTTTAAATTATAGTAATATGTGTTGACATACTTGATGTTTTATATATTATAATATACATATGAACTATGCTTTAAGATATTACAGTAGAAGGTATATTTATATTGGCTTATTCAGACATTGTTTTAAGTATGATATGCTTATGGGTTTGCATAATAGTATATATTGAACTGTTGATCTCATAGTGTAAAATGTGTCGGTCTATATATAAACTATAAAGTGTTATATAGTACACTGTTTATATCTTTATATAGAAATATATATATTATAGTTTATTTTAGCTTAAGGTAGTCGGCTGTTAGTATATTTTTATCTATATATATGTTACACTGTCGTACGTGGTTGCTGTTAATATGTTTTCTCAAAGCTTATATGAAATTTTAAAGTGAATAAAGTTATAGTTTTATGACAGTTTATATAGATTATAAAATTTGGTAGTATATCAGATTTTAAAAGTTGTCTGTTATTATATATAATACGTCTTGTTACCATATTAAAAATGTGGTATAAGTTGATACTTTACAAATCTTTGTTTTATATTGTGTCATATAAGCATCACGAGTGAATGGTTAATAGTTATATATGGGTACACATTAGTCTATTATACCGTGAGTTGTTCTGTACGTATATATATCTTTGATTTTAGTATATGTGTTCTAATTTAAAATAATGATTTTTAAATACATATATATTTAAATCTAAATGTGTTTGAATTTAAAATATGAATATTTTTTTTTATGAAAATAGTTACATAGAATTCACTTTACTATTAGCGTTATCGATCCACTTCTGATTTGATTCGTCATTCTGGTTTATCAGCTTTGTCCGTCAAAATTTGTGCCAATCGTGCTTTGTTTTGGATTAGTACCTGGATTTCGTAACTCAGCTTCATCGTCTATCTCTCTAACCTCGAAAGGTGAGCACTCACTCACGATTAACGTTCTTTTATTTATTAAATTTGATTTCAATTGAAACGACAATTGAAATATGCTGCTGTTAGTTAATTACACTGTTATATATGCCATTGCCTGTATCAGTTCACCTGTGACACCTGACACCATTATTTGTTAATTATTATGCGATGATAATACAGTTTGGCTGATAATTGATTGATTGTTGATGTTTATATTAGACGTTAAATTGTTAATGTTAAAATGATAAATAGTATGAAATTGAACTTGATATAGGATAGTTAAATGTTAAATTTGATTAACTGACATTTGTATAATATGACCCCTTTAACTATTAAATCTATTGACACGTATGATTTGCTTAATTACACCTTGAACCACTGAAGGTAGATTGTTAAATTGCTGATGTATGAAATTGAAATTGAATGACAAGTGAAAACCGTAATGTAATAATCTTTAATCTACATGAAATGATAGTGTAAATTCTAGAAATAATTATATTAATTCGTACAAATAACAATGCGAATTAATACGGTTATTTCGGGATTATTTGAATTGATTATTGGATTGTTTTGTTTGATTGTTATTGCTTGTTTATTTACTTTGACACCATCCCAGTTATCACACTGCAAGTTCCCTTTATGCTTTGATTTTGAATTGAATTGGAATCGGGTTGAAATGATAAATACCCAAATGAACTTGACCTAGGATAGAAAATTAAATAAAACCCGATTGGTCAATAATTTGATTTAAAAATAAAATGAAGATTTTATTTGAATAAATAATATGGTTTTGAAATGAAGTTGAAATTTGCATTTTAATGAAAGGAAAATGTTAATATTTAATAATCTGAAACAAAATATTAACAATGTAATTGATGAAAGAATATTGTTTAATTTGAGAAATGATTGAATTAAGTTTGAAATGATTTAATAATTAAGTTTGAGATTATAATTAAGATGGAAATTATAATTTAGTTTGAAATTATTAAACTTTGAAATTATTAAACTTTGAAATTATTTAAAAATTTAGTTTTGAATTATTTAATAATTAATAAGATTGAATTATTTAATGATTAAATCGAATTGAATTCTTTAATAAGAAAAATTAAACTTTTGAATAAGTGAATTTTACTTCGTAAATAATTGAAATTGAGTTTTCTTTATTAAGTAAGTTTTGGAAAATCATTTAAGAAAGTAAATAAGTGAAATTGAATTTCTTTAACAAGCAATGAAAATGTGATATTTTTGGAATTAATGTAAGACTTGTAATTGAAAGAATTGATTTGACGAATTTAATTTAATTCAAAATTGTAAGTTTTGAAATAAGGAAGTTGAATTTAAATAATGGATTTAATGAATTGGAAATTTAATAGAAATTGTTTTGAATGATAAAGTAACTTAACGAATATTGAATGAAATCGATAAATGAATTTGGAATTGATTTGAAGGTTAAATTAAATTAAATGTAAATGATTTCGAAACGAAACTTATATACGAACTTGAATCAATATTTGAATTGTTTTTTTAGAGAAATTGAAATTGAATTATAAGATTTTGAAATTGTGAATTTGGAAGTTTGAAACGTAAATTTATGGAAATGGTTTTGAAAGACAAATGAAATGTTGATTTACGAATTGAAATTGAAACTGAAATTGATTTGGTTTTGAAATAAATAAACGACCAATCGGTGTAATAATTACGGAAGTTATTAAAGAGACCGGAATTCGGTTATGGATATACTCTCTATCTAAACCAAAAACCACTTTAATAACTATACGCGGAGTGATGATCCAGAATGAAGTGGTTGGAATGATGTACGTGATGACTGAAGAAAGAGAACGATGATGGATAGCCTTGACACTTGTGTCAAATTGGAAATGACTAAAACAGGAGCTGTGCCGGGCCAATGGAGGATTGATACCTCAAGTGGACACACTTCTTCGAACTACTTATACTTGTTGTCGATTGGTGCACCCTTGATTTTGGGAGTGTTGTTTCACGGTGTTGCGGGCGCTGCGGCGTTGCGTTCTCACCAGTCCGGATCAGGCGAACGGTAGTATCACTACCTTGGGTATAGCCTCATGTGCCTTGTCATACTTGTATTCCATTTATGCGCGACCACTACGAATTTGTTTTGTACCTTGAGTATATGGATTGCCCTCTGGTGACTTCCGGTTTTGGGGAAACTACGGTCTTGTATATGCTTGTGGGAATAAAAATGTGTTAAGGGTGGAATGGGCCATGACTTAACGCTATTTTGATATCTTTTTATATTACTGATAGACATTATCTACTTATCGTACATTACTACATAGTAGATAGTTTGACGGATCCTTAAAGGATGGTTATTCCAAACATCCTTTGAGTTACTTGTATTTCAATTGCTATTTCACTTGAGTTGGATTTATTAATATAAGAATGTTAATCCCGACTCGAGTGTTTTGTGTTTTTGCTTTACGCTCGGGTCAGACTGAGTAGTTCAGCTTACGAGACTCACCTTTGGAGTTGGAGCTTCGCTTGGAGATCCAGCTATCTATCCAGCTTTCAGATATTCGATGATTCCAGTGATGTATTCTGATTTGTATCTGTTACTCTTCCATTGTATCTGGTTTAACTCTGATGTATCGTATTACTCTTCTGTTGTAAACTCTGATGTATTTTATATATTCATATAGTAGCTTCATGAACTACTATCTCTTTTATTTCCGCTGCACTTATTACTCTGTGTCTGTGATCTGTGATTATTTATTTACTGTATATGTTCAGTTTTGCCAAATTTAAATTAACAACGCGGTATTTTGAGCAATTCAACTCCGGCATGAGTGTCTACCTATACACTTATAATGGATGCGAATGGTCCAAAATGGCGGGTCGTTACAGTTGGTATCAGAGCTTTGGTAGCTCTAGGCAAAACTTAACATATAGGGTAAATGTATTTACAGAATCACTCTCATTCGAGTTTCAATCTGTTCCTTCTGATTCAATTTCTTTGAATTTTGGAACGTTCCCAATGGTTCCAAATATCATTCGTGTCCCTCACTATTCGTCTTCTTTCAATCCTGGAGCACCCCATAACTCCATTCTGAATGTTATCTATAATAGATCGGCAGTCTCGCCAATCTTCGAATGATTCGTAAAGGAGCAAAACTCCTTTATAATAGGCATTGATTTACCGGAGATTTCTGTATCCTCGGTATACGATGCTATCTATCTCCTGCTATACCTGGATTCTATTTCTTGAGATCGAATGTTGATTTAACTTGGAATTCGGCATCGATCTTATTCTTGAAGTTACGGACGACCCGGTTAAGGTTGCCCGTGAATAAAATAAACTCATCCATCTCCCGACTTTGGTAATTGAATTATCTTATCTTCTGTTTCAAACTTATTTTTCGAATCAACATTCTCTTTGATTTGAGTCCATCAAATTTGAATCTCTATCTTTGCTTTGACATCTATTCTTATATAGTCGAGCGAGGAAGTGTATTTGTAAATTAATATTTAAAATATTTAGAATATATTGTGTTGTTTGAGTTGTTGATGTTGATTTGGGTTTCCGATCGATACGTCTGATCAACGCAATCGATAGGATTTCCAAAACACTTGAACAGAGCAAACTGACACAATATTATTTTCAAATTTGGAAAATGAAATAAATTTGTTTGATTATATTGTGAAAATATAAGTAAAATTTTCTGGAATTTAATAGGTTAATTAAATTGTTTGTTTGAAATAATAATATTTGATTATCATTTATTGTTCTAAATAAATTTATAAATACGGTTTATAAATTGATTTGGAATTTGAAATGAATTTAATTCAGAAATTTGAGAATTTAGTTTCAGGTGATTTCGAACTTTGGTTTTTTTTTTTAAAAAAAAATTTAAAGTATATATTATTGAAAGTATTTTCGAATAAAAATCGTTCAAAGAATTCTTTAAAATGTTGAAATCAGTGCTCTTCTCTTTGTCGCTGGAAAATAATTTCGGTGATGGCGGCCGCATCATCGACATTCATTTTCGAGTTTCGAAGTGGAGAAACCATTCTGTAGCTTTGCTACGGTTTGTTTTGGAAAAAAAATATTTTGATTTGAATTTCTTCAGTATAATTTGATTTATATATATATAAGTATCTTATTTTAAAAATGTAATTTGATTTGATATAAATATATTATATATATCTCTAAATTGTTTAAAGTTAATCGGAAATCTAATTCTTAAATTTTGTTAAACGATGATTTTAATTATAAATAAAACCAAAATTTGGAATAAATATTTAAACTTGAATAATTGAATTTGGAAATTTTATTGTATATTGTTCAACTACATTCTAATACAACTTACCTAAATCATTCAGAAGTTGAATATGTAATTGGATAATATATAAGATAAATTGAATTTATAAAAAAAAATTTGGGTGTTTATAATAAATGTTATACACTAAATTTTGATTATAAAGATGTTAATAGAGTAAGATAGGATAATAAGTAAAATTCAGTTAATAATGAAATAAATTTGTTTTGAAAGAATTAATAAATTCGTTTGAAAGAATTAATAAATTGAAATTTGATCAACTTATGAAAATACCTTGAATTTAAAAGCAATTTGTAAATGTAAATTAATTTAAATCAGAACTTTTATGGTTTAAATTTATTTATATGGGTTAATATATGTGATTTGATATATTAAGTAGAATAAATTTAACAATAGTTTTGAATAAAGAAGAATTTAAAATTGTTAAAGAAAATATGATTATAATAAAAGACTATTCAAATTTATGGTTTTAGAAATTGTAAATTGAGGATAATTGGATAGTAAGATAATGAATTTAGAAATAGTGAGATTGATTTTAGTAAAAATCAAATGGATTAAATCAATTATTGAATAAAAATTAATTTAAATTTGAATTTATATGGTTTAAATTAATTGTTATTTTGTATTTCAGATCTGTTTTTCTTTCTGGTTGTTTCTATTCTCCTACCTCGTTCCTTTTCGGGGACGAAAAGTTTTGAGTGGGGGAGAGTGTAACGACCCGTAAATTTCAACTGTTTTAATAACGTAATTAGTTGAAATTTTGTGAAATTTTAAACGATAAAATTTTGAAATAAAAATTTAATATTTGGAATACGTCTAGTTAAACATAGCAACTGGTAAATTTTCGTCTGAAAATATGAAAGTTTATTTCGCGCGTAAATTCACTTCATTTTAATCAGTTAAAAAGCGTTGAAAATAAAATGTTTTCGAAACCAAAATATTTTTACATAGAAAAATTCTAAACCATCTTCTGAGCAAAATATCAGTTCGTCATTTTTCCAAATTCGGACATCTTTGGCTCCGTCGATCTTATTTTTCAGCGTTTTCTTGCATTTTCCGCTGGAAAAAGTCGAATTTTTATAATTCAATCGTACCACTAATATCCGTATACCGTTTTGATCGTCTCACCATGCTGATCACCACGGTATATTCATTTGCATGTTTTGAAATCTGTTACGCCGCGGAAACCGCGAAACTGTCTAATGTATCGGTATCCGTTCTAACTTTTGATTTCTGGGTCCATTCAAAATTTTCCAACGGCAAATAAATCAAACAGTCATTTGCCTTTAATGCTTCGCGTGCGTAGCCTCTTACAATTCCCAAAATTCAGCTTTGAACTTTTGGTTATTCCCTATGTTTCTCCACCGGTTCATACCATTCATTTATCCACCTAACCTGTTCATAAGTTTGAACACTCAAACTGTTAAAGTCTATTCCCTGTAACAAAATAATTATTTTGGTTCATTGATTTGCTTTCAGCCTTTTCATACTCCCTGATCTATTTTTCATTCCGTTGAAAATATAAAGTTGTACCCGTTCGTTTATATGGAGATGACTCATTCCTTTAACCTGTAGCTTGATTTTCATCTTTCCTTTCCCCAAAAATCTTACCCATGCTTCTTCCCAAAGCCTCTCTGATCTGAAACCCACAGCCCTCACCATGTCACACAAACACCCTACCGCAACCGAACAACACAAACCGCCACCACGTACCTCTGCCCTCCTCAACATCTCGTGCAACAGCCTCCAAGCCACGCCGCCTGATTCCTTAGTTCGCTTCTCCATTCCTTCCCTGCCGCGTGTGCAACTAGCTCCGACCGACAACCCAGAGCTCGATTCGCAGCTCCTTTCTCCGCTTTCCTAATCTCCGCCTTTATAAAAAAAAAACAAAGAACGATGAAGCATGCAGTTCCTTTCCCATCATGGCATCCTCCGCCTATGATCTCTGCCTCCACAAAAAAAAAAACTCACTGATCCGCCCAAGGCAGCGAACGCCAACAGAGGGCATCACGAGATACAGGCCTCGTCAAACAGCAGTGTCCCCTTCACTTTGCGTTCGATTGTTCATTCGGGTAGGGCAGTTTTTATCGAATTCACTCATATTTGGATTATGTTGGTTATCTATATAGTATATATACCTGTATATGTTGTGAATGTCTATGCGTTTGCATATTGAGTCGTGTTTCATTCAAACCCAACATATGTTTTTAAATTATAGTAATATGTGTTGACATACTTGATGTTTTATATATTATAATATACATATGAACTATGCTTTAAGATATTACAGTAGAAGGTATATTTATATTGGCTTATTCAGACATTGTTTTAAGTATGATATGCTTATGGGTTTGCATAATAGTATATATTGAACTGTTGATCTCATAGTGTAAAATGTGTCGGTCTATATATAAACTATAAAGTGTTATATAGTACACTGTTTATATCTTTATATAGAAATATATATATTATAGTTTATTTTAGCTTAAGGTAGTCGGCTGTTAGTATATTTTTATCTATATATATGTTACACTGTCGTACGTGGTTGCTGTTAATATGTTTTCTCAAAGCTTATATGAAATTTTAAAGTGAATAAAGTTATAGTTTTATGACAGTTTATATAGATTATAAAATTTGGTAGTATATCAGATTTTAAAAGTTGTCTGTTATTATATATAATACGTCTTGTTACCATATTAAAAATGTGGTATAAGTTGATACTTTACAAATCTTTGTTTTATATTGTGTCATATAAGCATCACGAGTGAATGGTTAATAGTTATATATGGGTACACATTAGTCTATTATACCGTGAGTTGTTCTGTACGTATATATATCTTTGATTTTAGTATATGTGTTCTAATTTAAAATAATGATTTTTAAATACATATATATTTAAATCTAAATGTGTTTGAATTTAAAATATGAATATTTTTTTTTATGAAAATAGTTACATAGAATTCACTTTACTATTAGCGTTATCGATCCACTTCTGATTTGATTCGTCATTCTGGTTTATCAGCTTTGTCCGTCAAAATTTGTGCCAATCGTGCTTTGTTTTGGATTAGTACCTGGATTTCGTAACTCAGCTTCATCGTCTATCTCTCTAACCTCGAAAGGTGAGCACTCACTCACGATTAACGTTCTTTTATTTATTAAATTTGATTTCAATTGAAACGACAATTGAAATATGCTGCTGTTAGTTAATTACACTGTTATATATGCCATTGCCTGTATCAGTTCACCTGTGACACCTGACACCATTATTTGTTAATTATTATGCGATGATAATACAGTTTGGCTGATAATTGATTGATTGTTGATGTTTATATTAGACGTTAAATTGTTAATGTTAAAATGATAAATAGTATGAAATTGAACTTGATATAGGATAGTTAAATGTTAAATTTGATTAACTGACATTTGTATAATATGACCCCTTTAACTATTAAATCTATTGACACGTATGATTTGCTTAATTACACCTTGAACCACTGAAGGTAGATTGTTAAATTGCTGATGTATGAAATTGAAATTGAATGACAAGTGAAAACCGTAATGTAATAATCTTTAATCTACATGAAATGATAGTGTAAATTCTAGAAATAATTATATTAATTCGTACAAATAACAATGCGAATTAATACGGTTATTTCGGGATTATTTGAATTGATTATTGGATTGTTTTGTTTGATTGTTATTGCTTGTTTATTTACTTTGACACCATCCCAGTTATCACACTGCAAGTTCCCTTTATGCTTTGATTTTGAATTGAATTGGAATCGGGTTGAAATGATAAATACCCAAATGAACTTGACCTAGGATAGAAAATTAAATAAAACCCGATTGGTCAATAATTTGATTTAAAAATAAAATGAAGATTTTATTTGAATAAATAATATGGTTTTGAAATGAAGTTGAAATTTGCATTTTAATGAAAGGAAAATGTTAATATTTAATAATCTGAAACAAAATATTAACAATGTAATTGATGAAAGAATATTGTTTAATTTGAGAAATGATTGAATTAAGTTTGAAATGATTTAATAATTAAGTTTGAGATTATAATTAAGATGGAAATTATAATTTAGTTTGAAATTATTAAACTTTGAAATTATTAAACTTTGAAATTATTTAAAAATTTAGTTTTGAATTATTTAATAATTAATAAGATTGAATTATTTAATGATTAAATCGAATTGAATTCTTTAATAAGAAAAATTAAACTTTTGAATAAGTGAATTTTACTTCGTAAATAATTGAAATTGAGTTTTCTTTATTAAGTAAGTTTTGGAAAATCATTTAAGAAAGTAAATAAGTGAAATTGAATTTCTTTAACAAGCAATGAAAATGTGATATTTTTGGAATTAATGTAAGACTTGTAATTGAAAGAATTGATTTGACGAATTTAATTTAATTCAAAATTGTAAGTTTTGAAATAAGGAAGTTGAATTTAAATAATGGATTTAATGAATTGGAAATTTAATAGAAATTGTTTTGAATGATAAAGTAACTTAACGAATATTGAATGAAATCGATAAATGAATTTGGAATTGATTTGAAGGTTAAATTAAATTAAATGTAAATGATTTCGAAACGAAACTTATATACGAACTTGAATCAATATTTGAATTGTTTTTTTAGAGAAATTGAAATTGAATTATAAGATTTTGAAATTGTGAATTTGGAAGTTTGAAACGTAAATTTATGGAAATGGTTTTGAAAGACAAATGAAATGTTGATTTACGAATTGAAATTGAAACTGAAATTGATTTGGTTTTGAAATAAATAAACGACCAATCGGTGTAATAATTACGGAAGTTATTAAAGAGACCGGAATTCGGTTATGGATATACTCTCTATCTAAACCAAAAACCACTTTAATAACTATACGCGGAGTGATGATCCAGAATGAAGTGGTTGGAATGATGTACGTGATGACTGAAGAAAGAGAACGATGATGGATAGCCTTGACACTTGTGTCAAATTGGAAATGACTAAAACAGGAGCTGTGCCGGGCCAATGGAGGATTGATACCTCAAGTGGACACACTTCTTCGAACTACTTATACTTGTTGTCGATTGGTGCACCCTTGATTTTGGGAGTGTTGTTTCACGGTGTTGCGGGCGCTGCGGCGTTGCGTTCTCACCAGTCCGGATCAGGCGAACGGTAGTATCACTACCTTGGGTATAGCCTCATGTGCCTTGTCATACTTGTATTCCATTTATGCGCGACCACTACGAATTTGTTTTGTACCTTGAGTATATGGATTGCCCTCTGGTGACTTCCGGTTTTGGGGAAACTACGGTCTTGTATATGCTTGTGGGAATAAAAATGTGTTAAGGGTGGAATGGGCCATGACTTAACGCTATTTTGATATCTTTTTATATTACTGATAGACATTATCTACTTATCGTACATTACTACATAGTAGATAGTTTGACGGATCCTTAAAGGATGGTTATTCCAAACATCCTTTGAGTTACTTGTATTTCAATTGCTATTTCACTTGAGTTGGATTTATTAATATAAGAATGTTAATCCCGACTCGAGTGTTTTGTGTTTTTGCTTTACGCTCGGGTCAGACTGAGTAGTTCAGCTTACGAGACTCACCTTTGGAGTTGGAGCTTCGCTTGGAGATCCAGCTATCTATCCAGCTTTCAGATATTCGATGATTCCAGTGATGTATTCTGATTTGTATCTGTTACTCTTCCATTGTATCTGGTTTAACTCTGATGTATCGTATTACTCTTCTGTTGTAAACTCTGATGTATTTTATATATTCATATAGTAGCTTCATGAACTACTATCTCTTTTATTTCCGCTGCACTTATTACTCTGTGTCTGTGATCTGTGATTATTTATTTACTGTATATGTTCAGTTTTGCCAAATTTAAATTAACAACGCGGTATTTTGAGCAATTCAACTCCGGCATGAGTGTCTACCTATACACTTATAATGGATGCGAATGGTCCAAAATGGCGGGTCGTTACACCTATCTTCGAGTCAATCATCAAATTGCTCGAGAACAAACCCCTGACCCAACCAAACATCCCCTAACAATAAGCAGTGCACCGTGCACATGCACGGTGACGCCGCACCTCCTCGATCATCGTCGATGATCTCCTCCAATCGTCCATCACGTTCAGACCCTCACGCGACCATCAGATCACAACCCAAACCCGCGATCCAAGATCGAGCTTCGCATTCCACCTGGAAACAAACTGGAATCCACCACCACAAACCTGGAAACGCCACGCTCCCGCCACTTCGACCACCTGAGTATCAGCGACTTCGACCACACGTTCGCAAACTACCCAACTATCATTCCCCAAGAGCACGATGAACTCGATCGATCACTGATGACGAACGAACCAAAATATAAGCACACGACAAAACTAGGTTTAGAAACGAATTCCTTACACCGCTGTCGCCATAGTGATTGTGAGCACTTCCCACCATTTTTCCCTAACCCACTGTAGCCTCCTTTATCGCAACGAGAAAACCCGAACCCCTTAACGTCTCTGACCATTGGAAATTGCCCAAAAACTCATTTTCGTTCAAAGTCGAATTGCACTTAAACCCGTTATCTAAAAATCATAATTTTTACTTTAGAAATCATATTTTAGTATAAGAATTCAGTTTATAAACCTGAATTCGAAAATTAAGAAACTCAAATTTTGACAAGTTTAAAGCTTTGCTCAGTTTCTTGCTTCCCAGAGTTATAAACAAGTTGTTTTGACTTAAATAAATTTTTAAAGATTAGTCCATGTTATATCAAACAACTTTGATTTGTAGATTACTTCCTAACAAAACTAGATTAAATGCTAATGGATTTAGTTGGAAATTTGAGCCTGGAAAACAAAACAGAACAGAGCAATTCTAAACATCATGCACACATATACATATTCACATCACAATCATATTGCTTTCAGAGATGAGTATGCAACAGGATTTATAACTTAAACATTTAAAATTTGTGATCTTACTCACCTGAAAACCAGTTTAAACAGAGAGCACCTTTTTTTGTTTTGAAAATCTGTAGTTAGTCTTCCTTTAAATCCTATTTTGTTTTAGTTGAATTGAATTTGAGTGTATAAGAATGGTGATGTTTACTTCTCTCTTTCTTTTCTCATGGCTTTGCTATGTTATTGAACGAACTGAAGTGAAAAAGTTGATGTATAAAAGAAGACTAGAGGATAATATTTTTGTACAGGGTGACATTTTCTTGCTTGTACAACTATAGGCAGTGATTTCTTTTCCTTGTATGGTGGATGATATACATATTATATGGTGTACTGGAGGTAATGGCATTAAATGCTACCCTGTTTTGTTTATATATATGAATTGTATATGTGCAGTTTATACTTTGTAGATACTTTCTTTCTTTTGCTTTCTTGCTTATGGAGGCTGAACATCTTGTATTGTGGCTGAGATGATATAGCATTAATTGCTAGAGTCCTTTATGTTTTCATTAATTAAATTTGTACAATTTACATCCTCCCCTCCTTCATTTCAACTGCACAAAGATTTGCATTATCACTTTTTCTTGTTTCACAATACTTGACTTCGGTTGATATGAAATGTTATAGTGTACTATAGATATTGGTATAAATTGCTGTTGTCATTTCTTATTTTGTAAGCTTAAGGATATATATATATTTTTCCATACTTATTTTTTTTATTTGTTTTCTTTTCCTTAGTCTTATTACTTAGTTGAATGTATACGTGGTTTACTTTTGTGAGCATATTCATGATCAGGTTTGTTTTAAATCTACATACTTTAAAATATAAATGAAATTCTATTTGTAACTTGTTGTTTGAATTATTCTAGTGTAATCACTTTATATTTTTAATTTATCTCGTATATACTTATTCCTATCTCAAATTTAAATATTTTATTTTTATTATTTTTGTAGTACAATTTTGTTTGTTTGGTTGATTTATAAATGTGTAATTAGGATTTAAATTGGTATAAAACTACACACACACATATATATATAGATAAAATTTATTTATTAATATAGATGAATTTCCATATTTTTTACTTTGTTGTTAGATTTTATTTAAGTGTTACTTTTATTATTATAGTTCATCTCTTATTTATTTTACTTCATTATTTATTATCATCATCATTATTATTATTAAACCATTTATTTACAATTTATTTCAAATCCAATATATACATATATATATATATAATTTTTAAAATTCAAATGATTTATACAAAATTTATTTTAGTTCGGGGAAACTCGCATCACTTAATCGATTAATTTCACAGCTTTATTCAAAAATTAGACTAATTATCAATTTAAATCAAATAAAAATCTAGGGTCGTTACAGCATTGGTCAAGAGAATAAGAAGGATGCGATGATAGTTGATAGTTTGGCTAAGTTAGGTAGGGGAGAGTATTTCTGTAACACCCCACGCTTTAATGATAAATAAAATCAATTGAATTAACATAATTGCAAAAGAGTGAAAAATATAAATGTCAAATATACGCATTTAAAAATTAAGAGGTTACATAGGTATATGCAACCAATGAGTGTGTGATTAATTGACGCATCAATCAATTAAAAGAGGAATTAATTAAGAGACATAGAGGCGTTAATTAGTCAGAGAATATGTCACTCTTATAACATTAATTAATTAAGGGATCTTCTAACAAAGGGAAATGTATGTGGGGAATAAATTAAATGATAACATACATATATTAATTTATAATTGACGCAATCAATTAATTGAGAAATTAATTAAAGATATTAAGTAAGCGTTAATTAATAAAAGAGGGAAACTTATATGTCAATTAATTGGGTAATGAATTGGCGGTTTAAATATGTACAACTAATAAATGTGTGATTGAGTGATGCATAAGAATTAATTTGGATATCGATTAAAATGGAAAAATGTGTCAATTAATTAATTGGCAATTAGTTGAGCGTTTTAAAAAGGGTGTCAATTAATCAAAGAATATGTCATCTTTATAATAGCTAATAATGTAAATTAATTAGCTAGAAGGAAACACCGGTTATAGGATTATTTGTTTCCAAGTAAAAAAAAATTGGAATGCGTACAAAAATCAAACAAAGTAATTAGGTTTATGATGTAGGTAAATTAATAAGAATAAATTAAAAAATATAATTTTTATATGCATTCAATTAATAGAGGTATTAATTGACGTGTTCAAATAGGTAAGAAATTATTACGTATAAGAATCAATTAATATTGGATATATATATATGATCTAATTAATTGGATAATTAATGGGAGAATCTTATTTAGAAGGAAACATGAATTAATAGGGTCATATAACAAAGGAACAAATGAATAACATTGGAGAGTTATACGTTATAAGCTAATGTAAACAAATCAAGTTCTGATGGTGAGGATTGTTTTTAGGGTTAATCGTATGGTTCCTAGTTGTTCACTGCACCTATAAATTGAACGTAACTTAACCCTAGCCCATACTATTTTCTTTGAATCAGCTGCCGTCGTTTACAGCAAACTCCTCTTCTCTTCTCCCTCTTCCTTTCTCATCTGTTAATCAAATCTTTCCCCAAACCAAAATAAAATTAAGCAAGGAAATACATACAAACAAATCAGAGAATTTACAGCGAATCAAAAAAGGGAAAAAGCAAAGAAAAGCATAGCAAATTAAAAGGGATAGAGATTGAAACGAAGGACGACATGTGAGTGGATTTAATTATATATCTTTTACGTTTATGATATATTATCGTTAGATTCCCGTTAAATAATTTTATTTAGTATTTATTTCAGTAACTAATTTTGTTAACTAGTTATGCTGAGACTATAAATTGTATAAGAGAGCTTATATTTAATTAATATTAGGCTTGATGTTAGAGAAAGACGTAAGCCTAAAAGTAAGAAGTTTATAGTTGATTACATCTATTTTAAAGTAGAAATTATGCCTATAAATGTTAGCTTCTTTTTATTTCTTTTTACGCGAATAAAATAGTAAGGACAAGAATTCGCAAATACAGACTAAAACAGAAAAATACTAGATTTACAGAAATTAGATGTAAAATAAGAAAAGCTGAAATAAAAAGAGAAAGATAGAAATTTACAGTAATTATGCTAAAACGGGAGTAATAACTTAAAGAAAAAATCTAATAACTTGATTTGGAAGTACATGATGGATTAATTGGTTGGTTTAGAAAATAGAATACATTTCTATAGTTTAATATTTAAAAAGATAACAATAAACGTAATTTCAAGAATAAAAGAAAGAAAAAGGGAACTAGTGTAAAATAGAGAAACCACTGTATTTTGCACTATCCAAAAAGTAAAGAGATAATAAAAGAAATATCTTGCCGTTACGGATTATTGTTTATAGCATTATTTAGTATTAAAATATAGAAATAATTTTTTAGCACAATTTTCATAACCAACCAAATAGAATAGAACTACTTCCTATAATATAAGAAGATAAAGCAAAGAATTGAAGGAATGAAGTTAATTATTCGATAAGACTAGAAGCTATAAAAAGAAATGCACCTAGATCTACATTTACCATGTAGATAATAGAATAAAAGTAAAGTAGTTGTTATGATAAGTAAATTTGTAACAAGCGGACGTAGTCCAAAGCTAAGCTTGTCATATAATATAAGAGAACTATAGAGAATTCAACATCATAATAAAAGAAGACAGATTAGAATAGAAAAGAGAGGCTTGTAATTATATTTATAATGTACAGATTATAAAAGAAAATAAAAGCGACAATTACAAGTGAAATTATAACATAGGTTATAATTAAGTAGAAAGGACAGAAGATGCTTATTTTAATAAACTTAAGACTTAAATTAAATTAATAAGCAAGATAATAGAAGTGGCCCATACCAACATCATTCCCTTTAAGTCAGGAACTGATAGTCTCACAATAGTTAGGTAAGGCTGGGACAAGATTATGCTAATTAGGGTAAATAAGTAGCCAACAGAATAAGAAAAGTAAACTAAACGCAAATTAAAAGATTATACTTAGGGTCTAATGAAAGAGTGAGATGTGTTTGGAGCAACCCAAAGGATGAAGAGCCTAACGAAGCTGTTCATCATAGATTTCAGCATAGAAGAAGCACGTCCAACTTAGTTATTTTGCGCTAGAAGGAAATACGAGTCTTCAACGTGATGTGAGGGTACTCTAGGATGGCCCTCTGGGGTAGGTGTAGTGAAGCAGTCCTCCAGAGGCAAGTCCTTGTTCCATCAAAAGAGTATGCCTTGACTTCTTTTTGCATGGCGGGATCATTATAGGCAGTTAAAAGGAGTTGATGTTTGGATTAGGATATTCGTATGTCCCAGTACTTGGATGTAAGTTTAGAGGGCAAGACCCAAAAGGATAGTCGCATGCGGATATCGGGCCAGCATCAAAACCAAGAGCGAGTTCAAGAAAGATTAGAGTTAAACCAACAGTCCAATGATACTTTCACTATCGAGACATTGGATGAGGGGCGCAACCAATTGGATGTTTAGATTGTTTGTAGTTGGGCACAACCACTTAGCTCTTTAGAAGTCTTTCGATTAGTTGAGGGGTGGCTGCGTGGGGCTATAGCCACGATAAGAAAAGAGACAGACCAAATAAAATATCTGTATTGTAGGCCTAACGAGGCAGTCCTTTACAGAAATAGAATATCTGTATTGTAGGCCTAACGAGGCAGTCCTTTACAGAAATATAATATCTGTATTGTAGACCTAATGAGGCAGCCCTTTACAGAAATAGAAAATCACCAATTGAATTCCGTACAAGGTAGACCTTGTTAAGCAGGATTCAGGGAGTAGACAGAACGATTACGTATAGTACTCAAGATACGCACTGGGTGGTACATTGAGGATGTCTGAGCATTAGTATAGACTAGTGCAGACGTCATTTAGTTTTCATAGTAGACGATGAAACATCTGTATTGTAGGCCTTATGAAGCAGTCCTTTACAGATATAGTCATAGAACGCCATGGAAGCAAGACGATGGAGTCCTTTGCGAGGAGGATACGGAAGGTACTATGGGTAGTACCTAGGACCAATGCGATCATTGGGCATTTAGCCATATATATATTAGTTATTAGGTTTTAATCTACTATGGAGTAGATGGGTATGATTCATACACAGAGGCTAGAGTATTATAAACCCAATAAACATAACATAACAGTAAATGGAAATAAAACGGTATACGTAGAATTAAGCTTAGAAGTGTATAATTTGTCATTCACCAGAACTTTAGTTCAGACCCCCTCCTCATAATATCCTATAGGTTAGGTAAATAGCAGAGACTTCCCAGCTTTGAGAGACTTGTTTAGAAAGTGTTATTTTATTGGTGAATAATACTATTATATTTTAGCCAGTTCCGCCGTGAGGTATTTATCTAAGCTCTGATATATTTGTCTTTGCCTATTTGAAGGATACCAGATACCCAACATGGGCTTCAATGGGATTGGGTTTTAGCATTTTTCCAAAAAGTTCGAACCCACTGGAACTTGGGTTGTTACATTTGGTATCAGAGCCTAGGTTTAGGATTCCTAAGTAGATAGTGAGTGAACGTATTTGTATTTTTGAATAAAATATAAATATATTATGTACTAAAATCCTAATAGTCTCCAATTATATATTGTGATATATGGAAAGCTTTTAGAAGAATATTTATGCTTAGTTTGCTAGTTGGGTTTGGGATGACCCAAGTACGTTGAGCCCTATGTTGTTACCAATTTATAGCATACAAATAAGCCATGTTTTGAGAAGAAATTGATATTCATATGTTATAGGAAATAGGGAAGTCCCTTAGGGATAGCGGGGAAAGTGGTTTTATTTTGGAAGGAATAAGAGGTATTAGTAAAAAGAAAATCCACTTTATGTCAAACCCAATAAAATGAAACTTTTGAATTGAAAAGTTGAAAAATACAATTGTTAATATATTTGAGGAAGAAAATATTAGGTATTTGAAAAAAATAAGTGGTATGAAATTTAAATTGGTTTTTATATGATGTAAATTTGGTTAAAAGTGAAATTCTTTTTGAAGAATTATAGAGCATGTATAGCTGCTAGTTTCTTTGTAGGTAAACAATGATTTTAAATATAAAAACTAGAGTGTGTTAAGTATCGAAAACGTAGGTTATAACATTTATTGTTTTGATAAATGTTTTCAGTAAAAATAAAGGAAGCATAGACTATGATTGTTATAGTAGGTGACTCCCAAAGTAAATGTTTTTGCATTTCATATGGGATTTATTAATATTTATTTTAATTGAATCCATATATTAGTATTTTTGGGTTGTAGTAACGGTGTTTTACACAACATCTGTTTTGACCCAAATGAGTTTGGAGATAATCTCTAAAGTGGTTTGTATGTACACTTATTATTTAAATAAGTATATGAAAATGTTTTCTAGTTATAAAGAAGTTCTAAAAATGAGTTCTTTTGAAAAATAACGTACGATAAATTAATGAATTTAGTAGGAAATATCTTATGTAAGTAAATATAGAGTAAACATACATTAATCTATTGGAATGAAATGAATAATGATATAATTTTCTATGAATCACAAATAAAGATGTTTTGTGCAAGTTATAAGGAATACGTGAAAGAGATGTACAAGGTATGGAAAGCACCATATTTTGTATAGCGTATTTCGATAAAATATAAAATAAATTCCTTATAATTTCACATAAACTAGAAATCCCCCTTTAAAGGATTCATAGAAAGTTTTAGCGTTAATGGTTTCTCATAAGAGAAAGTAATTCCAATACATTAAGGTATAAAACCATTAAGTGTAGTAAGTTAGTAACTCCTTCAAGGTTAAGTAATTGAAAGAGTAGGAAAGTTAAGAGATTTTTGATAAAATAATTTTTCTTATTTACTCCAGTGTTAGTAAATTTGAAAATCTATAAAAAAAAAGGAAGGATATTTTGAAAACATGTGAGGACATTTTTTTAAAGTCAAGAAAAAAGAAAAATGTTTTAAGAACAAGCAAGACATGTTTAAAAAAATGGTTTGGTGGAAAAGTAAATAAGTTTTTGAAAAGATAAAATTTAGAAGCTTTAATTTTTGAAGTAAAATGATAAATACCAAACCAAAGCAGACTTTTAAATATGGAGTAGATATGAATCATTTTCTAGGTGTAACGGGAAAAGTATAAGGCTATAGCAGTAATTACTCCTAGTAGTAATAATGAAAGTTCCCGTAAGGTGCATAGGATACTAGTGAAAACCTAGAAATGTTGCTTCATATGTGTAGACTATAAAAGAATAGTGAAATGATATTAGTAAGATGATAAGACACACGTGGTTGGGATAGGTAGACCTTAGTTGGGGAAAGATGAAAGCTAAAGAGAGAATTTCTCTAAGCTTAGTTGCCTTTTTAGATAGAGACTACATAGATTGAAACCTTATCCATTGAAGTAAATGAGACTTAATTATTCCTTTTTGAGAATGGAATAGAAGAGATGAATAGATCTTATTCGTCATGAGTAATACAGCGTAAGTTGGTAACAAGTAATAGACGGCATAAGGAGCATATGAGTTACTTGGATTCCTAGAGTAGGACCTTTCTACGTCAGAGTGGACATGGTCCCGGACCTCCTTGCCCTAGATGATAGCTGTGTTTAGTTGCTGTATTAAAAGAAGAGTAAAAGCAGATATAAGGTAACTAAAAGAAAAACAGTAAGATCTAAAGAAAGCAACAGAAACGTCAATAGAAAAAAAATGAGAATTGCAAAAGGAAAATACATCTTTCCCATAAATTAAGTTTGGGACAAAGTTTGAAAAGAAAAATATTTCTTATGTAAACCATGCTTGGGAAAGAAAACAGAGATTTTATAGGATAGCGACATAAGTTCCAAGTACGGAGAGAGAGATACGCAAAAGTAAAACGGAGAAATGTAAATTTTTTCTGTTTTCTACCTTCTTTCTGACATAAGAAATCGAAAACTAAGTGTAACAGCCCGCAAATTTTGAAAAAATTTTAAATGAAAATTTATTTGAAATTTTGAATATAACTATTGTAAAATTGATAAATGGGGAAATTTAATGTAATATTTTGAGTTTTAATGTGAAATGTTCTTCCAAATTTAATAAAATAAAGATTTTTCTTAAAATGCAAATTTTGGTCAACTTTGGTCAAAGTTTCACTTTCTGTGAAAATTTTAAAATTTGAATTTTGAACTTTTACTTTTTTTTATGAAGATGGATTTAATTCTAACATTTTTCTGGTTTTTCGTTTTGTTAAATTTTGATTTCTACTTCTCCAAATTTGTTGTTTTTAGCGTATTACACATAGTTGTTTTCTCTTAACCGCTATCTTATTTATATTTTGATGTGGGCTTGTACTAATGGGCTGAGAACCCCTGTGGTAGATGAGAAGCCACCTGTTGAATAGCCTATATAACATCTCCTAGGGTTTTAGTTAGCCTCCTCATCCACCATTTGTGCCTCCACAGAGAATTATGTAAGTCTTCTTCTTCATCATCCTTCTCCTCCAAACCCTAGACCTTCTTCCTCTTCTCCTCTACAATTTTCCTCCTCCTCTCCTTAGAAATTTCGGCCACACCTATTTCATCACCTTCCCATCACCAAACTCCAACCAAAACCCCTTTTTCCTCCTTCCTTTCCCCCCTCCTCTTCACCAATTTCGGCCTTCATTCCCCCTTCTCTATTTTCGGCCACCACTTCACCAAAAATCCTACCAAAGCCGAGCCTTGCCACCACAAACCCTACACAAACCCGAGCCTCCATCTCTCCAAAACCCTAGCCTAGCCAAACCTACCCAAACACGAGCCTTCTCCACCAAAACCCTAGCCTTTGCACCACAAAACCAAATCCAAAAGCCCTAGGCCGAGCCTAACCCTAACCCAAACTCCTATAGCCGAGCCTAACCTAACCCAAACCACCTCTAAACCCTAGCCTATGCACCCCCTAGACAAGCCTCTTCTATTATATTTTGCAAAAATATATTTTTTTCTATTTTATTTTTCTATGTGAATTATTTGTTTACGTATGGAATTTATTTTATTTTTCAAAGCGTCGGATTTGGATTCTCCTCTCACTCAAGTTTGTCCATAATTTGTCGTGCTTGTTGTGCTTTGAATTACTTTGCTAACCAAAGAAAGATGAGTAATCACTCTTGACAACGTACTTATATTTTGGTGAATTGATGACAATGGAATTGTATGGATTTGTATATGCAAGTTAAGAAATTTCACTATTGAATATTATTATGTTATTTCATACCATATTTTACATGTTATGATCATATGCCATGATATATTGAATACTATTATGTTATTTCATACCATATTTTACCTGTTATGATCGCATGCCATGATATATTGAATACTATTATGTTATTTCATACCATATTTTACCTGTTATGATCATATGCCATGATATATTGAATACTATTATGTTATTTCATACCATATTTTACCTGTTATGATCATATGCCATGATATATTGAATATTATTATGTTATTTTATATCATAATTTACCTGTTATGATCATATGCCATGATATATTGAATATTGTTATGTTTATTTAATATGCTGTAATCATACTGCAAGTTCCTTCACTGTGGGTTGAAATGATACATACCCGAATGATTTTTAGATTAAGGGAAATTGTTATGGGCTGAAATGATAGGCCTGAGCAATTTTATTTGACTTGGGATTGCGGGTTTGAAATGATATAAAACCCGGAAAATTAATAAATTGCGGATTGAAATGATATATGTTCGTATTTACTTGACCCTAGGGTAGAGGATTTTATACAGACTCCGTGGTTGATTTTTAAAATGACTTTCTAAAATTATTAAGTATTTTGGATTTCTATATATGAATCTCAACTAAAATTTAATATAAGGATTTCTGTAAAATTGCTTACATGTGTTAAATTTTTTATAAGAAATAAATAGTTGGAAATGTAAAATTTTGGAATCTAATTTACAGTATGAAGGTTAATTAAAAATTTAATAATCCAATTTGATCTAATAATGGTATTTTATTCTAACCTATGAATTGTAAGTTTTAATTTATGTAATAGTAATTAAAATGATAAATGTTTTGTGGAAAAAAATGTAAGTTTTAACTAATGTAAATGGTATCAGTTGGGAAATAAAAATGATAAAATGTTATTTACTGAAAGAAAATAAAGGGTAAGTTAAAATACTTTTAACTTGGCATAAGGATGTAACGACCCACTATTTTGGACCATTTAAATCGACAATAAAACCACACATGTCGGACTTGAATAATTCAAAACAATAGATTGTTAATAAATTTTGGAGCAAATAAAATCAATCATAGAATCACTGACACAGAATATCAGAATAACTCGCAGCAAAATAAAAAAACTAACATAGTAGTTCATGAAGCTACTACAATACATAGTCTCAAAACAAATACATAATACCAGAGTCTGAAAGCAAATACAACTGGAAATCCAAATACATAAGCAAAGGCTGAATGGAATAACTGAAATAGAAATAGATAGACAACTAGATAGATAGATAAATCTCTTGCAAATCTCTAGCTCCAAAGATGAATCCAAAGCTGTGATACTCAGGCTGACCCAAGCGTAAAGCAAAACACAAAACACTCGAGTCAGGACATACATACTTATAAAATGTAAATCAACTCTAGTGGACTGTAATAGAAATGCATCAATAACTTAAAGGATGCTTGGGATTGCCCATCCTTTAAGGATCCGATAAACAATCTACTATGTAGTAATATACGCTATTATAATAATGTCTAAAGTAAAATAAACTATTAAAAATAGCGTTAAGGCTTTACATTTTCCACCTTAACACATTTTATATATTCCTATAGTCTATACAGTACCGTAATCTCCCCCGTACTGGGCGTCGTCAGAGGGCACTCTGTAGGTATGGTACAAAACAAACTCGTAGAAGGCGCGCTAGGGTGGGTGACATGGCACAACTAGGCAATGCCAGGGTAGATATACCAATTACGCTTCTGGGCCGGTGGTAACGCAGAGCCGCATCAATCGCCCACCTCGAGCCACACTCCCGAATCAAGGGGTGCACCCAAACAATCACAAAGTAATAGAATGGTATACGATGGAGTGTGTCCGATAAGAGGAGCTACCTCATTGGCTCGTCGATTGCTCCTGTTTTAGCCACCTTACGCTAACTAATGGGAGTTAGGTCCATGTATATACCACATATAGAATCGTCACCACCATCCTACTTCATTCTGGAATCTCCACCGCGTACACAATTGTTAAAGTGATTTTCGGTATTGGCAGAGAGTATGACAATATCCGATCCCGGTCTCTTTAACAACCAATCGTTATTATAACCCGTGGTTATTTATTTCAAATGGTTAACATTTCAAATCAACATATTTATTTCAAAACAATTAAAATCCGATGTCATTATTCTTTCAAAAATATTATTTATTTTCCAAAGTTGTAACACTTCCAAATCTATTCACTTAGTTATAGCACTTCAAAAATGTAATATTTAGAAACCATAACACCTTTAAAAATGTAATATTTGGAAACCAAAACACCTTTAAAAATGTAATATTTAGAAACCATAACACTTTTAAAAATGTGACCCTTATATAGTAGCATTTCGAAAATGTTACATTTTTAGAAATAGTAGCATTTTAAGAACATAACCTTAAATCCATAACATGTTGGAAATGCTGCAATTTCTATTATATTTTCTACTATAACATATTTCATACAACATATCTTATATTTTTATTATAGTTATAATATAAGATCTATTTTTCTTACAAACTTATTTACTTAGATATCAATTAAATTATGATTTTAGTTAAATAAAATTTATTACTAAAATATCCAATTAAAATTGTATTCTCTCATATTAGGTTAAATACATTTTAAACCATTTATTAACTTATAAAATTTTAACTTATAAAAATAATCAGTATATATATTTTTAAATCATTAAATCAAATTAAGTTAAAATTTCATAATTTAAAATTCCAAATACTTAAAATTTTTCAGAAAATATTTATATTTAAAAATTAACCATAGGTCTGTATAATATTTTCTAACCTAGGTCAAGTGATACGGATATATATCATTTCAATCCGAAATATAAAAATTCCGGGTTTGATCATTTCAAACCCGCAATCCCAAGTCAAATAAAAATCGCTCGAGCCTATCATTTCAGCTCATAACGATTTTTCCCTATTCTAAAGTCCGTTCGGGTATGTATCATTTCAACCCATAGTGAGGGAACTTGCAGTGTGAGAAACAGAAATGTAAAATGAATAGAATAACATAGCATATCATGTCATGTGATAAAACAGGTATAGCATCAGGTTATAACATCATATAATATCATATCATAGGCATATATGAAACTACTATCAATATGGCATATCACTATTACAATTCACAAGTCATCGATTCACTAGATTAAAAGTACGAAGTCGAGAGTGATAAACTCACCTTCTTTGGCTAGAGATGACAATTCAAAACACAAGAACAAACTCCGAAAAACACGACAAAGCATGAATTAGACTTGAGTGGAAGTAGAGCCAAGATCCAAGTCTTGTACACAAAAAAAGTAATATATATATATAAGTTAATATTTATACAAGAAAATAAAACAAAAGACAAGAAAAATAGGCTAGACAAACATAAGTAGGCTCGGCCACTTTGGCAATAGGCTCGGCCACATCACTTTGTACTCGGTCATGATGTGTTTGTAGACAACTATGCACGGCTATGGATGGGTTGAAGTGCTACATGGCTCGGCTATGGTCAAGCATAGGGTACGACTATGGGTTAGGTGAACGGGTGGCAAGGCAAAAGGTCAACTAGAAGGCAAAGAGGCAAAGGAAATGGTGGCTATTGGTTCGACCTAGGCTTCAATGGGTTCGGCCACTTGGTCAATGGGTTCGGCCACTTTGTGATTTGGGTCAAGGCAACTAAGGAGTCACGGCTATGGATGATGAAGGTCACGGCTATACAATTGGAATTGGTGGCCGAGGCAAATAGAAAAGAGGAGAGATGAAGGTATGGGGTCGGCTAGGGTTTAGGCAATAGGATGTTGGTGATTTTGGCCTAGGAAGTCACAGCCATGGGGTTAGTGATGAGGATGTGGTGGTGGCCGATCAACTAGGTGATGATGAGGTTGGAGATGAGGTCGGCTAGGGAAATGATGGTGGATGCCGAACCATGTAAGTAAGAGAAACAAAGGAAGAAAACTGAAAAGAGGAAGAGCACTTACTGAAAAAAAAAGTTTGCAGCAGAAAGAAATGAGAAAGAAAGAGATGAGATATTTGTTTTGTACGTGAATGGTTTTTGAAAAGATACCTCTTCAAATGAATGGACAAGAAAGTGACTATTAGGAAATTCCTTAGCCCATTAGCCAAGCCCAATAACAAAACAAGCCAAAACACAAACAAAAATCTAGCCTAAAACAAATAAAAATAGAAAGTAAAATACAGAAAATATTTGCGTGTAAAACGCTGAAAATTTACTGATTTGAAAAGTATAAATCAGAATTTGACGAAACGAAAAGCATAGAAAATGTTAGAATCAAATCCAGATGCATAGAAAAAGAATAAAAATTTAAAATTCAAATTTAAAATTTAAAATTTTCAATCGAAAGTCAAACTTTGACCAAAGTTGGCCAAAAATTCAAATTTCAGAAAAATCTTTATTTTATTATATTTGGAAAAATAATTCTCAACAAATTTTAAAAATACATTGTAAAATTCCAAATTTTCAATTTTTAAATGATTTAAAATCAAAGTTTTCAAATAAATTGTATTTAAAATATTTTCTAAAATTACGGGTTGTTACACTCTTCCCCACTCAAAGCTTTTCGTCCTCGAAAAGGAACGAGACACGGAAAACAAAGAAAGATAGGATAAGATAGATTAACGAAGAGTACCTGAAACAAACAATTCCGGATTCGAAGCACGCATGCTCTCCTCCGTCTCCCAGGTACAATCCCGATCATCAGTACTCCACTACACTTTGACTAGGTTGACATATTTCCTTCTCAGCTGCTTCGTACCTCTATCGACAATACGAAGTGGCTTCCTCTCGATAGTAAGATTTGGCTCAATATCCAAACTCTCGAGAGCAGAAGGCTGGACAATTAAAGATGGATCATGAAGATACCGACGAAGATGCAAAACATGGAATACATTATGCACTCCAGAAAACTTCTCAGGCAAATCCAGGCGATAAGCTAAAGAACCAACTCTCTCTAAGATGCGGAAGGGACCAATGAACCTAGGAGCAAGCTTCCCTCTCCGACCAAATCGAATCACATTCCTTAAGAGAGAGACCTTAAGGAAAACCAGATCACCAACAGAAAACTCCAAATTCCTCCTACGCCGATTAGCATACTTCTTCCGCCTATCCTGAGCACTTCTCATCTTCCTCTTAATCTCCTCAACTCTCTCAGAAGCCTCCAAAATCATATCAGGACCAAGAACCAAATGATTACCGGATTCAATCCAGCAAGATGGGGATCTGCAAGGTCGTCCGTAAAGAGCAGCAAACAGAGACATTGCAATACTGGCCTGAATTCAAAAGATGAAATGAGATAGATAAAGGATTAAGCTAAGATTAAAATAGAAGATTTGAGATTATACCTGATAACTGTTGTTATAGGTGAATTCGACAAGATGGTGATGATCTTCCCAAGATCCTCCATAATCAAGAACACAAGCACGAAGAAGATCCTCTAGAATCTGATTCACCCTTTCCGTTTAACCGTCGGTCTGCGGATGGTAAGCAGTGCTGAGATTCAGATGAGTACCTAAAGATTCCTGAAAAGCTTTCCAAAACTGGCTGGTAAAGATGGGATCTTGATCATAAACAATACAGACAGGAACTCCATGAAGGCCGACAATCTCTCTCATATAAATCTCAGCCATACTCAAAGCAGAATGGGTAGACTTGATCAGAATGAAATGAGCTGACTTGGTCAATCTATCCACAATAACCCAAATACTCTCATTACCTCTCATAGTCCTCGTTAATCCATCAATAAAATCCATAGAAACTTGTTCCCATTTCCAACTGGGAACCTTAAGGGGCTGCAATAATCCAGGGGTCTTCTGATGATCGGCCTTGACTTGCTGACAAGTCGCACACCTACTCACAAAAATGGAAATATCACGCTTCATACCTCTCCACCAATACAGCTCCTTCATATCCTGATACATCTTCGTCACTCCTGGATGAATATAAAGTCTCGATCGATGATTTTCCCGAAGTAACTCTTGCCTCAATCCATTGACATTCGGGACACAAATCCGATTATTAATCCTCAAAACCCCTCTATCATTGATCTAAGCTCCACTTCCATCCAGACTAGTACCCCCAACCCTGCTACGAACATTCTCCTTAATAAGCCTAAGCATCCTATCCTCATCCTGCTTAATAATGATACGATCCATAAGAGGAGAAGAAGAAACAACAAGTTGACACAACATCGCCTTCTTTCGACTCAAAGCATCAGCCACAACATTAGCTTTCCCAGGGGTATAGTTGATGTCGAGGTCATAAGAAGCAAGGAACTCAAGCCACCAAACTTGTCTCTAATTCAAATCCTTCTGGGTGAAAATATATCTCAAAGACTGATGATCCGTATAAAGCTCAAACTTAGTTCCCAAAAGATGATGCTTCCAAAGCTTCAAAGCAAAAACCACGGCAAGCAATTCCAAATCATGAGCAGCATAATTGGCTTCATAGGTCTTCAACTGACGACTGGCATAAGTAATAACCTTCCCATCTTGCATCAGAACAACTCCCAAACCTTCACGACTAGCATCGGTGTATACCGTTAATCCTTCATTTCCATTTGGAATGGTAAGAACTGGTGCGGAAGTAAGCTTGCGCTTTAACTCATTGAATGAAGCTTCACACTTATCATTCCATATAAACTTAGCATTCTTTCGAGTCAAAGCAGTGAGAGGTGCAGCAATCCGAGCAAAATTCTCAATGAATCTCCGATAATAACCGGCAAGGCCCAGAAAACTACGGATATCAGATGGAGTCCTAGGAATTTCCCAATCCTAAAATAGAATAGGGAAAAATAAGAACTACAAAGAAAGATAGAAGGATTAGATTACAAAAGAAGAATGAGAGAAGGTAGACTTACATTGATCGCAGCGATCTTGACTGGATCAACAGAAACTCCATTACTAGAAACAATATGTCCAAGAAATTGGACTTCATCCTTCCAGAAATGGCATTTAGAGAATTTAGCTTTCAACTGATGACTCCTAAGAGTCCCCAGAACAAAGCTTAAATGAGATTCATGCTCTTCCTCGATCTTAGAGAAGACCAGAATATCATCGACGAAGACTAGAACAAACTTGTTAAGAACTTCACGAAAAACACGATTCATCAAATCAACAAAGAAAGCTGGGGCATTAGTCAAACCAAAGGGCATAACTAACCATTCATAGAAACCATTCTCAGTACGAAAAGCAGTCTTAGGAATACTTTCCTCGGCAACCCTGAGCTGGTGGAAACCTGTGGCAAGATCAAGCTGAGAGAATACAGTAGCTCCATAAAGTTAATCGAACATATCATTGATACGAGGCATAGGATATCTGTTTTTCATAGGAGCTTGTTCAGCTCCCTATAATCAACACACATCCTCAAAGAACCATCGGACTTAGTGACGAAAACCACTGCTGCTCCCCATTCGGAATAACTAGGTCTGATCAGACCCTTGGATAACAAGTCCTCAATTTGTTTCCTCAACTAAACCTTCTCGCGGGGTGCCATTCTTTTGGGAGGAAGAACTATAGGTCGAGCTCCAGGAATAAGATCAATATGGAAATTGATTTCCTGCTTAGGAGGTAAAGAAGAGACTTCACCAAAAACATCGGGATAGAGTTTTACCACAGGAGTTGAATCAAGATCACCAGGAGAAGAATCCAAAGAGAAAATAAAACTACCAGCATAATCCTGAGGCATACGGCACTGAATCACCAAAGTATCACCCTTATCACCAACAAGAGAAAAGTGCGGGTTTGACAAGAGATAACGACTTCATGCCTCTTCAACCAATCACCTCCAAGTAACATATCAAAAGCATCAAAACCCAGAACATAGAAATCACTAGAAAAATGATAGCCAGAATAGAAGAGTTTCACTCTTCTACAAATCCTACTAAGGTTCGCAGGACCCCCAATAGGATTAGTAACACATAAAGGTACAGCCGCAAACTCAGAAGAAAGGAGATGTTCAAACTTATCACAAAGATCCGCAGAAATGAAACTATGAGAAGCTCCAGTATCAAATAAAACACGAACAAGAAAATTAAACAGAGAAAAGGTGCCCTGGAGAGTACCTTGGGTATCACTAGGAGCAGGTGGAGTAGGCGGAGCATGAGTGGAAGAAGTCATGGCAAAGACTCCAGATGTCTTTCCCTTCTGATACAAGGGGCAATCCTTCTTGAAATGGCCAGGCTGCAAACAGACATGACAGAGGTTGTTCCTGGTATCCTGAGGTGAAAGAACAGGAGCACCAACTGAAGTAGGGCAACTATTTGCATAGTGACCCTTCTGATCGCACTTGAAACAGGTGATGGAAGATAGGTCAATAGGATGCTTCCGAGGAGTAGATCCTAAACCAGGATTCTTAAGCCAATTCTGCTTCCGCTGATGAAAGTTAGGCTTCCTCTTCTTAGAGTTGCCAGAACCAGGCTAAGATGGAGAAACATGAGGAACATAAGCTTCCTTAGAAGTGGGGTTCTCATATCTAATGGCCATGTCCATCAATTCCGTGAAGGTGCCATGCACATGAGAAATGAGACGATCATAATACTCTGGGCGAGCTCCAGTTATAAACTTCTCATTTTTCTTAAGAGAGGTGTCAATCAGTCCAGGACCAAACTTGGAAAGTTCTTTGAACTTCTGCTCATACTCAGAAAATGACATGCTCCCCTGCTTAAGATCCATAAACTCCCTGTATAGCTGAGACTTCCTGGCTTCGGGCATCCACTTTGCCATAAAAGCCTCCCTAAAATAAGATATCCAAACTTAAGAAAGATTCCAAGAGAGAAAACCGAACCAAACTCAAAAACCAACACAAGATGATACCTAAACTGCTCCCAAGAAATATTTGCCTCAACAGTCTGAGCAGTAACGGACTCCCACCAATCCTGGGCTACCTCCTGCAACTGCCAAGCTGCCAACTGACGCTTCTGAGCATCAGTGATCTCCAAATCAGCAAAAATCCTCTCTAAACTCCTCAGCCACTACTGAGCCACTATGATGCTCTCATATCCAGTAAACTTGGTGCCAACAGGTTGAGTGAACTCCTTACAGAGAGTGGTGAACCTGATGGGTGCAACAGGCTCAGGAACTAGGGCAACACCACGACCCCTACCTCTGGCATTCCTACGATTCATCCTGCAAAAATCAAGAATGAATTTTAGGACAAAGGTAAAATAGAAAGACAAAGATAAGATTCAACTAGAATGGAAATCCTAATCAAAGAATTCTAATAAACAAGGTGGATTCGAAAGGAATGAAGTTAAGAAAACGAGATTTTAAAACAAGAAAATTTATATCCAAAATAATCTTTTAAAATCCTTTAAAATCATTTGAAAATCATTTTATACTTAAAAATACGTTCTCTCACAAAGAAATGATTCTAAGATTGATTTCACTCATTCTAGGGTATTTCTACCTATCTCTAATGAGTTTTTTTGCTCTGTAGGCTAAGGTTTGCCTAAAGCCAAAGCTCTGATACCAAATGTAATGACCCAACTATTTTGGACCATTCAAATCGACAATAAAACCACACATGTCGGACTTGAATAATTCAAACAATAGATTGTTAATAAATTTTGAAGCAAATAAAATCAACCACAGAATCACAGAAACAGAATATATGAATAACTCGCAGGGGAATAAAAAAATAACATAGTAGTTCATGAAGCTACTACAATACATAGTCTCAAAACAAATACATAATAACAGAGTCTGAAAGCAAATACAACTGGAAATCCAAATACATAAGCAAAGGCTGAATGGAAATAACTGAAATAGAAATAGATAGACAACTAGATAGAAAGATAAATCTCCAGCAAATCTTTAGCTCCAAAGATGAATCCAAAGCTGTGATACTCAGGCTGACCCGAGCGTAAAGCAAAACACAAAACACTCGAGTCAGGACATACATACTTATAAAATGTAAATCAACTCAAGTGGACTGTAATAGAAATGCATCAATAACTTAAAGGATGCTTGAGATCGCCCATCCTTTAAGGATCCGTTAAACTATCTACTATGTAGTAATATACGTTATTATAATAATGTCTAAAGTAAAATAAACTATTAAAAATAGCGTTAAGGCTTTACATTTTCCACCTTAACACATTTTATATATTCCCATAGTCTATACAGTACCGTAATCTCCCCCGTACTGGGCGTCGTCAGAGGGCACTCTGTAGGTATGGTACAAAACAAACTCATAGAAGGCGCGCTAGGGTGGGTGACATGGCACAACTAGGCAATGCCAGGGTAGATATCCAATTACGCTTTCGGGTTGGTGGTAACGCAGAGCCGCATCAATTGCCCACCTCGAGCCACACTCTCGAAATGTGCACGTAAATGTGTATATTTTTACCACCATATTTAATCTATTTAAATTAAATAAAAGATCATATCGGGCATTTTAACTTGTTTAAACCAAAATTCATATTATTTTCAAATCGTCACATATTCATCTTCATCCAAGGGCAAAATGGTCGTTTTTGTACATATATTAATTTGAGAAAATTTAATTGGAAATTTCTATATTATTTTATAGGAATTTGGCTTCATATACAAGTGGTTTCATGAAGATGTATGCATGCACAAGAGTGAAGATAAAGAACTGAAGATGGAAATAATTCAAAGGCATGATAATGGAGGACCCCACATACCCACCTTTCTTCATGTACAAATTAGAGGCTAATGCACATGCTGATGGAATTAATAGATTCATGTACACTTAAATGATGATTAGTAGAAGCTAATGATTACTTGGCCTCCACACTTTCTCAAGGGAAATTTGGGCATTCCCCAAAAATATGAATTAGGGTTTAACACTTGTATAAATACCCCATATCTTCATGTAACCCTCTTCTTCTTAGTCTTTCTTAGTTAGTTTTTAGTTTAAAAATAAAAGAAAGCTCTCTTTCTCTTTTCATGGCTACTTAGCCATTTTTATTTCTTGTAAATTTTCTTTTCTTTTCTTATGCAATTCAATATATGCTCTTTACATTTACATGCTCTCTTTCTTATGTTGTAGTGTAGACTTATTTTCTTTTATGCAAGTAGAATAGTTTTCCTTACATTTTGCTCTTTTTTTCCTCTTGTTAGTTTCATGTTGCTTTCTACATTTGTTCATATGATAACAAATACGAGAGGCTAATCCCTACAATTTAGGGGTAATGAAACTCTCTAGTATGCAGATGCACCATTTGGATGTTTATGCTCTCGTTTTGTGCTTAATGAATCATTTGAAGTGGTTTAATTTGTTGTTTTTGATGTGAATTTGATAGCCTATATTGTTGACACCAAATAGGCTATTCTTAAACAATCACAAACAATGATATGATGATGGTAATAAAGTGATAGTTGAAATTAAAATTTGATGGCCTATATTCTAAACAATAGTTAACAGGCCATGCTTAAAATAGATTTTGCTTTCAACTTTGTTGTCATATTTCATGAGAGTTAAATGTGTATTTGTGGTGTTATACTTTGATGGTTTATATTATGCTAATTAATCGCACAAATATACCATACTTATGATAATCACATCAACTAATTACACTAATGACAAGAAAAGAGAGATCATAACTTTATTTTGTTGATTTATGTGGTCTAAAGAGTGGAAATTGCCTCTAAATTGCCTTCACACTGTCATATTTTTTATCAATTTTCTTTTGCTAGTTTTCTACATTTTTAGCTAATCACATTTTCAACTTTGGTTAATTTGATTGAATAGAATTTTAAAATCATCAATTCCCCGTGGATCGACCCGTACTCGCCACGTACTTCAATAGTACACCGTGCGCTTGCGGTTATTTTTAATTTCGAAATTTTTTGACGGTTTTCTAACTCGATAGAAATTCCGTCGATCAACAAGTTTCAAACCATTGCCAACTTCATCACACTTTCACCCTCATTCACTTACACTACCTATACAACCCTCACTTGCTTTATCACTTCCGGTCAACATCATCCTCCCAACTCCATCATTATTACTGTTCCCGACTTCTACTTCTACTCTGTACCAGACAATCCTTCCACCGAATCGCCTACAATTCAACTGCATTTCTCCTTCACTCACCTATATCCACTGGTTCTAACCATACTTCTAACCACAGACTTCTGCATAGTCTGCCAATTTTCATCTCTGATTTTCACCGACCATTGCTTTAGTTCACAGTCTGTTCAATCATCACCATTTAATTCATAGCAGTATTTCCCCCCTTTTTTCTCACTCCCCTATTTCATTCCAACATTTTCCTAATTCAAATCATGATTCCTGTGCATATCACTTTTCACTACATACTGACATAACAGAAGTGCACACTGACAAGCCTAGTTTCATAACCAAACCCACTCCTCAACCTGAACATTTCCTCTTATTCAAACTTGTTGTCACAAATCCAATCTATAGCATCACCTTCTCACCATCATTCACCAAATTCTGCAGACACTTCAACCAATCTATCAAATCCCCATACCGCCAACCCACATCCACTTACCGTTCAACCAAGTAGTGCAACATACCCCTGCCTATTCAACAACAGAGAACCACCACATAGTAAGCCCACCGGACCTCTGCACAAAACAGTAACCCAATTCAACTGTGCTATCACTTCAACGACAATTTCTACAACTTCACCAAACAACTGCATTACCCAAAACTTCTGCAGTTCTTCCCCGCAGTTCATCCTACTACTTCTTCGACCAATTCATACTTCTGTTCCTCCAAATATTCACTGCTAGCATCTCACCACATGATCATTGTCATCTCAAATCCTACCCAACTACTTCATACAACCTGAATAACTCCTTTTCATCTCATTGCATCCACTTCGAAACTGTCAACTTCAAATATTCCAGCTTGAACTTCAATTTAAAAAAAATTGCAAAACCACCTACTACAGCTACACACTTCAAATTGAACCAATACAATACAATAAGCAAATACAATCCTCTGTCAACTAGCTGTTTACCTCCAGCGAAACGAATTGCCTGCAAAATTCATCCTCCTCGACTTTGACGCTCAACCATCGATCCGCCTGTAGTTGCAATCATTTGACATTCCCTCACCCTGTCTGCAAAGAACCAAACTGAACATCAAGTGCAATTCGCCTTCACCTAACCACTGTGACCTGATACGACACATCCAACCTCACCTTGAATCAACACTCCAATCACCTGCACCCATTCAAACAAACTGCCAACCATCTTCACTCGCCTCGCCTCCATCACCAGTTCACAACCCAATCGCCGTACCTCGACCCAAATACAATCTCCGCAACCTAATTCGAACCGCGAACAACCCCAGCAAACGAATTTCCTTCGACCAGAAAATCCACGACATTCGAACTAATAACACGGCAAACTCGAACAGAATTGGGACGAGAGGAGAATTTTGCATTGAATTGGAGAGTTTAATTTAGGAATTTGTGTGAAAGCTGAGTTCGAGATTTAATTCTCTGTGAAAGTTTCGAGTTCGATTTTTATGATTTGTGTTATGCTCGAGATTTGATCTGAGAGTTTTTTTTGGTTACTTTAGTTTGGGCCGGGCCCTACATTTCAAATTTTTTTCTTTTTGTGTGTTAAAGCTTTCTTTTTTTTATAGTTTCATTCAAACTTTCAAAAAAAATTTTAAGTAAAACTTCACTTTTAAGTTTCCTTTTCATAAAAAAAACAAAGAGTCTCTCCCTAAAAAAAGAGTGTTTTTTTGTTTCGTTAGTTTTATTTCTTAATAAAAAAAAGTTGTTTCGTTTTTAAATTTGTTTTTGTTTTTCCTTGCCAAAAAGGGTTGTTTTGAATTTATTTTCATTTAGTTTGTTCTAGTTTTTCATTTTTCTTTGATATATATATATAATAAATTTGTATATATCATGTTTTTATTTTTAGGTTGCAGAAGCAGATAAGGAAGAATAAGGGGATTGCGCTGCTAAGCTTGGCAAATAAAATAAAAAACTACTTGCTTGCTTATAAAATTTTTTTTGCACCCTTATCTATTGTTTTATTGCTTTGAATTATTGATTGCTTGCATTTAAAAAAAATCAAAAAATTTCATAAACCAAAAACAAAAATTCATTCATAGTTGCATTGTTAATACACGTTTATTTTCAGTTCTGCGTCTCATTTTTGATTGATAACAACATTTAGTCATCGATAACACTAAATTGTGTATTTACAAGTTGTCTTCTTTGAAAAATTTAATTTCTTGGTGTCTAGGCTACGACAGAGTAATAACCATTTATAAATATTAAGGTGATTCGTAAATATTATAGTGGTTGTTCCTCCGAAGGTACTTAAACCTTCGGCTGCATTGCTACGGCGATTCGTGGTGCACCGATAAATCTTGTCCGTTACCCGGCTGAGAACTATCTTGTTGAACTAAGACAACGTGTAATTATACAATTTTGGGTTAACTTAGAATAAATCATTTGTAATTAATCCTTGCATTCATTTAGTTGCATTAGTTCATGCATATTTAAAAAAAATCAAAATCCAAAACTAAAAAATTGTAAATATTCCTTTTCCTTTGAAATTTTTAAATCCTGTTTCTTTGAAATTTCAAAAATCCAAAAAAATTTAGAAAAACCAAAATCTAAAAAAATTATAAAATCTTTTCAAAAACAAAGAAAAAATTTGAAAAACAAAACAAAAATCAATTTCCCTTTTGAAAAATAATTTTTATTTGTAAATATTTCTCCTTTATAAAAAAAGCAAAAACATTCTTGAAAATGTCCGAGTTTCCCCACTCATTTGAATTTTACAATAGTTGTGAAAATCAATATAATCCATATGATTTCACTCCAAATTCGTATGGATATTTTAACGACAACTATTCTTTAAACAATTCGAATTTTGAACAACAAAGTTTTCAAAACGATGAACAACCCTCAAATCTTGAAAAGAGCATTTCGTCTTTACTTGAAATCTCTACACAACAAAATCAAGCGATAAATGATTTGTGTAATTCATATTTGGGCAATGATTCAAATCAAAGTTTTCAAAATAATCAAAATTTGAATTCACTTCAAAATTCAAACGATTTCGAGTATAACCTATGCCAATTCAATTTTGAACTCCAAAATGAATTTCAAAATCAAAACAAAAATGTGATCCACTTTTCAAATAATTTTGGCAATGGGAATAATCTTAACCACGTTACAATTGAAATTTTTTGTTCTCAACAAATCCAAATCGAAAATTCTCAAGTTAATAACTATAAATTGGATTTTGTTGAGCAAATGAATGAATTTTACGATGATCACACAGATTCGTTATTTGAAACATATATGAAACAACGTGAAAAACAAAATCAAATTCCAACGTGTGACGAGTCAAACTATAATCCATCTTTTACCCAAATCGACGATTTTCAAATAACAACTTTTGAAATTGAAAATAACAATCTTAATGAAGTTGTTGAAAACACGGTAATTGAGTTGGATTTCGATTCTTTTGAGGGTGTGGAACCAAATTTAAAATTCGACCTTCCTTTTCTCGATTTCAAAAAATTTAAATACAATAACTTTGGATTTTGAACTTGAGATACGCAATGAAGTTGTTGATAATACAATAAAGGAAGAAGAATTTAATGAACATGATTTTTTTGGACTTTTAGAAGATGAGTTGTTAAATTCCGAAGGGGAAGAGTTAAATCACCATTTCGATTTTGAAATTAATAACTTTGAAGAATTTGTCAATGATGAGCTTCAATCTCAATTTGGTGAAAATAAATGTGAACTTCGATCAATTTTTTTATCAACCCCGAAAATCATCGAAAATAAAACAACTCGTACGATTTTTAATAAAACGACATTCGTTTTTCCAAATCAACATTCAACTTCAAAATCTTTTAAGATTTGGTTTTCCGAGCTTAAGCCATGTCTTATATACTTGACGGGACAAATGAATCGGTCTTTGGAAGACCGTTTCATTTACTTTTTAACGATATACTTTCTGATGTGATGTAAATAATCATCTTTTCATTTTCATTTACATAAAGGTTATGTTAATATTTTTCTCCTTCTAATTGGGTTGACTGTGGGGACATAGTCAAAATCAAGTGTGGGGGGAGACTCATCATCATTTTTCAATTTTTATGGTTTATTTTTAATTTTTTTTCCAAAATAAAAAAAAGATCTCAGAAACAAAACAAAAAAATTTATTAAGCATTTTTGATTTATTTTTAAAGAAACATTATAGGGTAAATATATGGTTTTAGTTTATTAAAATGAAAATTTTGAAATTTAATTTGTCTTAACAAAAACAAAATTGAAGTTTGATTACAAATAAAAATGGTTTAACTAGTATATAGGAAGATTCATACGTGATAATTATGAAATATATCCTAATTGAAAATCTTTGTTTTAAAAAGTGGTTAATTTAAAGTAAAGGATATAACATTTTTTTGTCTTCTAAGTTAAATGGTGCCAAGATGATTTTTCAAAACTCTCTCTTCAAAAAAAGAAAAAACAAAAAAAAACAATTTTTTTTGTATATATGTATATAATTTTCTTAATAAACACCTAGAGTCATGTGTTCACACTCATGTGTTCTCTCGCCATGCTCTGTACCCTTCTCACGTAAGCCCGAAAGGCAGTGCACGATCGGTATATCTGGCCTCAGTTTATCTGAGTTAGGTGTGTGTATATAAAAATTATTTTACTAATAACGCCTATAGTCAATAGGTGTTCACACTCGTGTGTTCACTCGCCACGCTCTGTATTTCTCTCACATCAATCCAAAAGGCAGTGCACAGGTAATATATCTGGCCTCGGTTTATCTGAGTTAGGCATATGTAAATATTGCCAATATCAACTAAATTTTCAAAAGAAAAACGGAGAGAGTAAGCAATTGAAATCCAAGCACTATTTTAACTTATTTGATTTGACTTGTTATTGAATAGAAATAAAATCACCACTTTGATAAACTTTGATAATCAACTAAGGATCCATTTTATAATTACACTTTGTTATCAACCCAAACAACGAGTTAAACTATAGTCTATTTGTTATGATAACTTGATTTTTGTGGAAATTTTGACGAGTAAATGACTTAAATTTTCAAGATAATGACCAAAACCTATATTTAACTTATTTATGTTAATTTAAAAAGTAAATCTTTCATTTCGTAAATATTTCCAAAAACTCACATTCATCTCTTTGTAAATAAATCTTACATTTTGTAAATATTTTCATCCTGCATTTGGATTTTGTGGGTAGTATCCGCTGAAAATCCTCACGAGACAACACTCGTCCTACTGGGGACACCCAGAGGTTTAACGGCTTATTACATACGCTCAATGCAATCGTGCTCCCTACGAAAACGGATTTATCTTAGTCTTTCTTTATTCGAGGACGAATAAAAAGATAAGTATGGGGGTATTTGATGTGCACGTAAATGTGTATATTTTTACCACCATATTTAATCTATTTAAATTAAATAAATGATCATACCGGGCATTTTAACTTGTTTAAACCAAAATTCATATTATTTTCAAATCGGCACATATTCATCTTCATCCAAGGGCAAAATGGTCGTTTTTGTGCTTATATTAATTTGAGAAAATTTAATTGGAAATTTCTATATTATTTTATAGGAATTTGGCTTCATATACAAGTGGTTTCATGAAGATGTATGCATGCACAAGAGTGAAGATAAAGAAATGAAGATGGAAATAATTCAAAGGCATGATAATGGAGGACCCCACCTACCCACCTTTCTTCATGTACAAATTAGAGGCTAATGCACATGCTTATGGAATTAATGGATTCATGTACACTTAAATGATGATTAGTAAAAGCTAATGATTACTTGGCCTCCACACTTTCTCAAGGGAAATTTGGGCATTCCCCAAAAATATGAATTAGGGTTTAACACTTGTATAAATACCCCATATCTTCATGTAACCCTCTTCTTCTTAGTCTTTCTTAGTTAGTTTTTAGTTTAAAAATAAAAGAAAGCTCTCTTTCTCTTTTCATGGCTACTTAGCCATTTTTATTTCTTGTAATTTTTCTTTTCTTTCTTATGCAATTCAATATATGCTCTTTATATTTACATGCTCGCTTTCTTATGTTGTAGTGTAGATTTCTTTTCTTTTATGCAAGTAGAATAGTTTTTCTTACATTTTGCTCTCTTTTTCCTATTGTTAGTTTCATGTTGCTTTCTACATTTGTTCATATGATAACAAATATGAGAGGCTAATCCCTACAATTTAGGGGTAATGAAGCTCTCTAGTATGTAGATGCAACATTTTGATGTTTATGCTCTCTTTTTGTGCTTAATGAATCATTTGAAGTGGTTTAACTTGTTGTTTTTTATGTGAATTTGATAACCTATATTGTTAACACCAAATAGGCTATGCTTAAACAATCACAAACAATGATTACCTCTTCATCTACATATGATGATGGTAATAAAGTGATTGTTGAAATTAAATTTTGATGGCCTATATTTCTAAACAATAATTAATAGGCCATGCTTAAAATAGATTTTGCTTTCAACTTTGTTGTCATATTTCATGAGAGTTAAATGTGTATTAGTGGTTGTGTTATACTTTGATGGTTTATATTGTGCTAATTAATAGCACAAATATACCATATTTATGATAAGCACATCAACTAATTACACTAATGACAAGAAAAGAGAGATCATAACTTCATTTTGTTGATTTATGTGATCTAGAGAGTGGAAATTGCCTCTAAATTGCCTTCACAGTCTCATATTTTTATCAATTTTCTTTTGCTAGTTTTCTATATTTTTAGCAAATCACATTTTCAACTTTGGTTAATTTGATTGAATTTTAAAATCATCAATTACCTGTGGACCGATCCGTACTCGCCACGTACTTCAATAGTACGCCGTGCGCTTGCGGTTATTTTTAATTTCGAATTTTTTCGACGGTTTTCTAACTCGATAGAAATTCCATCGATCAATAAAGGGGTGCACCCAAACAATTACAAAGTAATAGAATGGTATACGATGGAGTGTGTCCGATAAGAGGAGCTACCTCATTGGCCCGTCGATTGCTCCTATTTTAGCCACCTTATGCTAACTCATGGGAGTTAGGTCCACGTATATACCTCATATAGAATCGTCGCCACCATCCTACTTCATTCTGGAATCTCCATCGCGTACACAGTTGTTAAAGTGGTTTTCGGTATTGGCAGAGAGTATGACAATATCAGATCCCGGTCTCTTTAACAACCAATCATTTTTATAACTCGTGGTTATTTATTTCAAATGGTTAACATTTCAAATCAACATATTTATTTCAAAACCATTAAAATCCGATGTCATTATTCTTTCAAAAATATTATTTATTTTCCAAAGTTGTAACACTTCCAAATCTATTCACTAAGTTATAACACTTCAAAAATGTAATATTTAGAAACCATAACACCTTTAAAAATGTAATATTTGGAAACCATAACACCTTTAAAAATGTAATATTTAGAAACCATAACACTTTTAAAAATGTTATATTTAGAAACCATAACACTTTTAAAAATATGACCTTTATATAGTAGCATTTCGAAAATGTTACATTTTTAGAAATAGTAGCATTTTAAGAACATAACCTTAAATCCATAGCATTTTGGAAATGCTGCAATTTCTATTATATTTTATACTATAACATATTTGAAACATCATATCTTATATTTTTATCATAGTTATAATATAAGATCTATTTTTCTTACAAACTTATTTACTTAGATATCAATTAAATTATGATTTTAATTAAATAAAATTTATTACTAAAATATCCAATTAAAACTGTATTTTCTCATATTAGGTTAAATACATTTTAAACCATTTATTAACTTATAAAATTTTAACTTATTAAAATAATCAGTATATATATTTTTAAATCATTTAAATCAAATTAAGTCAAAATTTCATAATTTAAAATTCCAAATACTTAAAAATTTTCAGAAAATATTTATATTTAAAAATTAACCACAAGTCTGTATGATATTTTCTAACCAAGGTCAAGTGATACAGATATATATCATTTCAATCCGAAATATAAAAATTCCAGGTTTGATCATTTCAAACCCACAATCCCAAGTCAAATAAAAATCGCTCGAGCCTATCATTTCAGCTCATAACGATTTTTCCCTATTCTAAAGTTCGTTCAGGTATGTATCATTTCAACCCATAGTGAGGGAACTTGCAGTGTGAGAAACAGAAATGTAAAATGAACAGAATAACATAGCATATCATGTCATGTGATAAAACAGGTATAGCATCAGGTTATAACATCATATAATATCATATCACAGACATATATGAAACTACTATCAACATGGCATATCACTATTACAATTCACAAGTCATCGATTCACTAGATTATAAGTACGAAGTCGAGAGTGATAAACTCACCTTCTTTGGCTAGAGATGACAATTCAAAACACAAGAACAAACTCCGAAAAGCACGACAAAGCACGAATTAGACTTGAGTGGAAGTAAAGCCAAGATCCAAGTCTTGTACACAATAAAAGTAAAAAAAATATATAAGTAAATATTTATACAAGAAAATAAAACAAAATACAAGAAAAATAGGCTAGACAAACATAAGTGGGCTCGGCCACTTTGGCAATAGGCTCGGCCACATCACTTTGTACTCGGCCATGATGGGTTTATAGACAACTATGCACGGCTATAGATGGGTTGAAGTGCTACAAGGCTCGGCTATGGTCAAGCATAGGGTACGGCTATGGGGTAGGTGAAGGGGTGGTAAGGAAAAAGGTCAATTGGAAGGAAAAGAGGCAAAGGAAATGGTGGCTATTGGTTTGTCCTAGGCTTCAATGGGTTCGGCCTCTTGGTCATTGGGTTCGCCACTTTGTGATTTGGGTCAAGGCAACTAAGGTGTCATGGTTATGGATGATGAAGGTCATGGCTATACAAGTGGAGATGGTGGCCGAGGTAAATAGAAAAGAGGAGAGATGAAGGTAAGGGGTCAGCTTGGGTTTAGGCAATAAGATGGTGGTGATTTTGACCTAGGAAGTCACGACCATGAGGTTAGTGATGAGGTTGTGGTGGTGGCCGATCAACTAAGTGATGATGAGGGTGGAGATGAGGTCGGCTAGGGAAATGATGGTGGAGGCCGAACCATGTAAGGAATATAAACAAAGGAAGAAAACTAAAAAGAGGAAGAGCACTTATTGGAAAAAAAAGTTTGCAGCAGAAAGAAATGAGAAAGAAAGAGATGAGATATTTGTTTTGTACATGAATGGTTTTTGAAAAGATACCTCTTCAAATGAATGGACAAGAAAGTGACTATTAGGAAATTCCTTAGCCCATTAGCCAAGCCCAATAACAAAACAAGCTAAAACACAAACAAAAATCTAGCCCAAAACAAATAAAATTAGAAAGTAAAATACAGAAAATATTTGCGTGTAAAGCGCTGAAAATTTACTGATTTGAAAAGTATAAATCAGAATTTGACGAAACGAAAAGCATCGAAAATGTTAGAATCAAATCCAGCTTCAAATAAAAAGAATAAAAATTTAAAATTCAGATTTAAAATTTAAAATTTTCAACCAAAAGTCAAACTTTGACCAAAGTTGAACAAAAATTCAAATTTCAGAAAAAATCTTTATTTTATTATATTTGGAAAAATAATTCTCAACAAATCCCAAAAATACATTGTAAAATTCCAAATTTTCAATTTTTAAATGATTTAAAATCAAAGTTTTCAAATAAATTGTAATTAAAATATTTGCTAAAATTACGAGTTGTTACAAAGGATTTCTGCTTTAAAATTTGATATTTTAGTAACAAAGTTATTTTACTAAAGGTGTAGTTTCTTTAATGACCAAATAGATAAATTTGAGTAATATTATAGGAATGATAGAATGACTATGATAAAATTGAAAATGTATACACTATTTGATCATATAAACTATTGTAGTAAGAAGTATTACAGTAACAATTCAAAACTGCTGCAATTTCTTATGGTAGCAATTCAAAATTGCTGTAGTTTCTTACTGTAACAATTCTGCCCTGCTGCAGATTCTTATAGTAGCACTTCTGCACTGCTGCGAATTCTTACCGTAAAAGTTCTGCACTGCTGCGAATTTTTACAGTAGTACTTTTGTACTGCTACTTTTCTTAAAAGTGACATTTTCAGAATGCTACAAATTTTCTAAAGGGTTATAGTTCCGAGTGTATGATTCTAAAAGTTACATTTTTAAAGTGCTATGATCTCTAAATTTTACGTTTCAAAGGGGTTATAATTAAATGAATTTGGAAGTGTTACAACTTTGGAAAAATGAATAATATTTTAAAGAATAATGATATGGAATTTATATGGTTTTTTGAAAGGAATATGTTTGATATGAAAAAAATAAACCATTTGAAATTTAATAACCACGGGTTATAATAACGTTTGGTTGTTAAAGAGACCGAGATTAGATATGGGCATACTCTCTGTCGATACTGAAAACCACTTTAACAACTGTGTACGCGGTGGAGATTCCAGAATGAATTAGGATGGTGGCGACGATCCTAAAGGTATATTTACGTGGACCTAGCTCCCGTGAGTTAGCATAAGGTGGCTAAAACAGGAGCAATTGACGGTCCAAGGAGGTAGTTCCTTCGATCGGACACACTTCATCATTAGCCATTCTATTACTTTGTGATTGATTTGGTGAGCACCTTTGATTCAGGAGTGTGGATCGAGTTGGGCTGTAGTTGCGGCTATGCGTTACGAACAGTCCAGAAGTGTAATTGGTATATCTACCCTGGCATTGCCTAGTTGTGCCGTGTCACCTACCCTAGCACGCCTTCTACGAGTTTGGTTTGTACCATACCTATGGAGTGCCCTCTGACGACACCCAGTACGGGTGGGATTACGGTACTGTATAGACTATTGGAAATAAAAATGTGTTAAGGGGGAAAATGTAACGCCTTAACGCTATTTTAATAGTTTGCCTTACTTTAGACGTTATTATAATAGCGTAAATTACTACATAATAGATAGTTTAACGGATCCTTAGAGGATGGGCGATCCCAAGCATCCTCTAAGTTACTGATGCATTTCTTTATAGTTCACTTGAGTTGATTTACATTTTATAAGTATGTATGTCCTGACTCGAGTGTTTTGTGTTTTGCTTTACGCTCGGGTCAGCCTGAGTTTCACAGCTTTGGTTTCATCTTTTGGAGCTAGAGATCCGCTGGAGATTTAGCCGTCTATCTGTTCTATTCCAGTTATTTCCACTCAGCTTTTTCTTTTGTAGTAGAGAACTTATGTACCTTGAATTTCCAAATGTATTGGTTTTAGACTTTGGTACTGTATTAGTTTTGAGACTTTGTATCTAGAAGCTTCATGAGCTATTATAGTTATTTTATTCCGCTGCGAGTTATTCTGATATTCTGTGTTTGTGATTCTATGATTGATTTATTTGCCCCAAATTTTATTAACAATCTATTGTTTTGAATTATTCAAGTCTGACATGTGTGGATTTATTGTCGATTTGAATGGTCCAAAATGGTAGGATGTTACACTAAAAGTTGTGACGTAAAATTTGTTGAACTATGCTCATATTCGGTATAAGTGTGGGAAAAATTGAATGAAAAATGTTTTGAGTTTTCAAAAGATTGCGTTCATATAGAAATTGCAAGTATATTTAGGATGTGTGCATCATGTTTTAAAAGGAATTTCTAAAAGAAACAGCATTCATATAGGAGGTACCGCTTAGAAATTCTTGTACATGCATATATTTTATGATGTATTGCACTTTGCACTATGCATGGATTGTTGCAAAATTGGTTGTACACTAAATGTTGCTAGTGTAGAATGGATGCACGAAGGTTTACATGATTGAACCCTTATCAAATTTCGGGGACAAAATTTCCTAAGGGGGGGAGAATGTAACACCCCGCGCTTTAATGACAAATAAAATCAATTAAATTAACATAATTGCAAAACAGTGAAAAATATAAATGTCAAATATACGCATTTAAAAATTAAGAGGTTACATAGGTATATGCAACCAATGAGTGTGTGATTAATTGATGCATCAATCTACTAAAAGAGGAATTAATTAAGAGACATAGAGGCGTTAATTAGTCAGAGAATATGTTACTCTTATAACATTAATTAATTAAGGGATCTTCTAACAAAGGAAAATGTATGTGGGGAATAAATTAAATGATAACATACATATATTAATTTATAATTGACGCAATCAATTAATTGAGAAATTAATTAAATATATTAAGAAGGGTCAATTAATAAAAGAGGGAAACTTATATGTCAATTAATTGGGTAATGAATTGGTGGTTTAAATATGTTCAACTAATAAATATGTGATTGAGTGATGCATAGGAATTAATTTGGATATCGATTAAAATGGGAAAATGTATCAATTAATTAATTGGCAATTAGTTGAGCGTTTTAAAAAGGGTGTCAATTAATCAAAGAATATGCCATCTTTATAATAGCTAATAATGTAAATTAATTAGCTAGAAGGAAACGCCGGTTATAGAATTATTTGTTTCCAAGTAAAAAAAAGGAACGCATACAAAAATTAATCAAAGTAATTTGGTTTATGATGTAGGTAAATTAATAAGAATAAATTAAAAAGTATAAATTTTATATGCATTCAATTAATAGAGGTATTAATTGACGTGTTCAAATAGGTAAGAAATTATAACGTATAAGAATCAATTAATATTGGATATATATATATGATCTAATTAATTGGATAATTAATGGAAGAATCTTATTTAGAAGGAAACGTGAATTAATAGGGTCATATAACAAAGAAACAAATGAATAACATTGGAGAGTTATACGTTATAAGCTAACGTAAACAAATCAAGTTCTGATGGTGAGGATTGTTTTTAGGGTTAATCCGATGGTTCCTAGTTGTTCACTGCACCAATAAATTTAACGTAACTTAACCCTAGCCCACACTATTTTCTCTGAATCTGCTGCCGTCGTTTACAACAAACTCCTCTTCACTTCTCCCTCTTCCTTTCTCCTTCGTTCATCAAATCTTTCCCCAAGCCAAAAATAAAATTAAGCAAGGAAATACATACAAACAAATCAGAGAATTGCGCAAACAAATCAGAGAATTTACAGCAAATCAAAAAGGGGAAAATGCAGGGAAAAGCGTAGCAAATTAAAAAGGATAGAGATGAAGCTAAGGACGACATGTGAGTGGATTTAATTATATAACTTTTACGTTTATGATATATTATCGTTAGATTCCCGTTAAATAATTTTATTTAGTATTTATTTCAGTAATTAATTTTGTTAACTAGTTATGCTGAGACTGTAAATTGTATAAGAGAGCTTGTATTTAATTAATATTAGGCTTGATAGTTAGAGAAAGACGTAAGCCTAAAAGTAAGAAGTTTATAGTTGATTACATCTATTTTAAAGTAGAAATTTTGCCTGTAAATGTTAGCTTCTTTTTATTTCTTTTTACGCGAATAAAATAGTAAAGATAAGAATTCGCAAATACAGACCAAAACAGAAGAATACTAGATTTACAGAAATTATATGTAAAATAAGAAAAAGCTGAAATAAAAAGAGAAAGATAGAAATTTACAGTAATTATGCTAACACGGGAGTAATAACTTAAAGAAAAAAATCTAATAACTTGATTTGGAAGTACGTGATGGATTAATTGGTTGGTTTAGAAAATAGAATACATTTCTATAGTTTAATATTTAAAAAGATAACGATAAACGTAATTGCAAGAATAAAAGAAAGAAAAAGGGAATTAGTGTAAAATAGAGAAACCATTGTATTTTGCACTATCCAAAAAGTAAAGAGATAATAAAAGAAATATCTTACCGTTACGGATTATTGTTATAACATTATTTAGTATTAAAATATGGAAATAAATTTTTAGCACAATTTTCATAACCAACCAAATAGAATAGAACTACTTGTGAGAAATGCGGATTATGGATCTTAAGGCTGGAATAACACTAGAGGGGGGGTGAATAGTGTTTTATGGATTTTTTAAATCTTTTTGAATTTTATTCAGTTTAAACACCAGCAAATGCAATTCACAAACACAGATATAATCATAGAATCAGACACAGATGCAAATACTAAATAAAAGCAGTAAAGGAAAGAACACACCAGGATTTTATACTAGTTCGGAGTTACCCTACATCCAGTCCCGTATAATCGTACGGATTTCTTATCAAAATAATCTCCCAGATTACACCCCCGGTTTCAAGGCTACAAGGTACACTCCCCTGTATTCGAGTCCAGGGCAAATTCTCTTGATTTAACTAGGCTATAAGATCACCTAATTGATTTCCGAGGCTACAATCACACCCAATTGATTTCAAGGCTCAACCGCACCTTTTACTCAATAGTTTGATTTACAAAAGATTCTATAACTCTGAATAGCACTGAGATCTTATGGAGAGAGTGGCAGAGAATCAAACAAGAGATAATCAAGTTTGATTCACTTGGTATTTTGGCAGAGTATAGTTTAGGATTCTTTAGAAAAAACGTGGAAGATGAAGAGGTGAGAAAATAAATGAAATCTGATAAAAATTCGTATAGAACTTACTGGTATTTATTGTAGAGCAACAGCCATATCTATTCATGAAAGGATATGATGAATAGACACTTCATTTGAAAATTGAAATTTGAAAATAACGGACACTATGTCGACATGGGGGGCTAAGGGATGTCGACATGCTCAAGGAAAAATTAATGTTTTGATTTTCTTATTAAAATTGGTTTCTATAATTTGTCAAAACAATTTCTAAACTTTGTAAATATATTTAAACATATAAAAGAGGTTAGAAAATAATTTTTAATATATATAATCTTAATCTATAAAGTGATTTAAAATCTGAGTATATAAATATTTTAAAGCTAAATATTTAAAACAAGAGATGGTTTAAAAACAAGGACAATTTTGAAATCAAAATATTAAAAATGATAAAAATAGTTTTGAGGCTAAAATATTTCAAACAAGAGAAATGTCTTTTCGAAAAGAAAGTTTTGAAAACATTTTTAACAAACAAGAGATATATTTTTGAAAAACATTTTTATAAAATTAGTGGATATCAAAATAGGACCACTATATGTTCCACTAGATATTGTCGTGGGTTCCATCCCTTTAACAGGCTCGAAGTGGATTCCATTCCATGAATAAATTTCGAATAAAGATGTAATTGCTTTCAAGAAGTTTTAACATAATTCTAGTCTAACTACATTATCTTGTACTATTTGAAACCTTGAACTCTTGATAACCTGATTTCTTGATACTCCTGAGTCTTCAATCTTGATATCTTCGATCTTTTAATTCATCAGTCTTGTATCTCTATACTGTACAGTCTTCATTCTTGGTACCTGCATGTTTATATTCTGCATATACATATATATCTAAACCATAATGTTATTATTTATATTTTATAACAAGTCCTAAGGTTGTTGTCATCAAAACCATCATCTCAAGGACTAACAATCTCCCCCTTTTTGATGATGACAACCTATGTTTATAAAATATACTTCACCTTCACTATAACTCCCCCTAAAACTAATAAATCCCCCTTAATCTAATCCTAACTACTCTATTTTATACTTCTCCCCCTTTGTCATCAACAAAAAACTAATTATAAACTTATATAACCCCCCCTTAGTCTTATACTGGAGTACCTGTGACAAATTATGATGGAGTGTGTGTGTGTGTGTGTGTGTATATTTATATAATAACATGAGTTAATAATAAAGACATGACAAATATGAAAGTTTAAACCCAATAAATTTGTACTATGTTTCATATAATGTTATACAATCCATTCAAACCAAATCAATTCTAATCAAATCAAATCGCACAATTCAAAAACAAGCAATTAAAACCATAAGGAGATCAAATATTTCTAGGAACTTCAACCCATCCTTCTTCTCCAAAGATAGGATCCTTTTTAATAACTTCCCAATCTACATTATCTTGAATCAAAGTTCCTACAGGATTTGCATCGAGATCATCATTGTTGAGGGCAAAAATCATCCAATGAAGGGCATCGAAATGCTTCTCTTGTTCTTTTATCATCTGCATTTGACTTAGTTCTAAGTGCCTTTGATTGCGGAGAATGAAAGTAAGTACATTCTTGAATGAATTGAGAGTTTCTTCAAGATTATCACTTAGAGTTTGAGAAGAGGAAGCCATTTTTGATAAGAGTGAAGAGATGCAAATAGAGATAAGTAGAAATGAAAAGATTACAAATTTCTGGAAGAAATAGGTGTTTAAATAGGTAGAAATTCATTTAAAATGAATAGGCACGAGTTAGTTATTTTAATTTCAAAATTTTAAAAATAACCAAATCTGACAGTTATATGTCGACATAGGGGGGTAGAGGCATGTCGACATGGGTCTGTTAATTTATGTGTCTTATTTATTTTGTGAATAAGTATGTATATATATAAACTTATATACTATACTAACATTTATTCCAGAGACATGATAAGGTAGGAAAACATAAGATAGATGATTTTTATAAATAAGTGATACATAAGATACTACATAATATAATAAAAAGAAAATAGAAGCTCACACAAAGCAAACTAATACATCACAACCTAGTTCTTAGAATGTGCTAGAGGTTGAGGAGGATGATGATAAGCCAAGTTTCCGACAAACTTTAGCAAAGAATTTGTTCATATTAGTGGACATTTTATCCAATTTCTTACTAACGGATCTTCTGAGAATTCGTTGATTTTCCACTATAATGTTTTGATTTTTGAGGAGAGTTTTGTTGGAAGGATTGTCAGTATTGGTAGGATATTCAATACTTTCCAAGAGGTTTCTTCATTATCTTCTTCAATTTCCATTTCCTCCCCTTCTTCTTCTTCTTCTTCATCTTCTTCCTCCATATCTTCATGTGCCAATCTTTCATCCTTTTCGGCAAGAGATTCATATTGTTGAAATATGAAAGGAATTTTCATGAGAGAAACGTTGGCATGATTAAACACTTTTCTTGAAACAAATTCTTCCCTCTTGTAATCAACGCCAGAATAATTAAAAATCCGAGTGAGATAGATTCCATGATACAAGGTATTCTCACTCATTTCCAAATTCTTAGGATGAAGTTCATCCATAATCACTTGTGCCCAATTAATGTCATAATGACCAAAGATAGCAAAAAGAGCTTTACAAACTTTTAAAGTCGGGTTATTGAAATTTCCAGATCTAGGAGTGATAGTATATTGCAAAAGAAGATTGACAATACGTGCTTTCGGACGAAAGTTACGATTTTCAAATTTAAAGTTGTCATCTCCTTTGAAAATGTGATGAAATGTCTTACGATCAAGTTCATCAATATTAAAAGTAGAAAGATCTATTCCCGAATTCTTGCAATTGAGAATGTTGCCCAAAATTTCACAATTTAAAACAATTTTAGTGCCTTTAACACTACTCCAAATTTCATCTTCATTTCCTTCATAAAAACCGCGATTCAAATTCGCATAAAACATTTTAACAAGATTTGGGTAACAAACAAAATCATTTTGAGAATTATCAAAAAGACTAAGGATATGATTCTCTTCAAGAAGAGTATTGATTTCATATGTAGAGAAATCGCTAAAGATAGCAAACTTTCCCGTATGAACTTTTCTGAAATTAGCATAGCTTATATAAGCCTTGATTGCTTCCGAATCATTATAGAGATACTCTTTAATGGTTTTAGACAGCCTTACTATGGATGGAGTGCTTGAAGAAGCCATCTTTGAAGAGAGTATAAAGTTTGAAAGAGTGAAAGAGAGTTTGAATTTTAAAATGAAAGTGAAAAGGAATGATAAGATAATGGAAGACATGTTCTCTGGTCAAGAGGTACCTTTCTAGAACATTGGATTTGGTGAAAAGGTGAAGGGAAATTCAAAGATTTGAATTCAAATTTGAATTTCAAATTTCTGACAAGGATGTCGACATCATGGGTAGGGCCATGTCGACATGGGTCAGAGAATTCATGTGACTTATATTTTCCTATATACTTTAATATCTATATACATATATTATTTTTAATATCTATATATTTTTTGGAGCAATATTAAATATAATAATACTCTTTTAATAAAAAATATTATAATATTAAAAATAAAACTAAACATAATAATAAAAAATTTAAAATTCAAACAACACATAATTTCAAAGACAATCAAACAAGCAAACAATTTTAAGCAAACAATTTCAACCAATATATTTTAAATGTGTACCTTTTTCTAGATTCGCATCTCCAAGATCATCGAAATCATGAATAGCCATAAAGCACATATTTGAATTTTCCGTCTTCTGATCGTCATCACTTGAGGATGAGTCTGAGTCTGAATCGTCTAGTGTAGCGGCATACGTTCTTTTCCTTTTCTTTGTATAATCATTGCTTGTAGAAAACTTTTGCTTATCAGGATGCAGACAATCTCTTTTGAGATGACTTGGTTCGTCACAGTTGAAACATTTGACGTGGTTTGGTACTTCATTATGATTTCCAGAATTCCCGCGATCATTCTTTTTGAAGTTGTTCATCTTTCTGTATTTCAGAAACTTCCGAAAATTCTTTGTCATGAAAGCTATTTCTTCATCATCATCACTTCCCGAGTCTGATCCATCTGTTAATGTATTGAATGTAATTGACTTCTTTTCGAATCCTTGCTATCTCTTCTTCCTTGCATTTGTACTTCGAACGACATTAGATTTCCAATCAATTCTTCAATCTTTAAAGAACTGATATCATTTGCTTCTTCGATTGCAAGAGTTTTCTGATTCCATTCCGGAGTAAGAGAATTTAGAATTTTTCTGACTTGATCTTCTTCGGAAAAAAAATTCCCAATGATATTAGAGAATGCACAATCTCCTGAAATCTACTATACATATCCAAAACGGACTCATTAGAATTCATTTTGAATAATTGAAACTGATTTGTGAGTATGGATATTTTGGTCTGTTTGACTTTGCTTGTTCCTTCATGAGTAACTTGCAAAGTTTTCCAGATATCATATGTAGACTTACAAACAAATACTCTATTGAATTCATTCCTATCAAGTGAACAAAATAAAATATTCGTGGCGTTGGAATTATTTTATGCAATAGTCTTTTGCTCAGCAATCCATTGTGAAAAACTAGACGTGGGTTCAGAATATTCAGTTTGTGTGATATTCCAAGTGTCTAATCCTATTGACTGTAAGTATATTTTCATTCTACATGCCCAATATGCATAGTTACTGCCATTAAAAAGTGGTGGTCTGGCAGTAGACTGACCCTCTACAAATGAACTAGTGATAGTGTTAACAGAACCAGTGTTGGTAGCCATTTTTAAAACCTTTCAAAATTTAGATTATGAAAACTTTGAAAACCTCGCTCTGATACCAAATGTGAGAAATGCGGATTACGGATCTTAAGGCTGGAATGACACTAGAGGGGGGTGAAAAGTATTTTATGGATTTTTTAAATCTTTTTGAATTTTATTCAATTTAAACACCAAATGCAATTCACAAACACAGATATAATCACAGAATCAGACATAGATGCAAATATTAAATAAAAGCAGTAAAGGAAAGAACACACAAGGATTTACACTGGATCAGAGTTACCCTACATCCAGTCCCGTACAATCGTACGAATTTCTTATCAAAATAATCTCCCAGATTACACCCTCGGTTTCAAGGCTATGAGGTACACCCTTTTATATTCGAGTCTAGGGCAAACTCTCTTGATTTAACCAGGCTACAAGATCACCTAATTGATTTCCGGGGCTACAATCACACCCAATTGATTTCAAGGCTCAACCGCACCTTTTACTCAATAGTTTGATTTACAAAAGATTCTATAACTCTGAATAGCATTGAGATCTTATGGAGAGAGTGGTAGAGAATCAAACAAGAGATAATCAAGTTTGATTCACTTGGTATTTTGGTAGAGTATAGTTTAGGATTCTTTAGAATAAATGTGGAAGATGAAGAGGAGAGAAAATAAATGAAATCTGATAAAAATTCGTTTAGAACTTATTGGTATTTATAGTAGAGCAACAGTCATATCTATTTGTGACAGGATACGACGAATAGACACTTCTTTTGAAAATTGAAATTTGAAAATAACGGACACTATGTCGACATGGGGGGTTGAGGGTTGTCGACATGCTCAAGGGAAAATTGATGTTTTGATTTTCTTATTAAAATTGGTTTCTATAATTTTTCAAAACAATTTCTAAACTTTGTAAATATATTTAAACATATAAAAGAGTTTAGAAAATAATTTTTAATATATATAATCTTAATTTATAAAGTGATTTAAAATCTGAGTATATAAATATTTTAAAGCTAAATATTTAAAACAAGAGATGGTTTAAAAACAAGGACAATTTTGAAATCAAAATATTAAAAATGATAAAAATAGTTTTGAGGCTAAAATATTTCAAACAAGAGAGATGTCTTTTCGAAAAGAAAGTTTTGAAAACATTTTTAAAAAACAAGAGATATATTTTTGAAAAACATTTTTATAAAATTAGTAGATATCAAAATAGGACCACTATATGTTCCACTAGATATTGTCGTCGGTTCCATCCCACTAGGGTTCCATCCCTTTAGTAGGCTCGAAGTGGATTCCATTCCACAAATAAATTTCGAATAAAGATGTAAGTACTTTCAAGAAGTTTTAACATAATTCAAGACTAACTACATTATCTTGTACTGTTTGAAATCTTGAACTCTTGATAACTTGATTTCTTGATACTCATGAGTCTTCAATCTTGATATCTTCGATCTTGAAATTCATCAGTCTTGTATCTCTATACTGTACAGTCTTCATTCTTGGTACCTGTATGTTTATATTCATCATATACATATATATTTAAACCATAACCTTAGTATTTATATTTTATAACAAGTCCTAAGGTTGTTGTCATCAAAACCATCATCTCAAGGACTAACACTACTTCCTATAATATAAAAAGATAAAGCAAAGAATTAAAGGAATCAAGTTAATTATTAGATAAGACTAGAATCTATAAACAGAAATGTACCTAGATCTGCATTTACTGCGCAGATAATAGAATAAAAGTAAAGTAGTTAATATGATAAGTAAATTTGTAACAAGCGGACGTAGTCCAAAGCTAAGCTTGTCATACAATATAAGAGAACTAAGGAGAATTCAACAACATAATAAAAGAAGACAGACTAGAATAGAAAAGTGACGCTTGTAATTATATTTATAATGTACAGATTATAAAAGAAAATAAAAGCGACAATTACAAGTGAAATTATAAGATAGGTTATAATTAAGTAGAAAGGACAGAAGAGGCTTATTTTACTAAACTTAAGACTTAAATTAAGTTAATAAGCAAGATAATAAAAGTGGTCCATACCAACAGCATTCCTTTCAGTCAGGAACTGATAGTCCCACAACAGTTAGGTGAGGCTGGGACAAGATTATGCTAATTAGGGTAAATAAGTTGCCAACGAAATAAGAAAAGTAAACTAAACGCAAATTAAAAGATTAGACTTAGGGTCTAATGAAAGAGTGAGATGCATTTGGAGCAGTTTAAAGGATGAAGAGCCTAACGAAGCAGTACATCATAGATTTCAGCACAGAAGAAGCACGTCCAACTTAGTTATTTTGGGCTAGAAGGAAGTACGAGACTTCAACGGGACGTGAGGGTACTCTAGGATGGCCCTCTGGGGTAGGCATAGTGAAGCAGTCCTCTAGAGGCAAGTCTGTAGGTGTTCCATCAAAAGAGTATGCCTTGACTGCTTTTTGCATAGCAGAACCATTGTAGGCTGTCAAAAAGGGTTGATGTTTGGAGTAGGATATTTGTATGTCCCAGTACTTGCAAGTAAGTTTAGTGGGAAGGACCCAATATGATAGTCACATATGGATATCGGGCCAGCATCAAAACCAAGAGCGAGTTCGGGAAAGACTATAATTAAACCAACAATCCAATGATACTTACATTATCGAGACATTGGATAAGGGGTGCAGCTAATTGGATGTTTAGATTGTTTACAGTAGGGCACATCCACTTTGCTCTTTAGAAGTCTTTCGATTAGTTGAGGGGTGGCTGCGTGGGGCCATAGCCACGGTAAGAAAGAGACAGACCAAATAGAATATTTGTATTGTAGGCCTAACGAGGCAGTCCTTTACAGAAATAGAATATCTGTATTGTAGGCCTAACGAGGCAGTCCTTTAAAGAAATAGAAAATCCCCGATTGAATTATGTACAAGGTAGACCTTGTTAAGCGGGATTCGGGGAGTAGATAGAACTATTACATATAGTCCTCAAGGTACGCACTGGGTGGTACATTGAGGATGCCCCAGCATTAGCATAGACTAGCGCGGACGCCGTTTACGTTTTCATAGTAGACAATGGAACATCTGTATTGTAGGCCTTATGAGATAGTCCTTTATAGATGTAGTGACAGAACTCCATGGAAGAAAACGATGGAGTCCTTTGCGAGGAGGATACAGAATGTACTACGGGTAGTACCTAGGACCAATGTGGTCATTGGGCATATAGCTGCATATATATATATATATATATATATATATATATATATATCAGTTATTAGGTTTTAATCTATTATGGCGTAGATGGGCTGGATTCACGCACAGAGGCGATAGTATTATAAACCAAATGAACCTAACATAACAGTAAATGGAAATAAAATGGTATATGTAGAATTAAGCTTAGAAGTGTATAATTTGTCCATTAACCAGAACTTTAGTTCTGACCCCCTCCTCATAACATCCTACAGGTTAGGTAGATGGTAGAGACTTCCCAGCTTTGAAACGCTTGTTTAGAAAGTGTTATTTTATTGGTGAGTATTTACTTACTATTATATTTTAGTCAGTTCCGCTGTGAGATATTTATCCGAGCTCTGATATATTTGTCTTTGCCTATTTGTAGGATACCAAATACCCAACTCGGTCTTTAGTAGGCTAGGGTTTTAGTACTTTTTGTAAAAAATTCGGACCCACTGGAACTTGGTGTTACAATTTCCCCCATCTCAGCATGATTTCGATCGATGGAATAGGATAAATAATAAGAGATGGACCCTTTTGTTTTCTGATGGTAGAGTGCATTTTGGAGGATGTCACAACCCGAGTTTTAATGGGCCTGAATTTCAACTAAATCAAAATCCATGTCCTTTAGGACACAGATCGTTGGCTTTGGTAATCTATAATAAAACATAAGCATATCAGAGAGTGATCAATATAAACTCATAAAGAAATCGAAAAATATAATAAAATATATATGCTGACCAAGGCTGCTATCTTGGTGTAACGACCCTAGATTTTTAATATATTTAAATTGATAATTTAAATGAATTTTTGAATAAAAATTTGTAAAATTTACTTTAAATTAAAGCGAGTTTCCCCGATTGTAATAAATTTGATATAAATCATTTAAATTTAATAATATTTTAAATATTGTACATATATGTGAATATATATGTATACGTGATATATGAGAAAATTTGAATAATATATATGTATATACATTTGATTTGAATTTAAAATTGTGAATAAATGGGTTAAAGACTAATTTTAATAATAATAATTAAAATTTAAACTAGAAATAGAAATAAATTAAAGATAAATTATAAAAATACTAAAGATAGATTAATTCAATATTGTAACAAAAAAAATGAAACAAGTATGCAGACAAGTAATAGGAAACATAACAAAATAAACTAAGTAGAACAAATGTATAAATGCAAGACAAAAGTATGTAAACACAAAGCTGCAGCCACCAAGTTAATAAATGCAGCATCACTTCAACAAAAAAAAAGATGTCATACCTGCCTTACCTTTAAAACATCTCAGCCGAAATCAAAGAAAAAAATGAATTGGTACAAACAAATAAATGCAAGCTTGCCTCTAGCCCATGCCTATATTGTATAAACAAATACAACAACTTGTAGCTTGTTATAAACATCACCTGTAAACTATTTTCCCCATATCATCTTTTCACTTCAGTTCGATTATCACCACTGAGAGAAAAATGGAAGCAAACATTATCTTGAAAACTCAAAATATCATTCAAAGTTCAAGCAAACAAAACAATATGAATTCATCAAAACCAGAGAGTCAAGCAAGATGATATAAAGGAAGATTAAAGCAAACAAATTCTCAGTTTTTAAAAGTTCAAAGCTTTTCAAATATAAAAGAGGCTCTGTTTTCTAGAAACAAGGTGAGCAAATATTTTTTTTTAACCAGACTTCTTTGTTCTTTCTGGAAAATCAAGTGAGTAACTTCACTTTTAATAACTTAAGTAGTAATCTGGTTGCATGAAATCTCTGGAACCATTATGTTTGAATGCATGAATATATTAGTACTTTTCTCTGTATATGTACGAATGTAGGATATGCATGTTTTGTTTCATCTGGGTACTCTCTGCTTTTATCTTCCAGTTTCCCAGTGTTGGTTTAAAAATTCAAATCTTTTGATCTTGTCTCTGTTTAAACTTAATATGCAAATCAAACTTGATTGCTTAATTGTAAACTTTAGTTTTAAATTGCACTTAGGTCAAATAATATTATTTATTTTTTTTACTCTGGAAACCAAGTCTACTGATCAAAACTAAAATAGGTAGAAATTTAAATATCACAATCTATTGTTTCAGGACTAGGATCGGAAACATCATACATAATCATGATTTTTAAAAGCAAAATCATAATTTTTAGTTTGGAATTAAATATGCAGTGCTGGGTTAGACAAAAATGGGAAATTAGGCAATCTATAGTGATCTAGAGAATCTGGGAGGTCAGGGTCTTGAGCGATGATGGAGGAGTGATTGTAGATGATGGGAAAATTGCCAAAAGTTGATCAAAATCACTGTGGCGATGGAGATTGTTCGATTTCGTTTAGAACCCTAGTTTTTATCCGGGTTGAGTTTGGTTTTGATTCGATTTCCTCAGAGTATCGAGTGTAATGAGGCCTTGGGGGTTGAAAGGTGGTGGGTTAACGAGAGCATGGCCGAAGTTGTAGAGTCCCCGGTGGTCGGAGCTTCGAGGTCAAGGCGTTGACAGGCTTGGTGGTTTTTTTTTCTGTTGCCTGTTCCAGGTGGTCGTGGGGTTCGAGTTTGATCGCGAGTGTGTTGTAACGATCTGATGATCGAAATGGGATGTGATGGTGATCGATGACTAGTTTAGGTCATCATGGAGGATCGGAGATGGGTGGGTAGCCGGTGCATGTGCACTGTGCACATTTCTGGTGATGTTAATTTTGTTGAATTGGGTAGAAAGGAGCACTCGAGTTTTTCTCGAGCAATAGCGTGTGTTGCCCGAAGCAGTAGGGGTTTTGACTCGGAGTAATATGGGGTTGGCTCGGGTCTGTTGATAGACAACAGGTTTTAAAATTTAAATATATATATATATATAGGTTTCAAAATTTTGAAAATAAAATCTATACCAGGTTTTAAATTGTAAAACAAATATTGTACCAAGGTTTTAAACAAAAAAAAATTTATGAAAAAGTTTTCAAGGGAAAAAGGTAAAGGTTAATCATTTTTAAATTATTTTGAAAATAAATTGATTTTGAATTTTTTTTTGATGATTATGAATATATCTCTAAGTATTTTTAATGGAATTTGATAATGCTTAAATTAAGCAAGTATTTGAAATAAGTATATTAGAAACCTTAATTAAGAAATGATTTTGAATTTAAATATTATTTTATTTAAAGGTTGGTTGATTTATAAATTAAGATTAGTATATGAAGTTTTAAATCAAAAGGTATTAATAAATCCCTTAATGTAATTGAGGGTTGATTAGTTAAAATAAGTAATTAAGAGGTAATTACTTAGTGAAATAAATTAAAATTAATTAAAGGTTAGTGAATGATTAAAATTGGTTAATCAAGTAATTTAAGAATAATTAATCATGGGTTAATTAATTAAAGGGTAATTAAATAATTAAAGGTTAATTATTTAATAATTAAAGGTAAATTGATTTATTAATTAAGATTTATTAATTAATAATTATTGGTTGATTAAAGATTAATAAATAATTAAAGGGTAATTATTTTACATGAATTGTAATTAATTAATGTTAATTAACCTAGATTAGTGATTAATCTGGTTTCAATTTATTAGATGATAAATGAACCTTACTCATGGATGTTTGAATTCTATTGATTGTTAAATTGTTTGATATCCCTGATATATGATGTTTGTGATATACCCTGATTTATGTTGTGATCTGTAATTTACTTACCTGTTATTATCTGTGAATCTGTGAATGAGCGATAAGCGTTATAGTTATATTGCTTATCAACTACATTTCTGTGTTTTAATCTGTGATGATTAAATGATGTTGCACTATTGTATGTAAAACCCCTGGACTACACCATACACACACAAATATGGATTTCACGTGGAAATCGGTTAGGTCACAGATGATTTAAAATTTATGTTTTGAAATTGAAATTGGAAATTTCGGTTTAAAGAGAAAAGCTTTTGAAATGGAATTTCAAAGATGAAATTTATTTTGAATAACTTAATCGAGTTTTGAAATTTAAATCATTTGATTTAAACTTAAATTCAAGATTTGAAATTGAACTCTATGATTTGAAACTAGGGATTAAAGATGTTATACCAGTTATATAAGGGTTAAACTATTTTAAAAGTATTGATTTTGGAATGCGAATATAATCCAAGGGTTTTTAACTCGTGCAAATATAATTGGATTTTTCTTAAACGAAAACTATTTGTTTTCAAATAATAACAACTTTCATATAAGAAGTGAACTTCCAATTAGTGTTGAAAGGTTTCAAATCTAAAATGAAATTGAAATGTTTTGAAAGGCTATGAATGAATTCTTTTTGAAAGCTATGAATTGAATCTGTTTATTTTTAACAGATTTAAAATGATGATTTGTTTAAAACCATTCGAAATGAAATTTTTTTGAAAGCTATAAGTTGAATCTTTGTTTTAAAGATTTAACGAGTTAATCCAATTGAAACGGAAATTGTTTTGTTAACTGTGAATGAATCTTTGTGAAAATTAAGTGAACTTTGTGAATTTAATCTTTTTGTTTAAAAGGATTAAAATGGTAATTTGTTAAACCATTTGAAAAGAAAGGTTTTGGGTAATAAGTTGTGACTTTTGGGTTTACCGGGAAAATACATTTGTGTCATATAACCCATTCCGAATAGTGATACGTCGTATATGGATAGCATTTGAAGACCGGTGGTGAAGACCGGATATTTTCGAAAACGAAAGGACAACTCGTCGAATGTCTCTGCATCGACTGGCCCCGATATAGAGATTTTATCACCCTTTGTGATGGGAAGTCCAGACGGGATTGTGAATACCCGGAATTGCAAGGGCTTCGTAAGAAGTGCCTTCGGTTCTGTTCGAACCCGGAACAGACTTGTATGGTTACATGTCTGACATTACACTTTGAGATATAAAGCCGATTTCTTTCAAATACATTTCTGTTGGTGGCGGAGGATTTATTCTCTTAGCTTAACACCCTTCTCTGAGACGTACGAGCTCAGAGGTTATGTAGTTGAAATTTATCAGCGATATACTCCCAATTTGGTAATGTGACATGCTGAGTGTTGTTGTGAAATGATCATTGTTTGATCATTTGTGATATGATCATTTGTTTGATCATTTATCTTTGTGATCATTACTTTGATCATCTGTTTGACCCGAAGCATGGCTTTGTGACAAAGCGTAGCTTTGTGGACGAGACTTCGTCGGACCTCACACCCCGGAATGGTCAAAACAGGAAAGATGCGGCAAGGTTATTAGGGGGTAGCGCCCCTTTAGTGTGTGTCATTCTTTCTGGATAGAGGTGGTATCATGGTATGGAGCCCAGATACTTAACCTATGTGGTTGCTGCAAATTTATTACTTTGTGGTTGTTGGAATCGAGGATCCTCGGATATAGATCGGTTACGATCGGGGGATGACATATTCGTGTCAGTAGTTACCCAGTTAGGGGTAACCCGGCCTTATGTTGGCAGAGATCTAACCGTAATGTTAGGTTATTTCTCGGGACGTCATTCCAGAGGCGTTTCCATGTGGCAATGGGAAGTTCCTTGGCCTGACCATTTGTTGGAAATCCAAAGAAACAATACGTGACTTGTACGGTATTAGTTGTAGAACCTGCCATTTACTTATGGTGGCGCCCCACTGTTTAGATGGTAGCTATAGTAGGCATAGTTCGAAATGTCTATGCTGGCTAAGATTTATATTCTATTTTCGAAATGTTTTCTACACTATGCACTAGTAATAATATCAAAATGATTTGATTTTGCGTAGTAAGCATCTTTGACTATCATAAGAAGAAATCTCCTCTAATTCTGCGTTTGCATTGTGTGTGTGGCGGGAGGTCTTATGGTAGTTTCATTTTCCAAAAGCATTGCGAATTGACCTTAAAATTCTTTTGCTGTTTGTTTTAAAGATAAACTGTTTTTGTTGCTCACACTAGTCCCATGACTGATCCGGAGTTTATTGTTTCTTTCCTAAACTCTGGATGCTCAAAATTTTCCTACACGAGTAGTCTAGAGTTTGGTTTTTCAGATAGTCAGGATTAGTAGATTTTCTGGAGCTAGTTCAGTCTTTGGATCGGACTGCACTTGCTTATCTTTGTGCATCGTTATTGGGAGTTTGAGCTATTTCTGGATTAGTGTTTTGAAGATGAAGATTATCCGCTGCTGATGTTATCGTTTTCTTTTCCGCTGCTATTTGTTGTATCATATCTTTGATGTATATTGATATTCATTGTATCACTCTGTTGTATCAGATATTGTATATCAATGTATTATTCATTTCTTCTGCTGTGTTATTTACTTAATGTTGTTATAAGCTTCGGTGACTCGAATTTGAACGGTCGAATCTACGGCATTCGAGTAGGATGTAAAGTATGAATGTCGATTTTCGAGCGGGCAAATTCCGCTTCGTTACACTTGGAATCAATATTACTCCTTTTGTATCTGACCGCCTATCCAGGGCCGAGCATAAATGAGAAGACTTCACCATCTGTAGGTCCCATCTTACACGAGTTTCTTATCTCTCTAAACCTATCATGTGGGTTGTAATAAGGCGGGGTTAGCACAACGTTCCGGTGATAAGAAAATTACACACTTTTCCAAAAACATTAATTTATGTTGATTAATTTCCATTTAAGTGTTATGTCTATTATTTATGGCTAATCCGTTCAAACCTATGAGAGCATATAATATGCCTAACCTCCTCCGTAGGTGTGTGTGTAACGTTGTACTGTCCAAAAAATTTGCCCACTTAATACTTCTTAAATAGGGAGGAGGCAGAGCCAACAGCCGATTAAAACACCATCCCCAAAGCGGACCCTTCGCAACATAAACGCTAGTCCATATGTCCTAATTACAGAGGTCGATGACCCCTATATACGGCTTTATAATTTAATTGTCATATTACTTACACATTTCGAAGACTTATCTAAAGGTTAACTAGCCCACCTCTGACCAACAAACAACTAACTAATTAAACTTCGAGGTTTGTGCCTATTCCATATAGATTCTACACTAGAAGGAAGCGAAAGCCGTTAGGGCATAACCTGAGTCTTTTCTACTGACCTCTCAGGACCGCAGGCGGTCATAGCCAACCTTCCATAGTCAAATTTATGTTTAGACTAACACAATGCAAGTCAAGGAAAATGCCCCTTTCAGTTATTTCATACCTCTTATTAGAGATGAAGCAGACCCCCTTTCCCTAAAAGTACCGAGTCATTTAATCTTAAAATCTGAGGAAAACCCTTGGTATATTTTCCTCTACCTATATGCAACTGTATATCCCTTTCACATGGGTCCTGGGGTTGGAGATGTCATACATCAGTAGTAAGTATACATAACTGCTAGTAGCCACTTGGTAATGGCATATTTCTATTGTGTAACTCTACTGACCTCGCATCCCAACACAATAAACCAAACTAACCATCCCAAGTCTAAATTTTGGACTCGGCCCACTAATTTATGCTTATTCTAAACGTATTATTAAGGTTGTATAATTTTCTGCTATGAAAATTATACTGCCCTCCAGCATCTAATTCATATCTTATACGCTTATTCACTATATTCCATAAATGTCAATTATCTGTAATAAATTGTCATTATTATTCTAATTGGATAATCTCTAATGACATTTATTTATTCATTCTAATTCAACCTATTATGCCTATTTCATTTCACCATAAATGCCATATTAAATCCTTTAACCAGTCCCATAAACATATTTATGTCCCCATTTTGTTCATGTAACTCTTTATTAACTGCACATTTATTTATCTACACCTCCTCATCCTATAATTTACTATGTTATTTATAACTAGACGTCCTAATTACAACTAATGTGAATATTGATGTATATTATGCTATATAAATATATTTTTATTTTTAATCGGTAAGCGTGGTTGTGTACACACACATGTGTGTGTGTATTCCTATTTTTAATTATTAGTTCCTAAACTATAACATTCCTTTCTATATTTTAATTTATCAAAGCGATCCTTCCAAAAAGGAATACCGTTATAACTTTCCATAAATTAACCAAAAGTGAGACCTTTGCTTCATTTGAAATTACAAAGAACTCTCTTTTCTTTTATTGAAATAGAAAGTGCAAACTATGAGGAGGAACATTCGTACTTTGCACATCTCTTTCATTTTTGGTATATTCTTTATTATTTCAGATGACACACTTTTTATACATCTGTGAAATTAGATAATTTATGAAAATTATATGGAAATAGATATAATTAAATTATACCCGCTCCCAATAAATTAAAATACAGAAATTTACATTCCAGGTCAAATTAGGGCAATCTAAACTAATACTACTAACATTTTTCAACCAAACTATAAATTTAGAATAAACTTTAAAACATTATCAATATTCAATTTTAACAAATTTAGGGACTGATTTCTAAATTTCCAGATTAGGGTGAAAATATCGTTCATATTCCAATTACCTATCTTACAGAATATTAGGCAGCATTCCTATATATTTGTTTTGGGCTACAACTCATCAGATATTATATAGGCATAATAATTAAATAAAATTCAACGATATAAATTTCAGTGATATGAACAAATTATATAATTTCCCACTCACCTTTCAATCTTTCCAAATCTCCCAAATCTGAATTCATCCCTTTGATTTGACTCCTTTTCCTTTCCAATCCAAAAGAATATGTATAACAATGTATATACATACTATTAGAATTACAGATATGAGAAGAGATTTTGGGTTAAGAGGTATATGGATTTGTAATTATAGAAATTACCTTTTTCTTTCGCAAGCTTCTTCACTACTTTTTTATTTTCAGCCCTTCTCCGATTTGTTTATATATATAATATTATATTTTATAATTGATAAAAATAGTGGAGAATGGAAAATGGTAGAACTTGCTACTTTGGTTAGAAAATATGAGAAGAGAGGTGAGAGGTTAGGCATGTACTTGTAGGCGCTCGAATCAATTGTATATGTTAGATTAAATAATGAAATCCATACCGTTTGGTCAAGGTTAAACCCTAGCCGCCACTTCCGGACCGATTGACCGCTCCCCTATAGGCGGCCGACCAGCCCTAGGAGGGGGTCGATTAGTGGGATCCCACATTTATTGCTATTTATTTCCTATTTTCTTTTTTACTTATTTTTTTCGAAAACTTCAAACGCTGATAACTTCTTCGTTTGAACTCGAATCGTAAAACTTTAAATATGAAAGTTGCTCAAAAAATCGCCACGAACACAATGGTACAATTTTCATGGCCAAATTCCCACACTTGCTCAAATTCCATTTTTGAGCCTTATTAATTATTTATTAATTACCGTTAATTTTATAGGGTATTATATTCTCTCCCCTTTAAAAGAATTTCATCCCCAAAATTCCTCAAGGGTTCAATCATGTAACATAGCGCACAATCAACCTAAGCTGTCCAACCAATTAATGTACACTCAAATTTGCAGCCAAACGAGTACATGTGCATGGTGTATCACTACATATATGATATGCATGCTAAATAATTTTAAATCGGCACCTCCTATATGAATGTGTTATTTTAATTTTTTTTGAAAATATGATACACACAACCTATATATATACTGGCTGTTCTATATGTATGCAAATTTTCAAACATCAGAATTCCTTTTTCACATAATAATTCAACACTCCTAAGAGTAGCAGTATGGTTCAACCAAATTTGCATCCAGTCCCCACCATCCAATACCTAATACACAATTTCTAACATCCAAAAAATTTAACCATTATATTTCTAAATCTATTCTCCTATACCAAAAAAGGAATTTAGATGGAAAATTTTATATTTCCATCCTTCTTTTGGATACATATTCCATTGTACTTTGAAACCTTCCCTTTTTCCCCCAAAAATTTTCCTACTTTTCCAAGTTAGGAGGTTTATTTTTGGATGTTAAAACGGAATTATTCTAAATGCAAGTTTTTTTCACTATTAATAAGGTATGGAAATAGAAATTGCAAAGCTAAAACAGCATTTTCCCTTGTTATTCCCTATGTTTCTTACACTGTCACCATTGTCGAACAGTTAAAATGTATATTCACTAACACGTCGACACTTCCTACGCTAAGCATGTGGCAATATAAAATTGAACAATTTTCATTTTCCATCAAAAATCTTTTTTCAGCTTTCAATCAAACTTTAAAGTAGTTTGAATAACCGAATTTCTAAAAGCATTTAAACCCTTTTTTACAAAAGCACTTGAACAAAATTTCCCAAACGCATTTGAACCTAACTTCTCAAAAGCATTTAGACAAAAAAATTCAAAAGCATTCGAACGCAATTTTTCAAAACATTTGTCGCTTCACTCTTAAAAACAAATCAAACCACATCTTAACGTAGTCGGGACTCGGTTTATGAGTTAATGTACATGATTGACCCTAACATTGTGTAGTTAATCCTAGATTTAGGGAACCTTTCCTTTTAATCCTAAACAATGACACTTAAGCGTATGTATAAATTTTAGCTTTTACGGCATAGGGACAGCAACCCTGATTTCACAATAACCCTTCTCTATCCTCCGCTTGCTAAAATTTATTTTTCTCAAAATTCTAAAGTTCTTGCTGACATAATTTCTTAATTCTTACTATAAACTTCTAGCCTTAATTCCATTCATCGATAGTTAAGCGTCCCTTTGAGATTTCCTTATTTACATTATTTCTCAATATATGTTTAACGGTCTAAGCTCATATAGGAAATTAATACAGTGATAAAATTGGAACATGTCACATATCATATCATACGTTTTTTCACCCGAAGGGAGACAACTAGCGATTACAACCCAAATAACCTTCAAAAAACGATTGTTGAAAGTTGACCTTCAACATTAACTGGTGTTAATGAAGTTGTGGTCCTATCACTTCTTACTCAATTAAGATGGACATTTCTAGAATTTCATTCTCTATAATCTACATGTCTTAACTTACTGCTTTAGTTTCCAATAAATAAGGTTCATCCATTACTTCAATCATTACACAAGATTAAGGATTAACTATGCATTCCCACACTGCATTGGGTAAGAAGTATAAGCTATGGACATTTAGAATAACTTATCGAAAAATTGGCTTGGTGGAATGACTTCTACCACCTATCTTGCCTTCTTTACTCTTGAGTCAACCAAAATCCTTTATGTGGGTTCGTCGTTTCATTACCCTCTTCTCTAGTCATACTACTGTCTTCTCTTAATCAAAATATCTTGATAGTATTTTCAAACTATGTTATTTTCCTTGTCCTTGACATTTCATGCAAGTATACCCTATGACTTGTAAAATTGTACTTTGATACCATTCCTCATTGTTTGAGGATTCTTCTTTTGGCTTTAACACATTTCTAATAAAATATTTCTAGGTTTGTACCAATATTCCTTATATTCAATGGGGATTTCTTATTGCTACCCTATGAGCATCCATGGCTATTTTATTCATAGCCTAAACCTTTACCCCGTCTTACCTATGAAGTCATCCATATTTACTCCATATTAAAAATTGGTTTGAGTTTCACCACTCTTTGTAAAATTAAAACTTCACAATCATGAAGCACCTAATCCAAAACCTTTATCCTTGAAAATATAAACTTAGAAGCCTTTTTACCAAATTCAAAAAATTACTTGGTTTCCAAAAAGGAGCCATGAAATTTTTTCCTTTTCAATGACTTTCTACAAAAAAGATTTACTTCTTTAAAAGTAGGATTTTTAAAATCAAAACATTTATTTACGTTCAAAAAGTCAATCGCCACACTAAAACATTTTTTCAAAAACATCTTTGAATAATGAGTACTGGAGTAAATAGGGATAAATTCCATTCTGTTATTTTCCTACCACCCCTATTTCCGCTTTCAACCTTAGCGGAAATCCTAATAGCACATAGGGAACTTCTAAAAGACGTGCAATTACTGTACATATTTATGGAATTTATACATTCTTCCTTCGCTTTGCCTCTAACTTCCTACATCAGTGCTAACTAGATTACTAACACTATTCTAATATAAATTCCTAACTTTGATACTATTTAAACTTTCTAATATTGCTACTATTTATATTTCTCCTACCTAAATGGCTTCTGCTTGCATAGCTCTTTTACTCCTTTACTATTTTACTCATTGACTTATTGCAGTGCCTTCGCCTACTACTTCATTCATTAGGCTTTTCTTCAATAACTTGAAAAGAGATGTGTATAAATCTATTTTTGCAATTATTCTCCATATTTTCCTTATACGGGAATATCCCTAATATCTTCATTATTGGGCATTCTTACCCTTCTACTCACTTTACCCCATTTCAATCATGTACAATTTTCATTTATCCACCCTTTAGAAAGGATTTTAAAAAGGAACTTCCAAATATACAATTAAATAATCGAGCCAAACCTACACTCTATTTTTCATTCATTTCAAAAGTGGAAAACTTCTTTATCAAAATTTTTGAAATCAGAACTTTTTGACTCAACCAGTTTTTAACTAAGAAATTCAAAATTCCCTTACTTTTTCAAAATAAAAACTTTCCAATAAACCATTTGAAAAACCAATTCAAAACGTTTCAAAGAATTTTCAAAATTCTTTCACACATGGTCAGACTCGAAAATGGACTTTAATTATCCTTTCTTTTGGACTTTCCTTCTTTTTCGCTCATCCTTAACTCACCCTCATCAAAAATCCAGTTTATCTTCTTGTAGTGATTAGTGCACACCTTCTTTTGGGAACTTGCTCAATCCTTCTTCACATCTTGCTTCTGACCTTGTAATATATAAGTTTTTATCTCCCATCTATCTGGATGGAATGTATATCTTTAATCGGCAATCCATCAAAATCCTCAACCATAGGGTAGTCCAGGCCCTACAAAGGAGTCAAGTACCACATCCAGCTTTAGGAATCCTTCTATATGTCATGAGTATTATCTTCTTAGTCGATGCCTTGCTATACAACCTATACTCTATATGTAATTAGGGTAGGTATATAAATTTAACTTTGTTTATTGCCCCAACTCATTATTGCCTTATCCATCCTATCATAATATGGTCGCGACTATTTTTATAATCGGTGTTTATAGAGTTTTGGCATATTATATGTATAGGTAAAAATACAAATATGTTCTCTTTGAGTATTCTAGGTCTTATGATCGACTAACATAAGCTCTAATACCAAATGTAACAACTTGCACCTAAGAAGGCCTGAATTTCGACTAAATCAAAATCCAAGTCCATTAGGGCAGGATCTTCGGCTTTAGTAACCCGTAATAAACATAAGCTTATCAAAGAGAGACCAATATAAACTCACGAGTTGTTAGAAAAGTATACTAGAACATATTGCTGACCAAGACTGCTACCTTGGAATCAATATTATTTCTTTAGTATCTGATCACCATGCAAGCGCCGAGCATGAATGAAAAAGACTTCACAATCTGCAGTTCTCGTCTTGCGTTAGTAGCCCGTCTCTCTAAATCTATCATATGGTTTGTAATAAGGAGGGGGTCGGAAAAACATTTTAGTGACTAGAAAATTACACATTTTACCAGTAAAATTAATTTATGCCGATTGATTCCATTTAATTTTTATGTCTATTATTTACGGCTAATCTGTTCAATCCTATATGCACGTACAATATGCTTAACCTCCTCCGAGGTATATCTAACATTGTATTATCCAAAAACTCTGGCCACTTAATACTTCTTAAATAGGGAGAAGGCAAACCCAATAGCGATTTAATACCTTAACCCCAAAGCGGGCTATCCGTAATGTAAACGCTAGTTAATCGGTTCTATAAGACCGTTGACTCCTATATACAGCTTTATAATTTAATTGTCATATTACTAAAGCATTTTAAAACTCATCTAAGGGTTAACAAGCTTACCTCCGACAAAAAAAATAACTGATTAAACTTTGAGATCTGTGCATATCCCATACAGATTCTACACTAATAGAAAGCAAAATCTGTCAAGGCATTACCCGAGTCTTTGCAACTGACCGCTCGGGACGACTGGTTGCCATAGCCTATATGTCAGCCCTACTACTAAATGCTGACCTTTCACAGCTGAAATCCCATTTAGACTAACCCAATATAAGTCAAGGAAAATGCTCCTTTCAGTTACTTAATACCTCCTATTAGAGATGAAGCAGACCCCATTTCCCTAAAAGTACTGGGTTATTTAATACTCAAAATCTGAGGGGAACCCTTGGTATATTTTCCTCTACTTACATGCAATCGGTAGCCCTTCCCCATGGGTCCTACGGCTGGAGATGTCCCACATCAGTAGTACGTATACACAACTTTTGGTAGCCTCTAGGTAAAGGGCAGACTACTATTATGTAACTATACCACCCTCGCATACCAACCCACTACACCAGACCAACCATGCTAAGTCTGAATGTTGCGCTAGGCCCACTAATTTATGCTTATTCTAAATGTATAATTAAGGATATATAATTTTCCGCTATGAAAATTATACTACCCTCCAGCATTTAATTCCTATCTTATACGCTTATTTACAATATTCCATAAATGTCAATTGTCCGTAATAAATGGTCATTATTATTCTAATAGGAAAATCTCTAATAACATTTATTTATTTGTTCTAATTCAACCTATTATGCCTATTTCATATCCCCATAAATGTGATATTAGACCCTTTAACCATTCCTATCAAACACATTTATATCCACATTTAATTCTTGTAACTCCCCATTAACTCCACATTTACTATCCTATTAATTACTATCTCTTTTCCATCTACACCATCTAATTATATAATTAACTACGCTATTTATAACTAGAAATCCTAATTATAACTAATGCGGATATCAACGTATATTATGCTATATAAATATATTTTTATTTTTAAACGATAAGCATTGTTATACATACATACATACATACATACATACATACATACATATACATATATATATATATGTAATCCTATTCTAACTATGAATTCCTAAACCAGAACATTCCTTTCCATGTTTTAATTTATCCGAGCTATCCTTCCGAAAAGGATTACCGTTATAACTTTCCACCAATTAACCAAAAGTGAGACATTTGCTTCGTTTGAAATTACAGAGAATTATCTCTTTTCTTTTGTTGAAATAGATGGTGCAAATTAATGGGAAGAACGTCTGTACTTTGCAAATCTCTTTCATTTTTGGTACATTTTTATTATTTCAAACGGCGCACTTTTTATACATTTATGGAGTTAGATAATTTGTGGAAATTATACAGAAATAGATACCATTAAATTATACCCCACTCCTAATAAATTAAAAGTTAGAAATTCATATTCCAAGTCAAATTAGGGCAATCTACACAGATACTAACATTTTTCAACCCAATTATAAATTTCGAATAAACTTTACAAATTTATCGACATTCAATTTTAACAAATTTAGGGACTAATTTTGAAATTTCCAGATAAGGGTAAAAATTCCATTCATATTCCAATTACTTATCTTATAAGATATGTAGACGATATGCCTATACATCTGTTTTAAGCATACAACTCATCAGATCTTATATAGGCATAATAATTAAATACAATTCAACTATATAAATTTCAATGTTAATTATAAATAAATTATATAATTTCTCATTCACCTTTCTAGCTTCTCAAATCTTCCAAATTAGAATCCATTCCTTTAGTTGACTTCTTTTCCTTTCCAATCCAAATGAATATGTATAACAAGGTATATACATATTATTAGAATTACAGATCTAAGAAGAGATTTAGGGTTAAGGAAAATATAGATTTATAATTATAGAAATTACCTTTTTCTTTCACAACGTTGATTCGCTTCTTCTCTTCTTCTTTTTTACTTTCTGCCTTTCTTTGATTTTTTTATGTGTGTGTGTATGTATGTATATATATAATATTATATTCTATCATTAATAGAAATAGTGGAGAATGGAAAATGACAAAGCTTCACTTCTTTGATTAGAAAATATGAGAAGAGAAGTAAGGGGTTAGGCTTGTATTATGGACTCTCAAATCAATCATATTCTTTATATTAAAATAATCAAATCCAGGCCATTCAGCCAAGGTCCAACCCTGCTGCCACTACAAGACCCGTCTACCGATCCATTATAGCGGTCGACCAACCCAAGGAGGTGGTCGACCAAAAGGATCTCGGATTTTTTATTATTTATTCCATATTGTCGTTTTTAATTATTCTCGTTCCAAAAAATTCAAACGCAGATAACTTCTTTGTTTGAGCTCCAATCACAAAACTTCAAATATGAAAGTTGCTCAAAAAATCGCCACGAACACAATGGTACGAGTTTCATGGTCAAATTCTAAATTTTTCTCAAATTCTGTTTTTGAGCCTTATTATTTACTTATTAATTACAGTTAATTTTATGGGATATTACAGAGGAAGCACTAGCCAAGTGCCACCGTTCTAGAATGACCATTCATCCTAATGGAGATAGGATGTATAGAGACATGAAGCAGATTTTCTATTGGTCAAAAATGAAGAGGCAAACAGTAGAATATGTGGCTAGGTATTTGACATGTCAATGAAGCAAAGCTGAACAAGATAGCCTGGAGGGCTGTTATTACCATTGGAAGTTCCAACCTGGAAATAGGAACACAAATCGATGAATTGCATAGATGCGTTGCCTAGAAGTTAAAGAGGAAATGAAGCTATTTAGGTTATAGTGGATAGGCTCACTAAATGTGCCCACTTTATTCTAGTAAGAAGTAGTATGACCACATCATCATTAGCACAGACTTACATGAAGGAAGTGGTCTGATTACATGGAATTCCAATCAGCATTGTCAGTGATGGATATCCTTTATTTACTAGTGAGTTTTGGAGGAGTTTGCAGATAACTTTAAGGATGACGCTGAATCTTAGCACCACTTATCACCTCAGCCCGATGGACAGATGGAAAGGGTGAACATAATCTTGGAGGATTTATTGAGGGCTTACATCATGGATTTCGAAGGACACTAGGAGCAGCGCTTACCTTTAGTAGAATTCACCTATAATAATAGTTACTGGTGGAACGATAGGTATGGCACCCTTTGAAGCCTTATACTGGAGGCCATGCAAGTCACCTAATTGTTGACGGGAGGACACCGTCAAAATTTTACTTTGGGCCAGACTTGATTTATGAGTCCATGGAAAAGATTGAGCCAATCGAGTGGCAAATGAAGATCACTTGGGATCGACAGAAGTCCTATGCTGATAGATAAAGGAAAGAGTTAGAACTCTCAGTTTGGGACATGATATTTGTTAAGGTTTCTTCTCTTAGGAAGGTTATGAGATTTGGAACTTCAGGGAAGTTGGCGCAAAGATTTGTTGCCCCTTTCTCAATTTTGGAAAGGGTGGAGAAACTTGCATATGGAGTGGAACTTCTACCTAAATTGGCTGGGTTCATAATGTTTTCTATATATCACACCTGTGGAAGTGTCTGCACAGCATAGCCATAAGAGTAGAGCCTAATCAGTTAGCACATATAGAGATGAAGCCGATAGCACTTTGTGCCACCGCTTGCATAGTGGAGCATGGATTTAGGAACCTCCATAACAAAGAAATTAAACTGGTTCAAGTACAATAAGAAGATAATCCGACATAAAGCACCCGGTAAGCAGAAGAGAAGATGAAGACTTCTCATCCAGAGCTTTTCTCTGGTAAATTTTCGCCCTCTAATTTAGTATTCTATAGGTTTTGGTTACATCATGACTGCTAGATTGGATGGTAGGGAATGGTTGTCATTCTTTTTCCTGTTATTGTTGCACTAATATAGAATTTCATACATATTTAGGTTGTTTGCATACATGCCTATAGGTCACGATATTGCATTCATGTTAGGATTGAGCTCACCTATAGATAGGTTGCATGCATAATCATATTACACTTTTGGCCGAGTAGATTGCTGTGTAGATAACTTGGTTGTATAACATGGTTGTAGAGTGCGCATTACACTATTTGTGCTATAGGAATTTCGAGGACAAAATTCTTTTAGGGAGAGAATGTAGCACACCAAAAAATTAATAGGAAATTAATTAATAATAAATCTAAAACTGGAAATTAAGCAAAATTCGGAATTTGGCTACAAAACTGCACCATTGTATTCATTGTGATCTTCTGAGCAATTTTCGTATATATAGCTCCGCGATCCGAGTTTAAATGAAGAAGTTATCAACGTTTGAAGATTTTGAATCGAAAATAATTCAAAACAAGTTAGAGCTAACACTTAAATTAACATTTATATAAGCAGTTGGGACCATCCACTGGTCAATCGCTCAAAAGAGATCGATCGACCAGTTCTGGGATGACGGCTAAGGTTTGTCTTGGCCTAAATGGCCCAGATTTGAATTTTTAATTCAATGGTCCTGGTGCATCCAAGCAACAATAAATAAGAGGCTAGCCCCCACATTTTTCTTTATACAAATCCAAACCCGGTAATGAGAATCTACCTAATTCTCTCCTCAACAAAAATTTCTGAAACTCTAAATCAAAATAAAATTATACATCAAGAGTTTGGGAAAGAATTGAAGAAAACAAGATTATTAAATCTTATATGTATAAATCTATATTCTAAAACTCCCTAATCCCTGGTTCTCTAAATCTAATTATTATATAATATAAAATAAAAAGGAGATAAATCGGAGGAAGAGATATGCAACAATACAGAAGGCAAATCCAAGGAGATTGCGGTTGGGATTATGTGTGAGTGGAAATCTTGATTTTTTCTTTGTAGTATCTTGTGTAGTTTTTTTGGATTTGTACTATGCCTTAAGAAATTTTGAGTGTGAAAATTTATCAATTCTAAAACCCCAAAATTTCCCTATAAAATGTAAATTGTGAAATTTGTTGGAATTCTAATTGTTTTATTTTAATATAGTGGAATTGGATTTATTATTATTACAATATGAATATTTTGTATTCTATTATATTCCACCTTTCAAATTTTGATTGTAATGATAAAGAGTTCGAAAAATGAAAAATAGAGATGGGCACCCCTCCACTATTAGAGCCTTATGGAATAATATTCAAATTTCTTTTATCCTCTCTGATTCTATGCGCCTAAGGTTGAATGGTAAGGATTCGCACTCCATTGCCTCTGTTTCAAGGTCAATATGCATTAGCAGATCCCATGTCATTAATCCTTGGTACACTAGAATTTGGAAAGTTGGATCTAAACCTAGAGACAACTTATTATTATGGAAAGTTATTAACTATATGGTGCATTCACAAGATAATCTTTTGAGTAGTCATATTGTCAATTCATCCAGCTGCTTGCTATGCTCTCAAGCTCCTAAAAATGTTGCACACTTATTTTTCACTTGCATATATGCTCATAATTTATGGAAACGAATTTTGCTGCACTATAATTATGCTGCTCCTTTCAGTAATCATGCTACTGAGTGGATTACCATTTATCAAGCTACCAGATGGTGATCTCATAATTATGCCCGATTGTTACGTTTGATGAAGAAGTTAAAACGGTCATATGGGAGCTGCTAGGCTTTTTAAAAGAATTAAATGTTTTGTTACTATGCTTTTTAATAAATTAGCTATGAATTGAGTGTATATGTAACGCTCGTATTTTTAACTATCTTAAATTATTAAATTTAAGATAATGTTTCAATAAAATGGGTAAAAAAAAATTAATGATTTATTATTGTAATTTATTGGATATGAACTTAGATAAAATTTTAAATAAAAAAATTCAATATGAGAAAAGACAATAATTTATATTAGAAAGTAAATTAAATAATATTAAATTATTGGTAATTGATAACAGAAATTGAAATGATCAATGTTAAGTAAATAAAGGATCGAACGAATGTTCATTTAAAAGTAAAAGCATAAATATATTTATAAGAAATTCTATGTATTGAATGTGTTTATAATCAATAGCTGGAATTGAATAATGAATGTTAAATTATTTAGATAAAAAAAAATTGTTTGATAACTAAAATTCGTTTGAAATTATAATATTGGAATTCATCGTAATTGAATTATCCAAGGGCTTTGATTTATGAAGTGTAATCTTTATATTTAGTGTAAAAACATTTGTTGTTCTACATTTGAATGAACATTTATTTTAAATGAATTTGTTTATGAATTTAAGTGCAAGAGCAGTGGTTGTATAAATTTTAATAAGCATTTTAATTTACAAAATAGTTTAAGATAAAAATTGAATTTAAAATATTTAATTGCTTTTAAATATTAAAAGGTTAATTTCATAAGTGTAACGACCCGCATTTTTCGGATAATTAAAATATTGAATTAAATATGATTTAGTAATTAAAAGTTGGAAGAAAATAAAATTTATGATGTAGGAATGAGAAAACTAACTAGAACGAAGTTTAATAATGTAAATTTATGTAATAAATGACTATTTGAATGTAATCTAAAGTAATTGTAATAATTGTAAGTTATAATTGGTTATAAATTTAAAATAAGGAAATAAATTTAGATGTTATATTAATTGATGAAATAATATGTAATAAATTGAAATTGGATAAAATTTGTGTTATGTTAGTAGTTATAACATTTGTGTGTAGATAACAAACTTATAAATATGATTAAATTAAAAATGTAACAATTGTTATTTGTTACCAATTTATTTAATATATTGAATTAAGTTGGAAATCAATTGCAATTAAATGTAATTAAATATTATGTTAATATGAGTTAAGACGATAACTGTAAAATGTGCGGGTAATAAAATGTATAGAAATGTCAATTATATTCTTAAGGCAATAATTTATTTAATAAAAAAGAGTAAAACTAAGACAAATGAATTTATTGGGACTTTAAATTATAATCAATGTGAAAAAGCGATAAAAACTCAATATAATTGTAATATTAATGCAATAAGATGTAAATAAATGTTAACTGTGTCTATAGAGTAATGTTTGATTGAATAAAAAGATTGAAATCAAATTAAATCAATTTATTGGAATTAAAATATAATTAATTGAGTTTTAATTGCAGTTGAAACTAAACTCTGTAATTTGTGTAATATTTAACACTGAATTGATATATAAATTGTTTTAAATTATTGTAAGTATCTAAGTAATCAAAAATGATAAACATTGTTAGTTATTAATGTGAAATTAAAAAGTGATTTAATCAATTTAATATTAATTTATTTAATTAACGTAAAAATAGCCATTTTGGCCATTGTCCCGGATTTTGATGAAACTAGTTTTATCGGATCCGTAATGGTAAATTATAGTAGGATTTCAAGTTTCGTAGCGATCGGACTTGTCGTTTGATCGTACGGGCTTGAAACGTGTAGAAATCAATTTAATTGAAATCAATTTGAAATAAGCTGATTTTAAAGCTAACTTCTTCATACGATGGAATTTGGACTTGGAACCTGTTAAATTGAGTTTAAAACTACCGAAAACATCTATTTTGATATATGGGATGATCCACTTTCGTTTCGGAGGCAGAACGGGCTTTATGGGTCGCTATTCGTCGTTCGTACAAATTCGATATGTGTTTATTTTCTTATTGGGCTTTGTTAATATAAATAGTCTTGTTTCCTAGACCCTGGCAGTCATTTTCCTTATTCAGTGTGTACATCAACTTCTGTCTACCTTCTTCTTTTCAATGGCAGAAACAAATTCAATCTCAAAACCCTAAATTCAATTTTCAAATCAATTTCAAAATTTAAACTCCTCCAAACCCTATTATATTATATACCTTTTTGAAGTTCTCGACAAGCGTAATTCACTGGTGCAATTCTTTTCTCAATTCGATGCATCGTTTGACCAGAAATCGAGGATGAACCTCAGTCGTCCATATTAGATTTTTCGCGATCCAACGGTGGATTTTCATCCGATCGACGATCGAGAAGCGACGTTAGGAAGAGGATGGAACTGGTTTGGATGAATTCTGTACATTTAGGATTCGCTGGTAATTCTGTACACAGTTATCGTTCGTCATAACTTGATCAGGATTTGCCAATAATCGATGATGAGTGGCTTATTTTCGTTCTCGGCCTGGGGACTGGAGGCAGCGTCATGAGGGACCGGTCGGAGGTCATAGGGGCGGCGTTGCAAGGCCTTCGAGGTGGCATGCTCATATCTTGGTAAAAGTGCCTCAGGCGGCGAAGAAATGGAACGTACGGCGATGGCTATATGGGTTCGATCGCGTATTATTGTTGCAGGTAGTCTTTGCCGCTTGAACGTTGACCTAGGTGACGTGTCTAATTTTTGATATAATTATTTAATTTAAAATTTAATTTTTCAATCGTTCTAAAGTTAATATCTTTTGCATACGATGTCAGATTTACACGCAGTTTTCTCCACTGCGATCGTATCGAAATTCTGAACACTATGGAACAGATTTGGATGAATTCTGAGACTGTTGAATTTTGGGTCTTATTTTGGATTTCAAATTGATTTGAAATCAAATGTGAGTGTTTTAACCCAGTCACAACTACTAAATTATCTTATTTTAGTTAAATTGAATTTATGATGTGATTAGAAATTGATTGGTTGATGTTTGGTATATTTAAATTGTCATTCCAGTTAAATTTATCTTTTATTGAATTTAATTACCATTTAATTTAATTGAATTTTAAATTGCCTGTTAATACCTGTTATTGATAATCAGTCAATTGTTGTTATTTATTGGTTGATTGAATGGTGATTGTGATGGATGTTTGAGTATTGATATTTGATGACTGGATGTTATATTTATATTGTTAAAACACTACAAGTTCCCTTTATTATTAGAAATCACTATGGGTTGAAATGATACATAGCCGAACGATCTATAGATTAGGGAAAAATCGTTATGGGTTGAAATGATAAACCCGAGCAATATTATGGATTTTGAATTTTATTTGGGATTGCGGGTTGAAATGATATATATCCGTAAATATAAAATATTTGCGGATTGAAATGATAAATATCTGTATCACTTGACCAAAAGGTAGGGAATTATATACGGACACCAGATTGGTTAAATTAAATAATTTTAAATCCTTAAACTTTGAGTTGAGTTAGATGTTATTTTGAAGAAAATTTTATTTATATAAACTGAATTATTTTTGAAAATCCGAGTTTAAATGTTGAAATTGGAATTGGTTTAAATTGAAATTTTAAAGTTAGATTTGAAGTATAAATAAAATTTATCGAAATTGAGTTACTGAAATATTTGAATATTTAAACTTTAAAATCTGCTAAATTAGAAATAGTTTGAATTTATTGTTCGAACATGGATTTGGAATCGATATTGATTAAATGGTTTAAAGATGTGTTGAAATGAAAGGAATAGTACAATTTGATATTAATTTCAAATTTATTATTTTAATATAACTTGTTTAAATATTATTCTTAAATCCCGATTTCTAAGATTTTCAAACTATTAAACTAATTTTATCTATTTAAACTATTTTAATCAATTTAAAACTATTTCAACTTATTTTAATCTATTTTATCTATTTAAATCCAATTTAATCTATTTTAACCTATTTTAAACTAATTAACCCATTTTAATCTAATTTAAATCTATTTTAAATTTATCTAAATCATTTTAAATCTATTTAAACTATTTTTAATCTATTTAAAACTATTTTAATCTATTTTAAACTATTTTAGAGTACTTTAACTATTTGAAATTTATTTTTAAACTATGCTAAACTATTTATAACTATCTAAACTAATTTCTATATTTTCAGATTGTGTAGGGTGAAAGTGTTTATATTTAAATCCTTGATTTTAAAGCGAATATGGTTAAATGATGTTATAACATAAGTTGGGATTTGAAATTATATTTGCTAGTGAAATGACATATTTGAGTAAATACGATGATTTTGAAATGAGGATTTAATTAACCCATCTTATCGATACGATTTCGAAAGTGAATATGATTTTGAAAGTAAATATGGCTTCTAAAGTGATATGGTTTGAATTAAATATGATATTTTGATATTTATTATGAATCGGTTTTGAAATGTAAAGGAACCGTTCGATGTGAAATAAGCGTTTGGTTGTTAAAGAGACCGGGATCAGGTATTGTCATACTCTCTGCCAATACCGAAACCACTTTAACAACTGTGTACGTGGTGGAGATTAAAGAATGAAGTAGGATGGTTGGCGAACGATTCTATATGAGGTATTTACATAGCCCTGACTCCCGTGAGTCAGCTTAGATCTGACTAAAACAAGAGCCACGCCGGGCCAAGTGAGGTAATTCCTTCGATCGGGCACATTCATTCGATACCATATTTATTACTTTGTGATCGATTTGGTGGCCACCCCTCGATTTTGATTATGGGAGTATGTTTCGAGGTGAGCGGTAGTAGCTGCTATAATTTACCACCAGTTCGGATCCGTAATTGGTAGAATCCTACCCTGGCATTGCCTCGAGTGCCGTGTTCACATGCCCTATCGCGCCTTCTACGAGTTTGCTTTGTACCGTACCTATGGAGTGCCCTCTGGGTAAACCACCGGTTTGGTGGAGCTTACGGTATTGTATAGACTATGGGAATATATAAAATGTGTTAAGGGAGATATGGGTAATGCCTTAACACTATTTTAATACTTTACTTTACTATAGATATATTATAATAGCGTATTGTACTACATAGTAGATAGTTTAACGAATCCTTAGGAGATGGAAATCCCGAACATCTCTTAAGTTACCGCACTCACGTTAGACACTGGATAAGAGATGTCAAACCCCGTAAACATCTCTAACGCTGTTACACTCATATTTATTTACTGTTGATTTAACTTATATAAGATCTTTTAGTTCTTACTCGATTGTTTTGTGTTTTCAATTCGCTCGGGTCAGTCTAAGCTTTTCAGTGTATTGAAGACCATTTATCTCAGGAGGATGAAGACGAAGATCGTATACTAATTTTTTTATTATATTTATTCCACTGCATCATATTGTTCTGTTGCATTTATTTATTTATTCCTGTTGTATGTAACTCTAATCTGTATTGTAAAAGTATAATCAAATGTTATTTGTAAACAGCTTCATGAATTGTTTATTTGATTATTATATTTTGTCATTCCGCTGCGAGATTCTGTATTTTTCTTTCTTTCTTTCTCTGCTTTTCTTATTTACCCCATAACAATCCTTCATTTTGAATGGTTTGAGTCTAACGTGTGTGGTTTATCGTCGATTTAAACCGTCCAAAAAGGCGGGTCGTTACATTTGGTATCAGAGCTTTGGCTTAGCGATAACCTTAGCTTTGTCGGGTTTACTCGTTAGAAATAGGGTAGTAATACCCTAGAATGAGTCGTTGAGTGTATATATATGAGAGAGCGTATTTGTTAGTGTTATAAAGGGTTTTTGTATTGTGTTAATTTGTTCTATTTAGTATTTATAAATTCTGGTTGGTACATAGGATGCACCGATAGCGATTTCTAAACACTAAATTGGGCAGACCGACATAATATTGTTTTGAAATATAGGTAAATGAAATAATTTTACCTAGTATTATATTTTCTATATAAAAGAATAATTTTATAAATGATATAGTTGGTTGTGATATATTTGTTTGTTAGGAAATGAAATTTATAAATATTGGTTGCAAATTGAGATTATAATTAAAATGAATATAAATTGAATTTGAGAACTTAAGTTCTGGGATTTTGGAAATTTCTTTCGAAAGATTTTGGAATATAATATTAGTATTATTTGGAAGTATTTTCTGATATAAATATTTCGATATGATTTGAAAGAAATACTTAAAGGAATTTTAGAAGGAAATAAGTTTGTACTCCCCTCTTTGTTGTTGGAAAATAATTTCAGTGATGAGTGCACATATCATCGATGTTCATTTTCAAGTTTCAAAGTGGGAAGACCGTTGTAGTAGTTTACTACACATTGTTTTGATAAGTAAATCTTAATTATAATTTCCAAATATAATTTGATATATATAAAAGATATGATTATATATATATATTATTTTAAAATAATTGAAAAGGAACCCAGTATTTAGTTCTTAAGTTTTCTGCAAATTGGAAATATCAATTATTATAATGAAATGAAATCTTGACTATTTTAATAATTGGAAACTTTTAATATATGTAATTAGAAACTAGATGTTAAGTGATTAATGAAAATATAAGAAATTGAAATTTTGTAAACTATAAATCAAAAGGATATGAAAATGAGAAATGATAACTATTGAACATTTTATTTACTAAATGAATAAGATGAACTTGTGTAACATTCCATTACACTCTAAAAGACATATATATAACTCACCAAAATGTAAAAAGTTGTAATGTTAAATAGGAATATGTAATAGAATCCAATACATGTAAACTTTAGTAAATGAAAGTGTTCAATGGAATTACTTTTATAAATAAGAATTCTGATATTATAAATTGCTATAAACTTAGGTTAAAAGTTTGGAATGTTACTAATAAAATGTAATAGAAAAGTGAATAATGTAAGAAAAACGATTATAAACTTAAGTTAACATTTTAAGCTATTTATAATCAGATTGAACAGTAAAAGGTGAATACTGTAAGTAAATAATTATAAACTTAAGTTAATGTTGAAGCCATTTATAATTAAAGTGAGTACTATATTAATCGAATGATTATAACTTCTGAAAATGTTCAAATGATTCAGAAAATTGACTTAATATTCAATTGACATTATAAAAGGAAAGAGTAAATGTAAATTAAGGTAGAAATACTTAAGTATGAAATGTTTTATTTATTGGAAATCAAGTATATCATTAACAGTATGTAATACTAAAATAATAAATTCATTGATTAATTTAAATAACTGAATGGAAAAATAACATATGTAAGTAAATGAATGTAAATAAATGGTAAATCATTGTATGAATGAATGATAAATGAATTTTTGTAAGTAATGAATGTAAATTAATGAAAATAAACATTGTATGAATGAACAAAACTGAAGAACAGTAAATAATGTGAAAGGAGATTAATAAGAATAAACTTAAACGATATTTGAAATTATTGTTTGTTTTGGCTTATGGGATGATTGGGAAAAGATACTTCTAACCGTATAAAGATGTATAAATAATCTATTAAGTTTTATCTAAGACTGTTGAGTGTATGGTATACTTAGTAGTTTATTTATCATTTTATACGGTTAAAGGTTTCTAAACCCGAACAAACCATTTGTTTTGGTTGTTATAGATGGATGGTTGATTACTTGATTGCATGTGATGATTGTATGGTTTTGTTTGCAAGTGATTGTTGTCATGTTGTGTTGGATTGTTTTACTATTGATTTAAACCACTAAATATTTCTCTTTCTACATAATTATTAACCTCTTTGGATTGTATAAGTGAAATACACGTTTATGGAAGCAATAGCTACTGCTTTTATTTTCATAAATAAGCGTTCTTTGCCCGACAAATAGGTACGTTTTCGGATTACCGTTTTATATCGATATTATATTTTTTTCCCGTGGTTTGGGATATTTTATTTTGAAATATATGATATATATTGTTATTATTAATATTATTATTTCTCCCAGACCTCTCCGTACAAAGGAGACTCTGCCTAAATTTCTGTGAATTTTGGACTTAGAAAAATTTTGTGAAATTTTTTTCAAACTTTTATCTACTTGAATATAAAAGGGTTTAATTGTTTATAAATTGATATTTTATTTAAATTATTTAATTATGTAAATTAGTTGTTATAAATTTAATATTTTGAATAAGATATATTAATACCTTAATCCCTTCTTTTCCCTTTTCGAGGACAAAAAGTTTTGAGTGAGGGAGAGTGTAACGACCCGCATTTTTCCAGTAATTAAAATATTGAATTAAATAAGATTTTGTACTTGAATGTTGGAAGAAAATAGAATTTATGATATAGGAATGAGAAAACTAACTAGAATGAAGTATAATAATGTAAATTTATGTAATAGAGGACTATTTGAATGTAATCTCAAGTAATTGTAATAATTGTAAGTTATAATTGGTTATAAATTTAAAATAAGGAAATAAATTTAAATGTTATATTAATTGATGAAATAATATGTAATAAACTGAAATTGGATAAAATTTGTGTTGTGTTAGTAGTTATAACATTTGTGTGTAGATAACAAACTTATAAATGTGATTAAATTAAAAAAGGTAACAATTGTTTTTTGTTACCAATTTATTTATGTTGAATTAAGTTGGAAATCAATAAATTTAATTAAATATTACGTTAATATGAGTTAAGACGATAACTGTAAAATGTGAAGGTAATAAAATGTACAGAAATGTCAATTATATTCTTAAGGCAATAATTTATTTAATAAAAAAGAGTGAAACTAAGATAAATGAATTTATTGGGACTTTAAATTATAATTAATGTGAAAATCGACAAAAATTCAATATAGTTGGAACATTGCAACTAATAATATAGTAAAAGATGATAATTATAGAATATTAATGCAATAAGATGTAAACAAATGTTAACTATGTCCATAGAGTAATGTTTGATTGAATAAAAAGATTGAAATCAAATTAAATCAATTTATTGGAATTAAAATATAATTAATTGAATTTTAATTGCAGCTAAAACTGAACTCTGTAATTAGTGTAATATTTAACACTAAATTAATATGTAAATTGTTTTAAATTATTGTACGTATCTAAGTAATCAATAATGATAAAAATTGTTAGTTATTAAATTTGAAATTAAAAAGTGATTTAATCAATTTAATATTAATTTATGTAACTGACATGAAAATAGCTATTTTGGCCACTGTCTCGAATTTCGACGAAACTAGTTTCATCGGATCCGTAATGGTAAATTATAGTAGGATTTCAAGTTTCGTAGCGACCGGACTTGTCGTTTGAACGTACGGGCTTGAAACGCGTAGAAATCAATTTAATTGAAATCAATTTGAAATAAGCTGATTTTAAAGCTAACTTCTTCATACGATGGAATTTGGACTTGAAACATGTTTCATTGAATTTAAAAGTACCAAAAACATTTAATTTGATATATGGGATGATGAACTTTCGTTTTGGAGGCAGAACGGGCTTTTTGGGTCGCTATTCGTCGTTCGTACAAATTCGATATGTGTTTATTTTCTTATCGGGCTTTGTTAATATAAATAGTCTTGTTTCCCAAACCCTAGCAGTCATTTTTCTTATTCGGTACGTACATCAACTTCTGTCTACCATCTTCTTTTCAATGGTAGAAACAAATTCAATCTCAAAACCCTAAATTCAATTTTCAAATCAATTTCAAAATTTAAACTCCTCCAAACCCTATCATATTATATACCGTTTTGAAGCTCTCGATGAGCGTAATTCATTGGTGTAATTCGTTTCTCAATTCGATGCACTGTTTGACCAGAAATCGAGGATGAACCTCAGCCGTCCATATTAGATTTTTCGTGATCCAATGGTGGATTTTCATCCAATCAAAGATCGAGATGCGGCGTTGGGAAGAGGGTGGAGAGCAGGGCGTAGGGTAGTTGTCGTTCATCGTAACTCAATCAGGATTCTCCAGAAATCGATGATGAGTGGCCGATTATCGTTCCCGGCCTGGAGACAGGTAGCAGCGTCATGGGGGACCGGTCGGAGGTCATAGGGGCGGCGTTCCATGGCCTTCGAGGTGGCATGCTCAGATCTTGGTCAAAGTGCCTCAGGCGGCGGTGAAATGGAACGTACGGCTGTGGCTATATGGGTTCGATCGCGTATTACAGTTGCATTTAGTGTTTGCCACGTGAACGTTGACCTAGGTGACATGTCTAATTCTCGGTATAATTATTTAATTTAAAATTTCATTTTTCAATCATTCTAACGTTAATATCTTTTGCATACGAGGCCAAATTTACGTGCAGTTTTATCCGCTGCGATCGTATCAGAATTCCGGACATTATGGAACTGGTTTGGAAGAATTTTGAGACTTTTTAATTTTGGGTCTTATTTTGGATTTCAAATCGACTTGAAATCAAATGTGAGTGTTTTAACCTACTCAGAACTACTAAATTATCTTATGTTAGTTAAATTGAGTTTATGATGTGATTAGAAATTGATTAGTTGATGTTTGGTATATTTAAATTGTCATTCAAGTTAAATCTGAATTTTATTGAATTTAATCGCCATTTTATTTAATACTGAATTTTAAATTGCCTGTTAAATCCTGTTATTGATAATTAGTCAATTGTTGTTATTTATTGGTTGATTGAATGGTGATTGTGATGGATGTTTGAGTATTGATATTTGATGACTAGATGTTATATTTATATTGTTATAACACTGCAAGTTCCCTTAGTTTATTGTTAGAAATCCCTAAGGGTTGAAATGAAACATACCCGAACGATCTATAGATTAGGGAAACATCGTTATGGGTTGAAATGATAAACCCGAGCGATTTTATGGATTTTGAATTTTATTCAGGATTGCGGGTTGAAATGATATTTATATCCGTAAATATAAAATATTTGCGGATTGAAATGATAAATATCCGTATCACTTGACCATAGGGTAGAGAATTATATATGGACACCGGATTGGTTAAATTAAATAATTTTAAATCTTTAAATTTTGAGTTGAGTTAGATGATATTTTGAAGAAAATTTGATTTATATAAACTGAATTATTTTTGAAAATCAGAGTTTAAATGTTGAAATTGGAGTTGGTTTAAATTAAAATTTTAAAGCTAGATTTGAAGTATAAATAAAATTTATCAAAATTGAGTTACTGAAATATTTGAATATTTAAACTTCAAAATCTGTAAATTTGAAATAGTTTGAATTTACAGTTCGAACATGGATTTGGAATCAATATTGATTAAATGGTTTAAAGATGTGTTGAAATGAAAGAAATAGTACAATTTGATATTAATTTCAAATTTATTATTTTAATATAAACTGTTTAAATATATTATTCTTAAATCCTGATTTCTAAGATTTTCAAACTATTAAACTAATTTAATCTATTTTAAACTATTTTAATCAATTTAAAACTATGTCAACTTATTTTAATCTATTTTATCTATTTAAATCCAATTTAATCTATTTTAACCTATTTTAAACTAATCAACCCATTTTAATCTAATTTAAATCTATTTTAAATTTATCTAAATCATTTTAAATCTATTTAAACTATTTTTAATCTATTTAAAACTATTTTAATCTATTTTAAACTATTTTAGAGTACTTTAACTATTTGAAATTTATTTTTAAACTATGCTAAACTATTTATAACTATCTAAACTAATTTCTAGATTTTCAGATTGTGTAGAGTGAAAGTGTTTATATTTAAATCCTTGATTTTAAAGCGAATATGGTTAAATGATGTTATAATATAAGTTGGGATTTGAAATGATGTTTGCTAGTGAAATGACATATTTGAGTAAATATGATGATTTTGAAATGAGGATTTAATTGACCCATCTTATTGATACGATTTCGAAAGTGAATATGATTTTGAAAGTAAATACGGCTTCGAAAGTGATATGGTTTGAATTAAATATGATATTTTGATATCAATTATGAATCGGTTTTGAAATGTAAAGGAACAATCCGGTGTAAAATAAGTGTTTGGTTGTTAAAGAGACCGGGATCGGATATTGTCATACTCTCTACCAATACCGAAACCACTTTAACAACTGTGTACATGGTGGAGATTCCAGAATGAAGTAGGATGGATGGCGAACGATTTTGTATGAGGTATTTACGTAGCCCTGACTCCCGTGAGTCAACTTAGATGTGACTAAAACAGGAGGCATGCCGGGCCAAGTGAGGTCATTCTTTCGATCGGGCACATTCCTTCGATACCATATTTATTACTTTGTGATCGATTTGGTGGCCACCCCTCGATTTTGATTATGGGAGTGTGTTCCGAGGTGGGCGGTAGTAGCTGCTATGCGTTACCACTAGTCCGGATCCGCAATTAGTAGAATCCTACCCTGGCATTGCCTCGAGTGCCGTGTTTACATGCCCTATCGTGCCTTCTATGAGTTTGTTTTGTACCGTACCTATGGAGTGCCCTCTGGGTAAACCATCAGTTTGGTGGAGCTTACGGTATTGTATAGACTACGTGAATATATAAAATGTGTTAAGGGGGATATGAGTAACGCCTTAACGCTATTTTAATACTTTACTTTACTGTAGACATATTATAATAGCATATTGTACTACATAGTAGATAGTTTAACGGATTCTTAGGAGATGGAAATCCCGAACATCTCTTAAGTTACTGCACTCATGTTAGACACTGGATAAGAGATGTTAAACCCCGTAAACATCTCCGACGCCGTTACACTCATATTTATTTAATGTTGATTTAACTTATATAAGATCTTTTAGTTCTGACTCGAGTGTTTTGTCTTTTCAATTCGCTCGGGTCAGTCTGAGCTTTTCAGTGTATTGAAGACCATTTATCTCGGGAGGATGAAAACGAACATCGTATACTAATTTTTTATTATATTTATTCCACTGCATCATGTTGTTCCGCTGCATTTATGTAACGACCCGTAAATTTTAACGGTTTAATAACGTAATTAACTGCATTTTTGTGAAATTTTAAATAATAAAATTTTGGTATAAAAAATTGATATTTGGAATACGTCTACTTAAACATAGCAAATGGTAAAGTTTCATCAGAAAATATGGAGTTAGTTTTGTGTGTAATTTTATTTCAATTTAAATCAGTTAATATTTGATGATAATAAAATATTTCTCAAACCTGAATATTTTTATATAATAAATTTGTAAATCATCTTCTGAGTAAGACGTCATATTTCGTTTCGTCAAATTTGGACTATTATTGCTCCGTTTTCTTATTTTCGGCGTTTTAGCAGCATTTTCGGTACCAATTATCGACTTTTGATAGAATGATTGTATCCCCCATATCTGTGTATCATTCTGCTTGTCTCGTCGTGCTGATCTCCGCAGTATATTCAATTGTGTACTTCGAAGACCTATACGCGGTGGAATCAGCAAAACGATTTGTCATATCAGTTCCGTATTGGGGCTTTTGGGTTTCCTGTACCTTTTATCTTTCCACCGTGCAAACCAATAGCCACTAATGTTCTATATTTCCAGAAGTTAATTTTCATTTGGCTTTCTGATTTCCCAACATTAAATTATATTTTCTTTGGCCTCAGTTTCATTTTGATATATATATATATATATATGTATATGTATATGTATATATGTGTGTGTGTGTGTATATATATGTATATATATATATGTATATATATATATGTATATATATATGTATATATATATTGTAACGTTATAATATAATAACTTGTATTTTTTTTCTAGGAAACTGGTACGTTTTTCTCTTTGCTAATATAACATATTATACTGGGGTTTACAAGCTTATATAAAATTATATATTTAATATTCATAGAAACTGGCACCTTCTCCTTCGGCCGAGAATCAACTCGTCCTCCTACTTCATCACTTTCGAACCCATCTCCCATTAGCAGCCGATGCGTCCCCTTCCTCTCTTGCCAACCGTTCCCATCCGCCTACGTCAGCCTATCTCCGACCCATAACCGAGCATCCTCCCTGACCTCCCCAGCACTCGACAGCTCGCATAGCCGCTTCCTAAATCTATGCCGTAGCCAACCAACTCCCCTCACCGAGCCTTGCCGACGCTCCTCCCTGACACACATTCCCCGATCTCCCATAGCCGAGCTTCCACCCCAACATCACAGCACGCAAACCCACTTCAGCCCCTGCCGAGACCACCCTGCACGCAAATCCTCCCCAAGCTTCCAGCCTCTACCGCAAGCGCTTCCCCTCCTCACCTCGGCATCCCCTCCCCTCTCTCTCGCCTAGCCTCTCCTAACCTGACAGCCGAAGGTGAACATCCTATATTGTGCCTAGTTCCATGTATACATCCTACGTATACATTTTATGTTTCCAGATTTTGGTCAGTTTCATACTTACCTTCTATGTTGCTATATATATGTTCGTATGTGTGTATATATGTCAGTTAGTAATATACATAGGTTAGTTATATAATTATATAATATATTGTTTTATAAGTTATAGCATGCTAGTTTTGTATGTAAATATGACAATGCTTGTTTATATAAAGTATGGCTTCAGATATATGTGTATTCATATTTTTATTTTAAGTTTAAGGAATTTCAACTTTTAATGTTGAAGTATAAATATGGTATGTTGAAAATATATACATGTATGTGTTTTCGGATAAAATGTGTTTAAAATATACGGAGTTTTATTAACTATTGATTTAAAAATATTGGGTATATGCTATATCATATGTACACATTATGTTTAATTGCTCATTTAAAATTTTTGGAAGATTGATTTCTAAAGTGTATACATATACATACATATATATATATATATATATATATTTAACCTGGTTGTATAAGTTTGGTTATTATATTGTAAAGATATTAGTATATTTTATGCATATGTTATCGGTTATATATGATAGTTCATATATAAAGGTGGATCTTTGCTTACTGATTTATATTATCTATTATATTATAGATGGTTCATATATCAGTTATATACGATAGTTCATATATAAAGTTTGTTTAATATATAAGTATGTATAAGCTTATATTATATTATCTATTATCTGTTATGTGTGCAAGCTTATATCAATATTATATATATTGATCTTTGCTTACTGATTTATATTTTTCAGATATATTGATTTCAATATATAAAGATGGATCTTAATGAATAATTATCTTAGATAAGGTTTGAAAATGTAATATATATTGAGATTTTTTAGCTTACATATATAAGCTTATTTATGTATTAAGTATTGATTTAGAGAAATTATATAGATTTTGATTTTTGTTAATGTTTGATTTTTCCAAATATAATATAAAGGTTTATTTTGTTTAATATGTGTGTAAGTTAAATATTGATTTTCAAACTATAATATGTATATATTTTAAATACATGTGTTAAATTTAATAATGATCTTGAAACATATATATCGTATATTTTGTTCAGCTTATATCAAGCTAATTTGATTTGTTCTCATCGATTCATATTTATCAGCTTTGTTCGACAAATTCGTGTTTGGATTCGTAACTCATTTCATTGTCGAATCTCTCTAGCCTCGAAAGGTGAGCAATAACTCACGATTAACGTTCTTATATTTATTAAATTTGACTTCATCCGAAACGACAACTGAAATATGCTGCTAAATTGAACTGTTAATTATATAATTGCTGTATATGATATGCCATTATTGGTATCTGTTCACCTGTGAGACATGACACCATATCCTGTTGTTTATATTTTTATTTAATTTATCACTGATGATATATGCCTGTTGTTAATGTGTTATATTTTTATCATAACTGTTCTCACTCTGCAAGTTCCCTATGGGTTGAAATGATACATACCCGAACGATCTTGTAGAATAGGGAAAAATCATTATGGGTTGAAATGATAAACCCAAGCGATTTTCATTTATTATGAAATTTTGGGATTGCGGGTTGAAATGATATATATCCGTAGATATTAAAATTGCGGATTGAAATCTGTATCACTTGACCATAGGATAGAGAATTATATACGGACACCATTGGTCTATATTTTGAAAATGATTTCCAAAGTTTTTGAAAGGAAATATATGGTTTTTATTAAATATTGATTTTTAGAATAATATATAAATATTATTTTTATATGTGTCTAAATTTTTTATTTTAAAACTTATATGTTTGGAAATTTTAAATTTATAAGTTAGTTTTGAAAATATAATTTTTAAGATTTTATTTATAATTTTACTATTTTAAAATATATAAAAATAGATTTTTATATAAAATAAATTTAATAATAGGATTCAAATTAATAAAATTTAATTTAATTAGTATATAATATGTTTTAAATTATTTATTTAAAAATTTATATTAATCTTTTAAAATAGATTTATAACTTTAATAACAAAGGTTGGGAAGATAAATTAATGTTGATTTGGAATTTAAATTGGTTAATAATTGACTTTAAGAAAGAATTGATTTAAACTTATTAGTTTTGAGATTTTGAAAAGATATGATTATAACTTGGATTATAACTTGATTTGATAAAAAGTTATTAAATGAATATATTCAATTTTGAATAAAATTGAGATTGAATATTTAATATTGATTTAAATATATAAATTGGGATTTAAATAAATTGTTATAAAAATGGTTAAGGGAGTAATTTCCAATTTAGATAAATTTAAAGTTCAGTGTTGAAATATAAATGAATTTATATTGTAAATGTTTGAATATGTAAACTTGAATCTTTGAACTTTAAATTGAAATGGTTAAACTGGAATTGATTTAAATTGAATTTTGGAATTTAAAATGATTTAAATCGATTTGCGAAATTGGAAGAAACTAATTTTATTATATAAAGTATTTTATTATATATATAAACTATTTTAATCTATAAAGTATTTTAATATATATACTATTTTCAACATCTAAACTGTTTAGGTGGAAATTGTTATGATTTCAAAGTGTTATGGCTTTAAAGTGTTATGATTATGGTTTCAAAGTGTTATGATTTCAAAGTATTATGATTTCGAAAGTGTTATAAATTTTGGAAGTGTCACATTCTGAAAATGAATATTATTTAAAGTGAATAATGATATCGAATTTATATGGTTTTGAAATGAATATAATATTTTTGATATGAAGTATGAATTATTTGAATTGAAATGACCACGGGGTGAAATAAGCGTTTGGTTGTTAAAGAGACCGGGATCAGATATTGTCATACTCTCTGCCAATAACGAAAACCACTTTAACAACTGTGTACGTGGTGAAGATTTCAGAATGAAGTAGGATGGTTTGCTAACGATTCTATATGGTATTTACGTAGCCCCGACTCCCGTTAGTCAGCTTGATGCGGCTAAAACATGAGCTATACCGGGCCAAGTGAGGTCATTCCTCCGATCAGACACATTTCTTCGATACCATTCTATTGCTTTTGTGATTTGATTGGGTGCACCCTTTGATTTGGGAGTGTGTCACGAGGTGGGCGGTAGTAGCTGCTATGCATTACCACCAGTACGGGAGTGCAAATGGTATATCTACCCTGGCATTGCCTCGAGTGCCGTGTCACATGCCCTCTTGTGCCTTCTACGAGTTTGGTTTGTACCATACCTATAGAGTGCCCTCTGATAGCCCTCCAGTTTACGGAGGAATTACGGTACTGTATAGACTATGGGAATATATAAAAATGTGTTAAGGGGGATATGGGTAACGCCTTAACGCTATTTTAATAGTTTACTTTACTATAGACATATTATAATAGCGTATATTACTACATAGTAGATAGTTCCACGGATCCTTAAAGGATGGAAATTCCAAACATCCTTTAAGTTACTTGTATTTCAGTTGGTATTTCGCTTGAGTTGAATTTATTAATATAAGAATGTTAATCCTGACTCAAGTGTTTTGTGTTTTGCTTTACGCTCGTGTAACGACCCGTAAATTTTAACTGTTTTAATAACGTAATTAGTTGAAATTTTGTGAAATTTTAAACGATAAAATTTTGAAATAAAAATTTGATATTTGGAATGCGTCTAATTAATCATAGCAACTGGTAAATTTTCATCAGATAATTTGGAAGTTTATTTTCTAGTGTAATTTTATTCCAATTTATATCAATTAAAATTGATGATAATAAAATGTTTTCCAAATCTGAATATTTTTACATAGAAAAATCCTAATTCATCTTCTAACTAAGACGTCATTTTTCGTTTTTCCAAATTCGGACTTCTTTAGCTCCGTCGATCTTATTTCTCTGCGTTTTTGCTGCATTTTCCGCTAGTAGAAAATTCGAATTTTTATAATTCAATCATACCACCGATATCCATATACCGTTTTGATCATTTCATCGTGCTGACCTCTATGGTATATTCAATTCTGTGTTTTGAAGTCTGGTATGCAGCGGAATACACGAAAACGGTAACCGAATCGGTAGTGTAATTTGTGCCTTTTGTTCTCCCTTGACTTTTCAAGTGCACAGCCTTCTAGCCTAGCTTGTTACCTTTATCATGAAACGACAGTGTTTCTTCAGGTTACATTTTTTATTATTGTGCCTTTTTCTTTGCTTGCTTTTCGGTTCTAACAAAAAAAATTAATATACATAATTCCCGAAATTGCAAGCTTCAGCAACTTTTCCTCTCCTCTTCATTTTTGTCAAACCCAAGTGTTCTCTGTAGATCCATATTCTTTTCTTCTCCTTTGAAACTTTGCACACGACCTTCTCGCCCGTGCCTCTTCTCCTTGAACTCGACAACCGTGCGCGCTCATTTCCTACACACGCAAGCTTTGGCCGAGCACAAATTTTCTCCTCCCCATGCTCACGCCTTCCACCGTCCAAGTCGCCACCCAGCCCTCCGCCTCCACGTGACACCCAGCAACTCCACCACGTTATCCCGTACCACCCACCTCGCCTCTCCTGACCGACCCGACCCGCTGCTCCATGGCCAGCACAAGCTCTTGGCCTGTCCCTTTCTTCCCCTCCTTGCGCACACAACTCCGCCTACATCGTGCTCCAGCCTTCCTATTAAGGTATTCCACATTATTATTATATTATGTAGGATATATTGTTTATATAAGTATAGTTTATATAAGCTCTATGTATAAGTTGTTAGAATAATTTGTCTGCATTTTGGGTTTAGTTTACAAGTTTTAACAAGTCTACATATATATATATTTAATATAGCAATATCTAATGTAGCAGCTAGTGTATATTATATATATAAGCAAGTTTAAAGTGGTATGCTTTTCTTAAGAAGTATATATATTATAAAGTATATAAAGGTCTAGTTTATATATTAGTATTTATATATAGTGTTCTGATTTGTGCGTTATATATATATATATATATGCTAGTTTTATATCATATGGGGTATTATAACTATTAGTTTGTATACATGGATCTGGGTGTATAAGTTTCTGATAGTATTTTGTTCGTATAAATTTTATAGTATTATATATGACCTTATTCATATCGGATTTGTGTTATTTTTAGTACATAAAGTTATAATTGCTTATTAAGAATGATGGTATAGCACAGTTGTATGTTATATATATTTTAAGTTGTTTATTTATAAAAGTTTATAAAGATTATATTATAGTATGTCTGTGGGTCCTACTATGCATGTTATATTAGTTTATTAAGTTTTGTTACAGTATGTTTGGATTTTGAACTCATAAAGGTGTTAAGATTTTATATTAGCCTTGCTGTGTATCTTCAGCCGAAAGAAATTTAGTATTATGTATATTTGTATACTGTATGTTGTTGAACAAAATTGCATATATACATATATTATTTTATTTGTGGCTCTGTTTATAGAAAATATACCTATTTGTTTTAAAGTTTGAATCTACTGTCTGACTGCAATAGTAAATATATGATATGCTGTATAAGTTTATAATTATACAAATATAATATGTGTACTGCATTTAATATGTGTTTGAAATTTAAAATATTATTTATATATAACTATATTTATATAAATATTGAGTTCACTTTTACCATTTATCTTCATCGATTCAGTTCTGATTCGATTTTGTCAAATTCCTATTTGTCAGCTTTGATCGTCGAACTCGCATCCATCGTGCTTTGCTTTGAAATTCGCGCCTGGATTCGTAATTCATCTGATTCTCGTTAATCTCTCTAACCTCGAAAGGTGAGAAATCACTCACGATTAATGTTCTTTTATTTATTAAATTTGATTTCAATTGAAACGACAATTGAAATATGCTGATGTTAGTTATTTACACTGTTATATATATGTTATTACCTGTATCAGTTCACCTGTGACATCTGACACCCTTATCTGTTATTTATATTGATGATATATGCCTGTCATATTATTATCATATCTGTTATCACTCTGCAAGTTCCCTGTTAGTATAGAATCACTATGGGTTGAAATGATACATACCCGAACAGACTTTAGAATATGATAAAATCGCTATGGGTTGAAATGATAAACCCAAGCGATTTTCAATTGAATTGAATTTGGGATTACGGTTTGAAATGATATATATACACCCATATATATTTAAATTGCGGATTGAAATGATAAATATCTGTATCACTTGACCATAGGAGAGAAAATTATATACAAACACCGTTGATCTAAATATAAATAATTTGAAATGATTTCTATGGTTTTGGAAAGATATATATATATATATATATATGGTTTTAATTGATATTGAAATTATTCTTATCAATAAGTTTAAATTAAAGTGGATATAAAATTTATTCGGAATTGATTAATTAAGTATTGTCTTTAAATATATCGATTTGAAATTTATTGAATTTGAAGATTTAAGAATAAGTTTTATAACGTGGTTTTGAGTTAAGATGATTTAAAGGAATATTTTAAGTTTAAATAAATTGAAGGAATATTAAATGATTTGAATTTTGGATTGTATTTAAATGATATTGTATTTTATTAAGTGAACATTTCAAAGCTAAATAATATCTAAGTGAATTCGATATATATATATGAGATTTTCAAATTTAGTTTTGAAATGTTGAGGATTTAAAGCTTTGAAATATATTGAAATTGAAATGGCTTATTTTGTGGTTCAAATATGTATTTGAAATTGATAATTTGAAATGGTCTATTTAGAAACTGAATCGAATTGAAATTGATGATTTGAGATTTCATTAAATTTGAATTTTGGAATCTGAGTTGAGTTGAATCGATTTGTGAAATTTGAGGAAACTATTTTATTATATAAAGTATTTTAAAGTATATTTAAACTATTATATATTATTTTATAAACTATTTTTAATATAAACTATTTTAATATAAACTATTTAAATATACTAATTATTTTAATATACATTGTTTTAACTTGTAACTATTTTATATAAATTATTTTATTTTGTAAACTATTTTATTTTATATACTATTATTAATATCTAAACTGTTTGAAGGAAAGTGTTATGATTCCAAAGCATTATGATTTCTAAATTTTGATTTCCAAAGTATTATGATTTCCAAAGTGTTTGATTTAGAAAGTGTTATAACTTTGAAGTACTAAGACTTTGTAAATGGATATATTTGAGATGGATATATTTGAAATGGAAATGATATCGTATTTGGTTTTGAAATGAAAGTGATATCGTATTGATATGGTTTTGAATTGACAATGATATTTTGGTTTTGAAATATAAACTATTTTGAAAGTTTATTAGATGACCAATCGGTGTAATAATTACGTAGTTACTAAGAGTCCGGTATTGATTAGGGACATACTGTCTGTCTAAACCGAAAACCACTTTAATAACTGTTATACGTGGAGTGTGATCCAGAATGAAGTGGTTGGAATGATGACGTTGCTGGATTTGAAGAAAGAGAACGATAATGGATGACCTTGACACTTGTGTCAAATTGAAAATGACTTAAACAGGAGCCGTGCCGGGCCAGTGAGGTTAGCTACCTCTAGCGGACACACTTCTTCGTAAACTACTCATTACTTGTTTTTGATTGGTGCGCACCCTTGATTTGGGAGTGTTGTTTCGCGGTGTTGCGATCATTGCGGCGAGCGTTCTCACCAGTCCGGATCAGGCAAACGGTAGTTTCACTACCTTGGGTATTGCCTCATGTGCCTTGTCATACTCGTATACCTATGCGCGACCACTACGATTTGTTTCGTGTTATACCTATGGAGTACTCCCTAATAGTCCACCGGTTTACGGTGGAGTTTACAGTGCTGTATAGACTATGATGCTTATTTAAAATGTGTTAAGGGGGATAATGGTAACGCCTTAACACTATTTTGATACTTTATATTACTAATAGGCATTATCTACTTAGCGTACACTACTACATAGTAGATAGTTTAAAAGGATCCTTAGAGGATGGTTATCCTAAAATCCTTTGAGTTACTTGAATTTCAGTCGTTATTTCACTTAAGTTGGATTTATTGATATAAGAATGTTAATCCTGACTCGAGTGTTTTGTGTTTTCTTTACGCTCGGGTCAGACTGAGTGTACACTACAACAAAAAGTGTCTTTTATAGTGGCATATGGCCGCTATTAATCACTACCATAGCGGTTTGATAAGCGTTGTATATCGACATGTTATAAAAAACTGTTGAATATTTATAACACAATATGCCGCTATGGTTGAGCTTAGTTTTATAACGCAAATTCGCCGCTATGGTACATTAATTCAATAGCTCATTACAGCCGCTATAATACAGCTAAATCTCAACAGAACTGGAAATCTTTATAACACCATCTTGCCGCTATAAAATATTTATTCAATAGCTCATTATAGCCGCTATAATACAGCTAAATCTCAACGGAATTGGAAATCTTTATAACACCATTTTGCCGCTATAAAATATTTATTCAATAGCGGTCATTTCACGCTATTAAATCAACATGTTATAGTATTGATAAATTCTTTTACAGCTCATATATGCCGCTATAAAAATCGTAGATACACTTTTCAAGAGCTATGCCTATATATTACATTTTAATAATAGCAATCAAACTAAATCTTCATAAACGAATAAAGATTATATCAACAAATATAACACAAGAGCATGCTCAGAAAGAAATGTGATATTTTTTTCTTTACAGTTTACAAACATTGCAGAGTGGAAACATTAAAGCAATCCTTCCAAATATTACAGAGTACAAACATTACAGAGTTCCAACATGCAAGATCTGATCTAGTTGCGTACTAAGGACCTTGATTCCTTCCAAATAAGCCTGCGAAGTTAACACAAAGAAACAGAAAATGTTAAAACAAGTGCATGCTCAAATAGAAATGTGATATATATCTTTATTTTCACTTTCACATTTAACTGCTCCAACTACAACAAGATCGGGAGTATATGCTACAGGAACATCACGTGTAGAGCTAACTTAGGCAATATTTCAAGTGCCTTCATTGTGTACAATACCCGAGCCAACATTAGTAGAAACCAGAGCTTCTACATTCATACTAATAGAAACAAATCTCACCACTCAAAACAACCTCACTCGACCAAGCTGCATTCGAACCAGCAAACAAAGGAGCATGATTATCAGAGCACAAAGTATGAATACCTGACAATGCCATCAAGGAAGGATTAGCTCGATCAATAGAAGAAACCAGGTCCTCAAGATGATGATACATAATCCCTTAAGTGCTAGAACGTAAATGACGTCACTTTGAATGTAATAGAGATGAATACATACAGGTTCAAATACCCATACAGTATACTCCATACCAAGTTGCTTAAGAACGTTCAACTCTAGATCTGACGGTAAGCTTCCAGGTGGCAGTTTCAAGTAGCAAAATCAAAGAGAATGACATCACCGCACCAACTTTGTCTAGGTCCAGGCAGGATCTCATCATCAATCAGTAGGGGACAGCGGGTAGATTTAGTCAGTCTCAAATCAATACAATTCGACAATACTCTCTAGCAAGCGACGACTTTTAGAATTCAACGGCAGTAGCATAAACTCCTCCATGGTGGCAGCACACGTAAGGTGGTTGCGGCATGACTTTGGCAGGCAAAAGGGAAATATGTGAATTCAATTTAATTTTCGTAGCATCGGTCAATAAAATTGATGTAATATCATTTCTCTTTTCACTGCACAAGTTATGCATACATTGACTATTAAAATACACTTCTTCAAATGAAATAATTTCTACAAAGGTTCAAATAGTGGATATCTAGAAGTCTACCTGCATACAAGTGCTATTATTGTTAGAAGATACATATGCTGCCTCTCTCGGATTACCATTTGCTAAATGTAACTACACATTTATTAAATGTTAAAGAAAGTGGGCTTATACCTGATGCTAATAGTTAGATAACACTGAAAAAGAAGCATAATACCATCGAAGACATGGCATGCTCCATTTGTTGATCATGATCAGTAAGGCAAAGAGCCACCTGCAAATTACTACTTTCAGGCACATCAGGAGTTGCAGTACAAACACTAGGAGGAGGAAGAATCCGAAGTGGAATCAGGGATATCCATCTTGATGATCAAGCTCGTGGAACTTTTCCTTTTCCTACATATGATGTTGAATTTACAGCTAAGTACTTCGAATGTTCTTTTAGTTGTACCATACTTGTCATTGAATTGCACCTGTCAGAGAGAGCCTATCAGCCTGTGTTTTGCACCATCAATTCAAACCTTACATATCAAAGATTCATACTTCCTGAATCAACAAATTATCTTGTCGACATGAAGCATATTCATTGTCATTTAGGAGTTAGCACCCAACAGGAAATACATGGTGTTTGCACAAAAAATGGGCAAACACCTCCAAGTCGTATGATTTAGTTGATTTTATGTTGTTTTTAGTGGTCTGGGTGATTTATGCAAATATGTAAAAAGCAGGGACTAAACTATAAAAGACACACAGATTTATAGTGGTTCAGCCAGAATGTGCCTACGTCCACTTTATATATTATTTCTCCTTTCTTGTTCAGATTACAAGTACAAAGCTTTTATACAAGTATATGAAAGTTGTTTGAAAGTTCTATCCGTGCTTGAGCTCTCAAACTTGTCCCCTATTGTTGTACCCATGCCCCTCTATTTATAGAGTGGGGCTGGTGGCAAGGGTCTTGGATGTATATAGCTGCTGGTGGGCCTGGGCTGATGCAATCTGGCCTGGTAAAGTTGGTCCGGAACGCCTTGGTCCGGTGGAACTTGGTCCGGCGGTGAGTGATTCGGTGAGACTAGGTTTTGGTTCGGTAGTGCTATTTTGGAGATGGTTCGGCAGGGATTTGGAAAGGAGATGGTTCGGTAGGGATTTGGAAAGGAGATGGTTCGGCAGGGATTTGGAAAGGAGATGGTTCGGCAGGGATTTGGAAAGGAGATGGTTCGGCAGGGATTTGGAAAGGAGATGGTTCGGCGGTGTTGGCCCGGTCGAAACACACCCAACACTTGCCCCCCAAAGTAGGGCATGTGAATGCATATGGCATGCTTTGTTTTAGGCCATTCATCCTGGACACTTTTATCCGGTCACGAATGCCGAACCAATGGGTCCGGTCGTTGATATTTGCCTATAAGTATGGGCCTTATGCTTTCGTTATTCACTATCAACTGAAATAGCCTAACCAGATTCTTTCCTGCCGAATCAATCACGTCACCGAATCACGCTTGACTACCGAATCAGGTGATTGCCGAATGTCTCTTATGTTTTGAACCACCAAATGAACCCGCGGGGTATGAGTGCCGAATGATCCTTCGTGCCTTGAACTACCGAATGTGTTTGTGGAGTATGGGCGCCGAATGAACCTTCGAGCCTTTGTACTACCGAATGAATTTGTGCAGTATGGGCGCCGAATGAACCTTCGAGCCTTTGTACTACCGAATGAATTTGTGTGTTGAATTATAAGTGAAACTCTAGACAATATACACTTGCTTGTTTATATCTCTACATCCCTTGTTCTAACAATGTGCTTTCTCGTGTTTGCAGATAATGTCTCATAAAGTTGAAACTCGCTCTGACAAGAAGAAGTCCAAGGACCGAGGAGAGCCTTCCGTAGTGCCCCCGTTCAGGCAGCACCAGAACGACAGGGACCAACTCCGAGATCGCTAGTTGACGGGTACGGTCCTCAAGAGCTTCTGAACTCACCGCCCAACTGCTTTCCTAGCTCCCTCAAAGATGAGCAGCTTGATGTTATTTCTCGCTCTTTCGGGATTGACAGGGCGCGTATGCTGTTGCCGGGGGAAGGAGTGATGCCATATAATCCCCCCGAAGGATATTTCGCTTATAGTAGGTACCATTGTATGTGTGGTGCCATTCCCCCGATTAATGCTTGGATAGTCAGCTTCATCACCTACTTGAAGGTGGCTCCATTCCAGCATCAACCTAACTCCTACGCCATCTTGGTGAGCCTGTTTGTTATCTTCCAGAGGAGACACGGGCGTCCTCCTTCCAACCGGGAAATCCGGTATCTGTACAACTTAAGAGGCTACAAGAAGGAGTCTCTGTATATTTGCTTGGAGTCGGCCGTGTCCTTCAAGCCAGTCCTGGATTTATATTCAAAGTTCAGCATGTTCAAGAAGGAGTGGTTTTTCGTCAAGGATGACTCTGTTTCTATCCGTCGCTTCACCTCCGGCTGTAAGTTGAAGCTTATTTATAATTTCCATTCTGAGTGCAATGCTTCTTCTTATGTGTTTTTATTTCTTACTAGCGACAGGTGGCTTTGCAGTCGTGGAGAACGATCGCCTGGTTCAGATGGCTGCGAAAATAGAAGCCATTTCGGGAAGGGATAGGTCGGCTTCTTACTTGATCAGGAACGCTACACTTCTGGGGCACAACCTGATTCTACCACATCAGTCCGTGGTCAAGCAGAGAGACACAGCAGAGGAGAGGGCTACCAAAGCTAAAGGAGGGGCTATGGCGAAGAGCAGCAAAAGGAAACCCTTCCCGAAGCATCCAATTGTTGGGGGGAAGAAACTTAAGAAGTCCAATGCACCCTCCCCCAGCACATGTCCAGATGTCCCGGAGGAAGATGTGGAGGAGGAAAGAGGCGAGGATGAAGGAGGTGGGTGGAGAGTGGAAGTGGTGGAGAAGGCGATGGTGATGGTCTGAGCGATGATGGTGGCGATGGACAGAGCGGTGGTGGCTTTGTCTTCTAAGCAAGCAGGTGTGATCCAGGAGTGGACAGATGATGATCACCGTCTAGCTTTTGAAGGGTCGGAGGAAGGATCGGTTTTAGTGGAGAGGCCTAAGAAAGCTGACAAGGCCGAGATCGGTGCTGATTCTTCTAAGAGCGCTTCAGCTAAGGCAATTCCTGTGATTCAAGGTGAATTTTCTGCCGACTCCATTTACGATAAGGATTTAGAAATATTTTACGGCCTGCTCCCATCCTGGAATCAGATTCAGGACTTATTGCAGTATCCCACGCCTCCCCAGGGTTTGTATAACAAATGCGTCGTCTTTTTTTTGTTTTTTTTGTTTTTTTAACTTGATGTATTTCTTAAATTATAGCTCAATGTATGCTCGTAACACTTGGCTTTTATTACAGGAGCGGGTAAAGTGGCCAAGGTGTCAGATGTTCGGCACCGCCTCGAACAGTACAAACTCCTCAAGGCTTTTACTAAACCAAAGCCTCCGACTAACCGTCCTGGAGATGTAGTCAGCTACCATCCCCTTCTTGGCGTTATCGAAGAGGATATTCAAAGGAAGAAGAGGAGTCGCCCCTTGTTTGAATCTTCACCTGGTCCTCTGCCCTCGACTCAGCCTCCTCAGGATGTCACGGAGGAGAATACTGAGCTTATTCCTTCCCCGCACCCATCTGAAAGTCCTACTGTTATCCCGATAGATCACCCTGGTTTGGCTCATAATCCGTTCGCGGGTCATCCGGATCTGGATCCGGGTTCTCACGATATTTCCTTCGATGAGGTTACTGGTGAGCACCTTCTTCCTCGTAATCCTATGGTAAGGGTGCTTGATGAGGCTAAGTCCCTGGACCTTGATTTGCTTGCTACTCGGGTCGCAACTTTTGGGGATGAAGCTAAGGAAAAAATCGACCGGGTTGCTGAGGAAGCCAGGAAGCTAATGGGGCATCATGCCTGACTGGCCAAGGCCGGAGAAGAAATCGGGAGTGCTAATATTCGACTACGGTTAATAGTTTCCGACCAGGCCAAGCAGCTCGCTGATCAGGCCATCCAGATCTCCCAGCATGTGGCCACCTCCAGGCGACTAAAGAAAACCATGGAAGAGGCTAGTAGAGCAGAGCTACGGAAAATGGAAGCTGCTTGTAAGGAACGGATTGACATGGCGATTGCAATGGTGGATGAGGTTCGGAAAGCGGATCTCGAGCAGATACAGGAGTTGTCCGGGAAACTTGAAGCCGCAGAACTTGCTCAAACCAGGCTGAAGGAGGAGATGGATGCGATGAGGAAAACCTTCCAGGCTGACTGCGCGCGATATCGATCGGAGAGGGATGCTACCATTGCAAAGTTATTGGATTCTGAGGACCGAGTAAGGGAGTTTGAGGAGAAGAGGGGATAATGGATGAGATGCTTCAGGATATATACTTTCGCACTTGGAAACAGGGCAACTTATCTTGGATGGATGATTATCCCCGAGCCATGGCCAGGATTTATCTCCGGGTTATGGAGGAGGCTAGGTCCGATGTAGATAAGGAGGGTGGCGTGGCCTTTAGAATGGATGTGGTTACGGCTCAATTCACCAAGGAGGAGAAGGTGGCGGTGAAAGAAGGTATGCGGCTGCTTACTGCTGAGGAGGTTGGTGTGCAGTTGGAGGATGATGACCAAGGGGCAGATGCTGGTAAGTCTCCCCTTTTAGCTTTTCGTAACTTGGTTGCTTATTATTAATGAATTCTTTCCTTGATCGGACAGGCGGGACCTCTGGAGCACCAAATATCTCTGGTCAACATGCTGAAAGTTCCCACTCCGTGGCTAAGGAGATTTCAGAGGGCCAGCAGGACAAGGGTGAAGCTCCGATGCAGCCGACTTCTTAACTTGACCTGGATATCTTTTTGTTTACTTGGCATTGCTGTCTACGTTAGTCTCAAAGCAGTAACGTAACTTTTAGGTTGTAATTATGTTACTTGTAATAAACGACTTTATTCTTGGCGTGTAATTTTTAACTTAAGCTGATTCTGTCGTGTTTGAACGCTTTCGTTATTTTTGATGTGTTGCATAAGAAGTATAGCTGTGCATATGCCTGTGATTCTATCGGGTTTGATGTCAAGTTCTTGCTTAAAACGTAATTTCATATCTTGCAATGTTAATGTGATGTGTGAATAAATTATGGCTACGTATTTATAAACGAAGAAGGAAGTACCGCCCTTCGTGTTTTATTTGTAGATGGCAGCACTGAATGTCTTGTGTGACCGAGTATGGAATGCAGCCGAGTGTCCAGTTGTGAGCTCCTATTCCCATTAGCGAGTGTCTCCTATTCTGTGTCCTGTAATTTAGGGATCGTTATAGAGGATAGGAGGAAAGTTCTTTAAATAAAATTGTCATATGAGAAACAGTAAAACTTCCAATCACGGAAGGCCTTCGATGTGCTTAAGTTCGTGGCAAACGGGTTTTGTAGTCACTTTCCCTAGCTGTGGGTCTTAGAGACATTTGTCACCCATCTTATGCCTCTGCGGGGAGTTTATCTTTTTTACCACAATCGTACTTAAGACACCCGGAGCCGAGATCGCGCACAGTAATTACTCGGGCCATTATGGCCCGTAATCGTGGGTATTATTCGATTTACCGTGGCCGGCTAGCGTGGGTGTCGATCGTCAACCGTGAACTACCCCTGGCTGGCCACACCTTATGTTGGGGCTTAAAGTAGGCTCACGGTTGCCGGCGAGCCGAACGCCGTAATGAGCTGCCTCGGCTATAGTCGGCCTTCTCGGTGGCTTATAATCGGCTCATTACAGTTGGCTTTAAGGGCCGATCGCGAGCAATGAGTTAACTCGCAGCAGAGGGATGCTGGAGCAAAAGTGTCTCATTGGCGAGGGCATAGATTCGCATAGTACCTGTTAGGTCTTGTCCAGGTGAGGTTGCGCCGTGATGTGTCTTGAATGGGAATGTCATTACACAGGATTTTGCTCAACGGAAAAGGATAAAGTTAACAAGCAGCCAGGATATAAAGGAACAAGTTAAAAAGAGACAAGTTTTTTAAAGTGGTTCGGCACGAAAATGCCTACGTCCACTGATTCTCTTTATTAATTCACTTCATATGGGCAGTACAAGTTAAGAAAAGTATCGACGAAGGTGTTGGATGTTCCATACCCTCTGGAACACCTCCCCGTCCACTGTTGACAAAATATAAGCTCCATTGTGGAGATCTTTATGAATTACATATGGTCCGTCCAAGATTGGATCTAGTGCTCCGAGGCGCGGGAAGATTCGCTTGAGGACAAGATCTCCTTTTTGTAAGCTACGATGCTTGACTTTGGAGTTGTATTGCGTTGCCACTTTTCGCTTGTGAGCTGCTGCTTTGAGGGCTGCATCATTTCTTCTTTCCTCAATTAGATCCAAAGACATGTGGAGGAGCTCTTCGTTCTCTTCTGGGATATAGTGGATCCTACGGTGGGAAGGCACTATAGTTTCAACTGGGAGCATAGCCTCCGATCCGTATGCCAAAGAGAAAGGAGTATGCCCCGTTGATGTTCTGAAGGATGTGCGATAGGCCCACAGTGCCGTAGGAAGTTCATCCACCCAAGCGCCTTTTGACTTTTCGAGTTTCTTTTTTATTAGAGTTTTGAGAATTTTGTTGATGGCTTTGACTTGTCCGTTTGCCTGGGGATAAGCTACGGATGAGAAGCTTTTGTGAATTCTGTGCTCTTGGCACCAGTTGGCGAACTCCTCGCTGTCAAACTGAAGTCCATTGTCCGATATGATTTTGAATGGGACTTCGTACCTGCATAGAACATTTTTGATCAAGAAGTTAATAACTTTTGCTGAAGATACTTTATTTAGGGGTTCTGCTTTCACCCATTTGGTGAAATAGTCGACTGCCACTATAGCATATTTGGCCCCGCCTCGGCCCATTGGCAGTTTGCCAATCAAGTCAATTCCCCATACTGCAAAGGGCCAAGGGCTGGTCATTTGACTAATCTCAGTTGTTGGTAGCCGCGGAATCTTAGCAAACTTCTGACATCTGTCACATTTTTTGACGAAATCTAAGGCGTCCTTGCTTAAGGTGCGCCAGAAATATCCATATCGGAGTATCTTTTTTGCCAAAGTCTGCCCTCCAGTGTGATCTCCGCAGCTTCCTTGATGGATGTTGGATAAGATTTCCTCGGCTTCCCTTCCAGCAACACACCTTAATAAGGGGTTAGGGAAGCCGCGCCGATAGAGGGTGCCCTCTTGTATTGTGTAGCGGGAAGCTTTCCTCAAGATTTTCTTGACTTCGTTACGCCCGTTGGGAAATGTGCCACTTTGTAAGCAGTCTCGGATGGGAGTCATCCAAGTTGCTTCTTCAGTTGCAGCTATCAGATTCACTTGCTCAAAACTTGGGGTCAGTTGCTTTGAGATGGCTACTGCTCCGGAAATAGTGTCGTCTCTCATGCTAGCTTGCTTCGCCAATTCGTCGGCCTATTGGTTCTCTTCCCGAGGGATGTGTTTGATTAAATAGTGAGCCAATCGATTGAGAAGCAATTTGGTCTTCTTTAAATATGCTATGAGTCGTTCTTCTCGAGCCTGGAATTCTCCTAGTATTTGATTTACAATAAGTTGAGAATCGCTATGAAGACACAAAGAATTGGCTCTGATTTCTAAGGCAAGTTCTAATCCAGCTATCACTGCTTCATACTCTGCATCGTTGTTGGTGGCAGCGAATTCCAACCTTATAGCATAGTGTAGCTTATTTCCCCTGGGAGTGATTATTACCACACCTGCCCCGAGCCTTGCTCGTTTGACGCACCATCCACAAAGAGATTCCATTTGATGTCTTCTGCTATTTCCGATTGCTCCTTACCTTCGTTGGTAGTGAATTCAACAATGAAATCGGCCATGGCTTGTCCCTTGATGGCGGTGCGAGGATGGTAGGTGATATCATATTGACTTAGTTCAATGAACCATTTAAGTAGTCGCCCAGAAGTGTTAGGACGATGGAGTACCTGCCTTAGTGGTTGATCGGTCAGAACTCTGATGGGACTGGAAATTGTGACGTAGTTTCCGTGATGTGATTAATAAACAGTACGCTAGTTTCTCAAGTTTAGGATATCTGGCTTCCGCCCCTGTAAACCTCTTGCTTACAAAGTATACTGGCCGCTGCGTGCGTTTGTCTTCTCTCACCAATGCGGCGCTTAGAGCATGTGATGACACAGCAAGGTATAGGTATAGCTCTTCGCCTTTGTTCGGAGTTGAGAGTACTGGTGGTCTCTGGAGGTGTTCGATTAAGTTAAGGAAAGCTGTTAAGCATTTGTTAGTCCATTCGAATTTTCCTTTCTCTTTCTTTAGAGCTTTGAAGAAGGGGATGCATTTGTCGGTCGCTTTAGAGATGAATCTGCTCAGAGCGGCTACCTTCCCATTTAGGCTTTTCATTTCCTTTCGGGTAGAAGGTATCCTGATATCTTTCAGAGCTCGAACTTGTTCAGGGTTTGCTTCGATTCCTCTGGCATGGACGATGAATCCCAGAAACTTTCCTGATGATACTCCGAAGGAGCACTTTAGAGGATTCAGCTTCATTCCATATTGGCGAAGTACTTGAAACTTTCATCCAGGTGGCTTACGTGACCGTCGGCTCCCCTTGACTTTACCAGCATGTCATCCACATAAACTTCCATAGTTTGTCCTATTAGCCCTGCAAACATCTTGTTGACGAGGCGCTGATAGGTGGCTCCTGCGTTTTTAAGTCCGAAAGGCATTACCTTGTAGCAGTACAATCCCCGGTCAGTGATGAAACTAGTGTGGTCTTGATCGGGAGCATGCATAGGAATTTGGTTATATACTGAGTATGCATCCATAAAAGATAAGAGTTCGTGCCCGGCTGTGTTGTCCACAAGCTGATCGATTCGGGGAAGTGGGAAGCAATCCTTCGGGCAGGCGTCATTTAAGTTGGAGAAGTCAATGCATGTTCGCCACTTCCCATTAGCCTTCTTTACCAGCACCGGGTTGGCGATCCACTCTGGGTAGATGGCTTCTCGTATGAAGTCATTGGCAAGTAGGTTCTTTACTTCTTCATCGAGGGCTGCTGATCGTTCTGTCCCCATACTTCTCTTTTTCTGTTTTACTGGCGCCTTGGTAGGATCAATGTTTAGTACGTGGCATGATATGTCAGGGGAGATTCCGGTCATGTCAGCGTGTGACCATGCAAATACATCCAAGTTATGGCGGAGAAAATCAATGAGTTGTTCCTTCAATTCTGCTTTTAGTTGGGACCCGACTTTCAATAGTCTACTCGAGTCATGTCTGTCTACAGATACAAATTCCATAGCCTTTGCAGGCTCGGCGTTGGCCTCCTCCTCTTTGTCCCTGGGGTCTAATTCATTGAAAGGGTCGCTGGTATATCGAAGAGGAGGGGATTTCTTTAGTTGTTATGCTTCCAAACTTTTTGTGCAGAGGGCAATCTCTACACTCTTCCCTTTATCCTTCCTATGGTTATTGCGAAGTTCAGTTACATAGCAATCTCGAGCAATGTCCTGGTCTCCCTCTACCTCCCCTACTCCATTGTCCATTGGAAATTTCATCTTCAGGCACCATGGGGCCAGGACAATTTGGAAGTCAGACAAGGCTGGCCTTCCTAAGAAGGCATTGTAGGCCGATTGGTTTTTTATCAGCACAAATGTCTGTTTCCGCACAACGGAGCGGGGATGACTTCCAATTTCAACAAAGAGGTCCAGTCGCCCGAGGGGCATCTTCGCATTTCCTGTGAAACCGTGTAGTGGTTTATTGCAGGGAAGAACATCCTTTAATGACAGCTTCATTTTGTCGAATGCATGCTTGAATAGGATATTCACTGAGCTTCCAGTGTCTACTAGAATTCGGAAAACCTCGGCTGGACCGAGCCGGGCAGAGATAACCATGGGATCCGTGTGAGGGTACTGTCTTCCCTCCAGGTCACGCCTACTGAATGTGACGTCTCCATTCTCTATCCGCTTTGGGTGGCGTTCTTCTATAATAGAATTGACGCATTCTTCATTGTTTCTAAGTGACTTTCCGTACCTTTCCATCTCTGCCCAGCTTCCGTCGGCGATGTGTGGCCCTCCCGAGATGGTATGACCACTATCTTCTCTTGACTGGAGCCGCTGGTGTTGCGATTTTCTCTGCCTATTTCTGGGGAGGGTAGCCTTGGGTTCTCATTGGCAGGAACTGGAGTCCTGTTCTGGCCTTTTACATAGCATTCTAGTCTTCTTCTTCTGATGTGTTCTTCAATCAAGTCCCGGAGATGATGGCATTCGTTGGTATCATGCCCATGGGATTCGTGGAAGCGATAGAATTTTTCAGACTTGATTGCGTTATCTGATTCCTTCTTGTGCGGGGGGCGTTTGTATTTAACTTCGTCTTGAGTGGCCAGGAAGATGTTTTCGATCGTTTCATTCAACAGGGTGTAAGCGTCAAATCTCGGTCCTGGCCGATATAGACGCTTCTCTCCCTTCTTGCCCCCAGCGTTGTCTCTAGAATCATTTCTTCGAACGTCCTTTGCTACAGCGGGCATGTTGCCATGAGCTGCCTTATTTTGTTGCCCTGTCTGCCTCTCAGTGGCAGCGTCTTCAAGTCTCATATATTTCCCAGCTTCATGGAAGAAATCGGGTAAAGTAGCTGGTTTTTCTTTGGTCAATCTTCTAGCAAATTTAGTATCCGGATGCACACCACTACAGAGGGCCATTAAGATAAGCTTCTCATCGGCATCTTGGACTGCGGCCGTTGCGGCATTGAATCGGGTTAGATATTGCTGCACTTTCTCTCCAGGTTTCTGTTTGATACTGGATAAGGAATAAGCGTCCTTGGGTTGCTCCACATGAATGTGGAATTGGCTGATGAATTTTTCTTTCAACATCTCCCATGAGCTGATGGATCCTTGGGGTAGATGGCAGAACCAGGAGGTAGCTAGATCTGCTAAGAATAGCGGAAAGCATTTGCACAGCACTCCTTCTGTTGCTCCACTCATGAGCATATGCTGTGTGTATCTCTGTAAGTGTACAACGGGGTCAGAGGTTCCTTTGTAAGGTTCCATTGTTGGCATTTTCCATTCTCGGGGGGTGATGGCAATTTCGATATTCCGGGCGAAAGGGCTGGTTACCCTAGCACCTATTCCTCGGTCTCTTTGATCCCATTGGACGCACTCTCTGAACAAGCGTGCCATCCTTTCATTAGAATTAGGAGCAGATAGAAATGAGTTTGGTTCTGCTCCGTGGGATTGATTCCGTCCAGATGACCTGTAGGGATGGTATCGTCTATCATTCCTAATATTTTCCAGTGGCTGTCTTTGGTCTTCTGGGAGCATGCTAGGGTCAGCTACAGTTGGCCCTTGCCTTGATCTTCCCCTGCTGGGTTCTGATCTAAGCACTTCCACGGGTCCAACTTCGGGCTGGACTCTAGCTCGGCCCCGTTCATTGGTGTTTCTGTGGTTAGGTAGTACGACAGGCTCGGCTACAGTTGACCTCCGCCCGGTACCTCCCCCGTTGGGTTCGGTTCCAAGCGTTTCCTCAGGTCCAACTTCGGGCTGAGCTCGGTCTCGGCTCCTACCATGGTCGCTTCTGTCGTTAGCTCCTTCGAAGAAGGAAGATCTTTGTTGTCTCTGAGATCCTCCAGACTGGGACTCACCCTATGATTCAGTTTTGCGGTTGGACTCTTCAGCATCCCTTAAGCGTGACATGAGTTGGTCCACCAAGACTTCCTGCTAGGATGTGAAGCGGTTAGTCACTTCAGCCACAACCCTGTCTAGATTTGCCCTAGTAATTGCTGCCGGCTGTTCTGTGGCAGGGGTTGTCGGATTTGTCTGACCTTCATTTGGTACTGCTGCAGGAATGGGACGATTTACTTGATCTGTGACCACTGGATTTGGAATACTGCTGGTTGCGATGTTTTTTCCTTTGTTAACATCTTTCTTCTGCTTGGGAGGCATGTCTTCCAAGCAATGAGCGATGTTGTTAGGAAGAAAGTTAAGTGGGAGAAGCTGAAGTCCGGGGTTCAGCCCGCTCTCGGTGAAAGCACCAAAAATGTTTGCACAAAAAATGGGCAAACACCTCCAAGTCGTATGATTTAGTTGATTTTATGTTGTTTTTAGTGGTCTGGGTGATTTATGCAAATATGTAAAAAGCAGGGACTAAACTGTAAAAGACACACAGATTTATAGTGGTTCAGCCAGAATGTGCCTACATCCACTTTATATATTATTTCTCCTTTCTTATTCAGATTACAAGTACAAAGCTTTTATACAAGTATATGAAAGTTGTTTGAAAGTTCTATCCGTGCTTGAGCTCTCAAACTTGTCCCCTATTGTTGTACCCCTGTCCCTCTATTTATAGAGTGGGGCTGGTGGCAGGGGTCTTGGATGTATATAGCTGCTGGTGGGCCTGGGCTAATGCAATCTGGCCTGGCAAAGTTGGTCCGGAACGCCTTGGTCCGGTGGAACTTGGTCCGGCGGTGAGTGATTCGGTGAGACTTGGTTTTGGTTCGATAGTGCTATTTTGGAGATGGTTCGGCAGGGATTTGGAAAGGAGATGGTTCGGCAGGGATTTGGAAAGGAGATGGTTCAGTAGGGATTTGGAAAGGAGATGGTTCGGCAGGGATTTGGAAAGGAGATGGTTCGGTTGGGATTTGGAAAGGAGATGGTTCGGCGGTGTTGGCCCGGTCGAAACACACCCAACACATGGTATCACATTAAACTACAGAAATGAAAACTGCAGCAAAAATCGTTAGAAGAATGATAAATAGCGTATAGCTCGTGTAAAATACATTGCGTAAGAACTGTTAAAAAAACATTTATTATTATGAACCAATAAGTTCGTAGAGCATTTATATAAGATGAGGTAGAGCATGTGTGATGAGGTATAACCAATTGGTAGTACTTCCTGAAATGACTATTTATTTTTTTGCAATGAGAACATAAATGGACTATGTTCAAGGTTTACCCTTATGGCGTGATAGTATATCGGAGATAAACAATGAATTATACGTAAAGGAAATTCAAAGGAAAATATTAATGAATTTGTCGCAGCTCAGTAAAAATTAACTGATCCCATTATCTTTTAATTTAAAGCTAAAATTTACTAATTTTGCAGCTTATGACTTCTTAAACACAAGGGAGAACACATTCAGTATGATGCATCCCATGAAATATTAAGTAATCTACAGCCCTCTCTCCGTTAACCAGAAATGCGTGTTCATCCATCTCAATGTTTGGTGATCCCTTATTTAGTTAATTTAATTTACAATAATTATCAAATAATATCTATACATTTGGCAAATCAACAATGCAGTACATGTTGGCAAAAGACTTACTTGTCCCGCCAAAATTCGTCAACTGTACTATCATCTTTTACAACATGCTCATCTCTTGTGGAATAGCCGGTCATAGGCCTAAAAGAGTTGCCAAGGCACCACATGTGGTAATATAAGATCCATGTTCATACTTAATGGCTTGTTGCAAGTTGCAGGCAACTTACAGTTTCAAAGTTTGCAAGCTTGCAACTGCAAGATTGTAACTTGGAATAATAAATGGAAAAATGATATTATTTGTGTTAGCTCGTTTATGTCCCTGCCCATATTTTCATATGCCACATTATGATTAGGTAGATCAGTATCATTGCTAAAATAGCAGGCTTGCAAAGATAAATGAGCAAGTGTAAAATTTTCAACTTTCAGTGCCTTACATCCTTAGTAAATCTTGTTCATTGTTTATCATTCAATCCAAACAAATACTAGTAAAATAAATAAAATTGGATATCTAACTAATATCCAACCTAGTAACTTAACATTATTATCAATGTTAACCATATATCATCGCTTGTATTGTGCTTCAACCAATATTTTAGAGAAGATAATGTGATAAATGAATAATATTAATGAAATAACATCAAACTAATGTCAATATGTCCTTTATGATCAGCCGCAGCTTATGGCATTACTATAAAGTGATTTCTTTTGCTTGTACGTAATATTTTTTAACAGACGTGGCTTTCGGTTTATCGTTACAGACAATAGTTTGAAACTTTCATTTCCTGGGAGAAAAAAATAATAAATATCCTTAAATTAAGTACATACCTTTTAGCTTGTTGTCAGCAAGATTAAGCACGAACCTACCTGTCGTGTTGATACTACGGGCAACTAGTTAACCATGAAGCTACATGTCAGCAACACGACCTGTGTTGGGGTCACAAGTCACTCCAGCCCTGATAAAATAATAAATACATAAGCCTATAATTATTTTTCTTAATACGTACTCTTGGTATAAACAACCATATTAAAAGGGCTCACTGGCTTATCCTTAGGAAAATAAAGAGTAAATAGTTTACCATTTGTTGCAACAATTAGGACCAGTCATGATTTAAAGACACCAATGTAACTTGATTCTGGTAGCACTAGCTAATTTTATTGTTTTTCTACTTGATGCAACTTGTCTTTCTTGTAATTATTTGATTCATTTCTTTAACACAACTCAGCATCAATTTCTTAATACTCTAGCAAAATTAGTCTGAAGGGTAAATCAACATATTTTACTTATTTTGACACACATACCTATGTACTCAGTTCTTTTTAATACTTGCATATCTAGACTATATACTTTGAACTTCCTGTCGATTATAAAAACAGATATTGGACTTTTGGTGAAAACGGCAATTTTTGAATGATCATCCACCTAAGAAAAGCTGGAACAAGGACTAAAACTGCTCCTGCAGCGAGAAATAGCTTCGTCTACAAAATGATTAAAATGAATATTAAAGGTTACCGCAATTAGTTCGTAACGTGGTTTAATTGTAATAAATCAAAAATTATAATAGTAGAAGATATATACCTTAAAGGGATCTGTAGCTGGTGAATATAGGATATGCAATTGAAATGAAGCGATCCTCCTATATATACAAGTTAGGCGTTGCCAGGTCAAAGTATTTACAAAATATGTGCTATATATTTGAAATATTACAAAATTACATGTGACATACATCATGTGGTGCTGACTCTTATTAAAATTTTACACTATAATATATCTTAAATACTATGTGACATATATCCAGTGCCGGCCCAAAGAATCCGTTGCCCAAGCCACCCTTGAATTTTGTTGCCCATTCCTATATAAAATTTTGGTTTTTTTTCTTTGTTTTTTTACCAATTATTCAAGAATCAGTATTTGAATCAGTACCTGTTGGCTGCTGCCTTGGAGCTACCACAAAGAACACCCGTTACATCCCACCACAAAGTACCTGTTGGCTGCTGTCAGTAAAGTATAATCTAAAACATTTATATTTTTATGACTCCATGTGGTTTTGAAAGGTACATTTTTATAACTATAGATATTAATACATGTTGCATTGTAACTCCTAAATGGAATGATCCACCCATAATCAACACTAGCAGTGATAATTTAATATTAAATTATAGCAAGGAATGAATCACTATGCAAATTGAATTAAATAAAAAAAACCACATACAAATTCAATAGTTTGATATGTTATCAGAAACAAATAGCAAATAATAGTTTAATTTGCACAATCCATAAGGTATTCAAAAAATAAGAGCATGCCAATAGATACATATAATTATACTTGAGATTCAGAAAGACTATACATATCCATACATATTCATACATATAAACGATACATATAATTGAATAAATCAAACAACAAACATGCATTAAATAAACACATCAAACAAAATACAATAATAATTCATACATGTCCATTGCTCAAAGACCATAACATACAAAACGGTCACTTTGCATACAAAAGACACTACATGATGAAGTAGGCTACAATATTCAATTCAAAAAATATAGACCAAACATCATCTTTTCAAACAAAATAATGGCCAACTTTCTTCAGGTAGTTCAAAGAAAAATGCTTATTCTTGCATTTTTTGTAGCAAATTCTTCAATCAACAATATTATCAATAAAACTAATTAACATATAAATTAATTGAACTATTCTTTTGCTAATGAAGTAAGGCACACAAACACTTTTTTGCTGTGAGAATGTCATTGTGTCAAACATGTATTATGAGTGTTTGTGTGCTAGGAATTTAATCTAGCACACTTCAAAGTGTTTGTGTGCATGGAACATGTATTATGAGTGTTCGAGTGTCATGACTTAATTGTACCATTTGTATCAAACATTGTATCCAGGCAACAGACATTGTAATACAGTTTGTATCAAACATTGTATCCAAGCAATACAATTTGTATTAAACATTGTATTAAACATTGTAATACAATTGTGTGCCTGAACATGTGATACAATTTGTATCAAACATTGTATCCAGGCAACAGACAACATGCTACATGACTTAATTGCAATGATTTCTCAAACTGCCTCATTTTTCTTGCAGCTCTTTTACCTTACTTCGCTTGGATTAAATCACCCAATTCAAACTATTAATAGCCCTATCTATACATTCCATGATTATAAATTTACCCAAACTAAAAACAACTAAATAAACCTAATAAAATTCATTCATCAATTTAAAAACAACTAAAAATAAAAAAATTACCTTATTTCCAGGAAGTTGAAGGGAGCATTCGAGCAAGCAAGCAGCAAACTGCAACCGTAAATAAAGAATCGAAGATTAGAATAGAGTAGCAGGAGTTTGAGCGGAAGCCTTGAAAGATGAATCGTCGAAGCGACAAAGCCTTAAATTTGTCACGGTAAGGAGTTTGAGAGGATCGCTGAGTTAATACGATAATTTTTTTTGCCCTAGGCGTGGGGGGTTGCCCCAGCCCATGGGCTTGGTGGGCTTCCCCCTAGCCCGGCTCTGCATATATCCATGCAGCGATAAATAGATATTTACATTGAAAATTTATTACAATTTACAGTATACTTGGGAATCTATAGTACAACATAATGTCCTGATTCTTTATGTTCAAAATATAACCACCTTTTTATTTCTTTGATATCACAGAAGAGATTTTGAAAGGCATTGCAGCCTTTTAGGTGATCATGATTTACATCTGTTACCTTCGACTGGAAAATTTCCAATGGGGTTGCAAGTTACGCAACCGAATCAAATACACGTTTTATGAATGTGACGAATGTACATGGTAGATTACATTGTTTTCTCAAACTTTTCCGGTTCAGTTGGATGTAACTAACTAGGGAAAGAGAGTGCATGACTATAATTGCGTGAACTCCAAACAAGTTGGAAGGTAGAAACTGCATATTAAAATCATCCGTGCAAATTGCAATAAATGAATAGAAAAGGTCATAAAATATACTCAGCGTGATACTTGATTCTTCCTACTCTAAAAGTATTTGCCCTTGTGTCTAATCAAGTCAGATTATCACGCAAATTACACAACTAGGATTATGTTCTGGTTACATCTGATAAGTATCTAATTAGCATCACTGATAACTTAACCAAGCATTATTTGAAAACGAATATGTACAACGAAGACCACACCTAGAAGCAGTAGAACATAAAAACGAAAGTCGATAATTATATAAAAGGCATAAATGAGTCTTCTTTCAAAATCCCAAATTCGAGCCTGCAATTTACATATTAAATTATTATGTATGAGGTAGAAAACATTAACAAACTTTTTGATGTTTGGGGTTGGAGGACGTTGACAGACTTAAGACAAGCTGGGATCTCTAGCAAGCGACGGATACAAAATTAGTACGTAAAACCCAATCTCACATCTCATTCGAGCCATGTTCTAATTCTTCGAAAGTGTTAGAGCTTGCCACCACATTCACTCCTACAGTTTCTATCGATCTAGAAACTTATACGCCACCAACCTTTACTCCTACATTTTTTGCAATTTTATGAAATTAATCATAGTTGGGATTCGAACTCATATAAGTGAACCATCAATTTGAAGATGTGACTTTTTTCCAGATCTCTGCTTTTTCCATCGACGGTGGAGGGCTATTTCCCTAATTCTATAAAACTTCTAGAGATGAAAATGGCATAGATATAGGAAATATAAACCGCAATTTTGCCTAATCAATGCATCATTAAATTCTGAATTTCGATTTGAACACGCTGTTCCCCAATTCATTGAATCGATTTGAGAATCGACATAAAATTTGATAATAGAAAGTGCGGTGTCACTTTGAATCTCACTTTGAATTGGTGATAGATTGGCATAAGATTTGGAATTGAATTCGCGATTCTGCCTTTTCACAAATAAATAAAGAGAACATGTGGATACGATTGAGTTAAGGGAGGGGCAGTGAAAAGGGAGGAGATTTTATGTGAGAATTTGAGAAAATAAGAGGAAGAGGGAAGAGAAAAATAATTGAAAGAAGTGGCGACCATGAAAATAATTTAGGGATCCCGCTTAAAAGCGTTACATAACCAATAAAGCAAATACAAATTAAAACGAACAATAACACTACCCAAAAATGCGTTATCGATTGGTGTTATAAAAAACAACTTTTCTTATAGTGGTACCAGTATTCAAGGCTCACCTTTGGAGTTGGAGCTTCGCTTGGAGATCCAGCTTTCAGATATTCAGTTGATTCCAGCGATGTATTCTGTTCTTGAATTTGACTATTGTATTCGAGACTTCTGTTGTATCTTATTTAATTCTATTATATATATATATAGTAGCTTCATGAACTACTATTGTTTTGTGTCCGTTGCACTATTGTCATATTACTCTGTGTCTGTGATCTATGATTATTTTATTTACTGTATATGCTGAGTTTTGCCAATTTTATTTACAATCTACTGTTTTGAATTATTCAAGTCCGACATGTGTGGATTTATTGTCGATTTGAATGGTCCAAAATACTGGGTCGTTACAGCTCGGGTCAGACTGAGTGTCATAGCATTTGAGACTCACCTTTGGAGTTGGAGCTTCACTTGGAGATCCATCTGTATCTATTCAGCTTTTAGCTATCCAGCTGTTTTGTTCAGACTTGTCATCTGTTGTATTCGAGACTACATTGTATTTGAGATATTCTGTTGTATTTTATTTTAGACTCTGATGTTTTATAGTAGCTTCATGAACTACTATTTATCTATTCCGCTGCTTATTATTGTAATACTCTGTGTCTGTGATTCTGTGATTGATTTTATTTACTGTATATGCTGGGTTTTGCCAAATATAAATTAATATTCTGATATTTTGTGCAATTCAAGTCCGACATGTGCGGATGCGAATGGCACGAAATACCAGGTCGTTATAATTTATTTATTTATTCTTGCTGTATGTAACTCTAATATGTATCGTAAAAGTATAATCAAATGTTATTTGTAAACAGCTTCATGAATTGTTTATTTGATTATTATATTTTGTCATTCCGCTGCGATATTCTGTATTTGTCTTTCTTTCTTTCTCTACTTTTCTCATTTACCCCATAACAATCCTCCCTTTTGAATGGTTTGAGTCCGATGTGTGTGGTTTATCGTCAATTTAAACCGTCCAAAATGATGGGTTGTTACAATAAGTTAAATAACTTATATTTCAAATATAGTGATTTATTTGACAATTTAATTATTAAATTTAATATTGGAAATTATTTAAATAATTGAATCTTGAATTTAATATGAATGAAAATTATTTCAGTAGTTGACTTAAATTTTATTTAAATAAGAATGAAAATTGTTAACTTTTAAATTTGAATTTAAAAGTGATTAAATTGATTTTGAAAATAGCTTATTTTAATTAACGTGTAAAAATAGCTTTTTGGATCCTGTCTCGGATTTTGACAAAACCAGTTTCATCGGATCCGTAATAGTGAATTATTATAGGATTTCAAAGTTCGTAACGATCGGACTTATCGTTTGGTCATGCGAGCTTGAAACACGTAGAAATAAAATAAAGGAATTTAATTAAAATAATTTGATTTTGATAAGCTATCTTCTGTATATGATGGAATTGGCTCTCGATACATATTCCATTGTGTTCGGAAAAAGGGTATAACATATAGAACGCCAGGTGGCACGCTTTGTTTGGAATTCAAAAAATTTATGTGTGAATAGTATCGGAAATTTATATATAAGGCCATACTTTATTTTCGTTCTTGCAAACCCTGAACTAAAAACACAGCCGCTACTTTATTAGATTTTAATGGTCGAAATTCATCAACCTTCTCTCGTCGTTTTCCTCATCCGTTCAACGAAATCAAATGCCACCAAAAGGAAAAGTGTAGATCTCGACGAGCTCTACGCATCCAACGGTTAGATCGAGCTGGAGGCATTCGAAATCGTCGAATTTTGTTCTTGAAGAGCACGCTGTTTGTGGCCTTTTAAGGCAAGATGGCGACAGCGGACGCGACGTGTCTACTGGCGATGGTGGGTAAGCTGAGGCGCACATCGTGGCGAGGTCCGATCGACGTCCGACGATTCGAGGCGGCGCGTGCGTCGAACGCTTGACTGCGTGGATGGGTTTTCTTGGTAGGTAGCATGAGCCCGTATGAGAGAGGAGGCGGGAAGCTGATAGGTCTAGTTTTAATTTATATTTAATTATGTTAATTAATTTTTAATTGTATTGAAATGTTTAAAAACTCGTAACTTTTTCATGCAAGGTCGGATTCAAGCGAAACAAGTCGCGTTGGATTCGTATCGACATTATGTATGACATGGAGCTGGATTGGAATTTATTTGACTTAGAAAATTTTCAGTTTCAAATAAATGTGAGTGGTTAAACCCATTCACGAAGTACTAAATTTTATATTGTTAGTTAAACCAATTAACTAAGTGAAAATTTATATTGATTGCTAGTTTAAAATTTAATTGACTGAAAATTTAATTTATTGAATTTGAATTGACCAAATTTAGATCGATAATTAAATTTGACCATTAAATTGATGATTAAACTTGTTAGTTAAATTTGACCGGAAAATTGACAAATGGATAGTAAATCTGACAGTTAAATTTTTGACATTTAACTTGATATTTTAAATTGTTGTTGATAATTGAAATTTCATATCACTTTTAAACACCCGACAGTGATAGTTATTGGTTGTTGTGATATGGATGAATTGGTTGCATTGGATGTTGGTTGATCTTGCGATGAATGATATTTGTGATTGGTAGTTATGTTGTTTAGTGATTTTGATATATCTGTATTATCACCCAGTTATTATCACTATTGATATGATAAATCATCTATACATTGAATTTGGGTATGGTACTTTGGACATCCTATTTGATATGTGGATTGTTGGATGCATTGTTGACTGCTTTTGCAGAAATGTGATTGTTGTGATTGTATCGCCATTTGGCGAAATTTGAAGATTTTGATAAACTAGAATTTTTTCTGAAATAACTTGAAATTTATTTACAAAATTTAAATTCAAATAATAATAATATATATTTTTCCTAAAGAGTAATAAAAGGTTTACAAATTTTTCTATAACTTTAAAGAATAAAATGAAGTGTTTGTAAGAGGATTGATGTTAGACATCCAACCATTAAATGATTTTGATATGTTCGAATAAGATTATCAAATTTTGAAAATCTGTAAAGAGTTGTAAAATCCTCTAAAACTACATTAAATTATATGAATAATAATTGATGTAGGAAATTTGAATTTATTTCGATGATTTAAAATAATTTGGAATATTTAAACATTAAAGTTTTGTTTAAACTATGAAATATATTAAATCGATTTGTAGTTGATTAACTTATTGAGAACTCTAGGGTGAGGATTTAAAATAGTGAAAACTTTATGGAAATTTGAAACAAATGAAGTTATTGCAAATATGTTTCACTTGATTTTGATTTGACTTACATGAGGATTTTTAGTCCTGACTCGAGTGTTTTGTTTTTCATTACGCTCGGGTCAAACCGAGTTTTTCAGTTGTCGAAGACAATTATTCTAGAGGACGAAGACGAAGATTTGGTATATCATATTTACTAGTATTTATTCCGCTGCACTATTTCATTCTGTCTAATAAAATTGTATAACTTTGATAATATTGTATAACCGTGAGTTATGTAGTAAATTGAATTGAATATATATTGTTAAACGGCTTCATGAACTGTTTATGTGATTATTGTATTTTATCGTTCCGCTGCGAGATTTTGTTGTTGTTTTCTTCTTTTCTTTTTATTTATTTAAAATAAATCCATTGATAATCTATTTTTTAAATGGTTTGAGTTGGACATGTGTGGTTTATTGTCGACTTGAACTATTTAAGGTGGGTCGCTACAGTATAGTTTAGGGTTTAAATTCGATTAATTCCATTTTAGGTATTAATTGGATTTATTACTGTATTCTAGGCTCAATGTTGTTGTAGTGTTGGATTTTTTTTGTTTTCTATCTTTCTTTTAATAAAAGTGGACAGCCCTGCTTTGAGAACAAAATGGAAATAGGCGTGTAAAGAAGGCTGAATCTTCATAACGGCTATTTTTCTAAGAGACACTTCATTTCAATGAACAGAAATAACTCTTGATTCAAGAGTTGCTTCCATACCTTTACATGGCTATGTTTCATGAACGAATACAACTCTTAAATCTCTATAAATAGCCAAGAATTCCATTGTTTTAATCACTAATTCTAATTCTTGTTTTATAAACTATCTTACTATTTGAACTCTAAGCATCAATACTTTATTCTGATAACTTGTTCATTCAAGAATACTTCATTAGTGATTTAATAAACTTTTTGTCTTCATGAATTACACAATATACCACAAAGGAGAAGATTGTAGGAAGGGTGTACTCTAAAAGACTTATCCGTGCTATTAAAAGAGCACATTCGGTCAAGATAACTCTCTGTATTATTGAAATCCTGCTTGACTGCTCAGGCGGTTGAAGTCCTGTTCGATTGCTTAGGCGGTGTAATACATGTTCCTCCGGGTTAAGTGAGGTTTGATAGTTAAATTCTATAAGGAGTTGGGGACTAGACGTAGAACGGGAAGTTCGAACTAGTATAAAAATCTCTAGTGTCATTTACTTTATTATTTTACTTTTATATTTATATTCCGCACAAGTAAATAATTTAGTCAATATTCCATATTGCATGATCCTTAGTCACTTTCATTTGGTATTAGAGCCTGGAATTCTATCGATCCTCATAACACCATAGAATAATGGCCAAAAAACGATCCAATCGAAATACAAAAACCATAATCCCTGTCAAAGCCACCAATGAGGACTACAAAAATGTACTATCTGATTTACAAATTTCAGTAAATGATAATAATGCATTAGTTAGTATAAGCGATAAGATCTTAAAAGCTTAATTTTATTATTTTAGAAAAGATGAAATATATCGTACTTGAAAATGAGAAATTGAAAAATGAGAAATTAAATTTGGAAAATCAACTTGGTGTTTTAAAAAATAATTTTATAACTCTTAAAGAATTTCTAGATGAACAAAATACCTTATTTGATAACGAGAAAGAAAAATTTTCAAAAGAAATTTTTGATTTGAAAAGACAAAATGATTTTATTACAATCCTCTTTAGATAATTCAGAATCTCAAAATTTTCTTCTCAAAAATGAAAACTGTACGTTTAAAAACGAGAATTCTGAATTAAATGAGAAAATTAATATTTTGAAAAATAGTAATATTTCTTGTGAAAATAACAATTGTGACTTTAAAACTAAATTTGAAAAACGTAAAAATGAATTCATGAAATTTAATAAAAGTCAAAATGATTTAAACATGATTTTATCTAGTTCTAGACCTTTACATTATAAAAGTGATTTAGGATATACTAAAATTGATCGTAGAAATAGCACTAGATATGCTTTCATGTATAGTAAAATGTTAGTGCTAGTACTAGATTTCGAGTAAAGTCTAAATCCAATTTTTATAGAAATTCAAGTACTGCTATGACAAATAATGTTTATAATATCTCTAGAAGTACAAAATCATTGACGGGAAATATGAATAAAAATTATGTAAGTATTTAGGTTCTTGTTAATTGGAAAATTAGAGAAAAATACATTGATGATTATTTTGATATAATAGTTAATAATGAAAATTATATTTATAAAGGTTCAACAAAACCCAAATGGGTATGGCTTCTCAACACCTAACCCCCGGATCCTAACATAGGAAGTGGGTACCAGAACATATATCTCTTTTTTCAGGTACACCACATATGAAGGGGGAGATATATTCCAAATTTTCTGGTACTTATGGAAATGAAGCCACAAACGTGATGTTCAAATTTTCAATCTGAGTACTTTACATGATGTGATGATTGTATGTTCTGTGATATTTTGAGTCTAATACTACTTCTCGTAAATTGTTTATTTTTACAAACTTTATATTTCGATTATTGATATCTATTTCCTTTTTGTCGATGACAAAGGAGGAGAATAAAGTAAGATCATATCGATAGAGGGAGTATTAACATAGGGGAGTATAAAACAGTTTTTATTTATATAACTTACATAGTTGTCATCATCCAAATGGAGGAGAATGTTAGAACCTCGAATTTTGGTGTTTTGATTGTGACAACTATATAAGTAAATATATCGTTTAGATCTAACTAAACTTGCAGGAGAAGATATTGTTTTTACTCGAGAAATAGTCTAACAATTTGAAGACCAGATTCTGGATTGAAGCTTCAGCAAATTATTAAGTTTAAGGTCTGAGTTTAGTAGTAAATATATGTTAAAATCTCTCTGAAGTGGTATATGCGCATACACACACTATATAAAGTTCTTCAATTTCACCATAAAAGACTAAACTCAGCCAGCTGAATGGCATGAGTCAACCGGCTGAATACTGTGCATGTGCACAAATTATTTTGAATATTTAGACGGCTGACCATGATAATTCAGTCAGTTGAATTGTGTCTTATTTACACTATTTGCTTACTGTTTTGATTTTAAATCGATTTAGCTGGCTAAGTTGTTCCATTCAAATGGCTGAATCTTCATAACGGCTATTTTTCCAAGAGATACTTCATTTGAATGAATAGAAACAACTCTTGATTCAACAGTTGCTTCCATATCTTTTCATGGCTATCTTTCATGAACAAATACAACTCTTAAATCTCTATAAATAGCCATGAATTCCAATGTTTTAGTAACTAATTCTTATTTTCTAAACTATCTTGCTATTTGAACTCTAAGCATTCAATACTTTATTCTGATCACTTGTTCAATCAAGAATACTTCATTAGTGATTTAATAAACTTCATGTCTTCACGAATTATACGATATACCACAAAGGAGAAGATTATAGGAAGGGTGTACTCTAAAATACTTGTCCATGTTATTAAAAGAGCACATTCAGTTAAGATAATTCTCTGTATTATTGAAGTCTTGTTCGGTTGCTCAGGCGATTGAAGTCTTATTTTGTAGCTTAGGCGGTTGAAGTCCTATTTGGTTGTTCAGGCAGTGTAATAGATGTTCCTTCGGGTTAAGTGAGGGTTGATAGTTAAACTCCAGAAGAAGTCTGGGACTGGACATAGAACGGGAAGTTCAAACTAGTATAAAATTCTTGGGTATCATTTACTTTATTATTTTACTTTTATATTTATATTCCGCACAAGTAGATAGTTTGGTTAATATTCCATATTGCATGGTCCTTAGTCACTTTCATTTAAGAAGTATTAAATGGTCGGGATTATCTATTTGGTGCATTGGCGAAAATTGGGGCTTCGTTTCGGGTTGAGGTATTAAATAGCCAGAGGGTCCACCTATTAAGTATTAAATGGTCGAAGGGTCTGCCACTTCCCTATCTAAGAAGTATTAGTGGCCTTAAGTGATTTTCTACGATGTCAGCTAGGAAGTACCAAGTGGGTCTACCTTGGGTCAATTAAATGGCTAGAGGATCTACCAACACTAGGTATTTTGTGACGACCCGGGATTTTGGGATATTTGAAATTGGAATATTTAATTGATTTTAAATATTTAAATGTAAATTTCTAACATGAATTTCAAATGCCACTATTTATTGAGTGATTTAATTATTTAATTAAATAATTGTAAATTGGGTAAATGGTTGAATCTGAAATTTTAAGCTTGTTAAAAATTATTTTTAAAGACTTAGAAAATTCATATTGATAGTATTTAAGATAGTAAAAGTGTTGAGATTGAATTTGGAAGTGTTTTGTTAAGTTTTGAAAATTTTATCGTTTAAATTGGTATTTAAAAATAGCCTTCCAAGGCACAGTCACGGAATTCGACGAAACCTGTTCCATTGGATCCGTAATATTGTATTATTATCGGATTTCAAATTTCGGAGCGTTTGGAGTTGTTGTGTGAGCATACGATATATAAACGCGCTGAAATTTATATCGAATTCAATTTAATAACTGGTCCAAAATGCTATCTTCTCCATATGATCGAGTTAGGACTCGAAACCTTTTCCATTGCGTTCGAAATAAGGGTATAACCTTATAAAGCCTGGCGGCACGCCTCAATAGGAGGTCGAGATTTTGAGCTACGTTTTCGAGATAATTTAAATTTAAAAAATATTTTATATATATTGACCAGTCAATTAATTTCTCACCTGAGCTTCTCCAGACCTTTCCAAAAGGTTACTGTAGCTAACCTTCTCCACCACGCCTCCATCAATTTTATATCCCGTCCTTCTTTCCCTTTCACTTCATTTTCAAATCGTAGATATAAAAAAAAATTCACAAACGAAAAATGGTCGAGCTTCAAAACATAAAATCTCCATTATTCTTCACTCCCATCCCTCTTCTCGAGCAAATCACGTTCGTATAAATTAAAATGGCGGAAGGGCTTTCGAATTGATTTCGATTTCGATTAGAATCGCGTCTCCCTCTCGCCTTTGTTCGATTCTCGGAGACGAATTGAAAACGAAGGGGTGTCGACCGAGGCGACTCGGCAGCTAGAGGATCTTGATGGATTCGCGACTTTTTCGCGTCGTTCTGATACGAAGCTCGAACGCATTGGGTGTCGCGTGGGGCGAACGTTTAGAATTGGGGGAAAATTGATCGGCGATTGAGTCAAACGAACGAGGTGGAAAGCAGGCGGCATATGGTCGGCGCGGTGCATGTTCGAGGTGAGGGTTTGCAGTTTTTTTTCTTCGATTTAATTTGTTCAATAATCAATATATATGCAGATTTAGAGGAAATACACATGCAATAGCTTACTAATTTATTTTGATATATATATATATGGGAAATCTCTTTTTATAGATTTAATGAGAAATTAAACTATTTTAGTTGCAAACTGCAAAGGAAATATACATTCGGTCAGTATTTGGTTTTACAGCCAAATATATATATACTGTTATTTATTTTAATTTTAATTTAATAATATATATATATTTATTTATTTTATATATATATATATATGTAGTTAAGAAAAAAATAGAATACAAGTATAAATTTATATATATACATATATCTATTTTCATTTAAAAGTATATGGGTTATTTTTGGGATATGTAGTTTCAAGATGAAAAGGAAATAGATATACATATACCTATTTTTCAGTTACTAGTTTATTTTTAAAATAATGTATTATGGAGATAAATTTGTTTAATAAACTTATTTAATTATTTTAGTTGCCAAAAACATTTTTATTAAAAGGAATTGGTTTAAAATTAAAGGTATTAGTTTAAAATAAAATCGTTGGTTAATTAAAATTATCAAATGGAAATTTAATTGTTCGGTTAGTTCGAATATAATAAATTATGTAATTGTTTATACAAGGTCAAAAATCGTGAAGAGACGAGCCAGTTTGGTTTGGGGTACAAATAAAAAGCAAAGGTGAGTTAATCTCACTCATCTAGGTTTAATTTAAATTAAAATGGTTAAATTTAAATATTTGATTGAATTGATTGGATGTGGTATATTATATAATAGTATATAGTATATATTGGAGTAATTGATATTCCCGCATTATATAGCGGATGAGACCCTATGCGCCGCATAATAGCGGATGATATTTTATTAATCCCATATACTGCGATATTCCACCTCGAAGTGGAATTGGTATTGTGCTAACGTCTGTGGATGCAGGGAAACAGATTGGAGGGATCCAACTGGATTCCTCAAAATATTTAGATTTGTTTGAATATTCTGTGAATGATTATTTGATATCCTGTGATGGATTTTATTGATAATTGGAATATTGGATGCTATGGTTTGATTGAATACATTCGGTATACTGAGTTATCAAATATATAGAAATGGATTTTTGAACAAGAAAATATAATAGAGAATTTAAATGAATTAAAGAATGAATTGGAAAGAATAAAAGTGATTTTTAAATTCTAGTGAATAAATTCCGAGTAAAGAAAGGAGATTTCGAATAAAAAGGGAAAATAATAAATTTTAAACTTAAGTGTTATTATTTTAAAGAAATAAAGAATTTAATTTAAAATTCAAGGGTTAAATTTATTTTAATGGATATGAAAGGAATTTGGGAAATCTGAATTGATATTCTCAGTTAAAGAGATTTTTAAATCATAAATAAGAAATAAAATGGATTTGAAACAAATGAAGTAAGTAAGGAAATTTATTTCAAAGTGAAGTAAATTGGAAGTCAATTGTAAGATTTAAGTATTTGGAATTGAAATTTATAAACTGGGTTTATAAAGTGAAGTAAAATATCAGTGGATATTTGGAAGTATAAATTTCACGGTGGGAATTTATAAAGGAATGGAAATTTGATTTAAAAATAAATAGTGATTTATTTTTAAAGGTATGGAAATAGGAAGTGTATTTCCTTGGAAAGCCGAGTATATTTTAAAGGAGACTTTTATGTATAAGTTAAAGGCTTTAAAAATTTGTTCTAAAGAATGTTAGAAAATGTATTATTAAACGTTTAAAGTATATTTTATAATAAAGTGTTTTTAATTTATTTTGTTTAAAAATCTAAAGTACATTTTCAAAGCAAATTTTTTAAATATAAGTTAAAAGTTTTAATGTTGTTTTAAAAAAGCATGTTTTAGAAATTTATTATTTCTAAATGTTTAAATTCTAAAGAAAGTATTTTTTAAATCTATTGTAGTTGTAAATATTAAAAGTAACATGGTATTTGTTTTAAAGGATAAAAATTTAGTTATATTTTATTAAGAAGCTTTATTTTAAATATTCTGAAAGTATATTTTCGGCTGAGTATTAAAGTAGTTTTAATTTAAATTTTTTGTTTAAAGTATACTTTATAATATAGTGTTTTAAATTATTTTAAAAATCTAAAGTGTTTTTACTTGGTGATTTCAGTGGAAATAGAAAATATTTGGGAAATTTATTCTGTGAGAGGAAGATGGTTTGAAACTGTTTTCAAAGGATTGAAAATGGAAATATATCTTGCGAAGATATTTTGAGGTTAATAAATAATTTGGAAAATTATTTATTGTTGATGAATGTTTGTGAATGTTAATTGATAGTTAAACCACCGACTATCAATATTGGCCAATGCGCTGATCGTTTCGAAGAGACCGGATCAGGATTTATTTTCCGAAAACCACTTCGATCCGGTTCGTACGTTTCGTGGGGAAACGAGTTTGAATCGAAGATGGAGCGGTAATGTGCAAGGGCTAATCGCTACTAATCCTGAGGGTGATTTCAAAATGGATGTAGTAGGAATAGTGCCTTCGATTCCGTTCGAACCCGGAACGGACTTGTATGGATGAATACTTTCAAAACATCATCAGGTGGATGATGGGCATTCTAAGTGAAACGTTCTAAAAAGGTAATGCTTAGCCTCAAGCCTCATCAACCGGGAATGACTGAAAATCAGGGGTTATGCAGCAAGGCTATGTGGGTAGCGCCCATTAGGGTGAGGTCAACCCTGTCTAGATGTCCCTTTTTATTTCAGCTGTGTGGCGGTTGGTTGCGCCAACTGTGGGGTGATCTTACTCGGAATTACCCTTAGGTAGTTCCCGTCTTGTGTTGCAGGGGATCGGGCGTGGTACTCGATACACTGATCTAGACCAGGTATTGTGACAGGTGGTACCCTAGTGCCTAGTCATTAGTTGGAAATCCATTCTCCCTATGTGCCTTTATGGTTTTGATTGTATTACCCACTTTGTGGCTAGTATGCTGGAATTTAATCATGTAACAATTTCAGCTATTTGAATAAGTATTTGTATATAGACACTATTATAATATCAGACGGATTTAATAAAAAGTGTTTTGGCTATCGTAAGGTAAAAACCCGACATGTTTATTTGTGGCGTGGTCGTACGAGATGCTTTTGATTTTCAAAGGGTTTGGAAAACTTTAATAATCCATTTAAGTGTGTTTTCTCACGCTGGTTTTCCAGACTGAGTCGGGTGTTATTTAACTATAATGCTCGGGTCAGACCAAGTGTTATAGGATACAGGTTATGATGCTGTAGAGCTCAGGAGACGAGCTGGATGGCGGGACGTATCACATGTATATGATGTATTTTCCGCTGTGTTGTGTATGTTGTGTATTCTGTGTGGGACAAGTTATTATAACTGTCCTGGATTATGATGTTGATTGTATTATACTCTGATTCTGTACTCGGATGATGTAATATATAAACAGATGTATTTTCTTTTGTGAAAAGTTCGTCTATTATCTATTATATTTTATTCCGCTGCGATGGTTAGATTCTGTTGTTGTTCTATTTTCTTCTTCTACCTCTTCTTCTTTAACCCAAATGGTTCATATTTCCGTTCTTCTTGAGTTGATTTGATGGTGATTAGTGTCAAGTTAAGGGGTACGGATTGGCGGGTCATCACAGTGGTATCAGAGCTGAAGGTTAAGCGAGAACCTTGGCTCTATTGGGGATTACTCATTAAAATAGAGTCCATAGTACTCTAGGAATGAGTTTGAGTGTAATAATAGATATGAGCGCGTATTTGTTAGTGAATATAAAATGATTTTATATTGTGTTGGTTGGTTTATTGAGTAGTTTATGGATTCTGGTCAATACGAGTAATTAACGTTATTGATAGGGATCTCTAAACACTTAAATAGAACAATTCGACAAAGTATTGTTTTTAAAGGGGTAAATGAAATAATTTTACCCAAATTATTTTTCTATATGAAAGAAATAATTTTTAGTATATATATGGTTGCTTGGTTGTTAGGGAATGGTAATATTAAATTATTATCACTATTGTGAGGAAATGGAATATGAAATTGAAATCGTAACTAACAGTTAAGAAATAATTCATATACAAATGAGATATGTAAATGTAAACTATAAATGTGATTTATAATCTGAAAAAGAATTCCAGAGGAATATTTGAAAATAAACTGAGTTGAAAATTCCAGAGTAATGTTGAATATGAATTGGATGGATTTGGAATTTGGAATTTTGGGGAGTTTAAATTCCTTGGGGTGAAAATAGTTTTCAAAAGCTTTGGAGGAATAATAGTGATATTATTTTGGAAATATTTTGAATTGGATTTGAAATCGAGAGAGATTTGAAATTAAAAATATTTGAAATTGTTTTAAAGAGATAAAAGCATTTAACTCTCTTTCGGTTGTTGGAAAATAACTTCGGTGATGACTGCAGCATCATCGATGTTCATTTTCGAGTTTCTAGGAGAGAAATTGCTACCAAATTGTTTTATACTGTAATGTCTTCAAACTGAGTTTGGTTTTTAAATTTCAAAGGATAATTTGATACCAAGGGATAATTGGATATACCCAAGAAGTTGGATATGATTAATTTCAAAGGTGGTTTTGAAATTTTGGGAAATTGTTTAAACTCTGGAATCTTATTTAAAATGTTTATGGAATAATAAATAAGTTATGACTTATAAAATTTAGAAGTGGGATAAATAAGCCTAAAATAAAATAAAATTGTTTTGTATTTTGGAGGATGAATAAAAATCCAAAACTTGAATTATAAAATAGATTGAACTCAAGTAAGATAGTTAAAGTGATTTTTGAAATAAAAATCAAATATTGGGTATAAAATTGGAATAAACTAATTAATAATTAATTAGTTAATGAAATATGGAAATGGAATTTGATTAGATGAGAATCAAATTAACTGGAAGTGAACTTAAGTTTGAAATTTGGATAAATTGAAGTAAATTAACTTAAGTTAAGAATAATTAGAAGCTCGACTTCGAGTAAGGATGGAAGGAATTAAATATAAATTGAGTTGGAATCAATTTAAAATGGTTATAAGCTTAAATAATTATTTATTCACATGAATATAGTTTAATTGCATAGAAATAAATTGTCGTTTGATGAAAACGAGATTAAATAAATTTTATGAGTTTGTTTTGCTTAAAAATGAATTGAATGTAAGCATGTGAGTTGTTAACCATTCTGATTAAGTAAAACGATGGGTGATTGGTTGTAAGCAATTAAAATTAATGTTGGTACATTGAAATTGCTTATGAAAAGTGTTAGTGTGCATTGCTTTCAGTATTCATGGGTTGTAGTTGTTTTAATGAGTGAAATGATAATAAATGGCATATATATGGCACTTACGTATTTAAATTGAGTAAGTACAGGTGCAAGGAAGCCGTGTGGCTGGATTTGGTTGCGCTAATTGCTAAAATAAATAACCGCTTTGCTTAAAAGTGCTAAATAGAGGTACGCCTACGCAATAAAATAGGAAATATGAACTATTTTTGTTTTTCCGACTGTGTGGGTCGATGTATATATATTTATATCCCTTGTCAAGTTGCAAAAGCTCCTCCGTGCAAAGGAGACTCTACCAAAAAAATTCGTAAATTTTGTGAGTTAGAAATTTTTTGAAGTTTTTTGGGAAATTTACACTAACGACAAATGATTTAAATTTGGAATTTGGGATAAGGTAAATAAAATTCAATATTCAGAGTTTGAAGACAAATTGAATTCAAGTAAAATTTGAAAATGAGAATCTGAATGAAAATTTGGAAATAAAGGTATTGAGATTTGAAATGAATTAGTAAATTGAAGCAAATTGAAATTTATATGGAATCAGAATTCAATTTGAATATAAACTTCAGTAGTGAAGAAGTAATAATAAATATAAGAAATATTTATACTGAACTTAAGAAATGAAAGGATGAAATTCTTAAGTAATTTGGTATTGGGAATATACTAAGTAATTTTGGAATGGAGAAATATACTAAGAGAATAATTGAATGAAGATTAAATCTGAAAGTTGTGAAATGAGATAATTGTGGATAAGTGAATAGAAATCAAAATGAATGTGAATAAAAATGGAAATTGATATAGTTGATAATCAATTAAAATTAATACGTAGGATGAACGTATATTATTTTATTCGCATAGCGGTTTGATCCAGATTCGAGCACAGAATTTCGAGATAGTTTTATCGATCCGAGTTAGAATTTTTTACTCGATTTTCGACGGCGAACCCTGTAACGACCCAGAATTTTGAACGAATTAAATTGAGAATATTTAATTAATTTTAAATATGTGAACGATGATTTAATTTGAATCCCCGATATAACTTTGAATTTGGCGATTAAATTATAAAATTTAATCTGTTGAATGTTGAATAAAAATTTAAATCTTCAATTTAGAGTTGAAGAAAAATATTTCGAAAGCTTTTAAAATTCGTATTGATAATACTGAAGATAACAGAAGCTTTAGAATTGAGTTTGAAAACGATTTGTTCAATTTTGAAATTTAATCGTTCGAATTGATATTGGAAAATAGCCGTCCGGGGCGCAGTCTCGGAATTCGACGAAACCAGTTCCATTGGGTCCGTAATATTGAATTATTGTCGGATTTCAAATTTCGTAGCGTTCGGAGTTGTTCTGTGAGCACACGACACCTAAACGCATTGGAATTTAATCAAATTCAAATTTAAATTTAAACTTTAAAAACAAACGACATCGTCCCTAACCTCGTGCCTAAATTCACGCCAAATATCACGGAAGGAATCGTGATAACCATGCCTCTGTACATTCGTTACTCCTCTTCAGATTTTAAAACAAAATACTCTCGTTCAAAAACATCAAAAACGAAAAGAGAAATGGCCTCTGTTAAAAAGAAAATCGTGTATCCCTTCTCTCGTTCAAAACAAAAATCACGTCGCCCTATCCATCTATTCCCTTCGCTCCTCAGTTCAGTTCGTATAAGATAAATAGGGGGCAGCGAAATCAAAGTCGAACGCAATTTTGTTCGAACTTGTAGTGGCTCGCCTAGGGTACGGCGGCGAGGTGGGCGAAGTGGCGATATCGTGTCAGCTAGCGGCGACGCGCGTGGCGTTCGTGAGCAGGTGGGGCCGCGTCGAGGTGAGCGGCAGGCGGCGACGTCACGACTGGTGGAGCTGGGCGCGCGTAGGAGAAAGATGATGTGGCAGGTGGTCGATTGCTGCAGTGAAAGAAGTGGAGATTCAGGCGAGTGACTCGCGGTTAGGGTTTCGCTCGTTCGATTGGAAAATTGGCCGAGTTGATGGTGGCAGTAGGTTGCTGGCAAATTCGTGAAGGCAGAGGTATTTTGATTTTATTTTAATTTAATTTATACACGGGTTATAAAAGAAAAAAAAAAAAAGACAGTAAACTATATATATATACTTTTACAGTAAAGATTTTTAAATGCAGATTTTATATATTGTAAAGATAGTTTATTTAATGAAACTTATTTAAATTTTTACAAGAGATTATTTTATTTAATTTAGTTCTGAAAGTAAATTTTTTTAGTTAAATATTTTATTAAAGAAGAATTAGTTTAAAACGAAAACATTAGTTAATTAAGTTATTAAATGGTGAGTGATTTTTCACTAAGTCCAAATATTTTATTTTGAAGGAAATTTATTTATAATAAATTAAATAGTTAAAAAGAATCCAAATTTTTTTTTTATTATTTTATAAACTAAAATTTTTGAATAGTAATGGGTTAGTCGAGTTAGTTTAAATTTTAATTTTTTGTTCAAATTGAATCACTAGTTAAAAATAAAATTTACAGTTAATTAAATTTTTAAAAGAAACTAGTATAAAAGTAAAACCATCGGTTAATTAAATTGATCAAACGGGAAATTGGTTACTCGATTTATTTCGGATATTTATGGATTTTATAAAATTATTTATACAAGGTTATAAATCAAGAAAATCGAGTCAAGATGGAGATTGGATGGCAAATTAAAAAGCGAAGGTGAGATTTTCTCACTCGAAGGAAAATTGTGTTTTACAGTTTTTGATTGACTGATTGATTGCTGTTTGTATTAGATATAGTAGGATATATATCTATATATAGCAATATATACATATTGGCATATGTATATATTGGATTGATGATTTCCCGCCTCGTATAGCGGATGAGACCCTATTGCGCCGTTAGTAAGCGGATTTATAAAAACCTATATACCGCGATAATTCCGTACTGGAGCGGAATTGGTATTGTGCTGACGTCTTTGGATGCAGGGAAACAGGTTGGGGGGATCCAACTGGATTCCTCAACTGTATTTATTTATTTACAGATGTTGATATATATTCTGTCATCATATGATGATATATGATGTTTGATGTTGTGATGGACTAATTGATGCGTTGCATCATCGGGTTCAATTTTAAAGTTTAAAAATAAACGATTTTTACTTTAAAAGGGATTTTGAAGTGATTTTTGGAAAGTATACGATTTATTAAAATTTGGAATTTATTTATCTTAAATAAATAAATGTTATAAATTTAAAGTTATGAAAAATTTTAAATTGTGAAATATACCTGAAAGGTGATTTTGAAATAAATAGTCAAGTGATAAATAAAATAGTTTAAGTTGGATTTCTTTTGAATTACTAAAAATGATGTATATAAAAGATGTACAGAATTGATATTTATCAATTTAAAGTGTTGGAATTTTAAAACGAGTGTTTATAAGTGTTAGAGATTTATAGAATTATAAATTGTAAAGACATGAGATTTATAGAATTATAAATTGTGAAAATATGAATTTTATAGATTTATAAAGTATGAAGTTATAAAATGGATGAAACGGTAGCATAAAAGATTTATAAGAGATTAACTTATAAATTGGATTTTTGCCTTTAAATGGAATATTGATCGAATTTGTAAATAAAAGGAGATTTATTAAATCGAAGTTGTTATAAAATAGAAATAGAATTTATAAACGTTGTTTTATAAATTCGAAATCAATGGGATTTGAGAAATTAAATATAGAAGATTTTTAAAGAAGATATATTCGCGATTTTGGATAGCGAATTTTTATTGAGATAAAAATGTGTAGAAATGATTGAAATTGGGTTAAGTGAATTATATTCACGATTTTGGACAGTGAATATATTGTTAAGTAAAATGGATAGTTTTGGAAAAGTGGCATTGAAAATGAAGTTAAACATTTTAGAGATGTTTTTAAAATGTATTGTGAATCGAAAACATAGATTTCAACATTTTTATTGTTGAAATAGGCGTTTTCGAAAATATAAGGAAATGATGGACTATAACACTGTTGTTATAGAAAATGATTTTCGGAAGAAAATGTTTTGATGTAGTATTGGGATTTATATATCTATCTTAATTCCGAATCCCTATACTAGTGATTTTGAGTCGTCGTAACGATGTTTTACGTAACATTCGTTTTGACTCAAATAAATGTTGTTATAGTAAATGTTTTCCTTAAAGAATGAATATATACTTAATATTGATTTAAGTATATTGAATATTTTCCAAGTGTTGAAAATAAATGATTTGTGAAATACTTATTATTAAATAAGTATGGAATGTTTTCCAATATGAAATGAACGTTTTTGAGATTTATCTTCTTAAAGATAAATCAAAATCGAATATTGAAAACGATTTGAAAATCGTATATCAATAGACATTTTTGAAACATAAATTCACTATGGAATTTATAAAAAGAAAAGGGAAACTGTTTAGAAAAATAAACGTTGTTTTATTTTTGAAGTGTGGAAATTTTATATCTAGTAAAAGATATTTTTGGAAGATGAAATAATTTGGGAAAATTATTTGGAATCTGATGATGTTGCGCATCTTTATTGATAGTTAAATAACCGACTATCAATAATTACCTTTAGATAGGTATTTGTTGTGAATTGGATGAATTTGAATGCCACACTTATTTTTGAATAATCGCTCACTATTCGGGTTAACCGGGAAAGGACCATGGGGTCGTATAACCCATTCCGAATATGTGATACGTCGTTATGAATCGCATTTGAAGACCGGTGTTGAAGACCGGATATTTTTGAAAACGGAAGGATTACCGTCGAGTTACTCTACATCGACTGATCTTCGATTTAGAGGTTTTATCACCCATAGTGACGGGAAGTCCTGACGTGATTGAAAATTATCCGGAAATGCAAGGGCTTCGTGAGAAGTGCCTTCGGTTCTGTTCGATCCCGGAACAGACTTGTATGGATTGTGTGTCTGACGTTACAATTTGAGATATAAAGCTGATTTCTTTCAAATACATTTCTGTTGGTGGCGGAGAATTTATTCTCTTAGCTTAACACCCTTCTCTGAGACGTACGAGCTCAGAGGTTATGTAGTTGAAATTTATCAGCAATATATCCCAATTTGGTAACATGGCATACTGAGTGTTGCTGTGAAATGATCAGTGTTTGATCATTTGTGATATGATCATTTGTTTGATCTTATATCTTTGTGATCATAGGTTGATCATTTTGTTTGACCCGAAGCAGGGCTTTTTGAGAAAGCGTAGCTTTGTGGACGAGACTTCATCGAGCCTCACACCCCGGAAATGGTCGAAACAGGACGAATGCAGCAAGGTTCTAGGGAGTAGCGCCCCTTAGTGTATGTCATTCCTTCTGGATAAAGGTGGTATCATGGTATGGAGCCCAGATACTTAACCTCTGTGGTTACTGCATTATTATTATCTATGTGGTTTGTTGCGAATCGGGGATCCTCGGGAAGATCGGTGACGATCGGGGGATGGCATACGCGTGTCAGTAGTTACCTATTTTTGCAGAGGTAACCCGGCCTTGTGTTGGCAGAGATCCGGTTAGGTTCTCGGGTCGTCTATTCCAGGGACGTACCCATCGTGGATAGGAAGTTCCTTAGCCTGACCATTTGTTGGAAATCCAAAGAAACAATACGAGCCTTTACGATTTCAATTGTATAACCTGTCTCCTCAGGAGGCAGCTATAGCAGGCATAATATAATGGTACCTATGCTGGCTAAGATTTATATTATACTTTCGAAATGTTTTCCACTATGCACTAGTAATAATATCAAAAATGATTTGATTTTGCGTAGTAAGCATCTTTGACTATCATAAGAAGAAATCTCCTCCAAGTCTGCGTTTGCATTGTGTGTGTGGTGGGAGGTCTTATGGTAGTTTCATTTTCCAAAAGCATTTCGAATTGACTTTAAAAAAAATGGACCTGTTGTTTATTTTAAAGAATAACTGTTTTACGATCTCACACCAGTCACCATGACTGACTCGGAGTTTATTGTTTCCCTTCTAAACTCTGGGTGCCCACCAATTTCCACACGGGCAGTCTAGAGTTAGATTATCAGGATATTCTGGATATTCTGGAGCTTTGGAGATAAGCTGGATGACGAGACGTAGTATTTGTATCTGATATTATTTATTCCGCTGTGTATTCTGTATGAGGACAAGTTTATAAAACTGTCCATTGTTGTATATTGACTCTGATTGATGTATGTATAAAATGATATAGTTCTTTGTTTAAAGATTATTCATTTATCTATTATATATTGTTCCGCTGCGATATGTGAGATTCTGATATTGTCTCTGTTCTGTATCTGTTGTTGTTTTGTTGTTGTTCTTCTTCTTTTTCTTCTATCTTATTCTTCTACCTTTTTCTTCTTTCTTAAAACCATAACTTTTCGGGCTTCCGGCATTCGATGGCTCAGCAGTCGATAAAGTGAGTATCGATGTTGAATTTTCGAAAGTCGAAAATTTTTGGGATGTTACAAGTGGTATCAGAGCATATGGTTAAGCGACAACCCTGCTCTGTTGGGTGTTACTCATTATAGATAGAGTCAGCAGTACTCTAGAATGAGTTGAGTGAAATAATAGATATGAGCGCGTATTTGTTATTTGAATATAAAATTGTTTTATATTGTGATGATTGATTTGTTGAGTGGTATATGGATTCTGGTCAATACGAGTAATTAACGATCATTGATAGGAATCTCTAAACACTCGAATAGAACAATTCGGCACAGTATTGTTTTAAATAGGGTAAATGAAATAATTTTGCCCAAAACTATTTTTGTATATAAAAGAAATGTTTTTTTTCTATGAATTACTATAGTATATGGTTGCATGGATGTTAGGAGGTAATAATAGTAAATTATTATCATGGAAATTGAATAAGAAATCGAAATCATAACTCGAAAGTTAAGAAATTAATTCACATACAAATGAAATTTGAGAATATAAATTATAAATGTGATTTGTAATTTAAAACGGGATTCCAGAGAAGTTTTGGAAATGATTTGAAAGGAATTTGTAAATTTTGGAGATTTGAAAAGTTTAAATTCTTTTTGGAATTGGAAATGAATTTCAAAGGTTTGAAAAGTATTTTGGAGAGTTAAAAGCTCTAAACTCTTTTCGGTCGCTGGAAAATAACTTCGGTAATGACTGCAGCATTACTGATGTTCATTTTCGGGTTTCCAAAAGAGAAATTGCTGCCAAATTGTTTTAAATAGGAGTTGTTTGAAAATTTGGGTTTGGTTTTGGAAATTCAAAGAATGATTGGAATTGTTTTCAAAAATGGCTTTGAAATGATGGTAAGACTCTGGAATACTTTATAAGAATATTTATGGAATATGATTGAATTGATAACTTATACGAATAGAAATTGTTAATGTAAAATATGTAAAGGTGATTGGAATTAAAGTTCATTAACAAATGAAATCTATGAATGTGAATTGAAAGTATAAGGAAATAAATTCATATATAAATAAAAGGGATGGTTCGAATTTAAAGATGAATTCAAGTAAGAATAAATAAATTTTCAATGAAGGGAATTCACAATTGTACGTGAATAAGATTAGAACTGAATGTTGAAAACGAATGTGAATAAATGAATTAGAATTGAAATGAATTAGTAACTGAAACTAATTTAAAATAGTGCGGTTATGAATGAAAGATAACTGATAAATTCAATATTCAGAAGTTAAATAGAATTCAAATTGAATAGTAATTGTGAATTAAATTCAAATGAAAATTGAAATGCAAAATTGAATGAAATAGATATGTAGCTTCAATAGTGAAGTAATGATGATATAAGCAGTTATATTGAAATTTTTGTAACAGAATTTACAAAATGGTTTGAATGTGTAACTAGATATTATGGCTAGTAGGATATACAGGTGTAAATGAATTGGATTGGATTTCAAAGATAAATTTGAATTGCTCGACAAAAGGTACGTATTTGAATTATAATATGAGTTTTTGGTGATTTCTGGTCTAGCCGCTTGGCTTTTTTCTTTTTCTTTTTGAAATCTGAGAGTCCGTAGGGACGTTTTGTAGTAGTGCCGTATTAGCCGCGCAAAGGAGACGCTGGCGAAATTTTTCGAAAATTCCGAGTGTTAGAAAATTTTTGAGAAAATTTTGAAAATTTGAATTTGAATTCGAATTTGAATTTAGAAGTTAAACAATGTTGTTTGAAAATTATGAAAGTTGGAAAGTTAATTGAATGATAACGAGTCTTTAGTAGGAAGATTTGTTTTGATAAATGGATAAAACTATTGAATGTTGAAAGATAGTAGACGAGTTAGGGACCATTTTTCCTAACTTGTAATTTCGAGGACGAAATTCTTTTAAGGAGGTAAGTTTGTAACGACCCAGAATTTTGAACGAATTAAATTGAGAATATTTAATTAATTTTAAATATGTGAACGATGATTTAATTTGAATCCCCGATATAACTTTGAATTTGGCGATTAAATTATAAAATTTAATCTGTTGAATGTTGAATAAAAATTTAAATCTTCAATTTAGAGTTGAAGAAAAATATTTCGAAAGCTTTTAAAATTCGTATTGATAATACTGAAGATAACAGAAGCTTTAGAATTGAGTTTGAAAATGATTTGTTCAATTTTGAAATTTAATCGTTCGAATTGATATTGGAAAATAGCCGTCCGGGGCGCAGTCTCGGAATTCGACGAAACCAGTTCCATTGGGTCCGTAATATTGAATTATTGTCGGATTTCAAATTTCGTAGCGTTCGGAGTTGTTCTGTGAGCACACGACACCTAAACGCATTGGAATTTAATCAAATTCAAATTTAAATTTAAACTTTAAAAACAAACGACATCGTCCCTAACCTCGTGCCTAAATTCACGCCAAATATCACGGAAGGAATCGTGATAACCATGCCTCTGTACATTCGTTACTCCTCTTCAGATTTTAAAACAAAATACTCTCGTTCAAAAACATCAAAAACGAAAAGAGAAATGGCCTCTGTTAAAAAGAAAATCGTGTATCCCTTCTCTCGTTCAAAACAAAAATCACGTCGCCCTATCCATCTATTCCCTTCGCTCCTCAGTTCAGTTCGTATAAGATAAATAGGGGGCAGCGAAATCAAAGTCGAACGCAATTTTGTTCGAACTTGTAGTGGCTCGCCTAGGGTACGGCGGCGAGGTGGGCGAAGTGGCGATATCGTGTCAGCTAGCGGCGACGCGCGTGGCGTTCGTGAGCAGGTGGGGCCGCGTCGAGGTGAGCGGCAGGCGGCGACGTCACGACTGGTGGAGCTGGGCGCGCGTAGGAGAAAGATGATGTGGCAGGTGGTCGATTGCTGCAGTGAAAGAAGTGGAGATTCAGGCGAGTGACTCGCGTTTAGGGTTTCGCTCGTTCGACTGGAAAATTGGCCGAGTTGATGGTGGCAGTAGGTTGCTGGCAAATTCGTGAAGGCAGAGGTATTTTGATTTTATTTTAATTTAATTTATACACGGGTTATAAAAGAAAAAAAAAAAAAAAGACAGTAAACTATATATATACTTTTACAGTAAAGATTTTTAAATGCAGATTTTATATATTGTAAAGATAGTTTATTTAATGAAACTTATTTAAATTTTTACAAGAGATTATTTTATTTAATTTAGTTCTGAAAGTAAATTTTTTTTAGTTAAATATTTTATTAAAGAAAAATTAGTTTAAAACGAAAACATTAGTTAATTAAGTTATTAAATGGTGAGTGATTTTTCACTAAGTCCAAATATTTTATTTTGAAGGAAATTTATTTATAATAAATTAAATAGTTAAAAAGAATCCAAATTTTTTTTTTATTTTATAAACTAAAATTTTTGAATAGTAATGGGTTAGTCGAGTTAGTTTAAATTTTAATTTTTTGTTCAAATTGAATCACTAGTTAAAAATAAAATTTACAGTTAATTAAATTTTTAAAAGAAACTAGTATAAAAGTAAAACCATCGGTTAATTAAATTGATCAAACGGGAAATTGGTTACTCGATTTATTTCGGATATTTATGGATTTTATAAAATTATTTATACAAGGTTATAAATCAAGAAAATCGAGTCAAGATGGAGATTGGATGGCAAATTAAAAAGCGAAGGTGAGATTTTCTCACTCGAAGGAAAATTGTGTTTTACAGTTTTTGATTGACTGATTGATTGCTGTTTGTATTAGATATAGTAGGATATATATCTATATATAGCAATATATACATATTGGCATATGTATATATTGGATTGATGATTTCCCGCCTCGTATAGCGGATGAGACCCTATTGCGCCGTTAGTAAGCGGATTTATAAAAACCTATATACCGCGATAATTCCGTACTGGAGCGGAATTGGTATTGTGCTGACGTCTTTGGATGCAGGGAAACAGGTTGGGGGGATCCAACTGGATTCCTCAACTGTATTTATTTATTTACAGATGTTGATATATATTCTGTCATCATATGATGATATATGATGTTTGATGTTGTGATGGACTAATTGATGCGTTGCATCATCGGGTTCAATTTTAAAGTTTAAAAATAAACGATTTTTACTTTAAAAGGGATTTTGAAGTGATTTTTGGAAAGTATACGATTTATTAAAATTTGGAATTTATTTATCTTAAATAAATAAATGTTATAAATTTAAAGTTATGAAAAATTTTAAATTGTGAAATATACCTGAAAGGTGATTTTGAAATAAATAGTCAAGTGATAAATAAAATAGTTTAAGTTGGATTTCTTTTGAATTACTAAAAATGATGTATATAAAAGATGTACAGAATTGATATTTATCAATTTAAAGTGTTGGAATTTTAAAACGAGTGTTTATAAGTGTTAGAGATTTATAGAATTATAAATTGTAAAGACATGAGATTTATAGAATTATAAATTGTGAAAATATGAATTTTATAGATTTATAAAGTATGAAGTTATAAAATGGATGAAACGGTAGCATAAAAGATTTATAAGAGATTAACTTATAAATTGGATTTTTGCCTTTAAATGGAATATTGATCGAATTTGTAAATAAAAGGAGATTTATTAAATCGAAGTTGTTATAAAATAGAAATAGAATTTATAAACGTTGTTTTATAAATTCGAAATCAATGGGATTTGAGAAATTAAATATAGAAGATTTTTAAAGAAGATATATTCGCGATTTTGGATAGCGAATTTTTATTGAGATAAAAATGTGTAGAAATGATTGAAATTGGGTTAAGTGAATTATATTCACGATTTTGGACAGTGAATATATTGTTAAGTAAAATGGATAGTTTTGGAAAAGTGGCATTGAAAATGAAGTTAAACATTTTAGAGATGTTTTTAAAATGTATTGTGAATCGAAAACATAGATTTCAACATTTTTATTGTTGAAATAGGCGTTTTCGAAAATATAAGGAAATGATGGACTATAACACTGTTGTTATAGAAAATGATTTTCGGAAGAAAATGTTTTGATGTAGTATTGGGATTTATATATCTATCTTAATTCCGAATCCCTATACTAGTGATTTTGAGTCGTCGTAACGATGTTTTACGTAACATTCGTTTTGACTCAAATAAATGTTGTTATAGTAAATGTTTTCCTTAAAGAATGAATATATACTTAATATTGATTTAAGTATATTGAATATTTTCCAAGTGTTGAAAATAAATGATTTGTGAAATACTTATTATTAAATAAGTATGGAATGTTTTCCAATATGAAATGAACGTTTTTGAGATTTATCTTCTTAAAGATAAATCGAAATCGAATATTGAAAACGATTTGAAAATCGTATATCAATAGACATTTTTGAAACATAAATTCACTATGGAATTTATAAAAAGAAAAGGGAAACTGTTTAGAAAAATAAACGTTGTTTTATTTTTGAAGTGTGGAAATTTTATATCTAGTAAAAGATATTTTTGGAAGATGAAATAATTTGGGAAAATTATTTGGAATCTGATGATGTTGCGCATCTTTATTGATAGTTAAATAACCGACTATCAATAATTACCTTTAGATAGGTATTTGTTGTGAATTGGATGAATTTGAATGCCACACTTATTTTTGAATAATCGCTCACTATTCGGGTTAACCGGGAAAGGACCATGGGGTCGTATAACCCATTCCGAATATGTGATACGTCGTTATGAATCGCATTTGAAGACCGGTGTTGAAGACCGGATATTTTTGAAAACGGAAGGATTACCGTCGAGTTACTCTACATCGACTGATCTTCGATTTAGAGGTTTTATCACCCATAGTGACGGGAAGTCCTGACGTGATTGAAAATTATCCGGAAATGCAAGGGCTTCGTGAGAAGTGCCTTCGGTTCTGTTCGATCCCGGAACAGACTTGTATGGATTGTGTGTCTGACGTTACAATTTGAGATATAAAGCTGATTTCTTTCAAATACATTTCTGTTGGTGGCGGAGAATTTATTCTCTTAGCTTAACACCCTTCTCTGAGACGTACGAGCTCAGAGGTTATGTAGTTGAAATTTATCAGCAATATATCCCAATTTGGTAACATGGCATACTGAGTGTTGCTGTGAAATGATCAGTGTTTGATCATTTGTGATATGATCATTTGTTTGATCTTATATCTTTGTGATCATAGGTTGATCATTTTGTTTGACCCGAAGCAGGGCTTTTTGAGAAAGCGTAGCTTTGTGGACGAGACTTCATCGAGCCTCACACCCCGGAAATGGTCGAAACAGGACGAATGCAGCAAGGTTCTAGGGAGTAGCGCCCCTTAGTGTATGTCATTCCTTCTGGATAAAGGTGGTATCATGGTATGGAGCCCAGATACTTAACCTCTGTGGTTACTGCATTATTATTATCTATGTGGTTTGTTGCGAATCGGGGATCCTCGGGAAGATCGGTGACGATCGGGGGATGGCATACGCGTGTCAGTAGTTACCTATTTTTGCAGAGGTAACCCGGCCTTGTGTTGGCAGAGATCCGGTTAGGTTCTCGGGTCGTCTATTCCAGGGACGTACCCATCATGGATAGGAAGTTCCTTAGCCTGACCATTTGTTGGAAATCCAAAGAAACAATACGAGCCTTTACGATTTCAATTGTATAACCTGTCTCCTCAGGAGGCAGCTATAGCAGGCATAATATAATGGTACCTATGCTGGCTAAGATTTATATTATACTTTCGAAATGTTTTCCACTATGCACTAGTAATAATATCAAAAATGATTTGATTTTGCGTAGTAAGCATCTTTGACTATCATAAGAAGAAATCTCCTCCAAGTCTGCGTTTGCATTGTGTGTGTGGTGGGAGGTCTTATGGTAGTTTCATTTTCCAAAAGCATTTCGAATTGACTTTAAAAAAAATGGACCTGTTGTTTATTTTAAAGAATAACTGTTTTACGATCTCACACCAGTCACCATGACTGACTCGGAGTTTATTGTTTCCCTTCTAAACTCTGGGTGCCCACCAATTTCCACACGGGCAGTCTAGAGTTAGATTATCAGGATATTCTGGATATTCTGGAGCTTTGGAGATAAGCTGGATGACGAGACGTAGTATTTGTATCTGATATTATTTATTCCGCTGTGTATTCTGTATGAGGACAAGTTTATAAAACTGTCCATTGTTGTATATTGACTCTGATTGATGTATGTATAAAATGATATAGTTCTTTGTTTAAAGATTATTCATTTATCTATTATATATTGTTCCGCTGCGATATGTGAGATTCTGATATTGTCTCTGTTCTGTATCTGTTGTTGTTTTGTTATTCTTCTTCTTCTTTTTCTTCTATCTTATTCTTCTACCTTTTTCTTCTTTCTTAAAACCATAACTTTTCGGGTTTCCGGCATTCGATGGCTCAGCAGTCGATAAAGTGAGTATCGATGTTGAATTTTCGAAAGTCGAAAATTTTTGGGATGTTACAAACCCTGGATATGGATTTTGATATATTCTGGAAATTCTCTATCATAGTTTACGGCTATGCAAGGAGAATAACGGTTTCTGATCAAGAAACCAGATCTGAGTCCGCACTAGGAAGTCGGGTGGACGATACTAGTTCGGAAATGAAATTGTGTGATCGAGTGAGCGATCGAATTTTGTATTGCGTACGAATGATATATGTGCATTGTACGAAAGTGAATGAAATAGATATGAAAACTTTTGTAAAGCAATGTGTAAAGCGATTTTGAACGTTGTAATTGGATATTATTGCTGAGTAGGATAAACAGGTGTTTAAAAAGCAAAAAAAGAAATTAGGATTTTTGATTTCTGAAGATAAATTGAAATTTGCTCGGCAAAGGTATGAGTTTAAATTTCTGTATGAAATTTGATGGGTTTCTAATTTTGCCACTTGGCATTTTGTTTTCTTTTGGAATTTGGGAGCCCGTAGAGGCATTTTGTAGTAGTACCGAGCTAGCCGCGCAAAGGAGACGCTGGCGAAATTTTTCGAAAATTTAAGGAGTTCGAAAAATTTTGAGGAAATTTTGATAATTTTAAATTTGATTTTAAATTTAAATTTGAATTGTTAAGTAAGTAATGTTGTTTGGAACTTGTGGATAAGTTTGAAAAAGTTAATAAGAGGGATATTGTGTCTTTGATAAAAATATTGTTTGGAAAGTAGTTAAAAACTATTCGGTTTTGGGAGAAAGGTTAACGGGTTATGGATCATTCCTCTTAACTAGCAATTTCGGGGATGAAATTCTTTTAAGGGGGGAGGAATGTGACGACCCGGGATTTTGGGATATTTGAAATTAGAATATTTAATTGATTTTAAATATTTAAATGTAAATTTCTAACATGAATTTCAAATGCCACTATTTATTGAGTGATTTAATTATTTAATTAAATAATTGTAAATTGGGCAAATGGTTGAATCTGAAATTTTAAGCTTGTTAAAAATTATTTTTAAAGACTTAGAAAATTCATATTGATAGTATTTAAGATAGTAAAAGTGTTGAGATTGAATTTGGAAGTGTTTTATTAAGTTTTGAAAATTTTATCGTTTAAATTGGTATTTAAAAATAGCCTTCCAAGGCACAGTCTCGGAATTTGACGAAACCAGTTCCATTGGATCCGTAATATTGTATTATTATCGGATTTCAAATTTTGGAGCGTTTGGAGTTGTTGTGTGAGCATACGATATATAAACACGCTGAAATTTATATCGAATTCAATTTAATAATTGGTCCAAAAAGCTATCTTCTCCATATGATCGAGTTAGGACTCGAAACCTTTTCCATTGCGTTCGAAATAGGGGTATAACCTTATTAATGCCTGGCGGCACACCTCAATAGGAGGCCGAGATTTTGAGCTACGTTTTCGAGATAATTTAAATTTAAATAATATTTTATATATATTGACCAGTCAATTAATTTCTCACCTGAGCTTCTCCAGACTTTTCCAAAAGGTTACTGTAGCTAACCTTCTCCAACACGCCTCCATCAATTTTATATCCCATCCTTCTTTCCCTTTCACTTCATTTTCAAATCGCAGATATAAAAAAAATTCACAAACGAAAAATGGCCGAGCTTCAAAACATAAAATCTCCATTATTCTTCACTCCCATCCCTCTTCTCGAGCAAATCACGTTCGTATAAATTAAAATGGCGGAAGGGCTTTCGAATCGATTTCGATTAGAACCGCATCTCCCTCTCGCCTTTGTTCGATTCTCGGAGACGAATTGAAAATGAAGGGGTGTCGACCGAGGCGACTCGGTAGCTAGAGGATCTTGATGGATTCGCGACTTTGTCGCGTCGTTCTGATTCGAAGCTCGAATACATTGGGTGTCGCGTGGGGCGAACGTTTAGAATTGGGGGAAAATCGATCGACGATCGAGTCCAACGAACGAGGTGGAAAGCAGGCGGCATATGGTCGGCGCGGTGCATGTTCGAGGTGAGGGTTTGCAGTTTTTTTTCTTTGATTTAATTTGTTCAATAATCAATATAAGTGCAGATTTAGAGGAAATACACATGCAATAGCTTACTAATTTATTTTGATATATATATATATATGGGAAATCTCTTTTTATAGATTTAATGAGAAATTAAACTATTTTAGTTGCTAACTGCAAAGGAAATATACATTAGGTCAGTATTTGGTTTTACAGCCAAATATATATATACTATTATTCATTTTAATTTAATAATATATATATATATATATATGAATATAAACATAGTAAAACAGGAAGGAGTATTTAAATCCAGAATTATTATATGTTTACAAATGTATATATGTATTAGAATTTTGCAGTAAAGTAAATTTTGTATTGTTTATATAAAAAAAGAAGAGAAAATGTAAATATAAATATATTATGTACATTTGTGCATATATATATGTAGTTAAGAAAAAAATAGAATACAAGTATAAATTTATATATATACATATATCTATTTTCATTTAAAAGTATATGGGTTATTTTCGGGATATGTAGTTTCAAGATGAAAAGGAAATAGATATACATATACCTGTTTTTCAGTTACTAGTTTATTTTTAAAATAATGTATTATGGATGTTTAATAAACTTATTTAATTATTTTAGTTGCCAAAAACATTTTTACTAAAAGGAATTGGTTTAAAATTAAAGGTATTAGTTTAAAATAAAATCGTTGGTTAATTAAAATTATCAAATGGAAATTTAATTGTTCGGTTAGTTCGAATATTAATAAATTATATAATTGTTTATACAAGGTCAAAAATCATGAAGAGACGAGCCTGTTTGGTTTGGGGCACAAATAAAAAAGCAAAGGTGAGTTAATCTCACTCATTTGGGTTTAATTTAAATTTAAATGGTTAAATTTAAATATTTGATTGAATTGATTGGATGTGGTATATTATATAATAGTATATAGTATATATACCGCGATATTCCACCTCGAAGTGGAATTGGTATTGTGCTAACATCTGTGGATGCAGGGAAACAGGTTGGAGGGATCCAACTGGATTCCTTAAAATATTTAGATTTGTTTGAATATTCTGTGAATTATTATTTGATATCCTATGATGGATTTTATTGATAATTGGAATATTGGATGCTATGGTTTGATTGAATACATTCGGTATACTGAGTTATCAAATATATAGAAAAGGATTTTTGAAAAAGAAAATATAATAGAGAATTTAAATGAATTAAAGAATGAATTGGAAAGAATAAAAGTGATTTTTAAATTCTAGTGAATAAATTCCGAGTAAGGAAAGGAGATTTCGAATAAAAAGGGAAAATAATAAATTTTAAACTTAAGTGTTATTATTTTAAAGAAATAAAGAATTTAATTTAAAATTCAAGGGTTAAATTTATTTTAAAGGATAAGAAAGGAATTTGGGAAATCTAAATTGATATTCTCAGTTAAAGAGATTTTTAAATCATAAATAAAAAATAAAATGGATTTGAAACAAATGAAATAAGTAAGGAAATTTATTTCAAAATGAAGTAAATTGGAAATCAATTTTAAATTGATTTAAGTATTTGGAATTGAAATTTATAAACTGGGTTTATAAAGTGAAGTAAAATATCAGTGGATATTTGGAAGTATAAATTTCACGGTGGGAATTTATAAAGTAATGGAAATTTGATTTAAAAATAAATAGTGATTTATTTTTAAAGGTATGGAAATAGGAAGTGTCACGACCCAACTTCCTACGCCCAGGAAGTCGCATCATGAATAAGAAAGAAAGGGATGAGAAAATAGAAAAGATAGAGAAGAAGAAGAAACAACATCAGAATCTCAACGGTGGAATGAATAAAATATAATATATCACATAAGAGAATACATAGTATCATATACATCAGAGTTACACAGATAATACAACACATACTAGACAGTTATAAACACCTGTCTAGTTAATACAACTCAAATACAATACAGAGATACAACACAGAGATACCATCACAGCGGAACACTATACATATCTATAACGCTGAAGCCTCCTACTCCATTGCTCCTCCACAATTCGTCAAAGCAAACCTGAATCCCTTGGCTACCCGTAAAAATTTGGGTACCCGAGAGTTTAGGAAAAACAGAAATAAACTCCGGGTCAGACATGGGTCTGGTATGAGTAACAGGTTAAAGTTGCTTAACTTTAAAAATCATTTTGAAAGAAAAGGTATCACGTAAGTCTCCCCACAAATAAACATGGGTAAGTTTTTACCTTACGCTAACCAAAACATTTTTATAGGAAATCCAGTGATATTATAATAGTGTCTAGGGTTTTCAAGTAAATAGAAAATAGCCGAAATTGTTACATTCATTAAATTCCAACATACTAGGTTTACAATCAAATCCGTTGGCACTTATTGGAGATTGGATTCCATACACTGGCAGGGCTACTGGGGTACCGCCCGTCACAGTACGTGGCCTAGATCACCGTACCGAGGACCCACCCTAAGTCCCCTGCAACACAAAGCCGGAACCATCCCTTACTGGACAGTCCCAAACAAGACAACCCCAGCAGTTGTTGCAATCAACTGCCCACACAACCGAAATAAAATGGGACATCTAGACAGGGGTATATCTCGCTCTCAAGTGGGAGCTACCCACGAAGCCTTGCTGCACCTCCCCTGTTTTAGCCATTCCTGGTTGATGAGGCTTGAGGCTACGATTACCTTTAGAGAACACATCTCTTAGAATGCTCATCGTCCACCTGACGATGTTCTGAAAGCATTCAATCCATACAAGTTCGTTCCGGGTTTGAACGAAACCGAAGGCATTATCTCGTTACACTCATTTTGCAATCACCCTCAGAGTTAACGACAATAACCCTTGCACTCTAAATCTTCATCTTCACTTCAGATTCACGACCTATCGTTAATTTGGATCGATGTGGTATTCGGATATCCAAATCTGGAAACCCGATCCCGGTCTCATCGAAATCCAAAACGTATCTTTTAAGGCCAAGTTGTTTTAAAGTTAAAACAATTTAATTCAATTATCTATATACACACAGATAGATAAATCATAATATAACAATGGATAACCAACATCATCATCATAAACAGATAATCCATATCATCAACTCAAACAGATAATCAATATTATCATACTTAAAACAAACATCCATATCACAATAGATATTACTCATCTCATATCTGAGATCACAATCAATCAATGGGATATCAATATCATTCATCCATAAGCAATGATTTATCATTCATAACTATAATTAATTTAAAATGAATTAAATTAATTACTTCTATCTTTAATTAATTTAAAGTAAATTAAATTAATTACTACATCTATAAATCCTGCTTATACAGCCATTAATTAAATAAAGATCAATTTAATTAATCAATCTCTAAATATTCATCTTGATTTAAACACCTCTGATTAATCATTCTCTAATTACAATAAGTAATTAGTCTTTAATTAATTCCACAAATCAATTATTATAAATCATTCATAGTAATTATCATTTAACTACTTCATTTATTAATTAAATATAATTAATTACATTTATGCTTAATTAATTACATTAATTAATCACCTCATTATTAATTATTCCTTAATTAAACAATTCATAATTACATCATTAACTATATTAATTAATGATCTCTAATTTATATCTAACTAAATTACTTCCTTTAAATTAATTACGTTAAGTAATTAAATCTTAATTAACCACAATTATTAATCCCCTTGATTAATAACAAACCAGTAATTACTATCCTTAATTACTCATATAAATTAATTATCCCATAATTAATTATCTCCATTAATTAATCCCTTGATTAATTACAAAAGTAATTACCCAAATTACTTCACTTACAAATCATCTTGTATTAATTACATCAAGTAATTACCATCTAATTACTTTCCTAAGTAATTATACTCCATTAATTACACTAAGTAATTTCACTTATCGAATCACCAAATGATTTCTCAAATTTAATTAAACTAAATTAATTAACTTAAATTAATCATATTATCAAAATTTATTACAATAAGTAATTAATCTCTTAATTACTTTTATCAAGTAATTATACTTAACAATTTACAATAGGTTATCTAAATTAATTAATCTAATTAATTATCACATTAATTAATTATATAAAAATCCTTAGTTAATTTCCTTCATTAACTAATAACATTTCTTTAATTTCCTCCTTAATTAATCTCAAATTTTAAATGATTAATTATGAATTAAATACATAAGTCATTCTTTAATTACCTTATTAGTTAGATCACTTTAATATCTTTAATTATCTCTAAGATAATCCATTCCTTTAAAAATGATTTCATTATCATTAAAGTGTAAAACATTTCACATTTGAATTTAAATTTTAAATTACATTTTGAATTTAAGATTCAAAATGGTTATTCTTTTAAACATTTATCCAATTTAAAGTTCAATTAATTTATTTGAAACCAGTTACTGTTAAAACTATTTAATTTAAACTTGTTTTTACAATATTCAGATTTAAAACTGATTAAGATTTCAGATTTGAATACAAGAAGAATTTGAATCCAATAATTTAGCTTTGATTTAAAAACTTTGGTTTTAACTTACTTTTAAAAACTTGATTTTTAATTCTTGATTTAAAAATCCAAATTCAATTAAAACTTTAAGATTTAAAAATTCCATTTGAAACTATACTTTAAACTTTAAATTTTTAAACACAGTTTTAAATACTGTTTTGAATTTTGAACTAAGATTTTAAACCTGGAACTGTCAGGTTTTCTAATGCCTGAACCAAACACTGTCTCGAGCCAATCCAGATTTTACTTCGAGACATAAGCCTTCCTGCTTCGAGTCATTCGCTCGAATAACTCGAGTATTCCCCCGAGAAAACAGAACCCACCCCAAAACATCACCTGACATCAAAACGTGCACCGTGCACATGCACGATGCCGCCGACCATCTCTGGTCATCCACTCAGGCTTCAACACACCAATGACCACCTCCTGATGACATCGCGATCACTAGGATCCATCACGACATCTCGAATCGAAATCGAGGCAACTCAAACACTTCCAGGTACCACCACCTCGCCTAAACTTGCCTCGAACTCCTATCGTCGACCCCCAGAAGTCACTGTACCTCCGATCACCAACTCTCTGACCATCACCATACCCTTCCACCTTGGTCCGGTGAAGCTCGAACCACTAGAGACAAATCAGGAATCCTCTATTTCAGCTCGACCCAATCTAGGGTTAAAAACTAAATTAACCCACCACTGACGCCATGATGATCAGACATTTTATCAACCATTTTTTTACGAGCTCCCTGGTCCTTCACCTATCTCCAACCAAGATCACGACCACCATAGATCCCCTGGCCACCAGAATTTCCTCCAAAACCAATTTCTTGACAACCCCGAAATGCACATCCATCCTATTGCTAAAAATTGTGTTTTTAGTTTTAAAAATCATGATTTAGTTTAAGGTTTCAGCTTATATGCCTGAACTAAGAAATTATAAAGTTTGAGTTTCTACAAAACTCAAGCTTATACTGTTCTTTTTATAAATTTTGAGATAATTACTTAATTCAAATTCCTGAATCTATTTTTTTAAAATTTATATTACACTACCATCATCATTTTTTATTCAAAGATCAAGACCTAAATTTGAGTGTAATAGGATATTTGGATTTTTGTTTTTGCTTTGCTGTTTGGACAGAGATCATCACAGAGTTCAAATATATACATACAGGCATACATTTTCATATTCACAAGCCATCTACTCATATCTACAGAGCAAAGAACATTCATGCAAATATACTATAACATTCCATATAAATTTATCACAGGCATCAAGCAAAACTTTGTTTTAAAACTGTTTTTAAATTTAAAAGTTACTCACCTGTTTTGGAAATGAACAGAGCATTTTTGAAATGGCTTTTGAAAACTTGAATTACTAGAATATGGCCCTTTTGTTTTTAACACTTGAGTTGCTGAAGCTTGTTGAAGAAAATGTTTGTTTTTCCTTAAGCTTATTTCAGGTAGAAGGAGATGCAGGCTTTTGAATAGATTGAAGAAAATAAAGACTACAGGTTTTTAGTTTGCAAAATGCATAGGTTTTGATTTTTCTTTTCTCTGGTTTACATTTGTTTATGAACGGAAAAGGAAAGAAACTGATATATATGAACAAGTGTAGAGGCTTGTATTTCACTGGTACACTATCTTCTTTTTTAAAAAAAATAAAAAAAAATAGGTCAGAGATTTTTTTATAAATGGAGGCTGAAATGAGATGTCCTAAGTACTAGAGATAATGGCATTAAATGTCTTGGTACCTTACCCATTGCATACTTATCTTTTCTTCAATTTCGTATGTACTAACTGATATTACTTGCCTGCCTACATATTTTATTTAACTATATATACAACTTTACTTGCCTACAATTATATGTTCCTAAAGACTATAAGATTCTAGACTTATCCTATTTCTTTGTATATGTGCTCATAGATATTTTACATTTTCTTTGTTTATACTTACTTTGCTTATCTCCTGCATATTCACTCTATAGACATCATACATATTCAAGACTGGTTTGTTTTCATTCTTTAGTTACATAGATATTTAGTTTCTTAACTTTGCATTTTAAGACCCTACAGGCTACATATTTTATAATTTACTTGTCTAGCTTGCTTCATACCCTACGTACATAATGTAAGTTGTTTTAGTCTCATGTATTGGTTTGTTACTTAACATATGTGCTTCTTTTTATTTCTCTTTTATTTAAACTTAAACTATTAAACACTTAATTTATTTATTATTTATTTTTACACTTATGTTTATTTTAATTTTAAACATTTTTAAAAGACTTTATTTTAAATTTTAAAATCATAGCTTCTTCCAAATATATATATATAACAATTTCTATTTAAAATCCATTTGTAAAGACATTATGATTAATAAAACTCATTATTAAATTAAAATGATTTATAAAAGAAATTTACCTCTTTATTACTTATTTTATCAAGTTAAATTTAAAAAGAAAATAAAACAAACCTATTTGTTAATCTTATTTAAATTCAACTTAAGCTAAAATAAAATTTAAAACAATCAACATTTATCTTATGTATTTTAAACCATATAGTTATTTATTAAATAGCTTTTAAAAAGATATATTTTAAATCAAATTATAATTACCAAAAATATTAAAATTAGAAAATATGTTTTACTTGTTAACTTTAAAACAAAGCTTACCTATTTACAATATATACATTATAAATAGAAAACAATTTATTAGCTTTTAAAAGATAAATTATCAATTAAACATTTATTTAAAAGATGATTATTAAATCAAATTCAAATCTTATTAACAATTATTATCATATCAATTTAATTTTCATCACAGATTATTAAATTGATATTGCCAAAATTTCCGGGATGTCACAGGAAGTGTATTTCCTTGGAAAGCCGAGTATATTTTAAAGGAGACTTTTATGTATAAGTTAAAGGCTTTAAAAATTTGTTATAAAGAATGTTTGAAAATGTATTATTAAACGATTAAAGTATATTTTATAATAAAGTGTTTTTAAGTTATTTTGTTCACAAATCTAAAGTACGTTTTCAAAGCAAAAATTTTAAATATAAGTTAAAAGTTTTAATGTTGTTTTAAAAAAGCATGTTTTAGAAATTTATTATTTCTAAATGTTTAAATTCTAAAGAAAGTATTTTTTAAATCTATTGTAGTTGTAAATATTAAAAGTAACATGGTATTTGTTTTAAAGGATAAAAATTTAGTTATATTTTATTAAGAAGCTTTATTTTAAATATTCTGAAAGTATATTTTCGGCTGAGTATTAAAGTAGTTTTAATTTAAATTTTTTGTTTAAAGTATACTTTATAATATAGTGTTTTAAATTATTTTAAAAATCTAAAGTGTTTTTACTTGGTGATTTCAGTGGAAATAGAAAATATTTGGGAAATTTATTCCGTGAGAGGGAGATGGTTTGAAACTGTTTTCAAAGGATTGAAAATGGAAATATATCTTGCGAAGATATTTTGAGGTTAATAAATAATTTGGAAAATTATTTATTGTTGATGAATGTTTGTGAATGTTAATTGATAGTTAAACCACTGACTATCAATATTGGAAAATGCGCTGATCGTTTCGAAGAGACCGTGATCGAGATTTATTTTTCGAAAACCACTTCGATCCGGTTCGTACGTTTCGTGGGGAAACGAGTTTGAATCGAAGATGGAGCAGTAAAGTGCAAGGGCTAATCGCTACTAATCCTGAGGGTGATTCCAAAATGGATGTAGTAGGAATAGTGCCTTCGGTTCCGTTCGGACCCGGAGCGGACTTGTATGGATGAATGCTTTCGAAACATCGTCAGGTGGACGATGGGCGTTCTAAGTGAAACGTTCTAAAAAGGTAACGCTTAGCCTCGAGCCTCATCAATCGAGAATGACTGAAAATCAGGGGTTATGCAGCAAGGCTATATGGGTAGCGCCCATTAGGGTGAGGTCATCCCTGTCTAGATGTCCCTTTTTATTTCGGCTGTGTGGCGGTTGGTCGCGCCAACCGTGGGGTGATCTTACTCGGAATTACCCTTAGGTAGTTCTGGTCTTGTGTTGCAGGGGATCGGACGTGGTCCTCGGTACACTGATCTAGACCAGGTACTGTGACAGGTGGTACCCTAGTGCCTAGTCATTAGTTGGAAATCCATTCTCCCTACGTGCCTTTACGGTTTTGATTGTATTACCCACTTTGTGGCTAGTATGATGGAATTTAATCATGTAACAATTTCAGCTATTTGAATAAGTATTTGTATATAGACACTATTATAATATCAGACAGATTTGATAAAAAGTGTTTTGGCTATCGTAAGGTAAAAACCCGACATGTTTATTTGTGGCATGGTCTTACGAGATGCTTTTGATTTTCAAAGGGTTTGGAAACTTTAATAATCCATTTGAGTGTGTTTTCTCACGTTGGTTTTCCAGACTGACTCAGGTGTTATTTAACTATAATGCTCTGGTCAGACCGAGTGTTATAGGATACAGGTTATGATGCTGTAGAGCTCAGGAGACGAGCTGGATGGCGAGACGTATCACATGTATATGATGTATTTTCCGCTGTGTTGTGTATGTTGTGTATTATGTGTGGGACAAGTTATTATAACTGTCCTGAATTGTGATGTTGATTGTATTATACTCTGATTCTGTACTCTGATGATGTAATATATAAACAGATGTATTTTCTTTTATGAAAAGTTCATCTATTATCTATTATATTTTATTCCGCTGCGATGGTTAGATTCTGTTGTTGTTTTATTTTCTTCTTCTTTAACCCAAATGGTTCGTATTTTCGTTCTTCTTGAGTTGATTTGATGGAGATTAGTGTCAACTTAAGGGGTACGGATTGGCGGGTCATCACATATTTAATGGCTAAACAGTCTGCCTGTTCTTTATTTAAATGTTGGTAAGTGACCAGGTATGTTCTCTTGCATCATTGGGATATGATTGGACGGGATATTGGTTTTTGAACCCAATATACTCCCTAGTTGCACTGTATCTACATATATATTTATGCAATTAGGTTTGTAGGTTTGTTATCCTATAGTTATAGATATACTTTGGAAAGTACAATAAATACGTAAGACATAATACTTCTTCAATTACTCACTGTCCATATGCTGTTATTTTAAACTTGAGGTTTTCATTCACTAGACATTGTTGTTCTGACTCCTTCCTCATTACAACCTAGAGGTGAAGTACAACGTTGAGTGTGGAGTAATGATGGAGACGTGGGGGCAGTTATCTATTGTAGTTATCTATTATGTTGTTATGATGCACCCAAACTATGTATCATACATGTTTTATGCAGCCTTTAACATTGTACTCCTATGATTTGGTTTTATAAGATGCGTACTTTATTTTATTATTATATTTCGTCCTTCTGCTATGAGACTATGAAAGCATAGATAGATAGCTATACATATTGTTTTATTAAATCAATTAAACAATAGCTAGCTCCGGAATGGACCTAAGGTTCGATGGGTTTTCATTGGATCAAAAATTAGGTCCGTTTTGGAGAGTATAACAACCCGCATCCCAGTAGGCCCAAATTTTTGCTAAATCAAAAACCCATGCCACCAAAGTACAGATCGTTGGTTTGGTATCCCGCACATAAAATAAATGAATGCATATTAGAGCATTAACGATATAACTCATAGCAGAATAATCAAATATAATAAGTCACATAGTTATTGACCCAGATTGACCCTTTAAATTTCTATTGTCTTTATCAGTGTTGAGCATGGCAAAGGAACCTCTCAGTCTAAGCTATCGTGTAGGTTGTAATGAGGAGGGGTTCAAAACAACATTATGGTACAAGTAAATTATACACTTTATACATAACACTAGTTTGTACCAATTGTTTTTATCTCTTATTATATCTTTTCATTTTCATTTAGTCGTCCGGGCTTTACAAATGCGTACGATACGTCCCATCTACCCATAGTAGACTATAGCTATGTGTGTGTGTATAAGTACCACGATCCCCCCTTTAGACCAAGTAACTATCCCCACTAGTATCCCTTAACTCAGCCCACGTAAGGATCCATCGCCCTCACCGTATCATGCTCTCGTCGCCAGGTGCACCAAGGAACTCTCGTACTGCCTAATAATGGTTATAGAAGAATTTAGTCGTGCTTTATGTTGCATTTTTAGATTTTTCTTGTCTGCTTCCCGATTGTAGACTTGGTTCTACAAAATATAAAAATGGTGGATTCAGCCCCACTACCTGTGGACTCAGCTCCACAGATTACCCCACGCACGTTTTGAAAGACCTCTCTAATTGGGTTAACTAGCCTTGCCTCCTAACGAACAAACTAGCAAACAATATGGCGATGCATGACCTAACGTGGTCCCTACACTAGTAGGTAGTGTAGCCAATTAGGTGTAACCCATGTCTTTCCCGTTGACCACTAAGGATTGATGACATTCTCGACCTATGTGCAACCCTACTCCTTAATTTGGTACCAACGCATACTGACATAGTGTCATTCTTCGCTCACCATTCGATTTGTGTTTCCTATTACAATCGAAGCAATACCCCTTCCCTATTTTATTAAAGTAGACTTCATTTTCTATTGGTGCATTCCTTTATCTATACGCAAGCGTATACTCTTCATAGGTTATATGTGTGGATATGTCTCACATCAGTATAATGTATACACAACTGCTAGTAGCCCCTTATGGTAGGCAAGCTTCTATTGTGTAACACTATTGACCTCGCATTCCAACATATTCTAATGACTATGTCATTCTTATTCATTTAATCAGTTAGTAACTTTAATAGTTCACACCCGTCACAAACGTATACTTGAGGCTATATATTTATGTGTATATATGTATGTATGTATGTATGTATGTATGTAATGTGTGTGTCTACACACACACACACAGGTGTGTGTGTGTGTATTTGAATCATTCTTACTTAATTATTTTTCCTTCATAATTTATTGTTAACCGTAATTCTTTACTTTTTTATGAGTTTATATCTTACTTGGTTTAAGACTATTTACCTCTTTCTTTTTAAAAGATTTACAATGCTTTTTTACATTCTTTTACCCTTTTTCCCAAATTCCCGTTTCTATTCCCATTTTAACATTTAATTTATTCTTACCTATTCTTCAATTTCTTTTCCTTATTTAGTTTCATTATTTATATATAACACGAACCTATTCCCTTTAAATATTCTTATTACATTTATATCTCTTTATTTAACACTTAGGGATTTTTTGCATTTTAATGCATTGGAATTACGTCTCTCCCAATGGAAAGATTTACACTATAAATTTCTATATCTTATCCAAAAAGGAAGGTTTGTGTTGCATTTGGAATTACAAGGAATCATCTCTTTCAATAGTTACTAAAATAGACAGCATAAAATACAGTAAACATCCCTATTTTATAATCACTTTCTTTTTAGATGTATTCCTTATCATTTCAAATGATGCACTTTTATTTATGTTAAACTTGATAACTATATTGGAATTCACATTACACCATCTTAGATTCCATAGAATTAAAATACCACTTAAACCCTTAAATCTTATTGTAATTTCTTTATTTAACATTCTTATTTTTCAATATCCATTTTAAATAACAAATCTGAAACTATTACATCATTTATAAATTCATGGTCTATTATTATTCAATAATAAATTTAGGGATTGCTAATATCTAAATCTTTTATAGATTTACATTCATATAACATACAGATATATCAAGTTAATAATTAAAAAATATGTAGGCAGAGTTTATAATTTTACTGCATGTGTATAGGTTTAGCATACAACTCCAATTTATATTTCAAGCATATAGGAATAGCTACAATGGTATAAATCTAATAATATACAAGAGTATATAATTATTCTAACTCACTTTTTTAGCTTTCCAAATCTCCAGATTTAATCTCTGTTATTCCACTCTGACTCCCTTTTATCCTTATTTGGATTTATACATTGCAAACATATATATGATTATAAGAGATCTAGACTAGAAAAAGGATTTTGGATTTGATTTGTATTTAAGATCTGAATTTATAGTTTACCTAGGCTTTGATGATTTCATTTGATCCAATTCCTCTTCATTATCATTTTCTACAATTTTTCGATTGTATATATGTTTAAATTAGAACTATTTTTAAGAATTTAGAATTTTGTATAAGAAGAGAAAATAGCAGAGCTTCCGCGTTCATCAGAAAATATGAGTTTGGAGGTAACGGTCTAGGTCTATATTTATGGGGGTTCAAATCAATGCCAGCTGTTCAATGAAACTGTATTAAATCCGGGACGATAGGCTAAAGTTTTAACCATGTAACGACCCACTATTTTGGACCATTCAAATCAACAATAAATCCACACATGTCGGATTTGAATAATTCAAAACAATAGATTGTAAATAAAATTTGGCAAAACTCAGTATATACAGTAAATAAATAATCACAGAATTACAGACACGTAGTAATATAACAATAATGCAGCGGAAACAAAAGAATAGTAGTTCATGAAGCTACTATGTATATAACAGAGTTAAACAAGATACAGCAGGATTTATGAATACAAAGATGTCTCAATACAATAGTCAAATACAAGATCTGTATACATCACTGGAATCAACTGAATGACCGAAAGCATAATCAATATATGGATCCAAGCGAAGCTCCAACTCCAAAGGTGAGTCTCGAATACTGGTACAACTCAGTCCGACCCGAGCGTAGAGCAAAACACAAAACACTCGAGTCAGAACATACATACTTATACAATGTAAACCAACTCAAGTGAACTGTAATAAAAATGCACAAGTAACTTAAAGGATGCTTGGGATCGCCCATCCTTTAAGGATCTGTTAAACTATCTACTATGTAGTAATATTCGCTATTATAATAATGTCTAATAGTAAAATAAACTTACTTTTAAATAGCATTAAGGAGTTACCCATATCCCCCTTAAAACATAATAGTCCCAGTAGTCTATCCAGTATCAGCATACCTCCAGATCGGGAGGCTACCCTAAATACTCCACAGGCTACGGCACAAAACCAAACTCGTATAAAGCTCGCTATGGTAGGTGACACGGCACAACGAGGCAATGCCAGAGTAGATATACCAATTACGCATCCGGACTGGTGGTAACGCATAGCAGCCACTACCGCCCACCTCGGAACACACTCCCAAATCAAAAATCGAGGATGGACATCAAATCAATCACAAAGTATTAGAATGGAATACGAAGAAGTGTGTCCGATCAAAGGAGCTACCTCATTGGCCCGTCAATCACTCCTGTTTTAGCCACCTTAAGCCAACTCACGGGAGTCGGGTCCACGTATATACCTCAGTAGGATCGTCGCCACCATCCTACTTCATTCTGGAATCTCCACCGTGAGTTGTTATAGTGGTTTTCGGTATCGACCGAGAGTATGTCCATATCCGATCCCGGTCTCTTTAACAACCAATCGTTATTATAACCCACGGATCTTATTCAAAATAGATTATACTTCAAAACCAAATATCATATCCATTTCAAACTAGTTTATACTTTAAGACCAAAATATCATTTGAATAAACCCAGATTTCCAATCACTGAATATTTCCTTTAATTTATTTGAACTTGAAATATTCCTTTTTAAATCATCTTAAACCAAAACCACTTTATAAAGTCATATTCTTAAATCTTCAATTGCAAATCAATATATTCAAAGAAAATTCTTAATTAAATACTATTTCAAATAAATTCATTTCCAAAATCATAGTACTTTCAAAGTTATAACACCTTTTGAAACCAAACACTTTGAAACCATAAAACCATAACCCTTTTGAAATGTTATTATTTGGAAATCATAATACCTAGAAAATCATACACCTTTAAAATAATATTCATTACAAAAGTTATAGCATTTTTGTTTGTACCAAAAATGGGTACAACACTCTTCGGAAGTCTTTGAAGAGATAAACGTGTAGAATGAAAATTAAAACTGTGGATTATCTAACAAAAACTCCAAATAACAGAAAGTAAATTGCAAAGACAAGCGATTTAGAGTGGTTCGGCTTTTTAGCCTACGTCCACTATGAAGTTTGATGATTTTATTGCTCGACACTCGAAGATTACAATTGTTTATACTGTAGTACAACTGGTTTTATAAGCTAAGTCTGAAACTAAAGCAGTGGCGGTGATGCAGAGTAAATCTGGCAGAGTCTGGGCGCTCTTTAGCTCTTAGAATTGTCCGACCCCTTTTCTGAATGACCGGGGGATCTATTTATAGGTGTAGGAGGCTGATATTTCGCCTAAAATTCGGGGAGACCGCTTCTGGCACGTGAGGGGGCCCACATGGCCGAAATCTGGAGATCCGGGCCCACTTTAGGATCGATTCGACCCTTGGTTCGAATCGATCAAGAAATCATCCAATCGAGCTAAAATTTGGTGTGAACATTCTTCATCATGTGCTTAAGCTTCTGTGAAAATTTCATGGCATTTGGACTTGTAGAACTCGAGTTATGATCGATTCAAGTTGGTCCATATCGATTCGAACTCAACTTCGAATCGATCAAGATTTGCTCCGATTGAGCTGAAATTTGGCGTGGACATTCCTTAGGTTTCCAGTAAGCTACTGTCCAAATTTGGTGGCATTTGGACTTGTAGATCTCAAGATATGATCGATGCAAGTTGGTTCATATCGATTCGACCCTTGGTTCGAATCGATCAAGAATTGCTCCGATTGAGCTGAAATTTGGCATGGACATTCCTTAGGTTGCCAGTAAGATACTGTCCAAATTTGGTGGCATTTGGACTTGTAGATCTCGAGATATGATCGATGCAAGTTGGTCCATATCGATTCGACCCTTGGTTCGAATCGATCAAGAATTGCTCCGATCGAGCTGAAATTTGGCATGGACATTCCTTAGGTTGCCAGTAAGCTACTGTCCAAATTTGGTGGCATTTGGACTTGTAGATCTCGAGATATGATCGATGCAAGTTTGGATTTCTCAGCCGTGATCCATCAATATCTGGAGCATATGAACTCCGATTGACTTGAAATTCCGAACGTTGGCTCTCATAGCTTTGCTTGTCATGTCATATCAATTGTAGCCCGATCCGGACTCGGAAAAAATTTGTCGATATCCATAGTGAGCCTGCGTATAACCGATCTCCAAGACGAATTGTCATTGGTTTGTAGTCAAGTTCTTGGTGTCACGGCCTTGCCAAAAGGCGGGATAACATTTGCCCCCCAAATTATGTCTTATGTGAACATGACGTGCTTTGAAATGCTGCATCCTTTATTCTGAAAAAGTTCTATCTGATTCGTTGAGTAGTTGCTATCTTTTCGTCAAAAGATGTAACCCTCGATTGATTTCCAGTAATATAAATGTTTATTGAACCACTGTCAGTGATTATGTAGTGCAATGTTGTAACTGAGTGTCGAGTGCTAGCGATTTGTTATTCGCTGTTGTAATTGTCATCAGGTGAGCATTCAATTCCTGTAAATTTTGAAAATTGAATGTTAGTCCGTCATACATGTACGTATGTTAACCTGGCTCCTGTTAACGTTTGCACGTTCACGAGTCGTTGTCAAGTTCTTTAGTTTTTGTTTGGATTGAGTTTCGTATCGATCCTCTCCTGGATCGAAGTGAAATTCAAGTTGTAACAACGTTCGATGGTTGTTTTGAGTCCTTCCTTTGTATCGATCCTCTCCTGGATCGATCTGAGATGTTGGAATGTATGCTTCGTATCGACGGATACGTCATAATGGGTCTCGGATTGGCGGATACAGGAGTAATGCTTTGTATCGACGGAGTCGAACGATCTTGACGTAATCATGCAGTGAGGCTTCACAGAGGATATTCCATTTCTCATTCCTTCATTCAAAAAGAATCCCCGATTGTGGATAATCTTTGATAGGAATCATCCATGACTCTTTTTCTAGATCCGTTTCCAAGATCTAGTTGATCTTCATATGTCAATGCCTAGAATAATAAGTATTTCAACTGGGACAAAGTCTATTTGTCGTGCATCCCCAGAACTGGCTAGCTTGGTGATTGATTCGGCCTTTTCGTTTAGTTTTCTAAGGATTTGTGTAGTGGTGTAATAGTCGAAGCCGGCTAGTAGCTTTTGGTCCCGGTTGAGATAAGGAGCAAGACGATGCCCCCTAATCAGATAATCTTCCCTGACTTGGCGTACTATTAACCAATAATCACATAAAACATGTAAAGTTTCCACTCGTAGTTTTCTTGCAAGTTTGAGTGCCAAGGCGTCATACTTAGCTTCGTTATTTGTTGTAGGGAAGTTGAGTTTCAGGGCGTAGCAGATCGTTCATTCCTCAGGAGTCGTTAACGCAACTTCGATGTTAGAAAGCTGATTATTGGAAGTTCCATCGGTGTACGTTCTCCATCGGTTGGACGGTTCTCCACTATTCTTCGGATAATTGTCTGATGTGGTGGATTTAGATATGAAGAATGCTAATGTTTAACCATGGAGAGCTCTCCGAGGGAGATAAGTATACATCTAAGGTTTCTATTGGACCTATCTTAACAGTTGGTCGATATGGATGTTAATGGGGTGAGCTTGCCAGTAGCCAGCCTTCACCATATACGGGTCTTTGGATTCGTTTCTTTTCACATAGCATCGCGACGCTTATGGCGTGTGTTGACATGGCCCAATTGATGTATAAATCTTCGCGATCCAAAAGCTTAGGTAAAATGGGAGGTCTCTTTAAGCGATCTATTAGAGCTGCTTGGTTGTCCTCGGTACATGGGTATCTCTAATTGTCGGAATTTTCTAGAAATTAGTCTTGATTCCATGAGAATTGATGATGAAAACAAAGAATCTTTCTGATGTAATGATGAAAGATCATTTCGAAGGGTTGAGTTTGATCCTGCATTTTTTGGAGAGCACTGAATATCTCGGCCAAGTCATCGATGTGGTTGTTTGATAGTCATGATCTCACGAGCATATTAACCACATCTACCTTTTTCGATCGGTCGATCTAATTTTTGAATGATCTGTTAATCGTCTTTTTGTAAGTAGCACAAGTGTCCTTAAGTTTGAAACTATAGATTGCAGCATAGCACTATAGGCCCAGGTTAGTAGCGAAACAGTTGTATTCCTGGTTTGGGACATGCTTCAGTATCTGATTGTATCCGGAGTTTGCATTCCATGGATGTGAGTAATTCATGTCTGATGGTCGGGTCCATCAGTTGGTTGATCATTGGAAGTGGAAAACTGTGCTTTGTCATACCCCATGCAAATCTGAGTAGTTGACGTATGTCCTCCACTCCCTGTTTGATTTTCTTATAAGTAAAGGATTGGATACTCGTTTTGGTTGGAGGGCATAACGAATAAACCCACTGGTTTTGAGCAGATTCGCCTCCTCTTTAAGTGCAACAGATCTCTCCGGATCCATGTCGCATCGCTTTTGTTTACCGAGACATGCCCCGGGTCGACATTTAATGTAGGGTTCTTCATGGCTGGCGACCATATATATATATATATATATATATATATATATATATATGAGATCGAGTCCAGGCGAACACAACAAGATTTACATGAAGTAAAACAGTTGACTCTTTCTTCATCATTGCGCAGAGTTGTGATCTGATCTACAGTACTCGTGATGGGTTGTAGGCGCCTCATGTGTTTATTTGCAATGGTAAATGATCAGGCTTACAAGGACGTCGAATCAAAGGATTAGTAGAACTTAGCCTTGTATTGCACGCTGCTACATAGCTGGCTCCAGCTTTGAGATTGAATTGACTTATGTTTCTGAATGATGCGCTTTTCATTCAATGTACCTACGATCCATTGCTCATCGGAAAGGTCAGAATGATGATCAGTCGCCCATAAGTCCTGGTATTGATCTGATGACTCTATCTTTAGGCATCCTTTCGGTCGCAACCTAGATTTGTTATGAATATCAGGCATGGGTCATAGGTTCTAGTTGTCATAGTCAACTCTCGGATAATTACTCTTTTGCCCCCAGTCTCGGGTTGGCGGATGCATTACGTGGACGGTCTAGTCTCGTCCAAGCTGTGTCTATACTGTAGTTCAAGCTTTAAGAACTAGAGTTGACTGATGAATGGTTGAATCATATTATCTTATCTTCTTGTTCGTGCCCCCAAGTCTGGGGAATATCTCGTTAAGTGGTAAGGTAGATAATGTCTGCTTCAATTTTGTATTCTATCCCATTGAACCATGGGATCGAGTTAACCGATGGAAGGCTGAGTCGTGCCTATCCTGTATTATGTTCTAGTTCTTTCCTCTTAGTGGAATACATTGTTATTTTGCCAACATTCGGACATAAGCTAGATTCTGGACGGTCAATGACATTCACTTCGCTGCTTAGGTCACCGTTCTTTGGGCAAAAACTGAAGAGTGAATCGTCCAATTAGATCCAATGCAGGATTGACGCTTCCCTTGTCGAATCCAGGGTAAGAATCAGTGTGAAGATGTTTAGGTTGCACTTGTTTTGAATTGCTCTTTTAGTCGGATCATGGTAAGAGTCAATGAATGAATGGTCACCTTGCATTCATTCGTAGTTGGATGATTAACCATGTCCCTTTCGATTTACGTTCTCCCGTCAGATCTAGGGATAAAGTCATCTCAAATGCTGTCATGTCATGCTCATTTGGTCTCATGCTCTTCCTAACGGATCGAAGGAAGGCGACGAAGGACGAATGGTCAAGTCACACTCATTCGTGGTTTATTCTTTTATCCGTGCTCTGTTGGTCAAAGGTATTCGATGGACGTTCGGGTTACATCGATTTGTAGTCGAAGAGGACCGATATTGACCGTCGATTCAATGGTACGATGTGAAAGGTGTAGATCGATATTGCCCGTCGATCCGGCGGTATGATATAAGTGGTTGCCCAGAACTTCGGGCATCATTCTGATTGGTTAGCATTAAGGCCTCCTTGTAGTCATTTCCTTAAGTTGTAAAGGATGTTAAGCCGGAGAGGCAGCGAGTCACCTTTCTCTTCTTTCGGTGATTTGCACTTCTGCCCCCAGTCTTGGGGATAAGCCGTAATAGGCGTTATGCAATATTGTTCACTTCTTAATTTTAACATCCGCATTCTGGGGACTTGTTTCTTTATGACAGCTGTTGATCACTCATTTTCATGTGTTGAGTCTGCGCCTATGCTCGGGGAATGAGTGATGTAACTTGGTTGAGATGCAGTTGAAGTTGTTAGGTGGACGGGTCCACCCTCCTCAAGGCCATACTTGATGGAGATGCAGTCGAAGTCGTTAGGTGGATGGGTCCACCCTCCTCGAAGCTGCATTGAATAGAGATATGGTCGAAGTCGTTAGGTAGATGTATCTACCCTCCTCGAAGCCGTATTTGATGGGGATGCAGTCGAAGTCGTTAGGTGGATGGGTCCACTCTCCTCGAAACTGCATTGAATGGAGATACGGTCGAAGTCGTTAGGTAGATGTATCTACCTTCCTCGAAGCCTTACTTGATGGGGATGTAGTCGAAGTCGTTAGGTGGACGGGTCCACCCTCCTCGAAGCTGCATTGAATGGAGATACGGTCGAAGTCGTTAGGTAGATGTATCTACCCTCCTCGAAGCCGTATTTGATGGGGATGCAGTCGAAGTCGTTAGGTGGACGGGTGCACCCTCCTTGAAGCTGCATTGAATGGAGATACGGTCGAAGTCGTTAGGTAGATGTATCTACCCTCCTCGAAGCCGTATTTGATGGGGATGTAGTCGAAGTCGTTAGGTGGACGGGTCCACCCTCCTCGAAGCTGCATTGAATGGAGATACGGTCGAAGTCGTTAGGTGGATGGATCCACCCTCCTCGAAGCCGTAGTTGGTTGTAGTTTATACTCCGGCTTGAGCTCTCGGAGTCCGGAGTTAGTTTAATGTTTATACTCCAGTTCGCGCTCTCGAAAGCTGGAGTTTGTTGATGTTTATACTCTGGTTCGCGCTCTCGGAATCCGAAGTTAGTTAATGTTTATACTCCAGTTCGCGCTCTCGGAAGCTGGAGTTTGTTGATGTTTATACTCCGGTTCGCGCTCTCGGAATCCGGAGTTAGTTAATGTTTATACTCCAGTTCGCGCTCTCGGAAGCTGGAGTTTGTTGATATTTATACCCAGCTCGCGCTCTCGGAGTACTCTGGGGTTTTGTGAATGTTTATACTCCGTCTCGTGCTCTTGGAGTACGGAGTTGAATGAATGTTTATACTCCGCCTCGCACTCTGGGAGTACGGAGTTAAGGAATGGTTATACTCCGCCTCGCACTCTGGGAGTACGGAGTTAAGTAAAAAGTTTGTACCCAGCTCGCGCTCTTGGAGTACTCTGGGATTTTATGAAAATGTTTATACTCCGCCTCGCACTCTGGGAGTACGGAGTTAAGTAAAAAGTTTGTACCCAGCTCGCGCTCTCGGAGTACTCTGGGGTTTTAGGAAAATGTTTATACTCCGCCTCGCACTCTGGGAGTACGGAGTTAAGTAAAAAGTTGTCGTGTATCAGCCATTTTCTGGCCTGATGTGAGGGCTTGTCCCTGAGCTAGGTGTTTCGCTTAGCGAGTGATCGGTGGGATCCCGATTAACTTCCACTTATAGGCCCCTCAACAAAGGATGAGGTTTAGAGTATAGACGGTTAGATCGCGTCCATGTTCATTTGGATTCCACTTTTGCTAAGCCTAATGAGTAAGATTAGTGTTCTAGCGAGCTTTGTGCTCGTGCATAGGAAAGGATGGTCGAACTACATCCACTTTGAGTTGTATATTTTCCCTTAAGTAGGGTGCAAGAATTGGAGAGCAGACAGTTGAGTCACATCCAATTTATACTTTGCATTCTTTCGATCGAGCTAAGGAAAAGAGTTGAAATGACAGCTCGTGATGGTTAGTGAGTAGGCAGTCAGTCGTTGATGACTTTAAATTGAGGGTTAGACCTTTAAACATGTGTTCCCTCAAATAATCCAAAATGTCTAATGTAGGATTGGATGCATGGATGGTGACATCACGTCCACCCTAGATGTGACTCCGATTTTATCAGGCATCAGAAGAAGCATAAGTATTTTGGCAAGCTTCAAGTACGAGATGGAGAGTGCATTGTTGGGACATATAACTCTAAGTCTTTCTTACATCTCCTAATTAAATTACATAGGCGGATGAGTGGATGGTCGGTTGCATCCACTTTGTACTAGGGTTCTGACCTTGTCGGTCTCTTCCGCTTTGATGCCTTGCCCCCAATCAGGGGCATATAGTAGCCGATGAGTGGTCGAATCATGCTCATCTCAATGATTTGATCATGGTCCGCGGAGGTTGTTTTGCACCCAATCTTAAGTACTCGGTTACCTGCATCATTTGCAAGTAGTTTAATTCAAGTAGGTCATATTTCACAACGTAAATGAAATTGAATTAGAAATAATTCAAAAGAGATCAGGTCAAATCTCATTGATAAGTGAGGCAGCGTCGTATGCTCGCTATTGCACTTCAATCTAGCCCTTCTCAATTCGAAGTCTAACGCAAATGGTTCAATTTGATCAAAGTCCTTGATCGATATGGGTCGGATGTTCCCGGTCCTTCATTTTATGGGGCTTGAACATATTGTTAGAGTTATCCTTTCCAGAGTGGCTTTATGGCGTTGTCATCCATGGTAGCCATCTAAAGAAGAGGAGTTTTCCGATCTAGAGTATGGAGTAGGTTTCCTCCTTATCTCGCCAAGTTAATCCTTCACTTGATGCATCAACTCAATATTGGCCTGGACATGTTGGTGTAGTTGTCGGCGGCGGTCCACCAGTTCTCTTGTCAAAGTCTGGAAATAAGCGCTGGTGATGAATTCATTTATGGGTATCGGCAGCAACTGGCTGCGGGCTTTGGATAAATTCGTTGGCTGCCAGCTTCGTCATTCACTATATCCATATGAGAAGTATAACTGGTATATCTAACCGTGATTGACTGTCTTTTCTAAGGAATGAGGGAAAACATCTGCGTTTAATGGCACTCGTCACCCTTGGAGAATTCCATGCGTCATTCACACTTCATAAGGTAGTGTCGGGGGTCGTATTTCCTCAGTAAACTGACATAGTTAACATGTTGAATTTTCATTGGTAGTTCTGCATGATGGTTTCAACGGATAGGTCTTGACTGGGAAAGATTCTCCAATCGACATTATGATCAGGTCCATTTTATTGCCAAGGGGTCTTGTAACCCTAGTGAATGATGTATGCACGATTGCCCAACGTTTGAGTGGTTGGTAATGCCGATTGGACGGCGGGTTGGTTAAAATGGGCTAATAGATTGGTGTTTATCCCAAACTTTCATCCAGATAGGAGACCTATATAGGGTATTAAGGAAGTCCTCTTGAGGTTGTATGTCATGCTTTTAGTCATGTGGACGTGGAATGATTGAGATGCGGGCATTTGAAGATGGTTCAGAAGCGACCAGCTATGTTTTGAGTTGGCATTGTAGGGCAGTCGTCATATTAGCCATCGTACCATAGTTGTCAATTCAGGAGTTTAAAGGCTGGTCAATTGGAGGAAGTAGCATTCCACCCATTCCTTGATTGCAACTCAACGTTTGCTGTTGTGATCCCCTATGTCTTGCTCAGTCATGGAACAATTAGAAGCACGGATGGAATGTTCCTTCATTAAATTGGTGATTGAATTCACTATGCGGGTGCCTTGCGCTGCGGCTAGGGTTCGGGTCCATCCTGTTCGTATCCATCCAGAGAATTAGCTCTACTAGCATCGATACGAAATGCGCATGGCTAGATCGATACGAAAGTGGTATCTTTTGATCGACACAAATAGGGCGCAGTTGGATCGATTCGAATTGCAGTTAAGTATCGATACGAATTGGGTGTAGTTGGATCGATTCGAACTGCAGTTGAGTATCGATACGAATTGGGTGCAAATGGATGGATACGAATTAGAGGTAGATTGATGGATACGAACTTCATGCGAGTATCGATACGAATTGGAGGCAGATGGATGGATACGAAGCAGCTCTTCCTGATGGATACGAAGCAACGCTTCCTGATGGATGCGAAGTAGCGCATCCTGATGGATACGAAGTAGCGCATCCTGATGGATACGAAGTAGCACTTCCTGATGGATACGAAGTAGCGCTTCCTGATGGATACGAAGTAGCGCGACCTGATGGATACGAAGTAGCGCGACCTGATGGATACGAAGTAGCGCTTCCTGATGGATACGAAGTAGCGCGACCTGATGGATACGAAGTAGCGCGACCTGATGGATACGAAGTAGCGCATCCTGATGGATACGAAGTAGCGCTTCCTGATGGATACGAAGTAGCGCGACCTGATGGATACGAAGTAGCGCGACCTGATGGATACGAAGTAGCGCTTCCTGATGGATACGAAGTAGCGCATCCTGATGGATACGAAGTAGCGCTTCCTGATGGATACAAAGTAGCGCTTCCTGATGGATACGAAGTCAATGGATTCGAAGTGAGGCTATGCTTATGGATACGAACACTCGGTCCAGATGGGTTCGAAGAGGCTACGAAATTCGATCGATATGAATGTTGTCATATTTTTTGGATATGAAAACATAGATACGAAAAGCACTATATTTTCTGGATACGAAAATATGAACACGAAAACTTCATATTTTCATGGATTCGAAAATATGGATACGAACACCATCATATTTTCATGGATTCGAAGGTATGGATACGAACACCATCATATTTTCATGGATTCGAAGGTATGGATACGAACACCATCATATTTTCATGGATTCGAAGGTATGGATACGAAAACCATCATATTTTCATGGATACGAAAAATTGCATTTTTTCTGGATTCGAAAATATGGGTATGGAATTCATGATGAATGTAGTTCCTCTTAGATCTGGAGCAATCTGAATAGAATAGAAGGAACCACTTACGAACAGATCTGGATCTTTTCCTTAGATTTTTGCAATCCAACGACGGTAGTAGATCCAACGAGCAGGAGAAAAAACTTGGTTTTTTCTCAGTGAAAGCACCAAAGTGTTTGTACCAAAAATGGGCACAACACTCTTCGGAAATCTTTGAAGAGATAAACGTGTAGAATGAAAATTAAAACTGTGGATTATCTAACAAAAACTCCAAATAACAGAAAGTAAATTGCAAAGACAAGCGATTTAGAGTGGTTCGGCTTTTTAGCCTACGTCCACTATGAAGTTTGATGATTTTATTGCTCGACACTCGAAGATTACAATTGTTTATACTGTAGTACAACTGGTTTTATAAGCTAAGTCTGAAACTAAAGCAGTGGCGGTGATGCAGAGTAAATCTGGCAGAGTCTGGGCGCTCTTTAGCTCTTAAAATTGTCCGACCCCTTTTCTGAATGACCGGGGGCTCTATTTATAGGTGTAGGAGGCTGATATTTCGCCTAAAATTCGGGGAGACCGCTTCTGGCACATGAGGGGGCCCACATGGCCGAAATCTGGAGATCCGGGCCCACTTTGGGATCGATTCGACCCTTGGTTCGAATCGATCAAGAAATCATCCAATCGAGCTAAAATTTGGTGTGAACATTCTTCATCATGTGCTTAAGCTTCTGTGAAAATTTCATGGCATTTGGACTTGTAGAACTCGAGTTATGATCGATTCAAGTTGGTCCATATCGATTCGAACTCAACTTCGAATCGATCAGGATTTGCTCCGATTGAGCTGAAATTTGGCGTGGACATTCCTTAGGTTTCCAGTAAGCTACTGTCCAAATTTGGTGGCATTTGGACTTGTAGATCTCAAGATATGATCGATGCAAGTTGGTCCATATCGATTCGACCCTTGGTTCGAATCGATCAAGAATTGCTCCGATTGAGCTGAAATTTGGCATGGACATTCCTTAGGTTGCCAGTAAGATACTGTCCAAATTTGGTGGCATTTGGACTTGTAGATCTCGAGATATGATCGATGCAAGTTGGTCCATATCGATTCGACCCTTGGTTCGAATCGATCAAGAATTGCTCCGATCGAGCTGAAATTTGGCATGGACATTCCTTAGGTTGCCAGTAAGCTACTGTCCAAATTTGGTGGCATTTGGACTTGTAGATCTCGAGATATGATCGATGCAAGTTTGGATTTCTCAGCCATGATCCATCAATATCTGGAGCATATGAACTCCGATTGACTTGAAATTCCGAATGTTGGCTCTCATAGCTTTGCTTGTCATGTCATATCAATTGTAGCCCGATCCGGACTCGGAAAAAATTTGTCGATATCCATAGTGAGCCTGCGTATAACCGATCTCCAAGACGAATTGTCATTGGTTTGTAGTCAAGTTCTTGGTGTCACGGCCTTGCCAAAAGGCGGGATAACAATTTTTAAGTTCATTCGTTCAATTATACCAATTTCGAAACATTGTATTAACTTATAAATTTCAAAATGGTTTATATTTCACCTCAAAACATATTCATTTAAGCCATTTAAATTCAATGTCAACATCTTCCAAAATAATATTCATTTCCAAAGTTCATTGAAATTTCAGCAACAACAGCACTTATAAAGTGTTCGGTAAATATATTAACATTTCAAAACATTGTCAAATTCAAAACAGCAGCACTTATAAAGTGTTACAGTAGGTATATTAGTTTCAAAACAGTTCAGCTTTAGGAACAGCAGCACTTACAAAGTGTTACAGTAGATATATTAGTATTTCAAAATTTAGTTTAATTTCAGAAACAGCAGCATTTTCAAAGTTTTACAGTAGATATATTATTAGTTCAGAATATAGTTTACTTCCAGCAACAGCAGCACTTAGCAAATGCTGTCTTAAAACTATAGCATTTTAGAATCCTACCAATACTAATTCCAGATTTATTATAACATTTCAAAAACATTAAAACTTCAATTTTAACCATTTTTAACTTATAAACTCATATCTCACGCTTCATAAAATATTCATTTAGATGTCATTCAACTTATGGTTTAAATAAAATAAAATTTTATAAATAAATTTCCAATTAAAACCATTATTCATTTATTACGTCAAAATACCATATTTTACTTAACTTTTATTTTAACCAATAACTTAACACCTTATTCAAATTACCCATTTCACAAATAAAATATTCTTATCACTAAGTTAAGCTTAAAATTCCTTTAACACTAAATTTTCAATTATTAAGTCAAATCAAAATTTACATTTTTATCATTAATTCATTCATACACTTTTAACTTATAGAAAATCACCATTAATTTATTTAAATCCCATTTAAGTTAAAATCTCATAAAATTTTAAATTCCAAATACTCAAAAAAATTCAGAAAACTATTATGTCAAACTTAAGTTCAAAATCACATATTCTTAAGATTTCAAAATACTTAAAATTTACAGAAAATTATTATATTAAACCTAAGTTCAAAATCACATATTTTTAAGATTTGAAAATACTTAAAATTTACAGAAAATTATTATATCAACTTAAGTTCAAAATCACATATATTTAATATTTCAAAATACTTAAAATTTCAGAAAACTATTATTTAAAATAAACCACGGGTCTGTATAATATTTTCTAGCCTAGGTCAATTGATACGGATATGTATCATTTTAATCCGTAATTTAAAACGAAAAATCCGGGTTCTATCATGTCGAACCCGCAATCCCAAGTCAAACAAAATAGATAAAAATCGCTTGAGCCTATCATTTCAGCTAATAACGATTTTCCCTTATTTTAATGTCTGTTCGGGTATGCATCATTTCAACCTATAGCGATTCTATTCTACAGGGAACTTGCAGTGTGAGAAACAGAAAATAAAATAACAATAGAGCATATAATATCGTATCAGGTGATGTAACAAATATATAAGCAGTATATAACATCATATAATCATATCACATGCATATATGAACATAGCATATTAATTACTACAATTCACATGTCATTGTTTCACAATTATATAAGTACGAATGTCGAGAGTGATAAACTCACCTTTTAAAGCTGGAGATAACAATTCAAGACACACAACTAAAACTCCAAAAAGCATGACAAAGCACGAACAAGATTTTGAATGGATGAAGAGTCAAGATCCAAATCTTGTATATAAACAAATACACAAACATAAGTATAAGATTCAATACAAAAGAATAGAAATTAAAACAATGTAAAGATGTGAAACAAAATGACATAACTTGCCTTAACCCATCTAGTGGGCTCAGCCATGGTCTAATAGGCTAGATCATCATCATTTGGCTCCTCCACATCATGTTTTATGCAAGCTAGGCTCGGCTATGGACCATGAATACACGGCTAGAGGTTAGAAGGTGAAGAGAATGGAAGTTACAAATGCATGGAAGGCTAAAGGTCAAGCAAGTGAAAGGTCATGCACACATGGGTTCAGCCCTATGTCTAAAGTGCTCGGCCATGGTTAGGTTGGGTCAAGTGGTCATCAATTCACGGCTAGTCAAGTGTGTGGTCAGGGCAAAGCAAGGAGATGGTGGTGGAACAAGGGTGGCCGAAGTTAGCATATAGGAAGGGAAGGAGAAATACATGGCTCGGCTAGGCTTTTCATCAAAGTTTGGTGATGTGTTGCATCTTGGTGGTCACGGCTTTGGTTTGGTGGTGGTGAGGAGATTATGTAGTCGATTATGGTGGTGTGGTGGAGATGGTGAGGTCGGCTAGAAGCTTGATGGCCGAACCATGCTTTAGCAAAGCAAAAGAGGGAAAAAGAAATTAAAAGGAGGAAGAGGAGGAAGCCATGAACTTGTATATTTTTCTTCACGCAAATGAAAATGAGAAGTATGAGAAATGTTTTGTACGTGAATGGAAGAAAAGTGAACAGCTAAGAGCATAAAGTGGACGGCTAAGAAATGAAAAGGCAAGGGAAAAGGAAAAGGCATAAGTTAAAGAAAGAGAAACCGAAGTCCTTTGAATTTTCCAACCCTATATTCCAAATAGAAATCCAATTAAATAATCAAAGTGCAAATCAAAATAAAATAAAATAAAAATAGAAAATAAAAGTATAGAAATGAACATAGGAAATAGAAAATAAAAATACATAAAATAATTGCATATAGAACGCTGTATTTCATCAAATTTTAAAAGTATAAAACAGAATTTGACGAAACGAAAAGCAGGACAAATATTAGAAACAAATACTGCTTCAAAGAAAAAGATTAGAAATTTAAAATTCAAATTTAGAAATTTCAACTGTAAGTCAAAGTTTGACCAAAGTTGACCAAAAAAAAAATTTCCAAAAAATAATTGTTTTATTATATTTGGAAAATAAATTACAACCAAAATCCAAAATTTCATTGGAAAATTCCAATATTTCAATTTAAAATGATTTAAAAATCAAAGTTTCAAATAAATGTAATTTAAAATATTGATTAAAAATATGGGTTGTTACACTCTCCCCCACTCAAAACTTTTCGTCCTCGAAAAGGAACGAGACACGGAAGAACAAAGAAAGATAAGATAGGACGGAGAATAATACCTGAAACAAACAATTCCGGATTCGAAGCACGTATGCTCTCCTCCGTGTCCAGGTACAATTCCGATCATCAGTACAACACTGCACTATGACCAGGATGACAGATTTCCTTCTCAGCTGCTTCGTACCTCAATCGACAATACGAAGTGGCTTCCTCTCGATAGTAAGGTTTGATTCAATATCCAAACTCTCGAGAACAGAAGGTGAAACAATAAGAGATGGATCATGAAGATACCGACGAAGATGAGAAACACTGGAATACATTATGCACTCCAGAAAACTTCTTAGGCAAATCCGGACGATAAGCCAAAGAACCAAATTTTCCACAATGCGGAAAGAACCAATGAACCGAACGATTACCGGATTTTATCCAGCAAGATGGAGATCTGCAAGGTCGTCCGTAAAGAGCAACAAACGGAGACATTGTGATATTATCCTGGTTATAAAGATAAAGAAGATAGATAGAGGATTAAAGACAAGGTAGAACACAAAATTGAGATTATACCTGATAACCTTTGTTATAGGTAAATCTCATAAGATGGAGATGATCTTCCCAAGATCCTCCATAATCAAGAACACAAGCCCGAAGAAGATCCTCTAGAATCCGATTCACTCTTTTCGTTTGACCGTCGGTCTGTGGATGGTAAGCAGTGTTCAGATTCAAGTGAGTATCCAAAGATTCCAGAAAGACTCTCCAAAACTGACTGATGAATATGGGATCTCTATCACAAACAATACTGATAGGAACCCCATGAAGATGAACAATCACTCTCAAATAGATCTCAGCCGGACTGGAAGTAGAGTGAATAGACTTGACTGGAATGAAATGAGCGGACTTGGTCAGTCTGTTAACAACAACCCAAATACTCTCGCAAAACTTAACATTCTTACGAGTCAAAGCAAGGAAAGGTGCAGCAATCCAAGAAAAATTCTCAATGAATCTCCGATAATAATCGGCGAGGCCCAGAAAACTACGAATATCAAATGAAGTCCTAGGAGTTTCCCAATCCTTTACAGAATAGGGAGAGATATAAGGACAACATAAAAGATAGAGTGATTGAAGGATACAGAGAAAAGGAAAGGAGAAGAAGATTCACATTGATCGCAGCGATCAAAACTGGATCAACAGAAAACTCCATTACCAGAAATAATAAGCCCAAGAAATCGGACTTCATCCTTCCGAAAATGGCATTTTGAGAATTTAGCTTTCAACTGATGACTCCTAAGAGTATCCAGAACAAAGCATAAATGAGATTCATGCTCCTCCTCAGACTTAGAGAAGACAAGAATATCATAAACAAAGACTTGAAAAAATTTGTTAAGCACATCACGGCAGACATGATTTATAAGATCAATAAAGAAAGCAGGAGAATTAGTCAAACCAAAAGCATGACTAACCCTTCATAGAAACCATTCTCAGTATGGAAAGCAGTCTCGGGAATACTCTCCTCAGCAACACTGAGCTGGTGAAAAATTAGTGGCAAGATCAAGCTGAGAGAAAACAGTAGCTCCATGGGCTGACCAATTCGAAATTCGATTTCCCACTTATAAGGCAGAAGAATGGAAATAACCAGAAAGAAAATAGATTGGAAAACAGAATAAGATAATAAATTTAAAACCATGAAAATTTCACTTACATAAATAACTAATTTCATCCATTTGATTTCACCTAAGTTAAATAAATCTTAACTATTTCTAATTTCATTATCTTATCATCCAATAAACAATTTCTAAAATAATGAATTTGAAAATCATTTATTGTACTCATAATTTATCCAATAAATTTTAATTCTTCTTTATTCCAAAATTATTATTAAATTTATTCCACTTAATATATCTAATCATATTATTAAGTTTATTTACACTTTTTATAACTGCTCCAATTTATTTATAAATTCCTTTAACACCATTTTATATTGTAATTATTCAATTAACCTTTTATTCAATTTATCTCTATTAATCTTTTATACTAGAATTTAAGTGTATCACATTTATTATAACCACTCAAATTCTATTTATAAAATCCTTTTATATTGTATATTATCCAATTACATATTCAACTTCTTATTAATTTAGGTAAGTTATATTGGAATGTAATAGAATATTATGCAAATAAAATTTCCCAATTCAATTATTCAAGCTTAAATATTTATTCAAAATTTTGGCTTCTTTTTAAAATTGAAATCATCCCTTAAGATAAAATTTAAGAATTTAAATTTTCGATTGACTTCAAACTATTTTAGAGATAAATAAATAGATATACATAATATATATCAAATCAAATTTTAAATCATATATCGATATATATTATAAATCAAATCATATTTTAGAAATCCAAATAAATTTAATTCTTCAAAGCAAAACTGTAGCAATGCTACAGAATTGTCTCTTCACTTCGAAACTCGAAAATGAATGTCGATGATGCTGCAGTCATCACCGAAATTGTTTTCCAGCGACAAAAGAGAAGAGTACTGATTTTAAACATTAAAAAATTCTTTGAAACAATTTCTATTTGAAAATACTTTAAATAATATACATTTTAAAACTTTAAAACCAGAGTTCGAAATCATTGGAAATTAAATTCTCAAATCCTTGGTTTAAATTCATTTAAATTTCCCAATAAATTTATAACCATATTTTACAGTTCAATTATTTATATATGAGACAAAGTCAATAGTTTTAAAGCTATATATATGAAGTCAAATATTATTTCTTAACATCCAATTCAATTAACTATAAAATATCAAAATTTTACATATATAAAATATAATTATACAAATTTTATCCATTTACCAAGTTTGAAAACAATATGGTGTCAGTTTGCTCTGTTCAAATGTTTTGGAGATCCTATCGATAGCGTTGATCAGATGAATCGATCGGAAACCCAAATCAACATCAACAACTCAAACAACACAATATATAATAAAACATTTTAAATATTAGTTTACAAATACACTTCAAGAATGATTTGAAGATAAGTTGGAAACAAAAGACAAGATGATTAAATAACAGAATAAGGGAATGAATAAGCTTATATAAATCACTGTCAACCTTAACCGGGTCGACCATGACTTCAAGAATAAGATCGATGTAGAGTTCCAGGAAAAACCTACATCTGATCTCAAGAGATAGAATTCGGGATAATAAGAGATAGATAGCATTGTAAACCGAGGATGCAGAAATCTTCGGTGAATCAATGCTCCTTATAAAGGAGTTTCACCCCTTTGCAATCATTCAAAGATCAGCGAGACCGCCAATTTATTATAAAGATCATTCGAAGTGGAGTTATGGAATACTCCAGAATCAAAAGAAGACAAATAGGAAGAGACAAGAATGGATTTGGAACCGTAGAGAACGTTCCAAAATTCAAAAGAAATCGGCATAAAGAAGAAGGAATTCAAGGTCGAACGAAAGCAATTATGTAATTTAATCTATTCTATATGCTGAGTTTTGCCTAAAACCAGAGCTCTGATACCAAATGTAACGACCCACTATTTTGGACCATTCAAATCGACAATAAATCCACACATGTCGGACTTGAATAATTCAAAACAATAGACTGTAAATAAAATTTGGCAAAACTCAGTATATATACAGTAAATAAATATTCACAGAATCACAAACACAGAGTAATATAACAATAATACAGTGGAAACAAAAGAATTGTAGTTCATGAAGCTACTAGGTATCTAACAGATTTAAACAAGATACAACATGATTTATGAATACAAAGATGTCTCAATACAATAGTCAAATAAAAGATCTGTATACATCACTGGAATCAACTGAATGACCGAAAGGCGAGTCTCGAATACTGGTACAACTCAGTCAGACCCGAGCGTAGAGCAAAACATAAAACACTCGATTCAGGACATACATACTTGTACAATGTAAACCAACTCAAGTTAACTGTAATAAAAATGCACAATTAACTTAAAGGATGCTTGAGATCGCCCATCCTTTAAGGATCCGTTAAACTATCTACTATGTAGTAATATTCGCTATTATAATAATGTCTAATAGTAAAATAAACTTACTTTTAAATAGTGTTAAGGAGTTACCCATATCCCCCTTAACACATAATAGTCCCAGTAGTCTATCCAGTATCAACATACCTCTAGATCGGGAGGCTACCCTTAATACTCCAAAGGCTACGGCACAAAAACAAACTCGTAGTAAAGCTCGCTATGGTAGGTGACACGGCACAACGAGGCAATGCCAGGTAGATATACCAATTACGCATCCGGACTGGTGGTAACGCATATCAGCCACTACCGCCCACCTCGGAACACACTCCCAAATCAAAAATCAAGGATGGCCATCAAATCAATCACAAAGTAATAGAATGGAATACGAAGAAGTGTGTCCGATCAGAGGAGCTACCTCATTGGCCCATCAATCGCTCATGTTTTAACCACCTTATGCCAACTCACGGGAGTCAGGTCCACGTATATACCTCAATAGGATCGTCGCCACCATCCTACTTCATTCTGGAATCTCCACCGCGTACACAGTTGTTAAAGTGGTTTTCGGTATCGACAGAGAGTATGTCCATATCCGATCCCGGTCTCTTTAACAACCAATCGTTATTATAACCCATGGATCTTATTCAAAATAGATTACACTTCAAAACCAAATATCATATCCATTTCAAACTAGTTTATACTTTAAGACCAAAATATTATTTGAATAAACCTAGATTTCCAATCACTGAATATTTCCTTCAATTTATTTAAACTTGAAATATTCCTTTTTAAATCATCTTAAACCAAAACCACTTTCATATTCTTAAATCTTCAATTGCAAATCAATATATTCAAAGAAAATTCTTAATTAAATACTATTTCAAATAAATTCATTTCCAAAATCATAGAATAACACCTTTTGAAACCAAACACTTTGAAACCATAATACTTTGAAACCATAACCCTTTTGAAATGTTATTATTTGGAAATCATAATACTTAGAAAATCATACACCTTTAAAATAATATTCATTACAAAAGTTATAGCATTTTTAAGTTCATTCGTTCAATTATACCAATTTCGAAACATTGTATTAACTTATAAATTTCAAAATGGTTTATATTTCACCTCAAAACATATTCATTTAAGCCATTTAAATTCAATGTCAAAATCTTCCTAAATACTATTCATTTTCAAAGTTCATTGAAATTTCAGCAACAACAGCACTTATAAAGTGTTATGGTAAATATATTTACATTTCAAAACATTGTCAAATTCAAAACAGCAGCACTTATAAAGTGTTACAGTAGGTATATTAGTTTCAAAACAGTTTAGCTTTAGGAACAACAGCACTTACAAAGTGTTACAGTAGATATATTAGTATTTCAGAAATTAGTTTAATTTCAGAAACAACAGTTTTCAAAGTGTTATAGTAGATATATTATTAGTTCAGAATATAGTTTACTTCCAGCAACAGCAGCACTTAGCAAATGCTGACTTAAAACCACAACATTTTAGAATGCTACCAATACTAATTCCAGATTTATTATAACATTTCAGAAACATTAAAACTTCAATTTTAACCATTTTTAACTTATAAAATCATATCTCACGCTTCAGAAAATATTCATTTAGATGTCATTCAACTTATGGTTTAAATAAAATAAAATTTTATAAATAAATCTCCAATTAAAACCATTATTCATTTATTATGTCAAAATACCCTATTTTACTTAACTTTTATTTTAACCAATAACTTAACACCTTATTCAAATTACCCATTTCACAAATAAAATATTCTTATCACTAAGTTAAGCTTAAAATTCCATTTAACACTAAATTTTCAATTATTAAGTCAAATCAAAATTTACATTTTTATCATTAATTCATTCATATACTTTTAACTTATAGAAAATCACCATAAATTTATTTAAATCCCATTTAAGTTAAAATCTCATAAAATTTTAAATTCCAAATACTCAAAAAATTTCAGAAAACTATTATGTCAAACTTAAGTTCAAAATCACATATTCTTAAGATTTCAAAATACTTAAAATTTACAGAAAATTATTATATCAAACCTAAGTTCAAAATCACATATTTTTAAGATTTCAAAATACTTAAAATTTACAGAAAATTATTATATCAACTTAAGTTCAAATCACATATATTTAATATTTCAAAATACTTAAAATTTCAGAAAACTATCATTTAAAATAAACCATGGGTCTGTATAATATTTTCTAGCCTAGGTCAAGTGATACAGATATGTATCATTTCAATCCGTAATTTAAAATGAAAAATCCGGGTTCTATCATTTCAAACCCGCAATCCCAAGTCAAACAAAATAGATAAAAATCGCTTGAGCCTATCATTTCAGCTCATAACGATTTTCCCTTATTTTAATGTCCGTTCGGGTATGTATCATTTCAACCCATAGTGATTCTATTCTACAGGGAACTTGCAGTGTGAGAAACAGAAAATAAAATAACAGTAGAGCATATAATATCATATCTGGTGATGTAATAAATATATAAGCAGTATATAACATCATATAATCATATCACAGGCATATATGAACATAGCATATTAATTTCTACAATTCACATGTCATTGTTTCACAATTATATAAGTACGAATGTCGAGAGTGATAAACTCACCTTTTAAAGCTAGAGATAACAATTCAAGACACACAACTAAAACTCCGAAAAGCACGACAAAGCACGAACAAGATTTTGAATGGATGAAGAGTCAAGATCCAAATCTTGTATATAAACAAATACACAAACATAAGTATAAGATCCAATACAAAAGAATAGAAATTAAAACAATGTAAAGGTGTGAAACAAAATGACATAACTTGCCTTAACCCATCAAGTGGGCTCGGCCATGGTGTAATAGGCTAGACCATCATCATGTGGCTTCGCCACATCATGTTTTGTGCAAGCTAGGCTCGGCTATGGACCATGAATACACGGCTAGAGGTTAAAAGGTAAAGAGAATGGAAGTTACAAATGCATGGAAGGCTAAAGGTCAAGCAAGTGAAAGGTCATGCACACATGGGTTGAGCCCTATGTCTAAAGTGCTCGGCCATGGTTAGGTTTGGGTCAAGTGGTCATCAATTCACGGCTAGTCAAGTGTGTGGTCAGGGAAAAGCAAGGAGATGGTGGTGGAACAAGGGTGGCCGAGGTTAGCACATAGAAAGGGATGGAGAAATACATGGCTCGGCTAGGCTTTTCATCAAAGTTTGGTGATGTGTTTCATCTTAGTGGTCATGGCTTTGGTTTGGTGGTGGTGAGGAGATGATGTGGTCGATTATGGTCGTGTGGTGGAGATGATGAGGTTAGCTAGAAGCTTGATGGCCGAACCATGCTTGAGCAAAGCAAAGCAAAAGAGGGAAAAAGAAAATGAAAAGGAGGAAGAGGAGGAAGCCATGAACTTGTATATTTTTCTTCATGCAAATGAAAATGAGAAGTATGAGAAATGTTTTTTACGTGAATGGAAGAAAAGTGAACAGCTAGGAGCATAAAGTGGACGGCTAAGAAATGAAAAGGCAAGGGAAAAGGAAAAGGCACAAGTTAAAGAAAGAGAAACCGAAGTCCTTTGAATTTTCCAACCCTATATTCCAAATAAAAATCCAATTGAATAAACAAAGTGCAAATCAAAATAAAATAAAATAAAAATAGAAAATAAAAGTATAGAAATGAACTTAGGAAATAGAAATAAAAATACAGAAAATAATTGCGTATAAAACGCTGTATTTTATCAAATTTTAAAAGTATAAAACAGAATTTGACGAAACGAAAAGCAGGACAAATATTAGAAACAAATGCTGCTTCAAGGAAAAAGATTAGAAATTTAAAATTCAAATTTAGAAATTTCAACTGTAAGTCAAAGTTTGACCAAAGTTGACCAAAATATAAAATTTCCAGAAAATAATTGTTTTATTATATTTGGAAAATAAATTACAACCAAAATCCAAAATTTCATTGGAAAATTCCAATATTTCAATTTAAAATGATTTAAAAATCAAAGTTTCAAATAAATGTAATTTAAAATAGTGGAAAATAGGCACAAGGACAGACTTTTAAAAAAAATTAAGCTAAAGGACAACAAGTTTCATTTTTAGACTGAAGGACAAACTTTGAAAGAAAATTAGGTTGAAGGACAAACTTTGAAAGAAAATTTGGCTGAAGGACAATGCTAAATACAACTAGCATTTTGTATAATGTAAAACTGGATATAATGCTAGTTATAATTAGCATTTTTATAGTGTTTACACTGTACAAAATGCTAACTATATTTAGCATTGTCCTTCGGCCTAATTTTTTTAAAAAGTTTGTTCTTCAGATAATAATGAAACTTTGTGTCCATCAACCTAAATTTTTTTTAAAGTTTGCCCTTGTGCCTAATTCTCTCTTTAAAATATTGATTAAAAATATGGGTTGTTACAAACCAACAGTCAACCACTAATCCTAAATGATCGACGTTACGGGTGGAGCATCGCATTTTTAAGGTTAATCATTTGGCTTGTAATTTATGAATTTATCTACATGTGTTGATTTTGCTAATTTTGTTCCTTCTAACTAATTATGTTTGTTTCATTCCTGTCTAAATTTGAAGTAATAATTAGTTTCCACTTATATGTATTTTCTCAGATTTGATTTAACATTAACATTTCTTAACATCTAAGTTTCCATTAAAGTTAGTAATTAGCATTAACTAAATTTTATTACCATAATCACATATGTAATTATTTCTGATTCAAAAACTTCAAATGCTAATAACTTTTCACTTAAACTCCGATCAGAAAACTTTATGTATGAAAATTGATCAGAAAATCGCCACAAACCCAACAGTGTAAGTTTCGTAGCCAAATTCTATCGTTTATAAAAATTCTATATTTTTGAATTTATTATTTACTAATTTGTTTTTAATTAATTGTCATAAAATCATGGGGTGTTACATTCTCTCCCTTAAAATAATTTCATCCTCGAAATTCCTCAAGGACTGAACAATGTAACATAACGTACAACCATTCTAAGCTAACAAATCAATTAGTGTACAAATTTTTTTGCAACCAATCGTATACAAGTGCACGGTGTATAACAATACACATGATAAATATGCAGAATAATTCTAATTATCACCTCTTATATGAATGCATTCTTTTAAATCAATTTAGAGAATATTGTACAAACATCCTAAATGTACTGGCAATTCTATATGCATGCAACTTTTAAAAACCAAAAACTTGTTTTTACCTCTAAATTTTCCCACACTTCTACGAACAGAAGTATGTTTAACTAATTTAATATCCAATACCTATCATCCAAAATCCTAGCATACCATTTCTAACATCCAAATTTAGAGGAATCCAATTTTATAAACGTATTTTCTTTATGTCTAGAAAAGGGTTTAGATGGAAAATTTAATATTTTTATCCTTTAACTCTCGGGTACCCAACTTCTCACTGTACTTTAGAATCTCCTCTTTTGCCGTCAATTCTTTTTCAAATTTTCCAAGTACAGTTTGCATATTTATTTAGGATTAAAATTATTTTGGACTAATTTGTTTGACTTATGATTGGATTGAATTGTATTGACTTTGGATTAGTTTGACTAAATATTGGATTGGAGTGATTAAATTTTGTATTTACTCTTATATATATCTTTTATATGTTATATAGTTCTTTAGTTAGGGGATTTTTTTTGTTGATGAAAAAGGGGGAGAAATATGTAAGATATCCAGGCATAGATTAAAAGGGAGTTTTGTAACTCGGTGGAGTTATGTCATATTTTATATACATGGTTGTCATAATCAAAAGGGGTGAGATTATTAACACTTTAGGCATTGGTTTTGATGGCAACAAACATATGACATTATATAAAATAGATATTAATGTTATTAACAAGACATATATAGTATATATTATATAGTGCAAGATATTAGATAGATGTTGATTAAGAAGACTGTACAGTATTAAGAGCAGATTCAATAGGCAGATATAAAGATTCATGAGTCAATGATTGAAGAATCATGAGTTTGAAGATTTAAGATATAAAGATAAGTTATAGAGTCATAGAATATTTTGTCAAAACCCTAGTAGCACCTCTTTGATCTCTCTTCATTTTCCAAAAAGGTGTTTAAAATCTTTTAAATGGTTTTCAAATATCTTGGTTTTTACAAATGATTTTTAAAGAATCCTTGTTTTCAAAATGATTTTTCAAACATCTTTACAAAATAGTTTTCAAATGATTTTTAAAATTCTTTTTATTAACAAATTTATTATATTTTGAGTAATTAATTTTTTATGCATTTTATATTGTAATATACTTGTTGATTTGTTATATTTAAATATAGATTTTGGTTTTATATTTTCTAAATAGTTTGATATTCAAAAGTATATATTTGACATTCATTAATACTTTGATTTTATCATATATTCACTTATACTTTATGTATATTATTTTTCTATATATTATTTATATTCAAATCCTTTATATTAAATATTTCAGAATAATTTTATAAAGTTTTCTTAAGTTTTATTATGATTAAAATGTGTATAAACTATGCTTAAATGATTTTATAAACTATCAAAATATTTTACAAAACTTAATATTTTAAAAAACAAATTAAAATAAATGTTTTTCAAAATTACAAACGGTATGTTGACAGACCCATTTAGCGTATGTCGACATATAGTCCGATATTTTCAAATTTCAAATTTTGAATGGATGTGTCTTTTCATCGTGTCTCTTCGTGAATGGATATGATCGTTGTTTCCATATAAATAGGGGTTCTCTCAACTAATTTTGTTAAACTACATTCTCAATTTTTTCTCTTTCGCTCTCTTGATTTTTAAAAGAAATTCTACTGAAAATCTTATCAAATTCAAACTCTATTGATTTGATTCTCTATTGTATATATGTGATCTCTCTTATCTCTCTCACTCCAATCAACATCAAAGTGCTAATCAAGAGGTTATAGGATTATTTGTACTCAAGATCAAGTAATTGATTTTGTATACTCTATCAACTCATATTCAAATACTCTTGGGTCTGCTTGGTGTCCCTGAAATCCAAGTGGATGTGCTTGTGTCCCATCTGAATCAAGTGGGTGTGATTGTTGTCCCGTTTGAATCCAAGTGGATGTGTTGGTATCCTGTCTGAATCCAGTGAGTGTACCCAGAGCTTTGAAAATCTAAAGGGTGTGTCTCGTAGCCTTGAAATCGAGATTGTACAAACTTTGATATTTGAAAAGAAATCTATACAAGAAATTATACGGGACTGGATGTAAGGCAACTCCAAACCAGTATAACAATCCTGGTGTGATCTCTCCAACTCTTTACTTTTTTACTTTTACTGCATTTATATTTATCTGTGTTTGCATCTGTGATTGTCAATTTGCATTGGTTAAACTATAATCTTAAAAGCATTCAGAAAGATTCATAAAAGTTATTAAACACTATTCACCTCCCTAGCCCTCTAGTGTTAAATTAGCCTTAAGATCCTTACTTCCACAAACTAACATAACCATTCTCTCGAGTCAATAGCATAATGCCTCAAATGAATCGATGACTCTCCTCTACCAATCCTTTTCATAATATCTACTAGCTCCTTATCCTCTTTCTGCCTAGATCAAATACGCTCCATCAATGTAAGCTGAACATCTAAAGCTGTTAGTAATCCTGCGGTAATATTTGATAATGGTCAGAAATCAAAGGTAGAAATATACTACAAATGTCTTCACTCCAAAAACAAGGGACTTAACACTACACGCTATCAACTCAAAGCATCTGCCACTACATTGCCTTTTCTGAGGGTACAAGAGATATCAAAGTCATATGATGCCAAGAACTCCATCCACCTTTGCTGCCTCAAATCCAAGTTCTTTTAGGAGAACAAGTGTAACATCCCCTATCTAGAGGCCCAAAACTAAGCGCTACAGATGCTGCAGTCATCCATAGTATTAACTTCCGGCGACTAAATACGGCTATGTTAATGGTATTCATAATATCAAAGGCAAATGAATATGAAACAAAATCATAGATTCAAAAAATATTCTTCTGATTACATTTCAAGACACATGTTTCACATTCAAATTACATAATCCCATTGCTTTCCCAGGTTTAGATAAAGTATAATTATTACAATACTATGCCAAGAGCGACATATGACGATGCCCCCTTCGTTGACCAGAGTACTATATGTACAATACATCGAAATAAATCCAAAATATATCAGCAACTGCTAATTAGCTATCCATCAGCCACCTGCTCGTCTCCGAAAACTTTATTCGTCAACCTACTAAAACCTGTAAACCTCAACCCTTAGCCTACTCAAATCAATTTTCTACACCCGAGAGTTTAAGGAAAATAAGCTTCGAGTCATACATAAAGCCCAGTGTGAATAATACTATACATCTCGATTATCTGATATTAAATGAGACCATATAACGACCCGTAATTTTCGATAATTAAAAATATTAAATTAAATAAGATTTTGAAATTTAATATTGTGAGAAATTAAAAACTTATGATTTATAAGTGGGAAAAATATTTAGATTATGATTAATAAGGTTGTTTGAATTTTATTGACAACCATTTAATGTAATTTCAATTAATTGGGATAATTATAAAGTTAATTGGGTTATGATTGTAAATAAGGAATTAAATTGGTAATCAATGGAATTTTGGAATATTATAATTAATATGGTAATGAATGATAACAGTAAAATATGATTGTAATAAAATGTAAACCAATGTGAATTATATCCATAAGGTAATAATTGATTCAATGATAAGAGTGTTAATCGAAATAAAGGAAATTGATTGGAATTAAAATATAATTAATTGGAATTTTATTACAATTGCAATTGAACTCTGAATCAATGTAATGTTTAAATATTGGATTTAATATGGAAAATGGTATTTTAAAAGACTTTAAATTTATATGTCATCAAGGATGTTAAATTGTTAAATATTAAATTTGAATTTAAAAGTGATTAAATTAATTTAATAATAATTTATTTAATTAACGTGAAAAATAGCCATTTTGACCACTGTCTCGGATTTCGACGAAACCAGTTTCATCGGATTCGTAACAATGAATTATTGTAGGATTTCAAGTTTTGTAGCGATCGGACTTGTCGTTTGATCGTGCGGGCTCGAAATGCATAGAAATCAATTAAAAGGATTTAAATGAATATAATCTGATTTCAAAAGCTAACTTCTGTATACAATGGAATTAGGTTTTGAAACTAGTTCCATTGAGTTTAAAAATATCGAAAACCTATTTTTCGATATATTGGATGACCCATTTTCGTTTCGAAAACAAAACGGGCTTTTCGGGTCGTCGTTATCGTTTCGACCCAATTCGATTTGTCCATTCATTCTTATCTAGCTTCGTCCATATAAATAGATTTCTTTTCTAAAACTCTAGCAGCCTTTTCTTATTTCGGTACGTACATTTCTATCTGCTCCTTCCTTCCTTTCCAATGGTAGAAACCCTAATTCCCAAATTCAATTGCAAATCAAAATCAAATCGAAAATTTAAACTCCTCAGACTATATCGAATTATATATCGTTGGAAAGCCCTCAACGAGCGCAATCTACTGCGACAATTCGTTTTTCAATTTGAGGCATCGTTTGACCAAAAATCGATGAAGAACCTCGACCGTCCATTTCTAGGGTTTCCGATCCAACGGTGGATCTTCATCCAATCAACGATCGGGGAGTTGCGTTGGGAAGAGGAGGTCGAGTAGGTCATACGGTGGCCATCGTTCATCATAGATTAGTCAGAATTCGCCAGAAATTGGCTTGAAAGGGGCAGCGCGGCGGAGGAGCTAGGCATGGCCGGAGGTGATCGCGATTGAGGTAGAGGGGCGCGTGGATGAGGGCAACGCAGTGGTATGGTCTGATCGTGTCGAAGAGGCTCGGAGATGCAACAATAATTGATGATATGGTGAGGGCTAGGTAGGGTTTTGAACGAAGTCGAGCTCGATTCTGTAGCGTGGCAGTAGGGTTGAACGTGATAGGTGACGTGTTCTCTTTTTTTTATTAATCATTATAAATTTAAATTTCAATCGTTCTAACTCGAATAACTTTTGCATACGAGCTCGGATTCACACGCGGTTTTCTCTGTTGCGATCGTATCGAAATTCCAGACATTACGGAACTAGTTTGGTTACATTCTGAGACTGTTAAAATTTTGGGCCTAGTTTGGATTTTAAATCGACGACAAACCAAAAGTGAGTGTTCTAACCCACTCACGAATACTAAATTATCTTATGTTGGTTAAATTAAATTTATGATGTGATTAGAAATTTATTGATGGCTGTTTGGTATTTTTAAATTGTCATTCGAATTTAATTCGAATTTATATTGAATTTAATTTCCATTTTAAATTAATATTGATATTATTTGTCAGTTAAATACCTGATAGTGATAACCAGTTTATCTGTTGTGATTTATTGATTGATTTGAATGATGATCGTGATGGATGCTTATTTTTTGATATTTTGGATGATGGGATGTATGTTTATTTATGTACTATTATCACACTGCAAGTTCCCTTAGTTATTGTTAGGAAAATTCACTATGAGTTGAAATGATACATACGCGAACGATCTTATAGATTAGGGAAAAATCGTTATAGGTTGAAATGATAAACTCGAGCGATTTTATGGATTTTGAATTTTAACTCGAGATTTCAGGTTGAAATGATATATACCCGTAAATTTAAATTATTTCAGGTTGAAATGATATATATCTGTATCACCTGACCATAGGGTAGAAAATTATATACGGACATCGGATTGGTTAAATTAAATGATTTTAAATCTTTAATTTTTGAATCCAGTTAAATGATATTTTGAAATAAAATTTGATTTATATGAACTGAATTGTTTTCAAAATCTAAGCTTTAAAATATTGAAATTGAAATTGGTTTAAATGAATTGTTTACATAATTTAATTTTAAATTTTAAAAGTTGAATTTTGAAATATAAATGAAATTTATCAAAATTGAGTTATTGTAAATGGTTGAATATTTAAACTTTGAAATCTGTTGAATTTGAAGTGGTTTAAATTTGTAGTTCAAACATGGATTTGAAATCGATATAGATTGAAATGGTTTTTAATGAGAATTTGAATTGAAAGATTAAAACTGAGTTTTGTTGATTTGAGATCTGGATATGGTCTAGATTTGTTGAATGGAAGAAATAGTTTAATTTGATATTATTTTCAAATTAATTATTTTAATATAAACTGTTTAAAAATCTATTATTTTAAAATTTAGATTATTTTGATTTTCAAACTATTTACTATATAAACCATTCCAATAATCAAACCATTTTGTACTAAACTATTTTTAACCGTTTTAAAATCCTTAAACTATTTAAACTATTAAACTATTTTAAACTAATAAAACTATTTTAAACTATTGTAACTATTATAAACTATTTTTAATACATTAATTATTTTAATATATAACTTATTTTAATATATAAACTATTTCTAATATATAAACCATTTTAATCTATAACCTATCTTTAAATTATAAACTATTTTAATATACATTATTTTAAATTTATAAACAAATTTTTTTTATTTTATATTTTTTTTAATATTATTTTAATATATAAACTATTTTTAATATGTAAACTATTTTAATCTATAATCTATTTCTAAAATATAAACAATTTTTAATGTATAACTATTCCAATATATAAACTACTTTCAATATTCAAACTGTTTAACGTTGAAACTGTTATGATTTAGATTTAATTGATTTAAATGCAAATATTTTGATATGATGGTTTAACCTATTTTGTAGTTATGATTTTGAAAATGAATATGATATAAATTAAATAATGATTTCGAAAGTGAATATGATTTCGAAAGTGATATGATTTTGAAGTGAATATGATATTTTGATATCAATTATGAATCGGTTTTGGAAATGTAAAAGAACCAACCGGTGTGAAATAAGCACTTGGTTGTTAAAGAGACCAGGATCAGATATTGTCATACTATCTGCCAATACCGAAAACCACTTTAACAACTGTGCACGTGGTGGAGAATCAAAATGAAGTAGGATGGTTTGGCGAACGCTACTAGAATGAAGTAAGAGAATGATTATGGATAGCCTTGACCTTCGGGTCATAATTAAAACGGCTAAAACTGGAGCCACGCCGGGCCAAGTGGGGTCGCACCCCCTATCGGGCACATTTCTTCGATACCATGTTTATTACTTTATGATTGATTTGGTAGCCACCCCTCGATTTTGATTATAGGAGTGTGTCTCGAGGTGGGCGGTAGTAGCTGCTATGCGTTACTACCAGTCCGGATCCGCAAAACGGTAGTATCCTACCCTGGGTATAGCCTCGTGTGCCTTGTCATATTTATCATGATCATGCCCACTACGAGTTTGATTTGTGTCGTACACTATGGAGTGCCCTGTGATAGCCCTCCAGTTTACGGAGGAATTACGGTATTGTATAGACTACGGCATTTATATAAAAATGCGTTAATGGGGATATGGGTAACACCTTAACGCTATTTTAATACTTTACTTTACTGTAGACATATTATAATAGCGTATTATACTATGTATGTAGATAGTTTAACGGATCCTTAGGAGATGGAATTTTGAACATCTCTTAAGTTATTGCACGCACGTTAGACACTGGATAGGAGATGAAAAATCCCGTAAACATCTCTAAAGTAGTCGCACTCATATTTATTTATTGTTGATTTAACTTACATAAGATCTTCTAGTTCCGACTCGAGTGTTTTGTCTTTTCATTACACTCGGGACAGTCTGAGCTTTTCAGTGTATTGAAGACCATTGTATTTGGAGGATGAAGACGGAGATTAGCCTACTATTTATTATATTTATTCCACTGTATCATGTTGTTCCGCTGCATTATTTATTTATTCCTGTATGTATGCTTAACTCTGATTTGTATTGTAAAGTGTAATCAAATATTATTTGTAAAACAGCTTCATGGACTATTTACTTGATTATTATATTTTTTCATTCCGCTGTGAGATTCTGTGTTTTTTTTCTCTTATTTTCATATTATCCCATTAACAATCCTCTCTTTTGAATGGTTTGAGTTGACATGTGTGGTTTATTGTCGATTTAAACCATCCAAAAAATTGGGTCGTTATAGTTTCCGCTTAGCAAAACGGGTTTTCCCTCAGTAATATCCTTTTTAAAACATGTCTTTCGCAAATTTTAATCCTGCAACCAAAACCAGTTAAATCTTTAAAGCAATATCATGTATAAGCACATTTCAATTATCTATGGACTATCTATCCATACGTTGTAGCTTTGTTTGGCTAACTACTAGCCCTTGGCTAACTCGGGCCTACCAGAAAACATAAAAATCTAACAACTATTACATACATTCCATTTGGACGGTCTATCATTACTTATTTCTCTAGGTTTATCTGATCCTAATTGTTTTACGGGCTTACCAAAAACTTGTCTTTCATTTTTAGAATTTTCTATGTGTAACAAAATTTTAGTCTCACTTCTGGCAAAGCCGTACATACTGGAATTTTGGACTAAATTAGCTAGGGGCCAATAGCTAATGTGTATAGGGCACGACCTTACACAAGTCCCATCTGGTATTCAAATCTGGGTCATTTTCTTAGGGTTAACTACCCTTTAAAAAAATTCTTGAAAACCTTTTCAAAATGATTAAACCTTTAAATCATACATAGACAAGGAAAATATACTTTTTGCTTTACTATAAACTATTTACCATCTTATATATACTTTACACAAAATAATGTTGATGAAATTATTAAGGATTTTCCCATCCTTCCAAAATAAGTTAAAATCCTTTTTAACTTAAAAAACACTTAGGCTATATTACCAAAAACAACTCATTCGAAACCTTTGTTTAAAACCTTTAAACAACCCTTTCGAAACCATTGAAAGAACCCCTTTTGAAACCTTTGAACGTATCCCTTTCAATACAAGCAAAACCTTAGGCCAAAGGTCAAAACATACCTTTCAAAATCATATCCTTCGAAACCACTTATCTATATCCTTTCGAAAGCATTGAAAAACATCTCCTTCGAAAGCTTTAAAACCTTAGACATCCTTTTTAAAACACTTAAACATTGCCTTTTGAAATCATTGGAAAACAATTCCTTAAAACCTTTCGAACGAATTAGAACATCAAGCCTTTCGAAATCATTTGGGTTCAATTTTATAACATGTGGAAACACCTTTCGAAACCATTAAAACCTTATCTTTCAAAACCATTTGGGTTATACATTTTATAGAGCAAAAGGGTCATTAAAACAGTCAGAAGCATCTCTTTCGAAAGCATTCCTAAGTAAAGAAGTGATGGTGTCGAAACCATCCCTTCGAAAGCATTGGAGAAGTGCCTTGGTTTTAAAAACAAAGCAACCCACCAATCTGGGTCGAAAGGTAAAAAGTGGAAGTAAGGTGCTTTGACCTAGTCGAAAGCAATTATTTAAAAACAAAGGCACAACCTCTTAAAACCATTCTTTTTAAAATCACTGACCTAGTCGAAAGCAGACCAAGTCGAAAGCTACTCAGTCGAAAGCAAAGCAGGCGCATTATCATTTAAAAGCAAAGTAGCCCTTCAACCCCTTCGGAACCCCTTGTTTTGACCCAATGACTTCCGCCTTTTTCCAATTCACTACGTACCAGATATCTAATACCATGTGCATTGGTTTTAATAGAGTCGGAGGCGGAGGTAGGAAGTCGGATCCTGGTGTCGAAAATATTGGAATAGGAAAAAGCATGTAGAATTGACTTTTTAAACTATTTCTTTGTACCTAACCTGCATTGTTTTTCAAATTATGATTGGTTGCACATTTTTCTTTTCTAAAAGTACTATCGATTTTCAGAAATAAAGATTTGAATTATTTACAAAATACCTCTTCTCTTTTATATAAATATGTGAAACGTATAAGTCCTATACCTTAAAAAAATTTATATATCCATTAAAACACTTAGGAAATTCTACAAAAGTTTCAGAAAATCATTTTTAATATGTTTTCCAACATATATAAATTTCAGACCCTAAGCCAATATAATTCGGCCGTAATTAATTTTAACCCAAAATAACATTTTCTTCACTAGAAAATTCATGTAAAATCCACATTAATTCAGAAAATTATGAAAATTGAAACCCATTTTTAAATTATTATTTCTGATCTAAATCTAAATTCGCAAGGCAATTGGATGTCATTTAATAGGTTTTCTAAATCAATTCTTATCATAAAATGCATATAAAATAGCCTAAATCATCAACAAGTATATACATATCCATTTATCATTCAAAACATGACAAAACTATTGCAAATACTTTCGGAATTTATCTAAAACTAAAATCAATCAAAAATGTGAGATGTAGTAATTATTCACCGTAGCTTTTTGATTAAGGATGTGAGATTTGTTCTTGATTAAAAGATTTGATTCTTCCTCTTGAATTCTTCTTCATCTTTACTCTTCCTAATGGTGGTCGGCCTTAGCTTTTATTTTTGAATTGTGAAAAATGAAGTGAACATGAATGTTGAGGGGTTAAGGGTTTACGGTATAAGGATATGCCTTGTTCCTATTTTTCCTTTGCCTATTTCCTAACCTTTTTATTCTCTTTCTATTCTTTAGTTCACTTATTTAACATGACACGGCTCCCCCTTATTTAATCACAAATCTCAATCCATTAATCATCTTACATTATTTTATTTTATTTAACTAATTAAATATCCTAAATAATGTTACTAAAAATATGGGGTGTTACAGACTCCTCTCCTTAAAGAATTTCGTCCTCGAAATTACGATAAGATACACATCAAAACAATCAAAGGTAAAACATACCATCAAACAAATCAGGATAAGTATCTTTCATCTTTTTCTCAGTCTCTCAAGTACAGTCTCTGTCATCATCGCTCCACTAGACTTTAACTAATCTGACTGTCTTGTTCCTGAGTCGCTTCTCATCTCTTGCGACTATGCGAACTGGCTTTCTAACTATAGTCAAATTCGGCTCTACGACTAAGTCATTTAACACAGTCGGTGATATAGTAGTATCTGAATCTTGAATACACTTCCTTATATAAGAAATATGAGAAACATTGTGGACTCCTGCCAAAGTGCTTGGTAATTCTACTCTATATGTGAGTTTCCTGATCCTCTCAATAATAGGAAATGGTCTACTGAATAGGTGCCAACTTCCCCGATTTTCCAACCCAATCACACCCTTCATCGGTGATACCTTAATGAAAACATGCTCTCCAACCGAAAACTCTAAGTCTTTTCGTCTTTTATCTGCATAACTCTTTTGCCTAGATTGAGCTTCCTTCATTCTAGCTCGAATTAACTCAACCTTTTCTGCAGCTTCTCTAACCAAATCTGGACCAAGAACCAACCTATCCCCGGTCTCTAACCAACAAATTGGAGATTTGTGTAGCCTTCCATACAAAGCTTCAGATGGTGCCATCCTTATACTAGCCTGGTAATTGTTGTTATATTAAACCTCGACTAGATGTAGATGGTCTTTCCATGATCCCCCAAAATCTAGCTCACAAGCTTGTAACAAATCCTCCAAGACTTTGTTAACTCTCTCTGTTTGCCCATCAGTCTTCGGATGGTAAGCGGTACTCATCTTGATCTTAGTACCTATGGTATCCTGTAGACTCTTTTAGAATTCGCTAGTGAATAAAGGATCTATATCACCCACTATACTACTAGAAATTCCATGCAGTCTAACTACAATCTTCATAAACAACTTCACTAACACAAGCGTTGTTCTAGTTGACTTAATTGGAATGAAATGGGTACTCTTGGTCTGTCTATCCACAATGACCCATATTCTTTCATTTCCCCTAATAGACCTTGGCAACCCATCAATGAAATCCATAGAAATAGAATCCCATTTCCACACTGGAATATCCAGAGGCTGAAGCAACCCGCCTAGCTTCTGATGTTCGGCTTTTACCCATTGGCAGTTCAAACACTGCTTCACCCATAAGCCAACATCCCTTTTCATATCTTCCCATAAAAAACTTCTCTTCATGTCCTAATACATCTTAGTCCTCCCGGATGAATAGTGAATTCGAACGATGGCATTCCTCCAAAACTTCCTTCCTAATGTCTCCCACATTCGGAACACACAATCTTCCTTTCTTTCTCAATCACCCATTCTGCTCAAGATGAAAATCCTTTAAGTCGTCGCTCTCCATTCCATCTCTCTGCTTTCTGATTTGTTCAGCATACAATGGATCTTCTAGCCATTTAGAAGCAACCTTTTTTATCATAACTGGTCGAACTTCCAAACATGATAACAAAGCTGTTTCTGTACTTCAACTACTCTTAATTCTCCACTGTGCCCTGCAAGTTTCTAATGCTTCCAAATCTTTCCACTCAGTTACCATCGCTAACACCACATTCTGATGTTTTCTGCTAAGTGCATCTGCAACCTTGTTTCCTATCCCTGGTGTGTACTCAATACCTAAATCATAAGCAGCTAAGAACTCTAACCACCTCTGCTGTCTCATGTTCAGCTCCTTCTAAGAGAACAAGTACTTCAACGACTTATGATCCATATACAATTCAAATCTTTCTCCCAAAAGATAATGTCTTCACACCTTCAGTGCAAAAATCACCGCAGCTAACTCCAAATCATGGGTTAGATGTCGGATTTCACGCGGTCTAAGCTGTCGATAAGCATAGGCAATGACTCTACCCCTCTACATTAACACAGACCCTAACCTAGTCCCACATGCATCCGTGTACACCACCAAATTCCGATTCCCTTCTAGAACAACCAACACAAGTGCATTAGTCAATAAGTGTTTTAGCTTCTGGAATGCCTCTTATTGGTCTAAACGAATTTCACATCTTTTCGAGTCAGCTTGGTAATTGGTGCCGCTATCTGCGAATAATCTTTAATAAACCTCTGATAGTAACCAGCCAATCCCAGAAAACTTCTTATCTTATTTACTGTTTCTGGTCTCTTCCAACTATTCACGGCATCGATCTTAGTTGGATCCACTGATAACCCATTCTCTAGAACTACATGGCCAAGAAATTTTACTTCCTTTTTCCAGAAATGACATTTTGAAAACTTCGCCTTTAGCTAATGCTGCCTCAGCATTTCAAGCGCTACTCTAAGATGAACTTCATGCTCTCTTTCATCCTTATATTACACCAAAATATCATCTATAGAAACCAATACGAACCTATCCAAATGCTCTCGGAAAATCCAATTCATCAAATCTACAAAGAAAGTTGACGCATTATTCATCCCGAACGACATCACTAACCATTCGTACGATCCATATCTAATTCTAAATGCCATCAAAGGAATACTATCCTCTGCCACTCTAAGCTGTTGGAAACCTGTCGCTAAATCCAACTGCGAAAATATCTTTGCTCCACTAACCGGATCAAACAAATCGTCAATCCTAGGCAATGGATATTGATTCTTTATCGTTTCTCATTCAACTTACGATAATCGATACATAATCTTAACGATCCGTCCGGCTTCTTAGAAAACACTGTGGTTGCTCCCTAGTTTGAACTACTAGGTCTGATGAAACTCTTGCCTTCCAAATCCACCAACTACACCTTGAGCTCCCTCATTTCGGTAGGTGTCATCCTGCTTGGCGGTCTACTAACCGGTTCTGCTCCAGGCACCAAATCTATGCGAAACTCAATGGCCCGTTTTGGTGGCAATCCTACTACGGGTTCAAAAATATTCACGAATTCTCTAACCACAAAAACACGATTCGGCTCGTCTTCTATTTCCATAACAGTCAACAAAGCACTTACCTCACAGCTAGGGTTTTCTATGTTATATACAATCCGCTCCCTACAATCTAGGTGTCTAAGTGATATTTGCCCATCACGGCAAAATATCCTAACATCGTATTTACTAAACCAATCCATACCCAAAATAGTTTCGAATCCTATGAAATCAAACACATGCAAACTACAAATAAAAGTATGACCTAACAAGTCAAACTTTAGGTGGTCACATCTCATCCCAAGTGTTGCATATCCTCATATTGGATTTGCAACCCTTAAGGAAGTAACTAAGTATGAGGTTCTAGGTTAAGCTTACCTACTAAACAACGAGATATAAAAGAATGCAAACCAGTATCAAATAGAGCACTAACTCTCATACCAAGAATCATAAGTGTACCTCCCAACACTACTTTTCCTTTTTCTCCTGTCGTGGGTCTTAAGGTAGCTGGCTCCAATGCATATACTTTGTCCTTTCCATCCTTAGCAGGCTCCTTGCATTGGACCTTGTAATGACCCATCTGATTGTAGTTGAAGCATTTGACATTCCTCTTTCCATTCGCTTTCCTTGCCTCTCCAGAAAGACATTCATTTGCATAACGCCCTCTCTTGTCGCACTTAAAACAGACAACTTCTGACTTTCCCTTCTTTACGGCTCCACCCTTCTGGGCTCCCTTCTTAGGAAAGAACTTCCTTTTCTGACTCTACTCTACATATGCCTCCTTCGCCTTATTCTTCTCCACCGAAGCAATAATTTCCTCGTGTCTTAGAGCCATCTCTACTACAACATCACAAAGATCCCTGAATGAGGTAATGTAGCCCTGGCCAATTCAGGTTTCAACCCCATAATGAACTTCTCGTTTCTCTTAATCATGGTATCCACTATGGCATGACCATATCTCGCCAACTCCTCCAACCTTTGTAGCATACTCTAACACTGTCATTTCTCCCTGCTCTAATTTAGCAAACTTTTTGAGTAAGGTAGACTTTTCCATCACAGACATATATCTCTCCTTGAACCTCCTCTTAAACTTAGCCCAAGCCATTGTTCCTTTATCCACTATAGCTATCACACTATTCCACCAGTATAAAGCTGCTCCTCGAAGCTACCTCGAAGAGAGCCTTCTTTTCTTCTCATCACTGAGCCTTAAGTCTGTAAAAATCCTCTCATAGTGCAACAACCAGTTCCCCACTTCTACGGCATCTTCAGTCCCAACAAATGGTTTTCCTCCCAACCTAGCATCGTCCCTACTCAAAGCAGCATAATTGTTGACTACTGGAGCTTCCCGGGCTCCTCCCCCTACTACTCCAGCAGCAACCCCCGCTTGCATCATATTCACAAAAAAATGATACATGGCTCCCATATAAACTTGCGGGGCTTCAGCACCAGTATTTCCAGCTTTTGCCTTACCTGGATTCCTACTAGTATTTGGTCTGCCATTTCCATCTACAGTGGTGCTTCTTCCCCCAACATTATCTCTTCGAGAATCCATATCTGCATTCGAACCTTTGTGAGATACAGAAAAATAACCTAATAGAGATAGGAGACTAGAGATAAAGCGCATACTTATATATCGCAAATACAAATACGTTACTATAGCGTTATCCCATACCCCGATCTTATCTTTAATTCCTTAGGATTATGTTTTCAAAAATCATCTTTTTAGTTAAGATTTTTCATAAACCTATGCTCTGATGCCAAGTTGTAACATCCCCTATCTAGAGGCCCAAAACTAAGCGCTACAGATGTTGTAGTCATCCATAATATTAACTTTCGGCGACTAAATACAGCTATGTTAATGGTATTCATCATATCAGAAGCAAATGAATATGAAACAAAATCACAAATTCAAAAAATATTCTCTTGATTACATTTCAAGACACATGTTTCACATTCAAATTACATAATCCCATCACTTTCCCAGGTTCAGATAAAATATAGTTATTACAATACTACGCCAAGAGCGACATATGAAGATGCTCCCATGGTTGACCAGAGTACTATATAAACGATATAGCGGAATAAATCCAAAATATATCAGCAACGGGTAATTAGCTATCCGTTAGCCATCGGCTCGTCTCTGGAAGCTTTATTCGTCAACCTACTAAAACCTATAAACCTCAACCCTCAGCCTACTCAAATCAATTTTCTACACTCGAGAGTTTAAGAAAAATAAACTTCGAGTCAGACATAAAGCCTGGTGTGAATAATATTATACATCTCGGTTATTTGATATTAAGTGAGACCACGCTGCTTAACGGAATGGATTTTCCTTCACTAATATCCTTTTCAAAACATGTCTTTTGCAAATTTTAATCCTGCAACCAAAACTGGTTAAATCTGTAAAGCAATATCATGTATAAGCACATTTCAATTATCATATGGACTATTTATCCATACACTGTAGTTTTGTTTGGCTAACTACTAACCCTTGGCTGACTCGGTCCTACCAGAAAACATAAAAGTCTAACAACTGTTAGATACTCCCCTTCTGGATGATCTGTCCTGACTTATTTCTCCAGGTCTATGTGATCCTAATGGTTTTTCGGGCTTACCAATAACCCGTCTTTCCTTTTTAGATTCCTTTTTGTGTGTAAGAAAATTTTAGTCTCACTTCTGACAAAGCCCTACACACTGGAATTTTGGACTAAATTAGCTAGGGGCTAATAGCTAATGAGTATAGGGGGCAACCCTACACAAATCCCATCTGGTATTCAAATTTGAGTCATTTTCTTGGGGTTAACTACCCTTTAAAATTTTTTTCCTTGAAAACCTTTTCAAAATGATTTAAACCTTTAAAACATACACATACAAGGAAAATATACGTTTTGCTTTACTCTAAACTATTTGCCATGTTATATATACTTTACACAAATAACGTTGATGAAATTATTAAGGATTTTCCTATCCTTCCAAAATATGTTAAAATCCTTTTTAACTTAAAAAACACTTAGGCTATATTGCCAAAAACAACTCATTCGAAACCTTTGTTTAAAACTTTAAACAACCCTTTCGAAACCATTGAAAGAAACTCGTTTGAAACCTTTAAAGTATCTCTTTCAATACAAGCAAAACCTTAGGCCAAAGGCCAAAACATACCTTTTGAAATCATATCCTTCGAAACCACTTATCTTTATCCTTTCGAAAGCATTTAAAACCATCTCCTTCGAAAGCTTTAAAACCTTAGAGATCCTTTTTAAACACTCAAACATTGCCTTTGGAAACCATTGGAAAATCTTTCCTTAAAACCTTTCGCACGCATTAGAACATCAAGCCTTTCGAAAGCATTTGGGTTCAATTTTATAACATGTGGAAACACCTTTTGAAACCATTAAAACCTTCTCTTTTGAAACTATTTGCGTTATACTTATTATAGAGCAAAAGGGTCATTAAATCATTTAAGTCGAAAGCATTCCTAAGTAAAGAAGTGATGGTGTCGAAACGATCCCTTCGAAATCATTGGAGAAGTGGCTTGGTTTTAAAAATAAAGTAACCCTTTTGAAACCAATCTGGGTCGAAAGGTAAAAAGTGGCAGTCAGGGGCTTTGACCTAGTCGAAAGCAATTATTTAAAAACAAAGGCGCAACCTCTTAAAACCATTCTTTTTAAAATCGTTGACCCATTCGAAAGCAAACCAAGTCGAAAGCTATTCAGTTGAAAGCAAAGCATACACATTTTTATTTAAAAGCAAAGTAGCGCTTCAACCCCTTCGGAACCCCTTGTTTCGACCCAATGCCTTCCGCCTTTGTCCAATTCACTACGTACCAGATATGTGATACCGTGTGCATTGGTTTTGATGGAGTTGAAGGCGGTGGTGGAGGTAGGGAGTCAGAACTTGGTGCCGAAAACATTGAAACAGGAAAAAGCATGTAGGTTTGACTTTTTAAACTATTTCTTTATACCTATCCTGCCTTGTTTGTCAAATTATGATTGATTGCACATTTTTCTTTTCTAAAAGTACTGTCGATTTTTAGAAATAAAGATTTGAATTATTTACAAAATACCCCTTCTTCTTTATATAAATACATAAAACATTTAAGTCTCATACCTTAAATAATTTTATATATCCATTAAAAAACTTAGGAAAATTCTACAAAAATTCCAAAAAATCGTCTTTAGTATGTTTTCCAACATATATAAATTTCAGACCCTAAGCCAATATAATTTGGCCGTAATTAATTTTTAACCCAAAATAACTTTTTCTTCACTAGAAAATTCATGTAAAATCCACATTAATTCAAAAAATTATAAAAATTGAAACGCAATTCTAAATTATCATTTCTGATCTAAATCTAAATTCGTAAGGCAATTGGTTGTCATTTAATAGGTTTTCTAAATAAATTATCATCATAAAATGCATATGAAATAGCCTAAATCATCAACAAGTATATACATGTCCATTTATCATTCAAAACATGGCAAAATAATTGCAAATACTTTCAGAATTTATCTAAAACCGAAATTAATCAAAAATGTGAGATGTAGTCATTATTCACCTTAGGTTTTTGATTAAGGATGTGTGATTTGTTCTTGATTAAGAGATTTGTTCTTGATTAAGATATTTGATTCTTCCTCTTGAATTATTCTTCTTCTTTACTCTTCCTAATGGTGGCTGGCCTTAGCTTTTATTTTTTAATTATGAAAAATGAAGTGAACGTGAATGTTGAGGGGTTAAGGGTTTAGGATATAATGATATGCCTTGTTCTCATTTTGCCCTTGCCTATTTCCTAACCTTTTTATTTTCTTTCTATTCTTTAGTTCACTTATTTAACATGGCATGGCTAACCTTTATTTAATCATAAATCTCAATCTATTCATCATCGTACATTATTTTATTTAATTTAACTAATTAAATATCCTAAATAATGTTACTAAAAATATGGGGTGTTACAACAAGTACTTCAAGGACTTGTGATCCATATATAGCTCAAACTGCTTTCCTAAAAGTTAATGCCTCCATGACTTGAGCACAAAGACAATAGCTGCCAACTTAAGATCATGGGTAGGGTAGCTTCTCTCGTGGATCTTTAGCTATCGACTTGCATATCTCACCACTCTTCCCTCTTGCATCAAGACCACGCATAACCCTGTACCATAGGCATTATTGTAAACTGTAAATGGCTTTGTTAACCCAAAAAATGGATCAAGACCCTGGATCGAGTGTGAAAGCACCAGTGTAGATAATCAGCAACACAAATCTCAGATAAACAACAAATAAAAAGCAGCAGTAAGAAAAGAGACATAGAATTTTATAGTGGTTCGGCTGACTCTGGCCTACGTCCAATTTAATCAATCTTTATTATGATTATACTAGTTGAATCTCTCTAGATATCAACTAGTTAGTCCTTAGATCTAAGTTACAATGAGTTAGAATATCACAAGTTCAAGGGTTGACTGGAGAATCACAGTAACCCCCTTGATGACTGTTGTGAGGGAGAAGAAAGTTGAAGAAGTGAAGGAATTCCAGTAGAGTAATGGCAGCTCTACATCCGAGAAAAGATCCATTCCTAGTTGTAGGTAGGTGAGTATTTATAGGGAAGTTCAGTGAGTATTAGGCCAGAAGTCCAGGTGCATAAGAGTCCAGTTGTTATGCCAAGTCATCACCAAAAATCTCAAATCAATTTGAGTCATTTCTATGGATCGTTAGCTATCCATAGGGGATGGATCGCTAGCTATCCATCAACTTAGCATATTTTTCTACCAGAAGCCTTTACTTAGTGCTATGAAGGAGCTCGGAAAGTTTGAGGATGATCCGACCTATCTTGATGGATCGCTAGCTATCCATAGGGGATAAATCGCTAGCTATCCATAGGGGATGGATCGTTAGATATCCATCCACTTAGCATACTTTTGAGTGATCTTTGTTTGGTTGTCTTCCTATCTTCTATTTAAGTGCCTTGTCCAAATATCAAGTCCTTTGGAGTTAGTTTGATCATCCGTTTTCATGGGTCATCTGGTCCAGAAGAATCATCCATATCTCACTCAAATCTTAACGAATCGAATGAAACTTTGCAGGAACAATCTAGAGGGTGATAGGTACCCAACATAATATTTGAGGTGGTGGGGACCACTCTAGATGGGTCGCTAGCAATCCATCAAATCAACTCTAAATGACTTTATTTTTTGTGAGCCTTCTCCTATGCTATCCAAATCTTCTCCCAAATTTTCAAGTCAATCCGATTTCGTACGAGTTCTGTAGGTCCATTTTAAGTTAGCAAATTCTGGCCAAACAGCTTGTATCATATGAGCCTTCACTTCTCGAGCTAGATTGTTTGGCATGCTATGAAACTTGGAAAACGTGCTTAGAAATGGTAATGAATCATGATGTAAGAGGTTTGGAGATTCCATGAGCAAGCCTTATGGATCGCTAGCAAACCATAGGTGATGGATCGCTAGCGAAGCTAAGGTGATGGATCGTTAGAGATCCATCACCTTAGCTTATTTTGGCATCTTTCCTCTTGGATCTTTCTCTTCTTCTTTTTTGGTCCTCTTGGTTGATTCTTGGGTTATTATGGCGTAGTCTGAATGTTCTAATTCTTATTGAGTCTCGTGGGTTAAAAACCCAGTTAACACTTGCCCCCCAAAGTACGCCTTTTGAATGAAAGGTGTGCTTTGTTAAGAATAAGTTCATGTCTCTAGTCTTCGATAATTGGGCTTTTTAGCTGCTTTAGCCTTAGTGAATCGTCCAATTCCTTCGGATTCTCTTGAAAATCACAAGTCGTTCTAAACCAGTTACATCTTAAGACTCTAGACTCTACCCAAGTGTAATCTATACATCATAATCATTCCAATTAAATTCGGAGTTATTACATCACATATCTCTAATTAAATCACATGCTTCCAATTACATTGCATGTTTCCAATTACATCGCATATCTCCATTTACATCACATATCTCTAATTGTCCCATGTTCATCCGAGATTTACATCATTATCATTTTGCTTCTCATTTAGAGTTGTCATATCATATATCAAAATCACATTATATATCAAAAATCAAATCATATATCGAGATCATCCTGTGTTCATCCAGGATTTATCAGTTTTATTCTATTTATAAGGCATTCAAATCCTTTTATTAAATCAAATTTGTTTTAATACTCGATCTCTCCTGATCGTTTAATTTTAATGCGCATTCTCTCTAGGTAGTTTAATGTTTTAAGTTAAGGGGACGATCTCTCCGGATCGTTTGTTTGTTAAGTTAAGGGGGATTAAGTAAGCCCATCTGCTCACTCTCCAGTGAGGGGACTTACTTCTTGCACTCTGGTCCCTTCTCTTTGGTCGGGACTCTAAGGCGATCAATATTGTACAAGTCCATCCGCTCGTTCTTTGGCAAAGGGACTTGCACCCTACACTCCGGTCCCGTTGCAGGACTCTAAGGCGATCAATATCAATCATCATAATCAATGTGGATTTTTCAAGATTCAAATATTCAAATTGAAAAAAACAAGTAGAAATCAAATAGGCAGGAATCAAAAAAAGTAGAAATCCTAAATGTTCACCTCGGAGATCCAACTCAGAGCATGCCTAAAGACCAATCTGGGTCTCGTACAGGTGTAAGCAGTCCAAGGTCATTATTGTCCTAAATAGTCATCTCAGGCATCTGACTCAGAACGTGCCTAGGGACCGTTCAGGATCCCGTACACGTGTAAGCGACCTGAGGTTATTATTGTCTAAATACCAAAAGAAAAGTGCGAAAAAATAAACGAAAAGGCAAAGCATAGGAGCCAGATATGATTCCCATCTACCCCGATCATAGGATAATTTGTCTTAGCTCAAATCCCTGGGAGTCTTGATGCATTTGCCGCGGATGGCGGTTGTTCTTGCAATTCTACCACAGTATTGTTCCTCACGTACTGTGGCAACTGGTTTTTCCGAACCAGCTCTTCTATCAGATCACGAATTTGTCGGCACTCGTTCGTTTCATGCTCATTCAGCTCATGGAAGATACAAAACTTTCCAGATCTTTTCTCTCGATCAGTGGGCTCCCTCCTAGGTGGCCTCTGGTAGAGGTTATGTCCCCTAGTATCTAAGTATATCTTCTCCGAGGTTTCAGTCAAGTCAATGTATGAAGAGAATCTCGGCTCCTTCCTTGTTGTTTTGGCACCCCGAAGTCGTCGTCGGTTTTCCTTTTACCTTTTTCTTTTCAAATTCCAGCTCTTGATGGTCCCTTTGATAGAGTAAGGGGTATGCCCTAGGGGCAATTATATAATTTGGTACATATATCTAACTCATTGACCAACCTTGTTCGAAATAAAAGGTATTTTCTTCCTATTATATACTTGATATAATGTGACTATATTAATTAATTAACTTAATTAAAAGTATATTTAATAGAAAAATCCATAAATGGTATATTTTGTGATAGTAGTTACAAAGTGTTGTAACCGTGAGTAATTTATCACAATGAAACAAATATACCATTTTAAATGTTCCTAGTCAAGATGCATCAAGACTGGATATCGATGTATCCATTGAGATTGGAGTACGTAACGCTCTCCAAATGTTGGGCAGTGTATTACTTATGACTGTTGGAGGCACTGTAATGACCCGGAATTTTTGGTTATATGAAATTGTTTATTTAATTGATTTTAAATATTGGAAAGTAAAATTTTATCGATTTAATAGGCTGAATTTCAAATATAATGATTTATTGATAATTTAATTGTTGAATAAAATAATTGGAGTCGTGATAATAATTTAAATCTTGGATTTTTTATTTGAAAAGAAAATAGTTTAAAGGCTTATTAAATTTATATTCATAAGGATTAAGGTAATAAAATTTTAAATTGAATTTAAAAATGATTTATTCGATTTTAAAATAACTCGTTCAAATTAACGAGTAGAAAATAGCCTTACGGGGCATAGTCTTGGAATTCGACGAAACTAGTTCCATTGGATCTGTAATAGTGTATTTTTATCGAATTTCAAATTTCGTAGCGTTTGGAGTTATCGTTTGGTCGTACGGATAAAAACGCATTGAATTTAATATCGATAATTCAATATGGTAATTAGGTCCAAAAGCTATCTTCTCCATACGATCGAATTAAGACTCCAAACTTGTTCCATTGCGTTCGAAATATGGGTATAACATTATTAACGCCTAGTGGTACGCCTAGCGATACGCCTCGACAGGGGTTCGAAATAAATATCTTGATATTTGAATTTAAAATAATAAAAATATATGTATTGACTTGACCAGCCTTTCAACTCAGCCGTTTACATATTTCACATCAGCCGCATTTTTTCTTAGTCAAAATCTATCCTATTTTCTACCAGCTAAAATCGTTCCTACCCTTCTCGTATACGCTTCGTTCTTCTTCTTTTTAAATGCACAGCCGAGAAAAAGAAAAGAAAAAAAATAAAAGCTGTAAAAAATTTAATTCACACGAAATACTCAACAACAAAATCTCGAACTCGTTTTAAAAATCATCGTTTGTCGCAAGTTTCAATCTGGTGTGTGTTTTGATGAGTGCGACATCATTTTTGGAAGGCTTGACTGTAAGGTCGAACACTGTTTTTGGCTAGGGTTTGGGTTTCACGGTGATTCGAGCATCGATGTGGAAATTTGAGTGAAGATTTGAGACGAGCACGTCGAGAAGCACCTGGGGTCGAAGTCTGGTGTGGCGCAGCGTTGAGATGGCCATCACGACCTGGACACGTATGACATGGGGCTGGTAATGTCGCGTTTCACATGGAGGCTCCGGGTGTGTCCTGATGGGTATCGTCGTGTCGAATTTGAGGAGGGCGTCCTGTGGGTGAACTCGAAGCGGTCGATGGTGGGTGTGAGGATCGTGCACGTGCACAAATTTGCCATGCATATGGGTTACAGGGGAGAGCGAACAGTTTGGGGAAGAAGGAGCTTAGATGTGCTGGGTTCATGTGTGGATGGGCTGGATAGTGTGAGTTAATTTAATTTAAGTTTTAATTAATTGTTTAATTTAAAATTCCAATTCTTTAAAAATTCATAACTCATTCGTTTTAGGTCCAAATCCAACCCGGTTAGTCGCGTTGGGTTCGTATCAGGGAGATCTTTGCTAAGGAATCAGTTTGGCTGAATTTGGAGCTTTTGGAATTTTCAGTTAAATTCAAACGCGTTCGAATTTAATCGGAATCAGAATGCAAAAGCGACAACGGAAAATAAAGGTGAGTGTTTTATAACGCTCACAAGTACTAGAATATCTTTATGCTAGTTAAATTTGAAATTATGAAGTGATATAAATTTATTGACCGTTGTTTGATAAATTTAATTGTCATCTAAATTGTCATTTGAATTAACTGTTAAAAATTAAAATTGACAGTTAAATTTGAAATTGGAATTGAATTGCCAGTAAGATACCCGATATTAATAACTATGAAATTGTTGTGAATTAGATTGTCTGTTTTTATGATTGATTATGATGGATGCCAATTTATTGATATTTGGATGATTGGATGTGTATTTATTTTATATATATCCTGTTATGACCAGGTAAATTAATTACTGTATATAAAACTGTAAATTGAATTATTTCGAATAAATTAAGAAATAGATTGAAATGATATATACCTATGACATTTATTTTGGACTGAAATGATATATATCCATCCCTGAAATTAAATTGAAATTACCGATCAGTTGGCCATAGGATAGAAAATTATATACGGACACTGCATTGGTTAAATTAAATGATTTTAAAATTTTTGATTTGAAATTATTTAAATGATTTGATTTAAAGGAGTAAAATCGAATTTATGGAAATCGAATTATTTTCGAACTTAAGCTCGAAATGTTAAAATTTTAATTTGGTAGTCGTAATTGTTTTAATAATAGAAGTTGAGATTTTGAAGTTATAATCGAAATATGATTAGAATTTCAAAATTTGATTTGTTTTAAAAAGGATTTGAAATTTCACTCGAACCTTTTATTATTTGCTACGTAAAGGTAATTTAATTGGATATATAGATTTGGACTTAAGAATGGAAATTGTTTTATGTTTTGAATCTTAATTCAAAGATTGAAATTTAATTTGAATTCAGTGGTTTTAATCGATATTTTTGAAAGTCGAACTCGAATTTATATAAATTGAAATGGTTTAAAATTGAGAATTGAAATTAATTCAAATTGGAATTGAATTGAATTAATTGGAATTGAATTTAATTAACTGGAATTGAAATCGAAATTGAAACAATTTTGGAATCAAAGTAAATTTGAATTGAAATCGGAATTGAATCAATATAAATGGAAATGGAAATTGGATTTATTTGAATTGAGAAGATTTGGAAATTGAATCAATTTGACTCTGAAACTTTTTTTCAAATGGATTATTTATTATAAATTGTTTAAAATCTATATTCTTTAAATATTCAAATTAATTTGATTTTCCAAATTATTTTGATATATAAACCATTTTAATACTTAAACTATTTTATATCAAACTATTTTAACCATTTTAACTATTTGTAACTATTTTAACCATTTAACCATTTTAACCATTTTAATTATTTAAAGTATTTTAAGACTATTCAAACTATTTTTCTAAAATTCAAACTAGTTAAGGTGGGAATTGTTATATTTAAATCATGGATTTAAATACGAATTGGGTTAAATGAAGTTATAACCCAAATTGAAATTCGAAACAATTTTGGAGTCGAAATCGAGATATTAAGACGAACATGATTTTCAACTGAAATAGTATACTTTGAGTAAATATGATGATTTCGAAATGGATTTGATTTTGAAGTGAATATGATATTTTGTTATCAAGTATGAACTATTTTAGAAACGTAAAAGTACCAACCAGTGTGTAAAACGACGTTTGGTTGTTAAAGAGACTAGGGCCTCTTATTGGCATACTCTCTGTCAATATTGGAACCACTTTAACAACTGTGTACGCGAAGGAGACTCCAGAACGAAGTGGTTGGAATTGGTGATGATTGCTGGATTTGAAGAAAGAGAATGATGATGGATAGACCCCGGCACTTGTGCCAATTTGAAATGACTAAAACAGGATGGCTTGACAGGGCCAAGTGGGCTAATTACCCCGAGCGGACATCCGTTCTTCGATTATCTTGGACTCAATCAATACATTACTCTTGTTGTTGGTTTTGATTGGTGCACCTTGATTTGGGATAGCCTCCCTTGACTCGATATAGGATGGATGGACGCGGTGGGCGGTCATAGCTATGATGCGTTACCACCAGCCCTACGACTCGAACGGGTAGTATCCTACCTTGGGCATTGCCTCACGTGCATTGTCATACTTTTATCCCTATACGAGACCACTATGATTTTGATATAGTGTTGTCGTATCACGGCACTATCCACCAACGGTTTACTGGTGTTTTATATGCAAACTGTACGACAATGCTTAAAAACGCATTAAGGGGGGTCAATGTAAAGCCTTAACGCTAAAATAAATATTTATTTTATTAATTAGACATTATATATGTAGCGTATTCTACTCTATATAAATATTTTGACAGACCCTTAAGAGATGGAAAATCCCATAACATCTCTTGAGTTATTGCACTCACGTTATACACCGGATATGAGATGTGAAATTCCATAAACAACTCTAGAGCCACGACACTCATGTTATATGCGATATCGATTCGACTCACATAAGAATATTTTAATTCTGACTCGAGTGTTTTGTCTTTTCATTATACTCGGATCAGCCCTAAGTTTTTTCCAGCTTATTGAAGATTTATTCTGGAGGACAAAGACGAAGATTTGGTATATTATTACTATTAGTATTCCCGCATCATGTTGTCTGCCGCATTATTTTATTTAGTCCTGACGTACGTATAACTCTGATAAATGTTGTATAGATTATAATCAAATGTATAATATAAAAAGCTTCATGAATTGTTTATTTGATTATTATATTTTGTCGTTCCACTGCAAGATTATGCATTTGTTTTCTTCTTCATTTCTTATTTTTCTTAATTAACCCCGTTGATTATCTATGTTCCGGATTGTTTAAGTTGGACATGTGTGGATTATTGTCAATTTAAACCTTCTGAAATGTGGGTCGTCACGTCTGGTATCAAAGCTTTGGTTTAGCGATAACCTTAGCTTTGTGGGGTAACTCATTAGAGATAGGGTCAGTAGCACCTATAATGAGTTTGCATGTATTAATAGATATGAGCGCGTATTTGTTAGTGAATATAAAAAAATTGTTTTAAATTTTGTTGGTTGATTTGTTGAGTGGCTTATGGACTCTGGTCAATATGAGTACTTAACGTTACTGAAAAGGATCTTTAAACACTTGAACAGAGCAACCCGACATGATATTGTTCTGAAAGTAGGTAAATGAAATAATTTTACCCTAATTATACTTTATATATAAAGGAATAATTTTCAGAAATTATTATGGTATATATAGTATGTTTGGTTGTTCGGAATGACAATATTGGTTATTATCATTAATTGGTTGTTGTGCCTTAATAAAAGATGTTTAAAATAAACAATGCTAAAACATTTGTGAAATGTTTTAAGGAATTGAAATTTTGAAAATATAATTTATAAATGTGACTTATAAATTAAAATGGATTTAAATTGAGAAGTTTTAAATCTAAGTCCCGGAAATTTTGAAATATGCGTCGAAGTGTTTTGGAAAAATAATAGTGATAGTATTATTCTGGAAGTATTTTTGAATAAAAATATTTAAAAATGGTTTAAAGAAATAAAAGCACTGAACTCACTTCGGTCGCTGGAAAATAATTCCGATGATGATCGCGACATCATCGGTGTTCATTTTCGAGTTTCTAAGTGATGGATTGCTACCTTAATGATTTTCCAACGGAGTCTTGTTTTGATAAATAGGTTTTTGATTTTAAGAAATTTAAAAACTTTGATCTGAGATAAAAGTGATTATGTATATATATGATTTCAAATTGATTTGAAATTAAACCGGGTGTTTAGATTCTGAAATTTGCTATAGTGTTGGGAAATAAATAAAGATAAGTTTTGAATTTATAAATTTGAGAAATGATATAGATAAGAAAAGAAATTGTGAAATTAAGATAAGAGATAAAATTTAACTTAAGAAAAGTTAAGTGAAGTGATTGTGGTAGTAGAATAAATTAGTGAAGTGAACAAATTAAGTGAATTGAATTGAACTAATAAGGTGAAATTTCGAAATTTAGCCTAAGGGGGGCTAAATAAAATAAATTTTTGAAATGGAATTTATTGAGATTTGAAATAATTAATGAAATGGGCTAAGTGAACTAACAAATTTAATTAGTGAGTAAGTATGGTATGGGATATGGTTGATAAAATTCAATATTTGAAATTGGGAGATAAATTGAGTTATGGAATTGAAGTTGAATTTGAATTGAAATGGATATAAATTTAAGTGGTGAAGTGGTAATAAACATTGAACTTTTGTATAAAAATGTTTATAATTGACTAAAGAAAATTTGATGAGAAAATTCTTAAGAGATAATTGGTATCGAAGATAATACTAAGAAATTAAGTAATGTGAATAATGCAATGTGGATGATAATTGTGAATAATTGAATGGAAATGAAGTAAACGTAAACAAAGGAATTTGGTATAGCTAAGAATCAATAGAAATAAATACGTAAGTTGTACATATATTATTTTATCTGCGTAACGATTTGATCCAGATTCGAGCATAGAATTTCAAGATAATTCATATCGATCCGAGTTAGGATTTTTCACTCGATTCTCGACGGCGAACTCTGGATATGGATTTTTGATTTGACTCTGGAATTCTCTATCATAGTATATGGCTATGCAAGGAGAATAACGATTTCTGATCAAGGAACCAAATCTGAGTCTGCACTAGAGAGTCGTGTGAACGATATTAGTTCGGAAGTGAATTGTGTGATCGAGTGAGCAATCAGATTTGATATTGCGTACGAATGATATATGAACATCGTATGGGCTCCAGTAAAGAAAATATGGGAAATAGAAAATGCAAAATATTGAATTATTTTAAATTATATGATTGGATATCATTGGTAAATAAGATGCAGGTATTTAAAATCAAGAAAAATTTGGATTGCCCGCCAAAAAGATACATGTTTATTTTGTCATTTGATTTGATGGTTTTATGATTGAGCCACTTGGTTTTTGTTGGTTTGGAGCCCATAGCTGCATTTTGTAGTTGTTCCGATCTAGCCGCGCAAAGGAGACGATGGCGAAAAATTTTAAAAATTTAAGGAGTTAGAAAATTTTGAATTTTTTTTTAATAACGGAAGTTTGAGTTTGGAATATAACTTGAAATGATTGAGTAAATAATATTATTTGGAGTCTTTGGATGAATTTGGAAATTAGTAAAAGTGACAATGCGGTTTCAACAAGTTGATTTTGGGAAAGTTAATGGGTTTTAGGTTCTTCTTACCTTGGCAATTTCGGGGACGAAATTTTTTAAGGAGGGAGGAATGTAACGACCTAGAATTTTTGGTTATTTGAAATTGTTTATTTAACTGATTTTAAATATTGGAAGGTAAAATTTTATCGATTTAATAGGTTGAATTTCAAATATAATGATTTATTGATAATTTAATTGTTGAATAAAATAATTGGAGTCGTGATAATAATTTAAATCTTTTGGATTTTTATTTGAAAAAAAATAGTTTAAAGGCTTATTAAATTTCTATTCATAAGGATGAAGGTAATAAAAATTTTAATTGAATTTAAAAATGATTTATTCGATTTTAAAATAACTCGTTTATATTAACGAGTAGAAAATAGCCTTCCATAGCACACTCTTGGAATTCGACGAAACTAGTTCTATTGGGTTCATAATAGTGTATTATTATCGTATTTCAAATTTCGTAGCATTTAGAGTTATCGTTTGGTCGTACGGGATAAAAACGCATTGAATTTAATATCAAAAATTCAATATAGTAATTGGGTCCAAAAAGCTATCTTCTCCATACGATCAAATTAGGACTTGAAACTTGTTCCATTGTGTTCGGAATAGGGATATAACATTATAAACGCCTGGTGGCACGCCTCGATAGGGGTTCGAAATAAATATCTAGATATTTGAATTTAAAATAATAATAATATATGTATTGACTTGACTAACCTATCACCTCAGCCGTTTACATATTTCACATCAGCCGCATTTTTTCTTAGTCAAACTCTATCCTATTTTCTGCCAGCTAAAATTGTGCCTACCACTTCTCGTATATGCTTTGTTCTTCTTCTTTTTAAATGTACAGCCGAGAAAAAGAAGAGAAAAAAATGGATGCTGTAAAAAAATTAATTTATTCGAAATACTCAACAAAAAAATCTCGAACTAGTTTTAAAAAACATCATTTATCACAAGCTTCGATCTAGTGTGTGTTTTGATAAGTGCAACGTCATTTTTGGGTGGCTCGACTGTAAGGACGAACACTGTTTTTGGCTAGGGTTTGGGTTTCGCGTGATTTGAGCATCAAGGTGGAAATTTGAGTGAAGATTTGAGACGAGCACGTCGAGAAGCACTTGGGGTCAAAGTCCGCTGTGGCACGGCGTTGAGATGGCCATCGTGACCTGGAAGCTTGCGTCATGGGGCTGGGAATGTCGTGTTTCGCGTGCAGACTACAGGAGTGTCGTGATGGGTATCGTCGCGTCGAGTTTGAGGAGGGCGTCGTGTGAGTGGACTTGAAGCTGTCGATGGTGGGTGTGAGGACCGTGCACGACGCACGTGCACGATGTTGCCGTGCATATGGGTTACAGGAGAGAGCGAACAGTTTGGGGAAGAAGGAGCTTGGATGGGCCAGGTTCGTGTGTGGATGGACTAGGTTGTGTGAGTTAATTTAATTTAAGTTATAATTAATTGTTTAATTTAAAATTCCAATTCTTTAAAAATTCATAGCTCGTTCGTTTTAGGTCCAAATCCAATGCGGTCAGTCATGTTGGGTTCATATTAAGGAGATCTTTGCTAAGGAATCAGTTTGGTTGAATTTGGAGCTTCTGGAACATTCAGTTAAATTCAAACGTGTTCGAATTTAACCGTAATCAAAACGCGAAAGCGATAACGGAAAATAAAGGTGAGTGTTTTATAACGCTCACAAGTACTAGAATATTTTTATGCTAGTTAAATTTGGATTATGAAGTGATTTAATTTATTGACCGTTGTTTGTTAAATTTAATTGTCATCTAAATCGTCATTTGAATTAACTGTTAAAAATTAAAATTGGTAGTTAAATTTGAAATTGGAATTGAATTGCCAGTAAAATACCCGATATTAATAACTATGAAATTGTTGTGAATTATATTGTCTATTTGTATGATTGATTGTGATGGATGTCAATTGATTGATATTTGAATGATTGGATGTGTATTTATTTTATATATATCCTGTTATTACATGGTAAATTATTTACAGTATATAAAACTGTAAATTGAATTATTTCGTATAAATTAAGAAATATTTTAAAATGATATATACCTATGACATTTATTTTGGATTGAAATGATATATATCCATCCCTGAAATTAAATTGAAATAACTGATCACTTGGCCATAGGATAGAAAATTTATATACGAACACTGAATTGGTTAAATTAAATGATTTTAAAAAATTTCATTTGAATTATTTAAATGATTCGATTTAAAGTAGTAAAATTGAATTTATGGAAATCGAATTATTTTCGAACTTGAGCTCAAAATGTTAAAATTTTAATTTGGTAATCGAAATTGTTTAAATAATCGAAGTTGAGATTTTGAAGTTATAATCGAAATATGATTTGAATTTCGAAAATTGATCTGTTTTAAAAAGGATTTGAAATTTCACTCGAACCTTGTATTATTTGATAAGTAAAGGTAATTTAATTAAATATATATATTGGACTCAAGAATGGAATTTTTTTTGTTTTGAATCTTAATTCGAAGATTGAAATTTAATTTGAATTCAGTGGTTTTAATCGATATTTTTGAAAGTCGAACTCGAATTTGTATAAATCAAAATATTTTAAAATTGAGAATTGAATTGAAATTAATTCAAATTGGAATTAAATTGAATTAATTGGAATTGAGATCGAAATTGAAACAATTTTGGAATCGAAGTAAATTCGAATTGAAATCGGAATTGAATCAATATAAATGGAAATGGAAATTGGATTGATTTGAATTGAGAAGATTTGGAAATTGAATTAGTTTGACTCTGAAACTATTTTTCAAATGAATTATTTAGTATAAACTGTTTAAAATCTATATTCTTTAAACATTCAAATTATTTTGATTTTCCAAATTATTTTGCTATATAAACCATTTTAATACTTAAACTATTTTATATCAAACTATTTTAACCATTTAAACTATTTTTAACTATTTTAACCATTTAAACCATTTTAATTATTTAAACTATTTTAAAACTACTCAAACTAATTTTCTAAAATTCAAACTAGTTAAGTTGGGAATTGTTATATTTAAATCATGGATTTAAATACAATTGGGTTAAATGAAGTTATAACCCAAATTGAAATTCGAAATAATTTTGGAATCGAAATCGAGATATTAAGACGAACATGATTTTGAACTGAAATAGTACACTTTGAGTAAATATGATGATTTCGAAATGGATTTGATTTTTAAGCGGATATGATATTTTGATATCAAGTATGAACAATTTTCGAAATGTAAAAGTACCAACCGATGTGTAAACGACGTTTGGTAGTTTAAGAGACCGGGGCCTCTTATTGGCATACTCTCTGTCAATATTGGAACCACTTTAACAACTGTGTACACGGAGGAGACTCCAGAACGAAGTGGTTGGATTTGGCAATGATTGCTTGATTTGAAGAAAGAGAACGATGATGGATAGACCCCGGCACTTGTGCAAATTTGAAATGACTAAAACATGACGGCTTGACAGGGCCACGTGGGCTAATTACCCCGAGCGGACATCCGTCCTTCGATTTTCATTTTCTTGGACTCGGTCCACATCATTACTCTTGTTGTTGGTTTCTATTGGTGCACCTTGATTTGGGATAGCCTCACTTGACTCAATATAGGATGGATGGACGCAATAGGCGGTCATAGCTATGATGCGTTACCACCAGCCTTGCGACTCAAACTGGTAGTATCCTACCTTGGGAATTGCCTCACATGCCTTGTCATACTTTTATCCCTATACGAGACCACCACGATTTTGATTTAATGTTGTCGTACCACGGCGCATCCCTATCCACCGACGGTTTACTGGTGTTTTATATGCAAACTGTACGACAATGCTTATAAACGCGTTAAGAGGGATCAATGTAAATCCTTAACGCTAAGAAAATTATTTATTTTATTGATTAGACATTATATATGTAGCGTATTCTACTACATATAAATATTTTGATGGATCCTTAAGAGATGGAAAAATCTCATAACATCTCTTGAGTTATTGCACTCACGTTATACACCGGATAGGAGATGTGAAATCCCGTAAACATCTCTAACGCCACGACACTAATGTTATATGCGATACCGATTTGACTCACATAAGAATATTTTAGTCCTGACTCGAGTGTTTTGTCTTTTCATTACGCTTAGGTCAGCCCTGAGTTTTTTTCAGCTTATTGAAGATTTATTCTGGAGGACAAAGACGAAGATTTGGTATATTATTACTATTAGTATTCCCGTATCATGTTGTTTACTGCATTATTTTATTTAGTCCTGACGTATGTATAACTTTGATAAATGTTGTATAGATTATAATCAAATGTATAACATAAATAGCTTCATGAATTGTTTATTTGATTATTATATTTTGTCGTTCCACTGCGAGATTCTGCGTTTGTTTTCTTTTTCATTTCTTATTTTTCTTACTTAACCCCGTTGATTATCTATGTTCCAGATTGTTTAAGTTGGACATGTGTGGATTATTGTCAATTTAAACCTTCTAAAATGTGGGTCGTCACGTCTGGTATTAGAGCTTTGGTTTAGCGATAACCTTAGCTTTGTGGGGTAACTCATTAGAGATAGGGTCAGTAGACCTATAATGAGTTTGCGTGTATTAATAGATATGAGCGCGTATTTGTTAGTGAATATAAAAAAAATTGTTTTAAATTTTGTTGGTTGATTTGTTGAGTGGCTTATGGACTCTGGTCAATATGAGTACTTAACGTTACTGAAAAGGATCTCTAAACACTTGAACAGAGCAACCCGACATGATATTGTTCTGAAAGTAGGTAAATGAAATAATTTTACCCTAATTATACTTTATATATAAAGGAATAATTTTCAGAAATTATTATGGTATATATAGTATGTTTGGTTGTTCGGAATGACAATATTGGTTATTATCATTAATTGGTTGTTGTGCCTTAATAAAAGATGTTTAAAATAAACAATGCTAAAACATTTGTGTGAAATGTTTTAAGGAAGTGAAATTCTGAAAATATAATTTATAAATGTGTCTTATAAATTAAAATGGATTGAAATTGAGAAATTTTAAATATATGTCTCGGAAATTTTGAAATATGTTTCGAAGTATTAAGGAAAAATAATAATGATAGTATTATTCTGGAAGTATTTTTGAATAAAAATATTTAAAAATGGTTTAAAAGAAATAAAAGCACTGAACTCACTTTGGTCGTTGGAAAATAATTCCGATGATGATCGCGACATCATCGGTGTTCATTTTTGAGTTTTTGATTGATGGATAGCTACCTTAATGATTTGCTAATGGAGTCTTGTTTTGATAAATAGGTTTTTGATTTAAAGAAATTTAAAAAATTTGATCTGAGATAAAAGTGAGATATGTATGTGTGTGTGTGTGTGTGTATATATATATATGATTTCAAAGTGATTAGGAATTAAACCAGGTGTTTAGATTCTGAAATTTGCTACCTAAGTGTTGTGAAATAAATAAAGATAAGTTTTGAATTTATAAATTTGAGAATGATATAGATAAGAAAAGAAATTGTGAAATTAAGATAAGAGATAAATTCTAACTTAAGAAAAGTTAAGTGAAGTGATTGTGGTAGTAGAATAAATTAGCGAAGTGAACAAATTAAGTGAATTGAATTGAACTAATAAGGTGAAATTTGGAAATTTAGCCTAAGTGGGGCTTAATAAAATAAATTTTGGAAATGGAATTTATTGAGATTTGAAATGATTAATGAAATGGGCTAAGTGAGCTAAAAAATTTAATTAGTGAGTAAATATGGTTTGGGATATGGTTGATAAAATTCAATATTTGAAACTGGGAGATAAATTGAGTTAAATGGAATTGAATTTGAATTTGAATAGAAATGGATATAAATTTAAGTGGTGAAGTGGTAATAAATATAAGAAATTTTGTAGAAAAATGTTTATAATCGACTTAAGAAAATTAGATGAGAAAATTCTTAAGAGATAATTGGTATTGAAGATAATACTAACAAATTAAGCAATGTGAATAATGCAATGTGGATGATAATTGTGAATGATTGAATGGAAATGTAGTAAATTTAAACAAAGGAATTTGGTATAGCTAAGAATCAATAGAAATAAATACGTAAATTGGACGTATATTATTTTATTCGCATAACGATATGATCCAGATTCGAGCATAGAATTTCGAGATAATTCATATCGATCCGAGTTAGGATTTTTCACTCGATTCTCGACAGCGAACCACGGATATGGATATTTGATTTGATTCTGGAATTCTCTATCATAGTATATAGCTATGCAAGGAGAATAATGGTTTATGATCAAGGAACCAAATCCGAGTCCACACTTGAGAGACGTGTGAACGATATTAGTTTGGAGGTGAAATTGTGTGATCGAGTGAACGATCATATTTGATATTGCGTACGGATGATATATGTACATCGTATAGGCTTAAGTAAAGTAAATATTGGAAATAGAAAATGCAAAATATAAAATAATTTTAAATTATATGATTGGATATCATTGGTAAATAAGATGTAGGTGTTTAAAATCAAGAGAAATTTGGATTGCCCGACAAAAAGGTACATGTTTAGTTTGTCATTTGATTTGATAGTTTTATGGTTGAGCCACTTGGCTTTTGTTTTCTTTTGTTGGTTTGGGACCCGTAGTGGCATTTTGTAGTTGTTCCGATCTAGCCGCGCAAAGGAGAAGCTGGCGAAATTTTTCGAAAATTTAAGGAGTTAGAAAATTTTGAATTTTTTTTATTAATGGAAATTTGAGTTTGGAATATAACTTGAAATGATTGAGTAAATAATATTATTTGGAGTCTTTTGATGAATTTGGAATTTAGTAAAAGTGACAATGTGGTTTCAACAAGTTGATTTTGGGAAAGTTAATGGGTTTTAGGCCATTCTTCTTACTTTGGCATTTTCGGGGACGAAATTTTTTAAGGAGGGAGGAATGTAACGACATAGAACTTTTGGTTATTGTAAATTTTTTGTTTAATAGATTTTAAATATTGGAAAGTAAAATTTTATCGATTTAATAGGTTGAATTTCAAATATAATGATTTATTGATAATTTAATTGTTGAATAAAATAATTGGAGTCGTGATAATAATTTAAATCTTGGATTTTTATTTGAAAAAAAATAGTTTAAAGGCTTATTAAATTTATATTCATAAGGATGAAGGTAATAAAATTTTAAATTGAATTTAAAAATGATTTATTCGATTTTAAAATAACTCGTTTATATTAACGGGTAGAAAATAGCCTTCCAGAGCACACTCTCGGAATTCGACGAAACCAGTTCCATTGGATCCGTAATAGTCAATGATTATCGGATTTCAAATTTTGTAGCGTTTGGAGTTATCGTTTGGTCATAGGAATAAAAACACGATGAATTTAATATTGAAAATTCACATGATAAAGGCAATTTATCAGTGTCAGAGAGAGTTAATCGACAAAGTAGATAATTAAAACATAATAGCATACCCATTCACTATGGGACTGACCTAATTGGTTTTGAGAAAACTGATTGGAGAAGTTGGAATTAGATTCCATAATTGACCGCAAGTGCAAGTGGGAGATTGATAGAGTTAGGGGTATGCCCTAGGGGCAATTATGTAATTTGGTACATATATCTAACTCGTTGACCAATTTTATTCCTATTATATACTTGATATAATGTGATTATATTAATTAATTAACTTAATTAAAATTATATTTAATAGAAAAATCCATAAATGGTATATTTTGTGATAGTAGTTACAAAGTGTTGTAACCATGAGTAATTTAGCACAACGAAACAAATATACCATTTTAAATGTTCCTAGTCAAGATGCATCGAGACTGGATATCGATGTATCCGTTGAGACAGGAGTACGCAACGCTCTTCAAATGTTGGGCAGTGTATTACTCATGACTACTGGGGGCACCTAGGGGTTACGTACTAATAGTTATTGGATAACTATGGAACGACTCACTCGATAGTTTTCTATTGGTTAATATAACTAAGGTCAAACAGAAAATATCGATGTGACTGATCTACACAGTTCTATCGACTTGAGAATACTGTAGATCTTCAATATGAAAGCTCTGCTTTGATTATAGCCAAATCTTGGCATGGCTTCCATCTAGTGACTATAGTTGGGTCGAGTGGAAGTATTGGAAGTGAAGCACTATTCAAGAGAGGATTCGTGTCCTCAATTATATGCGGTTTGTGTCACGGTCAACTCAAGTCGATTCAAAGTCAAAGTCTCTGGCCATAGCATTTCGGTTAATAATACTTGTTATTATTGAACCAAGGATTTTGTTTTTGGACTATAAAGTTGAATGTGGATGAGGTTGGAATTTTGACCATTACCAAATTCCATAGTCCAAAGTGATATAGTTTTGACGAAGAGAATTGGTGTAAACAAATGTCACAACCGAGTAACGCTTATTAAACTAATTGGATTTTACCGATAATGAGTAAGCGATAAATTTGGCCATAATGTCACACCACCTGCTAAGTGACGTGTGAACGTTAACATTAGAATAGTTCGATGTTAATCGCTGACCAAATTTACAACCAAGAGTTACACAACCGAAATGATGAATTCCCTTAAGATCGAACGATTTAATTAGTTTATAATTGTTATAAATTAATTAAATTAATTAATATTTATGAAATATTAATTATAAGATTTGAATATGATTTGATAAATAAATAATGTTATATATATTTATAACTATTATAAATATATCGATCGATATACAATATCGACAAGCGACTAAATTAGATTTAATTGCATAGTATTTTGGCTTGGGCTTAGATGGGTTTAAGGCCCATCATTAGGGCTGCAAAATTTCGGTTTTGGTAAGGTCTAAGGGTGGCTAAAACATAGGGAATTGGCTTGGAGATATTAGGTTGAGATCAAGTGAGAATGGGTAAAAAGTTTTTCCTCGTTTCTCTCTAATACAACCCTCTCTGTGTGTGTGTGTGTGTGGGGGTGTGTGTATGTATGTATCTCTAAAAATAACTACTAACCTTTTGGCCGCCATTACCTTCTACATTGCTGGTTAAAACATAGCTCTCAATCCACTCCAAAATTCTCAAATATATTTCAAATTAAAATAATACTATTCGATAGTTAGAGGTCCGTGATTCCGGACTTGCAATCTGACAAATCAAGAATAGTAAAAGGAAGGGAAGTCATTGCTTCAACGTGGATTCAAAGGCATCATTAAATTGGTAATTTTAATTCATATTACAGTAATTATATTATACTCTATGATCCTATAATGAGCAATTTCATATATGTTTAAATACATTGCTACTATATGTTTAGTTTGGTAAGATTTTGTAAGTAGATGTAGTTTTCACAAACAGTTTGGTTATGTGCATAATTTGTTTATTATACTATTTGATTTATGTATAGACAAATGTTGTTTACTTTACAAAATCAATTTTTGTCATTAATAATTGTTTTATATATATTTATTAATAAATTCATATATATAGTAGTGTTTATTTCTCTCTCATAATAACATATATGCATAAATAAGATATATATATATATATATGATTTAAAAAATTTAGTACACTTATTTATATATAATATGAATTTACAAATTCGAAAATTAATTATCATACATATATTCATATTTTTACATTAACATTTATTGAATTTTTAATTGTTTATTATATATAAAATAAATATTACATTAGAAATTCAATTTTATATTTTCTAAAAATATTATATCATTCCAGAAACTTATAGAAAAATTTAGGATTTTTTCAATAAAGTTTATTATTTTTAATAATTAATATTATTTCGAAAAAACTGTTTATGATTTATTAAAAATAATAATTTAATTGAAAAATTCTTTAAAATTTTTTGTAACCTTTCATTCACGATCCTAGAATTTCTAAAATTTTAAAATCTAAATTTTTAATAATATATTATTTTATATTAAATAATTATTGGCGAAATCAATGTATTTGTTTTCAAAAATAATATTTCAACTTTGAAAAATCTCCAAAAGTTTTCTAAGCTCTAGTTTATGATCCTAGATTTTCGAAAATTATAAAATTTGAATTTTCATCAATAGATTATTTTGTGTTAATTATTTATGGATGAAAACATTATTTTATTCATAATATATACAAATTAAAATACTAAAATTATTATCTTTGCAAAACTAAGTTAATTTTGAATTATAAATAATTTTTAATAATTGTTCTCTCTATTTCTATATATATAAATAAATGTTTTATGTTCATATATTATATATAATATATTTATACATACATTTTTTTTGAAGGGAAAAGTTCTTTATTAATAAACACTTGAACCCTAAAATAGCAGGATTCGCCTCCTTAAAAAACCTTACCATTGTGTTAAAAAACCTTACCATTGTGGCAAGAAAAAAGATCACGAAATCCTCTATTAATTCCTCTAGTACAGTTGACAAAAAATAAACAGAAAACATACCAAAAAACAAGTTCAAAAACACAAATAGAAGAAAACCTGCCAACCCAAAACTAGGTAAAGTGAAAAACAGAACACCTCCGCACGCCTAAATCAACCAGCCATGCCCAATATACGAACATAAATCCATCTCCTTTTCCTTCAGCGGATAGAGCAATCATCCAGAATCATCTAGCTCTATTCCATATCTTAACAATCTCTCTCTCTCCACTGAAGTCAGCAGCCGCCGTGGAAAACACCGTAGAAGTTGCAACCGAACATCGATCTCAGGTAATTTCGCCCTTTTTTCAACTTAGCAATTCTTATTCTCAAATCGGCGGCGCACCCTTTCCAGCCAAATGTGGTGAATCATTGTCGCCGCTGCCACAAATGCGAGGTGCTGGATCGGGGTCTTAGAAGGGAAGATATGCCTCAAAATCGATAATCGTTCACGCAGTGATGCCGTAGTATCAGGCTGAAGCTCCAATTTTAACAATGTCGCTCTCCACAGATAAGTAGAAAATTCGCATTCATTAAATATATGTGCATGCGATTCATTATTTTTTGTGACACAGCACACACTGTAAGTCAACATTCATTCCCCAATTTGCTAAATGATCCACTGTAGGTAGATGTTCTATGTATGCCAAGTATGCAGTGAACGAGAATTTTCTTGCAGTCATGTTATGCCAAATTAGGGAATAATTATCATCTGTAGGAGTATGTTGACGAATTGCATTCCACACCTTAGCAAACTTGAAAGAATTATGATTAGCAACAGTCCAATAGTCGTTTAGTCTGTCAGATGATAATTTAACCTGCATTATCTCTGTTGCAATTTCTCTGGTCTTTGGTAACAACTGTGGTTGAAAATGTCTTCCCCTTATTATATGACACACTTTACTGGTTACATTGTTACTTAAAGAAACCCTATTCCAGCCAATCAAGTCGACTAATGATTTGTGGTTAAACCATGGATCGAACCATAGCTCTATATGTTCACCATTAACAATAACTCGATCCATAATTCTGACGGCTATGTTACATTGTCAAAGGATCGATTTGATTGTTCCAGAAAAATTATTACTAATTGGCAGTACCCAGAAATTAGTCTTTGAAAAATATTTTGCTCGCATCCATCTCGACCAAAGGCATTTTGTAGTTAGTAAATTCGATAATAATTTTAGCCTGGCAGTGACACTAAGATCAGCAAATTTTCGGAGACCAATACCCCCTTCTAATTTTGGCTTACATAAGGTATCCCATGATACCTTATGTAACTTCCCCCTCGGAAAAAAATCTACGCATAACTTATCGATTTTCTTCAAAATAGAAACAAGTAAATGGTATATTAAAATCCAATACATGACAATAGGCGTTATTGTACTATGAATCAATTATGCACGCCCTGTTATTGTCAATAACTTACTATCCAGCCTTCTAATCTAGTGCTAATCTTTTGCAGCAGGGGAGCACAGTATGCAACATGAATATAATCCGATGTCAAAGGGACGCCAAGATATTTGACAGGTAAATTCTTCTCCAGTATATGTAGAATAGTAGAGATTTCTATTTTATATATAGTACCAATGTTGAAAAAAGTTGAGAGTTTGTTTGATTTATGCATAAACCAACTGTATCCTCCATTGTAGAAAATATGTAGTTCATATATTTAGCATTCTCCTTGGTAGCAGCTAAAAAAATCATAACATCATCTGCGTATAGAAGATGTGTTATAGATGGTTGGATATTAGAAATAGGCTGTAACTGTTTGTCCAGAACTCCATCTTCAATTAATAAAGTAAAAAATTCCATAGCGATACAAAATAGATAAGGGGATAATGGGTCACCCTGTCGTAAGCCTCTGTTTGAGGTAATTAAACCATGTGGTCTTCCATTAATCATTATGGAAAAAGTAGGTGTCGAAATGCATTCATGAATTAGTTCTATAATAGATGGGGGGAAGCCAAAAGACATGCATATGAGAAACAAAATTACGATTCACCATATCGTAAGCTTTTTGCAAGTCGAATTTAATACAAATTTTAGATTTTCCCCACTTTGTGAAGTCCTGAATCTGCTCATGAGCTAGTAAGACATTTTCCCCAATATTTCGACCAGGTATAAATGATGATTGATTTTTTGCAATTAATAACAGCAAGAACCATTTGATACGATTATAGAGTATCTTTGAAATAATTTTATACAAGACATTAGCACAAGCAATAGGTCTATAATCTGAAATAAATTGTGGCTTATCTTTTTTAGGAACAAGAGTGATAAAATTATGGTTGAGACCATGTGGCAGTTTTTTTATGTTGAAGATCTCTGACACAGAATTAAATAACTCTTCTTGTAGGTCATCCCAGTGCAATTTATAGAACTTGGCTGAGAAGCCATCAGGCCCCAGACTTTTGGAGGAGCTGATGGAAATAAAGCAGATTTAATTTCCTCCAAGATGACAGAGGCAAATAAGTATTGTTTCCTTAAGCTATTAATTTGCATTCTAGTCTGGATAGTTGGGAAGGCAGTTATTGTTTCCCCATTAAACAATTGTTGATAGTAGGCAATAGCTTCCTCACGAATGCTATCGCTATCATAGATATAATATTTCCATACGAGTCAAGTAAGGCATGAATTTTATTTCTATGCTGTCTCATCGACATTTTGGCATAGAAATACTTAGTATTTCGGTCCCCATTCTGAAGCCATAGAACTTTACTTTGTTGCTTCAAGAATTCATGAAGTTTGTTAATTTGATCATTTAGTCTCTGGCCCAAACAGTACATAGTTTCATAAACCAGAACATTTTCCGGGCCTTGGTCCAGTTGGTAAAAATTTGGATCAAATTCTGTTTGTAATGTCATAATATTGTTGTCAGCTGCTCTTGATCTATGCCATTTTTTCAACTCTGATTTCACCTTTTTAAGCTTATAAATCAGTCTATTTGCTGGTGAACCCCAAGTAGTGGCTGTCAAACCTCTCTCTACACAGTGAACATACCCTGTCATATAGCACCAATTATTGATGTAACGAAAAGGAGCTCGTTTCTGTTGTTGAATATGTGTGCTAAAAGATGTCAAAATAGGGATGTGATCACTTATAGATGAAGGCAAGGCGATGGTACTAAATTGTGGGAACATAGACATAAATACGAAATTAACAAGAACTTTGTCTATGTTCGTTGCTATCCCCCTTCGTCGCCAAGTGTATTTACATCCCTGCAATGGGGATTCCATAAGACCAGTCAAAAAAGCAGTTTTTGAATGAATTCAAATAGGAGAATGGGATAGGTAAACCTCCCCTTTTATCCTGTGGGTTAAGTGCATTATTAAAATCCCCCATGACAAACCATGGAGACACTATTGTCGAAGTGTTGAGACGAAGCGAATCCCATAGTTTTTGCCGCTCGGAAAAAGAATTACCGGCGTACACAGAAGTGCAATAGCACTGTAGTCCCCCTTTATTTGTTAACAAATTGGTAATATGCTGTTAGGTTTTTACAAGCACATTATAATCCCAAACTGATTTGTTAATTAATATCAGAAGTCGACCTTTGCTGCTAGTATCATTGTTATGCACTAAGTGCCATGCAGGAAACTTGAGTTGCAGTTTTTTGATGTTTACGGTAGATAATTTGGTCGCGCATAAGCTTAGTATACTAAGCCTATGAGCATTTAGAAGTGTGAATACCTGATTAACTTTGTCATCGGTATTCATACCTCTAATGTTCCATGTCATAACATTCATTTACCAACCGATGTGCTCCGTGTGGATCTTTTAGGGGGAGCATTAGTTTGGCATTTGGATTTCGCAGAAGTCTCTCGCTTCTTCAAATATATGGGGTTCTTCGACACCATAGGGGAGACATTAAAAGCTGTATCGGTTTTGCTGCCTGTTTCTTGAATGTGGTCTGCTATATTCTGTATTAAGTTAGTATGTCTTCTGTAGCATCAGGTTGACTCTCTATATTATCTGTTCTATTTGTTGGTTCGGTTTTGTTTGTAGGGTTTGCATTGGAATTGGGGTTTGTTGAAGTCGAGGCAACATTGGAATCTGCAGATACTGTAGTAATGGATACTTGCAGGTCTGGGTCTTGCATTAGAGTGGAGAAAGAATTATGCAGAGGAATGTTTGAAGTAGGCACTGCAACTACCTTATCGCCAGTGCTAGGAACCTCACAGTACTGTGTATTTGTTGTATTATAAAAAGCAGACTGTGTTGATATATCAGAAACATTTGTACATTCTTTGGTTGCCATTTTTGTTTGAAATTCTGGTACATGTAGAATATATATGTGTGTAGAATATTTATACATACATGTGTGTGTGTATTTTTTGTAACACATATGCATGCACATATTTGGACAACATACATGATATACAAAATGAACTAATGTGTTTGTTGCGATGTAAATCCCAACATCTATATATAGGCATATTATACCTTCACGGATTATTATGTTGCACATGCACTCATACATATATGTGTATGATACATTTATGTATAAACTAAATCAAATAAAATTAATTTCATATCTTAATATATTTGAATTTAAATAAAATAAATGAATTTATTTAAATGAAATTTAGAAATGTTCTAATTCAGTTAGACTTCATAGGCCCCAATAAAGATTCAATAGGGTAAATTTTTTGAAATTCACCCATAACTTCCACTGCGGGCTGGTCCAACAGTGGTATCAGAGTCCAATGGCCTATGCGGTTTAAATTAGTCATATTAGGACTAACTAATTAAGCTTGCCCACTTAGTACGGTGTTTAAAAAGGTAATGTTTAGGATTGGAATTGGGCAATCAAGTACCATGTCCTACCTGGTTACCGGCCTGGCCCGAAAGGTGAAGTGAGCCCAAAGATTGCTCCTAATAGAAAAGGCCCAACTAAATTTGGGCCTTGGGCTAATTTTCAAAATCATTTTGAAAGTTAATGTTAAAGATTTTAAATTTAGTAGTCAAATTTAAAATAAAACATGTTTATTATAAAAATTATAATATTACATAAGTTTTCAAAATGTTTGAAAGGATAATGATATTTTCAAAATTTTTGAAAATATTTATATAATAATTTCAAATTTTAAATTTATTAATAAGATTAATAAAATAAATTAATTAAATATGTTAATTAATTAATGCATATATGCATGTCTTATATATGTTGATATATGTTATGCTATTTTAAAATGTTTAAGATAACATAAGTATACATGTATGTATACAAGGTAAATTTTGAAATTAAAATTTTTTAATAAAAATTGTTTAATTGAATAAATTAATTAAAGGTTAATTATTTAAATAAAATACACATATATATGATATATGTGTGTTACACTATAAAGGTTATAGTATACACTATAAATGTTATAGTAGATATGTCCATTATAAAAGTTATATTGGAATACTAATTTAAAATTAATTAAAGAGTTAATTGATTAAAATTAATTAGATAAGATTTAATTAATGATATATTATACGTAAGACTATCATATAAGTAATATGAAATATAAAAGTTATATAACAATAAAACTTATATGATATGTGTATAACCTAAATGTGGAACACTAAAGAAACCCAAATAGACTTGAGAAATAAATACATATATAAATGTACATATACCATGATTTCCGATGTGTTTGACACTTGAATCGCTGGGTTATTTCATAAGAAATATATTATTCTATAAGTCGATATCACTCAATATATATATTGAAGATTATGAATCTTCAATATAATGTTGTCCTCTACCATATATATATTAATAAATTACTTACATACTCCTTAGTTGTTGAGCAAACTCAAGCTAGGGATGTTATGCGTAGTATTATTAATATATTGAACAGATGAGGTAAGATAACTATATGTATTTGTTGAACAAACTCAAGGTACATATACTATACGTAGGCCATCACGATATGGTAGGTATGAGTGAATAATCTCTTTCGATTTGTTGAGCAAACTCAAGGTTGAAATGAGATTAGAACAAGGAAAAAGGGGTTAGGAGTTGTATATGGTACAACCGATAAGGAGTTATCTATCGTTTGTGAGGCTATGATTTGTTGAGCAAACTCAAGGTCAGAATACCAAAACAAATGAGTCCTAACACCCACTAGTGAAGTTGTAAGACTTCTATGTTTCATCTTAGGGTTTGGAGAAACATAAAAGCCTAGTGGGAGCATTATTAGAAAAATGAAATGGTAACATTGAAACTTTCTAATATTGTAAGAACATATGCTATATAATGTTATAATTATCTACAATGATAAATTTGTGCATTTATTATGATTGATAAAACGTTTGTCAATTAACATATATAAACAAACTGAATTGAAAGTTGACAAATAGAAATATAATATATACTTACTAATAATTCTAATTGCATGTTATATAATGTTTCTATACTCATGCAAGTGCCTAATTTCAACTACTTAATACATTTGTAAGTTGGTCACTTATATGTTTATTTGGTTAAGACCGTGTATTGCATTTTATGAGTTTTTGAACACTAAATGCAATTCAAGACTATGGATATTTGATCCATGTACTTTCACATATAAATGTTATATGGTGAACAGTCATAGTTTGTGGGGTACAATATTTCGATGAAGTTAGTTCATTCGAAGTAAGCCAATAAACAATATTTTAAGAACATGTATTCAATTTGAATGATTTCAAAATGATCATATTGTGTTAATGTAACACAAGACGATAAACTATGAGATACATCTAAGAACTCGATCGTTGAAATGTCATATTGATCGGTTTACATAAAGTGCAACATATTTGATGTCTTAAATGTTAAGAATAATCGAATGCGCTTTTGTAAAAGTTTGTTATGATATTGTAGTAAGGTTTTCTTTTGAATAGTTTGACCATTTGAAAGAAAAACGGATGTATAAGAATAGATGTAATTTAAGGTAAAGTTGGAATGAAGAGAATGAATAGTCATTTCTGCTTCATAGAGAAACATTGGAAACAAGAATTGTAATACTAGTTGATACTTAATATTGGAATATGAAATATGATTTTTATTCCAAAATGTATTTTCATATAGAAAATTGTTTTCTAAAATATTTATTTCTTTGATTTCAAAATATTTGATCAAAGAACTCTCCACTGTAAACTAGTTGCAGCATATGAAATATGTAAACAATGTTAACAATATTAAGTGAATGGTGGACCTCTAAATTTAGTACGCTATTATAGTAATGGCGGAAATAGTGGGAACATGCCATATAACACCTAATGATTGCATCAAATTAAGAAAATTATTTTCGTAAAATGTACCGAACATTATTTGTGAAATAATGTTTATTTTTTGTATTGACTGAAAATAGATATAACTATATTTCAATATAAGTATTATGAATTTTCATTATGAAATAGAACTATATTATGGAATTTGTTTCCATAGTAAAAGTGATGTAACAAAAACACATATGTATCTATTATTATTTACAATTGTTTTGGAATTATAGACTAAGCCGTAGTTTTGAGAAATAATTTTACTATATGATTATGAATCATATGATACAGGTTAATTATATCTCAAACAATTAATAGCTATGCACCCATTCAGTGGCAACATCATAAGAGTTGATGAACTCTTTCAATTAATACATATTGATGTATGTAATCACAAGTTTATTAATACCAAAAGGGTTCCACATACTTTGTTATATTCATCGATGATTTATTACCAACATGTACATGTGTATTGGATACATATGTAGTAAATTTATGATAATCATAGAATATAACAGAAAAGTAAATAAAATAACATGCAATAAAATAAAATGATTTGATTTGGTCGAATAAGTGAGTATATTGGAAAGAGTTCCAAATGTACCTAAAAATGAACATAGATTCAATCTCAAAAGTCACTCCTCCATGTGATACATAATGATGCTTCGATATGGAGTAATCAGACATTGTTGGACAATTTACGATTAATTGTGAGTGAAGTTGAGTTAATTTCTTTCTATAAGGTCATGTACTTAAAAGTAGTACGCAAGGTTGATATTATTTCATCTAAACAACAGTTTACAGAATCATAAAAGATAAGGGTTTGTAAGAAATCCTAACATATCCTAGGCCAAGGAGTTGGCAGGTTGTGCGAGTCGAAAGATTGGACGTAATAATTGTTCATGAGGGATCTTGTATAAATCTCAAAAGGTTTTTTTGGAAATGTCTGTCATAAAATGACATATTTATGTTTTGAAGATAATTTTTGTAAACTAAAATCAGTTTTATAAATAAAAGGTTCACAAAGCGTTTATGAATCCCTATTCTATTTGCACCAAGAAACAATTGTTGTTTCAAGATATACCAACTTCATTGTGAAGGAATTTCTTTGAGAAATTTTTGGTAGTTAAATGGAATTGGATCCGATCCATAGATAGAACTGATTATATGAGATGAAGTGAAATTAACTACCCTAAATGAACATAGAGCATTAGAATGTCTAATAAGTATTCTCGTACATCGAAGAGAAACTATGAGTTTCTTATTAATGTCGAAAATATACATTACCCTCGGTTGTTCAATTAAACCATTAAGATTGTTGACTCTATATGGTATGATGTGCAAATCTGAAAGAATTCCAAGTATGCTATCAAAATATGATTTTGGTGGTCGTAACCTGAGAGATATAATCCGTTGACATAGATTATGTCTTTATTTAAAATACTAATGTGGTTGCAATTAAATGAGCAATGTTGATAAGAATAATATCGCAAATTTTAATTGTTGAAATTAGCATAACAGATTCAATATTCAACATACTCAAGTTAATTCAGATTTACTCACAAAATTATCGCTCGATAAGACTTAGTGTTTGGTACTTATGTATTGAAACAAAAAATTCTAAATAATGATTTAGAATAAGCCGTTTACACATATTAACCAAAAATGCCTCAAAATTAGTGGGAGCGATATTTGTTTTGTGAGTCTTTGGATATGATCCAAGAAATGATGCGAATGTATTATTTTATAAGCATCAAGATTAAATAAATATTTTGATAGAAATATCAAATAGTTTTATTTTCAATCAAAGTGCAGAAGAAGCGTGTGTTCATAAGAAAGAACGTTAAAAGGTACATTGATATTTCTAAACTATAAGTAAACAACACGTTGTTGATTTTAAAAATATGCTTGTATTAAAATAAACTTCAGTTGTTTTAATACTCAATTTTGGATTGTAAATGATGTATTTATGGTGAGTATAAAAGATATAGGGATTGTCCCAAAACGATATACAAGAGCATCCTATTTAAAGGAGAACATGTAAGTTGGATTCCTTATGCATTAGCAATAGGAATTACAATACAGGTTATGTTGCATATGATATTGTGTTTTGTTTATGTATTTGATACATGGAGCAAATATAAAATCCAAATTGATATCACTAAATAGTTGTTTGAGGTGTTCTCGCGTATTTATGAAATACTAGAAAATTGTTTATAGAAACAACGAAATCGTTATGATGGAACGTCTGGACACAAACTTTTATAAGTGATATTGAGTATAACATGTCAATGATAAAATTCAAGTTAAAATCATTAATTTGAAAATGTTTCAAAATAAAAGTGATTGTGGTCGATTCAACGAAATGTTGAGAACATTAACTTGAATAGCTCTACAATAAACCAATGTATATAGATATAAATGCACAAATTTATAATTGAGCCAAAGGTGATTCCAAATGTTGAGAATCCCATAATATTGTTATAAGATAAAAATGTCATGGAATTGGGCATGATAGAACTTAAAGCTCACTAGAAGTCGCAAGACATACTTCGAATCGTTCCACATGATATAGGCAGTTTATCAGTGTCAAAGAGAGTTAATCGACAAAGTAGATAATTAAAACATAATAGCATACCTATTCACTAAGGGACTGACCTAATTGGTTTCGAGAAAACTGATTGGAGAAGTTGGAATTAGATTCCATAATTGACCCCAAGTGCAAGTGGGAGATTGATAGAGTTAGGGGTATGTCCTAGGAGAAATTATGTAATTTGGTACATATATCTAACTCGTTGAACAATCTTGTTCGAAACAAAAGGTATTTTATTCCTATTATATACTTGATTTAATGTGATTATATTAATTAATTAACTTAATTAAAAGTATATTTAATAGAAAAATCAATAAATGGTATATTTTGCGATAGTAGTTACAAAGTGTTGTAACCGTGAGTAATTTATCACAACGAAACAAATATACCATTTTAAATGTTCCTAGTCAAGATGCATCAAGACTGGATATCGATGTATCCATTAGGCCTGTCAAAACTGACCCTAACCCTTTTACCCAACCCAATAACCCTAATATTATAAGGGTTGGGTCTGAACCGTTTATTTTTGTTTTAACTTTTTACCCAGCCCGTTTAGTAGAAAGCAGAAATGTCCCCGTCCAAACCCAAACCGCATACCCATCTGACCCTAACCCTAGTTCTTCATTTTCAATTTTGTCTGCCGACTCAATCCTCGAAAAGGAGCGATTCCTCTGATCTTCGATTTACAGAGATTGAAAACCATTGTCGCAACTCAGCCCTACTTCTCTGCATCGATCTTCTCTCATTCTTGTCGTCCGCATTGATCTTGCAGCTCCGGATCCTATATACATTTGACTAGGTCATCAAGGCAAGGCGACTAGAGCTTCGTTTATCGCCACTGCCTGTTCCCCGTCATTTCCCGACATCCTCTGTCCAGCGGCGCTTCTGTGTTTCCAGGTTGTGCTTCACTCAAGCCCTAAAGGCCTGCTTTGAGGTAAAACCCCATTCTTAGCGTTCGTGAACAAATGAGTGCTTAATTCGTGAAGCTGAGCTTAGATTTTGTGTTAGTATTATATCGTAATATAATGGGTTTCGGTTAGGTTTACGATGATAGTGATAATCCATTTGTGTTTAAATAAACGTTTCTATTTGTCAGGTTCATTTCCTTTTCTCAGCTTGTGGTTGTCAGTTACCTGTATTTTGAAGTATTATAGTTCAATTTGCAAAAGTTCAAATATTTATTCATTTCTTTCTGAGACAAAACTACACTGTGCATTGGCTGTTCTCCTTTCTATTATTATTATTAAAGTCGTTGAACATAGAGAATTCTTTTATTGGAAAGAGACAAGTTGAACATAGTGAAATTCCGCATACAACTCTTAATTATTGTAACTAAATTATTGTTATAAAAGCACTGGAATCAAAGTTTTTTTATTCACATTGCAAAGCTTCTGGTATTTTGTTTAATATGCCTAGTTTGAGTTTCGAAGATATTTATTCTGTGTTTTTCTGTCATAAAGTTAGCATTTAATATCATCTTTTATTAAGATCAATTGTTGCAACATCTTAAAAATTCACACATTAACATATTTATATAGCAAAACATATGTTAGAACAATAATCTAACTGGCATGTGCACACACGCTCACACACACATGTACAAAGACAAAACAAGATTAAAATAAACTTTATTTGAGTATTTAGCAACGTCGTGGTGTTTTCTCATGAAGTTTTACTAGTAGGGTAACTTGGTATCTCTGAAACCTTAAACTCATGGTGCCATCACTGGTCCCAGACTGTCAGTCAAACCAACCACACCTTATTTCTGTTTAATCAGTTGGTCAACAGATTTGAGTTGCTTAACTCACGCAGTGCAATGCCAAAAATAAATTATGAAAAATAAAGTGAAAGGCCAAGGAATTTATTTATGTATTTGTGAGCTATTAAGCATATGTAATTTGCAAAACAGATCCTAGAACTGTACTGGTTTGACTTTGAATATTATGTTTAGTGTATCAATAACCCATTAGCTACAGGAAATATCATATATCATGGTTGATATAATATAACTGCAATACCGATTATGTCCTTTGATAATCTAACCTTTTAGGTGAAGCTGTTTACGTCGATGATATTCCTACTCCTAATGACTGTCTCTATGGCGCTTTCATTAATAGCACAAAATAACAAAATGATTTTAGTAAAATGAATTAGACTTTCCACTTTACTTTCAAAGCTGTAATTGAAAAAACGTATCACTTTTGGATGAATCTTGTGGGCAGGCAAGGGAAATCTTATTTTACCATTCAATGCTCTTAACAGTACTGTATTGACAGACAAGCAAGAGTTATATTAATACTTAACGCTTGTTTTACCATTCATAGCATTTTGTAACTAATTTTTTTTTTGTGATTTTCAGGTGGTAGATTATGGATTCAATTGAGCATGATAACGCTGCTATGGAGGCTTTGGAGAATGAACCTGATTCGGTAAATAGTTCTGTGGGAAAAAAGCGAGTTAAGAGTACTCATTCTGAAGTTTGGGAGTATTTTCAAAAGAATGAAGTCGTGGAAGGGGAAAAGCAGACATGTTATTGTAAGGAATGTAAGAAGTCATATATTTGGGGAGGTAAGTATGGTACTTCCAATTTAAGAAAACACATACCGAGATGTTCCATGATAAGTGCAAAGGCATTGAAACAAAATCAAACAATTTTTAATCAAAATAAATATAGAGAATTAATGGCCAAGACAATTATTAGACACAATTTGCCATTTATGTTTGTTCATTATGAAGGCATTCGTGATATACATTCATATCTTAACGATAGAGTTCTATCCGTTTCGAGAAATACCTCTCGTACCGATGTTTTGAAATTATATGAAAAGGAAAAATCAAAGCTTAAATGTTTTTTGAAAACATGTACGGGGAGGGTAAGTTTGACAACCGATTTATGGACATCGGTTAATACGGATGGCTATATCACTCTAACGGCTCATTTTATTGATAACGAATGGAAACTACAGAAAAAATTGTTAAGTTTTTGTCTTATGCCACCACCACATTCCGGAGCTGCTATTTTTGGAAAAATATCTAGTCTTTTGCTTAGTTGGGACATCGAGGATAAGATATTTGCTTATACATCAGATAACGCTTCTTCTAATGATAAATTTATAGAGCTATTAGAGTCTCATCTTACTTATCGTAAAGCCTTGATTGCAAATTGAGAATATTTGCATGTGCGATGCGCGGCACATATTTTAAATTTAATGGTACAAGATGGTTTAAAATGCATTGCTTCATGTTTAAACAATATAAGGGAAAGCATCAAGTATATCAAAGGTTCGCAATCAAGAAAAAAACATTTCGTAGAATGTATAGCCGATCTTTCGTTGGATAATAGTAACAAAGGATTGCGTCAAGATGTTCCAACAAGATGGAATTCAACCTTTGTTATGTTGAAAAGTGCCATATATTATAAACAAGCACTTTGTCGCTTAGAGCTTGTTGATAAAAATTATATTTATTGTCCTACACAAGAGGAATGGATGAAAGCGAAAAAAATTGATGACTTTTTAGAAGTGTTTTATGATGCCACTTGCTTGTTCTCTGGAACGAAATACCCAACATCTAATTTGTTTTTTCCGAAAATTGTTATGGTTTTATTTACATTGCAAAAATGCATGGGATCTAATGATTTTTTGTCAGACATGGCAAGTAGAATGTTTTTAAAGTTCAACAAATATTGGAGTGAATTTAGTATATTGCTTTGCATTGCTTGCATTCTTGATCCCAGATATAAGATGGATTTTGTCAAGTTTTGTTACAAAAGGCTTTATGGCAATGATTATGGTGAAAAGTTTGAGGTGGTAGAGTCAAAATTAAAAGGTCTTTATGAGGAGTACAAAAGAAAAATAGAGAAGGAATCGAACAATGAAGTAAGTGGATCAAAAGAATTAGATTGTAGTGATCCATTTATGGGACCTTATTCGCAGGAGTGTGTTGATGTAATGGAAGAATTTGATATATTTAGAAATATTGAGTTTGCTGAAAGTTCGCATAATTCGGAACTTAAGTTATATTTAGAAGATGGACCGCTAGATCGTAAGTTACCACTCGATATTCTTTCATTTTGGCAATCTAAACAACTTAAATATCTCATTCTCTCTTTCATGGCAAAAGATATTCTAGCCGTGCCTATCACCACCGTTGCATCTGAAAGTGCATTTAGCGTTAGCGGAAGAGTTTTGGACGATTATCGCAGTTCTCTTAAAGATGATATTGTGGAGGCATTACTTTGCACGCGTGCTTGGTTATATGGGAATGCAATTGCTATGGAAGTGGAACAAGAAGATGAAGATATTTCCAAATTTCATGTTGATGCGGAGCAGCTTACTCAATTTCCTACACCATCTTTAGACGATCATTGATTGCATAATACAAGGTACAATTTTCATTTTTATTTCTGTTTTGATATACTTACTTTTTGTTGTCAAAATTAGCCATCAAAATTCATGATGTCATATAATACTCCGGTAGTTGGATAAAATAGAGTACAAAAAACTTAAGAACATAATCAGTTGTATATGATGAGAATCCTATGAGCATTAAATACTTTTTCTTGCTGATTTTTGTTTTCATGGAAGGATTTAAGTTTATTTCTTGGAGTTTTACCTGTATAAGCATCGAACAAAGTTGTCTACTGTTATATTCATTCTGAGCGATGACCAAATATTTGGATTGCATGGATACCATATTATTGTTGTTGTGCGGTCGAATTGAATTCTAGTATTTTGGTAGAAATATCTTCTAATTATGTACTGGTTTAACTTGGACTATCATACCCCTTTGTCTATAAGTGTGCTAATATGTGCTAAATGTATACAGTTGTATGAAATGTACAGTATACAATTGTATACAGATGCAAATAGAACAGAAGTCAAACAAATCATTATTTGACTTCAGAAATTGCGTAGAAGTAAAATATTTATGCATGTAGCTTTGTTGAACCAAACTGTAAGTAAGTCTGCTAAGTTAAGTCATCAATATCCAATTCTACCTAACATATTAATGACATATCATAATATTTGGTTCATGGCTCAAGTCAAATGAAATAACAGAGTTGTAATTTCTCATGTCATATACAACCAAAACATAACTTAAAACTCTTGCTTCTGTTTAAGCTTTTAAAGGTTGAAAACATATGTGAGGATGAGCCTTTGTTTTTGTACATGATAAGCATATTAAATTTTTTAACATTCTTCATTTGATTTTTCATTTGTAGGTCTCCATCGACTTCAAGAATTCGTTCAAGAATGCTGTATGCGACATCGAAGATCAGTTTCAAGCATGAACTGGAAGGGGTTCACTACATAATGCTATAGGACATGCTTGTTATTATATTTAAGACTTCAAGGCTTCAAGGCTTCATTGTTTCACACCTAAGATTATACTATCCCGAATCTTTTGCTTTTAGTGTTGCAGTTTGTAATTATATGATGCAGAACTTTCAAATATTCTAGTTGTTGCAATATCTAGTTCAGTTTTTCTATTTGTTGGAGCAAAATTTTGGTTTTTTGTGTAGAATTGCCAAAATAATAGTGCAGTTTTTATTTTTTTGTACTATTTTTGATAATATGATGTGCATCATTTCGTTTTCTTGTGCAGTTTTTGTTTTTTTCATGCAGAATTGATAATAAACGATGCAGTTTTTCAATTTTTAATGTTGATCTTAATGCTTAAGCTGCAGTTTTTGTTAATGGGTTGAGACGATTCAACCCTTTTATTAATCGGGTCGGGTCGGTTCGACCCGTTTATTAAACGGGTAAAATGGGTTGGGTTTGTTTATATCTTAAATAAGTCGGGTCAAATTTTACCCGACCCATTTATGACCCAACCCGACCCATTTGACGGGCCTAGTATCCATTGAGACTGGAGTATGTAACGCTCTCCAAATGTTGGGCAGTGTATTACTCATGACTATTGAGGGCACCTAGGGGTTACATACTATTAGTTATTGGATAACTATGGAACAACTCACTCGATAGTTTTCTGTTGGTTAATATAACTAAAGTCAAACCAAAATATCGATGTGACTGATTTACACAGTTCTGTCAACTTGAGAATACTGTGGATCTTCAATATAAAAGCTCCGCTTTGATTATAGCTAAATCATGGCATGGCGTCCATCGAGTGACTATAGTTGAGTCGAGTGGAAGTATTGGAAGTGAAGCACTATTCAAGAGTAGATTCGTCTCCTCAGTTATATGCGGTTTGTATCACGGTCAACTCAAGTCAACTCAAAGTCAAAGTCTCTGGCCAGAGCATTTTGGTTAATAATAATTGTTATTATTAAACCAAGGACTTTGTACTTGGATTATAAAGTTGAATGTGGATGAGGATGGAATTTTGACCATTACCAAATTCCATAAGTCCAAAGTAATATAGTTTTGACGAAGAGAATTGGTGTAAACAAATGTCACAACCGGGTAATGCTTATTAAACTAAAATTGGATTTTACCGAAAATGATTAAGCGATAAATTTGGCCATAATGTCACACCACCTGCTAAGTGACGTGTAAACATTAACATTAGAATAGTTCGATGTTAATCGCTGACCAAATTCACACCCAAGAGTTACACAACCGAAATAATGAATCCCCTTAAGACCGAACGATTTAATTAGTTTATAATTGTTATTAATTAATTAAATTAATTAATATTTATGAAATATTAATTATAAAATTTGAATATGATTTGAGAAATAAATAATGTTATATATATTTATAACGGTTATAAATATATCGATCGATATACAATATCGACAAGCAATTAAATTAGATTTAATTGCATAGTATTTTGGCTTGGGCTTAGATGGATTTAAGGCCCATCATTAGGGCTGCAAAATTTCGGTTTTGGGAAGGTCTAAGGGTGGCTAAAACATAAGGAATTGGCTTGGAGATAATGGGTTAAGATCAAGTGAGAATGGGTAAAAAGGTTTTCCTCGTTTCTCTCTAATACAACCCTACATGTGTGTGTGTGTGTGTGTGTGTGTGTGTATATATATATATCTGTGTGTGTATCTCTAAAAATAATTACTAACCTTTTGGCCGCCATTACCTTCTACATTTCTGGTTAAAACATAGCCCTCAATCCACTCCCTCAAATATATTTCAAATTAAAATAATACTATTCGATAGTTAGAGGTCGGTGATTCCGTGCTTGCAATCTGACGAATCAAGAACAGTAAAAGAAAGGGAAGTCATTGCTTCAACGTGGATTCAAAGGCATCATTAAATTGGTAATTTTAATTCATATTATAGTAATTATATTATATTCTATGATCCTATAATGAGCAATTTCATATCTTTTAAATATATTGCTACTATATGTTTAGTTAGGTAAGATTTTGTAAGTAGATGTAGTTGTCACAAATCAGTTAAGTTATGTGCATATTTTGTTTATTATACTATTTGATTTATGTATAGACAAATGTTGTTTACTGTACAAAATCAATTTTTGTCATTAATAATTGTTATATATATATTTATTAATAAATTCATATATATATATATATATTAGTGTATATTTCTCTCTCATAATAGCATATATGCATATATAAGATACATATATATATATATATGATTTAAAAAAATTAGTACACTTATTTATATATAATATGAATTTACAAATTCGAAAATTAATTATCATACATATATTCATATTTTTACATTAACATTTATTGAATTTTGAATTGTTTATTACATATAAAATAATTATTACATTAAAAATTCAATTTTATATTTTTAAAAATATTATATCATTTCAGAAGCGTATAGAAAAAATTTATTATTTTTTCAATAAAGTTTATTATTTTTAATAATTAATATTATTTCGGAATAACTATTTATGATTTATTAAAAATAATAATTTAATTGAAAAATTCTTCAAAATTTTTTGTAACCTTTCATTCATGATCCTAGAATTTCTAAAATTTTAAATTTTAAATTTTTAATAATATATTAGATTATATTAAATAATTATTGTCGAAATCAATGTATTTGTTTTTAAAAATAATATTTCAACTTTGAAAAATCTTCAGATTTTTTATAAGCTGTATTTTATGCTCATAGATTTTCTAAAATTGTAAAATTTGAATTTTCATCAATAGATTATTTTATGTTAATTATTTATGGATGAAAACGTTATTTTATTCATAATATATACAAATTAAAATACTAAAATTATTATGTTTGCAAAACTAAGTTAATTTTAAATTTTAAATAATTTTTAATAATTGTTCTCTCTTTCTGTATATGTATTTATCTATATATAAATGTTTTATGTTCATATATTATATATAATATATATACCTACATGTGTGTGTGTGTATTTTGTAACACATATACATGCACATATTTGGACAGCATACATGACATACAAAATGAGCTAATATGTTTGTTACGATGTAAATCCCAACATCTACATAAGGGCATATTATACCTTTCACGGATTATTATGTTACACATGCACTCACACATATATGTATATGATACATTTATGTATAAACTAAATCAAATAAAATTAATTTCATATCTTAATATATTTGAATTTAAATAAAATAAATGATTTTATTTAAATTAAATTTAGAGATGTTCTAATTCAATTAGACTTCATAGGCCCAATAAAGATCTAATAGGGTAAAAATTTTGAAATTCACCCATAACTTCCGCTGCGGGCTGGTCTAGTTCCAACACCCCTATTCTCCACGGCATTTATTTCAACATCCACATCCTCATCTTCGGCTTCAGCGTCTTCCTGATGCAAATATCTCTCAGCTTCGTAGTAGAATTCTGCAAGATCCCTCGGTCTATCCCTTTTCAATGCAGCTTTGAAATTAGTCTTACTCGCGACCCCAGATACTGCTGCCATTAGGATAAATGATGGATCCGGCTTATCAACCGCAGTTGCTGCCTCATCGAACCTTGTTAAATAACTTCTTAAGGACTCTCCAGGCTTTTGTTTTATGTTTGAGAACGTAAGTACATTCCTCGCTTGTGGGACATGAACTCTGAACTGTCTCAAGAACTTGCTCACCAAGTCGGTCCATGTGCTTATGGACCCATTCTCCAACTGTCTGAACCATATTGCAGCTAAATCCGTTAAGTATAATGGGAAGCATCGCCCCATTACCTCCTCAGAAGCACCCAACACATCCATATGTTGGATGTATCTCATCATATGAATCGTCGGATCTATCTTACCATTGTACATTTCTAATGTCAAAAGCTTGAAATCTAGAGGATTTCTCGCATTTTGAATATTAGCAGTAAACGGATTCCTTTTCACGTCTTTCAAACCCCGATCTAGGGGTCCTCCTCTAATGAACCTTCATACCAATTCAGCAATTTAGTTCTCGCCATCCAATGAAGGTCTCCGTTCTAAAGCAATACTTTGGCCCTGTTCCAGTGGGGTTATCCCGAGATGCACTCTTCCGGCCGCATGCTTGTGTTCTGATTCATAACTCTAGCTTCATTCAGACCTACGTTCCTTTGAGGAAGTTCTAGTACATATTCTTCTGTCGATTGCATCCTATATTTGGATTAGCTCCAGTACCACCAGTTCCTGGTGTCCAACAGTAACTCCGGCATTGGGATTGATTCCAGCATTGCCCTCTGAAGTTTGATTCCTATTTCCTGCAGATCTAGCCATCCCTTGCTGCTCCATCCTCTGGAAGAAGCCGTCCATCATCTCCTGCCGTCTAGCTAAGATTCCATCCTACATCTCATTCATCATTTTTTGACATCTCCTCTCTAATCACATAGTTCAGTTGATGAGAATTTAAGGACACCTCTTGTCTTCCCCCAGGCTCTGGTTGACTTGTTATTGCTCTAGGTCTAGTATTAAACCTACTCATCTTCTCTAAATCTTAGATTCAAACTTAAACTCTTTAAATCACGTTCATGGTTCTCAGTGAAAGCACCAAAAGGTTAACCCAAGAAATGGATCAACACCCTAGATTAAGTGTGAAAGCGCTAGTGTAGATAATCAGCAGCACAAATCTCAGATAAACAACTAATAAATAACAGTAGTAAGGAAAGAGACATAAAAATTTATAGTGGTTTGGCTGACTCTGGCCTACGTCCACTTTAATCAATCTTTATTATGATTATACTAGTTGAATCTCTCTGGATATCAACTAGTTAGTCCTTAGATCTAAGTTACAATGAGTTAGAATAAGTCACAAGTTCAAGGGTTGATTGGAGAATCACAGTAACCCCCTATATGACTGTTGTGAGGGAGAAGAAAGTTGAATAAGTAAAGGAATTCCAATAGAGTAATGGCAGCTCTTTATCTGGAAAAAAGATCCATTTCTAGTTGCAGGTAGGTGAATATTTATAGGGAAATCCAGTGAGTATTAGGTCAGAAGACCATGTGCAGAAGAGTCCAGTTGTTATGCCAAGTCATCACCAAAAATCTCAAATCAATTTGAGTCATTTCAATGGATCGCTGGCTATCCATATGGGATGGATCACTAGCTATTCATCAACTTAGCATATTTTTCTACCAGAAGCTTTTACTTAGTGCTACGAAGGAGCTCGAAAACTTTGAGGGCTATCTGACCTATCTTGATGGATCGTTGGCTATCCATAGTGGATCCATCCACTTAGCATAATTTTTCGTGATCCACTGAGGGCGATCCACATAGCTATCCATAGTTCATGTCCAATAGTTTGAGGGCGATCCATCCACTTAGCATATTTTTGAGTGATCTTTGTTTGCTTATCTTCCTATCTTCTATTTAAGTGCCTTGTCCAAATATCAAGTCGTTTGGAGTTAGTTTGATCAGCTGTCTTCATGGATCATCTGGTCCAGATGAATCATCCATATCTCACTCAAATCTTAATGAAATCATACGAAACTTTACAGGAACACTCTAGAGGGTGTTAGGGATCCACTATAAAATTTGAGATGGTGGGCCCAATCTAGATGTTTGTTAACGATCCATCTAGATGGATCACTAGCGATCCATCAAATCAACTCTAAATGACTTCATTTTTTGTGAGCCTTCTCCTATGTTTTCTAAATGTTCTTACAAAATTTCAAGTCAATCCAACTTCGTATAAGTTCTATAGGTCCATTTTAAGTTAGCTAACTCTGGCCAAAAAATTTGAATCAGATGAGTCTTCACTTCTCGAGCTAGATTGTTTGGCATGTTATGAAACTTGGCAAGCATGCTTAGAAATGGTAATGAATCATGATTCAAGAGGTTTGGAGGGTCCATGAGCAAACCTTATGGATCGCTAGTGATCCATAGGTGATGGATCGCTAGCGATCCATCACCTTAGCTTATTTTGGCATATTTCCTCTTGGGTCTTTCTCTTCTTCTTTTTCTGGTCCTTTTAGTTGATTCTTGAGTTATTCTGGCGTAGTCTGAATGTTCTAATTCTTATTGAATTTTGATGGGTTAAAAACCTAGTTAACAGGCTTTGTCCCATCCAATAGTACCAAAAATGGTGCACTAATCAATGCCTCCTTCAACTTGATAAAAGCATCTTCGCACTTAGCATCTCACAAGAAATCTAAATTTTTCTTGGTAAGACGGGTCATTGGGGGCAGAGATCTTCATGAAATCCTTAATGAACTTTCGATACTAGCCCGCCAAACCAAGGAAACTTCTCACTTCCGTGGCATTCTTTGGAACATGCCAATCCTAAACTGCGCCACCTTACTTGGTCAACTGCTAAGCCACTTTCTAAGATGATCTGTCCCAAAATGTGTACTTCCTCTCTCCATAAGTGGCACTTCAAAAACATCATCTTAAGCTTATGTGCATGGAGCATACTGAGCACCTCCTCTAAATGCAATGCATGGCGTTCCTCCTCGCTCCTCGAATAAACAAGGTTATCATCCACAAATACCATGACGAACTTGTTAAGAAACCCTTTGAAAACTCGGCTCGTCAAATCAACAAAGTAGGCAGGTGCATTGGTCAGTCTGAAGGGCATGACTAACCACTTATACAATCCCTTAGGTGTACGAAATGTCGTCTTCTGAATATTGTCCTCGGTTATACGCAACTGATTGAACCCGGTAGCCAAGTCCAATTGTGAGAATACTCTAGCTCCAACCAACTGATCAAAGAGATCATCTATGCGGGGCAATGGTTAACGATTCTTCTTTTTCAGTTTATTCAGCTCCTTATAATAGACACAGAGTCTAAGAGAACCATCTACCTTTGTGGCAAAGACAACTGGTACTTCCCACTTAGAAATGCTTCTCCTGATAAAACCCTTCTCCAATAACTCATTAACCTGCTTGTTCAACCCATGTCTTTCCTTTGGAGCCATATGCCTTAGTGGTAGGGCAATTGGTCTAGCATTCTCAATAAGACAGATTCTAAACTCGATCTCACTAGGGCAGGAGACTGGTAACCTTAGCAAAAACATCTGGGAAATCTCTAACTACATGCACTGCACTATGCTCATCATGTGATAGGTCCAATGAATATAAGTAGCTCGACATAACCAGTCCTCGGGGGTAATATTAAACCTCGAAGTTGCATCCACTACATCTACTCAACCTAACTATCTTCCTATCACGGTCTAGAATAGCCTCGTGTATAGTCATCCAATCCATGCCTAATATCAATCCATACTCAGAAAATCCCAATACAAAGGCTTCACAATTAAACTCGACCCTTAAAGTAAGCAACTTCAAACCCCTACATACCACAGACAAATAGGTCGATCCTTCTATGGGGTTTGACACAACTATAGGGTATGTGACTATACTAGTGTGTAAATGTAAGTCATCAACAAATCTAATAGAAATGAAAGAATATGAAACCCTAGTGTCAAATAAACTGCGAATAGATAAACTAGAAAGAGTCAACACACCTTCAATCATCACTTTCTTACCCTTGTCCACTACAGGCTGCGCACTCGAGCTAGGGATTGCCTCTAGTGCATAAGTTGGAACCAACTGAGTAGAAGCCTGAGTAGGAGCTCTTTGTGGTGCTGTGCAAGATCGCTTCACATGCCAATATTGATCACAGTTATAACACCTCACCTTTGAGAAATCGATCCTGCATTCCTTAGCAAAGTGCCCTGGTTTGCTACACTTACAACACTTTATATCCTTCTTATGTATCTTCCCCTTCGGCCCAAATCCTCCATTCTTCTTATTCTTCTGGTGCACTTTCTCTCCACCTTTTGAGCCTCCCCTTTCACTTTCTTCTTGGAGACGGTATTGAGTAAAGCCATCTCCACTAACCCCTCATAGGTAGCACCCGTCGAAATGTGACTCACAGCTAAATCTTGGAGAAGTTTGTTCGGTCCTTTAGCAAATTTAAGAGCTCTCTTGTGTAGTGTGTTAATCAACTCCATGCCAGATCAAGCTAGCTTATTAAATTGATTTACATATTCCTTAACTGTCATGTCCCCCTGCTTAAGATGGATAAACTTCTCTAGCTAAACGCCTTCTTCTGCCCTAGAAAGGAACTTCGTCTCAAATCTCCTACGGAACTCATCCCAAGAAATATCACCTCTATCGGTCTCGGAATCAATAACCTCCCACCAGCTCAACACTTCTTCCTGCAACTTCCATGTAGCTAACTACCTCCTCACAACATCAGTCAAACCCATAAGACCAAATATCCTCTTGCAAGCGTGGATCCATGACTTCGACTCCACGTAAGACTCTATCCCTATGTATGGCATACCCCCAATGCTAGAAAAATATTTGCATAGCTTGGAATAGTCTAGAGCAGTTGGTGTCGGGAACCTCACCTATCGCTCTCTCCGTGGGCTCTCTAGTGGGATTGAGCTCGGCCTATCCCCTAACCTAAAGATACTGTGGAACCATGTAGGAATGTTCACGTTCGGGATCTCGGCAGCATCGTCAGAGCCTGAACCTATGGGATCAATCATCTTTTATCTATGAATGTTAAGAAATTCATTAGAACTTCCACATATAGCATAAATATGAATAAGAAATAAGAGATAACATGGGCACGATTGGGAATTAGCATAGCTACGGATAAGAGAGATTTTTATATATGAAAAGTTTCAAAAAGATTTTTGAAAATAACCTTTTATTTATACTTATATACATGCTTTTAAAAAGTCCATTTTGAAAACTTTTGGGGACTAATTTGAAAATCGTTTTCAAAAACCATTTTTTTTCAAAATATTTAAAGTACATTCTCTCAATACGGTCCTAATCCATAAGAAGCTTTGAACCTATGCTCTAATACCAACCATGACAACCCGCACCTTCCGACATGCACCGATCCAAAGCTTAATGTGGCTTTCTGCCTTGCATCGTGCCGAGAAATGCGGATCGTCGGGTTTTAACCTTTAACATTCCAGAGACTAAGATAAGCAAATATATTTAAGATATACTAAAATTTCAGAACTCACAATGGAAGGAAAAAACATATATAACATAATAAATGTCCATCTCAGAAAATATCCAAATCACGGTCTCCGAAAAATTAATTTCCAATATAAAGTACATAGAAAAATATCTCTCAAAGTCTGATACAAGGAAATAAAATGTACTGATAAGATAGAATAATACATCGAGAGTGAATATGATAAAAGCTATCCCCAAAGATAAGCATGACTCTTCAAGTATCAAGAATGGGTCAAACACCTACTGCACCGTCCACCTATGTTAGGGAAAAAGATGGAAAAGAACGGGTCAGACGAAAAGTTTGGTGAATGAGTACAAGTTTAACATGTGATGATCATGTGAAGTTAACTTCAAAACTAATCTAAATGACATAGCATGTGCTACAAGTGCCTGTGAAATTCTAAGGTCCAATACTTAAGCGTTCTTATCTAACATAAATGGTCGAACTACTAGTCGAACCTCACATTAACGATCGGCCAACATTCCTAGAGCTATCCAATGAGAAAATACCAACCATAGGCGACTGTGGGAACAACTCTCCCATAAATACCTATACCATCACTACGCCTAGAGAAGGAGACCTTGAAATGCAAATTCGATGTGTGACTCATCGTATGCACCCATGTCCATCTCTCGATCGTAGTGCAAAGTGCCTCTTATCGTACTACGTCAGAGTCCACATGTACCATATTGCATTAGAACCATGCATACAAGGACTCCCATTAGTATCGGGCTCCTTTCTACTCTATAGCCACTTATAATGCTGCGCCAGACCCGACTATCTTTAAGAATCCCCCGTTAGCATCAGGCTCACTCACCTAGTGTCTCCATTAGTTCTGTGTGTCCACTGCGAAACTCCCCATGGGTGTCTGACAAATAGATCGCCCTAGTCGACTCTCGACTCTCAACTCTCAATTTAGATATATAACTGTTACCCAAAACAACGATGACCTAATGTCCTTTGATAAGGAACTGACTTCCCTGTTGTCTCTAGCATGTGTACTTAGCTTTTACAAGGCTCACGGTTGACCACCACCTTTACAAGTCAACCGTGACCGGTCAATCTTTGACCTCCATGGTTCGACCGGCTCTAGTCTAAATTTGTGAATTATAAATTTTAAGTTTTTATTCTTCTTCAATTCTTCCAACCCCCATAACTTTTATGTATTAACTCTGATTACAAAGTGTTATATATGAGAATCGTCAGAAAATCTCCACGAATGCAATGGTGCAAGTTTCGTAGCAAAATTCGAATGTTTGTGAAAATTTTCTTTTTTAATCCTTGTTTTATTTTAATTTAATTTTCTTATTGAATTTCTCATTAAATTGTAGGGGCATTGCAATGCGCACAACAATGAAAAATGTCAATTGTGCTTTGTTTTGTCTTTAATTTCCTATGTTACTTCAGTTAGGTTACTAGCATTATTTTTAATATAATCTCCTAACATTATTTCTAATTACTAACATTATTTTACATGAATTCCTAATATTGTTTTTACTCATATTTTATAATGCTATTAATATTCAACCTTCCTCTACCTAAACTGCCCTTATTCTAATTACTTTATTTTCGGGTTCTAATCTTTTTTCCCGTTCTTTTTACCCCACTTCAAACTTGTACCACTTCCCATTGTCCTCCCCTAAAAAGAATTTTCAAACTTAAAGAAATTTCATCTTAGAAAAATCAACGAGCTACATACGCCCTATTATATATATTTTTTCAAAAGAATTAGCCTTTTTATTAAAACCCGTTTACTGTTATTTTTTGTTTCTACTAAATTTTTTTACTCAATATAACATAGTTTTCATATGGGATCGGACCCAGAGTGGATTCTATTTGTCTTCTTTCGGACTTTTCTTCCACTCATTTTTTTTCAAATACTAAAAATACGGTTATCATCTTGGAGTGATTACTTCATATCTTCCTTCAGGAACTCAATTGCTTCCGAATATTTACAACATATGGATTCTTATTTTCTCCTTATATGGACCTTCTATACATCATCAATCGACAGTCGTACGGGGATCTATAATCACTGGGCTACCAAGGGCCCAACTAAGGAGTCATGTACTATGCAGCTTCAAAGACCATTCATATACTGCACTACTCTTGCTTTTTTAAGTCAATGCCTTTCCATATGACCTATTTCCCATACGATAATCGGGGTAGGTGTATATCTTCAACATTTTGAAAGTGACTGTAGGATCGAGTAATATGGAATAGTATAAAAGCAGTGTGGAATAATAGAATAATCAGCAGATAATAGTAAATAATAAACGAGCACACCAGGAATTTTTATACTGGTTCGAACTTCCCGTTCTACGTCCAGTCCCAGACTCCTTCTGGAATTTCAACTAACAACAACCCTCACTTAACCCGGAGGAACAGGTCTATACAACCCTGAGCAGCCGAACAGGGACCTGAGCAATAGAACAGGATTTCGCCTCAACAGCCGAAGAGGACTTCACTTTGCCCGAGCAGTAGAACGGGACTTATACAGAACAATATTTCTTGACATTATGTGTTCTTGAGTAACATGAATTTGTCAATTATAGTACACCCTTCCTATAATCTTCTCCTTTATGATATATATGTAAATGCGTGAAGAATAAGGAAGTAAGAAAATGAAATTGAATGATGTTGAAAGCACAAGTGTATTAGAATTAAGAATTCAGAGAGTAGAATAATAATCAATTGAATTGTTGTTGGAAACTTGATTCTAATGTGTTTATATAGAAAACAAATAGTTGCAATTGTTCGTGAAGAGTTATCATCAAGAGTTATGATCATATCTGTTGAAATAAAGTTCGCAACTCTTCACGAATGAAAGTGCCTTTTCAAAAAAACTAGCCGTTGAAAAAATTCAGACTTCTGAATTTAAAATTTCAGACTTCTGAAACGCAACGGATTTGAAACGGAAAGAAAACAGGCAAAAAATTGCCAGATTCAGACGTCTGAACTATCCAATTCAGACGTCGTAATATTGTAGTTTACAACATTCAACTTTCTAGATTCAGACGTCTGAACTGGACCATTCAGACGTCTGAATGTAACATAAAATTCAGATTTTGCTTTTAAACAAAATGAATGTCAATGCAATGATAATTAAATGTAGCATATATCATATAGGAGAGATTTTAACAAATTTTTACTTCTAGAAAAGGACTCGAAGCAATCTTATAAACATTTTTCCTCATTTGAATCTTGTCATAGATAATCCCTGCAAGAGACAAGTTAGTATATACATGATTGTATAGTTGTCATAGTCAAAATATCGTATTTACGAAATATCGTAAACACGAAGTTTCAACATTCTCCCCCTTTTTGACGATGACAACTATATAAAATTATAGTATTCAATCATGATTATATAAAAAACAACAAATATTAATACTCCCCCTTAATATATACTCCCCCTGTCGATAGGAAATATTTCTCCCCCTTTGGCATCGACAAAAAGTAAGATTAAAAGATAATTCATATCATAGATGATACATAACTCAGACAAGAGTAGTAATGCAAATAACCAGTAGAATCATCATCAGGAACATATAACAAATAGGTAGCAGCATATAGTTTAGTTACATACCAAAAGAAAACACATAACTGGAGGACTTAAAAAGTTCATAGCAAATCATAAGAACAGAAAATCAAGAGTCAAACCAAGAAAATAGTTATGAAATAAAAGATCCATACCACCACTAATTAAAAAGATGCACTAGGTTAACCTTCATTACTATCGTCATCATCATCTTCATTATTATCAGTACCTGTGCTTGATGACCACTGAAAAGGTGCGGGATCAAAAACCTCGGTAGATGAAGAAGTGGAGCAACCAATACATTCCCAGATTTTATTGAGGAAACCACGAATGGAGTTAAACTTCCGATTGGTTTGCTTTTCGAATCGATCAATCTTGGTTTTTAGCTTAGCCTGATTTTTGGATATTGTAACCAAGGCTTGTTTCGGTGTAGATTCGAGAGAGAGAACTTCTATGTCATCATTGTCTTGCTCGGTAACTTGTGAAGCAATATGTCGTTGATGTTGATGAGGTTGAGGCCTATTTTGATCTCGATTTGTAATCCATTCTTGAAAAGAGATAAAGTTAAGGTTTTGTGGATGCTTAGGCAAGTTCATAAGGCCTAAAGTTTTGGATCCTAGCTCCTTTATAGGTGAAAATTCTGAATCCGGAAAGGTGACTCCATAATTTCTTAGAATTTTCATTATATAAGCACCATAATGAAACGTTTTATAACGGTGGCGACGATTAACATCCATAAATTCTTCAAGAATAACACGACCCTAATCTATTGATTGTCCGGAATAGATGGCATAAAGAGCTTGAAAGTTGCGTTTATTTACAACTTCATAACTTCCGGTTCTTGGTAAAACAGAGCGGATTAGAGCTCGATGAAGAATACGAGCTTGTGGCCGTAGTTGAACGGAAGTGAGCCTAGTTATATCATCGGAAAGAAATCTATGAGAGACCTCGTCTCTTTGATCTAAAGAGAGTGAAGCTTCAATATTATCCAAATCTGTTCCAGATGAAGGACATTGTAGGATATCTCCAAGACGAACTAATGGAAGATAGATCTTGACACCACAAACCCAAGTCCAAACACAATCCTCTCTATTATGAGGTTGATGATGGTCCAAATTCATGTTAGCAAAAAATAGTTTGACTAAAAGATGATTTATCTTGACATTATTTGCTGAAAAATATAAAAGAGTTTCTAACCCACTTGAACGGGCAATTTGTTGAATTCTATAGGGTCCAAATTCATCAAATTTGACAAAAGCTCCCAGAAAGAAACTAGATCTATCCATTTGAGCAAATCTTTTCCTAGCTTCATCATTCCATAGCCATTGATCAACATAGGTGTAGAGGAAGAGGTTGAGGCTCTTGGACGTTTTGTTCTTGGAGCCATTAGAGAGTTTTTGAGATAAAAAGAAGAGTTTGAAGTTTATTTTTGATAAAAGTAGGGTTTTTGCAAATGCAGGTTCGGTTGATAAAGTGAATTGAAGAGGAAGATAAAGGACTTTAATATGGTTGGTGAGTGGAAAAAGTAGAATTAGTCCTTGGATTTTGAATAGACAGAACGATTCAGACGTCTGGTTTTATTATTTCAGACGGTTGAAATTGTAAAAAATGGAACAGAAAGAAAATAGTGTATTTTAAGGCTATTTCAGACGTCTGGAATAGTTGGTTCAGACGTCTGAAACTGAAATATATAAAATTACCTCGAAATATTCAGACGTCTGAACTTACTATTTCAGACGGCTGAATTTGAGTAAAAATGCCCAGTTTGATTAAACACCTTCAGAACATAAATTTTATTAATAACACGATATTTATATCTAATACAAATGAAACAAAACAATCAAAAAACATAACATAGAGATATATATTAAAAACAATTAAATTAATTTGATGAGGAAGGAGATTTTTTGGGAGTCTTAAACTCGTCTGGTTCAATCATCAGTTTTCCCTTCCCTTTAGATGAGTCTAAAGTATGTTGAATACTACCACGCTCCCATGAGTTAGGAGAGACAGGAGGATGTGGTGGTGTACAATATGAAGCTGGTTGATGAACATTTGAACGAGACGTACCACAAAATTTAAAACCCAGATTTTCTAGAAAGCTAAGCCGTTGCGAGTTAACTTTTGACTCGTAATACATTTCTCGTTGAATCCCTAATGATTCTTGTTGATAATGATGAATTTCATCTATTTTTTGTTTAGTTCGAGGTGAACCAAAGAACAAGAAACGTCTAGCCTTTTTCTTTTCTGGAGTTTGACCGGTATGATTGTTTGGAGAAACATGCCGGGCCGGTTGACGAGTAGGGGATGGAGATAGTATGTTTGAAGAATATGCAGAGGAAGGTGTAGAAAAATCTACAAAGGAATACTCAGAAGGTTCCTCTGACGAGTAACCATTTGAAGCCATGGCATAGAAGAATATTGCAAAGAAGTGCATAAACTCCATGATAAAAAATTTAGATCAGAAAGAGTGAGATAAAAACAACTAAAAAAAAATGGAGAATATATAAGAATTAATAGATAAAAATAACACTACATTCTGAGGCTAAACAAGAAAGAAGCATTGTTTGGTGGTAGTAGCTTTTCGAAAAGATAGATTTCGTAGAAAAATTCAAAGCTAAAAAATAGTCACAAAAAAAAATAGTAGACTAACAAAAAAAATAACAAAGAACTATATATATTTAAAAAAAAACAAACAAAAAGATAACTATAAATCTTTGAACGAGACAATTCCAAGTTCTCTTCTTAATTTGATAAACACATTTTCAAGAGGTGGTTTAGTGAAGATATCAACCAGTTGATTTTCAGATGGGACAAAATCTAAATTTATCAAACCTTTTTCAATACAATCACGAAGAAAATGATGTCGTATATCAATATGTTTGGTTCGTGAATGATTGACAAGATTTTTTGATAAATTAATAGCACTTGAATTATCACAATATATTGTTGAATTCGAAAGATTTATATCAAAATCTCTAATAGTCTGTTGCATGTAAATTACTTGAGCACAAGCTAATGCGGAAGAGATATATTCTGCTTCACAAGTAGAGAGTGAAACACAGTTCTGTTTCTTACTAAACCAAGATACTAACGATTTTCCAATAAAATGGCACGTACCGCTAGTACTTTTTCTATCTGTTCGAGATCCACCAAAATCAGCATCACTAAATGATACTAATTCGAAAGGACACTCTTTTGGATAGAATAAGCCGAAGTCTTTGGTATTACTAAGATAACGTAATATACGTTTGACTGCTCTTATGTGAGATTCTTTTGGATTAGCTTGAAATCGAGCACATAAACAGACGCTCATCATAATATCTGGACGACTAGCAGTTAAATATAATAATGATCCAATCATACTTCGGTATAATTTTTGGTCAATACTCATTCCATTTTCATCTCTATCGAGATGTGTAGTTGTACTCATAGGAGTTGGTTTGGCAGAAGTATTTTCCATTCCGAAGCGTTTGATTAGATTATTACAATATTTTTCTTGATTAATAAATATACCATTTGATAATTGTTTAATTTGTAAACCAAGAAAGTATGATAGTTCGCCCATATGTGACATTTCAAATTCTTTTGTCATAATATCTGAAAATTCTTTACATAAATTTTCAGTAGTAGATCCAAAAATAATATCATCAACATATATTTGAATGACTAAAATATCTTGTTTAGTTCTTTTAATAAAAAGAGTTTGATCAACATTTCCAATGTCAAAACTAGAGTCTATAAGATATCTTTTAAGACGATCATACCAAGCACGGGGTGCTTGTTTTAAACCGTATAAAGCTTTCTTGAGTTTGTAGACATGGTCAGGAAATTTTTCATGAGCAAATAGAGGAGGTTGTTCAACATATACATTTTCTTTTATATAACCATTTAAAAAAGCACTTTTAACATCCATTTGATATAGTTTGATGTTATGAAAACATGCAAAGGCCAGTAAGATTCGTATTGCTTCTAGTCTAGCGACTGGTGCAATGTTTCTTCATAGTCAATTCCCTCTTCTTGATTGTATCCTTGTGCAACTAATCTAGCTTTATTTCTAGTAATATTTCCTTGTTCATCAGCTTTATTTTTGAAAACCCATTTAGTACCGATGACTGATTGGTCAGTAAGCCTTGGAACTAAATCCCAAACATCATTTCGTTCAAATTGATTTAATTCTTCTTGCATAGCAATGATCCAATAATCATCAACTGATGCTTCCTTAATATTTTTAGGTTCTATTGAAGAGAGAAAAGCTACATGACCCATTTGATTAATTTGACTTCTTGTTCTAACATTTGAATTAATTTCTCCAATAATATTTTGAACAGGATGATCCCTCAAAACTCTTGGTGGAGATCTTATTTCATTATGAACAATGTTATCATGTTGAATCAAATTATCAACTTGATTTATGTCATGAACAATGTTTTCATCATCGTCAGAAATGGAGTTGATGCTTGTTTTTGTGTTTATCTCATCATCATCAAAAGAATATTTTGATATAATATTTTCATCAAAAGATACATGAAGAGATTCTTCAATAATTTTTGATCTTTTATTGAAAATTCGATAAGCTTTTCTTCGTTCCGAGTATCCTAAGAATATTCCTTCGTCGGATTTCGAATCGAATTTGCCAAGCTGATCTTTAGTATTTAAAATAAAACATTTTGATCCAAATGTTCTAAAATAAGAAATATTGGGTTTTCTACCATTTAGAAGTTCATATGAGGTGTGCTTTGTTAGTGGTCGGATGGAAACACGATTCAAAACATAACAAGCAGTTGCAACAGCTTCTGCCCAGTATTGTTTTGATAATGTGCTACCATTTAATAAAGTTCTTGCACATTCTTGTAATGTTCTATTCTTTCTTTCTACAACACCATTTTGTTGTGGTGTTCTAGGAAAAGAAAAATTATGATAAATACCCTTTTTATCACAATAATGTTCAAAAGCTTTATTTTCGAACTCACCTCCGTGATCACTTCTAATAGCTTTAATTTTTAAATTCTTAAGATTTTGAATTCTTTTTGCAAAAATTTTGAAATTTTCAAAAGTATCATTTTTATTTTTCAAAAATATAGTTCAGGTATATCTTGAAAAATCATCTACAATTACAAACACATATCTATTATGATTAATATATTGGACCTGAGTTGGACCAAATAGATCTAAGTGTAATAGCTCCAATGGTTGCATTGTAGAAATAATTTTCTTAGATTTGAAAGATGATTTTGATAATTTCCCAAGTTGACAAGCATCACAAAGATTATCTACTTTGAAACTCATTTTAGGTAAACCCCTTACTAGATTATTTCTAGATAACTTAGATATCGCTCTAAAATTTATATGACAAAATCTTTTGTGCCACAACCAAGGATCATTTTCTTTGGCTAGTAAGCACATATTTGAATTATAATTTATATTCATGTTTAGAACATAAATATTTTTATCTCTAAAACCTTCAAAAATAAGATTGTTACTGTGATCAGAAATGCTACATTTATCTTCAGAAAAATTGATTTTAAATCCCTTGTCACACAATTGGCTAATACTTAATAGATTATGTTTTAAATTCTTAACTAATAAAACATTAGAAATAAGAGGTAAATTAGATGTACCGACATTGCTCACATCGCCTTTGCCGATGATGTATCCCTTTGAATTATCTCCAAAGGTGACAGAACCTCCATTTGAGTAGACGATATTTGTTAGCATTTCCTTGTTTCCTGTCATATGTTTTGAGCATCCACTGTCTAGTATCCATTTTCCTCTTTTATTTGGTGGTACCTGCAAAAAATATAAGTGAAGACATTGGTACCCACCTTTTCATTAGGGTCCTAAGAGTTAGGTCTTAGGAAACCAAACCCAAGAGGATTCAGTATTCCCTTTATAAATATAATTTTTATTTTTATGCACAGATTCAATGAAAGAATTTATATGTTTCTTCCTAATCAAAATATTGTTTGTTTTAGGAATCCATATTTTTATATTTTCTATGTTTGTTTTTCTTTTTGAATAATTCATATAAGGTATAGTTTTAGAACCATTTCTTCTTTTATTTTCATTTGAAGATGGAACTTGTGGTTTCTTAATATAACCTAATCCATTTTTATTAGATGTAGATTGAGAACTTTCAATAATTTTAGACAGGTTTTCTCTACCTTTATTGAAATTTGAAACATTCTTGGTGATATTAGCTAGCTTAGTTCTAATACTAGTATTCTCTAACTCTATCATTTTGATTTTTGTTTTAAGCTCGTGATTTTCAGAAGCAAGAATATCATTCTTAACCTTCTGAGTTTCTATTTCTTGATTTAAAAGAACTAAGTGAGAATTATCGGAAGACGATTCTTGAATTTTCTCAAGTTCTTCTTCTAATATTATCTTTTCATCTTTTAACATATCTCTTTCAAATTCTGCTCTATTTTGATTTTCTAAAGCTTCTTTATATTTTCTTTTGAGATTTTTTAATGTGTCTAGAAGTTCAGAATTAATTTCAATCATATCATCAAAAGTTAGATCACTAACCTCATTCTCTCTTGCCATAAAGCATACATTTGCTTGCTCATTCTCGCTGTCAATGCTATTATCAGAAGATGAAGAATCTGAATCGTCCCATGTAACTGCAAAAGCTCTTTTCTTGAATTTGTCCTTCTTATTTTTGTTATTGAATGATTTCTTCTGATCCGGACAATCTTTCTGAAAGTGACCTTTCTTATGGCAGTTATAGCATTCTAATACAGAAGTTGACGGTTTGTTAAAAAACCGTTTGTTATTATTTTTGTTTCCTTTTCTGTATTTCAAAAACTTTTTAAAGTTTTTGGCTATAAAAGCTAAGTCTTCTTCATCTGAGTCTAATTCTTCTTCCTTTTCAGCATGGAAAGCCACATTCTTTTTGTCTTGAGCTTGTACTCTTTTAGCCTGCATATTAACTTCATAGGACATTAAATTTCCTATTAACTCTTCTGGTTTCATGGTGGAAAGATCATTGGCTTCTTCAATAGCTAAGACCTTTCTTTCCCAATCATCAGTTAAAGAGTTTAATAGTTTTGAAATAATATCAAAATCCGTAAATGTTTGTCCTAGTCCTAGTAGAGAATGATAGATATCTTGAAATATAGAGTACATATCATTTATGGACTCATCATGCTTTATTCTGAAATTTTGAAACTGACTTTTGAGCATGGATATTTTACTTTGCTTGACTTTGTTAGTACCTTCATGTGTGACTTTAAGAGTTCTCCAGATTTCATAAACAGTTTTTCACATACTAATTCTATTAAATTCATTTCTATCTAAGGCACAAAATAGCATGTTCATGGCTTTAGCATTAGCAGTGGCTTCTGTCTTTTGAGTAGTAGTCCATTCTGCATAAGCAGTAGTGGGTGTAGTGTATTCTGTTTGTGTAATATTCTATGAATCAAAACTATTTGCTTGCATATAAATACGCATTCGTGTAGTCCAATAGTTGTAATTCATACCATTGAATAGTGGAGGTCGTCCAGTAGATTGACCTTCTACAAAACTAGTGTTAGTGACAGTGCTAGTACTGGTGTTATTTTCCATATTAGCAAAGTATCAGATAACTTTGTAACGGTTATAAGATGCCTTGCTCTGATACCAAATGAAAGTGACTGTAGGATCGAGTAATATGGAATAGTATAAAAGCAGTGTGGAATAATAGAATAATCAGCAGATAATAGTAAATAATAAACGAGCACACCGGGAATTTTTATACTGGTTCGAACTTCCCGTTCTACGTTCAGTCCCAGACTCCTTCTGGAATTTCAACTAACAACAACCCTCACTTAACCTGGAGGAACAGGTCTATACAACCCTGAGCAGCCGAACAGGGACCTGAGCAACATAATAGGATTTCGCCTCAACAGCCGAAGAGGACTTCACTTTGCCCGAGCAGCAGAACGGGACTTATACAGAACAATATTTCTTGACACTATGTGTTCTTGAGTAACACGAATTTGTCAATTATAGTACACCCTTCCTATAATCTTCTCCTTTATGATATATATGTGAATGCATGAAGAATAAGGAAGTAAGAAAATGAAATTGAATGATGTTGAAAGCACAAGTGTATTAGAATCAAGAATTCAGAGAGTAGAATAATAATCAATTGAATTGTTGTTGGAAACTTGATTCTAATGTGTTTATATAGAAAACAAATAGTTGCAATTGTTCGTGAAGAGTTATCATCAAGAGTTATGATCATATCTGTTGAAATAAAGTTCGCAACTCTTCACGAATGAAAGTGCCTTTTCAAAAAAACTAGCCGTTGAAAAAATTCAGACTTCTGAATTTAAAATTTCAGACTTCTGAAACGCAACGGATTTGAAACGGAAAGAAAACAGGCAAAAAATTGCCAGATTCAGACGTCTGAACTATCCAATTCAGACGTCGTAATATTGTAGTTTACAACATTCAACTTTCCAGATTCAGACGTCTGAACTGGACCATTCAGACGTCTGAATGTAACATAAAATTCAGATTTTGCTTTTAAACAAAATGAATGTCAATGCAATGATAATTAAATGTAGCATATATCATATAGGAGAGATTTTAACAAATTTTTACTTCTAGACAAGGACTCGAAGCAATCTTATAAACATTTTTCCTCATTTGAATCTTGTCATAGATAATCCCTGCAAGAGACAAGTTAGTATATACATGATTGCATAGTTGTCATAGTCAAAATATCGTATTTACGAAATACCGTAAACACGAAGTTTCAACACATTTTCCATTATTCCAACTCAAAATCAACCTATCCATATTTCAATGCATGGTTACAACTACTCTATAGTCGAAATTCTTAGGATTTGGCGTATGATACATTTATATTCATAGGAAAAATACAAATACGTTCACTCAACGTTTCCTTTTTTTCAAGATCGACTAACCTAACCACTGATACCAAATGTAAAAATCCGCACCCCAATGGGCCCGAATTTTGCTAAATTGAAAATCCAAGTCCACCTGAATACAGATTGTTGATTTGGTATCCTGCATATAAAATAATGGAATGCATATCAGAGCACTAACGATATAACTCACAGTTGAATAATAAAATATAAAAAGTCACATAGTTACTGACCCAGAATTACACTTCAAATGTCTAGTATCCTTGTTGGTGTCGAGCATGCCAAAGAAACATGTCTATCTAAGCTATCCTATAGGTTGTCATAAGGAGGAGCTCAGAACAACGTTCTGGTGACAGTTAAATTATACACTTTATAAGTAACACTACTTTATGCCGATTGTCTTCTATCTCTTGTTATGTCTTTTCATTTTCAATTAGTCATCTTGACTTTATATATGCGTACGATACGTCCAATCTACCCTTAGTAGACTATAGCCATGTACACACACACACACACACACATATATATATATATAAGTACCACGGTCCCCTATTGGACCAAGATATTATCCCCGCTGGTATCCCTTAACTTAGCACCCCGCCAGGATCCATCACCCTCGTTGTATCATGCTCACATCGTTGCACGTACCAAGGAAATCCCATAGTTCTTAGTAACGACTTTACAATAATTTAGCGGTGCTCTATGTTGCACTTTTTAGGATTTTCTTGTCTTCTTCCCGGTTGTAGACTCAGCTCTACGAACTATAAATATAGTGGATTCAGCCGCCCCGGCTATGGATTCGACTCCACGGACTACCCCATACACCTTTTAAAAGACCTCCCGAATAGGGTTAACTAGCCTTGCCTCCTAATAAACAAACTAGCATGACGATACATGACCTAACGTGGTCCGTACGCTACTAGGCAGTGTATCCCATTAGGTATAACCCCCATCTTTCCCGTTGACCACTAAGGATTAATGATGGTTTCGACTTATGTGCAGCCCTGCTCCTTAATTTAGTACTAACACATGCTAGCATAGCATCGTTCTTCGCTCACCATCCAATTTAGATTGTCTATGGCAATCAAGGCTATTAAGACTATTTACCGCTTTCTTTTTAAAAGATTTACAATGCCACTTTACGTACCCTTTTTCCCAATTCCTATTTCTATTCCCTTTTTAAAATTCAATTTATTCTTACCTATTCTTTAATTTCTTTTTCTTATTTAATTCTCATCTTTGTTTATATCGCGCATCTATGCCCTTAAAATATTCTTATCACATTTATATCTCTTTATTTAACACTTAGAGATTTGCTGCATTTTAATGCATTGGAATTACATATCTCTCAATGGAAAAATTTACACTGTAAATTTCAGTATCTTATCTAAAAAGGAAGGTTTGTGTTGCGTTTGGAATTACAAAGATTTATCTCTTTCTGTAGTTATTGAAATAGACAATACAAAATGCGGTAAACATCCCTATTTTATACATCTTTCTTTTTAGGCGTATTTCTTTTCATTTCAAACGACGCACTTTTATTTATTTTAAACTTCACAATGCATAGAAATTCACACGACAATATCTTACATTCTAATGAATTAAAATACCACTTAAAACCCTAAAATCTTATTGTGTTTCTTTATTTTACATTCTTATTTTTCAATATCCATTCTAAATAACAAATCTGGAATTATCACGTCATTTATAAATACACGGCCTATTATTATTCAATAATAAATTTAGGGATTGCTAATACCTAAACCTTTTTAGATTTACATTCGTATAGCATACAGATATATCAAGTTAACAGTTATAGAATAAGTAGGTGGAGTTTATAATTTCATTGCATGTGTATAGGTTTAGCCTACAACTTCAATTTACGTTACAGGTATATATGAATAGATTTACAATGATATAAATCTAATATTTTACAAAAGCATATAATTATTCCCACTCACCTTTTTAGCTTTTCAAATCTTCGAATCTAATCCTTGTTATTCCACTTTGATTCATTTTTCTCCCTTTTGAATTTATACACCGCAAGCCTATATAGATTTATCATAGATCTAGACTAGAAAAGTGATTTGGAATTTTATTTGTATTTAAGATCTGGATTTACAATTTACCTCGGCTTTGATGATTTGGTTACCTTATTCCTCTTCTCCATCTTCAATAATTCTCCAATTGTACATACTATAAACTAGAACTATTTTTAAGAATTTAGACATTTGAAGGAGAAGAGAAAATGTTAGAGCTTCCGCGTTCAATAGAAAATATGAGTTTAGAAGTGAGGGCCTAGGTCTATAATTATAGGGATTCAAATTAATGCCAGCCGTTCGATGAAACTATATTAAATTTGGGCAGTTAGGCCAAAGTTTTACTGTCGAATGTATTCAACTAACGGCAACCGCTAACCCTATATGGTCGACTACTACTAGTCGACCATCATGTTTTTCAGATCGACCGTTTGGCTCGTAATTTGTGAATTTGTTTGCATGTAATGATTTCGTTAATTTTATTCCTTTTGACCGATTGTGTTTGCTTCATTCCTTTTTAAATTTGATTGCAATAATTTGTTTCCACTTTTATATATTTTCTTAGATTTGATTAAACATTGACATTTCTTAACGTCTAAGTTTCCATTCACATTAGTAATTAGCATTAATTAAATTTTATTATCATAAAAACATATGTAATTATTTTCGATTCAAAAACTTCAAACAGTAATAGCTTTTTCGTTTGAACTCCGATCGGAAAACTTTATATATGAAAATTGATCAGAAAATTGCCACGAACCCAACCGTGTAAATTTCATAGTCAAATTCTGACATTTGTAAAAATTTAATTTTTTGGCGTTATTATTTATTAATTAATTTCTTATTAATCAGTTGTCATAAAATCACGGGATGTGACGGAGAGGGTTGTTACCTATCCATTATTTATTTATTTGAGATTTCTCAGACATTCAAACCATTTTCTTGTTAGTATTTACAGATGTTTTTAACTAGAGACTATCAGCTATTGTTTGTATCATTTGCCTGGATTGTATTATTGATTATTATTTTTTAATCCTTCTGATGTGTGTCAGAAAGTGTAAAATATTGTAGATAGCATTGCAATCTGCTTTATATATTACCTCAAAATGATCTTCCGTCAACGACATTCACGGTGCTAGTACTACTTTTAGACGTGGATCGGATGTCATAAATGGCGGGTTATTACAGCTTTGTTCAGGGACTTTATATATGGAGTTTCGGATCTTTCAAAAGCTACTCTAGTGGTCGAGACCAATTGGAAACTATATAATTATGCCACTTCACGTAGATTTTAATAGTTGAAGGAATTTATTCTTTGTAGTCTCCGTTATTGGTCTCGGTCGATTTGTCATGATCATAGTAGCAAATTCTATTCATTGCTTGGAGAAATGAATTGAATGATATGAAGTGTTGAAGTCTCAACATTGGCATGTTATTGATATAAAGGAGTTTTGAAACGAAGTTTGGCACTTGGAGGAAACTTGGTTAAGTATCCCTTATTAAGCATCTCTTATTGAGACAGTGTGAAAGTGGCATGTCAAGGTTGAACCCCCACGGAGCAATTTCTGGATATCTTAGTCGATTGGATGTTCAGTCCTAACTGATTGAGATATATGCCAAATGACCGGCAATATAAGATCAATCAACTGGTACTGATGGATCTTGGTGACTTCATGTAGATGTTGGAGCAATTTGACACTGCTTTGATCAACGACTTAATATATAGTCTCTTGGATCTTTCAAAAGCTAATCTAACGGTCGGACCGATTGTAGACTATATAATTATGCCACTTAACCTAGGTTTTGGTAGTTGAAAGCATTTATTCATTGTAACCTCCATTAACAGTGTCGTGTAAACTGCTTCTAAATATAGATATGCTATCAAATCTAATTTCATCGATAGTGTAATTACCATAAATCTGTGTATCTATTTTATTTCTCTTTGATTATTCATCTAGAATGCCTGTTATTTTGTTGCAATTCTTTTGAAATTAGATTTGATTGTTCTTCTTGTTTTTCTTGTCATACCTATAACCAATCGTAGATAAGTTTTCGTTGTGTTTCGGTTTGGTGATAGTTAATTATCAATAATAATTTAACATTTCACAATATACATATGAAATACGTGTATGTATGTACACACACTTATAGTGTGTGTATGTGCGTGTGCGTGCACGTGCACGTGCGAGCAGGCTTATCGAGTTATTTTATGACTGTCGGTTTATATATGGATCAAAGGGTGTTTTGTTTAGGTGGTCAAATGTTTCAACTTTCAATACTTTGCCGCTACAAGCAAAAATTTTGAAGGAAAAAAAAAACTACAATTACGGAAGGTTAAAAATAAAAAATAAAAAAGATATATATATATGATGCCTCTGTCAGCATTCAGCGATTAAAACCAAATGCTGAGATGATTAGCAAGAGGGATTTTTTTTCACCTTTCCTTTGAAACAAGGAGCCCATGGCATTATTTTGTTTTAATTCCAAGCATATTTATCTCACAAAATTAAATCTAAACTGATCAACCATATCTGTAGATTACACAGCAAAACTACTCAATATCAGGTTGGTGGTTCCATCGTCACTACTCTAAACTACCCTCAACTATGCTCAGGTTGTTTAGCAAATGCTACTTGTGTTGCCAAATTTTCTTCAAATGATCAATATGTGCTATAGCCAGAAAGAATTCTTGTCTGAACACCATAATCAAAATCTCATATGCATCAATCGCAAAAGAAAGAGAGGAAAAAAGAAGGAAAAATACGACAGATGATCGTTTTACAGTTGAGCCTACTTTTTATGCCAAAATTTGTTGTTTTTGTTTGCTTCTCTGCTTCTATTCCTGTATATATCTACTAGAAGATGAATTATATTGTGCAATATACATTTTCAGAACCATGGGTACCCCCACTTGGTTCACCTTCACTTGCCCCTTTAAAACACACACACACACACACAGGCTAAAGTATACAAAGAATTAAAATTACAAAGACAACGCCACCACTATAATTTTCCAAAGAACTATATCAACCTTTGAAAAGTACAAAAAGTTCTAAACTTCATTACCCAAAATAAGTAACCATTTGACCGAAAATCATCTAAATAACAAAGACCAACGCATCACAACATAACCCAACAAATCTTCTTGTTAATAACTGAAGCGCGAGACAAAAAGAGACACATTCCTCAGAACTTTACCTATCATACCAGTTGACTATTCACCCAAGTTTTCAGGAAATAAAAAACTACCACTACTACATTTTAATGTAAGAAAAAAACGTACTATCATTTTTTCTTCTTCCCCTTGGAACTTCCACTGAAAAATGTGCCCCCTTTTTCCTTCTTCGGTTCTTTCTTCTCGTGCTTCTTTGTCTTTGCCTTCTGCTTCTTCTTCTCCTTTCCATTATTTGAAGTTCCCGCATATGATATAGCAGGCCCACTAGATGCATCAGATGCCATGGAATCATCATCGTCGTATTCTTTTTTCTTCTTTTCATTGTAAACTTTTATTTGTTCATTGTTGTAAACCTCATGGTCTTGATCTTGATCTTGATCACGATCTTCTTCTATCGGAGATGAAAGATACATGGTCCATCCTGACTCACTGCTGCTGCATTCTTCCGAATTTCTAACCACAATATTCGTATACTCCATGAATTTACAAATATGAGCTGAATAGTTGTTGAGATATATATAAGAGAGAAAAGTGAAAAGAAATAATGTTTCCACGAGAAGATAGGATAGTTTCCAGCCTTTTTATGAACTCTATATAGCCTTTATTAATGAAGATAGCTATAGCATACCCAATCCAAATTGTACTAAATGTTTTTAACAGATATGCACACTAAAAACCAAAGCATGTGTAACATAAAAGTCAGAAAATTTAAATGGAATTAGGTGAAACTGGTTAGATCAAGGGGTCTAGTTCAAGCAAGTGAGCTTTTGACATGTGAGTTTTAATTTTAGCATGGAACAGAAGAGTTTTACATTGTATGTCATAACTGTTCATCAGCAATATAATAATATGAATTTGGACAGTATAATGAATGTATTGAAATTAAAAATAATTAAAGAGATGTAGACGTTGGAGCAGGAGTAGAAAGTAAATTGGAAGCAGAAGATATCTTAAATGAATATGAATATGGACAGCTGAAACCAGCCAATACACATGAACTGAAAGCTCAAAAAGAAACAGAAAAGTAAATGTAAAATAATCGAATATTAAATGAAGGATAACAGGAAGAGCATCAACCACCTGGAAGCTCTGAATCGATATTAAATTGTGTGACAGATGTTTATAAATAAGAGAGGAAGATTCATGAGAATATAATGGAACATCCCATCTTCTTTAATTCCTTTTGCTTCTGTGTAATCGATCTTCTTTAAATAGAAAAGACAACCCATGCTTACAAGTTCTTCACTTGCATACACTTTGCCTTTCACTCTGTCTTTGTCATGTTTCATTTTCTTTTTCTTTCTGCCCCCCTCTAGTTTTCATATCATTACATGACTTTCAAAATCAATTATCATAATAAAATTGGCAGTTGCAGACTTGCAGTTTTGAAAACAGTAGAGATATATCATATTAACTGACAAATTTTTGGTTATATAAATGTGCATATAAGGTTGTAAAAACCAGGATTTATAAGGGACTTGCAGAAAAGAAAAAAAATATCTTCAAATGGAGTAAAGGATAGCACCATGGTAGATAAGGTTGTCATGACTTGTCATTAAATTTCTCTAAACGTTATTCAGATTAATTATAGCATGTTGTTTCTCACATGCAAAGTTCAATAAATTAAGCAAAACGATTAAATTTATAGCATAGAGTCTCATTTAAGGTGGCACATAGCACCAAATCATGAATATGGGGTGTCTCTTCCAATATAAATACTCATTAATTTGATCCTTCTCAGAGCAGCGGTCTTGTTAAAAAATTATCTTCAACTTGTAAGTATAAATGTTTTCAATCAGAATATGGGAACGATCAATTCAATTGTACGCATGCCTTGTCTGTTTAAAAATAGACATTAATAATATATGTACATTAGTACCATAGTGAAAGAAAAGTTTATACAATTATTTTGTTCGTTGAATAAAATTCAGTTTTTTTTTTATTATTCACTGACGAAATGCACGAGATTGTAATCTTCTTCTTGCTGTGCTATCAATTGAAAGATGAACTTGAATAATGAAATGCACGAAATTGAGTGAGAACTCGAGTATACGCATAATTTCATTTAGGCTGTAGAATTCTTAATTTTGACGTGGGGATATTTTTTTTTTTCCTCCTTAAGATCCGTTTGCAAAATTCATGATGCGCACACAATTGCAATCAACAAATCGACATTAGTGCCGCAGGCAGATGCAAATATGCCACAACACTCCATCACCCAAATTCCAATTTGTTAAATTCTACACCACAAAGTAAATTTTAGGAGATCACATACAAAACTACCAAAGTAACACTTTAAATTTCTCCATTTACATTGATTCGAATGCTTTGACAGAAAATATTTCGATTATAGCAGCAAAACTTGTAGGTCATATGGGACCAGGATTCTTTTGGTATTGGACCCTATTTTTTAGTGTACAATATTTTAAGACCCAGTCTTTCCTTTAAATTAGTCTTGATCTTTAAGAGGATCAACAACAAAGGTTATACTCAGCATTGAATAGAATGGGATGTCTAAATTAATCTCGGACGTCTAAATTAAAATAGATGTTTAAAGTTCGCTCTCCTATTTAATAAGCGCCAAGGCCTAGTAAATAAGGGTGTTACTATCTAAACATTTACTAACGCCACATGACTAGTTAATAAAATTAAATCATGATATTTAAGATATTCAAAAAGTAAACGTGACCAACAGTACATAACTAAGTAATGTAGAAATAGAAAGAAATATAATCAAAATAATATCAACTAGTAATAGTAGAGAAAAATGAGATAAAGAACAACGTAAATAAAAATATTTTATCAATTTTATAGAGGCTGATGAGTTAAGGTATTTAATTATATTTAGAATATGCATAATAATCAATATCTTTATAATCCGCTTATTTTCTAGAGAAAGGAAGATGATAATTAATTATATTTGAGCAATGTCGTTCTTTTTTATTTATTGTAACAACAACAAAAGTAATAATGATTGAATACCATTGATTGAAATAGTAATAAGGTTCTTTACTATGTTTTATCATAGTGTCAAATTTGAGATGCAAATTATTCTTTACTATGTTAGTCTTAGCTATGATTACAAAATTTACGAAATTTTTTTATGTACAATTAAAGTCGATGACAACTTAAGTAACCAAATTAGTTGCATTCATATGTATTGATGAAACATCAAATAAAGGAAAAAAGATTGGCTATAGAGAAATTTTGATTGCGTTGTATGAAGAGCAAGAGATAAGAACTTAAGTTATAGTTTTGAGAAAATATAAAAGTTATGAAAAGATGGGCATGGGTAGGTGCGATAAGCATTTGAATGCATGAGAGAAAGTGTTTAGGTGAATATAAATAGTAAAACCCTTAAATTATTGTTTTAGCTTAAGCGCTTATTAAATAGGTGTCTAAGATTTAGATGCTTATTTAATAAGCATCTAATAATCATGTGTTTTTAAGCGGCTGCCTGTTGGATATTTTCATCATATTTAACCCCTTGAATATTAGGGGCTGAATCAAGTGGAGATGCTCTAACGAGTTTCTTTCATATCTTGTTCTATTTGTACTGAAAATATCAAAGTAAACAAAACAACATGTATAAAGTGAATTGGCTAATGTTTCCAAATTAGCAACTCTGTATTTACCTTTTTGAACAAACCATCTCATTCGTTGAGAGGTTGTATTTCCATGAATTGGTAGTACTATTATAGTAAATAATACAAATCGTGTAAGCTCGCACATGTTGCATACTACAAGAAAAACGAATAGTACAAATGATAAAATGTTGTAAATCAAAATTTCTGTAACATCAGTTCAAGATGCACCCTGGGATGTAATATAAAAGTGTATAAAAATATTTTTGAAGTAAGCATATTATAGATAAATAATCCACATATAAATTTTCATATAACATTATATGCTTTTAATTTGGAAAAATAATAATTATTCAAATTATTTGTATATAAGCATGTATGATATTGAGAATATTGCAGTTCAACTAAATACAAAAAAATATAAAACAAACTATATATCTATGTCTTGTGTACATTCAAATTTTATATACAAAACATGGTAAAATATTATAAAATACAAAAAATGAATTAGATCATAATTTTGTTATGAAATCAACTTGACTTACAAAAGGAAATCAATATTTGAACCGTACTTGTGCTAATATAAACTAAAAATATATAAAGATCAACCAAAAGAGTTATTCACTCAATCTAAAAGTACACAAACTACTATAAAAAATATATATGCATGTATGTATGCGTGCATACCTGTGTGTGTATGTTTTTATATATGTGTATATATGTCTGTATGTATGTATATGTATATGTATGTATGTACATACATATATATTGAAATAGAGAACCAAGCTTACACTTGTAAACTCTACTGGTATAGGGAAACCTAATCCGCACCATATTAGACCCTTTGGACCTTCATCATACTTGGTTAATTTTACTTGGTGGATAGTTGCTGAGGGTAGAGATTGAACCTACCTTTTTTTACCAGAGGAAGGCCCCTTGTTCACTGAGATACTAAAGTGGATGCGCGCACACACTTCAAAGTAATTTCCAAATCATGTAATTTCAATATTTCAAGAACCGTAAAATTAAATAATTTTTGGATTAGAAAAGGAAAGAGAAACGATATTTAAAAATAACTTCGTGGTACCAAAATCCAGTTTATCATGAAATGACCAAATATAGTATAATAATGATATGCCAAGAATATACATTTGAACTTCCTACTTAATATTAGAGAAAAGCGAAGACGTGCTTAAGATAAAGTAAGAGTGTTTATTATATCACAGTCTTATAGGCTAGTTGTTGATATGGTTATGTTAGAGGAATTGGAGTGTGAGAAATCTCTTTACCCAATTTTCAAATGGGTTGCTCATGGAAATTTCTCTTGTTATTAAAAGTAAAATAGTATGCGCAATAATAAAAATTTAAAAGTACACTTCAAAAGGGTCAAAGTTAAAAAAATCAATAAACCATGAATAGTTTTCAATAAGAGGATTATTATTCGTAAAGATAAATAAGTATAATATAACATGTATGAACATAAAACAAAATCACAAAAAATAAATATGATTGTGAAAATATTGTATTCCAAATAAAATTAAAGAATGTACAACTAGAAAAGATGCTTATTATATAATTTTCGCTTTTTATCATAAAAAACATAGCTAAATAACTCAAAATATAAAAAATTTAATTCATGGAAGGTCATACTACGGTTTAATGATCCTTTTACTCTCATTCTTCTCTTTATGTTAAATGATATCACTACTGACATGGTTTTTCGTTTATTTCCTTTTCCTCCCCAATTGTCAACTCCTTTGACAGTATTAAAATCATTGCCTAATGTTCCATTATTAATATTATCATCAATCTATCCATTATTCATCTATTAGACTGATTATCACTTCATATAATTTGTCTATGTTATCTTAGTAGTCCTCTCTTTATCGTTAAAGGTCATAATTCAATTCTAATAGCCTATTGTTACTTCTAAACCCAATTAATAATGTTCATATCTCAATTCAATATGCATCTATGGGTTATTCATATCGACTGTGACTGTATATTTGACACATCAATCAATAATGGATTAAAAGCATGATTAGAACCATAAAACAAAGAAAATAAAACCTCATTCGTAAATTAACCAAGTTAATCTTTGATTGACCAGAAATCTCTTTTATTTTCTATTGTCTGGATTAGCCCTAGCCTCCAAACACCGTGAATCACCGAAATTTTGATATCTTTGAATAGGTGATTATAACTTGCTTAATTTGATGGAGGTCTAATTGTTTAAATTTAGATCTAGAATTTTAGATCTGAGGTTTCTTTTATTTGGGAAAGAGGAGGAGTTGAAGAAAGAAATGAACATATGTTTCTTTCTTTACTAGGAAGGGATATTAATACCCTGCTTGGTACTAATGGGCACCTCCGAATTCAGTTAAAATTTATTCTTTTAAATATAAGTTCATACACGTGCATCCATTTTTTGACGTTTTTATAGTGAAACTTAACCAGAAAATATGGTCTATGCAACGCCGCAAGTTTCATCGCCTAATTCATCAATTTACAAAGATTTCTATTTTGTCCTTTTTAGTAAAATTATCTTTTTACTTTTTAGTAATTATTTATTTTACTGTTCAAATTTATGGATTATTAAAATTTTCTAGTTTGACCAATTTCAAGTTAACCTATAAATGTTATAGTTTGATAATAAAATTAATATAAACGTTGTATTGAATTTTCATGGTATTTAATTATTTATTTGAAGCTTAAAAATTAATTAAAATGATGTATACTAGTTATATATTGATTTAATTAAGTTACGGGCTTAAATAAAATAACTAAACAATTAATTTAATTGTTAAATCAGTTAGATCTAAATTTTGGAAGCCCAAACTAGGGAACCAATACATTGGAGATGAGGGGTTAGAGACACAGTCATTAGATTTGTAGAGAAGGGTACTAGACATTTGTGATCTAGTTGGTTATAAATTTCTAACCCCATTATACTTTCCATACATAAGCAAGGCCTGACCCTAGTTTCCATTATTAGAATATTGACAACGCCTTCTATATGGAGTTGCAGTCTGTGGTAAAGGTCCAAGGACTTGAAGCTTAGAGAAGAAAATCACTAACAACCTATTTGTTGGCAATTAGCAGGATCTCAGTACGGTAAAATTCAATTTTAACGATGAATTCATATGAATATATATATATGTATGTGTGTGTGTTATATGTGTGTATATTATATATATATATATGTATGTATGTATGTATGTATGTATGCATGTATATGCATGTCCCTATACTTTAATCGGCAAAGAATTTAAAAATTGAAATTGAACTTTACTAATTAAAATAATACATTAATACACACACGCACACGCACACGCACACACGCACACACATATATATAATATAAATACATATACATATGCATATTTAATTCAGTTTAAATAATTTTTCATACCATATGAAACTATATATACATATACACACACACATATATACATACATACACACATACACATATATTTGTGTGTCAGGGCTGGTCTTAGCTTATTCGGGGCCTAAGGCCTAAAGATCCAAAGTAAAGTGTAAAATACATTTATGAGACACTAAAATGAAAATTTATAATCAAGCAGAATAAAAAACAACACTAGATTTGAACTGTGGTGACTTAAATATAAAGCACATCATCTTACCATCACACTAAACATATTTTTGTTATTTCAAAGCTATTGAGAATAGAAGAATAGCATAAGGTCATGAATTTATTCGGGTATATACAGAAGAAAATTTAATGGAGTCGGGTTTCATCCCATATAACATTGTGATATGGGCCATTAGAGTTATATATGTTGTATGTATATACATGTTCAATGTAATTGATGCACTGTGTTGCTTTTACACTTTGAATATCGTTAATAAATCATTCATTTAGTTTTCTTTTCATTTTTCATAAAATCTAAATATCAATATCCACCGAAATTCAATATGGTATCTAAGCCTGAATTGCTTAACAGCATTCAATATTATATTTCTTTTATTTCTAAAGCAACTCATTAGATTAAACATCATCACCTGAGTGAACTCATAAGAGATCTTGATCTCTTCATTTGAGATTTTTTAATTTGCTCGCAAATTTGATAAAGAAATCAAGTGCTTTTCCAGAATCATAGTTCGATTGCAGTAGGACTCTCCATCAAAATCAAGCAAAGAATGAAGAAACAATTAGAAAATTAGAAAACAGATCAAGAAGGCAAGAAATCCATCACAAAAGATATCAAGAAAGTAAGTGCCATACCAGAAAACTTATCAGAACAAAATCATCATCTAAGTTTCATCGGTTGCATCAAACCTGTTGAATTCATCTTCTTACCAACCGACTTTCTGGTTAATCAAGATTGCCTCATCATTCTCAATCATCTTCTCACTTCTGAACCATTAAATTCATCATGGTTGAAGGAGATCATAATTCAGCCACTTTAGATAATACAAGTTATTCAAATTGTGATTCAAATTAGCAAAGTGAATTAGCAACCGAAGATTTAATCAAGAACATAATAAATCCGCAGACACAATTAGTTACAGCCCAACTCGATGAAGATAATTATCTTCTGTGGAAGTTTCAAGTTGAGACAACAGTTAGGGGATATGGTCTTGAGGGATTTGTGCTGGGAACACTATCTGTGCCTCTAAGATTTATCACTGATCAAGAAAATAAGGTTGTTAGAAATCAAGAATTCACAAAGTATCAAAGACAAGATAGTCTAATTAGTTCATGGTTGTTATCATCGATCAGCATGAATCTGTTGCCACAGATAATTGGATGCAAATCATCCATGAGATTTGGACAACCATCAACATATTTTTAATTCTCGGTCTACTGATAAAATAATGCATTACAAGAGACAAGCGCAAAACATCAGAAAAGACAATCTATCCATGAGAGAATATCTGTCAAAAGTGAAAACAACTTGTGATTTGCTTGAAACAGCAGGGCACAAAGTATCAGATACTGAGCAAGTGTTGACCATCTTAAGTGGTCTAAGTGATGAATATGAAGCAGTTGTAGCCGTAATAGCATCTAATGAAACATTACCATCCATACAATATGTTCATGCAACACTTCTTGCTCATGAAGGAAGATTAGATTAAAAGAAATCACTAGACAATGATTTATCCATCAACTATGCAGCAAACTCAAACAACAAAGGACAAGAATACAATGGAACAAATCAACACTATCAAAGAGGAGGTTAGTCCAATAGATCAAGAGGAAGATGGAACAATAACAACAGACCCAAATGTCAAATTTGTGAAAAGATTGGTCATACAGCACCAAAATGTTATTTCAGATTTAATGCGAACTATGTACCAAATCAGGGTCAGAACAATCAAAGAAATAACACAAATCCAAGTGTTAATGTAGCTCATGTGCAACATGAATCAAGCAATAAGTCGGAAAAGTTAAAAAACTATCAACAGAATGTAGTCACAAAACCAGATAATGTACAAAATGAAAGTTGGTATCCTGACTCGGGTGCTACGAATCATATTACAAGCAACTTGGACAATCTAAATCTTAGTCTAAAGGAGTACAGAGGTAAGCAGTCCAAACACATGGGAAATGATCAGAGTATTAATATAACACACACTGGAATTGCTTGCATCAAAGGTGAAAGCTGACAACTATATCTCAATAATTTATTAAAAGTGCCTCAAATAAGAATGAATTTGATAAGTGTGTCACAATTTGCAAGTGATAACAATGACTATTTTGAATTTTACCCAAAATATTGTTTGGTTAGAGATATACTAACTAAAGAAATTCTTTTGTAGGGTAATGTAGATAAAGGACTATAAAAGTTTAACTATGTTAATTCAAGAAGTTCCGAAGACAAGAAAAATTACTGTAATTGTTAATAAGATTTCTTGTCAACCACCCAAAGATATGATAAGAAGGATGGATTTCTTCTTATGAGAACAAAAACGTGATTCCTTTTATTGATTGCCTTTCAATTTAACTTATTTAGTTGATATGTCCTATATCAAACCTTCCGTTGTCGCCGAAAGGTTTGGAAACCTGGGCTAGGTGACCTTCTGGCTTTGTTGAGCTTGTTTGAGGTCTTCACAAAGGCCTTCTTTTCTAATTAGGTTAAGTTTTTGTTAACCAAATTTATGGTCAACACTCCAAAGAATCCAAGCAAATGAAGTTATTGGGAAAAGGTGGAAGAGGGAATCCCTAAAGGGATTGACGAATGTTCAGCTGATAACTCCGAGCTATTCTGAGTGATAGGATTTGTCTGAACTATACCGAAAGGTTAATGATATATAGAACTTTCTTGACTTCTCTGCTCAGGATTAGACTTAAAACCCGACCTTTCGATGGGGTCAAGAAGACTTAGATACGAGGTTTAAAAGGAAAGAAGTGTTTCCGGTCCTGTTGAATTAACGTAGAAGGGTATCTGATTTGGTTAAACCTTTATAAGACTCCACCCGAAAGCTTTTTCCTTGATTGGGATTATATTTCCTTGGATTACCTTATATAGAGAGTTAACTTGATTCTTTACTGAAAGGCTGGGCAAGCAGCTGTTTGGGATTCATAGTGATGCTAAGGTTGATGAGATACGACAGGTTCTGACACTTGGCGAAAGGTTTGACCCTCAGGATTTATGACTCCGGAAGGTTTTATCTATACCAATTCTGATAATCCCTCTTTAGATCCAAAGGGTTTAGGCTACAAACCAGAGGTTGCCGAAGGGTTATGAAGACCGCCCAAGAAAGAATATCATGTTTCTGTTGGTTCGAACCTTTCGGAGGAACTGCACCTGAAAGTTGAGATTAAACCAGCAAAGATTAATGTAAACTGAAAAGAAAATGTACAAAACTTAAGACTTCCCTCTGATCCTTGAATGGACTTCTCTTTTTATTAAATTTTCCCAAATCACTACCCAATTAGGGTTACAGAACTATGATTTAAGAAGTACAAGAATGGAATGAGGAAAATTCCGCCTCCGAAATAGGACCCATTGGGTCTTATTTATAGATGCTAGAGGCCATGCTTCCGTCCCTGTGCTTTCGGCTAGATCGAAGGGTTCCCTTCTTATATACAATTGCTAACCTTTCGGTTTCAACGAAAGGTTTTCCTTTCACATGTCATCGTGGATCCTTGAACGTTGCCGAAGGGTCTTTTCTTTCATTTGTTTTTAGGAACCTTTTTCCCTTGTCGGAAGGTTTGTCATCTATACAGTATGTGAACCCTTCGGAGGTGCCGGAAGGTTCCTGACTATTATGAACCCTTCGACTTGGTCGGAAGGTCACTTTTTACTTGGAAGTTTCCGAGAGCCGAGCTTTCCTTGAATGTTGTCGGAAGGTTGCTTTACTTTCTCTGCTGACTTATGAATGTTGCTTTCATCATAGACCCTCTGACACCGTCGAAAGGTATTCAGTAGGCGTTCCAACCGGCCCGAAAGGCTTATTATGCTTTCAGAAAGGTTGTTATAGGGTCGCATGCCCTTGACTTGAATTCTTTGCCTCTTCGAAGGGTCTTGGATATTGTGGAATAATACCCTCCGTCTTCTTCGAAAAGTCTTGAGCCGCTTTATATTGTTGACTGCATCCCTTCAACCTCTTTGGAAGGCCTGATCTGGATTCCTTTTCTTCTGTCCTTTGTTTGAGATCTTCTGACTTAAGCGGAAGGTGAATTTTTCGAGTAACAGTCATCTACCATTCTTTACTGACTTTTGAGCATTGCTTTCTTCGTAAAAACCTTTCGACCTAGTGGAAAGGTATTCTAGATGTGCTCCAACCGATTAGAAAGGCTTGCTATGCTCTCGAAAAGGTCATCATGGAGTTGCACCTTCTTGCTTTGATTTCTTCATCTTCTTCGAAAGGTAAGAACTCCCTGAACGGAACCTTTCAACTACTTCAGAAGGTTTGAAGCTATTAAATCTTGATGGTTGCATCCTCTCGACTACTTCGAAAGGTTTGGTTTGAGCTCCTTCTCCTTTGTCTTTGTTGAAAAATCTCTCGTTCTAGTCGAAAGGTGGATTCTTGGAGCATCATCATACTTATGGACTTTGAAAGATAGCCTTGGACTTTACCGGAAGCTCCTTGTCGGAAGGTATGATTATCCAGAACATCTCGGTGCTTTCTGATCTTTCCTTATGATCTCATGACCCTTCTTACCTTCGTTCTTCTGAATATTTTATGCTTAACATTTAGCCCCCCTCCCTTGTATGAAAGAAGCTTTTGTTCTTTTGGACAAAACTCCAATGAACTTCCTTCTTTGCGTTCTGCAAAATAGATTATAACTTCTATTAAGGTTGTGACTTTGATATGAAATCTTAACGAGCAATCTCAAATTTACGTAGCTAATATTCAAGATGTCATTAGTGTAATATTTCCAGATAAGTTGCTTTGTAATAACCATAATTAAACTTCCTTAAGAATGTGGAGTAATATCACCTAATTTTCAGATATCGATTCAAATAAATGAACCTTTAGAGAACATCTATTACAGACCCTTGATATTTCTTTCTCGAGTTAAACCTTTTCAACCTGTGGAAATCAATTTCATGCTATTAGGGACCTTTCCTTATCCCTCTAAGTTTCCTTCATTATCAACCTTAAACCATTGATTGGTAATTCTCATTTACTGAAAAAGTAGAAAGTAGTTTAGTAATGTTTCCATTTGGTGTCATGAATGTCTTGTGTTTTGAATTCAATGGAAAATTCATAAATCATCATAAAATTCAATAACGGGGACCAAGAAATCATGAACTCATGAAACAAGTGATCAATAGGAAATCGTCATGAAAATTCAATGGGAAATTATAACATGTAAAATTCATGAATCATCAGAGAAATTAGTAGGGAAATTCATTAAACCAATAATTCAACAAGAAATCACCATAGTGATTTAATAAAGAAATCATGAATACAAGATCAGCAAATCATCACTAAAATCCATAGGAAGAGTAGAGTTCACTAAACTTGAAAACCAACAAGATCACCAAAAAATTCAATAAGGAAACCAGAAATACGAAATTCCTAAATCATTATGAGAATCGACAAAGGAATCCAGAATTCATGAGACTAGAAATCAGAAATTCAATAAGGAGACTAGAAATGGGAAATCTTTGAATCATCATACAAACTCAGCAGGGAAATCAAGAACTCATTAAAACAAGCAACTAATAAGAAATCATCACGAAAATTCAATGGGGAGAAACTCAATATATGGAATTCACAAACCATCATAAGAGACCAATAGGGAAATTCAAAATTCATGAAATCAGGAATTCAATTAAAAGTTACCATGAAAATTTGACAAGGTAAACATGAGTGTGAAATATATAAATCATAATAAAAAGAAATAGGGAAATTCAAAATTCACGAAATCCAAACTGAATTTGCATCAATAGAAATGGTGAAACTCAAAATTCATGAAATCAAGAACTTATCCAAAGTCTCGTCAAGATCTCATCTGACGAAATAAATATTCAAAGCTCCATTCAATATAAGAAAGAAGCCATAGATATATCTAATAATAGCATATTTAGTATATTTCAAATAAAAGATAACTAAGTTGATCTAACCTTAATTCTAAGATTATTCACAGGAAAGTTTCTTGTTAATAAATTTGTTGCTCCTAAAGTGCCTATAAGTTAGTAGTATATGTATATATGTATATACACGTATAATAGACTCTTCTATCCAATCATTCACTTCATCTCAAAGGATTCAGGTGTGGCTTTCTTAACCTGGTCTTGGAGTGAAGTACTTTATCTTTATGACTAAAAATTTATTATCTATTCCATTCCTTTAGATTTTGTATCAGTCTTTGTTTTTGTTTCCATGTTATGGATTCCTTCTTCCATTTTTCGATCTCATGCATTTTTTGTGGCATAAAAGTTTCTTAATCCTTTGATGTAAGAATCACTTTCCTATGATTAGAAGTTATGCAATTCATTAGCATATCCTTTGCCTCTGTGTGTATCCTCTTCTAGGATTCCAACTTTGTCTCAGATGACGGATAGGGTTTTTTTTCTTTAACCCTTAATTCTCTTGGGTTCTGACATTCTTTTTGAGTTGTAGACATCTTTGTCTTTATTCTTTTATTTGGAGCCCCTACTGGGCTTGGACATCTTAGTCTACTCTTTGATGAGCCACTCTCTGGGCTCGGACATCTTAATCTATCAAAAGCCTCTCTTTGGAGCTAGACATCTTTGTTCATTGTTTGATGAGCCCCTCTTTGGGCTTCCCTTGTCTCAAAGGGATATATACTTAACTGACCTTTCTCCAGAAGGCCGCTGATGAGCGCTTTACCGGATCCTCCCCTAAGAGGTAATTTGGATGTTAGGGGCTTTTGATTTTGTGGATGCTTATCTTGACCCTCCTCTAAGAGGTGATATGGACGTTAGGGGTTCTATCTCTCCCTCTAGGAGATGCTACAGAATAGCGTCGTAGGCTTATGTCCCTCCCTCTAAGAGGTGCCACAGAATAACATCGTGGGCTTATGTCCCTTCCTCTAGGAGGTGCTACGAAATAACATCGTAGGCTTGAGTATTTTTATATGAAAATAATTTTTGGCCAATTAAAATGGAGTCTCCTTTGAGAGAATGAATATTGTAATTAGACCCTTCTATTATATCGAAGAGTTTCTTTTGAAAAATAGTTTGGACTCATGAATCCTTTTTATGAAAGAGTTTTTTTTTTAATCTTTAGCAAGAACTTTCTTGCTGTTCTCATAATGGAGATATGAATCTCAAATAGGAGACTAGGAGGTCATGATTCATGAACCAACAGCCTTTTAGTCGAGAATAGGGTTCTCAAGTTTGAGTTCCAATAAACTTTTTGTGCTTTCAAAATCTTTGTTGAAAAAGTACAGATAGGCTTATCTTCGCTCATGATTTTAGTAAACTTTGAAACATTACTATTGCTCAGTTTGAAGTCTTTTGGTGCGCATTTATTAATACTATATAATATCTCAAATTAGTTGCATAAATCTGATTTTGAGATAAATAAGTATTTGTTTCCCCCCAGGCCATGGGGTGACTGAATATAGTTTTCTTAAGAGGATATAATTTGAGAAGTTTCCTTTTGAAATCGCTTGCTAAAAATAGATTTGGTATATATGGGTTTTCTCCTAAATTGAAATTGAGTTTAGCAGTGATTCAACATTTTTTACAAGAAAGCCTTGATGTTGACTGAACTGTTGATAATTGCCTCGTGTCAAGCATCTGAGTCGTCCTCTTTAAGTATTCTAGAGTTTGTCGAGTGCTTCGGTTTGATTTTGTTTTTACCTGTAATTGCACTCAAATTTTAATTAGTACATGACCAATGCACAATACAAATTTAAGTATCAAGTTAAAGAGCTATGAAAAGAAAGAGAGAAAGTTCATAGTTGAACTGATGTTGCGAGTCCTCATGATTTGATAGGAATCTGCATTTTGGAGTTGCAGAATTGTTTTCCTCTTATTTTGAATAAGATGTCTTTCAAGTTTCTCTGACGAACTCTTGTAAAAATCTCAATCTGACCATGCCTTGAATTTTATCTGATAAGATACAGCATTCATCAGTTTCATATGCATTTGCTTTATGGTACTCGTAGTAACTTCCTCCTTTATTTGGCTCCGGGGCACTTCGAACTTTTTGAGGCACAATAAAATTCTCATTTCGTTTTATTTTAGCATATATGTAGGAGAGGGTTTGCTTAGGACTGTACAATTCATTTTAGAACTCTTTCTTCGACTTCCCTTCGGGTTTTCACTTTCCCTTGGCCTCTTGTCAAGGTGCCTAAAATCAAATTACTTTTCCTTGGATTCTCGATGGAATTCTTTCTTAGTATGGTGCATCTCGTCCAATTGAATAAACTTCTCAGCTCGGAGAAAGAAATATTGTAGATCTTTGCACCCATTGATATAAAGGTCTTTCCAAAATGGGGTTTGTACAATTAACCCTGATCGAACTGCCATAAGCTTTTCTCTATCAGTTGCACTTTCTGCCCTTAATGCTTCTGTGCTGAATATGTTTAAATATTCGCCAAGTAGTTCCTCTGGCTTTCGTCTGATAGTTTCTAACAAGCTAAAGTCCATAGTTGTACTTGTATCTCTAAATATAGAAAATTGAGCCACGAAGTTGCAAGTAAAATTTCCCCAATAATAGATAGTTTCCATTCGGTAACTCCTATACCATTTGATTGCTGCTCCTTGAAAAGTAATGGGAAAAAGTTTACAGCCAACTGCCTCCGAAGCATTGTATAAGTTCATCCAGTTTCCAAAGACGACAAGGTGATCATCTAGATCAGTTGTTCCATCATATTTTAGTGAAGGAATTTGAATGTGTGGGGGAAGATTTGTTGCCATTATTTCTTCGAAAAAAGGTGCCTTTTGCAGGTTAACATACTCTTCAGGATCATAAACTTCTTTTTCTCTAAGTTCATTTACCATTATTTGGTATTGGGCATTTTCTTGGTCAATTTCATTTCTATGACTATCCATGTTGTTCCCTTGGATTAGGCTATTTGATCGCTTTAGGGACCTTTTTATTTGACTTTCTCAATTTAACTCTTGATCCTCTATTTCATTTGGAAGTCTCATTTCATCCTCTATTTTCATAATCTTTATTGAGTCTTGGGCTGGAGCTCTTTTTGACTACTCTTTTACTACCATCTTTTGTGGTCGTTGATTTTGAACCTTGAACACACCGCTTTCTAATTTTATTAGGGTTGAAGGTCGGAGGTTTGAGCCCTCCTTCTAGCGCCAAAAATGTTAACAAGATTTCTTTTCAATACCCCAAAGATATAATAAGAAGGATGGATTTCTTCTTATGAGAACAAAAGACATGATTCCTTTTATTGATCGCCTTTCAATTTAGCTTATTTAGTTGATATGTCCTATATCAAACCTTTCGTTGTCGCCGAATTTTTTTGAAACCTGGGCTAGGTGACCTTTCGGCTTTGTTGAGCTTGTTTGAGGTCTTCACAAAAGCCTTCTTTTCTAATTAGGTTAAGTTTTTGTTAACCAAATTTATGGCCAACACTCCAAAGAAATCAAGTAAAAGAAGTTATTGGGAAAAGGTGGAAGATGGAATCTCTAAAGGGATTGACGAATGTTCAGTTGATAACTCCGAGCTATTCTGAGTGATAGGATTAGTCTGAACTATACCGAAAGGTTAATGATATATATAACTTTCTTTACTTCTCTACTCAGGATTAGACTTAAAACCCGACCTTTCGATGGGGTCAAGAAGACTTAGATACAAGATTTAAAAGGAAAGAAGTCTTTCCGGTCTTGTTGAATTAACGTAGAAGGGTATCTGATTTGGTTAAACCTTTATAAGACTCCACCCGAAAGCTTTTTCCTTGCCCGGGATTAGATTTCCTTGGATTATCTTATATAGAGAGTTAACTTGATTCTTTACTGAAAGGCTGGGCAAGCAGCTGTTTGGGACACGGAGTGATGCTAAGGTTGATGAGATACAACAGGTTATGATACTTGGCAAAAGGTTTGACCCTCAGGATTTATGACTCCGGAAGGTTTTATCTATACCAATTCTGATAAGCCCTCTTTAGATCCGAAGGGTTTAGGCTTCAAACCAAAGGTTGCCGAAGGGTTATGAAGATCGCCCAAGAAAGGATATCATTGTTTCTGTTGGTTCGAACCTTTCAGAGGAACTGCACCTGAAAGTTATGATTAAACCAGCAAAGATTAATGTAAACTGAAAAGAAAATGTACAAAACTTAAGACCTCCCTCTGATCCTTGAATGGACTTCTCTTTTTATTTAATTTTCCAAATCACTACCCAATTAGGGTTACAGAACTATGATTTTAGAAGTACAAGAATGGAATGAGGAAAAATCTGCCCCAAAACAGGAGCCCTTGGGTTTTATTTATAGATGTCGGCGGCCATGCTTCCGTCCCTGTGCTTTCGGTTGGATCAAAGGGTTCCCTTCTTATATACAATTGCTAACCTTTCAGTTTCAACGAAAGGTTTTCCTCATGTCATCATGGATCCTTGAACGCTGCCGAATGGTATTTTCTTTCATTTGTTTTTAGGAATCGTTTTCCCTTGTCGGAAGGTTTGTCATATATACAGTATGTGAACCCTTCGGAGGTGCCGGAAGGTTACTGGCTATTGTGAACCCTTCGACTTGGTCGGAAGGTCGCTTTTTACTTGGATGTTGCCGAGAGCCGAGCTTTTCTTGAATGTTGTCGGAAGGTTGCTTTACGTTCTCTACTAACTTATGAATGTTGCTTTCATCATAGACCCTCTGACACCGTCGAAAGGTATTCGGTAGGCGTTCCAACCGGCCCGGAAGGCTTATTATGCTTTTGGAAAGGTTATTATAGGGTCGCATGCCCTTGTCTCGACTTCTTTGCCTTCTTCGGAGGGTAAGAGCTTCTTGGATATTGTGGAACAATACCCTTCGTCTTCTCCAAAAGGTCTTGAGCCGTTTCATATTGTTGACTGCATCCCTTCGACCTCTTCGGAAGGCCTGATCTAGTTCCTTTTCTTCTGTCCTTTGTTTGAGATCTTCTGAATTAAGCAAAAAGTGAATTTTTTGAGTAACAGTTATCTACCACTCTTTGCTGACTTTTGAGCATTGCTTTCTTCATAAAAACCTTTCGACCTAGTTGAAAGGTATTCTGGATGTGCTCCAACCGATTAGAAAGGCTTTCTATGCTTTCGAAAAGATCGTCATGGAGTTACACCTACTTGCTTTGATTTCTTCATCTTCTTCGAAAGGTAAGAACTCTTTGAACGGAACCTTTCGACTACTTCAAAAGGTTTGAAGCTAATAAATCTTGATGGCTGCATCCTCTCAAGTCCTTCGAAAGGTTTGGTTTGAGCTCCTTCTCCATTGTCTTTGTTGAAAGACCTCTCGTTCTAGTCGAAAGGTGGATTTTTAGAGCATCATCCTGCCTATAGGCTTTGAAAGATAGCCTTGGACTTCATCGGAAGCTCCTTGTCGGAAGGTATGATTATCCAGAACATTTTGGTGCTTTCAGATCTTTCCTCATGCTCTCGTGACCCTTCTTTCATACCTTCGTTCTTCTGAATATTTTATGGTTAATTGTAATCTTTTTGAAATTGCAGAAAGGAGAAATAATGTGTTTGATTTTTGGCATTACAAGTTAGGCCACCCTAATGTCAATATTGTAAAGCAAATTCTAGTAGAAAATAAAATTACTTTTGAGAATATAACTCTACCCTATGTACGTACATACCGCCAAACTGGCAAAAGTCATATTCATTTGCTGATTCACAAACTAATACCATAAACCCCTTGATATGGTTACTGCTGATCTATAGGGTCCAACACCAGTCAATTCAGACTATGGGTTCAAATATTATATATCATTTGTTGATGCACACACTAGATATACTTGGATATATTTTCTTAGAGGAAAGTCAGAAACTTGCAGAGCTGTAATACATTTTATCACCCAAGTAGAAAAACAAACAAATCATTAACTCAAAATTTTACAAACAAATGGAGGTACTGAATTTAAACCTCTCAATGATTTCTTTCAGAGGAAAGGAATAGTTCATAGGATTACATGTCCATATACATCTGAGCAAAATGGCTTGGTTGAGAGGAAACATAGACATATTGTAGAATTAGGTCTTACTTTACTAGCTCAAGCATCACTCCCTTCAAAATTTTGGTCAGATTCATTTAGTACAATAGTTTGTTTAATTAATAGACTGCCAACTAAAGTATTAAAAAACAAAAGTCCAATAGAAGTTTTGTTTAACATAAAGCCTGATTATTATAGTCTGAAAGCATTTGGATGTCTATGTTTTCCTTATATAAGATCTTATAATACCCATAAATTGAACTTTAGGTCAACTTCATGTACATTTTTGGGTTATGCAACAAGTCAAAAAGGATATAAATGTTTGGACAGCAATGGAAAAATATTTGTGAGCAGGCATGTGGTGTTTAATGAGCATGTGTTTCCTTTTACTAGTGTAGGCATAAAGACAACTCAAAAAGTTCATAATCCAAATGTATCTATACCAAATATACCTTTTATCCAACTGAGTTGAACAAGGAATTGACTGAGGAAGGTTCAGATCACCCTAATTCCCAATTCACAGTGCAAGCTAGGCTAGGTCATGAACAAGTAGAGCAATCTGACTAGTTCAATCACAATCTTGCAAACAGTCAAACACAAAGTGTGAGTCAAGACAATAATCAAGAGTAGTCACATATGCAGCAAGAAAGATCGACTGAGCAATTACATAACAAGCAACAAGCTCAAACTGGACAACATATGACAACCAGATCAAAGAGTGGAATTTTCAAGCCCAAATTATATACTGCTACAACTGAATCTGAATGGCCAAATAATATTGATCAGGCAATAAACAACATAAACTGGAAAAGAGCCCTGGATGAAGAATACAATGCACTTATAAAGAATAGAACATGGGATCTAGTTTATCCACCTGAAAACAAGAATATAGTGGGGGTGTAGATGGACTTATAGAGTAAAGAAAAATGCCGATGGAACTATTATGAGATATAAAGCAAGGCTTGTAGCAAAAGGATATACTCAATGACATGAATTTGATTTCAATGAAACATTTTCTCCAGTTGTGAAGCCAACAACAATCAGAACCATATTCATTATAGCATTGCATAGAAATTGGACTATTAAACAATTGGATGTAAATAATGCCTTCGTAAATGGAGATTTAAAGGAAGAGGCGTACATGGAACGACCACAGGGTTACAAACAAAACAGAAAATATGTGTGCAGGCTTAACAAAGCAATCTACGGGCTTAAACAAGCTTCTAGAGTCTGGTTTGATAAACTAAAAGATACACTATCAAGTTTGAACTTTCTGTCTACCAAATCTAATAACTCATTATTCATTAGAATTAATAAATTTTCAACTGTATATACCTTAATATATGTTGATGACTTGATTGTCATAGGTGATGATGAGACAGAGATAAATAACCTTATTCAATTTTTGGACAGGCAATTCTTAAGGATCTTGGAACACTGAACTACTTTCTGGGAATAGAAGTCACCTGAGTTTCAAATTTAGAAATGTTCTTATGTCAAAGAAAGTATATCATAGATATATTGATTAAATCAAAAATGGACGGTGCCAATCCTCTACCTACACCTATGACAACAAGCCTTCATTTATCAAAAAATAAGGGAGAACCAATACTTATGATAAGTAATATAGAAGTATTGTTGCTGCATTACAATATGTAACCATTATAAGACCAGAAATATCATACAGTGTTAAAGGTGTGTCAATTTATGTAGGAACACAAAGGTGAACAATGGAAAACAGTCAAAAAAATATTAAGATACATAAAAGGCACTGATGATCTGGGTTAAGCCTTAAAGCCTTCAAACATCTCAACGTAACAGGGTACACAGATGCTGATTGGGCAACTGATCCTGATGATAGAAGATCTATCACAGGATTTTATATCTACATAGGAAGCAATCTAATTTCATGGTGTTCTAAAAAATAAGCAACGGTTTCCAGATCAAGTACCAAAGCATAATACAGGAGTATAGCATGTGAGAAATGCGAATTACGGATCTTAAGGCTAGAATTAACACTAGAGGGGGAGGGTGAATAGTGTTTTAAGGAATTACTAATTCTTTTTGAGTTTATCTTAATTTGAACACAAATGTATGCAATATTCAGACACAGATATGATCACAGAATCAAACACAGATGCATATATAAAGTAAAAGCAATAAAGGAAAGAACACATCGAATTTTATACTGGTTCGGAGTTACCCTACATCTAGTCCCGCAACACAAGTACGGATTTCCTTTCAAAATCAATTCTTACAATTACACCCTCGATTTCAAGGCCACGAGGTACACCGCTCCAGATTCACAATCCTCTAGGTAGAGATACTTGATTTTACGGGCAACAAGTTCACCCAATTGATTTTCCAGGCTATAATCACACCTTTTCTCGCTCGATTGAATACAAAGAAATCTATAACTCTGAATAGCACTGGGATCTTGTTGAGATAGTGATAGAGAATCAAACCAGAGATGATCTAGTTAGATTCAATGGTGATTTCGGCAGAGTAATGGTAAAAATGTATATAAAGAAATGTGGAAAAGGAAGAGGAGTGAAATCAGAGAAAATATGAAATGTAAATTCGTTTAAAACATCCCCTATTTATAGTAGAACAATAGCCATGTCCATTCGTGAAAGGATATGACGAATAGACACTTCCTTTGAAATTCAAACTTTTGAAATAAACTATCACCTTGTCGACAAGGGTTCCTTGGGGTTATCGACAAGCCTAAGTTATTTTTGGTAATTTGTTTTTCTTTGAAAATAACTTCTATCTTGTATTAAAACTATTTTAAACTTTATAAATATACTTAACTATAGTTAAAATACATAAATAAGTATAGAGAATAATATTTTGGTATATATAAAATTTTACTATAATTTTATATTTAAATCTAAGTATAAAAATTAAAAGTTAAATATATTATAATTAAAAGATAGTTTAAAACCAAGGATAATTTGATATTGAAAATAAAGATTATTTTGAGGCTAAAAGTATTTTAAAACCAGGATAGATGTTTTTGATTTAAAAAGTAAGATTTTGAAATCATTTTGAAAACAAGATATAATTTTGTAAAACATTTGAATAAAAGTCAGTGGATACAAAATAATGTTCCACTAGATTTTTTGTAGGTTCCATCCTACATAGGGTTCCATCCCTTTAACGGGCTCGAAGTGGATTCCATTCCACGAATAAAATGGATTTTAAGATGTCAGTGCTTTTCTAGGAGTTTTAACAAAATTCCTAACTAAATTACTTATATTGAAATCTTTAACTCTTGATAATCTTGATACTCATGAGTCTTGAATCTTGATATCTTCGATCTTGAGTTCATCGGTTCTTGAATCTCTATACTATACAGTCTTCATTCTTTGTACCTGCATGTTTATATTCTGCATATACATATATAACCATAACATTAGTATTTATATTTTATAACAAGTCATAAGGTTGTTATCATCAAAACTATCATCTCAAGGACTAACAATCTCCCCCTTTTTGATGATGACAACCTATGTTTATAAAATATTACTTCTATCCTAATAACTCCCCCTAAAACTAATAATTCCTCCTTAATCTATGCCTAACTATCCTATTTTATACTTCTCCCCCTTTATCATCAACAAAAACTAACTCCAAACTATATAACTCCCCCTTATTCTTGTACTAAAGTACCTGCATTAATAAAATATATAATGGAGTATATAATAGATAGATTAAGAGATAATTATACTGACAGACATGATAACTAATCAAAGATCATATAAATATTAACGTGTATTTATACACATTATGTTTTGCACACTAATTATCAATCCACACCAAACCAAATCAAATCAAATCAATCCAAGCAATCAATTCAAATCAAGCAAAGCAATCAAATAAAATCAAACATTACGAGGAACTTCCACCCATCCTTCTTCTCCAAATATAGGGTCTGCTTTAATGGCATCCCTATTTTCATTTTCATTGGTGAGAGAGACTGGAGGATGTGCTTCATTATCATCTTTGTGCAGGGAGGAAATCATCCATCGAATCACATCGAAATGTTTTTCTTGCTCCTTGATCATCTGCATTTGACTCAACTCTAAGTGTCGTTGATTACAGAGAATGAAAGAAAGAATATTCTTGAAAGAATTAAGGGTTTCTTCAAGATTCTCGGTCAAACTATGAATTGGATCAGCCATATTTGAGTTTGTGAGAAGAAATATAGATAGAGTAGATAAGAAATGATTTTGAGTGATGAATTCTGGAAGAAATATGTATTTATAGGTGTAGAAATTCGTTTGAAATGAATAGACACAAGGTAGTTATTCAAATTTCAAATTTAAAATGAAAAGTCATTTCTGACCGGTACTTGTCGACAGGGTCTCTGGGGGGTTGTCGACAGGGGTCAGTTAATTTTGATGACTCTGATTTTGTGAATAATTGTGTATATATATATTTATATAATATACTAACATTTATTTTGGAGATAAGATAAGCTAGATAACAGAAAAGTAATTCAATTTCATTTCATAATAGAACGATACAATGATTAAACATTAAGAACTATACAAACATTCAAATCAAAACAAACTAAAACCAATACAACATGACACGAAAAGGTAGAACTAGTTAGAGGATGACGAAGATGAAGATAATCAAAGCTTCTTGCTTACTTTGGAGAAAAACTTGTTCATCTTGGATGACATTTTATCCAATTTCTTACTAACAGACCGTTTAAGAGTCTGTTGATTCTCAACAATGGTCTTTTGATTTTTGAGTAAGGTTTTGTTGGTTGGATTAGAGGGATAGTCAATACTTTCCAAGGATGTTTCACCTTCTTCTTCTTCTATTTCCATTTCATCCCCTTCTTCTTCTTCTTCCTCCTCCTCTTCCATCTCCTCGTGAGCCAAACGCTCTTCCTTTTCGGCAAGAGTCTCATATGGTTGAAAAACATATGGAATTTTCATAAGAGAAATGTTTGAGTGATTAAAAACTTTTCTTGAAACAAATTCTTCTCCTTTGAAATTCACTCCAAAATAATTAAAAATCAGAGTGAGATAGATTCCATGATACAAAGTGTTTTCACCCACTTCAAATTTTTTGGGACGAAGTTCATCCAAAATAACTTGCGCCCAATTAATATCATAATTTTCAAAAATAGCAAAAAGTGCTTTGCAAACTTTTGAAGTTGGATTGTTAAAACTCCCCGATCTTGGGGTCAAAGTATGTTGTAAAAGAAGATTAACAATTCTAGCTTTTGGTCGAAAGTTTCGATTTATGAATTCAAAATTATCATTTCCTTCGAAAATGTGATGAAATGTCTCACGATCATTTTCATCGATATCAACACTAGAAAGATCCATTCCCGTACTTTTGCAATTGACAAATGGTACCCAAAACATCACAATTTAAAATGATTCTAGTGCCTTTGACAGTACTCCAAATTTCATCATCATTTCCATTATAAAATCCACGGTTGAGATTTGCATAGAAAATTTTAACAAGATTTGGATAACAAACAAAGTCATTTTGTGAAGCATCAACAAGACTAACAACTTGGTTGTTTGCAAAAAGAGAATTGATTTCATAAGTAGAGAAATCTTGAAATAAAGCAAACTTTCCGGGTTGGACTTTTCCATAGTTAGCATAGTTGATATATGCTTTTATAGCCTTCGGATTATTGAAAAGTTGCTCTTTTATATTTCTGGAAAGTCTCATTGTGGAAAGGTTGCTTGAAGAAGCCATTAGAGTAGAGAGTAGAGAGCTTGATATTTTGAAATAAGAGTTTGAATTTGAAAATGAAAGTGAAAAGTTGTGATAAGATATAGTAAATAAATAGATTCTCAAAGGACAGGTTCTCTGCTTAAAAGGTGACTTTTCAGAGACTTGAATGAAGTGAAAAGATGGAGGGAAATTCAAACATTTGAATTCAAATTTGAATTTCAAATTTTTGTACCCTTGTCGACAACGTAGGGGGAGCCTTGTCGACAGGTGTCTTTGAATTTATATGATTTAATTCTCTTAATTATTCTAATATATATATATATATTATTTTTAATGTTTATATAATATCTGGAATATTACTAGAATTATAGTATATTCCATAAAATATTATGATACTATTTAAAAATAATAATAAAATAATAGTAAAAATATAATAAAATAATAATAAAAATTTAAAAATTCAAACGACACACCAATTCAAAATCAACCAATCAAACATCCAATCCTAAGCATGCAATTTCAACCAATGTATTGTAAACGTGTACCTTTTTCTAAGTCCGTTTCTCTGAATTCGTTGTAGTCGTGAACTGCCGTGAAACACATATTTGAATTATCTGTCTTCTGATCATCATCGCTTGAGGACGAGTCTGAGTCATCTAGAGTAGCGGTAAATGCACGTTTTCGTTTCTTTGCGGAATCATTGTTTATAGGAAGATTTTGCTTATCTGGATGCGGACAGTCTCTTTTGATATGGCCTGGTTCGTCACAGTTGAAACATTTGATAAAGTTTGGCACTACATTCTGATTACCAGAGTTCTTATAGTTGTTTCTCTTGAGATTATTCATCTTTCTGTATTTCAGGAATTTCCGAAAGTTCTTGGTCATAAAGGCTATCTCTTCATCATTATCGCTGTTTGAGTCTGATCCATCGGTCAATGCATTGAATGCAATTGATTTCTTTTCAGATGCTTTGCTTTCTCTTCTCCCAAGCATTTGGACTTCAAACGACATTAGATTTCCAATTAATTCTTCTATCTTTAAGGTACTGATGTCATTTGCCTCTTCGATCGCAAGTGTCTTTTGATCCCATTCTGGAGTAAGAGAATTTAATATTTTTCTGACTTGATCTTCGTTCGAAAATACATTTCCCAAGGATATTAGAGAATGCACAATATCCTGAAATCTACTGTACATATCTGGAATAGACTCATTAGGATTCATTTTAAATAATTGAAACTGATTTGTGAGCATGGAAATTTTGGTTTGTTTAACTTTGCTTGTTCCTTCGTGAGTAACTTGCAAAGTTTTCCAGATTTCATATGCAGACTTACAAACTGACACTCTATTAAATTCATTCCTATCAAGTGAACAAAACAGAATATTCATAGCTTTAGAGTTATTTTGTGCGACGGTCTTTTGCTCAGCAGCCCACTGTGCAAAACCAGGTGTGGGTTCAAAATATTCAGTCTGTGTGATATTCCAAGTGTCTAGTCCTACAGATTGTAAATATATTTTCATCCTACATGCCCAATATGCATAGTTACTGCCATTAAAAAGTGGTGGTCTGACAGTAGACTGACCTTCTACAAATGAACTAGTGATATAGGTAATAGAACCAGTGTTGGTAGTAGTAACAGTACCAGTGTTGGTAGCCATTTTGGAATTTTTTCAAAATTCAGATTATGAAACTTTGAAAACCTAGCTCTGATACCAAATGTGAGAAATACAGATTACGGATCTTAAGGCTAGAATTAACACTAAAGGGAGGGGGTGAATAGTGTTTTAAGGAACTACTAATTCTTTTTTAGTTTATCTTAATTTGAACACAAATGTATGCAATATTCAGACATAGATATGATCACAGAATCAAACACAGATGCAGATATAAAGTAAAAGCAATAAAGGAAAGAACACACCGGATTTTATACTGGTTCGGAGTTACCCTACATCCAGTCCCGCAACACAAGTACGGATTTCCTTTCAAAATCAATTCTTACAATTACACCCTCGATTTCAAGGCCACGAGGTACACCGCTCCAGATTCACAATCCTCTGGGTAGAGATACTTGATTTTACTGGCAACAAGTTCACCCAATTGATTTTCCAAGCTACATTCACACCTTTTCTCGCTCGATTGAATACAAAGAAATCTATAACTCTGAATAACACTGGGATCTTGTTGAGATAGTGATAGAGAATCAAACCAGAAATGATCTAGTTAGATTCAATGGTGATTTCGGGAAAGTAATGGTAAAAATGTATATAAAGAAATGTGGAAAAAGAAGAGGAGTGAAATCAGAGAAAATATGAAATGTAAATTCGTTTAAAACATCCCCTATTTATAGTAGAACAACAGCCATGTCCATTCGTGAAAGGATATGACGAATAGACACTTCCTTTGAAATTTAAACTTTTGAAATAAACTATCACCTTGTCGACAAGGGTTCCTTGGGTTGTCGACAAGCCTAAGTTATTTTTGGTAATTTTTTTTCTTTGAAAATAACTTCTATCTTGTATTAAAACTATTTTAAACTTTATAAATATACCTAACTATAGTTAAAATACATAAATAAGTATAGAGAATAATATTTTGGTATATATAAAATTTTACTATAATTTTATATTTAAATCTAAGTATAAAAATTATAAGTTAAATATATTATAATTAAAAGATAGTTTAAAACCAAGGATAATTTGATATTGAAAATAAAGATTATTTTGAGGCTAAAAGTATTTTAAAACCAGGATAGATGTTTTTGATTTAAAAAGGAAGATTTTGAAATCATTTTGAAAACAAGATATAATTTTTTAAAACATTTGAATAAAAGTTAGTGGATACAAAACAATGTTCCACTAGATTTTTCGTAGGTTCCATCCTACTTAGGGTTTCTTCCCTTTAACGAGCTCGAAGTGGATTTCATTCCACGAATAAAATGGATTTTAAGATGTCAGTGCTTTTCTATGAGTTTTAACAAAATTCCTAACTAAATTACTTATATTGAAATCCTGAACTCTTGATAATCTTGATACTCATGAGTCTTGAATCTTGATATCTTCGATCTGGAGTTCATCAGTTCTTCAATCTCTATACTGTACAGTCTTCATTCTTTGTACCTGCGTGTTTATATTCTGCATATACATATATATCAAACCATAACATTAGTATTTATATTTTATAACAAGTCCTAAGGTTGTTGTCATCAAAACCATCATCTCAAGGACTAACATAGCAAGCACAACAGCTGAAATCATGTGGATACAAGCTTTGCTAAATGAGTTAAAAATCAATACAGATGTGAAACCGATACTGTGGTGTGACAATCTAAGTGCAATATCACTGTCAGAGAATCCAGTACTTCATTCAAGAACAAAACATATGGATTTATATTTCGTTCGAGAGCAGGTTATGAAAGGAAAGCTGCAAATTAATCACGTACTTGTTGCTTACCAAATAGCTGACATACTTACCAAGCCCCTCTCTGGAAATTTTATTGTAAGTCTGAAAAGCGAACTCATGATTGGCTCAAGGTCAGATCTTATCAAAGCATAAAGCATAATCGAAACTCTCGTCAAACTCTAAAAGAGCAGTGAAGATTATGTAAAGGAAATAGCTACAGCCAAACTCTTTCGTGTACTAAAGTACCGAAAGACAGAATTTATCGTGTAGCCAAACTGATGTGAGATTGGTGAAATAATAGCAGATCAGAAAAGAAAAGAGTTAATTTTCTTCAGTCATCGCTCAAATTTGAAGTAATTTGAAGATCTCAGCAGATTTGGGAATATCGCAGAAACTAGGGCAAAACCCTAGATCGTTTTGAGACGGCGTATTGAGAATAGAAGAATAACAGAAACTCACGAGTTCATTCAGATATATACATAAGCAAATATAATGAAGTCGGGTTTTCAGCCCATAAAACATTGTGATATGAGCCATTAGAGTTATATATGTTGTATATACATACATGTACAATGTAATTGATGCACTGTGTTGCTTTTAGACTTTGAATATCATCAATAAAACATTCATTCAGCTTTTTTTCATTTTCCACCAAATCTAAATATCAATATTCACCAAAATTCAATAAAAGCATGAGATGTGACATATATAAACCAAATACAATTATATATGTGTATTCAAAATTGTTTATCATTTTACCTTCTAATTATTATTTATTTATTTATTGAAAATTGGTAGGTTATTACTTAAAACATAATATACAGAGTTTCTTGCTATATTCCAAAAACAAGTGAGTACAATGAGGAGCAAAATTGAGTCTTACGGGTGATGCGATAAGTATTCGAGTTTGCTAGGAGTAGCAAATAGAACCGCTAGACTTAGACATGACAATACAAAAAAAATTCATTCTTGTTATAATATATATAAATAGTGAATATGCTATATACTATTTTGTATTTAGTCCCACATCGTGGGATTAGTTCTATCCTAAGCTCCTGGGCCTTTATATAAAGGTGCTAATGTAATGAGAATGAATAACTAATCTCTGAATGAATAAAATTGTTCTCTCTAATGGCTTCTTATCTCTTTTTAGTTTATAACACGTTATCAGCACGACGCTCTAACCAGCTGAGCTAATAACGTGTTATAAACTAAAAAGAGATAAGAAGCCATTAGAGAGAACAATTTTATTCATTCAGAGATTAGTTATTCATTCTCATTACATTAGCACCTTTATATAAAGGCCCAGGAGCTTAGGATAGAACTAATCCCACGATGTGGGACTAAATACAAAATAGTATATAGCATATTCACTATTTATATATATTATAACACTCCCCCTTGAATATGCGTCTTCAAAATCTTGAATCCTCTGATAACTTGAAATTGTCCCTTTTGAAACGTGTATGATGATTACTCCTCCTCATTATTATCTTGCTTGCATTTATCCATTCAATCGATATAGATAATGTCCATTGCCTCATTAAAAACCTCGGTTAGGAAAACCTAATGGAAAAACCTTGAACGGGGAAAAGAGTGCAACTTGAAATCATAGATATCATAAAATGATATTCTTTTTAAAGAGGTTGATACTTCGGGATCAAAATAATGTCTCATTAAAACCTTACTAAGAAAAACCCTGTGGGAAAAATCTTAGTCAAGGATAAAAACACAATTTACTTAAATAACATATTTGAGATGTTATTTCTTGAAAAGACGTTTGATTCTTCTAGATTAAGATAATGCCTCGTTAAAACCTTAGTAAGAAAAACCCAGTGGGAAAAATCTTAAATAAGGAAAAAGAGTACATTATAACTTATTTCAAATGTTACTGGGGAGTTGATACTTCTGGATCAAGATAATGCCTCATTAAAACCTTACTAATAAAAACCCAGTGGGAAAAATCTTAGTTAAGGAAAAAGAGTGCATTATAAAATACTTATGAATGCTCCCCCTAATTTAAAATTTCCTCTGAATTCATATTCGTCTTTCGATAACTCAAATTGGTTATAGATACTTCTGGATCCATAAATATGTATCTCATTAATAATACAATTTATTAATAGTTTCCTTTGATACAATCAAATTTTCTAAAAGATTGTTTCTTCCAATGTGGTTTGCATTTTATGCATTCTGTATGCTACTTTTATGAAAAACACTTCATGTGCTTTCATTTTTGTGCTTCAAATCAGTTTTGCGTATTGCAACTATACATCTTTTATGAATATTAAAAATTTCATTACAACATTACTAAAAAGTAGGAAGTAATCTACTTACCTTGAAGTATATCAAGATTTTCATTACAACAATACTTAGAAGAAGGTTGTAATCTACACTTCATGTCTTTTGCATTCTTTATAACTATAAAAGTTATATATATTCTTCAGGAATTTGTATACTTTAATAAGTATTTGCATATCGCAACTACCACTTCTATGGATATTAAGAGTTTCATTACAATAATACTTAAAAATAGGAAGTAATCTACTCATCATGAATTATATCAAGATTTTCATTACAACAATATTTAAAAGAAATTTGTAATCTACGCCCTTTATTCTTTGCATTCTTTATAAGCAGCAAAGTAATTTATATTCTTCGGGAACGACTTTCATCATTTAGTATGATTTAACCAATATTCATACCTTCAGGGTATTTTAAGTGTTTCAAACACTTTGACGACTTCAGTCAATTCAATTATTTATAAAAACATCATGCCTAAAGCATTTAACATGATGTAGATACTATATGTGCTTTAATAATTTTAGTGTGCTTTTGCCACTTTATATACATGTTTCTAATTTTATTTTGTGGACTACAGGTCCACATTTCTTATTTAGGAGAATTTCATGATGGCCAATCATGTTTTTTCTCTAATACAGGATCTTTAATCCATTTATAAACATAAGCGCTTTGTTATTTATAAATTTATAATCAATGATTATTTATTGTCAGTTCTAGATATGATTTATTGAGATCTCTTTATTTATCATACCTAAACCACTTCTAGGGTTATTTGACAATCATGTCATGGATCTCTTCCAAAGCATCCTTAAGTGTTTCTTCAAGAACACTCACCTCCTTTATTTGACATCTTTATTACTTCAAAAATATTTTGAACTGACTTTTGAACCACATTTCAGATGTGGTTTATACATTTTGATCATTCAGGGATTCAAATCTATATTGGAGAAAGTTTACTAGGGATATTATTGATAATTTATTCAAGTTACTTAATATTTTGCATCATTTTATATTTTAACAAATATTTAACACCAATGATCAAAATGAGCTTGTATCCCTTTATCCTCCCCCTCAATGTTGACAAACATTGTCACATTAAATAATAAACCTCTTTGGATTCTCATTTTAATCCATTATCACATTGCTACTAGCAAATACATTATATGTATATCAGTTATAGGAGGATAATCATTTTATTAGTTGGTAAGATGCATTTAATTGATATTGCTTATTAGAGTTTGTTCTCATTCATTGATGTTTGCACAAAAAATGGACAAACACCTCAAAGTTGTATGATTTAGTAGATCTTATGTTGTTCTTAGTGATTTGGGTGATTTATGCAAATATATGAAAAGCAAGGGCTAAACTGTAAAAAGACACGCAGATTTATAGTGGTTCAGCCAGAATGTGCCTACGTCCACTTTATATGTTATTTCTCTTCTCTTGTTTTGATTACAAGTACAAAGTTTTGATACGAGTAAAAGAAAGTTGTTTGAAAGTTCTCTCCGTGCTTGAGCTCTCAAACTTGTCCCCATTGTTGTACCCTTGCCCCTCTATTTATAGAGTGAGGCTGGGGGTAGGAGTCTTGGATGTATATAGCTGTTGGCGGGCCTGGGCTGACGTGATCTGGCCTGGCACAGTTGGTCCGGCAATGGTTGGTCCGGCAATGGTTGGTCCGGCATTGGTTGGTCCGGCAATGGTTGGTCCGGCAATGGTTGGTCCGGCAATGGTTGGTCCGGCAATGGTTGGTCCGGCATTGGTTGGTCCGGCAATGGTTGGTCCGGCATTGGTTGGTCCGGCATTAGGTGGGTTGGATGTCGTGCTGGTCCGGCTTTGGCTCTTCCTTGCTTGGCTCGGTGATGCCCTGTTTGCTGTTGATGAAAACGCCCCCAACATTTGCCCCCCAAAGTGGGGCATATGCCAGTCATATGCCTCGCTTTGTTTCAGCTTGGACATTCTCATCCGGTCCTACGTGCCAACCCAGTTGGTCCGGTCATTTTCGTTTGCCTATAAGTATGGGTTTCTTGTCTCTGTTCACCTTCTATCTTTTGAAATAGCCGAATCAGTCAAATACCGAAACAGACTCAACTGTTTGAAATAGCCGAATCAACCATACTGCCGAATCACGTTTGACTACCGGTCCAAGTAATTGTCGAATGACCTTATGTTTTGAATTACGAGTGAAACTCCAGACTGCATACACTTGCTTGTTTATATCTCTACTTCCTTATTCTAACAATGTACTCTTTTGTGTTGCGGATAATGTCTCATAAAGTTGAAACCCATTCTGATAAGAAGAAGTCTAAGGACCAAGGAGAGTCCTCCATAGTGCCCCCAGTTCAGGCAGCACCAGAACGTCATGGACCAACCCCGAGATCGCTAGTAGACGGGTATGGTCCTCAAGAGCTCCTGAACTTACCGCCTGACTGCTTTCCTAGCTCCCTCAAAGATGAGCAGCTCGATGCTATTTCTCGCTCTTTTGGGATTGACAGAATGCTTATGTTGTTGTCGGTGGAAGGAGGTAGGTGTGCAAGTAGAAGATGATGATCAAGACGATCAAGGAGCAGATGCTGGTAAGTCTTCCTTTCTGGTCTTTCCGTTAACTTGGTTGCTTATCACTAATGAATTCTTTCTTTGACCGGACAGGTGGGCAACAGGGCAAGGATAAAACTCCGACGCGGCCGGCTCCTTGATTGGACCTGGATATCTTTTGGTGGGCTTGACATTGTTGTATACGTTAGTCTCAAAACAGTAACGTAACTCTTAGGTTGTAATTATGCTACTTGTAATAAACAACACTATTCTTGACGTGTAATTTTTTAACTTAAGCTGATTCCGTCGTTTTTTGAATGCTTTTGTTATTTTCACATGTTGTATGTGAAATATAGCTATGCATATGCTTGTAATCCAGTTGTGTTTAATGCCAAGTTCTTGCTTAAAGCATAATTTTATGCCTTATAATGCTAGTGTGATGTATGAATAAATTATAGTCAGGAATTTGTATAAAAGAAGAAAATACCGCCTTTCATGTTCTAATTGTAGATGGCAGTTTTGAATATTTTTGTACGACCGAGGATGGAGTCTCAGTTGAATGTCCTGCTATCCAACCGTGAATTCCCATTCCCGCTGGTGAGTATCTTCTACTCTGTGTCCTGTACTTCAGGGATTGTTATAGAGGATAGGAGAAAAGTTCTTTAAACAGAATTGAAATATGTGAAATAGTAAAACTTCCAATCACGGAAGGCCTTCGATGTGCTTAAGTTCGTGGCAAACGGGTTTTGTAGTCACTTTCCCTAGCTGTGGGTCTTGGAGACATTTGTCACCCATCTTACGCCTCCGCGGGGAGTTAATTCTTTTTTACCACAGCCGCACTTAAGACACATCGGAGCCGAGATCGCGCACAGTAACTACCCGGGCCATTATGGTCCGTAATCGTGGGTATTATTCGATTTACTGTGGCCGGCTAGCGTGGGTGCCGATCGTCAACTGTGAACTGCCCCTGGCTGGCCACACCTTATGTTGGGGCTTATAGTCGGTTCACAGTTGCCGGCGAGCCTAACGCCGTAATGAGCTGCCTCGGCTATAGTCGGCCTTCTCGGTGGCTTATAATCGGCTCATTACAGTTGGCTTTAAGGGCCGTCGCGAGCAATGAGTTAACCCGCAGCAGAGGGATGCCGGAGCGAAAGTGTCTCATTGGCGAGGGCATAGATTCGCATAGTACCTGTTAGGTTTTGTCCAGGAGAGGTTGCGCTGCGGAGCGCCTTGAATGAAAATGCTATTTGCACATGATTTTGTTCAACAGAAAAGGATACAGTTAACAAACAACCAAGATATGAAGGAATAAGTTAAAAAGAGACAAGTTTTTTAAAGTGGTTCGACACGAAAATGCCTACGTCCACTGATTCTCTTTGTTAATTCACTTCATATGGGCAGTATGAGTTAAGAAAAGTATCGACGAAGGTGTTGGATGTTCCATGCCCTCTGGAACACCTCCCCGTCCACTGTTGACAAAATATAAGCTCCATTGCGAAGATCTTTATGAATTACATATGGTCCGTCCCAGATTGGATCTAGCGCTCTGGGGCGTAGGAAGATTCGCTTGAGGATAAGATCTCCTTTCTGTAAGCTACGATGCTTGACTTTGGAGTTGTATTGCGTTGCCACTTTTTGCTTGTGAGCTGCTGCCCTGGGGGGCTGCATCATTTCTTCTTTCCTCAATTAGATCCAGAGACATGAGGAGGAACTCTTCATTCTCTTCTGGGTTGTAGTGGATCCTACGATGGGAAGGCACTATAGTTTCAATTGGGAGCATAGCCTCCGATCCGTATGCCAAAGAGAAAAGGAGTATGCCCCGTTGATGTTCTGAAAGACGTGCGATTGGCCCATAGTGCCGTAGGAGGTTCATCCACCCAAGCGCCCTTTGACTTTTCGAGTTTCTTTTTTAGAGTTTTGAGAATTTTGTTGACGGCTTCGACTTTTCCGTTTGCCTGGGAATAAGCTACGGATGAGAAGCTTTTGTGAATTCCATGCTCTTGGCACCAGTTGGCGAACTCCTCGCTGTCAAACTGAAGTCCATTGTCCGATATGATTTTGAATGGAACTCCGTACCTACATAGAACATTTTTTGATCAAGAAGTTAATAACTTTTGCTAAAAATACTTTATTTAGGGGTTCTGCTTCCTGAGGGATGTGTTTGATTAAATAGTGATCCCATCGATTGAGAAGCAACTTGGTCTTCTTTAAATATGCTATGAGTCGTTCTTCTCGAGCCTGGAATCCTACTAGTATTTGATTTACAATAAGTTGAGAATCGCTATGAAGGCACCAAGAATTGGCTCCGATTTCTAAGGCAAGTTCTAATCCAACTATCACTGCTTCATACTCTGCATCGTTGTTGGTGGCAGTGAATCCTGACCTTATAGCATAGTATAGTTCATTTCCCTTGGGAGTGATTATTACCACACCTGCCCCCGAGCCTTGTTCGTTGATGGCGGTGCGAGGATGGTAGGTGATATCATATTGACTTAGTTGAATGCACCATTTAAGTAGTCGCCCAGAAGCGTCGAGACGATGGAGTACCTGCCTTAGTGGTTGATCGGTCAGAACTCTGATGGAATGAGATCGGAAATAGTGACGCAGTTTCCGTGATGTGATTAGTAGGCAATAGGCTAGCTTCTTAAGTTTAGGATATCTGGTTTCTTATTGTGCGGGGGGCGTTTGTATCTAACTTCGTCTTGAGTGTCCCGGGAGATGTTTTCGATCGTTTCATTTAAAGGAGTATAAGCGTCAAATCTCGGTCCTGGCCGATACAAGCACTTTTCTCCCTTCTTTCCCCCAGCATTGTCTCTAGAAGCATCCCTTCGAACGTCCTTTGCTACAGCGGACGTGCTGTAAGCTGCCTTATTTTGTCACCCCGACTGCCCTTTTATGGCAGCGTCTTCAAGCCTCATATATTTCCCGGCCTCATAGAAAAAATCGGGTAAAGTAGCTGGTTTTTCTTTTGTCAATCTTCTACCAAATTTAGTATCCGGATGCATACCACTACAGAGGGCCATTAAGATAAGCTTCTCGTCGGCATCTTGGACTATGGCCGTTGCGGCATTGAATCGGGTTAGGTATTGCTGCAGCTTCTCTCCAGGTTTCTGCTTGATACTGGATAGGGAATAAGCATCCTTAGGTTGTTCCACATGAATGCGGAACTGGCTGATGAACTTTTCTTTCAACATTTCCCATGAGCTGATGGATCCCTGAGGTAGATGACAGAACCAGGAGGTAGCGAGATCTGCTAAGAAGAGTGGAAAGCATTTGCACAGTACTCCCTCTGTCGCTCCACTCATGAGCATATGTTGTGTGTATCTCTGCAAGTGTACAACGGGGTCGGAGGTTCCTTTGTAAGGTTCCATTGTTGGCATCTTCCATTCTCGGGGGGTGATAGCAATTTCAATGTTGCGGGCGAAAGGGCTGGTCACCCTAGCGCCTATCCCTCGATCTCTTTGCTCCCGTTGGACGCACTCTCTGAATAAGCGCGCCATCCTTTCATCAGAATTTGGAGCAGATAGAAACGAGTTTGGTTCTGTTCTGTGGGATTGATCCCGTCTAGATGACCTGTAGGGATGGTATCGTCTATCATTCCTCATATTTTCCAGTGGCTGCCTTTGGTCTTCTGGGAGCATGCTCGGGTCAGCTATAGTTGGCCCTTGCCTTGATCTCCCCCTGCTGGGTTCTGATCTAAGCACTTCCTCGGGTCCAACTTCGGGCTGGACTCTAGCTCGGCCCCGTTCACTGGCGTTTCTATGGTTAGGCAGCATGACAGGCTCAGCTACAGTTGACCTTCGCCCGGTACCTCCCCCGTTGGGTTCGGTACCAAACGTTTTCTCAGGTCTAACTTCGGGCTGTGCTCGGTCTCGGCTCCTACCATGGCTACTTCTGCCGTTAGCTCCTTCGAAGAAGGAAGATCTTTGTTGTCTCTGAGATCCTCCAGACTGGGACTCGCCCCATGATTCAGTGTTGCGGTTGGATTCTTCAGCGTCCCTTAAGCATGACATGAGTTGGTCCACCAAGGCTTCCTGCTGGGACGTGAAGCGGTTAGTTACTTCAACCACAACTCTGTCTAGATCTGCTCTAGTAATTGCTGCAGGCTGTTCGGTGGCAGGAGTGGTTGGGTTAGCCTGTTCTTCATTTGTTACTGTTGCTGGAGGAGGACGATTTACTTGATTCGTGACAGCTGGATCTGGAAGACTGCTGGATGCGATGTTTCTTCCTTTGTTAACATCTTTTCTCTGTTTGGGAGGCATGTTTTCCAAGTGGCGGACGATGCTGTTAGGAAAACTTGTTAAGCGGATGAAGCTGAAGCTTCGAGCTTCTATTTCTCAGTGAAAGCACCAAAAATGTTTGCACAAAAAATGGACAAACACCTCAAAGTTGTATGATTTAGTAGATCTTATGTTGTTCTTAGTGATTTGGGTGATTTATGCAAATATATGAAAAGCAGGGGCTAAACTGTAAAAAGACACGCAGATTTATAGTGGTTCAGCCAGAATGTGCCTACGTCCACTTTATATGTTATTTCTCTTCTCTTGTTTTGATTACAAGTACAAAGTTTTGATACGAGTAAAAGAAAGTTGTTTGAAAGTTCTCTCCGTGCTTGAGCTCTCAAACTTGTCCCCATTGTTGTACCCTTGCCCCTCTATTTATAGAGTGAGGCTGGGGGTAGGAGTCTTGGATGTATATAGCTGTTGGCGGGCCTGGGCTGACGTGATCTGGCCTGGCACAGTTGGTCCGGCAATGGTTGGTCCGGCATTGGTTGGTCCGGCAATGGTTGGTCCGGCAATGGTTGGTCCGGCAATGGTTGGTCCGGCATTGGTTGGTCCGGCAATGGTTGGTCCGGCATTGGTTGGTCCGGCATTAGGTGGGTTGGATGTCGTGTTGGTCCGGCTTTGGCTCTTCCTTGCTTGGCTCGGTGATGCCCTGTTTGCTGTTGATGAAAACGCCCCCAACAATTGATCTAGAGAATTGGAGGAATTTACTTATTGTGTGGATCATTTAAATACATATATGACTTCAGGTCATTCAACATTTATGTTGATTGAATTTTAAATCACTAAATAATATCTATGCATAATCTATAAGATGAGTTCATAACAATCTTCGGGTTGTTAGTTGAATATCTACATATATGGATATATACGTGCGTCCACGTATTATATATATATATATATTATAAATTTGCATATTCTTTCTCATTTGAGTTAGTGATTTTAGAACAAACTAATACATGGATCCAAACTATTAATTTTTGTTTATCACTCTGTAAATGTGAATTCTTAAAGATTAACTGATAATTTCCAAAATGTCAGGTTTGAAAATATGTTGAACTTCTGGTTCAAATAAATTAGGATCTAAACAATTCATACAGCTTACATAGTTCTCAAACTTTTAGGATCTAATCTAAACTAAATTATGATCCTTCATAATCAAATTTATGTACACTTATTTGGTTTAATAAAATTACCAAATATATAAATAAATATCTTCTAGAGATATGTTATCATTTCCAAATATAAATCTCTACTAGAGATAATTTAGTATCACCACTTCTAGAGTGAACTTATCTCTTCTAGAGATATATATGTGCACTATTGGAATACCATATCAATATACGATATTTCTTTTATATAAATTACATAATTACTACCTTTACAGTATCATAAAATATCCTTGCTGGAGATTTTTGTTGTAATTGCTTTTGAAATGAAATATCAAACTTTAAATATAGTAACAAAATTAGATTCACCAAATGAAAGTAAGATGCAAGAGATAGAAACACTACTTCTGGAGTGTAATATTGGTATACAATATCCCTTTTTTTGGATAAATTATTGTTATTACTTTAAAAAAATTATATGGTTATTCCTTCAGGGAATATAGTGTTTCCTTTCAAGGAATTGCAATGTAACAAAAATAAAATTCCTATAACATATCTTCTAGGATGTTGGATTTTGCAATATAAATATAAATAAGTATCTAAAACATCTCTTTCCAAAACTAAATTAATAGTTACTTTTTCAATCCAGTGATGTTTGAAATATCATATAACATAATATCTTCAGGATATTTGGTTAATATAATGTAAATATGAAGATATAAGGTAAGGTATAACTCATTTGGAGATTTTGTAATCTCTTGAATGCAGCATCATTGTCTCATATAATGATTTATTAATTTCCTTTAACTTCTTCAAGAAGTACAACCTTATCATTTTACACAATTTCAATAGAGCTTCGAGCTTCTAATTCATGAACTTCAAGTTCATTAATTTGTTATGAACTTCAGGTTCTCAAATTTTGTGTAAACTTCTTTTTGTACATTTTGAGAAATAAAAAAAACATTAATAAGAATTCGAACTTGTAAACTTTATCAGAAAGTCTTTTCATAATTCAAGACTTCAGGTCTTGGACTTTGAGTTATACAACTTCTATTAAAATAATTTCTTTGCACAACTTTAAGTTGTTGTTAAACCTATTTCTTCCATTACACCAGACATTACTTGTCATAATAAATACATCAAATAGTAAATCATACGTCTATTCTTATTCCAAACACAAACATACAACATCATTTAATTTATGATAACCAGTGCATTTAATACATTTATGATAAAAATAAATGCAATTAATCTTTATGTGGTCTAAGATATAACTACTGTTACAACAAAATGATTTCATCATAAATATATGAATCAATTGAAAAAACAATACTTAAAGTAAAACAATTTCATCTCAGATATAAGTTCAATGCTACTCATAATAAAATTAAAATGGATATCTTAAAGAGAAAATCTATTTCTCAATAATTAGAATTTCTAAATGAAACAACATTATCAACTCGCAGATCTATCCATATCATTCAAAAGTCAGTTCAAAATATTTTTGAAGTAATAAAGATGTCAAATAAAGGAGGTGAGTGTTCTTGAAGAAACACTTAAGGATGCTTTGGAAGAGATCCATGACATGATTGTCAAATAACCCTAGAAGTGGTTTAGGTATGATAAATAAAGAGATCTCAATAAATCATATCTAGAACTGACAATAAATAATCATTGATTATAAATTTATAAATAACAAAGCGCTTATGTTTATAAATGGATTAAAGATCCTGTATTAGAGAAAAAACATGATTGGCCATCATGAAATTCTCCTAAATAAGAAATGTGGACCTGTAGTCCACAAAATATAATTAGAAATATATATATATATATATATATATATAAAGTAGAAAAACACACTAAAATACTGGAGCACATGTAGTGCTACATCGTGTTAAATGCTTTAGGCATGATGCTTTTATAAATAATTGAATTGACTGAAGTAGTGAATGTGTTTGAAACACTTAAAATACCCTGAAGGTATGAATATTGGTTAAATCATACTAAATGATGAAAGTCGTTCCCGAAGAATATAAATTACTTTGCTGCTTATAAAAAATGCAAAGAATAAAGGGTGTAGATTACAAATTTCTTTTAAATATTGTTGTAATGAAAATCTTGATATAATTCATGATGAGTAGATTACTTCCTATTTTTAAGTATTATTGTAATGAAACTCTTAATATCCATAGAAGTGGTAGTTGCGATATGCAAATACTTATTAAAGTATACAAATTCCTGAAGAATATATATAACTTTTATAGTTATAAAGAATGCAAAAGACATGAAGTGTAGATTACAACCTTCTTCTAAGTATTGTTGTAATGAAAATCTTGATATACTTCAAGGTAAGTAGATTACTTCCTACTTTTTAGTAATGTTGTAATGAAATTTTAAATTAGGGGGAGCATTCATAAGTATTTTATAATGCACTCTTTTTCCTTAACTAAGATTTTTCCCACTGGGTTTTTATTAGTAAGGTTTTAATGAGGCATTAGTTTGATCCAGAAGTATTAAGCTTCATTTGAAGAAATAAGAAAATAAAATATGTGATTGTACTCTTTTTCCTTCACTAAGATTTTTCCCATTGGGTTTTTCTTAGTAAGGTTTTAATGAGACATTATTTTGATCCCGAAGTATCAACCTCTTTAAAAGGAATATCATTTTATGATATCTATGATTTCAAGTTGCACTCTTTTCCCCGTTCAAGGTTTTTCCATTAGGTTTTCCTAACCGAGGTTTTTAATGAGGCAATGGACATTATCTATATCGATTGAATGGATAAATGCAAGCAAGATAATAATGAGGAGGAGTAATCATCATACACGTTTCAAAAGGGACAATTTCAAGTTATCAGAGGATTCAAGATTTTGAAGACGCATATTCAAGGGGGAGTGTTATAATATATATAAATAGTGAATATGCTATATACTATTTTGTATTTAGTCCCACATCGTGGGATTAGTTCTATCCTAAGCTCCTGGGCCTTTATATAAAGGTGCTAATGTAATGAGAATGAATAACTAATCTCTGAATGAATAAAATTGTTCTCTCTAATGGCTTCTTATCTCTTTTTAGTTTATAACAATTCTCATGTTTTCAATGGACAAAACAATAAAAAGGAGGGACACCTGTCTTCGGAAGCATTTGATCAAACTGCTCGGTTCACTCCACTTTACTCATTTCTTCTCTTTCTTCAAAAGACTTCACTCGTCCACCGACGTTCTCACCAAAGAAAAAAAGAGGAAAAAACAAGGCGTGTGGCAAATAGGAAAAAGGTGGACCCTGCAATCTCTACCGCTCAAAAAAATTAGGTCTACCAGGACACCAGCTTCTTTGTGTGGTGGTCTAAGCAGGTACAGCGATGTCGGAAATCAACGCAGTTTGCTGTGACTCATCAGACCAAGTTTTCTAGATAAATTCAAAACTTTTACATATGATATTTCCTTTGCTGCATGCATTTGTGAAATATTTGGATTTCTTGACGATGATTTTAAAGTCTTGTGAGATTAGTTCAGATCGTAGTTCATAGGGTAGACTTTTGCCATCAAACTTTCTTTTGTTTCATTCATTTCATACCTGTCACACAATGACAGAGCATGCAGTATCGATTAGTTATGCCTCAAAATTATATCTCAAATGATTTATGAATATAAACTTGATGATGTTTGTGACCGAGATTCTTTGAATTGTTTGAAGTTGCAGTTTGTCTTTGAGCTGGTTTTATGATGTAGTTTGAATACTCACAGTTGGAAATCAAGTGATTCCTTTCTCCACTTTGTTTGTTGCATGATATACACTCGTTGATTGTTGCACCAGTTGATGACTTCGTCCATAGTTTTCAATATGTTTGTTAATGCAAGATTTAAGCACATGGAGATTTCTAAGAAATTATTCGGTTTCATACAATATGACTATTACACCCGTATTATAAGAAATTAATTAGTTAATAATAACGCCAAAAATGAGAATTTTACAAACGTCGAAATTTGGTCACGTAAGTTATACCATTGTGTTCGTGGTAATTTTCTGAGCAACTTTCATGTATTGTGCATCGCTGCCAGAGTTCAAACGAAGAAGCTATTAACATTTGAAGTTTTCGAATTTAAAATAATTCAAACAAATTTTAAATTTATAATTTAATAACATTAACGTTTGAAATTCAAAAGGGTACTAAAAGATTTTAATGTTAAGAGTAAGCTTAACGTTTAAGCAAATGGTAACGACATGATTAATTAAAGAAAGAAATAATATAACTGTTGACGTCAAAAGTGGCACAACGTCCAAAAATAACTTATTGTAGGATCTGATCTAGCAGAAACGGCAATAAAGTAAAGAACGTATAATTTTTTTATAGTGGTTCGGCAATCACTGACCTACATTCACTTTATATTTTATTGATTACAGATTTTAGAGAGATTTAAGTCAGAAGTACAAGGGATTGACATGTTCTTAAGCCTAGAATTGCTAAAAGTATCCGCCTAGGTGACTATTGTGATGAGAGATAGGAGATGATGAAAATGGAGTACGCAAAGCTAAAAAGATCCTCGCTTAGCTGCTATAGGGTTAGTATTTATAGGGAAAATTGCTCTGTAGATCCAGAAGCCCGTGTAGTATGAAGTTGAGGTGCAAGCTCAAAAGTGTAGAAGAGAACACGTGGTCCAATACCCAAAAAAGAACTCTCGGTACCGAGAGGTTTGTGTTGGTGAGAAGCTCTCCTTCTCACTTACTTTGCTCTCCTATCTCCGATTCGATGTATTCCAAACTCTTTTCCATGAAGGTTGGGTTGTTTTTGGTAATTTCCTTGATATCTCGTCTTATCCTGCTTTATTTTCTTTTTTTTCTCATCAATCCTTAGAGTTGTTCGCCTATTCTCTGGTAAAAGCACTTCACGATGATTTCTTGAAGTAGTGTGTCGATCACAAGAGGATTGAAGGGGCCAACGAGCAGTAAAAAGCTCTCGATACTGAGAGGTTTCTCTCGATACCGAGAGGTCTCATTTACTCCAATGAACTTGCAACCTTTTGAGTACCTTCTTCTAGTCCTTCTAAGTATGTTTCCAAGTTCGTGGGTCGTTTCGTCTTCATTTGGTCTTCTACTTTCAGTTGAAATCTACTTGGTTGAAAACCCTATTAACACTTACTCACCAGAGTAAGGTTTCGTTGAGAACAAAGCATGCTCTGGATCAAGTCAAGTTCTGATTCGCCATCTCTTTGCATCAATTGGTCATTCAGGAGTTGCTTCGAAGCATTGCTTTTGCCCGGTAGATATTCGTTTAACTGCTTTGGATAACTGATATTTCGTTCTCCGTGCTAAGGACAAGATCTATGCTTTCAAAGTCGTTCAACGCCTTACTTGAGTATGCTCTTTCTCCTGTCGTGCTTTCTGCCAACTTTTAGGAGAAAATTTTCTCCCGGTACTGAGAGGTACCTCCCGATATCTAGAACTTTCATTACACCCCAAGTGTCTATAAATTGAACACTTAGAAGAATTTTTTACTTCTTTTATTTTCACTCGTGCCTTTTCCTCTTACCGCCGAGTCCTTATCCCCGAGTCCTTCAATCCTTGCCCATTCGTGCTTCCGACCACTCACCACCGATCGTCTTTGCCGTTGCCGAACTCAGAGAACTTCTACCGACACACTGAGATCGTCGCTCGTCCAAGTTAGCCGCCACCTTGCAGCCGATTCTTCCCAATGCATTCAGCGCTGACTCTAATCCATGCCACCGACTGGAAAGCTCTCGGCATCGATTCAACTTGAACCCAGATCTAGACTGTATGCAAGGTTGGCTATTGCTTTGAGTTTAAATGATGAACGTTCGGGGATGATTCGAAAGGTGTTGGTCGGAGTTGGAATTAGTTGAGGTTTGGGGCTAGCTGCTTTCTTGAGCTAATCCCTGAAGGACACTCGATATCTGATTCCCATCAATGCCTATTCGATCACATTCCAATAAGACGGTTCATGTTCCAGAACAGTCGTATTGGTTGGGCTTCAAGATCCGAACGATTCCATCGTTCAACTTCTTTGTCATTTACTGCGTAACATTCCTCACCACTGCATTTCCGGTGTTCCTGTAAAAGAAAAGCTTCTGTGTTACTCAGCGGTTTCGTTATCAATTTTCCTCGATAACGGGTAAGATCTGATGCACAGTTCCGTCATGTGGCATGACTAGTTTTTCTAGCACGAGTAGGCTATCTATACAGGATGATCCGTTTAGCGTACATGACATGGGACCTACACTGCATAGATTAAGACTTTCACATGCCTCGATTAACGCTCGGAATCCGATTGGTCAACACACGTCGACATCCTTTGGCCTCCGAATGTTGGTCACACGAGTTCAATATTTGAAATAAAACATACCTGACCTTGTTGAACGCCAAGTTTTCCAATCCAGAATGACTCGTCGATTACCACGCTTCAAGTCAGGTAAGGGTGTGTCTACTCCTCTCGAAGATGGGTCTACAACCGCGCAAACTTCTACTTCCGCACCTCCCACAAATAGACGAACATTCACTACTGAGCTTTAGAGGATGATCATTCCACTTCAAGAGGTGCCCTCAGCGGTGTACGGGTACATTGGTCTTTGGATTTTGAATGATTTAACCGAACAAATGCCGACTGTTTTATCTAAGAAAACGCTTCAGAATATATGTGCCAGCATGGAATTCCTGAGGGTGACGTGCCGCTTCTTACCCAGAGTCAACGAGCACATCTTTCTCCGACGAGGTATACAGCTTTCAACAGATACATGTGTTTAGGCGGTGCTGTGCCGCCCTTCAATCCATTCTTTCAAATGGTTCTTTAAGAGCTTGGATTGGCTAAGGCTCAAGTCCATCTAAATGGTTAGGCTCTCTTGAGCTCTTTGTATGTTCTTTTCATGAATCGCTTCAATCGGGCTCCGAATTTCTGGTGCTTCCCTAGCTCCTCCATTTCAAGCAAAGGCAAGAGTCTCCTTGCTATATGATAATCGAGGCTTGGTGTAGGTGCAAAGTCATCGATTTTTTTCACAACAAGCGCTCGTATCTCAAAAACGAGTACTACTTCGTTCAATGCCCATATGGTTTCAACGGGCGTTGGCTTTCCAAAAGTGAGTTTCTTTCCATCTGTCTCTTCCATGCTTTGGTTTACTCCCTCCTTCAGCTTTCCTGAGGTTGACATCTCCATTACTGATCTTTTTGTCGAAGGTTCTCCTAACTTCAACTTCTCGCCTGGAGGAATTTTGAAAGAAGGTGACGAGACTCTGTCCCTAATTCCTTGCGAGCACAGTTTGTAGAGTACATAGGGGGTCATCGGCACCATACACTTCACTACGATCACGAACACACATCCTTGCATTTTACCATTCTTAGTAATCCTGACACTTAATCTAATTCTCTTCTCGTTTCAGGTTTCATGGGTAGGGATAGGTATAGAAATCTTTCACCCAATGCTGGTGAGTTTAAAGGACAAACTCCTGACCCTCATCTGCCTCGCTCTAGCTATCAAGGTCACTTTGAGGCCGATTAGGAGAGGCGCGGAAGGAAAGAGCGAGAAGCAAAGTACGACCAACGGGCCGAAAAGGGGAGAGAGGGAGAGAGGAAGAGAGGAAGAAAGAAGAGAGAAGTTGAAGAAGGGCTGTCTCATGTTCCATCCAAGCAACAAAGAGAATCCCACGATCGCCGCGGCTCTTCTTCTGACACTGCTCCATCATGCACTGGACCTCAAACTTTTTCTAATCAATAAGTTCCTACTTTCCAATCCTTAAATGCTATAGCTCCTCCCCGTTCTAAAGGGGTTTCTACTCCTCTAGTTTCTCTTCCTTCTGCTCTGCTATACCTGGAGGACACATTTCCCAACCTTTTTCCTACATAGCGTGATGTTTGATCAAGACATTGAAAATACTCCAAAGGGAGAGATGGATCGGGATGTCCAACGAGTTCAAAGGCATGTCGACGAGGGTAACAAATGGAAAAGACTCTTCTACGTCCTCTCCAATGTCAACAGAATCAACTGTATCAATATTCAATCGTTCGACTCTGAAAAGAAAACTTACGAAAGAATCATCAAGAGTAGTGAGGAGGATGTGAAGAAACTGAAGCCCAAAAGGGATGCTACAATAGAGGCCAAGGAGAGGGCTGATAGCCTGATGATAAAGACGAAGTTTGAAAATTCCCAAGCTAACCTCATGTTGGAAAATTGCCTTAAGACCGCCCATCAGGAGAGTGCCGCTCTAAAGTCGCAAGTTGACGAGAAGGTCCTAACCCTCATTGAAAAGGATAAGATCATTCAGGCCAGGGACCAGACTATCAACGAGCATGCATCCGAATTGCAAAGGTTGAGAGAGGAAAAAGAAAAACTCACCGATGAATTGCTTTCGTTGAAGGTTGATAAGCTAGATGCTAATGTTGAGCTCGTGTCCATTAGGGTTGAGTTAAAGAATCTCAAAGAGACCATGGCTAAAGAAAGAAAGGAGCAGAATGAAACTCGCCAACACTTCTATGCTAGCGTGATTTTACAAAAAAATTGAAGTAGATGGGGAGTGCTTATCCTGAGATTCTTGCCGATGCATGGGAAGATTTGGTTCATCGAGTTGCGACACCGAGGGATAGCCTTTCTGAAGAAGAATTAATAGCCAAGTACCTTGATGCTGAAGATATCGAAAAACTTACTGAGAGAAATACTATCCTTGCGATTGAGGATGCTACTGCTGTTGCTACTGCCGCCCAAGCTCTCGCTGGCCCAAGCTCATTGAATCAGCATGCATCATTTACTTCGAAATCTGAGAATCTTGCGACAGACACTCTTAAGACTGAGGGGTTTGGCTCCACGGCCACTCAAACCATCTCGGCTTCTACAGCGATTGCTCTCATCAAGCCTTGCATTCCTCTTCCATAAGCCAAACAGAGGTTCATCTGATCGAAAAGGGAGAATTCATCAAACCCTTTATGGAACGAAGTCCAGGCATAGGTATATCTCTTGTTTCATTGGTCTTCGAGAAGCTTCAGTTCTCACATGAATCCATCACAGACCTTTACTATTCTGTTTGTCAACTTGTAGCTTAACCGCATCTTCCTCCTCCACCGCCAGCTAGTTGGGGTTTGGGACCCACGACAATCTTCACTGCATCGACTTTCGTCACTACAGGACTTGTTGCTCTGGTCCTACCCTCTAATTCTGGACCTGGTCCTGACTCTCAGAAGATTAAGTCTTTGGAAAGGCTGGAGGACATTTCTCAGTCCCAGGAAGAAGACGCCACGATTACCAATGTTACAGATGCGATTCGATGGCAAATAAAAAAAAGGACTTTAAAAAAATCAACATGAAATCCAAGCCCGGCACTACAAAGCCGGCTTCTTCTACTTCCACAAGCCGAGCTATCGGGCTTCCCACAATTAAGGTGAGGCCGCCAAAATTTAAGATCAAAGCCTCCAAGACTTCTACCGGGAAGAGCGATGAGCCTCATACCATTACTAGGGAAGAGTCTACCAAATTTGATGGCGACACTCCTAGAAGAAGGATAATCAAGGAGGAGCGGAAGGCCAAAATGCGTCCTGGAGGTTTCGTTGGCAAGAGCGAAAAGAAAGGGAAGAGCAAGTAGGGGATCCTAAAGCTTGCTGGACAGTTGGTTTATTTTTGTTGTACAGTTTATACCTTTTATTTCTTTTTGTGATTACAAACCGTGTGTGTGCAGAATCGGCCCCTGCTGTATCTTGTATATAAAAGTTGTAGTAATGAAAAGATCACCTTTTGTCTTGTAGTCTTTCTTCCATTTACTCTTCTCCACTTTTATATACTGTACATGTTTTTATAACTGTCTGTGTATATAATATAACTGCTTGTACTGCAATTTTCATATATTATATATGCTTGTTCTTATGCAATGTGCTTACTTACTGGCTACTGCAACTCTGTGCATACAAATAATATTCGTGCAATTGGTTTGGTTGTATTCCACTGTTATTCCTATTTGTAGTCGCCAAAGCGTCCCGCTTGGCAAAAGTAGGACCAACATTTAATCAACTCTGTGGTTATCGATGGCTCGTCTTCAGTCAGTTATCTCTTGATCGGTCACTAATCCTGCACGTTTCGAGTTCCGCGTTTCTTCCTTAGGGAAGAAATCAGAATGCTTATTCTCTTTTCTATATAATTTTGCTGTGTGCTTGCCCCTGTTTACGGGGCTTAGCACTTCCAATGTCAAGATGCGGGCATCAATGGGATAGAAATATCGTGGGGCAAATTATCTGATTCCTGATTTTACCTGTACCTTCCCTGTCTGTTTCCCAGATTGGGGAAGTCAGATAATACTTATTTCTAAGCCTTATGGCCATCCTCCCTTATCCTCGACCAAGCGTGTTTCGCTTGGTCACTAGCACATTCGTTGAAATTTAGTCGAACACTACTTTCAATCTACAGAAACTAGTGCATGTATCATCCAATTCCGAGTATCCTTTTGCCTATTTCCGGGCAACAATCAAATTCCTGACGATAGAGGTCGAAGACCTAGCTATGTTCTAGTTTCTATCGCCAGAAATTAGGACATTGATGGTTTGGTTCTAAGAATTCCTTCTTGACGCTGCCTTTCTTCGGGCAACACCAAATCCTCATAAGTTGGGATCGATTTATCCACTCGATACCTCAGTTATTTTTTAAAAAGCTAGGCCGAATTATCCAATAGGCCTTGAAAATTACTACATGCTGACGTTACCTATCCACGGGCAACGACATATTCCTACGAGTCAGGATCAATTATCTGATCTATTCCGTAAGGTCGGGTCGAATTGTCTAATCGGCCTGACGCAGCTATCTTCCCTGACATTGCCAATCTCTGGGCAAAAGATTATTGGGGGTTAAAGTTCTCCTTCCTGAAGTTGCTAATATCTGGGAAACACCAGATTCATGATGGATACGGGTTCACCTTCCTGACGATGTCAATCTTCGGGCAATGCCCGATTCCTGAAGGTTGGAGTTCTCCTTCCTGGCATTGCCTTTCCCTGGGCAACGCCAGATTCCTGAAGGATAGAGTTTTACCTTCTTGACGCTGCCAATCTCCGAGCAGTGCGAGATTCCTAAAGGTTAGAATTTTCCTTCCTAGCATTTATCTTCGAGAAATGCTAGATTTCTGAAGTTTATATTTTCCCTTCCTGGCGTAGCCTATCTTCAGCAACGCCAGATTCCTAAAGGGTAGAGTTTTACCTTCCTGGTGCCTCCAATCTCCGGGCAACGCCAGATTCTTGAAGGTTAGAGTTTTCCTTCCTGGCGTTGCCTATCTCCGGGCAACACCGGGTTCCGAAAGGTTAAATTTTCCATTCCTGGCATCACCTATCTCCGAGCAACGCTAGATTTCTGAAGGGTGGAGTTTTACCTTTCTGACGCCGTCAATCTCCGGGCAACGCTAGATTCCTGAAGGTTAGAGTTTTCCTTCCTAGCGTTGCTTATCTTCGGGCAATGCTAGATTCGTGAGGGTTGAATTTTCTCTTCTTGGCGTCGCCTATCTCCGGGCAACGCCAGATTTCTGAAGGGTTGAGTTTTGCCTTCCTAACGTTGCCATCTTCTGGCAACACCAGATTCCCGAAGTTTGGGGTTGCCAAATCTTCTCGTCATTGCCAATCTGCGGGCAATGATGAATTCCTGAAGGTCAGAGCCAAATTATTCGATCGACCCCTAAATGGATTTTTTGGGGCTATGCTTCCCAGCCATGATCCAAGGCCTAAGGAGCATGTCCCTTGTTGAGAATTTTTCTTGCAAGAATATGATTTCATAGGTTCAAGAAGCTGACTTTATTTGCAAATGAGAGAAGTGACAAGTCATGCCTTATTACATTGCCCCCAGTGTCTTTGGCGGCTTATTCATGAAAACAAATGGAGAAAATCTAAATGTAGTAGTGTCGCAGTAGATCACTTTTCCATGCACGTGGGTAGGGATTCCATCAACAGTTGTCAGCTTAAATGTTCGATCGCATAGGGTCCTTCCCAATTCGGGCTAACCGTCCCCGTACCCGGGAGAACTCGTTTCAAACTGAGATCCCCTACGTTAAAGGTACAGTTGTGAACCTTGATGTTGAAATGTCACGCTACCCTTTTCTGGTAGGCAACAACCCTTTTCTGCTTCTTTCCTTTTCTCATCAACCAAATCGAGGGACTCAAGCAAGAGTTCGTCATTCGCCTTTGGGTCAAAAATGTTTTTTACCATGAGAAGAGACTTTCAGTTCTATCGAGAACATCGCTCCCGATCCGTAAGTCAGAGCGAACAGTGAGTGTCTAGTTGCAGATTTATGTGTCGTCCTATAAGCACATAGTGCTAGTGGAAGCTTATCAACCAAGTTGCCTTTAGCTCTAGTTAGTCGCTTCTTCAAGGTGGATTTGATGATCTTATTCGCTGCTTCCACTTGTCTGTTTGGTTGTGGATGTGCCACCTCAGATAAGATCTTCTCAATCCTGTATTGGTTGCAGAAATCCTTGAATTCGACACTCTCGAACTGGGTTCCGTTTTTGCGATGATCTTCCGAGGTACTCCGAACCTGCAAATAATATTTTTCATTACGAAGTTAATTACCTTCTTCGTTGTGATCATGGTAAGCGGTTTCGCTTCTACCCATTTCGTAAAGTAATCCACTTCAACGATAGCATATTTGGCACCTCCCTTTGCCATCATAGCGCACTAATAATATCAATTCACCAAATTACAAATGGCTATGAGTTGACTATCTACATAAGTTTCATCGACTGGGCTCTCAGAATCTTTGCAAATCTCTAGCACAGATCACACTGTTTGGTGTAGTCAGTAGCTTCCCGGTTTATCGTCAAGTCAGAAATATCTGCAACGAAGTAGCTTTTTTTCCATAGTCTACCCCTCGGTGTAATCCCCATAACTGCCCTCATGGATTTCCATGACGATCTTGCTAGCCTCATCCTTGGTTGCAGACCGAAGCAGGGGCGTAGAGAATCCTCTCATGTATAGTACTCGTCTTGCATCATGAATCGGGGTGCTTTTTGGAGGAGTTTCTTCCATCCGTGTCCATTTCTCAGGAGAGTTCCGTTGATCAGATAGTCTTTAATTGAGGTCACCCATGACTCCTCCTCCTCTTTGGTCTCTTAAATCTAGTTAATGCTCATCTAATCGATGTTAGGAGTTGTCAGAACTTCCACCGGAACCAATCCTATTAGCTAGGCTTCCCTAGAGCTAGCTAGGTTAGCTAATGAATCAACCTTCGTGTTTTCCTCTCTAGGGATGTATGTTATCATATAATGCTCTATGTCCTCCAGTTGCTCCAGCACCTTCAACGACAAGGGGCTAGTCTCACTTCGCCGGATACTCCTTCTTGATTCAGCAAACCACCAGTCGGGAATCGCTAAATATGTCTAGTTATTTTATCTCTAATTCCTTTGCCATCCTCAATCCTGCTATTAATGCCTCATACTAAGCTTCGTTATTAGTTGCAGGAAATTCCAACTTCAATGTGTAATAGATTGACCGTCCTTTCGGTGTTTCAAACAATACTCATGCTTCTGAGCTATATTCGTTTGAAGCGCCGTCAACAAATAGCTTCCAATGTGGAACTGCAACCGCATCATCCCCTTCTGCCACACTATCTGGTGTGGTGAACTCAACGATGAAATCTGCCAACGCCTGCCCGTTTATCGCTTTCCTCAGATGGTAAGTGATATCATACTGACTCAATTCAATGTTCTATTTCAACAACCTTCCCGAGGTCACTGGTTGGTAAGTACTTGCTTCAGAAGCCGATCCTTCGGTACTTTGATTGGATGAGCTTGAAAATATGGTTGCAGCTTTCTAGACAAATCAACAAGCTGTATGCGAGTTTTTCTAACTTTGGGTAGTTCTCTTCGGCTCCTATGCCTGACCAATTCTTCGAAGGCGTTATTGCAACCTTAATTCCATTCAAAAAATTTCTTCTCCTTCTTTAAGGGCATCGAAGAAGGGTATACACTTACCAGTGACCCTCGAGATGAACCGACTCAAAGCAGCAATCTTCCCATTCAAGCTTTGTAACTCCTTCATAGTTAGGGTGGTTACATTCTTTAAGGCATCAATCTGCTCTAGATTGGTCTTGATGTCTTATGCATTTACATTCTGATGCTACTCCGAAAAAACATTTCAACGGATTCAGCTTCATTTTGTATTTCCGCAAAACTTCGAACAACCCTGAAAGGTAATCCAGATGGTTCCGAGATACTAGTGATTTAATAAGCATGTCGTCCACGTATACTTCTATTGTCCGTCCAATTTGATCTTGAACATATAATTTACCAATCTCTAATATGTGGCTCGACGTTCTTCAAACCGAATGACATAACTCGATAGCGGTATAGTCCTAAATCTGAGGTAAAGCTAGTATTCTACTAATCTGGTAGATGCATCGAAATCTGGTTATAACCTGAATAAGCATCCATTAATGAAAGCAACTCATATCCTGCAGTCCCATCCACCAGTTGGTCAATCCTGGATAAAGGAATGCTGTCCTTCAGGCACGTTTTATTCAAATCTGAGTAGTCGATACATGTTTGCCCATTTGACTTCTTGACCAACACGTGGTTGGATACCTAATCGGGATATAGAGCATCTCAGAGAAAGCCGTTTGCCTTTATCTTATCCACTTCTTCCTTCAACATAGTGGATCGCTCTGGACCCAGACTGCGCCTTTTCTACTTTACTGGTGTGAACTTTGGATCAATATTTAGTGCATGGCATGCTATCTCCAGCTACATCCTGCACATATCCGAATGTGTCCAAGTGAATACATCCAAATTTAATTAGAGGAAATCATTAACTATTTCCTTAAGTTAGCATTGAGCTGAGATCCAATCTTTAGGACCCGGGTAGGGTCATCAATGTCGATTGGAACATTCACCATCAGGTCTACTGGTGCTGGCCATCCTTCCCTTGAATTCTTTCTGGGATCCATAGCTTTAAATAAACCAGCTATGATTCCCAAGCCAGGGTCCAGGTTTTGGTTACTATACTGCGAATCCTGAATGCGGAGATTTCTCTCCACATTCTTACTTTTTCACATCGCTTCGCTTCTCTTAGTTTTGCAACGTAGCGTTTTCTTCCAGTGCTATGGTCGCCTTTCACCACCCCGACTTCATTTTACATGGGGAATTTCATCACTAAACACCAAGGTGTCAGTGCTATTCTAAATTCAACAAGGGCCGGTCAGCCCAAGAAGGCGTTATATGCCGAATATTCATCCACTATAACGAACTTCTAAACTTGAACTATCATGCGATCTCATTTTCCTGATTCCATAGACAAATCAATCGTCCTAATTAGATGTTTTTCTTCTCCAGTAAATCCTTCAATCCTAGTTTTACAATATGTAACCTCCTTCATGTCGATCTTCATTTGATCGAATGTTCTCCTGAACAGTATATTAACCGAACTCCCGGTGTCTATCAAGATTTGACGTACAGTTGCCGGTCCAATTCGTACAGTTACCACAATGGGGTCGAAAGTCGATGCTTCGAATCTATTAGCATCTCTGTTTCTGAATACGATATCATCACTTGTCATCCTCTGCTGCTTGGCGGAAGCTTCATCTTCTACAACAAAGCAGCTCTCCCACGGTACGTTCTTCAATGGGCCTGCGTACCGTTCCATTTCCCTCCAGTTTTTCTCTACTGGATGAGGTCCCCCAGTTACGTTGTTGATAATGAACTTCCCATCATTTCACCTAGGCCCCTCTTTGCTTGGTCCGGATTGATTCCCTTACGCAAGCAGCCTTAGGAGTCTTGGGACTTGAGCACCTGCATGTAGTTCTTTGACGTACTGCTGGAGCTTATTTTTCCTTATCAGTTCTTTGATGAGATCCCTCAAATGTTGGCACTCGTTTGTGTTGTGTCCATGAGTTTCATGGTAAAAACAGAACTTTTCGAAGCGTCTGTCCTGCTCGGTCGTCTCCATTCTAGGTGGTTTTTTATATCATTCCGTTCCTTAAGCAGCTAGGTATATGTTTTCTAACATATCGTTCAGAGGAGTGTAATCTCCAAGTTTCATGTTCCTCAGGCTTTTCTGTTGTTGTTATGCCTATCGTCGGAGCCTTGATTCCATTTCTTTTGGTTACCAAAGTTTCCAACATTGGTTGACATACCACCGGTGCTATCTTCAGACTGTTTTACCGCCACGTTACTCCGGATAACCTCCTTTGACTGCCCGTTGTCAGCATTACATGAAGCTAGACTTGCTTCTTCCAAGCGCAAAAACCGATCAGCCTTCTGATGAAACTCCTCCATGGTTATAGGTTGCTTCATCTTTAGCCATCTTCCAAAATCCGTGTCTGGGTGGATGCCCCAGTGTTGGAACTGGACCAACCCGCAGCGGAAGTTATGGGTGAATTTCAAAATTTTTACCTTATTGGATCTTTATTGGGCCTATGAAGTCTAACTGAATTAGAACATTTCAAATTAATTTTATTTGATTTAGTTTATACATAAATGTATCATATACATATATGTGTGAGTGCATGTGTAACATAATAATCCGTGAAAGGTATAATATACCCATATGTAGATGTTGGGAATTACATCGCAACAGACATATTAGCACATTTTGTATGTCATGTATGTTGTCCAAATATGTGCATGTATATGTGTTACAATACACACACACATATATATGCATAAATATATTATATATAATATATGAACATAAAACATTTATATATAGATAAATATATATAGAAAGAGAGATAACAATTATTAAATATTATTTATAATTCAAAATTAACTTAGTTTTGCAAACACAATAATTTAGTATTTTAATTTGTATATATTATGAATAAAATGATGTTTTCATCCATAAATAATTAACATAAAATAATTTATTAATGAAAATTTAAATTTTATAATATTTGAAAATCTAGGATCATAAAATAGAGATTAGGAAAAATCTGGAGATTTTTCAAAGTTGAAATATTATTTTTAAAAACGAATACATTGATTTCGGCAATAATTATTTAATATAAAATAATATATTATTAAAAATTCAAATTTTAAAATTTCAGAAATTCTAGGATCATTAATGAAAGGTTACGAAAAATTTTGAAGAAATTTTTAGTTAAATTATTTTTTTTAATAAATCATAAATAGTTTTTCTGATTTTTAATATTAATTATTAAAAATAATAAAATTAATTGAAAAATTCCTAGATTCTTTATTTATGTTTCTGAAATGATATAATATTTAAAAAAAATATAAATTGAATTTTTAGTGTAATAATTATTTTATATATAATAAACAATTCAAAAATTCAATAAATATTAATTTAAAAATATGAATATATGTATGATAATTAATTTTCGAATTATTAAATTCATATTATGTATAAATAAGTGTACTAAATTTTTTAAATAATATATATATCTTATATATGCATATATGCTATTACAAGAGAGAAATATACACTACAAAAAAAATGAATTTATTAATATATATATATAACAATTATTAATGACAAAAAATTGATTTTGTACAGTAAATAACATTTTTCTATACATAAATCAAATAGTATAACAAACAAATTATGCACATAACCAAACTGATTTATGATAACTACATCTACTTACAAAATCTCACCGAACTAAACATATAATAGCAATATATTTAATCAGATATGAAATTGCTCATTATAGGATCATAGAATATAATTTAATTACTGTAATATGAATTAAAATTACCAATTTAATAATGTTTTTGAATCCACGTTGAAGCAATGACTTCCCTTCCTTTTACTGTTCTTGATTCGTCAAATTACAAGTCCGGAATTACCGACCTCTAACTATCGAATAGTATTATTTTAATTTAAAATATATTTGAGAATTTTGGAGTGGATCGAGATCTATGTTTTAACCAGCAACGTAGAAGGTAATGGCGGCCAAAAATGTTAGTTATTATTTTAGAGACACACACACACTCACACACACACACACACACACATATATATATAGGGTTGTATTAGAGTGAAACGTGGAAAACCTTTTTACCCATTCTCACTTGATCTCAACCAATTATCTCCAAGCAAATTCCCTATGTTTTAGCCATCCCTAGACCTTCCCAAAATCGAAATTTTGCATCCCTAATGATGGGCCTTAAACCCATCTAAGCCCAAGCCAAAATACTGTGTAATTAAATCTAATTTAATCGCTTGTCGATATTGTATATCGATCGATATATTTATAATTATTATAAATATATATAACATTATTTATTTCTCAAATCATATTCAAATTTTATAATTAATATTTTATAAATATTAATTAATTTATAACAATTATAAACTAATTAAACCGTTCGGTCTTTAAGGGAATTCACATTTCGGCTGTGTAACTCTTTGGTGTAAATTTGGTCAGCGATTAACATCGAACTATTCTAATATTAACGTTCACACGTCACTTAGCAGGTGATGTGAAATTATGGCTAAATTTATCACTTACTCGTTTTCGGTAAAATCCAATTTTAGTTCAATAAGCGCTACCCGGTTGTGACATTTGTTTACACCAATTCTCTTCATTAAAACTATACCACTTTGGACTTATTGTGACAGCCCATAGTTAGGCAAGCATATATATATATATGTATATGTATCTTGAATATTTTATAAAAGAAAGACAGTTAGTTAAAAATAAATTTTTCTCTGGAAATACTTGTGTGTGTGAGTGAGTGTGCATGCTCTTGTGCATGTGCACACTGTTTTAGTATGCTACATGAACAAGGCAAGTTAGTGAGTAAAGGCCCTGTAGATAAATACAAAATAAATGAGTGCATGACTTGTTAGTGTGTACACATTAGCCTAATTACAATACATAAGTAATCTAGGCAGTTTTAGTCCTAATTTCCATAGATTAAATATGAGCATAGTTGCATGTGTAGGTAGAAAATGCATGAATATAAGGTGTGCAAAATAATTAATACACACACACACACAATTAGTTAGGCACATAAGCTTATATGCATGGTTAAGGCCAGAAAAGACAGAAATATATTCGGGCCAAAGTCATGCAAATAGTGTGAAGAAATTTGCCAAAAGTGGCCAAGACAAGGAAAAAGGAGAAATGGTGGGAAAGGAAAGTGGAGAGGGTGGATTGTTGGGTGAAGCCAGAACTAGTGATGAGATTCCTGATGAAAATAAATGACTTAACTGACCTTAAAACCCTAGCAACTCCCCTATATACAGACCATTATCTCCTACGTTTATAGGATTAGAAACCAGGAAACAAAATATAGGAAAAAACAAGAAAACATGCAGCAGTTTAGAAAATCCATGGCATACCTGAACCAAGACTTGGGAAGGAGAACTTTGGTGAGTAAACCCTCACTTGGCAAGGCATTAAGACCTATGAAAGGCAGCCATGTACCCTTTAGATTATTTTGATTTCTGTTTGATGCTTTGCATGCATTCTCAGTTTAATAATTTTCAGTTGTTACTGAGATTTTGTGAATTGCATTACTTTGTTGTCACTTAACCTATGCTTGTTTTTACATGAAAATTTAATAATGGAATAATGACTGATTTATTTATATGTTTATGAACTTGAGGAATATCTTTAGTTAAAGCAAGAATTAATAAGAAAAGTAGGGTGTAAGGCAGTAAGAGAAAGAGGTTCTCTGGCTTATGTCTTGCAACTGAAAAGATGGTCAAGGTGCAAGGGGATTTCTATGTGCTAAGCCTTAATCTATCATTAAGTGTTCTCTGGGCATAGGGTTGAGTAACATGCAAACACATTTTAATGTGTGGGTGACTGTGAAAACCATATTACTGGGGAAACCACAGTAGCATTTCACTCTCTGAAAATGCTTTAATCTATGCTTTAGCCTAAGATATGTCTCTGGGTAAAACTGACTCGAAGTGGTATACAAGTATGTTTGACTAGCTGTTGAATGCATGAATGGATGAATGATTGATGGTTGTATGAAATCTATTAGCTTATATTGGTTAAGTGTACAATAGTCTTGGGTATGACACCACATAGACCAAAATGAGTCATAAGAAAAACTTAGTAATTAAACTAAGGATGTGGGTCACCTCTATCAGGTTGGGTATGAGGGAAGTGTGTATGACACAGTGGTTGGCTTGCACCAGGGTTGGGGTGTGAGTTTGCACATGGCATGTTTATGTCCTAATAGCTTGTAGTGCACTGGAAATTAGGTCGCAGTTCCAGGCAGTGTGCACCGGTGCAACCATGAATGTAATACTAAACCCAAGAATAACATGAAAGGAACATACATGCAAGGGAAAATAGGATAGATGCATGTGGGAATCCTAACATGTAAATTAAGGATTTGTACTTTTAGCTCAATACCACAAATACTGTTTGTTCATGTTTAACCATGCTTGGGTGAGTTGTATGATGGCTGTTATGGTTTCTGGATTAAAGTCTCTAATGACAAATTAGCCTAAGAATGCACACATGATGATGTTAACAGTACCCAACACCTACCACTGGTATAACACTTTGTGATGTGAACATGAGAAAGTGATCTGATTAATTTCAGTAAAACACTTAACCTCTGAAAAACAGAAAGGTAATAATTGAACCTATCTCATTAGTCTTTAAGCATTATCAAATGATTTTACTTACACCAGACATAAGTCTGACCTGTTTGTTGCTTGCATCAAATTGGTGCTTCATATGTATTATGGAGCAGGTCATGAGATGTCTGCAGTAAAAGAGAAAGCTAAGTGATAAGATGCAGATGTGTGATGCTAAGAAGAAATTTGCTAATTCACTGAACTATGATTTTTGTTGAAGAATGTCCTTTATGTTTTATTTTAGCTGGAAGAATTTTCTGTAATAATATTGGATTTGTGCTGAACTTTGATGGTGATGTAATGAATGGTTTAAAAGAGATTACTATGTGATGGAACTATTCTCTGTGAGAAAAGATAAAAGTATTTAGCTTATATTATAACCTGTAAGCATGCAATTTTCATGAATTGAGTAGGGAAGTTTGTAGTAGAACTGAAGCATATGTGAAACAAGCAATGTATGCATATGTATTAGACTGTTTTAGAGGCTAAAACTTAGTTACAAAATAACTGTAAATATGATGAAGTGAGAATAAACACATAGGAAGAAAATCTGAAAACATAAGAAGCATGAACCCAGATTTACATGAGTTTGATGTTTAAATGAATGAGCAAAGCTAGTAGTTTATAGCAAGCCAGTACAGGAGTCTAACTCAATCAAGCTGGCCAACCTACAAACCCATAAGTAATAAATAGCAGTTGTACATGTTTAGGTGCACTCAGCTGCACAGAAGCATGCACAACCTTTTTACTTTGCTAATTTGAGAAGTGATTTTGCAAAAGCTTAAATGTCATGGGTCAATTCTCATGTTTTATTAAATATACAACTGTTAAATACAAACATAAACAAACAAGAATTTGTTAGTAAATTTGCACAAAGATTCAGATAGGAAAGGCTAAACTATTAATTATTTTAATTTAAAGTAAATTGAGCTATTTTTTACCTAAAAACTCTGATATTAGAACTAAAATGATTTGTATGTTTATATATATATATACAAATAGTTTTTTAAGAAGTATATCAATATTTCTATATTGATCAGATTGGATCTTGGGAAGAGAGAAAAAAAAACTAATAAAAGAAAGAAAATAGTTGGTCTTGAAAGTAAGCAACCCCTTAATTTAGCACAAACTAAATTGAGCCATTCAAACACTATGGCAAATTGGGGAGGGATGCTTCAGTTGGTATCAGAGCTATGTTATCAAATACATAGCCAATACAAATACTTGGTTGAATCTGTGTGCATTGTTTGTATTGTTTGCTGTTTGCATTGGTTGTTTTACCTATTATGAATGAATGAGTTCACTGCTAGTTTAAAAGTGAAGTAGTGAATAGGAATTAGAACTAACCATACTAGAAATGTTCAATAGAGGCCCAGAGCAGTTAGGATCAATCCCCAGGCTGCTGGAGAAAGGGAGAATGATCAATCATCTGATAGTGCTGGCAACTGGAATGGCCACTGGTCCCCCGATGATTAACATGCAAGATTTTGTTAGAGTACCGAGGGATGGAATGGCACCTAGGGTAGATAATCCACATGAGGAGCTGTCCAAGTTGCTTAAAACATATACACACTTAGGAGGCAGTAGCTTTGATGGCACAGAAAGTGTCATGGGTGTCCAAACATGGTTAAGAACAGTGGAGAGGATCTTTGCAGATATGCAAGTTAATGACCAGAGAAGGAGGCAAATAGCTTCAAGACAATTGAAAGGCATTGCTTTGGATTGGTGGGAAGCGATCATTGCAGGCAGGCAAGAGCAATAGATCACATGGAACCAATTCAAAGAAATGTTAGAAGCCGGATTTGTCCCAGCCTAAGCAAAAGCTTCATTGCTTGAGGAATTCATCAAGTTGAGGGAAGGATCCATGAGTGTCATTGAATACACTCAGAAATTTGAAGGGTTGTCCAAGTTTGGGGCAGTATTGATTCCAGATGAAGTTTCAAGGAATGCTAGATACATTCAGGGATTAAATGCTGGATTGAGTAGAGCCATGTTACCATACAAAGACAGAACCTTTGATCAAGTTATGGACTTGACATTGTCCTTTGAAGAGCATGACAATGCCAGAGAGAAGTTCAAAAATTTTAAGAACAACAAGAAAGGGAAGAATAGAGCACACCCATATGAGAAGAAGAAGGGAGAAGCAATGATCAAAGAAGGAAGCAAGGTGGCAAGATTTGATAACAAGAAACCCAAAGTGATCTGTTATAACTGTGGGAAGGAAGGCCATATAAAGACAAAATGCCCAACACCCAAGTCAACTGTTCTTAGGTGTTACAACTGTGGAAAAGAGGGACACATGAAGAGGTAGTGTCCAGAAATGGTAAGGGTGGCTGTACTTGAAGGAAAAGGCAAGGCAATGGAAGCATCTAGCCAAGTGGAAGGTACATTATTTATTAAAGGTATATCCATATCAGTTGTCTATGACACAGGAGCTACACACTCCTTTATCTCATGTGACATAGTTCAGAAACTAGGATTAACATGTGTTCTTGTTGATAAGCCATTACATGTTAATAGTCCCATAGGTAGTTCCTGCATTACAAATATGAAATGCATGCAAGTAGAATTATGCATGGGTGGTCACACCTTTATTTCAGAGTTTTATGTGTTGAATTACCCTAAGTTAGATATTATACTGGGAGTGGATTGGATAAAAAGTTTTTGTGCTATCATCAACTTAGAAAACTCCACGATCTCACTACAACTTCCTAATGGAAAAAGAGTTTTGGTTATGTATGAGGCAGCCAAAGATAGGGGTATGGGCAGAATGTTCCACTTGAACTGTGGTGAGGTTGAATCAAGCCTAGATGAGATACCCATAGTTAACCAATACCCTGATGTGTTTGGTGAAGTGAATGGCATTCCTCATAACAGACTAGTAGAATTTCAAATAAAACTTAAACCAGGAGTAAGTCCTGCATTAAGAAACCAAATAGAATGGGTCCTAAGGAACTGATTGAATTGAAGAAACAATTAGAGGAATTAGAACAAAGAGGCTTCATTAGGCCTAGCAGTTCAAATTGGGGATCACCAGTAGTATTTGTTAAGAAGCATGATGGTTCCTTAAGAATGTGCATAGATTACAGGGAGTTAAACTCAGTCACCATCAAAAATAAATATCCTCTACCTAGAATTGATGATCTGTTTGATCAATTAAATGGTGCTAAGGTATTTTCCAGACTTGACTTAACATCTGGTTTCCATCAAATGAAAGTGGAAGAAGAAAGTATCAAGTATACAGGTTTCAATACCAGGTATGGCTTGTACGAATACTTAGTAATGCCATTTGGATTGACAAATGCGCCATCCTATTTTGTGGATTTGATGAATAGGATTTTCAGAGATTACTTAGATAAATTTGTACTAATATTCATTGATGATATATTAGTATATTCTAAGTCAGTTAATGAACATGAGAAACATCTGCACATGGTACTAAGTAGACTAAGGCAACAAGGCCTTAAAGCCAAGTTTGCAAAATGTTCTTTCTGGAAAAATGAAATAAAATTCTTCGGCCATATAATTTCTCAAGAGGGAATTTCAGTAGACCCTAGCAAGGTCATGGCAGTGCAAGCATGGAAAAGGCCAAGCAGTGTTACTGAAATAAGGTCATTCATGGGCATGGCTGGATACTACAAAAGATTTATAAAGGACTTTGCCAAAATAGCAACCCCATTAACCAAACTAACAAGGAAAGACCAGTTTTTTTATGGACTGAGAAGTGTGAAGGGGCATATAACCAGTTGAAGAAGGCATTGATGGAAGCACCAGTGCTGAAAATTCCAGAAGGCAATGACAATCTGGTAGTGTACACTGATGCATGTGGATCAGGTATAGGGGCTGTTCTTATGCAAGATGGTAGGGTGATAGCCTATGCATCAAGGCAATTGAAACCAAGTAAGACCAAGTATGCAACACATGACTTGGAATTGGCAGCTGTGGTGTATGCATTGAAGCTTTGGAGACACTACCTGTTAGGAGCAAAGTTTGAGCTTTATACTGACTACAAAGCTTTGAAATATCTATTTTCTGAAAAATACTTAAACATGAGACAACATAGGTGGGTAGAGTTTCTTGCTGCCTATGACTTGGACATTATGTATACACCAGGGAAGGCAAATAGAGTGGCAGATGCATTGAGTAGGCAACATGCCAAGTTGGCTACACTGATGATAGAGGAGTTTAAAATGGTATCAATACTAACTGATGTAGAAGTGGAAAACATGGGAGAGCAAACTATGAAGTTAGGTGAGGACATGAAGCAATATGGCAAGCTCAACCTCATCACAATAAAATCAGACTTAGTGGAAGAAGTGAACTAGTCACAAGATATGGATGCATTCTTGAGAGAGAAGAAGGAATTGTTAAGGAGTGGTTCAAAGCTTGACAAATTTGAACTGGATGAAAAAGGATATATAAGGTACAAGGGAAGACTGTGTGTGCCTAACACAGAAGCACTGCAAAGAAAGATCATGGATGTCCATCACAAGTCTAAGTACACCATACATCCCGGTGGTACTAAAATGTATCATGATCTAAAGAGGAGCTATTGGTGGAAAGGAACGAAGAGGAGTGTAGGTGAATATGTGGCAAAATGTATGACTTGCCAACAAGTCAAGGCTGAGTACCAAAGACCCAGTGGACTGTTGCAACCTCTGGAAGTTCCAAGGTGGAAATGGGAAAGCATATTAATGGATTTCATTGATGGCTTGCCAAGATCAAAGAGAGGTAATGACAGTATTTGGGTGGTGGTAGATAGATTGACTAAGTCATCACATTTCATACCAGTAAGGAGTGATAGAAATGCACCAAAACTGGCACAGGTTTTCATGAAAGAAATAGTGAAACTACATGGAGTTCCTACCACCATCATTAGTGACAGAGACACCATATTCACATCAAAATTCTAGAGTAGCTTTCAACAGGCAATGGGGGTTGAGTTGTGCTTGAGCACAGCCTACCATCACCATACTGATGGCCAAACAGAAGTGGTTAATAAGTTCTTGGAGGATTTACTTAGGGCTTGTGTACTGGATCATGGTGGTAATTGGGAAGACTACCTTCATTTAGCAGAATTTGCTTATAACAATAGCTACCAGAGTAGTATAAGGATGGCACCCTATGAAGCTCTATATGGGAGGCCTTGTCTATCACCTGCTTGCTGGTTAGAGGTAGGTGATGGGGTGATATTAGGACCAGACCATGTGAAAGAGACAAATGCTAAGATCACACTGATCAAACAGAGAATGAAGGCAGCACAAGACAGAATGAAATCATATGCAGATAGGAGAAGGAAGCCACTTGAATTTGAAATAGGAGATCATGTATACTTGAAAGCCTCACCTATGAGGAAGGTGTTGAGGTTTGGCAAGGCAGGGAAGCTAACCCCAAGATATATAGGGCCATATGAAATCATTGCTAGGGTAGGGAAGATGGCTTACAAGTTGAAGTTGCCAGAAGAAATGAGTGGAATGCACAATGTATTTCATGTATCACAATTGAGAAAATGTGTACATGATGAAGCTTTAGTGATTCCGTCACCAAACCAGGTAGAAGTCAGACCAGACTTGGTGTATGAGAAGGATCCAGTGGGCATTGTAGCTAAAGAAGATAAGAAATTGAGAAACAAGACCATCAAATTGGTAAAGGTGCAGTGGAGCCTAGACCCTAATGATTGCACATGGGAGGTTGAGGACAAGATAAAAGTCCAGTACCCTCAACTATTTGCAACTGACAATTAGAATAGAGGTAATTTATCATTTATGCTTGTATTCATTTAGTTAAACATAGTATTCAGTGTTGAATGTGCTTGCTTGATGTGTGCTTTGGTTGAATTAAGAGTGTGTGTTCATGTTTGGTTTTGACATATGACTAACACAGGAAAAAGGTGTTAAATTGTGGGGCACAATTTCTTAAAGGAGGGGTGTATGTGACATCCCATAGTTAGGCAAGCATATAAATATATATATATATATATATATATGTATCTTGAATATTTTATAAAAGAAAGACAGTTAGTTAAAAATAAAATTTCTCTGGAAATACTTGTGTGTGTGAGTGAGTGTGCATGCTCTTGTGCATGTTCACACTGTTCCAGTATGCTACATGAACAAGGCAAGTTAGTGAGTAAAGGCCCTGTAGATAAATACAAAATAAATGAGTGCATGACTTGTTAGTGTGTACACATTAGCCTAATTACAATACATAAGTAATCTAGGCAGTTTTAGTCCTAATTTCCATAGATTAAATATGAGCATAGTTGCATGTGTGGGTAGAAAATGCATGAATATAAGGTGTGCAAAATAATTAATAGACACACACACACACACACACAATTAGTTAGGCACATAAGCTTATATGCATGGTTAAGGCCAGAAAAGACAGAAATATATCCGAGCCAAAGTCATGCAAATAGTGTGAAGAAATTTGCCAAAAGTGGCCAAGACAAGGAAAAAGGAGAAATGGTGGGAAAGGAAAGTGGAGAGGGTGGATTGTTGGGTGAAGCCAGAACTGGTGATGGGATTCCTGATGAAAATAAATGACTTAACTGACCATAAAACCTAGCAACTCCCCTATATACAGACCATTATCTCTTACGTTTATAGGATTAGAAACCAGGAAACAAAATATAGGAAAAAAACAAGAAAACAGGCAGCAGTTTAGAAAATCCATGGCAGACCTGAACCAAGACTTGGGAAGGAGAACTTTGGTGAGTAAACCCTCACTTGGCAAGGCAATAAGACCTATGAAAGGCAGCCATGTACCTTTTAGATTATTTTGATTTCTGTTTGATGCTTTGCATGCATTCTCAGTTTAATAATTTTCAGTTGTTACTGAGATTTTGTGAATTGCATTACTTTGTTGTCACTTAACCTATGCTTGTTTTTACATGAAAATTTAATAATGGAATAATGACTGATTTATTTATATGTTTATGAACTTGAGGAATATCTTTAGTTAAAGCAAGAATTAATAAGAAAAGTAGGGTGTAAGGCAGTAAGAGAAAGAGGTTCTCTGGCTTATGTCTTGCAACTGAAAAGATGGTCAAGGTGCAAGGGGATTTCTATGTGCTAAGCCTTAATCTATCATTAAGTGTTCTCTGGGCATAGGGTTGAGTAACATGCAAACACACTTTAATGTGTGGGGTGACTATGAGAACCATATTACTGGGGAAACCACAGTAGCATTTCACTCTCTGAAAATGCTTTAATCTATGCTTTAGCCTAAGATATGTCTCTGTGTAAAACTGACTTGAAGTGGTATACAAGTATGTTTGACTAGTTGTTGAATGCATGAATGGATGAATGATTGATGGTTGTATGAAATCTATTAGCTTATATTGGTTAAGTGTACAATAGTCTTGGGTATGACACCACATAGACCAAAATGAGTCATAAGAAAAACTTAGTAATTAAACTAAGGATGTGGGTCACCTCTATCAGGTTGGGTATGAGGGAAGTGGGTATGACACAGTGGTTGGCTTGCACCAGGGTTGGGGTGTGATTTTGCACATGGCATGTTTATGTCCTAATAGCTTGTAGTGCACTAGAAATTAGGTCGCAGTTCCAGGCAATGTGCACCGGTGCAACCATGAATGTAATACTGGACCCTAGAATAACATGCAAGGAACATACATGCAAGGGAAAATAGGATAGAAGTATGTGGGAATCCTAACATGTAAATTAAGGATTTGTACTTTTAGCTCAATACCACAAATACTGTTTGTTCATGTTTAACCATGCTTGGGTGAGTTGTATGATGGCTGTTATGGTTTCTGGATTAAAGTCTCTAATGACAAATTAGCCTAAGAATGCACACATGATGATGTTAACAGTACCCAACACCTACCACTGGTATAACACTTTGTGATGTGAACATGAGAAAGTGATCTGATTAATTTCAGTAAAACACTTAACCTCTGAAAAACAGAAAGGTAATAATGGAACCTATCTCATTAGTCTTTAAGCATTATCAAATGATTTTACTTACACCAGACATAAGTCTGACCCGTTTGTTGCTTGCATCAAATGGGTGCTTCATATATATTATGGAGCACGTCATGGGATGTCCACAGGAAAAGAGAAAGCTAAGTGATAAGATGAAGATGTGTGATGCTAAGAAGAAATTTGCTAATTCACTGAACTATGATTTTTGTTGAAGAATGTCCTTTATGTTTTATTTTAGCTGGATGACTTTTCTGTAATAATATTGGATTTGTGCTGAACTTTGATGGTGATGTAATGAATGGTTTAAAAGAGATTACTATGTGATGGAACTATTCTCTGTGAGAAAAGATAAAAGTATTTAGCTTATATTATAACCTGTAAGCATGCAATTTTCATGAATTGAGTAGGGAAGTTGGTAGTAGAACTGAAGCATATGTGAAACAAGCAATGTATGCATATGTATTAGACTGTTTTAGAGGCTAAAACTTAGTTACAAAATAACTGTAAACATGATGAAGTGAGAATAAATACATAGGCAGAAAATCTGAAAACATAAGAAGCATGAACCCAGATTTACATGAGTTTGATGTTTAAATGAATGAGCAAAGCTAGTAGTTTATAGCAAGCTAGTATATGAGTCTAACTCAATCAAGCTGGCCAACCTACAAACCCATAAGTAATAAATAGCAGTTGTACATGTTTAGGTGCACTCAGCTGCACAGAAGCATGCACAACCTTTTTTACTTTGCTAACTTGAGAAGTGATTTTGCAAAAGCTTAAATGTCATGGGTCAATTCTCATGTTTTATTAAATATACAAATGTTAAATACAAACATAAACAAACAAGAATTTGTTAGTACATTTGCACAAAGATTCAGATAGGGAAGGCTAAACTATTAGTTATTTTAATTTAAAATAAATTGAGCTATTCTTTACCTAAAAACTCTGATATTAGAACTAAAATGATTTGTATGTTTATATATATATATATACAAATAGTTTTTTAAGAAGTATATCAATATTTCTATATTTATCAGATTGGATCTTGGGAAGAGAGAAAAAAACTAATAAAAGAAAGAAAATAGTTGGTCTTGAAAGTAAGCAACCCCTTAATTTAGCACAAACTAAATTGAGCCATTCAAACACTATGGCAAATTGGGGAGGGATGCTTCACTTATGGAATTTGGTAATGGTCAAAATTCTAATCTCATCCACATTTAACTTTATATTCCAAATACAAAGTCCTTGGTTCAATAATAACAATTATTATTAACTGAAATGCCCTGGCCAGAGACTTTGACTTTGAGTTGACTGTGATACTAACCGCATATAACTGAGTAGACAAATCCTCTCTTGAATAGTGCTTCACTTCCAATACTTCCACTCGACCCAACTATAGTCACTCGATGGACGCCATGCCATGATTTGGCTATAATCAAAGCAGAGCTTTCATATTGAAGATCCACAGTATTCTCAAGTCAAGGGAACTGTGTAAATCAGTCACATCGATATTTTCTATTTGACCTTAGTTATATTAACCAACATAAAACTATCGAGTGAGTCTTTCCATAGTTATCTTATAAATATTAGTACGTAACCCCTAGGTGCCTCCAACAGTCATGAGTAATACACTGCCCAACATTTGGAGAGTGTTACGTACTCTAGTCTCAACGGATACATTGATATCCAGTCTCAATGCATCTTGACTAGGAACATTTAAAATGGTATATTTGTTTCGTTGTGATAAATTACTCACGGTTACAACACTTTGTAACTACTATCACAAAATATACCATTTATGGATTTTTCTATTAAATGTAGTTTTAATTAAGTTAATTAATTAATATAATCACATTATATCAAGTATATAATAGGAAGAAAATACCTTTTATTTCGAACAAGATTGGTCAACGAGTTAGATATATGTAACAAATTACATAATTGCTCCTAAGGTATACCCCTAACTCTATCAATCTCCCACTTGTACTTGGGGTCAATTATGGAATCTAATTCCAACTTCTCCAATCAGTTGTCTCAAAACCAATTAGGTCAGTCCCTTAGTGAATGGGTATACTATTATGTTTTAATTATCTACTTTGTCGATTAACTCTCTCTGACAATGATAAACTGCCTTTATCATGTGGAATGATCCGAAGTATGTCTTTCGACTTCTAGTGAGCTTTAAGTTCTATCATGACCATTTTCATGACATTGTTATCTTATAACAATATTATGGGATTCTCAACATTTGGAATTACCTTTGGCTCAATTATAAATTTGTGCATTTATATCTATATACATTGGTTTATTGTAGCGCTATTCAAGTTAATGTTCTCAACATTTCGTTGAATCGACCACATTCACTTTTATTTTGAAACATTTTCAAATTAAAGATTTTAACTTAAATTTTATCATTGACATGTTATACTCAATATCACTTATAAAAGTTTGTGTCCAAATGTTCCATCATAACGAGTTCGTTGTTTCTATAAATAATTATCTAGTATTTCATAAATACGCGAGAACACCTCAAACATCCATTTAGTGATATCAATTTGGATTTTATATTTGCTCCATGTATCAAATACATAAAAAAAACATAATATCATACACAACATAACCTGTATGATAATTCTTATTGCTAATGCATAAGGAATCCAACTTACATGTTCTCTTTTTAATAGGGTGCTCTTGTATATCGTTTTGGGACAATCCCTATATCTTTTATACTCATCATAAAAGACATCATTTACAATCCAAAATTGAGTATTAAAACAACTAAAGTTGATTTTTATACAAGCATATTGTTAAAATCAACAACGTGTTGTTTACATATAGTTTAGAAATATCAATGTACCTTTTAACGTTCTTTCTTATAAACACAAGCTTCCTCTGCACTTTGATTGAAAATCATACTATTTGATATTTCTATCAAAATACTTATTCAATCTTGATGCTTATAAAATGATAAATTCGTATCATTTCTTAGATCATATCCAAAGACTCACAAACCCAATATCGCTCCCACTGACTTTGAGGCATTTTTCGTTAATATGTGTAAACGGATTACTCTAAATCATTATTTAGAATTTTCTGTTTCAATACATAAGTACCAAACACTAAGTCTTATCGAGCGATAATTTTATGAGTAAATCTGAATTAACTTGAGCATGTTGAATATCGAATCTGTTATGCTAATTTCAACAATTGAAATTTGCGATATTATTCTTATCAACGTTGCTCATTTAATTCCAACCACATTAGTCTTTCCAATAAAGACACAATCTCGGCCGATGGATCACATCTCTTTGGTTATGACCACCAAAATCATATTTTGATAGCGTACTTGAAATTCTTTTAGATCTGCGCATCATACCATATAGATTCAACAATCTTAATGGTTTAATTGAACAACCGAGGGTAATGTATATTTTCGACATTAATAAGAAACTCATAGTTTCTCTTCGATGTGCGAGAATACTTATTAGACATTATAATGTTATGTGTTCATTTAGGTTAGTTAATTTCACTTTATCTCATATAATATGTTCTATCTATGGATCAGATCCAATTCCATTTAATTATCAAAAAATTTCTCAAAGAAATTCCTTCACAATGAAGTTGATATATCTTGAAACAACAATTGTTTCTTAGTGCAAATAGAATAAGGAGTAATAAACACTTTATGAACCTTTTATTTATAAAACCGATTTTAGTTTACAGAAATTATGTTCAAAACATAAATATATCATTTGATGACAGACCTTTCCAAAAATCTTTTTAGAGATTCATACAAGATCCCTCATGAACAATTATTACGTGCAATCTTTCGACTCACAGAACCTGCCAACTCCTTGGCCTAGGACACGTTGGGATTCCTTACAAACCCTTATCTTGTATGATTTTGTAAACTGTTGTTTAGATGAAATAATATCAACCTTGTGTACTACTCTTAAGTACATGACCTTATAGAAAGAAACAAACTCAACTTCACTCACAATTAATCGTAAATTGTCCAACAATGTCTGATTACTCCTTATCGGTGCATCATTATGTATCACATGGAGGAGTGAGTTTTGAGATTGAATCTATATTCATTTTTAGGTACATTTGGAACTCTTTCTAATATACTCACTTATTCTACCAAATCAAATCATTTTATTCTATTACATGTTATTTTATTTACTTTTCTTTTATATTCTATGATTTTATCATAAAATTACTACATGTGTATCCAATACACATGTACATGTTGGTAATAAATCATCGATGAATATAACAAAGTATGTGGAACCCTTTTGGTATTAATAGACTTGTGATTGCATACATCAATATGTATTAATTCAAAGAGTTCATCAACTCTTATGATGCTCCCACTGAATGGGTGCATAGCCATTAATTGTTTGAGATGTAATTAACCTGTATCATATGATTCATAATCATATAGTAAAATTATTTCTCAAAACTACAGCTTAGTCTATAATTCCAAAACAACTGTAAATAATATTAGACACATGTATTTTTGTTGCATCACTTTTACTATGAAAACAAATTCCATAATATAGTTCTATTTCATAATGAATATTCATAATAACCATACTGAAATATAGTTATATCTATTTTTCAGTCAATACAAAAAATAAACATTATTTCACAAATAATGTTCGGTACATTTTACGAAAACAATTTTCCTAATTTGATGCAATTATTAGGTTCTATATGGCATGCTCTCACTATTTCTGCCATTACTATAATAGCCTACTTAATTTATAGGTCCATCATTCATTTAATATTGTTAATATTGTTTACTTATTTCATACGTCGTAACTAGTTTATAATGGAGAGTTCTTTGATCAAATATCTTGAACTCAAAGAAATAAATGTTATAAAAAACAATTTTCTATATGAAAATACATTTTAGAATAAAAATCATATTTCATATTCTAATATTAAGTATCAATTAGTATTACAATTCTTGTTTCCAATGTTTCTCTATGAAGCAGAAGTGACTATTCATTCTCTTCATTCCAACTTTACCTTAAATTACATCTATTCTTATACATTCGTTTTTCTTTTAAATGGTCAAACTATTCAAAAGAAAACCTTACTACAATATCATACCAAACCTTTTACATAATCGCATTCGATTATTCTTAACATTTAAGACATCAAATATGTTGCACTTTATGTAAACCGATCAAGATGACATTTCAACGGTCGAGTTCTTAGATGTATCTCGTAGTTTATGGTCTTGTGTTACATTAACTCAATATGATCCTTTTGAAATCATTCAAGTTGAATACATGATCTTAAAATACTGTTTATTGGCTTACTTCAAATGAACTAATTTCATCGTAATATTGTACCCCACAAACTATGACTGTTCACTATATAACATTTATATGTAAAAGTACATGTATCAAATATCCATAGTCTTGAATTGCATTTAGAGTTCAAAAACTCATAAAATGCAATACACGGTCTAAACCAAATAAACATATAAGTGACCAACTTACGAATGTATTAAGTAGTTGAAATTAGGCACTTGCATGGGTATAGGAACATTATATAACATGCAATTAGAATTATTAGTAAGTATATATTATATTTCTATTTGTCAACTTTCAATTCACTTTGTTTATATATGTTATTTGAAAAACCTTTTATCAATCATATTAAATGCACAAATTTATCATTGTAGATAATTATAACATTATATAGCATATGTTCTTACAATATTAGAAAGGTTAAATGTTACCATTTCATTTTTCTAATAATTCTCCCACTAGTCTTTTATGTTTCTCCAAACCCTAAGATGAAACATAGAAGTCTTACAACTTCACTAGTGGGTGTTAGTACTCATTTGTTTTGGTATTCTGACCTTGAGTTTGCTCAACAAATCATAGCCCCACAAACGATGGATAACTCCTTATCGGTTATATCACATACAACTCATAACCCATTTTTCCTTGTTCTAATCTCATTTCAACCTTGAGTTTGCTCAACAAATCGAAAGAGATTATTCACTCATACCTACCATATCGTGATGGCCTAAGTATAGTATATGTACCTTGAGTTTGCTCAACAAATACATATAGTTATATTACCTCATCTGTTCAATATATTAATAATACTACGCATAACATCCCTAGCTTGAGTTTGCTCAACAACTAAGAAGTATTCAAGTATTTATTAATATATATGTGGTAGAGGACACCATTATATTGAAGATTCATAGTCTTTAATATATATATTGAGTGATATTGACTTATAGAATAATATATTTCTTATGAAATACTCCAGCGATTCAAGTGTCAGACACATCAGAAATCACGGTATATGTACATTTACATATGTATTTATTTCTCAAGTCTATTTGGGTTTCTTTAATGTTCCACATTTAGTTTATACACATATTGTTGGGTACATTTCCTACACCGAACCAGCACCCACCGGTCCACTCATCTCCTCGATGTCGAACCAGCCTACTCCCTACCACTTCCAAACAATGCCGGTCCAGACTCCACTGCCAAGCAATGCCGGTCCAGACTCCACTGCCAAGCAATGCCGGTCCAGACTCCACTGCCAAGCATTGCCGGTCCAGACTCCACTTCCAAGCAATGCCAGTCCAGACTCCACTACCAAGCATTGCCGAACCAAGGGATGCCGAACCAAGATTTGCCAGGCCAGATTGTATCAGCCCGAGCCCATCCGCAGCTGTATACATCCAAGACCCCTACCCCCAGCCTCACTCTATAAATAGAGGGGCAGGGGTACAACAATGGGGGACAAGTTTGAGAGCTCAAGCACGGAGAGAACTTTCAAACAACTTTCTTTTACTTGTATCAAAGCTTTGTACCTGTAATCAAAACAAGAGAAGAGAAATAACATATAAAGTGGACGTAGGCACATTCTAGCTGAACCACTATAAATCTGCGTGTCTTTTTATAGTTTAGCCCCTGCTTTTCATATATTTGCATAAATCACCCAAATCACTAAGAACAACATAAGATCTACTAAATAATACGACTTTGAGCTGTTTGTCCATTTTTTGTGCAAACATTTTTGGTGCTTTCACTGAGAACTAGAAGCTCGAAGCTTCAGCTTCATCCACTTAACAGTTTTCCTAACAGCATCGTTCACCACTCCCAAACAGAGAAAAGATGTTAACAAAGGAAAAAACATCGCATCCAGCAGTCTTCCAGATCCAGCTGTCACGAATCAAGTAAATCGTCCTCCTCCAGCAGCAGTAACAAATGAAGGACATGCTAATCCGACCACTCCTGCCACAGAACGGTCCGCAGCAATTACTAGGGCAGATTTAGATAGGGTTGTGGTTGAAGTAACTAACCGCTTCACGTCCCAGCAGGAAGCCTTGGTGGACCATCTCATGTCACGCTTAAGGGATGCTGAAGAGTCCAATCGCAACACCGAATCATGGGGCGAGTACCAGTCTGGAGGATCTCAAAGACAACAAAGATCTTCCTTCTTCGAAGGAGCTAACGGCAGAAGTAACCATGGTAGGAGCCGAGGTCGAGCACAGCCCGAAGTTAGGCCTGAGGAAACACTTGGAACCGAACCCAACGGGGGAGGTACCGGGCGAAGGTCAACTGTAGCTGAGCCTGTCATACTGCCTAACCATGGAAACGCCAGTGAACGGGGCCGATCTAGAGTCCAGCCCGAAGTTGGACCCGAGGAAGTGCTTAGATCAGAACCCAGCAGGGGAAGATCAAGGCAAGGGACAACTGTAGCTGACCCTAGCATGCTCCCAGAAGACCAAAGGCAGCCACTAGAAAATATGAGGAATGATAGACGATACCATCCCTACAGGTCAACTCGTTTCTATCTGCTCCAAATTCTGATGAAAGGATGGCACGCTTATTCAGAGAGTGCGTCCAACGGGAGCAAAGAGATCGAGGGATAGGCGCTAGGGTAACCAGCCCTTTCGCCCGCAACATCGAAATTGCTATCACCCCCCGAGAATGGAAGATGCCAACAATGGAACCTTACAAAGGAACCTCCGACCCCGTTGTACACTTACAGAGATACACACAACATATGCTCATGAGTGGAGCAACAGAGGGAGTACTGTGCAAATGCTTTCCGCTCTTCTTAGCAGATCTCGCTACCTCTTGGTTCTGTCATCTACCCCAGGGATCCATCAGCTCGTGGGAAATGTTGAAGGAAAAGTTTATCAGTCAGTTCCGCATTCATATGGAGCAACCTAAGGATGCTTATTTCTTATCCAGCGTCAAACAGAAACCTAGAGAGAAGTTGCAGCAATACCTAACCCGATTCAATGCCGCAGCAGCCGCGGTCCAAGATGCCGATGAGAAGCTGATCCTAATGGCCCTCTGTAGTGGTGTGCATCCGAACACTAAATTTGCTAGAAGGCTGACCAAAGAAAAACCAGCTACTTTGCCCGATTTCTTCCATGAAGCCGGGAAATATATGAGGCTTGAGGATGCTGCCGTCGAGGGGCAGTCAGGACAGCAAAATAAGGCGACTCACAGCAACACCCCTACTGCGGCAAGGGACGTTCGAAGAAATGATTCCAGAGACAACGCTGGGGGCAAGTAGGGAGAAAAGCGCCTATATCGGCCTGGACCGAGATTTGACACTTACACTCCTTTGAACGAGACCGTCGAAAATATCTTCCTTGCCACCCAAGGCGAAGTTAGATAAAAACGCCCACCATACAAGAAGGAATCAAATAACGCGCAGAAGTCAGGAAAGTTCTGCCGCTTCCACGGATCTCACGGGCATGATACCAATGAATGCCATCATCTCCGGGATTTGATTGAGGAACACATCAGAAGGAAGAAACTGGAACGCTATGTAAAAGGTCAGGACAGGACTCTAGCTCCTGCCAATGAAAACCCAAGGCTACCCTCACCGGACACCGGCAGAGGAAACCGCAACACTAGCGGCTCTAGTCAAGAGAAGATAGTGGTCCATACCATCTCAGGAGGACCGCACATCGCAGGCAAAAGCTGGAAAGAGATGGAAAGATATGGAAAGTCAGTTAGAGACAGTAAAGACTATGTAATACGGTTATAGAAGAACGCCACTCGAAACGGAAAGAAAGTGATGACATCACATTCGGTAAGCGTGACCTAGAAGGAAGGCAATACCCTCACATGGATCCCATGGTTATCTCTGCCCGGCTTGGTCCCGCCGAAGTTTACCGAATCCTAGTAGACACTGGAAGCTCAGTAAACATCCTGTTCAAGCATGCATTCGACAAAATGAAGCTATCAATGAAGGATGTATCTCCCTGCGATAAACCACTACACGGTTTCACTGGGGATGCAAAGATGCCCCTCGGGCAACTGGACCTCTTTGTTGAGATTGGAAGCCATTCCCGCTCCGTTGTACGGAAGCAGACGTTTGTGCTAATAGAAAACCATTCGGCCTACAACGCCTTCTTAGGAAGACCAGCCTTGTCTGACTTCCAAATTGTCCTAGCCCCATGGTGCCTAAAGATGAAGTTTCCAACGGACAATGGAATAGGGGAAGTAGAAGGAGACCAGGACGTTGCTCAAGACTGCTATGTGACTGAACTTCGCAACAACCACAGGAAGGATAAAGGGAAGGGTGTAGAGATTGCCCTCTGCACAAAAAGTCTAGAAGCATAACAACTAAAGAAAGCCCCTCCTCTTCGATATACCAGCGGCCCTTTCAATGAATTAGACCCTAGGGACAAAGAGGAGGAGGCCACCGCCGAGCCTGCAGAAGCTATGGAGTTTATATCTGTAGACAAGCACGACTCAAGTAGACTATTGAAAATTGGGTCCCAACTAAAAGCAGAATTGAAGGAACAACTCATCGATTTTCTCCGCCATAACTTGGATGTATTCGCATGGTCACACGCTGACATGACCGGAATCTCCCCCGACATAGCATGCCACGTATTAAACATTGATCCTACCAAGGCGCCCGTAAAACAAAGAAAGAGAAGTATGGGGGCAGAGCGATCAGCAGCCCTCGATGAAGAAGTAAAGAATCTACTCGCCAATGACTTCATACGAGAAGCTATCTACCCGGAATGGATTGCTAACCCGGTGCTGGTAAAGAAGGCTAATGGGAAGTGGCAAACCTGCATTGACTTTTCCAACCTAAACGACGCCTGCGCAAAGGATTGCTTCCCACTTCCCCGAATCGACCAACTTGTAGACAGCACAGCCGGGCATGAGCTCCTATTTTTTATGGACGCATACTCAGGATATAACCAAATTCCTATGCATGCTCCCGACCAAGACCACACTAGTTTCATCACCGACCGGGGTTTATACTGCTATAAGGTAATGCCTTTCGGACTTAAAAATGCAGGAGCCACCTACCAGCGCCTCGTCAACAAGATGTTTGCAGGGCTAATAGGACAAACTATGGAAGTATATGTGGATGACATGTTGGTAAAGTCAAGGAAAGCCAAAGATCACGTAAGCCACCTAGGCAAGATGTTTCAAGTACTCCGCCAGTATGGAGTGAAGTTGAATCCTCTAAAATGCTCCTTCGTGGTGTCATCAGGAAAGTTCTTAGGATTCATCGTCCATGCCAGAGGGATTGAAGCAAACCCTGAACAAGTCCGAGCGCTAAGGGATATCAAGATACCTTCCACTCGAAAGGAAATGCAAAGCATAAATGGAAAAGTGGCCGCCCTAAGCCGATTCATCTCCAAGGCGACGGACAAGTGCGTCCCCTTTTTCGAAGCTCTAAAGAAAGACAAAGGAAAGTTAGAATGGACTGACGAATGCTTAACCGCTTTCCTTAACTTAATCGAACACCTCCAGAAACCACCGGTACTTTCGACTCCAAGCGAAGGCGAAGAATTATACCTATACCTTGCTGTATCATCTCACGCCCTAAGCGCTGCCTTGGTAAGGGAAGACAACCGCACGCAGCGGCCAGTTTACTTCGTCAGCAAGAGGTTTACGGGGGCAGAAGTCAGATATCCTAAACTTGAGAAGCTAGCATACTGTTTACTAATCACATCACGGAAACTGCATCACTACTTCCAGTCCCATTCCATCAAAGTTCTGACCGATCAACCACTGAGGCAGGTACTCCATCGTCCCGACACTTCTGGGCGACTACTTAAATGGTGCATTGAACTAAGTCAGTATGATATCACCTATCACCCTCGCACCGCCATCAAGGGACAAGCTATGGCTGATCTCATTGCAGAATTCACTACCAACGAAGATAAGGAGCAATTGGAAATAGCAGAAGATATCAAGTGGAATCTCTTTGTGGATGGTGCATCGAACGAACAAGGCTCGGGGGCAGGTGTGGTAATAATCACTCCCAGGGGAAACAAACTACACTATGCTATAAGGTTGGAGTTCGCTGCCACCAACAACGATGCAGAATATGAAGCAGTAATAGCCGGACTAGAACTTGCCATAGAAGTCGGAGCCAATTTTTTGTGTCTTCACAGCGATTCTCAACTTATTGTTAATCAAATACTAGGAGAATTCCAAGCTCGAGAAGAACGACTCATAGCATATTTAAAGAAGACCAAGTTACTTCTCAGCCGATTGGACCACTACTTAATCAAACACGTCCCTCGGGAAGAAAACCAAGAGGCCGACGAATTGGCAAAGCAAGCAAGTATGAGAGACATCGCCCTCTTCGGGGCAGTAACCATCTCAAAGCAACTGACCCCAAGTTTTGAGCAAGTGAATCTGATAGCTGCAGCCGAAGAAGCAACTTGGATGACTCCCATCCGAGACTACCTAGTGGCACACTACCCAACGGGCGTAACGAAGTCAAGAAAATCTTGAGGAAAGCATCCCGCTACACAATACAAGAAGACATCCACTATCGGCGTGGATTCTCTAACCCGTTATTAAGGTGTGTCGCTGGGGGGGAAGCCAAGGAAATCTTATCCAACATCCATCAGGGAAGCTGCGGAGATCACACCGGAGGGCAAACATTAGTGACGCAGCGGATATTACAAAACAAGATAATACGATGAATGTAGCAATCGGTGGATTGGAAGATACTGAAATGCCCGAATTCGTTGATCCGAAGATACCGAACTCTAGCTATCCCGAACTCGTTGATCGCGCATGATACCGGGTTCAAAGATCTTCAATTCTTCGAGCGTTGATCTAGCGCACTAGATTCCGCGAATCGGCTTCTACAATCGTTGAATCGAGCGCACTCGATTATCCGAAAGAGGAGATAGGAGATTACACTCAACTACCAATTTAGATGAAAGCACACAGCAATCAAAAGAGAATTTTATTCAAAAATCAACAACCCTTACAAATGAGACTCACGGCCTATTTATAGGCGAACAACTTTACAACAGAAATTTCACTAACTCCTAAGTCGATTCCGACTTATAGCCTCCGACTTACGACTCAAAAAGTAACGACTCAAGACAAAACAGTTACAACACAGAAACACAACGCGACGACTTACGACTTAAGTACAGACGACATACGACTTACAGAAATACAACATAATATCATACAACGACTCAACATTTAAGTACACGACTCAAGAACAAACGACTTATCCCTGCTCACGACTTAAGAAACCAGATGACTCATCTTAAGTCTTAACTCGGCAATGACTCATCACTTCTCTTAAGTCGTAGACGACTTAACTCGTACATGACTCAAGAACAAACGACTTATCCCAGCTCACGACTTAAGAAACCAAACGACTCATCTTAAGTCTTAACTCGGCAGCGACTCATCCCTTCTCTTAAGTCGTAGACGACTTAACTCTTGTGAATTTCCAGCTTGTGCTGCTCCTCCTGTATCCTTCTTCTTAAGTCTTGGACGACTTATGCCAGCCTTTCCCTTGAGTCGTGGACGACTCGTGCCTTCCGATTCAATAAGTAGTGGATGACTTATCTCCTCGCCTTCATTAAGTCGGTCACGACTTATGCCTTCTCCCCAGTTAAGTTCAGGACTTAGACCTTCAATCTCTTTAAGTCGGTCACGACTTAGTACTTGGCCTGCATCATCTTCTCCCCAATTAAGTCGGCCACGACTTAGACTGTTAAGTCGGTCACGACTTACGCTTATGTCTACTGCTTCCTTGAGTCGGTCACAACTCATAGCTCGACTCATCGCTCCTTCCATAAGTCGCGTACGACTTATGCCTTCATCCCTGGCCTGAGCTACATCATCCTCCCCAGGTTGAGAGAAATTCGACCTCGAATTTGTAAATTTTTCCACATCAGTTCGTCCATCCCCATGATATGGTACAAGATGTTTAACATTGAATACATCCGACGTGTACACTCCCTCTGGCAGTTCCAATTTATAAGCATTGTCATTGATCCTCTTTAAAATTTCCACTGGACCAATCTTTCGTGCTTTCAATTTATTGTACGTTCCCACCGGAAAACGATCTTTTGTTAACACGGCATAAACCAAATCACCTTCATGAAATTCAACACTCCTTCGTTTCAAATCTGCGGATTGTTTATACTTCTCATTTGCTTTCTCTAATCGTTCTTGAACGATTTTATGACATTCCGTCAGCCCTTCAACAAAATCAGCAGCTTTCTTAATTGTCCCCTTTGAATGTGGTATCACCGTTAAATCCAACGGTCCTTTTGGTAAGCTCGAATAGACAATTTGGAATGGACTGAACCCAGTACTTCGATTCACATCCCAACTCTTCAGATTGTCTTGTACAAGACATCTCAACAAATTTCCCAATGATCTGTTAACCACCTCAGTCTGTCCATCTGTTTGCGGATGATAAGCACTGCTAAAGTTCAACTTCGTTCCCACCATCTTCCACAAACTTAGCCAAAAATGACTCATAAAACGAGTATCCCTGTCCGACACAATCGATTCTGGCAATCCATGAAGTCGATAGATCTCTTTGAAAAACAACTGAGCAACATGAACAGCATCCGCCGTCTTCTTACAAGCAATAAAATGTGCCATTTTCGAGAATCGATCAACCACCACATAAATGGAATCGTTACCACGCTGTGTCCTCGGTAATCCCAACACGAAGTCCATACTCACATCAACCCATGGTTTAGTTGGTACCGGTAACGGCATATATAAACCAGCATTAGTCGCAGTTCCTTTCGAAATCTGACAAATATGACATCGTTCCACAAACCTCTCCACTTCTTTCCTCATCGATGGCCAAAAGTAGGACTGTGAAATCAACTGTAAGGTACGGTCTCTCCCAACATGTCCCTCTTCGTGTAACTCCTTGATAATCTTCATTCTCAGACTACCCTCCAGTATGCACAATCGACTTCCTTTAAAAAGAAAACCATCTACCATCACGAACTCATCCGTCTCTCCATCCTTGACTTTATCAACAAACTTTGCAAAGTAAGGATCATCGGTAAATAATTCTGGCAATATTTCAAACCCCGTCACTTCAACCTTCAATGTAGTTAACAAGTGATTTCTTCTACTCAACGCATCCGCAACACGATTCGTCACTCCCGACTTGTGTTTCACAACAAATGTAAATTGTTGCAGATATGCAATCCACGATGCATGTCTTGCTGAAATCTTGTCTTGCCCTTGCAAATGCTTCAATGCTTCATGATCAGTATACAGAACAAACTCCTTCTGAAATAGATAGTGTCTCCAGTGTTTAATAGATTGTACAACAACATAGAATTCCACATCATACGTACTGTACCTCATCTTCGCTCCTGACAACTTCTCACTGAAATATGCAATTGGACGTCCCTTCTGACTCAACACTCCTCCAATTCCAACCTTGGATGCATCAGTATGTAGTTCAAACACTAACTGAAAATCTGGTAATATTAGAATTGGTGCAGACGTCAAAAGTTCTTTGATTCGCGCAAAAGCAACCCCGGCTTCCTCCGTCCATGCAAACTGTTTACCCTTCATGCAATCAGTAACAGGTGCCATCACACTACTAAAGTGTGGTATAAACCTTCGATAGAATGAAGCCAACCCGTGAAAACTACGAACTTCCGTTATCGTCTTGGGCTGCGGCCAATCTCTAATTGCTTCGACTTTACTTTGGTCAACCTGTATTCCTTCTTCCGATACAACATATCCCAGAAATAAAACACTATGCGTCATGAACACGCATTTCTTCGTTGCATCATAGAATTTTTCTTGTCGCAATACCATCAGCACTTCTCTAAGATGATTCAAATGTTCCTCTGGACTCCCACTGTAAATCAGAATATCATCAAAATACACCACCACAAATTTCCCAATGAACGGTCGAAAAATCTAATTCATCACCCTCATAAAAGTACTCGGTGCATTGGATAAACCAAATGGCATGACCAACCATTCGTATAGACCCTCCCTGGTTTTAAAAGCAGTTTTCCACTCATCGCCTGGTCTGATACGAATTTGATGATATCCGCTCTTCAAATCAATCTTCGAAAAGATAGTAGCTCCGCTTATTTGATCTAACAAGTCATCCAACCTCGGCATTGGAAATCTATATCTCACAGTAATCTTATTCAATGCTCGACTGTCAGTGCACATCCTCCACGTTCCATCCTTTTTGGGTACCAATAAAGCTGGTATAGCACAAGGACTTAAACTCTCCTGCACACGCCCCTGTTCAAGCAATTCTTCCACTTGCCTCCGCAACTCTTCATGTTCCTTCGGACTCATTCGATAATGTGGTCTGTGTGGCAACACAGCACCTGGAACAAGATCTATCTGATGTTGTATATCCCTCAACGGTGGCAACTCCGTTGGTAACTCCTCTGGAAATACATCGTCAAATTCTTTCAAAACTGGTTTAACTTCTTCTGGAATCTCAACCTCTTCACTGCTCTCTCGCCCAATTAACAAAAACACTTCAGGTTCCTCCTCTACTTCCTTCACAAACTCCTTCAACGATAACAAAGTTTTGAGCTCTTCAATCTCCTCCAACTTGTTTTCCTCCTGTTGTCGCTTCTTTGGAACTAGAGTAATCTTTGTGCCTTCAAACATGAAACTGTAACTGTTGGTACGCCCATCATGTTGCACCGCCCTATCATACTGCCACGGTCTCCCCAGCAACAAATGACAAACGTCCATGTCCACAACATCGCACCAGATTTCGTCTTTATATTTCTTCCCAATGGAAAACTTCACACGAGCCCTTCGTCCAACCTTCACCTCCCCGCCTTTCCTCAACCAAGCTAGCTTGTACGGTTTCAGATGTTTCTCAGTCTTCAATGCCAACTTCCTCACAGCTTCAGAAGAAATTATATTATCACAGCTTCCAGCATCAATAACAAATTTGCAAACTTTTCCCAGAATAGTACATGTTGACTGAAAAATGTTGCTCCTCAACCAACTACAATCCTCCTCTTGCTTTGGTGTTAAACAAGACCTCTTCATCATTAGATTATAACCTTCGTCTCCCGACACTTCTTCTTCCTCCTCATCAGGTGGTGAATTGGAACATTCAGCTTCTTCATCCTCATCCTCAACTTCTGCAATCATGGTTCTCTTCTTTGGCTTTGGACACTCACTGCTTTTATGACCCAATTCTTGACAATTGTAACATTTGAAACCATTGTTAACCCTTGCCTTCTCAACCTCCTTCACCACTGGTCTACTGATAGGTTTAGAAACATTAGTACTTCCACCAACACCCTTCGCTTGATTGTTAGAATTAGTAAACACACCACTTCCCTGTCGTCCCTGCTTCTCCCAAGCCAACGCTTTCTGATGTGCCTCTGTTACAGATCTTGGATCGAACATATTAACCATATCCTGGATCTGCATTCGTAGTCCCCCAACAAATCTAGCTGTCAGTTGTTCTTCCGTCTCCATAATATCATTTCGAGCAATCAGTTGGTAAAATTCATCAGCATAGTCATTAACTGTCTTCGTGCCCTGCCTCAAGTTCTGCAAATGTTGATACATCAAAGATTGATAATTGTATGGTAAGAACGTTGCTTTCATCAATTTCTTCATCTTCTCCCAAGATTCAACTTTTGACTTTCCCATCCGATCACGTGTAAGTTTGGTCTGCTGCCACCATGCCAAAGCTCTACCCCTCAGCCTCGTAGCAACCAACTTCACTCTACGATGTTCTGGAACTTCATTGAAGTCAAAAATCTCTTCAACATTAGCTACCCAATCTAGAAACTCCTCCGCTTGCATACCACCTTTGAATTCAGGAATTTCAGTCTTCATCCCCGTCTCCCACTTGTGATCATACTCAGAGTAGTTTCTTCCTTGTCCTCGTCCTTGTCCTCGAACACTACCACCATCATAGTCCTCTTCAAAATCAGATGTATATCGTTGTCTATCTCGTCCACCCATATCTCTACTACCATTACGTCTTCCACCATCTTCCTTTCTATCTACATTCCTCCGTTCACGATCATTCACGTTCCTCCCACGCCCTTGATCATTTTCAACACTTCGGTCTCGATTGGAATGTGGTGAGACTCTACTACCCCCATGGTTAGATTCAGGTGAAACCCTTCTCCGATTTTGATTCATCTCCATCATAAGCTTCTCTAACCGGCCAATTCCTTCGTTGAGCTTTTCACTAAAGTTTTCATTGATTCTTTGCTCCATCTCATCAGCTTCTTCTCTTCGATACAAAGCTTCTACGTTTTGGTGGCGATTAGCTCTTCTTGGCGGCATACTTGAAATCTTTACAAACACTTCAACACTTCAAAATTCAAACACTTTTCGGACTTTGATCCAAAATGAAACGGATCGACAACTTCCACTTTGTAGCAAATCGCGATGAACACGATGGACAAAGTTTCGGCTTCCAATACAAATTCGATCAATCAATCTTCGACAAGCTCTTCTTACTCTCGGCCGTGATAAACAACCTCCAAATGATTAGGCTCCAAGTCTCGATCCAGCTATGATTGGCTAGAACAAGCTTTGATACCAAATGACGCAGCGGATATTACAAAACAAGATAATACGATGAATGTAGCAATCGGTGGATTGGAAGATACTGAAATGCCCGAATTCGTTGATCCGAAGATACCGAACTCTAGCTATCCCGAACTCGTTGATCGCGCACAATACCGGGTTCAAAGATCTTCAATTCTTCGAGCGTTGATCTAGCGCACTAGATTCCGCGAATCGGCTTCTACATTCGTTGAATCGAGCGCACTCGATTATCCGAAAGAGGAGATAGGAGATTACACTCAACTACCAATTTAGATGAAAGCACACAGCAATCAAAAGAGAATTTTATTCAAAAATCAACAACCCTTACAAATGAGACTCACGGCCTATTTATAGGCGAACAACTTTACAACAGAAATTTCACTAACTCCTAAGTTGGTTCCGACTTATAGCCTCCGACTTACGACTCAAAAAGTAACGACTCAAGACAAAAAAGTTACAACACAGAAACACAACGCGACGACTTACGACTTAAGTACAGACGACATACGACTTACAGAAATACAACATAATATCATACAACGACTCAACATTTAAGTACACGACTCAAGAACAAACGACTTATCCCTGCTCACGACTTAAGAAACCAGACGACTCATCTTAAGTCTTAACTCAGCAACGACTCATCACTTCTCTTAAGTCGTAGACGACTTAACTCGTACATGACTCAAGAACAAACGACTTATCCCAGCTCACGACTTAAGAAACCAAACGACTCATCTTAAGTCTTAACTCAGCAGCGACTCATCCCTTCTCTTAAGTCGTAGACGACTTAACTCTTGTGAATTTCTAGCTTGTGCTGCTCCTCCTGTATCCTTCTTCTTAAGTCTTGGATGACTTATGCCAGCCTTTCCCTTGAGTCGTAGACGACTCGTGCCTTCCGATTCAATAAGTAGTGGATGACTTATCTCCTCGCCTTCATTAAGTCGGTCACGACTTATGCCTTCTCCCAAGTTAAGTTCAGGACTTAGACCTTCAATCTCTTTAAGTCGGTCACGACTTAGTACTTGGCCTGCATCATCTTCTCCCCAATTAAGTCGGCCACGACTTAGACTGTTAAGTCGGTCACGACTTACGCTTATGTCTACTGCTTCCTTGAGTCGGTCACAACTCATAGCTCGACTCATCGCTCCTTCCATAAGTCGCGTACGACTTATGCCTTCATCCCTGGCCTGAGCTACATCAATTAGCAAAAAAGATACTCCAATATGGATATTTCTGGCCCACCTTAAGCAAGGACGCCTTAGATTTCGTCAAAAAGTGTGACAGATGCCAGAAGTTTGCTAAGATTCCGCGGCTACCAACAACTGAGATTACTCAAATGACCAGCCCTTGGCCCTTCGCAATATGGGGAATTGACTTAATCGGCGAGCTACCAATGGGCCGAGGCGGGGCCAAATATGCTATAGTGGCAGTCGACTATTTCACCAAATGGGTGGAAGCGGAACCTCTGAATAAAGTATCTTCAGCCAAAGTTATTAACTTCTTGATCAAAAATGTTCTGTGCAGGTACGGAGTCCCACTCAAAATCATATCAGACAATGGACTTCAGTTTGACAATGAGGAATTCGCCAACTGGTGCCGAGAGCACGGAATTCACAAAAGCTTCTCATCCGTAGCATATCCCCAGGCAAACGGTCAAGTCGAAGCCGTCAACAAAATTCTGAAAACTCTAATAAAAAAGAAACTCGAAAAGTCAAAGGGCGCTTGGGTGGATGAACTCCCTACAGCACTGTGGGCCTATCGCACATCTTTCAGAACATCAACGGGGCATACTCCTTTCTCTTTGGCATACGGATCGGAGGCTATGCTCCCAGTTGAAACCATTGTGCCTTCCCACCGTAGGATCCACTATAACCCAGAAGAGAACGAAGAACTCCTTCACATGTCTTTGGATCTAGTCGAGGAGAGAAGAAATGATTCAGTCCTTAAAACAGCAGCCCACAAACAAAAAGTGGCCGCACAATACAACTCCAAAGTCAAGCATCGTACCTTACAAGAAGGGGATTTTGTCCTCAAGCGAATCTTCCCTCGCCCTGGAGCACTAGATCCAATCTGGGATGGGCCATATGTAATTCATAAAGATCTCCACAATGGAGCCTATATTTTGTCAACTGTGGACGGAGAGGTGTTCCAGAGGGCATGGAACATCCAACACCTCCATCGATACTTTTCTTAACTTGTACTGCCCATATGAAGTGAATTAACAAAGGGAATCAGTGGACGTAGGCATTTTCGTGCCGAACCACTTTAAAAAAAACCTTGTCTCTTTTTTAACTTGTTCCTTTATATCTTGGCTGCTTGTTAACTTTATCCTTTTCTGTTGAACAAAATCCCGCGCATACAGCATTTCAATTCAAAGCACTCCACAGCGCAACTTCACCTGGACAAGACCTGACAGGTACTATGCGAATCTATGCCCTCGCCAATGAGACACTTTTGCCCTAGCACCCCTCTGCTGCGGGTTAACTCATTGCTCGCGACGGCCCTTAAAGCCAACTGTAATGAGCCGATTATAAGCCACCGAGAAAGCCGACTATAGCCGAGGCAGCTCATTATGGCGTTCGGCTCGCCGGCAACTGTGAACCGACTATAAGCCCCAACATAAGGTGTGGCCAGCCAGGGGCAGTTCACGGTTGACGATCGGCACCCACGCTAGCCGGCCACGGTAAATCGAATAATACCCACGATTATGGGCCATAATGGCCCGGGTACTTACTGTGCGCGATCTCGGCTCCGATGTGTCTTAAGTGCGGCTGTGGTAAAAAAGAATTAACTCCCCGTGGAGGCGTAAGATGGGTGACAAATGTCTCCAAGACCCACAGCTAGGGAAAGTGACTACAAAGCCCGTTTGCCACGAACTTAAGCACATCGACGGCCTTCCGTGATTGGAAGTTTTTACTATTACCTATATTTCCATTCTATTTTTAAAACTTTCCTCCTATCTTCTATAACGATCCCTAAAGCACAGGTCACAGAATAGGAGGCATTCGCAAATGAGACCGGATGGCCGGGCACTCGACCACATCTTCATACCCAGTCACGCTAAAGCCGCCGTCTACAACTAAAGCAGGAGGGACGGTATTTTATTTTTGTGTGCCTAAAAACATAGCTATAGTTTATTCGCACATCACGTTAATATTACAAGATATGAAATTATACTTTAAACAGGAACTTAGCATCAAATACCACTAAATCATAAGTACATGCATAGCTATATTTCTTATCCAGCACATTAAGACTACAAAAAACATCCATATGTAACGAAATTATCATAAGTTAAGAATTACATGCCAAAAATCAAATCCCTTATTACAAGTAGCACCATTATAACTTGAAAGCCATGTTACTATTTCAAAACCAACATGTATAACAGTATCGAGTCAGCCAAAAGAAACACCCAGGTCGAATCAGGGAGCTGGCTGCATTGGATCTTTACCCTTGTCTTGTTGGTGTTGACCGCCTGATCAGGCAAGAAGAGAAATCATTAGTGATAAGCAATAGAGTTAACGAAAGAAGAAACTAATGAAGAAGAGGTTACCAGCAACTTCCCCTTGATCGTCTTGGTCGTCATCCCCTACTTCCACACCTGCCTCCTCAACCGCGAACAACCGCATCCCCTCCTTCACCGCTGTCTTCTCCTCCTTGGTGAACTGAGCGGTGACCACATCCATCCTAAAGGCCGCTCCACCCTCCTTATCCGCCTCAGCCATGGCTTCCTCTAGAGCCCTGAGGTAAATCCTAGCCATAACTCGGGGGTAGTCGTCCATCCAAGATAAGTTGCCCTGCTTCCAAATGCGAAAGTACATATCCTGCAGCATATCATCCATCATCCCCTCATTCTCCTCAAACTCCCTCATACGAGCCTCAGAAACCGATAGCCTTGCAATGGCAACATCCCTCTCCAGTCGGTATCGCGAGCAGTCAGCCTGAAGGGACCTCCTCATCGCCTCCATCTCCTCCTTTAGCCTGACCTGAGCAAGCTCTGCGGCTTCAAGCTTCCCCGACAGCTCCTCTACCTGTTCAAGATCCGCCCTTCGAACCCCGTCCACTGTCGAGATGGCCATATTTATCTGCTCCTTGCAGGCAGCCTCCATCTTCCGCAATTCCGCCTTACTAGCCTCCTCCATAGTCTTCCTCAACCGCCCGGAGGCAGCCTCATGCTGAGAAATCTGAATGGCCTGATCAGCAAGCTGTTTGGCCTGGTCCGAAACCATCAATCGTAGTCGGATGTTGGCACTCCCAATCTCCTCTCCAGCCTTAACCAGCCGGGCATGATGCCCCATCAGCTTCATAGTCTCCTCCGCCACCCGATCAATATTAGCCTTGGCCTCGTCTCCCATGGTAACTACCCGAGTGGTTAGTAAATCGAGATCTGAGGACTTAGCCTCATCAAGCACCCGTACCATGGGATTGTGGGGAAGAAGGTGCTCACCGGTAACCTCGTCGAAGGTAATATCATGGAAACTTGGATCCAGATCAGGATGACCCGCAAATGGATTATGAGCCAAGCCAGGACGATCAATCTGAGTAACGGTAGGATTTTCAGACGGGTGCGGAGAGAGTGCGAACTCAGTATCCTCCTTCGTGATATCGTGAAGAGGATGAATTGGGGGCTGAGGACCAGGTGAAGGTTCATATAAGGGATGACCCCTATTTCTCTTTTGAATACCCTCTTCAATAACCCCGAGAAGAGGACGGTAGCCGACTACATCCCCGGAACGGTGGGTCGAAGGCTTCGGCTTGGCGGAAGCTTGGGAGAGCTTGTATTGTTCAAGCCTGTGTCGAAGATCCGAGGCCTTGGCCGTTTTACCTGCTCCTGATATGAAGAACAAGTGTCACAAGCTTACATTGATCCATAATTCGAGAAACGCGGTAAATTAAAAGTTAAAAGAAGAAAGGAAACACATCTGTTATACAAACCCTGGGGAGGAGTAGGATACTGCAATGAGTCCTGGATTTCATTCCAGGACGGGAGCGGATCATAAAATATTCCTAAGTCCCTATCATAAATGGAGCCTGCAGGAGTCAAAAGTTCACCTTGAGTCGTCGGAGCCACCTTGGCTGGAATAGTCTGGGAAGACTCGCTTGCACCGATCCCGGCCTTGTCAGCTTTCCCGGATTTCTCTACCAAAGCCGGTTCTCCGTCCAGCCCCTCGAAAGCTTTGCGGAATCCATCATCCGTCCACTCCTGAATCTCTCCTGCTTTCCCAGGAAGCAAGGCCCCGATGCCATCGCCACCGTCACCACCTTCCCGGTCATCTCCACCCTCACCTCTCTCCTCCTCCACATCTTCCTTCCCCGGAGCAAGTGGACAAGTGCTGGGGGAAGGACCATCCGACTTCTTAAGCTTCTTACCTCCGACCATTGGAGATTTTGAGAAAGGTTTCCTCTTGCCACTCTCTACTGTGACACCTCCCTTAGCTTGAGCAGCCGCCCTCTCCTCCACCGTTTCCCTCTGCTTGACTACTGACTGCTGTGGAAGGATCAAATTATACTCCAGAAGGGTCACATTTCTGATCAGGTAAGCAGCCGATCTATCTCTCATAGGGATAGCTTCTATCTCAGCCGCCATCTGAACCAGGCGATCAGTCTCCACAACCGCAAAGCCACCTGTCGCTAGCAAAAAATGAAAACGTATGAGAAGAAGCATCGCAACCAGAATGGAAATTATAATTAAAGCATCGACTTACATCCGAAGGTGAAACGCCGAATAGAAACAGAGTCGTCCCTGATGAAGAACCACTCCTTCTTGAACATGCTGTACTTAGAATACAGATCCAAGACCGGCTTGAAGGTTACAGCTGACTCCAAGCTGATGTATGGGGACCCCTTCTTATAGCCCCTCAGATTATATAAGTACCGGATCTCCCGGTTGGAAGGAGCACGCCCATGCTTCCTCTGAAAGATGACGAAGAGGCTCACCAGTATAGTGTAAGAGTTGGGTTGAAGCTGGAATGGGGCCACCTTTAGATATGTAAGAAAACTGAGTACCCAAGCATTAAGAGGCGGGATGGCACCACACATACAGTGGTATCTGCTGTAGGCAAAGTACCCTTCGGGAGGGTCATATGGCATAACTTCTCTCCCTGGCAACAGCATGCGCGCCCTATCAATTCCGAAAGAACGGGAGATGACATCAAGCTGCTCTTCCTTAAGGGAGCTGGGAAAGCAATCGGGCGGGGAGTTCAGAAGCTCCTGAGGGCCGTACCTGTCCACTAGCGATCTCGAGGTAGATCCGTGACGTTCCGGTCCTGGCTGAGCAGGGGGCACTACGGAAGATTCTCCTTCGCCCTGGGACTTCTTTTTATCTGATCGAGTTTCTGCTTTTCGAGACATTTATCTGCAAACACAAAGAAGTGCGTCGTTAGAATAAAGGAAGTAAACAAGCGAGTGTGTGCAGTCTGGAATTTCGCTCATAATTCAAGTCATAGAATTGCATTCAGTATTTCAAGGTCGAAAGGTCATTCGGTATTCGAACTCCCCTATCTCATTCGGCATATCCAACAAGGGACCCATTCGGCACTCGAATTCATCCGGTAACCCAAGATGAAGTTAAGTACATTCGGCACTAATACAGTTTAGCCGCATTCGGTGGTTCGAGCACACATTTCCATTCGGCAATTTAAGTATAAAAGTGCCATTCGGTGCTTGAAACGCACGAGATTCGTCCGATGAACCATGACCACGAGTCCATTCGGTAGTACAAAACAAAGGCATATTCGGCAGAAAAGGATCTCACCCGGTTCGGCAAGGATAAGATTCTGGTTCGGCTAACATGATGAAAATTTGATTCGGCAAAGACGGAAGTGTAGATCGACTGATATGGAGAAACAAAGGCATGTGGTCCCTATTTATAAGCGAACCGGATAGCTCGGCGTAAGAAACCGGACCACGCTAAAACAAAGCACGCCATATTCAGGAATATGCCCTACTTTGGGGGGCAATTGTTGGGTACATTTCCTACACCGAACCGGCACCCACCGGTCCACTCATCTCCTCGATGCCGAACCAGCCTACTCCCTACCACTTCCAAACAATGCCGGTCCAGACTCCACTGCCAAGCAATGCCGGTCCAGACTCCACTTCCAAGCATTGCCGAACCAAGGGATGCCGAACCAAGATTTGCCAGGCCAGATTGTATCAGCCCGGGCCCATCCGCAGCTGTATACATCCAAGACCCCTACCCCCAGCCTCACTCTATAAATAGAGGGGCAGGGGTACAGCAATGGGGGACAAGTTTGAGAACTCAAGCACGGAGAGAACTTTCAAACAACTTTCTTTTACTTGTATCAAAGCTTTGTACTTGTAATCAAAACAAGAGAAGAGAAATAACATATAAAGTGGACGTAGGCACATTCTGGCTGAACCACTATAAATCTGCGTGTCTTTTTACATTTTAGCCCCTGCTTTTCATATATTTGCATAAATCACCCAAATCACTAAGAACAACATAAGATCTACTAAATCATACGACTTTGAGGTGTTTGTCCATTTTTTGTGCAAACCCATATCATATAAGTTTTATTGTTATATAACTTTTATATTTCATATTACTTATAAGATAGTCTTATGTATAATATATCATTAATCAAATCTTATCTAATTAATTTTAATCAACTAACTCTTTAATTAATTTTAAATTAGTATTCCAATATAACTTTTATATTGGACATATCTACTATAACATTTATAGTGTATATTGTAACATTTATAGTGTAACACACATATATCATATATATGTGTATTTTATTTAATTAATTAACCATTAATTAATTTATTCAATTAAATATTTTTTATTAAAATTTATTAATTTCAAAATTTATCTTGTATACATACATGTATACTTATGTTATCTTAAACATTTTAAAATAACATAACATATATCAACATATATAATACATGCATATATGCATTAATTAATTAACATATTTAATTAATTTATTTTATTAATCTTATTAATAAACTTAAAATTTAAAATTATTATATAAATATTTTCAAACATTTTGAAAATATCATTGTCCTTTCAAACATTTTGAAAACTTATGTAGTATTATAATTTTTATAATAAACATGTTTTATTTTAAATTTAAATATTAAATTTAAAATCTTCAACATTAATTTTCAAAACGATTTTGAAAATTAGCCCAAGGCCCAAATTAAGTTGGGCCTTTTCTATTATGGGCAGCCTTTGGGCTCACTTCACCTTTCGGGCCAGGCCGGTAACCAGGTAGGACAGAGTACTTGATTACCCAATTCCAATCCAAGACGTTATCTTTCTAGACACCGTACTAAGTGGGCAAGCTTAATTAGATAGCCTTAACATTAACATTCACATATCACTTAGCAGGTGTTGTGACATTATGGTTAAATTTATCGCATACTCATTTTCGGTAAAATCCAATTTTAGTTTAATAAGAGTTACTTGGTTGTGACATTTGTTTACACCAATTCTCTTCGTCAAATCAATTTCACTTTGGACTTATGGAATTTGGTAATGGTCAAAATTTCAACCTCATCCACATTTAACTTTATAGTCCAAATACAAAGTCCTTGATTCAATAATAACAATTACTATTAACCGAAATGCTCTGGCCAAAGACTTTGACTTTGAGTTGACTTGAGTTAACCGTGATACTAACCGCATATAATCGAGGAGACGTATCCTCTCTTGAATAGTGCTTCACTTCCAATACTTCCACTCGATCCAACTATAATCACTCGATGGACGCCATGCCATGATTTGTCTATAATCAAAGCGGAGCTTTCATATTGAAGATCCACAATATTCTCAAGTCGAGAGAACTATGTAAATCACTCACATCGATATTTTCTGTTTGACCTTAGTTATATTAACCAACATAAAACTATCGAGTGAGTCATTCCATAGTTATCCAATAACTATTAGTACGTAACTCCTAGGTGCCCCCAGCAGTCATGAGTAATACACTACCCAACATTTGGAGAGCGTTACGTACTCCAGTCTCAACGGATACATCAATATCCAATCTCGATGCATCTTGACTAGGAACATTTAAAATGGTATATTTGTTTCGTTGTGATAAATTACTCACGGTTACAACACTTTGTAACTACTATCAAAAAATATACCATTTATGGATTTTTCTATTGAATATACTATTAATTAAGTTAATTAATTAATATAATCGCATTATATCAAGTATATAATAGGAACAAAATACCTTTTATTTCGAACAAGATTGGTCAACGAGTTAGATATATGTAACAAATTACATAATTGCCCCTAGGGCATACCCCTAACTCTATCACCCGGACCAATGCCACTAATACGAAATCCTCCTTCAGATTATATACTCAGTAACGACAACATTAAACCAGTTCAAGAACTCTTTTAATGACTCCTTAGGTCCTTGAGATAAGCTCGACAACGACATCACGTCCTTAGTATGCGCAGCATGAAGTCGGAATTGCTCCAAGAACTTTTAGCTAACTCACCAAAGGTCGATATGGATCTCGACGTGATCCTAGTGAACCACATCGACGAAACTCCTTCCAAGAAAATAAGTAAACATCTACATAGAACGATATCCATCACCATGGCACCATCCATGTGCCATTCATATTAAGTAAATATTGCCTAGGATCGGCAGTCCCATTGTACGATGGCATTATTGGCATCGAAAACTTCATGGGGTACTCTTCTCTCAGGATATTCTCTGTGAATGGAGTCTTGCTTAGGTACCATGTCTGTTATGTAATCCTCATTGCCGATAATCCAAAGGTCGACTTTCAGGGGCAGCGCTAAGTGTTTGACTCTACGAACGGTCCCATTTGCCCGTTGACATCTAGGTTTTCCAATCTTTGGGAGAACCACTACTTCGATTTTCCCTTAACATCTAGTCGGTTCCGTGCCAGTTGTTTGGACTCCACTTCATTAGCTCTAATAGCCAGCTCGTAATCATCATCATCAAGCTGCAAGTCACCCTCCGAATCAAATAGGTCTAGTTCTTCTACTCCTTGTTTACCCAAACTCCAAAATTTCTCTCAGTATTGAGTAGTCTTCTTTTGGGGAGAGCGACCTGACATCCTCCTACAACTACTTCTGCAGCTGTAGCAACTCATTCCTTGAGCTTTTGCTTTCCATCCTGTTTGTTTTGACTAGAAACAGAGGAGTTTTCCTCTTCAAACCCAGGTGAAGTTTACTTCCATTCCTCCTGGTCCTCATTGGTTACGGGGTCAGTAGAGAATCCGTATTGTCCATCAAAGCCTTTTGACTATCCATCATTTTCTAGTTCAATTCCTACAGCATATTATTAGGCTAACCCCTGGTAACCACTTTCTGTTGAGAAGATGATCCTGGTACCGATGTTGATTATAACTTCAACTTGGCGAGAATTCCCTTCATCACTACCAGCTATTGCTCCTGAAGACCTTCCCGATCTTCAAGGTTTCCTAGGCCCCATTGATTCTTAGTAGCAAGCTTCCAAACTTCTTAAGAAAGACTTCTGGATCTAACCACTAGATCTCTCCAAATTCAAAATAGCAAGCTAGATCTAACCATGATAATCATTTCTTAGTGAAAGCACCAAAATGTTGATGCCAAAAGTGGTAGAACACCCAAAGATAACCTGTTGTATGATCGGATCTAGTAGAAACAGGAAGAAACTAAAGAACACACAAGAATATTTATAGTGGTTCGCCAATCTCCGGCCTACGTCCACTTTATATTTTATTTATTAGAGATCTGACGAAGATTTAAGTCATAAGTACAAGGGATTGACAGGTTCTTAAGCCTAGAATTGCCAAAAGTATCTGCCTAGGTGACATTGTGTAAAGAGATAGAAGATGAAGAAGATGGAGTGCCCAAAGTGAAAAAGACCCCCGCTTAGCTGCTATAGGGTTAGTATTTATAAAGGAAACTGTTCTACAGATTCAGAAGCCCGTGTAGTACGAACTCCAGATGCAAGCCCAGAAGCGTAAGAGAGAACATGTGGCCCAATACCCAAAATGGACCTCTCGATATCGAGAGGTTTGTGTTGATGAGAACCTATCCTTCTCATTTTCTTTGCTCTCCTATCTCTATTTTGATGTATTCCAAACACTTTTCCATGAAGGTCGGGTTGGTCCCGGTAATTTTCTTGATATCGCTTGTCTTATCCTGCTTTTTTTACTTTCTTCTCATCAATCCTCAGAGTTGCTCACCTATTCTCTTGTAAAGCACTTAACGATGTTGATTAAAGTAGTGTGTCGATCATAAGAGGATTGAGGGGCCCAACGAGCAATAAAAAGCTCTCGGTACCGAGAGGTCTTTTTAACTCCAATGAACTTGCAACTTTTTGAGTTCCTTCTTCTAGTCCTTCTAAGTGCGTTTTCAAGTTTGTGAATCGTTTCGTCTTCGTTTTGGCCTTCTACTTTCCATTGAAATCTACTTGGTTGAAAACCTAGTTAACAATAAGTTATAATTAACGAGGCTGGACCACAACCGATCGACCTTTATTAGGACCGGTCAATTGCTAGCAGTCGACCATCCATGGTCCACCAGTCGTGAGTTGACGGTTATGGTTTGCCTAAGCCAGAATGACCCAAATTTAATTTAGGGGGAATTAGGGAAAATGACAAATTTTAGAAAACAAAATTACTAAAGGACATCAAGTTTTATTTTTAGGCTGAAGGACAAATGCTAGTTATAATTAGCGTTATATTCAATTTTTACACTATACAAAATGTAATTTATAACTAGCATTATATTCAGTTTTACACTATAAAAAATGCTAATTATAATTAGCATTATCCTTCAGCTTAAAAAAACTTGTTCTTCAGCCTATTTTTTCTTCAAAGTTAGTCCTTGTGCATATTTTCCTGTTTAATTTAAATACAAGATTCTCCATCCAACAGTTTTAACCACTATAAATAAGAGGTCAGCCCCTCACTTTCATTCACAAGAACAATAAGCAAGCTGGAAAAAACTGTCAGTTTCCTTCCTTTTTAATAAACTTTCTAGATTCAAGATTCAAGCTTAGGAAAGAAATCAATCAAATTAAAGGGAAATGTAATAAATTTTAGATATATGTATATTTCTCTATTTCTATTCTTTCCAATTCTCTAAATTTTGAATCTAATCTATATATTAATGAATTGTTATATATTATAAAATTAAAACGAAGTTAACTTGTGGAGGAAATAGGCCAAGGCATGGAATCAAATCTAAAGTAATTCGTGGAAAGCTAGCTGTGAGTAGAAATCTTAGTTTTTCTCTTTTTAGTAGTTTGTGTAGTAAATATTTGGATTTGTTTTATGTCTTAGGGAATTTTGTGCACAAAAATTTTAAATCTAAAAATCCAAAATTCCCCCTTAAAATGTTAATTCTCGAATAATTTGGAATCTTATTGTTTTATGTTAATATGGTAAAATTTAATCTTTTGTTATTTGCAATATTAATAATGTATGTTCTACTCAATTTTCACTTTCCAATTTATGTTTGTGATGATAAAGGATTCTAAAAGGAATTAGGAAAGGCTGTGTAAAGCATGGATTTCAAATCTATGGTTTGCACTACCTACCACCGTAATGAATATAAATATGAAGCATTTTTCAATTCAATCGTATCCATTTAAAAGTCGAATAGAATATAAAGGATTTAAATTGCAAGGTTTTGCTCCCTTGAAATAGAGGCATTAATTCTGCTATGTTAATGTAAAATGAGTTGGATGTTTTGTTTAGCTAATTTAAAGTTAAGAGATTAGCTAATTTATAAACTGTGAATTAGATTAGGTGATAGAGTTAGGAGTATACACTAGGGGCAATTATATAATTTTTTACATATATCTAACTCGATAACCAATCTTGTTTGAAATAAAAGGCGTTTTCTTTCTGTTATATACTTTATATAGTGTGTTATATTAATTAATTGGTTTAATTAAAATATATTTAATAGAAAATCCATAAATGGTATGTTTTGTGATGGTAGTTACAAAGTGTTGTAACCATGAGTAATTTATCACAAAAAAATAAATATATCATTTAAATATTCCTAGTTAAGATGTATCAAGATTAGATATCGATATATCCGTTGAGACAAGAGTACGTAATGTTCTTCAAATGTCAGACAATGTATGACTCATGGTTGTTGGGGGCACCAAGGGGTTACGTACTGATAGTTATTGGATAACTATGGAATGACTCACTTGAGAGTTTTCTGTTGGTTAATATAACTAAGGTTAAACAGAAAATATCGACGTGACTACTTTACATTGTTCTCTCGACTTTAGAATACTATCGATCTTCAATATGAAAGCTCTGCTTTGATTATTATCAAATCATGGCACGATGTCCATCGAGTGACTATAATTGGGTCAATTAAAAGTATTGGAAGTAAAGCAATATTCAAGCGAGGATTCGTTTTCTCAGTTATACAAGTGGAGTATCACGGTCAACTTAAGTCAACTCAAAGTCAAAGTCTCTGGTCAGAACATTTCGATTAATAGTAATTGTTATTATTGAACCAAAGGCTTTGTGTTTGAACTATAGAGTTGAATATAAATGATATTGGAATTTTGACCATTACCAAATTCCATAAGTTTGAAGTGATATAGTTTTAACGAAGAGAATTTGTATAAATAATAGTCATACCAGGTAACGCTTAATAATGTAAAATTGGATTTTACAGAAACTAGGTAAATTTGGCTAAAATGTCACATCACTTCCTAAGTGATGTGTGAACGTTAATATTTGAATAGTTCAATATCAATCGCTGATCAAATTTACACCCGGCGAGTCACACAACAAAAAACGATGAATTCTCCTTTGACCAGATGATTTAACTAATTTATAATTGCTATAAATTAATTAAATGAAATATTATTGATAAATTTGATGTTGATTTGATAACCTAATATTAATTGTGTTTATAAAAGTTATAAAAGCATCAATCGATATATGATATTGATAAGCGTTTTAAAATAGATTTAGAATGCAAATTATTCATTCGGGCTCAAATGGGTTTAAGGCCCATTATATAGGCTGATAGGATCAATTGCAACATGGAGTATAAGAGCGGCTAGGATATGGATTAGAGGGCTTAAAAATGGATGGCCTAGATTAAAGGAGATAGAGTAACATATGAGATCCTAAATTTTCTCATTTCCATCATCTGTTTAAGCATCTTCTTCTCCATTTGATTATAGACTTTTGGATCCTTCAACCTCATTCTTTGCTGGCCAAATATTTCCCATTTAGTTTCTTTTTTATCAAGCCTAAATCAAGTCAACTCAATTTCTATTTGATAGCTGGTGGTCGATGGTTCAACGACTAGCACTTTGTTGGATCAAAAATCATTTCTAGGAGCTTACATCATTGTTTCAATGTGCCCTTAAGGGCTTTGGCTGTAAGGTATGTTTCTAATTAAATTTAATCATTAATTTATAATTATAATGATCATTTTATGTATATATACATACACACACACACGCTGTTAGATAGGGAACGACTCCAATATGTAGATATATATTGTCACAAGTTAGACTGGTTATATGTATATGTGTGTATGTTAATTAAATAATAAAAAGTTCTTTTAATTCTATCTATAGTTCGGTTATGAATTAAAAATAATCTTCTTTTTATTATTTAAATAATTTAATATATAATATACATATATATTTATATAGTCAAAATTTTAAATACTATATTATAATTATGTAAGTTATAAAAACAAAATTTCATATATGATCTTAAATAAGTGTAATATTTTCTGCAAAAAGGAATTTTTTTTATCTATATATATTATTTTTAAATAATATTAAATCAATTTTCATATAAATAATTATATAAATTCATATATGCATTATAAAATATATTTTATATTTTATAAAATCATATTAATACATACCAAACTCACGTCAAGGTTGGAAATTTTTTTTTAAAATTCAAATTAAAATAAGAAATTAAAAATTGGAGTTTTAATTATTTTAAATTACAGAAATTATGTAATAAAATTTCAAAATTTAAAAATCTTGTCTAAAATTTGCTGTAAGTTTAAAATTTAAATTTGGAATCGATTAAAATATTTTTCTAATTTTTAAATAGTTATTTTCGGTATTACTAATATATATATTTATTTAAAATTTAAAAAATATCCCGGTATGTGCGCATGACCACATCAATATGTATATTTAAATAAAAATTATTTTACAATTTTATTTATATTAACATATATAAATATAAATATATATATTTATTATATATGCATACACATATATATATATATATATATGTTTGTGTGTTTCTAACATATTCAATTATACATATATATATATATACATATACATATACATATACATATACTTAACAAAAATTTAATACTATATATTTATGTTCTTATATAAGTATTTATACGTTTACACAAAATTATATTTAAATCCACTTTGATTCATAAATACACACACACACATTTTGAAATATTTTATTATAAAAGCAAAAGTATGTGTGTGTACGTATATGTATATACATATATTTGGATAATATATTGACATATTGGATGAGCTAACGTATCCATCGTGATGTAATTCTCAACATGGGCATGTTATACCTTGTGTGGATTGATATTTTACACATGCACACACTATATATGTGTATATGATACACACATATATTTAATATAACATAAAATCAAATAATACAATATCATTTTATAAATCTAAATAAAATAAAAGATTTTTTATAAATAAAATTTAGAAATATTCTAAATAAACTAGACATCATAGGCCCAATAAAGATCCAATAAGGGTATTTTTTAAAATTTAGCCATAGCTTCCGCTGTAGGCTGGTCCAGTTCCAACAATGGTATCAACTAGGTTTGTCAATGGATATTTTTGAACTATCTATGTATGAATGCCGAATAGCTTATGCGGTCTAAATTAGCCATGTCAAGGTCAACTAATTAAAGTATATCCATATAGTAGAGTGTTTGGAAAAGTAGTGTCTAAGGTTGGTTTGGGTAATTATGTACTCTGCCCTACTTGGCTACTAGCCTGGTCCGAAATGATGAGGTAAGCCCAAAAGGTTATCTAATAGAAAAGGCCCAATTTGAATTAGGCCTTGGACTAATTTCAAAAATGTTTAGAAATTGAAAATAAAAGTTTTAAATTTAAAATTTAAATTTAAAATAAGAAAAATATTATAATATAATTTCAAATTGTTTTGAAAATTGGAAATATAAGAATTTTAAATTTAAAACTTAAATTTAAAATATGATATATACATATTGTAAATGTTATAATATAATGAAAATTTTCAAAATGTTTGAAAATTAATATAAATTAATTTTGAAATTTATAAAATTTGTTAATAAGATTAATAAAATATATTAATTAAATAAGTTAATTAATTAATAAATATTTACATGTATTATATATTATGATATATGTTATATTGTTTTAAAATGTTAAATTAACATAAGTATACATATATGCGTATAAATGAATTTCGAAATTAATATAAATTTAAATCAAATTATTTAATTAAAAAAATTAATTAAAAGATTAATTAATTAATAATATACACATATATGATATATGTATTATACTATAAAAGTTATAATATATAATAAATATTTATATGTTTAGATAATATAAAATTAATTAAAATGTTAATTGATTATAATTAATTAAATAAGATTTAATTAATATAATATTATACATAAGACTATTATATAATATAAAAGTTGTATAATAATAAAACTTATATAATATGAATGTATAAATTAAAGGTGGAACATTAAGAAACCCTAAATAAACCTAAGGAATAAATACACACGTAAATGTACGTATACCATAATTTTCGACGTGTCCGATACTTGAACGAGGGTATTTCATAAGAAATAGATTATTGCATAAGTCGATATCACTCAATATAATATATTGAAGATTACGAATCTTTAATATAATGTTGTCCTCTATCATTTATATATTAATAGATTACTTGCATACTCTTTAGTTGTTTAGCTTTCCTCAAGTTAGGGATGTTATGCGTAGTATTATTAATATATTGAATAGAAGAGATAAGACAACTTTATGTATTTGTTGTGCTTTCCTCAAGGTATATGCATTATACTTAGGATATCGCGAAATAATAGGTCTGAGTGAATAATCCTACTTTACTTGTTGAGCTTTCCTCAAGGTAAAGGAAGGATTAGGAAAAGGAATCATGGGTTAAGAGTTGTGTATGATACAATCAATAAGGAGTTATCCATTGTATGTGGGCCTATGATTTATTGGGCTTTCCTCAAAGTCGGAATCCCAACACATACGAGTCCTAACACGCACTAGTGAAGTCGAAAGACTTCTATGTTTTGCTTAGGGTTTGGTGAAACATAAAAGATTAGTAGGAGCCTTATTAAAAAAATGAAATAACATTTAACCACTTCAATATTGTAAGAATATATGTTATATAATGTTATAATAATCAACATTTGATAAGTTTGTGCATTGAATAAGATTAATAAAACGTTTATCAATTAAGATATACAACTAAACTGAATTGAAGATTGACAAATAGAAATATAACTTATACTTACTATTAAATGCTTATTGCATGTTAATGTTTCAACACCCATGCAAGCACCTGATTTTACAACTACTTAATACATTCGTAATTTGATTGCTTATGTGTTTATTTGGTCAAGACCTTGTATTGCATTCTATGAGTTTCAACTCAATAACAATACAAGACTATGGATATTTAATCCACATAAAGTCGCATATAAATGTTGAACTGTCACAATTCGTAATGTAAGATACTTCGACGAAATTACTTTATTTAAAGCATGCATTAAGTGCATATAATACAAACTACTAACTTAATAAAACAATAATAAAACATATTTCATTGTAATAAAATAAACATAATTTGAACTATGATATTGGCAAAAATCAAACAGATAATTTTTGGATGCAGATGTAATGAATTTTGGATTATTCGGATATCCATTGATAGCCCTAGTTTTCAGAGCCCAATAGCCTATGCGGTCTAAATTAGTCATATCAGGATTAATTAATGAAAGCCTACCCATATAGTAGAGTGTCTAGAAAATTAGTATCTAAGCTTGGTTTGGGTAATCAAGTACTCTGCCCTACCTGGCTGCTAGCCTGGCCCGAAATGATGAGGTAAGCCCAAAAGGTTTCCCTAATTGAAAAGATCCAATTTGAGTTGGGCCTTGGGCTAATTTCAAAATTGTTCAGAAATTGAAAATAAAAGTTTTAAATTTAAAGGTTAAATTTAAAATAAGAAAAATATTATAAATGTTACAATATAAATTTTCAAATTGTATTGAAAATTGAAAATATAAGATTGTTAAATTTAGAAGTTAAATTTAAAATATAATATATACATATTATAAATGTTATAATATAATGAAAATTTTCAAAATGTTTGAAAATTAATATAACTTAATTTCGAAATTTATAAAATTTATTAATAAGATTAATAAAATATATTAATTTAATAAGTTAATGAATTAATAAATGATACATGTATTGTATATTATGATATATGTTATTTTGTTTTAAAATGTTAAATTAACATAAGTGTACATGTAGTTATATAAATGAATTTCGAAATTAATATAAATTTAATTAAATAAATTAATTAAAAGATTAATTAATTAAATAATACATACTCGTCAGTCCTACAGATTCAAACTGACATTTAACCACACTCGTCAGCCCAAATTGCACGGGAATGCGGATAGTAAGAAAAAGGAAGTAGAAAGAAGATAGAAAGAAAACCAAAAAAACATTGAATCTCATAGCGGAACGAATAATATACAATATAAAACAAATCTTTACATAAAAACCAAAACTGTAATTAATATATATACAGACATCAATTAGAGTATGCAAACCCATTCACCACGGATTGTTATAACACCTGTCCTTACAATTGCTGATAAACACAACTAAAATGCAACGGAAAATATATCATCTATGTGAATATGTCTATGGGCCTCCAGCTCCTCTACTGAAGCTCCAAATATCCATCTAAACCTGAAAATATGCTCGGTCAGACCCGAGCATATAGGAAAAACCACGCCCGGGTTAGTCTGGTAAAACCAGCGTGAGAATTTAAAACACAAGGAATTTTATTCATTTTAACTTTCAAAATCCTTTTAAAATCAAAGGTATCTTGTAAGACCATGCCACACATAAACAAGATGGGTTTTTCCCTTATGATAACAAAAACACTTTTTATAGAAAATCCAGCGATATTATAATAGTATCTAAGTAGAAATACTTATTCAAATAGCCGAAATTGTTACATTAATTAAATTCCGGCATACTAGGCTCTACAACCAAAACTGTAAAGGTACGTATTGTAGAATGGATTCCATACAAATGACTAGGCACTGGGGTACCACCTATCACAGTACACATCTAGAAAAATGTACTGAGGACCATGCCGGGATCCCCTGCAACACAAGACCGGACTACCCCTAACCTGGATAGATCGAATAAGCTATTGTAACAACCCGCATATTTTTCGATTGTGTATTTAAATATTTTTATTTAAATATAGCGTCGTTAGTCGGATTAAAGTCTGAAATGTCACTTTTTGCAAACGGTCGAATTGGGACTCGAGACCACTTCCATTGAGTCCAAAATGGCGTTTGCGACTTTTTTGAGTATAAGCTTCGATATGTTTGGAGTAGATTGAATTTTGCTATTTTTCACTTGGGATTTGGGTTTGGGTTTCAGCCCACTAACCCATCTAAATACCCTAACTCAGCCCTCTTCTCTTCATTCACTCTCTTTTTCCTAACACTTTCAAGCTTTTGAGAATAATGGGGGAAAAAGATTGGAAATAGAAATTCCTAAGCCCTAGTTTCATTTTGCAAACTCAATTCTTGCTCCAAAATCAAAGAGAAGCTTAGGTAAGCCTCCTCTTCATCTTCTCCATTTCATTTCCTCATTTTCGCAATTTTTTTGAACCGTATGCATCCAAAGATGCACGTACGGTTCAAAAGGGATATAATTTTGTCCTAATCAACCGACTTTATCGAGAAAGATTACTTTTTTTCGATTTCTGAGATGTTCTAAACCCTAACTTAGAAAATGTTTTCTTTTGAGCTTAGATTGAAGCTCCTTGGGTTGAAATTGAAGAGTGATAGTTCTAGCCTTGCATTTGAGCTTCTCATCTTTGTTTTGTGTTAAAAAGGTGAGATTTTTGAACTCACATCTAAGCTAATAGCATGTGTTGTGGTTGGGTAAGAATTCCTAACATCAACTCATGTTCATTTGTGTTCGATTTGGATCGATTTGGTTAATTGTTCAATTTTTGGTTTTTGGAATCCAATTTTTGTGAAAATCTAATCTTTGATGTTTGAACACGTTAGTGGAGTGTTTCGGAGAGCCATACAAGGCTGGGTTGTCGTTTGGCGTAAATCCTCAGTCGTAGTTGCTCGTTCGTTCGCTTCCGTCTGTGTTATCGATTTTTGCCCCAAAGGGGGCTAGGCTGATTCTGCTGTGGTAGAAGGTTCAGTCGACTGAACCAGTAGGTCAGTCGACTGAACCAGTAGGTCAGTCGACTGAACCAGACCCTAGGAAATTGCCTGGGTCTGTATCAGTTGACTGACCTTCTGTGTTAGTCGACTGACCCTGGGGCAGAAAACTGCGTACCCCTGTGTCAGTCGACTGACACCCTGGGTCAGTCGACTGACCGGGAAACGTGAAGTTTCCAGGCACTGGTCCAGTCGACTGACCCCCTGGTTCAGTCGACTGACCTACTTGTCTCAGCCCCATTTGGTATTTTGCTTTGGTTTTCCAATTTCGATCGATTCGTGTCGATCCAATCAGTTGTTATCGCATTTTTGACTTTGATGATTCCTCTTTAGATTTTGTACACGAGTTTTTATAAAATGATCTTTTTAAATTATATTAAAAGCCCGTTTCTCCAATTTATAATTTCTATTTAAAACACACACACAATTTTGCACTTCGAGCGAAGAGGAAGGAGAATTAAATGATTAAATAAAACGCGTGCTATGAACACGTGCGTTCATCTTTTCAGTTAATTCCTAATCTATTCGTTTGACCGTTTTGACCTTTGGGTCTGGTTTACCGATGAGATGAGGTGAACTTTGTACTGCTTTGAGCGTGAAATTGGCTAACGGTTAGTAAACCGTTTAGTGCGAACGTGTGGTATGGGACTCACGTTAACATTTTTCGGGTTCCTTTCTTAGAGTTGTCACACATTCCGCCAGTTAGTAGTGTCCAGTATTGGGCCTTCGGACCTTCACCACTATGGTTTGTTGCCTTCGGGGTTTGTTGCCTTCGGGCTTGAGCCTTCGGGGTTTGTTTCCTTCGGGGTTTATTGCCTTTGGGTTTGAGCCTTCGGGGTTTGTTGCCTTTGGGCGTTGCCTTTTGGCGTTGCCTTCGGGCGTATGGATCCTTGTTATACAGTACTAAGCTCAAGCATCTTTTGTTTCTTTGACAATTATATTTCCCTAGTGTATCGCCTTTCGGGGTAGGTTCTTTGAACCACACGATATATAGCGATTACCTTGTGGAAATTTGTGTACCTTTGTTGGTATTTGTTATTTGCCTTTTGGCTTGTTTGGGATATGATATCCTTGGTTTATTGGAGTTGCCTATGATATGAGGCTTTTTATGGTTCATCTTATGTTAGATGATTTGGTTATCTCTTTTAGAGATATTTGTGGTACTTTATGACTTTGTTTGTTCATTATCATTTAGTATATCTAACTGATTTGTTTAGCTAGACTGACCCGTGTACTTTATACTCGGGTCAGACCGAGATGTTTCAGATTAGGTACATTGGACTTAGCCTATTTTGCTTCAGCATGGACTATTCCGCTAGCTCCTTTTTGTTATAGCTTTTTGTGTAGTCCTTTTGGTTGTATCTCTGATATGTATTCTACTGACTCGCCTGTATATTGTGGTTTGCTTTACCACTTGACATGTATCATTTTGTAAACTCTGTGATGTATCTGTATATGTGTAGATGTATGTGATGATCCACTGTTCTGTGTATTACATTTGAGTTGTTATATTTTATTCTGATAGATCCTTCAGCCACCTATGGCTTTGTATTAAGTATTTATTGGATATGTCGATCCATTTAAGTAAGAAGTGGCATTGTCGGCGTATTCAATAGATAATTAGGACAAGGTTATAGATGGTCGCTCCTATCCAGCTCTATTCTCCGTATTAGCAGACGGTGTTACCTAGTAATACTCTTTGCTAATGTGGGTCTCGGAGTGGGGCATCACAGCTATCACCCCGGGTGTTCCCACCCTTTCCGAGTTCCTTCCATGCACCATAGTAATAATATCCGAGGGTATCTAGAAAGGTGATAAACATACCCTAATTGGGGGCGACCCACTTAGCCTTGCTGCATCTCCCTGATTTTTAGTCATTTCGGTTGATGAGGCTTGAGGCTACGATTACCTTTTTAAGAAATTTACACTTGGAATGCTCATTGTCCTCCAATGACAATGTACTGATAGCATTCATCCATACAAATCCGTTCTGGGTCTGAACGAAACCGAAGGCACTATTCCTACTACATCCATTTTTGATTCATCTTCAGGATTAGTAGCGATTAGCCCCTTGCACTTCACTACTCCATCTTCGATTCCATGCTCTTGTCTTCATTTCGAAAATGTATTCATCGGATCGAAGTGGTTTCCGGATAACTTATCCGATCCCGGTCTCTACGAAACTACTTCCGATATTTTCGGTAAACTCAACCCCGGTCCTTTAGAAAATAAACAGACGAAAACAAGATCAGATATCATCTCCTAACCGTTAGTGGATGGATTTTCTTATAATCATCCTAGAAGAACGAAACGATTTTATACATATAGTATAGCACCTTCGACGGTAACTGTACCATATAATTCCCGTGTTTCTCCTAGATATTTCCAAAGTTATGTTTTTGGTCCAGATTTGATAGTCGGTATTTAACTATCAAATTAACAACCATTCAACCAAGGAATTTTTTCCACTAAAATCACTAAGCCTTATTTAATTTAAATTTCAATAAATTAAATTACTTAATCGAAACAGTATATACATATCTCAACGGATAAGTATATTCACAAATCATTCATTTGAAAAATATTTGAAACCCTTTTAAGTAATATGGAAAGTACTCTGCGGTATCAACCATGGATTCGCAGCTTGATGATTACGTCTCTATCCTAGAAAATCAAAACTTAAATGTAGGCAATCTCTGCCTCCGATTACGCCATGAAAGCATACCTTTACTTTTCGAAAACTTTATTCAATAATTATCTTAAAATAAAACTTATATAGTTTCTATACACATTTTCCCCAAGTTTAATTTAGGAAAAATTACTCTTTTATAAAAGGTTTACTATATAATATATTATTTTTAAACATTATTAATATTTGAACAAATTATCTTTGAAATAATAATAATATCTTAATACCGATTTATCCCTAAGTAATAATTAACCTTAATCAAATCATTATAAATAACTTTAATTAATAATTTATATACTTTAAATAATTAAATAGCCTTGATAAAATAATTAAATACTTTTAAATAACTTTTAAGAATCATAAAATTATTATCAAAATATTATTAATTTTCTTTAAAATATCATTAATAAATAATAATCATTCTCAAAGTAACTTTGGTTCAAAAGTCACCTTCCAAACTTTTGAAAGTGGCTTAATAACTCCCACGGTACTTAATCAAGTTACCATTAATTCCAATAACTATCTAAGTTATAATCTTAGTATTCACATAACATCACATATGTAAATTAACTCACAATTTAAAATTAATTATTAATACAACACCCATCCAATACTTGTCGATTGGAATGTAATGACATGTACACATTAATGTAATAGCGGAACGAGATTTATTTCCTCTAAATAGATATCCAAATTTAACTTATAAAATTAACAATAGCAGAACGGTGGTTTATTATGCTAAACAGGGTCCAATTAGTCTAATTAGCGTAATGATGATTTTTTCCCGCTAAATAAATGTCCAATTATCCACATTCAATTCAATTTAACTCAACAGTATTTATTTGGCTAATTAATGGCACAGACAAAGATAATTGAAACAATATCTGAATAAAAGTCAAAGCGTAGATCATTAATCACAATCAACGATTAATAGTCTATACCAAATCCATTCACCATTTAGAACTGAACTGGGTTCACTTAGCTGAGTCCAATTATATTTAAATCACTTCACTTGTTAATCAAAGAAATTATAAAATAATTTATTTTCAATAAACAGTTCATTTAACAATTAATTGATTGACTTTCCATAATTAATCAATTTAAAAATTACTTAATTATTTATTTTTAATTGTTATAAATCGGTAAATTTTACATTGCAGAAATCTTAATGATTTTGCTCCAGATTAAAATATTCGACAATGGAAACTCGACGTAGAAATCTGCTCGTCGACTGGTTTTTTTTTAAAACGAAGGAAAAACAAGAGTTTTAAGTTTTATGAGTTATTTAAATAAAACATAATTTAATTCCTTCCCAAAACAACCCAGCCCAAAATTTTAAACCCGGCCCAACTATTATTCTTTTCTTCCTCCTCCTCTCTGTTTCTTTTCCTCTCCTTACTTCATTTTACTCGCGTGCACGAAACTGTGCACATTAACGTGCACGTACACACGAGGCACTGACCATCGATCCTGCCGCCGACCACCTACGCGAGTCACTCTCGACCTCCTCACCGTATCCTACCACCTGAAACCATGAACGAGTCCATTGTTCTAAAATTCGAACTCCACCCATGCCTGGATGAAGACCGTGCCGCTAAACTCGCCTCGTCCCATCACTTACGGCCACCATTTCGCACAAAACTTCACCATAATCTTCACCATGTCCTCCTCTACGTTCTCCTCCAGGTGCGCACGCCTCATCCTTCCCCTTCACTTCACAATTACCCCGCGACTAAGACCCAAACTTACCACCATAAAACCCTAAATCTTCCTTGTCGAGCCACCACACGCAACTAAAAATCACCGCTCCTTTTTTCCAAGCCACGCCATCGGTTAACCCTCCTCCATTCCAAACACCATGCCACAAAATCACCTACGTCACCGAAATTTTCCTCTTCACCCAAATTCGTTCATCTCCCAATTTCTCCTTCCATACAACTTTAAAATTTCTCAAACCACCTCTAAAAATCGAGTTTTTCGACATCGAACACAAATGTATAATTCATTTCTAAAATTATGAAAGTTGAAATTTTATAAAAAAAAGACCTACTCACCGTTAGATGCCATTTTCTTTCTAACTACTCGATAAAATTAAACGAAACTAATTTTAAAATATACTAAACTAAAAAATAAACAACTTTTGTTTTGGAACTAAGTTTTAAAACTAAGAAGATTTCGAGTTGTTGATTTTTGAAATGAAGACTTACCAGTTTTTAACAAAAAGAAAAAAAAGAACAGAGGCTACTTAGAAAAAGTACAGTATTTCCTTGGGTTATAGGGTTGTCAAACATGCGTATACAAAAGCATGTATACCTATCTACAATTGTATACTTGACACAAGTAAAAGATTCATTCAAATTACAGCTATGTGGATATATATTTATACATAACAACCAGTAAGAAGGATTTTGTGTTGACTCACAGGCTTTAGAAAAAGAAGACATTGCTGCTCCTTTCTTTTTTTGTCTTTCCTTCCTGCTTTTGATTTTTTAGTTCTTTAAGGCTCTAATGGCAGCTTCCTTTTTTTTGGTTGGAATGGTAAATGTGAATAACCAAGGTAGTGTGTATATATATATATATATATGTAGATAGGAGAGGTTGGTCACACGAAGGCTGAAGGCTATGCATATGTACAGTATTTCACCTTCTCCTTTTTTTCTAATATGATTTGAAATTTGTGACTTGATTTGATAAATTTGAAAACCTGAGTGATTTGATTTATTATATGCTTGAGTTGATCTTTATCCATCATGATGTTTCCTTGTGCATGTACATATATCATATAAATATATATACATTTTCCTATACCTTTTTGAACATATATAAAATTACATACTTACATATGCATTCATACTATTATATAAACACACACACATAAATATATATATATACCTATATATATTCTTAAACATCACAAAGCTTTATATATATTTACATATAGATTTTCTTATCATATACACATTTACATTTTTAATTAGACATATATATACAAATATTTTATCCCAAGTTTGAACTTTCCATCGTGATGCTTTGTATTTTTATATTATCGTAAGTTTTGAAACAGTGAAGTTTATATACATATATTTATCAATATCTATTTTATTATTCTTCAGAAATTGACGTTTAAAAATTTATATAATCTAATTTATATATTCAGATATTCCAATATCAGAAAAATCAATTTATTCGTCTTATAAAAATAAATATTTCAATATTTTAAATTTGTTAATTATTCCAATAACCGATGGCTAAAAATCCGGGTCTTCACATTTCTCCCCCCTTAAAAGAATTTCGTCCCCGAAATTTCAGTATGAGAACACTCAATATTATTCATAATCCCACATGATGTCCATAGATCATACATATATAGAATCTAATTCGATCACTACTTGAATACACGACTTCACTTCCAAACCAGTATCGTTTACCCGATTTACTAGTGCGGACCTTGATCAGGCTCCTTGATTAGGAACCTATGCTCTCCTTGCATAGTTGTAGCTATGATGGAAAACCTTAGTTCCATATCAAGAACCCTCATCAAATGCTCGCCGTCAAAAATGAGCAATAGATCCCTATTCGGAATGGTGTGAAACACGTCAGAGCCTTGTACTTGACTATTAGATCAAACTATATGGAAAGAAGAAACGATCTATGTCCATCCCACACACTTATTTAATTGGTTGTCCCTAATACCAATTATATTACCTCTAAATTATTTATAAAAACAATTTTATAATACATAGCTTAACTTATAAAATCCCTTATCATCCTATAATTGTATACAAAACCATAATTCAAAAATTTATTTTGAATTCTCTTAAGAATTTAAAACACTTTTTGAAATGATATTATATATTTAATCTACAGAAAAATATATATAGTAAGCCCGAGTAACCCCAAAATTATACCAAGGAACTGGGTACTGCCAACAGTATCATATATTTCCTTACTAGAAAGATAATACTCAAGAGAACGTTTACCATCCGAACGTATCTCTTACCCATTTTAGTTATTTTTCGAGCCGCTTGAACTATTTAACTAAAAATCACTTCTTCCTTTCAAACCATTTTGAAACAATATCATAAATATATTTCCAGCAAAATATTTCAATGAAATATCCAATTCCAATTTGCTTTGGATTCGTTCGGGTTCAACTCATCCCAATCGTACAATGACAAGGAGAATAATTTACTAAGTGGATAATACCGTTCGCCTCAAAAAACATCCGATCGTCACTTAGAAGATTATTCTGATCACCACAAAAGAAATCTAAAGAAATGCCCATTTTTCCACCAAATTTCTTTTTCAAAGATATTTTTCCTTAAATATACTTCTAGGCAACTGTTTCCAAAATATTGGTACACCGAAAACCCCTTTAAGACCCAAAGTTATTGTAACAATCCACAAATTTTGAAAATATTTTTAAATGAAAATCTATTTGAAACTTTGAATTTAACTATTTTAAATTTGAGAAACTTGGAAAATTTAAAGGATAATTTTGAGTTTTGATGTGAAATGTTTTTCCAAATTTAATAAAATAAAGATTTTTCTTAAAATGCAAATTTTGGTCAACTTTGGTCAAAGTTTGACTTTCTGTGAAAATTTTTAAAAATTTGAATTTCTAACTTTTTTTTATAAAGATGAATTTAATTTCAACATTTTCCTAGTTTTTTGTTTTGTTAAATTTTGATGTTTACTTCTCAAATTTTGCAACTTTTGGCGTATTACACGTAGTTATTTTCCCTACAACTTCTATTTTATTTTATTGTGATTTGTTTGGGCTTAGACCATTTGGGCTAGAAAACCTTTAGTTAGATGAGTAACCTATATGTAATCTCCTAGGGTTTTGGCTAGCCTCCACATCCATTCATTTGTGCCTCCACAAAAAAATGCAAGTCTTCTTCTCCTTCTTCTTCCTCCTCTTTCTAAAACCCTAGATCTTCTTCTCCACCACTCCTCTTCTTCCAAAATTTTCCATCACCTTCACCACCTCCTCTCACCTTCTTCTCTTCTCTCCTATTCTCCAACTCTTCCCAAAACCCTAGACCTTCCTTTTCCAAACCCTAGCCGTGACCTCTTCCTTACCCAAAACCGACCACCATTACCAAATAGCATCCCCATAGCCGAGCACAACCTTTTGCCTCCCCTTCCTTTTGCCTTCCTAGCCGTGAGCCTTGCCCTAGAGATGATGGCCGAACCCAAAACCCTAGCCTAACCCTAAACCTAGCTATGGCTGAACCTATCTCCACCAAAACCTAGCTATGGCCGAACCCACCTAATCCAAACCTAGCCTAGACCAAACCCAAACCACCTCTAGACCAAGCCTATGCAAACCCAAGACAAGCCCTCTTATGTATTTTGCAAATATATTGTTCTATTTTATTTTTCTATGTAAAATTATTTGTTTACGTATAGAATTTTTTTTTCAAGCGTCGGATTTGGATTCTCCTCTCACTCAAACTGGTCCGTAGTTTGTTGATTTTTGTGTTGCGCTTTGAATCGCTTTTCCAACCAAAGAAAGGTGAGAAATCACACTTGACATACTACTTATTTATTTGATGAATTGATGACAATTGAACCGTATGGATATGTATATGCAAGTTTGACATTTCACTTATGATTTTACCATATTATTTCATATGTTATATCATGTTATTTCATATGTTTATATCATATTACTTCATATGTTATATCATGTTATTTCATATGTTTATATCATATTACTTCATATGTTATATCATGTTATTTCGTATGTTTATATTATGTCATTCATATGATTTTATTTTGTTATTTCATATCATATTATGTGTAACAACCCGCATATTTTACGATTTGTATATTTAAATATTTTATTTAAATATAGAATCGTTAATCGGATTGAAGTCCGAAAAGCTACGTTTTGTAAACAGTCTAATTGGGACTCGAGACCACCTCCATTGAGTCCAAAATGGCGTTTGCAAGTTTTTTGAGTATAAATATCGATATGTTTGGAGTTGAGTAAAAATTATGACTTTTTCACTTTGGGCTTGGATTTGGGTTTTAGCCCATTAACCCTACATATCAAGCCAATTCCACTCCACTCCTCTTCACTCCTTCATATTATTTTCCTAACACTCAAGCTTTTAGGAAAATGGGGGAAGAGAAAAAGAATTAGAATTCCTAAGCCCTAATCTTCTTTGCAAATTCAAGTTCTAGCTCCAACATCAAAGAAAAAAGCTTAGGTAAGCTCCCTCTTCATCTTCTCCAACTCATTTTCTCTTCAATTTCAAAAAATTTCCTAAACCCTAACTTAGGAAATGTTTTTCTTTTGAGATTAGATTGAAGCACCTTGGGTTAATATTGATGAGAGATCAACCTATTGCTTGTTCTAGAGCTTATCATTTGTGTTTGGGTTTAAAAGGTGAGTTCTTTAACTCACATCTATGTCTATAGCTATCTTTGTTGTTAGGTATGAATTCCTAACACTTGTGCATATTCATTTGCTTTTGATTTGAATTGATTTGGTGAACATTTCAATTTTTGGTGTTTTGAAGTCAAAACTTTGAAAATCCTAGCTTTGATTTATGAACCTGCTTTTGGTGGTGTATCGAAGAGCCTATACGGCTGGGTAGTCGATTGGCAAAAACCCCTAAAGCCCATTGCTCGTCCGATTGCAAATGGAGAGAGTTTGCTCTTCATTTGATAGGCTGGAATTCAGTTCCAGTGCCAGCCAGTCGACTGGCCCCCTACAGTCAGTCGACTGACTGCAGGAACTAAAAATTTTGGGTTTCTGGTTCAATCGACTGACTACAAAGGCCAGTCGACTGACCTGCTTGTTTTTGCCTATTTTTCTTGAGGTTCCAATTTTTATCGATTCGTGGTTATCCGAGTTATTGTAATCATTTATTATTGACTTTGATGACTTCTTTTTCAGGATTTTTGAGAAAATTCATTTTGATGGATTCGGTATCGATTTCTTTGGATTTGATTCACGTCTTCGTATGTGGATTTTGGTGATTGATTGTTTCTACAATCATTTCTATGCTTTGTCACTTTAAAATACAAAGGTTTCTATACTAGGAGTAAATATTCAAACTCTTTTACAAAGATGATTTCAACTCTATTTTTAATACAAAGCTCGTTTATAAAACCGTTTTCTAATCTATTAGTATTTACAAACCTTTACCTCATTCATATGAGAAATCTAATTAAACGGCTTAGCAAAACAAGTGGTATGAAACGCTTGCGTTTACTTTGCCGGTTAATTCTTGGACTTGTTCGATTGAACTCTTGTGACAATCTTCGAGTGGGAATCAACAATTTGTTCGTTAATATTTAAGTTAAGCTAGTGGTTATGGGACATGAAGATAAACTCATATATTTACTAGCTTAGTGTAATCGACATTTTTTATTGATCGATGATGATCATTTTGTGATTTAGACTAGCGATGTGCAATATCTATTTGTTTGTTTGGGGATTACAATCCCCGTTTATGGAACTTCGGTTCAATTTGGCGGGGTAGCGACCCGTGGTCTTCGGGCCATTTTTGGAGCTTCGGCTCACAATTTATGGTTAGCGACCATGGAATAGCGTTCCGTTTGTGATACACGTGTTGGTGAGTTTTCATGCTCCCGTTTGTGATAGGCCTCCCCCTTTGTGATTTCTGGATTTATAATTGATGACTTCTAGAATTTGTGTTTCACCAACTTTTGCGATTGGCATTAATATGTTTGTCAATATTTGTGGTTTGGTGAATAAAATAAAGAATATGACATTCTTTTTGGTACTTTGAGATTCTTGAGATATTGTATGATTTTGTTGTTGTTTAAAGCATACTTGTTACAATTTGACTTTGTTGTTATCATACATTTTAGTTATATCTCTACCCTTATCTCATTTTATAAATGATAATTATAGTAAGACTGATCCGTTTATTATTTTCTTATTAAATAATACTCGGGTCAGACCAAGATGTTACAGGTGCTTCTGCTTGACTCCTTACTTTGGGATCATCTTCTGACTTTTGCCTAACTACATTAGATTGGTAGTTTTTGTTGTAACACATTTGAGATATAGACTCCATGATGTATACATGTTCTTTTGTCTAGCACTTGTATCTATTCTTTTGTGATATTGTGGATCTTATTTGACCACTACTCTGATGTACACTTTTATGTGTTATATTCATATCTGTTTCCGCCTTTGAGATATGAACATCTGTGACTGATTATGTTATTCTTATTTCTATATTTGTTTCCGAAGGTCCACTTAGCCACTGTGTGGTAGCTTTGTGTTTGTATCGGTATGTCGGATTTCCTCTTGAAGTGAAATGCATGTTATACTATCTGACATATCGGTACTCGCATAAGGCAATTACACAGATGGTCGCTCCTCAACAGCCTTATTCTTCGCGCTAGTTGACGGCTTGGAAGTTCGAGTCTTCGTACCGTTCTATCCTATTTCTTTTTATGATGCCTTGTTTTATCAATCAAGTTTGTTTGATATTCATTCTAAGATTAACCTTTTCTCTCTTTTCTTTCTTTCTTAAAGAAGAGAAATGGTTAGACCTGGCCGTCCCAGCACCGGTGAATCTAGTGCTACTCCCCAGGATGGTGTATTTATTTCTGCTCAGCAACTTCTAGACCTTGTAAGGAATGCTCAAGCTATCGGACCCATTCCAGAGCCGACACATCCTAAATCTGGGTTTGCACGCTTGTGCAGTGATTACACCAATTTGGGTGGAAAGCCATTCAAAGGTTCCGAGAGCGTTATAGAAGTCCAGGCTAGGCTTCGAACATGCGACCGTATCTTTTCTCGCATGAATCTTATTGATCTTCATCGAGTCCAAGTGGCTTCTAGTATGCTCCAAGAAAGAGCATTAGACTGGTACGAGCTTCTGATCTCCGAAATTATTGAAGCGGACCTTACTTGGGAGCAATTCCGGGAAAGATTCGAATTGAAATTTGTGCCAGAAGTTGAGAAAGTATCTCTTGCTCGACACTTTATCGACCTTGTTCAAGGTGAATCTTCCGTGACCGACTACGTCGCATCTTTTGAATCTCTCTCTAAATATGGGGTTAAATACATTAATACCCCATTGAAGAAAAATCAGAGATTTGTGTATGGCTTGAACAAGAGCCTCAAAAAGCCATTACTTCTTAAATTAGAAGTTTCTTTGACCAACTTGTTGATATTGCTCTTCGACTCGAAGAGGCTGATAAAGATAGTGATGCTGAGGTCAAACCAAACATCAACAAGAAGAGACCTTTATAATTCAAGCCTAATCCCAACAAAAAGGGGAAGCAAACAACTTCGGTAGTAAATACTCCTAACTCTCGTCGTGGAGAATGTTACAATTGTGGTTCTAAGGACCACTATGCAAACAAGTGCCCGAAGTCTCTTTCTTGCCGCTATTGCAAGAGTTCGGGTCATACTATTTCTTTTTGTCCCAAACTTCAAGGCAAGAAGGATGGCAAGCTAAATGTTGTACAAGCCACTACTAACACTTCTCGTGGTCAAGGTATTTCTCATTCTATCCTTGATGGCATTATTATATTTCGTGATCTTCCTACTCGAGTTCTTTTTGATACGGGTGCATCTCACTCTTTTATATCAAAAGAACTTGTTGATGCTTTGCCTTTGAATGTTATTGTCTTGATGACTTCTTTGAGAATTGTGAATCCGGTTGGTGGATCCGCAACACTCAGTTTATTGTGCAAAGATGTCGAAATTATTTTGTGTGATTACTCTTTCCGTGCCAATTTACATGTTATGCGTTACCTTGGTTTCAGAATGATTTTGGGAATGGATTGGCTTAATCGTTATGAAGCCCATATTCTATGTCCTGAACGGACTATATATCTTCGGCATTCTCAATCTGTTCAGCACATTTCTCTTGTTCTGAAAGATTCAGATTCCAATTCGAAAGCATCCTTGTATTCTCTAAATCCTCATGATGACGATAACGATGATGAGGAAGATGTCATTTCCCTCATTCACATTGTTCGTGAATTCCCCGACATATTTGAGCCCGTTTTAAGATTACCGCCTAAGCGAGCAATTGAGTTCAGAATTAATCTAATCCTTGGAGCTCTGCCTATTACTCGTCCTCCTTATCGTATGTCCAATAAAGAAAATGAGGAGATGCACAAACAATTATCCGAATTGGAAGCGAAGTAATTTATTCAATCTAGTTCCTCTCCATGGGGAGCTTCAGCTATTTTTGTGAAGAAATCTGATGGTACACTTAGGCTTTGCGTTGACTACCGCAAGCTTAATGATTTCACCATCAAGAATAAATATCCCTTGCCTCAAATTGATAATTTATTCGATCAACTTAGTGGTGTTAAAGTCTTTTCACAGTTAGACTCAACAACCGGTTTTCATCAGCTCTGTATTGCAGAGGATAGCATTCCTTTGACATCGTTCCGTACTCGTTATAGATCTTATGAATGGCTTGTTATGCCATTTGGTTTGACGAATGCTCCAGCTTATTTTGTTGACCTTATGAATCGAGTTTTCAAAGACTTCCTCGATCGATTTGTTCTCATCTTTATCGATGATATTCTTATTTATTCTAAAACCGAGGAAGAGCATGAAAATCATCTTCGGATTGTGTTGGAAACTCTTAGGAGGAACCAATTGAAAGAAATTTTTTCTAAATGCCACTTTTGGCAATCTCGTGTGAAATTTTTGGGGCATATTATTTCTGAATCCGGAATATCCGTGATCCTTCAAAGATTGAAGCGATTCAAAATTGTAAGAGACCAGAGAGTGTGACGGAAATTCATAGCTTTCTCGGATTGGCGGGCTATTACCGTCGGTTCATAAAAGACTTTTCTAAAATTTTTGTGCCTCTTACTAGTTTGACAAAGAAGGGAGTTAAATACATTTGGTCGAACAAATGTGAAGCTTCTTTTCAGAAATTAAAAGAACTCCTTTCCGATGCTCCTATTCTTGTGATTCCCGATTGGAACCAAGATTTTGTTGTTTATACCGATGCTAGTCGTGTTGGTTTGGGTGCCGTTCTCATGCAAAGGGAATGTGTTATCGCTTATGCTTCTAGGCAATTAAAGCCAGCCGAGACTAGATATGCCACTCATGATTTAGAGCTCGCGGCTATTGTTTTCACCCTTAGAATTTGGCGTCATTATCTTTTGGGAGAGAAATTTGTTCTCTACACTGATCATAAATCTTTGAAGTATTTATTTACTCAAAAGGAACTTAATTTGCGTCAACAACGTTGGCTCGAGTTCCTTGCATCTTATGATCTTGATATTCTTTATACTCCCGGAAAAGGAAATCGTGTTGCCGATGCCCTTAGTCGTAAGCAACAAGCGGTTGTTTCCATGATGGTATCCGAATGGAATGATCTCGAGACTTTGTCCACTTGTGAGATTCGAGATCGTGAATCCGATTTATGTTCATCTCTTGTTTTATGTAGCCTTGAGGCTCATCCTTCTCTTTTAGACCGCATTCTTGAAGCTCAAAAGCACGATCCCGAATTGGTTCTTCTTAGCCAAAGTTGTAGGGATAAAATTGATATTGAAGGTTTGAAAGACTTTGATATTGATGCTCGTGGCGGTATTCGAAAATTTGGTAGACTTATGGTGCCAAATATTATTGATCTTCGTAAAGACATTTTAGAAGATTCTCATCGTTCTAAATTTACCATTCATCCCGATAGTAGCAAAATGTACACGGACATGAAGCGACTTTATTATTGGGATGGAATGAAATCTGATATTGCTAACTTTATCAAACGTTGCATGACTTGCCAACTTGTAAAGGCCGAGCATCAAAGGCCGGTGGGTTATTGCAACCTTTGGAAATTCCAATATGGAAGTGGGATCAAATTTCCATGGACTTTATTGATGGTCTTCCCCGTTCTCATTCTGGACATGATAGCCTATGGGTGATAGTAGATAGACTTACAAAATCCGCCCATTTTCTTCCCGTTCGGTCCAATCGGACCGTACCTATTTTGGCTAAACTCTTTGTCAAGGAAATTATTAGATTGCATGGAGTTCCTACTTCTATTGTTAGTGATCGTGATCCATTGTTTACTAGTGGAATTTGGAAAGGTCTTCAAAAAGCTTTGGGAACGAAGCTTAATTTTAGCACTGCTTATCATCCTCAGTCCGATGGACAAACAGAGCGTGTGAATCAAACTCTTGAAGATCTTCTTCGTGCATGTGTTCTTGATTTTGGTGGAAGTTGGGAAGACCATATTTCTCTTGTTGAGTTTTCCTATAACAATAGCTTCCAATCTAGTATTGGTATGGCACCTTTCGAGGCAATTTACGGAAGGCCATGCCGATCTCCTTCGTGTTGGCTTGAAGCCGGTGAGAAACTGGTTTTAGGTCCTGATTTTATTCGTGATGCCACAGAAAAGATTGACCTTATTCGACATAGGATAAAAGAAGCTCAAAGTAGACAAAAATCCTATGCCGATAATTGAAGAAGGAAATTAGAATTTTCTGTGGGAGATTTTGTGTTTATTCGTGTTTCGCCTATGAAGGATGTTGTGCGTTTCAGTCGATCGGGAAAATTAGCACCTCGATATATTGGCCCATTTCCCATCACCGAACGAATTGGTTCCGTGGCTTATCGCTTGTTGTTACCGGCTCAATTTTCTGCTATTCATGACGTATTCCATGTCTCTCAACTACGAAAATGCCTTCGAGATTCCGATTCTATTCTTGAGCCCGGTGTTATTGAAGAAATTGAAGTTTCGCCTAATTTGACTTATGAGCAACATCCTATTCGTATCATTGGTTCGGAGGTTAAACGCTTTCGAAATAAAGATGTTCCTCTTGTGAAAGTTCAATGGTCCTCAAATCCTAAAGATTGCTCTTGGGAATCTAGAGAATTCATCGAGCGAACACATCCGGACTTGCTCTCTCGTGCTCCTTAAGGTGAACTTTTTATTTCAAATTTCTTCGTTTTGTGTTGATATGCTTTTATTGTTGTTACTTCTTATTTATTTCTTAAAGATTGCGAGGACGCAATTTCTTTAAGGAGGGGAGTCTGTAACAACCTGCATATTTTACGATTTGTATATTTAAATATTTTATTTAAATATAGAATCGTTAATCGGATTGAAGTCCGAAAAGCTACTTTTTGTAAACAGTCTAATTGGGACTCGAGACCACCTCCATTGAGTCCAAAATGGCGTTTACAACTTTTTTGAGTATAAACATCGATATGTTTGGAGTTGAGTAAAAATTATGACTTTTTCACTTTGGGCTTGAGTTTGGGTTTCAGCCCTTTAACCCTACATATCAACCCAACTCCACTCCACTCCTTCATATTATTTTCCTAACACTCAAGCTTTTAGAAAAATGGGGGAAGAGAAAAAGAATTAGAATTCCTAAGCCCTAATCTTCTTTGCAAATTCAAGTTCTAGCTCCAACATCAAAGAAAAGCTTAGGTAAGCTCCCTCTTCATCTTCTCCAACTCATTTCCTCTTCAATTTCAGAAAATTTCCTAAACCCTAACTTAGGAAATGTTTTTCTTTTGAGCTTAGATTGAAGCTCCTTGGGTTAATATTGAAGAGAGATCAACCTATTGCTTGTTCTAGAGCTTATCATTTGTGTTTGGGTTTAAAAGGTGAGTTCTTTAACTCACATCTATGTCTATAGCTATCTTTGTTGTTAGGTATGAATTCCGAACACTTGTGCATATTCATTTGCTTTTGATTTGAATTGATTTGGTGAACATTTCAATTTTTGGTGTTTTGAAGTCAAAACTTTGAAAATTCTAGCTTTGATTTATGAACATGCTTTTGGTGGTGTATCGAAGAGCCTATAGGGCTGGGTAGTCGATTGGCAAAAACCCCTAAAGCCCATTGCTCGTCCGATTTCAAATGGAGAGAGTTTGCTCTTTATTTGATAGGCTGGAATTCAGTTCCAGTGCCAGCCAGTCGACTGGCCCCCTTCAGTCAGTCGACTGACTGCAGGAACTGAAACTTTCGGGTTTCTGGCTCAGTCGACTGACTGCAGAGGCCAGTCGACTGACCTGCTTGTTTTTGCCTATTTTTCTTGAGGTTCCAATTTTTATCGATTCATGGTTATCCGAGTTATTGTTATCATTTATTATTGACTTTGATGACTTCTTTTTTGGGATTTTTGAGAATATCCATTTTGATGGATTCGGTATCGATTTCTTTGGATTTGATTCACGTCTTCGTATATGGATTTTGGTGATTGATTGTTTCTACAATCATTTCTATGCTTTGTCACTTTAAATACAAAGGTTTCTATACCAGTAGTAAATATTCAAACTCTTTTACAAAGATGATTTCAACTCTATTTTTAATACAAAGCTCGTTTATAAAACCATTTTCTAATCTATTAGTATATACAAACCTTTACCTCATTCGTATGAGAAATCTAATTAAACGGCTTAGCAAAACAAGTGGTATGAAACGCTTGCGTTTACTTTACCGGTTAATTCTTGGACTTGTTCGATTGAACTCTTGTGACAATCTTCGAGTGGGAATCTACAATTTGTTCGTAAATATTTAAGTTAAGCTAGTGGTTATGGAACATGAAGCTAAACTCATATATTTACTAGCTTAGTGTAATCGACACTTTTTATTGATCGATGATGATCATTTTGTGATTTAGACTAGCGATGTGCGATGTCTATTTGTTTGTTTGGGGATTACAATCCCCGTTTGTGGAACTTCGGTTCAATTTGGTGGGGTAGCGACGCATGGTCTTTGGGCCGTTTGTGGAGCTTCGGCTCAAAATTTATGGTTAGCGACCATGGAATAGCGTTCCGTTTGTGATACACGTGTTGGTGAGTTTTCATGCTCCCGTTTGTGATAGGCCTCCCCCTTTATGATTTCTGGATTTCTAATTGATGACTTCTAGAATTTGTGTTTCACCAACTTTTGCGATTGGCATTAATATGTTTGTCAATATTTGTGGTTTGGTGAATAAAATAAAGAATATGACATTCTTTTTGGTACTTTGAGATTCTTGAGATATTGTATGATTTTGTTGTTGTTTAAAGCATACTTGTTACAGTTTGACTTTATTGTTATCATACGTTTTAGTTATATCTCTACCCTTATCTCATTTTGTAAATGATAATTATAGTAAGACTGATCCGTTTATTATTTTCTTATTAAATAATACTCGGGTCAGACCGAGATGTTACAGGTGCTTCTGCTTAACTCCTTACTTGGGATCGTCTTCTGACTTTTTCCTAACTACATTAGATTGGTAGTTTTTGTTGTAATACATTTGAGATAGAGACTCCATGATGTATACATATTCTTTTGTCTAGCACTTGTATCTATTCTTTTGTGATATTGTGGATCTTGTTTGACCACTACTCTGATGTACACTTTTATGTGTTATATTCATATCTGTTTCTGCCTTTGAGATATGAACATCTGTGACTGATTTATGTTATTCTTATTTCTATATTTGTTTCCGAAGGTCCACTTAGCCACTGTGTGGTAGCTTTGAGTTTGTATCGGTATGTCAGATTTCCTCTTGAAGTGAAATGCATGTTATACTATCTGACATATCGGTACTCGCATAAGGCAATTACACAGATGGTCGCTCCTCAACAGCCTTATTCTTCGCGGTTGTTGACGACATTACTCTGTAGTGTCCTTGGCTAGTGTGAGTATAGAGGTGGGGCGTCACACTATGTCTGTTTGATCATATGTCATTATATGTTGAATATTTTTATGTTTATTTAATATTCTGGAATCACACTGCAAGTTCCTTCACTATGGGTTGAAATGATACATACCCGAACGATCTTTAGAGTAAGGAAAATTTTTATGGGCTGAAATGATAGGCTTGAGCAATTTTATTTGACTTGGGATTGCGGGTTTGAAATGATATAAAACCCGGAAAATTAATAAATTGTGGATTGAAATGATATATGTTCGTATTTACTTGACCCTAGGGTAGAGAATTTTATACAGACTCCGTGGTTGATTTAAAATGATTTTTCTAAAAATTATTAAGTATTTTGGATTTTTATATATGAATCTCAACTAAAATTTATTGTAATAATTTCTGTGAATTTGTTTACATGTGTTAAAATTTTATAAGAAATAAATAGTTGGAAATGTAAATTTTGGAATCTAATTTACAGCATGAAGGTTAATTGAAATTTTATAAGCCGATTTGACTTGATAATAGTATTTTATTCTAACCTATAAATTGTAAGTTTTGATTCATGTAATAGTGATTAAAATAAATGTTTTGTGAAAAGAAATGTAAGTTAAAACGTACATTTGACATGTAAGTTTTAACAAATGAAAATGGTATGATTTGGGAAATAAAAATGATAAATATCATTTACTAAAAAGAAATAAAAAGGTAAGTAAAAATACTTTTAACTTGGTATAAAGATTTATGCGTTAAAATTTGATGATTTAGTGACAAAGTTATTAAATCAAAGGTGTGGTTTCTTTAAATGACTAAATAGCTTAAATTTGAGTAATATAATAGGAAGAATAGAATGACATTGATAAAAACTGTAGATATATATATATATATATTATTTGATTTTATAGACTATTGTAGTAGGAAGTATTATAGTAACAATTCAAAACTGCTGCGATTTATTACGGTAGCAATTCAAAACTGCTGCAGTTTCTTACTGTAACAATTCTGCACTGCTGCGGATTCTTACGGTAACACTTCTACACTGCTGTGAATTCTTACCGTAACAGTTCTGCATTGTTGCGAATTCTTACAGTAGCACTTTTGTACTGCTGCGCTTTCTTAAAGGTGACATTTTCTGAATGCTAAAATTTTCTTAAAGGTTACATGTATGGTTCTAAAAGTTACATTCTTAAAGTGCTATGATCTCTAAACTTTTATGTTTAAAAAGGGTTATAATTAAATGAATTTGGAAGTATTACTACTTTGGGAAAATGAATATTATTTTAAAAGAATAATGATATGGAATTTATATGGTTTAAAAGGAATATGTTTGGTATGAAATATAAACCATCTGAAATTTATATAACCACGGGTTATAATAATGATTGGTTGTTAAAGAGACCGGGATCAGATATAGGCATACTCTCTGTCGATACCGAAAACCACTTTAACAACTGTGTACGCGGTGGAGATTCCAGAATGAAGTAGGATGGTGGCGACGATCCTAAAGGTATATTTACGTGGACCTAACTCTCGTGAGTTAGCAAAAGGTGGCTAAAACAGTAGCAATCGACGGGCCAAGGAGGTAGCTCCTCTAATCGGAAACACTTCATCGTTAGCCATTCTATTACTTTGTTATTTATTTGGTGCGCACCTTTGATTCGGGAGTGTGGATCGAGTTGGGCGGTAGTTGCGGCTATGCGTTACCAACAGTCCGAAAGTGTAATTGGTATATCTACCCTGGCATTGCCTACTTGTGCCGTGTCACCTACCCTAGCGCGCCTTCTACGAGTTTGGTTTGTACCATTCCTATGGAGTGCCCTCTGATGGCACCCATTACGAGTGGGATTACGGTAATGTATAGACTATGGGAATATAAAAAATGTGTTAAGGGGGATATGGGTAACGCCTTAATGTTATTTTAATAGTTTACTGTACTTTAGATGTTATTATAATAGCGTATATTACTACATGGTAGATAGTTTAACGGATCCTTAGAGGATGGACGATCCCAAGCATCCTTTAAGTTACTGATGCATCCCTTTACAGTTCACTTGAGTTGATTTACATTTTATAAGTATGTATGTCCTGACTCGAGTGTTTTTTGTTTTGCTTTACGCTCGGGTCAGCCTGAGTTCCACAGCTTTGGTTTCATCCTCTTTCGAAGCTAGAGATCCGTTAAAGATTCAGTCGTCTACTTGTTATTTTATCCAGTAATTTCCACACCACTTTTGCTTTTGTAGTAGTAACTTATGTATCTAACTTTACAAGTATATTTGTTTCCAGACTTGGTATTATGTATTGGTTTTGAGACTTTGTATCTAGGAGCTTCATGAACTCCTATGTTATTTTATTCCGCTGCGAAGTTATTCTGTGTCTGTGATTGATTTTATTTGCCCCAAATTTTTATTAACAATATGTTGTTTTGAATTATTCAAGTCTGACATGTGTGGTTTATTATCGATTTGAATGGTCCAAAATTTCGGGATATTACAGTTGGTATCAGAGCGAGGTTTTAGGCAAACCTTAGCCTAAGGGGCAAATACTCATTAGAGATAGGGTAGAAATACCCTAGAATGAGTAAAATCAATCTTTGAATCATTCTTTGTGAGAGAACGTATTTTCAAGTATAAAATGATTTTTAAAAGATTATTTTGGATATAAAAATTTTCTTGTTTTAAAATTCCTTTTCTTCGAATTCTTCCTTCCTTTTGAATCCACCTTGTTTTATAGAATTCTTTGATTAGGATTTCCAGTCTAGTCGGATCTTTTCTTCTATCTTTTCCTTTATCTTTGTCCTAAAATTCATTCTTGAATTTCCAGGATGAATTGTAGGAATGCCAGAGGTCGTGATGTTGCCCCAGTTCCAACACCAGTTGCACCGGTTAGGTTTACTACTCTCTGTAAGGAGTTCACCCAGTTAGGTGGAACTAAGTTTTCAGGATCAGAGACCATCATTGAGGCTCAGCAGTGGCTGAGAGGTTTGGAAAGGAATTTTGCTTGTTTGGAGATCACTGACGCTCAGAAGCACTAGTTAGCAGCATGGTTGTTGAAGGATGCGGCACTAGATTGGTGGGAGTCTGTTATAGCCAACACTGTTGATGCAGATATTTCTTGGGATCAGTTTAGGTATTGTCTTAAGTTAGTTCTTTTGAATTTGGTTTAGGTTATCCCTTTTGAATCTTTCTTAAGTTTGGATATCTTGTTTAGGGAGGCTTTTGTGATGAAGTGGATGCCATAGGCTAGGAAGTCCCAGCTATACAGGGAGTTTATGGACCTTAAGCAGGGGGATATGTCATTTGCTGAGTATGAGAGAAAGTTTGATGAGCTTTCCAAGTTTGGTCCTAGTTTGATTGATACCCCTCTTAAGAAGAATGAGAAGTTTATAGCTGGAGCTCGCCCGGAGTTTTATGATCGACTGATTTCTCATGTGCACAGCCTATTTACGGCATTGATGGGTATGGCCATTAGATATGAGAACCCCACTTCTAAGGAATCATCTGTTGCTCGTGCACCTTCATTTCAGCAGTCTTCTAGCAACTCTAAGAAGAGAAAGTCAAATTTCCAGCGTCAGAAGCAGAATTGGCTCAAGAATCCAGGTTTAGGATCTTCTTCTTCTTCCCGGAAGTGGCCTATTGATCTTTCTTCCATCACTTGCTTTAGGTGTGATCAGAAAGGGCACTATGCCAATAGTTGTCCTACTTTAGCCGGAGCTTCTGTTCCTCCAGCTTAGATGACTAGGCGTGATCTTTGCCATGTATGTTTGCGGCCTGGCCACTTCAAGCAGTATTGTCCCTTGTATCAGAAGGTCAAGACATCTGGAGTCTTTGCCATGACTTCTTCCACTCAGGCTCCGCCTACTCCACCTGCTCCTAGTGATACCCAAGGTACTCTTAAGAGCACCTTTACCTTGTTTAATCTTCCTGTTCGTGTTTTATTTGACACTGGAGCTTCGCATAGTTTCATTTCTTTGGACCTTTGTGATAAGTTTGAGCATATCCTTTCACCTAAGTATGCAACCGAACCTTTGTGTGTTACTAATCCTATTGGTGGTCCCACAAACCTTAGTAGGATTTGTAACAATGTGAAACTATTCCATTCTGGCTATCGTTTTTCTGGTGATTTCTATGTTCTTGGTTTCGATGCTTTTGATCTATTGCTTGGAGGAGATTGGCTGAAGAATCATGAAGCTATTATTTCTTGTAAAGCCCGAACTATTTCTTTGGTTGGTGATAAGGGTGATCGTTTGGTGTTCAGTGTCGTACGCCTCAGGAGTAAGCAGGCAGTTTTATCTATTCTCTTGATTCTTCCCCTAGTGATCTTGATTCTACTCCTGTGGTAAAACTCTATTCCAATGTATTTGGTGAAGTCACTTCTTTACCTCCTAAATGGGAAATCGAATTTCATATTGATCTTATTCCTGGAGCTTGACTTGTAGTTCTTCCTCCCAGAAGAATGGCACCACGCTAGAAGGTTGAGTTGAGGAAGCAAATCGAAGACTTGTTCTCCAAAGGTTTGATCAGACCCAGTCATTCCGAATGGGGAGCAGCAGTGGTTTTTGTCACTAAGTCTGATGGTTCTTTGAGGATGTGTGTTGATTATAGGGAGCTGAACAAGCTCACTATGAAAAAAAGATATCCAATGCCTCACATTAATGATATGTTTGATTAGCTGTATGGCGCTACTGTATGCGCTCAGCTTGATCTTGTCACCAGTTTTCACCAGCTCAGAATTGCTGAGGAAAGTATTTCCAAAACTGCTTTCCATTCTGAGGATGGTTTCTTTGAATGGCTAGTTATACCTTTTGGTTTGACTAATGCCCCAGCTTTCTTTGTCGACCTTATGAATCGTGTCTTCCATGATGCTCTCAATAAGTTTGTTCTTGTTTTCATTGACGATATCCTTGTTTTCTCTAAGATAGAGGAGGAGCATGAATCTCATTTGAGCTTTGTTCTGTGGACTCTCAGAAGTCATCAGTTGAAGGCCAAATTCTCGAAATGCCATTTCTGGAAAGACGAAGTCCGATTTCTTGGACATATTGTTTCTGGTGATGGAGTTTCTGTTGATCCAGTTAAGATCGCTGCGATCAATGTAGGTCTATCTTCTCTTCTTTCCTTTGTACGTTAATTATTATTTCTTTATCGGTTCTTATTCTCCCTATTCTATTCAAGAATTGGGAAACTCCTAGGACTCCATCTAATATCCGTAGTTTTCTGGGCCTTGCCAGTTATTATCGAAGATTCATTGAGAATTTTGCTCGGATTGTTGCACCTCTCACCGCTCTAACTCGTAAGAATGCCAAGTTCAGATGGAATGATAAATGTGAAGCTGCATTCAATGAGTTGAAGCGCAAGCTTACTTCCGCACCAGTTCTTACCGTTCCAAATGGAGATGAGGGATTAACGGTATACACTGATGCCAGTCACGAAGGTTTGGGAGCTGTTCTGATGCAGGATGGGAAGGTTATCGCTTATGCTAGTCGCCAGTTGAAGACTCATGAAGCCAATTATGCAGCCCATGATTTGGAATTGCTTGCCGTAGTTTTTGCTTTGAAACTTTGGAGACATCATCTATTGGGAACTAAGTTTGAGATCTTACGGATCATAAGTCTTTGAAATATATTTTCACTCAGAAGGACTTGAATTTGAGGCAAGTTAGGTGGCTTGAGTTTCTATCTTCTTATGACCTCGGCATCAATTATACCCCAGGGAAAGCTAATGTTGTAGCCGATGCTTTGAGTAGGAAGAAGGCGATGTTATGTCAGCTTGTTGTTTCTTCTCCTCTTATGGATCGTATTATTGCTAAGCAAGATGAGGATGAGATGCATAGGCTTATTAAGGAAAATGTTCGTAGTAGATTTAGTGGTAGTAGCCAATATGGTAGTGGAGCTCAGATCGATGATAGAGGGATTTTGAGGATTAATAATCGGATTTGTATCCCGAATGTCGATGGATTGAGGCAAGAATTACTTCAGGAAAATCATCGGTCCAGACTTTCTATTCATCCAGGTGTGACGAAGATGTACCATGATATGAAGAAGTTGTATTGGTAGAGTGGTATGAAGCGTGATATCTCCCTTTTTGTTAGTAGATGTGCGACCTGTCAGCAGGTTAAGGCTGATCATCAGAAAACCGCTGGATTATTGCAACCTCTTGAAGTCCCCAATTGGAAATGGGAACAAGTTTCTATGGATTTTATTGATGGATTACCGAGGACTAGGAGAGGCAATGAAAGTATTTGGGTAGTTGTGGATAGATTGACCAAGTCAGCTCATTTCATTCTGGTTAGGTCCAACCGTTCTGCTTCTAGTTTGTCTGAGATTTATATGAGAGAGATTGTTCATCTTCGTGGTGTTCCTGTTAGTATTGTTTGTGATAGAGATCCCATCTTTACCAGTCAGTTTTGGAAAGCTTTTCAGGAATCTTTAGGTACTTGTCTGAATCTGAGCACTGCTTACCATCCGCAGACCAATGGTCAAACGGAAAGAGTGAATCAGATTTTAGAAGATCTTCTTCGTGCATGTGTCCTTGATTATGGAGGATCTTGGGAATATCATCTCCATCTCGTCGAGTTCACCTATAACAATAGTTATTAGGTATAATCTCAAATATCTGTTTAAGGTTGTCTTAAACATTTATCTATCTTATTCCATCTTTTGAATTCAGGCTAGTATCGAAATGGCCCCATTTGCTGCTCTTTATGGACGACCTTGCAAATCTCCATCTTGCTGGATTGAATCCGGTAATCGTTTGGTTCTTGGTCCGGATATGATTCTAGAGGCTTCTGAGAAGGTTGAGGAGATTAGGAGGAAGATGAGGATTGCTCAGGATAGAAAGAAGAAGTATGCTGACAGGCGTAGGAGGAGTTTGGAGTTTTCGGTTGGTGATCAGGTTTTCCTTAAGGTCTCTCCATTAAGAAATGTGATTCGGATTGGACGGAAAGGGAAGCTCGCTCCTAGGTTTATTGGTCCTTTTTGCATCTTAGAGAGAGTTGGTTCTTTAGCTTATCGTTCGGAATTGCCTGAGAAACTTTCCAGAGTGCATAATGTGATCCATGTCTCGCACCTTCATCGGTATCTCCATGACCCATCCTTGATTATTCAGCCTTCTGCTCTCGAGAGTTTGTATATTGAGACAGACCTTATAGTCGAGAGGAAGCCACTTCGTATTATCGATAGAGGTACAAAGCAACTTCGGAGAAAATCTGTCAACCTAGTCAAAGTGCAGTGGAGCACTTATAAACATGATTGTACTTGGGAAACGGAAGAGAGCATTCACGCTTCAAATCCGGAATTGTTTATTCTAGGTACTATTTGTTGTCCTACCTTATCCTTCTTTATTTTCTGGTCTCGTTCCTTTTCGAGGACGAAAAGTTTTGAGTGTGGGAGAGTGTAACAATCCGCAAATTTTGAAAATATTTTTAAATGAAAATCTATTTGAAACTTTGAATTTAACTATTTTAAATTTGAGAAACTTGGAAAATTTAAAGGATAATTTTGAGTTTTGATGTGAAATGTTTTTCCAAATTTAATAAAATAAAGATTTTTCTTAAAATGCAAATATTGGTCAACTTTGGTCAAAGTTTGACTTTCTGTGAAATTTTTTTAAAATTTGAATTTTTAACTTTTTTTTATGAAGATGAATTTAATTTTAACATTTTCTCGGTTTTTCGTTTTGTTAAATTTTGATGTTTACTTCTCAAATTTTGCAACTTTTGGCGTATTACACGCAGTTATTTTCCCTACAACTTCTATTTTATTTTTATTATGATTTGTTTGGGATTAGACCATTTGGGCTAGAAAACCTTTAGTTAGATGAGTAGCCTATATATAATCTCCTAGGGTTTTGGCTAGCCTCTACATCCATTCATTTGTGCCTCCACAGAAAAATGTAAGTCTTCTTCTCCTTCTTCTTCCTCCTCTTTCCAAAACCCTAGATCTTCTTCTCCACCACTCCTCTTCTTCCAAAATTTGCCATCACCTTCATCACCTCCTCTCACCTTCTTCTCTTCTCTCATATTCTCCACCTCTTCCCAAAACCCTAGACCTTCCCTTTCCAAACCCTAGCCGTGACCTCTTCCCTACCCAAAACCGACCACCATCACCAAATAGCATCCCCATAGCCGAGCACAACCTTTTGCCTCCCCTTTTTTTTGCCTTCCTAGCCGTGAGCTTTTCCCTAGAGATGATGGCCGAATCCAAAACCCTAGCTTAACCCTAAACCTAGCTATGGCCGAACCTATCTCCACCAAAACCTAGCTATGGCCGAACCCACCTAATCCAAACCTAGCCTAGACCAAACCAAAACCACCTCTAGACCAAGCCTATGCAAACCTTAGACAAGCCCTCTTATGTATTTTGCAAATATATATTTTTCTATTTTATTTTTTAATGTAAAATTATTTGTTTACGTATGGAATTTTTTTTTTCAAGCGTCGGATTTGGATTCTCCTCTCACTCAAACTGGTCCGTAGTTTGTTGATTTTTGTGTTGCGCTTTGAATCACTTTTCCAACCAAAGAAAGGTGAGAAATCACACTTGACATGCGTACTTATTTATTTGATGAATTGATGACAATTGAACCGTATGGATATGTATATGCAAGTTTGGCATTCCACTTATGATTTTAAACATATTACTTCATATGTTATATCATGTTATTTCATATGTTTATATCATATTACTTCATATGTTATATCATGTTATTTCATATGTTTATATTATGTCATTCATATGATTTTATTTTGTTATTTCATATCATATTATGTCTGTTTGATCATATGTCAGGATATGTTGAATATTTTTATGTTTATTTAATATTCTGGAATCACACTGCAAGTTCCTTCACTATGGGTTGAAATGGTACATACCCGAACGATCTTTAGAGTAAGGAAAAATTGTTATGGGCTGAAATGAAAGGCTAGAGCAATTTTATTTGACTTGGGATTGCGGGTTTGAAATGATATAAAACACGAAAATTAATAAATTGCGGATTGAAATGATATATGTTGGTATTTACTTGATCCTAGGGTAGAGAATTTTATACAGACTCCGTGGTTGATTTAAAATGATTTTTCTAAAAATTATTAAGTATTTTGGAATTTTATATATGAATCTCAACTAAAATTTATTGTAATAATTTCTATGAATTTTTTTACATGTGTTAAAATTTTATAAGAAATAAATAGTTGGAAGTGTAAATTTTGGAATCTAATTTACAGTATGAAGGTTAATTGAAATTTTATAAGCCGATTTGACTTGATAATAGTATTTTATTTTAACCTATAAATTCTAAGTTTTGATTCATGTAATAGTGATTAAAATAAATGTTTTGTGAAAAGAAATGTACGTTAAAACGTACATTTGACATGTAAGTTTTAACAAATGAAAATGATATGATTTGGGAAATAAAAATGATAAATGTCATTTACTGAAAAGAAATAAAAAGGTAAGTAAAAATACTTTTAACTTGGTATAAAATTTATGCTTTAAAATTTGATGTTTTAGTGACAAAGTTATTAAATCAAAGGTGTGGTTTCTTTAAATGACTAAATAGCTTAAATTTGAGTAATATAATAGGAAGAATAGAATGACATTGATAAAAACTATATATATATATATATATATTATTTGATTTTATAGACTATTGTAGTAGGAAGTATTATAGTAACAATTCAAAACTGCTGCGATTTATTACGGTAGCAATTCAAAACTGCTGCAGTTTCTTACTGTAACAATTCTGCATTGCTGCGGATTCTTACGGTAACACTTCTGCACTGCTGCGAATTCTTACCGTAACAGTTCTGCACTACTGCGAATTCTTACAGTAGCACTTCTGTACTGCTGCTTTTTCTTAAAGGTGACATTTTCTGAATGCTACAATTTTCTTAAAGGTTACATGTATGGTTCTAAAAGTTACATTCTTAAAGTGCTATGATCTCTAAACTTTTATGTTTAAAAAGGGTTATAATTAAATGAATTTGGAAGTATTACTACTTTGGGAAAATGAATATTATTTTAAAAGAATAATGATATGGAATTTATATGGTTTAAATGGAATATGTTTGATATGAAATATAAACCGTTTGAAATTTATATAACCACGGGTTATAATAACGATTGGTTGTTAAAGAGACCGGGATCAGATATGGGCATACTCTCTGTCGATACCGAAAACCACTTTAATAACTGTGTACGCGGTGGAGATTCCAGAATGAAGTAGGATGGTGGCGACGATCCTAAAGGTATATTTACGTGGACCTAACTCCCGTGAGTTAGCATAAGGTGGCTAAAACAAGAGCAATCGATGGGCCAAGGAGGTAGCTCCTCTAATCGGACACACTTCATCGTTAGCCATTATATTACTTTGTGATTGATTTGGTGCGCACCTTTGATTCGGGAGTGTGGATCGAGTTGGGCGGTAGTTGCGGCTATGCGTTACCAAAAGTCCGAAAGTGTAATTGGTATATATACCCTGGAATTGCCTAGTTGTGCCGTGTTACCTACCCTAGCGCGCCTTCTACGAGTTTGGTTTGTACCATACCTATGGAGTGCCCTCTGACGCCACTCAGTACGGGTGGGATTACGGTACTGTATAGACTATGGGAATATATAAAATGTGTTAAGAGGGATATGGGTAATGCCTTAATGCTATTTTAATAGTTTACTGTACTTTAGACGTTATTATAATAGCGTATATTACTACATAGTAGATAGTTTAACGGATCCTTAGAGGATGAGCGATCCCAAGCATCCTTTAAGTTACTGATGCATCCCTTTACAGTTCACTTGAGTTGATTTACATTTTATAAGTATGTATGTCCTGATTCGAGTATTTTTTGTTTTGCTTTACCCTTGGGTCAACCTGAGTTCCACAGCTTTGGTTTCATCCTTTTTCGAAGCTAGAGATCCGCTGAAGATTCAGTCGTCTACTTGATATTTTATTCCAGTTATTTCCACACCACTTTTGCTTTTGTAGTTGCAACTTATGTATCTAACTTTACAAGTATATTTGTTTCCAGACTTGGTATTATGTATTGGTTTTGAGACTTTGTATCTAGGAGCTTCATGAACTCCTATGTTATTTTATTCCGCTGCAAAGTTATTCTGATATTCTGTGTCTGTGATTTTGTGATTGATTTTATTTGCCCCAAATTTTTATTAACAATCTGTTGTTTTGAATTATTCAAGTCTGACATGTGTGGTTTATTGTCGATTTGAATGGTCCAAAAAGGCGGGATGTACAGCTATCTCTAATAAAATTATTATTTCCTTTCTTAAAAATCATTTTAAACAATAATATACATTTTTACTTTATAGTAAATAAAATCATACTATTGAAGTCGAATCAAATATTGTTCTATCCAAACAATTTTATAGCAAGGTCCAAATAGTAACAGTTCCCTATTAAGAAACTCGGAAATATTCTCAAATACCATTATTAACCCGTTTAACCTTGAAAACCATTTTGCAAAAACCATCGGGACTTAAATTCCTTTTATTTATCAAGCACATTAAAATAAATCAAATTTATAAGTCATTTCCGTTTAAAGGAAATCATTTCCAATTTTTTTTTATTTATTGCAGAAATATTCTAGCTTATAAACCATCTTTCAAGTATTTATTCCAGAAATATTTAAGTTTTTCTTTTAATAACTTCCTTTTATTAAACCTAATTTAATACAACCTACTTTTATATTCAACCACTTCCAAATATTATTTCAAAATATTCCAAATTTTTTTAATAACATTTACTTAAACTTAATCAAATCAAGCTTATATTCTAACATATTCATTCCAGAATATTCAAATTCTCTTTTTATATAAATGCCCTTAGAAATCAAATTTCTGACTAAACATTATTAACGAATGCCTTATGTTCAAATTGTGAAACTTAATTCACAAGGTACCCGTTTCAATGCTCCCAAAATTTCTATTACCCAATCTAGATTTCTAAAGGAAGATTCAAGATAGATTTATGGATAATAGTCAATGCTCAAAAGTGGACGAGCATGACTGTTCAAATCCTAGATGATAATGATGGGATACTATTACCCCTAACAATCAAGTACAACTAAGAATAATTATGGAAAACTTTTCTTTTATATAAAATATACTTCCAGGTAAAATTATTCCATTTACCCATTTTAAAATAATACCGTGTCAATTTGATCTTGTTCGAGTGTTTAGGAAATCCCTATCGATAACGTTGGCCAAAAGCACCTACCAGAATTCTTAAGCCACTCTACAAAACAAACAACACATACAAAACATTTTTATATCACTAACAAATACGCACTCTCATGTGCATATATATATATATATACACACACTCAAACTCATTCTAGGGTGCTACTGACCTTATCCCTAATGAGTTACTCATTTTTGGGCATCACTAACCCTATCTATAATGAATTCTACCCACCAAAGCCTAGGTATTCGCTCAACCTAAGCTCTGATACCACAATGTCACGACCCACTTTTTCCGTATAGATTCAAATTGACATTTAACCACACTCGTCAGCCCAAATTGCATGGGAATGCAGATAGTAAGAAAAAGGAAGTAGAAAGAAGATAGAAAGAAAACAAAAAAACATAGAATCTCATAGCGGAACGAATAATATAATATATAGAACAGATCTTTACATAAAAACCAAAACTATAATTAATATATATACAGACATCAATTAGAGTATACTAACCTATTCAGCACGGACAGTTATAACACCTGTCCTTATAATTGCTGATAAACACAACTAAAATGCAATGGAAAATATATCATCTATGTGAATACGTCTCTGGGCATCGAGCTCCACTCCTGAATCTCCAAATATCCATCTAAACCAAGAAATATGCTCGGTCTGACCCGAGCATATAGGAAAAACCACGGCTGGGTCAGTCTGGTAAAACCAGCGTGAGAACCACGCCACACATAAACACGACGGGTTTTCCCCTTACGATAACCAAAACACTTTTTATAGAAAACCAACGATATTATAATAGTGTCTAAGTACAAATACTTATTCAAATAGCCGAAATTGTTACATTAATTAAATTCCAGCATACTAGACTCTATAACCAAAACCTTAAAGGTACGTATTGGAGAATGGATTCCATACAAATGACTAGGCACTGGGGTACCACCTATCACAGTACACATCTATAAAAATGTACCGAGGACCATGCCGGGATCCCCTGCAACACAAGACCGGACTACCCCTAACCTGGATAGACCGAATATGCTATCACCCCGGTTGTTCCCACCCTTTTCGAGTTCCTTCCATGCACCGTAGTAATAATATCCGAGGGTATCTAGAAATGTGATAAACATACCCTAATTGGGAGCGATCCACTTAGCCTTGCTTCATCTCCCCTGATTTTTTAGTCATTCCCGGTTGATGAGGCTTGAGGCTACGATTACCTTTTTAAAGAATTTACACTTGGAATGCTCATTGTCCTCCAATGACAATGTACTGATAGCATTCGGCCATACAAGTCCATTCTGGGTTTGAACGAAACCGAAGCCACTATTCCTACTACATTCGTTTTGGAATCATCCTCAGGATTAGTAGCGATTAGCCCCTTGCAATTCACTGCTCCATCTTCGATTCTACACTCTTGTCTTCATTTCGAAATGTATTCGTCGGATCGAAGTGGTTTTCGAATAACTAATCCGATCCCAGTCTCTTCGAAACAACTTCCGATATTTCCGGTAAACTCAACCCCGTTTCTTTAGGAAATAAACAGACAAAAACAAGATCGGAGATCATCTCCTAACCGTTAATGGACGGATTTTCTTATAATCGTCCTAGAAGAACGAAATGATTTTATATGTACAGTATAACACGTTCGACGGTAACTGTACCATATAATTCCCGTGTTTCTCCTAGATATTTCCAAAGTTATGTTTTTGGTCCAGATTTGATAGTCGGTTATTTAACTATCAAATTAACAACCATTCAACCAAAGATTTCTTTTCCACTAAAATCACTAATCCTTATTTAATTTAAATTTCAATAAATTAAATTACTTAATCGAAATAGTATATAGTTATCTCACCGGATAAGTATACACACAAACCATTCATTTCAAAAATATTTGAAACCCTTTTAAGTAATATGGAAAGTACTCTGCGGTATCAACCATAGATTCGCAGCTCGATGATTACGTCTCTATCCCAAAGAAATCCAAACTTAACTGTAGGTAATCTCTGCCTCCGATTACACAATGAAAGCGTACCATTACTTTCCGAAAAACTTTATTTAATTATTATCTTAAAATAATACTTATAAAGTTTCTATATACATTTTCCCCAAGTTTAATTTAGGAAAAAATACTCTTTTATAAAAGGTTTACTATATAATATATTATTTTTAAGCATTATTAATATTTGAACAAATTATCTTTGAAATAATAATAATATCTTAATACTGGTTTATCCCTAAGTAATAATTAACCTTAATCAAATCATTATAAATAACTTTAATTAATAATTTATATACTTTAAACAATTTAAATAATTAAATAGCCTTGAAACAATAATTAAATACTTTTAAATAACTTTTAAAACCATAAAATTATTATCAAAATAATATTAATTATCTTTAAAATATCATTAATAAATAATAACCATTCTCAAAATAACTTTGGTTTAAAAGCCAACTTCCAAATTTTAGAAAGAGGCTTAATAACTCCAACGGTACTTAATCAAGTTACCATTAATTCCAATAACCATCTAAGTTATAATCCTAGTATTCACATAACATTACATATGTAAATTAACTCACAATTTGCAATTAATTATTAATACAACACCTATCCCATACTTGTCGATTGCAATGTAATTACATGTCCACATTAATGTAATAGCGAAACGGGATTTATTTCCGCTATATAAATATTCAAATTTAACTTATCAAATTAACAATAGCAGAACGGTGGTTTATTATGCTAAACAAGTTCCAATTAGTCTAATTAGCGTAACGGTGATTTTTTCCCGCTAAATAAATGTCCAATTATCCACATTCAATTCAATTTAACTCAATAGTATTTATTTGGCTAATTAATGGCACACACAAAGATAATTGAAACAATATCTGAATAAAAGTCAAAGCATAGATCATTAATCACAATCAACGATTTATAGTCAATATCAAATCCATTCACCATTCAGAACTGAACTGGGTTCACTTAGCTGAGTCTAGTTATATTTAAATCAATTCACTTGTTAATCAAAGAAATTATAAAATAATTTATTTTTAGTAAACAGTTCATTTAACAATTAATTGATTGACTTTCCCTAATTAATCAACTTTGAAATTACTTAATTATTTATTATAAACTATTATAAATCAGTAAATTTTACGTTGCAGAAATCTTACTGATTTTGGTCCAGATGAAAATATTCGACGATGGAAACTCGATGCAGAAATCTGCTCGTCGACTGGTTTTTTTTTACAACGAAGGAAAAACAAGAGTTTTAAGTTTTATGAGTTATTTAAATAAAACATATTTTAATTCCTCCCCAAAATAACCCAGCCCAAAATTTTAAACCCGGTCCAACTATTATTCTTTTCTTCCTCCTCCACTCTGTTTCTTTTCCTCTCCTTACTTCATTTTACTCGCGTGCACGAAACTGTGCACATAAACATGCACGTACACATGAGGCACTGACCATTGATCCTGCCGCCGACCACCTACGCGAGTCACTCTAGATCTCCTCACCGTATCCCACCACCTGAAACCATGAACAAGTCCATCGTTCAAAAATTCGAACTCCACCCATGCCTGGACGAAGACCATGCCGCTAAACCCACCTCGTCCTATCACCTACGACCACCATTTCACACCAAACTTCATGAAAATATTCACCACGTCCTCCTCTACGTTCTCCCCCAGGTGCGCACGCCTCATCCTTCCCCTTCGCTTCACCATTACCCCACGACCGAGACCCAAACTTACAACCAGAAAACCCTAAATCTTCCTCGTCGAGCCACCACATGCAACTAAAAATCGTCGCTCCTTTTTTCCAAGCTGCGCCATCGGTCAACCCTCCTCCATGCCAAACACCATGCCACGAAATCACCTACGTCACCGAAATTTGCCGTTTCACCCAAATACGTTCATCTACCAATTTCTCCTTCCATACAACTTTAAAATTTCTCAAACCACCTCTAAAAATCGAGTTTTTCGACATCGAACACAAACATATAATCCATTTCTTAAATTATGAAAGCTGAAATTTTATAAAAAAGACCTACTCATGGTTAGATGCCATTTTCTTTCTAACTACTCGATAAAATTAATCGAAACTAATTTTAAAATATACTAAACTCAAAAATAAACAACTTTTGTTTTGGAACTAAGTTTTAAAACTAAGTAGATTTCGAGTTGTTGATTTTTGAAATGAAGACTTACCAGTTTTTAACAAAAAGAAAAAAAGAACAGAGGCTACTTAGAAGAAGTACAATATTTCCTTGGGTTACAGGTTTGTCAAACATGCGTATACAAAAGCATGTATACCTATATACACTTGTATACTTGACACAAGTAAAAGATTCATTCAAATTACAGCTATGTAGATATATATTTATACATAACAACCAGTAAGAAGGTTTTTGTGTTGACTCACAGGCTTTAGAAAAAGAAGACATTGTTGCTTCTTTCATTTTTTGTCTTTCCTTCCTACTTTTGAGTATTTAGTTCTTTAAGGCTCTAGTGACAGCTTCCTTCTTTTTTTTGGTTTGAATGGTAAACGTGAATAACCAAGGCAGTGTAAATATATATATATATATATATATATATATATATATATATATATATATATATATATATATAGGAGAGGTTGGTCACAAGAAGGCCGAAGGCTATGCATATGTACAGTATTTCACCTTTTCCTTTTATTTTATTTTATTCTAATATGATTTGAAATTTGTGACTTGATTTGATAAATTTGAAAACTTGAGTGATTTGATTTATTGTATGCTTGAGTTGATCTTTATTCATTATGATGTTTCCTTGTGCATGTACATATATCATATAAATATACATTTTCCTATACCTTTTTGACCATACATAAAATTACATACTTACCTATGCATGTATACTATTATATAAACACACACACACACACATATATATATATATATACTTATATATATTCTTAAACATCACAAAGCTTTATATATATTTACATATAGATTTTCTTATCGTATACACATTTACATTTTTATTTAGACATATATATATATATATATATATATATTATCCCAAGTTTGAAATTTCCATCGTGAAGCTTTGTTCTTTTATATTATCATAAGTTTTGAAACGGTGAAGTTTATATACATACATATATACATATCTATATCTATTTTTTTATTCTTCAGAAATTGACGTTCAAAAATTTATATAATCTAATTTATATATTCAGATATTCCAATATCAGAAAATTCAATTTATTCGTCTTATAAAAAATATTTTAGTATTTCAATTTTTTAATTATTCCAATAACTGATAGCTAAAAATCCGGGTCGTTACAATAATATTATACATGAGACTATTATATAAGTAATATGAAATATAAAAGTTACATATTAATAGAACCAGTATAATATAAATGTATACATTAAAGGTGGAACATTAAGAAACCCTAAACAAACTTAAAGAATAAATTCACACATAAATGTATGTATATCGTGATTTCCATTGTGTTTGACACTTGAATCACTAGGGTATTTCATAAGAAATACATTATTCCATAAGTCGATATCACTCAATATAATATATTGAAGATTATGAATCTTCAATATAATGTTGTCCTCTATCATTTATATATTAATAATAACTTGCATGATCTTTAGTTGTTGAGCTTTCCACAAGTTATGGATGTTATGCGTAGTATTATTAATATATTGAATATAGAGGTAAGACAACTGCATGTATTTGTTGAGCATTCCTCAAGATATATGCATTATACTTAGGCTATCACAAAATGATAGGTCTGAGTGAATAGTCCCACTTTACTTGTTGACCTTTCGTCATGGTAAAAGCGGAATTACAAAAAGGAACCATATGTTAGGAGTTGTATATGATATAACCGATAAGATGTTATCCACTATATGTAGGCTATGATTTATTGAGCTATCCTCAAGGTCGAAATCCCAACGCATATGAGTCCTAACATCCACTAGCAAAGTCGAAAGACTTCTATGTTTTGCTAGGGTCTAGTGAAATATATAAGGTTAGTAGGAGCCTTATTAGAAAAATGAAATATTTAACCTGTCTAATATTGTGAGAACATATGCTATATAATGTTGTAATAATCAACATTGATAAATTTGTGCATTGAATATGATTGATAAAACGTTTATTAATTAAGATATACAAAAAACTGAATTGAAGATTGATAAATAGAAATATAACGGATACTTGTTAATAAATACTTATTGCATGTTAACATTTCAACACCCATGCAAGCGCCTGACTTTACAACTACTTAATACATTTGTAATTTGGTCTCTTACTTGTTTATTTGGTCGAGACCATGTATTGCATTCGATGAGTTCCGAACTCAAAATCAATACAAAACTATGAATATTTGATCCATATAAAGTCGCATATAACAGTTCGTAATGTATGATATTTCGATGAAATTAATTCATTTGAAGTAAACAAATAAACCGTATTGTAAGATCTAGTATTCAATTGGATTGATTATAATAAAGATCGTATTGTGTTAAATGTAACACTAGACCAAAACTACAAGATAGATCTAAGAATTCGATTGTTAAAATGTTAGTTTGATCAGTTTACGCAAAGTGAAATATATTTGATATTCTTAAATGTTAAGGATGATCGAGTGCGCTATTGTAAAGAGTTTATTATGATGTTATTGTAAGGATATTGTTTTGGATGGTTCCACCATTTAAAAGGAAAAACGAGCGAATAAGAGCAAAAGTGATTTAAGGTACATTTGGGATGAAGAGGGAGTGAGTAGTCACTTCTACTTCATAAAGAAACATCGGGAAGAAGAATTGTAATAATAATAATTGGCACTTAACATTGGAGTAAGAAATACTATTTTTACTCCGAAATGTATTTCCATATAGAAATTTTTTTCTATGAAATTTATTTCTTTGAGTTCAAAATATTTGATCAAAGAACTCTTCGCTGTAAACTAGTTGTAGTATATGAAATAAATAATCTATATTAAGTGAATGATTAAGCTCCGAATTAAGTATGCTATTATAGTAATAGCAGAAAATAGTGGGGAGTGCCATGTAACACTTATTGATTGCATCAAGTTATGAAAATTATTTTCGTAAAACGTACAGCACATTATTTATGAAATGATGACTATTTTTCAGTGTCGAATGAGAATAGACAGTTATATTTCAATGTGAATATTGTGAATATTCATTATGAAATAAAACTATAATGTGTTATTTGTTTTATAATAAAGTGATGCATTGGAAAATACTATAGTATCTAAAATTATTTACAATTATTTTAGACTTATTGACCAAGCCGTAGTTTTGAGAAATAATTTTATTATATGATGAATCATATGATACTGGTTAATTATATCTCAAACAATTAAGTGTTATGCACTCATTTAGTGGGAGTGTCATAAGAGTTGATGAACTCTTTGGACTGATACATATAGATGTATGTAATTGTAAGCTCATTCATACCAAAACAGTTCCATATACTTCGTCACATTCACCTATGAGTTATCACAGACATGAACATGTGTATTTGATACGCATGTATAAGCCTACGATATGCTCATAGAATATAAAACGGAAGTAATAAAATAACATGCGACAGAAATGGTTCGATTTGATCGAATGAGTGAGTATATTGGAAAGAGTTTCGCATGCACCAAAAATGTATAAAGAATCAACATCAAAAGTTAGTCCTCCCTATAAAACATAATGATGTATTGATAAGAAGTAATCGAACTTTGTTGGACAAAGAATGATTAATGATGAGTGAAGTAGAGTTAAACTCTTTCTAAAAGATGTGTATTTGAGAGTAATACACAAGGTTAAAATTAATATCATCCAAAGAATAGTTTACAAAACCGTATGAGCTAAGGGTTTATAAGAAATCCCTACATATCCTAGTCTAAGGAGTGGGCATGTTGTGTGAGTCGAAAGACTGCATGTAATAATTGTACGTAAGGGATCATGTATGAACCGTCCTAAGAGAATTTTGAGAATGATAGTCATTAGATGACTAATTTATGTTGTGAACATAAATTTTTTAGTGAACTAATGCAAAATCAGTTTTATATATGACAATTCATAAAATGTTAACGAATGCCCGTTTCTTTGCATCATGAAACAACTGTTGTTTTAAGAATACCAACTTAGTGAGGAAGGAATTTCTTTAATGAATTATTGGTATAAAATGGATTTGGATACGATCCAAGCATAAAACTGATTACAATGGATGAAATAAAATTGACCAAACCTAAATGATCACAATACACTAAAACGTCTAATGAGTATTATTGTACACTAAAGAGAAACTGTGAGTTTCTTGTCAATATCAAGAATAAATAATCCTCGATTGTTTAATTAAACCATTAATATTATCGACTCTATAATATGGTATGATGCGCAAATCTGAAACAGATTGCAACTACATTATCAAAATATGACTTTGATAGTTGTACCCGATAGGACATGATCCATTGGCTGCAAATGTGTCTTTAAGAAAAAGACAAATGCAGTTGGAATATAGTGAGCCACATTGATACGAATAATATTGTGAAATTGAAATTAACGTAACATATTCACCATTTGATATGCTCGAGTTAGTTTAGATCTTACTCATAAAGTTATCGCCTAGTATGACTTTATGTTTTGGTATATTTATTGATGCGGAAAGTTACAAATATAGATTTAGACTAGACTGTTTGTGTAACGGCCCAGAATTTCAATCATTTGAATTTGGAATATTTAATTAATTTTAAATATTAAAAAGTTAAATTTTACAAGTAAAATAACTTATATTTCAGATATAGTGATTTGTTTGATAATTAAATTGTTAAATTTAATATTTGGAATTGTTTAAATAATTGAATCTTTAATTTAATATGAATGAAAATGATTGCAAAAGTTGATTTAAATTCTAATTAAATTAGAATGGAGTTAATAAAAATTTAATTTTGATTTAAAAGTAATTAAACTGATTTTGGAAATTACTCGTTTAAAATTAACGTGTAAAAATAGCTTTTCGGACACTGTCTCAGATTTCGACGAAACCAGTTTCATCGGATCCATAATAGTGAATTATTATATGCTGCCAAATTTCCTGTCAGTTGGACATATCGTTTGGTTGTGCGAGTTCGAAATGCGTAGAAATTAATAAAAGAAATTTAAATTAAAATAACTTGATTTGAAAAGCTATCTTCTGTATATGATGGAATTTGCTTCCAATATATATTCCATTGTGTTCGAAATAGGAGTATAACATATAGAACGCCACGCGGCACGCTTTTTTTGGAGTTCAAAATTTTCACGGATGAATAGTACTTTGGAAAATTTTCTATAAGTAACTCTCAACTTTCATTCATTTGCAAACCCTAATTTTCAACCGCCATTAAAATAAAACAACCGAACGACCATGGTTGATCGGAGCCTCTAGATGCCGAATTAGCCTTCGACTTCAACTAGAAAAATGTAGAGAGCGATGATACGAGCTTAACCAACGGTTGGATTGTCGAATCGATGACCGAGGCAGTATAAAAGTCGCCGCGTTCGCGGATGCAGTTTTTAGATCGCGACATTTTTTCGTGCGACTCGTGAGCATGGAGGGGTGGGGTTGGAGGTCGGCAGTCGCGGCAAGTGGCGAGGTCAGCGGCACATGGAATGGTGGAGGTGGCGTTCACCCTGGTTCTCGCTGCGATCGACCATAAAAAAGAAGAAGGAAGAAACGCGAGATCGGCATGGGAACGATGAAGGAAGGAGGGAAGTCAATAAAGGTTAAAGTTTTTGTATTACATTATTTAAGTTAATTATAATTAATTATATTCAAATGTTAATTTATTCATAACTTTCTCGTACGAGGTTCGTTTCGAGCGTGACAAGTTGCGTTGCGTTCGTATCAGCGAGTACTACGGTATAGAATTGGATTGGACGAATTCGGAGCAAGTTGGAATTTTGGATTAAATTGAACGACCGTTTAATTTTAATTCAAACCGAAGCACTTTGGCGAACTCTGGAATATTTTGTGAGTTAATTCACCATTCTGGCCTGCTTATATTTTTATATAAGTGGGAATTATTTTATTTATATTGTTTGTTGCCTATTTGGATGATATACTATATTTATTAGTTGGTTTGTATATATTCCCACCTCTGGAGCGGACGAGACATCCCGTGTATGAGCGGATGACCCTTTTTATACGAATTCCGCCTCGAAGCGGTTAATTTTATATTATTTGATTATAAGCTATATGTGATGCAGGGGGACAGGTTGGACGGATCCAACAGGATTCCACACATTGTTGATTTTGTTTTTCATATATTTTGATCTATGATGTATTGGATGCCATATTTGATGACATGGATTTTTTTGCTTATTTAATGCTATGGTAGCATTGGGCCATATTTTTAGTATTTTGGAAATAGTATAAAATATCGATTTTGAATTGAAATGATTTTCAGGTGATTTTGGAAGTATATATGTTTTAATAATTTTTAAATTATTAAAAGGAATGAATTTGTTTTTAAAAAATACAAAGTATGATTTTTGATGTTATAAAAATATGGTTTTGGTGAAATAATTTTATAAAGAGATTTTTGAATATTTTAAAAAGGGTTTTCTTTTAAAAGCGATATTTTATAAATAAAGAAATAGATTTATAATCCGAGTTTGTAAATATTTTGTAAATGGATTTGAAAAGTATTTGGAAAATGGATTTATAAATGGATTTTATAAATAAATTAGATTTATAAAGAAATGGATTTATAAATGGATTTTGATAGTAAAATGAGTTTTTATAAAAGGATGATTTATTAATAGAAATTTATAAATAAAGCGATTTTATAAAATAGAAGTTTTATAAAATAGAAAGGAGATTTATAAACATAGTTTTATAAATATGGAAATGATTTATGTTGAGATTTAAATATGGAATTTTATATAAAGGAATTATATTCGAGTTTTTAAGAGTTTAAAAATCTTTCAAAGGATTGTTTTGAAAATAATGTTTTTATGAAATTAATGCCTAAAAAAAGTAATTTTTCTTTTTAAATTAAAGTTTTGGAATGTTAAAACAATCTTCCAAAGGATTGTTTTGAAAATGATGTTTTGATGAAGTTATGGCTTTGAAAAGTAAATTATCGTTTTAAAGTAATGTTTTGGGAAGTAATAATTCCAGATGGAATTTAATGGTTTTGAAAAAATGTTTAAAATGTGATATGTATCGAAAACATAGATTTCAATATTTATTTTTGTAATAGACGTTTTCGGGAAGTAAGGAAGGCATGGACTATATCATAGTTGTTATAGTAAATGATTTCCAAAAGGAAAGGTTTTATATAGTATACGGGATTTTATACATACATACATACATATATATATATATATATAATTAATCAAATTCCTATACTAATGTTTTGGGTTGTCGTAACGATGTTTTACGTATCATTCATTTTGACCCAATAAAGTGTGTTTTGGAAAGTATGAAGCTTTCCTTAAATGATTGTAAATATTCTTATTATGAATTTATGTATATGGAGATATTTTCTAAGTGTTGAAAATGAATTGGTTTGTGAATATACTTATACTATTAATATATGTGGAAATGTTTTCCAATATCGAAGATTTGAAATGATTTTGAGATATTTCTTTTTAAAAATATTTTGAAGTAAATATTTGGAAATTGATTTAATTAATAAAAGATTAATTAAATGGGCCTAGTGACTGCTTAGGTGCTAGATATTGTTTGTTGCTTTGATAGTCAATTAACCGACTATCAAATTTGGCCTCTTTATTGTCCTTGGTTCGGAGAGACCGGGGTTGGATTTATCCGAGAACCACTTCGGACCAACGTATGCATTCGAAAGTGCAGGTTTATGATTATGATTTTGAAAATGAAGATTTTCATGGTGCATGGCTACTTGCCACTAGTCCCTCCAGGTGAAATTTACCATATCATATATTTATGGTGGCAGTAGTGCTTCGTTATGAAAATCTACGATATGCAAGGACTTCTCGCTACTAATTCTAGGGGTAATTCTCGACAAGATGTGGTAGGAGAGTGCCTTCGATTTTTTCTGTTCCTGAACAACTTGTATGGACGAATGTCTAACGTTGCACTTCTAATTGCATTAATTGATCTCAATGAACGTATTATCTGTTTGGTGGCGGAGAAGGCAACTTTTCTTAGCTTAACACCCTTTCCTGAGACGTACAAACTCAGGAGTTATACGTTTGTAGAAATCAGTTGTGTGATTGTGGGAATGTCAATGTGGCATTCAAAGTGTAATGTGTTATGTGAAAGGTAATCGTTACCTTATGCCTCATCACTTGGAAATAACAGAAACAGGGTAGAAGTGGCAAGGCTTTGTGGGTCGCTCCCATAAGGATATGCTCATCACCTTTCTAGATTACCCTCTATATGTTGAATATTTGTATGTTGTGGCCACGGATAGGTCGGGAACGACCGGGGTAATGCCATATTCAGTACTATCCAGCGAAGGGGTAAGCTGGTTCTGTGTTTGTTTAGGCATTCAGTATTTGGACCCTAGGTACAATTTTCTACATCTGTACTATCGGAAGGTAGTCCCTTACCTTACCATTTGTATGGAATCCATTCTCCACTACGTGCCTGCTATTTTGTTTCTAGAGCCTAACGTATTCCGGAATTTACTAATGGTAACAATTTCGACGATTTGAACTATTATTTGTATACTAGACACGAGTATAATATCGGATGATTTGATATGAAATGCTTTGCTTATCGTAAGGTAAAAACATGTCCGTGTTTATGTGCGGCGTGGTCTTACGAGATACCTTTGTTTTTAATAAAGTATTTTTTATAACTTTAAAATAAATTTGAGATGTGTTTTCTCATGCTGGTTTACCAGACTGATCCGGGTGTTCTTCCCTTTCAATGCTCGGGTCTGACCGAGTTAATTTACAGATTTAGATTTGGATGCCTTAGAGATTCAGGAGACGAGCTGGAGGTCTTCAGGTTGTATTCCACATATTTGTTTATTTTCCGTTGCATTGTTGTTTTAAATTATCAGCATTTGTGAGGATAGGTTATTATAACTGTCCAGGCTGATGATTATGAGTTGATTGTCAAACTCTGATTGATGTATGTATATGAAAGATTAAAGTTTCTCTTTTGTAAAGCTCATTGATATTATATTATATGTTGTTCCGTTGCATTTGTGAGATTCTTTGTTTGTTTTTAGTTTTATTTCTCTCTTTTTCTTCTTTTCTCTTTTTCTTCTTCTTATGTTCTTCTTTCTTATTTATTCCCCATAACCATCGGTTTTTCTAACACTTGGATATGCGTCACGTGAATACCAAGGATGTAGTAGTGTCGATTTTCGAGGACCGAAAATCTCTGTTCGTCACACGTGGTATCAAAGCTTAAGTATTTCAAATTCTTATACTTTTATGAGTACTCATTATAGATAGGGTAGTAGCACCCTAGAATGAGTTTGAGTGTATTATAGATATGAGCATGTATTTGTTGGTGATATAAAAATGTTTTATATTGTGTTGGTTGATCTGTTCAGTGACTTATGGGTTTTGGTCGATGCGTCTAGTTGGCGATATCAATTGGGATCTCTAAACACTCGAACATAGCAATTTGACTTAGTATTGTTTTCGAAATTGGGTAAATGAAATAATTTTACCTAAATTATATTTTATATATAAAAGAATAATTTTTCAGGAATTATTATAGTTATATATGGTTTGTTGGTTATTAGTGAATGATAATATTTGATTATTATCATTTGTTATTTTTTGTTATGTTTTTATAAAAGTTATTGTTATTATACTGTAAACAAAGATAACAATTAAGACATGGTTTTACGTAACCAAAGTGAGATTATATATAAAAAATTTATAAAGATGTTTTAAAAATAATAAAACTTGGGCGTTTTGCAATAAACATAAGAAATTAAGTTTTATAACTTATAAATTTTGAGATGTAATGAGTTAAAACCAAATTTTTTGAATTTTTTGAATAAAGAAAAGTAAATTTGATAATTAAAGTATGAAATGAAATTTAACTTAAGTTTAGTTAAATAAAATGAATTTTGAAATGAAATTTGACTTAAGAAAAGTTAAATGAAAATGAAATTGAATTTGATTTGTACTAATTAATGAAATGAATATAAACTTAAGTAATGGTTTATAAATGATAGTAGTACCAAGAAAAATGTTTATGAACTTAAAGAGGAATTTTATGAAAATGACACTTAAATGAATTGAATATGGAGTATGTTTTGAAATGTTGTTAAACATGAATAGAATTTAAGGTGCATTGATTAAATAAATAAATTTCATATGAACTTAATTATGAATTGAAAATGAGAATAAGTTATGTTGTATAAAACGTTTATAGTTACCTTAAGTAAAGAATTTTATGGAATGTTTATTAAGTGTTACTAGTATTAAAGAAATATACAAAGTGAAGAATGAATGTAAATGTAAATGAACGTGAATTAAATAAAAGTGAATGGTGAATATAAATGTAAATGAAATTGAAAAGTTAATGAATTGAAGGATAATAATTGAATGTAAAACAATTGATTTAATTGGAATGCAAATTATTGGAATGTAAATTAATGTAATGTAAATCAATTGAACGTAAGTAAATTAAGTGTAAATGAATTGGATGTAAATGAAAGTATAAATAAAAAGTTGACATTGAAAATTCAAATCGAAATAGTTATTAATTAATTGAATAAATATTATTTGTTAGATGATTTCACGTGTTATATATGTTTCATTTGCATATAAATATTGTAGTAGTTATGTTATATATTTATATTACTTTCTATATATTTGTTCTCATTGATTGTTGAGCGTTTAGTAGGTGCAGATGGCGTATGCTTTGCATTTGCAACTCGCTTTCGGGCTATATTGATTGTATATGCTTACTAATAAATATAAAAGGTAAATATCTTGGATTACATATCATACTTTTACACCTTTTGCCTACGGGATGCCTCATCCTCGAAGATGAGATGTATATTTGTGATTATATATATTGTGATTTTTTCCAATCAAATCGCGCAAAGAAGGCGTTGGCGAAATTTTCCATAAACTTAAGGCGTTAGAAATTTTTTTGAGAATTTAGGGGAAAGTTTTTATAATTAAAATTTGATTTTGGTTTTATAACTTGAAATGATATTAGTTGATTTTTAGGAATAGTATTAGTTAATAACTATGAATGAATTTGAAGACTTAGAAAAAGTTTTTATAAGAAGTTTTTACTAATTGATTTCGAAAGTTAAAAGGTTTAAATGAATTTGGTAATCCATTTCAACTAATCGTTTTGAAAATTTAATGGGTTTGTGACATTTTTCTTACCTGGTAATTTTGCGGACGGAATTCTTTAAAGGGGGAAGTCTATAACGACCTAGAATTTCAATCATTCGAATTTAGAATATTTAATTAATTCTAAATATTGAAAAGTTAAATTTTATAAGTTAAATAACTTGTATTTTAGATATAGTGATTTGTTTGATAATTAAATTGTTAAATTTAATATTTGGAATTGTTTAAATAATTGAATCTTGAATTTAATACGAATGAAAATGATTGCGAAAGTTGATTTTAATTCCATTTAAATTAGAATGAAGTTAATAAACTTTTAATTTTGATTTAAAAGTAATTAAACTGATTTGGAAATTACTCGTTTAAAATTAACGTGTAAATAGCTTTTTGGGCACTGTCTCGGATTTCGATGAAACCAGTTTCATCGGATCCATAATAGTGAATTATTATATGATGTCGAATTTCGTGTCGATCGACGTATCATTTGGTCGAGCGAGTTCTAAATGCATAGAAATTAATTAATGGAATTTAAATTAAAATAACTCGATTTGAAAAGCTATCTTCTGTATATGATGGAATTGGCTTCCGTCATATATTCCATTGTGTTCGGAATAAGGGTATAACATATAGAACGCCACGTGACACGCTTCGTTTGGAGTTTGAAATTTTCACGGATGAATAGTACTTTGGAAAAATTTCTATAAATAGCCCTCAACTTTCATTCATTTGCAAATCCTAATTTTCAGCCATCATTCAAATAAAACAATCGAACGACCATGGTTGATCGGAGCCTCTAAAGGCCTGATTAGCCTTCGGATTCAACTAGAAAAACGTAGAGAGCGACGATACGAGCTTAACCAACGGTTGGATCGTTGAATCGATGACTGTGGTAGTGGAGAAGTCACCCCATTCGCGGTTGTAGTTTTTGGATCGCGACATTTTTACATGCGACACGTGCGCATGGCGGGAGGGGACTGGAGGTTGGCGGTCGCGGCAGATGGTGAGGTCGGCGGCGCATGCAATGGTGGAGGCGGCATTCACCCTGGTTCGCGCGACGATCGATCGTTAAAAAAGGAATAAACGCAAGCTCAGCCTGCGAACGATGAAGGAAGAAGGGAAGTTAATAAAGGTTAAAGTTTTAAAATTAAATTATTTAAGTTAATTATAATTGATTATATTCAAATGTTAATTTATTCATAACTTTCTCATACGATGTCTGTTTCGAGCGCGACAAGTTGTGTTGCGTTCGTATCAGCGAGTACTGCACTTTGGAGATGGATTGGATGAATTTAGAGCTAGTTGAAATTTTGGATTAAATTGAACAACCTTTCAATTTAAATTCAAACCAAAGCACTTTGGCGATCTCTGGAATATTTTGCGAGTTAACTTACCTCTCTGGCCTGCTTATATTTTTATATAAGTGGAAATAATTTTATTTATATTGTTTGATCCTTGTTTGGATCATATACTATATTTATTAGTTGGTTTGGATATATTCCCGCCGTTGGAGTGGATGAGACATTATATGTTCCCGTGTATAAGTGGATGACCCTTTGTATATGAATCCCGCCTCGAAGCGGTTGATTTTTATATTATTTGATTATATGCTGTATGTGATGCAGGGGTACAAGTTGGAGGGATCCAATAGGATTCCTTACACTATTGATTTTGTTTTTCATATATTCTGATATATGATGTATTGGATGTCATATTTAAGGACATGGATTTGTTTTGCTTATTTAGTGCTATGGTAGCATTTGGCCATATTTTTAGTATTTTGGAAATACTATAAAATATCGATTTTGAATTGAAATGATTTTCAAATGATTTTGGAAGTATATATGTTTTAATAATTTTTAAATTATTAAAAGAAATGAATTTATTTTTAAACAAATAAAAAGTATGATTTTTGATGTTATAAAAATGTGGTTTTGGTGAAATAATTTTATATAGAGATCTTTGTATATTTTATAAAGGATATTTTTTAAAAGAAATATTTTGTAAATAAAGAAATAGATTTATAATCAGAGTTTGTAAATATTTTGTAAATGGATTTGAAAAGTATTTGGTAAATGGATTTTTATAAATAAATTAGATTTATGAAGAAATGGATTTATAAATGGATTTTAATAGTAAAATGAGTTTTTATAAAAGAATGATTTATTAATAGAAATTTATAAATAAAGAGGTTTTATAAAATAGAAAGGAGATTTATAAACATAGTTTTATAAATATGGAAATGATTTATGTTGAGATTTAATATGGATTTTTATATAAAGGAATTATATTCGAGTTTTTAAGAGTTTAACAATCTTTTAAAGGATTGTTTTGAAAATAATGTTTTGATGAAGTTAATGCCTTTAAAAAGTAATTTATCTTTTTAAAGTAGAGTTTTGGAATGTTAAAACAATCTTTCAAAGGATTGTTTAAAAATGATGTTTTGATGAAGTTGATGGCTTTGAAAAGTAAATTATCGTTTTAAAGTAATGTTTTAGGAAGCAATAATTCCAAATAGAATTTAATGGTTTTGAAAAAATGTTTAAAACGTGATATGTATTAAAAACATAGATTTCAACGTTTATTGTTGTAGTAGTCATTTTCGGGAAGTAAGGAAGACATGGACTATAACACAGTTGTTATAGTAAATGATTTCCGAAGGGAAAGGTTTTATATAGTATACGGGATTTTATACATACATATACATGCATAGATATATATATATATATAAATAAATAAATAAATAAAAATATATATATATATATAAATATATATATATATATATATATAATTAAGCAAATCCCTATACTAATATTTTGGGTTGTCGTAATGATGTTTTACGCAACATTCGTTTTGACCCAATAAAGCGTGTTTTGGAAAGTATGAAGCTTTCATTAAATGATTGTAAATATATTTATTACGAATTTATGTATATGGAGATATTTTCTAAAAGTTGAAAATGAATTGATTTATGAATATACTTATACTGTTGATACAAGTATATGGAAATGTTTTCCAATATCGAAGACTTGAAATGGTTTTGAGATATATCTTTTTAAAAATAATTTGAAGTAAATATTTGGAAATTGATTTAATTAATAAAAGAATAATTAAAAATGGGCCTAGTGACTGCTTAGGCGCTAGATATTGTTTTTGCTTTGATAGTTAAATAACTGACTATCAAATTTGGCCTCTTTATCATCGTTGGTTCGGAGAGACCGAAGTCGGATTTATACGAGAACCACTTCAGACCAAGGTATGCATTCGAAAGTGCAGGTTTATGAGTATGATTTTGAAGACGGAGATCTTCATGATGCAGGGTTACTTGCCACTAGTCCCTCGAGGTGAAATTTGCCATATCATATATTTATGGTGGCAGTAATGCTTTGTTATGAAAATCTGCGATATGCAAGACATCTCGCTACTAACTATAGGGGTAATTCCCGACAGGATGTGGTAGGAGAGTGCCTTCAGTTTGTCCTGTTCCTGGGCAACTTATATGGACGAATGTTTGACGATGCACTTCTAATTGCATTAATTAATTTCTACGAGCGTATCATTTGTCTGGTGGTGAAGAAGGCAACTTCTCTTAGTTTAACACCCTTTTTTAAGATGTACGAGCTCAGGACTTATACGTTTGTAGAAATCAGTTGTGTGATTGTGGGAATGTCAAGGTGGCATTCAAAGTGTAATGTGTTATGTGAAAGGTAATCGTTACCTTATGCCTTATCACCTGGAAATCACAGAAACAGGGTAGAAGCAGCAGGGCTTTGTGGGTCGCTCCCATAAGGATATGCTCATCACCTTTCTAGATTACCCTCTATATGTTGAATATTTGTATGATGTGGCCACGGATAGGTCGGGAACGACCGAGGTAATGCCATATTCGGTACTATCCAACGAAGGGGTAAGCCGGTTCTGTGTTGGTTTAGGCGTTCAGTATTTGGACCCTAGGTACATTTTTCTACATTTGTACTATCAGAAGGTAGTCCTTTACCTTACCATTTGTATGGAATCCATTCTCCACTATGTGCCTGCTATTTTTTTTCTAGAGCCTAACATATTCCAGAATTTACTAATGGTAACCATTTCGGCGATTTGAACTATTATTTGTTTACTAGACACTAGTATAATATCAGATGATTTGATATGAAATGTTTTGCTTATCGTAAGGTAAAACCCCGTCTGTGTTTATATGCGGCGTAGTCTTACGAGATACCTTTATTTTTAATAAAGAAATATTTTATAACTTTAAAATAAATTTGAGATGTGTTTTCTCACGCTGGTTTACCAGACTGATCCGGGTGTTCTTCCCTTTCAATGCTCGGGTCAGACCGAGTATATTTACAGATTTATATTTGGATGCCTTGGAGATTCAGCAGACGAGCAGGAGGTCTTTAGGTTGTATTCCACGTATTTGTTCATTTTTCGTTGCATTGTTGTTTCAAATTATCAGCATTTGTGAGGATAGGTTATTATAACTGTCTAGGCTGATGATTATGTGTTGATTGTCGTACTTTGATTGATGTATGTATATTAAAGATTAAAGTTTCTCTTTTGTAAAGCTCATTGATATTATATTATATGTTGTTCGGTTGCATTTGTGAGATTCTTTGTTTGTTTTTAGTTTGCTTTCTCTCTTCTTCTTCTTTTCTCTTTCTCTTCTTCTTCTCTTCTTCTTTCTTCTTTATTCCCCATAACGATCGGTTTTTTCAACACTTGGATATGCGTCACGTGAATACCAAGGATGTAGTAGTGTCGATTTTCGAGGATCAAAAATCGCCATTCGTCACACGTGGTATCGTAGCTTAAGTATTTTGAATTCTTAGACTTTTATGAGTACTCATTATAGATAGGGTAGTAGCACCCTAGAATGAGTTTGAGTGTATTATAGATATGAGCGCATATTTGTTGGTGATATAAAAATGTTTTATATTGTGTTGGTTGATCTGTTGAGTGGCTTATGGATTCTGGTCGATGCGTCTAGCTAGCGATATCAATTGGGATCTCTAAACACTCGAACATAGCATTTTTCTATAGGTGTACTGTTGGAAGGTAGTCCCTTACCTAGTCATTTGTATAGAATTCATTCTCCACTACGTGCCTGCCATTTTGTTTGTAGAGCTTAACATATTCTCTAAATTTTATAATGGTAACAATTTCGACTATTTGAACTATTATTTGTATACTAGACACTAGTATAATATCAGATGATTTGATATGAAATGTTTTGGTTATCATTAGGTAAAAACCCGTCTGTGTTTATGTGCGGTGTAGTTTTACGAGATACCTTTGTTTTTAAATAAAGAAAAGTTTTATAACTTTAAAATAAATTTGAGATGTGTTTTTTCACGTTGGTTTACCAAACTATCTGGGCGTTCTTCCCTTTCAATGCTCGGATCAGACCAAGTATATTTACAGATTTAGATTTGGATGCTTTATAGATTCAACAGACGAGCTGGAGGTCTTCAGGTCGTATTCCACGTATATGTTTATTTTCCACTGCATTGTTGTTTTAAATTATCAGCATTTGTGAGGACAGGTTATTATAACTGTCCAGGCCGATGATTGTGAGTTGATTGTCGTACTTTGATTGATGTATGTATATTAAAGATTAAAGATTCTCTTTTGTAAAGCTCATTGATATTATATTATATGTTGTTCCGCTGCGTTTGTGAGATTTTTTCTTTGTTTTTAGTTTTATTTCTCTTCTTCTTTTTTCTTTCTCTTCTTCTTTCTTCTTTATCCCCATAACGATCGGTTTTTTCGACACTTGGATATGTAGCACGTGAATACGAAGGATGTATTAATGTCGATTTTCGATGGTTAAAAAATCGCCGTTTGTCACAGTTTGCACATAACAACCAAAGTGTCTCAAAGTCAGTGGACGCGATATTGAGTTTTTGAGTTTTTGGATATGATCTAAGAAATAATAATAAGTATTATTTTATAAACATCAGAATTAAATAAATATTTTGATAGGGATGTCAAATAGTTTGATTATCACCAAAATTCAAAGGAAACATGTATTCATAAGAAAGAACATTAAAAGGTACATATATATTTCTAAACCATAAGTAAACATGTAACATCCCGCCTTCTTGTACTTTTTAAGCAGACACACATGCCGACTCAAACCATATAGAAGAGCGGATTGTTATTGGGGTGAATAAGAAAAAGCAGAGGAAGAAAAAAAACAAAATAGAATCTCACAATGGAATGACAAAATATAATAATCAAATAACAGTTCATGAAGCTGTATACAAAACATTTGATTATATTTATACAATAAAAATCAGAGTTACACATATCAGAGAGAAGCAAATAATGCAGTGGAACAGTATAAATGAAGTGGAATAAATATAGTAAATAATAGTAGTACAAATCTTCGTCTTCGTCCTCCAGAAATAAGGTCTTCAAATCCTGAAATGCTCAGGCTGACCCGAGCGAATTGAAAAGACAAAACACTCGAGTCAGAACTAAAAGATCTTATGTAAGTCAAATCAACGGTAAATAAATATGAGTGTAAACGGTGTCGTAGATGTTTACGGGGTTTGACATCTCTTATCCAGTGTCTAACGTGAGTGCAGTAACTTAAGAGATGTTCGGGATTCACATCTCCTAATGATCCGTTAAACTATCTACTATGTAGTACAATACGCTATTATAATATGTCTACAGTAAGTTAAACTATTAAAATAGCGTTAAGGCGTTACCCGTTTCCCCCTTAACACATTTTTATATATTTCAATAGTCCATACAGTACCGTAATCCCGTCCTTACTGGACGTCGTCAGAGAGCACTCCATAGGTATGGTACAAAACAAACTCGTAGTGGTCTCGATAGGGTTGGTGACACGGCACAACTAGGCAATGCCAGGGTAGATATACCAATTACACTTCCGGACTGGTGGTAACGCATAGCAGCTACTACCACCCACCTCGGAACACACTCCCAAATCAAAAATCGAGGGTGGCCACCAAATCAATCGCAAAGTCAGAATATAGTATCGAAGGAGTGTGCCCGATCGGAGGCACTTGGCTCGTCAATTGCTCCTGTTTTAGCCACCTTAAGCTAACTCATGGGAGTCAGGTCCACGTATTTACCTCATATAGGATCATCGCCAACCATCCTACTTCATTCTGGAATCTCCACCGCGTACACAGTTGTCAAAGTGATTTTCGGTATTGGCAGAGAGTATGACAATATCTGATCCCGGTCTCTTTAACAACCAATCACTTATTACACACCGGATGGTTCTTTTACATTTCCAAAATCATTTCATAATTACTTACTTTCGAAATCATATCACATTGAAATCATAGTTCGAAATTATATTTCCTTTTAAAAGTCATATTTCCAAAATAGGTTAAACTCTCATTTCAAAATATCATATTAAACCAAATATGTTATTTAATTTCCAACTTAGGTTATAACATCATTAACCATATTCGCCTAAAAAATCGAAAATTTGAATATAATCCCATCCATTTTACTAAGTTTGGAATTTAGAAGAAAATAGTTTTAAATAGTTATAAATAGTTAATATAGATTTAAAATAGATTAAATATAATTAAAATAGATTAAATAGCTTTAAAATAGATTAATTAGATTTAAAATAAGTTAAAGCAGGTTAATTAGTTTAAATAAATTAAATGGTTTAAAATAGGTTAAAATGATTTAATATAATTAATACATGTTAAAATAGTTTAATACTTTGAAATCTTAATAATTAGAAATTTTGAAATAATATATTTTTAAAACAGTTTATATTAAAACATGAATTTGGAATTTATATCAAATTAAACTATTCATTTCATTTCAACGCATTTGGACCATTTTCAATTTTCGAGTCAACAAACCAAATTCCAAACCTTTCAATTTAACATTTCAATAAACTATTGAATTTCATATCGTTTCAATCCATGTTCAAATATCAATTCGGATTACTCCAATTTCAAAATATTTCAAAGTTATTTTCAAACAACTTCAATAACTTAATTTCGATAAAATTTCATTTATACTTAAAAGTTTAACTTTAACTTTCAATTTAATTTCTTAAAGCAATTCCTTTTTAAACCAATTCTCATTTCAACATGAAACTTGATTTCTCAATAATAATTCAATTCATATAAATCAAATTTTATTTCAAAATATCATTTAATTAAATTCAAAAATTAAGGATTTTAAAATCATTTAATTTAACCAATCCGGTGTCCGTATAAAATTCTCTACCCTAGGGTCAAGTGATACAGATATTTATCATTTCAATCCGCAATTTAAAATTTTATGGTTATATATCATTTCGAACCGCAATCCCGAATTAATAATAAAATCCATAAAATCACTCGAGTCTATCATTTCAACCCATAACGATTTTTCCTTAATTTATTGATCATTCGGGTATGTATCATTTCAACCCATAGTGAACTTGCAATTTATAACGATATAAAATAAAACATCCAAATTGTTTATGTATTTGATACATAAAGCAAATATCAAATCCAAATTGATATCACTAGATGATAGTTTGCAGTGTTCTCATATATTAACGAAATATTAAATAATTGTTTGCAGAAACAACAAAATCCTTATGAACGTGTATTTAAATTCAAACTTTCATAAATGATATTGATTATAATATGTCAATAATAAATTCAAGTTAAGAATCTTTAAGTTGAAAATGTTCAAAATTGAAGAGATTGTGGTTGATTTAACAAAAAGGCAAAATACATTGACTTGAATAGCACCACAATAAAAGCAATGTATATATATAATAAATGCACAAATTTATAACTAAGCCAAAGGTGATTCCAAAAGTTGAGAATCCCATAACATTGTTATATGATAACAATGCCATAATATAGTACGTAATAGAACTTAGAGCTTACTAGAAGTTGAGAGACATACTTCTGATTATTCCGCATGATGAAACAGTCTATCAGCATTGGGAAGAGTTGATTGACAAAGTAGATAATTAAAACATAATAGAATACCCATTCACTGAGCGACTGACCGATTGGTTTTAAGGAAACCGATTGGAGAAGTTGGTTTAAAGGGAAATAAAATGTGTTTTCTTTCTATTATATACTAGGGGCAGTTATGTAATTTCTTACATATATCTAACTCGATAACCAATTGGTTTGAAATAAAAGGTGTTTTCTTTCTATTATATACTTGATATAATGTGTTATATTAATTAATTGATTTAGTTAAAAGTATATTTAATAGAAAATCAATAAATGGTATGTTTTGTGATAGTAGTTACAGCGTGTTGTAACCATGAGTAATTTATCACAATAAAAATAAATTTACCATTTTAAATATTCCCAGTAAACATGTATCGAGACTGGATATCGATACATCCGTTGAGACTAGAGTATACAATGATCTCCAACTATTGAATAGTGTATACTCATGACTACTAGGGGCACCAAGGGGTTAACGACTGATAGTTATTGGATAATTATGGAATGACTCACTCGATAGTTTTTAGTTTCTTAATATAACTAAGGTCAAATTGAAAATATCGATGTGACAAATTTACACCGTTCTCCTGACTTGAGAATACTGTCGATCTTCAATATGAAAGCTCCACTTTGATTACAGTCAAATCATGGCACGACGTCCATTGAGTGACTATAGTTAGGTCGAGCGGAATTATTGGAAGTGAAGCACTATTCAAGAGAAGATTTGTCTCCTCGGTTATACGGGGTTAGTATCACGCTCAACTTAAAGTCAAAGTCTCTGGTCAAAGCACGGTTAATAATAATTGCGATCATTGAACAAGGACATTGTGTTTGGACTATAGGGCTTATTATGAACGATATTGGAATTTTGACCACTACAAAATTCCATAAGTTTGAAGTGACATAATTGATGAAGAGAATTGGTGTAGATAGCAGGCACAACCCGGTAACGCTTAATAAAGTAAAATCAGATTTTATTTAAACCAAATGATAAATTTGGCCAAAATGTCACACCACCTGCTAACTGATGTGTGAATGTTAATATTCGTATAGTTCGATAATAACCGCTGATCAAATGTGCACCTGACGAGTCACAAAACCAAAAACGATGGATTCTCCTTTGAACAAATGTTTAATTAATTTATAATTGTTATAAATTAATTAAATTAAATATTTTTTACGAAATATTATTTATTAATTTTATTTTAATTTGATAAATGAATATTAACTGTGTTTATAAATTTATAGAAGCTTTAATCAATATACGATATCGGTAAATATTAAATTAAATTTAAAATGCAAAATATTCATTCGAGCTCAAATGAGTTTAAGGCCAATTATATAGGCTAATAGTATCAGTTGCAACGTGGAGTATATAGGTGGCTAGGATATAAGTTAGAGGGCTTAAAAATGGATGACCAAAATTAATGGAGATAGAAGAAAGATGAGATCCTAAATTCTATCCTTTTCATCCTCCATTTATCATCTCCTTCTCCATTTGATTATAGACTTTTGGAGCCTCCATCCCCATTCTTTGCTAGCTGAATATTTCCTTTTGGTTTCTCTTTTAACTAGCTCAAATTAAGTCAATTCAATTATGATTCGATGGCCAGAGGTCGACGGTTCAATTACTAGCACTTTATTGGATCAAAAATAGTTTCTAGGAGCTAACATCAATGTTTCAAAGTGTAACACCCCACATTTTTAAATAACTAAATAATCAAATAACGATGAACAATGAAAATAAGCATTTTTGGAATTGTCAGAATATGGCCTCAAAACTTATACCATTGTGTTCGTGGTGATTTTCTGATCAATTTCCATATATAACTTGTCCAAATCCGAGTTGATTTTATTCGATCAGAGCTGTACGTTGATAGATCCGATGGCTCCAAATGACCCTGTGACGTGGTGGCTTCAGATTCAATCTGCTAAATCCAACGGTTTGAGATCCCCAAACACCACTATAAATAGGACCCTAGGCCTAGCTATTTTCTCACAATCAGATTTTCTCCCAATTGGGTTCATTGCCTGAGGCTGGACCCTAAATAGAAAATATTTCTAGGAAGAATATCTTTTCAATAAAAATATTAGAAACCTTAGAAAGAGATCAAGGAAGGCCATGGAGCAAAGCTAAGGACGACAGGTGAGTGGATTTAAATTATATCTCTTTTATGTTTATGATATAATATCGTTAGATTCCCGTTAAATATTTAATTCAACATTTATTTCAGTAATTAGTTCTAATAATTAGTTATGTTGAAACTGTAAATTTTATAAGAGAAGTGTACTTATATTTAAATGCTATTTATCTAGAAAAAGAAAGGAATCCAATTAAATAAAAGTAATATTAGGCTTAAAAGTTGTAGAGAAAGGCATAAGCCTAAAAGTGAGAAATTTACAGTAAATTATGTTAAAAACGGGAGAAATGAATTAAAAAGGGGAAAATCTAAATAACTTGATGTGGAAGTTAGTGATAGATTAGTTGGTTGGTTTAGAAATGGGAATACATTTCCATAGTTTAATATTGTAAGAACAATGATAAACGTAATTGCAAGAATAAAAGCAAGAAAAATAGAACTAGTGCAAAATTGAAACATTACTGTATTTTGCATTACCCAATAATTAGAGAAACAATAAAAGAAATATCTTGCAGTTACGAGTTTTGTTTATAGCATTATTTAGTATTAAAATATGGAAATGGATTTTTAGCATAGTTTTTGTAACCAACCAAATAGAATAGAACTACTTCCTACAATAAAAGAGAATAACGTGAAGTGTTAAAGAAATTAAAGAAGAGGAAATAATCAAGTTAAATATTTGACAAGACTAGAAATAGTAAACAGAAAATGTGACTAGATCTGCATTTACTGCGCAGATAGTAGAATAAAAAGTAAAGCAGTTATTATGATAAGTAATTTATGACAGTTGGACGTAGTCCCAAGCTAAGATTGTCATAAAATATAAAAGAACTAAAGAGAATTTAGTATCATAATAAAAGAAGACAGACAAGAATAGAAAAGAGACACTTGCAATTACATTTATAACATGTAGGTTATAAAAGAAAGAAAATAATATAGAAGTAACAATTGCAAGCATAATTGTAACACGAAGGTTATAATTAAAAAGAAAGAAATAGAAGAGGCTTATTTTACCAAACTTAGATCTTGGATTAAGTTAATAAGCAAAATAATAAAAGTGGCCCATACCGACAGCATTCCCTTTCAGGTCTAGGACTGATTGTGTCACAAATAGGTGGGGCTGGGCTTGCTGATTAGGGTAAATAAGTAGACAACAGAGTTAGAAAAGCAAACTAAATGCATAGTAAAAGATTAGACGTAGGGTCTAATAAAATGTTAAGGTGCGTTTGGAGAAGCCCGAAAGAGAATCTGGATAAAAAGCCTAACAAAGCAATTCATCGCAGATTTTAGTACAGAAAGAGCACGTCCAACTTAGTTAGTTCGGGCTAGAAGGAAGTATGAGACTTCAACGGGACGTGAAGATTCTCTAGGATGGCCCTTTGGTGTAGGCCTAACGAAGCTGCACCCTGGAGGCAGGTCTGTAGGTGTTCCATCAAGAGAGTATGCCTTGACTGCTTTTGCATTGCAGGCCTAACGGAGCGGACCTTTGTAGGCAGTCAAAAGGTTGATGATGGAGTAGGATATTCATATGACACCGTACTCTGGATTGCGAGTAGGTTATAGTGGGCAGGACCCAATAGGATAGTCGCATGTGGAGAACAAGCCATCATCAGTCAGAGCGAGTTCAGAAAATACTAGAGTTAAACCAACAGGCCAATGATTCTTTCACAATTGAGACATTGGATGAGAGGCTCAGCCAATTGGATGTTTAGATTGTTTGCAGTAGGGCACATCCATTTAGCTCTTGAAGGGTCTTTCGATTAGTTGAGGGGTGGCTGCGTGGGGCCATAGCCACGATGAGAAAAGAGACAGACTAAGTAGAATATCTGTATTGCAGGCCTAACGAAGCGGACCTTTACAGATATAGAAAATCCCCGACTGAGTTCCGTACAAGGTAGACCTTGTTGGCGGAATTCAGGGAGTAGACGGAACGATTACATGTAGTCCTCAAGGTACACACTGGGTGGTACATTGTGGATGTCGGAGCACTAGTATAAGCTAGTGCGGATGCAGTTTCACGTTTTCCTAGCAGACGATGGAATATTTGTATTGTAGGCCTCACGAAGCTGTCCTTTACAGATGTAGTTTCAGTACGCTCTAGCAGCGAGACGATGGAGTCCTTTTCAAGGAGCATACAAAAGGTACTATGGTTAGTACCTAGGATCGATGCGGTCTTTGGGCATGTAGCTACATATATATTAGTTATTAGGTAAATCTACTAGGGATTAGATGGGTACGATTCACCCACAGAGGCATGAGTATTATAAACCCAATAAACCTAATATAAGATAAAATGGAAATAGAATGGTATATGTAGAACTATGCTTAGAAGTGTATAATTTGTCCATTCACCAGAACTTTAGTTCTGACCCATCCTCATAACATCCCACAAGTTAGATAGATGGTAGAGATTTTCCAGCTTGGTGACACTTGTATAGAAAGTGTTATAACCTTGGTGAGTATTTACTTACTATTATATTTTTAGTCAGTTCCGCTGTTAGATATTTATTTAAGCTCTGATATATTTATCTTTGCCTATTAGCAGGATACCAGACACCCAACTTGAGCTTCAGTGGGCTTGGATTTTAGCATTTTTACGAAAAATCCGGACCCATTGGAATTTGGGTTGTTACATTTGGTATCAGAGCTTAGGTTAGTAGATCTTAAGTAAATTAGGGAATATGAGTGAACGTATTTGTATTTTTGAATAAAATATAAATATATTATGTACTAGAATCCAAATAGTCCCCAATTATAGATTTTAACAAATGAAAAGTATTTAGAAGTATATTTGTGCATAGCTTGCTAGTTGGGTTTGGGATGACCCAAGGATGTTGAGCCCTATGTTATTGCCGATTTATAGTGTAGGATAAGCTATGTTTTGAAAGGGGATTGGTATCCATATGTTATAGGAAGTGGGAAAGTTCCCTAGGGATAGTAGGGAGAGTATTTTTATTTTGTAAGGAATAAGAGATTTTAGTAAGAAAATGAGATTTCCGAGGTTTAGGAAGAGTATTCCTAGGGTAGCAAGAAGAAAATCCACTTTATGTCTAGCCCAATAAAATGAAACTTTTGGAATTGAAAAGTTGAAGAATATAATTGTTAATATGTTTGAGGAAGTAAATATTGGGTTTTTGAAAAAAAAGTGGTATGAAATTTAAATTGGTTTTTATATGATGTAAATTTTGTTAAAAGTGAAATTTGTTTTGAAGAATTATAGAGCATGTATAGCTCACTAGTTTCTTTATAGGTAAACAAAGATTTTAAATATAAAAAAAACCTAGAGTGTGTTAAGTATCGAAAACGTAGGTTACAACATTTATTGTCGTAATAGATATTTTCGTGAAAAATAAAGGAAGCATGGACTATGACACTATTGTTATAGTAGGCGACTCCCAAAGGAAATGTTTTTACATAGCATATGAGATTTATTAATATTTATTTTAATTGAATCCATATACTAGTATTTTTGGGTTGTAGTAACGATGTTTTACGCAACATCTTTCTTGACCCAAATTGAAATGTGTTTTGAAGATAATTTCTAAGTATAGAAATAAAGTGGTTTGTAAATACACTTATTATTTAAATAAGTATATGGCAATGTTTCTAGTTATGAAAATATTAAAACAGTTATGAAAATGAGTTCTTCTGAAAAAAGAAGAAGATGCAAGTTAAAATATTAGAAAATTAAGAAATTTCGTAGGAAATGTATATTGTAAGTGAATAAAGATTAAACATACTTTAATCTATTGGAATGAAATGAATAATGATATAATTTTCTATGAAACCAAATCATAAATAAAGATGTTTTGTGCAAGTTATAAGGAATACGTGAAAGAGATGTACAAGGTATGGAAAGCACCGTATTTTGTATAGCCTATTTCGGAAAATTATAAAATAAGTTCCTTGTAATTTCACATAAACACGAAATCCTCTTTCAAAGGATTCATAGAAGGTTTAAGCGTTAATGGTTTCTCATAAGAGAAAATAGTTCCAATACATTAAGGTATAAAACCATTAGGTGTAATGAGAAGTATAATAATTAGAGAGACAGTGTTAGTTAAGAGGGATATTATGGAGAACCTTAGTAGAAAAGCTAAGCAATGGAAATTTCATATTTTTCCATTGATTATGCGCATTGGTTGCTTTCTTTTGTAGAAATTCCCCATTTGTAGTAAGTTAGAAACTCCTCCAAGGTTAGGTAATTGGAAGAGTAGGAAAGTTAAGAGATTTTTGATAAAATAATTGTTCTTATCTACTCCAGTTTTCGTAAATTTGAAAATATATGAAAAGAAGATGTTTTGAAAACATGTGAGGACATTTTTGAAAGTCAAGAGAAATAAATGTTTTAAGGACAAGAAATGGTTTGATGAAAGGTAAATAAGTTTTTGGAAGAGAAAAACTTAGTAAACAGTTAAATTTAAAAATCCAAATTTTTTTCATGGAAAGATGTAAAAGTATTTAAAAGGAAAAGAGGAATAAGTTTTGAACTTAGAATTTGTAAGTTTTTCCCTCTAGGTTTGGGAATAATTTAAATTCAAAGAGCTATAAAGTGGCAAGTCTAGAAAGATAAAATGTTAAGTAACCAAGTACCTTTGAATTTAATGGAAGCTTCAAAGTAACACTTTTAAAGGTAAGAATTTTAGGATTTGATGTTTCAAAAATTTAGAAGCTTTAATTTTTGAAATTAAATGATAAATACCAAACCAAACTTTTAAATATGGAGTAGATAGGAATCATTTCCTCGGTGTGACGGGAAAAGTGTAAGGCTATGTACGAGATAGCAGTGATTACTGTTAGTAGTAATAATAAAGATTCTCGTAAAGTGTATAGGACACTAGTGAGAACCTAGGAATGTTGCTTCATGTGTGTAGACTACAGGAGAATAGTGAAGTGATATTATTAATATAGTAAGACACACGTGGTTGGGATAGGTAGACCTTAGTTGGGGAAAAATGAAAGGTAAAGAGAAAATTTCCCGAAGCTTAGTTGCCTTTTTAGATAGAGACTGCATAGATTGAAATCCTTATCCGATGTAGTAAATGAGACTTGGTTAGTCCTTTTTGAGTATGGAATGGAAGAGATGAATAAATCTTATTCATCGTGAGTAATACAGCATAAGTTAATAATGAGAATAGGCGGCAGGAGGAGCATACGAGTTACTTGGATTCCTAGAGTAGGACCTTTCTGTGTTAGAGTGGACATGGTCCTAGGCCTCCTAGCCCTAGAGGAAGCTGTGTTTAGCTGCTATATTAAAAGAAAAGTAAAAGCAGATAAAAGCAACTAAAAGAAAAACAGTAAAATCTAAAGAAAGTGACAGAAACGTCAATAAGAATAAAATGAGAGTTGCAAAAGAAAAATACATTTTTTTTTCTAAAAATTAAGCTTGGAAAAAAATTTGGAAAGGAAGTTTTTCTTATGTATACCGTGCTTGGGAAAGAAAATAGAGATTTTTATAAATAGCTGTAACGACCCAGAATTTTGGTAATTTGAAATTGGAATATTTAAACGATTTTAAATATTTAAAAGTTATTTTTTAACTTGAATTTCAAATATAAAAATTTATTGGATAATTTAATTATTGAATTTAGTAATTGGAAATTGGGTAAAATATGAAATCTTGAGTTTTAAGCTAGTTAAAAATAATTTAAAGGCTTCTAAAATTTATATTAGTAATAATGAAGATAATAAAAGTTTTTAAATTGAATTTAAAAGTGATTTGTTCAGTTTTAAAAATATATATCGTTTAAATTGACATTTAAAAATAGCCTTCCGGGGCACAGTCTCAAAATTCGACGTAGTTCCATTGGATCTGTAATAGTGTATTATTATCGGATTCTAAATTTCGTAGCATTTGGAGTTATCGTGTGGTCGTACGGTATATAAACGTGTTGAAATTTATATTGAAAATTCAATATAATAATTGGGTCCAAAAAAGCTATCTTCTCCATACGATTTAATTAGGACTCGAAACCTTTTCCATTGCGTTCGGAATAGGGGTATAACATTATAAACGCCTAGAGGCACGCCTCGATAGGGGTTCGAAATTGTAAGTTGCATATAACGAGACGTTTTGAAATTTAAATTTTATATATATATATATATATATATATATATGTAATTTCTTTGACTTTGACTGGGTTATCACATACCTCCTATCAGCCACCCTACTACCTATTCCCCTATAGATCATGCAACCCCCTTTTCCCTGTTCAAAAAAATGAACGCACGCAACATCACAGTTTAGAGGAAAAAAAACAAAGAAATGGAAACTGAAAGAATTCGTTCTCTCAAATTATACAACGAAAAAAATTCAAAACCTATTTCTAAATTCATGTTTTAGTATCTACTTCGATCTGAGATGCATATTGGATGGTTCGGTGATGATTTTGGGCTGGTCGACTTTAATGTCGTGACGAGTTAGCGGCCAGGGCTTGGATTTTCTGCTGTTTGGATCGATGATTCGAGATATAGAGATGATTTTTGGGTGTGTCGAGGCAAGGCGCACCTCTGGGTGGAGTCTGGAGGAGCTCGGTGGAGCAATGGCATGTGCGACATTCTCAGGGTCGAGCACGAAGTGGGTTCAGGTCGCGGTTCACGGGGGAGCTCCGGAGTTGCCATCGTTGTGGCTGGAAGGTAGAGTTTACGATGAGATGTTCGATGGTGGCGTCGATGTGGTCGATGGAGGAGGGAGGTGCCGTGTCAGTGGCACAGCGTGCATGGCCGTGGGAAAAAAAAATCTCGTGTACAGGCGAGTGAAGAACGAAAGGAGGAAGAAGTTGAAGTGGGCGGGCCGGGTTTGTGTGGTAATGGGCTGCCTCTTTTCAATTTTTTTTTTTAAAAAAAAGGGAAGGAAGGAAACGATGGTGGGTCGACTTTCTTAGGGCAGTGATTTTTATTTTGTTTTATAAAATTAAGTAAATTATATGTTAAAGCTTGCAAACTTATATATGCGATACCTTTTTCATACGAAATCAGATTTTGACGAACGAGTTGCGTTGCACTCGTATCTGTAAATTCTACGTTTAGGAAATGGATTGGAATAATTTGGAGCTTCCAGAATTTTCAGATAAAATTCAAACGCGTTCGGATTTAATCGGAACCGGAATGCGAAAGCGACAAGTAAAACCAATGTGAGTTAATCTCACTCAATTTCGGATTACCATAATTAATTTTAAACAGTTGAAATTAATTGTTGATTGATTGATATAATTGATAAATTATTATCGGTTGGATGTGATGTTATATATGTAGTATATATATTGGAGTGATTGATATTCCCGCATATATATAGCGGATGAGACCCTATGCGCCCCGCATAATAGCAGATGACCCTATATACCACGATATCCCCCTCGAAGTGGGATTGGTATTTTTATATTGTGCTAACATCTGTGGATGCAGGGAAACAGGCTGGAGGGATCCAACTGGATTCCTCAAAAATGTTGAAATTATTTTCATACTCAGTGATATGATTTATTTGAATAATCTGTGATAGATTATAGCGTGATTCGAATTTATTTGGTGCTATTGAATTACTGGTTAGATTTTGGTATTTAAAAATAACGATGATAAATGTTTAAAATTTTAGAAAGGTATTAAAAAGGAAAAAATTTGAAGTAAAAATATTTATAGTGAAATTTGGATAAATTAAAGAAATGAACTTTGGGTGAAATAAATAGTTTGATTTTAAAATTGAACTTGATAATTTCTGAATATGGAAAGATAGAGATTTTGGAATATTTGTATAAAAGTATTTAAATAATAGAACTTAAGAGATTTTGTTTAAGTATAAAAGGATTTATTTTCAAAATCGAGATTTAAAATAGTTTGGGAAAAAATAAAAGGAAATTTGAAAATAAAATATGAAATTGATGTTCCAGATTTAAATAAGATTTTAAATCATAAAAAGGAGGTGAGATATGAAATTAGTGGGCTTTGTAATATATTTGGGGTATTTAAGAAATTAAATTAAAATGGAATTTAAGTTAGAAAATCGATCTAAAATCGATTAAGTGTTGTGAAAACAGTGATAAAAAGGGAAATGAGACTATGGAATTTATAAATGAAGTTTATAAATAAAGTAAAGTAAATTATCAGTGGATAAATGGGAATTATAAATCCACGATGGAAATTTATAAGGAAATGGGTAATCGGTTTAAAAATAAATAGTAAATTTATTTTTAGAAATGTGGAAAAGGGAATTTACGGAATTAGAACGTAAATCAAACTGGAAGTAAATCTAGAGGGATTTATAGGTAAGTAGACTGGCTATATTGGAGTCGAGAATGTATTTTTCTGAGAAGTTAAGTTATTTTAAAAAGGAAAGATTTCTAAGTATTAATTAGAAAATTTAAAAGTGTTTAAAGGAATGTTTTGGAAGAAAATTAATTATTTATCTGTTTTAAAATTGTTAAAAAATATATAAATATTAGTTATGTTAGTTTATAGTAAGTTAATTATTATTTAAAAATTTATCAGTATTATTATTTTAAAAGGATAAACTATTCAATATTAATATTTTATATAATAACGTTTATTTAAAGTACTTTGCCTAAAGTTTTACTTGGAAAATTATTATAGAAATTTAATAAGCATTATCTTGAAAATTTTTAAACAAAGTTTTCGGGAAGTATTGGTATACTCGCATGGCGTAATCAGAGGTAGTGAGTGCCTGTAGTTAAGTCTTGAATTTCTCTGGGATAGAGACGTAACCATTGAACTGTGAATCCATGGTTTGATACCACGGTGGTACTTTCCATATTATTTTTAAAAAGGGGTTTGAAATATTCATTTGAAAGGGATAGTTGGTGAATTTACTAAATTCGATAAGTTAAGTACATATATTTTGGGTGAAGAGATTTAATTTAATAAAATTAAATTAAAAAGAGATTTGGAGTTATTCAGTGGAAAAATAGAATATTTGGTTGAATGATTTGATTTTTGATAGTTAAATAACCGACTATCAAATATGGACCAAATATAACTTTGGGAATATCTAGAAGGCGCATGGGAATTATACGGTACAGTTACCGTTCGAGGTGCTATACTGTACGTATAAACTCGTTTCGTTCTTCTGGGACAATGTTAAGGAAATCCATCCACTAACAGTTAGGAGGTGATCTTCGACCTTGTCTTTGTTTGCTTATTTCCTAAAGAACCGGGGTTGAGTTTACCGGAAATATCGAACGTTGTTTCGAAGAGACCGGGATCGGATTTGTTATCCGAAAACCACTTCGATCCAACGAGTACGTTTTCGAAATGAAGACAAGAGCATGGAGTCGAAGATGGAGCAGGGAAGTGCAAGGGCTAATCCTTACTGATCCTGGGGGTGATTCCAAAATGGATGTAGTAGGAGTAGTAACTTCGGTTCCGTTCGGATCCGGAACGGACTTGTATGGATGAATGCTATTAGAACATTATCATCGGAGGACAATGAGCATTCTAAGTAAAAAATTCCTTAAAAAGATAATCGTAGCCCCTAGCCTCATCAACCGGGAATGACTGAAAAGCAGGGGAAATGCAGCAAGGCTAAGTGGGTAGCACCCAATTAGGGTATGTTTATCACCTTTCTAGATAACCTCGGATATTATTTATTACTATGGTATATGGAAGGAGCTCGAAAGAGGGTGGGAACACCCGGGGTGATAGCATATTCAATCTGTCCAGGTCAGGGATAGTCCGGTCTTCTGTGGCAGGGGATCCCAGTGTGGTCCTCGGTACGCTGTTCTAGACGCGTACTGTGACATTCGATACCCCAATGTCTTGTCATTCGTATGGAATCCATTCTCCAATAAGCGCCGTACAGTTTCGATTGTGCCCAACTATGCAGAAACGTGAGATGCAAGCATTTCAGCTATTTGAATAAGTATTTGTACTTAGACACTATTATAATATCAGATGATTTTGATATGAAATGTTTTGGTTATCGTAAGGTAAAAACCCATCGTGTTTATGTGTGGCGTGGTCTTACGAGATACCCTTGATTTTTAAAGGATTTTGAAAACTTAAATAATTCAAATTGAGTGTACTTTCTCACGTTGGTTTTCCAAACTGACTCGGGTGTTATTTTATTATAATGCTCGAGTCAGACCGAGTATTACATATACAAGATGGGATGCTATGGAGCTCAGGAGACGAGCTGGATGGCGAAGACATATTACACGTATCTGGTTTATATTCCGCTGTGTATTGTAGGCTGTATATTCAACATTTGTGAGGACAAGTTGTTATAGCTGTCCAGTATTGTGATATTGATGTGTTGTAATATGATGATGTAATGTATAAATAACAGTTATAGTTCTTTTTGTATAAAGGTATGTTGTTATCTATTATATATTGTTCCGCTGCGATTGTGAGATTCTGTGTTGTTGTCCTATTTTCTTCTTCTACCTCTTTATTCTTTTCCCTAATGATTTGGTATTTCCGGAATTCGATTGCTGGGCATGTAATACAGTGGACGTATTGATGTCGATTTTCGGAGGTCGAAAATCCCGGTCGTGATAATAGCAGTATAAGTTCCAAGTACGGAGAAAGAGGTGCGCAAAAGTAAAATGGAGAAATGTGAGGTTTTTCCGTTTTCTACCTTCTTTCTGACATAAGGAATCGAGTTTGGAAAATTAGATTTTTTTGAAATTCGAATATTAAAAGTTGTGTGGTAGGATTTGAATGTAAAATTCGTTGAACTACGCCTTATTGAGTAGGAGTATGGGAAAAAATTGGATGAAAAACGTTTTGAGTTTTCAAAAGATTGCATTCATATAAAAATTGCAAGTATATTTAGGATGTGTGCATCATATTCTAAAAAGGAGTTTTTAAAGAAGAAAAGCATTCATATAGGAGGTATCGCTTAGAGATTCATGTACATGCATATATTTTATGTTGAATAACACTTTGCACAAGGACATGGATGGTCGCAAAATTGGATGTACACAAAATGGATGTATTTGATGCGAGGAATTACATAGTTTTACCCTTATCGAATTTCGGGGACGAAATTTCCTAAAGGGTGGGAGAATGTAACACCCCGCATTTTTAGATAATCAAATAATCAAATAACGATGAACGGTAAAAATAAGAATTTTTGGAATTGTCAGAATATGGCCTCGAAAGTTATACCATTGTGTTCGTGGCAATTTTCCGATCAATTTCCATATATAACTTGTCGAAATTTGAGTTAATATGAAGAAGTTACGAGAGAAACGAAAATCAGAAAAATGAAAAGAAAAAAAATCAAAGGGGTAGGCCGACTTATAGGTCAACCCACAAAAGTGTAAGGTTGACCTACAAAAGAACATAGGTTGACCCCCATCCTTCCCAGGTCAACCTGTAGGTCAACCCGCATAGCACTTAAGTCAACCCGCACTTTTGCGGAGCCGAAGTTTGTTCTGGTGACGTCTTCGGTTGATTTTATTCGATCAGAGCTGTACGTTGATAGATCTGATGGCTCCAAACGACCCTGTGACGTGGTGGCTTCAGATTCAATCTGCTAAATCCAACGGTTTGAGATCCCCAAACACCACTATAAATAGGACCTTAGGCCTAGCTATTTTCTCACAATCAGATTTTCTCCCAATTGGGTTCATTGCCTGAGGCTGACCCTAAATAGAAAATAATTCTAGGGGGAATATCTTTTCAATAAAAATATTAGGCGCATTAAAAGGGGATCCAGGAAGGCCATGGAGAAAAGCTAAGGACGACATGTGAGTGGATTTAAATTATATCTCTTTTATGTTTATGATATAATATCGTTAGATTCCCGTTAAATATTTAATTCAGCATTTATTTCAGTAATTAGTTCTAATAATTAGTTATGTTGAAACTGTAAATATTATAAGAGAAGTGTACTTATATTTAAATGCTATTTATCTGGAAAAAGAAAGGAATCCAATTAAATATAAGTAATATTTGGCTTGAAAGTTGTAGAGAAAGGCATAAGCCTAAAAGTGAGAAATTTATAGTAAATTATGTTAAAACGGGAGAAATGAATTAAAAAGGGAAAAAATCTAAATAACTTGATTTGGAAGTTAGTGATAGATTAGTTGGTTGGTTAGAAAAGGGAATACATTTCCATAGTTTAATATTGTAAGAACAACGATAAACATAATTGCAAGAATAAAAGCAAGAAAAATGGAACTAGTGCAAAATAAAGACATTACAGTATTTTTCATTACCCAATAATTAGAGAAACAATAAAAGAAATATCTTGCTGTTACGAGTTATTGTTTATAGCATTCTTTAGTATTAAAATATGGAAATGGATTTTTAGCATAGTTTTTGTAACCAACCAAATAGAATAGGACTACTTCCTAGAATAAAAGAGAATAACATGATATAATATCGTTAGAATAGGACTACTACCGAGGGAGTGGCTCTTCCAAAGACATGAGGGCCTAGGCTTCATCCCACTAGCCAAGACCGTTTGCAAAGTCAAACAATTGGTGAAGCGACTGACAGTCGTCCCCAGGATTACAGGACATCAGAGGCATTCATCGCGGATATGGTTAAGCGGTTAATGGACGAAAATAAAAACAAAAGAGATGATGAGTGGGTGTCCGCACCATGTCAGACTCCCTTCACTGATGAGATATTGAATGAGCGATATCCGGAAAAGTTCACAATGCCAACTATTCCATCCTATGACGGGACGAAGAACCCAAAACCCCATTTATAAAAGTATAGCTGGTACATGGACAGAGCAAACGCTTTAGAAGATGTTCGGTGTAGATGTTTTCCCATTTTCTTGGAAGGAATCGCTTCTATGTGGTTCACTAAGCTCCCGCCGAGATCCATCTTTGCCTTCGATCAACTTGCCACAAAATTCCTCGATTAATTCAGGCTCCATACCGCGCAACCAAAGGATGTGATGTCCCTGTCCATATTATTCCATGGATGAAATGAACCGCTGAAGTCTTTCTTGAACCGATTCAATACCGCAGTGACAGAGGTCAACAATCCAAATGAGGACATGGTTTTCATGGCTCTGGTCCGAGCCATTCATCCCGAAACTGAGTTCAGAAAATGGATCAAGATGAAGCAACCCACTACAATCAAGGATTTCAATCGCAAAGCAAGTCAATACTTGAGATTGGGAGGAAGCGTAGGAGTTAGAAAGGAAGTCAACGGACATGCAACTGTTGAACGTCGGATAGAGTGACAAGGCAATGAACCATAATACGAATGCTTCCAGAACTGCCGAAGGAACCACAGGGAAAGATGGAAATCAGAAAAGGAAGAATCATAATTACAATAACAAAAATGGAAGCAGCAAACGCCTTAATGGCTTTAGGCCTGAAGATCACACCCCTTTCAACGAAACTCCGGAAAATATTTATCTGTTGACACAGGGGACTGAGGAATATAAAAAACACCCTAAGAAGGAAGCAACCGAGCGACATAAGCGCTCAGGGAAGTTCTGCTGTTTCCACGAGATGCACGGTCACAATACAAACGAATGCCGCCACTTGAAGAACTTGATCAAAGAGCTGTTTCGGGAGAACAAGCTCCAGCAATACGTCAGAAACCACAAAATCCTGACCAGCCCGTGGCTCCTTAGGCCCCTAGGAACCAAAGAAACCAAGCCGAAACCAGTGAAGATGGATCAAAGAGAACTGACTAGAGATTTATTATTGGAACGATATTTGAAGGCCCGCATCCTACACAGAAGTTGGGGATAGATGGAGCGATATGCAAGTTCATTAAAGCACGCTCCAAAGGAATCATGTCTCACGATAGAAGATGGGGCCCCGACCAAGAAGCATAAAACTTTAAATGATGATATTATATTCAAAAACCGAGATAATGAAGGGATCGAAGCCCCCACTCTCGACCTAATGGTGGTGATGGTAGGAATCGGACCTGCCTTAGTCCGACGGGTATTGGTCGATAGCGGTAGTTCTGTCAACTTACTTTTCAAACGTACCTTTGACCAAATGAAGTTCGGCATGAAAAGCGTGTCTGCATGCCAAACAAAAATCCAAGGGTTCACTGGCAAACCCAAACAACCCGTAGGGACAATTGACTTACCAGTGGAGCTTGGAGAGGGTGATTGAAGAGTTACCCTCGTTCGGACCTTCGTAATTGTGGATGAAACTTCTGCATATAACGCCTTCTTGGGACGACATGCCTTAGCTGATTTTAGAGTCGCTCTGTCCCACTGGTGCCTTACAATGAAGTTCCCGACTGTAAACAGAATCAGAGTGGTCACAGGAGATCAATGCGCCGCCAGAGAATGTTACATTGTAGGGTTACGTGAATCCAAAAGAAGGAAATGGGGAAGGATGTAGGGAGAACTCTCCACATCCATGAACCTTCTGAATATCAACTACAAAGCCACCCCTGGCTTGGGGACCATAGCTGATTTGACAAGGCTTTGGACCCTAGAAAGAATAGTTCAGGGGAGGAGCGGCCGGCACCGGCAGAATTGACGGTGTCTGTCCCAGTCGATATGGACGACCCAACTAAAGTCTTAAAAATTGGATCGATCCTTGGAAACAAGATGCGATTGGAACTTACTAAATTTCTTCGCACCAACTTGGATGTGTTCGCATGGAAACATTCCGATATGTGCAGGGTATCACCAGAAATCGCATGCCACACGCTCAACATTAACCCAAGTTCACAACAGTAAAGCAAAAGAGGCACAGCCTGGGTCTTGATTGGTCAAAGGCGTTAAGAGAAGAGGTGGACAAGTTAATCGGTTTTATCTATGATGCAACTTATCCTGAATGGGTATCTAACCCGGTTTTAGTCAAAAAGTCCAATGGGAAGTGGCGAACTTGTATCGATTACTCGGACTTAAATAAAGCTTGCTCGAAAGATAGCTTCCCTTTTCCCAGAATAGACCAGCTTGTGGAAGGAACGGCAGGTCATGAACTGCTATCATTCATGGATGCATACTCCGTGTACAACCATATCCTAATGCACGAACCTGATCAAGAGAACACCGGCTTCATCACCAGTCTGGAACTATACTGCTACAGGGTGATGCCATTCGGTTTGAAGAACGCCGGGGCAACTTATCAAAGGTTGGTAAATACCTTGTTCAAGCGCCAAATCGGGAAAACTATGGAGGTTTTCGTGGACGACATGTTGGTAAAATCACGAGTAGCTGCCAAACATCTAGATAATCTCGCTGAAATGTTCGAAATACTCCGAAAGTATGGAATGAAACTCAATCCACTTAAATGCCACTTCGGAGTAGCCTCCGGAAAATTCTTAGGATTCATCGTGAGTTCCAGGGGCATTGAAGCAAACCCAGAGAAGATAACGGCCTCGGGAGAGGTCAAAGCCTTGAAGAACAAGAGAGAATTACAAAGCCTGAATGGGAAGATCACAGCTTTAAGCCGATTTATCTCGAAAGCCAAAGACAAGTGTATACCGTTCTTTGATGCGTTGAAGAAAGGAAAGAAAAACTTCGAATGGAGTGAAGCTTGTCAAACAGCATTCGAAGAATTGCTACGACACATGGAAGCTCTGTTAATCCTATCAAAGCCAGTGGATGGGGAGGACCTGTTCATTTACTTAGCAGTTTCCCTTCATGCATTAAGTGTCACCCTTGTGCGTTAAGAAGCAAAGATCCAGCGACCCATGTATTACATTAGCAAGTGATTTACTGGAGCTGAGAAAAATTACCCGAAGTTGGAAAAGCTAGCGTATGGCCTCTTGATCGCGTCTGGGAAGTTACGACCGTATTTCCAAGTGCATCCAATCAAAGTACTGACTGATCAACCTTTGAAACAAGTACTGTACCAACTTAAAACTTCCGGATGACTTCTCAAGTGGAATATCGAATTAAGCAAATATGATATTACTTACCATTTGAGAAAAGCAATCAATGGACAAGCTCTGGCAGATTTCATCGCCGAGTTTACTACACAGGATGATGAAGAAGAAACACCATCGAAAGTGGAGATGCAATGGAAACTCTTCTTTGATGGCGCATCTAACCACCTCTGTTCGGGAGCGGGAGTAGTGCTTGAAACCCATGAAGGACGAACCATTTGCTATGCCCTAATCTTGGAATTTCCTACAACAAATAATGAAGCAGAATATGAAGCATTAATAGCAGGGCTGAAAGTTGTGAAGGAACTTGGAATAAAATCTGTCCACATCTACAACGACTCCTAGCTAGTGGTCTGCCAAGTAAAGGGGGAGTACCATGCTCGAGGAGAGAACCTTGCACCATATCTGTCTAAAGCACAAGAGTTGTTGAGCGACATCGAACATTATACCATAATTCATATTCCGTGGGAGCAGAACACCAAGGCTGAATACTTAGCTAAACTGGCAAGCTCCGGAGAGGCTCAATCGTTGCGTCTAGTCTCGGTTGAGATTTTGACTACCGCAAGCATAGACGAAATGGATGTTGACTGGATCCTCGAGACCACCATTGAACCGGAAACATGGATGACGCCAATCAAGGACTATTTACTTATAGGACCCTTCCAACTGACCGGAATCAACGGAAAAAACTCCTTCAGAAAGCACAACGATTCGTAATACAGGATGGGATACTTTACCGAAGAGGATTCTCAACCCCTCTTCTTAGATGTGTGATCGACGAAGGTCGGTGAATCCTGAAGGAAGTGCATGAAAGCGAATGCGGAGACCATACCAGAGGCTAAATCCTCGCAAAGAAAGTTCTCCGGTACGGGTACTTCTGGCCAACAATAAATCGCGATGTTGCAGACTACGCCAGAAGATGTGATCCTTGCCAAAGATTCGGCAAAATTAAAAGAACTCCCTTAACAGAATTAACATAGATGGTCAGCCCATGGCCATTTGCAATATGGGGAATCGACTTGATTGGCGTACTACCAATAGCAAAAGGAGGGTCCAAATACACAATAGTTGATGTTGACTATTTCATGAAATGGGCCGAAGCGGAACAGCTGGCCACCATTACTGCAAATAAATTCATTAATTTTGTTACTAAAAATATTATTTGCAGGTGGTGTGCCACAAAAAATCATCACCAATAACGGGACCCAATTCGAAAGCGCTGAGTTCAAAGACTTCTGCAAATGCTTCCGAATTGAGAAGAGCTTCTCCGTAGTTGCTCATCCACAAGCAAATGGGCAAATGGAAGCAATACACAAGATCATCAAGTCCACTGTCAAAACGTGACTAAGTAAAGCAAAAGGAAACTGGGTTGATGAACTTCCACTCGCACTATGGGCTTACAGAACAACTCACAAAGTGGATACTAGACACACTCCGTTCACCTTGGCATATGGCTCAGAAGCAATGATTCCCGTCGGACTAGATGTCCCCTCTCACCGAAGCAAAAACTTTATTCAGGAGCAAAATGAGCAGCTCCTACTTGAATCACTGGATATGATTGATGAAAGGAGGGAAGAAGCCGAATTAAGAACCGTCGCCCACCAACAACGGATCGCACGATACTTCAATTCCAAGGTTCGCAATCAAACCTTCGAAGTGGGAGACCTTGTCCTCAAACGAATCTATCCCATGCCAGGGACCTTCGAACCAAACTGGGAAGGACCATATGTGATCAACCAAAAGCTAAGGGACAGAACTTTCAAATTGACAACCGTCGATGGAGTCCAAATTCCCAGAGCATGGAATAGCGAATTGCTGCGCTGCTACTTCACTTGAAAATTACCTAATGTACCTTCTGTTTTTCAGCAAATAAGCCATCCCGGGATGCTGTAGGCATTGTAAATAGGCAAAAACTTTCCCAAATTTTATTAATAAAGTTGATTCTCTTTTTGAATCAACAAAACTTTGTTCATAATAATAACCCGTCGGGTCGACGGAAGCAAATCAACTCAAACCATTGGATCGGCGGAACCCGATCCCCGCCTTCTAAGAACCAGTGTTTCCCCGGCAACATTGGGAAGGCTCAAATGAAAAAGCCACGCATCCCATATGCTGCGCACTAACTCTTAAAACATAAACTCCTCGTGTTGCCCGAAGATAGGCAATGCTGAGAAGTATCAAAAGTCGTGCACTTCATAAGCCGCACATAGACTCTAAAAACACAAAAACTCCTCGCGCTTCCCGAAGATAGGAAACGCTGAGTAGTATCAAAAGTTGTGCACTTCATAAGCCACGCACTAACTCTCCGAGCTGTGAAATCCCGCTCTTAAAACATAAACTCCTCAAATTTCCCAAACATTGGTAATATTGAGAAGTATTTTAAGCACCGGAAATGCCTCGGAAATACCGGGAAACTCATCTATCACATGAGTTGCAAAGAACAAACCGCTCCCATTACCAAGAGTAACAAGCGTGATTCCAACAAAATCAAAGTGCTACGAACTAGCAGAAAACTCCAATTGTTGACACCCTATGATAAACTGCAACATTTAACATGAATAACATTTGACTGTCTACAGTTAACTCGTATGATGTGCACACCCTAAGCAATGATGTGCATATTTGGGGATTGCAAAATATCCGAAGAAATGATACTCAAAAGGACCAACTCACACTTTTGGGAAGTGATAAGTGGTTTTACTTCCAAATATTTGCAAAGATTATTCATCAAGTTAATCTCGTAACTGTATGCTTATAAATTTTCTAATAGTTAATCTCATAACTGTATGTTCTATACTAAATTTACATCGTTGTGCGCACTTTAAACATGCATATGTTATATACTTTCCAGAATCACATAAAAACATAAGTTGCAAAACTTGTAAAAGGAAAAAAAAATCAAATTGTGACTTAATCAAATTCCAAGTTTTGAAATGCAAACTATTTGAACCATAAGTTACCGGTTGTTTGTCAATTATTCAAAGCAAACAACCTTATAAACTAGGGGTCACACACCGGTATTTAAATAAAAATACTTAAAAACAAAATTTCACAAGTTCTGTTGCTCCAAACAAAGAATTTTGGCAGTAATCACAGGACTAGATAAAGTGAAATGGAAGCACACAGAGTAAGCGCAAGTGCACAGAACACACACAAGCAAATAAGTGTAAACAAAATAAGCACAAAACACATATGAGAAGATAAATAAAGCTGCAGTCAAAGTATCAACAATGTATTATTTATAACTCTCTTTTATACAAGGTCAAAACGTGGGGCTGTACCCACAGAATGCCGGCCAAAAAAGAAGAATATAGACAGAACAAAAACACTAAGTGCAGACTCTGCACTTGAACAAAACCACACAAAATGAATCAAAACCAGATCAACCACCACCCAAGCTTCTCAGCGCTTCTTTCCACCACTCCAGTTTCCGCCTTTTGTTTGAAGTTTTTGCTTCGCTTCGGGAGTGGTGTCACTGCCAGTAATGTCAACGATCTCCTCAGTGCTAATGTCCTCCTCCTACTCTGCAACTTTCTCAGAAGATTCGCCCTTCGTTTTGCGCTTCAGTGACTTACAGGAGCTCTTAAAGGCCTTGATTGCTTCAACCTTCTCCTTTTTAACGGCAATCAGCTGTTCTTGAGATCTGCACGGCTGCTCGATCTGAATTTCCGGCTCTCGAACTTCGCCCCTTGTGAAATCACCCTCTAAACATATGGACGGGTCATCCAAACCATGCAGTGCGGCGATATTTTCGGATTCCGACCCCGGCTGCGAACCAGATACGGCGACCGGATCAGGCATATAAATGAGCACAGAAGCAATGGAGATAGCAATAGGCCCAAGCATCAAGGAATCACTCGGATCGACAGGTGAGGAAGACGGACCTATAAGATCAAAAATGAAAGCCTTAAATTCGTCCTGCTCTTGCGGCATGAGTTGAAAATTCTCAAACTCGGGAGAGGCAAGTACATTACCTGCACCAGAAGAATGACCGAGAATGTTAACTTCGTATCCACCGCCTTCACCCTCCTTCGACGGGTTCACAATCCAAGGGGAAGCTACAAGCCCAGGACTTGCTGATGGATCGCAGGGATGCCTCGATGGTTCGTCAGCACCGAAAATAAAAGGCTCCGAAGGCGCTTCGGCAGTTGATGTTGTGGTCACATCGACACCCTCCTTTTTCCACTCAATCCGCAAAATCTCCCGGCCCTCTAGCAATGCCTTCTGTGATTCTTCGTTGAGGTAGGCGTTCTCCAACTCTCGCTCGGAATAGACATCACCGCTATCATAAAAGCGGGTTAAGATTTCCTCCCAAACCACAATGAGAGTGCATGGAAATTTAGGGCCTAAGTAGCTAAGACTCCCCTGATGCAGCAGGGAGTTTACATAAAAGTTCAAGATGGTCACATCCATCTTCTCCATCTTCCTTTCAAAAGTGTTATGAAATTCCATATAATCCGCGGTAACGGCGGCCTTTTCAACTTCGACGTTAGACTTATCAGCACTAGCTATGCAACTTGATCCTATAGCCTGGCGATTGTCTTAGCCTGGTCGGAGATGGTCTTATTATGCCCCTCTACGATAAGGTCATGATCGAAAACGGTTTTCTTTTGGGCCACAATTGTCGCGCTGCAAATTGCCACCTCCTTTTTTAATTTGGCCTCTTCTGCATGAGCCTTCTTAATTTCGTCCCTGTAGACGATCTCTATTCTCTCGTGAGCCTCTTTTAATTCCTTCAGCAAGTTGGTGTTCTTTTTTGCTTCCTCGAAGCACCGCTTCATTTTCTTCTTCCAGATGTTTGACCCTGGTGTCGCGTTTCGCCAATGCTCTCTCGAAATCATCCTTCTCCGATTCAAAGGAGAGAATTTCTTGCTAATTATTGTGGTTCGTGTCTGCCAGCTACTTGCATAATTTTTTCCACCCTTCGGTTGGCTCCAAATCATTCTGAATAGCCCAAAGATGTGGCATATATGAATCTCTATGAACCGGACGAAAATCACAATCAAACTTAGCTCCCTTTAAGAACCATCCCGGGAACACCGCTTCAAGCCTGGGAGGACCAGATGGAAGAACATAGGTGAATATCCGATGGAGGCGTGAAGCATGGGGGCACGAGCAATAGAAGATGACGGAATTTGAGTTGAAGACAGAACGGGGATAGAAGTAACCGGGATTTCCTGACCCGTTGAAGAGAGTGTCGGAGCAAAAGCTTGCTATTCTGAAGAATGGGAACCACAATCAAATTTAGACCTTTTCAATGGCTCCCCTCTCTCGTCAAAAGTCTTCCACTTTTCATACCCACCTTTATATATTCAGCTCCGTTCCCTCTCGCCTCGACGACGAACTTCAGCTTCTAAATCTTTTCTTCTTCGGTACTCCTCCTCCATCTCGCAAGGTTGGTGACAACTGGAAGATCGCTTCAACCAGCGTTGAGAGTCAGTAAATTCTTCAAGATCATCATAAAGGCTACGTCCTGTTGTCATACCTAACACGAAGAATAAATAAAAGGCCTTAGAAACGGAAAATAAACATGAAAATATGTGTACAAGTGAGTGTAACCCTAGTGAAACGTGAGATGTGCTTGGGAGGAAAGCCTAAAACGACGTCACAAACCAGATAGGGCAGGCACTGTAGAAGGAATCAGACTAACTTCGGATGCAACGTGGCCCAAACGAGGAAGCACCTCCTCAAATTTGAAATCTTCCCCCATGGACGCGTCAAAATCGACGTAAATATCGCTCAAATCTCCAAAGTCAACGCCGGCATCCTTACTCGGAGAATTCTGACGTTGTCCGATTTTTGGGGCATCGTCTTTACCACTCGTGTCTGGAGGAGGTGATCCCGGAATAACGGGACTCATCCCCGGAGTCTTGTTGCATGATTCAGAATCCCCATCATCAGATTCTGCACAAAAATTATCACTAGAAGTGGACTCATCGCTATTACTCCCAATCTCCCCCTCCACTTTTTCTAACTCCATCGCGACCTTGCTTCCCTCTGGTTAAACTCCTCTTCCTCTTCTTCCGAAATCAGAGGTATTCTGAACAGGCAACTGACTCCGGTGGCGGCAGCATCCTTTTCCTCGTGAGTCTCCTCAACCGACTAGCCGGATGGGCCTTCCCATTCTTGTTAAGCGCCCTCATCGGAACCGTAAGATTAAGAGGTGGATCGCATGCGTACCTAGATCGAGAAGGGGATGGGATTTCAACTGGAATGGCAGACCTCCCCCGATGTGACTGTCCGTATCGAAGCATGTTTTCGTCAATCAGCAAGACTTTAACAGATCTCTCCTCGGCATCGATAGCCTTCAGGGCTCGGAAAGTTCCATCGAGAGACAAGTCCCTATTCGGCCTCGAAATAACTATAAGAATTATTAAACTTGTTGGAAACTCCGTAGTGATATGTTGGAGATCAATGAGTAAAAAAGGGAACTTACCCCCCGTTGTCCAAAGACGGTTGAACCCCTCAGGACATCTGACAAAGAAGTATTGGGTCTTGAATTAGGACAAGTTGCTCTGTAGTCGCAATACAATTTTATGATTCCTTTGGGCCTTGATTACAACCAAGGAAGGACACTCATCTCTTCTTTTGAATGAAAGAAAGTATCTTAACTCGTCGAAGGTCAGAGCACGGTTGAATGTTTGCATGAAAAGGACGTTTAAGCAAGTTAAGATGGCACAACCGTTGGGGTGAATCTGAAATGGAGCAATTCCTAAGTTTGAGAGGGACTCTCTCAAGAAATCGTTAAAAGGGGGCACAGCTTCGTTTAAGCACATATACCGATGACAAGCGGTATATCCCAGGGGTGGCATATAAGCGAACTCATCCTTCTCTAGGAGGCGCACGTCTTCCTTTGGGATGCCATGTTGCAGGCAGATGTTGTGCAAGACTTTTGCAGAGACCATAGAAGATGCTCTCTCTGACGGATTTAGAAGGACTCTAAAATTAAAAGGAGTCCGGTCCATGAACGGACCAACCGAAACTAGCTGGCCATACCCAGCCTGTGAAACAAAAGGAGGAGGGGTAGCGGACAATGATTCGGCCTCTGAAAGCACAGGACTTCCTCCACTGGACTTGCGATGAGAGGACGGGTGCTTCATTCTAAACAATAGAACTTACATCTGAAACGGTCATCCAATTCAATCCTAAAATAAGAAACCCCATACCACACTTGAATTCCTAAGAAATATCGGTTCACACTGATGTGTCGGGCTACAAGTGTGTACCGGGGCAAGTGTGATGTGTTATCTATCGGTGGTGGGCTTGGTGTCCCGAACGCTACAAACGCTCTACCCCGTGTAGGTAGTACGTTCGCAGCCGAGAGGTGACTTCCGGTATCATTTTATTTTGGAAGTTACTTCTCCTACACTTACCCGTTATCGATCAACGATCAATAACAAATCTGTTGTCCCAAAAGGCGTAGAAAGTCCCTCCTAGTATAGGTACACCGTGCATCCAAAAGAAAGCAAAATCAACCTGAATCCTTCGGAAGGATGAAACCAATTCACAATGTGTTGTGCGGTATCGACTATGGGACTTGGCACAAGTCAATTCTCGCTCAATGGACGAAGATAGCAAAACATGTCAAGCACCGAGGCAAGGCCCGAATGTCGAACTCAAAACTCGATTTACTATCTTCCTCCATTAAGTCGCAATTGACTCGAACTCCTCACGACTAACATCACGAATACAACTTTCCCGCCAAGTCAATAAATGAACATCTGGATCAATAAACCAACCTTAGATTAGCAATCTAAACACAAAGTTGGTCGAGGCTTTGAAGTAAGCGAGCTAGAGAGTGGATCGACGGCGACCAAGGCGGTAGGCTATCTTAGGGTTTGATCGACAGTGACAAAGGAAAGCTAAAAGCAACGGTGAAACGGCGGCAGCGAATCTTTGGAGTCGGTGGAAAACCTAGAACGGCAATGTCGAGGAGGTCACGGTGGAACCTCGGTGAAAATCTGGGTCGATTCGTGGAAGACGATGGATCGATTCGCTAAGGGGAGTTGGCTCGGATCACAGGAGAGGATTAGGCTTGGGTCATGTAGTGAATGAGGAAAGGATCGACTCGAAGACTTAAATAGGAAATGAAAACATGCCAAAAAACTTCTAAGTCATCGGGTCACTAGCGATCCATCATCCATGGATCGCTAGCGATCCATGTCTTTACACGCAATGTTTCTCCAATTTGCCTAGCGACATTTACTACCATTTCAAGACGTATTGAGAAGCTACAAAGAAAATTTTGATCTATTTTGATGAGCAATGGCGGTTGAAACCAAAACTAAGCAAGCAGCAGTATAACCTAGATCACATTCGCGAAACTCTAACATGATTACTTGAAGTTTAACAAGCATAGACTAAAAGCGATTACTTCCTTAGCACGCCTTGTTTTCAACAAAGACGCACTTTGGGGGGCAAAAGTTATCCGAGTTTTTACCCCAGCAGGATCCATGTGAAGTCAGAACAATTTAGTGGAGTCAGAATAGCTCAGAAGTCAACCAGAAGGACTAAAGCAACAAGTTAGAGAGAGCCAAGGATAAAGGATGCAGAAATTTCCTAAGGGCATGGCTATGGCATATGAATCATTAGCGATCCATGGGGATAAATCAAGGTTCAACCTGTTTTCTTGTGTCGTGATCCAATGCATATTACAAAAATAGCGACTGAGTTTGAGGAGATTTGAGGTTAGTTAAATAGAGAGACAAGCATCCGTCAAGTCCGATTAGTGGCTAAATACAACTAGCAAGCAATCTGTCATCAAAACAAAGCGATGTGCAACTAGACTACACGAACAACGTTGATACAAGACAACGAAGACAGTTCAGAAACCAAAGTCCAAAAATATGCTAAGTGTATGGATCGCTAGCGAGCCATACACTATGGATCGCCAGCGATCCATACTGGATCATAGAATAGGTGCGACCCAAACAAAGTGAAGCAGAGGAAAAGGCTGAGTAATTAGCTCGCATTCGAGCCAGTGCTATGGATAGCTAGCTATCCATAGACCATGGATCGCTAGCGATCCATGATTTTTGCTTGGGTCACGAGCTAAGCTCCACTGCATCTTCTTGTGACCATCTGCAAACAGCTGGCCAACAAACTTGGCCCAATAGCTCTCCAATCTCTATAAATACCATCCTATCTGCGACATAAACGGGATCTTCTCCGGACTGGTTGCTGAAACTCTGCTAGAAGCTTTCTTCACTCCTCACCTCCCTCACAATGGTCTTCAAAGGAATTCACTGTGATTCTCCAGTGGATTCCAACGTTGGAGATCCAATCTAGTTAAGGATAATCAAGAGCTTTGTAATCAAATACATCTTGCAACAACAATCAGTCTATAATAAAAACTATAAAGTGGACATAGGCTTCGTTAACAGCCGAACCACTATAAAAATCTTCTTATCTTCTTTCTCTTACTGCTTTTTTCTATATCTATTATCTACATTATTGCTCTGTGAGAACAGGGCCGGTGCTTTCACGCTCAAACCAGGTTGTTGATCCATTTTTTGGGTTAACACCAACACCTTAAAAGAAGTTGGCTTGTAGGTCTTGTCGCAGCATCCAATCATACTACAAAATAGTATATGACTCACTCTAGAATGGTGTTCCAGTCTCTCTTGCCCCTACTCTGGGACCAAGTCTGCAGGTTGTGCGCCTCAATGGTACAATGTATTCCCTCACTAGCGTCGTTTCCTTTTGTTTGTATATACTAACATAACAAAACCGTACGTAAATACTAAATCTTGCGTATCTCTTCACACATAGGTATACAACATCGAAGTATTATTGTTCCCATGTGGATCGTGATTCATTCTTGAAGTGCTTCGCACTACCTGGTTGCCCCAAGTCAGGCATACTAAACCAATATATATCACCCCCGTATGACTATAATTATATATATTAATTACTTAAACCACATATTTATATATCCATTTAATATATTTCTTCCACTATTTTGTGACCCAAAGTCTGACATACCGAACTATACATATGCTCAAATTGCGTACCGATAAATTTCATTGAATTGTCATTAGCTACTAAAGAGTCGTATCAAGTGCCACAACTATATTGTGGAATCCCTTAAAACCAATGCCATAAAAAAAGTTATCCTGTAGGTCCTATCGCAACACCTAAGAGTACTACGGAATGGTATATGAGCTATTATAGACTGGCATCCCAGTCTCACTTTAACCCTACTCCGGAACCACATCTGCAGGTCATGCATCTCAAAGGTACAATGGATTCTTTGCATCAATCGGTAGCTGTAAGTTGGACATACTGAAACTATATATAAAAGCTTTAAACCGCATATCAATGAATATATATAAAATATCTTGTGCATCTCTCAATAGTCCCAAGTCTGACATATCAAAACTACACACACACACACACATATATAACTAACATAAACTATATGTAAGAAGGGGTGTGTGTGTGCAACCAGTCCAACAATATGGGACTAATAAACACATATCGTGCACATTTACATACAAGAAGGAAACATATAACCAAAATAACAAAACTATCATATCAATAACAATTCGCACATACAATCATATAAGAGATTCAACAAAAATGCATCATACTTAAGTAATTAACCTGATAATTTTATATCTTCTTGGAATTATTTTAAAGAAGTCTTACACTTATTGTGGACAATAATGCATTTTCCTATCAATCATACAATATCTTATTTTCACTTAATTCTTCTATTGAAAATAAGTTTAGTTATCAATAAGGCCTCAAAATATTATATAGCTCATTCATATTATTTCCATATATATGTATACATATATATCTCAAACCGTTTTTTATGCTCTAAAGTTAATAAGTCTCATTATTACAATGTTCAGGATTTTATAACCTTAATCAAACCCCATTAAATAATACGATGCTTCTTTCTAGTTTCTAAGTCATCTTTACAAAAATTATGTACTAGCCCTAATTTTTAGTTAACATTATTCCAGACATTTAATTGGATAGATTAAATAGAATAATGTATATAATTAGGGAGAATGAGATTGGGTTAATTAGAGTGGTCGTGCCAAACTTAATGAACTAAGTAAGATTGTTTTAAAATTAATACACATAGAAGAATACATGGGAGGGGCAAAATAGGCAAAGATAAACCCTTCACTCATTAAATCCTCACCTCCTACATCATTCTCATATTCACAACAAAAACAACCAAAAGGAAAGCTCAATCAAGGTCGGCCATCAAGAAGCAATCGGGAGAACAAAATCAAGGATTCAAAAGGTAAGCAAGCTTAGATTAAGAGCTACACCAAATCTCACCTCCAACCATTAATCCAAGGTGAATTATAACACTTATCATATTTTAAATCTTTGTTTTGATTCGGTTATGGGTAATACCCAAATCTCATGTGTTTGATTGGTCAAGTTATGATCTAATAATCATTGTTTGGATATAATGATTAAAGGGAATTTTTAGAATTAATTAGAAATAGTTTAATTCGGTTTTAGGGTTAAATCCAAAGTTTTTATGCACCAAATGATTTGAAATTTAGATAATTGATGTATAACAACATTTTGAAGATGGATTTTTAATTCCATAATTTCCCTAGATGGAATAAATATTTTATTAATTTTCTAGTGAGAAAAGGAAGATATTTCGGGTTTTATTTAATTTAAATAATTAAATAATGATTTTCCACCTGAGATTTTTACATAGTAAATAAAATAATATGTTTGATTTTATGTGAATTTTATGGATTTTTCCCACTTATTTTTGAAGAGATATGGACTTAATATGCTAGTTAAGCATTTAAAAAGATAATTAGTTAAGATTAATAATTTGTTGGATGAACATGGATTTTTGTCTTTGATGAATTGAGTGTGGCAACCAATTCGGAAAAAAAGATATGCAAAATTTTATTCAAACCAATCAAATATTGACAAGCTAATATAATTAGGTAAAAAGAACATACTTTACGTAGTAAAAATGCAGATTTGGAGTTAATTATGGTGATGCCACACTTCTATTTAGATCGCCGCACCTCTCTTCAATCTGCTTCATCAACGTCGACGAGGGGGAAGCATAAGGCAACTATTTTGATAGTTATGGAGTGACTACAAACTCACCGAGGTTATTGAAAGCAACAACATAAAAGCATCGGCAAGGCCTTTCCGCAATTTTGGATGCCGCATGTTTTACTAAGTTAAGGGTAGTTGCACCTAAAGAAATTTTGTGGGATCGACAAGGCCTTTGCGTATTGTTTTGAAAATCGACGACATCGTGGTTCATGATGCCACATATATCGGTCTTCGAGTTTTTAAATAGTTGGATAACCTATGCATCATGAGGATCGACGACTTCATTATCATTAAGGGATGATACCACATGTTTAGTCTTCGAATTTTAATAGGTGAAAAGTCTTATGCTATTACATCGACATGAGATGGATGTCAACGCTAATACACATCGAGCTTATAAATGACAGAGAGCCATTTGTTGCATGATTTTAACTTCAAACCTTATGGACACTAAGGTATATCTTAATGAGTTTGACATAAAATCTTTTGGGGGTTACCATTGTATACCATCATGAAATTTAAATAACTAAGGGAAAATTACTTAGTTGGGGACACCAATAGAAAAGGTTATACGTGTGCATAGCATGGATTAATGTTGAACATGTGTGTAGAATGGAGTAAAGTTAAATAAGTGGGTAACATGGGACAAATAGAAACATGTGGATAACGTGAATTAAATGGCCAAGTGATGGGTTCATAGTCATCCTAGGAAAACTATAGAATGTATGATGGATAGTCTGCATCGTTTCAGAGATGGATAGTCTCTAAATGGTTAATTTTAAGGGTTATTAGTCATCCTAGGAAAACTACGAGGTGCGAGATGGATAGTCCACATCAGTTCAAATGATAAAATGTGAGATGGATAATCCACATTAGTTTAAGTAAAATAAAATATGTGATAGGTAGTCCACATGAATATTGGATGGATAGTCAATAAGAACTTAGATGGGTAGTCTAGTAAATGTGGGATGAGTAATCCGGTACATATGATATGTTTATAAACTATCATATTGTTCTGCTATAACCATTATGGACGTAGGAGCATAGCATATGGTTAAGATGTTTAATTGGGTACTAGTAAAGGGAATCATGTTCCGTACAACGGCGTGGTCTTAATAGATATCTATTGGTTTTAGATGGTAGATTATTATTCACACAAGACTTTTTGTCTGACCCGAAGTTTTTGTTTTCCCCTTAAACTCTCGGGTACTCATTTGAGTAGGTTGAGAGTAAGGGCTTTTTAGGTTCCCTTTAGACGAACAAGCTTCCGGAGACGTGAAGGAGGCAATCTAGCTAGTAGGAGCTATATATCTATTTTCTGCTATGTTTTGATTCAACATTTGTGTTGTAATGGTAAGTTGTATTAAATGCCAAATAATTGACTCTAATCATCCAAGTGGGCATCTTCATATGTCACTCTTGGAATATGTTGTAATAATTGCTTTTTCTTTGAACTTGTTTTACGAATTGGGATCACGTAAAAAATTGAAATCTTTATTGTGAAATGAGATGAGAAAATTTATTTTAAAAATTGTGTTGAGTTTCCATATTCATGTGTTTTTGGTATTATCAAAATGATTAACATAGCCGCATTTTGTCACCGGAAATTAATAACTATGGATGACTGTAGCATCCGTAACACTTAGTTTTGGGCCTCAAAATGAGGGATGTTAACGTTTGGTATCAGAGCATAGGTTTATTAAACTTAAAAGGAATTTAAACCTAAGAGATTTTGAAAACATAAACCAATGAATCGGAGAATAAGATTGGCGTTCGGATAATGCAATAATAACGTACTTGTATTTTGCTATATATAGGTATGTATTCCCCTTTCTCTTAGACCGTTCTTCTGTATCTTACGAAGACTCGTATGTAGATTTATGGGAATGAAAAGTATGGAAGCATAAAATAGAAGAGTAAACCTAGGTGGAGGAAGCACCACAACTAACGGAAGTGCTGACCCAATACTAGGTGTAACCAGGGTCGATAGGCAAATGCTAATCAAAATGCAAATGCCAACGTAGTTAATGGAACCCCACCAGTATATATGGGGACAATGTATCAGTTATTCATTAACTTGATTTAAGATGGAGCGGCTGTAGGAGTAGCGAGACGAAATGCTACGAATGCGGGAGGAGCAAATCCTGTAACGCTAGTTGGCAATAACTATGCCAAGCTGAGTCGAGATTATACTAGTTTGGATGGGAAGCCTTTTCCGGGGACTGAAGATGTTGTAGAAGTGGAAAATTGGCTTTTGTATTGTGAGAGAATTTTAGCTGATCTTTTTTGGATAATGAGTAGAAGAGAAGATTGGCTTCAAGGTAATTGCAAGGTGCAACATTGTTCTGGTGGAATGGAGCTACCGTGGGTGTGCCAAAGGAGGAGCTAACTTGGGCAGATTTCCGAAGGAGATTCGAGGAGAGATATTTGTTCGAGGTAGCTAAGTCCGCTTTTCTCAGGAAATTTATGGATTTGGAGCATAGGGAGATGTCAGTGTTGGAGTATTCTACGAAGTTTGATGAGCTGTCTAGGTATGGATATGCCACTGTGGATACTATCATTAAAAGGAACGAGAATTTTATCAAGGGGTTAAGGTCGGAAATTGCGAGGGCAAGTATGCCACATCTCTGAGATCCATCAAATGTCGTAGTGGAGATGGCGATTAGAAATGAAGAAATGTTTTCTACCTTCGAGAAGGAGAAGTCAACAGAGACTCAGGAATCTCGAAATAAGAAAAGAAAATTCTTTATGAAGAAGAGTGTTCAAAAAGGAGGAGCAGCTAAGAAGGGAAAGCCAGATATTGTCTGTTATAAGTGCGATAAGAAAGGGCACTATGCTAATGAGTGTCGCTCGGTTGATGGAAAGGTGGTTGTGGGGAAGTAGAATGTGATGTGCTTTAACTGTGACAAAGTGGGGGCATTACAAGGACAAGTGTCCAGAAGCAGCCAAGGTTGAGAAGGGTGAAGTTTATGCTTTGGAACCATCATCCTCTAGACCAACAGCAGCCGAGAAGGAAAAATCTATGATGGAAGGTATGCTTTTGATCCATAGTATACCAGTTAGGATACATTTTGATTCCGGTGCATCACATTCATTTATATCTCAGAGATTGGTAGATAAATTATGCTTAGAACCTTCATATCTAGTTACTTCCTTAAGGATTGCGAATCCAATAGGAGAGTATGCAACTCTTGGGATGAGATGTGATCAGTCAGAACTTGATTTGTTAGGTCATAAGTTTTCATGCAATTTGTATATCTTTGATTTCGTAGGCATCGGGATCATACTGGGTACGGACTGGTTAGATAGATATGATGCTAGGATATTTTTCCAGGATAAGGAAACATCATTAAGACATCCTAGTAGTAATGACCAAATAGTATACTAAGTCGAGAATTCAAATCCAGGAATTTGTGCTTTGCCGAATGCTATGAAAGAAGAAGAAGAGTTGAATCGGGTTTCAGAAGCAAGATAATTTGCAGATGTTTTTGAGCAAGTCCTAGGACTACCACCGAAATGAGCTATCGAGTTTTGAATAGATCTTGTGCTAGGAGTAGAACTGGTAAGTAGACCACCTAGCAGGATGACAACTACCAAGATGAAGGAATTAAAGGTGTAGCTAGTGGACTTAAAAGGAAAGAACTTTATTAGCCTAAGCAGTTCATCTTAGGGAGCGACAGCGGTGACCGTGAAAAAACTGGACGGGCCGTTAAGATTTTATATCGACTATCGTAAGTTGAATGAGAAGAAGATTAAGAATAGTTATCCTTTTCCATGAATCGACGACTTATTCGATCGGTTGAGTGGAGCCAGAGTGTTTTTCCAATTGGATTTGGCTATAGGGTTCCATCAGCTAAGAGTGGAAAAGGAAGGTATTCCGTTGACAGCATTTCGAAAGAGAGATGGTTCGTATGAGTGGTTAGTTGTAACAACCCAAAATTTAAGCTATAATAATTAATTAACGAATTAATTAAATAATAAAATAAGTTTGTGAAATTATCAAAATTGAGCCACACGAGTTGCACCATTGTGTCCGTGGTAATTTTCTGGTCAAATTCCATATAAAGTTTGTCAAAATCCAAGCTAAAACAAAGAAGATATGCAAGAAACAAGAATTCAGAAAAAAAAAGAAAAAAAAACAATATATAGGCAAGGTCGACCCTCACCTTTGGTAGGTCGACCTATAGGTCGACCCTAGCATATGTTGGTCGACAGGGAGGTCGACCCGCCTTGCATTCTTCACGTTTCTTCATCTAGTTTTGATTCGAACACGTCATTTTGCTATTTTCTATAAATCTTGTGCGTTCGTGCTTCCATCCGACAGTTCCCAGCGAGCCTATGACGTGGTTGCACCAGATTTAATATTTAAATCCAATGGCCAGAATTCCTAAGTGACACTATATATAAGACCGTAGGCCTAGCTATTTTTCTAATTCAGATTTTCTCCCATTGGGTTCATTGCCTAAGGCTGGACCCTAATTAGAATATTTTTCTAAGGAGGAGTTCTTTTTTAAAATATTTTACACCTTAGAAGTGGATACGGAAAGGCCAAGGAAAAGAGCTAAGGACCACAGGTGAGTGTTTAGTAATTATTTTAAATTTTTAAGTAATTTAAAATAATACGGTTTTCAATAGTTGTAGTTTTTCTACAATTTTGAGACAATTTTTGTATAAGTTATTTACAGCTAGTTTTTAAAGTTCTTTTCAGTCTATTTTATTCAGTTATTTTTATTCAGCTATTTTATTCAGTTATTTACAGTTATTTACTATTATTTGCATCCATTTTACATTAAAATTTACTCTGTAAATGTTAGTTCCTTTTAATTCCTTTTTACGCAAATAGAATATTAAAAGGAGAATAATTCGCTAATATGGGTTGAAATAGAATAACACTAAATTTACAGAAATTAGATGTAAAATAAGAAAGACTGTAATAAGAGAAGATAAACTGAAATAGGCAAATTTGAGACATTTACAAGCAAGTTTATAACTAGTAGTTATAACTAAAAAGATAGAAAAGAAGAATAACACTTATAACGTAGTTTATAATTAAGCAGAAAGAACAGTAAAGGCTTATTTTAAAATTTAGAATAAATTAATAAGTAAATATAGCAGAAATAATAGAAGTGGCTTATTTTAAAGAACTTACACTAAGTTAAAAAGCAAAGATAGAAATAGGACTCATAACCAATAGCATTCCCTTTCAGTCAGGAACTGATGGTCTCACAACAGATTAGGTGAGGCTGGGACACGCTTATGCTAACTAGGGTAAATAAGTGGCCAATGGATAGAAGCTGAAATCGCGGGATTTGGGCCAGGGGCGCAACTAGATTTTGTTTGATAGGACCCATACCAACAGCATCCCCTTTTAAGACTAGTATTGATGGTCTCACAACAAACTTAGGTTAGGCTGGGCAGAACCCGTTCAGGCTAGGACTGATGGTCTCACAACAGATTAGGTGGGCTGGGCACACTTATGCTGACTAGGATTAGCAAGATGTCAAAAGAGGGAGCAACAGATAGTGCGAACCGGCGGTGATCGAGTGTGCGGTCATGAAGTAGGGAGATAAGTCGCTATTGAGTTCCAAAGCGCTCAACATTTGTCTTTTGCCGTGGGACCCAGAGGATGGGACTAGCTCACAGTGGCACAACAAAGATTGAAGACCGATCAAAGGGTAGAATTAGGACTTCGGCCTAATTAAAATAGGATTAGGATTTCAGCCTAATCATAGTAGCTATCTAAGACAAGTGCAAACAATCACTATCGAAGCAAACAGTTAAACAGTATTTTATTCCAGCTTTATCTTTTCTTTTATTTCCTTTTATACTAGAACTATTGTCAAGCCTATTACTTTTATCTTGCTTAAAAATACAAGTAATAAATTTCATTCACCAGATTTTTAGTCCGACCCACTCCTCTATTTCCCCCTTTTCCCCCCATAGGCCAGCAAAGGCAAGGACAGTAGATTTGGATTTCTTAGAGACTCGTTTGTAGAGCTTTCTCATTCTTCATGTATTCCTTTTCTTTTCGCTTGAGTTTGGATGTACTGGTACTTTATGAGAGGGGTGATTTTTATTATTATCTATGTACTATGATGATGTGACTGAGATGGTATTTTTCACGAGACATATGTATTCGATTTTCAAGACATATTATGTATCTGGTTTTATGACTCATTTTATGGAGAAATGAAGTTTAATTTTAAATGTTTCAGCTGTTTTATTTATTTTGTCTTGTGGATCTTAGTCTCCGTAAAGCTATACCTATAACGCACCATATCCTTTAGTGTGTCCTTTTGGGTATACTAAGGGGTGTGAGGTGTTTTACTTGGTATCAAAGCCTAAGGTTACAGGATTCCTATAAACTTGTTTTAAAAGTAAAGTATTTTTCAAAAAAATAACCTATTTTTAAAAGTAGCATATCTTCAAACTAGAAGTATTTTTCAAAAAGAAACTCTTATTACAGAAATAGTTTTTCAAGTATAAAAGAGAATTTTTATAAAAATTCCCTTAAAGTCCAGTTCAACTTTCAATCGATTTTTTCGAGCCTAAATTTTCTTTTCATTGCATAGTATAGCTGACTGGTTCCATAGAGCTACAGTACCAGAAGTGCAAGGGCAAGCGCCCAATACAGCACCAGCAGGTGGAGATCTCATTTATCCACCTACAACAGCCAATTTTTCTAAGCTATGCATGGACTTCGCTAGTCTAGGAGGCAAGATGTTTTCTAGCACAGAGAATTTCGAGGAGGCACGAGCTAGGTTGAAGGATACGGAGCGAATGTTTAGACTGTTGGGATTGGAGGACCGACAGAGAGTTTAGCCTGCACCTTGGTAGCTGAAGGGAGAGCTTAAAGAGGTTCTTAAGTCAGAAAGCTCTAAGAAGCCGTGGTGGAAGAACAAGAAGGAAAAGGACAAGAGGAAAGAAAGAGGACCTCAGAAGCGGATTAAGAAAAGCGGGAAATGTCATAGTTGTGGATTGGTTGGTCATTACGCAAAGGACTGTAAGAATAAAATGATGAAGGGGAGGTGTTTCAACTGTGGGCAGCCTGGTCACCTTAGTAGAGCTTGTCCTCACAGGACGGGGCAGAGAGCAGTTACACCTACAGCGCAAGTACATGCTTTGGATGCACCACCTTCTAGTAGTGGACTTGATCGAGGTAGGAAAGTCTCTGTAGAAGGTTTGATCTCTATTTCGGATTTTCCTATTCGGACTCTTTCATTTCTAGTTCTTTGGTTGATTGTTTGCACTTAGATATTTCTCTTGTAGTAGACCCTATAGTTTTTTCAAACCCCATAGGAGGATCAGCACATTTATCCATGATTCTTAGGGGTTTGAAGTTTGTTATCTAGGCGTAGAGTTTGACTGTGGCGCCTACGTATTGGGATTTTCGGGGTATGGGATGATTTTGGCGATGGATTGGGTATCCACTTATGGAGTGATATTGGACTATGAGAGGAGAGTCGTTAGACTAGAGACATGTAGCAGTAGGACTCTCGAGGTTTCTTGCGACCCACAGGGGTCAGTCATGTTGAGCTTCCTTTATTCCTTTGATTCATCACTAGGAGAGCTAGATTCCGTTAGAGATTTCCCAGACATTTTTAAGGAGGTTAGGGGACTACCCCCTAAGAGAGAGACCGACTTTAGGATCTATATGAATGACAATGCTAAGCCAGTGGCATTGCCCGTGAGACACATAAAAGGAAGGAGTTAAGTAAGCAGATTGGTGAGCTATTGGAGAAAGGCTTCGTCAGGCGGATTCTTTGTGTGGTTGGTTATGCCATTTGGGCTAACCAACGCCCCAGCCTATTTTGTAGATTTGATGAGCCGTGTTTTTGGAAATGTCCTAAATGAGTTCGTAGTAGTATTTGTGGAAGACATTTTGGTGTTTTCCATGAGTATGGAAGAGCATGCTATTCATCTAGTGGAGGTTCTTCGTACACTTCGCGATCATCGGTTGAAGGAAAAATTCTTGAACTGTCAATTTTTGGCGTAAGGAAGTACATTTCTTAGGGCATAGAGAAGGTTAACACATGGAAAGAGTTTGAGAAATGGTTTTGTACATTTAGGTTTAGATTGTGGAAATCCAAAGAGTTGTAGGCAAAGATTGGAGATGTACAATAGATTGAGTTGAAAAAAAAGAGGAAAGCCCATGTGTAAATAATTGCAAAAATTATAATTGTTTCAGATAAGTGGATTTAACGGTAGTGCCTTGGAATAAATAAAACATAAAAGAGGGATAGGAATAAGAGACTTTAGTAAGGAAATGAGATTTCCATGGTTTAAGAAGGGTACTCCTAGGGTAGTAAGAAGAAATTCCACTTTATGTCTAGCCCAATGAAATGAAATTGTTAAATTGAAAAGTTGAAATTTGTAAATTTTTGTAAAAAGTGAAATTCTTTTTTTAGAATTATAGAGCACATATAGCTCACTAGTTTCTTTGTAGGTAAACAAAGATTTTTAAAATAAAAACCTAGAGTATTGGAAACATAGGTTACAACATTTATTGTTGTAATAGATGTTTTCGTGAAAAATAAAGGGAGCATAGACTATAACACTACTGTTATAGTAGGTGACTCCCAAGGAAATGTTTTTACATAGTATATGAGATTTATTAGTATTTATTGAACCCATACACTAGTATTTTTGGGCTATAGTAATGGTGTTTTACGCAATATCTGTTTTGACCCAAATAAAAATCTGTTTTGAAGATAATTTCAAAGTACAGAAATAAAGTGGTTCGTAAGTACACATATTATTTAAATAAGTATAAGGAAATGTTTTCTAGTTATGAAAATATTAGAACAGTTTTGAAAATGAGTTCTTTTGGGAAAAAAAGGGTGTAAGTTAAATATTAGGAAATTAATAAATTTCATAGAAATTGTCTATCGTAAGAGAATATAGATTAAACATACTTTAATGTATTGGAACGAAATGAATAATGATATAATTTTCTATGAAATCAAATCACAAACAAAGATGTTTTGTGAAAGTTATAAAGAATACGTGATAGAGATATACAAGGTATGGGAAGCACCATATTTTATATAGCCTGTTTCGAAAAATATAAAATAAGTTCCTTATAATTTCACATAATCATGAAGTACTCTTTAAAGGATTCATAGAAGGTTTTAGCGTTAATAGTTTCCTATAAAAGAAAGTAGTTTCAATATATTAAGGTATAAAACCATTAGGTGTAATAAGAAGTGTAATAATTAGAGACAGTGTTAGTTAGGAGCGATATTATAGAGAGCCTTAGTAGAAAAAGCTAAGCAATGGAAATTTCATATATATATTTTTTCCATTGATTATACGTATTGGTTGCTTGCCTTTGTAGAAAGTCCCAATTTGTAGTAAGTTTGAAACTCCCCCAAGGTTAGGTAATTGGAAAGTTAAGGGTTTTTAATAAAATAATTGTTCTTATCTAGTCCAATTTTTGCAAAATTGAAAATCTATGAAAAGAATATGTTTTGAAAACATGTGAGGACATTTTAAAGATATCGTAAAGAAAAATGGTTTGGTGAAAAAGTAAATAAGTTTTTGGAAGCGAAAAACTTAGCAACAGTTAAATTTAAAAATCCAATTTTTTATGAAAAGCTGTAAAGGTCTTTAAAAGAAAAAAGGAATAAGTTTTGAACTTAGAATTTGTAAGTTTTCCCCTCTAGGTTTGGGAAATAATGTAAATTCAAAAAGCTGTAAGGATGCAAGTCTAGAAAGATAAAATGTTAAGTAACCAAGTACCTTTGAATTTAATAGAAACTTGAAAATAACACTTTTAAAGGCAAAAATTTTGGGATTTGATGTTTTAAAAATTTAGAAGCTTTAATTTTGAAATGAAATAATAAATACCAAACCAAACTTTTAAATGTTGAGTAGATAGGAATCGTTTCCTAGGTGTGACGAAAACAGTGTAAGGCTATATAGGAGATAGCAGTGATTACTTTTAGAAGTAATAATAGAAGATTTCATAAAGTATATTGGGCACTAGTGAAAACCTAGGATTGTTGCTTCATGTGTGTAGACTATAGAAGAATAGTAAGGTGATATTAGTAAGATAGTAAGACACATGTGGTTGTGGATGTGTATTCTTGATTTTGGAGGAACTTGGAAGGAGCATCTTCCTTTAGTCAAATTCGCGTATAATAATAGTTTTCAAGCTGGCATTGGAGTGGCACCTTTCGAAGCTCTTTATGGAAGACCGTGCAAGTCGCCTTCATGTTGGTTAGAGTCTATAGAGAGTTTGCTACTTGGTCCCGACATGGTTAAAGAGACTTCGAAGAAGATTGATTTGATTAGGAGAGAATACGTACCTCTTATCCACATCTCTTTGATAATAAATTTTGAATTTCCGGTTTCCATCTTTAGTTTTGAATAGGTTCTTTCCTTTATTATTCTTTGGGAGGGTAGATCTTAGGATTTAACCTATGGATGGTAGGATTTGATGTAAACATGTTATTAGAACATGTTATGTATGATGGATGCAGGTGTTTGCTAGTGGATGCTAATGGACGCATATATATACACTAGGCACTATTATCTCCTAGGAATTGACCTAACTAGGTCACTAGAGCATATGCATATAGATGTGTGCACATTTGCATTTTATTATATTCCATGGTTGCTATAAATGGATGATTATCATATGATTGTTGCATTTGGATGATGATTGTAGCACGCATATAGAACTATCAGTTATCATTAGGAAACTTGCATTCATTTGGATATATAGCATGGACATGATTGCATAAAAAGGAGGTCGACTGAATCAGTAGACCGCCTAATCTTTTGCATTAGTTAGGGACATTGATACCACACTATTTACATATATATATATATATATCATAAATTGCATTAGAAAAACTTAAGGACAATAGATGTAATATATGGTGGTTGAGTACTTGGTTGTAGAATTTGGATGAAAATATTTATTTCATTCTTCCGTCCTTAGAGATTTCGGGACGAAATCCTTTGAGGAGGGGAGAATGTAACAACCCAAAATTTAAGCTATAATAATTAATTATGAATTAATTAAATAATAAAATAAGTTTGTGAAATTATCATAATTGAGCCACGGGAGTAGCACCATTGTGTCCGTGGTAATTTTCTGGTCAATTTCCATATAAAGTTTGTCCAAATCCAAGCTAAAACGAAGAAGATACGCAAGAAACAAGAATTCAGAAAATAAAAGAAAGAAAAACAATATATAGGCAAAGTCAACCCTAGGGTCGACCTCACCTTTGCTAGGTCGACCTATAGGTCAACCCTAGCATATATTGGTCGAAAGGGAGGTCGACCCGCCTTGCATTCTTCAGGTTTCTTCGTCCAGTTTTGATTCAAACACGTCATTTTGCTATTTTCTTCAAATCATGTGCATTCGTGCTTCCATCCGACGGTTCCCAGTGAGCCTATGATGTGGTTGCACCATATTTAATCTTTAAATCCAGCAGCCTGAGATCCCTAAGTGACACTATAAATAAGACCCTACGCCTAGCTATTTTTCTCAATTAGATTTTCTCCCATTGGGTTCATTGCATGAGGCTGGACCCTAAATAGAATATTTTTCTAAGGAGAAGATCTTTTTTAAAATGTTTTACACCCTAGAAGTGGATCCGGGAAGGCCAAGGAAAAGAGCTAAGGACCACAGGTGAGTGTTTAGTTATTATTTTAGATTTTTAAGTAATTTAAAGTAATAGGGTTCTCTACAGTTGTAGTTTTTCTGCAATTTTGAGACAATTTTTGTGTAAGTTATTTACAGCTAGTTTTTAAAGTTCTTTTCAGTCTACTTTATTCAGTTATTTTTATTCATCTATTTTATTCAGTTATTTACTGTTATTTGCATATTTGCGTTCGTTTTACGTTAAAATTTAGTATGTAAATTTTAGTTCCTTTTAATTCCTTTTTACGCGAATAGAATATTAAAAAGAGAATAATTCGCTAATATGGATTAAAATAGAATAACACTAAATTTACAAAAATTAGATGTAAAATAAGAAAGACTGTAATAAAAAGAAGATAGACTGAAATAGGCAAATTTGAGACATTTGCAAGCAAGTTTATAACTAGTAGTTATAACTAAAAATATAGAATAGAAGAATAACAATTATAACGTAGGTTATAATTAAGTAGAAAGAATAGTAAAGGCTTATTTTAAAACTTAGAATAAATTAATAACCAAATATAGCAAAAATAACAGAAGGGGCTTATTTTAAAGAACTTACACTAAGTTAATAAGCAAAGATAGAAACAGGACCCATAACCAATAGCATTCCCTTTCAGTCAGAAACTGATGGTCTCAAAACAGATTAGGTGTGGCTGGGACACGCTTATGCTAACTAGGGTAAATAAGTGGCCAATGGATAGAATCTCAAATCGGGAGATTTGGGCGAGGGGCGCAACTAGATTTTATTTGATAGGACCCATACCAACAGCATCCCCTTTTAAGACTAATACCGATGATCTCACAACACACTTAGGTGAGGCTAGGCAGGACCCGTTCAGGCTAGGACTGATGGTATCACAACAGATTAGGTGAGGCTGGGCATGCTTATGCTGACTAGGGTTAGAAAGAGGTCAAAAGAAGGAGCAACAAATAGTGCAAACCGGTCATGACCGAGCGTGCGGTCTCGAAGTAGGGAGATAAGTCGCTATTGATTTCCAAAGCGCTAAACAGGTGTCTTTTGGTGTGGGACCCACGGGATGGGACTAGCTCACAGTGGCACACCAGAGATAGAAGGCCGATCAAAGAGTAGAATTAGGACTCCAGCCTAATTATAATAGGATTAGGATTTCAGCCTAATCAAAGCAGCTATCTAAGACAAGTGCAAATAATCACTATCAAAGCAAAACAGTTAAACAGTATTTTATTCCAGCTTTATCTTTTCCTTTACTTCCTTTTATACTAGAACTATTGTCAAGCCTATTACTTTTATCTTGCTCAAAAATTCTAGTAATTACTTCATTCACCAAACTTTTAGTCTGACCCACTCCTCTATTTCCCTTTTCCCCCCATAGACCAGCGGAGGCAAGGACAGTAGATTTGGATTTCTTGGAGACCCGTTTGCAGAGCTTTCTCATTCTTCATGTATTCTTTTTCTTTTCAGTTTTCTTTTTGCTTGAGTTTGGATGTACTGGTACTTTATGAGAGGGATATTTTTATTGTTATCTATGCACTCTGAAGATGTGACTAAGATGGTATTTTTCACGAGACATATGTATTCGATTTTCAAGACATATTATGTATTTGGTTTTATGACTCATTTTATGGAGAAATGAAGTTTAATTTTAAATGTTTCCGCTGTTTTATTTATTTTTTCTTGTGAATCTTAGTCTCCATTAAGATTTTAGCTATACCTATAACGCACTATATCCTTTAGTGTGTCCTTTTGGGTATACTAACGGGTGTGGGGTGTTTCATTAGTAATGCCATTTGGGTTAATGAATGCGTCGGCTTTCTTCGTAGATTTGATGAATCGGGTTTTCCAAGAGCACTTGGATATGTTAGTATTGGTGTTCACATATGACATTTTGATATATTCCAAGGATGAAAGAGAGCATGAGGTTCATCTCGGAGTAGTGTTAGAGACACTAAGACAACATCGGCTGAAAGTGATGTTTTCGAAGTGTCATTTCTAGAAGAAAGAAGTAAAGTTTCTTGGCCACGTAGTCTTAGAAGAAGGGTTATCGGTTAATCCAGCTAAGATTGAAGCAGTTAATAGTTGGAAGAAACCCGAGCAGTGACCGAAATAATAAGGTTTCTTGGATTGGCTGGATATTTGCCGGAGATTTATCAAGGATTTCTCATGGATAGCAGCATCCCTGACTAAGATAACCAGAAAGGACATTAAGTTTGTTTGGTCCATTGGATGCGAGGAAGCATTCCTTAAGTTAAAGCATTTATTGACCAATGCGCCCGTGTTTTTTTTGCCACATGGTAATCAAGGGTTAGTAGTGTATACAGATGCATGTGGGACTGGATTAGGAGCTGTGTTGATGTAGAAGGGTAAGGTAATTACCTACGCTTCTCAATAGCTCAGACCGCATGAAATAAGATATCCAACCCATGATTTAGAGTTGGCAACGGTGATTTGCGCATTGAAAGTGTGGAGACATTATCTTTTGGGAGAAATATTTAAGTTGTACATGGATCATAAGTCTTTAAGGTATTTATTCTCTCAGAAGGAGTTGAATATGAGACAGTAGAGGTAGCTAGAGTTTTTAGCCGCTTATGATTTTGGTATAGAGTATACACCGGGTAAAGGTAATAAAGTAGCAGATGCTCTTAGTAGAAAACATCAGAATATGGTGTTAGCTATGTTGGTAGAATGGAAAGAACTTGAGCCATTGACTATGTGTAGTGTGGAGTTAAGTTCGACTGCTAGTTCTAGTTAGAGTACCGCCATGATATCCTATTTGGAAGTCCAACCGGTTTTGATCGAAAGGATTGCTTCTAAGTTGAAAGATGATCCATTTTTGGCTGAGAAGATTACAAGACTTAAGATTGGATCTAAGATTGATGATCCAAGAGATTTTAGTCTTGACCAGAAGGGATAGTTGAGTAAAAAAGGGACAATTGTGTGTTCCGAATGTTGGGACCCTAAGGAAAGAAGTTCTTAGGAAATGTCATCGATTGAAGTTTACGATTCATCCTGGAGGAACCAAGATGTATTAGGATATGAAGAGAAGTTTCTTCTGGGATGGTATGAAGAGGGATGTTAGCATATGGGTAAAGTAATGTTCGCATTGCCAGCAAGCAAAAGCCTAACAACAGAAGCCGAGTAGGTTGCTTCAGCCTTTAGATATACCAGTTTGGAAATGGGATTTGATATCTGTGGACTTTATCGATGGGTTGCCAAGGTCTAATCAAGGAAATGAGTATATATGGGTCATAGTTGACAAATTGACCAAGAACACCCATTTCATTTTCGTTAAGTCAACCAAGACGACACCTGTTTTAGCTAAGTTATTTATGAAGAACATAGTTATACTGCATGGGATTCCTAGTAGTATAGTTAGTGACAGAGATACATTATTTACTAGTAAGTTCTAAAAGAGGCTATAGGAAGTGTTAGGTACCGAGCTTAAGATGAGTAATGCTTATCATCCTCAGACAGATGGGCGGATAGAGAGATTCAATAAGGTGTTGAGGATTTATTGAGAGCTTGCATACTAGATTTTGATGGATCATGGGAAGACCACCTACACTTGGTTAAGTTTTCCTATAATAATAACTATCAGACTAGTATAGGAATGGCGCCTTTCGAAGCTTTGTATGAAAATCCATGCAGGTCACCAGCATGTTGGTTGGAACCGAAGGCGGGTTAGTCTTAGGTCCAGATCTGGTGAGAGAAGCAACAAAGAAAATTGAGTTAATCTGAGGTAGGATGAGAGAAGTTCAGTCTAGGCAGAAAACTTAACCGAACAATAGGCGCAAGGATCTAGAGTTCTCAGTTGGAGATAAGGTTTTCATTAAAGTATCACCAATGATGGGTATGGTACATTTTGGAAAGTCATGGAAACTAACACAGAGATATATTGGACTGTTCCCAGTTATAGAGAGGATCAGAAAGCTCACATATCGAGTAGAGTTACCAGGCAGTTTTTCAAGTGTCCATAACATTTTTCATGTTTCTCATCTTCGGAAGTATGTGCATGATCCAGAGACTACTATCACTCCGATTGCAATGGAAGATTTAGTAGTAGAACCGGATCTGACTTTTGCTAGGCAACCAGTTTGGGTTGTAGCGAGAGATGAGAAGAACTTAATGAACAAGACAATCAAGTTGGTGAAAGTTCAGTGGAGCGACAACGAGAAAGACTATACTTGGGGGACAGATGGCGGGATTAGGAATACTTATCCTGAGTTGTTGTGAGGGTATGTTCAATGTTTGTTGTATATAGATTTTGTGGCTGGTAGGATATACTTTTTTTGGTTGCATGTTTGTTATGCTTAATTTGTAGTCTTATTGAATTTCAAGGACGAAAATCATGAAGGAGGGAGCCTGTAACACCCCTAATTTTTACCTAACATTATTCAAGACATTTAATTAGATAGATTAAATAGAATATCATTTATAATTTGGGAAAATGAGATTTGGTTAATTAGTGTGGTCGTGCCAAACTTAATAAACCAAGTAAAATTGTTTTAAAATTAATACACATAGAAGAATACATGGGAGTGGCAAAATAGGTATAGATAAACCCTTCATTCATTAAACCCTTACCTCCAACATCGTTCTCATATTCACAATAAAAACAAACAAAATGAAAGCTCAATCAAGACCGGCCTTTAGGAAGCAATAAGGAGATTGAAATCTAGGATTCAAGAGAAAGCAAGCTTAGGAATAAGAGCTACACCAAATCTCAACTCCAACCATTAATCTAAGGTGAATAATAACACTTATCATCTCTTAAAATCTTTATTTTGATTCGGTAATGGGTAATACCCAAATCTCATGTGTTTGACTGATCAAGTTATGATCTAATAATCATTGTTTGAATAGAATAATGGTTAATGTGAATTTTTGGAATTAATTAGAAATAGTTGAATTCGGTTTTGGGGCTAAATCCAAAGTTTTTATCCTTCAAATGATTTGAAATTTAGAAATGTGATGTAAAACAACATTTTGTAGATGGGTTTTTAATTCTATAATTTCTCTAGATGGAATAAGTATTTTATGAATTTTCTAGTGAGAAAAGGAAGCATTTTCTAATTTTATTTAATTTAAATAATTAAATAATGATTTTCCATATGAAATTTTTATATGATAAATAAAACTATGTGTTTGATTTTATGTGAATTTTTGGGATTTTCCCACTTATTTTGGAAGAGATATGGACTTAATATGCTAGTTAAGCATTTAAAAAGGTAATTAGTTAAGATTAATAATTTGTTGGATGAACATGTATTTTTGTCTTTGAAAAACTGAGTATGGCAGCTAATTCTGAAAAAAAGATATGCAAAACTTTATTCTAACAAATCAAACATTGACAAGCTAATAGAATTAGCTAAAAAGAACATACTTTACATGGAGTTAATTACGGTGATACTGCACTCCTATTTGGGTTGTCGCGCCTCTCTTCAATCCGCTTCATCAACATCGATGAGGAGGAAGCATAGGGCAACTATTCTAATAGTTGTGGAGTGATTCTAAACTCGCCGAGGCTAATGAAAGCGGCAAATTGCGTCTGCGAGGCCTCTCCACAATTTTGGATGCCGCATGTTTTACTAAGTTAAGGGTCATCGCACCTAAACAAATTTTTGTAGGGTCGACAAGGCCTTTGCATGTTGTTTTTAAAATCGTAGACATCGTTGTTATCGAGGTTCATGATGCTGCATATATCGGTCTTCGAGTCTTTAAATAGGCGGATAACTTATGAATCATGAGGATCGATTACTTCATTATCATCGAGGCATATGCCGCATGTTTAGTCTTCGAGTTTTCATAGGCGGAAAGCCTTATGCTTTTACATCAACATGAGATGGATGTCGACACTAATACACGTCGATCTTATAAACGGCGAAGAGCCATTTGTTGCATGATTTTAACTTCTAACATTAGGGACATTAAGTTATATCTTAATGAGTTTGACATGAAATCATTTGGGGGTTACCAATGTATGTCACGATGAAATTTAAATAACCAAGGGAAAATAAATTAATTGGGGACACTAATAAAAATAAGTTATATATGTGGATAGCATGGATTAACGTTGAAAATATGGGTAGCATGAGTAAAGTTAAACATGTGGGTAACATGGGATAAATAGAAACATGTGGATAACATGAATTTAATGGCCAAGTTATAGGTTCATAGTCATTCTAGGAATACTATAGGATGTATGATGGATAGTCTGCATCATGCCGAAGATGGATAGTCTCTAATTGGTTAATTTAAGTTTTCATAGTCATCCTAGAAAAACTATAAGATGCGAGATGGATAGTCCACATCAGTATAAATGATAAAATGTGAGATAGATGGTACATTAGTTTAAGTAAAATAATATGTGGGATGGGTAGTCCATATTAAAATAAGACGGGTAGTCAATAAGAACTTAGATAGGTACTCCAATAAATGGAGGATGGGTAATCCGATACATATGACATGTTTATACACTATCATATTATTCTATTATAACCATTATGGATGCAGGAGCACAGTAAACGGTTATGATGTTTAATTGAGTACTTGTGAGGGGAATCCCTTTCCGCGCAACGGCGTGGTCACACTAAATACTACTGGTTCGAGATGGTAGATTATCATTCACACCAGTCTTTTTGTCTGACCCGAAGTTTTTGTTTTCCCCTTAAACTTTCGGGTACTCATTTGAGTAGGTTGAGAGTAATGGCTTTTCAAGTTCCCTTTAGAAAAATAAGCTTCAAGAGACATGCAGGAGGCAATCTAGCTAGTAGGAGCTATTATCTATTTTCCGCTATGTTTTGATTTTGATTTTTTGTTGTAATGACAAGTTGTATTAAATGCAAGATATTTGATTTTGATCATCCAAAGGGGCATCTTCATATGTCGCTCTTGGAATATGTTGTAATAATTATATTTTCCCTGAACATTGTTTGGGAATTGGGATTACGTAATGAAATTGAAATCTTATTGTGAAATGGGATGAGAATATTTATTTTAAAAATTATGTCGAATTTTCATTCATGTGTTTCTAATATTATCAAAATGATTAACATAGCCGCATTTTGTCACCGGCAGGCCTAAAATTGGGGATATTACAAATTCATTAATCGGTTAATTATTTATTTTCACTATAATAATCAATATCAAGCTCAGATAAACTTCAAAGTCATTTTAATACAAGTTTAACCCGCCAAAACCATTATTTTAGCCTTACATCTTATTTTAAAGGTCATACTTCTAATTTTCGATCAGTAACAAAATATATAATAATATTTTTATCATTAATATAACAACAAATTGGATTTCTGATTAATTTATAACCAAGTTATAAATTGATATCAAATCCATCTAATTCTATTCAACACAAATAGAACACATTATATATATATATATATGTGTGTGTGTGTGTGTGTGTATATACGATCACAATCAATTATCCCTTACATCAATAATAAAATATATAAAAATAATTCTATCACTGCTCTAACGACAATTTAGAGTTTAGTTAATTTATAACTACATTATAAATTAATATCAACTCCATTTAATTCTATTTAATACAAATATAACACAATATTTATGCATATATGATTTTAATCAGTTACCCCGAATACCTACCGAAACTAATTCAATCAAATAGAGGAATAATTTCATATATATATATATATATATAATTCGACCTCTTTTAGGTAATATATTTCAATATATATAATTACGGGGATTTAAACTGCAATATAAATTCAAAGCTGTAATTTCCCTAAATCGTAAATTTTCAAAAGTCTAACTCCAGTCCAAGCCTATACTATATTGCAAATAATCTTCCTACTAGTGCAATGGTGAGGACCATGTCTCGATTGGACCTTATATGCAAGAGATATGAATTTTATAAGGATATGGATTATATATATATATATGTATGTATGTGTGTGTGTGTATAAATTAACTAAGTTAATTAATTAGTAGTTTTTCTTAATCTCTCTTCTAATCTATTTTCCCACTCCCTTAATCATGCATGCACAAATCCATCCTCCACCATGTAGGCATGCCATGATACGCAGCTCCGCTCAAGAAATCAAATGCCGACTGTGCCATTGCACTCCTCGTCGAACGCTTGACCTATCTACATAAAAATCCCCAAGCCCAACCTTTCCTTCACGAATCTAACCCATTGCGTCCTCATCAACCTCATAATGTTGCGCCCTCTAAACACCACCGGACTCAACTAAAATGCCACCCCCAATGTGCCTCGCCTCCACTAAGCCAACGATGACCTCTATCCCCTCAATCTTCGACCATGCCACCTAAAAATCAAAGCCATGGCTCGACGGCTCCTTCCACAACCATCACCGTACCCTCCAAAACAGCACCAGAGTTTCTCCTCCCCTCTCGAAACTCGATGTACCCTATAGCGCCTCTTCTCTCACTCGTAGCTCTTGCTTTAGCTTGAAGAAATTAGCAACCTTGCTTAATAGTAGATAAAAAGAAAGCGAGGAAGAATAATAATAATATATGCGTCTAAAGTAGGTATATATATAAATTTTAGTCTTCCAAATAAATCTCCACACGTTTCGAGCTCGTATGACCACATTGTACATTGGATCGCCACGAAACTCATTGGCACACATTGCCTTATTTTTTGGGTACTGATGACATAAATTTCATCGCCATTCAAGATTGGCCCTGGGATGATAATTTCATGCATTTCGAGGTTGTTTTGGCTATCAGATCGTTCGAATCTAAAATTCTTTGACCCTACGTCTCATAATAAAGTCTCATCCCATAAACACAAGCGTAAGTTGAGATCCCACTGGACTCGACTCTGTATGTATTTTTATAAAATATGTATAACAGTACGTAATTATTAAAAATACCGTGACTTAAAATATAGTGATATTTATACTCAATTTTATGTGCAGCGTCAATCTGGACTCAACAAAAGTGGTCTCAAGTCCTAATTCGACCATGTGCGAAAATTCAGATTTGGACCTTCAATTAATCAACGATTCAATATTTGAATTAATTATTTAAATATCCAATCAAAAAAATACGGGTTGTTAGACTTTCCCTACACCATTTGAGCAGCCTATGTATTGCCAGCTTAACATATTTATGAGTGAATTGCCATTCACCCATGGGTTAAACATAAGTTTGTGCTTTTATCCATCTATAATTTTCTTTTTTGTTAGGCCATGACTGAGGTACCTTGATTTTAGCAGTAAATTCCATGTGATTGATGCATTTAAATAATCCTTTATGAGTTGGAAAATTTTAATTAAACAGTACTTTTTGCGCATCCACCTTGACCAGAGGGAGTCTTGTTGTAAAATAATTCACTATAATTTAAGAGAAAAGCATTTTGCATATCATCAATACTCCATAACACGTTCCTGCTTCTTCTTTTGGGTTGTACAATATTCTAGTTTACTGCCTTGCCATAATAAATTTGCACAAATGCTTTCAATGTTGTTTATAACATTTTTGGCAATGGAAATATTTGCATCCAAAGGACAATAGTGGAATGGATTACCTTTTTGATTAGTTATAATCTACTACTTTTTGGTAAGTACTTACAACTGCACCCATCAAAATTTTTATTTATTTTTTCTATTAATTTGCTAAAATCATTCCTTTTAAGACTTGCATCTCTAAGAGGGATGCCTAGATATGTTATAGGTAGACTTGTTGTGTATACTCCCAAAATGTTTACAGTATTTTGTTTCATGATAACTCCTTTGCTGAAAAAAGGCTTTGAATTTTGTCCATTCATGGATAAACCAATGCAGCGTGTAAGCTTTTTTGGTTATTTGATTTATAATATTGGCATTTTTGTATTTTCTTTGGCAAAAACAAGCAAATCATATCCATAAATCAAGTGATTTATTGTCCGCATTTGTATATGGGACTTTATTTTCCTTTAAGATGTTCTAAATAAAACATAATGGAAAGAAATTTCGTTGTAAAAAGAAGAGGTATGGAGACAATCCCCTTGCCTCAACCCCTTGTTACATTTTATAAAACCCTTTGGTAAGCCATTTATTATTACTGGAAAGGTAGAGGAGGGGATGCATATATAAATCAGGGAAATAATATTTTCAGAAAATCCTATTATTTCATCATAAGGCAAAAGAACTCTCTGCCAAGTTTATCATATGTGTTTTGCAAATCTACTTTTAAATACAAGTTGCTTGACCCTTTTCTATTGAAAGTTCTGACCATTCCACATGCTAGAAGTGCATTTTCACCAATAAATCTGTCAAGAATGTAAGCATTTTGGTTAAGTGATATCACTCATTCATGTATCCTTTGATTTTATTGCAAATATAGGTTTGCAAAGATTTTGTATACGACATTGCAATAGGAGATCAGTCTAAATTATGAATGGATGCTACAATTTTATTTTCTGGTACCAAAATGATAATAGTATGATAGATTTCATTCATAAAATTACCTCCCATAAAGATGCCTTTTATGGTTACCATCAAATCTGAAGGAATTAGACCAATCGAAAGCGGGTTAAATGATTAAATTTCAAAAAAAAATCCATTTTGAAACTTTGTTGGCCTATGAAGTCTATATTAGTTTTAGAACCGATATACAATATTTTAAATAAAATATTTATTTTATCTAACTTGTCTATAAAAAGGTTTTATTTAATTTGTATATGAGTTTTAATATATAAGTATATCAAATATAGTTATATGATTACAGTGCACGTGCAACGTATATGAAGTGTACATGGCTAATGTAACCGTATACAGGTGATGGGATTTACCCTACAACGGACACATTTGTCCCTTGTATATGCTTTTTTTCCAAAAATTTTCTTAGTGTATGAAATAATAATTGTAAATATATGTGCAATAACAATTACATATACACACACACATATACATACATATATACATATATGGACACATATACAGAAAGAGAGATATATGTGTATGTGTGAATGTAGGTATGTACATATATCTTCAATTAAAATTTTTTGACTACTTTATATGTTATGAATTCTAGAACTAACAATTTTAAATCTAGTTTTAACTTAGGATGGATTTAAAATTAAATTTATGATTTTGCAAAAAAGCCCCTTTTTTAAACATTAACTAAAATAACATACATATATATACATGGATAAATAATTGTAAACGATTTTTTAAATTTAAAATAACAGATATATATAATTTTTAATTTTATATGTTTTAAAATTTAAAGTTAACAAATAGAAATATAGGTTTAACTTAGGAAGGATTTCAAATAGGCTTATGATTTTGCACAAAAGTCAATGTATGAAATTTTTGGTTAAAACAAAATTTAAACATATGGAAACAACAACTTAATGAATTTAAACCATCAAACATTAGAAAAAAATGAATTTGATTTTCAAAATGATTTCAAGAAATCAACATATGTAGCTTACTTCTATTTGTGTATCTAGTAAGTTACAAAATTATATCAATCAATGAAAAATCAGTTTGCAAATCAAAATTATTTTTTGCTTATTAATATCCAAATTAATAACAAAAATTAGATCGTACAACCCAAGCGTATATAAATATATTGTATGGCATTTGGGACCTAAACTATATATAGGAGGTGAACAAAGAAACAAAAGAGATAAAGCATATGGTGATCTTAACTATATTAACATCATGTATTACATAATAAAATAAGCTGAGAAAAATACTTTAAGATGAACCCAAATATCACACCTTGAGTGAAGAATAAAACTCCTAGATTTAACTAAATTAGCCTTTGGATTTTGCAACGATCTAGAGACAAACACCACCTTGAATATATTTTTATCTTATTTGAATTTTTTGGGAATTTTATTCCTTCGAGGCTATGAAATTTTTGGCAGAGATAGGAGGAAGAGAGAGAATAAAGTAGGAGAAAATGAATTGTCAGGTGGAATGAATAAATGAAAGAAGGAAATTTTGTTTTAAAGGAATTATTGAAACCTTTACAGTTCCTTGCTCAAAACCTTCCCTCTTTAATTCCTCATTAATTCTCAATCAAATTCCCTCTCCCTTATCATGCATGGTCAGTCAAGTATATGCCAAGATAAGCCTTCGAAATTTCCAAATCCAATCAGTAATTAATTGACTTAAATCAAATTTAAGTATTTATCTACATTGTATATTGATATGTGTGTGCGTGTATATAGCCTTTACATAGGCACTATAAATACTCTTGGCATTCAAACAAATCAAATCAAATTTAATAATTAATTTACAATAATTTCTAAATTAACTAGATCGTGCAGTTTTTCAGAGTATTCATTGTTGTGGTTGTGCGATTCAAATGTGTAATTTAAGTCAGTGACTAATATTGTACAATTCAAATATTTACGTTCACATATCACTTTATCTAGTGGTGTGACATTTTGGCTGAATTTATCGCTTTGGCAAAAACTTAATTTTACTACTATAAGCGGTACCTATTAGTAATGATTATTGACACTAATTTTATTTGTCAAAACTATATCACTTTAGGAATTATAGAATTTGGTTTTGATCAAAATTCAGTATCATCCATATTCAAAATTGATTGTTTCAAACACAAAATCCTTAGTTTAATAATAACAATTATTATTTACTTACACTTTAGCCAGAATCTTTGACTTTGAGTTGATTACGGTTAACTGTGATACCAACCCCTTGTAATAGAGGATGTGGATTCTCTATTGAATAGTGTTTCACTTTAAATGCTTCAACTCGTTCCCAACTATAGTTGCTTGATGGATCGCCATACCATGATTTAATTACAATCAAAACCGAGTGTCCATATTGAAGCTCCACAATATTCTCAAATTGAGGGAACTGTGTAAAATCGTCACTTCAAGATTTTTCTATTTGACCTTAGTTATATTAACCAATAAAAAACTCTCGAGTGAGTCATTCTATTGTTTTCCAATAACTATCAGTATGTAAACCTTTGGTGCTCCCAAAAACAATGAGTTATACACTGCCTAATATTTGGAGATTGTTACATACTTTAGTCTCAATGGATGGATCGGTACCATTTCTCAAAACATCTTGGCTAGGAATACTTATAATATTTTGTTTTAATATGATAAATTTCTCATGATTATATCACATTGTAATTACTATCACATAACATATCATTCAAGAATTTTCTATTTAATATAAACTTTAAATTAATTACTTAATTAATTATATCGTAACATAACAATGTATACAATAGAAATCAAACACCGTTATTATGAACAAGATTGGTTATCGAGTTACATATATGTAATAAATTTCATAATTGCCTCTGTCGCATACCCCTAACTCTATTAATCTCCCACTTGTACTTGAGGCCAATTATGGAATCTTGTTCTAACTCCTTTGATCGGTTTTCTGAAAAACTAATCGGGCTAATCCCTTAGTGAATAGGTGTTTTATATTGTTTTAACAATTTACTCTGTTAGTTAACTTTATTTGATGCTGATAAACTACCTTTATTCGGATTATGTTTTTCAACCTAACGAGCTTTAGATTCTTTTATGAAGTCTATCACAACATTGTTATCATATAACAATGTCATGGGATTCTCAATATTTGGAATTACCCTTAGCTCGGCTATAAATTTATGCGTTTATACTTCTTTTATTGTAATGCTATTCAAGGAGATGTATGTAGCATTTGGTTAAATAGGTCACTTCTTATTATTTGGAAAATTTTCAACTTAAAGTTCTTAACTAAGATTGAACATAAAATTAGGATTGTCATACTATACACGATCACATATGAATTTCGAGTTTGTGCACTCCTTCATGGCGAGTTCATTGTTTCTATAAACAATTCTCTGGTACTTCGTAAATACTCAAGAATGCTCTAAACTGTCATTTAATGATCTTAATTTAGACTTGATACTTGTTCTATGTATCAGATACATAAGAAAAATGCAATGCTATAGATAATAAAACATATACGATAATTCATATTGCTAATGCATATGAAATTCATCTTACATGTTTCATATTAAACATTTTAATATGATGTCTGTGCATATCATTTAGGGACAATCCAAACGTCCTTTTGCACTAATTATAAAATAAGTTAATTTTAAATCTAATGTTAAGAACTAAACAATAAAACAAAAATGATTTTAACAGTACATCGTTAACAATCATAAGTTTGTTATTTACTTATAGTTTTGAAATGTTTAGTACCTTTTAGTGCTTTCTTACAAACATATGCTTCCTCTGCATTTTCGCCGAAATTCAAACTATTTCAATTCTCTATCAAAATATTTTATGCTTATTGAATGATACTTTTGTATTAGTTCTTGGATCATATCTATAAACCCATAAACTCAGAATTGCTCCCACTGACTTCGAGACACTTTGGTTATTAAGTGCAAACATGTTCTAAATCATTATTTAGGATTTATGTTTCAACAACGTTGACCAAAATTCAAGATCATGTTAAATGACAATTTTGCAAGTAAAATCTGAATTAACTTAGGTAAGTTGAATAACGAATCTATTACATTAGTTTCAACATTTTATATTTACGATGTTATTCTATCATAGTAGCTTACCATATTTGTAACGACCCAGAATTTTGAACAAATTAAATTGAGAATATTTAATTAATTTTAAATATCTGAACGATGATTTAATTTGAATCCCGAATGTAACTTTGAATTTGACTATTAAATTTTATAATTTAATATATTGAGAGTTGAATAAAAATTTAAATCTTCAATTTAAAGTTGAAGAAAAATATTTCGAAAGCTTTTAAAATTCGTATTGATGATACTGAAGATAACAGCAGCTTCAGAATTGAAATTTAAACTGTTTTGCTCAGTTTTGAATTTAATTGTTTGAACCGATATTTAAAAATAGTCATTTTTCAAACAGTCTCGGAATTTGACGAAACCAGTTCCATTAGGTCCGTAATATTGAATTATTGTCGGATTTCCATTTTCGTATTTTTCGGAGTTGATATGTAACCGTACGGCGGTTAAACGCCTTGAAATTTAAATCGAATTTCAATTTAAATCTAAATTTAAATTTAAAATTTTGGGTCAATGTCAGCCCATTTTCTCTCCTTCATCCACGCCTTTAAACACGGCCCGTTGTTCATGCTGAAGACAACGAAATTATCGTGTAACCCATACTTCGTTCGATTTTAAAGCATCTCGTCCTTAAATCATCACTGTCTTCGTTCATTTTTCAGAAGTAAAATGGCGAAAGACAAATTCGTTCAATTCAAATACCAGGGTCGAACTCTCATTTCTTCTCCAACTCCTCGTTCATATTCAAAATCGAAGTCGAGTTCTTTTCCCAATTGGAATCAAATCAGTTCGCTCCCCTTCAAGAAAAATTATGGCCGACAGTTTCTCCCCTTTAAATTCAATCGCGGCCTAGGGTTCGTTCGCAAGTTCTTTCCACGCGAGCGCGTGATGTAGTGAATGAGGCCTGGACAATGTAGTTGGGGCCATCGATAGTAGTAGCTTGGAAGAGAGACGTCGCGACTGGGAGATTGGGGATTCGATCGCAACTAAGCAACGACGACCTGACACTCAGCGGTGAGAGGTTGTTCGACGTGGAGACGAGCTCGAGTTCGAGCTCGAGCTGGTAGCAATCACGCACGCTAGGACTTGGACGCGTTTTAGTTTAGGAGTTTAGCGGCGGCAGGCGAAGTCTGGCAGAGCGATTTCGTGAGTGGAAGGCTAAAGCGGCGATTTCTAGGTCATGGTGGTGACAGTTGTAGGAGGAGGTCACGACAGTGACTGAGTCGCACTGGAGGTCGCGAACAGCTATGCGATGGCGTCCACGACGGCGCGATTTTTGTGGACTCGGCGAGACGAGTTGTTCCACTCGAACTCGAGCCTGTCGCGAATGGAGTCTGCTCCTTTGTGTTCGTGCTGTGAGGTATACGATTTAATCATTTTTTGTTTAGTATTATATGTTTTAAAAGTTTAAATTTATATTTCGGTTTCAATTTAAGTTGTACATATATACATGTGTAGTTTTTTTTTCCAGTAAAACAGAAAAGTATTAGTTTAAAAATCAAAATTGTTAGTTACTTAAATTTATAAGAGAAAATTGGGTTTAAGAAATTTAATTTTTAGTTTAAATTAAATAAAGCTATTAAATGGGAATGTATCATTCGATTTGTTCGAATTTAATTAAATTATATAATTGTTTGTTACAAGGTTTAAAAATGGAGAAAACAAACTGGATTGGAAATGATGGCAAATTTAAAAGCAAAGGTGAGATCTTCTCACTCAAAATAAATGTGGAATTTTTGCAGTTATTGACTGTTTGATTGTTATTTGGATGTGATATTAAATATGGTAGGATATATCTATATATATAGCAATATATACATATTGGCATATGTATATATTGGATTGATGATTTCCCGCCTCGTATAGCGGATGAGACCCTATTGCGCCGTTAGTAAGCGGATTATTTTTATAAAACCCATATACCGTGATATTCCACCTCGAAGTGGAATTGGTATTGTGCTAACGTCTGTGGATGCAGGGAAACAGGTTGGAGGGATCCAACTGGATTCCTCACCAGTATTTAATTATTTACAGATATTGATATATATTCTGTTGTCATATTGATATATGATGTTTGTTGTTGTGATTGACTAGTTGGTGCGTTGCATCATCGGATTCAAGTTTTGAAGTTTAAAAATAACGACTTTTACTTTAAAAGGATTTTAAAGTGATTTTTGAAAGTAGACGTTTTATTTAATTTTTGAATTAATAGATAAACGTTCAGATTTTAAAGTTATAAAAAAATAAATGATTTGTGAATTATAACCAAAAGGTAATTTCTTTTGAAATAAATAGTTAAGGAATTTATAAAATGGTTTTAATTGGAATTTTTGAATTATAAAAAAATGATGTATGTAAAAGATGTACAAGATTGATATTTATAACTTTAAAATGTTGGTATTATAAAACGAGTTTTTATAAGCGTTAAAATGAATTTTTAAGAATTTATAAATAAATGAAATTTATAAATTGTGAACTTATAAATGGAAATGATTTTGTAAGATAAAGGAATTATAAGTATTTAACTTATAATATGGATTGTTGGTATAAGATTTGAGTTATGAATCGAATTGTTAATAAAGGAGATTTATTAAATTGAAGTTGTTAGAAAATAGAAATAGAATTTATAAACGTTGTTTTATAAATTCGAAATCAATTGGATTTGATAAATTAAATATAGAAGGTTGTTAAAGGAGATATATTCGCGATTTTGGATAGCGAATTATTATTGAAATAAAATGTGTAGAGAATAGTGAAATGTAATTAGTGAAGTATATTCACGATTTTGGATAGTGAATATATCGTTAAGTAAAATGGATAGTTTTGGAAAAGTGACATTGAAAATGAAGTTAAACATTTTAAAGATGTTTTAAAATGTATTGTGAATTGAAAGCATAGATTTCAACGTTCATTGTTGAAATAGGCGTTTTCGAAAAAATAAGGAAATGGTGGACTATAACACTGTTGTTATAGTAAATGATTTCCAAAAGGAAATGTTTTTGATGTAGTATTGGGATTTATATATCTATCTAAATCTGAATCCCTATACTAGTGATTTTGAGTCGTCGTAACGATGTTTTACGTAACATTCGTTTTGACTCAAATAAATGTTGTCAAAGTAAATGATTTCCTTAAAGAATGAAATATATACTTAATTTTGATTTAAGTATATAGAATATTTTCCAAGTGCCGAAAATAAATAGATTTGTGAAATACTTATTTTTAAATAAGTATGGAAATGCTTTTCCAATATGAAATGAACTGTTTTGATTTTATCTTCAAAGATAAAATGAAATGTGGAAATTGATTTGAAATTGTTTTCAAATGGTTAAGTGTGGAAATTTTATATCTAGTAAAGATATTTTTGAAGATGAAATAATTTTGGAAAATTATTTGGAATCTGATGATGTTGCGCATCTTTATTGATAGTTAAATAACCGACTATCAATAATTACCTTGAATATGGTATTTGTTGTGAATTGGATGAATTTGAATGCCACACTTATTTTTGAATAAACACTCACTATTCGGGTTAGCCGGGAAAGGACCATGGGGCCGTATAATCCATTCCGAATATGTAATACGTCGTTATAAATTGCATTCGAAGACCGGTGTTGAAGACCGGATATTTTTGAAAACGGAAGGATTACCGTCGAGTTACTCTACATCGGCCGATCTCCGGTTTAGAGGTTTTATCACCCTTAGTGACGGGAAGTCCGGACGTGATTAGAAATTTATCTGGATATGCAAGGGCTTCGTGAGAAGTGCCTTCGGTTCTGTTCGATCCCGGAACAGACTTGTATGGATTGTGTGTCTGACGTTACAATTTGAGATATAAAGCTGATTTCTTTCAAATACATATCTGTTGGTGGCGGAGAATTTATTCTTTTAGCTTAACACCCTTCTCTGAGACGTACGAGCTCAGAGGTTATGTAGTTGAAATTTATCAGCGATATATTCCCAATTTGGTAACGTGGCATACTGAGTGTTGCTGTGAAATGATCAGTGTTTGATCATTTTTGATATGATCATTTGTTTGATCTTATATCTTTGTGATCATAGGTTGATCATTTGTTTGACCCGAAGCATGGCTTTGTAGAAAGCGTGGCTTTGTGGACGAGACTTCGTCGAGCCTCACACCCTGGAAATGGTCAAAACAGGAAGGATGCGGCAAGGTTCTAGGGAGTAGCGCCCCTTAGTGTATGTCATTCCTTCTGGATAGAGGTGGTATCATGGTATGGAGCCCAGATACTTAACCTATGTGGTTGCTACATTTTTACTATGTGGTTTGTTGGAAATCGGGGATCCTCGGGAAGATCGGTTACGATCGGGGGATGACATACGCGTGTCAGTAGTTACCTACTTTTGCAGAGGTAACCCGGCCTTGTGTTGGCAGAGATCTAACCGTAATGTTAGGTTATTTCTCGGGTCGTCTATTCCAGGGACGTACCCATCGTGGAAAAGGAAGTTCCTTGGCCTGACCATTTGTTGGAAATCCAAAGAAACAATACGAGCCTTGTACGGTTTTAGTTGTAGAACCTGCCGTTTAATATGGTAGCTATAGCAAGCATACTATAATGGTACCTATGCTGGCTAAGATTTATATTCTACTTTCGAAATGTTTTCTACACTATGCACTAATAATAATATCAAAAAGGATTTGATTTTGCGTAGTAAGCATCTTTGACTATCATAAGAAGAAATCTCCTCCAATTCTGAGTTTGCATTGTGTGTGTGGCGGGAGGTCTTATGGTAGTTTCATTTTCCAAAAACATTGCGAATTGACTTTAAAATTCTCTGCTATTTATTTTAAAGAATAACTGTTTTACGATCTCACACCAGTCACCATGACTGACTCGGAGTTTATTGTTTCCCTTCTAAACTCTGGGTGCCCACCAATTTCCACACGGGCAGTCTAGAGTTAGATTATCAGGATATTCTGGATATTCTGGAGCTTTGGAGATAAGCTGGATGGCGAGACGTAGTATTTGTATCTGATATTATTTATTCCGCTGTGTATTCTGTATGAGGACAAGTTTATATAACTGTCCATTGTTGTATTGAGTTGTATATTGACTCTGATGATTGATGTATGTATAAAATGATATAGTTCTTTGTTTAAAGATTACTCATTTATCTATTATATATTGTTCCGCTGCGACATGTGAGATTCTGATATTGTTCTGTTTCTGTTGCTGTTCTATTGTTCTGTTGTTCTCCTTCTTTCTTTTTCTTCTTTCTTCTCTTCTTCTTCTACTCTTTTCTTCTTCTTCTACCTTTTTCTTCTTTTTAAAACCATAACTTTTTGGGTTTCCGGCATTCGATGGCTCAGCAGTCGATAAAGTGAGTATCGATGTCAAATTTTCGAAAGTCGAAAATTCCGGGATGTTACATTTGGTATCAGAGCATATGGTTAAGCGACAACCCTGCTCTGTTGGGTGTTACTCATTAGAGATAGAGTCAGTAGTACTCTAGAATGAGTTGAGTGTAATAATAGATACGAGCGCGTATTTGTTAGTGAATATAAAAATGTTTTATATTGTGTTTGCTTATCCGTTGAGATGTTTATGAATTTTGGTCGGTATGTGGGACGCCATATTATCGATAGGGATTTCTAAACACTTAAACGAGGCAAGACGACATAGTATCATTTTAAAATAGGGTGAATGAAATAATTTTTGCCCAAAACTATTTTTGTATAAAAAAGAAATGTTTTTCTATAAAGTACTATAGTATATGGTTGCATGGTTGTTAGGAAAGTGATAATATTGAAATGTTATCATTACTATTGAAACTGAATGAGAAATTGGAATCATAACTCCAAAGTTAAGAAATAAAATTTACATACAAACGAAATTTGAGAATATAAATTATAAATGTGATTTGTAATTTGAAACGGAATTCCAGAGAAGTTTTTGGAAATGTTTTGAAAGAACTTGAAAATTTTGGAAATTTGGAAAGTTTAATTTCTTTTTGATTTGAAAATGAATTTCAAAGGTTTTGAAAAGTATTTTGGAGAGATGAAAGCTCTAAACTCTTTTCGGTCGTTGGAAAATAATTCCGATGATGATCGCGACATCACCGGTGTTCATTTTCGGGTTTCCAAAAGAGAAATTGCTGCCAAATTGTTTTAAATAGAAGTTGTTTGGAAAATTTGGGTTTTGTTTTGGAAATTCAAAAGGATAATTTGAATTGTTTTCAAAATGGCTTTGAAAGGTTGAAAAGACTCTGGAATACTATATAAAAATATTTATGAAATATTATGAAATTGATAACTTATAAAATATTGAGATCTGATTGGAATGAAATTCAAATTGTAAATGAATTTATAACTTGGAATAGAATTCAAGAAGGTAATTGAAAATTTAAAATTCATTAATGAAATGATACTGTAAATTTGAATGTATAAATGATTGTATAAATCAGAATGTAAATAAGTTGATAACTTATAAAACATGTGAAATTTGATTGGAATGAGAGATCCAAATTTAAAATGAAAGAATTTGTGAACGAATAAATAAATTTGCAATTGTAAGTGCAAGAAAATGAAATTGAAGGTTAAAATTCATTTTGAATTTGTAAGTAAGTGAGACTGAATTGAATTTGATTTGTAATAAACAAAGTGAAGTATTGAAATAAGAAAATTAGTAAGCGAAACTAAGTGAAAAATATAGGGATATGAATCAGCTATAATTGAAAGATAAAATTCAATATTTCAAAATTGAAGATAAATTGAATTCAAATAAAATTGAAATTGTGAATTAAATTCAAATGAAATTTGAAATGTAAAATTGAATTCGCATTGAATAAAAATGAATATGTAACTTCAACAGTAAATGTATAAACAGTTTATATTGAGAATTTTGTAATAGAATTTGCAAAATGATTTGAATGCTGTAACTAGATATAATGGCTAGTAGGATATACAGGTATATGAAAGGAATTGGGATTTTGATTTCAAGGATAATTTGAATTGCTCGAAAAAGGTGTATTTGAATTATAATATGAGTTTTTGATGATTTCTTGTCTAGCCGCTTGGCTTTTTCTTTTTCTTTTTGAAATCTGAGAGTCCGTAGGGAAGTTTTGTAGTCGTGCCGTATTAGCCGCGCAAAGGAGACGCTGGCGAAATTTTTTGGAAATTTAGAGCGTTAGAAAATTTTTGAGAAAATTTTGAAAGTTTGAAATTTGAATTTGAATTTAAATTTGAATTTTGAAGTAAAACAATGCTGTTGAAACTTATAAAATTTAAGTTGGAAATTTTAGTTGAATGATAACGAATCTTTAGTAGAAAGATTTGTTTTGAAAATTTGACAAAACTATTGATTGTGAAAAATAGTAGACGAGTTAAGGACTTTTTCTTCCTGACTTGTAATTTCGGGACGAAATTCTTTTAAGGAGGGAAGTCTGTAACGACACAGAATTTTGAACAAATTAAATTGAGAATATTTAATTAATTTTAAATATCTGAACGATGATTTAATTTGAATCCCGAATGTAACTTTGAATTTGACTATTAAATTTTATAATTTAATATATTGAGAGTTGAATAAAAATTTAAATCTTCAATTTAAAGTTGAAGAAAAATATTTCGAAAGCTTTTAAAATTCGTATTGATGATACTGAAGATAACAGCAGCTTCAGAATTGAAATTTAAACTGTTTTGCTCAGTTTTGAATTTAATTGTTTGAACCGATATTTAAAAATAGTCATTTTTCAAACAGTCTCGGAATTTGACGAAACCAGTTCCATTGGGTCCGTAATATTGAATTATTGTCGGATTTCCATTTTCGTATTTTTCGGAGTTGATATGTAACCGTACGGCGTTTAAACGCCTTGAAATTTAAATCGAATTTCAATTTAAATCTAAATTTAAATTTAAAATTTTGGGTCAATGTCAGCCCATTTTCTCTCCTTCATCCACGCCTTTAAACACGGCCCGTTGTTCATGCTGAAGACAACGAAATTATCGTGTAACCCATACTTCGTTCGATTTTAAAGCATCTCGTCCTTAAATCATCACTGTCTTCGTTCATTTTTCAGAAGTAAAATGGCGAAAGACAAATTCGTTCAATTCAAATACCAGGGCCGAACTCTCATTTCTTCTCCAACTCCTCGTTCATATTCAAAATCGAAGTCGAGTTCTTTTCCCAATTGGAATCAAATCAGTTCGCTCCCCTTCAAGAAAAATTATGGCCGATAGTTTCTCCCCTTTAAATTCAATCGTGGCCTAGGGTTCGTTCGCAAGTTCTTTCCACGCGAGCGCGTGATGTAGTGACTGAGGCCTGGACAATGTAGTTGGGGCCATCGATAGCAGTAGCTTGGAAGAGAGACGTCGCGACTGGGAGATTGGGGATTCGATCGCAACTAAGCAACGGCGACCTGACACTCAGCGGTGAGAGGTTGTTCGACGTGGAGACGAGCTCGAGTTCGAGCTCGAGCTGGTAGCAATCACGCACGCTAGGACTTGGACGCGTTTTAGTTTAGGAGTTTAGCGGCGGCAGGCGAAGTCTGGCAGAGTGATTTCGTGAGTGGAAGGCTAAAGCGGCGATTTCTAGGTCGTGGTGGTGACAGTTGTAGGAGGAGGTCACGACAGTGACTGAGTCGCACTGGAGGTCGCGAACAGCTATGCGATGGCATCCACGGTGGCGCGATTTTTGTGGACTCGGCGAGACGAGTTGTTCCACTCGAACTCGAGCCTGTCGCGAATGGAGTCTGCTCCTTTGTGTTCGTGCTGTGAGGTATACGATTTAATAATTTTTTGTTTAGTATTATATGTTTTAAAAGTTTAAATTTATATTTCGGTTTCAATTTAAGTTGTACATATATACATGTGTAGTTTTTTTTTCCAGTAAAACAGAAAAGTATTAGTTTAAAAATCAAAATTGTTAGTTACTTAAATTTATAAGAGAAAATTGGGTTTAAGAAATTTAATTTTTAGTTTAAATTAAATAAAGCTATTAAATGGGAATGTATCATTCGATTTGTTCGAATTTAATTAAATTATATAATTGTTTGTTACAAGGTTTAAAAATGGAGAAAACAAACTGGATTGGAAATGATGGCAAATTTAAAAGCAAAGGTGAGATCTTCTCACTCAAAATAAATGTGGAATTTTTGCAGTTATTGACTGTTTGATTGTTATTTGGATGTGATATTAGATATGGTAGGATATATCTATATATATAGCAATATATACATATTGGCATATGTATATATTGGATTGATGATTTCCCGCCTCGTATAGCGGATGAGACCCTATTGCGCCGTTAGTAAGCGGATTATTTTTATAAAACCCATATACCGCGATATTCCACCTCGAAGTGGAATTGGTATTGTGCTAACGTCTGTGGATGCAGGGAAACAGGTTGGAGGGATCCAACTGGATTCCTCACCAGTATTTAATTATTTACAGATATTGATATATATTCTGTTGTCATATTGATATATGATGTTTGTTGTTGTGATTGACTAGTTGGTGCGTTGCATCATCGGATTCAAGTTTTGAAGTTTAAAAATAACGACTTTTACTTTAAAAGGATTTTAAAGTGATTTTTGAAAGTAGACGTTTTATTTAATTTTTGAATTAATAGATAAACGTTCAGATTTTAAAGTTATAAAAAAATAAATGATTTGTGAATTATAACCAAAAGGTAATTTCTTTTGAAATAAATAGTTAAGGAATTTATAAAATGGTTTTAATTGGAATTTTTGAATTATAAAAAAATGATGTATGTAAAAGATGTACAAGATTGATATTTATAACTTTAAAATGTTGGTATTATAAAACGAGTTTTTATAAGCGTTAAAATGAATTTTTAAGAATTTATAAATAAATGAAATTTATAAATTGTGAACTTATAAATGGAAATGATTTTGTAAGATAAAGGAATTATAAGTATTTAACTTATAATATGGATTGTTGGTATAAGATTTGAGTTATGAATCGAATTGTTAATAAAGGAGATTTATTAAATTGAAGTTGTTAGAAAATAGAAATAGAATTTATAAACTTTGTTTTATAAATTCGAAATCAATTGGATTTGATAAATTAAATATAGAAGGTTGTTAAAGGAGATATATTCGCGATTTTGGATAGCGAATTATTATTGAAATAAAATGTGTAAAGAATAGTGAAATGTAATTAGTGAAGTATATTCACGATTTTGGATAGTGAATATACCGTTAAGTAAAATGGATAGTTTTGGAAAAGTGACATTGAAAATGAAGTTAAACATTTTAAAGATGTTTTAAAATGTATTGTGAATTGAAAGCATAGATTTCAACGTTCATTGTTGAAATAGGCGTTTTCGAAAAAATAAGGAAATGGTGGACTATAACACTGTTGTTATAGTAAATGATTTCCAAAAGGAAATGTTTTTGATGTAGTATTGGGATTTATATATCTATCTAAATCCGAATCCCTATACTAGTGATTTTGAGTCGTCGTAACGATGTTTTACGTAACATTCGTTTTGACTCAAATAAATGTTGTCAAAGTAAATGATTTCCTTAAAGAATGAAATATATACTTAATTTTGATTTAAGTATATAGAATATTTTCCAAGTGCCGAAAATAAATAGATTTGTGAAATACTTATTTTTAAATAAGTATGGAAATGCTTTTCCAATATGAAATGAACTGTTTTGATTTTATCTTCAAAGATAAAATGAAATGTGGAAATTGATTTGAAATTGTTTTCAAATGGTTAAGTGTGGAAATTTTATATCTAGTAAAGATAATTTTGAAGATGAAATAATTTTGGAAAATTATTTGGAATCTGATGATGTTGCGCATCTTTATTGATAGTTAAATAACCGACTATCAATAATTACCTTGAATATGGTATTTGTTGTGAATTGGATGAATTTGAATGCCACACTTATTTTTGAATAAACGCTCACTATTCGGGTTAGCCGGGAAAGGACCATGGGGTCGTATAATCCATTCTGAATATGTGATACGTCATTATAAATTGCATTCGAAGACCGGTGTTGAAGACCGGATATTTTTGAAAACGGAAGGATTACCGTCGAGTTACTCTACATCGGCTGATCTCCGGTTTAGAGGTTTTATCACCCTTAGTGACGGGAAGTCCGGACGTGATTAGAAATTTATCCGGATATGCAAGGGCTTCGTGAGAAGTGCCTTCGGTTCTGTTCGATCCCGGAACAGACTTATATAGATTGTGTGTCTGACGTTACAATTTGAGATATAAAGCTGATTTCTTTCAAATACATATCTGTTGGTGGCGGAGAATTTATTCTTTTAGCTTAACACCCTTCTCTGAGACGTACGAGCTCAGAGGTTATGTAGTTGAAATTTATCAGTGATATATTCCCAATTTGGTAACGTGGCATACTGAGTGTTGCTGTGAAATGATCAGTGTTTGATCATTTGTGATATGATCATTTGTTTGATCTTATATCTTTGTGATCATAGGTTGATCATTTGTTTGACCCGAAGCATGGCTTTGTAGAAAGCGTGGCTTTGTGGACGAGACTTCGTCGAGCCTCACACCCCGGAAATGGTCAAAACAGGAAGGATGCGGCAAGGTTCTAGGGAGTAGTGCCCCTTAGTGTATGTCATTCCTTCTGGATAGAGGTGGTATCATGGTATGGAGCCCAGATACTTAACCTATGTGGTTGCTGCATTTTTACTATGTGGTTTGTTGGAAATCGGGGATCCTCGGGAAGATCGGTTACGATCGGGGGATGACATACGCGTGTCAGTAGTTACCTACTTTTGCAGAGGTAACCCGGCCTTGTGTTGGCAGAGATCTAACCGTAATGTTAGGTTATTTCTCGGGTCGTCTATTCCAGGGACGTACCCATCGTCGAAAAGGAAGTTCCTTGGCCTGACCATTTGTTGGAAATCCAAAGAAACAATACGAGCCTTGTACGGTTTTAGTTGTAGAACCTGCCATTTAATATGGTAGCTATAGCAAGCATACTATAATGGTACCTATGCTGGCTAAGATTTATATTCTTCTTTCGAAATGTTTTCTACACTATGCACTAATAATAATATCAAAAAGGATTTGATTTTGCGTAGTAAGCATCTTTGACTATCATAAGAAGAAATCTCCTCCAATTCTGCGTTTGCATTGTGTGTGTGGCGGGAGGTCTTATGGTAGTTTCATTTTCCAAAAACATTGCGAATTGACTTTAAAATTCTCTGCTATTTATTTTAAAGAATAACTGTTTTACGATCTCACACCAGTCACCATGACTGACTCGGAGTTTATTGTTTCCCTTCTAAACTCTGGGTGCCCACCAATTTCCACACGGGCAGTCTAGAGTTAGATTATCAGGATATTCTGGATATTCTGGAGCTTTGGAGATAAGCTGGATGGCGAGACGTAGTATTTGTATCTGATATTATTTATTCCGCTGTGTATTCTGTATGAGGACAAGTTTATATAACTGTCCATTGTTGTATTGAGTTGTATATTGACTCTGATGATTGATGTATGTATAAAATGATATAGTTCTTTGTTTAAAGATTACTCATTTATCTATTATATATTGTTCCGCTGCGACATGTGAGATTCTGATATTGTTCTGTTTCTGTTGCTGTTCTATTGTTCTGTTGTTCTCCTTCTTTCTTTTTCTTCTTTCTTCTCTTCTTCTTCTACTCTTTTCTTCTTCTTCTACCTTTTTCTTCTTTTTAAAACCATAACTTTTCGGGTTTCCGGCATTCGATGGCTCGGCAGTCGATAAAGTGAGTATCGATGTCGAATTTTCGAAAGTCGAAAATTCCGGGATGTTACAATATTCCAACTACATTTTTCTTCTTCTTGGAGATACTTTTCCGACCAATGGATCGTATCCCTTTGGGCATAACTATCAAAATCATATTTTGATGATGTACTTGGAATCCATTATAGATTTTCGCATCATGCCATATGGTAGAGTCGATACCCTTAATAGCTTATTGATAACTGAGGATTTTTTTTTAATATTAATAAGAAAATTATAGTTTCTCTTTAGCACGTGAAATTTCTTAATAGACGTTCTAATTAATTATGACCATTTAGGTTTGTTCAATTTCATTTCATCTTTTGTAATCAATTTTTTCTTTGGTTCGTATCCAAATCCATTTTACTACCAATTATTTTTAAAGGAACTTCCTTCATCATGAAGTTGGTGATTCTTAAAAAACAATTGCTTCTCGGTGCAACGTAATATGTATTCATAAAAAATTTATGAATTGCCTATATATATGTATAAAACCAATTTGGTATTAATTTTACGAAACTTATATTGATAATATAAATTAGTTTGTCAATATTAATTTCTAAAGCCCATTTGGGGTGGCCCACACAAGATCCCTTAAGAACAAGTATTATGTGCAGTCTTTGGACTCACATAACCTATCAACTCCTTAGCCTAGGATATGTAGTGGTCATTTCATCAACTCTTATATTGTACGATTTTGTAGACTTTTTTCTAGATAAAATTTGGTTTAACCATATGTCCAACAAAGTCCGATCACTCTTTGTTGATACAACATTATGTACCATAGAGAGGAGTGACTTTTCAGGTTATATCTTATTCGTTTTTAATACATTTTGAACTCCTTTCTAATCACTCATGTATTCAATCAAATCATTTTTTTTAATTTGTACGCCATGTTATTTACTTTCGTTTTATATTCTATAAAATTATCGTAGACATACTACATGTATCACATACATGGGTTCATGTCCACAATACTTCATCGATGAATTTACCAAAATATATTGAACCATTTTGGTACCATTAGACATACGATTGCATAAGTCTATATGTATCAATCCTAACAGTTCACTAACTCTTATGTCACTCCCACTAAATAGGTGCTTTGTCCTTAATCATTTGGAATATAATTCACTAGTACCATATGATTCGTAATCATATGATTAATGAATTATTTCTCATAACTATGGCTTAGTCTATATTTCAATATAAATATAAGATTTTAAACTTGTCTATATTTTCTAACGCATCAGTTTGTTGTTAAAACAAATACCATTACTACAGTTTTATCTAATAAGGAATATTCATAATATTCATACTAAAATAAAACTAAATCTAATTTTGGTCAAAACTGAAAATAATTATATTTCATAAAAAATATTTAGTATGTTTACGAAAACAATATTTGTAACTTGATACATCCACTAACAAGTGTTATATGGTATCCTCCAACTATTTCCACCATTATTATAATAGCTTAGGAAATTTGAAGCTCAATTCAACCACTTATTACGGGATTTTATTTTATTCACTGTACCTAGTTTACAGTTGTAAGTTTTAGATCAATTATCTTAAATTCAAAGAAATAACTTTTATAGAAAACAGTTTTTTATATGAAAATACATTTGGAATACAATTCCCCATTCTGTAATAAGTATCTTATTAAATTTAAAACAATTTTCATTTCTGACGTCCATATGAAAGTGAAGTGACAATTCACTCTCTTCATTTAACTATGCTTATTTTACTTCCGTTCGCAAACATTCGTTTTTCTTTCAAATGGTTGAACTATTTAAACAAAACTTTACTATAAGAACGCACTTAATTTTTACAAAAGTGCATTTGGATATTCTTAAATTTTAAGAACATCGAATAAGTTGCACTTAAGTAAGTCGATCGAAACATACAAAATTTTATGTCGATCGAATAAGTTGCACTTAATTTTTACAAAAGTGCATTTGGATATTCTTAAACTATTGCTTTGATCCCATAAAAATTGTTTAAGCTTTCATCTGCTTGAAAACATTCCATAATTTAGTTTCATAACTTGATTTGAGTTATTTTCCTGTTAATCTTTACCTTAATCCTACCTGGTTCAAACTTTATTGTTATCGTTGTTTTGAGAGAACTTGAATTTTTCACCTCAAAGATTTTAAAATTTTAAGCGGTTCATTCGCGTCTATATTCATTAGTTTATTAGTTTTTTGAATTTCTGGGTTGAAATCGGGTTTGGGGAAGAAGGAATTTCCTGTTTACTTCACCTAGAAGTCTTGAGTTGTACGAATCAAAAATTGGCGCCACAAATTTACTTTTATACCCCTTCGAAAGGGATTAAGGCGGCAACTTCTGTTTTGCTTTCATAGCCTCTTTCGATGGGGGCAAAAGGAAACATAGTGCTTCATTTGATTGACCTCGTCAAAAGGTTATACAGTATAGCTAGCATGCAGTCAACCTTTTCGAAAGCAATTTTGTATTTTAATGTATTTAGACACCTTTCGAAGAAGTTGGCTATTATATATTATTAGATAATTACTTAATTCGCTCTTTCGAAAGCATAAACTTGGTTTTATAAGTTTGGCAACCTTTAACAAATACTTATTCCTAATTTGTTTAAGTTAGAGATATATACATTATGTAAATGAGATTGAAGAAAAGATGCTTTATATAAGTTGTGAATCAAGTCAAACACTTCAAGTCAAACCCTTCGACTTAAACAAAACCTATTGTATTCGACTTAGCCGAAAACTACTATGTTGATTCAAGTTTTCATTGTTGTTATGCTTTCGAAACCATATACCACTTTTTAACTCTGTCGAAACCCTTTATAACTGATTGGGATTTAATCATCATCTTTTACCAACATCGTCGAAACGTCCCAAGTTCTTGTCAACGTGATTCAAACTCGACACCTTTCGACTTAGTTAGCATATAAGGTTTCGACAACATTCACATTGCCTTAGAAAAACTAAGTCCACGGATTTCAACAGTGTCGAAATATTCTTTCACACTGTTTATTGAATGTTTGTAGCGTGTATTTCATTAAAATTTGTTGTGTTGGTTTTAACTACTTTCTTTTGATAATAAAACTTCTATTAAACTTTCGACATTGTTGAAGTGTGTTTATGGGATGTGTACTTTCATCCTCCCTTCTGACTCTATCGAATGCTCAGCACATTTTATCATTGGGCTTTCGACATTTTTAAAGCCTGTTAACTCCTATTTTCCTTTTCAACTCTGTCGAAAGCTCAACGAATCTTGCTTTTCTAACCTTAACATTTTTCCAAGAATATGAAATTTCATGTTTTGCTTGTTTGATATTCTAATTGTTATGATAGGTTTTCAATATCCTTGAAAGAATGTCTATTTCATAACATACTATAACTTCTAACTAAAATGATTTCACCTAACAGAATCATGAGTTCACCAAAGAAGATCGAAGCCATCTCAAAACATTCCTTGATATCCACTCAAGATGAAGTGGATGCGATCCTGAACAATTTTGGAATTACAGGGGTAGAGGCCATCCTCCCAACTGAAAACGACCCACAATCCTCCTGAAGGATTCTTTGCTTACACAGCGGTTCATATCTGGCACGGAGGGTTCCTTCCTTTTCCAGACTTCCTATCCTAGTTCTTGGCTTATCTGGGAATTGCTCATATTCAGCTCTCACTTAATGTCTACACATATCTCCTTTCTCTAGAACTTATGGCAATGGCATTTGGAATCCCTTCGCTCAATCCTAAGGACTTGAATTACTTGGTACGGTTGGTTTAGCTTAGCAATCTGAGCAACTAGATCTTCAGAGCCAACCCTCCCAAAAAGCTGATTTTTGAGGGAGTAAATAAGTTCAGAGACTGGGAAACATAATTTTTCTACATTAAATGTTTTCCCAACATTAGTGGGGCTTTCACTTCTCCACGTAAGTTAATCTCATATTTTATCTTCCCATTTGCTTATTTCCCTTTGTTGACATATGCTTTTTATCAGGTGCTCCTGCTAAAGAACTAAAGGCAGAAGACAAGAAAACAGTGGAATCGCTAATTGCAGCTTCACGCAAGGTTGGAAATAGATTGACCCTATTGAATCCCATAAATTTGCAAAAGCACTCCCTCTTGCCTGCGGGTCAAAGGATACTTTGCCAACCTCCTTTGGTCCAGCATACATCCCGAAGCAAACGCTTTCTCTCTTTGGGAGATCCGACAAATTTCTCCCCAATATCACCTATATGCCCTGACCATTCCGGTAAGTTAAAGTGTTGTACTTGTTGTTTATTGTCGCGTTGTTTCTCAAATTATTTTGTTGACTTATGATTTGTTTGAATTTTCTACAACTGCTCCTCAGGTTGAAAAACTGACTAGTGACACGGCTCTCCCCTCTTCAACTGATCATGCACCATCTTTTTCCCAAGTCATTGCTTGGTCAAAGATGGCCGTAAAAAGGAAACTGGTCAACACAACTGTGGTGGAACCACCCCTAAGGAGAGCCAAAGTAGTTGTAGTTCCTGATTCTCCACCGTTGGTCGAAGGGGAATTTGTTGATATCGACAGATCTCTAGAAAGTCCGACCATCGAAGCTTCTCATGATCAACCTAAGGAAACTCCCACTAAGGTTGATCCACTTTCTCGCATCGTCATCTCCAGCTCTCCGAGTGTGATCGAGCAGATGCAGAAGAACTTAGGGACTTCGACCCCTTCACAAATGCTGAACCTTCCTGCACCATCATCTTCTACACCTTCGAGTGAATTCGAAAAGATGGTCCACTCTATCTTAAGTTCTTCATCTTATACCTCAATTCACTCGCCTTCTTCTATTTCTTATCTAGCGGGTCATTATCAGTCTCTCATTGAACAAAAACTCTTGGTATGCTATTCTTCACTTAACTTTATTATTACTGTTTTACTTTAAGTTTTTATCTTATGTTGTACTCTTTCTTTCAGATATCCAAGAGTTTGTTTTTGTTGCATGAAAATTCTTAAAAGTCCTCCACCGAATCATCTAAGCTTCCTGAGGAAATTTCTGAGTTGAACAATCAGGTTTCCTCTTTATCGGTGGAGAAGAACGAGGCTGCAATTGAATTGGAGCAATTGAGGGCTTTTCTTGCCCAGTCAGAGTCTATAATTTTGGAGGAGAGGAAAGCTCGCCAACTCCTCGCTGATGAAAACTTAGCATTGACAATGACTTTAAAAGAGCCCGAAGAGGAAAAGGCATGAATGGCAGCTAAACAATCCTCCTTAAAAGAAAAGCTGAAGTAGAATAAAGCTTCCTTAAAACTGGCTATCGGCACCATTTCCGATGCAAAGCGGCGGGTGTCACAATTTCTTGATTCTTCACTCTAATACATTACCATGAACTCTTTTAAGGACGCTTTGATATTCGCCTATGCTGATAACACCGAGAAATCCACATATCTAAGCTTTCCCTTGCTCGACCCTGCTCTTGTCGATAGGGTCATGGATAAAATCAAAAAGATGGAGCAGGGGACTAAAGTTGCTAAGAGGGAGGCGGTCGACACTTCCAAAATTCTTTCCTTTGAAGTTCCTTCCTTCGAAGTCGAATCTGACTCCGAAGATGAAGATGACAAAGATGAGGCCGTCCAAGAAGAAGGCGGGGACGATGATGATAATAATGATGATGATAATGATGATAACGATGATGATACCATCAACGGAGGTCAAGGTTCAGGTGGTGATAGAGGTGGTCAATCTGATGCCCCTAATAAAGATGGAGATGATAACATGAAAACTTTTGAAAAAGGCAATCCTGATCCATCTTCTCATGAATCAAGCACGCCTGAACCCCTTGCGCCTTCAAACCCTCAGGAGGAAACTACTTATATTAACGGTGAAGAATCAAAAGTGAAGGAGCAGGCTTCTCAAGTGTCAATTCCTATTTCTCAGGTATGAGACTCTCTATTTAAACAACTTTCGCTTTGAAGATAGTAATAGTTTAAATCATTTATTTTAGATAAGAAGGAAATCCGTTCACCCCTATAAAACCAAGCTTGAAAGAAAACAAGCAGAAATAAATAGTTTATATAGGGAGTTAGATAAACAATTGAAGGAGCACAACATTCTCTCCGATAAATATCACAAACTCAATAGAAGTGCGGTAGTGTTAGCTTCCTTTAAACATCAAGAAGTTTCCCCTCAACCGAAAAAGGCACGCCTTTGATATGACGATCTACTAAAAGAGAATCGAGAATTGATCACACTCTTTTGGATGATGATTGAGGAGAGAAATATCCTGGTGGATTTTCTATATAAAGCCTATTGTAGACACCCGATCGTAGATTTCTCATACTTAGGTGACTTCAGTAGGGGTTTACTTAGGCGTCCTCACAAAAGGTACTTGGATGGATTTGGATCTGACCCGCATCTTGGAGCCTGTTGAAATTTTCCACGAGTCAGATCAATTCCCCAAGACTTACCTCTTGACAAACTTAAATATTATAAGGACAAGTTTATTCTGGAATTCTTTGCAAAATCAATTTTGTATGAACCAGACGAATAGTTGTAATTATGTAATAATAATGATTTATGAATGTTTGTTTTAGTTTTCCTTTTATACTTAGCTGTATTTCACTACTTTATTACAGAGTGAATGTCCCTCTAGCAACTTTGTTTCTAGAGATTATCTAAGCCAATATGTTAAACTAAAGAGATTAACTTGAAAAAGCATCAGTGTTGAAAACTTCAAAACTAGCTAGATATTGTTTTCTTAGAGATTTACAAAAACTTTATATGGAACATCCTCGTCTTCTCTTCGATTTTCTTTGCGAAGAAAAGGAAAAGATACTCAAAGAGATCTGGACATATCATACCAAACTAATATGCGGTCGCGATAGTCCTCCTGCCGGGGAATGGGATTATAGTAAATATCCTTCGGTTATTACTCCAGAAGGAATTAATGTTCCTTTTGACTAAACAGTTATTCTTTCTGCTAATTCATTGAATAAAATTAGAAATGCAGTTTCTCAACTTTAGATGCAAAGCAAGTGTCTAATTGTACTTTTTAGTTTTGTTGTTACTTGAATTGTAATATTTTATTGCTGTAATAGAGAGATTGATTATTCAAATCTTGATTTTATTTTCTTTTTGTTCAAATAGGAATTACAGTTATATGCAATGCCTCTCTCATAAGATTCGACATCACGCTTCATTAGCATCAAAGATAGGTTGTTAGCGGATCTTGAAAAGAAAACGCTTCTTAAAGATACTTTATCTGCTCATTTTCAAGATAATGCAGAAGCATCAAAATGGTATAGAAGATTTTGCCTTCAGAAAACAATTATCAGAAATCTCAACGATCAAATTGCCAAGTTGGAAGCTGATGTTAAGAGCAAGAATGAAGCAATTTTCACATTGAAGCGTCAAGTCAAATCAAATCCATCAATCGACTTTGATCATAAAATGTCAGAACTCTTCCATCAGTTAAGCAATTTGGAGATTAAATTAAAGGATAGTCAAGCTCAATGTGAATATTTAGAGTTCATTATGAGGAGTAACATCTCAAGCATTTATTTGCCAACTTCTCCTGTTATTTCATCTGTCGCAAAATCTACTAAGTCCACTTCCCTTGCTATGCAGAAGTATCCCACAATGACAAATCCTCAACCAGGCTTAGACGAAAAGGTTATGGGGGAATGGTGCAGAAAAGTTAAATTTGAAATGATGAAGTATTTCGACGAGCAGCAAAAAGTAAGATACTCTCAACGCATAAATGAATATGGGGCATAGATTCAATGCGCTTTAAAAGGGAAAATAAGACCCTTAAAGGTGCGAACAAGGCCTTTAATCGTGCTTCGAAGACCAACATCTAGACTATTGATGACGAACGCAAAATGAGAAAGAAAGAGAAGAAACTAAAAGGGGTCCTTCGCATTGCTATCCATCACATCGTGGACCCCCTAAAGGTTGAGAATTTGAATAAATCTGCTCAAGGTTTATGAATGATTCATGAAATGTATATTTCTTGCTTTGTACACTTGTAATAATGTCATAGATTATGTAAATTATTAAAATTTTATAAATATCACCTGGACTGTGGTCCTTTCCTGTAATGTTAATTCTGATACATCTGTTTGATAGCCTGTACCATGATTTCTGTATTTGTTGGATCTTTCAATCCTTTTTACTATCCTGCTTTACCTGAAAAACACAAAATAAGCAGCATTTGTTACTGTTAGCTTGTAATCTGTATAGGAGTTTATCCGTATCATTTGCGGATATTAATAAATCATCATATCAAGATTTGATAATAAATGAAAATTAATTACTCTTGATGAAATGTTTTGAATTTCATCTTTGGTAACGATAAGAGATAACCGAGAATTCAACTTTAAACATATTGTTGAAATATTTGAAGTCTAATGATAAAGAACCATTATCTCAACCATGGATGTAAATGTTTTAGAAAGTCATCCTCTAGAGATAGCTAACATAAAGTTAATAATGACTGTGTAATAGAAGTCCAGAAATCACTGTCTGAACACTTGTGATAGAAATCCAATGACCTAGATTCGGGCATTAATAGATGAAATTCAAAAGTTAGGAAGTTTGGAACGTAGATTAGGATCTTAGCGGATAATATCCAGAAATCCATGATAATCTTCTTAGTAGAAGTCTTGAACCCAGATTTGGGTACTAATAAGTGAAGTTAAGTAATAGTCTCAAAACCCAGATTCGAATATTAGAGATGGATAATCAGAAATCTATGATAATCTTTTTCATAATAGAAATCTCAAGCCTAGATTAGGAATAAGTGAAACCTGGTAATAGTTTCGAAACCCAGATTCGGGTTTGATGAATCGAAAGATCTGTAACCTAGATTCGGGTATTAACGGACGAAGTTTGGAAATAAGAAACCTGAAACCCAGATTTGGGTATTAATAAGTGGAGCTTGAAAGTGACTATGCTATAGGATTGTGTAATATGGAATATATACTAAACTTATTAACTAGTGCGGAAAGTAACTATAAAATAAAAATAGTAGTAAAGTAAAATGACACTAAAGATTTTTATACTGGTTCAAACTTTTCATTCTACGTCTAGTCCCAGACTCCTTCTGGAATTCTAACTAGCAACCATCACTTAACCTAGAGGAATAGGTTTACACCGCCTGAGCAATCGAACAGAACTTTGACCACCTGAGCAACCGAACAGGATTTTCCCGCCTGAGCTACTGAACAGGACTTTGATATAAATGAAATGTTTTCTTGACTTTGCGTGCTCTTATTACAACACAGATTTGTCAAATGAAGTACACCCTTTCTATAATATTTTCCTCAAGTATGATATGTATATTTATGTGCATGTGAAGATAAGGAAGATATATATTGCTTTAGAAATGGAGAATTGAAAGCACGATTGCACAAACTAAAAACAATAAGAGATTCTGAAATTCAAGATAGTAGAGAATAGAAAATTAAGTAAGTTGATCTTGAAAATCATGTTTATTTATAGTAGACAGAGAGTTACAACCTTTGGTGAAAGGTTATATCGAGCAGCAATGGATGTAACTCTCTACGAAGAAGAAATCTATTTGTGAAAAGAAGTGTCTCTCATAAATATGACAGTTATAACCAGGTCAGTCGACTGGTTGAAGAACTTCAGTCGACTGAATTTAAAAAACATAAGCGTGCACATATATATGCACAGGTTCAGTCGACTACCTATGTGCATTCAGTCGACTGATCTGTGAATTTCCATAAAACCGGTTTGAAAAACAATGTAAATTCAATTTTAAATAATCATTGTTGATATGTGAGTGTGTGTGAACTACTTGAGGATAGATTTTAACATATATGAACACTAAATTAGACTTTAATACGATCTTCAAGTCTAGTTGCCTTCGTAATTTGTAGTCGTAGATTTGTCGAATATTCTATCATTCTTATGTCGTCTTGATCGTCTTGGCATGAATCAAAACCGGAGATCCAACATTCTCCTCCTTTTTGATTGATGACAACTCTTTATGATATATTGAAATATAAGCAAAATTTCGACAAAATTCCTTATATAACTCCTCCTGAATTCGAGAAGAAATTTTTGTTAAACCTGCCAATTTTGTTAGAATAACACTTCTTCTCCCCCTTTGTCATCGACAAAAAGGAGATATGTATGTATATAAAAATATGTAAGCAGTATACCATTATTCATAATATTCACAACATAGATCATCATAAGAGCATATACGAAAAATGACATACACAACAATATGAAATAAAAATCACTTTCACAAATTAGAACAAACTACATAGTTTTAAAGCATAAAAACATATCATTGTTCCAAAATAAAACATACCAGTGTTCCAAAAATACTTGAAATAAAAACTAAGTAAACCACTTACTCATCATCGTTTCCATCGGAGCTTTCCTCTCCTTCTTCATCATCTCCACTAGAGTCTCTGCCTTTACCACCCACTTCTTCTTCTTCTTGTCCTTCTTCAGAAGTTGACCAAGTGAAATGAGGTTGTGGATGCTTTCCTGGATTCGTAGGCACAAGGTCGGAGGTGGAGGAGGATGGACCACAAGATAGTAATTCCCAAATATTATTCAAGAAACCTTTGATGTGATTTAGCTTTGAGTTTACCTTGGTAACTGTTGTCTCAACACGAGATAGTTGCCTATCTAAAAGCTTTTGGTTTCTAGAGACAATTGTTAAAGCTTCTCGTGGTTGAGCATCCGGTCCAATCTCTTCAATTACATGGAATTCTCATGGAGCTTGTGGTTGGGAAGAGGATCTGGCTATGGTTTGAGAAGCTTGTTGTCTAGAAGAAGGTTGGGGTTGACCTGCCGCTTGGTTTTCTAGCCAATGTTCAAAGGTTATAATAGTGTGGCATCGGTATTGCTTTGGAAGTCTCATGAGGCTTAGAGTTTTGGTGTTAAGGGAACCAATTGCAGAATAGTCCGAATCGGGGAGATTAATTCCAAAAGGATGAATAATTCTCATAATATAAGCGCAGTAGTGTATGGTTTTCATACGGCCTTGATTAAAAGTCAGAAATTCATCGAGAATTACCTTAATCCAATTAACGGAACGTTGTCCCAAAATAACATATAGTGATTGATAAGCACGCCTATAAACCTTCTGATAGCTACCCATACGATGACCGATAGAATGAGTAAGAGCTCGATGCATGATTCTAGCCTTCGGTCGAAGCTCTATTGCCTTGAGTTCTGTTAAGTCGTCGGAGAGAAAAAGATGGCTAGTTCTATCTCGGTTATCCATGTTAACTTCAATCTTCGTTAAATCTTCTCCTTCGGAAGGGCAATTGAGAATCCTTCCTAGTCGAGCAACCGGTAAGAATATCTTCAAACCGCATACGACAGTCCATATACAATCGTCAGGGTTTTGATTATTGTGGTGATCCAAGTTGAGGTTCGCATAGAAAAGCTTGATAAGTAGATGATTTATCTTCAAGCTGTTGGCATTGAAATTGAGTAAGGATTCCAAACCACTTCTTCTAGCAAGGTCTTGGATTGCATAGGAGGCAAAATATGGATTTTTGACAAAAGAACCTTCAAATACTCTTGAGTTTTTCATCTTATCGAATCTTTGTGCTGCCTTTTCATTGTGAAGCCATCCTGTAATTTGTGATTCAGAGGGCCCAGCAGAGGAAGAGGAGGGTTTTGCTCTTTTAGGAGGCATTTTGGGTTAGGGTTTGGAGAAGAAAACTTGAAATTGATGTAGGGATTTGGGGATTTCGTTGATGGAGATATAAAGAGAGTGAAAGGGTAAAAAAAATAATGAAGGATTGATTGATTTTATGAAGGTTATATTGGAAATTGATATGTCTATTTGCACTTAAAAACCCGGTTTCCAGATTCAGTCAACTAGATATTCAATTTCAATCGATTGAATGATGATCCAAGACCCATTAAAATGTTGGGAAGCAGATTTAGTCAACTAATCCTTATGATTCAGTCGGCTGAATCTTTCCCAAGTATAATTAGTTCAAATTTGGTAAATTCAGTTAATTGAATGATGAAGTCAGTCGACTAAATGCAGGAAAAAATTTATGTTTAAAACGGTATTTAGTCGACTGGCTGGGATTATTCAATCGACTAAATTTGTTGACAAAACAGACTATCAATTTTATTAAGCAAAGAAAATATACAATGATATTAAAAAAATATAGTAGAGACAAACAAAAGAAGGAAAACTATTTGGAGGATCCAGAAGACGTGGGAGTTGCACATTCCTCCGGCTCAATTTTGGTAATTTCTTGTGCCGGTTGAATAGTAGAGCATCCCATGAATTCGGAGAATATGGTGGCCGCTGGGGAGATGGATTATGCACATTATTGTTTGAAGGTGGGGAACCACAAAATTATAGAGCAAATTTCTCGAGTAGACTAAGTCTCCTGCCATTATTATTTTTTTCATAGAACATCTCTCTTTGTATGCTTAATGATTCTCTTTGATAATGGTGTACCTTCTATTTTTTTTAGAAATAGATAGAGAACCAAAACCAAGATTCCTTCGCACTCGCTTAGGTTCAGGTGTATATCCAGTATGATAGCCAGGAGGGACTATAGGAAGAGGCTCGTAAATTGGAGTAGGAGTTGGTAGATGAATAGAACCAGAACTTGGAGAGGAATAGCCTATGGAGGAATACTCTGAAGTTTTTTGTGAAGACATGATGATGAAAAGAGCTTGTGTAATTTCTTATAAAATGATATGAAAAGTATAGCAAATAAAGGTTTATATAAGACACAAATTTTCAGAAATAGCAATCACTCTAATGGTAAAATAGATTATGACCAGAAAAGAAATGGTTGGTTATAAATTAAAGCTAATGTTTGGTTGAAAATTTGAACTCTGAAAATAAAAAATATTAAGAAAGGTGATGTTATCTCGCTTTTTGGTCAAAGCCGGAATATCAAACAAATCGACAAGAAAGGATGGATATCAGGATTGGAGTGCAATTGGAAACAAGGCTGCAATGGATAACGTCAAAATTTGACCGGGCTCCGATCGAGACGAAATCGATTGGAGATGATGATGAGGACTAGGAGAGGCTATGTTTCAATTTTCAGGTCAATCGGAGTCCTTTGCACAAGATATGAATGGACCAAAATGCACAGAGCACGGTTCGAATCTATGGGACTTCGTATCGATTAGGGTGGAGTTGGCAACGTACTTCGAATCGATACCATTCGTATCGATCACCCAGCTTCGAATCCATCACGCTCGACTCCATCAAGTTCGACTAAATCTACTTCGTACCCTTCGGTGAACACACTCTCGAATCCACAAAGGCTGGTCACTTCGTATCCATCTGGGACTGTTACTTCGAATCCATGCAATTAAAGGTGATTCGAATCCATAGCCTTCGAATCCCCAGGATGAGACAACTCCGAATCGATCCACAACAGCACGTCTTGATCGATTCGAACCAGCACCAGTTCCATCGATTCGAAGGAAGCAAACCATCGAATCCAACGTCTCGAGTCCACCAGGTAAGCGCGGCTAAAACCAAGGGTTCGACCCAGTCAACTCGGAGAAAAAGGAGGATCGACTCGAAGATTGCGCGCCACATCACCACGAGCGCGCGTGCCATGATCGATTCAAAGCAATCGATTCGAACGTAATCGATTCGAACAGAACACTGCATCCAGAAAAGCGACCTTGAATCGATCATAACTCGAGATCTACACGTCCAAACGCTATGAAATTTTCACAGTAGCTCACTAGCAACCTAAGGAATGTCCATGCCAAATTTCATCTCAATCGGAGCAAAACTTGATCGATTCGAAGCAAGGGTCGAATCGATCCAAAAGTGGGCCCGGATTTCCAGAGAGCGGGCATGTGGGCCCCCTCACATGCCAGAACTGGTCTCCCTTCAATTTAGGCGAAATATCAGCCTCCTACACCTATAAATAGACCCCCAGATCATTCAGAAAGGTGGTCGGACAATTTTGAGAGCTAAAGAGCGCCCGGACTCTGCCAGATTTACTCCAGATCACCATTGCTGCCTTAGATTCAGATTATAATCATAAAATCCGTTGTACTACGCGATAGGAAATTGTAATCTTCAAGCATCGATCAATAAAAGATAAAAACTTTGGAGTGGACGTAGGCCGGAGATAGCCGAACCACTATAAATCTCGTGTCTTTGTTCATTATTTCTGGATTGCTGTTTGTTGTTTGTTTAGATCTGAGATTTGTGTTTGAATATTGCTGATTTGTATTCATACACTGGTGCTTTCACAACATTCGGGGTTTGTGACCATTTTTGGCGCAAACACTTTGGTGCTTCCACTGAGAAGAACTAGCACCCGCTACACCAGATTCAAAGTTTAGATTCGAAAGTTTGAAGGATTCAGATTGACTCTACAATGACTCGACAAACAAGTAGAAGACAAAGAGCTGAGAGAAGCCAACAAGGAGGAAGTCAAGAGGCATCCTCCGGAGCTGGAGAAGGACAAGCTCCGATTTACATTACCAGAGATGAAATGGAAGTTATGGCAAATTCATTGCATGAGAGGTTGCTGAAGAGTCAACAGGATATGATGCAGACTTTTTTCGAGCAGATGAGAGCTACAGAAACACAGAACCTTGGACCAACTATAGCAACTGCAAATGTGGAACAAGGAACTAGGGTTGCGGAACCCAATGGAGGACAGAATACAGAACCGGAAGGCAATCAACAAGGACTTGGGGGCAGGCCCGCAGGATCCAATGCAGGAGGACCTTTGGAAGGAGTTCAACAGGCTAGGGCAAACGTTGCTGCTAATGAGCCACACGAAGAATATGTGCCGGAATTCCCTCGAGAGCATGGGGGGCAACCTCTGACGGACAATGCTGGATTAATGGAAATCATTAGGAAGACTATGCGTGGAGGTTCGACCAATAGAGACTTGGAAGGAGTGAACAGGAGTCCGTTCGCTCGGGAAATCAGGATGGCTCAGAATCCACCTAAGTTCAAGTTACCTAGCGTGGAAGTATATTATGGAAAGGCTGACCCGACTGATCACTTGATGAGATACACTAGACACATGGAAGTGCTGGGGGCATCGGATGAAGTAATGGCTCGATGTTTCCCTTTATATTTAACGGACATAGCTGCAATGTGGTTTAGGCAGTTGGAAGAAGGAACTATCAGGACTTGGAGGGAATTGGTGGATAAGTTTTTGGGACAGTTTCGGGTTTATATCAAGAGGCCAAAGAACGTGATGACGCTGACATCGGTAAAACAAAGGACGTATGAATCACTTAGGGCTTTTCTAACTCGATTCAATGCGGCAGTTGCTTCGGTGGATCGGCCGGATCCATCAATGGTTTTGATGGCAGCAGTGTCGGGAGTCAGAGAGGATTCAGATTTCAAGGTATCTTTAGTACGAGACCCACCACTGGATCTCGGGGAATTCTTTCATGAAGCTGAAAGGTTCCTTCGGCAAGAAGATGCATGTATGGACTTAAAGCTAAAGGAGGTGAATGTGACCGGGGGTGGAGGACCATCCGATGGAAGCTCGGATAAAGATAAAGGAAAAAGGAAGATGGACGAAAACTCTGAAAAAGCTAGGAAGCGATGGAAGGATCCAAGGTTTTCCATATACAAAGGATTAAACGAGACACTAGAGCGGATATACATGGAAACTCGGAATCGCCTTCCTTACCGGAGGCCGGCTAGGAGAGAACCATCCGAGCGGGAGAGGGCATCAGGAAAGCATTGTCTCTTCCACGATTTGGACGGGCATGATACCAACAGTTGTAGGCACCTAAAGGACATAATTGAGGAGCATGTGAGGAATGGACAGTTGAGGCAGTATGTTGGGGCTCGGAATGCAGCGGTGGAGCAGGAGCAACCATCGCCTACCTCAAACCACGAGGATATGAGGCACAAGAATAATGGTCGATTGGTCATCAATTGATCAGGATAATATGAAATAAGTAACAAACCATTGGCGAGCAACCGAGTCATTTACACATGTATGGGGACGGAGATAGCCCGTAGGCATGCTCTGAGTGATGATAAACCGCAAAGCCATGGTTTGCGAAATCTGTCTTTTGTTTTTGGATTGGACACTTAGTTTTCTGGTTTGGTTTTTGGAGTTTGGATTGAACTCCTGACTTTGCTTGTTTTTCTGGTTTTGGCATTCATTCGGATGATTATTCTCCGTTTTGGATGATGATTTCGATTTTTGATATGGATTTCTGGTTTTCCGATTTGATTTGGATTTTGGATTGGATCTTGATTGGATTCTTTTTGGTTTTTGATAAACGGTCGTCAGGTATGGATTATGCCTGGCAAGGGGTGAGTCGTTCTGCCCGAACGCGGTAAAGTGACTCATTCAGGTCGTCGAGTATGGACTATGCTCGGCAAGGGTCCGGAGTGACCAGGATTCGGCCTAGGACTTAGGCCCCCTATTATCGATTATTGTTTCAGGTCGTTGAGTATGAACTATGCTCAACAAGGGTCTGAAGCGACCAGGATTCGGCTTAGGACTTAAGCCATGGCATTACTTACGTCCAGGGACACTGGACCACGGTCGTCAAGTATGGACTATGCTCGGCAAGGGTCCGGAGTGACCAGGATTCGGCTTAGGACTTAAGCCACGACATTACTTACGCCCAGGGACACTGGGCCATGGTCGTCAGGTGTGGATTGCGCTTGGCAAGAACCCGGAGAGGTTAGCTCAACGTCCAGGGACACTGGACCACGGTCGTCAGGTGTGGATTGCGCTTGGCAAGAGCCCAGAGAGGTTATGGATTTGGATACCGACCCGGAGAGGTCTTGGATTCGGTTGTTGGATAAGGATGGACTAATAACTCAGCCTTCGAGTTTGGATAGGCACGGAATTGGCTATGGACTTTGGACATTGGATTTGGAAACTATTCAAAACACGCCTTCTTATCACAAGGCATGTTTTGGGGGGCAAATGTTATCCCACTTTTTGGTCAAAGCCGGAATATCAAACAAATCGACAAGAAAGGATGGATATCAGGATTGGAGTGCAATTGGAAATAAGGCTGCAATGGATAACGTCAAAATTTGACCGGGCTCCGATCGAGACGAAATCGATTGGAGATGATGATGAGGACTAGGAGAGGCTATGTTTCAATTTTCAGGTTAATCGGAGTCCGTACGCACAAGATATGAATGAACCAAAATGCACAGAGCACGGTTCGAATCGATGGGACTTCGTATCGATTAGGGTGGAGTTGGCAACGTACTTCGAATCGATACCATTCATATCGATCACCCAGCTTCGAATCCATCACGCTCGACTCCATCAAGTTTGACTGAATCTACTTCGTACCCTTCGGTGAACACTCTCTCGAATCCACAAAGGCTGGTCACTTCGTATCCATCTGGGACTGTTACTTCGAATCCATGCAATTAAAGGTGCTTCGAATCCATAGCCTTCGAATCCCCAGGATGAGACAACTCCGAATCGATCCACAGAAGCACGTCTTGATCGATTCGAACCAGCACCAGTTCCATCGATTCGAAGGAAGCAAACCATCGAATCCAACGTCTCGAGTCCACCAGGTAAGCGCGGCTAAAACCAAGGGTTCGACCCAGTCAACTCGGAGAAAAAGGAGGATCGACTCGAAGATTGCGCGCCACATCACCACGAGCGCGCGTGCCATGATCGATTCGAAGTAATCGATTCGAACGTAATCGATTCGAACAGAACACTGCATCCAGAAAAGCGACCTTGAATCGATCATAACTCGAGATCTACAAGTCCAAATGCTATGAAATTTTCACAGTAGCTCACTAGCAACCTAAGGAATGTCCATGCCAAATTTCATCTCAATCAGAGCAAAACTTGATCAATTCGAAGCAAGGGTCGAATCGATCCCAAAGTGGGCCCGGATTTCCAGAGAGCGGGCATGTGGGCCCCCTCACGTGCCAGAACTGGTGTCCCTTTAATTTAGGCGAAATATCAGCCTCCTACACCTATAAATAGACCCCCAGATCATTCAGAAAGGTGGTCGGACAATTTTGAGAGCTAAAGAGTGCCCGGACTCTGCCAGATTTACTCCAGATCACCATTGCTGCCTTAGATTCAGATTATAATCATAAAATCCGTTGTACTACGCGATAGGAAATTGTAATCTTCAAGCATCGATCAATAAAAGATAAAAACTTTGGAGTGGACGTAGGCCGGAGATAGCCGAACCACTATAAATCTCGTGTCTTTGTTCATTATTTCTGGATTGCTGTTTGTTGTTTGTTTAGATCTGAGATTTGTGTTTGAATATTGCTGATTTGTATTCATACACTGGTGCTTTCACAACATTCGGGGTTTGTGACCATTTTTGGCGCAAACAGGTGAAGTATAGCTGTAGATGTGAAAAACCATATAGCAAAAGGGAAATGCATATGATTCTAGCCATGAGAGCAGAGATCGAGTGTTAGTAGTTCCATTGTTGAATAATATTTTTATTTTTAAAAAATATAAAAAACTAATTAAATTACTTATAAATCTTTTAATGATAAAATTTCTAGTTCTCTTCTTAATTTTATAATAATATTTTCATTTAATGATTTTGTAAATATATCAGCCAGCTGGTTTTCAGAAGACACAAATTCTAGTCTGACTATATCCTTTTCAATATTATCATGAAGAAAATGATGATGGATGTAAATATGTTTTGTTCAGGAATGATTTACAGGATTTTTAGATAAGTTTATAGCACTTGTGTTATCACAAAAAATAGTTGATTTAGATAAATTTATTCCAAAGTCTTGAAGTGTTTGTTGCATGTAAATGACTTAAGCACATGCTTAAGCGGCTGAAATTTATTCTGCTTTCAAGTCGAGAGGGAGACACAATTTTGTTTCTTGCTAAACCAAGGTACTAGAGATTGTCTAATAAAGTGACAAGTTCCACTCGTACTTTTTCTATCTGTCCGACATCCTCCAAAGTCAGCATCACTGTATGATACTAACTCGAAAGGACATTATTAAGATAGAAAAGTCCGAAATCTTTGGTTTGCTTAGATAACATAATATTCGTTTCACCGCTTGCATATGTGATTCTTTAGGATTTGCTTGAAATTGAGCACATAAACAAACACTCATCGTTATGTCAGGTCTACTAACAGTTAGATAAAGTAACGATCCAATTATACTTCGATATAATTTTTGGTCAACACTTTTGCCATCTTCATCTCGATCGAGATGTATTGTTGTACTCATTGGAGTTGGTTTGGAAGAATTATTTTCCATACCAAAGCGTTTAATTAGATTATTACAATATTTTTCTTAACTAATAAAAATTCCATTATCTAATTGTTTAATCTGTAATCCAAGAAAATATGATAATTCTCCCATATGTGACATTTCAAATCCTTCGGTCATTATGTTAGAAAATTCCTGACATAACTTATCATCTGTAGACCAAAAATAACATCATCAACAAAAATTTAAATAATTAAAATATCCTTTTTAGTATGTTTAATAAAAAGATTTTGATCAACCTTTCCAATTTCAAAACTACAAGATAGCTTTTAAGACGTTCATACTAAGCATGAGGTGCTTGTTTTAGACCGTATAAAGCTTTCTTGAGTTTATAGACATGGTTTGGAAATTTTTCATGTGAAAATATATGAGGTTGTTCAACTTAAACATTTTCTTTTATATATCCATTTAAAAAAGCACTTTTAACATCCATTTGATAGAGTTTAAAATTATGAAAACATGCAAAAGCCAGTAAGATACGAATTGCTTCTAGTTGAACGACTGGAGCAAATGTTTCTTCATAGTCAATTCCTTCCTCTTGATTATATCTTTGTACAACTAATCTAGCTTTATTCCTAGTGATATTCCCTTGTTCATCAGCTTTATTTTTGAAGACCCACCTAGTACCAATGACTGTTTGATCACTCGGTCTTGGAACTAAGTCCCAAACTTCATTTCGTTTGAAATGGGTTTAGCTCTTCTTGCATAGCTATAATCCAATAGTCATCGGTAGAGGCTTCTTTAGCATTTCTAGGTTCAATGTTAGAAAGGAATGCTACATGACTTAAGTTGATTTCTAGTTCTGACATGTGAATTAATTTCTCCAATGACATTTTCTACTGGGTGATCTCGTAAAATCCTAGAAGGAGATCTTGATTCATTTTCATTATGAACAATGTTTTCATCTTCTTCAAAATTATGAACAATGTTTTCATCTTCTTCAAAATTATTTTGAGTAACTATATTTGTGTTTGTCTTAGTCATTACCTCATCATCTTCAAGATTTTTATTGAAGATAAAATTTTCATCGAAGGAAACATGAAGTGTGTCTTCGATTGTTTTAGTTCTTTTATTAAAAATTCGATAGGCCTTACTTCGTTCCGAATATCCTATGAAAATTCCTTCATCGAATTTTGGATCGAATTTTCCAAGCTGATCTTTCATGTTTAAAATAAAAAATTTTGAACCAAAAACTTTAAAATATGAAATATTTGGTTTTCTTTCATGAAAAAGATCATATGGAGTGTGTTTAGTTAGTGGTCGGATGGAAACACGATTCAGAACATAACAAGCAGTTGCTACAGCTTCTGCCCAAAAATGTTTTGGTAGAGTGCTTCCATTTAATAAAGTTCTTGCACATTCTTATAAGGTTCTATTTTTCCTTTCTACAACTCCATTTTGTGGTGGTGTTCTAGGAAAAGAAAAATTATGGTAAATTCCCTTTATATTAAAAAATGTTCAAAAGCTTCATTTTTGAATTCACCTCCATGATAACTTCTAATGTTTTTATTTTTTTAATTTTTGAGATTTTGAATTCTTTTACCAAAAATTTTGAAATTTCCAAAAGTATCACTTTTATTTTTCGTAAAAATAATCCTAGTATATCTTGAAAAATCATCTACTATAACAAACAAATATTTGCTATGGTTTATGGATTCAACTTGAGTTGGGCCAAAAAGGTCCAAATGCAATAGTCAAGTGGTTGTAATGTAGAAATATTTTTCCTTGATTTAAAAGATGATTTTGATGATTTACCTAATTAACAAGCATCACAAATATTGTTTACTTTAAAAATCATTTTTCGTAAACCTTTTACTAATTCATTTTTAGATAATTTGTTTATGGCTTGGAAATTTATATAACAAAATCTTTTGAGCCATAACCAAGGATCATTTTCTTTGGCTATTAGACACATATTAGTGTTGTTGTAACGACCCGAAATTTTCGACCTCGAAAATCGACACTAATACGTTCACTGTATAGAGTGCCGAGTAATCGAGTGCCGGAAATCCCAGACTATTGGGTTAAGAAGAAAAAGAGATAGAAGAAGAAACAGAAAAAAAAAACAGAAGCACAGAATCTCATAATCGCAGCGGAACAAATATAATATCAAATAACAGCATTTACACAAAGAAGCTGTAACTGTCAATTTACATACAATATATTAGAGTACAACCATTCATAAACAAACTGGACAGTTGTAACAGCATGTCCCAGACTACTTTCAATACAATCTCAACTACACAACGGAATATATATAGCTAGATACGCAGAAGCCTCCTGCTCCAGGCCTTCCTCCAAAATACGTCAAAGCTACCTGAATCACTTGGCTACTCATAAAAATTTGAGTACCCAAGAGTTTAAGAAAACATAAAATAAACTCCAGGTCAGACATGGGTCTGGTGTGAGTAAATGGTTAAGTTGTTTAACTTGAAAAACTTTTGAAATAAAAGGTATCTTTTAAGACTCACCGCACATAAACACGGACAAGTTTTTCCCTTACGATAACCAAAACATCTGATAGGAAATCCAGTTTTATTAGAATAGTGTCTAGGGTTTTCAATATAAAATAGGAAATAGCTGGAATGCTTACATCTCACGTTCCAACATAGTTGGGCACAATCAAAATCGTACGGGCACTTATTGGAGATTGGATTCCATACAATGGCAGGGCTACTGGGGTACCGCCCGTCATAGTACGTGGTCCAGATCACCGTACCGAGGATCCACCCTGATCCCCTACAACACAAGAGAGGAGCTACCCCTTACTGGATAGTCCGAATAAGACAACCCCGTAGTTGGCGCGACGAACCGCCCACTAAGCCGAATAAAAAGGGACCTCTAGACAGCGGAAAATCTTATCCTACTTTGGTGCTACCCACTTAGCCTTACGTGCACCTCCCCTGTTTTAGCCATTCCCGGTTGATGAGGCTTGAGGCTACGATTACCTTTATAGCACACATATCTTGGAATGCTCACCGTCCTCCAATGACGATGGTCTGATAGCATTCATCCATACAAGTCTGTTCCGGGTTCGAATGAAACCGAAGGCACTATCTCCGTTACACTCATTTTGGAATCACCCTCAGAGTTAACGACAAATAGCCCTTGCACACTGAATCTTCATTCTCGATCTTCACTTTAGATTTCACGACCTATCGTTTAATTTGGATCGATGTGTTTTTCAGATATCCATTTGGAAATCTGATCCCAGTCTCATCGAAATCCAAACGCCGTCTTAAGGTCCAAGTTGTTAGAGTTTAAGCAATTAATTAAACCTTAGAACAACATGTTCACACAGCAATTCATCACAGATAGATAATCCACATTTTCATAGTTCAACCAAAACATTTCATATCACAGAACATCACATATCAGAGGTATCAAACAATTCAAGCCATCCAATAAATTAATCGTCCATAAACAAGATTAATTAGTTGTACAATTCCAAATTATTTAATTTAATCACCAAATAAATTAAATTAATTACTTTTAAATCCTCCTTAATTAACCTTAATTAATTATAAACCATTTATTATTATTCTAATTAATTAATGAAATTAATTAATCATCCTTTAATTATTCACATTAATTAATTATTCTTAAAATAATTACATTAAGTAATTATCTTTTAATTAATTACAGCAATTAATTATCCTAAATTAATTACATTAATTAATAATCCTTAATTAATTAAGACCCTAATTAATTAAAGATAAACCATTTACCATAATAAATCTCTTACTTATCATTTATATCTTATTTAAATTAGATGCTCGAAATTAATTTATATAAAATCATTTGAGAACTTTTATATTAATTAAGGTTTAATACACTTACCTTAATCACTTCTTAATTACATTATTTTATTTTTGAAAACACTTAGGGATTTATTTAATTAATCAACTAATATATAATTATTTCAAAACAAAACAATTTAAATTCAAAACACACTTGACTTAAGAATTAAATTTTGAAACTTGTTTAATAACATTTGCTTAGGAACTTGGTTAACATTTTGCTTTGGAAACTTGGTTTAATAACTTGCTTGAAAACTTGTACGTCTTCTTTTGTTTTAAAAACTTGTTAACATAAAAAGAAACCCGACCCAAAACAGAAATACCCGAGTCGAAACTCGAGCCAACCCTCATCTCTCCCCTCTCGATACAAACTCGAGATCAACCCCGAGCAAAAAGCCAAACTACCCGAGCTCAACACAACACAGACACAAACGTGCACACGTGCACGTGCACCTCTGATCTGATCGGCTCCGACCTTCGCCGTGACCACCCTCAAGTCACCGATGATCTTGCTGACGACCCAGACCCCTAGAAACTTCAATCGACTTCGCCTATAGAAATCGAGGTAGACTAGCACCTTACTGGAACAAAATCCATCGACGCAAACGCCTCGCGCTGCAGCCTATGACCATCTGAAACCACGCTGGTCAACCTAGAGCTGCATCACCATCCCACGCATCGATTCCCCCACCACCGATCATCTCCGGTTCACCCACGTCGTCACATGAACCTCTTAAACATCGTCGACTCAAAACTGTCGACAAACCCTACTTCGCCGTCTCCAAGCTACTCCAATGATCGATAAATTCTGCGACCATTTTTCCCTTGCTCCATGCCACACGACCTACCTTCAGCGTCAATCGCGACGCTCAACCACCTCCCAATCGTCGAAAATCGATGAAAATGCAAATACCGATCAACTCGAGAAATCTCAACATTTACAAACTTAAAAATCAAGATATGATTATCAAAAATCACCATTTTTCAATACGAATCAGATTCTATAATCAAAACTTGAATTTAAGATGATTGATTTCTAACTTATATTAGATTATTACTATAATTTCTCATTTTTGAAATAAATACTCAACATATATACTTGAAATTATTTTTAAAAATAATATTACATTATTACAATCATTTTCACTTTAAAGATCATAGTCTAACAATGTTCCTTTGGGAAGATATGAATTTATTTATGTTTTCTTGAGTCTGTGAACACTACAGAGGCTAGTATACGTACACACAGACATGCACACCAATATACAGAGTAGTTCAAACTATATTCCAGTTAAAATTATCCATGCAAACCATATTTACAACATTACTACACAGATTTATCACATGCATCAAGTATAAACACAGTTTTAGTTTTTAAAGAGGTGTTTACTCACCTGATTTTTTTTTGAAACAGAGGAACAAGCTTTTGAAAACTGGACAGCACTTGATTTTGAACATCTTGAATTTGATCTGAAACTTGATGTTGAAGCTGGTAGTTGATTTGAATTGCAACTTGATTTACTTGTTTAAGTTGAGTTTGAAATCTTGAATTTGCTCAGGTTGAAACTTGAAAGAAGTTGTTGTTTGATTTTATTTTCAGTTTTTATTTAGAAGATGAAAGAAAGGAAGAAAGAAAGGAGTTGAGAAATAAATATGGAATAGTTTGAACTGTAAAACAGCCTTCTCTAAACACTTTATTGTTATTAATATTTAGTTTAAAAGAAAACCATTACCACTTGTCTTTGCAAGTTATACTTAGCTTACAAATGTTTAATGCATGTATTTTTAACTTACAAATGTCCAAACCTATATTTAAATATTTTCTTATGTTTTTATTAATATATGTTTATATTTTAATGTTTATACTAATTATGTTTATCTCATGTAATTCAAAAGAGATATATATATATATATATATATATTAAAGCCTTTTACTTATTCTTGTATATGATTTTTAAAAAGAAAGTATTTTAAACCTCTTTATTAAATCTTATTTCAAGCTTAAAATATTAATCTTTAGTGTTTTTGAAAAGATAAATTTACCAATTTAAATAATTATAAAAGAAGATAAATATTTATATCCGGATATTTTTAATTATCAAAATTTATTTGTCCCACTTATAAATCAGTAATTTTAATAATTTAATCTAGTTAATTATCCAATTATCTGATGTCCAAAAATCCGGGTTATCACATTCCTCTCCCCTTTAAAACTTTTCGTCCTCGAAAAGGAACAAAGGAAGAATTTTAATAAAATGTTTATTATCAGTTAAATTATTCTTAAACATTTTAACTCTTAACTCTTTTTATTTAAATTTTTAAAATACTTTAAAAATCTACATAATATTGCCAAAATAGTTTTATAAAAATACGTTTTATAACTCGATGTCTCAACAAGTCCATCCTTGTTCTAACAGAAATTCGGTCATACGTTGATCAGGCGTAGGACTGAAAATCAATAAGTACTTGGTAAACCCGTTTTCAACACCCAGTGAAAATACTTGGAAAATATTTTGGTGAAAATATAGAAAACATTTTATACTATACACATATAGTATCTTTCGAATCATACTCTTTATATGAATCACATATAAATCTCCTTTACACAAAATCGATATCTCAAAATCGATAATTCTCAAACTTAGCTTTCCAAATTCCCAAAAATTGATTTTTCCAAAATCAAAAGCCTTTCAAAATAAATGGGTTCCAAAAACCTTTTTCCCCAAAAATCATTCTCATGAAATCATTTATATATATATATATATATATATATTATAAGTTTATTCTTCCAACTTGAAAATTCTTTGGATCATTTCATACTTATATAAATTCCCTCTTTATACTTCAAATATATTTTTCAAAAATCTTTTCTTCTGGCTATATATTCAACAAGGGGCATTTATCATATAGAACAAATATATATAACTTTATTTATGCCAAATCAAATATTCAATTTTGATTTCCCTTATAAAGTTATTTACCCCCAAACTTACTCTTCATAAAGTGCGTTCCAGTTATAGTGATATCCAACTTCCACTCATATTCATCATATATTATTCAAAATATACTTTTCCTTTCAAAAATCATTTTTACTTTTCTTATCAAAATCTCCCATATCTATTTCATTCAAGCATGTACGATGTACATGTATCATTCGTACGCAATATCAAATTCGATTTCTCATTCGATCACACAATCTCAATTCCGAACTAGTATCGTCCACCCGACTTCCTAGCGCGGACTCAGATCTGGTTTCTTGATTAGAAACCGTCATTCTCCTTGCATAGCCATAACTATGATAGAGAATTTCCAGAATCAATCAAAAATCCATATCCAGGGTTCGCCGTCGAAAATCGAGTGAAAAATCCCAACTCAGATCGATATACTATCTCAAAATTTTGTGCTCGAATCTAGATCAAATCATTATGCGAATAGAATAATATACGTACATCCTACGTATTTATCTTCATTGATTATTAGCTAAATCAATTCTCTTTTTATTCACCTTCATTTTGATTGTCATTCACTTATTCACAATTGCTTCCATTTCCATTTGGGTTATTACTTCAACTCTTATCTCAATTGGTATTTAAATATAAACAGTTTGCACTCAGACCAGCTTGAATTTAGAAAATAACTTTAAAAGTTTAAAATAGTTAAGTAGCTGTAAAATAGTTATTAGTTGTAAAATAGCTGTAGAATAGTTAAGTAATTGCAAATAGTTGTAAAATAGTAATTAGTCATAAGGTAGTTGTAAAATAGTAATTAGTTTATAAAACAGTTGTAAAATTGTTGTAAAATAGTTAAATAGTTCCAAAAATAGTTGTAAAATAAGTAAGATAGTTTGGGTTTTAAAAAGAAAGATTGTATAGTAAATAGCTTGGAAAAATAGATTTAGGAAAGTTTATGTTAAAATAATTTGTTTGAAAATAGTTTACGAGCCAAACTGGTTTCAATCTTCCAATCTCCACTTCAATCGATCTTCAATTTCCAATCCCATTAAATTGATTCAATTTCAATTTATTGTAAATTAACTTCAATTCCCATTCAAATTCAAATCAATTCCCATTTGAATTTAAACTTATTCAACTTTGATTTCACTCCCAATTAATTTAATTCAATTTCAGTTTGAATTAGTCTCAATTCCAATTAGTTTCCATTTTATTTCTACAATGGATGTATTATCTCAATCCACTTCTTAATTCATTTAAAACAATCAAATTCACAGTTTCATAGATTATTAATAACAACAGGATGATAGCAGGATATGTTAAAGTAAATAAACAACCAAATTATCTAAAACATATATCAATAGCATCCATTACCTATTTCCGGAACTCAAACTCGTTTGAGATCTCACATAATTTCTTATTCAACCCATTTAACTTCCCTAAGTTAAATCTCAATTTCATCTAATCCAGTCAACCTTACTCAATTTCAATTCCCATTTCAAATATTAAACTTCTTATTTATATCCCTACCCGCTTATAAGTTTAAAAACTTATTTCTCTATGGGTTTTTACATCACATTTCAGGAAAAAAAATCAAAACTCACACTTAGTGTTTACTTCCAATCAACTATTCTTATGTATATCCCACATATATAAACATATTTATTTCCTTAGCCCACTAAGTCATACTTCCAAATTTTCTAGACATAGATTTTAAAGCTTCATAATTTAAATCTATGTCAATTTATAAGTCATACTTATCAAAATTGTTACCTAAACATTCCATTATTAGACACAATAACCATTTTATGATAATAACCAAGATTATCATATCTGACAATCAATTCACTATATATTATCTCATAATTTGTTGGAAAATCAAATCAAGGTACTTTTTTCAACATTCTGAAAACACTTCTACAAATTTTTGGATTTTATCTTCTGGTTTGAATCCATTTCAAGCTTATCTTATCTGTATAGTTCATATTATCCAATTCCTATTTGGATATATATATATATATATATATTACGACTTAAATTCTTATGATCTTATTAAATTTCAATAACCAACAACCAATTATCTTAATATATATAATAATTAGAAAAATTATTGCTTTATATATCAAAATATAAGCTTATATAAAAACTACTTTTAAATACCATTTTTAAAATCATTATATAAGAAAATAACAAGTACGCCCTCATATAATACACTCGACTCATTCTAGGGTACTACTGACCCTATCCTTAATGAGTAAACCCACTAGAGCCAAGGTTCTCGCTTAACCTTCAGCTCTGATACCAACTGTAACGACCCAAAATTTTCGACCCCGAAAATCGACACTAATACGTTCACTATATAGAGTGCCGAGCAATCGAGTGCCAGAAATCCCAGATTGTTAGGGTTAAGAAGAAAAGGAGATAGAAGAAGAAACATAAAAAAAACAGAAGCACGGAATCTCACAATCGCAGCGGAACAAATATAATATCAAATAACAGCATTTACACAAAGAAGCTGTAAATGTCAATTTACATACAATATATCATAGTACAACCATTCACAAACAAACTGGACAGTTGTAACAGCCTTTCCCAGACTACTATCAATACAATCTCAATTGCACAGCGGAATATATATATAGCTAGATACGCAAAAGCCTCCTGCTCTAGGCCTTCCTCCAAAATACGCAAAGCTACCTGAATCACTTGGCTACTCATAAAAATTTGAGTACCCAAGAGTTTAAGAAAACAGAAAATAAACTCCAGGTCAGACATGGGTTTGGTGTGAGTAAGCGGTTAAGTTGTTTAACTTGAAAATCTTTTGAAATAAAAGGTATCTCGTAAGACTCACCGCACATAAATACGGACAAGTTTTTCCCTTACGATAACCAAAACATTTGATAGGAAATCCAGTTATATTACAATAGTGTCTAGGGTTTTCAATATAAAATAGGAAATAGCTGGAATGCTTACATCTCACGTTCCAACATAGTTGGGCACAATCAAAACCATACGGGCACTTATTGGAGATTGGATTCCATACAATGGCAGGGCTACTGGGTACCGCCCGTCACAGTACGTGGTCTAGATCACCGTACCGAGGATCCACCCTGATCCCCTACAACACAAGACCGGAGCTACCCCTTACTGGATAGTCCGAATAAGACAACCGCGCAGTTGGCGCGACCAACCACCCACTAAGCCGAATAAAAAGGGACCTCTAGACAGGGGAAAATCTTATCCTACTTGGGTGCTACCCACTTAGCCTTGCGTGCACCTCCCCTGTTTTAGCCATTCCCGGTTGATGAGGCTTGATGCTACGATTACCTTTATAGCACACATATCTTGGAATGCTCACCTCCAATGACGATGGTCTGATAGCATTCATCCATACATGTCCATTCCGGGTTCGAACGAAACCGAAGGCATTATCTCCATTACACTCGTTTTGGAATCACCCTCAGAGTTAACGACAAATAGCCCTTACACTCCGAGTCTTCATTCTCGATCTTCACATGAGATTTCACGACCTATCGTTTAATTTGGATCGATGTGGTTTTCGGATATCCATTTGGAAATCTGATCCTAGTCTCATCGAAATCCAAACGCCATCTTAAGGTCCAAGTTGTTAGAGTTTAAGCAATTAATTAAACCTTAGAACAACATGTTCACACAGCAATTCATCACAGATAAATAATCCACATTTTCACAGTTCAACCAAAACATTTCATATCACTGAACATCACATATCAGAGGTATCAAACAATTCAAGCCATCCAATAACTTAATCATCCATAAACAAGATTAATTAGTTGTACAATTCCAAATTAATTTAATTTAATCACCAAATAAATTAAATTAATTACTTTTTAAATCCTGCTTAATTAACCTTAATTAATTATAAACCATTTATTATTATTCTAATTAATTAATGAAATTAATTAATCATCCTTTAATTATTCACATTAATTAATTATTCTTAAATCAATTACACTAAGTAATTACCTTTTAATTAATTACATCAATTAATTATCCTAAATTAATTACATTAATTAATTATCCTTAATTAATTAAGACCCTAATTAATTAAAGATAAACCATTTACCTTAATAAATCACTTACTTATCATGTATATCTTATTTAAATTAGATGCTCGAAATTAATTTATATAAATTAATTTGAGAACTTTTATATTAATTAAGGTTCAATACACTTACCTTAATCACTTCTTAATTACCTTATTTTATTTTTGAAAACACTTAGGGATTTATTTAATTAATCAACTAATATATAATTATTACAAAACAAAACAATTTAAATTCAAAACACACTTGACTTAAGAATTAAATTTTGAAACTTGTTTAATAACATTTGCTTAGGAACTTGGTTAACATTTTGCTTTGGAAACTTGGTTTAATAACTTGCCTAAAAACTTGTACATCTTCTTTTGTTTTTAAAAACTTGTTAACATAAAAAGAAACCCGAGCCAAAACAGAAATACCCAAGTCGAAACTCGAGCCAACCCTCATCTCTCCCCTCTCGATACAAACTCGAGATCAACCTCGAGCAAAAACCCAAACTACCCGAGCTCAACACAACACAGACACAAACATGCACACGTGCACGTGCACCTCTGATCTGATCGGCTCTGACCTTTGCCGCGACCACCCTCAAGTCACCGATGATCTCGCCAACGACACAGACCCCAAGAAACTTTAATCGACTTCGCCTATAGAAATCGAGGTAGACTAGCACCTTACGGGAACAAAATCCATCGACGCAAATGCCTCGCACCGCCGCCTACGACCATCTAAAACCACGCCGGTCAACCTAGAGCTGCGTCACCGTCCCATGCATCGATTCCCCCACCACCGATCATCTCCGGTTCACCCACGTCGTCACACGAACCTCTGAAACATCGTCGACCCAAAACTGTCGACAAACCCTACTTCACCGTCTCCAAGCTACTCCAATGATCGATAAACTCTGCGACCATTTTTCCCTTGCTCCACGCCACATGAGCTACCTTCAGCGTCAATCGCGACGCTCAACCACCTCCCGATCGCCGAAAATCGATGAAAATGCAAATACCGATCAACTCGAGAAATCTCAACATTTACAAACTTAAAAATCAAGATATGATTATCAAAAACCACCATTTTTCAATACGAATCAGATTCTATAATCAAAACTTGAATTTAAGATGATCGATTTCTGACTTATATTAGATCATTACTGTAATTTCTCATTTTTGAAATAAATACTCAACATATATACTTGAAATTATTTTTAAAAATAATATTACATTAGTACAATTATTTTCACTTTAAAGATCATAGTCTAACAATGTTTCTTTGGGAAGATATGAATTTATTTATGTTTTCTTGAGTCTGTGAACACTACAGAGGCTAGTATACTTACACACAGACATGCACACCAATATACATAGTAGTTCAAACTATATTCCAGTTAAAAACATCCATGCAAATCTTATTTACAACATTACTACATAGATTTATCACATGCATCAAGTATAAACACAGTTTTAGTTTTTAAAGAGGTGTTTACTCACCTGATTCTTTTTTGAAACAGAGGAACAGGCTTTTGAAAACTGGACAGCACTTGATTTTGAACATCTTGAATTTGATCTGAAACTTGATTTGAAGTTGATAGTTGATTTGAATTGCAACTTGATTTACTTGTTTAAGTTGAGTTTGAAATCTTGAATTTGCTCAGGTTGAAACTTGAAAGAAGTTGTTGTTTGATTTTATTTTCAGTTTTAATTTAGAAGATGAAAGAAAGGAGTTGAGAAATGAATATGGAATAGTTTGAACTATAAAACAGCCTTATCTAAACACTTTATTGTTATTAATATTTAGTTTAAAAGAAAACCATTGCCACTTGTCTTTGTAAGTTATACTTAGCTTACAAATGTCCAAACCTATATTTAAATATTTTCTTATGTTTTTATTAATATATGTTTATATTTTAATGTTTATACTAATTATGTTTATCTCATGTAATTCAAAAGATATATATATATATTAAAGCCTTTTACTTATTCTTGTATATAATTTTTAAAAAGAAAGTATTTTAACCTCTTTATTAAATCTTATTTCAAGCTTAAAATATTAATCTTTAGTGTTTTTGAAAAGATAAATTTACCAATTTAAATAATTATAAAAGAAGATAAATATTTATATCCAAATATTTTTAATTATCGGAATTTATTTGTCCCACTTATAAATCAGTATTTTTAATAATTTAATCTAGTTAATCATCCAATTATCCGATGTCAAAAAATCCGGGTTATCACAGTTGTGATTTATATTCATATTTAATACATATATATTTTTATCTCTAAAACCTTCAAAAATAAGATTTTTATTTTGATCAAATTGAATCCTTTGTCACACAGTTGGCTGATGCTAAGTAAATTGTGTTCTAAATTTTTAACTAGCAAGACATTTGTAATAAGAGGTAAATTAGATATACCGTTATTGCTCACATCGCCTTTGCCGATGATGTATCCTTTGGAATTATCTCCAAAATTGACAGAACCTCCATCTGAATAGGTAATGTTTGTTAACATCTCTTTCTTTCCTATCATGTGTTTTGAGCAACCACTGTCCAATATCCATTTTCCTCTCTTTTTAAGTGGTACCTGGAAGAAATAGAGAATTAACATTGGTACCCACTTTTTGTTAAGGTCCTAAGAGTTAGGTCTTTGAAAACCGAACCCAAGAGGTTTCAAAATTCCTTCTGAAATTAAAGTCTTATTTTTGTGAACAGTTTCTATAAAAGATTTTATATATTTGTTTCTAATCAAAGAATTATTAGTTTTAGGAAACCAAATCTTAATTGATTTAGAATAATTTGGTACTTTTGAAATTGATTTTACAACAGTATCATTATTCCTTTTGAAATTGTTATATAAAGAATTCTTTTTCTTTGGAATACTTTTTGAAACTTGCTTATATCCTAGTCCCCTTTTATCAAACTGTTTGAGAATTTTCTATAATTTTAGAAAGATTCTCTCTTCCTTTTTTAAAATTAGAGACATTTTTAGTAATATCATATAATTTTGTTTTAAGACTAGAAATATCTAATTCCAATATTTTAATATTAGCTTTCAAATCATGATTTTCAACTAAGAGAGCATCATTCTTTTTCTTCTGAGTTTCTATTTTCTGACTTAACATATAGAGTTGAGATGTCGTATTAGAACAAGATTCTTGAGAAGTTCAAGTTCTTCTTCTAAGATTTCTTTCTCATTTCATAACATATCTACCTGAATTTCAGTCCTATTCAATTTTTTAAGAGTGTCTTTATATTTTCTTTTGATGTTTCTTAGTTTGTTAAGCAATTCAGAATTTATTTCCACTAAATCATCAAAAGTTAAATCACTCACCTCGTCATTTGTGGCCATAAAATAGACGTTGGCTTGTTCAGAATCGCTGTCTGTGTCACTGTCTGATGAAGAAGATGATTCTGAATCATCCCATGTAACAGAGAAGGCTTTCTTTTTGAATATGTCTTTCTTATTCTTAAATTTATCTCTCTTTTAATCAGGACAGTCTTTCTTGATGTGCCTTTTCTTGTGACATTCATAACATTCCAGAGCTGAAGATGATGGCTTGTTGTTGTTATTATTACTACTTAAGCTATTCTTGTTGTTTCTAAAAAAAAATTCCCTTTCTGAATTTCAAAATCTTTTTGAAATTCTTAGCAATAAACGCCGTATCTTCCTCATCTGAATATGATTCATCCTTTTCTGCTTGGAATGCTATATTCTTCTTATCTTAAGCCTGTACTCGTTTTTCCTAGAGATTAACTTCATAAGACATGAGATTTCATATCAACTCTTCTGGTTTAATGGTTGAAATGTCGTTAGCTTCTTTGATTGCTAAGACTTTTCGTTCCCACCCATCCATTAAAGAGTTGAGGATTTTTGAAACAATATCAAAGTTCGAATATTTTTCTCCTAATGCTAAAACAGAATGATATATGTCTTGAAATCTAGAGTACATTTCATTTATTGTTTCATCTTGTTTCATTTTGAAATTCTGGAACTGATTCTTGAGCGTAGATATCTTACTTTGCTTTACTTTGTTAGTACCTTCATGTGTAACTTTAAGTATACGCCAAATTTGATAAGCAGTAGTACACATACTAACTTTGTTAAACTCATTTGTTTAATGCACAAAATAACATATTCATAGCTTTGGCATTTGCAGTAGCATCTAGTTTTTGTGTGTTAGACCATTGTGAATATTCAGTAGTAGGTATATTATATTCTTCTTGAGTAATATTCCAGGTTTCATAACCATTTGCTTGCATATAAATTCTCATTCTAGCAGACCAATAGTTATAGTTCAACCCGTTAAATAGTGGTGGTCGTGCAGTAGATTGACCTTCAGTAAAACTTGCCAGTGTTGTTTTCCGTATTACTAATATATCAGATAACTGTGTTACGGTCATAAGATGACTTGCTCTGATACCAAATGAAAGTGACTATGTTATATGATCATGTAATATGGAATATATACTAAACTTATTAACTAGCGCGGAAAGTAACTATAAAATAGAAATTGTAGTAAAGTAAAATGACACTAGAGATTTTTATATTGGTTCAAACTTCCCGTTCTACGTCCAGTCCCAGACTCCTTCTAGAATTCTAACTAGCAACCCTCACTTAACCCGGAGGAATAGGTTTACACCGCCTGAGTAACCAAACATGACTTTGACCACCTGAGCAACCAAACAAGATTTTCCCGCCTGACCAACCGAACAGGACTTTGGTATAAATGAAATGTTTTCTTGACTTTGCGTGCTCTTGTTACAACATAGATTTGTCAAATGAAGTAAACCCTTCCTATAAAATTTTCCTCAAGTATGATATGTATATTTGTGTGTATGTGAAGATAAGGAAGATATATATTGCTTTAGAAATAGAGAATTGAAAGTGTGATTGCACAAAACTTAAAGCAATAAGAGATTCTGAAATTCAAAAGAGTAGAGAATAGAAAATTAAGTAAGTTGATCTTGAAAATCATTTTTATTTATAGTAGATAGAGAGTTACAACCTTTGGTGAAAGGTTCTATCGAGCAGCAATGGATGTAACTCTCTGCGAAGAAGAAATCTATTCGTGAAAAGAAGTGTCTCTTCATAAATATGATAGTTATAACCAGGTCAGTTGACTGGTTGAAGAACTTCAGTCGACTGAATTTAAAAAACGTAAACGTGCACATATGTATGCACAGGATTAGTCGACTGCCTATGTGCATTTAGTCGACTTATCTGTGAATTTCCATAAACCAGTTTGAAAAACAATGTAAATTTAATTTTAAATAATTGTTGTTGATATGTGAGTGAGTGTGAACTACTTGAGGATAGATTTTAACATATATGATCACTAACTTAGACTCTAAAACAAAATTCATACTTGATATACGATCTTTGAGTCTAGTTGCCTTCGTAATTTGTAGCCGTAAATTTTTCGAATATTCTATCAGTCTTATGTCGTCTTGATCATCTTGGCATGAATCAAAACCTGAGATCCAACAGAGCTCCTTTCTACTCCTTAGCGTCTGTCTTCTTCGACATATGTAAACCATTTATATTGGATATGTAGTTGGGTTTGATTGGCTGCTTCTCGAGGTCGGACACCTTAGTCCATTATTTGATATGCCGCTTCTCGAACTTGGACGTCTTAGTCCAATATTTGATGTGCCGCTCCTCGTGCTTAGACATCTTAGTCCATTGTTGATATACCTCTTCTTGGGCTTGGACATCATAGTCCATTGTTGATATGCCTCCTTTTGGGCTTGGACATCTTAGTCCATTGTTGATATGCCTCTTTTTGGGCTTGGATGTCTTAATCCATTGTTTGATGAGCCGCTTCTTGGGCTTGGACGTCTTAGTCCATTGTTTTCTGGTGCTCTTGGTTAGCTAATTCTCAAGATGGAACCAAGGACTTACCCAACCTCCCTCCAGGATGCGGCTTGACTTGACCAGAGGCACGGCCAAGGGCTTGTCGATGCTTTAACCTAGCCATAGCATGGCGCGGATAAAGGCTTACACTCCTCCCTCCAGGAGGTGCCCTGCCCTGGCCATAGCGTGGTGCAGATATGGGCTTGTCGATGCTTTAACCTGGCTATAGTGTGGCATGGATAAAGGCTTACACTCCTCCCTCCATGAGGTTCCCTGCCTTGGCCATAGCATGGCGCAGACAGGTGCTTGTCGATGCTTTATCCTGGCCATAGCATGGCGTGGATAAATGCTTACACTCCTCTCTCTAGGAGGTGCTCTGCCCTGGCCAACTCGGCGCGGACAGAGCCTTTGACCGTTTAAGGTAATGTCCAAATAAAAGGAGTATTTCACTCCCAACCATGTAGATTATCTTTAGTAAAGTAACTCTTTATTGACCTCATTAAGCGTTTATTTACAAACTTGTTGATTTTGCCTTGACGGAAAAAGTTAATTATCATCCTTTCCCGGACTCTGTAGTGGTTAGTTTCATGACCATTCATCACATGGTAATGGAAGTAGGATCCTCCCAGATTCCTTTCATATTTTTGTTTCTTCTTTTGTGATGGCCAATAGTTGAGCTCATATTTTGTTAGCAAGTAGACATTCTCAATAGATGTTGTTAGATTGCATTCTTTAGGATGTCTTAACTTGACGCTTATTCCTTGAGAATGACTTCTAGGTTTTTTATTACTTGGCTTTATACTCTCATCGGTTGATTTTCATTTTAACATCCTTGGGAGTTCATGTGCTGGAAGTGTTTCAGTTGTAGCTTGTTGCCATTTGTGAGCAAAGGCGTTGTAATATGCCATTATTCCTTTTTCGAAGATTATGCCCTTGGTATAATGTTTAATCATTTTCCTCATTTGGTCAAACATGTTGTCACTTCCATTAGTCTTTTCTCATAAGGCAAAGATAGGGGTGGGGCCAATATGGAAAGGATTTAGGTTCCATTTTTCTGGATCATATGATTTTGCTCTTTCCTTCTTTATAATCCTTAGAGCTTCCAATCTTAGCATTTTCTCTTCATATAGTTTGGAATCTTAAGTTGTTCTTGGGTAGTATCCTATTAAGTGTGGCTTTGAGGATCCTTGCTCGGATCTTTTGATTTTGCTAGCCATGATTAAGTAAGGACCAGAGTGGGCAAGGTAGGAATAGAATTGGGTTAGAGGTAAGCAGTGTTGGATGTTCAACAGAATCAGAGGTTCAGGCCCTCTTTCTAGCACCAAAATGTTAACAAGAAAACTTGTCAACACTCCAAAGATGATTTTAAGAAAAAGGTTAGTACTTTTTGACCTCTAATGGTTAAGTTGAAGAAAATAGGATATGGGTATTCCCTTTGATTCAACCTTTCGAATGGGTTGCTTTTGTGGAAACTTTTCTTGTTGACTTTTCGACCCAGTCAAAACCCTTAAATTCCGTTTCTTTTGGACTTTCTAGTCGATATAAGTAGTTTGGTTGTTCCTTTGAAACCTTCCTTTCGAAATAGTTGCGGAATGTTAGTGGAATGGCCCTAAGGATTCAAGGGAATAGTTTGTCTTGGAGGGTTTCGACCTTGTCGAAAGCTAGGCTAGTTAGTGACTTAGGTTTAGTTTTGGAATCTAAAGTAGACCAGCTTAGGTTAAGTTTTCGACTAACTAGAAGGTAAGTGTTTGGAGAATGGTGGGTTATAATCATGGACTGAGATTACTTGATAAATCTGGGGTTTCGACTCAATAGGAAGGAGCCTTTCAATGAAGTCTAAACTTGAAAAATACAATTAAATCCAGTAAAAGACCTTCAAACAATTATATAATTAAAAGTATTGAAATCTTCCTTTTTATTAATCCAATAATGATTGCGCTGAACAATTATCCCCAATTTGATTTACAAATTAGGGTTTACAACTTTGCAAATTTAATAAAAAATAAGTTTGGAATGAGCGAATTCAGATCCCCTAAAACACACTCCTTGGGGCTTATTTATCCTTTCGACCCAGTGCTTTCCACTTGGTCGAGAAGTGGCTTTAGATACCTTCCGACTCCTTCGAAACTTGTGAATCCTCTACCTTGCTTTCGAATGGGTTCGAATGCCTCCGCCTTCATCGAAAGGGGTGGTTGTGTCTTTTCTTCTTTATGTTGCTTTGTTGTCACAGCGAATGAAGGTAGGAGCTTTCGACTTCGGTGTTCTGAAAGTGTTGAAATGCTGATGGTTTCGATGCCGTTAATAGCTTCCGAACTTATGCTTGTGAATTGATGTGGAACCATCCTTGGATGTTAAGAGCTTCGACTGGTTTGAAAGCCTTTCTTTTGCTTTCAGAAGGGTTGTTCCATACAAGCTGTGTTTCTGAGTGGTTTGAGTGAAGGCGAAACCTTTGGTTTCAAAAGGTTTAGCACGCATATAAAGGGTTGTCATTCCTTGTCTTCGAAAGGTGTTTCTTTAACTCAATTGAAAAGTCTTCATGCAAGCGGAAGCCTTGCTTCAGAAGGGGATCTCTTAAAGCGGAAGGGTGCTTTCGACCCTTTCGACCCCTTTGAAAGGTTTTGATACTTCTAGTCTTTGGCTGCGCTTCCCATCAACTCCTTCGAAAGGTCTGTTGGAGCTTTTTTCTCATGTTCTTCTTTATCGTCCACTCAATTAGGTTTTGACAAGATCGAAAGGATATTTGGTAGTAATATTTTGCCCCCACCCCGCTCCCCTCCCCCCCCCCCCCCGCAAAGGGATGCCCTTGACTTTCCAAGCCAATCATCTCGAAATCCTTAATGTTTCCTACCTTTTCATATTCTAGCGTGAATCTCGCTGTTCATTTAAATCTGATCGGGCGGTTTGCTATCTTTGCTGACTTTTCTTATAAACCACGTTCTTCTCTTCATCTCTTTCATTCACCTACAATCAAAATTATCTTCGAGCAAAAATCACAGTTCTCAAATACTCAAATAGTCTTTATCTACAACAATTCGGATCTAAAGTAAGTTGATATTATCTCGCTTTACTTTTCAAAAAATTCATTTTACAATGAAATTTGATCTCAGTAATTTTCACAGTCTGGATCTGTTAGCACCAAAATTGGTCACTAACCTCGTTCAGAAAGATTGTGTAGAGATATAAGTGATGAAAGTAAATTAAACAGAGAAGACAATGCTAATTTAAATGCAGAAAGTAAGAACACCAAATTTATAGTGGTTCAGCGTAATTGCCTACGTCCACTTTGTTCAACTTTATTGATTTCCTTTATGGTTGATTACAAATACAATTCGTGAATCAAATGCTTAAGTGAAGTTGTTGAGTAGAGAAGATGAGTCTTGAAAATGGCAGAGTCTCCCCGGTGTTTTCTCTCCAAAAAAGGATCCCTTTCACTGTGACCCTGCCCCTCTATTTATAGGCAAATATGCGCTGGACTTCCCAAATGGGCTGGATGGCCGAACACTCCAGCCCCAGTACAGTGGTTGCTGTATGCCGAACCATGTATGCCGAACACCCTAATGCCGAACGAACCTTTCTATGCCGAACGGTATGCTTGAAGTGTGGGAAGTGCAGGATGGTTGTTAGTCGAAGCCGAACGTGCCCTTGTCTGATGCTCTTGACCGAATAATGCTTTCAGACCGAACGATGCATTCTGGCCGAATGCTAGTGTCATGTTGAAAGTTATCTACACCGAACGTTTTCTGGATGTCGAGTACTCCTGTCGCCGAGCACTAGTTGACGCCAAGTGCTGCTTGATGCCGAGCAGCCCTGTACGCCGAGCTCCAGCTGGTGCCGAGTACTACGCCGAGTACTCCTGGATGCCGAGCAGTCCTTCATGCCGAGTTCCAGCTGATGCCGAGTACTACGCCGAGTACTCCTGGATGCCGAGCAGTCCTTCATGCCGAGTTCCAGCTGATGCCGAGTACTACGCCGAGTACTCCTGGATGCCGAGCAGTCCTTCATGCCGAGTTCCAGCTGATGCCGAGTACTACGCCGAGTACTCCTGGATGCCGAGCAGTCCTTCAGGCCGAGTAGTGGCCAATGCCGAGCACTCAGTTGCCTGGTCAAATCTCCAGGAAACACTTGCCCCCCAAAGTGTATCGCGTGACCGAACGTGGTACGCTTTGAATCATGTAACCTTTTCGTCTCGTCTAAAACCCTTGGCTAACCTCGAGCGGAGATGCCGCCTTTGTGAATTCCAGCGACTCAGGTGTGTGCCGAGCGTGTTCCAAATGTCGAACGGTACATTCGTAACCGAACGATGCTTCCTTGCCGAACGATACTTCAGTGCCGAACCATTATGTGCCGATGCTGAACGACATGACCTTGACCGGTTCCACCGGATATGGCCTTTTCGAATTCCCTTTCTGTCTATAAAAGTCGAGGCCTTCTTCCTCCTTCTCTTTTCACACTCACTTCTCCTATCTTGTTTTCGAGAAACTCACTTGTTACCGGCCTACAAAGACTTAACAACTCTTCCTAACACCCTCGGCGCTGATCAAAATCGCGGTCCTCAACCCCAAACTTCTTCAAGTCGTGATCTATTACATAGGTAACAATCCCTCTACTAAATCCTTAAAGGGGTTTCGACACGAGACACAGGTGATGTGTGGATTTTTAGGGCCATACGATGCGGAGGAAGGTTGGATTTGGTTAGAATGCCGAACAGGATGGTTCGGTGTGGATGGAGGAAGGAAAGAAAAAAGAAAAGGGAATGAAGTCACTGTGGAGGACGGTGTGTTTAAGCCAAATAGGATGTCGGGTATGTTCCCGGCCGAACGAGATTTTGGCCGGGCGATGCTTTTCCGAACAGTCACACATGCCGAACAACATAAATGCCTAATTATAAATGCCGAATCACCACATATGTCGACCAATACAACTGTCGAACACTACGTATGCCGAACGATATAACCGCCTAGGCTGAACAATATATGTGCCGAACAATATAACTACCGAACACTACATATGCCGAACACCAAAAATGCCGACCAATATAACTGCCTAGGCCGAACAATATACGTGCCGACCCATACGTAGGATGAACAATACAATTGCCGAACAACATTTAAATGCCGAACAGTATAAATGTCAAACTACACTTAGGCCGGTTACTTTATAAATCATATGTTTTCTGAATCTGGAACTGTAATCACCACCAGGCGGGCTCTTTGAGACGGTCAGCGATGATGGTCTTCGAAGGCAACGATTCGAAGCTCATTTTTATATCTTTGAAATCTTTAGATTCTTATCGCTTGTACACAATTGCTTGCACTAGTTCACACACCACGTGGGGGGAAAACTCGTGTTGCTAATTCTAACGTTCAACGTTTTTTAAGTATAGTTCTCTCAAGCACTTAGCCAGGTTCGTTATTTATTTGGGATGTCGAGAAAATCTAGCTCCACCACTATATCCGACAAGCCTGGGCCGTCATCAAGGCAAGGAGCCGTTGATACTTCTAATCCGTCGACTTCTCCTGCTCATAACTTGGCGCCTGATGCTCTGGAGGCGACAATCTTACTAAACAACCCGATCGATTCACAAGCCTCGAAGATTAACGAAGCTGCTCTGCGACGGATATGCTCCATTCATGGGATTCCTTTTGCCGACGTGTTAGTTCCTTCAAGACACGATCGCCCTCATCTGCCCCCAGTCGGGTACACTACCTGCAACAAGTTCATGTGTTGGATGGGCAGTGTGCCTCCATTCAACTTATTTCTCCGGGATGTACTGCAGTACATAGACATAGCTCCGTCGCAGCTAAACCCGAACGGCCATGCATTTCTATATGGGACGTACCTACTTTTCATGGCTGTCTTCTCCAGACCTCCAACCGCCGGTGATATCAGATATATTTACATGTTCAAGAGACGGAAAGACAGTCCTTCTTTTATGTTCCTCGAGCCATACCACAAATGCCAGATCTTGACAGGGACCTGTAGCAAATTCGCCCTATACAGACAGGAATGGTTCTATGTGCGCTGCCCTTCTGGTTTCGCTAGGAGATGGGTTGAAGGCAGTAAGTCTCTCTGCCGAGTCACTATTCGTATTTGATCGGAGTCATGCTTTTCCTAACTCTTCATTTCATCTTTTCAGGTATCAACCCGCGCCCGGAAGGCCGAGGATATTCTGAGGCTGTCGATGCCATTAGAGCTCTTCCTGTCGAGGATCGAGACATCCGAGTTATCATTTCAAATGAATCACTGTCGAGGTTCGGCTTGCTGGCTCCTGGTCGTCGGATCAGCCTTCCAGAAGGTGTTACCATTCCCAAACCTCCGTCCGGTAAAGGGAAAAAACTTGTCGGATCGTCGTCGCGCCGCGCTTCCGACACGCACGAAGAAGGCGAGCGCAAAGAGGATGATGCCCCTGAAACTCAGGGTGAGAATGCGGGTCCCGCTCAGAATCCGGCAGTCGAAGTTCACGACATTGAGACGTCGTCCTCCCCTTCGAAGGGAAAGAAGAAGTTAAAACATAAAGTTCAGAAGGAGAAAGTTGGTGGCACTTCAAAAGTCACACTTATTCCGCCTGAGAAAGAGGCTTCCTCACAGCATCTGGAAAGTTCTCTGAGGGGTCTGTCCAACCTGTCCATCCCTGATGATTTACTTAATTACGGGTTCGATGATCCTGAAGCTCTCAAATTCTCTTCGCCCGCTAGAGGCAATGTAGGAGTTCAACTCCCGGCTCAAGGAGACAACACTTCGATTAGCAAAGATAAACGAACGGGTCCGTCGGGGGGAACACTAGGACACACACACACATGCGCATTCCATAATATACTTCAAGTCTTTTTAACTCATGAATTCTCCTTAACTCGTTGTTATCTCCATTCTTTGCAGGTGATATGGGCCGCTCTCATGGACTTGATCGCCTTTAGGGGTCTTCTATATTCCATCACTCTGGACGGGATTCCGGTTCAGGCAGACGCAGGGACCGAGGCGAGTATGAAGATAGGGATAATCGTCCTCGAGAGTCGTCTCACCACAAGAAAGCACATTCTCAATCTTCCCAGTCCCGTGATCTTCCTCCTCCAACTGAGCCGGATAGAGAGAAATCCTTACTGAAGGGTTATCAGTCTGATGCTCCTCGAGAACAACATTCCAGTTCATCGAGTACAAGGCAAGTTCGAGAGCAACGTAAAAGAACGGAGTTTTCAAAGCCTCCTCCTCCTACTCCTGCGGTGGACCCAATTGTTGCGGAAAAGATGGTCGATCTTAAGGCCAAGTTTCCAAAAATTTGCTTCGATGGTCTGAAGTTCCTCCCGGCCATTCATCATATTCCCGGGCATGTGAAGCAGAGTGCCATTGCCTGCAATAACGACGTCTATGTTCAACATGACGCGTTTGTGCACTTGGTGGAGAAGGTCTCGGAAGTATCTGTTGAGCGTCAACACGAGATTGACCGTCTGAATCTGGAGGCTGACAGCGATAAGATAATCATCAAACTCCAAGACGAAGAGCTTGCTTCGTATAAGTCAAAGCTAGAAGCCGCTGAACAAAGCGCAAAAAATACTGCCGAGGCAGTTACTCGTTTAGAGGAGGCTCACAAAAAAGAGCTTGACGAAGCAGTCCAGCGCAGCGGTGCCCTCGCCCTAGAAAAAGACTCTGTCCAAAAGGAAAGGGACGCACTCGCTACTCCAGTCAAAGAGCTGAAGGAGTTACTTTCCAAGGAGAAGGAAGACAAAGTAGCTGCTCAAGAAGAATCACAGCGATACTGTGATGAGATTGTTGCTACCCGACTCCTGAAGACAAAGCTCGATGACGAACTCGCCGGGGTCGAGAAAATGAAGGACGAGGCCCGTGAGGAGGGCAAAAGAATGGCTGTGGAAGAGCTTGATTCTCGCCTCGAGGCGGCCGCAGAAGCCGGCAGGGAAGAGGTCAAAAGTATGTTTGACCCGTTGATCGCCGAGTATGGAGCCCGCGTCCTTATGCACCGCGAGTTAACATTTTTGGGTGACGGCTACCTCGAATCCCTGGCTGAGGCGTGGGAAACTCTGATAAGGATCAGGAAGGTCGAGTCGGGCTCTAACGAGGTCGATGAGGATGTCTTGGTGAAGGAGTTCCTAAGGGGGAATGAGCCATCGGACTTATCCGCAGTATTGGCACTTTATAGCAAAGGCTCTTCCCCTCCGAAAGAGAAGAATGACGAAGCTGGCCCGTCTGGGGCCGATACTACTACTCCTCACATTGCCGCTCCTTACACTGCTCAATCGGCCGGTCGGCCAACACTTGATCCATTCGAGCAGCATGCTAGTTATGATCCCGAAGATCCCGGGCTTGGTGTTCATGTGATGTCACCTATCCTGGAGGGTGAAACCCCTCGCGCCACCGATAGCCAACCGGACCCTGGTAGGAAATTCTTCTTTCTCTAGAAGTTGAAGAGATCCCGTCATTTTTCAGCAGTGGCTATTCGTTCTAATGCTCATTCCTTATGTTTTCGTGCAGGTTGCCCGGACGCCGAGCCAACTCCGAGGAGCGATGACGCCAAGGAGGAAGCAGAGAAAACAAGCGACGTTGCTCACACAGGAGTAACTCCTGGTCCAGACGCTCAAGTGATCGGGGCGCTAGATGATGACAAACTTGATACTTCGTCTCATGCCGAAGGAAGCGATGAAATTGAAATCACTGGCGCCTCTGAGCATACTTCAGAGATGAGCATGAAGGACCGTCTCGCTGACGAGGAGAAGAAAAAGGTCAAAGTCAAAGTTGAGTCTGAAATACTGGAACTCACTGACCCGCGGAACAGACCTTTGAAAATCATTCTCCCGGGCAGGTCCAAACCACTAGATGTTCCGTCTCCTACTCCCGACTCCATTTCTCTAGCAAGCAAAAAGTCCAAGAAAAAGCGTGAGGGAGAGGAGTCGTCGGAAACAACGAAGGAAGACAAGAAGAAGAAGTCGAAGAAATAATCGATACACTCGTTCAACGAGTTTTTTGCTTAAGTCTTGTAATTGCTTTTATCTTCCACAACTTGTAGTTTGTATAGAGAGGTCTGAATTTTGTAGGAGTGATCATGTATCCCCGTTTTGGACTTATTGAATAAAGTTTTTAGCTTCTTTTTCGCTTGGGTGATTCTCTTGTCTTTCCTTAGTTTGTTGACTAATTGTAGCCATAACTCAAGTTCTTGTGAGTTGCATTATCTCCTGGTCCATTCTTGTGCTGTTCAAACATTTTTGGACATGGCGTACCTCTCGTCCCACATCTTTCGAGTACTTGGACTTCTTGCTGACTCTGTGCTCTGGGGACTTGGAGGCTTGAAACAGTTTATACTCTAGTCTGCGCTCCGGGGAATTAGAGTACTCCGCTCCGCACTCCGGGGATTCGGAGATTTGAAATCGTTTATACTCTAGTCCGCGCTCCGGGGACTTAGAGTACTCCGATCCGCGCTCTGGGGATTCGGAGATTTGAAATCGTTTATACTCTAGTCCACGCTCTGGGGACTTAGAGTACTCCGATCCGCGCTCTGGGGACTCGGAGATTTGACCTCGTTTATACTCTAGTCCGCGCTCTGGGGACTTAGAGTACTCCGATCCATGCTCTGGGGATTCGGAGATTTGGAATCGTTTATACTCTAGTCCGCGCTCTGGGGACTTAGAGTACTCTGATCCGCGCTTTGGGGATTCGGAGATTTGAAATCGTTTATACTCTAGTCCACGCTCTGGGGACTTAGAGTACTCCGATCCACGCTCTGGGGATTCGGAGATTTGACCTCGTTTATACTCTAGTCCGCGCTCTGGGGACTTAGAGTACTCCGATCCGCGCTCTGGGGATTCGGAGATTTGGAATCGTTTGTACTCTAGTCCGCGCTCTGGGGACTTAGAGTACTCCGATCCGCGCTCTAGGGATTCGGAGATTTGAAATCGTTTATACTCTAGTCCGCGCTCTGGGGACTTAGAGTACTCCGATCCGCGCTCTGGGGATTCATAGATTTGACCTCGTTTATACTCTAGTCCACGCTCTGGGGACTTAGAGTACTCCGATCCGCGCTCTGGGGATTCGGAGATTTGGAATCGTTTATACTCTAGTCCGCGCTCTGGGGACTTAGAGTACTCCGATCCGCGCTCTGGGGATTCGGAGATTTGAAATCGTTTATACTCTAGTCCGCGCTCTGGGGACTTAGAGTACTCCGATCCGCGCTCTGGGGATTCAGAGATTTGGAATCGTTTATACTCTAGTCCGCGCTCTGGGGACTTAGAGTACTCCGATCCGCGCTCTAGGGATTCGGAGATTTGAAATCGTTTATACTCTAGTCCGCGCTCTGGGGACTTAGAGTACTCCGATCCGCGCTCTGGGGATTCGGAGATTTGGAATCGTTTATACTCTAGTCCGCGCTCTGGGGACTTAGAGTACTCCGATCCGCGCTCTGGGGATTCGGAGATTAGAAATCGTTTATACTCTAGTCCGCGCTCTGGGGACTTAGAGTACTCCGATCCGCGCTCTGGGGATTCAGAGATTTGGAATCGTTTATACTCTACTCCGCGCTATAGGGACTTAGAGTACTCCGATCCGCACTCTGGGGCTTCGGAGATTTGGAATCGTTCGTACGAGTCTGTATGTCGTGCAGGATAATGTAATTTATCATCCAATTAAGAGATATAGAAACTTCATAGAAAATATGGCTTCAAGCCTTTATTAATGAAAATCAACTAAATTGCTTGATTAGAACTTTAAAAGGAAACTAAGTCATTATTGAAAGGAAACATGCAGGAAATAACAGTGCCTACAACAAGAAAGGAAAACATGCTAAATGTAATAGTGCCGCAAATGTTCACTGTTCCATGCTCGGGGGAGTGTCGCGCCATCAACGGTCGCTAGCTTGAATGTTCCTTCTCTAAGCTTCCGTTCAATGGCGTATGGACCTTCCCAGCTGGGATTCATGCGTGATGGTAACGGGAAGACTCGTTTCAGAATGAGATCACCCACATCAAAGATTCTTGGGCGGACTCTGCCATCGTAGTAACGCTTGACTCGATGTCTGTGCGCCGCCGCCCTTAATTCAACTTCTTCACGCTTTTCGTCGATGCAGTCCAGTGATTCCAGCAAGAGGTTTTGGTTCGTCTTGGGATCATAGTATGTCACTCGGTGCGATGGAACTTCAAGTTCCACGGGTATAACGGCTTCAGAGCCGTATGCCAAGGCGAACGGAGTGTGGCCGGTCGCGGACTTGTGGGTAGTTCTATACGCCCATAATGCTGTCGGGAGTTCATCTACCCACTTGCCTCCAACCTTCTTCAGACGCTTCTTCAGTATGGACTTGATTATTTTGTTAACGGCCTCGACTTTTCCGTTAGCTTTTGGGTGTGCAACGGCGGCGAACTTTTTCTCGATGCCGTACTTTAAACAGAACTCTTTGAACTCTCTACTTTCAAATTGCGTTCCGTTGTCTATAATGATGGTGCGTGGAAGGCCAAAGCGGCATATAATGTTTCGTACAACGAAGTTAATGACCTTCTTAGAGGTGATAGTGGCCAAAGGTTCTGCCTCAGCCCATTTCGTGAAATAATCGACTGCAACTATTGCGTATTTCGCACCACCTTTGGATAGAGGCAAAGAGCCGATTATGTCGATTCCCCAGATCGCAAATGGCCAGGGACTGATCATTTGTGTGAGTTCCATTGATGGAGCCCTCGGGATTTTCGCATATCTTTGACACTTGTTGCATTTTCTTGCGTAGTCCGCGGCATCCCGGTTTACAGTGGGCCAGTAATATCCATAGCGGAGGATCTTCTTTGCTAGCGTTTGCCCCCAAGTATGGTCGCCACATTCCCCTTCGTGAACCTCTCTCAAGACTCGCTTTGTTTCATCATGAGCGATGCATCGTAGTAACGGGACTGAGAATCCTTTTCGATACATTGATCCATCCTACATTATGTATCGCGCGGCCTTTCGAAGGACCTGCCGTCTTTCGCTTCTTTTTCCTGGTAAAGCCCCGGTCGTCAGGTACAGTTTGAATGGGGTTATCCACGATTCCTTCTCGATTTCTGTTCCCAACACGCGATCGACTTTCATTTCGTCTATGCTCGGGGCATGCAAGACTTCGACGGGATACAATCCCATTTGTTGCGCATCGTCGGTACTCGCGAACTTAGCCAATAAGTCGGCTTCTTTGTTCTGTTCGCGTGGGATATGTGAGATGTCATAACGCTCAAGATTTGATAGTAGTTCTTGGACCTGAATGAGGTACGGAGCAAGCTTTCGTCCCTTTGCTTGGTAGTCTCCCCGTACTTGGTAAACCACCAACTGCGAGTCACAAAAGATTTCGACTGATTCGATCCCGAGTTCCCTGATGAGCTTCAAGCCAGCGATCAGTGCTTCATATTCGGCTTCGTTATTTGTAGCCGGGAAATCGAGCTTCAGGGCATAACAGATCGATCGGTTTTCCGGAGTTACAAGAACTACGCCCGCGCCGGAGCAACGGTCATTTGATGCACCGTCCGTGTATAATTTCCATCGAACGGGGGAATGATGTCGTGATCATCCGGTTTGATGGGTATGGTAAATTCAGCGATGAAGTCTGCTAACGCTTGCCCTCGGATGGCTCTCCGTGGTAAGTACGCGATATCGAATTGGCTCAACTCGATGTTCCATCTTAGCAATCTTCCAGAAGTTTCCGGCCGTTGGAGTACCTGCCTCAGGGGTTGATCGAAATAAACACCGATTGAATGTGCTTGAAAGTACGGGCGAAGCTTTCGTGATGCAATCACCAAGCAATAAGCCAATTTCTCTATTTTAGGGTAATTCCTCTCGGCCCCTGTTAAACGTTTGCTAACATAATACACCGGCTTTTGGACTCGATCCTCCTCTCGTACCAAAGCCGCACTTATCGCATGTGGGGATACAGCCAAGTATATGTACAACATCTCATGGTCAATTGGTTTTGATAGCATTGGTGGGCTCTCCAGATGCCTCACCAGATTCCGGAATGCTTCCTCACAGCTAGACGTCCATTCAAAATTTCTCTTTCCTTTCTTTATTATGTCAAAGAACGGGATGCACTTGTCAGTTGCCTTGGATATAAATCGACTCAGCGCAGCTACTTTTCCGTTCAAGCCCTGTACCTGCTTTATAATCCTGGGCGCTTGTACATCTCGAATAGCTTGGATCTTTTCTGGGTTGGCCTCGATTCCCCTAGCGTTGACGATGAATCCCAAAAACTTCCCTGATGCAACGCCGAAAGAACACTTCAACGGGTTGATCTTCATGCCATAAAACCTGAGTATGTCGAACATTTCAGCCAAGTCTTGAATGTGGTCGTTTGACCATCGTGACTTCACGAGCATGCCATCCACATAGACTTCCATGGTTTTACCCAGCTGGTCCTTGAACATCCGATTCACCAGACGTTGGTAAGTTGCTCCAGCATTCTTCAATCCAAAGGGCATCACTACATAGCAATACAGTCCGACATTTGTAACGAAGCTGGTGTGTTCTTGGTCCGGAATATGCATTGGGATTTGGTTGTATCCTGAGTACGCATCCATGAATGACAGTAACTCGTGTCCTACGGTGGAATCGACCAACTGATCGATCCTAGGCAACAGGAAACTGTCCTTAGGGCATGCTTTGTTCAAGTCAGAATAATCTAGGCAAGTCCTCCATTTCCCATTCGCCTTCTTTACTAGCACGGGGTTGGATACCCGTTCAGGGTAGAGGGCGTCGCGGACGAACCCATTCGCTTTGAGTTTGTCCACCTCCTCTCCAAGAGCGGTGGATCTCTCCGGATCCATTCCTCTCCTTTTTTGCTTGACTGGGACGTATTTCGGGTCTATGTTCAAAATATGACTCGTGATGGCGGGAGAAATCCCACACATATCAGAATGCGTCCAGGTGAAAACATCAAGGTTTGCCCGGAGGAAGTCGCTAAGGTCTTCAGTCATTGCGGGGCCTAGCTGTGATCCGATCTTCAGTATTCACGAAGGGTCGTCATGGCTAACTGAAATGTCAATTGTTAATTCAGCCGGTGCCGCCTTCTCTTCCCTGGGTTTCTCATCGTCGTCTCTCGGATCTATATCTCCGTAGATCCGAGAACTATGCCCGAGCCAGGGCTCGGGCACTACTTGTCAATTATCCGCATTGAGGATGCGGACGGGATTGTCCGCAACCTTTCCCTTCTCCCTCCGGTGGGCCTCTCGGAGCTCGGCCACATAACAGGAACGACCAGCTGCTTGGTCGCCGTGAACAATGCCTACTCCTTTGTCAGTTGGGAACTTTAAAGTTAAACACCACGGGGCTAACGCTGCCCTAAACTCTGCCAGGGCCGGCCGACCCAAGAAAACGTTATACGGAGAGTCCACATCCAAAACTACAAAGGGTAGAATTCGCACTCTCCGACGCTCGCCTTGTCCCAGTTCAACTGGTAACTCGACATATCCCACTGCATCAGTTGCAGCGCCGTTAAAGCCGTGAATACGAGCTTTGGATGGTTTCAAGTCTTTTGTTTCTAGCTTCATTTGATCGTAGGCCTTCTTGAAGATGATGTTGACTGAACTTCTAGAATCAATCAGAATTCTTTTTACATATGCTGGTCCGATCGTTGCAGATATGACCATGGGGTCGATGGTCGGAGCCTCTACCTGACCAGCGTCTCTGCTTTTGAACACAATATCATCTGTCATTACGCGCTGCTGCTTAGCAGGGGCTCCGTCCTCCATGTTCGAACAACACTCAAAATGTGCATGCTTCAAGGAACTTGCATATCGCTCCATCTCCTGCCAATTCTTATCCGCGGGGTGAGGCCCGCCGATAATTGTATTTATGTCCAGTCTACCAACGGTCCGGGCAGGCTCCTCGGGATGACGTGGAGCTGGTGCACGACCTGGGTTGGACGTTCCATGTCCTCCTTCTTGTGGATCCTTCACAAATTCTTGCAATTTCTTCTGCCTGATCAACTTCTCGATAGCGTCGTGCAAGTGTCTACATTCTTCCATATTGTGTCCATAAGTCTCATGGAAGCGACAATATTTCCCGGTCCGCTTCTGTTCTTCGGTTGATTCTTTTGGACGTGGTTTTCTATACTGAAAAGTATTGCAGGTGGATAGGTAAATGTTTTCAAGTGGGGCGTTTAGTGGAGTGTACTCGCTGTAGCTTGGAATTCTCGACTTCCACTTTCCTGCTTCTTTTCTTTTCCCTTGACTCCTTCCTCCGGACTCCTTGGGTTGCCCAGGCTTGTTCTGGACATTGACTTGGACCTTTCCCGAGCTGTCTCCAGATTGCTTCACAGCGATGTTGCTCTTTATTGACTCTTGGACAGGCCCTGGCGCCTTATCTCGTCGTACCCACCTAGCTTCCTCTCTTCTTATGAACTGGTGTGCCTTAGAGTAGAAACGCTCTAGCGTAGCTGGAGGTTTTCCTGCCAGCCAATCTCCAAACTCATAGTCTGGATCCACACCTCTCATTACAGCCATCAGAATTGCATGGTCATTGGGATTACTGACTTCAGTTGCTGCTACGTGGAACCTTTGCAAATATTCCTTCAACGATTCCCCAGGATTTTGGATTACACTTGACAGAGACATCACGTCCTTTGGACGCGTAGTGTGTATCCTGAACTGCTCAATAAACTTCTTTGCCAACTCCTCGAAATTTGATACGGATCGCGGAGGAAGTCGGGTGAACCACATAGTAGCGATCCCAGATAGAGTAATCGGAAAGCACCTACACTTGGTGGCATCATTCGCTCTGGCTGAATCCATCATCCATTCGTACCTCATGACATGTTGTCTAGGGTCAGTCTTTCCTTCATATGCGGGAATAGTAGGCATACTAAACTTCCTGGGGTACGCCGCCTGCAACACAACATCCGTGAACGGAGTATGACTTCTTGACACTCCCCAATCATCATTCGATAACCCCTGATTTTCCTTCATCAACTGCCTGATCATGGCTGTCAGATCTGGTGTCTGTATGGAAGGCGGAAGGTTGGAGTCTGTTCTACGCGCCTATCCATGCTGATGCCTCCTCTCCTGGCAATCTGCCAATCGTGCGTCTTGAGGTTCGACATCGTTAGCATTTTGATGATCTGGGCCTCTATCTTCCATCTGTATCCCGGTCCTGAAGCTTCCAGCTCTTGCTTGGTCGCGGTCTCTAGCTGTTCGAACAGCAGCATCTGCTCGCGCAGCATCAGTCTTACGGCGTCTGCGCCTGGGAGGTTCATCAGAGGAAGTAGAGCTGTCAGATGAGGAGTAAGCAGCGAGATTGCCCCCAGCATTCTGTTGCTGCTGTTGAGTAAGTTGTGCCATCAGGTTGGCATTGTCTTGCATCTGCTCTCCTAGTTGTCTCCTACTTTCCCTGAGCTCTCTCATCAAGTCATTGAACTCTATTCTGGTGGCAACTGGAGTTTGGTCCTGAGTGGCAACTCCTGTATTTGGAATTGCTGGTTGATTGCTAGGCCCTGCTTGTTGCACGCTAGCAGTCTCGTGGGCATCCGCATTGTGAGAAGCTGACCTGGTACGTGGTCTTGCCATTGTAGAGTTATTGGTATGAACTCTGAGTAGAATCAACGGATGTCCTATCAGTGAGTCGGATCTTCTTTGGGGGATTTGTTCAATCCAGTAGCTTCAAAGCAGATCCTTGAGGTCTGAGAATTGGATTCTCAGTGAAAGCACCAAAGTGTTAGCACCAAAATTGGTCACTAACCTCGTTCAGAAAGATTGTGTAGAGATATAAGTGATGAAAGTAAATTAAACAGAGAAGACAATGCTAATTTAAATGCAGAAAGTAAGAACACCAAATTTATAGTGGTTCAGCGTAATTGCCTACGTCCACTTTGTTCAACTTTATTGATTTCCTTTATGGTTGATTACAAATATAATTCGTGAATCAAATGCTTAAGTGAAGTTGTTGAGTAGAGAAGATGAGTCTTGAAAATGGTAGTCTCCCCGGTGTTTTCTCTCCAAAAAAGGATCCCTTTCACTGTGACCCTGCCCCTCTATTTATAGGCAAATATAGGCTGGACTTCCCAAATGGGTTGTATGCCGAACCATGTATGCCGAACACCCTAATGCCGAACGAACCTTTCTATGCCGAACGGTATGCTTGAAGTATGGGAAGTGCAGGATGGTTGTTAGTCGAAGCCGAACGTGCCCTTGTCTGATGCTCTTGACCGAATAATGCTTTCAGACCGAACGATGCATTCTGGCCGAATGCTAGTGTCATGTTGAAAGTTATCTACACCGAACGTTTTCTGGATGCCGAGTACTCCTCTCGCCGAGCACTAGTTGACGCCGAGTGCTGCTTGATGCCGAGCAGCCCTGTACGCTGAGCTGCAGCTGGTGCCGAGTACTACGTCGAGTACTCCTGGATGCCGAGCAGTCCTTCATGCCGAGTTCCAGCTGATGTCGAGTACTACGCCGAGTACTCCTGGATGCCGAGCAGTCCTTCATGCCGAGTTCCAGCTGATGCCGAGTACTACGCCGAGTACTCCTGGATGCCGAGCAGTCCTTCAGGCCGAGTAGTGGCCAATGCCGAGGACTCAGTTGCCTGGTCAAATCTCCAGGAAACAGGATCTAAACTATTGCTTTAATCCCAAAAATATCATTTAAGCTTTCATCTACTTTAAAACATTCCATAATTTAGTTTCATGGCTTGATTTGAGTTATTTTCCTGTTAATCTTTACGTTAATCCTACCTAGTTCAGACTTTATTGTTATCGTTATTTTTAGAGAACTTGAATTTTTCACCTTAAAGATTTAAAAATTTTAAGTGGTCGATTCACGTCTAAATTCATTGGTTTATTAGTTTTTTGAATTTTGGGTCGAAATCGGGTTTGGGGAAGAAGGAATTTCCTATTTACTTCGCTTAGAAGTCTTGAGTTGTACGAATCAAAAATTGACGCCACAAATTTACTTTTCTACCCCTTCGAAAGGGATTAAGGCGGCAACTTCAGTTTTGCTTTCTTAGCCTCTTTCGATGGGGTCGAAAGGTAATGTAGCACTTCATTTGGCTGACCTCATTAAAAGGTTATATAGTATAGCTAGCATGCAGCCAACCTTTTCAAAAGCAATTTTTTATTTTAACGTATTCAGACACCTTTCGAAGAAGTTGGCTATTATATCTTATTAGATAATTACTTAATTCACTCATTACTCGTATAATATATACATGTATCTTATTAACTAAATTGTTAACAAGAAAACTTGTCAACACACCAAAGATGATTTTAAGAAAAAGGTTAGTCCATTTTGATCTCTCTTGGTTAAGTTGAGGAAAGTAGTATATGGGTATTTCCTTTGATTCAACCTTTCGAATTTTGCTTTTTTGGAAACTTTTCTTGTTCACTTTTCGACCCAGTCGAAACACTTAAATTATGTTTCTTTTGGACTTTCGAGTCAATTGAAGTAGTTTCGTTGTTCCTTCAAAACCTTCCTTTCGAAATAGTTACGGAACGTTAGTGGAATGGCCCTAAGGATTCAAGGAAAAGGTTTGTCTTGGAGGGTTTCGACCTTGTCGAAAGCTTGGCTAGTTAGTGACTTAGGTTTAGTTTTGTAATCTAAAGTAGACCAATTTGGGTTAAGGTTTAGACTTACCTAAAGGTAAGTGTTTGGAGAATCGTGGGTTAGATTACTTGATAAATCTGGGGTTATGACTCACTAGGAAGGAGCCTTTCGTTGAAGTTGAAACCTAAAAAATTTAATTAAATCCAGTAAAAGACCTTCAAACAATTGTATAATCAGAAGTATTGAAATCTTCCTTTTATTAATCTAATAATGATTGTGCTGAACAATTATCCCTGATTTGATTTACATATTAGGGTTTACAACTTTGCAAATTTAAGAAAATACAAGTTTGGAATAAGCGAATTTGGATCCCCTAAAACACACCTCATGGGTCTTATTTATAGATGCGGGTTGGCACCTTTCGACCCAGTGCTTTCAACTTGGTCGAGAAGTGGATTCAGATACCTTCCGACTCCTTCGACACTTGTGTATCCTCAGCCATGCTTTCAAATGGGTCCGAATGCCTCCACCTTCGTCGGAAGGAGTGGTTATGCCTTTTCTTCTTTATGTTGCTTTGTTGTCACAAGGAATGAAGGTAGGAGCTTTCGACTCAGGTGTTCCGAAGGTGTTGAAATGCTGATGGTTTCAACGCCATTAGTAGCTTTCGACTTATGCTTGTGAATTGATGCGAAAACTTCCTTGGATGTTAAGGGCTTCGACCGGTTCGAAAGGCTTACTTTTGCTTTCGGAAGTGTTGTTCCATCCAAGGTGTCTTTCTGAGTGGTTTGAGTGAAGGCAAAACCTTTGGTTTCGAAAGGTTTGGCGTGCGTACAAAGGTTTTTCATTCCTTGTCTTCGAAAGGTGTTGCTTTAACTCAATCGAAAAGACTTCATGCATGCGAAAGCACTTGCTTCGAAAGGGGATCTCTTGAAGCGAAAGGGTGCTTTCGACCCTTTCGACCCCTTCGAAAGGTTTTGATACTTCTAGTCTTTGGCTGCGCATCCCTTCGACTCCTTCAAAAGGTATATTGGAGCTTTTTTGCTTGTTCTTATTTGTCTTCCACTCAATCTGGTTTCAACAAGATCGAAATGAAATTTGGTAGTAATATTTTCCCCTCTACCCTTACGAAGGGATTCCCTTGACTTTCCATGTCAATTATCTCGAAACCCTCAATGTTTCCTGCCTTTTCGTATTCCCGCGTGAATCTGAGCCGTTTATTCAAATCCGATCGGGCGGTTTGCTTTCTTTGCCGACTTTTCTTATAAACCACGTTCTTCTCTTCATCTCTTTCATTCACGTGCAATCAAAATTATCTTCAATCAAAAATCACAGTTCTCAAATCCTCAAATAGTCTTTATCTACAACAATTCGGGTCTAAAGTAAGTTGATATTATCTCGCTTTACTTTTCAAAAAATTCATTTTACAATGAAATTTGATCTCTGTAATTTTCACAGTCTGGATCTAAACTATTGCTTTGATCCCAAAAATATCATTTAAGCTTTCATCTACTTTAAAACATTCCATAATTTAGTTTCATGGCTTGATTTGAGTTATTTTCCTGTTAATCTTTACCTTAATCCTACTTAGTTCAGACTTTATTATTATCGTTATTTTTAGAGAACTTGAATTTTTCACCTTAAAGATTTAAAAATTTTAAGTGGTCGATTCGCGTCTAAATTCATTAGTTTATTAGTTTTTTGAATTTTGGGTCGAAATCGGGTTTGGGGAAGAAGGAATTTCCTATTTACTTTCAAGGCTTTGATCTTTGAAATTTTCACAGTCTGAATCTAAACTATTGCTTTGATCCCATAAAAATTGTTTAATCTTTCATCTGCTTGAAAACATTCCATAATTTAGTTTCATGGCTTGATTTGAGTAATTTTCCTGTTAATCTTAACCTTAATCCTACCTGGTTCAGACTTTATTGTTATCGTTGTTTTTAGAGAACTTGAATTTTTCACCTCAAAGATTTTAAAATTTTAAGCGGTTGATTCGCGTCTAAATTCATTGGTTTATTAGTTTTTTGAATTTTGGGTTGAAATCGGGTTTGGGGAAGAAGGAATTTCCTGTTTACTTCGCCTAGAAGTCTTGAGTTGTACGAATCAAAAATTGGTGCAACAAATCTACTTTTCTACCCCTTCGAAAAGGATTAAGGCGGCAACTTCTATTTTGCTTTCTTAGCCTCTTTCGATGGGGTCGAAAGGTAACGTAGCGCTTCATTTGACTGACCTAGTCAAAAGGTTATATAGTATAGCTAGCATGCAGTCAACCTTTTTAAAAGCAATTTTGTATTTTAACATATTCAAACACCTTTCGAAGAAGTTGGCAATTATATCTTATTAGATAATTACTTAATTCACTCATTCGAAAGCATAGACTTTGTTTTATAGGTTTCGCTACCTTTAACACATACTTATTCCCGATCTGTTTAAGTTAGAGATATATACATTTTGTAAATGAGATTGAAGAAAAGATACTTTATATAAGTTGTGAATCGATTCAAACACATCAAGTCAAACATTTCGACTTAAACGAAACCTATTGTATTCGGCTTAGCCGAAACCTACTACGTTGATTCAAGTTTTCATTGTTGTTATGCTTTCGAAACCATATGCCACTTTTCGACTCTGTCGAAACCTTTTATAACTGATTGGGATTTAATCATCATCTTTTACCAACACCGTCGAAACGTCCTAAGTTCTTGTCAACATGATTTAAACTCGACATTTTTCGACTTAGTTAGCATATAAGATTTCGACAGCATTCACATTGCCTTAGAAAAACTAAGTCGACGGGTTTCTACAGTGTCGAAAGATTCTTTCACACTGTTTATTGAATGTTTGTAGCGTGTATTTCATTAAAATTTGTTGTGTTGGTTTTAACTACTTTCTTTTGATAATTAAACTTTCGACATTGCTGAAGTGTGTTTATTGGATGTGTATTTTCATCCTCCCTTCCGACTCTATCGAATGCTCAGCACATTTTATCATGGGGCTTTCAACATTTTTAAAGCGTGTTAACTCCTATTATCCTTTTCAACTTTGTCGAAAGCTCAACGAATCTTACTTTTCTAACCTTAACATTTTTCCAAGAATATGAAATTTCATGTTTTGCCTGATTGATATTCTAATTGTTATGATAGGTTTTCAATATCCTTGAACGAATCTCAGTTTCATAACATACTATGACTTCTAACTGAAATGATTTCACTTGGAAAATCATGAGTTCTCCAAAGAAGATCGAAGCCATCTCAAAACATTCCTTGATATCCACTCAAGATGAAGGGGATGCGATCCTGAACAATTTTGGAATTACTGGGGTAGAGGCCATCCCCCTTTCGAAAATGACACCATCCACAATCCTCCTGAAGGATTCTTTGCTTACACAGCAGTTCATATCTGGCATGGAGGGTTCCTTCCTTTTCCAGACTTCCTATCCTAGTTCTTGGCTTATCTGGGGATTGCACCTATTCATCTCTCACCTAATGTCTACACATATCTCCTTTCTCTAGAACTTATGGCATTGGAATTTGGAATCCCTTTGCTCAATCCAGAGGTCTTGAATTATCTGGTACGGTTGGTCAAACTTAGCAATCTGAACAACCAGATCTTCAGAGCCAATCCTCCCAAAAAGCTGATTTTTAAGGTAGTGAATAAGTTCAGAGACTGGGAAACACAATTTTTCTACGTTAAATGTTTTCCCAACAATAGTGGGGCTTTCACTTCTCCACATAAGTTAATCTCAGATTTTATCTCCCCATTTGCTTATTTCCTTTTGCTGACATATGCTTTTGATCTGGTGCTCCTGCTAAAGAACTAAAGGTAGAAGACAAGAAAATAATTGAATTGCTAATTGCAGCTTCAGGCAAGATTGGAAATAGATTGACGCTACTGAATCCCACAAATTTGCAAAAGCACTCCCTCTTAACTGCGGGTCAAAGGATACTTGGCCAACCTCCTTTGGTCCAGCATACATCCTGAAGCAAATGCTTTCTCTCTTGGGAGATCCGACAATTTTCTCCCCAATGTCACCTATATGCCCTGACCATTCCGGTAAGTTTAAGTGTTGTACTTGTTGTTTATTGCCGCGTTGTTTCTCAAATTATTTTATTGGCTTATAATTTGTTTGAATTTTCTACAACTACTCCTCAGGTTGAAAAACTGACTAGTGACCTGGCTCTCCCCTCTTCAACTGCTCGTGCACCATCTTTTTCCCAGGCCACTGCTTGGTCAAAGATGGCCGTAAAAAGGAAACTGGTCAAAACAACTGTGGTGGAACCACCCCTAAAGAGAGCCAAAGTGGTCAAAGTTCTTGATTCTCCACCGTTGGTCGAAGGGGAATTTGTTGATATCGACAGATCTCTGGAAAGTCCGACCATCGAAGCTCCTCATAATCAACCTAAGGAAACTCCCACTAAGGTTGATCCACTTTCTCGCATCGTCATCTCTAGCTCTCCAAGTGTGATTGAGCAGATGAAAAAGGACTTGGGGACTTCGACCCTTTCACAAGTGATGAACCTTCCTAGACCATCATATTCTACACCTTCAAGTGATTTCGAAAAGATGGTCCACTCTATCTTAAATTCATCATCTTATACCTCAATTCACTCAACTTCTTCTATTTCTGATCTGGCAGGACATTATCAGTCTCTCATTTTACAACAACTCTTGGTATGTTATTCTTCACTTAACTTTATTATTACTATTTTTCTTTAAGTTTTTGACTTATGTTGTACTCTTTCTTTCAGATTTCCAAGTGTTGGTTTTTGTTGCATGAAAAATCTTCAAAGTCCTCCACCGAATCATCTAAGCTTCGAGAGCAAATTTTTGAGTTGAACAATTAGGTTTCCTCCTTATCCATGGTGAAGAACAAGGCTGCAATTAAATTGGAGCAATTGAGGGCTTCTCTTGTCCAGTCGGAATCTATCATTTTGGAGGAGAGGAAAGCTCGCCAACTCCTCGCTGAGGAAAACTTAGCATTGACAATGACTTTAAAATAGTCCAAAGAGGAAAAGGCACGAATGGCAGCTAAACGATCCTCCTTAAAGGAAAAGTTAAAAAAGAATAAAGCTTCCTTAAACTGGCTATCGACATCATTTACGATGCAAAGCGGCGGATATCACAATTTCTTGATTCTTCTCTCGAAGACATTATCATGAACTCTTTTGAGGACACTTTGATGCTCGCCTATGCTGATAACGCCTAAAAAACCAAGATCTGAGCTTCCCCTCGCTCTACCATACTCTTGTCGATAGGGTCATGGATAAAATCAAAAGGATGTAGGAGAGGACTGAAGTTGCTGAGAGGGAGGAGGTCGATGCTTCCAAAATTCTTTCCTTTGAAGTTCCTTCCTTTGAAGTCGAATCTGACTCCGAAGACGAAGATGATAAAGATGAGGCCGTCAAAGAAGAGGGCGGCGATGATGATCATAATAATGATGATGATGATAATGATAAAGATGATGATAACATCAACGGAGGTCAAGGTTCAAGCGGTGAGGTGATCAAGCTGGTGCCCCTGAGAAAGATGGAGATGATAACATGAAAACTTCTGAAAATGGCAATCCTGATCCATCTTCTCATGAAGCAAGCCCGCCTGAACCCCCTGTGCCTTCAAACCCATAGGAGGAACCTGCTTATATTAACGTTGAAGAATCAAAAGAGAAGGAGCAGGCTTCTCAAGCATGAATTCCTATTTTTCAGGTATGGGATTCTCTTTTAAACATCTTTCGCTACGAAGATAGTAATAGTTTAAATCATTTATTTTAGATAAGAAGGAAATCCGTTCACCCCTATAAAACCAAGCTTGAAAGAAAACAAGTGGAAATAAATAGTTTATATAGGGAGTTAAATATACAATTAAAGAAGCACAACATTCTCTCTGATAAATATCACAGACTCAATAGAAGTGCGGCAGTGTTAGCATCCTTTAAACATCAAGAAGCTGCCCCTCGACTTAGGAGGGCACGCCTTTGATATGACGGTCTTCTAAAAGAGAATTGAGAATTGATCACACTCTTTTGGATGCCGATTGAGGAGCAAAATATCCTGGTGGATTTTCTATATAAAGTTTATTGTAGACACCTGACCGTAGATTTCTCATACTTAGGTGCCTTCAGTGGGGGTTTACCTAGGCATCTTCACAAAAAGTACTTGGATGGATTTGGATCTGACCCGCATACTGGAGCATGTTGGAATTTTCCACGAATCAGATCAATTCCCCAAGACTTACCTCCTGACAAATTTAAATATTATAAGGACAAGTTTATTCTAGAATTCTTTACAAAATCAATTTTGTATGAACCGGACTTATAGTTGTAATTATGTAATAATAATGATTTGTTAATGTTTTTCTTAGTTTTCCTTTTATACTTAGTTGTATTTCACTACTTTATTACAGAGTGAATGTCCCTCTAGCAACTTTGTTTCTAGAGATTATCTAAGCCAGTATGTTAAACTAAGAAGAGATTATCTCGAAAAAGCATTAGTTTTGAAATCTTCAAAACTAGCTTGATTTTGTATTCTTATGGATTTACAAAAACTTTATATGGTACATCCTCGTCTCCGCTTCGATTTTCTTGGTGAAGAAATGGAAAAGCTACTCAAAGAGATCCGGGCATATCATACCAAACTAATATGCGGTCGCGATAGTCCTCCTGCTGTGGAATGGGATTATAGTAAATATCCTCCGGTTGTTACTCCAGAAGGAATTAATGTTCCTTTTGATTCAATAGTTATTCTTTCTGCTAATTCATCGAATAAAGTTAGAAATGCAGTTTCTCAAATTTAGATGCAAAGCAAGTGTCTAATTGTACTTTTTAGTTTCATTGTTACTTGAATTGTAATCTTTTATTGCTATAGTAAAGAGATTGATTATTAAAATCTTGATTTTATTTTATTTTTGTTCAAGTAGGAATTACAGTTATCTGCAATGCCTCTCTCATTAGATTTGGCATCACGCTTCAATATCATCAAAGATAGGTTGTTGGCGGATCTTGAAAAGAAAAATCTTCTTAACAATACTTTATCTGCTCATTTTCAAGATAATGTGGAAGCATCGAAATGGTATAGCACATTCTTTCTTCAGAAAACAATTATCAGAAATCTCAAGTATCAAATTGCCAATTTGGAAGTCGATGATAAGATCAAGAATGAAGCAATTTTCACATTGAAGCATTCATTCAAATCAAATTCGTCGATCGACTTTGATCATAAAATGTCGGAACTCTTCCAACAGATAAGCGATTTGGAGATTAAATTAAAGGATAGTCAGGCTTAATGTGAATCTTTAGAGTTCATTATAGGGAGTAACATCTCAAGCATTGATTTGCCAACTTCTCCTGCTATTTCATCTATCACAAAATCTACCAGGTCCACTTCCCTTGCTGCGCAGAAGTTTCCCACAATGACAAATTCTCCACCAGGCTTAGACAAAAAGGTAGTGGGGGAATGGTGCAGAAAAGTTAAATTTGAAATGATGAAGTATCTCGACGAGCAGCAAAAAGTAAGATACTCCTAACGCATAAGCGAATATGCGGCTAAGATTCAAAAGCTAGAACATGATAAGTATCTTCTTTTAAAGTGCATTGTTGATTTCGAAAGGGAAAATAAAACCCTTAAAGGTGCGAACAAGGCCTTTAATCATGCTTTGAAGACCAACATCAAGACCATTGATGATGAAGAAAAAATGAGAAAGAAAGAGAAGAAACTAAAAGAGGTCCTTCGCATTGCTATCCATCACATCGTGGACCCCATAAACATTGAGAATTTGAATAAAGCTGCACAAGATTTATGAATGATTCATGAAATGTATATTTTTTGTACAGTTGTAATAATATTATAGATTATGTAAATTATGAAAATTTTGTAAATATCACCTGGACTGTGGTCCTTTCCTATAATGTTATTTCTGATACATCTTTTTGATAACCTATACCATGATTTCTGTATTTGTTGGATCTTCCAATCCTTTTTGCTATTCTGTTTTACTTGAAAAACATAAAAAAATATAGTATTTGTTACTATTAGCTTGTAATATGTATAGGAGTTTATCCATATCATTTGTGGATATTAATAAATCATCATATCAAGATTTGACAATAAATGAAAAGTAATTTCTCTTGATGAAATGTTTTGAATTTCATCTTTGGTAATGATAAGAGATAACTGAGAATTCAACTTTAAACATATTGTTGAAATATTAGAAGTCTGATGATAAAGAACCATTTTCTCAACTATGGATGTAAATGTTTTGGAAAGTCATCCTCTGGAGATAGCTAACATAAAGTTAATAATGACCGTGTAATAGAAGTCCAGAAATCACTGTCGAACACCAGTGATAGAAATCCATCTACCCTGATTCGGGCATTAATAGATGAAATTCAAAAGTTAGGAAGTTTGGAACCCAGATTAGGGCTTTAGCAAATAATAACCATAAATCCATGATAATCTTCTTAGTAGAAGTCTTGAGCCCAGATTTGGATACTATCGAGTGAAGTTAAGTAATAGTCTCAAAACCAAGATTCGGGTGTTAGTGATGGATAATCAGAAATCTATGATAATCTTTTTCATAATAGAAATCTCAAGCCCGGATTAGGGCATTAATAAGTGAAACCTGGTAATAGTTTCGAAACACGGATTCGGGTTTGATGAATTGAAAGATCCGTAATCTAGATTCGAGTACTAACGGATGATGTTTGAAAATAAGAAACCCAAAACCCAGATTCGGGTATTAATAAGTGGAGCTCCTTTCCACTCCTTAGATTATGTCTTCTTCAACATGTGTAAACCCTTTAGACTATATATGTAGTTGCGGTTTGATTGGCTGCTTCTTGAGCTCGGACATCTTAGTCCATCATTTGATATGCCGCTTCTCGGGCTTGGACGTCTTAGTCCGATATTTGATGCGCCGCTCCTTGGGCTTGGACATCTTAGTCCATTGTTGATATACCTCTTCTTGGGCTAGGATATCTTAGTCCATTGTTTGATGAGCCGCTTCTTGGGCTTGGACGTCTTAGTCCATTGTTGTTTGGTGCTCTTGGTTAGCTCATTCTCAAGCTGGAACCAAGGGCTTACCGAACCTCCCTCCAGGAGGCGCCTTGACCTGACCAGTGGCACGGCCAAGGGCTTGTCGATGCTTTAGCCTAGCCATAGCGTGGTGCGTATAAAGGCTCACAGTCCTCCCTCCAGGAGGTGCCCTGCCCTGGCCCAAGCGTGGCGCGGACAGGGGCTTTTCGATGCTTTAACCTGGCCATAGCATGACATGTATAAAGGCTTACACTCCTCCCTCCAGGAGGTGCCCTACCATTGCCATAGCTTGGCGCAGACAAGGGCTTGTCGATGCTTTATCCTGGCCATAGCATGGCGCGGATAAAGGCTTACACTCCTCCCTCTAGGAGGTGCTCTGCCCTGGCCAACACGGCGCGGATAGAGGCTTCGACTGTTTAAGGTAATGTCCAAATAAAAGGAGTATTTCACTCCTAACCATGTAGATTCTCTTTAATAAAGTAACTCTTTATTGACCTCATTCATTATTTCTTTACAAACTGGTTGATTTTTCCTTGACAGAAAAAGTTGATTATCATCCCTTCCAAGACTCTACAGTGGTTAGTTTCATGACCATTCATCATATGGTAATGGCAGTAGGATCCTCCCATATTCCTTTCATATTTTGGTTTCTTGTTTTGTGATGGCCAATAGTTAAGCTCATCTTTTGTTAGCAAGTAGACATTCTCAAAAGATGTAGTAAGATTGCATTCTTTAGGACGTCTTGACTTGAAACTTATTGCTTGAGAATGGCTTCTAGGTTTTTTATTACTTGGCTTTATACCCTCATCAGTTGTTTTTCTTTTTAACACCCTTGGGAGTTCATGTGCTGGAAGTGTTTCAGTTGTAGCTTGTTTCCATTTGTGAGCAAAGGCGTTGTAATCTGCCATTATTCCTTTTTCGAAGATTTTTCCCTTTGTATAATGTCGAATCGTTTTCCTTATTTGGTCAAATAGGTTGTCACTTCCATTAGTCTTTTCTCATAAGGAAAAGATAGGGGTGGGGTCAATATAGAAAGGATTTAGGCTCCATTTTTCTGGATCATATGATTTTGCTCTTTCCTTCTTTATAATCCTTAGAGCTTCCAATCTTAGCATTTGCTCTTCATATAGTTTGGAATCTTGAGTTGTTCTTGGGGAGTATCCTATTAAGTGTGGCTCCAAGGATCCTTGCTTTGATCTTTTGATTCTGCTAGCCATGATGAAGTAAGGCCTAGAGTGGGCAAGCTTGGAATAGAATTGGGTTAGAGGTAAGCAGTGTTGGATGTCAACAGAATCGGAGGTTCAAGCCCTCCTTCTAGCGCCAAAATGTTAACAAGAAAACTTGTCAACACCCAAAAGATGATTTTAAGAAAAAGGTTAGTCCTTTTTGACCTCTCTTGGTTAAGTTGAGGAAGATAGGATATAGGTATTCCCTTTGATCCAACCTTTCGAATGGGTTGCTTTTTTGGAAACTTTTCTTGTTGACTTTTCGACCCAGTTGAAACACTTAAATTCTGTTTCTTTTGGACTTTCGAGTCAATTAAAGTAGTTTGGTTGTTCCTTCGAAACCTTCCTTTCGAAATAGTTGCGGAACGTTAGTTAAATGGCCCTAAGGATTCAAGGGAAAGGTTTGTCTTGGAGAGTTTCGACCTTATCGAAAGCTAGGCTAGTTAATGACTTAGGTTTAGTTTTGGAATCCAAAGTAGACCAACTTGGGTTAAGGTTTCGACTCACTAGAAGGTATTTGTTTGTAGAATGGTGGGTAATAATCAAGGACTAGGATTACTTGATAAATCTGGGGTTTCGACTCACTTGGAAGGAGCCTTTCGTTGAAGTCGAAACCTAAAAAATACAGTTAAATCTAGTAAAAGACCTTCAAACAATTATATAATCAGAAGTATTGAAATTTTTCCCTTTTGTTAATCCAATAACGATTGCGCTGAAAAATTATCCCCAATTTGTTTACAAATTAGTGTTTACAACTTTGTAAATTTAAGAAAATGCAAGTTTGGTATGAGCGAATTCAGATCCCCTAAAACAGACCCCTTAGGTCTTATTTACAGATGCGGGTTGGCACCTTTCGACCCAGTGCTTTCGACTTGGTCGAGAAGTGGCTTCAGATACCTTCCCATTCCTTCGACACTTGCACATCCTCTACCATGCTTTCGAATGGGTTCGAATGCCTCCGCCTTCGTCAAAAGAGGGTGGTTGCGCCTTTTCTTCTTTATGTTGCTTTGTTGTCACAAGGAATGAAGGTAGGAGCTTTCGACTCAGGTGTTTCGAAGGTGTTGAAATGCTGATGGTTTCGACACCATTAGTAGCTTCCGGATTTATGCTTATAAATTGATGTGGAACCTTCCTTGGATGTTAAGGGCTTCGACCGGTTCGAAAGGCTTGCTTTTGCTTTCGGAAGGGTTGTTCCATCCAAGGTGTGTTTCTAAGTGGCTTGAGTGAAGGTGAAACCTTTGGTTTCGAAAGGTTTGGCGCGCATATAAAGGTTCGTCATTCCTTGTCTTCGAAAGGTGTTGCTTTAACTCAATCGAAAGGTCTTCATGCATGCGGAAGCACTTGCTTCGAAAGGGGGTCTCTTGAAATGGAATCGTGCTTTCGACCCTTTCAACCCCTTCTAAAGATTGTGATACCTCTAGTCTTTGGTTGCACATCCTTCGACTCCTTCAAAAGGTTTGTTGGAGCTTTTTTCTTTTGTTCTTCTTTGTCTCCACTCAATCAGGTTTCGACAAGATCGAAAGGATATTTGGTAGTAACATAAATATTATTCAATTAATTTTAATTCTTATTCGTTAAATAATATTTGATTAATTTAATTTATTTTATATAAAATTTCTAAAATTTTGTACTACTTATCTTAAACTATTTAAGTTAGCTAATCAATTATAACATTTATAGTTTGTTTATGCGTAATCAATATATACATATATTTAATTAATTAACTTCTAAAAATTTTATTTAACAAATTTTATTTAGTTAAACAATTTAATTAATTTGAAAATTTAGTTTAATTTATCGTAAATAATTTGAAGATAAAAAACAACTTAAACAATTAAGTTATACCCATATATGCACTACAGTTGGAACATATATGCACTACACTTCTTATGAAATACCTTTAATTATAGCAGTTCAGCCTACTTTGGGTCAAGTTTTGATTGTAATGTCGACTATAGTTAGAAGCCACTCATATGCAATATATGTCACTTCTTTGGTCACTTAGCCTCGCACTTCAGACACTCCACTGAAGCTCCTCCATCAATCCTTTTAATGGTGTCTAATATCAAGATTCCTATCCCTAAAAAGGTTACTTTACTGAGACTATCGAAGTGCATTTGGATCCCTAAGAAAAACTCGGTTTAAGATATAGCTGTCGGACCTGCTATTCCTACCATCGAGTTAGACATGTCCAGCCCTGCTTTTGGGAATGTCATAGATCTTATCCATGTATTGCCTAGGCATCAATGCCCGCTTATCATCTGGTCCTCTAAGGAGAAGACTTGGGTCATCATAGCTCACATGTATGGTATTCTCTTGAAGAACAATCCTACTACAAATATGTGACAAACAATGAAGGAGAGGAAAGATATATGTACTACGAAATCACTGACAGCGAGTTTTTCTATCCACTAAAGGTGAATTAGAGGAAAACAATATTAAGATTCATGGGGATGCCACTTGGTGTAGGAGCTTTATCTATGCATATGAGTCGACTGTATATGACCCTAACTTGTTCAGGTCATTTTTAAAGTACATACATGTGACTGGCCCTGAGTAAGCCACTGACTCTTACTCTAATAAGGAGGGTTCGCCTAGTTTTTGTTTTCGTTAGTAGTTTGGGTATTCGGCCCAACTCCTGTACTTTTTTCTTTTAATTTTTCCTTCTTTTTTCATAGTTGCTGAGGTGTTTATGCCTCATACCCAATATATCCTTTGTAAGTGGTATGACCACTATCATTTGACTTGCCTTTACAAAATAATAATACTTTGTTTTGCCTACAAAAAAAAGTTATACACATATATCAATATATATGTTTCAATTAATTAACTTTTAATTTATTATTTTATCTAATTTAAATTTAAATTTGATAAATTAATTATAATTTCTCAAAATAATTTTGAAAAGTTAAATGCATTTTATAACTTTCGTAAAAAATTTCCTTTTATATTTTGAACTTAATATTTAAATTTAAAATATCTTTTAAGTTTTTAAATCTTAATTTGAAAATTCATCCAAAGTCCGATCTAATATATTTTAAATAAAATCTTTATTTTATTTAAGTTGCTTATAAAAAGATTTTATTAAATTTATATGAGTTTTAATGTATAAGTGTATAAATGCACTTATATGTGTAAAGTACACGTGCAATATATATAAAGTGTACATGGCTAACGTGATTGTTTATAGATGCTAAGATTTACACTACATTAGAAAATTTTGTTCCTTTGTATATGCCATCCATCCAAAGTTTTTTTTAATTATATAAAATAACAATTGTAAATATATGTATAATAACAATTACGCATACACATGCACGCACGCATGCAGGCACACACACACACACAAACACACACACACATATACATTTAAATTAATTTTTTTGGCTATTTTGTATGTTATGAATTCTATAACTAATAATTTTAAATCAAGTTTTGACTTAGGAAGGATTTGAAGTTAAATTTATGATTTTACACAAAAGTCCCTTTTATAAACAATAAGTTGAAATAACATAAATACATACACACATGGATATATAATTGCAAACAATGTTTTAAATTTAAAATAACACACACGAGAGCATGCGCGCGCATGCACACATGTATCATTTGGAGTTTTATTTCTATGTTTTAAAATTTAAAGTTAACAAATAGAAACCTTGCTTTACCTTACGAAGAATTAAAAATAGGTTTATGACTTTGTGAAAAATTCAACTTATGAAATTTTTAAGTGAAATAAATTTTAAACAAATGAAAAGGACAACCTAATGGATTTAAAAATCAACAAACATTACAAAGCATGAATTTCATATTCAAAATGATTTCAAGTAATCAACATATGTAGCTAACTTGTGTTTGTGAATATAATAAGTTACAAAATTATATTAATCAATTAAAAGTTAGTTTACAAATCAAAGTGATTTTTTAACATTAATATCCCGTAACACCATGAAAATTAAAGTAGAAATTTAAATAAAAGAATAAAATTTAAATATAGTAAGGGAAAAAATTGAAATTTTCACAAATTATCAAATTTTTCTACGAGATTTTCACTGTTGCGTTCGTAGTGATTTTCTAGATAATTTATATATATAACCATTTGAAATTGGAGCTAGCATGAAGAATAAACATTTGAAAGTTTGGAAAATAAATTAAATTAAATAACAAATTAGGAAACTAATATTTTAAAATAGAAGCTCCACCGGTCGACATCGTTACCTTTTCTAGTCATCCCCTAGCGATTGGCGGTCTAGCGCTCAAAGATCAGCAGTCGACTGGTAAAAAATATGCGACTAGGGTTCGGTTAGGCTAACATCCAAGGTTTGATCATATATTTTTATCAACATGTTAGATTACATTGTATATTTTGAATGGTCGAAGTGAGTCTGTACCTTTATAAATTGAACACTAGTCCAAACCCTAATTCACAAAATATCAACATTACATCTAAACTTTACTCCTCCGAAAAATGAAATCCTCTTAACCTCAAATCATAAATTTCTGCAAATTAAATAAAAATAAAACTAGTGAGATTGAAAAATATTAAATCTATCGGAGATCTAGCAAACTGAGGGGATTCCAAACGTAATTTGAAGGGAACAGCTGTAATTTGAGGTAAGTGGTTCATTATCAGTTAGATGATTTATATGCAGTTAAAATTAGTATACTCTATTTCATTTAGACCATTCAAAATAAAATTTGAGAATTTTATTTATTTAGTTCTGAGGTTTAACAGTAAATATAAATTGATGTTAACCTATAAATTAAGAAATTGATAAATCTGTATAACCTCTTTTGTCAAATTAATAAGAATTTATATGACCTGTTAATGATGATGCTAAGCCTAGGTTAAACTATGTATTGTAATAAGAATTGAATATGTAGTTTGATAATTGCAAATCATAAATTCACAAGTTGGGTTTTAACTGTAATTGAAGTTTGAAGTTTACTGTTATCGATTTGAGAATAGCAATAGTTAACAAATGAAAATGAATGAAATAACTAATAAAGAACACTAAACAGCAATGACCAATCGACCGTGCTTACTAGAGCGGCCTACCGGTTACCGAAAATTGGGCACGGCTTGAACCTTGGCATAATGCCCAAGTTATAAATAAAATAGTGGAGTGTGTGTGTGTGTGTATTATATATATGGATGTTAGTATGGGTAGAGAAGCTAGTTCCCTATGTAGCGACACTAGGGCGTTATGGGACTGGGTAAATGCTACTTATCAAGCAGGGATCGATATTCGAATAGGGGTGTTTCTATCGCAAATTGCACTCATTGGAGTTTCTATAGTGGACACGCAACACTACGATGATGACTGATGGAGTATGTGGCCCAGCACTAACGGGAGTTCCTTGGCATTCACAGTGACACAACATAATGCTATGTTGTTAATGGATCGTGACGTGGTGTAACAAGAGGTGTTATATTACCATTGATAGGTGGACATGGATGTAGTGACGATGAGACACTTCGACGAGTCAACATTGTGGGCTCCCCCTTGATGCGTAACTAGGATATTTGTTGTCGTAGTTATGGGAAACTTAGTCCCATGGTGGAAATTATAGGAAAACTATGTTGGAATAGTTACTGTAGTCGTAGTTGTAGGAACGTAGTCCCATGATGGAAACTATAGGAAAACATATGTGGAATTGTTCCAGTAGTTGTTAGCTGATCATTAGCTGTCTTGAGGTTCGATTATTTATTCGACCCTAAGTATGAGCATGCACAAGCCATTAATGTAGGTGTGTATTGTGTTTAACCCCTTAGGTAAAGATAATAAGCAACTCAAAGGCACTTGTAGGACATTCTAAGTCATATAGAGTAATACTAAAGTCAAATGCATGTTATCACCATATATTAATGATGTACTCATTCATTAGACTTTGTCTGACCCACCTCTTTTCCTTTCTTTTTCCCTACCATAGGAGGATAGAATAATAGGTGATAGGTCCAATGATAGTACTTCGAGAGACAAGCTTGACTATTATAGTTTCTTTTTATTCTCTGTTACTCTCCACGTACTATTTATCATATTTAGTAGTTATCGGACAATTTGATGTATTTCTACACATTTTGGATTTGACTACATACTATTTTGAGACTGTATTTTGGATATTTTCTAAAATGACTATTTTTAGTGTTTATATTTTTCTGCCTTTCGCTGTGAGATCTGAAAGTGTAGTATGTTTTAGATTTTATCCTTGTATCTTTAGACTTTGAAATGTTTAAAAACCCCAACAGCTCGTATTTCTTAGCACCGACGCAAGTCCGAAAGTCGCCTTAGAATTTAGATTGTTGTGTCCGAAGATGTGGGTTGTCACATTTGGTATCAGAGCCTAGGTTTGAAATTCCTTAGGGATTAGGGGGCATAAGAGAGAACGTACTTGAAATGTTTTCAAAATGAAAAGGTTTTTAAAATGTTTTCAAAAATGTTTTCCAAAAGGTTTTCAAAGTGTATGTGTGTGTGTGTATGGATAAAGGCTTTTAAAAGTGGTATATATATATATAAATGTAATGTGAATAAATCTTTCCATTATTCTTGCCAAAACTATCTGTGGAAAAGTTGCTAATAAACTCCTAAAATCGCAGATAGAAAGGATGAGCGAACTTGCAGGCTTTAGTGATGCAACTGAGATTTCGGGTGTGAACATCCTGATTTGATTCCACCGGTATCTGCAAGTGAGAGGACAAGCTGAGCTTAACCCTAATAGAGAACCTATGGAGCGAGCGCCAAGTGCAGTTCCTACCCGTCCACCTACCGTCGATTTTTCCAAGCTATGTAAGTACTTCGCGAGCCTAGGAGGGAAGCCGTATATAGGTCTTATGTAGATTCGCAAACATAAATTTATGCTTGTGAGAGGATTTTCATATTGATGGATCTTAGAAATGGTGTTAGGAGGCAGGTTGACCTTGGCATTTATATGAGGAGGCTTTGAATTGGTGGGATGTGGTAGTTGATAAGACTGATGAGGGTGAGATTACTTGGGGGAGTTTAGGAGACGTTTTGGGATGAAGTTTCTATCAAGGGAAGAAGAGGAATTATAGTTGGATAAGTTTATTCATTTGCAGCAAAGAGTGATGTCAGTAAAGGAGTATGTTAATCAATTCAATGAGTTGGCTAGGTTTGGAATATAGCTGATCAATATCCCTCACAAGAAGGTTCTGAAGTTTGCAAAGGGATTGAATCACGCTCTTCAGGATTTAGCCCTTAGTCATATTCCCATAAGTGGCCTTTTGAGGGATTAGTGGCGATGGCTTTGTTGAATGCTGTTCCTAAGAAGGAAGTGAAAAATGAGCCCAAGAAAATCGGAGGAAAAGTACCTCAACAAATAAGCGCAAGGGTGGAATGGACCCAAAAGGAAGATTAAAAAGTAAAAGTAGCGGCGTAGGAAGTGCGGTAAGAAGGGACATTTTGCGAGGGAGTGCATGACGGACATTTCAAAGATTAATTGTTACAATTGCAATTAGTACGGGGACATGAGGTAGGAGTGTCCATCACCTCAGAAGACCTCTACCCAGGTGGTTTCAACTTACGCACTAGACGTTGTTCCTAGCTCGAGTGCGACTCTGGTTGCGGACAAGGGGAAGAAGGTCATAATCGAAGGTGTGTTAACTTTATCTGATTTACATGTTCGCACCTCATTTAATACAAGAGCATCACACTCTTTTATCTCAAGAAGACTTGTGGATGAGTTACACTTAGAAAATAGCATAATTAGGGACCCTGTAGTTGTATCAAACCCTGCGGGAGGATCGGCTTATTTGTCTATGATATGTAGAGGTTTGAAATTATTCATTTTGTGGGTCGTGTTCAACTGCGATGCTTTTGTCTTAGGATTTTCTATGTTTGGTTTGATTTTGAGAATGGATTGGATGACTAGGTATATAGCGATCCTAGATTGTGATAGGAAGGTTGGATACTTATAATGGACGTAGTCTAGAAGTTTATTGCGATCCCAGAGGTTCAGTTATGTTGAGTTACACATATCCATTAGACCTATCACATGACGAGTTAGATTCAGTGCCAAATAGTTAGAGACTATCCAGATGTCATTTTCAGGGTTACCGATCTTCCACCTCACAGAGAGATCGAGTTTTGAATTTATCTTATGGAGAATGCCAGACCTATTGCCTTACCCTTGAGGCATATGGCTCCGAAGGAGAGACGTGAATTGAATAAGCAAGTGAATGAGCTGTTGGAAAAGGGTTTCATTAGGAGGAGTATTTCAGAGTAGGGAGCAACAATGTCTTTGCCACCAAGGCAGATGGGTCTGTGAGGCTTTGCGTTGATTTTCGGGAGCTAAATAAGCCGACAAAGAAGAATTGATACCCATTGCGCCACATAGATGATCTCTTTGATCAATTGTCTAGCGCGAAGGTGTTCTCACAACATAACCTGGCTACCAGATTCCATTAGTTGCATGTAGCTAAAGATAGTGTTCAGAAGACTACTTTTCGTACACCCGAAGGACTGTATGAATGGTTAGTCATGCCCTTCGAATGGACCAATGCACCCGTCTACTTTGTTGATTTCATGAGCCATGTTTTTTTTAAAGGTTGCTCAATAAGTTCGTGGTGGTATTTATGGATGACATATTAGTCTATTCGAAGAGCGAGGAGGAGCACAAGTTGCATTTAGAAGAAGTGCTCAAAACAGTCCATGAGCATAAGTTGAAGGCAAAGTTATCTAAGTGTCGATTCTGACGTGAGAAGGTAGGCATTTTGGGTCATGTCGTCTTGAAAAGTGGGTAGATGGTCGATCTTAGTAAAGTAGTTGTAGTACAGGATTGGCATATACCAAAAATGCCATGGAAGTTCATTAAGGACTTTGCGAAGATTTCTATCCTTCCGACCCACCTTACCAAGAAGAATTTGGTTTTGTCATGGGATGCAAAGTATGAGGATGCTTTTATTAAGCTTAAGTAAGTGTTGACTAGTGTACCAGTTTTTGTGTTATCCGATGGCACTAATGCATTCGCAGTGTATAATGACGCTTGCAGAATAGGATTGTGCAAAGGTAGAGTGTTGAGCTATGCTGGTCGGCAATTGAAGGTCCACGGGAGAAACTATCCTACTCATGAGAGTTGGCGGCCATTATCTTTGCACTTAAATCGTGGAAAATTATCTTTTAGTGGAGCGATTTGGGCTATATACGGATCAAAAGTCTCTGAAGTATTTATTCTCCCACAAGGATCTGAATTTAAGGCAATAGAGGTGGACAAAATTTTTAGCATCGTATGACTTCATATCTCATATACTATGAGCAAGGGCAATGCCGTAGTCGATGCCTTGATTTGGCAGCATGCGGTGTTGAGTCCTTTATTTTATAATAGAGGCATTAGGAGTTCATTTCTATGTTCGATTTCCAACCATCATCAGATATCACTCCGAGATTGTTCGCAGCTTTGGATGTGCAGCCTACACTTATGGACCTTATTGGGTTAAGTCAGAAGCAAGACAAGGAGTTCTTGGATATTTTCAAGAGGGTTAGTAAAGGAAAGAAGTCGAATCATTTGAGGTGTTATGCCATTGACTCGAAGGGATGATTCCAGAGAGATGGTAGGTGATGTATTCCTCTCATTATAGATTTGATTAACATGGTATTAGTCGAGTCTCATCATTCTAGGATGACCATTCATCCTGGGGGATATAAAATGTACCGTGACATGAAGAGAGCCTTCTATTGACTAGGTATGAAAAAGCATGCGGTAGAGTATGTAGTTTGATGTATTGACTAGGAGGGTTGTTGCAGCCATTGGATATTCCTTAGTGGAAGTAGGGGAGTATTTCTATAGACTTTATCGATGGACTACCTAGGAGTAGGAGAGGGAATGATAGTATTTGGGTTGTAGTCAACCAACATACCAAATGCGCTTATCTTATTCTGGTTAGGAGCACAAGGACTGCTGAGTCTTTTGTGACACTATATGTGAGAGAGACCGTTAGGTTATATTGAGTTTCTTCTAGCATCGTGAGTGGCAGAGATCTGCTTTTCAGTAGCAAATTTTGGAGGAGTCTACAGGAGGCTTTGGGCATCGAGTGGAGCGTGAGTACCGCTTATCACTTGCATATGGATGGACGGACGAAGAGGGCAAACTGAATGTCTTAGGACTTGCTTCAGATGTGCATACTGGATTTTGTTGGCTCTTGGGAGGATCACTTGTCATTAGTGGAGTTCACCTACAATAACAACTATCAAGCAAGTATTGGGATGACACCATTTAAAGCGTTATATGGGATACCCTATAGATCACCGTTGTGTTAGTGGGACACTACAGATAGGATTATTCTTGGATCGGATATGGTGAGCGAGACATCAAAAAAAGTAGACTTGATCCATAAGAGGATGAAAACTTCACAGGATAGGAAATAGTCTTACGCTGACAAGAGACACATGGATTTAAAGTTCGCAGTGGGCAACGTGGTTTTTGTGAAGGCCTTACCGCTCAGGCATGTTATGAGATTTGGTAGTTCAAAAAAGTTAGCATTGAGGTTATTAGGGCCTTTTCTGATTACTGGTAGAGTTGTGAAGTTAGCTTACACGGTGTAGCTTCCTGAGAAGTTAGTGGGAGTATACGATGTTTTTCATGTGTGGAACTTGTGGAAGTGCCTACACGATACAGCCGTTGTAGTCAAACCGAGTCAGCTAGAGGACGTATGGGTAGAGAGTGAGTCACCAGTTTGTCGTGCACGCACTTGTATTTTTGAGTATGGTAAAAAGCGACTCCGTAACAAAGTTATCAAGCTTGTTGAAGTCCAGTGGGAGACGATCCAATGGAGAGTACATAGAAGCACGAGGATAGGATCCAAGCTACCCACCCACAACTTTTTTATGCTACATTTCCATTTTAGATAATTAAGTATGGGTCACTTGTGTTTTAAGGTTAGTTACCCATAGGCAGGGACCATTGGATGTTAGGAATGGTTGCGAATGTGTCACTAGGACATGATTTGGAAGACGGATGTTAATGGCTGTATTTATTGAATTGATCTTTGCACATGTAGGAAAATATATTCTTGAATTAGCATACACACACACCATCACTTATTTTATTTCATTAAGTTATATGCACATGGTTGTTCCATATGGATTGAATGGTTGCCCATACATATAGAATTGCTACTACATATTTACATAGGATGTTGCATACATTTGGATACATGGTATAAGCATTTGCATTTCTGGTGGTCCATAAGATCAGGAGACCGTCTAATTTTTGCATTAGTATAGGCTCATATGCATTTCATGCTTACATGAATATATTGCATTAGAAATTTAAGTAAGGACAATGATTGCCAGTGGTAGATGGATGTGTAAATGGTTGTAATTATTGATTTTTATATGCATGGGTTACAAGTTTCAGTCCTTGGAGATTTCGGGAACGAAATCCTTTAAAGGGGGGAGAATGCAACATTACGAAAATTTAAGAAAAAAATTAAAATAAAAGAATAAAATTTAAATATAACAAGGGAAAAAATGAAATCTTCACAAACGTCCCATTCTGCCTATGAAATTTGCATAGTTGTGTTCGTAGTGATTTTCTGGACAATTTTCATATATAACGTTTTGATAATCGGAGCTAGTATGAAGAAGTTATAAATTTGAAATTATGAAAAAAATTAGGAAACTAATATTTTAAAATAAGAAACTCCACTGGTCGATAACGTTACCTTGGCCAATCAGCCCCTAGCGATCGATCGCTCAAAGGCAAGCAATCAACCGGTCAAAGATATGTAGTTAGGGTTTGGTTAGGCTAACGGCCTGGATTTGATCGTGTATTTCTATCCGCGTATGAGATTACATCATATATTTGGAATGGTCGATGTGAGTCTGTACCCCTATAAATAGAACACTAGTCCAAACACTAATTCACCAAATTTCAACGTTTTCTCTAAAAACCGAAATGCAATTCTCTTCAAATCATAAATTTCTTCAAATTAAATAAAAATAAAAATAAAAAGATTAAAGTGTATTAAAACAAGCAAAGATCTAGCAAACAAAGGTGATTCCAGATGTAATTCGAAAGGAATAACTTTGATTTGAGGTGAGTGTGTTCATTGTTTGTTAGATGATTTATATGCAGCTAATTTTAGTATACGCTATTTGATTTAGATTGTTCAAAACTAAAATTGAGAATTCTATTTATTTAGATCGGAGATTTAATAATAAATATGAATTGATGTTAATCTGTAAATTAAGAAATTGATAAATTTTTATACATTCCTTTTGTCAAATGGATAACAGTTGACAAGACCTGTTGATGATGATGCTAAACTTAGGTTAAACTGTTTATTATAGATCAAAATTAAATACGTAGTTTGACAATTGCAAATCATAGATTCACAAGTTGGGCTAACTGTAACTGAAATTAGAATTTTATTATAATCGGTTTTGGAACGACAATAGTTAACAAAAAATGAATGACAATCCCTAATTAAGAACACTAAACAGTGATGGCTGGTCGACCGCACTCACTGGGGCGGTCGACCGCTCCAGAACAAGCGGTCAGTCTGTTAACAAAAATTAGGCATGGCTTGAACCTCGGTCTAAGGCCTAAGTTATAAATAAAATAGCAGAATGTATGTGTATAGATATATGTATTATATATACAGATGTTAGCATAGGTAGGGAAGCTAGTTTACTATATGGCGACACTAGAATGTTGTGGGACTGAGTGAATGTTATTTATCCAACAGGGATCGTTATTCGACTAGGGGCGTTTCTACCGCAAATTGCACTCACAGGAGGTTCTACGGTGGACGCACAACACTGACGATGATGCCTGATGTAGTGGGTGGCTCGTTACAAATGGGAGTTCCTTGGCATTCATGGTGACGTGACGTGATGCTATGTTATTGATGGACCCCAATGTGGTTCTATAAGAGTCGTTATGTTACCTTGAGAGGTGGACATGAATGTAGTGATGATGAGACACTTTGGCAAGTCAGCATTACGGGCTCCCCCTCGATGCATAACTAGGATACGTGTAGTCATAGTTGTGAGAAACTTAGTCCTATGGTGGAAATTGTAGGGAAACCTATATTGGAATGATTACGTGTAGTCGTAGTTGTGGGAACATAGTCCCATGATGGAAACATTAGGGAAACCTATGTGGAATATTTCCAGTAGCCGTTAGCCGATCATTAGTTGTCTTGAGGTTCGATTAGTTATTTGACCCTAAATATGAGCCTGCACAAGTCGTTAGTATATATATGTATTATGCTAAACCCCTTAAGTAAAGAAAATAAGTAACTAATGGATACTTGTAGGACATTCTAGATCACATAGAGTATTACTAAAGTCAATTGCATGTGAGCATCATATATTAATGATGTTCTCATTCGCCAAAATTTTGTCTGGTCCAATCATTTTTCTTTCTTTTTCCCTACCACAGAAGAACATGGCAGTAGGAGATAGGCCCAGTGATAGTACTTGAAGAGGCGAGCTTGGCATCAGAGTTGCTTTTTATTTTTTATTACTCTCCATGTACTGTTTATCATATTTAGTAGTTTATCAGACTGTTGATGTAATTCTTCACACTGTGGATTTGATTATGGAGTGTTTTGAGCCTATGTTTTGTATATTTTTTGAAATGACTATTTTTGTTACTTACATTTTTCTGCCTTCCGCTGTGAGATCTGAAAGTGTTGTATGTCTTAGATTTTATCCTTCTATCTTTACTCTCTAAATTGTTTAAAAACCTTGACAGCTCGTACTTCTTGACACCGATGCGAGTTTGAAAGTCACCTTGGACTTTGGATCGGTGTGTCAGGAGGTGTTGATTGTCACATATCCAGATCAATAACAAAATTTGATTGGACAACCTAGGCATATACAATATTTAGGATCAAAAATATACATATAATATGAATAAAAAAACAAAAGAGATGAGGCATATGAGGATCTAAACTTTTTAACACCATGTATAAGTAATAAAATAAGATTAGAAAATTACCTTAAGATGAAGCCAAAAATCACACCTTGAAGAAGAATAAAACTCCTAGATTTGATTAATTAGCCATTTAATTTTGCGAGGATCTAGAGACAAATACCACTTTGAATAATTTTGATCTTATTTTAATTTTGTTTTGGGAATTTTATTTCATGGAGGCCATGGAATTTTTGGCATAGATAGGAGGAAGAGAGAGAGGAGTGCAGGAGAAAATGAATTGTCAAGGGGAACGAATGAATGAAAGAAATTTTATTTTAAAGGAATCTTAGAAACCTTTCTAACTCTTTTCTTAAAACACTCCCTCTTTAGTTCCTAATTAAATCTCAATCAAATACCCTCCCTTTTCATGCATTGCTGCCTAAGTAGTGCTTAGATGGGCCTTCAACATTTCCAAATCCACTTGGTAATTAATTGATTTAAATCAAATTTAAATATTTATCGATATCGTATATCAATACGTACATATATAACTTTTGTATACGTACTTTATTAAATACTAATGCATTAAAACAAACCAGATAAAATTTAATAATTTATATTTCATAAATAATAATTAATCTAATTAATTTAGAACAATTTTCGAATTAACTAAATCGTGTGGTTTTTCGGATTATTCATCATTACGGTTGTGCCACTCAAATTTGTAAATTCAGCCGGCGACTAAAATCACATAATTCGAATATTAAAGTTCACACATCACATCTGCCAGTGGTGTGACATTTTGGTTAAATTTATCGTTTGCACATCTTTTTGGTAAAAATCCAATTTTACTATTATAAGTGGTACCTTTAGTATTGATTATTTATACCAATTCTCTTCGTGGACTTATGGAATTTGATTTTGGCCAAAATTCATATATTGTCCACATTCAACTTGATTGATTGAAACATAAAATCGGTCATTTAATAGTAACAATTATTATTAACTGTACTTTTCTGGCTAGAGACTTTGACTTTGAGTTGACTACGATTGACCGTGATACTAACCTCTTAAAACCGAGGAGACAAATTCTCTATTGAATAGTATTTCTCTTTCAATGCTTCAACTCAGAACAGACTATAGTCGCTCAATGGATCGCCTTGCCATGGTTTAAATATACTCAAAGTAGAGTGTCCAAATTGAAGTTCCACAGTATTCTCAAGTCAAGGGAAGTGTGTAACATCACCACTTCAAAATTTTCCGTTTGACCTTAGTTATATTAACCAATAGAAAACTCTAGATTAGTATCCCGTAACTATTAGTATGTAACCCCTTGGTGCCCCAAACAATCATGAGTAATACATTGTCTAGTCTCAACGGATAAATCGATATTTTTTCTCAAAACATTTTAAGTAGGAATGTTTGAAATAATATGTTGTTTTAATGCGATAAAGTACTCATGATTACAACACATTGTAATTACTCTCATATCATTTAAGGATTTTCTATTTAATATACTTTAAATTAATTTCTTAATTAATTGTCTCACAATACAACAAAGTATATTATGGAAATCAAACACCTTTACTATGAACAAAATTCGTTATCGAGTTAGATATGTGTAACAAATTACATAAATACCCCTAGGACATACTCTAACTCTATCAAAATCATCTTTAATTAACACCCAATTGTGTCTATAAATTTAAAGCCAAACCCTTCTGTGCCTGGACTGCTGTCATCTTTAATTTTAATAGTGATTACATAACTTCTTTAATTTATATTGGCTCTCTAATTTTCATTATAGCATTATCTTTCAATATTTTTTTACATGTTAGATTGGAAAACCAGTTTGAAGTATGATTCAAGTCATATAAATTTGAGCAATGTAGAATAGAATTTCATGGTAGTAGGGTCTCTTTTGTGATGAAGTTTCCATAATTTTCAATAGATGCTTGATATTGTTTTTGCTTTTGTTTGTTGACATATATGAATAAATGATCTTTAGCACTAGCCCCCCTCTTACGGACAACTTATTTTTGATTTCCGTTAATTTTCCATAATGTGGCTATGCATGACTTTTTTTAAGTGAAAAAGACTTTATTTATATTCTTGAATTATTTTTCATCAGTGGGATTTTCAAGCAATTTTAAATATAACACGTAATCTTTTTCTCTTATGCTTCAAACATGTCTTTCAGGCCTATTCTTCCTTTGTTCCATTTCTTAAGCGAATTTTTCACACATTTTAGCTTTTTCAAAATTATAAACAAAAGAATTTCCAGAAACATGACACATCCAAACATTTTGCGGAATATCATTGTAACCATTCATTTGCATCGAGGCGTTATTAAATCAGGATGGAATTTTTTATTGGTCGTATATGCCATGAATTTGGTGAACATAAGAAGGTAATCACTTGTTGAGTGGTTTAAAATTTGTATACAGAATTCTAGAAACTTGTGTTTATGCTCAAAATTTATTAAAATTCTATCTATCTTAATGTGTATGGAGAAATATTTACCTCCCCATCAGGTAGAAGAATTACTAATATATTAAGCTTCTATTAACCCGAAATTTACAATTGTTTCATAGAATTCTATATCCACGTTACGATTATTATTATTGGCCAACTTTATCAAATCATACATTACACTAGTGAAATCACTAGTGAGAATCCAAGGAATGTTAATATTAGCTGGCGCATTATTGATATATGACCACATGTGTTGCCTTTGTGATTGATTGTGTAGACCATATGCAATTGTTATTACCATGTTTAGACCTCCCTTATTTTATAGTAGGCTTGAGATAATTTGATCATTGTTGAACAATATATTATTTCCCTATAATATTGGTTTCCAAATCAGTAGGATTCAACTCTTGTTATTTTACTTGTTGTTGAAACTGTATGCCCAGTTTGGCTTTATGATTTTTGTAAAAGTATGAATTGCATCATCTTCATGTTTTATGCTCTAGTAGTTTAAGTGTTCTATTATGTCGTACTTTTGTTTGGGGAGTTCATCCCCTTAATATTCCACATAAGGATTGTCATTATCAATGGTTTTATGTGGAGATGCCCTTAGTTTTTGAGTTACTAAGGGGAGAACTCACCTTGATTTGTTTATTTTTCCTAGCATTATTTTTAATTTGTGTAACTAAATTTATCCATGCAGGGTTATCGACCACTTTTGTTGATATGGCCTTAAACTCAAACACAGCCTCATTTTCTCGGTTAGTCCTTATTTGCCACTGTAGGATGTTAATTCTCTCATTGCTTGTGTTTTGATGGTTAACTTTACTCCTCTAATGTGTTTTGTTATGGTGATTCTTTAGGTTCAGCGATTATTGTGGCATATTTCCTCTTTACAACTGAACTATTTGCTGCAGCTCTTGATCTGAATTTTTTCTATTGTTGAGGGGTTGCATTGCCTTTAGAACCACTGGGGGATGTTATCAAGTGCATCATGTTGTTTAATTTTAATTCCTAAATTGTCGCCGATCTCTTGAGGTTTTCCTTTCTATATTAGTTTATTCATTTTTATACCAAATTGTAATGAACTGCTATTGTCTGTATTCATAAATCGGGACTTTGTAGTATTTGTAGGAACTGATTGATCTTTTTTGAATTGTCTTGTTGTAAGTTATGCACATTCAAATGAGCAAAAGTATGGAATTTGTAATTTGATCATCAACTTGCATTATGTTTCCCTAGTGTATCTGAGTGTCTACTTTTAGGGACCTATATTTTTTCAATGTTAAAATATCTTTTAGTGTGACCAAAACAGTCACACTTACCGGGTTTCCATTCATATGTCCTAAGTACATTAGGTTATCATTTTCATCCAAGACTAGAATTTTATTAGGGAACATAAAATATGACTTAATTTCTATAAATACTTTTGAATAAAATATTCTTATCATACCTTGCGTTATGTGATCCACCCATAAATCCAATAGTCAGTATATAATCTTGGAAAAAAAACCAGATTGGAATAGATTGCAAGAGATCTTTTGTTTTTTTGGACACCGGTTTTTTAACATAATTAATCTTTTTTCAAAGAAATATGGGCCATCTGTTAGAACTGTCTCGTAATCATCTTATTTCTCAAATTTGGCTAAATAGATTCCATTATCCTTTGATAAGATTTGCAATTCTCCTTCCGGTTGCTAAAGTCTATTGATGTATGCAAGGAAATGATATTCATTTCCCTGCTAGATCTAGGGGTCTTAATTTTAGAATAACGTTGATTTTCTACTTCAACTTTATAGATAAAAAATGATTGTGATATTTCATCCTTAGCATGCATTAGATAAACATAACAATACTTTGAATAATCATCTATAAAGGTGATAAAATATCTCTTTCCTTCTCTAGTAGAAGTACTATGCAAATCACAAGCAACACAATGAATTAGTTGTAACAAATTACTACCAATTAATAATAAAGGTAATGGCTTTCTAGTTATCTTTCTAAAGATCATACCCTACACTAATCATTAAAATTATTATCATGCTTAGGGACCATGTTTAATGAAATAATATCATTTATTCATTAGTATTAACATGTCTTAATCTACTATGCCATAAAGAAAAAGGGTCAACGGTATAAGCAGAAGCAACAATTTTATTGATATTAATTGAATGTTCCATCACACATATACCATTTTCTCTCAATCACACCGCCATTAGTCAGTACATATTTATCTGACTCAAAGATTTTATTTAAATCAAACTTATTTAAAAGACTACCAGAAACAATGTTCTATCTATCTTCAGGTACATATGTACATTATTCGGTGTCAGAATTTCGCCTGACGTGAACTTTGAGTCTATTGTCCTCTTTCTCCTGGCCTTTTGTTTAGCCGAGTTTTCCATGCAGAGATAGCTTACATCTTTAGATGGTTAAAGTTTCTTAAATTGACTCTTATCTTCTAGATACGTTTAGTAACACTAGAGTCGATCCACCAAGAATACCTTTTTTTAATCACATTGATTTAAGATATCACGTCCACAAAATTGTCCTTTGGCGATTGTTATTTTTTTAAGGAAAGTCAATCCCTTTTAGAGTGACCTAGTTTCCACAATTGTAACAGTTATTCACTTTCTTGGCCTTCTTATTTTTGAAGTTGTTATTGTTCTGAAACACCCTCTTTTGATTATTTCAAAGGCATTATTTGCATCATTTTCCTCCACCATGTAGTCCTTTGATGAATACACTATTGGATCATCATTTCAATCTGCCTTAATTATTCTTCAATCTACAAATATTGTGCTAGGTTATCCAGACACATTTTCTCTTTCTAGTGTTTTCGTATTTTTCATTGATCTTTCCAAGAAGGAGAAAATTTGTCTATTATAGATGAGACTTTAATATCTTCATCCATATTCATACTATGCTGGTTGAACTGGTTTAGGATATTCATAATATCGCTGAATTGTGCTACTACTGGCCTAGCATAAGTCATTTTGTAATTAAAAAATATTTTAGACAAAATTTCATACTTGTTGCATCATGTATTAGATACTAGGTCTTTAGTGCATCCCAGTCTTCTTTTGCAGTTTTTTTGTTATGGTACATATCAAACATCATATCCGTCATTGCATTTCATATGTCATATGCGTTTTCGGATAGATTCACACAAATGACTGTAAATCAACACAAATGCACATAGAAGCAATAAGATCGTATTGTGTTACGATAAAACAAATGCAACAAGAGAATCCGAAAATATAGAGAGTTCATACACAGATTACTACCACGAGATAATGTACATCCACTTTGGGGAGAGGAGATTTTATTACTTTAAGAAAAAGTATTTTTTTTTACAAAAGTAATAATGGAGGCTAAGAAGTAGAATAAGAAATACAACTTGAGAGGATGATTCTAATCTCTAAAGAATGACTATCTTATATAGAGTTTATTACTTAGGATTGAAGTAATTGATTTATGGTTATAAATCAATGTCTCATCAATTCTCCTATTCATATGGAAAACATTTACTCATTTGATTTTCCAGTTTCCTTCAATTTGCATACGTATGATAAGATGCCTTCTTTAATCAGCTTATTAGGAATTAATTAATTACTTCATTCTCCCAAAATAATTTTTCTTCTCATGTAGATAATTCATTATCCACTTTAATGCTATAAAAGAGGCAATATATTGGAGTCAATATCTTAAATATCTTCCAAATCTTTTCTAATTGAAAATATTGTATCATCAAAATCAGCAATATCTTCCAAAACTTCTTTAATATGGAAATAGTATCATCGAAAACTAACAATCTCCACCTTGACACTATATTTTCATCCAAGCCTACCAACTCCACCTACATCCTCTTACTCCAAGCAACTCTTGGATAAGACACCAAGTATACTTCCTCCAATGAGCTTCAGCATGGCCATCACCCATTGCACTTTGTCAACGAACTCCAGCAAGGCCAGTGCCTGCCAACAAAGTGTCGAAAGTACCCTCTTCAGGTAGGACCTAACATTCTCCACAATAAAAACAAATGTCTCCATTTACCAACTGTCTCTCCCCATGTGCCACCAAGTGGCGCCTATCACTTCAACAAGAAAATCAAGTTCGAGCAATGCTCAAACTTTGCAGCAGGGAAGGACTTAGTGAACATGTCTGATGCATTCTCCTCAGTGTGAATCTTTTGAAAATGTACCTGCTTTTCTTCATTTATAGAGACAAGGATAGACTCTCCTACCTCTATGCGCTTTGTTCTCGAACTAAAGGATAGATCTTAGCTAGATGTATTACGCTTGGACTGTCGCAATTTACTATTATACTTTCATGAACAAAGCCTAAATCACACAACAAATGCTTCAAGTTAGGGATGGCGATTGGGCGGGTATAGGGTCTAAACCTGGTAGATCCGTCCCTATTTTGACCCGCAAAGACCCGCCCCATTGGTTCATCGGGTGGGTAGACCCATGACCCGCTCTTAAGAGCCCCGGGACTAGGGTCGGGTTGGGGCTTGGCCGACCTGCCCCAACCCGACCCATACACTAAGATTTCATAAAACCGCTTTATTACGGTAACGATGATTTGTTAATCCTTTTATACAAAAGCGGTTATAACATTGATTTTCTAATGTTCCATTTAATAAGTTATTTAATTTTTATGATATTAAGTTGCGTCACTAATAATTATATAATAGCGTATGCATGTTTTTCTTGAACCGTTATCATACACCTTATTTTTATTACCTTACTTGTCATTATAAGCACGTTAATATTTATATTTATTTTATTATTTAGTAATAATCTCTCTTACAAATAAAATAAATAAATATATGTACATTAATACATAATTTTGAATATGTACTGCTTCACCGGGTCTTGGGGCGGGTCTACCCTAACCCGTATAGGTTCCGGATACGAGGCGAAAGTTCAGACCCGCATCAGGTCTACGGGGCGGGTCTGGGGCATGGTTTAAAAAACTCGAGGCGGGTCTGGGACATAAAAAACCCGCCCCAACCCACTCCATTGCCATCTCTACTTCAAGTAAAGTGCTTCCTTGGCCACTTCAGCAGTAGCTTTCAATTCCGCATCTGTAGTAGACAAGGCGACTACAGTCCGCAACCTCGCTGTCTAACTAATAACTGTCTTTCCAAGTGTAAAGACGTAACTTGAGGTTAACTTCCTTCGATCTCTGTCTTCGGCATAATCAGAATCATAAAATTCAACCAAGTTGAAACCTCTCTCCCTACAGTAAAAACAAGCCCATAATCTACTGTTCCTTTAAGATAGCTTAAAATGTACTTCATTGCTTCTCAATACTTTTTCCTTAGATTAGCCATACAATGACTAACCAAACCAACCGCATGTTTAATATCTGATCTCGTGCAGACCACAGCATACATCAAGCTTCCAAACGCACTAACAAAAGGTACATTCTCCATATAAGCTTTGTCTTCGTTTGAGATTGGAGAGCCCTTCTTTGAAAGCTGAACTTGCAAAGGCATGGGAGTACTGAATAACTTTACCTTCTCCATGTTGAACCAAGCAAGCACTTTCTGGATATATTCTTTCTGTGTCAATCTTAACACATTCAGCTTTCTCTCTCTATCTGGATTTTCATCCCTGAAATTTTCTTTACTTCTCTAAGGTCTTTCATGTCAAATTTTGTCTTTAGCTTCAACTTTAACCTATTAATTTCAGCTTTGTCCTTGAAAGCATTTAGCATATCATCCACATATAAGAGTAAATATATCCAGTTATCATCATCCACATGCTTGAAATAAACACAGCCGTCTTTGACGCCTCTATCAAAACTAAGAATAAGCATATAAGGGTCAAACCTCTTATACCATTGCCTAAACGACTACTTCAAACCATATAGAGTCTTCTTCAGCTTGCAAACACATTCCTCCTTTCAATCCTCTACAAACCCTTCTGGTTGCTTCATATAGATGGTCTCCTCTAAATTTTTGTGTAAAAAGGCTGTCTCTACATCTAATTGTTCCAACTCCGTGTCGTGAGTTGCAATAATAACTAGTAATATCCAGATAGAAGTACATCTAACAACCAAAGCAAACACCTCATCAAACTCCATCTACTTCCTCTATGAAAACCCTTTTGTAACTAGTCTAGCCTTGTATATCCCATCGTCCTTCACCTTTTATACCAACTTGCATCTTATGGCTCAGCTTCCTTGAGGGGGCGGTACCAATTTCCAATCTGATTCTTCTTCAGTGAACCCATCTCCTCCTCTATAGCATGCATCCATTTTAAACTGGCACTCGAACTCATGGCTTCTTTGAGGTTGAAAGGCTCATCTTGCACTATATGTAATGCATAGTCAAACCGATCATCAAAGTTAAGATTTGCATAATTCCAGTCTCCATGCTTGTTTGGTGGCCTTCTAACTCCAAATCTGGCCCTAATAGGTGTAAATACTCTATCAACTCCACCTTGAGCTGAATCATCTCTAGCTCCACGACCATCACCATCATTGCTGGAGGAATACTATGGACCTTTATGTGATGTGTCAACGACTGCAGTTACTTTATTTGAATACTATGGACCTTTATATGATGTGTTAATGACTATAATTACTTTATTTTCTTTTGCAGCTCTAACTCTATAATTAGGCTGATATGTGAGAATAGTTTCCCATCTCCTTAGGCCTTTCAATTTTTGAATCTATTTAATTTGGTGGATTCTCCTTCAGTTTGAATATATCGTACTCATAAAATGTGACTTGTCCCGTGTGCACTACTTTTCTATCAACAGGGTTGCATATGCGATACCCTTTGATGCCTTCTGTATAGCCTAAAAATATGCCTTGATTGGCTCATTCCTCCAACTTACCATTTCCTATATGTTGAACATACACATGGCTACCAAATATACGAAAATAACCGATATGTATAGATATACCTTTCCACTTTTCCTCTGAATCTTCCCATCAATGGTCGAGCACAAAATTTGATTATGATGTACATAATGCTTTAGCCCAAAAGCTTCTAGATAAATCAACCATCAATCCCAAATAACGAGCTTTCTCTAGTAGAGTCATATTCATCCTTTCAACGACTTTGTTTGATTACATATCTCTAGGTGTAGTGAAGTGTCTCTAAATTACATGTTGCTTACAGAAATCTGTGAAATCTTTAGAAACAAACCGACCACCATTGTCAGATCTCTACACCTTCAACTTCCTCCCAAATTCATTTTTTACCAGTGCTTTCCAAATATTGAACTTCTTAAATGACTTCGACTTAGCTTTCATCATGAACACCCAAACCTTCTGATAGTAGTCATTGATAAAAGAGATAAAATACTTAGCTCCTCCAATAGAAACTGTAACTACTAGTCCCCAAACATCTATATGGACATACTCTAGTACTCCATTGGACTCATGTCTACCAATACCAAAAGAAACCTTCATCTGCTTCCCTAATAAAAACTCTTGGCAGAATTCCAAACTGTTGAAGATTTCACTCTTGATCATATTCCTTCTATGAAGCAGCTCCAACCTCTTCTTCGAAACATGACCCAATCTAAGATCCCAAGCTTTGGTAGAATCCAAAGCTCGTGAACTATCAACTCTAATACACGACTCTCCAAGAACCATAGATCCTTTCAGTGGATAAAGATTCCGGACCATCACTCCTTCCATCAATACAAGAGCATCATGTGTCACCTTCAAGATATCCAACTCTATCGTAGTCCTACAACCCAAAGCTTCTAGCTGACCCAAAAACAGAAGAGATTTCCTTAAACTTGGGACATAGTGGACTCTAGTTATAGTGCGCACCATAGCATAATGCATGTGAATACGCATTGATCTTCTCCTAATGACTTGAAAGTAACATCACTCCCCATCAATATAGCACTCCCCTCCTTACCTTCATAAGAACCAAAATACTCATTCCTAAGCATCATATGGAAAAATGCCCCTGAATCCAGCATCTAATGGTCTGATACATCGGAAACAGATGTAGTCAACACATCATTAGAAACAACCTTCTCCACCACAATGGATGAAGAACCATCCATTTCATTTCTCTTTCTCAAATCTAGACTATCTTTCTTCCGTGGCCATACTTCTTACAATGATGACACATGTTGTTACTAGACTTGAATCTCCAACCAATTTGGGCTTCCTCGACTTGGATCGCCCTCTAAAATTGTCCTTCTTCTTCTCCTTTCTTCCTCTCTTTAGGAACTACCCTTGACTAACTACTAGCTTCTCCACTTTTGCTCATAAATTTCATTTGATCCCTCACCTCTTCACTCAGGAGTCCCATCTTCAAATTCTAAAGTCAACGGGCCTCTACCATAAATCATTCTGTTGGGGAATACCGTTTATCGCTCTATAACAGAGCACAATACCAGCACAGCCTTTTTATTCTCGTCAACTTTAAAATCAACAGCTTTCATCTTCATCATCAAGTCATCGAAGAAGTAAAGATGTGATTTCAATGACATACCTCCTCTCATCTTATAAGTAAAGAACGACTTTAACAAAATTAGCCTATTCGTGAGTGATTTCTTCATGTATAGATCCTCCAATTTCTTCTTCAAGCCTTTAGCAATAGTTTTACTACGAATTTCTGGAATAACATTCTCATCCATAGCCAATTAAGAGTAGTAAAGGCCCATTCTTCCATCTCTCTCCTTTCCAACTATGTGATATCCACCGCCAATGATTCTGCTTCAAACACAATCTAGTGAACATGATTTCATCTTACACCACCTTCATCTTCCACTATCAATTCTCAAAATCATTATCTTCGTTCCACTTCTCTATAGCCAACTGCAAACCGAATGCTACATATGAACCCCTAGTGTAGGGTGCATACTCTTGGGTAGGTCAAACCTCCTCAGTTCCATCTCTAGATCCTGCCATTTTATTGATCACATTCTAGCCCTAGGCTTCAATAACAACCTTTAAAGCTCTAATACCAAACTTTGTGATAAATTTACACAAATGACTGTAAATCAATCCAAACGCATGTGGAAGCAATAAGATCCTGTTGTAATGTGATAAAACAAACAACAAGAGAATCTAAACAGCTAATCACAAAAGAGAAAAAGAGTTCACACACAGATTTATAGTGGTTCCACTATTGTGAGATAGTGTACATCCACTTCGGGAAGAGGAGATTTTATTGCTTTCTAAAAAGGGATTTTTTTATAAGATTGATAATGAAGGCTAAGAAGAAGAATAAAAAAATACAATTGAGAGAATGATTCTAATCTTTGAAGAATGGCTATCTTTATATAGATATTATTACTTTGGATTGACTTAATTCATTTATGGTTATAAATCGATGCCTCATCAATTCTCCTATTCATATTGGAAAAATTTACTCATTTGATTTTCCAGTTTTCTCCAATTTGCATACACCTGATAAGATGCCCTCTTTAATTAGCCGATTAGGGAATTAGTTGATTACATCATTCTTTCAAAATTATTCCCCTTCTCATGTAGATAATTCATTGCCATCTTTAATGGTATTACAGAGGCAATATATTTGAATCATTATCTCAAATATCTTCGAAATCATCTGTAATTGGAAATATTGTATCACCGAAATTAACAATATCTACCAAATCTTATTTAATATGATAATATTGTATCATCGAAATCTAACAATGTGCTCTTGCAAATTAGTCATCTTTTTCCCATTTATGTCATGCTTTTGGATCCGCGATTCTTTTGACCTTTGCCTTTTCTGGTTTTGGTGTGGTCAACACATATACAACTTTCAATTCAACCATTTAAAAATTCATTTTCTACTGCCATCAAACAAAATTAATGCCAATAAACCTTTTCAATATGGTATTATCAGAAATGAACCCCTTTAAATTGTACGGTACGATTGTTCGAATAATGTTTTAAGATTGTTGATGTGATTTTTGGATTCTAGTAAAATGACACAATAGTAGTAGAAATGAAATCTATAGAGATTGCTCTAAGGAAAGTCAATGATGCTTTTCTTAAGGCGTTATTTACCCTCTCCACTCATTTATGTAAATAAACATGTGTTGTAAGTTACAGAAAATCATATTTCAAAATACAATGAAGCCGAGAATTGATTCTCCATAAGCAACTGTAGTTGCACTACTCAAATCGATTCAAACTATCATATGAATGCCTGCAGTAATAAGAGTTTTTAGTTTATGATCTGTAGAATCAAAAACCCGATGTAATAATTTTAAAAAATGGAAAACAAAGAATATAGTCTAAGAGAAAGGGAAGAAAATTGTTAGAATTTCTAATTAAATTTTATGAAGAGTTGTAACATCCCCTATCTTGAGGCCTAAGGCTAAGCGCTAAAGATGTTGCAGTCATCTATAGTATTAACTTCCGGTGACAAAATACAGTAATGTTAATAGTATCCATAATATTAGAAGCGCATGAATACGAAATAAAATCACAGATTTCAAAACAACTTTTCTGATTACATTGCAAATCTGTAGCTCAAATTAAGTTACATAATCCCAAAAGGAATCCCAGGTTTTGATCAAATATAATTATTACAAATTACACCAAGAGCGAAATATGAAGATGCCCCATGGATGAACAGAGTACAAATAGACATATCAGTCATAAATACATCACAGCGGAAATAAAACTAAAAAGCTCCTACATAGTTAACTTTGCCTCATGCACATCTACAAAAGCTTATTCGTCCAACCTACAAGACTAGAAAACCTTAACACTTAATTTAGTCAAATTAAATTTTGAGCACCCGAGAGTTTAAGGGGGAAAACATAAACTTCGAGTCAGACATAAAGCCTGGTATGAATAATACTATTACATTTCGATTTACTGATATTATGTGAGACCATGCCGCGTAGCGAAACGGGTTTTCCCTCACTAATATCCCTTTAAAAAGCATATCTTTTGCAAATCAAATCATGCAATCAAACTGATTAAAACAATTAAAGCAAATAAATATATGCATAAAAATCAGGAAATCAATGCATTATCTCTCCACACTATAGTTTTATCTAGCTAACTATTAACCATTGGCTGACTCGGGCCTATCAGACATAATCAATTATCTAACTTCTGTTAGACACATTACTGGGCTATCTGCCCTTAACTATCTACTTCTAGGGTTAACTGATCCTAATGATGTTGCGGGCGTACCAGTAACCTACATTTACTCTGTATATTCCCTTCTGTGGGTAACATTATTTTAGTTCCATCCGTGACAAAGCCCTACACACTGGAATTTTGGACTTATATTATCTAGGGGCTAATAGCTAAAGTATAGGACGCGACCCTACACCAGCCCCATTTGGTCTTCTAATATTTAAGTCATAAACTTAAGGTTAACTACCCTATTCATGTTTCATTTCCTGTCTTAGGGTTAACTACCCTGTTAAAACTTCATTTCCTTGTAAATAATCTTTACAAATGATTTTCCCCTGAAATCATACCTTTATAAAACAAGGAAATTATATACTTTGCTTTACTCAAAATATTTATGCGATGATATATATACTTTACATAAAATAGTGTTGATGAAACCTTATAAATGGGATTATCTATCCCTTAATAATAAGTTAAAACCACCTTTTCAACTTAAAAGGTTATAGCCTACAAGACCAAAACAATATCTTCGAACCCTTTGTTTAATACCTTGAATAATACCTTTCGAGTTCATTGAAAGTACCCCTTTCAAAATAAGTTAACTACCTTAACCTTGAAACACTAGGCCGAAAGGCTAAAACATACCTTTCGAAACCTTTGAATATAGACCTTTTAAAATCATTATTTAAACCTTAGACATCCTCTTTCGAAACCATTAAACTTGTCTTTCGAAGGCATTGGATACCCTCCGTTCAAATACTCAAAATAAACCTTTTGAAAACATTGGGGATCTCGCTTTCAAAACCCATATTATATACCTTTCAAAAGCATTGAAGTCCTTCACTTAAAATGTACCTTTCGAAAGTATTGGGTTTAAGTAAAAGTTTGTGGAAACATTGCTTTGAAACCATTGAAAATCATTCATTTCGAAACCTTTAGGTTTAACTTTTAATATAACTAAGGGTCGTAAATAACTGGGGCAAAAGCATTGCTTTCGAAAGCATCAGTCTTAAGTAAAAGAAAGAGGATGGTTTTGAAACTAACCTTTTCGATAGCATTGAGAAGCGACTTGAAAGTAAGAAGCCGAAAGCACCCTTTCGAAACCATTGTTTAAAGGCTATAAAGAAAGCGGTCTTAACTAATTTGAAACGTAGAATGCGACGGCTAGGTTTCAAATGTGCTCAAGGCTATCCTTTTGAAAGCTTCTTTTAAAATAAAAGGCGGCAACCCTTTCGAAAGCTCTTTCGCTAAAACAAAGGCATATTGATTAATTCGAAAGCTAATATAATCCCTTCGAAAGCATCCTTTGTAAACAAAGTAAATCAAAGTCAATAAGAGTAGCTTCTACCCCTTCGAAAGCTTGGTTTAGACGATGCACCTTCCGTCTTTCTCCAATTCACTACGTATCAATTGTTTGATACCATGTGCATTGGTTTCGACTTGGTTTCATAGGCGAAGGTATGGTGTCGAAAGCTAGTATATGGAAGTGGCGAAGTAGTAAATCTATGTAAATTTGATTTTTAGCCTTTAAAGGAAAATGCTTTTCATCTAACTTTCTTTATTTGTAAAAATATAATTAGTTGCCAATTCTTTTCAAAATCTTCTTTTCTATAAGTGCTACCAAATTCAGAAATTAGCAATTTAAAAACATTTAATAATTAAGTCCTTCTCCTTGATAAAACATATAAAATATTAAGTCCCATACCTTAAATAATATTATAACTATAGTAAAATACTGAGGAAAATTCACCAAAAATGTCCACAATTCACTTCTAATATGTTTTCTAACATATTTAAATTTCAAACCCAAACCAATATATAATTGCCGAAAATAATGTAAAACCCAATTTTAGCTATTTTCTTTCATAGAAAATTCATAATAAATCCTCAATTGCTTAGAAAATTATGAAACTTGAAACCCACTTCTAAAATAATGTTTCTGACTATATATAAAAAACGCAAGTCTTTTGGATGTCATTTAATAGGTTTTTAAATCTAAACTTATCATAAAATCTATATGAAGCAACATTAATCATCAACAAGCATATATATCCATTTAAACAATCATATCCTGGCATATTATTTGCAAAACTAATTCGGATCTAACAATAAACCGAACCAACAAAAATATGAGATGTAAGACCATTATTCATCTTAGCTTGGTGTTAAGAAGGTTGAGATTTGTCTTTTTATTGATTTGCTTAAGCTTCTTACCTGAATCTTAGATTTTCTTCTTCTTGATTCTCTTATTGGTATCCGGCCGAGCTTACAAGGGTTTTTGTTTGTTTGCAATTGTAAATGAATAAAGAATGAAGGTAAGAAGGGTTTAGGGTATAAGAACATAGCATATTCCTATTTTGTCCCTTATCATATTCCTTCTACTTACTTAATTTTGATTCTCTTTTGCTTATATTTATAAAGGCACGGCCCCCTTATTGGTTAACAAATCTCAACCCATTAACCACATAGATTATTTCATTTAATTTATCTAATTAAATGCTCTAAATAGTGTTAGTCAAAATTAGGGTCATTACAAACTCCCCTCCTCAAAGAATTATGTCCTTAAAATTACGACAAGGTACTCATAACAATCAAACATAAAGGTAAAACGTACCATGAAACAAGTCAGGATAAGTATCTCTAATCCTACTATCAGTTTCCCAAGTACAGTCTCTCTCATCATCACTCCGCTGGACTTTGACTAATCCGACTGTCATGTTCCTTAGTGTCTTCTCATCTCTCGCGACCATACAAATCGGTTTCTAACTATAGTCATATCTGGTTCCACTACTAAATCATCTAACACGGTCGGGGCTATAGTAGTTTTTGGATCTTGAATACACTTCCTTAGATGAGAAACATGAAAAACATTGTGGACTCCTACCAAACTATTGGGTAACTCTACTCTATATGCGAGCTTCCCAATCCTCTCTATAATTGGAAATGGTCCAACGAATCTTGGTGCCAGTTTTCTTGATTTTCCAAATCGGATTACACCTTTCATTGGTGATATCTTGATGAAAACATGATCTCCAACTGAGAACTCTAAGTCTTTCTGTCTCCTATCAGCATAAATCTTCTACCTAGATCGAGCTTCCTTTATTCTAGCTCAAACTAACTCAATCTTCTCTGCAGCTTCTCTAACCAAATTTGGACTAAGAACTAACCTATCCATGATCTCTAACCAACAAACGAGAGATTTTCATGACCTTCCATACAAAGACTCAAACGGTGCCATCCCTATACTAGTCTGATAACTGCTGTTATACGAAAACTCGAATAAGTGTAGGTGATCTTCCAATGATCCTTCAAAGTCTAGCACATAGGCTCTTAACAAATCCTCTAAAATTTTGTTGACTCTTTCTGTTTATTCATCTGTCTACGGATGGTAAGCGGTACTCATCTTGAGCTTGGTACCCAAAGTCTCCTGTAGACTTTTCCAGAACTCGCTAGTGAATAAGGAATCTCGATCACTTACTATACTACTAGAAATTCCATGTAGTCTAACCACATTCTTCATGAATAATTTAGCCAAAACAGGTGTCGTCCTGGTTGATTTAACCGGAATGAAATGGACACTCTTGGTCAATCTGTCCACTATGACCCATATACTTTTATTTTCTCGATTCGACCTTGGCAACCCATCTATAAAATCCATGGATATCGAATCCCATTTCCAAACTGGAACATCTAAAGGCTGAAGTAACCCACTTGGTTTCTGATGTTCGGCTTTTACCTATTGACAGTTCAAACACTGCTTAACCCGTAAGCATACATCCCTATTCATACCTTCCCAGAAGAAACTTCTTTTCATGTCCTGATACATCTTAGTTCCTCTCGAATGAATGATGAACTTTGAACGATGGCATTCTCCAAGAACTTCCTTCCTAACGTTTCCCACATTCGGAACACACAGTCTTTGTCTTTTCTTCCTTAACCACCCATTCTGGTCAAGACTGAAATCTTTTAAGCCATAGCTCTTTGTTCCATCCCTTAGTTTTCTGATCCGTTCAGCTAATAATGGATCCTCCCCTTTCTTAGAAGCAATCCTTTTGATCATCATTGGTCGAACCTCTAAACATGACAACATAGCAGTTTCTTTACTAGAATTAGCTTCAGATCTCCACTGTATTCTGCATGTAGTCAATGCTTCTAAGTCTTTCCACTCAACTATCATTGCCAATACTGCATTCTTATGTTTTTTGCTAAATGCATCTACAACCTTACTGCCATTTCCTCATGTGTACTCAATTTCAAAGTCATAAGTGGCTAAAAACTGTAACCACCTCTGCTGTCTCATATTCAACTCCTTCTGAGAGAATAAATATCTCAGTGACTTATGATCCATATACAATTCGAATCTTTCTCCCAAAAGGTAATGTCCCCACTCCTTCAATGCGAAAATTACTACAGTTAATTCCAAATCATGAGTTGGATATCTAACTTCATGCGGTCTAAGTTTTCGTGAAGCGTAGGCAATCACTTTACCTCTTTGCATTAACACAGCTCCTAACCCTGTTCCACATGCATCCGTGTACACCACTAAATCATGATTCCCCTCTGGAACAACCAACAAATGTGCATTAGTCAACAAGTGTTTCAGTTTCTGGAATGCCTGCTCACACTTATCAGTCTAGACAAAATTCACATCTTTCCGCGTTAGCTTAGTTATCGGTGCTGCTGTCCACAAAAAATCCTGAATGAATCTCTGATAATAACCAGCTAATCCAAGAAAACTCTTTATCTCAGTCACTATCTCGGGTCTCTTCCAATTGTTCACCGCCTTAATCTTAGCTGGATCTACGGATGGCCCTTTCATTGAGACTACGTGGTTTAGAAATTTCACTTCTTTCTTGCATAAATGACACTTCCAAAATTTCACTTTCAATTGGTGCTGCCTCAACGTCTCAAGCACTACTCTAAGATGAACTTCATGCTCTTTGTCATCCTTTGAGTATATTAAAATATCATCCATAAACACTAATAGAAATCTGTCCAGATGCTCCCGGAAGATCTTGTTCATCAAATCTACGAAAAATGCTGGTGCATTAGTTAGTCTGAATGGCATCACTAACCATTCGTATGATCTATAACTTGTCCTAAACGTCATCAAAGGAATACTATCTTTAGCCACTCTAAGCTGATGCAATCCTGTTGTCAAATCCAACTGGGAAAATACTTTGGCTCCACTCAACTGGTCAAAAAAATCGTTAATCCTAAGTAATGGATATCGATTCTTTATCGTCTTCTCATTCAACTTTCGATACTCGATAAATAACCTTAACGATCCGTTCGGTTTCTTGACAAACAATACAGCTGCTCCCCAAGGCAAACTGCTTGATCTGATAAAAAAATTACCTTCTAAATCCACCAACTGCACCCTTAACTCCTTCACTCCTGGCATTCATATCTTACGTCCTTAAAATCTGCATTCGAGTCTTTGTAAGATACAGAAGAATAACCTAAGAAAGATGGAAGAATAGAGATAAGGCGTATACTTATATATAGCAAATACAAGTACGTTATTATAGCATTATCCCATACCCCAGTCTTTTCTATAATTCCTTAGGATTATGTTTTCAAAAATCATTTTAAGTTTGAAATTTCTTTTAAGTTTTTATAAACCTATGCTCTAATACCAAGTTGTAACATCTCATATCTTGAGGCCTGAAGCTAAGCGCTACAGATGCTGTAGTCATCTATAGTATTAACTTCTGGTAACAAAATACGGTAATGTTAATGGTATCTATAATATCAAAAGCACATAAATACGAAATAAAATCACATACCTCAAAAACAAATGTTCTAATTAAATTTCAAATCCATATCTCATATTCAGTTACATAATCCCAAAATGAATGCTAGGTTTTAATCAAATATAATTATTACAAATTATGCCAAGAGCGACATATGAAGATGCCCCTTGGATGATCGGAGTAGTATGTAAACCTATCGTTCATAAATACATCACAGTGGAAATAAAACTAAAAAGCTCCTAGATAGCTAACTTTGCATCCTGCACGCCTTCGGAAGCTTATTCATCCAACCTACTAAACCTGAAACCTTAACTCTCAAGCAACTCAAATTAAATTTTGAACATCGATAGTTTAAGGAGGAAAACATAAACTTCGAGTCAGACATAAACCCTGGTGTGAATAATACTATTACATCTCGATTTACTGATATTATGTGAAACCATGACGCTTAGCGGATCAGCTTTCCCCTCACTAATATCCCTTTAAAAAGTTTATCTTTTGCAAATCAAATCCTGCAATCAAGCTGATTATAACAATTAAAGCAAATACATATATGCATAAAAATCAGGAAATCAATGGACTATCTGTCCACATTATAGTTTTATGTAGCTAACTATTAACCATTGGCTGACTCGGGCCTACCAGACACAATCAATTATCTAACTTATGTTAGACACACTACTGGGCTATCTGCCCTTAACTATCTTCTTCTAGGGTCAGCCGATCCAATGGTTTTGGGGCTTGCGGATGTGCACGTAAATGTGCATATTTTTACCACCATATTTAATCTATTTATATTAAATAAATGATCATATTGGGTGTTTTAACTTGTTTAAACCAAAATTCAAATTATTTTCAAATTGTCACATCTTCATATAGGGGCAAAATGGACATTTTTGTGCATTTATTAATTTGTGAAAATTTACTTGGAATTTTCTATGTTGCTTTATAGGAATTTTAGTGAATTTTACAAGTGGCTTCATGAAGATACGCATGCACAAGAGTGAATACAAAGGATTGGAGATGGAAATAATTCAAAGTGATGATCATGGAGGACCCCACTTACCCACCTACCTTAATGTACACTTAGGAGCTAATGCACATGCTCAAAGGTCATTAAATATTCATGCACACTTAATGGATCATTATTTGAAATTAATGATAATTTGGCCACCACACTTCCTAAGAGGGTATTTTGGGTATTCCCCAAAAATATGGATTATGTTTTCTAACTTGTATAAATACCCCTTATGTTTCATGTAACTTGTAATGACCCAAGATTTTAGGAATTTATTATGAAAAATATAAATAAGTTTAAAATAATTTTTAAATAAATTTTAAAGGAGAATTGATATAGCTTGATAGTGTATCTGTATGTGTGTACATGTGTGCACAGGAAATGCACATGAACTAAAGCTAAATTCCTGAACTCTAAAAATAAATACATATTGATGTATATGAAAATATATATATATAGATTAAATCCTTAAAAGCTATATGCATAAGTAAATATACATATATGGATGCTACTGAATATATTTGAGTGTACATGTGCATGTGTGTGTCAGTACAGAATGAGGTATAAATATATATATATATATACATATGTGTGTACTAATTATTTCAGTAAGACTTATATACATATATATATAGATATGTTAATAAGATACTAGAGTTCAAATCAGTAAAATAAAATATACAAACATATTTTAATTATAGGCAGAAAGAAAAAGAATGAGGATATAAAAAGGAGTAGTCCTCTTATAAATAAATGAAGGAAGTACATACCATTTACATGAAAGCTAAAAATAGGAAAAATAAGATAAAACAGGGAAATGCTTGGTATAGGCAGAATTAGGAAGAGTATTAGATAAATAACAAATCAAGTCACACTTTTAGCATGATTGTAGACAAAGGAAAAAGTATTTTCTGAAAAAGCAAATTTCTGAAATTAACCAAAAAGAATATAACCACTTTTCTTTCCACAAACTCAAGCCGGGGAGGGTGAGATTTTGGGTTTAAAAACTAAATGCAAATGGCATAATTTCTGATGGGCAAAAATGTCTTTAGCTAGTGCCTTAAACCCTAAGAGAAACCCTGCATAAATAGGCAGTGAGAGGAGAAACCTTCTTCTTCCCATATAGCTCTTGAGAAAAATATATAGATATTATATAAATATAATACAAGTGAAGAAAAGATTTGAAGGCAGAGGCTTACCAGTCAACTAGGAAGTGAAAGAAAGCTAGGTGAGAAAACTCACTCAAAATCTAAGGTAATAAGTCCTAATGTAGGCAGCCAGTTATAAGTAATTTTCTTGAAAGTATATTTTCATATGTGATTGCTTATCTGTGATTTTAGAACTGAAAATGTTTTGATTCTCTTTGGTTGTTCTACTTATTTTATTTGAAAGCCTTAAGTATTATTAGTATACATATATGTTTTGTAAACCCAGATCTCTGATATGTTAATGTTTAGAACATAAACAAATACCCAGAAAATAAAGTGTTGAAAATAGGCAAGTAGTGTTGGTTTTGGCTCAACCCAGAAAGATGTAAACAATGTTGAGCCGCAATATACTCATGTATAAGTGCTGAGGCTTGAGGCAAAAAGGAATTAGGGGTGCAATAGGGTTGCCTATGTGCTGATGCTCCTGATTCAATGGAAATAGATATAAATGTTCATATGCATAGCAAACAAATTTTGTGATTCAGTGAAACTTGGTCAATTTGAGTTCAACTCAAGCACAAATGTTTGCAAAAGGAAAAACTCTCTCAAAAGCCATAAGCCAATGTTAGTTGCCTATACCCCTTTTAAAATACCAGAATATATATATACATACATAATCTTATTTATTTAGTCACTAATGGATGTTTGCTTGTTTGTCTCTGTTTGGTTATGAATAATATGAGATGCCATGATATGGATGTTTTAGTTAGTGAAATGGATCACTGAATGGTCTAGTCATGAAAAATCAAAAGAGTTATTATTAACTTAAACCTGACTAGGAAATGGGGGTCAAGAACACTGCAGGAATGACTTGTTTTCTTGAGTAATACAAGTTGACACATGGCTTGTTTAAGTCCTGAGATCTTTGTGTAATGGAGTGAATTAGTTCATTACAGTGTGTCCATTGATTCAATTAATTGCAGATGAGACCAAGATAGATAAATATATCAAGATAAGAGAATTTGATATAAAGAGGAACTAGAGTTTTCCTGGAATGAAATCTGGATTGTGAATAAATGATTTAATTCATTTTGGGTGATTTCCTTGTTGTATGGATGTTTATTTGATTCATGATTGAATTATATGAATGTATGAATGTACCATGTTTTTCTTGAGGTTCCTAGAAAGGCAGACTAAAGTGTGCACATGCACATTGACATAGAACATGCACACATGAATTACTTGTTTTCTAAAGGCAGAGTTATATACATATATCCATGTTTTAACTTTAACTTGATTTACAAATTGTTTTAGTGGATTTTCTCATACCAGACATGTGTCTGACCCTAGTGTGCTAATGGCATATGGGGTGTCTCATTTAAAATGGGGCAGCTTCAAATGCATTTTCAGGGACTGCAGCAACTAAGTAGGAGTAGGAGCAAGGCTTTGAGAAGAAGATTATTGCAAGCTAAACTTAGTTAGATAAGAGCCTAAATGATGAAATCTGCATGTATTGATAATTTAAATTGCTACTTGTATTAAGTGTTGAATATTGGATGGATATTTTGCTAAGTATTTTGTTAAGAAATTGACTTGTATCTGGAATCTATAAATCTAGTTAATATCTGACATGTTAAAGAAGTTAATCAAAATTTTGCAAGTGGATTTAGCAAGAACACTATGATAAATAGGGTGGTTGCATTTTATAAAGTCAATCGTGAGTCTTTGAAAAAGGTTAAGTTTCTGGAAAATCTGGATAGTTGAATCTCAGAAAAATTAAATGGTTTTATTTTTCTACCATGGCATATGTATACAAAAGATAATAAGCATAGGGAGAATGTATTTTTATATGTCTGTAATGTTTCCATAATTCAACTTGTTTTATACAAATGTTTTATGCCTTATTTTTAAATAAGGGAAGGGCCTGTAATATAGGAGTTGAAAGCAAGGTCCATAAAAGTTGCATATATGTGAATATTTAAGCATGTTTTGTACAGATATTAACACACCAGTTACCTTTGTATTTTTAACATGAATCTGAAGTCCATTTCATTAAGGCTTTGAGCAAAAATGTATTTTTTCTAGACCCTAAGAGTTCTACCAGAACAAAGAGTCTGGTTGAACCATGTTCTTCTAGGTACCCATAGATATGTGAATTCACTCAGGTTAGCAGTTCATTTAGCTTAGCACCATGTCATCAAAGAATTAAGCCTTTGCAATATGATTTCACACTTCAAAACATTTCAGAAAAGAGTTAGTACTCTGAACAGACTTTATAAGAAAATCAAACATAGATAATGATAGAAGCTTATATCATTTTCCAGAGCACAAACACTACACCATAAATTTATAGATAACCATAACACAATTATCTAGTTTCTAGGAAATATACTCCATAAAGAATTCAGCTAGGAATCAGGAGTTTAAAATATATATCTATATATATATTGATACATGTATGGATGGAAATTTTATTGTATAGATTTGTACTGAACTATGTGTGGATTGATTAAACTTAATCAATCAAATATCCTCTTGTTTTCCAAAACTCTGATTGAAACAAGAGAGGCATATACATCTTCACATGTATGTGCATGTCTTTGTGAATGTACTGATATATTTATATTGGTAAAGATTATGATCCTGGATAAGTTGTTTAGGTAAAAAGAAAAAAAAAATGACTCTAGGCTTCAGAAATACATATATATGAAAATATGTATATGTATATCTCATATATATATGTCTCTATGTAAAAACAAATCCTTACAAATTAAGGTATAAAAAGAGAGGGTCATTTCATAACTCCCCTCTTCTTTAGTTTCTCTTAGGCTCTCTACTCTTAGCCTCTTAGTTTAGGAAAATAAATCAAAGCTCTTCTTTCTTTTTCCATGGCTACTTAGCCATTTCTTTTATGTAATTTTTTTTATGCAATTTTAATACATGCTCTTTTCTTCTTTTGTTTATTTCCTTTCATGTTAGTAGTGTAGATTTATTTATTTGTGCAAGTAGTGTAGATCTTCTTTTATTTTATGCAAGTATAATAGCTCTTCCTTTACTTTGCTTTCATTTTCTTATTTTTTGTGTTTCATGTTGCATGCTACTTGTGTTGATAGATAACACAAATGAGAGGCTAATCCCTTCGATTTAGGGGTAATGAAGCCTCTAATCATGTAGCTTTAACATTTTGATAATTATTGCACTCTATTTTTTGCTTAATGAGAATGCATGAAGTGGTTAACTTGTTGTTTTTGCTTTGAATTTGATAGTCTATATTGTTGACACCAAATAGGCTATGCTTAAACAATCACAAACATAATTACCTCTTTATCTACATATGATGATGGTAATGAAGTTAATGTTGAAATTAAAATTTGATGGTCTATATTTCTAATTCATAGTTAATAGGTCATGCTTAAAATAGATTTCATTTTCAACTTATTGTCATTTTTCATTAGAATTAGTAAGTGGTTTAAGGGGTGTGTTAAAGTTTGATGGCTTATGTTGGTCTAATTAATAGCCCAAATATGTCATACTTATGATAAACACATCGTTTAAATTCACTACTGACCAAAAAAGAGAGATAATAATTTCATAATTTGTTGAACTATATGATCTAGAGAGTGGAATTATCTCTAAATTTTCATTTAACTCTCATATTTTTATCACTTTCTTTTTGTTAGTTTCTTACATTTTTAGCTTAACACTCTCAAAATCTTTGGTTAATTTGATTGAATAGAATTTTAAAATCAACAATTCCCTGCGGATCGACCTGTACCACTACGTACTACGATAGTACGCCGTGCGCTTGCGGTATAAAATTTAATTCAAAATTTATCGGCAATTTTCTAACTCGATAGAAAATTTATCGTTAAACAAGTTTTTGGCGTCGTTGCCAAGGAATAGTCTGATTTTGATTTTCTATTTTCTAAATTATTTTTCTTTTGATTTTTGTATGTTTTTATTTTTTTGCGTGTTTGCATTTTGTTAAAAAAAATTGTGTGTTTGTGTGTGATTTTTGTGTGTGTTGTTTTCTTGTTCTCTTTTTATTTTGCATTTGCATCTCTATATATATCTAAAAAAACATTTGCAATTTCAAAAAAACAAAAACAAAAACATTTTGTTCATTTTCTATTGTACAAACTTGCATTTCATTTTACATTGCATAGCATTTTAATTACATTCATCAACTAGCTACCATCATTTCCACCTTACTGTTCCTCTACTGCCCTCTGTTAACATCCTCTGCCTCAACTTGCATATGTGCACGGACATCTCATTTGCACAACCAAAACCATTCACAACAAAAACTCCATTCACATCCTCAATTCAGCTGCTTCTGTCCTCCAACTTCACTACATTGTCAACAGTCCATCACTACCACTACTTCATTTAACTACCCAATTTAAACCATCGCCGCACTTCTACAATACAAAACTGCACTTCAATACAAAACTACAATCCTTACCATCCTCCACCTCTTCATAACATCATAACATCCTCTGTCATCTCTAGAATCCAGGACTGCCTGCACACTTCTGTGCACCTACCCACCTAACTACTACAGGTTCACAAAACTACCAAACTGTCACCACAACATACAAAAACAATCCTTCCAGTTCATCACTTCTTCACTGCTGTCATCTTCACCACCCCATCAACATTCACAGTGCAATTTAGTTCATCATTCTATCATACTTCATCACCTGCCATTACAATTTTGTGCCACATCCCCTACAAACTTCTGTTTCAAATATCTGCACTTCTACTGTGCATATACCACTCACAGCCACCTCACTCCCCCTGCCATAATCACATATCAAACTTCATCTTCTTATCACCATCCACATACCATACAACTGCCATTACTGCCGTGTACCTCATCACACACTGTCATCTTCAAAACTAACAACCAAACCATCCACTCACCTGAAAACTGACCACTACCACATCATCTTACAACTACAACCTCTTCCTGCTACAACAATCACAACTACAACATCACCCCTGCATACAACCGCTTTGTGCATACATACATCATCATCCCACAACCATATAGCTACAATAACCACAACACTACTGCCAGCTCACTGACACATATCCACACCTACTTCTATACATTGCAATTTCCACTGCCTTTTATATCACCTATCATTACCTACAATATCACCACAGCCACCATATACAATTCTTAACATCTCCGCTATCACCACTGTCAAACTTGCATCTCCTCCTAACATCCTCTTCTACTACTTCCAAACAGTGTGCTACAACATCAACATTGAACTGTGCACTATAATTCATAATAACAACTTCCTCACAACCTTCCAAACACTACACTATCACATTCAACATCAAAAAAACATTCATCACTACCCCTTCTTTTCACCCAACCAAGCCACCATCACCACTATCATCTTGCCATCGCAAACTACCTACCACCATTCCAATCAAACATTTCGTCTCCAATTCGAAATCGGGAAACAATCGCCTCCGACTTCCACGCTTCACAAAAAACAACTGCCTGCACGACCAAAACCACACTGCCAACCAGTACATATCACTACCAGAAAATGTCAACAGCAATACCTCCTTCTTGCTGCCTGCAGTCCATACAACTACAACTCCACCACTTCAAATTGCTAACTTCTACAGAAAAGCTTCATAATACTGTCATCATCACAATTCCATCATCTAGTTGCATTTAAAAAAAACTAAACTACTTCCACCCTCCTCCACACAGCTGTGCACTTCAAATACAAGAACAAAACTAACACACTGTGCATCACTTCCTCCAACCACAGTGCCTACAACATCACCATTCATTCAACTTCAATACCTTGCCACTACCATATCCCCATATATTCATTTGCAACTGATACCACATCTCCACCTGTGCACGACCACTCCTACCATCAAAATTCACAAACTTATCAGAAAAAAAGACTGTTGTACAATACCATTTCAAACTTGCCTCTGACAGTCCTTCCAAACTTGCCTCTGCTCCAGTCAACCATCAACAACCACTGAGCTATCACTGCGACCTCTGAACCAAAAGCATCGCAACCTATGCGCGACTTCAATCACCCAAAGCTCTGCAACCTAAATCGACAGCGACCAACCCACAATCGCCACACCGCGAACACCTCGAATCCCCCACCATCGAATACCAGATTCGAGCTGCCATTGCATCACACTGAAAATTGGTTGAGGAAATTTTCTTACAGGATTCGTGAATTTGTGGATTTGTGAAGTTGTTTATATATTATTTTTTATGGGATTTGTTAATTTGAGAGTGAGATAGTGATTGTTTTGAGTGTTAATTAATTGGGTTGGGGTTTAGTGTTGTATGTGTGTAACTGATTTTGTTAAGTTTTTATTAGAAAAAAAAACAAGTTCTAATTTCTACTATTAGTTTTCATTTGTTTTCACTTGTTTAGTTTTCATTTGTTATCCAAAAAAAAACATTTGTTTAATTTTCATTTTTATTTGTTTTCACTTGTTTTAGTTTTCACTCGTTTTACTAATTTTAGTTTTACTTGTTTTAGTTTTCATTTGTTTTACTTTCATCTGTTTGTTTTTCACTTCTTTGATAAACATATATAAAAAAACTATGTATATATCTTTGTTTTATCCTCAGGTTGCAGAAGCAGAAATTCAAAAGAAAAATGCTTGCAAAAAAAAACTGCTTGCTTGCTGAATAAAATTTTGCTGCTTTTAACCCCTATCTATTGCTTTTATTTACCTTGCATTGTTGGTTGCTTACATTTTCATTTATATATACAGAAAATTTTCAAAAGTTCAAAAAGTCAAAAACAAAAAAAATCCATTCGTAATTGCATTGTTAATACACGTTTAATTTCAGCTTTGCATTTCATCCTAGAATTTTGATTAATAATAACAGTTAGACATCAATAACACTTAATTGTATATTGGCAAATTGTCTTCTTTGAACAATTTAATTTCTTGGTGTCTAGGCTACGACGGAGCAATAATCATTTATAAATATTACGGTGATTCATAAATATTATAGTGGTTGTTTCTCTGAAGGTACTTAAACCATCTGCTGCATTGCTACGGTGATTCGTGGTGCACCGATAACTCCTGTCTATTACCTGGCTGAGAACTATCTTGTTGATTTAAGATAAAGTGATTATACAATTTTGGGTTAGGAGCTATTTAGTAATTAAACCCTTGCATTCATGTAGTTGCATTAGTTCATGCATATTTAAAAAAATAATATTTCAAAATTCAAAACTAAAAAAATTGTAAATATTCCTCTTCTTTTTCTTTGAAATTTTTAAATCCTTTTCCTTTGAAATTTCAAAAAACAAAAAATTTTAAAAATAAAAAAATTAAAAAAAAATTAAAAACCTTTTCAAAAACAAAGAAAAAATTTGAAAAACTAAAAAACAAAACAAAAATCAATTTTCCATTTTGAAAAATAAATTCTATTTGTAAATATTTTTTCTTTATAAAAAAAACCAAAAACATTCTTGAAAATGTCTGAATTTCCATATTCACATGAATTCTACGATAGTTGTGAAAATCAATATAATCCATATAATTTCACACCAAATTCTTATGGATATTTCAATAACAACTATTGTTTAAACGATTCAATTTTGAACCACAAAATTTTCAAAATGATGACCAACCTTCAAATCTTGAAAATAACATTTCATCTTTACTTGAATTCTCTACACAACAAAATCAAAGTGTAAATGATTTGTGTAATTCATATTTGTGTAATAACTCGAGTCAAGGATTTCAAAATTTGAATTCAATTCAAAATTCAAACGATTTCGATTGTAACCCATGCCAATTCAATTTCGAACTCCAAAATGAATTTCAAACTCAAAATGAAAATGGAAATAACTTTTCAAACGAATTTGGCAATGGGAATAATCTTAACCACGTTACGATTGAAAATCTTTGTTCTCAACAATTTCAAAGTGAAAATCCTCATGTAAATAACTATAAATTGGATTTTGTTGAGCAAATGGACAAAATTTACAATGATCACATGGATTTGTTGATTGAAACATATATGAAACAACGTGATAAACAAAATCAAATCCCAATGTGTGACGAGTCAAGTGATAATCCACCTTTTACCCAAATCGATGATTTTCAAATAACAACTTTTGAAATTGAAAATGAAAATCTTAACGAAGTTCTTGAAAACATGGTAATTGAGTTGGATTTCAATTCTTTTGAGGGTGTGGAACCAAATTTAAAATTCGACTTTCCTTTTCTCGATTTCAAAATTTTAAATACAACTTTGGATTTTGAACTTAAGGTACGCAATGAAGTTGTTGACGATCCAACAAAGGAAGACGAATTTAACGAACAAGATTTCATTGGACTTTTTGAAAATGAGTTGTCGAATTCTGAAGGGGAAGATTTAAAACACCATTTTGATTTTTAAATCGATAATTCTGAAGAAGTTTTCAATGATAAGCTTGAATTTCATTTTGGTGAAAATAAACTTGAATTCAATCAATTGTTTTATCAACCCCAAAAATCATCGAAATAAAACAACTCATACAATTTTCAATAAAACGACATTTGTTTTTCCAAATCCACATTCAACTTTGAAATCATTTACGGTTTTGTTTTCCGAGCTTAAGCTGTCTCTCGCATACTTGACAAGACAAATGAATCGGTCTTTGGAAGACCGTTTCATTTACTTCTTGACAATATACTTTCTGAACTCTTGTAAATAATAATCTTTTCGTTTTCATGTAAATATAGGTCATCTTTTTATTTTTGTTTTATGTTTGCTCCTTCCACTTGGGTTGACTATGGGGACACAGTCAAAATCAAGTGTGGGGGGAGTCTCATTATCTTTTTGATTTTTAATAGTTTATTTTACATTTTCTTTTCAAAACCCAAAAAAAATCTATATAAAAAAATATTTTTTAAGCATTTTGATCTATCTTTAAGAAACACTATAGGATAAATATATGGTTTTGGTAATATATTGTTATATGTATTTATATTATAGTTATGGTTAATTTTTCAACAAACTTGATTGATTAATACGAGTTGATTTTCTGTTATGATAGATCGACGAAACAATAGCTAGCCCAATAGCAGCTTCCGCCGCTGCAATCGCTATAATAAAGATTGAGAAAATCTCGCCTTTTAATTGGCGAATATCAAATATATCAGAAAATAGTACGAGATTAATATTAACCGAATTTAGTATAAGTTAAAGACACATAAGTGCTCTAACCATGTTTCGACTTATGATCAATCCATAGATACCGATTGCAAATAAATAGACACTCAAAATTAAAAATTTTGAAAATTTATTTGTCTTAACAAAAATAAAATTGAAGTTTGATTACAAATAACAATGGTTTAACTAGTATATATGAAATTTCATGGTGATAACTGTGAAGTAAATCCTCGTTGAAAATGTTTGTTTTTAAAAGTGGTGACTTTAAAGTAAAGGATATAACTTTTTGTCTTCTAAGTTAAATGGTGCTAAGATGATTTTGCGAAATTCTCTCTCTAAAAAAAACAAAAAAAAACACAAAAACAAAAAAATATTTCTTGTATATTTTTTTTTAATAAACACCTAGAGTCATGTGTTCACTCGCCATGCTCTGTACCCTTCTCACATAAGCCCGAAAGGCAGTGCACGATCGGTATATATGGCCTCAGTTTATCTGAGTTAGCTGTGTATATAAAAATTCTTTTATTAATAACGCCTACAGTCGATAAGTGTTCACACTTGTGTGTTCACTCGCCATGCTCTGTATTCCCCTCACATAAGTCCTCAAGGCAGTGCATGGGTAATATATCTGGCCTCAGTTTTCTGAGTTAGGCATATGTAAATATTGTAAATATAAATAAAATTTTCAAAGAAAAATAATAGAGAGAGTAAGAAAATGAAATCCAAGCACTATTTTAACTTGTTTGATTTGACTTGTTATTGAAAAGAAATGAAAATACCACTTTGATAAACTTTGATAATCAACTAAGGATCCATTTCATAGTTACACTGTGTTATCAACCGAAACAACGAGTTAAAAACTATCATCTATTTGCTATGATAACTTGATTTTTGTTGGAAATTTTGACGAGTAAATGACTTAAATTTTCATGACAATGACCAAAACCTATATTTAACTTATTTGTGTCGATTTAAAAGTAAATCCTTCATTTGTAAATATTTTCAAAAACTTACATTATTCTCATTGTAAATAAATCTTGCATTTTGTAAATATTTTCACTTCGCATTTGGATTTTGTGGGTAGTATCCGTTGAAAACCCTCACGAGACAACACTCGTCCTATTGGGGATACCCAGAGGTTTAACGGCTTGTTGCATACGCTCAATGCAATCGTGCTCCATATGAAAACGGATTTATCTTAGTTTTTTTCTTTTATTCGAGGATGAATAAAAAGATAAGTGTGGGGGTATTTGATGTGCACGTAAATGTGCATGTTTTTACCACCATATTTAATCTATTTAAATTAAATAAATGATCATATTGGGTGTTTTAACTTGTTTAAACCAAAATCCAAATTATTTTCAAACTGTCACATATTCATCTTCATATAAGGGCAAAATGGTCATTTTGTGCATTAATTAATTTGTGAAAATTTACGAATTTTCTATGTTGTTTTGTGGAATTTTAGTGAATTTTACAAGTGGCTTCATGAAGATATGCATGCACATGAGTGGATACAAAGGAATGCAGATGGAAATAATTCAAAGTGATGATCATGGAGGACCTCACTTACCCACCAACCTTAATGTATACTTAGGAGCTAATGCACATGCTAAAAGGCCATTAAATCTTCATGCACACTTAATGGATCATTATTTGAAGTTAATGATAACTTGACCACCACACTTCCTAAGAGGGTATTTTGGGTATTCTCCAAAAATATGGATAGGGTTTCTAACTTGTATAAATACCCCTTATGTTTCATGTAACTCCCCTCTTCTTTAGTTTCTCTTAGGCTCTCTTCTCTTAGCCTCTTAGTTTTGGAAAATAAATCAAAGCACTTCTTTCTTTTTCCATGGCTACTTAGCCTTTTGTTTTATGTAATTTTTTTTATGCAAATTCAATACATTCTCTTTTTTTTCTTTTGTTTATTTCCTTTCATGTTAGTAGTGTAGATTTATTTATTTATGCAAGTAGTGTAGATCTTCTTTTATTTTATGCAAGTAGAATAGCTCTTCCTTTACTTTGCTTTCATCTTCTTATTTTTTGTGTTTTATGTTTCATGCTACTTGTGTTGATATGATAACACAAATGAGAGGCTAATCCCTTCAATTTAAGGGTAATGAAGCCTCTAATCATGTAGCTTCAACATTTTGATTATTATTGCTCTCTTTTTGTGCTTAATGAGAATGCATGAAGTGGTTAACTTGTTGTTTTTGATTTGAATTTGATAGTCTATATTGTTGACACCAAATAGGCTAAGCTTAAACAAACACAAACAATAATTACCTCTTCATCAACATATGATGATGGTAATGAAGTGAATGTTGAAATTAAAATTTGATGGTCTATATTTCTAATTCATAGTTAATAGGCCATGCTTAAAATAGATTTCATTTTCAACTTATTGTCATTTTTCATAAGAATTAGTAAGTGGTTTAAGGAGTGTGTTAAAGTTTGATGGCTTGTGTTGGGCTAATTAATAGCACAAATATGTCATACTTATGATAAGCACATCGTTTAAATTCACTAAAGACCAAAAAAAGAGATCATAATTTCATAATTTGTTGAAATATATGATCTAGAGAGTGGAATTATCTCCAAATTGTCATTTAACTCTCATATTTTTATCACTTTCTTTTTGTTAGTTTCTTACATTTTTATCTTAACACTCTCTAAGTCTTTGGTTAATTTGATTGAATAGAATTTTAAAATCAACAATTCCCTACGGATCGACCCATACTCACTACGTACTATGATAGTACGCCGTGCGCTTGTGGTATAAAATTTAATTCAAAATTTATCGGTAATTTTCTAACTCGATACAAAATTTGTCGTTAAACACTTACCAATAACCTACCATTACTCTGTATATTCCGTTTCGTGTATGACATTGTTTTATTCCCATATGTGACAAAGCCCCACACACTAGAATTTTAGATTTATATTAGCTATGGGATATTTGCTAAAGTATAGGGCGCGACCCTACACCAGCCTCATCTGGTCTTCTAATATCTAAGTCATAAACTTAGGGCTAACTACCCTATTCATGTTTCATTTCCTGCCTTAGGATTAACTACCCTATTAAAACTTCATTTCCTTGTAAATAATCTTTACAAATGATTTTCCCCTGAAATCATACCTTTATAAAACAAGGAAACTTTATACTTTGCTTTACTCAAAATATTTATGCGATGATATATATACTTTACATAAAACAGTGTTGATGAAACCTTATAAATGGGATTATCTGTCCCTTCATAATAAGTTAAAACCACCTTTTCAACTTAAAAGGTTTTAGCCTACAAGACTAAAACAATATCTTCGAACCCTTTGTTTAATACCTTGAACAATACCTTTCTAGTTCATTGAAAGTACCCCTTTCGAAATAAGTTGACTACCTTAACCTTGAAACACTAGGCTGAAAGGCTAAAACATACCTTTCGAAACCTTTGAATATAGACCACTTGAAATCATTATTTAAACCTTAGACATCCCCTTTTGAAACCATTAAACTTGTCTTTCGAAAGCATTAGAAACCCTCCGTTCAAATACTCAAAATAAACCTTTTGAAAACATTGGGGATCTCCCTTTCAAAACCCATATTATATACCTTTCAAAAGCATTGAAATCCTTCACTTAAAACGTACCTTTCAAAAGTATTGGGAATAAGTAAAAATTTGTGGAAATATTACTTCGAAACCATTGAAAATCATTCCTTCTGAAACCTCTGGGTTTAACTTTTTAATATAACTAAGGGTTGTAAAGAACTGGGGTGAAAGCATTGCTTTCGAAAGCATTAGTCCTAAGTAAAAGAAAGAGGATGGTTTCGAAACCAACCCTTTCGATGGCTTTGAAAAGCGGCTTCAAATTAAGAAGGCGAAAGCACCATTTCAAAACCATTATTTAAAGTCTATAAAGAAAAGTGGCCTTAACTAGTTTGAAAGGTAGAATGCGGCAGGTAGGTTACGAATGTGTTTAAGGCTATCCTTTCGGAAGCTTCTTTTAAAACAAAAGGTGGAAACCCTTTCGAAAGCACTTTTGCTAAAACAAAGGCAAATTGATTAAGTCGAAAGCTAATATAACCCCTTCTAAAGCATCCTTTGTAAACAGAAGAAATTCAAAGTCAATAAGAGTAGCTTCTACCCCTTCGAAAGCTTGTTTTTGACACTGCACCTTCCGCCTTTCTCCAATTCACTACATATCAATTGTTTGATACCATGTGCATTGGTTTCGACTTGGTTTCATGGGCAAAGGTATGGTGTCGAAAGCTAGTATGTAGAAGTGGCGAAGTAGTAAATCTATGTAAATCTGATTTTTAGCCTTTAAAAAAATTGGTTTTCACCTAACTTGCCTTATTTGTAAAAATATAATTGATTGCCAATTATATTCAAAATCTTCTTTTCTAAAAGTGATGCCAAATTCATAAATTAGCAATTTAAAAACATTTAACGATTAAGCCCTTCTCCTTGATAAAGCATATAAAATATTTAAGTCTCATACCTTAAATAATTTTATAACTATAGCAAAATACTTAGGAAAATTCCCCAAAAATTTCCATAATTCAGTTCTAATATATTTTCTAACATATTTATATTTTTGACCCAAAACCAATATATAATTGACGAAAATAATTTTAAACCCAATTTTAGCTAATTTTTTCATATAAAATTAATAATAAATCCTCAATTGCTTAGAAAATTATGAAACTTGAAACCCACTTCTAAAATAATATTTTTGACCGTATATCAAAAAAGCAAGTCATTTGGATGTCATTTAATAGGTTTTCCAAATCCAAACTTATCATAAAATCTATATGAAGCAACATAAATCATCAACAATCATATATATCCATATCAACAATCATATCATGGCACATTATTTGCAAAACTAATTCAGATCTAACTAGAAACCAAAACCAACAAAAATGAGATGTAAGATCATTATTCATCTTAGCTTGGTGTTAAGAAGGTTGAGATTTGTCTTTTGATTGATTTGCTTAAGCTTCCTACTTGAATCTTAGCTTTTCTTCTTCTTGATTCTCTTATTGGTGGCCAGCGAGCTTACATGGGTTTTTTTGTTTTGTTTGCAATTGTAAAAATGGACAAAAAATGAAGGTAAGAAGGGTTTAGGGTATAAGAACATAGCATGTTCCTATTTTTCCCCTTATCATATTCCTTCTACTTGCTTAATTTTAATTCTCTTTTGCTTATATTTATGAAGGCACGATCCCCTTATTGGTTAACAAATCTCAATCCCTTAACCATCTACATTATTTCATTTAATTTATCAAATTAAATGCTCTAAATAATGTTAGTCAAAATTAGGGTCATTACAAGAGTGTTGCCTTATATAGGCGCCGAAGGAAGCGTCTCTTCGACAAAGGAAGCATCCCTTCACCAAAGGAAGCATCCATTCGCCAAAGGAAGCGTCCATTCATCAAAGAAATATCCATTCATCAAAAATTGACCACTGTTCAATGGTAATTTGACTGTTATTTTCCTGTAATTTTGAATTTTTTAGTTTGAATTCCACTTCTTCATCTCACTTCTTCTCCAAAACAACATCGGTCGCAAAATATTTGTTAAAATTTGCATTAACAAATCTATTTCATGTAAACATGTAGGCGATAAAGAAGTAACAATGGCAATAAAAAAATTATTGTGTAGAAATTTCCTTCTCCACTAAAAATACTATTTTCCTTCTCTCCCTTAACATATTTTTAACACATGATATCAATACTTCCTACTAAAAGTTTCGACTATCACTAAGATACAATAAAGCACATAAAACATTAAAAAAATTATTGAGCAAAGTTTCTACCATTCACATTCCATTTATATTTTATGCATATAATCTAAAAATAATTTTCATTGCATAATACAAAATCGTATCATCAAAGAAAACAAAAGTTCTACTTTATACAATAAGAATCTCACAACTCAATAAATACGTTATTAGAAGAATAAAATTTTGGAAATCATGAAATTTTCCCCTAAACATTTTACTCACCAGAGTTCAAATGGCAAATGGTATATTCTATGTATTATTTCTCCTTGCCTTAATAGAGACTAGTCTCTACGTTATTTCATAGCCATATCTTATCTCTTTACCTTGTTGCCCTATTTATTTTGCATAGTAATGGAATATTTATCACTTACAATAGAGGATTGCATCTTTGGTTGATTACTGGAACCAATGACAAAGTTTAAACCTATAGAATCTCACTTATTATATGACGATGATGTTATGATATTTCTAGCCATAACTACTTTAAACGCTACTGCTATGTAAACTATTTTTACATTATTAGGACAAACAGTGGGATTTCATATCAATAAGATGAATCAAAGGCGTTTTTCAACAATTTAGTGCCATACAAAGAGGAAATTGGACAGATTCTACATGTGTCTATTGCAAATCTACGAGTTAAATATCTAGGGGTACCACTCTCATCAGGTTACCTACATGCCTGTCAATGTAATTCATTAACCTATAAAATTTCCCATAAATTGGATGGATGGAATAGTACTTTTTAGCCACGTCACAGAGGGCAGAACCTATTGAAAGTATAATCACACCGATAGTCCTTTATTGGGTTCTTACCTACCATGTCCTAAGTTCTTGGTTGAATAAAATTGAAGAAAATGCATTCTGACTTCTTTTAGGGAGGTAAAAGACATAAAATCTCATGTTTAATTTCTGTGTAGACCCAAAAGAGAAGGGGGATTAGCTTAAGACTATTATCAATCCTAGGAAAATAGTAATTATCAAACTTGTTTAAACAATGCTTACAAAAATTTGCTTATGGGAAAAATGGATGCAATGTAAATATGTGAATAATAAAAATTTCTAGAGCACTGTAATAGATTATAACTTTTTAGGTACGATGAAACATATATTAAGACAGAGACATCAAGCATCGCGAATCATAAATAGATGTGTGGTAAATGGATAAGACTCGTCGCCATGGTTCGATACATGGATCAGCCATGGTTCATAGTTGATTTACTAGTTTGCAAAAAATTCATGATATAACATTAAATCAACTAGATGTTGGCATTATTATTAAGTAGAATAAACTATATCCAAAATTACATCATGCAACTAGAGAAGTTATGTCACAAATCGATCAAGTACATATTCATTCAAATAGAGATCAAGACTACTAGACAATACGTGATAAGCAAGCATTCAAATATTCATTAGTCTCAATGTGCAAATACATCATGGGGCAAAATAATACGACATTAAACACTTTCAAAAAAGTTTTCCTCCACTATATAGAAAGTGTGTTTAAATAAACTGCCAAGTACGGATATATTGATAAATTGAGGGTAAATGTAGAATTGATTTGTACTTTGTGCAAGAATAATTTAGGATCGCATAAACACTTATTTCTAGAATAAATTTTAGCACTTATCTTTAGGACGAAATGAAAACAAGGTTTCAGATCCAGAATCTTCTGACTTTCAACATTCAACAAAAACTTATTTAGATCGCAGCATCCTTTGCTTAGAAGAACAAGATTTAGGACCTTGCTTACATAGTTGTAGTACCAATCGTTCACTATATTTGGATTGAACGCAATAATAGAATTTTATTAACAAAAGCATGTGCAATGAGGTAGCAGTAGAAGTTGCTAGAAACTAACATTAAATTCCAAGTGATGCGAGAGAATTTAGCAAGAACAGAAGACATAATGTTTTTCGATAATGGGTATCGAGCTGAATGACCTAGGATACAATTTAAAGAGAGTAGAGGTGGAAGGAAAGTAGGGTTTCCTCATGTTATTGGTGTTCCGGCCGGGCCGAGTGGAGTGTATGGTGGTGTGTTTTTATTTATTTTATTTTATTGAGTGAGTTGTATAAACATTACAAGGAACATCAGGAATTCTGACGAAAGCTTCCGACAGTTGTCGACGGCCCTGTCATATGGTTTTTGACGGCTTTCGACGGCCATCTATTTTAATTAATTTAATTTACCATATTATTTTAACTTATTATTTATAGAAGTTTGAAATTTGTTTAAATACTAATTTAATTCCTAAAAAGTAAATAAGATATTTTTATTCAATTTTACAATTTTGTGACGGTTTGTGGTTAATTAAATTGGTATTATCGATAATCTTTTATTGTGTAATTCGATATTTAACTTTATTGAAAATCAAACTCAAACGACCTATCTATCAACTTTTAGTTCGTCCATTATACAATTTTGCTAAAATTTATGATGCGTAACTGTTTTATGAATATAAATATTTTTTTACCATTGTATAAGTAATTATGATTGTATTTAACATTTAAAATTTATATAAAAGTAAATATTCTGCAGAAAAATAATTTTTTCGAATCTTATGTCGGTCCAAAGTATTTTGGACCTACTTTAAAAATTTGGTAAAAAGGTAAATAAATTTAGGTTGTCGATCTTGATTCTCAAATTTATAGTCGTTCGTTTATAGTCGGACTAATAACATTTCGTTTGAAGGCCAAACGATCTTCAAACGAAACAAAATCCGGGTCATATATACTTTATAATGTATTTATCCAATTTGTACGGCTAGAATCGAAAAAAAATGGAAGGAAAAAAAAATTAAACTCAAAATATATCATTTTCCAAGGAGTTGTTTAACACTTGATATGTAGTGTTTGGACAACTTATATAAAAATGGCTATTTGAAGTCTAAAATTTTTTCTGTATGTTTATTTTAAATCTAACCATATGGATTGGATAAATATATAATATAGTATATATGGTTTGGATTTCATCTCATTTGATGATCTTTAGACCTTCAAACAAAAGGTTTAAGTTTGAATGTCGACGAACGACTATAAATTTGAAAAATCAAGTTTGATACCTCAAACCTGTCTATTTTCCTTTCATATTTCGACTGTATGCCCAAAATACCTTGGATGGACATAGATTCAACAATTATATTTTTTACTAATATTTTATTTTATATGCATTTATTATGTTAAATATATTTAAAATTCAGAATTAATTATCAAATCATTAAAAAATTATTATATAACGGATAAAATAACCTTTTTTATATTTAGAAATAAAACTGCGTTATTATATACTTTTTCAATTTTTTATAGCAAGTTTAAATATTGATAATAAATTAAATTAAACTAAACTTATTTTAAATTGGGAGAAAAGATAAATTATTATATTCAATAGCAGTCGAAAACCATCAGAAACATAGCAGTTTATGGCCGTCGAAAAGTCGTGTATACAGCAGCAGCTGAACCCATTTTCTTCATCATTTCCCATTCCCAAATCAACAAACAAAAAACCTAAACCCTAAATCCAATCAAATCCATCCCCAGCCGTCGTGAGCCGCCACAGTCCATCAAATTCTTTATCAATTTGAAATCTCCAACCGTCTACGCCTTCAATTCATCAAAACTCAGGTATATTTTTCTCTTAAACTAATTGATATGATTTATGATAAAATTAGTATTAATTTGTGCATATATTTACTGATAATAGCCCATTGATTGGTTCTAATTGTGTATGTTGGTCGATTGAGAAATGTGAATTAGGGTTATCAGTGTTTAAATCCAACAGTTAATGAATATATAGAGCTAATTAGGGTTGATTAGTGTATGTGTGTATTAGTGTAACATAATTTAGTGTTAGTTAGTGTATGTGTTATCTAAAATGTCGACAAAAATAATTCATTTACATAATCCCTTTATTAGTTTATATAACTTTAATTATATATAAATTTATTTTACGTTCATGTGGTAATATATATAAACAAACTAGTGTATAAATTTAATTTTTTATTATTGTGTAGTAGATTGAAATCGGTATTAGCTAAAATGTGTTTAAAAAAACAAGTTTTTATTAGTTTTTAATTGTTAAGAAATTTAAACGATGAATTAACGTTAATGCTAATATAAATAAATTATTGTATAATATACTTTATTTTTTAAATCCCTTAGAGAGTTTTTGTTTCCTCTGACAAGTATTGTATATGATCATTATATAGATATTCGTTTTTATTACAAAACGAACATCGATATTCATTTAATATAATATTTGTTGGATTTGTCACTGTATTGGATAAGTTACAAACACAATAAAATAATTACATTTTGTAAATTATTTTGTCTAAAATGGTTTTCAAAATTTCGATAGCACTTCATTTTTGTTCCTTGTATACACGCATTTGTGTACGATAAAGGGAACAAACGGGAAGTGCTACCGAAATTTTATAGAATTGTTTAAAATGAAATGATTTACAAAATCTAGTTGTTATTGTATCTGTAATGTGAAGTAGGATGACCGACCATCAAAGTAGAAAATAATAAGATAAAAATATAATATTATATTCATAATTTGTTAAAATTGAAAATATATAAGGTTTTATAAAAACAAGTTAAAAGAATCAAATATTATATATTTAATAAAATATTAAAATATAGAAAAATTATTGCATAACGATAATATATTATATATTTAATAAATCAATAAAATGTATAAATGAATTGAAAAATTAAATGTCAATCCATAACATAATTAATCATTTTTGAATTTCCATCATATTTTTTTGAAATAGGAAAAAATATTCAATTATTAGGTTGATCAGAGAAGCTGGATGTATCAACGACAGGGAATAACATGCTTAATAAACGAATATTTTTATAATGGTGTACATGTATTTATTGAATTTTCTTTAAGTTATACTGGAAATGACAAAAAAAATCGTTGCCCGTGTAGTAACTGCAAACATTTGAAGCATTTGAAACCAGATATGGTTAAATTCCATTTGTGTCAAAATGATTTCATGTCAAATTATTTTGTGTGGGATCATCATGGAGAACTTGTTGCACCCAATCCTGTAGTGGTAGAGGAGGAGGTGGGTAATGACAATGTTACGGTGAATCTCATAGAAGATATGGTTGAAGATACAACACGATTAATGTTCCATGCAGTTGAAGTTGATGTTGATGATGTAAATGTCGAAGAAGAACCAGATATTGAAGCAGGAAAATTTATGTTTTATTGGATACTGCTAAGAAATCCCTTTGGGATGGTTCTAAAAGCGACACAGAATTATCGGTAATTGCAGAATACATCGCTATGAAATCTAAATTCAACTTCACGAAAGCCGGATTTACAGCCATTATACAAGCTACAAAATGACATATGCCACTCGATAATTTAATATGCGAAAATCATTATGAAGTGAAATAACTTATGTCTGCTTTTGGTTTACCATACCAAAATATAGATACATGTTTAAATGGTTGCATGCTATTTTGGAAAGAGGACATCAATCTTAGGAAGTATAGTATATGTAATGAGGAAAGATACAAAACAAGAAAAAGAAAAAGGGAAAAGAAGTTCCATACAAGAGAATGCATTACTTACCCATCACTCCTAGACTTCAAAGGTTATATGCAACTTTTGTAACCGCATCTTAAATAAGTTGGCACAATGTAAGAACATAAGAAGAAGGTACCTTAACTCATCCAGCTGATGGAGAACCATGGAAACATTTTGATAGGACTTATCCCACTTTAGCAGTGGCGAGCCATAATGTTAGACTTGATTTGTGTACGGATAGATTTTCATCATTCTCTCAATTTGGTTCAAAATATTCATCATGGCCTATTATCGTTACACCTTATAATTTACCTCTGTGGATGTGTATGAAAACTCCATATATGTTTCTCACTATTGTCATCAGTGGCCCTAATGATACGACATTTCAAAAAAAAATTCCTATGTTCACTTCTTTGTTATGGAATATTAGTGATTTTCCTACATATGCAATGCTTTTAGGTTGGAGTACAGCTGGTCTTCTAGCTTATCCTTATTGCATGGAAGTAGCATGAGCATTTTCTTTACTACATGGGAAGAAAATTCCATGGTTTGATTGTCATCCGTGTTTTCTCTATGTTAATCATACTTTTAGAAGGGATAAATAAAATCTTTACAGCTATTAGAACAAAGACTATCCAACCACAAAAAATTTGGTTAAGCGAAGAAATATATGAACTTGTACAAGAATATCTAAAGATACATGAAACTAGAGTATAAATTGAAATTCCAGCTAAATCGATGATTTATAATTGGTACAAAAAAGTATATTTTGGGAGTTACCTTATTGAAAAGATCTATTACTTCGTCATAATATTGACGTGATGCACAATGAGAAAAATGTGTTTGATAATATGTTAATACAATTTTGAGTGTTAAGGGGAAGGCTAAGGACGATTTGAAATCAAGACTTGATATGGAAGAATTATGTAAACGTCCCGAGCTTCATATTAAACCAAACGACACTAAAAACCCAAAGCATGCTATGAGTTAGACAATAACCAAGTAAAACTTGTGTTAAAATGGGTGGAATGATTAAAATTTTCTGATGGGAGTTCTTTTAATCTTCGTAGATGTATCGCCTTTAAAAACAATAAATCGAATGGGATGAAAAGTCATGATTGTCATGTAATGACGTAAAATTTGTTACTCGTCATTTTTAAAGAACTGTTACACATAAATGTTTGGACGATTATAATAGAACTTAGTTTGGTTTATAAAGAGCTTTGTTCGACTACGTTAAAAGTTGAACATCACGTAAACTTGAAGTAGATATCTCTATACCACTCTGCAAACTGGAAAAAATATTTCCTCCAGGTTTTTTAATGTAATGGAGCATTTACATGTTCATCTTCCATCTAAAGCACGTCTTCGAGGTCCTGTGCAATATAGATGGATGTATCCATATGGGAGGTAATAATCTTAAGTATGTTAAATACTAATTTAATTACATAAGTAAATTTAATTTAAAATAATTTTTTAATAGGTATTTAAATCATCTGAAGAAAAAAGTTAGACAAAAAGCACGAGTTGAAGGTTCGATTTGCAAATCATATATTGAAGGAGACGCTTCATTTTTTCTCATTATTTTAGTGATCGTGTGAACTTATCATTAGAAACTATTTCACGTAATGATGAAGGCGTCGAAAAAGATTCTTTTGAAGGAATGTTATCTATTTTTAGACAACATGGCCGACCTTTTCGAAAACAGAGCTATAGTTAAACGATAGAGATTACCATATAGCATACACATGTTCTTCTTACTTATGCTGAAGTTGCCCATTTGTTATGTAATATTAAATAATAATTCTGGATATATAAATTTACAAATTCATATTTATTTCAATTATACTTATAGATTATAATGCAATATATTATATGTATTTTCAGTATTTATGAATCACAACATCGACGCGGCGATCTCAGTAAAGAATTCACTGATTAGTTTTCAAAGTACGTTTATGATCCACGAATTGGTGTAATCAATGAAGGATTAAAACGTTTTGCGTTGGAACCAAAAGAAATGTCAAGACATATCTAATATTCTTCATCAATGGATTTAAATTCAACACCAAAGAATATGGTGCTGAAAAATTAACTAACAATACAGGTGCATTTGTTAAAGGCAGTGAAGCTTTAGATAATCATATAAATGATTTTTACGACGTGTTAACCCAGGTTTTGGAATAGGCATATTTCACATTACCTGGGGAAATTTTTTTTATTTAGATGCAATTGGTTCTGGAATGTTCTAGGTTCTGCAATCAACGTGCACAAAGATCACAATCTTATTGAAATAAAACATACCTTGCATTACCATAAGTATGATCCTTTTATACTAGCCAAATAAGTACTAGAAGTTTATTATGCTTCATATCCGTCTCTAAAAAAAGATAAAGTGGATTGGTCGGTAGTATTTAAAACAAAGGCAAGATTTACATTTGATGGAAAGAATATTCCAAATAAACAAGCTTAAAAGGCATATCTCGAGTAAAATAATGAAATAATAATAACCGATGATCACACTGATTTTGGGCCTCTAAACGATGAATTAAATATTTTAGTAGATGCATTGGAGACTACAGAGGAAAACGATACAGAGTACGAGACCGAGTCTGAATCAAAAAACGATGAAGACTGATTATTAATGTACATTTTGGTAGAAGGTAATTTATGTTATTATTCATGTTTCATTTTTCTTGTAAAAAAGATATGTTTTTCCATAGTTAAATGATATGTTCTCGCTTAATAAAATGAAATGTCTATGACAGATATTATGTTTTGTCATTGGAGGCATTCATAGTCTCGGATTCCGCCTCTTCTAGTCAAAGAGAGACTGACGCGGAAGGCGATCGACGCGGCCCATCACAGCAAGCAGAAGGCCCATACTAACATGAACAATTAAAGCGAGTGGGTAACTATCAAATTTATTGCATCATCATAAATATTTTGTGTATAATATATTATTCATAATTTATGAAAGGTCTATATCATTTTAATACAGAGGCTTTGAGCTGGAGCCCTTAGAGTGCTTATAAGAGCAGAATGACCGAGTGCTAGTCTAGATGGGATAGTATACCACCTCACATCTTAGAGTATATCTGGCAGGATTTCATCGTAAGTGTAAATCCGTATTTTATTTTATATATAACCATTTTGCAATTTGTTGACTAAGTATAAATGTATAACTTATTTTTTTTAAATGTGCAGGGGGCTATAAAGTTACAGGAACCTGACATTCTCCATTGCAGAAATTATTGGATGAAGAAAATGCAGAAAAACTACCGCGATACGACGTCAAGTATAAAAAAAGAGGGAAAAAGCCTAAGTGGATGAGTGGAAGCGTCTGGCAAGCTTGCGTTGCTTTTTAGGATAGCGACGAAGCGAAGGTAAGTTTACTTGTCTCGTATATTTATTAAAAATTTATTAGAATTAGTATAATAATTGCATCAATTTACAAATATCAAATATAATGTTTATTTTAAATTTACAAGCAGAGTCGTAGAGGAACTCTAAAAATAAAAATAAAAATCCAGCTACATACGGTGGGGGTTTGAAATCATTTCAGCATTACTGCCAAGGGCCGGTAAATTTATTAATTGCGATTATAAATAGTTATTGTATTGTATAATTTTATATATATACTAATAATACATAATAATTATTTAAGGAAAGAGCATGGTCAACTCGTTTCGTATGTGGATGTGTTTGCTCATACTCATATCATCGAGCATGAAAATGAAGATGACACAGTAACATCATGCCACGATTCGAAATCACAAACCACCATGGTAAACATATTTTAAATTATAAGTTATTAATAATCACTTTAAATAATAAGTTATAAATAATTAAAAGTACGAATTTTAATTGTAATTTTATTTGAAATCGCAGAAAAAATTCATGCGATAACGAAAGAAAGTGCTTGAGGGACCGAGGCGGGAAGAGCTGACTGCCAACGAGGATCGGATTTTTAACGCAATCATAGAGCCGCCATTGTGGAATAGGCGTTATAGTTTTGGGAATCAAGAGGTGATGCTTATTTATTATATATTTTTTGAATAACTTATAACACATTGATTTTATTAAACACACTATATGAAACACATACACTTTGTTAAATAATGCAATAGGCTTGAAGCGGGCAAAGCGGCTACAAAAAAGTCCAGGACAATGCGAAGATTCAAGAGTTGAGAACTAAGACTGTAGAGCTGGAGGAAAGAGACAAGCATTGGGCTATGGAGCTGGCTAAGTTGGAGGAGCGTCTTGCGGCATATATGCAGGAGCATGGCACATTTCCCTCATCATGTGGATCCGGAGGCGATGATCAGGATTGATATGTATGACTTTTTCTAGTTCTGTCGGAATATTATATATATATGTGTGTGTGCGCGCGCGCGCACGCGCTCTTAAAATGGGTGAGGTAGTTTGACTTTGTTGCTATGCTGTTCAAGAGTTGGATATGTTTGATAAGTTTGGATATGTTTGATAGGTGAGGTTGATTTGAGTTGTTTGATACATTTTGAGATGTTGGATGTGTATGAGGTTGATTTGAGTTGTTTTGAGATGTTGTGGGATACGTTTAATACATTTCGGATATATTTTAAGATGTTTTTAGATGTTTGAGTGTATTGTGGGTTGTTTGAATTTGATTTATTGTAAATATTGATGTTTTTATTATTATTGATGTTATATATGTGATTTGGACTTTGATATATATGTGTAAAATTGAGTTGCGACATATATTGATATATATGTGTTGTTTGGGGTTGATAGGCTACTGAAATTAAAAAAAACTTTCAGATTTTCTACGGATTTCGGTGGCTACCAACGGCCCTTTGGTACAAACTAGCTGATGGCTTTCGACAGCTTACCTTCCAAATATACCAACGGCTTTCGACGGATTGCAACACTAATTTGGACAAGTGGTTTGCACGACGGGTCGTCAACAGCCGTCGAAAAAACGGTCGTCAGCCATCGGAAATAAATCGATGAAGCCGCTGAAAAACCATCAGAAAGAACATTCTTCGACGACCTATATTTTTGTTGTAAAATTTTCAAATAAACTTTGGGGTTTGGGTTTTGATTTGGAAGAGAAGAAGTAAAGAGAGAAGAAGAAACATATTAGTCGCACATGGTAGAAAGTTATACAAAATATTTGTATAAATATAGTTTTCTCATGTGGATGTTGGGGCCTTGGGGCTCCCACATGTTTGCTTTGTTGTGAGGAGAGAAGTCATGCAACACCACACGCGCGCTGCTGTCGTCCGTCCGACCGAACCGGGCCGGGTCGGGTACGGGTTTTGGGTTTCGGATCCGAAAATATTTTTGGATCATATATGAACAGTAACGGGCCAGATTTCAGCCCGTTAAGGACCCAAAACCGGAATTTTTGAAATTGAATATAGGGCGGGAAATTGCAACGGTTTTCTGAACGTTGAAAATATGAATGGACGCGACGTTTAAATTGCGAACCGTTGCAAACGGTTGTGACACTTCGCGAATAGGCACCTCTTCACATCTATAAATAGCAACGCCCAGAAACATTACAAAGACGAATTTTAATCATCTTCTTCTTCCTCTCAGTACAGTTTTGCGACGCTGTAACTCCGTCTCCACTGCTCTGTTTTTGTGACGCCCCTCAGGTGTTGCAAACTCAAAAATCGTCGCAGAATTGCTCCCTTCTTCCTCTTCATTCTATTCTATATAAATTGCATCATCAGAAACCATTACTAAAGTGTTCTTGGTTGGATCAAAGGCGTACAAACTTTGAATCCGATTTCGCTGTTATAGGGCTTCATTGAATCCTGAAAGTCGATAGTTCGATAACCCGTTTGTGCCTGGTGGGTTGAACTATTGTCTGAAAGAATCTATTCCATAGATCCTTGAAGTCGGAAGTACAACATTATCTTCTTCACAATCGCCATCAAATTTGTCTTGAACCGTAAAATCCCCAACAAATTTTCAGACAATATTTTTCAACCATGGAAGGTTCGAGCGCTCTACAAGTTATGAATCAGCATCTAACTCGATTAGAGCGTTTTGATGGCGAAAATTTCACTCGTTGGCAAGAGACGATGAAATTTTTCTTGGTCACCGTCAAGTTGTTCTACATTTTTGGAAGATGACTTGGAAGAAATCCCAGAGAAAGCTGATAAGGATGATGCTGCTCTAAAGGCTAGACGTGCAAAGCGCAAAGAGGGTGATTTTCTATGTAGAGGCCATATTCTGAATGCGCTATCTACCCCAGTCTACAATGCTCATAGGACCTTGGAAACAACGAAGGCACTCTGGACTGCACTGGAGAATAAGTACTGCATATCCGAGGCAAGTAATAAAAAGTTTCTTATTTCCAATTTTATGGATTTCAAAATGGTCACCAATAAGTCCATAATTGGACAAGTAAGCGAAATCTTACTGTTAGTGAATCAACTTAAAGATGCTGGAATTGATCTCCCTGAATCTTTTGTTGTTGGAGTTATAATTTCCAGACTTTCACATAGTTGGAATGATTATAAGAAAAAGATGAAGCATGCGGAAATGGATTATAATTTAGACAGTTTACAGCGTCATCTTCGTATTGAAGAAGACTCTCGCAAACGCGATCTAGATGATAATCCGCAAACTGAGTCCCATTCTAAGGCAAATAATGTTGAAATTACTGATAATTTAAAGCCAAAGAATGAGACACGGTTTAAGAAGAAAAATCATTCCAAAACCAACAACAAAAAGAAAGGTGCTTGTTATTTTTGTAACAAGCCCGGCCACTATGCCCGAGACTGCCGTCTGCGGAAGAAACAACAAAAAGTGAATGTGGTCGAAGACTCGCTTGTGGTTGTAGTGCAAGAGGCGAACTCCGTTAGCGGCAATGATAATTATTGGTGGTTTGATACTGGAGCAACCATTCATATTTGCAAAGATCGTAATCTGTTCAAAAGTTACGAAGAAAATAAAGGAGAAGCCGACGAAGTTACTGGAGCAAATAAGGTTCCAAGTAAAGTTCTGGGAAAAGGCACTATAAAACTTCTTTTCGCCTCTGGAAAAGTTCTTACATTAGCAAATGTATTTTATGTACCTGATATGTGTAAGAATTTGGTCTCTGGATACCTTCTTAACAAAGGAGGATTCAAGATGGTGTATGAGTCTGATAAGCTAGTGTTGTCTAAGAATGGTAGATTCATTAGACAGGGATACTCTTGTAATGGCATGATTAAGTTGAATCTAATAAAGAAATCTTCTGTTTATATTGTTGATTCTATTAATTTATGGCATGGTATATTAGGACATGTTAATTATAATTCCATTAGAAATATACATAAATTAGGATTAATTTCCGATTGTGATTTCGATACCATCTCTAAATGTGAAATATGTGTTCAAGCAAAAATACACCGAAAATCCTTTAAATCCGTAGAAAGGAAAACTGGTTTGCTTTATTTGGTATATAGTGATGTGGGTGACTTAAAAAGTCATATCATCTAAGGTGATAACCAATACTATATAACATTCATTGATGATTATACTAGATATGCATATATATATATATATATATATATATCTAATGAAAACTAAAGATGAGGCTTTTGATAAATTCAAAATTTACAAAGCAGAGGTCGAAACACAATTAGGAGTTAAAATTAAAATATTACATTCAGATCGTGGTGGTGAATATTTCTCAAATGAATTCACCTTGTTTTGTAAACAACAAGGTATAGTTCACCAATGTACTACCCCATATACACCACAATAAAATGGTGTTGCTGAAAGGAAGAATAGAACCTTAGTAGAAATGGTTAATGCCATGCTCATAAGTTCTAATTTACCTTATAACCTATGGGGTGATGCTATGTTATCTGCATGTTATATTTTAAATAGAGTACCACTTAAAAAGAATAATATTTCCCCTTATGAATTATGGTTTAATAGGAAACCTAACCTAACTAGACTTAAAGTTTGGGGTTGCTACCCGCCGTTCATAGCTCGGTTGGTTTGGGAGCTGGGAGATGGGAACCAAAGGACTGTGTCCGGGCAGGTTCGAATCCCAACGCCAAACCATCAGTGGGAGTTTCAACGTTAAGCATTCGTGTGCGACGACTAAATAAAAGCGGGGTAGACACACGGCGTGGTTTACTTAAGTGAGTATCAATGAATACCATGATCTTAAGGTTCCCCATGATCTCAAAAAAGTTTGGGGTTGCTTAGCATATGTTAGAAAACCAGACCCTAAACGACCAAAGTTAGGAAATAGAGCATTTAAATGTGTTTTCATAGGATATTCACTTAATAGTATAACTTATAGATTCCTTATTCTTGACACCCTAGAAGTTATAGAATCTGTAGATGTAGAATTTTTTGAAAATCAAACTGTTGAGATCCCATTGAGATCATCTAGTCTAGAACCTAGTATGGCTAATGATATCAATGATGATGATTATGCTCCTGCTCAAAACAGCAAGGAAGTATCAGTACCAGATAATAATACTGGACAACGGAGAAGTAAAAGAGCGAGAATAGAGAAGGACTATGGTCCTGACTTCATTACATATCTTGTAGAAGGCAGTAAGGACGAAGTCCTTAATGTGACTAAATATGTAATGAACGTCGATGACGATCCCAAAACTTATTCTGAGGCTATGAGTTCTAGAGATTCCAATTTCTGGAAAGAAGCTATCAATGATGAAATGAATTCCATACTATTAAACCAAACTTGGGTTTTAACCGATTTACCTCCTGGTGCTAAACCTATAGGATGTAAATGGATATTCAAGAAAATTTTGAATACAAATGGATCCATTGATAAGTTTACAGCCAGATTAGTTGCTAAGGGATATAAGCAAAGACATGGAGTAGATTACTTTGATACATATGCTCCAGTTGCTCGCATATCTTCAATACGTTGTTTAATTGCACTTGCATCAATTCATAAATTAGTCATACATCAAATGGATGTAAAGACTGCTTTTCTAAATGGAGATTTAGAAGAAGAGATATATATGGAACAACCTGAAGGTTTCAAAACCCCAGGCCAAGAAAAGAAAGTTTGCAAATTAGTAAAATCTCTTTATGGCCTGTAGCAAGCTCCAATGCAATGGCATGAGAAATTTGATAAAGTTGCACTATCATATGGATTCATTGTTAATGATGCTGATAAATGTATTTATAGAAAATCGGATAACAATGGTAGTGTTATAATATGTTTATACGTTGATGACATGCTAATATTTGGTTCCAATATATCATGTGTAAATGAAACTAAAAAGTTGCTGTCTTCTAAATTCGATATGAAAGATCTAGGAGAGGCTGATGTAATTTTGGGAATTAAAATTATTAGGAAAGAGGGGGAGTTATTACTAACTCAATCTCATTACATAGAGAAATTCCTACAAAAGTATGGTCATTACGATGACAAACCAGCACCAACTCCTTTAGATCCTAGTATTAAATTAGAAAAGAACACTGGATGTACTATCTCTCAACTAGAGTATTCCAGTGTTATTGGGAGTCTTATGTATGCTATGCATTGCACTAGAACAGACATCGCACATGCTATAAGTGTATTATGTCGATTTACGAGTAATCCAGGTTTCGAACATTGGAAAGCTATTTCTAGAGTTTTAGCTTATTTGAAAGAAACCATTGAATATGGTTTATCTTATAAAGGATATCCTGCTGTAATAGAAGGATATAGTGATGCAAACTGGAACAATGTAGAATCCAAATCCAAGTCTACTACTGGATGGATCTTTACATTAGGAGGCGCTGCTGTGTCTTGGGCTTGCAAGAAGCAGACCAGTATTTCTGACTCAACAATGTTGTAAGAATTGATTGCATTAGCAGATGCATGTAAAGAAGCGGAATGGCTTAGGAATTTATTAATGGAAATCCTTTTATGGAAGAAGCCATCTCCAACAGTCTTGATTAACTGTGACAATCAAGCAACGATATACAATGTGTCTAATAAGACATATAATGGAAAGTCTAGACATGTGAGTCTAAGACATCAAATGGTGAGACAGTTACTCAAAAGAGGAGTTATAACTATTGACTACATAGAAACGAAGAAAAACTTGGCTGACCCACTTACGAAGAGTCTTCCAAAGGAAATGGTTTCTATAAAGTCACAAGAAATGAGACTAAGGTCTGTGAATGAAGGTTGATCATCCTTAACAGAAACCCAACTTTTGTCTTGAAAAGGATAGACAAAGTTCAATGGGTACCAACAAGTTAAGAGAATGATTATGGAACACTAAATCGATAATCCCATATTATTTAGTGTTGGATTCTGCAAGAACAAAGGATGGATATATATCCTTAATAAGTCTAGAAACCTTAAAAGGTGAATCACAGAAACACCTTAAGAGACTTACCTATATGAGTATGGAAATCAGGCCGTTTCCTAGGAAAGTAAGACCGCTTTCTAAGTAGACTCATGAACCAGGATTTAAGCACATGACCATTAACGTGCTGAGCAATACAGAACACTTTACCTAAGGAAATCAACATGTGTGATTATTCCGGTTTTATCATTATGGATACTTGGTTCAAGATTTGTTCACCATAGAATCTAGATAAGGTTTTGAATGGTTTACACTAAGTAAAGGTTCAAATCCAAAAGATACTTTTTATTTATGTGTTGGTTTTCACGATGATGCAAAACTTGATCTTAGAACTACATAGGCTTGATCCCACTTGGGTATGTAGGAAGTCACTCTAGTATGCAGCCATCCTATTTATTAATTTTTCTTATTTTGAAAATTGGGGGAGATTGTTGTAAAATTGTCAAATAAACTTTAGGGTTTGGGTTTTGATTTGGAAGAGAAGAAGTAAAGAGAGAAGAAGAAACATATTAGTCCCACATGGTAGAAAGTTATACAAAATATTTGTATAAATATAGTTTTCTCATGTGGATGTTGGGGCCTTGGGGCTCCCACATGTTTGCTTTGTTGTGAGGAGAGAAGTCATGCAACACCACACGCGCACCGCCGCTGTCTGTCCGACCGAACTAGGCCGGGTCGGGTACGGGTTTCGGATCCGAAAATATTTTTGGATCATATATGAACAGTAACGGGCCAGATTTCAGCCCGTTAAGGACCCAAAACCGGAATTTCTAAAATTGAATATAGGGCGGGAAATTGCAACGGTTTTCTGAACGTTGCAAAATATGAATGGACGTGACGTTTAAATTGCGAACCGTTGCAAACGGTTGTGACACTTCGCGAATAGGCACCTCTTCACATCTATAAATAGCAACGCCCAGAAACATTACAAAGACGAATTTTAATCATCTTCTTCTTCCTCTCAGTACAGTTTTGCGACGCTGTAACTCCGTCTCCACTGCTCTGTTTTTGTGACGCCCCTCAGGTGTTGCAAACTCAAAAATCGTCGCAGAATTGCTCCCTTCTTCCTCTTCATTCTATTCTATATAAATTGCATCATCAGAAACCATTACTAAAGTGTTCTTGGTCGGATCAAAGGCGTACAAACTTTGAATCTGATTTCGCTGTTATAGGGCTTCATTGAATCCTGAAAGTCGATAGTTCGATAACCCGTTTGTGCCTGGTGGGTTGAACTATTGTCTGAAAGAATCTATTCCATAGATCCTTGAAGTCGGAAGTACAGCATTATCTTCTTCACAATCGCCATCAAATTTGTCTCGAACCGTAAAATCCCCAACAATTTTGACGGCATTTTTCGATGGCCGCCGACGGTTCTGAACGGTCGAAAATACTGTTGTTTCTTGCAGTGAAAAAACGGAATCTCATACTCTTTTTTCTTACTACTTTGGTAAGAGTTTTTAAAAAGACGAACCTTTTATTGTGTTCTTTTACGTCAATGATAAGGAATATATATATATATATATATATATATATATATATATATATATATATATAAACACACATGTATGTGTGTATGTATGTTGTGCGAATGTATTTACATGTATGCTTGTATACTTCAAACTTGCATAGTTGCTTTTATACGTAAACTTGACCCTTTGCGTGAAGTCGTGCTCTTGTTACAGACATTTTTCGTCATTCACTAGTTGCAAACAAAAATATACAAATGACTACATCATCTGTAGAGTTCACACTTAACGTAAGATTAAAGCGCAATGACAGTGAATGTTCATATTTGATCTCTACAAGCTTACAGAGCAACTCTGGTTCCTTCATCATAATAGCACACTTACCACTGAGCTAACCAACCTTTTAATTACTAGAGGGTAACATATTATATATATATATCTATTTTTAAAATTTTGGGGCCTTAAAAAATCGGAGGCCCTAGACCAGGCCAGGCCTGCCAATTGGCATAAAAATTCCAGTGCTATTTAGACAATTTTTATTTTATTTTATTTATGTATTTTAGTAGTGAGCTGACTAGTTTAGAGGCATGTAAAACAGTTGAGATAATTTGGAAGCAAGCGATAACATGCTCTAAGCAAGTGGTCTGTTAGTTTGTTGTAAAATAAAAAGAATCATATCAGATGGACTAGACTGGAGTAACAGACTCCTCACTGAGCTATTGCTGCCTTTGAATAATTACATCCGTATCCGATGCAGAAACAAGGTCCATTCGTTTCAATGATTATAAGTAGCAAGTACATCTGCACATGGTAGAATAGAAAGAACAGAAAGTGTTGGTGTGGTTTCAAACACATGTTCTTTTTTATTCCAGTTATTTTATAGGCGTTATTGGAGTTCTAAACTCTAATGAGCTTACTTAATCCAAAGTCTCCTGCTTGGAAACTTCCAACATTGGAGTTTAGCCTAATGACATTCCTAAATAATAATTATTGAAGTGATTAAACTTTGGTCATTTCAGGGCAAAACAAACTTTGTAGTTACAGTTTGTCTCAAATTTGAATTCCTGGTTATCTAGTAATTTGAATTCCTGGTTATCTAGTAATTGGCTACGATCAACATCCCCTTTATTTAGCATCATTTTGTATCGAGAACTAAAATTGGCGCTAAATGAAGTGGGCTATTCATTATATACATATACACATAGGCACACACGAAGTAGCAATGTATGTATATTTAAGAAATGCTGGGCAATATTAGATATATAATCTGATAATCTGTATGAACAATCATAAATCATAACTCACATAATATAGTTTATTCATCAAGATAGTTTTTAATGCAGTTTCGTAGGACGCGCGGACACATTTATTTTATGCAGATAAATGGTTTTTTTAACTAGTACTTAGCAGGTTATTATGACTAGTTAAATGGTTCCGTGAAATTAATTGTATAGAAAGAAATAATTAACACATCAGCTCCTGACGCAAGTAAATAAATAGGATCTTGGTCAGTATATAGTAAACTGCAAGGAGTTTTAGCAATCAAACATTTGTTATGAAAGTAATAACAACGAGTGGATGTCGAACTCCAATTAGCTGACAATAATGAATTAACGATAAGCAATAGGGCAAGCTCAAAGAGAAACTGAAGGCAATCAAACTTTTAACGGAATAATGGTAAATATTGATCGAATCGTAGAGAAAGAGACAGAAGTCAGTTGCAAATAAATAATGGAAAGACAAATGTTTTCTTCCTACATGTCATTAGCCATTGTATTATATACCTTCATCTTTGACGTAGCCTACAAGATCACACAACTCACGAATTGATGAATTCGCGGAAAATGAATTGATGAAACAAAATGAATCGATGAATTTAAGATACCCAAGTGCCCAAATCCGTTGATCTCTCGAGATAGCGGATTCTAGCTATCTTCAACACGATACCGTGTTAGAAGATCTACGATTCTTCGACGTTGATCTCGCGCACGAGATTCCGTGAATCGGCTTCAAGTTCGTTGATTCGAGCGCACTCGAATATCCGAAGATGGAGAAAGGAGATAACACTCAACTTCCAATTTTAATGGTGGCACAAAGCACAAACCAAATTTTATTCAAAAATCAACTCTCTTTACAAATGACAACACACCCCTATTTATAAGGAAAGTTACAACACACACACGACTTAACAAATACAAACAGCGACTCAAAGAAGCAACACAAGAAACAACGACTTAAGACTCAACAGCAACGACCTACGACCTATCAACGTACAACTTTACAAAACACGGGTTACAACATACGACTTAGCAAAACAAACGACATAAGAAAAGAAAATACAAACGACTTAAAGAAGTAATGACTTAACACGTACAGCAGCGACTTAGACAAGCTTCGGCAGCGACCATAAGAGAAGCGAGTATGTCGTTCGCGACATAAGGATCAGCGACCTAGGCTTCATTCGCGACTTAACTAGTAGATCGTTCGCGATTCAGCAGCGACATAAGAAATCTGAACGACATAACAAGCTTCGCGACCTAAGGAATGACGCGACCTAAAGCTTCGCGACTTACTGGAGGCGACCCAAGCTGAAACGGCATAAGCTCTGTTCGCGACATAAGGCCCAGCAACCTACTAGAGATCTGGAGCGATTTAAGCTGGAGCGATTTAGGCGAAGGTCGTTCGCGTCCTTCTGGATTTGGCATAGGTCGTTCGCGACCTACTGTAGGTCATTCGCGACATAAGAATTCGCGACTTACGGAAGGTCGTTCGCGACCTAGGGCTTGCTCGCGACTTACTGGCGATGCTTGCGACGCGATTTCTGGCGCGGCTTTGACTTCGTGGCCTAGGGTTTTGTGACTTAGCAATGTCGTTCGCGAGCACGAGGTATGCGCTGCATCATCCTCCCCTGGTTGAAAAGAATTCGACCTCGAATTCACGCTCTCCTCTTCTTCGACAAGCTCCTCCCCATAATACGGAATTAAGTGTTTGACATTGAAAACATCAGAAGTATGAATATTTCCGGCAACCTTAACTGATACGCATTATCATTGATCTTCTTCAAGATTTCTACTGGACCAATCTTTCGAGCTTTCAACTTGTTGTAAGTTCCAACTGAAAAACGATCTTTCGTCAATACTGCGTAAACAAAATCACCCTCTTTGAAGTCCATACTCCTTCGCTTCTTATCTGCCAATTGTTTATACTTCTCATTTGATTTAAGCAATCGTTCATGCACAATCCTGTGACACTCCTGCAACTCATTCATGAAATCACAAGCTCGTTTAACAACCCCTTTCTGTAGTGGAACTGTCGACAAATCCAATAGTCCCTTCGGAATTGCTGAATATACTACTTGAAATGGACTGAATCCAGTACTTCGATTAACAGCATGATTATGTGTGAATTCTGCCTGACACAATTTCACATCCCAGCTCTTCAAATTATCCTTCACAAGACATCTCAACAAGTTTCCCAAAGATCTGTTCACCACTTCCGTTTGCCCATCCGTTTGTGGATGATAGGCGCTACTAAAATTCAGCTTAGTCCCAACCATCTTCCATAGACTCAACCAAAAATGACTTAGAAATCGAGTATCCCGGTCAGAAACAATAGACTCAGGTAGCCCATGTAGTCGATAAACCTCTTTAAAGAACAATTGAGCAACACGGACTGCATCGGCTGTCTTCTTACAATCTATGAAATGTGCCATCTTTGAAAATCTATCCACCACAACATATATAGAATCATTCCCTCGTTGAGTTCTTGGCAAATCCAAAACGAAATCCATGCTAACATCAACCCATGGTCTAGTAGGCACGGGAAATGACATATACAATCCTGCATTCGTAGCTGTCCCTTTGGAAACTTGACATATGTGACATCTCTGCACAAATCTTTCAACTTCTTTCCTCATGGAAGGCCAAAAGTATGATTGAGAAATCAATTGCAAGGTACGATCTCTTCCCACATGACCTTCTTCATGCAATTCCTTCACAATCTTCATTCGCAAACTGCACTCTGGTATGCACAACCGATTTCCCTTAAATAGAAAACCTTCTACCAACACATACTCATCCGTCTTCCCTTTCTCGACTTCATCTACAATCTTGGCAAAGTAAAGATCCTCAACAAACAAATCTGGAAATAAATCAAACCCCATCACTTCAACTTTCATTGTAGTCAACAAGTGATTTCTTCTACTCAATGCGTCTGCCACATGATTTGTAACTCCCGACTTATGCTTTACAACAAATGTAAACTGTTGCAAGTATGCGATCCATGAAGCATGCCTGGCTGCAATCTTATCCTGTCCCTGCAAATGTTTCAATGCTTCATGGTCAGTATACAACACAAACTCTTTATGAAACAAATATTGTCTCCAATGCTTTATGGCTTGGACAATAGCATAGAACTCCAAGTCATAGGTACTGTATCTTGTCTTGGCTCCAGAAAGTTTCTCGCTAAAATAAGCAATTGGATGACCCTTTTGACTTAACACTCCTCCAATTCCAACCTTAGATGCATCAGTATCTAGCTCAAAAAGCAGCTGAAAGTCCGGATATCTAAGAATCGGTGTTGTAGTCAAGAGTGTCTTGATCTATTGGAAAGCAGAATCAGCCTCTTCAGTCCATACAAACTGCTTTCCTTTCATACAATCTGTCACTGGTGCCATCACGCTACTGAAATGTGGAATAAACCTTCGGTAGAATGATTCTAAGCCATGGAAACTTCTCACTTCAGTTACAGTCCTGGGTTGTGGCCAATCTTTGATTGCTTCAGCTTTACTTTGATCCACCTGGATACCTTCCTTGAACAATACATACCCCAAGAACAAAACACTGTGCGTCATAAACGTGCACTTTTTTGTTGCCGCATAAAATTGCTCCTGACGAAGTATCCTTAACACTTCCCGCAAGTGTTGTAGATGCTCTTCTGTACTTCCACTGTATATCAATATATCATCAAAGTATACCATCACGAACTTTCCAATAAACGGTCGAAAGATCTGATTCATCACTCTCATAAAAGTACTAGGTGCATTCGAAAGACCAAATGGCATGACTAGCCATTCATACAACCCCTCCCGTGTTTTGAAGGCTGTCTTCCATTCATCCCCTGGTCGAATTCGAATCTGATGATACCCACTCTTCAGATCAATTTTGTAACGACCCGTATTTTTACGGATCAAAACATTCTAAAATGATTTACCTTTGGTTGTATGGTTGTTAAGTCATTTCTGGTTTTGGCAGAATTTTGCTTAAGTCCTAAGTCGTAGCCGACTTAGGAGTTTGGACGAGTTAAGCAACTAGTCTGGGTCGAGTTGCCGACTCAAGGAACTCGCCGAGTTAAGGGATAACAACCTAAGGAAGTGACCGACTTATAGTATTAACCGACTTAAGGATAGTGGTGAGTTAAGTGTTAAGTCGGCTGACGAGTTAAGATAGTGGTCGACTTAAGACCTGGACGACTTAGTAGTTAGCATATCTGAAAATTATTTGTTAAGTCGTTGCCGAGTTAAGGAAGTGGGGTTGACCGACTTAAGAGGTTAGGGCGACCTAAGGAAGAATAGTAGGCAGCCTAAGTACTCTGGAGTAGAGTTAGGTCGGCAACGACCTAAGGACATGTTGTGAGCGACCTAAGTGTTTGGGTGTTAAGTGTTAGGTCGGCAGGGTAATTGAGTCGGTAGGTAGTTGAGTCGGCAACGTGTGTTGAGTTGTGAGTCGGCAGGACGTCTCTTGTGTTAAGTCGTAACCCAGTTACGAGTTAAGTCGTAGTTGTATTCCTTCGTATGTCTTAAGTCGGCAAGGCACTTAAGTCGGCAACGACCTAAGTTAAGTCGTGCCTATGTGTTAAGTCGCAGTTGCGCTTTGTTGTTGAGTCGTCAACCGACTTAGGACTTGGGTTTTGCGGCAGTATGATGAGTCTGCTTCGTTGGGTCGGTCATATTGTTAAGTCGTAGGTCGGCGAGGCAGTTAAGTCGTTAGGTCGTATAGGCTGGTTAACTCGACATAGCAGTAAGTCGTAGGTCGTCTAACTAGTTAAGGCGCGTGCGCATTAAGTCGTAGACAGGGTTTGTATATGCGCATGTGTTGAGTCGAAGCTTGGTTAAGTTGGAGGCCTTTTCAGTTAAGTCGTAGGCGCATGCCATAAGTCGTAACCGACTTAGGAGACAGCTGTTTTGTTGCGAGTCATAGGCAGATGAGTTTTTAGGTCGGCAAGGCACTAGGTCGGCAAGGCACTAGGTCGGCATGGTGTTAAGTCGGCACCGACTTAAGGAGATAGCCGAGTTACGACTTAAGGGCAGTTTTCAGCTATAAATAGGAGGGGTTGTTCTCACTTTTTGGGATCCGGATTTTGAAGCGACGAAGTGCTGCCATTTTGAGAGCTCGACTTCTACACTTCTTCACTTCTTTTCTCCACTCTAATCTAGTGCTTCCATCCATCCAAATCGAAGATCAAGATTGAAGATTCAAGAGCTTAGATTGAAGATCTTCATCTTTTCAAGGGAGATTTCTTCATTTGAAGCGGATTCGTGATAGATCAAGCTTGATCCTTCGCTGTCCAGATCTGAAGCGTGTTGATTTGGGTTTGATTAGGTGATTTGGTGAGTGGTGATTATCTCTCACACGGATCCAAAGGAGTATATCGGATTGTTGGCTTGATTTGGTGTTAAAATAGTGATTTCCATGCATTTTCTTCATCCTATGTGTAGATCCATATAGATCCATTGTTCATGATGATGTTACATCCATTTTATCATATGTTAACCTATGCAAGTTCATTCATCAAGTTTGTAGAGATATAATCCATGTTTTCATGCTTATTGGACTTTCAACTCTTTAATTACGAAAATGCCATTATTGTTATAATTGTCTACTTAGATCATTTTTGAATGCTTGATTGCTTGGATTGATGTTTGATTTGATTGATTATTATGAACTAGATGATTGATGATTAGATTTAGACCGAAGACGATTCAAAAGCTAAGGGAAAGGCTCTTGAATTGGGAAAGCTGCTCGTGGCATATGTAGCGGGATGATGAAGCTCTATGCATAGATTTGATGATGTGATGATGAGATGAGGCTTTGCGAGGATGTAATGAAGCGAGGCAATCATGTGATGAAGACTTGGTCTAATCCAGACGGGATAATTCCAAGCATGTTGATAACTCGGTGATATGATTCGAGTTGAAGATAATGAATGGATATGAGAATAGTCGTCGAGGAGGATGACTAGGAGGCTTGGATAGCATCGTTGTTGAAGGTTCTAGCATGCTCTAAGCAAGAGTACGTTTGGGCAGATTCGATAGTCCCAACGGCCAACTGTTGATGGTCGAGTACTCTGGGCAGATTCGATAGTCCTAGGCACGGGCTGCGACGACGTGCGGGAGTTATGTCTAGAACCGGGGTTTCCATTAGCCCTTGACGGACGGCTGAAAGAATGTGCCGGTCATTCAATTAACGGTGATATCGAAGCAATGATAACAGTGATAGCCAGAGTCATGGATGTTTGGTTGTATCGTCATTCGGACTCAAGAGCGGTATTTTCTAGGTGCTTATCTGATTTAGGCCTTGGTACTTGGAAAACATCGCCCTTGACTCGAGTGATAGTAGCTTTACTTTAAATTGTATGCTCTGCTATGTTTGCTTCTGCTTAGTGTGTGTCTGGGGGCTATCACTGTAGAATGAGGTTGGAGTGGGAGGGTTGTATTCCTATTCCTTTTCCTTTATGCTCTTTTGGTATGTTGTTAGTTAATTTACTGCTCACTAAGACTGTTGTCTGACTCAAGGCTTTATGTTTTTAATTCTTATTGCCTTGGGCTGTTCGTCCATTTTGGGACGGGCAGACTAGGTAGCAGGTGACAGGTGCTGTTCTCTTCTCACGATGCTGATATCGAAGACGAGCCGGAGGGTTGCATATTATCTTCTTATTATATGTACTGGATATTCCGCTGTTTTGTATTCTCTGAGAGATATGTAGTGAGGCTGGATGTATTGACTATGTGGATGCTTGTATTCAACTATTATGGAGTTTTATATGATGTCATTTTGTTCTGTAAAGCTTCACTATACATATGTTCTATTGTATTTTGTCCATGCGCTGTGAGTAATACGATAGATTCTTTCATTTTAAATCTTACCTTGACAATCGTCCATGGTCGCCTGGCACACTTTACAGCGCACTTTCTCTAGATTCGGTGCAGGGGTCATGGGCGGTCGTTACAAATTTTTCAAAAGATAGCAGCTCCACTCAACTGATCTAACAAGTCATCCAATCTTGGCATCGGGAATCTGTACCTTACCGTAATCTTGTTTAGTGCTCGACTATCTGTACACATTCTCCAAGTTCCATCCTTCTTTGGCACTAACAAAGTTGATACTGCACAAGGACTTAAATTTTCTTGTGCGCGCCCTTGTTCAAGTAACTCTTCCACCTGCCTTCTCAACTCTTCGTTCTCCTTTGGACTCATTCTATAATGTGGTCTATGTGGTAACACAACTCCCTGAACAAGATCAATCTGGTGTTGTATGTCTCTCAACGGTGGTAACTCTTTTGGTAATTCTTCAGGAAACACATCTTCAAATTCCTTCAACACTGGCTTAACTTCCTCAGGGATTTCAACCGCTTCACTACTTTCACGTCCAATCAACAGAAATACTTCAGGGTTATCCTCTACTTCTTTGACAAATTCCTTCAAAGATAATATAGTTTTTAGTTCCTCGATTTCCTCCAACTTGCTTTCACTTTGTTGTCGCTTTTTAGGAACTAAAGTGATTTTAGTGCCATCGAACATGAAACTATAGCAGTTAGTCCTACCATCATGTTGTACGGCTCTATCGAACTGCTACGGTCTTCCCAACAACAAATGACATACATCCATATCCACCACGTCACACCAAATTTCATCCTTATACTTCTTTCCGATGGAAAAAGTTACACAAGCTCTTCGACCAACCTTCACTTCTCCGCCTTTCCTTAGCCAAGCTAATTTGTAGGGTTTGGGATGCTTCTCTGTCTTTAACGCCAACTTCTTTACAGCTTCTGTAGAGATGATGTTATCACAACTCCCTGCATCGATAACAAACTTACAAACTTTTCCCAAAATAGTGCATGTCGACTGAAAAATATTATTCCTCAACCAACTAGTCTCCTCTTCCTGCTTTGGCGTCAAGCAAGATCTCCTCATCATTAAAGAATATCCCTCGTCTCCCGTCAACAATTCTTCTTCCTCCTCAACCTGTGGTGATTTAGGACATTCTACTTCTGCATCCTCATCCTCAATCTCAGCAACCATCGCTCGCTTCTTAGGCTTCGGGCATTCATTGCTCTTATGACCAAACTCCTGATAGTTATAACACTTGAAATTGTTGTTGACCTTGGTCTTAGCAGCTTCGTTGACAACCGGTTTACTAACAGCCTTGGAAACATTAGTATTGCTACTAGCCCCCTTCACCTGATTGCTCGAACTTGTAAACGCACCACCTCCTCTTCTACCTTGCTTATCCCAAGCTAGAGCCTTCTGGTGTGCTTCAGCAACGGATCTCGGATCAAACATATTTACCATATCCTGAATTTGCATTCTCAATCCTCCAACAAATCTGGATGTCAACTGTTCCTCTGTTTCCATGATATCGTTTCTAGCAATCAGTTGGTAAAACTCTTCTGCATAATCATTTATCGACTTTGTCCCTTGTCTCAAATTCTGTAAGCGCTGATACATAAGAGACTGATAATTATAAGGCAAGAAAGTAGCCTTCATCAACTTCTTCATCTTTTCCCATGAAACAATCTTCGACTTTCCCATTCTTTTCCGTGTAAGTTTAGTTTGTTGTCACCATGCCATAGCTCTTCCCCTCAATCGTGTAGCAACCAACTTAACTCTACGATGCTCGGGTACTTCCTTGAAGTCAAAAATTTCTTCAACATTTGATAACCAATCCAGAAACTCTTCCGCTAGCATTCCCCCTTTGAATTCTGGAATCTCTGTTTTCATCCCCGACTCCCATCGACAGTCATCTTCGGAATCTCTATTTCGATTTCGCCTTTGACTTTGATTTCGATAATGATTACTACCTTCATCACTGGATTCCTCCAAATCTGACGTATGTCGATGTCGATTCTGACCAACAACATTTCTGCTACCACGCACGTCTCTTTCTCCCGAAACTGACGGTTCTCTTCTTTTCTAGATCCGATAGTGGTGACATTCTTCTCCTCTCGGAATTTGACGGTGAAATTCTAAGTCCACTTTGATTTGAACCTGGCGATGCTCTTTGTCGAGTTTGATTCATATCCATCATGAGCCTTTCCAATCTACCAATTCCCTCATCAAACTTCTCATTGAATTTATCACTAATTCGTTGCTCCATTTGTTCAGTATCTTCTCTTCGATACACCTCTGCAACATTCTGATGACGATTAAATCTTCTTGGAGGCATTGTCAAATCTTCAACAAATCCAAACACACACTTCACAAAAACTTCAAATCTCGAAACTTCACACCCAACGAACTTAGAAAAAGTTCGTCTCCTCGCTCTGATACCAAATGATGCAGCCTACAGGATCACACAACTCACGAATTGATGAATTCGCGGAAAATGAATTGATGAAACAAAATGAATCGATGAATTGAAGATACCCAAGTGCCCAAATCCGTTGATCTCTCGAGATACCGGATTCTAGCTATCTTCAACACGTTGATCGCGCATGATACCGTGTTAGAAGATCTATGATTCTTCGACGTTGATCTCGCGCACGAGATTCCGTGAATCGGCTTCAAGTTCGTTGATTCGAGCGCACTCGAATATCCGAAGATAGAGAAAGGAGATAACACTCAACTTCCAATTTTAATGGTGGCACAAAGCACAAACCAAATTTTATTCAAAAATCAACTCCCTTTACAAATGACAACACACCCCTATTTATAGGGAAAGTTACAACACACACACGACTTAACAAATACAAACAGCGACTCAAAGAAGCAACACAAGAAACAACGACTTAAGACTCAACAGCAACGACCTACGACCTATCAATGTACAACTTTACAAAACACGGGTTACAGCATACGACTTAGCAAAACAAACGACATAAGAAAAGAAAATACAAACGACTTAAAGAAGTAACGACTTAACACGTACAGCAGCGACTTAGACAAGCTTCGGCAGTGACCATAAGAGAAGCGAGTATGTCGTTCGCGACATAAGGATCAGCGACCTAGGCTTCATTCGCGACTTAACTAGCAGGTCGTTCGCGATTCAGCAGCGACATAAGAAATCTGAACGACATAACAAGCTTCGCGACCTAAGGAATGACGCGACCTAAAGCTTCGCGACTTACTGGAGGCGACCCAAGCTGAAACGGCATAAGCTCTGTTCGCGACATAAGGCCCAGTGACCTACTAGAGATCTGGAGCGATTTAAGCTGGAGCGATTTAGGCGAAGGTCGTTCGCGTCCTTCTGGATTTGGCATAGGTCGTTCGCAACCTACTGTAGGTCGTTCGCGACATAAGAATTCGCGACTTACGGAAGGTCGTTCGCGACCTAGGGCTTGCTCGCGACTTACTAGCGATGCTTGCGAGGCGATTTCTGGCGCGGCTTTGACTTCGCGACCTAGGGTTTTGCGACTTAGCAATGTCGTTCGCGAGAAAGAGGTATGCGCTGCATCAATCTTCAAGGATCTTAGGTTAGTGTACTAAAAGTTTGCAAAGACCCACAACATCTTTTGAATTAAAAGGGTTAAATTCCTATGATCTCAATCTGTGTATCCCCATGTGCCCAGCTAATCACAGACATTGATTAGTTACATAAATATTTAAATGGTTCCAACCACACTCAAAATGACGGGTTGGATTATATCGAGGACATGGAGCATATGAAATTTGAGGACAAAGGATTTGGTCCTAGTGGGTGGGGATTAAGTGATGCATGTAAATTAAAGCAAATGTTTGCATATATCTTATAAAAGAACAAAATGGAAAAAGGTTAACATAACCGGTTGTCGCTATCTTTTTCGGTTATAAATTAGTTTTTCAGTTTTTTTCCATGGTTACAATATTTGTTAGGCACGTAAGATATCCCTTTGGAATGGTTTAATGTTCTAGATTGTCTATCTAGATATCTCTAGATTCATTCACATATATATATGTGTTTATATATATATATATATATATATATATATATATATAATTGATGAAAATTCAAATGGTTGGATCTCATTGTGTTCATATTTGGTTTTGAAATCAGAAGGCAATTCAATGATTGAGATATATCGTGTCACAATTTTGAGATCCATATGATAACACAATGAGATTCAATGGTCAAAATCTATTTTTTCTCATTTTGCGTTTCTTTTGAGTCTACATAGCCACCATATTCAAGTATGGCATGGTGAAACTTCATCCCAATTTGAAGAGAAATCTAATTAGCTTCTTCGACATGAATTTCACAATGAAGCTTAATGAAAAAATAGTCAGATTCGAGTGTTGATTGATACGCTTCTTAGTTTGAATGGTTGTAAGCAAGGGAATGTGCCTGAGGTTATCCTAAAGTGATGTAGGTGAGCAAGGGTTAGTATAAGACAACACCTTGGCCGGTCCAAGGGAAGTAATTGGCTATAGATCTAGGTCTATTTGACCCTAAATTGAAATACAAGAAGGGAGCCTTTGGTCTGGATGTAGGGCTCCATCGGGAAATGGTGGTGGTTTGTGGGCATTAGGGAGCTTGTAAATGGTGGCTACAGTTGGTAGAGATTGGCAACATAGAGAAAATGAGGATATTGGCTTATGGTGTTAAATGATGCGTATAATTCGGTAGAAAGTTAAATAGAATCGATAATGTTAGATTTTTCAATATGCCTGGTAAGTGGGTTTGTGAAACGGATATCCCGGACCCATAACACTAATACAATATAATAGATGGAGGGTTTGCAATTTGGAAAGAGCTTCACTTTGACTATTTTAACCAGGGTTTTGCTACACACACACATACATACATATATGTATGTGTATATGTGTGTGTGTGTATATGTATATGTACATGCATATAAATGGTGAGATAGTGACACAATGGATCTTAGCTATTCGTTTCCCTTCTGATTTCATTTCCATATGTGAACACAATGCGGTCCAACGGTCAATATCTATTATGTCACATTTTTTGTTTCCTTTTGTGTTTGTATAGTCGTCCTTACACACACACATATGTACGTACGTATGTATATAAACACACACACCCCTATATACATACACACACACTTGCATACACACATATTAAAAAATGGTTCTTTATTGATAATGTTAAAGAACTATTAAATGGTTGTCTCCTTAAAAAAACCTTGACATGGTTGCAAGGAAAAATAGTGCAACATAGTTTAATATAGTACAAAGAACATCATTCTCCATATATGCACAAACACAGCACAAAATAGAAGCCTAATCTTCCCATCCACACCCGGCCCAAGTGTTAACCAGAAAACGTAGGGTTTTAGTCAGTTGAAAATTCATAGCACCACATCTTTCTCTCTTCCGAAAATGGAAAAAATGTCAATCCATCCATAATCATGAAAATCGTTGCCCCATCTAAGGATAATCTCTTAATTCTGCAAGCTATCTATAAATCTAGTCTTCGAATATGCGATAAAGATTCTTTAATCTACTTCTATAAGCTTTTCTCTCTGAATTTTAGTGGTTTTTTCTGTAGGAAAATCCTTTGATGGCAAAGCATGCGATTTCATGAATCCAACCTCTGATCCGAAAAGACTCTCTCACCCAATCCAGTTGATGTTCAATGCTAAGGTCCCGAGACGGTAAATATTTAAACTTTTGTTTAATTAAGCTTAGTAAATAAGCACTATAGGAACATTCGAAGAAGATGTAGTCCCTAGAAACATCTTCAGTATCACACAATACTCAAGTTCTCTGATGGATAATCCCCAATTTAGTTAATCTGTTTGTAGTTGGTAGTTTATTGAGTATTTCCTTATATGCATAAACTAGGGCTGTTATGGTAATGGTGAAATTACCATTACCATACCAATACCAAACGATTGGTAATCAATATTGAGCAACATCGGTATGCCAATGTTATCGGTATGATAATGGTAAATTTACCATTATTCATGGTAAATATAGCGCTAAAGAAATCTCAAAACCAGTGGTAATGGTAAATTTACCAATCATATTAATTTTGTTTTTTCACTATTTATTTAATTCTGACCATGAAAACTTTTAAAGTTTACCATACTTTAAGCATATGCTGGTAGTATTATTTATGATTAAATTTTTTTGGCTTTATTAACTTCAAAATTCAAGATCAGCAAAATTATTATTTCATATAGTTTTAAATAGCTTGTGATGAATCAAAAAAATTTATATGTTAATTAAAATAAGTCAAAATGTTTATATAAGCATTAATGAAGTTCGAATTAGCAACCAAATTTTCCTTTTTATCATTACCAAAATTTAATGTAATAAATTTTAGTACATTTATGTATCGGTTAATTTACCAGTCAACGGTTTACCAGTTTATCAATATACCAATGAACATTTTACCAGCAGTAACGATTAAATATCAGTAGTATCGGTAACGATTTTCTCATATCGGTAATGGTTATCATTACCATAACAGCCCTAGCACAAACTAAGATTTTTCTAGAATTTTTTGAATTCCATATGGTTGGACAGTAATCTAGTTTAGGGTGTCTCTGCCTATTATTTCCCTTGCTATCCTCAAGCTAAATTCTCCATTTATCCATTCCCGATAATCGTAAGTAGCGGTGTTAGAAGTAATATCAATTGGGATCATGTGTTGAACTTCTCTGGTCTTTGATAATATCTATGAGTTAAGGGTATTATTGTCCATTATTTTTCTAACTTTGTAATTTATATGTTCATGAATATGAAATCAATCCCAACCCAAAATATCTTCCAGTGATTTAAGATTGGTCCGCGGGTCTAACAACAGAGATGTCATTCACCATCAACTATTCATCTTCTCACTAAATCAGCAACTACATCTCTCTTTCTAAGCATATTTTTCATAGTGCTAGAATAGTTGTTATCTATTTTCATCACCTAGAATTTTGATTTATACAATATTTATACTCATCCATTTCGACCATAAATTGTCCTTTAAAATAAAATTCTAAATTATTTTTACATTTGTTTCTTATTTCAAATCATCTGGCCTTCGTAGACCAATACCCCTATCCAATTTAGGTCTATGCCGAATATTCAAAGAAATTTTAGGAGTACCACTACTAAAAAACCTTAAACGCACCACATTTTTTTATGAATCGTTGCTGGTAGATAAGAATACAATACGAAACAATTAGTATAATGACTTTGTTTATTAATTCTATTATACCTACTATCGAGAGAAAATTACAATCCTGCCATCAAGTTTTTGGCTAAGTTTGTGTAACAAGAGGAACCCTCTGAATAGTTTATATAATCCGTTGATAGCGGGCCCCTAATATACTTTACTAGCAGGTAACCTTCATTAATTTGCAGTATATTTTTGATGTTATCCCTCATGTTAGTAGTTTTGAGGAAATTTATTTTGGATTTAAGGTTGTTAATTTTCAGTTTTGCCATACTTTCTACCATTTAAAAAATGTTTCTTATGCCATTTGCATCATGTATATTAACATTAGTGAAAACCATAATATCATCAGCATATAATAAGTGTATTACATTAGGAAGTACCCTATTAATAGGTTTAATCTGTTTAGATCTAATGGCATGATCCTTAAGCAATGTAAAATACTTCATAGCAGTGGAAAAGAAGTAGGAGATGACAGATCTCCTTGTTTGATACCTCTATTTGAATGAATAGAGCCCATTGGAACACCATCAATGAGAATCATAAACGTAGGAGTAAATATGCAGTCATAAATTAAATTAATGAGGTTGGTAGGAAAACCTATCATACATATCACTTGTCATATAAATTCATGATTAATCATATCAAATGCCTTCTGTTGATCTATTTTAGTACACATCTTGCTCTGCCCTTGTATTTGAAATTTTTGATTATCACATGTGCTAAGAGTATATTTTCTCCAATATTTCTCATTGGAATAAATGCAGACTAATTTTCAAAGACTGGTAAAGGTGTGAAAATTCAATTCTAATACAAATATTCTTTTCAATAACTTTATATAGCTTATTAACACATGATATAAACTTATAATTAGAAATTTAAGAAGGCTTATCCTTTTTTGATATGAACATACCGAAGGTATGGCTAAGTCCTTTTGGCAGAGTCCCCTCTTCAAATACATGAGAATTACATCATAAAGTTAAAAATTACTCCTTCCCGTTGTAGTTTGAAGAATTTTGATTAAAACCCATTCGGTACCAAGCTTTTTGAATCGTCAATAGAAAAATGCAGCTTGCTTGATTTCCTATACATCAATTTTTGCAACTAAGTATCTCTTCCCTACTTCATTTGTAATGTTTTGCATTCAATAGGGAAAAGCTAAGAAATGTTTGATGAGAATTAAACATTTTAGTATAAAACATGATAGCTTCTTTTGAAATTTGATCGATCATGAATACATCTCTTTTTTATCAAGAATATCTTGAATTTTGTTTTTGTGCTTTTGAATATTCAATTTTACAGGAAAAAAGCTTGAGTTGCGTCTCCTTATTTGAGCCATGTAATCTTGCGGATCTATTTATTACTTTCCCATTAGGAAATAGTTTATTCTTCAATGAGATGCTTTGTTAAATATATGACTCGTATAAAACCGCATCAGTAAGGTTTTCGTCCATCTCTTTTAAAGTTTCCTTTGGATCATTCTCAGCATTTATAACCAAATCTTTCACTTTACATTGATTCCAACATTTTAGTTTATTCTTTGCCGCCTTAAGTATGTGTATAATTTGTGCAAAGAATCCACCCAAGTAATATGTAATAGGCCATCATGTATGCAACAAATATAATTTTCTAGGCCAAAAATGATTATATCTGAAAAATAGCTCCTTTCATATATCTTGATCACCATGCAACTTTACAAAAATAGAAGTATGATCACTTTCTATAGGAGTTCGAGAAATAGTAGTAAGATCTCCAAACATATTAATTCACAGCAACAGGCATTGCCGTTAGCGAAGACTCAAATGCGACATCGGCCGTCGCAAGTCGTCGCAGGCCGTCGCTAACCGTCGCTAAAAGGCGGTGCAGAAACAGTCAACACCAATAGGTTTTGTGACGGATTTTGTGATGGCGTTGTCGCAAGTTTAGCAACGGCTAGTGTTGGAAAGTTGGACACATGGAAAATCCAGAGTGGTCGTTGGGCTGTCGTTGACCGACGCCACAATGACAGCCGACACAAAACTGGGTAAATGGACCGTAGCAGGCCGTCGTTAGCTGACGCAAGCCTGGAAAAGGCTATCATCGCTAGCCGACGCAAGCCATCGCATATCACACATAAGCAAGTATATAACGCAAAAATCAATATTTGCATCCACATTCCATCGAACAACGTCTACATTCCATCAAACAACACAACCATACTTAAAAATACTAATATCCATCAAACAAAACATCTACAAATCCTTCAAACAATACAACCATACCGACAAATACTCATGTCCATCAAACAAAACATCCACAAAACCATCAAGCAACACAATCGTCAAACAATTATCAAATCCATCAACACATGTCAAATAAATACAAAACAAAACGAACAAAATCTATCGAACACCACATTCATATCTACTCATCATCATCTCCCGACAAATTCTCCCCAAGCATTCTCTCGTGCTCTACTAAATAAGCCGCAATCCGCTCATCTATGAGCTGCGCCAATCCTCCGCTCTTCCATCAATCATTGAACTCCGTCATCTGCTGTTTCAGATGAGCTATCTCTTCCTCTACCTAGGATCTCCTATAAGCCGTCTGGGTCATTACTGCCTGTAAAATAGTTAATAACGAGTATAATTTATGCTCAATATTAAATATAATTTACATATTAGTTAGTAAAGTAGTTTACCTCCTGATTTCCGTAACTGTAACGCCTATTACGTGAAGGAGGGTCAAACAGAGCATCCCATATACAGTTCGACTCCTCCGAGGTCAACTCATGGCCAGTGGACTGCGCCACTCGAGCTTGCTCTGTTCATATCTTTCCTGGAATGACGAAAAGAATTTTGCTACAATAAATATTCAATTTAAAACTTATGAAATGTGACCCGCCGTTCGTAGCTCGGTTGGTTTGGGAGCTGGGAGATGGGAACCAAAGGACTGTGTCCGGGCAGGTTCGAATCCCAGCGCCAAACCATCAGTGGGAGTTTCAACGTTACGCATCCGTGTGCGACGACTAAATAAAAGCGGGGTAGACACACGGCGTGGGGTTTACTTAAATGAGTATCAATGAATACCATGATCTTAAGGTTCCCCATGATCTCAAAAAAAAAACTTATGAAATGTGAAGTAAAAAAAATTAAGCATGTTTACCATTACGGATTGAGATTTATTATTGGTCCAAACATATGAAACTTTGCCATCCCCATCTGTCAGCTCAACGATATGCGTGTGTGTGAAGACCTCTGCCCTTGTAGGCTCATAATTATACTTCTTATACTAAAATTATATATATGAATAAACAATGTTACCAACATGATTAAATATCAATAATCTATTTATAATCATAATTTATAAATTTACCAATTCCTTCCGATGTTGTTGGAAGGATTTAGAGCCACCTCGGTGTACATTAGGATTTTAATTCCTGTTTGCACGGTTCCACGGTGGTATTTCCTATAAATTTAAATATATTATTAACTAAATTAATGCAACTAATATACGAAATTTAAACAAATTATAATAATAATATAAAATTAAATAACTTACTTTAAATTCAGGAGTTTTCCAAAGCTGGAGAAATTCAGCCCAAACATTAGCGCTCATCCAAGCGGGTTTTTTATTCGCATTCTTTGCAATTAAGAGAATCTCCCTATAATTTTTCTGCATTCTTTGGTTCCAGTGATTGTAAAAACATCCATATCTTCCGGATCAACACGTAGCGCAGCCTGTATATTGAAATTAATTTGAATTATATACATTATATTAACTTTTCAAATGAATTATAAATTTATACTTATCATCAAGTCGGCCCATAGAGCGTTCATAACATGGTCTGGGATGTCATCCCAATGAGCTCGACATCCTGGCTTCCGACTCTTGAATGCCTTCTTGGAGACTTGAAGAATGTAGTCCGAAGGATCCACCTCGAAACCCCTGTATAAATTTTGATGTAGCCACTTAATAAATTTTAAATAATGTACATGCAAATTATTTGATACTTACCTTGCACTCCTCGGAACGGCCTCCGCTACTGGACGTAAATCTGGCGCCGTGCCACTGGCACCCGCGCTATGAGAAGGAGAAGGCCGAGATCTGTTGGAATGTCTCTTGTAAGACATATATATCTGCCACAAATATATCATTTTATATAATGATAAAACATATCAATTTAATATTAGAAAACATGTTTGATCAATCATCATATAAAACTTCCACTAAAACACAAAATGAAACAAGATCTCTTGAATGCATATATAGAATTAACAAAACAGATTAATATATAGCTCACAACATAGTCATCATTATTAATAACAGCGGAAACTCAGAATATACATTTCACAACAAGCGATACAGATATTCAGAATTATCAGTTTTCGTCGTTTTCTGATTCAGACTCGGTCTCGTACTCTATATAGTTTTCTTTTGTACTCTCAAATGCTTCTATTAAAATATTTGATTCATCATTCAATGACCGTAAATCAATATCATCAATTATTATTATTTCATTATTTGGCTCAAGTTCTACTTGATACGCTGCTTCATTTGGAATATTATTTTCGTCAAACGTAAATCTTGCCTTTGTTTTAAAAACAGCTGACCAATCTGCTTTATCTCTTTTAAGGATGGATAAGGAGCAAAATAAAATTGAAATGCTTGCTTGGTTAATACCAAAGGATCATACTTATTGTAATATGAGGTATGCTTTATTTCAGTAAGCTTATAATATTTGTGCACGTTGATTCCAGAACCAAGAACATTGCTGAGTCAATTGCATTTGAATAAAAAAACTTTTTTTGTAGGTTGCATATAATATGTCAATTCTAAAACCTGTGTTAAGATGTCGTAAAAACCTTTTATATGGTCATCTGGATCATCACTACCTTTGACAAATACATCGCTATTATATGTTAATTTTTCAGCACCATAATCATTGGTGTTGAATTTAAATCCATTCATGAAGAATATTGGATAAGTCTTGACATTTCTTTTTGGTCCGAGCGTAAGATGTTGTAATCCTTCATCAATGACACAATTTCTTAGATCATAAATGTAGGCAAATTCTTTACTGAGATTGCCAGATGGATGTTGTGATTCATAAGTACTGTAAACATATATAATATGTTATATTATAATTAATACGTAAGTATAATTGAAATAAATATGAATTTATTATTACCTAACAAATGGTGCAACTTTCACACAATTAAGAAGAACACATGTGTGTGCTACATGGTGATCTCTATCGTCTAACCATATATCCACACATTTTCCAGCAGGTCGGCCATATTGTCTAAAAATAGATAACATTGTTTGAGAAGAATCGTGTTCAATGACTTCATCATTACGAGGAACACTTACAAATGACAAGTTCACATGGTCACTGAATTAATGAGAGAAAAGAATGAAGCTTCTTCTTCAAAAAATGATTTGCAAATCGAACATTCAATTCGTTCTTTTTGTCTAACTTTTTTCGTCAGATGATTCAAGTACCTATTGCAAAATTAATAATTTAAATTTACTTATGTAAATCTGAATTTTAAACTAAAATAAATATTACGGATATTCAATATTACCTCTCAAATGGATACATCCATCCATATTGCACAGGACCTCGAAAAGTGCTTCGAATGGAAGATGAACTGGTAAATGCTCTATTACATTAAAGAAACCTGGTGGAAATATTTTCTCCAGTTTGCAGAACGGTGTATGGATTTCTTCTTCAAGTTTACATATACGGTCGGCTATTAACGTCGTCAAACAAAGCTTTTTATAAACAAACTTAATTCTTTTATAACACTGCATACTTTTGCGGGCAACAGTTCTTTGAAAACTACGGGTAATAAATATTCCATTATGATATGGCAATCGTGATTTTTCATCCCATTCAATTTTTTTTTTTAAAGTCAACACATCTACGGAGATTAGAAGAAATCCCATCAGGACATCTTAGTCCTTAGTTTTCCCCTTAACATTCAAAGTTGTATTAAACACGTTATCAAATACCTTTTTTCCGTTGTGCATCACGTCAATATTATGTCGAAGTAAGAGATCTTTCCAATATGGCAACTCCCAAAATATACTTTGTTTGCACCAATTACAAATGTCCGATTTACCTGGAATTTCAGTCTGTACTCCAGTTTCATGTATCTTTAGATAGTCCTTTACAATTTCATATATTTCTTCGCTTTACCAAATCTTTGGTGGTAGAATTCTCTCTTCTCTGTTAGCTTTAATTTTTTTTATCTCCTCTAAAAGTATGATTGAGATGGAGAAAACACCGATGACAATTAAACCATGAAAATTTCTTTCCATACTGTAAAGAAAATGCTCGTGTTTCTTCCATGCAATAAGGACAAGCTAGACGACTGATCGTACTCCAACCTGAAAGCATTACATATGCTGGAAAATCACTAATAGTTAACAAAGAAGCGAACATATGAAAATTCTTTTTTTTTTGAAATGGCATATATTTCAACTCCTTCATGTTACAGTGTTTTCAACTCTTCAATCAACGGTTGTAAATAAACATCGATTCCTTGTGTCGGATCTTCAAGATCAGGGACAAAAATAGTGAGAAACATATATAGCGTTTTCATACACATCCACGGAGGTAAATTATAAGGAGTAATGATAATAGGTCAAGATGAATATTTAATACCAAACTGAGAGAATGGTGAAAATCCATCCGTACATAAACCAAGTCTGACATTACGGCTCTCTACAGCAAGCGCGGGATACGTCTTATCAAAATGTTTCCATGCTTCTCCATCAGATGGATGTGTCAAATTTCCCTCTTCCTGTGTTCTCATACTATGCCATCACATATGACATGCCAAAGCTTAAGACGTATATAACCTTTGAAGTCTAAAAGTGATGGGTAAATAATGCATTCTCTTATATGGAACTTCCTTTCCTTTTTTTCTTTGTTTGCATGCTTCCTCGTTACATATTTTGTAGTTCCTAAGGTTAATGTCATCTTTTCAACACAACATGCAACCTTTCATACATATATCTATCTTTTTGTACGGCAGACCGAAAGCCGACATAAGTGTTTTCACTTTATAATGACTATCGCACATCAGATTATTGGGTGGCATTAGTCGTTTTGCAGCTTGTACAACTACTGTAAATCTAGCTTCTGTAAAGTTGAATTTTGGTTTCATAGTGATGTATTCAGCGGTTATTGATAATTTGGTTCTGCTTTTACAACCATCCCGCAACGGCCTTTTAGCAGCATCCAATAAATCATAAATTATTTTCGCTCCCACATTTGGTTCTTCTTCGATATTTACGTTTTCATTGTCAACTTGAATTGTAGGGAACATTAATCGTGCTGCCTCTTCCGCCATATCTTCTACTGGATTCATCATAGCGTAATCTTTTTCTGACACTACAAGATTAGGGATAGATGCAACAAGTTCTCGGTGACGATCCCACAAATAATAATTTGGCACAAAACCATATTTATAAAAAGATACTTTAACTGTATATGGTTTCCAAATCTTCAAATGTTGACACTTGCTACAAGGGCAACGAAGTTCTTTATTGTTTCGATTATTAGATGTAGCGAATCTAATAAATTCATGGACACCATTGTAGAAATGTTCCTTCACCGAACCTTTCATACTAGTTTTGACTTCATACATCCAAGTATGGTTGAGAAAATAATCAAACATTATTCCTAATTTAAAAATATATGTTAGTAATTTCAACAACACCTAATTCTGTCTACAAAAAATTAAATCCTTTTGGGACTAAAGACTTTATACACCACACTTCTGTCTAATTTCGACAGCACTTCCCTTCTCTTCTCTTCTACGCATAACATTGCATCCAAGGGGTATATTGTTGCTGTATTTTCAAATTAAAGTCTTTTGGAACTAAAGGTTTTAATTTGTTGTTGTTGTTGTATTTGTTAAAATAATACTTAATGCATATTTTCAAACTAAATTTATTATTTCACTTCATTTCTCAATTTTATAATTCATTCAACTATTTAAATATTTTATTAACTAAATTTGAAATTTTAAAATATATTATACACTTATTTTGCGTAAACTAAAAAACCATTGTTCTAAATTATAACAAACATTCATAAACTTTAAAACCTTATATTCATTTCTTAGTTTTTTGAAAATCAATTTTAGTATAATATTTGTTTCAAAAAAATTATTATTTCAAAATAAAATTTATTATTTCTTAATTTATTATATCACTTCACTTCATTTCTTAATTTTCTAATTCATTCAACTATTTAAATATTTTATTAACTAAATTTGAAATTTTAAAACATATTATACACTTATTTTCACGTAAACTAAAAAAACATTGTTCTAAACTATAGCAAACATTCGCGAAAACTTTAAAACAATATATTCATTTCTTAGTTTTAAAAAAAATCAATTTTTGTACAATATTTATTTCAAAAAAAATTATTATTTCAAACTAAAATCTATTATTTTTAATTCATTATTTCACTTCACTTCATTCCTTAATTTTATGATTCATTCAACTATTTAAATATTTTATTAATTAAATTTGAAATTTTAAAACTTATTTTACAATTCATTTAACTATTTAAATTTTGAACCGATTTTATAAACTAAAATTTGAAGTCTGCACTAATCAATAATTATACACTAATTTTTGCACTTATTTTAATCAACAATTATACACTAATTTTAAAACATATTTTATAATTCATTTAACTATCTCGCAGCAAATAATTATACACTAATCTTTGCGTAAATTATAACAAACGTTGTTTTAAACTATACTAAACACTCGCGTAAACTTATCGATAAGCATATACAGATTTTAAATCGATCTTAATTTTTAATTACAAATTATACAATCAAACCACTAATTAATATTACCAAATCAACTATACACTATTATCATCAACTAATACACAATAATTATCAATTTCAAAGCCATAATTAATCGATTTTCAAAATTAGGGTTCAAATAATACCTCAATTAAGCTGAAATTGGAAAGGAAGGTGGTGGGCATCGGCTGATGGTGGCGGGCGGCGGTAGCAAGGAGGCCGCAACAACTGCGAAATGGGGACGCGGCTGAGAAATGGCGGCAGCAGCAAAGCATGAGGCGACGAGGGCAGGCGTCGGCTTGGTGGGGCAGGCGGCGGCAGCAAGGGGGAGATGCGAGGCGAGGGCAGCAAGGGTGCAAATGATTTTGGTGCGAAAGAATGAAAGGCTTTCAGGTTCGTGGCTTTTTTATATGTGTACGTAGATCTACGTCGGCTAGCATCGACCGCTTATTCTAGCCATCGCCGGCCGACGCAAAAGGCTGTCGCTATAGGCAGCCTTTCTTGTAATGTAAGATACTGATGGTTAATTAGAGATTTATTAATATTATTTGCTAGTCCTCTTTCCCTCTAGGCATAATTATAACCCTGCAAAGGTGTTCGAATCAATCTAGTTTGCATGATACAATTTCTAAAATCTAGTAAATGACAAAAAAGGGATTAGTAAACCTCTCCTTTTACATCTGGATGAAGAGTTTTATTAAACTCTCAGAATAACATCCAAGGTTGAGTTATAGTTGAAGAATAGTTAACAATGTGCCACACAATTTCCCTCTTTCTTCATAAATATTATGGACATACACAGTAGTGATATGAAATTGTAGGCCTCCTTTATTAATTAATTGTATAGTAATGTGTTGAGAACACTTTCTCTTCTCTATAGAATCCCATACATTTGTATCGATGAGAACAAGAACTCTTCATTTAACACCCATGTCATTATTTGTTATATAGCTCTAGTTTTTAAATAACATTTCTGAATTTTAACATCGATTATTTATTCCCCACCAAACCAAACATAGTAGCACTGTTGGAGTTTGAGCACTAATTTCATTTTCCAATTAGTGTTTATTCCCCTCACTTTTTAATACAGTAATGTCATTTATTTTTATTTGAGCTCCTGGTAGTTCTTTTAGGAGGAGCAGTAGGTTGGTATTTTAATTTCACTGATGGTTGATGACCACTTTCTGTTGCTGCATATGCAGGGTTTCTATCAACAAAGTAGGAGCAATCCTTCACCTCTTCAGTTACGTTGGCTATTTCAGTGATATTTTCTTCAGCTGTATCTATAAAGTCTTCATTCTCATCACATAATTCATCGTTAGCAAGGCTGAATTCATCAGGCGTCTTAGAGGTGCATTTAGTAGTACAGTGCCTGGTGGTACAACTGTAAATATATTTCGGTGGCAAGTCAAAATTGAAATAACATCCCCAGTATATAATTCTACCTCACGATCTTCCAATAATTCAGTTTCAAAATCAATTTCTATAAGTACCTTAGCAAGTGCTATCCTTTTTCGGTAATGGTAGTTCAATCATGAATTATTGGTCTACCTACAACACTTACTATTTTGGAAATAGCTTCTTTATCCCATATCTCAAGTTCTAGGTTATATAGTCGAACCCATATCGGAATGAAGGTTAAATGTAAGGACCTGCCAATCTGCACTAGTCAAGTTGACAATAAACCACACATGTCCAACCCAATCGAGCAGAAAGATGGATAGTTACGGGAAAGAAAGAGGAAAGAAGAAGAGAAGAGAAGAAGAAGGGAAATAAACTAAACACAACACAGAATCTCACAATCGTAGTAGAACAATATATAATATAATATCAATGATCTTTACAAGGAGAAACTGTAATGTACAAACATCCATAAGAGTACAACAACAATCACAATCATCGGCCTGGATTGTTATAACAACTTGTCCTCACAATTGCTGATGATTTCAACAACAAAGCATCAGAAAATAAACATATACGTGAATATGACTTGAAGACCTCCAACTTGTCTCCTAGGCTCTAATGCATCCAAAGCAATCTGTAAATGTACTCGGTCTGACCCGAGCATTATAATAAAATAACACCCGATTTAGTCTAAAAAACCAGTGTGAGAAAAAACACCAAACTGGATTTTTAGGTTATAAAATCCTTTAAAATCAAAAGTATCTCGTAAGACCACGCCGTACATAGACACGACAGGTTTTTACCTTACGATAACCAAAACATTTTCTATAGAAAATCCTCTGATATAATGATAATTTCTAGGGACTCAAAGTAAATATATAAAATAGCTGAAATGCTTGCATCTCATGTTTCAGTATAGTTGGGCACAACTAAATCCGTAAGCTCATACTTTAGAATGGATTCCGTACTATGACAAGGTAAGGAACTACCTTCCGAAGGTACCTCTCTGGATAAAATACACCAGGGTCAAACAAGAACATCTTGTACTTCTGCCACACAGGACTGGCCAACCACTTGACTAGTAGTACCGAATATGATCAACCCTCCTTTAATGGGCCACAAAGCATTCAAGAATAGATAGTAACCGATCTAGATTTGGAATGACCATACCCTACTTAGGAGCGACCCACTTGGCCCTGCTGCATGCCTGATTTTTGTCATTTCCCGGTTGATGAGGTTTGAGGCTATGTTATACCTTTTTATAGCACTTCCCACTTGGAACGCTAACACTATCCTCCAGGCAACAATGCAATATCAGCATTCATCCATGCATGTTCATTCTGGGACTGAACGAAACACTTGAGAGCTCCGCCTTCAATTCCATCATCTTCAAGATGTCTTCACTTCGAACGCATTCGTTGGATCGAAGTGGTTTCCATATAACATACCCGATCCCGATCTCTTCGAAACAACATTCGATGATTCCTGGTAAACTCAACCCTGGTTCTTTAGGAAATAAATCAAAGATAATAGCGGAGATCGCCTCCTAACCGTTAGTGGATAGATTTCCTTGTCATTGTCCTAGGAGAACGAAACGAGATTTATAGATAACTGTACCATATAACTCACGTGTTTCTCCTAGATATTTAAAAAGTTACATTTTGGGTCCAAATTCAGTAGTCGATTAATTAACCATCGAATAACAATCATTCAATCGGGGATTTATTTCCATAAGGAAAACCGACATTGCTAAGCATCAGGCAACAATAAGCCTCTTTTTTACAAATCCTTCCATTAACTCAAATTACTTTATAATATTTGTACCCAAATACTTTTACAAAGATTCATTCACAACACTTATATTTTCAATACTTGAAAGATATCCATATACTTACCTCAACGGTATAAGTATATTCACCAACACTGGGGAAGATTCTCTTTTTATACAATTATAAGTCATTTATAAACCCCATTATAAATTTCTAAAACCATTTATAAACCATTTATAATCTATAACTCATTTCTAAAATTCGTTTCAAACATCTAACCATTATAATACTCCTTTACCCTTTTTCAATCTTCCTTTAAGTCTTCTAAACCATATTATAGGATTCCTCTTATAAAACTCACATCTGTTTGTAAAACCCTATTTATAAATCTCGAAAAGATTTATAAACGAATTCTAACCTTTTACATTAAAACACTATTATATAATAATAAACGTTATAAATAAATAAATATTAATTTTTAAAAATCTTAAAATAATAATTAATAAATTTCAAAATATTCTTAATAAAACAATAATAATTTATCTTAAAGGTAATTATAAATAATAATAATTAATTTCCAAAACCTTATTGATAAGTAATTATATTTAATTTCCAACCATATTAATATTCTAATTGATTAACATTTCAAATATTAAAATATTTATAACAAATTTAAAACAATATTAATGTACATAAACGACTTTTAAAACATAATTATATTTTCTTGATAAAAATCCATACTATACTTTCCACACAATCATTTCCATATTTATAAAGATATATTTATAAATCTCTTCTATTTTATGAAACTTCCTTTCCTAAAATCCCTTTATTTATGAACCCCATTCATAACTCTTTTCTTTATAAATCTCACTTATTCATAATTCCATTAAGAACATCAATCACCATCCGTTCTTAACGTTGCACCCAGATGGATAAATTCCTTTTATAAATTTTTTGCTATTTATAAAATACCATTTAACATTCTCAAAGTTACCCTCACCTTCGATTCTAAAATAGAGTCAACTATTTTCTAAAACAAACTTCCATATCTTATAATAAATCCACCATTTGTTTATTTCACCAACTTTAAATTGATAATAATTTCCTTTGATTTATAATACCGTTTATAAATCCATATTTTTATTAACAAAACATGATTTTACAAATCTTCACTTCATTTGTAAAACATCACTTTATACAAAATTATTAATAATATTTATATCAAATATTTTCTATTTTTAAAAAACCATATCCCTTTATTATAAAAGACGGACTTATAATAATATTTATATCAAACATTTTCTATTTATTTTTAAAAAAACATATCCCATTATTATAAAAGAAGGACTTAATTTAATATTTAAAAATCTTTACCCACAATTCAAAATCTCTATTTAAACTATTTTATAAAATTGTTAATTTATAATCTCCATAAATAATACCTTAAATTTTGTTTAAAATTAAATTCCTTCTCTTAGTAATTCAATATTTTTTTTATAAAAACACATATATTTCTGAATCACTCAAACCCCTTTATAAAACTAAATCTTCATTTATAATATTTCAAAGTGTTAAAAATATGATCCAGTGTTACCATAGCACTAGTTAGGAAAAATTATCCATGTCATCATTTATGGCATCTAACACATCATATATCAATTTATAAGAAAAATAAAATCAACAGTGTGAGGAATCCCATTGGATTCCTCCAACCTGTCCTTTTGCATTACATATAGTATATAATCATACAAATATAAATCAACCGCTTCGAGACGAGATTCGTATACAAATGATCATTCGCTCTTACACGAGAACGTAATAGGGTCTCATCCGCTCCAGTAGGCGGGAATATATCCAAACCAACTAATAATTATAGTAAACCATCCAAACAGTCAATTACAATCAATAATAAATTATCCATGCTTCCAATAAATAATTTTATTGACTATATAATATTTTCTGATTTACCAAAAAGGTGATATTAACTCACATTGATTTAATAGTCGCTAAAATGTTCCATTTTGAATTCAAATTGGATAGACGTTTAATTTTAACCCAAAATTTCCACTAGCTTCGAATCCATCCAATCCAATTCCATAACATAGCCTTCATCAATATGATCACAACACAACTTGTCAGGCTCGATTTGAACCTCCTACGAAAAAGTTACGAATTATAAACGATTGAAATAATAGTTTAAAATTAACTTATAATAAAAATAAAAATTTAAACTTAATTTCCCTTTTCCTCACCATTCCCAGGCTGCACAAAATCAAACCCATCTCGCCGAAGTTTCCACGATCGTCGCCGCCTCCACGTTTCATCGGAGCTCGATCCAACGTCGTCGTCGCAGCCCCCTTCGTCTCCTCTACCCATGGCCAAGACGCGGTGCCTCCTCATTGCCAGAAAACGCGTTGCCAGCCCAAACGTCGGCCACGAACACGGCCCAAAATCAATCGTCTCGCCTCACTAGATGACGATCCAACTGTTGATTGCGTAGAGCTCATTGATCTCTTCATCTTCTTAGTTGAGGTTGGAGGCTAAAAGTGTATGGATGGAGAGAAATCGAGGAAGGAAGATGGGCTATTTTTGGCCATTGGAATTAATGGCGGTTGACCGCTAGGGTTTGCTTTTTTATGTTGCAAAAGATTTTTTTTTCTCAAGTCCTTATATAGAAAATTTCACGGTACTATTCATCCATAAAAATTTCGAACTCTAAACGAGGCGTACCGCCTAGCGTTCTATATGTTATACCCATATTCCGAACATAATGGAATATATATTGGGATCCAATTCCATTATATGCATAAGTTAATTTCCAAATCGAATTAGATAATTTAAATTTCTTAAATTAATTTCTATGTGGTTCGAACTCGCACGACCAAACGATACGTCTAATCACCACGAAATCCAATGGCATATTATAATTCACTATTACGGATCCAATGAAACTGGTTTCATCGAAATCTAAGACAGTGCCCTGAAGGGCTATTTTTTTACACGTTAATTATAAAGTGTAATTTTCAAAATCAGTTTAATCACTTTTAAATCCAATTTAAAAGGTTTCTATCTTCCTTCTTATTCAAATAGAATTTAAATATGTTTTCAAAATCATTTTTGTTCATATTAAATTCAAGATTCAATTATTTAAACAATTCCAAATATTCAATTCAACAATTTAATTATCAAATAAATCGTTATATTTGAAATAATATAAGTTAATTAACTTATAAAATTAACTTTTCAATATTTAAAATCAATTAAATATTCCAAATTCAAATGATTGAAATTCTGGGTCGTTACATTAAATGTTCATCAAATTTTACCCCGACTCTCCACTTTTTAATCACAATAATTTTAGGGTTAAAAGTATGAGGAACAACTTTAAGAACTAAATTAAAATCTTCCTTATCTTCAAATCTGACAGAAACAAACCATTTGGTCTATTATGAATTTATAATCTCTCTTTTGGTTTCCAAACCTATTTTACATATCTTCTGAAGTAAATATAAGGATCTAGATCTGTGTACATGAACAATTAGTGAGTTACCCCATTTTTTTTCTGATCTATTGTAGATACATTCTGGTAGGAAGGCTCATTTCTTATTCATAGGTTAACAATAAGTTAGTTTCTATCATCTCTACAGTTCTGTTATCATCAGCAACCAATCCCGTCAAGGTTTTTCCCTTCCCATTGCATTTTCCAATAGATTTACCAACCTTTGACTGACTGCAATTAACATAAAAAAAATTCGATGTGCTACTATTTGGTTCCTGTGGCTAAGACCATGGAATTTCACTTGGATCTACAGAATGAGTGGCCGTTTGCTAGTGAGAAAATAACTGAATCTACCATTATGCGCGCGCACACACACATATATACATACATACATACATACATATATATATACATATATCTTTATTAGGTGTATTATGAACAACTGTATCAATTATGGAGATCCTTAGTAAAAAGTTTCCATCACCATTTAAGTTTAAAAACTTATCACCAATGATGATTAAAAAATCCTTTATAACACTTTCACTAGGATAATATATTCTCAACTGTAGATAAAACATGTACTGGCAGTAACTATGTTATATTTACAAATAATAATCATAACTAATATTGCAACAACCGCCCTATACATTCGACACTCAATATAACTAAATAGTGTGTTGTTGCGGTGTCCGGTCTATGTAGGATGACTGCTAAGGGCGAAAAGAACAGAAAGTTACAAAACCTATTTATATCTCATAGTGTATCGAATAAAAATAATATACATCACAGATATAAAACAGGAGAGACAACAATAACTAAGATGAACCACCATATCATAGTACACAAGTTCACAAATTTATACAAAATAATATAGAGTTTATATGACTAATAATAAACTCAAACTGTCTCTAATATATATAATTAGATGAACACTACCTAGGCTCTATAATGTCGCACATCAGAATAAGCAAAGTATCCATATATAATACGAGAAAGCTCCATCCTACTCGATCTCTACACTGCCATCGTGTATCACCTTGACTTGCTAACTATTCTACTCATTTAAGAGAACTTGAGATAATAAGAAGCAAAGCATAAAACCTCGAGTCAGACAACAATATGGTGTAAGCGCTAAAAAATCTAAAAATACTATACAAGTCGATATAGTAAGGAACATAGGTATACAAACCATATCCGACATGTTCTTGCAACCAAAGTGTTAGCGCATAACATCGATACTATGCTACTCTATAAACATCATAAGGTGTACTACATCCTAAGTACAATAACTGGTGTCCAGGCACCCACATCTACAATACCTATATCTCATGACATCCCTAGAGCAACAGACTATGGGAAGAACAACCAAAGAAAACATAGCATCCATCAATCAATCCTCATCGCCGCTTAATGTGCAATGGATATATGATAACTTGTATGATCATTCCTCTCCCAGGGATTAATTGAAAAATCCTAGTTTCAGTGTACTCGCTCACAGCCCGAAAATGACACTAGACCCATTCCATCGGTCTAGGGTATACGGACCCATTCCATCGATCCAGGGTAGCCATTCCAAGTACCCAATGAGCGTCCTCGCAATACCCCTACCATCAAATACATCAGAAAACACTCCGAGTATCAACGATCCCTTAGCACACATATTTGAGCCCTTTTTTTACTCCATCAAGATACCATTCATCCTCTGGGAACCATTCCACATTCCATTCTTTCCACGATAGAACCATTCAACATTCTATCCACATGTTACCCTTTCTAGAACCCGCACTTGTGGATTATCATCCTCATGATTCTACTCAACATCGAGCCGCCATCATCAAAGCACAACTCCATTCACCATCGAGTTACCATCATCGAAGTTCCAAAGCCATCATCCTTCATCACGTTATCACATCGTAACTAAAAGTCAAAAGAACAAGCAAACACCTTCAGCGTGACTTGCAGGAACCCTGAAGCATACCCTGGAAGGTTCATTACCATTGGACCCATATGTTCAAGTCGGTACCGACCTGAAGTGGTCGGTGCCAATTTGAAAACTTGACCAATTTTTGGTCCTTCAGCCCCCTTAACTCCCCTCTTTCCAATGATTGAATCCCTAAGTCCAGAAGCCTTCTCCTTTTCTGGGAAAAGAGTTGAAGTACTAGCCTGAAGTGCTCGGTACCAATCTCCATACTTAGCAAAAATTTTATGTTTTGGCTTCCTGAAGTCCCTCACCTGCCTTATCCCAAACCATGCCCTAAATTCCTACCACCTTTTACCCGAAGCACCTTATTATTGACCTATTTACACTTACTCATAACACTCTATTATAGGTCGGTACTAATCTATGGTTAGCCACCGAACCTGCTGCAAACAAGCTGCGACTTTGTGACGACCGCCCATGACCCCTGCACCGAACCTAGAGATAGTGCGCTGTAAAGTGTGCCAGGCGACCATGGACGATTGCCAGGGTAAATTTAAACAACAGAATCTATCGTATTACTCACAGCGCAAGGACAAAATACAATAGAATATATATATATAGTGAAGCTTCACAGAATAGAATCTCATCAATAAAACTTCATAATAGTTGAATACAAACATCTGAATAGTCAGTACATCAAGCCTCACTACATAACACTCAGAATATACAAAGCAGTGGAACATCCAGTACATATAGTAAGAAGATAATATGCAAGCCTCCAGCTCGTCTTCGACATCAGCATCGTGGGAAGCAAGAACAGCACCTGTCACCTGCTACCTAGTCTGCCCGTCCCAAAATGGACGAACAACCCAAGGCAATAAGAGTTAAAAACATAAAGCCCTTGAGTCAGACAACAGTCTTAGTGAGCGGTAAATTAACTAACAACATACCAAAAGAGCATAAAGGAAAAGGAATAGGAATACAACCCTCCCACTCCACCTCTTTCTACAGTGATAGCCCCCAGACACACACTAAGCAGAAGCAATCATAGCAGAGCATACAATTTAAAGTAAAGCGAGTATCACTCGAGTCAAGGGCAATGTTTTCCAAGTACAAACCCCCAAGGCCTAAACCAAGATCAGATAAGCACCTAGAAAATACCGCTCTTGAGACCGAATGACGATACAACCAAACATCCATGACTCTGGCTATCACTGTTATCATTGCTTCGATATCATCGTTAATTGAATGACCGGCACATTCTTTCAGCCGTCCGTCAAGGGCTAATGGAAACCCCGGTTCTTGACATTACTCCCGCACGTCATCGTGACCCGTGCCTAGGACTATCGAATCTGCCCAGAGTACTTGACTACCAATCCATAGCCTTCAGGGACTATCGAATCTGCCCAATGTACTCTTGCTTTGAGCATGCTAGAACCTTTAACAACGATGAGATCTCAGCCTTCTAGTCATCCTCCTCGACGACTATTTCCATACTAGCTCAAGCGCCTCTCGAGCAAACCATTATCCTAAAACTCGAACCATATCACCGAGTTATCAATCTGCTTGGAATGATCCCGTCTGGATTAGACCAAGACTATCTCATCTCATGCTTCGCCTCATCATCATCATAGCAAAGCTTCATCTCAACATCATCATCAAATCTATTCATATGAGCTTCCACATCCGCCACATATGCCACAAGCAGCTTTCCCAATTCAAGAGCCTTTTCCTTAGCTTTTGAATCATCTTCAGTCTAAATCAAATCATCAATCATCTAATTCATAGCAATCAATCAAGTCAAACATTAATCCAAGTAAACAAGCATTCAAATATGATCTAAATAGACAATTATAACAATAATGGCAATTTCGTAATTAAAGAGTCAAAAGTCTAACAAGCATGAAAACATGAACAATATCTCTATAATCTTGATGAATGAACTTGCATAGGTTAACACTTAGTAAAATGGATGTCAAATCATCATGAACAATGGATCTATACTTAGGTTTACAAAAATGCATGGAAATCACTACTTTAACACCAAAATCAAGCTAACGATCCGATATACTCCTTTGGATCCGTGTGAGAGATAATCACCACTCACCAAATCACCTAAACAACCCAAAAGCAACACACTTCAGATCTGGACAGCGAAGGATCTAACTTGATCTATCACCAATCCGCTTCAAACGATGAAATCTCACTTCAATGGATGTAGATCTTCAATCTAAGCTCTTGAATCTTCAATTTGATCTTCAACTTGGATGGATGGAATCACTAAATTAGAGTGGAGAAAAGAAGTGAAGAAGTGTAGAAGTCGAGCTCTCAAAATGGCAACACTTCGTCGCTTCGAAATCCGGATCCCAAAAAGTGAGAAAAACCCTCCTATTTATAGGCTGATTTCCCCTTAGGTCGCTCGGAGTTAGGTCGTCCACGACTTACGACCTAAAACCCCCACGACCTAAAAAGCCCACGACTCAACAACATCACAACCTACGACTTAACCAACCTTCCGACCTAACACAATGCGCGACTTAACTATGCGCGACTTACGACCTAACACATAAGCGCATCCATACGCGACCTACCAGACCCACCTATCTAAGACTTACGACTTAGCAGCTTAACTCCTAAGTCGCTCGCGACTTAACAACTCCTAGGTCGCTCACGACCTAACACTCAGCCAAAACCCAGCGACCTAACGCAGACACACTTCCTCGCGACCTAACAACTCAACAGAGTTACGACCTACGACTTAACTTAGATGCGACCTAACTAACTTAGCCAGGATACGACCTAACTCCTTAAGTCGTCTAACTCTTAGGTTGCTAACTCGCTAACCCTCTTAGGTCGCTAACGTCCTATAGGTCGCTCCAAACTAACACACGACCTAAACCACTATACGACCTAACTGTTAGGTCGTTAATTCTCTTAAGTCGCTGCCATTCCTATAGGTCACTCCAATACTTAGGTCGTTCACTCGACCTATCCTACCTCACGACCTAAGCTTATCACACAACCTATCTCCTATACGACCTATCCCAAACTCCTTAGGTCGCCAACCTCAACTTCCTTAGGTCGCTTATCCTTCTTAAGTCGCTCTCGATCTAATTCTACTCGACCTAAGCTTCGAACGACTTAAACCCTAGACGACTTAACAACATTACGACCTAATGACAACAGTTTTACGATGTTTCGATCCGTAAAAATACGGGTCGTTACATTCTCTCCCCCTTAGGAATTTCGTCCCTGAAATTCCAAACAAACAAGAGCAATCAAAGACTATTCTGCACGCCTACCATCCATAGCAATCAACAAACCATGCATCCAATTCTAGCTTAGCATGCAGAATTCTAAAACTAGAACAAGTTACAATATCGTGAGATGACACGACACCTTAGGGCCATACCTTGAAGAGTTCAGGATGAGTTGCTTTCATCCTCTCTTCCACCTCCCACGTACAGTCGTTATCATCATCACTCCATTGTACCTTGAGCAACTTAACTACCTTCCTCCTAAGCTGTTTCGTGTCGGTTTCCACAACACGAAGCGGCTTACGAAGTCCCTTATCGACTGGATCAACTTCGAAATCTTCACAGCTATCAGCAGAAACCACTGTATTCGAGTCGTGCACATACTTCCGTAGATACGATACGTGAAAAACATTATGCACACCCAACATCTTCTCTGGTAACTCCAATCTGTAGGCGAGCTTTCCAATTCGCTCAATGATCGGGAATGGTCCAACAAATCTCGGAGTCAATTTCCCTTTCTTCCCGAATCGAATAACATTCTTCAGTGGAGAAATCTTCACAAAAACCATATCACCAACGTCGAATTCCAAATCCTTACGACGCTTATCGGCATAACTCTTCTGACGGTCTTGGGCTGCCTTCATTCGCTGCCGAATGATCTCTATACAATCCGAAGTCTGTTGAATCATCTCTGGCCCAAGCATCAGTTTTTCTCCAGTCTCTAACCAACATGTCGGAGAGTTACACGGTCTTCCATACAATGCCTCATACGGTGCCATACCAATGCTTGACTGGTAACTGTTGTTATATGAAAATTCCACCAGATGAAGATGATCTTCCCATGATCCTCCGAAATCTAAAATACAAGCTCTGAGGAGATCTTCCAAAACTCGGTTGACTCTCTCGGTCTGACCATCTGTTTGAGGATGATAAGCTGTACTCAAACACAAATCGGTTCCCAAAACTTCCTGGAAGCTCTTCCACAATCCACTAGTGAACAATGGGTCTCGATCGCTCACTATACTCTTCGGAATACCATGGAATCGAACAATCCACTTAACATACAACTCGGCCAACTTTGATGCAGTCCTAGTCGATCGAACAGGAATGAATCTTGCACTCTTAGTCAAACAATCTACAATGACCCAAATCCCTTCATTCCCCGTTCTTGTTCTAGGTGACCCATCAATAAAATCCATCGATATTTGTTCCCACTTCCATGTAGGAACTTCTAATGGCTGAAGCAATCCACTTGGCTTCTTCTGTTCAGCTTTTACCAACTGGCAGTTAATGCACTTGGAAATAAAATTTCCAACATCCTTCTTCATGCCTTCCCAGTAATAGGTTCTCTTCATATCCCGATACATCTTGTTTCCTCCTGGATGAATTGTCAGCTTCGAGTGATGACTTTCCTTCAGAACTTCACTCCTCAATTCATCTATATCGGGAACAACTAGTCGTCCTTGCTTCCGAAGCCAACCCTCTCGATCGACCTCGAATCCTTTATCCTTTTCTGGATCCAATCCAGATTCCAAATCACGGATAATCCTGACAAGCTTATCGTCTCGCTTTTGGCTCTCGCCAATCCTTTCCACAAGAGTCGGTCTTATTGATAAGTTTGCCAACATCTCAGGTTCCAATTCACATCTAGGCCTGAAGTCAAATCCAGCTAAATACTCGAGATTCTTCCATTCTGAAAACATGGCTCCCAATCCTGCATGTCTTCGACTTAACGCATCTGCCACTGCGTTACCTTTCCCCGGAGTATAGGCTATACCGAAATCATATGATGCCAAAAACTCTAGCCAACGTTGCTACCGAAGATTCAAATCCTTTTGGGAGAAAAGATACTTCAACAACTTATGATCTGTAAACAACTCAAATCGAATTCCCAATAGATAATGTCTCCACATCTTCAAAGCAAAAACAATCGCCGCTAACTCCAAATCATGAGTCGGGTAAGTCCTTTCATGCGGCTTCAGTTGTCGACTTGCATACGCAACAACTTTATCCCTCTGCATCAGCACCGCTCCAAGTCCAGTACCACATGCGTCGGTGTAAACCACCATCTCGTCATTCCCACTTGGAATAGTCAAAACAGGAGCACTTGTCAATCGCTCTTTCAGGATTCTGAAAGCTTGCTCACACTTATCTTCCCATCTGAACACTTGGTTCTTTTTTGTCAATCCTGTTAATGGTGCAGCCACCTTGGAGAAGTCTTTGACAAACCGTCGATAATATTCTGCTAATCCAAGAAAACTTCTCACATCAGATGCATTCTTAGGTCTAACCCAATCTTGGATTGCTGCCACCTTAGCGGGATCAACCGCTATTCCATTTCCAGAGATAACATGGCCTAAGAACCTCACTTCACTCTTCCAGAAGTGACACTTCGAAAACTTAGCCTTCAGTTGATGTTTCCGTAAGATTTCCAAAACAATACGCAAGTGCGTCTTGTGCTCTTCTTCAGTTCTGGAATAAATCAGAATATCATCCACGAACACAAGTACGAACTTGCTCAACTGATCTCTGAACACTCTATTCATAAGATCCACAAAATATGCTGGCGCGTTAGTCAATCCAAACGGCATTACCAGCCACTCAAAGAAACCTGATGGTGTCCTAAAAGCAGTCTTCGACACACTATCCTTAGCCACTCTCAACTGGTGAAATCCCGTTGCCAAATCCATCTGAGAAAACACCTTGGCTTCGTGAAGTTGATCAAACAAGTCATATATTCTCGGCAATGGATACTTGTTCTTCTTAGTCACCTTATTCAACTCACGATAATCCACACACAACCTCAGCGATCCATCTGCTTTGGTTGCGAACACAACTGGTGCACCCCATTCGGACACACTACGCCGAATGAATCCTTTCTGCAAAGGTCATCAACCTGCACCTTCAACTCTTGTTGTTCCCTAGGCGGAATCCGCCTAAGAGGCATCACAACAGGTCTGGCTCCTTCAACTAGATCTATACGAAACTCAATCTCTCTATGCGGCGGTAACCCTTTGACCTCGTCAAAGACATCCTCAAATCCATTAGCGATTGGCACAGATGACAGTCCATCCCGTGGAACAACCAGCGAATACATGAAGCTCATGAAGACGCCTTCTTCATGCTTACATCGTATCACAATCTTTCGCCCCTCCACATTCTCGACTGTCACCTCCAACCTCTCACAATCAACCTTTGCCGCATACTTCCTAAGCCAGTCCATACCCAAAATAATTCCGAACCGCGCAAAGTTCAGAACAAAACAATCACAAACAAAAGAGCAATCATGACTCGATACAATCAGACCACGGCATAACATACACAAACAAGACGAACCCCCGACTGAATTAGTCACAACCAATGGCCAATCAACAATATCCGGTTCCAAACCTAACCGGCCTACAAGTTCATTACAAACAAACGAATGCGACACCCCAGTATCAAACAACACTCTGACTGGAACACCACATATGGAAAGAGTACCTTGAACCACTACACTCTTTCCTTTCTCTTTAGCGGTAGGAGCTTTCGAAGACGATGGAACAGCCCCCAAAGCATAAGCTTGCACAATCTGCTTGTCCCTCCTTGGTTCTGGACAATTCTTCCTGATATGCCCCGTCTTGTCACAGTTGTGACACTTCATCTGCATCTTCGGATTCTTACAATCCCTAGAGAAATGGCCCTTCTGCTGACAATTGTAGCAAGTCACCTCGCCTTTCGGCTTCTTCTGGCCATCCTTACCCTTTTGCTGCTGCTGCTTCCTCTTCTTGTTTCCACTCTGCTGGGGTTTAGACTCTTCCCTGGTTACAGCAACAACAGATCCTTCCTTAGGAAACAGATTCTCATGCCTGAGAGCTTTCTCCACGAGCTTCTCAAATGAATCGTCCAAATGATCCACCAACTGCCTCCCAAGATAACTGTCCAAGTCTGTCACAAACTTCTCATTCTTCTGATATGCAGATTCAATATACGACCGGGCATACTTGGACAAAGCTTCGAACTCAGAGACATACTCAAGAACTGGTCTTCCACCTTGCTTGAGCTCCACAAACTTCTTGAACAAAACAGACTTCTGAGCTGTAGAAATGAACTTAGCTTCAAATCTGACTTGGAATTGCTCCCAAGTAATCTCTTCCTCCGGAGTATCAATGGTGATAGAGTTCCACCAATCAGAAGCTCTTCCTTGAAGCTGTCTTGATGCAAGCTTCCTCTTAGTTGCATCCTCGATTCCCAAATCACCAAAGATCCTTCTACAAGCATCTATCCACCTCTGGACCTCAATGGTTGGTTCTGTTCCCAAGAAAACCTTTCCTCCAAGAGCAGTGTAGTCCTTACACAGCTTAGCAAAATCCACCGGTTTTGGAGTTTGAACTTGAACTCCAACATCCACCGATGGCCCCGGAGCTGGCATCCTTCTCATGATCGAAGCCATCATTGCTTCGAACATAGCAGCGTAATCAGCAACCCCCTCAGTAGCACGGCCTTCCCTAGCAGCTGGTCTCCCTCTTCGACTCATTCTCAATATCTAGAAAAAGGAATGATTAGCACATCTAGAGAAACAACTACATAAAGGACTCAAACTCTACTAAGCTACTATATTATATGTAGTAATCATCCATCAAAATACAATTACGTCTCTCATACGTATTTACGTCAGCGAGCGTTGGGTAAAATCGATTAACCAAAGCTCTGATACCAAATGTGACGACCGCCCATGACCCCTGCACCGAACCTAGAGATAGTGCGCTGTAAAGTGTGCCAGGCGACCATGGACGATTGCCAGGGTAAATTTAAACAACAGAATCTATCGTATTACTCACAGCGCAAGGACAAAATACAATAGAATATATATATATATAGAAGCTTCACAGAATAGAATCTCATCAATAAAACTTCATAATAGTTGAATACAAACATCTGAATAGTCAATACATCAAGCCTCACTACATAACACTCAGAGAATATACAAAGCAGCGGAACATCCAGTACATATAGTAAGAAGATAATATGCAAGCCTCCAGCTCGTCTTCGACATCAGCATCGTGGGAAGCAAGAACAGCACCTGTCACCTACTACCTAGTCTGCCCGTCCCAAAATGGACGAACAGCCCAAGGCAATAAGAGTTAAAAACATAAAGCCTTGAGTCATACAACAGTGTTAGTGAGCGGTAAATTAACTAACAACATACCAAAAGAGCATAAAGGAAAAGGAATAGGAATACAACCCTCCCACTCCACCTCTTTCTACAGTGATAGCCCCCAGACACACACTAAGCAGAAGCAATCATAGCAGAGCATACAATTTAAAGTAAAGAGAGTATCACTCGAGTCAAGGGCAATGTTTTCCAAGTACAAATCCCCAAGGCCTAAACCAAGATCAGATAAGCACCTAGAAAATACCGCTCTTGAGACCGAATGATGATACAACCAAACATCCATGACTCTGGCTATCACTGTTATCATTGCTTCGATATCATCGTTAATTGAATGACCGGCACATTCTTTCAGCCGTCCGTCAAGGGCTAATGGAAACCCCGGTTCTAGACATTACTCCTGCACGTCATCGTGACCCGTGCCTAGGAATATCGAATCTGCCCAGAGTACTTGACTACCAATCCGTAGTCTTCAGGGACTATCGAATCTGCCCAACGTACTCTTGCTTTGAGCATGCTAGAACCTTCAACAACGATGAGATCTCAGCCTTCTAGTCATCCTCCTCGACGACTATTTCCATACTAGCTCAAGCGCCTCTCGAGCAAACCATTATCCTCAAACTCGGACCATATCACCGAGTTATCAATCTGCTTGGAATGATCCCGTCTGGATTAGACCAAGACTATCTCATCTCATGCTTCGCCTCATCATCATCATAGCAAAGCTTCATCTCAACATCATCATCAAATCTATTCATATGAGCTTCCACATCCGCCACATATGCCACAAGCAGCTTTCCCAATTCAAGAGCCTTTTCCTTAGCTTTTGAATCATCTTCAGTCTAAATCAAATCATCAATAATCTAATTCATAGCAATCAATCAAGTCAAACATTAATCCAAGTAAACAAGCATTCAAATATGATCTAAATAGACAATTATAACAATAATGGCAATTTCGTAATTAAAGAGTCAAAAGTCTAACAAGCATGAAAACATGAACAATATCTCTATAATCTTGATGAATGAACTTGCATAGGTTAACACTTAGTAAAATGGATGTCAAATCATCATGAACAATGGATCTATACTTAGGTTTACAAAAATGCATGGAAATCACTACTTTAACACCAAAATCAAGCTAACGATCCGATATACTCCTTTGGATCCGTGTGAGAGATAATCACCACTCACCAAATCACCTAAACAACCCAAAAGCAACACACTTCAGATCTGGACAGCGAAGGATCTAACTTGATCTATCACCAATCCGCTTAAAACGATGAAATCTCACTTCAATGGATGTAGATCTTCAATCTAAGCTCTTGAATCTTCAATTTGATCTTCAACTTGGATGGATGGAATCACTAGATTAGAGTGGAGAAAAGAAGTGAAGAAGTGTAGAAGTCGAGCTCTCAAAATGGCAGCACTTCGTCGCTTCGAAATCCGGATCCCAAAAAGTGAGCAAAACCCTCCTATTTATAGGCTGATTTCCCCTTAGGTCGCTCGGAGTTAGGTCGTCCACGACTTACGACCTAAAACCCCCACGACCTAAAAAGCCCACGACTCAACAACATCACGACCTACGACTTAACCAACCTTCCGACCTAACACAATGCGCGACTTAACTATGCGCGACTTACGACCTAACACATAAGCGCATCCATACGCGACCTACCAGACCCACCTGTCTACGACTTACGACTTAGCAGCTTAACTCCTAAGTCGCTCGCGACTTAACAACTCCTAGGTCTCTCACGACCTAACACTCAGCCCAAACCCAGCGACCTAACGCAGACACACTTCCTCACGACCTAACAACTCAACAGAGTTACGACCTACGACTTAACTGAGACGCGACCTAACTAACTTAGCCAGGATACGACCTAACTCCTTAAGTCGTCTAACTCTTAGGTCGCTAACTCGCTAACCCTCTTAGGTCGCTAACATCCTATAGGTCGCTCCAAACTAACACACGACCTAAACCACTATACGACCTAACTGCTAGGTCATTAATTCTCTTAAGTCGCTGCCTTTCCTATAGGTCGCTCCAATACTTAGGTCGTTCACTCGACCTATCCTACCTCACGACCTAAGCTTATCACACAACCTATCTCCTATACGACCTATCCCAAACTCCTTAGGTCGCCAACCTCAACTTCCTTAGGTCGCCTATCCTTCTTAAGTCGCTCTCGATCTAATTCTACTCGACCTAAGCTTCGAACGACTTAAACCCTAGACGACTTAACAACATTACGACCTAATGACAACAGTTTTACGATGTTTCGATCCGTAAAAATACGGGTCGTTACATTCTCTCCCCCTTAGGAATTTCGTCCCCGAAATTCCAAACAAACAAGAACAATCAAAGACTATTCTGCACGCCTACCATCCATAGCAATCAACAAACCATGCATCCAATTCTAGCTTAGCATGCAGAATTCTAAAACTAGAACAAGTTACAATATCGTGAGATGACACGACACCTTAGGGCCATACCTTGAAGAGTTCAGGATGAGCTGCTTTCATCCTCTCTTCCACCTCCCACGTACAGTCGTTATCATCATCACTCCATTGTACCTTGAGCAACTTAACTACCTTCCTCCTAAGCTGTTTCGTGTCGGTTTCCACAACACGAAGCGGCTTACGAAGTCCCTTATCGACTGGATCAACTTCGAAATCTTCACAGCTATTAGCAAAAACCACTGTATTCGAGTCGTGCACATACTTCCGTAGATACGATACGTGAAAAACATTGTGCACACCCGAGATCTTCTCCGGTAACTCCAATCTGTAGGCGAGCTTTCCAATTCGCTCAATGATCGGGAATGGTCCAACAAATCTCGGAGTCAATTTCCCTTTCTTCCCGAATCGAATAACATTCTTCAGTGGAGAAATCTTCACAAAAACCATATCACCAACGTCGAATTCCAAATCCTTACGACGCTTATCGGCATAACTCTTCTGACGGTCTTGGGCTGCCTTCATTCGCTGCCGAATGATCTCTATACAATCCGAAGTCTGTTGAATCATCTCTGGCCCAAGCATCAGTTTTTCTCCGGTCTCTAACCAACATGTCGGAGAGTTATACGGTCTTCAATACAATGCCTCATACGGTGCCATACCAATGCTTGACTGGTAACTGTTGTTATATGAAAATTCCACCAGATGAAGATGATCTTCCCATGATCCTCCGAAATCTAAAACACAAGCTCTGAGGAGATCTTCCAAAACTCGGTTGACTCTCTCGGTCTGACCATCTGTTTGAGGATGATAAGCTGTACTCAAACACAACTCGGTTCCCAAAACTTCCTGGAAGCTCTTCCAAAATCCACTAGTGAACAATGGGTCTCGATCGCTCACTATACTCTTCGGAATACCATGGAATCGAACAATCCACTTAACATACAACTCGGCCAACTTTGATGTAGTCCTAGTCGATCGAACAGGAATGAATCTTGCACTCTTAGTCAAACGATCTACAATGACCCAAATCCCTTCATTCCCCGTTCTTGTTCTAGGTAACCCATCAATAAAATCCATCGATATTTGTTCCCACTTCCATGTAGGAACTTCTAATGGCTGAAGCAATCCACTTGGCTTCTTCTGTTCAGCTTTTACCAACTGGCAGTTCATGCACGTGGAAATAAAATTTCCAACATCCTTCTTCATGCCTTCCCAGTAATAGGTTCTCTTCATATCCCGATACATCTTGTTTCCTCCTGGATGAATTGTCAGATTCGAGTGATAACTTTCCTTCAGAACTTCACTCCTCAATTCATCTATATCGGGAACAACTAGTCGTCCTTGCTTCCGAAGCCAACCCTCTCGATCGACCTCGAATCCTTTATCCTTTTCTGGATCCAATCCAGATTCCAAATCACGGATAATTCTGACAAGCTTATCGTCTCGCTTTTGGCTCTTGCCAATCCTTTCCACAAGAGTCGGTCTTATCGATAAGTTTGCCAACATCGCAGGTTCCAATTCACATCTAGGCCTGAAGTCAAATCCAGCTAAATACTCGAGATTCTTCCATTCTGAAAACATGGCTCCCAATCCTGCATGTCTTCGACTTAACGCATCTGCCACTGCGTTACCTTTCCCCGAAGTATAGGCTATACCAAAATCATATGATGCCAAAAACTCTAGCCAACGTTGCTGCTGAAGATTTAAATCCTTTTGGGAGAAAAGATACTTCAACGACTTATGATCTGTAAACAACTCAAATCGAACTCCCAATAGATAATGTCTCCACATCTTCAGAGCAAAAACAATCGCCGCTAACTCCAAATCATGAGTCGGGTAATTCCTTTCATGTGGCTTCAGTTGTCGACTTGCATACGCAACAACTTTATCCCTCTGCATCAGCACCGCTCCAAGTCCAGTACCACATGCGTCGGTGTAAACCACCATCTCGTCATTCCCACTTGGAATAGTCAAAACAGGAGCACTTGTCAATCGCTCTTTCAGGATTCTGAAAGCTTGCTCACACTTATCTTCCCATCTGAACACTTGGTTCATTTTTGTCAATCCTGTTAATGGTGCAGCCACCTTGGAGAAGTCTTTGATAAACCGTCGATAATATTCTGCTAATCCAAGAAAACTTCTCACATCAGATGCATTCTTAGGTCTAACCCAATCCTGGATTGCTGCCACCTTAGCGGGATCAACCGCTATTCCATTTCCAGAGATAACATGGCCTAAGAACCTCACTTCACTCTTCCAGAAGTGACACCTCGAAAACTTAGCCTTCAGCTGATGTTTCCGTAAGATTTCCAAAACAATACGCAAGTGCGTTTTGTGCTCTTCTTCAGTTCTGGAATAAATCAGAATATCATCCACGAACACAAGTACGAACTTGCTCAACTGATCTCTGAACACTCTATTCATAAGATCCACAAAATATGCTGGCGCGTTAGTCAATCCAAACGGCATTACCAGCCACTCAAAGAAACCTGATGGTGTCCTAAAAGCAGTCTTCGGCACACTATCCTTAGCCACTCTCAACTGGTGAAATCCCGTTGCCAAATCCATCTGAGAAAACACCTTGGCTTCGTGAAGCTGATCAAACAAGTCATCTATTCTTGGCAATGGATACTTGTTCTTCTTAGTCACCTTATTCAGCTCACGATAATCCACACACAACCTCAGCGATCCATCTGCTTTGGTTGCGAACACAACTGGTGCACCCCATTCGGACACACTACGCCGAATGAATCCTTTCTGCAAAAGGTCATCAACCTGCACCTTCAACTCTTGCTGTTCCCTAGGCGCCATCCGCCTAAGAGGCATCACAACAGGTCTGGCTCCTTCAACTAGATCTATACGAAACTCGATCTCTCTATGCGGCGGTAACCCTTTGACCTCTTCAAAGACATCCTCAAATCCATTAGCGATTGGCACAGATGACAGTCCATCCCGTGGAACAACCAGCGAATACATGAAGCTCATGAAGACGCCTTCTACATGCTTACATCGTATCACAATCTTTCGCCCCTCCACATTCTTGACTGTCACCTCCAACCTCTCACAATCAACCTTTGCCGCATACTTCCTAAGCCAGTCCATACCCAAAATAATTCCGAACCGCGCAAAGTTCAGAACAAAACAATCACAAACAAAAGAGCAATCATGACTCGATACAATCAGACCACGGCATAACATACACAAACAAGACGAACCCCCGACTGAATTAGTCACAACCAATGGCCTATCAACAATATCCGGTTCCAAACCTAACCGGCCTACAAGTTCATTACAAACAAACGAATGCGATGCCCCAGTATCAAACAACACTCTGACTGGAACACCACATATGGAAAGAGTACCTTGAACCACTACACTCTTTCCTTTCTCTTCAGTGGTAGGAGCTTTTGAAGACGATGGAACATCCCCCAAAGCATAAGCTTGCACAATCTGCTTGTCCCTCCTCGGTTCTGGACAATTCTTCCTGATATGCCCCGTCTTGTCACAGTTGTGACACTTCATCTGCATCTTCGGATTCTTACAATCCCTAGAGAAATGGCCCTTCTGCTGACAATTGTAGCAAGTCACCTTGCCTTTCGGCTTCTTCTGGCCATCCTTACCCTTTTGCTGCTGCTGCTTTCTCTTCTTGTTTCCACCCTGCTGGGGTTTAGACTCTTCCCTGGTTACAGCAACAACAGATCCTTCCTTAGGAAACAGATTCTCATTCCTGAGAGCTTTCTCCATGAGCTTCTCAAATGAATCGTCCAAATGATCCACAAATTGCCTCCCAAGATAACTGTCCAAGCCTGTCACAAACTTCTCATTCTTCTGATATGCAGATTCAATATACGATCGGGCATACTTGGACAAAGCTTCGAACTCAGAGACATACTCAAGAACTGGTCTTCCACCTTGCTTGAGCTCCACAAACTTCTTGAACAAAACAGACTTCTGAGCTGTAGAAATGAACTTAGCTTCAAATATGACTTGGAATTGCTCCCAAGTAATCTCTTCCTTCGGAGTATCAATGGTGATAGAGTTCCACCAATCAGAAGCTCTTCCTTGAAGCTGTCTTGATGCAAGCTTCCTCTTAGTTGCATCCTCGATTCCCAAATCACCAAAGATCCTTCTACAAGCATCTATCCACCTCTGGACCTCAATGGTTGGTTCCGTTCCCAAGAAAACCTTTCCTCCAAGAGCAGTGTAGTCCTTACACAGCTTAGCAAAATCCACCGGTTTTGGAGTTTGAACTTGAACTCCAACATCCACCGATGGCCCCGGAGCTGGCATCCTTCTCATGATCGAAGTCATCATTGCTTCGAACATAGCAGCGTAATCAGCAGCCCACTCAGTAGCACGGCCTTCCCTAGCAGCTGGTCTTCCTCTTCGACTCATTCTCAATATCTAGAAAAAGGAATGATTAGCACATCTAGAGAATCAACTGCATAAAGGAATCAAACTCTACTAAGCTACTATATTATATGTAGTAATCATCCATCAAAATACAATTACGTCTCTCATACGTATTTACGTCAGCGAGCGTTGGGTAAAATCGATTAACCAAAGCTCTGATACCAAATGTGACGACCGCCCATGACCCCTGCACCGAACCTAGAGATAGTGCGCTGTAAAGTGTGCCAGGCGACCATGGACGATTGCCAGGGTAAATTTAAACAACAGAATCTATTGTATTACTCACAGCGCAAGGACAAAATACAATAGAATATATATATATAGTGAAGCTTCACATAATAGAATCTCATCAATAAAACTTCATAATAGTTGAATACAAACATCTGAATAGTCAATACATCAAGCCTCACTACATAACACTCAGAGAATATACAAAGCAGTGGAACATCCAGTACATATAGTAAGAAGATAATATGCAAGCCTCCAGCTCGTCTTCGACATCAGCATCGTGGGAAGCAAGAACAACACCTGTCACCTGCTACCTAGTCTGCCCGTCTCAAAATGGACGAACAGCCCAAGGCAATAAGAGTTAAAAACATAAAGCCTTGAGTCAGACAACGGTCTTAGTGAGCGGTAAATTAACTAACAACAAACCAAAAGAGCATAAAGGAAAAGGAATAGGAATACAACCCTCCCACTCCACCTCTTTCTACAGTGATAGCCCCCAGACACACACTAAGCAGAAGCAATCATAGCAGAGCATACAATTTAAAGTAAAGCGAGTATCACTCGAGTCAAGGGCAATGTTTTCCAAGCACAAACCCCCAAGGCCTAAAACAAGATCAGATAAGCACCCAGAAAATACCGCTCTTGAGACCGAATGACGATACAACCAAACATCCATGACTCTGGCTATCACTGTTATCATTGCTTCGATATCATCGTTAATTGAATGACCGGCACATTCTTTCAGCCGTCTGTCAAGGGCTAATGGAAACCCCGGTTCTAGACATTACTCCCGCACGTCATCGTGACCCGTGCCTAGGACTATCGAATCTGCCCAGAGTACTTGACTACCAATCCGTAGTCTTCAGGGACTATCGAATCTGCCCAACGTACTCTTACTTTGAGCATGCTAGAACCTTCAACAACGATGAGATCTCAGCCTTCTAGTCATCCTCCTCGACGACTATTTCCATACTAGCTTAAGCGCCTCTCGAGCAAACCATTATCCTCAAACTCGAACCATATCACCGAGTTATCAATCTGCTTGGAATGATCCCGTCTGGATTAGACCAAGACTATCTCATCTCATGCTTCGCCTCATCATCATCATAGCAAAGCTTCATCTCAACATCATCATCATCAATTCTATTCATATGAGCTTCCACATCCTCCACATATGCCACAAGCAGCTTTCCCAATTCAAGAGCCTTTTCCTTAGCTTTTGAATCATCTTCAGTCTAAATCAAATCATCAATCATCTAATTCATAGCAATCAATCAAGTCAAACATTAATCCAAGTAAACAAGCATTCAAATATGATCTAAATAGACAATTATAACAATAATGGCAATTTCGTAATTAAAGAGTCAAAAGTCTAACAAGCATGAAAACATGAACAATATCTCTATAATCTTGATGAATGAACTTGCATAGGTTAACACTTAGTAAAATGGATGTCAAATCATCATGAACAATGGATCTATACTTAGGTTTACAAAAATGCATGGAAATCACTACTTTAACACCAAAATCAAGCTAACGATCCGATATACTCCTTTGGATCCGTGTGAGAGATAATCACCACTCACCAAATCACCTAAACAACCCAAAAGCAACACACTTCAGATCTGGACAGCGAAGGATCTAACTTGATCTATCACCAATCCGCTTAAAACGATGAAATCTCACTTCAATGGATGTAGATCTTCAATCTAAGCTCTTGAATCTTCAATTTGATCTTCAACTTGGATGGATGGAATCACTAGATTAGAGTGGAGAAAAGAAGTGAAGAAGTGTAGAAGTCGAGCTCTCAAAATGGCAGCACTTCGTCGCTTCGAAATCCGGATCCCAAAAAGTGAGAAAAACCCTCCTATTTATAGGCTGATTTCCCCTTAGGTCGCTCGGAGTTAGGTCGTCCACGACTTACGACCTAAAACCCCCACGACCTAAAAAGCCCACGACTCAACAACATCACGACCTACGACTTAACCAACCTTCCGACCTAACACAATGCGCGACTTAACTATGCGCGACTTACGACCTAACACATAAGCGCATCCATACGCGACCTACCAGACCCACCTGTCTACGACTTACAACTTAGCAGCTTAACTCCTAAGTCGCTCGCAACTTAACAACTCCTAGGTCGCTCACGACTTAACACTCAGCCAAAACCCAGTAACCTAACGCAGACACACTTCCTCGCGACCTAACAACTCAACAGAGTTACGACCTACGACTTAACTGAGATGCGACCTAACTAACTTAGCCAGGATACGACCTAACTCCTTAAGTCGTCTAACTCTTAGGTCGCTAACTCGCTAACCCTCTTAGGTCGCTAACATCCTATAGGTCGCTCCAAACTAACACACGACCTAAACCACTATACGACCTAACTGCTAGGTCGTTAATTCTCTTAAGTCGCTGCCTTTCCTATAGGTCGCTCCAATACTTAGGTTGTTCACTCGACATATCCTACCTCACGACCTAAGCTTATCACACAACCTATCTCCTATACGACCTATCCCAAACTCCTTAGGTCGCCAACCTCAACTTCCTTAGGTCGCCTATCCTTCTTAAGTCGCTCTCGATCTAATTCTACTCGACCTAAGCTTCGAACGACTTAAACCCTAGACGGCTTAACAACATTACGACCTAATGACAACAGTTTTATGATGTTTCGATCCGTAAAAATATGGGTCGTTACAGACTTGAAGTACAAGCTCCACTATCCTCCAGAGTCCTTCCTTCAACTTTCATCCAATTTCGAGCATTTTTGCCTTCGTTTTGACCAAATCGAAGACTTCTTCCTAACTTCACTAAAACACTAGCAAACCATCCGAAAAAAATTCATCCAAGCATACATATCATTCATAACATTCATTTAACATATACAATCCATCCAACAAGATTAACATACAAGATTTGGTCTAGATCTAGTTTTACATCAAAATGATAATATGATTCAAAAGGGGTTGCAAACTTATTTAAAATCAAATCTAATCTTTTTATATTCAGCCATAAACATTTTTAAGGGTTAAGTTAAATTTTAAAATTGTTTTAACATGGAAATAATATTAAAAACGTCATTTTTAACCATATGGACAAGCATAGAATAGTGAGAGATCAATAACCAATCACCTAATAACCAAATTACCACTCAAATCCCCCAAATATAATATGAACAACAGCAAATCTGAATCCAAATCACTAACATGATGAACCTATGAACCCCCTTCACTAATTACCCATCTAATGATGGGTTACGTTAAGATTGATAAGGAATGGATGAACTTCTTGATGAAATTAGGGTTGATGGAGGTTTGGAATTGTTTTGGGAAAGTGAAAAATTATCTAATTTTGTCCCATCACCCCCAATTAGGGAAAATTCCCAAAATTAGTTAGTGGGCCTAAGTATGGGCTTAGTTCAATTGCCCATAATTTGTCTAGCAACAAACATAATTTAAAACGACTACATCTCCTAAACAGTAAGTTTATTTTTCTATTATAACCACTCTACAGAAAGAGAAAACATAAGCTCAATATAATGTAAGTGGTTTCAGACCCAAATTCAATTTGTATCAAAAGCTATAGACCTTGCAAGAATTGGTGGATCCAAAATGTTCGATCAAAATTCTAAGTATGGAAAATGTCCTTGGTAATCATTTCCCAAAGTTTTAGAGTCATACAACCTCATATGAATTAAATAATAATATTTTACGATCCTTCAATACATAAAATATAGATCGTTGACTCCCCATTTTAGGAATTTCACCCCGAAAATCCCCAAACAAGTCAAATAATAGTCAACCATGGTTACCCTGCATTCCGAACAATCATATCCAACCATCAAACATATCGAATAGGCAGTCATGCAATCTATAGTATAGATAAAACTATCCTACCATGTGAGGTACTAATTTATCCTATATGATATCAAAAGTTAAAGTAAATACGATAAACAGTAGGCCTTACCATGTAAAGAGCACTGAATATGAAGCTCTTATGCTCTTCTTGGTTTTCCATGTACAACCGCCTTCACTTTCACCCCCGTTGAACCTTCACAGCTCCACCTTCTTCCTCCTAAGTTGTATTGTATTGCACCCAACGACCCGAACTGGTCTACGTGGTTTCCAAGCTTTTGGCTCAATCTTGATATCATCAAGTTGATCCCATGCAATCATCATGCCTAAGTCGTGCACAAACTTTAATAAATAAGAGACATGGAATATGTTGTGTACACCCACCATCTTTTGTGGTAAGTCAACCATATTTCTAAGTTTCCAATCCTCTCTATTATCATAGAAGAACCTATGAATCTTGTTGCCGACTTTTCCTTACCGTAGAATCGACTAACATTCTTCAATGGTGAAATTTTCACGAACACCAAATAGCCGGTAGAGAACTCTAAATCTCAACCTCTCTTATCAGCGTAGCTCTTTTACCTATCCTGAGAAGCTTTCATTAATTTCCAAATGATCTCGATCTTCTCCAAGATCTCTCAGGTCATATATGGCCCAAGTATTAGTTTTTCACTTGCTTCCCCCAAACATAATGGAGCGTTACACGGTCAGTTATACAATACTTCATATAGTGCCATACCGATGCTAGACTAATTGCTATTATTGTATGTGAACTCTACCAAATGTAAGTGATCGTCTTATGAGCCATCAAAATCGAGTATGCAAGCCCACAATAGATCCTCCAATCACAAACTTTTGCACCTCCTCAACCCCAATTGTCACCAACAGCTTCTCGTAGTCCACCACTACTGCATAATTTCTCAACTAGTGCATCCTCAGAATAATCCCAAACCCAATGAAATCCAAAATAAAGCAATCAGAAACAAAAGAGCATCGATGACTCGATAAGACCAAACCATGACAAACCATACAAAGACTAGTGGGGGCCTCCAATAGGGTTCGTCACTACTAAATGTTGGTCAACTATTCGGGTCGCAATCCCAATCTATCTACCGGGTCATTAGATATAAAGGAAAGTGAATCCTCGATATCGAACAACACACGTATGGAAAAGCCATAAATAGAAAGCATACCTTTAATAGTGATACTCTTCCCCTTCTCCTTCACCGAAGGAGCACTCGACGAAGTTGGGACAACATCAAAACCATATTCCTTCACAACCTGCTTATACTATACTGGTTCTAAGCAACTCTTTACCATATGTCAGAACCTACCATAATTGTAGCACTTCTTCTTTCCATTAGACTTACAATCTTTAATCAAGTGGCCCTTATCTCCATAATCATAGCAGGCGGGATCCCTTTTTGTCTTCTTTTAAGCATTCTTCCCCTGAAACTGCTTCCTTTTTCCATTCCAGTTCTTGTTGCCTCCATCATCTTGCTATGGTTTTCGCTCTTTCTTAACAACATCAGACAAGGGCTTAGGGTACAAGCTCTCAAGTCGAAGGGGTTTCTCAAACGACTTGTCGATATGCCCTACCAACTTTTCCCCATGTAGTTATCTAATCTCATAATCAGCTTCTCGTTCTTTTTAAAGGGGTGTCAATGAAAGTCATCCTATATTTTAACAAGGCATTGAACTTAGCAACATACTTAAAAACAGACATGACTCCCTGCTTCAAATCAAATAAAATTATGAACAGTATCGACTTCTAGGCAGTTGAAATGAAATTCTCCCTGAATCGGGTTTTTAATTGGTCCCAAGTAAAGTGATCCTCACGAGTAGCAACTTTATTAGGATTCCACTAGTTCATATCCCTCCCATGAAGCTATCGGGAAGCCAACCTTCTTCTCGTCGCATCATCCAATTCGAGGTCATCAAAAATCCTTTTGTAGGTGTCCAACCAATCCCACACTTCCATAACCAATTTCGTTCCTTGGAACAATTTGACACCAAAACCATCAAAATCCTTATTTAGCTTCATGAAATCGACTCTAGGTGCCTGCACATAAGCACCACTACTTACAGCAATATTCGAAGTGGCCGCTCGGGCATTTTGCAACATATTCGCTATCTTCTTGTTGAACATCACCTGTAAATCAGGGTTGACAGCCCCCGAACCCACTCCTTCGTCATCAACTCCAGAAACTGAGTTCCTTATAATGTTTTTGTATGCTGGCTCATTCTTGATCCATAACAAGAGTGATCAGTCACTAATAAATAAAAATCATGGGTGGTACTCATGCGTGCATGCGACTTATATTCTATATATACTACTATATAGTTTTGGTACTTGCATAACAAGTACGCTCTCTCCCGTATATATACACTCACAATCTAGTCTAGGGTGATACCCATTTTCTATCTCTACTGGACTACGGTATCAACTTAGGTTAATCGTGTAACCTCATCTCTAATACAAAATGTGACCACCGCCTTACACTTTCGACACGCAATATAATTAAATAGTGTGCGGCTGTGATGCCCGACCGATGTAGGATGACTACCAAGGGTGAAAAGAACAAAAAAGTTATAAAAATTGTCATATATCTCATAGTGCATCGAACAAAATATAATATACATCACATATATAAAACTGGCGAGATGGCAGCAACTAAGAAAAACCACCATATTAGAGACATGGGTTCATAAAGTTATACAATATGATAACAGAGTCTATACAATTGATAATAAACACAAACTGGCTCTAATATATATAATAGATGAACACTGCCTCGGCTCCATAGTGTCACACAATGTAATAAGCAAAGTATCAATATATAATACGAGAAAGCTCCATCTTGCTCGTCGTCTGGACTATCATCGTCGCATATCACCTAGATCTGTTATCTAGTCTACTAGAGAACCCGAGATAATTAGAAACAAAGCATAAAACCTCAAGTCAGACAACAGTCTAGTAAGAGTGATAAGAAATCTCAAAATAGTATAAGTCAAAATAGTAAGGAATAAGGGTATATGAACCATACATGGTCTGTCTCTACAACTAAAGAGTTAGCACATAACATCGATAATACGCTACTCTACAAACATTATAAGGTGTACTACATCCTAAGTACAAAAATGGATGTCCATGATACATATTACAATACCTATATCTCATGACATCCCTAAAGTGATAGACTATGGGAAGAATAATCAAAGCAAACATAGCATCTATCAAACAATCATCACTACCACTAAATGTGCCCTAGACATGTAATAATTCGTATGACCATTCCTTTATCAGGGATTAAGGGAAAAATCCCAATTTTTAGTGTACTCGCTTATAGCCCGACCCTGACATTAGATCCATTCCACCGGTCCCGGATATACAAGTCCATTCCACTGATTCGGGGTAGCTATTCAAAGTACCTAATAATCGTCTTCACAAAACCCCTGCTTTCGAGTACATCAAAAAACATTCTGAGTATTAACAATCCCTTAGCATGCGTATCCGATCCATTTCCTTGCTGGATCTAGTTTCCATTCATCCTTAAGGAACCATTGCACATTTCCTTCTTTCCATTATAGAATCATATAACATTCTATCTAGGGTCATCCTTCCTAGAACCTGCCTTTGTGGATAATAATCCTCACGAGTCCATTCAACATCGAGCCATTCAACATCGAGCTGCCATCATCGTAACTACATTCACCATTCAGTTACCATCATCGAAGTTCTAAAGCCATCATCCTTCATCATGTTATCACATCGCAACCGAACATCGAACAAACAAGCGACCATCTTAAGCATGACCTGTAGAAACCCAATAGCATCCCCTGGAAGTTTCATTACCACTGGACCCATATATTCAGGTCGGTATCGACCTGATATGATCGGTGCCAATCTGAAAACTTGACCAAATTTCAGTCCTTCAGCTCCCTTGAACTCCCCTTTTCCCAATGCTTGAGTCCCCAAGTTCAGAAGCCTTATACTTTGCTAGGAAAAGAGGACGGTACCAAGTTCAAATGATCCGTACTAATCTCCATAATTAGACAAAATTTTATGCTTTGGCCTCCTGAAGTCCCTCTCTTGCCTTATCCCAAAGCTTGTCGCGAAGTACTACAACCTTTAACCTGAAGCACCTCATTACCTGATAGAGTTAGGGATATGCCCTAAGGGAAATTATGTAATTTATTACATACTAGTATATATGCACGTCCATGGACCTGCATCAAATGAAAATTCCATGCATACCACAATCTCCTCTTCTAACAAAGGATCACTCATTTCTATTAAGAAAATGTCTTTTAAATGAATATCAAACAAATCCATATACATTTTGATAGTTTGCACTTAAAATTATACATTCACGTGAATTGAGTGGTTAACCTTATGCTACACTATTTCCTCCTTCTCCTCCTCTTTCTTTCTTTGCACTGGTGTATGATATTCAATTCTACTTACATTCTTTCAACTCTAACCCGCTTAAATTCATACATTCATGTTAGGCTATTCCCCAGTTTGATGTAACCACAACAGTCAAAATCTCAGTTTCGGGTTACTGCTCCACCATAGTCCAACCACTGCACATGACATTTCATAACCAACATTAAGATCAATTGTCTCTCTAGAGAGTAGGAGAGAGAGAGATCATAACATAATACATATTGTAACACGGCTTAATCAATCAAACATTTTTAGAAAAAAATCAAAAAATGAAGCCAATCGATCTTGGGCATACTACACATCACTTAATCATCATCAATATCCAAATTTGACCATAACCAACAAAAAAATAACAAAGTTTCTTGAAAAAAGTTGGAGTGAATATGAGTGAGGATTAATTCACCAAATAGATACAATAACACGGATCAAGCCCATACATTTTCAAAATTAAGACTCAGCAACTTTCGTTGATTTTTGGTTTGAATGGTCATATATGAAGTTGTAGACTTTAATCCTCTACAATTAAATTGTTCTCATTTGATAACATGTTAACCACTACACCACCTAATCACCCATTTTAAGTATACGAAAGTGAACTACTAAGACAAATCACCTTGAAAGAAGCTACAGTGAGACTCTCTAGCAAATAACTTGATCGTATAGCATTTCCTTCGAATAAGAGGCACGCAATCACGTGGGAATTACAGAGCAGGTGGACGCGATTTTGATCAGAGGAGCATCGTGAAGTAGAGGAGATCGTTGGGAGGTTGACAACTTGGGATGCAACAGGATTTCACTGGTGAAGATTTACGGTTTGTAATGTGGTTGAGTTATTAGCGAACGCAATCTGGAACAATGGAATGTGTGGTGGTTGTCTCTTCTACGATGGAGGTTGCAGCGGTGATATTTGACCAAACTAATGCTTTTCAATTTGATTAAGGTTTCAAGAATGAAGCTATAGGATTATAGGAATGAAATGAGACTGTTGAGGGGACAAAGTGAAGGGCATTATAGGTACATCAAAAAGACACGGTTGAAGGGATATTGATGAATTTACCTTATTAGTAGTAGAGATATCTAACTCGATAGCCAATCTTGTTCAAAATAAAAGGTGTTTTCTTTCTATTATATACTTGATACAATGAGTTATATTAATTAATTAATTTAATTAAAAGTGTATTTAGTAGAAAATTCATATATGGTATGTCTTGTGGTAGTAGTTATAAAGTGTTGCAACCGTGAGTAATTTATCATAATGGAAATAAATATACCATTTTAAATATTCCTAGTCAAGATGTATTAAGACTAGATATCGATACATCCGTTAAGACTAGAGCACGTAACACTCTCCAAACGTTAGGCAGTATATTACTCATAGTTGTTAGAGGCACCAAGGGGGTACGTACTGATAGTTATTGGGTAACTATGGAATGACTCACTCGATAGTTTTCTGCTGGTTAATATAACAAAGGTCAAAAATAAATATCAATGTGATTGATTTACACAGTTCTCTTGACTTGAGAATACTGTTAATCTTCAATATGAAAGTTGTGCTTTGATTATAGTCAAATCATGGCACGACATTCATCGAGTGACTATAGTTGGGTCGAGTGGAAGTATTGGAAGTGAAACACTATTCAAGAGGGGGTTCGGCTTCTCAGTTATATAGGGTTAGTATCACGGTTGACTAAAGTTAACTCAAAGTTAAAGTCTCTAACCAGAGCATTTCGGTTAATTATTATTATTATTATTGAACTAAGGACTTTGTGTTTGGACTTCAGAGTTGAATATGGATGATATTGGAATTTTGACCATTACCAAATTCCATAAGTCCAAAGTGATATAATTTTAACGAAGAGAATTGGTGTAAATAAAAGTCAAAACTGACTTATGCTTTAACAAAGTAAAATTGGATTTTACCAAAACCAAGTAAGCGATAAATTTGGCCAAAATATCGCACCATCTCATAAGTGATGTGTGAATGTTAGTATTCGAATAGTTCGATATTAATCGCTAACTATATTTACACCTAACAAGTCACACAACCAAAACGATGAATTTTCCTTTGACCAAACTTTCTAATTAATTTGTAATTATTATAAATAAATTAATATTTTATGAAATATTAATTATAATTTTGATTTTGATTTGATGAATAAATATTATTAAATGTATTTATAATAGTTATAAATATATTAATCGATATTAAATAATGGTACATATTTAAATTGGATTTAAATGACAAATATTTATTTGGGTTTAAATAGGTTTAAAGCCCATGATAGAGGCTATTTATTTTGGCACCAACATAGGGATATAGGAAGTTAGAAATGGGGCTAGAGGGGCTTGATAATAGATGGCTAAGATTAAAGGACATTGAGTAAAAGATAAGACCCTAAATTCTAACCTTTCCTTCTTTTATTTAAGCATCTCTTCCTATATTTGATTTATACTCTTTAGAGCCTTCATCCTTGTGCATTTACTAGCTGAACTTTCCCCTATTGGCTCTCTAATTTTCCAAACTCAAATCAATCAATACAACTACTATTCGATAGCCGGTGGTCAATGGTTCGAGGACTAGCACTCTTTTGGATCAGAAATCTTTTCAAGGAATTTACATGTCAAGATGTGCTTAAGGGCTTTGGCTAAAAGGTAAATTCCAAGTATAGCTATAAAGTAATTTGTAGACATGAGAAAGAGTTAGATAATTCGTTTACACAACTTAGAGAGGAAACCCAAGGGTCGCTCTCTAAGATTTATTGACTAGTCAAAGAGAAGGAGGCACTCTATGATTTTGTACGGCGTCGACGGTAGTATACTTTATAAAGTGGCTCTTTTCTACTCGATAGCCCACATTTGGAGCGGTTTAGTCGTAGGGTTAGAAATTTACATAGGGTTTGAGTCCTACTTATTATTGTCATTTTTGTATATGGATTTATTGGGCCTATCATATGATGGCATTCTTAATAATATATGTCTTTGTTTAATTTTAGCCTTCTATGTCCTAATTTCCTTTGAATCAAATTTTAATTACTAACAACTAGGTCAGTCCCCACGAGTCTCCATCTGAGTTCATTGGAGACTTTGACTCCAACATTCCCTTGGTCCCTATCATACATGGACCAGATGACACGAGTGTGCCCGAGTTTGAGATCTCGGCCATAACTCCTACTATGGCCTTGGAAGAGGAGAATATCCGTCTAACGCTTACCACTAAGTGGCTTGAGAAAGAATTGAAAGAAATACTTTCGGAGCTTAAGGAGGCAAAGGATACGCTGGACCGTCAATTTCAACATAATACTAAGTTACACGTAGGGATTGAGGCCGTCGAATCAAATTTGAATGAAATGCAGAAATTCATGAAAGATGGCGAGGCACTTTATGGGGTCATTTATGAGGCGGAGATGGCGGAGCTGAATAAAACTATAGAGGATATGTGTGCTTAAATTGCCCTCCAAATTGAAGAGAATGGAGGTGTTGAAGTAGGAAAACCGGGAAAGGGGTCTGGTTTGGATGCGGTCCCTGCTCCCCCCGTGGGTATGGACCCTTCCTTGGAAAATAAATGGAAAAATAAAGTGGAACTTCACTTCCAGGGCAAACTTAGGGAGATGGAAGCTCACCACCAGCAAAAAACGACGCAAATGAGGTCGAAGGTGCTTTCTCGCTCATAGAGGAAAGGGTGCGTGGTAGGCGCCCTTAAATATTTTGGTGATTTCTCCAGAAATATCAAGAAAACTAGGGCTAAATTGATTGGTGCTTTAGAATATATGAGAAAAGAAGTTGTACTTAAGATCTATGAACTTGAAGATTCTTTTTGTGAAGCCCAGGCTGCCCCTAGGATGGTACCGACATCCATAAATGCGCCTGGGCAGGATAGGATTGACTCCATCATACAGAAACTTAGACGGGAGAAGGTCAAAAGCAAGATGGGGCGGATTGCTTTGTAGTGCACCATGGACGTTTTTGATTATCTCTTCCCCTTGCTTGATCCGAGCTTCCTTGTTAATGCAGCGGGCTTTGAAACAACTTCTAAGGATCCAACGAATAATTGGGCAGGCACCAGTTACAATCCAAGAGAGACCATCCGCATTGAAAATGTTCTGCCCTTGGCCAGCATAACTTAGGTATTTTTGTATTTAATGCAGCCTCGTAGTTTTATAGCTTAGGATACTTTTGTAATTTTACGTTGTAAAGTACCCCCTTCTTTTTTTTAAGCTCTCATAAAGGTGCTTCTGGAATAGTAAATTTTTTTATGAAAGAGTGTAGGTCCCTTATGAGTATCCTACTTGACCGTGCTTTCTTTTAATTTTGTCTGTTTGAGCTTGCTTAATTCTCAATCCTCCTCTTCCAATCGAGGCCCAGAGAACCTTGGCTTGGAAGGAAAGCTCAAGTCCACTCTCTCTTAGGTCATTGAATTGAAGGGATTATTGAAAGATGCTGAAAATGTATACAGGCTTCATATAAAAATAAGACCAAGGTATTGAATGACAAAGTTGAAGAATTGTCTCTTCAAATCAAAAAGCAAACCAGAATGGAAGATGATCTGATCATGTCCATAGCTCCTAACGTTGTGTCAAAGCCAGGGTCTGCTCCAGCACCACCTCTAGGGGCAAATCATCGTGTAGTTTCCCAGTGGAAAAAGTTGGAACAAGCCTTAAAAAGATTTTTTACAAGGACAAATTCTATGAACTAAAGGATTACTACAAAAAGGGCATGATTCCTAAATCTCAAGTAATGAGCGGTTCTGGTCGACATTCTCTGTTGGGCAACCATAGACCTCGATGACGATTCCTTTAAAGGTAGTTCTAGAGTTGCAACATAGTTTGTTTCTTTAAGTGTCAAAGTTTTTAGCTTAACTTTTGATATAATTATTTGTGATAATAACTTTATGATGTGTATGTAGATGTAAAGATTCATGTGGTTATGAGTTGATTTTAGTAAATATTAATACCCCTTGGTTTTTTCGTTAACCTGGAGAGCTTTATGGTGTTTCAAGAACTATCCCTAATTTGTAGTTGTTTTACATTCCGTGTATCGTCTCTTCTTATCATTTTTGCTTAGCTCCTTGCATAATTCATGGATCCTAAACTAAGCTTTTGACATGCATGATTTGTTGTATGCTTGGTATTAGTTTCATATTTGTGCACTTGTCACGGTCCACTCCTCTATTTAGGGGTGGACTATATTTTGACTGTTAAGTCAGACCATCTTTTTTAACAATCTTTTTAATTCATGTACATGTTTTTTTATACTGGTTTAGGCCATTTAATATCCTTACGTCTAGTATAAGTGTTAACTCAGTTAGAGAAATTAACAAAGAGAGATTTTTATATTGATTCAGGTTATCCAATATCCTTACATCCAGTTCACTATATTAACTATGTTAGAGAAATTAACATAGATAGATTTTTATACTGATTCGGGCTGTCCAATATCCCTACATCTACCTCATTTTTTTTCAATTTTACACAATAATTACAATGTTTGTTACACAAGTAACATAGATCATACAAAGTAAGGCCCGAGGTGTTACGAGTTCTATGCTCTTGGAACTAGATTTCCATCAGGTTTTGACAGTTGGTATGGCTCGTTTGTTTAGACTTCTGCTATAACAGTGGTCCTTCCCAATTCGGGCCCAGAGCCTCATCCGCTAAGTCTTCTGTATTGGCCATTACTCTTTGTAGCACCAAATCTCCCTTGCAGAAGTTCCTTTCTCTGAGCCTAGCATTGTAACTTTTCGCCATCCTTGGTTGGTATGCAGCTGATATGACTGTCGCCTCGTCTCTTTTTTTCCTGAGATCAAGGGCAGCTTCCTTTAGCTTCATGTTCTTCTCGGTAGTGTATGATATCCTCCTATGTGATGGGACCTCTACTTCAACAAGAAGCATGGCTTCATATCATATGTTAAGGAAAATGGGGTATGACCGGTTGGATATCTAGTTGAGGACATATAGGCCCATAGTACGAGAGATAATTCTTCCGCCCACTTCCCATTTGCCTTCTGCCACCTTTTCTTGAGTAACTTCTTGATAGTTTTGTTTGTTGCTTCGACTTTCCATTTTCTTGTGGGTGCATGATAGAGGAAATTTTTTAAATTATGCCATTCATTTCGCAGAGCTTTGTAAATTCCTTGCTTTCAAACTGGGTCCTATTATCAGCAATTATTTTATGGATGATCTTTAACCTAGTGATTATGCTTTTTACCACAAAAGTGACTACATTCTTCGTAGTGATCCTAGCTAGGGGTTTTGCCTCTACCCATTTGGTAAAGTAGTCAACCACCACTATAATGTACTTCACTCACCTGTTGACATAGGAAGTGGTCCTATTAGATCTATGCCCCATACGTCGAATGGTCATGGACTAGCTAGGGGGATAAGCTCATGGGATGGATGTTTAGGGATACTTGTAAACCTTTGACATTTGTCGCATCTTCTCACAAAATCTCTCGCATCTTGAAGTATTGTGGGCCAGTAGTAACCATGCCTCAGAATCTTCTTTGTTAACTTTGCTCTCCTGAAGTGATCCCCGCACTTCCCTTCATGCAGTTCTCTTATGACTTGTATTCCTTCTTCTATGGAAAGGCATAAGATAAGGAGTAGAATACCCTCTCTTGTATAATATGCCATCAAAGAAGGAGTAGTACAGAGCCTGATATCTTATTTTTTGGGCTTTATTTCTATTTTGGGGTAGGGTTCCGTTTAACAGGAACTGCTTAATGGGTGTCATCCAAATGTTTCCTTCAATTTGTTGAAGCATGGACTCAACTAAGGGTTACTCCCAATTTTCCTCTATTTCCTGGTCTTGAGTCCCTTGGATCACTGCTTGTTGGGCTCGGGTTAGGACCAATACTTGGTTTGCTTTTGTGATGCTTGGCTTTGCCTATTATCCTATAGGAATGGCCTTTATTTCATTTGTTATTTTTGTGCTTGCAAGCTTAGCTAATGAATCAGCAGAAGAGTTGTTCTCATATAGAATTTTCTCTATACCAAACTATTCGAACCGCCTTAGTAATTTTTTAGAAAGTTCCACGTATTTGGCTAAAACTGGCTCCATTGCTTGGTAATTTCCATGCACTTGATTTACAACTAACTGGGAATCGCTGTGAATTTTAATATGGGTTACTTTCATTACCCGAGCCATTCTTGAGCCTACAAGGAGAGCCTCATATTCTGCCACATTATTGGTCGCCTTGAACCGAAGTTGTACTGCCCCATATAGTTTATATTTATCTAGAGTAATCGATACATATCCAATTCTTGCTCCATGTTCATTTGAAGCTCCATCTACAAATAGTTTCTATAACTACGAGATATACAGCTCTTCCTTTGGTTGGGGCTCGGTTGGCAATGTGCATTCCATGATGAAGTCTGCTAGTGCCCAACCTTTGATTGCTTTTCTTGGACGATAGGTGATATCATATTAGCTGAGCTCCCTCACCCATTTCAGTAAGCGGCCCGATGTTTCCGGCTTCTACAGTATTTGCCTTTATGGTTTGTCTATGAGGACTTTGATGGGATATGCTTGGAAGTAGGGTTGCAGCTTTCTTTCCATGAGGAGCAGGTTATAGGCTAGCTTTTCAATGACCGAATAATTTAATTCTACTCCTAACAAATAATTGCTTATGTATATGGGCCATTGGGTTCCTTCATCTTCTTAAACCACTATGGCACTAACAACTTTATCAGTAATAGCTAAATATATATACAATTCCTTACCTATAACATGGATAGATAGTGTGGGAGTGTTGACCAAATCGTCCTTTAGGTTATGGAATGCGGCTTTGCACTCCTCAGTTCACTTGAAATTTCATCCCTTCTTTACTTGATCATATATTAGTATGCATTTATCAATCACTTCGGAGATGAATGTGCTTAGCGTAGCTACTCTGCCATTTAGGCTCATGAGGTCTTTCAGCTTCGTTGGTATCCTTATTCCCCTTATGGCTTCAATCTATTCTAGGTTTGCTTCTATGTCGCATACGCTGACTACGTACCCAAGAAATTTTCTTGATTGGATGGCAGAGGTACACTTTAAGGGATTCAGCTTCATATTATACCACCTTAAGACCATGAATGTCTTCTCCAGGTCTTGTATATGGCTTGATGCTACTTTTGATTTAACTACTATGTCATCTACATATACTTCAACATTTTTGCTGATTTTCTTTAAGAACATCATATTAATTAATCTTTGGTAGGTCGCTCCTGCATTTTTCAGTCCAAACGACATACTTTGTAGCAGTATAAGCCTTTATCTATTACGAAACTAGTATGTGTTAGTCCCCGAGGAGTTGGTTTTGATGACAACAACCTTACTTAGAATTAGATTATAAAATATATAATACTAACATTATTGTGTAGATATATATAGATATGTTTGCAGGTACTAAAGAATGAAGAACTGTACAGTATAAAGATTCAAGATCAAAGATTGAAGATATCAAGATTCAAGACTCATGAGTATCAAGAATTTCAAGAGTTCAAGTTTCCAAGATAAGTTATATAGTTAGGCATATTGTTAAAACTCATAGAAAGGCACTGACATCTTAAAATCTATTTTATTCGTGGAATGGAATCCACTTCGTGCTCGCTAAAGGGATGGAACCCTAAGTAGGATGGAACCTACAAAGAAATCTAGTGGAACATCTTTTTGTATCCACTTAGTTTTATTTCAAAATGATTTTCAAAATATATATAGCTTATTTTTCAAAATGATTTTAAATATTCCTGTTTAAAAACCAAAATCATCTGTCCTGGTTTTTCAATATATTTTAGCCTCAAAAATATCCTTAGTTTTAAATATCCTTAATTTTAAATATCTTTGATTTTAAATTATTATCCTAAGTTTTTAAACTATAATTCTGATATTAATATATTTAGCCGTTTTATATATTTATACTTAAGATTTAAATATAAAAGTACAGAAAATTATTATATATATTTTAATATTGTTCTCTATAGTTATTTATGTATTATAACTATATATAAGTATATTTTAAAGTTTAAATATAAATATAATATAATATAGAAATTATTTTCAAAGAAAAACAAATCACCAAAAAATACAAGGGCATGTCGACATGGTCACATGTACCCCTGTCGACATGGTGACAGTTAAATTATTTTTTAAAAGAAGTGTATATTCGCCACATCCCTTCACCAATGGACATGGTTATTGATCTACTATAAATAAAGGGTGTTTTCAACGAATTTTAAATATTTTTTCTCTGATTTAACTTCTCTTCTTCTTCTCCACTTTCTTATTTACAAATTACACCATTACTCTGCCGAAATCAATATCGAACCTAATTAGATAATTTCTGGTTTTGATTCTCTCCACTATCTCTACAAGATCCAAGTGCTAATCTGAGTTATAGACTTTTTGTAATCTATCAAGCGAGAAAAGGTGTGATTGTAGCCTTGGAAATCAATTGGGTGAACTTGTTGCCCCGGAAATCAAGTATGTCTACCCAGAGGATTGTGAATCTGGAGCGGTGTACCTCGTGGCCTTGAAATCGAGGGTTGTATTTGTAAGAATTGTTTTTGAAAGGAAATCCGTACTTGTGTTGCGGGACTGGATGTAGGGTAACTCCGAACTAGTATAAAATCCGGTGTGTTCTTTCCTTTACTGCTTTTACTTTATATTTGCATATGTGTTTGATTCTGTGTTCATATCTATGTCTGATTAGTGTATACATTGTTAACAAATTAAGATAAACTCAAAAAGATTAACAAATTTCTTAAAACACTATTCACCCCCCCTTTAGTGTTAAATCTAGCCTTAAGATCCTTAATCCGTATTCTAACAATTGGTATCAGAGCCAGGTTTTCAAAAGTTTCATAATCTGAATTTTGAAAAGTTTAAAATGGCTATTTTTGAAAAATCTGTTAAAACTAGTTTAGAATTGTTTAAATCATCATTGTTCCATGAGTCTGCATATGAATGTTATTCAAATTCTAGTTGTCTACCCAAATTTTATAATGTGCAGGAAAGATGCTTTATGGGTATTAAGGAATCAATCCACAATGGACAATCTGTGCAGATCAAAAGGAATAAGTGGATACTTGATAGTAGATGCTCTAGACACATGACTGGTAATCCGGATATGCTGAATAATATTATATACAAAGACGAAGGACTGGTTAACTTTGGAGACAACTCGAAAGGATACGTGATTGGCATCGGTAATGTCGGTAACTCTGAAACTACTAATATTACTAATGTTTTGCTAGTTAAGAATCTAAAACATAATCTACTAAGTATTAGTCAACTCTGTGATAAAGGATATAAGATTAAATTTGAAAAAGATAAATGTCATATTGAAGATAATAACTCAACCATAATATTTGAGGGAATTAGGAAAAAGAATATTTATATTCTTAGTATGAAAGTTTCAAATGATAACCTATGTCTTTTGGCAAATACAAGTGACCCTTGGATTTGGCATAAGAGATTTGGACATTTGAATTTCAAACTCTTATCTAGACTGTCAAAACATGATCTAGTAAGAGGCCTCCCTAAAATGAATTTTAAAGTAGATAGTTTTTGTGATGCATGTCAATTAGGAAAGCTTAGAAAAAGTTCCTTTAAATTGAAAGATTTGATTTCAACTTCAAAACCCCTTGAGTTACTTCATCTTGATTTATTTGGTCCATCTCAAATTCAGTCAATAAATCATAGTAAATATGTTTTTGTAATTGTAGATGATTATTCTAGATTTACATGGACAATATTTTTGAAACATAAAAATGATACTTTTGAATGTTTTAAGAACTTTACAAAAAGGATTAAAAATCAATTATCTTTAAAAATTATAACTATTCGTAGTGATCACGGTGGTGAATTTGAAAATGAAAAGTTTGAGGAATTCTACAATAAAAAGAGAATAACTCACAATTTCTCATTTCCAAGAACTCCACAACAAAACGGAGTAGTTGAACGTAAAAATAGAACGATACAAGAGTGTGCGAGAACTATGCTTTTAGATAGTAATTTACCAAAACACTTTTGGGCAGAAGTTGTTGCTACCGCCTGTTATATTTTGAATAGAATTTTAATTAGACCTTTAACTGATAAGACACCTTATGAACTTCTTCATGGAAAGAAACCTAAGGTATCATACTTCAGAATTTTTGGAAGTAAATGCTTTATTTTAAATACAAAAGATAATTTGGATAAATTTCATCCTAAATCCGACAAAGGAATCTTTATCGGATATTCTAATAGAAGTAAAGCTTATAGAGTTTTTAATTTAAGATCTAACACCATCGAAGAAACAATGCATGTTTCGTTTGATGAAAATTTAAAAGATTTTGAAATTACAAATGATGAAGAAGATTTAATTACTCAAAATCAGGAGTCAGCCGAAATTAATAATGAAATTAATCATCCTAATAAAAGGATTAAACTTTTAAAAGATCATCTTAATGAAAATATAATAGGAGATATGCAATCTATTGTTACAACTAGAAATCAACTAAGTAAAATGAGTAATGTAGCATTTATATCATCTATTGAACCCAAAAATCCTAAAGAAGCATCAACTGATGATTCATGGATTTTGGCTATGCAAGAAGAATTAAATCAATTCACTAGAAATGAAGTTTGGGAACTTGTTCCTAGACCTGAAGATAAAACTATAATTGGAACTAAATGGGTTTATAAAAATAAAATTAATGAACAAGGTGAGGTCGTTAGAAATAAAGCACGATTAGTCGCCCAAGGTTATTATCAAGAAGAAGGTATAGATTGTGACGAAACCTTTGCTCCTGTAGCAAGATTAAAAGCCATTAGGATTCTACTTGCTTTCGCAAATCATAATAATTTCAAATTATTTCAAATGGATGTTAAAAGTGCATTTTTAAATGGATTTGTAAAAGAAGAAGTATATGTTGAACAACCACCACTTTTTGAAGATGAAAAATTACCAAACCATGTGTACAAACTTAAGAAAGCTTTATATGGTCTAAAACAAGCTCCTAGAGCCTGGTATGATAGACTAAGATCTTATTTATTACAATCAAATTTTGAAATTGGTAAAATAGATAATACTCTTTTTATTAAAAGAAATAAAAATGATATTCAACTAGTTCAAGTATACGTAGATGATATCATTTTTGGTTCAACTAACTTCGAAATGAATAAAGAATTTTCTGAAATAATGACAAAAGAGTTTGAGATGAATCATATGGGTGAATTAAACTTCTTTCTAGGATTGCAAATAAAACAGTTAGATAATGGTAGTTTTATTAGTCAAGAAAAATATGCTAAAAAACTAGTTAATAAATTTGGTTTGACTACTGCGAGTGGAAAATCTACTCCCATGGCAACCAATGAATATCTAAGTAAAGAAGATCTCTCGAATGATGTAGATCAAAAGTTGTATAGAGGAATGATCGGATCATTTCTCTATATCACTACTAGTAGACCTGATATCATGCATAGTGTATGTCTCTGTGCAAGATATCAATCTCATCCTAAAGAAACTCACTTAAAAGCTGTAAAACGTATCATAAGATATATTAAACACACCTCTGATTATGGCTTATTTTATCCAAAAAATGATTCATTTGATTTAATATCATACTGTGATACTGACTATGCTGGATGTAAATCAGACCGAAAAAGTACAAGTGGAACTTGTCACTTTTTGGGACATTCTCTGGTTTCCTGGTTTAGTAAAAAGAAAAATACAGTTTGTCTATCAACAACTAAATCAGAGTATATTTCTGCTGCTTTGGCTTGTTCTCAAGTAATATATATGCAACAAACCTTAAGAGATTTTGGATTAAATATCTCAAAATCACCAATTTATTGTGATAATACTAGTGCAATAAATTTATCTAAAAATCCTACTCATCATGCTCGAACTAAACATATTGATATTCGACATCATTTTCTTAGAGATAATATAACTAAAGAAGTAATTACTCTCGAATATATAAACTCTGAGAATCAAACTGCTGATATCTTAACAAAACCATTAAATGAATCTATATTTACTAAATTAAGAAGAGAATTAGGTATTTGTTCAATAACTGAAATATAAAACATAAATATATAACAAGTCTAATTAAATAAATTAAAAATAAATTAGAAGCCAAAATTAAAATACCCCTGTCGACAACCCCATATCCCACCATGTCGACATATAACGGTATTTTTTGAAAATTAAAATTTCCACCAAAATTTGAAAAGTTGGTTATATATTCTTCCATATTTCGACTTTCTCTTCATTCTCTCTCATTTTCTTCTGGTTTATCTTCTGAAACAAAGAAAATAATGGCTTCTCCATCAAATTCAAACATAAACTCGACTTTCTCATTTCACTCTCCTACTCCCGGCCCTCTTCAACGCTCCATTCACGCTCGTGTGATAAAATTAGAGGATACTACAAAGGATATTCTGCAAATGGTGACTGAGATTCAAGTCAAACAAATTCGGATGAGTAAAGAACGGGAGAAGCAAGGTCGAATCCTTAGAAATTTGCAGAAGTTCCTAATGGATAATCAAGCGAACCCGATCTTGATCAAAGAAGAGTCTTTTAGTGACCATACACAAGAGGACAACGAAGAAGAGCCAATGGAAAAGGAAGAAGCACCCTTGGAAGAAGAGGACGCACCTGTTCATGAAGTGCAAGTTGAAGACGACGACACTGTAGTTTGCGTTGGTGAAGTATGTTTTGATAAGGATGGAAACCTTGTCGAACAGCGTGGAAACTTCTGTCTCCACTATCCTAATTGTTCGATTCATAGGTCTCCTATTGTTAAGAATACTCCTTAGTGTTCTTTCTTTCATTCTTTCGTTCATATCGTTGTATATATAGTTGTTTATATTAAAAACACATGTATATTTGTTTACATAGTTTACACACATGTAAATATAACATTATATAATAAATTGTGTTCTCTTATTCGTATATTCTCGTATCTTTTGAATATATAGTTTAGTAGTTAGGAAAAGTAGTTATTAAGAGTTTGGTTTAAAGTTAAGTATTGATTATGTATGATAACACTATCATTATAATCACAAGTAATGTAGTCTTAGTTTCAGGGGGAGTTATATAGAGTTATATAGTATTATAATTAGGGAGTTATATGGTTTTTGTTGATGACAAAGGGGGGAGTATAAAATAGGATAGTTAGGCATAGATTAAGGGGGAGTTATTAGAAGTATTAGGATAGAAGTGATATTTTATAAACAAAGGTTGTCATCATCAAAAAGGGGGAGATTGTTAGTCCCTGAGGAGTTGGTTTTGATGACAACAACCTTACTTAGAATTAGATTATAAAATATATAATACTAACATTATTGTGTAGATATATATAGATATGTTTGAAGGTACTAAAGAATGAAGAACTGTACAGTATAAAGATTCAAGATCAAAGATTAAAGATATCAAGATTCAAGACTCATGAGTATCAAGAATTTCAAGAGTTCAAGTTTCCAAGATAAGTTATATAGTTAGGAATATTGTTAAAACTCATAGAAAGGCACTGACATCTTAAAATCTATTTTATTCGTGGAATGGAATCCACTTCGTGCTCGTTAAAGGGATGGAACCCTAAGTAGGATGGAACCTACGAAAAATCTAGTGGAACATCTTTTTGTATCCACTTACTTTTATTTCAAAATGATTTTTGAAATATATATAGCTTGTTTTTCAAAATGATTTTAAATATTCCTGTTTAAAAACCAAAATCATCTGTCCTGGTTTTTCAATATATTTTAGCCTAAAAAAGATTAACAAATTTCTTAAAACACTATTCACCCCCCCTCTAGTGTTAATTCTAGTTTTAAGATCCTTAATCTGCATTCTAACAGTATGCTCTTGATCTGGCTCAAACATAGCTCTTTGATTATATCCTGAATATGTATCCATGAACGAGAGTAGTTCATGTCCACTAGTTGCATCCACCAACCGATCAATTCTAGGTAAGGGGAAGCTATCTTTAGGGCAGACCTTATCGAGGTTGGTATAGTCTATGTAGGTCCTCCATTTTCTATTACGTTTCTTCACAAGTATTGGATTAGCGATCCATTTCTAGCAGTACACTTCCCTAAATCCATTTTCTTTCAGCTTCTTAACTTCTTCATGCAAAGCGTTATACCTTTCTTGATCCACGGTTCTGTGCTTTTGTCTGAACGGATGGACATCATGATGGATGTTGAGTGCATGGTAGATGATGGCTGGATCTATTCCCACCATGTCAGAATGCATCAAAGCAAATACGTCTGCTAATCTTTTTAAGAAGTCTATTAGTTCAATTCATGCTTCTGTACTGAGGTTCTTTCCAATCTTAAGAACTTTAGTGGGCTCTTTTGGATCAATTTGAACATCTTTAAGATCATTCGTTGGCTTTAACTCTCTCTTTGTTTCCCTTAATCTTGGATCAATTTCATTTTCACCTTCTGCTTTGGGCTGAGAGATGACAGAGAGTTCTTGTTCCTGAGATTCTTTGGAGAACTACTATGCATAGACTGAGTTATATTCATCGGTGCTGATCATGTGCATATATTTCCTTTTCTTTCGTCTTACTAATATTGTGGCCGCCGAACGACTTGTTTCTACATAAGTCATGGCCCTTCATGTTAGTTTAGTTTTTAAAATTAGGTTAACCTTTTTCCATTATTGTTATTCTTATCGCAGTCATTAGAAGAAACATCAGAGTAGTTTTGAATAATTTTATTGCTTGAGTTAACATTTACATTGTATAATTCTCTAGCTATTAATTGCTCTCCTCTAACCGACCCTACTCTAGCAGTGGTATGAAATTTCATGAGTAGATCCTTTTGAGCGATAATTGCCCACAAGTCAATCAATGCAAGTCTTCCTAAGAATGCATTATACGGTGACACCTAATCGATGACTAGGAAGCTTGCATAGAAAGATTTGTGAATGGGTGCAGTTTCAACAGTGACTAGCAAATATGCTGACCCGATGGGAGTGGTTGCAACATTGTCGAAGCCAAAGGTCGGCTCGGGGTTGGACTTCAATACTTCTGCCTAAAGCTTCATCTGATCATATGTAGACTTGAAAATGATATTTACAGAACTCCCAGAATCCACGAAGACTTTTTCATGGTGCAGTTCGAGATCTGCACGGTAATGGATCCGGATATGGGAAAACAACTCCAGCGACATCAGCTGCGGTGAAAATTATGTCCTATGTAGGTGTCTATTTTATATTAAATAGGGTTCTTTATTCCACTATTACTTCCTGCACATAACGCTCTTGTGCCTTCTTGCTCTTCCCGGCGAAGTATGGGCCCCCATAGATTGAGGCTATGAGGTTGGATGGGTTTCCTACTTGGTTTTTTGGATTTCGGGTGAGGTTCTCTGTCCTTTCTTCATTATTCTCATTTTAGAAGTTGCATAAGTACCATTTTTGAATCAAACTTTCTATCTCATTTTTCAGGTGTCTGTAGTTGTCTGTGTAGTGGCCGTTTGCTCAATGAAAGCATTAATATGCTCCTCCTTGGTTTTTCTCTACAGTTTCCCCTATGTTCGGTACATTATAAGCAAGGTCGGTCCTATTCATTTCATATATCTGCCCGGGGGTATGTGTAAGGGTTGTTTTTGTTGTGAACTTGAGCTCCTTCTGTCTTTTTACAGCGGATGATTTCATTCTACCCCCTTTTCCAGTCATAGCTAGGGGCAGAAGTTTTTTGAGATCGCACTGCAGATCTAGGCTCTTTCATATTAATATAGCCACTTGCTCTTTCACAGAAAGCCTTCATGATGTGACATTGATTTCTGCTATTTTTGTTCCACACGGTAGTACCTTTTCTGATCCCGGCATGAGCCGCCATTAGCAGTGCTTCCTCACTAGTCACCCCGATCTGAAGTGCCTCGGATTTGAAGCATTTAATGAAGTTGCATAGGCTTTTGCTCTCACCTTGTTTGATGCATGGCATGGTATTTACATCCAGGGAAGCTTCTCACCCCGAATTGAACTGCCTCATAAAATCTACGGACAACTATCTTCAAGAGCGGACCTCTCCTGGTCTATACTTCCTGTACCATCTGGAGGATGCACTGGCTAAATAAATAGAAAGAGTTTACATCGAGTCATCCTCCTTACTTTCAAAATGTCCATATAATACTCGAAGGTGCAAATGTGGTCGTCAGGGTTGGTGGTTCCATCGAATTTGTCAATCAATGGGGCTATAAAATTGTCTAGGAAATATGCTTCTATGATGGTCTCCCTGAATGAGGAAGAACCCTCTTCCTTTACTTTTTCCCTGGTGTTTTGTTGGCACAACTTTGCTAGCTGCTCTACACGAGCTTTCAATTGACGGTTCTCATCTTTGTTAAGATCTATCTAGGATGAATCGCCATTGTAAAATGAAGTGACATCATCATCCAGAGCAGATTGAGCCTGCTACTTCGGTAGTAGCTAGTTAATGTTAGCAAGTCTTGATTTGATTTGGGGATTAGCTTGGATCTTGCCTTTGAGTTTGGAACTTGTTTTTGGGCGATCTTCACCGTTCTCGTTCTTGAGAGTGCCGTTGTCACCCATGCATTACATAGTCGGCGCAGTTGGTGAGTGAAGGTGGTGAGTTGTGGATGGTTTAGGAGAGGTTGGCTTAAGGTCGGTATGTTGGGCCATAGTTTTTTCTAACCCCTCTATGCGTTGGTTCATTTGGTTAGTGAAGGCCTGGAATGTGGTTGGAATGGGGTCAGAGAGGACTCCGTTGAAGCTTCTGCTTCAACTAGGATTTTTAGGTAATGAGTGGCTTCTTCAAGACTTTTGAAGCCAAGTGTAAATGTTACTGTGCAAGGGGGTAATGGAGTCTATGGTATTGTAACGGTATTTGAAGAAATTGCAGGTAAAATTTGGCAAAGAGGGAAATCAGCCTTTCTTCTAGCAGCAAAAAGGCTAGTGAAATTTTTTGTCTCACAAACACCAAGTATTTCTTACGAAGTAATCGCGACACTGAATGATTTTGCGATGATGAATCAAAAAAATTAAGTGATATTAACTTTGCCTTAAAGATGAGTAATTATGTTACTTTTCTTGCAAACAATATTGTAAAGTGTAAAATGCTAGAAATATACAAAACCAATTAGTTATCTAGTTAATCGAGCTGAAAAGGAAAACACTAAAGCTGTAACATAAAGTACTTAGTAAACGGGCACAGTGAATTTATGTGGTTCAGATGTTAAGAAATCATATGTCCACCAAAAACATGTCACTTTCTTTCTTTTAAATTCTTAGTACAAATAAATAATGGCAAAGAGTGTAGAGTTTTTGTTTTGTGTGCCCTAAAAAGGGTAAAGTGAAAATCCTTCCCCTTTTTGCTATAGTGCCTATTCTACTTATAGTGCAAAAATGCACGTGGATCATCAACATATTTCTTCCGCTCTTTTAGTTTCCACCTTTAGATCGCATCACGTGTCATCCATCCATCTCATTTGTTTGATGTGCATGGATTGCTAATGTGCCTTCGGTGGGAAACTACATTTTGAGCAATTGATTTTCTGACTTTATGTAGGAAACTTCAAATTGTACCGAGAGTATTTGAAATTGAGGCGGGAAAATCCAATGTATCGAGTAGCTTGCATGTCTTGGATTATGCACAGCGCCAAGCATATATTTCTATTTCCATAAGTGGATGGCATTGTCATGGGGTGCTTCCTTTCTTTTCAAGGAGAGCTCATACCTTCATTGGTATTTTAGGACACCACCTTGCTTTGTTGAATGTGGTGATGCCACATTGCATTATTACTGCACTTACATTTCTGTAAGTGCACTGCACCGTCTATTCTGCAGTGTGAACATATCATAATGTAGGGATAATTGGAACTGGGCTGCGTTGCTTAGCAGGAGAGGTCGAGCTTCTATCTTTTAAGGTGGTTGCTCCATGTAATTTAGTTCTGATCTACTCTTAGTCACTGGAGAACTGTGTCATCGCATTGTCTTTGAGTTAAATCTAATGATCTTGGGGATTAAGTTGGGTCTTCTTGATTTGCCTTTTTGGTGCTTGGTTTAGTTCCTGGTAGTGGAGCAATCTTTATCCTCTTTTCACCCCTTGAGCTTTTGGGTATTGGGCCAGAGTTTGCAGGATTGCGGTGCAATCTTTATTAATTTGATATTGATGTGGATTGCAGCGCTGTCCTGTCGCATCAAGATGGTGATGCTTCCTCATTGACCTTTGATACCAAATTGCGGCATAGACCTGCTACTGCTAGTTGTTAGTTTAGGAGTGTGGTGCATCCTCATTAGTGTGTCAACGCTTAAGAGGATGTTTCGTAGTTTTACATTGCTAGGTTAGGCCTTTTAGATTTGCCTTCATACCTTATAGGAGTTTCTGGTTTTCGATGCAGCATTATAATATCGAACCTATATTTAGCGGAGAGCGCAGCTATGTTTTCGTCTTTGGGGTCTAGGCACAGTATCACCTTGGTTTTGTTATCGCATCCTATTAATAACTTGACTTATATTATGGGTGTAGTCCCCTTATCTTGCCTCAAATTCATGTTATCTTAGTTCGACACCATCTGGGCTTAGTTTTTGTTCCCTTTCATCATTTCAACCCTTGCTGTTGTGAGGGCAGTTCTTCCAACATTACCGACCTGTTTGCACTTGCTTCCAACATTCTATTTTAGGTCGGTACTGATATGTTGTTAGCCACCTTAACCAACTCCAAACAAGTTACGACTTGAAGTACAAGCTCCCCATATCCTCTAGAGCCCGTCCTCCAAGTTTTATTCAGTTTTGAGCATTTCTGCCTTCGTTTTGCCCGAATCTACAACTTCTTCCTAATTTCACTAAAACACTAGCAAACCATATCAAAACAATTCATAAGCATACATATCATTCATAAGCGTTCATTTGATATATACAATTCATCCAAACAAGATTAGCATATAAGGTTTAGCCTAGATTTATTTTTGTATCAAAATGACTATATGATCCAAAAGGGGTTGCAAATTCACTTAAAATATCAAATCTAATCTTTTTAAATTCATCCATAAACATTTTTAAGGGATAAATTAATTTTTAAATTGTTTAACATGGAAATCATATTAAAAACATCATTTTTAACTATATGGACAAACATAGAATAGTGAGAGATCAATAATCACTCATATAATTCCCAAATTACCAATCAAATTCCCCAAATCTGATATAAACAGTAGCTAATCCAAATCAAAAGCACGAAAATGATGAACCTATGATCCTCCTTCACTAGTTACCCCTCTAATGATGGATTGTGCTAAGATTAGTAAAGAAAAGATGAAATTCTGGGGGAATTAGGGTTAATGGAGGTTGAATTATTTTGGGAAAGTGGAAAATAATTTAATTTTGTCCCATCACACCCGATTAGGCACAATTCTTGAAATTAGTTAGTGAGACAAAATGTGGGCTTAGTTTAGTTGCCCACTAATCTGTCCAACAGCAAACACAACTTAAAACGGCCGTCTCTACTTAACGGTAAGTCTATTTTTCTATTATGGTCACTCTACAAAAAGAAAAACCATAATCTTGATATGGAAGTGGTTTCGGGCCCAAATTCAATCCTTAACAAAATTTACGGGCCTTACATGAATTTTTGGGTCCAAAATATCTAATAAAAACTCTAAGGATGGAAAATGTTTCTAGTAGTCATTTAGAGCCATACAATCTCATATAAATTAAATAATAATATTTTATGATCCTCCGATACGTAAAATATGGATCGTTACAAATATGATATATCAAAATTTATAATAGCTATAATAATTTTACACTGATGTTAATTTGCTCTAGATTCAACTACAAAGAAAATGTTAATTAGCCAACTTCTTTTAAAGAATCTACTCAAATAGAAGTATTTGTCACAATTCTAAAACTTATGTACTTCTGTGATAATGATAATAAATAACCAACTAACACTTAATAAAATATGTTCATCCTATCTTAGCAATTATGAAATTGAATTAATGTGTGTTCGAACTATATAAGCTGGTAATCATAGATATGATCATATTAATGATGTTATTGTTGTTATAATTGGACAAGCACTTCATAATATATAGAGATCAAAGTAATAAGAGCTATAATTGTATGTACATGGAACTAACTCAAATGTGACAATGGTTATTAAATTAATAACATGGGAATATCGCCATAATTCACATTAAATGTAGTGTTTAATTACAACTTTTCATTTCTCTTGATAGTCACATTATAATAGAAATTGAAAATCTAATTCATGGAGGAAAAAATTGGGTTTCAAATTATGAAATAATGGTTGAATTTTATTTCAATGATCAAATTCACAGATTGTTAAATTCATATATTCTGAAATTTACAAAATATTTGTTATGGAAGTAGGTTATGTTGCTAAAGTAAGGGGAGGAATATATCAAGGAAAAAGGGTGATAATTCCCAACTTTTTCTATGCTATTATATAGTATTATATAACGGTTTTATGCTTTTTACCATTTGGTTAGTCTAATCTCTAGAAGTCAACTTCTTGATGTTGTGGGCAAGAGTTGAGTGGTGCATCGAGAGGATACAAGAAATGATTTAAAATTTTGCATAATAAGAGGTTTTATATAAACGAACAGTACAAAAGTACTACATTTAAAATAAATAATATACTAAATTTTTTATAACATTAATGCTTACTTAATCGATGAATTGAGCAACTGTTCGATACACGATAAGTCAATCTCATATATTTTTTCTCACCTTCATATAACTCCAATCCCACGTCGTTGTAGCATGATTATTCTCAAATTTGATGAATAACACTGTAATAGTTTTAGTGGTTTTTGTAAACTAATACGAATTCAAACTCATTAAAATAATGGCTACATGTGAAACTTCTATGCGACTATTTTGGTTTTGAATAATATTTTAGTTCTTTACAATGCAAGTTTTTTAAAAGTAAGTAACATGTAATATTGGCGAATGGTAAATGTAAAACAAATAATTCGTACCAAAGATTATGTTTGACTTAAGTGTTTTCAAAGTAATGGTGATTGATGATAATAGCTCTTTAGCACAAGATGGTTTCAGCTCAAAATTCTATAAGCTTCATGGGGACTTAATAAAAAATGATGTGTTTTAGGAAATGTTGAGCATTCAGCAGTCATGTAAGATCATTAAAGAGATTACTCTTACCTTTATTGTTTAATCCTTAAAAACGTAGACCCACAGACTTTTTCAGATTATAGGACAATTTCGTTATGCAATGTTTACCAAATTTTGGCTAAGATCTTAGATAATAGGATGAAGCAACACCTAAACAATCTTATTTCAATAAATCAAAACGTTTTCATCATAGATAGATTTATTATAGAAAATTCTCTCCTGGCATACAAAATGGTGAGAGGGGTCAATAAAAAACTGCTAATAACCTTTTCATGAAAGTGGACTTACACAAAGCCCGCGACAAATTTAGCAGTGAATTCATATATCATATGTTGTTATGCATGGGTTTTCCTATAAAATTTACAAATATGGTATATGAATGTGCCTCTACTACCACCTTCTTAATCCTATTAGATGGCATCCCATTACGTTATTTTAGTAGTAACAAGGGTATAAGTCAAGGTGATCCATTGCCTCATTTTCTATTTGTAGTTCCAACAGAACACCTCATAATTTTATTAGACATGTAATTTTATAAAGACAACATTACCCTTATTCTCCTATTAAACCACTTCTCACCCACTTTTTATATGCCGATGACGTATTGGTTTTTTCAAAAGTCGATATTAAAAATGTAGAAAGTATTGCTAAAATCATGAAAACCATTACAGAATCTGTAGGTTTAGAAATGAATGAACATAAAATTATACTATTTTTTAGCAAAGGGGCAAAATCCAACGAAAAAATCATCAATATATTAAATGTCCAAATTAGGAATCTCCTAGTTACATATTTGAGAATTCCCTTACCTCACAGCAAACTAAAATCAAGAGATTTCAGAGTGATGTTAGATAAAATAAACAAGAAGTTCAACAATCGTAAAAACAAGATATCGATTGTACCTGGAAGAATTGAATTAACTAAAAGTATATCTACCCAATGATCATGTTTTGGATGCAATTTTGTCAGTTACCAGCTTCCGTCATAAATAAAATAAATTCTCTTTGTTCTAATATTGTGTGGAAAAACAAACATCATAATATGAGTTGGAAAGACTTGTGTCGGTAGAAATCTTAATGGGGTGTGGGAATAAGAAAATTAGAAGATGTCATGATGGTAGCTTTACTAAAACTTACATGGAAATATTTGCAAGAGGACTGTCTATGGACCAAATGGATGAGGGATAGATATTGCAAAAGTAAAAATTTCTAGATAATTATTGAAGAAAACAATGTAGCATATACTTTGAAGTTTCTACTCAATACTAGATCACAAGCAAAGGGTATCATAGAGAGGAAAATTGTTAACGGAGACAATACCAGTCTTTGGTTTGGTCCACAAATTAATGGGCAGTCAATAGAAGGGTATATTTGGTTGGTATATTATTTCGATCATTGGAGGCCACAACATGAAAGTTTCCTCGCTCATTTGCATAAACAAATGGGGAGAAGATAACTCCATTTTCCTCCTTATCTAGCCCAAAATCCTTAGGGTTCCTTTGAACCATAGTCATACTGAGGATTATTGGAGATGGAGTATCGAAAACAATGGGGAATTATGTTTCTATTCTACATGGAACCATGTTAGGGAGAAATATGGTGAATTAGTATAGTGCAATCATATTTGAAAGAATGTACATTCACCTGAATGTTGTTTATGTGCTTTATTACTAAGGTTTGAAAAGCTAAATACCAAAGACAAAAACTACAGATGGAATGCAGCAGTAAACAAGGGATGTACATTGTGCAAGTAAGGGGTTGAAACATAGAATCACTTATTTTTTAGTGCCCCTATTCTAACATATTGTGGAAAAACATCAATCATAGACTACAAATCCCATTTCTCAACAACAACGATATTACCGGAATATTTCAAGGGTACTTTGTAATAACAATGGCAAAAATCTAATTAAAAAATTAATTGACATAGCTATTACAACCTTAATTTGGCACACATGGGTTGAACGCAATACAAGAGTCTTTTAAAACATTAAGACTTCACCAAATATCAGACTGGAATTAATTCTAGCAGACTATAGATATCTTTTAAATCATGCGAATATTAAAGAAGATGAAACAAAGGGTAAATAGATTATCTTCGGGGAATTCAGATACGATCTTAGCGATCAACTCGAGGAAGAGGCAGTTGCAACCACGCTGCATAGGAGCTAGGGTTCAACCAACTAGCAATCCATAAAATAACCCAAACTTGCTGTGAAGGAAGAGGTTGCTGGTCCAAACCTACCTGATTACGATGGCAAATCGATAGATTCGATGAGGATAAGCGATGAATTGAGTATGGCCACCATGCTCTTTTGTGGATTTGAAACTTCATTAAATGAAGTTATGTTACGAAGCTTATCATTTGTTGGCATCGTGTTTTGACTAGAGATGATTAATTAATAGTGGTTTTTGTTTTGTATGTATTAATTTGCATGTTTAATTGTTGGTTGTTATTTAAATAGGTAGCGGAGGCATATAGGGAACGCAAAGTGGATTTTGAGTAAGATCCTAGTTTTCCACTCCTATCATGGTCTATTCTCCTAATGCTCTTTTATTGTTCTCTTTTCCAAATAGTAAATAAAGTAACTGTCCAACACTATTTTGCATGCATATAAAAAAAAGGGAGGCGTACCAATTCCTTTTGAAAAATTTGAAATTGCGAACAACTTCATGCTAAAAACTAGCTTAATTAAACCTACTATTTGTGGTAATAATTTTACTTGGAAATCTAGAGAGTTTAGAAACATTCATTATAAACTAGATATGATTTTAGTAAATCAAGAATTTTCCAAATGCTTTCCCTATTTTAATTGGAACACTCTACCTCAAGCTTCAAGTGATCATACTCCAATTCAACTTTTTTCTCTAACAAAGAATTTTGATTCCTTTTAGATTTGTGAATGGGTGGATAAAAGTGCCAACATTAACATACAACGGACTGCCCAATAGAAATCTTGCAATTTTCTGCAAAAGCCAAAGAAATTTAAAATTATGGAATAATAATAAAAACAAATTAGAATTAAGAAAAATTAGCGAGGAATGCGAGTGTTTGCAAAATTTGGTATATAAGGATAGCTCAGACTCAAATTTAGTCAGCAAATTTTTTCAAACACAAAGTAAGCTTGTAAAATCTCTTCATGTGCCAATAATAAACATGAGATAAAAAGCTAAAGTGGACTGGTTAACCAATGGAGATGAAGCAAGCAAGTTTTTCCACTCTAAAATGTCTAATAGAAGATCCAAAAATAACATAGGAAAACTTCTTGATATAGAAAAGTAATTAATGAGGCTTCTCAAATAGAACAAGTGAATATTGCTTATTTTAGTTCTATATAATACTGATTTATGCATGCACCAATTTTCAAATATTGCCTCCACGTTTATGAATAATACAGTCAAATTTTTTTTCTTGCCCCCATTTGTATAGAAGAGATTAGAAATATAATCTATAATTCTTTAACGGTAATAATGATAAAAGCCCTGACCTTAATGGTTTTGGGGCCAAATTCTATAAAACTCACTGGGATGAAATTAAAATAAATTTACTTGATGTGATTAATTAAATTTTTGGATCTGAAAAACTTTTTAAAAAATCCAAATCAAACTTTTATTACCCTTGTCCCAAAAGTTAAGATCCCAAATGGGTTAGGGGATTATAAGCCTATTGTCTATTGTAATTTTTAAATAAAATAATTACTACTATTTTACGTAATAGTATAAAAAAATTAAGATATTTATTTTCTGAAAATCTAAGTGCTTTCATACCAGGATGATTAATAGTTGAAAATACACTACTGGTACATGAAATGATAAGAAATTTTAATCAAGGTAATAAAAATAAAATGTGCATCAAAATTGATTTACATAAAGCATTTGACAAAATTAATTAGCATTTCCTTTTACACATGATGAATCAATTAGGTTTTCATAAAAAAAAATTATGATTTAGTGAAAGAATGCGCTAATAATATCACATATTCCATTCTTGTCAATGGTTCTCCCAGTGGTTTTATACATAGCAATAGAGGCATTAACAACCCGTCGTCGAGAGACAATTAATTAATGATTAAATGATAATTAATAATGGACTAATGGAGATTTGAATTGATTATTTGGAATTATATTGATGATTTAGAATACGATAAGAAATAATTTATTAAAATAATAAGATCTGAATTTAAAAAGAACAATGATTTAATAATTTATTTAATTATTTTGGAAAATTAATGAATTATTTTGGAAATAATGATAAATTAAAATTTTGTAAAATATAAAGTTTATTTGATAAGGGAAATAAAGTTATTAATATAGTTTTATAATTAATAAGTAAATGATTTAAATAAAATAATTAATTAAATAAGTAAAATTATAGAAAATGATATTGTAAAATAAACAATGTTGTAATTTATTAGAAAGTAATTTTATGGTAGAACTGATTTTGTATTTGGGCTTGAGTGTAAAATTGTTTCATGAAATAAACTAAAGGAAAGAAAAGAGAGAAGAAAGAAAACAAAATGAGAATGAAAGAAATGAAGCCCACCAACCCAAGCCCAACAAATCAAAACCGTAAAAAAATCTAGTTTCCTCATGTTTCTAAACTCCAGATAATTCACTTCTCTGGATTCTTCATCTTATTCTATAAATTAAACCCTCATGTTCACTTTCTTCACTTTAGAAAAACTACTTCATCCCCAAACCCTTCCTCTCAAATAACTCAAACTAAATCAAAATTAAATCTATAAATTCCAATAGTTTAACTTCAAGCTTCTCAATAGCTCTACACTAATTAGTAATCAAGAAATCAAGTTATTGATCATCAATTTTAGGTGGAAGTGGATTATAGTGAAGGAAAAGATGAATCGGTGAAGAGAAGAGAGGAAGCAGTAAGTAGAATTAGTTTGATTCTTCATACTGGATGAGTATTATAACTTACAAATATGTCCATTCAGGTTAGAATTTGATGTTTGGAATGTTATAATTCTTATGTATGCCTGTGTATCTCCTTTTGAACCCTTTGTTGAAACACAGCAACCTCCTTTTACTGATCATATGAAACATGGAATTGGGTAATTTTGATTTGTTTGGATGTTTGTTGGAGATAGAATGATGAAGAATGTTTATATGATGGTGAATGATGAAAGAGCATTGGAGAATGAGGGAGGAGAAGGTTGAAGATTCAGATATTGGCACAAAAAATCACGTGCCTATAGGTTAACAAGTCAACCCCTTCGACCGACTGGTTGCCTGATTCTAAAAAAACAAAATATATAATAATCTAAAATATATTTAAACTAAAAATAATTATAATAAAATATATAACATAAATATGTTAATATACTATATAATATATATATATTTGTATACTGAATTATATTTAATATATCTAAATTGTTTAATAAATAAATAAAGTGAGTTTAATGATATTATTTCAATGGAAAATTATATAAGATAGTAAATAATTAATTATAAAATTACCAAATGATATTCTAATAAATTTTAAAGGCTATAAATTAATATTATGAATTTATAAAGGAATTCTAGGGTGCTTGGATATTTATTTAAGTAACGTTCCATATAATATAAATTAGGAATTAATTTTGGTAATAGAAAATGCTATTATGCTTTTGGATATAGTCAATACATTTAAATAAGAAAATTACTCTTATTATTATTATTTATGCATTTTTATTTCTGTTTGATGAGAAATTTGAATAAACGGATTAGTGAGACCATCTGGTATGAGACTATCGGTGTAATACTTTTTCCGTTATTCATTAGATTGGTTGCATAGAAATATTCGATGTGGATCAAGTGTATTTTATGAACATTGAATAAACATTCAAATAACACATGGTGGTATGGGATGTCGTAGTGTTATTTTTTTGGTCATTCATTGTAAGTACATGTCACTCGCGTAGAGAAATATTCACAGTTTGATATGGTACTCACCATAGTGAGTTATGATGGTTATAGCCATGTGTCGATATGTATATAGAACTGTGTGTCAATGTATATACATAGTGATGTGTGTCAGCCATAATTATAAATAGGTTTTATTTTCTATCACTGTCCAACTTCCTTTATGGTGCGGAAGTTGAACCAGATTTGCTTGTATCCATCTTAGCGGCCTGATCCTGGTGGTCATGCCCTAGATCTTTGACACCCTATTTTATAGCCTTGTGTCAGTAACGTATATAACTGTGTGTTGGTGATGTGTGTCCCCTTTGTGTCACCTAGGCCAAACGTCTGTTACCATTTTAGGGGCACGTGTAGGGTCGTGACCTAGTTCTTGCGTAGTCAGGTACACTGAAGGATAAGAGTCACGATGTCCGTCGTGGTAACTAAGACTATAGGAGCCATGTCAGAGGGATACGTATGAGTCTCCTAGAGTAGGTGTTTGTGCGATATCAGTTTCCCGTCTGGTTCTAGTGTGCATGATAGATAAACATATACTATTTATATACCTTTGATGATGAGTGACTATGCTAGAGATTAAGTATCTAAAGAATAGTCACTCCCCGTATTACCCACGCTTGACTTGTTAGCATGATATTTTATATAGTATGATTTGATGTTATACATATGTGTTGTGCTAGGGATACTTACACATATTTCATCATGAATTACATTATATCACACTTGAATTTGATTCAAACATAGTCTGACCCGTGTGTTTTATACTCGGGTCATTATTGAAATAGGAGACATGTGCCTATGTAGGTCTAGAGGATTATTCATATATGTACCCATATCGCCTTATTCTCCATATTACTCTTTGTGATACTCTTGGGTCGTATAGGTATAGAGGTGGGAGTGTTTACATTTGGTATTAGAGCAGGATAGAATAATATTGTTCACAAAGAGACACAAGTCATTGGCCTAGATTGAGTTAGTAGACCTTGTCCCTTGGGTATTGGGTAGATAACCTATATATATATATATTGGTATACATGGTGATTATAAGGTGTAGTCATCTAGGGGCGTATTTGTTATTTATATGATTTACTATACATTATATGTTACTATTATTCTTGAATACCCTTAACTTGAATCTCACTTAAGCGCAGAAGTGAAGAATGGCTGGTCCTCGTGTTGGTCTTGTTAACCCAGGTCAGTCTAGTGAATATGAGGGATTTTATATGATGACGGAGCAGATTATAGAATTATTATGGAACATTCAACAGTCGAGTGCTTCCACCACTCCAAATTCTCCCATTCCTCGATTTGGTTTTGCCAGGCTGCACAGGACTATCCTTAGCTTAGAGGAAAGACTTTCAATGGCACCGAGAGAGTGGTAGAAGTATAGGCTTGGATGAAGACATGTGAACACATCTTCACATGTATGGGTATTACCGACCAGCAGAAATTTCATGTTGCTTCCAGCCTGCTTCAAGCTATGTTACATTAAGCGCTAAGCGAGGCGAGGTGATAGAAGTCTCGCTTCGCTTAATGTCGCTTAAGCACTGCTTAAGCATCGCTTAAGCGCTGCTTAATTTTTTAGCGTAAATTATTCATGTTAACATAAATTTATGTAAAGTAAATATATTAAGTGCATCATTTATGTAATCACAAATTGATCACAAAAAAGTAAAGTTTAACTTATAAATTTATAGGTTGCAAAAGCTAAATTTGACTTTCGCTATTCATTAAAAGTAAGCACACTCGAGTTGAGTACAAACCGTGCAAATTTGGTAAATACATATAAACATATCTTAATGCAAAATACTACTTACCATCCATCGGCCCATATGATAGAAAATGTGGAAATTTTGTTAGCGAATGTGGCATTTTTGCTAAAATCCAATTTTATTTTATTTTAATAATAATATCTTTTTTCTTAATAGTGCTTAATCATCGCTTAAAGTTAAGCGAAGCGCAGATAAGCGCCAATTAAGTGCGCTTAAGCGCTCATTGCTTAATTCTATTGCTTTTTCAAAAAATTAAGCGTTGTAAAAGCATATAGTGCTTAAGCGACGTTTAAGCACGCTTTTCATAATATAGGCTTCAAGAAAGATCATTGGATTGGTATGAGCTTTTAGTAGCGGAGACGGATGAGTCAGAGTTGACGTAGGATGATTTCAAGGATCGATTTGAGAGGAAGTTTCATAAGAGGCGGGGAAGGCTGCTATGGCACGTAAATTCTAAAGCAACATAACATGTTTGCAATCGACTATGTTTCTTTATTTGAAGCTTTATCCAAGCATATCATTGAGCTCAATAACACGCCATTGAAAAAGAATCAGAAATTCGTATATGGGCAGACGAAATATTTAAGAAAGGCTCTTCTACCTTAGTTGGAGGTTACTTTTGAGAAACTTGTGGACTCAGCTCTGAGACTTGAGGAAGAGGAAATGGAAAGTAGTGAAGATGAATCAAAGCCCAGGGTGGTTTTCGGACAAAAGCGAAGCTTTCCATTCAAGAAGAAAAGGACAAGGTTCTTTAATAAGAAGCCAGCGAAAGCCAACACGTCAAAATTTATGAGTTATGGGAGAGAGACTGTGAAGTGCTATAATTGTGGAGAGAGAGGGCATTTCTCAAGAGAGTGTTCCAAACCACGTCAAGTTCCATTTTAGAAGAAGTGTAGGAACTACAATTAAGAAGGCTATCTTAGCTATACTTGTCCTATAACGGAGAAGAAGATTGAGAAGTTGAATGCATTAGAGATTATTGGCAGTACCTCTCAAGCTAAAGGAAAGGCACCTGCAGTCCATGAAGGTACGATACTGTTTAGAGATTTTTATACTAGAGTTCTATTTGATATGAGTGCGTCACACTCATTTGTATCAAAAGAACTAGTGGATAAATTTAATCCTGATGTGGTATACTTAGCCACATCTTTGAGGATTGCGAATAAAGGCATTAGGCATGGGTGTAACAACCTATTGTCGAGAGGCAATTAATTAATGATTAAATGATAATTAATAATGGACTAATGGAGATTTGAATTAATTATTTGGAATTATATTGATGATTTAGAATACGATAAGAAATATTTTATTAAAATAATAAGAACCGAATATAAAAAGAATAATGATTTAATAATTTATTTAGTTATTTGGGAATACTAATGAATTAGTTAGGAAATAATGATAAATTAAAATTTTGTAAAATGTAAAGTTTGTTTGATAAGGGAAATAAAGTTATTAATATAGTTTTGTAATTAATAAGTAAATTATTTAAATAAAATGATTAATTAAATAAGTAAAATTATAGAAAATGATTTTGTAAAATAAATAATGTTGTAATTTATTAGAAAGTAATTTTATGGTAGAAGTGATTTTGTATTTGGGCTTGAGTGTAAAATTGTTTCATGAAATAAACTAAAGGAAAGAAAAGAAAGAAGAAAGAAAACAAAATGAGAACGAAAGAAATGAAGCCCAACAAATCAAAACCCTAAAAAAATTTAGTTAGCTGATGTTTCCAAACTCCGGATAATTCACTTCTCTGATTCTTTATCTCATTCTATAAATTAAACCCTCGCATTCACTTTCTTCACTTTAGAAAAACAACTTCATCCCCAAACCCTACATCTCAAAAAATCAAACTAAATTCAAAAGTAAATCTATAAATTCCAATAGTTTAAATTTAAGCTTCTCAATGTCTCTACACCAGTTAGCAATCAAGAAATCAAATTATCGATCATCCGTTTGAGGTGGAAGTGGATTACAGTGAAGGGAAAGAAGAAGTGGTGAAGAGAAGAGAGGAAGCAGTAAGTAGAGTTAGTGTGGTTCTTCATACCAGGTGATTATTACAACTCACAACTATGTCCATTCAAGTTAGAATTTGGTGTCTAGAATGATATAATTCTTATGTATGCATATGTATCTCCTTTTGAACCCTTTGCTAAAACACAGCAACATCCCTTTACTGATCATATGAAACATGGAATTGGGTAACTTTGATTTGTTTGGATGTTTGTTGGATGATAGAATGATGGAGAATGTTTATATGATGGTGAACGATGAAGGAGCAGTAGAGAATGATGAACAAGAAGGTTGATCGGTCGACCCCTTCGACCATTGGCAATCGAGACTGGTCGGCCGACCGTTTGCCTGATTCCAAATAAATATATATAATAAAATAAAATATATTTAAAATAAAATAAAGTATAATAAATAATATAACATAAATATGTTAATATACTACAAATATATATTTGTTTATGTTGAGTTATAATTAATATATCTAAATTGTTTAATAAATAAATAAAGCGAGTTTAATGATATTATTTCAATGGAAAATTATACAAGCTAGTAAATAATTAATTACAAAATTACCAAATGATATTCTAATAAATCTTAAAGGTTATAAAATTTATATTATGGATTTATAAAAGAATTCTAGGGTGCTTGGATATTTATTTAAGTAATGTTACATATGATATAAATTAGTAATTTATTTTTGTCATAGAAAATGTTATTATTCTTTTGGATATAGTTAATACATTTATACAAGAAAATTACTTTGATTATTATTTATGTATTTTTATTTTTTTGTGATGAGAAATTTGAATAAGGATTAGTGTTACTGTCTGGTATGAGACTTTCGGTAACACTTTTTCGGTTATTCATTGGACTTATTCCATAGAAATATTCTTTGTGGATCGAGTGTATTTTTTTAACAATGCTAGCCGACATTTAAAGTGGGTCTTCCATATATATGAATGAATTAGAAACAGATGTTCTGTGCATGCACCAGAACAGCTCTAAGAAAATGAAAAGTAGCAGTTTGGCAAAATTACCAAACTACTAAACAATAACAAGACTAAATCTATTTCCCCCTCAAAGAGGAAGATCGACTCCCCTCATCCGAAGATACAGGCCCAAGAACATGCAAGAACCTTGAAAATAGATAAGCTAAAGAAGGAATAATGTCGACTGAATCAGAGCTGTAAATGTATTTCCTATCCCATGGGACATCCGCCAGAAGAGAGCGATTCAAATCACCAAACTGTCCAAGCACCGTGAGGGATAGGCCCTCCCCCTCAACATGATAAAATAGTCTCCTATCTTCCTCATTTCCACCAACAACTTATAAAAACTAACATCTTTTAGGTCGAGTCGCATTTCAGAAGGCTCATGAAGCCATGCCAGGTCAGACGAATCCCATGAGATATCAAAGGAAGGAAGAGCTATAGCAGGAGCAAACAAGGTAGCATCAACATAGTGATCAGCGGTGTGCGAAGGCACAATCTTAGATGAAGAGACAACATAAACTGGGCAAATTTTCAGTACCCACTTTATGGTGGAAGGACGAGGGAGAGGAATCCTATCAGAAAGCAAAATAGGAGCAATCTCAGACTGCAAAGTACGGGCTTACATGAGGTGACCAAAGGAGTGACAAGACGTGCATATATCAGGTTTCCAACTGTAATGGACATCAAGAACAAAAACATGTCCCTCAGCAATGTGAACAAGTATCTTGGAAGGTAAAGACTTGTCAGAAGATGCTTCAATAAGAGCCTTAACATACACAAGCCTATTCCGAGCTACAATATTCGAATAACACACGATGGTATGGGATGTCGTAGTATTATTTGTTTGGATATTCATTGTAAGTAAATGTCACTCGTGTGGGAAAATATTTATGGTTTGATGTGGTACTCACTATGGTGAGTTATGATGGTTATAGTCGTGTGTTAGTATGTGTATAGAACTTTGTGTCAACATATATATATATATAGTGATGTATGTCAGTCATAGTTATAAATAGGTTGCGTTTGTCTATCATTGTCGGACTTTCTTTATGGTGCAGAAGTTGAACCAGATTGGCTAGTATCCATCCTAGCGGCCTAACTACAGTGGTCTGCCCTGGATCTATGACACTCTATTTTATAGCCGTGTGTCAGTAATGTATATAAGCATGTGTCAGTGATGTGTAGCCCCTTTGTATCACCTAAGCCAGTAGGTTGTTACCATTTTAGGGGCACATATAGGGTCATAACCTAGTTCTCGCGTAATCGAGTACATTGAAAGATAGGAGTCACGATGTCTGTCGAGGTAACTAAGACTATAGGAGCCATCTCAAAGGGATATGTGTGAGTCTCCTGGAGCAGGTATGTGTGCGATGTCAGTCTCCCGTCCGGTTTTGGTATGTGTGATAGATAAACATATACTATTTATATACCTTTGATGATTAGTATGACTATGCTAGAGATTGAGTATCTAAATATAGTCACTCCCCGTATTATATATACTGGACTTGTTAGCTTGGTATTTTATATAGTATGGTTTGATTTTATACATATGTGTTGTACTAGAGATACTTACATATATTTCATCATGAATTACATTACGTCACACTTGAATTTGATTCAAATATAGCCTGACCCGTGCATTTGATACTTGGGTCATTCTGAGGGATTCTAAGTGCTGGTACCCAATGATGTTAGAGCTTGGAAGACTTTTGGGGAGGCTAGTAGTAAATATAGGATGATATATATCTTATATATTTTTAGCCTCATTGATGTATCTATTTTGTAGTAGTTGATGATGTATTTGTATATTGGGCTAGAGACTATCATTGTGTAGTCTTGGACTATGTATTATGTATGTTATCTATTATATTTTCTTTGCTACATTCTGACTCTATGTTCTCTTATATTGTTATTATCTGCGATTATTTATTGTTTGTCCTAGATGCACATGTGTTTATTGCTTTTACCGAGACCGCGTACATTTGTGGTAAGTGTTATTGAAATTTGAGACATGTACCTGTGTTGGATCAAGGGAATATTCACGTGTGTATCTCATATTGCCTTATACTCTGTATTACTCGATGATATTACTTTGTGATACTCTTAGGTAGTATGGGTATAGAAGTAGGGGTGTTTACAATGGGGAACCTCTTTCTCCCTATCTATTCACTATTGCTATGGAATTCTTTTCTATGCCAATGGAATTAGAGCAAACTCATAGAAATATTAAACCCATTAATAGAAATAAACCATGTATTACACATTTACAATATGCTAATGATTTATTACCGTTTCCAAATGTAGATCAAACAAGTGTAAACACTATAATGAAAAAATTTGGAAAACTGAGAGATTTTGTTGGACTACAAGTTAATGAAGGCAAAAGACAAGTTTACTTAAGATAGGGTTGCACAAATAATTAGGTAGAAATTCTCGACATATTAAAATTTGAAGAGGGAGATCGACCAGTCAAATATTTGAGGTTTCGACTTGACATAAATTAAATTAATGACAGAGATTGTGCAAGGCTGTACGATAACAGAGTAGAGGGGTGGACATGAAAAGTGCAAACGCTAATAGATAGACTAGAGCTTACTGATATTGTCATCGCTACTATTATCTTATATTGGTTGCTTAAACACAACACTCCATCAAATACAATATACAAAATAGAGAAAATGTGTGTAACTTTTTTTTGGAGAGGAAAATATCAAAAAGTCTCTTGGAATACAGTATGCAAATCTAAAAAAACTGGAGGATTGGGATTAAGAAACATCAGATATTTATGTGAAGTTTGCAATCTTAAATAATTTTGAAATTTTTTTGAAAGGAAAATTATTATGTGCTAAGTGGATGAAGGAAAATATGTTAAAAAAAGAAATTTGTGGATTACACCAATGGAAAATCATTTTTCATGCACATGGAAAAATATTTTAAATAGTAGAGAAATAGGAATTAAGTTAATTGGAAAAAAAATCAAAAAAGGTAAGCAAACAAGTATTTGATTTGACCCATGGATCTTTGGAAATTCTTTTGTCAATCTTTTGGGATGAAATCATCTTTATTAATTTGGAAATACATATGAAAAAGTGGGATGCATAATTCAAAATCACAACTGGAATACAAATCAGAATCCAGCTTCCTCAATATTCAGATCAGCAATTGAAAAAATCACAATAGATCCAAATTTGTAAAATGATGAATGAGTTTGGAAATTAAATTCAAGAGACAAATTCTCTTTTAAACATACTTTGGAGTACATTAAAGGTGCAGAAGTTGAAATTGATGAGTAAAATGTCATATGGAAAAGGGCCAACTGCCCAAAATTGTTACATTATGCATATTTTGCACTGTTAAACAAACTGTATACAATAGACATCTGCAGAAAATGGAACAAAAGTGGAGAATCTCAATGCTTATTTTGTAAAACTAAATCAGAAAGCATGGAAAATCTTTATTTTGATTGTATTTACACAAAACATATTTGGGCAATAACAAAAAAGCTACATATCAGCCAATCTCAAGCATTGCAGTCATAGGATCTAGCATACTACATAAACAGCAAAAAATCAGAAGCAAATCCAAGAAATTTGATTTAACATGTATTGTACTAACTGCAGTGATATATTACATATGGGAAGAAAGAACCACAGACTACATCAAAGCAAAGAGACTGAAAATTTACAATTATGGAAATTAATCGAAGCTGACAGTCAAATCATCTTCAAAAAGTCAACCAAGAAATCAAAACACCCAACTATCTATAAGTAAATTCAAGACTACAAGGAAGAAGATAACTTTGAAGAGCAAGTTAAAGCATACATACAAAACGTGAAATACCTTACAGATATTTCCTAAGGATATCAGTGTAGAACTAACTCATTCGGGGTTATGCAGAGGCGAGAAGGCGGCTGTGAGAATGGAATTGACTCATCTAGGATTGAGCAGATACAAAGTGGTGGTCACTCTTTTCACCAAACTAGAAGAAGCTACTGCAAAATCAAAGTGATGTTAGTAAAGTAGATGCAGAATCTAAAGGAAATGGAAAATTAGTGAAATACTCACCTAATTTGGGGAAGGATTAACGCTCAACCCCCATGCAGCCTACTGTGAATCAATTTCTTCAAATGGATGATGATTCAGTAAATGTTGATTTGGTTTTAGATAGATACTACCAAAGCAAGCTTAATCATAATATATCACTTAACAGTATGTCAAAATGGGAAAGCAGCGGTAAGAAAGAAGTCAATAACCGGATCTGGAAAACTAGTAAATCTCAAACGACAGTGGAGATAGCCGCTCAAGCACGTGAGATGGAGGAGGCAAGAATATGGCAGCCTCCGCAAGCTAAAGGGATGGTAATGAAAGGAAGAAAAGCTCCGTCGTTTTTATCATTTCTTGGCAACCGAATTGAGCCACCACCACCTCCACCCCCAACTCCCCACCTCCACACCCCCCCCCCTCCTCCTCAAAAAAAAAACCCCCTCCCCTCCCCCAAAACCCCCCAAACCAAATTCCATGTTTTAGCTAATTCGCATTATTTGACCGCTTTTGAATCGGGCATACTAGCAGTACTCATTTTGAAAATCTTGGCGACACAATAAATGCTCAAATTTATTTCAGATCTTGTATAATTTGAGGGGCTCATTTTTTACAACTAAAAAGGATATGTTTTCTGAGGGCCACTCAGCTCTATTTGCCCAAGATAAGGAAATAAACAGCAAAATGGAGGGAAAACTTCCATTGCCAACTCCAGTAACCAACCATTTACACAAAGAAAATTCAAACAGACCTTCAAATCATCATTTTCAATATATCCAAACTCTAAACCAAGGTTTTATTCCTACAAAATCGGCACTCCTTGCCGCCATCAAATCGTCCACAATTTCGCTCGGCAAAACAATCCATGCCCACGTTATCAAATTTGGATTCCAAATTGATCCGTTTATTGCCACATCCATTATCGCTTTTTACTCAAAAAATGGTCTTCTACACTTTGCACATCAAGCGTTTGAAAAAATCCCTGAAAAGGACACTCCTTTACAAACTTCCATGCTCTTAGCTTATGTACAAAGCAACAATGTAGTAAAAGCTCGGATCTTGTTCGATGAAATGCATGATAAGGATGTAATTTCATGGAATGCAATGATAACCGTGTATCTGCGTTGTGGTTATGCTAATGAAGCTCTTCAACTTTTTCAAGAAATGCGTTGTTTGAATATTACACCAAGTGAAGTTACACTAATTTGTGCATTATCTGCTTGTTCTCAACTCAGTTGCTTAGAATTAGGAAGATGCATTCATACACACATTGAGAAGCATTCAGGTTTTCTCGCATGCAACATTACTGTGAATAATTCAATAATTCATATGTACTCAAAATGTGGAAAATTGGATTATGCATTTAAGTTATTCAAGAACAGAGACTTTAAGAATTTGGAAACATGGAACACTATTCTTACTGCTTATGCAATTCATGGTTATGGATCAGAATCAATAACTCTTTTCGCGCAAATGATTAAATTAGGGATTGTACCCGATAGAATTACATTTCTTGCTATACTGAATGCTTGTAGTCATGCTGGGATAGTTGATCATGCACAAAGTTGTTTCAGTTGTATGACTAGACTATACAAGATTAATCCCGAAGTGAAGCACTACAATTGTTTGGTAGATGTTCTTTGTCGAAAAGGATATCTCAATGAAGCATGTAAGCTAATCAAAGGCATGCCTTTTGAAGTGGACGCTTATGCATTAGGTGCATTATTGAGTGGTTGCTTTGTTTACAAAAACTATGAACTTGGTTTAAATGTTGCAGAACAACTTGTTGAGCTTGACCCACATGATGAAGGAAGATATGTAGCGCTTTGCAAGGTTTATGAAATTGTTGGAAGGATGGATGATGCTATGAAATTAAGGAAAGTGATGGTTGAGTTGGGAATTAAGCAGAAATCAGGAAGGAGTAAGATTGAGATTGATGGTGTTGTTCATGAGTTTATTTGCTAGTAACTACTATGTTTGGACTTCACTTTCCGGACTTCCGTTCAGGTTAGTATTCAAAAATTACACATACATAGCTAAGATGAGAAACAAATTCTAAACATGTTCATGATATTTGTAAATTGCTTAATAGATGATGAATTACACAAGAAATTATGTTGCCTTTGTTTATCTTTTTTAGATTCTACAGTGCTTTATATATTACCACAGCGAATATGTAAAGATGTACCCACACAAATGTGACTGAGATACACCTATCAAACTTTTAAAATTGGTTTCTTGCACACTCGTATTCAACAGCTCATATGTTACCAGAAAATAATCATTAATCAGTAAACACAAGGCTACAAATAATGTTTATGTTACAGAATAATACGTAAACACGCCAAATATACAATGACAAACCAAGCTTCAATATATTCCATCTCTTAGCGTTTGTCTCCATATGCATTATTATGCAACAAGTGAATTTTATGTACAATTTTATTATCTGCTGCTACCTTCGTTTTTACCTTGGTCCAGAAAGCTCCATTGCTTGAACAAGCATCAAAGAGTCATCAGTGAGATCGGAGTAGCGTTCCGAAGAAGAATATTCTGGAACTTTAAATTTAGGCATTGATTCTATTCCTTGAGAAGCTTCCCATTTCTCAGCAAGCCCGTCTCCTTCAAGCATTCTTACCACTTCTGACATTTTGGGTCTATGCATGGGGAGATATTGAGTGCATAAGAGAGCCACTTGTACCATCTCTTCTAGCTCGACCCTGTCGTATTCTCCTTTTAAATCTTTGGCAACTAGCATGCTTAGATTCTTTTCTTGGTGCATCTTTTTAACCTGAGTAAACAAGAATTAGTTTGCCATCCATTTTACATTTGTTCTTAAAATTAACACTCTTACTGGTTAATAGTTGGTAAATCCTATTCCCCACATAAAAAACAGAAATCAATGCTAAGATCCATCTGGACTGTGAGCCCTCACATCTATTTGTATTTTAGAGTGGTGATTTACAAACTCTTTAGACCATCTCCGATAGCGACAATTTGGTTGAAAATTGGAGTTATCCCAACTTTATTTTGCTTTGCCAATTGTCACACTCTAGCAATGATGATTTTAGTGTGGCAAAGCAAACAAAGATGAAAATATTCAAATAATAATAATAATGATGATAATAAAGGCAGAGAGCTAAACGGGTTTTCCAAAAACCATTTAGCTGTAACTGGTTTTTTAACACCAGTAATAATTGAAATAAATAAATAAACATTCACTGTACGGTTTCAAAAAAACTATTTAACACTAAATGGGTTTTTAAAACCCGTTTGGTGTATTGAACCGTTCAGCAGTGAATGGTTTTCATAAATCCGTCTAGTAGTGCACACAAATCTGTTTTCCAAAAAAATAAAAAACATTATATTCACTCTAAAGCTAAAAACTACCCACGTCAGTGTGTGAGTTGAAAGAAGTAAAATTTGTTTGTCTTCCTCCAGCAAAAACTCAAACTCTACTGAAGATACTGTTAGAAGTATAAAAGCAATAGTTTTACTGTCGGCTGCATAAATGGAGACCATATGTAAAACATAGTATTTTATTCCAATGGAAATTTGGTTCCGTCTCTTATTTTTAGAATTGATAAATAAAAACCTCTTCTCAAACCATGTTTTAAATTATACCCCTACTTTATATATTGGAGAAAAAAAAATTCGTTTTTTATCGGAAATTAAATCTAAATTATAATCGCATGTTTCTATTATCAAAACATGTATTTTTCTTTGAATTTTTTGAAAAGTTGCGAATATTGACAGAGAAATCTGCAAATATTTATATAATTCTCTCCAGAGTTTTCCGCAAATATCTTAAAACTTGAAAATATAAGTTTTTTTTCTTTGTAACATGTTTTCGGAATGGGACGGTTGTGTGCTTTGAAACTTAATGAGGATGTTTTACAAATCTTCCCTTTATTTTATATATATGGTAGAGCTAGTGTTTTATTCACATAGGGTGAAGACAACTGCACTTATTTAGTAGGAGTAAATTTTGATCTTACCCATTCAATCATGGCTCCCTTTTGATTGGCAGCCTTCCCAAACTCAATAGCAGTCTGCCCAGAAATCAATTCAAGAAGAAGAATCCCGAATCCAAACACATCGGTTTTATCAGAAGATTGCCCTGTAGAGAGATACTCGGGTGCTATATGACCAACCGTGCCCCTAACAGCTGTAGTAACATGAGAGTCTCTGTGATCCAAAAGCTTTGCAAGCCCAAAATCTCCTACTATAGCTTCGTAATACTCATCGAGTAATATGTTAGCTGCTTTTACATCTCTATGGATTATTTTAGGATCACATTGCTCATGCAGATATAGTAGGCCTCTTGCAGCTCCTAGTGCTATTCTTTTTCGTGTACTCCAATCTAATGAAGGTTTCCCTTTAAGGAAAAATAGGAATGTTATAATTGTGCATGTTTTGTGTCCAAGAGTAGATCAATGGTAAACTGTCTTTGAAGATTAGTAAATTCATGTGTTATTCGTTACTACCACATGTTTATACATGTGTTAATACTTATAACACATGTTTATACTTTACACGTGCATTATAAATGAGGTAATAAATTGTTGTCTATAACACAAGATATATTGCTAGTAAAAAAGAAGAAAATGATGACATGTTTTATAAATGTACATTTATAAAACGAAATTGCGTGAAGTACCTTTTAATCGGGAAGCAACACTTCCATTGGACATGTAGGGATAAACAAGAAGCCGCTCGGTAGCAGTCATACAAAATCCACATAGTCTAAGTAGATTTCTATGAACTGCTAAGCTGATCATCTCTACTTCAGTTTGAAATTGAGTTTCTCCTCCTGCAGCATTTCCATCTTTTAGCCTTTTAACAGCAACTAGAATTCCATCTTGAAGATGTCCTTTATACACATTTCCAAATCCACCCTTCCCGAGTATATTTTTATTGCTGAAATTATCTGTAGCAATTTGAAGCTCTCTAAAGCTAAACTGTTTCAAATTGCCCAGGCAAATTTCCTCATTACGCTGATCTGAAATTTTAAAACAGTGAGTGTTTGTTCACTTTATTTAGCTAAATGTCTCTGAAATAGCATGATATTTCAGTGTTTCTGCTATGATATCAATGTACAGACATGAAAAGCTAACCATTGACATCAAGGAAGATTTGCTGGTTATGACAATGTCTCCACCAAAGAAACATCCCGAAAAGTAAAACGAGAAAGCAGATGCTGCCAAGTGTGGAGAAGAATGCAACAGCAAACTTGTGATTTTTTGGTGTTTCTGGAGCTGAAGCATCTGTATAAAATGAATGAATACTATAATATGATGTCTAGCATGAAGAGAATAATAAAGATTTGCATGAGAATTGTAGTGCAAAGGCATTACTTGGTGAAGTATTCACATTGAAGGAAATAGGCATTTGCACAGTGCCATAGCAATTTGGCTCAGAACCAGTCGCACAGATTAAAGGATTTCCTACAATGCTGTTCATAAGCAGGGGGAAAAAATGTTAAAATGGATTTCATTTTCTGCAAATACTGGATTTTGTATATTCATTGATAGGTAAAAACATAGAAAGTGGCTGTAAGAATAATTGTTTATTTATTTTTTGTATGACAGGTTTACATGTAACCCCTCCCTAGTTGTATGAATGTGAAATCTTTTCTCTTTTTGTGTGGGATTAAATATGTTTTGTTACAACATAAACACAGAGAAGCCCTTTTGTTAGAGCATCTCCAATCCCTAACATTGTAATGTCATAATTTAATTGTGTGACAATAATTGTTTGACATTATTTAAAGCATGTTAAAATAATTTATTCGAAAATACAAAATTGTAATTTTTTTTTGCTCGAATGCAAATGTATTAAAATTAAATAATTTTGTGTACTTTTGTTTATGTATCCCAACATTAGTGGTGGTTATTAATTAATATTGTAAAGTGGAATGTCTACTGCTGGACATTGCAGTGCACAATGTCTAGTGAAGTATTGGACACAATTTACTTTACATCTACCTTATGAGATCACTAGATATACAAATTTAAACAAAATTGTGAATAAATGTGGCATTAACATCACAATGTAATAATGGAGGTTGGAGATGCTCTTAATATTTAATAAGCGTGTTCCAAGGAGATGGATGACTCATGGAGCTATATCCTAGGACTTAGCAAACAGTCAAGTCAAAAATCAACAATGGGGGCTTCCCACTTACATTCAAATTATAAGTGAAATAAAACAATCTTCAGCTTCTCTGTGTAATAATCATAAACTATAGGAATAGTATCGCACTATTAAGGGTGCTTTGCGGACATCTTAAAATTAGAACCAGTTGGTTAGAGTTAGGGGTTGATGGCCTTTTTGGACAATAATTTCATTGGTGGTTGGGTAGAAAGTAAAATTTATCATGTATTTTATGGAAATACCGTAGTTTCATTTTGTAATAATTAATAAATAATAATAAGATACCTAATGCAATTCTAATAAAAAAACAGAAGTAAACTATATGTGGACATATATAGTTTACATGGGGGTTTCCCCGTTACATTTTCCAACTTACAAAATGAGGAACTGGGTCCGTTAACCGGCCTAAGAGTAACTCAAATGAAGTTTAATTATTTGTTAATAACATCGTTAATGTCTGAGTACAAAACAAGAAGTTAAAAAAAAGGAGTCAAAAAAGTTCCAAAGCTTACTTGAATGTTCTTGTTGGAAACTTGGGCACAGTGCCACTCAAATTGTTATATGACAGGTCCCTGCGAAAACAAATTTGAATGATTTAGCTTAAGAAATGACCCCAAAAACTTTACTGTGTCTACAGTGTAAAGAACTCACAAAACAGCCAGGGTTGTGATGTTCGCTAGCAATAGTGGAAATGCCCCCACAAGACTATTATTGTTCAATCTCCTGTATTTGTCAACACACAAAAAAAATGTATTTTGAACCTGGGTAAAAATAAAGCATGAACAGAATAAGTGTGACTAGTCACTTCAATATGATTCTTTGTTTGTACTTACAGGTATTCAAGGCTTTTCAAATTGCCAATAGATTTGGGTATTTCACCATTGAAATAGTTGTTGGAAAGATAAAGTGTTTTGAGCTTTGAAAGTTTTCCAATCTCAGGTGGTATTGGTCCTGTTATCATATTATTCTGCATTAACCTGCATTAAAAAAGAAGAACAGTGTTAATAAATGGTAAAAATACAGATGGAAAAAATATGAAATAAACATGCCCTTAGAAGCAACTCATTTCTTAATGAAGAATGCAAGAAACTAATTTTAATAATGGTAATACATTGCTTCATCAATAGTCCAAAGTGCACTACTTTATGACACACTTGTGTCTGATTTACTGATTTACCTTCTTTTTTTAAAATAACTAAAAAAACACTGCTACCCTACCTCTCATGAACTGTGTTGATGAACATTCGGATAAACTGTTTTAGTTAAAATCTTTTTTCTATGAAATAGAACATTAGTACATCAGCTGTAGTTAAATCATACGCCGTTACTGTTATCTATGAGATTTAGAATGTTTCGCTACCAGGAAACCATCCAATTTACACATAGTTTAACAAATGCAAATAATGGCAAAGCAAGTAAGGCGACATAGGAAGCAAGTAACCTGTCTCCGGTATTGATGCGCCGATATCACTGTTTGTTTTAGCAGTTAAATCATGCATGATTAAGACTATTTATCAGAATTACATACAAATCCAACCAGTTCTATATTTAGGCAATATAAGTATCACTTCACCATGTAAAGGTTTCTGGAAATTGAATCTTAAAGATTAACATGACAAATATACATTGTAGGATGACCAGATTAAGGTACTTAGCCATAAATTCCATTGAAGAAACCTTTGTTTGTCAAGTTATTTCAAATGTACCAATACTATGTCAGTAGCAACTTATGAATGAAACTTCGATTTTACTAGGCATTGAGACCTATGAATATAGGTTTGGTATATTTCGGAATACGCATAAACTACTTAATATTGAATTGGCTACTGTTTTTCTCACCAACATTTTCAAAAAATTCAATTAGCGTAATTTTTGAAAATGCAAGGTATTCAATTGTTTTTCCTATATATAGACTATAATGCAGATAAGTGTGTGGATATTCCAGTAACATAGCCAATTTCAGCATATGTAAGCAATAAGTATGAGTTTATAGATTCGCCAAAAATTAAGACCTGTATAATGATATATCATGGGAAAAGTTTTGACATTTAGTTACTGCAGCTTAAAAGGCTAATAAGAACTTACACAATCTCGAGGTTTGTCAAGTTGCCAATACTTGGAGACAATGTACCTGATAAATTTTGACTAGGAATGGCACTGCATAAGGGCCATTTTAACAAAATATCAGCACATATTTTCAAAAATGAAACCCAAAAAAAATGATAAATAATTAGGACTTACATTTCAGTAACTAAATTTTCAGGCGAACAAGTGATCTTAGTCCAACTGCACGGATCAACTGAATCATGATCCCAATTACTAAGAACACCATGAGGATCCTTCAAATTTGCTTTAATACACATTAAAGCTTGAACTAAAAAAAACAAAAAAAATCAATGAAAATGAGAGAAAAATAATAATATCACTGATCTTACAAAATACAAATGAAAGCAATAAAAATACTAACCAAACCCATGATAGAAATCTTAAAAATACCTTCAAAGTTCACTCCTTTCGGCGATAGAAGAGCATTTGATGAAGAAAACAACACCAAAACTAGAGAAAGAAGTAAACTTTTCATTGTATATAACATAAATGAATGCTGAGAGACTCGGTTCATTTATGATTAAATTTATCCCCAAGTTTCATATTTTTTCAGTTCTCCTTGATGTCAGTAGCCATGGCCCATAATGTACTAGTAAGCATGAAAAGAAGAAAAAAGAACAAACATGCCTGCCACCTAATGCAGCTATAAAGCAGAGAGGGGGTAACTAAGAAAAATTACTTTATGTTGAGAAATTATAAAGCAAAAGATTTATTCTTTTGGAGAGAGAATATTGGATTATTGAAAATGTCACTTGTTTGGGAAGTTGTGTTGAATGGAGAATTTATGTGACAGTTTAAAATATTGTAGGGAGAACAGATACGAATTGGAGAGTGAATTGTTGTTCCTTGGCCTCTTTGTCTAGTATTGTGAGGTAATAGCCAAAAAATCTTAGTGAAAGAATCAAATTCCTTTTGGCATTGTTCTGCAGTATGTACAAAACTAGCGTACAGATTATTCAAGCTTTCAAGCCTTCCATGATTCGGACATATGTTATTCCAAGTTCTAACACTAATGATATGCAGATATCAACATGTGTGTATATCAGAGGCAAAGCCAGAATAGAAAATGCAGAGGGGGCTAAATTTCATTAACCTAAATGTTACTTTTGGTAAGTTACCACAATCTATAACGGAAGTAGCTATTGAAATACAAATTTAAACATTAACGGTGAAATAATGGATTAAGCAGCAGATCTTCGTCCCATCTAAAACATAAGAACTAATGGGTAAAATCTATTTCGTCGTGGATGGTTGATGTAACCATGTCGACTAGTAGGGAGTAAAAGGGATGAATTTCAAAAAGAAAAATTAATTGGATTTTAGTGGGACTATAACTAATGGTTGTACTAGATCCAATCCAATTAGTTTAAAAAAAATTGTTTTTTTTATTTTCTTAATTTAGTTAATTAATATATGTTAATTAATTTAACATTTATATGGTTTGAGCATATCAATTTATACTCTTGTGTATATATGAATGTAATGTGCAACACAGTAAAGTGTACATGGTTAATGTTTATATACGTAGGTATTGTGATTAATATCAACCAGGCGAAAATTAGACATTTATATATGTGTTAATTGTCTCAAAACATTGTTTGATATATTTATAAAATATATAAACATAAATATAAATTTCTAAATTATTTATATATAATAGCATATAAATTATTTAGTCTAATTTTGACTAAGTCAATAAATTTAAAATTCAAATTTTATAGTTAAAATATTAAGACTTAATAAAACATTTAAAAAATCCAAAACCAGATCTTAGAATTATTAGTAAATATATCTTTAATAAATTCAAATATGTATATCTATATAAAATTAATTATAACAACCAAAATTAAATTTTATTTATTTATTTATTTAAAATACACAATAGAGTTTTAATATGTATAAATAACACACACACATATATTATAAAATAAATATTTTAAAATTATATATATGTAAAACATTATTCAACCAATAAGAAAACAAATAAATTCTAAAGCTAATTTATAAATGTGTGTGTATGTACATTGTAGTAATTATTAATTAAAATATTTAGTATAATATAATAAAACTTTGGCCAAAAAGGTTTTTTCTTTAATTTAATCAAAAATAATTTAATATATTTTTAAATATGATTTAAATGAGTTTTAGGTTTTGATATTCATAAATAATCACTAAAAACTATTAAAATTATATAATTCTTACAAAGTTATAATATATGTTAAAGTATGTATATATGGCCAAATTGTAATATTAACGTACATATTTTATTTCTAACTTAGTATTAAATAAATTGTTTTATTTAAAATTGTTGTTTAATGAGAGCTAATGTATTTATAATTAAGGGGAGACATTAACGCACATAAAATCGTTATAATTGTAAATAGATAGCGTATATTGTGAATATAAAATTTACAAAAGAGTTTGATGCCTTAGACTCACACCTTAAATTATTGGTCTCTTAGATCTCCTAGATCCGCACCATTGTCGTTAGTAACCAATGAATCACCATTGAAATTGTTGCAGCTCTATATTTGGACAAATGGGGTGGACAATTGGCCAGTTAGGGAGTAGGTAAGTGTAGCCAAAACTAATGAGGGTTGAGAGAAAAGTCAAAAGTAAAAGTGGTAGCTTGCATTTGTATTTATATAGAGAATTAAGAGACCAAATCTCCACATTTCTCTCCTACTAATTCAAACCCAGATCCACACCACTCTCCCTTCTTAGTGGCTAATATTGGTCATATAATGACCAAACCGTATATCAATACGCACATATATAACATCTAATTAATTACTAGCGACACCTTGAACATTTCTAGAGACTACCCCATTTACTAAATACATGCATACAAGAATTATAAAAAAAATTCATAAATATTAATTAATTTGATTAGTTTATAACTATTTTATATCGATTAAATAGAGCGATGTTTTAGAGACTGAATAGATTTGGTTGTGCGACTCAACAGTCTGAATTTAGTTAGTGATTAGTATTCGAATAATTTAAATCCTAATATTTACACGTCACATTAACTAGTGGTGTGACAGTTTGACTTAATTTATCGCTTATAGGTCTCATTGATAAAATCTAGTCTTACAACTTTAAACGCTACCTTTTATAGTGATTAGTACACACATTCTCGTCATCAACACTATATCTCTAACAACCCAAAATTTTCATTAATAAATTAAATATAAAATAAGGGTAAAAATGTAATTTTACATAAAAGGGCGAAATATAAATCTTCATAAATGTTGTAACTAGGCCATGGGACATATTCCATTGCATCCAAAGCGTTTCTTATAGTTAAGAAATATATATATAACTTGTAAAATTTGATAAAACAGGTCAAAAATTGAGGAAAATATGACCAGTGGCATTTTCGTATATATGAATTTCAGATCTTAGTCAGAAAACCTTTGCTTTAGTTATAAATTAGACCATAGCCTCCACTGTTTCTTATTCCAAACCCTACCCATAACATGTACGTACATTTATTTTTTCACTCTCTCGGAATCTCCTCAATCTAAATAAACTCTTCTATCTCTTCAAAAATTTCTACATCAAAATAAAAACAAAATAAAGGAAGATCAAACTAAAAGGAAAGAATCACGATTAGAAGAAGAAGAGAAAGGAAAGGTGATTCAAATCAAGCTAGGAGGAAGAAAGCTTTAATAAGGTGAGTGAATTGATTACAACGTTTATGTTTATTATAAGTAATTGAATTCCTTTATAATTATATACGATTTGAAAATATAATTGTTGAATTTGAATAATAATTCCAACTTAGATATTATTTGAATTACAATTTCAGCTACGAATTAAAATGAATGGTGATGATGGAAAACTCTAGTTGATAATTTAATAGAATAATTATTGAAAAGGGTAAAAAGATTAGATGAGTGAAATTCATATTTAATTTTATGAAGATAAATCTTTATTGATAATATCTAGGTTACTTTGGACAAATAAAGAAATCAAATACCCTTGTAATTCACCTTGAATTGATTTTGTTATTTGAAATATATGTAGAATTTTCATTGGAAGCACATAGATAATTTTTAAATCAAATGGTGTGAATATACATATATAATCATGAAATTAACAAGTTAAATTCATATAAACAAAGGTACAAACTATACACAAAAATATGTGTAACGACCCACCTTTTTGGACGGTTTAAATTGACAATAAACCACACATGTCAACTTCAGCCATTCAAAAGGGAGGATTGTTAATGGGGTAAATAATAAAATAAGAGAAAAGAAAGGAAAAAACAAAACATAGAATCTCACCGCGGAATAACAAAATATAATGACAAATAAACAGTTCATGAAGCTGTTTTACAAATAACATTTGATTACACTTTTACAACACATGTCCGAGTTATACATACAGCAGGAATAAATAAATGATGCAGCGGAACAACATGATGCAGTGGAATAAACGTAATAAATAGTAATAATACACTAAATCTTCGTCTTCATCCTCCAAAAATAAGGTCTTCAACACTGAAATGCTCAGGCTGACCCGAGCGTAATGGAAAAAAAAACTCAAGTCAGAACTAAAAGATCTTATGTAAGTTAAATCAAAATAAGTAAATATGAGTGTAACGGCTTCAGAGATGTTTACTGGATTTTATACCTTCTATCCAGTGTTTAACGTGCGTGCAATAACTTAAGAGATGTTCGGGATTCCATCTCCTAAGGATCTGTTAAACTATCTACATAAATAATACAATACATTATTATAATATGTCTACAATAAAGTAAAGTATTAAAATAGCGTTAAGGCGTTACCCATATCTCCCTTAACACATTTTTATAAATGTCGTAGTTTATACAGTACCGTAATTCCTCCGTAAACTAGAGGACTCTCAGAGAGCACTCCATAGTGTACGACACAAATCAAATTCATAGTGGGCTCGATAAGGCATATGACAAGGCACACGAGGTATTGCCCAGGGTAGGATACTACTGTTTTGCAGAACCGGGCGGGTGGTAATGCATAGTAGCTACTATTGCCCACCTCAGAACATACTACCATAATCAAATCGAAGGTTGCAATCAAATCGATCACAAAGTAACAGATATGGTATCGAAGAAGCATGTTCGATCGGAGGAGCGACCTCACTTAGCCTAGGTATAGCTCCTGTTTTAGTCATATCAAGCTGACCCGATGGGGTCAGGACTGCGTTCATACCTTATACAGTAGCGTTCGCCAAACCATCCTACTTCGTTCTAGATTCTCCACCACGTGCACAGTTGTTAAAGTGGTTTTTGGTATCGGTAGAGAGTATGATAATATCCGATCCCGATCTCTTTAACAACCAAACGCTTATTTGACACCGGTTGGTTCTTTTACATTTCTGAAACCGATTCGTAATTGATATCAAAATATCATATTCACTTCAAAATCATATCACTTTCAAAATCATATTTACTTTCAAAATTATATTCACTTTCGAAATCATTACCACAAAATAGGTTAAACCATCATATCAAGAAATTCACATTTACTTCAATTAAATCTAAATCATAACACTTCCAACTTTAAACAGTTTGAATATTGAAGGTAGTTTATATATATTGGAATAGTTATACATTAAAATAGTTTATACATTAAAATATATATTAAAAGTAGTTTATAAATTTAAAATAATATATATATTAAAATAGTTTATATATTAAAAATAGGTTATAGATTAAAATAGTTTATATATTAAAAATTATTAATATATTAAAATAGGTTATAGATTAAAATAGTTTATATATTAAAAATAGTTTATATATTAAAATAGGTTATAGATTAAAAAAGTTAGTGTATTAAAAATTATTAATATATTAAAATGGTTTATATGAGAAAAATAGTTTATATGTTAAAAGAGTTTGTATATTAAAAGAGTTTATATCGAAAATAGTTTGAAATTAGAATTGTTTCTTCCAATTTCACAATTAAATTCAAATCAACTTTAGTTCCAAAATTCAATTTAAATCAATCTCAGTTCAACGATTTCAATCCAAAAGGCTACTGGTTTCAATTCAAATTCTCATTAAAACCATTTCAATTTATATCGATTTCAAATCCATGTTTGAACTACAAACTTAAACAACTTCAAATTCAATAGGTTTCAATGTTTAAATATTCAAACATTTACAATAACTTAATTTTGATAAATTTCATTTATATTTCAAAATCCAACTTTAAGATTACAATTTAAATTCTTTAAACAATTCATTTAAACCAATTTCAATTTCAACATTTTAAAAGCTTAGATTTTGAAAACAATTCAATTCATATAAATCAAATTTTATTTCATAATATCATTTAACTGGATTCAAAAATTAAGGATTTAAAATCATTTAATTTAACAAATCCGCTGTCCGTATATAATTTTCTACCCTATGGTCAAGTGATACGGATATATATCATTTTAACCCGCAATAATTTAAATTTACGGGTATATATCATTTCGACCCGCAATCTCGAGTAAAATTCAAAATTCATAAAATCGCTCGAGTTTATCATTTGAACCCATAACGATTTTTTCTTAATCTATAAGACCATTCGGGTATGTATCATTTCAACCCATAATGATTTTTTCCAAATAGCAAACTAAGGGAACTTGCCATGTGATAACAACATATAAATAAACATACATCCAATCATCCAAAAATATCAACAAATAAGCATCCATCACGATCATCATTCAAATCAACCAATAAATCACAACAAATAAACTGGTTATCATTATCATGTATTTAACTAGCAAATAAATTCCAATATAAATCCAAATAGCAATTAAATTCAATATAAATTCAAATTAAATTTGAATGATAATTTAAAAATATACCAAACATTAATTAATATATTTCTAATCATATCATAAATTTAATTTAACCAACATAAGATGGTTTGATATTTGTGAGTGGGTTAAAACACCCATCTTTAATTTTTAGTTGATTTAAAATCCAAATAAAGCCCGAAATTCTAATAGTCTTAGAATGCAGCTAAACCAAATTGCCTAGAATTTCGATACGATCGCAATGGAGAAAACCGTGCGTGAATCCGAGCTCGTATGAAAAAGTTATGGTCGTTAGAAGTTTAAAAATTTTAATTTTAATTTAAAATAAAGGAAGGGTAAATATGTAAATATACGTCACCTTCCTCGGCACAACCCTACACGCGATCACGAACGAAACCCACGCCCTAGCAACAGCCGCAATTTTGACCATCCCATCCTCTGCCTATACACCGCCATAGGCCACATCACCACCGCCCTTGAGTTCGCCTCCCCCAGCCGACCCACCACACGTCACGCGACTACCCTAATGCTTACCACCATCGCCTCCAAAACTTAGGGTTTCGAACCCTAAGATGCAAATTCCGGCCGCCACCGGTCGATCTAGGTGATGCGACCACCAACGATAGGCTCCTAGAAGCCACCTCTACAAAACCCCTCAACCAATTTCACCAATCGATGCTCCGATCAAAACGCCCAATTTTGACTTTGACCGCGATTTCTGATCGATCCGATCACTGTCTCAAAAAACGAACGCCAGACGTAGGTTCCATTCATCTAAATCTTTCCAATGATATAAAATTTGATAAGGTTTGGAGAGTTTGAAATTTAGTTTGATTTGTAATTGAAATTTAGTTTTGGGATGATTCTGACATTCGATAAGGAGGAACGTGTGAGGAACTGAAAAGTATGTACACAAATGGAAAAGGCTGCTAGGGTTTGAGGGATAAAATCTATTTATATAGACAAAGATGATAAGAATGAATAGACAGATCGATTTGGGTCGAAATGATAACGACGACCCGAAAAGCCCGTTTCGTTTGCAAAACGAAAATAGGTCATCCCATATATCAAAATATAGGTTTTCGATATTTTTAAACTTTATGGAACTAGTTTCAAACCCTAATTCCATTGTATACAGAAGTTAGCTTTCAAAATCGAATTAAATTCATTTAAATTATATTAATTGATTTCTACACGTATCGAGCTCGCACAATCAAACGATAAGTCCGGTTGCTACGAAACTTGAAACCCTACAATAATTCACTGTTACGTATCCGATGAAACTGGTTTGGTCGAAATCCGAGACATTGGCCAAAATGGTTGTTTTTACACGTTAATTAAATAAATTATTAATAAATTAATTTAATCACCTTTAAATTCAAATTTAATAGTTAACAATTTTATCATTTCTTGATTACATAGAAATTAATAACCTATTAAAATAAAATTTCCATGTTAAATCCACTATTTAAATATTACATTAATTTCATAGTTCAATTGCAATTGAAATAAAAACCCAGTTAATTATAATTAAATTTCAATCAAATTCTTTTATTTGGATTTTCACTCTTATTATTAAATCAACTATTACCTTATGAATATAATTAATATTAGTTTACATTTTATTACATTCATATTCTTCAGTTATCATCTTATTTCAATTAACTATAATATTAAATTACATTAATTCACATTGATTTCCAAATTAATTTCAACGGATTAAATAATGAAATGATATTTAAACAATAATTACACATTAATAATTCAAACACATTTCTATGTTTATTGTTTACAAACAAAGCTAATAAATTCACATACTAATTAATTGATTTCATATTCCTTAATAAACCTATTCTAATTTATAACATATAATTTCAATATTAAATCCAATAGTTAATTTATTCCTTATTTACAATTATAACCAAATTAACTTTACAATTATTTCAATTTATTGAGGTTACACTAAAATAGTTATCAATTAGATTAAACCAACGTTATAAAATTACATTCTAATCATCTTTTCCATTTGTTAATCATAAATTTTAATTTCTCACAATATTTTAATTCAAAATCTTATTTAATTTAATATTTTAACTATCGAAAAATACGGGTTGTTACAATATGGTTGAAAACAAGTCTTTAAACTTATATTTGGAATCATGAAGAAGACCAATGAAAACAACCAACATGAAAAAAACTTTAAAATCTAGAAAAACCTTACTAGATGTATGAGAAGGTTGAAAATTCAACCAGATGTTTGAAAATTAAATTCAGACATCTAGGTTTCGGGAAATTTCAATCCGAGAGCAATTAGTTAGAATTCAATTCGATTCAGACTTCTGAATCCTTTTTCAGATGTATGGAATCAGGGTCAGACGTTTGAGAAAAGGATTTGACAATTGAATTCTTAGAGAACTATTATTTTTAAAGAGAAGGTAAGATGTTTGAAATAGTTAATCAGACGTCTGAATTATTTTAACAAGCACGGGTTGAACCTAGACCTGGTGCGGGCTAAGTAAGGCGAATGGGTTGACTTGTATCTCACTTTCTCAACTATTAAGACTTCACATAGCTTCAAAAAGCAGGTGCAATGAGTACTATCACTTCATGGCAGGCGTAACATGGAAATCGATGTGGCGGGCGTTAGCGGCACAATTAGAAGCTCTTATTGTTACTGGGGCATGCCTAGTCATATGTTAAATATATAAGAACCGAGAAAGTGAAATGAAGGCATCCGCATAATAGGACTACATGGCTGGGCAACAATTAGGCCTATTGGAGAATCATTATAGTGATTTTCTTAATGCTTCTAGTTGAATGATAAAGAGTTACACATCTACCATTGAGAAGTTGACACGAATGCTTAGGTAGGCCATAAATCGTTGAGGTGGTATGCTCGGCGTGAACCCTGGCATTGCGATGTTCACTCAATGTGTAAGTGTGATATATGTAATTCTTCATTGAGAATGTTAACTTAATATTGGTTAGGAAAGTATTTATTGGGACCATATACTAGGAATCGACCTAGAGTTGTAGATGTTAGTTGCTCAACCCACGGTTGGAAACCTTTATAAGTTATTTATGGGTGTAGGTGTAATTAGAAGTATACCCTTGATTTGTAAAGTAACCAACCATTTATATGTAATACTTACAAATAAATGGACACCCTAAGTCATATAGGTTACAAATAAAGTTAATTACTTGTGAACACCATACACTAGTAATACAATTCATTCATCGGACTTTGTCCGATCCACTCCTGTTCTTCCTCTTTTATACACACTATAGGAGGACAGTCCAGCTAATGGTTTGGCCCAGATACAGTGCGTGGAGTAGGAGACTAGGCATCCAAAGTTATATTATTTACAATAACCCTCCATGTACTATTTATTTGATTATATTATTAGTCAAACACAATATTGTATTTGAGAACTTTAGTATGTTAGTTATTGTATGGGCTTATCTGATTTAGCTATTTTCAGTATTGATATTTTATTTTCTTCCAATGTGAGATATAAAAGTGTAGGATGCTTTAAAACTTATATTAGTCTCTGATCATGTAATTTTCAGAAACCCCGATGACCTGAATTTCCTAGCATGACATGAGTTTGAAAATCATTTTAGGCTTTGAATCGGTGTGTCCGGAGGTGCAGTTTTTCATAGTGGGTATTAGAGTTATTATTATATTTATGTAAGTATAATGCAAACACACCCTTATATTTTCTGTAATGCTTAACACTATCCGAGGAAATTGCTAATAATTCCTACTTACAAATAAGTGAGAATGAGCAATCAAACTGGAAATAGTATGGTGAGGCATTTGAGGTTCCAGACGTGAACATTCCTATATGGTTCCACCAGTATGTTCAAGCAAGAGGCAAGACTGAACTCAATCCCAATGTAGGACCCCTAGTGCAAGCGCAAGTTGCAGCCCTAACTCCTTCGCCTGCTTTGGTTTTTCCTAAGTTATCTTCATATTTTCATAGTCTTGTGGAAAGATTTATCATGAGACCGAGTCATTTGTGGACACACGGGCATAGCTAAGGAATTGTGATATGATTTTTTCTATAATGGGTGTATTGGGGCTATTTTTAAGAGCTTGGTTGAGATGGCGTTGCTAAATTCAATGGGGAAGGAGGAACCTAAGAAGGTTGAAGTGTAGCCAGTTTAGCAAGACCATCAGATGAATGGAATGGGAGCTCTAGGCAAGATAATGAAGCCAAAATTTAAGTGTAAGAGGTGCCAAGGTAGATGCATCTAGCAAGGGATTGTAGGGCGGTATTGCAAAGATCAAATGCTACAACTGCAACCAATTTAGGCACATAAAGAGAGAGCATCTGAAATGAATGCACCTAATACTTCAACCTAGGTGGTTCCAACATATGCACTAGATGTTAATTCTATCTCGAGCGTTGCTCTAATTATGGATAAAGGATAGAAGATCGTCGTAGACAATGTGTTAACTCTTTTTGTTTTATCTACTTGTACTTTATTTGACCCCAGAGCATCACACTCATTCATTTCTAGTAAATTGGTAGATGAATTGCACTTAGAAACTAGTATAGTTACAGACACTATAGTAGTATCAAACCCTGTTGGAGGATCGATTCATTTATCCATGATTTATAAGGGTTTGAAGTTGTATATTTTAGGGGTCGAATTCGATTGTGATGCTTTAATTTTTTAATTTTCTGGGTTTGGTGTAATCTTGGGAATGGACTGGATGACTATGTATGGATCATTGCTTGATTGTAATAGGAAGATGGTTCAGTTAGGTACTTGTATTAGGCACAACTCTGAGGTTTACTACGACCCTAGGAGTTCAGTTATGTTGAGTTACCTATATTCTTTGGACCCATCACATGATGAATTAGCTTTAGTACCAGTAGTTCATGACTACCCAGATATCTTTTTTGAAGTTTTTGGTTATCCATCCCATAGGAGATCGAATTTCGAATCTATATTAAAGATAATGTTAGACCTGTTGCCTTAACTCTTAGGCATATAGATCCTAGAGAAAAACGCGAGCTAAATAAGCAAGTGAATGAATTATTGGAGAAGGGAATTATTTAGAGGAGTATTTCGAAGCAAGGAGCCCTAGTAGTATTTGTTACTAAAGCAGATGGCTCTTTAAGGCTGTGCATCGATTATCGTGAGCTATATAAGCTGAGAAAGAAGAATCATCATCAACTGCCTCATATAGAAGATCTTTTTGATCGGTTAGTTGGGGTAAAGGTATTCTCTTGACTTGACTTGGCTATGAGATTCCATTAGTTTAGTAGTTGAGGATAATATTTAGAAAACTGCTTTCCATACATCCGGAGGACGTTATGAGTGGTTAGTCATGCCATTTGAACTGACCAATACACTAGCATATTTGGTCGACCTCATGAGCCAAGTCTTCAGAGGGCTGCTAAATAAGTTTGTCATGGTATTCGTTGATGACATACCTATCTATTCGAAAAGTGTGGAGGAGCACATGTTACATTTTGGAGAAGTGCTCAGTACTCTCCATAGGCATAAGCTAAAGGTGAAATTTTCCAAATGTCACTTTTGGTGCAAGGAGGTTCGCTTTCTGGGACAGATTATCTCCAAATGTGGACTAACAATTGATCCTGGTAAAATTGTTGCGATATAGGATTAGCACGTACCAAAGAATGCCACAGAGGTAAGGAGTTTTCTTGGTTTGGTTGGCAAACTATAGGAAGTCCATTAAGAACTTCGCTAAAATTTCCATGTCGTTGACCCGCTTTACCAAGAAAAATATAATTTTCTCATGGAACTTAGAATATGAAAATTCTTTTATTAAGCTGAAGGAGTTGGTGACTAGTGCATCTGTTTCAGTACTCCCTGATGGTGCAAATGTATTCGCAATATAGATCGATGCTTATGGTATAGGATTCGGTGCAGTGTTGATGCAAAAGGGTAGAGTTGTTCGTTATGCTAGTCGACAATTGAAAATACATGAGAGAAACTATCCTACCCATGATCTTGAGCTAGCATAATCTTCGCCCTCAAATCATGGAGGCATTATCTTTTAAGGGAGTGGTTTGAGCAATTCATGGATCATAAGTCTCTAAAGTTTTTATTCTCCTAAAAGGATTTGAATTTGAGGTAGCAGAGGTGGAATGAAGTTCTTGGCGTCGTATGATTTCAATATCTCATTTATTCCAAGCAATGGCAATGTTGTTGTTGATACCCTAAGTAGAATGCGTGCAATGTTGAGTCCTATTTTCTTAGAGTGGAAACACTTGGAGTTCATTTCTACATTTGATTTTCGATCTTCATTAGACATTACTCAAGGATTGTTGGCAGCTTTGGATGTTCAGCCTTCACTTATGGACTGTATTGGTTTAAGTCAAAAGCAAGACAAGGAGTTGTTGGATATTTTTGAGAAGTTGAACTAAGGAGAGCATTCGAGTCATTTAGATCACTATTCCATTGATTCTAAAGGCTGGCTGCGAAGAGATGGTAGGTCGTGTTTTCCTCCTATTAAAGAGTTAGTAGACATGGTATTAGTAGAGTCCCATCGTTTTAGGATAACTATTCATCACGGTGGTGACAAAATGTATCGTGTATGAAGAGAGTCTTTTACTGGCCTAGAATAAAAGAGGCATATAGCAAAATACATTTCCAATTGTATGACTTATCAAAGGATAAAAGCGATGCAGAAGAAGCCTAGTGGATTATTAGAGCCAGTGGATATTCCTTATTGGAAATGAGAAAGTATACCTATGGACTTTGTTGATGGGCTGCCTAGAAGTAGAAGGTGAAATAAGAGTATTTAGGTCATAATCGATTGACTGACCAAATGCGCTTATTTTATTCTAGTCAAGAGCATGAGGACAACTACATTTTTGGCAACCTTATACGTGAGAGAGATAGTTTGGTAGCATGAAGTTCCTTCTAGCATTGTCAGTGATCGAGACCCGCTTTTTACTAGTGAGCTTTGGAGGAGTCTTCCGGAGGCCTTGGGTACTGATTTAAATTTGGGTACCGTTTATCGCCCATAGATAGATGGGCAAGTCAAGAGGGTGAATAGGGTATTGGCGGACTTTCTTTAGATGTGTGTTTTAGATTTTGTAGGTTGTTGGGAAGATAACTTGCCGTTAGTAGAGTTTGCAATAATTATAGCTATGAGGCAAGTATTGTGATGACACCATTTGAAGCATTGTATGAGAGGCCGTGTAGATGACCATCTTGTTGGTGGGATACTACAAATAGAATCATTCTTGGATCAGATATGATAAGGGAGACTTCGAAGAAAGTGGACTCGATCCGTTGGATGATGAAGACTATCCAAGATAGGCATAAATCTTATAGTAACAAGAGATGCATGGATTTGGAGTTCGCAGTATGCAACATGGTTTTTGTGAATGTCTCACCACTTGGACACTTTATGAGGTTTGGTAGTTCGGGAAAGTTAGCACCAAGGTTGTTAGGGGCTTTTCCAATCATGGAGAGAGTAGGAAGTTATCTTATAGAGTGGAGCTTCTTGAAAAGTTGGTGAGAGTTCACAATGTCTTCCATGTGTCGCACTTGTGGAAGTGTCTACATGATTCGGCTGCTTTGTTCAAGCCAAGTCAAATGGAAGAATTTAAAGTAGATAGAGAGTCACTTGTTCGTCGTGCACCTACCCATACTATTGAGCATGGGCTAAGAGGATTCTACAACAAAGTAATTAAACTTGTTAGGTCTAGTGAGAGATGACACAGCTGAGAGTATTTGGGAAACCGAGGAGAAAGTTGGAGCTACCCATCCAGGGCTCTTTTCTAGTATGTTTCCATTTAAGTTAGTATAATTATAAATGCATTTAATATTTAGTTTAGAATATTCAGTAGGTAGAAATGCTTGGATGCTAGGTATGGTTGTGAATGTGTCGCTAGGACATGTTTTGGATGATGGTTGCTAATGAATGAATGTTACTAGTAAACGTTGCATGTACATGCTAATATATTCAGACTAGCCAATTGTTGACACAACTTTACTCATTTTATTTTATTAGTATGCATATGGTTGTTGCAATTTTGAATACGTGTTGAATGGTTGCTCATTCATATAAAATTTCAAATATAGGATGTTGCATATCTTTTTGGATACATGGCATAAGCACTAGCATTTCTGGAGGTCGACCAGTTCAAAAGACCGCCTAATTTTTCCTTAACTATATGTTCATATGCATTCCATATCTATATGTACATGCTGCATTAGAAATTTTGAATTTAAGGACAATTTTTGTAAATCACTAATGGTTGAGTAGATGGTTGTAGTCATTGATTGTATGAGCGAATTACATTTTTCTTTCCTTAGAGATTTCAGAGACGAAATTTTTTCAAGGGGGAGAATGTAATATCCTACAAATTTAATAATAAATAAAATATAAAATAAGGATAAAAATATAAGTTTGCATAAAGGAACAAATATAAATTTTCATAAATGTTAACTTTAGGCCACGAGATCTATTCCATCACAAACAGAACATCACTTGCAGTTAAATAAAATATACAACCTTTTAAATTTGATAAAATGGGTCGAAAATAGTGGAAAATATGGCCAGTGGCATTTTCGTGTATATGAATTTCATACCTTTGTCAGAAAACCCTAGTTTTTAGCTATAAATTAAACCCTAGCCTCTACTATTTCTTATTCCAAACCCTACCCATCACCTATAAGTATATTTCTTTTTTCACTCTTTCAGAATTTCCTTGATCTAAACAAACTATTCTATCCCTTTAAAATTTTCCACATCAAAATAAAAATAAAATAAAGGGAAATCAAACTAAAAAAAGAGAATCCAGATTGGAAGAAGAGGAGGAAGGAATGTCAATTCAAATCAAGCTAGGAGAAAGATAGCTTTAAAAAGGTGAGTGAATTGATTACAACATTTATGTTAATTATAAGTAATTGAATTCCTTTATAATTGTATATGATTTGAAAATATAATTGTTAAATTTGAATGATAGTTTCAACTTATATTTTATTTGAATTAGAATTTCAGCTACAAATTAAAATGAATGGTGGTAATGGAAAAACCCAGTTGATAATTTAATATAATAATTATTGAAAAAGGGAAAAATATTATATGAGTGAAATTTATATTAAATTCTATGAAGATAAATCTTTGTTGATAATATTTTAGGTAGTCTGGACAAATGAAGAAATCAAATACCATTTTATTTCACCTTGAATTTATTTTGTAATTTGAAATATACGTACGTAGAATTTTCATTAGAAGCACGTAGATAGTTTTTAAATCAAATGATGTAAATGTACGTATATAATCGTGAAATTAACCAGTTAAATTCATGTAAACAAAGGACAGACAATGCACAAAATCTGGTCGAAAACAAGTCCTTTTACCTATATTCGAAATCACAAAGAAGATGAAAGGAAATAACCAAAATAAAAAAACTTTAAATCTGGAAACAACCAGACATATGACCAAACGTTTGAAAATTCAACCAAACGTTTGAAAATTGAATTTAGACGCTTGGATTTTAGGAAATTTCAACTCGAAAGAAACTAGTTCGAATTTGACTCGATTTAGACGTCTAAATCCTTTTTTAGATGTGTTGAATCAAAGTCGAACAATTGAGAAAGGGAGTCAGACGTATGAATGCCTGGAGAACTAATTTTTTCTAAAGAGAAGGTCAGACGTCTGAAATAGTTAATAAGACGTATGAATTATTTTAGCAAGCATGGGTTGAAGCTAGACCTGGTGCAGGCCAAGTAGGGCGAATAGGAAGATTTGTATCATACTTTCTTAGTGGTTAGGAGTTCGCATAGCTTTATAGAGCAGGTGCAACGAGTAGTATCACTTCATGGCAGGCATAACATGCAACTCGACAGTGCGGGCGTTAGCATCACAATTAGATGCCCTTATTGTTACTGAGGCACGCCTGTTTACATGTTACACATAGGAACCTGGAAAGTGAGATGGAGGTTTCTACATAGTAAGACTACATGATTGTGCAACGACTATAGGACCTATGGGGGAATCACGATAGTGATTTTCTTAATGCTTTAGGTTGAATGATAATGAGCATAAAACATGTTTTCCATTGAGAAGTTGACATGAATTCTTAGGTTGGCCATAAATCGTCGAGGTAGTATGCCCGATGCGAGCCCAAGCATTGCGATGTTCACTCAATCTGTAAGTGTGATATACCTAGTTCATCGTTGAGAACGTTAACTCAATGTTGGTTAGGACAGTATTTATTTGGTATATAAAGGAATTCACCTAGAGTTATTAGATACTGGTTGTTCAATCCTCAGTTGGAAAACTTTGTAAGTTGTTTATGGGTATAGGTGTAAATTTAATTAAAATAAAATATTCAAATTTGATTTTTTGTTAATTATTTTTGGAAAATATTTTTTTGAATAAATATTATTTAATAAGATTTTTTTAAAATAATTTTTTTTAAATTAATAAATTCTTTTCAGATAATATATTGAAACTGAATAATACATTTTAATTGATATAAAATATTTTGAAGTGTAAATAATTTCTATATTATTGAAATAGTTGAATTTTTTTACTTTATCGTGGAATAACAAATAATTAAATAAAAATAAACGGGCATTCAATTGCAAGAAATAGTCCGATTATCGAAATATACCATGTGTAATGAAGGGTAGATCAATTTTAATTAGACTTAAGTTTATTTACAATAAATAGAAGAATTATTTAAAAGAAAAGAAAGAGAGAGAAAAGGAGAGAGTAAATAAATGGGCAAAGAAATTAATGAAAACTAGCTCATTCTTTTTCCCTTTTCATTATTTTAGTTCAACTATCCCATATCCTTATTCTTTCATGGATCAGATAGCTCTATATCCCTAAGGAAATTCTCGAAATCAAATCGATTACCAAAAAGAATGCAGAGGTGCTGGAAAATGAGGTAGCGAAGGAAGGGCTGGTGATGGTACTAGGCAGCTGCGAATTTGGAGCATCATTTCATGGTGGCCCGTAATGTCAGAGGCACATATGTGCGAACCACAAGTATAAATAAAGGGTAATAATATTTCCAAAAAGGAATTTCTTTTACGAAGTGTATGTATATATTAATAGATAGGATTGAAGAGTACTTTCACAAAGAGGATTTTGATTATTTAAATCTATTTTAAAAAAGAGCCAATTTGAGAAATATTTTTTTAGCAAAGCTAGCCGGCTTTATAGTGGGTCATGCCATTGTGAATATAATATGGAAACAGGTGTTCTACACATGCACAGAACATCCAAATCCGACTTTATAGTGGACAGTCCACTTAATACAAAAAAGAAAGAAAACAGGAGTTAGACAGAGAGTCTAAACTACTCGGTGGGACGAAAGTCCCCCCTGTCATTACTGATATCAACATCAGTACCAAGACCTATAACATGCTGAACAACAGAAAAGTACGTAGCTAATAATGGATCATAAGAACGCGAGAGAGAAGTGTAAAGATAAATCCGGTCCCATGTAGGATCTAAGAATTGCCACCATTTGCGTGCACCATCTAAACCAATGGTTGTAAGGGAAAGCCCATCACCCTCAACATGATACTTAAGCCTTCGAGTCTCTTCATACCCACCTAAAAACATGTGATAACTATGCATTTGTGGGTCATACCTCATTTCAGTGGCCACGTGTACCAAGAACTCTCTTCAGGTTGCCAGAATATAATCTCATCATCAGAATCACTAACTACTGATGCCAAAACTGATTCAACAGAGGGAGATACAGGTACTGCACATACAGAGACAGGTGGTGAACTAACCTTGGGGACCCATTTCATTTCCATCCTAGGGAGGGGGACTCTATCGGCAGGAGGAAGAAGAACATTCCTAGAACACTTCTTAGCAATATGTCCAAACGACTGACAGTTTGAGAAAATATCGGGTTTCCAGCTGTAATTAACTCTTATCTCCATCTCGTGACCTTCCATAATTCTAACTTTCAATATCGATGATAGCGGCTTCAATGGGGATATTTCTATCAATGCCCTAGCATAAAGTAAATTCTTACGAGCAACAGTACTTGCATCAAAGCATTTGAAGTCACCAATAAGGCTTGCAAGCCAGTTCAGACCGATTAGTGGTTAAAGGACAAACGGAATATTAGAGAACGTGGCCCAAACCAAAATCGAGAGAATCTGCTCTCTAGCTCTGTCAATGCCAACACTCCAAGGAGTAACAATAAAAGGTTTCCCCTCAATAATAAGAGGGCTTGTCTCAAGCGCTAAAAGTCTGTCTTCATTGTTCCCAAATTTAAATTAGACAAAGGAATTTATAACTTGGACATGAAGGGTACCTTTCATTTTCCACGCGCGCCTACATTGCTCACAAACAACCGAATAAGAGGATGAAGCATCTAGAAAAAATCCAACCAGGTGTTCAGACCAATGGATCACAGCCTCCTGAAGCACCCCAGGTGGAAGCACGTTAATCCCATCAATTACTTTAGTGCTAAATTTCTGAGGCCGGAATATACCAGCAGTACGCGGCAATGATTTTAACAAAGAAGCCCAAGCTGGCTTAACAGCGTTGTCACAAAAAACGACTGGGACATGTAGTAATACTTTTCTGATCACTCTCTTGACTCCTCATACAGAGTATCTGATTTGAGTTTTGTTTTAATTCTATACAATAAGGGTGTTGAATAAACGGATTTGTAATACTGGTATGGGACGCTCGATAAATATTTACGTTTATTATATTGACTCATACTATTGAATATTGTTGTTTTGGTGAGTACAGTTTACTAGCTTTTAGTAAAAGTTCGAGTAATACTGAGTGGTATGGAATGCTTTCATTTGGATGCATAGAGTCAAGTGTACTTATTATTATTCTCATTAGGACTCATCTAGTTGAGATTATTCTTTCCACCCTCTAAGGACTAACTTGTCGAATACCATTATCTACTTTTAGGGATAGTAGTTGAGGATGTGTTATCTCGAGGTGCTCTCATTAGGACTTTCCGGGTTGAGAGTATTATTGGAAATCTATGTCATAAGGTTCGCACCACAATAGAGTGCGCGTGATTAGGACCCGTCGGATAGGCTAGTATTCATCCTAGCGGTCCTAATTAGGGATCGTTCCTCGGATCCATGATGTAACTTTATTGAGTTTGTAAGCTGAGAGTTAATACTCTTATAAGAGCCACTGCACAGACGTCACTTAAGGACCAATAGTCCGTTACTAAAGGCAACTTGGAATCATGACCAAATTCTCAATGAATCTGGTAGCATGTTTGTGGCATACAGATGGATATTAGTATTGCGATTTTTGGGAGTAACTAAGGGACTGAAATAGGCTACGATCGTTAGTGTTTCTTGGAGCAGTGCTACAGTACGTCAGTCTCCCATCTAGATGATTTAGGTAGATCCATTATATATATGATACATTTGGTGTTATCACCGAGAAGATAATTATTTGACATTAGAGACTGGCTACATGCTCGTTTGTCATTTGAGATTGCCTAACCTGAGATAGTTGCATGTTGTCTATCTATGACATTGGAGACTTGTTGTTTGCTTGTCTGTCATTCTCTCATAAGAGCCTATGGTTGAGAAATCTCTTTTTATATGGTTTGTTTTTTCTATCTCTTAGGATGATTTAGTCGAAAGTTTCACCATTCTCAGGACTATGGGTCAAGATATATGGTTTTGTACATTGAGTATTTGATTAACTTTAATGTTTATTGAATTTTTGTTTCTTGATATCTCCGAGGGCCTAACAGTCGGAAGTTTTTACATCCATTAGGATTGTAAGTCGAGATAATTATCTAAATATTGTTTTTAATATTTTTTTACGAATTCTACTTTATTTGGGTTTGTGTTTCCAGCTATCTCCAAGGACTAACATTCAGAAGTCTTTACTTCCATTAGGATTGTAAGTCGAGATACTATTTCTGGATATTGATTTTTGTATTTTGTATGGATTATGTTCTATTTGGGATTAGGCATTTCTTGATTTATCTTTTAGGGCTTAACAATCATGAGTCTCACTTCCATTAAGACTGTAAGTCAAAATAGATATTTTGGTTGTTGATTCTTTTATTTGGTATGATTCATGATTCATTCCTTTATCTATGGCTTTTATGGACACGTTGTGTGTTTTTTCATAGTATTTTTATGGTTTCAATGAATTTGATCGTATCACCAAATTTATGTGCATTATGATTCTTACTTGCTTATATGTATTCCATGGGTGATATTTAAGATGTGTGGCATGGTATATTAATATTATTATGATGCTATGTCGTGTACATGACATGCCTTTAATTTACCATGCTTACTGTTATGTACTCATCCGAAATTTAGATATAGTCTGACCTATTTATTATTTGTATAATACTCAGGTTAGTCTGAGACTTTTCAGGGTCAGAGACATTAGCCACTTGGATGATTGGGCTTTATTGGAGACAATACACACACGCATGCGCACACACGCGTACACTATATCGTATTTTGAGAATTTGACTATGTATATTTTCCTTGGTTGTCTCCTTGTACTTGTTTTTGATGATTTTTCCATGAGTCGTATATGTTGTACTTGACATGATGTATATTGTTAATGTGTTATATATATTGTTATGTACTATATTTTTCTACTATGATCTATGACTTTGTGTTCATTTGTATATGTTGTATATTGTTCTATCCTAGTAAACCAATATATTTATTGCTTTATGCTGATACCGAGTACGTATATTTGGAAAATTCAATTAGGTAAGCAGACATATGGTGTTAGCCTAAGAGAATATTTTCATGTGGTCGCTCCTAACAAGCCCCATTCTATGTATTACTAGAAAGTGTCCTTTCGTAATACTCTTTAGTGGTATGGGTGTACAAATAGGGTGTTACAGTTTAGTATCAGAGCGAGTTTAGAACCATATGGATTATTTGTAACACGAGTCTTGGCCTTAAAGCGGTTTAGAGTCCCTGTCTCCTTTGGTTGTGTTGTATTTACCCTATACTAAAGGGATGGTAGGAGTATATGATGATTACTAGGGTAATCGTCAGTGGCTGTATTTGTTATTTTTCCTATTATATGTATGTATATTCATTATACTTGCCTTTTTATGTAATATCTCTATGCGAAATGGAGTTGTTGAGGGTGGTGGTGAAGTAAGGAGTGGTTAGTTTGACAAGTGGTTGGTGTTGGTGATGGTGAATAAACATCTGTGTTGCTTGAATATGGATGAACTAGTTTGGTTAGGGATACTAATTCGAATCTTGTATTGAATACTTCATAATTCCGTAGTGTGATAAGGCGGGTTGAGTAGAAGATCCTGTAGTGATCAGAGTTGCATAACAGAAGCTGATAGATAGCTTTCCGCTGAAGGCAATTGTTTGTTTGTTTAAAAATGTGTGTATTGTTATATAATGCTTGTATGATATTATGGATGGTTAATTTGTAGTGAATTGCATTGTGTTAATGGTTGATGAATTGAATAATTTTTTTTATAAAAACAAGCATATGATTTAATAAAATATGAATTTGATTTTATAAAGTGATTGAAAATATTTTAGTAGTTTTTTTGGTGTTAATTCGTCCGTTGAGCACTTTAAGAATTTTGGTTGATGCGTCTAGCCAACGTTATCGATAAGAATTCCTAAACACTAGTACAAGATACTTGGACACAATGTATTGAAAATTTTATTTGAGTGATGATTTAGATTCTAAAAAGGAGAATATTTAAAAAAAATTGAAATGAAAATAATGTTTCTTAAAAGGAGGAGTTATTGTTTTGGGAAGGAAGTAATAGTTTAAAATAAGCTGAATATTAATTTGAAAGAAATTGAAATTTTGAGGATGAATATTAGTAATGATTTTGGAGAAGATTGTTTGAAGATGGAATAATATTTTAAAGAAGTATAATGAGCTATATTTTGAAAATGGAGTATCATATTGTGACGACCCGAGGCAGTGGCGACCGGTAGGCTTTGCAACCATCCCAGACCCACCGTGGCACACAGTGATACCTCGAATTTGCTTTTACGGCCAGCCTCTCGACTCGCAACCAACCCAAGGCCTTATACTACCTCAAAGGGACATGTAGGGTAAGAGTCTCCTGCTCACCACCAAACACAAAGCGAGAACCCCCTATCATGCTGTAATGTAGCAAATCCGATCCCGGTCTCATCGAAATCCAAACGTATCTTAAAGGCCAAGTTGTTTAAAGTTTTAAACAATTCAATTCAATCCAATACTTGAATTCACACAACATTCATCATAGATAAATATCACACATTTATCAAAAATATATTCAATATCACATTATAGAATATCACAAAATATCATCCAATAGATATCAACCAATCCAGAAATTCTACTCAAACAATCATCCATAAGCAATAATTATTAATCCATATTATAATTAATTTAATTAACTTAAATTAAATTAACTACTTAAGAATTAATTACCTAACCTTGCTTAATCAATCATTAATTAATTATAAATCTTTAATTAATTAATCACTCCTTTAAATATCCATTAATCATCCTTGATTAATTATACTTTAATTACATAAAATAATTAGCCTTGCATTAATTACTCAAACTAATCATCCTTAATTACCATTTGATTAATCCTTAATTGATAGTTAACCAATCCTTAATTAATCTTTAATTACAGATTAATTACCCCTTAATTATTAATTAATTAATAAAACCTAATTATTAATTAATAAAACTTAATTACAAATTAAGTACTTCTTAAATTACCAATTAATTTACCTCTAATTCCTTAATTAATTAATCTCTAATTAAATTAATTTATCTTTAATCATTAATTAATCAATCTTAATTACTTAATTAAAAATCTTTAATTACAATTAATTAATCTTTAATTAATTAATTATAACCCTCAATTATAAATTAATTAATCCTTAATCATTAGTTAATTAAACTAATTAATTACTCTTAATTACTTCATTAATTTAATTAATCATTAATTATCAAAACCTTAATTAACTTTAAGATAAATTTTTATCTTTATTAATTACCTAATTATGATTAACACATATATTTAAAACATTTAATTCTTTTAAATTAACACTTAAATACATTTCTAAATTAAGTTTAAAATAACTTAAGATTTTAACTTTAACAAATTCAAGTTAAACAAATTATATCTCTTCCTTAAATCCATTATTTAAAAACATTTATTATGTAAAGAATTTGATTTAAGAAATAGATTTAAACTAGTTTTATTTTAAATTTAAAAATTTGCTTATTTTTAAATTAAAAACTTGTTTAACATTTACTTCGGGTCCAACCCGAGTAACACTCGAGCCCAGACTTGAGAAAAAAAATCCACTTTCCTTTTTAAAACTTAGTTTTAAATTTAAATTTAAAACCTGTTAATCATGACTTACACTCACGTTCCTACTCGAGTCCCTACTCGAGTCACGACCCAACTACCCCGAGCTTCTCCCCGAGTCTACCCTTCTTTCCTAAAAACACAGATACACAAACTTCACCGTGCACATGCACCAGCGTTCGCCAGAGCTCCGGTCACACAAACCATCATCGACAAGTCGACGATGACCCACCCATTCGATTCCGATCACCCAACGATCAACACGAATCAAAAATCAAAATCGAGATGAAAAGATCAACTGGAACCACAGAACATCAACCAAAACCTCCTCGAACCCACGTCTCTGACCACCAACGATCGAGCAACCCCGTCCTAAGCTTCGTCAGACTTCCATGCTTCCAACGCCCAAAGTCTGATGCACTCCGATCACCCAAAGACATCACGGTGACCTAGTTTCCATCCTCGACCATACCTAGGGTAAAAACCCTACTCCATCCAAATTCCGACGCCATGGCCAATGATAGCCGCTTCCACTATTTTTCCCGACATCGACAACTTCCCTACCATCTCCAGCCAAGTTCCCGACCTCCCTAGATCCATCGGCCATCAGCAATTGCTCAGAAACCAAATTCCGGTCATCCCCGAAATGCACACTCATCACAATGCTAAAACTTAAGATTTTCATCTAAAAAATCATATTTTACATAATCGATTCAAGTTATGTTCCTGGAACAGGCATTACCACATTTGATTTTATCATGTTGTTTAGATTGCTACTGTATTTTCTAGATTCTAGCATATTTTCAAACTTAAAATACTTATACATATTTTTAAAACTTAGATGATGTTTAAACTAAACTATTTTGTTTGAATCCTAAGTCCTAACAGTGATTCAATAAAAAGATATTGAATTTTGATTTTATCTTAAACTTTGTAACCTGGAAGCAGAGAAGCACAGTCATGCACAGTTCAAACACAACAACATATAGAATTCACACTTGTATATACACATGCAAAAACAATCTTCATCACAGGAATTCACATGCAACAAACATTTATCTACTTAAACTTTTTAAATAAATGTTTACTCACCTTTAAAAAGCAGAAAGCTTGAACTTTGAAAACTTGTTACTGGAAATCTGTTGTGATCTTCTTAAAAACCGAAATGCCTAGTTGTTGCTTGATTATCTTGCTTGAACTTTGATTTGCTTCAGGTTGCATTTTGAAAATGAATCTTTGTTTGATAATTTTGTTACAGGCTTTGACAAATGGTTTACAGGATTTTGAACTTGAGTTTGTTTTGATGTTGAGTTGTTAAATGTTTACAGGCTTTTGAGGATAAAATGGTTTAAGTTTTGATCTGAGATTTCTTTACAGGTTGAGTTTCTTGCTTTAGAAAAGAGAGGATAAGAAAAGAATATAAGAAAGAAGGAAGGATTTATATAGTGTTAATTTAGGATTTATTAAAATTTAAAGAAAAAGAAAATAAAAAGAAATGACACTTTTTACATTAATTAACATTTGTCATCTACAATCCTTTATTAGTTTACACATGTTATAACCAACATTTATAATCAAACACTTGTAATTATGTATGTTTTAATTATTTTAAAAATGATTTTAAAAGCTTTTATATTTATTTCCTATTTAATAAGTGCATTTCTAAATTTATATAAATAAAATCTTTTTAAAGAAAATAATATAAAACAAAATATATTCTAAATAAAATTACATATAATAAATTTTGAAAACTAAATTATTCTAAGATATCTATCTTTTGAATTTCAAATTCAAATTCAAATTCAATTTAAAATCCAATTTAAAATTAACTTATATATATATATATACATTTAAACAAACACAAGTTTAATTTGAAAATAATAATTCTATTTAAAACCTTATATATACATTAAAAAAAATCATTATTATTATTGTTTGAGAATAACAATTTTGCCAATTTTTAAATAATTTATAAAGGAGATTATCACATTTAAAATTGCTTGAAATTTCGGGATATCACATTCCTTCCCCCTTAAAAGAATTTCGTCCTCGAAATTTAAAACAAAAGATAATCCAAAATTTTTATTTCATTTCAACAATTCAAGCATACATATCAGTCATATACTAACAACCAAACAACCAATTCATCCAAACAAACAATTCTAACTAACTATCTTGACACAATGTCGCAAAGCTCACTCGAGGCGGTATTAGGTTTATAGCCTCGGCAGATACTCTTCCATTAGTGGTAGTCGTGCTACACACACCACTGCCTCTTCTACTTCTAGAACTCATGTTGGCAACCCGAATAGATAACCCAACAAATAGATAGGAATATATATATATATATATATGTATATTACAAATACGCTCTCTCAAGAAAGAAATCACTCCAAAGCCTAGGTTTTCACTCAACCTAGAGCTCTGATACCAAATGAAATGACCCGCCTTTCTCTCCAAAGAAAGACACATCATGATGAAGAAAGAAAGGGATAGAAAAGAGAATAGATAGAGAAGAAAGAAGAAACAACATCAGAATCTAAACAGCGAAACGAATAAATTATATTAATCACATAAATATTACATAGTATACAACCATTATCAGAGTTACACAGATTATACATCACATACTAGACAGTTATAAACATCTGTCTAGTTATTACAATACAAATACAACACAGAGATCAACACAGCGGAACCACCTATATATTTACAACGCTGAAGCCTCCTGCTCCATTGCTCCTCCATAATTCGTCAAAGCTAACCTGAATCCCTTGGCTACTCGTAAAAAATTTGAGTACCCAAGAGTTTAAGAAAACAGAAATAAACTCCGGGTCAGACATGGGTCTGGTGTGAGTAATAGGTTAAAGTTTCTTAACTTTGAAAAGCCTTTGAAAACAAAAGGTATCACGTAAGACTCCCCACACATAAACATGGGTAAGTTTTTACCTTACGCTAACCAAAACTTTGATAGGAAATTCTATGATATTATAATAGGGTCATTGGTTTCCAAATAAATATTCACATAGCCGAAATTGTTACATTCATTAAATTCCAGCATACATAGGTATACAATCAAGTCCGAGATCACTTATTGGAGATTGTATTCCATACAATGGCAGGGCTACTAGGGTACCGCCCATCACAGTACGTGGCCTAGATCAACGTACCGAGGATCACTCCTGACCCCCTACAACACAAAGCCGGAACCATCCCTTACTGGACAATCCTGAACAAGACAACCCCGCTAGTTGGAGCTCACAACTGCCCACACAACCGAATAAAAAGGAACCTCTAGACAGGGGAAAATCTCGTCCTACTTGGGTGCTACCCACTTAGCCTTGCTGCACCTCCCCTGTTTTAGTCATTCCCGGTTGATGAGGCTTGAGGCTACGATTACCTTAACAGAACACATCACTTAGAATGCTCATCGTCCTCCATTGACGATGTTCTGAAAGCATTCAATCCATACAAGTTCATTCCGGGTTCGAACGAAACCGAAGGCATTATCTCGTTACACTCATTTTGGAATCACCCTCAGAGTTAACGACAATAACCCTTGCACTCTAAAACTTCATCTCGATCTTCACTTTGAGATGTCACGACCTATCGTTTAACTTGGATCGATGTGGTTTTCGGATAATCAAAACTGATTCCCGATCCCGGTCTCATCGAAATCCAAACGTATCTTAAAGGCCAAGTTGTTTAAAGTTTTAAACAATTCAATTCAATTCAATCCAATACTTGAATTCACACAGCATTCATCACAGATAAATATCACACATTTATCACAGATATATTCAATATCACATTACAGAATATCACAAAATATCATCCAATAGATATCAACCAATCCAGACATTCTACTCAAACAATCATCCATAAGCAATAATTATTAATCCATATTATAATTAATTTAATTAACTTAAATTAAATTAACTACTTAAGAATTAATTACCTAACCTTGCTTAATCAATCATTAATTAATTATAAACCTTTAATTAATTAATCACTCCTTTAAATATCCATTAATCATCCTTGATTAATTATACTTTAATTACATAAAATAATTAGCCTTGCATTAATTACTCAAATTAACCATCCTTAATTACCATTTGATTAATCCTTAATTGATAGTTAACCAATCCTTAATTAATCTTTAATTACAAATTAATTACCCCTTAATTATTAATTAATTAATAAAACCTAATTATTAAATAATAAAACATAATTACAAATTAAGTACTTCTTAAATTACCAATTAATTTACCTCTAATTACTTAATTAATTAATATCTAATTAAATTAATTTATCTTTAATCATTAATTAATCAATCTTAATTACTTAATTAAAAATCTTCAATTACAATTAATTAACCTTTAATTAATTAATTATAACCCTCAATTATAAATTAATTAATCCTTAATCATTAGTTAATTAAACTAATTAATTACTCTTAATTACTTCATTAATTTAATTAATCATTAATTATCAAAACCTTAATTAACTTTAAGAAATTTTTTTATCTTTATTAATTACCTAATTATGATTAACACATATATTTAAAACATTTAATTCTTTTAAATTAACACTTAAATACATTTCTAAATTAAGTTTAAAATAACTTAAAATTTTAACTTTAACAAATTCAAGTTAAACAAATTATATCACTTCCTTAAATCCATTATCTAAAAACATTTATTATGTAAAGAATTTGATTTAAGAAATAGATTTAAACTAGTTTTATTTTAAATTTAAAAATTTGCTTATTTTTAAATTAAAAACTTGTTTAACATTTACTTCAGGTCCAACCCAAGTAACACTCGAGCCCAGACTTGAGAAAAAAAAAATCCACTTTCCTTTTTAAAACTTAGTTTTAAATTTAAATTTAAAACCTGTTAATCATGACTTACACTCACGTTCCTACTCGAGTCCCTACTCGAGTCACGACCCAACTACCCCGAGCTTCTCCCCGAGTCTACCCTTCTTCCCCAAAAACAAAGATACACAAACTTCACCGTGCACATGCACCAGCGTTCGCCAGAGCTCCGGTCACACAAACCATCATCGACAAGTCGACGATGACCCACCCATTCGATTTCGATCACCCAACGATCAACACGAATTAAAAATCAAAATTGAGATGAAAAGATCAAACTAGGACCACAGAACATCAACCAAAACCTCCTCGAACCCACGTCTCCGACCACCAGCGATCGAGAAACCCCGTCCTAAGCTTTGTCAGACTTCCATGCTTCCAACGCCCAAAGTCCGATGCACTCCGATCACCCAGAGACATTACGGTGACCTAGTTTCCATCCTCGACCATACCTAGGGTAAAAACCCTACTCCATCCAAATTCCGACACCACGGCCAATGATAGCCGCTTCCACTATTTTTCCCGACATCGACAACTTCCCTACCATCTCCAACCAAGTTCCCGACCTCCCTAGATCCATCGGCCATCAGCAATTGCTCAGAAACCAAATTCCAGTCATCCCCGAAATGCACACTCATCACAATGCTAAAAATTAAGATTTTCATCTAAATAATCATATTTTACATAATCGATTCAAGTTATGTTCCTGAAACAGGCAATTACCACATTTGATTTTATCATGTTGTTTAGATTGCTACTGTATTTTCCAGATTCTAGCATATTTTAAAACTTAAAAAACTTTTACATATTTTTAAAACTTAGATGATGTTTAAACTAAACTATTTTGTTTGAATCCTAAGTCCTAACAGTGATTCAATAAAAAGATATTGAATTTTGATTTTATCTTAAACTCTGTTACCTGGAAGCAGAGAAGTACAGTCATGCACAGTTCAAACACAACAACATATAGAATTCACACTTGTATATACACATGCAAAAACAATCTTCATCACAGGAATTCACATGCAACAAACATTTATCTACTTAAACTTTTTAAATAAATGTTTACTCACCTTTAAAAAGCAGAAAGCTTGAACTTTGAAAACTTGTTACTGGAAATCTGTTGTGATCTTCTTAAAAACTGATATGCCTAGTTGTTGCTTGATTATCTTGCTTGAACTTTGATTTGCTTCAGGTTGCATTTTGAAAATGAATCTTTGTTTGATAATTTTGTTACAAGCTTTGATAAATGGTTTACAAGGTTTTTAACTTGGGTTTGTTTTGATGTTGAGTTGTTAAATGTTTACAAGCTTTTGAGGATAAAATGGTTTAAGTTTTGGTTTGAGATTTCTTTACAGGTTGAGTTTCTTGCTTTAGAAAAGAGAGGATAAGAAAAGAATCTAAGAAAGAAGGAAGGAGTTTATATAGTGTTAATTTAGGAATTATTAAAATTTAAAGAAAAATAAAATAAAAGGAAATGACACTTGTTTCATTAATTAACATTTGTCATCTACAATCCTTTATTAGTTTACACATGTTATAACAAACATTTATAATCAAACACTTGTAATTATGTATGTTTTAATTATTTTAAAAATGATTTTAAAAGCTTTTATATTTATTTCCTATTTAATAAGTACATTTCTAAATTTATATAAATAAAATCTTTTTAAAGAAAATAATATAAAACAAAATATATTCTAAATAAAATTACATATAATATATTTTGAAAACCAAATTATTCTAAGATATCTATCTTTTGAATTTCAAATTCAAATTCAATTTAAAATCCAATTTAAAATTAACTTATATATATATATACATTTAAACAACCACAAGTTTAATTTGAAAATAATAATTCTATTTTAAACCTTATAGATACATAAAAAAAATCATTATTATTATTGTTTGAGAATAATAATGTTGCCAATTTTTGAATAATTTATAAAGGAGATTATCACATTTAAAATTGCTTGAAATTCCGGGATATCACACATATGGTATTTTGATAAAGAATAATAAAGTAGTTTGAGAAAGAAAGAAAATATTATTTGGTGATGTAAAATATTGTTTTGAAAATATGGTGATACTTTTGAATAATTAAGTGTTATCCTTTTGAATAATTGTGTGCGGCTTGTTGTGACTTACATGAATGTTAAAATATATTTCTAATAATATGTATAATGTAACGCTTGTATAAAACTTATATATGTAGAAGTTTCCAATTTTAAAGGAAGTTTGAAATAAAATTATAGTGCGTGTGTGTGTGTATGGTATTAATTATTGATTTTCAAGGTACTTCGATTCAGTGAACCGAAAATATTTTGGAAAGTGTGATTTATAAAATTGTAATGGCGTAACATAGAATATTTTATGAAGCAAGGAAAGTGGTTTTGTGATTTTGATATTTTGAGATTAAAAGGAGTTTTCAAAAGAAGTTATGTATTTTAATATCGATAGGTGTTAGTAAAAATATTTATCTAAGTGATGTATAGGAGTAATGTGATATCCCGGGATTTCGAGGAATTTAAAATGTGATAATCTCTAAATTTAAATTATTTAAATTGATAATATTAATATAAATAACCAAATAATATAATAATAAGATGTTTTAATTATGGTATAGATTGATTTGTAATAAGAATAATTGTTTAAATTATGTTATTTTATAAATTTGATTTTTAATAGATTTATCATTTCTAAAATTAATAAGTATTGTTTAAATATATATATTGTCTTGAGTTGTTTTTAAATGAAATAATTAAGTTCAAACTTAATAATGTGTTTATATTAAAATATAAATGTTAAGTTGATTTTAAATTGGATTTTTTAAAGGTAAAATTTGAATTTGAATCTTTAAAAGATAATTATTTTAATATATTTGGGTATAAGAATATACGAACAAGACTTTTATTTAAAATAAGGCTTTTGTTTTATTTTTGTCTTCCTTAAAGAGATTTTGTATATAAATTTAGAAAGTATTTATTTAATAGTAAATAAATACAAAAGATATTTTTACACTTAAAAATGAATGAAATACATTGTATATGATTTTTAGAATATAAATGGGTTTTTATTTTATTTTTCTTTCAAAGGTTTCATTTATGTATAATATAGAAAAGCATTTATAATTAAGAAATGTATTTATTAAGTAAGAAATTAATATAAAAGCTTTTAAAATCTTTTTAAAAATAATATGAAATTATATAATGACAAGTGTTAATAAATTAAGTCATGTTAGTAATATGTGTAAGGTAATTAAGAATGGATGAAGACAAGTGTCATTTTCTTTTCATTTTTCTTTAATTTTTAATAAACCATAAATTTAAGTTATAAAAGCCTACCTTTCCATTTCTCTTTTCTTTTCTAATCTCAATTTCTTCAAAGACAAAACTAAAACCAAAAAACATTTCAAACCGAAATCTCCTCTAAACAAAATCTGAAGATCATCTCAAACCAAAAATCAAAACAAATTTACAACCTGAAACCATTTATTCTTCAAACCTGTAACCCTTCTCAAATGCCTGAAACCATATATTCCTTCAAGCCTGTAAACAAAGTCTATAATCAACACTTATCAAAAGACCTGTAACCATGTTCTTGTTTCAAAATCAAGTCTGGCACCATTCCAAGTGCATGCAAGTGAATCTGGAGTTTCAAGAGCCTTCCTGTTTTTAAAGTTTCAAAACAAGTTTTCAGTTTTAAAAGAAATCAAAAGCAAGTGCAGTTCGAAAAGCTTCCAGTTATAATTTCTCTGTTCAACAATAAAAAAAAGTGAGTAAACCTTTAAACTTAAAAGCATCAAATATTTATTGCATGTGGATAAATGTACTGATGATTGCTTTGCATGTCTGTGATTATGAAAGTCTTGTATATTATTTTTAGGTGTTAATATCTGTTGATTTAAACATCTTATTATAAATCAAATCCTCTGCCTTTAAACTGAGAACATAGAATTCCCCTTAGATTGATACAGATAATATATGTTGGAATTGACTTGGGAATGTATGTTTGAAATATATATGCATGTTTGTTTTTAGATCTAAATACATGTTGAAACTATGTGTGCCTTTGTTTGAGTGAAGCTCTGTTCATATTTACAGAGTTTGATTTTGACAAAAATTTCAAAATCTTTCTCTCTGGTTCCCTGTTAGCTTAGTTTTTAAATTATTTAAGTTGGTTAAAACAGAGACTAGAAATTTAAAAATAATCTAAATATGTTGGTACACATATTATCTGAAAATCAAGAATTCCAGTGAAACTCCCAAACCATGTTAAATTCAAATAACAGATTTCTTTGATTTATTTTGATATTATGAATCACTGTCCCAGATCATGATTTTTAAAACAGGAATCATAATTTTTAAAGTTCTATCAAATGAGATATCAGTTTTTGTTTAGAAATTGAATTTTGGGTCTTTTCTGAAAATCGAGGAAGTTTGGTTGGTCGGGATTGCTACTGAAGGTGGCTGTGAGGTCGATGATCATAGCAAAAATGGTAAGTGGCTTTAATTCTCACTGTGGTGGCAGCAGTTCGTCAGAGTAGGGTGAAAACCCAAAGAGTGTTCGAATCTGGAAATGAGGAAATTATGGCATCTCGGTTTGATCGAGTGGGGTTAAATTTGGAGGATAGTAGTTTGGAAGGCTAAGGAAGATGTCATCGGAGTTGCTGCGACTCCAGTGATCGGAGACGAGAGATTGAGGCGATTTCTGGTGATGTTTCTGGTTCTTGTTCTGTTGAGTAGCTCGATTTTGAATCATGGCTTCTGGAGGTGATTTGATGATCGAAGTAGGTTACTGGAGCGATCGTGGATGTGTAGGAGAGAGTGGCGGTGGTCTGAAGTTCATCGATCGATGGTGCACGTGCACGATCGTTAGCGTGTGTCATTTTAGTTTGGGTGGGTTTCGTGGGTTTTCTCGAAAGGATATCGAGGAAGAAAGGTCTTTGGCTCGGAGTTGTTTAGAGTCATACGCGAGAGAGTGATAACTGTAAAAAATTTTAACAGTTTAAAAACTTTACAATAAGCAGTTTTTTTAAAAAAAAATGCTCGGGAGGGACTCGTGAAAACTAGGTTTTGGCTCGGGGTTTTATATAGGTTGTACGCGAGATTTTTCCTGAGTAAACTGTTAAGTTCAAACAGTTTTAAAAATTTAAAATTTAACTCTGTTTTAAAAGAAGAAATAAAAGAAGGAATACTTGGTTTGTTTCAAATGACTTAAACCCATAGTAAGATGTTTAAATCAGTTTCTAAAATTTAAAATAAAACTAAGTTTTAAATTTTGGAAAATCAAGTTAAACAATTGTCTTGAAATTTCATTTCTTTGAAATGAATGATTTGAATAAATTAAATGGTATGAATTGATTTACTTAATTTTATTAAGTTAAAATCCTTAAGTTATTTTCAAACTTAATTTGAAAATAAGGTAATTAATAAGGAAATGGTTTGTCTTAAAACTTAATTTAAATTTAAAACTAATAGAATAAATAAGAGTGATTTACTAATTGAATTAGTTAATGGTTAAGGATAAGTAAATTAACAATTAAGGTTTTCAAGTGATTTATTAATTTGTAATTAAGGATTGTTAATTTATAATTTAAGATAAATAATTAATGATTATTTATTTTATTTTATTTTAAACTTAATTAATGATTTAATTAAGTAAGTTAATTACTAAGATCAAATGTTTTAATGATAATTAAGATTTTTAATGAGTTAAAATTAATTAAGTTTAATTAATTTAATTAATTAATTTTTGATAAGGATTAATTAAATAAGGGTTAATTAAACTAGTAATTAAGAAGTACTTAATAAAGTTTATTAAATAATAATTAAGTTTTCTTAATTAATAATTAAGAAAATATTAAATTATAATTAAAGTTAATTAAGGATTAATTAACTGTTATTAAGGTTAGTTAATTATCATTAAAGATTGATTAATAGATAATTATGGATTAATTAAATTGGTAATTAAGGTTGTTAATTAATAATTAACTTTTATTAATTAATAACTAAGAATAATTAATTAGTTAATTAAGTTTAATTAATTAAGGATTGATTACTTTGTATTAAAGGATATTGATTAATAATTAAGGTTTATTAATTAATAGTTAAAGAATAATTAATCAAGGATTAATTAATTTGTTTAAAGGGTAATTAAGGATGAGTTACTCAGTTATGATTTAAGAAATGAATGTGATTTATTTAAGTAAATTAATTTGTTAATTAATTAAGGATAGTCACTTAGTAATTGATTAAGTATAATTACTTAATAAGATATTACTTTATGTAATTAATGAATAATTAATCAAGAGTGATTAATATTTAATGATTAATTAATTAAATGGATAAGTAATTAATTAATGATTGATTAAGCAAGGTTAGGAATTAATTCTTAAGTAATTAATTTAATTTAAGTGGATTAAATTGATTATAATAGAGATTAATAAATGGTTGCTTATGAATGATGGTTGAGTAGAATGTCTGATTTGGTTGATATCTATTGGATGATATGCTATGATATTCTGTGAAATGATATTGGATATATCTGTGATAAATGTGTGATATTTATCTATGTTAATACTGTGTGAATTCAAGTATTGAATTGAATTGTTTAAATCTTTAAACAACTTGGCCTTAAAAGATACGTTTTGGATTTCGATGAGACCGGGATCGGGTTTCCGTATACCGGAATTCCAGGTCTGGAGACCCGAATACCACATCGATCCAAATTAACGATAGGTCGTGAATCTCAAGTGAAGATGAAGATTCAGAGTGCAAGGGTTATTGTCGTTAACTCTGAGGGTGATTCCAAAACGAGTGTAACGAGATAATGCCTTCGGTTTCGTTCGAACCCGGAACGAACTTGTATGGATTGAATGCTTTCAGCACATCGTCAGGCGGACGATGAGCATTCTAAGTGATATGTTTTGATTAAAGGTAATCGTAACCTCAAGCCTCATCAACCGGGAATGGCTAAAACAGGGGAGGTGCAGCAAGGCTTCGTGGGTAGCACCCACTGAGAGCAAGATAGATCCCTGTCTAGAGGTCCCTTTTCTTTTATTCGGCTTAGTGTGTGGTTGGTCGCGCCAACTACGGGATTATCTTGTTCGGAATTATCCAGTAAGGGATGGTTCCGGCTTTGTGTTGCAGGGGAGCGGGCGTACTCCTCGGTACGGTGATCTAGGCCACGTACTGTGACGGGCGGTACCCCAGTAGCCCTGCCATTGTATGGAATCCAAACTCCAATAAGTTCCGTACGTATTAGTTGTGCCCAACTATGTTGGAATGTGAGATGTAAGCATTTCAGCTATTTCTGTATTTTACTTGAAAACCCTAGACCCTATTATAATATAACTGGATTTCCTATCAAATGTTTTGGTTAGCGTAAGGTAAAAACTTTTCCATGTTTATGTGTGGGAAGTCTTACGTGATACCTTTGTTTTCAAAAGGTTTTGAAGTTAAACAATTTTAACCCGTTTACTCACACCAGACCCATGTCTGACCCAAGTGTTTATTTTCTGTTTTATTAAACTCTTGGGTACTCAATTTTTACGAGTAGCCAAGGGATTCAGGTTAGCTTTGACGAATCTATGGAGGAGATATGGAGCAGGAGGCTTCAACATTCGTAGATAGATAGTATTCCGCTGTGTTGGTTGATCTGAGTCTTTTGTTTGAATTGTATCTTGAGTTGTATAATAGACAGAAATTATAACTGTCTATTTTGTTGTATAAGTTGTGTAACTCTGATTATGTAAAGACTATGTAATAGTTATGTGATATATTATATTTTGTTTCGTTCCGCTGTGAGATTCTGATATTGTTTAGTTCTTTCTTTATCTTCTTTTCTCTTTTCTATCCCTTTCTTTCTTATTAGCGATACGACTTTCTGGTCGATGAAAGCCGGGTCGTTACATTTGGTATCAGAGCAGTAGGTTGAGTGAATACCTAGGCTCTGAAGTGGTGTCTATCTTGAGAGCGCGTAATTGTTAGTTATATAAAAATGATTTTATATTGTGTTAATTGATCGGTTGAGTGGTATATGGATTCTGGTCAATACGAGTAGCTAACGTTATTGATAGGGATCTCTAAACACTTGAACCAGACCAACGGACACAATATTGTTTTAAAGAGGTAAATGAAATAATTTTACCCAGAAATAATTTCTATATAAAAAGTATCATTTTAAATATATATATATTTCTACCTATTTGTTGGGTTACCTGTTCGGGTTTTCCAATATAAGTTATAAAGGTAGATAAGGTGGTAGTGTGAGTAACACGACTACCAATAGTTAGAATTTGAGTGTTGAGATTGGAAATATATCTGACGAGACTGTAGACCAAATACCGTCTCGAGTAAACTTTGTTGTGGTGTAAAGATTTCACCGATCTCTGAAGGAAACCAGTTATGGTTTAGAGTTTATCTTTGAAGTTGGATAAATAGAGTAGATCTATTGGATGAGCAGAAGCAAGTGATGGTATCTTGATACCTCAGGAAATTGTAGCTGTGTGATGAAACGCAGTGACTATGGATGTTTCTGAAGATTTTTTTTCTTTGGAACAAGTTTAAGGAAGTGTGTCTGCTTCGGTGTTGTGGCTGAGTTCAGCAGGATGTTTGTGTTTGGTTTGAGGATCGAGTTTCTCGAAGAACTTTGGATTAAGGAGTCTTTGTCATCCGTGTTAGCGGTGCAGCTCGAGTGTTCTGTGTTCCTGTTGGAAGATCTTTTGGCTTAGAAGTTTCTTAGAATTGGAGTTCAGAAGCTGCAGAGTAGATTCATTTTTTCAAATGGATTGGTCAAGCACTAGACTGTTCTGATGGATTAAGAAAGAACATTATTTTTTGATATTGGACTGGATAGGATCGCAAAAGTGACTTGCGATAGTTTGAGTGTTCTCTTGGGAAATCTTTTGCTTGAGTTTGAGGCATCTCTAGAAGATGTAGGAGTTATAGAGTTGTCAGAGATTTTATGGGAAGTGTTGATCTAGTTTGTGTTCGAGTTCATAGACGACATCTAGATCAGAGTTGAGCAGCGAAAGCTTGGTAGTAGTTGTTCTAGAGTAGAAGCAACCGGAAGTTGCAGTGTTTGGATTAAAGGGTTCCTACAGGAAGCTTTTCAAGATTTGAAGGTCAGATTGGTGAGAGAATCTGTTTTGTCTTGATAAAAGAAGTATTTGGAATCTACTGATGATTGAGGAGTAGAGTTTGAGTTCTGGATTTCCGTAGATCTTGAGAGGATCCGTTTGTTGGATTGTTTGTGGTCCGGTTTGTTTCGAGAAGCATCAGCAATGGTTGAGCTGATCAGGAAAGGTGAAGGCAGCCTAGAATCATCAGAAGAGTTCTGTGGATTAGAGAGGGAGAATTTTGGAATTCGAAGTTGGAGACTTCGTTGTTATTTCTTCGGTAAAGGAAGCAATTGAGTTTGGGTAAGACTAGGAAGATAGCTCCGAGTATATTGGATCTTTCTGAGTTTTTGTGAGGATATGTGTTTTGGCTTCGGTATTGAATTACCAGTTTGGATTTAATAGAGCGAGTAACCCAGTATCTGTATCGGGGAAACTCAGGATAATTTTAGGTAGTTTATCCGGATCTATGTCCGGATAGCTAGAGTTGTTTGTTCGGATAAAATTGTTTGTTTGGATAAAATTGTTTGTTTGGATGAATGGTTGTTTGATTTATATTGTATGGTTGATGTGTATGCTTGAATTGTTGAAATAAAATAAAACATTTGGATTATCTTTTGTTTTAAATTTCGAGGACGAAATTCTTTTAAGGGGGAAGGAATGTGATATCCCGGGATTTCGAGGAATTTAAAATGTGATAATCTCTAAATTTAAATTATTTAAATTGATAATATTAATATAAATAACCAAATAATATAATAATAAGATGTTTTAATTATGGTATAGATTGATTTGTAATAAGAATAATTGTTTAAATTATGTTATTTTATAAATTTGATTTTTAATAGATTTATCATTTCAAAAATTAATAAGTATTGTTTAAATATATATATATTGTCTTGAGTTGTTTTTAAATGAAATAATTAAGTTCAAACTTAATAATGTGTTTATATTAAAATATAAATGTTAAGTTGATTTTAAATTGGATTTTTTAAAGGTAAAATTTGAATTTGAATCTTTAAAAGATAATTATTTTAATATATTTGGGTATAAGAATATACGAACAAGACTTTTATTTAAAATAAGGCTTTTGTTTTATTTTTGTCTTCCTTAAAGAGATTTTGTATATAAATTTAGAAAGTATTTATTTAATAGTAAATAAATACAAAAGATATTTTTACACTTAAAAATGAATGAAATACAATGTATATGATTTTTAGAATATAAATGGGTTTTTATTTTATTTTTCTTTCAAAGGTTTCATTTATGTATAATATAGAAAAGCATTTATAATTAAGAAATGTATTTATTAAGTAAGAAATTAATATAAAAGCTTTTAAAATCTTTTTAAAAATAATATGAAATTATATAATGACAAGTGTTAATAAATTAAGTCATGTTAGTAATATGTGTAAGGTAATTAAGAATGGATGAAGACAAGTGTCATTTTCTTTTCATTTTTCTTTAATTTTTAATAAACCATAAATTTAAGTTATAAAAGCCTACCTTTCCATTTCTCTTTTCTTTTCTAATCTCAATTTCTTCAAAGACAAAACTAAAACCAGAAAACATTTCAAACCGAAATCTCCTCTAAACAAAATCTGAAGATCATCTCAAACCAAAAATCAAAACAAATTTACAACCTGAAACCATTTATTCTTCAAACCTGTAACCCTTCTCAAATGCCTGAAACCATATATTCCTTCAAGCCTGTAAACAAAGTCTATAATCAACACTTATCAAAAGACCTGTAACCATGTTCTTGTTTCAAAATCAAGTCTGGCACCATTCCAAGTGCATGCAAGTGAATCTGGAGTTTCAAGAGCCTTCCTGTTTTTAAAGTTTCAAAACAAGTTTTCAGTTTTAAAAGAAATCAAAAGCAAGTGCAGTTCAAAAAGCTTCCAGTTATAATTTCTCTGTTCAACAATAAAAAAAAGTGAGTAAACCTTTAAACTTAAAAACATCAAATATTTATTGCATGTGGATAAATGTACTGATGATTGCTTTGCATGTCTGTGATTATGAAAGTCTTGTATATTATTTTTAGGTGTTAATATCTGTTGATTTAAACATCTTATTATAAATCAAATCCTCTGCCTTTAAACTGAGAACATAGAATTCCCCTTAGATTGATACAGATAATATATGTTGGAATTGACTTGGGAATGTATGTTTGAAATATATATGCATGTTTGTTTTTAGATCTAAATACATGTTGAAACTATGTGTGCCTTTGTTTGAGTGAAGCTCTGTTCATATTTACAGAGTTTGATTTTGACAAAAATTTCAAAATCTTTCTCTCTGGTTCCCTGTTAGCTTAGTTTTTAAATTATTTAAGTTGGTTAAAACAGAGACTAGAAATTTAAAAATAATCTAAATATGTTGGTACACATATTATCTGAAAATCAAGAATTCCAGTGAAACTCCCAAACCATGTTAAATTCAAATAACAGATTTCTTTGATTTATTTTGATATTATGAATCACTGTCCCAGATCATGATTTTTAAAACAGGAATCATAATTTTTAAAGTTCTATCAAATGAGATATCAGTTTTTGTTTAGAAATTGAATTTTGGGTCTTTTCTGAAAATCGAGGAAGTTTGGTTGGTCGGGATTGCTACTGAAGGTGGCTGTGAGGTCGATGATCATAGCAAAAATGGTAAGTGGCTTTAATTCTCACTGTGGTGGCAGCAGTTCGTCAGAGTAGGGTGAAAACCCAAAGAGTGTTCGAATCTGGAAATGAGGAAATTATGGCATCTCGGTTTGATCGAGTGGGGTTAAATTTGGAGGATAGTAGTTTGGAAGGCTAAGGAAGATGTCATCGGAGTTGCTGCGACTCCAGTGATCGGAGACGAGAGATTGAGGCGATTTCTGGTGATGTTTCTGGTTCTTGTTCTGTTGAGTAGCTCGATTTTGAATCATGGCTTCTGGAGGTGATTTGATGATCGAAGTAGGTTACTGGAGCGATCGTGGATGTGTAGGAGAGACTGGCGGTGGTCTGAAGTTCATCGATCGATGGTGCACGTGCACGATCGTTAGCGTGTGTCATTTTAGTTTGGGTGGGTTTCGTGGGTTTTCTCGAAAGGATATCGAGGAAGAAAGGTCTTTGGCTCGGAGTTGTTTAGAGTCATACGCGAGAGAGTGATAACTGTAAAAAATTTTAACAGTTTAAAAACTTTACAATAAGCAGTTTTTAAAAAAAAAATGCTCGGGAGGGACTCGTGAAAACTAGGTTTTGGCTCGGGGTTTTATATAGGTTGTACGCGAGAGTTTTCCTGAGTAAACTGTTAAGTTCAAACAGTTTTAAAAATTTAAAATTTAACTCTGTTTTAAAAGAAGAAATAAAAGAAGGAATACTTGGTTTGTTTCAAATGACTTAAACCCATAGTAAGATGTTTAAATCAGTTTCTAAAATTTAAAATAAAAGTAAGTTTTAAATTTTGGAAAATCAAGTTAAACAATTGTCTTGAAATTTCATTTATTTGAAATGAATGATTTGAATAAATTAAATGGTATGAATTGATTTACTTAATTTTATTAAGTTAAAATCCTTAAGTTATTTTCAAACTTAATTTGAAAATAAGGTAATTAATAAGGAAATGGTTTGTCTTAAAACTTAATTTAAATTTAAAACTAATAGAATAAATAAGAGTGATTTACTAATTGAATTAGTTAATGGTTAAGGATAAGTAAATTAACAATTAAGGTTTTCAAGTGATTTATTAATTTGTAATTAAGGATTGTTAATTTATAATTTAAGATAAATAATTAATGATTATTTATTTTATTTTATTTTAAACTTAATTAATGATTTAATTAAGTAAGTTAATTACTAAGATCAAATGTTTTAATGATAATTAAGATTTTTAATGAGTTAAAATTAATTAAGTTTAATTAATTTAATTAATTAATTTTTGATAAGGATTAATTAAATAAGGGTTAATTAAACTAGTAATTAAGAAGTACTTAATAAAGTTTATTAAATAATAATTAAGTTTTCTTAATTAATAATTAAGAAAATATTAAATTATAATTAAAGTTAATTAAGGATTAATTAACTGTTATTAAGGTTAGTTAATTATCATTAAAGATTGATTAATAGATAATTATGGATTAATTAAATTGGTAATTAAGGTTGTTAATTAATAATTAACTTTTATTAATTAATAACTAAGAATAATTAATTAGTTAATTAAGTTTAATTAATTAAGGATTGATTACTTTGTATTAAAGGATATTGATTAATAATTAAGGTTTATTAATTAATAGTTAAAGAATAATTAATCAAGGATTAATTAATTTGTTTAAAGGGTAATTAAGGATGAGTTACTCAGTTATGATTTAAGAAATGAATGTGATTTATTTAAGTAAATTAATTTGTTAATTAATTAAGGATAGTCACTTAGTAATTGATTAAGTATAATTACTTAATAAGATATTACTTTATGTAATTAATGAATAATTAATCAAGAGTGATTAATATTTAATGATTAATTAATTAAATGGATAAGTAATTAATTAATGATTGATTAAGCAAGGTTAGGAATTAATTCTTAAGTAATTAATTTAATTTAAGTGGATTAAATTGATTATAATAGAGATTAATAAATGGTTGCTTATGAATGATGGTTGAGTAGAATGTCTGATTTGGTTGATATCTATTGGATGATATGCTATGATATTCTGTGAAATGATATTGGATATATCTGTGATAAATGTGTGATATTTATCTATGTTAATACTGTGTGAATTCAAGTATTGAATTGAATTGTTTAAATCTTTAAACAACTTGGCCTTAAAAGATACGTTTTGGATTTCGATGAGACCGGGATCGGGTTTCCGTATACCGGAATTCCAGGTCTGGAGACCCGAATACCACATCGATCCAAATTAACGATAGGTCGTGAATCTCAAGTGAAGATGAAGATTCAGAGTGCAAGGGTTATTGTCGTTAACTCTGAGGGTGATTCCAAAACGAGTGTAACGAGATAATGCCTTCGGTTTCGTTCGAACCCGGAACGAACTTGTATGGATTGAATGCTTTCAGCACATCGTCAAGCGGACGATGAGCATTCTAAGTGATATGTTTTGATTAAAGGTAATCGTAACCTCAAGCCTCATCAACCGGGAATGGCTAAAACAGGGGAGGTGCAGCAAGGCTTCGTGGGTAGCACCCACTGAGAGCAAGATAGATCCCTGTCTAGAGGTCCCTTTTCTTTTATTCGGCTTAGTGTGTGGTTGGTCGCACCAACTACGGGATTATCTTGTTCGGAATTATCCAGTAAGGGATGGTTCCGGCTTTGTGTTGCAGGGGAGCGGGCGTACTCCTCGGTACGGTGATCTAGGCCACGTACTGTGACGGGCGGTACCCCAGTAGCCCTGCCATTGTATGGAATCCAAACTCCAATAAGTGCCGTACGTATTAGTTGTACCCAACTATGTTGGAATGTGAGATGTAAGCATTTCAGCTATTTCTGTATTTTACTTGAAAACCCTAGACCCTATTATAATATAACTGGATTTCCTATCAAATGTTTTGGTTAGCGTAAGGTAAAAACTTTTCCATGTTTATGTGTGGGAAGTCTTATGTGATACCTTTGTTTTCAAAAGGTTTTGAAGTTAAACAATTTTAACCCGTTTACTCACACCAGACCCATGTCTGACCCAAGTGTTTATTTTCTGTTTTATTAAACTCTTGGGTACTCAATTTTTACGAGTAGCCAAGGGATTCAGGTTAGCTTTGACGAATCTATGGAGGAGATATGGAGCAGGAGGCTTCAGCATTCGTAGATAGATAGTATTCCGCTGTGTTGGTTGATCTGAGTCTTTTGTTTGAATTGTATCTTGAGTTGTATAATAGACAGAAATTATAACTGTCTATTTTGTTGTATAAGTTGTGTAACTCTGATTATGTAAAGACTATGTAATAGTTATGTGATATATTATATTTTGTTTCGTTCCGCTGTGAGATTCTGATATTGTTTAGTTCTTTCTTTATCTTCTTTTCTCTTTTCTATCCCTTTCTTTCTTATTAGCGATACGACTTTCTGGTCGATGAAAGCCGGGTCGTTACAAGTAATTTGTGATATAAGTTCTTGAAAAATAATAAGAAAGTGATGCTTTGCATTAAAATGAGTTTTGAGTTAAAACTATGGTTTGTTTTAACCTTAAACCTCAAACCATTTATTCTTTTTGATGATTTTAAATTCGTTAGAAAGCTATGTTAATATAGAATCATTTTTATTTGAAATGCAATGCTAAATTTTTAAGTTAGCTATAGTTAAAACATGAATTAAAATGGATGTATATTGTTGTGTTGAAATGAAAATATCTTGTAACAGTGCTGAATTCATTTGGTAGTAACCTTACATCAGTTTGTCCGATACTGACGATTTTTCCCTTCATAGAAAGTTAAGAATGTAAGCAAGAAATTTTGTTTCAAATGTTTCACAAAATTTTAATGTTTCTAGGCCAAATATGCAGGTTTTTAGAGTTGGGTTGTGCATTTATTACATTTCCAGATTTCACTCTCTATAGGAAAACTCTCATAACTTAAGTTGTAGTTGACATTTTTGCAATCCAAAAGTCGTTTAAAATGAACATTATGTTGCTTTTATAGTAGATGGTTGCATACTTATTATACTTCTTTATATATATGGTTAATATTTAAACTTGAGTTGAGAATAGGCACTCAATATGCTTATTTGGATTGCTTTGTGGCGATAGTTTGCTTTTGCTCACATAATAACAAGGAAATTTGCTTAAAATGCTAATAAAATGTATGCTTTTAAGCTATATTGAAATGTGATATTATATTATTTCTCCATTTTTAACGATGCCCTGTGGTTGGATGTATATTTATTATGATTATATCATGTTTTGGTTTTTCGGAACGCTCTCCGTACAAAGGAGACCCTATAGAAATTGTTTGAAAAATCCGACACTTGGAATATTTTCCCAGATATTTATCGTATGCGGAAATAAAAAATCATCGAATGAGTCTATTTAAATTGCAGTATACAATAAGAGAAGTTGGAGAGAGGGACACATAGAGGATTGAGTAAGTTTAAGTTTGATAGAAGATTGTAGAATACAAAGAAAGTTCAGGGTATAAGTTCTGTATGACGTCTCCCTATAAGAAATTGTAAGGAAGCAATTTTCATAAGGGGTAGGTCTGTAACAACACTACTTTCTACTCGTAATAATATGTAAATTTAATTAAATTAGAAATATCTAAGTTAAATTTTTTTGGTAGTTACTATTTTTGGAAAATAATATTTTAATTAAAGATTATTTAATAAAAGATTATGTTTTAATAAATTGAATTAAATTAATAAATTCTTTTCAAACAATATACTGAAACTGAATAAAATGTTTTAATCAGTATAAAATATTTAAAAGTGTAGATAATTTTTATATGATTAAAATAGTTGAATTTTTTTAACTTTAAGTTGGAATAATGAATAACTAAATAAAAATAAACAAGCATTGAATTGCAAAAAAGTGTCCAGTTATTGAAATATATCTTGTGTAATGAAGTGTAGATCAATTTGAATTAAATTAAAGTTTATTTACAATTAAGTAGAAGAATTATTTAAAAGAAAAGAAAGAAATAGAGAGAGGGAGGGAGTGAGAGAAATAGAGAGAGAAGAGTAAATAAATGGGCAAAGTAAACAAACAAAAACTAGCCAAACCCGTCCTTTTTCCCCTCTCCTTTATTTTAATTCAACTAACTCATGCCCTTGTTCTTTCATGGGTCGAAAGCCCTAAATCCCCTAGAAAATTCTCAAAATCAAATCGATTAGGAAAAGGAGAAGAAAAAACAAAAACACGGAGGTGCTGCAATGTGACGCTGGTAGCATAGGAGGGGCATGCGATGGCACTAGGCGACTTCGAATTTGGAGCATCGCGACATGGTGACCCACATGGTGGAAGCATATATGCGTGAACCTAACGATGATTAATGTGCACGTAAATGTGCATATTTTTACTTCCATATTTAATCTAATTTAATTAAATAAATGAGCGTATCGGGTATTTTAACATGTTTAAACCAAAATTCAAATTATTTTCAAATCATCATTTATTCATTTTCATTTAGAGGCAAAGTGGTCATTTTTGTGTGTGAATTAATTTGAGAAAATTTACTTGAATATTTTAATGTTGTTTTATATGAATTTTAGTGAATTTTGGAAGAGGCTTCATGAAGATATACATGCATAAGAGTTAGGAAACAAATGAAGATGGAAATAAATCATTTCATGCAACATGAGGGACCCCACATGTCCACTTACCTTGATCTACAATTAGGAGCTAATGTATATGTTAGTGGGAATAAAAGCTACCTGCACATGTAAGTGATGATTATGCTAATGCTAATGATAACTTGGTGGCCACACCTCCTCAAAGGCAATTTGGGTAGTCCATAAAAATATGATTAGGGTTTTAGGCTTGTATAAATACCTCATATGTTCATGTAATTAAGCTCTTAGTCTCCTCTTTAGTTAGTTTAGTTTTAGGCTCAAAAATAAATATAAACTCTCTTCTTCTATTTCATGGTTACTTAGCCATTTTCTTCTTTTATGTAATTTATTTTTATGCGATGTTAATTCATGCTCTTTTTCCTTACATGTTCTTTTTCCTTTCATGTTAGTAGTTAGTTTTAATTTATGCAAGTAGATTAATTCTCCTTTTTATGTTAATTAGCTCTCTTCATACTTAGCTTGCATTTTCCTCTTGTTTTTGTTTCATGTTGAACTCTACATATGTTGAAATGGTAACAAATATGAGAGGCTAAACCCCTTCAATTTAGGGATAATGAAGCTCTCTTAATCATGTAGATTCAACATTTTGCTAATTTTTGATCTCTTTTTGTGCTTAATGGAAATGTTTGATGTGGTTAAACTTTGTTGTTTTAGATTTGAATTTGATAGCCATGTTGTAAACACCAAATAGGCTATGCTTAAACAAACAAAAACATAAATTACCTCTTCATCTACATATGATTATGGTAATGAAGTGAATGTTAAAATAAAAATTTGATGGTCTATATTACTAATCAATAGTGAATAGATCATGCTTAGAATAGATTTTATTTTCAAGTTCATTAACATTTTCATGAGAGTTAACAAGTGGTTTAGTGGTTGTGTTATAGTTTGATGGTTTATGTTGGGCTAATTAATAGCACAAATAGGCCATACTTATGATAAACACATCAACTAAATTCACTAATGACCAAAAAAAGAGATCATAATTTCATATATGTTGATTTATGTGACCTTGAGAAGGACATTGCCTCTAAATTGCCTTCTACTCTCATATTTTTATCTACTTTCTTTTGTTAGTTTTCTACATTTTTAGCTTAAAACAATTTCAAACTCTTGGTTAATTTGATCGAATAGAATTTTAAATTAATACAATTCCTTGCGGATCGACCCGTACTCGCATACGTGCTACAATCGTACGTCGTGCACTTGCGGTTATTTTTAATTTAATTTTTTCGGCTATTTTCTAATCCGATAGAAAGTTAGCCATCAAACAATGATCAGCGACTTAGGCATGGCTATCCCTGGTCTTCTATGCAGCAGTGCTGTGTAGGCATGGTGCTGGCAAAGGTTGGAGGTGCACGACACAAATGATGCGTTGGCAAACTAGGTGGAGGAACGATGATTGTTTGCCGATAGTGATGGCTGAAATGGAAGCGTTGATGTCAATGGCAGTAAAGGTTTTTACGTGGAATTTTGGTGAGTATTATACTCATATCTATATATATTTCCCCTTTAATGTTATATATATTTATCCCGATTATTGATTGAATTGATTTGTTGAATAGATTGTGATTATTGATTGAATTGCTTGATTGAATAGATTGTTTGGGATATTGGATATGATTTGGCATTAGATAGTGAAAATTTATGTATGTTGGATTATCAAATGTAAAGGAGATGTTGTCCAAATGCATTTTGATTTTGGAGTTTACTTGTATGTTGTGTGCGCTTTGTATGGATGATCGAAGTTAGATGGAATTCGACTCGAGTCACATGATAAAATTTATATTAATGATTAGTTGATATTTTTGGAGAATTTCATTCCATGATTTATATTTTTGATGTTCTATTGATTTTCTTGTTTTAAAAGTTTTTAGAAAGCCTTGGAAGATTATTATGGGCTTTAAAATTTTTATTGTTGTATATTTACAAATAAATAAAAGGGTTATTCAAAAGAATGGAATTTCATTTGAAAATAAAGTTTTATCCAACTACTATTTAAAGGAATCGTTGTTTTTTAAAATTGCTGGAAAATAAAATGATTAATTAGAAATTGTTTTGGATATAAAAGTTATTTATAAAAGAAAATAGAGAATTTTAAATAGTATTGGAATGTATGTAATTTTTTACAAATATAAATAAATGGTAATGTTAAACAAAAAATTGTATAACACCCATGACGTCAAGTATAATGAGCCGAAACTTGGTTTGTGCAACATCGATGACACGACTAAGCATGGCTTAGTTGGTGTTGCTAAAATAGTGCTAAGTATTCAAAAATGGGCATAGCATTCAAGGTCAAGTGCAAGATGATATCATTAATAAATGGTTCAATGATGCCCATGGACTTTTGGAATAATATATTCGAAAGCCCATGTAACATGATCAAAGGAGAGAAAGACTAAGTCAGGAGTATGTGCAGTAGCCCATTAAGCATTTTAATGGACTAGATAGGCAATCCTTATAGTTCGTAGTCCAATGTCATATGTAGTTGGCATGACAGTGACTATGTATATAAATACGAGTCTAGACTGAAGCTCATGTGATTCTATATGAAATAAAATCATGACAAGCTTGGGGTCCAAAGAGCTTTATTATAAGCATACCCATGTCCAATACTGTTTAAAGGAATAGTCAAGGTAACATGTATGTCCAAGTCCTTGTTCATATGATTCTGCAATGATTACTATCAAATCAAGTTTTGCCCCAATTCGATTTAGGGTTACAATCGATTAATTTTGAGAGAAGAGGAAAGAAACGATCACCCCTTCCCTTGTGCCCCTAGGTCCATATTTATAGAAGTTGAGAGATGCGGCATGATCGCCACATGTCCGTACGGCTTGCTTGACCTTCGACATTAACCATTTTGATGGTGCATGATGCTATGTTTCATTTAGACGATCTTCAGAATCATGGTTCATCTCTATAGTGCCCAGCATTATACTTTGTTTTGATAATCTGCGGCATCCCTTTGTATATTGGTAAACTATAGCATTATTAAGGCGTAATATTGGTAATATGCGGAATTGATAATAGGCGACATTGATAATAGGTGGCATTGAAAAGATACGGCATTGACTGGGAGGAACCATTAATAAGAGACAACATTAATAAGAGGCGACATCAATAAGAGGCGACATTGGTGATGAGGGGCATAGAATAAAAGGCAGCATCAAGAAGAAGCGACATTAGTGATGAGTGGCATAAAATCTATGCGACATTGATTAAATGCGGCATAGAGTTAACTATAAGCCTTCGATATCATTACTCCTTTATCAGTATGTAGCATGGAATCAATGCGGCATTGATTGAGTGTAGCATGGATGGCATGCATTGTTATTATAGTTGTAGGCTTTTAATATCTTTTCACTTGCTAGTCTTCGACGTTGACTTTCATACGGATGAGGTGCAGCATTCCATGCCGCGTTTATGATGTATGATATCCCCTAAGACGTGGCATTTCTTGCAGTAGGTTCGACATCAACTACTCTTGCATGAGTGTGAGATGCTCTTAATGGTGCGACAAGCTCATCTTCATTGGTTTGATATCGTCATTTAGTAATAGCTTTGTGTTCACAAATGCGATAATCCATATCGCATTTGGATTTGATATCACTTCGGCTTCATTTTATCCCCTTTATAAAATTCATGGATAACATTTGCCCCCCTCTTTGTATAAAAGAAGCTTTTCACACTTTTAAAACCAAGAATTTTCTCAATTTTCTAATTCTTTGCAAGGTTTCTTTCTAACCTTGATTTCCTTCCAAGATTATGACAAGATCATAAAGGAACTTCCATTTGTAATCTAGTGTTACTTTTTGGAAGTTGTAGGTTTGCTTGAAGAGACCAAAAACCTATTTGGCAGCAATTTCACTTGAATAGAATTCCATAGGATCAATATTAGAAAACTATTTGAAAATAATGATTTCATGAATAGAAAACTAGAAAGCCATTTAAGAATTATAATTTCTTGAATAGAAAACCAGAAAACCATTTGGAAATATTATAGGAGGGAGGACTAGAAACTCTTCTGGCAATATAATGGATAGAAGACCAAAAATCCGTCTGACTAAAAGACCAAAAAATCCATCTGGCAATATTAACTTCTAAACAGAGGACCAAAAAATCATCTGGCGATATTAATTTCTGAATAGAAGATTAGAAACCCATAGAAGATTGCTTTATCTTCGCTTTGAAGCACCTTAGCTTATATCTGATAGATCCTTTTCTAATAGATTGCTTAATTTTTGTTTTTGAACACAAATGGCTCATTTTTGGTCGATCTTCCTCTAGAAGATTTTTTTGGCTTAGGAGCGCTAATGGCTCAACTTTGACAGATCTTCCTCTAGAAGATTGTTTTTGCTTTAGAACGCTAATGGTTCAACTTTAACAGATCTTCCTCTAGAAGGTTGTTTTTGCTTTGGAGTGCCGATGGCTCATTTTCGACAGATCTTCCTATAGAAGAATGTTTTTGATCCATTCTTTTGGATGGAGTGCGATTGACTCGATTGATTTTGTCCCATGCATTTAGTTAGCAATCTTAAGCAGAACCAAAGACTTACCCGACTTCCCTCTAGAACACACTTCAGCCAGACCTTATAGGTGGTGTTTGTACCAAAATTGGGCACAACACTCTTCGGAAGTTTTTGAAGAGATAAAGTAAAGAAATTAAATGGAAAAAGAGGAATTATCTAACAAAAACTCCAAATTTCAGAAATGAGAATAATTAAAATGAAGGGAGACACAAGAATTTAAAGTGGTTCGGCGTATTGCCTACGTCCACTATGAAGTAGTTTGCTTTATTGAACTTCCTTTGATGTTTACAATTGATTTCAACAAATTACAGCGAATAACAATGATTTGCAGCAGTGAAATTCGTTGGTAGCAGCAGCAATGGAGTTCAGATCTGGATCTGGCGGAGTCCGGGCGTTGGAGATCTCAAAGAGGAAGAAGAACCCCTTTTCTCTGGCTTTGGTGGTCTATTTATAGGTGTAGGAGGCTGATATTTCGCTCAGATCTCGGGAGACCCTCTCTGGCACGTGACCAGGCCCGCACACCCAAGCCCGTGAAGTTTCGGTTCGATCCGTGATCGATACGAACAGATTTCGTATCGATCAAGATTTCATCCAATGGAGTCAAAATTTGGCGTGGACATTCTTTAGCATGCACGTAGTCTTCTGTGAAAATTTCATAGCATTTGGACTTGTAGATTAGGAGATAAGATCGATACTAAATGCGATTCTCGGTGGCTGTTTGGTTCGACTCGCTTCTGTTTCGACTCGCTCTGTTCGACTCGCTTCCGCTAGACTCGGTGACGTGGTGCTTGAATCTCGCTCTGCCCTTGACGCTGTTTTGATCGAGTCGAATCTGCGCATTGATTGAGCGAGCTGAAGTGGAGCGTTCTGAGGGTTGCGAAGCGAGTCGAAGGAGGCCTTTCTGATGGTTGCGAAGCGATTCGAAGGAGGACTTTTTGAGGGGTTCGAACAAAGGCTCCATGATGGATATGAAGTGAAGCGAGTCGAAGCATGGCCCGAGGTGAAGTGAGTCAAAGCGGGCTCTTCTGAGGGATGTGGAGCGAGTCGAAGGGAGCGAGTCGACCGGTAATTGGTCTTCGTCCAATTTTGTATCGTTCATAACTTGAGCATACGAACTCGGATTGACTTGAGATTTGGAACGTTGACTCTCATGGCTTAGCTTGTCATGTCATACCAATTTTGGCTCGATCCGGACTTGGACAAAATTCGTTGATATCCATAGTGAGCCTATGTATAACTGATCTCTAGGGTAGGCCGTCATTGGTTGCTAGTCAATTCCTTGGTGTCACGGCCTTGCCAAAAGGCGGGATAACATTTGCCCCCCAAAGTACATCTTGTGAAAACATGATGTGCTTTGAAGTGCTGCAATCTTCATTCTGAATAGTTATCGCCTTTTCGATGAAAGCTATAATCTTCGACTGTTTTTCTTGAAAATGTAAGCTATTGGCGGTTAACTGATGTACCTTGTATTGTTGCGACTGATCACTGTATGCTAGTGGTTACCCGTTTGTTGTTGTAATCATTATTGGATGAGTTTCTGATTCCTAGAAATTTGGAATATCGAATATTAATCCGACATTCATGCATATATGTTAACCTGACTCTCGTTGACGTTTGTACGTCCATGGGTCATTGTCAGTTTATTTTATTTTTGAATTACGCATCGATCCTCTCCTGAACCGATGTGAAATTTGCTGCAACAACGCTCGATGGTTGCTTTTGAATGTTCCTTCGTAACGATCCTCTCCTGAATCGTTGTGAAGGGTTGAAACATCGAAGGCGTCTTTAATTGAATTTGTGGACGCGAAGTGAGTATTTTGATTCGATGTAGTTGGCCTCCGGAAGCCATGATTTGGTGGATTCGAACTGACCATTCGTATCGATGCTCTAGGGAAGGAGTTGGAAACTATGGACACGAACAGAGATTTTGCATCGATGGACGCAGGGTTCGATGGGTACGAGATGCTTGCTCGACTCGGTGATGAACATGAAATGAACGAGTCGAAGTGGAGCGAGTCGAAGTAAACTTCCCTGATGGTTGTGAACTGAGCGAGTCGAAATGGAGCGAGTCGAAGTACACTTCCCTAATGGATTCGAATTGTTTATTCGACTCGGTCTTGGATTCGAACTGCTTGTTTTGCTGCACCGGAGACGGAGTCGAAGTCAATCGATACGAAGGGGAGCTTCACATCGATGTACTGGAAATGGAGTCGAAGCGCGTGTTCGAATCCACCGGGATGCGAATCGTCTATTCCTTTTGTTTTCGAGTCCATATAAATAGTGTGTACTTAGCCGTTTTTCCACTTTTCACCTTTCGCTCTCCTTCCTTGCCTTCGTAACTCTAAAAAACTCGAGAAGAAAGAACGAACATCCTTGCTTTCGAATCGATTCATACCTTCAACTATTTGAACCAATTGACAAATTTAGGTAATCCATTGAGCGAAACCATCGCGTAAACGAGGAGACTCGATTCTTAACACCAAATCAAACAGGGTCGTGATCAATCGAAAATTCCTTGGCCTCAGCTTCGTGTCGATCTGGAGCAGGGTTTTCGAGATGATGAGGCAGAGGCCTTCGTATCGATCGATGGTGGAGCTTTGCATCGAGTCGAATTCTTTGAATCTGTGGATCGATACGAAGGGGCTGTGTCTGATCGATTTGAAATGGTGGCCTTCGATCGAGTCGAAGTGGGTGGCCTTGGGTAGAGTCGAAGCAGCTGTCTTGGATCGAGTCGAAGCGCGTGGTTGTGGATCGAGTCGAAGCAGAGGCTTTGGATCGAGTCGAAGCGGTTGCTTTGGATCGAGTCGAAGCGGCTGCTTTGGATCGAGTCAAAGTGCGTAGCCTTGGAAGCGAGTCGAACTGCGTAGTCTTGGAAGCGAGTCGAATTGCGTAGTCTTAGTAGCGAGTCGAACTGGGGGCTTTGGGATCGAGTCAGAGTGTTGCGCTCCGATCGATTCGAAATCCTTAGCTCCTGGATCGAGTCGAACTTGCATTCCAACCTTTTGACCGAGTCTGACTCCTACGCACACGACCATAACTTATTGATGCGAACACGGCTCTCGTGAGCAATACGAATTGAACATTAAAAATTTGAAACTCCTTGCCCATTCGAACAATTGACTCCGACGAGCTTCAAACTTGTATTACTGGACTTAACCGTTTCACCGCATATCTGATTGCCTATTGAAGCTCGTCGACGAAACTGGAACTTATCAAAATGATGCCAAACTTTAACTTGGAATGATAGTTAATAGTTGTATGGTATGGTTGTGACGGTCAGCGATGACGGCCCTTCCGACTGAATTCTGAATTCTCGTCGTTTACATGCTTCCTTCAACCCAGTTGATCTTCTCAAATGATATACAGTATTGCACTGCAAAACACACTCACACACTTTACACTGGGGGATGCATGAGCGTTATTTGTCAGTTTAACAATGATTTTTTATAAGCTATCTAGTCATGGACCCTTCAAGTTCTCAGCAGCCGGAACTCCCAAGTTCTATTCCTCCAACCATAAAGATACCAGTTATTGAAGCCGAAGTTATAGACCCAGCTTCGGACGATCATCCGGGTGCCCGGTTTATTTGTAATCCACCAGATTCAGTGCCATCGGGTATCTCCGAAGATATGCTAGGACGGATTTGCTTAAGGCATGGTTTGTCGCTCGACGACGTGCTACTTCCTGGGCTAAATGACAGGCCACATAATCCCCCGGAGGGGTTTAATGCTTTCAATCGTCATGCTTGCACAGCGGGGACACTCCCTCCCTTCAATCAATATATAAGGGAGATGTTATCGTTTCTTGGCACAGCTCCATCTCAGCTACATCCCAACGGGTATGCCTTGTTGAACATCACCTTTGTCCTCTTTATGGAGATCCTCTTTCGACCGCCGAAGCCGATCAAAATTAGATATTTATTCAACGTCAAGAGCCATGGAGACAACCCTTCTTTCACCTTCCTGGAAGCGGTCAGAAACTGCCATATCGTACTGGGCTCCTAGGGGAGGCTAAGTTACTATAAAACTGAATGGTTTTACGTTCGGTGCCCCCCTAGATTCGCTAGGCGGTGGTTAGATAGACGTAAGTGTTGCCCTTTCTCTCTTGAATCATTGAGCTACTAGTAATTGACTTCAAAACTGACATACTCTTCCTTTTTTATAGCTGCAATCTCTTGTCCTGACGGCGCATACTTCAGAGAGCTTGTTTGGATTCTTCAAGCATTTCCGGGCGAAGAGAGGCATATCGACTTGGTTCTGTCTGATAGAAATTTGAGGACTATCGGGCTGATAGAACGGAGGCAGAGCATACATCTGGAAGGGACACACAGAGTGGTCCCGAAGAGACGGGTGAAGTGCAAAGCGCCCACGGTCGTGACAACCGAGGAAGTTAATCCGGAGAGAACGCCTACCGATACCGAGCTCCCGGCCGGGCCTTCTTCCGATGTTCAAGATTCCGGAGGAAAAAGAAAAGGCAAGGCTGTTGCTCACAAACGCTCTAAATTTGAGAGATTTAAATCTGTGGTCGTGTCTTTGCCCGTCCTGGGGATTAGAATTGCGGAGGCTTCTCCCCCGCCGGTAGAGAATCTTTTTGAAGGGCTTTCCGATGTTCCAATTCCGGATTTTGTGTCGTCTCAACACGAAGCCGGGATGGGGGAGCTTGATAGCGCTCTTGAACTAAGCGGGTCGCTTGCTGCGAGTGCGGCTGACATTTCCGGTTGGTCGGAGGATTGCACATGCATACACTTCACTACACTGCATGATTCACGACTGTAAATCGACCAACTCAAGAAGTCGCTAACTCTTTCTTCGTTTCTTATTCTCAGGTACTATGTGTGGAAGAGGATCGATGCTCGGGAATCTTCGCTCAGCCCGAAAAGCTTCTGGTTACTATGATTCCCGCAGGAGGGATTCAGAAAGGGATCGCGATCGCGAATACTCTAACCAGGACAGGTATGGGCGTGACAGAGAGTATAAACATCGATCCAGATCACGCTCTCCTCCTCCTAGACTTCCGTCTCCTCCTCTTGTTCAAACTTCAAATCCACTAGAGCCTCCTCGTCACAGGCCGTCTTCTCATGCTTCTAGGTCCAAAACTCAGCTTCAGAGAGTCGAGACCACGGCCTCCATGATTACAAAGCAGGTCCCAGCTGACCCCACAGGAGAAAAGGCCCTTAATTTAGCTCAGATGAGGAAGGATTTTCCGAATATCTGCTTCGATGGCTATGTCTTCCCTCCTCACTTAAAGAGAATTCCATCAGGGGTAGAAGGAACGATGCATGATTATGTCCACGACATTTACACCCAATACCGAGAGTGGGCAAAGGCTGTCGAAAAAGCTTCCAAAGTGGCCTTTGAGCGAGCCAAAGCGCTCAAGAAGATGGAGACCGAGCTTGCAAAAAGGGATCGGATTATTCAGGTACTCACCGCCGAGTCTGACTCTTCTCGGCAATCTGAGATTGAGGCCATTAAAAAGGCCGATGAAGCGAAGGCGGAAATGGAGAGGTTGGGGCAGACACATGTTGCCTTGGTGGAGGAGATGGGCCACCGGAACACTAAGGTCACCGCCGAGCGGGATGCGGCGGTTAAGGAACTCAATGAGCTCAAGGCCAAATTCGCCGACATGGCCAAGGAAAAAGATGATGCGAACAACGCAGCCCAGGAGGCGTGCGAACAAGCTGTCCTGCTCAGGGATGAACGGGATGCGGCCGTGGCTAAAGTCCACAAGGTGGAGGCTGAGGTGGAGGAAAAAGTGAAGTTAGCCGAGTCCAGGCTAGAGGCTGACATCGAAGACCTTCTTGTTGTATACAACGCTAACGTGCTGAGGCACAGGGGTCTAGCTTGGCTCGATGATTTTTCGACGCATCTCTATAATGCTTGGGGCCGACTGGTCGAGGAGGAGAAGGAGGCGCATCAGGGCGAGTCTGTGGATGAATTCGAACTCGAGAATCGCATTCCGATTGAGGATGAAAAGAAGATTCTCCACGAGTCGATGATTCTGCGTGAGAAAGAAAGACTTGGTGCCCAACACTTTGAAGTAGGAGAGGGTTCTGGAGTTGACCACCATGAAGCAAGTCTTGAAGTTCCCATGTCAACCCAGCCCGAATCCTCATCTGCGGCTGATCCCCAGGCCATCCCTGCTTATAATCCAGATCAACCGCAGATGTCTTCGGCTACAGCGCAAGTCACTGATGCCGCTCTGCTGCCTACGAGTCAAACTGAGGAAGGTACTCTGAACATTCCACATATCTTTCTTAAGTCGACATCTTCGATCGAGTTAAGTTCTAATAGTTTTCTCATTCTTTGTCCAGTGATCGATGCCGCACTGGCCATGCCTCCTGCTACTCAAGAGCCATATCAAACGTAGGAGGCTATTGCGACCGAAGCAATCACCATGAGTACAGCTTCCCCGCTTGACGATCTGTAGGGAGGTACAATTATGTTTGACGAGCAGCTAATGGATGAACTCTTTCGTCGTCACGGCGATCCTCTTGCTGACCTGCCATCTGTCATGAGTGGAACTGATCCTGCTGCAAGTTCATCGATGACGACCGCTGATGCTCTCAGCGGGGCTCGAGCAGTAACTGAAGAGCATATGTTCGCTCAAATCGACGCTGAAATGGTAGCAGCGGCTCATAGCGGCAGTTTCGGAGGTGGGATGGCAGCACCGGAACCTGCTCCTCTTAGCATGGTATCTCCCAGTGGTACTGTTTTCCTCACCAGCGTGCCCCTTCCACCTTCTGTAATTGATCATGTTCCTCCGACTCCGCCCGCAGGGAGCATTCTTATTCACACGAGTTCGGAGGAGGACGTTGACATAATGCCCTCGCCTGAAGACCAACCGCCGAAAAGCAAAGGCTCGAAGAGGAAGATTAGCGGTAGCTCCAACGGGTCTACACCGAGGAGGAAGCCAAGGAAGAAGAAAGATTAAACATGCTTCTCCGGTGTAGTTTGACTTTCATTTTGTTGGCCGTGTATAGATGCGGGTTTGGCCCCTGCTAGTAGGAATTTTGGAAACTTGTACACGAACTTCTTTTATAAACAATAGAAATGAAACTTCTCTTTTTTGGCTTCTTTTCTGTCATTGTGTATTTGTCAAAGTGTTTCAATATCTGAAGCATACTTGTGAAGTTTTAGCTTTTGAATCAAGTTTGTTTTTGTTTGCCAAGTTCGAAAACTGTGGACATGGTTTGGGACCGGGAAGCGAGTTGAATTTTGACGTCGCATTGCTTCAGTCGATGGTTGATGCTTAAGTCTTGCCCCCCAGTCTTGGTGGTGAGTTGTAGATCATCAGTCGACGATCGTTTCTTACATATAACATGTTAAGTCTAGTGCCACCGAACGGATGTCTGAGGCAAGCGGAGATTGAGTAGTTCATCCATGCTCATTTGATTGTCGATGATCATATCCACACTCCGGGGATTCTCATTCGTTTACCAACGGTTGGTTACGCCGGCTTAAGTTTCAATCATATGTCCGCGATTTGGGGACTTGGAATTGGCATTTATACTCCGACTCACGCACTGGGAGTTTGGAGCTGACATCTATACTTCGATTCACGCTTCGGGAACTTGGAGTTGGTGTTTACGCTCCGTTTCGCACTCTGGGAATCTGGAGTCGATGTTTGTACTCCGGTTCGCGCTCTGGGAACTCGGAGTTGATGCTTATACTCCAATTAGCGCTCTGGGAATTTGGAGTTGATGTTTATAGTCCGGCTCGCACTCTGGGAGTTCGGAGTTGATGTTTATACTCCGCTTCGCACTCTGGGAATACAGAGTTGATGTTTATACTCCACTTCTCACTCTGGGAATACGGAGTTGATGTTTATACTCCGGCTCGCACTCTGGGAGTTCGGAGTTGGTGTTTATGCTCCGGTTCGCACTCTGGGAACTCGGAGTTAATGTTTATACTCCGCTTCACACTCTGGGAATACGGAGTTGATGTTTATACTCTGCTTCGCACTCTGGGAATACGGAGTTGATGTTTATACTCCAGCTCGCACTTTGGGAGTTCGGAGTTGGTGTTTATGCTCCGGTTCGCACTCTGGGAACTCAAAGTTGATGTTTATACTCCGCTTCGCACTCTGAGAATACGGAGTTGATGTTTATGCTCCGGTATGCACTCTGGGAACTCGGAGTTGATGTTTATACTCCAACTCACGCTCTGGGAGTTCGGAGTTGATGTTTATACTCCGACTTCGCACTCTGGGAATACAGAGTTGATGTTTATGCTCCGGTTCGCACTCTGGGAACTCGGAGTTGATGTTTATACTCCGACTCACACTCTGGGAGTTCAGAGTTGATGTTTATACTCCGACTCGCACTCTGGGAGTTCGGAGTTGATGTTTATACTCCGCTTCACACTCTGGGAATACGGAGTTGATGTTTATACTCCGCTTCGCACTCTGGGAATACGGAGTTGACGAAGGATTGTCGTGTATCAATCCTTTTTTGATTTTGACGTGATGGCCTGTCCCCGAGCTCGGGTTTCACTTAGCGAGTGATTGGTTGCATCGCAGTCACTCTCTATTTGAATAAATTCCACCGTACGGTGAAACTTAGCTCTCCGTGCATAGTGATGGTCATATGAAGCATTTCAAGTAAATCACAGCTCTGGCTCGAAGAGATTGCATTTTATTGCTGAAATAAGAAAGTATGGCAAAGTCAGTTGCCTTATTACAAGTTCTAATTTCGAAATGCAGAAACAAATTGCAGAAAAGGAAAGTAAACTAAATGGATAAAGATAGCCTTTCATGTGTAATAGCGGCGAAGGCTCTCGCTATTCCAAGCTCTTGGCAGGGTAAGACCGTCGACGGTTGACAACTTGAATGTGCCATCTCCGAGCCTTCGTTCAATAACATACGGTCCTTCCCATGTCGGTTTCATATGTGAAGGAACCAGATAGATTCTTTTGAGGACGAGATCGCCTAGTTCAAAGGTTCGCGGGCGGACCTTGGCGTTGTACAGGCGGGCGACTCGACTTCGATGTGCAACTGCCCTCAAATCAGCTTCTTCACGCTTCTCATCTAGTAGGTCAAGAGATTCAACAAGTAATATAGCATTTGTCTTTGGATCATAGTATGTCACACGATGAGAAGGTACTTCTAGTTCGACCAGAATAACGGCTTCTGAACCATAAGAAAGAGAGAATGGAGTGTGACCGGTCGCAATCTTGTGGGTTGTTCGGTAATCCCATAAAACCATATGAAGTTCATCAACCCATTTGCCACCGACCTTTTCCAGTCGCTTTTTTAGATTGGATTTTATAACTTTATTAACAGCTTCGACCTGTCAGTTTGCCTGAGGGTGTGCAACTGCAGAGAATTTCTTTTGGATATGGAATCGTTTGCAGAAATCTTTAAATTCAGCACTGTCGAATTGGGTTCCGTTGTCCGTAATAATGGTGTGTGGGAGACCGAATCGACAGATGATGTTGCGAACTACAAAGTTGATTACTTTCTTCGTTGTTATGGTAGCAAGAGCTTCGGCTTCAGCCCACTTTGTAAAGTAATCAACTGCGACGATGGCGTATTTCGCACCACCTTTTGCCAGAGGTAGAGCACCGATGATGTCAATGCCCCACATTGCGAACGGCCATGGGCTGACCATTTGCGTTATCTCGGTAGGAGGAGCTCTAGGAATTCGGGTATATTTCTGGCACCTATCACACTTCTTTGCATAGTCCAACGCATCACGATTCACGGTAGGCCAGTAATACCCGTAGCGAAGTATTTTCTTAGCAAGTGCTTGCCCCCTGGTGTGATCGCCACATTCTCCCTCGTGCACATCGCGCAATACTTGTTTAATTTCATCGTGAACGATACACCGGAGTAGGGGAACTGAGTACCCCCTTCTGTACATGAGTCCATTCTGGATGGTAAATCTTGAGGCCTTTCGAAGGACTTGTCTCTTTTCACTCCTACGCTCCGGCAGGGTTCCGTGCTCAATGTAATTTCTGAGCGGGGTCATCCATGAATCCTTTTCGGGAACGATTTCGCATACCCGGTTTATTTCTGTCCGGTCGATACTTGGGGAAGATAGTGTTTCTACGGGAACGAGTCCCATTTGCTGAGCTTCACCTGTGCTGGCTAGCTTTGCCAATAAATCAGCCTTTTGGTTGCGCTCTCGAGGTATATAATAGATGGCATAGTAATCGAACTGATTCAGTGCTTCCTGAACTCAAGCTAAGTAAGCAGCCAACCTTCGATCTCTTACCTGATACTCTCCCCGTACTTGACACACAACCAATTGTGAATCACAATAAATTTCCACAGCGATAATTTTCAGATCTTTGGCGAGTTTTAAGACAGCTAAGAAGGCTTCGTATTCAGCTTCATTATTGGTTGCATGGAAGTCAAACTTCAAAGCGTAGCATATAGATCGACCTTCGGGGGTTTCGAGCACAACACCAGTGCCCGAACACCGGTCGTTTGATGCACCATCAGTATACAGCTTCCAAACATATTCGGGTGCTTTACTGGTTTCGGGCAAGTCCTCTGGAATGGTGAATTCAGCTATGAAATCAACGAGGACTTGTCCTTGGATTGCTCGTCTTGGAGTGTATGTAATATCAAACTGACTCAGTTCGATGTTCCACTTTAGTAGCCTACCAGACGTCTCAGGCCGCGAAAGGACCTGTCGTAATGGTTGGTCGGTGTAAACAACTATGGGATGTGCTTGGAAATATGGTCGGAGTTTTCTTGATGCGATTACAAGGAAATAAGCCAACTTTTCTAGCTTTGGATAGTTCCTTTCAGCCCCAGTCAATCGTTTGCTGACGTAGTACACTGGCTTCTATATCCCGTCTTCTTCTCGAACCAAGGCAGTGCTAATAGCGTTTTCTGATATTGCCAAGTATGCATACAACTTCTCATGATCAATAGGCTTTGACAGTATTGGCGATGTGGATAGATGTTGAACTAGTGCTTGGAAAGCGCCTTCACACTCCATGGTCCATTCAATGTTTCGTTTCCCTTTTCGGATCAGATCGAAGAAGGGAATGCATTTGTCAGTGGACTTTGAAATGAACCTGCTCAATGCTGCTACCTTTCCATTGAGACTCTGGACTTGCTTTATAGTTTTGGGAGTTTCAAGATTTCTGATTGCCCAAATCTTTTCGGGATTGGCTTCGATTCCCCGGGCGTTAACGATGAACCCAAGGAACTTTCCGGATGCAACTCCAAAGTGACATTTCAGTGGGTTGAGCTTCATCTTGTATTCCCGAAGTATGTTGAACATAGTTTCCAGGACTTTTACATGGTTGGTGAAGAGTCGTGACTTCACAAGCATGTCGTCTACATATACTTCCATTGTTTTCCCGATTTGATTAGCAAACATCCGATTGACCAATCGTTGATAAGTTGCCCCAGCGTTCTTGAGTCCGAACGGCATAACCTTGTAACAATAAAGTCCCAGATTGGTTACGAAGCTGGTATGTTCTTGATCAGGTAAATGCATCGGTATCTGATTGTAGCCAGAATACGCGTCCATGAAGGATAAAAGTTCATGCCCAGCTGTCGAATCTACTAGCTGATCAATTCTGGGAAGCGGGAAGCTGTCTTTGGGACATGCTTTAATCAAATCGAAATAATCGACACACGTTCTCCACTTTCCATTCGGCTTTCGGACGAGCACGGGATTCGACACCCATTCAAGATATAGTGCATCTCGAATGAATCCGTTCGCTTCAAGCTTTTCTACTTCTTCTTTAAGGGCGGCAGATCTCTCTGGATCCATACCGTGCCTTTTTTGTTTGACCGGGACATGCCGCGGGTCAATGTTCAGAGTGTGGCTCGTGATGTCCGGCGAGATTCCATACATATCAGAATGTGTCCAGGCAAATACGTCAAGGTTTGCCTGCAGAAACTCAACCAATTCCTCCTGAGCTTGCTGGCTTAGCTGAGATCCAATCTTTATCATTTTCGAATCATCATTACTGTCAACTGGGACATCAATTGTCAGTTCGGTCGGGGATGCTTGACTTTCTTTAGATTCTCCTTCGTCTTCAGTTTCTCTTGGGTCAAGATCCTTGAGGAATTGGCTGGGGTGCCCGGGCCTGGGCCCGGGCGTTAATTATCAATTATCGGTAGAACGGACGCAGAGAGATTCCTCCACGCCCTTTCCTTTTTCCTTTCGCTGCACCTCCCGCAGCTCAGCAACATAGCAGGCTCTGGCAGCGGCCTGATCTCCATGAATGATCCCTATTCCATGATCAGTGGGAAACTTTAAAGTCAAATACCATAAGACGATGGCTACCCTGAATTCAGCGAGGGCCGGTCTGCCCAAGAAAGCATTGTAAGGGGAGTCTATGTCCAAAACAATGAACTGCAACATCCGTACTCTCCGACGATCTCCGGCTCCCAATTCTACTAGCAGTTCCACCATTCCGGTGGGTATAGTAGCACTTCCGTTGAAACCATGGACTCGAGATTGACAAGGCTTGAAGTCCGTGGCTTCCATTTTCATTTGATCATAAGCTCTCTTGAACAAAATATTCACAGAGCTCCCACTGTCAACTAAGATCCTCTTCATCCAAGCGGGACCTACTTGTGCCAAGATGACCAGTGGATCAATAGTGGGGGCTTCGACTTTATCAGCGTCTCTATTCCTGAACACGATGTCATCCATCATCGTCTTTTGTTGCTTGGCCGGAGCTCCTTCATCAAAGTTACTGCAACACTCGAAGTCCGCATGCCTGATAGAACTGGCATACGACTCCATTTCCTTCCAGCTTCGATCTGCTGGGTGAGGACCACCACTTATCGTATTGATAACTAACCTCTCGCTTGCATGAGCGGGTTCCTCCTGTCTTTCCTGATTTGATGGGCCCGCACCACCAGACTGCGGCGCCCTCACATACTGATCCAGCTTCCGCTCACGTATCAGTTTTTCAATGAGGTCTTGTAGGTGACGACACTCATTGGTGTTGTAGCCATAACTCTCATGGAATCTACAGAATTTTCCTGTTTGGATTTGTCTCTCAGTTGGCGGTTTTGGGGCAGGTTTCTTAAACTGCATGGTATTGCAGGTCTGCAAATACACATTTTCCAATGACGTGTTCAATGGAGTGTAATTATCGTACATGGAAGCTCTACGCCGTGGACCACGATTCTGATCGCGTTTTTTGTTCTGATTTCCATTGTCTCTCTGCTGATTCTGTTTATTTTGTACGTTCAACTGAATTTTCCCAAAACTATCTCCGGATTGTTTAACTGCGATGTTACTTTGTATTCCTTCGATGTTGGGCCCTGGATCATCCTGCTTCCTAGACTATTTCGCATCCTCCCTTCTCAGGAATTGGGCTGCCTTGGAATAGAAACGGTCCAATGATGCAGGTGGTTTTCTAGCTAACCAATTTCCGAACTCGGAATCAGCATCAATCCCCTTAGTCAATGCCATCAGGATAGAGTTATCATTGGGATTGCTTATCTCTGCATACACAGCATGGAATCGCTCCAAGTAACATCTAAGTGTTTCTCCGGGGGCTTGTGTAACACTAGACAGAGTGTTAATGTCCTTAGGCCTCGCCACCTGCATACAGAATTGCTCGACAAACATGGTGGCCATCTGGTCAAAGTTAGAGATGGATCGTGGTGGCAAACGGGTGAACCACATGGTAGCGATGCCCCCTAGGGAAATGGGGAAACTACGGCACTTCACTGCGTCATCAGCTCTCGCAGCATTCATCAGCCATTCGTATTTTAGGACGTGTTGATTGGGATCAGAACTTCCTTCATAAACTGGCAAAGTTGGCATCCTGAAGTGCCGAGGTGGTTCAGCATATAACACATCATCGGTGAAAGGGGTATGACTCCAGGAGATTCCCCAGTCGTCATTACTGAGACCCTGACTTTCACGGATCATTTGACGGATCATCGTTGGTATATCCGGCATTTGGATGCCGGGAGCATGCTGTGCCAAGGTGTGGTCGGGTTCCACAGCACGAGTCTGGACCGGACGCGGTCGACGGTCCGGGCCTCGCCTCCTTGGTTCAACATCCTCAGGGACATAAGGCTCAGGAGTCTTCTCTCGTTGGTTACGTTGAGGATCAGCTTGGTTTCTAGCATCACCTCCTCGTCCGGCAGTGGTGGTAGTAGCAGTGTTGCCGGTAACATGGTAAGGAGCAGCACCTCCTCGAGACGAAGGTTCTGTACGGAGACTAGCGGATGGTCCAGTTCTAGGTTGCCTAAGATTTGAAGCAGGTTGGTGTCCCGTGGCTTGGGTGTAGCTTACACCTAGCCGTGGGCGTGTGGATCTGGTTTGGCCATCAGAGGAGGCTGAACTCTCCGGGAAGAATAAGAACCTTGGTCTCTTCTGGATCTTCTTCGCCTTTGGCGATTTAGCTGGTTAGTCAACTCTGTGTTGGCGCGCAGTTGTTCAGTTAGCTGCTGTCGACTTTGGGTCAACTCTTGAAGCAATGTTTGGAATTCTTGTCTAGTGATTGGACCTGATGGATCTAAAGGTCCTGCAGCATTTTGGTGGGATGGAGGTGATTGCACGGGATTTTGTTGATCCCATGCTCCTTGATCAGCAGCTGTAGAAGTGGTACGTGTGCTCACCATAATGAATTGATGAAGTCCTTTCCTAGATCTGATTACGAATCTGAATAGAATGGAAGGGCTTCAAAGTTCTAGATCTGGATCTTCTTTTTAGATTTATGCAATCCAATATAGATAGGAGATCCAAAGAGCAGGATAAAATTTGGGTTTTTTCTCAATGAAAGCACCAAAGTGTTTGTACCAAAATTGGGCACAACACTCTTTGGAAGTTTTTGAAGAGATAAAGTGAAGAAATTAAATGGAAAAAGAGGAATTATCTAACAAAAACTCCAAATTTCAGAAATGAGAATAATTAAAATGCAGGGAGACATAAGAATTTAAAATGGTTCGGCGTATTTCCTATGTCCACTATGAAGTAGTTTGCTTTATTGATCTTCCTTTGATGTTTACAATTGATTTCAACAAATTACAGCGAATAACAATGGTTTGCAGCAGTGAAATTCGTTGGTAGCAGCAACAATGGAGTTCGGATCTGGTGGAGTCCGGGCATTGGAGATCTCAAAGAGGAAGAAGAACCCCTTTTCTGTTGGCTTTGGGGGTCTATTTATAGGTGTAGGAGGCTGATATTTCGCTCCGATGTCGGGAGACCCTCTCTGGCACGTCACCAAGCCCGCACACCCAAGCCCATGAAGTTTTGGTCCGATCCGTGATCGATACGAACAAATTTCGTATCGATCAAGATTTCATCCAATGGAGTCGAAATTTGGCATGGACATTCTTTAGCATGCACGTAGTCTTCTGTGAAAATTTCATAGCATTTGGACTTGTAGATTAGGATATATGATCGATACTAAATGCGATTCTCGGTGGCTGTTTGGTTCGACTCGCTTCTGTTTCGACTCGCTCTATTCGACTCGCTTCCATTCGACTCGATGACGTGGTGCTTGAATCTCGCTCTGCCCTTGACGCTGTTTTGATCGAGTCGAATCTGCGCATTGATTGAGCGAGCTGAAGTGGAGCGTTCTGAGGGTTGCGAAGCGAGTCGAAGGAGGCCTTTCTGATGGTTGCGAAGCGAGTCGAAGGAGGACTTTTTGAGGGGTTCGAACAAAGGCTCCGTGATGGATACGAAGTGAAGCGAGTCGAAGCGTGGCCCGAGACGAAGCAAGTCGAAGCGGGCTCTTCTGAGGGATGTGGAGCGAGTCGAAGGGAGCGAGTCGAAGGGAGCGAGTCGATCGGTGATTGGTCTTCGTCCAATTTTGTATCGTTCATAACCTGAGCATACGAACTCGGATTGACTTGAGATTTGGAACGTTGGCTCTCATGGCTTAGCTTGTCATGTCCTACCAGTTTTGACTCGATCCGAACTCGGACAAAATTCATCGATATCCATAGTGAGCCTGTGTATAACTGATCTCTAGGATGGGCCGTCATTGGTTGCTAGTCAATTCCTTGGTGTCACGGCCTTGCCAAAAGGCGGGATAACATGCGGTATAGAAGGCTGGTTCGGTGCTTTGGCCAAGCCGTTTTTAGGCGGGACCAAAGGCTTACTCCGTCCTTCCTTTAGAAGGTGCTTTAGTCAGGCCATATAGGCGATACTGAAGGCTGCTCAGTGCTTTGGCCAGGTTTTTTCAAGCAGGACCAAAGACTTACTCTGTCCTCCCTCTAGGAGGTGCTTTGACCAGACCCTTATGATGGGATTAAAGGCTTTATTTGCCTCATATTACCTTATAGGTAATGATTTAGGCTTTTCCTTTTTAGGGGATTTTTACTCCTTTCCATGATTGATCCAGTAGATATACTTGTTTCAACTTGTGAGAAATGCGGATTAAGGATCTTAAGGCTAGAAGTAACACTAGAGGGGGTGAATAGTGTTTAAAGAAATTTGTTAATCTTTTTGAGTTTATCTTACTTTGTTAACAATGTATACACTAAACAGACAGAGATACGAACACAGAATCAAATATAGATGCAAATATAAAGTAAAAGCAGTAAAGGAAAGAACACACCGGATTTTATACTAGTTCGGAGTTACCCTACATCCAGTCCCGCAACACAAGTACAGACTTCCTTTCAAAACCAATTCAACAATTACAACCCTCGATTTCAAGGCTACGAGATACACCCTCCAGAATAACAATCCTCTAGGTAGATATACTTGATTTCCAGGGCAAAAAGTTCACCCAATTGATTCCCAGGGCTACAATCACACCTTCTCTCGCTCGATTGATTACAAAAAGTCTATAACTCAGATTAGCACTTGGATCTTGTAGAGATAGTGATGGGAAATCACACTAGAAGTAATCGAGTATGATTCGATGTTGATTTCGGTAGAGTAATGGTATGATTTTGTATTAAGAAATGTGGAAGAAGGAGAGGAGTGAAAATCAGAAAAAGTGATTAAAAATTCGTTGAAACTGACCCCTATTTATAGAAGAGCAACAGCCATTACCATTCATGAAGAGTTATGGCGAATAGACACTTCTTTGAAATTTGAATTTTGAAACCAACTGACACTATGTCGACATGGGGTACTTGGGCATGTCGACATCCCAAAGGGATTTTTGGTGTTTTGATTTTCTTTGAAAATAACCTCTATCTTATATTAAAATTATTTTAAACTTTATAAATATACCTAACTATAGTTGAAATACATAAGTAAATATAAAGAACAATATATACAAACTTTAACTATAACTTTATATTTAAATCTAAGTATAAATATTTAAAAGTTAAATATATTATTTGAAAAGATAGTTTAAAATCAGGAGTAATTTGACTTTGAAATTAAAGATGTTTTTTAGGCTAAAATTATTAAAATCAGGATAGAGAGTTTTGAATCTTTTAAAAGGAAAGTTTTGAAATCATTTTGAAAACAAGATAATTTTGTAAAATCATTTTGAAATAAAATTAGTGGATACAAAACAATGTCCCACTAGATTTTCGTAGGTTCCATCCTACTTAGGGTTCCATCCCTTTAACGGGCTCGAAGTGGATTCCATTCCACAAATAAATTGGATATTAAGATGCGAGTGCTTTTCTATGGGTTTTAACAATATTCCTAACTATGTAACTTATCTTGGAAACTTGAACTCTTGATAATCTTGATACTCATGAGTCTTCTTTCTCTCTATATCTTGAATCTCTATACTGTACAGTCTTCATTCTTGATACCTGCATATACATATATATCTAAACTTGTAATGTTAGTATTTATATTTTATAATCTATTCTACGGTTGTTGTCATCAAAACCATCATCTCATCATCTCATGGACTAACAATCTCCCCCTTTTGATGATGACAACCTTTGTTTATAAAATATTCCTTCTATCCTAATAACTCTTCCTAAAACTAACAACTCCCCCTTAATCTATGCATAACTACCCTAGTTTATATTTCTCCCCCTTTTTCATCAACAAAAACTTACTCCCCCTTATTCTTGAACTTCAGTACCTGCATTGATAAACTATACAACGGAATATATAATATATAAATTAAGAAATAATGATACTTATAAGCATAATAACTTAATTAAAGACTATATTCATTTCAGTGTATATATATATGTTTCACACACCAAACTTCAAACCAAATAAAATCAATCCACACAAAGTATCAATTCAAACCAAATCAAACAAATTAATTCAAACAAATCAAACAAAGAAAGAAGATTAAATGTTTCGAGGAACATCTACCCATCCATCTTCTCCAAATATATGGTCTGCTTTTATTGCATCCCAATTCTCATTGTCATTGGTGAGAGAGACAGGAGGATGTGCTTCATTATCATCATTGTGTAGAGAGGAGATCATCCATCGTATTGCATCGAAGTGCCTTTCTTGCTCCTTGATCATCTGCATTTGACTCAACTCTAAGTGACACTGGTTTCGTAGAATAAAAGAGAGAATATTCTTGAATGAATTGAGTGTTTCTTCAAGATTTTCAAATAGATTGTGAATAGGATTGGCTATAATTGAATTAGAGAAAGAAATGAAGGTTATAGATAATGAGAAATAAATTTCAGTGAAGATTTCTTGAATAAAAGGGTATATATAGGTGTTGAAATTCGTTTGAAATGAATAGACATTTGGTAGTTATTCAAATTTCAAATTCAAAATCAATAATCACATCTGACCAGTACATGTCAACATGGTCTTCTAGGGGATGTCAACATGGGTTAGTGAAAATTTATGACAATTTTGATTTTATGAATAATTGTGTATATGTATATATTTATATAATATACTAACAGTTATTCTAGAGATAAGATAGATAACAGAAAGGAAATTTCATTTCATTACGATAAGACAAAGATTAAGCATAATGAACTACACGAACATTCGAAAAAAAAACAAACTAAGACAGATACAATAAGATACTAAAAGATAAAACTAGTTAGAATATGAAGATGATGAAGATAGTCCAAGTTTCTTGCTGACTTTTGAAAAGAACTTGTTCATCTTCGAAGAAATGTTATCCAACTTCTTACTAACGGATCGTTTTAAAATCCGTTGATTCTCTACAATTATCTTTTGGTTTTTGAGAACGTTTTGTTGGATGGATTGGAAGGATATTCGATGCTTTCCAAAGAGGTTTCACCTTCTTCTTCTTCTTCAATTTCCATTTCATCCCCTTCTTCTCTTTCTTCCTCTTCTTCTTCTTCCATTTCCTCATGAGCCAAACGCTCTTCCTTTTCAGTAAGGGTTTCATAAGGTTGAAAAACATATGGGATTTTCATGAGAGAAATGTTTGAGATACTAAAATTTTTTCTTGAAATAAATTCTTCTCCTTTGAAATAAATTCTTCTCCTTTGAAATTTACTCCAAAATAGTTGAAAATCTGAGTAAGGTAAATTCCATGATATAAAGTATTTTCTCCCATTTCAAAATTTTTAGGACGAAGTTCATCCAAAATAACTTGCGCCCAATTGATATCATAATTTCCAAAAATAGTAAAAAGTGCTTTGCACACTTTTGAAGTAGGATTGTTAAAATTTCCCGATCTTGGGGTCAAAGTATGTTGTAAGAGAAGATTGACAATTCTTGCTTTAGGACGAAAGTTTCGATTCTTAAATTCAAAGTTTTCATCTCCTTCAAAAATATGATGAAATGTCTCACGATCATGTTCATCAATTTGAAAACTAGAAATATCCATTCCCGTGCTTTTGCAATTGAGAATGGTACCCAAAAGGTCACAATTCAAAACAATTTGAGTGCCTTTGACATTACTCCAAATTTCATTCTCATTTCCAATATAAAAACCGCGGCTTAAATTAGCATAGAAGATTTTGACAAGATTAGGATAGCAAACAAAATCATTTTGAGAAGAGTCAATAAGACTTAAAACACCATTGTTTGCAAAAAGAGAATCAATTTCATAAGAAGAAAAATCTTGAAAAATAGCAAATTTTCCGGGATGGACTTTGGCATAATTAGCATAATTGATGTATGCTTTAATTGCCTCTGGATCATTGAATAATTGCTCTTTGATTTTTCTGGAAATTCTCATGGTTGAGGGGTTGCTTGAAGAAGCCATTAGAGTAGAGAGTAGAGAGCTTGAAGATATGAAGAGAGAGTTTGAATTTGAAAATGAAAGTGAAAAGATATGATAAAAGATAGTGAATAAATAGACTTTCAAAGGACATATTCTCTAGTCAAAAGGTATCTTTTCAGAGAAGTAAATGAAGTGAAAAGGTGGAGGGAAATTCAAGCATTTGAATTCAAAATTTGAAATTCAAATTCAGGTAGGCATGTCGACATCATGGTAGGGGCCATGTCGACATGTGGCTTTGAATTTTCATGATTTTTCCTAAGTTATTTAATATACATATATATATAAATATTATTATTAATGTCTATATTTCTAAAATATTATTGTACTTATAATATATTTCAGAATGTGTTAAAAATAATAAAAAAATAATAAAATAATAAAATAATAGTAAAAAATAGAAAATAAATTTTAAAATTCAAACAACATATCAATTCAAAATCAACCAATCAATCAATCAATTCAAGCATGCAATTTCAGCCAATGTATTGTAAACGTGTACCTTTTTCAGAGTCCGTGTCTTTGGTATCGACTAAATCGAGAATTGCTGTGATACACAGATTTGAATTATCTTTCTTCTGTTCATCGTCGCTGGAGGATGAGTCAGAGTCATCTAGAGTAGCAGTGAATGCACGTTTCCGTTTCTTTGTAGAATCATTGTTTGTAGGAGAGTTTTGCTTATCTGGATGCGGACAGTCTCTTTTGATATGACCTAGTTCGTCACAATTGAAGCATTTGATATAGTTTGGTAGTGTAGTCTGATTACCGGAATTCTTAAAGTTGTTTCTCTTGGAACTATTCAATTTTCTGTACTTCAAGAATTTCCGAAAATTCCTGGTCATAAATGCTATCTCTTCATCATGATCACTGTTTGAGTCTGATCCGTCAACTAATGCATTGAATGTCATTGATTTCTTTTCAGATGCTTTGCTTTCTCTTCTCCCGATCATTTGAACTTCAAACGACATTAGATTTCCAATCAATTCTTCTATCTTTAAAGTACTGATGTCATTTGCCTCTTCAATTGCAAGTGTCTTTTGATCCCATTCTGGAGTGAGAGAATTTAATATTTTTCTGACTTGATCTTCTTTCGAAAATTCTTTTCCCAAAGATATTAAAGAATGCACAATATCTTGAAATCGACTATACATATCTGAAATAGACTCATTAGTATTCATTTTAAATAACTGAAACTGATTTGTGATCATGGAAATTTTGGTCTGTTTAACTTTGCTTGTTCCTTCGTGAGTTACTTGCAAAGTTTTCCAGATTTCATATGCAGAACTGACACTCTATAAAATTCATTTCTTTCAAGTGAACAAAACAGAATATTCATTGCTTTACAATTATTTTGTGCAACAGTCTTTTGCTCAGTGGTCCACTATGCAAAATTAGTTATGGGTTCAGAATATTTAGTTTGTGTGATATTCCAAGTATCTAATCCTACAGATTGTAAATATATTTTCATCCTACATGCCCAATATGCATAGTTACTGCCATTAAAAAGTGGTGGTCTGGCAGTAGACTGACATTCTACAAATGAACTAGTGTTGGTGGAAATAGCAGTACTAGTGTTAGTAGCCATTTTGAAGATTTTCAAAATTCAGATAATGAAACTTTTGAAAACAAGGCTCTGATACCAAATGTGAGAAATGCGGATTAAGGATCTTAAGGCTAGAATTAATACTAGAGGGTGGGGTGAATAGTGTTTAAAGAAATTTGTTAATCTTTTTGAGTTTATCTTACTTTGTTAACAATGTATACACTAAACAGACACAGATATGAACATAGAATCAAACACAGATGCAAATATAAAGTAAAAGCAGTAAAGGAAAGAACACACCGGATTTTATACTGGTTCGGAGTTACCCTACATCCAGTCCCGCAACACAAGTACGGATTTCCTTTCAAAACCAATTCAACAATTACAACCCTCGATTTCAAGGCTACGAGATACACCCTCCAGAATAACAATCCTCTGGGTAGAGATACTTGATTTCTAGGGCAACAAGTTCACCCAATTGATTTCCAGGGCTACAATCACACCTTCTATCGCTCGATTGATTACAAAAAGTCTATAACTTAGATTAGCACTTGGATCTTGTAGAGATAGTGATGGAGAATCACACTCGAAGTAATCGAGTATGATTTGATGTTGATTTCGGCAGAGTAATGGTATGATTTTGTATTAAGAAATGTGAAAGAAGGAGAGGAGTGAAAATAAGAAAAAGTGATTAAAAATTCATTGAAACTGACCCCTATTTATAGAAGAGCAACAGCCATGACCATTCATGAAGGGTTATGGTGAATAAACACTTCTTTTGAAATTTGAATTTTGAAACCAACTGACACTATGTCGACATGGGGTACTTGGGCATGTCGACATCCCAAAGGGATTTTTGGTGTTTTGATTTTCTTTGAAAATAACCTCTATCTTATATTAAAATTATTTTAAACTTTATAAATATACTTAACTATAGTTGAAATACATAAGTAAATATAAAGAACAATATATACATAATTTAACTATAATTTTATATTTAAATCTAAGTATAAATATTTAAAAGTTAAATATATTATTTGAAAAGATAGTTTAAAATCAGGAGTAATTTGACTTTGAAATTAAAGATGTTTTTGAGGCTAAAATTATTAAAATCAGGATAGAGAGTTTTGAATCTTTTAAAAGGAAAGTTTTGAAATCATTTTGAAAACAAGATAATTTTGTAAAATCATTTTGAAATAAAATTAGTGGATACAAAACAATGTCCCACTAGATTTTCGTAGGTTCCATCCTACTTAAGGTTCCATCCCTTTAACGGGCTCGAAGTGGATTCCATTCCACGAATAAATTGGATATTAAGATGCCAGTGCTTTTCTATGAGTTTTAACAATATTCCTAACTATATAACTTATCTTGGAAACTTGAACTCTTGATAATCTTGATACTCATGAGTCTTCTTTCTCTTTATATCTTAAATCGCTATACTGTATAGTCTTCATTCTTGATACCTGCATATACATATATATCTAAACTTGTAATGTTAGTATTTATATTTTATAATCTATTCTAAGGTTGTTGTCATCAAAACCATCATCTCATCATCTCATGGACTAACACAACTTCTTTATTCATCTGCTGTCGGGAAATATGGTCTTAAATGTTCAGTGTTCCATGTTCTTGCTATTACGTTGCCATCAAGTCAGCATGATTGATAAGTCCCTGATGGGATTACTTTGTGAACGTCAAGGGGTCCTTCCCAATAAGGCCCGAGCGGTCCATCCAATGGATTCTCAGTATTTTCCATGACCTTTCAGAGTACTCAGTCTCCTTGTTTAAATGATCTTTATCTCACTTTGGATTTGTAATATTTATTTATCCTTCTTTGATATTCAGTCATCCGTATGGCTGTTTCGTCCCTTAATTCATTGATCAAGTCTAGAGATTCCCTTTTAGTTCCTCATTTGGATTAAATTCATATGTAATCCTTCAATGAGAGGGTACTTCTAACTCGATTGGATCATGGCTTCAGATCCATATGTTAAAGAAAATGGGGTATGTCCCGTTGCAGTTTTGGCAGAAGTTCTATATACCCATAGCACAAGAGGTAGCTTTTCCACCCAATTTCCTTTTTCTTTGTCCAACCATTTCTTTAGGATGGTCTCGATAGTTTTATTAGCAGCTTCAATGGCTCCATCAGCCTTGGAGTGTGCTATAGATGAAAAGCTCTTGATAATCCCATTTCTATTACAGAATCGGGTAAAATCTTTACTTTCAAACTTAGTCCCATTGTTAGATATTATCTTACGTAGAATTCCAAATCTAGTGACAATATTCTTGATTATATATTTGACCACTTTTCCCGATGTGATATTTGGTAGTAGTTTTGCTTCTACCCATTTGGTAAAATAATCAATGGCTACTACTACATATTTTGCTCCTCCTTTGGACATAGGTAGTGGTCTGATTATATCAATTCCCCACACATCGGAAGACCATAGACTTGGGATCGAAGTCAATTCACTTGGTGGCAAGTGTGGGATCTTAGTAAACTTTTTGGCATTTCTCACATTTCTTCAGATAATCTATAGCATGGTTAGTCATTTGAGGCTAATAGAAGCCTTGTCTCATAGCCTTTTTGGCTAGCTTTATGTCATTAGAATGGTCTCCACAAAATCTCTCGTGGACTTCTTTCAATATTTTTGCTCCTTTTTCTGGACTTACACATCTTAACTAAGGGAGTGAATACCTTTTCTTATAAAGTATTCCACTTGCCATAATAAAGGTAAGGGCTTGATGTTTTACTCTTCTTGCTTCCTTTTTATCCATTGGCAACTTCTCTTTTGTTAAATGTTCAATGATAGGTGTTATCCAATTATTTTCATATTGATTGCTATCTTCTACATGGGAAGATTTCTCCTGAAGGATTTCATGTCACTTTCCTTTAATTTATGTGTTAAAGCTTGAGATCTGGTCAATACCAAGTATTCCTTTTTTGACTTGGGACATTTTTCCTCTATACTAGGATTTGATTGGTAGCCTATTGGCACAATTAGGGTTTTCGGTGCTCCTCGTGAGCTGGCTAACTTAGCCAAAGAATCAACTTGGGAGTTCTTCCCTCTTGGTACATGGTGTATTAAGAAATCTTCAAATTGGGTCAACATTTTCAATACCTTCTTGACACATAAAACCAACTTGCATCTTTTGTCTGATATGTTTGGTTCAACTGATTTACCATTAGTTAGGAATCACTGAAAATCTCAATCCTAGGGATTTTCAGCTCTAGGGCCAAGGTAAGTCCTGTCATCATCGACTCGTATTCTGCCACATTATTAGTGGCCAGAAATCCCATTTTCATTACATAATGCAAACGGTATCCATCAGGGGTAATTATCACGTATCCTGTGCCGACACCTTGTGCATTTGAAGCCTCATCAACAAACAATTGCCACTTAGGTTTAAGATCATTTTATTTCTCTGATTGCTCTTTGATGAATCATGTACATTCATTAACATAATTAGCTAGAGCTTGTCCTTTAATCGCCATTTGTGGTAGAAATTCAATATCACATTGACTAAGTTCCACCTCTCATTTTATTAATCTTCCCAAGGCTTCAGGTTTACAAAAGACTTGCTTGAGTGGAAAGTTGGTTAGAACCTTAATAGGATGTGCTTGAAAGTAAGCTATCAATTTTTGTGATGTGAGCATTAAGAAGTACGCCAGTTTTTCTATGATTGGATATCTGGTTTCTGCATCTTTGAGCCTTCTACAGGTATAGTATATTGGAAGTTAGGTTCCTCTTTGTTCTCTTATTAGAACAGAGCTAACTGCATGTTCTGAAACTGCCATATAAAGATAAAGGTTTTCCCCTTCTATAGGACTGGATAGAATAGGTGGGTTCTCAAGATGATCTTTTAGTTCTTTAAAGTTTTCTGGCAATCCTCTCCCCATTCGAATTTTTTTTTTCTTTTTAATCACATCGAAGAATGGGTTGCATTTGTTGGTGGCCTTAGAAATGAACCTATTCAATGCTGCCACTCGTCCATTTAAGGTCATTACATCTTTATTTGTCTTAAGTTTCATCGTGTCTTTAATGGCCTAAATCTGATCAGGGTTGGCTTCTATTCCATGAGTACTAATAACATATCCCAAGAATTTTCCAGATTGAATTCTGAATGAACATTTCTGTGCATTGAGCTTCATCTTTTATCTTCGTAATACCCTAAACATCTTTTCTAGATCGCTAGATGGTTGTTTTCCTCCTTATATTTTACCAGCATATCATCCATGTATACTTCCATATTTCGGCCGATCTGTTCTTTGAACATCCTATTCACCAACCTTTGGTAGGTCGCTCTGGAATTCTTTAATTCGAATGACATTACTTTGTAACAAAATGTTCCCTGGTCTGTTATGAAACTTTTGTTTTCTTCATCTGGCTTGAACATCAAAATTTGATTGTACCCGAAGTATGCATCCATGAAAGATAAAAGTTTATGTCCACTAGTTGTATCGACTAATTGGTCTATTATTGGAAGGGGATAGCAATCTTTTGGCATGCCTTGTTTAAATTAGGATAATCAACATATGTCCTCCATTTTCCATTAGGCTTTTTGACTAATACTTAATTGGCCAACCATTTCGGATAGAGCACTTCTCCAATGAATCCATTTTCAGTAACCTCTTGACCTCCTCTTTCAAAGCACTAGCTTAAACATTATTGAATTGTCTCTTCTTTTGCCTAATGGGTGTAATACTTGGATATATGTTTAAGGCATGACACATGATGGGTGGATCTATTCAGACCATATCTGAATGAGTCCAGGCAAACATGTCTTCGCTGGACTGGAAAAATTAGCCTAACTCCTCTTTGAGTTTGTCATCTAGTTCTTTCCCGACTTTCACTATCTTTATGGGGTCAACTGGATCTAAACATATCTCTTCAAGATCCTCGGTAGGCTTTATCCTCTCCTGCTCATCTCTACATTCCAACTCAGTGATGATTTCTCCATTATCTACTTCTTCTTATATTAAATTTATTTCCTTCCTCTTTCATTTTCTTTTAGAAAAGTTAGATCTTCTCAAAGTGGATTTAGCCTTCTGGATGGCCTCTGTTGTTACCTTGGGTGATTGGCTTAAAGGACCTTCATCCAAGGGCTTTTTGATTTGAATTACAACGATTCATTTTTCTACAAATCATAGCAAGAAAGATTATCTTATTTGTATTGATCAAGAGCGGCAAAGTATAATTCTCGAGAGCTGAATTGCTCTCCTCTCACAGTTCCCCATCCGCTCTTGGTTAGGAACATCACCATTAGATATTTTAGTGAGACAAAAGCATCAACCTCATCTAAGGCTAGCTTCCCAATGATGGCATTGTAGTAAGAGGGCTGGTCCATAATGACAAATAGAGTTTCGAAGGTCCTAAAATAGGGTGGAACTCCTATTTCTACCAGAAGCTTTATCTGCCCCATGGGAGTTGATCCTTTGTTGTTGAACCCAAAAATTAGTTTAAAACTTTGCTCTAGCTTTTCTTTTAGAATTCCTATCTAATCAAAGGCATGTTTGAAAATAACATTCACTACACTTCTAGTTTCATACTTCTAGTTTCAGAATTCCTATATATTCAAAGGTCCTATCTAGTCGCCACAGAAAGCACGATCTGTGTAGTGATCATAAGCGGGTCGTTATGCGAATGACGAACCACTCTTCGCTCCCATGGGGTTACAGTCAGACAGTGCATCTGGATTTGAAACATGATATTCTTAAGCGGTGGCTCTTCTTGAAAAGGGAAAACCCCATCTCTTGCCTCTCTAATGTATCGGTTTCTGGCTCCTATACTATTTCCAGCCAAATGCAGACCTCTACGAATTACATCAATTCAGTTGATGGGTGGAATAAAACCTGGTTGAGTATCATTCTCTACAAAGTTTACAGCATTTCTCGAGAGCCTTTGGTTGCCTTCATCAAGATGTGCAATTTTCTGATTATCTTTGATAAATTCTATCCAGTGTCTTGAATGGATCATGCTCTGAATTATACCTACCAACACATGACATTCATTTGTATTATTATCATTCGCCTTATGATAAGCACAGTTATCTCCCTCTTTCCTTGGTTCAGGGTAGTTCTTAGCTTTGTATGGAATTAGAAATTCGTCTCTTTCCTTTTCTATAGCCAAGATGTAGGATATTGACTTATTCAAAGTTTGGGACCTCCTCCCATCTTGGTTTCTTATTATTATGATTAAAGCTAGACTTTCCTGTTTCTTTGTTGGCTAGGACTTCTTCTTGGAATGAAATGTTTCATCAATACGGATGGACTTATTAGCTTGAAAATGGAAGTCTTGAAGATCTTTACATCTATGAAGACAAAGCTCCCACGAGAAAGGCGTCTGCTCTATCAACCTTGAGTGTACCGCCATTAATTTGTCTTTGTCGGTCATATCCTCCGCTTTTAGTTCCTTCGCATTGAATCTCTTAAGATAGTCACCCAACAACTCTCTCGGTCATTGTTTGACGTTGGCTAATACACCAAAGTCAATCATAGAATCCTCACAGATACAAAACTATGCTGAGAATTCATATGATAATTGCTCCCAAGAGTGGTCTTTTCTCGATAGTATCTATACCACTTAGCTATTGCCCTTTGAAAGGTAGTGGGAAAAAGTCGGCAGCGTACAACTCCTGGAGCATTATAAAGGTCCATCTGACTTTCGAACACCATTAGGTAATCATCCGGATCAGTAGTTCCATTGTATCTCAAGGATGGGATTTTAATGTTGGATGGAATCTTTATGGACATAATTCTATCTGTAAACGGGGCTTTTCGGGAGTTATTATTGACTATAGCATCGAGGGTCCTCATACCTTTAAGGTTAAGAAAATCCTTCACCGTCTTTACAACCATGTCCCTCAGATAAGTATCATCGTTGTGATAATTGCTCCTATGAGGCTTGTTCTCCTTAAAGATTGAACTTCCATACTACTCATAGGACCTTTCCACTAATCTTGCATGATGATTTGCATTAGCCTTATTGTCTATTAATGATTTGGAGAAGAATTCTATTGCTCCAGCATCTTGGTCTCCTTTCCTCTTTTGTGGAGTCACAATAATTTTGTTTTTACCCCCGAGCAAGGAAGCATTTAGGTTTTTTCTAGAAGATTCAACTTCTTCTCCTTTGATGGGTTTGGTTTTTCTAGAAGATTTTTGTGGAAGGACCGTTTCTAACAATTCCTGCATTGTTGCAATTTGTTGTGTCAAGTCTATGATTTTGGATTCACTACTAGTAGGCCTTGTTGGATTCGACCGCAGTCCTGCCTCTATATTTCCTGGAATAAAGTTGGGGGTAACATTGTCTTCTAATGTTGCTCTTTGTATTATCTCCTCATTTGGAACGTTAACTTGCTTTGGTCTCACCATTTTCCTGAAACAAAATAAAAATTATGCAATTAGTTTAAGGAGAGAGTTATAACAAAGTGGAGGTTCAAGCCCTCCTTCTAGCACCAAAATTTTAGACCAAAAATTGATGTAACACCCATGATGCCGAGTATAATGAGCCAAAACTCGATTTGTGCACCATCGGTGACACAACTAAGCCTGGCTTAGTTGGTGTTGATCAAATAGTGCTAAGGAATCAAGAATGGGCTTAGCATTCAAAATCAAGTGCAGGATGATATCATTAAGAAATAGTTCCATGATTCCTATAGACTTTTGGATTAAGGTATTCGAAAGCCCATGCTACATGATCAAAGGAGAGAAAGAATAATTCGAGAGTATGTGTAGTGACTCATTAAGCATGTTAATGGACTAGATAGACAATCTTCATAGTTCGTAGTCTTATGTCATATATAGTTGGCAAGACAGTGACTATGCATATAAACATTAGTCTAGGTTGAAAGTCATGTGAATCTATATGAAATAAAATAATGACAAGCTTGGGGTCCAAAGAGCTTTATTATAAGCATACCCATGTCCAATACCGTCTAAAGGCATAATCAAGGTAACAGGCATGTCCAAGTCCTTGTTCATGTAATTCCACAACGATTACAATCAAATTAAGTTTTGCCCCAATTCGATTTAGGGTTACAACTGCCTAATTTTGAGAGAAGAGGAAAGAAATGATGACCCCTTCCTTTGTGCCCTAGGTCCATATTTATAGAGATTGAGAAGAGCGGTATGGTTGCCACATTCCATATGGCATGCTTGACCTTCGACATTAACCATTTTGATGGTGCACGGTGCTATGTTTTATTTAGATGATCGTCGACATTAAGGTTCATCTCTATGGTGCCCAGCGTTATACTTTGTTTTGATAATATGTGACATCCCTGTTATCCCGCCTTTTGGCAAGGCCGTGAGACCAAGAACTTGACTAGAAACCAAAGACAGTTCGTCTTGGAGATCGGTTATACATAGGTTCACTATGGATACTGGTAAATTTTGCCCGAGTCTGGATCGAGCTAAAATTGATATGACACGACAAGCAACGCTATGAGAGCCAACGTTCCAAATTTCAAGTCAATTGGAGTTCGTATGATCAAGATATTGATCGATCACGGTTGAGAAATCCAACTCTATTGGTATCCATCCAATTTCGTATCCATTCCCCAAGAGAGGTTCAGTTCATATCCATCGCCTGCTGACTTCCTTCGTATCCATAAAATGAAGCTACTTCGTATCCATCATGTTAACAACACTTCGTATCCATCAACAAATGCCCATTTCGTATCGGTCTCCCTCCATCCATCTCGTATCGACTCCCACCATCGATACGAACGGCAACAACCATCGATCGATACGAAGAAAGAAACAAGAAGCATCGATATAAAGGCCGCCTCCAACCATCAATACGAAGTAGCACACAAGCATCGATACGAATAAAGCCATGCTATCGATACGAACAGCATCGATACGAATCCAACAGCCTTCAAAAAATCCAAAATTGCATCGATCATAAATCAAAATCTACAAGTCCAAATGCCACCAAATTTTCACAGGAGCTTACGTACAACCTAAAGAATGTCCATGCCAAATTTTGACTCGATTGGACCAAATCTTGATCGATATGAAATTCGTTCGTATCGATCACGGACCGAGTGCAAAACAGCACATAATCGATTGTGTGGGCCCGCCCACGTAAGAGAAAAGGTCTCTCGAGATCCGAGCGAGATATTTGCAGCCTACGCCTATAAATAGCAGCCCTGGACCTGCAGAAAATGGACTTTTGGCCTCTCTATGCCGATATTCTACCGAAATGATTGTCAAACTTCAGTGATACTGTTGTAATCTTTTGTAAACTACGAGTGAAATTCAATAAATGTCAATCATTTTATAGTGGACGTGGGCAATTCGCCGAACCACTCTAAATCCGTGTGATCTGTGCATTTTCTTATCTGTTTATTGGTGTGTTTGTTAGATCTGCTTCATTTTACTTATATTTCTTCATTTTATCTCTTCAAACACATCCGAAGAGTGTTGTGCCCAATTTTAGTGCAAACACTTTGGTGCTTTCACTGAGAAAAACCCAACTTTTCTCCTGCTCTGTGGGTATACTACCATCGTTGGATTGCAAAAATCTAAGGAGGAAATCTAGATCTACCGTCCAGTGGTTTCTTCTATTCTATTCAGATTGCTTCAGATTTAAAAGGAACTACATTTATGATGAATTTCATACCCATATTTTTTGTATCCATGAAAATGTGATGAATTTCGTATCCATATTTTCGTATCCAGAAAATATGATCATTTTCGTATCCTGAAAATATGGTGATTTTCGTATCCATATTTTCTTATCCTGAAAATATGGTGATTTTGTATCCATGTTCGTATCCAGAAAATATGGTGATTTTCGTATCGATCAACATTCGTATCGATCAATTTTCATATCGATCACTTTTCGTATCGATCGACTTTCGTATCGATCGACTTTCGTATCGATCACTTTTCGTACCGATCGACTTACGTATCGATCACTTTTCGTATCGATAACTTTTCGTATTGATAACTTTTCATATCGATCAACTTTCGTATCGATCCTGCAGCGTGCATTTCGTATCGATACTCAAATACCACTTCGTATCGATCCAGCCGCACGCATTTCATATCGATCCTCAGATACACTTCGTGTCGATCCAGCCGCGCGCATTTCGTATCGATCCTCAAATACCACTTCGTATCGATCCTGCAGCGTGCATTTCGTATCAATACTCAAATACCACTTCATATCGATCCAACCGTGTACATTTCGTATCGATCCAATTGTCCACTTTTCGGATCGTTCAATTTCACCTACATTTGTATCGTTCAAACGTTGCTGAGAACGATAAAAAATTTCAAAAGAAAATATATTTTCGGGTACGACCCAAATTTCCTAGCCGCAGCGCAGAGCACCCGCATAGTGAATTCAAAGCTCAACTTAATGAAGGAACATTCCATCCACGCTCCTGATCGTTCCATGACTGAATGGGACATAAGTTCACAGCAACAAATGCTGAATCACAATCAAGGAATGGGTAAAGAAATACTACTCAACCGGTGCTCCCATAGGCTGGAGAACCCAGCTAATATGCCAAGAACAAGAGTTGGTTAATATATCATGCTTCTAAGGTGGACTGCAACTTCCCCCAATTGACCAGTTTTTAAACTCCTGAATTGACAACTATGGTACGATGGCTAATATGACGACTGCCCTACACCGTCTGCTCTGCCAACTCAAAGCATAGCCGGTAACCACCGAACCATCTTCAAATGCCCGCATCTTAATCATACCGTATTCATATGACTAGAAGCATGACATACAACCTTAAGAGGACTTCCTCACTATCTTATATGGGCCTCCTACCTGGGTGAAAATTAGAAATAATCACCAATCTATGAGCCCATCTTAACCAACTCACCATCCAGTCGGCATTACCAACCACTCGAACGTTGGGCAATCGTGCATACGTCATTCACCAGTATTAAAAGACCCCATAGCCATAAAATGGACCTGATAATGTTGATAGAAGTATCTTTCCCAGTCCAGACCTATTTATTGAAACCATCCCACACGCAGATTTTCCGGAAAAAATTCAACATGCTGACTACGTTAGTGTACTTTGGAAATATAACCCCCCGCACTACCTCATAAAGTGAGAATTGGGCATGGCTTACACCAAGAGTGACGACTGCCATCAAATGCAGATGTCTTCCCCCATTCCTCAAAGAACACTGTTAATCGTGGTTAGACATACCAGTTATACTTCTCATATTGTTGAAGGGAATGAAGAAGCTGGCAGCCAACGAATTTATCCATAGCCCATAGCCAGTTGTTGCCAATACCCATAAATGAATTCATCACCAGAGCTTATTTCCAAACTTTGATAAGAAAACTGGTGGGTAGCCGCCGACGACTATACCAACATGTCCAGGCCAATATTGAGTTGATGGATTAGATGAAGGATCAACATGGCGAGATAAGGAGGGAACCTACTCCATACTCTAGATCGGAAAACTCCTCTTCTCTAGATGGCTATCGTGAACACCAACGCCATAAGGATGCTTCGGAAAGGATAGCTCTGACAATATGTGCAAGCCCCATAAAACGAAGGACCGGGAACACCCGACCCCTATCGATCAAGAACATTGATCAAATTCAACCATTTGCGTTAGACTTCCAACTGTGAAGGGCTGGATCGAAGTGCAATAACGAGCATACAACACCACTTCATTTATCAATGAGATTTAATCCGATCTCTTTTGAATTACTTCTATTACTATTTCAATTTTGCTTATGTTGCGAAATATGACCGACTTGGATTAAACTACTTGCAAATGATGCAGGTAACCGAGTACTTAAAGATGGGTGTAAAACAACCTCCATGGACTATGATCAAATCATTGAGGTATCATTATGACGAGCATGATTCAACCACTCATCGTCTACTTATGCCCCTGACTTGGGGCAGGGCATCAAAGCGGGAGAGACTGACAAGGTCAGGACTCTGGTACAAAGTGGATGCAACCGACCATCCACTCATCCGCCTATGCAATTTAATTAGGAGATTTGAGAAATACTTGAGTTATATGTCCCAACAATGCACTCTCCGTCTCGTACTTGAAGCTTTCCAAAATACTTATGCTTCTTCCAATGCCCAGTAAAATCGGAATCACACCAAGGGTGGACGTGACATCACCATCCATGCATCCAATCCTACATTAGACACTTGGGGTTATTTGAGAACACATGTTTAAAGTGGATATGATTTGACCGTTCCCCAGTTTGCGATCATGCCTTAAACCGACTTCATCAGGGGCCAACCCTCAATTTAGTCATTCACGACTGACTGCCTACTCGCTAACCATCACGAGTTGTCATTTCAACTCTCTTCCTCAGCTCGATCGAAAGAATGCAAAGTATAAATTGGATGTGACTCGACTGTCTGCTCTCCAATTCTTGCACCCGACTTAAGGGAAAATACACAACTCAAAGTGGATGTAGTTCGACCATCCTTTCCTATGCTCGAGCACAAAGCTTGCCAGAACACTAATCTTACTCATTAGGCTTAACAAAACTGGAATCCAAACGAACATCGACGTGATCCAACCGTCCATAAACTAAATCTCATCCTTCATTGAGGGGCATATAAGTGAAAATTAATCGGGATCCCACCGATCACTCGCTAAGTGAAACCCTGAGCTCAGGGACAAGCCATCACACTGCGGCAATAAGGGATTGATACACGACAATCCTCTAACTAACTTTGGCTCCCAGAATGTGAGCCGGAGCATAAACTTACGGACGTGGGCTCGAGGAGGTTGTATCCGTCCACCTAACGACATCGCCCATGTTTAACCTAAACCTAAGGAGGATGGATCTATCCATCTAACGACCTCACCCTTCATATTTGCAAGCCCAAGGAGGGTTGAACCGTCCACCTAACGACTTCGCCCATGTTTAACCTAAACCTGAGGAGGATGGATCTATCCATCTACGACCTCACCTTTCATATTTGCAAGCCCAAGGAGGGTTGATCCGGCCATCTAACGACTTCGCTTGCCTACTCAGGGTGGATGTGATACGACCATCCACGTACCTGATAAACTTCTTGTTCCCAAAGTGTGAGCAAAATCCTAATGCCTAAACATATGTGACTGACCATCTATCGGCCAACTCTAGATTCCTAGAGTGCGAACTGGAGTATAAACATTAACTAACTCTGGTCCCAAGAGCGCTGACCGGAGTATAAACACTAAATGGGTGTGACTGACTATCCATCAACTAACTCCATATTCCCAGAGTGCGAACTGGAGTATAAACATTAACTAACTCTGGTCCCGAGAGCATGGACTGGAGTATAAACACCAAATGGGTGTCACTGACCACCCATCAACTAACTCCAGATTCCCAGAGTGCGAACTGGAGTATAAACATTAACTAACTCTGGTCCCGAGAGCGGGGACTGGAGTATAAACACCAAATGGCTGTGACTGACCACCCATCAATTAACTCAAGATTCTCAGAGTGCGAACTGGAGTATAAACATTAACTAACTCTGGTCCTGAGAGCGTGGACTGAAGTATAAACACCAAATGGGTATGACTGACCACCCATCAAGCAACTCCAGATTCCCAGAGTACGAACTGGAGTATAAACATTAACTAACTCTAAGTCCCCAGAACGCGAATTGGAGTATATACACTTAAATGGGTGTGACTGACCACCCAACTAACTCCAGATTCCCAGAGTGCGAACTGGAGTATAAACATCAACTAACTCTGGTCCCGAGAGTGCGGACTGGAGTATAAATACCAAATGGTTTTGACTGACAACCCATCAACCAACTCCAGTCCTCAAAGCATGGTTTGGAATATAAATACCAAAAGGGATGCGATTCGACTGTCCATCTATCGGCTCTGGTTCCTCAACAAGTTCTGTAGTACAAAAAGCGGATGTGGTTTGACTGTTTGCTGTCCAACTCTTCCCCTGACATGGGGGCACACTTATCACAAAAAATCGGATGTGATCTGACCATCTAGCACTAAGCGGGCACGACACCACCGTCCATGCATCAACTCTTGTCCCCGGCACGGGACCCATAACATAATTTTATAGGGATGCACTCCAACCCTACAAGACCAAATTTCTTCCTTGATTCAATAGGGAGATGCAGATTCGCAAAATGAACCTAACTGAACGTCCTATTCTAAATGGATATGATTACACATCCTACCGCAAATGAACGTGACAAGACCGTTCATCCGCTAACTCTCGCCTATGATCTGATGGGTTGTGCGTGCAACATGGACGGATGTGACCTAACCATCGCCAATCAATTCCTTCCTACAGTTCAGTGGGAGAAGCATCTAGTTAAAGTTGTTGTAATGTGACCGACCACACTTCGACTTTTGCCCTTGATTGGGGGCAGAGGAATTGACCGAGGAATATCCGGTCCCACCATTTTCTACAAAAAATCATAGTCCCCTCAGTGTGGGCAGGGGTATAAACATCATATAGGTGTGACTAACAACCCATATTTTTAATCAATATTTTTAAATTTATTTTATTTGAAAACTTTGATTTTTAAATCATTTTAATTTGAAATATTGGAATTTTCCAATGTAACTTTGGATTTTGTTTGTAATTTATTTTCCAAATATAATAAATTAATGAATTTCTGGAAATTTTATATTTTGGTCAACTTTGGTCAAACTTTGACTTTTAGTTGAAATTTTAAATTTTGAATTTTCAATTTTTTTATCTTTTTCTTTGAAGCAGTATTTGTTTCTGATATCGGTTCTGCTTTTCGTTTTGTAAAATTATGTTTTATACTTTTTAAAATTTGATAAAATTCAGCGTTTTACACGCAGTTATTTTCTGTAGTTTATTTTCTATTTTCTACATTCATTTTTCTATTTTCCTATGTTCATTTCTCATTTCTCATTTCTCATTTTTATTTTCTATTTTTATTTTGTTTACACTTTGATTTATTTATTGGATTTTAATTTTGATTTTGGCTTTGGAAATTTCAACAGACTTTGGTTTCTCTTTATATAACTTATGCCTTTTCATTTGCCTAGCTCTTCACATCCATAGCCGTCCACTTTATTGTCATTAGCTGTGCCTTTTACTTGCAAATCACGTACAAAGTTTCTCATTTCATCCTTCTTCTCATTTCCCATTTGCGTTCAAAAAGAAAAAAGTATACAAGTTTCTCATGTCTTCCCCTTTCTCTTTCACTTCTCTCTTTTATTTTGTTTTTTCTTTTGTCTTGTCTTCTAGCATGCTCGGCCACCATTCACCACACCTATTGCCGACCACATCACCTCCTCCTAACCACCTTCCACGGCCAGCAAACCCTTGCTATAACCAGATCCATCCCAGGCCGTGACCATCAAGATGAAATATATCACCATCTCCTTATTTCAATCATAGCCGAGCCCTCCTATGCACCACTTCCTCTCCTATTTTTGTCTCAGCCACCAATTCAAACACCACACCTCTAACCGTGCCTCATGATGCCTTGACCAAGATCCAACCCATGGCCGACCATGTTTAGCCTATGGCCGAGCCTATGTTGCTTGTGACTTTCCATTTTCCATGCCTTCTTGCCTTCCACCTTTTGTAACTTCCACCTCCTCACATTCCTGCATAGCCATGCATTTGCTTGACTTGAACAACCCATAACCGAGCATACTTGCATCAAATTAAGTCATGGCCGAGCCATGTGTTGATGGTCAATCCCATTGTGACCATGGCCGAGCCTACTTGATGTTTAAAGCAAAGGTTATGTCATTTTATTTCATATCTTTGCATTGTTTTGATTTATAATCTTGTATTGAATCATATACTTATGTTTGTGTATTTGTTTATATACAAGATTTGGATCTTGACACTTCATCCATTCAAAATCTTGTTCGTGCTTTGTCGTGATTTTCGGAGTTTTAGTTGTGTGTCTTGAATTGTTATCTCCATCTTTAAAAGGTGAGTCTATCACTCTAGACATTCATACTTATATATTTGTGAAACGATGACAGGTGGATGTGTAGTATTGATATGCTATGTTGATAAATTCATATATGCCTCTGATATGATTATATGATGTTATAATCTGATTTTATACCTGTTATATCACTTGATATGATATGATATGTTATACTGTTTGTTTTATTTTCTGTTTCTCACACTGCAAGTTCCCTTTCACCATGGGTTGAAATGATACATACCCGAACGGAGTTTAGAATAAGGAAAAATCATTATGAGCTAAAATGATAGGCTCGAGTGATTTTTATTTTATTTTATTTGACTTGGGATTGCGGGTTTGAAATGATAGAACTCGGATTTTTCGTTTTATATTACGGATTGAAATGATACATATCCATATCACTTGACCTAGGCTAGAAAATATTATACAGACCCGTGGTTTATTTTAAATAATAGTTTTCTGAAATTTTAAGTATTTTGAAATATTAAATATATGTGATTTTGAACTTAAGTTTGATATAATAATTTTCTATAAATTTTAAGTATTTTGAAATCATAAAAATATGTGATTTCGAACTTAAGTTGACATAATAGTTTTCTAAATTTTTTTGAGTATTTGGAATTTAAAAATTTATGAGGTTTTAACTTAAATGGGATTTAAATGATTTAAATAAATTTATGGTGATTTTCTATAAGTTAAAATTGTATGAATGAATTAATGATAAAAATGTAAATTTTTATTTGACTTAATAATTGAAAATTTAGTGTTAAATGAATTTTAAGCTTAACTTAGTGATAAGAATATTTATTTGTGAAATGGGTATTTTTAATAAGGTGTTAAGTTATTGGTTAAAATAAAAGTTAAGTAAAATAAGGTATTTTGACATAATAAATGAATTATGATTTTAATTGAAGATTTATTTATAAAATTTTATTTTATTAAACCATAAGTTGAATGACATAGAAATGAATATTTTCTGAAGCGTGAGATATGATTTTATAAGTTAAAAATGGTTAAAATTGAAGTTTTAATGTTTCTGAAATGCTATAATAAATCTGGAATTAGTATTGGTAGCATTCTAAAATGCCGTGGTTTTAAGACAACATTTGCTAAGTGCTGTTGTTGCTGGAAGTAAACTATATTCTGAACTAATAATATACCTACTGTAACACTTTGAAAAATGCTGCTGTTTCTGAAATTAAACTAAATTCTGAAATACTAATATACCTACTGTAACACTTTGAAAAATGCTGCTGTTTCTGAAATTAAACTAAATTTCGAAATACTAATATATCTACTGTAACACTTTGTAAGTGCTGTTGTTTCTAAAGCTGAACTGTTATGAAACTAATATACCTACTGTAACACTTTATAAGTGCTGTTGTTTCTAAAATAGAACTGTTTTGAAATAATAATATAGCTACTGTAACACTTTATAAGTGCTGCTGTTCTGAAATTACAATGTTTTGAAATTGTTGTAGTTAAATGAATGAACTTAGAAATGTTAAAAATTCTGGAAATGGAATATTTGATTTGAAAGGATAATGACTTCATATTTAAATGATTCAAATGAATATATATATATATTTTGAAATAGAAATAATATCATTTTGTTTTGGTTTTTGAAATAGTGGTTTTTGAAGTAAAAATAATATCGTTTTGTTTTGGTTTTTGAAATAGTGGTTTTTGAAGTAAAAATGATATCGTTTTGATTTGGTTTTTATTGAAATGGTGGTTTTTGAAATGGAAATGATATTTTGAATTTTGAATATAAACCATTTTGAAATTTATAACCATGGGTTATAATAATGATTGGTTATTAAAGAGACCGGGATCGGATATGGACATACTCTTTGTCGATACCGAAAACCACTTTAACAACTGTGTACGCGGTGGAGATTTCAGAATGAAGTAGGATGGTGGCGACGATCCTATTGAGGTATATACGTGGACCTAACTCCCATGAGTTAGCATAAGGTGGCTAAAACAGGAGCGATTCCGAGCCAATGAGGTGGCTCCTTTGATCGGACACATTCCATCGTATACTATTCTATTACTTTGCGATTGATTTGATGGCTATCCTCGATTTTTGATTTGGGAGTATGTTCCGAGGTGGGCGGTAGTGGCTGCTATGCGTTACCACCAGTTCGGATGCGTAATTGGTATATCTACCCTGGCATTGCCTCGTTGTGCCGTGTAACCTACCATAGCGAGCTTTATTGCGAGTTTGGTTTTGTGCCGTAGTCTGTGGAGTATTTAGGGTAGCCTCCCGATCTGGAGGTACGCTAATACTGGATAAACTACTGGGACTATTTATGTGTTAAGGTGGAAAATGTAAAGCCTTAACGCTATTTTAAAGTAAGTTTATTTTACTATTAGACACTATTATAATAGCGTATATTATTACATAGTAAATAGTTTAACGGATCCTTAAGGAATGGGCAATCCAAAGCATTCTTTAAGTTACTTGTGCATTTCTATTACAGTTCACTTGAGTTGGTTTACATTGTATAAGCATGTATGTCCTGACTTGAGTGTTTGTGTTTTGCTTTACGCTCGGGTCAGACTGAGTTGTACCAGTATTCGAGACTCACCTTTGGAGTTGGAGCTTCACTTGGATCCATCTATTGATTCTGATTTCAGTCATTCAGTTGATTCCATTAATGTATTCAGATCTTGTATTTGACTATTGTATTGAGACATCTTTGTATTCATAAATTCTGCTGTATCTTGTTTAACTCTGTTATATTATTATAGTAGATTTATGAACTACTATTCTTTTGTTTCCGCTGCATTATTATTATATTACTCTATGTCTGTGATTCTGTGATTATTTATTTACTGTATATACTGAGTTTTGTCAAATTTTATTTACAATCTATTATTTTGAATTATTCAAGTCCAACATGTGTGGATTTATTGTCGATTTGAATTGTCCAAAATAGTGGGTCGTTACATTTGGTATCAGAGCTCTGGTTTTAGGCAAAACTCAGCATATAGAGTAGATTTAATTACAGAATCACTTTCGTTCGAGCTTGAATTCCTTCTTCTTTGATCCAGTTTCCCTTGAATTTTGGAATGTCCCCTCGATTCCAAAATCCATTCTTGTCTCTCCCTATTCGTATTCTTCTGGATTTTTGAGTATTCCATAACTCCATACAATAGGCATTGATTCACCGGAGATTTCTGTACCCTCGGTTTACTATGTTTCTATCTCTTGCGATATTTGAATTCTATCTTTTTAGATCGAATGTCGATTTGCTTCTGAATTCTACCTCGATCTTATGTTGAAGTCATGGTTGACCGGTTAAGGTTGCCCGCGATTTATATAAGTCTAACCATTCCCTTCTAAATCTATTTATCTATCTATCGATCTTATCTTCTAGTCGAATTCTTTTGGGATTACGATCTCTCTATATTTGAATTTCTATCCTCTCTTTGAAGTCTATCCTTGAATCATCGAAAGAGGGAGTGTATTTTGTATTTTGTTATTAATATTAAAATGTTTGTATATTGTGTTATTTGAGTTGTTGACGTTGGTTTAGATTTTCGATCGATTCGTCTGATCAACGCTATCGATAGGATTTCCAAAACACTTGAACAGAGAAAACTAACACAATATTATTTTAAAAATTGATAAATGAGATTAATTTGTATGTTTATATTGTAAATATATAAGTAGAATTTCTGGAATTTAATAAGTTAATTAAATTGGTTGTTTAAAATGATAATATTTGATTTTCATTTATTGTTCTATAAATGAATTTATAAACATGGTTTATAAAGTGATTTGGAAATTTAAATGAATCTAGAATGTGTGAATTTAATTTTTGATAATTTCGAACTCTGGTTTTAAAGTTTTTAAATGTATATTATTTAAAGTATTTTTAAATAGAAATCATTTCAGGTCAGTACTCTCTTCTTTTATCGCCGGAAAATAATTTCGGTGATGACGGCCGCATCATCGACATTCATTTTCGAGTTTCGAAGTGGAGAGACCATTCAGTAGCTTTGCTGCATTTTGTTTTGGAAATTCAATTGATTTAAATTTCTTAAGTGTGATTTGATTTATATATATAGGTATATTATTTTAAATTGAGTTGATTTGATATATATAGTATATACATTTATCTCTAAATGGTTTGAAATGAATTGGAAATTTAATTCTTTAATTTATGTTAAAGGATGATTTTAATTATTGATAAATCCAATATTTTTGAATAAATATTTAAGTATAAATAATTGAATTGGGAAAAAATTTCTTGTATAATCCTCTATTGCATTCTAATATAACTTACCTTAATTATTCAAAAGTTAACTATGTAACGGAATTTTATACAATATAAAATGATGATAAGGAAATTTTAAATAAATTTGAGTGGTTATTATTAGTGTGATCAGAAGGGACACTATGCTAATAGTTGCTCTGCTTCAGTTGGTACTGCCGTTCCTCCTTCTGCTCCCACTCTTAGTGATACCCAAGGTACCCTTCTGGGCATCTTTTCTTCATTTCATTATCCTGTTCATGTTTTATTTGTTGTATTTATTTCGAACTCTATTGTTTATATAGTAGCTTCATGAACTACTATTTATCTATTCCGCTGCATTATTATTATATACTCTGTGTCTGTGATTTTGTGATTATTTTATTTACTGTATATGCTGAGTTTTGCCAAATTTAAATTAACAATCTGATATTTTGAGCAATTTAAGTCCGACATGCATGGATGCGAATGGTTGAAAATTTCAGGATGTTACACCCGCAATCCCAAAATTTCAAAATGAATGAAAATCGTTTGGGTTTATCATTTCAACCCATAACGATTTTCTCTTAATCTATAATATCGTTTGGGTATGTATCATTTCAACCCATAGGGAATTCTAAACTAACAGGGAACTTGCAGTGTGTTAACAAAATAAACAATAATATAAAATGACCTATATATCAATGACAGGCATATATAATCAAAATTAACAATTCAAATAAAATATATATAACATGTTATAATGTCCTTTATCATAAGTAAACAATTGCAGATAATGGCATATCAGATTTAACAATTATATAACTTAATAATTCAAATTTAACAACATATTTCAATTATTATTTCGTGTGAATTAAATTCACTAAATATAAGAATGTTAATCGTGAGTGATTGCTCACCTTTTGAGGCCAGAGAACAACGGAAAATGAACACGACATGCTATAAATTGAACCACAAACTAGACAATCGACTAATCCAAACGACAAATCTCAAAGCAAAGCAAGGTGAACACGGATTCGACGAACAAAGCTAATAGTTAGGAATCGTGAAAACAAATCAAAAATCAGCTTCATATAAACTGAAACGAAATGTATATTGTATTATTTTTCTTTAAAACCAATAGTCAATTTAAAATACATATTTAAAATATCATATTTATTATATTTTAATTTTAAAATCAAACATACACTTTCTCAAAATTCCAAATGAATATTTAAGCATAATATAAAATAAAACTATCGCAACAAACTATTTCCAAATATTACGTAAATATCCTTCAGACAAATACTAAATATCAACTATAATTTATCAAAACTATATATGTATAGGTAGTCGATTGTGTTTAAAATATCAAGTGTAAATTATAATATATATATATATATAGGTAATATATATGCAAACATATAAGGAAACTCAAATATATGCCTGAATAGAGAATAACAAATATGTATACAATATATATAATACTTCTTTTATAATATAATATACTGTAACATACCTATACTGTAAACACATATATTACTTCTTTCAAAATCTAATATATTGTACCATATATATATTGTAAACACATATATTTAAAACAAAATATCTATATTTATATTTTTAGAACAATGTTTTAAAGTAAATATACCCTCTATATAAAAGGAAGCTGTTGTGGAAGGTTGATGTCGAGGCGGGTTTGTCTGTGGCAGGTGGAGCATGGACAGGCAACAAGGCTGCTTGGAAGCGGGCGATGCAGACAGTCAGGTAGGTGAGAGTCTGGTGAGGAGCTAGGCGAGAAAAGGCGTTGCTCGGCTGAGGTCGGCATGGCCAGGTAGTGGCTGATGCTACGACGCTGATGGAGGGGAATGCTGTGGAAAATGGGTTATTCTACTGTAGATGAAGGAAGGCGGAGGAGATGCTCATGCGAGGTCGGTTGACTTGATGAGAATGGATGGTGGGGTGACAATGTGGGTGGCAACCGAGTAGGTGGTAGAGAAGATAACTGGAAAAGTGGGTGGGGCGAAAATATGATGGTTATGCTCACAAGTGGAGCAAGCTTGTACGGTGATGGGTTTGAGGGTGTGAGGTGGCAATAGTTTGCAGGCGGAGGCGTGGGGTTCTCTGGAGTTATGGTGCATTGTAGCTGCATAGGAAGAGGATGACGTGGACCAAGGCACATGGGTGGTGGTTCAATATGTGAGGCGATGTGGGGTGGCTACTGCTCGGCCAAGAGAGCTGGAGAGGGAATAAGGCGAAGAGGTCTTGGGAAGTGGTGGCTCAGTGGGATGGCTGTGGGAAGAAAGGTGGAGTGGATGAGGCATGGGGAAAACTTCTCGTGTAGTGGGAAGGCCGAAGGGTAGGGTTTGGCTATGGCGGAGAGACGAGGTGGAGCGGGGTCTGTTTTGGGACGATGGTGAAGTGGAAGGGTGCTCGACGTAATGACCGATGGGAGGGACGAGTATGTTTGGAAGAATATGAGGAGTAGTTTCCCTCAAAAGAATGCAAACAGACATATTTACATATATTATATTGTATTATATCTTTTTCTATGTAAAAGCAAAACAGAACAAAATAGAACGAAGAGAATTGAACAAGTATGTACTGCACAAAGGGGAATAACAAACGTCAGAAGTTGAATAGCTGGGAATATTAATAACAAGTGGCCATTTATTTTCGGCTGGTGGAAAATGAACAGTCATAGGAAACCAAGAGACTCTAGAAATGGGTACCGATACGATTAACCGTTTCGCATATTTCACCGCGAATCGGACGCCGAATCACAGGAATGAATATACTATGGAGATCAGCACAACGAGACGAACAAAACGGTGCACAGATATCAGCGATACGACCATCCTATCAAAAGTCGATATTCCCTACCAAAAATTCTGTTAAAATTACGAAAAAAAGATAAACGGAGCTATAACAAACCAAATTTGATGAAACAAAATATGACGACTCTCTCAGAAAATGATTTACATTATTATTATATAAAAATATTCAGGTTTCGAAAACGTTTTATTTCCATTTGTTTTAACTGATTTAAATTAAAATTGAAAATTACACAAGAGAACTAACTTCCATATTTTCTAATGAAAATATGACATTTGCTATGTTTAAATATACGCATAGCAAATATCAAATTTTCATTGTTAAATTTAATTGTTTTATTTTCAAAAAAAATTCAGTTAATTACGTTATAAAAACCGTTTAAATTTACGGGTCGTTACACTCTCCCCTACTCAAAACTTTTTGTGACGACCAGCCATGACCCCTGCACTGAACATAGAAATAGTGCGCTGTAAAGTGTGCCAGGCAACCATGGACGATTGCCAAGGTTAAGTTAAAACACCAGAATCTATCGTATAACTCACAGCGCATGGATAAAAATACAATAGAAAGTATATATAGTGAAGCTTTACAGAACAGAATCTCTATTAAACCTCATTATAGTTTGGTACAACATCTGAATAGTCAATACATCAAGCCTCACTACATATCACTCAGAGAATATACAAGCAGCGGAACATCCAGTATATATAGTAAGAAAATAATATGCAAGCCTCCAGCTCGTCTTCGTCATCAGCATCGTCCGAAACTAAGAACAGCACCTGTCACCTGCTACCTAGTCTGCCCATCCCAAAATGGATGAACAACCCAAGGTAATAAGAGTGGAACATAAAACCTTGAGTCAGACAACAGTCTTAGTGAGTGGTAAATTAACTAACAACATACCAAAAGAGCATAAAGGTAAAAGGAATAGGAATCCAACCCTCCCACTCCACCTCTTACTACAATGATAGCCCCCAGACACACTAAACAGAAGTAAATATAGCAATCAGACAATCAAAGTAAAGCAATTATCACTCGTGTCAAGGTCAGTGTTTTCCAAGTACAAACCCCCAAGGCCTAAACCAAGATCAGATAAGCACCCAGAAAACATCGCTCTTGAGATTGAATGACGATACAACCAAACATCCATGACTCTGGCTATCACTATTATCTTTGCTTCGATACCACCGTTAATTGAATGACCGGCACATTCTTTCAGCCGTCCGTCAAGGGTTAATGGCAACCCCGGTTCTAGACAGAACTCCGCACGTCGTCACAGCCCGTGCCTAGGACTTATCGAATCTGCCCAGAGTACTCGACTACAATCATAGTCTTTAGGGACTATCGAATCTGCCCAACGTACTCTTGCTTTGAGCCTGCTAGAACCTTCAATAACGATGAAACCTCAGCCTTCTAGTCATCCTCCTCGACGACTATTTCCATACTAGCCCAAGCGCCTCTCGAGCAAACCATTATCCTCAACTCGAACCATTTCACCGAGTTATCAACATGCTTGGAATGATCCCGTCTGGATTAAACCAAGGCTTTCTCATACCATGCCTCGCTTCATCTCATCGTAGCAAAGCCTCATCTCAACATCAACATCATCAAATCTATTCATATGAGCTTCATCATCCGCCACATATGCCACGAGCAGCTTTTCAAATTCAAGAGCCTTTCCCTTAGCTTTTGAATCATCTTCGACCATCTTGTCCAAATCAAATCATCAATCAACTAATTTATAACAATCAATCAAGTCAATCATTAATCCAAGTAATCAAGCATTCAAACATGATCTAATAAACAATTATAACAATAATGGCAATCTTGTAAATAAAGAGTCCAAATCTACAAGCATGAATTATGAGCAATATCTCTACAACTTGATGAATGAACTTACATAGGTTAATATATAGTAAAATGGATGTCAAATCATCATGAACAATAGATCTACACTTAAGTTTATGAAAATGCATGGAAATCACTATTTTAACACCAAATCAAGCCAACAATCCGATATACTCCTTTGGATCCGTGTGAGAGATAACCACCACTCACCAAATCACCTAAACACCTCAAAAGCAACACACATCAGATCTGGACAGCGAAGAATCTAACTCGATCTATCAAAACTCCGCTTCAAACAATGAAATCTCTCTTCGATGGATGAAGATCTTCAATCTAAGCTTTTGGATCTTCAATTTGATCTTCGACTTGGATGGAAGGAATCACAAGGTTATAGTGGAGAAAAGAAGTGAAGAAGTATAGAACTCGAGCTCTCAAAATGGCAGCACTTCGTCGCTTCAAAATCCGGATCCCAAAAATGAAGAAGAACCTGTGTATTTATAGGCAGAAATCCCCTTAGGTCGTCCGCCCCCTTAGGTCGTCCACGACCTAACAAATCCTCCGACCTAACACTCACGCGACTTAACACATATGCACGACCTACGACTTACAACTTAACAGACCTGTGACTTACGACTTAGCGCACACTCGACTCAACGACTTAACAGAAGCCACGACCTAACTTTAGCTCGCTCCTAGGTCGCTCACGACCTAACACTCAGCGACCTAACCCCTTAAGCCTTCACGCGACTTAACCACACACACATGCGCACGACCTAGCGACCCAAGCCTATGCGCATCCACGAACTAACACCTCACGACCTAACTATACCCAGCATACTATCATAGGTCGTCTACAACCTAACTAAACATACCATAGCGACTCAACGACTTATCTTAACTCGCCCACGACCTAAGAAAACCCTACGACTTAACTGCCTCCGACCTAAGACTTAGCCTTTACGCGACCTAACTAGCATATTGCAACCTGATATAGGTCGCTCATGACCTAACTAAACCATAGGTCGCTCACGACCCAACTATACACAAAATCTACTTTAGGTCACATACGACCTAACTACACGCAGGGTCTTCCGACCTAACTCCTAGGTCGTCTGGACGTCCTAACTACTCATAACTGCTAAACTTAGGTCGCTCACGACCTAACTAAGCACAACACCCCATAGGTCGCTCACGACCTAACTACAACAACTCCTTAAGTCCCTAACCCGCTTATCTCCTAGGTCGTTAACTCGCTAATTCTTAAGTCGCTGATTCCTTAAGTCGCTCGAACGACCTACCTTCCTTAGGTCGCCAACTCCCTTAAGTCGCTCCACCGACCTAACTACTAAACAACCTAAGCTCTGAACGACCTAACTCAAGACGCTCTAACAACAGTTTTACGATGTTTCGATCCGTAAAAATACGGGTCGTTACATTCTCTCCCCCTTAGGAATTTCGCCCCCGAAATTCCAAACAAACAAGAACAATCAAAACTACTCTGCATGCCTACCATCCACAGCAATCAACAAACCATGCATCCAATTCTAGCCTAGCATGCAGAATTCTAAAACTAGAACAAGTTACAATGTCGTGAGATGCCATGACACCTTATGGCCATACCTTGAAGAGTTCAGGATGAGCTGCCTTCATCCTCTCTTCCACCTCCCATGTACAGTCGTTAACATCATCACTCCATTGTATCTTGATAAACCTAGCTACCTTCCTCCTAAGCTGTTTCGTGTCAGTTTCCACAACACGAAGCGGCTTACGAGGTCTCTCAACAACTGGATCTACCTCAAAATCTTCACAGCTATCAGCAGAAACCACCGTATTCGAGTCGTGCACATACTTCCGTAGATACGCTACATGAAAAACATTGTGCACACTCGACATCTTTTCTGGTAACTCCAATTTGTAGGCGAGCTTTCCAATTCGCTCGATAATCGGGAATGGTCCAACAAATCTCGGAGTCAATTTTCCTTTCTTCCCGAATCGAGTAACATTCTTCAGTGGAGAAATCTTCACAAAAACCATATCACCTACGTCGAATTCTAAATTCTTACGACGCTTATCGGCATAACTTTTCTGACGGTCTTGGGCTACCTTCATTCGTTGCCGAATGATCTCTATGCAATCCGTAGTCTGTCGAATCATTTCTGGCCCAAGTATCAGCTTTTCTCCTGTTTCTAACCAACATGTCGGAGAGTTACACGGTCTTCCATACAATGCCTCATACGGTGCCATACCAATGCTTGACTGGTAACTGTTATTATACGAAAATTCTACCAAATGAAGGTAATCTTCCCATGATCCTCCGAAATCTAAAACACAAGCTCTAAGGAGATCTTCCAAAACTCGGTTGACTCTCTCAATCTGACCATCTGTTTGGGGATGATAAGCTGTACTCAAACACAACTTGGTTCCCAAAACTTCCTGGAAGCTCTTCCAAAATCCACTAGTGAACAATGGGTCTCGATCGCTCACTATACTCTTTGGAATACCATGGAATCGAACTATCCACTTAACATACAGCTCAGCCAATTTTGATGCAGTCCTAGTTGATCGAACCAGAATGAATCTTGCACTCTTAGTCAAACGATCCACGATGACCCAAATCCCTTCATTTCCCGTTCTTGTTCTAGGTAATCCATTGATAAAATCCATCGATACTTGCTCCCACTTCCATGTAGGAACTTCTAATGGCTGAAGCAATCCACTTGGCTTCTTCTGCTCTGCTTTTACCAACTGGCAGTTCATGCACTTGGAAATAAAATTTCCAACATCCTTCTTTATGCCTTCCCAGTAATAGGTTCTCTTCATATCCCGATACATCTTATTTCCACCTGGATGAATTGTAAGCTTTGAGTGATGACTTTCCTTCAGAACTTCATCTCTCAATTCATCTATAACGGGAACAACTAGTCGTCCTTGCTTTCGAAGCCAACCCTCTCGATCGACCTCGAATCCTTTATCCTTTCCTAGGTCCAATCCAGATTCCAAATCACGGATAATCTTGACAAGCTTATTGTCTCGCTTTTGGCTCTCGCCAATTCTTTCCACAAGAGTCGGTCTCATTGATAAGTTTGCCAACATCTCAGGCTCCAATTCACATCTGGGCCTGAAGTCAAATCCAGCCAAATACTCGAGATTCTTCCATTCTGAAAACATGGCTCCCAATCCTGCATGTCTTCGACTTAACGCATCTGCCACTGCGTTACCCTTTCCCGGAGTATAGGCTATACCAAAATCATATGATGCTAAAAACTCTAGCCATCGTTGCTACCTAAGATTCAAATCCTTTTGGGAGAAAAGATACTTCAACGACTTATGATCTGTAAACAACTCGAATCGAACTCCCAATAGATAATGTCTCCACATCTTCAGAGCAAATACAATCGCCGCTAACTCCAAATCATGAGTCGAATAATTCCTTTCATGTGGCTTCAGTTGTCGACATGCATACGCGACAACTTTACCCTTCTGCATCAGCACTGCTCCAAGTCCAGTACCACATGCGTCGGTGTAAACCACCATCTCATCATTTCCACTTGGAATAGTCAAAACAGGAGCACTTGTCAGTCGCTCTTTCAGGATTCCGAAAGCTTGCTCACACTTAGCATCCCATCTGAATACTTGATTCTTTTTCGTCAATCCTGTTAATGGTGCAGCTACCTTGGAAAAGTCTTTAATAAATCGACGATAGTATCCTGCTAATCCAAGAAAACTTCTCACATCCGATGCATTCTTAGGTCTACCCCAATCCTGGATTACTACTATCTTGGCGGGATCAACCGCTATTCTGCTTCTAGAGATAATATGGCCTAAGAACCTCACTTCGCTCTTCCAGAAGTGACACTTCGAAAACTTAGCCTTCAGCTGATGTTTCTGTAAGATTTCCAAAACAATACGCAAGTGCGTCTTGTGCTCTTCTTCAGTTCTGGAATAAATCAAAATATCATCCACGAACACTAGTACGAACTTGTTCAACTGATTTTTGAACACTCTATTAATAAGATCCACAAAATATGCTGGTGCATTGGTCAATCCAAACGGCATTACCAGCCACTCAAAGAAACCGGATGGTGTCCTGAAAGCAGTCTTCGGCACACTATCCTTAGCCACTCTTAACTGGTGAAATCCCGTAGCTAAATCCATCTGAGAAAACACCTTAGCTTCGTGAAGCTGATCAAACAAGTCGTCTATTCTCGGCAATGGATACTTGTTCTTCTTAGTCACTTTATTCAGCTCACGATAATCCACACACAACCTCAGCGATCCATCCGCTTTGGTTACAAACACAACTGGTGCACCCCATTCGGACACACTACGCCGAATGAATCCTTTCTGTAAAAGATCATCAACTTGCACCCTCATCTCTTGCTGTTCCCTAGGCGCCATCCGCCTAAGAGGCATCACAACAGGTCTGGCTCCTTCAACTAAATCAATACGAAACTCAATCTCTCTATACGGCGGTAACCCTTTGACCTCATCAAAGACATCCTCGAATCCATTAGCGATTGGCAGCGATGACAGTCCATCCCGTGGAACAACCAGCGAATACATGAAGCTCATGAAGACGCCTTGCTCATGCTTACATCGTATCACAACCTTTCGCCCTTCCACATTCTCGACTGTCACCTCCAACCTTTCACAATCAACCTTTGCCGCATACTTCCTAAGCCAGTCCATACCCAAAATAATTCCGAACCCCGCAAAGTTCAGAACAAAACAATCACAAACAAAAGAGCAATCATGACTCGATACTATCAGACCACGGCATAGCATACACAGACAAGACGAACCCCCAACTGGATTAGTCACAACCAATGGCCTATCAACAATATCCGGTTCTAAACCTAACCGGCCTACAAGTTCATTACAAACAAAAGAATGCGACGCCCTAGTATCAAATAACACTCTAACTGGAACACCACATATGGAAAGAGTACCTTGAACCACCACACTCTTTCCTTTCTCTTCAGCGGTAGGAGCTTTCGAAGATGATGGAACAGCCCCCAAAGCATAAGCTTGCACAATCTGCTTGTCCTATCGCGGTTCTGGACAATTCTTCCTGATATGCCCCAGCTTGTCACAGTTGTGGCACTTCATCGGCACCTTCGGATTCTTGCAATCTCTGGAGAAATGGCCATTCTGCTGACAATTGTAGCAAGTCACTTCGCCCTTTGGCTTCTTCTGGCCATCCTTACCCTTTTGCTGCTGCTGCTTCCTCTTCTTGTTTCCACCCTGCTGTGGTTTAGACTCCTCCTTGGTCACAGCAACAACAGATCCTTCTTTAGGAAACAGATTCTCGTGCCTGAGAGCCTTCTCTACAAGCTTCTCAAATGGATCGTCCAAATGATCCACCAACTGCCTCCCAAGATAACTGTCCAAGCCTGTCACAAACTTCTTGTTCTTCTGATATGTAGATTCAATATACGACCGGGCATACTTGGACAAAGCTTCAAACTCAGAAACATACTCAAGAACTGGTCTTCCACCTCGCTTGAGCTCCACAAACTTCTTGAACAGAATAGATTTCTGGGCTGTAGAAATGAACTTAGCTTCGAATCTGGCTTGGAATTGCTCCCAAGTAATTTCTTCCTCCGGAGTATCAATGGTGATAGAGTTGCACCAATCAGAAGCTCTCCCTTGAAGCTGTCTTGATGTGAGCTTCCTTTTTGTTGCATCCTCGATTCCCAAATCACCAAAGATTCTTCTACAAGCTTCTATCCATCTCTGGACTTCAATGGTTGACTCTGTTCCCAAGAAAACCTTCCCTCCAAGAGCAGTATAATCTTTACACAGCTTAGCAAAATCCACCGGTTTTGGAGTTTGAACTTGAACTCCAACATCTACTGATGACCCCGGAGCTGGCATCCTTCTCATGATCGAAGTCATCATAGCTTCGAACATAGCAACATAATCAGTAGCCCCCTCAGTAGCATGGCCTTCCCTAGCAGCTGGTCTCCCTCTTCGACTCATCCTTAATATCTATAAAAAGGAATGATTAATACACCTTGAGAACAACTGCGTAAAGGGTTCAAATCATTCTAAGCTACTATATTATATATAGTAATCATCCATCAAAATACAATTACGTCTCTCATACGTAGTTACGTCAGCGAGCGTTGGGTAAAATCGATTAACCAAAGCTCTGATACCAAATGTAACGACCGGCCATGACCCCTGCACTGAACATAGAAATAGTGCGCTGTAAAGTGTGCTAGGCAGCCATGGACGATTGCCAAGGTTAAGTTAAAATAGCAAAATCTATCGTATAACTCACAGCGCATGGATAAAAATACAATAGAAAGTATATACAGTGAAGCTTTACAGAACAGAATCTCTATTAAACCTCATTATAGTTTGGTACAACATCTGAATAGTCAATACATCAAGCCTCACTACATATCACTCAGAGAATATACAAGCAGCGGAACATCCAGTACATATAGTAAGAAAATAATATGCAAGCCTCCAGCTCGTCTTCGTCATCAGCATCGTCCGAAACTAAGAACAGCACCTGTCACCTGCTACCTAGTCTGCCCATCCCAAAATGGATGAACAGCCCAAGGTAATAAGAGTGGAACATAAAACCTTGAGTCAGACAACAGTCTTAGTGAGCGGTAAATTAACTAACAACATACCAAAAGAGCATAAAGGTAAAAGGAATAGGAATCCAACCCTCCCACTCCACCTCTTTCTACAGTGATAGCCCTCAGACACACTAAACAGAAGTAAACATAGCAATCAGACAATCAAACTAAAGCAATTATCACTCGAGTCAAGGTCGGTGTTTTCCAAGTACAAACCCCCAAGGCCTAAACCAAGATCAGATAAGCACCCAGAAAACATCGCTCTTGAGATCGAATGACGATACAACGAAACATCCATGACTCTGGCTATCACTATTATCTTTGCTTCGATACCACCGTTAATTGAATGACCGGCACATTCTTTCAGCCGTCCGTCAAGGGTTAATGGCAACCCCGGTTCTAGACAGAACTCCTCACGTCGTCGCAGCCCGTGCCTAGGACTTATCGAATCTGCCCAGAGTACTCGACTACAATCATAGTCTTTAGGGACTATCGAATCTGCCCAACGTACTCTTGCTTTGAGCCTGCTAGAACCTTCAATAACGATGAAACCTCAGCCTTCTAGTCATCCTCCTCGACGACTATTTCCATACTAGCCCAAGCGCCTCTCGAGCAAACCATTATCCTCAACTCGAACCATTTCACCGAGTTATCAACATGCTTGGAATGATCCCGTCTGGATTAAACCAAGGCTTTCTCATACCATGCCTCGCTTCATCTCATCGTAGCAAAGCCTCATCTCAACATCAACATCATCAAATCTATTCATATGAGCTTCATCATCCGCCACATATGCCACGAGCAGCTTTTCAAATTCAAGAGCCTTTCCCTTAGCTTTTGAATCATCTTCGACCATCTTGTCCAAATCAAATCATCAATCAACTAATTTATAACAATCAATCAAGTCAATCATTAATCCAAGTAATCAAGCATTCAAACATGATCTAATAAACAATTATAACAATAATGGCAATCTTGTAAATAAAGAGTCCAAATATACAAGCATGAATTATGAGCAATATCTCTACAACTTGATGAATGAACTTACATAGGTTAACATATACTAAAATGGATGTCAAATCATCATGAACAATAGATCTACCCTTAAGTTTATGAAAATGCATGGAAATCACTATTTTAACACCAAATCAAGCCAACAATCCGATATACTCCTTTGGATCCGTGTGAGAGATAACCACCACTCACCAAATCACCTAAACACCTCAAAAGCAACACACTTCAGATCTGGACAGCGAAGAATCTAACTCGATCTATCAAAACTCCGCTTCAAACAATGAAATCTCTCTTCGATGGATGAAGATCTTCAATCTAAGCTTTTGGATCTTCGATTTGATCTTCGATTTGGATGGAAGGAATCACAAGGTTATAGTGGAGAAAAGAAGTGAAGAAGTATAGAACTTGAGCTCTCAAAATGGCAGCACTTCATCGCTTCAAAATCCGGATCCCAAAAATGAAGAAGAACCCGTGTATTTATAGGCAGAAATCCCCTTAGGTCGTCCGCCCCCTTAGGTCGTCCACGACCTAACAAATCCTCCGACCTAACACTCGCGCGACTTAACACATACGCGCGACCTACGACTTACGACTTAACAAACCTGCGACTTACGACTTAGCGCACACTCGACTCAACGACTTAACAAAAGCCACGACCTAACTTTAGCTCGCTCCTAGGTCGCTCACGACCTAACACTTAGCGACCTAACCCCTAAAGCCTTCACGCGACTTAACCACACACACATGCGCACGACCTAGCGACCCAAGCCTATGCGCATCCACGACCTAACACCTCACGACCTAACTATACCCAGCATACTATCATAGGTCGTCTACGACCTAACTAAACATACCATAGCGACTCAACGACTTATCTTAACTCGCCCACGACCTAAGAAAACCCTACGACTTAACTGCCTTCGACCTAAGACTTAGCCTTTACGCGACCTAACTAGCATATAGCAACCTGATATAGGTCGCTCATGACCTAACTAAACCATAGGTCGCTCACGACCCAACTATACACAAAATCTACCTTAGGTCGCATACGACCTAACTACACGCAGGGTCTTCTGACCTAACTCCTAGGTCGTCTGGACGACCTAACTACTCATAACTGCTAAACTTAGGTCGCTCACGACCTAACTAAGCACAACACCCCATAGGTCGCTCACGACCTAATTACAACAACTCCTTAAGTCGCTAACCCGCTTATCTCCTAGGTCGTTAACTCGCTAATTCTTATGTCGCTGATTCCTTAAGTCGCTCGAACGACCTACCTTCCTTAGGTAACCAACTCCCTTAAGTCGCTCCACCGACCTAACTACTAAACGACCTAAGCTCTGAACGACCTAACTCAAGACGCTCTAACAACAGTTTTACGATGTTTCGATCCGTAAAAATACGGGTCGTTACACTTTTCGTCCCCGAAAAGGAACGAGATAGGAGAATAGAAACATCCAGCCAGACAAGGTAGATTTAAATACAAAATAATACAATTAATTCAAACTATATAAATTTTATTTTATTTTAAATTGATTTATTTTCGGCTAATTTGGTTTAAATCCATTTTATTCAATCAATAAATATCCATTGAATTCACATGTGGTTGATTTCAATTCAATAATTGATTTGCTTTCGATTTGTTAACAGTTATTACAAAATTTTCTTTCAAAACAATATTTATTTAATTCATTCATTTTATCCACTCTATCCTTAGTTAAGTTAATTCTACTTATGATTCAGATTCAATTATTCTTATATTCGTACTTATTTACTTAAATAGCATTTTCTTTTTCTTTTTCAATTTATTTCACTTAACATTTCTTATAACAAAATTTAAATGTATAAACATTCATTATAACAAGTTTAATTTTTATTTACAAATTCCCTTAATAAAGTTTCATTTTGGGCATTTTATTACTTATATTTATATTGTATATTATTCAATTACATATTCTCATTAACATTTTAACTTTTTGAACAATCATGTAAGTTATATATATGTTTTAGAATGTAATTGAGTATTATACAAATTAAATTTATCCGAATTCAACAGTTTCAAGCTGTGTTAATTTCATTTTCATTTTAGACATTCCAATTATTTTAAAAGTTTGCTTTATTTCAATAATTAAAAACCATTACTTAACATATAACTTAAGAGTTAAATTTTCGGTTTCACTTCAAACCATTTTGAAATGAATATATATACATATATATGTATTTTATACATCAAATAATACTCAAGTAATTCAAATTAAATCCATTTTTCGAAACAAAAAGTGTAACAAAAATACTAAGTGGTCTCTCCACTATAAGACTCGAAAATGAATGTCGATGATGCTGCAGTCATCACCGAAATTATTTTCCAACGACAAAAGAGGAGAGTACTGATTCACTTCTTTTGAAATTCTTTGAAAACAATTTCTATTCGAAAATACTTTCAAATAACAATATGAATTTTCAAAACTTTGAAAACCAACTTCTGGAAAGCACCGAAAATTAAGCTCCCAAATTCTTAATTTAAATTCATTTCATTTCAAATCAATTTATAAACCATGTTTTATAATTTCATTTCTTTATATCATGTAACAATAGTCAATGGTTTACAAAACAATAAATGATAATCTAATATTATCATTTCTAACAACCGATCCATTTAACTATCCAATTTCAGAAAATCATACTAGTATATAAAATATAAACATACATAAAATTATTTTATTTACCAATTCGAAAACAATATTGTGTCAGTTTGCTTTGTTCAAGTGTTTTAGAATTTCTACCGAATGCGTTGGCTAGACGAATCAATCGAAACCCCAAATCATATTTAACAATTCAAATAACACAATATAAAATATTTTTTATAAATTAGAAATACACTCCCTCACGGGATAATTTAAGAATGGATTTTAGATCAACGACAGAGATTCAAAGTAAAGGGAACCCTTCAACAAAGAGAATTCTAACCAAGATGATATGCTTGAAAAGATGATAATATAATTAAGTTACAGAAAGAAAAGATTGATAGGCTTATATTAATTGCGGGCGACCTTAACTGGGTCAACCGAGACATAGAAAAGACGAGAATATCATTGACAAGAGAGGGGAAAAACTTGTTAAGATCATCACGGAAACACGATTCATGCGATCGATGAAAATGGCAGGAGCTTTGGTTAATCCAAAGGGCATGACTAACCATTTATAGGAACCATATGTCTGGGAGGAAAGACAACAGGTCGAGCTCTAAGAATAAGATCAATGCAGAATTCAATTTTCCGTTGAGGAGGTGGAGAGAAGTGACTACACCAAACATCAGGATCATCCCTGACTATCAGGGTGGAGTCGAGATCACTAGGCTGAGGACAAACGCAAAGATAAAACTGCCTACAAAATTATGAGGAATAGACATTTGATCAAAAAAGAATTACACGGGTCGTCTACTAGAGAAGCGATTCGGGCATTTCATGAATAACAACATCAATACCGGGAAACGTAGAAATCTCTGGTGAATCAACGCTTGTTGTAAAGGAGTTTCACCCCTTTGCAAATCATACTAAGATTGGCAGGACCGCCAATGGGGTTAGTCACATTCAAGGATGAAGTTGCCAATTGAGGTGGTAAGAAGTGCTCGAATTTATTTCGAAGATCAATAGAAATAGAGCTATGGGATGCTCCCATATCAAGAAGAGCACAAACAAGCAAAGACAAGAATGGATTCAGAACAAAGGAAAAAAGTTCCAAAATTCAAAAGAAATCCTAATCAAGAGAGAGAAATTCAAGCTCGAACGAAGGTGATTCTGTAATTAATTTTTACTCCATATGCTAAGTTTTGCCTAAATCGAGCTTTGGTACCACTTGTAACGACCTGTTATTTCGAACCATTCAAATCGACAATCATCCACTCATGTCGGACTTGAATCGCTCAAAACAACATATTGTTAATTTATATTTTGCAAAAACTCAGCATATACAGTTAATAAATCAATCACAGAATCACAGATACAGAGTAATATAACAATAAACAGCGGAATAGATAAATAGTAGTTCATGATGCTACTATATAACAACAGAGTTTAAAGTAAAATACAACGGATATCTCAAATATACAGAAGTTACTAATACAAATGCCAATGACAAGTCTGAACAAACAACCGGAATAAACTGAAGTAACCAGAAAGCTGAATAGACAAAGACAGATCTTCAAGCAAAGCTCCAAACTCCAAATGCGAGTCTTAAATGCTGTGACACTCAGTCTGACCCGAGCATAAAGCAAAACACAAAACACTCAAGTCAGGATTAACATTCTTATACAAGTAAATTCAACTTAAGTGAAATGTCAACTGAAATACAAAATAACTTAAAGGATGTTGAGGATTTCCATCCTCTAAGGATCCGTGGAACTATCTTCTATGTAGTAATATACGCTATTATAATATATCTATCAGTAAAGAAAAGTATTAAAATAGCATTAAGGCGTTACCCATATCCCCTTTAACACATTTTATATATTCCTGTAGTCTATACAATGCCGTAAGCTCCACCTACCCGGTGGTTTACCCAGAGGACAACCCATAGGTACGGTACAAAACAAACTCGTAGAAGGCGCGATAGGGCATGTGAACACGGCACGCGAGGCAATGCTAGGGTAGATATACTGTTTGGGGATCCGGACTAGTGGTAACGCATAGCAGCTACTACCGCCCACCTCGAGACACACTCTCAAATCAAAGGTGCACCCAATCAAATCACAAAGTAATAGAATGGTATCGAAGAAATGTGTTCGATATGAGGAATGACCTCACTTGGCCCGACATGGCTCCTATTTTAGTCACATCTAGGATGACTCACCAGAGTCAGGGCTACGTAAATACCTCTTACAGAATCGTCACCAAACCATCCTACTTCGTTCTGGAATCTCCACCACGTGCGCAGTTGTTAAAGTGGTTTTCGGTATTGGCAGAGAGTATGACAATATCTGATCCCAGTCTCTTTAACAACCAAACGCTTATTTCACACCGTGGTCATTTTATAAAATTGCTTTTATAATCATTTTAAATAGTTCATACTCATATCAAAATATCATATTCTTTTCAAAAATCATATCACTTCCGAAATCATATTCACTTCCGAAATCACATCACTTTCGGAATCATATTCACAGAAATAGTTTAAACCATCATATCAAAATATTAGTATTTAATCCATTAAATCTAAATAATAACAGTTCCAACTACATAGTTTAAACATTAAAAATAGTTATATATATATATATATATTTAAATAGTTATAAATTAAAATAGTTTATCTTTAAAAATTTGTTATAGATTAAAATAGTTCATATATTAAAAATAGTTTATATATATTAAATTACTTTATATAATAAAATTAGTTTCCTCCAATTTCACAAATCGATTCAAATTAACTTAAATTCCAATAAGATTCAAAGTTTAAATATTCAAACATTTACAATATAAGTTTCATTTATATTTCAACATTTAACTTTAATTTTTATCCAAATTGGAAAATATGCACTTAATCATTTTAATTACAATTAAATAAAATCTCAGTTTATAAATTTGAATCAATATCAAAAATTCAGTCTCAGTTTTATTTAAAGTTGAGAATATTCATTTAATCACTTCCTATCAAATCAAGTTATAAATCATACCTTTCAAAATCTCAAAATCAATAAGTTCAAATAAATTCTTATTTAAATTCAATTATTAACAAATTTAAATTCCAAGTCATACGGGAATAAGGCGGAGAGGTCTTGGGAAGTGGGATGGATGTGGGAAGAAAGGTGGAGTGGATGAGGCATGAGGAAAACTGCTCGTGAAGTGGGAAGGCTGAAGGGTGGGGTTTGGTTGTGGCAGAGAGAAGAGATGGAGCAGGGTCTGTTATGTGACGATGGTGAAGTGGAAGGGGGCTCTACGCAATGACCGATGGGAGGGACGAGTATGTTTGGAAGAATATGAGGAGCAGTTTCCCTTAAAAGAATGCAAACAGACATATTTACATATATTATATTATATATTTTTCTATGCAAAAGCAAAACAGAACAGAATAGAATGAAGAGAATTGAAAAAGTATATACTGAACAAAAGGGAATAACAAACGTCAGAAGTTGAATAGCTGGGAATATTAATAACAAGTGGCCATTTATTTTCGGCTGGTGGAAAATGAATGGTCACAGGAAACCAGGAGACTCCAGAAATGGGTACCAATACGATTAACCATTTCGCATATTTTGCCGCGAACCGGACGCCGAATCACAGGAATGAATATACTACGGAGATCAGCACGACGGGACGAACAAAATGTACACAGATATCAGCGATACGACCATCCTATCAAACGTCGATATTCGATACCAAAAATGCTGTTAAAATTGTGAAAAAAAGATAAACGGAGCTATAACAAACCAAATTTGACGAAACGAAATATAATGCCTCTCTCAGAAAATGATTTACATTTTTATTATATACAAATATTCAGGTTTCAAAAACGTTTTATTTCCATTAGTTTTAACTTATTTAAATTGAAATTAAAAATTACACAAGAGAACTAACTTCCATATTTTCTGATGAAAATCCGCCATTTGCTATGTTTAAATAGATGCATAGCAAATATCAAATTTTCATTGTTAAATATAATTGTTTTATTTCTAAGAAAAATTCAGTTAATTACGTTATAAAAACCGTTAAAATTTACGGGTCATTACACAAACTTCCATATCTTGTAATAAATCCACCATTTGATTTATTTCACCAATTTGTTAAATGATGATAATTTCTTTTGATTTATAACATCGTTTATAAATCCATACTTTTATTAACAAAACTTGGTTTTACAAATCTTTTCTTTCTTTGTAAAATATCAATTTTATAAATTATTATATTTATAAATTTCACTTTTATAAATAAATTATAATGTATGTGCCTATATATATATCACTTTATATAAAATGGTTGAAAAATATTTATCTCTCCAAATATTTCTACTTGCTCATTTAAAACCATATCCCTTATTATAAATGACGACTTATTTTAAGATTTTTTAAAATTTTTATCACAATTCAAAAATCTATTTAAAATATTTTAAAAACCATTACTTTAAAATCTTTAAAATCATACTTTTTATTTTCTTTAAATAAATTCCATATCTTAGTAATTCAAGAATTTTATAAAAAAGTATATATTTTTGAAATCACTCAAATCCCTTTTTAAAACTAAATCTTCATTTTATAATTTTTCAAAATATTAAATATATGGCTCCGTGTTACTATAGCACTAATTAAGGAAAATTATCCATGTCATCAATTATGGCATCCAACAGATCATATATCAATTTATATGAAAACTAAAATTAATAGTGTGAGCAATCCTGTTGGATCCCTCCAACCTGTCCTCGTGCATCACATACAGTATATAATCGTAAAAATATAAATCAACCACTTCGAGGCGGGAATCGTATACAAAGGGTCATCCGCTCTTACACGGGAACATAATAGGGTCCCATCCGCTCCAGGGGCAGGAATATATCCAAACCAACAATATAAAATATTAAATCATCCAAACAGTCATTCAACAATTTTTATCAGCAATAAATATTACTGGTTAGGCAAAAAGGTGAGATTAACTCACATTGATTAACAATCGTCAAAATGTTCCGTTTTGAATTAAAATTGGACAGACGTTCAATTTTAACCCAAAATTGCCGCTAGCTTCGAATCCATCCAATCCAATATCATAGCATAGTATTCGTCAATACAGATGCAACGCAACTTGTCGCGCTCGATTTAGACCTCGTACGAAAAAGTTACGAATTTATAACATTTGAAATAATTAAATTATCATTAACTTATTTAATTAAAAATTCAAAAAAACTTAACTTCCCTCTTCCCTCTCTCCCTACGTTTTCTAGGTTGTGAAAAAAACCCACCGTCGCAGAACTTTCTTCGAACGCCGTGCCTCCTTCGCTTCACCGGAGCTCGATCCAACGCCGCCATCGTCCTCGCCATCACGAGCCGCGCCTACGCCCCCAACCATAGCATGCTCGGTCATTGAAATCACTACCCATGTCCAACCCTAGATTGCATGAATTTGGCCTTCTTTCGCCTCTATTCATCAACGATTCGATGATCCAGCCGTTGATTGCGTAGAGCTTGTCGTGCTCACCATCTTCCTAGTTGAAGTCGGAGGCTAAAGTGCATGGATGGAGAGAAAATCGAGGGAGGAAGTTGAAGAAGTTTCGGCCATTAAAATGTTAAAGGAGGCGGCTGACAGAAAGCTAGGATTTTTGATTGCAAAAATAAAATTTTCAAGTCCTTATATAGAAAATTTCACGACACTATTCATCCTAGAAAATTTTGAACTCCAAACAAAGCGTGCCGCCTAGCATTCTATATGTTATACCCCTACTCCAAACATAATGGAATATATATCGGGAGCCAATTCCATCATATATAGAAGTTAACTTTTCAAAATTAAGTTATATTAATTTAAATTCCTTTAAATAAATTTCTATGCATTTCGAACTCGCACGACCAAACGATACGTCCAATCACCATGAACTTCAACAGCATATAATAATTCTCTATTACGGATCCAATGAAATTGGTTTCGTCGAAATCTGAGACAGTGCCCCAAATGGCTATTTTTATACATTAATTAGATCGAGTTATTTCCAAAATCAGTTTAAATAACTTTTATATCCAATTTAAAAGTTTACTATCTTCCTTCTTATTCTAATAGAATTTAAATTAACTTTTGAAATCATTTTTTTCACATTAAATTCAAGATTCAATTATTTAAACATTTTAAAATATTAAATTTAAACAATTTAATTATCAAATAAATCGCTATATTTGAAATATAAGTTATTTAACTTATAAAATAACCTTTTAATATTTAAAATCAATTAAATATTCAAAATTCAAATGACTGAAATTCTGGGTCGTTACATTCTCCCACCTTAAAAGAATTTCGTCCCCGAAATTGCCAAGGTAAGAAAAATGCCTAAACCCATTAACTTTCCAAAATAAATTAGTTGAAATAGATTTCCAAATTCCTTTTAAGTCCTTAACTTCATTCATCGATACCGACTAATTTCCATCCATTCAACCATCTCAGGTTATAATTCAAAATCAAAATTTTGTTAACAAAAATATTTCCAAAATTCTCAGAAATTTTCTAACGCTTTAATTTTACGGAAAATTTCGCCAGCGTCCCCTTTGTGCGACTCGATCGTAAAAATTTACAATATATATAATCACAAATATACTTCTCATCTTCAAGAATGAGGCATCCATAGGATAAATATAAAAATACGATATGTAATCCAAGATGTATACCTTATTTTAGTATTAGCAAGCATATACAACCAATATAATGCGAAAGCGAGCTCCAAATGTGAAGCATAAGCCATCCACACCTACTAATCACTCAACAAACAATGAGAACAAGTATAAGGAAAGCAATATCGATATATAATGTAGAATATAAAATAACTATATGCAAATGCAGCAAAGGTAACAAGAGAAACCATCAACCAATTAATATCCACCCAGTTTATTTATTGTCATATCTATTTGCATTTTCAAATGTCAACATCCAATTTATACACTTCCATTTCTTATTAACATTCAATTGATTTGTTTTCAATTTATTTACATTCAATTGATTTGCATTCAGTTTATTCCCATTCAACTGATTTACATTCAATTATTAACATTCACTTCATTTTCATTCACCTTACTTACACTCCCCTTAAATTCAATTTAAGGTTAATAACAATTCATTGCATACTAATTCATTTATGGACCATTCCACACAACAGTTACTTAAGTTTCTTATAAACATCTTATACTACACAACTCATGTTTATTATTACTTCACAACTTAAATACATATTCAACTTTATCAAACAACTTTCCAAACCATATTTTCATTTTACAACTTAAATCAAATTTGATTTTATAACTCAAATTTATATTCATCCCATTACTTCATTAATTCACTTTATCAATTCATCTAATCCATTTCAAAATCAATTCAATCTCATTTATCCTTTCTTAAGTTGAGCTTCATTTCATTAACTTAATTTATTCCATTACTCAATTTATTTAACTTTATTTAAGTTAAAATTTTAATTCCATATCTCAATTTCAATCTTTCTTTCTTATCTATACCATTTTCATAGTTCAAAAACTTATTATCTTATGTTTTCTCAAAACATTTAGATAAAAATTTTAGGATTTTGAAACACCAAGTTTTATTTCAAATTATTTTGAAATCATATATATACATAACCCCTTTATACATCAAATTTCACTTCTGGAATCTAAAAAAAATTGTTTTACCAAAACAAATCTTCAATGGTAGCAATCCCTTACTTGGAAACTCGAAAATGAACGTCGATGATGCTGCAGTCATCATCGAAATTATTTTCCAGCGACGGAAATGAGTTTAGTGCTTTCTATTCCTTTTAAATTCTTTTAAAAATATTTCTAGTCAAAACACTTTCAAAATAACACTATTATTATTTTTTCGAAACCTTTGAAAAACAATTTTTCAAGTCTACAGGATTTAAATTCCCAAATTCTCAGCTTTTAAATCCATTTAATCTACAAATCATGTTTTTATATATACTTATGAAATTTTATTTCACACATGTTGATTATTTTAATTATAATGAATATTCTAAAATATTTATAAATTCACTTTCTTATATAACTCATTTACAACTATTTATCCTTGTTTAGATTTTTAATAATAACAAATTTTATTAGAATAACAATAACAAACAATAAATGATAATAATCAAATATTATCATTTACTAACAACCAAACACAACATATATAGCTATAATAATTTCTAAAAAATTATTCCTTTATATATAAAATATAATTTAAGTAAAATTATTTCATTTACCCAGTTCTCAAAACAATATTGTGTTGGTTTGCCTTGTTTAAGTGTTTAGAAACCCCAATTGATATTGTGGCGTCCCACGTACCGACCAGAATTCATAAGCCACTCAATAGAGAAATTAACACAATATAAACATTTTTATAATCACTAACAAATACGATCTCATATATATACACACTCAAAACTCATAATAAGGCATTCCATTACCTTATCTCTTAATGAATTGCCCCACCAAAGCCAAGGTTCTCGCTTAACCTTAGCTCTGGTACCAAATGTAACAACCTACCAATCCGCACAATTCAAGCTAACAATATACCACACATGTCCAACCAAAATCAAACGGAAAGACGGATAGTTATGGAAAAGAAAGAAGAAGGAAAAAGAGAACAATAAGAGAAAAGAAATTTAAAACAACACAAAATCTCACAATCGCAGCGAAACTATATATATATAATATCGTCCGCGGGTGCGGCGCAGTGGAAAGGAGGCTTGTGTTCTGGTAAAAAGACTCAGGTTCGATTCCTACCATGCGCTTCCCCATCCTATATAAATTTACCCGGGGGTATCGGGGCTTGGATCAACGGACGGCTTTACTATACCCTCCTCAGGAGTTTACCGGTCCGCTGGGTTCTCCTGGGTTTTCAAAATAATATATATATATATATATATAATATCAATTATCTTTACAACAGATAAACTGTTATATACTTATATCTATCAGAGTACAACAACAAATCAAAATCATTAGCTTAGAAAGTTATAACAACTGTCCACACAATTTGCTAATGATTTCAACGACCAAAAAAGCGGAAAAAAACATATATGTAAATATGACTTGAAGACCTCCAACTTGCCTCCTGAGCTCCAGTGCATCCAAAGTAATATGTAAATATGCTCGGTCTTACTTGAGCATTATAATAAAATAACACCCGAGCCAGTCTGGAAAACCTGTGTGAGAAAACATACCCCATCGGATTTTAAAGTTATAGAAAACCTTTGAAAATCAAAAGTATCTCGTAAGACCACGCCGCACATAAACACAGATGAGTTTTTACCCTACGATATCCAAAACATTTAATATGAAATTCTCTGTTATTATAATAGTGTCTAAGATACAAATACTTAATAATCATTGCTGAAATTATTACATCAATTAAATTCCAGCATAATAGATATACAACTAAAACCGTAAAGGCTCGTATTGGAGAATGGATTCAATACAATGACTGGGCTATTGGGGTACCGCCAGTTATAGTGCATCTCTAGATAAAATAACACCGCGGTCGAACCTATTGACCCTTGTCAACATAGAACCGGCCTATCTTTTACGGATAGTACCGAATATGATTACCCCTCTGTTAATTGTCCCCGAAGCATACAAATGAGAGATAATAGCGACTCTATATAGGGATGATCATACCCCACTTTGGAGTGACCCACTTAGCCCTGCAGCATCTCTCATGTTTTAGTCATTCCCGGTTGATGAGGCTTGAGGCTACATTTTACCTTTTATATAGCACTTCCCAATTGGAATGCTAATACTGCACTCTAGGCAACAATGCAATACAAGCATTCATATGTACAAGTTCATTCTGGGACTGAACGAAACACTTAAGAGCTCCGCCTCCAAATTCCATCATCTTCAAGATGCTTTCACTTCGAAATGCATTCGTTGGCTTGAAGTGGTTTTCGGATAACATATCCGATCCTACTCAATCTGAAACAACTTTCGATAGTTTCCGGTAAACTCAACCTCGGTTCTTTAGGAAATAAATAGTCAAAGATAAGAGCGGAGATCACCTCCTAACCGTTAGTGGAAATATTTCCTTATCATTGTCCTAGGAGAACGAAACGAGAATTATACGCACAGTACAGCATCATCGGAGATGACTGTGCCATATAACTCACGTCTTTCTCCTAGATATTTTCAAAGTTACGTTTTAGGTCCAAATTCGATAGTCGGTTATTTAGACATCGAATAAATGAACATTCAAACCAGGATTTTAATTCCATAGGGCAAAACAAACATTGGTTAAGCACCTAGCAACACTAAGCCCTTTTCAGAATCCTTCCATTAACTCAAATTACTTTGTAACATTTGTACCAAAATACTTTTACAAAGATTCATTTACAGCACTTATATTTTCAATACATGGAAAATATCAATATACTTATCTCAACGGTATAAGTATATTCACCAACACTGAGGAAGATTCTCTTTTTACACAATTATAAGTCTTTTATAAACCCCATTATAAATTCTAAACCATTTATAAACCATTTCATAAATCTTTGAAAATCACTTATAATCTCTTTAATCAATTTCAGTTACTTATAACTTGTTTTAACCTCTAAAATCATTTATAAACCTTTTACAAATCCTTAAAACCATTTATAAAAACCCTTTTATGATCTATAACTCATTTCTAAAATTCGTTTCAAACATCTAGCCATTATAATACTCCTTTACCCTTTTTCAGTCTTCCTTTAAGTCTTCCAAACCTCGTTATATGATTCCTCTTATAAAACTCACATCTGTTTATAAAACCCTATTTATAAGTCTTGAAAACATTTATAAAAAAATTCTAACCTTTTACTTTAAAAAACTATTATATAATAATAAACATTATAAAAATAAATATTAATTTTAAAAACATCTTAAAATAATAATTAATAAATTTCAAAACATTCTTAATAAAACAATAATAATTTATCTTAAACATTATTGTAAATAATAAAAATTAATTTCCAAAACCTTATTGATAAATAATTATATTTAATTTCAAACCATGTTAATATTCTAATTAATTAACCTTTCAAATATAAAATATTTATAACAACTTTAGAATAATATGAATATAAATAAACAACTTTTAAAAAAATATTATATTTCCTTGATAAAAATCAATACTTAACTTTCACATAACAGTTTCCATATTTATAAAGCTATATTTATAAATCTCCTCTATTTTTATGAAACTTCCTTTCATAAAAATCCCTTTATTTATGAACCATAGTTATAACTCCATTCCTTTATAAATCTCATTTATTCATAAAGTCCCATTCAAAACATAATTTCAACCATTTTTAACCTTGCTCCCATAAGTATAAATTTCTTTTATAAATTTCTTTCAATTTATAAAATATCGTTTAACATTCCCAAATTTACCCTCACATTCGATTCTAAAATAGAGTCAACTATTTTCTAAAACAAACTTCCATATCTTGTAATAAATCAACCATTTGATATATTTCACCAATTTGTTAAATCATAATAATTTCCTATGATTTATAACATCGTTTATAAATCCATACTTTTATTAACAAAATATGATTTTACAAATCTTTGCTTTCTTTGTAAAATATCACTTTTGTAAATTTTCATATTTATAAATTTCACCATTATAAATAAATTATAATGTATGTACCTATATAAATATACAACTTTATATAAAATGGTCAATAAATATTTATCTCAAAATATTTCTACTTTCTCTTTTAAAACCATATCCCTTATTATAAAAGATGACTTATTTAAGATTTTTAAAAATCTTTATCCATACTTCAAAAATCTCTATTTAAAATATTTAAAAACCATTACTTTAAAATCTCTAAAAATCGTACTTTTTATATCCTTTAAATAAATTCGGTATTTTAGTAATTTAAGAATTTTATAAAAACGTATATCTTTTTGAAATCATTCAAATCCCTAAAACTAAATCTTTATTTTCTGATTTCTCAAATATTAAAAATACGGCTCCATGTTACTATAACACTAATTAGGGAAAATTGTCCATGTCATCAATTATGGCATCCAACATTTCATATATCAATTTATATGAAAAATAAAATCAACAGTGTAAGGAATCCTGTTGGATCCCTCCAACCATTCCCCTTACATCACATATAGTATATAATCATAAAAATATAAATCAATCGCTTCGAGATGGGACTTGTATACAAAGGGTCATCCGCTTTTACACAGGAATGTAATAGGGTCTCATATGCTCAAGGGGCAGGAATATATCAAAACCGACAATATAAAATATTAAATCATCAAAACAGTCATTCAACAATTTTTATCAACTATAAATATTACTGTTTGGCCAAAAAGGTGAGATTAACTTACATCGATTTAATAGTCGCTAAAACATTCATTTTGAATTAAAATTGGATAGACGTTCAATTTTAACCAAAATTCCCACTAGCTTTGAACCCATCCAATCCACTTTCATAGCGTAGTATTCGTCGATACGGACGCAACGCAACTTGTCCCGCTCGATTTGGACCTCGTACGAAAAAGTAACGAATTTATTACTTTTTAAATAATTAAATTATCATTAACCTAATTAATTAAAAATTTAACTTCCCTCTTCTCTCTTTCCCCATCGTATAATTTTTCCTGGCCGTGAAAAAAACCCATCGTTGCCGAACTTTCTTCGAACGCCGCACCTCCTTCGCTTCACCAAAGCCCGATCCAACGCCACCATCATCTTCGCCATCATGAGCTACGCCTATGCCCCCAACCCTGGCACCCTCGATCGTTGAAATCACTCACGACGTCCAACCCTAGATTGCACGAGCATGGCGCCCTTACGCCTTCATTCATCGACGATTCGACGATCAAGTCGTTGATTGCGTAGAGCTCGTCGAGCTCTCCATCTTCCTATTGAAGTCGGAGGCTAAAAGTGCGTGGATGGAGAGAAATCGAGGGAGGAGGTTGGTTAAGTTTTGGCCATTAAAATTTTAAAGGAGGCGGTTGATCGAAATCTAGGGTTTTTTATTACAAAAATAAAATTTTCAAGTCCTTATATTGAAAATTTCGTGACACTCTTCATCTAAGATAATTTCATACTCCAAACGAACTGTGCCGCCTGGCGTTCCATATGTTATACCCCTATTTCGAACACAATGGAATATATATCGGGAGCCAATTTCATCATATACAGAAGTTAACTTTTCAAAATCGAGTTGTATTAATTTAAATTCCTTTAAATAAATTTCTACGTGTTTCTAACTCGTACGACCAAACGATACGTCCAATCACCACAAAATTCAATAGCATACAATAATTCCCTATTATGGATTCAATGAAACTGGTTTCTTCAAAGTCCAAGACAGTGGCCCAAATGGCTAATTTTTATAAGTTAATTGAATCGAGTTATTTGCAAAATCAGTTTAAATTACTTTTAAATCCAATTTAAAAGTTTACTATCTTCCTTCTTATTCAATTACAATTTAAATTAACTTTCGAAATCATTTTTGTTCACATTAAATTCAAAGTTCAATTACTTAAACAATTTCAAATATTAAATTTAAATAATTTAATTGTCAAATAAATCACTATATTTGAAATATAAGTTATTTAAATTATAAAAATAACTTTTTAATATTTAAAACCAATTAAATATTTCAAATTCAAATGACTGAAATTCTGAGTTGTTACAGATCCCACATATGTAGTGTTGAATTGGCTTAGTGTTTGTAAGTGCATATTCGGAGATGTAGGGTTGAATGATGCGTAGAGCAGAAGGCTGACATCAAGGAAATTGGATGAAGATGTGTTGAATTAGTGGGAGACAATAATTATTGAAACTTCGAAGGTGGAAATTAATTGGATGCAGTTTAAGGATAGGTTCGTGACTCGGTTTATATCTAAGTCTTAGTAAAGTGTGCTACTGTGGGAGTTTATAGACATGAAGCAGGACGACATGATAGTTGAAGGGTACATCCATAAGTTCAACTCATTGGCTATGTATGGTATAGAGATTATCGATACCCCACTAAAGAAAGATGAGAAGTTCATTAGGGGTTTGAAGTAGGGTATTGATCATAAGGTGATAAAGCACTTGGCATATCTTATTGAATTTATATTGATATAGACCAAAGGTATGATGGGATTTATCAGGAATAAAGAAGAGTAGATGTAACGATTAGCCCTTTCGACTCTCAAAAGTCAATACTAATACATCCACATGCAGAGCATCCATGTGTCGGAAAGACAGGTTGTTGGGGGAAAGAAAGAAAAGATAGAACACAATCTCACATCATAATGAGTAATATATAATATACAATAGATCTTTACAAAAGAAAAACTATAATATACATACATCAATCAGAGTACACTAATCTATCAACAGCCTGGATAGTTATAACAACCTATCCTTACAAATGCTGATAAATATAAACAACCAATGCAATGGAGATAAAATATACGTGAATACGTCTTGGAGGCATCCAACTCGTCTCCTGAAGCTCCAAAGCATCCAAATTAAATCTATAAATATGTCTGGTCTCTTGTTACAAAGATTTTAATGTTATAAAATTTTCAAAATAAAGGTATCTCATAAGACCACGCCGCACATAAACAAGGATGGGATTTTACCTTACGATAACCAAACCATTTCAAAGGAAATCTTCTAACATTATAATCATGTCCAGGGTTGAAAATAAATATCTAAAATAGCTAGAATGTTTTCACCTCTTGTTCCAACATGGCTGGGCACAACTATGTCCGTATGGCACTTATTGGAGAATGAATTCCATCAATGACAAGACAATTGGGGTACCGCCTGCCATAGTACACCTCTAGAAAATGCACCGAGGTCGAAAACCTTTCGACCACTACAAATTAGGACCGACCTACCGCTTGCCGTAGCACCGAATATGTCACCACATCGGTTGCTTTGCAACCTTTTCTCAAGAGCTCTCATGCACAACCAAATCCATAAATAAATGTATGTATGTATATGTATGTATGTATATGTATGTATGTATATATATATATATATGTGTGTGTGTGTGTGTGTATATGTATGTAAAAGGGTGATGCGATACCTTAATGGTAGCGAACCACATAGCCTTGAAGCATGTCCCCTATATTAGTCATTCTCGATTGTTGAGGCTAGATGCTACATTTACATTTATAGCAAATCCTATTTGGAATGCTAACACTGCCCTCTGGGCAACAATGCAATGTCAGCATTCATCCATATAGGTTGATCGGGATATGAACAAATCGAAGGTACTACTTCTACTACATCCATTTTGGAATCACCCTCAGGATTAGTAGCAAGCAACCCATGCACTTCAAAGAACTCCGTCCTCGATTCCATCATCTTCAAGATGTCTTCAATTCAAACGCTTATGCCAGTTTGAAGTGGTTTTCGGATAATATATCTGACCATGTTCTATCCGAACCAACAACGATAGTTTTAAAAACGAGGCAACATTTGATAATCGGTTATTTAACTATCAAATAAACAAATAATTCAACCAGAGATTTAACCAAGCATGCTTAAGCACAAAGAAATCACTAAGCCTCTTTAACTAATCTTTTCATCAATTAAAACCACTTTGTAAATACTTGTATCTAAATTTACAAAGATATATTAACATGTCTCCTTTACTCTTTTCAATACTGGAGAATATTTGATATACTTATCTCAACTGCATAAGCATATTCACAAAACATTTCACTTTCAAAACTTAGCGAAACTTTTCCATATACTTATATCAACAGTATAAGTATATTCACAAAACGCTACGTTTCCAATACTTAGAAAATATACTCATATACTTATCTCAATGGTATAAGTATATTCACAAATCTTAGAAAAGATTTCATGTTCAAAACCATACTTGTTTGGGTTAAAACAAATGTCATTTAAACATTGATAATAATAATAAACCCAAAACACTTCTCTTTTGGCGAAAGTAAATAGATCGTACAGAAATTGGACCAAATATACGTACCACCACTTCCTGATTTCAAACAGTATTATCCCTCGATTAACAATGAAATCAGACAAGTTAGAAAAACTATCCTTACCTCAATACATATTCTTAATTCTCAAGATAGACACGAGTTTTCATACCTTGGAACTTGGTGTTAAGTATGAAAAGAATATTTTCCCTAGCACCGTTAGTTGAAATGACGTTTATGAAAATCAGGTCTCATTCTTCTTATAAAATGCCGTTATAAAACTCCTAATGTTTACAAACTCCTTTTATAAAACATTATTTATAAATTACAAAATTCCTTTTTTTTAAATATCCATACATAATTAAAAACCACCTTTATAAATCTTCAGATTTATCTAATAACTTCATTTATAAACATACCTTTTACTATTAATAAAACTCTTAAAAACTTCTTTTATAAAATAGTCATTTATACGACTCATTTTATAGATTCCCAAATTTATTGCAACTCTTGTTTAAAAAACTCCAAATTCATTTATAAAACACCTTTTATAAATTTTAAAATATAATAACAAAATTCCTTTATAAAACAAACTCCAAATGTAAAACAAACCTCCAATTATAATTATAAATCTCATATACTTTCCCTAACACAATCATCCCATATATTACAATAAATTCACAACTGTGATTTATTTCTCTAATTTATCAAATGACAATATTTCCCCTTTTTAAAATACCATTTATAATCATATCCTTTTACTTATAAAATGCTGCTTATAAATCTCTCCTCCCTCTATAAAATACCCTTTATAAATTTGTTCTTTTATTCCAACATTTTTATATAAAAAGCTTCTCAAATATTTATTCCAAAAATTTCTATCTCTCTTTAGAAACAGAAATCACTTTAAAATAAAGATAAACTCTTTTATATCCTTAAAAATAAACTTTGATTATTAGAATAATTTTCTATGGAAATAGATACATCTTAAAACATTTACATAGACACACACACACACATGTTAGAGAAGAATAATCAAAGAAATTGAAGTAAAATAGAGAAGTACAAAAACTAATTTTTGAATAAAATATCACAGAAAATCCAAAAGTTCAGACTACAAATCATTTTTGAATCGGAAACCTTTCCCAAATCAAACATCAATTAATAGTATTTTCAAAATACTACATCGAGGTCAATAATTACTATAGCACTTAACCAATGCTATTAATACCGTTTTCTCTAAAAAGCTTCAATTTTTATCATATGTCGGTGTCACACCCAATATGGCCAAACTATCAAATTTCAGCATTTAACAATCTATATAGTGGGTATATAAATGAAATTAAAATCAATAGGTATATAACTAGAATTAAAAATCAAAACGATGAGAAATCCTGATTTCTTTATAAAATTATCTGTATTTCATTTTAAATGTCATTCGCTTTTCAAAAGTGGATATTTTACCAAACCAACTAATAATTCATTCAAACACAACCAGTGAATTTTATCTACTATATATCATACTGATTATCCAAAAAGGTTAGTTTAACTCACCGAAATTCCAGCGCACGCTTAGGCGTTCCTGTTTGAACTAACGTTCGATTTTAGCCCAAAATTCCACTCGCTTGAAATTCGACGAAACCAGTTTCATCGCGTAGCTATCACCATTACAAGCGCAATGCAAAAGACCCATCTCAATTGGACCTCGTATGAAATAATCACTGACTATATAAGTTTAGAGATTTAAAATATTTATTAATTACGCTTAATAAAAAAAATTAAACTAATTACCCTAAAATCTTTCTTCCCTCCCAAATCACCATTGTCACCTGAACCAGTGCACGATTGTGCATGCCATCTCCATGACATGGAGATCAGACGCCTATTCTACGAACCAATTCCGCCGACGAGTTCCCTTTCACACGAGCATCACACCCGTCATCGTCACATCACCTCCGACTCCTCCAACCATATCCCAACCTGACACCTCAAAATCGTGAACTTAAAATGGTCGCGGGCCTAAAAACTGAACCGAGCTACACCATTTCTCCATCGGAGAGGCGCCTCTCCATGACGCACCTAAATCCCTAAGTGCCATTGCACTAAATCCCTCAAAAACTCAAGACCTAGCTTCACTACCACAACGTGGAACACCGCAACCCATTTTGATTATATGGGTTCGAAATTTAACTCTATACAAAATCAATGAAACTAATTTCAAGATTTTAGGTGGAGTGAATGAATTTATTTCAAAATTTAATGCCTGAGGCTTGTTTTTCAATTCTTTGTTTGGTTATAGGAAAGTAAATATGAAAGAGTGAATTTTTTTAGTGTTTAAAGTCTTTAATTTATAACCAATGGTCAATAGCCTCCTTCACAAGTTGATTTAATTTTTCAAGCAACACTTCACCTCAAGATCAAATCAACATTGATTGATTGTTTAAATTTTGAATTTGATTCGATTTTGAAAAGTTATGAAAAGAAATATTTGTGGTACCCTGCTACACAATATTCTGCTCACGTACGGACCGCAAACGACATAAATAAAAATATGATCGTGCACCAAAATGTGACCGATCACAAATCAAAAATAAAATAAGTAGATTATTTTATTTTGTGAAATTTTATAAATACCATCGTTTACCTAAAAATCGTCAAACGATAATTTAAATATTTTCAAATTAAAAACTATGGAAAAATCCAATAAATTAAAATAAAAATAGGTCAACAAAAATCGAGTCGTTATATTAATAATTGATTTTCTTATTATTTTATTAAATTTGAATCAAATATGAATATTTAAATAAATTAAACATTCCCCATTAGAAATATTAAAATTTTGGGTCATTACATTCTCCCCACTTAAAAGAATTTCGTCCCTGAAATTCCCAAAGGAAGAAAAATGTCACCAAACCCTTAAACATATAAAGCCAATTTGCTAAGATCAGTTATTAAAACTTTAAAATCTCAAACGTTATAGAAAATTTTAGGCCTTCGGTAGCACCTCCTTTGCGCAGCTCGATCCGAAAAACTACAACTTGCCATAACTGGCCCAAAACAACAAAAGAAAGCAAAAAGCCTGAAAGTGGCTGTAACGATCCCAAAATTTTAGATTATTTTAAATTAATAATTGAATTAAATTTTGATTTAAATTTGTGAAATTGTTCGAATTTTTCAAGTTTAAAATGAGAAATGTGTTTGAATTTAAATTTGAATCGGGATTTATAAACAACGTTTATAAAAGGGAAATTTCTTTAAAATTTTACAATATAAAATTTTTGAATTTTAAAATCAAGTTCATCTTGTTCAATTTAAATTAAAACTCTACATTTTTGAAATTGCTAAGATATATGCAAATAAATGTAAAATAAATAATGATGTTTAAAAGGAAATAAATTTTATCTACAAAATTTAAATAGCATAAGTTTATTAATAAAAACAAAAACAAAAAAAATAAAAGAAAAAAATAAATAAAATAAAACCATACCCTAAGCCATCCTTGTCTCGGTTAAAACCCAAACCCGATCCCTTTACTTCCCTTATTCGAAAAACCCTAGGAAACAAATAAATCAATGGCGGCCTAAAAGAAGAAAAATTTCTTCGTTCGAACGTAAGAAAAATAAAAATGGCGACGAGATAAAGAATTGGGGCTTCGAGACCTTCGTATTGGCGTCGCTGGAAAGGGCCTCGGCGTTCGTTCGATCCTTCGATATCGCTCGTCTTCAACTAGGGCTTCGTCTCCGTTCATCTTTGCTTCGATCTGCGCTTCGTACTAAGGTGAGTAATTTAATTACTCACATCTATTTCATACTACAGATATTTGTTTTCTTGGCTATTTGATTTCGTTTGAATATTGGGCTGAATTTCTGGTTTTGATTTTTTTTGGCTTCGGCCATTTTGATTTTTGATTTGATGCCCGAGATGATTTTCAACTTTGACTTGATTATCTATTTGATAGCATGTCTTCAGTGATGACATTAATATACTTGCTGGGCTGCTGCGTACATTTCTTTTTGTAGTTAAGTTGAACTATACTTGATGATGCTTTGTCTTTCCAGTTGCTTGTAGTCTTCTGACTTTGAGTTGTCTAACCTGTGGTCTTTGTATTACTTGAGTCTGTTGCATTGTGAAGCATTTGAACTGGATATTGATGTTGTTTGAAAACTGTTACATGTAGCGTTATGATGCCTGTCAACTTGTCACTGATTCATCTAAGTTGTGTCACCACGGTTGCAAGTGTTCTTTGATGTTGGACTGCATACTTCTTTTGGGCTTCGGCTTTGAAATATTTTCTATGCTTGGTCCCCTTCAGTTTCATTATCTCTGGGGCAGTTTGTTCATTAGAGTTTGTAGATTGCTACAGCTGTTTTGTTTGTAGTTGTGTTGTCGTTACCAGACTTAAATTGTACCCTTTTTCAGGTCTTCTGGCCTTGCTGTATCTTCAGTCGTACATATATGTATATATATGCATTCATGTGTATATATATATATATATATATGATTGTTATTACTTTTGGTCATTTCCTTGTACCCTTTGAAGGTTGGCTTCATTGTGTTCGAGTTATGTATGGTATTTGTTAGTCTGCAGCAGTATTCCTTAATTCTATTTTGCTTGTGCACTTGTATGTCAGGGTGATTAAGTTTTTTTGGGAAGAAATTCATTTTGGAAATGTTTGGACAATCTCGGGTTTGTCTCCAGTATTTTGAATAGGATTTAAAACTGATTCTATTTTAGATTTTTCAATTTAATTTCAATTTTTAAACAAGGTTTAAACTAGGTTTTAGATCAAAGGTTTAATGATAAATTCAAGATTGTCTGAAACCTAGTTTGTAAATAAATCAAGTTTTACAATTCAAAAAAAAAAAACTGTTTTATTTATTAAAAGTGTTAAATAATTGAAAAGAGGTTGGAGAAAAAAAAATGGAATTCAAATTTACTTTCGAGAGGAATGAAGTCTTATAAAATTCGAAGTATTCAAATAACTTTAAAAATGTTCGAGTATATTTCATACCATGATTTGAATTTAAATAATTGGGTTCACTGCACTTGAGCTTGTAGTTCTTGTACTCGAGTCTGGTGCTTGATTCCCCTATATGTGTTTCTACCTGAACATCACTGCATTGGTTTCATGTAGTATTTGGGCCTTACATCTTACTGTTCACTAGTAGTTGACTAGCTGTTTTGGGAGTTCCAGGTTCATTTTATTTTAATGTGTGCAGGGTGAGTTTTACCTGTTGATCATTTTTGGAAATCTGCAAACTTAGTTTAAAAAAAAAAGAATTTTGGCTGGCTTCGGCCTTGACTATTTTTAAACTTGATTTGGACTTGTTTATTTCATTCTGAAATATGCTTGTCCGATATTGAACTGCTCTCTGAAACAATTGTTTCTAATTTCATTTATTGGGAATATGCTCCACCTGTTCATTTGCATGTCTGCACTTATGGGTAGCTTGTCAATGCGGGCATTGTCTTCAAGTATAGCTGCAATATTCCATTTTCGTTGTACACTTGTGTTGTTTGGCTTTGGTCATATTTTTGGGGTACACTTGTTTTCTTGTTTCACTTGGTCATTCGAGTTGAGTTGAATTACAGTTGTGTTGAGATGGCTTGCATATGAAATAGCTGTCTTGACCACTTGAGATATTGGATCTATTTTCAAACTTTCTTGTGTTGAACCCAAAAAAAAAAAATTTGGGTTTGACCTTGTAATCATTTGTGACTTTCACTGAGCTTTTGCGTATCTCTTGCGATAGTGGCGAGGCAGTGCACGCGTGCGTGCACTGCAGCCACCCAAACTCGACAGTTTTGAATTGATATTTCTTTGCGTCGTGATGCATTGATTTTTTATACCATATTGGCGAGGCCGTACACGCGTGCGTGTACGGCAGCCAATCGAGTTTTTGATGATTGTAAAGTGACAACTGCAATTGTCTTAAATTGATGTAGTCGATTGGATAAATTGTTTATTTATCTCTGTTGATGTTTTAAATCTGCTGATTTATTGTTTAACACTGTTTAGTGTTAAATTTTCGTTATCCGGTTTCTTTGTTTAAAGAGTCGGATAGACGAGAATTATTGTGACTGTCGTCTATTTAAATTATTACTGCCTATATGCACTAATAAACTGGTTTGAATTAGACTGACCTGTGTATTATTTTCTTTTGAATATAATACTCGGGTCAGACCGAGTATTTCTACAGCTTGAAGATTTTCGAGCAGCGAAGTTAGAGAGAGAGTAAAGAATCACTTAAGTTTTAAGAATAAAATTGTATTTTAAGATATTCCGCTGTATCAGTATAAAATTGTATAAAACTCTGATGTATATAAAAAGATTTATAGTAATGAAATAAATTCTCATTTGTTTTAATTGATTGTTATTATCTGTGTTTCTGTGGCTGATTCTGTTTAAACCTTATAAACTAAATAACAATTCGTCTTTTTGAACGTTTCGAGTTGGTTTAATCACCGACTGGAGGCGGTCAAAAGGGGGAATGTTACAGAGTGGTATCAGAGCTTTGGTTTACACAAAGCTTAGTTTATGATGTTTAATATAAATAGTTACTAGAAACACTTTTAAAAAGGAGAATGTTTTTCAAATCCAAAGAAGTATAAAATTGTTTTTGAAAATAAAGATTTTTAACTTAAGAAAAGTTAAATTGAATTGAGTTAGTATTAATAAATATATGATTTGAAATTTAACTAAAGGAAGTTAAATAAATTGAACTGGATTTGATAAATTATTGAGATGGAAAGTTAAACTTGAAAGATAAGTGATTATATAATATGAATTTGGAAGTTTAAATTATAAGTTGTTTAACTTATAAAATGAGAAAGTTTAAGTAAAACCAGTTTTTAAATATTTGAACAGTTTTGTTAAGTAAAACAAAATCTGAATTTTGAATAGTGATATGAATTTGACTTTAGTAAAGTTAAATTAAATAGAATTTCAAATAAATTTGAGTCGAACTTAAGTGTATAGTGAAAATTAATGCAAGTGAAGATAAAATGAAACATGGCTTAAGTAATAGTGAATCAAATTGAATTTGATATCAAAATGAATTAATAAAGTGAAGAATGAATATGAATTTGAGTTATATAAGGGAAATTCAACTTTAATTGTAAAAGTGAATTGTGAATATGGTGAGTATAAAAATTCAATCTGAATTAGAATATAAACCAATTAAAATTAAGTATGTTGAACCAAATTAAATGTAAGCAAAGTAAATAAATTTGGTTAAGTTGAATGTGCATTGGTTGCTAGTTGATCGTATGGAAATTCATTAAATGTTAATGAAATTGAATTAATGGAAATTGGAAGCTATGTAAATTGAATTCAAATTGAAAGATAAGGAAATCTAAATAGAACCAAATTTGATTTGAATTGAAGCAAACTAACTTGAATATGAATTAGTGAATGTGAACTAATTGAATATGAATGAATGTTAGAAAAATCCAATGTGAATGAATCAAATGTGATTTAGATTGAAAAACCAAGTCGATGAATGATTTCCTAAAGAACTAGTGATTATCTTGGAAATTGAAAACTGATAAATTTATATAATAGTTTAAATTGGAATTTTTGAATTATTATAACCGGTTTAAATTGAAGATTTGAAAAGTGTTGATAAAATATTGGAATTGTATAAGTGTTAAAAGTGAAATATTTAATGGATTTCATAAGTAAATGGAAATTACAGAATTGAAATTGTGAAGTTATAAAATGAATCGAAGTTGCGAAATAAAAGAATTTATAAGTAATTTATTTGTAAATTAAAATTCTGATATAAAATTGAGTTATAAGGAATGGTTAATGAAGCAATTTTTATAAATTGAAGTCTTTATGAATAGAAATGGGATTTATAAACGTTGTTTATAAATTCGAAACTGACTTATTTTGATAAGTAAAATTCTGTATAGTTTGTTAAATGAAGTATATTCACAATTTTGGACAGTGAATATATTATTGAATGAAATGGACATGTTTAGGAATGTGATATTTTAAAACGAAGTTAATTGTTTTAAAGATGTTTTAAAAGGCATTGAATATCGAAACCATAGATTTCAACATTCATTGTTGAAATAGACGTTTTCGAATAAAAGGAAATGGTGGACTATAACACTGTTGTTATAGTAAATGATTTCCGAAAGGAAATGTTTTGTGTAGTATTGGGATTTATATATCTATCTAAATTTCGAATCCCTATACTAGTGATTTTGAGTTGTCGTAACGATGTTTTACGTAACATTCGTTTTGACTCAAATGAATATGTGAAAGAGAATGATTTCCTTAAAGATGAAATATATACTTAATTTTGATTTAAGTATATCGAATATTTTCAAATGTTGAAAATAAATGAGATTTGTGAATTACTTATTTTTAAATAAGTATGGAAATGTTTTTCCAAATATGAAATGTTGTGAATATATTCCGTAAGGGATAAATGATTTGAAATTCATTTTCGAAGTCGAAGTTGAAAAGTTAAATGAGGAATTTGAACAATTTGTTCAATTTGAAATTTTTCAAAAGATTGAATCGTTAAGTTAAAATTGAGTTTAACTTCGACATCAAAGACAATATAAGTTGAGCTTTGAATTTCAGATGATGATTTGGATTGTATGTCTAACATTGTGAATTGATGACATAGCAATTGATCTCTATTAAATATATATCTGTTGGTGGCGGAGAATTTATTCTCTTAGCTTAACACCCTTCTCTGAGACGTACGAGCTCAGAGGTTATATATCGATAGACATCAATTCTGTGTTGAGAATTGACGATGTAACGTGTAATTCAAATCGAATGTGAAAGTCGATAATAAATGGAATTGTGAATATGAATTAGGTTTGAGATAACCTTAAATTTCCAAATCGACTTAGAGGAAAATTTTGAAATCCTCTATTTTGTTATGAATATGAGATATGTAAGTTTTTAGAACTTATATATATGATGAATGCGGTAAATTTGAAACCGTTAGTTTAGAAAGACATTGTTGTGGAAATCTTATGTATGTTTACATAGATGTTATATGTACGAAATGTGAAATGAAAGTACTACATATATGATATTATGTTTTCTAAACTGAGGATGTGGAAAAGTACCTTCCATTTATTATTAGAGAAGGTATTGGAACTCCCGATGAGTGTCCATTTGAAATTCGTAGCTACGTAGAATTTTAGTCAGAGTGACTATTTGAATCGGAAATCCTTCGCGATAGTTCATCGCGATGAGATTAGATTTGATTGATGATTAGCGTAATTTGAGGGGCGAGATGCCCACAGTTACAAGCGATTCCACCGGGATAGTGGCGTAACCGCCGGGTAAACTGCAATCTAATGCCAGGTGAAATTTGAGGGGTGTGATGCCTACAGACACGAGCGATCCTACTGGGATAGTAGCGTAACCGCCGCGTGTACTGCAATCTATGGCGACAACCATGGCGAAATTTAAGAGATGAGAAATCTACAGCCACAAGCGACTCTACTGGGATAGTAGCGTAACCGCCGGGTGGAACTGTAATCCATGGGGGAACGTGCTTTCCATATCCATTTTTTTAAAGAATTTTTAAAAGTATTTTCACTGGGAATTGAAGCAAGTATGTTTAGTACTTGGAGATTTTTAGACCTGCGCCTGGCCAGCGTAGGCCTAATGTCTGTGAGAACGAAGATGGACTTGTTAAATTTCGAGTTAGCAAGTATTTTCAAAACTGTAAATAGCGAATCAATGATTTGAAAGTAGAATTACATAATTCCAACTTAATGAACTAAGGAAGAGGATCTTTGTAATGTTTTGAAAGTCCACAGCTTTGGAAGAGATATATTATATAAATCTCTAACATGACGGATTTTAAGTTTGAATCTGAGTGTTGTAAATTAAAAATTTAGTAAAAGACTTTTGGGTTTTGATTTTTGAAAATCAATGAACAAAAGAGAAGATAAACAAAGCTAGTGAGATTAAACAAATGGAATGAATCCTATATTCATTTATTTGTAATAAGTTTTAAGTTTAGTAAAAATTGACTAGAGTATAATTATCGATGAAATTTTAACAACCTTTCCTTTTCGTGGACGAAAAGTTTTTAAGGAGGGGAGTTTGTAACGATCCCAAAATTTTAGATTATTTTAAATTAATAATTGAATTAAATTTTGATTTAAATTTGTGAAATTGTTCGAATTTTTCAAGTTTAAAATGAGAAATGTGTTTGAATTTAAATTTGAATCGGGATTTATAAACAACGTTTATAAAAGGGAATTTTCTTTAAAATTTTACAATATAAAATTTTTGAATTTTAAAATCAAGTTCATCTTGTTCAATTTAAATTAAAACTCTACATTTTTGAAATTGCTAAGATATATGCAAATAAATGTAAAATAAATAATGATGTTTAAAAGGAAATAAATTTTATCTACAAAATTTAAATAGCATAAGTTTATTAATAAAAACAAAAACAAAAAAAATAAAAGAAAAAAATAAATAAAATAAAACCATACCCTAAGCCATCCTTGTCTCGGTTAAAACCCAAACCCGATCCCTTTACTTCCCTCATTCGAAAAACCCTAGGAAACAAATAAATCAATGGCGGCCTAAAAGAAGAAAAATTTCTTCATTCGAACATAAGAAAAATAAAAATGGCGACGAGATAAAGAATTGGGGCTTCGAGACCTTCGTATTGGCGTCGCTGGAAAGGGCCTCGGCGTTCGTTCGATCCTTCGATATCGCTCGTCTTCAACTAGGGCTTCGTCTCCGTTCATCTTTGCTTCGATCTGCGCTTCGTACTAAGGTGAGTAATTTAATTACTCACATCTATTTCATACTACAAATGTTTGTTTTCTTGGCTATTTGATTTCGTTTGAATATTGGGCTGAATTTCTGGTTTTGATTTTTTTTGGCTTCGGCCATTTTGATTTTTGATTTGATGCCCGAGATGATTTTCAACTTTGACTTGATTATCTATTTGATAGCATGTCTTCAGTGATGACATTAATATACTTGCTGGGCTGCTGCGTACATTTCTTTTTGTAGTTAAGTTGAACTATACTTGATGATGCTTTGTCTTTCCAGTTGCTTGTAGTCTTCTGACTTTGAGTTGTCTAACCTGTGGTCTTTGTATTACTTGAGTCTGTTGCATTGTGAAGCATTTGAACTGGATATTTATGTTGTTTGAAAACTGTTACATGTAGCGTTATGATGCCTGTCAACTTGTCACTGATTCATCTAAGTTGTGTCACCACGGTTGCAAGTGTTCTTTGATGTTGGACTGCATACTTCTTTTGGGCTTCGGCTTTGAAATATTTTCTATGCTTGGTCCCCTTCAGTTTCATTATCTCTGGGGCAGTTTGTTCATTAGAGTTTGTAGATTGCTACAGCTGTTTTGTTTGTAGTTGTGTTGTCGTTACCAGACTTAAATTGTACCCTTTTTCAGGTCTTCTGGCCTTGCTGTATCTTCAGTCGTACATATATGTATATATATGCATTCATGTATATATATATATGATTGTTATTACTTTTGGTCATTTCCTTGTACCCTTTGAAGGTTGGCTTCATTGTGTTCGAGTTATGTATGGTATTTGTTAGTCTGCAGCAATATTCCTTAATTCTATTTTGCTTGTGCACTTGTATGTCAGGGTGATTAAGTTTTTTTGGGAAGAAATTCATTTTGGAAATGTTTGGACAATCTCGGGTTTGTCTCCAGTATTTTGAATAGGATTTAAAACTGATTCTATTTTAGATTTTTCAATTTAATTTCAATTTTTAAACAAGGTTTAAACTAGGTTTTAGATCAAAGGTTTAATGATAAATTCAAGATTGTCTGAAACCTAGTTTGTAAATAAATCAAGTTTTACAATTCAAAAAAAAAAAACTGTTTTATTTATTAAAAGTGTTAAATAATTGAAAAGAGGTTGGAGAAAAAAAATGGAATTCAAATTTACTTTCGAGAGGAATGAAGTCTTATAAAATTCAAAGTATTCAAATAACTTTAAAAATGTTCGAGTATATTTCATACCATGATTTGAATTTAAATAATTGGGTTCACTGCACTTGAGCTTGTAGTTCTTGTACTCGAGTCTGGTGCTTGCATTGCCCAGTTTCGCAGTTGCATCCCCTATATGTGTTTCTACCTGAACATCACTGCATTGGTTTCATGTAGTATTTGGGCCTTACATCTTACTGTTCACTAGTAGTTGACTAGCTGTTTTGGGAGTTCCAGGTTCATTTTATTTTAATGTGTGCAGGGTGAGTTTTACCTGTTGATCATTTTTGGAAATCTGCAAACTTAGTTTAAAAAAAAAAAGAATTTTGGCTGGCTTCGGCCTTGACTATTTTTAAACTTGATTTGGACTTGTTTATTTCATTCTGAAATATGCTTGTCCGATATTGAACTGCTCTCTGAAACAATTGTTTCTAATTTCATTTATTGGGAATATGCTCCACCTGTTCATTTGCATGTCTGCACTTATGGGTAGCTTGTCAATGCGGGCATTGTCTTCAAGTATAGCTGCAATATTCCATTTTCGTTGTACACTTGTGTTGTTTGGCTTTGGTCATATTTTTGGGGTACACTTGTTTTCTTGTTTCACTTGGTCATTCGAGTTGAGTTGAATTACAGTTGTGTTGAGATGGCTTGCATATGAAATAGCTGTCTTGACCACTTGAGATATTGGATCTATTTTCAAACTTTCTTGTGTTGAACCCAAAAAAAAAAAATTTGGGTTTGACCTTGTAATCATTTGTGACTTTCACTGAGCTTTTGCGTATCTCTTGCGATAGTGGCGAGGCAGTGCATGCGTGCGTGCACTGCAGCCACCCAAACTCGACAGTTTTGAATTGATATTTCTTTGCGTCGTGATGCATTGATTTTTTATACCATATTGGCAAGGCCGTACACGCGTGCGTGTACGGCAGCCAATCGAGTTTTTGATGATTGTAAAGTGACAACTGCAATTGTCTTAAATTGATGTAGTCGATTGGATAAATTGTTTATTTATCTCTGTTGATGTTTTAAATCTGCTGATTTATTGTTTAACACTGTTTAGTGTTAAATTTTCGTTATCCGGTTTCTTTGTTTAAAGAGTCGGATAGACGAGAATTATTGTGACTGTCGTCTATTTAAATTATTACTGCCTATATGCACTAATAAAATGGTTTGAATTAGACTGACCTGTGTATTATTTTCTTTTGAATATAATACTCGGGTCAGACCGAGTATTTCTACAGCTTGAAGATTTTCGAGCAGCGAAGTTAGAGAGAGAGTAAAGAATCACTTAAGTTTTCAGAAGAAAATTGTATTTTAAGATATTCCGCTGTATCAGTATAAAATTGTATAAAACTCTGATGTATATAAAAAGATTTATAGTAATGAAATAAATTCTCATTTTTTTTAATTGATTGTTATTATCTGTGTTTCTGTGGCTGATTCTATTTAAACCTTATAAACTAAATAACAATTCGTCTTTTTGAACGTTTCGAGTTGGTTTAATCACCGACTGGAGGCGATCAAAAGGGGGAATGTTACAGTGGCCTTCCATATATAGGGCATAAAGTCAACAATAATAACATAAACATGTACCTATTTGTCCAGTAAACCAACTCTACTTATGAAACCAAAGGCATCAAACTAGCCTTTGCCTCAAGAAACCTGTATCTCACTTACAAATGGCATAAATCCATATAACTTGCATATCTAATATAAAAAGAATATAATTATATTAAAGCCCGTACGATGTGCATATGTTATCAGTATGCAATATCACTCCCGATCGCTTGCTTGATCACACAAATTTCATTTCAAAACTAGTATCGCTCACTTGACCTCCCTAGTGCGGACCCCGATCAAGTTCCTTGATTAGAAACCTCCATTCTCCTTACATAGTCATATACTATGATAGAAAACTTTATAATCAAATCAAAAATCCATATCAAGTGTTTTCCATCAATAATCGAGTGAAAAATCATTGTTCAAATCGGTGTAAATCTTCTCGAAGTCATGTACTCGAATTCGGATCAAAACCAGTTTATTCAAATAAAATGATCTATGTACAACCTACGTATTTATTCCATTGGTTTCTTATCTATACCGAATTATTTTTATTCACATTCATTATTACGTAGTATATTTCCTTTAATACTAATATCACTTATGAATCATTTTATAAAACCATTACTTAAGTTTATTATAAACATTTTATAAAACATAACTTATGCTTATCAACCAATTTGCTCATCAACACATGGACTGAGAAGTCATGTAATGCCCCTATATTTAATAGACTGCTGGCCTAGGTAACACATGGCTGAACGCACGTAGCGAAAGCACGTAGCTATATAAATATAGAGTGTCACGGATTAGGGCGCGACCCCATGATCAGGCCGCTAGGGTGGATTCTAGCCATCTGGTTCTCTCCACCATCAATAAAAGCAGTACATCATAATAGTGGCATATGGAACTAATAATAATGTTCATGAAGTCATGCTCATCATAAGGCATATTGCCTTATTCGTTGAATATAAGCACGAAGCTATACTCATCACTACATATATGACCTCACACTCATACCACTATTCCCACCATGTGAGTGTCATCTACTTACAACGAATAATCGAATAAATATCATAACAGAGTCCCTTACCGCTACATGATATTCAAGCATTTATTCACTGCTTATAAATTACACTCAGTCTACATAATATTCTATATAATGAGTCCAAAGAATAACCAGAGAAATATTACCGAAAGCCCCATACTAGATGGTTTTATAACTCCATTTATTCAGATTTCTCATCACATAGAATTAAATAATGTAAAAGCATACAGAAGGATGTCATCACCGTATCATATTAAAATCTCAAATCAACTCTATATCAACAATGAATCACTCATATCATCACAAATTTAACCTTTGAAGGATATACTAAATATAAAGTAAAACATTTAATTAATTATTTACGTCAAGTATAAGTAATTAATTCTAATTCAATGTACCATTATCGGTAAAACTTTTATAAACCGTATATAAATGAAATTACTAACTATTAATAGACCAAATAAAGCTTTAATATTTATAAATTACTTCCAAAATATCATTCCTATATTTTTATTTCCTAAGAAATAATTTGTAAAACCAAATATTACTCATAACACTCATTTCACCATTTTCTAGAATTAATTATGATTTAATTTATTTAATATCCAAATTTGAAATGGAATATTATTTCATAACCTCGTATATAGAAATTATATGAATTATCTAGTACTAAATCATTTATAACATCTCACTAATATTAACATAAATGAAATCATCAAAATCAAAGGACGATAATTATTTTTGAATTAATCTGAACTTTTAAATAACTTTAAATTATTAACTATATGAAAATGTATAACAAAACTCAGATTAAATTTATTTACAAGATTTACCTTTAAATACTAAAATATGTTGTTTAGATTTAATTCTTATTTTAAATATTTATATTCAACTGTATAACATTATTAAAAAATTAAAATCTAATTTATTCTTTAATTAATTAATTACTTGAAATTAAATATTATATTATATTTAAAATATTCATATAAACTCCACAACTACATTTAATATATTTGTTTTTTATTATACTTTATTTGTGTATAATTTCATTAAATTTTTATCTCTTATTTTCAATTTACTTTTTTTAACCAGCTTCGGGCACCGGTCGATTGGTCACGGTCGACTAGGAGCCTTAGCTGGTCGACCAAAACTTAAAGCAATTTACACAATTTTCGATCCATTTGTGAAGCAAAACTAGCACTAATCACAACCACATCCAGGATTTCAAGTGCTCATACATGGACAAACATTCACACAATCATATAAGCTATGATACATGGAGAACTGAATGATTTAGCATAGATACGTGAGTGAGTTGAACTCACCTAATACTGCTTTCCCCATCTACCACTTCCCCTTATGAATGCATGCACACAAATTCCAATAAAGCAACCAAAAACTTGAATTTTTTTGGCCATGAATACATAGTGATGTAGAGAACCACATATTTAAATTTGATAATTTATAATTATTTACTCAATTCATCCTTGATTTTTAAAGTGATGAGAGTTTATTGGATCTGCTTCAGGAGGATGATAATTAATAGAAAGTTTTCATGACTATTTTTTTATGGAGAGGAGAAAATTCTAGAAAGAGGGTTAGGCTTGGGATACATGGGCTCAGGCCTTAAAATATTTAAAATTATCAAATATATATAAATATAAACATATATATATATATACACACACATTTTAATTATAATACTAGATTTTAATTAATTTAAATAAATACAAATTACATTTCAAAATCATTTCTTTTCCAAACCAACATTATATTTCAACTACTTCACTTTTGTAAAATATTATCTTTACATTTTAAGTTATTTAAATTTATATATCTTATTTTCATAATGTAAATCCTTTTATTAAATAATTTCTAAACCAATTTATCAAATAAATCCGCAAATTCCAATTCAATTAATTAAATTACTATTATTAACTTCAATTAATTATTATTTAAAATTCAGGTTGTTACAGACTTACCTCCTTAAGTAAATTGTGTCCTCGCGATTTCCCGTAAGGACAAATCTATAACAGACCAATGATCACCAAACTTATCCACAACATTTCCAATTTATTTTAAATAACCAAAACATTTACCAAAAGTGAAATTATTTTATGGATTTACAAAATACTTCATTTAAATAATTTCTTTTTCAAATATATATTATATATATATATATATACTTTTACAAAATTCCATTTTATTTTAATTCAAACACAATTCAAATTTAAAATTTTCCATCGAATAACCTTTAAATATTTTTACAAAAACCAAAATCTTATCAACAAAATTCTTACAAAATCGCATTTCTATATTTAATTAAATATCTTTCAATATATTATTTAATTTCCAACATCTTGCTATAAATAGAATTATTTTCAAATATTTTTTTTAGCAAAGGCTAGCGGGGATAACAGGGCCCCTACCTGATTTTATTGCACCAGAATAATAAAATACAAAGCTTGCTCAAAAAAGCAAGCATGAAAAGGAAAACACAGGGATTAACAAAAGGAAACAAAAACAAGCACACATAGCAAAACAAACCAAGCAACAACCCACCAAAACACCTACTATCTCCAAGCTTCTCTGAAAATAGTAGGTACAAAGGGTTGCAACATCAAAGCTAGATAAATTTCTTTCTTCAAGACTTTCCATAACACCTGCCCATCTCTCCTCTTATTTTCAAAACAAATCATATTTCTTTCATGCCACACTATTGTCATATACTTCTTCAGGCATATTGTAAGGCATCTCGCTTTCAAAGTTCGCTACCTTGTTGCTTTATATATCATGTCAAATTCCATTGGCCTAAGACCGGTCAGCAATCTACTACCAGCAACCTGCATCATCCTGTCAAAATGCATCATAGTATAGGAACATTGCAAGAACAAATGGTGCACGGTCTCTGGTTCAGTAGCACAGAAAACACAGGGCAAACCAGAATCATATCCCATCTCCATCAACTTGCTTTTAGTTAACAAAGCATTTTGAAGAACCTTCCAAAGCATCAGATTGTCCCTTGGTGAAGAATCAGAAGTCCAAATGACCTTTCTCCATTTAAAAACTTGGTAAGTGGGCCTGTGCAGATGCTTATACACAAGGGAGACCGAATGAGGCTTTGCGTTCCAAAGAACAGCATCAACTTCAACTGGAGGGTAGGAATTACCTTGTATTTCATTCCAAACTGACCTAATTAATTGGTTAGAGGAATAAGGAAGTTGCAGATTACCTTGGCTAATAAAATCAACAGCTTTGGCATCAATTGGAATACCAGATTGTTGCATCTGCTGATAGCTGAGAAGAGTATGCAATAACACACCTTTGGCAACCGAAGGATCATGCCAAAATTTAACATCAGATGAGATTGCCAATCTATGGACTATGAGGGGAAGCAAAGTATCACGCAGTCCCAGCATCTTTCTCCATGACCAACTACAAGTTTGTGGAGTAGGCAAAGTCCAGAAACTTGCCCTACCTATTCTATGAGCCCAAACCCAATTAACCCAGCCAGAATTCTTCTTGTCAATTATGGAATTAAGATGAGTACTGAATGCAGCTATATTCCAATTGACAATGTTTATTACTCTCAAACCACCAGTGTTCAAACCCTTCTCAAAGATGCTGAAAGAACAAGGAAGTGGCTTCCTGTTATTGATGGAACCAGTCCAAAAGAATCTGAGCATTGCACCTCTAACCAGATACAAAAGTTTAGCAGGCATGATAAATGCTTTAGACCAATATACAATCATAGAAAATGCAACTGATTTGATAAGAACAAGCCTTCCAGCCTGGGATAAGTATCTGTTAGACCACTTGTCAAGCATAGAAACAATCTTGGAATACAGGGGGAGGCAATCAGCAAGTTTCAATCTTGAGGTTAAGAGCGGGAGACCTAGATATGTCATATTTGAGGCCATACTTTGAAGACCAGAGAGTTGGATCAGGGCTGTGGATAGGTTGGAGGAGATCCCAGCAAAAGCTATACTTGATTTTGGACAATTGAGTTGCAAACCAGTCATCAAGAAAAAATCAGACAAAGTACTAATAACACACTGAATCGAGGGAAGATGCGGTTTTGTGAAAATCATGATGTCATCAGCAAACATAAGAGTAGTAACATTTGTAAGCTTGCACTTGGGATGGTACCTGATCAGACCCGCAGTGAACTTGGCACTCATATATCTAGTGAGGACTTCCATCACAAGAAGAAACAAGTAAGATGAGATCGGATCACCCTGCCTAATACCCTGCCTACTCTTGAAGTATCCAACAGGACGACCATTAAGAACAATGGAGAATCTAGTAGTTGAAATACATTCATAAACCCAACCAACAAATGGCTTCGGGAAATTCATTAAGGCCATAATACGTACTATGGTGGACCAGTGAATGGAATCATATGCTTTCGTGATGTCTAGGGATAAATTCAATACGTACATGTTATATAAATGTTTAACGCTTTTCAAATATATATATATATATAGGGAAGTTTTAAACTTATTCTTAAAATTTAACACATCAAAACTAAATCTATATTCCTTATTAAAATAATTCTTAATCTACAACTCCATTAAATTTCATAAACTTTTATACTTTCCAAAATACTTTATTACAAGAAAATTCCACTTTCGTGCAAAAGCAAAATTTTTTGAAACCCATGTTTTATCAAATCTCAAAATCATATATTTCATTCTTTTATCATTTAGAAATATATATGACCAAATTAAAAACTTCCTTTTCACCTTCAAAATATTCAATAGTAATAATCTTTAATATAATTTACATTTCCAAAATAATATTCATAATATTTCTTTCAAATAACCTTATATTAATAATTTAAAACTAACACAAGCATACATACATACATACATACATATATATATATATATATATCTTTATTCATTTATAAATTAACACTACTCCAAATTCCAAAGTAACAATTCTTCAAATTATATACATTCTTACATCTCAGAATTCAAAAATACTCTAACATTTACACATTTATAATTATATCAAAAAGTCATCAAATAGACATATTTATTCTTCGCAATTTCTCAAACAATATAAAATGTAATGGTGTTGCCTTACCAACGATCTTAGCAATCCACTAATGTCCAATGGCTACATCCATCACTAAAATTATATCAAAACATATAAAAGATCTTTTACAACACATTTTTCAAAGTAATGAATATGAATTCTTATTTCAAAAACCATTCTCAATATTTTCTTCCACAATTCACTTTCCTAAACTAACTATAATTAAAATATTATTTAAAATATTTAATATTTTCAAAATACTTTAATTTCCTCAAAATATTTATATCTTTTCAAAATGTCGTGCCTAGATCTATGCAGTTAAAGCCTGGCTAAAGCTTCACTAAATCCCCGCTAAAGCGCATAGCGTTCTTTGGCCGCTACGCTTTTTAAATTTAACGCTATCAAACAGTAGATCTGCTTAAATCCATATTATATTCTGCTACACCCACTAAATCAATGGTTCTTAGCACCTGCTTTAGCAAAATTAGCATAAAAATATTAATTTGACTGGCTCTCTTTTAAACCAAAATCAACAAAGTTAGAGTAAAGACATAAATTTAAGGCCTAATTGCTCAACATAAGTTAGAAATCTATTTTAGTAAACAAGTCAGGACTGCATAAATCATGTTATTCTCCATTTTTATATAATATTAAAAAGCATTACTTTTTCCTACACAAATAATATGAAAACGAGAATAATTTAACTTTGGAAATTTAATTTAAAACATCTTATGCCTCCGCTATATACCCGCTTTATCCGCGCTATAACTTTTTGCACCTTCATGCTATATAACCGCTAAGCGTTTTAACTACACAAGTCCAGATGTATCAATTTAGTGTTTTAGATACCCCTACCGATAATGTTGGCCAGACGCATCGATCAGAATTCTTAAACCAATCGACTGACATATTAGCATAAGTTTTATTTCAAAAATATCTATCAAAATTATTTTCACAAATTGTTTAGTATACTTGTTTTAATAGAGCTTTTATTAATTTATTTTAATCCTTATCTCAATACTATACTTATGATTTATACCTTTCAAAAGATTTCTAATTAAAACATTCGCTTGGCTACCAAAATCATTTAATAATATTAAACTATAATTGTATATATTAAGAGTCTTTATTTCTATTAAACACTTAGTAACATCAAAACATTTTCAAACAGCCATTAAACGCATACATAAATATAAATATACTAATCGATAAACCATTTTAATAGATATTTTATAATATCCAACAAAAATCATTCATATTTATTTATAATAGATATAAATCAATAATTGAATTTATTTCACAACTTTTTTAATACGTACAATTATTCACCAAACTATATTCAAAATTAAATTCAATACGAACCATTTTCTATAATCAAATAAACATATGAATCAACAATCAATGCACTCAGCGGAAATTGATAGATCAATTTTCTGATATGCATCGTGATTTAAATCAATCAAAACACAATGCAATGCCATGCCAAACCATAATAATACAATACTAAATCACCCAAAATATAGTATTCAACATGAATGTAAATACTACTGGTCGGACTAACTCCTTTCGTCCTTCCTACTCCAACCATTAAACATGCATTCTCAAAAGAAAAAAATGAAAAGAAATTATATATAATATATATACTTAATTGGATTTACGTCCCTTGATGATTACTCTTGTAATCATCACACACACACACACTATAACTTAATATAGGGAACTGGCCAACACACTTAAGGGGACAGGGACATTAAGTCTCATCTAAGGCTTTGACTCATATCTAATATATACAATGTATTGTTCTAAACCTTACTCTGATACCAATTGAAACTCCCCACCTTCATACCCATAATATCCAAGAGTATCACTGAGTAATACTATCAAATAATATAGAGAATGAGGCTATATGGGATACGCATATAAATATTCCCTTGGGCTAACACTGATACGTATTTAAACATCAAATATATAACTCACCTATACGTACACAGTATCGGCACAGCACAATAAACACGTATGCCTCCAAGATAGCACAATACACAATATACAGTAAATAGTAGAGAACATAGAGTCAGAATTACAGTGATAACATATAATATATAATATATGATACTGTAAGGATATAAATCATCATAGTTATCAACTACCTCAATGTAATGCAATGAATAAATAGTATACAACTTAGTAGAGAGTGTGTGTGTACAATGAATCAATGTCACACAAATATCATATAACAATCCTTATATAGGTCTCCTCTAGAGGAACTAAAACACTTGCTGGTCATATTGTCTATGTACCTGAAATGTTTCGGACTAACCTGAGTATTATACAAATAAGACATGAGCCAAACTATGTCTAAATCAACGATCCATAATATGGGTAACACAGTATCAATAAGGAATAACAATATGATAACACTACTATAGATACGCAAATCATCAGACGACATGTCAATATATATAACTATGGAAACGTGTGCATGAAATTTAGTTATAACATTAATAACCATTAAATCATCACATTATACAAATAACTCAAAACCATACAAAGCATCCAACTTTGATATCAAAAGATGCCATCACGCACATAGAAACTTATCGAATCAAAAATCATAGAATCAACATGAATGAGTGACTCATACATATCCGGAAATCATCATCTAAATCCAGAATACATCGATAAGTGAGATATCACTAAGTATATCAGGCTAACACATAGCATTGCCCAAATATATCGCTCAATCTCAATAAAACATCATCATCAAAATATGTATATAGGATAGGCTGCCTATCAATATACTGAGAATCCACTACACTCTGGACATCTATCGCTGTTATAATCTCACCTTCTCATATAAGAACTATCAGAATACATCGTGATGGAGAATGACTGTACGACAGACACAAAGTCTCAGGTATAGCCATATATATAACAATATAAGTGTCATCTAACATATATCTATACTAAAGTGAGGTGTTTCAATAGTATATGCCAAACTGCTGCTTCATTTGTACCAGAAGGGAGACTGATAGCACGATGTAGGCTACAAAGTCACGAAGTCTCTACAGTCTTTAATTACCTCCATGGTATCATGACATGTATCCATTGACGTGCCCGTCAATGAGAGGACTGAGAAGTCACGACACTGCTCTACCCTTATAGGTAATAGAATGCTGGCCTAGGTGACACAGGTGCGAACGCACGTAGCTATATAAATACAAAGTGTCACAGATCTGGGGTGTAACTCCAAGATTAGGTTGCTAAGGTGGATTCTAGCCATCTGGTTCTCGCCAACATCAATAAAAGGAGTACATCATAGTAGTGGCTTATAGAACTAATGATAATGGACACAAAGTCATGCTCATTATAAGGCATATTGCCTTGCTCGCTGAATATAAGTACGAAGCTATACTCTACACTACGTATATCACCTCACACTCATACCACTATTCCGATCACGTAAGTGTCATCTACCTACAATGAATAATCGAATAAATATCACAAAAGCATCCTATACCACTACATAATACTCAAGCATTTATTCACTGCTTATAAATTACACTCGGTCTACATAATATTCTATATAACAAGTCCAAAGAATAACCAAAGAAATATTACTGAAAGTCCTACACCAGATGGTATTCTAACTACATTTATTCAGAATTCTCATCATACAGAATTAAACAAAGCAAAATCATACAGAAGGATGTCATCACCATATCATATTAAAATATAAAATCAAATCTATATCAACGGTGAATCACTCACATCATCCCAAAATTAATCTTTAAAAGGATATACTAAATATAAAGTAAAACATTTAATTAATTATTTACGTCAAGTATAAGTAATTAATTCTAATTTAATATATTATTAGTAAAACTTTTACAAATCTTATATAAGTGAAATAAATAACTCTTAGTAAATCAAATAAAGCTTTAATATTTATAAATTACTTCCAAATGACCATTACTATATTTTTATATCCTCAGAAATAATTTGTAAAACCTAGTATTACTCATAACATTCATTTCACCATTTTCTAGAATTAATTAGGATTTATAAATAATTTATTTAATATCCGAATTTGAAATGGAATATTTATTTCATAACCTCATATATAGAAATTATATGAATTATCTAGTACTAAATCATTTACAACATCCACTAATATGAACATAAATGAAATCATCAAAAGCAAAGGATCATAATTAATTAAATCGAATTTCAAAATAACTTTATATTATTATGAAAATGTATAACAAAACTTGGATTAAATTTATTAATTACTAAATTTACCTTTAAATACTAAAATATGTTGTTTAGATTGTATTTCTTATTTTTAAAATTTATATTCAACTTTATAAGATTGTTAAAAAAGCAAAATCTAATTTATTCTTTAATTAATTAATTTCTTGAAATTAATTATTATATTGTGTTTATTGATTTTCATATAAACGCCATAACTACATTTAATATGTTTATTTTTTATTATACTTTAATTGTATAAAATTTTATTAAATTTCGTATATTTTATTCTTATTTTTAATTTAAAATTTTCTTCTAGGCAATTGCGACCATCGATTGACTAGTTATGGTTGACCGGGAGCCTATCTGGTCGACCTATATCTAAAGCAATTTATGCCATTTTCAATCCATTTCTAAAGCAAAACCAACACTAATCACAACCACATCCAAGATTTCAAGTGCTCAAACATGAACAAAAATTCAAACAATCATATAAGCTACGATACATGAAAAATTCAATGATTTAGCATAGATACGTGAGTTAATAAAACTCACCGGATACTATTCTTCTCTTATTCCACTTCCCCTTATGAACACATGCACACAAATTCCAATAGAGCAACCAGAAACTTGATTTTCTTTTTGCCACGAATGCATTGTGATGTATAGAACCACATATTTAAATTTGGTGATTTATAATAATTTATTCAATTTATTCTTAATTTTCAAAGTGATGAGGGTTGTTTGATTTGCTTTAGGAGGAAGATAATTAATAGAGGGATATATGTATGTATGTATTATTTTATTTACAAAACTATATTCTAATTAATTTAATTAAATACAAATTACATTTCAAAATCACTTCTTTTTCGAAAGAATATTATATTTCAATTACATCACTTTTATAAAATACTGTCTTTACATTTCAACTTATTTAAATTTAAATATATTAATTTCATTATCTAAATCCTTTATTAAATAGTTTCTAAACCAATTTATTAAATAAATCCCCCAATTCCAATTTAATAAATTAAATCACTATTATCAACTTCAATTAATTATTACTTGAAATTTAGCTTGTTACATTACTACTATAGAGGTTGTTTGTTTTAATCATGAACAAAAAAGACACTATGCAGCCAATGTCCAACATTGAAGGACCTTAGAAGAGTGAACCGCTTCAAGTCTGATGGGATGTGGCATCAAAAGAAGGACTGCCCAGAGCTTAAGGCACGGGTTTATGTTTTGGATGGGCCAAGGGAGGGTTCATCTACAGTAGAGCAAGGCAAAAATATTACTCTGGAAGGTATGATTTTGATTTCTGGTATTTCATTTTGAGTATTGTTTAATACGGATACCATAAACTCATTTATCGATAAATACTTAGTTAATAGACTAAGGTTAGGTGTTACCTATTTAGTCGCCTCTATATGTGTAGCAAATCCGATAGGGGGATGTGCCACTCTTAGAATAAGATTCATGATTTAGAAATAGAGTTGGGCGGGTGTTAGTTTTTATATGATCCCCACATGTTTGACTTCATAGGCTTCAGAGTTATTTTAAGCATGGACTGGTTGGAAAAGTAGTGCACTAGAATATATTTCCCGAAAAGAATAATAACCTTGAGTCACCTGGGCCGAAACAAAAAAGTTTTTGTAGTTTCAGAAGCTCTTAGGACCGGGTGCAAAAATGCTTTGTTTACTATAATTTTAGGGAAGGAAGTCCCCAGTGCAGTGCGAGTAGTATGGGAATTTCTAGATGTGTTTGACCCAATTTCAGGGTTACAACCCTCCAGAGTGATGGAGTTTCATATAAAGCAAAACCATTTAGTCCACTCACTAGTAGGATGCCTTCGAGAAGGAGTTAAAGAAACAATTGGTGGAGTTAGAACTCAAGAGCTTTGCAAGGCCAACTAGCTCACTTTGGTAAGCTACAACAGTATTTGTAAAGAAGTCTGATGGATCTTTAAGGTTATGCATTGACTATCAAAAGCCGAACGAAACAACAATGAAGAATATATATCCTTTGCTAGAATCGAAGTTTTATTTGACCAGTTGAATAGAGTTAAGGTGTTTTCGCTGCTAGATTTAGCTTCGAGGTTCCATCAGCTAAGAGTTGTAGAAGAGAGTGCTTCATTGACTTCTTTTAAAAAAGATATAGTTCATATGAATGGCTAGTGATGCCATTTGAACAAACTAATGAACCAGCATTCTTTATCAACATAGCAAACAGAATTTTCAAAGACCAGCTGAATTGTTATGTATCAGGGTTTAAGGATGACATCTTAGTAAACAAAAAAGACCAAGAGCATACAGTACAGCCAAGTTTTTTGTTGGAGATGTTGATACAATATAAGTTGAAGGAGAAATTTTACGAGTATCATTTTTGAAGAAGGGAAGTTCCTAGGCCATGAGGTTTCGAAAATGGGTTTGGCAGTCGACCCTTTATAGCTTAACACAATAAATGGATGGAAGAGACCTGAGACTACGACCGAGGTGCGTAATTTCTTAGGCTTGACCGGCTATTATCGGAGATTCATTGAGGACTTCTCTCGAGTTGCTACATTGATGACGAAACTGACTCGAAAGAACGAGAAACTTGTTTAGACGAAGGAGCATTAGACATCATTCCAAGATTGAAATTTCGATTAACGAATGCTCATGTGCTATTAATACCTAAGGGAAATGATGATATGACCATATATACAGATGCCTCTAGGTGAGGGTTAGGAGTAGCATTGATGTAGAAGGGAAAAGTAATGTCTTATGCATCTTGCAACTCCATAAAGTTCGATACCCTACTCATGACATAGAGTTGGCGGTTGTCCTCTTGGCATTGAAGATTTGAAGACATTATCTTCTTAGAGAAAGGTTTGAACTATTTAATGACCACAAGTCCTTTAGAGACTTGTACTTCTAGAAGCAGCAGAATTGTGTTCTGGCAATGATCAAAGAGTGTGATATGTTAAAGACACTGTCGTCTTGTAATGTGTAGTTTTGGTTTAGTGTAGGAACGAGTAGCACTTTCGGAATGTTATCCAACTTAGAAGTTAAGATTGTCGAACTATATAAGGTCACAACACCAATGAATGTAGACATCTGCATGCTGTGATCGATGATTTGATTCGCAATAAAAAGTTGTAATAGTTTGTGTGTGCCCCGCAAGATGACGGGCAAGGAACGTCAAATCCCCAGTAAGCATAAGCCAAGCCTAGTTTTAATGAGCCTAGTCAGCTTGAGGGACGTTTGGTGATTAAAACCATTATCGGCGGACAATATCCAGCTGAGAAAAGCTGGAACGAGATGGAGCGATATGTGGGTGCTTTGAAGTATGCAGTAAACGAGAGCTATTGTACTGTCGAAGACGGTGGTCCGGCAAAACAACTCAAGACTATGACAGATGATACTGTTTTCAGAAATCGGGATGCTAACGGGATGGAGGCCCCAACTATTGATCCGCTAGTGATATCGGTCATGATTGGCCCTGCAATGGTAAGGAAGGTGCTAGTTGACTTTAGGAGTTTAGTCAACATTTTATTCAAGAAAGCTTACGACCAGATGCTTCTAGGGAGCAAGGACTTAAAGCTGTGTAAATTTCAGATTCAGGGATTTAACAGGACTGCTGCTGAGCCAGTAGGATGTGTGGATCTACCAATGGTGCTTGGAGAGGCCGACCGCAAAAGAGTGTGGGTCATACCTTTTGTTGTGTTGGATATATATTATGCTTATAATGCCATTTTGATCCGACAAGCCCTTGTTGAACTTCGAGCGGTCATCACTCCATGATGCTTAACGATGAAGTTCCTAATAGAGAATAGTCTAGGAATAGTATATGGACGCAAGAGTGCAAAGACACATTCCAGGCACTGGTGGACCACATAGAGAGACCCCCTATTCTGTCGAAGCCGATGGAGGATGAGATCTTGTTTATTTATCTGGCAGTGTCGATGCATTCTTTGAGTGTCGCACTCGTATCTGAGGAGTCCCGAATTCAGAAGCGAGTATATTACATCAGTAAGCGGTTGACAGAAGCAGAAAGAAACTACCCGAAGCTGGAAAATCTTGCATATCGCTTATTGGTTGCTTCGAGAAAGCTCCGCCCCTACTTTTATGATCATCCAATCAAAGTTCTGACCGACCAGCCTTTAAGATAGGTCCTGCAACGACCCAAGCTTCTAGAAGGCTATTGAAATGGAACATTGAATTATGCCAGCAAGACATAACCTATCACCGTCGGAGAGCGATCTGGGGTACTTTGGCGGATTTTATTGTTGAATACACTACGCTAAATGACACTCTAGAGAGCAGTGGAGAGAAAAATGCCTGATGGAAGATGTACACGCATCCAATAAACAATGTTCTAATGATGGAGTCATGCTGGTGACTCCCGAGGAAGGTTCGATTTGTTATGTTCTAAAACTCGACTTTCCTGCAACGAGCGATGAAGCATAGTATGAGGCCTTGATCGCAGGGCTCAGGATCGCCATGGAGCTGGGAGTAAAAAATTTGCATATCTTCTGTGATTCCTAGCTAGTGGTATGTTAAGTGAGAAAAGAGTTTTCGGCAAAAGGAGTGAGGCTTGCTCCTTATCTCGACCGAGCCCTTGAGCTACTTAGTGATATTGAATATTACACCATAACGTATATTACCATAGAGGAAAATGCGAAGGCTGACTTACTGTCTAAGTTAGCCAGTTCCAAAGACGAGCAGCTCATGGGCCTGGTCCCTGTGGAAGTGCTATCGGCTTCTAGCATCAACTAGATGGACGTCGATTGGATCTTGAAGCCTGAATATGAGGAGGAGTCATGGATGACTCTGGCAAAGAATTAGCTGTAGAGAGGAGTCGTTCTTGATAGAAAAAGCAAGCGACGTCAACTCCTTCGTAAAGCTTCAAGGTTAGTCATGCAAGAAGGAGTACTTTATAGGAACATATTCTTAGTTCCTATGCTTTGGTTTGCCAACGATGAAGCCAAGCGAGTCCTAAGAGAAGTACATAAAGAGGCCTACGGTTACCACACCCGGGGGCAAACCCTAGCAAAGAAGATCCTTCATTATGGTATTTCAGGCCTACTGTCAACCGAGACGCAACTGATTACACCAGAAAGTGGGACAAGTGCCAGAGTTCTGCTAAGATTCCAAGAGCCATGCCAACCGAGATTACTCAAATGGTCAGTCCCTGGCCATTTGTAGTTTAGGGAATAAATATCATTGGTGTGCTACCAATGTCCAAAAGTTGCGCAAAGTATGATATCGTTATTGTTGATTACTTCACTAAATGGGCCGAGTAAAGCAATTAGCCACGATCACTATAAAGTAAGTAATCAACTTTGTGGTTAGAAACATCATCTGTCATTTTGGGGTTCCATAAATGATTAATTTTGATAATGAAATCCAATTTAACAATGCCGAGTTCAAAGATTTCAACTACAGGCATCACATGAAGAAGAGAATTGCAGCGGTGGCACACCCTCGGGCGAAAGGACAGGTTGAAGCAGTGAATAATATTATCAAGTCTGTTCTTAAGAAGAAATTGGAGAAGGCCAAGGGCAAGTGTGTTGGTGAACTTCCATTCGCACTTTGGCTTATTGAACTACCCACAAGTCCATGGCTGGCAACTTTTCATTTGCTCTGGCTTATGGATCAGAGGTTATGATCCCAATTGAACTTAAAGTATCTTCTCATCGAGTGACTCACTATAACCCATGGATAAGGAGGAACTCCTATTGGAGTAACTCGGTATGATCGATGAGAAGCATGATGAAGCTGACTTGAGGACAGCCACACATTGAAGCCGAGTCGCCTGATACTAAAACACCAAGGTCAGGGCTTGAAACTTTGAAATTTGTGACCTCATTCTCAAAGGAATCTTCCCAAGCGTTGGGAAATTGGGCTCGAGTTGGGAAGCTTCGTATGTAGTTGAGAAAAAGCTTGGAGATGGCATTTTCAAGCTGGCAATGGTGGATGGGATCTCGCTCCCACGGGTGTGGAATAGCGAACAATTGCAATGCTATTTCACATGAATGTAAATTTGTACGTATTTTATCGGATGTGTGTAACCAGACAAAATCTTTCATTTCTAATGTTTATAAAAGAAATGACTTTCAGATCCTATAATCCTATCTACGCATAACTCTAAATTGCGAACTGTGTTATATTTAAATGAACCTGTATGTGCAAAATGCAAGGTGCAGGTACCCAGAGCTAGGTGCCAACCAAGCTTCCACAGTCCATGATTAGACACATGAAGCTCAACCACACCTATTATTCGGAGATAAATACCCAACAACTCCTCTAACCTATGACTTGGGGGGCAGGACTATAAACATTCAAAGGCTGAATGAGATAGTTCGCTTGTACAGCTCATGCTAGGAGTTTGGCAATGCATCCATACCTTGCCCAGAGTAGGCAAGAAGTAAGGTCTGTGCCCAGAGATAGGCAAGATCTGTGTAGTTAATGCCCCGCTATAACCCCGCTATATCTCATAGTGGGTTTCTACCGCTATGATTTTTCCATATACACTCAAAATATAGCCTTTCCGCTTTAAGCCCCACTATTTCCGCTATATCCCGTTATTCCCGCTATATTCTGCTATTTCCGCTATATCTTCTTTAATAAAATGAATTGAAAAATTGCATTTATACATTATAAAAATTATGAAACTAATTTATTTGATTTAATTTTTAATATATTTTCAGAAATGAAAATACTCTAATATTCTACTAAATTCAATTATGTTATATAACAGTTTTACGTTTATTTAAAGTATATTCGCACGTGTTTTTATTTAAAATTATTTATGTATTAATTATATTTCAATTGAATGATAAATTTTCATTTAATTACCAATTATATATTTGTAAAAACATTAAGTACGAGTTTTATATGCTATTTTAGAGCCATCTGCTATATCCCGCTATAACTTCGCTCTATCCCCGCTATGACTTTTTGCACCTCCACCGCGTTGAATCTGCCGAGCGCTTTAACTGCACAGGGCAGGATCTCTTACAAACTTCGATCGATGCCTCGAGCTAGGTATGATCGTAAGTAAACATCCTAGATAGGATGTCCAAACCACTATCTTAAGCGGTTAACTCTAATCAATGCCCAAAATTTGGCATGGTCAAAGCATGCATCCCGGAGAAGGGTGTCCAAATAGCCATCTACAAATGAATCATTTCGATTGATGTCGGAGTTAGGCGTAATCACACTTAAAACATCCTCAAAATGAATGTTTAAATTATTTCTCCAAGCGATCAAAATTCGACCAAGTCCTAGAATCAAACATGGTCATATGCGGGCATGTGCAGATAGATGCCCTAATGATCATCCCTTATTCGTTTAAACAACGAAATGGACTAATAACTTAGTCCAACGATAACGATGAGAAGTAGATCGCAAACACATTGAATAAAAAGTTCATTTCTCAAATACTTAGACAAATTCACACAATACTTGAGTAAAATAAAATGTATTTATTATTCAGATGCAAAATAAGGCTTAGAAGAAAAGTACAAGTGTTATTGATATTTAAACTAAAAGAAAAAACGGGGCCAAACCCGCACAAAACTGGCATGCAAACAAAAAGCAAAACAGGTCCTGCAACTATATAATAAAAAATGTGAATGAAATAGATGATCACTTCTTGGTTTTCTTCTTCTTCTTCTTCTTTTTCATGGAAGATGCACACTAGACCCCTCTGGTTTCTTCCTTAATCTTGATCCGCTTCCTTTGTCATTCGAAGGAAAGTTATGCAATAGGGCGGCAAACGTGCCTTGAGTACTTTCGACCATAGGTACCATGACAGGAACTAAAATTTCCTCTCCAGGCAAAGCGATGGAGAGAGGAGGAGGGATGAAGTCGACCTGCTCTTGTTTAATCACTACAGTAGACTTGAGCTATTGTTTAAGAAGCTCGCTTATCGAAAGCCCTTAAGCAAAATCAATCAACTAAATGATCTGAACATCATTGTCAGTACACGTATCTAGGATGTCATCAGGGCCCTATTCTTGCAAAGCATGAATCATTTGCATGCCAGGGCCCGAAGTATCGCCAACTGGAATGCTCGGAGTCACCCCTACTTTGAGGCCCGAAGCTAAGTGCTACAAATGCTGCAGTAATTATAGTTTTAACTCCTGGTGATAAAATACGGTAATCTTAATGGTATCCATAATATCAGAAGCATATGAATATGAAATAAATCAACACAGATTTCAAAAACATATTTTCAAATTACATTTCAATTCAATATTTCATGTTCAATTACATAATCCCAAAACAATTCTTAGATTTTGATCAAATATAATTATTACAAATTATGGCAAGAGCGACATATAAAGATGCCCCCTTGGATGATCAGAGTACTAGATAGACATATCAGTCATAAATACATTACATAAAAAATAATACTAAATAGCTCCTACATAGCTAGCTTTGCCTCTTGCACGTCTCCGGAAGCTTATTCATCAAACCTACTAAACCTGGAAAGTCATTAACTCTCCATATACTTAAATTTAATTTAGAGCACCCGAGAGTTTAGGGGGAAAACATAAACTTCGAGTTAGACATAAAGCCTGGTGTGAATAATTCTTTTACATCTTGGTTTTCTGATATTAAGTGAGACCACGCTGCATAGCGGAATGGGTTTTCCCTCACTAATATTCTTTTAAAATCATATCTTTTGCAAATCAAAACCTGCAATCAAACTGATTATAACAATAATAGCAATAACATATGTATATAAATTAGGTAATCATTGGACTATCTGTCCACACTATAGTTTTATTTGGCTAACTACTAACCGCTGGCTGACTCGGGCCTACCAAACATAATATACATTCTAACATCTGTTAGACTCAATACAGGACTGTCTGCTCTTAACTTTCTTCTTACAGGGTCAACTGATCCTCATAGTTTTGCGGGCTCACCAATAACCTATCTGTACTCTGTATATTCCCTTCTGTATGTAACATCATTTTAGTATTACCTATGACAAAGCCCTACACACTGGAATTTTGGACTTATATTAGTGAGGAGCTATTAGCTAAAATATAGGGCGCGACCCCATACCAGTCCCATCTGGCCTTCTAATATCTAAGTCATAAACTTAGGGTTAACTACCCTATTCAAATTTATTTCCTTGTAAACAATCTTTATAAATGATTTTCCCTTGAAACCATATCTTTATAAAACCAGGAAATCATACTCTTTGCTTTACTCAAAACAGTTACGCCATGATATATGCTTTACACAAAACAATGTTGAATAAATCTAATCAATGAAATTATTTAACCCTTCAAATAAGTTAAGCCAGTTTTTAACTTAGAAAATGTTAAGCTTTATGGCCAAAACAATACCTTCGAAACCTTTGTTTAAAACCAAACAATTCCTTTCGAATTCAATGGAAGTACCCCTTTAAAAATAAGTTAACTACTTTAACCTTGAAAACATTAGGCTGAAAGGCAAAAACATACCTTTCGAATGTATTAAAAATAGACCTTTCAAAATCATCACTTACAACTTAGACATGCTCCTTCGAAACCATTAAAAATAAATCTTTGGAAACACATAGAAATAAACCTTTCGAAACACTCAAAGTATACCTTTCGAAAGCATTGGAATCCTTCCCTTCGTAACATTTAAAGCGTACTTTTCAAAAGCATTGGGTTCAAGTAAGAATTTGTTGAAACATAGCTTCGAAAAAAATTAAAATTATTCCTTCCGAAACCATTGGGTTTAACCTTTAATATAACTAAAGGTTCATAAAGAACAGAGGTGAAAGCATTACTTTTCAAAGAATCGATCCTAAGTAAAAGAAAGAGGATAGTTTCGAAACCCACCATTTTGAAACTATTGCCTTCGAAACCATTTAAAAGCGGCTAAACTACACTTTCGAAAGCATTGAGAAGACAGTTTTTAAAATTTAAATTCGAAAGCTCCCTTTTTGAATACATTGTTTTAAGGCTATAAAGAAAAGCGGCCTTAACTAATTCGAAAGGTATGAAAGCGGCAGCATGAGTATCAAATAAGTTCAAAAGTGGCTATCCTTTTGAAAGCTTCTTTTAAAACAAAAACAAGCAGCAACTCTTTCGAAAGCTTCTTTTTAAAAAACAAAGGCAAGTTGATTGATTCGAAAGCAATTAAAAGTGGCTTCAACCTCTTCGAAAGCATGCCTTTGAAATCATCATTCCTTCTGCCTTTCTCTAATACGCTATGTATTAATTGCTTGATATCATGTGCATTGGTTTTGAATAGGCGCGAAAGGTCCAACTGGGATGGTGACGGAAGCAAGCAAAGGAAGTGGCAAAGTTGTAATTTGAAACAAAACCGATTTTATGCCTTTCAAGGTAATTTCTTTTCACCTAACCTGCCTAATTTGTCAAAATACGTTTGGTTGCCATTTCTTTATCAAAATCCTTTTCTAAAAAGGCCGACGAATTAACAGTTAACAATTTAAAACATATTAAGAAAATAAGCCATTCTCCTTGATAAAACATATAAAATATTTAAGTCCCTTAACTTAAATAATTTTATAACCATAGTAAAATACTTAGGAATATTCCCCAATAATCATACTTATTCACTTTTAATATGTTTTCTAACATATATAAATTTCAGACCCGAAATCATCATATAATTGACTTAAATAATTTAAACCCAATATTAACCATTTTCTCTTATAGAATATTCATAATAAATTCACAATTACTTAGAAAATTATGAAACTAGAAACCCACTTCTAAAATAATGTTTTTGATCATATATCAAAAACGCAAATCATATAGATGTCATTTAATAGGTTTTCCAATCTAGACTTATAATAAAATATATATGAAATAATATAAATCACCAATAAACATATATATCCATTTAAACAAACATAACATGGCATATTACTTGCAAAATAGTTTGGATCAAAGCTTGGAACCAAGATCATTATTAAAAGTGAGATGTAAATCAATTATCCACCTTAGCTTTATGTTAAGAAGGTTGAGATTTGCCCTTTGATTGTTTTTCTTAAGCTTTCTACTTGAATCCTAGATTTTCTTCTTGAATCTCCTTAATGGGGGACGGCCGAGCTCAATAGGGTTTTAGTTTTGTTTGTGAATGTTAAAATGAATAAGGAATGAAGAATAGAAGGGTTTAGGGTATTAGAATGAAGGATGTTCCCATTTTACCCTTCGCGCATTCCTCCTACTTACTTATTTTAAATTTTCTTTTGCTTATACATTCATTAAGGCACGGCTCCTTTTAAATAAACAAATCTTGGTCCCTTAACTATCTACACTATTTCATTTAATTTATCTAATTAAATGTTATAAATAATGTTAGTCAAAATTAGGGTCATTATAGACTCCCCTTCTTAAAGGATTTCGTCCTTGAAATTATGGTAAGGTACTCACAACAATCAAACATAAAGGTAAAACATATCATGAAACAAGTCGGGATAAGTATCTCTAATCCTGCTCTCGGTTTCCCAAGTACAGTCTCTCTCGTCGTCACTCCATTGGACTTTAACTAATATGACTGTCTTGTTCCTTAGTCTCTTCTTATCTCTCACAACTATACGAACTGGTTTTCTGACTGTAGTCATATTCGATTCCACTACTTGATTATCTAACATAGTTGGTGTAATAGTAGTCTCTGGATCTCGAATACGCTTACTTAGATGAGAAATATGGAAACAATTGTGGACTCCTGCCAAACTACGCGGTAACTCTACTCTATACATGAGTTTTCTGATCCTTTTTATTATAGGAAATGGTCCAGTGAATCTTGGTGCCAATTTTCCTGATTTTCCAAATCTGATTACACCTTTCATAGGTGACACCTTGATGAAAACATGATCTCCAACTGAGAACTCTAAGTCTTTCCACCTTTGGTCAGCATAACTCTTCTCCCTAGATTGAGCTTCCTTCATCCTAGCTCGAATTAACTCAATCTTTTCTATAGCTTCTGTAACCAAATCCGGTCCAAGACTATCCCTGGTTTCTAACCAACAAACAGGAGATTTGCATGACCTTCCATACAATGCTTTAAACAGTGTCGTCCCTATACTAGTCTGATAAATGTTGTTATACGAAAACTCGACTAATTGTAGATGGTCTTCCCATGATCCTCCAAAATCTAGCATACAAGCTCTTAACAAATCCTCTAAGACTTTGTTTACTCTCTCCATTTGCCCATCTGTATGCGGATGGTAAGCGTTACTCATCTTGAGCTTGTTACCTAAAGTCTCCTTTAGACTGTTCCAGAAATTGCTTGTAAATAAGGAATCTCTATCACTTTCTATACTACTAGGAATTCCATGCGATTTAACAAGGTTCTTCATAAACAATTTAGCTAAAAAAGGTGTCGTCCTGGTTGACTTGACTGGAATGAAATGGGCACTCTTGGTCAACCTGTCCACTAGGACCCATATACGTTCATTTCCTCGTTTCGACCTTGGAAACACGTCTATAAAATCCATGGATATCAAATCACATTTCAAAACTAGTATCTACAAAGGTTGAGGTAACCACTCGGCTTCTGATGTTCGACCTTCAGTTGTTGACAGTTTAAACACTGCCTCACCCATAGGCCTACATCTCTCTTTGTACCTTCCTAGAAGGAACTCCTTTTCATATACTGATATATCTTAGTTCTTCCTTGATGAATAGTGAACTTCGAACGGTGGCATTCTCTAAGTACTTCCTAACTAATGTTTCCCACATTCAGAACACATAGTCCTCCTTTCTTCCTCAACGACCCCTTCTGGTCAAGGCTGAAATCATTCAAGTCATCCCTCTTTTTTCCATTCCTTAACTTTCTAATCCATTCAGCTAATAGTGGATCTTCTCCTTGTTTAGAAGAAATCCTTTCGATCATCACCGGTCGAACTTCTAAACATGACAACATAGCAGTTTCTTGACTAGAGCTGTTATTTGGTCTCCATTGTATTCTGCATGTAGTCAATGCTTTTAAATCTTTCCACTCAGCTATCATTGCCAATACCGCATTATGATGCTTCCTGCTAAGTACATCTACGACCTTACTGCATTTTCTCGGTGTGTATTCAAAACCAAAGTCATCAGCGACTAAAAAATCTAGCCATCTCTGTTGTATCATATGCAACTCCTATTAAGAGATAAATATCTCAATGACTTATGATCCATAAACAACTCAAATCTTTCTCATACAAGTAACTCCATACCTTCAATGCGAAAATTACCATAGCTAATTCCAAATCATGAGTTTGATATCTAACCTCATGTGGTCTAAGCTGTCGAGAAGCATAGGTAATCACTTTACCCCTCTGCATTAACACAAGTCCTAATCCTGTTCCACATGCATCTGTGTACACAACTAAGTCATGATTCCCTCTGGAACAACTAACACAGGTGCATTAGTCAATAAGTGTTTCAATTTCTAGAATGCCTCCTCACACTTATCAGCCTAGATAAACTTAACATCTTTCCGAGTTAGCTTAATCATCGGTGCCGCTATCCGTGAAAAATCCTAAATGAATCTCTGGTAGTAGCCAGCTAACCAGAAAAAACTCTTTATCTCGGTCACTGTTTCGGGTCTCCTCCAATTATTAATTGCCTTGATCTTAGCCAGATCTACTGACAACCCTTTCTCTAAGACCACATGACCAAGAAATTTCACTTTCTTCTCCCAAAAGTGACACTTCGAAAATTTCGCTTTCAGTTGATGTTGTCTCAGCGTCTCAAGCACCACTCCAAGATGAACTTCATGCTCTCTTTCATTCTTAGAGGATTTCAGAATGTTGTCTATGAATACTAACACAAATCTATCCAAATGTTCTCAGAAGATTCTGTTCATCAAGTCCAAGAGGAATGATGGCCATTAGTTAAAACGGACGGCATCACTAACCATTCGTACGATCCATATCTGGTCCGAAACGTCGTCCAAGGAGTACTATCCTCTGCTACTCTAAGTTGATGGAACCCTGTTGCCAAATCCAACAGAGAAAATACTGTGGCTCCACTCAACTAATCGAACAAATTTTAAATACTAGGTAACAGATATCAGTTCTTTATTTTCTTCTCATTCAGCTTATGATAATCGATACACAACATCAATGATTCGTCCGGTTTCTTAACAAATACTACGGCTGCTCCCCTAGGCGAACTGCTTGGTTTGATAAAATTCTTACCTTCTAGATCCACCAACTGCACCATTAAGTCCTTCGTCTCGGTAGGTGTCATTCTACTTGGCGGTCTACTCACAGGCTCTGCTCCTGGTACTAAATCTATCTGAAACTCAATGGCTCTTTTCGGTGGTAGTCCTATCACGGGCTCAAAGACATCTACGAATTCTCTAACAACGAAAACTCGGTTCAACTCGTCTTCTGTCTCTATAAGACCCAACAAAGTATTAACCTCAAAACTAGGGTTTTCTATGGAGTATATAATCCGATAACTACAACTAGGGTGTCTAAGTGATATTTTTCTATCATTAAAAAATATCCTAGCATTATACTTACTTAACCATTCAATACCCAAAATAATGACGAACCTACAAAATCAAATATATGCAAACTGCACGAAAATACATGACCTAACAACTCAAACTCTAAGTGGTCACATCTCATCCCAAGAGTCGCATACCCTCCTATTGGATTCGCAACCCTTAAGGAAGTAACTAGGTATGAGGATTCTAGGTTAAGCTTTTCTGCCAAACTATGAGATATAAAAGAATGCGATGCACCAGTATCAAATAGTACCCTAACTGGTATACTATGAATCAAAAGCATACCTCCTAACATAGCTTTTCCTTTCTCCTCTGTTGTTGGTCTTAAGGTAACTGGTTCCAATGCAAGCACTTAGTCCTTTCCATCCTTGGGTGGTTCCTTGTACTAGTTCTTATAATGTCCAATCTAATCACAGTTGAAGCAGTTTACTCCTTTCTTGTCAGCAGCCATCTTTGTTTTGCCTGTCCGACATTCATGAGCATAGTGTCCCTTCTTATCACACTTGTAGCAGACTACATTGGCCTTCCCTTTCTTGGCTGCTCCTCCTTTCTGAGCGCCTTTCTTATGGAAAAACTTTCTCTTCTAGTTTTTCCCACCTTGGGTTTCCACTGCTTTGTTATCATTAAAGAGAGCAAGCATCTCCTCATGCCTTAAAGCCATCTCAACAAATACATCGCACGGATCCCTAATATGTGGTAAAGTAGCTATAACAAGCTCGGGTCTCAAACCGTGTATGAACTTCTTATTCCTTTTGATAACCGTATCAACCGTAGCATATCCGTATCTAGATAGCTCCTCAAATCTGGTAGCATACTCGGGCACTGTCATGTCTCCCTGCACCAACTCAGCAAACTTCCTGAGCAGAGTTGACTTGGCGATCTCTGACATGAATCTTTCCTCTAACCTTCTTTTGAGTTCTGCCCGAGTCATGCTCTCTTCATTTACTCCCACAGTAACACTATTCCATCAGTACAATGCTGCTCCTTGTAATTGTCTAGATTCAAATCTCCTTTACTGCTCATCGTTGAGTCCCAAAATAGCAAATATTCTTTCACAATGAAGCAACCAATTATCCACTTCAATTGCGTCCTCAGTCCCAATAAACGACTTTCCTCCAAACCTAGCATAGTCTCTGCTTAGTACTGCATAGTTATTGACCACCGGAGGTCCCTGATTTGCTTCTCCAGCATTTCCTCCAACTAATCCTGCAGCAGCTCCAGCTTGCATCATGTTGACGAAGAATTGATACATAGCTCACATATCAATTTGTGGCTCTCCAGCACCCACATTAGTAGTTTGTGCCTAACCCGGATTCTTTCAAGTGTTTGGTCTTGCATTTCCATTAGTTGTAGTGCTTCCTTCACCAATGTTGACTTTTCCATTCTTAGCATCCATGTCTTACTTCCTTAAAAGTTGCGTTCGAGCCTTTGTAAGATACAGAAGAATAGCCTAAGAGATATGAGAGAAATAGAGATAAAACGTATACTTATATATACCAAATATAAGTATGTTACTATAATGTTATCCCATACCCCTATCTTTTCTCTAATTCATTAGTATTATGTTTCAAAAATCATTTTAAGTTTAAATTTCTTTTAAGTTTTCATAAACCTATGCTCTGATACCAAGTTGTAACATCCCCTACTTTGAAGCCTGAAGCTAAGCGCTACAGATGGTGTAGCCATATATAGCATTAACCTCCGGTGAAAAAATATGGTAATGTTAATGGTATCCATAATATCAAAACCACGTGAATATGAAATAAAATCAACATAGATTTCAAAAATAGGTTTTCTGATTACATTCCAATTCAATATTTCATATTCAATTACATAATCCAAAACTGATTCCTAGGTTTTGATCAAATATAATTATTACAAATTACGCCAAGAGCGACATATGAAGATGCACCCTTGGATGATCAAAGTACTAGATAGACATATCAGTCATAAATACATCATAGCAGAAAGAAACTAAATAGCTCCTACATAGCTAGTTTTGCCTTCTACACGTCTTCGGAAGCTTATTCGTCCAACCTACTAAACCGGGAGAGTCCTTAACTCTCAATCTCCTCAAATTTAATTTTGTGGACCTGAGAGTTTAAGGGGAAAACATAAACTTGGAGTTGGATAGAAAGCCTGGTGTGAATAATTCTATTACATCTCGATTTTTTTTATATTAAGTAAGACCATGCCGCTTAGCGGAACGGGTTTCCCCTCACCGATATCCTTTTAAAATTATATCTTTTACAAATCAAAACCTGCAATCAAACTTATTATACCAATAATAGCAATAACATATATGCATATAAATCAGGTAACCAATGGACTATCTGTCCACACTATAGTTTTATCTGGCTAACTATTAACCACTGGCTAACTCGGGCTTACCAGACATAATAAACATTCTAACTTCTGTTAGACTCAATACTAGGCTATCTGCCCTTAACTTTCCTCTTCTAAGGTCAACTGATCCTAATGGTTTTGCGGGCTCAACAATAACCTGTCTTTACTCTGTACATTCACTTCTATGTGTAACATCATTTTAGTCTTACCTATGACAAAGCCCTACACACTGGAATTTTGGACTTATATTAGCTAGGGGCTATTAGGTAAAGTATAGGGCGCGATCCCATAGAAGTCCCATCTGGCCTTCTAATATCTAAGTCGTAAACTTAGGGTTAACTACCTTATTCAAATTTCATTTTCTTGTAAACAATCTTTGCAAATGATTTGACCTTGAAACCATATCTTTATAAAACAAGGAAATCATACTCTTGGGTTTACTCAAAACACTTGTGCCATGATATATGCTTTACACAAGACAATGTTGATTAAATCTAATCAACGTGATTATCCATCCCTTCAAATAAGTTAAAGCCTCTTTTTAATTTAGAAAACTTTAGGCTATAAGGCCAAAATAATACCTTCGAAACCTTTGTTTAAAACCTTAAACAATCCCTTTCGAATTCATGAAAGTACCCTTTTCACGATAAGTTAACTACTTTAACCTTGAAAACATTAGGTCGAAAGGCCAAAACATACCTTTCGAATGTATTGAAAATAGATCTTTCAAAATCATCATTTACACCTTAGACATCCTCCTTCGAAACCATTAAAATAAACTTTTTGAAACACTTAGAAACAAACCTTTTGAAATACTCAAAGTATACCTTTCAAAAGCATTGGAATCCTTCCCTTCGTAACACTTAAAATGTACTTTTTGAAAGCATTGGGTTCAAGTAAGAAGTGGAAACATAGCTTCGAAACCATTTAAAATTATTCCTTTCAAAACCATTGGGTTTAACCTTTAATATAACTAAAGGGCCATAAAGGATAGAGGCAAAAGCATTACTTTCGAAAGCATTAATCCTAAGTAAAAGAAAGAGGATGGTTTCAAAACCCACCCTTTCGAAACCATTGCCTCCGAAACCATTTAAAAGCAGCTAAACTACCCTTTCAAAGCATTATAAAGACAGTTTCTAAAATTAAAATATGAAAACACCCCTTTCGAATACATTGTTTCAAGGCTATAAAGAAATCAGACTTAACTAACTCAAAAGGTATGAATGCGGCAGCATGGGTATCAAATATGTTCAAAAGCGGTTATCCTTTTGAAAGCTTCTTTTAAAACAAAAATAAGTGGCAACTCTTTTGAAAGCTTCTTTCTAAAAACAAGGGAAAATGATTGATTCGAAAGCAATTTGGCTTCAACCCCTTCGAAAGCATGCCTTCGACACCACCATTCCTTCCGCCTTTCTCCAATACACTACATACCAATTGCTTGATATCATATGCATTGGTTTCGAATAGGTGCCAAAGGTCCAACTGGGGTGGTGATAGAAGCAAGCAAAGGAAGTGGCAAAGTTGTAATTTGAAACAAAACTGATTTTACGCCTTTCAAATAATTTATTTTCACCTAGCTTGCCTAATTTTCAAAATATGATTGGTTGCCATTTCTTTATCAAATTCCTTTTCTAAAAAGGCTGCTGAATTCAGTATTATAAATTTAAAACATTTTAAGCAAATAAGCCATTCTCTTTGATAAAACATATAAAAAATTTAAGTCCCTTAACTTAATAATTGTATATCCATTATAAAATACATAGGAAAATTATCCAAAAATCATACTAATTCATGTTCAATATGTTTTCTAACATATATAAATTTCAGACCATAATTTAAACCCAATATTAACTATTTTCTCTTATAGATTCATACTAAATCCACAATTACTTAGAAAATTATGAAACTTGAAACCCACTTCTAAAATAATGTTTTTGATCATATATCAAAAACGCAAGTCATATGGATGCCATTTAATAGGTTTTCCAATCTAAATTTATCATAAAATCTATATGAAACAATATAAATCATTAGCAAACATATATATCCATTTAAACAAACATAACATGGCATATTACTTTCAAAATAGCTCGGATCAAATCTTGGAACCGAGATCATTATCAAAAGTCAGATGGAAATCAATTATACACCTTAGCTTTTTGTTAAGAAGGTTTTTATTTGCCCTTTGATTGATTTGCTTAAGCTTTCTACTTGAATTCTAGCTTTTCTTTGAATCTCCTTAATGGTGGCCGGCCGAGCTCAATAGGGTTTTAGTTTTGTTTATGAATGTTAAAATGAATAAGGAATAAAGAATAGAAGGGTATAGGTTATTAAAATGAAGGATGTTCCCATTTTACACTTACCACATTCCTCCTATTTACTTATTTTAAATTTTCTTTTGCTTATACATTCATTAAGGCACGACTCCTTCTAAATTAACAAATCTCAATCCCTTAAGTATCTACATTATTTCATTTAGTTTATCTAATTAAATGTTCTAAATAATGTTAGTCAAAATTAGGCTCATTACAGTTGTTGTCGCTTGTTGTCCCGGTTTGGAGCCATCCTTTGGGAGACTAGATATCGTAGGCTGACCTGAAATATAAGAAAGCTGAAATGAGAGATTTGTAACATCTACTGGTGTCATGTGCATCTTCTCAAATATGGGTGAGGTTAACAATATACCTCTGCCAGATTGAGGCTCCATATAGGCCGGCGTACCATCCGAATTCCCTTCTTGAATTGGAGACAACATGCTTGTTTTCTACATTTGCAATGCATCTAGATTGTACGAAGGAATGGACGGAGTAATAGATGTGGCTAGAGACCCATAATTGAGGCATGTGTTAATATCCTAAGGAGTAGTGTCGGAGCCTTCGACTCGATCCTTCTGAACTGTAGTAGCCAAACTCCAGATGAAGGATAAGCTCACCCCCTTTGAGTGCCTCCGTCTTTGTAGGACTTAAAATCTAACTCTCTAGCTCTGCCAAATTCACTTTATCTCCTTTTGAATGTTGTTTCTCTTCCCGCATAATCTGCTCCCATGCCAATGCTAGAGCTTGGGGATAGCATTTGCCAAGCCACGCCAAATCTATGAACTTGAGTACATTGACATTGTAATTGGTTATGTGTGGCTCAAACCTTTCTTTAACCCACTTTTTCGCTGGTGCCACAACTCATCCACTTTTTAGCCTTATTTAATGCATCGTCTCTTTGCCGGAAAGTGTCAAGCAACTCCTCACAATAGTCTTGAGCTGTTTGAAGGGCTTCGTCCTTCTCTTTCTTCTCCTTTTTGAGCCGTGCCTTCAACTCCATCACTAGTCAGCTCAAAATTTCTATGATGAACATATTCAACTTGGCTTAAATGATCTTTTCTTTCCCGCTCGATCGCCACATTTAAGTCCTTGACTTTTTGATCGGCACCCTCCTTTGCCTTCTTCAGCTCGGCAACCTCTTCATCAAGTTGAGCGATGGTCTCATCTTTCCGACTTGTTGTAAATCGCAATCCCACAGCCTCAGTCTCTATGCTATCAACATATTTGTAGATCTGCTCAGCCAACCTCCTCCAAATGATGTAATGATCATACATGTCACCGGCATACGACACCTCTAGTCTTTTACCCCTAGAGGAATATCCTTCAAATAGGGAACAAACTTACAGCCTTTAAAATTGATTTTTGAGAAGTGATGTTGCAATTCAGCAATCTGATGGTCAAAGCAACTAGCTGCTCTGCTTTAACAACAGGCTGCTCAACTTCAATAATAGGATGCTAGTAGGCTGCTTAATAGGCATTTTATCAGCTCTATGTCGAGAGGAATCGAAAGCAGCAGGCTTTGATAGTCAATCAAAATATTGGGAAGTGTGAAACAGTGTTGTTTGCTTGGTAGAAAGGGAAGCATGAAAGGGGTAATCATGAGGAATGTCATTGTGACGACTGGAGTGCATGTGCAAACTCCGAGATTGGGGTGACCTAGATCTGGATTGACGCCAAGATGATGAGTCATATGACCTATGATCCTTCTCTTTATCTCCTTTGTCATGGTTCAAATGCTGACTAGAACCAGACATGGCTAGATTTGAGGGGGCATGCGCTCGATTTGTGTCTCTATTGATAAGACATCTGATCCTCAAGATCTTCGTACAATCCACTTCGTTCCATTGAACCTGCAAATGAAATGAAGATGAATCAGCCTTAACAAGATAAGAACATGACACAAAGTTGAGCAAAGTGCAGTGCATGTGTGTGTACGTCCAAGTGTCCTCCCAATGGGCCATGTGTTAGGATTTTGCTGACATGGGTAATCTCCCATGCTTTAGTTAAAGGCACATCTTCTTGGAAACGAACGGGGGATCCAACATCCTCAATACTCATGTTGTTAAGGCCGTAAAAAGAAATATCATCCGGAATTGACCCCAGAGTAGCATATATATCCTCAGACGGCTCTATAGGATTGTAGCTGGCGAAGGTGGGGGTCAGAATCTGCCTTTTTTAAAGTTTAATCTTGAGACTTCTTCTTTGAAGAGGTTTCTAGTTGTCGTCGCCCTTATCAATAGATATATCATGGCCCACATCATCATCATTGCAACCAGCTCCATTACCTTCACCTTCCTTAAAGTGTTCTCCGGCTCCTTTAGTCTCGATAAATGGACTTTAAACTAGGGGCACTACTGAACGGTCTCCATTATCTCTGGACAATGAATCATCCTCGTTACTATCGGTAGCTTCAGGAGAGAGACCGACACTATGGTCTAGGTCCAATAAGTTATAGACTCATGGATTCTTATAACTAAGTAGTGTTTTAGCCTTACTCTCTGCCTGTGGAATTTCATGAAGCTATCGGAGAGTCTCTACCAAAGAGTGTTGGTTGGCTTGCGCGGTACATCTACAAAGAATGACAAAGACATTCAATGACAGCAAAACTATGAAACTGGACTTGCATGAAAAGGACAAAAATGGAACGTACGCACAAACAACCATCGCTGCACAAATCCAAGAGGATAGCGAATAAAAAAGAATTTTTCTTGAAATAGCCCAGTTTTTTCTAGGTGACAACCACATTTCTAAAACCCTTGGATGGCTCTAACAAAATGAGGGAAGGATTTCCCTTATCGTGCTTAAAGCTAAATAGATATCGAATCTCTGGATTACAAGGAACTTGATTGGAATGACAAGCGAAGATGGTAAACAAGCTATAAAGGAACGCATAGCTATTCGGTTGGAGCTGAGCGGGAGCCAGCCTCATAAAGTGCAAGACTCGTCGGATAAACCGATTGAATGGTGTGACACATTTTGCCAAGCACATGTATTTGTTGCATGCTGTGTACCCGTTTGGGGGATGATGTGTCCTTTAGGGCACATAGGAACTAGCACGTCCTTAAACGAGGTACCGTGTTTCTCACAGATCCTTATGAGTGATTCCTCCTCAATTTTAGATGATACAGAATGTACTGGATCATCTAATATAACAATATCATCAAGTGTGTCGAGAGCGTCTTTGACTCCTAAGCCTTCCACGGGCTCTATTGGAAACTCTTGAGTGGGTTGACCTACTTGCGGATTCTCAAGTTGGAGTATAGGCTGTGCAGGAGTTTGCCGTGTAGACGGAACCGTAGTCGAGCTTGACTCGATAACTGATTCGACATATCTAAGAACTGATGGACCTTCAACTTGAGCGGAGAGATGCTCGAAACGTCTATGCCCATAGCTATCAAAGCACGACATACAAATTATGCCAGATATACAGTTTGGTGAATTTTCATGCAGTGGCTGTTTTTGATATTATGCAATAGTTCATTTGAAAATCTTGATGATATCCAAAATAACCATCATCGCTGACCATCCCAACAGGCTTCAAGTCATCGTTCGTGCATCCAATATGTCTTAGAACCCGGGAGATGGTGTTTGAGGAAATCCTAAATGCTGCTCAACATTTAAAAGTTTCCAAGTGAATTTAAGGCATAAAATCCACTAAGGGTTGGATTGGTACCGATCTATCCCCTTGGTTGGCAAAGCTCTCAACCATCTCCCCCAATCCCTAGCACTACCGTCCGCATGAAGATCATCCAGCCTCATAGTTTTCATCATCGCCTACCTATGGATGTTTGAATTTAAAGAAATGGATGATTTGGAATTTAGATCGAAGGTTCGGTTCGAGTTCAAAATGGATCGGGTCCGATCCAAGAGTAGCACTAGGGGGTGTCAAGCTTAGGTGATAGGCGGATGACAGTGGTAGTTCAAGGATCAAGAGGTGGCAAGAGTTTAACTTTGAGGGTAAGGCAATTTAATAGCGGAACCAAGCCAGAAGTTAAACTGTGGAAATAAAATAAGAAGAGAGAGGAGTTGTGTTAGATATATAACCCCCGAACCAAGAAAATAAGCATTTAACTTGCCTATTCTTAAGGGTTGGATCGGTATCGATCCACCCCCATGGATTAGTTCCAAACAATCAAAATATAATAATAAATAAAAGGTTATGGCTTGTATGAGCATGCATTTGAATGTACGTATGCTTATGGAATTCGCAAGCTATGTGCATGTTTATATGTATGCATGTGCGTACTCAACATCCAACCGCTGGATTCGAAAGAAAATAGATTCAAACCTGGAAAATCCAGAAAAGGAATCAGTTCAAAATTACTAAGCTTAGAATGATAGATCATGAGAGCACACTTCAGTTTTATAATGCTAGATGCTGGAAAAGTGTCCCAACGAACGGTTGAGATGCAACACTTTGTCAACATGGTCTGAAAGAAGAATAATGACTATTCAAAGTACGCATTGGAATTCGATATGACAATCTTGACTTATCTCGATTCAAAGCATAACCTTTTTGAAAAAGGATGTACTTTGGGAGACAAGTGTTATCCGGCCTTTTTACCATGCACCATTTGAGTGAACTTGACGAGTCAAACTTGGAAGCTATCAAGACGGGAAGCCTGGGTTGATAGCTATATAGTCTAAAACCCAAGTGCAACCAAAGTCATTAGATAGAAACAAAACCATCCCCAAAATTCCAGAACAAGATCCATACAAGTGATGGATCGGTATCGATCCATCCCCCTACATCGGTACTGATCCATAAAATTTCCCCACAATCGCCCCAATTTCCTCCTATTCACAAGTTTTGATGCCAGAAACCTATTCCAAGTTTAATTGGATCGATTGCACGCAGTTCTCTATCGATCTCCTTGAGCAAGTGGAATCAGCAACTTCATTCCTCCACTGATCCGTTATATTGACCCCGAAACAAGCTCATAACCATAAAAACAAGAAAGAAATCATGAAGCAAACAATAAATCGCGATGTTACAAAGTATCGAAAACGATCCATATGAAGAACTTATGAATCGGTACCGATCCATAAACATTGCTGACTTGGCCACGTTGTCTCGAGAACAACTGCTACTAGGTAGTGGTGATCGTGGAGGAAGATGTAGTAGAGCATTTTTCGGCAACCTACAACTATAAATAGAAAGCTAGGGGTTCATTTTTTGGTGATCTTTTGGTTTTCTTGCAATCATTATATATTTCTTTGTAATCACTTATGTAGTGGTACTAAACCATAAGAACTGTACTTGCGAAACAGTAATATAATCAATAGAAATCTTAAGTGGACGTAGGCAATAGTTGATTGAACCACTATAAATGTTTGGTGTCTTTTTTTATTCGTTTTCCATTTACATTTCTTTAATTTTATTTTCTACTTAATTTATTGGGTATTTGTGCCAATTTTTGGTACTAACGTATACATATACTGAACTCACTCTAGTCGCTTGAAAACAACTCTGATAATGGCTGCAGCGTTATTAGTGTTTATTTTTAGGTCTTTAAGCGGGGGATGTTTGAGTGGCGAAGCAATCTTCTAATGATCCATTAATGAATACTGATCAAATCGCGTTATCATTGGTATCCAAGATCTTAGTGAATAAAGTTGAACTCAACTTTGAGCCCATATATAGGTTCACTAATGAAGGCTCTACTCCAATTGGGTAAATAAAGTTGTACATTCAAATGGATATATCACCTTACCCAAGGATTTTCAAATCTCTATTTGTGGTGATGGACCGGCCTTCTTATTACAATGCTTTATTTGGGAGACCTGAGTTGGATGAAGTGGATGCTTTCATTTCTTTAAAACATCTAATTATGAAATTTCTCGCAAAGACCGAATGAGGGACCGTGCAAGGAAAGCAATTTAGTTCAATGGAAATGTACTGTGCAGCCCGAGGATGATGCAATAAGGAGAATAATTTCTATTATGATACTATGTCAAAACTAAATGAAACTATAAATTACAAGCCCTTGGATATATGTCATCAAGAACTTATACCTAAGGCAATAAAGATAAGAGCACCAATTTAAAAGCAGATAGTGCTGGCCAAAAAGTTCAAACTCCTAGAAAAAAAATGGAAGCATAATGAGATAGATCAAGTAAACCAAGAGGTAAACTCTAAAGAATCACTAAATAGACTTCAGAGATAATGAAAATAACATGAAGTCGAGAGAAAAGTTAAAAGAGATCAATATAGACCTGTAAGATCCCACTAAAGTAATAAAAATAGGTGGAAAATTGGATAAGGGAGTTAAAGAAGAACTGATTCAGTTTCTACAACTAAGGAAAGATGATTTTGCTAGGACTCATTCAAACATGGTTGGAATTGATCCCACAGTGATGAATCATGCACTTAATATAGATCCAAACTTCACCCCTATAAGGAAAAAGAAGAGGCAATTTGATAAACCATGAATAATTAAATTTTAAGAGCAGACAAAAGGTTGTTAGAAAATGGGTTTATTAGAGAAGTATTTTATCCAAAATGGTTGGCAAATGTAGTGCTTGTTAAGAAGTATAATGGAAAATGGAGAACATGTGTTTATTATATAGATTTGAATAAAGCAAGTCCAAATGGTTGCAATCTACTTCCAAGGATCGATCAGTTAGTAGATACAATTAGTAGACAGAAATTATATTGTTTATGGATTCATATTCATGATACAACAAATCCTCATGTTTAAGCCCGATGAAGACCATACGATTTCGTCACTGATTGGGGAACTTACTACTATAAAGTAATGCCTTTTGGACTAAAAAATGCAGAGGCCACATACCAACGACTAGTAAGCAGAATTTTCAAAAACCAATTGAAAAAAATGGAAGTATATGTAGATGACATGTTAGTAAAATCCAAAGAAATTATAGACCATATAAGAGATCTAAATGAGACGTTTGAAGTGTTGTGGTAGTACAAGATGAAGTTAAATCCATAAAAATGTTCCTTCGAAATCCGGTTCGGGAATAAAAATTTGGTATATAGTAAGAACACGAGGAATAGAGGCAAAGCTTGAAATAATAAAAGCACTTTGAGATATGGTGGAACCAAAAACAAGTAAGGATGTAATGATGAATGGTCGGGTGGCGACACTTAATCGTTTCATATCAAAGGAAACCGATAAGTGTATTCCATTTTTTGATGCGATCAAGAAAAAAGTAGACTTTTGAGTGGAGCAAAGAATGATAAAGGGCATTCCAAGAACTAAAATACCATTAGAGAAAACCACCAATACTCTCTAACCCAGAGGAGGGTGAAGATTTATTCTTGTATATGGAAATATCTGAGCATGTGATCAGTTCAGTGCTGATAAGAGAAGATGAGAGAGTACAATAGCTAGTATATTGTACAGGCAAAAGACTAAAAGATGTAGAAATAAGATACCCATTTATAGAAAAGTTGGCTTATTATTTAGTATTATTAGCTTGTAAGTTGAGTCTTACTTTCAAGCTCATGCAATTAAAGACCTAACTAACTATCCACTCAAGAAATTGTTTACCAAATTAGAAACGTCTGGAAGATTAATAAAATAGGGGATGGAGTTGAGCCAATATGATATTGATCACTTACCTCTAATAGCAATTAAAGGACAAACACTAGCCACTTTTGTAATGGAACGTATGTGGTCTATCGGAGAGTAGTTGAAAGAGAAAGAAAAATGGACCAAAATGGAAATTATTTGTAGACGATGCATCAAATGAACAAAGAGCAAGGGCTGGATATGTGGTAATTACTCCCGATGAACATTAATTACATTATGCAATTAAGTCAAGGTTCACCGCAACTAATAACATGGCTGAATATGAATCAATGATAACCCGATGAACTTTAGCCCAACAGTTAAATATTCCCAGAATTGAAGTGTTTAGCGACCCACAAGTCATAACTAATGGTAAAATCAATTAAACAAGACTTATCAAATGTAAAGACGCACGTTTAGCCCAATATGTAAAGAGGGTGTATGAAATGCTAGCCTAATTTGAGGATTTTTTGTTCATCAAATACCAGAGAGAAAAACACATAAGCAGATTTATTAGCAAAGCTGGCCAGTTCAAGGGAGCCCTAGAAATAAGTATTGATCTGTTGAGTTCTAACAAGACCTAAGCATTAAGTTCAACAAAGATGAACCAAAAAGTGAGATGTTAGTCTTAACATGATTACAAACCTGACAAGTGCAAGTTAATGAAAAAAGTTCCAAAGGCATGAATGATCATGAAACGACACATGGAGATGTGTGAGAAAATGGTTACGGGAATACCCATGGAGAGATGCCTAAAGAAAATAATAGAGACCAATATTGGAGTAACTGTTTGACACCGATAGTAGAATACCTGGAAAAAAGAACATTCCCGAAGGATAAGAAAGAGATGAAGAAATTGATATACTAGGCACTATCTTATACTATGATTGATGGGATATTGTTTAAGAAAGGATGCCCAATTCCTTTATTTGAGATGCATAACTCCAGAAAAGGGAAAGAGAATTTTGAAAGAAGCACACAAAGGTTTTTGCGGTGACCATTCCAATGTTGTAAATTATATGAGAAAGAAATGAGATAAGGAACCTATTAGCTTCAAATGAATGAAGATGCTTTGAACCATGTGAAAAGGCGTGACATATGCCAGCGATTATCAAGAATCCTACGCCTACCACCAAGTGAATTGATCCCATCAAAAGCCCATGACCATTTGTGTTGGAGAATTGATTTAATAAGACCTCTACCCATCTCGAAAGGAGGTGCAAAGTTTGTAATAGTAGCAGTTGATTACTTTACCAAATAGATTAAAGGAACCTGACTAATATAACTACGTGAAAGGTCTTAAAGTTCGTGATCAAGAGTATAGTTAGACGCTTTGGGTTTTTTAATAAAATTATTTTTGATAACCGAACCTAGTTTAGAAGCGAAAAATTCACTTGCCTATATAAAAGAGTGGGATTATAAGTGGTTTTCTTTAGTGGCTCGTCTGAAAGCTAATGGAGCGGTAGAAGCTACAAATAATGCCCTTAGAAATATCTTGAAAAAGAGATTGGACAAGGCAAAAGGGAATTGGGTAGAGGATCTTCTACTTGTTATGTAGTTATATAGGACTTCTTCGAAAACAACTACGGGGCATACTCCATACCCATTAACAAATGGATTCGAGGCAATGCTACCCGAAAGTTCCATCACATTGAAGAATCGAGTATGCCTATAGTCCAAATCAAGAGAAGAAAAAGGAATCCTTAGACTTGAGTAATGAGCTATGAGATCAAGCCACAATAAGAACAATGGAATATCATAGAAGAATTACTAGGTTTACAACTCAAAAGGTAAATAAAAGAGCTTTTCGAAAAGATGATTTGGTTCTTAGAAGTGTAATGGTGAATATAAAAAATCTAAAAGATGGACCTTTGAGGCCAAATTGGGAAGGAGCTTTGGTTACTCATGAAGTGATCCGGCTAGGAACCTTGTAGACCTCATAAAAATATAATAGCAAGAACTTCGAATGCTAAGAATTTAAGACCTTATTTTATGACTTTTGATGAATAAAGCAAAAAGGAGTTATTAAGGATTTTCTAAATATATTGCCCTTTAATTGGGATGTGTTATGCTTAACTTATCACTTAACTTGATGAGGTAAATGAGATTTGTTCAGTAGACACAGACCTTATGTTCGTTAAAGGATACATTGAGCATTTGGTCCATAAATTGATGAAATTCAAGCCATCACAAGTTGATGAAATTGAAGCCACAATAATTTAATGAAATTCAAGCCATCACAAGTTGGGAAAAGAGCATATTGATAACATCAAGGCTATCGCGGGTTGAAGATAATACTATCGCCTATTTACAAAGCTGTTAAAATTGATTCTCTAATCAACCATGTTATAACTCCTAGTTGATCCACTCATGCTACATGTCAAAACAAGAATATGCCACGCCAGCAAAATCTCAACCGTCCATGGGTGCCATATGTCAAAGTTCCGAAGACTTAATTTCTTTATAAATAGACATGTATGCCCTACTAAGGGGTGCGAATTCCAAAGTACTATAACTTGCTTGCCCAAGAATTTACTCCCTTGCCCAAGCATAGTTGAACTGGCAATCTTGCATATTATTTGAACATAAGTTCGGCCCAACTTTTTGACTAACAATAGTTTTGAAAATCAAAATATATAACAAATATGCTCTCTCTTATCGCACTTAATCCATTTTAAGGTGATAACTCCTCCTTTCTAATGGATCATGTATCAACTTAGGTTGTATCCCAACCTAAACTCTAATACTAAATGTAATGACCACCCTACACCTTCGTTATCCTATATACCAGTATATGTGTTGCAATGGTTCCCAACCGATCTAGTGCGGTACTCAAGGGGTAAAGAAAGTAAAACTATAAGAATAACCTATCATATATCTCACAATGCTTAGGATAACATTTAATAATCACATAGATAAAGAACATGCGAGATAGTAATATAAATGGATGAATCAAAATCAAATCAGAGTGCAGGAGATACATCACAGCCATACAAGCATATAACAGAGTTTATGCATCAAATAATAAACCGTCTCTAGATAAAAATAGCATAGAACCAAAAAATCTCCATGGAGCTGCACAGTGGAAATATAATAGATAAGCTCCAAAAGTAGATTTAATACAAGCGAAGCCTCCTTTTTATTCTCTAAACAGCTCTATATGGTAATCTCAGACCTACGATCTAGTTTACTCATTTAAGTGTACCTATGGTAATAAGAAGCAAATCATAAAACCTTAAGTCGGACAATAGTATGGTGTGAGCGATCGATAATCTGAAGATCCTATAAAAGCTGACATGGTATATAGGAACACTAAGATTGAGAAGTCATACCTGTCATGTCCCTGCATCCAACAAGTTAGCAAATAACACAATATATGCTATAAAATCATCATACATGTAATAGGTGTACAACAGTAAGTACAATATAGGGTGTCAGGGTATTTAACATAGTAGTACCTACATCACAAGACATCCATCCCTATCCCATAACAATAAAGGTAATCACAGCAGTCTTAGCACACATAGCAATCAAAGTAATCACAACGAACATCACCAAGGTCTTCCATCACCACTAAGATACCTTTGGAAATATGATAACACATATGACTATCAACAAGGTTGATTACACACTACATCGCAGTCGAATTTGATGTTTGATCATTTACCCACCAAGGTACTGCTAACACTAAGGCAGACCAGACCAACACCAAGGTCCAGGGTGCATAGGTAAACATCCTCACATACCATTACCCCATGAAATACACACCCAGAAGTACCAACGATCCCTTCGACACATGACTTGATAGTAGAACGCGATACGTTTGACCCTATTGTTTCACATCGTCGAAAGTGCATGACCATCATTAAGTCCTACACACACTTCTTGCTCAATCAAATGATTACATCAAAGTCGTAGAAGGTCACACTAAGTCCCTTAGATTCCCAATGTTGAGCCCAAAGTAACTTATTAACTTTCCCTCATATAGCCCTAAGAAGAGCCCCATCTCCACCGTGTCACTTCAGTGTTTCTCACCCCAACTTGGATCATTCGGTGGTGCTCCATAACATGAGATCTGTGTGCCAAATCAACTTGTGACCAATACCACGAGCGTTCCTTAATGCCATGACCTTCCACAACTGATCACAACCCATCTAATCATTTTAGACCTTTTGATGCTGAACAGTCTTACCTAATACTTAGCAAAAGTTTCTAAGAACAAACCATTCAAGTGCCGAACGACAAGAACTTTGGGGGAGAATGCTTACAAAAATGGGAAGGTGGAAATTAGCATCAAAAATCATCTTTAGCATAGCTGTCAGCCTATTGTTCCACTCCCTCTACGGCAGCTTTAGCCACTGCTTATTACTCCCAAATTACGCAAGTCAAGAGCTGCTAAAAGGACCCCCTCAAATCATTAGCCTCCTTATGGTTGGTATCTACCTTTTCCCATAGCTGGTCGAGCTTGCTCTCGAGGCTTTCCTTCTCCTCCACCCACTCCCTAATGGTAGTATCTTTGGTTGTCTCGATCACATGCTTTGCCCCTTCATCCTCTCGAGCCCGCCTCTCGAAATCTACAATCCTTCCCTCTACCTTTTAGCATGCCCTTGAGTTATCCTCTACCCCCTTCGTCATATCCTAAAGGCCCATGTGAATGCGGAGGGTGTGGTGTCCTACCTTTATCACTGGCCAAAATTAAAAAGAAGTAAAAACTACCAAGTCTTAGAACCCTTCCGAGTAGGTTTCATTTAGCCTGACTTCCACCACCGCCTTCAATAAGTGTGGGCCCTTACCACACTTGGGCAGACCCGATTGAGTCAGGGCCTCTAAAGCCACCCCGACCAATGACTATAGGAGCATCTACATGCTAGCCTCATTCTTCTCCTCGACCATCTGTAGTAAGGATTAACCCACAACTCCAAACAGAGAGCCCTGAGCAAGGGCCCAATCATGTCTACTTCCATCGAAATTTAAAGGATAGACTACTATCGGAGTTCTGTGACACATCTTTCCAGGGCCTTTTAGACTACAATTTCTCTAAATGGCTCAACTGGCACTACAATGAAAGATCTACTAGGGGAACCACGTCGCCTCTTAAGTGGCTTGGCTAAGAAGTCGGGGTCATTTGCTGTTGGGTGATGATGGCGCTTTGGGATTGTCGCTATGGTGCATTTGGGAAGCTCCCTTGGAACGAGCTATATCCACCAATTGCATGAAATTCAAGCGAACCACTACAAAATACAAACAAGGACAGTTAGCAAACTTCAAAGATAATAGAGAATACAACATAAGCTAAAGCTATCGTCATCAGACTAATCCCCCGCTGCCTCCTAATAAAATGCGACAAGAGGACATCATGCTATGATTATTAGATTGTGCTCCAATGGCTTTATGTCAGGGAAACTGTGTAGGTTACTTGGGTTGAAGGCCCCTAAACGGGAGGCGTATTAGAAGAGGAGCATGCGCTCATTGTCGTATCTGGTTCCTATATCCACCTTCCCTTCCTCCCTGCCTCATCCGTCTCAAGAGTGCTAGAATAACTTGAAGACCATGTGACAATTCAATCGGCGATCACAACATCCTCTAAAAGCCATGGGCTAAAAGTCTCCCACTTACCCTCGTTGCATCCTAGGGCAGACTCTGTAGTGTCCTCATCTTCCATATCCACCACCGGCCCTAGAACCACGAGCTTTCTAAAAACCATCCCCACAGGCCTAGCCGGCCACTTTGATGGGGCTCGGACCACAGCTTTACCTCCTACCATGGTATGCTTCAGCCCGAGTAACCTCTTGTGGTGGTGGTTCCCATCCGTAAAAAATTAATGCCAAATTTCTAGCCATGTCAGGCATCCCCTAATTAGGTGAAGATATTCCATATAGATGGCAGTGCCTAGGCCAACACCGATAAGGATTAGTACAACAAAAATATAAAACCGTTATCAATAAAAATTTCAAGCTAATAGAAGTAATTTTCGAATGGAGAGTACTAGGGACATTAAAGGCCTATGTCATAAGAATGTGCCGGCATAAAAAAGTGGTTTTGATAACTCGTCACTCTCCCCGGGAGACAATAGAAGATTAGAGATTGTCAATCCACTGAAGATGGTAGAAGTTGTCAGTTGGGATCTTCGCTTGCTTGTACAACCTGAAAAATAACCCGACGAGCGTATGGTCTGGCTCATTGATACCCATGTCATAGCAACCGATAAATAGCCTAACTAAGAGGTTGTAGCTATTTTAGGAAAGTTGCATGGGCATTATTTGGTAAGCATTGAGAAAACGCATGAAGAAGGGATGGAGAGGGAGCATTACCCTGCTCTAGCTATGTATAAGTGACCGTGCAAGGTAGCTCGCTAGCGGTTGGCTGGCTCTGTCTACAACTAAAGGGTAAAATGGCTCTATCCCCATAGATCCATGACACGCTAGGGAACCGGCAAGGTCCGCTCAATCATCCGGAACCTCTAATGGACCCATATTATAAACATGCCCACATGTAGATGTGCATTAGTCATCTAAAATTAGCAGCCAATCTTATTACTGAACTAACCTGACCGACTTGGAAATTACTTAAGCTCAGGGGCAAACAACTCGCCCAACTCAAACCCATTTAAGCCTTAACCTTAAATTCCAAGTAGGGTATGTGGCTCGAGCCTATTATCATTTCTTTTTTGCAGGACATATTGCAACATATTATCTTCCTACTATAATGGGAGGGGCAGTTTAGTAATATTGACACTACTTTTGTGTTTGCAAGGTGGTCGGAAAAGTGTTCAACGTTGATCGATCAACATTGAATTCACATCTTTGATTGATCGATGTCATGCCAGGAGAAATTCATCGCTGTAACAATGGCATTCAATTCAACAAAGAACTATCGCAAAATCAAGTCATGATTCCAACTATAAATCATCAGTGCAAAGAACTACCACAAAATCAAGTCATGATTTCGAATATAAATCTACTCAGCATTCAAGTACTAAAGTTTAACATGACATCGAAACAAAAACAAAGCATAATCAAAGTTGAAACAAGAAACATTCACTTCTTAAAGTCAGATTAGAAATCACTGGTTGAAGTTAAAGTTAAAAGCTTTATTTTCTCATTAATTGTAGAAGTTTGCATTGGCTTGATAAAGATTGGAACACAAGGGGAGATGGGTTGTTATAGAGTATGGCATTCAATCTTGGTCGTTGGATGTTTAACGACAGAAATTCTATCGAATTAGAAAACCGTCGAAAAATTTATAATAAAATTTATACCGAAAGCGCACGATGAACAATATTAGTACATGGCGAGTACGGGTCGATCCGTAGGGAATTGTTTTAGATTTTTAAAATCAATTCAATCAAATTAGACCAAAGTGAGAGAAAATTGTTAACTACAAGCAAAATGAAGCTAAAACTAGAATTAAAATGAGATTTAAAAACTATGAGATTAGAGAACAATTTAGAGGCAAATCCACTCTCATATTTTTGTAAATTAACAAACAAATAATTTATGATCTCTAGTTATGATATTAAGTGAAATTATTGTTTCATTGATCATAAGTATGGTTTATTTATGTTATTAATTAACATAACTCAAACCATCAACTTATAATACAACAATTATACCACTTATAAATTCTCATGAAAATGAAGCCAAAGCAAAAGCTATTTTAAGTATGATCTATTTACTATTGTAATTAGTAAGATAGATCATCAAATTTTGTTTTTACTTTCTTTCCAAAATCTAAAATCAATTAGCAAATGATGATGTAAATTGTGTTTATGTTGAATAAGAATAACTCATTTGCAAAAGCAACATAAGCTATCAAACCCACTTTTATAAACTTACATCAAAATTTACTTTCATGAAGCATAAACAAAAGAGATCATAAATCATAAAAATGTTGAAATTACATAAAGTTAGAGAGCTTCATTACCCCTAAATTGAAGGGGTTTAGCTACTCATTTGTGTTATCAAATCAACACTTGTAAATTTCAACATTAAAAAGCAAGGAAATGGAATCTAAGCAAAGGAAAAAAGAGAGATTAACTACTAACTACTTGCATAAGTAAAACAAAGCTACACTACTTGCATTAATGTAAATCTAAGCCATAAACATGAAATAAAAGAGAGCATAGAAATAAACATCAACATAAAAGTAAATAAAAGCTAGTAGAAAAGAGAAGAGAAAGAGGCTTGGAATCCATTTTTATTTCACTTTGATTTGTGTTTACAACTTGCTAATTTCCTAAGTAAAATAAGAGAGAGTAGAAGATATTTACATGTACATAAAGGGGCTATTTATACATGCATAAAATCCTAATTCAATTTTTAGGGTGCTTCCCAAAATGCCCTTTAGGAAGTGTGGGCACCAAGTAAACATTAGCCACAAATTAATCCATGATTAAAAGTGCATGAAGCTTTAACCTCCACTTAGTTTTCATTTAGCTTCTAATTATAGATTTAGGTAAGTGGGTGGGGTCCTCCATGATCATGAGCTTGAATTATTTCCTCTTCATTCCTTAGTATTCCCTTGTGCATGCATATATCTTCATGAAACCCTCTTCCATATGCATCAAAATTTCCTAAAAAAATCATAAAAAATGTCCAAGTAAAAATTCTCAAATTGACACATGCACAATAATGACCATTTTGCCCCTGAATGAAGATGAATATATGATGAGTTGAAAATAATTGAATTTTGGTTTTAAACATGTTAAAATGCCCAAATATGATACTTATTTAAATAAAAATAGATAAAATATAGATGTAAATATATGCACATTTACGTGCACATCATTGGACCGAATAAGTGGGAGACAATCTAAACCATCTATGTTTCAACAATTAATCTTTAAAATCATACTGAACCATCTCTACAACGTCTTGATAAAACCAGTCGCCCTCGCCAATAACACAGAGGCATGTGTCGATAGCATTATATGCATTAGTAACATGTTCGTCCCTGCTCATAAGCACGAACTTTGGGGGAAAATGTTGCTCAATTTTCTCACAAGTAAACAACGGGCTTGCTCATATGAGTTTAGTAGCCAGCATATTGGCATGCATCCCGGCGTGCATATTTTTAGCAGCTCGCATATCAGCCCACGTCTGGACCCATACCTTGAACTTCATGGTTTAGAAAGTTGGACCTTGGCTTGCCTATTTCCAAAGGCTCACACATGGCTTGAACTTCTAGTTTCCACATCAAAGCGGTTCGCTTAACACTAGCGCACTTGAACCATACAAAGACCGTGGTCATTAACAGGCGATGGCGACTTGGCGGTGCAGCATGCAAAATTTCCCTCAACAATCAAGTGGCCCGAGCAATGGTCCACTCATTAGCAGGGTCCCCCATTTTCTTTTCATCTCGACTACCCGCACTTTTTGAAGCCCTATTGTCATGACATGGCCAACTTGGGCAATAGGTGCCTAACTGCCCCTGCAAGAAGATGCTTAGAAATTAATCTGAAAAGACTAGCACATAAGACACTATTTATTTGACAAAAGCGGCACTGTGATAACCACAACTTTTCCTTTGCTGCCACCCTGGCAAAGTGCCCCTGCACAACCACACCCCGATCTCATGCCTTTCATCCCTAACCAAGGCATGCTGCAATATAAACTACCAGTTGGCGCACATCTAAACCATACAAACCAATTGACATCCTAACTGGCACATATATCACCTAAACAATCAAATCCCGACCATCCAGCTCAAATTCCGGACTTTTGCAGCGCAATCTTGACCATACAACTCAAATTCTAACCCCTATAAATACTGCCAAACTTGCACTTTTACAAGGGTCGAATAACTCAAGCTCTTAAGCATTTTATTTTCCTGTTACTATCTCTTATAATCTAAATAATTATAAAGGAAGCAAAGTAATAAGAAATCTTCATAGTGGATGTAGATTAATTTATATTGAACCACACCAAATCTTATGTCTCTTTACTTATTATGCATTTTATTTCCTCATTTATTTTCATTTTTAAATCAAGTTATTAGTGAATAACCTTGGCTTATCGGCATTCTCAACTATAATTCCGAGGGTTGGTTAAATTATTAGTTAAAAAATGTTTTATTATAATTGGCACCATGGATTTGATGGAAAAATTTCACCACCATCCTCGCTTCATAAGTCTCGATTTATCCATCCGCCTTCAGTTTCTTCTTAATAATCAATTTGCAACCTATGGGTCTTATCCCATTGAGTACATCACCAAAGTCTATACTTTGTTTGTGTGCCTGGAATCCATCTTAGATTTTATAGCTTTAAGTCGTAGTGCAAAGTCTTTACTCAACTGTGTTTATTGGAATGTGAGGGGAGTGTCATCATCTAGGACACAATCCACTTTCTCGCCATCCATGGGCATATCGTTGTATCTCTCTAGTGCACCAGATTTCCTACCGGGCCTAATAGGTGGTGTATTGTTGCATATCAATGTATTTGACTCTACCGGTTCATTCTTTGTATCGGTTTCTCATATCTCATCCAATTCTATAATTTCGTTGTTAATTTTATTTGACATAAATTTCTTTCCTAAAAATACGGTCTATCGAAAAACAATAACTTTTTATTTCTCCATGTTATAGAAAATATATCCTATGGTGTCTTTGGGATATCCTATAAACTTACACAATATTGATCCTACCTCAAGCCTATTGGGCCAACATTCTTAATGTTGGCTGGACAACCCTACAACTTCAACTACTTGAGGTAGGGTTTCTTCTCACACCACATCTCATATGGCGTATTAGAGACAAATTTATCAGGCATCTAATTTAGCTATGAGCTATGGATTATAAAGCATATCCCCAGTAGGAAAGAGGTAATTCATCCCCACTTATCATAGATTAAACCATATCTAATTGGCTTGGATTCCTTCTCTCTGAAACACCACTATGTTGTAGAGTATAAATTGGGGTGGCCTGAGAGATAATCCCATTATCTTTTACGTATTGTTGGAGTCCTATCAAATATACTTACCTCCTCTATCGGATTAAAGTATTTTAATTTTATGGTTTGTCTGCTTTTCAACATCATTCTTATGCTCTTTAAATTTCTCACTAAGACTGGATTTGTTCTTCATAAGATGTACATACCTAGTCTTGAGAATCATCAATGAAAGTTATGAAATACATGGAATTATCCTTAGCCACTATTGGCATTGGGCCACACACATTAGTACGTAGGAGCCTCAAGAGTTCGTTAACTTTTTCGTTGCTCCCATTAAAGAGGTCCTATGTCATTTTTACTTTAAGACATGACTCATAAGTCTTAAATGATTCATAATCAAATAACGAAAGAATTCCTTTGGTTTTTAGTTTATGTAGTCTTTGTCACTTGTATGACCTAGCCTATAGTGCCATAAGTAACCATCTTTAACATTAATAGCAAAAGAATTATTGACATCATATATTATTAAAGTACATAAATGTCATTATCCGAAACACCATTGTAGATATTATTTCCGCCAAATATAATAATCATAATATTATTATTACCATGAAACCATATCCACTCGTAGTCAATCTTGATATTGATATAATACAGTGAATAATGTTTTTTACATAATAAAAATTATGTAGAACAATAATGAATCCATCAGGAAAACGTAAATGTTCTCATGTTGTGGTTGCATCTACAATAGATCCATCTGCAACTTGAGTTCTAGATCCGGTATCTAAAACCAAGGAGTTCTTATTAATTGCAAAACAATTTTGGATCATAAACATACATTTACGAGCTGAGAAAACCATTTCCTTCTTCTCTTTTACTATCTTCAAACAGTTTGGGAAATTTCTTTTATAGTTCCCCTTCTAATATCAATAGTGACATTCATCCTTGTCATTAGAGCCACTCATGCTTTATTTTTTTGACCTTTTCGAAGATCATGCCTTCCCTTTCACAACAAGTACTATGCCTTAATCCTTGAATAAACTTTTGACTGGCCTCAACATATTGAATAGCTCACAAGGTTCACGTTTCTCTGATTAATATTCAAATTCAGTATGAACAAACAAAATGTAAAGTCAGCGAGCTTAAGAACAAATCTACTTATAGCTCTTTAGCAATCTTAGCACCGAGCTTATGAAGTCTATCAATGTAGCCCTTCATCACTATGACATTCCTCTAAACGAGTGCCCTTACCCATCTTCGTGTTGAATAATTTCTTAGCAATCTCTTACCTTATGGAATGAGATTGCTCCCCAAACAAAACTTTGATGTTGTCAAATATTTTATGCACAATCAAGTCCTCGTGCAGTCTTTGTAACGATTTGTCTAAAGTGGACAACTAGCAGGCTTAAGCTACATCACAATCAGCTACCCAAGTGTTATAAGACTTTATTGTAACACCCCTAATTTTAAATAACATTATTTAGGAGATTTAATTAGATAAACTAAATAGAATAATGTAAAGGTTAAAGTGGTTAAGAGGTTGAGAATTGTATGATTATAAGGTAGCTGTTGTTTGTGCCAAAATTGGTCACAAACCCCAAATTTCACGAAAGCACCAGTGTATGAACACAAATCAACAGTATGTAATCACGGACCTCGGGACTCGGCAATGTGGAGGATAAAAAATGAAGAATAATAAAATTAAAACGTAGAGAGTTAAAATGAGACACAAGGTTTATAGTGGTTCGGCGATCTTTCCTACGTCCACCTTGAAGTTGATTCTTTATTGATGTTCACTTGTCGATTACAATTGTTTACAATGGCTTGTGGTGAGTTATATTTCTGAAACTCGAGTACAACAGCAGTGGAATTCGTTTGCAGCAGCAGTAGTGGAGTTTGGAACTAGATCCGGCAGAGTCTGGGCGTTGGAGATTTCAAAGAAGAAGAAGGACCCCTTTTTTGTTGGCTTTGGGGGTCTATTTATAGGTGTAGGAGGCTGGTATTTCGCTCAGATCTTGGGAGACCCTTTCTAGCACGTGACTAGACCCGCGCGCCCAAGCCCGTGAAGTTTCGGTCCGATCCGTGATCGATACGAATGGATTTCGTATCGGTTAAGATTTCATCCAATGGAGTCGAAACTTGGCGTGGACATTCTTTAGTATGCACGTAGTCTTCTGTGAAAATTTCATTGCATTTGGACATGTAGATTAGGAGATAAGACCGATACGAATTAGAATCTCCGGTTGGCTGTTTTGTTCCACTCGCTCTTATTCGACTTGGTTACGAATAGCCCAGTTCGTATCGATGTGAATCCCTCTGTTCGTATCGATGACCATGCTTTTGTTCGCATCGATTGCCATGCTCCGTTATGTGGATGTGAAGTAGATCGAGTCGGAGCGTGGCTCTCTGATGGAGTCGAAGAGGAACGAGTCGAACAGTGATTCTGTGTTGGAGTCGAAGTGGAGCGAGTCGAAGTAGGCTCGAAGCGGAGCAAGTCGAAGTGTGGCTCGAAGCGGAGCGAGTCGAAGTAGGCTCGAGGCGGAGCGATTCGAAGTGTGGCTGGAGGCGGAGCGAGTCGAAGTAGGCTCGAGGCGGAGCGAGTCGAAGTAGGCTCGAGGCGGAGCGAGTCGAAGTTGGCATTTCTGAGGGACGCGAACTGAGCGAGTCGAACGCGAGGCTATTTTTATTCAATTTTGCATCGGTTGTAACTTGAGCATACGAACTTGGATTGACTAGAAATTTGGAACGTTGACTCTCATAGCTTTTCTTGTCATGTTATATCAATTTAAGCTCGATCCGGACTCGGACAAAATTCATCGATATCCATAGTGAAGCAATGTATAACCGATCTCCAGGACGAACTACCTTTGGATTTTAGTCAATGTCTCGGTGTCACGGCCTTGCCAAAAGGCGGGATAACATTTTCCCCCCAAAGTACATCTGGTGGAAACATGATGTGCTTTGAAATGCTGCAATCATTACTCTGAATAGTTATCGTCTTTTCGATGAAAGTTGTTGCTTTGTAATGCCATGAGCTGGATGTTCATATCATGTTGATGACCTGCAAAGAAATTGATAGTTTTATCTGACCACGAATGATGATCGTTCGGGATCGTATGTCATTCGGGGTGATATGTGACCGTTCGTGGTCGGATGCCATTCGCGGCGAATGGTGACCGTTCGCGGTCGGGGTGCCATTCGAGGCAATTTGTGACCGTTCGCGATCGGGTGCCATTCGAGGCGAATTGTGACCATTCGACGTCGGGTGCCGTTCGAGGCGAATTGTGACCGTTCGTGGTCGGGTGCCGTTCGAGGCGAATTATGGCCGTTCGCGGTCGGGTGCCGTTCGAGGCGGATTTGGTGTGTGCCTGGGGGGGACTTAGTATTATCAATGTCAGATTTCACATTCGAGTGAGTTTCTGGACCGTTTGTGGTGGCAGTTTATTGCCATCTAAAAGCATGCCTGAGGACCATTCGCGATCCCTTACATGTGTAAGTGGCTTAGCCATCATAGCATCACAAATGGCATACTTTTTTTTATTCAAAATGAGTTTTTCAATAGAAATGTTCAACAAAATCAGGTTCAAACATTAGAAATGGAAAATAAAAGGAAAACAGGGACGTCAAAGTGCAAACACCTACACCGTTGTGATTAGTAGTCATATCAGAGCATGCCTGAGGATCGTTCGCGGTCCTGTACATGTGTAAATGACTTAATCGTGTTGGTGTGGAGTTTGCTACTTATTCGTTATTATCCCAATCAATTGATGACAAGCTGACGCCTCGATCCTGAGCCGTCCCCAGTAGGTGCAGGTGGTGGCCGCTCCCGTTCCACCGTTGTTGTTCCCCTTCTTACATATTGCGATAGCAAACCATTCCGGATATGTCCCTCAACCTCATCCTTCAAGTGTCTGCAATCATTCGTGCTATGACCATTCAGCTCGTGGAATAGGCAGTACTTGTCTGACCTTCTTTCACTATTGGTCGGATCCCTTCTCATTGGCTTTCGATAAGGAACCTGCCCCCGGGTGTCCTGGTAGAATCGCTCCAAAGTCTCATTCATCTCCGTATAAGAGGTGAATCTTGGTTCCTTTCGTGGTCGCGTTGGTCCATCACTAATATCCTCAGCTTTTCGTTTCCCTTTACCAGTTCCCAAATCTGTTTTAGGAGGATTCTCACCCTTGACTGCATAAACATCAACTCCTTCTCCTTCCTCTCTTTCAGCATTTACATCCTCTAGTCGTAAAAAACCTTCAGCCTCATGATAAAATTCTCCTAGATCCATAGGGGGATCCCTCGTTAATGAATTCTTGAACTCTGTGCCATCTGCTACGCCAGATACAGCTGCCATCAAAACCATGGACGGATCGGGTCGATCCACCGAAGCTGCCGCTGCATTGAATCGCGTCAAAAAGTTCCTCAAAGACTCCCCGGTTCTTTGCTTCAGTGTTGCCAAACTCATCACATTTTTGGGTCTTGAAATGTGAACCCTGAACTGCCTCATGAACCTTTCAGTCAAATCGGTCAATGTTCGAATGGAACCGCTTTCCAGTTGTCTGAACCATAATGCTGCTATGTCTGCCAGTTACAGTGGGAAACACCGGGCCATGACCTTTTCCGATGCCCCGAGCACTTCTATGTGCCTCATGTACTTTGTTAGATGAACCGCAGGATTTGTCCTCCCATCATACATGTCCAATGTTGGTAAATTGAATTCTGGTGGATTCCTGGCTTGTTTGATCATAGGAGCAAAGGGACTCCTATTCACATCCTCCAGATCTCTATTCACTAGTCCGCCTCTCATGGCTCGTCTGACCATCTCCGCCAGTCTGTCACTATCTCCAAGTTGTAGTCCTGGTCCGTCGTTTCCGATTTGCCCCCCGAGTTCACGAGGGATTCCTGGAGTCTGCTCTCCTGAATGAGTATTCGCTTCTCTATCAACGCCGCGCTGCGCAACTCCTCCTGGTACTGCTCCTGGGATCGGATCAACATGCTCTGGGTAAGTGCCCCCTAGTTCTAGGGCTGTGCCAGATGGTCCTACTCCATTCTGAACTCTGGTTGCTCCTTGATTTTGCGCTCCAAGCTGCCCAATCTGAAGAAGCAAGTTCTGGATCATTTCCTCTTGTCTTTTCATCATTGTCTCTATCTCATCCCTGGTGATGAATATTGATGTCTGGTTTGCACCTGAGGAAGCCTCTTGACTCCCTTCATGCTGACCTCTCTCCGCCCTTTGTCTTCTATTTGATTGCCTTGTCATAGTTTTTCAGATCTGAATCCTTAAGCCTTCAAATTCAACTTCCAAATGATAAAATCCCTGAGTTCAGTTCTCAGTGAAAGCACTAAAGTGTTTGCGCCAAAATTGGTCACAAACCCCAAATTTCGCGAAAGCACCAGTGTATGAACACAAATCAGCGGTATGTAATCACGGACCTCGGGACTCAGCAATGTGGAGGATAAAAAATGAAGAATAATAAACTTAAAACGTAGAGAGATAAAATGAGACACAAGGTTTATAGTGGTTCGGTGATCTTGCCTACGTCCACTTTGAAGTTGATTCTTTATTGATGTTCACTTGTCGATTACAATTGTTTACAATGGGTTGTGGTGAGTTATATTTCTAAAACTCGAGTACAACATCAGTGGAATTCGTTTGCAGCAGCAGCAGTGGAGTTTCGAACTGGATCCGACAGAGTCTGGGCGTTGGAGATTTCAAAGAAGAAGAAGGACCCCTTTTTTGTTGGCTTTGGGGGTCTATTTATAGGTGTAGGAGGTTGGTATTTCGCTCAGATCTCGGGAGACCCTTTCTGGCACATGACCAGGCCCGCGCGCCCAAGCCCGTGAAGTTTCGGTCCGATCCGTGATCGATACGAACGGATTTCGTATCGGTCAAGATTTCATCCAATGGAGTCGAAATTTGGCGTGGACATTCTTTAGTATGTACATAGTCTTCTGTGAAAATTTCATTGCATTTGGACATGTAGATTAGGAGACAGGACCGATACGAATTAGAATCTCTGGTTGGCTGTTTTGTTCGACTCGCTCTTATTCGACTCGGTTACAAATTAGCCCAGTTCGTATCGATGTGAATCCCTCTGTTCGTATCGATGACCATGCTTTCGTGCGCATCGATTGCCATGCTCCGTTATGTGGATGTGAAGTAGATCGAGTCGGAGCATGGCTCTCTGATGGAGTCGAAGAGGAGCGAGTCGAACAGTGATTCTGTGTTGGAGTCGAAGGGGAGCGAGTTGAAGTAGGCATGAAGCGGAGCGAGTCGAAGTGTGGCTCGAGGCGGAGCGAGTCAAAGTAGGCTCGAGGCGGAGCGAGTCGAAGTAGGCTCGAGGCGGAGCGAGTCGAAGTGTGGCTCGAGGCAGAGCGAGTCGAAGTAGGCTCGAGGCGGAGCGAGTCGAAGTGTGGCTCGAGGCGGAGCGAGTCGAAGTAGGCTCGAGGCGGAGCGAGTCGAAGTAGGCTCGAGGTAGAGCGAGTCGAAGTAGGTTCGAGGTGGAGCGAGTCGAAGTTGGCATTTTTGAGGGACGTGAACTGAGCGAGTCGAACGCGAGGCTATTTTTATTTAATTTTGTATCGGTTGTAACTTGAGCATACGAACTCGGATTGACTTGAAATTTGGAACGTTGACTCTCATAGCTTTGCTTGTCTTGTTATATCAATTTAAGCTCGATCCGGACTTGGACCAAATTCATCGATATCCATAGCTAAGCAGTGTATAACCGATCTCCGGGACAAACTACCTTTGGTTTTTAGTCAATTTCTCGGTGTCACGGCCTTACCAAAAGGCGGGATAACAACTGTGCCTTGGAATGAATGAACAAATGAAAGTTTAACATGAAGTAAGTAGAGAAAATAAGATGAGGGAAAAATAGGAATAGGTTATATTCTTATACCCTAAATCTTTATCCCACTTTCATTTACAACATTCAAAAACTAAAACTAAATACAAAGCTTGGCTGGCCACCATTAGAAGAAGAAAAAGGGGAAGATAAGCAAGAACCAAAAGTAAGAAGCTTAATCAAATTCATTCAAGAGCAAATCTCAAACTCCTTAACAGCAAGCTAAGGTGAATAATAGATTACATCTCATTTTTATATAGCTTTCGGTTTCTAGATAAAATCCGTGCTTGTTTTGCAAATGATTTGCCATGTTTTGATTGTTTAAATGGATATATATATATATGTATATGCTTGTTGGTGATTTAGGCTATTTCATATGGATTTTATGATAAGAATTGATTTGGAAAACCTATTAAATGACATCCAAATGACTTGCGCTTTTAATATAAGGTTAGAAATATTATTTTAGAGATTGGTTTCAAGTTTTATAATTTTCTGAATTATTGTGGATTTATTATGAATTTTCCAGTGAATAAAATGGTTAAATTGGTTTTAAATTAATTTCGCTATTATATGTTAGCTTTGGGTCAGAAATTTAAATATGTTAGAAAACATATTAAAAGTGAATTATGGAATTTTTAGAGAATTTTCCTAAGTGATTTATTAAGTATATAATTACTTAAGGCATGAGACTTAAATGTTTTATATGTTTATAAATGGAGAGGGGGCAATTTACTAAATGTTTTAAATTATTAAATACTGAATTTGGCAGCACTTTTAGAAAAGATTTTGGAAAAGAAATTGGCAAACAATCATATGTTGAAAAATAAGCAAGTTAGTTGGAAAGATATTACTTTTTAAAGTTAAAAATCAGTTTTTGGTAAAGGATTGATGTTTCGCCACTTTTAGTAGCTACCTTTTGACTTCATACTATCGCATCAATCCTAGTTGAAACCAATACACAGGGTCGAAATGTGCTTTCGAAGTGGTCGAGGTCTTGTTTTGCTTTCAAAAGATGCCGCTTTCTTTGCTTTCAAAAGAATGGTTTCGAAAGGGTTTCAATATAGCTTTTGACAGAGGCTGCCGCCTTTTTGTTTAAACCAGCTTTTGATAGGGTCGAAACACTTGCTGCCTCATTCTACCTTTCAACCCAGTTGAGGCCGCTTATGCCTTTAAACATTTGTTTCGAAAGGGTGCTTTTGTTTTAAATAAGAAGCCGCTTCTCCATGCTTTCGAAGGGGATGGTTTCAAGGCCATCTACTTTCTTTTACTTAAGAAACTGCTCTCGAAAGAGTGCTTCCGACCTAGTTCTTTTAAGACCCTTTGTTCTATTGAAAGACAAACCCATAGGTTTCGAATGAAATGGTTTTAAATAGTTTTGAAACTATGTTCCATAAGCTTTTACTTGAACCCAATGCTTTTGAAAGGTTCATTTTAAGTCAAGGACCTTATAGATTTCAAAAGGTATATAGTAAAGGTTTCGAAGGGGATATTTCCCAATGGTTTCGAAAGGTACTTAAAGTATTTTAAATGGAAGGTTTCCAATGCTTTAGAAAGGCAAGTTTAAAGAGTTTTGAAAAGAAGATGTCTAAGGTTTATAAAAGCTTTCGAAGGGATACCTTCAATGATTTCGAAAGGTTATTATAAAGGTTTCAAAAGGTATGTTTTGGCCTTTTAGCCTAGTGTTTCAAGGTATAGTAATTAATATATTTTGGAAGGGGTAGTTTCAATGGATTCGAAAGGGTTGTTTAAAGTTTTTAAGCAAAGGTTTCGAATGGTTTACCTTGGCTTTATGGCCTAAGATCTTTTAAGTAAAAAAGAGATTTTAACTTACTTTAAAGGGATAGATAACTCTCAATATATTTCATCAATATTGTCTTATGTAAAGTATATATAAAATGGCAAAAATATTTGAGTAAAGCAATGAGTATATTTTCCTTGTTTCAGAAAGATTTAAAGGGTTAAATCAATTTGCAAGAAATGTTATCAAGGAAAGTTAGTTGGGTAGTTGTCCCTAAGTAAATGACTCAGATATTAGAATACCATATGGGATTGGTATAGGGTCACACCCTATACTTTAGCTAGTAGCCCCTAGCTAATAAAAGTCCAAAATTCCATTGTGTAGAGCTTTGTCATGGGTAAGAATAAAATGATGTTATACACAAAAAGGAATATACAGATAAAAGATAGGTTACTGATGAGCCCGCAAAACCATTAGGATCAGTTGACCCTGGGAGAAGTAAGTTAGGGACAGACCATCCAGAAGTGTGGCTAACAGAAGTTAGATTATTTATTATGTCCGGTAGGTCCGAGTCAGCCAAAGGTTAGTAGTTAGCCAAACAAAACTATATTGTTCGGGCAGATAGTTCATTTATTACCTGATTTATATGCATATATGATATTGCTATGATTGCTTTAATCAGTTCGATTGACGGATTTTGATTTGCAAAAGATATGTTTAAAAGGGGATATTAGTGAGGGGAAACCCGATCCGCTAAGCGGTGTGGTCTTAGTTAATATCGGATAACCAAGATGTATAGTATTATTCACACTAGGCTTTATGTCTGAATCGAAGTTTATGTTTTCCCCTTAAACTCTCGGGTGCTCAAAATTCAATTTGAGTAGATTACGAGTAAAGGTTTTTCAGGTTTAGCAGGTTGGACGAATAAAGCTTCCGAAGATGTATAGGAGGCAAAGCTTGCTATATAGGAGCTATTTAGTTTTATTTCCGTTGTGATGTATTAAGACTGATATGTCTATTTGGTACTTTGGTCATCCAATGGGGCATCTTCATATGTCGCTCTTGGTATAATTTGTAATAATTATATTTGATCAAAACCTGGGAATCGTTTGGGATTATGTACCTGAATATCATATATTAATTAGAAATGTAATCAGAAATGTTGTTTTAAATCTGTGTTGATTTTATTTCATATTCATGTGCTTTTGATATTATGCATACCATTAACATTACCGTATTTTGTCCCGGAAGTTAATACTATGGATGAGTACAACATTTGTAGTGCTTAGCTTCGGGCCTCAAGATAAGGGATGTTACAACTTGGTATCAGTGCATAGGTTTATGGAAAACTTAAAAGAAATTTCAAACTTAAAATGATTTTTGAAAACATAATCCTAAGGAATTAGAGAAAAGATTGGGGTATGGTATAACGCTATAGTAACGTACTTGTATTTGCTATATATAAGTATACACTTTATCTCTATTCTCCCATCTCTCTTTGGCTATTCTTCTGTATCTTAAAAAATCTCGAATGCAGATTTTACGGATGTAAGATATGGATGCTAGAAGTGGAAGAGTTAACCTTGGTAGGGGAAGAAGCACCACAACCAATGGAAATGCTAGACCAAACACTAGGAGGAATCCATGTCGGGCACAAGCTGCTAATGTAGGTGCTGGAATGCCGCAAGTTGATATGGGGACTATGTACCAGTTCTTTGTCAACATTATGCAAGCGGGAGTTGTTGTTGGACTAGTTGGAGGAAATGCTGAAGGAGGAAATCAGGGAGCTCCAGTGGTCAATAACTATGATGTACCGAGTAGAGATTATGCCAGGCTGGGAGAAAAACCGTTTATCAGGATTGAAGACGCAATTGAAGTGGAGAATTGGTTACTTCATTGCGAGAGGATCTTTGCTGATTTAAGGCTTAATGATGAGCAAAAGAGAAGGATTGCTTCTAGACAGTTACAAGGAGAAGCTCTGTACTTGTGGAACAGTGTTACAGTCGGAGTCAATGACGAGACTATGACTTAGGCTGAGTTCAAAAGAAGGTTTGAGGAGAGGTTTATGTTGGAGATTGCAAAGTCAACTCTGCTCAGGAAGTTTGCTGAGTTGGAGCAAGGAGACATGACAATGCTTGAGTATGCAACCTGATTTGAGGAGCTATCGAGATACGATTATGCTACGGTTGATACTATTATCAAAAGGAATGAAAAGTTCATCTGAGGGTTGAAGCCTGAACTTGCTAAGGCTACGTTATATCATATTAGAGATCTGTGCGATGTAGTTGTTGAGATGGCTTTGAGGCAGGAAGAGATGCTTGCTTTTCTTGAGGGTAACAAGGAAGGTGGAGCTCAAGAAGGACAAAGCCAGAAGAGGAAGTTTTTCCATAAGAAGGGAGCTCAGAAGGGTGGAGCTGCCAAGAAGGGAAAGGCAGAGGTTGTCTGCTATAAATCTGACAAGAAACGATATTTCGCCAATGAATGTCGCTCGGGAGATGGAAAGAAGGTGATCGGGAAGAAGAATATTATATGCTTCAACTGCAATCAAATTGGACATTATAAGAACCAGTGCAAGGAGCCAGCCAAGAATGGAAATAGAAAAGTGTTTGCATTGGAGCCAACAACCTCGAGGCCAACAGCAAAGGAAAAAGGAAAATCTGTGTTGGGAGTACGCTTTTGATTCATGGTATGTCAGTTAGAGTTCTATTTGATACCGGTGCGTCGCATTCTTTTATATCTTGTTGTTTGGTAGATAAGCATAACCTAGAACCCTTATACCTAGTTACTTCCTTAAGAGTTGCACATCCTACAGGAGATTATGCAACTCACGGGATGAGATGTGACCACCTAGAGTTTGAATTGTTAGGTCACACAATTGTTTGCAGTTTGCATGTGTTTGATTTCGTAGGGTTCGGAATCATTTTGTTTATGGATTGGTTAAGTAAATACGATGCTAGGATATTTTCCATGATAGGAAATATCACTTAGACACCCCGATTGTAGTGACTAGATTTTATACTCTATAGAAAACCCTAGTTTTGAGGTTAATGCTTTGTTGAGTGTTGTAGAGGAAAAAGACGAGTTGAATCAAGTTTTTGTTGTTAGAGAATTCGCAAATGTCTTTGAGCCCGTAGTAGGACTGCTACCGAAATGAGCTATTGAGTTTTAGATAGATTTGGTACCAGGGGCAGAACCAGTGAGTAGACCGCCAAGTAGAATAACACCTACCGAGAGAGGGAGTTAAAGGTGTAGTTGGTGGATTTGGAAGGCAAGAATTTTATCTGACCAAGCAACCTTAGGGAGAAGCTGCAGTGTTTGCAAAGAGTCGGATGGATCGTTAAGGTTATGTATCGATTATCCTAAGTTAAATGAGAAGATGATAAAGAATCGATATCAGTTACCTAGAATTGACAATTTGTTCGACCGGTTGAGTGGAGACAAAGTATTTTCCCAGTTGGATTTAGCAATAGGGTTCCATCAGCTTAGTGGCAGAGGATAGTATTCCTTTGATGCGTTTAGAACCAGATATGGATCATCCGATATCTCTCATACCCTTTGAAGCCCGACATCCAGTTCTTTGTAGATTTGATGAACCGAGTTTTCCGAGAACACTTGGATAGGTTCGTGTTGGTTTTCATAGATGATATTTTGATATACTCTAAAGATGAAAGAGAGCATGAAGTTCATCTTAGAGTGGTTCTTGAGACATTGAGGCAGCATCAACCGAAGGAGAAATTTTCGAAGTGTCATTTCTGGAAGAAGAAAGTGAAGTTTTTTGGTCATGTAGTCTCAGAGAAAGGATTGTCAGTAGATCCGATGAAGATCGAGGCAGTGAATAGTTGGAAGAACTCGAGATAGTGACTGAGATCGGAAGTTTTCTTTGATTAGCTGGTTACTATCGGAGATCCATTAAGATTTTTTTGCGGATAGCAGCACCGATGACTAAGCTAACGCGAAAGATGTGAAATTATTCTAGACTGCTAAGTGTGAGGAAGCATTCTAGAAGCTGAAACACTAATTGATGAATGCACCTATGTTAGTTGTTCCAGATGGGAATCGGGACTTAGTGGTGTACAAGGATGCATGTGGAACATAATTAGGAGCTGTGTTAATGCAAACAGGTAAAGTGATTGCCTATGCTTCTCACAGCTTAGACCGCATGAGGTTAGATATCCAACACATGATTTGGAATTAGCTGCAGTAATTTTTGCATTTAAGGTGTGGAGACATTACCTTTTGGGAGAAAGATTCGAGTTGTATACGGATCATAAGTCGTTGAGGTACTTATTCTCTCAAAAGGAGTTGAATATGAGGCAACAAAGGTGGTTAGAGTTACTAGCCACTTATGACTTTAATATTGAGTACACCCCAGTAAATGCAACAAAGTTGCTGATGCACTTAGCAGAAAACATCAAAATGCAGTATTGGTAATGATAACTGAGTGGAAAGATTTGGAAGCATTGACTACATGCAGAGTACAATGGAGATCTAAGTGCAGTTCTGGTAAGGAAACTGCTATGTTTCGAAGTTCTACCAGTGATGATCGAGAGGATTGCTTCTAAGCAAGGAGAGGATCCATTATTAGTTGAACGGATCAGAAAGTTAAGGGATGGAACAGAGAGCGATAACTTAAATGATTTCAGTCTTGACCAGAATGGGTGGTTAAGGAAGAAAGGAAGATTATGCATTCCAAATGTGGGAAACATTAGGAAGGAAGTTCTTGGAGAATGCCATCGTTCAAAGTTCACTATTCATCCGGGAGGAATTAAGATGTATCAGGATATGAAGTGGAGTTTCTTCTGTGAAGGTACAAAGAGGGATATAGGCTTATGGGTGAAGCAATATTTGAATTGTCAACAGGTAAAAGCCGAACATCAAAAACAAGTGGGTTACTTCAGCCTTTAGACGTTCCAGTTTAGAAGTGGGATTCTATCTCAATGGATTTTATAGATGGGTTGTCGATGTCAAATCGAGGAAATAAAAGTATATGGGTTATAATGGACAAATTAACCAAGAGTGCCCATTTCATTCCAGTTAAGTCAACTAGGACGACACCTGTTTTAGCTAAGTTATTCATGAAGAATATAGTTAGACTGCATGGAATTCCTAGTAGTATAATAAGTGATAGAGATTTCTTATTCACTAGCGAGCTCAGGAAGAGTCTACATGATACTTTAGGTACCAAGCTCAAGGTGAGTACCGCTTACCATCCTCAGACAGATGGGCAAACGGAAAGAGTTAACAAAATCTTAGAAGATTTTTTAAGAGCTTGTGTGCTAGATTTTGGGGGATCGTGGGAAGACCATCTACACTTAGTCGAGTTTTCGTATAATAACGGTTATCGGACTAGTATAGGGATGACACCATTTGAAGCTTTGTATGGAAGGCCACGCAAATCTTCCATTTGTTGATTAGAAACCGGGGATATGTTAGTTCTTGGTCCGAATCTGGTCAGGGAAGCTGCAGAAAAGATTGACTTAATTAGAGCTAGAATAAAGGAAGCTCAGTCTAGGCAGAAGAGTTATGCTTATAAGAGACGGAAAGACTTGGAATTCTCAGTTAGAGATCATGTTTCCATCAAGGTATCACCGGCAAAAGGTGTAATCAAATTCAAAAAGTCAGGAAAATTGGCACCGAGATTCGTTGGACCATTTCCAACTGTAGAAAGGATTGGGAAACTCGCATATAGAGTAGAGTTACCGAACAGTATGTTAGGGGTCCACAATGTTTTTCATATATCTCATCTAAGGAAGTGTATTTGAGATTTGGAAACTACTATTGCACCGACTTTGTTAGATGATTTAGTAGTCAAATCGGATATGACTATAGCTAGAAAGCCAGTTTGTATAGTCGTGAGAGATGAGAAGAGGCTAAGGAACAAGACAGTCAAATTAGTTAAAGTCTAGTGGAGCGACGACGGGAGGGACTATACTTGGGAAACTGAGAGCAGGATTAGAGACTCTTTTCCTGACCTGTTTCATGGTATGTTTTACCTTTATGATTGATTGTTATAAGTGCCATACCATAATTTCGAGGACGAAATTCTTTAATGAGGGGAGTCCGTAACATCCCTAATTTAAAATAACATTATTTAGGAGATTTAATTAGATAAAATAAATAGAACAATATAAAGATTAAAGTGGTTAAGAGATTGAGAATTGTATAATTATAAAGTAGCCATGCCTTAGGAATAAACGAACAAATGAAAGTTTATCATGAAGTAAGTAGAGAAAAAAAGACAAGGGCGAAATAGGAATAGGTTATATTCTTATACCCTAAATCCTTATCCCACTTTCATTTACAACATTCATAAGCTAAAACTAAATACAAAGCTTGGTTGGCCACCATTAGAAGAAGAGAAATGGGAAGATAAGCAAGAATCAAAAGGAAGAAGCTTAATCAAATTCATTCAAGAGCAAATCTCAAACTCCTTAACAACAAGCTAAGGTGAATAATAGATTGCATCTCATTTTTATATAACATTCGGTTTCTAGATAAGACCTGTGTTTATTTTGCAAATGAATTGCCATGTTTTGATTGTTTAAATGTATATATATGCTTATTGATGATTTAGGCTATTTCATATAGATTTTATGATAAGAATTGATTTGGAAAACCTATTAAATGACATCCAAATGACTTTTTGATATAAAGTCAGAAATATTATTTTAGAGATGGGTTTCAAGTTTTATAATTTTTTGAATTATTGTGGATTTATTATGAATTTTCCAATGAAGAAAATGGTTAAATTGGGTTTAAATTAATTTCGACTATTATATGTTAGCTTTGGGTCAGAAATTTAAATATGTTAGAAAATATATTAAATGTGATTTATGGGAATTTTTGGAGAATTTACCTAAGTGTTTTATTAAGTATATAAAATTATTTAAGGTATGAGACTTAAATGTTTTATATGTTTATAAAAGGAGAAGGGGCAATTTGCTAAATGTTTTAAATTTTTAAATACTGAATTCGGCAGCACTTTTAGAAAAGATTTTGGAAAAGAAATTGGCAACTAATCATATGTTGATAAATAAGCAAATTAGTTAGAAAGATATTACTTTATAAAGTTAAAAATCAGTTTTTGGTAAAGGATTGTTGTTTCACCTCTTCCGGTAGCTACCTTTCGACTTCATACTATCGCATAAATCCTAGTCGAAACCAATACACATAGTATCAATGCCTTGGTACGAAGTGGATTAGAGATAGGCAAAAGTTATAGGATCGAAACGTGCTTTCGAAGGGGTCGAGGCCTTGTTTTGTTTTCAAAAGATGCCACTTGCTTTGCTTTCAAAAGAATGGTTTCGAATAACCAAGATGTATAGTATTTTTCACACCAGGCTTTGTGTCTGACTTGAAGTTTATGTTTTCCCCTTAAACTCTTGGGTGCTCAAAATTCAATTTGAGTAGATTGAGAGTTAAGGTTTTTCAGGTTTAGTAGCTTGACGAATAAAGCTTCCGAAGACATGTAGGAGGCAAAACTAGCTATAAAGGAGCTATTTAGTTTAATTTCCACTGTGATGTATTAAGGTCGATATGTCTATTTAGTACTCTGGTCATCCAAGGGGGCATCTTCATATGTCGCTCTTTGTGTAATTTGTAATAATTATATTTGATCAAAACTAGGAAATCATTTGGGATTATGTATCTGAATATGAAATATTGATTAGAAATGTAATCAGAAAAGTTGTTTTAAATCTGTTTTGATTTTATTTCATATTCATGTGCTTCTAATATTATGGATGCCATTAACATTACCTTATTTTGTCACCGGAAGTTAATACTATGGATGACTGCAGCATCCATAGCGCTTAGCTTCGGGCCTCAAGATAGGGGATGTTACATTTATCCTTTCGAGATTTGCATATTCAACGAGTTGAGTTTTCAAAGTTTCAGTTATGACAGACCATAATGGTTCATTGGTGAGTTTTATATTTATCACTCTTAGCCGGTCGACGTAGTGAGGTCCGATGAACATATCATTTTTAGAGAACATTCTTAAGTTGTTCATTTTGCAGTTAATTCAAGTAAGTTAGCATAGTTTTATAGCAACTGTTCTTATAGCATAAGAAAGGATAAGTGCATTCATCTCATTTTTGTAATAAAGCTCCCATTGTATTTTTATATTCCTCAAAGTCATAGGAGAAACATAGAAATCTTTCGATATCTCTAGTGAGAATTAGGACTCACTTGCCTTGGAATTCTGACCTTTGGTTTACACAAAAAATTATAGGCCCACAAGCGATGGATAACTTTGGATAACTCTTAATTAGTTATAACATCTCCTAACCATGGACTTTTCCCTAACTCGGCCTTGTCTTGGGTTTGCTTAACAAATCAAGAGAGATCATTCACTCTTATTTATCATTTCTCGACACCCTAAGTATATTGCTTGTACCTTGAGTTTTCTTAACAATTACATTCATATATCTTACCCTGTGTAGGCAATATATTAATGGTAGTACACATAATAGCTCTAGCTTAAATTCGCCTAACAACTAGTATGTACACAAGTAATCTATCAATACACAAATGATAGTGGGTGACTATATTAAAAATCTATAATCTGTAATATATTTTAAGTGTTGTCAATTTGAGGAATATGTATTTCCTATGAAATCCTTCGTTATTCCTGTGTAAGACAGATCTAAAATCACGGTGTACATAGGAGACGTATGTATTTGTTTCGAAAATCTATTTGGGTTTCTTATAGTTCTACTTATATTATATTTATACATATATGATTATATAAGTTCAATTTATTTATAACTAATATAATTTAATTAACTTATATAATATTGATATATATATATATATATATTGTTAATTAAATAAATAGTTCTTAGTTTTCTAATTTAATTAAATTTTATTTAAAGTTTAAGAAATTTTACTTTTGCCTAGGCAAGCCAATTTTTATAGTGGCCCATCCATTTTTTTATAAATAAAATTATTATAAGTGTGAGGAAAAAGATCTTGAGTGTTTTGAATATACGCTTACAGAGCATGAGCACTCATCGTGTTGCACAAGGATAACACACAACTAACATAGACCGGTTACATTCAAACACAGTTGCAAACATTATAGTGATCAGATTCTATCAAGAAATAATTGCTTCTGCTTTGGCAATTATACATTGACCCCATAAATTTATGATGACCACTCTACACCCATGTTCCCAATATACTTGAATAATGTGCTGTAATGGGACCCGACTTATGTAGGACGGCTGCCAAGTAGTGAATTAATCAAACTCCAATAGATAACCTATCGTATACCTCAGAGCACATCAAAGAAAATATATTAATTATCATAGGTGTAAAACAAGCGGGATAGTAATAACTAAATGAACCACATAATTAGAGTGCACAAGTTCATCAAATCTATATACATACATCACAGAGTTTATATATCAAATAATAATAAACTCAAATGTAACGTCTCTAGTATATTATAAAGCACAGATAAAGTTGCATATTCCTACACAATGGAATAATAGCATAATAAGCCCATGTATAAGCATATGAAAGCATAGCCTCATGCTAGTCCATCTGCACAACCCCATGTGCTATCCCAAACCAGTATCTAGTATAATCATTTAAGAGTACATGAGATAATAAGAAGCAAAGCATAATATCTCGTGTCAGACAACAGTTTCGTATGAGCGATAAACAATCTCAAAATACTATGAAAGTCTATTAGTATATAGGACATAGAGTATAGAGAATCATTTTTGACTTGTCCCTGCATCGAAAGAGTTAACATATAATAATTTATGTTAATCTGCTATCATCATAATATGGGTGTACTTCTAGTATAAATACAATGTTAGGTGTCTAGGTATCCAAGTCATCAATAACTACGTCATATGACATCCCTAGAGTGATAAAACAAACATAACAAACATAGCATCCATCAAAGAATCCTTACATTACTCAAGCGTGTTGGATATATGATACCACATATGGCCCCATCATTAGCCAAAAAGTTAATCAAAGTCCATGTTTCTCAATACTCGAATCTATGCCACTTCGTAAGGCTAGAAACTAGGCTCACAATCATTAAGTCAAGGGTAATCTAGAGTCATAACATCTGGACATAGTCATAATCTAGGTAGGAATCTACCTACCCCACTTTATGAGCACTTTAGAAACCTCCGAATATAAACAATCCCATTGCATACATTTGCATAGTAGAACGCAGTCAACGTTCAACTCCATAGCAGAACACGGTCTTAGTTCAACCTATGAGTTCCCATCATCATGCTTGCCCTTATGCATCATCAACACAACTTCAACCATCGAGTCATCATCATCAGAACATCTTTAGGCATCCCTCGTAAGTCGTAGAGTCCCATTATCAGAGTCCCACAGTCCTCATGTTAAAGCATCGTGTCACCACTTTAACTGCATAACCACTCATCATAGAACCATAATGTCAAAATCAAGCATTAAATGCATGAACAAAGCATCACGTCATGCTATTTGAAGTGCCCTCATCAACCTCAACAAAATTGGTCAAAATGGCAACCATCATTAGTGGTCAGTACCGTCCATTCTAGAGTGGTCTGTGCCGACCTATTTGATCTTGTACTTAGCCTGAAAATAGCTTAGTAGTCAAGTGAAAACTTCTTGCTACCTTCAAGTTGCCTTAAGCACCTACCTAGTTTGCCATGAAGCGTGCTCCCCTATAGCTTAAAGTGAAATCACCAAACCTCTCGACGCCTAGAGGTCTTCCAAGCCTAAGTTTTTTCTAAGTCTAAACCTCTGCTTGGTAACCCGGAGCTTAAATGTCAAAATCTCTTAGTGGCCAATATTACAGGTGCTCCCCACTCAGATACACTCCTACATATGAACCCTTTCCTCAATAAGTCATTCACTTGCACCTCTAATTTCCTCTGCTCTTTAGGTGCCATACACCTCAAAGTCATAACTATTGGTCTGATATCCATCACCAAATCTATATGGAACTCTGTCCCCTTGTGTTGCAGTAATTTAGTCACCTCCTCAAATACATCTGGATACTCTTTAGACATAGGCACAGATGACTATTTATTATGCGGGATCTCGAGAAAACACGAAATGTTAACCATCAACTTATCATCTGATAGGTAGCCTAAATCTAATCTTCGCTTATCGTAAGTCCCTATCGTCACCAAATAACTCTCGCAATCCACCACCACTCCATAATTCTTTAGCCAATCCATCCTTATAATAATATCAAACCCCACAAAACTAGTACAGAATAATCACAAAAAAGTGTATTCATCCTTTTGTAAATATAACATTCCTATTTATTTAAACCTAAAATAATTTAAAATTTTCATTTCATAACTCTATATAAAATTATATAATTATTTATTTGAATTTAAAACAAAATAATTTTTTTTAATTTCATTTAAATTCGCTTATTTGAATCCACTTAAGGCGTAAAACACTTTTTAGCCTTCCACTAAGACATGCCCTCGAAAAAGGACTACTTTGATGAGCAAGATTAATGCTAGGGGCGAAGAGGTTTTTCATTCACAAGAACATTCCTTAATTAAGCAATATTCTCCTTGTTTATACGCGTTTTCCTTAAATACCTATATGATCCATATTTCAAGTGACTACCCTATGTGTTGGTTAATTATTCATTCTAGCACAATGCGGGCTCTGATACCATTGTTGGATGAGACGTGTTGGCAGCGGAGGTAAAAGGATAAATTTCAAAAATGTTTCCTTTTACTTATTTATGCAAGTTAATATTTTATGTTCATATGAATTATAAGTTTGTACTAAAAGATATTTAGTATTTAAATCAATAAAAACAGTTTGGGATATATTATCAGTTTATTTATTTGTAATTTAGACATTCATTTATTGTTGCTATTTAATGAATTTATTTTCAACTTAATTTAATTTTGATTTATTAATTAATTTTTGTTTGATTTTATGTTTTAATATTTTGATAAGTTAGCATTCATAATACCAACTATATTAATAGAGTATATCTGTCATAAGGGTAATATAGGAGCATGTGTGTAATTAACCTTACAACTTACAATTAACAAACATACATATTAAGGTCACATGTCAATGATGTTGTAAAATAAGTATGTCTATGCATGAAAGTAATTACATCAACAATAATACTATAAATATAATTTAATTCGGCCTTTAATTCATTAATTAAGTCATATATGTATATTTAGTATGGTATTATTCAAAATATCTGTAAATATGTATAGATATAAAAAGTTTATATTTTGACTTTCATATAGATATATTAACTTAAAACAAATCTTTTAGATTGTACCTAAATACATACATATAGGTTCATAAATATTTGTGTATTCAATCATATAAAACATTGAACTAAAAGGGGATGAATTAAATCAAAATAAATAAATAAAATTATCAACCGAGGAGTAATATGTAAACATGTATAATATATATGTTTGAGTCCGTGTAGATATATATACACACCTAAAATAAAGTTTTGTATTTTTTAAACAATCAAATTGTAAAATCATTTTCATCTTTAAAATAAAAATAATAATTTTTTCTGAAGTTAAGACTGAATAAAATATATGTAAATTTTTTGTTTAAATCCGAAAACTTATTTAAAAGATCTAAATGAATGAAACATGTATATTATAATATGTGTGCGTATGTATATATAATTTAGGTCTGAAAATTAAGAAATATCTAAATATATATTTTATCATCAAAGCAAAAATCATTTATACATATAAAAATACATATTTAAAATTATTGCAAACATATTTAAATCATAGATGTCACCTCCTTCTTGTGATCTTACCGATTATAAAACACTTTGGTTATTAGTTATCTCCTCAATCTTCTTGGCTATGGTTTGCAATATCGTCTCCTTGGCTTCATCGATGTCTTTCTCTTATATTAGAGGCTAGGATTAGGATTTTCTCTAGTGTTTTGGGATAAGAGAAAGAGACCTATTTATAGGCATTCAGGGCCATGTATAACAAATGTCCATATTTCAAAACTCATGCTCCCACCATCCTCTTTGCATGGTCGGCCACTACGTTGGGATTTTTGGACTTCTAAAAAAAGCTATAAATGATTTAACACTTTAAATCATTTATTTGATTAACTTACCCAAAGCTGTTTATTAACTAAATCAACGCATAACATTTATAAGTCACTTTAAATTATTTTCCAATCTTTAATTAAATAGTTAAATGTCATTAAAAATTTATATGACATTTGCATTTAATTTTATTACTAAATTTACATCAATTATAAATTAATTTTGGTAAAATTCAAAAATAACTAACAACTCGATTGTATTGACTTTCTGGTGTGACTTCGGTCCTCAATCAATATTTAACCGATTTTTTTGATAATAAGAATGTCACTTAAATTAAGCAGAGCACTCATTTTGATATCTACATGTTTGAACCCGTGACCTCTAGAATCTTAGTCTAGAGCGTCATACCACAAACCACTTGAGCTAGTGGCCTGTACTGAATTTGCTGCATACAATGTAGTGGCCATTGATGGTGAAAAGAATACATTGATGTCATATAGTAATGATATTTTGTACACGTATTCTTTTCACCATCTTGTATCACCTAGATTCTAGGGATCAAAAGCTCTATTAATATCTGTATTTAATTGCATAGGTCATTTTAAAGTCCTTGGTTCAATCTAATAACAATTATCGATTAAACAATTTAATCTGACTCGAGATTTTAACTTTAAATTGACTAATGATTACGGTGATACCGACTTTCTACAATAAAGGAGACAAATCCTCACTTGAGTAGTGTTTCACTTCAAATTGTTCAATGTGTAAACAATTACAGCTGTAACATGGTAGTCATGCCATGTGTTTGACCATAGTCAAAGTATAATCTAACCATTTAAGATCGACAATAATTTCAGGTCAGAATACTTCTATGCGTTGTTACCATGAGATCCTCTATTTTAACTTGGTTTTATTAACATATAGAAGACACTAGTTGAGTCGCTCTGTAATTATTCTAACCAATCATAAGTACATGACCAATTAGCGTCCCTAGCGATCATGAGTAAATGACCATCCATCGTATGGAAAAGGTTACATACACTAGTCTCAATGGATGTATCAATATCATTTCCACCATATATCTTGACTAGGGTAATTTAAGGAGTAAGTATTTATTTATATATCAATTCAATACTCATGGTTACGAACATATTCATAACTACAAATGATAAAAAACTTCACCAAAGGATTTTCTACTTATATATATTTAATGTTATTTCATTATTTATATCCCTATATAACAACAAGTAACGACCTGCATTGTCGATCCCTAAATGTCGACACTAAAACATACATAGTATTCATGTTCTGAGCACTTGAGCACTAGAAAGGCAAATTATTAGGGTAAAATAAAAAGGAAAAGAAAAGAAACAAGGAAAAACAAAATATCTGAATCTTACAATGGAACGATAACATATAATATCAAAACGATGGTAAAACTGTCACTCTAAGATACATAGCATTTAAGAGTTACAATCCTACGTACTTTCATCAGCTTGGACAGTTATAACAACATGTCCTCACAAATGCTGATATAAACATAACAGTAGTGTAGCAGAAGTAAAATACTACAGTAGGTGAATGGAAGCATCCAGCTCGTCTCTTGAAGCTCCAAAGAATATCAATGAAAACCTTCCTTTCTCAGACCATTCAAAAATGCACCCGAGGATTTAAGGGAAGGATAAAACCATAAGTCGGATATAATTCTGGTATGAAAAACTTAAGAAATATGCGATCACCATATAAAAGTGTCTTTTGAGGCAACCGATTCACCGGAATGGTTTTCCCCTCAAAAGAACCAAACCCATCTAATAAGTACATATGGGGATATAGTAGATAGTGTCTAAGGTGTAGAATATAAATCAAAAAATAGTTGTGCTTCTTGCATCTCAAAATACAACAGTATTGGAAGTACAACTAAAACCGCTGTGGTGCATTCGCATATGGGTTTCCATTGGAGGTCTCCTCAATAGATCAAGGTCGGTCGCTTGACAAAGGTTGGAATCTACCTTCCAAAACCATATATAACTCTATAAAAAACATAACATAAAGGTAAACGTTAGCGGGTCCATACCCAAACATGTGATATCGAATACCAACATCTTCTATGCGCCTCAACAGAAAGCTTCTCTATATATTTAGCGTTGATGTACCCTTGGGTTAGGTAAACCCACTAGCTATGCTCCTACTCTATTTTCAATTACCGATGGTGAAGTCATGTTCAACATCTCAACACACGAGTCCTCGTCACTTGAACAGATCACGAATCTCTGCATGGATTTTAGCATCTCGAATAGTTCATGAGCATCTTTTATGGATTCCAACATAAGTCGTCCGATGAATACTAACACTGATCTCTCCCTTGGACTTAATCTTATGATAGATAGTTCAACTTAATAGCATTGTCCAAACAGTTAACACTGACCTTTCCCTTGGACTTAACCTTAGGATAGACAGTTCAACTCTATAACATTCTGCTCCATAACTACTTCCAAAACATAGAACTCATATATTAGTTTTGAAGCGGTTTCGGTAAGTAATTTTTAAAAAATTACTTAACCCCAAATATTGAAAAGCAGGTGAAGCTTGGTTAAGGTTAGACTTAAGTAGTCTTATGTCAACTTGCTAGAAATTTGCATGTTCCATGTAGAAGCCACATACTTGTCGAAATCATAAGTGCATGAGAGTCCAGTATAAGTTATAAGTCAAGAATCTTTATTTGATATGTTATGCAATATTAATTGTACAAATCCCTATTTGCAAATAGTCACAAATTTACAATAGGCATGAAGAATCCCCAAATTTATTTAGGCTTACAAGTTTAAAATGTAAGAAAGTGGAGAGAATGAATCGAGCCTTCCTAAGTTGGCATTGGGTTCGTATTTATAGGGATGGAGGTAGGCAGCATAGCCGCCACTTGTCCTTTAGCATTGTTGTCTTCCAGCATCCTTAACTATTGGTGACATTGGACAATAGTCTTCACATTGGTGACTTACGATATTACTTTAGCATTGATGAATCACAACATCCTTCTCTAGATTGATGATTTACGGCATGAAAAATTACGGTATTAGTGAAACACAGTATCCTCACTTGCATTGTCGGCTTTTGACATCTTTGATGACACTAATGATATGCGACATCTTTGATAGTTGTGGATATCTGATATCTCTCATACCCTTTGAAGCTCGACATCCTTTGTCGTTTGTTCATGCTTTACAATTGATATAATTATAAAGGCCCGATGTACAGAGTTATGATGTAACCTCCTTGTGGTTATATATGTGATTCCATTCAAAGCTGCGGTGTCTTTCAATGATGCGGTATCTCTTTTTATCTGCCTTCAAATTAGATAAACTCTTTGCTATAGCTTTTCGGCATCTGCTGCCATTTAATATCACTTAGGGTTGACATAACATCTCTTCCTTCCTATGCATTTAACAACCCCTATGGTTGTTGAGGACTTCAGTCATCTCCTAGCAATGCTTGAAGTGCGATGTCCCTAGAGGCTGTCTTGAGATATGATCTCCCCGAACCTTCACATTTTCAATAACCCCCCAATGTTGTTGAAGTTTGATATCTTCTAAAAATGTTTTGAAAGACAACATCCTTTTTCGAATATTTCTCTGCTTTCCCTTCAACACATTTTATTTTGGCATGCTTGTCTCAAATGTTCGATAACCTTATTTGTAGTAACATTTGCCTCAAAAGTGTAGAAGGAATATTGACTTTTCTAGTCAACTCTTCGATATTAGCACTTGCCGCCTTGATAAATGCGTTGCTGCCTATTGGCATTCCTGCTAAATCTAGGTTGTTCATTTAAATTAAGATTAAAGGCTCTTTTTCTTTCTCTTTCCTCTATAAATACCTGCTCTTGTCTTTCTTCTTCTTTTTACCTATGAATCAAACCTCAAAGCAAAATTTCTAATCTTGTTCGGCATTCAAGCGTATTTCAAGGTTTGATTTCCTTTTCTATTTGAACCAGTCGAAAGAATTAAAATTTGGGGTTTTCAATTTTGAATCGAAATCAGGTTTTACTATTCGGAAACTGGTTGTAAATTTTTGGATTGTAAGTTAAATCATATATTTATTATGCTTCTAAGTGAACTTGGTTTCAAATTAGCATGTTGTTTGGGTTTTTCTCTTTGTTGATTGATTAAAGCTTGACAGTGGTAATTTGAAAATTTGGAGCTTTCCTATTTAATTAAGAACTTGATTGGCTATTAGAAACCCAAAACCCGCTTCAAAACCCGATAATTGCTTAGTTTCCGAAGTTATTAACCCTTTGAAACTTGACAACTAACTCAAAGTCTAATACCCTAAAGGTTTCACCCCTTAGTCGTTATTTCGACAACTAGTTAGAAGCTCTGAATCTATTCAAAATTTTGACAATCGATTTAAAATTCGAAACACTTATTGTGTCGGAAACCAGTTAAAGATTCGGTATTTGTTTAGAAGTACGATGGTTGTTTTGATGGGTTGTTGCCTAGGTTACAAATTCGATGTTCTCATATTTTTTCATTATACTTTCACAGATTCGACAACTACCTATAGAGCTGATATATAGTTAGAAATTTGATGTCCTATTTTAACCCCAATACGATATCATCGGTTCGAAATATGGTTATTGTGTCATTAACCTATAAGCTGTTTAAGATTTCGACATAAGTTTTCCAACAAGTTTAACCCTACTTATTATCTATGAATTTGGTAGCCTTATAAATTCTACATTAGGTTATTAACATGACATCCCATTATGATTTTTACTAAATGTTATACATACAACATCTTGATTGTACCTTATTGGTTAGTCATAAACTCAACATCTATTCTTGAATTTGATGGCTGTTAATGCATTTTTGGTTCGTTACAAATTTTCCTATTTATAAGTTCGACATTTTATTACAAATTTGATATCTAGAGATGTACTATTCAATAAATTATTAGCATGTTATAAGTTTTGCAGTTAATTCTTGTTTTGTAACTCTATCAATTAACCAAGTACCAATTGATTTAGTTGTTTACCTTGCTTCTACAGTTATGATCGTTTCAATTTTTTGTAAAGTGTAATATACTTCCCTAACTTCGTGTAATATCACTTAGCAAACAAATGGATAGAAAGAAGCCCAGCAAGAGCTATAAACCTTCTCCTTCTACGAAGAAAGGAGACTACAGGCTTAACTAGTCCCTCATTACCACTCAACAAGAGGTAGATATGATCCTTCAACAATTTGGAATCGCAGGTATAGAGGTCATGGCTGTTGGTCCCTCTAGTCGGATAGACAATCCCCTAGAATGATTTTTTTGCTTTTACTCCCATCTACATCTGGCATTCTAGGTACTTATCTTTTTCGAAATTTCTTCGGTGATTCCTGAAGCATCTAAACATTGCTCCAATTCAGCTAACTCTTAAGTCATATATATACTTAAGCTATTTGAAGGTCCTCGCTAGGGAGGCTAAACTTCCTTCTCTTAGCGTTGAGACTCTCCATTCCCTAGTAAACCTTGTAAGGATAAATAAACAAGTGGATAGTCCTATGTACCATCTTCTTCCTTTCCAAGCAACCATAGTCACTCATCCGATCAATAAGACGAAGGACCGGGAGGGCAAGCTTTCCTATATCAGATGCTACACCTCTAAGATCAGAGGGTCTTTCTCTGTATTCAGTAAGTTTCCATTTTCCATGATCTATGTTATATCTGTCATTCTCTTTCTGATGAGTACTTTCTTTTAAGTTCTGCTTCCAAACAACCTAGCCCTTCCGTCGCTGCCAGTATTGAGTCCCTGAATCAGGCTTCTAAGAGTATGGGTGATTGGTTTAAACTGTTGATGGAAGCAAATCTCCATAAACATTTTCTGATTTTAGACAATCATAAGGTACGTAGAGAACCCACAATGGTGAAGGGAAATGACCAGGGGAAACGAGCGTTGATTACTGGTAATCGAAAGACTTTCTCTGCTTACTCTCATATTCATCTTAAATCCTCTGGTAAATTTTCATTACAACTTAAATGGAATTTCTTGCGTTGGTATCTTATATACTTCCTATTTTGATTTTGATTCATCCACACTGGTTGCAGCTTCCAAGCATAAGAAAACTATAGGTTACACTTCTGCTTTGGTCAAACCAACTAAACCTACTCCTGTTAGAGATTGCATTGCTAAAGCCGTCGACGACTTAAAAGGAAGGCGAGCTCTAGTGCTCTAGCTAACACTTCCACTCTTCTCCTGTGCAAAAATCCTATGCTCATGGATGACCAAACTTCTATTGCTATTGTTGAAGATTCTAATGCAGATATTAACTTGACGGCTCAAGTCCCTGATGTGATTAATTAAACTTTTCAGGTCGTAGAATTCAAACGAGTAGTGAAGGGGTTCAGACTCCAGATCCCTTGCTTAACATCTCACTTCCTATCTCTCCATCTGGTTTCCGTCGTTTGTACAAGGAGATTGATTTGACTCCTCTCCCTAATGAATCCCTTCCTTTAGAGGCTCATGCTCAGACTCTCACAATGAGCTTTGATGATCTTCTTAATTTGGCCGCCCAATCTCCACCTTGGCTTCTCTTATGCCGTTGCAACCTTTGACTTTCTTGAAAGATCATCTTTACATCATATATCAACATCTCTTACTGCTAAGATTTTTCTTCTGCTTGGTCAATATAGAATTTAAATTTGTATAATGTAATTTAGCTTATGTATGTCGTATGTTTTAGGCGGCCAAACATATGTTCTTCCTTCAGTAGACCTCTCAAGGGCCTTCTAATCAAGTTGCTGAACTCAAGGAGCAAGTTTCTTCACTTACAACCCAAATGATTGATATTACTATGGAGAAAGATAATGCTATTCTTAAGAAGGGAAATTTTGCCTCTTCCCTTAATAAGGAGAAGAAAGCCAAACTGCAAATGGCAGAGGAGGTGAAAGCTCCAAGAGTAGATCTTGAACAGGCCAACAAAGAGAAGGCTAAAATGGCTGGTATAGTGATGTCTTTGAAAGATAAGGAACAAACTAAGGACGCCACTTTGGTTTATGCTAACAATATTATTAAAGATGCTAAGGAGAACGTTTCCCTCTTTCTCAACCAGGCTCTCATTATAATTACAAAAAGATGCTCTCTCTGTAACACATGATGATAATATCAACAAATGCCCAGATTTAGATTTTCTTCCCCTTCCAAAGCTAAATAACAAATTTAAGAGGAGGTTTGATCTTATATTGGGGAGAGCCGAGGGATCGCTTTAAGATGAATTTCATGAGGAAGAAGCCGTTGGTCCGAAGAAGTTGTTATCTTTTCATTACCCCCTGTTCCGAGGAGATGGAGATTCAGGCGAATGGGAGGATGATAATGAAGATGATGATAACAAAGATGATAATTATGACAATAATGATGATGAAAAGGATGATGATAATGATGATGGTGGTGGTAGTGGCAAGGGTCAAAAAAGACCAAGAGACGGGGGCAATGGATCAGGTGGTCATGACTTGTTTGCCAATGATGCAGATTTTCCAAACTTACCCAATCTTTAGGGTGGTTCATAGGAAAATATCACTCCAAAAGATGTTTCCCCCATTCAACAGCCTACGGGAAAAAACTAAAGGTCCAGCATCTCAGGCTCCAATTGCACAGGTATGGGATTCATTATTTAAATGTTTAAAGTTATTTGTCGAGCCCTAGTAAATAAGTTTATTACTTTAGTTAAGGAAAAGATCCAAAAATAACTATGAGACCCTATATGAAAAGAGCAAGAGGGAGGTGCATTGATTGAATAGAGAACTTGAAAGGGTAATTGAGGAGCACAACAAGTTATCTGATAAGCATAGGCGCCTTTCTATGTACGCCACATGGTTAAGGTTCTTCATAGGAAAAGGAGTAGCCCCATTATTGAAGAAGTCCCAACTTCATTGGGTGAGATTCATAAGAGAAAATGTAGAGCTAACTACTCACTTCTGGATGCTCATTGATTATAGGAATACCTTAGTGGAGTTCCTCTACAAAATTTAGTCTAGAAACATTCTTATTGATTTTTTGTTCTTAGGGGAAAAGAGTGGAGGTTTGCTCAGGCGTGTGCATAGTAGATATTTGGATGAGCATGGAACCAATCCCTATCTTGGAGAATGCTGGAATCTTCCTAGGGTTGTGATTGTTCCCCTTTCTCAAAAGACTCTTCCTTCCGAAAAAGTTAAATTTAACAAGGAGAAATTTATTTCCGACTTTTACAAAGGATTAATATTGTATGAACTTAAGTGATTTTGTTTTTAACGTGTAATTTGGATGGTATTATGAAGTGCAGCATTTTCATTTCTTCGTAACTTAGTTTATTTTCATAAATCCTACCGACTAAGGAATTGTTGGGTAGTCCTTTTTTTGTGGAACTCTTAAGTAAATTTACCAAATTAAAGACGGATTTTAAAATGAAATCGTTAATTCTCAAAACTTCTCGGATAGCAAAATATTGTTTCCTTAGATATCTCTAAGAGATTTACACATGGTTTCCACACTTTCGTTTTGACTTCTTGGGTGACCAAAAGGATATAATGCTTACGAACCAGTCATGCTAAATTGTTTTATGGCAGGATTAACCCTCCAGCAGGAAAATGAGACTACCATCAATTTCCTCATGTCAATGCCTCTCTAGTGTTTAATGTTCCTTTTGACTCTACCCTTTCTTTGTTCGTAGTATCACTTAAAAAGGCTCACACTACTATCTTTAAAATTTAATAATATATAACTTGTATCTACTTATGCTTGTAAACTTTCTTATTGCTAATAAAGAATGCATTTTCTTGTGTGTTAATTTCTTCCCATGTTTATTTATTTTAATAGGAAAAACAAATAGCACTTACACTAAGCTGCCCAAACTTTCTTTCTCGATTAGAGAATATCATTACTAAAATAAAATCAATCATTGAAGAGAAATGTTCTTCTCAAGACGCTCACCATTATTATTTCCGGAAAAAATGGCATAAAAAGTTTTATCAATCTACATTAAGTAATACGAAGGAGATGGATACCAACTTGGAAGAAAAAATTAAAGAGAAAGACAGAGAAATTCTAAAGTCAAAAGGGAGCATGTGTACAGTTGGTTAATCTGAACTTTTAGCCCAAAAGATTGATGTTGATGCAGAAATTGCTCGCCTCTATCAAAGGATTATGAATCTTCAAGTAGACTTACTAAAATATCAATCATTCTACCAATCCTTAAAACTTATTGCGAGCGAAGGCGAATCTAGACTTCCTAATCCTACCCTATTGATCGGTAAAGAATTTTTTTGCTTTGTTGAAACCACCTTCGAGTCTAGATGAATCGCTCGATGGAGTCAAAGGGTCAGATATGAATGCATTCAATTCTTGAACAAGCAATTAGATAACAAAGTTTCTTTATATCTTAACAATTATCAAGGTCAGGTAGAGAAACTTGAGCGTGAAAAATATGCTCTTGGACTGGATGTAAAGGAATTAAAAAGCAAGATTAAGACTTTTAAGGAAGCCAATAAGATGCTCAATTGTGCATTGGAAATTCAAGTTGATTCGATTAATGCTGTGAACATTATTCAAAGAAATATAAGAAGCTTAAACAACTTATGGATGAGGCAATTCATCAAATTACCGATTCTCCTCCGGTCGTTAAAAATTAAAGAAGGTGCATAAACTTGATACCTAATGAAGAATCACTTATGAGCCCCCTCACCATTTTTTTTGCAGATTTCCGTTTTGGCTACCCTTCTTGGTAGTTGTAATTCTTGTACATTACATGTAAAATAAACAAATTTGTGTCTCAATAATTGTTATTTGTATTCTCCTTTTTGAATTTGTTGAATTGTTTATAACATACAACTTGTTTTCCAGAGCTTGTATTTGATTGTAATATGATAAGTAGCCTTTGATTGAGCATTTGGTTGGTCTTCTTGATATAAACTTTGTTTCTACAACTTGAAATCTATTTCGATAAAAGATTAGCAACTTATTAATCAAAAGTTCAAGAAAATCCTTCCCTTATTCAACAGGAAATTAGAAATCTGTCTAATAATGAAGATTCTCCTTACTAGAAAATTTGAACTCCATTTTAGAAGAACTTAATTTAGCACTTTGAGAAGTGAAGCTTTTAATAACTTCGCCTTTTGGCCTTATCACCTAGAAATTTGTAGCCTCACGTTTAAAGCTTTAGTCTCGAAGCATAGATACTTGGAAATCTGTTTGGAAATTATAATTTCTTATGTATTGAAGATTAGAAATCTTCTAGTATTAATATCGTTTAGATAGAGGATCATAAATTCATTCGACGGTAAATTTAATAGGAGACCGGAAAACCTTTTGGAAATATTATTGGAACTGAAGACTAGAAACCAATCTGGTAATATACCATAATTTAATCTGAATAGAAGACCAAAAATCCCTTTGATATTAATTTAGAACTCCATTTGATAAGAAGATCATAATTTTTCTGATAACAAGTCCGGAATTTTATCTAGAAATCCGACTATTGATAGACATTCCCGTTATTTAGAAATTTTCCTATGAACAGAGATTCACATTATTTGATAATTTTAATTCTAATATAGAAATCATGGATTATAAGTTAATTTGATATTTCGAAGAAAGAAGCCACAAGCTTCGGTTCAAGTTATAGTCTTTTAGATGTTACTATCTATCATCCAAATTCTCACTTCACATGATAGATAGCTTTTGATTCTTCTTTTGAAGGTTACTTTAACTTTACCTTGGTGCGAGATTACATATGTTTGACTACTCTTCCTCTAGAAGATTGCTTTTGCATTTGTTGGGCTATTTCTCACCATCGAGCCTAGCCCACACTGATCCAAGCTTAATCACCGGATGGATACCACCGAACCAACTCATTGCCGGTCCAGGCCTCATCTCCAACCACCGGACCAACTCATTGCCGGTCCAGGCCTCATCTCCAACCACCGAACCAACTCATTGCCGGTCCAGGCCTCATCTCCAACCACCGAACCAACTCATTGTCGGTCCAGGCCTCATCTCCAACCACCGAACCAACTCATTGCCGATCCAAATCTCATCTCCAACCACCGAACCAAAGTCCTACCGAGCCAAAGCATTGCCAGGCCAGATTGTAGCAGCCCAGGCCCACCAGCTGCTATATACCTCCAAGACCCCTACCCCCAGCCTCACTCTATAAATAGAGGGGCAGGGGTACAACCATGGGGGACAAGTTTGAGAGCTCAAGCATGGAAGGAACTTTCAAACAACTTTCTTTTACTTGTATCAAAGCTTTGTACTTGTAATCAGAATAAGAGAAGGGAAATAACATATAAAGTGGACGTAGGCTCATTCTGGCTGAACCACTATAAATTTGCGTGTCTTTATACAGTTTAGCCCCTGTTTTTCATATATTTGCATAAATCGCTCAAATCACTAAGAATAAAACAAGATCTACTAAATCATACAACTTTGAGGTGTTTGTCCATTTTTTGTGCAAACATTTTTGGTGCTTTCACTGAGAAGTAGAAGCTCGAAGCTTCAGCTTCATCCGCTTGACAAGTTTTCCTAACACCATCGTCTGCCACTTGGAAAACATGCCTCCCAAACAGAGGAAAGATGTTAACAAAGGAAAAAACATCGCATCCAGCAGTCTTCCAGATCCAGCAGTCACGAACCAAGTAAATCGTCCTCCTCCAACAACAGTAACAAATGAAGAACAGGCTAACCCAACTACTCCTGCCACAGAACAGCCCGCAGCAATTATTAGAGCAGATCTGGACAGAGTTGTGGTTGAAGTAACTAACCGCTTCACATCCCAGCAGGAAGCCTTGGTGGACCATCTCATGTCACGCTTAAGGGACGCTGAAGAATCCAACCGCAACACTGAATCATGGGGCGAGTCCCAGTCTGGAGGATCTCAGAGACAACAAAGATCTTCCTTCTTCGAAGGAGCTAACGGCAGAAGTAGCCGTGGTAGGAGCCGACACCGAGCACAGCCCGAAGTTAGGCCTGAGGAAACGTCTGGTACCGAACCCAACGGGGAAGGTACCGGGCGAAGGTCAACTGTAGCTGAGCCTGTCATGCTGCCTAACCACAGAAACGCCAGTGAACGGGGCCGAGCTAGAGTCCAGCCCGAAGTTGGACCCGAGGAAGTGCTTAGATCAGAACCCAACAGGGGGAGATCAAGGCAAGGGCCAACTGTAGCTGACCCAAGCATGCTCCCAGAAGATCAAAGACAGCCACTGGAAAATATGAGGAATGATAGACGATACCATCCCTACAGATCATCTCGACGGAATCAATCCCACAGAACGGAACCAAACTCATTTCTATCTGCTCCAAGTTCTGATGAAAGGATGGCATGCTTATTCAGAGAGTGTGTCCAACGGGAGCAAAGAGATTGAGGGATAGGCACTAGGGTAACCAGCCCTTTCGCCCGCAATATCGAAATTGCTATCACCCCCCGAGAATGGAAGATGCCAACAATGGAACCCTACAAAGGAACCTCCGATCGCGTTGTACACTTACAGAGGTACACGCAGCATGTGCTAATGAGTGGAGCGACAGAGGGAGTACTGTGCAAATGCTTTCCGCTCTTCTTAGCAGATCTTGCTACCTCCTGGTTCTGTCATCTACCCCAAGGATCCATCAGCTCGTGGGAAATGTTGAAGGAAAAATTTATCAATCAGTTCCGCATTCATGTGGAGCAACCTAAGGACGCTTATTCCTTATCCAGCGTCAAACAGAAACCTGGAGAAAAGCGCCTATATCGGCCAGGACCAAGATTCGACAATTACACCCCTTTGAACGAGACCGTCGAAAATATCTTCCTTGCCACCCAAGGCGAAGTTAGATACAAACGCCCACCATACAAGAAAGAATCAGATAACGCACAGAAGTCTAGAAAATTCTGCCGCTTCCACGAATCCCACGGGCATGATACCAACGAATGCCATTATCTCCGAGATCTGATCGAGGAGCACATCAGAAGAAAGAAACTGGAACGTTATGTAAAAGGTCAGGACAGGACCCCAGCTCCTGCCAATGAAAACCCAAGGCTACCCTCACCGGGGGCCGACAGAGGAAACCGCAACGCTAGCAGCTCTAGCCAAGAAAAGATAGTAGTCCATACCATCTCAGGAGGGCCACACATCGCAGACAGAAGCTGGAAAGAGATGGAAAGGTACGGAAAGTCGCTTAGAGACAATAAAGACTATGTCAATTCGGTTATAGAAGAACGCCACCCGAAGCGGAAAGAAAGTGATGACATCACATTCGGTAAGCGTGACCTAGAAGGAAGGCAGTACCCTCACATGGATCCCATGGTCATCTCTGCCCGACTTGGTCCCGCCGAAGTTTACCGAATCCTGGTAGATACTGGAAGCCCAGTAAACATCCTGTTCAAACACGCATTCGACAAAATGAAGCTATCAATGAAGGATGTATCTCCCTACGATAAACCGCTACACGGTTTCACTGGAGATGCGAAGATGCCTCTCGGACAACTGGACCTCTTTGTTGAGATTGGAAGCCATCCCCGCTCCGTTGTACGGAAACAAACATTTGTGCTAATAGAAAACCGTTCGGCCTACAACGCCTTCTTAGGAAGGCCAGCTTTGTCTGATTTCCAAATTGTCCTAGCCCCATGGTGCCTAAAGATGAAATTTCCAACGGACAATGGAGTAGGGGAAGTAGAAGGAGACCAGGACGTTGCTCGAGACTGCTATGTGACTGAACTTCGCAACAACCACAGGAAGGATAAAGGGAAGGGTGTAGAGATTGCCCTCTGCACAAAAAGTCTGGAAGCATAGCAACTAAAGAAAGCCCCTCCTCTTCGATATACCAGCGACCCTTTCAATGAATTAGACCCTAGGGACAAAGAAGAGGAGGCCACCGCTGAGCCTGCAGAGGCTATGGAGTTTATATTTGTAGACAAGCACGACTCAAGTAGACTATTGAAAATTGGGTCCCAACTGAAAGCCGAATTGAAGGAACAACTCATCGATTTTCTCCGCCACAACTTGGATGTATTCGCTTGGTCACACGCTGACATGACCGGAATCTCCCCCGACATAGCATGCCATGTATTAAACATTGATCCTACCAAGGCGCCTGTAAAACAAAAAAAGAGAAGTATGGGGGCAGAGCGATCGGCAGCCCTCGATGAAGAAGTAAAGAATCTACTCGCCAATGACTTCATACGAGAAGCTGTTTACCCGGAATGGATCGCCAACCCAGTACTGGTAAAGAAGGCTAATGGGAAGTGGCGGACCTGCATCGACTTCTCCAACCTAAACGACGCCTGCCCAAAGGATTGCTTCCCACTTCCCAGAATCGACCAACTTGTAGACAGCATAGCCGGGCACGAGCTCCTATCTTTTATGGACGCATACTCAGGATATAACCAAATTCCTATGCATGCTCCCGACCAAGGCCACACTAGTTTCATCACCGACCGGGGATTGTACTGCTATAAGGTAATGCCTTTCGGACTTAAAAATGCAGGAGCCACCTACCAGCGCCTCGTCAACAAAATGTTTGCAGGGCTAATAGGACAAACTATGGAAGTATATGTGGACGACATGCTGGTGAAATCACGGAAAGCCAAAGATCACGTAAGCCACCTAGGCGAAATGTTCCAGGTACTTCGACAGTATGGAATGAAGTTGAATCCACTAAAGTGCTCCTTCGGAGTATCATCGGGAAAGTTCTTAGGGTTCATCGTCCATGCCCGAGGGATTGAAGCAAACCCTGAACAAGTCCGAGCGCTAAGGGATATCAAGATACCTTCCACCCGAAAGGAAATGCAAAGCCTAAATGGAAAATTTGCCGCCCAAAGCCGATTCATCTCCAAGGCAACGGACAAGTGCGTCCCCTTTTTCGAAGCTCTAAAGAAAGATAAAGGAAAGTTCGAATGGACGGACGAATGCTTAACCGCTTTCCTTAACCTAATCGAACACCTCCAGAAACCACCGGTACTCTCGACTCCAAGCGAAGGCGAAGAATTATATCTATACCTTGCTATGTCATCTCACGCTCTAAGCGCTGCCTTGGTAAGGGAAGACAACCGCACGCAACGACCAGTTTACTTCGTCAGCAAAAGGTTTACTGGGGCAGAAGTCAGATATCCTAAACTTGAGAAGTTAGCATACTGTTTGCTAATCACATCACGGAAATTGCGTCACTACTTCCAGTCCCATTCCATCAAGGTTCTGATCGATCAACCGCTGAGGCAGGTACTCCATCGTCCCGACACTTCTGGGCGATTACTTAAATGGTGCATTGAACTGAGTCAGTATGATATCACCTATCACCCTCGCACCGCCATCAAGGGACAGGCCATGGCTGATTTCATTGCAGAGTTCACTACCCACGAAGATCAGGAGCAATTGGAAATAACAGAAGATATCAAGTGGAATCTCTTTGTGGATGGCGCATCAAACGAACAAGGCTCGGGGGCAGGTGTGGTAATAATCACTCCCAGGGGAAACAAACTACACTATGCTATAAGGTTGGAGTTCGCTGTCACCAACAACGATGCAGAATATGAAGCAGTGATAACTGGACTAGAAATTGCCATAGAAATCGGGGCCAATTCTTTGTGTCTTCACAGCGATTCTCAACTTATTGTTAATCAAATACTAGGAGAATTCCAAGCTCGAGAAGAACGACTCATAGCATATCTAAAGAAGACCAAGTTACTTCTCAGCCGATTGGACCACTACTTAGTCAAACATATCCCTCGGGAGGAGAACCGAGAGGCCGATGAATTAGCAAAGCAAGCAAGTGTGAGAGACATCACCATCTTCGGGGCAGTAACCATCTCAAAGCAACTGGCCCCAAGTTTTGAACAAGTAAATCTGATAGCTGCAACCGAAGAAGCAACTTGGATGACTCCCATCCGAGACTACCTACAAAGTGGCACTCTACCCAACGGGCATAATGAAGTCAAGAAAATGTTGAGGAAAGTGTAACGACCCCGAAATTTAAATTTATAATTAAATGAATTTTTGAATTAAATTGAGTAATTAAATAAATTTGTGGATAAAATTAGTAAAATAAATCGATAAAATGGAAGCGAGTTTCCCCGATCGTATATGAGTGAATTTGAAAATAATAAATATATTGATATATATTCTATTTGAGTTTAAATTGTAAAATAAATGATGATGATAATATTAAAGTAAAATGTTTGAAATAGAATAAATTAGAAATTCAATTACATTGTAAAATAATAAAATAACAAATACAACTGGAACAAATACAAATTGAATTGTAAACCACAAAACAAAAGAAGACAACATAACAATGTATAACATGGCAAAGTAATAAAAATAAACATATCTATGTACCAAGCACCATCATCCCAGCCGAGTAAAACATGAACACAAATAAAAGTAAATGATAAAGTACAATAGCATATCACAACAAGTAATGCAAGCCACCACAAACATCATCTCAGCCGAAGTAAGGCTGAAGTTAATAAATACATTAACATGCATAACCAAGTACAAAAGCATAAAGAAAACAAAGACAAAAATAAAATATCTGTACAGCCGAAGGAAAATAAAATGTATATTGTACAAGCTCATAAATGCAGCCCCAAACAAGTTACCTCAGCCTCCATACAAAAATCTCTGGCCGTAAACTTAAAAAGGAAGTAAAGAAAAAATTTGTACCTGATATTGTACAAAATGATAACACCTGTAAACCCATTTTCTTTTATCAACCTCCTCACATCAGTTCGATTCATTCAAAACTGAGAAAGAAAAAGGCAAACTAGAAAACACTGTTTGAAAACCAAACTTAAAAACAAAATGCAAACCAAAGGAAGAACAAAGATCAAAGTCTGGAAAAAAAAATCAAAGTCCAGAGAACAAATCCTAGTTTTCTGTTTTCATCAAAGCAAGGTGAGCAAATCTTCATTTTAAAAACAGATTCGAACCTGTTATTAAACCTAGACATGTGTGATGATTTATACAGTAGTTTAGTTGCAAAGGTGTTGGGAGGATGATTGCATGTTTGAATACAAGGATGATATGTATGTATGGTGACTGTATAAATATGCTCTGTTATTTTACAGGTTTTGATCATTCGATTAATCCAAAATCTCAACATAACATCCATATTTAGTTTTGACTTGCAAATGAAGGATGATTGAATTGGTGTAATACATTTATAAAAACATATCCCAGTAATTTATAATAAATATTTATCTCAAAATTTTGAAATAACAGTAATATGTACATCTGTGTCAAAAAAATCAATAACTTTAATTCCTGCTTTGGATTGTATAGATGGATTGGTAGTTAAAAATTATGATTTTTAACATGAATTTCAAATTTTTAAATTTTATATTCGATTGGGAATTTTGAGTTGAATGTTTTCGGCAAATTGATGAATTGCCGATGATCAGCTCGATGAGTTGAGTTGAACCCTTGGTCGAAGCTAGCTTTCGTAGTGTTGATGAAGGGAAAAATGATCTTGAATTTTTCCTAAAGCCGTGATGACCAGATTCGATCGAACTAGGGTTTAAGATTTTGTTTCGTTTGTCTTGGCTGTCGAGGCATTTTCGACATGGGTAGTGGACCGGAGGCGATCGCGAGGCACGCCGTAGAAGCTGGGGATCGAGCGTGAGTTACGGTGAGGATGGCGAAGATTTTTAATGGCGTGATCGTCGGCGTTTTGGATTTTCGATGATGGCGAAGTTTTCAAATTTCGACCTGGAAGCTTATTTTTGATTTTCGATTCGATTTTCATTTCTGAGTGGTTGAAAGGGTTATCGAGTTCGACGCTGACTTGTCTGGGGTCTCGGAGTCGATCGGGGTGGCGATGGGTGGTTGTATACGTGCACAAGAAAATGGGTGTGCATATCAGAGCAGACCTTGGAGGGAGAAGAAGAAGATGGGAATAAGGTAAGAAGTAGTAGAGAGGGAGGAACGAGATTTGGATCGGGACGAACTCGAAACAGATCGCGTGTGACTCGAAGCAAGTGTGGGGAGGCTCGAGGAAATTGCTTAGCTACAGGTTCCAGGACCTGTTCAATTTCCTGAACTTGACTTTAAATTTTTGTTAACAAAGTTAAACTAAGTTAAATTAAAAGTTAAGTATAAATTCAAGTTTAAGTTCAGTTTGAAATCTGAATTCAAGTTTATTTTCAAATTCAAAATTTGAAATGAAATAAAAGTTTAAAATATTTGGAAATAGGTTTTACAAATTCAAATTGTTTTGATAATGTAAAGAAATTTAAATTTAAATTGGGATTTGAAATATTAAGAAACGATTTAAACTAAGTTAAATCGTAGTGGTAATCTGATTTAAATCTAAATTGGAGTCTTAGTTTTGAAATAAATTTAAGTTCATAAGTTAAAAGTTTTAACAATTTTGCATGTTAAAAATAGAAATCTAAATGTTTTAAACTTATATTTGAAAAGGATTTATTTTAAATAAAACTTAAATTAAGTAATTGAGAAGTGGATTTAATGTTTTAAATTTATTAACTTAAAAGTTAAGTTAAATATATATTGATTTATGATTTAAAATTAGCTAAAGATAAATTATTAACTTAAAGCTGATAAATTTATAATTAAAGATAATTAATTAAATGGTAATTAATTAAAGGTTAAATTATTAATTGAAGACAATTAATTAAATGGTGAAATTTATAATTAAGGATTAATTATTTAAATAATTAAAGATTGATGAATTATAATTAAAGGTTAATTAATTTATTGTTAACGGTTAATTAATAAATGATTAAAGAGTAATTTATCAAGATGATTTGTAAATTATTGAAGTTAATTAACCAGGATTAGAGATCTATTCATAAGAAATTAATCTGATTTAAATTAATCAGATAAAATTCATTGATCTTACTTATAAATGTTTGGATTCTGTTGAATGATATGAATTGTTGATATCCCTGATTGTGATGCTTTGTGATACGTCCTGATTTATGCTGTGATCTGAAATTTCTATTTCTGTGATATATTATTATGTGAATATGAAACCCTTGACCCGTAAAACGGCATTTGAATTTCGATGCGACAGGGAGTCGGATTCCAATTGGTTATCCGAAACCCACATCGAATTGTAATAGTGAATCTTTGTGACCGATAAATTTATTTTATCTATGAATCTGTGAATGAAGATAAGCGTTATGGATTATACCGCTTATCGATATATCTGTGATGATTGATGTTGTGCATTATTGTGTGAAACCCTTGGACTACACCTTTACACACACAAATATGGATTTCACGTGGAAATCGGTTAAATCACAGATGATGTAAATTTGATGTTTTTGAAATTGAAATTTTAATTTCAATTGATTTTGAAATTTGAAATTTGGGTTTAAAGTGAAAAGCTTTTGAAATGAATTTCAAAGATAAAAGTTATTTTGAATAACTTAATTGAGTTTTGGAAATTTAAATAATTTGATTTAAATTTGAATTCAAGTTTGAAATTGAATCCTATGATTTGAAACTAAGGATTAAAGATGCTGTACAAGTTATATATGGGTTAAACCATTTTAAAAGTATTGATTTGGGAATTTGAATTTAATTCAAGAGTTTTAACTCGTGTAAGTATAACTGGATTTTTTTTCCGAAACGAAAACTACTTGTTTTCAAATAATAATAGCTTTCATTTTAAGAAAGGATTTCCAAATTGTGTTGAACGGTTTCAAGTTTGAAATAGAATTGAAATGTTTTGAAAACTATAAAATGAGTCTTTGATTTCAAAGACCGGATGAGTTAATCTAACTGGAAATGGAATTGTTTTGGAAGACTATGAATGAATGAATCTTTGGAAACGAGTTTTGAAAGCTATAAGTTAAATCTTGATTTAAGGATTTAACAAGTTAATCAAATTGAAATGGAAATTGATTTGAAAATCTATGAATGAATCTTTGTGAACGGGGTAAACTTTGTGAATTGAATCTTTTTGTTTAAAAGATTAAAAGTGTGGAAATTGTTTAAACCAGTGAAGGTTTTCGAAATGAATCTTTTTGTTTAAAAGATTGGAAATGCTAAATTGTTTTAACCATTCAAATGAAAAGTTTTGGGCTTTTAAGCTATGATTTAACTGAGACCCCAGTATCCATATGATTTTTAATTGCGCTCGTTATTCGATTTAGCCGGGAGAGGACCTTTGTGTCATATAACCCATTCCGAATAGTGATACGACGATATGGATAGCATTTGAAGACCGGTGGTGAAGACCGGGTATTTGCAAGAGTGATAGGATGACCTATCGATTTTCTCTACATCATGGCTCCGGTATAGAGATTCCCTAAGTGATGGGAAGTCCGATCGAGATTGTGAATACCCGGATTTGCAAGGGCTTCTTCGGAAGTGCCTTCGGTTCTGTTCGAACCCGGAACAGACTTGTATGGATGTGTGTCTGACGTTACACTTTGAGATGTAAAGCTGGTTTCTATCAAATACATTTCTGTTGGTGGCGGAGAATTTATTCTCTTAGCTTAACACCCTTCTCTGAGACGTACGAGCTCAGAGGTTATGTAGTTGATGGTTACTAGTGATACATTCCCAATTTGGTAATGTGGCATACGAAGTGCTGCTGATCATTTGTTGATCGAAGCGTGGCTTTGTGAAAAAGCGTGGCTTTGTGGACGAGACTTCGTCGAGCCTCACAACCCGGTAATGGTCGAAACAGGAATGTTGCGACAAAGGTTTGTAGGGGTAGCGCCCCTAGGGTATGTCATTTCCTTCTGGATGAAGGGTGGTATCATGGTATGGAGCCCAGATACTTACTCATGTGGATACACTTTATTTATTATGTGTGATGTTGGTTATCGAGCGCTCGGATAAAGGTCGGTAACGACCGGGGGATGACATGACTCGTGTGTTAGTTACCTAGTTACAGCTGTACAGCGTGAGGTAGCGTCAGTGTGTTAGTTACCTAGTTACAGCTGTACAACGTGAGGTAGCGTCGGCCTTTTGTTTGCAGAGATCCGGTTAGGATCCGGGGCGTCTTTCCAGAGGCGTTTCTATTTCGGTAAGGAAGTTCCTTAGCCTGATCATTTGTTGGAAATCCAAAGAAACAATACGAACCCTGTACGGTTTTAGTTGTATTACCTGCTATGGAATGTGGCGGTAACCTGCTATTGAACGTAGTAGCTATAGTAGGCATACAACAATGGTTGTATGCTGGCTAAGATTAATATTATATTTTCGAAATGGTTTTCGACACTATGCACTAATGATAATAATATCGAATGATTTTGCGTAGTAAGCATGTTTGACTATCATAAGGAGAAATCTCCTCCAATTCTGCGATTGCATTGTGTGTGTGGCGGGAGGCCTTATGGTAGTTTCATTTTCCAAAAGCATTGCGGATTTCAATGTTTAAGAGCCTTTGGTGTTTGTTTTAAAGATAAACTGTTTTTGTTGCTCACACCAGTCCCATGACTGATCCGGAGTTTATTGTTCCCTTCCTAAACTCTGGGTGCCCACTAATTTCCACACGGGCAGTCTAGAGTTGAGGTTTTCAGATATTCAGGTTGAGTAGATTTTCTGGAGCCAGTCAGTCCTTGGACGACTGACCTTGCTTTCCGCTAGCTATGGATTGGAGCATTCTATTGGAGATATTGTTCCGCTGCTGATGTTATCGTTTTCTTTTCCGCTGCTATTTGTTGTATCATATCTCTGATGTATATTGATATTCATTGTATCACTCTGTTGTATCAGATATTGTATATCAATGTACTATTCTTTTCTTCTGCTGTGTTGTTATACTTAATTGTGTTATAGCTCCGGCGAATCGGATTTGAACGGTCGAATCTGCGGCATTCGAGTACGATGTAAAGTATGGATGTCGATTTTCGAACGCGAAAATCCGGATCGTTACATTTGGTATCAGAGCTAAGGTTGTACTTTAGCTCAGGAGTGTAACACGTTAAGTAACTCATTAGAGATAGAGTGAAGTAAACTCTAGAATGAGTATTCTCAGATATCCGTCTGAACATCTCAGTAAATTCTCTTACTATCCACTGATAGTAAGTATGAGTGCAAGAAGAGGACGAGATAGGAGACAGGGAAATACGACTACGAATGGTTAATACCCTGCAATAGTGGAAGCAATCTTTTCTCTATCAATCTCTTTTGTTCGTCATCTTTTCTCAATTCTTCGATAGTTTCTGGTAGATCCAGAAAGAAGATCTGATATATTTGTATGGGACATAAACTCCAACTGAGCCAAAATTGTTTGTTTGGATGAATTGTTTTCTTTGGTTGCTATGGTTGATAGGTATATTTTAGTTTTAAACTAAAAAAATTTTGAAATCGTATCCATATATCCATCTATTCTTTGGGTCCCGATATGTTATACGAATGGTTAGTTATCACTTCGAACTAACCGATGCCACTACATATTTCGTAGATCTGGATAACCCGAGTATCTTGTGAAGTGTTAAACAGATTCGTTCTTGTATCTGTTATTGATATTCTAATTTGGTGAGCCAAATGCAGAATAAATGTTCAGTTTGATTAGATGAAACATTCTTCATCTGTCTTTGTTTTCGTGCCTGCGAATTTCGAGGACGAAATTCTTTTAAGGGGGGAAGTTTGTAACGACCCCGAAATTTAAATTTATTTAAATTTATAATTAAATGAATTTTTGAATTAAATTGAGTAATTAAATAAATTTTTGGATAAAATTAGTAAAATAAATCGATAAAATGGAAGCGAGTTTCCCCGATCGTATATGAGTGAATTTGAAAATAATAAATATATTGATATATATTCTATTTGAGTTTAAATTGTAAAATAAATGATGATGATAATATTAAAGTAAAATGTTTGAAATAGAATAAATTAGAAATTCAATTACATTGTAAAATAATAAAATAACAAATACAACTGGAACAAATACAAACTGAATTGTAAAGCACAAAACAAAAGAAGACAACATAACAATGTATAACATGGCAAAGTAATAAAAATAAACATATCTATGTACCAAGCACCATCATCCCAGCCGAGTAAAACATGAACACAAATAAAAGTAAATGATAAAGTACAATAGCATATCACAACAAGTAATGCAAGCCACCACAAACATCATCTCAGCCGAAGTAAGGCTGAAGTTAATAAATACATTAACATGCATAACCAAGTACAAAAGCATAAAGAAAACAAAGACAAAAATAAAATATCTGTACAGCCGAAGGAAAATAAAATGTATATTGTACAAGCTCATAAATGCAGCCCCAAACAAGTTACCTCAGCCTCCATACAAAAATCTCTGGCCGTAAACTTAAAAAGGAAGTAAAGAAAAAATTTGTACCTGATATTGTACAAAATGATAACACATGTAAACCCATTTTCTTTTATCAACCTCCTCACATCAGTTCGATTCATTCAAAACTGAGAAAGAAAAAGGCAAACTAGAAAACACTGTTTGAAAACCAAACTTAAAAACAAAATGCAAACCAAAGGAAGAACAAAGATCAAAGTCTGGAAAAAAAAATCAAAGTCCAGAGAACAAATCCTAGTTTTCTGTTTTCATCAAAGCAAGGTGAGCAAATCTTCATTTTAAAAAAAGATTCGAACCTGTTATTAAACCTAGACATGTGTGATGATTTATACAGTAGTTTAGTTAAAAAGGTGTTGGGAGGATGATTGCATGTTTGAATACAAGGATGATATGTATGTATGGTGACTGTATAAATATGCTCTGTTATTTTACAGGTTTTGATCATTCGATTAATCCAAAATCTCAACATAACATCCATATTTAGTTTTGACTTGCAAATGAAGGATGATTGAATTGGTGTAATACATTTATAAAAACATATCCCAGTAATTTATAATAAATATTTATCTCAAAATTTTGAAATAACAGTAATATGTACATCTGTGTCAAAAAAATCAATAACTTTAATTCCTGCTTTGGATTGTATAGATGGATTGGTAGTTAAAAATTATGATTTTTAACATGAATTTCAAATTTTTAAATTTTATATTCGATTGGGAATTTTGAGTTGAATGTTTTCGGCAAATTGATGAATTGCCGATGATCAGCTCGATGAGTTGAGTTGAACCCTTGGTCGAAGCTAGCTTTCGTAGTGTTGATGAAGGGAAAAATGATCTTGAATTTTTCCTAAAGCCGTGATGACCAGATTCGATCGAACTAGGGTTTAAGATTTTGTTTCGTTTGTCTTGGCTGTCGAGGCATTTTCGACATGGGTAGTGGACCGGAGGCGATCGCGAGGCACGCCGTAGAAGCTGGGGATCGAGCGTGAGTTACGGTGAGGATGGCGAAGATTTTTAATGGCGTGATCGTCGGCGTTTTGGATTTTCGATGATGGCGAAGTTTTCAAATTTCGACCTGGAAGCTTATTTTTGATTTTCGATTCGATTTTCATTTCTGAGTGGTTGAAAGGGTTATCGAGTTCGACGCTGACTTGTCTGGGGTCTCGGAGTCGATCGGGGTGGCGATGGGTGGTTGTATACGTGCACAAGAAAATGGGTGTGCATATCAGAGCAGACCTTGGAGGGAGAAGAAGAAGATGGGAATAAGGTAAGAAGTAGTAGAGAGGGAGGAACGAGATTTGGATCGGGACGAACTCGAAACAGATCGCGTGTGACTCGAAGCAAGTGTGGGGAGGCTCGAGGAAATTGCTTAGCTACAGGTTCCAGGACCTGTTCAATTTCCTGAACTTGACTTTAAATTTTTGTTAACAAAGTTAAACTAAGTTAAATTAAAAGTTAAGTATAAATTCCAGTTTAAGTTCAGTTTGAAATCTGAATTCAAGTTTATTTTCAAATTCAAAATTTGAAATGAAATAAAAGTTTAAAATATTTGGAAATAGGTTTTACAAATTCAAATTGTTTTGATAATGTAAAGAAATTTAAATTTAAATTGGGATTTGAAATATAAAGAAACGATTTAAACTAAGTTAAATCGTAGTGGTAATCTGATTTAAATCTAAATTGGAGTCTTAGTTTTGAAATAAATTTAAGTTCATAAGTTAAAAGTTTTAACAATTTTGCATGTTAAAAATAGAAATCTAAATGTTTTAAACTTATATTTGAAAAGGATTTATTTTAAATAAAACTTAAATTAAGTAATTGAGAAGTGGATTTAATGTTTTAAATTTATTAACTTAAAAGTTAAGTTAAATATATATTGATTTATGATTTAAAATTAGCTAAAGATAAATTATTAACTTAAAGCTGATAAATTTATAATTAAAGATAATTAATTAAATGGTAATTAATTAAAGGTTAAATTATTAATTGAAGACAATTAATTAAATGGTGAAATTTATAATTAAGGATTAATTATTTAAATAATTAAAGATTGATGGATTATAATTAAAGGTTAATTAATTTATTGTTAACGGTTAATTAATAAATGATTAAAGAGTAATTTATCAAGATGATTTGTAAATTATTGAAGTTAATTAACCAGGATTAGAGATTTATTCATAAGAAATTAATCTGATTTAAATTAATCAGATAAAATTCATTGATCTTACTTATAAATGTTTGGATTCTGTTGAATGATATGAATTGTTGATATCCCTGATTGTGATGCTTTGTGATACGTCCTGATTTATGCTGTGATCTGAAATTTCTATTTCTGTGATATATTATTATGTGAATATGAAACCCTTGACCCGTAAAACGGCATTTGAATTTCGATGCGACAGGGAGTCGGATTCCAATTGGTTATCCGAAACCCACATCGAATTGTAATAGTGAATCTTTGTGACCGATAAATTTATTTTATCTATGAATCTGTGAATGAAGATAAGCGTTATGGATTATACCGCTTATCGATATATCTGTGATGATTGATGTTGTGCATTATTGTGTGAAACCCTTGGACTACACCTTTACACACACAAATATGGATTTCACGTGGAAATCGGTTAAATCACAGATGATGTAAATTTGATGTTTTTGAAATTGAAATTTTAATTTCAATTGATTTTGAAATTTGAAATTTGGGTTTAAAGTGAAAAGCTTTTGAAATGAATTTCAAAGATAAAAGTTATTTTGAATAACTTAATCGAGTTTTGGAAATTTAAATAATTTGATTTAAATTTGAATTCAAGTTTGAAATTGAATCCTATGATTTGAAACTAAGGATTAAAGATGCTGTACAAGTTATATATGGGTTAAACCATTTTAAAAGTATTGATTTGGGAATTTGAATTTAATTCAAGAGTTTTAACTCGTGTAAATATAACTGGATTTTTTTTCCGAAACGAAAACTACTTGTTTTCAAATAATAATAGCTTTCATTTTAAGAAAGGATTTCCAAATTGTGTTGAACGGTTTCAAGTTTGAAATAGAATTGAAATGTTTTGAAAACTATAAAATGAGTCTTTGATTTCAAAGACCGGATGAGTTAATCTAACTGGAAATGGAATTGTTTTGGAAGACTATGAATGAATGAATCTTTGGAAACGAGTTTTGAAAGCTATAAGTTAAATCTTGATTTAAGGATTTAACGAGTTAATCAAATTGAAATGGAAATTGATTTGAAAATCTATGAATGAATCTTTGTGAACGGGGTAAACTTTGTGAATTGAATCTTTTTGTTTAAAAGATTAAAAGTGTGGAAATTGTTTAAACCAGTGAAGGTTTATGAAATGAATCTTTTTGTTTAAAAGATTGGAAATGGTAAATTGTTTTAACCATTCAAATGAAAAGTTTTGGGCTTTTAAGCTGTGATTTAACTGAGACCCCAGTATCCATATGATTTTTAATTGCGCTCGTTATTCGGTTTAGCCGGGAGAGGACCTTTGTGTCATATAACCCATTCCGAATAGTGATACGACGATATGGATAGCATTTGAAGACCGGTGGTGAAGACCGGTGGTGAAGACCGGGTATTTGCGAGAGTGATAGGATGACCTATCGATTTTCTCTACATCATGGCTCCGGTATAGAGATTCCCTAAGTGATGGGAAGTCCGATCGAGATTGTGAATACCCGGATTTGCAAGGGCTTCTTCGGAAGTGCCTTCGGTTCTGTTCGAACCCGGAACAGACTTGTATGGATGTGTGTCTGACGTTACACTTTGAGATGTAAAGCTGGTTTCTATCAAATACATTTCTGTTGGTGGCGGAGAATTTATTCTCTTAGCTTAACACCCTTCTCTGAGACGTACGAGCTCAGAGGTTATGTAGTTGATGGTTACTAGTGATACATTCCCAATTTGGTAATGTGGCATACGAAGTGCTGCTGATCATTTGTTGATCGAAGCGTGGCTTTGTGAAAAAGCGTGGCTTTGTGGACGAGACTTCGTCGAGCCTCACAACCCGGTAATGGTCGAAACAGGAATGTTGCGACAAAGGTTTGTAGGGGTAGCGCCCCTAGGGTATGTCATTTCCTTCTGGATGAAGGGTGGTATCATGGTATGGAGCCCAGATACTTACTCATGTGGATACACTTTATTTATTATGTGTGATGTTGGTTATCGAGCGCTCGGATAAAGGTCGGTAACGACCGGGGGATGACATGACTCGTGTGTTAGTTACCTAGTTACAGCTGTACAGCGTGAGGTAGCGTCAGTGTGTTAGTTACCTAGTTACAGCTGTACAGCGTGAGGTAGCGTCGGCCTTTTGTTTGCAGAGATCCGGTTAGGATCCGGGGCGTCTTTCCAGAGGCGTTTCTATTTCGGTAAGGAAGTTCCTTAGCCTGATCATTTGTTGGAAATCCAAAGAAACAATACGAACCCTGTACGGTTTTAGTTGTATTACCTGCTATGGAATGTGGCGGTAACCTGCTATTGAACGTAGTAGCTATAGTAGGCATACAACAATGGTTGTATGCTGGCTAAGATTAATATTATATTTTCGAAATGGTTTTCGACACTATGCACTAATGATAATAATATCGAATGATTTTGCGTAGTAAGCATGTTTGACTATCATAAGGAGAAATCTCCTCCAATTTTGCGATTGCATTGTGTGTGTGGCGGGAGGCCTTATGGTAGTTTCATTTTCCAAAAGCATTGCGGATTTCAATGTTTAAGAGCCTTTGGTGTTTGTTTTAAAGATAAACTGTTTTTGTTGCTCACACCAGTCCCATGACTGATCCGGAGTTTATTGTTCCCTTCCTAAACTCTGGGTGCCCACTAATTTCCACACGGGCAGTCTAGAGTTGAGGTTTTCAGATATTCAGGTTGAGTAGATTTTCTGGAGCCAGTCAGTCCTTGGACGACTGACCTTGCTTTCCGCTAGCTATGGATTGGAGCATTCTATTGGAGATATTGTTCCGCTGCTGATGTTATCGTTTTCTTTTCCGCTGCTATTTGTTGTATCATATCTCTGATGTATATTGATATTCATTGTATCACTCTGTTGTATCAGATATTGTATATCAATGTACTATTCTTTTCTTCTGCTGTGTTGTTATACTTAATTGTGTTATAGCTCCGGCGAATCGGATTTGAACGGTCGAATCTGCGGCATTCGAGTACGATGTAAAGTATGGATGTCGATTTTCGAACGTGAAAATCCGGATCGTTACAGAAAGCATCCCGCTACATAATACAAGAAGACGTCCTCTATCGGCACGGATTCTCTAACCCGTTATTAAGGTGTGTCGCCGGGAAAGAAGCCAAGGAAATCTTATCCACCATCCATCAGGGGAGCTGCGGAGATCACACCGGAGGGCAAACATTAGCAAAAAAGATACTCTGATACGGATATTTCTAGCCCACCTTAAGCAAGGACGCCTTAGATTTCGTCAAGAAGTGTGACAGATGCCAGAAATTTGCTAAGATTCCACGGCTACCAACAACTGAGATTACTCAAATGACCAGCCCTTGGCCCTTCACAATATGGGGAATTGACTTAATCGGCGAGCTACCGATGGGCCGAGGCGGGGCCAAATATGCTATAGTGGCAGTTGATTATTTCACCAAATGGGTGGAAGCGGAACCTCTGAATAAAGTATCTTCAGCAAAAGTTATTAACTTCTTAATCAAAAATGTTCTATGCCGGTACGGAGTCCCACTCAAAATCATATCAGACAATGGACTTCAGTTTGACAGCGAGGAATTCGCCAACTGGTGCCAAGAACATGGAATTCATAAAAGCTTCTCATCCGTAGCATATCCCTAGGCAAACGGACAAGTCGAAGCAGTCAATAAAATTCTGAAAACTCTGATAAAAAAGAAGCTCGAAAAGTCAAAGGGCGCTTGGGAAGATGAACTCCCTATGACATTGTGGGCCTACCGCACATCTTTCAGAACATCAACGGGGCACACTCCTTTCTCTTTGGCATACGGATCGGAGGCTATGCTCCCAGTTGAAACCATTGTGCCTTCCCACCGTAGGATCCACTATAACCCGGAAGAGAATGAAGAGCTCCTCCACATGTCTTTGGATCTAGTTGAGGAAAGAAGAAATGATGCAGTCCTTAAAACAGCAGCCCACAAGCAGAAAGTGGCAGCGCAATACAACTCCAAAGTCAAGCATCGTACCTTACAAGAAGGGGATCTTGTCCTCAAGCGAATCTTCCCTCGCCCCGGAGCACTAGACCCAATCTGGGATGGACCATATGTAATTCATAAAGATCTCCACAACGGAGCCTATATTCTGTCAACAGTGGACGGAGAGGTGTTCCAGAGGGCATGGAGCATCCAACACCTCCGTCGATACTTTTCTTAACTTGTATTGCCCATATGAAGTGAATTAACAAAGAGAATCAGTGGACGTAGGCATTTTCGTGTCGAACCACTTTAAAAAAACCTTGTCTCTTTTTTTTAACTTGTTCCTTTGTATCTTGGCTGCTTGTTAACTTTATCCTTTTCTGTTGAACAAAATCCTGAGCATATAGCATTTCTATTCGAAGCACTCCACAACGCAACTTCACCTGGACAAGACCTAGCAGGTACTATGCGAATCTATGCCCTTGCCAATGAGACACTTTTGCTCCGGCATCCCTCTGCTGCGGGTTAACTCATTGCTCGCGACAGCCCTCAAAGCCAACTATAATGAGCCGATTATAAGCCACCGAGAAGGCCGACTATAGCCGAGGCAGCTCATTACGGCGTTAGGCTCGTCGGCGACTGTGAACCGACTATAAGCCCCAACATAAGGTGTGGCCATCCAGGGGCAGTTCACAGTTGACGATCGGCACCCACGCTAGCCGGCCGCAGTAAATCGAATAATACCCATGATCACGGGCCATAATGGCCCGGGTTTTTACTGTGCACGATCTCGGCTCCGATGTGTCTTAAGTGCGGCTGTGGTAAAAAGAATTAACTCCCCGCGGAGGCGTAAGATGGGTGACAAATGTCTCCAAGACCCACGACTAGGGAAAGTGACTACAAAACCCGTTTGCCACGAACTTAAGCACATCGAAGGCCTTCCGTGATTGGAAGTTTTGCTTTTTCACATATTTCAATTTTACTTAAAAAGCTTTCCTCCTATCCTCTATAACAATCCATAAAGTACAGGATACAAAGTAGGAGATACTCGCTAATGGATGCAGAGATTCACAATCGGATGGCAGGGCATTCAACTGCTTTCCATGCTCGGTCATACAAGATATTCGAAACTGCCATCTACAAACAGAACACGAAAGGCGGTATTCTCTTCCTTTATGTGCAAATGCATGACTATAATTTGTTCACACCACACACTAACATTGCAAGTCATGGAATTATGTCTTAAACCAGAACCCGACGTCAAACACAAGTTAATTACAAGAATATACATAGCTATATTTCTCATACGACATGCCAAAATAACAGCAAACATTCAAAAGACGACAAAATCAGCTTAAGTTAAAGAATTACACGTCAAGAATAAGACTATTTATTACAAGTGGCAAAATATTACAACCTAAAGGCTACTTTACTATTTTTTCGACTAACATATACAACACTGTCAAATCCACAAAAAGAGCTTTTCCAGGTATAATCAAGGGGCCGGCTGCAGCGGATCTTTATCCTTGTCCTGTTGACCCCCTGTTCAGTCAGAAAAAGGATTCATTAGCAATAAGCAACCAAGTTGATGAAGAAACTAAAAAGGGAGACTTACCAGCGCCTGCTTCCTGACTATCCTGATCGTCATCCTCTACCTGCACGCCTACCTCCTCAGCGGCAAGCAACCGCATACCTTCCTTCACCGCCACCTTCTCCTCCTTGGTAAACTGAACAGTGACCGCATCCATGCTGAAGACCACGCCACCATCTTTATCCGCATCGGCCTTAGCCTCCTCCAAAGCCCGAAGATAGTCTTAGCCATGACCCTAGGATAATCATCCATCCAAGATAGGTTGCCCTGCTTCCAAGTTCGGAAGTACATGTCCTGAAGCATTTCATCCATCATCCCCTCATTCTCCTCAAACTCCCTCATCCGGGCCTCGGAAGCCGACAACCTTCCAACAGTAGCTTCTCTCTCCAAACGGTATCTCGAGCAGTCAGCTTGAAGGGATTTCCGCATCGCCTCCATCTCCTCCTTCAGCCTAACCTGAGCGAGCTCTGCGGCTTCAAGCTTCCCCGACAGCTCCTCTACCCGCTCAAGATCCGCCCTCCGAACCTCATCCACTGTCGAGATGGCCATATTTATCTGTTCCTTGCAGGCGGCCTCCATCTTCCGAATTCCGCCTTACTAGCCTCCTCCATAGCCTTCCTCAATCGCCCGGAGGCAGCCTCATGCTGAGAAATCTGAATGGCCTGGTCAGCGAGCTGTTTGGCCTGGTCCGAAACCATCAATCTTAGTCGGATGTTGGCACTCCCAATCTCCTCTCCAGCCTTAACCAGCCGGGCATGATGCCCCATCAGCTTCCTAGTCTCCTCCGCCACCCGATCAATACTGGCCTTGGCATCGTCTCCCATGGTAACTATCCGAGTGGTAAGTAGATCAAGATCTAAGGACCTATCCTCATCAAGCACCCGTACCATGGGATTGCGGGGAAGAAGGTGCTCACCGGTAACCTCGTCAAAGATAATGTCGTGGGAACTTGGATCCAGATCAGGATGACCCGCAAATGGATTACGAGCCAAGTCAGGACGGTCGATATGAGTAACAGAAGGGTTTCCGGACGGGTGCGTAGAAGGTGCAAACTCGCTGTCCTCCTCTGTGATATCATGAAGAGGCTGAGCCGGGAGCGGAGGACCGGGCGAAGGTTCGGATAAAGGACGACTCCTCTTTCTCTGCTGAATACCCTCTTCGATAACCCCGAGAAGAGGGCGGTAGCCGACTACATCCCCGGAGCGGTGGGTCGAAGGCTTCGGCTTGACAGAAGTTTTGGAAAGCTTGTACTGTTCAAGCCTGTGCCGAAGATCTGAGGCCTTGGCCGTTTTACCTGCTCCTGATATGAAGAAAAAGTGTCACAAGCATATATTGATCTATAATTCGAGAAAACACGGCAAATTAAAAGGTAATAAGAAAGGAAACACATCTGTGGTTGTACAAACCCTGGGGAGGAGTAGGATACTGCAATAGGTCCTGGATTTCATTCCAGGATGGGAGCGGGTCATAAAATATTCCTAAGTCCCTATCATAAATGGAGCCCGTAGGAATCAAAAGTTCACCTTGAGTCGTCGGAGCCACCTTGGCTGGGATAGTCTGAGGAGGCCCGCTTGCGCCAGTTCCAGCCTTGTCAGTTTTCCCAGTTTTCTCTACCAAAGCCGGATCTTCGTCCAGCCCCTCGAAAGCCGGGTGGAACGCATCATCCGTCCACTCCTGAATCTCACCCGCTTTCCCAGGAAGCAAGGCCCCGATGCCATCGCCACCTTTATCACCTTCCCGACCATCTCCACCCTCACCTCTTTCCTCCTCTATGTCTTCCTCCTCCTGGGTAAGTGGACAGTTGCTGGGGGAGGGACCATCCGACTTCTTGAGTTTCTTACCGCCGACGGCTGGAGGTTTTGTGAAAGGTTTCCTCTTGCTACTCTCTACCATGACACCTCCCTTAGCCTGAGCAATCGCCCTTTCCTCCGCCGTTTCCCTCAGCTTGACCACTGACTGCTGTGGAAGGATTAGGTTATACTCCAGAAGGATTGCGTTTCTGATCAGGTAGGCAGATGATCTATATTTCCCGAGAATAGCTTCTATCTTAGCCGCCGTCTGAACCAAGCGATCAGTCTCCACGACTGCAAAGCCACCTGTCGCTAGCAAAAATGAAAATGTATGAGGAAAAGCATCGCAACCAGAATGGAAATTATAGATAAAGCGTCGACTTACATCCAGAAGTAAAACGCCGAATAGAAACAGAGTCGTCCCTGACGAAGAACCACTCCTTCTTGAACATGCTGAATTTGGAATACAGATCTAAGACTGGCTTAAAGGTCACAGCTGACTCCAAGCTGATGTATGGGGACCCCTTCTTATAGCCCCTCAGATTATACAAGTACCGGATCTCCCGGTTAGAAGGAGCACGACCATACTTCCTTCGAAAGATGACGAAGAGGCTCACCAGTATAGCATAAGAGTTGGGTTGAAGCTGAAATGGGGCCACCTTTAGATATGTGAGGAAGCTGGCTACCCAAGCGTTAAGAGGGGGAATGGCACCACACATGCAGTGGTATCTGCTGTAGGCAAAGTACCCTTCAGGAGGGTCGTACGGCATAACTTCTCTCCCTGGCAACAACATTCGAGCCCTGTCAATCCCGAAAGAACGGGAGATGACATCAAGCTGCTCTTCCTTAAGGGAGCTAGGAAAGCAATCGGGCGGGGAGTTCAGAAGCTCCTGAGGGCCGTACCCGTCCACTAGTGATCTCGGTGTAGATCCATGACGTTCCGGACCTGGCTGAACAGGGGGCACTGAGGAAGTTTCTCCTTCGCCCTGGGACTTCTTTTTATCCGAGCGAGTTTCTACTTTTCGAGACATTTATCTGCAAACACAAAGAAGAACATCGTTAGAACAGAGGATGTAAACAAGTATGTGTGTAATATGAAATTTCACTCATAAAATCAAAATGCTCAGACTCCCATTGACATTCGGTAAAGTAAATGTAAAATCCCATTCGGCAATCTCAACGAGATCCCATTCGGCAATCTCAACAAGATCCCATTCGGCAATCTCAACGAGATCCCATTCGGCAATCTCAACGAAATCCCATTCGGCAATCGTACTCCACCATTCATTCGGTGCTTGGAAACCCGAAGCTTATTCGGTAGTGCAGTATACAAGTTCATCCGGCAGTAAAAGGATCTCACCCGGTTCGGCTAACACAGCTGATTCGGCAAAGGGTAGGAATTTTAGATTCGGCAATCAGTCGGTTCGGCTATCTCACATGGTAGGGAATAACGAAAGCATGATACCCCTACTTATAAGCAAACAAAAGCGACCGGACCAACTGACTCGGCACGCAGACCGGATAAGAATGACAGAGCTAAAACAAAGCGTGGCATACGCTGGCATATGCCCCGCTTTGGGGGGCAAATGTTGGGCTATTTCTCACCATCGAGCCTAGCCCACACTGATCCAAGCTTAATCACCGGACGGATACCACCGAACCAACTCATTGCCGGTCCAGGCCTCATCTCCAACCACCGGACCAACTCATTGCCGGTCCAGGCCTCATCTCCAACCACCGAACCAACTCATTGCCGGTCCAGGCCTCATCTCCAACCACCGAACCAACTCATTGCCGGTCCAGGCCTCATCTCCAACCACCGAACCAACTCATTGCCGATCCAAATCTCATCTCCAACCACCGAACCAAAGTCCTACCGAGCCAAAGCATTGCCAGGCCAGATTGTAGCAGCCCAGGCCCACCAGCTGCTATATACCTCCAAGACCCCTACCCCCAGCCTCACTCTATAAATAGAGGGGCAGGGGTACAACCATGGGGGACAAGTTTGAGAGCTCAAGCACGGAAGGAACTTTCAAACAACTTTCTTTTACTTGTATCAAAGCTTTGTACTTGTAATCAGAATAAGAGAAGGGAAATAACATATAAAGTGGACGTAGGCACATTCTGGCTGAACCACTATAAATTTGCGTGTCTTTTTACAGTTTAGCCCCTGTTTTTCATATATTTGCATAAATCGCTCAAATCACTAAGAATAAAACAAGATCTACTAAATCATACAGCTTTGAGGTGTTTGTCCATTTTTTGTGCAAACAGCATTTGTCTAATCTTCCTCTAGAAGACAGCCTCTTACTACTCTTTGGTGGTGATTTAGGCTGATTTTCTTTGTTACCATCTTTAGGTAATGATCTGAACTTTGATAGACCCCTTATCACCATCTTAGGTGATGGTGCATTTAGTAAGCAAATCTTAAGCAAAACTAAAGTCTTACCCGTCCTTTCTCTAGGAGGTGCTCTGGTCAGGCCTTATAGGCGGAACAGAAGGCCGGTTCGGTGCTTTAGCCAGGCCATCTTAGGTGGGACCAAAGGCTTACTCCGTCCTCTCTCTAGGAGGCACTTCAAAATGGCCTTATAGGTAGGACTGAAGGCTGGTCGATGCTCTAGGCAGACCATCTTAGGCGGGACCAAAGGCTTACTCCATTCTCCCTCTAAAGAAGCTCCAGCCAAGCCATGTAGGCGGGACCGAAGACTTGCAATGCTCTGGCCTGGCCTTATAGGCGGGACCAGAGGCTTACTCTGACCTCCATCTAGAAGGTGCTTTGACCAGGCCATCTTGGCGTGATCAAAGACTTTTTCCTTTATTTCATAGATCCTTCTTATAAAATATTCCTCTTTACTGAGTATTTGATCCTTGTAGATACATCGGCCAAATCTCTTTAACAAACTCTTAAATCTCTCCTTGGCCAAGAAATTCTTAATCGTTCCTTTTAGAGCTCAGCATTAGTTGGTTTCATGCCCATTTGTACTATGATATTGGCAATTAGCACCTCTAAGATTCCATTCATTTTTAGGTTTCCTCTTCCTAGAAGGCCAATAATTCAGTTTTCTCTTGGTCAGAAGGTAAATGTTCTCATTGGAGGTGGTAAGGAAACGGGTTCGAGTGGATCGAGAGTTTTAAGGAACTATGTCCTTGATTCCATCTTAGCTTTCTTATAACAGTGAATTGGTGCATTAGCATCATCCGTGAACTTTCTTTTAAAGATTCTTGAATATTTGTCTTGGCCAAACAAGGCTTGAAAGGTCCTTTTTCAGAAATAGTCATTATGTAGCATAAAGAAGGTTATGCAGAATTTGGAAAGTTGCTTTATGGAATATGCAGGTTAGGATAAATCTTTTAGACCCCTTATATGCTGGCTAAGGTAAGTTCGATATGGGAAAACCATAAGGTCCGAGGTTAGGGCGCTCCATCAAGCGTCAAAATGTTAACAAATTTCTTTGTTAACCTTGAAGAATGCAAAGTAGGTGAAGCTTGGATAAGATTAGACTTAAGTAGTCTTATGCCAACTTGCTAGAAATTTGCTTGTTCCATGTTGAAGCCACACACATGTCGAAATCATAAGTGCATGAGAGTCCAATACAAGTCATAAGTCAAGAATCTTTATTTGATATGTTATGCAATATTAATTGTACAAATCCCTATTTGCAAATAGTTACAAATTTACAATAGGCATGAAGAATCCTCAAATTGATTTAGGGTTACAAGTTTAAAATGCAAGAAAGTAGTGAGAATAAATCGTGCCTTCCTAAAATTACCACTGGGTTCGTATTTATAGGGGTGGAGGCAGGCAGCATAGCCGCCACCTGTCCTTTCACATTGTTGTCTTCCAGCATCCTTAACTGTGTTGGTGACATGCAACAAGAGTCTTCACATTGGTGACTTACGATATTTACTTTAAGCATTGATAACTCATGACATCCTTCTCTAGATTGATGATTTACGACTTGACAATTTACGGTATTGGTGAAACACGGTATCCTCACTTGCATTGTCGGCTTTCGACATCTTTGATGGCACTGATGATATGCGACATCTTTGATAGTTATGGACATCCGATATCTCTCATACCCTTTGAAGCCCGACATCCTTAGCCGCTTGTTCATGCTTTACAGCAAATATAACTGTAAAGGCCCGATAAGTACAGAGTTCTGATGTACCCTCCTTGTGGTTATATATGCGATTCCTTTCAAAGCTGCGGTATCCTTCAATGATGCGATATCTCCTTTTATTTGCCTTCAAATTATTTAATCTCTTTGCTATAGATTTTTGGCATCTTGTGCCATTTCATATCAGTTAGGGTTGACTCAATATCTCTTTCTTTCTATGTATTCAACAACCCTTAAGGTTGTTAAGGACTTCACTCTTCTCCTAGTAATGCTTGAAGTGTGACACCCTAGAAGCTGTCTTGAGATACGATCTCCCCTAAACTTCACATTTTTAGCAACCCCCCCGGAGTTGTTGAAGTTCAACATTTTCTTAAAATGTTTTGAAAGACGACTTCCCCTGTCGAATGTTCCTCTACTTTCCCTTGAACACTTTGTATTTCGGCATGCTTGTCTCAAATATTCGATAACCTTATTTGTAGTCACAATAATACATAAATACTTATATGATCTCGGACTCTTCAGAACTTAATTAGTGAATTTTTGGTTAACTCAATTCGATTCTTTTAGAAGTAAGTGAACGATATAAAGGAGTCCTCCCCGGGGATCTCATATATACACGTTCTTAAAGCAAGAGGCATTTCATATTAATGAGTTCTCCTCGGGGGATGACAAAATGTATGAAGCTGTGAAGATTTTATATACTTTCTAAGTTAATTTGGTCAAGTTTGATAGAAACAAAAATGAACGCATATGGAAATCAAGTCTCATATACTTATCAATGTTTTTGACCTTATCAATTTACGCTGTCCCTTGGTCAAGAGTGAAGATAGGTAAGTTAGAGCACCGGCTGCATTAAAGCCATACCTTGACACTTCATTGTGACATCTCATAGATAGAACAAATCAACTTTATTGGCTTTTAGTGCTAAATATAAGATTAAATAGTTTCTGTGAATGAGTAAACACACAAAGCACGATTAATTCGCATAAACGACTTCCAATTCCCGCATTCAAATAATACTTATTTTTAAATACTTATATATTTATTTAAAATATCTTTACAAAAGCTATATACATGTATACTACTATTTTCCTATTCATTTCTACTCTTTACATTCTTAAAAATGTATCCATATTCTTATCTCCAAGGTATAAGGATACTCATAAATCTATTAACAAGTTTTTACATTTTCAAAAGTGTATTCAAGCGGGTTAAAAATAAATATGACTAAACCATTGTTACTATAAACCCAAAAATCATTCCATATTAACATTATCTTTAAACCATTATTTTTGAAGATCCTTATTTTTAGAAGTATACTCAAATGGATTAAAAAAATATTACTAAAACGTTGTTACTATAAACCCGAAACCATTTTATACTTGTCGATATTTTTAAACTATTCTTTTTAAAGACCTAAGTATATCTACACTTATTTTAACAAAGTAATATACTTTAAATTAACTTCTCAAAAACCATTCATTTTAGCCATTTTATCCTTTCATAAAATATTTAACTTACATTTCCAAATTGATATATATATATATATATACTTTAAAAATACTTATATATTTATCCATATAAAATATTACCTAAAAATTACTAAATTAGAATTTAACAAAAATCAATAAAAAGCATGTTTTATATTTAAAAACCCTTTACTTTAAAAATTCATAAATAATTATTAAACATGTATTTAAATTTAAAACCATAATTAAAATACTCAAATTAATATTATTAAACATCCCTGAAAATATCTCAAAAAATAATTTATCTAAATATTATTCTTAATCATTTTAAAGTCACAAACAACATACTACAACATCTTCAAAAGTGCTATCTAAAGTTTAGAAACACCCAAAAAGTGTTTCAGTTATAAAGTGTTGTAGTTTCATACCTTTGCCACAAAAATCATTTTCCCTTAAATGTTTGACCAGTTTTCAACTAGTTACTAATTGATCTAAAGTCCAATTTTTTTAACAGTAAGTGCTTTACTTATAGTGTATAATAACCATGCAAAGAAACCCTAGTAATGTCTTCCAAAATCATATTAAAAATTCCCCAAAACAAGCTATTTCAATGTGCATCTATAACGAATATTTTGCTCGTATCTTTTCAACTTCTTTCATCCAGTTTAAAATCATATAAATTTTAACATTTTTATATCAAGAGGTAAACATAAAGTAATTATTTAAACAATAAAGAAACCCCTAGGGATATTTTCCAAAATCATATGAAAAATCGCCGAATAAGAGGCATTTTCAATGTGCATCCATAGCGACCTTTTCGCTATAAATTTTGCAACTTTGTTTTATAAGTTCTATAACTTTTCAGACCACTTCTTGTCGTTCCATACACCACTATACGTGTAGAGCACAACCAAGATATATACTTTCACAATATTTTCACAAAGGACCATTTTAAGGAGTTTAAACACAATGGATTTCGAAGTGGACTTATAGCTACTATTCTCGCTTCAAACACACTTCAACTTCACTCTCAAGCACATGATGCATGTTTTAGAGGGTTATAGAAGTGATTATACTATATATAAAGTTGTCACTTGCTTTCCAAAGAAAGGGGTCTAAAAGTGATAACTACATTAGTTCATTACTTTAACTTTATACTCAAGAAAATAATATATACACATATATTATATACTATTCAATGGTGAGTAAACTCACTTCAAAACCAAGCTAACACAAGCCACCGGGAATCAAATGAACACTTCCTACTATTACCAATAATCCAAAAGACTTCACCTTTCCTTCAATTTTGAACTCGTTTCCTCCCTTACTCTTTTAATGTTCACGACCCAAACTTGGGTGGGGTTTTTTTGCTCCTTTTCTTCAAGCTACTTTAGTTTGGTGAAGATTCGAGAAGAGTTACTTTGATTAAAGATTGATTAGTGAAGATAGAAGAGGACTACGACTAAGTTGTTTCTACCTTTGAAAATTAGCAAATGGGTTAATATTATCATATAAAGAATGTTTATGTAGAAGTTGCCAAGAGTTAATCACTTATCTCTTACACTCCATGAAAGGTCATCGTGCATGCTCCTTCTAACGTTCCTTGTTTTCCACCTCACACCCCTTAGGAAATTTCTTCTACCTTTCACCAAAATATCTTCTACCCGATGACATCACCCATGACATCATCCTACCTCATAATTACCATTAGTGCAAAATATTTTTAGTTGTTACTTAAGTACACATCAATATATTTGAGAAGCTCAAAAACTTCGAACAACTTATATCGAGTAAAAAGCTATTTATCGATAAAACGATTTTCGGTCACATTATCGATATTTCATCGAAGTACATTTTGTAAACATTCTTCAAAAACAAGTTTTCCATCATTAATTATTAATTAAAAGTGGTTTGACAAGGTTATATTATCAACTGAATCATATTTAACCAAAATTCAAATTTTAAATAATTCAGATATTTAAATACGAAATGTTCGAAATTTTGGGTCGTTATATTCTTCTTTACTTAAAAAATTTAATCCTCGAAACTCCAACACGACCAAATGAAAAAGGAACAAGAACAATTAGTACTCAACGGTATTCAAATTTTACTAGCAAACAAAGCTCATGGTTTTCTCAGGTTCAAAAACCCTCTTATCGCACAAGGATGATAAATAATCTACTAAGCGTACCATATGCACAACTATCTTAGGTTATAACTTAAACGATTATTCACGCTACCCAGAACAAACCAAAGAGTCATTCCCTAAACTTCTTATAAGCCAACAAAACATAGTATGCATATACTTACGCCCGCACGAGGTGCATGGATCATCCGTACACAATATATGACCTATTCACTTACTCAATCACATAAATTTCACTATCTAGGAGGTATAGATCACTTTACGTCTTTAGTGCAGATACCAATTGGGTTCCCTGATTATAAACCTCTGATTACCTTACATAGCCATATACTATGATAAAAAACTTCGGAATCATATCATGAACCAATTTCAAGTGTTTGTCATCGAGAATCGAGTGGAACGTTCAGTTCAGACCGGTGTAAGTCCACATGAAATCATGTTTTCGAAGACTGGATCAAAACTAGTCATGCGAATAAAATGATCTGCATACAACTTACGTATTTCATTCTATTGGTTTCTTAACTGCATCAGTTACTTTTTATATCACATTCATTTACACAAATAATATATCTTATTCAATTCTAAAATCCTTTATGGACCATTTCACAAAACATAATTCAAGTTATAAACATTTTACAAAAAACATAAATTTATTATAAAACATTTCCTAAAAACTTACTTCAAGTTCATATAATACTCTACTACAGCCTAAGAGTATATACAAAACATCAAATTCGTTTTACATTTCAAAATTCAGATGAAGGCCCAAAATAACGCTGGGTTTTATTACTGAGTCAACCTTCTTGAACTCTTTGACCATCGGTTTAGGAAAGTAGCTAGAAAGAGCAAGACAGTGGTATCCAAACTCGGATCTAGAGTCTGCTTTACTTAGACAACCCTAAGGCAAAGACGTTTATTAGATGGCTTAATAACACCAAATGTTTTACTTAACATGGATATTATAACCAATTTAAAATGTGTGTTTTAACTTTCTACTTCTAAATTCAAGGGTTACAAAAACTCATCTTTTTGTAAATTTCAAAAACGCTTAACTCCAAGTTTAATAACGAGCCAGAAGTTTCAGGCTGTCCAAAATCATCGAAAAATCCGTTTTGTCCTTTTAAATGAAAACTATTAAATAAACACAACATACTAAGATGAACTTATCACGCTATCCAAATGCAATGGATATAGTGCCAATAAAACAATTTATCTAAGTTTCACTTATTTATTAGACACATTTTTACTACAAAGAGAAAACGGAAAAGTTTCATAATTATCCAGGTTATGCCACTACCACTCAGGCACCTAACATAGCGTACATACAAATCTTTTCTATATAGAAAGCTCAAATTAAATCTCTTTATAGAAAATTTAGAACTAAACTCTAGGCTTTGTCTCAAATCATTTGAAATAATACTATATACATATACCTTTTGTATGTCAAATCATACTTTTGGGATTAAAACGAAATCATTTTTAAAAGCATTATCAAATACTCTATATAATCATACTGTGTATTCTAATAAAATTTCATAACCAATTTCTAAAATATTTACTTTTATATCCATAGTATATATATATGTGTGTATGTATATGTGTGTATGTGTGTGTATGTATCGAGTAACACCAAAATGATACAAGGAAACAGGTCTTACCTAGTCATATAATACATCCCCTTGAAGGGTAATGCCCATGAGAAATGCTTACCAACCAAGCACATCTCTCGTCCATTTTTAGTCACTTTCGAGCCACTCGAACTAGATAAAAAAAATCTCTGAATTGACGTACTTTGTCTCCGAATTGATTTGATAATTCAGAGAGCAACCTTAAACTTAAACGAATCTTAAAAATCTTTTCAAAATATTAGTTTTCACAATTGCATTCAAATAATACTATTATAATTTTCTCCAAAATCTTAGAAACCATTTTCAAATACATCGAGATTTATGTCCTCAAATTACCAATTTAAATCCCCTTCATTTATAAACCATGTTTATGTAAACTCACTTTCGTAGAAATTTATTCTTAACTTCTTTTATTAGGATAAACTTCTAACCTAACATTATCACCAAACGCCTTATCATTAAACTATGAAATTTAATTCATAAGGTGTTTGTTTCGGTGCACCCACAAATACTTTCTAACCAACCCATGCAGTAAAAGGTAAACTGCTCATAAACTTGTTGAGCATAAATCAACAATCATCAAATAATAATCAATGCTCATAAACTGACCGAGCATAGCTAAACTAATCAATTAGGGATAATGAATGAACATCCTTAATCCCTACATTAATTAAACTACATTTTAATAATTCATATTTATATAAGTTACCTTATAAAAGATCTTTAATTTTCTTAGTTGAAATACCTTTAAGGCATACATTTATAACAAATACAAATATGCTTTCATATGTATAATGCACTCAATCATTCAGGGAATCACTTACCCTATCTCTAATGAGTTATACCCAACTAAAGCCAAGGTTCTGGCTTAATCTTCAACATTGAACTGCACTGTAATGACCCATCTTTTCGATCCTCGAATATCGATGCTAATACATCCACGATATTCACGTGCCAAACACTCAAGTATTGGAAAGGCAAATTGTTCAGGTAAAATAAAAAGAAAAAGAAAAGGAACAAGGAAGGAAGAATAAAACACCTGAATCTCACAATGGAACAATAATATATAATATCAAATTCATAGTACAAACTGTTACTCTAAGATATATAGCATTTAAGAGTTACAATCCTAAGTACTATCATCAGTCTGGATAGTTATAACAGCATGTTTTCGCAAATGCTAACATATACATAACAATAGTGTATTGGAAAAAAAATATTACGGTAGGTGAATGGAATTATCCAGCTCATCTTTTGAAGCTCCAAAGAATATCAACAAAAACCTGCATTTCTAAGACCATTTAAAAGAGCACCTAAAGATTTATGGGAAAGATAAAACCATGAGTCAGATATAAGTTTGGTATGAGAAACTTAAGAGATATGTGATCAACATATAAAAGTATCTTTCAACACCAACTGATTCGTCGGAATGGTTTTCCCCTCAATAGAACCAAACACGTCTAATAAGTACAAATGGCGATATAATAGATAGTGTCTAAGGTGTAGAATATAAATCAAAAAATAAGTATGATGCTTGCGTCTCATTGCACAACAGTATTAAATGTACAACTAAAATCTCTAAGGTTCATTCATATATGGATTTCCATTGGAGGTCTCTTCAATACATCAAGGCAAGCCTCCTAAAAATTGTCAAACTACCTTTCGAAACCACGAATATCTCTAGATAAAATATATCATTAAGGTAAACATAGCTGGTCCACGTCTAAACACGTGATACCGAATAAACACAAATTCCCTACGCCTCAACCGGTAGCTTCTCTATATATTTAGAGTTGATGTACCCTTGGGTTAGTTAAATCCACTAGCTATGCTCCTACTTTATTTGTTGTCATTACCAATGGTGAACTCACATCTTTCAGCATCTTAACACACGAGTCTTCATCACTCGAACAGATCTCGAATCTCTCCATGGATTGGAGCATCTCGAATAGTTCACGAAACTCTTTTATGGATTCCAGCATAATTCGTCCGACGAATGCTAACGCTAACCTCTCCTTTGGACTTAACCTTAGGATAGATAGTTCAACTCTATAGCATTTGTCCAAAATGTTAATGTTGACCTCTCCCTTGGACTTAACCTTAGGATAGACAGTTCTACTCTATAACATTATGCTCCATTACTGCTTCCAAAACATAGAACTCGTACTTCAGTTTTGAACTGGTTTTTAGTAAGTTATCCACTTATCTGATCCCGTATTCATCAAAAATAAATCGGTGAATTTCTGGTCAACATAAATCCAGTTCTTTTAGAAGAAAGCAAATAATATAAAGGAGTCGTCCTAGGGGGATCTCATATATATATATATATGTGTGTGTGTGTGTGTGTGTTCTTAGAGCATGAGAATTTTCATACTAATGAGTCCTCCCTAGGGGATCTCAGGCCGTATGAAGCTGTGAAGCTTTTATATACTTCCTAAGTTAATATGGTCAAGTTTGATAGAAATAAAAATGAACGCGTATGGAAATCAGGTCATATACACTGATCACCATTTTACACCTTCTCAACTTAAACTATCCCTCAGTCAAGATGAAGCCAGGTAGGTTAGAGCATTAGTTGCATCAAAGCCCTACATTGGCACTTCATTCTTACCTCTTACAGGTAGAACAATTTTACTTTGTTGACATTTAGTGCAAGTATAGGATTAAATACTTTCCATAAACGAGTAAACACACAAAGTATGATTAAGTCGCATAAGCGACTTCTAATACCCTTATTCAAATCATATTTATTTGTAAATACTAGTATATTTATTTTAAATACCTTTACAAAAGACATATACATGTATATTACTATTTGATTATTCATTTCTACTCTTTACATTCTCAAAAATGGATTCATATTCTTATCTCTAAGGTATAAGGATATTCACAAATTTATTAACAAGGTTTCACATTTTTAGAAGAATATTCAAATGGGTTAAAATCAAATGTAACTAAAACAATGTTACTACAAATCCAAAATAATTTCATACAAATTCTTTTTTAATGATCTACTTATTTCAAAAGTATATTAAAATGGGTTAAAAACAAATGTTATTAAAACATTGTTACTGTTAACCTAAAACCATTTTATACTTTTCATTATATTTAAACTATTCTTTTTACAGACATATGTATATCTACACTTATTTTAATAAAGTAATATACTTTTAATTAACTTCTCAAAACCATTCATTTTAACTTAATGTTATAACAAAACCACTTTATCCTTTTATAATATACTGAACTTACTTTTCCAAACTTATATATTTTAAAAATACTTATAAATACATTTTATTTATTCATAGCAAATATTACTTAAAAATAACCAAGTTAAAATTTAAAAAACCAATAAAAAACACATTTTACATTTAAATCCCTTTACTTTAAAAATTCAAAAATAATTATTAAAAACATATCTAAACTTGAAACCACTTTTAGAATACTCTAATTAATGTTACTATACATCCGTATAAATATTTCAGAAAAATACTTTATTTAAATATCATTTTTAACAATTTTAAAGTCTCAAACAACATTCTACGGCATTTACATAAGTGCTGTCTAAAGTTTAAGAACAACCAGAAAATGTTCCAGTTTCATACTTTTGTCACAAAACCAGTTTTAAACCATTAAATGTTTGACCAATTTTCAATTGGCTACTAATCATAATAAATTCAAATTTTTTTATAGTAAGTGCTTTACTTGTAATACTTAATAACCTTACAAAAAAACCCTAAGGATGTCTTTCAAAATCATATTAAAAAGTCCCCTAAATAAGCTATTTCAAAGTGCATCTATAGCAACTATTTTGCTCTTTTCCTTTTCAACTTCGGTCAACCATTTTTAAAATCATTTAAACTTTGATGCTTTTATAGTAAGAGGTAAACATAAAGTAATTAGTAAAACATCAAAGAAACCCCTAAGGATGTCTTCCAAAATCATATTAAATATGGTCGAACACAAGGCATTTTCAAAGTGCATCCATAGCGACTTTTTCACTATAACTTTTGCAACTTTGTTTTACAAGTTCTATAACTTTTCAAACCATTTCCTCACTATCCCATATACTACTATAAGTGTAGAGTAGAACTACGATATATGTTTTCACAATATATTCACAAATAGCCATTTTAAGGAGTTTAAACACAAGTGATTTCGAAGTGCACTTATAGCGACTATTCTCGCTTCAAAAACACTTTCAAACATACTTTAACTTCACACCCAATCACACCAAACATGTAAACATAAAGTCTAGGCCATAATACATGTTTTAGAAGGTAATAGAAGTGATTATACTGCATATAAAGTTGTCACTTGCTTTCCAAAGCAAAGGGGTATAAAAGTGGTAACTTGCATTAGTTCATTACTTTATATTCAACTACACAACATATGCATGCACATTATTTACTATTAAATAATGAGTAAACTCACTTCAAAACCAACCTAACATAAACAAAAGTCACTTAGAATCACATGAACACTTCCTACCATCACAAAACATCCAATAAACTTCACCTTTCCTTCACTTTTGCACTTAGCCACCTAACTTTCTCTTTCAATGCTCACGGCCCATACTTGGGTATGGTGTTTTGCTCCTTTTCATCAAGCTGTGAGTTGATATTCCATGTTTCAATGATGTGCTAAGCCTTGTACTTGAGTTTGGTGAAGACTGGATAAGAGTTACTTTTATTAAAGATTGCTTAGTGAAGATAGAAGAAAATTAAGACTAAGTAGTTCTACCTTTGAAAATTGGCAAATGGGTTAATGTTATCATATGAAGAGCCTTGTGTAAAAGTTTCCAAGAGATAACTACTCACCTCTTATCCTCCATGAAAGGTGACCATGCATGCTCCTTCTCATGTGCCTTGCTTTCCACCACATACCCTTGGAAAATATCTTTTACTATTCACCCAAATATCTTCTTCCCTATGGCATCACCACTGACATCATCCTACCCCACTAATTACGATTAGTGCAAAATATTTCTAGATGATAATTAATTACACAATAATATATTAAACAAGCCCAAAAAGTTCGAATAATTTATATCTACTAAAAAGCCGTTTATTGATAAAACGATTTTTGATATTTCTTCAAAATATTTATTTTTGTAAACATTCTTCAAAACCAAGTTTACCATCCTTAGTTATTAATTAAAAGGGGTTTGATAAGTTTATTATATCAATTAAATCACATTTAACTAAGTCTCGGATATTTAAATAATTTAGATATTTAAATACGAAGTGTTCAAAATTCTGAGTCGTTACATAATATATATATAAAGAAAATAAAACCATAAGGTTACTTCATTTCGAATAAGATTATTTTATGAGTGTCAAGGTATGTAATAAAATACATAGTTTCCTTTATGGCACACTCTTAACTCTGTCAACCACACCACTAATTTTGATGTCTTGGGGTTTCGAACACGTGGTCTTTAATGCCTCACCCTAAAGCTCCATACCACCAACTAGTTAAGCTAGTGGTCCTTGCTAAATCATATTTTATATTTTGTATAGCATGTACCTTTAAGAAGTGGTATAGTGTGCTAGACAATCTCTTTGTCAACATTATATGACATAAATGTTAGAGTTTGGTCAATGGTTAAAGCTCTATTTACGTCCCTCTTTAATTGTAGAGTTCAAACTACGAAATCACTTGGTTCAATCCAATAATGGTTATCGATTAATCATATTGTTTTGGATAGGGATTTCTTGACATTGTATCAATTCCCGATGATGGTGACACTAGCCTTCCGTATCGAAGAAGGTAGATGCTCTCTTGGTAGTGCTTCACTTTACTTGCTTCAACACATACTCAAAAGTAGTGTAAAAAATTCGTATCATGTAATTATTTAAAAATAAAGTATAGGTTTCACATGTAAGTTCCATAGTACTCTCAAGTCAAGGGATTTATGCACATTGTCATGTAAGTTCTTCTACTTGACTTAAAACCTATATAAGACATTAGGTGAGTTTGTTTGCAATTATCTCCATAATCACAAGTATGTAACATGTTGGTGTCCCAAATAGTCATGAGTAATTTACTTCACCTTATGGATAGCAGTATGTACTTTAGTATTTGTAGTATATTGATATCGCATTATCGAAATAACAAACAACTAGGAACATTTAAGCATAAGTGTTTATTAGTGACCCAATACTCATGGTTACATTTAGTAACTGCAATCGTTTTTACTTGTACGACTAATGCGACTAAAACAATAATATGTACATGATAAAATGATAACAATGAAACAAAAAACATATTATATTCAAAAAAGACTAATAACTATAATGAAATTACATAATTGTTTATAAGACAGAGCCCTAACTCTCTCATGCGTCAATCATTAGGTGACTACACCTTGTGGTGCTCAAGGGTTATGGATAGAAATCGAAAAAATATATGACATCCTTAGTGGGGGCGAATAGTGTTTAATTAATTTTATGTATCTTTTTGAAATCTTTTCAAATTAAATCCAAACAGATGCAATTCACAAATACAGAAACAATCACAGAATCAGACACAGATGCAAATAGTAACTAAAAGCAGTAAAAGAAAGAACACACCGGAATTTTATACTGGTTCGGAGTTACTCTACATCTAGTCCAACACAATTTCTTGTGCAGATTTCTTTTCAAATATAATGTCGATAGTACAACCTCGATTTCAAGGCCACGAGACACACCCTCCTGTCTTCGAGTCCATGGAAAACTCTCTTGATTTAACTAGGCTACAAGATCTCCTAATTGATTTATGACCTACAATCACACCCAATTGATTTACGGTCCACAATCACACTGTTTTCAATCACACTTTGATAGAGAGAGAATATATACACTTCGATCTTTGGTTACAAATGATCTTGTAACTCTGAATAGCACTGAGATCTTTCGAGAGAGAGTGGCAAAGAATTAAACTAGAGATGATCAAGTTTGATTCACTTAGGATTTCGGTAGAGTTTTGTTAAAATATAAGAGAGTATTTGAGTGGAGAAGGAGTGAAGAAATAAAGAAAAACTAACTTAAAATTCATTTAAAACAACTGGTATTTACAGAAGAACAACAATCATGTCTATTCGTGAAAGGTTATGATGAATATACACTTCATTTGAAAATTTGAAATTTAAATTCTACGGTCACCATGTCGACATAGGGGGATGGGGTATGTCCTATGTCGACATGCCCTAGTAAATTTTGAAAATTGATTTTGTTTTGAAAAGAGATTTTCTTTTTCAAACTTGTCAAAACAATTTCTGAAGTTTTTAAACCATTTTGAATATAGTTTAAACTTATAAAAGTGATTTAAAAAGTAATCTTAAAATTATATAATCTATAATATAAAAGTAATATTAAAAACTAAGTATCGAATATATTTTTGAGATTTAAAGCTTATAATATTAAAACTAGGAGATAGTTTAAAAACGAGAGATGATTTTGAAATCAAAATATAAAAGATAATAAAAATAGTTTAAGGTTAAAATATTTATATTAAGAGAGATGACTTTTAAAAAAAATTTGGAAAAATATTTAAAATAAATAATTTTGAAAATTTCGTGGATTCCATTCCACTAGAGAAGGTCGTGGGTTCCATCTTACTACTTAAGCGAGAAGGTGGATTCCATTCCACAATTAAAATCCGAATAAAGATTTTAGTGCTATTATGAAGTTTTAACATAAATCTAGACACTATTACTTATCTAGATATCTTGAACTCTTGAAATCGTGAACTCTTGATATCTTGAACTCTTGGTGCTCAGGAGTGTTCAATCTTGGTTTCTTCAATCTTGAATTCGTCAGTCTTGAATCTCTATACTCAGTCTTGAATCTTTGTACTCAGTCTTGAATCTTTATACTATACAGTCTTCATTCTTCAGTACCTGCATATATATCATGCATATACATATATATCTAGACAAGAATATTAGTATTTATATTTTATAGCAAGTCCTAAGGTTGTTGTCATCAAAACCATCATCTCAAGAACTAATAATCTCCCTCGTTTTGATGATGACAACCTTTGTTTATAAAATATACTCCACAAAACTCTGATTCAATTCTAAATCCCCCTTACTCCAACAACTCCCCCTTAACCTACTAACTCCCCCTTAATCTAAGCCTATCTAACCTATTTTACAATTCTCTCCCTTTGTCATCAATTAAAAACTAAGCCTAAACTACATAACTCCCCCTTAAACTAATACTATGAAACTAAATGCTAATAACGAAGTATAATAAGAGAAACATAAATCTAATTTTATTATATATGCTGTTATATTACTCATATAAGCACAAATATATACAAATACACACAATATATAAAAACATTACCACAAAAACAATCTAATGAGAGTCTTTGATAATTGGTGACTTGTGAATCGAACAATTTGGGTAATTGAGACAAAAGTTTCCACATTATTCGACCAAATTACCATCTTTATCAAAACAGACTTCTCCAATGCAAATAACTTTATCATCTTCATCCATTTGCGCTTCTTCTTCGTCGTCGTCTTCCTCTAATGGATTATGAATATGAATGTTAGAAGAGTCATCTTCAATCACGATCGAGACAGCATGATTATCCATTAGAAATTTTTGCAAATTTCTAAGGATTTTTCCCTGTTTCTCTTGTTCCTTAGCCATCTTTATTTGCATGACGTGCAACTCAGTCATCATTTGCAAAGAGTCCTTCAAAATTTCCTCTATCTTCATGACTCGGGCCAGTGTAGTTCGTTGAAATGTACTAGTATTAGGAGAAGGGAAAGAAAAGGTCGCATTTTGGTTTGATTTAGAAGAGGAGACCATTATTTTATATTTTCAGAAGTTTATTACAGAGAAAACGAAGAGAGAAGACAGAAGAATTCGAAATATTCTGGTTTATATAACCACCAAACTGATTTTAGAGGGAAAATCAAAATTTCAAATTTTACCGTTGTATGTCGACATGGGGTTAGGGGGATGTCGACGTCCTTATGGAAATTTTGACATTTTTTATTTTTCTTTATTTATTTAAATATATATGTTACTATATCTATATTCTATATCTCAGTTATAGAGTAAATACCTAGTTCTCTTCTAAATTTAGTAAAGATTGATTGATTCAAGGGTTGGTTCAAAATATCAGCTATTTGATTCTTAGTGTCGATAAATTCAAGAGAAATAATCTCTTTACTTATATTATCTCTAAGAAAATGATGTCTGATATCAATATGTTTGGTTCTGGCATGATGAGTAGGATTTTTTTGATAAATTTATTGTACTTGTATTGTCATAATAAATTGGTGATTTTGAAATATTTAATCCAAAATCCTTTAGGGTCTGTTGCATACAGATAACTTGAGAACAAGCCAAAGTTGCAGAGATATATTCTGCTTCAGTTGTTGATAGTGAGATAGTATTCTTCTTTTTACTAAACTAGGAAACCAGAGAATATCCTAAAAAGTGACAAGTTCCATTTGTACTTTTTCGGTTCGATTTACAACTAGCATAGTCAACATCACAATATGAGATTAAATCAAATGAATCATTTTTAGGGTAAAATAGGCCATAGCCTAAAGTGTGTTTAACATATCTTAGGATACGTTTAACAGCTTTTAAATGGGTCTCTTTGGGTTGAGATTGGTATCTTGCACAGAGACAGACACTATGCATGATGTCAGGCCTACTCGCAGTTATATAGAGTAGTGATCCAAGCATTCCCCTTTATAGTTTTTGGTCGATATCTTTTGACATGTCTTCTTTATTCAAGGCTTCATTGGTTGCTATAGGAGTGGGTTTTCCACTCGTAGTGGTCATACCAAACTTATTAATTAGATCCCCAGCATACTTTTCTTGACTAATGAAAATACCACTATCTAATTGTTTTATTTGCAATCAAAAAGAAAGTAAGTTCACCCATATGACTCATCTCAAACTCTTTTGTCATTACTTCAGAAAACTCTTTGTTCATTTCATTGTTTGTTGATCCAAAAATGATATCATCTACATAAATTTGTACTAATTGAATATCATTTTTGTTTCTTTTAATAAAAAGAGTATAATCTACTTTACCAATTTCAAAATTTGATTGTAATAAGTAAGATCTTAGTCTGTCATACCAGGCTTTAGAAGCTTGTTTCAGACCATATAAATCTTTCTTTAATTTGTAAATATGATTTGGAAACTTTTCATCTTCAAAATGTGGGGGTTGTTCAATATAAACATCTTCTATAACAAAACCATTTAAAAATGCACTTTTGACATCCATTTGAAATAATTTGAAATTGTTATGGTTTGCGAAAGCAAGTAGAATTCTAATGGCTTCTAATCTTGCTACGGGTGCAAAGGTTTCATCATAGTCTATTCCTTCTTCCTAGCAATAAACTTGCACGACTAACCGAGCTTTATTTCTAACGACCTCACCTTGTTCATTCATTTTATTTTTATAAACCTATTTAGTTCCTATTATAGTTTTGTCCTCAGGTCTAGGAACATGTTCCCATACATCATTTCTGGTGAATTGATCCAGTTCTTCTTGTATAGCAAGAATCCATGAATCATCAGATGATGCTTCCTTTGAATTTTTGAGTTCAATAGTTGATATAAAAGCTACATTACTCATCTTGTTTAGTTGATTTCTAGTTCTAACAATAGATCCTATATTTCCTAGTATATTTTCTACAGGATGATCTTTTAAAAGCATGATCTTTTTATTAGGATGAACAGTTTCACAATTTGTTTCATTTGATTCATTATTTAAAGTAACAAAATCATCTTCATCATTTATTTGAACAAAATCTTTGAAATTTTCATCAAAAGATACATGATTTGTTTCTTCAATGGTGTTAGTTTTTAAGTTGAAAACTCTGTATGCTTTACTTCTATTAGGATATTCGATAAAGATTCCTTTATCGGATTTAGGATCAAATTTATCCAAATTGTCCTTTGTATTTAAAATGAAACATTTACTTCCAAAAACTTTAAAATAAGATACCTTCGGTTTCTTATTTAAAAGAAGTTCATATGGTCTTTTATTGGTTAAAGGTCTAATTAAAATCCTATTCAAAATGTTACAAGCTGTAGCGACTGCTTCAGTCGAAAATTTTCGTGGTAATTTTTACTAATGTGAGATATCACTAATGTGTGTACTTCTTTAAGGCCACAAATAAATGTGTGTACTTATTACTAAAGTGAGATATCACTAATCCAACGACCCATGATGACGTATTGATTGGGCTTGCTTTCTTAATTGGAAAGTATTAAATGGTCCAAATTTGGAATTAGGAATGGCGAGGGATATCTCCATAGGGGTTCGCTTCTGGTTTGAGGTCTTAAGTGGCTGAAGGGTCCATCTCTCTCTTAAATGAAAGCATTAAGTAACCTAGAAAGATTCTAAATAAATAAATAAGGATGTCTCTAAAAAGGGTTTTCTTTAGTGTTGAGGTCTTAAGTGGCTGAAGGGCCCGCCTCCCTACCGAAAGAAATAACCTAATGAGATGCCATATTTATAATTAAAGAGTGATAGTGGATATCTCTGGAAGGGTTCGCTTCAGGTTTGAGGTCTTAAGTGACTATAGGGTCCTCCTCTTTCCTATAAAAGAAGTATTAATTAGCCCAATGAGATTTCCAAGCAATGATAGCTAGATAGTACCGTTAAGGAGCACGATTCTACAAGTAGGTCTTAAATGACGAGGCCTACCTATTTTCCACTGTGAAGTATTAAGTGGCTTGGGTACAATATCTTACATTGCTAAAGCGGAAATAATAATAGTACCATTTAGGAGCACGCCTTGGGGATAGGTCTTAAATGAGGGGGTCTGCCTTAATTAAGATCTTAAATGACCAGAGTCTACTTATTTTCTAATTAAAGGTATTAAGTGGCTTGGGTACTGTTTATTACATGATTATGATTTTATCAGCGATAGATGCGATAATATTTGAACATTAAATGTCAGAAGCCCTAAATAATGGTTAGAGTTCTTGTAGCAAGGACCCACTGACCGACAACATTTTTAGGAAACCACCTTGGGAATAGGTCTTAAATGACGGGGTCTACCTCAGTTAAGGTCGTAAATAACAGAGTCTGCTTATTTCCCTGTTAAAATTATTATAGAAGCCTACTTCATATTTAGAAGTATTAAGTTGCTAATGGATTTGGAAGTATTGGATGGTTGATTTGGCTTTATCGCTATTTCGTACCTTAGGAAGGGTTAAGTATGTAATCGTGTGTACAATGCAAGGTTAGATTAGAATTGCTAACCTTAATGGATATAACAATTAAATGGAAACCTATCAGTATAAGTTTATGTTATGGACAATTTATATTTTTCCAGTCACCGGAACGTTGTTATGCCCCCTCCTCATTACAATGCATAGGATAGATTTATAGGAACTGGTCACTGGAGCTAAATGTGCTTTGTTGTTGGAGAGTCTTCTTTCTCTCATTCTCGATGCTGATCTGAAAATCTGCGATCCAAGAAATACCCTTAGTTCCAAGGTAGTAGTCATAGTCAATATTCTTATACAATTATTGTTTCCGCTGTGAGTTTAGATTTCTATCAATCTCTGATAATGCTCATGCTTATTTGCAGGTACCAAATCCAACGATCTGTGCTTTGATGGACTTTGGTTTCGATTTTTGGTGAAATTTGGGCCCATTAAGGTATAGGTTGTTACATTTGGTATTAGAGCTCTAGGTTAGTAGATCAGAGGAATTAGGATAAATTGAGAGAATGTATTTGTACTTTCCTATCTAGTAATATCGTATTCTTATGCAAGATTCTAGGAGTTCCGACTATTGAAGTAGTTGTAGTTCCACTCCGAAGGAATGGGCAAAGAAACTATGAGTTGGAAATATCTTAGAGCTAAGATTTTCCAAGCCGACTTCGAAGTACCCCATGGAGCGCTGGCGATGCGTAAAGTGCTATTGATAAAGAGCATGAGTACGACATATGGCTGAATCCCGATGACTGGAGGTGTTCGACTTGACGGTTGAGATTCTAGTTATCTTGTGATTTTGGATTTTGAGTTTCAGTTGGAGATATAGAATTATTCCAGATGTATGGGAAATTAGACTATGTATGTTGCAATTGTCCGAAAGCAAGTTTTGTTAGGGTGTATTCATTAAACGCCTCTTTGAGAGCAAACCGGATTTTTATTTGAATCAATTCCTTAGTCTAAAACCTGTTAGAGAATTTTTATAAAGTATATTTTGGAAATGCCTTAGATTTTTGAAAAAGGGTTTTAAAAGGATTTCTTTTCCCAAGAATTTATTTTGGAAATTTTTTTTAGGAAAGTTTTGGAATTTTAATTTTTAAAGAAACACGTATACCACTAAGTTGGTCGTGTTAAGAGATTTTTAGTTTATAAAAGATTAATTCTTTAAATCCTTAAATATTTAGATGTATATACTAGTAAACGTTTGATATTGATTTTTGGCAAAAAATAGTTTCAAATTTGGGAAATTTGTGTTTAAAAAAAGGGGAGGTTTTGGAAACTATGAAATATTTATATATACAAGTTTAACTTTAGAGGCAAGTTTTGGTATGAAATAGTTTCTATTATTTAGAAACAAGTATAAAGGAGCATATACATACCTCGGTGATTTTTCGGTTTATAAAATCGAGGTTTTTATATTTTTCTCTTTAAGGTACAAACAAAATACTAATGACATTCAGCTTTATTGGGGTATGTAGTTTGAAGTGTTGTTAAACCCACCAGTCATTGGAAGAAATATTTCCATGCGAAGTAGGCAGGAAATAGAAGCTGGAATATTTTCGGGTTTTTGGAAGTGTTGTTGGTCGCTACAGTGTTACTGAGGCTATCGCAATCTTGCCAAGGAAAGGTCTACACGGTAAGGTGGATTATGTTGTATGGAAGGTAGAATTTTTCTTGATTGGCTAAGCTGAAGTAGGTGTGCGGAACAGTTGTTATAATATTAATTAATTCAACCGACCCTGTTGGGTTCAGGTTCAGGCCGCGTCCAAGTTTGGACTAGCGGCCGACCATAGCGGTCGACCGGTTGACCTAGGAGCAGTCGATCGCCAGGTGGATTGGGGCCGAAGCCGAACCTGGAACGCGACTATAAGTCACATCCAAACCTTCAACCACTGCAAACCCCACTCTTCCTCCTCTTCATATTTTTAACTGAACCCAATTTCATATCCCCTTCCTCCGCTTAACCAAAGCCTCTCTCCTCCATTCCTCCATCAACCGATGCCAAAGTCCCTACGCGTCAGATCTTGCCCCAACACTAATCCGGATCTAAACCCTTTCTCCCTTTTCTAACCCCCCTCAGCCTATGGCACCACCACATACCGACGGCTCTTTCTCTCGTCATCCCAGCCTCACTCCGCAAGAAGCCGATTATCTTGACCAGAGCGAGCAGAAGATCGCCACCTATCTTGGAATGGCGGACTTTGATTTCCTTTACGGACGACTAGTGAAGTTCGGAGATTTCACTGCTCTTGGGCTTGAAGAGCATTTCGTCGCAGTAGGACTTGCACCAATCCTTTATTTTGAGGCTTATCAGCGGAAATATCATCCGCACTGCGTCCGTCTTTTCGATGCACAGATAGCGTAGAATTTCGATGATGGCAATAGCTACATTGAGTCTGAGGTGAAGGGAACTCGGATTGAGATGTTAGATCTTGTTGGAATTTTGGAGATATCTATAGTGGGAGGAGATTTAGACTACATTGAGATGGCTGACCCTGAGATTCTTAAGTGGATCTTTTCTGAAAATGTTGGTAATTGGAGAATCGAAAATATGCGACCGTTGACCCGTCTCGTCATGCGCATCATTCAACACAACATCATTCTGAAGATGAGAGTCTTAACCAGATCTACACCTCTGTGTGAAAAGCCACTTATGCTATAATTGGCGGTGTTGCCATCATTTGGGCTTGTGTCTTATTGCTCCACATAGTCGATCAGGGAGTTGGTGCCTCGAGGACACACTTTCATATTGCCACTTGCTCACTCGAGTGTTTAGGCATTACGAGGTAAATTTGAGCGGAGAGCTAGTAGTACGGAAGGTGCCTTCTACCATCGACTGGACCACCATTAGGAGGATGAATATTCCTTTACCGCCTGCCGCACCACCTGTACCACCACCAGAGCCACAGCACCAGCAGCAGGGGATAGCACAGGGCACCGAGGGATATATGAGTCCTAAGTGTGCTGCTATTCGTTAGGTTCAGGCAGAGTTTCGAGAGATTAGGACGAAGCAGCAGCGCCAAGGGCATGAGATTGAGTGCATATCCGCTATGCTACGACCATTCCACAATCGCAGCAATAGCTCGAGCTCTAGCTGTAGAGCAAGACCTTCTCATAGTTCTTAGACGGTGTTTTAATTAGGATTGTTGTATCTTTTTATTTCCAGCATTTGTTCTTTTCCTTTGGGTTTTTGGGTTGTCAAACAGTTAGTTGTCTCTTATAAAAGGCACGCAAGATATTATTGGTTTCTATTCATTTTCTGTGTTATTGCTTTTGGATATGCAAACTGCTCATATATGTATGCCTAGTAGAGAAATAATATAAATATAGGAATCTCATAAAGACACTTAACTAACAATAAATGCAATATAAGACTGGAAATTTAGAATATTTGGAAATTTTAACGAAGGACATGATAAAATTGTTTTGATATCACGGGTCATTGTTCATGTACCCTAAAGGCTAAAATTCTTGTATAATAGACGTGTTGAAATTTTTAAATAAAATGTCAAATTTTTGGGTAGAGGTTAGTTGTAGAATTCTGGAATCTGGTTTATGCGTTTGGCGCATAACCGACTTCCGACTACGTTGAAAGTGTGGCTCGATTTATCAAAAAAAATTAGAAGAAAAATGTTTTGGAAAATTTCCCCTTGATTTGAAAAGTTCCCTTTTGAAATAAAAAGTAAGAAAAAGTTTTGCATTTTAGTTATTTTTGACTCTTAAATTATTGTTAGAGTTTTTTTTCAAAATTTTATTTCAAGGGAAAGTGTGGGTCTAAATATTTTAGGATTTTATTTTCCAAATGACGTACAAATTTGAAAAGTGAGAAAGATTTTTATGAAAACATTGATTATTGAAAGCCACATGTTAAGCGTAGGGAAGGCAAATAGAATTAGAATTTGCGATATAGCGGTGCATTAGGGTCGACGATGCGATAAATGCAAGCGATAATAAGGAAAAAAGCTATTTTAGCCTTGGAATTTCTATTTCTATACCTTATCGATAACATGTGCAAGTCTATTTTTAACTTAATTCAATTTTAGAGCTTGAAAATAAGCCTCCTTATGCATTTTGTATGTGGAAAATTTGGAGTATATCTAGGGCAGTAAAGAAATTTCCACTGTACTATGGGAATGGGAAGATTATATCTTGGAAAGAATGTTAAATTCTCTACCTAAATTCCTTTTTGGGGCATAGGAGTAAAGTTTAGGAAGTGATTTTTCAATGTGTTAGATTATTGGACGATAGGAAGTGGATACAAAATTTGTTGCTTTATACTTCTCTTTGTAGGAGTATGGGGGTTTTGGTTGAAAAGATTTTCAAAAAGTTGCATACATGTATAATTGCCAGTATATATGCAGGTTGTTTGCAATATATTTTCAAAAATGTTGTTCAAAGAAATGCATTCATATAGGAGGATCCGCTTTAGAATCATTCTGCATACAGACTTTTTGTGTGGTGATATAGTAATACATCATGCACTTATGCACATTTGGTTGCAAAAGTGCTTGTACACTCATTAGTTGTGTAGTTTATGATAATTAGGAGCCAAAACCTTGACTTAGTCATTGGTGAAATTTCGGAGACAAGCGTCTTTTTAAGGGAGGAAGAATGTAACACCCTATAATTTGGCACAAGTCATTTAATTAGTTAATTCATCAATTAATTAGGCTCCGATGGAATTTGACCATGAAACTTGCACCATTGTGTTCGTGGTGAAATTCCGAGCAACTTTCATATTTGGAGATTTGCGATCGGAAGTTATGGATGAAAAATGAATTCGAAACAAAAATAATTAAATAAAAAATAATTAATTTTTTTATATTAATTAATCGGGCCTACTGCCCGATCCATCATTGGGGACGGTCGACCCCTACGGTCGACCGATCACCCAAGAGTGGTCAATCGGTGGCGACCTGATAGCTCCAGTAAACCCAGGCCTCAACGACCCAAATTTAACATATTTCGATCTAACGGTTCTGGTTGATTCTAGCACCTATAATTTCAGGCCTAGCCCTTCCTTCTCTTCTCATATTTTTTATGAATGTAGTAGCGAAGCTCTGCAATTTCTTCTTCTCCACTTTCTTTCTAAATTATTAAGACAAGATACTTGTATCTATATTCATACAAATCAGAGAAGAGTAGAAATCTAATAAAAAGGAGAAGAGAAGAGAATCAACCATATGCATATTTGAGGTAATTTACATATTTATATATTTGTATCTATGTTTTCTCCCTATCCCAAATCTCTTCTCGGATCCATAATTCTAATTTATGTGTATACTATTTTATACAGATCCCTTGGATTAAAAAGGATTTGGAGATGAATCAAAGATTCTACTTTAGATCTGGAGATTTGGATCACCTTTAAAAGGAAAGTGGGAATTTTTATAAATTGTTATAATGTGAAAATTATCCCGTTGGTGTTTTTTTTATTTTTATGCCTGATTGGATAATTATATATGAGCTGTAGGCAACGAATTGAATACAATTTGAATATAATAAATATCGCCAACATATTCTTGTTAAATTGATTAAGCATTGTATACAACCTAATTTGGAAATCAATCCCAAAAGTATGAATTTAGAATATTAATTTAAATGAAATTTATTCGAAATCTGAAGTAGGTTGTATAAGAATGTTATAAATTTGGATCGCTACCCTAATCTTGTTAGAATATAAACTTTTCTATATTTGGAATTGTTGAAATTTAGATCTGTTTAATATTTATAAATTAGTTTGATTTCTTTCCCTTTTAGAACTATACAGCATTTGATCTAACAAAGAATAGATGAAAATAGAAAGAGAAAGAGATGCGTAAAGTATGAATTTATTGTATTTTACGCTCTCTATTTCAGTAATAAAAAGAAATTATTATTCCTTGTAATCTCAAACAATGTAATCTTTTATATTTTAAAGTTAAATCTTTTATTTTGGACTAATTTGTGGAAATAATAATGGATAATCTTTTTAGTCATGATTCCTACAATTTAACATGGAAAAGTATGTTCTAGTGAAGATATATAACTAGAACATATTTAATAGAAGTAAATATTTATACGTAATTATTGTGCTTATAATAATTAAATAAAAAGCTAACAACGATGATTGCACATAATATTCGCGTTTAGGATAATTAACTAGTGCGAAAAGAATTTAAAAGGTTGTAACTCCAATAAATGGTAGTAAATGTGGACGTTGCAATAAATTAATAGGGTAAATGGATTAATGGGACTGATAAAAATGGAATAGATATAAAAGGTTACTATTTGAAATTAGTAATCATACATAAATGTCTTTGGAAATGTCCATTAGGATTTTATGGACAAATTGACATTTATTAGCATTAAACGGGGATTTATCGATAGATAAATATTTAAGGTAAATCTTATTGCCTTGAATAAAAAGGGAATTAGTAAGTTAAGTCCAATGTCTACCTAAGCTAATATAAATAAAGATTTAGGATGGTAATTGGACTTAGTGTGTTAGTGATGCGAGGTCAGGAGAGTCACTCGACGGAAGACTGCCCATCACTTTGAGGCTACCTGTAGTCGGGTGTACTTACTACTAATGTATGATGTCACTAACCCAACGACCCATGATGACGTGAGAGATCGAGCTTGCTTTCTTAATTGGAAAGTATTAAATGGTCCAAATTTGGAATTAGAAACAGTGAGGGATATCTCCATAGGGGTTCGCTTCTGGTTTGAGGTCTTAAGTGGCTAAAGGGCCTGCCTCTCTCCTAAATGAAAGCATTAAGTAACCTAGCAAGATTCTAAATAAATAAATAAGGATGTCTCTAAAAAGGGTTTTTTTAGTGTTGAGGTCTTAAGTGGCTGAAGGGTCCGCCTCCTTACCAAAAGAAGTAACCTAATGAGATGCCATATTTATATTTAAAGAGTGATAGTGGATATCTCAGGAAGGGTTCACTTCAGGTTTGAGGTCTTAAGTGACTGTAGGGTCCTCTTGTTTCCTATAAAAGAAGTATTAAGTAGCCCAATGAGATTTCCAAGCAATGACAACTAGATAGTGTCGTTGAGGAGCACGCTTCTGGAAGTAGGTCTTAAATGACGGTTCTACCTATTTTCCACTAGGAAGTATTAAGTGGCTTGGGTACAGTCTCTTACATTGCTAAAGCCGAAATAATAACAGTACCATTTAGGAGCATTCCTAGGGGATATGTCTTAAGTGATGGGATCTGCCTTAGTTAAGATCTTAAATGACTAAAGTCTGCCTATTTTCTAATAAAAGGTATTAAGTAGCTTGGGTACTTTTTATTACATGATTATGATTTTATCGGCGATAGATGCGGTAATAGTTAGACATTAAATGTCAGAAGCCTTAAATAGTAGTTAGAGGTCTTGCAGCTAGGACCCACTGACCATTGACAACATTGTTAGGAAACCACCTTAGGAATAGGTCTTACTGACGGGTCTACCTCAATTAAGGTCGTAAATGGCAAAGTTTGCCTATTTCTCTTTTAAAAAGTATCATAGAAGCCCGCTTCATATTTAGAAGTATTAAGTTGTTAATGGGTTTGGAAGTATTAAGTGGTTGCTATGGCTTCATTAATATTTTGTACCTTGGAAAGGGATAAGTATGTAATCATGTGTGCAATGCAAGATTCGATTAGAATTGCTAACCTTAATGGACATAACAATTAAATGTAAACCTATCGTTATTAGTTTATGTTGTGGACGGTTTATATTTTTTCAGTCACTAGAACGTTGTTCTGACCCCCCCTTCTCATTACAACCCACATGATAGATTTAGAGGAATAGGTCAATGGAGTTGGATGTGCTTTATTGTTGGAGAGTCTTCTTTCTCTCATGCTCGATGCTGATGTGAAAATCTGCTATCCAAGGGATACCCTTAGTTCTAAGGTAGTAGTCATAGTCAGTATTCTTATCTTAGTATTATTTTTGTTGTGAGTTTAGATTTCTATCCATCTCTGATAATGCTCATGCTTATTTGCAGGTATCAATTCCAACGATCCGTGCTTTGATGGACTTGGGTTTCGATTTTTGTTGAAATTTGGGCCCATTAAGTTGGGATTGTTACATTTTTCATAACATTCCAAAACCTAAATGCACCAAGCAGAAAAACAACCACTGCAAAATATGACTAAAATCAAAGAAATTATAGGGTATACAAAGGTAAAGAACTATTAATGAATTCAATCAAATTATAGTCATGTTAAGATAATTACGATATTGACATATAAATTGTTTGTAAAGGAACCCTAATTTGCTTTAAATTGAGAATTGGATTATGTTAATATGAAACTGGAGATGGGGAAGAAACAAAGTTGTGATTGAATTTTTTTATTTAAATAACTAGAGAAGGAGAAAAAAATTATGAAAGGAGGAAGAGTAAGGTGAAGATGTGAAATAACCACGGAATTTTTTTCTTGTATTGAAATTATAGAGAAGAGGAAGAGAATGTCAGTTAGATTATTTAAGAATAATGAATGTAGGGAGTGAGATAGATAAGAAACTGAGTTACTTATGTTTAAGAATGGAAAAAAAGACAAACTTTATGTTATTTAATTATATATAACAACTTAAGGTCTATTGGTATATATATGTTAACAAACGCAATAATTCTTCGTAAAATAAATAAAGGACCAAAGTCATAATCTTCAACAAAAACAAAAATCAAATGAAAATGGTTTTTGATACAAAATGTAAGGAACAAAAAGGGATAACTCTATTTAAACATGCGATATTGTTTAGTAGCACCCCTTAATTTAAAATAAATCTATAACAAAATTGCTCTTTTGTCATTCAACCATCTTTTTACCTTGCATCATATTTTCCTTCCCTTACTCCACTTATCAAATAATAAAATAAACCCTAATAATCGAATTTTATGTAAATTCTCAAATCTTGTGTTTAAATTGATGGATGATGGTAAGGATGATAATACAAACCTAATGGAATTAGAAGAGGTAAATTTTGAATTTTATGTTGTTTGATTTTTTTATAAGATTTGAAAATGCATAGTTTGTAGAATAGACGAAACTTGAATTTTATATTGTTGTGTGATTTTGTTAGAGTGATTTTTTGCTATGGTGAAATTCTTTTGCTGGAGTGAATTTTTATATTGTGAAATTCATTTGCCAGCCGATTTATTCTAGAGAAGGGAATAAAGGGAAAGTTTAACAATAAGATGGGTATACTCAGTAAAAACATAAGTATATTGGTTTTTTTCAATTTTATGGGAGGCTACCCTGTACAATATAACAGTATATGATTTTTGTTAGATGATATTAAACATAGATATATATATATATATATATATATGTATGTATGTATATGTATATGTATGTATATATGTATATATATATATATTTCTAAATGTGTTTAATATAGTACTTTTACTAAATCACATATAGAAGTAAACGAATAAAAATTTATTTCAACAAATAGTTTACTTCAATACAATTTCAAATAGTACATAATTACAACATAGCTTCCACTATATTTTACAATTTCATGTACAACACTATTTTATACTCTCATATACCACATTATTTTCACTCTTAAATACACTCTCAAATCATTCACTCAATCACTCACTCGAATTCAATCCTTTCTATCTACTTGCTCCAACTATTTTTCTCCAATCATTTGCATTGCCTGTCAAACAACAACATAGTAAAAGCAAAAGGAAACAAACTGAAATTACAAAAATAAAATATAATTGAATACAATATTGCCTCGGTTTAGTGGTTTATTTGTTTTCATATTTTAAACAGGAACCAAAAATAAATGTGCACGGACAACCTATGACATGCATAGTGTATCACTGTACATGCCATAAGGCAGAGCAAAATAAAATATACAAGTAGCCCACAAAAGAGAAAGTAAAGGTCAAGCAAAATGTATTTTAAGCTCAACATAATGCACGACCAGATAATATACAGCTACAACAAGGTCAAGCCAGATTGGCCAAACTCAACTGCTCAATGGTTCAACATGCACATAGTACACAATGGTGCAGCCAGAGATTCATGTCAACAAGAATGCAGCAAACAAAACAAATGCATAAGCTTTTTCAAGTCAGCATATAAAAGTGCAACCAGAAAATCAAAATAAAGCAATAAGTTCAAGGCGCGCGCACAAGTGGAGCAATGCACATAAGCTTGCAAAAAAAACCTAGTGGTGCAGCAAGGAAGAAGTCAGTTTAGAAAAAGAAATGTACAGGCAACACCGAATAGTGCACAAGCGCAAGAGATGCAATGATAATTAGTGCAAACTGATACAAACAGAAAATGGAAGGAATAAAAAAAACACAGCATATCAGTACATCGGGTTTCATGTTGCAGAAAGTCTAGTTACAAAAACATAGCAAACAGTGATCAAAAGTTTGTTTCATTAAGCATTATCAAGCAACAAAATAAGACCAGTATAACCAGGAAAATGCAGCGGCACAAAACAAGTGCAACCAGACAGCAAGAAAAAAAGCACATAAATCATAAAAGGAAATGTGTTGATAGAATCAGTTCGACAATTAATTTCACTAACTACATGGAACTTAACTTCATTGCAATCATCTTCCATCGTAGACCAAAGTAGAGAATCTCAGATCAAAGCAACAACTTCAGGTTATCAGATACTCCAGCACAAGTAAATTTTAAATCTGAAAGCAAAGATTATTTTTATCATTTCAAAAGCAACAGTACTTGGTGTTTCAGATAAGCATCTAGCACATCACAAAGTCAAAACATCATCTAATTAACCAAAACTTCAACTACGATAAACTAACAATACAGTGTAAGTCTGATCATCACGTCTGACCCGGCACAAGCAATGTAGAATCGAGTATTGGGACAATATCGACATTAATAACAACAGGCTGTGTAATACCAAAAACATCATCTCCAAGGCAAACAAAGATCTGAAAGAAATATCAGATCTCGGGGACTAGAACACAACAGTATCACAAAGCACAAACAAGAATATATGCAAGCTGAAGAGAAATAATCTAACGGTGGAAAAAGATATATATATGAATATATATATATATCAGAGTTGAACTAGTCAGAAACCAAAGCACGATTCAATTAGAAAGTTGACGGTCAGCCACATCAAGTGGAAATATTCAAACCCGATATTCAAAATAGATATATAGCAAAGCGTATTAAATCAATTCTTATAAATACCAATAAAAATCATCATCGGTAATCATGAGAAGTCAAGTTCAAATAAAATAAAATGGGCAAAATAAAACGTGCACCAAATCAACATAAACCAATTCGATGCTAGAAGCAACCGAGGGCAATCAAAGCAAAGAAAATGCTCCAATCGGTTGAATAGAGGAATCTGTAGCTTCAAAACAGCAAAACCCTAGTTCGAGAACAAAGAAAAAGAGGATCGCCTGATGGAAGAAAACGAATTGACAAATAAAAGGATATGGGCTTCATTATTTTTACTATGTTTATATTATTTTTGTCGACATGTACCATATGTTTAAGTTTTTGCTAATTAGGGTTGTTTATTTTACTGTATTTTCTTTTTAATTTGTAAAATCTAGTTTGTAACTAGGATTGAACTACGAGGCGTACTTCAAAGAATTCTCAACTTGGGGATAGAATTGAGGCAGGGTTTTAAGCGTGGGGTTAGAACAATCAGGTAAGCGATAGTCACAAGTTTATAGGGTCTATGAGCGGATTGTTTAATTCTAGTAGAAATCTTGGGGGTGGTAGTAGGCATATTTTCCTGAAACTGAAAAAAATTGTGTTTCACTTTTATTTCCGCATTTATTTTGTTATTATCTATGCTGCAATTTTTATTATTCTCTGAATTTATTATAAACCCTATTCACCCCCCTCTAGGGTTAGTTCGATCCAACAACTAGTATTAGAGATAGGTACTCAAGTTCGCTTTTTTAAAGTATGGATAGTATTAACTATGCTTTTTTTGAAGGACAATCTATTGCTAGGCCATCCATGTTTAACAGTGCCGATTATTCGTATTAAAAAGCTAGGATGGAATTTTTTCTCGATACATAGATGTATGGGATATAGTGAAACTGGTTATAATCTACCTATTGTAATTATAGATGGTAATGAATTTCCTAAGCCAAAAGATTAGTTGGATGCAAATATGCTTAGTTTATACCGGTCAAATGCAAAAGTTATTAATTCTATTATTTGTGAACTAGGTAAAATTAAATACAATTGTGTTTCTCACTATGTGACTACGCAAGAAATTTGGCATACGCTTGAAGTAACTCATGTAGGTACATCACAGATCAAGGAATATCATCTAGCCATGCTTTGCAATGAATACGAAAACTTCGTGATGACAAAAGATGAGAATATAAAGGAGATGTATGGACAATTTTCAAATATAGTGTTCAAATCTAAAACGCCGGGAAAAGCTTACGCAGAATTCGAGTTCATCCGAAAAATTATGAGAATCCTCTCGAGAAATTTCAAAGCAAAAGTGACAGCAATTCAGAAATCGAAAGACTTAAAATAGCTTAAATTGGAGGAACTTATAGGAAATCTCATCACTTATGAGACGTTGATGAAGGTTAGAATAGAATGTGAAAGCAGAGAGTCAAAAAAGAAATCAATCACTATAAAAGGTACAAACGGCAATGACGACAACGATTGTGTCATGGTTGAGCTAGCACATTATGAAGCAATTCAAAATGTGGACCCGAAAGCATGGAAATCTAGCATAAACCAATGAATAAAAACCAAAATTGTCAAAGTTCCGGATGATTCTATAGATGAAGAAATCATATGTCATAGATGTAAGTAGCCAGGTCACATCAAACCAAATTATCTGCTGAATCGACTTGAAAAATGAAAGAATAAGCAGCAAAGGAGTTTTGCAGCCACTTGGGATGAGTGTGAAGAAGAAAAGGAAGAGAGCGCTTACAATGAGAAAGAGGAGGTAAACTTGTGCTTAATGGCAGAATCAAGTGACAGCGACGATGAACCTAGTGAGGCATCAAAATTATCACATGGTTGTTTATTAATTTTATATCACGAGTTAAACTGAAGAAATGATAGACTTAAAGAAAAATATAATAAAGTAGAATTTGAGAAAAATAGTCCATTTGAAGTAAATAATGAGTTAGAATTGATGATTGAAAACATTAAAAAGTTTAACTCAGAATGTGAGAAGTGTCGGTCTCCAGAGTAAGAAATAAATGGTTTAAAACTAAATCGAAATTCTCGAAAATTAATTTTTGACCTAAAAAACAAAGATGTCATAAAAAGAAACAATTCCATTAAAAGATGCACCTTACTTTTGAATGAAAATAATTCTCTTAGATCTAAGGTTCAACAACTTGAATCAACAATAAGAAAATTTTCAAAGAGAGAAAAATCATTGAATATGTTATTAGGAAGTCAGACTATTTTTGAAAATAGGAAAGGGCTTGGTTATGATAAAGTTGAACTAGTTAAGAAAAGAAATTGTGATGCCAAATTTCAGAAAAAAAATTTCAAAGTGTTTAATTTGCGAAAAAATGGGCATAAGCAAAATAATTATTGGAATGGAAATAAAATCAAAACCGTTAAACAAATTTGGGTTCCCAAAGGTACAAATGTAAATTCTCTTAAACAAGTTTTGTTTCCCAAGGGTACAATTACAAATGTTACCGGTTTGTTAGATAGACAAACGTGGATTCCAAAGGCTACAAATGAATATAAGAGTGGTTTTACATCCTTTGTTAGATCACTCAAATCCTATAACATTTAGGTATAGAAACGGGCTAAGGAACAACTGCGATAGAGGTGACTTCGATTTATTTTGTATATGATTGAGTGGTTATAATTCTGATGCTCCTTAACCTAGAAAAATAAGGTGGAGATATGCATTGTTTGGATAACACAATATCGAAGGTAAGTAAAGGTATGATCTCTAAACCCTATTTTCTCTTCTTATTGTTAATTCAGTTTTTGTTGACACTGCTGTAGTATAATTTCCATATCTTGAACTACTTAACTTCGATTCACAAAATGCAAGATGTTTTGGAAAATAGACAGAAAATTCTTTAAATTTTATCTGTGTTTTTCCAAAATCCGAGCTTAAACTATTGAAAAATTACAAATCAATCAGAGTATTGTTTGAAAACTATTTCAGAACTTCTTAACACAGCTGTCGTAATTCAATCATAACTAGAACATCTTTACTTTGAATTTTGATATTCTTGAAGTTTTGAAAATCTAACTGATAGCTCTACAACTTTAATGTTGTGAGTTTTTGTTGATTCATTTTGTAAAATCTTGTAAAACAATAATAATTTCAATATATCACTTGAAAAGTTTCTCTGATTTATGCAAACAACTTGAAGTATTTCAGATATAACCTTTGAGCGATTCATCGTCTTGAATTGAAACTAATTTTGGTAAGAAGAAATTTTGAATATCTAAACCTTTAATCTTTTGTGCTACAGACTTTAAACTTTGAAATAGTGGTTTCAAATGGACTGAATTTTCAAAACAAGAATTGTCAATTGCTTTGGTATAACGATTAAGTTTCAATGCTTTTCTTCACGACTAACAAATCAGTGACTGGAGAATTATTATTTTACTATGTGTGCTTTTGTTTGATATAAATGATTTAGCCTCTGTCTAACATATATGGCTTTGCTAAAAATTTTGAACCAATATGAGTGATATTGAGGAATACTCGATCTGCTTGTTTAATATATACCATTGTAAGTCACCTTGAGTAACCAAAATACAAGTGTTATCTGATATCACTTCATTTGAGACCATATGTACATTTGAGTAATATTTTTAGCTGATTTCATAATTAGCATATGTTGTTATACAAAACCCCTTACAAAAATATATTTATATAATGTTTCTTGGATTTAGAAAATTTTCAAATAACTCAGATTTTTACCTTGATTTATTTTAATAAAAATACTCTTTGTTTACTTTGGTAAGGGATTTACTTTGGAAAAGATGGTTATTGACTGCTTGAACCTTATGAAATTTATCAAAAATTATTAATAGTGATTGAGAAAGCGATGGGTAATGATTAAATTATACTTCATAGCTAGAAGAAGTATATGTTAAAAATTTCATGAAAATTGAATAAGTCTTATAATATTTTAAAATTAGTACATATTCCATGGTCATTTCTATCACTATCATCCTTCTTGCAATCCATACACCAAAATTTAATATATTGTGTAGAAGTTGGTCTTTCGAAAAATAAGAAATTACATTTTTTAAGCGTAATTTATAATTCTATCCCAAGGCATCCACTCTCATTTAAAAGTCTTCATGGATATGCATGGGTGAATAACTTTAATCTCTAATACATACTTCCATTCTCATTTAAAAGTCCTCGCGGTTATGCATGGATGGAACTTGTATACAAGAGTGGGATAAAATATTCAAGTAGTTTCAAACTACATTTAAAAGTACTCACAGTTATGCATGGTTAGAAAATGCTTCACATTCTTTTTTAAGTAATAGTTATGCGTGGTTAGAAAGTGCTTAACATTTTTTGTATAATATTTAAAAGAGTACTTTATAAATTTTTCCTTTATTAAAAATACCACACTCCTATCACTATATAAATTTCCCCAAAACCATAATTCAATCGTCACTCTAAAGTGGAATTTGTGTCTAATAAATAAAATATTATGATTTTTGTTTGATTGATTAGATTTTGCAATATATATTTCTCTCTGTATGATTTATGATTTTAATCATAATTCATCACTATTTCAATTATTATTATTTTGATGATAACAAAAGGGAGAGAGATGTAGATGTTAAGATTTTGGCGGTTGAATAATAACCATACTGATATTCAAGAGTTGTTTTTACTTTCTGAAGTTATTTTTGCAGTTAGTTTGACAACTGATTTTTTTTCATTTTTTAATTGCATGCATCGGTGTAGGGGGAGTCTAGTTGAAGGGGGAGTATGCAATTAGGGGGAGCTTGATCATAACACATCAAACACATTTGTTATGCACAAAATCTTAATATACGTTTGTTATCATTAAAAGTGGGAGATTGTCGAATATAACAGTTTATGATTTTTGTTTGTTGATAATAAACACGCATATATATATATATATGTGTGTGTGTGTGTGTGTGTGTGTGTGTGTGTGTTTAATATAGTACTATTGCAAAATTAGAAATAGAAGTAAACGATGAAATTTTATTTCAATAAATAGTTTATTTCAATACAATTTCAAATAGTACACAATTACAACATAGCTTCCATTATAATTTACAATTTTATATACAACACTATTTTACACTCTCATATACAACATTATTTTCACTCTCAGATGCACTCTCAAATCACTCACTCAATCACTCACTTGAATTCAATCTTTTCTACTTACTAGTTCCAACTATTTTTCTCTAATCAACTGTTTTGCCTGTCAAACAACAATGTAGTAAAAAGAAAAATGTAACAAATTAAAACTGCAAAAATAAAAATATAATTCAATACGATATTGCCTCAGTTTATTGTTTTGTTTGTTTCATATTTTAAATAGGAACCAAAAATAAATATGCACGAACAACTTATGGCATGCATAGTGTATCATTGTACATGCCATAAGGCTGAGCAAATTAAAATATACAAGTAGCCCGCAAAAGAGAAAGCAAAGGTCAAGCCCAAATGTAATTCATGCTCAACACAATGCACAACCAAATAATATACAGCTACAACAAGGTTAAGCAAAATTGGCTCAACTCAAATGCTTAATGGTTTAACATGTGCATAGTACACAATGGTGCAGCCAGAGATTTAGATCAACAAGAATGTAGCAAACAAAACAAATGAACAAGCTTTTTCCAGTCAGCATATATAAGTGTAGCCAGAAACAAAAATGAAGCAACAAGTTTAAAGAAGAGTGCATAAGTGTAGCAATGCACACAAGCATGCAAAAGGAACCATGTGGTGCAACAAGGATGAAATCAGTTTAGAAGAAGACATGTACATGCAACACCACATAGTGCACAAGAACAAGAGATGTAACCAAAACTATTGCAAACTGATACAAGCTAACATTGCAAGGAATATCAAAACATGGCATATTAATATGTCGTATTTCATGATGCAGCAAGTCTAGTTTCAGAAACATAGCAAACAGTGATCAAAAGTTTGTTTCATCAAGAATCATCAAGCAACCAAATAAGACCAGTATAACCAGGACAATGCAGCAGCATAAAACAAGTGCAATCCGGTAGCAAGAGAACAAGCACACAAATTATAAAAGATAATGTGTCGATAGCATCAGTTCGACAATTAATTTCCACAGCCACCTGAAACTCAACTTCATTGCAATCATTTTCCATCTCAAACCAGAGTAGAGCATCTCAAATCAAAGCAACAACTTCAGGTTGTCAGATACTCCAACATAAGTAAGCTTTAAATCTGAAAGGATGCTTTATTTTTTTATCATTTCAAAAGCAACAGTGCTTGGGTTTCAGATAAGCATATTGCACATCATAAAGTCAAAACTTCATATAATCAGCCAAAACTTCAACTATGATAAACCAACAATACAGTGTAAGTCCGATAATCACCTATGACCCGACTCAAGCAATAGAGAATCAAGTATTGGGATAATATCGACATTAACAACAATGGGCTATGCTATACCAGAAATATCATCTCCAAGGAAAACGATGATTTGAAAGAAATATAAGATCTTGGGACTACAACACAACATTATAACCAAGCACAAACAGCAGTATAAGTATTTTAAAGAGAGAGAAATCTAACGGTGGAAATATATATATCTGTGTGTGTGTGTGTGTATGTGTATATATATGAATATATCAGAATTGAATTAGTCAGAAATCAAAACACCATTTAATCAGAAATCGATGATCAACCACATCAAGTTGAAATATTCAAACCTGATATTCAAAAGATATATATAGGGAAGCATATGAAATTAATCCCTATAAATACCAATAAAAATAACCATTGGCAATCATGAGAAGTCGAGTTCAAATAAAATAAAAGGAGCAAATTAAAATGCGTACCAAATGAGCATCGACCAACTCGATGCTAGAAGCAATTGAGAGCAATCGAAGCAAAGCAATCGATCGAGAAGGCAGTCAGGGCAAAATTATTTCTCTAATCGATTGAATTAAGGAATCGGCAGCTTCAAAATAGCAAAACCCTAGTTTGGGAACAACGAAAAAGAGGTTCGCCTGAACGAAGAAAATGAATTGACAAATAAAAGGATATGGGCTTCATTATTTTTACTCTGTTTATATTATTTTTGTGGGTTGTACCTTATATTAAAGTTGTTGCTAATTAGGGTTGTTTATTTTATTTTCTTTTTAATTTGTAAATCTTTAATTTGTAACTAGGATCGAACTACGGGGCGTAGTTTGAAGAATTCTCAGCTTGGGGATAAAGTTGAGGCAGGGTTTTGAGCGTAGGGTTTTAACAATCAAGTAAGTGATAGTCGCAAGTTTGCAGGGTATTTAAGTGATTGGTTATTTAATTCTTGCAGAAACCTTAGGGGTAGTAGTAGGCAGGTTTTGCCAAAGTTGGATAAAATTGTGTGTCGCTTTTATTTTCACATTTACTCTATTATTATCTATGTTGTAATTTTTATTATTATATAAATTTATTATAAACATATTCTCCCCCATCTATGGTTAATTCGATCCTACATACTCAGCAACTTTTGAGGTTTAAACAAAATTAGCCAACAAAAAATAGTTCTACTTTACCTATAATAATTTTTCAAAACGGTTGAATATTCTCAAAAGTTTATCCAATAATAAATCCAATAAACTCCTGCAAAATAAATGAAGAAAACCATATTCATAAGCATACTAATCAAAAAAAAAGAGAAAAATAGAATTTGGTAAGAAAATTTGGATCAGAGATCAAAGTCATTAATTTAGGACAACAAATTCAAACTTGAATTATAAAAAATTGGTAAAATAAAGATCTAACCTTTAATTCGGGCTCATCAATTCAGTAGGCCAAGGTTTTGGTGGCATTTAGATATATTTTTCATAAAATTCCAAAATTTAAATGCACCAAATTAGAAAAACAACCAATGCAAAACATGAACAGAATCAAAAGTTATTATGGAGTATACAAAGGTGAAGAACTATTAATGAATTCAGTAAAATTATAATCATGTTAAGATAATTATGATATTGATACATAAATTGTTTGGAAAAGAACCCTAATTTGCTTTAAATTGATAATTGAATTATGTTAATATGAACCGAAGAAGGTGAAGAAATACAGTTGTGAATGAATTTTTTATATAAATAATTGGAGAAGGGAAAGAAAAAATTTATGAGAGGAGGGAGAAGAAAGTGAAGATGTGAAATAACCAAGAAATAATTTTTTTTGCATTGAAAGTATGGAGCAGAGGAAGAGAATATTAGTTGATTCTTTAAGAATAATGAATGTACAAAGTGAGATAGATAAGAAACGAAGTTACTTACGTTTGAGAATGTTAATATGAAACTATAGAAGGGGCGAAGTAGTGATTGAATTTTTTATATAAAAATTATGCGGCCTCCGGCTATATCTAGATCGGTTGGACGAATTAGACAAGTAGCCCGAAGGGATGATTATGGAGGCCAGAGATCAAGTATGGATAATGGTATAAAGCAGCGATCAAGCAAGTCCAAGAAATAGACTCTTTCGAATATTCTAAGTACAGATTTGTATCTCGCTTGGACAGGGGATCAGTACCTATCCTTTCCTCTAGGGGATCAGATCATATTACTTCCCTAGTCAGAGGATCTGATGGTATTTCTTCTCTAGGCAGGGGATCAGATGGTATCAGCCCAGCAGTTCAATTCAACGAGAATCGATCGATATCTCCAAAAAAATGTGGGCGACTATGCAAACAAACTTTAGAAACATGAAGAAAACATCAAGACGGACCTACATGAGGGATCGCATGACCCCAAATGGTCACCTAGATCGATCGGCCCCAATCGCGCAATATTGGGAGTTGGACCACGAAATTTTATGTGTCACCTCGTCTATATCTAGAGATTCTGTCATTGAATTTTCAGAAAAAGATATTCGGTCATCTACCCCTGTAAATATAGAGTTCATAGTTCATTTTAGGAATCTTTATGCTATTAACTTGCTTGTTCTCCATTGTATTTACGGATTCTGATCTGATTCCTCTTGTATTTAGAAATTCAAGTGATGAATAAAGTTGTTTCATCAAAGTGGATGTAGGCATTCAATGTTGAACCACTATAAATCTATTTGTCATTGTTTTTTACTTGGTTTCTGATTGTTTCATCTATTATAATTTAGATTTCTTCATTTATTTCGTTACATTCATTCTATTGGGTGTTTGTGCTAACTTTTGGCGCAAACATTTTGATGATTTCATTGAGAAGGTGATTCTCAGCATCTCTGGATCACTATTCTACTATTGGATTGCACAAATCTGAGGAAGAGATCCAAATTCATCTTCACTAAGTTTCCTATTCTATTCAGACTTGGAAAAAGCCTAAAAGGAAACTATCTACAATGCCTCTTAGGAAGGAAAAGGTCATTGCTACCTCCTCATAACATGTTGATGAAGCGGTAGAGAACACGGAGATCGCTCTCTTCGATGATGGAGCACAATAGGGAGCCATGGATGTACAAGCCTCCTCTGGAATAATCACTGATGCTGATATGGAAAGACTGGGAAGAGAGCTCAAGAGACTTTTGTAGAATTGTAGAATCAAATCCGAGAGAACAAAGTCCTCATAACCCGCCTCTTACAGTCCCCTCAATCTAACTCATCTCGCCTACTCTGCCTCTCAAAGTATAGCTATCCATCATTAAGGTTGTACATCCTATCATGGAACTCCCATCGTCGAAATGGTCATCGAAAAACTCACTTCAGAGTTGACCCGAAGTCATCACTCATGCGACTCAATGAAAACTCTAGAAATTCTGACTCGAAGTCAGACCCTGATAAAACTAAGAATTTCACTAAGCAAACTCAGGGATTGGTACCGATCCCTGACTGTGACGAACGAGGATTTTCGACCCTCGAAAACCGACATTAATATGTCCACTGTATAGAATGTCGAGCAGTCGAGTGCCGGAAATACCAGTTCAATAAGGGTGAAGAAGAAAAAGGTAGAAAAAATAGAAACAACAACACAGAATCTCACAATCGCAACGGAACAAAATATAATATATAATAACAGATTTTAAATAAAAGAATTGTACTGTTAATATAGATACCATTATTAGAGTATAATAGACAACAATCAATCTAAACAGTTTAATGACTTGTCCTCACACAGAGGAAATACAAATCAAGTACAAAAAATGCGTCTTTGTCATCCAGCTCGTCTCCTGAGCTCCATAGCATCCTAGCCTGAATCTGTAATACTCGGTCTGACCCGAGCTTTATAATAAAATAACACCCGAGTCGGTCTGGAAAACCAGTGTGAGAAAACACACTCAATTTGAATTATTACTATTATTTTCAAAATCGTTTGAAAAACAAAGGTATCTCATAAGACCACGTCACACATAAACATGACGGGTTTTTAACTTACGATAACCAAAACATTTTTATCAAAATCGTCTGATATTATAATAGTGTCTAAACAAAGTAAATAAAAAATAGCTGAAATGCTTGCATCTCACGTTTCAGCATAGTTGGGCACAATCAAAATCATATGGCACTTATTGGAGAATGGATTCCATACAATGACTAGGCACTGAGGTACCACCTATCACGGTACACATCTAGAAAAATGTACCGAGGACCTCACCGGGATCCCTTACAACACAGGACCGGCCCTATTCCTAACCCGAATAGAACTGAATATGTTATCACCTCGGGTGTTCACACCCTTAAAATCGAGTTCTTCCGTGCACCGCAGTGATAATATCCGAGGGTATCTAGAAAGGTGATAACATACCCTAATTGGGTGCGACCCACTTAGCCTTGCTGCATAACGCCCGATTTTCAGTCATTCCGGTTGATGAGGCTACGATTACCTTTCAGAACAATTTTTCACTTAGAATGCCCATCGTCCTCTAATGACGATTTCTGATAGCATTCGTCCATACAAGTTGTTCTGGGTCTGGAAAAACCGAATCACCGTCTTCATTATCTTCACGGTATTAATTCGTAATGTTCAAACCGGATCGAAGTGGTTTTCGGATAATTAAATCTGATCCCGGTCTCTTCGAAACGATTAACGAAATTGGCCAAAATTGATAGTCGTTTATATAACTATCAATACACATCCAAAAGCAGTCTTCAGGCCTTATTATAATTTTTTCAAAATTTATTTTCAAAATACCTTTATAAGATATGTATTTAAACTATTTCCAGTATTCCAACATTCGAAACCATTTCAAATGCCTATATATTCAACGGAATATTTCCACCCATTCCAATACTTAGAATATTTTTCCAACTTCATTTTATGTTCAACACTTAGGAAGGATTCCTTTTATTTCTTATTCATTTTTTTCTCAAAATCATTTACAATTTATTTGTAAATTCCCTGACTAGTATATAACGAATTCTATAAATTTCGGAATTCTTAATTAATTCCCTTCAATATTTCCAAAGTCAAATATACTTACTTATAACTCCAATTTCCCTTTCTACTTCTTTTATGAATTCTATTTCATTTTTCGAAGTTCACTTTTATTAAACTACTTCAGAAATTTTCTTACTTTTCCCAATTTCTGTTTTGAGAATTCTCTTATAAATCCCATATACCGAATAACCCCATTTCCAGATTTCTGAGAAGATTTATAAATAAATTTAAAACATTACAAAACTCTATATATATATAATAAGTATTTAATATAATAATAATAATAATTTATTTATTTTAGACATGTTCAAATAATTATCTAAAATATTGAAACACTTTTTATAACATCGCTTTTCAAAGCAGGTTTAAAAATTTAGGATTTATTAAAATAAATATTAAGTATTTGAAAAATTCACTTCTGAAGTATTTCAATACTAACTAACTTTAAATTACATAGTTTAGTAAATAAAATTTTCCTTTTTAAAATGAAACTTAATTTATTAATAAAAATATATTTTTATATCTCAATAACCAAAATTTCAATTTATAAATCCCTCTCGATTAACAACACATCGATTTCATTCCGATTCCTTAACCATTTTCACTTTTAAAAATAGAATTCACTATTTTTCTCTCACTCTATTTCCATATTCTAATATAAATTCTCCCTGCAAATTTATATTTCCAATTTATCATCTGATATCAATTTCCTTTATTTGTAAACGTCGTTTATAAATTTTTAACTCCTTTGAGTTTCACCTTTTTATAAAACTAATTTCGTTTCTAAAATTCCATTTTATAAGTCCATTCTCTTATAAATTCGATATTTTTTTTTAATATCGATTTCAACTTCTTTCCATATTCCCGGAAAATATCGTTTAAACATCCATCATTTAAAAATTCTTTATATAAATTATTTTAAAATCTCTATTTAAAATATTTTTACGAATAGTTAAATACACACCAAAAGCAATTGTTGTTTTTATCCAGATCAATTTTTAAAAATAATCCGAATTTCGATATAAATATTTTTACATTCAAATTTTTTTTTTAATTCCTTCAAATTTAAAAATAGTATTTATGGTATTCAAAATACCAAAATTCAGGCCAGTGCTACCATAGCATTCAATAATTCACATCACAACAATAATTTATAACAGATTATTTTAACACATCATATATTACTATATATGAAAAACAATCAATAAAAATTTAGAGGAATCCAGTTGAATCCCTCTAACCTATTTTTCCTACATCCACAGATGTTAATAGAACAAAAAAATACCAATCCCACTTCGAGGGGGATATCGCGGTATATAGGGTCATCCGCTATTATGCGGGGCGCATAGGGTCTCATCCGCTAAATATGCGGGAATATCAACCCAACTACTAATATATATACTACTATATATATTTAACATTCAACAGATAATAATTTATAAATTCAACCAGTAGTCAACAATTTATTTTAACTATTTAAAATAAATTCTAGTAATCCAAATGAGTGAGAATTTTCTCACCTTGATTTTGTTTGCAATCCATTCCAATTTTAAATTTAATCCATTACGTAATGTTTGACTACGATCCACCGTGACTCACTACGTAAATTTTGGACCTCACACGAATAAATTTACGAATTTTATAAGCTAACAAATTTTATACTTAACTAATTATATATTTATTTTAAAATTAATTAAAACCAATCACTTTAAAACTAATTATATACTTAACACATTTTAAAGCATTTTATTTTAATATAGTAATTTAACTAATTTTACAATTAAATTTAATTACAGGAATAACTAAACTAATTACCTCTTAATGATAAAACCCACGTCGTCTCTCCTCTGTTCAAAACACAAGCTTTCAGGCGCGACTACGACAACCCAGGCTCGAACGAGCCGCCACCGCAACCTTCCAAAGCCATCGACCACCGACGTCAACTTGGATGACATCGCGCCTCCTCAAACGGCGATCGCTCCTCGTCATGCCTTCTGCGCGCGTGCTCTCCGCTGCGAAGACTCCAAATCGACTTCGACCCTTCCCCCAACTGCCGCCAAGACGCCTTCGAGCCAGGCAATCCGCGATTCACCCTCGAGGCTCTCTTCACCGCGCTTCTGCCCTCGCCGTACTGGCAACAACTCACGCATGACATTTTTTTGAACGGGATTTCGTGAATTTGAACTGAGAATAGGGACGCGAGATAAATACCTTTATTTCGTTGCCCCCCCCCTCTATTTTTTGAACAATCTGATTTCATTTTCGAATTGAAGCAGATAAGGGAAGAACACTTGGTTTTTAAAACAAAGGAGGAGGGAATACGTGATTTAACTGAAAGGAAGGGAAGGGACGTGAATTTAATCATGATGGTGGCATGTAGGGGAGAGGCTGCAGTGTTCTGAGGTGAGAAAAAAGAGTTGATGTGAACAAAAGGTCAAGTCAAATAAATAAATAAATAAATAAATAAATATATATATTATAAATTTTCAAACCTTCTCGATTTACACAACTCAAAATCTCGAACCCCTATCGAGGCGTGTCGCTAGGCATTTATAATGTTATACCCCTATTCTGAATGCAATGGAAAATGTTCCAAGTCCTAATTCGATTGTATGGAGAAGATAGCTTTTTGGACCCAGTTATTATATTAAATTTCAATATTAATTTCAACGCATTTATATCCCGTACGATCAAATGATAACTCCAAACACTATGAAATTTGGAATCCGATAATAATACACTATTATGGACCCAATGGAACTGGTTTCGTCAAATTCCGAGACTATGCCCCCCGATCGCTATTTTAATTCGACGGTTTCTAAATTTTCGGAAATCGCTTAAAATTCCAGTTTTAAAATCTTACCAACTAAATTATAATTCTATTAGAATTTATATCAACAATAGAAATCGTTTTTGAATCATATTCTAATCCAACTTAATTATTTAACAATTTTCAATTATAAATCCAACAATTAAATTTATTCAATGAATCGCTATATTTGGAATTCAAATTCATTCAACTTATTTGGTCGTTAAATTCCATATTAAAATTCTATTCACATTTCAAAACTCAACATTTAAAATAAATTAAATGTTCAAAATCAACGACCAAAAATCCGGTTCGTTACACTAACTTAGAACTCACTTTAGGGTGAACCCGAAGTCAGACCCGAAGTAATCACCCATTTGACTCGAAGCAAACTCTGGAAATTCTAGCCCGAAGTTAGACTCGGGTAAAATTAAAATTTTCTCTAATAAAACCCTACTTTAATCCAACGTAGTGCTCGTCACCGAACCGTGCCCAAGCTTCGGTACCAAACCGCAAGCAAACATGCAAATGACTCCAAAAATCATTTGTCATCGACCCAGCACTTCAAATTTTTGTGACTCCAAGTGAATCATGTGCCGACTCCAAGCAAATAGCATATTTTCTTGGGTCGGACTCCAAGTACATTACTGCCGATCCGTTAACACCGATCCATCTTGTTTTGCCCATAACTCGAGCATACGAACTCCAAACGACTTGAAATTTGAAATATAGTCTTTTGGGGCCCTCCTTGTCACTCTATGTCGATCTCACTTAGTTTGGGACAAAAATGGGGATATGTATCGACCCCTCCACATGGGGTTCGGCCCTTCCTCCGTCGCGATGATATGCAGCTCCCGCATTCTGGATTCAGAACTCAACTTAAAGACGATGCATTCCCTCTAATCCACGTAACTGATCGGGATGCTAGGAACCAAGAGGAAGCTGCTGGGCTACCATCAAGGAACGAACAAGGAACTATTACTCAAATGGTACTCCCAGAAGCCGCAGAACCCAGGCAATATGGAACAAACCGGGATGGATTACCGGGCCAAGCTTCCGAGGTAGATGTCGACTACTCCCAACTGACCAGCTTCCAGCCACCTGACTTGGCAGCCATGGTACTACGGCTCATGAGAAAAAGTCAAAGCCAAACCGATGACGACTGGGGAGAGTCCCGGTGCCATAATCCTTTTACTAAAACTATTCAGTATGCAGAGTATCCTCGCAAATTCAACATGCCAACCATACCAGCATGCTTAGGGAAAATTGACCTTGGACTACATCTCATGAAATGTGAATGGCACATGGATTTCGCCAAAGTGGCGGATGCAATCAAACGCGGATGCTTTCCCATCTTTTTTGAAGGAGAGGCAACAATGTGGTTTACATGACTACCACCCAAGTCTGTCTCCTCATTCGACCAGCTAGCACAAAAGTTCATTAAGCAATTTCAAATATAATTACTAGCCCTAAGCATGCGATATCATTTTCAAACCTATTCCAGGCACCGGGGGAGCCGCTCAAAGACTTCTTGCAATGGTTCAACGCCGCCATAGCCGAGTGAGCAATCCCAGCGAGAATACTATACTAATGACATTGATAAGGGGGACCGACCCCGAGATAGATTTTTTTTGCGGCTGGTTAACTGGAAAGCCTCCTACCACTTTGGATCATTTTTACTACAAGGTGAACCAGTATTTATGCAAGAAAAGGCAAAGCTGATTGGGAAAAAGAATAGTGCAGGGCCGTTGGCCGAAGGGGTTCAAAACAAGAGCAATGATGATGCCTTAGATGAGGACTCAGATTCTAGAAGACGACCCAGGATCCCGATGTTCGTCACATACACTCCATTGAACGGTTCGATCGAAAACATCCACCTGGAGACTCGCGACTCGGAGCAATACATGAAGCCAGCCCCAAGAAAGTCCACTAAAACCCAAAAGAAATCCAGGAAATATTGCATATTTCTTGAGACATACAGCCATAACACTGGCGGTTGCAGACACCTTAGAGATATGATCGAAGAGCTGATCTAGAAAGGAAAGCTTAAATAGTATGTGCAAGCCCCACAGGATGGCGGACAGGGAACGTCCAACCCTTACCAATAAAGACCTTCGATTATCAACTTGACCACCGACGGTCGACTTCCATCTGAGAACGGTTGGAGCAAAGTGGAATAGTGAGCACACAACGCTGCTTCACTTATCAATAATTTTTTTTCCATTTTCTTTAAACTACTTCATTAAATAGATTTCGCTATTTCTATTTTCGAAAAAATGGCCCTTTGGTCGTGTACTTCTATCTTTATGTAATTAGTTTGTAAACTACGACAAACTTGAATTAAACTACATGTGAACAATGCAGGTAGCCAAAAGTAGCCACCAAACAACCTCCACAAACCATGGTCGGACTTTTAGAGTATTATTAAGACAAGCATGATTTGACCACTCATCAACTACCATATGCCCCGACTTGGGGGCAAGAACTCAAAATGGAAAGTGGGTGTGACTCGACCATCCACTTCCCATTCCATGCTTCAATTCCGATAGAACGTCTTGTCTTGCTCAGAGCCCGTCAAGGTCAAACTCCAATATAAAGTGGATGCGATTGCCATCTAGTCATTGACCTTCATGTTCGACCCAAAGGCTAAAGAAAGAATTAAAGTAGATACGATTTGACCATCCACCCCCTAGCTCGCATCCAGAGTTTGGTGAAACACTCATGCCTTTACCAGAACCCATCAAGGCTAGAGCCCGATTTAAAGTAGGCATGGACTGAGCACCTGCTCGCTAAATATTAAGAGCCGTCATTTCAACTCTCTTCCTCGACCCGATAGGAAGAGCGCAAACTGTAAAGTGGATGTGACTCGACCGTCTATTCTCCAACTCTTTCCCTTTACTTGGGGGCAAAGACATGACTCAAAATGAATGCGGTCCAACCATCCGCTCCCCGGCTTGAGCTCGAAGTTCACCAGAACACTCATCTTACTCCCAAAGCTTGATAGAAACATGATCCAAATGAAAGTGGACGCGGTACGACCATCCACGCATCGACTCCCACCCCGGATGCAAGGGGTAGTTTGACACCTCAAACATAAATTGGACGTGGTTCGACCGTCTATCGACTAACTCTGGTCCCTCAATATGAATTGGAGTATAAACTCCAAATAGGCATGGTCCGAGTGCCTATCAACAAACTATATTCCCAAAGTGCTGACCAAAGTGTAAGCAACAAATTTGGATGCGACCCGACCATGCGGTACAAAGCGGACGTGACACGACCATCCATGCACCAATTCTTGTCCTTGACGCGGGACCCATAGCATAAATTTATGCAGATGCGCTCCGACCATACAATACTAAGTTTCTTCCTTGACTCAGTAGGAAGAGCCAGATTCATAAAACAGACGCGACTTACCATCCGATTCTGAATGGATGTGACTGCCCATCCAACCGTGAATGAGCGTGACTTGACTATCAATTTGCCAACTCCAATCTTTGCCTTGACAGATGAAGTATAAACTTACTAAGTGGGCGCAGTTCGACCGTCCACTCATCGAATCTCGCTCTGCATTCGACAAAGGGAGTTTATATCAAAAAATGGATGTGGTTCCATCGCCTGTCGAATAACTCTGATCCCCCAGCATGGACCGAAGTATAAACAAAAAAAAGGATGCGGTTCGACCATTCATCGATAAATCCAGTTTTCAGAGCGCGAGCTGGAGTATGAACACCCAACGGGTGCCGCCCATCGACAAACCCTGGTTTCTAAAGCACGGATGGGAGTATAAACAGCGAATGGATGTGACTCGATCGTTCATTCATCAACTCCGACCTAAACCCGACAGGAGAAGTATAAACTCAAAAGGACGCGACTCGTCCATCCATGAACTAAATCCACTAACTCAAGACTGGGGCAAGAATACAGACTACTAAAACTGAGTATGACGGCTCACTGTAGCTCCGGCTTTGTGTTCTTTATGCTTAAGGCAACGACCGCAAGGAGGCCTTAATACAAAACTAATTAGAACGACATCCGAAGTTATGGGCGACCGACTATATCGTACCACCGAATCGATGGGCAATATCGATCCAAACCTTTAATATCGTGTCGCCGGATCGACGGTTAATTTTGATCCACACCAACCATAAATGGATGTGATCCAGCCGTCTAATGCTTAGTCCTTTTCCTTGATTCGACAAGGGAGGCTTGAATCAGGTAATGGATGTGACCTAACCAACTATTTTTCAGTTCCTACCCAGAGTATGGCGACATCTGCACCAAAAGTGGATGTGATTGACTGTCCAATATCTAACTCATGCTCGAAATCCGACGAAGCATCCAAATTTTCCCCCGGGAAGAAAAAACCAGAATACAACCAGAATAGGCGAGGCTTAGCCTTTCATCGACTAACTCTGACCGCAGGTTCGACAGAAAGAGTATAAAACTAAAGCAGACATAACTTATCCATCCACTTGTCGACATTTGCCTCTGACTTGGGGGCACGAGCGAGAATCAAGATGAATGTGACCTGAACATTCATCAATCAACTCTATTTCTTTGGAGCTTAGGCGGGAGTATAAACACAAGTAGAACGAGACTCGACCGTCTAAGTAGTACATTTAATAACCCAAGATTTGAGGTAGAAGTGTGATCATCCAAAAGCTGACTGCGACAAGTCAATACCGTGACTCATGACTAGTGTTTATAGCGGCTCGAGGCTACGACTGAAAGGATGCCTAGAGATAGAATCACTGGATCGACGCCAAGACTCATGGGCAAATGACTATCATTCCAACCAGAACAATAGGCAACAAATCGCGAGTACATTAAATGGAAAGCGCGTTACTCGAATACACAAGCAGATTCAAACTCAAAGCAAAAGCCAGCTGTGTAGCTGTACATAACACAAGTTGAACTCTACTCGGCTTTTGATTCGATGTGCCTATAAGCCTCATCTTCAACCATTGTGTATAATTCCTCAAAGCATCTAGAACCTATAACTATCAAACTCAACAGATAGTCATTATTAGATGGATTTACCTGTTCCCCCTTGCTAGGTGTAATCTAGTGTAATGTTGTGCAGTGTTATACGGTTCAATGTCATACAACAGTTATGGCGAAACTCGGGGGTTCGACCGGAGTAACCGTTATCGCTGACCACCCCAACCAGATTTCACATTGATAGTTATGCGTAAGAGTTACATTCGAGTTCAGGGATCGGCTATCAATTCATAAGAGCATGCCATCAACATTCAAGGTATATGTATACACCTAAATTCATGTTCAAATAAACAGGCGTGTGCATCCAAATTGTTCAAGTTCATAATCAATACATACGCATGCATTCAAATCCAGTTCAAAGTTTTGGACGCACGAAAAATATTTGCCAATTTAAAAAGACATGGGTTCCTGTGAATGATAGAATTAACAAACCACAAAATCAACAAATGGATTTAAATCATAATTCGAATGCGAATGGAAGTAATGCTCAAGTGACTTTGGTAGTAAATGAACAACCAAATCATGCCAGGAAAGAGACTCAGACAAACACTCCTTCTTAGGTTACAAAACATGATTAAAATAATTCAAACATGAATCTTAAAGACATGCCAGATTACAATATACAAACAAAGTCAACGGATCATCAAATCAATGCACAGTCCCAATTAGTACAACCAAAAGTACCGCAGGTAAAGCTTTCGAATCCCTCTCCAAAACAACTGCGAATACCAAAGACATTGTACCACCATGTCTAAAGCAACAAGAAAAGAAAGAGGTGATGAAATCCCATTCAAATTTAAAGGCACAAGGCCGGAGATTGAAAATTCATTTAAGGGAAATGCACCGATCCCTCTACCTAGGATGCTTGCACACTTTCTTTAAGTCCATTACCGATCCCTACCAACGCGTAACTCCTCCTTCACAGTTCACATAAGTGATCCCTAAGCCAACGAATCTAACCTCCATTATGAACAACCGCCACCAACTCACAAACGAAACTATCTCATATAGCCTCTACGGATCCCTTAAACCACTACCGATCTTCAGTCAACAACCGATCCCTAACATACAATCGCCAACGCCAACGCCAAACCATCCCATAGTCGACTCCAACGTTCTCTCCACTACTTAACAATCCAATACCTAAATATATGTATGCGAGTGTGACTGGTAAAGGCTTGAACGGAGCTCAAGTGCAAATATGGATTCAGGTTCAAGAATTAAAGGGTTCGGGGCTTAGATCTGAAGCCAATTTCAATGGAATGCTTTGACTTTCTGATGGAGAATAGGGAAAGGCACTGGCGTTGGTCAAAAATGGAGGTGATGGATGCAAGATTAAAGGGTCTGAATCTTTGGTGGATCAGGGTTCAAGGTTTGTTAACGGCGAACAAGGGCGATCGGTTGAATGGCCAAGCTAACGACGAATCTAAGGAGGTTGGATAGGTCAATTGGGTATTTCGAATTTAAGCTTTTGATGCTAGAGACCTGAAAGGGGATCGATTTGATTGGATGAACAAATAAAGTGAAAGAAATGAAGGGGATCGGGTCAACGATCAGATAAATGGAACAATTGAGGAGATGGAAGCTAAACATTTAGCTTATATACACAAGTGAGTCGCTGCCTCAAAACCTAACACAGCTATATGTTTGCAAATAAGGGACCGATACCATGGAACCGAACCTCTAGTTCAAAAACCGAACCCTTATTTCAAAAATAAAAAACATAATAAAAATAGCAATGCAATTATACTTGAACTACGTGGAATCGACAATGACCCATAAGCATAAGAACATGTTTGGGAGCCGATGACCGTGGTGTATACATAAACGTGTGAACGTATGTACATACTCAACATTCGATTTCTTGAATCGAAAAAAATTGATGAAATCTCACTTGGAATTTTCAGAAAAGAAACCAAATCAAATAATCGAGGCCTACTAACTCGTCAAATCAGCTTAACAGAACCGAGAACAAATAATTATCGATAGATTCTACTCCAGAACTTATATCGTTTGATAACAACCAAGTGTCGCACTGAACAGCGAGAGAATCGACTCTCCAAAAAGCGGCTCAACAACAACGGAAGAATAATGACCATTTGAGACGCTGAGTGGAACCCTTCCCGACAATTCTAAATTGCTTCGATTCAAAGCATGTTATGTTTGAAACAAGACATATTTCAGGGGGCAAGTGTTATCAAGCCTTTTGGCCTGGCTATATCCAGACCGGTTTGATGAATTAGACTCGACAGTAGACAATACAAGTAGCTCGGAGGGATGATCATGGAGTCTAGAGAACAAGCACATGTAATGGTATAAAGCAGTGATCAAGCGTGATCAAAAGATAGACTCTTCGGAATATTCTAAGTATGGATTTGTGCCTATCCCAAGCAGGGGATCGGTATTATCCCTTCCCCTAGGGGATCATATCGTATTACTTCTCTAGGCATGGGATCAGATCGTATTACTTCTCTAGGTAGGGGATCGGATCATATCAGCCTAGCAGTTCAATTCAACGGGAATCAATCGATATCTCCAAAAAACATGTAGGTGACTATGCAAACAAACTTTAGAAAAACGAAGCCAACATCAAGACGGACCTACATGAGGGATCACATAAGCTCTAGTGGTTAGACCGATTGGCCCCAATTGCTCAATATTGGGAGTTGGGCCACGAAATTTTTTGGGTGACCTCGACTACGTCTAGAGATTCCATCGATGAATTTTCAGGAAGGTATTTGGTCATCTGCCTCTATAAATACAGAGTTTATAGTTTATTTTATGGATCTTTACATTATTTTCTTGCCTGTACTCCATTATATTTAAGGATTCCGATCTGATCCCTCTTGTACTAAAAAATTCAAGTGATCAATAAAGTTGTTTCATCAAAGTGGATGTAGACATTCAACACCGAACCAATATAAATATGTGTGTCATTGTTTTTTACTTGTGCAACACCCCTAATTTTTAGTAACATTATTTAGGACATTTAATTAGTAAAATTTAATGAAATAATGTAAAATGATTAAGGGATTAGGGTTTGTGTAAATAAGGGGTAGCCGTTCCCATTAAACAAATGAACGAAGGGAAGATGAAATAAAATAAGTTAGGCAAATAGACAAGGGTAATATAGAAATAAGTATTATTCTTATACCCTAAACCCTTGAACCATAACCTTTCTTACATTCATTTTACAAGTTCACAAATTAGAACATAAGAAAGAGAGGTCGGCCACCATTAAGGGAAAACAAGAGAAGATAAGAGGAGGAAGCTTAATCAACTTAAATCAAGATCAAATCTCAACTCCTTAATCACAAAACTAAGGTGCATAATGACTACATCTAATGTTTTTAATTGTTTTTGGTTTTAGATTAAATCTGATCTATTTTGCAAGGTTTTTCCATGTTTTTATTGTTAAATTGGATATATATACTTGTTGATGATGTATGCTAATTCGTATAGATTTTATGATATGTTTTAATGTGAAAACCCTATTAAATGACATCCAAATGCCTTGCGATTTTAGTACATGATCAGAAATGATATTTTAGAGGTGATTTTCAATTTTCATAATTTTCTGAATTAATGTGGATTTATTATTAATTTTCTAGTGAAGAAAATGGTTATTTGGGTTTAAAATTAATTACGGCTAATATATGTATATTTTGGGTCAGAGATTAATATATGTTAGAAAACATATTAAAAATGATTTATGGGAATTTTTATAAAATTTAGCTAAGTGTTTTAATAGATATATAAAATTATTTAAGGTATGAGACTTAAATGTTTTATATATTTATAAAAGGAGAAGAGGAATTTTGTAATAATTTAATTTGTTCATTTTAGAAATTTCGGCAGTACTTTTAGAACATAAAATTAGCAACCAATCATATTTTGACAAATAAGGATGTTTAGTTGAAAAGAATTGCTTTAAAAGGATAAAAATCTGTTTATACATGCTTTTTACATGTTTCGCCACTTTCGGCACCTAGCTTTCGACCAAGTACTTTCGCCTCCATCACCATCGAGACCAATGCACCTGGTATCAAAGACTTGGTACGTAACGAACTGGACTGAGGCAAAGGGTATGGAGTCAAAACAAAGGGTTCCGAAGGGGTCGAAGCCTTACTTTGATTTTAAATGAAAATGCGTCTGCTTTGCTTTTTCTTTCGACTTGGTTAGCTTTCGACTGGGTCAAATTGTTTTAAAGGAATGGTTTTGGAAGAGGCTGCACCTTTTGTTTTTAAGTAAATGCTTTCGAAGGGGCTGAAACCCCTTGTTATTGCTTTCCACCTTTTGAAACAATGCCTTCGAAAGGGTTTCTTTGTTTTAAAACCCAAGCCACTTCTCCAATACTTTCGAAGGGTTGGTTTCGACACCATCACTTCTTTACTTAGGAAATAGTTTTCGGAAGAGTGCTTTCGACTTAGTTGTTTTATGACCATTTTGTTCTATTGAAAGTTAAACTCAAAGGTTTCGAAAGGAATGGTTTTAAATGGTTTCGAAAGAGTATTCCACATGTTTTACTTGAACCCAAATGCTTTCGAAAGTTTTGATTTTATGAAAAGGATTTAGTGCTTTCGAAAGGTTTAAGATAAAGGTTTTGAAGGGGTGGTTCCTCAATGTTTTTGAAAGGTTTCCAAAGATTTTGGAAAGGCATATTTAAAGTATTTTGAAAAAAGGATGTTTAAGGTTTTAAAAGTTTTTCGAAAGAGAGGTTTTGAATGTTTTCGAAAGGACTATGTAAATGGTTTCGAAAGGTATGTTTTGGCCTTTCGGCCTAAGGTTTTACTTGTATCGAAAGAGGTACTTTCAAGGGTTTCGAAAGGGGTACTTTCAATGGGTTCGAAAGGGGTACTTTCAAAGGTTTAAATGTTTTCATCAACAAAGTTTTGTGTAAAGTATATATAACATGGCAAGGTGATTTGAGTAAAGCATAGAGTATATTTTCCTTGTTTAAAGTAAGATTTAAAGGTTTAAATCAATTTGAGAGAAAATATTTTCAAGGAAAATTTTATAGGTAGATGACCCTGAGTAAAATAACTTAGATATTGGAATACCAGATGGCACTGGTATGGAATCGTGCCCCATACTTTAGCTAGTAGCTCCTAGCTAATATAAGTCCAAAATTCCAGTGTGTAGGGCTTTATTGCAGGTAAGAATAAAATGAGGTTACACACAGAAAGGAATATACAGAGTGAGAATAGGTTATTGGTGAGCCCGAAAAACCATTAGGATCAGTTGACCATGGGAGAACTAAGTTAGGGACATACCGTTCAAAAGAGGAGTATCTAACAAAAGTTAGATTATTTATTTATTCTGTCTGGTAGGCCCGAGTCAGCCAAAGGTTAGTAGTTAGCCAAACAAAACTACAGTAATCAGATAGATAGTCCATTTTTACCTAATTTATATGCTTACATGATATTGATATTATTGTTTTAACCAGTTTTGGTTTCAGGATTAAGATTTGCAAAAGATATGTTTTAAAAGGATATTAGTGAGGGGAAACCCGTTTCGCTAAGCGGCATGGTCTTACTTAATATTAAATAACAGAGATGTATAGTATTATTCACACCAGGCTTTATATTTGACTCGAAGTTTATGTTTTTCCTCTTAAATTCTCGGGTGCTCAAATTTGATTTGAGTAGGGCGAGGGTTGAGGATTTTTAGGTTTTAGTAGGTGGACGAATAAAGCTTCCAGAGACGAGCAGGAGGCTGATGCTAGCTATATTTAGGATTTGCTTTGTTTTTTTTCCGTTGTGTTGTATTAATTCTGTTATGACTATTTAGTACTATGGTCAACCAAGGGGGAATCTTCATATGTCGCTCTTGGCGTATTTATGTAATAATTAAATTTGATCTGAACCTGGGAAACGTTTGGGATTATGTAACTTGGATATGAAATGTTGTTTTGAGATGTAATTAGAAAAGTGTTTTAATCTATAACGATTTTATTTCATATTCAAGTGCTTCTAATATTATGGATACCATTAACATTACCGTATTTGGTCACCAGAAGTTAATACTATGGATGACTGCAGCATCTGTAGCGCTTAGCTTCGGGCCTCCAGATAGGGGATGTTACTACTTGGTATCAGAGCATAGGTTTATGAAAAACTTTAAACTAAAATGATTTTTGAAAACATAAACCTAAGGAATTAAAGATAAGATTGGGGGTATGGGATAACGGCATAGTAACGTACTTGTATTTGCTATATATAAGTATATAATATATCTCTATTCTCCTATCTCTCTTAGGCTATTCTTATGTAACTTACGGGGCTTGAATACAGATATGGATGCTAGAAGTGGAAGAGTTAACCTTGGAGGGGGAAGCACCACTACAAATGGAAATACCAGACTAAATATGAAAAGAAACCAAGGTCAAGCACAAGTTAGAAATGTGAGTGCTGGAGTCCCGCAAGTTGACATTGGAGCAATGTATCAGTTCTTTGTTAACATGATGCAAGTGGGAGTTGCTGCTGGAGTAGTTGGAGGAGGAAACCAAGAAGCTCCGGTGGTGAATAACAATGCTATTCTGAGTAGGGATTACGCTCGGTTGGGAGGAAAGCCATTCATCGGAACCGAAGATGCAATCAAAGTAGAGAATAGGCTGCTTCATTGTGAGAGGACTTTTGCTGATTTAGGGCTCAATAATGAGTAGAAGAGAAGGCTTGCTTCTAGACAGCTTCAGGGAGCAGTGCTGTATTGGTGGAACAACATTACAGTTGGAGTTAATGAGGAGACAATGACATGGGCTGAGTTCAAGAGGAGGTTTGGAGAGAGGTTTATGTCGGAGATTGCTAAGTCTGCTCTGCTCAGAAAGTTTGCTGAATTGGAGCCAGGAGACATGACTATGCTTGAGTACGCGACGAGATTCGAGGAGCTAGCAAGGTTTGGCTATGCTACGGTGGATACTGTGATTAAGAGGAATGAGAAGTTCATCAGGGAGTTGAAGCCTGAGCTTGCTTGGGCAATGTTACCGCATATCAAGGATCCATGTGATGTTGTAGTGGAAATGGCTTTGAGGAATGAAGAGATGCTTGCTTTTCTGGAGAGAAATAAGGCAAAGGAAGTCTAAGTGGGGTAGAGTTAGAAAAGAAAGTTCTTCCATAAGAAAGGAGCTCAGAAGGGTGGAGCTGCAAAGAAGGGGAAGCCGGAGCTTGTCTACGTTAAGTGTGATAAGAAAGGGCATTTTGCTAATGAATGTCGCTCGGGAGATGGAAAGAAGGTGATCAGGAAGAAGAATATCAGATGCTTCAACTGCGATCAAATTGGGCATTATAAGAACTAGTACAAAGAGCCAGTTAAGGATGGGAAAGGAAAGGTGTTTGCATTGGAGCAAGCTACCTCGAGGCCAACAACAGAGGAAAAAGGAAAATCTATGTTGGGAGGTACGCTTTTGATTCATGGTATGTCAGTTAGCGTTTTGTTTGATACCAGTGCATCGCATTCTTTTATATCGCATTGTTTGGTAGATAAGCTTAACCTAGAACCCTTATATTTAGTTACTTCCTTAATGGTTGCAAATCCGATAGGAGGGTATGCGACACTTGGGATGAAGTGTGACCACCTAGAGTTTGATTTGTTAGGTCATACCTTTGTTTGCAGTTTGCATGTGTTTGATTTTGTAGGGTTCGGAATTATTTCGGGTATGGATTGGTTAAGTAAGTACGATGTTAGGATATTTTTCCATGATAGGAAAATATTGCTTAGACACCTTGACTGTAGTGATCTAATTCTATATACCGTAGAAAACCCTAGCTGTGAGGTGAATGCTTTGTTGGTTGTTGTGGAGGTAGAAGACGAGTTAAATCGGTTTTCACGGTTGCCCCAAAATTGGTCACAAACCCCAAATGTCATGAAAGCACCAGTGTATGAACACAAATCAGCAATATATAATCACAGATCTCAGATCTAAGTATTGTAGAGGATAAAAATGAAGAATAATAAACTTAAAACAGAAAGAAGTAGACAGAGACACAAGATTTATAGTGGTTCGGCGATCTTGCCTACGTCCACTTTGAAGTAGTTTGCTTTATTGATCTTTCTTTGATGTTTACAAGTGAATTCAATGAATTACAGCATATAATTATGATTTGTAGCAGTGGAATTCGTTGGTAGCAGCAGCAATGGAGTTTGGATCTGGATCTGGCCGAGTCTGGACGTTGGAGACCTTTAAGAAGAAGAAGAACCCCTTTTCTGTTGGCTTTGGGGGTCTATTTATAGGTGTAGGAGGCTGATATTTCGCTCAAATCTCGGGAGACCCTCTCTGGCACGTGACCAGGCCCGCACGCCCAAGCCCGTGAAGTTTCGGTCCGATCCGTGATCGACACGAACAGATTTCGACTCGGTCAAGATTTCATCCAATGGAATCGAAATTTGGCGTGGACATTCTTTAGCATGTGCGTAGTCTTCTATGAAAATTTCATAGCATTTGGAGTTGTAGATTGGGAGATATGATCGATATGAAATGGGGTTTCTGGTAGGCTGTTTCCTTCGACTCGCTTTTGTTCCCTTCGACTCGCTTCTGTTTCGACTCGGTGACGTGGCGCTTGAATCTCACTCTCCCCTTGATGTTATTTTGAGCGAGTCGAAGTACGCATTGGTCGAGCGAGTCAAAATGGAGCGTCCTGAAAGGTTTGAGCAGTGGCTTCGCCAATGGAGTCGAAGTTGATGGAGTCGATCAGTGGTTCGAATGGAGCGAGTCGAAGAAGGCCTCTGAGCGAAGCAAGTCGAAGTAGGTACTTCAGATGGCTGTGAAGCGAGTCGAACAGGAATGAGTTGAAGAAGGCCTCTGAGCGAAGCGAGTCGAAGTTGATGTCTGAGGGATATGGAGTGAGTCGAGGGGAGCGAGCCGAACGGTAATTGATTTTCGTTCAAACTTGTATCCTTCATAACTTGAGCATACGAACTCGGATTGACCTGAAATTTGGAACGTTGACTCTCATAGCTTTGCTTGTCGTGTCCTATCAATTTTGGCTCGATCCGGACTTGGACAAAATTCGTCAATATCCATAGTGAACCTGCGTATAACCGATTTTCCAAACGAACTGTCTTTGGCCTCTAGTCAAGTTCTTGGTGTCACGGCCTTGCCAAAAGGCGGGATAACATTTGCCCCCCAAAGTACGTCTTGTGGAAACATGATGTGCTTTGAAATGCTGCAATCTTTACTCTGAATAGCTATCGTTTCTTCGATGAAAGTTGTTGCTTTGTAATGCCATGAGCTGGATGTTTGTATCCTATTGATGACCTGCAAAAGTATCGATAGTTTTATTTGACCATGAATGACGATCGTTCGGGATCGTATGTCATTCGAGGTGATATGTGACTGTTCGCGGTCGGATGCCGTTCGCGGCGAAAGGTGACCATTCGCGGTCGGGTGCCGTTCGAGGCGAATTGTGACCGTTCGCGGTCGGGTGCCGTTCGAGGCGATTTGTGACCGTTCGTGGTCGGGTGCCGTTCGAGGCAATTTGTGTGTGCCCGGGGGAGGGGACTTAGTATTATCAATGTCAGATTTCACGTTCGAGTGAGTTTCTGAACTGTTTATCATGACGGTTTATCGCCATCTCAGAGCATGCCCGAGGACCGTTCGCGATCCCTTACATGTGTAAGTGGTTTAACCGTCATGGCATCACAAATGGCATACTTTTATTCAAAATGAGTTTTTTAAAAGAAATGTTCAACGAAATCAAGTTCAAACATCAGAAATGGAAAATAAAAGTAAAACTGGGACGTCAAAGTGCAAACACCTACATCGTTGCGATTAGTAGTCGTATCAGAGCATGCCTAAGGATCGTTCGCGGTCCTGTACATGTGTAAATGACTTAATTGTGTTGATGTGGAGTTTGCTACTTATTCGTCATTACCCCAATTAGTTGATAACAAGCTGACGCCTCGATCCTGAGCCGTCCCTAGTAGGTGCTAGTGGTGGTTGCTCTCGTTCCACCGTTGTTGTTCTCCTTCTTACATACTGCGATAGCAGACCACTACGGATATGTCCCTCAACCTCATCTTTCAAGTGTTTGCAATCATTCGTGCTATGGCCATTCAACTTGTGGAATAAGCAGTACTTGTCTGACCTTCTTTCGTTGTTGGTCGGATCCCTTCTTATTGGCTTTCGGTAAGGAATCTGCCCCATGGTGTCCTGGTAGATTCGCTCCAAAGTCTCATTCAACTCCATGTAGGAGGTGAACCTTGGTTCCTTTCGTGGTCGTGCTGGTCGATCATTATTATCTTCAGCCTTTCGTTTCCCTTTACCAGTCCCTGAATCTGATCTAGGAAGATTTTCACCCTTGACTGTGTAAATATCAACTCCTTCTCCTTCCTCTCTCTCAGCATTTGCATCCTCTAATCGCAGAAATCCCTCAATCTCATGATAAAATTCTCCCAGATCCATAGGTGGATCCCTTGTCAATGAATTCTTGAATTTTGTACCATCAGCTATGCCAGATACAGCTGCCATCAAAACCATGGATGGATCGGGTCGATCCACAGATGCCGCCGCCGCATTGAATCGCGTCAGAAAGTTCCTCAAAGATTCCTCGGTTCTTTGCTTTAGCGCTGCCAAACTCATCACATTCTTGGGTCTCGAAATGTGAACCCTGAACTGCCTCATGAATCTTTCGATCAAATCGGTCCATGTTCCAATGGAGCCACTCTCCAGCTGTCTAAACCATAGCGCCGCAATGTCTGTCAAATACAATGGGAAGCATCGGGCCATGACTTCCTGGGATGCCCCCAGCACTTCCATGTGCCTCATATACCTTGTCAGATGGACTGCAGGATCCGTCCTTCCATCATACATTTCTACTGTTGGTAGCTTGAATTCTGGTGGATTCCTAGCTTGCCTGATCGTAGGAGCAAGGGACTCCTATTCACATCCTCCATATCTCTATTCACTAGTCCGCCCCTCATGGCTCGTCTGACTATCTCCCCCAATCTATCACTATCTCCAAGTTGTAGTCCTTGTCCGTTGTTTTCGATTTGCCCCCCGAGTTCACGAGGGATTCCTGGAATCTGCTCTCCGAACGAGCATTTGCTTCTCTACCGACGCCGCGCTGCGCAGCTCCTCCTGGTACTGCTCCTGGGATCGGGTCAACATGCTCTGGGTAAGTGCCCCCTAGTTCTGGGGCTGTGCCAGATGGTCCTGCTCCGTTCTGAACTATGGTTGCTCCTTGATTTTGCGCTCCAAGTTGCCCAATCTGAAGAAGCAAGTTCTGGATCATTTCCTCTTGTCTTTTCATCATTGTCTCTATCTCATCCCTGGTGATGTAGATTGATGTCTTATTTGCACCTGAGGAAGCCTCTTGACTCCCTTCATTCTGACCTCTCTCCGCCCTTTGTCTTCTATTTGATTGCCTTGTCATAGTTTTTCAGATATGAATCCTTAAGCCTTCAAATTCAACTTCCAAATGATAGGATCCCTGAGTTCAGTTCTCAGTGAAAGCACCAAAGTGTTTGCCCCAAAATTGGTCACAAACCCCAAATGTCGTGAAAGCACCAGTGTATGAACACAAATCAACAATATATAATCACAGATCTCAGATCTAAGTATTGTAGAGGATAAAAATGAAGAATAATAAACTTAAAACAGAAAGAAGTAGACAGAGACACAAAATTTATAGTGGTTCGGCGATCTTGCCTACGTCCACTCTGAAGTAGTTTTCTTTATTGATCTTTCTTTGATGTTTACAAGTGAATTCAATGAATTACAGCAGATAATTATGATTTGCAGCAGTGGAATTCGTTGGTAGCAGCAGCAATGGAGTTTGGATCTAGATCTGGCCGAGTCTGGACGTTGGAGACCTTCAAGAAGAAGAAGAACCCCTTTTCTGTTGGCTTTGGAGGTCTATTTATAGGTGTAGGAGGCTGATATTTCACTCAGATCTCGGGAAACCCTCTCTGGCACGTGACCAGGCCCGCACACCCAAGCCCGTGAAGTTTCGGTCCGATCCGTGATCGACACGAACAGATTTCGACTCGGTCAAGATTTCATCCAATGGAGTCGAAATTTGGCGTGGACATTCTTTAGCATTCGCGTAGTCTTCTATGAAAATTTGATAGCATTTAGAGTTGTAGATTGGGAGATATGATCGATACGAAATGGGGTTTCCGGTAGGCTGTTTCCTTCGACTCGCTTCTGTTCCCTTCGACTCGCTTCTGTTTCGACTCGGTGACGTGGCGCTTGAATCTCACTCTCCCCTTGATGTTGTTTCGAGCGAGTCGAAGTATGCACTGGTCGAGCGAGTCGAAGTATGCACTGGTCGAGCGAGTTGAAATGGAGCATCCTGAAAGATTTGAGTAGTGGCTTCGCCAATGGAGTCGAAGTTGATGGAGTCAATCAGTGGTTCGAATGGAGCGAGTCGAAGTAGGTACTTCAGATGGCTGTGAAGCGAGTCGAATAGGAACAAGTTGAAGAACGCCTCTGAGCGAAGTGAGTTGAAGTTGATGTCTGAGGGATATGGAGCAAGTCGAGGGTAGCGAGTCAAAGGAGCGAGTCGAACGGTAATTGATTTTCGTCCGATCTTGTATCCTTCATAACTTGAGCATACGAACTCGGATTGACCTGAAATTTGGAACGTTGACTCTCATAGCTTCGCTTGTCATTTCCTATCAATTTTGGCTCGATCCGGACTTGGAAAAAATTCGTCGATATCCATAGTGAACCTGCATATAACTGATTTTCTAGACGAACTGTCTTTGGCCTCTAGTCAAGTTCTTGGTGTCACGGCCTTGCCAAAAGGCGGGATAACAGCGGATGTTTATGAACCTGTAGCAGGATTATTATCGAAATGAGCCATTGAGTTTCGGATAGATTTAGTACCTGGAGCAGAACTAGTGAGTAGACCACCAAGTAGGATGACACCTACCGAGATGAGGGAGTTAAAGGTGTGGTTGGTGGATTTAGAAGGCAAGAATTTTATTAGGCTAAGTAGTTCACCTTGTGAAGCAACCGCAGTGTTTGCTAAGAAGTCGGATGGATCGTTAAGATTATGTATCGATTATCGTAAGTTGAATGAGAAGACGATAAAGAATCGATATCCGTTGCCTAGAATTAATGATTTGTTCGGTCAGTTGAGTGGAGCCAAGGTATTTTCTCAGTTGGATTTAGCAACAGGTTTCCATCAGCTTAGAGTAGCAGAGCAAAGTATTCCTTTGACGGCGTTTAGAACTAGATATGGATCGTACGAATGGTTAGTAATCCCGTTCGGACTAACTAATGCACCAGCATTCTTTGTGGATTTGACGAACCGAGTTTTCCGAGAGCACTTGGATAGGTTCATGTTGGTATTTATAGAGGATATTTTGATATAGTCTAAGGATGAAAGGGATCATGAAGTTCATCCTAGAGTGGTGCTTGAGACGCTAAGGCAGAATCGGCTAAAGGCAAAGTTTTCGAAGTGTTATTTCTGAAAGAAGAAGTGAAGTTTCTTGGTCATGTAATCTCAGAGAAAGGGTTGTCTATAGATCCGACTAAGATTGAAGTAGTGAATAATTGGAAGAGACCTGAGACAGTGACTGAGATAAAAAGTTTTCTTGGATTAGCTGGGTATTATCGGAGGTTCATAAAGGATTTTTCGCGAATAGCAGCACCGATGACCAAGCTAACACGAAAAGATGTGAAGTTTGTGTGGACCAATAAGTGTGAGGAAGCATTCCAGAGCTTAAAACACTTATTGAATAATGCACCTGTGTTGATTTTTTCGGAAGGGAATCAGGACTTAGTAGTATATACAAATGCTTGTGGAACTGGGTTAGAAGCTATGTTAATGCAAAGGGGTAAAGTGATTGCATATGCTTCTCGACAGCTTAGACCGCATGAGATGAGATATCCGACGCATGATTTGGAATTAGCTGCGGTGATTTTTGCACTGAAGATGTGGAGACATTACCTTTTGGGAGAAAGATTTGAGTTATATATGGATCATAAATCATTGAAGTATTTATTCTCTCAAAAGGAGCTGAATATGAGACAAAAGAGGTGGTTGGAATTTATAGTTGCTTATAACTTTGGAATTGAGTACACACCAGGAAAAGGCAACAAGGTTGCAGATGCATTTAGTAGAAAACATCAGAATGCAGTTTTGGCAATGATAGCTAAGTGGAAAGATTTGGAAGCATTGACGACATGTAGAGTATAGTGGAGATCTGAAGCTGGATCTAGTGGAGAAACGGTAGTGTTATCATGTTTAGAAGTTCGGCCGAAGATGATCGAAAAGATTGCTTCTAAACAGATGGGTGATCCAATATTAGTTGAACGGATCAAGAAGTTGAAGGATGGAACCAAGAACGATGACCTGAAGGATTTTAGTCTTGACCAGAATGGGTGGTTGAGAAAGAAAGGAAGATTATGTGTTCCGAATGTGGGAGACATTAAGAAGGAAGTTTTGTAGCAATGCCATCGTTCGAAGTTCACTATTCATCCGGGAGGAACTAAGATGTATCAGGACATAAAGAGGAGTTTCTTCTAGGAAGGAATGAAGAGGAATGCAGGCTTATGAGTGAAGTAGTGTCTGAACTGCCAACAGGTAACGAACATCAGAAACCAAGTGGGTCACTTCAGCCTTTAGATATTCCATTATAGAAGTGGGATTCTATTTCTATGGATTTTATAGATGGGTTGCCAAGATCTAATAGAGGAAATGAAAGTATATAGGTTGTAGTAGACTAGTTAACCAAGAGTGCCCATTTCTTTCTAGTTAAGTCAACCAGAACGACACCTGTTTTGGCTGAGTTATTTATGAAGAATATAGTTAGACTTCATGGAATTCCTACTAGTATAGTAAGTGATAGAGATTCATTATTCACTAGTGAGTTCTAGAAGAGTCTACAGGAACTTTAGGTACCAAGCTCAAGATGAGTACCGCTTACCATCTACAGACCGATGGGCAAACGGAAAGAGTTGACAAAGTCTTGGAAGATTTGTTACGAGCTTGTGTGTTAGATTTTAGGGAATCTTGGGAAGACCTTCTACACTTAGTCGAGTTTTCGTATGATAACAGTTATCATGCTAGTATAGGGATGTTATCGTTTGAAGCTTTGTACGGAAGGCCATGCAAATCTCCCGTTTGTTGGTTAGAGACCGAGGATAAGTTAGTTCTTAGTCTGGATTTAGTAAGAGAAGCTGCAGAGAAGATTGAGTTGATTCAAGCTAGAATGAAGGAAGCTCAGTCTAGGCAGAAGAGCTATGCCGATAGAAGATGGAAAGACTTGGAGTTCTCAGTCGGAGACCATGTTTTTGTCAAAGTGTCAACAATGAAAAGCATAATTCGATTCGGGAAATTGAGAAAGTTGGCGCCGAGGTTCGTTGAACCATTTCCCATCGTAGTGAGGATCGGGAAACTCGCATATAGAGTAGAGTTACCAAACAGTTTGGCAGGAGTCCACGATGTTATTCATATTTCTCATCTAAGGAAGTGTATTCGAGATCCAGAGACTACTATAGCACCGACTTTGTTAGAGGACTTAGTAGTAGTATCGAACTTGAATATAGTTAGAAAGTCAGTTCGTATAGTCGCAAGAGATGAGAAGAGGCTAAGGAATAAGATATTCAGATTAGTTAAAGTCCAGTGGAGCGACGATGAGAGAGACGGTACTTGGGAGACTAAGAGCAGGATTAGAGACGCTTATCCTGATTTGTTTGATGATATGTTTTACCTTTTTGATTGATTTGTTGAGTACCTTATAGTAATTTCGAGGACGAAATTCTTTAAGGAGGGGAGTCTGTAACACCCCTAATTTTTGGTAGCATTATTTAGGACATTTAATTAGTAAAATTAAATAAAATAATCTAAAATGATTAAGGGACTGAGGGTTGTGTAAATGAGGGGTAGTCGTGTCCATTAAACAAATGAACTAAGGGAAGATGAAATAAAATAAGTTAGGCAAATAGACAAGGGTAATATAGGAATAAGTATTAATCTTATACCCTAAACCCTTGAACCATAACCATTCTAACATTCATTTTACAAGTTCACAAATTAGAACATAAGAAAGAAAGGCCGGCCACCATTAAGGGAAAACAAGAGAAGATAAGAGGAGGAAGCTTATTCAACTTAAATCAAGATCAAATCTCAACTCCTTAATCACAAAGCTAAGGTGAATAGTGACTACATCTCTTGTTTTTAATTTTTTTTGGTTCTAGATTAAATCCGATCTATTTTGCAAGGTTTTGCCATGGTTTTTATTGTTAAATTGGATATATAGGCTTATTGATGATGTATGCTAATTCATATAGATTTTATGATATGTTTTAATGTGAAAACCATATTAAATGACATCCAAATGCCTTGCGATTTTAGTATATGATCAGAAATGATATTTTAGAGATGGGTTTCAATTTTCATAATTTTCTGAATTAATGTGGATTTATTATTAATTTTATAGTGAAGAAAATGGTTATTTGGGTTTAAAATTAATTACGGCTAATATATGTATGTTTTGGGTCAAAGATTATTATATGTTAGAAAACATATTAAAAATGATTTATGGGAAAAAAAATTAAATTTTTTCTAAGTGTTTTAATAGATATATAAAATTATTTAAGGTATGAGACTTAAATGTTTTATATATTTATAAAAGGAGAAGGGGCATTTTGTTAATAATTTAATTTGTTCATTTTAGACATTTCAGCATTACTTTTAGAAAAGAAAATTAGCAACCAATCATGTTTTGACAAACAAGAAAAGTTAGTTGAAAAGAATCGCTTTAAAAAGTTAAAAATCAATTTATACATGCTTTTTACATGTTTCGCCACTTTCGGCACCCAGCTTTCGACCAAGTACTTCCGCCTCCATCACCATCAAAACCAATGCGCCTGGTATGAAAGACTTGGTACGTAGCGAATTGGACTGAGGCAAAAGGTATGAAGTCGAAACAAGGGGTTTCGAAGGGGACGAAGCCTTACTTTGATTTTAAATGAAAATGCATCTGCTTTGCTTTTGATTTCAACTAAGTTAGCTTTCAACTCGGTCAAATTGTTTTAAAGGAACGGTTTCGAAAGAGGTTGCACATTTTGTTTTTAAGTAAATGCTTTCGAAGGGGCTGAAACTCCTTGCTGTCGCTTTCCACCTTTCGAAGCAACGCCTTCGAAAGGATTTCTTTGTTTTAAAACCCAAACCACTTCTCCAATGCTTTCGAAGGGTTAGTTTCGACACCATCACTTTTTTTCTATTGAAAGTTAAACCCAAAGTTTTTGAAAGGAATGATTTCAAAAGAGTATTCCACATGTTTTACATGAACCCTAATGCTTTCAAAAGGTTTGGTTTTATGAAAAGGATTTAGTAAGGTTTAAGATAAAGGTTTTGAAGGGGTGGTTCCACAATGTTTTCGAAAGGTTATAAATGAAAGGTTTCCAAAGGTTTTCGAAAGGCATATTTAAAGTGTTTTGAAAAGAGGATGTTTAACTTTTTAAAAGGCTTTCGAAAGAGAGGTTTTGAATATTTTCGAAAGGACTATGTAAATGGTTTCTAAATGTATGTTTTGGAATTTTAGCCTAAAGTTTTACTTGTATCAAAAGGGGCACTTTCAAGGTTTCGAAAGAGGTACTTTCAATGGTTTCGAAAGGGGTGCTTTTAAAGGTTTATATGTTTTCATCAACAAAGTTTTGTATAAAGTATATATAACATGGCAAGGTGATTTGAGTAAAGCATAGAGTATATTTTCCTTGTTTAAAGTATGATTTAAAGGTTTAAATCAATTTGAGAGAAAATGTTTTCAAGGAAAATTTTATGGGTAGACGACCCTAAGTAAAATAACTCAGATATCGGAATACCAGATGGGACTGATATGGAATCGTGCCCCATACTTTAGCTAGTAGCTCCTAGCTAATATAAGTCCAAAATTCCAATGTGTATGGCTTTGTCATAGGTATGACTAAAATGACGTTACACATAGAAAGGAATATACAGAGTGAGGATAGTTTATTGGTGAGCCCGAAAAACCATTAGGATCAGTTGACCCTGGGAGAACTAAGTTAGAGACAGACCATCCAGAAGAGGAGTATCTAACATAAGTTAGATTATTTGTTTATTTCAGTTTGGTAGGCCTAAGTCAGTCAAATGTTACTAGTTAGCCAAGCAAAACTACAGTGATCGAAGAAATAGTCCATTTGTTATCTGATTATATGCTTACATGATATTAATATTCTTGTTTTAACCAGTTTTGGTTGCATGATTAAGATTTGCAAAAGATATGTTTTAAAAGGATATTAGTGAGGAGAACCCGTTCCGCTAAGCGGCGTGGCCTCACTTAATATCAAATAACCGAGATGTATAGTATTATACACACCAGCCTTTATGTCTGACTCGAAGTTTATGTTTTCTCCTTAAACCCTCGGATGCTCAAAATTGATTTGAGTAGGCCGAGAGTTGAGGATTTATAGGTTTTAGTAGGTGGACAAATAAAGCTTCCGGAGACGAGCAGAAGGCTGATGCTAGCTATATTTAGGAGTTGTTTTGTTTTATTTCCGCTTTGTTGTATTAAGTCTGTTATGACTATTTAGTACTCTAGTCAACCAATGGGGCATCTTCATATGTCGCTCTTAGCGTATTTATGTAATAATTATATTTGATCTAAACCTAGGAAACGCTTGGAATTATGTAACTTGGATATGAAATGTTGTTTTGAAATGTAATCAGAAAAGTGTTTTAATCTGTAATAATTTTATTTCATATTCAAGTGTTTCTGATATTATGGGTACCATTAACATTACCGTATTTGGTCACTGGAAGTTAATACTATGGATGACTGCAGCATCTGTAGCGCTTAGCTTCGGACCTCTAGATTTGGGATGTTACAACTTGGTTTCTGCTTATTTCCTCTGTTTTAATTTAGATTTCTTCATTTCTTTCTCTACATTCATTCTAATGGGTGTTGTGCCAACTATTGGTACAAACAATAAATAACCAAAGATGAGGAGGAAGAAAGTGAAGATGTGAAATAAACAAGAAGGAAAAAGAAAGTAAAGATGTGAAATAATCCTGGAATTTGAAATTTTGTCCTTGCATTGAAAGTATGGAGAAGAGGAGAGAATGTCAGTTAAATTATTTAAGAATAATAAAGGCAGCAAGTGAGGTATATGATAAAGCGAGTTACATATTGGAAAAATTATTAATTTAGTTTTAAATGAGACTTACTAATTTTTAGAGTAAATGATTTTTTACGTTTGAATTGTTTGAATTGACGAGAGAAAAATATTTTAAATGAGAGTGAATGAAAGATAAAAATACCAAAAGTTCATTGTTCTTTTTTAAATTAGTGAAAAAATGTTAGATTATTAATATGAGAAATATTTTTTATGTACTGCGAATACAAACCTAAATTGGAAAATTTCATAATAAGTAACACTGGCATATGTGAAAAAAAAAAAATTAATTTAATGATAAATCCTCTGAGGAAAAAGTTAAAATAAAATGATTTGAAAGCGCTGCCATTTTCATGTTAGCATAAAAACATTGAACAGATCGACTTCGTCGTTTCTTTCTAAAATCACCAGGAGAGCCAGGAATAAAAAACAATGAAAATATAGTTTTTCTTCCAATTATTAAATAAGGAATGATCATGCATTCCCTTGTGTTCAATAAGCACCAAACATCTGTAGGAACAAAAATAACAATCTTTTGGTTGTTGTGAACGAAATTGAACATATAATTTTATTTACTATTCGGAATGAACACGTACGAATGTAACACATGAAGAATATTGAGTCAATTTATATTCTCATGTACATTGTCCACACAAAGTGTACCAGCACCATTAATTATGTTCCTTTTTGTCCAAAGCATCTTTCTCCTTATCGCAATTATGAGGAAAATAATGATTGTATAAATACAAAAGACAATCTGAAAATAATTTGTCCACTGGTTGTTGTGCAAAATATAAAAATTATTACGAGGAAAAAGATACTCATGGTATCCTCACTTTCACTTCGTATATATTTCAGTAGGGGTTTTTATGAGAAAAACCGAATGTACATAGCAACTTTTAACCATGGTCACCATTTCAGCTGCCGTTTAATGGCACATAAATTCTTTTATAATTTCTCTTATTCCCTTGCACGTAAACATCATATATAAAAGCCTTTGATTTAATGGAAAAACATGAAGCAACCGATGCCTGCGCATTGTATGTATATCTTGCATTTCAATACACAAGAAATGTATAACTAGAGTATCAAATAAGTTAGTATTTCAAACTTACGCATCAGACATATATAATTTTGCCATGTATACTAAAAATTGTTAGTGAAACTTTTCTCTAATAGATGACATTACATTTGGTACCACATATGTTGTGGATATCATAAATAATTTCCCCCTTTTTCATTAACATTATTTAGCAATACGGGTCTTTTTCTATGAGTTGTAGCATTTTCTTTTTTATTGAAAAAGACAACATTTTATTTTTGTAATATCATGCAATTATGTTACTGTTTATGTTATGCTCCACATAAATGATAATACTTTTCTATCCAAGTTATATACATAATGATAGTAAAGATACTTTAAGGTTAGTTTTAAGAAGAAAGATGATGTGTACAGTGCCAGGATTGGAAGCTGGCCGGGGCACAATCATTGAGGAAAAAAAAAACAAAAAACAACGACAATAGTGCTAGACATGCTAACCTCAAACATAAGAGCTGCAGTGGGGCTGCAGCCTGCAGTCGACAAATATAACGACTTTGCCTTTGTCGGGATGAAGAGAGCTCGGTCTTCCAAGTTCAGCCTGAATTTGAAGATAAAATTAAAAGAGTTAAATATTAACAAATGCAAATACTTAATCCTTGTAAACTTACATTAATGAAAATGATAGATAATCTTTAAAATATGTTAATTACCTTCACACTGGCAATAACATCTGTTGCAACTAATTTAACTCGAGCTGAACCATTTGCCTGCATGATGTTTTCCCAAAAGCAGTGATTAAGTTGTTATTTTTGTCTTTTTTGCCTTGTCCAGATAAAAGTGGCACATCTCTCCTTTGGGTTCATTAAAATACAAAAACTGTAGTTTTTTTTGGATCTTCTCAAAATTTTGACCGCATCTCTTCTTTGGGTTCATTAAAATAAAGTTAGATATGAAGGTTAGCAGTAATTTATAAAGGAACAAAGTGAGGTTTAGCAGTGCCAGTAACGGATACAATCATACAGCAAATTCTGAATTCTGTTTTAGTATGTGAATATAAGTAGTCGAATTAGTCGAATTCAATCAATCGATTCAATCCTGAATCTAAGAAGTCGAATTAAGCAAATTCATTAAATCAAAATCGCTCACCACCCATTTCGACTTTGATGCGAAGGAGGCTGATTGGTGGAGGAGCTCAGGAGACGACAGCAACACGGAGGAGTTGTGGTCGGTGGGTTGTGGTCCTATGGAGGAGTTGCGGTGGGTTGCGGAGGAGTTACGGAGAACTTGCAGTTGCGCATGTTGCAGAGGCTACAGCGACGAGTTGCGGAGGCTACAGCGCTTGTTGCGGTCCTTGCGAAGGAGTTAGGGTTTTCGATTTTAGATCGCGAGTTGTATTGGTTTTTTTTTTTTTCTGTTTATTTTTTTTTCGCTATTGACTTTCTTGGGAGGGTTACTTGCCCAGGCCAGGACTAAAGTGGCTCCGCCACTGGATGTGTATAAGCAAAAGGTATTTTAACTTTTCATAAGTATTTTAGATGATGTTTTGATACATGTTATTTTTTGTTTCTCTCTCTATCCTCCCCATTTGAATTGCGAACTTGAACATTATAATGATTTAAAATACTGTGTGTTGCATGTGTAACATTGTAATTTGAACAGATTTCTATTTATACTCTAGCATAGAAATGAGTGAATGTCTACATCTAGCAACATTTTTAACGAGACATAATTGGTTTGAGAGACTTGTATGTACAAAATTGCAACATACTTAGCTTTTGAAACCCGTGTTTTTTTAGTAATGAGTATAATAATGAGGTGTGATTATCAATAAAGAACAAACAACATTCCCTTGCTTTGGTCTCTCATTGCAACTCTCAACATAAATATATATATATACTAGTACTTTGTGTAGCCTTTATATTCGCGTGTGCAAGATCTTTGTTCCTATATTTTAAACCATACTAATATTCCACTATCATTTATTAAAGACTAAAGAATGCATGCACGAGAAAAAGAATAATGTGCTATGTCACAAATTACTTTAAAAAGGAAAAAGGAAAAGTGGGGTGTTTGCTTTATTGATTGGGTTGCAACAGATCACTGCTTACACAGACACAATGTGCGCCTGCTCCGGCACAAGACTGCTAGCTGTCTACTGCCGTCCAGTCAGTGTAAACAATCAAATGTGGGCCATCATATAACATAAACAACAGCAACGGTTTCGACACTTTGGTCACGGTTTTTTTTTAATCCGGTTAAAGATGTCATCGCGTCCGACGCACAAAAAGTTAGAGCCTCCACAAATGCTCGCTTTGAACAAACTATTGAAATTGCATCATTGACGTGTGACTGGCACGTCGGATGTCAGCGGTAATTAATAACAATTAACATTTGGTTTATTATGTGTAGAATATTTTAATTCATCTTAAAATTTGGGTATTATTATTAACACTTCAGTTTTGAATATGAATAGACATTTTTTTTAAAATATTTTTTTTACTGTGAGGCTTAGTAATAAAATCAAACCTCTCATAAAGTTACATTCACATTAACTTAATTGTCCTTTTTTATCTAGTCTTATTTTCAGTTAATTATCATTGATCTTTAATCCAAAATCATTAAGCCAATAATAAAGAATTCAAACTCATCTCCAGATGGAATTGCAAACGAGAAAGAGACAGGGATGATTCATACTCAACAAAGCATTCAACACTGGAATTTTTAACCCTAATTTTTATCGTAGTTAAAAAACTTACCATAAATTGTGTAAAAAAAATACATTTTCCATCAACTTCTCACCAAAGTTTGCATCTGGTTGTAAAGATTGGGATGATTCTTACTATTATTTTCTTTTTAAAAAATGGAGAAGAAGAAAGTAAATGAAAGTGTTTAGAGTATTCATGTTTTAACTAAGGACAAAAGAGGTAAAAATATATGTTTCTTAATAGAACGTGTACCCCTCGTAGCAATTTAATTTTATATGAAGTGCTCATGATATTTGACACTCTCATATCCAAAATCGAAGTGTCAATAACAATACCCTAAAATATAAAACATGCAATATAGTTCATTTGGTCCAAACTGTTATAACAATCTATTATTTGAATTCAAACTCAAACACAAACGAGATATATCATTTAACGGACGAGCGTTACCCGCATTTCGCCAACTGGGCACTGCCGTCGGCAAGAGCATTGCCCTTTCATCCCCACCTAAAGGGGTTTGCCACCTCCAGGACCCCCTCGCAGTAGCAATCAATTATTATACAGAAGCATACAAACTAAAGCTATGTTATACATACATACACACACACACACACACATATATATATATAATTGTTTTTAAATTGGAGGTTTTTTTATCGTACTGGATAAACAATCCATTATCACTGAATTAATTTTTAATCACCCATATATTGATGAAAAAAATTTATCATGGTTTTAACGATCCAACCATTTTAGCCTTCAAAGCCTCCGACTATGGACTATCGCAGTTATCTCCACGGTTCGGTCTTCAAAATTATGTTTATTAATACACAAGTCTCCCTTTCGAATGCAAATAATTAATACTCTCCAACATAATTAATAATAACAAAAACATCAATTCCATTTCAAAATGCTACTTTCGTAACTTTGTTGGAACTGGTCGAGCCCGCAGCAGAAGAAAAAGATGAATTTTGAATTTTTTTTATCATTCTGGATCTTTATTGGGCCTATGAATATATATATATATATATATATATATAATTAAGTATATGAAAACATTTAAAATATATTATAAAATTTAATTATTTATTTTATTGTAAAACCAAAGATAGAATTATTATCTTTTATACGTATAATATATATATGTACGTATGTATGTATGTATGTATGTATGTATATATATTCTTATAAATAGTTTAATAATAAATAAACATACATGTAAAAATATATATGAATGAAATATACATAAAAAATATATACAAATAGATACATAAATACATACATACATATACACACTCACATACATACACATATACTTACCTAATAATACTCATGGTAGAATTTATTTATTTATTTATTTATATGATTTAAATTTTCGATCGAAAATAAATAATAATATTATATATAATAAAATATGTTTTCGAAATTATAATTTTGTGTTTTAATATTTTATAAAAATCTGGATGATATTTTGACATTGAATATTTCAATATATAATGTTGTAATTTAAAATCAAATTTAAATTTAAATTTAAATTTCGACATTTATATTAATATTTAATTAATATATATATAATATATTTTTTTATAGCCGAAAGTTTATTAGGAGTGAAAATAATTATATAACATTTAAATTATATTTTATGATATATTTATTTATTTTATAGATTTATTTAAGTTATAAGAATTAAATAATATTTAAATAATATATATATTAAAAATATATTTTTTTGCGCCGAAAATTACTTTAGGTATAAAACTATTTATATGTAATTTAATTAAAACATATTTTGTATATAATAAAGTTTAGTATTTAAAATATAAAGTTTAGGTTGTTTAAATAATTTATATTAAATTAATTTAAATAAAAAAAATCAGCTTTTTATTAATCTTGAGCGTTAGTATCAAGGCATATATATATATTCAATTATATAAGCATACGAACAAACAACTATTATGAATGTGACAATACACTGATAAATTAGAATCGTCGCCTAACCAACAAAACAATATATGATATATAAATAATAGATTATTAGCATATAATCATCTATCAGATAATTAACTATCAACAATGCCAAAGGACCATACCTTGAAGCGTTGAAATAAACTCTTGAATCAAATTCCAATTTTGAAGGTGCTATCTCCCGTACTGCAGACCATCGACTATCAAATTGTGTTTATTTTAATTTGATTTAAGCGTGGAAATGGAAGAGAAAGGAGGATAAATATTAGCCAGAGGTACAGATAGTGGAGGCTTCCAAAATGTTGGTAGAAGAATGAGGTTGTGATCTATTTATAGAGGAGAGACTAGAGAGATAAGTCAGGATCCCGATCCACTTTTCTCTTTTACTCATTCTCTTCCTTTATATTATCAAAACCCTAGCCCATTCTACATATCCAGGCCGCCCCTTACCTGGTCTATGCATGGCCAAGCTCAAAAACCCAATACGGGCTTCAAACCCATTTAAATCTCGTACAATATTCATCGCATTTAAATCTAATTTAATTGCGTATTGATATTGTATATCGATTAATATCTTTATAACTATTATAAACATATTTATAAATATTGTTTAAAAAATCAAAATAAAATTTTATATCTAATATTTCATAGATATTAATTAATTTAATTAATTTATAACTATTATAAATTAATTAAATCATGTGGTCAAAGGTATATTCAACGATTCGGTTGTGTGACTCTTTTAATGTAAATTTGATCAGCAATTATATCGAACTATTCAAATATTAAGGTTCACACATCACTTAACAAGTAGTGTAATATTTTAGCCAATTTTATCGTTTATTTGGTTTTAGTAAAATCCAATTTAACTTTGTTAAGCGTTATCCGATTGTGACTATATTTTTACATCAATTTTCTTCATCAAAACCATATCACATTGGACTTATAGAATTTGGTAATAGTAAAAATTCCAATATCATCTATATTAAACTCTACAGTCCAAACACAAAGTACTTGGTTCAATAATAATAATAATAATAATAATAATATGGAACCGAAATGCTCTGGCCAAAGACTTTGACATTGAGTTGACTTCAGTTGAACGTAATACTAATCTTATATAACTAAGGAGATGAATCCTCTCTTGAATGGTTTTTCACTTCCAGTGCTCCACTCGACTCAACTATAGTCGTTCGATGGACGCCATGGAACAATTTAACTATAATCAAAGCAAAGCTTCTACATCGAAGATCAACAGTATTCTCAAGTCAAGAAAACTGTGTAGTTTTATCACATTGTTATTTTCTATTTAACCTTAGTTATAATAACCAACAGAAAACTATCGAGTGGGTCATTACATAGTTATCCAATAACTATCAGTACATAACCCCTTGCTCCCCTCAGCAGTCATTAATAATATACTGCCCAACATTTGGAGAGTGTAGGTACGTTAGTCTCAACAGATGCAACGATATCCAATTTCGATACGTCTTGATAGGAATATTTAAAATGGTATGTTAATTTTATTGTGATAAATCACTCATGGTTACAACGCATTGTAACTACTATCACAAAACATATCATTTATAGATTTTTTATTGAATATACTTTTAATTAAATTATCATATTATATCAAGTCTATTATAGAGAAAAAACACCTTTTATTTCGAACAAGATTAGTTATCGAGTTAGCTATATGTAACAAATTACATAATTGCCCTAGGGCATACCCTTAACTCTATCAAACACAAGAACACATTTTCCTTTTATTAATCATTCTCCTTTCATGACCCTTTCGTGTGCTCCTTTCACATGCCTCTTTCATGTGCCAATGGATTGCACCCTTAATTTTTGACATAAATACTTATTATAACTTTTTAAATGAATATCAAAAATAGTAAAAGCAGGAAAAAATGTTTGAACAATTTACGTGGGACAAAGTAGATGTTGGTAGTTGGATGTTATTGAGGGTTAAACTCAGGAGAAGATTCAATAATTGATAACTCTTATGTCCAAAAAAATGTCTAAATAGATTTCCCATATATTTATGTAATCATGAGTTTAAGTTACACTTAAAAACAACTTTTGAAATGATCTTACTTGTTGGCATAATGGAAATGAAACATCAATAATACTGGTGCACAATTAAGAACAAATTTGTTTGATTTCCATATTGGCGAACAACATGGACTCATGATGTGGGTGAAGAGAAATACCCATAGCCCTCACGATCTTCTTATATGAAGTGTCATTTTTATTATGAATTGTGTCCAATCAATAAAAAATGGTTTATGTATAATATATGGTCTATTAATATATGTTCAAATCAAGGAGTCGCATCTTTTTCGATTAGTCACAAGTTTATGTATAAACATGTCATAGTTCTTGGTGTACTAAACATAGGGAAAAAAATTCTATCAAATGAAAAGGAAATATACTATTTCTCCCAATAAAATTTCTCTACTATTTTCTGTCTGTGGTATCAAAGCCTTGTTCAATTTAAACTATGTCTTTAAATGCTCCTTCTCATTATGAATATTGATTCCACTACTATAAAATTTGCTATTAGGGGCATAGATTAGTACCGTTTCAAAGCTATATGCAACCATTGGTTATTTAAAACAAAAAAATGAATAAAGAAACACTGATCCCACCAACAATTCACAGCAATTTTGTTGAAATTTTTACATGGCCCGCTCATTTCTCTCTGTCTTCTCATAACACTTAAGACATTTTTTAAAACCTCCTCTTCTCAAAAGAACTAAAAAAACCTAAAAAGAAAACATCTTCTTCGCATCACTCTAGAATCATCTCCCTTCAGCTCTTCATTCATTCACTTCCATCTCCTCATTTTCTAAAAGGAAGACCAAAAAGTTCAAACATATAAAATGGAATAGTTGGACAACGTAGAAACACTCTGCTTCTAAATAGTGATAATTAATGACTTGATCGTTGGAATATCGAATTTGATAGATTGATTCAAGAGGAACGAGTTTAATCCATACTAGAAATAACGATCGGAGTTTAACCTACGATGCATAGCATGATGATCGACAGATAGCAGATCAAGGCGCATACCTTGTAAACATCTAGTCAAAAGAGGTGTCGACCAGTGAAAGCGACGTATTACCAAGGAGCAATGGGTGTTGTTGTTGTCTATGACATTTTCGAGGAGGGATACTTTAGATAACGTTGATAAATGGTTGCAGGAGCTTTCTTGTGCGTTCTTTTATTTTATTTTATTTAATCCTGTATAGCATTGTTCTTAGACATCGCACATAAGTTGGTAATGATTGTTTATGTTCTTTGCCAAAAATATTTTCAAAATTTTTAAAGGAGCAATCTTACTATAAAATATGTACAGGTGAAATAATACTGCGGACATGGTATTGGAGAGTTGTTTCATACTAGTTTTAACCTGGATGAAATTCTATTTCTTAATAGTGATGCGGAACAGGAGTGGGAAATGTGCCATGGGCACCAAGTCAGATGCATCATCAGTAGCCACCTCAACCTGTTCAAACTTTGGAAAATGGAGAACAAAAGGCAAGTAATGGAGGTGATATGGAGTATAAGAAGTTTCTACTGAAGATGAAGTGATGTGCTAGGCTTTGATTAGTTACTTTACGTTGCTATTTGATCCAAAACATCGACTTCTAGCAATTGATTTGAGATATAAGCAACCCCATCCATCTCTTGCAAGGTATATTCATTTAGTAGAATTGCAACTTCTTTGACATTGATTGTAAAACAAAAGCTTTCCTAAGACAATGACAATGTGACAGATCCACCGATTAGCAAGGTAATGGTATACCATTTCATTGTTTATTTAACTTTTAACAAATGCAGCGCTTTCGATCATGAATTGCAAGTCTTTTTTTCCTTAAGCATGACGTGTTTATTTTGATTAGTTGATGGATGGTTTTGCCATATCTATGACAAAAGGCTGGCGACTTTGTTTTGATAGTACACTTTCCTGACATACATGGTCTGCATTGAAAAATTATGCTTGATTCTATCTTTCATTCAAAGAGTGACTTCGAAAGAAGATAAGGGTTTGTTGGCTTTAAGCATGCAAAAGATAATTTTATTGACTCTTTGTTTAACATATTTCTGCTTCTTTTTCCTTACAACTTCTTCTCAATCGGATCTTGAACATAGACAACCAACCTCTGTCAAGTAATGTTTATAAGAAGTAGAATGTCACTACACCAGAAAAGCCATTTTGCCACGGCTTTGAGCCATGGCTAACTAATTTTACCACGGTCCAAAGCCGTGGCAAAACTGGCAGTGGCAAAAAATTTGCCACGGCCCCGGGCCGTGGCAAAATAAAATATAGCCACGACTCTGAGCCGTGGCCAAATTAAATTTAGCCACGGCTATGAGCCGTGGCTATTTTTTTTTGCCTATGAACCATGGCTAATTTACATTTAACCACGGCTAAAGCCATGCCTAAATGCAGTTTCTTGATGCCCAGACATTTTGTATGCAGTTTCGAACCACATATGTTGTATATGGAATAAATAACGTGGATACAAAACAAGTAATATATGACAAACCCAACATTCTACATGATGCACACAATTTATAATACAACTACTATAAGTGCTTAATTACAAACTTACAACTTTCAATTCATAATACAACTTCATTTCATAGTGAAACCATCAGTTCATAGTAAAACAAGTAAAAAACATCTACTATACATTGTAAACACTAAACAATAAGAAAGAAAGAACTGATTCCTAAATTCGCCAAGCATACAACAGTTTGTACTTCATCATAGTAGAACGATTGCAGTTTACAGTGATCAACCACCTGCATATGCGCCAAAGAAGAATGAGAACACGACCCAACAGTTCAACCTGCAAAAATGACAGTGCGCAAAAGTATTTACAGTTTGATAATTTATCTATTCTCATATTTCTAAGTTTAACTAAAGTATTTGCAGTTTACAATATGATTTTGTTGTTTCCAACAGGTTCCAGGATCACTAGTTCTAAGTGAATCAAACATTTACTATCCAGTTAGTTGTTGTCAAACCATTTAGCTAATATGGTAATTGTAACTTAAACTATACGTCTGAAACATATAGGTCATGTCTCTAACTTTGGGAACCACAATAACATGGACATGTAAATGATACAAGAAAGTTATTATGGATTAATATATTCTTTGCAAATGATATCGGTGATCAATTTTTGCAAGTCTCTTTGTATGCCGAGCTTCACAAAAATGGAATTAAATGCGTAGTTCTAGGACAGCTTGTTTTTCTTTTTAGTGGGGTATGTATGCTCAATTTTGTGCTTTATCCCACGCTAAGGGTTTATTTTGACTGAAGCGCCAAATGCAGTGTCTATACCATTGCAATTAATAACTGTCACATACACACAGCCCATCTACTTTTAAGCTCTTTATCTTAGTTTCAAAATTGAATTGAATACACACACATACACACACACATATGGGTGTGGACACATACATACATACATTTGTACAAATCCCCAATATTTATAACATAATCTCAAAGTCCAATTCAGACCTTAGTCAATGATAATCCATAAGATACAAACAACCATTTTCTCAACTATTACGGCATCCACGCGTCTTTAAATTTTGACTAATAATGACAGGTTTGCAAATTACTACAAGTAAAAGTCTCAAATAATAGTTATTGCTTGAGGTAAATGAACAATGATTTGTTGATACTAATTTTGAGGAATTCACGATCTGAATAGTTATATTTTCTTATATAATCTTCTAGTAACATTATACTAAATTACACATGTCTATCAGGATAAGTTAGACCGTTAAAGCATGTCAATGGTCTCTATTTAGGTCTGTAACACTTCAAACTGAGAAGTAGTATTATGGTCCAAATTTAAAATTATGAAGTTACATAACAAGGCTATAAAGATTTGAAATCATTCAAAAACATTTTTAAAAAGGAAATGTAATTCTTAAAAGAGTATATTTTACCAGAAACTCCTGAAACATCACTTTCTTAACATCATCGAGGATACTTTTAAAGTTGGGCCAAAAATCGTTAACCCATGCTAATAAATCGACTCGAATAACATGAGATGTAGTCCTGGAAGTGAGCTCATATCTGAAACATATAATTGTAAAGTATGAATATATATACATTACTCAAAATGTCTGTATGAGATATATACTCAAAACAGAATCCATATTAGTTGCAAAATATGAATACAACAGTTTATGCAAGCAAACTGCACAAATTGAGATGACTTGACACAAATTAAGATGACATGGCACAAATTATATCCGCATCATACAGTAGGATTCAGATTTTATTTTGAAGTTTGCATATGCAACATACAAATTATAATAAAAATGGTGGAAAATTGTGAATTAAACTAAAACTGAATATAAACTTAATATGGCAAACTAAACATGAGCACATCATGGAATATTTAAACCAAACATGTTTTTGATTTTTGTAACTATACAAAGCTAAGGAACTGAAAATGGACTTAAGAGCTTACACCTATTCGAAACAAAATCAATCACTGCTAAAACTTTGAATGTTGATACTGAAATGATGCTTTTAATAATTATTTGATTCACATCAATGATGAAGTCACTTTTTTTCATTCATCAACATTCTTTCTGTTAATGATGGCACATAAAGTGTGTGTAGAATTGTTCAATAAGCTATCAGTGCAATAGTCTATAAGCGTTAAATATATTTTATCGTTATATAGGTAAGTAGAAAGGTAACATAAATAATTTATAAGCATTGCATTCATTGGAACAAACAATATTGCATATTAGTTTGAAATTTTCTAACTAAGTTTCAAGATCAAAACACGGACCTATTTAATACTTCCAAAATAAAAATTCAAAAAGTTAGAATTCATGAGGTAACATGTGTAAGGTCTATGCTGTGCTCACAAGTGTTTGTGTGCATATGTCTGTTTGGTAGTTTGTTTGCCTTATTGTAACGATCGTTACAACAGCTTTATTTCTCACAAAGCATGATAAAATTCAGAAAAAACAAAACTGTTTTATCACATGCTATACACAATAATAGTCATTGTATACATCCGATAAAATTAAAGTTTCAGAAACTAATATGATATCTCCATACAAAATATAGTTTGGAAATATGGAGCACTCAAGGCTTGATGATTTATGCGTATACCACAGTCATAAGAACCATTTTGCAAAGAAACACAAACTTAAAAGCCTGCATATTCGAAAATCCAAATAAATAGCTCAAGTCGCTGCTTCTTTTTTATATGAATGATGCCAGCTCACTTAGCCAGGGCTAGAGACAATACACAGAAGTAGCTTGTGTTGCTGCATTGTTGCCTTGCGGTAGCAGTGCAGCTTGCGCTGCTAACGACTGTATGTTCCACCCTACTGACAAACATTTTAAAAGTTTTCAATGTCCTTATTGGCATTACTACATGAACCTTCTAATTAAACATAATGAAGTGGTAGCTAAATTTGCAATGCACCCTATCGAATGTATACCGATGAAGTTGAGAAATTTCGGTACTAAATTGCCATGACAGCAAAATAAAAGGCGACGGATCTCGTGTAATGCCCACACCTCAGAAAACTAATAAGAAACAATTTCATTAGCTATATAATTTTTCCCTTTTCTTTTTTCTTTTTCTTTCCAAAATAAATTTTGTATTTTTTTTCAAGAATAAAATTTATCCAATAAATTTAGCAGAATCATTAACATTTAGAGCATTTTACTATTAAACATAAATTTACCAGAATCATTACCAAAATAAATTACCGCGCGTTTTACATGTCCATGTACAATTGTACACAGGTCACAACATATGAGCATTTTACTGTTAAACATAAGTTTTATTTGAAGCTGTTTCTTTAATTTTTAATCCCTGGATCGACCTTTCAAAGCTCATGCTTGCTTAGCTGATGTGCAAAGTTAGTTACATAAATATGAAAAAAGAAAGCATGCTTTTTCCTGTTGCCGACATATGACTGAATCATTAACATGTATGCAACCAAACCACTCGAAGTTGAACTATAATGAATTAAAACTTGGTATAGGGTTATGTTAGCAGGTAATCAGCTTTCAACTGTCAAATATTCCAGTGAATAGAAAGATATACCAGAATCCACTATCAAATGATAATACGAGCAAAAAAGGCTATGTACAGTTTTAACTGATGAAAGTTCTTTCATTATTATTAAAGCATCATTTCTGAAAGGCACAAGTTAACAATCATTGACTGAACAGAAAGGCAAAAGGTTGACCACAAACATCAAAACTAAGCATGCTACTAGTCAAATATACTTGCTACCAATCAACATTATCATCATAGCATTTAAAAAGCCAGAAACTCTAATAACTCTAAAAACAAAAGAATAAACAGTCAGGCCATACAAAACCGCAGCTGCTAATATAAAGATGTAACCAAAATAATGCAAAGTAATTAAAAAATGCACATCTGACAAATCATAATATATTCATTACTAAGGTACAACAAATTAATTTCACTAAACATACAAAAAAGCTCAAAATACGTACATTCCATTTTCAACATACAAGTAACACTAGAACCTTATTGAAAGCATTTATCAAGTTATTATATCTAAACTGTTGCATTTAGACACAGATGAACATTAATTAACTACTTAATTCATTATAATGCATTTCAGTTATGTGACAAATAAGCTATAAATGGAAAACGCACATATGACATTCATCCATCCCAAAAGAGCCTAACCAAATTAAATTTAGCATCATTGATATTATTCACTTTATATGCAAGGACAGTTTTGAAATCAACCATATTAAATTAACAAAATTTATAGACATGCAATAAGAATTTTAACACTATTTCTCTTAGTAGTAGGTCTAGAATCCTAATATAAGGTTGGGAATAAAATCAGGAACAAAGCAACACTACTTGGATAAATCCAAAATTAAAAACAAGAAGCGAACATGCTTTCAAAATAAACAATTCATTAATTTTGATAAGTTCATTAGCAAGAATGAAGACACCACTGTTTTCATATCTTCACCTCTGTATTCATCTATTTATTTCTGTTTTCCTCACTTCTATTCTTCATTTATTTAAAAAAATTACAAACATTTTGTAGGCTTCAAACTGTGCGTAAAGGTTTTCATTTATAAATTTTGCATTTATTGCTCTTCTTTACAACTATAATTGCATTTACATTGCTGAGCACTTTTGTTTTACTTCACACTTGAAAAGAAAATTTCCACATTGAAATTAATACATTGATGTTTTCTTGGTTGCCTGAATTTTTTTTTCTTGCGCATCACTACCACTTCATTGCAAACAGTAAACAAAATACATAAACACCCAACCTCTTCGGCCACTACATTGCCTACTTCACCATCATATTCAATGAAACATTCAATGTATTTTGGGTTTAAAGTGGCATCCAATTTTGCTCAATTTTCAGCTTTATTATACTAACCTTCCAACTTTATGTACTTTGTTTTTGCAAATGGTTGATTAACTTTGTGGTAAGGAAAGAAGGCATGCACACACTAAACATGTTACTGCCATAAACATTGTGGTTAAGCCAATTCAATGCCATAACCATAACCAATCAATATGTAGACATGAATAAAAAGTCATCAATGCCATGAAAATTATGATAAAAATATTAAGTACAATATGATAAATGAAAAAGCATAAACAATAAATAACATTTTTATAGAACCAACATTAATTTGGATAATCTGTAATGAAAAAAATGCTTTACGAACAAAAGTGGCAGTACTATAAGATTACAATTGAACTTTATTTGAAAATAGATAAATCATTTTTTGTATATCTATAGGCAAAATATTTTCAATTAACATAATTAACTTAATTATAGGCTTGTAGTCTAACTTTAATTCCACAGTTAAGTAAGGTATTAAAAATGGATAAATTTCATAACACAAACAAATTAATTAATACAGAAAATATTATTAGCATGAACAAGATTAACTATGACTACTCATTAAGTTTCAAGCGATGCAACTAATTAAAATATGACCTCTTCTGTCATAAATTTAAACTAAACCACATGCACAAACCTAAATTGCTCATCATAGTTAAAGTTACAAATACATAATGTGCATAAAAGTGTGACATTTTCCCAAGTAAAAAAATTACCGACCCTTGCCAAGCACTTTGCTTTCTTAGCGACAATCACTGAGAGGTCCAAGCACTAGTTCAAAGCCAATTCGAACAATATTCTACATAAAGAACATTAAAGGTGAGAACTACAGTTAAGAGAAACTAAACAAATTTAAAATATCGTAATCTTCGGTGTGTATTAGGCTTGCAGTTTTTATTTAAGAACATGACTAAAATCATAAATTAAAAACCTAATTATAAAATATTAGGGTGGATCCTAATTTCATAAAGCACTATAATGTAAATACACAGAAAACTTCATGCACCAAACAATAGCACGTGCAATATTTGATCATGCCCTCTCTTCATTGCAAAATTAGGTCAAATGTCCTTTTTTGTACTGATTTATTATATAGAATGTTTATGTGCACCAGCTATCCAACATGCAGTTCTTGTACCACCAAATCAAATTCAATTAACAAAGTACAACACAAAAAATCAAACAAAGCAAAAAAGACAATTTAATCTCTTAATGAAGTAAGTTTAACAATGGTAAAGCTTAGTCAAATCTGATAGAACCATACTTACATAATTAGTCATTTATGTGAGGTACAAATTTGGGTACCCATGAATACATTATAACTTATAATGGAAGAAAATTGTGACAAACAACAAAGATAGGAAGAAATGCGCCGTATCAAACCGATAGAAACAATAGTATGAAAAACTTTGCCAAAATTTCATATGAACAATAAATTATTGACGCAGCGGATTAATCAAAATTGATGTAGATCGGTGAAAGTAGCAGTCGATGGATTGATGAATGCTGAATTGCCCGAATTCGTTGATCCGAAGATACCGAACTCTAGCTATCTCGAACTCGTTGATCGCGCACGATACCGGGTTCAAAGATCTTCAATTCTTCAAGCGTTGATCAAGCGCACTTGATTCCGCGAATCGGCTTCTACAATCGTTGAATCGAGCGCACTCGATTATCCGAAAGAGGAGATAGGAGATTACACTCAACTACCAATTTGGAATGAAAGCACAAAGCAATCAAATGAGAATTTTATTCAAAAATCAACAACGTTTACAAATGACTTCACTTGCCTATTTATAGGCTACACACACCAAAACAGAAAAGTATACAAGTCATAAGTCGGTGACGACTTATCCCCTACGTCCTACGACTCATCATGAGTCGTTTACAACTCATCAGATTACAACATAACAACACGACTTACGACTTATACAAAACGACTTACAAGATGTACAAACTAACAACACACGACTCATCACACTCCGACTTATGACGCAGTCAAAATATACGACTTATTACAAACAGACGACTCATCTTAAGTCGTTTACGACTTATCAACTTACAACACACCACGACTTATGAATCCACGGTGCAGATTAACTCGTATAAACATCTGCGGCATCCAGAGCTTCTGCGACTTAAGATATTAGCGGCATTCCAAATCAACATCTTACGAGATACTCTTTTACGACTCAAGAAATTGTGATGACTTAACACGAGTCGTAACCCGCTTCCGACTTAAAAGCCTTCACCCGCTGGGAACTTTCTGCTTCTTGATAGGTCGTGGACGACTTATAGGCTCCGTTAACTCGTATACGACTCATCAATCCTCGTGGACGACTTATAGCTGCACCGTTAACTCGTATACGACTCATCAACCCCGAACGACTTATACTTCCCTTAAGTCGTAACTCCCTTTCATCAGAACTGTTAGGTCGTAGGTTCGAGTTAGCTCCTTCCCCTGGTTTCCAGTTGAGTCGTGGACGACTCATTACCGCCTCCTTGAGTCGTAGACGTCTCATATGACTCATGCTTGTTTCTATAAGTCGGACATGACTTATATTTCCCTTGTTAGCTTTCTTGAGTCGGTCACGACTCATAGTCCCTTCCATAAGTCGCGTACGACTTATGCCTTCATTCCTGGCCTGAGCTACATCAATTATGCATAAAATGGGTATAAACATTGGTAAATTTACGTCATCGAGCGTAATGGGTGAGGACATTTGAAATCCATTCTGTAAGTAAATATCAGGAAAACTTGTAGTTACCTAATACCGTTGGAGTAAACTATGAACATCTTACTATTCTTACCTCAATTTTTTTTACCTTAAATTAGCTGAATTTGATAGAGGATAGATGTGTGCAGTAGAAAACCAATGTGGAGTACGCAGATTGTAAAATAAGATACAAATTGGAATATGGAAATTGCCTAAAACAGATTGTAAAATAAGATACAAATTGGAATATACAAATTGTTAGTTTCTCTTAACAGCTGAGAAGAAATATGTTCAAACACAGACATTTAGAGATGATCTAATTGCATGCGATCTTACTGCTCAGAAACAACTTCAAACTAAAGGACACTCTTTTCTACCTTCTACTTGTATTCTAAAATCAAGAAGATTGATATGTCATCTAAAATAACCCAAAATCAACCCAATCCCATCAACCGAACAATCTAAAAATACATGTAAAAATTAATCCAAAATCATTAATCATTAACCAAATGAGGAAAATCAAAATATAAACCTGAAAATAAATAAAAATTGGATATACGTGATTAAGTGAGAATACCTCGAACCCTAGAAGAGCGATTAAGTGAGATTATACGCGATTTGAGTGAGAAGAAGAGTGAACTGCTGCTAATTATGGTTGGGTGAAATTAGGGCGCGGGATCCATGGCGGGCTAAGTTTGGCGTTCTTTTTTTATAGAAGCGAACGATAGGTTATGTAGATGGAACGAGGGGGGTTATTTTTTTTTAAATATTGAAACGGTCCATAGCCGTCTCAATATTGCCATGGTCAGTAGCCATGGTAGTTTATTTTACCACGGCTCAACACCATGGTAAAATTGCCACGGCTCAAAACCGTGGTAATTTTTCCACGTTGGGGTGTGGCAAAATGGGCAATATGGTGTAGTGTGTGTTATGACATTGATAGTTAAAACAGTTTTTAGACTTCTTTCTATCTTGTTATAACAATTGTTCATTTTTCCCAGGTGCACCCTTGCTTAGTTAATGTTATTACAAAAGGTGGCACAAACACCCAATAAATTAGAGTAGAGAATGAAATAAATAAATATAAGGAAAATGAGTAAAAAAACAAGACAACAAATGTTTATGGTGGTTTGGCCAACTATTTCCTACGTCCACTTGAGATATCTATTGATTCTCTTGCTGTTTTACAGGTACAGTTCTTATGGTTCGGTACAACTCCATGGATGATTATAAGGAAATATCTTATAATTGCAAGAAAGCCAAAAGATCCTCAAAATGAGCCATTAGCCTCCTATTTATACCTGTAGGTCACTGTGAAATGCTCCACCACGTCTTCCTCCATGATCTCCACTACTCGGGAGTAGTTGTCCTCAAGTAAACGTGGCCACGTCAGCAAGCAGCTATGGATCGGTACCGATCCATGCCCATAGATCGGTGTTGATCCATAAGATTTACTTATGGGTCGATCACATTGCCTTGTATGATGTCATTTTGTTGTTTGCTTCATGATTCATATCTTGTTAGCATGATTATGAGCTTGTTTCAGACCAATAGGATGGATTAGTGGATTAGTTGAGTTGTTGATTTCTGGTGCTCGAGCCATTAGGTAATGTGCAAACGATCAGTGGTGCCTGAAAAAGATTGTTGGAACCATAACTTGGTAATAGGAGGAAGATAGGGCATTTCTGGAGAAGGTCTATAGATCGGTACCGATCCATCACTTGGATGGATATTAATTTGGAATTTTGTTTGATGGCTTGGCTTCCATCTTATGGTCTTGATTGTACTTGACTTTTGGACTTTACGACTATCTCTTCAAGCCTCCTTCCTCGATAGTTTTCAAGATCGATCCGTCAAGTTTTTATAGATACTGCCTGGTCAAAAGGCTAGATAACACTTGACCCCTAAAGCACATCTTATTTCCAACATGATGTACTTTGAATCGAGATAAGTCGGGATTTCCATATCGGACTCTAATCCGTGCTACGAACAGTTGTTATTCTCCCTACGGACATTTTCAGTAAAGTGTCATGTCTCTAGCTATTCGTTATGACATTTCACCAGCATACAGGACAATAAAACTGGAGTGTGCTCTCATGCTTTGTCATTTTGAGCTCGGTAATCTTGAACTAGTTCCTTTTCAGCGTCTTTTAGGTTTGAATCTGCTTTCTTTCGTTTCCAGTTATGGAACGTTGAATAGGCACATGTACACATATATACATGCATATCCTCGTGAATTTGTATAAGCATATGCATAAACATATACATGCATATATGGGTCTTCATCCCTTTCTTTTTTTATTAGATCATTCGGTACCGATCCTTGGGCATGACGGTACCGATCCAAGCCTTAGAAATAGGCGAGTCAAATGCCTATTATTTTGGTTTGGGGGGGGGATTATTACCTAACATGTTTCCCTTTCTTCCTCACTTTATTCTAAACTTCAACTTCGATGTCGTTCATCCAAGTCAATCTATTATACTCACACTCGTACTCAATCCATATCCTCATGCTTGAACTTCAAATCCGAACTTAGACCCAAATTCCTCACATATTCTCGACACTTGTTGAATTAGGTAGGTGTTAAGGCTGGCGATCGATCATGGTGAGCTTTACGTTTGCGGATGTGCTAGAGATCGAGGAAGAGAAAGACTTGGGGCATAAATTCATGCCAAAGGTATGGATCGGTATGGATCCAACCCTTGGGTGAATTTCTACCTTTTGTTTTGTCTGACAATTATGCAACATACATGAAGCTTGGGTTTTCCTCACATCATTTCCTGAATCACAAGGCATTTCGAATGCATGGCCAACCATGAGAAGTCTGTTAGGATGGTCAGCGGTGTCGGTCGCTTCAGATGACATCCAGATTTTCAAACGAACCGTTGCACAATATCGAAAAATAACACCACACGACACTGCACAACGCTGTAATTTGCACCTTATTGCATTGGGTTCTCACTTTAGCACGAGGCAATCTTTTAATCTATTCGATATAACTTATATATTGAGCTTTGATAGTTATGGGTCATAGACGTTCTGAGCGTCTCTTCGCTCAAGCAGTAGGTCCATCAATTTCCAAATATGCCGAACGAGATACCGAGTCGAGCTTGACCACGGTTTCGTTTGCATTACAAACTCTGGTCCAACCTATTCCTCGGTCTAAAAATCTGCAAGTAGGTCAACCCACTCAGGAAGCTCCAGTAGAGCCCGTAGAAGGATCAGCGGCCGAGGATGCTCCGTACACACTTGACGATGCTGTTATATGAGATGATCCAGTAGATTCTGCATCATCTAAAATCGAGGAAGAACTACATAGGAGAATCTACGAGAAATGTTGTAATGCCCCTGAATTTTAATTAACATTATTCGGAATATTTAATTGGATAAATTAAATAGAATAATTAGGGAGATGAGATTCATAAATCCAATCGTTGTGTCTTAATGAATGAACTAAAATAAGACTTAACTAAATTAAGAAGGAGGAATTTCCTAAAGGGTAAACTTGGAAATGGGGTTACATTTCTTAGTATATATTTCTTCCTCCACCTTAATAAACTTCCACTTTCTCATTCTTAACTCCTCACCAACTTCGGCCGGCCAGTAAAAGCTCCAGGAAGAGCATAAATTGAAGAAAAAGCTGAGGAATTAAAGCTAGGAAATTATCTCAATCTCCAATCAACTAATCAAGGTGAATAATCATGTTTATCATCTCATTTTCTGTGTTTGGATCGGTTATGGGTCATGCCTGATTCATGTTTGTGATTTTGGTTAGGATATAACCATTTAAACCTTTGTTTGGATAAGACTTAGGTGTTTTAAAATGCTAATGGGCTAATTAACACGTTTTATTCGATTTTGGTTAAATTACGAGTTGTTTTGATCTTCATATGCTTTGAAATTTTAATATGTTGAAATATGTGATTTATAAAATTTTTGGTGATTTTTGGGGATTTTTCCTTAGTGGTTAACTAAGGTAATTAAATTAATTAAGCCTAAGGGCTAAACTACAATATTGCTTCCGCCTTGGTCAAAGCCGGAGGGAAATTGCTTTCAAAAATTGATTTGAGGAATAAGTATACTGTTTCTAAGAAAAAGGTTGACTTTGGTATACTTTTTACTATTCGAAAGCATAGGTGGAAGCCCCTTGACCAATCACAATTAGACAATCAAGATAAAACATCACTTCAGTAGGCTCAGATGTTCCCTTCGACTCCAAAAGCCGCTTTTATCCCTTCGTCTAAGTCGAAGGGTAGGCATAGTGGCGAAGAGAAGACAGGCGAAGGGTCAGAGTGCTGCTTCCTTTGCTTTCAAATGGAAATAAAACTTGCTTTTAACTGAGATGAAGGAGGACCCTTCGATTCTATAAATTTTTATAAAAAGACTAAGTTTTATATACTCAAGGAGGGGCCAGGAAGGGGATCTTCAAAAGCCAAAACCTTCAAGAGTTAATGTTTTAAATACTTTCCAGAAAGATTTTTATACCCTTGGACAAAGTCGAAGGGAAAGGGGGAGGAAAATCCCAACCTTCCATTGTTTTTAAAGTAAAAGTTATAACACCTTTCGACAAAGTAGAAGGGTAAACCTTCCGACAAGGTCGGAAGTATACTTTCGAAGGGTTGGTTTCAACACCAACACTTCATTGTTTTTGAATGATTTCGAAAGGTTTGATTTCGAAAAGTTTTGATTTCGAAGTGTTTGATTTCGAAAGGTTTTGATTTCGAAAGGTTTGACTCTGAAAGGTTTTGATTTGGAAAGGTTTTGATTTTGAAAGGTTTGATTTCGAAAGGTTTTGATTTCGAAAGGTTTTGATTTCGAAAGGTTTGATTTCGAAAGGTTTGATTTTGAAAGGTTTTGATTCCAAAAGATTTTGCTTCCGAAAGGTTTTGATTTCGAAAGGTTTGATTTCGAAAGGTTTGATTTCAAAAGGTTTTGAAGGGTTACCTTCAATGATTGCAAAAGGTATGATTATGTGATGCTTTCAAAAGAAAGGTTTTTCGAATGGGCTAACTTTGGATGTTTATTTGCTTTCAAATGGGACTTCATTCTAAGGGTTATAGCATAAAATACTTATCTTTGTTTGAATATGTAAGGGGGGTCCTTATTTAAATTGAATGTTATAAAACCTTGGGGACACCGGGGTGGGTTTTATGTTTTCGATACATGGTTTTGGGTTACAAACAGAAATATGCTTTCCAAGATATACAATGAGGCTATTAATGTGTTTTTATTTAATTTAACCTAATTGGAGCTACCAATGGGAATAGGTTAAACAGGTGGTATACTTGGGGAAAATAATTAATCATGGGGGTCATTAATTTTTTAAATAATAATGGGGATCATGATATTTTAATTCGCTAAGTGTTGGGTTCTTGGGTTAACCTAGGAAAACCATGGAATGTGCGGTGGATAGCCCACATCAAATTTCTAAAGTAAAGAATGTTTTGCCAGAGGTGGTTAGCCTTGGGATTTGGCACCTAAGGATTCATAGTCATCCTAGGAAAATTATGGAGTGTGCCATGGATAGCCCACACCATTTTTTATAAAACAATATACGATGGATAATCTTCATTTATTTTAAAGAATTTGGGACGGATGGTGCTATTAAAGTTCTGACGGATAGTCATTTCAAAAAATTTAGAGGGGAACTCTAATAAATTGATTTTAGATGGAAAATCTAATATATCAAATATATTGCTTTTAGATGGGATATCTAATAAATGGGTGGATGGGATATCCAATACATATGATTTATGGCTTTATTTCATATTATGTTAAGACTAATCATTTTCGATGCGGGGGCATAGTAAATGATTTGCATGTTTTATTTTGGATACTAGCGAGGGGAAAACCCGTTCCGCTAAGCGGCGTGGTCTCACTAGCTATCTATTTATGATAAGAGATTATAGGGGATTATTCATACTAGACTTATTATCTGACCCGAAGTTTGTGTTTCTCCACAAACTCTCGGGTACTCAAAATTAATTTGAGTAGTTTGAGAGTGGGAGACTTTCAGGTTTTTGGATGAATAAGCTTCCGGAGACGCGTAGGAAGCAGTATTAGCTATATAGAAGCTATTTTGTGTATTCCGCTGTGAAGTAGTAAGGATTGTAAAGTTCATATTTATTAGTTCTCTGATCATCATAAGGGGACATCTGCATATGTCGCTCTTATCGTATTTTGTACATGTATATGTGATCCGAACGTGGTTAACGTCTGGGATTGTGTAATTAAATCTTAAATTGAAATTCATAAGAAATGAGAAATTCTGTTTTATTGAAGTTTAATTTTTTTTCATATTCTTGTGTTTCTGTGTTGCCAATAGTTTCAATATTCCGATTTCAGTCACTCGGAAATAACACCTATGGATGACTGCAGCATCCGTAGCAGTTAGTTTTGAGCTTCCAGAAGCGGGATATTACAAGTTGGTATTATTGCATGGTTTATATACTTAAAAAGGAATTTAAACCTTAAAAGATTTTTTTTAAAGCATGATCTAATGAATCTAAAATATAGTTGGGTTTTGGTAAGCGTTATAGTAACGTATGTGTACTTTGCTATAAATACCTAAGTTTGTATTCCCCACTCTCTTAGACCGTTCTTCTGTATCTTACCAAGATTGGATTTTAGGTAGTAGGAAAGTAAGATATGGAGGCAGGAAACGGAAGAGTGAATCAAGGTGGAAGACGCACCGCAACAAGTGGAAATGTTCGACCCAATACTAGGAGCAACCAGGGTCGACAAGCAAATGCAAACCCCGATGCAAATGCCAATGTGGGTGCTGAGATTCCACCGGTTGATATGGGGATAATGTACCAGTTTTTCGTGAATATGATGCAAGCTGGAGCAGCTGCGGGAGTGGCTGTAGGGAATGCTGGAGGAGTTAATTCAGTGGCCCCAGTTGGCAATAATTATGCCAAGCTGAGCAGGGATTACGCTAGTCTTGGAGGGAAGCCTTTCTGGGAACCAAGGATGCAGTAGGAGTGGAGAACTGGCTATTGCATTGTAAGAGGATATTTGCAGATTTCGGCTTGATGGATATGCAGAAGAGGAGACTTGCTTCCAAGCAATTGCAGGGAGCAACATTGTTTTAATGGAACAGAGTTACCGTAGGAGAGCCATACGAAAACCTGACTTGGGCTGAATTTCGAAGGAGGTTTCGAAGAAAGATTTCTATCAGAGGTTGCCAAGTCAGCATTGCTCAGGAAATTTGCAGATTTAGTCCAGGGGGATAGATCGGTGATTGAGTATGCTACAGAGTTTGATGGGCTGTCCCATTACGGATATGCTACTGTGGATACTGTTATTCGGAGGAATGATAAGTTTATCAAGGGGTTGAATCCTGAGATCGCTAAAGAAACCATGCCAAACCTCTGGGATCCATGTCATATTCTTGTTGAGATGGCTATTTGAAATGAAGAGATGCTTTCTACTTTTGGAAAAGGGAAATCGGTTGAGGTTCAAAATTTTCAGGGTAAGAAGCGGAAGTTCTTCAAGAAGAAAGGTGCCCAGTCGAGGGTAACAGCTAAGAAGAGCAAGGATGATATTGTTTGTTACAAGTGTGACAAGAAGGGGCACTATGCTAATGCATGTCGCTTGGGTGATGGAAGAGCAGTTGCAGTGAGGCCGAATGTGAAGTACTACAATTGTGGCCAGATGGAGCATTACAAGGAAAAGTGTCCCGAGGCTGCTAAGGCTAGAAAGGGAAAAGTCTTTGCGTTGGAACCATCATCCTCTAGACCAACGACTGTTGAGAAAGGAAAAGCTATGATGGAAGGTATGCTTATGATTCATAGTACTCCGGTTAGGATACTATTTGATACCAGTGCATCACACTCATTTATATCTCAGTATTTGGTAGATTGCTTATGTTTGGAACCTTTATACCCTATTACTCCTTTAAGGGTTGCGAATCCTATAGGAGGGTATGCAACTCTGGGAACGAGATATGACTAGTCAGAACTTGATTTGTTAGGTCATATGTTTGCATGCAGTTTATATGTTTTTGATTTCATGGGTTTCAAGATCATATTGGGTATGGATTGGTTAGATAGATATGATGCTAGGATATTTTTCCAAGAGAGGGAAATATCATTGAGACACCCTAATAGCCATAACCGAATTATTTACTCAGTAAGGAGTTTGAACGAAAATGCTTATGCATTATTGGGTGCTATGGGAACATAAGCAGAGTTGAAGCGGGTTTATATAGCAAGAGAGTTTGCGGATGTGTTTGAACCAGTTTCGGGCTTGCCACCGAAAATAGCTATTGAGTTTCGGATAAATCTCATACCGGGAGATGAACCCGTAAGTAGACCACCTAGTAGGATGTCACCAACCGAGATGAAGAAATTGAAGGTGCAGCTAGTGGAATTAGAAGGAATGAATTTCATCCGGCCAAGCAGTTCGCCTTGGGGAATGGCCGCGGTATTCGTGAAGAATCCAGATGGTTTGTTAAGGATGTGTATCGACTATCGTTTGCTGAACGAGTGGACAATCAAGAATAGGTATCCTTTGCCGAGAATCGACGATTTATTCGATCAGTTGAGTGGAGCCAAAGCATTTTCCCAACTGGATTTGGCGACAGGTTTCCATCAGCTAAGAGTAGTAGAGGAAAATATTTCTTTGACGGCATTTAGGACCAGATATGGGTCTTACGAATGGTTGGCTATGCCATTCGAGCTTACTAATGTGCCAGCTTTCTTTGTGGATTTGATGAACCAGGTTTTCCGAGAGTACTTGGATAGGTTCGTGTTGGTTTTTATTGATGACATTTTAGTATATTCTAAGAATGAGAAGGATCATGCAGATCATATTAGAATAGTGTTGGAGACGCTAAGGCAACATCAGCTGGAAGAAAAGTTCTCAAAGTGTCATTTCTAGAAGAAGGAAGTGAAGTTCCTTAGTCATATAGTTTCTGAGGAAGTTTTAGCAGTTGATCCAGATAAGATCGAAGCTGTTAACAATTGAAAAAACCAGAGACGGTAAGTGAGATTAGAAGCTTTCTTGAACTTGCAGGTTACTACCGAAGGTTCATTAAGGATTTTTCGCGGATAGCGGCATCCTTGAGTATGCTAACCAGGAAGGACGTGAAGTTTGTTTGATCTGACAAATGTGAGGAGGCATTACTTAAGTGGAAACATTTGTTAACCAATGCGCCCGTGTTAGTAGTTCCTGATGGGAATCAGGGGTTGGTAGTTTACACCGATGCATGTGGTACTGGGTTAGGTGCTGTGCTAATGTAGAATGGAAAGGTTATTACCTATGCTTCTAGACAGCTTAGACCGCATGAAGTGAGATACCCTACTCATGATTTGGAGTTGGTAGTGGTGATCTACGCACTGAAGGTGTAAAGGCATTATCTTTTAAGAGAAAGGTTTGAGCTGTTCATGGATCATAAGTCTCTACAGTATTTATTCTCCAAGAAGGAGCTGAACATGAGATAGCAGAGATGGCTGAAGTTTGTTGCAACTTATGATTTTAGCATCGAGTATACACCGGGAAAAGATATAATGTGGTGGATGCGCTTAGCAGGAAACATCAGAATGTGGTGTTAGTTATGTTGGTGGAATGGAAAGACTTGGAAGCACTGGCTTCTTGAAGTGTGCAGTTGAGGTCGACTGCTGGATCTAGTCGGAATATCGCCATGATGTCTTGTTTGAAAGTTCGACCAGTTCTGATCGAAAGAATTGCTTCTAGGCAGAAAGAGGATTCGGTGTTAGCCGAGAGGATTAGAAGGTTAGAAGCTAGAATCGAGATTGATGATTTGATGGATTTTATTCTTGACCACAGGGGTTGGTTGAGGAAGAAAGAATGATTATGTGTTCCGAATGTTGGAGACCTTAAGAAGGAAGTTCTTAGGGAAGGTCATCGATCAAAGTTTATGATTCATCCTAGAGGAACCAAGATGTATCAGGATATGAAAAGAAGTTTCTTCTGGGAAGGAATGAAGAGGGATGTTGGCTTATGGGTAAAACAATGTTTGAACTGTCAGCAAGTAAAAGCCGAACATCAGAAGCCAAGTGGTTTGCTTCAGCCTTTGGATATTCCAGTTTGGAAGTGGGACTCGATATCCATAGATTTAATTGACGGGTTGCCAAGGTCAAACCGGGGTAATGAAAGTGTATGGGTCATAGTGGACAGATTGACCAAAAGTGCCCATTTCATTTCGGTAAGGTCAACCAGGACGGCACCTATTTTAGCTAAGTTGTTCATGAAGAACATCATTAGACTGCATGGAATTCCTAGTAGTATCGTCAGTAATAGAGATGCTTTGTTTACTAGCGAGTCCTGGAAGAGCCTGTAGAGTGTGTTAGGCACTAAGCTCAAGATGAGTACTGCATATCATCCTCAGACAAATGGGCAGACAGAGAGAGTCAACAAGGTACTGGAAGATCTGTTGAGGGGTTGTGTGCTGGATTTTAGTGGTTCTTGGGAAGGTCACTTGCACTTAGTGGAGTTTTCCTATAATAATAGTTATCAGACTAATATAGGAATGACGCCTTTTAAAGCTTTGTATGGAAGGCCATGCAAATCACCAACATGTTGGTTGGAGACCAGAGACAGATTAGTCCTTGGTCCAGATTTGGTGAGAGAGGTGATGGAAAAGATTGAGTTGATACGGGAAAGATTGAAGGAAGCTCAGTCTAGGCAGAAGAGTTACACAGACAAAAGGCGTAAGGACCTAGAGTTCTCAGTTGGAGATAGAGTTTTCATCAAAGTATCGCCGATGAAAGGTGTGGTTCGGTTCGGAAAGACCGGGAAGCTAGCACCGAGATATGTTGGACCATTTCCTATATCAGAGAGGATTGGAAGACTCGCATACCGAGTAGATTTGCTGAGCAGTTTGGTCGGAGTCCACAATGTGTTTCATGTTTCTCATCTTAGGAAGTATGTTCAAGATCTAGAAACTACTATCGCTCCGACGACACTGGAGGACTTAGTGGTGGAACCGGATATGACTTTTGTTAGGCAACCAGTTCGTATTGTGGCAAAAGATGAGAAGAGGTTAAGAAACAAGACAGTCAGGTTGGTGAAAGTTCAGTGGAGCGACAACGTGAAGGACTGTTCTTGGGAGACAGAAGACATGATTAGGGCTACTTTTCCTAGGATGTTTTAGATGGTATGTTCTATATAGGGTTTATATAGAATTTGACTGGTAGGTCACCCTAGCTTTGCTTGCATGGGTTATATGCTTTTTGTTGTGTCCTTATTGAAATTTCGAGGACGAAATTCTTTAAGGGGAAGAGTCTGTAATGCCCCTGAATTTTAATTAACATTATTCGGGATATTTAATTGGATAAATTAAGTAGAATAAAATGAATAATTAGGGAGATGAGATTAATAAATCCAATGGTCGTGTCTTAATGAAGGAACTAAAATAAGATTTAACTAAATTAAGAAGGAGGAATTTCCTAAGGGGTAAACTAGGAAATGGGGCTACATTTCTTAGTATATATCTCTTCCTCCACCTTAATAAACTTCCACTTTCTCATTCTTAACTCCTCACCAACTTCGACCGGCCATTAAAAGCTCCAGGAAGTGCATAAATTGAAGAAAAAGATAAGAAATTAAAGCTAGGAAATTATCTTATTCTCCAATCAATTAATCAAGGTGAATAATCATGTTTATCATTTCATTTTCTGTGTTTGGATTGGTTATGGGTTATACCCGATTCGTGTTCGTAATTTTGGTTAGGATATAACCATTTAAACCTTTGTTTTGATAAGACTTAGGTGTTTTAAAATGTTAATGGGCTGATTAACACATTTTATTCGGTTTTGGTTAAATTTCGAGTTGTTTTGATCTTCATATGCTTTGAAATTTTAATATGTTGAAGTATATGATTTATAAGATTTTTGATGATTTTTGGGGATTTTTTCTTAGTGATTAACTAAGGCAATTAAATTAATTAAGCCTAAAGGCTAAACTGCAATATTGCTTCCCTCTTTGTCAAAGCCGGAGGGAAATTGCTTTCAAAAATTAATTTGGGGAAGAAGTATAGTGTTTTAAGAAAAAGGTTGACTTCGGTATACTTTTTAATATTCGAAAGCATAGGTGGAAGCCCCTTGACCAATCACAATTAGACAAGCAAGATAAAATATCACTTTAGTAGGCCCAGATGTTCCCTCCGACCCCAAAAGCCACTTTTATCCCTTCTTCTATGTCGAAGGGTGGGCATGGTGGCGAAGGGAAGAGGGGCGAAGGGTCGTAGAGTTGCTTCCTTTGCTTTCAAATGGAAATAAAACTTGCTTTCAACTGAGATGAAGGGGGATCCTTCGATTCTATAAATTTTTATAAAAAGACTAAGTTTTATATACTCAAGGAGGGGCCACGGAGGGGACCTTCAAAAGCAAAAACCTTCAAGAGTTAATGTTTTAAATGCTTTCCAGAAAGATTTTTATACACTTCAACAAATTCGAAGGGAAAGGGGGAGGAAAATCCCTACCTTCCCATTGTTTTTAAAGTAAAAGTTTTAATACCTTTCAATAAAGTCGAAGGGTAAACCTTCCGACAAGGTCGGAAGTATACTTTCGAAGGGTTGGTTCCAACACCAACACTTCATCGTTTTTGAATGATTTCGAAAGGTTTCGATTTCGAAAGGTTTGATTTCGAAAGGTTTCGATGTCAAATGGTTTTGATTTCGAAAGGTTTGATTTTGAAAGGTTTGATTTTGAAAGGTTTGATTTCGAAAGGTTTTGATTTCGAAAAGGTTTGATTTTGAAAGGTTTTGAAGGGGTTACCTTCAATGATTGCGAAAGGTATGATTTTGTAATGCTTCCAAAAGAAAGGTTTTCCGAAGAGGCTAACTTTGGATGTTTATTTGCTTTCGAATGGGACTTCATTCAAAGAGTTATAGCATTAAATGCTTATCTTTGTTTGAATATGTAAGGAGGGTCCTTATTTAAATTGAATGTTATAAACCTTGGGGACACCGGGGTGGGTTTAATTTTTTTGATACATAGTTTGGGGTTACAAACATAAATATGCTTTCCAAAATATACATTGGGGCTATTAATGTGTTTTTATTTAATTTAACCTAATTGGGGCTACCAATGGGAATAGGTTAAACAAGTGGTATACCTGGGGAAAATAATTAATCATGTGGATCATGAATTTTTATAAATAATAATGGGGATCATGATATTTTAGTTAGCCAAGTGTCGGGTTCTTGGTTAACCAAGGAAAACCATGGAATGTGCGGTGGATAGCTCACATCAAATTTCTAAAATAAAGAATGTTTTGCCAAAGGTGATTAGCCTCGGGATTTGGCACCCAAGGGTTCATAGTCATCCTAGGAAAATTTTGGAGTGTGCGGTGGATAGCCCACACCATCTTTTATAAAACAATGTACGATGGATAATCTACATTTATTTTGATGAATTTGGGACGGATAGTCCTATTAAAGTTTTGACGGATAGTCATTTTAAAGATTTTAGAGGGGAACTCTAATAAATTGATTGTAGATGGGAAATCTAATATATTGCTTTTAGATGGGATATCTAATAAATGGGTGGATGAGATATCCAATACATATGATTTATGGCTTTATTTCATATTATGTTAAGACTAATCATTTTGGGTGCAGGGGCATAGTAAATGATTTGCATGTTTTATTTTGGATACCAGCGAGGGGAAAGCCAGTTCCGCTAAGCGGCATGGTCTCACTAGCTTTCTTTTTATAATAAGATATTATAGGGGATTATTCATACCAGACTTATTGTCTAACTCAAAGTTTGTGTTTCTCCACAAACTCTCGGGTACTCAAAATTAATTTGAGTAGTCTGAGAGTGGGAGACTTTCAGGTTTTTGGACGAATAAGCTTTCGGAGACGCGTAGGAGGCAATATTAGCTATATAGGAGCTATTTTGTGTATTCCATTGTGATGTACTAAGAACTGTAAAGTTCATATTTATTAGTTCTCTGATCATCATAAGGGGACATCTTCATATGTCGCTCTTATCGTATTTTGTACACGTATATGTGATCTGAACGTGGTTAACGTCTGGGATTTTGTAATTAAATCTTAAATTGAAATTCATAAGAAATGAGAAAGTCTGTTTTATTGAATTTTAAATATTTTCATCTTCTTGTGTTTCAGTGTTGCCAATAATTTCAAGATTCCGATTTCGGTCACTCAGAAATAACACCTATGGATGACTGCAGCATCCGTAGCAGTTAGTTTTGAGCCTCCGAAAGCGGGATGTTACAAATGCGGTATCCCGTTTGAGGATGTGTTAATTCCTACATGCCACCAAAGAGCACACCATCCCCTAGACGGGTACACAACATGCAAAAAATACATGTGCGTGGCAGGATGTGCCCCACTATTCAATCGGTTTATCTGACGAGTCCTGCACTTTATAAGGCTAGCTCCCGCTTGGCTCCATCCAAACAGCTATGCATTCCTTCATAGCTTGTTTATAATCTTTGCTCACCGTTTCAACAGGGTTCCTAGTAATTAAGAGATTCGATAACTATTTAGCTTCAAGCACCACAATGAAAATCCTTTCCTTATTTTCTTAGAGCCGTCTAGGGGTTGCCGAATGTGGTTGGCACTTGGAATAACTAAGCTATTTCAAGGATGAATTCTTCTTTGTTCGCTGTCCTCCTAGATTTACACAGTGATGGTTGTCTCCCCATAAGTTCTATTCTTGTCCTTTTCATGCAAATCCAGGTTCGTAGTTCTACTATCGTTGAAAATCTTTGTCGTTCTTTGCAGATGTATCGCGCAGGCCTAGCAATGCTGCTCTGGCAATGACTCTTTGACAGCTTCACGTGATTCCAAAAGCAGAGAGAGGCTAAGACACTATTTAGCGACGATAATCTACAAGCCTATAACTTGTTGGACCTAGATCGTCGTGTCGGTCTCGCTCATGAAACCATCGATAGTGACGAGGATGATTCTTCATTTGGAGATAATAGGGATCATTCACTAGTGCCCCCAGTTCAAAGTCCAGTGTTTAGGACTGGCGACATATAAGAGCACACCGAAGAAGGTAAAGTTGGAGAAGAAGGTGTAGGAGGAGGTAACAAAGGAAAAGTAGGCCAAGCCGGTACTGGTGCAGGCCATGATCCATCTGTTAATGAAGGTGATGTTTATGACTAGCAACCTCTTCAAAGAAGAAGTCTCAAGGTTAAACTTGCCAAAAGGCAGACTTCGACTCTGCCTCCACAAGTCACTGCTGTATTTGAAACTCATGTACATCATTTGAAGGATCCTTATGTAAACTTTGGACCAATCCTTGACGTAATCTACTCTTTCAGCATTGGCAATATGGGCATTAGGGATGTTAGTTCCCCCATTCATTTCTAAGAAGATGCGCCTTCAAGGAAAGCAAGGGAGATTAGCCCTATTAGCAAAATTCAAACCCATGGTCCATCGGGGAGACACTAGGACACTTGCATGCGCACACACATGCACTTCACTATGCTCATCTTGTTAAGACCGATTCTCCTTTGTTTCATTTGCAGGTTCAATGGAATGACACGGTTTGTACGAAGATCTTGAGGATCATATGGCGTATCAGTCGAGATGCAAACCAACCGCATGACCCCATAAATCCAGTTATGATTCTGGTTCTAGACGACTTTCAAGCCTTGATCAGGGGGCAGAGAGAAGGACGATAGGTCATTTGACTCGTTATCTATGTGTCGATCCAGATCCAGGTTACCCCCATCCAGAGGTTCGAAAAGGCAATCTAGCCGTCACAACGGCATTCCTCATGATGACCTCTCTCAAGGATCCCTTTCCATGAAGCGCACAAAGTCGTCTCATACTTCTTAGCACTCCAATCATCTATCGAAATACACTGCTTTCGATTCCTTTCCACATGGAGTTGATAAAGCGCATATCGAGTAGCCTACTAAACCACTTATTATCGAAATAGAGCAGCAGATCGCTTCAAATACTCAGGTAGCTGAATTGCAACATCGCTTTCCAAAAATCAATTTTAAAGGTTGCAAGTTTGTCCCCAATTTTAAAGTTAATCTTTATGATATCAAGGGTCGGATGGTAGCATACGTTGGTGATGTGTATGATCAGTACTTCACTAGGAGGAGGTTGGCCAAGCAAATTTTTGAATATTTCGAGAGGTTGGAGGCAGAGTTCACAGGACAACGGTTATGGCAAATCAGAACGATGTGACTATCGCTCATCTTGATGTAGAGATCGCCGAGCTGAAGAAGGCATAGGTGGAAGCCGACCAAAAAGTCAAGGACTTAAATGCGGCGCTCTAGCTGGAAAGAAAATACCATTTAAACCATGTTGAATCTGTTTATCACAGGAATTTTGAGCTAGCCGAAGAGGTGAAGGAGCTGAAGGCACAACTTAAAAAAGAAAAGAAGAAAGGCGAGGACATTAAAACAGCTCAAAACTACTGTGAAGAAATGCTCGACACTCATAAATAGAGGATAATGTGTTGGAAAAAGCCAAGAAAGTGGATGAGTTGGTGGCAACCGCGCAGAGTCGGGCTAAAAACAAGTTCAAGTCATCATCACAACCTACAACGCCAACGTACTCAAGTTCAGAGATTTGGCGTGGCTTGGTAAAGGTTATCCCTAAGCACTAGCATTGGCGTTGGAGTAGGTTGTACGGCAAGAGTAATAACATTCAGAAGGAGGTGAAGTAAATCTGATAGAGCTAGAGAGCGAGATTCTAAGTCCAGTAGAAATTGAGGTGCCTAGAGCAGATGAGCTTATCATACATCTGGAGTTGGCTACTACATTTCAGAAAGATCAAGCTGAAGGCTCCGGTACTACTCCTTTGGATATTACTACAAGCCTTAATTCTGGACCTCTAGCTGCATCTATTGCCACATATGTCCCTCACCGCAAATGTTGAAAACAAGCATGTTGTCTACCATTCAAGAAGGGAATTCAGATGGTACACCTGCCCATATTTAGCCTCATTCCGACGGAGGTATATTGTTGACCTCATCCATATTTGAGAAGGTGCACATGACATCGATCGATGTTGATAATCTCTCCTTTCTTCTTTCTCAAATTTCAAGTCAACCTACGATTTCTAGTCTCCCGGAGGAGGGCTCCCCACCAGGATAACAAGCGACAACGACTGATTCAACAGACGTGACTATTTCTAGGACGATTTTGAGCCAGCTGACGACACTCTAGGTCCTAATGCACAAATAATCCATGCTTTGCAAGAAGAGGGGCCTGGTGACCTCCTAGGTATGCAAGCTGATGATGATGTTCAGATCATCGAGTCGATTGATTTTGCTTGGGGGCTTTCAATGAGCGAGCTTCTTAAACAATAACTCTAGTCCGCTGCAGAGATTAAGCAAGAGCATGTTGAATTCATCCCTTCTTCTCTATCTATTGCTTTGCTTGGTGAGGCCGTATTCATTCCGGTCATGCTACCTATGGCCGAAAGCACTCAAGGTGCGTCTGTCGCCTTATTGCATAGTTCGCCTTGAAAGGCAAAGAAAATAGAGGGAGATTAAGGAAGAAGCCAGAGGAGTCTAGTGCGCCATCTTCCGTGGAGGAGAAGAAGAAAAAGAAGTCCAAGAAGTGATCATTTGTCTCTTTCATGTTTTTGGTCATATAGCCATAGGACCTGTTTTGCTTTTTTTTTCCAGGCCGGATTTGTGTGGGTTCAACCCCAGCTTTTGCTTTCAGTTTAGATGTCAATAACAATTGTACTTTTCCTCTAGGCCTTATTTTGACTCTGAATAATATATACTTTTTGTTTCACTCGAATCTTATGTGAATCTGACTAAGTTTTTGAGGAATGCGCTTTATATTCAACATGTTTGCGATCCACTTCTCATCATCGTAATTGGACTAAGTTACGTGTCCATTCCGTTGTTTAGGCGGGTAAGGGACAATTATTAGAGCATCTATCCGCACATGCCCACCCATGACCATGTCCAGCTCTGGAACTTGGTCGAACTCTGAATGCTTGGAGAAATAACTTGAACATTCCTTTTAGGATGTTTCAAGTGTGTTCGCGCACAACTTCGAGCGTCAATTGAAACGATTCATTTCTGGATGGCAATTTAGGCATCCTACTATGGGATGCGGCTTCGACCATGCCAAACTCTAGGCATTAGTTGAGAGTTAGCCACTTAAGATAGTGGTTTGGACATCCCTATGCAGGATGTTTACTTGCGATCGCGTGTAACTCCGGGCATTGATCAAAGTTTGTAGGAGATCCCGCCTAACTCTGAGCATAGACCTTTTGTCTAGCCTACTTTGGCATGGTATGGATGCCCTGCCAAACTTTAGGCATGAGCTGTAAAGGCGAACTATCTCGTTCAGCCTTTGAATGTTTATACTCCTGCCCCCAAGTCATGGGTTAGAGGAGTTATTGGGTATCTATCTCCGAATACCAAGTGAAGTTGAGCTTCTAGCATCCGACCATGGACTGAGGAAGCTTAGTTGACACCTATTTCTGGGTACCTACACACCTGCATTTTGCACATGCAGGTTCATTTAAACAATACACTATTCACAATGTAAAATCAAATATAAACAGATAAAGGAGCTCCATAAGTCACTTCTTTTATGAACATTAGAAATGACAGATTCTGTCTGGCTACACAACTTTGATTAAATATGTACAAATTTACAATCATGTGAAATACCATCGCAACTGTTCGTCATTCCACACCCGCGGAAGTGAGATCCTATCCACCATTGCTAGCTTGAATGTAGCATCTCCAAGCTTTTGCTCAATTACATACATATCTTCCTAACTCGAGCCTAAGTTTCTAGGCCCAGGGAAGATTCGTTTATGAATGAGATCACCAATCTAAAAGGTCCGAGCTCTGACCTTGGTGTTGTAGTATCGGGCGACTTGGGTTCGATGGGCAGCTTCCTTCAAGTCAGCTTCATCACGCTTCTTATCGACCATATCGAGAGACTCTAGTAGGAGTTCTCATTCGTCCATGGATATAGTGGGTCACTCAATAAGAAGGTACTTCATGTTCAACCGGGATCACAACCTCTGATCCATAAGCTAGGGCGAATAGAGAGTGGCCAGTCGTGGATTTGTGGCTCATTTGATAAGCCCAAAGTGCCAATTGAAGTTCATCAACCTACTTGTCCTCGGCCTTCTCCAATTTCTTCTTAAGAATGGACAAGATAATTTTGTTCACTGCTTCAACCTGTCCATTCACCTAGGGATATGCCACCGCTTCAAATCTCTTTTAAATGTGATGCTGATGGTAGAAAAAATTGGAATTCAGCGCCGTCGAATTAGGTCCCGTTAACAGAAATAATCGTTTGCGGAACTCCAAAACAAAATATGATGTTTGTAACCATGAAGTTGATCGCTTTCTTTGTGGTGATTGTGGCTAACGGCTCTACCTCAGCCAATTTGGTGAAGTAATCAATAGTGACGATGGCGTACTTTGTGCCACCTTTAGGCATTGGTAGCATACCAAGGATATCGATTCCCCAAACTGCAAATGACCAGGGACTGACCATTTGAGTGATCTTCATTAGCGAGGCTCTTAGAATCTTAGAGAATCTCTAGCACTTGTCACACTTTTTGGTGTAATCAGCTGCGTCTCAGTTGATAGTAGGCTAGAAATACCCGTAACGAAGGATCTTCCTCACTAGGGTTTGCCTCCAGGTGTGGTAGCCGCAAGCCCCTTCATGTACTTCTCTTAGGACTTGTTTGGCCTCATCGTTGGCGACACACTAAAGCATAGGAACTGAGTATCCTTTCCTGTAAAGTACTCCCTCTTGCATGATGAATCTTGAAGATTTACGAAGGATTTAACGTCACTCACATTTTCTATCAGGAAGGACTCCTCTCTGTAGATAATTTTTTATCGGAGTCATCCATGACTCACTTTCACATTCGACCTCCAAGATCCAATCAACATCCATCTGGTTGATTCTCGGAGCCGATACCACTTCCACTGGGACTAGGCCCATGAGCTGCTCATCTCTAGAACTGGCTAACTTAGCCAGTATGTCGAACTTTGCATTTCCCTCTCTGGGAATATGCGTTATGGTGTGGTATTCAATATCACTAAGAAGCTCAAGGGCTCGGTTGAGATAAGGAGCTAGTCTCGCTCCTTTTTCCTAAAACTATTTTCTCACTTGATATACCACTAGTTTTAAATCACAGAAGATATGTAAAGTTTTTACTCCCAGCTCCTTAGCGATCTCAAGTCTGCGTTAAGGCCTCATACTCTACTTCATTGTTCATTGCAAAAAATTTGAGTTTAAGAGCATAACAAATCGAACGTTTCTTGGGAGTCACCAGCTCGACTCTAGCACTAGAACAACGTTCATTAGATGCACCATCCGTGTAAATTTTCCATATGGTATTCTGCTCTCCATTGCTCTTCGGAGTGTCATCTCTCGCAGTGTATTCAACAATGAAATCTGCCAAAGCTTGACCCCTGGATCACTTTTCGAGGGTGACAGGTTACGTTATACTGGCTTAATTCAATGTTCCATTCCAATAGCCTTCCTAAAGTCTCAGGTCGTTGCAGGACCTGTCTCAAAGGCTGGTCGGTCAGAACTTTGATCGGACGAGCCTAAATATAGGGGTGGAGTTTTCTCAAAGCAATCAATAGGCAGTATGCGAGCTTTTCCAGCTTCGGATAGTTTCTTTCTACTCCTGTCAATCGCTTACTGCGGTAGTACACCGGCCTTTGAATTCAGGACTCCTCACATATGAGTGCGGCACTCAAAGCATGCACCGACACTAAAAGATTAATAAACAAGTCCACATCCTCCAATGGCTTCGACAGAATAGGGAGTCTCTCTAAGTGATCCACTTGAGCTTGGAATCTACATTTTTTCGTCCAAGCGAAATTCCTCTTCCCTTTCTTAATCATTTTGAAGAAAGGGATGCATTTGTCAGTGGCTCTAAAAATGAATCTCCTCAGGGGATCGACCTTCCCATTTAAGCTCTAGACATCCTTGATCATTTCTAGAGCTTTGATGTTCCTCGGTGCTTCGATCTTCTCAGAAGTGGCATCGATTCCACGGGAGTTTGTAATGAAGCCTAAGAATTTCCCTAACGCAACACTGAATGAGCATTTCAAAAGGTTGAGCTTCATCCCTTACTTTCAAAGAAAGCCGAACATCTCTACTAAGTCATTAATGTGGTTCATCGATCATCGTGATTTCCCAAGCATATTGTCCGCATAGACCTCCATCGAGCACCCTATCTGATCTTTGAACTTTTTGTTCATCGACCTCTGGTAAGTTGCTCCTGCGTTGTTCAATCTAAAGGGCATGATAAGATAGTAGTACAATCCTAGGTCGGTTAAAAAGCCAATGTGTTCCTAGTTTGGAATGTGCATCGAGATTTGATTATATCCAGAATATGCATCCATGAACGAGAGAAACTCATGTTCGGCCGTCGAGTCTACCAGCTGATCAATCATCGAAAGTGGGAAGCCGCCCTTTAGGCACGCCTTGTTCAGATCCAAATAGTCAATGCATGTCCTCCGCTTCCCATTAGCTTTTTCCACCAAGACTGGATTGGATACCCACTCTAGGTATAGGGCATCGCAGATGAAGCTGTTGTCCCATAACTTCTTCGCTTCTTCTTTGAGTGCAGTGGATCACTGTGGACCCAAGCTGCGGCACTTCTTTTATATAAGAACACATTTTGGATTATGTTTAACGCGTAGATCGCTATCTCCAGCGATATTCTACGCATGTCTTAGTGAGTCTAGGCAAACACATCCAGTTCGCCTGGAGAAAACCAACCAACTCTTTCATCATCTTCACGCCGAGCTGCAATCCTACCTTTAGGACCCAAGTAGGATCATCCTGCCTGATAAGGATGTTGATCCTTAACTCGGCCGGAGCTGCTCTTTCATCCTCTGGCTCTTTCTGTGGATCCATATCCTTATGGAACCGACTGTTGCCCAAGCTAGGGCTCAGACGGTGGTTGCTATGCGTCCAAAGCCTTGATGCAGAGAGTCATCTCCACACCCTTTCCTTTCTCTCTTCGCCTCGCTTCCTTTAGCTCAACGACATTGCACTCGCGGCCAAGCCCTTAATCACCTTATACTATTCTCACACCATTCTCCATCAGAAATTTCATTGTTGAGCACCATTGAGCAATGGTCGCTCGAAATTCAACAAGGTCTAGTCGATCCAAAAAGGCATTACAAGTAGAATATATATCCAACACAACAGAAGGCACCACCCGCACTCTCTTACGGTCGCCTTCTCTAAGCACCATTGGTAGATCTGCACATCCCACTAGGTCAATAGCAGTCCCTTTAAATCCTTGGATCCGATATTTACACAGCTTTAATTCTTTGCCCTCAAGAAGCATCTAGTTGTAGGCTTTCCTGAATAAAATGTTAACTGAACACCTATAGTCAACCAGAATCTTCCTTACAAGAGTAGGTCCAATCATGGTCGATATCACTAAAGGATCAATCGTCGGGGACTCTACCTCATCAGCATCTCTATTTTAAAAAACAATATCATCTATCTTGGTGCTGAGTTAGTTTGCCAGAACATTTTCTTTAACGGCGAAACAACTCTCATTCACTACGTGCTTCAATGCACTTACATATTGCTCCATCTCATTTCAGCTCTTCTCAGCTAGATGTAGTACTTCAATAATAGTATTGATCACCATTTCTTCTCAAGCCGTTTGAGCTCACCAATACCAGGCCTAGCTTTCCCTTGCTAGGGGTTTGAAGTTCCTTGCTCTCCATCTTACGGGGCTTGCACAAACTGTTGTAACTTCTACTTACAAATCAACCCTTCGATCACATCATCCAAATGCATGTATTCGTTGGTGTTGTGACCATGCATTTCATGGAATATGCAAAAATTGCTAGAATTTTTCTTTTTTTGGTCGACTCCCTTTGAGCTGGCTTTCTGTACTGCTCTTTGCCTTGAGTACCCAAGTATATGTTCTCAATTGAGTTACTCAATGGAGTGTAGTTATCAAACTTCGGGATTCTTGGATGCCTCCTTTAATCTGATTTCTTATCTTTAGCTCCATTGTCATTCTTGCTCTGCCCACCACTTCTATTTTCCACATTAACATTGACATTGACGGAATTCCATCCAGATCGTTTTAGAACAACATTGCTTTGTATCACTTTGGCAGATTGACTGGCATCGACCTTACTAGCAGTAGTACTTGCTTCATCCAAGCACAAGACCTACTTCACCTTTCTATAGAACACATCCATCATTAATTGGGGTTTCATCTTCAACCACCTCCCAAAATCAGTTTGGGGATGAATTCCCCTAATCAATGCCATTAACACAATATCTTCTTCAGTATTGCTTACCTCAGTCACTGTAGTATTGAACCTATGTAAGAAATCTTTCAAAGACTCTCCCGCTCCATAAAAGAGATTAGAAAGTGACATGACGTCCTTCGGACGGGTAGTGTGCATACGTAATTGCTCAATGAACTTCCATGCTAATTGCTCGAAAGACGATATGGATCTCGATGGAAGTCGGGTGAACCACATCGTCGCTACTCTCGTTGGGAAAATCGAGAAACAACAATATCGAACAACATCAATAGCTCTGGCAGAATCCATATGCCAGCCATACTTTATCAAATGTTGCCTTAGATCCGTCTTTCCATTATATGATGGTATCATCGGAATTACAAATCTCCTAGGGTACTCCTCACATAGGATATCTTCTGTGAATGGATTCCAGCTCGGGGAGGAGCCCCAATCGTCATTAGTCCGTTGCTGGCTCTCACTTATAAGTCTCCTTACCATTTCAATCAAATCCAGCTCAAGTAGAGCTACTGAATGGCGGTAATCATCATCCACCTCGAGTGTTTAGCCAGGCAAACGCTCTCGGTTTTTTCACGATAGCTAGGTTCCCCTGACTCTTGGAGAACCATTCGTTCAGTAGTTCCGTGTACATAGTCTCTTCGCGATGGGTCTACAGTTGCCTCCTAATCTACAACATTTTGGCCATCCACATCACAACCTGAAGCCAAACCAACACCATCACCCAAAAGTCGACCAATCGAACCAAAATTCGATGGTTCAGTACCAATCCCACTTGATGGATCAGTACCAATCCATAAGCCTTTACCATGGCTCGGTCCCGGTCTTTGTTTCGACTTCCCAGTTTCTTTTTTAAGCATCTTCTGCTTTCTGTCTCTCTGCCTTTGCTCCGACGATGGGGAACTATCAGATTTCGAATTAGAGGGTGTCAAGTCCTTCTTGCTTCTCCTGCGGTTGTTACTCAGTTGATTCAACAAGTCCAAGCTCTATTTCATTTGCCGACTCAACTCATCATAGCTTTCTTAGAGCTTGTCTTCCATGTGCTTCATCATACAGTCCACTCAACCTTAGTAATCACGTCTGTTAGGTTCTGATCTTCGGTAGTGGTTGGCTATGCAACCTACTTAACATGTTGGGAATAGACATTCTCAACATCCTTAGCAACTCTTGAAGTTGTGGATAGATCTCTTCTATGGGCTATGGTTAAAAGCAGCTTGTGTAGATTTTTTGAAAATCGGAGTAGTTCAAAATGAAAAAACAAAGGAAAACTAGATCTATCTCTCGGATTTAGGCAACCTAATAGTAGATGATGTATCCAAACGGACCGAGAATCACACTTCTCAGTGGAAGCACCAAAATGTTAGTATCAAAGGTGGCACAAACACCCAAGAAATTAGAGTGGAGAATGAAAAGAAATATAAATGGAAAATGAGTAAAAAAAATAAGACACCAAAACATTTATAATGGTTCGGCCAACTATTGCCGATGTCCACTTGAGATTTCTATTAATTATCTTGCTATTTTACAGGTATACTTCCTATGTTCGGTACCACTCCACGGGTGATTACAAGGAAATGTCTTATAATTGCAAGGACGCCAAAAGATCCTCAAAAATTATCCCCTAGCCTCTTATTTATAATTGTAGGTCGTCGGAAAATTCTCCACTATGTCTTCCTCCATGATCTCCACTATTCACCAGTGATTGTCCTCAAGAAAACATGGTCATGTCAGCGAGCAATTATGGATCGATACCATTCCATAAGATTCACTTATGGGTCGATCACATTGTATTGTGTGATGTCGTTTTGTTGTTTGCTTCATGATTCCTATCTTGTTTGTATGGTTATGAACTTGTTTCCAGGCTAATAGGATGGAACAATGGAGGAGTAGAGTTGCTGATTTTTGATGCTCAAGCCATTTAGTAGCAAACGACGTGCAAACAATCAGTGGTGCCTCAAATAGATTGCTGGAACCATAACTTGGTAGTAGGAGGAAGATGGGGCATTTTTGGAGAAGTCCTTTGGATCAGTACCTATCTATAAGGATCATCACTTGCATGGATATTGATTTAGAATTTTGTTGGACGGCTTGGCTTCCATCTTATGGACTTGATTGTACTTAACTTCTGGACTTTACTACTATCTCTCCAAGCCTCCTGCCTCGATAGTTTTCAAGTACAATCCATCAAGTTTGTTTAGATACTGGCTGGTCAAAAGGCTAGGTAACAATTAATAAACTCAATTATAAAATAAAATGCAATTTGTCAACATATCTATACCCGAGCATGTAATGGCAGTGGAAAGAAAATCAAACAACGGTATGACTAGTTATATCATCCTATGAAGCAACCCTTTAGTAATCTTTGATCAAACTTATGTAGGTATAAACTAAATCCACTCATTCTGAATTATTTCATCTTGATAACCGTTAGTTGAGTTGATGTCAAACTTATTTGTTGTGATGTTAACAAAATCCATGACCCTATTACACAACACCTTATAAGTGACAAGTAAGAGGTTTCTTTCCCATACCTTGATACCAAAATATTCTCTTTGACTGCCTCTTTCTTTATCAGGCCATGCTGTAACATTGATGCACACATCTTCCACAATACCTGAAAGCCAAAACGTTAGTTGAGAATAATGAAGTGGTAGTAGCCGTGTATAAGAATGAGATAATATATCTCTAGTATAAGTTCGAGTATAAAGCATTCCAGAGAACAGATCGAAGCCCAAAGCCATACAACATTATATTATAAATACAAGCAATGTATCAGTATACAAAGTATTCTTTTGTAATCAGTTCATTTCAATATTAATAAAAGTAAATTATATTCTCTTATCTCAACTCTGAAAATACTCAAATAAAAATCTTCAACAAGTTCAATATGGTATCAGAACTTATTGCTTAACAACAATTGAATTTGGATCATTAAGATCGAACCCATTAGAAAATATTCATCATTCGAGTATTTTCATCAGAGAATCAATCTCATCACTTGAAATTTAAAATACCTGCTTACAAATCGATTAAAGAACACAAGTGTCATGCCAAGAACTTAGAAGAATTCTGGCTGCATCAAGTTTCTTGCTCAAAACAAGCAAATCAAAATCAGAAAAGTTCAAAATGCAGATATCAAAAAACAAGTTTTTCATCACAAATCATCAAGAAAGTAAGTGTCGTGCCAAGAACCCATCAGAACAGTGTCATCACCTGAGTTTGGCTGCAACATACCTGAATTTTATCTTTTCTTGCAATCTATACATCTGAATCATCAAGTCTGATTATCATTATTTCATCATCAGGGCAAAAGGAGATGATTACTTGGCCACATCAGAGAATACCACAAACTCACAGCAACAAAGCACTAGTGCAACTGAAGAGCTAATCAAAACAGTTGTAAGTCCTCAAAGTTAGTTGGTCATAGTCCATCTAGATGAAGATAATTATCTTCTATTGAAGTTCCAAATTGAAATAGGCATCAAAGGGTATGGACTTGAAGGATTCGTCCTTGGAACACTGCATGTACCACCATGATTCATTACAGTTCAAGAAAACATGGTGATAAGGAACAGTGAGTATACAAAGCATCAAAGGTAGGACAGTTTGATAAGCTCTTGGTTGTTGTCCTCAATAAGTATCAATTTATTACCTCAAACAGTAGGATGCAAATCATCCAGTGAGATCTGGAATATAATAGAACAAATCTTTAATTCGCAATCTTCTTCCAAAATCATGCATTACAAGAGACAACTACAAAATATCAGAAGGGATAACTTATCAATGAGGGAATATTTGTCAAAGATTAAAACAATATGTGATTTACTAAAGGCAGCAGGACATAAAAAATTAGATACAGAGTAAGTGCTAACAATTCTAAGTGGCCTCAATGAAGATTATAAGTGGTAGTGATCTCATCCAAAGAAACATTACCCTCAATACAGTATGTTCATTCAACATTGCTTTCACATGAGGGAAAAATTGATCAAAGGAAATCACAAGATATTGATATGATAGTCAATTATGCAGCAAATTCAAAGAACAGAAATAAAAACTTCAATAGTACGGATTAGTATAATCAAAGTGGAGGTTAGTCTAACAGGTCAAGAGGCAGAGGAAGATGGAACAACAATAATAGACCCAAATGTCAAATTTGTGAAAAAATTGGACATACTGCACCAAAGTGTTATATAAGATTCAATGCTTCATATCACCAAATCATAACTCAAGTGGTCAAAGAAACAGCAACCCTAGTGCAAATATGGTTCAGGCACAACAAGAACACAACAATCAATCAGACAAATCAAGAAATTATCATCTGATAACAAAGCCAGAGGACATACAAGATGAAAGTTGGTACCCTGACTCAGGAGCTACAAATCACATCACAAGCAAATTGGATAATCTAAATCTTGGAAATAAAGAGTATAAAGGTAATCAGTCCATACACATGGGCAATGGTGAGCCTATTAAAATCACACATACTAGAATTGCTTGCATCAAAGGTGAAAGACAGCTATATCTCAATAATCTATTAAGGGTACCACAAATAAAGAATTTTTTTTGAGTGTGTCACAATTTGCAAGTGAAAACTAGGGGTGGGCGCGGTCGGTTAACTGACTCAATCGGTTAAAATTTTCGGTTAACCGCTATAGGGGCTTCGGTTCAGTTAACCGGTTTTGGTTTATTTTGCCCACGGTCTACCGACTGAACCGCACATTAGTACCCGTGGTTAACCGGTTTATTTAACCGGTTAACCGACTAATTGGAACGATTCTAGCTAGAGAAATTGTTTTGCAGGGTGATGCATGTCTCTAGCTAGAATTTCAACTCAAGTTCCAACATGGCAACTGCTACACAGTCACTTACAAATAAATAGGAAAGGCAAGAAATGAAGAAACTGGCAAACTGCACTCTACAAAGTCAGTTATCACTTTGTAACTCTCAGTCCATAGTTCAAACATTCTTACACTACAATAGTAACTTAAATTCAAATTACATTACAACCTACAAAGTTAAACTTCTAGTCTATAGTCTCCACTCTCCATTCTTCAGCTCAATACTTTAGTCTCCACTCTCCAGCGACCCAGTCACCCATTCTCCAAATTTTGGACCTGCAATGTCTGCAATATGCACATATGAATTAATTAGTATGTACTGAGTCTGTAACTAAATATGATTGATATTAATCAGTACGCCATCGGCCTTTTGGTGAATGTCCAAACTTTAGGTGCATGTTTAATATGCATATGATATTCAAACGCCTATCAAACAAATGGCCAAACTTCTAACGGCTTAACTTCAGACGTTTATTGAATAGAAATTGGCCGTTGATAAATTGTCTTTTGATTCAGAGCTTAATATACAAAGTATTTAAATGTTGAATATTAAGTATTGATTTTTTTGAAGACGCTCTAAGAAATATTCCCAAGGCTCCTACTTTATTCAAATCCAAATTATGTTTACATAAGTCAATTTTGTGATATATTGAGTTCTAATAGCACTATGCACATACGAAAATTTTACTTAAATTCATTAGTGCAAGTTAACTTATTAGCATTATTTCCCAATTTTATTTACAATATGCTATTTCAAAACTAAACAATAGACCACTAATCGTAAATGATGATAAATGGTTAAGAAATAAACTTAAATTTGAATCTATTTTTTCAGTGCGTATCAATAATATACAATACAAGTAATTTGCACATATAACTACCGCTTATGTTACATCACTTGGCTTGTGTTAACACAAACCAAGGATGAGCATACATATAATAAGCACGGAGGAACCAAAAATGCATGGATTGCACTTAAATCACAAAGTCTGCAATTAAAATCAAGACTACAGTTATATCCTATTCCACTTTCTTTGCAAACTATACACACAACTTTAAGAACAAACAATTTACAAAACCAAAATGAAGAGAAAATAAGCCCCTTATGATTACATAATTAAGTGATAACTATGATAGCAAAATCAAATCAGTACGCCTTCGGCCTTTCTTCCTATCGCTCACATATCAGTAGTTCAAAATTAAAGATAAACAGTAAAACTACAAAAAAATATCAAACTCACATTTTTCCTCTTCATGCTAGCATTGTCATTCACCATCGCACAAAATTCAAATCGACGATTTGGATAGCAAAATACGAAAATCAAGGAGGCGGGGGATCGAGATCTATTTAGATTCGAAGAATTTAGTATTCGGATTTAATGGTTTTCTTGGAACGAAATGAACGAGATGGGAAGTTGGGAACGGAATCGAATTGTGAATATCGAATAGCGGCTAAAAATCGAAGGAAAGGATTTGGATTAGGGTTAGGGAAAGAGGTGGGCCTAGGCCGGGTTGCAAACGCAATCAATTTGGCCTTTGTTTAAAAAATTAAAAATAGATTTGGTTAACGGTTAACCGATGTATGAACCATGGTTAACCGTTAACCGACTAGCTTTTGGTCTATTAATATCGGTCGGTTTACCGAACGTTCGGTTAACTAATTTTTTCGGTTAAAGCGGTTCGGTTATGGTCGATTAAGTCGGTTGGGTCGGTTAACTTTGATAAATGCCCTCCCCTAGTGACAACAATGTATATTTTGAATTTTATTCTAAGTATTGCTTAGTTAGAGACATTCTAGCTAGAGAAATTGTTTTGCAGGGTGATGCAGTAAAGGGGCTGTACAAGTTCAATCTTGTTAAGTCAAGAAATTCTGAGAGTAAAGAACAATGTTGTAATCTTTCTGAATTTATAGAAAGAAATAAAAATATGTTTGATTTGTGGCACTACAAGTTAGGTCATCCTAATGCAAATGTTGTGAAACAAGTTCTAGTTGAGAATAAAATTCCTTTTGAAAACGTTTCTTTACCCTACATATGTATATATTGTCAAATGGGCAAGAGTCATAACTTGTCTTTCTCTGACTCACAACCAAATATAACAAACCTCTTGAAATGGTTGCTACTGATCTATGGGGTCCATCGCCTATTAGTTCAGATTATGGTTTTAAATATTACATATCATTTGTTGATGCATATACTAGATATACTTGGACATATTATCCAAGAACAAAATCAGAAACATATAAGGTAGTAATTCACTTCATCACTCAGGCAGAAAATCAAATAAATCATCAAGTTAAAATTTTGCAAGCTGATGGTGATGCTAAGTTCAAGTCACTTAGCAATTTCTTTCAAAAGAAAGGAATAGTTCATAAAATTAGGTGTCCATATACTTCTGAGGAAAATGGCCTAGTTGAGAGAAAACATGGGCATGTAGTAGAGTCAAGTCTTACACTATTAGCACAGGCATCACTACCTTTATAGTTTTGGCCAGACTCATTTGATACAGCAGTTTATTTGATCAATAGACTCCCAACTAAAGTATTTAAGAACAAAAGTCTAATAGAAATGTTATCTAATATAAAACCCGATTATCATAGTTTATGGACATTTGGATGCTTGCGTTTTCCATATCTAAGACCCTATAATAGCACAAATTAAATTTCAAGTCAACACCATGTACCTTTTTGGGTTATGCAACAAATCAGAAAAGGTGTAAATGTATGGACAGTAATGAAAAAATATTTGTGAGTAGACATGTGGTATTTAATGAATGTGTATTTCCTTTCTCTAGTGTAGGTATGGAAACAACACAGAAAGTTTATAATCCAAAGGTTTCAATACCAGATATACCTCTATATTCATCTGAATGGAAAAAGGAAATGGTTGAGAAGAGTCCAGATTACTCTGATCCACAACTTACAGTGCTCGGTGAACCAGGTCATGAACTGGAAGAGCAACCTGATCATCTCAACCGCACTCCTACATGTATAACAAGTCTGACACAAAGTAGCAGTCAAGGAAATAATCAAGAGCACTCACATGCACGACAAGAAAATATAATTGAGCAAGCACAAAACAAGCAACATGCTTAAACCGGTCATCACATGACTACTAGATCAAAGAGTGGTATATTTAAACCTAAATTATATACTACAACTATTGCTTTAAAAGAACCACAAACTTTTGATCATGATATAAGAAATGAAAACTGGAAAAAAGAAATGGATGAGGAGTATCATGCACTCATAAAGGATAAAACATGGAATCTGGTATATCCACTTGAAAACAAAAATGTGGTAGGATGCAGGTGGACATATAGATTAAAGAAAAATCAAGACAGGACAGTAGCAAGATACAAATCAAGACTAGTAGCCAAAGGATAAACACAACAATATGGTTTCGATTTTAGCGAAACTTTTTCTCCAGTTGTAAAACCAACAACAATCAGAATCATTCTTACTATAACCTTATATAAAAATAGGAGTATTAGAAAGCTTGATGTAAATAATGCCTTTTTAAATGGTGACTTGTAGGAAAAAGCATACATGGAGCGACCATCAGGCTATAAGCATGATATAAAATATGTGTGTAGGCTAAATAAAGCTATTTATGGGCTCAAACAAGCTCCAAGGGTATGATTTGATAAATTGAAAACAACATTAATAAATTTTAGATTTCAGTCTGCCAAATCAAACAATTCGTTGTTTATAAAAACTGATAAGGTCTCAACAATATACATTCTAATATATGTTGATTACTTTATTATTACAGGTGACAATGATGCAGACATCAGCAATCTTATTGACTACTTAGATAAACAATTTTCCATCAAGGATCTTAGGGCATTGAATTACTTCTTACATATAGAGGTGAAAAGAAAGTCAAATTCAAAACTCTTTTTATGCCAGAAAAAATACATCAATGAAATTCTGGTCAAGGAAAAAAAGGATGGTGCTAACTCTCTACCTGCACCCATGATCACAAATCAGCATCTATCAAAAAAAGGGGAGAACCGATACTTAATGATAAACAATATAGAAGCATTGTTGGTGCATTACAATATGTGACCATAACTAGGCCGAAAATTTCTATCAGTGTTAACAAACTGCATCAATTTATGCAGGATAAAAAATATGAGCATTGGAAAATAGTCAAAAGAATATTAAGATATTTGAAAGGAACTGTAGGACATGGATTAATGATGCAGGCCAGCATCTTGATACTATAGGTCGCTCAAACGACCTACGACCTAACCATGATCACAAGCTAAGTCTAAGTCGCGCCCGACTTAATGTAAGGAAGAACGAACGAGTTAAGGAGATGAAAATGCAGGAAAACGAGTTGGCAAGTCATTCAGGCGCGTTACGACCTAGCTACATCATTCCAGCGACCTACCAGGATAAGATTCTAATGCTATTGGCCAGTTTCTTTAGGTCGCGAACGACCTTCCATTCCTTAGGTCGAAAACGACCTAACGACCTACGAGTTAACAAGATAACAGAAGCTACCTTAAGTCGTTCCAGTCACATTAACAAGTTCCAACCTAATGAACTTCGACCTAACAAGGTAGAAGTAATGAACGAGTCACGACCTAATGAGCTCCGATCTAATGGAATACGACCTAGTGATGAAGAACGAGCTAACTGTGCCGAGTTACGACCTAAGGAGGCATGTGAGCAGGAGCTACGACTTAACTGGAAACCAGGAGAAGGAGCTAACTCGAGTTTACGACTTAAGGAGAAGGTTCTGGGTTGTCTACGACCTAACGGATTAGGAGGAAAAGGGGTACGACTTAACAAAGGTTTAAGACGCTCGGAGTTGATAAGTCGTCTACGACTTACGGAGAAGGCCACCGAAGGAGAGGTTCGAATTGAGAAGGAAGTGATAAGTCGTCTACGACTTAAGGAAGAAGTTAAGTCGGAAGCAAAGTTACGACTTAGTTAAGTCGCACAGTTTTAAAGCGCACCCTCTTAAGTCGCGTGAAGATAGAAACCGTTGATGCTTATGCCGAGTTAATCTCTGCCTTTAATTTCCTTAAGACGATTGATCTGGGATGCCGCAAGTTTCTAAGTCGTTGAAACTCTGGATGCCGTTGAATCTTATGCCGAGTTAATCTAGACCATTGGTTCTTAAGTCGTAGAAGGATGCTGTTGTGTTGCTTTGATAAGTCGTCATTTGTATAAGTCGTATGTTGTCTGTATTCTTTGTCGTCTGTTTGTAAGTCGTATGATGCCTGTATTCTTTTGAGTCGTGAGTCGTTATGTACTTATGTTGAGTCGGAGACTTTGTTAAGTCGGAAACGACTTAGGAGTTAGCGAAATTTCTGTTGTAAAGTTGTAGCCTATAAATAGGCAAGTTGAATCATTTTGTAAGGCGGTTGAATATTGAATAAAATTCTCTTTTGTTAGCTTTGTGCTTTCAATTTAAATTGGTAGTTGAGTGTAATCTCCTATCTCCTCTTTCGGATAATCGAGTGCGCTCGATTCAACGATTGCAGAAGCCGATTCGCGGAATCAAGTGCGCTTGATCAACGCTTGAAGAATTGAAGATCTTTGAACCCGGTATCGTGCGTGATCAACGAGTTCGAGATAGCTAGAGTTCGGTATCTTCGGATCAACGAATTTGGGCATTTCAGTATTCATCAATCCATCTATTGCTACTTTCATCGATTGAAGATCGTTTTGATTAATCTGCTGCATCAGTTTGGTATCGGAGCTTGTTTTAGCCAATCATAGCTAAATCGAGTCTTGGAGCCGATTTGTTTGAAGTTTAAAGCATCAAGTGTTAGCCGAGCTTGAAGTGAGGAAGCCGAGCTAAGGAGAGTGTAGACCGAGCATCATTGCATTGTCTAGCCGAGAATTGTGATTTGGAGAAGTTGTGTTCATCGTGTTCATCGCGAAGTTGCAACAAAGTGGGAGTTTTCGATCCATTTCATTTTGGATCTAAGTTCGAAAGGTGTTTGAAATTTGGAGTGGAGCCGAAAGTCAAATTTTGAAGGCTTGATCATGCCTCCGAGATATGTTAACCGTCATCATAGTGTTGCAGATGTATATGAGAGAGAAGATCCAGAACAGAAGAAGCAACGTAGTGATGAAAAATTCAATAAGGATTTCGAGAAAGTAGAGAGAATGAAGTTTGACATGAATCGAAATCAACGGAGAGTGTCGCCACGTTATGATTATGAGAAAAGAATTAAAGAGGACGTGCATGGGCATAGAAGAGTCGATGTTCAGAATCGACGACGAAGTTCAACTAATTTTGAAGAGGAAAGTTATGGTGATCGTGTTCATTTTCGATATTCTGGTCAAAGGCAAAATCGATACAAGAATATTGAAGAGGATGGTTATACATGGAAATCAAGAAAGGATACGGAGATTCCAGAATTCCGAGGTGGACTACAAGCAGAGGAATTCTTGGACTGGTTATCCACGGTTGAAAATATTTTTGAGCTCAACAACGTTCCTGAGGAGCGTCAAGTGAAGATAGTTGCTGCAAGATTAAGAGGAAGAGCCATGGACTGGTGGCAACAAACTAAGTCAACCAGAGAGAGGATGAAGAAGTCTAAAGTTGTCAAGTGGGATACGATGAAAAGGATGATGAAGGCAAATTTCTAACGCTACAATTATCAAGCTCGTCTTGATCAACAATTGCAGAAGTTGAGTCAAGGGACTCGAGGAAAGGGTGTGGTTCCAAACTCCAGCAATCAAAATCATGTTGTTCATTACAGTAGAAATGTTTTTAAGAGAGTCAATGAACCAGTTGCATATGGAATCACGAAGGCAAGTGTTGATGAACGAGTTAAGCAATAACATTGTCAGAAGTTTGGCCATCGAAGTTTTGAATGTACAAGGTCCCAGAAGAAACCCTTTGTTGTAGAAGAATGTGAAAGTGAGGATGTGGATGATACTACTGAAAGCAAGACAGAAGAGGAAGAGGAATCAACTAGTCCATTACCTTTCGGCGAAAGTGCTGAAGAATCGGAAGGTAGTGCTGAAACCTTGGTTAGGTATGAGGCAAGTGAAGAGCTTAAAACTCTCGAGGAGGTTAAACCAATGTTAGAAGAATTTGAAGTGGTCGGACATACAGAATCATTCGCAACCTTACCACTAAAGTTTGACAACGAAGATGAAGAGGTCGAGTTGGAGAACGAAGAATGTAATTTGATTGATGAAGTTAACTTTTATCAACCACCACAATTTGACGACGATGAAGAATTTTTGCCAGGATTTGAGGAATCTTTATCAGGGAGAGTAGAAGTTTTGTCAATAGAGAAAGGAGGTAACTTGTTGTGGGGGACTGTTGAAATTGACTTTTATGAACCGTCGAAATTTGACAATGAAGAAGAAGTTGAGTCAAAGTATGTGGAGGTAGAAGTTGATTACTCTTCATTGCCACAGTTTGATGTTGATAGTATGGAAGAAGAAGCTGTGTTCGGGATGGAGGAAATTCATTTGACAATGGAGGATTCTTATTTAGCACCTGAGCTTATGGATGAGAGTCAGCCATGTATAAATTCCTTAGTTTCCGAGGAGCATGAACAAAGTGAGAGTGAAACAGAAGAGAAGGCAGAATCAGATAGTTTGTTATTTTTGAAAGAGTTCATCAATAAAATGGAAGATGATGAGGAGTTGTCAATGCTGATTGACCCTGGAAAAGATTCTGATTTTGAGAATCCTGAAGAAGATGAAGTATTTGAAGAATGTGAAGGAACGAGTGAAGATTTTGATGTTTATGAGGAAGTTGGATCAGAATTCGATGAGTCTGAAGTCGAATACTCTGAGGAGTTTTCCGAAGAGTTACCATCTCTACAGGACATCCAACCTCACACTGAACTCGTACCAGATGCTATTTTACTACCAGGATCGTATGATCTTATGTGTCTGAAAGAACAAGAAGAGTTGATACAACAGGAGGAAGTGAATGATTGTCAGTTGAAGTTGTCGGATGGCGTCCACGCTGCTAACATAAGTATGTTGAAGTAGAAGCAAGTGGGAATTCAGTTCAGTCAGGGGAGTTTGATGCAACACATCAAGGGAAGATTCAAGAGGATGACACATCTGAACGGGTAAGGGAAGACAAAAATCTGAGCATGAGTCATCACAATTTTTCGGTCGTGATTTCCTAAGTCATTCCATGATTTTAAACTTCCTTATAACGTCTCACACTTTCGACACGTTTTGGTTCTATATCACATCTTCCTATTGGCACAAGCAATATGGTATACGACACTATTCTTATGAAGTTCTATGCTATCTGAAGTGGATCTGGCATCTAGTGCTGAGTTTAGTCCGTACTTTTCCACATGCCATATCCCCCAGGTCACTTTCTTATGCCGCCTGCCTAATGCCACGTCTGTTCTATTCCATTTATTATTTAGCTCGAACCATAACATCCAAAGTACAAAACAAGTTTAATCTCAAAAATGGTTATCATCAGGGCTGTGTCAAACTAGATAATGAATGGAAGACAGCATCTCGAAGAAGGAAGCTTTTAAATTCGAGGACGAATTTCTCCCAACCAGGGGAAGATGATGCAGGCTAGCATCTTGATACTATAGGTCGCTCAAACGACCTACGACCTAACCATGATCACAAGCTAAGTCTAAGTCGCGCCCGACTTAATGTGAGGAAGAATGAACGAGTTAAGGAGATGAAAATGCAGGAAAACGAGTTGGCAAGTCATTCAGGCGCGTTACGACCTAGCTACATCATTCCAGCGACCTACCGGGATAAGATTCTAATGCTATTGGCCAGTTTCTTTAGGTCGCGAACGACCTTCCATTCCTTAGGTCGAAAACGACCTAACGACCTACGAGTTAACAAGATAACAGAAGCTACCTTAAGTCGTTCCAGTCACATTAACAAGTTCCAACCTAATGAACTTCGACCTAACAAGGTAGAAGTAATGAACGAGTCACGACCTAATGAGCTCCGATCTAATGGAATACGACCTAGTGATGAAGAACGAGCTAACTGTGCCGAGTTACGACCTAAGGAGGCATGTGAGCAGGAGCTACGACTTAACTGGAAACCAGGAGAAGGAGCTAACTCGAGTTTACGACTTAAGGAGAAGGTTCTGGGTTGTCTACGACCTAACGGATTAGGAGGAAAAGGGGTACGACTTAACAAAGGTTTAAGACGCTCGGAGTTGATAAGTCGTCTACGACTTACGGAGAAGGCCACCGAAGGAGAGGTTCGAATTGAGAAGGAAGTGATAAGTTGTCTACGACTTAAGGAAGAAGTTAAGTCGGAAGCAAAGTTACGACTTAGTTAAGTCGCACAGTTTTAAAGCGCACCCTCTTAAGTCGCGTGAAGATAGAAACCGTTGATGCTTATGCCGAGTTAATCTCTGCCTTTAATTTCCTTAAGACGATTGATCTGGGATGCCGCAAGTTTCTAAGTCGTTGAAACTCTGGATGCCGTTGAATCTTATGCCGAGTTAATCTAGACCATTGGTTCTTAAGTCGTAGAAGGATGCTGTTGTGTTGCTTTGATAAGTCGTCATTTGTATAAGTCGTATGTTGTCTGTATTCTTTGTCGTCTGTTTGTAAGTCGTATGATGCCTGTATTCTTTTGAGTCGTGAGTCGTTATGTACTTATGTTGAGTCGGAGACTTTGTTAAGTCGGAAACGACTTAGGAGTTAGCGAAATTTCTGTTGTAAAGTTGTAGCCTATAAATAGGCAAGTTGAATCATTTTGTAAGGCGGTTGAATATTGAATAAAATTCTCTTTTGTTAGCTTTGTGCTTTCAATTTAAATTGGTAGTTGAGTGTAATCTCCTATCTCCTCTTTCGGATAATCGAGTGCGCTCGATTCAACGATTGCAGAAGCCGATTCGCGGAATCAAGTGCGCTTGATCAACGCTTGAAGAATTGAAGATCTTTGAACCCGGTATCGTGCACGATCAACGAGTTCGAGATAGCTAGAATTCGGTATCTTCAGATCAACGAATTCGGGCATTTCAGTATTCATCAATCCATCTATTGCTACTTTCATCGGTTGAAGATCGTTTTGATTAATCCGCTGCGTCAATTAAGCTTAAAGGCATGCAAAAATCTTAATATATCAGGATATACAGATGCTGATTGGGCTATAGATCCTGATGATAGAAGATCTATCATGGGCTACTGTATCTATATTGGGGACATTTAGTTTTATTGTGCTCTAAGGAACAAACTATTGTATCTAGATCGAGCATAGAGGCAGAGTACATAAGCATGGCATGTGCTACAACAGAAGTAATATGGATTCAATATCTACTATATGAACTAAAAGTGTCTACAAATATTAAATTAGCTATTTGTTACAATAATTTAAGTGTTGTTCCTCTTTCAGCAAATCCAGTACTACACTCAAGAACAAAACAAATAGAGATCGATTTATACTTTGTTCATGAACAAGTCACGAAAGGAATATTGTAAATTAACCACATACCTGCTACTTATTAAGGGGCTAACATACATAGCAAACCATTTTAGCCACAAACTTCATCAGATTAAAGAAAGAGTTGAAAGTCGAGGAAGGCAGAAGCTAGGTCTCATCAATCTCTTTCTTCCACAAATTCCATCAAACTAAAGGAAGAGCTGGGGATTAAAAAAGATAGAAGCCAAAGCTCATCAACTCACAAAGCAATTTGTAAGCAACAATAAGCTAACTGGAAATGTCGAAACCTAGAAATCTCAAAACTCAGCTAATTGGAAATCTCGAAACTCTAGAGCAGAGCTAGAGTAGATTGATGATAGCTTGGGTTAAACTTCACCAAATTATAATTTGATGATGCGACAAAGTTAAATTAGGGAAATTAGAAAACCCTTGAATCGCAAACCCTAGATGGGTCGAAGGGGGGAGTTGCGAATAATGAAGCAGTAGTAGCCGTGTACAAGAATGAGATAATATATTTCCAATACAAGTTTGGGCATAAAGCATTTAGAAGAACAAACCGAAGCCCAAAGCCCAACAACATTATATTATAAATACAAGCATTGTGTCGGTGTACAAAGTATTCTTTTGTAATCAGTTCATTTCAATATCAGTAAAAGTAAATTTTGTTCTCTTATCTGTGAAAATACTCAATTACAAATCTTCAACAAATTCAATAATGTCATATCAGTTCAAAGGAATAAACCATGTTAACTGTCACTACCAAGTTAGTCGTGCTCTTTTATTTTTGACAAAGGTTCCGATAATATGTTTGCTTTTCATCTTGACGAAAATTATTTTATCAAATACCACCACTTAACTAAATATTAAGCCTATATAAATAATGTTACCTTAAATATCTGCTATTTTGAGTTCATATACATGGAAACATGTTTGTTGTGAATAGCACATGTCATGAAAGATATGCATTGTTCACTCAGTTTCATTGATAAGTTTATGAATTCCGTAAAGGAAATCGTAAATTTTACTTAACCTTTTCTTGTGCGTTTAAGTAGTTCTCCTCCTTTAGAAACCAAAATTAAAGGAGAAGACGATTCTTTCGATGATTGTCAATGTGGTCGCATAGTATTTGCATCTCTGTTAAAATATTGATGATTGTCAATGTTAGCTATGAAATCCTATTTGTCGTAGATTGATGAATAGAATGACGAAATTTTAAAAATCAAAATTACAAATATTATTCAAAGAAAATCACAAAATAATAATATGATACCTAGATGGATTTAAATATAAATATGTAAACAAGTAATGGTTGGGTTGAAAATATTAGAGGAATTGTGTATGTGGTATTATGGTGGGGACGTTGGGGATTGAAGAATATTTAAAGGTAAGGAAGAAAAGAAAAGAGAAGTCAAATTAAGTTGGAAAACAATGTGTGCACCCGATCCATTGGATGACCAATTTTCACTCGAACTAACAATGGTTTAATAAATGTCGATTTAGACTTTTATTCACATCGCAGAATGAGTTAAAATTGGATTTTACAACTTACAATCCTAGGTAGGGCTAAGTTTGCGATATTGGATCACGTCGAAAGATTGGTTAAGCATCCAACAGGAAACATCAGAATTTGACCCAAGGCAATAGTATTACATGTATCATGGATGTACGTAGATTTGAACAAAATTGATCTACATGTGTTCCTTGTCTATTCAATCAGCTCGATCAACTTTTTGATTTTTAATGTAAATTTCATATAAAATATGTCATCAAACAAATATTCACTTGGGAACAGATATGCAAATTGTCATATCCATTTTTCCTGCAAAAAAAGAAACGAAAAAAAACCCTCTTATGGTCCAGAAGTAGAACCTGATTTGGGGATGAAAAAAATTTATATTGACATTAATAACAAGAAGTCCGAAAATACAATTGACAAGGCAGAAAAAGAATTTAAAACAAGTTATAACAAGGAAACATGCAAATATCCCAAAGAGAACAAAATAATATAATGAAGATCACCGCCCCTGTCTTATTTTCCTCCTAGCATGTTTCAATTTAGAACATTTCATGTGTCATCTGGTTTTTTAACCCAGCAGAAACCAATAGAAAACAGAACAACCTTGTGTAGATAGGATGGTTCAGGACTTAACCAGAAAAGCTAAGACAAGGGATCGAAAAGGGCCAAGCTATACGACTAAGACAACGACTGGGATCAACGAAGCCGAGAGATCAACATTCCTTTTGTCCAATCAGCAGCTTAACGTAAACAGCTAGTGATTTGCCATAAAAACGTAACAACAACGATAAAAGGCTATGGAAACATCTTCAATTCCAGACTCCAGAAAAATCCTAAGCGGTTGGATCATCGGTGACCCATGCCTCTCCTCAAGTCTTCAAACAAATAAGCTATGGAACACAACGAAAAGAGGCAAGACATTAGCTCGCAAATGAGCCAAGTCTATGATTCACTAGCGACCCATATGCCATGGGTCGTTAGCAACCCATGGCTTTGACTCGTTTTGCGAGCCAAACTCTCCTTAGGTCGTCTATTACCTACCTACGAGCTGATGAAGACATGGCCTGGCCCAAAAGGTCTCCAATCCATATAAATACTATCCAACCTACAACATAAGATGGGGATTCTCCAGACTGGTGGCTGAAGCTCTGCTGGAATTATTCTTCACTCTCTGCCTCCCTCATAACAATCTCCAAAGGAATACACTGTGATTCTTCAGTGTATTCCAACTCTGGAGATTCAATCTAGCTAGGAAATAGTCAAAGCCTTGTAATCAAACATCTCTTGTAACAACAATCAGTCTATAATAAAACTGTAAAGTGGACGTAGGCTTCATTAACAGCCGAACCACTATAAAAATTCTCTGTCTACTTTCTTTTACTGTTCTTTCTTGATATCCGTTATTTGTGATATTGCTCTGTCAAAACAAGGCTGGTGCTTTCAAACTCAAACCAGGGCGTTGGTCTATTTTTTGGGTCAACATTTTGGTGCTTTCGCCGAGAACTGAACTCAGGGTCTAGATCTAGCTATCTACTTTGGATTTCATAGGTCCAGAAGTTAGATCCCCGGTCTTTGCTTAAAGAAGTCGTTGTTTTAAAGTCAATGGCTTCTGGAAGAAGAACTACCATTGGGAGATCCATAGGGGTAGTAATAGCTGGAGAAGGTGTTAGTCTCCAACAAGCTGAAGTAAATGGTGCTGACTTAGGAAACCAGGTACCGGCGCCCTCCAGTCAGCATGAAGTTGTCACCAGGGATGAGCTAAATAAGATGGCTGAGGAGATTAACCAAAGGATGGAAAATAGTCTAAAGGCTCTAATGGATAAGCTGAACGCTCTGTTAACCCTACAATCAAACCCCGCTCTAAGGAATATGCCTGAACCAATGACTGCTATAGAACAAGAGAAATTCCTCTGTTTCCAGCCTGTATAGAAGAAACGGAAAACAACCACAAAGAAGGGTAACAGTGGGATGTAACGTGGAGGAGAACCAGAATACTCCACCTGATGCCAGGCAGCCGATCTCGAATTTGAATCGAGGGGCCAAAACCCCATAGGAGGACATAGCTGTGAATCTCTCCGCTTCATAAGATGGAGAGCAAGGTAATCAGTTGGAAGAGAACGTCAATGTGTTCGACAATGCTAGAAATATCCAAACTGCTCCAGTCAGGCCAACTGCAAGGCAATGGGGTCCCGCGTGAGTGGCTCTCCCAAAGACAGGAGTGCCTAGGCTTCAACCCACGTGCCAAGACCGTTTGTTGAACCAAACACTCGGCGCAGTGACTGATTACCGCCCCCAGGACTACCGGACATCAAAGGCATACATACAGACATGGTCAGACGGGAGATGGACGAGAGTAAGAACCGAAAGGATGATGAATGGTGTAACATCCAGCCTTTTTTGGATGCTTTAAGCAGACACGCATGCCGACTCAAATCATACAGAAGAGCGGATTGTTATTGGGGTGAATAAGAAAAAGAGAAAGAAATAAAAACAAAACAGAATCTCGTAGCGGAATGACAAAATATAATAATCAAATACAGTTCATGAAGCTGTATACAAACCATTTGATTATACTTATACAATACAGAATCAGAGTTACACATACGAGAGATGAACAAATAATAATGCAGTGGAACAGTATGATGCAGTGGATTAGTATAGTAAATAATAATACAATCTTCGTCTTCATCCTCCGGAAACAAGTCTTCGAATCCTGAAATGCTCAGGCTGACCCGAGCGAATTGAAAAGACAAAACACTCGAGTCAGAACTAAAAGAGCTTATGTGAGTTAAATCAACGGTAAATAAATATGAGTGTAAACAGCATCAGAGATGTTTACGGGGTTTGCCATCTCTTATCCAGTGTCTAACGTGAGTGCAGTAACTTAAGAGTTGTTCGGGATTCACATCTCCTAAGGATCCGTTAAACTATATACTATGTAGTACAATACGCTATTATAATATGTCTACAGTAGTATAAACTATTAAAATAGCGTTAAGGCGTTATATTTTGCCCCTTAACACATTATTATTTCCCATAGTCTATACAGTACCGTAATCCCACCCGTACTGGGTGCCGTCAGAGGGCACTCCATAAGTATGGTACAAACCAAACTCGTAGAAGGCGCGCTAGGGTAGGTGACACGGCACAACTAGGCAATGCTAGGGTAGATATACCAATTACGCATCCGGACTGTTGGTAATGCATAGCCGCAACTACCGCCCAACTCGAAACACACTCCCGAGTAAAAATCGAAGGGTGGCCACCAAATAAATCAAAAGTCAGAATATAGTATCGATGGAATGTGTCCGATCGGAGGGGCTACCTCACTTGGCCCGGAATCGCTCCTATTTTAGCCACCTTATGCTAACTCACAAGAGTTGGGTCCACATAAATATACCTTTAGGATCGTCGCCACCATCCTACTTCATTTTGGAATCTCCACCGCGTACAAAGTTGTCAAAGTGGTTTTCGGTATTGGCAGAGAGTATGACAACATCTGATCCCGGTCTCTTTAACAACCAATCGCTTATTACACACCGGATGGTGATTTTACATTTCCAAAATCATTTCATAATTGATATCAAAATATCATATTCAATTCAAACAATAACACTTTCGAAATCATTACTAACTTTCGAAATCATATCCACCTTTGAAATCATGTCGCATTTGAAATCATAGTTCGATAATTTTATTTCCTTTCAAAAGTCATATTCACAATTTATACCAAATTATCGTATTCTTAAAACCATAATATTTTCGAAGTCATATTCACTTTAAAAATCGATAATTTGAATATAAACCCATCCATTTTACTTAGTTTGGAATTTGGAAGAAAGTAGTTAAATAGTTATAAATAGTTAAAATACTCCAAAATAGTTTAATTTTAGGTAAAGTACCTTTAAATTGATTTAAGATAGTTAAATAGATTTAATTTAGATTAAATATAATTAAAATAGATTATACAGCTTAAAATAGGTTAATTAGATTTAAAATAAATTATAATGGTTTAATTAGTTTAAAATAATTAAATTGGTTTAAAATAGTCAAATAATTTATATAGTTAATATTAGTTAAATAGTTTAATAAATTTGAAAATCTTAATAATTATAAATATAATTTTAAAACAGTTTATATTAAAATATGAGTTTGGAATTTATATCAGTTTAAACTATTCATTTCATTTCAACATATTTAGACCATTTCAAATTTCCAAATCGACAAACCAAATTTCAATAAACTATCGAATTTCATATCGTTTAAATTCATGTTCAAAATATTAATGCGGATTACTCCTACTTCAAAATATTTCAAAGTTATTTTCAAACAAATTCAATAACTCAATTTTGATAGAATTTCATTTATACTTAAAAGTATAACTTTAAATTTCCGATTTAATTTTCTTAAAGCAATTCCTTTTTTAAACCAATTCGGATTTCAACATAAAACTTGATTTTTCAAAAAATACTTCAATTTATATAAATCAAATTTTATTTCAAAACATCAATTGATTAAATTCAAAAATTTAAGGATTTTAAAATCATTTAATTTAACCAATCCGGTGTTCATATATAATTCTCTACCCTAGGGTCAAGTGATACAGATATTTATCATTTCAATCCGCAATTTAAACATTTTTCGGTTGTATATCATTTCAAACCGCAATCTCGAAATACATAAAAATCCATAACGAACTTGCAGTTTATAATGGTATAAAATACAACATCCATTCAACCAATATCAACAATCAACATCCATCATAATCATCATCCAAATCAATCAATAAATATCAATATAGAACTGATAATCAATAACGGGTATTAAACTAGCAATTTATATTCAAAAATAAATTAAATAACGATTTTATTCAAATAAATTCAAATTAACTGGGATGATAATTCAAAATACACCAAACAGTCATAAATAAATTCCTAATCACATCATAAATTAAATTTAAGAAACATAAGAAATTTTAGAAGTTGTGAGTGGGTTGAATCACACACCTTTGAATTTAAATTGAATTTAAATCCAATTTAAGCCCAAAATTTGAACGGTCTCAGAATTCGTCCAAAAAAGCGTCAAAATGTCTGGAATTTCAGTACGATCCCAACATAAGAAACCGCGCGTGAAACAGACCTCGTATGCGAAAGTTATTAAGATTAGAAAATTAAACAAATTTAAATTAGAAAATAAATAAAATAAAAATGAAAACCACGTCACCATCTCGTTCCTCTTCCCAGAATCCTACCCGACCGCGAACAAGAACCTAAGCACGCAAAACGCCACCGCACCTTGGAAGCTCACCGCGCCACCCATTGCCGCCTCAGGCGAGCGCGACCACATTCGCAAAGCCCGCGACCTTCCTACGACCACGAACCACCTCGTGAACGCCACCTACGGCTCGAAATCAAGCAGCCGCCGCCGATGTGAGTAAACCCTATTCGAATTTTGCAGCACCATCTAGCCGTCCAATCATCGAACGAATCATGCCGATGCCATGCCCTCGGTCCCCTCTACACAATGGTACAAGTGATTTGACGATCCATCGACATTCATCGGAACGTGATGAACGGCCGATATTTGTTCTTCAATTTATGGAAAAACATAAGTTCAAATTAAAAAACAAATTACAGATCTGAGATGCGCTCGACGAGAGCTTCAAATCGATATATAACTCTATCTTGTTTGAGGAGTTTTAATTTTTTTTTTGATTTTTTTTTGATTTGAAATTGAACTGGAAATTGGTTGTCTGCCATTGGAATGAGGAGGAGCAAATAGAATTGTACGTATAGAAGTGAGGAATAAGAAATGACCTAGGGTTTATAACGACATATATATAGGCAGAACACAATAGAAACAAATGGGCTTGATCGATTTGGGTTTTGAAAGATAAATGACTCACAAAGCCCGTTTCGACTCCGGAACGAAAATTGGTCAACCCATATATCAAAATAGATGTTTTAAATGATTTTAAACTCAGTGGAACAGGTTTCAAGTCCAAATTCCATCGTATGAAGAAGTTATGTAAAAATTAGCCTATTTCAAATTGCTTTCAATTGAATTGAATTTAATTGATTTCTAGGCGTTTCGAGCCCGTACGATCAAACGACAAGTCCGATCGTTACAAAACTTGAAATCCTCCAATAATTCACTGTTACGGATCCGATGAAATTGGTTTCGTCGAAATTCGAGCCAGTGGCCAAATGGCTATTTTTCAGGTTAATTAAATAAATTAATATTAAATTAATTAAGTCGAATTTCCAATGTAAATTCTATGATTAACAAATTTTACCATTTTTGATTTCATTAACATTCACAATAATTTAAACAAGTTAAGATATTAGATTAAAGTTAATTAATTTACCAATTACATTATTAAATTTCAATTTCAGTAAATTCATTAATTATCAATTGAAATTCCAATAAATCCATTTATTTGATTTCTCAATCTTGTTATTAAATTAATTATTAACTTATCATCTTAAAAGTAATATTAACATCGGTTTATAATACATTAAAAAATTCCCAATTCATCCAAATTTCAATTAACATGGTATTTAATTTCATTTACCTACAATAAATCCATTTGTTATAGATTGAATTCCAATTAATTATAATTTATTCTAATAAATTGATTTGATTCAATTCCAATCTTTTTATTTAAATCAATTATTATTCTATAAACTGAGTTAACATTTGTTTTACCTTCCATTACCTTAATATATTCCAATTCCCTTCTTTAGTTTGTATTAACTGTCATATTTCCATTTATAGCCAAGTATAACATTCACATTATTACATTTATTTGTCTTTCACTCAAATGGTTAATAATTAACTTGAATTAACATTGTTACACTTTATTTTAGTGTTCATCTCATCATTAAATTATAGATTTTTATTTCTTCACTATTAAATTACCAAAATCTTATTAAAATAACAAATTTAATTATCGAAAATTTACGGGTCGTTACACTCTCCCCCACTCGAAACTTTTCATCCCCGAAAAGGAAAAAGAAGGGAAAAGAAGAAATTAAATAGTCAATATATCTTATTCAAAATATTAAATTTATAAACAATAAATTTACAAAATCAAATAATTTGAATAAAATATATAAATTTATAAACACTTAAATCTTTTATTTTCAAGTTAATAAAAGTTTGGAAAATATTTCATAAAAATTTTCTAAGTCCAAAAATATTTTTTTTGAAAAATTTCGGCAGAGTCTCCTTTGTATGGAGAGGCTCGGGAGAAATAATAATATCAAAATATAACGATATATATAACAAATTTCCAAAATAATATATCCCAACGACGGGAAAACAATATAACATCGCTAGAAAACCGTAATCCGAGAATGTACCTATTTGTCGGGCAAACAACGCTTAATTTTATGAAACCAAAAGCAGTAGCAATTGCTTTCTTACCCTGTATTTCACTTATATAATCCAAAAGGAGTTAATAATTATATGAAATGAAATATTTAAAGTTGTTTCAACCACTAACAAACAAATCAATATAAAACAACAATCACTTCCAATCACAGCATACAATCATCATATGAAATCAATACAAATCAATTATCCATCCATAGCAAAAAACAAATGGTTTGTTCGGATTCAGAAATTTTTAACCGCCTAGAATGACAAATAAACTACTGAGTGCACCATTTACTCAACAGTCTTAGATGAACTCAATAGATTATTCATACATCTTAAACAATTAGAAGTATCATATCCCAAACAACCCATAAACCAAAATAAACAATAATTTACAATGTGCTTGAGTTATTCTTATTAAATTTCTTTCACAACATTTACAGTTTTTTTCTTCTTTTCATTCATACAAGGATTATTTCTTCAACTAACATTTATCTCTTACAAAATTTTATTCCCATTCATTCATTCAATGTTTATTTCATTTATTTTTCCCCTATTACTTACAAAATTCATTTTCATTTATTCATATCCTGTCAATTTCTTTTATTGCATTACATTCATTTTATTATTTACTTTAATTATAAATAGTTTTAATATTAACTTAAGTTCAAAATCCTTTACTTACAGTACTCATTTTCTATTTCATTTAATTAGTAGTATTACAATTTTAACTCAAATTTCTAACTATTTTCATATCAAATTTCTTATTTATAAAAGTAAATTTCATTGAACACTTCCATTACATAAGTTTTACTTGTAAAAATTTCCATTACATATTCTTTTAACATTTCAACTTTTTATAATTGGTAAGTTATATATATATGTGTGTGTCTTTAAGAATGCAATTGAAAGTTACATAAGCTTGACTTACTTCTTTTAATTATCTTATGGTTCAATAATTATCATTTCTTATTTTCATATTCTTTTTGTTTACAAGTTTCAAATTTCAAATTCCTTGTATATTTCAGTTATTACTTAGCATATAATATCTTAAATTCATTTAGAAGTTCCAATTATTAAATAGTTAATTTTTTTATTCCATTACAATAATTGAAATCTCTAATTCATAGAAATTTAAGAACTAAATCCCGGGTTCCATTTCAAATCATTTAAAATAATATGTACATATATATATATACTCATAACTTTTATATCCAATCATATTTAAACTTTAAAAAAATTATTTGTTTATCAAAATAGATCTGTAGTAAAACTACTGCAATGGCCTTCCCACTTTGAAACTCGAAAATGAATGTCGATGATGCGTGCACTCATCACCGAAATTATTTTCCAACGACAGAGAGGGGAGTACAGAACTTATTTCTTTCCAAAATTTCTTTAAACATTTCTTTCAAATCATATTGAAATATTAATATCAGAAAATACTTCTAAATAATATTATTATTGTATTCCAAAATTATTCGAAAGAAATTTTCAAAAACCTTGGAACTTAAGTTCTAAATTTCCAAATTTCATTTATTTTATTTTCAAATCTTATTTCCAACTAATATTTATAAATTTCACTACCTTAAAACCAATATATTACAACCAAATATATAATTTATAATTCACCATTTTATATATAAAAATATACAATAGGTAAAATTATTTCATTTACCTACATTTCGAAACAAATATTGTGCCGGTCTATCCTATTAAGTGTTTAGAAATCCCTATCGATGTCATAGCGTCCTATGTACCGACCAGAATTTATAAATACAAAACGGAACAAATTAACACAATATAGAACCTTTTATAACACTAACAAATACGCTCTCTCATATATATACACTCAGCGACTCATTCTAGGGTATTACTACCCTATTTAATATGAGTCAGACCCCACAAAGCTAAGGTTATCGCTAAACCTGGCTTTGATACCAACTATAACATCCAGACTTTTTTGGACGCTTTAAGCAGACACGCATGCCGACTCAAACCATATAGAATGGCGGATTGTTATTAGGGTGAATAAGAAAAAGAGAAAGAAATAAAAACAAAATAGAATCTCGCAGCGGAATGACAAAATATAATAATCAAATACAGTTCATGAAGCTGTATACAAACCATTTGATTATACTTATACAATACAGAATCAGAGTTACACATATCAGAGATAAACAAATAATAATGCAGCGGAATAGTATGATGCAGTGGAATAGTATAGTAAATAATAATACAATCTTCGTCTTCGTCCTCCGGAAACAAGTCTTTGAATCCTGAAATGCTCAGGCTGACCCGAGCGAATTGAAAAGACAAAACACTCGAGTCAGAACTAAAAGATCTTATGTGAGTTAAATCAACGGTAAATAAATATGAGTGTAAACGGTGTCGGAGATGTTTACAGGGTTTGACATCTCTTATCCAATGTCTAATGTGAGTGTAGTAACTTAAGAGATGTTCGGGATTCACATCTCCTAAGGATCCGTTAAACTATCTACTATGTAGTACAATATGCTATTATAATATGTCTACAGCAATATAAACTATTAAAATAGCATTAAGGCGTTACATTTTCCCCCTTAACACATTTTTATTTCCCATAGTCTATACAGTACCGTAATCCCACCCGTATTGGGTGCCGTCAGAGGGCACTCCATAGGTATGGTACAAACCAAACTCATAGAAAGCACGCTAGGGTAGGTGATACGGCTCAACTAGGCAATGCCACGGTAGATATACCAATTACGCATCCGGACTGTTTGTAACGCATTGCCGCAACTACCGCCCAACTCGAAACACACTCCCGAGTAAAAATCGAAGGGTGGCCACCAAATAAATCAAAAGTCAGAATATAGTATCGATGGAATGTGTCCGATCGGAGGGGCTACCTCACTTGGCCCGGAATCGCTCCTGTTTTAGCCACCTTATGCTAACTCACGGGAGTTAGGTCCACGTAAATATACCTTTTGAATCGTCGCCACTATCCTACTTCATTTTGGAATCTCCACCACGTACACAGTTGTCAAAGTGGTTTTTGGTATTGGCAGAGAGTATGACAACATCCGATCCCGGTCTCTTTAACAACCAATCGCTTATTACACACCGGATGGTGCTTTTACATTTCCAAAATCGTTTCATAATTGATATCAAAATATCATATTCAATTCAAACCATATCACTTTCAAAATCATTACTTACTTTCGAAATCATATTCACCTTTGAAATCATGTCGCATTTGAAATCATAGTTCGATAATTTTATTTCCTTTCAAAAGTCATATTCATAATTTATACCAAATTATCGTATTCTCAAAACCATAATATTTCGAAGTCATATTCACTTTAAAAATTGATAATTTGAATATAAACCCATCCATTTCACTTAGTTTGGAATTTGGAAGAAAGTAGTTTAAATAGTTATAAATAGTTAAAATACTCCAAAATAGTTTAATTCTAGGTAAAGTACCTTTAAATTGATTTAAGATAGTTAAATAGATTTAATTTAGATTAAATATAATTAAAATAGATTAAATAGCTTAAAATAGGTTAAGTAGATTTAAAATAAATTATAATGGTTTAATTAGTTTAAAATAAATTAAATTGGTTTAAAATAGTCAAACAATTTATATAGTTAATATTAGTTAAATAGTTTAATAAATTTGAAAATCTTAATAATTATAAATATATTTTTAAAATAGTTTATATTAAAATATGAGTTCGAAATTTATATCAGTTTAAACTATTCATTTCATTTCAATATATTTGGACCATTTCAAATTTCCAAATAGACAAACCAAATTTCAATAATCTATCAAATTTAATATTGTTTAAATTCATGTTCAAAATATCAATACGGATTACTCCTACTTCAAAATATTTCAAAGTTATTTTCAAACAAATTCAATAACTCAATTTCGATAGAATTTCATTTATACTTAAAAGTTTAACTTTAAATTTCTGATTTAATTTTCTTAAAGCAATTCCTTTTTAAACCAATTCGCATTTCAACATAAAACTTGATTTTTCCAAAAATACTTCAATTTATATAAATCAAATTTTATTTCAAAACATCAATTGATTAAATTCAAAAATTTGAGGATTTTAAAATCATTTAATTTAACCAATCCGGTGTCCGTATATAATTCTCTACCCTAGGGTCAAGTGATACGGATATTTATCATTTCAATCCGCAATTTAAACATTTTTCGGTTGTATATCATTTCAAACCGCAATTCCGAAATAAATAAAAATCCATAACGAACTTGTAGTTTATAACGGTATAAAATACAACATCCATTCAACCAATATCAACAATCAACATCCATCATAATCATCATCCAAATCGATCAATAAATATCAATATAGAACTGATAATCAATAACGGGTATTAAACTGGCAATTTATATTAAAAATTAATAACGATTTTATTCAAATAAATTCAAATTAACTGGGTTGATAATTCAAAATATACCAAACAGTCATAAATAAATTCCTAATCACATCATAAATTAAATTTAACAAACATAAGAAATTTTAGAAGTTGTGAGTGGGTTGAAACACTCACCTTTGAATTTGAATTGAATTTAAATCCAATTTAAGCCCAAAATTTGAACGGTCTTAGAATTTGTCCAAACCAGTGTCATAATGTCCGGAATTTTAGTACGATCCCAACGCAAGAAACCGCGCGTGAAACGGACCTCGTATGTGAAAGTTATTAAGATTACAAGATTAAACAAATTTAAATTAGAAAATAAATAAAATAAAAATGAAAACCACGTCACCATCTCGTTCCTCTTCCCAGAATCCTACCCGACCGCGAACAAGAACCCTCGCACGCAAAACGCCGCCACGCCTTGGAAGCTCAGCGCGCCACCCACTGTTGCCTTAGGCGAGCGCGACGACGTTCCCAAAGCCCGCGACCTTCCTGCGACCGCGAACCACCTCGCGAACGCCACCTCCGGCTCGAAATCAAGAAGCCGCCGCTGATGTGAGTAAACCCTATTTGAATTTTGCAGCACCATCTAGCCGTCTAATCATCGAACGAATCATGCCGATGCCATCCCCTCGGTCCCCTCTACACAACGGTACAAGTGATTCGACGTTCCATCGACGTTCATCGGAACGTGATGAATGGCCGATATTTGTTCTTCAATTTATGGACAAACAGAGGTTCAAATTGGAAAATGAATTACAGATCTGAGATGTGCACGATGAGAGTTTCAAATCGATATATAATTCGATATTGTTTGAGGAGTTTTAATTTTTTTTGATTTGGAATTTGATTTGAAATTGAACTGGAAATTGGTTGTCTGCCATTGGAATGAGGAGGAGCAAATAGAATTATATGTATAGAAATAAGGAATAAGAAATGACTTAGGGTTTATAACGACATATATATAGGCAGAACACAATGGAAACAAATGGGCTTGATCGATTTGTGTTTTGAACGATAAATGACTCGAAAAGCCCGTTTTGACTCTGGAACGAAAATGGGTCAACCCATATATCAAAATAGATGTTTTAAATGATTTTAAACTCAATGGAATAGGTTTCAAGTCCAAATTTCATCGTATGAAGAAGTTATGTAAAAATCAACCTATTTCAAATTGATTTCAATTGAATTTAATTTAATTGATTTCTAGGCGTTTTGAGCCCGTACGATCAAACGACAAGTCCGATCGTTACAAAACTTGAAATCCTCCAACAATTCACAGTTATGGATCTGATGAAACTTGTTTCGTTGAAATCCGAGCCAGTGGCCAAAATGGCTATTTTTCAAGTTAATTAAATAAATTAATATTAAATTAATTAAGTCAAATTTCCAATGTAAATTCTATGGTTAACAAATTTTACCATTTTTGATTTCATTAACATTCAGAATAATTTAAACAAGTTAAGATATCATATTAAAGTTAATTAATTTACCAATTATATTATTAAATTTCAATTTCAGTAAATTCATTAATTATCAATTAAAATTCAAATAAATCCATTTATTTGATTTCTCAATCTTGTTATTAAATCAATTATTAACTTATCATCTTAAAGGTAATATTAACATTGGTTTATAATACATTAAAAATTTCCCAATTCATCCAAATTTCAATTAACATAGTACTTAATTTCATTTACCTACAATAAATCCATTTGTTATAGATTGAATTCCAATTAATTATAATTTATTCCAATAAATTGATTTGATTCAATTCCAATCTTTTTATTTAAATCAATTATTATTCTATAAACAAGTTAACATTTGTTTTACCTTCCATTACCTTAATATATTCCAATTCCCTTCTTTAGTTTGTATTAACTATCATATTTCCATTTATAGCCATGTATAACATTCACATTATTACGTTTATTTGTCTTTCATTCAAATGGTTAATAATTAACTTGAATTAACATTGTTACACTTTATTTTAGTGTTCATCTCATCATTAAATTATAGATTTTTATTTCTTCACTATTAAATTACCAAAATCTTATTAAATTAACAAATTTAATTATCGAAAATTTACGGGTCGTTACAAATGGGGATTTGCCCCGAGTCGGACCCCTTTTACCGACGATATCTTGAATGTAAGATACCCATACAAATTCACTATGCCAACTATCCCCTCCTACGACAAAACGAAGGATCCAAAACCCCATTTGTACAAGTATAGTTGGTACATGGACGGAGCCAATGCTCCAGAGGCCGTCCGCTGTTGATGTTTCCCTAGTTTTCTAAAAGGAGTCGCGTTTATGTGGTTAACCAGACTACCCCCAAGATCTATTTCTACTTTTGACCAACTTGCAACGAAATTCCTAGATCAGTTCAAGCTTCATACCGCACAACCGAAGGACGTCACGTCCCTATCCGGATTGGTTCAAGGGCGCAACGACTCACTGAAAGCATTCATGAGCAGGTTTAACACCGCGGTAACAGAAGTAAGCAACCACAATGAGGATATGGTTTTTATGGCGTTAGTCCGCGCTATTCACCAAGAAATGGAGTTCGGGAAATGGATTAAGATGAAGCAACCCACCAACAGGAAAGACTTCAATCGTAAAGCAAGCCAGTACTTGAGATTGGAGGAAGCACAGGAGCTGGAAAGAAAGTTTGCTGCTACACAACAGATGAACGCCGGACAAAATGACACGGCGGCAAATCAAAACACGCGCGATCCTAGAAGTACTCAAGGAGTTGCAGAAAAGAGCGAGAATCAGAAGAGAAGAAACCAAAACTTCGACAAAAGAAATAATGGTGGCAGCAATAAAAGATTTAGAGGGTTTAGACAGGAAGACTATACCCCCTGAATGACCCTCCGGGGAACATTTATCTCGCAACACAAGAAACTGAAGAGTATAAGAAACCTCCTAGAAAGGAGGCAATAGAACAACTAAAGAGCTCAGGAAAATTCTGCCGCTTCCACAAGACGCACGGGCACAATACAAACGAATGCCGCCACCTTAAAGACCTCATCGAAGGATTAATCCGAGACAACAAACTTCAACAATATGCGAAAAAGCCACAAAAACCCAATCAACCTATGGTCCCTCAACCTCCTAGAGAGCAAAGAAATCAATCTGGAACTAGTAAAGAAGAGTCAAAACGAACCGACCAGAGGCTTATAATTGGAACAATATCTAGGGGACCACATCCCGCGCAAAGAAGTTGGGGAGAGATGGAGCGATATGCGAGTTCGTTAAAGCACGCCTCGAAGAAATCATGTTTAGCAATAGATGATGAAACGCCGATCAAACTGCAAAAGGTTTTGAGTGATGACATAGTGTTCCGCAATCGGGACAACGAAGGAATTGAAGCTCTAACTCTTGACCCAATGGTGGTGATAGTAGGAATCGGGCCTGCCGTAGTCCGACGAGTGTTGGTTGACAGTGGTAGTTCAGTTAATATACTTTTCAAACGTACTTTCGATCAAATAAAGATTGGCATAAAAAGCATATCCACGTGCCAAACTAAGATCCATGGGTCTACCGAAGAACCCAAATAATCGGTGGGAACAATTGACCTACCTGTGGAGCTTGGAGAGGGTGAGTGACGGGTAACTCTCATTCAGACTTTTGTGATCGTGGATGAAATGTCGGCGTATAATGCATTCTTGGGATGGCCTGTGTTAGCAGATTTCAAAATAGCATTAGCCTAATGGTGCCTTACAATGAAACTCCCTACCGAGCTCGGAGTCGGAAGTGTGAAAGGAGATAAAAGTGTTGCCCAAGAATGCTATATCGCGGAATTGCGTGGGTCAAGAAGAAAGGAAAAAGGAAAGGATGCGGGGAAAGCCCTCCACATCCATGAACCCTCCGTATAGCAACTACAGATCTACCCCTGGCTTGGAGACCATAGCCAATTCGACAAGTCTTTGGACCCTAGGAAGAAGAGCTTAGGGGAGGATTGGGCAGCGGCATAATTGATGGTGTTTGTCCCAGTCTGTATGGATGACCCAACGTGGGTCCTGAAGATTGGATCGCATCTTGGAAACAGGATGCGGTAAGAACTAACCAAATTCCTCCATGCCAATTTGGACGTATTTACTTGGACACACTTCGATATGTGTGGGGTATCAGCCGAAGTTTCCTGTCATGCCCTCAATATTGACCCCAAATTCACCCCAGTTAAGTAAAAAAAGCGCAGCTTGGGCCCTGAACGGTCCAAGGCATTGAAAGAAGACGTAGATAAACTGATGGCTAACGGCTTCATTCGAGATGCAACCTACCCCGAATGGGTATCGAACCTGATCCTAGTCAAGAAGTCTAATGGAAAATAACGAACCTGTATTGATTTTTTGGACCTCAACAAAGCCTGTCCGAAGGATAGTTCCCGCTCCCTAGAATTGATCAACTAGTTGATGGAACAGCGGGGCATGAACTGCTGTCATTTATGGATGCGTACTCGGGCTATAACCAGATCCTGATGCATGAAATAGACCAAGAGAACACCAGCTTCATCACCGATTTGGGACCATACTGCTATAGAGTAATGCCATTTGGTTTGAAAAATGCAGGGGTAACGTACCAAAGGCTAGTGAATACTATGTTCAAACGCCAGATTGAGAAGACTATGAAAGTTTACGTGGACGATATGTTAGTCAAATCCCAAGTAGCTGCTAACCATCTAGACAATCTCGCTGAAATGTTTGAAATACTCCGCAAATATGGGATGAAGCTCAACCCGCTTAAATGTAACTTCGGAGTAGCCTCTGGTAAATTCCTGGGATGCATAGTAAGTGCCCGGGGGCATCGAAGCGAATCCAAAGCAAATAACAGCGCTACAGGAAGTCCGAGCCCCTAAAAATAAGAAGGAACTTCAAAGCTTGAATGGAAAAGTCGCAGCACCGAGTCGATTCATCTCAAAAGCTACAGGCAACTGTATACCGTTCTTCGATGCGCTAAATAAGGGAAAGAAAAACTTTGAATGGAGTGAAGCTTGTCAAACACCTTTCGAGGAATTTCTACGACACATGGAAACTCCCCCGATCTTATCGAAACCAGTCGATTGAGAAGACTTGTTCGTTTATTTAGCATTTTCCTCGTACACACTGAGTGCCGCTCTTGTGCGGGAAGAAGCAAGAATCCAGCGACCCATGTACTACATTAACAAACGATTCACCAGAGCTGAGAAGAATTACCTAAAATTGGAGAAGCTAGCGTATTGCCTTCTGATCGTATCCTGGAAGTGACGACCATACTTCCAGGCTCATCCGATTAAAGTATTGACTGACCAGCCCCTGAAGCAAGTTTTATACCGGCCAGAAACTTCTGGACGACTACTCAAGTGGAATATAGAGTTGAGCAAGTACGATACCACATACCATCCAAGAAAAGCAATCAATGGGCAAGCGTTGGCCGATTTCATTGCCGAATTTACCGTAAGGGGCGACGAGGAGGAAGTTCAGTCGGAAACAGGTACGCAATGGAAGCTCTTCATCGACAGTGCATCAAACAACTTCTTTTCGGGAGCAGCGGTAGTGCTTGAAACCTCTGAGGGGAGAGCCATTAGCTATGCTCTGCGCTTGGAATTCCCAGCAACAAATAACAAAGCAGAGTATGAAGCATTGATCGCTGGACTAAATGTTGTGATGGAACTCGGGATAAAATCTATTCACATATACAGTGACTCCTAGCTGGTTGTCTGTCAAGTGGAAGGGGAGTACCAAGCGCGTGGAGAAAATCTCACCCCATACCTATCTAAAGTATAAGAGCTGTTAAGTGATATCGAGCACTACACCATAACTCACATCCCACGGGAGCAAAACACCAAGGCTGATTATTTGGCCAAGCTGGCAAGCTCCAGAGAAGCCCAGTCATCGGGATTGGTTTCAGTTGAAACGCTAACCAACCCAAGCATAGACGAAATGGACGTGGACTGGATTCTAGAGACCACCGTCGAGCCAGATACATGGATGACACCGATAAAGGACTATCTACATGCATGAACCCTACCAACTGACCGAAATCAACGAAAGAAGCTCCTCCATAAGGCGCCACGTTTCATGATACAGAATGGAATACTCTATCGAAAGGGATTCTCGATCCCTCTTCTTAGGTGTGTGACCGATGATGAAGCATGACGAATCCTGAAGGAAGTACATAAAGGCGAGTGTGGGGACCACATTGGAGGGCAGACGCTGGCAAAGAAAGTCCTTTGATACGGATACTTCCGGCCAACAATAAATCGCGACACCACAGATCATGCCAGAAGATGCGATTGCATCAAAGATTCAGCAAAATTAAGAGAACTCCTTCAACGGAACTGACACAAATGGTCAGCCCATGGCCATTTGCAATATAGGGGATTGATCTGATTGGTGTCCTTCCAATAGCTAAAGTAGGAGTCAAATATGCTATAATTGCCATATATTATTTCATAAAATGGGATGAATCGGAACTGCTGGCCACCATAACCACAAAGGAAGTTATTAACTTTGTCACTAAAAACATCATTTGCAGGATTGGTGTGCCGCAAAAAATCATCACTGACAATGGAACCCAATTCGAAAGTGCCGAGTTCAAAGACTTCTGCAGGCGCTTTCGATTCGAAAAAAGCTTTTCCGCAGTGGCTCATCCGCAAGCAAACGGGCAAGTGGAAGCAATAAATAAGATCATCAAATCCATGATTAACAAAAGCAAAATGAAATTGGGTTGACAAACTTCCACTCGCACTATGGGCATACATGATAACACACAAAGCGGCAACTGGCCACACTCCGTTCGCCCTAGCATATGGTTCAGAGGCAATGATTCCTGTCGAATTAGAAGTCCCCTCACATCGAAGGTGGAATTTCAATCACAAGCAAAACGACTAGCTCCTACTTGAGTTTCTAGGCATGGTCGATGAAAAAAGAGAAGAAGCATAGGTGAGAACCGCTGCCCACCAGAAAAGGGTCGCACGATACTTTAACTCCAAAGTTCATAATCGAACCTTCAAAGTTGGAGATCTTGTGCTCAAGCGAGTTTACCCTGTTCCGAGGGCCTTCAGACCAAATTGGGAAGGACCATATGTCGTTAATGAAAAGCTCAAGGATGAGACTTTCAAGCTGACAACCATTGACGGGGTCACAATTCCCAGAGCTTGGAATAGCTAATCGCACCACCGTTACTTCATTTAATAAGCTACTTTATGTATTCCCTACTTTTCAACAAATAAGCCATCCCGGAAATGCCGAAGGCATTGTAAATAGGAAAAGAATATACCATGCTTTCTTTAATAAAATTCGATTTGCTGTTTCAAATTGACAAAACTGTGTCCATATTAAATACCTGCCGGGTCGACGAAAGCAAATCAACTCAAACCGTTGGATCGGCGAAACCTGATCCCCGCCTCTCAAAAGACCGGTGCTGCCCTGGCGGCATTGGAAGGTCAAAAAACTAACTCCTCGCGTTTCTCGGAGATAGGCAACATTGGGAGCACCTAAAAACTAACTCCACGCGTTGCTCGGAGATAGGCAACGCCGGGAGCACCTAAAAAAAAAACTCCTCGCGTTGCCTGGAGATAGGCAACACCGGGAGCACCTAAAAAACTAACTCCTCACGTTGCCCGGAGATAGGCAACGCCAGGAGCACCTAAAAAACTAACTCCTCGCATTTGCCCGGAGATATGCAACACCGGAAGCACCTAAAATACTAACTCCTCGCATTGCCCGGAGATAGGCAACGCCAAGGAGTATCAAAAGCGGCGCATCTCGTAAGCCGCACATTCAAACTGAAACTTCTTGTATTGCCCAGAGATAGGCAATGCTAAGAAGCATTGAAAACTAACTCCTCTCATTTCCCGGAGATAGGCAACACCGAGGAGTATCGAAAACAAACTCCTTGCATTGCCCGGAGATAGGCAACGCCGATAAGCATCGAAAACTAACTCCTCGCATTGCCCGGAGATAGGAAACGCCGAGGAGCATCGAAAACAAACTCCTTGGGTTGCTCGGAGATAGGCAATGCCGAGAAGCATTGAAAATTAACTCCTTGCATTGCCCGGAGATAGGCAAGGCTGAGAAGCATCGAAAACTAACTCCTCGCGTTGCCCAGAGATAGGCAATGCCGAGGAGCATTGAAAACAAACTCCTTGCGTTGCCCGGAGATAGGCAATGCCGAGAAGCATCGAAAACTAACTCCTCGCGTTGCTTTTAGATAGGCAACGCCGATGAGCATCGAAAACAAACTCCTTGCGTTGCCCGGAGATAGGCAACGCCGAGAAGCATCAAAAACTAACTCCTCGCGTTGCCCAAAGACAGGCAACGCCGAGAAGCATCGAAAACCAGCTTCTTGCGTTGCCCGGAGATAGGCAACGTCAACAAGCATCCAAACTTACACTCCCTACGTCACTCGGAGATGAGCGACGTTAAGGAGCACCGAATGCTGCGCACTACACAAGTGGCGCGCTAAATCCCAAAACAATAGCCCCTCATATGACTCGAAGATGGGCAACACGGAGGGGCATGAGAAACCGCATGCTTATAGTCAAGAATAATTGGTGCTCGAAGGAAGGCACTCAATAATTGACAACACATACCCATGCGTAAATTGCATACTTACCTGAATACTGCTGAAAACTGAGACTACATGTTGAAGTCACAGAACTTTCGAGGGAAGGAGAATTAAGTTGTAACTTAGCCAAATTTTCAATATAGATTATCTAAACCCCAAGTTATCGGCTACATGAAAATTGTTTGAGTTAAACTGCCCTGTGAACTGAGGGCATACACTTGTACGGAGACAGAAAGACAGAAGCGCGTGAAAACAATAAGTTCACAAGTTCTGTTACTCCAAACAACGACAAGTCCTCAAGTTCTGTCTCAAAGTTTCACGACTGTTTTAAAATTCCGAGCAAAAATTTCAAAGTTCTAGAGTTTTTAGAAATTTTATGAATTTCTAAACAAAAATTCTCTAAATCCTGTTAATTTCTAAAGTTTTATTAACTTCCAAAGTGCTGATAATCTCTAAGTTCTGTTACTTTGAATAAAGGGCTTTGACTATAATCACAGAACTAGAGAAGTATGAAATAAAACAAGCACAAGTACACAGAACATATGTGAATAGATAAATAAAAGTACAGTCAAAATATCATTGTATTGCTTATAATTTTCTGTGCATAGGGTCAAAATGTGGGGGCCGTACCCACACAACAACGACCAACAAAAAAGAAAATACAGACTCTATAGTGGGGATGCAAAGTGCAGACTCTCCACTTAGACAGAATGATTCAAAAAGAAACAAAAACAAGTTAGTTTTCCTGCAAGCTATAGGCTAAAATCAAATCCATCCTTACACCGGTCGCTCAACGCTTCTTGCCACCGCCACCCTTTCCACCTTTGGTTTGTAGTCTCTACTTCTTTTCAGGAGAAGTATCACTGCAGGTAACATCCACGAACACTTCGGTAGCAATGTTCTATTCTTCCTCCGAAACTTTCTCATAAGATCCTCCCTTCCCTTTGTGTTTTCTCGATTTCCGGAACTCTTCGAAGCCTTGATTGCCTCCACCTTTTCCTTCTTAACGGCAATCAAATCATGCCGAGTCTTCTGTGGTTGTTCCATCTAGATTTCATGCTCCTTGGCTTCTGTTGCTGTTATATCACCTTACAAAGAAGCTGAAGGGTCATCCAGGCCGTGGAGCACAGCTATCTTCTCGGCTTCTAGCCCCGGTTGCGGGCTAGACGCAGATGTGGGAACCAGAGTGGGAATAGATACGAACGCAGAAGATGTGGAAATGGCAGCAGGAACGGGCTTCGAAGTAGCTGGCGCGTCAATAGGAAAAGTGGATGGACCTATAAGATCAAAAATGAAAGCATTAAACTCCTCTTGGTCTTGTGGCGTAAGTTGGAAGCTCGCGAATTCGGGAGAAGCATGGACGTTGCCTGCACCAAAGGAACGATCATGAATGGCGACCTCGAACTCACCACCTTCACCTTTTTTTAAGGGCTCCACCACATGAGGAATAATATCAAGTCCTGAACTCGTTGGCTGGCCGTGGAGTTGCTCTGATGGTTAGCCCACGTCGGAGATTGAAGGTCTGGTAAGCACGTCGGTGGCGGTCATCAAGGAAGCATTGGTAGCCTCCTTCTCTCGTTCAACTTGGAGGATCTCCTGGCCCTCTAATGGCGCTTTCTTGGATTCATCATTAAGATAAGTGTCTCGCAACTCTTGATCTGAATAAACGTCCTCGCTCTCAACAAAGTGAGATAAGATTTCCTCCCAAGCAAGGGCAAGAGTGCGTGGATACTTTGGGCCAAGATAACCGAGTCTCCCCTGATGTAACAAAGAGTTAACATAAAAGTTCAAAATTGTTGCATCCAGCTTCTCCATCTTCCTGTCGAAGGCATGTTGGAGGTCCAAGTACTCCGCCTTCACCGCAGCCTTCTCAACTTCAGCGGCAGTCTTGTCGGCACTGAGCTGCGCGACATGAGCCTGTAGCTTGGCAATGGTCTTGGCTTGGTCGAAGATAGTTTTGTTGTGCCCCTCAACAATTAGATCGTGATCGGCTATAGTTTTCCTCTGGGTTTTGATGATGGCATTACAAGCGACCACTTCTTCTTTCAGCTTAGCCTCCTAAGCATGAGTCTTTTACATCTCATCCCTCCAGACGATCTCAACCTTTTCATGTGCCTCTTTCAACTCCTTCATCAGACCGGCGGTTCTCCTACTTTCACGAAGCGTTGCCTCCTTCTCTTCCTCCAACTATTTAATTTTAGCATCACGATCGACCAATGTCTTCTCAAAGTCGTCTTTCTCGGATTCGAAGGAAAGCATTTCCTGAAAATTATTTCTGTTTGTATCCACTAGCTGCTTGCAGAGCTTCTCCCATCTCTCGGCCTGTTCTAGGTCGTTCTGGATAGCTTGGAGATGCGGCATGATAGAATCCCTACGGACAGGGTGGAGATCTAGGTCGAACTTGACCCCTTTTAAGAACCAACCCGAAAGCGCTGCCTCAAGCTTAGAGGGGCCCGAAGGAAGAGCGTAGGCAGGCCTCTGGCAAGGGTGAGAGGTACCAACAACAGTAATGAAGGAAGAGGATGAAATATGAGCTGGGGGCAGAATCGGGGCGGAAATAATAGGAGTTTTGTGTCCCACGGAAGGGTGTTTTGAAGCAAGCTCTGAAGGATGGGGGCAATAATCAAACTTTGACTTCTTTGACAGTTCATCTCTTTCCTCAAGAGATCTTCTTTTCTCATACCTGCCTTTAAGAGAACGAGCTCGATCTCTCTCTTCTTGGTAATGGGTTTCAGCTTCGAGTTCTTTCCTCCACCTGTACTCTTCTTCCGTCTCTCGAACTTGATGGCGACTGGGGAAGTGCTTGGGGTACCGCTGTGAATTAGTGTAGTCTTCGAAGTCATTATAAAAACCTCATCCCCTCGTCATACCTAGATGAGGCATACGTAAAAGGTGTTAGAAGCATGACATAAGCTAAGCAAATATATATAAAGAAATGGAAATAAGTGTAATCCTAGTGCAACATGTTGTGTGTTTCTAATATTGTCCTAAGATGTCGTCACGAACCAGAATGAGCAGCTGTCTAAATGGGATCGGACTCGGTTATTGTAAGCGGGACCAAGCTAAATGTTGGTGCGATATCGTCCGAACAGGAAGGCGTCGTGTCAAATTTAGAGTCCTCTTTCATGAGCACATCGAAGTCGATAAAAACATCGCTGAAATCTCCGAACCCTGTTCTGACATCCTTACTCGAAGAATCTTGATGTCTTCCAGTTTCAAGGACTTTGCCTTTGCCACTTGCATCGGAAGGAGGTAGAATCGGGAGATCGGGACTCATTCCCATAGCCTCATCGCAAGATTCTGAGTCTTCACCCTCAGATTCCGACGAGAAGTAATCACTAGCGGTAGACTCATCGCTACTACTCTCGAATTCTCCTTCTTCTTTCTCTAAGTCCAACACGGCTTTGCCTTCTCTGTGCGTGAACTCATATTCTACTTCCTCCGGGATTGGAGGAATTCTAACTGAACCGCTCAGTCGAGTCGCAGCAGCGTCTTACTCCTCCCGGGGCTCACCGGGTGATCCTGCGAATGGGCTACCTCTCTCTTGACCTTCCTCGGAACCGCGTGAGGAAGAAGTGGATCTTGTGAGAACCCTGGATCGGCCAGGAGAGGGAGTTTCAATCTGAATGGCGGATCTACCCGGAGCTAATAGTCCGTATCGACCCAAGTTCTCATCGGTCAGCAGAACTTTAACGCACCTCTCCTCGGTGTCGATAGCCTTTAAAGTTTAGCAAACTTCATCGAGAGTCACATCTTTGTTTGGTATTGGGATAACTGCAATAGGCGTATAATTAATTAGAAACTCTATTAAAATGCTTCGGGTCTTGACGAGTGGGGAAGAAAGCTTACCCCATGTCGTCCATCAACGGTTGAATCCCTCGGGGCATCTAACGAAAAAGTACTGCGTTATGAACTATGATAAGTTGCTTTGCAAAAGTAGGACGATCTTTTGATTCATCTGGGCCTCGATTATAATCAAAGAGGGACAATCGTCTCTCCTCTTGAACGCTAAAAAATACCGCAACTCATCGAAACTTGGAGCGCAGTTGAACATCTGCATGAAAAGGACATGCAAGCAAGGAAGGATGGCGTAACCATTCGGATGAAGCTGGAATGGGGGCAATTCCCAAGTTCAAGATGTCTCACGTAGAAAATCGTTGAAGGGAGGCATGTCTCCGTTCAGGCACATGTATCGATGACAAGCAGTGTACCCCGGGGGGGCATATAAGCGAATTTGTCTTTCACCGACAGACGCACGTCCTCTTCGGGAATTCCATGTTGTGTACATATATTATGAAGAACCTTGGCGGAAACCACTGACGAAGCTCTTTCAGGTGGATTAAGCAGGACTCGAAAGTTGGGAGGCGTGTAGTCCACGATGGGCCCAACCGGAACTAATTGATCATACTGAGCTTGCGAGATGGATGATGATTCAGCTTCGAAGAGCGCCGAGCTTCGCCCGCTTGACTTACGGCGTGTAGATGGCTACTTCATTCTATATGGCAGAACTCGTGTCCGAAAACGGTCCAGTAAATCTATCCTAAATTCATAAGTTTCCCTTATCACACTTGAATTCCGAAGAAACATTAACTTGTAATCAACACGTCGGATTTCGAGTGCGAAATGAGGCAAGTGTGTAAGTGTAGTGTGCTATCTATATGGGATAAACTCGGTGCTCAGTACACTACAAACGCTCTATCCCATGTAGATAGTTCGCTTACAGTGGAAGAAGAAAAGAACTTTCTATGTCAGTTCGTTTTTCATTTTTGTGTCTACTTCTTGTGCGCTTACCCGTTATCGATCAATGATCGATAACAGATCCGTTATCCGAAGCGACACGGAAAACTCTTCTCACTACAGGAACACCGAGTGCAGAATAACCAAGCAGGATAAGCCCAAGTTCTCTGGAAGAATCGGAATAGACCGGTGATATGCCATGTGGTAACGTCTACGAAACTGGGCACAAGTTGATTATGGTCTAACGGGCGAAGATAGCAAAACGCGTCAAGTGTTGGACCACAACCCAAGTGTCGTTTCAGGGGTAAACTCAAGACTCGATTGACTATCTCGACCCGTCAAACCGTAACCAACTCGGACTTCTCATAATCAACGTTGCAAATAAACATCAATCATCAAGTCATTACACCAACGCGATAATTAGTAAACCATCTAGACAAACCCACCTCAAACTGATTGCTAAGGCACATGAAGGATCACAAATCAAACTCAATGAGCTATGGAATGGATCGGTGGCGAGCTAAACTTCAGGTCGGCAATAAGATAGGGTCGGCTACAGTTCTACGGCAGGCTAGGGTTTGGATTCGAACGAGATGATGAGATGGCTAAGGTTTCACGAGATAGGCGAATGCTTGGATGGATCAATGGTGATTAGATTCAAACGAAGCAGGGAAGCATGTCGAGATGATGCTTGGATTGCCTGGGTCGAATCGCTGGAAGGGTTGGTCGCTTGAAGGAGTGAAGTAGTTTAGGTCGAATAAATGATTTGGGTTGGCTCGAGGAATATAAGTAGGCATGCAGGAAAGCAAAAATATTTGCTAAGTAATCGGGTCGCCAGCGACCTGACCCATCATGGGTCACTAGCGACTCGACCTTTCTTCATAAACGTCAAAAAAAATTCCTATGCAGTTAGGTCACTAGTGACCCATCCCACATGGATCGCAGCGAACCAAAATAAAATAAAAAATAATAATATATAAGTAATGAGAGAGAGGAAAAGAAACTTTATTTATTCTTCTCGAACTCGATCACTTATGACTGTTCAACATTCCGAGGCATGCCGGGAATCTACAAGCAGAAATGTGATATATTGTGACAAGTAGTAGCAGTGAGAACCAAAGAAAGACGACCAACAACGTTTGATTAACGTATTCGTAGAGTTCTAATGTAATCATTCGGAAATCAACAAATAGATATTGAAAGCGATAACTTCCAGAGCATGCCTTGTTTACAACGAAGACGTACTCTGGGGGGCACATGTTATCCAGGTTTTTAACCCAGCAGAAACGAATAGAAAACAGAACAATCTGTAGACAGGATGGTTCAGGACTTAACCAGAAAAGCTAAGACAAGGGATCGACAAGGGCCAAGCTATATGACTAAGACAATGACTGGGATCAATGAAGTTGAGAGATCAGCATTCCTTTAGTCCAATCAGCAGCGGAACGTAAACAGCTAGTGACTTGCCATCAAAACATAACAACAACGATAAAAGGCTATGGAAACATCTCCAATTCCAGACTCCAGAAAAATCCTAAGCAGTAGGATCATCGGTGACCCATGCCTCTCCTCAAGCCTTCAAACAAACAAGCCATGGAACACTACGAAAAGAGGAAAAACATTGGCTCGCAAACGAGCCAAGTCTATGGGTCGGTAGCGACCCATGGCTTTGACTCGTTTTGCGAGCCAAACTCTCCCTAGGTCGTCTATTACCTACTTGCGAGCTGATGAAGACATGGCCTAGCCCAGAACGTCTCCGATCCATATAAATACCATCCAACCTACACATAAGAAGGGGATTCTCCGGACTGGTGGCTGAAGCTCTGCTGGAATTATGCTTCACTCTCTGCCTTTCTCATAACAATCTCCAAAGGAATACATTGTGATTCTCCAGTGGATTCCAACTCTGGAGATTCAGTCTAGCTAGGAAATAGTCAAAGTCTTGTAATCAAACATCCCTTGTAACAACAATCGGCCTATAATAAAACTATAAAGTGAACGTAGGCTTCATCAACAGTCGAACCACTATAAATATTCCCTGTCTAAACGGTTTACTAACCAATAGTAAGCTTTCACACTCAAAGCAGTAAAAGGTTCACCTCATGTCATCGGTAAACTAGGCCAAATGGCCAAAATGATCAATCGAATAGGTCTGGCATTAACCGGAAAGGAAATACACACGGTTTCATAGGCCGGAGTTTTTCCCAACCATTTAATGCCAGACCTATTCGATTGATCGTTTTGGCCTTTCGGCCTAGTTTACCGATGACATGAGGTGAACTTTTTACTGCTTTGAGTGTGGAAGCTTACTATTGGTTAGTAAACCGTTACTTTTTTTTACTGTTCTTTCTTGATATCTGTTATATGTGATATTGTTCAGTCAAAACATCGTGAACGCAATCAAAACATCGTGAACGCCTGTTAAAACCCAATGTTTGTATCTGTTTGCGCCAAAATTGGTCACAAACCCCGAATGTTGTGAAAGCACCAGTATATGAATATAAATCAACAATATTCACACACAAATCTCAAATCTAAGCAAACAGAGTATCACAATTCAGAAATAATGAACAGAAACACGAGATTTATAGTGGTTCGGCGATCTTGCCTCCACTCTGAAGTTGATAATTTTATTGATGTTCACTCGATGATTACAATCTCTTCTAATGTAGTACAACTGAAATTATATGCTAAGTCTCCATCTAAGGTAGCGGTGGTGTTCTGGAGTAAATCTGGCAGAATCTGGGTGCTCTTTAGTACTTAGAATTATCCGACCCCCTTTCTGAATGACTAGGAGCTCTATTTATAGGTGTAGGAGGCTGATATTTCGCCTAAAATGAGGGGAGACCAGTTCTGGTACGTCAGGGGGCCCACATGGCCGAAATCTGGAGATCCGGGCCCACTTTGGGATCGATTCGACCCTTGGTTCGAATCGATCAAGAAATCATCCAATCGGGCTGAAAATTGGAGTGAACGTTCTTCATCATGTGCTTAAGCTTCTGTGAAAATTTCATTGCATTTAGACTTGTAGAACTCGAGTTATGATCGATTCAAGATTGCATTTCTGGTGGTTACGCGTACGTTCGAATCGATAGGGTCGAATCGATGGTAGGTGCATGTGCATGGTGACGTGGCGCGCGTGTTTCTCGTATCGATCCTCTTTTCACTCCGAGTTGACAGGGTCGAATCCATGGTTTCAGCTGTTATGACTTAGTGGATTCGAGGTGGTGGTTTTGTAAATGTGCTCGTTCGAATCAATCATGGTATATCATGGTTGATCGATTCGAAGCTACCTCAGCAGGGTGGATTCGAAGGTATGACTCCATCGAATCGATCAAATGGACGTTCTCTTCGAATCGATCGAGGTAGGTTATACTTAATCGATACGAAGGCTTCGTAGTGGAATGAATTCGAAGACCTTCTCTTTGATGGACTCGAAGCAGGGGAATGGTTCATTGGGTTCGAACCGTGACTCGCTTACTGGATTCGAAGCAAGAGAGGCTTTGATTGGATTCGAACCAAGATATATGAGGATGGATCCGAACTATAGCTCTTTCGATGGAGTCGTAGCAAGGTCACTCCTTATGGATTCGAACAGAGCTTGTCTTGATGGATTCGAAGGGTATCTTTACCTATGGATTCGAACCTGTTGGAGTCGATCCTGTTGGGTTCGAACTTAGAGCCATTTTTCCCAAACGTGCATCGATGATATCTTGAGCGTACGAACTCGGATTGACTTCAAACTTGGAACGTTGGTTTGCATGGCTTTACTTGTCATGTCTTATCAATTGTAGCCCGATCCGGACTCGGACAAAATTCATTGATATCCATGGTGGAACAGTGTATAACGATCTTTTACGATGAACTGTCTTTATTTTTCCAGTCAACTTTTTGGTGTCACGGTCTTGCCAAAAGGCGGGATAACATTTTCCCCCCAAAACATGCCTTGCGATAGGAAGGTGTGTTTTGTATTTTCATAAGCTGGATGTTCATATCCTGTTGATGACCTGCAAAGACATTGATAGTTTTATATGACCTTAAATGACGACCGTTCGCGATCTAGCCATTTTGAGGTGGAATGCGACCGTTCGCGATCTAGTATTTCTATATGGCCCCAAATGACGACCGTTCGCGATCAAGCCATTTGAGGTGAGGGGTGCCGTTCGAGGCGAGTTGTGATCGTTCGCGATCGGGTGCCGTACGAGGCAAAAATGTGATCGTTCGTGATCGAATGTCGTATTAGGTGAAGTGTGACCGTTCGAGGTCGGGTGCCGTTCGAGGCTAATGGTGACCGTTCGAGGTTGGGTGCCGTTCGAGGCTAATGGTGACCGTTCGAGGTCGGGTGCCGTTCGTGGCGAAGTGTGATCGTTCGCGATCGAATTGTGACCGTTCGCGGTCGGATGCCGTTCGAGGCGAATTGAGTGTGCCCGGGGAGGGACTTAGTATCATCAATACCAGGTTTCACGTTCGGGTGAATTCCCGGATTGTTTCTTGCAACGGTTTATCGCCATCTCAGAGCATGCCTAGGGACCGTTCGTGACCCCGTACATGTGTAAGTGGCTTAGCCGTTATGGAATCACAAGTAGCAATTTTTTTTCATTGAGAATAAATTTCTAGCAGAAATGTTAAACAAAATCAAATTCAAATGTTCAAATCAAGACGAAACAAAAACAAAGCAAGGATGTCAAAGTGTAAACTCCCACAACGATAGGGTTAATAGTCATTCAGAGCATGCCTATGGACCGCTCGTGATCTTGCACATGTGTAAATGACTTACCCAGGTTGGTGAGAGGTTTACGGCTTGTTCATCGTTATTTAAATTAATTGATAATCATACGGTGTCCCGGCTCGGGGGCACCCCTAGCTGATGTAGATGGTGGTCGCTCTGGCTCCACTGCTGGAGCTCGCCTTCTCACATATTGAAGTGGCATACCGTTCCTGATGTGCCCTTCCACCTCATCCTTCAGATGTCTACAGTCGTTAGTGTTATGACCATTCAGTTCGTGGAATAAGCAGTATCTGTCTGATTTCCTCTCGTCAACAGTGGGATCCCTTCGTATTGGCCTACGGTAGGGAACTTGCTCTCGAGTATCTTGGTAGATTCGCTCCAAACTCTCATTCAGCTCTGAATAAGTGGTGAATCGCGGCTCTCTCCGCAGTCGCTTTGACCTGTCACCATTATCCTCAGCCTTTCGTTTTCCTTTATCCTTATCTGAATCATTTTCGAGAGGCTTTTTGTCTTTAAGTGCATAAACTTCTATTCCCTCTCCTTCTTCTCTCTCAGCATTAGCGTCTTCCAATCGCAAAAACTTCTCTGCCTCGTGATAGAATTCCCCTAGATCCATAGGCGGATCCTTAGTTAATGAATTTTTGAACTCTGTGCCATCAGCTACTCCGGACACAGCTGCCATCATAACCATGGATGGATTTGGCCGATACACCGATGCTGCTGCCGCGTTGAATCGCGTCAAGAAATTCCTCAAAGACTCCCCAGCTTTCTGCTTTAGCGTTGCCAAACTCATCACATTCTTGGGTCTCGAAATATGAACTCTGAATTGCCTCATAAATTTCTCAATCAAATCGGTCCATGTCCCAATGGAACCACTCTCTAGCTGTCTGAACCATAAAGCTGCTATGTCTGTCAAATACAATGGGAAGCACCGGGCCATGACTTCCTGTGATGCCCCCAGCACTTCCATGTGCCTTATATACCTCGTTAGATGGACCGCAGGGTCCGTCCTCCCATCATACCCTTCTACTGTTGGTAGTTTGAATTCTGGTGGGTTCCTAGCCAACCTAATCGCAGGAGAAAAGGGACTCTTGTTCACATCTTCAAGATCTCTGTTTACTAATCCTCCTCTCATGGCTCGCCTGACCATCTCTGCCAATCTATCATTGTCTCCAAGCTGTAGTCCTCGTTCATTACCTTCGATCTACCCCCCGAGTCCGTGTGAGCTTTCGAGTGTTTGCCCCCCTGACTGAGCGTTCATCCCTCTATTGTTGTTAGGTTGCTCAGATGTCCTTGTCTCTCTTCCCGTGTTCGGATCAACATGTCCTAAGTGGGTGCCCCCCAGCTCCGGCGCTGCGCCAGATGGTCCTGCTCCGTTCTGGATTCTGCTTGTTCCTTGATTTTGTGCTCCAAGTTGTCCAATTTGTTGAAGCAAATTCTGGATCATCTCCTCCTGTCTCTTCATCATTGTCTCCATCTCATCCCTGGTGATGAAGATCGATGCTTGGTTTGCTCCTGAGGAAGCCTCTTGACTCCCTTCGTGCTGACTTCGCTCTGGTCTCTGCCTTTTACTAGTTTGTCTCGTCATGATTCTTCGGATCTTAAATCTCCTAGCCTTTTGATTCAACTTTCAAATGATAGAAGTCCTGAGTTCAGCTCTCAGTGAAAGCACCAAAGTGTTTGCGCCAAAATTGGTCACAAACCCCGAATGTTGTGAAAGCACCAGTATATGAATATAAATCAACAATATTCACACACAAATCTCAAATCTAAGCAAACAGAGTATCACAATTCAGAAATAATGAACAGAAACACGAGATTTATAGTGGTTCGGCGATCTTGCCTACGTCCACTCTGAAGTTGATAATTTTATTGATGTTCACTCGATGATTACAATCTCTTCTAATGTAGTACAACTGAAATTATATGCTAAGTCTCCATCTAAGGTAGCGGTGGTGTTCTGGAGTAAATCTGGCAGAATCTGGGTGCTCTTTAGTACTTAGAATTATCCGACCCCCTTTCTGAATGACTAGGAGCTCTATTTATAGGTGTAGGAGGCTGATATTTCGCCTAAAATGAGGGGAGACCAGTTCTGGTACGTCAGGGGGCCCACATGGCCGAAATCTGGAGATCCGGGCCCACTTTGGGATCGATTCGACCCTTGGTTCGAATCGATCAAGAAATCATCCAATCGGGCTGAAAATTGGAGTGAACGTTCTTCATCATGTGCTTAAGCTTCTGTGAAAATTTCATTGCATTTAGACTTGTAGAACTCGAGTTATGATCGATTCAAGATTGCATTTCTGGTGGTTACGCGTACGTTCGAATCGATCCTTCGAATCGATAGGGTCGAATCGATGGTAGGTGCATGTGCATGGTGACGTGGCGCGCGTGTTTCTCGTATCGATCCTCTTTTCACTCCGAGTTGACAGGGTCAAATCCATGGTTTCAGCTGTTATGACTTAGTGGATTCGAGGTGGTGGTTTTGTAAATGTGCTCGTTCGAATCAATCATGGTATATCATGGTTGATCGATTCAAAGCTACCTCAGCAGGGTGGATTCGAAGGTATGACTCCATCGAATCGATCAAATGGACGTTCTCTTCGAATCGATCGAGGTAGGTTATACTTAATCGATACGAAGGCTTCGTAGTGGAATGAATTCGAAGACCTTCTCTTTGATGGACTCGAAGCAGGGGAATGGTTCATTAGGTTCGAACCGTGACTCGCTTACTGGATTCGAAGCAAGAGAGGCTTTGATTGGATTCGAACCAAGATATATGAGGATGGATCCGAACTATAGCTCTTTCGATGGAGTCGTAGCAAGGTCACTCCTTATGGATTCGAACAGAGCTTGTCTTGATGGATTCGAAGGGTATCTTTACCTATGGATTCGAACCTGTTGGAGTCGATCCTGTTGGGTTCGAACTTAGAGCCATTTTTCCCAAACGTGCATCGATGATATCTTGAGCGTACGAACTCGGATTGACTTCAAACTTGGAACGTTGGTTTGCATGGCTTTACTTGTCATGTCTTATCAATTGTAGCCCGATCCGGACTCGGACAAAATTCATTGATATCCATGGTGGAACAGTGTATAACGATCTTTTACGATGAACTGTCTTTAGTTTTCCAGTCAACTTTTTGGTGTCACGGTCTTGCCAAAAGGCGGGATAACATTAATTCTAAGTACTAAAGAGCACCCAGATTCTGTCAGATTTACTCTAGAACACCACCGCTACCTTAGATGGAGACTTAGCATATAATTTCAGTTGTACTACATTAGAAGAGATTGTAATCATCGAGTGAACATCAATAAAATTATCAACTTCAGAGTGGACGTAGGCAAGATCGCCGAACCACTATAAATCTCGTGTTTCTGACATAAGATTTCAAAAACTATTATCTGTTACACAAATTACAGCTGACAGACAGGCATTGAATTTACGCGTCCAAGCTTATTCTTTTGGGATTTAAGACAAGCAAATATCGACTGATTCTTCTTTGTTGACTCCATGTTCAAAAAAAAATTCAACGGAATATTCTTTTTCGTGCATGAATGTTGGAATTTCTTTCGACTGTCTTCAATTTTTCATGTGTACCTTGGATAGTCTTATCAATTTCAGAATGACGACTAATTATCTGATCTATACCCACCTGAAGTTTTTGTGCAACTTTGTTATTCTCACTTTGCATACTCAGTAATTCTCCTTTTAAAGTCAACTTACGTGATTTTATCCTATGGTTTTTGATATCTTCTCTTGCGTTGTGTTCATGCAAGATACTTTAAGATACTTTCCTTTCAAGTTTTTCTTGCATAACTGTGTTTTCTTCCAACTATTCATGTAGCTCATTCTTCAAATCTCTCAGCCTTTTCTCAATAGATATGTATTCATGGTTTAAGCAACTCGTTGTATATAGTTTGAAATTTCTGTTTATTCTGGAAAGTAGTGCAGAATTTTATCCAGAACTCCACATTCTCCTCTTGTGCTTTATCGATGCTTCTTCTATACTTCTTCTTTACATCAGAGTTGAGTGACTTCTTGTCTTTATCTAAACCTTCAAATAACACTTCCAAACTCGAACCCTTGTCAAATGACTCTAGTTTTTTTATCATTTGCAAGAAGAGATTTCAAATTTTGAATTTCTTCATCTTTTGTAGAGTTATCATTCTTTAGTTCTGTTATCTGCCTGGCCATTTCAACAAGATCAGTGTTTTTATTTTCGTCGGCGTTCATTTTATTGCTTGCTTGAGATGTACTGATATCTCCCATCAAACTTTGAATTTCTTTATCATTTGTCAAGATATCGTTCATTAGTTTTGTTATCTGCCTGTCCATCTCAGCAAGTTCTTGGTTTTTTTTATCGATCTCATTGGTGTTATTGCTTGTCTGTGATCTAATCATATTAGCTTCCTGTTCATCGACTTGTAAACTGTCTATTTTAGACTCCTGATATTCATGGAAAATTAATGAAATATTCAAGAGAAGGACCCTTTGCATGTTTTTTTCTTGATATTTCTGATACATTGTTTGCTCCAACTGTAGGTCGTCTTTGGTCCCATGTTCAGTATAGTGTAAACGAAAGATTAGAGATGATATGCATATGAGAATATATAATGAGAAAGGATATCAAACCAAATTGTATTAACACCATTTCTAGTTATGTACCATATTTCTTAAAAGACTTTTGTACAAGTTCTCATTGTTGATTATTATACTTATCTACAGGTACGTAGGCTTTTCCAAAGAAGTGATCAGTTGCAACAATGAATTGGTACTTGCTCTTAGTCATCATCTATATTATAATTTTTTGTGAGCATTAGTTGTATAAACTTCTTTATGAACTGTTATGTATTTTATGTTACATTGGTTATTTTGAAATTATTGCATCTATACAGTAATGGATTTTATGTGAATGTGGTTATTTTAAATAAAATATTTTACATCGAATTGTATATATTTTGTATTTCATCATGTGATTAATGTGCTTTTCAGTTTTTTGAATGTGATGAGTATATGAATGATTATTAGTTTCATAATGAAATATGTTAATTATTACTATAATATATATACATATATATATATATATGTTGTGAATAAAATAAAGTGGAAACTGAACGAGCTATCACAACGAGGGAAATCAGCACAAAAAATCAACAATTTTTAGTGGCGTTTAATAAACGCTACCAAAATATATATTGGCAAATAAAAAAAGACTACTATAATATTCGGTAGTAGTGTCAACAATATTATTTAGTGGTGTTTATATGGTAAAAATATTTGGTTGCGTATAAAGAATGCTGCAACATGTTGCTTTTCGGTTGCATTTATGAAAACGCAACGGAAAGTCTACAATAAAAAAATTTGGTTGTGTATAAAGAACGCTGCAACATGTTGCTTTTCGTAGCGTTTATGAAAACGCAACGGAAAGTCCTGGACTTTTAGTTGCATGTCGTATTATGACGCTCTCTAAAATGCTACTATAAGTTATGGTAGCATTTTTGTATGCTGCTAAATCAATTTTTTGTGTGGTGTTCATATTGCTCTTTTATTCATATTCCAATTTCCCATGGAGAAAATTATTACTTTGATCTATCAAAATAAAGACCTATTTTCGATCATAAAACCTATGGAAAATTATTGAAGAAGGATTTACTATTATAGAAGACACTTATACTCTTCCCGCGAATGAAAGGAAGGTTCCATTAAAAGATCAACAAAAAGATTCTCAAGCATTATTTAGTTTGTAACAAGCAGTTGTTTATGAAATTTTCTCTAAAAATAAGGATGCAACTATTGCAAAGAAGGCATCAGAAATGTTAGATGTTACAACCCACACCTTAGTGGACCCGAATTTCGACTAAATCGAAACCCAAGTCCATTAGGATATAGATCGTTGTTTTTTTAGTAATCAGTAATAAAAATAAGTATATCAGAGAACAAACTCACAATGTAATAGTAAAATATAATAGAACATATATACTGACTAAGGCCACTACATTGAAATCAATATTATTCCTTTGGTATCTGATTGCCTTGCCAGCATCGAGCATGAATGAAAAGACATCACCATACACAGTTCCCGTCTTGCACCACTATCTTGTCCATCTAAATCTACCATGTGGGTTTTAATGAGGAAGATGTCAGACCAATGTTCTGGCGATTGGAAAATTACATACTTTATCCATAACACTAATTTACGCCAAATGATATACATTTAAGTGTTATATCCATTATTTCATGGCTATTCCATGTAATCCATCTACGCATATGATATATCCAACCTTCTCTAAGGTATAACTATATATATATAAACTTTGTACCACCTAAAAGAAAACTCTGACCAATTAATAATTCTTAAATAGGGAGGAGGCCGACCCAACGGTCATTTAATACCTCAACCTCGAAGCAGGCCTTCCATAACATAATCATTAGTCAACCGCCCTTTAACTATAAAGGTCAATGACCCCTAGATATGACTTTATAATTGAATTTGTCATTTTATTAACGTATCTCAAAGACTTATCTAAGGGATAATTAGCCCAGCCCCGACAACAAATAATCAACTAATTAAACTTTGAGGTCTTTACGTATCCCATGCAGATTCTACACTAATAGGAAGCAAAATCCACTAAGGCATAACACAAGCCTTTACTAACAACCGCTTGGGACCGCTGGTGGTCAAAGCCTATATGCTAGCCCTATCATCAAATACCAGTCCAACAACAACACTGACATAGCTTGTCGACCTTCCACAGCTGAAATCTCGTTTAGACTAACCTAATGTAAGTCAAGGAAAAATACCCATCCTTGTTACATAATACCTATTGTTAGAAATAAAGCAGACCCCATTTTTCTATTAGGTACCATCGTAGGTTATTTAATACTTCTTACATTGGCAGAAGGCAAACCAAAGGCCATTTAATACCTTCCACCCGAAGTAAACCCCTTCACATTCCTAAAGGTACCAAGCCATTTAATACTTCAAATCAGAGGCGAACCCTTGGTATATTTTCCCACACCTATACGTAAACTTATATCCCTTTTTCATGGGTCCAATGGTTGGAGATATCCCACATCACTAGTATGTATACACAACCATTGGTATTCTCTAGGTGTAGGGCATACTTCTCTTGTGTAACTCTACTGACCTTGCATCCAAACCCATTCTAAACCAAACCAGTTGTAACATCCTCTACTTTGAGGCCTGAAGCTAAGCGCTACAGATGCTTCACTCATCTATAGTATTAGCTTCCAGTGACTAAATACGGTAATGTTAATGGTATTCATAATATAAGAAGCACATGAATATGAAATAAAATCAACACAGATTTCAAAACAACTTTGCTGATTACATTTCAAATCCATATTTCATATTCAGTTACATAATCCCAAAACGATTCCTAGGTTTTGATCAAATATAATTATTACAAATTACGCCAAGAGCGACATATAAAGATTCCCCCTTGGACGATTAGAGTACTATATAAACATATCAATCATTAATACATCACACCAGAAATAATACTAAATATCTCATACATAGCTAGCTTTGCGTCCTGCACGTCTTCGGAAGCTTATTTGTCCAACCTACTAAACCTAAAACGTCATTACTCTCAATCTACTCAAATTAAATTTTGAGCATCCGAGATTTTAAGGGGAAAACATAAGCTTCGAGTCAGACATAAAGCTGGTGTGAATAAATCTATTACATCCCGGTTTACTGATATTAAGTGAGATTACACCGCTTAGCGAAACGGGTTTCCCCTCACTAATATCCTTTAAAAGCATTTCTTTTGCAAATCAAAATCCTAAAATCAAACTGATTATAACAATAGTACACTACGCCATAGATGGCCTTCTGCAACATTTTTGCAAGGTGTTGCCAGGTAAAATGTTGCGATAGCTATAGAATTTTGGTCCTACTGCAACGTTGAATTTTTGGTGTTGCCTTAGCCATAAAAATGTGTTGCTCTAGCTAAACAAGTGTAATTGATGCAACATTTTTTTATAGTGTTGCTATAGCAGACCTTTGCATATCTTTCGCACAGATCCGCGCAAATCTACCAAGGCAAATCCTACGTTGGAGAACGTGACACCTCATCAATCCGAACACCACTCCTTGATCTTTTAGAGCCGCGAAGAAAAAAAGTCCCCGCAAATAACTTTTTATTTTCATTCTTCTCTGTCTTCTTACAAAGGTTCAAGCGAACATTCTTAATTTGGGGTTCAGCGATTTCGGTTCGATTAGGGCTTCGATTTGGGGGTTCAAGCTTTGTTCAGCGATTTTGCTTCGATTTGGGTGTTCAAGCATTGTTCACATCACTTTAGGGCTTCAATTTCGATTTTGAGGTATAACACTCTCTCCCATCACTTTAGGGTTTCGATTTAAACTACTTATAAATTCTTAATTCGGCCTGAATTAATAATTCGACTTGTCTCGGTTTCCTCTTGTTCGACACAGACACAAATTTTATCTTTTTATGTTAATATACTCATATTCATAATTGTAGTGATGGGCAGCGAAAACATTTGGATATAACTTCCAAAGTTTAGTGAAGGATATATTAGCGGGATAAGAGCCTTTATACAAAACGGTTTTTCTAAATTCGCCGTAGGCGATGAAATGATGTGCCCATGCAAGAATTGTAAAAATAGCAAGTGGCGTCGTCCAGACATAATTTATGATCATCTCATCTGCAATGGTCCATCTCCATTGTATGTGAAATGGATTTGTGAGGTTTCTCACCAAATTTTGGAAGGAGTGATGAAGATATAGACTGTGATGCTGGTGATTTTGGAGATAATCTAGGTGGAATGTTGCACCGTACTCGTGGAAATATGCAGAACTATGAAGATGAGAATTCTAATGCACCAAATGCCGATGCTAAAAGATTTTATCGCCTTGTCGAAGATGGAAAGCAGCCATTATATCCTGGCTGTTCAAAATTTTCGAGATTAAGTTTTATCATCAGGCTTTATTCTTTAAAATGTGTACATGGAATTACAGAGTCTGCAGTTGGGGATATACTAGAGTTGATGAGAGAGGCTTTTCCACAGGCCCACATACCTTTATCTTTTAGAGCCGCGAAGAAAATCATTAAAGATTTAGGTCTTGATTACAAAAAAAATACACGCATGTCCAAACGATTGCATGCTCTATTGGGCAGAAAATGAAGATAAAGATGTCTGTAACTCTTGTGGTATTTCGAGGTGGAAAGAGGAAAAGAAAGGCACCCGTGACAATGATCCAGAGAAGTTGATTCACAAAGTCCTGGCAAAAGTGATGCGTTACTTTCCGCTAAAACCAAGGCTGCAAAGGCTGTTTATATGTAAGGAGTATTCACAACTTATGAGATGGCATTCTGTAGGCCGAAAAAAAGACGGAAAACTTAGACATCCAGCTGATAGCGAGACTTGGAAGGCGATGGATGCTATGTATCCTGATTTTTCATCAAAAAATAGAAATATCATATTGGGTGTAGCCTCTGATGGATTCAATCCTTTTCGTACAATGAGTACAACTTACAGTACATGACCAATTGTATTAGTTAACTACAACCTTCCACCTTGGTTGTGCATGAAGTTCGAAAATCTAATTCTTTCAACACTCATCTCCGGTCCAGAGTCTCCAAAGAATAAAATTGATATATATATATATATATATATGCAGCCTCTAATTGAAGAGTTGAAAGAATTATGGGATCTAGGCATAGAAACTTATGATGCCTTTACTGATCAAAAATTCATGTTACGTGCAAGTGTGTTGTGGACCATTAGCGATTTTCCGGGGTATGCAATGTTATCCAGTTTGAGCGCAAAGGGTAAATTGGGTTGTCCTGTATGCCATTATGAGACTTCTTCAATGTACTTGAAACATAGTAAAAAAATTTGCTACATGAATCATAGAAATTTTCTGGATTCGAAACACAAGTGGAGGTTTGATAAGAGGAGGTTCAATGGTGAAGTTGAAATAGGATAGATTCCGGGAAATTTATCAAGAACAGACATTGAAGAACTGTTGCGTGACTTTGAAAATAATTTTGGGAAGAAAAAGGATTCCCCTTTCAAAAAGAAGTCAATATTTTTCAATTTACCGTATTGGAGCCACAATTTATTGCGACATAACCTTGATGTTATGCATATAGAGAAAAACATATGCGACAACATACTCGGTACTTTGCTAAATATTAGTGGCAAGTCAAAAGACCATTTGAATGCTCGTTTTGATTTACAGGAAATGGGCATCAGGAAGGTCCTGCATCCCGTTTTATCAAATGACGGCGAACACTTTGAGATTAGGGCTGCCATATTTGACATGACGAATAAAGAAAAAGAAATATTTTGCTCAGTACTGGAGAATGTTAAATTGCCATACGGTTATGCAGCCAATATCAGTCGGTATGTTCACACGAAGGAAAGGAAAATCTCAGGGTACAAGACCCATGATGCTCATTTTCTACTTCACTACTTGTTGCAATTTGCTGTGAAAAAAACACTGAAGCCTGAGGTTGCATTGCCTCTGATAAGATTTGGTGCATTCTTAAGAGGTCTTTGGAGGCAAAGTAATTGATTTGGAAGATGTGAAGAGGCAACAACAAGAAATTGTCGAAATTCTTTGCCAATTTGAGATGATATTTCCACCGGCTTTCTTTGACATAATGGTTCACTTAACGGTTCACTTATGCAAGGAAGTTGAATACGGTGGACCTGTGCACGTTCGATGTATGTTTCCGATTGATCGTTATCTAGCTAAACTCAAATCTTATGTTCGCAACAGATCTAAACCGGAGGGTTCCATCGCCGAAGGTTACTTGGCAAAAGAATGCTTGACATTCTGCTCAAGATTCTTAAGCGGTGGTGATGCAGTACCTAAATTTGAAAGTTTTCCACAAAATATGGAATAAGCTATTGTTACAAGAAGAAATAAAGACGAAAAAGCTATTCATCTAAAAGAATCTGAGTGGATGGCATGTCATCGGTACATTCTATTCAATTGTGGTAACGAGGAAATAGATAATTTAAAAGAGTAAGTTTTTATGTTCTAATTTTATTCTAGCAAGTACTAAAGAATTAGAATATTTCTTTATTGATATTAATACCATCATAATTATTATAGGGAACATCGAGCTTTAATTGATGGTCATGCAATATCGAGAAGATATAAAAGAGAGAGAGCACACACTGAAGAATTCTGGAAATGGCTGAAGGATGAGGTTGGGAAAAAGAGGACATTTCGAAAGAGCTAGAAGTGCTTGCAATGGGCCCTAATGGGACAGCTAGGAAATTTAGTGGATATGTTATTAATGGATATAGATTCCATACAAAATATAGAGATGCTAAGTGTAAAACACAAAATAGTGGTGTATTCTTGACTGCCTTGACCACTAGCTTTGCAAGTTCAAAAGATCAAAATCCATTGGTTGGTAATGTTAGTTACTACAGAGCAATTGAAGAAATACTAGAAATTGATTATTGGGGAGAAATTTCAGTGGTTTTATTTAAGTGTTGCTGGTACCAAGAAGAGAAAGATTTGTATGGGATGACTCGAGTTAATTTTAATAGATTGTGCCAGAAATCTGATCCGTATGTTATGGCTTCACAAGTACAACAAGTATTTTATGTACAAGATCCAACTGATACGGCACTTTATAATGTTGTCAAGAAATTGCCGAGGGACTGGTGTGATGTCGAAAATGAAAATGGAAATGAAGATGATCCAGTTTTACATGATATTCAATGTGGTAATGGAATAGGAAATCAAGTTAGTGATGTTAGGTGGTATAGAGATGACGTCCCGACAACACAAATCCTCATTCCGCCTAGCGTAGAGGAAACTTCCTCTTGATTTCTATGTAGCAATATCAAGTGACTTCTATTTATGTATTGGTTCTTAATTAAGGGACAACTTCTGTATCTGTTGATTTTCATAATTAATTTACTACTTTTTAATTACTTGACTGCTTGTAAGTTATTCTGATTTTATGTGTTCCCTTGTTGTTTCTAGTGCTTTATATACCTGCATACACATATGTACTTAATATACCTGCCCATTTTATTATTTCATATCTTGCTTCCAATGTAAACTCACCATTCTGTATCCATTTTGTATAGGATGGGGGAACTCATGCAGCTCACATTTCATCACAAGGGTGCATTTCAGAAGGCACAATATGTTGGTGGAACCGATACTGTGGTAAAGAGGGTTGATCCTGATTACTTCTCGTACACAATGCTCATGGAGTTTGTGAAGGATGACCTTCAATACACCGAAATAAGAGGAATTTATATGAGAAATGGTGAGAAGGGTGGGTGGAAGTTAGTGACGAATGATGCGGACCTCTCCGAATTAGTCAAAGGAGTTAACAGTGGTGGCAACTTGGATTTTTATGTCGACAACGTTGTCGATACTGCAATTGAGCCACTGAAGCAAATGCAGCCGCATGTAATCATGCGGCCAAGGCAGAATCTGGTTCAGGTATATATAAATGGATAGTTAATATCATTTACAGATTGTGATATTTTGATATAGCAAAAAAAAATTTGTTGTGATATTTTGATTATAACATTTAAAGATTATGATTATAATATCATTGTATTATTGCAGCTACAAAACCAGTGAAACGACAGTACGTGACGGCTCATCAACTACAACAGAACCAAAAAAACAAGAAGTTAGCTGAAGTCAACAGTCCTCGGAAGTCAGCACGGCTGAATAGCAATGCAACTGTGAATCTAAAGTTAGGTGAGGTGAACAGTCCTCGGCAGTCGACACGGCTAAATAATCCAGAACCCAACGATGCAACCGTGAATCTAAAGTTAGCCGAGGTGAAAAGTCCTCTTAAGTCGGCACGGCTGAATAATCCAGAACCCAGCAATGCAACCGAGAATCTAAAGTTAGCTGAGGTGAGGAGTCCTCGGAAGTCGACACGGCTGAATAATCCAGAACCCAACAATGCAACCGTGAATCTAAAGTTAGCTGATCAGGTAAATCCTCAGAAGATGACACAGAAAAAAAAACCAAAAATCAGCGATTCAACAGCGAATCTGAACTCATCAAGTGTTAAGAGGAAGTTGGAATCACGTTTACCAACATCAGAAGAAGAAGATATGGATGAAAATGGCATGCAGGTTTGAAGAATTCTTATTATGATGATCTTATTGTTATTTGAATATTTTGTACCACTCTTGCAGCATACTTACTATGATGTTCCTGTTTATTATATACTTGCAGGATGTTCATCTACCACCTCCACCACCTCCAAATGAGTATTCTACACCTCCACTATCTCTAAAAGATTATGAAGTACAGAGAGCTGCTAAGTTGATGATGAACCTAAAAGATTATGAAGTACATAGAGCTGTTAATGTGATGAGGAACAACGAAGTTCTTGCTTCTCTAGGTGTGCCTGCAATTTTAGCTGAACCGAGAAATGCAAACCAAAAAAAAGATAAAGGAAAAGAAAAGATGCAAGAGGATGTGGATAGTGATCAGGAATATAATCCGGACCATGAGGAGCATAGTGAAGATGATACTTCACAAAGTCCAAGAAAGGTGTGTGATAGCTACATATCTTATTTTTTCTGCTTATGAAGATAATAACTATAAAATCCAATCTTATTTCCTACTTATATATACAATTTAGAGAACTAAAAAAGTTGAGAAGCCCAAGCCTGTTAGTGGACCACAAACTCGTTCAGCTAGTGGTATCGCAAAGGAAAAGGAAAAGTTGAGAAGCACAAGCCCAAGCCCAAGCCTGGTAGTAAGTTCAACTGAGAAGGATGTTGAAGGAAAAGGAACAATGGCAGATTATTTGGCTCTGCGGGAACGACAAAAGAAAAATGCTGCAAAAGCTAGTGCAAGTGGTATGGCAAATAAGTATGTTGCGGAGAATGTCTTGCCAGACATTGAAAATGAAGAAGTTGAAGCAGGTACTGAATTGATGTGATAATAATATTTAATATTACAGTAGGATTAATATTTAAGTACCGAATTTACATTATGATTTATGTTATTATTTGACGGGACTTTTCATTTTAATTAAAGGTGAAGTTCCTAAAAGACTCAGAGGTCACACAAAGATGTTTAATGTTCATACAAGGGCGAATGACAAAAGAGTTGTAATTATGATGAACCAGTGGTTCCAACCTATTTCAGATGATGACAAAGTAATATCTGAACTGAGCAACTTTTTAGGAACATTGAAAGGTCTGTGCCACTTACGTATAAATCTTGGTCGGATGTTCCTGAAAAGTTGAAGAAATCTCTATGGGATTATGTTAAGGTAATCTATTATTAACTATAATGTTGCTGAATTTTACTTTAATAAGTAATATTGATCTATTAACTATAATGTAGCTGAATTTTGATTTATTTATTCTTTTTTATCTTTGATTTATATTTAAGCAACGGTATATTATTTCGGATGAATGTGAAAACTGGGTGTTGAAGTCTATTCGTGACTGTTGGAGGGGGTACAAGAGTCGCATAAAAACAGCTCATTATAAAGCTTATAAGACTGATGAGGAGAGGCTAGAAAACAAGCCGGACAACATCCCAGTGGAGGATTTTAAAGTGCTCTTGAGGTATTAGGCAGATGATGAGATTCAGGTATACGTACATATTATTTATTTCGCAAGATGAACGAGTACTTTTTTTGTGAGATAAACGAGTACTTTGTTTTTTGTGTATTTTTTAGCAAAAAGCCCTGAAAAATTCTGATAGTCGTAATTCGTATCAAGACGCACACACCGCTGGTCCAAAGTCGTTCGCCCAGCTTCGTCATAAGATGGTATGTGATACTTTACATTTTTGACTGAAGAGAGTGTATGCTAAACTATTTATTGAACTTGTATCAAGAGACACCATCCGATGCAGCACTTTTTCTTAAAAGTTGTAAGAGAACAGATGGACGTGAGTACGTGTCTAATCCTCAAGTAATGAAGTACAAACTTGTAAGTAATAATTCTGTTTTGTAATAATTTTGTTCTATTTTGCACATGCTGCACATTGTTCATGTCTTGCTCATGTGCATGTATGCTCATGTCCTTGAAACACTTGTTGAACCTGAGTTTCGCAAACGTACTAATGGCATAGATGTTTGCTTTGGAAATTGTAATTGAGTATATTGTGAGATTAAGAATTTTAAACCCTCAGCCATTTTTTTCCTTTTCTAGTCGAATGAAGAGGACTTGCTTTTGCGTTTGGCTAGAAATGACACAAAAACTAGAAACGAAGAAATGAATTTGGTTAAAGGGATTACTAACTTGGTTTATATAAAAATATATGTCTATAGTAATACACATATGTGCATAAATAAAATGAATGGCCGTTTGAAGCCTCAAAATCCAGATGACGAAGCCGTAGCTGGCTGTCGATGGAATTGTTTTCCAGTTTTTACTAGTATATATGTTACAAATTGTTTTCTAATTACATGCACATAAACAAATTGTTTTCCAAAATGTGGCTTTCTCTGCATTTGCTGTACACAATCCATATGTAAGCATTTGCCGCATTCTCTGCATTTATTATAGGGTAATTTTGATGTGGCTTTATTTTGTAGGACTTAGTTCAAAAGGCAATGACCGGTGGAGAAGGAGGAAATACTGTTGAAACAGTAATTTCGAATGGAAAATCACAGGGTCGTCCTTTGCTTATAGGGAGGCGTGCAAAGTGTGCAAAACAATCAACCGAGGCTCTAACGAATGCTTACGTACATGACTCAAGGCAAAGGCTTGTCGAAGAAATGGAAGCACAGCTAGAATCCAAGGTAAATTAGAAGGTACAAGAGAATTTGGCTAGGGTGCTTAAGAAATTAGGTGATGCCAACCCAGAGATGAACATCAATGTAAAGGATCTAACTTCCACAATCATGTCCAGCGAGACTGATAATCTGACTGGAGGCACCAGCTCTTAAGTCTCATTTATGAATTGTTATTTGTACTGGATATTTTGGGGTAGCTTTGTAGTATTTTGGGGTAACTGGATATTTTGGGGTAACTAACATGAATTGTGATGTGTACTGCTGTATGAATTGTTATCTGTACTGTGTATTATGCTGTGTATTATGCAAGTGTTTTATGTGATATTGTACTGTGTATTATGCAAGTGTTCTATGTGATATTGTATTGTTCTATGTGCTCTTAGTGTCTCTTCAGTATAGTGTTGCAGTAGGTTCAGTATAGTGTTGCAGTAGCTTCAGAATAGTGTTGTAGTAGCTTTAGAATAGTGTTGCAGTAGCTTCATAATAGTGTTGCCACCGGGTTATAAATGTTGCTTAAAATAATGTTGCAATAGTCATTCAAGGTGTTGCCATAGGGATGGAACCAGTTGGGTCGTGGGCCCCACATTGTGGGCTCCACAAGATGTGAGCCCCACAACTTCAGAAAGTTAATATCTATAGCAACATTTTTGGAATGTTGCTACAGATACCTATGGGTGTTGCCAAAGACCCAAATAGGGTTCTATTGCAACAATATTACTTATGTTGCCTTAGATAGTCAAAATGTTGCCTTTGAGGTCTAAGGCAACGGCAAAAATTGCATCACCCTAAAAGTGTTGCCATAGACCTATGGCAACTTTTTTCGGGCCTGAGCCAACATTTTTTTTGTGTTGCAGAAGGCCATTTATGGCGTAGTGGTAGCAATAACATATATGCATAATAACCAGGTAATCAACAGACCATCTTTCCACACTATAGTTTTTTTATCTGGTTAACTATTAACTATTGGCTGACTCAGGCCTACCAGACAAAATAAATAATCTAACTTCTGTTAGACACAATATTGGGCTGTCTACCCTTAAGTTTCTACTTCTAAGGTCAACTGACTCTAATGGTTTTGCGGGCTCACCAATAACCTATCATTACTTTATATATTCCCATCTCTGTGTAACATCATTTTAGTTCCATCTATAGCAAGCCCTACACAATGGAATTTGGACTTATTTTAGATATGGGATATTAGCTAAAGTATAGGGCGCGACCATACACCAGTCCCATCCGATCTTCTAATATCCAAGTCATATACTTAGGGTTAACTACCCTATTCGAATTTCATTTCCTAGTAAACAATTTTTGCAAATGTTTTACCCTTGAAATCATATCTTTATAAAACAAGGAAATCATACTCTTTGCTTTACTCAAAATACTTAAGACATGATATATGCTTTACACAAAACAATGTTGATGAAATTTAAATCAAGGGGATTTTCTATCCCATCAAAATAAGTTAAAACCCCTTTCTAACTTTGAAAACTTTAGGCCTTAAAGCCAAAGCAATACCTTCGAAACCTTTGTTTAAAACCTTAAACAATCCCTTTTAAAATAATTGAAAGCATCCCTTTCAAAACCATTATATAAAACCTTAGACATCCCCTTTCGAAACCATTTAAACTTGTCTTTCGAAAGCATTGGAAACCTTCCATTCAAAACACTTAAAACAAACCTTTCGAAACAATTAAAATATGCATTGCGAAAGCATCAGGGACTTCCACTTCGAAACACTTATAACATACCTTTCGAAAGCATTAGGTTCAAGTAAGGGTTTATGGAAACATTTCCACAAAACCATTTAAAATTATTCCTTTCAAAACCATTGGGTATAACTTTTAATATAACTAAAGGGTTATAAGGAATAGAGATGAAAGCATTACTTTCGAAAAAATTAATCCCATGTAAAAGAAAGTGGATATTTCGAAACCCACCCTTTCAAAACCATTGCCTCTGACAACATTTGAAAGCATCTATACGACCCTTTCGATAACATTGAGAAGGCGGCTTCAAGGTAAAAAGGCAAAAGCACCGCTTTCGAATACCTTGTTTTAAGGCTTATAAAGAAAAGCGGCCTTAACTAATTCGAAAGGTATGAATGCGGCAGCAAGGGTGTCGAATAGGTTCAAAAGCGGCTATTCTTTTGAAAGCTTCTTTTAAAACAAAAGTAAGCGGCAACTCTTTTGAATGCTCCTTTTTAAAACAAAGGCAAGCGACAATTTGTTCGAAAGCCTCTTTTTAAACAATGGTAAGTTGATTGATTCGAAAGTTAACTAAAGTGGCTTCAACCACTTCGGAAGCATGCCTTCGACACCATCATTCCTTCCGCCGTTCTACAATACCCTACAAACCAATTGCTTGATATCATGTGCATTGGTTTCGAATAGGTGCGAAATGTCTAACTAGACATGGTGACAGAAGCAAGCTAAGGAAGTGGCGAAGTTGTAATTCAAAACAAAACTGGTTTATTGCCTTTCAAAGTAATCCCTTTTTATCTAACTTGCCTAATTTTTCAATGTATGATTGGTTTAAACCCACTCTTTTATCAAAATTCTTTTCTAAAAACACCGTCAAATTCAAAATTTACAATTTAAAAATATTTTAACAAATAAGCCCCCCTCCTTAACAAAATATGTAAAACATTTAAGTCCCTTAACTTAAATAATTTTATAACCATAGTAAAATACTTAAGAAAATTCCTAAAAATCATAATAATTTACTTTTAATATGTTTTCTAACATATATGAATTTCAGACCCGAAATCATTATATAATTACCTTAAATAATTTAAACCCAACGTAAACTATTTTCTCTCATAGAAAATTCATAATAAATCCACAATTATTTAGAAATTTTGAAACTTGAAACCCACTTTTAAAATAATGTTTTTGACCATATATCAAAAAACACAACTCATTTGGATGTCTTAATAGCTTTTCCAATCTAAACGTATCATAAAATCCATATGAAATCATATAAATCATCAACAAGCATATATATATATATATATATTTAGATAAACATAACATCGTATGTTACTTGTAAAATAATTCGGCCATAATCATAAAACATAAATCATTGTTAAAAGTGAGATGTAAATCAATTATTCACCTTAGCTTTGTGTTAAGAAGGTTGAGATTTTCCCTTTGATTAATTTCTTCAAGCTTTCTACTTGATTCCTAACTTATCTTCCTTTTGAATCTCCTTAATGGTGGCCGACCGAGCTCAATAGGGTTTTAGTTTTGTTTGTGAATGTTAAAATGAATAAGGAATGGAGAATGGAAGGGTTTAGGGTATTAAAATTAACGATGTTCCCAATTTACCCATACAATATTCCTTTTACTTACTTATTTTCAATTCTCTTTTGCTTACACATTCATTATGGCACGACCCCTTATTAATTAACAAATCTCAATCCCTTAACTATTAACATTATTTTATTTTATTTTATTTATCCAATAAAATGTCCTAATAATGTTACTCAAAATTAGGGTCATTATAGACTCCCCTCCTTAAAGAATTTTGTCCACGAAATTACGATAAGGTACTCACAACGATCAAACATAAAGGTAAAACATACCTTCAAACAAGTCAGGATAAGTATCTCTAATCCTGCTCTTAGTTTCCCAAGTACAGTCTCTCTCGTCGTCACTCCACTGGACTTTGACTAATCTAACTGTCTTGTTCCTTAACCTCTTCTCGTCTCTCGCAACTATACGAACTAGTTTTCTAACCATATTCATATCTGGTTCCACTGCTAAATCCTCTAACATAGTCGGTGTAATAGTAGTTTCTGGATCTCGAATATACTTCCTTAGATGAGAAATATGAAAAACATTGTGGACTGCTGCCAAACTATTCGGTAACTCTACTCTATACGCGAGTTTCCCGATTCTTTCTATGATAGGAAATGGTCCAATGAATCTTGGGGCCAATTTTCTTGATTTTTCAAATCTGATAACACCTTTCATCGGTGACACTTTGACGAAAACATGATCTCCAACTGAAACTCTAGGTCTTTCCATCTCTTATCAACATAACTCTTCTGCCTAGATTGAGCTTCCTTTATTCTAGCTCGAATTAACTCAATCTTTTCTGCAGCTTCATTAACCAAATCCGGACCAAGAATTAATTTATCCCCAGTCTCTAACCAACAAACGGGAGATTTGCATGTTCTTCCATACAAAGCCTCAAACAGTGCCATCCTTATAATAGTCTGATAACTGTTGTTATATGAAAACTCGACTAAGTGTAGATGGTCTTCCCATGATCCTCCGAAATCTAACACACAAGCTCTTAACAAATCCTCCAAGACTTTGTTAACTCTCTCTGTTTTCCCATCTGTCTGTTGATGGTAAGCATTACTCATCTTGAGCTCGGTACCTAAAGTCTCTTATAGACTCTTCCAGAACTCACTAGTAAATAAGGGATCTCTGTCATTTACTATACTACTAGGAATTCCATGCAGTCTAACTATATTCTTTATGAATAACTTAGCCAAATATGGCGTTGTCCTGGTCGAGATATAAAATGTGCACTCTTAGTCAGTCTGTCAGCTACAACCCAGATACTCTCATTTTCTCTATTCGACCTTGGAAACCCATATATGAAATCTATTGAGATAGATTCCTATTTCCATACTGGAATATTTAAAGGCTGAAGTTATCCATTCGGTTTCTGATGTTCAGCTTTTACCTGTTGACAGTTCAAATATGGCCTCATTCCTAAGCCTACATCCCTCTTCATACCTTCCCAGAAGAAACTCCTTTTCATATCCTAATACATCTTAGTTCCTCCCAGATGAATAGTGAACTTCGAATGATGACATTCTCTATGAATTTCCTTCCTAATATTTTCCACATTCAGAACGCATAGTCTTTCCTCCTTTCTCAACCATCCCTTCTAGTAAAGACTGAAATCTTTCAAGTCACCGCTCTTCGTTCCATTCCTTAGCTTTATGATCTGTTAAGCTAATAATGGATCCTCTCTTTTCTTAGAAGCAATCCTTTCGATCATCACCGGTCGAACTTCTAAACACAACAACATAGCAGTTTCTTGACTAAAACTAGCCTTAGATCTCCATTGTATTCCACATGTGGTCAATGATTCTAAATCTTTCCACTTAGCTATCATTGCCAATATCTCATTCTGATGTTTCTGCTAATTGCATCTGCAACCTTATTGCCTTTTCCCGATGTGTATTCAATACCAAAGTCATAAGCGGATGAAAATTCCAACCACCTCTTTTGTCTCATATTTAACTCCTTTTGAGAGAATAAATACCTTAGTGACTTATGATCCGTATACAACTTGAATCTCTCTCCCAAAAGGTAATATCTCCACACCGTCAATGCGAAAATTACCGCAGCTAATTCCAAATTATGAGTTGGATATCTAACTTCATGCGGTCTGAGCTGTCGAGAAGCATAAGCAATCACTTTACCCATCTGCATTAACACAGCTCCTAATCCTATCCAACATGAATCTGTATGCACCACTAAGTCCTGATTCCCTTCTGGAACAACAAACATTGGTGCATGTCAATAAGTGTTTCAGTTTATGGAATGCTTCCTCATACTTATCTGTCCAAACAAACTTCACATCTTTTTGAGTTAGCTTAGTCATCGGTGCCGCTATCCGCAAAAAATTCTTAATGAATCTCCGATAATAACCAGCTAAGCCAAGAAAACTCATTATCTCGGTCACTGTCTCAAGTCTCTTCTAATTATTCACTGCCTCAATCTTAGCTGGATCAACTGACCAAACCCTTCTCTGAGACTACATTGCCATGAAACTTTACTTCCTTCTCCCAGAAATGACACTTCGAAATTTTTGCTTTCAGCTGATGCTGCCTCAGCATCTTAAGCACCATTCTAAGATGAACTTCATGCTCTCTTTCATTCTTAAAGTATATCAAAATGTCATCTATGAATACTAACAAGAATCTGTCCAAATGTTCTTGGATGATTATGTTCATCAAGTCCCGAAAAATGCTGGCGCATTAGTTAGTCCGAATGGCATCACTACCATTTGTACAATCCATATCCGGTCCTACACGCCGTCAAAGGAATACTATCCTCTACTACTCTAAGCTGATGGAACCCTATTGCCAAATCCATCTGAGAAAATACATTGGCTCCACTCAACTGGTCGAACAAATCATCAATTCTATGTAACAGATATCGATTCTTTATCATCTTCTCATTCAACTTACAATAATCAATACACAACCTTAACGATTCGCCCGGTTTCTTAACAAATACTACGGCTGCTCCCCAAGGCGAACTGCTTAGCCTGATAAAATTCATACCTTCTAAATCCACCAACTGCATCTTTAACTCCTTTATCTCGGTAGGTGTCATTCTACTTAGCGGCCTACTCACTGGTTTAGCCCCTAGTACTAAATCTATCTGAAACTCAATAGCTCGTTTCGGCAGTAGCCTTACCGTAGGCTCAAAGACATCTTGAATTCTCTAACAACGAAATCTCAATTCAACTCATCTTCTTCCTCCATAACACCCAACAAAGCATTAACCTCAAAACTAAAATTTTCTATGGAGTATATAATCCGGTCACTACAACTAGGGTGTCTAAGTGATATTTTCCTATCATGGAAAATATCCCAGCATCATACTTACTTAATCAATCCATACCCAAAATAATTTTGAACCCTACAAAATCAAATACATGCAAACTGCAAGCAAATATATGACCTAACAATTCGAACTCTAACTTATCATATCTCATCCCAAGTGTAGCATACCTCCTATCGGATTCGTAACCCTTAAGGATGTGACTGGGTATGAAGGTTCTAGGTTAAGCTTATCTACCGAACAATGAGATATAAAAGAATGTGATGCACTAGTATCAAATAGAACTCTAACTGATACACCATGAATCAAAAGCAAACCTCCCAGCATAGCTTTTCCTTTATCTTCTGCCGTCGGTCTTGAGGCAGATGGTTCCAATGCAAACATTTTGCCTTTTCCATCCTTGGCCGGTTCCTTGCATCGGTTCTTATAATGTCCAATCTGATCACAATTGAAGCACCTCACTTCTTTCTTGTCAGCAGCCTTCTTTGCTTTGCCTGTCCGACACTCGTGAGCGAAATGCTCCATCTTGTCCCACTTATAGCAAACTACATCGGCCTTCCCTTTCTTAGCTGCTCCTCCTTTCTAAGAGCCTTCTTACGGAAAAACTTTCTCTTCTGATCCCGACATCCTTGTGTTTCCCTGGTTTTGGTACTATCAGGGAAAGTGAGCACCTCCTCATGCCTCAAAGCCATCTCAACAACTACATCACACGAATCCCTAATATATGGCAAAGTTGCTTTAGCAAGCTCGGGTTTAAATCCGCGGATGAATTTCTCTCTCATTTTGATAACTGTATCAACCGTAGCATATCCGTATCTCGATAACTCCTCAAATCTTGTAGAATACTCCAGCACTGTCATGTCTCCCTACACCAACTCAGCAAACTTCTCGAGTAGAGTTGACTTGGCGATTTTCGACAAGAATCTTTCCTCAAATCTCCTTTTGAATTCCGTCCAAGTTATGGTCTCCTCATTTACTCCCACGCTAACACTGTTCCACCAGTACAGTGCTGCTCCTTGCAACTGTCTAGAAGCAATCCTCCTCTTCTTCTCATCATTAAGCCCCTATCAGCAAGGATCCTTTCTCAATGAAGCAACCAATTCTCCACTTCATTTGCGTCCTTAGTCCCGATAAATGGCTTCCTTCCGAGCCTAGCATAGTCTCTACTCAATATTGCATAGTTATTGACCACCGAAGCTGTTTGATTTCCTCCCTCAACATTTCCTCCAACCAATCCTGCAGTAGCTCCAACTTGCATCATGTTAATGAAGAACTGATACATAGCACCCATATCAACTTGCGGCACTTCAGTACCCACATTAGTAGCTTGTGCTCGACCTGGATTCCTTCTAGTTTTTGGTTTGACATTCCCATTAGTTGTGGTGCTTCCTCCACCAATATTAACTCTTCCATTTCTAGCATAAGAGAGATGGGAGAATAGAGATAAAGCATATACTTATATATAGCAAATACAAGTATGTTACTATAGCGTTATCCCATACCCAAATCATTTCTCTAATTCCTTTGGATTATGTTTTTCAAAATCATCTTAAGTTTAAAATTTCTTTTAAGTTTTCATAAACTTATGCTCTGATACCAAGTTGTAACATCCCCTACTTTGAGGCCTGAAGCTAAGCACTATAGATGTTGTAGTCATCTATAGTATAACTTCCGGTGATAAAATACGGTAATGTTAATGGTATCCATAATATCAGAAGCACATGAATATGAAATAAAATCAATACAGATTTCAAAAATAACCTTTCTGATTACATTTGAAATCCATATTTCATATTCAGTTACATAATCCCAAAACGATTCCCAGGTTTTGGTCAAATATAATTATTATAAATTACGCCAAGAGAGACATATGAAGATGCCCCCTTGGAAGATCAGAGTACTAGATAGCCATATCTGTCATAAATACATCACAGCATAAATAATACTAAATAGCTCCTACATAGCTAGCTTTTCCTCCTGCACGTCTTCGGAAACTTATTTGTCCAATCTACTAAACCTGAAAAGTCCATAACTCTCAATCTACTCAAATTAAATTTTGAGCATCGAGAGTTTAAGGGGAAAACATAAACTTCGAGCCGGACATAAAGCCTGGTGTGAATAATCCTATCACATCCCGGTTTACTGATATTAAGTGAGACCACGCCGCTTAGCGGAATGGGTTTCCCCTCACTAATATCCCATTAAAAGCATTTCTTTTGCAAATCAAAATCATGCAATCAAACTGATTATAACAATAGTAGCAATAACATATATGCATAATAATCAGGTAATCAATGGACCATCGGTAAACACTATAGTTTTTTTTTCTAGCTTACTATTAACCATTTGCTGACTCGGGCTTACCAGACAAAATAAATAATCTAACTTCTGTTAGACACAATACTGAGCTGTCTGCCCTTAAATTTCTACTTCTAGTGTCAACTGATCCTAATGGTTTTGCCGGCTCACCACAAACCTATCTTTACTGTGTGTATTCCTTTCTATGTGTAACATCATTTTAGTCCCATCCGTGACAAGCCCTAAACACTGGAATTTTGGACTTATTTTAGCTAGGGGCTATTAGATAAAGTATAGTGTTAGTTCCTAAGATGATGGTTTTGATGACAACAACCTTAGGACTTGTTATAAAATATATATACTAATACTCTTGTCTAGATATATATGTATATGCAGGATATATATATATATATATATACATGTACTAAGAATGAAGACTGTACAGTATAAAGATTCAAGACTGAGTATAGAGATTCAAGATTGACGAATTCAAGACTGAAGAAATCAAGACTAAAGACTCATGATAATCAAGAGTTCAAGATATCAAGAGTTCAAGATAGGTAAAAGAGTCAAGATTTATGTTAAAACTTCATAATAGCACTAAAATCTTTATTCGGATTTTAATTGTGGAATGGAATCCACCTTCTCGCTTTAATAGTGGGATGGAACCCACGACCATTTTAGTGAGATGGAAACCACGACTTTCTCTAGTGGAATGGAATCCATGAAATTTTAAAAATGATTTTTAAGATTTTTTTCAAAACTATCTTTTTAAAAGTTATCTCTCTAGGTTTAAATATTTTAGCCTTAACTATTTTTTAATTTCAAAATCATTTCTTGTTTTTAAACTATCTCCTGGTTATAGCTTTAATCTCAAAATATTTATATTGAGCTTTTATTACTTTTATATTATAGATTATATATTTTTAAGATTACTTTTTAAATCTCTTTTATAAGTTTAAACTATATTCAAAATTGTTTACAAAGATTAGAAATTGTTTTGACAAGTTTTAGAATAAAAATCATTTTAAAGAAAATTTAATTTTCAAAATTCACATAGGCATGTCGATAGCCCTCATCCCCCCATGTCGACATAGTGACCATAGAATTCAAATTTCAAATTTTCAAAAGAAGTGTCTATTTGTCATAACCTTTCGCGAATGGACATGACTATTGTTCTCCTATATATACCAGTTGTTTTAAACGAATTTTAAGTTAGTTTTCTTCATTTCTTCACTCCTTCTTCTCCACTCAAATATTCTCTTATATTTTAACAAAACTCTGCCGAAATTCTAAGTGAATCAAACTCGATTGTCTCTAGTTTGATTCTTTGCCACTCTCTCTCAAAGATCTCAGTGCTATTTAGAGTTATAGGATCAATTGTAATCAAAGATTGAAAGATCAAAGTGTATCGAGTCTCTCTCTATCAAAGTGTGATTGGAAACTATGTGATTGTGACCCGTAAATCAATTGGGTGTGATTGTAGCCCGTAAATCAATTAGGTGATCATTTAGCCCAGTTAAATCAAGAGAGTTTGTAACAACCCGCATATTTCACGATTATATATTTAAATATTTTATTTAAATATAGCATCGTTAATCAGATTAAAGTCCGAAATGTTACTTTTTGTAAAGAGTCTAATTGGGACTCGAAACCACTTCCATTGAGTCCAAAATGGCATTGGCAACTTTTTTGAGTATAATCATCGATATGTTTGGAGTTGAGTAGAATTTTGCTACTTTTCTATTTTGGGCTTTGGGTTTGGGTTTCAGCCCACTAACCCAACTTAATATCCTAACCCGTCTACTCTTCATTCATTTCATTCCTCATTTCCTAACACTCAAGATCAAAGTAAAAATGGGGGAAAAGATAGGAAATTAAAATTCCTAAACCCTAGTTTCGATTAGGGAACTCAAATTCAAGTCCAAAATCAAAGAGAAGCTTAGGTAAGCACCCTCTTCTTCTTCTCCATCTCAATCTCTCTCCAATTTCAGAAATTTCCTATAACCTAACTTAGGAAATATTTGTTGTAATCTTAGATTGAAGCTTCTATAGTTGAAGTTGAAGTGTGGTTGATCTTTCTTTTGTTTTAAAAGCTTCTCACTTGTTGTTTTTGGGTTTAAAGATGAGTTCTTTAACTCACATCTACGTCTATAACTTTCATTGTTGTTGAGTATGAATTCCTAACATCTATTCATGTTCATTTGCTTTTGCTTTGAATTGATTTGGTGAATTTTCCAATTTTTGGTTTGTGAACTCCAATTTTATGAAAATCCTACTATGGATGTTTGGACATGATATTTGGGATGTATCGAAGAGCCTATAAGGCTAGGTTGTCGCTTGGCATAAATCCATAGTCTTCGTTGCTCGTCCGATCGCTCCCGAAAAGTTTTTGCCATCTTGGCCTAGGCAAATTGTTGCCCAGACCAGGTGACCAGACATCTGGTTATCAAGTCCAGACGTCTGGTTATAGACCTGGAGGAAAAAATATACACGGTAGAAAAAAATGAAATGGCAGAGACTAATTCCAGACGTCTGAAATATAGGTTCATACGTCTGATTAGGGCTCAGACGTCTACTTCGAAATTTCAGACGTTTGGGAGGTTTTCTGAAAATTTCCAGAAAACAAACCCAAACGTCTGGATTCCAAAAAAGACGTCTGGAACTATTCAGTTTTGCCTATTTTTTGAGTGAACTTCCAATTTTAATCGATTTTTGTGGATCCGGTTAGTTGTTATCACTTATTATCGACTTTGATGACTTCTTTCTTTGGATTTTTGGGAATATCCATTTGATGGATTTGATATCGATTTTTATGGATTTAATTCTCATTCTCGTATGTGAATTTTTGGTGATTGATTGTTTCTACAATCATTTCTACGGTTTGTCACTTTAAAATACAAAGGCTTCTATACTAGTAGTAGATACTCAAACTCTTTCACAAAAATGATTTCAACACTACTTTTAAACACAAAGCTCATTTTTAAAACCGATTTCCAAATCTATTAGTATATACAAACCTTTACCTCATTCGTATGAGAAATCTAATTAAACGGCTTAGCAAAACAAGTGGTATGAAACGCTTGCGTTTACTTCGTCGGTTAATTCTTGGACTTGTTCGATTGAACTCTTGTGACAATTTTCGAGTGGAAATCTACAATTTGTTCGTAAATATTTAAGTTAAGCTAGTGGTTATGGGACATGAAGCTAAACTCTTATATTTACTAGCTTAGTGTGATTCACACTTCTTATTGGTCAATGGTGATCATTTTGTGATTTAGACTAACGATGTGCGATGTCTCTTTGTTTGTGTGGGGACTAAAAACCCCGTTTGTGGAGCTTCGGTTCAAATTGGTGGGGTAGCGACCCATGGTCTTCGGGCTGTTTGTGGAGCTTCGACTCAAACTTGATGGTTAGCGACCATGGAATAGCGTTCCGTTTGTGACACACGTGTTGGTGAGTTTTCATGCTCCCGTTTGTGATAGGCCTCCCCCTTTGTGTTTTCTGGATTTCTGGTTGTTGATTTCTAGAATTTGTGTTTCACCAATTTTCGTGGTTTGCATTGATAAGCTCTATCAATATTTGTGTTTTGGTGAATAATTTAAAGAATATGACATTCTTTTTAGTGTTTGAGAATATTTGAGATATTGTATGATTTTTGTTGTTATCTGATGTATACTTGTCACAGTATGGCATTATTGTTATCATACGTTTTTGTCATATCTCTTATCCTATCTCATTTTATCTGATATTTATAGCTAGACTGATCCATTTATTATTTTTTTCTTAAATAATACTCGGGTCAGACCGAGGTATTTCAAGTGCTTCTGCTTGACTTCTTATCAGGGTCTATCACCTGACTTTTGGCTAACTACTTTAGCTTAGTAGTTTTTGTTATTATACATTTGAGATAGAGACTCCTTGATGTATACATATTCTTTTGTCTAGCACTTGTACCTATTCTTTTGTAATGTAGTGGATCTTGCATGACCACTACTTTGATGTACACTTTTATGTGTTATATTCATACCTGTTTCCGCCTTTGTGATATGAATATCTGTGACTGATTTGTGTTATGCTTATTTCTATATTTGTTTCCGAAGCCCACATAGCCACTGTGTAGTAGCTTTGAGTTTGTATTTGATATGTCAGATTTCCTATTGAAAAGAAATTGTCATATTATCTGACATATCGGTACTCGCACAAAGCAATTACACAGATGGTCGCTCCTCAACAGCCTTATTCTTCATGCTAGTTGACGGCATTACCCAGTAGTGTCCTTGGCTAGTGTGAGTATAGAGGTGGGGCATCACAGCTTGGTATCAGAGCCAAACTTCGGAATAATGTAGAATAATCTAGCATGGATCATTGTCCTAAGTCTTTCTTAGGAGTCGTGCCTTAGGATTATCCGAGTCATTGGACCCGTTCTATCCTATTTTCTTTTGTGATGCCTTGTTTTATCAATCAAGTTGTTTGATATTCATTCTGAGAACAACCTTTTTCCTCTTCTTTCTTTCTTTCTTAAAGAAGAGAAATGGTTAGATCTGGTAGTCTTAGCGTTGGTCAATCCAGTAGTCCTTCTCTGGATGGCGTATTCATGTCTGCCCAACAACTTTTGGATCTTGTAAAGAATCAAAGGTTTATCTGTGCTTTGAGTAAGAACCCCAAAAATGTTTTACCTCTAAAACTAGAAGTGCCTTTCGACCAGCTTGTAGATATCGCTCTTCGACTTGAAGAGGCCGATAAAGAAAGTGATGTTGAAGTTGTGGATGCCAAACAAAATTTAACATCAACAAGAAGAGGCATATTAAGTTCAAAAGCCCTAATCCCAACAAGAAAGGGAAGCATGCAACTTGTAACAACCCGCATATTTCACGATTATATATTTAAATGTTTTATTTAAATATAGCATCGTTAATCGGATTAAAGTCCGAAATGTTACTTTTTGTAAACAGTCGAATTGGGACTCGAGACCACTTCCATTGAGTCCAAAATGGCATTTACAACTTTTTGAGTATAAACATCGATATGTTTGGAGTTGAGTAGAATTTTGCTACTTTTCTATTTTGGGCTTTGGGTTTGGGTTTCAGACCACTAACCCAACATAATACCCTAACACCTTTACTCTTCATCCATTTACTCATTCTATTTCCTAACATTCAAGCTCTAGAGAAAAATGGGGGAAAAGATTGGAAATTAGAATTCCAAAACCCAAGATTGTTTAGGAAATACAAATTCAAGTCCAAAATCAAGGAGAAGCTTAGGTAAGCATCCTCTTCATCTTCTCCATCTCTATCTCTCTTCAATTCTCAGAAATTCCTAACCCTAACTTAGGAAAAACTTTATCTTTGATAATAGATTGAAGATTCTAGAGGTGTATTTAAGAGGAATTGGCCTTTCCTTTGTTTTAGAGCTTCTCATTCGTTGTCTTTGAGTTTTAAAGGTGAGTTTTTGAACTCACATCTACGTCTATAACTTTCATTGTTGTTAGGTATGAATTCCTAACTTCTATTCATGTTCATTTGCTTTTGGTTTGAATTGATTTGGTGAATTTTCCAATTTTGGTGTTTTGAAGTCAAAATCTTTAAAAATCCTATCTTGGATGTTTGGACATGTTTTGGTGGTGTATCGAAGAGCCTATAGGGCTGGGTTGTCGATTGGCATAAACCCCTAGCATCCATCGCTCAATCGATCGCATTTCGTTTGGATTTTCGCCCTTTACGGGCTAGGCTGATTTTTGCCTATAGGTGGATTTTAGACGTCCGAATTCCAACTCAGACGTCTGGATTCAAATTCAGACGTCTGGATTGGAAATCCAAACGTCTGGAATTGGTCCCTGGAAAATGCAAAAAGACAGAGACAAAATTCAGACGTTTGGAAATCCATCCAGACGTCTGGTTGGTAATTTCAGACGTCTAAAATGTGCAGTTTTGCCTATTTTGGCTATTTTTGAGTGGATTTCCAATTTTTAATTGATTTTTGTTGATCCGGTTAGTTGTTATCACTTATTATCGACTTTGATGACTTCTTTCTTTGGATTTTTGGGAATATCCATTTGATGGATTTAATATCGATTTTTATGGATTTATTTCACATCGTTGAATGTGAATTTTTGGTGATCGATTGTTTTTACAATCGTTTTCTATGGTTTGTCACTTTTAAATACAAAAGTTTTCTATACTAGTAGTAAATACTCAAACTCTTTCGCAAAAATGATTTCAACGTTTATTTTTAATACAAAGCTTGCTTTTAAAACCGTCTTCCAATCTATTATTATATACAAACATTTACCTCATTCGTATGAGAAATCTAATTAAACGGCTTAGCAAAACAAGTGGTATGAAACGCTTGTGTTTACTTCGTCGGTTAATTCTTGGACTTGTTTGATTGAACTCTTGTGACAATTTTCGAGTGGAAATCTACAATTTGTTCATAAATATTTAAGTTAAGCTAGTGGTTATGGAACATGAAGCTAAACTCATTTATTTACTAGCTTAGTGTAATTTACACTTATCGATCAATGATGATCCTTTGGTTTTTATGGAGTTTGGTTCATCGGGCGTTCACTGTACTACGTCGTTGTTCCGGATTATTTGAGTTTGGTTCATCGGGCGTTCGCTGTACTACGTCGTTGTTCCGGATTATTTGAGTTTCAGGTTCATCGGGCGTTCGCTATGCTACGTCGTTGTTCCGGATTATTTGAGTTAGGTTCATCGGGCGTTCGCTGTACTACGTCGTTGTTCCGGCTTATTGGAGTTTAGTTCATCGGGCGTAACGCTGTACTACGTCGATGTTCTGGATTATTTGAGTTTCAGGTTCCTCGGGCATTTGCCGTACTATGTCATGGCACCGACTCTATGGTTAGCGACCCATTTGTGATACACGTGTTGGTGATTTTTCATGCTCCCGTTTGTGATAGGCCTACTTCCACTTTTTTGTGATTTCTGGATTTCTAGTTGATGATTTCTAGAATTTGCGTTTCACCGATTTTTGGCGATTGGCATTGATATGTTTTGTCAATATTTGTGTTTTGGTGAATAATTTGAAGAATATGACATTCTTTTTGGTGTTTGAGAATATTTGAGATATTGTATGATTTTTTTTGTTATCTGATGTATACTTGTCACGGTATGACATTATTGTTATCATACGTTTTTGGTCATATCTCTTATCCTATCTCATTTTATATGATATTTATAGCTAGACTGATCCGTTTATTATTTTCTTCTTAAATAATACTCGGGTCAGACCGAGGTATTTCAGGTGCTCCTGCTTGACTTCTTATTAGGGTCCGTCACCTGACTTTTGGCTAACTACTTTAGCATAGTAGTTTTTGTTAGTATACATTTGAGATAGAGACTCCTTGTTGTACACTTATTCTTTTGTCTAGCACTTGTATCTATTCTTTTGTGATGTAGTGGATCTAGTTTGACCACTATTTTGATGTACACTTTTATGTGTTATATTCATATCTGTTTCCGCCTTGGTGATATGAATGTCTGTGACTGATTTGTGTTATGCTTATTTCTATATTTGTTTCCGAAGTCCACATAGCCACCGTGTGGTAGCTTTGAGTTTGTATTTGATATGTCGGATTTGAAATGAAATGTAAGTTATATTATCTGACATATCGGTACTCGCACAAAGCAATTACACAGATGGTCACTCCTCAACTGCCTTATTCTTCGTGCTAGTCGATGGCATTACCCCCTAGTGTCCTTGGCTAGTGTGAGTATAGAGGTGGGGCATCACAGCTTAGTATCAGAGCCAAACTTCGGAACAATGTGAATAATTTTGCAAGGATCATTGTCTTAAGTCTTTCTTAGGAGTCGTGCCATAGGATTTAATTTGAGTCTTCGTACCGTTTTATCCTATTTTCTTTTGTGATGCCTTGTTTTATCAATCAAGTTTGTTTGATATTCATTCTGAGGATTTAATACTCAAGTTTATTTGATATACTTATCTAAATTTGTTGGGTTACCTGTCCAGGTTGTCAACATGAGTACCAGGGGAAGGAGAGGCAGAGGTACGAGTAGCACGACAACCACAAATGGAAGGGGCCCAAATGTTGAAGGTGGTAGAGTAACTGTCGAGGTTGTGACCCCAATACCGCCTCGGGTGAACTTTGCAACGTTATGCAAAAACTTTGCAAATCTTGGAGGAAAACCATTTAATGGGTCAGAGACTATCATTGAGGTGCAGGCTTGGCTATGCTCATGCGAGCGGATCTTTAAGAGTCTTGAATTGTCTGATGAGCAGAAAAGGGTAATGGCTTCGTGGCAATTGCAAGAAGGTGCTGCAGCTTGGTGGGATGCAGTTACAGTGAATGTTTCAGAAGATGATATTTCTTGGAGTAGATTTAAAGATCTATTTGAGGAGCAATTCATGCCAACGGTAGGGAAAACTCGTCTGTACCGGAATTTTCTGGAATTGAAGCAGGGAAGCATGGCTATAGCTGAATATGAGACCAAATTCAATGAGCTATCTCGCTATGGACCGGGACTCATTGACACTTCCCTAAAAAAGAATGAGATGTTTGTGCTGGGAATGAGGCCAGAATTTCATGAAAAGATGACAGCGCATTTGAAAGGATCTTTCGTGGAGTTGATTGATATGGCTCTGAGGTACGAGGATTTGTTGAATAAGAACCAGTGGCACCTGTAGCAGCATCAGGAGAGAATTCTACTAATCCAAATAAGAGAAAGTTTAATCCAAATTGGAAAAAGCAAGGCAAAGGGAAGAAACCAGGAGAAAACAACGAATCTCGGAAATGTTATAATTGTTAGCAAGTTGGAAATTTGGATAATCAGTGTCCTCAGGGAAGAACTCAGCAGAAACATCAAAATGGACTAGGATCAGCAATGGTTCAGAAATCGCTGTGTTTCAACTGTCACCAACTAGGCCACATGATAAAGGATTGTCCGCTTCTTCAAAAAGTCCAGCCGAATAAGGTATTTGCTTTGGAAGGTGCACCATCAACTTCTTCTAAGGGCAAGGGAGTTTTGGAAAGTACTTTGCTTATTAATGGCGTTTATGTTGAAGTATTATTTGATTGTGGAGCATCTCTTAGTTTTATTTCTTTGGAGACGGTAGAAAAATTTCACCTTATCCCTAGTGTCGTGGAGAATTCTATTTGCGTCTCTAATCCCATAGGTGGAGTAACCCGACTTAATATGATTTGTAAAGGCTTGCGAATTACTTATCTTTCCCATAGTTTTTCGTGTGAGCCTTATGTATTAGATTTCAAAGGGTTTGATCTTATTCTGGGAATGGATTGGCTTGATAAGCATAAAGCTGTCCTAAATTGTGAAGAGAGAATGGTTTCATTGGAAACTGATCTGGGTAGGATTGCTAAAGTGACACGTGATAGTTCTGAAGTTCACTTAAGTAGTCTTTTACATGGAGTTGAGACTTCTCAAGAGAAGGAAGGCGTAGAATCCATCGTAGTGGTTAAGGATTTTCCTGATGTCTTTGAGGAAGTCAAGTGTTTACCTCCACATCGAGAGATAGAGTTTCAGATTGATCTAGCTAATTCCAGGGGCAATACCTGTTGTTCAGCCCAGTAGGAGAATGGCACCGAGGGAAAGAGAAGAGTTGGTGAAGCAGACCCAAGGTTTTTTAGAGAAAGGTTTGATTCGACCTAGTTTTTCCAGTTGGGGTTCTGCCGTTGTCTTTGTAACAAAGTCGGATGGATCACTAAGGTTCTGTGTTGATTATAGAGAATTGAACAAAGTGGCTATCCGAAATAAATATCCATTGCCTTGTATAGATGATCTCTTTGATCAGTTGCATGGAGCTTCAGTTTTCTCTCAGTTAGATCTAGCTTCGGGTTTTCATCAGTTAAGGGTAGCTGAGGATAGTATTCCCTTGACTGCGTTTCGAGGACCTAACTGTTTCTATGAGTGGTTGGTCATGCCTTTCGGGTTAACCAACACTCCAGCCTATTTTGTTGACTTGATGAACCGAGTTTTTCGGAATGTGTTGAATAAGTTTGTTCTGGTGTTCATCGCTGATATTCTGGTTTATTCCAAGTCAGAAGAGGAGCATAAGCATCATTTAGAGATGGTTCTGGAGACGTTGAGGAGACATGTTCTGAAGGCGAAGTTCTCCAAATGTCATTTTTAGAAGTCAGAAGTCAAATTTTTGGGACACATTGTTTCTGGTGAGGGTATTTCGTTAGATCCAGCCAAAGTAGCTACTATTCTGGAGTGGAAGCAACCGAAGACTCCGACTGAAGTCCGCAGTTTTCTGGGATTAGCTGGTTACTACAGGAAGTTCATTAAGGATTATTCTAAGATTTCTACGCATCTGACCAAGCTGACAAGGAAAGGAGCAAAATTTAAGTGGACACCGCAATGTGAAGAAACTTTTCAAGAGTTGAAGACGAGGCTAACCAGTGCACCTGTGCTAGCTATTCCGGATGGTAAGAGCGAGTTTGAGGTTTATACAGATGCCTGTATTGTTGGACTGGGAGCAGTTCTGATGCAGAATGGAAAAGTAATTGCGTATGCGAGTCTGCAATTGAAGCCACATGAGAAGAACTACGCTACGCACGATTTGGAATTGTTAGCTATTGTTTTTGCTTTGAAGATCTGGAGACACTATCTTTTGGGAGAGAAGTTCGAGTTATTCACGGACCACAAACCGTTGAAGTATCTTTTCTCTCAGAAGGATCTGAATTTAAGGCAGCAACGATGGGTTGAGTTTGTAGCATCCTATGACTTGGATATTTTATATACTCCAGGAAAGGGGAATGTGGTAACTGATGCTCTGAGTAGAAATGCAGTTCTGTCTCTTTTGGAAGTTGTTCCATCTCTACAAGAAAAGATCATAAGGAAGCAAATGGAGGATAAATCTTTTGAGGAACTGATTCTTGGAACCAAAGAAGGTTGATACTCAGATTTTGAGGTTGACAACCAAAGAAGGTCGATTCTTGGAACCAAAGAAGGTCGATACTCATAAGGAAGCAAATGGCAGATAAATCTAGTATTGGTATGGCGCCTTTCGAGGCGCTCTACGGAAGGCCATGCCGATCTCCTTCGTGTTGGCTTGAAGCCGGTGAGAAGCTGGTTTAGGTCCAGATTTTATTCGTGATGCCACAGAAAAGATTGACCTTATTCGTCATAGGATGAAAGAAGCTCAAAGTAGACAAAAATCCTATGCCAATAACCGAAGAAGGAAATTAGAATTTTATGTGAGAGATTTGGTGTCCATTTGTGTTTCACCTATGAAGGGTGTTGTGCGTTTCAGTCGATCGGGAAAATTAGCACCTCGATATATTGGTCCATTTCCCATCATGGAACGCATTGGTTCTGTGGCTTATCGCCTTTTATTACCGGCTCAATTTTTGGCTATTCATGACGTGTTCCATGTTTCTCAACTACGGAAATGCCTTAGGGATTCCAATTCAATTCTTGAGCCCGGTGTTATTGAAGAAATTGAAGTTTCACCAAATTTGACTTATGAGCAACATCCTATTCGTATCATTGCTATGGAGGTTAAACGCCTTCGAAATAAAGTTGTTTCGCTTGTGAAAGTTCAATGGTCCTCAAATCCTAAGGATTGCTCTTGGGAATCCAGAGAATTCATCGAGCGAACACATCCGGACTTACTCTCTCGTGCTCTTTAAGGTGAACTTCTCATTTCAAAATTTCTTCCTTTGTGTTGATTATGCCTTTGTATGGTTGTTACTTTTTATTTTCCTCTTAATTATTGCAAGGATGCAATTTCTTTAAGGAGAGGAGTCTGTAACAACCCGCATATTTCACGATTATATATTTAAATGTTTTATTTAAATATAGCATCGTTAATCGGATTAAAGTCCAAAATGTTACTTTTTTAAACAGTCGAATTGAGACTCGAGACCACTTCCATTGAGTCTAAAATGGCATTTACAACTTTTTTGAGTATAAACATCGATATGTTTGGAGTTGAGTAGAATTTTGCTACTTTCTATTTTGGGCTTTGGGTTTCAGCCCACTAACCCAACTTAATACCCTAACCCCTCTACTCTTCATTCATTTCATTCCACATTTCCTAACACTCAAGCTCAAAGTAAAAATGGGGGAAAAGATAGGAAATTAAAATTCCTAAACCCTAGTTTTGATTATGAAACTCAAATTCAAGTCCAAAATCAAAGAGAAGCTTAGGTAAGCACCCTCTTCTTCTTCTCCATCTCAATCTCTCTCCAATTTCAGAAATTTCCTATAACCTAACTTAGGAAATATTTGTTGTAATATAAGATTGGAGCTTCTATAGTTGAAGTTGAAGTGTGGTTGATCTTTCTTTTGTTTTAAAAGCTTCTCACTTGTTGTTTTTGGGTTTAAAGGTGAGTTCTTTAACTCACATCTACGTCTATAACTTTCATTGTTGTTGAGTATGAATTCCTAACATCTATTCATGTTCATTTGCTTTTGCTTTGAATTGATTTGGTGAATTTTCCAATTTTTGGTTTGTGAAGTCCAATTTTATGAAAATCCTACTATGGATGTTTGGACATGATATTTGTGGTGTATCGAAGAACCTATAAGGCTGGGTTGTCACTTGGCATAAATCCCTAGTCTTCGTTGCTCGTCTGATCGCTCCCGAAACGTTTTGGCCATCTTGGCCTAGGCAAATTGTTGCCCAGACCAGGTGACCAGACGTCTGGTTATCAAGTCCAAACGTCTGGTTATAGACCTGGAGGAAAAAATATACACGGAAGAAAAAAATAAAATGGCAGAGACTAATTACAAACGTCTGAAATATAGGTTCAGACGTCTGATTAGGGCTCAGACGTCTGCTTCGAAATTTCAGACGTTTGGGAGGTTTTCTGAAAATTTCCAGAAAACAAATCCAAACGTCTGGATTCTAAACCAGACGTCTGGAACAGTTCAGTTTTCCCTATTTGCCTATTTTTTGAGTGAACTTCCAATTTTAATCGATATTTTTGATCCGGTTAGTTGTTATCACTTATTATCGACTTTGATGACTTCTTTCTTTGGATTTTTGGGAATATCCATTTGATGGATTTGATATCGTTTTTTATGGATTTAATTCACATTCTCGTATGTGAATTTTTGGTGATTGATTATTTCTACAATCATTTTTACGGTTTGTCACTTTAAAATACAAAGGTTTCTATACTAGTAGTATATTCTCAAACTCTTTCACAAAAATGATTTCAACACTACTTTTAAAAACAAAGCTCGTTTTTAAAATCGATTTCCAAATCTATTAGTATATACAAACCTTTACCTCATTCATATGAGAAATCTAATTAAACGGCTTAGCAAAACAAGTGGTATGAAACGCTTGCGTTTACGTCGTCGGTTAATTTTTGGACTTGTTCGATTGAACTCTTGTGACAATTTTCGAGTGGAAATCTACAATTTGTTCGTAAATATTTAAGTTAAGCTAGTGGTTATGGGACAGAAGCTAAACTCTTATATTTACTAGCTTAGTGTGATTCACACTTCTTATTGATTAATGGGGATCATTTTGTGATTTAGACTAGCGATGTGCAATGTCTCTTTGTTTGTGTGGGGACTAAAAACCCCGTTTGTGGAGCTTCGGTTCAAATTGGTGGGGTAGCGACCCATGGTCTTCGGGCCATTTGTAGAGTTTCGGCTCAAACTTGATGGTTAGCGACCATGGAATAGCGTTTCGTCTGTGACACACGTGTTGGTGAGTTTTCATGCTCCCGTTTGTGATAGGCCTCCCCTTTGTGTTTTCTGGATTTCTGGTTGTTGATTTCTAGAATTTGTGTTTCACCAATTTTCGTGGTTTGCATTGATAAGCTCTATCAATATTTGTGTTTTGGTGAATAATTTAAAGAATATGACATTCTTTTTAGTGTTTGAGAATATTTGAGATATTGTATGATTTTTGTTGTTATCTGATGTATACTTGTCACAGTATGGCATTACTGTTATCATACGTTTTTGTCATATCTCTTATCCTATCTCATTTTATCTGATATTTATAGCTAGACTGATCCGTTTATTATTTTCTTCTTAAATAATACTCGGGTCAGACCGAGGTATTTCAGGTGCTTCTGCTTGAATTCTTATCAAGGTCCTTCACCTGACTTTTGGCTAACTACTTTAGCTTAGTAGTTTTTGTTATTATACATTTGAGATTTTGTTATTATACATTTGAGATAGAGACTTCTTGATGTATACATATTCTTTTGTCTAGCACTTGTACCTATTATTTTGTAATGTAGTGGATCTTGCATGACCACTACTTTGATGTACACTTTTATGTGTTATATTCATACCTGTTTCCGCCTTTGTGATATGAATATTTGTGACTGATTTGTGTTATGCTTATTTCTATATTTGTTTCCGAAGCCCACATAGCCACTGTGTAGTAGCTTTGAGTTTGTATTTGATATGTCAGATTTCCTATTGAAAAGAAATTGTCATATTATCTGACATATCGGTACACGCACAAAGCAATTACACAGATGGTCGCTCCTCAACAGCCTTATTCTTCATGCTAGTTGACGGCATTACCCAGTAGTATCCTTGGCTAGTGTGAGTATAGAGGTGGGGCGTCACAGAGTTTGCCCTAGACTCGGAGACAGGAGGGTGTATCTCATGGCCTTGAAATCGAGGTTGTAATATCGACATTATATTTGAAAAGAAATATGCACAAGAAATTGTGTGGACTGGATGTAGGGTAACTCAGAACCAGTATAAAATTCCAGCGTGTTCTTTCCTTTACTGCTTTTATTTACTATTTGCATTTTTGTCTGATTTTGTGATTGTCTCTATGTCTGTGAAATTGCATCTGTATGTGTTTAATTTGAAAAGATTTCAAAAATTCCATAAAATCCATTAAACACTATTCGCCCCCTTCTAGTGTTAATCCAGCCTTAGGATCTGTAATCTGCATTTCCAGCATTTGGTATCGGATCATTGGTTTTCAAAGTTTTCATAATCTGATTTTTGAAAAGTTTTCAAATGGCTGCTAACACTGGTAATGTCAACATTATCACTAGTTCATTTGTAGAGGGTCAGTCTACTGCCAGACCACCACTTTTTAATGGCAGTAACTATGCATATTGGGCATGTAGGATGAAAATCTATTTACAATCAATAGGATTAGACACTTGGAATATCAGACAAACCGAGTGCATTGAACCCACAACTAATTTTGCACAGTGGACTGCTAAGCAATAGACTTTTGCACAAAACAATTCCAAAGCCATGAATATTCTATTCTGTTCACTTGATAGGAATGAGTTTAATAGAGTGTTTGTTTGTAAGTCTGCATATGAGATCTGGAAAACTTTGCAAGTTACTCATGAAGGAACAAGCAAAGTTAAACAGACCAAAATATCCATTTTGACTAATCAGTTTCAATTATTCAAGATGAATCCAAATGAGTCCATTTCAGACATGTACAGTAGGTTTTAAGACATTGTGCACTTATTAATTGCATTAGGAAAGAACCTTTATGAAGAAGATTAAGTTAGAAAAATTCTAAATTCACTCACTCCGGAATGGGATCAGAAAACTCTAGCAATTAAAGAGGCTAATGATATTAGCACTCTGAAAATTGAAGAATTGATTGAGAATTTGATGTCATTTGAAGTACAAATGCAAGGGATAAGAGAAAGCAAGGCCACAGAAAAGAAGTCAATAGCGTTCAATGCAATGACAGATGGTTCAGACTCAAACAGTGACGACGATGAAGAAATAGCCTTGATGATAAGGAATTTTAGAAAGATTTCGAAATATAGATAGATGAACAACTACAAGAGAAATGATCACAAGAATTCTGGAAATAATAATGAGACTCACAAAAACATCAAATGCTACAATTGTGATGAGCCAGGCCACTTAAAAAGAGATTGTCCCATCCGGATAAGCAGAAATTTCCTCTAAGTAATGATTCGTCAAAGAAAAGAAAGAGGGCATATACTGCTACACTAGACGATTCAAACTCATCCTTTAGTGATGAAGATCAAGAGACAGAAAATTCAAACATGTTCTTTATAGCTATTCACGAATCTGATGATCTCGGAAATATAGATCTAAAAATAGGTACGCATTTAAATAATATTGATTGAAATTGCTTGTTTGAATGTTTGATTGTTTGCATGTTTTGAAATTGCTTGTTGTTTAAATTTAAAATTTTTGATTTTCAAAATAATATATTTTAATATTAAAATATTAATATTAAAGTGTTATTATATTTAATATTAATTCAGATAAAATATAAATTAGATTATAAGATATATAGATATTAAATAAAATAGGAAAAATAAGTATATGAATTAAAGGACCCATGTCGACATGACCCTTACCCCCCATGTCGACATCCCCACCAGAATTTTGAAATTCAAATTTGAATTCAAAACTTTGAATTTCCCTCCACCTTTTCACCAACTCCAAAGCTCTGAAAAGGTGTCTCTTGACCAGAGAACATGATCTTAGATATCTATTTATCTCCTTAACTTTATCCTATCTTTTCACTTTCATTTCAAAATTCAAACCCTCTTTCAAACTCTCAAGCTCTCTACTCTCTTCAAAAATGGCTTCCTCAAGCATAACCTCCACCATAATGTTGTCCAAGGCCATCAAAGAGTTCCTCTATAATGATCCGAAAGCTATTAAGGCTTACATAAGCTATGTAAACTTTGAAAAGGTCCATACGGGAAAATTTGCTATCGTTAATGATTTTTCTTCTTATGAAATCAAAGTTCTTTTTGTAAACAATCAAATTCTTAGCTCAATTGATGATTCTCAAAATGATTTTGTTTGTTATCTGAATCTTGTCAAAATGTTTTATGCAAATTTGAATCGTGGTTTTTATGAAGGAAATGAAGGGGAAGTGTGGAGTAGCGTTAAAGGAATGCGTATTGTTTTAAATAATGAAATTTTGGGTAACATTCTTGGTTGTAAGTTTACAAGAATGGATCTTTCGGATTTTAAAATTGATGAACATGATCGGTGAGACATTTCATCACATTTTTGAAGGGGATGATAACTTTGAATTTATAAACCGAAATTTCCTTCCTAAAGCTAGAATTGTATACCTTCTTTTGCAATATACCATAACTCCAAGATCAGGAAATTTCAATCACCCTATTTTAAAAGTTTGCAATGCTCTTTTTTCTATTTTTGGGCACTATGACATTAATTGGGCGCAAGTAATTTTGGATGAACTTCGTCCCAAAAATTTTACTTTAGGAGAAAACACTTTATATCATGGGATTTATCTTACTCGGATTTTTAACTATTTTGGTGTTGATTATAAGAGGGAGAAGTTATTTTCTAGAAAAGTGTTTAACCATTCTAATATCTCTCTCATGAAAATTCCGCTTGTGTTTCAACCATATGAAACACTTGTCGAAAAGGATGAAAGGTTGGGTCATGAAGAGATGGAAGAAGAAGAGGAGGAGGAGGAAGAAGGGGAGGAGATGGAAATTGAAGAAGAAGGAGAGGAGGAGGAAGAAACTTCATTGGAAAGCATTGAATACTTTATCACTCCTAATAATCCACCAACAAAACACTTCTCAAACATTAAAAAGATTATCGTGGAAAACCAACGAATTCTCAAAAGATCTGTTAGTAAAAAGTTGGACAAAATTTTCACCAAAATGAATAAGTTCTTTGGGAAAGTGAGTCACAAGCTTGGATTATCATCATCTTCATCATCCTCTAACTAATACTAGTTTCATTTCATGTTGTATTAGTTTGTATCTCTCTTTAGTTCATGTCATGTATCGTTTATGTAATGTTAACTAAATTTATCAATGAAAATCCTTTATTTTCTGTTTATTAGCTCTAAAATATCTCTGGAATGCTTGTTATTATATTATATACCTTTATATATATAGACTTGTACGTAATATAAAGAAACAAAGCAAATTGCCAAAATAAACAGAGGCATGTCGACATCCCCCTACCCCCTATGTCAACATGTAACGGCCATAAAATTGTTTTTATTTTGAAATTGAAATTGACATAACTACCTTGTGTCTTTTCATTTCAAACGAATTTCTAATTCTTTAAATGCATGTTTCTTCCAGAAAATGCATATTTTCAATTCTTCTTATTTTCTATTGAATTTCTTCATATTTTATCAAAAAATGGCCTCTCCTATTCATAATCTAAGTGAGAATCTTGAAGAAACTCTCAATTCTTTCAAGAACATACTTACTTTTATCCTTCGCAATCAGCGACACTTAGAATTAAGCCAAATGTAGATGATAAAAGAACAAGAAAGGCACTTCGATGTCATTCGATGGATGATCTCAGCCCTCAACAAAGAAGAACTCAAAGCAAATCCAGAAGGAACTCTAAACAAAGATAATGAAGAATGGGATGCTATAAAAGCAGATCCTATCTTTGGTGAAAAAGGATGGGTTGAAGTTCTAAGAAATGTTAGTTTAACATATGTGGTTCGATTTACTTTGATTGGTTTGAATTGTTTGGTTTGATTTGATTTGATTTGGTTTGATTTGATTTAGTATGGTTTGGATTGATTTGAATATTGTGTGGTGTGGTTTGATAAAAACATGATGTATATAATGATTGATTGTGTTTAAAATTTTCATATCTCTTACATTTACCTTACTATATTTTACTCATATTATTATCTATCTCATTTACATTCTATTATACTATGTTAGTATACGATGCTATATATAAGATTTTGGGGGGAGTTATGAAGTTTAGGATTATTTTTTGTTGATGACAAAGGGGGAGAATTATAAAATAGGTTAGATAGGCTTAGATTAAGGGGGAGTTAGTAGATTAAGGGGGATTTGTTGGAATAAGGGGGAGTCGGAGTAGAATCGAAGTTTGCGGAGAAGATTTTATAAACAAAGGTTGTCATCTTCAAAAAAGGGGAGATTATTAGTTCCTGAGATGATGGTTTTGATGATGACAACCTTAGGACTTGTTATAAAATATATATTCTAATATTCTTGTCTAGATATATATGTATATGCAGGATATATATATATATATATATATGCGGGTATGGAGAATGAAGACTATACAGTATAAAGATTCAAAACTGAGTATAGAGATTCAAGACTGAAGACTCATGAGTATCAAGAGTTCAAGATATCAAGAGTTCAAGAGTTCAAGATATCAAGATAAGTAATAGAGTCTAGATTTATGTTAAAACTTCATAATTGCACTAAAATCTTTATTCGGATTTAATTTGGAATGGAATCCACCTTCTCACTTTAATAGTGGGATGGAACTCACGACCTATTTAGTAGGATGGAACTCACGACCTTCTCTAGTGGAATGGAATCCACATAATTTTCAAAATGATTTAATTTTAAGATTTTTTTCAAAACCATCTTTTTAAAAGTTATCTCTCTAGGTTTAAATATCTTAGCCTTAACTATTTTTTAATTTCAAAATCATTTCTTGTTTTTAAACTATCTCCTGGTTTTAATGGTTTTAGCTTTAATCTCAAAATATTTATATTGAGCTTTTATTACTTTTATATTATAGTTATATATTTTCAAGATTACTTTTTAAATATCTTTCATAAATTTAAACTATGTTCAAAATGGTTTACAAAGATTAGAAATTGTTTTGACAAGTTTTAGAATAAAAATCATTTTAAAGCAAAATTAATTATCAAAATTCACATAGGCATGTCGACATCCCTCATCCCCCCATGTCGTCATGGTGACCGTAGAATTCAAATTTCGAATTTTCAAAAGAAGTGTCTATTCGTCATAACCTTTCACGAATGGACATGACTGTTGTTCTCCTATATATACCAGTTGTTTTCAATGAATTTTAAGTTAGTTTTCTTCATTTCTTCACTCCTTCTTCTCCACTCAAATATTCTCTTATATTTTAACAAAACTCTGTCGAAATTCTAAGTGAATCAAACTCGATTGTCTCTAGTTTGATTCTCTACTACTCACTCTCAAAGATCTCAGTGCTATTCAAAGTTATAGGATCATTTGTAATCAAAGATCAAATGATCGAAGTGTATCGAGTCTCTCTCTATCAAAGTGTGATTGGAAACGGTGTGATTGTGGCCCGTAAATTAGTTGGGTGTGATTGTAGCTCGTAAATCAATTAGGCGATCTTGTAGCCTGGTTAAATCATGAGAGTTTGCCCTGGACTCGGAGACAGGAGGGTGTATCTCATGGCCTTGAAATCGAGGTTGTAATATCGACATTATATTTGAAAAGAAATCTGCACAAGAAATTGTGTGTGACTGGATGTAGGGTAACTCCGAACCAGTAAAAAATTCTGGTGTGTTCTTTCCTTTACTTCTTTTATTTACTATTTACATCTATCTCTGATTCTGTGATTGTCTCCGTGTTTGTGAAATTGCATCTGTATGTGTTTAATTTGAAAAGATTTCAAAAATTCCATAAAATCCATTGAACACTATTCACCCTCCCTCTATTGTTAATCCAGCCTTAAGATCCGTAATCCGCATTTTCAACATATAAGGCGCGACCCTACCCTAGTTCCATCTGGTCTTCAAATATCGGAGTTATATACTTAAGGTTAACAACCCTATTCGAATTTCATTTCCTTGTAAACAATCTTTGCAAATGATTTACCCTTTAAATCATATCTTCATAAAACAAGGAAATTAATCATACTCTTTGCTTTACTTAAAATACTTATGTCATGATATATGCTTTACACAAACAACATTGATGAAATCTAAATCAAGGGGATTTTCTATCCCACCAAAATAAATTAAAACCCCTTTCTAACTTAAAAAACTTTAGCTCTTAAAGCCAAAGCAATACCTTTGAAACCCTTGTTTAAAACCTTAAACAAATTATTTCAAAATAATTAAAAGCATCCCTTTCGAAACCTTATATAAAACCTTAGACATCCCCTTTCGAAACCATTTAAACTAGTCTTTCGAAAGCATTGGAAACCTTCCTTTCAAAACACTTAAAACAAACCTTTCGGAACCATTAAAATATACCTTTCAAAAGCATCAGGACTTCCCCTTCTAAACAGTTATAACATACCTTTCGAAAGCATTGGTTCAAGTAAGGGTTTGTGGAAACATTGCTTCGAAATCATTTAAAATTATTCCTCTCGAAACCATTGGGTTTAACTCTTAATATAACTAAAGGGTTATAAGGAATAGAGGTGAAAGCATTACTTTCGAAAGCATTAATTCCAAGTAAAAGAAAGAGGTTAGTTTCGAAACCCACCCTTTCGAAACCATTGCCTTCGAAACCATTTGAAAGCAGCTATACGACTCTTTTGAAAGCATTGAGAAGGCGGCTTCAAAGTAAAAAGGCGAAAGCACCCCTTTGAATACATTGTTTTAAGGCTTATAAAGAAAAGCGGCCGTAAATAATTTGGAAGGTATGAATGCGGCAGCAAGGGTGTCAAATAGGTTCTAAAGTGGCTATCCTTTCGAAAGCTTCTTTTAAAACAAAAGTAAGCGGCAACTCTTTCGAAAGCTCCTTTTTAAAAAAAAGGCAAGCGGAAACTTGTTTGAAAGCCTCTTTTTAAACAAAGGTAAGTTAATTGATTCAAATGCTAATTAGAGTGGCTTCAACCCCTTCGGAAGCATGCCTTTGACTACCATCATTTCTTCCGCCTTTCTCCAATACACTACATACCAATTGCTTGATATCATGTGCATTGGTTTCGAATTAGTGCGGAAGGTCTAACTAGGCATGGTGACGGAAGCAAGCTAAGGAAGTGGTGAAGTTGTAATTTGAAACAAAACCGGTTTATTGCCTTTCAAAGTAATTCTTTTTACCTAACTTGCCCAATTTGTCAAAATATGATTGGTTGCCCACTCTTTATCAAAATTATTTTTTAAAAGGCCGTCAAATTCAAAATTTACAATTTAAAAACATTTTAACAAATAAGCCCGCCTCCTTAACAAAACATGTAAAACATTTAAGTCCCTTAACTTAAGTAATTTTATAACCATAGAAAAATACTTAGGAAAATTCTCCAAAAATCACAATAATTCACTTTTAATATGTATTCTAACATATATAAATTTCAGATCCGAAATCATTATATAATTGCCTTAAATAATTTAAACCCAACGTTAACTGTTTTCTCTCATAGAAAATTCATAATAAATCCACAATTACTTAGAAATTATGAAACCTGAAACCCACTTCTAAAATATTGGTTTTGACCATATATAAAAAACACAACTTATTTGTATGGCATTTAATAGGTTTTCCAATCTGCACATATCATAAAATCCATATGAAATCATATATATCATCAACAAGCATATATATCTTTTTAGATAAACATAACATGGCATGTTACTTGCAAAATAATTCGGCCATAATCATAAAACCGAAATCATAGTCAAAAGTGAGATGTAAATCAATCATCTTGGCTTTATGTTAAGAAGGTTGAGATTTGCCCTTTGATTAATTTCTTTAAGCTTTCTACTTGATTCCTAACTTATCTTCTTTTTGAATCTCCTTAATGGTGGCCGGTCGAGCTCAATAAGGTTTTCGTTTTGTTTGTGAATGTTAAAATGAATAAGGAATGGAGAATGGAAGGGTTTAGAGTATTAAAATAAAGGATGTTTCCATTTTACCCTTACCATATTTCTTATACTTACTTATTTTCAATTCTCTTTTGCTTATACATTCATTATGGCACAACCCCTTATTAATTAACAAATCTCAACTCCTCAACTATTAACATTATTTTATTTAACTTATCCAATTAAATGTTCTAATAATGTTACTCAAAATTAGGGTCATTACACCAGTTATCTTAGGCCTAAATATTAGGCTAGGCCCACTAATTCACACTCGTCCTTAATGTATTATTGAGGCTATATAATTTCCTACTATGAAAATTATACTGCCTCCAAAGTTTATTTACTTGCATTTAATTAACTTATGTGCTGCAACCTATTCATATCTATACGCTTATTACATCTCTCCTCTATTTTCCTCTTACATATCATAACTGTCAATTGCCTATAATAAAGGGTGATTATTATCCAAATTGGACAATCACTAATGACATTTATTTATTCGTTTTAATTCAACATATTATACCTGTTTCACTTGCTCACAAATGACGTATTATATTCTTTAATCATTCCCATTAAACGTATTTATGTCCTTGTTTAATTCTTGTAACTCCCTATTAACTACACATTTATTGCCCACTAAATTTGCTTGTTCATAAATTTTGTAATTATTGTCTCTTTTCCATTTCAACCTCCTAGTCCTACGATTTACTACGCTACTAATAACCAGTCATCCTAATTATAACTAATACAAATATCGACGTATATTACGCTATATATATTTATATTTGTAATTGGTAGGCACAGTTATATGTATGTATGTGTGTGTGCGTGTGTATTCTGATTTCTAACACATTAGTACCTACGCTTAGGAATTTTAGAATATACAATTATATGTACATTCTTTAAAGAACACTTATTTATGTATTTTAATATATTAAAGATATCATTCCCAAAAAAGATTACCGTTATAACTTTCCATAAATTACCCAAAAATGAGACATTTTCTTTGTTTGAAATGACAAGAAATTATCTCTTTTCTTTTATTGAAATAGACAGTGCAAACTATAGAGAAGAACATCCATACTTTACATATCTTTTTCATTTTTGGTATATTTCTTATTATTTCAAACAATGCACTTTTTACACACAGTTATGGAATTAGATAATTTATGGAAATTACACGGAAATAGATATAACAAAATTATACCCACAACACTCTCAACAAATTAAAACATAGAAATTCAAATTTCAAGTCAAATTAGGGCAATATAAATCTATACTAGCATTTCCAACCAAAATATCATAAATTTGGAATAATTCTTACAATCAACGTTCTACTTTACCAAATTTAGGGATCGATTTCCAAATTTCTAGATTGGGGCATAAATACCATTCCTATTCCAATTACCCAACTTACAGAATATGTAGGCGAGATTTCAAGTGAATACGTTCTTTTTAAGCCTATAACTCCATAGATCTTACGTAGGCATGCTAATTAAATATAGCATAAATTTCAATGTTATATATAAATCATACAATTTCCGAATCACCTTTCAAGCTTTCCAAATCTCCCAAATTCGAATTCAATCCTATAATCGACTCATTTTCCTTCCCAATCCAAAAATATGTATAACAAGATACATACCCATTAGAATTGTAGATCTGAGAGGAGATTTGAGTTAAGTTAAATATTGATTTAAAATTATAAAATTTTCCTTTTTCCATGGTATCAATTCACTCCTTCTCTTCTTCTCTTTTATTTTATATCCTTCTCCAATTTATATACATATAATAAATATTTTACAATTAAAAGAAATAGTGGTGAAGGAAAAATATTCGAGCTCAACTGCTTTGATCAGAAAATTTGAGAGGAAAAGTGAGTGGGCTAGGCCTGTAGTTATAGACGCTCTAATCAATGATATCTGTTAGATTTAAATTAATTGAATTCAGGCCGTTCGACCAAGGTTCAACCCTAGCCGCTACTGTTCCAACCTGTCGACCGCTCCCTTATAGGAGGTCGACCTCTAGCGGTGACCAACCTAAGGAGTGGGGTCGACCAGTGGGGTCCACATGGTTTAATTATTTATTCCTTTTTTAATTCCTATTTAACTGTTTTTCATTTTGAAAACCTCAAACACTAATAAGTTCTTCGTTTGAACTCCGATCGTAAAACTCCATATATGAAAGTTGCTCAGAAAATAATCACAAATACGATGGTGCATGTTCCATAGCCAAATTCTAATGTTTGCTAAAATCCATTTTTGAGCCTTAATAATTATTTATTAATTACCATAAATTTTACGGGGTGTTACATTAAAGGAGGAGTTTCAAGGAACAACAAAGGTTCGAGTAGTTAAACTGCAGAAGCTTAGAAGAGATTTTGAAACCTCAAGATGAAAAGCAATGAGGCTGCAAAAGATTACTATTTCTGAGTAAAATAAATAGTAAATCAAAAGAAAGTCTAAGGAGAAACAATTTTTAAAAGGAAAATAATTGATGAAATACTAATTTTTTAATAAAAAAAGATGCAATAATTTTGGTGATGGAGGATATAAAGAATTTAGAAACTGTTTAACCAAGTGAATTGATAAGGTTCTGTTCTATACGAAGCGAGCGGCGTATTTGAGCAAGGAAGTTGGTTAAATCGGGAATATGTTTGGTGATGCAAAAGGAGTATTTGAGCGGAGTATTTGAAATGTGATTTTTAATTTAATTCATTTATAGTTAATTAATTATTTGTTTCTAATTTGTAATATGTGGTAAATAGTTGCAATTAAAATGAATCAAAGCAAAAAAATCAAAATACATCAAAATGAATTAAGATACCTTAAAAAATACAATGATAAGCAATGCATAGAAAATGCAGCAGAACTATAATTTTTTTGAAAATCTTATTTATTAGCACCACCATGGTTTATCAGATACGGTTTGTACTCTTTCACTTGTCGTTTATCCGCAATCACCTACAACAACTAACCTTTTACTAACTCATCATTAAGAACATTGAATACCTTTCTATTATCGGGATCATAATAATTGTGAACACTTCACCAAATTTAAATTCTCCTCCTTCTCCACTTCATTGAAGGCGATCAACCATATTTGTATGGTTTACAGAATTTCCTATGGAATCTACATTGTTCTTGTTGTTGCTTGTATTCGAACTTTCTGAATCCTTACGAGATTTTACTATATGTTTCTCATGCATTCGGTCAATGATCCCACATATCTTCTCATCGGTTTCTCTACGATGTCTTCTCCCACCACTACGTGCTTTACTAGCCTAGAAGATGAACCAATGTATGGAGTTTGTTGCAATAGGATTTTGGTGAATTCAAATTTGGAATTTGTCCACGGCGAGTATTCGTTTCATCAAGTTGACTATAATGCTCATCAAAATCCATGGTTTTATAAAATTGTGTTTGTTTAGGGGAAAGGAGTTTGTTGTTGCGGTGGTTCTTCAATAGCAGTGATCATATACGATGTTTGTCCGACTTCATTCGTCCCTTGAAATAATTAGCGCATCAACTCCAAATAGTCAATCGGTCCTCTTTTATATTTCAAAATAACCTATCTAAACTCTTACAAGTACAACTATAAAAATAATAATAAAACATCAACATATGCAACATAACAAAAAACAACAATGCATGTATAAAATACCTTTACACGATCATTCCACAATTCCTCGCTGTCTGTAATAGTTTGTCTTTTAATATCCTAGCCAAAACCAGTCACAAACTTTCTCGTTTAACCCATTCTCTTCTAAGATTTCATATTTACGTTGGACTTTGCTTTCATTTATCTGTCCAATGTATGGAATGTTTTCTAAAGTGCAGTTGAACTTTTCTGGTATAGCTTTGTGCACTCCTTTTTTATTACAACCAAAAGCAGTATATGCTTATATAGTACATTTAAGTAGAACTTGAGTAGCTTTGGACGATTAATTGTGTGGACTCTTTCTAGCCTTATGCGACATTCTAAAAATTGAAAATACAAAAGTAAGTGAAAAATTCCCAAAAAATATATGTCATAGATACGAAAAAAATATACACAGAAATGTAAAAATATACCTGAAATGATAATTGGATTGATGGGTAAAACTTGTTGGTTTCTCGGATTGGAGATAAGAAGTTGGAGGTGATGAAGGAGGAAATATATAGGAGAAGCGAAGAAGGGTAATTGTTGGGGGCCAAACGGAAGTACACATCCGATGCACTGACACATCAAATGCAAATACACAATTTCCCCCACTCTACACGATGAGCCATTTATGGAAAATGGACCATTTCCGCTTTGGATACGTCCGATGCGTGGGGAACGAAGCATAGCAAAGAAAGGAGGCGAATGATACATAATCGGCTCTCTTGTGGTATATCAAAACTAGCAAGGTAAGTATAACGAAAATTCAATAGAAACATCTTTCAATCTAAGTTTAATTTATGGTCTCATAAAGCGATGGAATGAGGCAGAAAGCTAGAAGAAAATTATAAAAGCAAGAATAGTCAAGGGAAACAAATTGAAATAATGGAATATATCCTCCATGCGGCATGTTTTTTAAGGACATTCGATTTTTTTTTAAATTGGATACATAAATGGTAGTATATAGTTTTAGTACTTCAAATCTTAGGTAGTATATAGCACACTATAAGTCAACATATGTCCAGTAGTTTGAACCATGCGACGTAGGATTTGAACTTTGACATCACGCACCCAAGCCCGAGCACACTCGGAGAAAAAAAATTAGTTTAAAGGGCAACCGCAGTTATAAGAACCCATATTCTTATGCTTATTAATAAACATAATCAATCCTTTTGATTGAATTAAATGAACTAACCTATAGAATTAGGGGTATGCCATAGGGACAATTCTGTAATTGTTACATATATCTAACTCGATAACCAATCTTGTTCAAAGTAAAAGGTGTTTTCTTTTTATTGTATACTTGTTATATTATGATATAATTAATTAAGTAATTAATTTAAATTATATTAAATATAAAATCCTGAAATGATATGTCATGCGATAGTAATTACACTATGTTTTAATCATGAGAAATTTAACACATTAAAATAACATATTGTTTTAAATATTCATAGTCAAGTTGTTTCGAGATTGGATATCAATAGATTCATTGAGATTAGAGTGCGCAATGATCTCCAAATGATGGGCAGTGTAGTACTTATGGCTGTTAGGGGCACCAAGGGATTACGTACCAATAGTTATTGGATAACTATGAAATGAATCACTTGAATGTTTTATGTTGATAAATATAACTAAGGTCAAATAAAGAATCTCGAAGTGACGATATTACACGGTTCTCTCGACCCGAAAATACCATTGAACTTTAATGTGGACACTCCACTTTAATTATAGTTATATCATGGAAAGTTATCCATCAAAAGACTATAGTTGGGTCTGAGTCGAACCATTGAAAGTGATACACTATTCAATAGAGAATTCGTCTCCTTAGTTATATGAGGTTAGCATCACGGTCAACTATAGTCAACTCAAAGTCAAAGTCTATGGCCAGAGCAACATGGTTAATGATAATCGTTATTATTAACTACGATCTTTTTATTTGGACTATTCAAGTTGAATGTAGGTGGTGTTTGAATTTTGACCAAAACCAAATTCCACAAGTCCAAATATGATAGTGTTGACGAAGAGAATTGGTATAATAGTCGTTATTACCGGATACCTCTTATAATAAATAAAACTAGATTTTACCGAAAAAGATGTGTAAGTGATAAATTCAACCAGAATGTCACACTACTAGCTAAAGTAATGTGTGAACATTAATATTCGGATCGTTTGATATTAATTGTTGATTTAATTTACACTTTGAGTCACACAACCGAAATGTGAATATTCTAATTAAACCACATGATTTAATTGATTTATAATCATTGTAAATTAATTATATGAAATATAACTATCAAATTTTATTTGATTTGTTTGAATAACATTAATATTTAATAAAGTGCGTATACAAAAGTTAAAAACTTTGTAGAACAAAGACTAAGTAAGTTTTTAAATAAATTAAATTAATTAATATTTATCAAATATTAATTATTATAATTTGATTTGATTTGATTGAATACTGTTAATATTTAACAAAGTGCGTATAGAGAAGTTATAAATGCACCATCGATATACGATATCGATAGAATGTTTAAATTGGATTTAAACAGATTCAATGCTAATTGATTTTGGAAAATTTAAAGGCCATGTAGCACTTGTCATGGCCGAGTGGACAATAAAGAGAGGGAGACGATTTGATGAGATCTAACTGGAAATTAAATGGAGAAAGTTTCAAAGAGGGAATTGAAAGGTTTCGATGTTCCCTTTAAAACGTTTTCTTTTTCGTTCATTTCAGAATACTCTTAAGACAATTCACTCATCACCTCTTCTATCCCAGCCAAAAAGGTGGCTTCAAAGCCTAAAATTTTATAAAACCAAATTAAATCCAAAACAAAATGTGGTTCGTATCTCTTAATTCCTGCAAAATCCAAAGATCGACTCAACTGGGTCTAGGAGGATTGATTTATCATTTCAAGGTGTAATTTTTGACAACTTTCCTAGGTAATTATCTAATTTAATTTATTCATGTTACTTAAGTGTTTGGATCCCATATGATAAATATGATGTTTATGGTTTATCTTGTAACAAGTAATTCATACCCTTTTATCTATACCTCTATTGAAAGTATATTAATTACGTTGATTTAATTCAGATATGTTTTTGCTCTTCATATCATCTCAAAATATGTTCATTATTATTGATAAGATTTAGTCCCCCTTATCCTTTGTTAAATTGTTGATTTCGTTTTTGTTGTTTAGATTTGTATGTTATTATCATGAATTTAAATATGCCTAACTTATTCAATTCATTTTCTATTGCATTGAATTTTTTTAATAAAAATACTAATTTTGATTGAGATTTATTTTAGAATTTTATAATATTTACATACATAAATGCAGATAAACTATTCATGTTAATTCATTAACTTTCACCTTGAAAATTGATTCCTTTTGTTAAATGGTTGATATTTGAAATATTAATGTTTTTTTCATTGTTTAAATTTTTTTTTCCTTTGATCCATAATTGGTATATGAACTTTTGTGTGACTTATAGATCCTTTATTTCTTTTCCACTTTAATTTTTTTTGTATTTCCCGTCCAAACTAAAAGCTTAATTTAGATGTTAATTTTAAAATTATATGCACACACACACAAATGTTTACATATACATAATTGTTTTAAAATACATTGATCGCAAGTTATATATGGTAATATACATGTGTATCATAAGATGGATCTTGTGTAATAAACACCATATTTAATTTCCAACATTTCTTTAATTAAAACCAAACTCACTATTGGTAATTTTAGATTCCAAATCATATAAGATTGTCTAGTATGTTTTAATGTATACACATATATTTATATACTTCTCCACTTTTATTATGTATAAATATTATTAAATCAAAATCTTGGACCATAAAAGCAAATGTAAAGGGGGCATGGGTCCATTGTGGTGTAAATCCCAACATCTACATACGGTTACATTAAATATGTAGACTTCTTATCTGCAGCACATGCACTTCACATGAACAAGTATTTTTGATATACCTGTAAACTAAAACTAAAAAAAAACCTTCCAAACAAAATAAAATAGAATAACGATTTTATTTAAAATATTTAGATTAGACATAAAAATCCATTTAGGCTTCATAGACTTAACAATGGTCAAAATGGATTTTTTTGAAATTCACCCATTTAGCCCATTTTGGACTGGCCTGGTTCCAACGTATATCAGAGCCCAATAGTCTGTGCGCTCTAAAATTAACAATGTTAGGGCTAACCAATTAAAGCTACCCATTTAGCAAGGTGTCTCGAAAGGTAGAATTGAAGGTTGTGTTTCGATAGTCAAGTACTCAGCCCCGCTTAGCTGCCAGTATGGCCAGAGGGATGAGGGAAGCCCAAAAATTATCCCCAATATAAAGGCCCAGATTGATTCTTGGCCTTGGGCTAATTTTTCAAATTATGTTTTGAAAGTTTAAAATTATATTTAAAATTTAAAAATTAATTTTAAAATATAACATGTTATAAATGTTATAAACTTTTCAAAATTGATTTTAAAGGTAATAAACTAAATTTCAAAATGTTCATCTTAATTGCTTAAACAATTGGATTAATTAAATAATTAACTAAAAGTTCTTTTAAAGGCTCGAATCTTTAGTTCGAAACGCTTGAGTTCGATCGAAGTGGTTTTTGGATAACATATCTGATCCCGGTCTCTTCGAAACAACTTTCGATAGTTCCGGTAAACTCAACCCCGGTTCTTTAGGAAATAAACAGACAAAGATAAGAGCGAAGTTTACCTCCTAACCATTTGTGGACGGATTTCCTTATCATTCGTCCTAGAAGAACGAAATGAGTTTATACGTACCGTATAGCACCTTCGATTGTAACTGTACCATATAATCTCGTGTTTCTCCTATATATTTCCAAAGTTACGTTTTGATCTAGGTTTGATAGTCGGTTATCTAAATATCAAATAAACAATCGTTCAAATATTGATTTAATTCCATATGGGATCCACTAAGCCTTTATTAATCAGTCTTTCGTTAATTAAAAACACTTTGCAAAACTTGATCAAAAGATCTTTTTAAAACACTATTCCCAAACTTTACATTCCTTTTATACTCGGAAAACATTTTTACTTATCTCAAAAATATAAGTATTTACCAAAAACATTTGGAAAATTCCCTCTTCTCAAATTCCATATTAGATGGCCAAGGAATTCCCTTTTCAAAACATCAGTTACTATAAAACCCATTCACTTTATAAAACCCATTCACTTATCCCTTATAAAAATTCTTTTATAAGTTCACTTCATATTTCAAACCTCCTTACAAATCTTCAAACTAAATTTAAACTTCCTTTTTAAAATCTTCCAAAATGATTTATAGAATCTCTTTCTATTTTTAAAAATATTTATAAAATTCTTTTATAATCCCTTTATAAAATTTCCTTTATAAAACATCATTTACAGAATATCATTTGTAAAATAATTAGGGTAACCCTTTTATAAACAAGTTATTATTTATAATCATCTTTATAAAATAATTATATAACTTGAAATCATTTATAAACTTTAAACCCCAAATTTGATTAAGAATTTAAGTTAACTCAAAAACCTACTTATAAATTCAAAAAGGAGGCTTATCAGTCCCAATGGTACTAATTTAAGTTACCATTTTATTTCAATTCGAATTCCTTACATAGGTCGACATGTATGTAAATACAACTCATCCAAATCAGGGAGTAACATGTTAATATAAGCTAACTAGCATATACATATCCAAATAACATAATAGCAAGATGGTGATTTGTCCTGCTAAATAGTTGTCCAAACAATTCAATCAATTTATAGCAGAACAGGGATTTACTCTCCTAACATATGTCCATACAATTCAACAATCTATATTATAACTCATTCACAGTTATATGGTTTCTTAATGGTATCGACACTTGAATCCCTTGAATCCAAAACCATCTTTGAAAAAGAAGTTCCTTAAAAACAATTTGATTTTTTGGAAAAACAAAGGACTTAAAACTTTAAAACTCTTTTTAAAATAATCAATTATAAGTTAAATCCTTATTTATAAATCATAATTAATCTTAATTGAATCTTAACATAATTTAATTAAATAATTAAACAATTATTAACTATTAATTTAACCCTAATTAATCCTTTATTAATTATTTAATAATTAATTAAACCTCCATTAATAATTAAATATTAACTAATCTTAATTAGTTAATTAAATATTCCTTAATTAATACTTAAATAATAAATTAAACCTTCATTTAAAATAATTAAATCATAATTAAGTTTTAATTAAACTTTAACTTAAGTTAGACGTGATTAGTAATTAATTCATAATTAATCCCTTTTATAAATAAATAATTAGTTAATAATTATTCTTAAATAAATAATTAAATAATAATTAATCCCCAAGTATTAATTAAATAATAATTAACTTAAATTAATTAACTAATTATAATTAACTTAACTGATTGATACTTAAGTGTTAATTACCTTTATAAACTAACGATTAAATACTAATTATCTTAATTAATTAATTAAATGATCATTAAAATAAATTAATACATAATTAATTTTTAAATACTTAACTAAAGTTTTGAAAACACTCTGTAAAAATAATACTTAAGTAAAAATATTTTTTTTAGATTTTCCAAAACTTGTCCGTTTTATGAACTGCACTTAAAACGACTATCGCTATATGACCCGAAATTTAAAAACTTGATTTTTATATTAAATAGTTTCAAAATTCTTAACTTGTATACTTTAACCACTTTATAAACTTAGTGAAAGAATTTGGAAAATAAAGTAAGGTTTGAAAATTTTATAAAGCATTTCAAGAAAGTGAAGTTAGAAGACAAGTTTCTAACAATCCAAAGGATCTTGATGTCGCAAACTAACCACTTCAACATACTAACTTTTTTTTAACATACATCAACATATGCATGCATATAACATATATACACACAACCCATCATAATATTCAATTAGTAAAGATCTTAACTTCCATACCTTACTAACTTTTACTTCACTTTCCAAGCTAAGAATCAACATTACGTATACACATACATAAGCCATATACACATTATTGATTTCAGCCAACATCCAACCAAATAACAACCAAGATAATATTATGCTAATGTTTATGTAATGACCCACCATTTTGGACGGTTTAAATCGACAATAAACCACACATGTCAACTCAAACCATTCAAAAGGGAGGATTGTTAATGGGGTAAATAAGAAAATAATAGAAAAGAAGGAAAAACAAAACACATAATCTCGCAGCAGAATGATAAAATATAATAATCAAATAAACAGTTCATGAAGCTGTTTTACAAATGACATTTGATTACACTTTTACAATAAAAATCGGAGTTATACATACAACAGAAATAAATAAATAATGCAGCGGAACACATGATGTAGTGGATTAATTAATTATAAATAGTAGACTCATCTCCGTCTTCATCCTCCAAAATAAAATGGTCTTCAATACACTGAAAAACTTAGACTGACCCGAGCATAATGAAAAGACAAAACACTCGAGTCAGGACTAAAAGATCTTATGTAAGTCAAATCAAAATAAGTAGAATAGAATATTACTATTATGGCTTCAAAGATTTTATGGGATTTTCATCTCCTATCAAGTGTACAACGGGGATATAATTATTTAAAAGATTTCAAATAATTCGAAATACCAATCTTAATCATTTTAATTAAAATAAATTCGAAGTTTAAATTTAAAACTTAAACCTTTCAAATAATTCAATTCCAATAAATAGTCCAAATTCAAAAAATTATATGGGTATATGTCATTTCAACCAGTATCCAAAATTAAAATTTCAAAATCAATGGAAACCGCTCGGGTTATCATTTCAATCCATAGTGATAACAGAGATATATACATAAATAAACATCCAATCATCCAAAATGTAAACCAATAACATCCATCACAATCCAACATCCAAATTAGCCAATAAATCACAACAATCAATTGTTTATCATTATCAGGTGTTTAACTAGCAATTTATATTCAATATTAATTAAATGGCAATTCAATTCAATATAAATTCAAATTTAACTTAAATGAAAATCTAAAAAATACCAAACAACAATCAATAAATATCTAATCACATCATAAATTTAATTTAACTAACATAAGATAATTTAGTATTCATGAGTGGGTCAAAACACTCACCTTTGATATTTAGAACACATAAATCCAAACAAAGATGCCTTTTCCAACAGTCCCCAAACTCAACCAAACCTATTTCATGTCGTCAATAATTCAATACGAGCCCAATGGAAGAAATTACGCATGTATCGGAGCTCGTATGTGGAAGATATTCAGGTTATAAGGATATATTAGAAAAATACGTACACATTTAATTATTAAAATAAGAAACTTTAATAACTCACGTTTTAAAATTTGATGTACCTAAAACAAAGGCAAGAAGTAGAAAGCCAAAACCATGAAAGCTAATTCTCATTGTTCATTTTTTTTGAAGGCTTCTTGCAAAAGAAGGCAAGGTGATGAGGAAAGGTGTGGATATTGTTGAGGAAGAAATAGATGCTCACACTTTTTTCTTTTTTTTGAACATAGCTTCAGTAAAAATGAATTGGCAGTAACTAAGTGGAGGTAAATCTATGTTGACATTGAGACTTTGAGGAAAAAAATAGAGGCCCTGATGTTTGAAAAATAATGAAGTTTTAGGGGAAAGAATGAGATATGATATGAAACAAAAGAAGAAAGGGAACAAACAAATATAGGTATGGAAGGGACAAATAAAATGAAGCTATATGATCTAAGTAAATGCTTTGGGTAATAAAATAAAAAAATGAAAGAATGAGAAAGGATGTGAATTCACGTTTCAACTACATCAGAGAATTGCAATAAAACCAAATGTGGAAATAGTGGCAGATGTATTGAATAATAAGGAAATGAAGGGACCACTTAGGATCTAACTAAATGCATGTTCCACTCAATTAAATATATTAACACCAAATATACTTTTTTTTACACCCGTTTAAACATAATTAACATACAATAAATAATTTTGAATACAACAACGTAACGTTACACAAGATAAAAGATGATCTGAAACTCAAATACAAGTTTTTTTCAAAAAAAAGTTTTTCTCAGAGCACAATCTCGAAACCTAAAAAGTTAATTTAATTTAAATTTCAAGATTAGTGTTAAAATTACTTATATATAGCCTCAAATTGATATTTAATGACTGTAAAACATTGTTTTAAAATTCATTTTTTTCTTCTTTTTATAAAATTATTTTTACCTTTAAAATGAAAATGTTCGTTTTATTTTCATTAAAACATTCTTTTTATTTTTAACAATAATGTGTGTTTCTTTTGTTAAATCCATTAATTAAAATTAATGTTTTTTTTTACTCTTTTAAATTGAAAGATTCCAAATCGACATAATTGTAATTAATTTCAAAATTACACCTTAAAACAGATCCTAACAAACGTACATTTCTTTCATTAAACGCCATTAATTTAAAATAAATCCTCTTTCCCTTTTATTGAAAGATTCCAAGTCAAATTAACAGTAATAAATTCATTAATTAAATTAAATTCCAATATATATATTTATTTTGATTTTCATCTTAGTATTGAATCAATTATCATCTTATAGATATACTTAACGTTGGTTTACCATTTCATTACCTCAATCTTCTATAGTTATCACTTTAATTCATATTAACTGCAATAAGTAATTAGATCAATAGCAATTGATTATCAATTTAATTTCAATGGATTAAATAAATAGGTGATAAATGACAAATGTTACCTTTTACTTACTTAATCACATTTATAAGTTTATTATCAACAACAAATGTTATGACTACTTACACAATCCTAATTATACTCAATTTTCCATTAATTTCATATAATTTTCCCCTTTTGATATAACAGTTAATTCTTTTCCTTATTTCAACTTATCACCAAATAACTTTACAATTACTTCAATTATTGACATACAATTCCAACATTAAACCCAACATTCAATTGCCTTAATTCCATTAGTTACCCATTTAATATTCAAATAGATAAATTAATGAGAAAATAGTTAATACAATCGTTTATAACAATAATTCATACCCATTATCTTATTCTTTACAACCAAGGGCTATAATTTGCTTACCCAAAAAGATTTTGTATTCAATATTAACCTATACCAATTAATTACATACAAGTTCACCATTAACTACATCATTTAATTTATTTCATTATTTACAATTATAACAAAGTCAACCTACAATTTATTTCAATTAATTTGAAATTACATCAAATAGTTATCAACTACATTCAAACAACATCACTGATTTCATATTCAACATTAGCCAATTCTAATTGATTACATATAATTTCAACATTCAATGTATTTCCTTATTTATAGTTATAACCAATTATAATTTTAAAGTCACTTCAATTAATTGGAATTACATTAAAATAGTTAGCAATTACCTTATATTAACATTACTAACATTACATTCTAGTTATTACTCTCATTATAACATCACAAATGTTAGTTTTCTTTCAATATAAAATTCCAAAATCTTATTTAATTAATATTTTAATTATCGAAAAATACGGGTCGTTACAGTTTAAAAAATTTATTAAAAGATGCGATCTTTAACTCACCAAAAGCTACCGAAGGCTTACTAACTCGACCCGATCTTCCACTAGCACTTGAATTCAACCTAGATCTTAGCTCCTACTTTGCAAAATGCAAGTTTTTGAACTAAGAGAGGGACTTTTTGTTCAGCCAAGAGGGGTACATGGCTCGGCCATGGTTGTGAGAGGTGCTTTTGAGCTTGTTTTGAAAAGAGAAGATGTAGGAAAGGAAGGAAGAGATTTCTAAACAAAGTTTTATGGATTTTAAAATGAAAAAGAGTTAGATTTTGAATTTTGACTTTGGAGGAGGCCATGGAAATGCATACATGAAGACTTGACGAAAAAATTTCGAGTTGAGAATGAAATGAAAAATGGAAAAATGTTAGGAAATTGGTTTATATATAAGTGCAAAAATTAAATTACTAAACTACCCTTATGTACTTTACCCTCCACAACTTGGTTCCACCTCACCATGCTTGTCCACTTCCTTACCAACATGTTCCAACATGTATTTAATACCATATGTACTTATGTTTAATAAGATGTGACACTTACTTTTTAAATTTTATTTTATATTTCATAAAATGTCACATCTTACTTTATATAAACTTTAGTAAATTTATATATATCTAAACGTATCCTAACTTATTTCGTTAACGAATATCTATATCATAGAGTTCAAAATGTTACCAACAACTTTTAGCCAGCAAAATTTCGAAAATTCAAAAAACAAATTCCGGTCACATTTTCGATTTTTCTTCGAACTATATATTTTTGTAAGCAAATTTGAAAAACTATTTCACCCTCATTATTTACTATTTAAAAGAGATTTATTTTAATTATAAAATCCATTATTTGTATATTTAAAATTAATTAAATATTCGCAAAATCAAAGTAGTGAAATTTCGGGTCGTTACATCATATATTATACTTAGCCCATCATGAAATGGTGGGTATGAGTGACCAATCTCTTACTATTTGTTGAGCAAACTCAAGATCGAGACTGAGATTAGGAAAAAACCATGGGGTAGGAGTTGTATATGATACAACTGATAAAGTATTATCCATCACTTGTAGGTCTATGATTTGTTAAGAGAACTCAAGGTCAGAATCCCAAGGCAAGCGAGTCCTTAATGTCCACTAGAGATATTGAAAGATTTCTAAGTTTTTCTTAGGGTTCTGAGAAATGTAAACATCTAGTGGGAGCCTTATTACAGAAATGAAACGATAACATTTAACCATTCCAATATTGTAAGAACATTTGCTATATAAAGTTAAAATAATCTACACCAATAAATTTTTGCGACTAATAAAAGATTGATAAAATGTTTATTAACTAAGATATACAAATGAATTAAATTAAAGGTTGACAATTAAATACAAAATGCATTTACCTTAAATCTATTGGCTTGTTATCGCTTCAAAACCCATGCAAGAACCTAACTATACACTACGAAACACATCCGTAACTTGGTCGCTTAAGTGTTTATTTACCTAAGACTTTGTATGTTTCCATGAGTTTTAAACTGTTTAAAAATACATGAATATAGATATTTGATTCGTATTCGATCACATATAAATGTTGTATGATGAATGGTCATAGTTCATAATGTACGAAATTTCAATGAAATTAGTTCATTGGAAATAAGCAAATAAAGCATAATGTGAAACCGTGTATACAAGATGATTAATTATGATAAGGATTTACTTTTGAATGGTTCGATCATTTAGAAAAAGAAATTTTTTTTACAAAAGTGGATGTAAATTAAGCACAGTTGAGAGGAAGAGAGTAAATAGTCGACTCTGCTTCATGTAGTGATGACGGAAACGAGAATTGTACAAAATATTAGTAAATACTTAATATGGAATGAGAAATATAATTTTTATTCCAATTGTATTTTTTCATATAGAAAATTATTTCTGTAAAAGTCATTTCTATGAGTTTTAAGATATTTTGTTGAAAGTTGTTGACCGTAAATTACCAAGCCTACATCATATTAGCTCATCGAGTGCTATCGATGCATGAGCTCCTTCTTCTTCTACTCCTACTAAGCCTATATCATTGAGGCCTAGGTTCTGCTAACCCAGCTCAGCTAGTCCTTTAGTTCATGGTTATGGCCTTTCGTATATATTAGTGGATCATATAGAGTTGGTTGCCACTACTTTGATCTCTAGGCAACTGGACACTATTGCTGCCACCCATGGATTACTAAGTGGAGATATGCCTTTACCGACCTTGAACAATAGGATCATGCTCCTTTGGAGGGATATGTGGCATACTATAGATAGTACTGCATAGAGGGAGCCTTACCTCCCCTTCACAATTGGATAATATGAGTTTTGGTCTATTTGATGATCACCCCATTCCAGCTTCATCCTAATGGCTATGACATCTTGACCGGTCTTTATGTCATGTTTATGCGGGAGTTTCGGCCTCCCCCCACTCATAGGTAGAGTAGATCTTTATATGTAGTCGAGCATGGCAGAGGGCTTTCCTTTTTCCTATCTCGTGGTAGGTAGTAAATTCAAGCCTTTAGAAGACCTAAACTCCAAGTATAGTATTATCAAGCAGGAGTATTCCTTCATTAAGGATGACTCTCTTTGTTTTCACTAATTACACTCAGGATGTAAGTGGTCCTAACTGTTTGCTCATGTTCCTTTCATCAAAGAGTTTTTGTGTCAATCATTAATCCAACTCTTGGTTTTTTCCTTAAGTGTTGTAACTGCTGCAACGAGCATGGACCTGGTGGAAATGATCGAGAGTTTAAAGAGGATTCCATTAAAGTAACAAGAAGTTCATATTCTGGCGATTAACAAGACCTTGAGGTAATATCGGCTAGCTAAATGTTGTTCTATCAAAAAAGCCAGAGCCCCTCTAACACAAAGCCCTGTAGGAAATGGAAAAGGGAAAACTTCCAAGGTTGAGCAGACAAGTGGGGAGTAGTCCATTCAACCCCCACTCTTGATGCTAATTTGTTCTTGACCCCATCTGGCACTGAGATAGGGGATGACATAAAAGTGGACTCAGAGCTAGAGTCTTTCCAACTTTGGCCTCGCCACACTAGATGCTAACTGGGTATTTAACCAAGCAGAAATCATATGGAGTTAGAGCATCGATACCAAGACAGAATGACTTGAACTTTGGCAAAGACACTCAAAAGGGAAAAAGGAAGAAGTTTTAAAAGTATGAACCAAAAAGGAGCCAAGTCCCTAATTCGGCCTAAATTACGAGACCTTAATTCGATGTCGAATTTAGGTATTTGACCATGGCATCTTCATACTCTTAGAAAGATATCCCCCAGTCTCCCTATGAATATTCATGAAGTTTCGTAGATTTCTAGAGAACCAATCATTAAGAATGAAGACGTGGCGACCCAAACGATAGGATAATCGAAGTCATGGAAGTACGATGATCAAAACTCATCAACGACCTACCGAATTACATGGAGAGCATCTAAATGAAGCAAAAAAATCAACATAAAAGAGTTTTATCACCCAAAGCCCGAGGATTAGATTCGGTACCAAATTAAGCATCTTAATTCAGCACCGAATCTAGCCCTTAAATTGGGTGGTCACTAGTTTCCTTGTGCTATCTTGGTTTACTTCCTGGACTTCTCTGGTAGCGTGCTTCTGATCCAATATGGTTGCTACCACCATAAATACAAATATAAGAGAAACTAAGATCGGATCTGTATTATGCCATTACTACACGAAAGCCTTGTCATTTCTTTAACTCTCTCTACTCCTTGGTCACCAAGGCAATTCCTTTAGACAATGCTAAGCTTAGAATCTGTCTAACACTTGTACTTGTGACTAATTGTCCCTCAATCACTTTGTAATCATACTCTACCAAGAACAACTCAATAAGCAAAGTTATAAAGTGGATGTAGGCTTAGTTAACAACCAAACCATTATAAAAATCCCCGTCCCTCATTTATTTTTCTCTTATTTTCTATTTTCTCTCTTTTAACAGGGCTGGTACTTTCACATCACACTCCAGGATGTTAATCCATTTTTTTGGGTTAAAATTTTGGTGCTTTCACTAAGAACCAGCGAACCCAGGCTTATATCTAGCTCTTTACTTTGGATCGGATAGGTCCAGAAGTTAGATCCACAAATTCTAATTCGAAAAGAGTTTGAAGACTTACCATTGAAGTTCAATGGCGGGAAGAAAGAGAACAACTTATGGGAGATCTACCACTGCAACAATTGGTAGCAATGGATCAAACTGCCAGCACATTGAAGTTAATAACACCACTAACTTACCAATAGGAGCTAATACTGGAAATCAAGCACCAGAATCTTCTACTCATCATGAAGTTGTGACGAAAGGAGAATTTAACCAGATGGTTGATTATCTTAACCAAAAGTTGGCCAATAGCCAAAAAGCTCTTATGGACAAGATAGACGCTTCGCTAGCGCTACAACTGCAAACTACCCCAAGGACTAGGACAGAAATTGCAGAAGCTATGAAATAGGAAAATTCCTCCATCTCAGGCTTGAATAGGAGGGATGACAAGCAAAAGAAAAGGGAGATAGATGGTGGAGCGATTTGAATTGTTATTGAAGGTAATGGAAGTACCCCTCCTGCTGGAGGATAACCTACTGCAAACCCTAACCTTAGGGCAAAGGCTCCGCAAGTTAATATTGTAATGCTCCTCTCTAATTCTGAAGATAACATGCAACTTGATGCTAAAGGACTGGAATTTAGTACTGACATATGGAGGCAAAAACGTCAAAAAAGAAGTCCAAACCGCCACTACCAGGCCATCTGTGTGCCAGTGTAATTCTGCAGGAGTGGTTCTCTTGAAGAATGGAGAGCCTAGGCTTCAATTGACAAACAAGGCCGTTTTCAAAGCCAAACACCTGGTGTAGCCCCTGACAGTCGACCGAGAGACTACCGGACTAGTGAGGCATACACAGCGGACATGGTTAAATGCTTGATGGAAGAAAGTATGAGCAGAAAAGATGATGATTGGGGTTCTGCACTGAGCTATACTCCATTCACTGAAAATATCCTAAGGGAGGAATATCCCAGGAAGTTCACTATAGCCACGATACGAGCTTATAACGGGATGATAGGCCCTAAACCACACTTGTACAAGTAAAATTAGCACATAGACGGAGCTAGGGCAACGGATGCAGTCCGCTGCAGATGTTTCCCTATCTTCTTGGAAGGTGTTGCTTTAATGTGGTTTACAAGACTCCCACCAAGATCCATTTCTACATTTTACGAGTTAGCAAGGAAGTTCTTGGAACAGTTCAGGCTTCACATGGCATAGTCAAAAGATGTGATGTCTCTATCTGGCCTTTTCCAAGGACCAAATGAGTCATTAAAAACTTTTATGAATCGGTCTAATACTACGGTTACTGAAGTAAGAAATCCTAATGAAGATATGGTATTTATGGCTTTAGTCCGAAATATCCATACGGAAATAGACTTTGGAAGATTGATTAAGATGAAATAACCAACCACTATAAAGGAGTTCAACCAGAAGGGCTCAACCGGAAGGCGGGTCAGTATCTGAGATTGGAAGAGGTTAACGAATTCATCTGCAACATAACCTATCCCGAATGGGTATCGAATCCAGTTCTGGTTAAGAAGTCCAATGGGAAGTAGTGAACTTGTATTGATTACTTGGATCTAAACAAAACCTGCCCAAAGGACGGTTTCCCGTTACCCAGGATTGACCAACTTGTAGACGGAACTGTAGGCCATGAACTACTCTCATTCATGGTGCCTACTCAGGATACATCCAGATTATGATGCACAAACCCGACCAGGAGAACACCAGCTTCATCACCGACCTCAGATTGTATTGTTACCGAGTGATGCCATTCAGCCTGAGAACACCGGGGCAACTTATCAATGGTTGGTTAACATAATATTCAAGGATTGGATTGGACGAATAATGGAAGTCTACGTGGATGACATGCTAGTTAAATCATGTGTGTCTGGAAATATTTTTGATAACCTCTCGGAAATGTTTGAGATTCTTTGGAAGTATGGAATGAAGCTGAACCCGCTGAAGTGTTCTTTTGGCATAGCTTTTGGGAAATTTCTGAGTTTCATCATGAATGCTAGGGGCATTGAAGCTAATCTTGAGAAAATCATTGCCCTGTGGAATGTCATAGCCCCTACGACCAAATAGGAATTGCAAAGTCTAAATGGAAAGGTCGCAGCCCTGAGCCGATTTATTTCCAAAGCAATAGACAAGTGTACACCGTTCTTCGATGCATTAAAAGAAGGAGAAAAAAAATTTCGAATACAATCAGGCTCGCCAGACCACCTTTAAGGAATTATTATGACATATGGAGATCCCATCGGTTTTGTCCAAACCGATGGACAGGAAGAACTATTCATTTATCTAGCCATGTCGACTCATGCCTTGAGTGCAGCACCGGTATGTCAAGAAGCCAGGATCTAGCGACCCGTTTACTACATCAGTAAGCGATTCACTGGAGCTGAGAAGAACTATCTGAAGCTGGAAAAACTAGCCTATTGCCTGCTAATTGCATCAAGGAAGTTACATCCATACTTCCAGGCTCACCCAATCAAAGTGTTGACGGATCAACCTTTAAAGCGGGTATTGTACCGCCCGGAGGCATCGGGATGTCTTCTTAAATTGAACATTGAGTTAAGTCAGTCGACATCACTTATCACCCTAGAAGGGTAATCAACGGATAGGAACTGGCAGATTTCATTACTGAGTTCACAATATGAGATGACGAAGAAGAAAACACTCCAGAAGTAGTGTCATAATGGAAACTATTCATCGATGGTGCATCAAATGATTTCTGCTCAGGAGTGGGAGCTATTCTCGAAACTCCTAATGGATAGTCTCTATGTTATGCTCTAATATTGGAGTTCCCTACTACTAACAACGAGGCGCGGTATGAGGCATTAATAGCAAGACTGAAAATTGTGAGGGAATTAGAAATAAAGGTTGTGCACATCTACAGCGACACTTAGCTTGTCGTCTGTCAGGTGAAAGGGGAATATCAGGAAAAGGAGGCAAACCTTGCCCCTTATATGTCAAAGGCATGGGAATTACTGAACGACATTGAATATTATACCATTAGTCATATTTCAAGTGAACAGAATATGAAAACAGATTACCTAACTAAACTAGCCAGTTCTAGAGAAGCACAGTCAGACTGCTTCCGGTTAAGACACTGAACGTTCTCGGTATAGATCAGATGGAAGTCGATTAGATTCTTGAAACCATATATGAAGAAGAATCATGGATGACACTAATCAAAGACTATCTGCTCGGAGGGACATTCCCTAGGGATCAGAATAAGCAAAAGAAGCTTCTTCGAAAGGCGCCATGATTTGTACTATAAGACCGGGTGCTCTATAGGAGGGGATTCTCCACCCTCTTACTTAGATGAGTAACCAGCAACAAAGCCAAGAGGATCCTCCGAGAAGTCCACAAAAGCAGCTGCAGAGACCACATCAAGGGGCACACACTAGCAAAGAAGATCCTCCGCTATGGATATTTCTGGCCATCAGTCAACCGAGATGCGGTATACTAGGCTGGACATTGTGATCAGTGCTAGAGATTTGCTAAAATCACAAGAACCCCATCCATAGAGCTGACACGAATGGTCAGCCCGTGGATGTTTGCAATCTGGGGATCGATCTAATTGGCATATTACCATTAGCTAAAGGAGGAGCCAAATATGTTATCATCGAGTTGATTACTTCACCAAGTGGGCCAAGCAGAACCGTTGGCTACCATTATAACTATGAAAGAAATTAACTTCGTCACTGAAAATATTATTTGCAGGTTCGGAGTACCACAGAAAACAATCATAGACAATGGAACTCAGTTTGAGAGTGCTGAATTCAAGAACTTCTACGAGCGTTTCCGAATCGTGAAGAGCTTCTTTGTGGTGGCACACTCGCAAGCAAATAGGCAAGTGGAGACAGTGAGCAAAATCATCAAATCGACCATCAAAAAACGGCTACAAAAGCTAAAGGAAATTGGGTTGATGAGCTTCCGCTTGCACTATGGGCTTATAGAACAAATCATAACTCGACGATCCGACACTTACCTTTCGCTTTGGCATATGGATCAGAAGCAATGATTCTAGTGGAATTAGAAGCCCCTTTCATCGAAGATGACACTTCAATCAAAGTGAGAACAAGCAGCTCCTGCTCGATTTGCTTGATCAAACCGATGAGAAGCGGGAGGAAGCTGAACTAAGGACTGTTGCTCACCAGAAAAGGGTACCGTGACACTTCAACTCCAAGGTTCGCAATTGCACCTTCGAAGTAGAGGATCTTGTCCTGAAATGGATTTATCCCGCTATAGGAGTACTTAGACCAAATTGGGAAGGACCCTATATGATCGGACAAAAACTTGGAGATGGAACTTTCAAGCTAAAATTGTTCGATGGAATTCAGATTCCACGTGCTTGGAACAACGACTCGCTGCGGTACTATTTTATTTAGTATTTATTTATGTATTTCCTATTTTCGCAAATAAGCCACAAAGGGACAATAGGGGCATTGTAAATAGGAAGGGATTGCCTTTCTATCTTTATTTTATCAAGAAAGTTATTTAGCTTCTTGAACTAATGGAACTGCGTTCATGTAAGCAACCTGCTGAGTCGATGGGGTCAGATTGACTCAAAATTCGTTCATTCATTGCTTGGACCGGTGGAACCACATTCAAGTACGCTCCATCCATTTGCTTCTTGAGCTAATGGAATTGCGTTCACATAAGCAACCTGACGAGTTGACGAAAGCAAATTGACTCAAACTGTCGGATCGATAGGAAAATCAATCCAACTGACGTTGCCCCAGCAGTGTCAGAAAGGCCCAAATTCCCATGCATATCCATAAGCCGCACTTCACTACTTGAGCTAGTGGAATCGTGCCTAAGTACGCTCCCTTTATTTGCTGCTCGAACCAATGGAACTACGTTCTAGTACGCCCCATTATTTAGCCACTTGAACCAAGTGAACCACTTTCAGGTGCGCTCTATTTCCTTTGTTTCTTGGACCGATGGAACCGCGTCTAAGTAAGCATCCATTCTTTCACCACTTGGATCGATGGAACTGCATTCAAGTGCGCCCCATTCCTTCATTTCTTGGACCGATGGAATCGCATCCAAAGTAAGCATCTGTTCCTTTACTACTTGAACCAATGGAATTGAATTATCGATGTTATCCTGGTAACATCATCAATTTTTCAAAACTTCCTAAGTACAGATGTTGCTCCAGCAACATTCGGGAAATTTATCGGTTGTAGGATTGGTAAAAACTATTCCCCACCTTCGAAAACTCGACATCGCATAGATATTGGCAACATTGAAGGAAAATCCAAGGGTTTAAGTTGTCCACATGTCTCAAGAAACAGACGTAGATGTGCAGATAGAACCTTAGTAACGAACTTGGAAGAAATCAACCATATCCAAATTACAAGATTCTCGTAATCAAGCATTCAGACTGTAAGTTCCCAAAGATAGGAGCTACAACACATCTTTGACTGGGTGTAACCAGAGAATAGCCTAAAGTTCGGGTCCCGTAACAAGTGTTCAGAGTAAGCTGCCCCATGGAGTAGGGGGGCATGGACCAGCACTGGCCATAATAAGGATCACTCTATAGTTTTGTCACGTCGAACAAAGAATTTAGCAACCACAACAGAGTTGAGTAAAGTAGTAAACTAAATAACTACAAGTTACATTATTTACAATGTTCACATGCACAGAATTACGGTAAATGAATACATCATATATCACACATATAGTTGATATATGAATAGGCTTAGTATGCAAAACGTAAAAAGTATAGAAGATATAACAGTAGAAATACTAGTTTTTTCATTTCTTATATCACTTTATTTATAGAATCAAATAGCAGGGGCTGCTTCCACACAATATTGACCCGTTTGGATACCAAAAAGCAAAATTAAAGACTACACTGACACAATAACAAAAGAAAGGATGCGAAGTACAGACTCTGTACTTGTACAAAAGACATATGAACAAAAGACTACCAAAACCCGACTGTATTGATGCTCAAGCCCTTAACTTCTTTCCACTTTTATCTCCTTCTTTGCTCTCCATGCTTGGGCGGATAAGAATCTTCTTCATATCGTGTTTACCAATCTCTCCCCCGTATAGGGATCAGACCCCTCTGACCCTCCAGTGACTGCACTTTTCTCCTTGGGCACCTTTAGCATGATGGTAGTTGGAGTCTTGCACTTCTGCTCCCCTTCTCCTTCTTCACCTCCAGCCCTTTCCTTTCCTCCTTCAATCTCACTCCCATGGTTGTTTTGTCAGTCAGTCCCGACTCGTTAGTAATTACAACCTCCTCGTCGACAGATGTGGAGATGTCCTCTTGACTCTATAGTGCTTCTATCTTTTTAGAATCGGGCCCAGGCTCGGATCCACTATGGAAATAGTGGTGGAGGCAGTGAAAATTACAGTAGCTTTCGAGCCCTGCATAGTCGAAGGAAGAGGTAGGAAAGATGGCTGACCTACAAGTGTGGAAAAGGAAGTGCATAATTTAGAGGACTCCGTAGTAAATTTAATTGCCTAGAGCATCGGAGAGACGAGAGAAATACCTGATCCAAGAGTCTGGTCATTAACTTGAACCTCGAAAGCTTCGCCACTAGTCCCCATCTTGGTGGGTCGCACTATAGCTGGAACTGGGTGTGGCTCACCCAAGGCTTCAGATGTCCTACGGGTATGGGTGGCCTCAGAAACAATCGCCGTGGATGCCAAGATGGATGCCGCTTGCTCTTGAGAAGTAGGAACAAGTGTTTGGTGCTAACTCGAAGAGTTTGGGCTAGCAAGAGCTTTTGCTGCGGCGTCGTTGGCTTTATTCTCCCTCTCTTCCCAAAGCATAACTTTGCCAACAGCTAGGAAATCAATGTCTTCGAAATTCAAATAGTCTACTATCAACTCTTCTTCTTAACACATATCATTAGCTTGCTCCGACCTAACCAACACCTTCTTCCATACCATGGTAAGGGTCCGGAGGTAGTTGACATGAAGCCATTTCAAGCTCCCCTTATTCACCACACAGTTGGTGTAGAAGTAGAGCACGCTGCCATCATATTGCTTATCGTATCCCCATATACTTTACGAAGATTAGTAAGCTCTGCCCTTGTGGTTAAATGATCGATCTCTTCCTCTAATTGAGCGGAGACAGCTTGTTCTTTCTCTTTTACCAACAGTTCATTCTCCTCTCGAAGCCAGGTAAGCTCAGCAGCCTGTTCGGCAATAACGGTGGCATGCCCAGAAATGGTTCGGTTCCAGGACTAAATAGTACTCTCGGTTTTGGTGAGGTGCTCTTTTAGTTTTCCATATTCAATGTGAGCGTCGTAAAGCTGTTCTTTGATTACCAGGATTGTAACGACCCATATTTTATCTATTTTAAATTATTGAATTAATGTGGTTATTGGATAAAAATGGTTAGAAATAAAATTTAATAATTTATTATTGTAATTTATTTCAATATAAACTTGAATACAAATTTTGAAATAACCAATTTCAAAGATTTCGCGATGACAAGTATTGAAATAAATTCTTTGTATTGACTATATTTATAATCAATAAATGAAGTTGGATAATAAATGTGAATTATTTAGATAGAAAAATAATAATGTTGTTGGCTAAAATTTATTTGAAATTTAAGAATTTATTAATATTGATTTATCGGGTAATTACATTGTTTAAATTTATGTTGAAATTATGTAAATAATGGAATTCTGGATTTAATGAGAATGAAAATGGCATCAAGAATTGATTTAAATTTTATTTAAATATGAATAAAGACGGTTAACATTTAAAATTGGATTTACATGTGAAAAATTAAAAATTGGAAATTTTATATTTTAATTAATGAGTAAAATAGCCATTTTGGCAACTGTCTCAGATTTCGACGAAACTAGTTTCATTGAATCCGTAATAGTGAGTTATTGTAGGGTTTCAAGTTTCGTAACGATAGGACTTGTCATTTGGCCGTCGAGCTTGAAACGCGTAGAAAGCAATTTAAGGAATTCGATAAAATAAATTGACTTTGGAAAGCTATCTTCCACATACTATCGAATTAGGCCCCAAAACTAGTTCCATTGCGTTCAGAATGGGGGTAAAATATTATAAACGCCCGACGGCATGCCTTGATTGGAGTTTGGATGATTTTGGACCTAACTGTATAAATACGGCACCCATATCGAGAAAATTATAATTTTAATATTTCTAAAACCCTAGCCGTCACTTTCTTTTAATGGCTGAAAATTCATGTAACAACCCGCATATTTCACGATTATATAATTAAATGTTTTATTTTGAATATAGCATCGTTAATCAGATTAAAGTCCGAAATGTTACCTTTTGTAAACAATCGAATTGGGACTCGAGACCACTTCCATTGAGTCCAAAATGGCATTTACAACTTTTTTGAGTATAAACATCGATATGTTTGGAGTTGAGTAAAATTTTGTTATTTTTCTATTTGGGCTTTGGGTTTGGGTTTCAGCCCACTAACCCAACTTAATACCATAACTCCTCTACTCTTCATTCATTCTACTCCTCATTTCCTAACACTCTCAAGCTAAAGTAAAAATGGGGGAAAAGATTGGAAATTAAAATTCCTAAACCCTAGTTTTGATTAGGAAACTCAAATTCAAGTCCAAAATCAAGGAGAAGCTTAGGTAAGCATCCTCTTCATCTTCTCCATCTCTATCTCTCTTCAATTTACAGAAATTCCTATAACCTAACTTAGGAAAAACTTCACCTTTGATAATAAATTGAAGATTCTAGCGGTATATTGAAGAGGAATTGGTCTTGCTTTGTTTTAAAGCTTCTCATTCGTGTCTTTGAGTTTTAAAGGTGAGTTCTTTAACTCACATCTACGTCTATAACTTTCATTGTTGTTAGGTATGAATTCCTAACATTTATTCATGTTCATTTGCTTTTGAATTGAATTGATTTGGTGAATTTTCCAATTTTTGGTTTTGAAGTCCAATTTTATAAAATCCTACCATGGATGTTTGGACATGATATTTGGTGTGTATCGAAGAGCCTATAAGGCTGGGTTGTCGCTTGGCATAAATCCCTAGTCTCCGTTGCTCGTCCGATCGCTTCTGAATAGTTTTGGCCATCATGGCCTAGGCAAATTGTTGCCCAGACCAGGTGACAAGACGTCTGGTTGCTCAAGTCCAGATGTCTGGTTATGGACCCTGGAGAAAAAAATATAAGAAAGCAGAAAATAAAATACCAGAAACAAATTCCAGACGTCTGATTTATAGGTTCAGACTTCTGGTTGGGGCTCAGACGTCTGCTTTGAAATTTCAGACGTCTGGGGGTTTTCTGAATTATTTCCAGAACCCAAATCCAGACGTCTGGATTTACAACCAGACGTCTGGAACTGTTCATTTTGCCTATTTTGGCTGTTTTTTTAGTGGATTTCCAATTTTAATCGATTTTTGTTGATCCAATTAGTTGTTATCACTTATTATCGACTTTGATGACTTCTTTCTTTGGATTTTTGGGAATATCCATTTGATGGGTTTGGTATCGATTTCTATGGTTTTGATTCACGTCTTCAAATGTAAATTTTTGGTGATTGATTGTTTCTACAATCATTTCTGTGATTTGTCACTTTAAAATACAAAGGTTTTTATACTAGTAGTAAATACTCAAATTCTTTCATTAAAATGATTTCAACGTTATTTTTAACATAAAGCTCGCTTTTAAAACCGTTTTCCAATCTATTAGTATATACAAACCTTTACCTCATTCGTATGAGAAATCTAATTAAATGGCTTAGCAAAACAAGTGGTATGAAACACTTTCGTTTACTTCGTCGGTTAATTCTTGGACTTGTTCGACTGAACTCCCGTGACAATTTTCGAGTGGAAATCTACAATCTGTTCGTAAATATTTAAGTTAAGCTAGTGGTTATGGGACATGAAGTCTAACTCATTTATTTACTAGCTTAGTATAATTTACACTTATTTTCGAGTGGAAGTCTACAATTTGTTCGTAAATATTTAAGTTAAGCTAGTGGTTATGGGACATGAAGCCTAACTCATTTATTTACTAGCTTAGTATAATTTACACTTATCGATCAATGATGATCATTTTGTGATTTAGACTAGCGATGTGCGATGTCTCTTTGTTTGTGTGGGGGACTAAAAACCCCGTTTGTGGAACTTCGGTTCAATTTGGTGGGGTAGCGACCCATGGTCTTCTGGCCGTTTGTGGAGCTTCGACTCAAATTGGTGGGGTAGCTGCCCATGGTCTTCGGGCCGTTTGTGGAGTTCAGCTCAAACTTGATGGTTAGCGACCATGGAATAGTGTTCCGTTTGTGACACACGTGTTGGGGAGTTTTCATGCCCCCGTTTGTGATAGTCCTTCCCCATTTTGTGATTTCTAGATTTCTAGTTGATGATTTCTAGAATTTGTGTTTCACCGATTTTTGCGATTGGCATTGATATGTTTTGTCAATATTTGTGTTTTGGTGAATAATTTAAAGAATATGACATTCTTTTTAGTGTTTGAGAATATTTGAGATATTGTATGATTTTTGTTATTACCTTATGTATACTTGTCACAGTATGGCAATTTTGTTATCATACGTTTTTGTCATATCACTTAACCTATCTCATTTTATATTATAATTATAGATAGACTGATCCATTTATTATTTTCTTCTTAAATAATACTCGGGTCAGACCTAGGTATTTCAGGTGCTTCTGCTTGACTTCTTATCAGGGTCCGTCATCTGACTTTTGGCTAACTACCTTCGCTTAGTAGTTTTTGTTGTTATACATTCGAGATAGAGACTCCTTGATGTATACATATTTTCTTGTCTAGCACTTGTATCTATTCTTTTGTGATGTAGTGGATCTTGTATGACCACTATTTTGATGTACACTTCTATGTGTTATATTCGTATCTGTTTCCGCCTTTGTGATATGAATATCTGTGACCGATTTGTGTTATGTTTATTTCTATATTTGTTTCCGAAGCCCACATAGCCACTGTGTGGTAGCTTTGAGTTTGTATTTGATATGTCGGATTTCCTCTTGAAATGAAATGTAAGTTATATTATCTGACATTTCGGTACTCGCACAAAGCAATTACACAGATGGTCGCTCCTCAACAGCCTTATTCTTCGTGCTAGTCGACGGCATTAGCCCGTAGTGTCCTTGGCTAGTGTGAGTATAGAGGTGGGGCGTCACAATTCACCATCTTCTCATCTCAATATTTTTAATCCGTTCAATGAAATCGAAAACTTCCAAAAGCAAAGTTGTAGAGCTTGACGAGCTCTACACATCCAACGGTTGATTCACGCCGCAGCTTCACGGATTCGCCGAGATCTGGCCTAGAAAGTCACGCGCATTTTGGGTTTTTGCACGTGGTTCGAGGGATGTTGGGGGGCCACATCTCAGGTGTTAGTGGAGGAGGATGGGGCGCACGTGATGACGCCCTATGATCGACGTCCGGTCGTCCATAGTCGAGTGCGCACGGAAGGAGGGTTGCGTGCATTGGTTTTTATATACGTGCATGTTGAACGGCTAGGAGAAGAAGATGGTACGTTTTTTTATTTAATAATTAATTATTTTATATTAAAATTCAAATCTTCTAACTCACGTAACTTTTGAATACGAGCTCGGATTCACGCGCGGCTTTCTTCATTGCGATCATATCGAAATTTCGGACAACAAGGAACTGGTTTGGCCGCATTCTGAGACTGTTCAAATTTGAGCCTTTAATTGGATTTTAAATCGTCGATAAATCAAAGGTGAGTATTTATATGCTCATAGTTGACTAAAATAAATTTTATGTTAGTTAAATTAATATCGTGAAGTGATTGAAATTTATTGATTATTGATTGATAAGTTTAATTGACATTTAAATTGACATCTGAATAAATTGATAGAACTTAAATTGATATTTAAATTGAATTAGAATTTAATTGCCCGTAAAATACCCAATATTGATAATTATGAAATTATTGTAAATTTTATCGACTGTTTGGATGATTGGTTGCGATGGATGCTATTGGTTGATATTTGGATGTTTATTTATTTTAATTTATCATGTTATCATCATGTATATTATTTACAGTGTATAAAACTATAAATTGAATTATTTCGAATAAATTAAGGAAGGTTGAAATTATATATACCTATGGCATTTATTTTGGATTGAAATGATATATATCCATCCCTAAATTAAATTGAAATAATTGATTCACTTGGCCATAGGATAGAGAATTATATACGGACACCGGATTGGTTAAATTAAATGACTTTAAATTTTTGATTTGAAATTATTTAAATGATTTGATTTTAAGAAATAAAAATTGAATTTATGGAAATAAAATTATATTCGAATTGGAACTTGGAATGTTCAAATTCAAATTTGAAACGAAATTGTTTAATTAATCGAAGTTGAGATTTTAAGTTATAATCGAAATATGATTTGAATTTTTGGAAATTGATTTGTTTTGAAAGATTAGACTTTTATTCGAACTTTGGATGTTGTTAAGGAAAGTGATATAAAACGATATTTCAAAATTGAGCTCAGAATTTAATTCCATTTGAAGGTTTGGATTTTTAAAATTATTTTAGAATTGAATCGATTTGACTTTGAAACTATTTTTAAATAAATTATTGTAGTATAAACTATTTCAAATCTGTTTTCTATAAATATTCAAACTATTTTGATTTTTTCCAAACTATTTTACTATATAAACCATTTTTAATACTCAAATTATTTTCTGTTAAACTGTTTTAACTATTTAACTATTTTAAAAACTATTTAAAACTATTTTCTAAAATTCAAACTGGATAAAGGGGTGGAATGTTTATATTTAAATTTTGGATTTAAATGCGAATTGGGTTAGAGTGAAGTTATAACCTAAATTGTAATTCGAATCAAATTTTGAAGTAAAATTGATATATCGAACTGAATTGACATTTTGAAGTAAAATATGATTTTTTGAAGCGAATATGGTAATTTCGAAATGGATTTGATTTTGAAGTGAATATGATATTTTGATATCAAGTGCGAACTGTTTTTGAAATGTAATAGAATCAACCAGTGTGTAAAACGACGTTTGGTTGTTAAAGAGACCAGGGCCTCATATTGGCATACACTCTGTCAATATTGGAACAACTTAGATAACTGTGTACGCGGTGGATGATATCCAGAATGTAGTAGTTGAATTAGCGAACATTACTGGAATGAAGTAAGAGAACGATGATGGATAGTCTTGACACTTGTGTTATAATTAAAATGACTAAAACAGGAGCCTATGTCTGGCCAATGAGGTTAGCTACCTCTAGCAATGTTGATCACTCGTATTACTATTGTGATTTTTGACTCAATGGGTGCATCTTTTGTTTGGATTGATAGTCGCGGTCGGCCACGGATGGGTTACGACCAACCAGAAAGGGTAAACTGGTAGAATCCTACCTTGGGCATTGCCTCACGTGTCTTGTCATATTTATCCCTATACGAGCCCATTACGACTTTGGTTTAGAACTATATAAATTTGTTAAGGTGGATCAATGTAAAGCCTTAACGCTATTTTGATATTTATTTTACTGATAGACATTATCTATTATAGCATACTATTATATATAGACAATTTGATGGATTCTTAAGAGATGGAAAATCCTGTAACATCTCTTATGTTATTGTACTCATATTTTGTGATATTGATTTGACTTACATAAGAGTATTTTAGTCCTGACTCGAGTGTTTTATCTTTTCATTATGCTCGGATCAGTCCTGAGCTTTTCCAGTATATTGAAGATTTTTTTCTTCTGGAAGACAAAGATGAAGCTTTGGTATATTATTACTGTTATTATTCTCTGCATCACATTGTCTGCTGCAATATTTTTATTTATCCCTGATGTATATATAACTCTGATAAATTTTGTATAGATCATAATCAAATGTATGATATGAACAACTTCATGAACTGTTATAGGATTATTATATTTTATCGTTTCCATTGTGAGATTCTGTGTTTGTTTTCTTTTTCTTTTTCTTATTCTTCTTATTAACCCCATTGATTATCTACGTTCTGGATTATTTAAGTTGGACATGTGTGGATTATTGTCGATTTAAACCTTCCGAAATGTGGGTCATCATAGTTGGTATCGGAGCCAGGTAGCGATAACCTTGGCTTTGTGGGGTTTGACTCATTAGAGATAGGGTAGTAATACCCTAGAATGAGTCTGTTGAGTGTATATATATGAGAGAGCGTACTTTTTAGTGTTATAAAATGTTTTATATTGTGTTTACTTATCCGTTGAGTTGTTTATGAATTCTGGTCGATACGCGGGACGTCGTGTTATCGATAGAGGTTTATAAACACTTAAACGAGGCAAGTCGACCTAATATTGTTTTAAAATCGGGTAAATGAAATAATTTTACCTAAATTATATTATATATATATATATATAATGATTTATTTATGAAGTTGTTTGGAGATGATAATATATAGTTATCATCGATTATTGGTTGAACTAAAATAAAATGAATACCTTGTGAATTTTATTTTATGAAGCATTTCATAATTAAATTGAATTGAAATCTAATTAAAATAAGAAATGTTTGGAATAACAAATTTGTAAATTAACGAAATATTTTCATAATGAAGTAATGAAATTGTATGAGTATATTTAAATATAGCATATAAATAGAAGTGATTTTAAAAAATTGAGAATTTTAGAATTTAAAATCCTTTTGTTTTCAAAATCGTTTTCGAAGACTTTAAAATTAATATTAATATTATTTGAAAGATTTTTGCCTAGAAAAATATTATAAAAAGATTTTTGAAGAAAATAAAAGCATTAAACTCGCTTGGTCACTGAGAAATAATTCTAGGGATGACTGCAGCATCACCGGTATTTATTTTCAAGTTTCTAAGTGAAAATTTCTATAAATAAAAAGGAATTTATTTTCGATTAAAACAAGTGTCAATTGTGAAAAATATTGTAAGTATGACATAATAAATATATGAAAATAGTTTTGAACTTATAATTGAAAATAGTATATAGGAAATAAGTTTATAACTTATAAATTTGAATAGGAAAATAAAATCGAATTTAAAATGGTTAAATTTTTGTAAGCAAACAAAGGAGAAATTTGAATTTGAGGTATGAAATAAAATAATTGACTTAGGAATGTTAAATAAAATTTTGTTAGTGAAATGAGAAATAAAATGAAATAGATTCTAGAAACATTAAATAAAAATGAGTTGCATTTGAAATGAATTAGATAAAATAATAAAATGAAATTTTAAATGAAAAAATTGTACAACTTATAGATTTGAGAATTAGTAAGCTAAAAACAAATTTAAATTTGTTGAATGCGAATGATAAGAAAATTTAACTTGAATAAGATCAAAAAAATTGAGTAATGGATTAAAATGAAATGAAGTTTAACTTAATATTAAATAAATTGAATTGGATATTAAATGAAACTAGATAAATTAGTAAAGTGAATTAATTTCATTTAAGCTATAAAATGAATTAATAAATGAATACGAGATTGAATTTTTAAAATGAAATGTAATTTGAGTTGTGAAAGAAATGGAATGTTTACTAATTTAATATGGAATAAGTTAACAAAATGAATTGTAAGATGAAATTAACTTAAGAGAAGTTGAATGAAGTGATTATGGAAAAAAAGAAAATTATTAATATAAATTAGTATAAAATAAAGTTTACTTTAATAAATTAATAATATGAATTTGAATAAATGAAGTGAATCAATGAATTAATAATAACTTAAGATATGATGTAATAATAATAGACTTGAGTTGTGTTGTATAAAATATTTATAATAAACTTAGATGGTTTATAAATGATGTTAGTATAATAAAAAGGAGAATATACTAAGTGGAAATAAAACAAATTTAACTTAAGCAAGGTTAAGTGGAATAATTTTATAAATGGTTTACAAATGAATTTATATGAAATAGGTTAAACAAAAAGTGAAACAATTGTAATTTCACAAATTGAATTGAATAAAATTGAATATAATGAATTTTTAACGAATGTTAATAAATTGAAAGGAATCAATTGAATGTAGACCAATTTAATGTGGATGAAACAAGGGTAAATAATTGAAAGTAAATCGATTGGATGTAAATACATTAAATTGTAATCAATCAAATGTGAATGCAATGAATATTGGTTGATTCAATAAAAATGGATTGAAACCAAATTTTTTTTTGAGAAAAATGTGTGATCCTCTTCGAATAGAGGAGAGCACACATGCGAATATATATATATATATATATATATATATATCACGAATATAAAGTGCTGCCAACATGCCTGGCAGGTAACAAAAACCAAATACATATATATCAAATCTCAGGTACTCCTAAGATGAGTTCCGGCAAGGCCACCGCCCGATATTAAAGTGTTAGAAGTATCTAAAAAAACTAGAGGAAAAACAAAAACTACTGGATGACGTCCCAGACTAATGAGGAAGCTCCAACCAACTGAATCAGGAGAGGTGAATAAGCATCTGCTCTGAAGTGGATCTGTTGAAAAGAGAAACTGCTCTGAAACCTCTGAACAAGAGAAAGGGGTACCCTCCTGAAAAAAGTACTCCATAATGAAGATAGCAAAATCCTAAATCTGAGGAGAAACTGCTAGTAGTCTTGGATGAAGATACTCTGCTCTCGTGATCTCTCTACCATCAGGTGTCCAGCAATCTGAAGATATGAAAACCTGCAAAGTTAACGTGATATCCTATCTCCCATACCTGTAACTGGAAAATGACTAAAGAAAAAAATTAGAATGATGCATATATATGTATATGTATATAATAAATATACATATATATGTATTAATAAGGAAGGAAATAAAAACCTAAATAAGACTAACTGGACAATAACAGTATAAATAAAATACCTAAAAGCCAATACCAAACAGAGACTGTTACAAATATTGAGACGGATCTATCTTATGAACCTTTAATCATAAGTAAGTTATGATTAGAAGTGAAGTCATCATCTAAATTAGAGAAAATATTAATAATACTATTATTAATGTTTAAAAAATTATTGTTGTGTTTAAATAAATTAATATTATGATTAACCTTGTTAAGATACCTTTTGAAAAGGATATTTTTAGCTAATTTATATTTGGGGTTAGAGATCCAATTAAAACAAAATGAAGAAATTCTAAAAATTAATTTGTTAAAATGACAATTATTATTAGTGGGATTGAAACCAAATTAGTTGAATGGAAAATTAAAAGCGAATGAATTGAATATAAATCCATTGAATGATTAAGGAAATGAATGTTAACCAATTGAACATGAATAAATTTAAGGTGAACCAAGTAAATTCGAAAGAAATCCATGTGAATAAATTGAAAGCAAACAAATTGTATATAGATGGAATAAATGTCAATGAATGAAAAGTAAATCAATTTAATATTGATAGGAAATGAATGTAAATAAACTGAATATTGACATTTAAAAGTGTGAATTGGTATTGTTGTTAATAAGATTGGATGGATATTGTTTGTTGTTTGTTTGTTGCGTTTGCTATATTCGTTTATGGTTATTGCATAATCCATGTTATATATCGGTTTTACTTTTTATATATGTGTTCTCATTTGGTTATTGAGTGTAAGTAGGTACGGAAGGGCGTATGCTCACTTTTGGAGCTCAATTGTGCATTAGGTTGCTTTTGGTTGCTTAATACGAGCGAACTCGCTTGTATTAATAATAATAAGGTACGTATCTTGGATTGCATACCGCGATTTTATATTTTTTCCCTTCAGGATGCCTCATCATTGAGATGGGATGTATATTTGATATATATTGGGTATAATTTTGTTATGTATTGATATTTAAAATTTTTCCGATCGAGCCGCGCAAAGGAGACTCTGCCGAAATTTTCCGTAAATCCGAGAGTTAGAAAATTTTTGAAGTTTTAAATTTTTTTATAGTTTGTTTTTATTTATAAGTTATATTTTCCATAAAACTGATACTGGAGTGGCGTAGTAGAAGCGTAGTGTTAGCACCAAAATTGGTCACTAACCTCGTAGAGAAAGATTGTGTAGAGATATAAGTGATGAAAGTAAATTAAACAGAGAAGACAATGCTAATTTAATTGCAGAAAGTAAGAACACCAAATTTATAGTGGTTCAGCGTAATTGCCTACGTCCACTTTGAGGTTAAACTTTATTGATCTTCTTTAGAGTTGATTACAAATACAATTCGTGAATCAAATGCTTGAATGAAGTTGTTTAAGTAGAGAAGATGAGTCTCGAAAATGGCAGAGTCTCCCCAGTGTTCTCCCCTGAAAAAGGATCCCTTTCACTGTGACCATGCCCCTCTATTTATAGGCAAATATGGGCTGGACTTCCCAAATGGGCTAGATGGCCGAACACTCTAGCCCCAGTACAGTGGTCGTTGCATGCCGAACCGAGTATGCCGAACGCTCTAATGCCGAACAGTCCTTCTATGCCGAACGGTACGCTAGATGTGTGGGAAGTGCAGGATGATTGTCAGTTGAGGCCGAACGTGTCTCTATCCGAAGCTCTTGAACGAAAAGTGCACGCTGGCCGAACGACATTGTCACCTTGAGTAGTTGTGCATACTGAATGTTTTCTGGATGCCGAGTACTCTCGTTGCCGAGTACTACGCCGAGTACCTTGGAGTGCCAAGTACTCTCGGTGCCGAGTACTACGCCGAGTACCAAGGGATGCCGTGCGCTCTTGTTGCCGAGTACTATGCCGAGTACCAAGGGATGCCGAGCGCTCTTGTTGCCGAGTTCTCCTATCACCGAGTTCTAATGATGCCGAACGATAGGGATGCTGAGCGTTGGTTGTCGCCGAGTGCCAGTTGACGCCGAACACTACTTGACGCCGAGTCTCCTGGTCGCCGAGCATTACAGATGCCGAATGCTATGGATGCCGAGTCCCACTGGATGCCGTGTGCTTCACCGAACACTCCTGGATGCCGGTCACTCTCTGATGCCGAGTGCTACCTGATGCCGAGCACTAGTTGCCTGGTCAAATCTCCAGGAAACACTTGCCCCCCAAAGTGTATCGCGTGGCCGAACGTGATGCGCTTTGAATCTGGTTCAACTTTCCTTGACGATGCCTTCTCGAGGATGCCTGCAACGGAGGTGTATGGCGAGCATGGCCTGGATGCCGAACGATACGTTCGAAGCCGAACAATCCTCGTGTGCTGAACGTCACTTTGCTATGATGCCGAACACTCCGGTATTGACCGGTTCTACCGGGTATAGCCTTTTCACCTTCTACCTTCCCCCTATATAACCAGGTCCTCCCCGTCTTCTCTTTTTTACCTTTTCACTTCTGCCACTCTTCAAAGATTAGCAATTTTCGCTAGACGATCAGATTTCCTTCATAATCTCCAACTTTGCAAATTAGGTACTATTCCTCACATAACTCGAATAGGTTTCAAACGAGATGGAAGTGTGTCACGTAGAAAGCTTTCGAGTATATTGCCGAACGATAATGCGAGGCGAGGAGGAATGAATCGGGGTGTTTGCACATATGATCGTTGTATTTAGCTTCATCGTGCCGAACTATAGTTGAAAAAGGAAAAGGAAAACGTTGGAGGTGGTAAGGGTGTTGGATGGCACAGCTCTGGTTCGGCGTGTGTTGTCATACGCCGAATGGTGGAGACTGCCGAACAGTATTTCATTTGAATGCCGAACGATAACTTAGCCAAACAAACCAAAGCCAAACACAAATGCCGAACAATAATTTAGCCGAATCGAACTCTGGTTGCCGAACACACTTAGACACCGAACTGTATCAATGCCGAACGTCATAAATATTGAGCACGTGACATGCCGAACCATGTTTATGCCGAACAATACAATTGCCGAACAGAACTTAGACCGAGCAAAACAAAACCAAACATTGTACTTAGGCCGAACATTCTGAATGCCGAACAGAACCTTTAACTGGACAATGACTTAACCGAACGAGGCCTTTAGCCGAACAAGGCCTTTAGCCGAACACTGTGGCATGCCGAACAATACAATTGCCGAACAACATTTAAATGCCGAACAGTATAAATGTCAAACTACACTTAGGCCGGTTACTTTATAAATCATATGTTTTCTGAATCTGGAACTGTAATCACCACCAGGCGGGCTTTTTGAGACGGTCAGCGATGACGGTCTTCGAAGGCGACGATTCGAAGCTAATTTTTATATCTTTAAAATCTTTAGATTCTTATCGCTTGTACACAATTGCTTGCACTAGTTCACACACCACGTGGGGGGAAAACTCGTGTTGCTAATTCTAACGTTCAACGTTTTTTAAGTATAGCTTTCTCAAGCACTTAGCCAGGTTTGTTATTTATTGGGGATGTCGAGAAAATCTAGCTCTGCCACCATATCCGACAGGCCTGGGCCGTCATCAAGGCAAGGAGCCGCTGATACTTCTAATCTGTCGACTTCTCCTGCTCACAACTTGGCACCTGATGCTCTGGAGGAAACCATCCTACTAGACAATCCGATCGATTCACAAGCCTCGAAGATCAATGAAGCTTCCCTGCGACGGATATGCTCCATTCATGGGATTCCTTTTGCCGACGTGTTAGTTCCTTCGAGACACGATCGTCCTCATCTGCCCCCAGTCGGGTACACTACCTGCAACAAGTTCATGTGTTGGATGGGCAGTGTGCCTCCATTCAATTTATTTCTCCGGGATGTACTGCAGTATATAGACATAGCTCCGTCGCAGCTGCACCCGAACGGCCATGCATTTCTATATGGGACTTACTTACTTTTCATGGCCGTCTTCTCCAGACCTCCAACCGCCGGTGATATCAGATACATTTATATGTTCAAGAGACGGAAAGACAGTCCTTCCTTTATGTTCCTCGAGCCATACCACAAATGCCAGATCTTGACAGGGGCATGTAGTAAATTCGCCCTGTACAAACAGGAATGGTTCTATGTGCGCTGCCCTTTTGGTTTCGCTAGGAGATGGGTTGAAGGCAGTAAGTCTCTCTGTTGAGTCACTATTCGTATTTAATCGGAGTCATGCTTTTCCTAACTCTTCATTTCATCTTTTCAGGTATCAACCCACGTCTGGAAGGCCGAGGATATTCTGAGGCTGTTGAAGCCATTAGAGCTCTTCCTGCTGAGGATCGAGACATCCGGACTATCATTTCAAATGAATCACTGTCGGGGTTTGGCTTGCTAGCCCCTGGTCGTCGGATCAGCCTTCCAGAAGGTGTCACCATTCCCAAACCTCCGTCCGGTAAAGGGAAAAAACAGGCCGGATCGTCGTCGCGCCGCACTCCCGATACGCACGGAGAAGGTGAGCGCAGAGAAGATGATGTCCCTGAGACTCAAGGCGAGAACGTGGGTCCCGCTTGGAATCCGGTAATTGAAGTTCAGGATATTGAGACGTCATCCTCCCCTTCGAAGGGAAAGAAGAAGTTAAAATATACAGTTCAAAAAGAGAAAGTTGGTGGCACTTCAAAAGTTACGCCTATCCCGCCTGAGAAAGAGGCTTCCTCACAGCATCTGGAAAGTTCTCTAAGGGGTCTGTCCTACCTGTCCATTCCCGATGATTTACTTAATTACGGGTTCGATGATCCTGAAGCTCTCAAATTTTCTTCGCCCGCGAGAGGCAATGCAGGAGTTCAACTCCCGGCCCAAGGAGACACCACTCCGATTAGCGAAGATAAACGAACGGGTCCGTCGGGGGGAACACTAGGACACACACGCACATGTGCATTCCATAATATACTTCAAGTCTTTTTTCTTATCTCGTGAATTTTCCTTAACTCGTTGTTATCTCCATTCTTTGCAGGTGATATGGGGCGTTCTCACGGTCTCGATCGCCTTCAGGGCTCTTCTGTATTTCATCACTCTGGACGGGATTCTGGTTCAGGCAGACGCAGGGACAGAGGCGATTATGAAGATAGGGACAATCGTCCTCGCGAGTCGTCTCACCGCAAGAAGGCACACTCTCAATCTTCCCAGCCCCGCGATCTTCCTCCTCCAACTGAGCCGGATAGAGAGAAGTCTTTACAAAAGGGTTATCAATCTGATGCTCCTCGAGAACAACACTCCAGTTCATCGAGTACAAGGCAAGTTCGAGAGCAACGGAAAAGAGCGGAATTCTCAAAGCCTCCTCCTCCTACTCCTGCGGTGGACCCAACTGTTGCGGAAAAGATGGTCGATCTTAAGGCCAAGTTTCCAAAAATTTGCTTCGATGGTCTGAAGTTCCTCCCGGCCATTCATCATATTCCCGGGCATGTGAAGCAGAGTGCCATTGCCTGCAATAACGACGTTTATGTTCAACATGACGCGTTTGTGCACTTGGTGGAGAAGATCTCGGAAGTATCCGTTGAGCGTCAACACGAGATTGATCGTCTGAATCTGGAGGCTGGCAGCGATAAGAAAATCATCAAGCTCCAAGACGAAGAGCTTGCTTCGTATAAGTCGAAGCTGGAAGCCGCTGAACAAAGCGCAAAAGATACTGCTGAGGTAGTTACTCGTTTAGAGGTGGCTCACAAAAAAGAGCTCGACGAAGCAGTCCAGCGCAGCGGTGCCCTCGCCCTAGAAAAAGACTCTGTCCAAAAGGAAAGGGACGCGCTCGCCACCCAAGTCAAAGAGCTGAAAGGATTACTCTCCAAGGAGAAGGAGGATAAGGTAGCTGCTCAAGAAGAATCACAACGATACTGTGATGAGATCGTTGCTACCCGACTCCTGAAAACAAAGCTCGATGACGAACTCGCTGGGGTTGAGGAAATGAAGGATGAGGCCCGTGAGGAGGGCAAAAGAGAGGCTGCGGAGGAGATTGATTCTCGCCTCGAGGCGGCCGCGGAAGCCGGCAGGGAAGAGGTTAAAAGCATGTTTGACCCGTTGATTGCTGAATACGGAGCCCGCGTCCTCATGCATCGCGACTTAACATTCTTGGGTGACGGCTACCTAGAGTCCCTAGCCGAGTCCTGGGAAACTTTGATAAGGATTAGGAAGATCGAGTCAGGCTCCGAAGAGGTCGATGAGGAGCCCCTGGTGAAGGAGTTCCTTAGGGGGAATGAGCCATCGGATTTATCCGCAGCATTGGCACTTTACAACAAAGGCTCTCCCCTTCCAAAAGAGAAAGATGGCGAAGCTGGCCCATTTGGGGTTAATATTACTGCTCTTCATACTGCTGCTCAATCTGCTGCCCAATCGGCCGGTAGGCCGACACTTGATTCATTCGAGCAGCACGTTGGTTATGACCCCGAAGACCCTGGGCTCGGTGCTCATGTGCTATCACCTATCCTGGAGGGTGAAACCCCACGCGCCACCGATAGCCAACCGGAACCTGGTGGGAAATTCTTCTTTCTCTAGAAGTCGAAAGATCCCATCTTTTTTAGCAGTGGCTACTCGTTCTAACACTCATTCTTTATGTTTTCGTGCAGGTTGTTCTGACGCCGAGCAAACTCCGAGGAGCGATGACGCCAAGGAGGAGGCAGGGAAAACAAGCGATGCTGTCCACGCGGGAGTACTCCCTGGTCCCGATGCTCAGGTGATCGAGGCGCTGGATGATGATAAGCTCGACACTTCATCTCCTGCCGAAGGGGATGATGAAATTGAAATCACCGGCGCCTCTGAGCATACTTCACAGACAAGCATGAAGGACCGCCTTGCCGAAGAGGAGAGGAAAAAGGTTGAGGTCAAAGCTGAACCTGGAATACTGGAAGTAACCGACCCACGGAACCGACCTTTGAAAATCATTCTCCCAGGTAAGTTCAAACCGCTGGATGTTCCGTCTCCTATTCCTGACTCCATTTCTTTAGCAAGCAAAAAGTCCAAGAAAAAGCGTGAGGGAGAGGAGTCGTCGGAAACAACGAAGGAAGACAAGAAGAAGAAGTCGAAGAAATAATCGATACACTCGTTCAACGAGTTTCTTGCTTAAGTCTTGTAATTGCTTTTACCTTCCACAACTTGTAGTTTGTATAGAGAGGTCTGAATTTTGTAAGAGTGATCATGTATCCCCATTTTGGACTTATCGAATAAAGTTTTTAGTTTCTTTTTCGTTTGAATGATTCTCTTGTCTTTCTTTGGTTTGCTGACTGATTGTAGCCATAACTCAAGTTCTTATGAGTTGCACTATCTCCCGGTCCATTCTAGTGTCGTTCAGACATTTTTAGACATGGCGTGCTTCTCGTACCACATCTCTCGAGTACTTGGACTTTTCGCTGACTTTGTGCTCCGGGAACTCGGAGATTTGAAATCGTTTATACTCTAGTCCGCGCTCTGGGGACTTAGAGTACTCCACTCCGCACTCTGGGGATTCAGAGATTTGAAATCGTTTATACTCTAGCCCGCGCTCCGGGGACTTATTGTACTCCGCTCCGCACTCTGGGGATTCGGAGATTTGAAGTCGTTTATACTCTAGTCCGCGCTCTGGGGACTTAGAGTACTCCGCTCCGCACTCCGGGGATTCGGAGATTTGAAATCGTTTATAGTCTAGCCCGCGCTCTGGGGACTTAGAGTACTCCGCTCCGCACTCCGGGGATTCGGAGATTTGAAATCGTTTATACTCTAGCCCGCGCTCTGGGGACTTAGAGTACTCCGCTCCGCACTCTGGGGATTTGGAGATTTGAAGTCGTTTATACTCTAGTCCGCGCTCCGGGGACTTAGAGTACTCCGCTCCGCGCTCCGGGGATTCGGAGATTTGAAGTCGTTTATACTCTAGTCCGCGCTCCGGGGACTTAGAGTACTCCGCTCCGCACTCTGGGGATTCGGAGATTCGGAATCGTTTATACTCTAGTCCGTGCTCTGGGGACTTAGAGTACTCCGCTCCGCACTCCGGGGATTCGGAGATTTGAAATCGTTTATACTCTAGTCCGCGCTCTGGGGACTTAGAGTACTCCGCTCCGCACTCCGAGGATTCGGAGATTCGGAATCGTTTGCACGAGTCTGTGCGTCGTACAGGATAATGTAATTTGTCACCCAATTATGAGATATAGAAACATTAGTGATTCATGGAAAATACGGCTTCAAGCCTTTATTAATGAAAATCAACTAGACTGCTTGATTACAACTTTAAAAAGAAACTACGTTATGACTGAACGGAAACATGCAGGAAATAACAGTGCCTAAAATAAGAAAGGAAACATGCTAAATGTAATAGTGCCGCAGATGTTCACTGTTCCATGCTCGGGGGAGTGTCGTGCCATCAACGGTCGCTAGCTTGAATGTTCCCTCTCCAAGCTTCCGTTCAATGGCGTATGGACCTTCCCAGCTGGGATTCATACGTGATGGTATCGGGAAAACTCGTTTCAGAACGAGATCACCCACATCAAAGATCCTTGGACGGACTGTGCCGTCGTAGTAACGCTTAACTCGGTGTCTATGCGCTGCCGCCCTTAATTCAGCTTCTTCACGCTTTTCATCGATGCAGTCTAGGGATTCCAACAAGAGATTCTGGTTTGTCTTGGGATCATAGTATGTCACTCGGTGCGATGGAACTTCAAGCTCCACGGGTATAACGGCTTCAGAGCCGTATGCCAAGGCGAATGGAGTGTGGCCGGTCGCGGACTTGTGGGTAGTTCTATATGCCCATAATGCTGTCGGGAGTTCATCTACCCACTTGCCTCCAACCTTCTCCAGACGCTTCTTCAGTATGGACTTGATTATTTTGTTAACGGCCTCGACTTGTCCGTTAGCTTTCGGGTGTGCCACGACGGCAAACTTCTTCTCGATGCCATACTTTAAACAGAACTCTTTGAACTCTTTGCTTTCGAATTGCGTCCCGTTGTCCCTGATGATGGTGCGAGGAAGGCCAAAGCGGCATATAATGTTTCGTACAACGAAGTTAACGACCTTCTTAGAGGTGATTGTGGCCAAAGGTTATGCCTCAGCCCATTTCGTGAAATAGTCGACTGCAACTATCGCATATTTCGCGCCACCTTTGGATATAGGCAAAGAGCCGATTATGTCGATTCCCCAGATCGAAAATGGCCAGGGACTAATCATTTGTGTGAGTTCCGTTGATGGAGCCCTCGGGATTTTCGCATATCTTTGACACTTGTCACATTTTCTTGCGTAGTCCGTGGCATCCCGGTTTACGGTGGGCCAGTAATATCCATAGCGGAGGATCTTCTTTGCTAGCGTTTGCCCCCCAGTATGTTCGCCACATTCCCCTTCGTGAACCTCTCTCAAGACCCGCTTTGTTTCATCATGAGCGATGCATCGTAATAATAGGACTGAGAATCCTTTTCGATACATTGATCCATCCTGCATTACGTATCGTGCGGCCTTTCGAAGGACCTGCCGTCTTTCGCTTCTTTTTTCTGGTAAAGCCCTGGTCGTTAGGTACAGTTTGAATGGGGTTATCCACGATTCCTTCTCAATTTCTGTTTCCAACACGCGATCGACTTTCATCTCGTCTATGCTCGGGGCATGCAAGACTTCGACGGGATACAATCCCATTTGCTGCGCATCGCCGGTACTTGCAAACTTAGCCAATAAGTCGGCTTCTTTGTTCTGTTCGCGCGGGATATGTGAAATGTCATAACGCTCAAGATTTGATAGTAGTTCTTGGACCTGAACGAGGTACGGAGCAAGCTTTCGCCCCTTTGCTTGGTAGTCTCCCCGTACTTGGTAAACCACCAACTGTGAGTCACAAAAGATTTCGACTGATTCGATCCCGAGTTCTCTGATGAGCTTCAAGCCAGCGATCAGTGCTTCATATTCGGCTTCGTTATTTGTAGCCGGGAAATCGAGCTTCAGGGCATAACAGATTGATCGGTTTTCCGGAGTTATAAAAACTACGCCCGCGCCGGAGCAACGGTCGTTTGATGCACCGTCAGTGTATAATTTCCATCGAACAGGGGGAATGATGTCGTGGTCATCCGGTTTGATGGGTATGTTAAACTCAGCGATGAAATCTGCTAATGCTTGACCTCGGATGGCTCTCCGCGGTAAGTATGCGATATCGAATTGGCTCAACTCGATGTTCCATCTTAGCAATCTCCCAGAGGTTTCCGGCCGTTGGAGTATCTGCCTCAGGGGTTGATCGGTATAAACACCGATTGAATGTGCTTGAAAGTATGGGCGCAGCTTGCGTGATGCAATCACCAAGCAATAAGCCAATTTCTCGATTTTAGGGTAATTCCTCTCTGCCCCTGTTAAACGCTTGCTAACATAATACACCGGCTTCTGGACTCGATCCTCCTCACGAACCAAAGCCGCACTTATCGCATGCGGGGATACAGCCAAGTATACGTACAACATCTCGTGGTCAACTGGTTTTGCTAGCATTGGTGGACTCTCCAGATGCCTCACCAGATTCCGGAATGCTTCCTCACAATTAGACGTCCATTCAAAATTTCTCTTCCCTTTCTTTATGATATCGAAGAATGGGATGCACTTGTCAGTTGCCCTAGATATAAATCGACTTAGCGCAGCTACTTTTCCGTTCAAGCTCTGTACTTGCTTTATAGTCCTGGGCGCTTGCATATCTCGAATAGCTTGGATTTTTTCTGGGTTGGCTTCGATTCCCCTAGCATTGACGATGAATCCCAAAAACTTCCCTGATGCAACACCGAATGAACACTTCAGAGGGTTGATCTTCATCCCATAAAACCTGAGTATGTCGAACATCTCAGCCAAGTCTCGAATGTGGTCGTTTGACCGTCGTGACTTCACGAGCATGTCATCCACATAGACTTCCATTGTTCTACCCAGCTGGTCCTTGAACATTCGATTCACTAAACGCTGGTAAGTTGCTCCTGCGTTCTTCAATCCAAAGGGCATCACTACATAGCAATACAGCCCGACATTTGTAACGAAGCTGGTGTGTTCTTAGTCCGGAATATGCATCGGGATTTGGTTGTACCCTGAGTACGCGTCCATGAATGACAGCAGCTCGTGTCCTGCGGTGGAGTCGACCAACTGATCGATCCTAGGCAATGGGAAACTGTCCTTAGGGCACGCTTTGTTCAAGTCAGAATAATCTACACAAGTCCTCCATTTCCCATTCGCCTTTTTTACCAGCACGGGGTTGTATACCCATTCCGGGTAGAGGGCGTCGCGGAAGAACCCATTTGCTTTGAGTTTGTCCACCTCCTCTCCAAGAGCGGCGGACCTCTCCGGATCCATTCCTCTCCTTTTCTGTTTAACTGGAACGTATTTCGGGTCTATGTTCAACATATGACTCGTGATGGCGGGGGAAATCCCACACATATCAGAATGCGTCCAGGCGAAAACATCAAGATTCGCCCGGAGGAAGTCGCTAAGGTCTTCAGTCATCGCGGGACCAAGCTATGATCCGATTTTCAGAATTTGCGAAGGGTCGTCACGGCTAACTGAGATGTCAATTGTTAATTCAGCCGGTGCCGCCTTCTCTTCCCTGGGTTTCTCATCGTCGTCTCTCGGATCCATATCTCCGAAGATCCGAGAACTATGCCCGAGCCAGGGCTCGGGCACTACTTGTCAATTATCCGCATTAAGGATGTGGACTGGATTGTCCGCAACCTTTCCCTTCTCCCTCCGATGGGCTTCTCGGAGCTCAGCCACATAACAGGAACGACCAGCTGCTTGATCGCCATGAACAATACCCACTCCTTTGTCAGTCGGGAACTTCAAAGTTAAACACCACGGGGCTAACGCTGCCCTAAACTCAGCCAGGGCCGGCCGGCCCAAGAAGACGTTATACGGAGAGTCCACATCCAAAACTACAAAGGGTAGAATCCGCACTCTCCGACGCTCGCCTTGTCCCAGTTCAACTGGTAACTCAACATATCCCACTGCATCGATCGTAGCGCCGTTAAAGCCGTGTATACGAGCCTTGGACGGTTTCAAGTCCTTTGTTTCTAGTTTCATTTGATCGTAAGCCTTCTTGAAGATGATGTTGACTGAACTTCCACAATCAATCAGAATTCTTTTCACATATGCTGGGCCGATCGTTGCAGATATGACCATGGGGTCGATGGTTGAAGCCTCTATCTGATCAGCGTCTCTACTTCTGAACACAATATCGTCTGTCATTACGCGCTGCTGCTTAGCAGGGGCCCCGTCCTCCGTGTTCGAACAGTACTCAAAATCTGCATGCTTCAGGGAACTTGCATATCGCTCCATCTATTGCCAATTCTTATCTGCGGGGTGAGGTCCGCCGATAATCGTATTTATGACTAGTCTACCTACGGTTCGGGCAGGCTCCTCGGGATGACGTGGAGCTGGTGCACTACCTGGATTGGACGTTCCCTGTCCTCCTTCCATAGGATCCTTCACAAATTCTTGCAATTTCTTCTGCCTGATCAACTTCTCAATAGCGTCGTGTAGGTGTCTACACTCCTCCGTATTGTGCCCATAAGTCTCATGGAAGCGACAATATTTCCCGGTCCGTTTTTGTTCCTCGGTCGATTCTTTCGGACGTGGCTTTCTGTATTGAAAAGTATTGCAGGTGGATAGGTAGATGTTCTCAAGTGGTGTGTTCAGCGGAGTATACTCGCTGTAGCTTGGAATTCTCGACTTCCACTTCCCCGCTTCTCTCTTCTTCCCTTGATTCCTTCCTCCGGACTCCTTAGACTGCCCAGGCTTATTCTGGACATTGAGTTGGACCTTTCCCGAGCTGTCTCCAGACTGCTTCACAGCAATGTTGCTCTTTATTGACTCTTTGACAGGTCCTGGCGCCTTATCTCGTCGTACCCACCTAGCTTCCTCTCTTCTTATGAACTGGTGTGCCTTAGAGTAGAAACGCTCTAGCGTAGCCGGAGGTTTTCCTGCCAGCCAGTCTCCAAACTCAGAGTCTGGATCCACACCTCTCATTACAACCATTAGAATTGCATGGTCGTTGGGATTACTAACTTTAGTTGCTGCAACGTGGAATCTTTGCAAATATTCCTTCAACGACTCCCCGGGATTTTGGATTACACTTGACAGAGACATCACGTCCTTTGGGCGCGTAGTGTGTATCCTGAACTGCTCAATAAACTTCTTTGCCAACTCCTCGAAATTTGATACGGATCGCGGAGGAAGTCGGGTGAACCACATAGTAGCGATCCCAGATAGAGTAATCGGAAAGCACCTACACTTGGTGGCATCATTCGCTCTAGCTGAATCCATCATCCATTCGTACCTCATGACGTGCTGTCTGGGGTCAGTCCTCCCTTCATACGCAGGGATATTAGGCATACTAAGCTTCCTGGGGTACGCCGCTTGCAACACAACATCCGTGAACGGACTATGACTTCTTGACACTCCCCAATCATCATTCGATAACCCCTGATTTTCCTTCATCAACTGCCTGATCATGGCTGTCAGATCTGGTGTCTGTATGGAAGGCGGAAGGTTAGTGTCTGTTCTACGCGCCTGTCCATGCTGATGCCTCCTCTCCTGGCGGTCTGCCAATCGTGCGTCTTGAGGTTCCACATCGCTAGCATTTTGATGATCCGGGCCTCTATCCTCCGTCTGTACCCCGGTCCTGAAGTTTCCAGCTCTTGCTTGGTCACGGTCTCCAGTTGTTTGAGCAGCAGCTTCTGCTCGTGCAGCGTCAGTCTTGCGGCGTCTGCGCCTGAGAGGTTCATCAGAGGACGTTGAGCTGTCAGATGAAGAGTAAGGAGCGGGATTGCCCCCAGCATTCTGTTGCTGCTGTTGAGTGAGTTGTGCCATCAGGTTGGCGTTAGCTTGCATCTGCTCTCCTAGTTGTCTCCTGCTTTCCCTGAGTTCTCTCATCAAGTCATTGAACTCTATTCTGGTGACAACTGGAGTCTGTTCTTGAGCGGGAATTCCTGCACTCGGAATCGCTGGTTGATTGCTAGGTTCTGCTTGTTGCACACTAGCAGTTTCGTGGGCATCCGCATTATGAGAAGCTGAACTGGTACGTGGTCTTGCCATTGTAGAGTTATCGGTATGAACTCTGAGTAGAATCAACGGATGTCCTATCAGTGAGTCAGATCTTCTTTGGGGGATTTGTTCAATCCAGTAGCTTCAAAGCAGATCCTTGAGGTCTGAGAATTCAATTCTCAGTGAAAGCACCAAAGCGTTAGCACCAAAATTGGTCACTAACCTCGTAGAGAAAGATTGTGTAGAGATATAAGTGATGAAAGTAAATTAAACAGAGAAGACAATGCTAATTTAATTGCAGAAAGTAAGAACACCAAATTTATAGTGGTTCAGCGTAATTGCCTACGTCCACTTTGAGGTTAAACTTTATTGATCTTCTTTAGAGTTGATTACAAATACAATTCGTGAATCAAATGCTTGAATGAAGTTGTTTAAGTAGAGAAGATGAGTCTCGAAAATGGCAGAGTCTCCCCAGTGTTCTCCCCTGAAAAAGGATCCCTTTCACTGTGACCCTGCCCCTCTATTTATAGGCAAATATGGGCTGGACTTCCCAAATGGGCTGGATGGCCGAACACTCTAGCCCCAGTACAGTGGTCGCTGCATGCCGAACCGAGTATGCCGAACGCTCTAATGCCGAACAGTCCTTCTATGCCGAACGGTACGTTGGATGTGTGGGAAGTGCAGGATGATTGTCAGTTGAGGCCGAACGTGTCTCTATCCGAAGCTCTTGAACGAAAAGTGCACGCTGGCCGAACGACATTGTCACCTTGAGTAGTTGTGCATACTGAATGTCTTCTGGATGCCGAGTACTCTCGTTGCCGAGTACTACGCCGAGTACCTTGGAGTGCCGAGTACTCTCGCTGCCGAGTACTACGCCGAGTACCAAGGGATGCCGAGCGCTCTTGTTGCCGAGTACTATGCCGAGTACCAAGGGATGCCGAGCGCTCTTGTTGCCGAGTTCTCCTATCACCGAGTTCTAATGATGCCGAACGCTAGGGATGTTGAGCGTTGGTTATCGCCGAGTGCCAGTTGACGCCGAACACTACTTGACGCCAAGTCTCCTGGTCGCCGAGCATTACGGATGCCGAACGCTATGGATGCCGAGTCCCACTGGATGCCGTGTGCTTCGCCGAACACTCCTGGATGTCGGTCACTCTCTGATGCCGAGTGCTACCTGATGCCGAGCACTAGTTGCCTGGTTAAATCTCCAGGAAACACGTAGTAATAGTTAACAAATAAGATGTTTATGTTTTATAAATTGATTATTTGAATAAAATATATTGTAGGTTAAATTCTTTACTTAACGCCTTTTCGAGGACGAAAAGTTTTAAGTGAGGGAATATGTAATGACCCGTATTTTTAACTATTCTAAATTATTGAATTAATGTGGTTATTGGATAAAAATGGTTAGTAATAAAATTTAATAATTTATCGGTGTAATTTATTTCAATATGAACTTGAATACAAATTTTGAAATAACTAATTTCGATGATTTGGAAATGACAAGTATTGAAATAAATTTTATGTATTGATGTGTTTATAATCAATAACTGAAGTTGGATAATAAATGTGATATATTTAGATCATAAAAAATAATGTTGATGACTAAAATTTATTTGAAATTTAAGGATTTATTAATATTGATTTCGGGTAATTACATTGTTTAAATTTATGTTGAAATTATGTAAATAATGGAATTCAGGATTTAATGACAATGAAAATGGCATCAAGAATTGATTAAATTTTATTTAAATATGAGTAAAGACGGTTAACATTTAAAATTGGATTTACATGTGAACAACTAAAAATTGGAAATTTTATTTTTTAATTAAAGAGTAAAAATAGCTATTTTGGCAACGGTCTCGAATTTTGACGAAACCAGTTTTATTGGATCCGTAATAGTAAGTTATTGTAGGATTTCATGTTTCGTAGCGATCGGACTTGTCGTTTGGCTGTGTGAGCTTGAAACGCGTAGAAAGCAATTTAAGGAATTCGATAAAATAAATTGACTTTGAAAAGCTATCTTCCACATACTATCGAATTAGGCCTTGGAACTAGTTCCACCACGTTTGGAATGGGGGTAAAACATTATAAACGCCAGGTGGCATGCCTCGATTGGAGTTTGAACGATTTTGGACCTAACTGTATAAATACGACACACATATCGAGAAAATTATTATTTTAATAATTCTAAAATCCTAGCCGTCACTTTCTTTTAATGGCTGAAAATTCACCATCTTCTCCTTCGTTATCACTCAATCCATTCAACAAAATCAAAAACTTCCAAAAGCAAAGTTGTAGAGCTCGACGAGCTCTACACATCCAAAGGTTGATTCGTGTCGAAGTGTCAAGGATTCATCAAGATCTGGCTTGGAAAGTCGTGCGCGTTTTGGGTTATTGCATGCGGTTTGAGGGATGGTGGGGGCCCGCGTCTCAAGCGTTAGTGGAGGAGGATGGGGCACACGTGATGACGCCCTCTAATTGACGTCCGGTCGTCCATAGTCGAGTGCGCATGGAAGGAGGGTTGCGTGCGTTTGTTTCTGTATACGTGCGTGTTGAACGGCTAGGAGAAGAAGATGGTACCTTTTTTTTAATAATTAATTATTTTATATTAAAATTCAAATCTTCTAACTCGCGTAACTTTTGCATATGAGCTCGGATTCACGCGCGGTTTGCTCCGTTGCGATCGTATCGAAATTCCGAACAACATGGAACTGGTTCAGCCGCATTCTAAGACTGTTCAAGTTTGGGCCTTTAATTGGATTTAAGTCGTCGATAAATCAAAGTTGAGTGTTTATATGCTCACAATTGACTGAAATAAATTTTATGTTAGTTAAATTAATATCGTGAAGTGATTGAAATTTATTGATTGTTGGTTAATAAGTTTAATTGACATTTAAATTGACATATGAATAAATTGGTAGAATTTAAATTGACAGTTAAATTGAATTAGAATTTAGTTGCCCATAAAATACCCGATATTGATAATTATGAAATTGTTGTTAATTTTATTGACTGTTTGGATGATTTGTTGTGATGGATGCTATTGGTTAATATTTGGATGTTTATTTATTTTGATTTATCATGTTATCATTCGGTATATTATTTACAGTGTTTAAAACTATATATTGAATTATTTCGAATAAATTAACGAATATGTTGAAATGATATATACCTATGGCATGTATTTTGGATTGAAATGATATATATATCCATCCTTGAATTAAATTGAAATAATTGATCACTTGGCAATAGGATAGAGAATTATATACGGACAACGGATTGGTTAACTTAAATGACTTTAAAATTTTGATTTGAAATTATTTAAATGATTTAGTTTTAAGAAATAAAAATCGAATTTATGGAAATCAAATTATTTTTGAATTAGAACTCGGAATGTTAAAATTCAAATTTGAAACGAAATTGTTTAATCAATCGAAGTAGAGATTTTAAGTTATAATCGGAATATGATTTAAATTTTTGGAAATTGATTTGTTTTGAAAGATTAGACTTTTATTCGAACTTTGGATGTTGTTAAGGAAAGTGTTATAAAACGATATTTCGAAATTGAGCTCGGAATTTAATTCCATTAGAAGGTTTGGACTTTTGAAAGTAATTTGGAATTGAATCGGTTTGACTTTGAAACTATTTTTAAATAAATTATTTTAGTATAAACTATTTCAAATCTATTTTCTTTAAATATCCAAACTATTTTGTTTTTTTCCAAACTATTTTACTATATAAACCATTTTAATTCTCAAATTATTTTCCATTAAACTATTTTAACTATTTAATTATTTTAAAACCTATTTAAAACTATTATCTAAAATTCAAACTGTCTAAAGGGGTGGAATGTTTTTATTTAAATTTTGGATTTAAATGCGAATTAGGTTAAAGTGAAGTTATAACCCAAATTGTAATTCGAATCAAATTTCGAAGTAAAATCGATATATCGAACTGAATTGACATTTGAAGTAAAATATAATTTTTTGAAGCGAATATGGTAATTTCGAAATGGATTTGATTTTGAAGCGAATATGATATTTTAATATCAAGTGCAAACTGTTTTCGAAATGTAAAAGAATCAACCGGTATGTAAAACAACGTTTGGTTGTTAAAGAGACCGGGACCTCTTATTGGCATACTCTCTGTCAATATTAGAACCACTTAGACAACTGTGTACGCGGTGGATGATATTCAGAATGTAGTAGTTGAATTGGCGAACATTACTGGAATGAAGTAAGAGAACGATGATGATAGTTTTGACACTTGTGTCATATTAAAATGACTAAAATAGGAGCCTATGTTTGGCCAATGAGGTTAGCTACCTCTAGCGACGTTGATCACTCGTATTACTATTGTGATTTTTGACTCGATGGGTGCACCTTTTGTTTGGATTGATAGTCGCGGTCGGCCACGGATGGATTACGACTAGCCAGAAAGGGTAAACTGGTAGAATCCTACCTTGGGCATTGCCTCACGTGCCTTTTCATATTTATCCCTATAAGAGCCCATTACGACTTTTGTGTAGAACTATATAAATGTGTTAAGGTGGATCAATGTAAAGCCTTAATGCTATTTTGATATTTAATTTACTGATAGACATTATCTATTATAGCATATTCTATTATATATAGATAGTTTGAAGGATCCTTAGGAGATGGAAAATCCCGTAACATCTCTTAAGTAGTTGTACTCATATTTCATGATATTGATTTGACTTACATAAGAGTATTTTAGTCTTGACTTGAGTGTTTTGTCTTTTCATTACGCTCGGTTCATTCTTGAGTTTTTCCAGTATATTGAAGATTTTTTTTCTGGAGGACGAAAAAGAAGATTTGGTATATTATTACTGTTATTATTATCTGCATCACATTGTCTGCTGCAATATTTTTATTTATCCCTGATGTATATATAACTCTAATAAATGTTGTATAGATCATAATCAAATGTATGGTATGAACAGCTTCATGAACTGTTATTTAATTATTATATTTTATCGTTTCCACTGTGAGATTCTGTGTTTGTTTTCTTTTTCTTTTTCTTTTTCTTATTCTTCTTATTAACCCCATTGATTATCTACGTTCCGGATTGTTTTAATTGGATATGTATGGATTATTGTCGATTTAAACCTTCCGAAATGTGGGTTGTCACAAGGATCGCTTGGTTGTGGGGCCGGTTTTCCCTTGACCATCAAGTTATCGACAATGGCCTTGCTCTTCAAGGCTGCATCCCTCTCAACCTTCAACTTAGCTATTTCATCATCGCGGTCTTTGATTTCCCTAACGTGGCCTTCTCTCTTGACTTCGAATGAGAGGATCTTTTGGTAGTTGAGGCGGTTTACATCCGATAAGGCCTTCATGAGATGCTAAGAATCACATTCAGCCTCCAAGTCTTCATGGACTGTATCTAAGTTACCAAGGAAAGAAGCTCTATTTAGTGGCTTTATAGCTATGTTGAACTTGACTCCCTTCAAGAACAACTTCGGAAAAAATGCCTGAAGCAAGGGTGGATCGGGAGGAAGCACAAACTTTTCCCTTCGGCTAAAAGAGGTGGGAACTATTGCAATAGTCATTTCTCGAGAAGGTGGAATTGCTTGAGTCACAGTAGTTGGGACATTCGAATGGGAAGGAGTAATTGATTGCTAGGGCCCACGACAGTCAAGGGAGTCTCTTTGGCGTTTAGGTGCATCGTCAGGGGCATTGCACACATAATCTCTTTTCCATTTTTCTCCTTCCTCGCGCCCTCGTGCCAAGTGGCGAGCCTCATCGTCCTTCCTTTTTCTTCTCTATTCGTCTGTCCCGCAAGGGGGATAATAGGCCAGATCAGCAGTTTTATTCTTCCGAGAGTTGGAGTCTTGGCGTAACTGTGATACATTCCATGCTCCATTGTACCTAAAATGAAACAAGAATGAAGTTAATACTCAATCTTTGGAACTTAATGTGATGTAGAGATGTGTGCTTGTGATCCTAAAGTGAAGTGCATAGTGCTAATGACCCCCTATATACTCTACCAACCGTATCGGAAGGTTTAAGAGTTGGAGTCTTTTCACCATTGCTCCCAAATGAGCCTAAGCATATTTCTAGTTCCAAGCCAATCTCAGCTATCATTTCGCTTTACATAGATGGCCACATCTCTCATGAAATCAGAAGTAGACGTATCTTCCGTGGGGATCCCAGTAGCTTGGCATTCGACAAAATACGGAGTCTAGATAGCAGGTTGTTCTTTAAGAAGTGAAATTGGGGGTTCGAGGCTTGATGCCTCAATAGTTAACAAGTCCGGAGAAGGCAGTTGAGCAAGATCAATACTTGTTTCTGACGACTCGTCGAAAGATTCATCTCTTTTTGCGGAGATGTGAAAGTCACAATCGTCACCATTTGAGCTCTCTTCCTCTCCTCCCTCGACTACACAATGTTTCCCATCTCTTCTTTTGATACGTTTCATCTTCTTCTTCGAGGATCGAAGACGTCTGGTGGGCCTCATCCCTATCCCCCGTAATATCCTCTCCAGAGGGTAAGTCTATATCAGCTCTAGGAATCTCTTCAGGATGTGCTTCCTCTGACAGACCAATCACTTCTTCTTAAGCCCCCTCGATAGAGTCATGAGCATGAGCAGAAGAACGAGTGCATCTCCTGGGGCCACTTGACATTGATGGCTCGTCATCCATAGCAAATCTATCAGGATGAAGTAATCCGAATGGCCAAAGGTGTTCATTCATTAGGAGAAACTCTATTGACCGCTCAGAAGCTCTCATAGTCTTGAGGGTTTCTAGCATCTTGTCAAGCTCATCATTACAGCCCCTCTTTGAGACGATTGTAATGAAACACGTTAGGATAAGAAATATAAGATATTAGAAAACCAGTAGAAATAGCAAAGTAGGGGAATTAGGACTTGCTTCTAGATAACCAAAAGCGGTTGAAGCCCTCGGGATGCCTGACAAAAAAAATACTCATTCTTGAAAGCTGAACATTTATTATGAAGGTCTGATATTAGCTTACATCCCCTCTAGTTTTCGACAATTAAAAAAGATGGGCATTCATGTCTCTTCCTGAAGTGCAAAAGGAATGCAAGTTCATTTAGCCTTGGGGGAGGCCCAAGTATTCTCACGAATAGAATATATAGGAAATTTAAGAGTGCATAACCATTGGGATGGATTTGAAATGGCACCAATCCAAAGTCTTGAAGCACCATGGACCAGAGTCGATTGAACGACGGTACAACAACACTCATGCACATGTACCGGTTGCAAGTCGTAAAACCTTATAGTGGGTTATGAGCAAATTCGGCTCGAGTGGGCAAACGAACATCACCCTCAGGGATGGCGTGCTATATGCACATATTCCCGAGTGTTTTAGTCGTTAAATCAATGTGCTTGCTCCAAAGGATCAGTTAGGATTCTCAGTCCATGAGGCAACTGGTCAAGTACAGGTTCAACTAGAACTATTGGGCCATGGAAATCATAGGATATGGGTTGGCCTGATCCCATAGGAATAGATGGAGGAGCTAGGGTAGCAGTGGTTGATTCTGCTCCTGAAGACGTCGATGTTCCATCGACGGACTTGCAGCGCGCTGACTGATACGTCTTTCTAAACACTAAAACTCGTTGTCACAGTGAGGTACGCTTTATTTCTAACTAGAATTCCCGTATGGTAAACACTTGAGATCTAAGAGAAGTCGGCGTGTCCTGACTAATCAGACTCCAAGAATTAACCGGGGCAGATGTAGTGTGTTATCTATGTGGAATGAATCTGGTGTCCCAAACACTATGAACGATCCATCTCGTTTGGATAGCTCCCTCGTATTAGAAAAAAACGATCCATATTGTACTTTGCATTTAACTTTCTTGTACTTATCCTTATCGATCAACAATCGATAATGGATCTGTCATCCAGAACGACATGGAAAGTTCTTTCTTTTTCAAAGACACTGGATATGCAGAATTGCAATGCGATGGAGCTATTTGATATGTCCGAACCTACAACGGATCATCATATCGAAGTTAATATGGTAATCATGTTTGAGTCGATTTCACAGAAGAAGACGGTTGAAACTAAGAGGCGTGACTTGTATTGAGCCATACATGTCCAAAGTGAAAACTAAACCCTAGCTATATCGTCAACAACTCAAAATTGGATTCAACCACCCCTCCTTTACAAATCACACCCGACCAAAGCAATCACCATCTCCATCACCACCGTAGTACTAGTGCACCATCACTAACCTCCAAGTCAAGATGAAAGGATGATTTGACCTAAGGTTCCATCAATTCAAGTCCGGATCTACACGAGATGGCGACAGCAGTGGCAACAACGATCGTTCTAGGTAATGGAGAACGCAGCATGGTGGCAGCGGAGCTCACTACGACGGAAGATGAATGGCGGCGAAGCTGCAGCTTGAATTAGAAGAGAAAGGGCTTGGATCAGCTACGTCGGGTATAAGGAAGTAAGGCATGTAAGGATACGAAGTTATGAAAAAGATATAAGTAGAGAAATTTTCTCTAAAAATCCTCTAAGTCTCTAACTCGGCACTGAATTAAGGCTCTTCATTCGGTATTGGATTTACAATCCTCACCCAGGTCGTCTCCAGCTCATCACATTGGTACTACATGCCAATTTAAAGCCTTGCGTAAGTTTCGGAGCCAAGGTTGCATCATCAGTTCAAAGAATTAAAATTCAAACCAAAAAACGAATAACTAGTCAGAAAACTAATCAAAAACAACATCTTAGGATGGAATTCGGTGGACAACTTAATTTCACAGGATAGAAATCTAAATCTTACCTTATTTCAGAGCATACTTTGTTTTCAATGAAAGCTTGCTCTAGAAGGAAAATGTTAACTGGATATTTAACCTATCAGAAATCTTTAGGAGTTAGAGTGCCAATACCAAGACAGAATGACTTGAAACTTGGCAAAGGCACTCAGAAGAGCAAAAGGAAGAAGTCATAAAAGTATGAACCAGAAAGGAGCCAAGTCCCTTTTTCGGCCCAAATTAAGAGACCTTAATTTGGTGCTGAATTTAGGTATTTGACCATGGCCTCTTCATACTCTTATAAAGAGATCCCATAGTCCTCCTATGCATATTCGTGAAGTTTCATAGATTTTCAAAGAACTATCATTAAGAATGAAGGCGTGGCGGTCCAAACGACAGGATAATCGAAGTCATCGAAGAACGATGATCAAAAATCATTAATGACCTACCAAATTACATGGAGAGCATCTAAATGAAGCAAGAAAATCAATACAAAAGTGTTTGATCACCCAAAGCATAAGGATTAGATTTGGTACTGAATTAAGGGTCTTAATTCAACACTGAATCTAACCCTTAACTCGGGTGGTCACCATTTTCCTTATGCTATCTTGGGTTACTTCCTGGAATTCTCTAGTAGTGGGCTTCTTATCCAATATGGTTGCTACCATTATAAATACAAACCTAAGAGCAACTAAGATCGGATCTGGATTCCCCCATTACTATGCGTAAGCACTATCATTTCTTCAACTCTCTCTACTACATGGTTACCAATGAAGTTCTTTTAAGCAAATCTAGGACTTAGAATATGTCCAATACTTGTACTTGTGACTAGCTCTCGCTCAGTCACATTCTAATCATACTCTACTAAGAATCAATAAGCAAAGTTATAAAGTGGACGTAGGCTTAGTTAATAGCCGAACCACTATAAAAATCTCTGTCTCTCATTTACTTTTCTCTTATTTTTATTATATTTGCTCTATTCTAACGGGGCTGGTGCTTTCACATCATAATCTAGGGTGTTGATCCATTTTTTGGGTTAATACTAGATGACTGAGGTCTCTTAGAGATTGGGAGGATGATGTTGTTGGGTGTGCAGTTGTAGATGGAGAAAGTTCGCATCCCTAAGATAGTGAGGCTACCACTTCCTAACAAAATGAGACATGTTCTTCATGACCCCTTGGTATCGACCTACCGACCAACCTTGATGTCAAGGAGGCACTGCACAAAACCTTTGGGTCGAAGAGTCGAGAGGAATTTTTTCCTTGGGAAGTTATAGTTTCTGGTTATCTATAGGACCTAGAGTTAAGTACTGAGATAAGGATTTTGCATCGCTAGCAGAGATTCAACAAAAAATGGAAATACACGAGGACCATAAGGATTTATTTAAATGTTATATGCACTTCACCCTTACCTGTCTTTATACATGTTGCACTAGTGAACTTCGTTTATAGTAAAAAGTTTCTAACAGCCTATTCTCGTTTTCCTTACAGGAATCATGAGTTCGAGAAGGAGCAGACACCAATCCAAGTTTAAAAATTGAGCAGAGATGATGTCCCAGAGAACATTAAGATGACAGCTTCTTCCTTTAGCCTGAGTAAAAATATATAGCAACCAGAAACGGAGCTCAAAATAGGGGAGAGAGTTTCTTATTGTCCATTTGGTGATCGAAAGACTGGGATCGATGAAGTAGTTCATAGAAAAGGTACTGCTCCCCAAGTAAACCTAGGTCCAGACTACCTTCCCCTCCTCTGAAATTCCAAAGACAACTTCTTTTACTCTTTTGGGATTTGAAACTTCTAAGAAACAAGAGATGTCAGATAGGAGGGAAAGCACCATTATAGCTAAGTGGATTCCTATCTGGGGAGGTGTTGCCATAGTTCAGGTAGAGGAGAAGGGAAAGAAGAAGATGGATTTTATCACTGACCCTAGTGATCCTAATTTCGATGAGTTCTAACGAGATTATCAGCCTAGGGACCTCTTGGATCGACTACTTACTAGTGCTCCCCCTACCTCCTTCAACAATGTAGTCATCCGTTTCAGGGATAAACTTATCGATGAAAAGGTGATGTATGAATTCCATGCCAAGGTTGTGCAAGCGCGAGTAGAGATTGATCAACATAGTATAGTCAAAAACGTAAAGACTTTTGACCTCTGGAAAGAATTACGCCAAAAGGCCAAGGAACACAATGAGGTCATAAATGCTCTAGAGAGGGCCTATACCGAGGAGATTAGAAAGCTAAAAAATACCCATCTTTAGGAGGTGGAAAAGAAGAAAAATAAACACTTGCTGACCTCAAGCAACTATGAAACAAGTATATCTCCCAGGCCAAGGATCTATATATGGACTACTAGAATACATAGGTTAGTACATGAAGAGGTTGGATGAGATAAAAGACAAAGCTGAGAAGGTGGAAATTAGATGCGTTGAATTACGTAGGATTGTTAAGGAGTGGAAAAATGAGAAGACCTCCCTTCAAGTGAAGATCGAAGCCTTATCCTTTGAAAAATTGGCTTAGGCGAAAACCACAAGTGAACTCTAAGATGAGAACAAAGAGTTAAATAGCAAATTGGATCAGGTTGAGGAACTCCTGGACAAAGTGTGCATCTGGATGTACAAGGAGGGGAACTTGAAATGGATGGATGATTGCCCAGGAATCATGGCATCCATTCATAGAAGGATTGTAAGGGAGGTTAAAGAGGCGAGTGAGCAAGGAGCACCTTTCAGTTAAGATGCTGTTGACGCCTGATTCTCTGAAGAAGAAAGGGATACTTTATATCCATGCTACCAAAAACTAACCGATGAGGAAGCTGAAAGGAAAAAGCAAGAGGAGGGAGGTGTAAAGAAAGACCATGGTTCTACTTCTTCCCCCAAGGGAAGACCTCCAAACTAGTTCTCTATTCTCCTATGCATGACGTCCCCCTAACTGTTTACCACATTTTCTAGATGTAACTACTCAAAGCCAGCCTTTAGAACACACTTCGCGACACCTTGATGGAGGTGGGATTTTTCTTTAAAGCCTGTCGGCTACTGCTCAGTGTTTATGAGCCAGTTTGGGTACGTCGGTACTTGATAGTCCTCTTATTTTCACGTAGGTGATATAGTCATGGTGGATCCAACTGGAGCTAAGGTACCTACAACTGCTTCAGCATCAAAACCTGTAAGCTTAGACCCATCCAAATGTGTAGTAAAGGAGGAGCAACTAGAGAAGATTGTCGCTTTGAAAGATGATGCGAAGGTTGAGATTGTGGGCTACAATGAAGTATCCTAGGATTTTGGTAACAAAGAAACCTTTAGAGATAGCATAATGACCCAGTATCCGACAGAGAGGAAGAGCCAAGCTCGAAGAAGCGGAGGATGTAGGGTTATAAAGAAGAAGCAAGCTAAGCTTGATGCTGCCACCCAATCTAAGGCTACAAAGGATAAGGTAAAAAGAAACTAACTAGATCCAAGTCTTCTGGGAGGGCTCATTCATCTCAACCTAAGGATATCCGCTCCTTTCCCAGTTGATGTTCTACATTTTTTTTCGTTTGTACACCGATAAGATGGCATATGTCCAATTTTGATTATTTTTGTAAAGGGGGCATGTTTATTATTTTAGATGGTTGTGACTTTCCGATGTTGACATTTAGTTGTGTTATGATGACTAGATGTTGAAACCATTTGTAGTCTATTTTCTTGCTATTTCACATCACTCATATTTGATTATTTATAAGAGCATGTTTACATTTCATATATGTTTCACATGAGATTTTCATACTTTACAAGTCTTATTTTTGTAAAGCATCAACATGAAAGCATCATCGCTTGGGCGTCCATGATTTAACAGCTCTATTCCACTTTCTCAAAGCGTTTGTTTTAAAAAAAACACTGATGTGTCATATTAAGCAAGTAGCTCTCGTCAATGGTGAACTACCCAATTGGTGGTCATGTCCTGACCACAGGTAAGTTTGGTTCACCATTGTCGACCAAGATTTTTGAGCTGATCATAAATGGTAAAATACCCAGTTGGTGGTCATATCCTGACCATAGGTAAATCCGGTTCGCCGCTATTGGCTAAAGTTTTCGGGATGATCATCAATGATGAACTATGTAGTCGTTGGCCGTGTCAAACTTACCAACCATTACCGGCCATGGCTTTTAGGCCGATCGTCAATAGTAAACTACCAAGTTGGTGGCCATGTCCTGGCCATGGGTAAGCCTGATTAACCATCACCAACCAAGGTTTTGGGGTCGATCGTCAATGGTGAACTAGCCAGTTGGTAGCCAAGTCCTAACTACGGGTATCCTGGCTTACCATTGTCGACTAAAGTTTTCAGGCCAATCATCTATTGTTAATTACCCAGTCGATGGTCTTGTCCTAACCACAGGTAAGTTTGGTTTACCATTGTCAGCCAAGGTTTTTAGGCTGATTGTCAATGGTGAACTACCCAATCAGTGGTCATATCCTGACCATGGGTAAGTCTGATTCACCATTGTTGGCTAAGGTTTTCATAGATGATTTTCGTGACGGTTTAGCATGGTATGTCCCCAGAAGGATAGAGATCTCACCTGCAAGGTCATAACAACCTTAGCCAGCACAGAGAGAAGACCTTTGAAGTGATTGGGTAAGTCTGATTGCATATCTTGGTTTCATAACTTATTGATGAAAGTTGGTGAAACAGATTCGATCGGTGATGCATCATTTCATAATTCTAGCAATTACAACAATCCGTGCACAAGAAAAGATAAATCAGACATAACAAGATTTCATGAAATGCACATTCATTATTAATAATTGCTTTAAAGTTGCTTTTATTACAAATTAATGATATTTAAATAAGAATATATAAACTAGGTAAAATAATGACAAAGGTTATGTGCCTTCCATGCTTTTCTTAAGATGACTCCATCTACCGTGCTAATAATATAACCTCTATACCAGTCCTTATTGATGGCATACGGTCTTCCTAAATTAGAACAAGTGCCCTTGGTCTAAGGAATACTCATTTCAAGACTAGGTTCCCTTCCTTGAGCATGCAGTATTTTACTTTGGAGTTGTATTGCCCAGCTAACTTCCGCCTATGTGCAGTAGCCTTTAGGATAGCCTCATCACAATCAAACCCAATGACATGTTCAGAAATTCCTTATTCTCATTCGGGTCGTAGTGAACTCATATTTGGGTTGGTACTACGGTATCGACGGGTAGCATAGCCTTTAACCCATAAGCCAAGGTGAATATGGAGAGCCCCATTGCGGTTTTGTAGGAAGTATGATAAACCCATAGTGTAGTTGGAGTTCGTCCATGTAACACCCCATATTTTTAGTAACATTATTTAGGATACTTAATTAGCTAAATTAAATAAGATGATGTGATGATTATGGGATTGAGATTTGTAATTAATAAGGGGTAGCCATGCCATGATAACAAATGAGCTAAAAATAAAAGGGTTAAGTATAATAGGTGAGGGAAAAATAGGAAAATGAGCATTCTAAAACCCTAAACCCTTAGCCGTGTATCCTCACATTCAAATCATTTGCAAAAAAGCAAAAAAAAAACAAAGAGGTCGGCCACCATTAGAAGCAACTAGAGGAAGATAAAAGAATCAAGGGGAAGCTTAATCAACTTTAATCCATTCAAATCTCAAACTCTTTAATCTCAAAAGCTAAGGTGAATAATGACTACATCTCATTTTTCTAATTGTTTTCGGTTTTAAGGATAATCCGAAGTATTTTGCATGATTATGCCATGTTTTTGAATGATTAATTGTTTATATATGCTTGTTTATGATTTATGCTTAATCATATATGCTTTATGATATGTTTTAGTGTGAAAACCCTATTCAATGACATCCAAATGCCTTGCGGTTTTAGATATAGATCAGAAATGTTATTTTAGAGATGTATTTCAATTTTCATAATTTTCTGAATTAATGTAGATTTTATATTAATTTTCTAGTGGAGAAAATGATTATTTTGGTTTTAAATCATTTAGGGCTAAATAATTAATATTTTGGGTCTGGAATTAATATATGTTAAAAAACATATTAAAAATGATTTTTTGGAATTTTTGTAGAATTTTCCTATGTGTTTTGATAGGTATATAAAATTATTTAAGGTATGTGACTTAAATGTTTTATATATTTATAAAAAAAGAAGGGGTATTTTATAAATAAGTTAAATTGTTTATTTCTGAAATACTGGCCGCACTTTTAGAAAAGAAAATTAGCAATCAATAATATTTTGACAAAGAAGGCAGGTTAGTTGAAAAGAAATTCTTTTTAAAGTAAAAATCAATTTTTACATGCTTTTAGCATGTTTTGCCACTTTCGGCACAGGGATTCCGATCAAGTACTACCACCTCCATGCCATCGAAACCATTGCACATAGTATCAATAACTTGGTATATAGTGAATTGGACAAAGGCGGAAGGCACTACGTCGAGACCAAAGGTTCTGAAGGGGTCGAAGCGTGTCTTTGCTTTTAAACGAAAACGCGCCTGCTTTGCTTTCGACATTATAGATTTCGAATTGGTTTTCTTTCGACTAGGTCAATGGTTTTAAAATAATGGTTTTAAAGAGGTTGCACCTTAGTTTTAAGTATATGCTTTCGACTAGGTCGAAGCCCTTAACTACCGCTTTTCTTCCTTTCGACGCTAATGGTTTCGGAAGGTATACTTTGCTTTGAAAACTTAGCCGCTTCTCCAATGCTTTCAGAAGGTTGATTTTGACACCATCACTTCTTTGCTTAGGAAATGCTTTAGAAAGAGTGCTTTCGAGTTAAATGATTTATGACCCTTTTGCTCTGTTGAAGGTAGAACCCAAATGATTTCGAAGGAGTTAATTTTTAATGGTTTCGAAAGATGTTTCCACATGTTTTACTTAAACCCAAAGGCTTTTGAAAGGTTTGATGTTTTATTGTTTTTGAAAAGTTCTAAAGAATGGTTTTGAAAGGTTTGAACAGAAAGGTTTTCCAATGTACTCGAAAGGTAATGTTTAAAGGTTTTGAAGAAGGATATGTAAGGTTTTAATGCTTTCGAAGGAATGGCTTTTCAATGTTTTCGAAAGGTTTTAAGGAATGGTTTTGAAAGGAATGTTTTGGCCTTTCGGCCTAGGTGAAATAAGTGTTTTACTGGGTTTTGAAAGGGGTACTTTCAATGGATTCGAAATGGGTACTTTTAAAGGTTTAAATGTTATCATCAACAACGATTTGAGTAAAGTATATATAACATGGCAAAGTGATTTTGAGTAAAGAAAAGAGTATATATATTTTCCTTGTTTAAGTTTGGTTTAAAGGTTTTAAATCAATTTGAGATGAAAAGGTTTTCAAGGAAAATTTAAGGGAAGATTACCCTAAGTAAAATGACACAGATATTAGATTACCAAATGGGACTGGTATAGGGTCGTTCCCTATACATTAGCTATTAGCCCCAGCTAATTTAGTCCAAAATTCCAGTGTGTAGGGCTTTGTCACAGGTAAGGCTAAAGTTATGATTACACACAGAAGGGAATATATGTTTGTATACAGATAGGTTATTGGTGAGCCCGCAAAACCATTAGGATCAGGTGACTCTGGGAGATGTTAAGTTAGAGACAGACCATCCAGAAGAGGAGTATTTAACAGATAGTTAAGGACAAACCATCCAGAAGAGGATATCTAACAGGTGTCAGATTATTTTGTTTATATTTTCTGGTAGGCCCGAGTCAGCCAAAGGCTAGTAGTTAGCCAAACAAAACTATAGAGTTCGGGCAGATAGTTCATTTGTTACCTAATATGTATGTTTACATAATAATGCTTTACAGTTTTATCCAGTTTTGGTTGTAGGATAAAGGTTGGCAAAAGATATATTTTAATAGGATATTGGTGAGGGGAAACCCGTTCTACTAAGCGGCGTGGTCTCACTTAATATCAAATAACCGAGATGTATAGTATTATTCACACCAGGCTTTATGTTTGAGTCGAAGTTTATGTTTTTCCCCTAAAACTCTCGGGTGCTTAAAATTGATTTGAGTAGGCTGAGGGTTGAGATTTTATAGGTTTTAGTAGGTTGACGAATAAAGCTTCCAGAAACGGGCAGGTGGCTGACGAATAGCTATTTAGGAGTTGCCGTTTAGTTTTATTTTATTCCGCTGTGTTGTATTTAAGACAGTTATGTCTACATAGTACTCTGGTCAACCAAGGGGGCATCATCATATGTCGCTCTTAGCGTATTTATGTAATAATTATATTTTATCTGAACCTAGAAAACGATTAAGGGATTATGTAATTTGAATATGAAACATGTGTTTTGAAATGTAATCAGTAAAATGTTGTTTTTGAAATCTGTGATTTTGTTTCATATTCAAATGCTTTTGGTATTATGATTACTATTAACATAACTATATTTAGTTGCCGGAAGTTAATACTATAAATGACTGCAGCATCTGTATCGCTTAGCTTTGTGCCACTAGAAAGGGGATGTTACAGTCCACCCATGTCACCTTTTCCAGTTGCTTTTTAACAAGGATTTTAAGAAACTTGTTGACTGCCTCTACCCGTCCGTTCGCTTGTGGATACGCCATTGTAGAAAAAATTTCTTTATTCTGTGTTGCCAGTAGAAATCGGTGAACTCCTCACTATCAAACTACAATCCATTTTTCGTGATGATCTAAAGTGGGACTTCGTATTTACATATTATTTTTGACCAATAAGTTGATGACCTTAGTGAAAGATTCTGCTTCAAACCACTTAATAAAATAGTATACCTCCTCTATTGCGTATTTAGCTCTGCCTATAGCCATAGGAAGTCCTTTAATCAAGTCAATCCCCCAAATTGTGAAAGGCCATAGGCTAACCACATATACCAACTCAGTTGGGGAATTCTTGGGATCTTCACGAACCTTTGGCATTTGCCGCACCTTTTTTTATATTCTATCATCTCACGATTCAATGTTGGCCCGAACTATACATATCACAACATTTTTTGCTAAAGTTTTCCCCGATATGGTCTATATAGCGCCCTGATGTATATTGTCCGATGCTTCATAAGCTTCCCTTTCAGCGACACGTCTTAACAACGGGTTAGAGAACCCTCTCCGATATAGCATGCCATACTGAGTGGTAAAGCAAGGCATCTTTCGCAACACCTTTCTAGCTTAATTTCTGTTACCTAGAAAGACTCCTTTGTTCGTGTATTTTATGATTAGGCCCATCCAAGTTTCTTCTCTATTAATAGTCGCAACTTATTTACCTCTTCAAAGCTCGAATTTGGTAAGGTCATCTGCAACGACCCAGAATTTTGAGTGTTGAAATTGGAATAGTAAATTGATTTTGAATATTTGAAAAGTTAATTTTATAGATTAATAGCTTGAATTTCAAATATAACGATTTATTGGATAATTTAATTGTGGAGTTTAATAATTGAAATTTGGTTAAATAGTGGAATCTTGAGTTTTAAGCTTGGTAAAAATAATTTAAAGGCTTATTAAATTTATATTAATAAGAATGAAGGTAATAGAACTTTTAAATTGAATTTAAAAGCGATTTACTCGATTTTAAAAATAACTCGTTTAAATTAACATATAAAAATAGCTTTTCGGGACACAGTCTCGAGTTTCGACGAAACCAGTTCCATTGGGTCCGTAATAGTGTATTATTATCGGATTTCAAATTTTGTAGGAGTTATCGTTTGGTCGTATGGGATAGAAATACATTGAAATTAATATCGAAATTTTAATATTTTAATTGGGTTCAAAAAGCTATCTTCTTCATATGATCGAATTGGGTCTCGAAACTTGTTCCATTGCGTTCGGAATATGTGTATAACATTAGGAACGCCAGGCGGCACACCTCGATCGGGGTTCGAAATTAATATCTGATATTTTGAATTTTAATATAATATATTTCCATTAATTTAAAACTATACACTGAATTATTTATTTTCAGCCAGACTTTTAATCACATCAGCCACCTTATGTCGTGCCTACCTATCTCTTTCAAAAAACGCTTACTCTCATATTTAAACACATCGACAAAGTGGAAGGAAAAAAAGATTTCAAAAAACTTCAAAAATTTAAACTCTCCAAATCCACTCCATATAAAAATATGAAACTTGCTCCACAATTTTTCTTCCGATACGTGCTTCGATCTGGTATACAAATCGTAAGGTGCGACCATGATTTGTGAAGGCCGACCATGTACAGTAGCAGGCTTGGAAACTAGGGTTGGCGTTTTGAGGAAGTTAAAGCATCGATGGGTGCTATGGTGATGGGATTTAAGTTCCGAGGTGATTAGCACTTGCGGCCTCAAATAGGTGAACTTCGGTCAAGTTTTGGTCATCGCGACCGCTTGCATACAAAAAGGATTGGGGATGTCGCATTTGTTAAGGAGGAGGCAGATCCTGATTAATGGTGCCTGGGGCGGAGAGTTTTCAAAGAGGAGTGGAACGCAATCGACAATTTTGATTTTCGTTGAGAAACAGGGGACAATCAAAGGATGGAAGCACCGGCCATGGAAGATAAGCGAGCATTGATACAGGAGTGTACATGGGTTTTATTTGGGAAGAAAGAGGAGGGTAATTTCATAATTTAAATATAAGCCTTTTGATTTAAAATTAAATGATTGATATCTTATAAAATGTATATCTCTCTCATATAGGTCCGATTAGGATGAAACTTTTTGCGTTGCGATCGTGATGACGAGAGCTTCGAAATGAAACTGGTTTGAACCGATTTGGAGACTGTGGAAATTTAGGCTAAAATCGGACGTTGTTCGGTTTTAGTTCCAAACTAGAACGTCTCGGCGACATAATAAAAATAAAAGGTGAGTGTTTTATAATGCTCACGAAGTACTAGAATATTTTTATGTTGGTTAAATTTAAAATTATGAAGTGATTTAAATTTGTTCATTGTAGTTTGATAATTTTAATTGACATTTCAATTGACATCTAAATTAACTGATAGAAATTTAAATTGACGGTTAAATTGAATTGGAATTTTAACCGTTGGTAAAATTCCCGAATAATGATAATTGGTTAATTGTTGTGATTTATCGACTGTTTGGATGATGGATTGTAATGGATGCCAATTGGTTGAGATTTTGAATGATTGGATGTTTATTTATTTTTATATATCATGTTGTCACCCTGTAAATTATCTGACAATATATAAACTATTATTGAATTATTTCGAATAAATTAAGAAATAGGTTGAAATGATATATACATATGACACTGATTTGGATTGAAATGATATATATCCATCTCTAAAATTAAAATCCAAATAATTGATTTACTTGGACATAGGATAGAAAATTATATACGGACACCGGATTGGTTAAATTAAATGATTCTAGGATTTTGATTTGAAATTATTTAAATTGATTTTGATTTTTTTGAAATAAAATCGAATTTATGGAAATGGAATCATTTTTGAACTCGAGCTCGAAATGTTAAAAATGAACTTGTCAATTGGAATTTTTCGAAAAATCGGGTTTGAAATTTTAAAGTTGTAATTGAGAACCATTTGGATGGTGGAAATTTATTTGTTTAAGTGATTTGAACTTTTACTCGAACTTTGAAATAAATCCAAGTAAAAGTAATTTAAATGGATATTTCAAAATTTGAGCTCAGAATTGGATTACTTTAAAGATTCGACCTTAAATTGAACATTGAAGTTGAACTTATTTAAGTGATTTAAATCGATATTCTAAAATCGAACTCGAATTTATATAAATCGAAATGGTTAAAATTTGAGAAAAGAATTGAAATCAATTCAAATTGGAATTGAACTGAAATTAATTGTGTAACGACCCGGAGTTTTCGACGGTTAATTGTGAATATTTAAATGGTTTTAAATATTGGATTTTGAATTATAATTTAGTTAGTAAGATTTTAAAACTGAAAATTCAAGCGATTTTGGAATTTACGAAATTATCGATTTAGTCGACACGTTAAAATAGCGATCCGGGACACAGTCTCGGAATTCGACGAAACTAGTTCCATTGGATCCATAATAATGTATTATTATCCGATTTCAAATTTCATAGTGTTTGGAGTTACTGTTTGATCATACAGGATAGAAACGAGTTGAAATTAATATCGAAAATTTAATATAATAAATGGGTCCAAAAAGCTATCTTCTCCATACCATCGAATTAGGACTTGAAACCTTTTCCATTGTGTTCGAAATTGGGGTATAACATTATGAACGCCTAGCGGCATGCCTCTATAGGGGTTCAAGATTTTGAGTTGTGAAAATCTAGACGTTTTAAAATATATATATATATATATATATATATAATTGACTTGACCTTTTTAATTCACATCAGCTGTTATTCTTTCTTTTCAAATTACTGTACACCTATCCTAACACGCAACTCTTCATTCATAAATCTCATCCCTCCCTTTCTTTCTCTTCATTTTCAAATTGAACAAACAGTTATAAAAAAGAAACCGAACTCATGTCCTATTAAAATCGTGTACGCTACTCATTCCTTCTTCAGTATGAGTTGAAATCGAAATCTGCTCGTATTAAAGAAAAACAAAAAAATGCGTGAATTAATTCATGAATTGAAGCAAGGTCGCGAGGCGGCCTGGGAGGACAAAATTCACGATGAAGTCGCGATGTCTAGGTGGCGGAAGGGTAGGGAAAGGAAGACATATACTGGTGTTTGGTTCGTCGTCTTGTTGGCGTCGACGACTGGATTCGTGCTCGAAGCCGCAGCAAAAACGAGGCAAGGCTCTGGTGACTGGAGGAATAACATCTCAATCTGGGCGACGCGCTTATGCATTGACGAGGACAAGTAGCGAGCATGACGGACACGGTGGTTGCGAGGCGAGCATACGACTATGAGTCAAGAATGTTGCGATTGAAAACGAGAGGTCGCGTATGGTTATCTGGTATTGCGATTGGGTGTACGTCGTGAGGGTTGTGTGCTGGTCGTAGGTCTTCTGGCACTGCGAGGTCACTATAGTGGATTTACGAACTGGATATACGGCAGTCGATGTCGAACAACTACGGCAGTATTTTGTGCATGTACAACAACGATTGGGGAAGATGAATTTATTTAACGTAATTTAAATTAGTTTAAACAGTTTTAAAATTTTAAGTTAATCTTGATTTATTCTAATTATCTCGATGTTAATCAAATTCGTAAATTTTTCATGCGAGGTCCGAAATTATGGAAACGAGTCGTTTGGATTCACGACGACAAAATAACTACACGATGGATTTAAATTTGGAATTGGAACGATAAACAGATTCGAAAAATCCAAGGTGAGAAATTCTCACTCTTTTTGGTTGTCGAATTTAATTTTAAATAGTTAAAATTAATTATTGGATGCTTAGTTAAATTTATAAATTATTATCGGTTCGGATGTTGTTATATATATAGTATATATATATATTAGTATTTAGAGTGGTATTCCCGCATATTATAGTAGATGAGACCCTATGCACCCCGCATATTATAGCGGATGAGACCCTATGCGCCCCGCATATTATAGCGGATGAGACCCTATGCGCCCCGCATAATACAAGATGACCCTATATACCGCGATATCCCCCTCGAAGTGGGATTAGTATTTTTATGTTGTATTAACATCTGTGGATGCAGGGAAACAGGTTGGAGGGATCCAACTGGATTCCTCAAAATATTGATTAATTTTCATATATAGTGATATATGATTAGTGTGAATAATCGGTTATAGATTATTGCTATGGTATTGAATTATTGAATGCGAAAATAGCACAGACCTTAAATTTGGTATTTTAAATACCATAAATAGTTATTTTTGAATCTGAAGGAATTAAAAAGGAGATATTGAATATGAAAAATATTTATAGGGAAAATTTGGATTATTTTAAAGGAATTAAGTGGAATGAAAAAAAAAATTGATTTTGGGTTATACTTAACTATTCGTAAATTTGTTTATATAGAGATTTTTTAAATAAAATAATATAAAGGAATTTGAAAATGATATTTTGAAAGTATGGGAAGGAGTTGGAATCGATATTAAAAATAGATTTGAAATAAAAATGGGATTTATTAAGGAAGGGATTTATAAAATGAAATTTTATAAATAAAATTGGTTTTATAAATAAGTGAAACTCAAAGGAGTTTATAAATTTATAAACGAGGGTTATAAATAAGGGAAAATGATATTAGTGGATAGGTTGGAATATAAGTTTACGATGTGAATTTATATCGAGTTATGGGAATCATTTTGGTAAAGAAATAGTGGAATCTATTTTTGAATGTGAGAATAGCGATAAAATTGGGATACAATCGATGTTATACGAACCGAGAGGGATTTATAAACTGAATTTGGCAATATTGGATTTTTTAAATAGATTTTTTTCGAGAAGTTAAAAATTTGCAACAATGGGATTTTTAATTACTATACTATATAATTTAAACTATTATGTAGATTAGAATATTCCAAAAGGCTAGTTATTATAATATTTAATAATTATTGAAATAAATTCTAATTTTATTAATAAGCTTTGTAAATTAATCAGTTACTTAACATGATTTGGAAATGAGTTATAGATGTTATTTAAAATGTTTTGATATTTTAAATTTACTTAAAACATATTTTAAAAATAAACTATTATCCTTTAAAAATACTTATTTTGAATATATAGATTTTAAAAGATTGAAAGTTATTTATAAATCCTCTTGAGATTGCGAACGAAGTTATTTAACGGATAGGATTTTATAAAATGAAAATCTTATAATAAAATTCTTGGAACTTAAGGGAGGTTCTGAGATATTAGGAATAAGAAATTCGGGGTTGAATCCGAAGTCATAGAGAAGCTATAAATAGATGGAAGAGATTATAAGTAGATATAATCAATTTTGAAAAGGAAAAAGGAATTAATGTAAATTCTGAAGACTTATGTGATAAGTCGTGAAACATTCTCTTAAGTATTGATATTTGAAAGGATTTTGGAATATAAGACTTGTAATATTTTCCTAAGTATAGAAAATGGAAATTTGGGAATATTTCTAAGTGTTGAGTTGTTTGGGAGTATCCTGTTACAGGTTTAAGTATTTGAATTTATTTTTCAAATGTTGAAAGGAATTGATATATCTTTTAAGGATATTTTGAAAATAAATACTTTGGGAAAATTTATAAAAAGACCTAGTGACTGCTTATGGATGTTTTGTTGATAGTTAAATAACCGACTATCAATATTGGCCAATCTCGTTAATCGTTTCAAAGAGACCGGGATCGGATTTAATTATCCAAAAACCACTTCGATCCATTTTGAACGTAAGGAATGAATACCGTGAAGATGATGAAGACGGTGATTCGGTTTGTCCAGACCCAGGACAACATGTATAGACGAATGCTATCAGAACATCATCATTTGAGGACGATGAGCATTCTAAGTAAAATTGTTCTTGAAAGTTAACGCTTAGCCTAGAAACTCATCAACCGGGAATGACTAAAACATGGGAGTTTCTGCAAGGCTAAGTGGGTCGCACCCAAGTAAAGTATGTTATCACTTTTCTAGATGTCCTTTGAAACCTTTATATTATGGATATGGTTGTGCATGAAAGTAGGAGCGCTCGATGGTAAGGGTGGGAACACCCGAGGTTATAACATATTCGGTCTATCCAGGTTAGGGGTAGGCCGGTCTTGTGTAGCAGGGGATCCCGGCGATGGTCCTCGGTACATTGTTCTAGAGGTGTACTGTGATGGGCGGTACCCCAGTGACCCAGTCATTTGTATGGAATCCATTCTTCAATACGAGCTTATGGTTTTGTTTGTAGAGCCTAGTATGCTGGAATTTAATTAATATAACAATTTCAGCTATTTGAATAAGTATTTGTACTTAGACACTATTATAATATCAGATGATTTTGGTAAAAACTGTTTTGGTTATCGTAAGGGAAAAACCCATCGTGTTTATGTGTGACGCGGTCTTATGAGATACCTTTGCTTTCAAAGAATTTTGATAACTCTAATAATTCAATTTGAGTGTGTTTTCTCATGCTGGTTTTCCAAACTGACTCGGGTGTTATTTTATTATAATGCTCGGGTCAGACTGAGTATTACAGATTCTGGATAGGATGCTATGGAGCTCAGGAGACGAGCTAGATGACAAAACGTATTTTCGTAGATTTGTATTTCCTCTGTGTGAGGACAAGTTATTAAATTGTCCAGATTGACTGTTTTATATTGTACTCTGAATATGGTATGTATATTAATAGCACAGTTCTTGTATTTAAAATCTGTTGTTATATAATATATTTTGTTCTGCTGCTATTATGAGATTCTGTGTTTTTGTTCTATTTTTTCTTCTATCTCTTTCTTCTCCTTTACCCTAGTTATTCGTTCTTTCATACACTTTGGGTAGAGCGAGGAAGAATTATTATCAACTCAAGGGGTATGGAACTGCAGGTCGCTACATTTGGTATCAGAGCTGAAGGTTAAGCGAGAACCTTGGCTCTAGTGTGGACTACTCATTAGGGATAGAGTCAGTAGTACTCTAGAATGAGTTGAGTGTAATAATAGATGTGAGCGTGTATTTGTTAGTGAATATAAATGGTTTTATATTGTGTTGATTTATTGGTTGAGTGGTACATAAATTCTATTCGAATAGTGGAATGCCACTAAATCGATAGGAGTTTCTAAACACTTAAACACGATTAACTAACACAATATTGTTTCGAAGCAGGTAAATGAAATAATTTTACCCAAACTATATTTTGATATAAAAGAGAATAATTTTTTGGAAATTATTATGGTTGTGTGTTTGTTTGTTATTATATATATAACCAAAATAAGACTTTAAAATTTGGAATAGATATAAAAACCAAATTAAATTGTATAAGTATAAATTATACAAATAAGTTAAAAACTAAGTATGGATCCAAACAAGAATTTGGAAAATTCAAATCCCAGAGATTTTTAGAAGTATTTTCCAATGTGTTGGAAGATAAATAATAGTAATATTATTTTGGATATATTTTAAAGAGAAAATAGTTTTAAATGGATTTTGGAAGTGATATAGCACTGAACTCACTTCAGTCGTTGGAAAATAATTCTGATGATGACGGCTGCTTCATCAGTATTCATTTTCGAGTTTCTAAGTGACGGATTGCTGCCGAAATTGATTTGACTCAGATTCGTTGGGCAAACAAGTTTTGTTTAAAAATTCCGAAGGGAATTGTTTTGGATAAAATCAGGCTGACTTTGAAAAATCCAAAAAAATGGTTTGTTAAACCCAAAAAGCTATATATTTGATTTCAAGGTGATTTGAAATTAATACCGGGTATTTAAAAATTCTAAAAATCCTTATTTAAAAGTTCTAAAAATGGTTTATAAGTGGAAGATGATATTTATAAGGAAAGAAGTGTGGAAATTGAAGTTTGGGATAAAAATTTAAATTGAGAAAGTTGAAATGGAATTCAACTTAAGTTAAATTGAGTAAATTAAATTTTGGAAATTTAATTGACTGGATTTGAATTGAATTAATATAGTGTATTAATGAATGAGAGCTAACTTAAGCAAAGTAATTGAAATATGTAATGAAATAAATGGTGATATGAAATTGAATGAAGTAAAAATAAATTTGCTTAGAGTGAAATTTAATTTAAGTATGGAAAATTCGAATATGGTTTTGAAATGTTGGTTAAAAAGGAATTGAAATTTAAATAGAAGGTGAATTGGATTTGAATTATTTGGAATTGAATTAAATGTGTAAAGGTGAATTATAAAGTGACTATATAACTATAAGTTATAAAATTTGAATTGGATTAGAAATAATGTCGAATTGAAGAAAATATAAATTTGAATTTTGAAATAACTATATAAACATATGGATAAATTTTGAATGAAATAAAATTCAAGTGAAGAATTGGAATTGTGAATAAATAAATTGGAATAGCTTATAAAAATTGAAAATTTATGGAATAAAAATATACTTAGGATTTAAATAAATGTATAATCTCGAGTTAAAAATAAAATGTGAATATACTCGAGTATAGAAATTATGGAAATGTGAAAAATAAGTCGTGTGACCTATAAAATCGAAAAGTGAAATAGAAAACCCGAAATAAAAATGGTGTAATATTTTAAAGTGAAGAAATAATGCCCAAACTTGAATTATAAAAAGGAATTTGAATTCAAGAACATTAGAAGTGATTTTTGAGATGAAAATCAGATATTGAGTATAAATTTAAAGGGAACTAATTAGATAATTAATTAGTTAAATGATTATGAAGTTTAAAATTAACTTGGTTAAGTTAAAATTGGATTGTGGATTAAAGATGGATATTGGAAATAGAACTTGGGTTGTAAATAAAATTCGACTTAAATGGTAAGCGAATTAATTATAATTGGAAATATTGTCGAATAAAACAGAAATGGTTTGAAATAGTGATGACTTGAGTGTAAATAAATTGAATGTGGCCTTGGATACGAATTAAATAAATTCGAGAATGAATTCGAGTATGGAATTAAAATTTGAAGTGGATAAAATGAATGAACTAATTAAACAAATTAGTAATTGGGATGATATTTGATTGAATAAAAATCAAATCAAAAAAAAATTGAAATGAAATTTGGTTGCAAAGGAAATAAACTTAAGTTATATAGTGAGTTAATTGGAAATAGATGGATTAACTTAAGTAAATATTTGGATGGAGGCTTGATTCAAATAAATTTGTAAAGGGGTCATTAAATAAAGTAGCATGGAATGATTCCGAGTTAATAAAATGAATTTGAATGTAATGAAAGTAGATATGAATGGAATTCAACTGAATTGATCCTGAATAAATTTGAAATGGAACGGAGTTGAATAAAATTTGATTTGGAGTCAATTTAAAATAGCTATAAGCTTAAATGGTTATTTTATTAAATAAATAGCGCCGGATTTGCATAGAAAAATTATTGTTCGACGCAAACGAAAGTAAATAAAATTCTATGAATAAAAAGAATGTGAATAAATTGATTTTAAATCAATTTGGAATGGATATGGGTATGTTTGATATTAAATGAATTGGATGTGAATAAAATTGGTTGTAAATCATTTCGGATTGAACAAAGTGATATATGGATTGTTTGAAAGAAATTAAATTAGTATCGGGACCCTGTAATTGCTTATAAATATATGTTTAGCATGCATTGCTTATGAAGTTTATGCGTTTTAACTATTTAAATAAGTGAAATGTTGCTGAATTTCATATTTTGGTACTTATGTGTTTAAATCGAGTAAGTACAGGTACCCAGAGGGACTGTTTGGCTAGAATTGGGGTGCGTATTTGCATATGAAGTAAATGCTTGCTTAATAATGCTTAAAAACGCTAAATAAGTTACATTTTCGGATTAAATATCGCAAAATATAAATATTGATATATTTTTTTTTGTTTTCCGACCGTGTGGGTCGATGTATATGTATTTATCTCTCTTGTCATATTGCAAAAGGCTCTCCGTACAAGGGAGACTCACCCAAAAAATTTCGGAAATTTAGGGTGTTAGAAAATTTTGAAAATTTTGAAAAATTTTTGTTAACGACAATTTGATTTCAAATTGTAATTGAAATAAAGGGTTTTGGAATTAGAATTGAAAACTAATAGCTTTGGTTGGAACTAAAAGATTAGAAAAGTGAAATATCGAATTTTCACTAAGTAGGTTTTGATAAGTTAATGGGATTGTAGCGTTTTTCCTACCTTAGCAATTTCAGGGACGAAATTCTTTTAATGTGGAGGAATGTAACAACCCGGATTTTTCGACGGTTAATTGTGAATATTTAAATGGTTTTAAATATTGGATTTTGAATTATAATTTAGTTAGTAAGATTTTAAAACTGAAAATTCAAGCGATTTCAGAATTTTCGAAATCATCGATTTAATCGACACGTTAAAATAGCGATCCAGGACACAGTCTCGGAATTTGACGAAACTAGTTCCATTGGATCCGTAATAATGTATTATTATCGGATTTCAAATTTCGTAGTGTTTGGAGTTATCGTTTGATCGTACCAGATAGAAACGCGTTGAAATTAATATATAAAATTTAATATAATAAATGGGTCCAAAAAGCTATCTACTCCATACGATCGAATTAGGACTCGAAACCTTTTCCATTGTGTTCGAAATAGGGGTATAACATTATGAATGCCTAGCGGCACGCCTCGATATGGGTTAGAGATTTTGAATTGTGAAAATCGAGATGTTTTAAAATTTAAGTTTATATATATAATTGACTTGAAATTTTTAATTCACATCAGCTGTTATTCTTCCTTTTCAAATTACTGTACACCTAGCCTAACACGCAACCCTTCATTCATAAATCACATCCCTCCCTTTCTTTCTCTTCATTTTCAAATTGAACAGACAGTTTAAAGAAAAAAGAACCCAAATTCATGTCCTATTAAAATCGCGTATGCTACTCATTCCTTCTTCAGTACGAGTCGAAATCGAAATCTGCTCGTATGAAAGAAAAAAGAGAAATGCATGAATTAATTCATGAATTGAAGTGAGGTCGTGAGGCGGCCTGGGAGGATGGAATTCACGATGAAGTCACGATGTCTAGGCAGCGGAAGGGTATGGAAAGGAAGAAATATACTGGTGTTTGGTTCGTTGTCTCGTAGGCGTCGACGACTGGATTCGTGCTCGAAGCCACAGCAAAAACGAGGCAAGGCTCTGGCGACTGGAGGAATAGCGTCTCAATCTGGGTGACGCGCATACGCGTTGACGAGGACAAGCAGCGAGCATGAGGGACGCGGTGGGATTTGGGGTTATGAGGTGAGCGTACGACTGAGAGTCAAGAATGTCGCGATTGAAAAAGGGAGGTCGCGTATGGTTATCTGGTATCGCGATTGGGTGTAGGCGTGAGGGTAGTGTGTTGGTCGAAGGTCTTCTGGCACTACGAGGTCACTATGGTGGAGTTGCGAAATGGATATGCGGCAGCCGATGTCGAACAGCTACGGTAGTGTTTTGTGCGTGTACAACAACGATTGGGAAAGATGAATTTATTTAAGGAAATTTAAATTAGTTTAAACAGTTTTAAAATTTTAAGTTAATCTTGGTTTAATTTAATTATCTCGATGTTAATAAAATTCGTAAATTTTTCATGCGAGGTTCGAAATTATGGAAACGAGTCGTTTGGATTTGTGGAATTTAAATTTGGAATTGGAATGATAAAAAGATTCGAAAAATCAAAGGTGAGAAATTCTCACTCTTTTGGATTGCCGAATTTAATTTTAAATACTTAAAATTAATTATAGGATGCTTGGTTGAATTTATAATTTATTATCAGTTTGAATGTTATTATATATATAGTAGTATATATATATATTAGTATTTGGAGTGGTATTCCCGCATATTATAGCGGATGAGACCCTATGCACCCTGCATAATAGCGGAAGACCCTATATACCGCGATATCCCCCTCGAAGTGGGATTGCTATTTTTATGTTGTATTAACATCTGTGGATGCATTGAAACGGGTTGGAGGGATCCAACTGGATTCCTAAAAAATATTGATTAAGTTTCATATATAGTGATATATGATTAGTGTGAATAATCTGTTATAAATTATTACTATGGTATTGAATTATTGAATGCGAAAATAACATGGACCTTAAATTTAGTATTTTAAATACCTAACTAGTTATTTTTGAATCTGGAGGAATTAAAAAGGAAATTTTGAATATGAAAATATTTATAAGGAAAATTTAGATTATTTTAAAGGAATAAGTGGAATGAAAAAAACATATAATTTGATTTGGGTTATACTTAACTATTTGTAAATTCGTTTAAATAGAGATTTTTTAAATAAAATTATATAAAGGAATTTGAAAATGATATTTTGAAATTATGGGAAGGAGTTGGAATCGATATTAAAAATAGATTTGAAATAAAAATGGGATTTATTAAGGAAGGGATTTATAAAATAGAATTCTATAAATAAAATTGGTTTTATAAATAAGTGAAACTCAAAGGAGTTTATAAACTTATAAACGAGGGTTATAAATAAGGGAAAATGATATCAGTGGAAAAGTTGGAATATAAGTTTACGATGTGAATTTATATCGAGTTATGGGAATTGTTTTGGAAAAAAATAGTGGAATCTATTTTTGAATGTGAGAATAGTGGTAAAATTGGGATACGATCGATGTGATATGAACCGAGAGGGATTTATAAACTGAATTTGGCAATATTGGATTTTAAAAATAGATTTTTGTCGAGAAGTTAAAAATTTGTGAAAATGGGATTTTTAATTACCATGCTATATAATTTAAACTATTATTTAGATTAGAATATTTCGAAAGGCTAGTTATTATAATATTTAATAACTATTGAAATAAATTCTAATTTTATTAATCAGCTTTGTAAATTAATGAGTTACTTAAAATGATTTGGAAATGAGTTATAGACATTATCTAAAATGTTTTAATATTTTAAATTTACTTAAAACATATTTTAAAAATAAACTATTATCCTTTAAAAATACTTATTTTGTATATATAATTTTTGAAAGATTGAAAGTTATTTATAAATCCTCTTGAGATTGCGAACGAAGTTATTTAACGGATAGGATTTTATCACTTTTCTAGATTTCCTCGGAAACCTTTATATTATGGATATGGTTGTACATGAAAGAAAGAGCGTTCGATAGTAATGGTGGGAACACCTGGGGTGATAACATATTCGGTCTATCCAGGTTAGGGGTAGGCCGGTCTTGTGTAGCAGGGAATCCTGGCGATGGTCCTCGGTACATTGTTCTAGAGGTGTACTGTGTTGGGTGGTACCCCAGTGGCCCAGTCATTCGTATGGAATCCATTCTCCAATACGAGCTTATAGTTTTGTTTGTAGAGCCTAGTATGCTGGAATTCAATTAATGTAACAATTTCAGCTATTTGAATAAGTATTTGTATTTAGACACTATTATAATATAAGATGATTTTGATAAAAATTGTTTTGGTAATCGTAAGGGAAAAACCTGTCGTGTTTATGTGTGACGCGGTCTTACGAGATACCTTTTCTTTCAAAGGATTTTGATAACTCTAATAATTCAATTTGAGTATGTTTCTCACGCTAGTTTTCCAGACTGACTCGGGTGTTATTTTATTATAATGCTCGGGTCAGGCCGAGTATTACAGATTCAGGATAGGATGCTATGGAGCTTAGAAGACGAGCTGGATAACAAGACGTATTTCCGTAGATTTGTATTTCCACCGTGTGAGAACAAGTTATTAAACTGTCCAGATTGACTGTTGTACATTGTACTCTGAATATGGTATGTATATTAACATCACAGTTCTTGTATTTAAAATCTGTTGTTATATAATATATTTTGTCGCGCTGCGATTGTGAGATTCTGTGTTGTTGTTCTATTTTTTCTCCTATCTCTTTCTTCTTCTTTACCCCTAGTTATTCGCTCTTTCGTACACTTTGGGTTGTGCTAGGAAGAATTATTATCAACTCAAGGGTACGGAACTGCGGGTCGCTATAAATTGGAACTGAAACCGAAATTGAATTAATTTGGAATCGAAATTGAAATTAATTTGAATTAAAATTGGAATCGAAGTTAATTCGAATTGAAATCGGAATTGAATCGATTTAAATGGAAATGGTAATTGAATTGTTTTAACTGGAAAGGTTGGAATTGGATTAGTTTGACTTTGAAACTATTTAAAATAAATTATTTTATTATATAAACTGTTTAAAAACCTTTCTTTTAAATGTTTAAACTACTTTACTATATAAACCATTTTCTATACTCAAACTATTTTATATTTTCAAGCTATTTTCAAAAATTCAAACTGGTCAGAGTGGGAATTGTTTATAATTAAATAATGGGTTTAAATACAAATTGGGTTAAAATGAAGTTATAACCTAAATTGTAATTCGAATTGAATTCTGAAGTGAAATTGACACATCGAACTAAATTGATATATTTTGAAGTAAATATGATTATTACGAAATGAATTTGATTTTGAAGCAAAATATGTTATTTTGATATCTAATACGAATTGTTTTCGAAATGTAAAAGTACCAACTGGTGTGTAAAACGATGTTTGGTTGTTAGAGAGACCGGGGCCTCTTATTGGCATACTCTCTGTCAATATTGGAACCACTTCAACGACCCGTAAATTTCAACTGTTTTAATAACGGAATTAGTTAAAATTTTGTGAAATTTTAAACGATAAAATTTCGAAATAAAAATTTAATATTTGGAATACGTCTAGTTAAACATAGCAACTGGTAAATTTTCGTCCGAAAATATGAAAGTTTATTTCGCGCGTAATTTCACTTCAATTTAATCAGTTAAAAAGCGTTGAAAATAAAATGTTTTCAAAACCAAAATATTTTTTTACATAGAAAAATTCTAAACCATCTTCTAAGCAAAATGTCAGTTTGTCGTTTTTCCAAATTCGGACATCTTTGGCTCCGTCGATCTTATTTTTCAGCGTTTTTCTTGCATTGTCCGCTATTAGAAAAATCGAGTTTTTATAATTCAATCGTACCACTGATTTCTATATACCGTTGATCGTCTCGTCGTGCTGATCTCTACGGTATATTCGATCGTCAAATTCGGAGTTCCGTTGTACGTTGCACTTTGCGTAACGCCTACCGTATCGGTAGCCGGTTACAATCTTCTCTGAGACTTTTTGTTATCCTGTGTGTAATCCAATAGACACTAGCATTTATATCTTCTTGAATTCAAACAACCTTTTGTCATTAATATTCTTTTTGAATTTAACGGTTAGACTTTACCTATTCCCTAGACTCCAAAAATCGTTCCATTATCTGTTCATTTGTCTATCTGGTTCTTCCACTCTCTTCTTTTCCTCTGCTATTTTTCTTTTTCCTGTTCAAATTCTGTTCGTTCATTTCGAACAAAAATTATAAAAACATTTCCTCTACTCTTCCTCCTTTTATTTGCCAGCAGCACTCGGCCTCTTCCCACTTCATGCTCCCCACCTTCTCTACCACAACCAGAACCTCCACCGTTTTTCCACCTCCACCGCCATAAGCCCGGCCAAACACCTCAGCTCGAACTCCAAACCCACTACCCACGCGGCCTTCCACAAATCTCAGCCTCTCCCTCCCACTCGGGTTCCTTTCCTGACCCCCTCCTTCCTCCGTCCAGCGCCATCAACCGAGAGCAAGCCCACATGTTACCGAAGGCCGACCCCACCACACCTTTTCTCCTAAGTCCTCCGCCTCCTCTCTTCCGCCCTCCCATCGGCCTTGCGCCTAGCCTACCAGTCACACCCCAAAACCCGTGCAACCTGTAGCCCTCCTCCATGGCAGTGCTGCCTTCACCCTGTCGCCATAAACCCATACTTGTAAGTGTATATAAGTATATACGTAGGTATATTGATTTATATATGTATATATATAGTGTTTATATGGTATATATATGTATATGTTCGGTTATATATAAATAGTTGTATAAGTTGTTAGTATAGTTTCATTTGCTGTTGTATAAATGTATATATGTATGTTTGGTTGAATATATATATACTAGATTATATAAAATTTTATAATGTGACAATAAGTATCAATGAGTTATATATTTATATAATAGTTTATATGTATATATTTATATACCAAAGTGTACCCGAGTTATAGTGATTATTTATATATTTTGGTAGATATAGAGTGCATGCCAGTAGTACATAGTACAAATGAGCTGTTGGGTTGTTGTATATGTCTATAATAGTTTTATATGTATATAAGGTCTATTTATATGTAAAAGCTATATAAGTTTTGTATATATATGTTATATTATTTTATATAAGTCTATTACTATCAATATATGTGCATTAGAATATACGACTTCTTATATATGTTTGAGTTCAAGTTATATAAGCTGTTCGACTGTGTAAATTGTACATGTATATACTGTATATTTTATATGTGTTGTTTATATATGTACTAGTATTATATACAATGATATATTGGTTTACATATGCTGTGAATTATATAGGTTAGTCTGCATGTTGATTATAGTTTGGATATATATAATATACATTTATTTAACTATTATATGTATATTATATTATCGGTTTGCATGAGTTTATATTAGTATACATATAATACATCAGCCTTAAAAATGGGTTTCATCAGTATCCACATAGTTTGTAATTTGTGTAGTATATATATATACTAATTTTTGTATTTCTATAAATATGAATATATATACAATGATGTTGATTTAAGGTGCTTCAAATTTAATACCTGTATAGAGTTTTTTTTTAATAAATATATCTATATATAGTTTATATGAGAAATTTTGGCGGTTTATAATAAGTTCATATAAGTTTTAAATTATTGATTTTCAGACAATAATAATAATAATATATATTCTATTTCTATCAAACTGATTGATTGTTCTCATCGATTCCAGCCTTGCTTTGATCGTCGAATTCATGCCCATCTTGTTTCGCTTTGGAATTTGTGTTTGGATTCATAATTCGCTTCCATCCTCGTTCCTATCTCTAGCCTCGAAAGGTGAGCAATCACTCACGATTAATATTCTTTTATTTATTAAATTTGATTTCAATTGAAACGACAATTGAAATATGATGCTGTAGTTATTTACACTGTTATTTATGTTATTACCAGTATCTATTCACCTGTGACATCTGACACCATTATCTGTTAATTATTTATGCGATGATAATGCAGTTTGGCTGATAATTGATTGATTGTTGATGTTTATATTGAACGTTAAATTGTTAGTGTTAAATGATAAATAGTATGCAAAATTGAAATGGATATAGGATAGTTAAAAATTTTAAAACCGATTTATATGTTAAATTTGATTAGTTGAATATGACCCCTTTTAATTGTTAAATTAATTGACATGTAGGATAGTGATAATTACACTTTGAACCATTGAACGTATATTTGATTAATTGTTGTAGTGTTAAAATTGAAATCGAATGACAGTTGAAGAACCGTATAAATATTAGTGTAATAATCTTTAATCTACATGAAATGATAGTGTAGATTCTAGAAATAATTATATTAATTTGCACAAATAACAATGAGAATTAATACGGTTATTTCGGGATTATTTGAATTGATTATTGGATTGTTATTGATTGTTGTTATTGCTTGTTTATTTACTTTGACACCATCCCAGTTATCACACTGCAAGTTCCCTTTGTTATGCTTTGATTTTTTTTGAATTGAATTGGAATCGGGTTGAAATGATAAATACCCAAATTGAACTTTGACTTTGGATATAGAGAATTAAATAAAATCCGATTGGTCAAATAATTTGATTTAAAAATAAAATGATGATTTTATTTGAATAAACAATATGGTTTTGAAATGAAGTTGAAATTTGAATTTTTAATGAAAGGAAAATGTTAAAAAAAAAATATCTGAAACAAAATATTAAAAATGAAATTGATGAAAGAATGTTGTTTAATTTGAGAAATGATTGAATTAAGTTTGAAATGATTTAATAATTAAGTTTGAAAGTATAATTAAGTTTGAAATTATTAAACTTTGAAATTATTTAATAATTAAGTTTTGAATTATTTAAAAATTAAATAAGATTGAATTATTTAATGATTAAATTGAATTGAATTCTTTAATAAGTAAAAATGAACTTTTGAATAAGTGAATTTTACATCGTAAATAATCGAAATTGAGTTTTCTTTATTTATTAAGTTTTGGAAAATTATTTAAGAAAGTAAATAAGTGAAATGGAATTTCTTTAACAAGAAATGAAAATGTGATATTTTTGGATTTAATGTAAGACTTGTAATTGAAAGAATTGATTTGACGAATTTAGTTTAATTCAAAATTGTAAATTTTGATTTAATGAAGTTGACCTTAAGAATTGATTTAATGAATTGGAAATTTAATAGAAATTGTTTTGAATGATAAAGTAACTTAACGAATATTGAATAAAATCGATAAATGGATTTAAATTGATTTGAATGTTAAATTAATTTAAATGATTTCGGAATGAAACTTATATACGAATTTGAATCAATATTTGAATTGTTTTAAATAGAAATTGAAATTGAATTATAAGATTTTGAGATTATGAATGTGGAAGTTTTGAAACGTAAATTTTGGAAATTGATTTCGAAAGAGAAATGAAATGTTGGTTTACAAATTCTAATTGAAATTGTAAGTGATTTGGTTTTGAAATATATTAGACGACCAATCGGTGTAATAATCACGAAAGTTATTAAAGAGACCGGAATCGGTTATGGATATACTCTCTATCTAAACCGAAAACCACTTTAATAACTATACGCGGATTGATGATCCAGAATGAAGTGGTTGGAATGATGTACGTGATGACTGAAGAAAGAGAACGATAATGGATAGCCTTGACACTTGTGTCAAATTGGAAATGACTAAAACAGGAGCTGTGCCGGGCCAATGGAGGATTAGCTACCTCAAGTGGACACACTTCTTCGAACTACTTATACTTGTTGTCGATTGGTGCACCCTTGATTTTGGGAGTGTTGTTTCACGGTGTTGCGGGCGCTACTGCGTTGCGTTCTCACCAGTCCGGATCAGGCAAACGGTAGTATCACTACCTTGGGTATTGCCTCACGTGCCTTGTCATACTTGTATCCCTTTATTCGCGACCACTACGAATTTGTTTTGTACCTTTAGTATATGGATTGCCCTCTGGTGACTTCCGGTTTTGGGGAAACTACGGTCTTGTATATGCTTTTGGGAATAAAAATGTGTTAAGGGTGGAATGGGCCATGACTTAACACTATTTTGATATCTTATTATTACTGATAGACATTATCTACTTATCGTACACTACTACATAGTAGATAGTTTAACGGATCTTTAAAGGATGGTTATTCCAAACATCCTTTGAGTTACTTGTATTTCAATTGCTATTTCACTTGAGTTGGATTTATTAATATAAGAATGTTAATCCTGACTCGAGTGTCTTGTGTTTTTGCTTTACGCTCGGGTCAGACTGAGTGTACCAGTATTCGAGACTCACCTTTGGAGTTGGAGCTTTGCTTGAAGATCCAGCCATCTATTCTGCTTTCAGTATTCAATGATTCCAGTGATGTATTCTGATTTGTATCTGATGTATCGTATTACTCTTCTGTTGTAAACTCTGATGTATTTTATATATTCATATAGTAGCTTCATGAACTACTATCTCTTTTATTTCCGCTGCACTTATTACTCTGTGTCTGTGATCTGTGATTATTTATTTACTGTATATGTTCAGTTTTTGCCAAATTTAAATTAACAACGCGGTATTTTGAGCAATTCAACTCCGGCATGAGTGTCTGCCTATACACTTATAATGGATGCGAATGGTCCAAAATGGCGGGTCGTTACAGTTGGTATCAGAGCTTTGGTAGCTCTAGGAAAAACTCAACATATAGGGTAAATGTATTTACAGAATCACTCTCATTCGAGTTTCAATCTCTTCCTTTCGACTCGATTTCTTTGAATTTTGGAACGTTCCCTACGGTTCCAAATTTCATTCGTGTCCCTCACTATTCGTCTCCTTTCAATTCTAGAGCATCACATAACTCCACTTCGAATGATCCTTATAGTGAATCGGCGGTCTCGCCAAACTTCGAATGATTTGTAAAGGGGTGAAACTCCTTTATAATAGGCATCGATTTACCAGAGATTTCTGTATCCTCGGTTTACGATGCTATCTATTCCCTGCTATACCTGATTCCATCTCTTGAGATCGAGTGTTGATTTACCTCGGAATTCAGCATCGATCCTATTCTTGAAGTTACGGACAACCGGTTAAGGTTGCCCGTGAATTAAATAAACTCATCCATCTCCTGATTTTGGTAATCGAATTATCTTATCTTCTGTTTCAACAGAAGAGTAGTTATAACGACCCGGGGTTTTGCACCATTTTAATAATCGTCATTATACGATTATTGTGATAGTTAATTGATAATTGAAGTTTTAATCGAGTTGAAAATTCTTTTGTAATTCGTTAAAAGAATTTTGCGGGCTTTATAAATAAAATTTTGAACATGATCCCTTGTTTATTTTGGGCCGTGACAATTATCATTGCCATTCCCTTTTTTCGTTCACTCGTGAAAACCCGTCCCCTTTACCCTCTATTCTTTTTCATTCGAAATCAAAAAAAAAGGAAAAAAAAAACCTAGACAGACATACGAAAAAAATGGTGGCTCGACTTTCTCCCTCTTTCGTTCAAAATTAGGGCTCGTGAAAATCAGGGGCTCCGACTTTAGTTAGAGCGTTCGAGTGATTATTTTAGGTTGCTTGCTCCTTCGATCATCGCGTGCTTGTCTTCGTTCGACATAGGGATGCCACAGCTTCTACTCAAAGCTGTTCGATCCTCAAATTCGTGCTCGTTCGAGTTCCTCCGAGTCGCGTCGAAAAGGTGAGTATATTATACTCACATCTAATTCTAACTTGAGCTTATTAGCGTTCGAAATTGATTTGGGTGTTGTGATTCTTCCTTGACTTCGGTTATACCTCGCTTGACTTTGTTTTGTTGTTCCATGGGTTGAGTTGTGATTTTTGTATCCCTGCTTGATTCTCTGTGAACTTTTCTGTTGGCTCGACTTCAGTATGCTTTGATTCAAACCAGACTTTTATTGACTTGATCACCACTAATATTAGCTTGTGAATTTCTGATGGACTTAGACTATGTTTTCCTCGGCTTTGGCATTCTTCTACATTTAGTTTGGATGTTGATTTTGGTTTTGTGCATTGTCTACTGCATTGTACTTGATTTATCTTGTAGTTGCACTCCTAGTTGGGTATGTTGCCACTGTGATATAACTAGAACTGTTTTGATGTTGCATCCATTGAGTTTGATCATCTGTTGTAGCTTGTTATATGTACTTGAGCATTCTGAACTGTGGTGCATTGTTGACAGTTAACATGGCTTGTACCACTTGCGTCTGCACTCTGTCAATCTGCCTTGTGTAGTTGCATTCTGTATCATTTCATATCCGCACTTCATTTTGTTGTTACTAGACTTGAATCATTTGTGATTCTTTGTTACTATTCTTTTATATGTGATGTGTAAATACACTTGGGAAATTGTTAGTTTCCACTGCAACCGTTGTTTGTGTAATCAATATGCAAATATACTTTGCTGTGATCGCTGACTTGTCGTCGTTAAACTGTTTTGTTCCTTTGACACTGTCTTCCTGTTCACAGACTTTAGTTCCACTGCAGTTGTTTCTTTTTGAATTTGATTTGCAAACTTGATTTGGCGAAAATAATTTGGGTTTGGCACTGTCTAGACTTGAGGTTGCTATTTCATAATTATTGAACTCGTTTTGACTATTTGACTTCGGCATTGTTTAAAATGGTCGTGGGTCATTGTATATGTTTTTGGGTTGAATCTGCATTCCCTATGAGTATTCACTTTGGTCCTTATATCTTTGACCTGTAGCTTTAATGTTATAATGGCACTTCATGTTGCATCTGTTAGGTATAGTAGTATTGAACTACTTCATGTTCATATATATTTCCTATTGAGTTTGCTCCATCCTATTGAGTTTGCTCCATCCAGTTTCATGCATACTTGATACTGTCGTTTCTTCACTTGGTTCCTACATATATACCACTACATGTTGTTTATGTTACTCTGACTTATGTGCATATGTCTTTGAACATATGCGTTTGTTGCTGCACTTCATTTATTAGCGCAGCACTCGCCTCTCTTGTATTGCTTTTCACTGATCTGTCTTGATCTGGGTTATTGTTTTTGTGGTGCACTTGCTTGGCCATTTTGTACTTCTGACCTTTGTTTGGTTCTGGTCTCGCTTGTGTTATTGCCTTTGTTGGTTCGGGATTGTTTCAGATTGATTTTTGAGATTTTACAGCGAGTTGAATCCGGTCTTAAAGACCCGGGTTTGACCCTGTCAGTCTGCTGTTATCCAATTCTCGTATCGAGAGTTGGATATACGTGATTTCTGTGACTGTCACCTATTTGAGATTATTATTGCTTTTATGCACTAATAACTGAGTTTGAATTAGACTGAGCCGTGTATTATTTTCTTTTGAATGTAATACTCGGGTCAGACCCGAGTTATTTCAGGTTGTAGATTTCTTTCTTTGAGTTGCTGTTCAGGATTTGAAGACTTTTCACATCTTCTGAAGTTGTCATTGTCCTTTTGTAGTAGTCGTGTCATTGTATAGAACGATATGTATTCATGTATATTAGTTGATAATGTACTTGTATATATAACTTCTAGAGTCGACAGTTGTAGTTGTATCATATGTATCGTGTCAACTATATTGTAACTGACATCGGTTATATATATATGAGATTTTTGTTAATCTGTGTTCCGCATTTATATTATCTGTGTTATTGTTATATCTAATGTCCTAAACTATTATGAACTATCGTGGTTTGTTTTATACTGATAATTGGGTGTGTCGATGGGAGTAAATAAATAATAGATGAAAAATAAAAAGTATATACCACTCCTATCGAGATAACCAATATTAGTGTAAGGCCAACTACGAATGGTCGCTCCTATCCAGCCTTATTCTTCGTAATAATAGACAGTATTTCTTTTAATACTCTTTTTTATTATGAGCATAGAGGTGGGGCGTCACAGTTGGTATCAGAGCTTGGGGTTTATGGACATAATATAAAACATAACTTGGATGGAACATATGTTACAACTATTAGTCGATGTTTTATTTGTGATTTGAGTCAAAACTAAAGTTTTGAAATTTCGATGAAATTTTGAAATATCTTTATTTAAAAATAAAAGGTGAATTTGTGTTCTGATGATTTGGTTGATTTGAGTACTGTTTATCAGAATGCGCAGCGGAAACAATGAAACTGTCTTCGCTGAGTACAACTGATAATCTATTTAATTCAGAAATTGAAATAAATTTCATTGGTTGTTTACATAGCTGTAATTATTTTGTTTCTTTGAGAATTTCGAATCCGAATTGAGGATTCGAAGAAATTATAGTTATGTGATTTTTGTTGAAATTTTCGTTGGCTTTCTTTTGTACTAATCATCTATTGATTAGATTTTGCTGTTTTGAATTGTCTTCATTGAAGATACATTCGAATGATTTCTTTGTTTATTTTGTAATGTGTGTGCAAATTTGAATTGCACGTTACTGCATTTATTTTGCGTTGAACCGATGCTTGGTTATGAAACGTATTTTGTTGCCGTTATTTTTATAACGAGATTTTTACACCAATGCTAAATTTTTGAAGCATGGTGTTTTGTGGCATTTTGATGAATGAAAATTCACTGATATTACATTTGATGTAGATTGTTTTGATGTGATTTTTGACGTTTTAAAACTACTGTCGCTTTGGCTTCAGTAACCGTCAAATTTTAAAAAGTGGATTTTCAAGCGGTTATTCCACAATGCTGATTTGTAACCGTTTTTACGGTATTTTGAGAAGTACAATTTCCTTATCAAAATTGTTACTGATTTGCTGTTTTAATCACGTGATTGGAAAATCGTTTTAAAAATGAAAATTGTTTTATAAATTTTTAACGATTTGCGTTTTCAAAAGAATGAGAAAGTGACTTAAACGATTCAGCAAAATCGAGGATTATGACCCCTTTCTTTTACTGATTCGCTTAACTCCGGACTTGTCCAGTTGAGAATGTAAATTGTTATTTTTACAAAATAAATAAAATTGTTTTTAAGAATTTTAACAGTTTGCGCTTTCAAAAGAATGAGGAAGCGATTTAAACGTTTCAGCAAAATCGAGGACTATAACCCCTTTCTTTTACTGATTCGCTTAATTCCGGACTTGTCCGTTTGAGAATGTAAAGTGTATTTTTACAAAATACACAATTTTGCACTTTCAAGGAAACGATGAAGTGATTTAAACGATTTAGCAAAAGTGCGGAGTATGGAACCACACTTTTACTATTTCGGTTAATTCCGGACTCGTTAATTGAATATCTGTTGTTTTGATGAATTTGATGATTTCACACTTTCAAGGAAACGATGAAGAGAATCAAACGATTTAGTAAAACACGTGGTATGGGACATGTGCGTTTGCCATTTCGGTTAATTCCGGACTCGTTAATTGAAATATTTGATGATTTCGTGTGCTTTCGAGCCACTATGAGGACCTTCGGGTCATTTGTTGGACCTTCGGGTCATTTGTTGGGCTTTCGGGCCACTCTGCGGACCTTCGGGTCAAATACCAGTACTAGACCTTCGGGTCACTCTGCGGACCTTCGGGTCAATCTGATGGGCGCCAAAAATTATGTTGAGTACTTGGTAGGCTACGGCCACTCTGAGATGCACGTGCGGCGAATTAAAAACTCGCCATCTGATGGGATCGATCCAAGCTTTTATGTTGATTTTCTAGTCTTCTTAATTGATTTCTAGATATTTGTTGCTTCCAATTATCTGCAGGTAATTGGATATTTGTTGATATGAGTTCTGATTATCGTTTTTGATAATCAGATATTTGTTGTTTCTAATTATCGCTTGTGATAATTAGATATTTGTTGATATGAGTTCTGATTATCGTTTTTGATAATCAGATATTTGTTGTTTCTAATTATCGCTTGTGATAATTAGATATTTGTTGATATGAGTTCTGATTATCGTTTTTGATAATCAGATATTTGTCGTTTCTAATTATCGCTTGTGATAATTAGATATTTGTTGATATGAGTTCTGATTATCGTTTTTGATAATCAGATATTTGTTGTTTCTAATTATCGCTTGTGATAATTAGATATTTGTTGATATGAGTTCTGATTATCGTTTTTGATAATCAGATATTTGTTGTTTCTAATTATCGCTTGTGATAATTAGATATTTGTTGATATGAGTTCTGATTATCGTTTTTGATAATCAGATATTTGTTGTTTCTAATTATCGCTTGTGATAATTAGATATTTGTTGATATGAGTTCTGATTATCGTTTTTGATAATCAGATATTTGTCGTTTCTAATTATCACTTGTGATAATTAGATATTTGTTGATATGAGTTCTGATTATCGTTTTTGATAATCAGATATTTGTTGTTTCTAATTATCGCTTGTGATAATTAGATATTTGTTGATATGAGTTCTGATTATCGTTTTTGATAATCAGATATTTGTTGTTTCTAATTATCGCTTGAGATAATTAAATATTTGTTGATTTGAGATTTAATTATCGCTTGAGATAATTAAATATTTGTTGATTTGAGATTTAATTATCGCTTTAGATAATTAAATATTTTATGATTTGAGATTTAATTATCGCTTTAGATAATTAAATATTTGCTGATTTCGAATTTAATTATCGCTTTAGATAATTAAATGTTTTCTGATTTTAGATTTAATTATCGCTTGAGATAATTAAATATTTGCTGATTTGAAATTTAATTATCGCTTTAGATAATTAAATATTGGTTGATTTTAATTTGATTATCACTTGTGATAATCGAATATTTGTTGAATTTGAAATTTTATTATCGTTTTGATAATCGAATATTTGTTGAATTTGAAATTTGATTATCGTTTTGATAATCGAATATTTGTTGAATTTGAAATTTGATTATCGTTTTGATAATCGAATATTTGTTGAATTTGAAATTTGATTATCGTTTTTGATAGTTGAATATTTGTTGATTGAAATTTGATCATCATTTTGATAATCGAATATTTATTGATTTGAAATTTGATTACCGTTTGTGGTAATTAAATAATTGTTGATTTGTTTCTGACTATCGGTTAGATCATTGGATGTTTGCTGATTTTATTGATACGGGATTTCTAGTTTCTTATTGATTCTGGATTACGTTGATTGTATTGAATTGCTGTTTTCTATCTATTTCTGTGAATGGTTAGAGTTTGTTGATGTTGGAATTTGGGTTTTCTAGTTAATTGTTGGATAACTAGAGATTTGCAATGCGATTTGCGATTTGCGATTTGTTGATAATTAGATTTTGTTGTTTTCTAATTATTGTATCGATAATTAGATATTGTTGTTTGTGATTTCTGAATTTCAATTATCTAGTTGATAATTAAACATTGCTGATGACTGCATTTATTCAGCTTTGCTGCTTTCTGACTATCTATTGATAGTTAAATTCTGTTGAAAAATTTGTAAAATTCTTTTATTGAAATTAAAAGATTTCTTTGGCATTTGAATTCTTGACTTTTATTTTTCTAGCTTAACCAGTTTATGTTAGGAGAATAATAGTGGTTGACGACCTTAATTATGAAAATTGCGGGGACGCAATTTTTATAAGGAGGGGAGTCTGTAACGACCCGGGGTTTTGCACCATTTTAATAATCGTCATTATACGATTATTGTGATAGTTAATTGATAATTGAAGTTTTAATCGAGTTGAAAATTCTTTTGTAATTCGTTAAAAGAATTTTGCGGGCTTTATAAATAAAATTTTGAACATGATCCCTTGTTTATTTTGGGCCGTGACAATTATCATTGCCATTCCCTTTTTTCGTTCACTCGTGAAAACCCGTCCCCTTTACCCTCTATTCTTTTTCATTCGAAATCAAAAAAAAAAAGGAAAAAAACCCTAGACAGACATACGAAAAAAATGGTGGCTCGACTTTCTCCCTCTTTCGTTCAAAATTAGGGCTCGTGAAAATCAGGGGCTCCGACTTTAGTTAGAGCGTTCGAGTGATGATTTTAGGTCGCTTGCTCCTTCGATCATCGCGTGCTTGTCTTCGTTCGACATAGGGATGCCACAGCTTCTACTCAAAGCTGTTCGATCCTCAAATTCGTGCTCGTTCGAGTTCCTCCGAGTCGCGTCGAAAAGGTGAGTATATTATACTCACATCTAATTCTAACTTGAGCTTATTAGCGTTCGAAATTGATTTGGGTGTTGTGATTCTTCCTTGACTTCGGTTATACCTCGCTTGACTTTTTTTTGTTGTTCCATTGGTTGAGTTGTGATTTTTGTATCCCTGCTTGATTCTCTGTGAACTTTTCTGTTGGCTCGACTTCAGTATGCTTTGATTCAAACCAGACTTTTATTGACTTGATCACGACTAATATTAGCTTGTGAATTTCTGATGGACTTAGACTATGTTTTCCTCGGCTTTGGCATTCTTCTACATTTAGTTTGGATGTTGATTTTGGTTTTGTGCATTGTCAACTGCATTGTACTTGATTTATCTTGTAGTTGCACTCCTAGTTGGGTATGTTGCCACTGTGATATAACTAGAACTGTTTTGATGTTGCATCCATTGAGTTTCATCATCTGTTGTAGCTTGTTATATGTACTTGAGCATTCTGAACTGTGATGCATTCGAGTCTGGTGCATTGTTGACAGTTAACATGGCTTGTACCACTTGCGTCTGCACTCTGTCAATCTGCCTTCTGTAGTTGCATTCTGTATCATTTCGTATCCACACTTCATTTTGTTGTAACTAGACTTGAATCATTTGTGATTCTTTGTTACTATTCTTTTATATGTGATGTGTAAATACACTTGGGAAATTGTTAGTTTCCACTGCAACCGTTGTTTGTGTAATCAATATGCAAATATACTTTGCTGTGATCGCTGACTTGTCGTCGTTAAACTGTTTTGTTCCTTTGACACTGTCTTCCTGTTCACAGACTTTAGTTCCACTGCAGTTGTTTCTTTTTGAATTTGATTTGCAAACTTGATTTGGCGAAAATAATTTGGGTTTGGCACTGTCTAGACTTGAGGTTGCTGTTTCATAATTATTGAACTCGTTTTGACTATTTGACTTCGGCATTGTTTAAAATGGTTGTGGGTCATTGTATATGTTTTTGGGTTGACTCTGCATTCCCTATGAGTATTCACTTTGGTCCTTATATCTTTGACCTGTAGCTTTAATGTTATAATGGCACTTCATGTTGCATCTGTTAGGTATAGTAGTATTGAACTACTTCATGTTCATATATATTTCCTATTGAGTTTGCTCCATCCTATTGAGTTTGCTCCATCCAGTTTCATGCATACTTGATATTGTCGTTTCTTCACTTGGTTCCTACATATATACCACTACATGTTGTTTATGTTACTCTGACTTATGTGCATGTGTCTTTGAACATATGCGTTTGTTGCCGCACTTCATTTATTAGCGCAGCACTCGCCTCTCTTGTATTGCTTTTCACTGATCTGTCTTGATCTGGGTTATTGTTTTTGTGGTGCACTTGCTTGGCCATTTTGTACTTCTGACCTTTGTTTGGTTCTGGTCTCGCTTGTGTTATTGCCTTTGTTGGTTCGGGATTGTTTCAGATTGATTTTTGAGATTTTACAGCGAGTTGAATCCGGTCTCAAAGACCCGGGTTTGACCCTGTCAGTCTGCTGTTATCCAATTCTCGTATCGAGAGTTGGATATACGTGATTTCTGTGACTGTCACCTATTTGAGATTATTATTGCTTCTATGCACTAATAACTGAGTTTGAATTAGACTGACCCGTGTATTATTTTCTTTTGAATGTAATACTCGGGTCAGACCCGAGTTATTTCAGGTTGTAGATTTCTTTCTTTGAGTTGCTGTTTGGGATTTGAAGACTTTTCACATCTTCTGAAGTTGTCATTGTCCTTTTGTAGTAGTCGTGTCATTGTATAGAACGATATGTATTCATGTATATTAGTTGATAATGTACTTGTATATATAACTTCTAGAGTCGATAGTTGTAGTTGTATCATATGTATCGTGTCAACTATATTGTAACTGACATCGGTTATATATATATATGAGATTTTTGTTAATCTGTGTTCCGCATTTATATTATCTGTGTTATTGTTATGTCTAATGTCCTAAACTATTATGAACTATCGTGGTTTGTTTTATATTGATAATTGGGTGTGTCGATGGGAGTAAATAAATAATAGATGAAAAATAAAAAGTATATACCACTCCTATCGAGATAACCAATATTAGTGTAAGGCCAACTACGGATGGTCGCTCCTATCCAGCCTTATTCTTCGTAATAATAGACAGTATTTCTTTTAATACTCTTTGTTATTATGAGCATAGAGGTGGGGCGTCACAGTAGTAATCAAATTTCTCTTTGAATTGAGTCCATCAAAATTTGAATCTCTGTCTTTGCTTTGAAATCTATTCTTATATAGTCGAGCGAGGAAGTGTATTTGTAAATTAATATTTAAAATATTATTTTTTTCAAATTTGGAAAATGAAATAAATTTGTTTGATTTTATTGTGAAAATATCAGTAAAAAAAAATTCTGGAATTTAATAGGTAAATTAAATTGTTGTTTGAAATGATAATATTTGGTTATCATTTATTGTTCTAAATAAATTTATAAATACGGTTATAAATTGATTTGGAGTTTGAAATGAATTTAATTCAGAAATTTGAGAATTTAATTTCCAATGATTTCCGAACTATGGTTTTAAAGGTTTAAAATGCACATTATTTAAAGGTATTTTGACTATAATTTGTTTCCAAAGAATTCTAATGTATATTATTTAAAGTAATTTCAAATAGAAACCATTTTCAAAAATTTTTAAAATGTTGAAATCAGTACTCTTCTCTTTGTCGCTGGAAAATAATTTCGGTGATGGCGGCCGCATCATCGACATTCATTTTCGAGTTTCAAAGTGGAGAAACCATTCTGTATAGCTTTGCTACAGTTTTGTTTTGAGAAAAATATATTTTGATTTGAATTTCGTCAGTATATTTTGATTCACATATATATAGGTATCTTATTTTAAAATTTAATTTGATTTGATTTAAATATGTTATATATATCTCTAAATTGTTTAAAGTAAATCGGAAATATAATTCTTAAATTTTTGTTAAAGGATGATTTTAATTATAAATAAAACCAAAATTGGAATAAATATTTAAACTTGAATAATTGAATTAGAAATTTTATTTGTGTATTGTTCAACTGCATTCTAATACAACTTACCTAAATCATTCAGAAGTTGAATATGTAATTGGATAATATATAAGATAAATTGGATTTATAAATAAAATTTGAGTGTTTATAATAAATGCTATACACTTAAATTTTAATTATAAAATGTTAATTGAAATAAATAGAATAATAAGTTAATTGGATAATAGATTAGGCAAATAAATTTGTTCTGAAAGAATTAACAAATTGAATTAGATCAACTTATGGAAATATCTTAAAATTAAACCAATTATTGAATATAAATTAATTTAAATTGAAATTTATATGGTTTAAATTAATTTATATGGTTTAAATATATGTAATAAGATATATTAAGTGAAATAAACTTAATAATAATTTGGAAAAAAAAATTAAATTTGATGAATAAATATGATTTTATTAAATAACTATTCTAATTTATGATTTTAGAAATTCGTTAATTAAACATAATTGGATAATTAGATGATAAATTTAGAAATAGTTGAGATGGATTTTAGTTAAATCAAATGGATTAAATCAATTATTGTGTATCAATTAATTTAAATTTGAATTTATATGGTTTAAATTAATTGTTATTTTGTATCAAAAATCTGTTTTTCTTTCTGGTTGTTTCTATTCTCCTACCTCGTTCCTTTTCGGGGATGAAAAGTTTTGAGTGGGGGAGAGTGTAACGACCCGTAAATTTCAACTGTTTTAATAACGGAATTAGTTAAAATTTTGTGAAATTTTAAACGATAAAATTTCGAAATAAAAATTTAATATTTGGAATACGTCTAGTTAAACATAGCAACTGGTAAATTTTCGTCCGAAAATATGAAAGTTTATTTCGCGCGTAATTTCACTTCAATTTAATCAGTTAAAAAGCGTTGAAAATAAAATGTTTTCAAAACCAAAATATTTTTTTACATAGAAAAATTCTAAACCATCTTCTGAGCAAAATGTCAGTTGGTCGTTTTTCCAAATTCGGACATCTTTGGCTCCGTCGATCTTATTTTTCAGCGTTTTTCTTGCATTGTCCGCTATTAGAAAAATCGAGTTTTTATAATTCAATCATACCACTGATTTCTATATACCGTTGATCGTCTCGTCGTGCTGATCTCTACGGTATATTCGATCGTCAAATTCGGAGTTCTGTTGTACGTTGCACTTTGCGTAACGCCTACCGTATCGGTAGACGGTTACAATCTGCTCTGAGACTTTTTGTTATCCTGTGTGTAATCCAATAGACACTAGCATTTATATCTTCTTGAATTCAAACAGCCTTTTGTCATTAATATTCTTTTTGAATTTAACGGTTAGACTTTACCTATTCCCTAGACTCCAATAATCGTTCCATTATCTGTTCATTTGTCTATCTGGTTCTTCCACTCTCTTCTTTTCCTCTGCTATTTTTCTTTTTCCTGTTCAAATTCTGTTCGTTCATTTCGAACAAAAATTATAAAAACATTTCCTCTACTCTTCCTCATTTTATTTGCCAGCAGCACTCGGCCTCTTCCCACTTCATGCTCCCCACCTTCTCTACCACAACCAGAACCTCCACCGTTTTTCCACCTCCACCGCCATAAGCCCGGCCGAACACCTCAGCTCGAACTCCAAACCCACTACCCACGCGGCCTTCCACAAATCTCAGCCTCTCCCTCCCACTCGGGTTCCTTTCCTGACCCCCTCCTTCCTCCGTCCAGCGCCATCAACCGAGAGCAAGCCCACCATGTTGCCGAAGGCCGACCCCACCACACCTTTTCTCCTAAGTCCTCCGCCTCCTCTCTTCCGCCCTCCCATCGGCCTTGCGCCTAGCCTACCAGTCACACCCCAAAACCCGTGCAACCTGTAGCCCTCCTACATGGCAGTGCTGCCTTCACCCTGTCGCCATAAACCCATACTTGTAAGTGTATATAAGTATATACGTAGGTATATTGATTTATATATGTATATATATAGTGTTTATATGGTATATATACGTATATGTTCGGTTATATATAAAAAGTTGTATAAGTTGTTAGTATAGTTTCATTTGCTGTTGTATAAATGTATATATGTATGTTTGGTTGAATATATATATACTAGATTATATAAAATTTTATAATGTGACAGTAAGTATAAATGAGTTATATATTTATATAATAGTTTATATGTATATATTTATATACCAAAGTGTACCCGAGTTATAGTGATTATTTATATATTTTGGTAGATATAGAGTGCATGCCAGTAGTACATAGTACAAATGAGCTGTTGGGTTGTTGTATATGTCTATAATAGTTTTATATGTATATAAGGTCTGTTTATATGTAAAAGCTATATAAGTTTTGTATATATATGTTATATTATTTTATATAAGTCTATTACTATCAATATATGTGCATTAGAATATACGACTTCTTATATATGTTTGAGTTCAAGTTATATAAGCTGTTCGACTGTGTAAATTGTACATGTATATATTGTATATTTTATATGTGTTGTTTATATATGTACTAGTATTATATACAATGATATGTTGGTTTACATATGCTGTGAATTATATAGGTTAGTCTGCATGTTGATTATAGTTTGGTTATATATAATATACATTTATTTAACTATTATATGTATATTATATTATCGGTTTGCATGAGTTTATATTAGTATACATATAATACATCAGCCTTAAAAATGGGTTTCATCAGTATCCACATAGTTTGTAATTTGTGTAGTATATATATATACTAATTTTTGTATTTCTATAAATATGAATATATATACAATGATGTTGATTTAAGGTGCTTCAAATTTAATACCTGTATAGAGTTTTTTTTTAATAAATATATCTATATATAGTTTATATGAGAAATTTTGGCGGTTTATAATAAGTTCATATAAGTTTTAAATTATTGATTTTCAGACAATAATAATAATAATATATATTCTATTTCTATCAAACTGATTGATTGTTCTCATCGATTCCAGCCTTGCTTTGATCGTCGAATTCATGCCCATCTTGTTTCGCTTTGGAATTTGTGTTTGGATTCATAATTCGCTTCCATCCTCGTTCCTATCTCTAGCCTCGAAAGGTGAGCAATCACTCACGATTAATATTCTTTTATTTATTAAATTTGATTTCAATTGAAACGACAATTGAAATATGATGCTGTAGTTATTTACACTGTTATTTATGTTATTACCTGTATCTGTTCACCTGTGACATCTGACACCATTATTTGTTAATTATTTATGCGATGATAATGCAGTTTGGTTGATAATTGATTGATTGTTGATGTTTATATTGAACGTTAAATTGTTAGTGTTAAATGATAAATAGTATGCAAAATTGAAATGGATATTGTTTCCTGGAGATTTGACCAGGCAACTGAGTGCTCGGCATTGGCCACTACTCGGCATGAAAGACTGTTCGGCATCCAGGAGGACTCGGCGAAGTGCGCGGCATCCAGTGGGACTCGGCATCCATAGCGTTCGGCATCCGTAGTGCTCGGCGTCAGTTAGTGTTCGGCAACAACCAATGCTCGGCGCTAGCGTTCGGCATCCAGTGGAACTCGGCATCAGAGAGTGACCGGCATCCAGGAGTGTTCGGCGAGGCACTTGACATCCAGGAGTGTTCGGCGTAGTACTCAGCAGTGTTCGGCATACGAGAGCACTCGACATCAAAAGCACTCGGCATCGAGACTACTCGGCGTAGTACTCGGCAACAAGGGTACTCGGCGCCAAGTAGTGTTCGGTATCAACTGGCACTCGGCAACAACCTATGCTCAGCATCAGCTAGTGTTCGGCATCCCATAAGTGCTCGGCATCAAGACTGCTCGGCATCAAGACTGTTCGGCATCAAGACTGCTCGGCATCAAGACTGTTCGGCATCAAGACTGCTCGGCATCAAGACTGTTCGGCATCAAGACTGCTCGGCATACAAGGTCGCTCGGCATACCAGAGTACTCGGCATACAAGAGTACTCGGCATCCCATGGTGTTCGGCGTAATACTCGTCATCCAGGAGACATTCAACACAACTAATCAGCACACCGTTCGGCATAGAAGGAATGGTTCGGCGGAGATCGTTCGGCGAACCTTGATCGGCATATGGCGACCACTGTACTCGGGCTGGAACGTTCGGCAGTCAGCCCACTTGGGAAGTCCAGCCCATCTTTGCCTATAAATAGAGGGGCAGGGTCACAGTGAAAGGGATCCTTTTTTGGAGAGAAAATACGGGGAGACTCTGCCATTTTCAAGACTCATCTTCTCTACTTAAACACCTTCATTCAAGCATTTGATTCACGAATTGTATTTGTAATCAATCATAAAGGAAATCAATAAAGTTGAGTAAAGTGGACGTAGGCAATTACGCCGAACCACTATAAATTTGGTCTTCTTACTTTCTGCACTTGAATTAGGATTGTCTTCTCTGTTTAATTTGCTTTCATCACTTATATCTCTACACAACCTTTCTGAACGAGGTTAGTGACCAATTTTGGTGCTAACACTTTGGTGCTTTCACTGAGAATTGAATTCTCAGACCTCAAGGATCTGCTTTGAAGCTACTGGATTGAATAAATCCCCCAAAGAAGATCCGACTCACTGATAGGACATCCGTTGATTCTACTCAGAGTTCATACCAATAACTCTACAATGGCAAGACCACGTACCAGGTCAGCTTCCCTTAATGCGGATGCCCGAGAGACTGCTAGCGTGCAACAAGCAGGACCTAGCAATCAACCAGCAATCCCGAGTGCAGGGATTGCCGCTCAAGAACAGACTCCAGTTGTCACCAGAGTGGAGTTCAACGACTTGATGAGAGAACTTAGGGAAAGCAGGAGACAACTGGGAGAACAGATGCAAGCTAATGCCAACCTGATGGCACAACTCACTCAACAGCAGCAACAGAATGCTGGGGGCAATCAAGCTGCTTATTCCTCTTCTGATAGCTCAACTTCTTCTGATGAGCCACCCAGGCGCAGACGCCGTAAGACTGAAACCGCAAGGGCAGACGCTGCTGTTCGAACAACAGGAGACCGCGACCAAGCCAGAACTGGAAACTTCCGAACCGGAGTACAGGTGGAGGAGGGAGCTCCAGATCATCACGATGTTAACAATGTTGAACCTCATGACGCACGATTGGCAGATCGCCAGGAAAGGAGGCATCAGCATGGACAGGCACGTAGAACTGACTCCAACCTCCCAGCTTCCATACAGACACCCGATCTGACAGCCATGATCAGGCAACTGATGAAAGAAAATCAGGGCTTATCAAATGACGATTGGGGAGTGTCAAGAAGTCATACTCCGTTCACGGATGTTGTGCTGCAAGCGTCCTACCCCAAGAAGTTTAGCATGCCAACCATTCCTGCATACGAAGGAAAGACTGACCCCAAACAACATGTAATGAGGTATGAATGGATGATGGATTCAGCCAGAGCAAATGATGCCACCAAGTGTAGGTGCTTTCCGATTACTCTATCTGGGATCGCTACTATGTGGTTCACCCGACTTCCTCCGCGATCCGTATCAAATTTCGAGGAGTTGGCAAAGAAGTTTATTGAGCAGTTCAGGATACACACTACACGCCCGAAGGACGTGATGTCTCTGTCGAGTGTAATCCAAAATCCCGGAGAGTCGCTGAAGGAGTACTTACAAAGATTCCACGTTGCGGCAACTGAAGTCAGTAATCCCAACGACCACGCAATTCTAATGGCTGTGATGAGAGGTGTAGATCCGGATTCTGAGTTCGGAGATTGGCTGGCAGGAAAACCTCCGACTACGCTAGAGCGTTTCTACTCCAAGGCGCACCAGTTCATAAGAAGAGAGGAAGCTAGGTGGGTACGACGAGACAAGGCACCGGGACCTGCCCAAGAGTCAATTAAGAGCAACATTGCTGTGAAGCAATCTGGAGACAATTCAGGAAAGGTCCAAGTCAACGTCCAGAATAAGCCTGTGCAGCCCAAAGAGTCCGGAGGAAGGAGTCAAGGAAAGAGGAAAGAAGCGGGAAAGTGGAAGTCGAGAATTCCAAGCTACAGCGAGTACACTCCGCTAAACGCCCCACTTGAGAACATTTACCTATCCACATGCAATACTTTTCAGTACAGAAAACCACGTCCGAAAGAATCGACTGAAGAACAGAAACGGACTGGGAAATATTGCCGCTTCCATGAAACCTATGGACACAACACGGAAGAATGCAGACACCTACATGACGCTATCGAGAAATTGATCAGACAAAAGAAGTTGCAAGAATTTGTGAAGGATCCGCAGGAAGGAGGACAGGGAACGTCCGACCCAGGTCGTGCACCAGCTCCACGTCATCCAGAGGAACCTGCCCGAACTGTTGGGAGACTGGTTATAAATACAATTATCGGCGGACCTCATCCCGCAGATAAGAACTGGCAAGAGATGGAGCGATATGCGAGCTCCTTGAAGCATGCGGATTTCGAGTGCTGTTCAAACGTAGAGGACGGGGCCCCTGCTAAGCAGCAGCGCGTGATGACAGACGATATTGTGTTCAGAAACAGAGACGCTGATCAGATAGAGGCTCCGACCATCGATCCCATGGTCATATCTGCAACAATCGGACCAGCGTATGTAAAAAGAATCTTGATTGATTGTGGAAGTTCAGTCAACATCATCTTCAAGAAGGCATATGATCAGATGAAGCTAGAGACAAAAGACTTGAAACCATCCAAAGCTCGTATCCACGGTTTTAACGGCGCTGCGACTGATGCAGTGGGATATGTCGAGTTACCAGTTGAACTGGGACAAGGCGAGCGTCGGAGGGTACGAATTCTACCCTTTGTAGTTTTGGATGTGGACTCTCCATATAATGTTTTCTTGGGTCGGCCGGCCCTGGCTGAATTTAGGGCGGCACTAGCCCCGTGGTGCTTGACTTTGAAGTTCCCAACTGACAAAGGAGTAGGCATTGTTCACGGAGACCAAGCAGCTGGTCGTTCTTGTTATGTGGCCGAGCTCCGTGAAGCCCACCGGAGGGAAAAAGGAAAGGGTACGGACAATCCTGTCCGCATCCTCAACGCGAATAATTGACAAGTAGTGCCCGAGCCCTGGCTCGGGCATAGTTCTCGGATCTACGGAGATATAGATCCGAGAGACGACGATGAGAAACCCAGGGAAGAGAAGGCGGCGCCGGCTGAATTAACAATTGACATTTCGGTTAGCCGTGACGACCCTTCGCGAATACTGAAGATCGGATCACAGTTAGGCCCCGCAATGACAGAAGACCTTAGCGACTTCCTCCGAGCAAACCTTGATGTTTTTGCCTGGACGCATTCTGATATGTGTGGGATTTCTCCCGCCATCACAAGTCATATGTTGAACATAGACCCGAAATACGTCCCAGTCAAGCAAAAGAGGAGAGGAATGGATCCAGAGAGATCCGCCGCTCTTGGAGAGGAGGTGGACAAACTCAAAGCAAATGGGTTCGTCCGCGACGCCCTCTACCCGGAGTGGGTCTCCAACCCCGTGCTAGTGAAAAAGGCAAATGGGAAATGGAGGACTTGCGTAGATTATTCCGACTTGAACAAAGCATGCCCTAAGGACAGTTTCCCGTTGCCTAGGATCGATCAGTTGGTCGATTCCACAGCAGGACACGAATTATTATCATTTATGGATGCGTACTCGGGATACAACCAAATCCCAATGCATATTCCGGACCAAGAACACACCAGCTTTGTTACAAATGTCGGGCTGTACTGCTATGTAGTGATGCCCTTTGGATTAAAGAATGCTGGAGCAACTTACCAACGTCTGGTGAATCGAATGTTCAAGGACCAGCTGGGCAAAACCATGGAAGTCTATGTGGATGACATGCTCGTGAAGTCACGACAGTCAAACGACCACATTCAAGACTTAGCTGAAATGTTTAACATACTCAGGTCCTATGGAATGAAGATCAACCCGCTGAAGTGTTCTTTCGGCGTTGCATCAGGAAAGTTTTTAGGATTCATCGTCAACGCTAGGGGAATCGAAGCCAACCCAGAAAAGATCCAAGCCATTCGAGACGTACAAGCGCCCAGGACTGTAAAGCAGGTACAGAGCTTGAACGGAAAAGTGGCTGCGCTAAGTCGATTTATATCCAAGGCAACTGACAAATGCATCCCATTCTTCGATATAATAAAGAAAGGGAAGAGGAATTTTGAATGGACGTCTAGCTGCGAGGAAGCTTTCCAGAACCTGGTAAGGCATCTGGAGAGCCCACCGATGCTATCTAAACCAGTTGACCATGAGATGCTGTACGTTTACTTGGCTATATCCCCTCATGCGATAAGCGCCGCTTTGGTCCGGGAGGAGGATCGAGTCCAGAAGCCGGTATATTATGTTAGCAAGCGTTTAACGGGGGCAGAGAAGAATTACCCTAAAATTGAGAAATTGGCTTATTGCTTGGTGATTGCATCACGCAAGCTACGCCCATACTTTCAAGCGCATTCAATCGGCGTTTATACCGATCAACCCCTGAGGCAGGTACTTCAGCGACCAGAAACTTCTGGAAGATTGCTAAAATGGAACATCGAGTTGAGCCAATTCGATATCGCGTACTTACCACGGAGAGCTATCCGAGGGCAAGCGTTAGCAGACTTCATCGCTGAATTTACCGTACCCATCAAACCGGACGATCACGACATCATTCCCCCCATACGATGGAAGTTATACACTGACGGTGCATCAAACGACCGTTGCTCCGGCGCGGGCATAGTTCTTATAACTCCGGAAAACCGATCAATCTGTTATGCCCTGAAGCTCGATTTTCCGGCTACGAACAACGAAGCTGAATATGAAGCATTGATCGCTGGCTTGAAGCTTATCAAAGAACTCGGAATCAAATCGATCGAAATCTTTTGTGACTCGCAGTTAGTGGTTTACCAAGTACGAGGAGACTACCAAGCAAAAGGATGGAAACTTGCTCCGTACCTCGTTCAGGTCCAGGAACTACTATCAAATCTTGAGCGCTATGACATTTCACATGTCCCGCGAGAGCAAAACAAAGAAGCCGACTTGTTGGCTAAGTTCGCAAGTACCGACGATGTTCAACAAATGGGATTGTATCCCGTGGAAGTCTTGCATGCCCCGAGTGCAGACGAGATGAAAATCGATCTTGTGTTGGAAACAGAGGTCGAGAAGGACTCGTGGATAACCCCATTCAAACTGTACCTGACAACCGGGGCTTTACCAGAAAGAAGAAGCGAAAGACGACAGGTCCTTCGAAAGGCTGCGCGGTACATAATGCAGGATGGATCCATGTACCGGAAAGGGTTCTCAATCCCATTGTTACGATGCATCGCTCATGATGAAACAAAGCGAGTCTTGAGGGAAGTCCACGAAGGGGAATGCGGCGACCATACTGGGGGGCAAACGCTAGCAAAGAAGATCCTCCGCTATGGGTATTACTGGCCCACTGTAAACCGGGATGCCGCGGACTACGCAAGAAAATGCGACAAGTGTCAAAGATATGCAAAAATCCCAAGGGCTCCGTCAACGGAACTCACACAAATGATCAGCCCTTGGCCATTCGCGATCTGGGGAATCGATATAATCGGCTCTTTGCCTCTATCCAAAGGTGGTGCGAAGTACGCGATAGTTGCAGTCGACTATTTCACGAAATGGGCTGAGGCAGAACCTTTGGCCACTATCACCTCTAAGAAAGTCATTAACTTCGTGGTACGAAACATTATATGCCGCTTCGGTCTTCCACGCACCATCATTACAGACAACGGAACGCAATTCGAAAGTAAAGAGTTCAAAGAGTTCTGTTTGAAGTACGGCATCGAGAAAAAGTTCGCTGCCGTTGCACACCCAAAAGCTAACGGACAAGTCGAGGCCGTTAACAAAATAATCAAGTCCATACTAAAGAAGCGTCTGGAGAAGGTTGGAGGCAAGTGGGTAGATGAACTCCCGACAGCATTATGGGCATATAGGACTACCCACAAGTCCACGACCGGCCACACTCCGTTCGCCTTGGCATACGGCTCTGAAGCCGTAATACCCGTGGAACTTGAAGTTCCATCGCACCGAGTGACATACTATGACCCCAAGACGAACCAAAACCTCTTGCTGGAATCACTGGACTGCATCGACGAAAAGCGTGAGGAAGCTGAGTTAAGGGCGGCGGTGCACAGACATCGAGTCAAGCGCTACTACGATGGCAGAGTCCGCCCAAGAATCTTTGATGTGGGTGATCTCGTTCTGAAACGAGTCTTCCCAGTACCATCACGCATGAATCCCAGCTGGGAAGGTCCATACGCCATTGAACGGAAGCTTGGAGAAGGAACCTTCAAGCTAGCGACCGTTGATGGCGCGACACTCCCCCGAGCATGGAACAGTGAACATTTGCGGCACTATTACGTTTAGCATGTTTCCCTTTCTTATTATAAGCACTATTGTTTTGTGCATGTTTCCATTCAATAATGACTTAGTTTCCTTTAGAAGTTGTAATCGAGCAATTTAGTTGATTTTCATTAATAAAGGCTTGAAGCCACATTTTCTATGAAGTTTCTGTATCTCTTAATTGAATGATAAATTACATTATTCTGTGCGGCGTACAGACTCATACGAACGATTTCCAATCTCCGAGTCCCCAGAGTGCGGAGCGGAGTACTCTAAGTCCCCAGAGCGCGGACTAGAGTATAAACGATTCTCAATCTCCGAGTCCCCAGAGTGCGGAGCGTAGTACTCTAAGTCCCCAGAGCGCGGACTAGAGTATAAACGATTCCCAATCTCCGAGTCCCCAGAGTGCGGAGCGGAGTACTCTAAGCCCCCAGAGCGCGGACTAGAGTATAAACGATTTCCAATCTCCGAGTCCCCAGAGTGCGGAGCGGAATACTCTAAGTCCCCAGAGCGCGGACTAGGGTATAAACGATTCTCAATCTCCGAGTCCCCAGAGTGCGGAGCGGAGTACTCTAAGTCCCCAGAGCGCGGACTAGAGTATAAACGATTTCCAATCTCCGAGTCCCCAGAGTGCGGAGCGGAGTACTCTAAGTCCCCAGAGCGCGGACTAGAGTATAAACGATTTCCAATCTCCGAGTCCCCAGAGTGCGGAGCGGAGTACTCTAAGTCCCCAGAGCGCGGACTAGAGTATAAACGATTTCCAATCTCCGAGTCCCCAGAGTGCGGAGCGGAATACTCTAAGTCCCCAGAGCGCGGACTAGAGTATAAACGATTCTCAATCTCCGAGTCCCCAGAGTGCGGAGCGGAGTACTCTAAGTCCCCAGAGCGCGGACTAGAGTATAAACGATTTCCAATCTCCGAGTCCCCAGAGTGCGGAGCGGAATACTCTAAGTCCCCAGAGCGCGGACTAGAGTATAAACGATTCTCAATCTCCGAGTCCCCAGAGCGCGGAGCGGAGTACTCTAAGTCCCCAGATCGCGGACTAGAGTATAATCGATTTCCAATCTCCGAGTCCCCAGAGTGCGGAGCGGAGGACTCTAAGTCTCCAGAGCGCGGACTAGAGTATGAACAGTCTCAAGTCTCCAAGTCCCCGGAGCACAGTGTCAGCAAACCAAATAAAGACAAGAGAATCATTCAAACAAGAAGAAACTGAAATTTTATTCGATAAGTCCAAAATGGGAATACAAGATCACTCCTACAAAGTTCGGGCCTATACAAACTACAAGTTATGAAAGGTAGAAACTGTTACAAACTTAAGCAAAAACTTGTTGAACAAGTGCATCGATCATTTCTTCGACTTCTTCTTCTTGTCCGCCTTCGGTGTTTCCGACGACTCCTCTCCCTCACGTTTCTTCTTGGACTTTTTGCTTGCTAGAGAGACGGAGTCAGGAGTAGGAGACGGAACATCTAATGGTTTGGACCTGCCCGGGAGAATGATTTTCAAAGGTCTATTCCGCGGGTCAGTAAGTTCCAGGACTTCAGATTCAACTTTGACTTTGACCTTTCTCTTCTCCTCGTCGGCAAGACGATCCTTCATGCTCATCTCTGAAGTATGTTCAGAGGCGCCAGTGATTTTAACTTCGTCGCTTCCTTCGGCCGGAGACGAGGTGTCAAGTTTGTCATCGTCAAGCGCCCCAATCACTTGAGCGTCTGGGCCGGGAGTTACCTCTGCGTGAGCAGCGTCACTTGTTTTCCCCGCTTCCTCCTTGGCGTCATCGCTCCTCGGAGTTAGCTCAGTGTCAGAACAACCTGTGAGAAACATAAGAAGTGGGCATTAGAACGAATAACCACTGCTGAAAAATGACGGGATCACTTCGACTTCTAGAGAAAGAAGAATCTCCTACCAGGATCAGGTTGACTGTCGGTGGCGCGAGGGGTTTCACCCTCCAGGATAGGTGACAGCACATGAATGCCAAGCCCGGGATCTTCGGGATCATAACTGGCGTGTTGCTCGAATGGATCAAGCGTCGACCGACCAGCCGATTGAGCAGCATAAGGAGCGGCAATGTGAGGAGTAGTAGTGTCGGCCTCTGATGGGCCAGCCTCGTTGTTCTTCTCTTTCGAAGGGGAAGAGCCTTTGCCATAGAGAGCCAATGCTACGGATAAATCCGATGGCTCATTCCCCCTCAGGAACTCCTTCACCAGTGCATCCTCGTCGATTTCTTCGGAGCCTGATTCGACTTTCTTGATCTTTATCAGAGTCTCCCATGCCTCAGCCAGGGATTCATGGTAGCCGTCGCCCAAGAATGTTAGGTCGCGGTGCATAAGGACGCGGGCTCCGTACTCGGCGATCAACGGGTCAAACATACTTTTGACCTCTTCCCTGCCAGTCTCTGCGGCCGCCTCAAGGCGAGAATCAAGCTCCTCCTCAGCCATTCTTTTACCCTCCTCACGGGCTTCATCCTTCATTCTCTCGACCCCGGCAAGTTCACTGTCGAGCTTTGCCTTGAGGAGCCGGGTAGCAACAATCTCATCGCAATACCGCTGTGATTCTTCCTGAGCGGCTATTTTGTCTTCTTTCTCCTTGGAGAGTTGTTCTTTCAGCTCTTTGACTTGAATAGCGAGCACGTCCCTTTCTTTTTGAACAGAGTCTTTTTCTAGGGCAAGGGCTCCGCTGCGCTGAACTGCTTCATCAAGCTCCTTTTTGTGAGCCACCTCTAAGCGAGTAACTGCCTCGGCAGTATCTTTTGCGCCTTGTTCAGCGGCTTCTAGCTTTAACTTATAAGAGGCGAGCTCTTCGTCTTGGAGTTTGATGATTTTCTTATCGCTGTCAGCCTCCAGAGTCAGACGGTCAATCTCGTGTTGACGCTCAACAGACACTTCTGATATCTTCTCCACCAAGTGCACGAATGCGTCATGTTGAACATAGACGTCATTGTTGCATGCAATGGCACTTTGCTTCACGTGCCCAGGAATGTGATGGATGGCCGGGAGGAATTTCAAACCGTCAAAACAAATCTTCGGAAACTTGGCCTTAAGGTCGACCATCTTTTCCGCAACGGTTGGGTCCACGGCAGGAGTAGGAGGAGGAGGCTTAGAGAATTCCGTTCTTTTACGCGGCTCCCGAACTTGCCTCGTACTCGATGAACTGGAATGTTGTTCTCGAGCAGCATCGGACTGATAGCCCTTCTGCAGAGACTTCTCTTTATCCGGCTCAGTTGTAGAAGGAAGATCACGGGACTGAGAAGATTGATAGTGTGCTTTCTTGCGATGAGACGATTCGCGCGGACGATTGTCCCTATCCTCATAATCACCTCGGTCCCGGCGTCTGCCCGAACCGGAATCCCGTCCGGAGTGATGAAATATTGAAGACCCCTGAAGGCGATCAAGTCCGTGGGAGCGGCCCATATCACCTGCAAAGAAGGAAGATAACAACGAATTAAGGAAAATTCACGAATTAAAAAGACTTGAAGTATGCTATGGAATGCGCGTGTGCGTGTGTGTCCTAAGTGTTCCCCCCGACGGACCCTTTCGTTTGTCTTTGCTAATCGGGGTATTATCTCTGTGAGCCGGGAGTTGAACTCCTACATTGCCTCTAGCGGGCGAGGAGAATTTGAGAGCTTCAGGATCATCGAACCCATAATTAAGTATGTCTTCGGGGATAGAGAGGTTCGAGAGACCCCTTAGAGAACTCTCCAGACGCTGTGAAGAAGCCTCTTTTTCAGGAGGGATAGGCGTAGGTTTTGAGGTGTCGCCGACTTTCTCTTTCTGAACCGTATATTTCAGCTTTTTCTTTCCCTTCGAAGGGGAGGATGACGTCTCAATATCCTGAACTTCGATCGCCGGATTCCAAGCAGGACCCACGTTCTCGCCCTGAGTGTCGGGTGCATCACCCTCTCTACGCTCGCCTTCTTCGCGCGCGACGGGAGCGCGACGCGACGACGGGCCGGCAAGTTTTTTCCCTTTACCGGATGGAGGTTTGGGAATTGTAACGCCTTCCGGAAGGCTGACCCGACGATCGGGAGCTAGTAAGCCGAATCCCGACAGCGATTCATTTGAAATGATAGTTCGAATATCTCGGTCCTCGGCCGGAAGAGCTCTAATCGCGTCGACAGCATCAGAATATCCTCGGCCTTCCGGACGCGGGTTAATACCTGAAAAGATGAAACGAAGAGTTAAGAAAAACATGACTCTCATTAAGTACGAGTAACGGTTCAGCAGAGAGACTTACTGCCTTCAACCCATCTCCTAGCAAAACCAGACGGGCATCGCACATAGAACCATTCCTGTTTGTACAGGGCGAACTTGCTGCAGGCCCCTGTCAAGATCTGGCACTTGTGATACGGCTCGAGGAAGATGAAGGAAGGGCTATCTTTCCGCCTCTTGAACATGTAAATGTAACGAATATCACCGGGGGTTGGAGGTCTGGAGAAGACAGCCATGAAGAGTAAATAAGTCCCATATAGGAACGCATGACCATTCGGGTGCAGCTGCGACGGGGCGATGTCTATATACTGCAGCACATCCCGGAGAAATAGGTTAAACGGAGGCACGCTGCCCATCCAGCACATGAACTTGTTGCAGGCCGTGTACCCGACTGGGGGCAAATGAGGACGGTCGTGTCTCGAAGGAATTAACACGTCGGTAAAGGGAATTCCGTGAATGGAACATATCCGTCGCAGAGCGGCCTCGTTGATCCTCGAGGCTTGAGAATCGACCGGATTGTCCAGTAAGATGGTTGACTCCAGAGCATCGGGCGCCAGATTATGAGCAGGAGAGATTGACGGGTTGGAAGCATCTGCGGCTCCTTGCTTTGCTGACGGCCCAGGCCTGTCAGATATGGTGGCAGAACTAGATTTTCCTGACATCCCGAATAAATAATGAACCTGGCTAAATGCTTGAGAAAGCTATACTTGAAAAACGTTGAGCGTTAGAATTAGCAACACGAGTTTTCCCCCCACGTGGTGTGTGAACTAGTGCGAGCAATTGTGTACAGACAATAAGAATCTAAAAGTTTTTAAAGATATAATAATTAGCTTCGAATCATCGCCTTCGAAGACCGTCATCGCTGACCGTCTCAAAAAGCTTTCCTTGGGGTCGCTTGGCAGTTACATTGTTCGTCCTAAAGAAGTGTTCGGCATGTATCTTGGTTCGGATAAGTCATTGTCAAGTGTTCGGCATTGAAATTGTTCGGCATATATATGTTTGTTCGGCATTTGAATGTTGTTCGGCTTGAATTATGGCACGACAATTGTGTTGTTCGTCCTAAGTATTGTTCGGCCTAGGTATTTATATTGTTCGGCATTTTTGATGTTCGGCGAATATAATGTTCGGCAGTTATACTGTTCGGCATTTTTGGTGTTCGGCGAATATAATGTTCGGCAGTTATATTGTTCGGCATTTTCGATGTTCGGCGAATGTAATGTTCGGCGGTTATACTGTTCGGCATTTTTGATGTTCGGCGAATATAATGTTCGGCAGTTATATTGTTCGGCAGGTGTGTAGCTGTTCGGCATGACAGTTGTTCGGTAATTATGTCGTTCGGTCTAAATGCTACTCGGCGTATATGTCTGTTCGGCATAAGGGCAGCGTTCGGCCTTAGACCGTTCGGCTAAGGCAGCGCTCCGCCCTCGATCATAACTCCGCCCTGCCCTTCCTCCATTCACGACGAACGACAGAGACAAGATCGCCCGGCGAAGATTACGCCGTTCGACGCCCCATCTCCCTTTTTCTTCCAATCTTGATCGGCACAAAGGAGCTAGGTCTAACTACCATGCACTGTTCGGCGACTCCGAACGTGCGAACCACTTCTACCACGCATTGTACACCATGTGATGAACCTAAAGATTGAAGTAATGTAATCATGGAGGGAATGGTACCTAGTTCGACGATCGAGATTGAGGAAGGATCAACTAAACTTTATGTCTGATAGAGTGGCAAGAGTCGTGAATCTCTGGGAGTAACAGAAGAGAAAGCGTAAAGAGAGAATGGTGGAAGGGCGCCTGGTTATATAGAGGGAGGTAGAAGTCGAAAAGGCCATGACCGGTAGAACCGGTCAAGGTCATAGCGTTCGGCGCATAACGTTCGGCATTGAAGCATAGCTCGGCAAGGAAGCACCGTTCGAACGCGAATGTCTCGTTCGGCATTTGGAACACGTCCGGCACACATCGATCCCACAAAAGTGGCGTCCCCGTTCGAGGTTAGCCAAGAGTTTAAGACGTGACGAAGACGTTGCACGATTCAAAGCGTACCACGTTCGGCCAACGCGATACACTTTGGGGGGCAAGTGTTTCCTGGAGATTTGACCAGGCAACTGAGTGCTCGGCATTGGCCACTACTCGGCATGAAAGACTGTTCGGCATCCAGGAGGACTCGGCGAAGTGCGCGGCATCCAGTGGGACTCGGCATCCATAGCGTTCGGCATCCGTAGTGCTCGGCGTCAGTTAGTGTTCGGCAACAACCAATGCTCGGCGCTAGCGTTCGGCATCCAGTGGAACTCGGCATCAGAGAGTGACCGGCATCCAGGAGTGTTCGGCGAGGCACTTGACATCCAGGAGTGTTCGGCGTAGTACTCAGCAGTGTTCGGCATACGAGAGCACTCGACATCAAAAGCACTCGGCATCGAGACTACTCGGCGTAGTACTCGGCAACAAGGGTACTCGGTGCCAAGTAGTGTTCGGTATCAACTGGCACTCGGCAACAACCTATGCTCAGCATCAGCTAGTGTTCGGCATCCCATAAGTGCTCGGCATCAAGACTGCTCGGCATCAAGACTGTTCGGCATCAAGACTGCTCGGCATCAAGACTATTCGGCATCAAGACTGCTCGGCATCAAGACTGTTCGGCATCAAGACTGCTCGGCATACAAGGTCACTCGGCATACCAGAGTACTCGGCATACAAGAGTACTCGGCATCCCATGGTGTTCGGCGTAATACTCGTCATCCAGGAGACATTCAACACAACTAATCAGCACACCGTTCGGCATAGAAGGAATGGTTCGGCGGAGATCGTTCGGCGAACCTTGATCGGCATATGGCGACCACTGTACTCGGGCTGGAACGTTCGGCAGTCAGCCCACTTGGGAAGTCCAGCCCATCTTTGCCTATAAATAGAGGGGCAGGGTCACAGTGAAAGGGATCCTTTTTTGGAGAGAAAATACGGGGAGACTCTGCCATTTTCAAGACTCATCTTCTCTACTTAAACACCTTCATTCAAGCATTTGATTCACGAATTGTATTTGTAATCAATCATAAAGGAAATCAATAAAGTTGAGTAAAGTGGACGTAGGCAATTACGCCGAACCACTATAAATTTGGTCTTCTTACTTTCTGCACTTGAATTAGGATTGTCTTCTCTGTTTAATTTGCTTTCATCACTTATATCTCTACACAACCTTTCTGAACGAGGTTAGTGACCAATTTTGGTGCTAACAGATATAGGATAGTTAAAAATTTTAAAACCGATTTATATGTTAAATTTGATTAGTTGAATATGACCCCTTTTAATTGTTAAATTAATTGACATGTAGGATAGTGATAATTACACTTTGAACCATTGAACGTATATTTGATTAATTGTTGTAGTGTTAAAATTGAAATCGAATGACAATTGAAGAACCGTATAAATATTAGTGTAATAATCTTTAATCTACATGAAATGATAGTGTAGATTCTAGAAATAATTATATTAATTTGCACTAATAACAATGCGAATTAATACGGTTATTTCGGGATTATTTGAATTGATTATTGGATTGTTATTGATTGTTGTTATTGCTTGTTTATTTACTTTGACACCATCCCAGTTATCACACTGCAAGTTCCCTTTGTTATGCTTTGATTTTTTTTGAATTGAATTAGAATCGGGTTGAAATGATAAATACCCAAATTGAACTTTGACTTTGGATACAGAGAATTAAATAAAACCCGATTGGTCAAATAATTTGATTTAAAAATAAAATGAAGATTTTATTTGAATAAACAATATGGTTTTGAAATGAAGTTGAAATTTGAATTTTAATGAAAGGAAAATGTTAAAAAAAATATCTGAAACAAAATATTAAAAATGAAATTGATGAAAGAATGTTGTTTAATTTGAGAAATGATTGAATTAAGTTTGAAATGATTTAATAATTAAGTTTGAAAGTATAATTAAGTTTGAAATTATTAAACTTTGAAATTATTTAATAATTAAGTTTTGAATTATTTAAAAATTAAATAAGATTGAATTATTTAATGATTAAATTGAATTGAATTCTTTAATAAGTAAAAATGAACTTTTGAATAAGTGAATTTTACTTCGTAAATAATCGAAATTGAGTTTTCTTTATTTATTAAGTTTTGGAAAATTATTTAAGAAAGTAAATTAGTGAAATGGAATTTCTTTAACAAGAAATGAAAATGTGATATTTTTGGATTTAATGTAAGACTTGTAATTGAAAGAATTGATTTGACGAATTTAGTTTAATTCAAAATTGTAAATTTTGATTTAATGAAGTTGACCTTAAGAATTGATTTAATGAATTGGAAATTTAATAGAAATTGTTTTGAATGATAAAGTAACTTAACGAATATTGAATAAAATCGATAAATGGATTTAAATTGATTTGAATGTTAAATTAATTTAAATGATTTCAGAATGAAACTTATATACGAATTTGAATCAATATTTGAATTGTTTTAAATAGAAATTGAAATTGAATTATAAGATTTTGAGATTATGAATGTGGAAGTTTTGAAACGTAAATTTTGGAAATTGATTTCGAAAGAGAAATGAAATGTTGGTTTACAAATTCTAATTGAAATTGTAAGTGATTTGGTTTTGAAATATATTAAACGACCAATCGGTGTAATAATCACGAAAGTTATTAAAGAGACCGGAATCAGTTATGGATATACTCTCTATCTAAACCGAAAACCACTTTAATAACTATACGCGGAGTGATGATCCAGAATGAAGTGGTTGGAATGATGTACGTGATGACTGAAGAAAGAGAACGATAATGGATAGCCTTGACACTTGTGTCAAATTGGAAATGACTAAAACAGGAGCTGTGCCGGGCCAATGGAGGATTAGCTACCTCAAGTGGACACACTTCTTCGAACTACTTATACTTGTTGTCGATTGGTGCACCCTTGATTTTGGGAGTGTTGTTTCACGGTGTTGCGGGCGCTGCGGCGTTGCGTTCTCACCAGTCCGGATCAGGCAAATGGTAGTATCACTACCTTGGGTATTGCCTCATGTGCCTTGTCATACTTGTATCCCTTTATTCGCGACCACTACGAATTTGTTTTGTACCTTTAGTATATGGATTGCCCTTTGGTGACTTCCGGTTTTGGGGAAACTACGGTCTTGTATATGCTTTTGGGAATAAAAATGTGTTAAGGGTGGAATGGGCCATGACTTAACACTATTTTGATATCTTATTATTACTGATAGACATTATCTACTTATCGTACACTACTACATAGTAGATAGTTTAACGGATCCTTAAAGGATGGTTATTCCAAACATCCTTTGAGTTACTTGTATTTCAATTGCTATTTCACTTGAGTTGGATTTATTAATATAAGAATGTTAATCCTGACTCAAGTGTCTTGTATTTTTGCTTTACGCTCGGGTCAGACTGAGTGTACCAGTATTCGAGACTCACCTTTGGAGTTGGAGCTTTGCTTGAAGATCCATCCATCTATTCTGCTTTCAGTATTCGATGATTCCAGTGATGTATTCTGATTTGTATCTGATGTATCGTATTACTCTTCTGTTGTAAACTCTGATGTATTTTATATATTCATATAGTAGCTTCATGAACTACTATCTCTTTTATTTCCGCTGCACTTATTACTCTGTGTCTGTGATCTGTGATTATTTATTTACTGTATATGTTCAGTTTTTGCCAAATTTAAGTTAACAACGCGGTATTTTGAGCAATTCAACTCCGGCATGAGTGTCTGCCTATACACTTATAATGGATGCGAATGGTCCAAAATGGCGGGTCGTTACAGTCAGAGTGGAAATTGTTTATAATTAAATCATGGGTTTAAATACAAATTGGGTTAAAATGAAGTTATAACCTAAATTGTAATTCGAATTGAATTCTGAAGTGAAATTGACACATCGAACTAAATTGATATATTTTGAAGTAAATATGATTATTCTGAAATGAATTTGATTTTGAAGCAAAATATGTTATTTTGATATCTAATATGAATTGTTTTCGAAATGTAAAAGTACCAACTGGTGTGTAAAACGATGTTTGGTTGTTAAAGAGACCGGGGCCTCTTATTGGCATACTCTCTGTCAATATTGGAACCACTTCAACAACTGTGTACGTGGAGGAGACTCCAGAATGAAGTGGTTGGATTTGGGATCGTTTACTGGATTTGAGGAAAGAGAACGATGATGGATAGACCCCGGCACTTGTGCCAATTTGAAATGACTAAAACAGGATGGCTTGACAGGGCCAAGTGGACTAATTACCCCCAACGGACATCCGTTTTACGATTTTCTTGGACTCGGCCCATATTATTACTCTCGTTGTTGGTTTCGATTGGTGCACCTTGATTTGGGATAGCCTCTCTTTGACTCGATATGGGATGGATGGACGTGGTGTGCAGTTATGGCTATGATGCGTTACCACCAGCCCTGCGACCCGAGCTGGTAGTATCCTACCTTGGGCATTTCCTCATATGCCTTGTCATACTTTTATCCTTATACGAGACCCCTAAGATTTTGGTTTAGTGTTGTCGTATCATGGCGCATCCCTATCCATCGATGATTTACTGATGTTTTATATGCAAACTGTATGACAATGCTTAAAAACGCGTTAAGAGGGAATCAATGTAAAGCCTTAACGCTATGAAAATATATATTTTACTAATAGACACTATCTACTATAGCGTATTCTACTATATATAAATATTTTGACGGATCCTTTGGATATGGAAATTCCGTAACATCTCCTGAGTTATTGCACACACGTTATACACTAGATAGAAGATGTGGAACCCCATAAACATCTCTGATGCCACGACACTCATGTTATATGCGATATCGATTTGACTCAATATTTTTGTCCTGACTCGAGTGTTTTGTCTTTTCATTATGCTCGGGTCAGCCCTGAGTATTTCAGTGCATCGAAGATCATTTTCTGGAGCACGATGACGCAGATTTGGTATATTATTACTATTATAATTCCTTGCATCATGTTGTTCTGCTGCATTATTTGTTTATCCTTGTTGTATATATAACTCTAATAAATGTTGTATAAATTATAATCAAATGTATAATATAAACAGCTTCATAAACTGTTTATTTGGTTATTATATTTTATCTTTCCGCTGTAAGATTCTGTGTTTGTTTTCTTCTTCTTTTCTTATTTTTCTTAATTAATCCCATTGATTATCTATATTCCGGATTGTTTAAGTTGGACATGTATGGATTATTGTCGATTTAAACCTTCCGAAATGTGGGCCGTCTCAGTTGGTATCAGAGCTGAAGGTTAAGCGAGAACCTTGGCTTTGATGGGGTAACTCATTAGAGAGAGGGTCGGTAGTACACTAAAATGAGTTTGAGTGTATTAATAGATATGATCTCGTATTTGTTAGTGATATAAAATTGTTTTATATTGTGTTGATTGGTCAATTGAGTGGCTTATGGATTCTGGTCAATACGAGTAATTAACGTTATTGATAGAGATCTCTAAACACTTGAACAGAGCAACCCGACATGATATTGTTTTGAAACTGGGTAAATGAAATAATTTTACCTGGATTATATTTTATATATAAAGAAATAATTTTTAAAAATTATTATAGTTGTATATGGTGTGCTTGGTTGTTGGAAAATGATAATGTTAAACTATTATAATTTGTTGTTTGTTGTTGTGATCGAATAAAAGTGAGATTATAATTGAAAGTTAATAAATAATTTCATATAACAAAATGGAATTATGAAAATATTATTTGTAAATGTAAGTTATAAATTGAAATTGAAATTAAATTCCTGAAGTATATTATATAAATATGGTTTATAAAAATGATTGTAAGGGTTTAGGCTGGAAATTTGGAAATTTAAATCCTGTTGGTTTTGGAAGTTGTTTTCAAAAGGGTTTTGGTAAAATAATAAGGATATTGATTGGAAAATATTTTTGAAATATTTTTAAAGGAAATAAAAGCACTGAACTCACTTCGGTCGTTGGAAAATAATTTCGGTGATGACTGCAGCATCATCGACGTTCATGTTCTAGTTTCCAAGAGAGGAATTGCTACCAATTGGAGTTTTGTTTTGGTAAAACTGGTTTTGGTTTTGAAATTCAAAAGAATAATTTGATATATCAAGGGATTTTGTGTGTGTGTGTGTATGATTTCAAATTGATTTGAAATACTTTAGAACAAGATGTTTAAACTATGAGATTTTCATTTAAAATGTTTTATTGAAAATATGAGAAAATAAGTTTGGTAACTTATAAAATTTGTAAATTGCAAGTTAAAGCAATGTTTTAAAATTGTTGAATGTGAATGCAAGAAGGGAATATTTGAAATTTAACCGTGGAATGAAATTTAACTTAAATTAAGTTAAATAAAGTGAAATTGAAAATTTAGCCTAAGTTGGACTAAATAAAGTAATTGTAGGAAATGAAATTTGTTGAGATTGAAATAAATTAGCGAATGGACTAATTAAATTAATTAGTTAATTGAATTTGGTCTGGAATGTGGATGGATAAAACTGAATGTTGAAATTGGGAAATGAAATTGAATTTGGTTAAGAATGGGTAAGGACTTAAGTAGTGAAGTGGTAATAAACATAAGAACCTTTGTATAAAAAAAATTTATAATAGACTCAAGATCAGTTGCTTCGCCTCATTTGTGTCGGTTGTCCATAAAACCGACACAAATAGTGTAATTTGTGTCGGTTGTTTATTAACAACCGAAACTATTGACTTATGGGGTAAGAAGAAAATGTTAAAAATGTAATTTGCATCTGTTGTTCTTAAGAAACCGACACAATTGAAGGGAAGCAATAGATTTACTCGTGTCGGTTGTTTGAACAACCGACACAATTAAATACAATAGCATCGGTTGTCCAAAAACCGACACCATAGGCACACAACTTTTCCCCCCAAATCCATTTCAGCCGCCCCATCTTTTCCCACGAACCAATTTAGGCCATCACGTACCCGGCCGCGTGTATTTTTTTCAAAGCCCAAAAACCCTTTTCCGTTTATTTTCTCACGCATTCAAAATCACGGCAGCAGGCGATTGAAAATTTAGGGTTCATCTTCGTCTTCGTGCCGTTCGTCGTCCTCCTTCGTTCGTGCGTGCTTCTCTTCTCAAATTTGGCAAGGTACATCCCTATTTCTACTTTGTCCAATTTATTGTTTGTTCGTATGCCCTAAATTGTTTTGCTGTCCTATATTTTGTGCTTGCGATGATTTAATTGGCTTTGGATTTAATTGGATTGGACGTTTGAAGGGCAACGAAAGACAAATGTATGACAACTTAATGTTTGGATGGGCATTTTCAGAGATTCTAGCCTGCGAGTATGATGTTTTTTATGTTTGCTAATTTTTGTAGCGACTTGAAAATTGTTAGATTTCATCATTGTTATTATTTGTTAAAACATCTGGGGTGTTTGGAGTTGTCTCATGCCTTTTTTGACATTGCCGTTCTATTTTACAGAAAGAATGAGCAGGTCCCGGTCTTTTTTAAAATTGCCCATTTTTTATTCTAATCTTGGATCATTGTCCACTAGGAAAGGGTTGATAAAATGTTACGTCCAATTTAAAATTTAGATTTTGCTTGGTTGTTTTGACTCTGGGAAGTGAAAATTATGAAATGTGGAGGGATGTTGATTGTACAATTGCTAGTCATCGATATTAACTATAGCCTTCTACAATTGAATATACTTATCATCTAACATCGATGAGAAGCATATTTTAGACTAAAATCTAACATCGATGAGAAGCATATTTTAGACTAACTGGATAATTAAATAACAATTTTACACCAATTCGAGCATCGTGTTGTTGTGTCAAAATTTTAGGTTGGCCTAACGAATAAGGCTTTCACATAACAGATCTCCAAAGAAGCCATAAAACTTATTAATCTACCTGTTTGTCAACATTTTTCGAGTTACTTCGAATAAACTTCTGAAACGTGGGATTAAAAAGGCTAAATTTAGAAGGTTATTGGATTTGTTTCGGTGATTAATTTGTAAAAGGGGATTTTAGGCTCAAGGAAAAAGTTGTAGAAAAATTTAGTTTTAGGGACAAGAAGTTTGTTTTTTAGGCTGAAAAACATTTTTTAGTGTAAATCACAGAATGATAGTTGTACTTATCATTTTCTGTTTACATTAAAAAGTGTCCTTCAAACTAAAAAACAAGCTTGTTGTACCTGAGACTAAATTTTTTCGCAACTTCTTCCCTGTGCCTATTTTCCTGTTTGGGGGTAAAATTGGTTGAACAAGAATTTTCGATACATATCAATAGTATCATTACAGTAATTCGTTAGTAGATAAACAAAATGAAGGATAACTTCAAAATGTAGTAGAACTATCGTAGCAATAGTTTAGGATGTTGCTGCTTCAACCGATGAATTTAAGTACGGGAAGTATGGAAATTAAAATGTAAGGTGAATTTCAAGGATGCGTATATCATTTTAGGATGTTGATGGATGCCGCAAATGACCATGTAGTTTTCCTTGGGTTGTTTTAGAATTATTGATAGTTTAGTAGTATGAACAATGAAATATAAGTTTGGCCGGTTTGGAAATATAAATTCATTCCCGGTAGGTGCAGCTGTATGTCCACAAAAAATCCTCAAGCACACCACACCAATCCAAACAAACTAAAAAACAAACACGTTGCATGAATATATAATCCTTTTATAAAATTTTGGAGCTTGGTTTCTTTTGATTCGAATAGTTACACCATCGTTTGCTTATGTGAGAATTAGATCTCATGCTCCAGTTCTAATGAAAAGTTTCCATCACCACTAATTTCAAATTATACAACGCTCTTATCTGTATGCATATCACGTCTTTTTCGTTTTTTATCATATAAAAAATGGGATAAAAATAAAAAATTAATCACATACATTTTTTTAGCTTTATTCTTATGCAAATATCGATATATGCATATCATGCCTTTTTCGATCTAAATACCATTGTATACGTATCATGTCTTTTTCTTTTTTTATTTGTACGTGCATAAGAAGTTATGGTTATCTTTACTCTTTGTCATTTTAATTCCTTTTGTTTTACAGTTGATAACATGTGTTTTCATGTCTTTTTGTTTAGTTTTGTTTTATTTTTCATTTTTTATCCTTTTCCATTTTCTAAAAGGAACTGTAGGTTAGCTTTGATGTGTAAAACTTATTGGGTTAAATGACTTTCTAGTATACTGTAGCTTAGTGTGTAAAATTTATATGGATGTCACTAATTGTTTAACTTAGGTTCGAATAGTTGTTTGCTATAATTTTTAATACTCTTTTTTCATAATATGTAATGTATGATCACTGCATTAAATTTCTGGCGTGAATTTTTCATGGTGCATACGCTTTGAGCATTTAATTTTATAGATCATATTATTACTATTTGTATATTTCATAATAGATGATACCAATATGAAAAAATATGTATCATAGATTTGCTACATGCTTCAAATTGTACTTACACTCAATATGAAAGGATGGTTCCAATTGGTCCATAACCATGAACTCAATATTATATTTTAAATTATAAAGTATCCATGTACATGTACTATGATCTAAATCAATACAACGCTGGCTCAGGCTGTATATTATATTACAACCAGAAACGAATATATAGGAAGATATTAAATCAATCACCATGTTTTCTATCATCATAAATAAAAGTTCATGGGAGCCGTATTGAGACATTGCACGCATCTAAATATGCCTACTAGATATTGAGACATTGCACGCATTAATTAATCAAAGCATTCTATTTATTTTCAACCAATCTGTATTTCTCATACTTAACAAGTTTGAGTTTAGCATTGCTAAAGTATTCAAAAGTCAGTGTCAAGTTTAGCATTGCTTAAGCATTCAAAAGTGAGTTGACACTGAAATTGAATGTGTTGCTCATTTTTTGTGATCAATCTCTAAAAGTTGCTGATAGCAAGTTGCCTCGTTCTTCAAAAAGAGTGATATCTGAAATATGATTACTGATTCGTGGAAAGGTAAAGTTTCTTATTTATGCTACATTTCCTTGCACATGTTATCACTTTCAACCAAATAAGATTACGGTGTATGTAGCACACTTTTTTCAGAAAAATTGTGTGAAGTTTGCATTACACTTCTCCTAACATTAGATGATTAAATAATGCGGAGGTCGTTTACAGAAAATTACCCTATGTGTAAGTTATTATTAGCATGTACAAGTGTTTTGACAAAATGGTTTGATCAGTAATACAATTATGTAAATTTCGACACTCTCACCTTCGGTGATAATAGATTACTTGAAAATAATCATAAAAGTTCAAAATATTAGTTAGTACTTGGTAGGAAAACTACTTTGGTATTTTGTGTCTTCATAAAAGTTCAAGATCAATTTTATCATTAATATTTAAATAACAAAAACTATTTATTTCATCCCTTTTAGGAATGACCAAGATTTCCCAATTGGCCAACTCTTTAGGCATTGCTTCTCCTATTCATGACAGTATTCAAGATACACACGCATGCTATGATGAATGTGCATCTTTTATGCTCGAAAAAGTTGCCAGGGGTTCCGGTTCGTTGGTTGTTGCAACACACAATTTTGAATTAGGTATAAAAAATTTTATTCGATACTTAATGTTAATATAATTGCCTTCAAAAAAATAAAAATAAACAAAAAAGAATAAAATATTATCATTTTGTATCAAATTAAATCTCTTGCTCTGGTTCAAAGGGTTAAGAACAATGTTGTGCACTTTAGCAAGTATTGAACAGATGACATAAATGCTGTTCAGTGTTGTGATGTGTATTCAGTGGAGAACAACGAACATATGATCTGGGCTAGAATCCTGCCTCTTATTTTGAAATCAATGTAAATCATTCACTAATTTGAAGTTTCCCCCATAATTTGTACTTTTTAAATATCATAAAAACAGACATTTGCTGCAGCTGTCATTCTAGACTAAGTTCATGTGTGTATCACATGTAATGTACATGATAAAATGATTTTAAACATATCTCTAATATATACACCTCAAGCCCGATAACCTGATTATACTATACAAATTACCTACTTGCATGACATTACAACAAATGCTAATTATAAGAACAAGTTATATTTGGCCTCAACACCTATTTTATGTATATACATATGTATGTATGTATGTATGTGTGTGTGCGAATCCATTTTAGATGAAGTAAAAAGAATATGTGGCAGTAACACCTATTTTCTTATGTTCAATTTGGTCAGTAGTTTAGCTTCAATCAATTAAGATGTCAGGTCGGTTATGCAAAGTCATTTTCCATTGCATATATAAACCATTGCTTTGAGTTGAATTTTCAATAAAGATTATGAGAACACCACGTTTCAACTGTAGTTTGTGATTAGGTATGTCAGGTGCTTGTAGATTTTGTAAAAATTCAATTGAGAAAAGATCACTTTCATAACAAAATCTGCACTATGATATTTTGTAATTTCATTAGTAATAACTAAAAGTATGTAAGGTAAATTTCATCTACGCTCTCCAAAAAAGAGGATCACTCCTTTTCTCAAAATATTTTATCGTAATACCTAGAGTAACAACCATCAGATTCTTTTGTAGAAAAACCAACCATCAAGTGTGGGAAGTTTTCTATGTATTTCTAAACAAAAGGTCTTTGTTAAGTTGTTATTTAAGTAGTTGGTACAGAACACATGAAACTTTCAAATCCATATATGCATGTTCTAATAAATTCATATTGAAACTCAGCTAACAAATGTTAAACAATCATACGAAAATGAAGCTATCCGATAAGCAATATTTTAGTTTCATATGTTCAGTGGCTTGCCGTAAGTTTTACGTTTATAAAATGCAAATCTAAAACAGTGCGCAATTATTCAAAACTTCATGGAAGACACGTTGTGCTTGATGTGGAGGCTCAGAAATTATAGCTGATTCAGAAATTTACCAAAAAAAGTTCACACAACATTTGCAGAAAACGACAAAACCTAAATCTTCCATATCCAATAGGGTGTAAATTTATATCAATGTATGATAAAATTTACAGTTTTCACAATTAATGGGAATGGCTGATGGGTTGTCATTTGGATTAAGAAATGCTGGATTTCAGGTAAGCAAATACCTTCATATTATACATTAGCTACATTATAGGTATATTTCGATCAGATCATTGCTGCAATGCTAGTTAGAAGAAATCAAATGCCAAGTCTTTATTTACTGTTCAGTTCATGTATTTGAAGAAAAACTTGTTTGTTTTTTAATTTTTTTTTTAAAAACTTAAAAACAAAGAAATATGGGGAGTCTATGTTTAAAAGCAAATGCCAAGTCTATTTTTTTTCATTATTGTCTTTTGTATAACAATTCTCTTAATTGCAGGACTTTATATGAGACGGTTTTTATAACCAACAAGAGATAGACGAGGTTTCGAGAGAATTTAGCTAGTTATATCATGTATAATTGGATGTAGTTGTTTTTTGTTGTGTACGCTGATCTTTTGTAACGTACGTTGGTATTTTGTTATGTACGTTATGTTTGTGATAGATTATATTCTATTTAATTCTGTAAACAAGAATTATGTTGATGGATAATATAATTATATTTTTTGTTCAATCAGTTCATAGTAACGTTCGTTTATAAAAAATTAAAATTCAATTTCATACTGTTTTTATAATCTTAAACGGTAATAATATTTTTTTTTTGCTTCAGATATAACTTGTGTCGGTTGTTACTTCAAAGGGAACCGATACAACTGCATATCAATTGTGTCGGTTGAAAAAACAAACATAACCGACACAAATATCAATTATTTGTGTTGGTTGTCAATAAGGAACCGACACAAAACAAGCAACAGTTGTGTCGGTTTTTCTTAAAGGACCGACACAATAAACGACGGTTTGCTTCACTATACAAGCTGATTTGTGTCGGTCCTATTATAAAGACCGACACAACTGTTCATAGTTTTGTGTCGGTTCTCTATTTCCAACCGACACAAATAATTGATATTTGTGTTGGTTGTACAACCGACACAACAGAAAAATGTCTTTTGTGTCGTCTTCATTTGAGTCGGTTGTAAAACCGACACAACAGGGGTTACACAACCGACACAAATGACCAGTTTTGTACTAGTGTTAAGGGTACGGAACTGCGGGTCGCTACAAATTGGAACTGAAACCGAAATTGAATTAATTTGGAATCGAAATTGAAATTAATTTGAATTAAAATTGGAATCGAAGTTAATTCGAATTGAAATCGGAATTGAATCGATTTAAATGGAAATGGTAATTGAATTATTTTAACTGGAAAGGTTGGAATTGGATTAGTTTGACTTTGAAACTATTTAAAATAAATTATTTTATTATATAAACTGTTTAAAAACCTTTCTTTTAAATGTTTAAATTACTTTGATTTTCTATACTATTTTACTATATAAACCATTTTCTATACTCAAACTATTTTATATTTTCAAGCTATTTTCAAAAATTCAAACTGGTCAGAGTGGAAATTGTTTATAATTAAATCATGGGTTTAAATACGAATTGGGTTAAAATGAAGTTATAACCTAAATTGTAATTCGAATTGATTTCTGAAGTGAAATTGACACATCGAATTAAATTGATATATTTTGAAGTAAATATGATTATTCCGATATGAATTTGATTTTGAAGCAAAATATGTTATTTTGATATCTAATACGAATTGTTTTCGAAATGTAAAAGTACCAACTGGTGTGTAAAACGATGTTTGGTTGTTAAAGAGACCGGGGCCTCTTATTAGCATACTCTCTGTCAATATTGGAACCACTTCAACAACTGTGTACGTGGAGGAGACTCCAGAATGAAGTGGTTGGATTTGGGATCGTTTACTGGATTTGAGGAAAGAGAACGATGATGGATAGACCCCGACACTTGTGCCAATTTGAAATGACTAAAACAGGACGGCTTGACAGGGCCAAGTGGACTAATTACCCCCAACGGACATCCGTTTTACGATTTTCTTGGACTCGGCCCATATTATTACTCTCGTTGTTGGTTTCGATTGGTGCACCTTGATTTGGGATAGCCTCTCTTTGACTCGATATGGGATGGATGGACGTGGTGTGCGGTTATGGCTATGATGCGTTACCACCAGCCCTGCGACCCGAGCTGGTAGTATCCTACCTTGGGCATTTCCTCATGTGCCTTGTCATACTTTTATCCTTATACGAGACCCCTAAGATTTTGGTTTAGTGTTGTCGTATCATGGCGCATCCCTATCCATCGATGATTTACTGATGTTTTATATGCAAACTGTATGACAATGCTTAAAAACGCGTTAAGAGGGAATCAATGTAAAGCCTTAACGCTATGAAAATATATATTTTACTAATAGACACTATCTATTATAGCGTATTCTACTATATATAAATATTTTGACGGATCCTTTGGATATGGAAATTCTGTAACATCTCCTGAGTTATTGCACACACGTTATACACTAGATAGAAGATGTGGAACCCCGTAAACATCTCTAATGCCACGGCACTCATGTTATATGCGATATCGATTTGACTCAATATTTTTGTCCTGACTCGAGTGTTTTGTCTTTTCATTATGCTCGGGTCAGCCCTGAGTATTTCAGCGCATCGAAGATCATTTTCTGGAGCACGATGATGCAGATTTGGTATATTATTACTATTATAATTCCTTGCATCATGTTGTTCTGCTGCATTATTTGTTTATCCTTGTTGTATATATAACTCTAATAAATGTTGTATAAATTATAATCAAATGTATAATATAAACAGCTTCATGAACTGTTTATTTGGTTATTATATTTTATCTTTCCGCTGCAAGATTCTGTGTTTGTTTTCTTCTTCTTTTCTTATTTTTCTTAATTAATCCCATTGATTATCTATATTCCGGATTGTTTAAGTTGGACATGTATGGATTATTGTCGATTTAAACCTTCCGAAATGTGGGCCGTCTCAGTTGGTATCAGAGTTGAAGGTTAAGCGAGAACCTTGGCTTTGATGGGGTAACTCATTAGAGAGAGGGTCGGTAGTACACTAAAATGAGTTTGAGTGTATTAATAGATATGATCTCGTATTTGTTAGTGATATAAAATTGTTTTATATTGTGTTGATTGGTCAATTGAGTGGCTTATGGATTCTGGTCAATACGAGTAATTAACGTTATTGATAGAGATCTCTAAACACTTGAACAGAGCAACCCGACATGATATTGTTTTGAAACTGGGTAAATGAAATAATTTTACCTGGATTATATTTTATATATAAAGAAATAATTTTTAAAAATTATTATAGTTGTATATGGTGTGCTTGGTTGTTGGAAAATGATAATGTTAAACTATTATAATTTGTTGTTTGTTGTTGTGATCGAATAAAAGTGAGATTATAATTGAAAGTTAATAAATAATTTCATATAACAAAATGGAATTATGAAAATATTATTTGTAAATGTAAGTTATAAATTGAAATTGAAATTAAATTCCTGAAGTATATTATATAAATATGGTTTATAAAAATGATTGTAAGGGTTTAGGCTGGAAATTTGGAAATTTAAATCCTGTTGGTTTTGGAAGTTGTTTTCAAAAGGGTTTTGGTAAAATAATAAGGATATTGATTGGAAATATTTTTGAAATATTTTTAAATAGTTTTAAAGGAAATAAAAGCACTGAACTCACTTCGGTCGTTGGAAAATAATTTCGGTGATGACTGCAGCATCATCGACGTTCATGTTCTAGTTTCCAAGAGAGGAATTGCTACCAATTGGAGTTTTGTTTTGGTAAAACTGGTTTTGGTTTTGAAATTCAAAAGAATAATTTGATATATCAAGGGATTTTGTGTGTGTGTGTATGATTTCAAATTGATTTGAAATACTTTAGAACAAGATGTTTAAACTATGAGATTTTCATTTAAAATGTTTTATTGAAAATATGAGAAAATAAGTTTGGTAACTTATAAAATTTGTAAATTGCAAGTTAAAGCAATGTTTTAAAATTGTTGAATGTGAATGCAAGAAGGGAATATTTGAAATTTAACCGTGGAATGAAATTTAACTTAAATTAAGTTAAATAAAGTGAAATTGAAAATTTAGCCTAAGTTGGACTAAATAAAGTAATTGTAGGAAATGGAATTTGTTGAGATTGAAATAAATTAGCGAATGGACTAATTAAATTAATTAGTTAATTGAATTTGGTCTGGAATGTGGATGGATAAAACTGAATGTTGAAATTGGGAAATGAAATTGAATTTGGTTAAGAATGGGTAAGGACTTAAGTAGTGAAGTGGTAATAAACATAAGAACCTTTGTATAAAAAAAATTTATAATAGACTCAAGAAAAATTTGATGGAATAACTTCTTAAGTGAGATTAGTATTGAAAGGGATATACTAAGTAAATAAAGAATTGTGAAAAATGCAATGTGGATAAATTGTATGCAGATCAATAGAATAAAGTAAATGAGAACGGGATAAATATGAATAGAAGGAATTTGGTATAGCTAAAAATCAATTGTAATAAATATGTAAGTTGTACGTATATTATTCTATTCGCATAACTGTTTGATCCAGATTCGAGCACAGAATTTTAAGATAATTTATTTCGATCCGAGTTAGGATTATTCACTTTATTCTCGACGGTGAACATTGAATATGGATTTTCTGGTTGATTCTGGGATTCTCTATCATAGTATATGGCTATGCAAGGAGAATGACAGTTTCTGATCAAGGAACCGGATTTGATCCGAACTAGAGAGTCGTGTGAACGATACTAGTTCGGAAGTGAAATTGTGGGATCGAGTGAGCGATTAGATTTGATGTCTTTGATGCTAGTACGGGTTTTAGTAAAACAAACATTGGAAATTGAATTTACAAATTAATACGGTTATAAACTATATGTTTGGATATTATTGGTAGATAAGATGCAGGTATTTAAAAGCAAGAGCAAATTTGATGTCTTTGATATCATAAGAAAATTTGGTTGCTTCACAAAAAGGTACATGTTTAAATTATTGTTTTAAATTGATGGTTTTATGATTGAGCCACTTGGCTTTTGTTTTCTATTGCTGGTTTGTGCCCGTAACGGTGATTTGTAGTTGTTTCGATCTAGCTGTGCAAAGGAGACGCTGACGAAAATTTTTGAAAATTTAAGGAGCTAGAAATTTTGAAGAAAATTTTGATAACTAAAATTAGATTTTTGAGTTATAACTTGATATATTGAGTTAATAATATTATTTGGAATCTATGGATGAATTTGAAAATTAGTAAAAGCGATAATGTGGTTTTAACAAATTGATTTTGGGAAGTTGTTTCAACTAATTGGTTTAGAAAAGAAATAGGTTTGGGCATTTTTCCTATCCTGGCAATTTCGGGGACGAAATTTTTTGAAGGGGGGAGGAATGTAATGACCCAAAATTTTGAGTGTTGAAATTGGAATATTTAATTAGTTTTGAATATTTGAAAAGTTAATTTTATAGATTAATAGCTTGAATTTCAAATATAACGATTTATTGGGTAATTTAATTATGGAGTTTAATAATTGAAATTTGGTTAAATAGTGGAATCTTGAGTTTTAAGCTTGATAAAAATAATTTAAAGGCTTACTAAATTTATATTAATAAGAATGAAGGTAATAGAACTTTTAAATTGAATTTAAAAGCGATTTACTCAATTTTAAAAATAACTCGTTTAAATTAACATTTAAAAATAGCTTTTCGGGGCACAGTCTCAGATTTCGTTGAAACCAGTTCCATTGGGTCCGTAATAATATATTATTATCGGACTTCAAATTTCGTAACATTTGGATTTATCGTTTGGTCATACGGGATAGAAACACGTTGAAATTAATATCGAATATTTAATATTTTAATTGGGTTCAGAAAGCTATCTTCTGCATACGATCGAATTGGGTCTCGAAACTTGTTCCATTGCGTTCGGAATATGGGTATAACATTAAGAACGCCAGGCGGCACGCCTCGATTGGGGTTCGGAATAAATATCTGATATTTTGAATTATAATATAATATATTTCCATCGATTTAAAATTATACACTGAATTCTTTCTTTTCAGCCGCACTTTTAATCACATCAGCCACCCTATATCGTGCCTACCTATCTCTTTCAAAACACACTTCTTCTCGTATTTAAACACAGCGACAAAGAGGAAGGAAAAAAAAGATTTCAAAAAACTTCAAAAATTTAAACTCTCCAAATCCTATCCATATAAAAATACGAAACTTGCTCCACAATTTTTCTTCCGATACGTCCTTCGATCTGGTATACAAATTGCAAGGTGCGGCCATGATTTATGAAGTCCGACCATGTACAGTAGTAGGCTTGGAAACTAGGATTTGCATTTTGATGAAGTTAAAGCATCGATGGGTGCTATGGTGATGGGATTTGGGCTCGGTGAGGTGATTAGCACTTGCGGCCTCAAATGGGTGGACTTCGGAGGATGGAAGCATCGGCCATGGAGGATAAGCATGCACTGATACAGGTGTGTACATGGGTTTTATTTGGGAAGAAAGAGGAGGGTAATTTCGTAATTTAAAAATAAGCGTTTTGATTTAAAATTAAATGATTGATATCTTATAAAATGTATATCTCTCTCATACGATGTCCGATTAGGACGAAACTTTTTGCATTGCGATCGTGATGATGAGAGCTTCAAAATGAAACTGGTTTGAACCGATTTGGAGACAGTGAAAATTTGGGCTAAAATCGAACGTTGTTCAGTTTTAGTTCCAAACTGGAATGTCTCGGCGACATAGCAAAAATAAAAGGTGAGTGTTTTATAATGCTCATGAAGTACTAGAATATTTTTATGTTAGCTAAATTTAAAATTAAGAAGTGATTTAAATTTGTTGGTTGTTGTTTGATAATTTTAATTGACATCTGAATTAACTGATATAAATTTAAATTGACGGTTAAATTGAATTGGAATTAAACTGTTAGTAAAATTCCCGATTATTGATAATTGTTGTGATTTATCGACTGTTTGGATGATTGATTGTAATGGATGCTAATTGGTTGACATTTTGAATGATTGGATGTTTATTTATTTTTATATATCCTGTTGTCACCCTGTAAATTATCTAACAGCATATAAACTGTTATTTGAATTATTTCGAATAAATTAAGAAATAGCTTGAAATGATATATACCTACGACACTAATTTGGATTGAAATGATATATATCCATCTCTGAAATTAAAATCCAAATAATTGATTCACTTGTACATAGGATAGAAAATTATATACGAACACCGGTTTGGTTAAATTAAACGATTCTAGGATTTTGATTTGAAATTATTTAAATTTTATTTTGATATTTTTGAAATAAAATCGAATTTATGGAAATGGAATCATTTTTGAACTCGAGCTCGAAATGTTAAAAATGAACTTGCCAATCAGAATTGTTTAAAGAATCAAGTTTGAAATTTTGAAATTGTAATTGAGGAATCATTTGGATGGTGAAAATTGATTTGTTTAAGTGATTTGAACTTTTACTCGAACTTTGAAATAAATCCAAGTAAAAGTAATTTAAATGGATATTTCGAAATTTGAGCTCGGGATTGGATTATTTTAACGATTCGAACCTTAAATTGAACGTTGAAATTGAACCTATTTAAGCGATTTAAATCGATATTCTAAAGTCGAACTCGAATTTATATAAATTGAAATGGTTTAAATTTGAGAATTGAATTGAAATTAATTCTAATTGGAATTGAATTGAAATTAATTGGAACTGAAATCGAAGTTGAATTAGTTTGGAAACGAAATTGAAATTGATTTGAATTAAAATTGGAATCGAAGTTAATTCGAATTGAAATCGGAATTGAATCGATTTAAATGGAAATGGTAATTGAATTGTTTTGAATTGGAAAGTTTGGAATTAGATCAGTTTGACTTTGAAACTATTTCAAAATAAATTATTTTATTATATAAACTGTTTAAAAACCTTTCTTTTAGATGATTAAATTACTTTGATTTTCCAAACTATTTTACTATATAAACCATTTTCAATACTCAAACTATTTTAACTTTTAAACTATTTAAAATTTTCAAGCTATTTTCAAAAATTCAAACTGGTCAGAGTTTGAATCGTTTATATTTAAATCATGGATTTAAATACGAATTGGGTTAAAATGAAGTTATAACCTAAATTGTAATTCGAATTGAATTTTGAAGTGAAATTGACACATCGAACTAAATTAATATATTTTGAAGTAAATATGAATGATTTCGTAATGAATATGATTTTGAAGCGAATATGATATTTTGATATCAAATACGAATTGTTTCCGAAATGTAAACGAACAAACCGGTGTGTAAAATGACGTTCGGTTGTTAAAGAGACCGAGGCCTCTTATTGGCATACTCTCTGTCCATATTGGAACCACTTTAACAACTGTGTACGCGGAGGAGACTCCAGAACAAAGTAGTTGGATTTGGCATCGTTTATTGGATTTGAAGAAAGAGAACGATGATGGATAGACCCCGGCACTTGTGCCAATTTGAAATGACTAAAACAGGACGGCTTAACAGGGCCAAGTGGGCTAATTACCCATAGTGGACATTCGTTCTTCGATTTTCTTGGATTTGGTCCATATTATTACTCTTGTTGTTGGTTTCGATTGGTGCACCTTGATTTGGGATAGCCTCCCTTTGAGCCGATAAGGGATGGGTGGACGCGGTGGGCGGTCATGGCTATGATGCGTTACCACCAGCCTTGTGACCCAAACTGGTAGTATCCTACCTTGGGCATTGCCTTACGTGCCTTTTCATACTTTTATCCTTATACGAGACTACTAAGATTTTGGTTTAGTGTTGTCGTATCACGACACATCCCCATCCACCGACGGTTTACTGATGTTTTATATGCAAACTGTACGAGAATGCTTAAAAATGCATTAAGGAGGATCAATGTAAAACCTTAACAATATGAAAATATTTATTTTACTAATAGACATTATCTATTATTGCGTATTCTACTATATATAGATATTTTGATGGATCCTTAGGAGATGGAAAATCCCGTAACATCTCTTGAGTTATTGCATGAATGTTATACACTAGATAGGAGATGTGAAACTCCGTAAACATCTCTAACGCCATGGAACTCATGTTATATGCGATATCGATTTGACTCATATAAGAATATTTTAGTCCTGGCTCGAGTGTTTTGTCTTTTCATTATGCTCGGGTCAGCCCTGAGTATTTCAGCGCATCGAAGATCATTTTTTGGAGGACGAAGACGAAGATTTGGTATATTATTACTATTATAATTCCCCGCATCATGTTGTTCTGCTGCATTATTTATTTATCCCTGTTGTATATATAACTCTGATAAATGTTGTATAAATTATAATCAAATGTATAATATAAACAGCTTCATGAATTGTTTATTTGATTATTATATTTTATCGTTCCACTATGAGATTCTGTGTTTATTTTCTTCTTCTTTTCCTATTTTTCTTAATTAACCCCATTGATTATCAATATTCCGGATTGTTTAAGTTAGACATGTGTGGATTGTTGTCAATTTAAACCTTTCGAAATGTAGGTCGTCTCATCATCACTAGTAGTGAATCTAATAGTGGTTCACTCCACGATCTTGCAAATTTCACCAAGTCATCCGCATCCTGATTTTCTTCCCTCAAAATATATTTTATCACATAGTGCTCCACCTCATTAAATAATACTTTCACTTTTGTCAAATAAGATGCCAAGCATTCTCTTTTAGTTTGGAATTCTCTAAGCACTTGGTTAACTATCAGATAGGAGTCAATATACATACATAATGGTCTAATCCCCAATTTCTTTTCTATTACCAATCCTACTATCAGTTCCTCATATTTAGCCTCATTGTTTATTGCTTTGATTTTCAAATCTATCACGTGGCTTAGCTTCCGCCCTTTGGATGCAACCAACACCACTCCAGCATCGGAGTCATGCTTATTTAATGCTCCATCCTCATACATTCGCCACTTAAGGGCTTCCTCTGCTCGAGGCCCAGTTTCATCATCCTAATAGTGAATTCGGTGATGAAGTCTGCTAAGGCCTACCCTTTGATTGTTGTTCGGGGATGATAGGGGATATTGCATTAACTTAGTTTGATGCTCCAGTTTATCAAAATTCCCGATATGTCTGGTTGGTGTAGGACCTACCTCAATGGTTGATCCATCAATACCCGAATAGGATGAGATCGAAAATAATCTCTCAGCTATCTGGATGCTATCAATAAATAATAAGCCAACAGTGTAAGTTTAGGAAATGTAGGTTCCAGTCTGACAAAACATTTTCTCACTTAGTACACAAATCGTTGCACTAGGTCATCTTCCTGCACCAATGTTGTGCTCAAGGGGTCTGTTGATACCGCTAAGTATAGGCATAGACCATCTCCTTCCACCGGTGTGGAAAGGACTAGTGGCTTTTGTAAATGTTCCAATAGGTTAAGGAACGTAAACAGGCACTCATCCGTCCAAGTGAACTTGCAATTCTCCTTCTTTAACGCTTCAAAGAATGAAACACATTTATCGATTGCCTTAGAAATGAGCCTATTTAATGCTGCTACCTTGCCATTGTTAATTTGCTTTTCCTTCTATGTTTTAGGAATTTTAATGTCTTTTAGTGCTTGGTGTTTGTACCAAAATTGGGCACAACACTCTTCGGAAGTCTCTGAAGAGATAAAGTGAAGAAAATAAAATGGAAAAAGAGGAATTATCTAACAAAAACTCCAAGTTTCAGAAATTAGAATAATTAAAATGCAGGGAGACACAAGGATTTAGAGTGGTTCGGCGTATAGCCTACGTCCACTATGAAGTAGTTTGCTTTATTAATCTTCCTTTGATGTTTACAATTGATTTCAACAAATTACAGCGAATAACAATGGTTTGCAGCAGTGAAAGTCGTTGGTAGCAGCAGCAATGGAGTTCAGATCTGGATCTGGCGGAGTCCGGGCGTTGGAGATCTCAAAGAGGCAGAAGAACCCCTTTTCTGTTGGCTCTGGGGGTCTATTTATAGGTGTAAGCAAGGTTTTAAATCTCCCCGAGATCAGCCGAGATGAAAATCCGAGATATTAGCCAAAATCCCAGATTTGGCAGCTTGGTTAGTTATAAGTCTTTTAAATATCGCCCGAGACAGCCGAGATATTTGCTCGAGATATTGGACAAAATCCGAGATTTGAAACCTTGGGTGTAAGAGGCTGATATTTCGCTCAGATCTCGGGAGACCCTCTCTGGCACGTGACCAGGCCCGTACGCCCAAGCCCGTGAAGTTTTGGTCCGATCCGTGATTGATACGAGCTGATTTCGACTCGCTCAAGATTTTGTCCAATGGAGTCGAAATTTGGCATGGACATTCTCTAGCATGTTCGTAGTCTTTTGTGAAAATTTCATAGCATTTGGACTTGTAGATTGGGAGATATGATCGATACAAAATGGAGTTCTCAGCAGGCTGTTTCCTTCGACTCGCTTCCCTGTTTCGACTCGCTTATGTTTCGACTCAATGACATGGCGCTTTGCTGGAGTCGAATCAGACAGAGTCGAACAGTGGTTCTGTGAAGGCTATGGAGTGAGTCGAAGAGGACTCTCTGATGGATGTTGTCTCGATCGAGTCGAAGCAGGCTTTGGTCGAGCGAGTCGAAGTTAACACTGGGGGAGCCAGTCGAAGTGGGTAACTGGGCGAAGCGAGTCAAAATAGGTATTCCAGATGGCAACGAGTCAAACAGGAACGAGTCGAAGTTGACATCTGAGGGAACCGGAGCGAGTCGAAGGAGGGAGTCGAAGGAGCGAGTCGAATGGTGTTCGATTTTCGTCCAATTTTGGATCCCACATAACTTGAGCATACGAACTCGGATTGACTTGAGATTTTGAATGTTGGTTCCCATGGCTCAGCTTGCCATGTCCTACCAATTTTGGCTCGATCCGGACTCGGACAAAATTCATCGACATCTGTAGTGAGCCCTTGTATAATTGATCTCTAGGACGGACCGTCACTGGTTACTAGTCAATCCCTTGGTGTTACGGCCTTTCCAAAAGGCAGGATAACATTTTCCCCCCAAAGTACGTCTTGTGAAAACATGATGTGCTTTGAAGTGCTTCAATCTTTATTCTGAATAGTTATCGTCTTCCCGATGAAAGTTGTAATCTTTGGCCGTTCTTCTTGATAATGTAAACTGTTGACTGTCGACTGCTGTGCCCTGTATCGTTGCAACTGATTGCTATATGCCAGTGGTTATCCGTTTGCTGTTGTAGTCATTACCGGATGAATTTCTGATTCTTAAAAATTTTGAATGCTGAATATTAGTCCGTCATTCATGCATGTACGTTAACCTGACTCCCGCTGACGTTTGCACATTCTCGAGTCATCGTCAGTTGATTGTTTTTGGATGTCCCTTCGTAACGATCCCCTCCTGAATTGTTGTGAAGGATTGAAACGTCGAAGATAATTTTCATTGGATTTGTGGATGCGAAGTAAGCATGTCGAGTTGATGGAGTTGATCTCTGGAAGTCATGATTCTATGGATTCAAATAGGATGTTCGACTCGGTCTTGGATCGAACTGCTTCATTCGACTTGGTCTCGGATTCGAACTTCGTAGGAGCTGGAGTCGAAACACACAGGAGACGGAGTCGAAGGGGAGCAAGTTAAAGGAGCGAGTCGAAGTGATGGTGTGTAATGTCGCATCGGAGATGGAGTCGAAGGGAAGCGATACGAATGGGAGCTCCGTATCTATGCATTGAAGAGGGAGTCGAAGCACGTGTTCGACTCCACTGGAACCTGAATCGTTTATTCCCCTTGCTTTCGACTCCATATAAATATCTGGCACTTAGCCGTTTCTTCACTTTTTACCTTTCACTTTTATCTTCCTTACCTTCGTACCGTTCCAGAGCATTTCACGAGAGAAAACCTTTGCCTTCGAATCGATTCCTATCTTCAAGCACTTGAACTAACTTTCAGATCTAGGTAATCAATAAACGAATCCACGTGTAAACGACGAGGCTCGGGTTTTCTTATCAAATCAATCAAAGTCGTGGTCGATCGAAGGCTTTCTGGCCTCCGCTTCGTGTTGATGGAGTGTGGGTTTCGAGATAATGAGGCGAGGGTCTTCGTGTTGATCGATGATGGAGCTTCGCTTTTTATCGAGCGCTCTGAATTCATGGATCGACACGAAGGGATTGCACCTGATGGACTCGAAACGATGGCCTCGAATCGAGTCGAAAAGTGTATCTTTTGATCGAGTCGAAGTACAGGCCTGGGATGGTTTGAAGCGGAGTGCCTGGAGATCGAGTCGAACCGCGTAGCTCTTGATCGAGTCGAAGTAGAGGCTTTGGATCGAGTCGAAGTAGAGGCTTCGAAGCGAGTCGAAGAGCGTGGCTTCGGACCGAGTCGAAGGACATGGTCTTGGACCGAGTTGAAGTGCATACTCCCAAATGATCGATTCGACCTCGAGCCTTAGTGAATGATTTGAATTCGAACTTGAATAATTGCCTTGAACTTGAACTTTTGACACTTTGACTATTGGTTTAATTTTGACGACATCGAAAATTCTAGTGCCTTTGACCACTTAACTCCGACGAGCTTCAGATTTTCTCAATTGGACTTAATTGTTTCACTGCACGCATGATTGCCTATTGAAGTTCGTCGACGAAACTGGAACTTACTAAAATAATAACACATTTTAACTTGGACCGATAGCTAATAATTGGATGGCATGGTTGTGACGGTTAGCGATGACGGTCCTTCTGACTGAATTCTGAAGTCTCGTTGTTCACACGTTTTCCTTAGTTCGGTTGATCTTCCCAAATAATATACAATACTGCACTGCACAACACGCTCACACACTTTACACTGGGGGATGCACGAGTGTTATTTGTCAGTTTAACAATGATTTTTTATAAGCTAGCTGGTCATGGACCCTTCAAGTTCTCAGCAGCCGGAAATTCCGAGTTCTATTCCTCCAACCATAGAGATATCGGTTATCGAAGCCGAAGTCATAGAGCCAGCTCCGGATGAGCGTCCGGGTGCTCGGTTTATACTCAATCCATCAGATTCCGTGCCGTCGGGTATCTCTGAAGATATGCTTGGGCGGATTTGCTCGAGGCACGGTTTGTCACTTGACGACGTGCTACTTCCTGGGCCCACTGACAGGCCACACAATCCCCCGGAGGGGTATACAGCTTTCAACCGTCACGCTTGCACAGCGGGGACACTTTCTCCCTTCAATGACTATATAAGGGAGATGTTATCGTTTCTTGGCATAGCCCCATCCCAGCTACATCCCAACGGGTACGCCTTATTGAACAGCATCTTTGTTCTCTTCATGGAGATCCTCTTTCGACCACCGAAGTCGATCGAGATCCGATATTTATTCAATGTCAAGAGCCATGGAGAGAGCCCCTCTTTCACCTTCCTGGAAGCGGTCAGGAGCTTCCACATTGTACAGGGCTCCTGGGGAAGGCTAAGTTATTATAAAACCGAATGGTTCTACGTTCGGTGCCCCCTGGATTTGCTAGGCGGTGGCTGGATAGACGTAAGTGTTGCCACTTCTCTCCTGAGTCATTGAGATACTAGTAACTGACTTCAAAAACTGACACACTTTTCCATTCTTACAGCTGCGATCTCTCATCCCGATGGCGCGTACTTCAAAGAGCTTGTTCGGATTCTTCAAGCGTTTCCGAGCGAAGAAAGGCACATAGACTTAGTCCTGATCGATAGGTATTTGAGGGCTGTCGGGCTAATAGAGCGGAGACAGAGCATACATCTGGAAGTGGTACATAGAGTGATCTCGAAGAAACGTGTGAAGTGCAAAGCGCCCGTAGTTGTGATCACCGAAGAAGTTGATCCAGAGAGAACGCCCACTGATACCGAGCTTCCAACTGGGCCTTCTGCTGATGTACTGGACTCAAGTGGAAGCAGAAGAGGCAAGGCCGCTGCTCACAAATGCCCTAAATCTAAGAGATTTAAATCTGTCGTCGTGTCTTTACCTTTCCAGGGGATCAGAATTTCAGAAGCTCCTCCCCCGCAAATGGAGAGTCCTTTTGCAGGGCTTAATGATATCCCGATCCCGGATTTCGTGTCGTCTCCACACGACGCCAAGATGGAAGGGCTTGATAGTGCTTGTGAACCGAGCGGGTCGCTTGCTATGAGTGCGGCCGACATTTCTGGTTGGTCGGGGGATTGCACATGCATACACTTCACTACACTACATGATCCACAACTGTACTTCGTCCAACTCAGGAAGTTGCTAACTCTTTCTTCGCTTCTCATTTTCAGGTACTATGTCTGGAAGAGGATCAATGTTGAACAGTCTTCGTTCAGCCCGAAAGGCTTCTGGTTACTATGATTCCCGTAGGAGGGATTCTGATAGGGATCGCGATCGCGAGCATTCTAGTCAGGATAGGTATGGGCGCGATAGGGATAGAGAATACCGGAGCCAGTCTAGATCACGCTCTCCTCCTCCTAGGCTTCCATCTCCTCCTCCCGTTCAAACTTCACATCCACCGGAGCCTCCTCGTCATAGGCCTTCTTCTCACACTTCCAAATCTGAGACTCGTCTCCAGAGAGTCGAGACTACATCTTCCATGGTTACAAAGCAGGTCCCCGTTGATCCCACTGGAGAAGGGGCCCTTAAGTTGGCCCAAATGAAGAAGGATTTTCCTAATATTTGCTTCGACGGTTATGTTTTCCCTCCCCACTTGAAGAGAATTCCATCGTCGGTAGAAGGCACGATGCATGACTTTGTCCATGACATCTATACCCAATATCGAGAGTGGGCGAAGGCTGCCGAAAAATCTTCTAAATTGGCCTTCGAGCGGGCAAAAGAGATCGAGAAGATGGAGACTGAGCTTGCCAAAAGGGATCGCATCATCCAAGTACTTTCTGCTGAGTCCGAGTCTTCTCGGAAATCTGAGATTGAGGCCATTAAGAAGGCTAACGAAGCAAAGGCAGAAATGTAGAGGTTGAGTCAGGCACACGTTGCCGTGGTGGAGGAAATGGGCCACCGGAATACCAAAGTCATTGCCGAGCGGGACGCAGCGGTCAAGGAGCTTAATGAACTAAAAGCCAAATTCGCCAGCTTGGTCAAAGAAAAAGATGACGCGAACACCGCAGCCCAGGAGGCGTGCGATCAGGCTGTTCTGCTCAAGGGAGAATGGGATGCGGCGGTGGCCAAAGTCCAGAAAATGGAGACTGAGGTCGAAGAGAGGGTGAAGTTGGCCGAGTCCAGGTTAGAGGCCGACATCGAGGTCCTCCTTGTTGTTTACAACGCTAATGTGATGAGGCACAAGGGTCTGGCCTGGCTCGATGATTATTCAACGCATCTCCATAGCGCTTGGGGCCGATTGGTTGAAGAAGAGAAAGAGGCGCACCAGGGTGAGTCTTTGGATGAATTCGAGCTTGAGAATCGTCTGTTAACTGATGACGAAAAGAAGATTCTCCATGATTCAATGATCTCTTATGAGAAGGAGAGGCTCGGCACCCAACACCTGGAGGTAGGAGAGGGCTCCGGGGTTGGCCATCACGATGCAAGTCTTGATCTTCCGGTGTCAACTCAGCTTGAATCTCTGCCTGCGGTTGATCCTCAAGCTGTTCCTGCCTATAACCCGGATCAGCCGCAGATGCCTCCGACTACAGCACAAACAACTGAAGCCGCCCCGTCGCTTACAAGCAAAACTGAGGAAGGTACTCCGAACATTCCATATGTCTTTCATGAGTCGAAGTCTTCGACCGAGTTTAAGTTCTAACAATTCTTTTATTCTTTGTCCAGTGATCGATGTCGCATCGGCCATGCCTCCTGCCACTCAAGAGTCATATCAAATGCAGGAGTCTATCGTGACCGAGGCAACAACCATGAGTACAGCTGCCCCGCTTGGCGATCTGCAGGGTGGTACGATCGTGTTCGACGTGCAGCTGATGGATGAACTCTTCCGCCGCCACGGCGATCCTCGTGCTAACTTGTCATCTGTTATGAGTGGAACTGATCCGGCTACAAGCTCTTCAATGCCGACTGCTGATGCCCCCGTCGGGGCTCAAGCAGTAATCGAAGAGGACATGTTTGCTCAGATTGAAGCCGAGCTGGCAGCAACGCGTTATGGTGGCAACTTTGGAGATGGGATGGCAGCATCAGGACCTGCCCCGCTCGGAATGATGTCTCCTGGTGGTTCTGTCTTTCTCACCGGCTTGCCCATTCCATCTTCTGTAATTGATCCCGTTCCTCCGACTCCGCCCGTAGGGAGCATTCTTATTCACATGAGCTCGGAGGAGGACGTCGACATAATGCCCTCGCCTGAAGACCAACTGCCGAAAAGTAAAGGCTCGAAGAGGAAGGTTGGCGATGGCTCCAGCGGGTCCGCACTGAAGAGGAAGCCAAGGAAGAAGAGAGATTAGGCATGATCATCTGGCGTATTTTGATGTTGCATTTTGTTAGACGTGTATAGATGCGGGTTCGGCCCCTGCTAGTAGGAATTTTTTGGAAACTTGTACACGAACGTCTTCTATAATCAATAGAAATGGAACTTTTTCTTCTTTGTCATTGTGTATTTGTCTAAGTGTTTCAGCGTCTGAAATGCATTTGTGAATTTTCAGGTCCCGAATCAAGCTTGTTTTGGTTTGCCAAATTCGGGAACTGTGGACATGGCTTGCGACCGGGAAGCGAGTTGAATTCTGACAACCGCATTGCTTCAATCAGTGGTTGATGCCTAAGTCCTGCCCCCCAGTCTTGGGGATGAGTTGTAAACCGTCAGCCGACAATCGCTTCTTACTTGCAACATGTTGAGTCCCGCGCCACCGAACGGATGCCTGAAGCAAGCGGAGATTGAGTGATGCGTCCATGCTTGTTTGATTGTCGATAATCATTTTCGTACTCCGGGGTTCCCATTCATTCATCAGTGGCTGGTTACACTGGCTTAAGTTTCGATCATATGTCTGCGATCGGGAGACTTGGAATTGGCACTTGCATTCTGGGAATCCAGAGTTGATGTTTATACTCCGCTTCGCGCTCTGGGAATTCGAAGTTGGATGTTTATACTCTGCTTCGCGCTCTGGGAATACGGGGTTGGATGTTTATACTCCACTTCGCACTCCGAGAATATGGAGTTGAATGTTTATACTCCGGTTCGCGCTCTGGGAATTCGGAGTTGAATGTTTATACTCCGGTTCGCGCTTTGGGAATTCGGAGTTGGATGTTTATACTCCACTTCGCACTCCGGGAATATGGAGTTGAATGTTTATACTCCGGTTCGCGCTTTGGGAATTCGGAGTTGAATGTTTATACTCCGGTTCGTGCTTTGGGAATTCGGAGTTGAATGTTTATACTCCACATCGCACTCCGGGAATATGGAGTTGAATGTTTATACTCCGGTTCGCGCTTTGGGAATTCGAAGTTGAATGTTTATACTCCGGTTCGCGCTTTGGGAATTCGGAGTTGGATGTTTATACTCCACTTCGCACTCCGGGAATATGGAGTTGAATGTTTATACTCCGGTTCGCGCATTGGAAATTCGGAGTTGAATGTTTATACTCCGGTTCACGCTCTAGGAATATGGAGTTGGATGTTTATACTCCACTTCGCTCTCCGGGAATATGGAGTTGAATGTTTATACTCAGGTTCGCGCTTTGGGAATTCGGAGTTGGATGTTTATACTCCACTTCGCACTCCGGGAATATGGAGTTGAATGTTTATACTCTGGTTCGCGCTTTGGGAATTCGGAGTTGAATGTTTATACTCCGACTCGCACTCTGGAAGTTCGGAGTTGATGAAGGGTTGTCGTGTACCAATCCCTTTTTTGACTTTGATGTGATGGCTTGCCCCCGAGCTCGGGTTTTACTTAGGGAGTGATTGGTTGCACCGCAGCCACTCTCTATTTGAATAAATCCCACCGTATGATGAGACTTAGCTCTCCGTGCATAGTGATGGTCATATGAAGTATTTCAAGTAAATCACAGCTCTGGCTCGAAGAGGTTGCATTTTATTGCTGAAATAAGAAAGTATGGCAAAGTCAGTTGCCTTATTACAAGTTCTAATTTCGAAATGCATAAACAAATTGCAGAAAATGAAAGTAAACTAAATGGATAGAGATAGCCTGTCAGATGTAATAGCAGCGAAGGCTCTCGCTATTCCAAGCTCTTGGCAGGGTAAGACCGTCGACGGTCGATAACTTGAATGTACCATCTTCGAGCCTTTGTTCAATAACATATGGTCCTTCCCATGTCGGCTTCATGTGTGAAGGAACCGGATAGATCCTTTTTAAGACGAGATCGCCTAGTTTTAAGGTTCGCGGACGGACCTTGGCGTTGTACAATCGGGCGACTCGACTTCGATGCGCAGCTGCCCTCAAATCAGCCTCTTCACGCTTCTCATCCAGTAGATCAAGAGATTAAGCAAGTAATATAGCGTTTGTCTTTGGATCATAGTATGTTACACGATGAGAAGGTAATTCTAGCTCGACTGGAATAACGGCCTCTGAACCGTAAGAAAGAGAGAACGGAGTGTGGCCGGTCACGGTCTTGTGGGTTGTTCGGTAAGCCCATAGAGCCATAGGAAGTTCATCAACCCACTTGCCCCCGACCTTTTCTAGTCGTTTCTTTAGGATGGACTTTATAACTTTATTAACTCCTTCGACTTGTCCGTTCGCTTGAGGGTGTGCAACTGCGGAGAATTTCTTTTGGATGTGAAATCGTTTGCAGAAATCTTTGAATTCAGCACTATCGAATTGGGTTCCGTTGTCCGTGATTATGGTGTGTGGGAGACCGAATCGACAGATGATATTACGAACCACAAAGTTGATTACTTTCTTCGTGTAATGGTAGCGAGAGCTTCGGCTTCAGCCCACTTTGTAAAGTAATCAACTTCGACGATTGCGTACTTCGCACCACCTTTTGCCAGAGGTAGAGCACCGATGATGTCGATGCCCCACATTGCGATCGGCCATGGGCTGACCATCTGCGTTATCTCAGTAGGAGGAGCCCTTGGGATTCGGCCATATTTCTGACACCTATCACATTTCTTTGCATAGTCTAACGCATCGCGATTCACGGTGGGCCAGTAATATCCGTAACGAAGTATTTTCTTAGCAAGTGCTTGCCCCCCGGTGTGATCGCCACATTCCCCCTCATGCACATCACGTAACACTTGTTTAATTTCATCGTGAGTGATACATCGGAGTAGGGGAACTGAGTACCCCCTTCTGTACATGAGCCCATTCTGGATGGTAAATTTTGAGGCCTTTCGAAGGACTTGTCTTTTTTCACTCCTGTGCTCCGGCAGGGTCCCATGCTCAATGTAATATTTGAGTGGAGTCATCCATGAATCCTTTTCGGGGATAGTTTTGCACACCCGGTTTATTTCTGCCCGGTCGATACTTGCGGAAGATAGCGTCTCTACGGGTACGAGTCCCATTTGTTGAGCTTTGCCTATGCTGGCTAACTTCGCCAACGAATCGGCCTTTTGGTTGCGTTCTCGAGGTATACTGTAGATGGCGTAGTAATCGAAATGGTCCAGTACTTCTTTAACTCGAGCTAAGTAAGTAGCCAACCTTCGATCTCTTGCTTGATACTCTCCTCGTACCTGGCACACAACTAATTGTGAATCACAATAGATTTCTACTGCGATAATTCTCAAATCCCTAGCGAGTTTCAAGCCAGCTAGGAGGGCTTCATATTCAGCTTCATTATTAGTCGCATGGAAATCGAACTTTAAGGCATAACATATGGATCGACCCTCGGGAGTGTCGAGCATAATACCAGCGCCTGAACACCGGTCGTTTGATGCTCCGTCGGTATAAAGTTTCTAGACGTATTCGGGGGATTCACTGGCTTCGGGCAAGTCCTCTAGGATGGTAAATTCGGCTATGAAATCGGCTAGGACTTGTCCTTGTATGGCCCATCTCAGAGTGTAAGTAAGGTCAAACTGGCTCAGTTCGGTGTACCACTTGAGTAACCTACCAGACGTCTCAGGCCGCGAAAGGACCTGTCGTAACGGCTGGTCGGTGTAAACAATAATGGAATGTGCCTTGAAGTATGGTTGGAGTTTTCTTGATGTGATGACAAGGCAGTAAGACAACTTTTCCAGTCTCAAATAATTTCTTTCAGCTCCAGTCAATCGTTTGCTGACGTAGTACACCGGCTTCTGTATTTTGTCTTCTTCTCGGATTAATGCAGCGCTAATAGCGTTCTCTGATATCGCCAAATATACGAACAGCTTCTCATGGTTGATAGGTTTTGACAGGATAGGTGGTGTAGATAGATGTTGGACTAGGGCTTGAAAAGCACCCTCGCATTCCGTGGTCCATTCAAAGTTTCGTTTCCCTTTTCGAATCAGATCGAAGAAGGGAATGCATTTGTCAGTGGACTTTGAAATGAACCTGCTCAATGCCGCTACTTTTCCATTGAGACTCTGGACTTGCTTTATAGTTTTGGGAGTTTCCAGATTTCTGATTGCCCAAATCTTTTCGGGATTGGCTTCGATTCCCCGGGCGTTAACGATGAACCTAAGGAACTTTCCGGATGCAACCCCAAAGTGACATTTCAGTGGGTTGAGCTTCATTTTGTATTCCCGAAGTATGTTGAACATAGTTTCCAGGTCTTTTACATGGTCGGTGGAGAGTCGTGACTTCACAAGCATGTCGTCTACATATACTTCCATTGTCTTCCCAATTTGATTAGCGAACATCCGATTGACCAACCGTTGGTAAGTAGCTCCGGCGTTCTTGAGTCCGAACGGCATAACCTTGTAACAGTAAAGCCCCAGATTGGTCACGAAGCTGGTGTGTTCTTGATCGGGTAAATGCATCGGTATATGATTGTAGCCTGAGTACGCGTCCATAAAGGATAAGAGCTCATGTCCAGCCGTCGAATCCACTAGCTGATCAATCCTAGGAAGCGGGAAACTGTCTTTGGGGCATGCTTTATTCAGGTCGGAATAGTCGACATATGTTCTCCACTTCCCATTTGGCTTTCGGACGAGCACGGGATTTGACACCCATTCAGGATATAGCACATCTCAAATGAATCCGTTCGCTTCAAGCTTTTCTACTTCCTCTTTAAGGGCGGTAGATCTCTCTGGATCCATACCGCGCCTTTTTTGTTTGACCGGGACATGCCGCGGGTCAATGTTCAGAGTGTGGCTCGCGATGTCCGGCGAGATCCCACACATATCAGAATGTGTCCAGGCAAATACGACAAGGTTTGCCCGCAAAAATTCAACCAATTCCTCTTGAGTTTTCTAGCTTAGCTGAGATCCAATCTTTATTATTTTCGAATCATCGTTAATGTCAATTGGGACATCAATCGTCAGTTCGGCTGGGGACGCTTGACTTTCTTTAGATTCTCCTTCGTCTTCAGTTTCTCTCGGGTCAAGGTCCTTGAGGAATTGGCTGGGGTGCCCGGGCCTGGGCTCGGGCATTAATTGTCAATTATCGGCGAAACGGACGCAGAGAGACTCCTCTACGGCCTTTCCCTTCTCCTTCCGTTGTGCTTCCCGCAGCTCAGCAACATAGCAGGATCTAGCAGTGGCTTGATCTCCATGAACGATTCCTATTCCATGATCAGTGGGAAATTTCAAGGTCAAACACCATGGGGCAATGGCTACTCTGAATTCAGCGAGGGCCGGTCGCCCCAAGAAAGCATTGTAAGGGGAGTCTATGTCCAGAACGATGAATTGCAACATTCGTACTCTCCGACGTTCTCCTACTCCCAACTCCACTGGTAGTTCCACCATCCCAGTGGGAATTGTGGCACTTCTATTGAAACCATGGACTCGAGATTGACAAGGCTTCAAGTCTGTGGCTTCCATCTTCATTTGATCATAAGCTCGTTTGAACAAAATATTCACAGAGCTTCCACTGTCAACTAAGATCCTTTTTATCCAAGCGGGACCTACTTGTGCTGAGATGACCAGTGGATCAATAGTGGGAGCTTCGACTTTATCTACATCTCTGTTCCTGAACACGATGTCATCCATTATCGTTTTCTGTTGCTTGGCCGGAGCCCCCTCATCAAAACTACTACAACACTCGAAGTCCGCATGCCTGATAGAACTGGCATACGACTCCATTTCCTTCCAACTTCGATCTGTTGGGTGAGGACCACCGCTTATGGTATTGATGACCAACCTCCCGTCCACACGAGCAGGTTCTTCCTGTCTTTCCTGATTTGACGCACGGTTTTGATTTGATGGGCCCGCACCACCAGATTGCGGCGCCCGTACATACTGATCCAGCTTCCACTCACGTATCAGTTTTTCAATGAGGTCTTGTAGGTGACGACACTCATTGGTGTTGTGGCCATAACTCTCATGGAATCTACAGAACTTTCCTGTTTGGATTTGTCTTTCGGTTGGTGGTTTTGGGGTAGGCTTCTTATACTGCATGGTATTGTAGGTCTGCAAGTACACATTTTCCAACGACGTGTTCAATGGACTGTAGTTTTCGTACATGGAAGCTCTATGCCGTGGTCCACGATCCTGATCGTGTTTTTTGTTCTGATTTCTATTGTCCCTCTGCTGATTCTGCTTATTTTGGACGTTCAACTGAACTTTTCCAGAACTATCTCCGATCTGTTTAACAATGATTTTACTCTGGATACCTTTGATGTTAGGTCCTGCGTCATCCTGCTTCCTAGACTGTCTCACATCCTCCCTTCTCAGGAATTGTGCTGCCTTGGAATAGAAACGGTCCAATGATGCAGGTGGTTTCCCAGCTAACCAACTCCCGAACCCGGAATCAACATCAATCCCCTTAGTCAGAGCCATCAGGATAGAGTTATTGTTGGGATTGCTTATTTCCGCACACGCGGCATGGAATTGCTCCAAGTAACGTCTAAGCGTTTCTCCGAGAGCTTGCGTAACAATAGACAGAGTGTTAACGTCCTTCGACCTTGCCACATGCATACGGATTTGTTCGACAAACTTGGTGGCCATCTGGTCAAAGTTAGAGATGGATCGCGGTGGCAAACGAGTGAACCACATGGTAGCGATGCCCCCTAGGGAAATGGTGAAACTACGGCATTTTACTGCGTCATCAGCTCTAGCAACATTCATCAGCCATTCGTATTTCAGGACGTGTTGATTGGGGTCAGAACTCCCTTCATAAACTGGCAAAGCTGGCATCATGAAGTGCCGAGGTGTTTCAGCATATAAAACATCATCGGTGAAAGGGGTATGACTTCCGGAGATTCCCTAGTCGTCATTAGATAGACCCTGACTTTCACGGATCATTTGGCGAATCATCACTGGTATATCCATCGTTTGGACATTTGGAGCATGTTGTGTCAAGGTGTGGTCGGGCTCCACAGCACGAGTCTGGACCGGACGCGGTCGACGGTCCGTGTCTCGCCTCCTTGGTTCAACATCCTCAGGGACATAAGGTTCAGGAGTCTACTCTCGTCGGCTATGTTGAGGATCAGCTTGGTTCCTAGTGTCACCTCCTCGTCCAGCGGTGGTGGTAGTAGAAATGTTGCCGGTAACATGATAAGGAGCAGCTCCTCCCCGAGTTGAAGGTTCTATGCGGAGGCTAACGGATGGTCCAGCTCTAGGTTACCCAAGGTTCGAAGCAGGTTGGTGTCCCGTGGCCTGGGTGTAGCTTCCACCCAACCGTGGACGTGTGGATCTAGTTTGGCCATCGGAGGAGGCTGAGCTCTCTGTGGAGGAGTGAGAACCTTGGTCTCTTCTAGATCTTCTTCGCCTTTGGCGATTTAGCTTGTTAGTCAACTCCGCGTTGGCGCGTAGTTGCTCCGCTAGCTGCTGTCGACTTTGGGTCAACTCCTGAAGCAATGTCTGGAATCCTTGTCTAGTTATTGGACCTGATGATCTGAAGGTCCTGCAGCATTTTGGTTGGATGGAGGTGATTGCAAGGGGTTTTGTCGGTCCCGTGTTCCTTGATCAGCAGCTGCGGAGGTGGTACGTGTGCTCACCATAGTGAATTGGCGAAGTCCTTTCCTAGATCCGATTGCAAATCTGAATAGAATGGAAGGGATTCAAGGTTCTAGATCTGGATCTTCTTCTTAGATTTATGCAATCCAATATAGATAGGAGATCCAAAGAGTGGGAGAAAAATTTGGTTTTTCTCAGTGAAAGCACCAAAGTGTTTGTACCAAAATTGGGCACAACACTCTTCGGAAGTCTTTGAAGAGATAAAGTGATGAAAATAAAATGGAAAAAGAGGAATTATCTAACAAAAACTCCAAGTTTCAGAAATGAGAATAATTAAAATGCAGGGAGACACAAGGATTTAGAGTGGTTCGGCGTATAGCCTACGTCCACTATGAAGTAGTTTGCTTTATTAATCTTCCTTTGATGTTTACAATTGATTTCAACAAATTACAGCGAATAACAATGGTTTGCAGCAGTGAAATTCGTTGGTAGCAGCAGTAATGGAGTTCAGATCTGGATCTGGCGGAGTCCGGGCGTTGGAGATCTCAAAGAGGCAAAAGAACCCCTTTTCTGTTGGCTCTGGGGGTCTATTTATAGGTGTAGGAGGCTGATATTTCGCTCAGATATCGGGAGACCCTCTCTGGCACGTGACCAGGCCCGTACGCCCAAGCCCGTGAAGTTTCGGTCCGATCCGTGATTGATACGAGCTGATTTAGACTCGCTCAAGATTTCGTCCAATGGAGTTGAAATTTGGCATGGACATTCTCTAGCATGTTCGTAGTCTTCTGTGAAAATTTCATAGCATTTGGACTTGTAGATTGGGAGATATGATTGATACGAAATGGAGTTCTCAGCAGGATGTTTCCTTCGACTCGCTTCCCTGTTTCGACTCGCTTATGTTTCGACTCGATGACGTGGCGCTTTGCTGGAGTCGAATCCGACAGAGTCGAACAGTGGTTCTGTGAAGGCTGTGGAGCGAGTCGAAGAGGACTCTCTGATGGATGCTGTCTCGATCGAGTCGAAGCAGGCTTTGGTCGAGCGAGTCGAAGTTAACACTGGGGGAGCGAGTCGAAGTGGGTAACTGGGCGAAGCGAGTCGAAATAGGTATTCCAGATGGCAACGAGTCAAACAAGAATGAGTCGAAGTTGACATCTGGGGGAACCAGAGCGAGTCTAAGGAGGAAGTCGAAGGAGCGAGTCGAATGGTATCCGATTTTCGTCCAATTTTGCATCCCTCATAACTTGAGCATACAAACTCGGATTGACTTGAGATTTTGAACGTTGGTTCCCATGGCTCAACTTGCCATGTCCTACCAATTTTGGCTCGATCCGGACTCGGACAAAATTCATCGACATCCGTAGTGAGCCCCTGTATAACTGATCTCTAGGATGGACCGTCACAGGTTACTAGTCAATCCCTTGGTGTTACGGCCTTGCCAAAAGGCGGGATAACACTTGGACTTGTGTTGGGTTAGCCTCAATCCCTCTAACAAGTACGATGAAGCCTAGAAACTTTCAGTTTCATTCTAAATTCTCATATCATCTCATCTAGATGAGTAATATGGTCATAGGCCATCTTGGACTTTACTGGCATGTCATCAACATTTACTTCCATCTTCCTTTGAATTTGGTTGGAAAACATCTTATTGATCAAGCATTGGGATGTTGCACCAATGTGTTTAAGTCTGAATGGAATGACTTTGTAGCAATAGAGCCCGAAGTCTATAATGAAGCTAGTGTTTTCTTGATTTAAGACATACATAGTAATTTGATTGTACCTAGAGTACGCGTCCATAAAAGATAAAAGTGCATGTCAATAGTCTCATCTACCAACCGACTAATCCTCGAAAGCAAGAAACAACCCTTGAGGCAAGTATCATTCAGGTTGGAAAAGTCGATGCACGTTCGCCATTTCCCATTTGATTTCTTAACCAGTACCGGATTGACTATCCACTTCGTGTAGCGAGACTCTATAATGAATCCATTTGAAAGTAAAGTTTCTACCTCCTCATTAAGAGCCACCATTCATTTTAGGCCCTCGATAATTATCCTTTTTTCACGAATGGTTTCTTGGATCAATATTTAGGTCATGACATGTGATAGTGGGGGAGATTCCACATATGTCTGCATGAGACCAAGCAAATACATCTTGATTTTCTCGCAAAAATCCTATCAACTGTATTTTCAATTCTAACTCTAATCGGGATCCGATCTTCATTAATTTAGTCGGGTCATTACTGTCAACTTCTATAAACTCCACTACCTCTCTAGGCTCCGCCGCTGCCGCCCCCTATTCTCTATCCCTTGGGTTAAGTTCATCGAAAAGATCACTTAAAAAACTATTTGGCGATCCCTCCTTTAATTGCTAATCGATCAATTTTTTGGCACAGAGGGTGATCTCTGTGCCTTTTCCTTTCTCCAAATGTTTGTTCTCATGGAGCGCTGCTACGTAACATTCCCTAACTATGTTATGATCTCTTTCAACTACTCTTACTCCATGAGCTATGGGGAATTTCATGATCGAGCAACATTAGGCCACAACTGCATAAAAGTCTAATAAAGAGAGCTACCCTAGGAATGCATTGTACGTTAAGAAACCATCCACCAAGGTGAAAATTTTCTTTTGTATGGCTGATCAAGGATGGTTCCCTAGCTTGTAAAACAAATCCAGCTTCCCTAGGGGCATTTTTTCCTTCTCTAATTAAACTATGCAGTTGCTTTTTGCATGGCACAACATCTTTCATGGATAACCCCCTCTTGTCAGATGCATCCTTGAATTGGATGTTAACTGAATGTCCAGTGTCCACCAAAATTCAATGTACCTCTACTAGGCAAAGAATTTCTGAAATTGCCATGGGGCTATTTCTAGATATTGTTTTACCGATCACTGTCAATTAAAGTTATCCCGACCTACTCCCGATGACGTTTTATTTCCTCACGCTCCTCGCCTATGGCGTATAAGAAACCTCTCCATTCTTTAGAGACATGGCATATCCTTCCATCTTAGCCCAACTCTTGTCCTTTGCATGAGGTCCTCTTGTTATGGTGTTAATTACCAATCTCTCGTCCTTTTCGTGATTGATGTTGTTTCCCTCTCCTCCATTCCCTTGTATGTACTATTTTGATGGTGGCCGTATAAGAAAAGAGGGAGCGTTAGGATTTCTAACATACCTTTCCAACTTTAATTTGATGTATTCCTCAATAATATCATGTAAGCGACGACATTCACTAGTGTAATATCCATGAGATTTGTGGAATTGACAGTAATTCCTTGTATTTATGTCTGCCTCAGTCTACATTCTTGGTTGAGGAATGTTGTATTTAAGCTCCACTTACATTGCAAGGTAGATGTTTTTCAAAGTATCGTTCATATTCATGTACGCATCGAACCTTGGTCTAGGCCTGAACCTTTTCCATTCCACCTTCTTCCGCCTAAGCCACTTTGGTTGTTATCCTTTTTTCTTTTCTATGAAATTACTTTTGTTTTCTTTTATCATAACATTTACACTGCTAGATGCTTTTGAAGATTTCACAACTATCCTAGTTTTTCATGTAGCTCCGGCCTCTCCTACCATATATACTTTGCCGCCTTATAAAAGAAATCATATATGTAAATAATAAACAATCGTTTCGAGTCTTGTTTTTCTCATGTTCTAGAAGATGATTAGAGACAGATAACAAGGCAAACGACAATGATACTAATTGAGCGAATGGTTATAATGATTGGTTGCTATTTGAAATAAATATATATGCTATTACGATATGGAGACATGATACGATAGTGAAAGTGAAAAGTGAATGAGTCTGTGGCACAAGTAGACGTCATAGGATATGGATACAGATATAAATATAGATATAGACACAAATATAGATACAGGTATGGATACAGATAGGGATACATATGCGAATGCATTCCTATAACACAATTAGGTAATCCAGGCATTACATTGCTCCCCCATATTGCACAATAGGCTAGGGAAGGAGGTGGATGTTAAGCGACCCTACAGGTTGTGGGCGGACCATGGCATAAGTCAAATTATGTAGCATGAGGACAATGGGCTTTCCTATGGGATGCGGATAGTCTAGGGTAGTGAGTCTGATACGTGATATGCTTGCTAATGGACAATAGGCAACCCTATAGGGCAGGAAGCTGGTCAAGGGAAGTGCGTCCGTATAGAGATGATGTGACATGACTAGGTGTATCTGTTAGTTAGGTACGATGTCACATGGCAATAGGACATGAGGTGGTGGGGCGATAGACACATATCATGTTATATTATTGTTTTTGTAATATATGTAGAATAGAGTATGGATCACTCATCAGACTTATGTCTTACCCATACTATTTTTCCTTATATATGTGTGTCTATATATATATATATGGTTGATGGAGTTTGAGGACTAGAAGGTTGTGAGAAATGCGGATTAAGGATCTTAAGGCTAGAATTAACACTAGAGGGGGGTGAATAGTGTTTTAAGAAATTTGTTAATCTTTTTGAGTTTGTCTTACTTTGTTAACAATGTATACACTAATCAGACACAGATATGAACACAGAATCAAACATAGATGCAAATATAAAGTAAAAGCAGTAAAGGAAAGAACACACCGGATTTTATACTAGTTCGGAGTTACCCTACATCCAGTCCCGCAACACAAGTACGGATTTCCTTTCAAACTCAATTCAACAATTACAACCCTCGGTTCAAGGCTACGAGGTACCCCCTCCAAAATAACAATCCTCTGGGTAGAGATACTTGATTTCCGGGGCAACAAGTTCACCCAATTGATTTCCAGGGCTACAATCACACCTTCTCTCGCTTGATTGATTTCCAAGGCTACAATCACACCTTCTCTCGCTCAATTGATTACAAAAAGTCTATAACTCAGATTAGCACTTGGATCTTGTAGAGATAGTGGAGATTATCAAAACCAGAAATTATCTAGTTAGATTCGATATTGATTTCGGCAGAGTAATGGTGTAATTTGTAAATAAGAAAGTGGAGAAGAAGAAGAGAAGTTAAATCAGAAAAAAGTGATTGAAAATTCGTTGAAACTGACCCCTATTTATAGAAGAACAACAGTCATGTCCATTCGTGAAGAGTTATGGTGAATAGACACTTCTTTTGAAATTTAAATTTTGAACTCAACTGTCACCATGTCGACATAGTGCCTATGGGCATGTCGACATCCCTCAGCCAAAATTGATGTTTTGAATTTCTATAAAAATAATATTTATCTTATATAAAAACTATTTAAAACTTTATAAATATACTTGAATATAGTTGAAATTCATAAGTAAATATAAAGAACAATATATATATATTATTTAACTATAATTTAAATCAAAGTATAAATAATTTAAATGTTAAATATATTATTTGAAAAGATAGTTTAAAATCAGGAGTAATTTGACTTTGAAATTAAAGATGTTTTTGAGGCTAAAATTATTTAAAATCAAGATAGAGAGTTTTGAATCTTTTAAAAGGAAAGTTTTGAAATCATTTTGAAAACAAGATAATTTTGTAAAATTATTTTGAAATAAAAGTAAGTGGATACAAAAAGATGTTCCACTAGATTTTTCGTAGGTTCCATCCTACTTAGGGTTCCATCCCTTTAACGAGCACGAAGTGGATTCCATTCCACGAATAAATTTGATATTAAGATGCCAGTGCTTTTCTACGAGTTTTAACAAATATTCCTAACAAACTTAACCTTGAAATTTTGAACTCTTGATAATCTTGATACTCATGAGTCTTCTATCTCTATATCTTGAATCTCTATACTGTACAGTCTTTATTCTTGATACCTGCATGGTTAGATCCTGCATATACATATATATCTAAACTTGTAATGTTAGTATTTATATTTTATAATCTATTTTAAGGTTGTTGTCATCAAAACCATCATCTCATGGACTAACAATCTCCCCCTTTTTGATGATGACAACCTTTGTTTATAAAATATTCCTTCTATCCTAGTAACTCCCCCTAAAACTAACAACTCCCCCTTAATCTATGCCTAACTACCCTATTTTATATTTCTCCCCCTTCGTCATCAACAAAAAAACTTACTCTAAACTAGATAACTTCAAACTACATAACTCTATATTACTCTATATAACTCCCCCTGAAACTAAGACTACATTACTTGTGATTATAATGATAGTGTTATCATACATAATCAATACTTAACTAAAATATAATCCTAAACTATTAACTATCCTAACTAAGCATTCACAATAATACTAACACATATAAGAACACGAGTTTATTTATTACGAGTATGGTTGTATTTACATTTGCGTTTGAAAAAACATAAAAAACTTAAATAACAACGGAAAGAAAGAGAAGAAACTAATGTGTGTTTCTGAACGTAGGAGATTTATGAATTGAACTGTTTGGATAGTGGAAGCAGAAATTTCCACGTTGTTCAACAAGATTCCCATTTTTGTCGAAACACACTTCTCCAACGCATACTACTTGGTCATCATCCTCCTCGTGTGCTTCTTCCATTGGTTCTTCTTCTTCTTCTTCATCGCTGACCTCATGTTCTTGATTGAGTGAAGAGTCTTCATCGATCAAGATAGGGTTGGCCTGGTTATCCATTAGGAATTTTTGTAAATTCCTAAGAATCTTGCCTTGCCTCTCTTGCTCTTTTGCCATACGAAGTTGAGTCACTTGAATTTCAGTCAACATCTGAAGAGTATCCTTCATAGACTCCTCCAATTTAGTTACATGTGCGAGAGTAGTGTATTGAAATGGACCAGAAGTAGGAGAGGGGAATGAGAAAGTTGATTTTATGTTTGATTTAGAGGAAGATGCCATTATTTTATATATTTCAGAACATAAAATGAAGAGAAAACAGGGAGAATGAATAAGAATTCGAAATAGAGAAGAATATATAACTAAATTTTTGAATTTTGGTGGGAAATTTAAAAAATATAGAAACGTTACATGTCGACATGTCTTCCTAGGGGATATCGACATGGTCCTTATATTTTAACTCTATGATTTATTTTAATATTAATTATTAATTATACTTGTTATTTATATTTTATATTTCAGTTATAGAACAAATACCTAATTCTCTTCTTAATTTAGTAAATATTGATTCATTTAATGGTTTTTTTAAGATATCAGCGATTTGATTCTCAGAGTTTATATATTCAAGAGTAATTACTTCTTTAGTTATATTATCTCTAAGAAAATGATGTCGAACATCAATATGTTTAGTTCGAGCATGATGAGTAGGATTTTTAGATAAATTTATTCCACTAGTATTATCACAATAAATTGGCAATTTTGAGATATTTAATCCAAAATCTCTTAAGGTTTATTGCATATATATTACTTGAGAACAAGCCAAAGCAGCAGAAATATACTCTGCTTCAGTTGTTGATAGAGAAACTGTATTTTGCTTTTTACTAACCCAAGAAACCAGAGAATGTCCCAAAAAGTGACAAGTTCCACTTGTACTTTTTCGGTCTGATTTACATCCAGCATAGTCAGCATCACAGTATGATATTAAATCAAATGAATCATTTTTAGGATAAAATAAGCCATAATCAGAGGTGTGTTTAATATATCTTATGATACGTTTTACAGCTTTTAAGTGAGTTTCTTTAGGATGAGATTGATATCTTGCACAGAGACATACACTATGCATGATATTAGGTCTACTAGCAGTGACATAGAGCAATGATCCGATCATTCCTCTATACAACTTTTTATCTACATCTTTCGAGAAATCTTCTTTACTTAGATATTCATTGGGTTCCATGGGAGTAGGTTTTCCACTCGCAGTAGTCAAACCAAATTTATTGACTAGTTCTTTAGCATATTTTTCTTGACTAATAAAAATACATTATCTAACTGTTTTATTTGCAATCCTAGAAAGAAGTTTAATTCACCCATATGACTCATCTCAAACTCTTTTGTCATTATTTCAGAAAATTCTTTATTCATTTCGAAGTTAGTTGAACCAAAAATGATATCATCTACGTATACTTGAACTAGTTGAATATCATTTTTATTTCTTTTAATAAAAAGAGTGTTATCTATTTTACCAATTTCAAAATTTGATTGTAATAAATAAGATCTTAGTCTATCATACCAGGCTCTAGGAGCTTGTTTTAGACCATATAAAGCTTTCTTAAGTTTGTACACATAGTTTGGTAAATTTTCATCTTCAAAAAGTGGTGGTTGTTCAACATATACTTCTTCTTTTACAAATCCATTTAAAAATGCACTTTTAACATCCATTTGAAATAATTTGAAATTATTATGATTTGCGAAAGCAAGTAGAATCCTAATGGCTTCTAATCTTGTTAAAGGAGCAAAGGTTTCGTCACAATCTATACCTTCTTCTTGACAATAACCTTGGGCGACTAATCGTGCTTTATTTCTAACGACCTCACCTTGTTCATTCATTTTATTTTTATAGACCCATTTAGTTCCAATTATAGTTTTATCTTCAGGTCTAGGAACAAGTTCCCAAACTTCATTTCTAGTGATTTGATATAATTCTTCTTGCATAGCCAAAATCCATGAATCATCAGTTGATGCTTCTTTAGGATTTTTGGGTTCAATAGACGATATAAAATGCTACATTACTCATTTTACTTAGTTGATTTCTAGTTGTAACAATAGATTGCATATCTCCTATTATTTCAATAGGATGATCTTTTAAAAGTTTAATCCTTTTATTAGGATGATTAATTTCATTATTAATTTCGGTTGATTCCTGATTTTGAGTAATTAAATCTTCTTCATCATTTGTAATTTCAAAATCTTTTAAATTTTCATCAAACGAAACATGCATTGTTTCTTCGATGGTGTTAGATCTTAAATTAAAAACTCTATAAGCTTTACTTCTATTAGAATATCCGATAAAGATTCCTTTGTCGGATTTAAGATCAAATTTATCCAAATTATCTTTTGTATTTAAAATAAAGCATTTACTTCCGAAAATTCTGAAGTATGATACCTTAGGTTTCTTTCCATGAAGAAGTTCATAAGGTGTCTTATCAGTTAAAGGTCTAATTAAAATTCTATTGCAAAATATAACAGGCGGTAGCAACAGCTTCTGCCCAAACGTGTTTTGGTAAATTACTATCTGAAAGCATAGTTCTCGCACACTCTTGTATCGTTCTATTTTTATGTTCAACTACTCCGTTTTGTTGTGTAGTTCTTGGAAATGAGAAATTGTGAGTTATTCCCTTCTTATTGCAGAATTCCTCAAACTTTTCATTTTCAAATTCACCACCGTGATCACTACAAATAGTTATAATTTTTAAAGATAATTGATTTTGAATCCTTTTTGAAAAGTTCTTAAAACATTCAAAAGTATCGCTTTTATGTTTCAAAAATATTGTCCATGTAAATCTAGAATAATCATCTACAATTACAAAGACATATTTACTATGATTTATTGACTGAATTTGAGATGGACCAAATAAATCAAGATGAAGTAACTCAAGGGGTTTTGAAGTTGAAATCATATCTTTTAATTTAAAGGAACTTTTTCTAAGCTTTCCTAATTGACATGCATCACATAAACTATCTACTTTAAAATTCATTTTAGGGAGACCTCTTACTAGATCATGTTTTGACAGTCTAGATAAGAGTTTGAAATTCAAATGTCCAAATCTCTTATGCCAAATCCAAGGGTCACTTGTATTTGCCAGAAGACATAGGTTATCATTTGAAACTTTCATACTAAGAATATAAATATTCTTTTTCCTAGTTCCCTCAAATATTATGGTTGAGTTATTATCTTCAATATGACATTTATCTTTTTCAAATTTAATTTTATATCCTTTATCACATAATTGACTTATACTTAGCAGATTGTGTTTTAGATTCTAAACTAGCAAAACATTAGTAATAATAGGAGTTTCAGAATTACCGACATTGTCGATGCCAATCACGTATCCTTTCGAGTTGTCTCCAAAGTTAACCAGTCCTCCATCTTTGTATATAATATTATTCAGCATATCCGAATTACCAGTCATGTGTCTAGAGCATCCACTATCAAGTATCCACTTATTCCTTTTGATCTACACAGATTGTCCATTGTGGATTGATTCCTTAATACCCATAAAGCATCTTTCCTGCACATTATAAAATTTAGGTAGACAACTAGAATTTGAATAATAATCATATACAGACTCATGGAACAATGATGATTTAAACAATTCCAAACTAGTTTTAACAAATTTTTCAAAAATAGCCGTTTTAAAACTTTTCAAAATTCAGATTATGAAACTTTTGAAAACAAAGCTCTGATACCAAATGTGAGAAATGCGGATTAAGGATCTTAAGGCTAGAATTAACACTAGAGGGGGGGTGAATAGTGTTTTAAGAAATTTGTTAATCTTTTTAAGTTTATCTTACTTTGTTAACAATGTATACACTAATCAGACACAGATGCAAATATAAAGTAAAAGCAGTAAAGGAAAGAACACACCGGATTTTATACTGGTTCGCAGTTACCCTACATCAGTCCCGCAATACAAGTACGGATTTCCTTTCAAACTCAATTCAACAATTACAACCATCGGTTTCAAGGCTATGAGGTACACCCTCCAGAATAACAATCCTCTGGGTAGAGATACTTGATTTCCGGGGCAATAAGTTCACCCAATTGATTTCCAGGGCTACAATCACACCTTCTCTCGCTTAATTGATTTCCAAGGCTACAATCACACCTTCTCTCGCTCAATTGATTACAAAAAGTCTATAACTCAAATTAGCACTTGGATCTTGTAGAGATAGTGGAGATTATCAAAAACAAAAATTATCTAGTTAGATTCGATATTGATTTCGGCAGAGTAATGGTGTAATTTGTAAATAAGAAAGTGGAGAAGAAGAAGAGAAGTTAAATCAGAAAAAAGTGATTGAAAATTCGTTGAAACTGACCCCTATTTATAGAAGAACAACAGTCATGTCCATTCGTGAAGAGTTATGGCGAATAGACACTTCTTTTGAAATTTAAATTTTGAACTCGACTGTCACCATGTCGACATAGTGCCTATGGGCATGTCGACATCCCTCAGCCAAAATTGATGTTTTGAATTTCTATAAAAATAATATTTATCTTATATAAAAACTATTTAAACTTTATAAATATACTTGAATATAGTTGAAATTCATAAGTAAATATAAAGAACAATATATATATATTATTTAACTATAATTTAAATCAAAGTATAAATAATTTAAATGTTAAATATATTATTTGAAAAGATAGTTTAAAATCAGGAGTAATTTGACTTTGAAATTAAAGATGTTTTTTAGGCTAAAATTATTTAAAATCAGGATAGAGAGTTTTGAATCTTTTAAAAGGAAAGTTTTGAAATCATTTTGAAAACAAGATAATTTTGTAAAATTATTTTGAAATAAAAGTAAGTGGATACAAAAAGATGTTCCACTAGATTTTTCGTAGGTTCCATGCTTACTTAGGGTTCCATCCCTTTAACGAGCACGAAGTGGATTCCATTCCACGAATAAATTTGATATTAAGATGCCGGTGCTTTTCTACGAGTTTTAACAAATATTCCTAACAAACTTAACCTTGAAATCTTGAACTCTTGATAATCTTGATACTCATGAGTCTTCTATCTCTATATCATGAATCTCTATACTGTACAGTCTTCATTCTTGATACCTGCATGGTTAGATCCTGCATATACATATATATCTAAACTTGTAATGTTAGTATTTATATTTTATAATCTATTCTAAGTTTGTTGTCATCAAAACCATCATCTCTTGGACTAACAAAGGTATCGGGGACAGAGATTCATTTGTATATCTGCATATGACATAAATAAGTGTTGTAACCTGGATTTCAGTATTGGTATAGATTGAGTTGTAGTTGTATTGTTCAAGCATATGTATTTGACATTATAATGTTATGGTGATATGACTATAGGTATTATTTATGTATTATATTTACTTCCTTCAACTGTGAGACTCTAAAAGTAGATAGTGTTAGTTAGAATTAATCCAACATCTGTAGGTATATGCTTATTTTATCTTATCCCAATGCCTCATCGTTTTGGTTCCCGTGTTGTCGACGTCGGTTAGGGCATTGCTTCCGAGGTTGAGAGGTCGGGTTGTTACATATTTAGATCCATAAACCCAGCCCAATCAAATGAGTACCCATGAGTTTATAGAGCAATAACGATAAATAATGGGTCATACATAAAGTCTGGTATGAGCAATATGTTACCCTTAACATAAAACATAGTCAGACCATGCCGCTAGAGCATGGAATGGATTTTCCCCTTACTGTAACATAACATTCATTTTAACGATTCTAAACACGATCATAAATGAATATTGATATTCTCAGGCACCTTATTCTTACGAATATGCCATGACTGACATCAATATCCATCTTTAGGCATTATCATCAGTGATCATTCTATTTTCTAACCAAACCTAAAACACATTGTCCTCGGCTGCCGTCGAGGCCTTACGCCTTCTTCTTATGTTGAAAAGTTATAGTTTTATCATTCGGCTATCACTAAGGCCTTATGCCTTCATTGATTCTGGTTGCCTTTTAGGCCTAACACCTTCATGTACATGTTATGGTTGCTATTTAGGCCTTATAATGTTGCTTTTGTTTATGGATGCCACTAAGGCCTTACTCCTTCGATTTTGATTCTTGATTGCCACATCAAGCCTTATGCCATCCACTAAACCCTTGGTTGCCACATCAAGCCTTACACCAAAGCTTTTGTGTTTTGAATGCCAAGTTAGGCCTTACTCCAACACTCTTGTTTGCGATTGCCATTTAGGCCTTCCACCTACTTTTTGGTTTTGGTTGCCACATGAGTCTTACACCTACACTTTCCATTTCATTTGACACATGCCTTATGCATAAGCTTTTGGTTCTAGACTGCCTCATCAAACCTTACGCCATCTACCAAACCCTAGCTAACTATTCACTTATAGGCTGTATCCTTGCTATTTGTTAAGTTATTTTTAAGTCAAACTACCTTCTGCTAGCTCCATTACTTATTTCATCATCATTAATACTCTAAACACTAGTTTCATCCATCTTAGGCCTTAGTATAAATTCTCTTTCAAAAATCAATTAGTTCTGGTTTTAGCATCTTGTTAGGAGCTAAACTACCCTCGGCAACCATTAGCCTCGATCTAGTCTATCCTAGTTAAGTTTTAATTAGTTAACATAAGGACTCTCAATTCTAGGTTTCAAAAATCACCTCTTCTACATATAGTTCCTCTATAATCCTCTTCTCCCCTTCGGACATTAGCTAATACCTTTGGTCTAATAAGACTAGCTTTATACTTAGCACTATTTAGCTTTCTATTTAAGTCTTTATATTCAAGGTTCTAGTTCATTTACTCTCGGTTCGAATCCACTTCCTTCGGCACTGTCTCCGGTACATGTTGGTAATCGTCTTTTGCATGTCTAACATTAACTTTACATGTGTCAACTTATGATTCATTTGACTTAGTCATTGCTTACTATTGTTATGTACTCTCCTAACATGTTTTTCATAAATAGTGGATCTAGTCTATTGACCAATTATCAAACACTTTATTAGATTAAATCACCTCTCGGCCTCTATGTATTTGCCTTTGGAAGCTCTAAAATATCCCTTTAGCCAAGAGTATTTTCTTTTGAAAACCACAAATTTAATTCCTATAATTCATCGAAAATGTTTACATATATTTTCTTTCACAAAATTTATCAAACTCTCTATTCTAACCATTTTCTATAATTAGTTCTGAAATAATTCATATTATATTATTTACTTATGTGATAATTCTATAGACCAAAACACATCTTTAATAATATGTTCTCAGCATCATATTAAATTTTATAATCATTTAGAATACATGAAACAAAAAGAAATATTCATCGTTAATCTGGCCATGAGAGATTTATGAAGGAAAATGGGTTTAAAGAATATATTACTCACATAGATCTCCTAGTTGATTATCCTTTCTAGTTCCCTTAGCTTTGATCTACTTCTTTTCCTCTTTTTCTTCTTTGGCCGCTACCGCTATTAAACGGTTCGAGCTTTTATTTTAAATTTTGAGTGAAGAATGAAATGAGAAGAACTAACGAAAAGATTTAAAAAGGTGCTATTCTCCTATATTAGGTCGTCGGCCCTCCTCTACCCTTTCATATTTCAGTTAATTTATTTAATTGACCATATTGATAAGTAAACTACACCCATATAATTATCACATCATATTAAATTTAAATATCTACCCTCATAATTAATTCTTTAGTTAATTATTTAGTAATCGATAGAGTGTTACAATAGACCTCAGGCTACTTTATTGCAAAAGGTAATTAGCCTCGATTTACTTGTCCTAAGTCATTTTGTTAACAAATAGTAGCGGTTAGACACGTGCATATCAATTTAGGTTTGATACGACTATAAACGGTGGAAGATGCATGCAGTGTCATAGTATTGGTCTTACATTAGTGACCATTCTTAGCAGGTCTTGGCCTTATCGGGAGACTAGGGCCCACTAGATTAGTGTGTGATAGTTGTGTTACGATCAGTGCATCGTGGTTATAGTATATAGACTTATCACATATTGAATAACACTATATTAGAAACGTACTAACTTGTTGGATGCAGGTGAAGATGTAGGTTTAGGTATGATTACATTGCCTTGTATATTGCCATTTGGTATTGTTCATGAGATAGTAGAGTATTGACAATCATATAGATTTGTGATATTTATTATTCACCAGACTGCATGTTGGACCCTCTCTTTATTGCTTCTTTTGTTTTCTATTCATTGAGTGCATTGAATTAGAGATGAGTATTTACACTAGTTGGAGGCAAGTTGTAGAGCCATAGTATTTTACAATTACAACTATATTTACTCAGTATTTTGAGCTATTGACATGCTAGACTATGTATTCTGTAACGACCCAGAATTTTATTGTTTTGATTGAGAATATTTAATTGATTTTAAATATTTAATTTTTAATAATCAAATAACCCTCTTTTAATTAATAACTAATGGTTGTAAACTTGTATTGAAATTTTATTTACAAAATAAATAGTTCGATGGAAAATTGAAATGTGACCGAAAATCGTTTTTTGGATTTTCGACTTTTTATCAAACAAAAGTTGTTATAACTTTTTGAACATTCAAATGGACATATAAATAACAAATAACATTTCCTCTTTGCTAATAAAGGAATTGGTTTAATTTAATTATCACTAGAAAATTCTAGATTTTGATTTAATAAAGATTAAGTGAAGTGGATTTTTTGTGTATAGCGTGCATTAGTACAAAGAAAAGATGTGCATATGGCTTCTTGTACTTTGGCACAAGGGTGGCATATGGCGGAAGCTTGGCATGAAAGGGTAAGGAAGTGTAAAGGAGTTATTTGACAAAGGAATATGGAAGGTCTTTTACCACTTTTCATACTTCTATATAAGAGCACATTTACTTCGTTTTTCCCATTTTACTTCACTTCTCCACTTTTACTCTCTTTTCTTCATTCGTTCTTCACTACTCTTCCACTTATGTTTCATGAAATAAATCACTTCAAAAACACTTTTTTCCTTATCTAAAGACTTGTACCAACCATTAAAAATATTGCAAACATCTCTATATTCTCAAATTGCAAAATTTGAAGCCAAAAGCCTATTTTGGACCATAGCCATGATCATGTGGGGGTTTTGGGAGGGCTTTGGCTGAGTATGCAAGGTGGAGGTGTGATATTGTGTTGGTTGTTGAGGAGTAGGAAAGGTTTATGGCTTTTGTCTGAAGTTTGGTTAAATTTGAAAGTGAGATTTCTCACATTGAATACCACTTTAAAATAGTTTTAAAAATTGACAAATATATTTAAAATATAAGTTGTTGTTTATACTTGTGGATATTTCTTGTTTGGATTTGACTCCCGTTTGAAAGTGGGTGGCAAAAATAACCAATGTTTTGCAAGGGACTGAAGCAAAAGGAAGTCGAAGTGCTCCTTAGCGAATTGGTCGCTATGGAAGCACTTCGAAGAATAGAAATTTTGTAGAGGGATACTAAAAGATTCCTCACCTTGTTAATTTTTATTTACATACATTCTTGGTTATGTACATGTTTGTATATATGAACAGTGAATGTTCAATAGTTATAGTCGATCACTTGTTGTTTGTTTTGCGACATTGAAATTTTGTGCTCTCTTTTAAGTGGTTTACTACTTTGTTTTCTAAAAGTGTTTTGAAATTGTTTCTGAACTTGACTTTTGTTTTTCAAACCTTTTTGAAAAGGTATTAGAGGGGTTAAATATAGAAAGAAATGGAGTTTAAATGCCAATTTATTTACTAAATAAAGTTTTAGAAGTTACGGTCCATATAGCGATAGTCGCTAGAAATGCACTTTTGAATATATGATTTTGGTAAAGAAAAATATTTATCCACTTTAGATATTTTGTAAATTCTTTTAAAAGGGCTTTTATAGAAGTTGTAATAGTATTTTAAAAGGAGTTTGAAGATTTAAATATATTTTTAAGAATTTATTTGAGTTATTTAAGCAAGAGGTTTAAATTTTATAAAGAAAACCACTTTGTTTCAAAAGTCAATTTTTGTTTAAAGCGACTATCTTTAAAGGGATGTTTTAAACACAAGTTTCAAACTATGTTTTAAAGAGTTTTAAAAGTTAGTTTAAAAGAGGAAGGAAGCATGCTATTATGGTAATAAATGTTTCCGAGAAAAAGAAAGAGAACGTGGAATATAACACTTTTGTTATAGTAAACGGTTTTGGAAAATTGGAAAGGAAGTTTGATTTATAACACTTGTTCATTATTAAATAAATTGTTTACTTTATATAAAGAAAGGATCATGCCTTTTAAAATCAAACCTTGTTTTAAATTTGATTTTGGAAAATGATTTTTATAACAAGTATATGGAACTCTTGGATCCTATTTTCTAAACTTCGAGATATGGAAACTTGTTTCTATTTTGAAACTTAGAAGTGAATGTCGAGTCAATAATTAAAGATAATATACCCAAAGTTGAACGAATTCATTTCTAATTAATGAAAAGTACTAATTTGAAATCAAAGACTGGTAATAAGTTGATGGAGTTGGTTTTTAGATTATTTCAAAATGACTTTGTTTTATGCAAGAGATTTCTTTGTCGGGGCCATGAAGTAACATAAAAAATATATGATAAGTAGTACTAAAATGTTGACATGTTTATGAAAAGTAAATCATCTTATATTTAGCACTAAAACCCGATGGGTAGACTTTCCTCTATCTATGGGATCTAGAATCGAAGTGCTTTAACTAAGGCAAGGACAGGTGCAACCAGGGCCCTGACTTACCTGGCTTCGATTCTGGATGAGGGATAGAGAAGTCGAAATGTCGAAAGTTTGATAAGTACAAGAGGGTTAATTTTTATAAATAGGTCATGATTAATTAAATATATGGAAGTTACTTCATCTTATACTCGCCACTAATTTTCGAGGGATAAAAGCCTGTTTCTATCTATGAGAGTTTAAGAATGTACGTCGAGGCAATAGTAGTTCTCTAACTTGTCTGACTTCATTGTTAATCAAGGGATAGTACGGGGTTGAAATCGAAAATTGGTGGTAAGTATATAATGTCCGATTTTCCATATGCAAACGATATACTTACAATAGATAGTGGTTTATCCACTATCAATAACTTGACCTGTTTTGACTTAGAAAGTATATGGAAGCTTCGCATGTTCAAACGGTTTGAGAATCCCTTTGGAGAACTCCTTTAGGTGAAATGTCTCTAGCTTTAAGGGATATATTAGAGAGACTCTTATATAGTTCACTTGCTTCTGAAAGAACTGAGATTGAGTCAATCGGAAACTATCATTTGATGGTTCGGAGAGACCGAGATCGGATAAGCATGAGTTATCTGAAAACCACTTCGAACTGGCATAAGCGTTCGAATTGAAGACATGTTGAAGATGATGTAATCGAAGACGGGGTTCTTTAAAGTGCAAAGACTACTTGCTACTAATCCTAAGGGTGATTCCATAAAGGATGTAGTAGAAGTATTACCTTCTGTTTGTTTATATCCTGAACAACTTGTATGGATGAATGCTGGCATTGCGTTGTTGTCTCGAGGGCAGTGTTATCATTTCAAGCGGGATTTGCTAAAAATGTAAAACGTAGCCTCAAGCCTCACACTCGGTAGTGATTAAAACATGTGATATGAGGCATGGCTATGTGGTTTGTTACCATTGGTCATCACCCGATCTAAAACGATATTTATGGATTTATGTTTGCTAGGGGCCCGGTACGGTTGTAAGCTACAGCCGGGGTGATGACTTATTCGGTACTGTCCAAGAAAGGGTAGGCCAGTTTTGTGTTGGCAGTGGTTATAAGGTTTGTGACATTGGTACATTTTCTCTAGAGGTGTACTGTGAAAGGCAATACCTAGTAGCCATGTCATTGATGGAATCCATTCTCTAATATGTGCCTTACGGCTTTAGCTGTAGAACCTAGTACCGTTGAATGTAATTGTGATTAACTATTCCAAATATGTTATATATTTATTTTAAACCCTAGACATTACTATAATATTACTAGATTTTCTAATAAAATGGTTGGTTATCATAATGTACAAACCCGTTCGTATTTATGTGCGGCATTGTCTTACGAAATACTTTTATTTATGAAAGGTTTTATAACATTAAATAATCCAAATAATTTGAGTTTCTCACGCTGGTTTACCAGACCGATCTGGGTGTTATTTCCTTATAATGCTCAGGTCAGACCCAAGTACTTTTTCTAGATTTAGCGATGGATGCTTGGAGCTTCAGGAGATGAGCTGGATGCCTTCAAGACCTAACATATATTATTTTTGCGCTACATCTCTTATTTTGTATTAATCAGCATTTGTGAGGATAGACTGTTATAACTATCCAAACTAATGATAGGTTAGACTCTGATTGTTGTATGAATATTAAAGTTTTCTTATGTAAAGGTCATTTGGATATTATATATTACTCATCACGATGTGAGATTCTATTCCGTCTTTTCTTTTCCTTCACCCCAACAATCAATCTTTTTGGCACTTAGATGCTTGGCACGTGAATACCATGGATGTATTAGTGTCGACTTTTGGGGGTCAAAAAGGCGAGTCGTTACGGTGGTATCAGAGCTGAAGTTTAAGTGAGAACCTTAGCCTTGGTGGGGTAAACTCATTAGAGATAGGGTAAGTGGAAACCTAGGATGAGTTTGAGTGTATTATATATGAGAGCGTGCATTTGTTAGTGCTATAAAAATGATTTATATTATGTTGAAATTGGTAAATGAAATAATTTTACCTAGGATTATATTTTGTATATAAAGGAATAATTTTCAAAAATTAATATAGTTATTTATGATGTAATTGTTTGTTTAGAAATGATAATATGCAATTATTATCATTTATTGTTCGATTAGTCATGCTCGTCCAGTTTAGTAGCATTGACTATTGTTTGATTATTTATGCTTGGCCAATTTATGAGCAATTGTTGTTTGATTGAATTAAATACGAATACCTTATGAATTCATTTTCACAATTTGACTCTAAGGCGTTCGTTAATAATGTAGGTTCAATAAGTTTTTTTTTGATACAAGAAGGAATGATTTTATATAATGGTGATTTTATAAACTGGGTTTATAAATTGTGTTTTATAAATGAAGAGGATTTTAAAGAATTTAAATTCCGGTGTTTTTGAAAATGATTTCAAATGATTTTTGAAAAAAGTAATAATAGTATTACTTGAAAGTATTTTAAGTATAATGGTACATTTTCTTTAGATAGTTTAGGGAATGAATCTTGATTTGTTTTGTAATGATCTGAATAATCTTCTAAGTGACGATCGGATGTTTGCTTTAGCGAACATCGTAGAGCATTTAGTAAATTATTCTCTTTGTCGTTGTACGATCAAAACAAATTCGAATCCAAACGAACCCAAAGCAAGTAGTAATAAATATTTTGTTAAAGTTATTTATATGGGAATATATACAGTATTGTTTTAAAATTGGATTCAAATGAAAAGAGGTACTTTTATGTTAACTAGTTCGAGTGGCTCGAAAATGACTAAAAATGGTAAGAGATGTGTTTAGATGGTAAGCACTTCTCTTAAGTATTACCCTTCTTGGTAAGGGGATGTATGATATTATTAGGTAGGACCACGTTCCTACGTATCATTTTGGTGTTACTCGATCTATATGTATATTTTTATGGATCAAAATATATAGTACCATTTCAAAAAAAGGATTTTAAAGTAAAAACGGGGTATTTAGTTCTAAGATTTCCTTAAAGAAAATGGATTCAAAATAAAAAAGGTATTTGATAAAAGAGTGTGTTGATAAAAGAAATTTTTAATATGGGTTTAGATTAGAAAAGAAATAATTTAACACAAGTCTAAATGGGTTAAATTTAATAAGAAGATTTTAATAAACTTTGTTTTGTTAAAACCATGTCTCTTGTTTTCACATCTAAGTTGTATAAACTATTTGATGTTATTAGACCGACTAATAAACATATTTGCCTTAGATGTGTCTATGGAAAAGTAGACTCTAGGACTAAGTTTGTATACTAGCATCCTAATCTTTTTAACTACTTACCAGATCGAATGGCTAAAGAGGTCGACTCAGTTTTAAGATCCAGATTTATTTTGGGTGTGCATCTAAATTTAAAGGAAATGGAAAAGATAAAAGATTAAATCAGATAGTTGTATATACACTCAGGATGTAGTAGGGTATTATACAAGTTCAAAACTTTAATTGTATTTTTATGAAATGTTTTCATAAATAATTTTAGGAAAAAGAATTAGAGTAGTATAATTATAAAGTTATCCTAAAGGGATGAAACCATAAGTTGGACTTGGATCATTTTACTCGCATGACAGTTCTTGATTCAGAGTTCAAACATAAGATTTCTAGGTGGTATACACCGGTCTGAACTAGGCATTTTCACTTGATTCTCAACGGCGAGTACTTACGATAGATTCTTGGGATGATGTGAGTGTTTTCTATCATAGTTTAGGACTGTGTAAGGAAAACGTAAATATAAGATCACAGAATCGGATAAGGGTTCTGCAATGGAGAAGTTAAGTGATCTATACTAGTTTGGATGATTGATTTATGTATCCGAGCAAGTGGATGGGTTGGATATTGCATATGGATGATTCATTCACATCTTACAGGCTTAAGTATAGTTTCCTTTAATGTTCTATGGTTTATGAGGAGTTGGGTAGATGACTCTTCGATTTGTCATGAGGTAGTGTGAATAATCAATAGAGTAATAAACTATGGCTATTGAGCATGAAGTATGCTCAGTAAATTGTTTATCATCCTTGTGTGATGAGAATATTGTAAACCTGGGAAAACCCTAAGTTGGTTTGTTAGTCATTTAACATTTTGAGAAATGTTAAGCATTAGTATGGCTTCTTTTTCGGTTGTTTGTTTATGATGAAATTTCGAGGTCGAAATTCTTATGAGTGGGAAGGATGTAACGACGTAGAATTTTATCGCTTTGATTAAGAATATTTAATTAATTTTAAATGCTTAATTAATATTTTTTTAATAAATAAATAAATCTCTTTCAATTAATAACTAATGATAGTAAACTTGTTTTGAAATTTTGTTTTCAAAAATAAAAAGTTCGATGAAAAATTGAAAATGTGACCGAAAATTATTTTTTGGATTTTCGAATTTTTATCAAACAAAAATTGTTGTAACGTTTTGAACATTTAGATAGACATACAAATAACAAATAAAATTTCCTAATTGCTAATAAAGGAATTGGTTAACTTTAATTACCATTAGAAACTCGAGATTTTGATTTAATAAATATTAAGAGAAGTGGACTTTTTTGTATAAATTTGCGTGCATTAGTACAAAGAAAAGATATGCACATGGCATATTGTACTTTGTAAAATGGGTGGCACATAGAGGAAGCTTGGCATGGAAGGGTAAGGAAGGGTAAAGGAGCCATTTGGTAAAGGGATATGGATGGTCTTTTACCACTTTTCATACTTCTATATAAAAGCACCTTTACTTCAATTTTCCCATTTTACTTCACTTCTCTACTTTTGCTCTCTCTTCTTCATTCCTTCTTCACTACTCTAGCACTTAAGTTTCATGAAAGAAATCACTTCAGAAACACTTCTTTCCTCCTCTAAACACTTATACAAACCACTAAAAATATTGCACACATCTCTACCTTTTCAAAGTTGCAAACTTTGAAGCCAAAAGCCCATTTTGGACCATGGTCGTGAGCATGTGGGAGGTTCAAAGATGGTTTTGGGCGAGCATGCAAGGTGGTGGTGTGATGTTGTATTGGTTGTTGGTTAGTAGGAAGGAGCTGTGGCTTTTGTTCGAAGTTCGGTTGAATTTGGAAGTGAGATTTCTCACTTTGAATACCACTTTAGATTAGTTTTAAAAATTGACAAATATTTGTAAAACATAAGTTGTTGTTTATGCTTGTGTATATTACTTGTTTGGATTTGATTTCCACTTGTAAGCGAATGACATAAATAATCATTGTTTTGTAGGGGAATAAAGCAAAAGAAAGTCGAAGTGTTCCGTAGCGAATAGGTCACTATGGAAGCATTTTGAAGAATAGAAATTTTGTAGAGAAATCCTAAATGATTCCTCGGCTTGTTGATTTTTACTTACATGCATTCTTGGTTATGTAAGTGCTTGTGTATATGGAAAGTGAATGTTTCATAGTTTATAGCCGGTCTACTTGTTGTTTGTTTTGCGACATTGAAATCCTGTGCTCTCTTTTAAGTGGTTTGCTAATTTGTTTTCTCAAAGTGTTTTGAAATGGTTCCAAACATGACTTTTGATTTTCAAACCTTTTTGCAAAGGTATTAAAGGGATTTAAATACATAAAGAAATGGAGTTTAAAAGCCATCTGATTTACTAAACAAAGTTTTAAAAGTTACGGACCATATAGCGATAATCGCAATGGATGTACTTTTAAAATATATGATTTTAGTAAAGAAAAAGCGTTATCTACTTTAGATATTTTGTAAATTCTTTTCGAAGGGGTTTTATAGAAGTTGTAATAGTATTTTAAAAGGAGTTTGACGATTTAAATATAATTTTAAGAATTTATTTGAGTTATTTAAGCTAGAGGTTTAAATTTTATGAAGCAAACCGTTTTGTTTCAAAAGTCAAGTTTTGTCTAAAGCGACTGTAACGACCCGTGTTTTATATATCGAAGGATCGTAAAATATTTTTATTTTATTTATATGAGGTCGTATGACTCTAAAATTTTGAAAAGCGACCCTTAGGGACATTTTCCACTTTTTTTTGAATTTCTATATGACCATTTTGACCCTTAAAATCTTTTTTAGATTATAACCTTTGATAGAAGCTGAATTAGGTCCCAACCACTTCCATCACTCCAAGATGATGGTTTGCCATTCCGTAGAGTGGTCATAATAGAAAAACAGACTTATCGTTTTAAAGTTATAGGTGTTTTAAATTTTTGCTGATGTTGGCCAGTTTTAATGGGTAATTGACTAAGCGCGGGCTTAAGCAAATTAACCCATCTCGAAAATTGTGCTAAGCGGAGGCTGTAGGAACCGATCTAAGTCAGTTTCATCTTCCCCAAAATTGCTCTAAACCTCCATTAACTGTATTTCATCAAAAATCACACCTTTTCCTTACTAATCTTAACCAAATCATTTATTAAAGGGGCGATTAACACAAGAAAGCTTTAGATTATTATTTTTGCTGATTTGGGCTCATCTCCTTTGCTATCTACTTCATATCTAAGCAGAGAAATTGGTATCTTGGGTATTTGGTGAGTGGTTCTTGAAATCTCACTCTGCTATGGATGTTTATATAGTTAAAAATAATGTTTTTGACATGATTTTGACCTTAAAGTGTTTTCTAACCTTAATCACACTTTTATACATCTTTAAGGATGAATTTTAAAGGTTTAGAAATGGTTTTGCTATCCTTTGTATTCATATGTATATGCTAGAGTAAAAGTTAGATCTAGATTAAGATTTGCTTGATTGTCACAAGCTTATGCATTGCTTGTATGAATGGATGTATAAGCATGGTTTTCTATGATTGTATGTTGTGCTTTGATGTTGTTAGCTAGTGTTTTAGGTAGTTGGAGAATAGATTGGCGAATTCGACAAATCGAAGGCAAAGATGGTCAAAATTGGATGACACTTGAAGGAGGGGTTCTAGAGTACGGGAGGAACTCAAGCTACAAGTCACAGCAAAATTGGGGCTAAGGAAATAGGTCGGCATTTAGTTATTATAGCTTGAGGCCTAGTTAGTTTTATGGGATAAAATGACTCGATGAGTTGATGTCTCTATGGAGAATAGCTAGAGGAGGTGGACAAGGGCAAGATGTAGAAAATGGCTAAGTATTTGGCATGATGCCAAGTTATTTGTAGAATTTGGAGATTAGAGCTTTAGAGTGACGCCGAGCTATTTTGGAGGATGGGTCGGGGTCTAAGGCACTTAGGAAATGAAGTAATAAAAGCATGAGATTGAACTTAGCCAAGATTGGCCAAGTAAATAAGTCGGTGCCGAGTTATTTTAACTCGGTGCGAGTTATTTATATTGGTAGGTTTGGATAGAAACTTCCAACAGGGGAATTAAATGCTCTGCAGGTCATGCTTAAGGTGTTTATTTGTTCGCTTAGAGTTTGATGGCAACATAGTAGAACAATGATAGTTTTGAGACTTTGGTGATAACTTGATGGTGAAAGGAGTTAGGTTTCGATGAGGGCGGCTCAATTTTGAACGGAGTTGTGAGATGGTTATTCATAAAAGGTGGGTTCTAAGAAAGGTGACCCATGGATAGAATGGTGGAACGACTCTATCGTGGAGTGGAGGAATGTTGATTCCTCAAGACTAATCGAAATTGGATGGAGCATGGAAAGGGCTTTGTTGGCGTCAAAATTGGCCACCAACACCCAATTATGTAAAAGTACCAATATCCAATCCAATCATAGAAATATGAAGAAAAATAAACGAAGAAAAAAATTAATCAACCGGAAAGCAAGTAAAAAGAGACAAGATTTATAGTGGTTCAGCTAACTCCGGCCTACATCCACTCCTAAATAATCATTTTTATTATACTGAAGTTTTTTTATAGTTATAATCTGAAACCAAAGAATAAAATTTGCAGAGTGTAGCCTAGGTTTAAGATAAGAGAAGCAGAATGAAGATCTCTTTTCTGACGCCATGCCTACTGTATTTATAGGGGAAGACGTGCACGGATTTGGCTGAAATATCGATAGAAGGTTTGGGAGACCAAGACGAGGCCACCCAAAAATTTCCAGGCCCATTGGGGCCCACGATAGATCCCGATACCGATCCCTATTAGTGCATCCAAATGGGTTGCAATCCTTTTGAAGGGTGCCCCCATGATGTTAACTACTTGCTCCCCAAATTTCGTGCAATTCCGATGTACGGTTTGTAAGATATCGCATTTTCATGAAGTAGTGCTGCTTGAATTCTATTTTCTGCCGATCCCTCTAGAGAGATAGGTATTGATCCCTCCAATCTTCTCTAAATTACAGGCGATTCCTAGGGGAGCTTCTCCATGTCATATTATGTATAGCCTTCAAGTTTCATGCCATTTGTTGCAATATGCTGCTAAGGCTGATTATAACCGACTCCTTCGGAGGGATTGGTACCGATCCCTCCAACTTGCTCCAAATGTTATGCAATCCCTATGGGGTGTTCCACATGTTCTAATATAGCTTGTTCTCCAAGTTTTATGTCAATTGGATGTGTAGATGTTGAGATATTGATCGATCTTTGTTATGAAGTTGGGCTTAGCCGATCCCTAATAGGGATAGGTACCGATCCCTATTGGGGGACATATGTCGATCCCTCCAACTTCTCCAAAATCCATGCGATCCCTAGGGTAGACTCCCTGGGGTTCTCTCTTCTTGTACCCAAAGTTTCACTTCAATCTGCCTTGTGGTTGCTAAGTTATGGAGCAATCATCGTTGATTTGTGCTGTTGAGCTGAATATGATCCGATCCCTCTTCTTTTGCCCATAACTCTAGCATACGAACTTCGATCGACTTGAAATTTGAAATTTAGCCTCGTGATACCTTCCTTATCACTTCATATCAATTTCACCTTGATTGGGACAAAAATTAAGGATCCGATCTGAATCCGCTTGACCATCGTCTATAGTTTCTCCGGGCCTCCCACCTTGATGATCATGATGTCCATTGGGTTAAATCCGCATGTGCACTGCCTTGATAAAAGGCAGGTTAATAGGCTTGGATATGCATTCTAAGGTTGTTGGTACTCGAAGTGTTTTCTAATATACTCAAAGCGGGGATATTATGAGGATGCTCATGGATACTTTGAAAGGCTATCCCGGATTGGTTGAATGTATTTGTGTACCCGGGACTGGTTGAATGGGTATATTATTAGCTTTGGGCTAAAGAGAGTACACTAAAAATCGGGATTTCCATTAGTCCCTGGAAGTTGAAAGGTTATATGAGTTATAATATATCCATAGCGCATTGAGTGATAGTGAGGTTTGTTTGATGGATGCTATGGTTGTCTTGATTGTTCTTTCGTAGTCTTTCACTCTTGGGATATCATAGTAGATAAGTATTGGAGATAGGGATACATGGACACTAGTCATCACATTCGGTTTGTAATATACTTTGAATATATTTGTAGAGTAGCATATTATGTTCATTATGTGATAACTCTTTGGTTGCAGGGACAGGTTAGGTATAGTTAGTATATCATGGTTCCTTACTATATCGATCCGTGTAGTATTTCGTGATTCATTTACCGCTCACACCAGACTGTTCTTTGACTCGAGGTTTTATGCTTTGCTTCGTATTATCTTGGTACTCTTAAATGAGTAGACTAGATAGTAGGTTTAGGTGCAACGTAGTAGCTGTTCAGAGGACAAGCAAGATGGAGCTATCTCGTATTATATAAGGAATTCTATGCTTGTTTCTAAGTGCAACGCTGTGGAGCCTTGGCAGTGTTGGCTTATTGCTATGAGACAGTTATTTGAGTTTATTTTCGTTGTATAAAATCTATTACTCATTGTATAACTCTATGAATCTGTACTTTGATATTATGATCATTTAGTTATTACCGTCTCTCCTATTTTATATCTATAATGTATATTATATTTTATTCCATGTACTGTGAGATATACGACAGTTTAAGTGATGTTTATTTCATTCTAAAACTTTGATGATCATTCTACATCGGGAGGGAACATCAACAGAGCCCTACCTTATGTATATTGGTTGCCAGTGATGTAGGGCAGTCATCACATTTGGTATCAGAGCTTAGGTTACACGATTAACTTGAGTTGATACCATGGTCTAGTAGAGATAGGGAAGGAGTTATCACCTAGGATCGAGAATATATACACATACACACACGATAGAGTGGATACTTGTTATATATTTTGATTTTTAAAATTATATAGTAGTATATGTAGTATATAAGCCGCATGCACACATGAGTACTATCGCTAAAATTTTCTTTTTGAGAGACCGATCATTCTTGTTACAGATCAAGAATAAGCCAGCAAACAAGAAAAACTATGAGGAACTCCATCTCTGGAGTTGAGGAAGGAGTGGGCTTGGGGGTTGCTAACCCTCACTTGTAAGCTATGTTCAATGCGAATATGGCGAACATGCTTCAAAATGCCCAAGTGGTCACTCCAAATGTTGTTGTTGGTGGTGGTGCTCAAGTGCAGGCACTGAGAGCCGACTTTTACAAATTATGCAAAGATTACTCCACCTTAGGAGGCAAACCATTCCTTGGAATAGAGTCGACTATCGAAATGTAGGATTGGTTGGACACCTACGAGCATATCATTGGTGATATGGAATAGATGATGCCATAAAGAGGAAGTTAGCCTCTAGACTGCTTCAAGGATGTGCCATGAACTGGTGGAATGTCATTACCATTGCTACATACGAGGCTCTGTTTACTAGGTACCAGTTCGAGGCCAGGTTTAAAGAGAAGTTCGTTCGGCCTGCTCAGAAGTTGGAGCTATTCAGGAAATTTGTTGATTTAAAGTAGGGAGATATGTCTATCTCTGAATATATTACTGAGTTCGATCTTTGTCAAAATACGAGATGTCTTTTATCGACGCTCTGTTGAGAAAGAATGAGAAGTTCATTACAGGTGTGGATGATTACTTGGGAGAGAAGTTGGTTAGTTACATCGATGAGCCATTCGAATGACTTGTCGAGAAAGCTCTTCGTCGGGAGAGTTTATACCCCAAGTTCAAATCAGCTGTTATTACTGAGAAGGAGCTGAAACTGCAACAAAGCAGTGGAGGCAAGAAGAAATGGAATACAAAGAGGAAGCAGTCTCATGGAAAGAACGCTTAGAAGAAGGCTAAATGGGATCCTTTTTGCTATGGTTATGGAGAAAAGGGTCTCTTGATCAAAGACTGCAAAGTTGATGGGAAGAAGAAGTGTTAAAACTACGGCAAACCTAGACACACAGTGAAGAATTGTCTGAAGCCAATGCAACAGAAATAGGTTGTGAAGGCATATGCTTTGGACATTGTTCCGACTTCGTCGATTTCTCCCTCAACAAAAGGGAAGGGAAAAACGTTGTTATTTAAGGTGTGCTTCCCATTTACGATGTTCCTATACATGTTTTTATTTGATACCAGTGCTTCATATTTCTTCATATCCAGTGATTTGGTAGACAGGCTTGGATTAAAAGCCGAAATAGTTGGATGGCCTTTGATTTTGATGAACCCTGTTGTAGGCTCCACTAGCGTGTGCATGGTTTGTCGTGGTTTGACCTTAAAGAGTCATGGATGCTTTTTTATTTGTGATTGCTTTGTTTCAAATTCCGTTGGATTTGGGATTAACTTAGGAATGGACTAGCTAAGGAAGTATGCGTTAGTAGCGGAATGTGAGAAGCCGTTGGTGATGATTGGGGCTATGGAGGTGCCAACGGTAGTGATTGGTTGCCTGCTAGAGGATGAGGATACGGTTATCTTTCTATATTTACTTGAGAATCCATACGATGGATTGTCATATGTGCCTATCATTAGAGAGTATCAAGATGTGTTTGAGGAAGTGACTGGATTACCACTGCATAGAGAGATTGAGTTTAAGATAGACTTAATGAAGGATTCCAGGCCTATAGTTATGCCTTTGAGGCGTATGGCACCCAGAGGTAAAAAGAGTTGGAGGTGCAAGAAAATGACCTGTTGAAGAAGGGGTTCATTCGTAGGAGTATATCTGAGTAGGGTGCACCTGTAGTATACGCCACTAAGGCAGATAGCTCTCTAAGGTTGTGTGTAGATTACTGTGAGCTGAATAAAGTAAGAAGATGAAAAAGTATCCACTCCCATATATTAACAACTTGTTCGATCATCTCCATAATGCAAAGGTATTGTCTTAAGGATCTTGTGACAAGATTTCACTAGTTGAGAGTAGAAAAGGAGAGTGTGTCGATCATCGCATTTCTTATACGTTTGGTTTCAGTGAGTGGTTGATTATGCCATTCGGGCTAACCAATGCTCCAGCACACTTTGTTGATCACATGAACCATGCCTTTAAGGATGACTTAAAAAGTTCGTGCTTGTGTTTGTGGATGATATTTTGATCTATTCTAGGACAGAGGAGGAAAACAAAATACACTTGACGATTATGCTTGAAGTGTCGAGGAAGCGCAAGTTGAAAGCAAAGATTTCAAAATTCCACTTCTGGAGGAGGGAATTGAGATTCTTAGGTCATGTTGCCTCGGAGCAGGGCATTGCAGTGTTTCCTACCAAGGTGGCAGTGGTTCAGGATTGGAACCAACCTAAGAATGCTATGGATGTGAGGAGTTTCCTACGATTGGTAGAATATTATAGGCATTTTAACAAGGACTTCTCGAAGATAGTGGCACTGTTGACCAGTTTGACGAAGAAAAATCAGACTTTCGTTTGGAACATGAAGTGTGAGCATGCATTTGTAAGTTTGAAAGAGAAGCTGAAGAGTGCACCAATATTGACCATTCCACGTAGGAATGAGGAGTTGGCAGTATACAAAGATGCTTGTGGTACCGGATTAGGTGCGTTGTTGATGTAGAAGGGAAAAGTTGTCGCCTATGCTAGTCAACAGTTGAAATCGCATGAGAGGAAGTATCTAACTCATGATTTAGAGGTTGTGGCAATAATGTTTGCTTGGAAGATTTGGAGGCACTACCTATTAGGAGAAAGGTTCGAGCTGTTCACGGATCATAAATCCTTAAAGTACCTTTTTTCCTAGAAGGATCTCAACCTTCGCCAGTAGTAATGCTTGGAATTCTTGGCCTCCTTTGATTTCAGCATTTCTTTTACACCTGGTAAAGGAAATGTGATCGCCGATGCATTGAGTAGAAGACATGCCAGTTTAGGAGCGATGTTTATGGAGTGGAAATAGTTGGAGTATATTGCTAGATCTATTGTAAAAATCCTTCTAGGCTTCCGCCTAGGCCACACCTAGTTGCTAGGCTAGCCTTACTGCTTAGGTTTTTTCCTAGTCTGCTTATATGAGACTTACTACATTATCTAAGCAAATAAACATGTTTATAAGCACCATCTATGCACCAATTTAGGCTTGATGCCCTTTAGAAGCATCAAAATGTTTATTTCAAGCGATTTTGTCTCTATGGTTGCTTCCAAACCCATCCAAATCCATGATATCCATTATGGATCAGTTAATACTAAATAAAATATCACAATTTTATCCAAAATGCATGAGTTTATAAAAATGCCTAGCTTCGATTAATCCCTGCCTAGGCGATTAATCCCTAGTCCTTGCTCACTGCCTAGCATCCGCCTAGCAATTTTTACAACCTTGATTGCTGGTTATGATTTCAGACCCCTTGCGAGTTAGAACCGGATATGTTGGTAAGTTTAACTATCAGTCCTACTCTAATTGAGCAGATCGGTGCTATTCAGAGGAGAGATTCTAGACTAGCATTATGTAAAACGTAGAAGGAGTAGAGTTGCAGATATAAAGCAATACAGACACAACCGAGAAGGTTGGCTCCTTAAGAATGGAAGGTTGTTTGTTCTCGATGTTAATGGATTACAGATGTGGTGCTATAAGAGTGCCGCCATTCTAGGTTGACCATACATCACAACGGTAATAACATGTATCATGATACGAGGCATACCTATTATTAAGAAGGAATGAAGAAGGATGTCGGGACATTCATCTCGAAATGCATGAACTGCTAGTTGGTGAAGGCAGAGCAAAAGAAGCCAAATGGGTTATTGCAACCACTTGAATTTCCTGAATGGTAGCGGGAGCAAGTATCAATGGACTACCGAGGACTCGAGCAGGGTACGACAGCATCTAAGTCATAGTTGATCGATTGACTAGGAGCGCTCGATTTATACCCATCAAGTCAAGCAGGACGACAGCTAAACTGGCCGAGTTGTATGTGAAATGGGTCGTACGGTTTCATGGTGTGCCGAAGAGCATTATGGGCAACTGAGACCCGTTGTTCGCTAGTGTGTTTTGGAAGAGCTTACAAGAGGTGTTGGGTACCGAGCTGCATCTCAATACAGCTTATCGCCTGCAAACGGATGGCCATACTGAGAGAATGGATCGTATATTGGAGGATCTCTTATTGGCTTGTATACTTGATTTTGGAGGTTCGTGGGATGATCATCTGCATTTGGTGGAGTTCGCATACAAAAATAGCTGCCGGTTTAGCATCAGTATGGCATTGTATGAAGCATTATATGGTCGACCATGTGACACCCCTTCGTGTTGGTGGGAAGCGGGCGAGAAATTGATAATTGGGCCAGATATGATCAGAGAAACCACAAAGAAGATAGAGATCATTCGACGGTTAATGAAAGCTGCTAAGAATAGGCAGAAGAGCTATGTCGATAGGAGATGTAGAGATTTAGAATTCTACGTCTGTGATATGGTGTTTATGAAGATTTCTCCTTTGCAGAATGTTATTCGATTCAGTGGTAAGGGGAAGTTGGCTCCAAGATTTGTAGGTTCTTTTTTGGTAATAGAGAGGGTTGGGAACATATCATATTGGGTCGACTCAACTCAAAAGATGGTGGGTGTGCACAATGTCTTTCACGTTTCTCACTTGCAGAAGTTTGTGCACAACTTAGGCATGACGATTACACCGGATCAACTAGACGATATCGAGATTGAACCAGAAGCTTTAAGACCTCATAGGCTGGTTCGTATTGTCAGACGTGATACAAAACAGCTTAGGAGGAAGACAGTGGAGTTAGTGAAGATTCAATGGGGCGAAGGTGAAGGCGATTGCACGTGGGAAACTGAGGAGAGCATAAGGGCCACATATCCAGAGCTCTTTGTATGGTAAGGCCTACTGTTTAGCACATTTGCTTTCACTTTTAATATCATATTTGATAGTTTAGTATCTCGCATGCTAGGATTGGCTTACCTACACTATGGATTGCATGGTTGCTTGTTTGATATGTATGATGGTTGCATATGATTATTAGTCATGCAGGGTAATCATGTTTGATTTATTTTGGGATTTCGAGGGCGAAATTCCTAGGGGGAAAGTGTAACGACCATTAAGGATCGTAAAATATTTTTATTTTATTCATATGAGGTCATATGACTCTAAAATTTTGGAAAGTAACTCTTAGGGACATTTTTCCACATTTATAGTTTTTTCGAATTTCTATGTGACCATTTTAACCCTGAAAATCTTATTTGGACTATAACGTTTGAAAGAAGCCGAATTAGAGTCTCAAATTACTTCCATTACTTTAGGATGATGGTTTTCCTTCCGTTGAGTGGTCATAGTAGAAAATGGACTTATCGTTTGAATGTTATAGCTATTTCAAGTTTTAGCTGTTGCTGACCAGTTTTAATGGGTAATTAACTAAGCCCATGCTTAGGTCCACTAACCCATCTCCAAAATTGTGCTAAGGTAAGGCCGTAGGAACTGATCTAATCATTTCCATCTTCCCCAAAATAGCTCTAAACCTCCATTAACCCTAATTTCATCAAAAATCGCACATTTTCCTTACAAATCTTAGCCAAATCATTAATTAGAGGGGTGATTAGCATAGGAAAGCTTTAGATTGTCATTTGTGCTGATTTGGGTTCATCTTCTTTACTGTCTACTTTAGATCTGAGGAGAAAAATTAGTATTTTGGGTATTCGGTGAATGGTTCTTGACCTCTCACTCTACTATGCATGTTTAAATGGTTAAAAATGATGTTTTTGACTCGGGAAATAGGTCGGCACTGAGTTATTATAGCTCAGGGCTGAGTTATTTTTATAGGTAAAAATGACTCGGTGAGTTAATGTCTTGGTGGAGAATGGCTAGAGGAGGTGGACAAGGGCAAGATGTAGAAAATGGCTAAGTAAGGGGCATGATGCTGAGTTATTTCTAAAATTTGAAGATTAGAGCTTTAGAGTGATGCCGAGCTATTTTAGAGGATGGGTCGGGGTCTAAGGCACTTGGGAAATGAAGTATTAGAAGCAAGAGATTGAACTTAGCTAAGTAAATAAGTTGATTCTGAGTTATTTTAACTCGGTATCGAGTTATTTATATTGGTGGGATTGGAATGAGACTTCCAGGAGGGGAACTAAAATCTATGTAGGTAGTGTTAACGGTGTTTATTTGTTCGCTTAGAGTTTGATGGAGGCATAGTAGCATGATGGTAGTTTCAGGACTTTAGTGATAACTCGATGGTGAAAGGAGCTAGGTTTCGATGAGGGCGACTTGATGTTGAACGAAGTTGTGAGAATGGTTATCCACAAAAGGCGATTTCTAATAAAGGTGACCCATGGATAAAACGGTTGAATGGTTCTATCGTGGAATAAAGGAATGAACAGTTCCTCGATAACAATGGCAATTGGATGGAGCATGGAAAGGGCTCGAATACGCATGCTAAGGGAACGTTGATACTCGAAGTGTTTTCTAATGTACTCAATGCGACGGTATTGTGAGGAGGCTCATGGGTACTTTGAAAGGCTACCCCAAATCGGTTGAATGGATCCTTGTACCCTGGACCAGTTGAATATGTCTAGTATCAGCTTCGGACTAAAGAGAGTGCACTGAAAACCAAGATTTCCATTCATCCCTGGTAGTTGAAAGGTCATATGAGTTATCATATATGAAGAGCAGATCGAATGATAGTGAGGATTGTTTGATGGATTATATTGTTGTCTTTATTGTTCTTCCTAGTGTAACAACCCTGCTTTCTATGCCACAATTCTACATAAATTTAGTTAAAATAAAAATGTTTATATACAATTTATGACAATTTATTAGTTGAATAAATTGTTTTAATTGAATATAAATATTTTGAGGTATAAATAAATTTTATATGATTAAAATAGTTGGAGAATAAATTTATTTTGCAAGAGTAAAATGAACGATTAAATAAAAATAAGCTAGCGTTGAATTGAATAAAATTGTCAATTATTAAGCTGTAACTTGTAAAATAAGGTGTGAGTCAATTTATACTGGATTAGAATTTATTTGATGATTAAAATTAAAATTTCAATGCATTGGAAATTAACTAAAATTGTATTAAATTAAAATGTCTGAAGCAAGCCCAATACTGATTCCTTTCTCCATGCTTTTGGATATTTCTCCCCGCTTCTTGATTCAAGCCGAGGCCCTGTTAATCAGCCGTGCCCTAATTCTTCACTTGGGAAAAATCACTATTTCAAATTTTAAAAAATATCTCGATCTCCCACGAAATCGAATCAAAGGAGGGCTCAACAACTTCATCGAAGCTAGAAAAGGAGGCCGCTACGACTATGTTGAGCGACAACGATGAGGTCGATACAACCTAGGTGGTGCGATCGAAGAATCGTGTGTTCTGGTGGAAACAAGGAGGATGCAAGCGGAGAGGCGATGTGGTTATCTAGTTCTAGAGGATGACGATGGAGGTTGGTGCATGGGTTCTGATGTGCTCGCATTCGTAGAAGTTAGGGCGGAGATGGCATACTGTTTCTGGGTGTGATGGTGGTCAGGCAGTATGTTGTGATGTGCTCAACCACGAGTTTATAGTGATTGTGAGGCAAAGGACGGTGGCGCCTAGTGTATGAAGCAGTATTAGAGGGCTTCTGATCGGAGGGCTGACGTTCGAGTGATTTCTGGCATTAGGTAGTGGCTGACACAGCTGAAGATGGTGAATTGGGATGTGCTACAAGTTCGTGCAGCGATATTGACATCGTCTAGTCATTGTTTTGGGTAGTTCAAGCGTCGTTAAGGTGAGTATTTCTCATTTACAACTATATTTAATTCCACTCATATCTTTTATATATTATTATCCCATTTATTTATAGAAATTGCTTGGTTGAATTGCTTGTGAATGTTAATTATTTGGTTGGATAAATTATTTGATTGGGATGATTGTTTGGTTGTTGTGATATTGGATGTAAATTGGTTTGAGTATGGAGCTTTGTATTTGTTAGGTGTCCAAAATGCAAACGAGATGATATCCTTTTGCATTTTAATATTTGAAGTTTATTTATATTACATGTATATTGTATGAATGGTCGAAATTCGATGGAATTCGACTTGGCCAAATGATAAATTTATATTGATGATTTTGAAGGATTTTGTTCTATAATTCGTACTTTTAACATTCGATTGATTTTCTGGTTTTAAAATATTTCTAAAAGTTATGATAAATTATTTTTGATATTTTAAAATTAAATAAAGGTTATTGGTAAATAAAATGACTAATCGAAAATTATTTTGGATATAAAAGTAGTTTTGAAATGGAAATATTGAATTTCCAACCATTAGAGTATAAAGTGAAGATTTTGAATTATATTATATGGTTTGAAATACATATAATTTATTTTGTAACTTACAGGTTTATTTTGAAATAGCATTTTGTTATAAAAGAGTATGAAATGAATTTAATGTAATGTTTGTAGATTTCCATTTGAGTTATTATCAATTTTGGAAATATAGTGAAGCGTTTGAATTATAAATTATGATTTAAAAATGGAAAGAACTATTTTTGATGTTTATAAATTTATTTTAAAATATTATTTATAGAAAATATTGAAATAATTTCTATAATTATTTTTGATGTGTAAAAAGATTTTGGAAGTTTGTGAATATATATATATAAGGATTTAGAAATGGAATTTCGTACTTGAATCTTATATTATGATTAAATAAACAAAGTTAATTTATTATTTAATATATGTTTGGTATTTATTTCTGAGTATGTATTTTTGTTTTAAATAATTAATTATTGAATAATGAATTGTTGGTTGTTATGTTTACTTAATTGGATAACTTGATTAATTATTAAGTGTGATTTGCTTGTTGTTATATGTATACTTATTTGAATAATCTATTTTTATATTACTTTTCTATGCATTATTCCCTTGTACATTGAATTGAATTGTATGAATGATTCACCGTTGAGATAGATTTGATTAATGACTCTAATATGATACGATGATGGCATCCTTGTTTGATTTATTGATATTTATTATGTGTGACAAGAAATCTAAATGAATGGAGTTATAATTCCTTTAGGATGGGGCGTTCGGTAATATTTCTTCGGTTATTCTTTGGACTCATTATATAGAATATTGAAGGGTGAGTGTTGTGTGCGAGCGTTGAATAAACGGACTAGCAACACGTGGTGGTATGGAACGTTGTTGTGTTATTTATTCAATTATTCTTTTGCTTGTTGATGACACTCAATACGGGGATACGGTGTGTGATATCCACTGCGGTGAATATATTTTAGTCATGTGTTGACTATGTGAAGCCGTCTGAGGATAATTATATTGAGCCATACGTCGGCGAATGTATTTAGCTGTGTGTCAGCAAATGTTAGTACCGTGTGTCGGTATGTGTATATAACTATGTGACGACTATTATATGTATATTAGTAGTATTTGTCCATCACTGTCCAACTCAATTTATGTTTTTGAGTGAATCAGATTGGCCAACATCTACCATGGCGGCCTGATCGCAATAGTCGTGCCCCAGATCTATGACACCCCAATGTCATGTGTCGGCAATATTTATAGTTGTGTATCGGTGATTGTAGGGACGTGCATCGGTGATGGTTAGCCCCTTGTGTCACCTAGGCTAGCAGTCTGTTACCATTAGGGGTAAAGCAGGTCTTGACTCGTGTAGAGCATAATCATACAACGTGATTATGACATGCGGTGGATAAGAGTCACGATGTCCGTCGAGGTAACCGATGACTGTAAGAGCCGTGCTGGTTGGGCACGTGTGTCGTGTTCGCCAGTTATGTGTGTAGTCTCCTAAAGCAAGTTCCTCTATCAGTCCCCCATCTGGTTTTGGTATGATGTGATTTAAACAAGTACTCATGTGGTTATATAGGAGATTATGTCCTGAGTATGATCAGTCCTCGTATCCTTCTTTGGCGTGGTCGCCTATTATCTTTCTTTGGCTTGTGTCGTTAACTATTATCTATTTTCATATACTGCTTTTATAACTCATGGCGTGTGTCGCCAACTACTATTCCTTGGCCTGAGTTGCCAATTATCTATCATAAACATGTGTCGTCGATTATATTTATTTGGCGCCAACTATATTTTTATAGGTGTGTGTCGCCATTACTATGTTTTGACTTATAGATGTTTTTGATATTTCGAATGTTGATTTCTAGAGATGGATGATTCACTCATTTGATGTTGTTTTATGGTTTCTGATTTGATTAATTTTCTATGGGTGATGTCATCTTTATATTTTATATTATTGTGTTCTACATATATGATATTTGGATTGTTTGACTTAACATATTATTATATTATATTTATTTATACCCAGTATATATGCAGAGTTTCATATGGTTATTGATATTGGATTTAGATATAGTCTGACATGTTTATTATTTATATAATAATTAGGTCAGTCTGAGACATTACAAGTTAAGGGACGATGAGACCAACTAGTATTTTATGGGCATAGTGGAGTTACTAGATATTCCGTATTTTAGATATCATCATGAATTGTATAGCATCATGTGGGTATATTATTGTGATTTGTATTGGACATATATTATATATTGTGTATTATATTATCGCTGCGATTGACTCTGTGATCTCTGATATTTTCTATATATTGTGTATGGTTCCATCCTGGAGCCACATGTTTTTATTGCTTTGTGCTGATGGTGTGTACATATGTGTAAGTTATTTATTTAATGTTTTAATGCATAACAGTGTTAGCCCAAGGGAATATTCATGTGTGTACCTCATATCGTCTCATTCTTTGTATTATCTGATAGTATTATTTATCACAACCCATAGTTGAGAGACGATTTTAAAATTAAATAAAATTAATTGGTAAATAAAATGAATTCTCATAAATTATTTTGGATATAAAAGTAGTTTTGAAATGGAAATATTGAATTTCCAACCGTTAGAGTATAAAGTGAAGATTTTGAATTATATTCTATGGTTTTGAAATAAATATAATTTATTTTGTAATTGATAAATTTATTTTGAAATAGAGTTTTATTATAAAAGAGTATGAAATGAATTTAAAGTAATGTTTGTTGTTTTTCATTTGAGTTATTATCAATTTTGGAAATATAGTTAACGGTTTGAATTCTAATTATGATTTAAAAATGGAAAGAATTATTTTTGAAGTTTATAAATTTATTTTAAAGTATTATTTATTTATAGAAAATTTTGAAATAGTTTCTGTAATTATTTTTAATGTGTAAAGAGATTTTGAAAGATTTGGAATATATATATATACAGGGATTTAGAAAAGGAATTTAGTAATTGAATCTTATATTGTGATTAAATAAACAAAGTGAATTTATTATTTAATATATGTTTGGAATTTATTTCATTGTATGTATTTTTATTGTAAATGATTCATTATTAAATAATGAGTTGTTGGTTGTTACATCTATTTATTTGAATAATTTTATTTATTATTAAGTGTGATTTGCTAGTTGTTATTTATATATATATATAGACACACACACACACTTATTTGAATAATCTATTTTTATATTACTTTTCTATGCATTATTTCCTTGTACATTGAATTGAATTGTATGAACGGTTCACTATTGAGATAGATTTTATTAATGGCTTTAGTATGATACAGTGATAACATCCTTGTTTGATTTATTGATACGTATTTTGTGTGACGATAAATCTGAATAAATGAAGTTATAATACTGTTTGAGATGAGGCATTCAGTAATATTTCTTCTGTTATTCTTTGGACTCGTTATATAGAATATTGTAAGGCGAGTGTTGTTTATGATCATTGAATAAACAGACTTGTAACATGTGGTGTATGGAACGTCGTTGTGTTATTTATTCGGTTATTTTTTTGCCCGTAGATGACACTTAGTCCGAGGATACTGTGTGTGATATTCACCACGGTGAATATATTATAGTCATGTGTTGACTCTGTGAAACCGTGTGACAATGATTATATCGAGCCATATGTCGGCGTATGAATTTAGATGTGTGTCAACAAATGTTAGTACCGTGTGTCGGTATGTGTCTATAACTGTGTGACGACAATTATATGTATATTAGTAGTGGTTGTCTCTCACTGTCCGACTCCCTTTATGTTTCGGGAGTGAACCAGATTGGCCAGTATCCACACCGACGGCCTGATCACAATGGTCGCGCCCCGGATCTATGACACCCCAATGTCATGAATCGGCATTAGCCATGTGTGGGCAATATTTATAGTTGTGTATCGGTGATTGTAGGGCCATGCATCGGGGAGGGTTAGCCCCATGTGTAAACTAGGCCAGCAGTTTGTTACCATTAGAGGCAAAGCAGGTCGTGACTCGTGCAGAGCGTAGTCCTGCAGCGTGTTTATGACATGCGATGGATAAGAGTCATGATGTCCATCGAGGTAACCAATAACTGTAAGAGCCGTGCTAGTTGGGCACATGTGACGTATGTAGTCTCCTGGAGCAAGTGCGTATGCTAGTCTCCTGTTTGGTTCTGGAGTGATGTGATTTAGCCAAGTACTCATGTGATTATACAAGAGACCGTGTCTTGAGTATGATCAATCTCCGTATCCTTCTTGGAGTATGTCACCTATTATCTTTCTTTGGCTTGAGTCGCCAACTATTATCAGTTTTCATGTATTGCTTTTATAACTCATGGCGTGTGTCCCCAACTACTATTCATTGGCCTGGGTTGCCAATTATCTATCGTAGACGTGTGTCGTCGATTATATTTATTTGGCGCCAACTATATTTTCATAGGCGTGTGTCGCCATTAATATGTTTTAACTTATAGATGTTTTCAGGATTTCAAATGCTAATTTCTAGAGATGGATGATTCACCCATTTGATGTGGTTTTATGGTTTCTGATTTGATGAGTTTTATGTGGGTGATGACATCATTATATTGGGTATTGTGGTGTTCTACGTATATGATATTTTGATTGCTTGAGTTAACATTATTATTATATTATATTTATTTATACTCAGTATATATAGAGTTAAATATGGTTATTGACATTGGATTCTGATATAGTCTGACCCATTTATTATTTATATAATACTCGGGTCAGTCCGAGATAGTACAAGTTCAGGGATAACGAGAGCAGCTAGTATTTTGTGGGCATAGAGTAGACTAGATATTCTATATTTTTGATATCATCATGAATTGTACAACCTCTTGTGTGTACATTATTGTGATTGTATTGGACATATATTGTATATTGTATATTATATATTATCGTTGCGATTGACTCTGTGATCTCTGTTATTTTCTATATATTATGTATTGTTATATCCTGGAGGCACACATGTTTATTGCTTTGTGTTGATAATGTGTATATATGTGTGAGTTATTTATTCAATGTTTTAGTACGTACCAGTGTTAACCGAAGGGAATATTCACTTGTGTACCCAGTATTGCCTCATTCTTCATATTATTTGACAGTATTACTCAGTATTACTCTTGGATAGTATGGGTATAGAGGTGAGGGATGCCATGGTAAATAGGTATTGGAGATAGTGATACCTGGACACCCGTCATCACACTTGGTTTGCAGTATACTTTTACTATATCTGTAGAGTAGCATATTGTGTTCGTTATGTGCTAACTCTTTGGTTACAGGGACAGGTCGGTTATGGTTCATATACCCTTATTCCTTACTATATCGACTTGTATAGTATTTTGAGATCATTTACCGCTTGCACCAAACTATTGTCTGACTCAAGGTTTTATGTTTTGTTTCTTATTATCCCGGGTACTCTTAAATAGGTAGATTAGATAGCAAGTCTAAGTGCGATGCAGTAGTCGTGTAGAGGACAAGCTGGATGTAGCTATCTCGTATTATTTATGGATTTCTATACTTATTCCACTATGCAACACTATATAGCCTTGGCAGTGTTTTCTTTTTATTATGAGATACTTATTTGAGTTTATTTCCGTTGTATAAACTATATTGTTCATTGTATAAATTTGTGAATATGTACTTCGATATTTTGATCACTTAGTTATTATTGTCTCTCCTGTTTTATATCTGTGATGTACATTATATTTTATTCCACACACCATGAGATATACGACGGGTTCCGTGATGTTTATTTCATTTTAAAACCTTGATGATCATTCTACATCGGCCAAGCACGTCAGCAGTGCACTATCTTATGTATATTGGGTGTCGGTGTTGTAGGGTGGTCATCACAATGACCACCTTTAATGAGATGTATTAAATACAAGTTTCAAACTATGTTTAAAGAGTATTAAAAGTAACTTTAAAAGAGGAAGGAAGCATGGATTACAATACTATTATTGTAATAAATGTTTCCGAGAAAAGGAAAGAGAACATGTGTTATCCTACTTTTTGGGCAAAGCCAGGATATCAACAAATTGGCTAAAAAGGATAGATATCAGGATTGGAGATCGATTGGAAACAAGGCAATGATCGATACAGTCAAAATTGGACCAAGCTCCAATCAAGGAGGGATCGATCGAGAATGATAAACAAGGCTCGGTGAGGCTACACTTTGAATTTCAAGTCAATCGGAGGTCATATGCTCGAGCAATAGATGGATCGATATTCATGAAAAACTGGCTCGTATCGATAATCTCATATCGATCACTATGGATACGGATTTGGATTAAAACATGAACTTTACATTTGGTTTGGATCGATCTATATTCGTATCGATACATCTCGTATCGATACAATTCGTATTGATCAGGCAGCTCCAGGAAGGATACAGGTCGATGGATGTGGATTGTTATTTTCATATCGATACATGCGTATCGATCAGATGGATAAGGAAAAGCATGTGGAAGACCCAATACAGATTTGACTACGACTCGAGGAAAATGGTTTTGATCGATACACTTTGTATCGACCAAAGCTGGGATCGATACGTGGAATAAAGCAACCGATGGATACGGAGACAACTGCACTTAGAAGTATTTCGTATCGATCATTTGTATCGATCGATAAGAAAGAAGCAGTCAAAGATTGGAACGCATCACGTGGATCACAGCGCAAGACTCAGATGGACACGCAAACGATGGAGTGCTACCGATGGATACGAAATGATGGATACCGGATGATGGATACCAGATGATGGATACAAGATGATGGATGCTAGATGATGGATAACAGATGATGGATACCACATGATGGAAACGAGAAGATGGATACAAGATGATGGATACAAGATCATCCGCCTACACTTGCAAACTCGAACTTGGATCGATCATATCTCACAATCTACATATTGGAACTTCATGAAATTTGGAGAGCAAGGACTTTGCACTATCATCTTTCACCATGATCGATCTCAACTCAATCGGAGTAGTTTATGATTGATACGAACTCACTATGGATAGATCAAGGATCGATCACAAATGACTCCAGATCGATCATGTAGGCCTATCCGAACTTGAGAAAGAGTATTCCAAGAGTCAAGGTAGATATTTCCAGCTCCACACTTATAAATAGTACCTCCATTGCAACTAAAAGGGGGTCCTTTTTCTCAGCTCCTCTTTATCTTCTTCTCTTTTGGAAAAACTCTGCCATTTTTGGCTATTGATATTCAAAGGATTGTAACTGTAACCATAGTAGAAAGGAAATAAAAGGATCAATTCAAAGTGGATGTAGGCCGAAGATAGCCGAACCACCATAAATCTTGTGTCTTCTCTTACTTTCTTTCATTTTAATTTTGTTATTTCTTCATTTTTTACTCTCTACATCATCTGGATCTGAGATTTGTGACTGGATACTAAAGATTTGTGTGTAAACACTGGTGCTTTCACTACTTTTAGGGTTTGTGACCATTTTTGGCGCAAATACTTTGGTGATTTCACTGAGAAGGACTAGCACCCGCTATATTGGATTTGGAGTTCAGATTTGGAAAGCTAAAGGATTAGATCTAGGAGGAACCATGGTTAGGCAATCAGTTTGAAGGACATTGCTAGAAAGGAGCCATCAAGAGGAAAGTCAAGGGGCTTCCTCTAGAGCTGGAGTAGAACAGGCATCCATCTACATCACAAGGGATGAGATGTAGACAATGATGGATTCCATGCAGGAGAGATTATTGAAGAGCCAATAGAAGATGATGCAGAATCTCTTCAGGCAAATAGGCATGGCTGGAACCTAGAACCCAAGAAATGAAGCAACTGCAACTGCCGGCAATGTAGAACAAGGAGTTTGAGCTGTAGAAATCTCTAGAGGTCTGATCTAGAACTAGAATGGAGGACATGGAGGGAATTAGTGAATGCCTGGGGGCAGACCATCGGAATCGGATATTGGAAGGCCCGTGAATGAAGCTCAGCAGGCTGGGGCCAACGCAAACGTGAATGAGCAACATGAAGAGTACTACCCAGAATACCCTCCAGGACATGAGGGGCAGGATGGAAACGCTTATAAGAGGCCACCCCTGGATGGAGACGAGTGAATGACTAGATTAATAAGAAGGATTATGAGAGGAGGGCTATAGAGCGGAGGCTTGGAGGAAGTTAGTCGAAGTATGTTCGCTCTGAATATCAGAAATGCAAGGAACCCTATAGAATTCAAACTACCAACGCTAGAGGACAATGATGAAAAGTCAAACCCAACTATGCACGTAACCAGATACATCAGGCATAAGGAAGTGCTAAGGGCATCTATGGAGGTTATGGCAAGATGCTTCCCTTTATACCTGATGGATTTGCCTATGCTCTGGTTCAGGCAGCTAGAGAATGGATCGATCAGGACATGGGGCGAATAAGTGGAACACTTCATGAGACAATTCAGGGTCCACGTTACATGACCCAAGAACGTAATGACATTGGCATCGATGAAGCAGAGGACGGCAGAGTCCGTAAGGAATTTTCTAATGTGGTTCAATGTAGCCATGGCTCTGGTAGATTGCCCGGATCCATCATTGATTTTGATGGCGGCGGTAGCAGGAATTCATAAGGAACTGAGTTCAAGGACTCATTGGCACGGGACCCACTACAGGATCTCGAGGAGTTCTATCACGAAGCGGAAAGGTTTAAACGATTAGAGGATGCATGCACCGAAAGGCAAGAGGTGAACGTCGTGCAAGCCGAAGGAACGTCTGGAGAAGGACGTAGGATGGATAAAGGAAAGCGAAAGTAGGATGATTGATATGATGGTTCTAAAAAACATAGGAGAGGCTGGGAACCCAAATTCACCACATACACAGACTTGATGGAGAATCTAGAACGAATTTACTTGGAAACACGGGGGCAACTCCCCTATCAAAAACCACCCAGAAGGAATCCCATAGAGTGGGAGCGTAGAAGCGGGAGGTACTACCTATTCCATGAGCTGGAAGGGCATACCACAGATGAATACCGCCCCTTGAATGACATGGTGGAAGAACACATCAGTTGTGGTAGATTGCCATAGTATGTGAGGAATCGGAAACAGCGGTAGAACATGAGAAGCTACCGCCTGCACCAAATAGGAATTACCCTAGATCGGGGTCACGACTCGTCATCAGCTGATCGTGATGGCAAGGGCCAAGTTCAGGATTTGAACTTCGGCCATCAAATAATCTTTTTGGTTTTGTTTCTAAAATAAAGCGGCTATGCCACTTACACATGTAAGGTAACCTGAGTGATTCCCGGGCATGCTCTGAGATGGTAATAGACCGCTCCGCCCGGAGAGGCAGCACTTAGTTTTTTCTGTTTTTTCATTGAACATTTGGAATTTGGATTTAATAAATAGATTTGGATTTTATGAAACAAATCCCTGATTGAAGAGTTAAGGGACGGATACTGGAAGTCAGTTTGAAATTGATTGCTTTATGACCTTGTCCGGAGAGACAAGGACCGGAGCGCAAGAAGTGAGTCACTTCGCCGGAGAGCGACAGGATCGACTCACTTGACGTTGTTCCCCATTCATCGGAGAGTGATTGGATCGAGGTTAGGCAAGTGCCCAGAGTGACTGTAATCGGTCTAGGACTTAGGCCATGGCATCGCTTAATGTTCAGGGATACTGAGCTGGAGTGTAGGGAGTGACGCCACTTCGCCGGAGAGCGACAGGATCGGCTCGCTCGACGTTGTTTCCCCCTCCACCGGAGAGTGATAGGATGGGATCCAGCAAGAGCCCAGAGAGACTACGATTGGTCTAGGAGGACCAGGACATCGCTATATGCCCCCACCGAGGCCGAAGTGCAAGGGATAGGTTGCTTCGCCAGAGCGCGACAGGGTCTGCCAATTCAATCGTTAAGTTTGGATTGAGCTTAGCAACGGTCCAGAGAGGTCGTCGATGATCCGAAGAGATCGTAGGATTCTGTTACTGGCTTCCAAGATGTGAAATGGATATTGATTCCGCGTTGAATGGCTAAGGATTGGATATGGGCCCAGAGCGGTCCTGGATTCGGTTAAGGACCCGGAGCAGTCCCGGATTTGGATATTGACCCGAAGAGGTCGCGGATTTGGTTATTGGTCACTAGATATGGATGGATTAGAACTCGGTTGTTGGGTTTGGATGGAATTTCTTGGTAATGGATTGGATTAAGGATTGGATGATATGGCCATCAATGGAGTATGGATTTTGGATATCGGATTTAAAGCTATTCAAAACACGCCTTCCTATCGCAAGGCATGTTTTGGGGGGAAAATGTTATCCTGCTTTTTGGTCAAAGCTAGGATATCAACAAATTGGCTAAAAAGGATGGATATCAGGATTGGAGATCGATTGGAAACAAGGCTATGATCGATACCGTCAAAATTGGACCAAGCTCCAATCAAGGTGGGATCGATCAGGAATGATAAATAAGGCTCGGTGAGGCTACACTTTGAATTTTAGGTCAATCAGAGTTCATATGCTCGAGTTATGGATGGATCAATATTCATGAAAAACTGGCTCGTACCGATACTCTCATATCAATCACTAAGGATACGGATTTGGATTAACACATGCACTTTACATTTGGTTTGGATCGATAGATATTCGTATCGATACATCTCCTATCGATACAATTCGTATCGATCACGCAGCTCCAGGAAGGATACAGGTTGATGGATATGGATTATTGTTTTTGTATCGATACATGCATATCGATCGGATGGATACGGAAAAACATGTTGAAGACCCGATATGGGTTTGACTATGACTCGAGGAAAACGGTTTCGATCGATACACTTCGTATTGATCAAAGCTGGGATCGATACGAGGAATAAAGCAACCGATGGATACGGAGGCAACTGTACTTGGAAGTATTTCGTATCGATCGATATGAAAGAAGCGGTCAAAGACTGGAACGCATCACATGGTTCACAGCGCAAGATTCGGATGGAAACACAAACGATAGAGTGCCGCTGATGGATACAAAATGATGGATACCAGATGATGGATACCATATGATGGATACGAGATGATGGATACCAGATGATGGATACGAAAGGATGGAAACCAGATGATGGATACCAGATGATGGATACGAGATGATGGATACCATATGATGGATACGAAATGATGGAAACCAGATGATGGATACCAGATGATGGATACAAGATGATGGATACCAGATGATGGATACGAGATGATGGATACGAGATCATCATCCTACACTTGCAAACTCGAACTTGGATCGATCATATCTCAAAATCTACATGTTGGAACTTCATGAAATTTGGAGAGCAAGGACTTTGCACTATCATCTTTCACCATGATCGATCTCAGTTCGATCGGAGAAGTTTATGATCGATACGAACTCACTATGGATTAATTAAGGATCGATCCCAAATGACTCCAGATCGATCATGTAGGCCCATCTGGACTTGAGAAAGAGTATTCCAAGATTTAAGGCAGATATTTCCAGCTCCACACCTATAAATAGCACCTCCATTGCAAGTAAAAGGGGGTCCTTTTCTCGGCTCCTCTTTATCTTCTTCTCTTTTGGAAAAACTCTGCCATTTTTGGCTATTGATATTCAAAGGATTGTAACTGTAACCACAGTATAAAGGAAATAAAAGGAACAGTTCAAAGTGGACGTAGGCCGGAGATAGCCGAACCACAATAAATCTTGTATCTTCTCTTACTTTCTTTCATTTTAATTTTCTTATTTCTTCATTTTTACTCTCTACAACATCTAGATCTGAGATCTGTGACTGGATACTAAGGATTTGTGTGTAAACGCTGGTGCTTTCAGTACTTTTGGAGTTTGTGACCATTTTTGGCCCAAACAACATGTACTATAACATTTTTGTTATAGTAAACGGTTTCGTGGAATTGGAAAGGAAGTTTGATTTATAACATTTGATTATTATTAAATAAGCTGTTTACTTTTATAAAGAAAGGATCCTGTCCTTTGAAATCAAACCTTGTTTTAAATAAATGATTTTGGAAAATGATTTTTATAATAAGTATATTAAACTCTTGGATCCTATTTTCTAGATTCAAGGTATGGAAACTTATTTCTATTTTTAAAGTTAGAAGTAAATGTAAAGTAAAGGTATGAGAGGTAATAATAAACCAAATTGAACGGCTTCATTTCTAAATAATGAAAAGTACTAGTTTGAAATCGAAGACTAGTAATAAGTTTGTGGAGTTGGTTTTCAGATTGTTTTAAAAAGACTTTGTTTTATGCAAGGGATTTCTTTATTGGTGCCATTAAGTAACATAAAACAAATATGATAAGTAGTGTGAAAATGTTGATACGTTTATGGAAAGTAAGTCATCGTATATTCAACAGTAAAACCGAATTAATAGACTTTCCTCTATCTATGGGATCTAAAATTGAAGTGCTTTAACTAAGGCAAGGTCGGGTGCAACCAGTACCTTGACTTATCTGGCTTCAATTAAGGGCGAGGGATAAAGAAGTCGAAATATTGGAAGTGTGATAAGTATAAGAGGGATAATTTCTATAAATAGGTCATGATTAATTATGTATATGGAAGGTACTTCATCTTTTACTCGACACTAAAGTTCGAGGTAGAAAGCCCATTTCTATCTGTGAGAGTTTAAGAATGTACGTCGAGCCAAGGGTAGCTCTCTAACTTGTCCGACTTTATTGTTAATTAAGAGATAGTACGTGTTTGAAATCAAAAAGTGGCGATAAGTATATAATGTTCGATTTCCCATATGCTAACTATATACTTACACCAGATAGTGGTTTATGCACTATCGATAACTTGAACCATTTTGACTTAGGAAGTGTATGGAAGCTTCATGTGTTCATACGTTTTGAGAATCCCTTAAGAGAACTCCTTCTGGTGAAATGTCTCTAGATTTAAAGGATATATTATAGATCCCCTAAGGACTATTATATAGTCCGCTTACTTCTGAAAGAATTGGGTTTAAGTCAACAGAAAACTATCGTTTGTTGGTTTGGAGAGACCGAGATCGGATAAGCATGAGTTATTCGAAAACCACTTCGAACCGACATAAGTGTTCGAATTGAAGGCATCTTGATGATGATAGAATCGAAGATAGAGTTCTTTATTGTGCAAGGGATACTTGCTACTAATCCTAAGGGTGATTGCAAAAAGGATGTAGTAGTAGTAGTAGCCCCTTCGGTTTTCATATCTTGAACAATTTGTATGGATGAATGTTGGCCTTGCATTGTTGCTTGGGGGAAATATTAGCATTCCAACTGGGATTTGCTAAAAAGGTAACACGTATCCTCAAGCCTCATGCCCAGTATTAACTAAAACAGGGGATATGCGGTAGGGCTATGTGGTTCGCTACCATTAGGGTATAATCATCACCCGATATAGATCGATATTTGTGGATTTACGTTGGCTAGGGGCCCAATATGCTTGTAAGCTGCAACCGGGGTGATGACATATTTGGTACTACCCAAGAAGGGGTAGGTTGGCTCTATGTTGGCAGGGTGGGCTGGTTTTGCGTTGGCAGGGGTTGCAAGGTTTATAACCTCGGTACATTTTCTCTACAGTTGTACTGTGATAGGTGGTACCCTAGTCGCCTTGTCATTTATGGAATCCATTCTTCGATACATGCCTTATGGTTTTAGTTGTAGAACCTAGTACCGTTGATTGTAATTATGGGTAACCATTCTAGATATGTTATATTTTTATTTTAGACCCTAGACATTATTATAATATTACTGGATTTTCTATTAAAATGGTTTGGTTATCGTAAGGTAAAAACATGTCCGTGTTTATGTGTGGCGTGGTCTTACGAGATACTTTTATTTCGAAAGGTTTATAACATTAAATAATCCTATTAATTTGAGTTTCTCATGCTGGATTACCAGACTGATCCGGGTGTTATTTTCTTATAATGCTTGGTTCGACACGAGTGCTTTTTCTAGATTTACCGATGGACGCTTGGAGCATCAGGAGACAAGCTGGATGCCTCTAAGACCTGATGTAATTTATTTTTCCACTACATCTCTTGTTTTGTATTAATTAGCATTTATGAGAACAGACTGATATAATTGTCCAGCCTGATGATGGGTTAGACGCTAACTGTTATATGAATATTAAAGTTCTATTTTGTAAAGATCATTTGGATATTATATATTACTCGTCATGATGTGAAATTATGTTATCTCTTTTCTTTTCCTTCATCCCAACAATCTTCCTTTCTGGCACTCGGATGCGCGGCAGGTGAATACCGTGGATGTATTAGTGTCGACTTTTAGGGTCGAAAAGGCAGGTTATTATATATTCATTTTGAGATACATTATGTATGAGATTTTACACCATTTCATATTGTACTAGCCATCGAATCTTATGTATTTTGATATTATATGCGCTTAGTCATTTATATGTTTATGTTGATATTATATTTTACTCCTTCGATTGTGAGATTTAGTATGATAATAGATTTGATAGATATTTTGACTATTATTTTTTGAAATTCTGCACTTAGTTGAACATCATCCACGGTACTTATGGAATTTGGTTGCTTGCATGTGCAAATTGCAGGTGTCATGAATGGTGGGTCATTAAAACAATGCCAAAATTGTAAAAAGTTTAGTACGATGATGCACAAATTTGACATAATTATTATTAAGTAATTATAAATAACCGCTTAAATTAAATCGAGGATAAAATACAATTTTGAGCAGAGTTGTATTTTTGAAAATTTATAATATTTTTTTGCATTCAGAGTGTCCGAGAAGCAATTTTTGATATATAATATGTTAGGGTTCGGACACGTTAGCCATATTGGGTCTTTTTGCATACAGAATTGCTTTAGACCAAAATATCCAAATATTTGTTATAATTATGAGTCTACCCAAACCGTAGCCACCATCGGATTAATTGCTTCTCTCTCATCTCGAAATTCATCTTAGTCACATTTTAATGGCGGATAATTTTCTCTAATTACATATTATTCCAAAATTCAATGTGCTAAACTCCGTCGAATTATATATCAAATTGTTCGTCTGGATGAGACAAAGAGGAAAAAAACTCGTTTCCCGATACAGTGCATGGGTTGGCCGGAACTCTTGGCCAAAGTTGGTGGGTGTGAAATTAAGGTTTCGTTTTGGTGTTTTCTGATTCGAGGAGAATTTGACGTTGGCATTGGTGTAGGTGATGGAGCAAGCCATAACGGGTTCAAAGCTGTCCTCACTTTAGTGAATAGCCATGTCACCAAAATTAGCTCAATGTAGGTAGAAAAGGAGGTATCGAAAGCGGGCAAGTTAAGCGACCTGACTAGGATGATCGTAGAGGCAGCGATGACCTGAATGCAAAAGTAGAGGTGGCGATGTGAATGGTGGTTGAAGCTGGTGGGTGGTCAAAGATTTGGTAGGGTAGTACGACCTTTGATTCGGGCCTACATAGCGAAAGGTAATTGTCACTAAGGACCTTATAAATTTAATATTTGCAATATAAACCTTCAATCTTGTAACGACCCGTAATTTCGCTACTTCAAAAATGAGAGATTTCGTTCGTTTTAAATTTAAAAAAGGTTTAAAACTTAAATAAATATGTTATATATAATAAATAATTATCTATTCTTATAGTTAATAAATTTGGATTTTAGAACGAATCAACAAAAGTTAAGTTTTGTAAAAAAACAAAAGAAAAGGAAGAAAAGAAAAGGAAAGAAAAAGAAAAAGAGAAGGAAAAGAAAGCGACGAATTCAAAAACGTTGGAAATAGCACGTTCGCTCGAGAGATGCGTATCTTACGTTAAAGTTTGACGGAGTGGATATGAAGGTGAGAAATTCTCATCGCTTTTGAATTTATATTTTGGTTATGTTAAAACAATCATATTTATATTCTTATGACATATGAATGTTTATTTGATTGTTAATATGGATGATTTGATAGTTGGTTAGATAATTGAATTGTGATAGTATATCCCGTTATGGTATTAATAGTGAATGTTGGATTTGAAATCATATGTTATGTGATTTGTTGAATGGATGTTATGTTAGTGATGAATATGGATATTGGTTATGTTCATTTTGATTAAGTGATCCTTTGTTAATAAGATCATATTTTAGTGATATGAGATATTTTGGGAAAATAAGTATCTTTTCAATTAGAAGTGAAATTAAAGTAAAAATAAAAGAGAATTTGAAATTTGAAGTGAATCGGATTTAAAAAGGATAGTTAAATTGAAATTGAAATTGAGATGAATGGTGAAATTGAAATTGAAATCGATTTTGAAAATTTAAGTTTAGTTTGAGATTGAATTGAAGTTTAAATTGGAATTAGATTTGAAATCTAAGTTTTAAATATGTTTAATTTGAAGTTAGAATTGAAATTGAATTGAAATTGGGAATTAAAAATTTAATATTAAAATAATGTGAATATAATAATATTATAATATGGTAATAGTGAAAATATATTTTAAATTCTTTAAAAAGTGAAAATATTGATTTATAATGATTTTATAAGTGATAGAATTCAATTTGAATAAATTATTTCAAATATTGAAAAATAAGTTAAAACAAGGTGCGTCGCGCAACGGTAGTTCGCGATTTCGCGCCGAAAAGTTCAACTGAATGTGTAGAGTGGAATATAGCTCGGAATTCTTCGAGATAAGAAAATTCCGGACTATTATATCCATATCTTCTAAACGAAGAAAGAAAATCAAGATTTTGTTGAGTAGATTTTGAATTAATTCCAAATCAATTTTCTAGAAAAGCGCGCTAGTGTAGTTAAGTGACCATAATAGGAAATATGTTTAAATGAACATTTTTAATATTGGAAAAATATGAAATACATTTGATAAATCTATCTAAATGGTTTAAAAGAGATTTGGTTTGGAAAATATGAATCATCGAATGTTTAAAAGTTGATTGAAACAAATAAGCTTATATAGCACTTTTATGCTGCGAATGGTATAACTTTTTGAAAATAAGTTTAAATGTTACGATTTTTCCCTGAATCAATTGTGAATGTTTAAAAAAGGAAAATTAAGTGTTTAAACGATAATTTGGAATCTTTATAATCAATTCCAAAATAAAGTTGATAACTGAGTATGCGGAAACGACTAGTACATTTGTCCCGCCTGTGAAATCTGGGAAGATAAAACAAGGTGTTTAACTAAGGTTAGGGATGGAGCAACTAGTGCCCTGAACTTACCTGGCCTATGTTTTCTTTTCTTAGGCGAGGGTGGAACAGATCGAAAGGAAAGCCCGGATGCTCTAAGATAAAAAGATTGTATTAAGTATTCCAAAATAAAAGAAGATTAGTATTATCAAATTTAAGCAATCTCTAAAATGAACAAAATACGACTTGGATTGCATAGATATAATCTTCTTATACTTGGTATTGAAATCTGAAGAGGGAACTCATCCTATTCGTGGAATTTAAAAGGCGATTTCACCGTTATTCCGCCCATAGCACTTGTTGAATATGGAAATTGATGTTGAGTAAAATTAGAATGATTTCTATGATCCTTTTTACTCAAAAATGTTTGCTAAGATTTATTTTAGGGTTTATCGTAAACGATGTCTTAAATAACATTGTTTTTGACCCGCCTAAAAGTTAAGGAATTTGGATCAAGAGTTAAGTAAGGAATTTGAAAATATTATCCAAAGCAAAAGAATGAATTTCTTAGAATTATTCTAAGTCAAAAGAAAGAGATTTCGAAATCATCCGAAAAGAGTTAAAGTGAAAAGAGACTTAATAAATCCTGTATACTCATATTTACTTTTTTATCGATGATTGGCTTCGAAGGAACCAGGGTCGAATTTGGGTAATCCCTATTCGAAAACCACTTCGAACCAATGTATACGTTCGAAAGTGAAGACATGTTGAAGATGCCGATTATTGAAGACCGTGGATCTTCATGGCGTGAGGACTGCTTGTTGACATGCTCTGGGTAGCTCCCATTATAGAGTTATATATATCAGTGGTCTCCTCGTTGTGGAGATTTTTCGGATTGTAAGGACTACTCGCTACTAGTGGTAGTAGGAGAGTGCCTTCGATTTGTCCTGTTCCTGGACAATTTGTATGGATGAATGTCTGACATTACATTTTCTGAGATTACGAACATTGGTTTTTACAAACGTACATCTGTTTGGTGGCGGAGAAGGCAACTTATCTTAGCTTAACACCCTTCCTTGAGACGTACGAGCTCAAGGGTTATATTTTTATGGAAGGCAATTAGTAGTCAACGGAAATGGCAATGTGGCATTCAGAGATGTGATATGTGCTATGCGAAAAGGTAATCATTGCCTCAAGCCTCATCAAACCAGAAATGACCGAAACAGGATTAGATGCGGTAAGGCTAAGTTGGTCATTCCCAAGTAGGGTATGATCATCCCCTTCTAGATATATTTCTTTCCGCTATGATGTTCGGAATGTAAATTAATGTGGTGTATGGAAACGAGCGCTCGGTTAAAGGTCGGTAACGACCGAGGGATGACATATTCGGTACTACCTAGTTAAAGAGGTAGGCCGGTCTTGTGTTGGTAGAGGGCAGATGTTCTGTGCCTCGGGACATCCATCTAGAGGTGTACCCATTCGGAAGGTAGATCCGTCACCTGGTCATTTGTATGGAAATCCATTCTCCAATAAGAACCTACGAACTTGATTGTAAACCTATTATGCTAGAATTTAATCAATGTAATAATTTCGGCTAAGATAAATAAGTTTAATTGCAAATGTTTTCAAAGAGATGTCATTAGAAATAATATCAAATGTTTTGATATAAAACTGTTTTAGTTATCATAAGGTAAAAACCCGTCTGTGTTTATGTGTGGGCGTGGTCTTATGAGATACTCTTTCTTTTCAAAGGATTTTATTCAAAGGCTGATATATGACACTGTCGGTTGTTATTGAGTTTTTCTCACGTTGGTTTATCAAGCCTGATCCGGGTATTTTCAATACTCGGGTCAGATCCGAGTAGTTTCAGGTTTAGTCGAAGACGATTGGAGTTTCCAGAGGAGAGCTGGAGATATTCATCTACGTATGGACATATTCTATTATCCACTATACTTAGTTTTGGTTTGATGTTTGTCAACAATTGTAAGGATAGATGTTTATAATTGTCCAAGCTGAATTTAGGTTAGACTCTGATATATGTATTTAAAAAAAAATTCCGCTGTAAAGATATTTGTTCATATTATATGTTATTCCATTCGTGTGAGATTCTGTTCTGTCTATTTTTCTTTATTACCCTTCATGTTTCGTATTTTCGTGCAATTTGAGTTGGACATATGTGGTTTATTGTTGATTCAAAGGGTATGGAAAAACGGGCCATCACAAATCTTCTAATCATCGCATCTTTTGAACACAATCTTCATTTCGCACATGGTTTCGTTAGATTCATGGAAAGTTTAGGACTTTGGCATATGATTTACTAGCATTTTGAGCTGTTTGTGAAAGAAACTTGGTGGAATTCAATGGTTGTAATTATTTATAGTTAAAAAATATATTAAATAAGTATTCATCAATATATGTACCTATGTTATATGTTATGTCCTTTTGATCACTATTTGATTGTTGTGATGGTTCTGGTACGATATATGTTCTAGTTTAGTTGTTTATCTGTTTAATTGTTGCATTATTGGATGATGACATTTACAGAAATTAACTATATATTTGGAAAAATTAATTGATTAATGGAGAATAAGGAAAACTGTGTAAATGGATTATCTACAAATTTTGAGTGATATTTTTAAATAATTATGATTTAATAAATACGAAAAATAGTATGAATATTTTAATAAGGTTATTATTTTTGAATTTCTGTAATTTGGAGGATTTGTTACTATTTATGGAGTAAATTTAAATTTAATAAATAATAATATGAATTTTGGGAAGACTATATAATTTTTGAGTGAAATAATGACATAGCTATTTTTGTAGACTTTTTGGAGGAATGATATCACTAGTTGAATAATAGAAAGGAAAGATGTTATGAGAATAATAATAATAAAGTGCAATTTTCCAGAAATATTTTAGGTTAGATTATTGCTATTTTTAAGATAAATAACAATAAAGGGATTTGTGAGATTAAATGCAGAATATTATTATTTTGACCTGAATAGCCATAAAGTTATTATGAAAGATAATAAGACGATTTAAATAAATATTATTACTTTGAAATAAAGTAATAATATTATTGTTTCTGGAAGTTATTGGATGTAAATTACCATTTTTAGTTGAAGAACGATGTTTTGAAATATTTAAAGTAATAATTTACTAAGGATTTTTGAAGTATATTATCGTTTTAAGAAATATTATTGTTTTGAGAAAGTAGAAATAGAAGTTTTCTTAAAAGTAAACAATAATAATATGATTTTATACTGAAGTGGAAATAATAAGTGTGAGTACACTATTTTCTGCTGTTGTGACATAGTTGTTAATTGTTAATTAGGATTACCATATATGTTTTTTGTGTTGAGATGAAGTCACATTAGGATGAGTTATGCTATGTTTTACCATTATTACTAAGCGGATGTTGTGTAGTTTATTATGATTTTGTTCTATTAATGGGATTGATGTTTGATTTAGTAATAAAGAGTAGTTGTACACATTTGATGAGTTTGGTATTGTGCTACTAGTATACAATGGTTAGTACATATTTGATGAGTTTGATGTTGTGTTGCTAATATGAACACACATTTTATAAATTTATTTTTGCATTTATGCTATTAATGTTGTGTTACTAATGGTAGTTAATTAGTGTAGATACATGATGGTATTTGTGGTTGTTGATTTATTTGATATTTGGGGTTGATATTGAGCATTATTAAATTTCTATGATGTTTGATGGTTGTGTGTTGCTATTATTATTGTTATCCCATATATTGTAATTGATTATGGTGGCATAGTAAAATGTGACGTTTTCTAGTTACATCGGTTTCATGGGTGCGAGTGCTATGTAGTGTTATGTGCTAACAAGTATTTGATGCAAGAGAAGAGCAGAAAACCGAACTATATGGACTTGATCCCGGAAGGATACATAGGCAGTCTTCCCTAGTGTTGGCCATCAGATTCCTTGAGTTGGGCTGGGGTTTATTAGATAAGGAACATCCAAAAGGAGTTGATCACATTTTCTATTTTATTTTATACGTCCATGCAATATTAAAGCTTGTTGGTGAAAGCAAAGGGAGAACAATAGGTCTGGTTACATGCTACTTTTACAGGTTGCTTGATTAATATATTTCTCTAGTACTATAAATGTATTGTTGTAAATTCAATCATGACTGATGTATGGGTAGGCATTATATGTGACTCATGTTTTGAGATATTATATATATTATAATTTAATTTCATGCCCCGGCTTTCCCTATTTGTTTATACTTTTTAAATTATGAATTATGCACCCAGTGACTCACTATTTGTGATAGTGTGCTAGCGTATTCTAATGACATTTGTCACTTATTATAGGAAATTTTTCCCATAAGGCCCAAACTCGAGAAATGACCGAGAGGATGCAAAAGAAAGATGAGGTGGCAAGACAAAAGGAGATTGAGAAGTATAAAGGAGATGGAAGGAGAAAACCCCTTCCCTCGTTCGGTACCCATGGCACCGAACAAGAAATCCTGTTTGGTATCCATGGCACCAAACATGAAATCTTGTTCGATACCCATAAGGTGCCGAATAGGAAATCCTGTTGGCGCCCAATGCACTGGACAGGATTTCCTGTCCAGTAGGATGGCATGCCGGACCAAGGAATGACGAGGTGTGAGGATCAAAGGAGGCATAACCAAACCATACATGCGTACATAGGAACCTAGCCAGTAAGATGACCATGTGCATTTCACCGGACCAACCAACCCCATACCAAGCTTCCCGGCCGAACCGAACAAGTTATATATGGAATGAAATCTGGGTATACTTGGAAATTGATGATCAAATCTTCTGTGTATGGAAGTATTGATTCGAGCGAATTATATATGTAAGTTTCCAGATTTGCCTGAGTAATCCCCCAACCTTTTCATCTCTATAAATATCAAGCATTAGGCACCCATAAGGACAATTTTTAGAGCTTCAAGCTTTTGTGTTACCGAAACAATCGAACAAGGCTTCCAAATCCTTACTTTCAAACATAGATTATTGTATTTCATATCAAAACTCTTGTAAAAGCGGAGATATAAGAAAAGTAATAAACAAGAATAGTGGATGTAGGTCCGTTATGGTTGAACCACTATAAATCTATGTGTTTCTTACTTTCCTAGCATTTTACTTTCTATTGAATCTGTTGTTGTTAATCTGATTGGAGGTGTTTGTCCATTTTTCATACGAACATTTTTGGTGCTTTCACTAAGAAACTTCTCAACATGCCTCCTAAATCTAAACGCAAGACTGGTGGAAATAGCGGAAATGCTGACCAAACTATTACAGAACACGACAACCATTCATCTAGTACCCCAGCACCAAAAACCATCACTAGAGGTGACTTAAATAGAGTTATAGCAGACCTTGATCCCCATTTCGATGTCCAACAGCAGACCATTGTGGACCAGATCATGACACGCTTAGGGCAGATGCAACCAGCCGCACACAACACTGAGACAAGGGGAAGGACCAAGTATCAGAGGTCCAAAAAAAGGAGAAGGTCATACTCTAGTGGCAAATCAGGTTAAGAAAATCAAGGAGTAGGATGAGCGGACGCCGTGGAAGCAGGTCGAGCAAGGGAAGCAGGATGTCGTACATGGATGTCGTACACGATGACCATTTCTAAGCCGAAACGAACAGGGAAGGTGACGAATCAGGGACGGCTATGGCTGAACCTTCCTAGCCTATGCAACGTTCTCCAGTCTTGCTAGAAATAGCAATTGATGGAAGGCGAGCTCATCGCCGAAAGCGATCCCGAAGCAGGGAACGAAGCCGAGATCGCAGGGTAAGTCATCATAAAATGTATGAAAAGAGCCTCTCGCCTCGACGAGAGAGGTCGACCCAGCTCTGCTCATCTTTCGAACTGGAAGACCATATGGCACGAATCATAAGAGAGTGTGTCCATCGCAAGCATATAGAGCGTGGGATTAGAGCAAGTGTCGGTATCCCATCCTCTATAGAGATAGAGACTGCTCGATATCCTAAGAGCTTCCGGAGGCCCACTACGAACCCTTACCAAGGTTTGACTGATCCCACAGTGCATTTGCAACAATATACGCAACATATGTTAATGAGTGAAGCGACAGAAGAAATTTATGTAAGTGTGTTGCCCTCTTCGTGTCGGATTTGGCGAGTATGTGGTTTAGCCATATTCCCCCCAGCTCGATCCATTCATTGGGGGTGTTGAAAGAAAATTTTATCGACCAATTCAGGGTTTAGATAGAGTAACCCAAGGACCCGTACTATTTATCAGATGTGAAACAACAGAAGGACGAGACTCTGCGACAACACTTGACACATTTTAATGTTGTAGCCACCAGTGTCCAGAATGTCGATGAATGATTGACTCTCATGACACAATGCAGTGGCGTTCATCCTGACATGAAAATGACTCGGAGATTAACTAAGGAGAAACTAGCTACTTTGTAGGATTCCTTCTAGAAAGCAGCAAAGTACATGTGATGGGAGGAAGCAACTGTAACGACCCATAAATTTTAATGATTTTATAACGTAATTAACTGAAATTTTCTTGAAATTTAATTATAAAATTAGCAATGAAAATTTGATATTTGGAATGCGTCTATTCAAACATATCAATTGGAAAAAATTTATTGGAAAATATGAAAGTAAATTCTGTTGTGTAATTTTCAATTTAAATTTAAAATCAGTTAATATTGATGAAAATAAAATATTTTTGAAACTTGAATATTTTTACATAATAAAAATGTAAATCATTGTCTGTGTGAGACGTCATTATTCGTTTCGTCAAATTTGGACTTCTCTAGCCCCGTTTATCTTATTTTCGACGAATTAGCAGCATTTTGGGCGGCGAAATATCGACTTTTGATAGGATGGTCGTATCGTTCATATCTATGTACCATTCTGTGCGTCTCGTCATGCAGATCTCCACATTATATTCAATTGTGTATTTCGGAGTCCGGTACGCGGTGAAATCTGTGAAAACGGTTAACCATATTGGTAGCACTTCTGACCTTTTGATAGTCTGTGTCCATTCAAATTTCAAACGGCTGAAATAAACAGCCACTAGCATTTATTATTTGCCGAATCAATGGCCAGCTGCATTAATTATTTTCAGAAGTATGTGACCTTCATTGTTCGCACTGTTCACTTTATAACAGTGTTGGTTAGTTCATTTTGGTCTTCTACTCTCCCACTTTATTTCTGTCAGTTAATAATAAAATGTATAAAGTTTGGTAAAGGAAGGAATATAATGCTAGTTTGTATTTGCATTGTTCTGGAAGCCATTCATCTTTCATCTTCTTTCACCCATTTTTCTTTCTTCTGTTATTTTTTTTCCTTCGAAAATATATATATAATCAAGCACGCTTATCCCCTCTAACTCCGACCCACCACCTGCTTCAACCTTCACCATCCCCTCGACAAGAACAGCCCACAAACCCGCCCGCTTCTCGATCTTCCACCTCCCTTGACGCGCCTTGCCACCTAGCACGCGCGTCATCACCTCCCGCCTGACAACTGCTACCCGCCACCACAACCGACCTCTCCTCCTCCCCACTCGACCGGCCCTCTTCGGCCTTCAGCCTCGTCCCCACCACAGCTGCCGCCTGACCACCTTTCCCCCCCCCCCCAACAGCCAAGCACCTTGCCACGCAACTCCACCCTCTCTCTTTCCACTTACATCCGCCTCCGCTCCACATGCTGTTCCCAATGCCGCAGCCTTCCCCAGCCGACCACCTCTCTTCTCCTCTCGCCTCCGACCCTCTGCCCAACCTTCCCACTTCACAGCCACTTCCCGGCGTCGTCCCCTCCAACCAGAGAACAGCCGAACCCCATCCACCGAGCACCCAAACCACTAACCTCTGCCGATCTCCATCCCAAGCAACCATCGGCCTCCTCCTCTTTTTACAGTATTATATGTATATTATATATAATATTATATTTATATTATATTATATTATATCATATTACATTATATTATATTATAAGTTTACAGCCATCCCTTCGGTTATAAAATATATCTTGCATGTATATGATTTGCACGTGTATACAGTTGCATGTGATTTGGGTAACTAATATATATATATATATTGTTGATGTTCTGTATATTATAACATATGTATGTTTCTTTATATATATACTATCTAGTTTCAGATATATACGGGTTTAAAAAGGGAAAAATTTGTACAGTTCTATATATATACGTTTCTATCATATATGGGATTCAAAAATTTACTATTCCTAATATAAGTAAGTTTCGTATGAATAGATAGATATATATATATATATATTATCTGTTTAGAAGTTTAATATATTTGAAGTTTATATATATTTAAATCTATAATCTTATTTTAAATAGTTTGTTTTGTTCCAGTATACTCGTATAGGAGAAGGTATTGATTTAGTATTGTTTACATATATATTAGTTTGCTCATATTTTGATTGCCTGCTTTTCTAAAACTAGCTCGTGCTTTCCAATTTGCTATTCTATACATATATACGAGTTATATATTTGCTTGTATATTAGCTTATATATTTTATCTATTGATTTAGGGTGTGTAAGTTCTGTTTGTTTATGTATATATATATATATATATATATTAATAAAGTGAGTATATATTGATTTATAATAAAGATTGATTTTAAAATATAATATGTAAGTTTATATATATATATATATGTTTATATATTTGTTTATATATACAATTATACATGAGTTTAGTTTTTGTATATATATAGGTGTTTAAATAAAAATATGGATTCGAAATATAAAGATTTTATTTAAATATATGTTTTAAAAATGGCTTTTTGAAAATACCTATATATGACATATATCTCTTTGTTTCCATCGAATTCAGTTCATTGTGTTTTGTTTTGTTTCGCCGCTGTCCAGAATTAGTCGTAGCAACCTCTAGCTTGTTAGTGCGTATCTGTATCCGTGCATCTCATTCTTGTATTTCTCTAGCCTCAAAAGGTGAGCGATCACTCACGATTAACATTCTTATAGTTAGTAAAATTGATTTCACTTGAAACAACAAATTGAAATATGCTATTAAACATTGAAGTGATATTTATTTAATTGTTAAATATGATATGCCCTTATCTGCAATTGTTCACCTGTGATATATGACACCATATCCTATTGTATATATTTTATTTAATTTATCACCGACGATATATGTCTGTTATTGATATGTTATATTTTATTATATTTGTTCTCACTTTGCAAGTTCCCTGTTAATTTAGAATTCCCTATAGGTTGAAATGACACATAGCCGAACGATATTCTAGAATAGGGGAAAATCGTTATGGACTGAAATGATAAACCCAAGCGATTTTCACTGTTTAAAATTTTTGGATTGCGGGTTGAAATGGTAAATACCCGTAAATATTTAATTTGTGGATTGAAATGATAAATATCTATATCACTTGACTATAGGATAGAAAATTATATACAGACACCGTTGGTCTATAGTTTGAAAATGATTTCCAAAGTTTGAAAGGAAATATATGGGTTTCAATAAATATTGATTTTTTTAATATAATATATATATATATATATGTTGTTTTTATATATGTCTAAAATTTATATTTTTAAAATTATATGTTTTGGAAATTTTAAATTTATAAGTTAGTTCTAAAAATTTATATTTTAAGATTTTACTTATAATTTTATTGTTTTAAAAATATATAAAATAAGATTTAATACAAATACATTTAATAATAAGATTTAATTCAATAAAAATTTAACTTAATTGGTTTATAATATGTTAAAGTATTTATTTAAATTTATATTAATATTTTAAAAATATATTTTTTAACAACTTTAATAATAAAGGTTGGGAAGATAAATAAATGCTGACTTGGAAGTTAAATTGGTAATAATTGAATTTAAATAAGAATTTATTTGAACTTATTGATTTTGAGATTTCGAAAATATGATTCATAACTTGATTTGATAAAAGGGTGATTAAATGAATATTCTCAATTTTTAAATAAAATTGAGATTAAATATTTAATGTTGATTTAAATTGACAAATAGGGATTTAAATAAATTGTTACAAAAATGATTAAGTGAATACTTTCCAATTTGAATAAAATTAAAGTTAAATTTTGAAATATAAATGAAATTATATTGTGAATGCCTGAATACTTAAAATTGAATCTGATTGGAATTGAAGTGATAGTTCAAACTGGATTTAAAATCGACAAAAATTGAAATGGTTTATTTAGAATTTGAATTTGATCCTTGACCTTTAAATTGAAATAGTTAAATGGGAATTGATGTAAATTGAATTTTAGAACTTCAATTGATTTGAATCGATTTGCGAAATTGGAGGAAACTTTATATAAACTAGTTTTAAATATAAATTATTTTAATATATAAATTATTTTAATATATAACTATTTAAATTTAAAACTATTTAAATTTATAACTATTTTATGTATATACTATTTTCCATATCTAAACTGTTTAGGTCGGAAGTGTTATGATTTTCAAAGTGTTATGATTTCAAAAGTGCTATGGTTTCGAAAGTGTTATAATTTTTAAAGTGTTACGATTTTGGAAATGAATATTATTTAAAGTGAATAATGATATCAAATTGATATGGTTTGAAAAGAATATGATATTTTGATATGAAGTATGAACTATTTGAAATGAAATGACCATGGTGTGAAATAAGCATTTGGTTGTTAAAGAGACCGAGATCGGATATTGTCATACTCTCTGTCAATACCGAAAACCACTTTAACAACCGTGTACGTGGTGGAGATTCCAGAATGAAGCAGGATGGTTTGGTGACGATTCTATATGGTATTTACGTAGCCCTGACTCCCGTGAGTCAGCTTGATGCAGCTAAAATAGGAGCTACGCCGGGCCAAGTGAGCTCATTCCTCCGATCGGGCACATTCCTTCGATACCATTCTATTGCTTTTGTGATTTGATTGGGTGCACCTTTGATTTGGGAGTGTGTCACGAGGTGGGCGGTAGTAGCTGCTATGCGTTACCACCAATCTGGATCCGCAAATGGTATATCTACCCTGGCATTGCCTCGAGTGCCTTGTCGCATGCCCTATCGCGCCTTCTACGAGTTTGGTTTGTACCATACCTATGGAGTGCCCTCTGATAGCCCTCCAGTTTACGGAGGAATTACGGTACTGTATAAACTATGGGAATATATTAAAATGTGTTAAGAGGGATATGGGTAACGCCTTAACGCTATTTTAATAGTTTACTTTACTATAGACATATTATAATAGGATATATTACTACATATAGATAGTTCCATGGATCCTTAGAGGATGGGTATCCCAAACATCCTTTAAGTTACTTCTATTTCAGTTGGCATTTCACTTGAGTTAAATTTACTATATAAGAATGTTAATCCTAACTCGAGTGTTTTATGTTTTGCTTTATGCTTGGGTCAGACTGAGTGTCACAGCATTTGACACCTACCTTTGGAGTTTGGAGCTTCGCTTGGAGATCCATCTATATCTATTCAACTTTTAGCTATCCAGTTGTTTTGTTTAGACTTGTAATCTGTTTGTATTCGAGACTAGATTATATTTGAGATATTCTGTTGTATTTTATTTCAAACTCTAATGTTTATATGGTAGCTTCATGAACTACTATTTATCTATTCCACTGCTTATTTTTGTAATACTCTATGTCTGTGATTCTGCTATTGATTTATTTACTGTATATTCTGAGTTTTGCCAAATATAAAATCTACAATCTGTTGTTTTGAGCAATTCAAGTCCGACATGTGTGGATGCGAATGGTTCGAAATACCAGGTCGTTACAGTTGGTACACAAACCATACTTATGATAAATACAACAACTAAACCACTTATCAATTCTCATGAAAATGAAGCCAAAGCAAAAGCTATTTTAAGTATGATCTATTTACTATTTTAACTAGTAATATAGATCATCAAATTTCATTTTTACTTTCATTTCAAAATCAAAAATGGATTAGCAAATGATGATGCAAATTGTGTTTATGTTGAATAAGAATAGCTCATTTGCAAGAGCAACATAAGCTATCAAACCCACTTGTATAAACTTGCATCAAAATTCACTCTCATGAAGCATAAACAAAAAGAGATCATAAATCAAAGAAATGTTGAAATTACGTAATATTTGAGAGCTTCATTACCCCTAAATTGAAGGGGTTTAGCTACTCATTTGTGTTATCAAATCAACACATGTAAGTTTCAACATTGAAAAAGAAAGAAAGTAGAGAATAAAAAAAGAAAAAGAAGATTAACTACTAGAAGCAAATTAATTAGACTAATGCATAAATGTAAATCTAAGCTATGAACATTAAAGGAAAGAAAGTATAGAAATAAACATTAACAAAGATGCAAAGAAAAGCATGTAGACAAGAAAGGAGAAAGAGGCTTGGAAGCCATTTTTATTTCATTCAACATAGATCTTACGACTTACTTTCTTAATTTCTTAACAAATATCAAAGAGTAGAAGATATGTTCATGTACATAAGAGGGTTAATTATACATGCATAAAACCCTAATTCCATTTTTAGGGGGCTTTCCAAAATAGCCCTTAGAAAGTGTGGCCACCAAGTAACCATTAGCCACTAATTAATCCATCATTTGATGTGCATGAAGCTTTAACCTCCACTTAGTTGTCCATTAGCTTCTAATTATAGATTTAGGCAAGTGGTTGGGGTCCTCCACGATCTTGGACTTGAATTATTTCCCTCTTCTTTCCTTTGTATTCATTTGTGCATGCATGTATCTTCATATAAGCCTCTTCCATATGCAACCAAATTCCTATAAAAATATTCAAAAATGTCCAAGTAAAAATTCTCAAATTTACACATGCACAAAAATGACCATTTTGCCCCTGAATGAAGATGAAAATATGATGGTTTGAAAATAATTGAATTTTGGTTTTAACATGTATAGATGCCCAAATATGATGTTTGTTTAAATAAAAAAAAGGTAAAATATGGATGTAAATATATGCACATTTACGTGCACATCAATTGGTATCAGAGCTCTGGTTTAGGCAAAACTTAGCATATGATTTATTTAATTACAGAATCACCTTCGTTCAAGCTTGAATTTCTCCTCTTCGATTAGGATTTCTTTTGAATTTTGGCACTTTCCCTTTTGTTTTAAATCCATTCTTGTCTCTCCCTATTTGTGTTCTTTTGATACTGGAGCATCCCATAGCTCCAACCTCAACTATCAACTTCATCCTTTGTGTGACAAATCCCATCAGCGGTCCCGCCAACCTGAATATGATTTGTAAAGGGGTGAAACTCCTTTATGACAAGCGTCAATTCACCGGAGATTTCTATGTTATTGGTTTACGATGCTATTATTCCTTGCAAAGCTCGAACCGTCTCTAGTAGACGATCAGGGTGATTCCCTTGTAATCTTGACTCCATTCTGATAATTAGAGATTATCATGATATTGGGTGAAGTCACTCCTCTAGCCCCGTTTATCTTATTTTCGACGAATTAGCAGCATTTTGGGTAGCGAAATATTGACTTTTGATAGGATGGTCGTATCACTCATATCTATGTACCATTCTATGCGTCTTGTCGTGCTGATCTCCGCAGTATATTCAATTGTGTATTTTCGGTACGCAGTGAAATCCATGAAAACGGTTAACCGTATCGGTACCACTTCTGACCTTTTGATAGTTTGTGTCCATTCAAATTTCAAATGGCTGAAATAAATAGCCACTAGCATTTATTATTTGTCGAATCAATGGCCAGCTGCATTAATTATTTTCAGAAGTATGCGACCTTCACTGTTCCCACTGTTCACTTTATAACACTGCCGGTTCGTTCATTTTGGTCCTATGCTCTCCCACTTTATTTCTGTCAGTTAATAATAAAATATATAAAGTTTGGTAAAGGAGGGAATATAATGTTAGTTTGTATTTGCATTGTTCTGGAAGCCATTGACCTTTCATCTTCTTTCTCCCATTTTTCTTTCTTCTGTTATTTTTTTTCCTTTGAAAATATATATATAATCAAGCTCGCTCATCCCCTCTAACTCTGACCCACCACCTGCTTCCACCTTCACCATCCCCTCGACATGAACATCCCACAAACCCGCCCACTTCTCGACCTTCCACCTCCCCTGACGCGCCTTGCCACCTAGCACGCGCGTCATCATCTCTCGCCTGACAACTGCTACCCGCCACCACAACCGACCTTTCCTCCTCCCCACTCGACCGGCCCTCTTCGGCCTTCAGCCTCGTCCCCACCACAACTGCCACCTGACCACCTTTCCCCCCAATAGCCAAGCACCTTTCCACGCAACTCCACCCTCTCTCTCTTCACTTACATCCGCCTCCGCTCCACACGTTGTTCCCAGTGCCGAAGCCTTCCCCAGCCGACCACCTCTCTTCTCCTCTTGCCTCCGACCTTCCCACTTCACAGCCACTTCCTGGCGCCGTCCCCTCCAACCAGAGAACAGCCGAACCCCATCCACCGAGCACCCAAACCACTAACCCTCTGTCGATCTCCATCCCAAGAAAACCATCGAACTCCTCCTCTTTTTACAGTATTATATGTATACTATATATAATATTATATGTATATTATATTATTTTATTTTATATCATATTACATTATATTATATTATAAGTTTACAGCCATCCCCTCGGTTATAAAATATATCTTGAATGTATATGGTTTGCACGTGTATACAGTTGCATGTGATTTGGGTAACTAATATATATATTGTTGATGTTCTGTATATTATAACATATTTACATTTTATATATATATATATACTATCTAGTTTCGGATATATACGGGTTTAAAAAAAGAAAATTTTGTACAGTTCTATATATATACATTTCTATCATATATGGGTTTCAAAAATTTACTGTTCCTAATATAAGTAAGTTTCGTATGAATAGATACACTACACTAAACAGCCCATTTTGTAACACTTTTCTGCTTTCAATTTGTAATGGTAATAACCGTTACAATTTCCTAACAGATATTTCCGTTAGAAATGTTTGTCACGGTTATTACCGTGACTACATCTAGTAATTTCGTAAATACTAAAAAGAAATATGGGTAGTATTGTAATTTTTTGTTTTAGTATTACTTATCCATTTATCACGCATAACATTTCATCGTCATTTTAATTCCTCTTCAGTTCTAAGGTTTCGCCCTTCTAATTTCTTCTGCCTCTTACGTTCTGCAACCACCTTCAATTAGTTTTTCGTCTTCAAGTTCTTTGTTCTTCTCCAAAAATTACTTATCGTCCAAACAAATTACTAATTTGAGTTCAGTGCATAAAAAGAGGAGAACCGAGCCCGCAACGCCGTCGACGAACGGGAGTGTGCCATTGCTTGTTCAGCTAGGGCGTACCGGAGTTAACAATGATTGCTGGCATCGCCGCTCTTCTATTTGGTCCTAAACAGCTGCTTGAAATTAGACGCAACATTGGCAAGACTGTCTAAAGCTTTGAGTAGGTTTTTTATATGCTATTATTTATTTATTTATTGAGTTTCGTAGTGATGAATCGAGAATGGTGGTTTGCAAGTTTTGAAGATATTATATTGAAATTGAGATCTGGGTAATGTTCAGACACTCAAAATTAGGTAGTTTGAGATTGTTTTTGCGGTTGACATGTTTGAAAAGTTAGGGAATTCTAGGTTCTTAACTTCATAATTCATATGGTTACGGAGATGGTAAATGTAAAACTTTATGTGAATCTTTTTTATAATTCAATAACGTCCTAAATTTCTATACATAATCTCATGATCTTCAGGTGTAACTATGGTAAAGGTTTTCTATATTTATATAAGAACAGTGGAAAAAACACAATTGATGAACTTTTAGCTTTTAAAGATAAAAATAGGGTTGTTTCACAGTTTTTATTGATAATTGTACATAAGAACGGTGCTACTAATAGACAATTAGTGATATATAATAAAGTTAGCATTCAGATGTAATTATCAAGGACCAAGAATTGGTTTTCGTTTTTGTTTGGTTTATGATTTCAATTTTCGTTTGGTTGATTAAATATTTTTAGAACTCCAAATTTTTTTGCTACTATTCCAGATTCGGATTTCAACATTTTTTTGATGGAAATAGATTAACATATAGCATGCTCTTGCTATTTATGAAAATAAAAGTTATAATACTATTATACTTTAAAAAGGCAATTAAATTATTGATATTTCTACTGAATTTTGTTGTAATTGACATATGTATCATATTTTTGAACTAAATCTTTTCCATATTTTTGTATTATCTTTTTTGATTTGTTATTTCTTTTTTATTCTTTCACATGTTTAACACACTTTCTTATCATTTCTACTATAATTTTACTGTCAATTTTTCTTTTAGCGTTTGAAGCAAAAAAACAAGAATGTAGACCAAAATAAAGATATAAATGGGAGCTAATTGAAACAAATGGAATTTTGGCTTCTAATCAAAATCTTCATCCATGACAATTATGATGAACGGTTGAGAAGTTGAAGTTCGGCTAATATATCCTACAATTTTAAACTAAATTGGATATACTTTTATTCATATATTGAATTTAAAATTTGACTTTTTTTCTAAACTTTAGAATCATTACAATTAAGTTACATGTAAGAGAATAATTATGTTTGCCTATACGTATAAATCTAATGCACTTTAAATGTAATTATGATTAAGGTGTTATATTCTAAATAAAGAAATATTGTACAATTTTTAATATCAAGGAAATGTTTGATATTATGATTAAGGTGTTATATTCTAAAACACTACATTACAAAATTAAATTGTAGAAAGCTTTCCAAACCACTTCTAAAACCATAGAAAATTTTCTTTCTTGACTATTTTTATCAATCAAATATGTCTACCCAATCTGTAAACAAAAAAGAACCGGTCACTAGTTCCATTTTTGAAAGCATGTTGCATATCCATTCTTGAAAGCATGTTGCACATCTATTTTTGAAAGCATGTTAATTGTTCGATCAAAGTAATACCACAGTCATAAATTTTCAGGAAGAGAAATATAAGCATAATTTACAGGGGAAATAATATCTCAGATCAGTTTTCCTATTTTGGAAATCTGATGATGTAACAATTACAACTTCTTAAATTAAAATAGAAATTTATAGCTAAAAAAATTACGTAATAAATTAAAATATATTGCTATGTAGTTATTGGTATAAGAAAATAAATTCTCATGATGTCACAGTTAAATATTGCTGATAAATATAGTTTGCACATTCTTCATTTATTTATAATTGTAATGACAAAATATTAGTAATAGCCTAATAGGTTGGTGATTTAAATGTGAATTTCAATTTGCTGGAAGTTGAGATTTGAGAAAATTTGATAGCTGGAGTACTTCTAACCTAGTTGATTTTGTAGTAACAACATGAAACATGCCTATAGCAACAAATTGCAAAAGAACTATTAAAAATTTAAGATTTGAAATTTAAATCAACTTACGTTGCCATGGCTTGTACTTAATGTCATCATAGGAAGAGCAAAGTGATAACATGCATCGTTTCCCTTTAAACCAGGAAAACTTTAGACTTCTGATCTTCCAACTTCTCATTAATTCTATATAATTACATGGAGTAGAGAATTCTCTATATATCCATTTTCTATAGTTTAGGTTGTTACAATGATAATGAAAACTGAAATTACGAATTTAAGTTCCCAGTCAATGATTGAGCAGAAAAAATAGACAATGTGGAGGACGATGCAAATGTAAACTATTCACACTGCAGTTGGTCTCTTGACATATTTAAATGTTTAGCTTGTAGTATCTCTTTGAAGTTCTGCCTAGGTAAATATAATTAATCAACCTAGGTAAATTGATAATTATACGTGTCCATTTGGATGAGGACTATATAGATCGTACCCCCTCTTTCATCATATGATGCCTTTTGTCAAAGACATTACCTCACCTAAATTGTCACAGATGCATTATTACAGTTTATTCAAATAATTAGTGTACCTATGTAATAAAAAATGGTTTGATTATATTTAAAATTATTAAATGATCATGAATTTCAGAATTGATTTATACCATGGTGATTCATGCTTTATACTTGTAGATATTTATCCAATTATTTCACCTTTAATAAATGAAGTAGCATTTACAATTATATCCATGCATTTACAACTTACCATTAAGGAATGTAGACATTATCTATTTTGAAGGCATTAAATGTTGGAGTGAAAGTTTATGCGTATGAAATAAGGACGCTATTATATTGTTATTGGTGGTAGGATGAGAGGAAAAGGGAAAATGATTGAGGATTTAAATTGAGGAAAAGTTGGAGAAAGGTGCAACTGCCCAACGAACTTTTAATTGAGAGAGTATTTAATATGCCAGCATTTTGATTGTCTGTCTTAATGAACCTTCTAACTAATACTAAATCTTTTATTTTTTATTCTTCTGCATGATTTCACTGCAACAAGTTATGCCTTTAGTGACAAGTTTCTTTTCTTTAACCCCCTTGTATCATTTTTGGTAATCAGCTCTGTCTTGTTGGTTGTATTATATACTTTTTAAATTTGGATAGACATCTATGAAGATAGATAGACTGTACGATTCAGTATACTTTACTTGCTTATAAAGGGTTTATTTTACTCAAAACCTTTTGTGCACAACTGCTTTTTTACTAGCATTTGGTAACTTCTTAAAGCACTTGTCCCATAGAAGAAATGGCAAAGATCTGTGATAACTAGGTTGCAACACTTTTTGTGCACAACAAGTTATGGATATCTATCTTTTCATTTTTCTTTTTTGTTCCGAACTAGGACCAAAATTTTGTTGTTTCTCATTTGGGTAAAATAAAGATTCATACTTTTACTTAGCAAGCATAGGTTATTTCTCATAAACTGGAGTAGTTCTCAAACTTAAAAAATGCTAATAAGTTTTAACGATGCAAAATATATATAGAAAAATTAAAAATGATATTTTGGAATTTCATTGACAACATTAAATATAGATGAATTTTCATAGGCCCAGCCCTCTAAAATGCATTTGGTTTCATTTATTTTTGCAACTAAGTTGCAACACTTATCTCTGTTATTTAGACCAATAGGCATCATCTGTATTCTAGTGTAAAATAAAATATATGCTCTGAATGCATACACACAAAATAAAACTGATGGAAGCCACACAAGATCATATATACCAAGTTTCAAATTTTTCGTTTCAAAATTAATTTGACATCATCATAACCAATATTTACAATCGAATATATTCAAGACAATTAATATGAAATGAAGGAAGGGTTATGCCTATAGTTTAATTATTGAAAATTGTATGCGACATAAAATGAGTGGCCACCTTTTATCTATTATAGATGAAGTACTTGCTGATATTATTGATATCATGCATGGCTAGTCCTTGGCTTAATTTCATTCTTGTAGCCAAAAAATAAATTTATGGTTGTTTTCTTTTCTTGCATTTTTGATAAAAGCTTGATATATTTTGTTTTCTTTTCCTGCATTTTATAATGCTTGAAATTTGTAGATGAATATTATTAGTGTATAAATATATATTTGGTGTTCATAACAATATAACTAAATGAATGTTGGTCTGAAAGTACTTAATTTTGTCATTTCTGAAAGCCAAAGCTATTGTCCTAGTCTTCTACCGCTTTGTTAAGGTATATTCTTTTTTGGCATTCAAATTGCAATATTATTGAATGATTCCTATATGTTGATTAATTTCTAGCAATTTCATCTGTATAAAAAGAAACATTGGTGGGTGTAGCTTATAGGATTTTTTATATCTTTCCAAGAGCAATTCGAAAGTATAGTTTTTGGACAAAAATTACTTTTCAATCATTTTAATGAATAGGCTTTTTTTACCTGAAAGCTTATGAAGACTATTTGAATGCATGCTTCTGATTTTTTATGCTTATGTCTTGCATTGAGAATATTGAACATGTCCAATTTAAATTATGAACACATAAATTTTTTTACTTTGTTTATTGTGGAAAAAAAATATAAACTAGTGATTATTTGTTTAGTTTTTGTATCTCATTATGTATTTTTCGTTTTTAATATAGTGGATATGTAACTTTAAATTTAGCAAACCCAGATAGGTGAATGCGGATCACCATGCTCCATACTATAATGCAATTATGATTCCTTGGTTGCATTGCTTCCTAATTTTACTTGCTAACCATCCACCAGATTATGACTGATAGCAATTTCTATCTGCAGTTATTCCACTTTAGCCATATGTTCCTATTCATTTCTTTAATCTTACAACACAGTTTACTTAGTTTACTTGTACCTCTGCATGGTTGTTGCCTTTGAATTGCAGCAGTTCTTGCGCTGTTCCACCAATGCATATATGCCATAACATTTATTTCTTTTTTCTCTATTTCTTATTTCTTTTCCCTAAAACCCTACATCTGAATCTAAGTCTAGTTAGAGTGCATCATTCAAATTTATCACAGTGAGTAATTTGTTTCTTTCAAGTTTGAATTTGATCAAGTGTATGCACAATTGTATTCTTCTATCACCATTACTACATGGAATTTATTGTTAACTATGTTCTGAACTCTTGAAAAATTGATAGAATACTCATAAAAGCATCTTTTACTAGCTATTTAATGACATTATACATAACAAAGATTGGTTGGGCTGGATAATAAGTTTTAACAGTGATAAGAAGATTAAAAACAAAATTTAGACAGCTATTCTTGCAAACCTATACTAACATGTAAAGTCTTTTTTACTTGTAAATGAAAATACAAATGATCATCCTTCATGCCTCGTGGGCATGACGAGCGCTCTAGAGAAAAGGATAATAGTTGTTGATGTGCATGTAAAGTGCTGCTTGAGTTTCTGGGTTGCTGTAAATGCCAAATTGCTAATTTGCAATATATTTCAAGCTTTATATGAAGTATGCTTGCAACTAAATAATAATGGTTGCCATGTGCAGATCCTTTTCTTTTGTTTGTAAGGTCACAAGTGACACATTACCTTAATTTTGGTTTACAAAGATGTGTGATTCATTACCTTAATTTTGGTTATCAATAATAATAAAAATCCAGCTTTTAGAAAATAACAACATTTTCCGGGATAGTCCTTGAACATGCAATGTGTAGCACTTGAGGCTTTAATTCAGAATAATTTTCTATTACTGGAGTGGTAGTTTTTTTTGCTTTGATTTTCAAACAATGTGATGAGTAATATACTTTGAATTTTATGGTGAAAAAAATTAAGGCTTACTTTTTTCCTAAGTAATTAAATTTTTTGTTGGATTTAATTGGGAATTTAGATATAAGGTTGGATGAGTGATCCCTTTCTCTCTATCATTGCCTAAGTTTGTATATACCAATATTTCTAGAGGTATTAAAAATCATATTTACTGAATTACCTTATTTGCTGTAATGAATTACCTTATTTGCTGCTAGTGATTGCTTAAGCTAATTATTACAAGGAGAAGTATGAAATCTATAAGTTAGTCCACTTGTGGATAAACTTAAAAAATAATTGTGGATTAACTTAATAAAGTACAACGGTGGATTAACTAATGGAACACGTGGGTGAAAATAAAAGCTACCTTAACATTAATAGACAAGTAGTTACATAATCTGCATTAGGCACTTATTATTAGACATTGGTGATACTTGTATGTTACTTGAAACCTGCTTACAACGACTAGTCAAAACAGTCATCTCTACTCTTTTTTTTTTCTTCTACTCACTTACCAATGGTTATGTATTGTTGATTTTTTCTTATATAAACAATGTCAAGTAGTGGCAGAGTATCATCACATTTTTAACTGATGTAATAAACAAGCATCACAACGCAAATCTCAATACATTCTCGGTAAATATTTATGTAAATAGAAGTCCAAACAAGCAACCTACATAATTTTTTTATGTTTATATGAAATGACAAGAAGAGATAAAAGTTCTTGGTAATGTCGTTATCTACTTCGAGAGAGTGGATTAGATGTCGACGTAGGAACACTGATGAGTACATACAGGGGGTTCGACATTTTATAAATTTCACAAAGCATCATGCACCGCCTGACTTTGAAAGGTGCATTTGTCTTTGCAAAAAGTGTAGAAATTCAAAAAAACTATCCTTCAAAACAGTCGAGAAACACTTAATCATTTACGGTATGGATCCAACATATGATGAGTGGTTTTTTCATGGTGAGAGGAACGACACAGATGCAGTAATCAATTCTACCCCAAATGTTACCACCAACGAGGCTTGCATCTCTCATTAAATTCGAGTGGAAAACCATGTAGAAGGTGCTCTTGGAAACCTTGTTGACAATGCATATGGTGTGTATGATAGCATTCACGGTATCGGTGATGGTTAGTTGGGAAGAAAGTACAACGAGTACAAAAGAAAAGCAAATGAAAAACGATATTCTTCTTGTGAAGATGGTCTTACAATGTTAAGTGTCCTTATAGAGCTACATAATGTGAAAAAAGAATTCAATTGGTCATGAAACAGTGTGACCGAGTTGTTGAAGAGATTGAAAAAGTGGCTTCCAAATGGAAATACACTACCGGATAAATACCCCACAATGAAACAAATATTAAAGAATTTGGGAATGAATGTAGAGTGCATACATGCTTGCGAAAACGATTGCATATTATTTTGGAAGGAGAATAAAGATGCCGTTGAATGTCCTCGTTGCCATACTTCAAGATTTAAAGTTAAAGATGAAGGTGAAATTGTAAAAGTCACAAAGAAACCAAAAAAAGTTGTAAAATATTTTCCATTAATTCCTAGATTAACTAGATTGTACACTATACCATGGATAGCTCGAAAAATGTTATGGCATAGTGAAGCAAAAACTTATTGGAATTTCATGCATCATCCTATCGACTCAGCTGAATGGAGATCGCTTAAAAATAAGTGGCTAGAGTTTGCTAACAATGCTCGAAATGTTTGGCCTGGAATTGCTACCAATGGGTTCAATCCTAATACAATCCAGTCTAACAGTTATAGTTGTTGGCATGTGTATATGGTTCCTTATAATTTACCTCCTTCATTGTGCATGAAATCAGAATTTCAAATGTTATGTTTATTAATTCCTAGACCTAAAGCACCAAGTCAAGATATTGATGTATATTTAGAACCCCTTGTGGATGAGTTGAAACAACTTTGGACAATAGGAGTGCCTGCATTTTACATGGACAAGAATGAGTATTTTACATTGAAAGCAATGCTATTGTGGGGAATTCATGATCTACCTGCATTTGGGAATCTATCGGGTTGTGTGACCCATGGTTATAAAGCATGCCCTATTTGTGCTACAGAGACCGAGGCGGAACACGTTGGTAATAAGATTGTTTATACAATGTACAGAAGATTTCTGAAGAACGGCCATCCATATAGAGCACCAAAACATGGATGGTATAAAGATATAGATTATAAGGAACCTCCAACATGACTGACAGGATCAGCTCTTTTAGAGAAAATTACTCATATCAAGTACACACCTGGTAAATTGAATAGAAAAAAGAAGCGTATAGGAGATGATTTTGATCATGATGAACACCTTGTAAATGAGAACGACAATGGTGTAATATCAGCATGGTATAAAAAGTCGATTCTTTTTTCCTTAGAGTATTGGAGTGGCCATAAAGTGCAACACACAATAGACGTAATGCATACTGAAAAAATTATGGCAGAGCATTTTATTAATTTGTTATTCGATAGAACCAAACAATCCTCTAAATTTGCATTTGATAAAGCCTACAAGATCCAATGTTGTCAAGTTCTAAAAGGTGTAAAACTTTCGTCATGCTTTGGGACTAAATTAGGCAACTTAGTAAGCATTCAACCACCTAGTTTGAATATTAGAAAGTTATACGACTATCATATTATTATCCAACATTTTTTGCCTGTCATGGTTCAACATGCATTTCCAAAGTTTCATGACTTGAGGCGTGCGATTTTGCAAGTATGCTTGTACTTTAATATTATTTGTTCAAAGGTTTTGATTCGGGAGCATGTCCAAGCTGCCAAAGATATAATTGCGGAGGGATTATGTGTGTTGGTCCATTATATTCCCACTCAGTTTTTTGATATAAGTATACATCTAATGGTGCATTTAGCTGATCAAGCACTGCTTTGCGGACCTGTTAATTATACATGGATGTATCCATTTGAAAGGTGAGACGTTCTTTTTAATAATTATAATCCAACTTATTATCCAATGATAATATAAAAACGTGCATTATTTTATGTTTTCTTATAGCTATGAAGGATTGTAAAAACATACCAAGCAATAAACAATATGTGGAAGGGTCAATTGCCGAAGCATATCTTGTTTCAGAATCTGTTAGGTATGCAATGGAGTATATGCCAGATCCACGTGCTGGAAATCATAGCTCTAAACAAGCACCATTCTTGGATGAGAATGGTAATGATACATACGAAAGCTCCATTATTGAGGGTAAAATTATCAAGCTAACTAGCGTACACGCATACAAATTCGAAGATGGATATTTTTTAGAATGGATATACCAGATCTAGATGATTATTATAGGTTTGTATTTTTTAACAAATTATAAATTAGCTTTCTATTTACTTAATATATAACATGTTTATTTTGTAGCGAGTATCAATTTTCATTAGAAGATACTCACCGTAATAAAAAAAGACTTCAAACAAAAGCAGAAGTTATTGTACAATCCGAATTCATTGATTGGTTGCACATCAAGGTTTGTTAGGCTTCAACAAAACAATAGTTTTATTACACAATTACGACTTTATTTAATATATTTTAGTGCTTTTAACAGTTAATGGAAGAAAAATGCATGAATTCATTGTTATGGTATTATGTTAGTGGTTTAACGTGGGAAGCCAAAACTCATCTCAAATATAGGATTAATGGTTATGTATTTTCTCCCTAGCACTACGACAACACTCATTCAACACAAGATAGTGGTGTTTGCATGGATGCAATTACAACATTTATCGCAAGCGCAAAAGATTTAAATCCTATGGATGATGATACTACTTGGTATGGTGTTATCAAGGAGATCATTGAGGTTGATTATTATGATTTTCAACATGTAGTATTCTACTGCGACTGGGTAAATATCGCCGACAAAACACATGGGTTTAAGATTTGTCCGGACTCTATTTTACCGATGGTAAATCTAAATAAGCTTAAAAGCAGTAATGGAGAATATGATGAGCCCGTCATTCTTGCATCTGAAGCAAGCCAAATCTTTTACATAAAAGACATACAAAATCCTGATTGGTCCATTGTACGACGTTCTCCTAAGCACTTGACTGATGACACAGATGATTATGAGATGCCAACAAACTTCCACTCCAATTTGATTGAGCAACACAACTTAACATTGTTGAAATGCATGGAATCTAGATAGAAAAACATGATTGTAACTAGTGATGTTTTGTTTGATTTTTGTTTGATGTATTGAATCTATGTTGACCTTTGAATTCTACAGTAGTAAATCATGCTTTTTTGTTTGATGTATTGAATCCATTTAATGCTTAATGCTTAGCCGTTTCTATATTGAATTCCATCTTTGCACTAAAGGGAATCTACTTGTTTATAGTTATATATTAAACACTACCTAGCCTTTTATGCTATGATTACTTGATTTATCAACCGATTCACAAGTTAACGTGTATATTGCAGAATGACAACTAGTTGCAACAATGCATCACAATGTCAAGAAAGCATCAAAGAAGACGTTGCTCCTCCACCAATAAATAAAAAGTACTCAATAATTGTTGAAATGGATGGTGCTAAAGGTAGAGATGTGAAAAAATGGAGTTCTCGTTATGGGGTTTTGATTCGTGCGCTCATTCCGGTTAGTTACGATGATATGAGGAAAGTAGACAGCTTTTATAAAGATAATTTATGGAAAGCACTTACGGTATTTTACTTCCAAGTATTTACTCATTTAAATCATGTCTTTTTCTTCCATGGAAATATTATTTAGCAAGTCAAATATTATTCCAAGTATTGCAAGGTACAGGTTGAAATGAACATTAAGATGTGTACTAATCAAAAAAATGTAGGAATAAAAGCTCGGATTTACAGCAATTTAGTTTCGCAGGCTGTCTACTATGTAAGAAGTCAGCTTATGATTTTAGCTAACTTCACCAACAAACTCCTAATAGAAGGAATAAGAATATTGCACTAGTAGATCTTTGCAGGTGGTGCTTATCCAATATCACTTACTGATATCTGTGACCAAAAAATACATTAGAGAATGCTCAGATGCATTTGACTCAACACAACAAATAATGGTCCTATATTGTTTATGCATGCTAACTTAAACTTGTTGCATTGTGCATATGTTAAACCATTCACTCCAATTACGATGCAAATTTTGCTCATTTCTTTAAGCTACCACATCGTGTTCTGCGTCAGCATATTTGTAAAGTATGTAGCTATTAGCAAGTGACTTCTTGTCATTTTCTTCGTCGTCATATTCAGTAAAATCATTGACTTTCATGTACACAGTTTTCCATATAAATGAGCCTACTTATTGAACTCTAGAAGAACAGCTTATATTAGAACTATTCCAACTATAATGTGTAGAATTGCACATATCATTCGACATCATCCTTTTAAAATCTCCAGAAATATACGAACTTCAACCCTTTTCGTAAACAGTAGCCATTCATTTCTCACATATTGAAACACAAAAAGAATGATATGGCCAAACTTTTTTGAGAAGTGAAGTGGATTGTAGGTCTGAGGAGAGACTGAAGATCATTTAACGATGCAACCAAAAGTCGGTGGTATTGACTGACCATGGTGAGGATTGTGCTGATGGTGGAGCCTTTCTTGCAAAAGAATTGGATTCGAATTCTAATTTTCTTACTATCTATTTATAGAGAGAGGTCGACCACCATTTCATGATTATTGCTCATAATCTACAGCCTATACAATGACAACTAAAAAAGTTACACATTACATTTTTTTCCTTCTTTTATTATACCTTTCTAAGTAAAGATGGATATATGTATACATCTTAAACTTTATAGTTTAGAAATAACGTAAGGTAGTGTATAAATATATTTGATAACTTGTACATGAAAGATTGGGGTATGAATAAAACTATCATAAAATGCAATTTCAGCAATTATTGGAAGCCTGATAGCATCTGTATCTTATTTTAGCCCACAAAACCATAAGAAAAATAAAGCATGATAACTAAATAAAATTGATTTTTAGAAATATTCTAAAGTACATGTGTTGCTGCTACTATCCCAAATTGTTGTGATGTATTATGCCAATATTTAAGGAAAAATAACTTGGAAGAGCAACTATAATATCAGTCGCGTAAATTCTCGGAGACATGATTTATAATTATTAAAAGAAAAAAATTAACACACTTGACATTCTCCCACTCACTTCTTAGTTTAGTAGATGGGTAAACTCGACAAAGTGTGCAAGTGTGTACTTTCAAGTATGCAAGTGAGTGCATATAGATTACATAGTGTATTTTAACAACTTGTTGTGTGTTGTACAGGTAAGTGAATAAGTGTGAGATAAAGCTATCAGTACATGTGTACCCTTGCACATGCATTTAATACTCCAATAAATTAGTTGTTTAGGATAACATTTCATTGCCTGTAGGTGACTTTCATGTGTAGTTTCATTTTAGAATCCCTTGCTTAAGTTTATAAACGTTCGCGACAGAAAGTATCCGTATTATTATGTTTTTCATTGTTATTGGGCTTGTGGTAGTTTTTTGCTATTATACTACAATTAGTTAAAATTAAATGTTTTAAAACTTCTATCTCTTCACTAACTATCCCAGTCCATTTTTGCTATATTTGTTCATTCTGACGTTAATGATACACGTCTTCTGTTTGTTGACAGTCTATACTTTTTCTATATTTGTTTTGATTTTTTTTTTAGAAAGAGTTTGACATGAATCTGGATCCAACTATCGCTCGACCTATTTTGGAGAGAGGGTTTTCACAATATTTTAGATCGGAAAAATCAAAGCTACGAGACAAATATTTGAAGAAAGATAAAGAGTTTTTACCTAGATGCATTGCAATTGATAACCGTCTGAATGATATTGATAAAGTCCAATGAGAGAAATTCGTTGATATTGAGTACACTGATACGAAAATAAAACAATGCAAAACAAATGCTGAAAATAAAGGAAAAAATATCATAACTCATACTTTGGGAAGAAAATCATATACTCGACTTTATGAAGAATTGGTATGTAGTCATTATTGTACATATGATCTTAATGGTAATGCATAATTTACAAATGAATTCATATATATTCATGTAGGAAGCGGAGAATCCGGAATGCAAGCCTACACGAGCAAAGGAATGGAAAGTAGCGCACACAAGTAGGAAAACCGGAGAGGCGATTCCGTGCGCAGTAGAAAAATATGTAAGTAGAAAAATATTTTGCATTGAATTCTTAACCAAAATATATATACAGAATGATATGTATATATGTATATATCTACACACACATACATACATGTTTGGAGCGTAGGACTAACCTAATCAGAAAGTTTCATCTCCAATATTATGATAGTTAATAATGTACACTAATAATGGCCTATTTTGTCTGTTAATAATGCACATATAATTAATTGCCTTCTTCTTCAATGTTGATTACCTATAGGTTGTACCGCATAATTTTTATCGAAACATGTATATTCTTTTAGTACAAAACAAGATATAGCTCTATTCATCCAACTGCTAAAGTTTTCATCCTGAACTTTTCGTACAAAACAAGATATTATCTACAGGTATATAAAAATTTAGTTATTGCTTGAACTTTTCATCCAACCTGTAAAGTTAGCATCATATTTGAGTAATTGTATTTAATGTTTTTACAAACGGTTATAAAAAAGTTTTATAATATTTAACTGTTTAAAAAATTAATAAAAGGGTTTGAATAGATGCATTTACTGTTTAAGTCCTACACCATAAGGATTATTCAATTCTGCAATTTTGTGACGGTTTATGATTAATTAAATTAGTATTTTCGATAATCATTTATTAATACTGATTTTTATATTAATTCGTTTTAATATTCAGGATTTAATATAAGCAGCAGAAGAGAGGCAGAAATCAGAAACTAGTGTTAATGGTAACGAAGGAGTAATTAGTTTGGAAGATTTTGAAAGAGATGTCATTGCTGAAGTTTTTTGGAAATGATAAAAAAGAAGCTATTGCCGTGCAATTAGTTCTACATCTAATGCGAAGCACGTAAAACCCAGTCAACCTTCAAAAGCAATTATCAATTACAAAGAGAATGAAGATAAGCGATAGAAAATGGAGATGCAACAGAAGATTGATCAAATGCATGAAGAAAGTAGAATAACAAATTCAACTCTAGCTGAAATGCAACAATGTATCAGGCAACTTGTTAGTCAGATTGGAACGAATTCGCTGACACCAAGAACAAAAACTGGTTCGCATACCGAGCACCATCATAGCCCTACTCCTACTCCACCTAATGCTGTTATTGGATCCTCTATGGTTGAAAGACAAGCGGTGCAATTATTGTCACGAAAACTGGAAGTGGTAGCTAAAGGACATCTTGGAGTACAAAAGATTTATCATGGTAGAAAGGTTGGAGATGGAGAAAAGTTTGTTTGGGTGGAGGATGTTCTTAATCTGGATGAGCCACCTTTTGATGCACCTCAAAATGGTCATTATACATTGTCCGAGTTGGTTGATGGTGGTTTTGTAGTTTGGCCAGAGTGTCATATTCGTTGTTTGTAAGCTTCTAGATATGTTGTAGTAGTGAAATTTGAAGTTGTCACAGTGAACTTTGTAGAATTTGATATGTTCTATTTCGTACGTTTGATGTTTTTTAATGATTTGATGTTATGTTAGTTTTGAAATCTAGTCTTGTGTTTACTATTGTTATAAATTCGTATAGATATAGTTGAATGAAATACTATTAGATGCTGAATAAGATATGGTTCAGCTATACCAAATTTGTAACACTTATAAGTGTTGGTAATTTTGCTATTTACCTATGTGTGCAAGGAATTACCAACGGTTATAACCATTAGAAATTAAAAAATTCCAAATGGTTATAACCATTGGGAACAACCGTAATTCCCAACGGTTATAACCGTTGGGAATTACGGTTGTTCCAACGGTTATAACCGTTGGGAATGACCCAAATTCCAAACGGTTAACCGTTGGGAATTTGGGTCATTCCCAACTTTTATAACCGTTGGTAAGTTCCAAAATTCCCAACGGTTATAACCGTTGGGAATAACCCAAATTCCCAACGGTTATAACCGTTACAAAATATGAAAAAAAAATTATAACGTACCAGCTACCAATGGTTATAACCGTTGGGAATTTGATTACCAACGGTTATAACCGTTACAAAATGACAGTTCTGGTGTAGTGATATATATATATGATCTGTTTAGAAGTTTAATATATTTGAAGTATATATAAATTTAAATCTATAATCTTATTTTAAATAGTTTGTTTTGTTCTAGTATGCTCGTATAGAAGAAGGTATTGATTTAGTACTGTTTACATATATATTAGTTTGCTCATATTTTGATTGCCTACTTTTTTGAAACTAGCTCGTGCTTTCCAATTTTCTATTCTATACATATATACGAGTTATATATTTGCTTGTATATTAGCTTATATATTTTATCTATTGATTTAGAGTGTGTAAGTTCTGTTTGTTTATATATATATGTATATATTATAATAAACTGAGTATATATTGATTTATAATAAAGATTGGTTTTAAAATATAATATGTAAGTTTATATATATATATATATATATATATATGTTTATATATTAGTCAATATATACAATTATACATGAGTTTAGTTTTCATATATATATATATATAGGTGTTTAAATAAAAATATGGATTCAAAATATAAAGATTTTATTTAAATATTGTTTTAAAAATGGATTTTTGAAAATACCTATATACGACATATATCTCTTTGTTTCCATCGAATTCAGTTCATCGTTTTTTGTTTTGTTTCGCTGCTGTCCAGAATTAGTCGTAGCAACCTCTAGCTTGTCAGTGCATATCTGTATCCGTGCATCTCATTCTTGTATTTCTCTAGCCTCGAAAGGTGAGCGATCACTCACGATTAACATTCTTATAGTTAGTAAAATTGATTTCACTTGAAACGACAAATTGAAATATGATGTTAAACATTTAAGTGCTAGCTATTTAATTGTTAAATATGATATGCCCTTATCTGCAATTGTTCACCCATGATATATGACATCATATCCTATTGTATATATTTTATTTTATTTATCACTGATGATATATGTCTATTATTGATATGTTATATTTTATCATATTTGTTCTCACTTTGCAAGTTCCCTGTTAATTTAGAATTCCCTATGGGTTGAAATGATACATACCCGAACGATATTCTAGAATAGGGGAAAATATTTATGGGTTGAAATGATAAACCCAAGCGATTTTCATTGTTTAAAATTTTAGGATTGCGGGTTGAAATGATATATACTCGTAAATATTTAATTTGCGGATTGAAATGATAAATATCTGTATCACTTGACCATAGGATAGAAAATTATATACGGAAACCATTGGTCTATAGTTTGAAAATGATTTCCAAAGTTTGAAAGGAAATATATGGGTTTCAATAAATATTGATTTTTTTTAAATAATATATATAAATGTTGTTTTTATATATGTCTAAAATTTAGACTTTTAAAATTATATTTTTTGGAAATTTTAAATTTATAAGTTAGTTTTGAAAATATAAATTTTAAGATTTTACGTTTAATTTTATTATTTTGAAAATATATAAAATAAGATTTAAAACAATAACATTTAATAATAAGATTTAATTCAATAAAAATTTAACTTAATTGGTTTATAATATGTTTAAGTATTTATTTAAATTTATATTAATATTTTAAAAATTGATTTTTAACAACTTTAATAATAAAGGTTGGGAAGATAAATAAATGCTGACTTGGAATTTAAATTGGTAATAATTGAATTTAAATAAGAATTTATTTGAACTTATTGATTTTGAGATTTTGAAAATATGATTCATAACTTGATTTGATAAAAGGGTGATTAAATGAATATTCTCAATTTTTAAATAAAATTGAGATTGAATATTTAATGTTGATTTAAATTGATAAATTGGGATTTAAATAAATTCTTACAAAAATGATTAAGTGAATACTTTCCAATTTGAATAAAATTAAAGTTAAATGTTGAAATATAAATGAAATTATATCGTGAATGCCTGAATACTTAAACTTGAATCTTATTGGAATAGAAGTGATAGTTCAAAGTGGATTTAAAATCGACAAAAATTGAAATGGTTTATTTAGAATTTGAATTTGATCCTTGACCTTTAAATTGAAATGGTTAAACGGGAATTGATGTAAATTGAATTTTAGAACTTCAGTTGATTTGAATTGATTTGCGAAATTGGAGAAACTATTTATATAAACTAGTTTAAAATATAAATTATTTCAATATATAAATTATTTTAATATATAACTATTTAAATTTATAACTATTTTATGTATATACTATTTTCAATATCTAAACTGTTTAGGTCGGAAGTGTTATGATATCCAAAGTGTTATGATTTCCAAAGTGTTATGATTTCAAAAGTGCTATGGTTTCGAAAGTGTTATAATTTTGAAAGTGTTACGATTCTGGAATGAATATTATTTAAAGTGAATAATGATATTAAATTGATATGGTTTGAAAAGAATATAATATTTTGATATGAAGTATGAACTATTTGAAATGAAATGACCACGGTGTGAAATATGCATTTGGTTGTTAAAGAGACCGGGATCGGATATTGTCATACTCTCTGTCAATACCGAAAACTACTTTAACAACCGTGTACGTGGTGGAGATTCCAGAATGAAGCAGGATGGTTAGGTGACGATTCTATATGGTATTTACGTAGCCCTGACTTCTGTTAGTCAGCTTGATGCAGCTTGTTTGCACAAAAAATGGACAAACACCTCAAAGTCGTTTAATTTAATTGATTTTATGTTGTTCTTAGTGATTTGAGTGATCTATGCAAATATATAAAAAGCAGGGATTAAACTGTAAAAGACACGCAGATTTATAGTGGTTCAGCCAGAATGTGCCTACGTCCACTTTATATATTATTTCTCTTTTCTTGCTTAGATTACAAGTACAAAGCTTTGATACAAGTAAAAAAAAGTTGTTTGAAAGTTCTCTCCGTTCTTGAGCTCTCAAAACTTGTCCCTCATTGTTGTACCCCTGCCCCTCTATTTATAGAGTGAGGCTAGGGGTAGGGGTTTTGGATATATACAGCTGCTGATGGGCCCGGGCTGATACAATCTAGCCTGGCAAATCTGGTTCGGCAATGCCTTGGTTCGGTAGTAGTTGGTTGGAGATGAGGTCTTGGTTCGGTAGTACTTTGGTTCGGTGGGACTTTGGTGGAGTGGTTGGTTCGGCAGTGCTTGGACCGGTAGTGGATGGAGGGTGGCTGGTTCGGTAGCACTCTGGTTCGGTAGAGGTTGATTCGGCAGGGATGCTTTGGAGTTGGTTCGGTGAAGTCTGGTCCGGTAGGCAGTGGAGTTGGACCGGAGGCAGGTGGTCTGGTGGGAGCTTGGAGAAGCATGGTTCAGTGATTGGTGAATTTGGTCTGGTGTCTTCTTTCTCACTCTGTTTCGGTGGTGGTATGAACGTACCCAACACTTGCCCCCCAAAGTAGGGCATATGCTCAGCATATGTCGTGCTTTGTTTCAGTTTGGACGACCATATTCGGCCAGAGAACCGAACCGGCTGGTCCGGCTATTCAACCTTCTTCTATAAGTAGGAGCCACATCCCTTCGTCATCCCTTACCGAACGAAATAGCTGAGTTAGCTTCTGAACTGCCGAGTCAATTACTATGCCGAACCAACCTTAACTGCCGGACCAGGTAAATTCTCCTCTGCCGAACGAGTTTTCAAGGTTGATTCTCTTTGTTTTACCGAATGATCCTAAGGGCTTTCGATGCCGAATGAAACCTAGGCTAGAATTGCCGAATGAAACTTGGGCTAGAATTGCCGAATGAAACCTAGGCTAGAATTGCCGAATGAAACCTGGGCTAGAATTGCCGAATGAAACCTAATACCGGACGGTCTTGATGTAAACTTACTTGTTTTATACTTCTGCATCCTTTTTTCTAACAACGTGCCTTTTTGTGTTTGCAGATAAATGTCTCATAAAGTGGAAACCCGATCAGAGAAAAAGAGATCTCATGACAGAGAAGAGCCTTCCGCCGTGCCCCCAGCTCAGCCAGGACCTGTCCGTCACGGGCCCACCCCGAGATCATTAGTGGATGGATACGGTCCTCAGGAACTTCTTAACTTGCCTCCTGATTGCTTCCCTAGCTTACTCAAGGGCGAGCAACTCGATGTTATATCTCACTCCTTCGGGATCGACCGAGCACGCATGTTATTGCCGGATGCGGGAGTGATGCCGTATGACCCTCCCGAAGGATATTTTGCCTACAGCAGATACCATTGCATGTGCGGGTCCATCCCGCCTCTCAACGCCTGGGTAGTCAGCTTTCTCACCTATCTAAAGGTAGCTCCATTCTAGCTTCAGCCCAATTCTTATACCATTCTGGTGAGTCTCTTCGTCATCTTCCAGAGGAGATATGGGCGTCCTCCTTCCAACCGGGAGATCCGGTATTTGTACAACTTGAGAGGCTACAAGAAGGGGTCTCCCTACATCAGCTTGGAATCGGCCGTATCCTTTAAGCCGGTCCTGGATTTATACTCCAAGTACAACATGTTTAAGAAGGAGTGGTTTTTTGTCAGGGATGATTCTGTTTCTATTCGGCGCTTCACCTCTGGATGTAAGTCAAAGCTTTATTTTTAATTCCTGTTCTGGTTGCAATACTCTTTCTTATGTGTTTTTATTTCTTGCTAGCGACAGGTGGTTTTGCGGTCGTGGAGAATGACCGCCTGGTTCAGACGGCAGCAGAAATAGAAGCTATTACTGGGAGAGATAGGTCGGCTGCCTACCTGATCAGGAACGCTACACTCTTGGAGTACAACTTGATCCTTCCACAGCAGTCCGTGGTCAAGCAGAGGGACACGACTGAAGAGAAGGCTGCCCAAGCTAAAGAAGGGGCCGAGTTGAAGAGCAGTAAAAGGAGGCCCTTTCCGAAACACCCGGTTGCCGGGGGGAAGAAGCTCAAAAAGTTTGACGGTCCCTCTCCCAACTCATGTCCAGATATCCCGGAGGAGGGAGACGTGGAGGAGGAGCAAGGCGAAGATGGAGGAGATGGCGCTGGAGGTGGCGACGGTGTCGGGGCTTTGTCTTCTAGGCAAGTAGGCGAGATGCAAGAGTGGACGGATGACGCTTTCTGCCAAGCCTTCGAAGGTTTGGAGGGGACGGAGAAGTCCAAGAAAGCCGATAACGTTGGGACCGGCGTCGATCTGTCTTCCGGGAGCGCCTCTACTGAAGCAACTTCGGCGGTTCAAGGTGAATTTCACTTTACTCTTTTAACTCTTGAATGATGGCTCAACACATGTTGGTGACACTTGGTTTTCATATCAGGAGCAGGTAAAACGGCCAAGACCTCAGATCTTCGGCACAGGCTTGAACAATACCAGCTCTCCAAAGCTTCCGCCAAGCCGAAGCCTCCGACCCACCGTTCCGGGGATGTAGTCGGCTACCGTCCTCTTCTTGGGGTTATTGGAGAGGATATTCAAAAGAGAAAGAGGAGTCGCCTCCGAGCCTTCACCTGGTCCTCAGCCCCCAATTCAGCCTCTTCATGATATCACGGAGGAGGATACTGAGTTCACACCCTCTCCGCACCCGTTTGAAAATCCTACCATTACTCAGATTGATCGTCCTGGCTTGGCTCGTAATCCATTTGCGGGTCATCCTGATCTGGATCCAAGTTCTCATGATATTTCCTTCGACGAGGTTACCGGTGAGCACCTTCTTCCTTGCAACCCTATGGTAAAGGTGCTTGATGAGGCCAAATCCCTGGACCTTGATTTGCTTACTACTCGGGTTGTCGCTATGGGGAACGAAGCTAAAGAAAATATCGACCGGGTTGCTGAGGAGACCAGGAAGTTGATGGGGCATCATGCCCGATTGGTCAAGGCCGGGGAGGAAATTGGGAGTGCCAACATAAGACTGTGGTTAGTGGTTTCCGACCAGGCCAAGCAACTCGCTGATCAGGCCATCCAGATCTCTCAGCACGAGGCCGCCTCCAGACGTCTAAAGAAAATTATGGAAGAGGCCAGCCAGGCCAAACTGCGGAAAATGGAGGCTACTTGCAAGGAACAGATCGATATGGCCATTGCCATGGTGGACGAGGTTCGGAAAGCGGATCTTGAGCAGATAGAGGAGTTATCTGGGAAGCTTGAGGCTGCAGAGCTTGCTCAAGCCAAGTTGAGGGAGGAGATGGAGGCGATGCGGAAATCCCTTCAGGCTGACTGCTCGAGATACCAATTGGAGAGAGATGCCGCCGTCGTAAGGTTGTCGGATTCCGAGGCCCGGGAGAGGGAGTTTGAAGAGAATGAGGGGCTGATGGAGGGGATGCTCCAGGATATGTACTTCCGTACTTAGAGGCAGGGTAACTTGTCCTGGATGGATGATTACCCTCGGGTTATGGCTACGATCTATCTCAGGGCTCTAGAGGAGGCCCAGGCTGAGGCAGATAAGGAGGGTGGCGTGGCCTTTAGGATGGATGCTGTTACCGCCCAGTTTACCAAGGAGGAGAAGGCGGCGGTGAAGGAGGGCATGCGGTTGCTTGCAGCTGAGGAGACAGGTGTGCAAGCGGAGGATGATGATCATGTTGATCAAGGAGCAGATGCTGGTAAGTCTTCCTTTCTAGTCTTTTCGTTAACTTGGTTGCTTATCACTAACGAATTCTTTTTCTGACCGGACAGGTGGGCAACAGGACAAGGATAAGACTCCGACGCAGTCGGCTCCTTGATTAGACCTGAAAAATTCTTTTTGTGGACTTGACATGGTTGTATATGTTAGTCTTAAAACAGTAAAGTAACTCTTAGGTTGTAGTTTTTGCTACTTGTAATAAATAGCTCTATTCTTGACGTGTAATTCTTTAACTTAAGCTGATTTTGTCGTCTTTTGAATGTTTTTTGCTATTTTGACATGTTGTATGAGAAATATAGCTATGCATATTCTTGTAATCAAATTGTGTTTGATGTCAGGTTCTTGTTTAAAACATAATTTCATGACTTGCAATGTTAGCGTGAGGTGTGAATAAATTATAGTCATGTGTTTACATATGAAAGAAGGAAATACCGCCCTTTATATTTTGCTTGTAGATGGAAGCTTTGAATATCCTGTGTGACCGAGTAAGGGATGCGGTCCAGTATCTTGCTGTGAGTATCCGCTTCTATTAGTGAGTGTCTCCTGTTCTGTGTCCTCTACTTCAGGGATTGTTACAGAGGATAGGAGAAAAGTTTCTTAAGTAAAATTGAAATATGTGAAAAAGTAAAACTTCCAATCACGGAAGGCCGTCGATGTGCTTAAGTTCGTGGCAAACGGGCTTTGTAGTCACTTTCCCTAGCTGTGGGTCTTGGAGACATTTGTCACCCATCTTACGCCTCCACGGGGAGTTAATTCTTTTTTACCACAGCCGCACTTAAGACACATCGGAGCCGAGATCGCGCACAGTAACTACCCGGGCCATTATGGCCCATAATCGTGGGTATTATTCGATTTACTGTGGCCGGCTAGCGTGGGTGCCGATCGTCAACCGTGAACTGCCCCTGGCTGGCCACACCTTATGTTGGGGCTTATAGTCGGTTCACAGTTGCCGGCGAGCCGAACGCCGTAATGAGCTGCCTCGGCTATAGCCGGCTTTCTCGATGGCTTATAATCGGCTCATTACAGTTGGCTTTAAGGGCCGTCGCGAGCAATGAGTTAACCCGCAGCAGAGGAATGCTGGAGCAAAAGTGTATCATTGGCGAGGGCATAGATTCGCATAGTACCTGTTAGTTCTTGTCCAGGTGAAGTTGCGCTGTGGAGTGCTTTGAGTGGAAATGCTATGCGCATAGGATTTTGTTCAACAGAAAAGGATAAAGTTAACAAGCAGCCAAGATATAAAGGAACAAGTTAAAAAAGAGACAAGGTTTTATAAAGTGGTTCGGCACGAAAAGGCCTACGTCCACTGATTCTCTTTATTAATTCACTTCATATGGGCAGTACAAGTTAAGAAAAGTATCGACGGAGGTGTTGGATGTTCCATGCCCTCTGGAACACCTCTCCGTCCACTGTTGACAAAATATAAGCTCCATTGCGGAGATCTTTATGAATTACATATGGTCCATCCCAGATTGGATCTAGTGCTCCGGGGCGAGGGAAGATTTGCTTGAGGACAAGATCCCCTTCTCGTAAGGTACGGTGCTTGACTTTGGAGTTGTATTGTGCTGCCACTTTTTTCTTGTGGGCCGCTGCTTTAAGGACTGCATCATTTCTTCTCTCCTCAACTAGATCCAAAGACATGTGAAGGAGTTCTTCGTTCTCTTCTGGGTTATAGTGGATCCTACGGTGGGAAGGCACAATGGATTCAACTGGGAGCATAGCCTCCGATCCGTATGCCAAAGAGAAAGGAGTATGCCCCGTTGATGTTCTGAAGGATGTGCGATAGGCCCACAGTGCCGTAGGGAGTTCATCCACCCAAGTGCCTTTTGACTTTTCGAGTTTCTTTTTTATTAGAGTTTTCAGAATTTTGTTGACGGCTTCGACTTGCCCGTTTGCCTGGGGGTACGCTACGGATGAGAAGCTTTTGTGAATTCCGTGCTCTCGGCACCAGTTGGCGAATTCCTCGTTGTCAAACTGAAGTCCATTGTCTGATATGATTTTGAGTGGGACTCCGTACCTGCACATAACATTTTTGATCAAGAAGTTAATAACTTTTGCTGAAGATACTTTATTCAGAGGTTCCGCTTCCACCCATTTGGTAAAATAGTCGACTGCCACTATAGCATATTTGGCCCCGTCTCGACCCATCGGTAGCTCGCCGATTAAGTCAATTCCCCATATTGCGAAGGGCCAAGGGCTGGTCATTTGAGTAATCTCAGTTGTTGGTAGCCGTGGAATCTTAGCAAACTTCTGGCATTTGTCACACTTTTTGACAAAATCTAAGGCGTCCTTGCTTAAGGTGGGCCAGAAATATCCATATTGGAGTATCTTTTTTGCTAATGTTTGCCCTCCGGTGTGATCTCCGCAGCTTCCCTGATGAATGTTGGATAAGATTTCCCTGGCTTCCCTCCCAGCGACACACCTTAATAACGGGTTAGAGAATCCGCGCCGATAGAGGATGTCTTCTTGTATTGTGTAGCGGGAAGCTTTCCTCAAGATTTTCTTGACTTCATTGCGCCCGTTGGGTAGTGTGCCGCTTTGTAGGTAGTCTCGGATGGGAGTCATCCAAGTTGCTTCTTCGGTTGCAGCTATCAGATTCACTTGCTCAAAACTTGGGGTCAGTTGCTTTGAGATGGTTACCGCTCCGAAGATGGCGCTGTCTCTCACACTTGCTTGCTTTGCCAATTCATCGGCCTCTCGGTTCTCCTCCCAAGGGATGTGTTTGACTAAGTAGTGGTCCAATTGGCTGAGAAGTAACTTGGTCTTCTTTAAATATGCTATGAGTCATTCTTCTCGAGCTTGGAATTCTCCTTGTATTTGATTAACAATAAGTTGAGAATCGCTATGAAGACATAAAGAATCGGCTCCGATTTCTATGGCAAGTTCTAATCCAGCTATCACTACTTCATATTCTGCGTCGTTGTTGGTGGCAGCGAACTCCAACCTTATAGCATAGTGCAGCTTATTTCCCCTGGGAGTGATTATTACCACACCTGCCCCCGAGCCTTGTTCGTTTGATGCACCATCCACAAAGAGATTCCACTTGATGTCTTCTGCTATTTCCAATTGCTCCTTATCTTCGTTGGTAGTGAATTCTGCAATGAAATCAGCCATGGCTTATCCCTTGATGGCGGTGCGAGGGTGATAGGTGATATCATACTGACTTAGTTCAATGCACCATTTAAGTAGTCGCCCAGAGGTGTCGGGACGATGGAGTACCTGCCTCAGTGGTTGATCGGTCAGAACTTTGATGGAATGGGACTGGAAGTAGTGACGCATTTTCCGTGATGTGATTAGTAAACAGTATGCTAGCTTCTCAAGTTTAGGATATCTGACTTCTGCCCCCGTAAACCTCTTACTTACGAAGTAAACTGGCCACTGCGTGCGGTTGTCTTCCCTTACCAAGGCAGCGCTTAGGGCGTGAGATGACACAGCAAGGTATAGGTATAATTCTTCGCCTTCGCTTGGAGTCGAGAGTACCGATGGTTTCTGGAGGTGTTCGATTAAGTTAAGGAAAGCGGTTAAGCATTCGTCAGCCCATTCGAACTTTCCTTTGTCTTTCTTTAGAGCTTCGAAAAAGGGGACGAACTTGTCCGTTGCTTTGGAGATGAATCGGCTTAGGGCGGCCACTTTTCCATTCAGGCTTTGCATTTCCTTTCGGGTGGAAGGTATCTTGATATCCCTTAGCGCTCGGACTTGTTCAGGGTTTGCTTCAATCCCTCTGGCATGGACGATGAATCCTAAGAACTTTCCTGATGATACTCCGAAGGAGCATTTTAGAGGATTCAACTTCATTCCATATTGGAGAAGTACTTGAAACATCTCGCCTAGGTGGCTTACGTGATCGTCGGCTTTCCTTGACTTTACCAGCATGTCATCCATATATACTTCCATAGTTTGCCCTATTAGCCTTGCAAACATCTTGTTGATGAGGCGCTGGTAGGTGGCTCCTGCATTTTTAAGTCCGAAAGGCATTACCTTATAGCAGTATAAACCCCGGTCAGTGATGAAACTAGTGTGGTCTTGATCGGGAGCATGCATAGGAATTTGGTTATATCCTGAGTATGCGTCCATAAAAGATAAGAGCTCGTGCCCGGCTGTGCTGTCTACAAGTTGGTCGATCCGGGGAAGTGGAAAGCAATCCTTTGGGTAGGCATCGTTTAGGTTGGAGAAGTCAATGCATGTACGCCACTTCCCATTAGCCTTCTTTACCAGCACCGGGTTAGCGATCCATTCCGGGTAGATGGCTTCTCGTATGAAGTCATTGGCGAGTAGATTCTTTACTTCTTCATCGAGGGCTGCTGATCGCTCTGCCCCCATACTTCTCTTTCTTTGTTTTACGGGCGCCTTGGTAGGATCAATGTTTAGTACGTGGCATGCTACGTCGGGGGAGATTCCGGTCATGTCAGCGTGTGACCATGCGAATACATCCAAGTTGTGGCGGAGAAAGTCGATGAGTTGCTCCTTCAACTCTGCTTTTAGTTGGGACCCAATTTTCAACAGTCTACTCGAGTCGTGCTTGTCTACAGATACAAACTCCATAGCCTCTGCAGGCTCGGAGGTGGCCTCCTCCTCTTTGTCCCTGGGGTCTAATTCATTGAAAGGGTCGCTGGTATACCGAAGAAGCGGGGCTTTCTTTAGTTGCTATGCTTCTAGACTTTTCGTGCAGAGGGCAACCTCTACACCCTTCCATTTATCCTTCCTGTGGTTGTTGTGAAGTTCAGTCGCATAGCAGTCTCGAGCAACGTCCTGGTCTCCTTCTACTTCCCCTACTCCATTGTCCGTTGAAAATTTCATCTTTAGGCACCATGGGGCTAGGAAAATTTGGAAGTCAAACAAGGCTGGCCTTCCTAAGAAGGCGTTGTAGGCCGAGTGGTTTTCTATTAGCACAAACGTCTGTCTCCGTACAACGGAGCGGGGATGGCTTCCAATTTCAACAAAGAGGTCCAGTTGCCCGAGGGGCATCTTCGCATCTCCAGTGAAACCGTGTAGTGGTTTATCGCAGGGAGATACATCCTTCATTGATAGTTTCATTTTGTCGAATGCATGTTTGAACAGGATATATACTGAGCTTCCAGTGTCTACTAGAATTCGGTAAACTTCGGCGGGACCGAGCCGGGCAGAGATAACCATGGGATCCATGTGAGGGTATTGCCTTCCTTCTAGGTCACGCTTACCGAATGTGATGTCATCACTTTCTTTCTGCTTCGAGTGCGCTCTTCTATAACCGAATTGACACAGTCTTTATTGTCTCTAAGCGACTTTCCATATCTTTCCATTTCTTTCCAGCTTCTGTCTGCGATGTGCGGTCCTCCCGAGATGGTATGGACCACTATCTTCTCTTGACTAGAGCCGCTAGTGTTGCGGTTTCCTCTGCCGATCTCCGGTGAGGGTAGCCTTGGGTTCTCATTGGCAGGAGCTGGAGTCCTGTCCTGACCTTTTACATAGCGTTCCAGTTTTTTCCTTTTGATGTGTTCCTCAATCAAGTCCCGGAGATGATGGCATTCATTGGTATCATACCCATGAGATTCGTGGAAGCGGCAGAACTTTCCAGACTTCTGCGCATTATCTGATTCCTTCTTGTATGGTGGGCGTTTGTATCTAACTTCGCCTTGGGTGGCAAGGAAGATATTTTCGACGGTCTCGTTCAAAGGAGTGTAAGTGTTGAATCTCGGTCCTGGCCGATATAGGCGCTTTTCTCCCTTCTTGCCCCCAGCATTGTCTCTGGAATCATTTCTTCGAACGTCCCTTGCCACAACAGGGGCATTGCTGTGAGTTGCCTTATTTTGCTGTCCTGACTGCCCCTCAATGGCAGCATCCTCAAGCCTCATATATTTCCCGGCTTTATGGAAAAAATCGGGTAAAGTAGCTGGTTTTTCTTTTGTCAACCTTCTAGCAAATTTAGTGTCCAGATGCACACCACTACAGAGGGCCATTAGGATAAGCTTCTCATCGGCATCTTGGACTGTGGCCGCTGCGGCATTGAATCGAGTTAGGTATTGCTGCAGTTTCTCTCCGGGTTTCTGTTTGATGCTGGATAAGGAATAAGCGTCCTTAGGTTGTTCCACATGAATGCGGAACTGACTGATAAACTTTTCTTTCAACATTTCCCACGAGCTGATAGATCCCTGGGGTAAATGACAGAACCAGGAGGTAGCGAGATCTGCTAAGAATAGTGGAAAGAATTTGCACAGTACTCCCTCTGTTGCTTCACTCATGAGCATATGTTGTGTGTATCTCTGTAAGTGTACAACGGGGTCGGAGGTTCCTTTGTAAGGTTCCATTGTTGGCATCTTCCATTCTCGGGGGGTGATAGCAATTTCGATATTGCGGGCGAAAGGGCTGGTTACTCTAGCACCTATCCCTCGATCCCTGTGCTCTCGTTGGACGCACTCTCTGAATAAGCGTGCCATCCTTTCATCAGAATTTGGAGCAGATAGAAACGAGTTTGGTTCTGTTCTGTGGGATTGATTTCGTCCAGATGACCTGTAGGGATGGTATCGTCTATCATTCCTCATATTTTCCAATGGCTGCCTTTGGTCTTCTGGGAGCATGCTAGGGTCAGCTACAGTTGGCCCTTGCCTTGATCTTCCCCTGCTGGGTTCTGATCTAAGCACTTCCTCAGGTCCAACTTCGGGCTGGACTCTAGCTCGGCCCCATTCACTGGCGTTTCTGTGGTTAGGCAGTATGACAGGCTCAGCTACAGTTGACCTTCGCCCGGTACCTCCGCCGTTGGGTTTGGTTCCAAACGTTTCCTCAGGCCTAACTTCGAGCTGTGCTCGATCTCGGCTCCTACCATGGCTGCTTCTGCCATTAGCTCCTTCGAAGAAGGAAGATCTTTGTTGTCTCTGAGATCCTCCAGACTAGGACTCGCCCCATGATTCAGTGTTGCGGTTGGACTCTTCAGCATCCCTTAAGCGTGACATGAGATGATCCACCAAGGCTTCCTGCTGGGACGTGAAGCGGTTAGTTACTTCAACCACAACCCTATCTAAATCTGCCCTAGTAATTGCTGCAGGCTGTTCTGTGGCAGGATTGGTCGGATTAGCCTGTCCTTCATTTGGTACTGCTGCTAGAGGAGGACGATTTACTTGATCCGTGACAGCTGGATCTGGAAGACTGCTGGATGCGATGTTTTTTCCTTTGTTAACATCTTCTTTCTTCTTGGGAGGCATGTTTTCCAAGCGACGAACGATGCTGTTAGGAAAAATGTTAAGTGGATGAAGCTGAAGCTTCGAGCTTCTATTTCTTAGTGAAAAGCACCAAAAATGTTTGCACAAAAAATGGACAAACACCTCAAAGTCGTTTGATTTAATTGATTTTATGTTGTTCTTAGTGATTTGAGTGATCTATTCAAATATATGAAAAGCAGGGACTAAACTGTAAAAGACACGCAGATTTATAGTGGTTCAGCCAGAATGTGCCTACGTCCACTTTATATATTATTTCTCTTTTCTTGCTTAGATTACAAGTACAAAGCTTTGATACAAGTAAAAGAAAGTTGTTTGAAAGTTCTCTCCGTGCTTGAGCTCTCAAAACTTGTCCCCCATTGTTGTACCCCTGCCCCTCTATTTATAGAGTGAGGCTGGGGGTAGGGGTCTTGGATATATACAGCTGCTGATGGGCCCAGGCTGATACAATCTGGCCTGGCAAATCTGGTTCGGCAATGCCTTGGTTTGGTAGTAGTTGGTGGGAGATGAGGTCTTGGTTTGGTAGTACTTTGGTTCGGTGGGACTTTGGTGGAGTGGTTGGTTCGGCAGTGCTTGGACCGGTAGTGGATGGAGGGTGGCTGGTTCGGTAGCACTCTGGTTCGGTAGAGGCTGATTCGGCAGGGATGCTTTGGAGTTGGTTCGGTGAAGTCTGGTCCGGTAGGCAGTGAAGTTGGACCGGAGGAAGGTGGTCCGGTGGGAGCTTGGAGAAGCATGGTTCGGTGATTGGTGAATTTGGTCCGGTGTCTTCTTTCTCACTCTGTTTCGGTGGTGGTATGAACGTACCCAACACAGCTAAAACAGAAGCTACGCCAGGCCAAGTGAGGTCATTCCTCCGATCGGGCACATTCCTTCGATACCATTCTAGTGCTTTTGTGATTTGATTGGGTGCACCTTTGATTTGGAAGTGTGTAACAACCCGCAAATTTTGAAAATATTTTAAATTAAATTCATTTGAAACTTTGAATAATTATTTTAAATTTTGATAAATTTGGAAATTTAATGTAATATTTTGGGATTTGATGTGAAATGTTCTTCCAAAATTAATAAAATAAGGATTTTTCTTAAAATGCAAATTTTGGTCAACTTTGGTCAAAGTTTGACTTTCTGTGAAAATTTTAAAATTTTAATTTTGAACTTTTACTTTTTTTGTGAAGATGGATTTAATTCTAACATTTTATTTGTTTTTCGTTTTGTTAAATTTTGATTCCTACTTCTTAAAATTTACAACTTTTGGCGTATTACACGCAGTTATTCTCCCTTTAACTTTTATCTTATTTGTATTTTGATTTGTTTGGGCTTATACTAGTGGGCTAGGAAATGCTTTAGTTAGATGAGAAGCCACCTGTTGAGATGACTATATAATATCCTAGGGTTTTCTAGACTCCTCATTTTTCATTTGTGCCTCCGTAGAAAGAAATCAATGTAAGCTTTCTTCTTCATCTTCCTCCTCAAAACCCTAGACTTTCTCTTTTCCTCTACAAATTTTCCTCCTCCTCCCCTCAAAAATTTCGGCCACACCTATCTCCTCTCCCTCCAACCAAAAACCCTAGCCAAAAAACCACTTCTCCTCTTTCCTTTTTCCTTTCCCTCTTTACAAATTTCGGCCTCCACTCCTCTTCTTCCCACCACAAACCCCATAGCTGAACTTCCTCAAACCCTTCTCCTTGCTTTGCCTTGCTCGTGATCATCTCCTCCACCACCAAAACCCTAGGCCGAGCCTCCACTACCAAAACCGTAACCCTAGGCCGAGCCTTCTCCATCAAAACCAAACCCTAACCTAGTCCAAACCCCTATGGTCGAATCCAAACCCAAACCAAACCCTATGGCCGAACCCAAAGAAACCCTAGACCAAACCTATGTGTTCCCTAGACAAGCCCTCTTCACATGTTTACAAATATATATAATTTTTCTACTTTTATTTTTCTATGTGAATTATTTGTTTACGTATGGAATTTAATTTATTTTTCAAATCGTTGGATTTGGATTCTCCTCTCACTCAAGCTTGTCCGTAATTTATTGTGCTTGTTGTAGTCATTGTGTTGCGTTTTGAATCACTTTTCTAACCAAAGAAAGGTGAGTAATCACTCTTGACAACGTACTTATATTTTAGTGAACTGATGACAATGGAATTGTATGGATTGTATATGCAAGTTGAGAATTTCACCTATGTTTATATTATGTTATTTCATATCATATTTTACCTATTATGATCATATGCCATGATATATTGAATATTGTTATGTTTATTTAATATTCTGTTCTCACACTACAAGTTCCTTCACTATGGGTTGAAATGATACATACCCGAATGATCTTTAGATTAAGGAAAATTGTTATGGGCTAAAATGATAGGCCTGAGCAATTTTATTTGACTTGGGATTGCGGGTTTGAAATGATATAAAACGCAGAAAATTAATAAATTGCAGATTGAAATGATATATGTCTGTATTTACTTGACCCTAGGGTAGAGTATTTTATACAGACTCCATGGTTGATTTTAAATGATTTTCTAAAAATTATTAAGTATTTTGGATTTCTATATATGAATCTCAACTAAAATTTAATGTAATAATTTCTGTGAATTTGTTTACATTAGTTAAAAAATTTATAAGAAATAAATAGTTGGAAATGTAAAATTTGGAATCTAATTTACAGTATGAAGGTAAATTGAAATTTAATAATCCGGTTTGACTTAATAATGGTATTTTATTCTAACCTATAAATTGTAAGATTTAATTCATGTAATAGTGATTAAAATGATAAATGGTTTTTTTTGTGGAAAAAAATGTAAGTGGTATAACTTGGGTAATAAAAATGATAAATGTTATTTACTGAAAAGAAAATAAAGTGTAAGTTAATAACGTACTTTTAACTTAGCATAAGGATTTCAGCTTTAAAATTTGACATTATAGTAACAAAGTTATTTTACTAAAGGTGTGGTTTCTTTAATGACCAAATAGTAAAATTAGAGTAATATAATAAGAATGATATAATGACTATGATAAAAACTGTAAATATATGTACTATTTGATTATATAAACTATTGTAGTAGGAAGTATTACAGTAACAGGCGGAGTAACTGTAGGCATGTAGTGATTCCACTTGAAGTTCTTTTGCCATCTTTAGGCTAGCCAAGAGGGATTAATTTCAGCCTCGTTGTTCGTAGCCTTGAAGGTAAGTCGGACAGCGAAGTAGAGGTCTTTGCCCTCGGGGGTAACTATGAACATTCCTGCTTCTGCCCCCTTCTTGTTGGATGCACCATCCACATATAGGTGCCAGGTTCATTTCGAGGGATTCTCCTTCTCTCCTTCATCACCCAGGTTGAACATTCGGCTATGAAATCGACCACCGCATGTCATTTGATTGACGGTCATGGGAGAAAATGGATGTGGTGTCGGCTTAGCTCGATGGACCATTTGAGGAGCCTCCTTGATGTGTCGGGGCGAATCTGGATCTGTCTAAGTGGTTGGTTGGTTAGAACTTTGATAGGATGAGCTTGGATATATGGTCGTAATTTTCAGGCCACTATCATGAGGTAGAAGACTAACTTTTTGGTCCTCGTGTACCTCATCTCAGGTCTGGCCAATTGCTTACTTATATAGTAAATTGGCCTCTGCACGTTTTCCTCTCCCCTGACTAGTGCGGCGCTGATTGCATGTTGGTGACTGCCACGTCTATGAAAAGATCTTCCCCATCAATAGGTTTTGACAGAATTGGAGGGGTGGCCAAGTGTTGCTTCAAGTCTTCGACGGCCTTGGTGCATTTATCATTCTAGGCGAAGGTCTTCCCCTTCTTGACGAGGTTGAAGAAGGACAGGCACCAATCTGTAGCCTTTGAAACAAAACGGCCTATAGTGGCCACCATCCAGTTGAGGCTCTATACCTGCTTCACCATTTTGGGAACATGCATTTCTTGAATTGCTCGAATCTTGTCTGGGTTGGCCTTGATTCCTTTAGCCCTTACAACATACCCTAGGAATCGGCTGGATCGGACCACAAATGAACACTTCTTAGGATTCAACTTCATGATGTACTTTCTTAGGATGCCGAAAGTTTCCATGAGGATGGGTACATGGCCGTCGGCCCTTCCGATTTTACCAGCATGTCGTCGACGTACACTTCCATTGAAAAACCCTATTGTTCTTAAAACACCCGGTTGACTAAACGCTGCTAGGTTGCTCCTGCATTTCTCAAACCAAGAGGCATGACCCGGTAACAATACAGCCTGGTGTTGGTGATGAAAGAGGTGTGTTCTTGGTCAGGGCCATGCATGGGGATCTGGCTATTGCCCGATAGGCATCCATGAAAGTAAGGAGTTCGTGCCCTCTAGTTGCACCGACGAGTTAGTCGAGGTAGGGCAGAGGAAAGCTATCCTTTGGACAAGCTTTGTTAAGATCTGAAAAGTCAATGCATGCCTTCCGTAAACTGTTTGGTTTGCGGACTAAGACTGGATTCGTGACCTAAACTAGGTAGTTCGCCTCCCTTATGAAGCCAATATTGAGTAGCTTCTCTACTTCTTCCTTTCATGCCTTGTATCGTATGGGGTTTAAGGGTCTTCGCTTTTGTCGGATAGGAGTTGCTTTCGAGTCAATGTTAAGCATGTGGTAGATTATACGAGAATCGATGCCAGCCATATCGGCGTGCCCCCAAGCGAAGACATCTTTTTTTTGTCTAAATTTTTTTATCAGATCTTCCCTGACCCTCGGACTAAGCTTAGTCCCAATCTGGACGACTTTGGTGGGATCGCTTTCATCGATGGATATGTATTCCAGGGGAGTCGAGGGGCCCCATCGGTGCCTGGTCCCTCATTCGCGGATGTAGCAGGTCGTCTTCAATACTTGTGTTTGTCTCTACGTCACACTGATCCAAATCGTAGATCATGCATTCCATTATTTCTTGGTCCAGATAGAGAGACATTTTTATGCTCGGCTGGCTGCAGCATGCCCACCCTCGATGGATTTTCCATCTAGAGTGTTGCCGATCGGCCCAGTGGCCATCGAGGGGCCGCATGTTCATTCCAACTGGAGATGTGTTTCCATGTCCTCTGTGGGGAAGCAATGGAAACCAGCCCCAAAGCCTCAGTTTCTTCAGCGGACCGAAGACCGCTTACCATGTTGATGACTTGGTCGCGTATCCCTGGGGTTGCGCTTAAAGGAGTCACGTTCTTTGGTTCTAGTTGGGTATTGACATCGGTGGTGGGTTCCTCTTGAATCATTAGGACACCCTTCTCTGCCCAACGGAGGGAAGTCCTATAGCACTGCTTTGCTTTCTGTTGGTCTCCCTTAACCTCGCTAATCTCGTTTGGCATTGGGAATTTCATTATCAGGCGGTCGTACGACACGATGGCATCCTATTCGATCAGGGCGATCGCCCGACGAGCAAGTTGTTAGGCAGATGGGTAGTCCAAGATCACATAACTAACTTGAATTTTTGTTGTGGTAGGTTCCGTACCGAAGGTAGTTATGCGCATTGCTACTCCCATGAGTAATATCCCAACTCCGTCGAGCGTAACAATGGGCAATACACAAGGCGCGAGATGGGAGGCCAGCAGCCTGAGCGCATCATAGGCTTCTTTGAACATGACGTTGATCGAACTTCCCCTATCAATGAATGCCCGGTGGACATTGGTGCTAGCCTTCTACACAGTTATAAGCATTGGGTCATGGTGAGGGTACACCATCGCCGCCCAATCCTGAGCAGTGAAGGTGATTGGAGGATCTCCCCTTTCCGTTCTTGGAGCCTTAACGGCCCATCGTTCCAACGAATGTACTTGGCCTGAGGTGGAAACTTCCCTTTGATATCAAGTGAGCACCCTTTGACTGCTCCCTGCTATGTGTATCCCCCTGCATATGGTAAGAATGTCGATCATGGCCACAGCGCCCCCGGCTGATTGTGGGGAAGGCTGGATCGGATGGTTTTCACAGGCCATCCTCTAATCTACTTATTGTCCGACATATTCCATAAGAAATCTTTCCCTAATTAGTCTCTCAATTTCATCCTTTAGAGCACAGGAGTTATTAGTAGAATGTCTGTTGATCTGATGAAAGAGACAATGTTGAATATTGTTATGGGGCAGTTCCCTCACCCAGCCATTCTGTGGTCTTCGGTAGGGTGATTGATTTTTGGTTGCGAGGAAGACGATTTCCATGTCTCTGTTTAGGGTGGTAGCTAGCATATCGAGCCTGGTACCTTGGGCCGTCATCATGGTTTCTTTTGCATGATTTTGCCGATTCCATTCTCCTCAGTCATGGTTTCCTTTCTGGAAAAATTTGAGGGGGCGTCGTCTCTTGTTATCGCTATCTGACAAATCTACGTCTTCCATCCTCATGATTCCATTTGAGCACCGATAGAAATCAACAAGAGATGAGGACAGTCCTTTCTGGAGTTCTTTCCACATCCAAGATTTTTATAGCACACCTGAGCAGAGGGCGACCGTCAAACTGTTCTTGTCGACCCCACTGGCTCGATTTGATTCCTTATTAAATCAGTTGACATAGGCTCGGAGACTTTTCGACGAGCCCTGCCTGATATTTCCAAGCTCGGTGGCCATTAACACATGAGTTCTTGATGCAAAAAACCTAGTTTTGAATTCAGAGCATAGTTGTGTCCTAGACCGGATGCTGCTGGGAGCTCTGTGTAAGGACTAATGAGATGCTGGCTCGACAAGTGTGGACAGGAAGAGAAAACATTTCGCATTACAGGTTAGCTGCCTGACTCTAGTGATGAGTTGAAAGGGGCAAGGTGATCCGACGGGTCCATGCTCTCATCATATTTGTCTATTTGCAGTAGCGTGTACCGTTTTGAGTGGTGGGTTCTGAGGATTTCTGCGGAGAATGGTTCTCCGTCCTTATCGTCAAATAGGCCACCGCCATCGACATAGAAGGCCTGTATTCGTTTGATCTGTTGGTGCAACCGGATCATTTCGTCCCTGAGGTTGGCTTCCACCCCTTATGGGAACGACCTTGCATCGACGAGGGAGGCTCCTGGTGGTATGTCGGCTAATCAGGGGAATACGGTACATGATACCGACCTGGGGAAAGAGATCTTTTGCATGACGGAAGTGACTGTGATGATCGGGCTTGTTCGTTCCAGGCATAATATGAAGTGCTTCCCTTTGCGGATGGGGGTGTATAGAGGCGACCCAGGGTCCTCTGGCCATGGTTTGAGCTTGATCGCTTAGGCGCTCAGGACGCAACTCACGGATTTCACCATCCTGTTAGCCATTCGGCTCTCCCCTAACTAAGTTGTTATCTACTAGCTCCGAGGCCGCGTGGATGGAAGTTTTGGATGCTAACCGCGTGCTTTAGGAGGTCGCCAATACGCAAGTGCTTCGGATGACCGACGACGTCCGGAAGTTGTTGACTGCCTGAGTTGATAGCTGTCCTGGTCCTGTGATGGAGTGAGTTTCTAGTGCAGCCCTTAGACCGTTTGCTTCTTGACTCAGGGTTCCCATCCTAGCGATGTGATTAGATATGGTCTGCTAGAATTCACTGTCGACTTCGGGGAAAAGGGCACGGAATACCATTGGGTGCCGTTGAAATCGTGCAAGTTATCATTCACATTGACACCATTCATCGCCATGTTGAGTGTGGTGTCTAAGCAAGGTTGAAGGGAGCTGGAGGGCTTCGTAGGTGGCCCCCTTCTATTGCTAAAATGTTGACTAAAAATCCTGTCAGCGAGACAAAATGACTAATCAACCTTGAAAATTGTGAGAGATTGGGGTTTTAATGATGTTGTCGGCTTTGCAGTATATGATCGCGAATTAATGATGGAATGCTAGTAATAAAGAGACATAGATTTTAGAGTGGTTCGACCAAAATGAATGCCTACATCCACTATGTATATTATTCTCACTAAATATATATATGCACAATGGATACATGGAGATGATAGAGAATGCTTAAAGATGATAAGAGTATGGTAGGAAGTGTTATCCTTCTAAGTTTTCTAAACCTGACCCCTTGCTTGGTGAAATGCTTGGGGTATTTATATAAGCAAGCCTCCTTTGATCTGCGGTTGAGATTGCCTGAGGATATTACTGGTCGATACGGCAGATCGGACCATGGGATGGTTGCCAGCTGAAGGGTTGGTAGCGATACATGCATATATGGTGACAAACTTCTTTTCCGTACTCTGGTTGCTTCTTTTGCAGGATGTCAGACGGTATAACTCATACATTTAGCTTGGCTGATGCGTTTATCTTCCTGCAGGCGACCGCAATGCCCTATTAAACTTTTGCTAAAATATTGAGCAACACATGTACATAAGATTAGTACACAAGGTTAAAATTAATTTCATCTAAAAGAATAGTTTACAAAACCATATAAGATAAGGATTTATAAGAAACCCCAACATATTGTAGGCCAAGGAGTTGGCAGGTTGTGCAAGTTGAAAGATTACATGTAATAATTGTACATGGGATCTTTATGAGTCTTCCCAAAAGGAGTTTGGGACAATATTGTTGAATGACCGATTCATGTTTTGAACATAAGTTCATTAACTAAAAATAAATCAGTTTTATATATAAGGCAATTGAAAGTGTTTATGAATACATATTTTGTTGCATTGAGAAACAATTGTTGTTTCAAGAAGTACCAACTTCATAGTGAGGGAAATTCTTTTAGAAATTATTGGTAGTAAAATGGTTTGGATATGATCCAAAGATGAAACTGATTACATTTTAACTGAAAGCAGACGCTAATATATTAATTGGAAGGATCAATTGCAAGCTGCTCGGGAGGTTAGGATTCATAGATGGGCAGAATCCGCTCTTTGCGGGTGGATGCCGGAGGGAGATGCTAAGGAAACTGACACCGGTGAATCAATAGCAGTGATATCCACATCCCTGTCCCCTTCTTCTACTACGCATTCTGCTCCTCGAAGAAAGAAGGATGGTAAAATGCTTCTGCCAGCTCGATTAGATAGGGATCGACATATCGATGTCACGAGAGCTTATGTTGTTGTCGCGAAGGGTGTATATTTCATTGGCACTGATCGGACATGGCAACAAAGCCCGATTCTCCGGGATGAAATGAAATTAACCAAACCTACACGAACACAATGCATTAGAGTATCTATAAAGAATTCTCACACATTGAAGAAAAATATGAGTTTCTTGTCAATGTCAAGAATAGATAATACTCAGCTGTTAATTATACCATTAAGAGCATGACTCTACGATATGGTATGATGTGCAAATCCAAATGGATTCCAAGTGTAGTATCAAAATATGATTTTGATATTTGTACCCAAATAAATATGATCCATCGTCTGCGAATGAGTCTTCAAGAGCAAGGCTAATGCAGTTGGAATATAATAAGCAACGTTTGTAAAGAATAACATTGTAAATTTCAATTGTTGAATTTAGCGTAATAGATTCACTATTCAACATGCTCAAGCTAATTCGGAATTACTCATAAAATTATCGCTTGGTATGACTTTGTGTTTTGGTACATATGTGTTGAAATGGAGAATTCTCATTTAATGATTTAGAATAGACTGTTTTTACAAAACAACCAAACTGTCTCAAAGTTAGTTGGAGCGATACTAAGTTTGTGGGTTTTATGATATGATCTAAGAAATAAATACGAAAGTATCATTCTATAAGCATCATAATTTAATGAACATTTTGATAGAAATATTGAATAGTTTGATTTTCAGTCAAAATGCAGAGAAAGCGTGTGTCCATAAGAAAGAACCACTAAAAGGTAAATATATATTTCTAGAAGTAAGCAACATATTGCTGATTGTTAACGATGTATTTATGTTAAAATCAGCAATAGTTTAGCTGTTTAATACTCAATATTGGATTTGTAAATTATATCTTTTATAATAAGCATAAAGGATATTGGGAAAGTTCCAAATGATATGCAAAGACTCCTTATTAAAATGTTTAATATGGAACATGTAAGATGAATTCCTTACGCATTGAAAATAGAAATTATCATACATGTTGTACAGTCTACAATATCGTATTTTTCTTATGTATTTGATGCATGAAGCAAATATCAAATCCAAATTAAGATCGCTAAATGATAGTTTAGAGTATTCTCGAGTATTTATGAAATACTAGAGAATTTTTTATAGAAACAATGAGCTCCTTATGACGGAGTGTACGAACTCAAACTTCATGAGTGATATTGAGTATAATATGTCAATATTAAATTCATGTTCAAACCTTAGTTAAGGAGCTTTAAGTTGGAAATGTTACAAACAAGAAGTTATGGCAAGTTCAACGAAAGGCTAAGTACATCGCCTTAAATAATGCCACATTAAAAGCAATTTATATAAGTATAAATGCACAAATATATAACTGAGCTAGGGGTGATTCCAAGTATTAAAATACTACGTCATTGTTATATGATAACAATAAATAATAAGAACTTATTAAAAGTCAAGAAACATACTCCGACTAGTTCCACATGAAAATTGTAGTTTTTCTGTATCAGAGAGAGTTAATTAACAGAGTAGATATCTAAAACAACATATCAGATCCATTCACAAAGGGCCTAACTCGATTAGTTCTCATCAAACTGATCGAAGGGATGAGATAGAGATTTCATAATTGACCCCAAGTGTAAGTGGGAGATTTATAGAGTTAGAGATATGCCCTATGGGCAACTATGTAATTGTTATGTATATCTAACTCGATAACCAATCTTGTTCGAAATAAAAAGTGTTTTCTTTCTATTATTTACATATATAATGTGTTATATTAATTAATTAATTAATTAATTAAAAGTACATTTAATGGAAAATCCATAAATGGTATCTTTTATGATAGTAGTAACAATATATTGTAATCATGAGTGATTTATCATAATAAAATAAACATATCGTTTTAAATATTCTTAGTCAAGATGTATCAAAACTGGATATCAATACATTTGTTGAGACTAGAGTACATAACGCACTCCAAATGTACGGCAGTGTATTACTCATGGCTGTTGAGGCACCAAAGGATTACATACTGATAGTTATTGGATAATTATGGAATGACTCACTTGATAGTTTTCTGTTCGTTAATATAACTAAGGTCGAACATAAAATATTGATGTGACAATATTACACAATTCCCTTGACTTAAGAATACTATTGAGCTTCAATGTGGATACTCCACTTTGATTACAGTTAAATCATGGCATGACGTCTATTAAACAACCATAGTTGGGTCAGGTGGAAGCAATGGAAGTGTGACACTATTCAAGAGAGCACTCGTCTCCTCGGTTATATGAGGTTTGTATCACAATCAACTGAACTCAACTCAAAATCAAAATCTCTGGCTAGAGCAGTTTGGTTAATTATTTTATTACTATTGAACCAAGGATGTTGTGTTTGGACTATAAAGTTGAATATGGAAGATACTGGAATATTGACCATTACCGAATTCCGTAAGTTCTAATGTGAAATAGTTTTGACAAAGAGAATTTGTGTAAATAATTATCACTACCAGGTACCGCTTAATAAAGTAAAATTGAATTTTTACTGGAACAAAGTAAGTGATAAAATTGATCGTAATGTCACACTGCCTGCTAAGTGATGTGTGGATGTTGATATTCGAATTGTTTGATATTAATCGCTGTCTGATTTTACACCTAAGAATCTCATAATCGAAATGTTGAATATTCCTATTACCACCTGATTTAATTAAATTATAATTGTTATAAATTAATAATATTTATAAAATATCAATTATAAAATCTTATTTGATGTTTGTTGATCAATATTAAAATGTGTGTATATAATAGTTATAAATACACTTATCAATATACGATATCGATACACATTTAAATTGGATTTAAGTTTGTTAAATATTGACTGGGCTTGAAGTGGTTATGGTCCATTTGGGGCTTGTAATAGCTAGCCATACATAGGCTATAGGGGCTGGCCATTAGATGGCTAAAGGGGTCAGATTTTGAATTAAAAAAGGGAGAATTAGTCATAGAAAATAAGCATCTAGATCCTTGTTCTTCTCCTTAAGATTTCCTTTATTTAATAACCTCTAACCCTACATTTCTTTCTTGACTTTTGCCTCTCCTCTAGACTTGATTAAGCTGGCCATATCCTCTCTCCGTACCTCAAAATATCAAGCTTTAGAATATCAAATTAAACACAATTCGATTGTTGGTTGTAGCTGCATTCGGGAAGCTAACAACTTATGGATAGGGGATACGGTTCAAGGAGTTTTACTTTTTTTAAGGTGTAATGATTAGGCTTTAGTGAAAGAAACAATTCCTTATTTGTAATCACGCATAATTATTTATTATTATTTATCATATTGTATAGTTAATTAGTTAGTTAGTTATTATAACGATTCTGTATATGCTGGTGTCGTCTGATTGGATGAATTATATAAATATGTACAATTTTTTTTTCTTTTATGCATTCTTAAATGCTCATGGCAATGATTAAAAAAAAATTGAAATTATTTTAATATTAAATGATTTAATAATTAAGTATTAATTTCAAATAATAATAAATAATATAAGATTTAAATTTGCAAAATGTTTGTTTATACTTGTAATGTTTTTGGATTTAATAAAAAAATATTTTTTCATATATATAATATATATGTATACATTTAATGTATTTATTAATTTAAATTTAGTTATGCAATTATTATATATATATATATATATATAATTAATGCAAAACATTTGAAATGAAATTTTTAAACAAAAGTATATTAATATTTTTGTTTTGGGAAATTTAAAAAATTTATTTAGAGTGATTTTCGAATGGAAATTAAAAAAATAAAAGTTGAACAAACATTAAGCTAAAAAAGTAGTAATTTTAGGTCATGAGCATGAAAGGGTGTGCGTGTATAATTTTGTTCTAATTATTATTTATATTATAATATATATTTACATGTATATATATACTTATATATTTTATATATAATAACTTTAAAATTATATGTATATATAAGCCTTTTGATTTCGAAATATATATATATATACACACACTATAAAGAAAAACCTTGGTCAAAGCGGTCAAAGTGAAGCCTTTTGGGATAGACCAAAATATCCATATCGTGTAAGAAAAGAAATTAAACATTTTGAGGCCGTCTCCGTAATTTTGCTTGCCCACGTTTGATGCACATGTCAGTTAATTTACGCAGTTTCTTCTTCTTCGGTTCTTCTTCCCATTTCTCTCACTTAAATAATATCCGCTATGTCCACCTTTCAATTTCCGTATTGGATCTTCAATTAGCATGACAATTTACATTGAATTGGAAAGGGCCAGGATTCAAAGCACCCTAGGTTTACCTTTTCTCTCAACTCTCTCTACGTAAGAAATTATTTAGTTATTTGTTAAAAAATATATATCTTTAGGTCGATTGCATCAATTTTTTCTAATTTTCTGACAGTAATAACTTGGTTGAACTTCATACAGCTGAATTTTTCATTTTAGTAAATTATTCAACATGTTTATTGCACAACAAGCCATTTTGGGATTCCTGTATAGCAGAAGAAAACTTAGAGGTTTTTTACTTCAAACCGACATGGAAGGTTAGTTTTTGGTCCTTGATTTGAGTTTATTAGTTTTCGATTGTTGTTGCATGTGAAAACTTCTTTTATCATAAAAGAGGTTCCATAGGTTCACTGGCTGTTTTGTTTGTCGTATAATTTTTTTATGCAGTCCTCACCTTCGCTAATTTGGTCAGCAACGAATTGGTGGATACCCTTCAAGTCAAATACTTGATTTTCTTATTACACTAAATATTTTACTTTTTTTTAAATTAGCAAATCGGTTGTTTCTCATGTTTAGGTTTAATTTTTGCTCTGTTTGGGTATAAACATATTAAATTCAATTGTATAATATTTGGTGCTTATGATTATAAATTGAAGTTCCTTGAACCTATATATCCCTTGAAGTAAGTTCTGTTAGATTCAGATTCAGAATTCTAGATACAAAGTTACTGTTGCATTTTAACTCAAAAGTTGTGTGTGATAAATTTTATATCACTAAAATTTATTATTAAACTCTTAAACTAAAACAAATACAACAGAAAGCAATTAAATTTGAAATTATTATTATGAATTTGTTAGAACTCTTTTGTATTTCTATTCCATGATTTCATTTGTTTATGATTGGAGTTGCACTTATTGTAAGTGATTAGTATTTAATTAAGATGAATTGATTCAATTCAATGGAATGTAACCTTTTTACTTTTTGTTCATACAGTGCTTCAATATGATGAAAATCAGTTGTTAAGGCATGAATATTTTTTAGTAGCGTGTTTGAATGATTTATATTCAAGGAAAGTTTCACTAAACCATTTCTGTTTCAAACTTCACGTCTCTTTCACAACCTAAAATCCCTAGATCAGCAAAAATCAAACAAACCAAAGTATTTATTTACGAAATTAGAAATTCACAATGTCAATTTCATCGATTTTTAATCTCCATCAATTATGTGCACTCTACTGACGAGATTCAAAGTAACAGACACCGACGACGAAAGCGAGAAGGTGCAAAATGTTTGATTTGAAATGATTTAAGATGAAAAATATAATTTTTTAATGACATTATGCTAGGTGTGTAGTTGCGACTTTTGGGTTTTACAATTTTATTTTGTTGAATATCATAAAATGGTTTTATTTTTTAAGTCCTATGGTAGTATACCATATCAGTTTTGAGTTATGCGATACCTAGGTGTGCAGCTTTTTTGAATTCATATTTACGAGGCAGAGCAAAAGGTTGTGTTCATTCTCTCAAATCCGATCAAAAATACTGTTAAATTCTCCGTACTCTTTGTTTAGCTAAAATCGAGTCTGGAAAATGTTAAAATAATTCTGTTATTACATATTTTGCAGGATTAGCATGATAATGCTTCTTTGTATGAGAAGTTTAATATTTGGTGCAAATGGTGCAATTTACAATGTTACAGACTTTGGAGCTAAAGGAGATGCTAAATCGGATGATAGTTAGATATGTATTTACACTTATAATATTTTTACAGTGTTTTCATATAAATATATTGCTCCAAATGTAAGTGTTGGCCTCTTTTGAATTTATTACTTCACTGTTAAACAGATTGGAAACTAACTTATTATTTCTATTATACAGTCATTGAATATAATGAAGTGCCAAAATGTTGTTGTAAACAACATAAATTCTGTAGACAGTGCTGCTTAACACTTGACTATTCACCAATGTTCCAGCGTTAGTCTGAGCAGTCTACACATAACAGCTCCTGGAGACTTCAAACCCTGATGGAATCTTGGTTTTAGATTCTTAGAATGTTCGAGTTACTCATTCTTTTATTGTAACAGGTATTTATCATTTCTTTGAGTTCAATTGTTTAGAGAAGAAGATATGATGCTTGAGGATGATTTGTAAAGAATTTTCATTTTGAAAATGATAATACATAATATGCACACAAAGAAAACACACACAGAAATACACCCCCTCCCCCCAATAGTGAAAGCACAATGGACGGTACATATGTATGTAAAACTACCCTCTTTCTCACTGTTTTTTTTTTCAAAATAACTGCAACCATAACGAAATTGCATCTACGAAAGAAATTTATTATATCATGTTGGAATCCCTATTTTATAACAAGTGAGCTCCTTTAATTTGCCTCCACACTATTGATTATGAGGTTGTAGCATGAAGAAAACATGATTATCATATTTTTCCTATAAATATGTTTTGTAATTCTGTGTTCTCAATTTGCCAAACCTATTCAGGAATGACTTACGGGGCTGACAGAGATAATAGGATCAAAAGAATACATATTATTCCAATTATTTTTCTTAATTTTTTTATCAAATGTAACATGAATAAGAAATATGCACTCAGATATAAAGATATACCATGTGTAAATGCAATATCGTATCCTTTTAATAGATACATGTATGATTACGAAGTGGGAACTTGATACAGCAACATGTGCCTGCCCTATCTGCCAACTACAATATCACATTTTTCCTCTTTCTTCATCATGTTATAGTTCATAATTTTGATTCTGATGACATATAATTCCTTCAACTGAAGCAGCGATCCACCTCAGAGATATACCCCAATGATTTGGGCCCTTGATTCAATGCATATGAAAGCATCCATTTTGGCTATGGTGGGGTTGCACATGGTCTCCAAACGTGGTCTTCTCTTTCCAAGACAAAGTTCAGGAGTGGATTTGAGGATTTGGAGAGATTTTAGGGGTGTTTTATGTAATTGGGTGCAAGGAGTGACAGGATGAAGGAATTAAATGAGGTATGTAAACTATCATATGTAATTTTTTTGAGATGGTGGATTTTGTTTTCGTTGTAGTAACAACATAAAATTCATTACTAGCAAAAGACAATTTATACTTAGGTATATAGTTCTTATTATTTCGCGTTGTAATCCTAAAGTCTCGCATTGATAGTGATGGATTTCGTCAATCTTTTATTTGGTAGATGGTGAACCAAAGTCCAAGTTTTTCTTAGCTCGCTTCTCGGTTGGTGTATATCCAGTATGATGATTCGGAGACAGAGTAATCTTTACTGGAATATATAGCAGAGTAGATTTGTTTGAAGAATCCGTAGAAGGGGTGCTGAAGACGATTGATGAGAGATTGGGGATTTCTTGAGATGACAATATAAAGAGAATGTTTATTTATTTGTAAAGTTTGTATATGAGTTTAAAAGAAATTTGATCACATATATATACTGAGTTGATTGTCTATTTTAGTTTATTGTTTTAAGGTTAATATTCCTTGGAAATCTTCAGTTAAGAAAAAAATGTAAGGTTAAGAAATAAGAAGAGATTATAACCGCATATAAAATAAAAGATATGTATGGTCTTAAATCAAGTAACATAATAGAACATTGGAAAGTCATGCAACTTCCTCCCATGAATGCAGAGTTCAAGTGCCATCATCTCCAATTTTTGTTATATTAAATTTTTATTTAATTTATAATTTTATAAATTTTTATACTTTTAATATTATATTATAAATCATGTAACGACAAAATTCCTAGTTCACGTCTTAATTTAAGAAAAATCTTTTCATTTAAAGGTTTAGTAAATATATCGGCTACTTGATTTTCTGATGGTACAAAATCTACTGAAATATTACCTTTCTCTATATTATCGTGAAGAAAATGATGTCGAATATCAATATGTTTAGTTTTGGAGTGATTTATAGGATTTTTCGATAAATTTATAGCAATTGTATTATCATAGTAAATTGTTGATTTAGATAGGTTTATTCCAAAAATCATGTAGTGTTTGCTGCATGTATATTACTTGAGCACATGCCAAAGCAGCAGAAATATATTCTGCTTTACACGTTGAAAGTGAAACACAATTTTGTTTCTTACTAAACCAAGATACTAAAGATTGTCCAATGAAATGACAAGTACCACTTGTACTCTTTCGATCCGTCCGATATCCTCCAAAATCAGCATCACCATATGATACTAACTCAAAAGGACATTCTTTCGGATAAAAGAGATCGTAGTCTTTAGTCTTGCTTAAGTAGTGAAAAATTCATTTCACTGCCTGCAAATGTGATTTTTTGGGATTTACTTGAAATCATGCACACAAGCATACACTCATCATCATATCTGGACGACTGGCAGTTAAATAAAGTAAGGATCCGATCATACTTCAATATAGTTTTTGGTCAATACTTTTGCCATTTTCATCTCCATCTAGATGTACCATAGTGCTCATAGAAGTTGGTTTAGCAAAAGTGTTTTCCATACCAAAACATTTTATAAGATTATTACAATATTTTTCTTGGTTAATAAAAATTCTATTATTTAATTGTTTAATTTGTAAACCAAGAAAATATGAATGTTCTCCTATATGAGACATTTCAAATTCTCTTGTCATAATATTTGAAAATTCTTGACATAATTTTTCGTTTATGGAACCAAAAATAATGTCATCTACATAAACTTGTATGATTAAAATATCGTTTTCATCTTGTTTTATAAATAAAGTTTGATCTACTTTTCCAATTTTAAAACCGGAATTTATAAGATAACTTTTAAGAAAATCATACCAAGCACGAGGTGCTTGTTTTAAACCGTATAAAGCTTTCTTTAGTTTATAAACATGGTCCGAAAACTTTTCATGTGCAAATAAAGGTGGTTGTTCTACATATACATTTTCTTTTATAAAACCGTTTAGAAAAGCACTTTTACGTCCATTTGATATAGTTTAAAGTTATGAAAACATACAAATGATAATAAAATTTGTATTTGTGATGCCCCACCTCTATACCCATGCGAACCAAGAACACTATGATGTAGTGCTGTCAATTAGCACGGAGAATAAGGCCGTGGAGGAGAGACCATCCATGTAACTTCTTTGTGCGAGCACCGATATGTCAGATAGAATAGAATGCATATCTTTTAAGGAGGAAATCCGACATACCGATACAAACACAAAGCTATCACACGGTGGCTATATATAATCTTCGGAAACAAACATAGAAGTAATCATAACATAAATCAGTCATAGACATCCATATCACAAAGGCGGAAGAAGATATGAATAAATATATATAACACATGAAAGTGTACATCAGAGTAGTGGTAAGAAAGATCCACGATAATACAAAAGAATAGCATCACGTGCTATACAAAAGAATAAGTACACTACATAGAGTCTATATCTCAAATGTGTACATCCAAAAGCTACTAATCTAAGTAGTTAGCCAAAAGTCAGAATAATCCTGAAGGGAAGTCAAGTAGAAGCACCTGTAACATCTCGATCTGACCCGAGTATTATTTATAAGAAAATAATAAACGAATCAGTCTAGCTATAAATATCAGATGATAAGGTATAGGATAAATAATATGGCATGAACATGTAACAACCATAATGGCATACTACTATAACTATGTAAATGATAATCAACAAAAGATCAATCAATATCACAAGAATCTTCTCAAAGATAAAATAGGGTATCATACCCTAAACTTGTATTCATAACAAGTCAATAACACATAAATTCACCAATGCACAAAAGCTGATATCATATCAATGAAAATCATGAAAATTGGTGAAGCACAAAGTTCCAGAAATCATCACCAGAAATCCAGAAAACACATAAAAAAGGGGGGAGGCCTAACACATGAATGGGAGCATGAAAACTCACCTACGCGTAAAACACATGACGAGAAGCTATCTCAAGGAAGCTATCCATTAAATTTTCACACAGGAATGGCCCGAAGACCGTGGGGTGCTACCCCATATATGTGATGGCAAAACATCACAAAAGCGGGGTCTAGTCTCCCTCGCAGACAAAGAGACATCGCTCAATCGCTAGTCTAAATCACAAAAATGATCGTCATGATCATAAGGAAGTGTCAATTACACTAAGCCAGTAAATATATGAGTTTAGCTTCATGTCCCATAACCACTAGCTTAACTTAAATATTTACGAACAAACTGTAGATCTTCACTAGGAAATTGTCACAAAAAGGGTTCAATCGAACAAGTCCAAGAGCTAACCGACGAAGTGAACGCAAGCGTTTCATACCACTCGTTTTACTAAGTCGTTTAAGTCGATTTCTCATCCGAGTGAAGTAAAGGCTTGTATATACTAGTAGATTGGAAATCGGTTTGAGAAAACGAACTTTTGATATTTAAAATAGTGTTGAAATCGCTTTGATGAAAGAGTTTTGATATTTACTACTAGTATTGAAACCTTCATATATCTTTAAAGTGACAAGTCATAAAATGATTGTTGAAACAATCTATTACAAAAATTCATATTCGAAGACGTGAACAAAATCCAAGGAAATCAGCTCAAAATGCATCAAAGTGGAAGTTCTGTTGAATGTTTTTCAGATAAGATCGCCTACGGAGGGGGGGTCCAGGGGGGTGGCAACGCCCCTGCTACGGTGTTCGACCTAGTGAAGGCAAGCTGGTCAAGCGAACTAAGGAAAAGTAGGTCATATGACCTAAGGGTTCACGCAACCTAACACAATGGCCGAGCGACCTAACTGGAGTTAAGGGAGGCGAGCGACTTAAGGTCCAACGACCTACGACTTAACAGAGTCGAGCGACCTAAAAGCACACGACCTAACTAGCAGAGGAGATTTAAGGTCGGTAATGACTTACGACTTACGAAATGGAGGGTGAACGACTTAACAGGGTTCACGACCTAAAGGGGGTCGACCCAACGAGTTATAGGTCTAACGACCTATCGGTTTAAAGGTCATGCAACCTAAAAACCACGCGGCCTATGACTTAACAGAAGCTTAGGTCGGAGACGACCTACGAGATAAACCAGGCCGACTTAGTGGACGAGCGACCTAGGGTGAATGGTTCCACGACCTAACTCGAACGACTTAGCAGGAGCTTAGGTCGGAGACGACCTACGAGATAGACTGGCCGACCTAACTCGAACGACCTAGTGGGTTCGAGCTAACTACCTACGACTTACGACCTAAGACCCGCGCGACCTAGTGAAATAGCATGGCCGACCTAAGGCTGGAACGACCTAACCTTTGCCGAGGGATGTTAAGTTGGAGATGACCTAAGACTTCACCAGAGCGACTTTTCAACGCAGTGACCTAACGCCTTAACTTGCGTACGACCTAGCAAAGGCCAGAACGACCTAGTGCCAGAAAAATCACCAAAACACCGAAAATTGAAGTTTTTCGCCAATCCAATCCAAACCAAATGCAAATGTTGATGCTAGAGTGATAGGGAATCATTCCCAACAGTCCAATGACAGACATAGGCAAGATGTGAGATCAAAAATCTCACCTTTTCACTAAAATGGATGAAGATGGAGATTGAAAGCAAGGAGAAGCAATCCAAAGCTTGAATCCACTATCTTCTACTTGAATTTGATGTTGAATCTCGGATTTGCAATAGAATTTAAGTTTGGAGTTTTAATTTCCACTTCCCACCACCATTTTTGATGAAGCTTGAATGTTATTTGATGAAGTGATGAAGAGAAAGGGGGTTGGGCTGAGTTAGTGTGTGTTCAGCCCAAACCAAAGTCCTAAGCCAAAAAGTGACGAAAATTTCACTATCTCGAAACATATCGAAGTTTACACTAAAAAAGATCGCAAACGTCATTTTGAACTCAATGGAAGTGGTCTCGAGTCCTAATTTGACCGTATGTAAAAAGTTGCTTTTCGGACTAACATCCGACTAACGATAAAATATTTAAATATAAAATCGATAGATATGTGGGTTGTTACAGTATTTCTTCTAGTCGAGCTACAGGAGAAAATGTTTCCTCGTAGTATATCCCTTCTTCTTGATTGTAACCTTGAGCAACTAATCTAGCTTTGTTTCGAATAATATTCCCTTGCTCAACGGCTTTATTTTTGAAAACCCACTTAGTACCGATGACTGTTTGATCACTAGGTCTAGGAACTAAGTCCCAAACTTCATTTTTTTCAAATTGACTTACTTCTTCTTGCATAGCTATAATCCAGTAATCATCAGTTTAGGCTTCTTTAGCATTTTGGGTTCAATTTTGATAGGAAAGCTACATGACCCATTTTATATAATTGATTTTGAGTTCTTATGTTGGTATTTACTTCTTCAATGACATTTTCAATTGGGTGATTTCTTAGAAGTCTTGGTGGAGTTTGAATTTCATTTTCATTTGGTAAAATGTTGTTTTCATTTTCAGTATTATTTCAATATTTTTAATATCATCTTCTATGATATTTGATTTAGAAATTATTTCTTCATCTTCATTTTTATTATTTAATTTGAAATTTTCATTGAATGACACATGAAGTGTTTCCTCGATTATTTTAGTTATTTTATTATAAATTACGTATGCCTTGCTTCGTTCCGAGTATCCAATGTATATTCCTTCATCTGATTTTGGTCGAATTTAACAAGTTGGTCTTTTGCATTTAATAGAAAACATTTTGAACCAAAAACTTTAAAATATGATATATTAGGTTTCCTTCCATTAAAAAGTTCAAATGGGATATGTTTTATTAATGGTCTAATGAAGACACGATTTAAAATATAACAAGCAGTTGCTACAGCTTCTGACCAAAAATGTTTAGGTAGAGTGCTTCCATTTAATAAAGTTCTAGCGCATTCTTGAAGTGTTCTATTTTTCTTTCTACAACTCCGTTTTGTTGTGGAGTTCTAGGAAATGAAAAATTGTGAACAATTCCTTTCTTATTACAATATTTTTCAAAAATATCATTATCGAATTATCCACCGTGATCGCTTCGAATGTTTTTAATTTTTATATTCTTAATAATTTGAATTTTCTTAGCGAAGATTTTAAAATTTTCAAAAGTATCACTTTTTTTTCATAAATATTGTCTATGTGTATCTTTAAAAATCATCTACAATTACGAAAACATATCTATTATGATTTATAGATTGTACTTGAGTTGGTCCAGAAAGATCGAAATGTAATAACTCAAGTGGTTGTAGTATAGAAATCATTTTCTTTGATTTAAAAGAAGAATTGGTTAATTTTCCTCACTGATAAGCATCACAAATACTATCTACTTTAAAATTCATTTTTGGTAAACCTTTTACTTAATTATTTTTAGATAATTTGCTTATAGCTTTAAAGTTTATATGACAAAATCTTTTATGCCATAACTATGGATCATTTTCTTTGGCTACTAGACACATATTTGTGATATGGTTTACTTTCGTATTATATATGTATATATTTCATTCTCTAGTTCCTTCATAAATTTGATTTTTTTGATCGAATATATTATATTTATTTTCAAAAAAAGATATATATTAAAACCTTTATCGCATAGTTGACTTATACTAAGCAAATTATGTTTTAAATTTTTAACTAGTAAAACATTTGTAATAAGAGGTAAGTTAGATTTACCGTCATTGCTCACATCGCCTTTGCCGATGATATAACCTTTGGAATTATCTCCAAATGTGACATATCCTCCATCTGAGTGGATAATGTTAGTCAGCATATCTTTGTTTCCTGTCATATGTTTTGAGCAACCACTGTCAAGTATCCACTTTCCTCTTTTCTTAGTTGGTACCAGCAAAAAATATAGAGATGACTTTGGTACCTACCTTTTATTAGGGTCCTAAGAGTTAGATCTTAGGAAACTAAACCCAAAAGGGTTTAGAATTCCTTTAAAAGTAAAATTTTCATTTTTATGAACAGAATTTATAAAAGACTTAATGTACTTATTCCTTATTGAATTATTATTAGTTTTTGGTACCCAAATCTTTATTGTATTTGTGTTGAAAATATCCTTCTTTTGAGTGAAAATCTTTATAGTATTTGTGTTGCAAAGGATCATATAATATGAAATATTAACTAACTTATCTACTATTGCAGAATATAAATATAAATGTAAATAATTGTGACGCCCCACCTCTATACTCACACTAGCCAAGGACACTACGGGGTAATGTCGTCGACTAGCGTGAAGAATAAGGCTGTTGAGGAGCGACCATCTGTGTAATTGCTTTGTGCGAGTACCGATATGTCAGATAATATGACTTGCATTTCATTTCAGGAGGAAATCCGACATATCAAATACAAACTCAAAGCTACCACACAGTGGCTGTGTGGCCTTCGGAAACAAATATAGAAATAAGCATAACACAAATCAGTCACAGATATTCATATCACAAAGGCGGAAACATATATGAATATATCACATAGTAGAGTACATCAAAGTAGTGGTCATACAAGATCCACTACATCACAAAAGAATAGGTACAAGTGCTAGACAAAAGAATAAGTATACACCAAGGAGTCTCTATCTCGAATGTATAATAACAAAAACTACTAAGGGAAGGTAGTTAGCCAAAAGTCAGATGACGGACCCTGATAAGAAGTCAAGCAGAAGCACCTGAAATACCTCGGTCTGACCCGAGTATTATTTAAGAGGAAAATAATAAACGGATCAGTCTAGCTATAAATATCATATAAAATGAGATAGGATAAGGGATATCACAAAAACGCATGATAACAATAATGCCATATTATGACAAGTATATATCAGATAACAACAAAAATCATACAATATCTCAAATATTCTCAAACACTAAAAAGAATGTCATATTCTTTAAATTATTCACCAAAACACAAATATTGACAAAACATATCAATTCCAATCGCATAAAAATCGGTGAAACACAAATTCTAGAAATCACCAACTAGAAATCCAGAAATCATAAAAAGGGGAAGGCCTATCACAAATGGGAGCATGAAAATTCACCAACACGTGTGTTACAAACGGGTCGCTATCCCATGGTCGTTAACCATAGAGCCGGTGCAACGGCGTAGTACAATAACGGTACGCCCGAGGAACCTGAAACTCAAATGATTGGAACAACGATGTTGTGACGATCCAGAATTTTTGAATATTTGAAATTGAAATATTTAATTGGTTTTAAATATTTAAAGGTTAATTTTTAACTTGAATTTCAAATATCAAATATTTATTGGATAATTAATTAATAAATTTAATTATCGGGAATTGGGTAAAATATTGTATTATTATCGGATTTCAAATTTCGTAGTGATTGAAGTTGTTGTGTGAGCGTATGATATATAAACGCGCTAAAATCTATATCGAATTTAATAGAATAATTGGGTCCAAAAAGCTATCTTCTCCATACGATCGAGTTAGGCCTCGAAACCTTTTCCATCGTGTTCGTAATAGGGGTATAACATTATGAATGCCTAGCGGCACGACTCGATAGGAGGTTGAGATTTTGAGTTGCTAAATTCGAGACGATTTGAATTTGAATTTAAATTGAATATTTACACTAGTCAGCTACAGTCAAAATTATCTCACGTCAACCCTTTTCCAGTCTTTTCCAAAGCACTGTACCTTTTTTTTCTCCCATACGCTACCCATTGTCTAAATCATGCAACTTCCTGTCAAAATCAGACAGAACGAATTAATTTCAACACGAGATAATAAATGCCGAGCCTTCTTCCCCTTTTATTCAAATTCGAACGAAATCTATTTCGTTCGCTATATATATAAAAAATTATGGTGGCCGACGATCTGGGTTGCATCGCGATTTAGGGATGTCGCATCGTAAAGACTTCAGCGAGGTGAGGGAAGTCAGGCGCGCCGTCGCGTGCCAAGTAGGAGGCTGGGCGATCGGAGGGAGGAAGTAGTTACGAGCGAAGACGATGGTGGTGCCAGGGGAGACTCGTGAGTTACGCGGAAATCGAGCAAGTTCGCGAAGGGTAGGGCGTTAGCAAGAAGGCTTCATCGTGGGTCGAACTCGATCTCAGGTTTTGGGAGGGAGGGCTGATGAAGCTTGAGCTTCATTGATGAAGGGTGTTGCGCGATGGAGGGCCGAGGGTTCAGAAGGGGAAGGTACCCGTCTATCTTTTTTTTTTACAATTAAAATTTATTTGAATTTATATGTGTATTATAACTCGGTAGATGATTTACAGTAAGGTATTAGTGAATTTAATGCATATAGATATGTATCTGATTTACTACAAGTGGTAAATAGGTATATATATATATGTGTGTGTGTGGGTAATTTTGGTAAATACAGGAATCTGAATTTTTAAACAGTTTTATATATATGAAGTTTCAAAGAAAATAAATGTATATTTTAAATTTACCCATTTATTTGTATATTAAGGAAATATTTTGTTTAACTGATTAATCAATTATTTTTATTACTAAAAGAATTAAAAAAAAAAGAAATCGGTTTAAACTTAAGTATTTGTTCAAATTAAATCATTAGTTAAAATAAATTATTAGTTAATTAAATTAAATTTATCAAATGGGAATTAATTATTCAAATTGTTCGAATATTAATAAAATCATCTAATATTTATACAAGGTCAAATGGTGAGGTAACAAGCCAGTTTTGATTGGGATTGCAAAAAAATTCAAAGGTGAGTTAATCTCACTCATCTGGTTTTAATTTAAATTTAATAGTTAAATTTAAATAATTGGTTGAATGATTGGATTGATTTGATGTGCTATATTATATATAGTAGTATATAATATATATTGGAATGATTGATTCCCGCATTATATAGCGGATGAGACCCTATGCGCCGCATAATAGCGGATGATAATATTTAAACCCATATACCGCGATATTCCACCTCGAAGTGGAAATGGTATTGTGCTAACATTTGTGGATGCAGGGAAACAGGTTGGAGGGATCCAACTGGATTACTCAAAATTATTTAGATTTTTCTAATAATTCTGTGTTATGGTATATTTGATATTCTATGATGAATTATATGGATAATTGGAATATTTGGAGGCTATGGATTGATTGAATATATTGGGTATACTGAGTTATTAAAGATAAAGATTGATTCTTTTAAAGGAAACAAAATAAGGAATTTTTAAGTAAAATAATTATAGAGAATATGGATAAATTAAAGAATTAATTGGAAAAGTATAAAAGTTGTTTTTTAAATTATAATAAGGAAATTCCAAGTATGCGTAATGAGATTTTTGAATAAGTGGAAATGAATGAATTTTTTTTTAAACTCAAGTGTTCTAATTTAAAGAAATGAAGAATTTATTTTAAAATTAAAGGTTTGAATTTATTGGGAAGAATAAAAAAAGAGAATTTGGAAGATATGAAATTGGTAATTTCAGTTAAAAGATTTTAAATCATAATTAAGGAATAAATCTGAAGTTCATGAATTTTGAAATAAATCGAGTAAGTAAAGGAATTTATTTCAAATGGAGTAATTTGGAAATCAATTTGGAGATTGATAAAGTGTTTTAAACTGTGATTTTAAAGGAATGAGACTGTGGAATTTATAAACTGGGTTTATAAAGTGAAATAGGATATCGATGGATATTTGGAAGTATAAATTCACGATGGGAATTTATAAAGGAATGGGAAATTTTGTTTTAAAAATAAATAGTTGATTATGTTTAAAAGGTGTGAAAGGAAGGGTATTTCCTTGAAAAGCCAAGTGTGTTTCGAAGAAGATATTTAAGTAAGTAAAAGTTTTAAAGTTGTTTTAAAATAAATGTTTTAGAAAATTACTATGTAAGATGTTTAAATTTTAAAGTAAATATTTTTCTCAAATTTATTTTAGTAGTAATTATTTAAAGGTTAATTGGTATTATGTTTTAAAAAGATAATTATTAATATATATATTTTATAAAGCAGGTTTATTTTAAATATTCTTAAAGTATATATTTTTGAATAAAGTATTAAAGTAGTTTTCAATTTAGATGTTTTAAAATATATTTTAAAATAAAGTGTTTAAATTATTTTAAAATCCAAAGTATTTATACTTGGTGATTTCAGGGGAATAGAAAATATTTGGGAAATTTATTCCGTGAGAGGAAGATGGTTTGAAACTGTTTTCAAAGGGTTGGAAAGTGGGAATATATCTTGCGGAGATATTTTGAGATTAATAAATAATTTGGAAGAAATTAGTAATGTTTGCTGATTGTTTGTGAATGTTATTTGATAGTTAAATATCCGACTATCAATATTGGCCAATGCGCTGATCGTTTCGAAGAGACCGGGATCGGGATTAATTTTCCGAAAACAACTTTGATCCGGTTTGAACGTTTTCGTGAGAAAGACAAGAACTTGGGGTCGAAGATGGAGCAGTGAAGTGCAAGGGCTAATCACTACTAATCCTGAGGATATTTCCAAAATGGATGTAGTAGGAGTAGTGCCTTCCGTTCTGTTCGAACCCGAAACGGACTTGTATGGATGAATGCTTTCAGAACATCGTTAGGAGGATGATGAGCATTCTAAGTGAATGTGTGCTAAAAAGGTAACGCATAGCCTCGAGCCTCATCGACCGGGAATGGCTAAAACAGGGGAGGTGCAGCAAGGCTAAGTGGCTAGCAACCAATTAGGGTAAGGTCATCCCTGTCTAGATGTCCCTTTTTATTTCGGCTTAGTGGGTGGTTGCTGATCCCAACCACTGGGGTGATCTTATTCGGGACTATCCAGTAAGGGATGGTTCCGGCCTTGTGTTGCAGGGGATTTAGGGTGGATCCTCGGTACTCTGATCTAGGCCAGGTACTGTGACGGGTAGTACCCCAGTAGCCCTGCCATTGTATGGAATCCAATCTCCAATAAGCGCCTGTACGGTTTTGATTGTGCCCAACTATTGCTGAAACGTGAGATACAAACATTTCAGCTAGATTCTATTTTACTTTCTATAGACACTATTATAATATCAGACGGACTTGATAAAAAGTGCTTTAGTTATCGTAAGGTAAAAACCCGACATGTTTATTTGTGGCGTGGTCTTACGAGATGCCTTTTGATTTCAAAGGATTTTGAAACTTTAATAATCCAATTGAGTGTGTTTTCTCACGCTGGTTTTCCAGACTGACACGGGTATTGTTTATTTATGATGCTTGGGTCAGACCGAGTATTATAGATTACAGGAAAGGATACTAAGGATCTTAGGAGACGAGTTGGATGACGAGACGTATCACTCGTACTTGGTATATATTCCGCTGAGTTGTGTACTGTGTATTCTGTTGTGGGTCAAGCTAATATAACTGACCGGTATTTGATTCTGATTGTATTGTACTCTGATGATGTAATCTATAAACATATTTGTTTTGTGTAAAGATTAGTTATGCTCTATTATATTTTATTCCGCTGCGATGGTTAGACTCTGATGTTGTCTTCTATTTTCTTCTTCTACCTCTTTTTCTTTAACCCAAATGGTTCGTATTTCCATTCTCCTTGAGTTGATTTGATGGAGATTAATGTCGATTCAAGGGGTACGGGACTGCGGGTTGTTACAGTGGTATCGGAGCTTAGGTTGGCGATAACCTTGGCTCTGGTGGGGATTACCCATTAAAAATAGAGTCCATAGTACTCTAGAATGAGTTTGAGTGTATTAATAGATATGAGCGCGTATTTGTTAGTGAATATAAAAATTGTTTTTATATTGTGTTGACTTATCGGTTGAGTGTTTATGGATTCTAATCGATATGTGGGACGCCATGTCATCGATAGGGGTTTCTAAACTCTTAAACAAGATAAACCGACACAATATTGTTTTAAAATGGGGTAAATGAAATAATTTTACCCAAATTATTTTTGTATATAAAAGAAATAATTTTCCGTAGATTATTATAGTTATATATGGTTGCTTGATTGTTAGGAAGTGATAATATTGAATTATTATCATTGTTATTAGGAAAATTTAATAAGAATTGGAATTTAATCAAAAGTCAAGAAATAAATTCATATAACCAAATGGGATTTGTAAATTTGAATTATAAATGTGATTTATAATTGAAATTGAAATAAAAATTCCAGAGTAATGTTTGAATAAAATTGGATGGATTTGGAATTTGGAATTTTGAGAAAATTTAAATTCCTTTGGGTTTGAAAATGGTTTTCAAAGGTTTTGGAGAAATAATAGTGATATTATTTCGGAAATATTTTTGAGTTGAATTTGAAATCTTATGAGATTTGGGAATTAAAAATATTTGAAAATGTTTTTAAAAGAGATAAAAGCACTAAACTCTTCTTGGTCGTTGGAAAATAACTTTGGTAAGGACTGCAGCATCACCGATGTTCATTTTCGAGTTTCCAAAAGAGGAATTGCTACGTGAATGTTTTAAATTGGAAATGTTTGCAAAAAAAAAAACTGGGTTTGGTTTTGAAATTCAAAGAAATAGTTGGTTATACCAAAGGACTTTGGATATAGTTGATTTCAAAGGTGATTTTGAAATTTTCGACAAATTTCTTAAAACTCTGGAAGTTATTAAAAATGTTTATGGAATAATAAATGGGTTTGGAAAACTCATAAAAACTTAAAATTTGTTTAGAATAAAATTTAACTTGGAGAATAATTAAATACAAGTAAACGTGAATAAAATGTGTGATCCAAAGATAAAAAGTACATTTAATTCGATTTAACTTAAGCCAAGTAAATGGAAGTGAGTTGAATAAAATAAATTTAAGCTATAAGTTGGATTGAACTGAAAATAAAATCTAGTGTATTTGAAATAAGTTGAAAGTAAAATTGAATTGGAATAAATAATCTCAAGTTAAAATCTAAAATGGGAAGAGTAAGCCAAAATAAAATGTATTTGGTATTTTGGAAACTGAAATAGAAATCTAAACTCGAAGTATAAAATTAGATTGAACTCAAGTAAAACAATGCAACGATTTGGAAGATAGAAATCAAATATGGAATAGGAAGTGTGAGTAAACTAATTTGGAATAAATTAGTAAATTGAATATGTTGTTGAGATATGGGAATGGAACCTAATTTGGTAAAATAGAAGTTGAATTGTGAAATAAACTCGGGTTATAAATAAAATTCAACTTGGATTGAGGATGAATTAAATGTAAGTGGAAATTTTGTCAAATGGAATTGGATTAAAATAGAAATGATTTGGGATTGTAGATAAATCCAATTCAAGTGTAAATGAGTTAAATATAAACTTGGATATTATTTTAATAAACTAGAAATGGAATGAAATTAAAAATAAATTGATTTTGAAATCAAATTGAATGGAATATGAGCTTGTTTGGATTAAAAATAAATTGAATGTAAGAAATTGAATTGTAAACCATTAAAATTTAATGAAATAGCATATGAATTGGTTGAAAGCAATTGAATTAATTTTTAATTATATAAATTGCTTGTGGAAGTTATTTAGAATGCATTTCTTTTAGAATTGATGTGTTGTAGTTGTTTAAATAAGAGAAATGTTATAAACTTCATATATATAGTGCTTACATGTTTAAATTGAGTAAGTACAGGCACCGAGAAGCCGTTTGGCAGGATTGGATCGCGCTAATTGCTAAAATAAATAGCCGCTTGCTTAAAAATGCTAAATAAGGTACGCCTACGCAAATAAAAATAGGAAATATGAACTGTTTTTGATTTTCCGACCATGTGGGTCGATGTATATATATTTATATCTCTTGTCAAATTGCAAAAGCTCCTCCGTACAAAGGGGACTCTGCCAAAAAATTTCGAAAATTTTGGAAGTTAGAATTTTTTTTGAAATTTTTGGAAATTTTCACTTATGGCAAATGATATCAAATTTGGAATTTGAGATAAAGGTAAATAAAATTCAATATTCAAAGTTGAAGATAAATTAAATTCAAGCAAAATTGAAAATGAAAATCTGAATGAAAATCGGGAGAGAGTATTTAGATTCGAAAATAACTAATAAATTGAAGAAAATTGATTTTATATGGAATTAGAGTGGATATTATTGCAGAGTAGTATACATGTGATTTAATAACAAGAGAAATTGGGATTTTGATTGTAGAAGATAAATAAAATTTCTCAACAAAAGGTATGTATTTAAAATTTCAGTATGAAATTTGATTGGGTTTTTTATCTAGCCACTTGGCGTTTTGTTTTCTTTTGAAATTTAGAGCCCGTAGAGGCATTTTGTAGTAGTACCGAGCTAGCCGCGCAAAGGAGACGCTGGCAAAAAATTTCGGAAATTTAGGGAGTTAAAAAATTTTGAGAAAATTTTTGATAATTCAAATTTGGTTTCAAATTTAAAATTTGAATTGTTAAGTAAGTAATATTGTTTGGGACTTATGGATAAGTCTGAGGAGTTAGAAGAGAGTTAGTGTGTCTTTGATAAAAAGATTTGTATTGGCAAGTTGTAAAGAAAACTATTTGGGTTGAGGAAATAGATAATGGGTTATAAATCATTCCTCTTAGCTAGTAATTTCGGGGACGAAATTCTTTAAGGGGGGAGGAATGTGACGATCCGGAATTTTTGAATATTTGAAATTGAAATATTTAATTGGTTTTAAATATTTAAAGGTTAATTTTTAACTTGAATTTCAAATATCAAATATTTATTGGATAATTAATTATTGAATTTAATTATCGGGAATCAGGTAAAATATTGTATTATTATCAGATTTCAAATTTCGTAGTGATTGGAGTTGTTGGGTGAGCGTACGATATATAAACGCGCTAAAATCTATATCGAATTTAATAGAATAATTGGGTCCAAAAAGCTATCTTCTCCATACGATCTAGTTAGGCCTCGAAACCTTTTCCATCGTGTTCGTAATAGGGGTATAACATTATGAACGCCTAGCGGCACGACTCAATAGGAGGTTGGGATTTTGAATTGCTAAATTCGAGACGATTTGAATTTGAATTTAAATTGAATATTTACACTAGTCAGCTATAGTCAAAATTATCTCACGTCAACCCTTTTCCAGTCTTATCCAAAGAAATGTACCTTTTTTTCTCCCATACGCTACCCATTGTCTAAATCATGCTCTTCCTTTCAAAATCATACAGAATGAATTAATTTCAACACGAGATAATAAATGTCGAGCCTTCTTCCCCTTTTCTTCAAATTCGAACGAAATCTATTTCGTTCGCTATATATAAAAAAAATATTTTATGGTGGCCGACGATCTGGGTTGCATCGCGATTTAGGGATGTCGCATCGGGGAGACTTCAGCGAGGTGAGGGAAGTTAGGCGCGGCGTCGCGAGCCAAATAGGAGGTTGGGCGATCGGAGGGAGGAAGTAATTACGAGCGAAGACGCTGGTGGTGCCAGGGGAGACTCGCGAGTTTCGCGGCAATCGAGCAAGTTCGCGAAGGGCAGGGCGTTAGCAAGAAGGCTTCATCGTGGGTCGAACTCGATCTCAGGTTCTGGGAGGGAGGGCTGATGAAGCTCGAGCTTCATTGATGAAGGGTGTTGCGCGATGGAGGGCCGAGGGTTCAAAAGGGGAAGGTACCCGTCTTTCTTTTTTTTACAATTAAAATTTATTTAAATTTATATGTATATATAACTCGGTAGATGATTTACAGTAAGGTATTAGTGAATTTAATGCATATAGATATGTATATGATTTACTACAAGTGGTAAATAGGTATATATATATGTGTGTGTGGGTAATTTTGGAAAATACAGGAATCTGAATTTTTAAACAGTTTTATATATATGAAGTTTCAAAGAAAATAAATGTATATTTTAAATTTACCCATTTATTTGTATATTAAGGAAATATTTTGTTTTACTGATTAATCAATTATTTTTGTTACTAAAAGAATTTTAAAAAAAAGAAATCAGTTTAAACTTAAGTATTTGTTCAAATTAAATCATTAGTAAAAATAAATTATTAGTTAATTAAATTAAATTTATCAAATGGGAATTAATTATTCAAATTGTTCGAATATTAATAAAATCATCTAATAATTTTACAAGGTCAAATGGTGAGGGAACAAGCCAGTTTGGATTGGATTGCAAAAAAAAATCAAAGGTGAGTTAATCTCACTCATCTGGTTTTAAATTAAATTTAATAGTTAAATTTAAATAATTGGTTGAATGATTGGATTGATTTCATGTGCTATATTATGTATAGTAGTATATAATATATATTGGAATGATTGATTCCCGCATTATATAGCGGATGAGACCCTATGCGCCGCATAATAGCGGATGATAATATTTAAACCCATATACCACGATATTCCACCTCGAAGTGGAATTGGTATTGTGCTAACATTTGTGGATGCAGGGAAACAGGCTGGAGGGATCCAACTGGATACCTCAAAATTATTTAGATTGTTCTAATAATTCTGTGTTATGGTATATTTGATATTCTATGATGAATTATATGGATAATTGGAATATTTGGAAGCTATGGATTGATTGAATATATTGGGTATACTGAGTTATCAAAGATAAAGATTGATTCTTTTAAAGGAAACAAAATAAGGAATTTTTAAGTAAAATAATTATAGAGAATATGGATAAATTAAAGAATGAATTGGAAAAGGATAAAAGTTGTTTTTAAATTATAATAAGGAAATTCCAAGTATGCGGAATGAGATTTTTGAATAAGTGGAAATGAATGATTTTTTTTAAAACTCAAGTGTTCTTATTTAAAGAAATGAAGAATTTATTTTAAAATTCAAGGTTTGAATTTATTGTGAAGAATAAAAAAAAGAGAATTTGGAAGATATGAAATTGGTAATTTCAGTTAAAAGATTTTAAATCATAATTAAGAAATAAATCTGAAGTTAATGAATTTTGAAATAAATCGAGTAAGTAAAGGAATTTATTTCAAATGGAGTAATTTGGAAATCAATTTGGAGATTGATAAAGTGTTTTAAACTGTGTTTTAAAGGAATGAGACTGTGGAATTTATAAACTGGGTTTATAAAGTGAAATAGGATATCAATGGATATTTGGAAGTATAAATTCACGATGGGAATTTATAAAGGAATGGGAAATTTTGTTTTAAAAATAAATAGTGGATTATGTTTAAAAGGTGTGAAAGGAAGGGTATTTCCTTGAAAAGCCAAGTGTGTTTCGAAGCAGATTTTTAAGTAAGTAAAAGTTTTAAAGTTGTTTTAAAAGAAATGTTTTAGAAAATTACTATGTAAGATGTTTAAATTTTAAAGTAAATATTTTTCTCAAATTTATTTTAGTAGTAGTTATTTAAAGTTTAATTGGTATTATGTTTTAAAAAGATAATTATTAATATATATATTTTATAAAGCATTTTATTTTAAATATTCTTAAAGTATATATTTTTGAATAAAGTATTAAAGTAGTTTTCAATTTAGATGTTTTAAAATATATTTTAAAATAAAGTGTTTAAATTATTTTAAAATCCAAAGTATTTGTACTTGGTGATTTCAGGGGAATAGAAAATATTTGGGAAATTTATTCCGTGAGAGGAATATGGTTTGAAACTGTTTTCAAAGGGTTGGAAAGTGGGAATATATCTTGCGGAGATATTTTGAGGTTAATAAATAATTTGGAAGAAATTAGTAATGTTTGATGATTGTTTGTGAATGTTATTTGATGGTTAAATATCCGACTATCAATATTGGCCAATGCGCTGATCGTTTCGAAGAGACCGGGATAGGGATTAATTTTCCGAAAACCACTTCGATCCTGTTTGAACGTTTTCGTGAGAAAGACAAGAACTTGGAGTCGAAGATGGAGCAGTGAAGTGCAAGGGCTAATCGCCACTAATCCTGAGGATATTTCCAAAATAGAACGGGGTACAGTCCCCCACGCGGACAAAGAGACATCGCATATCGCTAGTCTAAACCATAAAATGATCATCATTGATCAATAAGAAGTGTCAATTACACTAAGCTAGTAAATAAATGAGTATAGCTTCATGTCCCATAACCACTAGCTTAACTTAAATATTTACGAACAAATTGTAGATTTCCACTTGAAAATTGTCACGAGAGTTCAACCGAACAAGTCTAAGAATTAACCGACGAAGTAAACGCAAGCGTTTCATACCACTTGTTTTGCTAAGTCATTTATTTAGATTTCTCATACGAATGAGGTAAAGGTTTGTATATACTAATAGATTGGAAAACGAATTTAAAAACGAGTTTTGTATTAAAAATGGTATTGAAATCATCTTTGTGAAAGCGTTTGAATATTTACTACTAGTATAAAAACCTTTGTATTTTAAAAGTAACAAATCACAGAAAACGATTGTAGAAACAATCGATCAACCAAAAATTCACATTCGACAACATGAATCAAAACCATAAAAATCGATATCAAATCAATCAAATGGATATTCCCAAAAATCCAAAGAAAGAAGTCATCAAAGTCGATAATAAGTGATAACAACTAACCGGATCCACAAAAATCGATCAAAATTGGAAATCCACTAAAAACTACCAAAATAGGCAAAATGAACAGTTTCAGACGTCTGGTTTAGAATCCAGACGTCTGGATTTAGGTTCTGGAAATTTTCAGAAACCTTCCTGACGTCTGGTAGATATTCCCAGACGTCTGATAGATTTCCCAGACGTCTGGTTTGTTTGGACCAGACGTCTGGTCCGAGTTTCTGGCATTTTCTTTTTCTACCGCAAACTTTTCTTTTCTCCAGGTCTATAACCAGACGTCTGGTCTTGATAACCAGACGTCTGGTCACCTGGTCTGGGCAACAATTTGCCCAGGCCATGATGGCCAAAATGATTCGGGAGCAATCGGTTGAGCAACGAAGACTAGGGATTTATGCCAAGCGACAACCCGGTCCTATAGGCTCTTCGATACACCCCAAATAACACGTCCAAATATCCAAGATAGGATCTTTAAAGATTTTGACTTCAAAACACCAAAATTTGGAAAATTCACCAAATCAATTCAAATCAAAAGCAAATGAACATGAATAATTGTTAGTAATTCATACCTAACAACAATGAAAGTTATAGACGTAGATGTGAGTTCAAAAACTCACCTTTAAAACTCAAAGACAACGAATGAGAAGCTTTAAAACAAAGCAAGACCAATTCCTCTTCAATATACCTCTAGTATCCTCCATCTATTATCAAAGGTGAAGTTTTTCCTAAGTTAGGTTATAGGAATTTCTGTAAATTGAAGAGAGATAGAGATGGAGAAGAAGAAGAGGATGCTTACCTACGCTTCTCCTTGATTTCTAAAACTTGAATTTGTATTTCCTAATAAAACTAGGGTTTAGGAATTTTAATTTCGTATCTTTTCCCCCATTTTTACTTTAGCTTGAGTATTAGGAAATAGAATGAGTGAATGGATGAAGAGTAGAGGAGTTAGGGTATTATGTTGGGTTAGTGGCCTGAAACCCAAACCCAAAGCCCAAATAGAAAAATAACAAAATTCTACTCAACTCCAACCATATCGATGTTTATACTCAAAAAAGTTGTAAACGTCGTTTTGAACTCAATGGAAGTGGTCTCGAGTCCAAATTCGACTGTTTACAAAAAATAACATTTCGGATTTTAATCCGATTAATGATGCTATATTTAAATAAAACATTTAAATATATAATCGTGAAATATACGTGTTGTTACAAACTCCCCTCCTTAAAGAAATTGCATCCTCGCAATAATTAAGAGGAAGATAAAAAGTAACAACCATACTAAGACATAACAACACAAAAGAAGAAATTTTGAAATGAGAAGTTCACCTTTAAAGAACACGAGAGAGTAAGTCCGGATGTGTTCGCTCGATGAATTCTCTGGATTCCCAAGTGCAATCCTTAGGATATGAGGACCATTGAACTTTCATAAGCGGAACATCTTTATTCGAAGACGTTTAACCCCCGAAGCAATGATACTGTTTGCACAAAAAATGGATAAACACCTCAAAGTCGTATGATTCAATAGTTCTTATGTTGTTCTTAGTGATTTTGGAGATTTATGCAGATATATGAAAAGCAGGGGCTAAATTTTAAAAAGACACGCAAATTTATAGTGGTTCAGCCAGAATGTGCCTACGTCCACTTTATATGTTATTTCTCTTCTCTTGTTTTGATTACAAGTACAAAGCTTTGATATAAGTAAAAGAATGTTGTTTGAAAGTTCTATCCGTGCTTGAGCTCTCAAAACTTGTCCCTCATTGTTGTACCCTTGCCCCTCTATTTATAGAGTGAGGCTGGGGGTAGGGGTCTTCGAAGTATATAGCTGTTGATGGGCCTGGGCTGACGTGATCTGGCCTGGTGATGTTGGTTCGGTAGTGGATGGAGAAGTGGATTAGTCCGGTAGTGGGTGGTTTGGTAGAGGTTGAACCGGTGGAGGTTGATTCGGTAGTGGATGGTTCGGCGATTGGTTGGTCCGATAGGGATACCTTGGGTTTGGTTTGGCAGGTAGTGGAGTGGCTGGTCCGGTAAGCAAGTGGTCTGGTAGGCAATGGAGTTGGACCGGAAGCAAGTTGTCCGGTAGGCAATGGAGTTGGACCGGAAGCAAGTGGTCCGGTAGGCAATGGAGTTGGACCGGAAGCAAGTGGTCTGGTAGGAGCGTGGAGAAGCATGGTTCGGTGGTTGGTGTATTTCGTCCGGTGCCTCCTTTCTCACTCTGATTCGGTGGTGGTATGAACGTACCTAACACTTGCCCCCCAAAGTAGGGCATATGCTCAGTATATGTCGTGCTTTGTTTTAGTTTGGACGACCATATTCGGCCAGAGAAACGAACCAGATGGTCCGGCATATCCAACCTTCCTCTATAAGTAGGAGACACGTCCCTTCGTTATTCCTTACCGAACGAAATAGCTGAGTTAGCTCCTGAACTGCCGAGTCAATTATTGTGTCGAAACAACCTTAACTGCCGGACCAGGTAAATCCTCCTCTACCGAACGAGTTTTCAAAGTTGATTCTCTTTATTTTACCGAATGATCCTAAGGGCTTTCGATGCCGAACGAACTTGATAATGAGCATGTCGAATGGGCCTTTGGGTAACGAGAATGCCGAATGGGCCTTTGAGTAATGTGAATGCCGAATGGGCTTGAGTAATGTGAATGCCGAATGGGCTTGAGTAATGTGAATGCCGAATGGGCTTGAGTAATGTGAATGCCGAATGGGCCTTTGTGTAATGGGAATGCCGAATGAACTTGATTTTTTCACTTTTTATATCACGAGCGAAATTCCGGGCTATATGTACTTGCTTGTTTGTATTCTCTGTTTTAACAACATGTTTTTTCGACGTTGCAGATAATGTCTCGCAAAGCAGAAACTCGATCGGATAAAAAGAAGTCCCAGGGCGAAGGAGAATCTTCCGCAGTGCCCCCTGCTCAGCCAGGACCGGAACGTCACGGATCTACCCCGAGATCACTAGTGGACGGGTACGGTCCTCAGGAGCTTCTGAACTCCCCGCCTGATTGCTTTCCCAGCTCCCTTAAGGAAGAGCATCTTGATGTCATCTCCCGTTCTTTCGGAATTGATAGGGCGCGTATGTTGTTGCCAGGGAGAGAAGTGATGCCATATGACCCTCCCGAAGGGTACTTCGCCTACAGCAGATACCACTGTATGTGTGGTGCCATCCCGCCTCTTAATGCTTGGGTAGCCAGCTTCCTTACATATCTAAAGGTGGCCCCATTCCAGCTTCAACCCAACTCCTATGCTATACTGGTGAGCCTCTTCGTCATCTTCCAGAGGAAGTATGGGCGTGCTCCTTCCAACCGGGAGATCCGGTACTTATATAATCTGAGGGGCTATAAGAAGGGGTCCCCATATATCAGCTTGGAGTCAGTTGTAACCTTAAAGCCGGTCTTGGATCTGTATTCTAAGTTCAGCATGTTCAAGAAGGAGTGGTTCTTTGTCAGGGACGACTCTGTTTCTATTCGGCGTTTCACCTCTGGATGTAAGTCGACGCTTTATTCATAATTTCCATTCTGGTTGCGGTGCTTCTTCTCATACGTTTTCATTTTTTCTAGCGACAGGTGGCTTTGCGGTTGTGGAGACTGATCGCCTGGTTCAGACGGCGGTTGAGATGAAGCTATCCCTGGGAGAGATAGATCAGCTGCCTACCTAATCAGAAATGCGACCCTTCTAGAGTATAACTTGATCCTTCCACAGCAGTCAGTAGTCAAGCTGAGGGAAACGGCGGAGGAGAGGGCGGCTGCTCAGGCTAAGGGTGGTGTCACGGTAGAGAGTGGCAAGAGGAAACCTTTTACGAAACCTCCAACTGTCGGAGGTAAGAAGCTTAAGAAGTCGGACGGTCCTTCCCCCAGCAATTGTCCACTTACCCAAGGGGAGGAAGACGTGGAGGAGGAACGAGGTGAGGGTGGAGATGGTCGGGAAGGTGATGATGGTGGCGATGGCATCGGGGCCTTGCTTCCTGGGCAGGCAGGCGAGATTCAGGAGTGGACGGATGATGCATTTCGTCAGGCTTTCGAGGGGCTGGACGGGGAAACGGCTTTGGTAGAGGAATCCGGGAAAGCTGATAAGGCTGAGACTGGTGCAAGCGAGTCTTCCCAGACCATTCCAGCCAAGGTGGCTCCGACGACTCAAGGTGAACTTTTGACTCCTGCAGGCTTCATTAATGATAGGGACTTAGGAATATTTTATGATCCGCTCCCGTCCTGGAATGAAATCCAGGATTCATTGCAGTATCCTACTTCTCCCCAGGGTTTGTATAATAGACGTGTTTTCTTTCTTCTTTTAGCTTTTAATTTACCGCGTTTCTCGAATTATGTATCGATGTAAGCTTGTGGCACTTGTTCTTCATATCAGGAGCAGGTAAAACGGCCAAGGCCTTAGATCTTCGGCACAGGCTTGAACAATACAAGCTTTCCAAAGCTTCCGCCAAGCCGAAGCCTTCGTCCCACCGTTCCGGGGATGTAGTCGGCTACCGTCCTCTTCTCGGGGTTATTGAAGAGGGTATTCAAAAGAGAAAGAGGAGTTATCCCTCATCCGAACCTTCACTTGGTCCTCAGCCCCCAGTTCAGCCTCTTCATGATATCACGGAGGAGGATAGCGAGTTTGCACTCTCCCCGCACCTGTCCGAAAATCCTACCGTCACTCAGATTGATCGTCCTAACTTGGCTCGGAATCCATTTACGGGTCATCCTGACCTGGATCCAAGTTCCCATGACATTACCTTTGACGAGGTTACCGGTGAGCACCTTCTTCCCCGCAATCCCATGGTACCGGTGCTCGATGAGGCTAAGTCCTTAGATCTCGATCTACTTACTACCCGGATAGTTACCATGGGAGACGAGGCCAAGGCTAATATTGATCGGGTGGCGGAGGAGACTAGGAAGCTGATGGGGCATCATGCCCGGCTGGTTAAGGCTGGAGAGGAGATTGGGAGTGCCAACATCCGGCTACGATTGATGGTTTCGGACCAGGACAAACAGCTGGCTGATCAGGCCATTCAGATTTCTCAGCATGAGGCTGCCTCCGGGCAGTTGAGGAAGGCTATGGAGGAGGCTAGTAAGGCGGAACTACGGAAGATGGAGGCTGCCTGCAAGGAGCAGATAAATATGGCCATCTCGACAGTGGATGAGGTTCGGAGGGCGGATCTTGAGCGGGTAGAGGAGCTGTCGGGGAAGCTTGAAACCGCAGAGCTTGCTCAGGTTAGGCTGAAGGAGGAGACGGAGGCGATGCGGAAATCCCTTCAGGCTGACTGCTCGAGATACCGATTGGAGAGAGAAACTGCCATTGGAAGGTTGTCGGCTTCCGAGGCCCGGATGAGAGAGTTTGAGGAGAATGAGGGGATGATGGATGAAATGCTTCAGGACATGTACTTCCGAACTTGGAAGCAGGGCAACCTATCCTGGATGGATGATTATCCTAGGGTCATGGCTAAGATTTATCTTCGGGCTCTGGAGGAGGCTAAGGCGGATGCGGATAAAGAGGGTGGCGTGGCCTTCAGCATGGATATGGTCACTGCCCAGTTTACCAAGGAGGAGAAGGTGGCGGTGAAGGAGGGTATGCGGTTGCTTGCTGCTGAGGAGGCAGGTGTGCAAGTAGAGGATGACGACCAGGATAGTCAAGAAGCAGGTGCTGGTAAGTCTTCCTTTTTAGTCTCTCCATTAACTTGGTTGCTTATCACTAATGAATCCTTTCTCTGACTGGATAGGTGGTCAACGGGACAAGGATAAAACTCCAATGCAGCCGGCCCCTTGATTAGACCTGGAAAAACTCTTTTTGTGGACTTGACAGGGTTGCATATGTTAGTCTTAAAACAGTAAAGTGACTCTTAGGTTGTAATATTTTGCCACTTGTAATAAATAGCCTTATTTTTGACGTGTGATTCTTTAACTTAAGCTGATTTTGTCATCTTCTGAATGTTTGTTGCTATTTTGACATGCCGTATGAGAAATATAGCTATGCATATTCTTGTAATCAAATTGTGTTTGATGTCAGGTTCTTGATTAAAACATGATTTCAAGACTTGCAATGTTAGCGCGAGGTGTGAATAAATTATAGTCATGTGTTTATATATGAAAGAAGAAAATACCGCCTTTCATGTTCTAATTGTAGATGGCAGTTTTGAATATCTTGTATGACCGAGCATGGAACGCAGTTGAACGCCCTGTCATCCAATTGTGAGTCCCTACACCCATTGGCGAGTATTTCCTACTCTGTATCATGTACTTTAGGGATTGTTATAGTGGATAGGAGGAAAGCTTTTTAAGTAAAATTGAAATATGTAAAAAAGTAAAACTTCCAATCACGGAAGGCCTTCGATGTGCTTAAGTTTGTGGCAAACGGGTTTTGTAGTCACTTTCCCTAGCTGTGGGTCTTGGAGACATTTGTCACCCATCTTACGCCTCCGCGGGGAGTTAATTCTTTTTTACCACAGCCGCACCTAAGACACATCGGAGCCGAGATCACGCACAGTAACTACCCGGGCCATTATGGCCCGTAATCGTGGGTATTATTCGATTTACTGTGGCCGGCTAGCGTGGGTGCCGATCGTCAACTGTGAACTGCCCCTGGCTGGCCACACCTTATGTTGGGGCTTATAGTCGGTTCACAGTTGCCGGCGAGCCTAACGCCGTAATGAGCTGCCTCGGCTATAGTCGGCCTTCTCGGTGGCTTATAATCGGCTCATTACAGTTGGCTTTAAGGGCCGTCGCGAGCAATGAGTTAACCCGCAGCAGAGGGATGCTGGAGCAAAAGTGTCTCATTGGCGAGGCCATAGATTCGCATAGTACCTGTTAGGTATTGCCCAGGTGAAGTTGTGCCGTGGAGTGCTTTGAGTGGAAATGCTATACGCATAGGATTTTGTTCAACAGAAAAGGATAAAGTTAACAAGTAGCCAAGATATAAAGGAACAAGTTAAAAAAGAGACAAGGTTTTTTAAAGTGGTTCGGCATGAAAAGGCCTACGTCCACTGATTCTCTTTGTTAATTCACTTCATATGGGCAGTACAAGTTAAGAAAAGTATCGACGGAGGTGCTGGATGTTCCATGCCCTCTGGAACACCTCTCCGTCCACTGTTGACAAAATATAAGCTCCATTGTGGAGATCTTTATGAATTACATATGGTCCATCCCAGATTGGGTCTAGTGCTCCGGGGAGAGGGAAGATTCGCTTGAGGACAAGATCCCCTTCTTGTAAGGTACGATGCTTGACTTTGGAGTTGTATTGTGCTGCCACTTTCTGCTTGTGGGCTGCTGCTTTAAGGACTGCATCATCTCTTCTCTCCTCAACTAGATCCAAAGACATGTGGAGGAGTTCTTCATTCTCTTCTGGGTTACAGTGGATCCTACGGTGGGAAGGCACAATGGTTTCAACTGGGAGCATAGCCTCCGATCTGTATGCCAAAGAGAAAGGAGTGTGCCCCATTGATGTTCTGAAAGATGTGTGGTAGGCCCACAGTGCCGTAGGGAGTTCATCCGCCCAAGCGCCCTTTGACTTTTCGAGCTTCTTTTTGATCAGAGTTTTCAGAATTTTGTTGACTGCTTCGACTTGTCCGTTTGCTTGGGGATATGCTACGGATGAGAAGCTTTTATGAATTCCGTGCTCTCGACACCAGTTGGCGAATTCCTCGCTGTCAAACTGAAGTCCATTGTCTGATATGATTTTGAGTGGGACTCCGTACCTGCACAGAACATTTTTGATCAAGAAGTTAATAACTTTGGCTGAAGATAGTTTATTCAGAGGTTCCGCTTCCACCCATTTGGTGAAATAGTCGACTGCCACTTTAGCATATTTGGCCCCGCCTCGGCCCATTGGTAGCTTGCTGATTAAGTCAATTCCCCATATCGCGAAGGGCCAAGGGCTGGTCATTTGAGTAATCTCAGTTGTTTGTAGCCGCGGAATCTTAGCAAACTTCTGGCATCTGTCACACTTTTTGACGAAATCTAAGGCGTCCTTGCTTAAGGTGGGCCAGAAATATCCATATCGGAGTATCTTTTTTGCTAATGTTTGCCCTCCGGTGTGATCTCCGCAGCTTCCCTGATGGATGTTGGATAAGATTTCCTTGGCTTCCCTCCCAGCGACACACCTTAATAACGGGTTAGAGAATCCGCGCCTATATAGGATGTCTTCTTGTATTGTGTAGCGAGATGCTTTCCTCAAAATTTTCTTGACTTCGTTATGCCCGTTGGGTAGTGTGCCACTTTGTAGGTAGTCTCGGATGGGAGTCATCCAAGTTGCTTCCTCGGTTGCAGCTATCAGATTCACTTGCTCAAAACTTGGGGCCAGTTGCTTTGAGATGGTTACTGCCCCGAAGATGGTGATGTCTCTCACACTTGCTTGCTTCGCCAATTCGTCGGCCTCTTGGTTCTCTTCCCAAGGGATGTGTTTGACTAAGTAGTGGTCCAATCGGCTGAGAAGTAACTTGGTCTTCTTTAAATATGCTATGAGTCGTTCTTCTCGAGCTTGGAATTCTCCTAGTATTTGATTAATAATAAGTTGAGAATCGCTGTGAAGACACAAAGAATTGGCTCCGATTTCTATGGCAATTTCTAGTCCGGCTATCACTGCTTCATACTCTGCATCGTTGTTGGTGGCAGCGAACTCCAACCTTATAGTATAGTGCAGTTTGTTTCCCCTGGGAGTGATTATTACCACACCTGCCCCGAACCTTGTTCGTTCGATGCACCATCCACAAAGAGATTCCACTTGATATCTTCTGCTATTTCCAATTGCTCCTTATCTTCATTGGTAGTGAACTCTGCAATGAAATCAGCCATGGCTTGTCCCTTGATGGCGGTGCGAGGGTGATAGGTGATATCATGCTGACTTAGTTCAATGCACCATTTAAGTAGTCGCCCAGAAGTGTCGGGACGATGGAGTACCTGCCTCAGTGGTTGATCGGTCAGAACTTTGATGGAATGGGACTGGAAGTAGTAGCGCAGTTTCCGTGATGTGATTAGTAAACAGTATGCTAGCTTCTCAAGTTTAGGATATCTGACTTCTGCCCCAGTAAACCTTTTGCTGACGAAGTAAACTGGTCGTTGCGTGCGGTTGTCTTCCCTTACCAATGCAGCGCTTAGGGCGTGAGATGACACAGCAAGGTATAGGTATAATTCTTCGCCTTCGCTTGGAGTCGAGAGTACCGGTGGTTTCTGGAGGTGATCGATTAGGTTAAGGAAAGCGGTTAAGCATTCGTCAGTCCATTCGAACTGTCCTTTGTCTTTCTTTAGAGCTTCGAAAAAGGGGACGCACTTGTCCGTTGCCTTGGAGATGAATCGGCTTAGGGCGGCCACTTTTCCATTTAGGCTTTGCATTTCCTTTCGGGTGGAAGGTATCTTGATATCCCATAGCGCTCGGACTTGTTCAGGGTTCGCTTCAATCCCCCTGGCATGAACGATGAATCCTAAGAACTTTCCTGATGACACTCCGAAGGAGCATTTTAGAGGATTCAACTTCATTCCATACTGGCGGAGTACTTGAAACATTTTGCCTAGGTGGTTTACGTGATCTTTGGCTTTCCTTGACTTCACCAGCATGTCATCCACATATACTTCCATAGTCTGTCCTATTAGCCCTGCAAACATCTTGTTGACGAGGCGCTGGTAGGTGGCTCCTGCATTTTTAAGTCCGAAAGGCATTACCTTATAGCAGTATAAACCCCGGTCAGTGATGAAACTAGTGTGGTCTTGGTCGGGAGCATGCATAGGAATTTGGTTATATCCTGAGTATGCATCCATAAAAGATAGGAGCTCGTGCCCGGCTGTGCTGTCTACAAGTTGGTCGATTCTGGGAAGTGGGAAGCAATCCTTTGGGCAGGCGTCGTTTAGGTTGGAAAAGTCAATGCAGGTTCGCCACTTCCTATTAGCCTTCTTTACCAGCACCGGGTTGGCGATCCATTCCGGGTAGATAGCTTCTCATATGAAGTCATTGGCGAGTAGATTCTTTACTTCTTCATCGAGGGCTGCTGATCGCTCTGCCCCCATACTTCTCTTTCTTTGTTTTACAGGCGCCTTGGGAGGATCAATTCTTAATACGTGGCATGCTATGTCGGGGGAGATTCCGGTCATGTCAGCGTGTGACCATGCGAATACATCCAAGTTGTGGCGGAGAAACTCGATGAGTTGTTCCTTCAATTCGGCTTTTAGTTGGGACCCAATTTTCAATAGTCTACTTGAGTCGTGCTTGTCTACAGATATAAACTCCATAGCCTCTGCAGGCTCGGCGGTGGCCTCCTCCTCTTTGTCCCTAGGGTCTAATTCATTGAAAGGGTCGCTGGAATATCGAAGAGGAGGGGCTTTCTTTAGTTGCTATGCTTCTAGACTCTTTGTGCAGAGGGCAATCTCTACACCCTTCCCTTTATCCTTCCTGTGGTTGTTGCGAAGTTCAGTCACATAGCAGTCTCGAGCAACGTCCTGGTCTCCTTCCACTTCCCCTACTCCATTGTCTGTTGGAAATTTCATCTTTAGGCACCATGGGGCTAGGACAATTTGGAAGTCAGACAAGGCTGGCCTTCCTAAGAAGGCGTTGTAGGCCGAATGGTTTTCTATTAGCACAAACGTCTGTTTCCGTACAACGGAGTGGGGAAGGCTTCCAATCTCAACAAAGAGGTCCAGTTGCCCGAGGGGCATCTTCGCATCTCCAGTGAAACCGTGTAGTGGTTTATCGTAGGGAGATACATCCTTTATTGACAGCTTCATTTTGTCGAATGCGTGTTTGAACAGGATGTTTACTGAGTTTCCAGTGTCTACTAGGATTCGGTAAACTTCGGCGAGACCGAGTCGGGCAGAGATAACAATGGGATCCATGTGAGGGTACTGCCTTCCTTCTAGGTCACACTTACCGAATGTGATGTCATCACTTTCTTTCCGCTTCGGGTGGCGCTCTTCTATAACCGAATTGACATAGTCTTTATTGTCTCTAAGCGACTTTCCATATCTTTCCATCTCTTTCCAGCTTCTGTCTGCGATGTGTGGTCCTCCTGAGATGGTATGGACCACTATCTTCTCTTGGCTAGAGCTGCTAGCATTGCGGTTTCCTCTGTCGGTCCCCGGTGAGGGTAGCCTTGGGTTTTCATTGGCAGGAGCTGGAGTCCTGTTCTGACTTTTTACATAACGTTCCAGTTTCTTCCTTCTGATGTGTTCCTCAATCAGATCCCGGAGATGATGGCATTCATTGGTATCATGCCCGTGAGATTCGTGGAAGCGGCAGAACTTTCCAGACTTCTGCGCGTTATCTGATTCCTTCTTGTATGGTGGGCGTTTGTTTCTAACTTCGCCTTGGGTGGCAAGGAAGATATTTTCGACGGTCTCGTTCAAAGGAGTGTAAGTGTCGAATCTCGGTCCAGGCCGATATAGGCGCTTTTCTCCCTTCTTACCCCCAGCATTGTCTCTGGAATCATTTCTTCGAACGTCCCTTGCCACAGCGGGGGCGCTGCTGTGAGTTGCCTTATTTTTCTGTCCTGACTGCCCCTCAACGGCAGCATCCTCGAGCCTCATATATTTCCTTGCTTCATCGAAGAAATCGAGTAAAGTAGCTGGTTTTTCTTTTGTCAACCGTCTAGCAAATTTAATGTCCGGATGCACACCGCTACAGAGGGCCATTAGGATAAGCTTCTCGTCGGCATCTTGGACTGCGGCCGCTGCGGCATTGAATCGGGTCAGGTATTGCTGCAGTTTTTCTCCGGGTTTCTGTTTGATGCTGGATAAGGAATAAGCGTCCTTAGGTTGTTCCACATGAATGCGGAACTGACTGATAAACCTTTCTTTCAACATTTCCCACGAGCTGATGGATCCCTGGGGTAAATGACAGAACCAGGAGGTAGCGAGATCTGCTAAGAATAGTGGAAAGCATTTGCACAGTACTCCTTCTGTTGCTCCACTCATGAGCATGTGCTGTGTGTATCTTTGTAAGTGTACGATGGGGTCGGAGGTTCCCTTGTAAGGTTCCATTGTTGGCATCTTCCATTCTCGGGGGGTGATAGCAATTTCAATGTTGCGGGCGAAAGGGCTGGTCACCCTAGCGCCTATCCCTCGATCTCTTTGCTCCCATTGGACGCACTCTCTGAATAAGCGCGCCATCCTTTCATCAGAATTTGGAGTAGATAGAAACGAGTTTGGTTCTGTTCTGTGGGATTGATTCCGTCCAGATGACCTGTAGGGATGGTATCGTCTATCATTCCTCATATTTTCCGGCGGCTGCCTTTGATCTTCTGGGAGCATGCTAGGGTCAGCTACAGTTGGCCCTTGCCTTGATCTTCCCCTGCTGGGTACTGATCTAAGCACATCCTCGGGTCCAACTTCGGGCTGGACTCTAGCTCAGCCCCGTTCACTGGCGTTTCCGTGGTTAGGCAGTATGACAGGCTCAGCTATAGTTGACCTTCGTCCGGTACCTCCCCCGTGGGGTTCGGTACCAAACGTTTCCTCAGGCCTAACTTCGGGCTGTGCTCGGTCTCGGCTCCTACCATGGCTACTTCTGCCGTTAGCCCCTTCGAAGAAGGAAGATCTTTGTTGTCTCTGAGATCCTCCAGACTGGGACTCGCCCTATGATTCATTGTTGCGGTTGGACTCTTCAGCGTCCCTTAAGCGTGACATGAGATGGTCCACCAAGGCTTCTTGTTGGGACGTGAAGCGGTTAGTTACTTCAACCACAACTCTATCCAAATCTTCCCTAGTAATTGCTGCAGGCTGTTCTGTTGCAGGAGTGGTTGGGTTAGCCTGTCCTTCACTTGTCACTGCTACTGGAGGAGGACGATTTACTTGACTCGTGACAGCTGGATCTGGAAGACTGCTGGATGCGATGTCTTTTCCTTTGTTAACATCTTTTTTCTGTTTCGGAGGCATGTTTTCCAAGTGGCGAACGATGCTGTTAGGAAAACTGTTAAGTGGATGAAGCTGAAGCTTCGAGCTTCTAGTTCTCTGTGAAAGCACCAAAAATGTTTGCACAAAAAATGGACAAACACCTCAAAGTCGTATGATTCAATAGTTCTTATGTTGTTCTTAGTGATTTTGGAGATTTATGCAGATATATGAAAAGCAGGGGCTAAATTGTAAAAAGACACGCAAATTTATAGTGGTTCAGCCAGAATGTGCCTACGTCCACTTTATATGTTATTTCTCTTCTCTTGTTTTGATTACAAGTACAAAGCTTTGATATAAGTAAAAGAATGTTGTTTGAAAGTTCTATCCGTGCTTGAGCTCTCAAAACTTGTCCCCCATTGTTGTACCCTTGCCCCTCTATTTATAGAGTGAGGCTGGGGGTAGGGGTCTTCGAAGTATATAGCTATTGATGGGCCTGGGCTGACGTGATCTGGCCTGGTGATGTTGGTTCGGTAGTGGATGGAGAAGTGGATTGGTCCGGTAGTGGGTGGTTTGGTAGAGGTTGAACCGGTGGAGGTTGATTCGGTAGTGGATGGTTCGACGATTGGTTGGTCCGGTAGGGATACCTTGGGTTTGGTTCGGTAGGTAGTGGAGTGGTTTGTTAGAGGTTGAACCGGTGGAGGTTGATTCGGTAGTGGATGGTTCGGCGATTGGTTGGTCCGGTAGGGATACCTTGGGTTTGGTTCGGCAGGTAGTGGAGTGGCTGGTCCGGTAAGCAAGTGGTCCGGTAGGCAATGGAGTTGGACCAGAAGCAAGTGGTCCGGTAGGCAATGGAGTTGGACCGGAAGCAAGTGGTCCGGTAGGCAATGGAGTTGGACCGGAAGCAAGTGGTCCGGTAGGAGCGTGGAGAAGCATGGTTCGGTGGTTGGTGTATTTCGTCCGGTGCCTCCTTTCTCACTCTGATTCGGTGGTGGTATGAACGTACCTAACAGATACAAATAGGATGTTGCTCATAAGTCAAATTAGGTGAAACTTCAATTTCTTCAATAACACCGGGCTCAAGAATAGAATCAGAATCCCTAAGGCATTTTCGTAGTTGAGAGACGTGGAACACGTCATGAATAGCAGAAAATTGAGCCGGTAATAATAGGCGATAAGCCACGGAACCAATGCGTTCGGTGATGGGAAATGGACCAATATATCGAGGTGCTAATTTTCCCGATCAACTGAAATGCACAACACCCTTCATAGGTGAAACACGAATAAAATCTGGACCTAAAACAAGCTTCTCACCGGCTTCAAGCCAACACGAAGGAGATCGGCACGGCCTTCCGTAGAGTGCCTCGAAAGGTGCCATACCAATACTAGATTGGAAGCTATTATTATAGGAAAACTCAACAAGAGAAATATGGTCTTCCCAACTTCCACCAAAATCAAGAACACATGCACGAAGGAGATCTTCAACAGTTTGATTCACATGCTCTATTTGTCCACCGGATTAAGGACGATAAGCGGTGCTAAAAGATAAGGATGAGCCTCAAGGCTACATAAAACAAGAGATAAACATGAATTGGATTCACGATCTTGCATCTCACAAGTGGATAAAGTCTCGAGATCATTCCATTTGGATATCATCATGGAAACAACCGCTTGTTGCTTAAGACAAAGGGCATCAGCAACACAATTTCCCTTTTCAGGAGTATAGAGAATATCAAGATCATAAGATGCAAGGAACTCGAGCCAACGTTGTTGACGCAAATTAAGTTCCTTTTGAGAAAATAAATACTTTAAAGATTTATGATCGGTGTAGAGAACAAATTTCTCTCCCAAAAAGTAATGACGCCAAATTCGAAGAGCGAAAACAATGGCCACGAGCTCTAGATCATGAGTGGCATGTCTAGTCTCGGTAGGCTTTAATTGTCAAGAAGCATATGTGATAACACATTCCCTTTGCAAGAGAATGGCACCCAAACCAATACGACTAGCATTGGTACAAACAATAAAGTCTTGGTTCCCTTCGGGAATCACAAGAATAGGAGCATCAGAAAGGAGTTCTTTTAAATAATCCTCTTTCCCGAAAAGCTAAGACATTCAAAATTATAATTAGCTTTGTGTAATCATCTTTTAGAAAAATTTGCTTTTTACAAGTCAATTTATTGTATCTGACTGTCTCATCATAGCGTTTAGGAGATTCCTATCGATAATGTTGATCAAGCGCATCGACCAGAATTCTTAAAGCACTCAATGGGCAAAACAACACAAAATCATCTTCTATATGATAAACATGTCTCTTAAAAATTTTACGAATATTCTTTGCTCGTTTTAAGAACAAAATCCAATTATACTTATAAATATCTTATTAAAAAGATTTTCAAATTTTAAATTGTTGTTTTCATCCATAATCAATGAATACAAGGATAAACTCATCGAGATATTCGTAGAATACTCGATTCGTAAGATGGATGAAATAAGCTGGAAGGTTCATCAAACCGAATGACATAACGAACCACTCATAAGAATCATAACGAGTGCGGAATGCGGTAAGGGGAACCTTACCCTCCGCAACTCGTAGCTAATGAAAACCGGTGGCAAGGTCGAGCAGAAAAGACCTTAGCACCACTCAATAGATTGCTTAGGTGGTAATCCTAAGACAAGCTCAAATATACCCAAAAATTCACAAACTACTTGAATTAGAGAAATAACACTTTCCTCATCATGTGGGTTTAAAGAATAAAATGATGCCACCGAATTGGAATCAAAATAATTAAGAACAATAGAAATCTGCTTAACAGATTGAGAATGTCGAGGATGGATAGTCCACACGGTACATAGGATATGGGCTTCATATCGATTAAGCCAATCCATCCCCAAAAATCATTCTGAAACCTAAGTAGCAATCGGATCGGAAAGCATAATCACATAAAACAATCTCGACATCACCACAGAGTAAACTGAGTGTTGCGGATCCACCAATCGGATTCGCAATTCTCAATGAAGTCATCAAGCCCATAATATTTAAAGAAAAAGTAACAACAAGTTCTTTCGATATAAAAGAGTGAGATGCACCCAAAACAAAAGAAGTTTGAATAGGAAGATCACGAAATAAAATAATTCCATCAAGGACTGAATGAATAATACCATGACCAAAAGAAGGGTTACTAGGGGCTTGCACAACATTTAGCTTTCCCTCTTTCTTGTTTGGAAGTTTGGGGCATGAAGGTAAAAGATGACCCGAACTTTTGCAATAACGACAAAAAAAGGTTTTGGGCACTCATTTGCATAGTGATCCGTAGAACCACAATTGTAGCATCGTCCATGACTAGAGGTAGGAGTTTTTGCTACCGAAGTTTCTTACTTCCCTTTCTTGTTGGGATTGGGGCCTTTGAACTTAATAGGCCTCTTCTTGTAGTTGTTGAAGTTTTGTTTGGCACCCACAACTTCAACATCACTTTCTTTATCGGCCTCTTCGAGTCGAAGAGCGATATCAACAAGCTGATCGAAAGAAACCTCTAGTTTCAGAAGTAATGGCTTTTTGAGGTTATTATTCAACCCATAGACAAACCTTTGATTTTTCTTCAATGGGGTACCAATATACTCGACCCCATATTTAGAGAGGGATTCAAAAGATGCGACATAATCTGCCACAGAAGATTCACCTTGAACAAGGTCAATAAAGCGTCGGGCTAAAGTTACTTTTTCATCCTCCGGCACAAACTTCAATTCGAATCTTTCTCGGAATTGCTCCCAAGTAAGATCCGCTTCGATAATCTCAGAAACCAAAAGCTCATACCAATCTAATGCTCTCTCCTGGAGCATGCTAGAAGCCACTTGGACTCGATGTAGATCAATAAGATTCATGCGGGAAAAGATGCGATTGCATGTTCTAAGCCAAGCTTGGATTTCCATAACGCTTTCGGAATCCTTGAATGGCCTTCCACCCAAATCGGTATAATCTCTGCACAAGCGTGCAAACCCAGATTTAGGATGAGTAGGCTCTGGAATGGATTCGACAGCTTGAGCATTCTTCACAAGATCTAAGAGCTGCTGGGCAGACATAAATAGTCCATCCTGAGGAGTAGCACTGGATTGACCAGCGCTGGGACGGCCTGGTCTAAACATTTCTCTTCTTTAAGAAAGAAAGAAAGAAGAGGAAAAATGTTATTCTCAGAATGAATATCAAACAAACTTGATTGATAAAACAAGGCATCATAAAAGAAAACAGGATAGAACGGGTCTTAAGACTCGAATTAAATCCTAAGGCACGATTCCTAAGAGAGACTTAGGACAATGATCCTTGCTTGATTATTCTACATTGTTCCGAAGTTTGGCTTTGATACCAAGTTATGACGCCCCACCTCTATACTCACACTAGCCAAGGACACTACGAGGTAATGCCGTCGACTAGCGCGAAGAATAAGGCTGTTGAGGAAGGAGCGACCATCTGTGTAATTGCTTTGTGCGAGTACTGATATGTCAGATAATATGACTTGCAATTCATTTCAGGAGGAAATCCGACATATCAAATACAAACTCAAAGCTACCACACAGTGGCTGTGTGGCCTTCGAAAACAAATATAGAAATAAGCATAACACAAATAAGTCACAGATATTCATATCACATAGGCGGAAACAGATATGAATATATCACATAGTAGAGTACATCAAAGTAGTGGTCATACAAGATCCACTACATCACAAAAGAATAGGTACAAGTGCTAGACAAAAGAATAAGTATACATTAAGGAGTCTCTATCTCGAATGTATAACAACAAAAACTACTAAGCGAAGGTAGTTAGCCAAAAGTCAGATGACGGACCCTAATAAGAAGTCAAGCAGAAGCACCTGAAATACCTCGGTCTGACCCGAGTATTATTTAAGAGGAAAATAATAAGCGGATCAGTCTAGCTATAAATATCATATAAAATGAGATAGGATATGGGATATCACAAAAACGTATGATAACAATAATGCCATACTGTGACAAGTATACATCAGATAACAACAAAAATCATACAATATCTCAAATATTCTCAAACACTAAAAAGAATGTCATATTCTTTAAATTATTCACCAAAACACAAATATTGACAAAATATATCAATGCCAATCGCATAAAAATCGGTGAAAGACAAATTCTAGAAATCATCAACTAGAAATCCAGAAATCACAAAAAGGGGAAGGCCTATCACAAACGGGAGCATGAAAACTCACCAACACATGTGTCACAAACGGGTCGCTATCCCATGGTCGTTAACCATAGAGCCGGTGCAACGGCGTAGTGCAATAACGGTAGACCCGAGGAACCTGAAACTCAAATGAGTTGGAACAACGATGTAGTGCAATAACGGTACGCCCGATGAACCTAAAACTCAAATATTTTGGAACAACGACGTAGTGCAATAACGATACGCCTGATGAACCCGAAACTCAAATAATTCGGAACAACGACGTAGTGCAATAACGGTACGCCCGATGAACCAAAATCCATAAAGCCCGTAGGTCGCTAGCCTATAAAAATGAGACGAAGCTCAATAGAACGGGGTACAGTCCCCCACGCGGACAAAGAGGCATCGTATATCGCTAGTCTAAACCATAAAATGATCATCATTGATCAATAAGAAGTGTCAATTACACTAAGCTAGTAAATAAATAAGTTTAGCTTCATGTCCCATAACCACTAGCTTAACTTAAATATTTACGAATAAATTATAGATTTCCACTTGAAAATTGTCACAAGAGTTCAATCGAACAATTCTAAGAATTAACCGACGAAGTAAACGCAAGCGTTTCATACCACTTGTTTTGCTAAGTCGTTTAATTAGATTTCTCATACGAATGAGGTAAAGGTTTGTATATACTAATAGATTGGAAAACGGATTTAAAAACAAGTTTTGTATTAAAAATGGTATTGAAATCATCTTTGTGAAAGCGTTTGAATATTTACTACTAGTATAGAAACCTTTGTATTTTAAAAGTAACAAATCACAAAAAACGATTATAGAAACAATCGATCAACCAAAAATTCACATTCGACAACGTGAATCAAAACCATAAAAATCGATATCAAATCCAACAAATGGATATTCCCAAAAATCCAAAGAAAGAAGTCATTAAAGTCGATAATAAGTGATAACAACTAACCGGATTAACAAAAATCGATTAAAATTGGAAATCCACTAAAAACAGCCAAAATAGGCAAAATGAATAGTTCCAGACGTCTGGTTTAGAATCCAGACGTCTGGATTTAGGTTCTGGAAATTTTCAGAAACCTTCCAAACGTCTGGTCGACATTCCCAAACGTCTGATAGACTTCCCTGACGTCTAGTTTGTTTGGACCAGACATCTAGTCCGAGTTTCTAGCATTTTCTTTTTCTGCCGCAAACTTTTCTTTTCTCCAGGTCTATAACCAGACGTCTGGTCTTGATAACCAGACGTCTGGTCATCTGGTCTGGGCAACAATTTGCCTCGGCCATGCTGGCCAAAACGATTTGGGAGCGATCGATCCAGCAACGAAGACTAGGGATTTATGCCAAGCGACAACCCAGTCCTATAGGCTCTTCGATACACCCCAAATAACACGTCCAAATATCCAAGATAGGATCTTTAAAGATTTTGACTTCAAAACACCAAAATTTGGAAAATTCACCAAATCAATTCAAATCAAAAGCAAATGAACATGCATAAATGTTAGGAATTCATACCTAACAATAATGAAAGTTATAGACGTAGATGTGAGTTCAAAAACTCACCTTTAAAACTCAAAGACAACGAATGAGAAGCTTTAAAACAAAGCAAGACCAATTCCTCTTCAATATACCTCTAGAATCTTCAATCTATTATCAAAGGTGAAGTTTTTCCTAAGTTAGGTTATAGGAATTTCTGTAAATTGAAGAGAGATAGAGATGGAGAAGATGAAGAGGATGCTTACCTAAGCTTCTCCTTGATTTCTAAAACTTGAATTTCTATTTCCTAATCAAATTATGGTTTAGGAATTTTAATTTCCTATCTTGTCCCCTATTTTTACTTTAGCTTAAGTGTTAGGAAATAGAATGAGTGAATGGATAAAGAGTAAAGGAGTTAGGGTATTATGTTGTGTTAGTGGGCTGAAACTCAAACCCAAAGCCCAAATAGAAAAATAACCAAATTTTCTACTCAACTCCAAACATATCGATGTTTATACTCAAAAAAGTTGTAAACATCGTTTTGAACTCAATGGAAGCGGTTTCGAGTCCCAATTCGACTGTTTACAAAAAGTAACATTTCGGACTTTAATTCGATTAATGATGTTATATTTAAATAAAACATTTAAATATATAATCTTGAAATATGCGGGTTGTTACAATAATAAAGTAAATGACACTAAAGATTTTTATACTTGTTTGAACTTCCCGTTCTATGTCCATTCCCAGACTCCTTCTGGAATTCAACAATAAACCCTCACTTGACCCGGAGGAACAGGTATTACACCGCCTGAGCAACCGAATGGGACTTCTACCGCCTAAGCAATAGAATAGGACTTCAACCCCTGAGAAACCGAATAGGACTTCTAATACAAACAGTAAAATTGCTCTGACCGAGTATGCTCTTGTGTAGCACTGATAAGTCAATAACGTACACCCTTCCTATAATCTTCTCCTTTGTTGTATATAGTGTAATTCATGAAGATATGAAGTTTATTTAATCACTAATGAAACTTGCTTGAATGAACAAGTGATTAGAACGAAAGTATTGAATGCAAATGGCAAGATTGTTTAGACAATAAGAATGAGAAATTGAATTAGAATTAAGTGATTAGAACAATTGATTTCATGGCTATATATTGTGATTTAAGAGTTGCGATCATTCGTGAAAAGTAGAGATGAAAGAACATGGAAGAAACTCTTGAATCAAGAGTTGTTTCTATTCTCTGAAATGAAGTGTCTTTGCAAAATATAGCCGTTATGATGATTCAGCCATCTGAATGGAATAATCTAGCCAGCTGAATCGATTGAAAATCGAATCAGAGAAAAATTAGTGCAAAAATCATGCAATTCAGCTGGCTAAATGATATAGGTCAGCCGTCTGAATATTCAAGTGTAATTGTGCACGTGCACAGGCATTCAGTCGACTGAACTACATGCTTCAGCCGGTTGAATGGCTTGTTTTTTGTTATATCAAAGATGTTTTCAAAAAAAAATTTGTATATGAACTACGTTATGAAATATTTAGCATATGAACTATTTTTTGAAAACAAATTAGATTGTGTGTGAGTACATATGCCACTTCGGAGAGATTTTAACATGTATTAACTACTAGACTCAAAACGTAGTCTAAATGTATTATGGAAGCTTCTATCTGGATTCTATCTACAATTTGTTAGATTATTTCTCGAGTAAAATAGTATCTTCTCCTACAAATATGGTTAGTTCATATAATATTTACTTATATAGTTGTCATAATCAAAACATCAAAAGTCAAGGTTCTAACATGAACGAATTTGTATTTTTCCTATAAATATACTGTACACCAAATCCTATAAATTCCAATAAAAGAGTAGTTGCAACTATACACTAAAATATGGGTAAGTTGATTATGAGTCGTAACAATGGATAGAGTTGAAGATGTATACCTACCTCAATTACCCTACAGGAAATAGGGTGTATGGAAAGGCATTGACTTAAGAAGAGCATGAGTGTGGCATATGGAAGGTCCTTGAAGTTGGATAGTACGTGACTCTCTAGTTGGGCTCTCGAGAGCCAAATGATTGTAGATCCCCGTATGATGCTGAATGATGATGTATAGAAGGTCCAGATAAGAGAAAATATGAGTCCATATATTGTAGATATCCGGAAGCAACTTAGTTCTCAAAGGAAGGTGTGAATTAGTCTCCAAGATGATAGCCGGATTTTAATATTTGGAAAAAGGAGATAAGTCGGAAAGTATGTAGAAAAGAAGAAAAGTCCAAAAGAAGGGACGAATAAAAATCCGCTCTGAGTCCTACCCAATATAAAAGAATTTAATATAAAAGTTGAAATGATTTTAATATAAAAGTTAGAGAAAATATATAAATGATATATTTGAAATGATTTTTATAGTATTTATTTAAATAAAGAAACCCTATTTTAAAGAGTAAGTAAATGTTAAATTTTTGGAAAAAAGAAAATATCTATATTTTACTTAAATATAAAGTTCTAGTGGAAATTAAAATTTGTTAAAAACTAAAATTTCAATAAAAAGGGTTTTTACAAAAAGAAAAGTTGTTTGGTTTGATGTATATAGTAGAGCGTATGTAGCTCATTGACTTTACTAAGATGAAAAAACTTTAAGTTGAAAAATTCTTTTTAGGGGAGGATAATAGAAATTGGTACAAAATTTGAATTATGGTAAATAGTACGAAAAAAAAGACTAGATCCCAAAATAAAAGCAGCAGACGAATGCACTATCATGGATCAATTAAAAAGATTATAAATTGAGAGAAAGGTTAATAAGAGAAAACATTAAATAAGAGTAGTTTAGGTAGAAGAAAGATAAATAGTAGTAACATTATGAAACACAAATAGAAACAAAGTTCGGAAGTTGTATATAATAATGTTAGTAATTAGAAATAGCATTAGGCGATTATATCTAAAACAATGCTAGTATTCTAATTAGAAGCAACATAAAAAATTAAGGGCAGAATAAAAGATAATGGACATTTTTCATTCTTGTGCGCATTTATTACAAGTATCTTTTAAAAGTCCCCCTCAAATGATACTGGAGACTCCACCAAGGATTAGTAGTAGAGATAGTATGAGTGATAAGAAAATGATAGAGTGAGAGTCGTTCTTATCTACTCCAATTTTTATTGTTTAAAAATTATAAAGGATGTTTAGAAATACTGTAAATCATATTTTTGAAAAAAAAATAGTTATGGTATAACAATTGATTTTTTGAAAAGAAAAACTTAATAAATGGTTTGAGTTAAAATTCCTAATTTTTAAGAAGTAACAGTTGAAAAGGTCTTTAAAAGGAAGAGAACTTTTAAAAATTTAATTGTAGTTTTAAAAGTTAAGACACTAAGTTATTTTTGAATTTTCTAAAAAGTTTGTGGGGTTGAATACTTCAAAAAATTTAAGTTTTAATTTTTGAAGAAAAATTTGTGAAGACCAAACCAAAATTTTAAATATGGAGTAGATAGGAATGACTGCCTAAGTAAGACGGGGTAAAAGATAAAGCTATGAAGAAGATAGCGATGAACACTCATAGAGTAGAAACAAGAAATCCATGCATAGTGTAAGGAATATTGGTGAGGACCTAGGAATATTTAGTTAAACATGTGTGCAAGTAATAAGAAAACCCCGCAAAGGAATGAGAAACGATATTAAAGTACACTTCTACGAGTTCTAGGGTATGCTCATGGGAAAGGTTAAGTATAAAGGAAGCAAATACCAAGATTTGAGATCAAAAGATTTGGATTAAAAGAAGATGGCAACAGAAGGTAATGAGATGGCAAACACACATAGAGGACAATGGTAGGCTCAAAGTTAAGGAAGGCAAGAAAGATGGCGAAAAAGTTATTCCACCAAGATAGTTTGCCAATGAGTTATTCTAAATGTGCATAGTAGTATTTCTTACTCACTACGGTATGTGAATGCACAATTTTCTCCATAACTGGGTGTGGTAATAAAAGTAATAGATAGACCTTATTCATCAAAAATCCATAAAGAAAAGTTATGATACGTGGGTTGGAGAATGATGTCACGTTAGAAAGGTTCATAGGTAGTAGTAGATAGTGGCTAGTGGTAGTTGTTGTATTTCCTTCCAACGGTTGTTTTATTTTAGTTTGGTTGTAAGCATTAATTATTTCTGTTATGTAAAAGCGTGTACGATGATTATGGAAATATTTCTTTTTGTGTTTTCTATGTGGACCATGATATTTGGGAAAACAATAAGACAAAGAAATTTTTGGAAAGACACTTTCTAATGCAAAAGGAAAGAAAATAATAAAAGGCTGGAAGTATAAAATAAATTATGTGAATTTATTCAATTAGCTGCTTGTTAAGCCAAAAAATGGACCAACACCCTGGATCAAGTGCAAAAGCACCAGTGCAGATATCAGCAGCACAAATCTCAGATAAACAACAAATAAAAAGCGGAAGTAAGAAAAGAGACACAGAATTTTTATAGTGGTTCGGCTGACTCTGGCCTACGTCCACTTTAATCCATCTCTAGTTGCAGGTAGGTGAGTATTTATAGGGAAATTCAGTGAGTATTAGGCCAGAAGTCCAAGTGCAGAAGAGTCCAGTTGTTATGCCAAGTCATCACCGAAAATCATTTTGTGTCATTTCTATGGATTGCTAGCTATCCATAGAGAATGGATCGCTAGCTATCCATCAACTTAGCATATTTTTCTACCAGAAGCCTTTACTTGGTGCAACCAAGGAGCTTGAAAAATTTGAGGGCGATCCGACCTATCTTGATGGATCGCTAGCTATCCATAGGGGATGGATAGCTAGCTAGTTATCCATCCACTTAGCATATTTTTGAGTGATCTTTGTTTGGTTGTCTTCCTATCTTTTATTTATGTGCCTTGTCCAAATATCAAATCGTTTGGAGTTAGTTTGATCATCCATCTTCATGGGTAATCTGGTCCAGAAGAATCATCCATAACTTGCTCAAATATTAACGAAATCGAATGAAACTTTACAGGAACACTCTAGAGGGTGTTAGGGACCCACGATAAAAATTTGAAGTGGTGGGGCCCACTCTATATGGGTCGCTAGAGATCCATCAAATTAACTCCAAATGCTCTTTTTTTATGAGCCTTCTTCTATGTCTTCTCAATGTTCTCCCAAAATTTCAAGTCAATCTGACTTCGTATGAGTTCTGTAGGTCCATTTTAAGTCAGCTGTTTTTGGTCAAACAGCTTGAATCCGGTGAGTCTTCACTTCTAGAGCCAGATTGTTTGGCATGCTATGAAACTTGGCAAGCGTCTCTAGGGAACATATTAGATCATGATGCAAGAGGATTGGAGGATCCATGAGCAAGCTTTATGGATCGCTCGCTAGCGATCCATCGCCTTAGCTTGTTTTGGCATTTTTCTTCTTTGGTCTCTCTTTTCTTTTCCTTCTGGTCTTCTTGGTCAATCCTTGAGAAATTTTGACTTGTTGTTGATGTTCTAGTTCCCTTTGAATTCTATTGGGTTAAAAACCTAGTTAACGCTAGTAAAGTAAAAGAAATAAGATTTAAGTCCCAAAAGCCTTAAAGTTTTGAAAAGATAAATTTCGACAAGCGAAGGACAGGAAAGTTTGTTGTGAAGGAACGAGTCAGTGTCTATGTACCTTAGAAGCTAAAATTTATAAATGAACTTGTGTGCGAGTTGTTATTATAAATAAAGGAAAATGTTTTGAAATTTAGAAATTTACCGCTAAATAAATGAAGTTCATTATGGACGTTGGACTGTTAACTAATCCCTTTCACGTGATGTAGCATAATTTACTTTGAAAAATATATTTATTTATACTTTTGGAAAAAAACATTTGCAAATAGTTTTTGAAAAATTTTGTGATGAAAATTATTAAAGTAAAAAATATTTACCAATATTTTAAAAACTAATATAAAAGTATTTTTAGGTAGAAAAAGAACAAATTTTCTAATTTTCGGAATGCCACATACTTGACATGGGGGAATAGTTAACATATTAGCTAGTATATATTAAACTGTGCAGCAGAAGTGACAGTAAAATAAAATATGGTTAAAGACAAGGAAAAAAATATATTTTAGCTATAGAGTCATTTCCTCCAAACCTTGACAGTAGGTGAACTAAACTGGTTTTAAAATAATTCTGTTTTAAAAGTTTAAAGATTTAAAATAAAATTTACTTATGCTGCTGACTGTACTTGGAAAAGTTGGAAGATAGTTGGAGGAAAAAGAGGAGGTTCCAAGTTACACTGGAAAAATGGCACATAAGAAAAGGATGGAAATATGGAATTTTCCATTTAAACCTTTTTTCGACATAAGAATATAGGTTCTAAAAACTGAATTTTTCTAAAACTTGGACGTTAGCAACAGTGTGCTAGGATTTTGGATGGTAGGAATTGGATGAAAAATTGGTTGAACTATACTTCTATTTGTAGAAGCGTGGAAAATTTTGGACGCAAATACAAGATTTTGATTTTTAAAATTTGCATACATATAAAACTGCCAGTATATTTAGGTTGTTTGCACCATATTTTCATAACTATTTTAGAGGAATGCATTCATATAGAAGGCGCCGATTAGAATCATTCTGAATACATATCATATCTATTGTGACACACTGTGCACTCGTACATGATTGGTTGTAAAATTTGTTGCACACTAATTGATTTGTTAGTTTAGAATTGTTGTACATTGCTTTACGTTGTTCAGTCCTTAAGGAATTTCGGGGACGAAATTCTATTAAGAGAGGAGAATGTATTACCCTATAATTTTTACGACAATTAATTCAAAAAAGAAATTAATAAATAATAATATCGAAAATAGAATTTTTATAAACGTCATAATTTGACTATGAAACTTGCACCATTGGGTTCGTAGCAATTTTCTAATCAGTTTCCTATATGATATTTTTTGATCGGAGTTCAAACAAAAAGTTATTAACGATTGAAGTTTTTAAAAGGTGAATAATTATATATGTAATTATGGTAATAAAAGTTAATTAATTTTAATTACTAACGTTAATGGGAACATAGACGTTAAGAAATGTTAAGGATAAAGCAAATCTGAGTAAAGTAGAAATAAATTATAGCAATTGGTCAAAACAGGAATAAAACTAAACAAATCACGAAGGCTAATTAAATCACTGGTAAAACAAACAATGGTCGACCCAAGACGCACCCAGGTCAACCGGCAGTGGTCGACCGACAATGGTCGACCCAAGGTCATGAATGGTCGACCATTGACGTGTAAAATTTGTAAACTGGGGCGTGCGATTGAATTGCGTTGATTGGCCCAATTATTTTTCTTTGCTGCTAGGTTAGCGATGTGCTTCCAAGGTGGATCTTAGGATTTCCTGGGCAAAATCAAGCTCCCAAAATCAATCCCTAACCTCTATAAATTAGCTGCTAACCTAATCCTAATTTATTTAGAAGACTTACTACGTACTGAAACTCTACCATTTTCTCTATTCCTTCAAATTCTAAAAGTAGTAAAACTATATATAAGTAGAGAAAAGGGGAGAACAAGAGAAGAGAAGATTAGGATCGATTATGAATGTAGAAATAAAGGTAAATCATGAATCATAAACTCAAATTTAAATTTAATTCAATCTTTTCCCCATATCTATAATTCTATAGGTGTATACCCTTTTTTTATTTTGGATTTAAAGTAAGAGGGAGTCAAATAGAAAGGGAACGTATCTAGATCTATAGGATTGAAGCTAAAAAGAGGTGAGTGGGAAATTACATATTTTGTAATAATATTGGATTTATATCATTGTAGATCTATTTCATTTACACCTAGATATAAATCACAATTTGGATATTTAATTTTATATGCACAAGGAATTGATATAAATCACGAATAGGGTATTTAATTGTATACGTGTAATTATTATGGAAAATATGCCTATTTGTTATGGAAAATCCTAAACTTGATAGATATTGTATATGTTTGGATTTGGAAAGTCAGGGGTATAAATAGTCCTTAGATTTGTAAATAACTTATTAATGAAATCATATTGGGATTTCAGATTTGGTTAGTTTATATAGATTGTTGAACATAAGAATCGACTATAAATTAAATTGGGATTAGGAAATAATTTAATACATTAGAACGAATTATGTAACAATGTGAATTTCTATAAATTGACTAAAAATACAAATAAAAGTGTACTGGTTGAAATAACAAGGAATTTAAACGAAAACGAGAGATGTTCAAAATAAGGGAATCACGGTATTTTGTATTGCCTATTCCAATAGAAAAATAAAAGATAACTCCTTGTTATTTCACACATAAGAAAAGTCCTTTTTTAAGTAATTTATAGAGAATTATAGTGTTAACAATTTCCTTTAGGGAATGAAGTAATTCCAATGTATTAAGGTATAAAAATGCTTAAGTATAACTAAAGTAATATAAGTGGCAATAACAACAACAATTTAAATGGAAAACCTAAAGTATATATTTTAAGATGGTGGAGAAAATAAATGGTAAACAAAGAAGATACAATTAAACGAATAGGGAAGTAATAAGTCTAAACAGACATTTAAAGAGAGATATTAGTTAAAACGTAAACAGGAGATTTCATCCAACAATATTAAACCAAAAGGGAAATAATAAATGACACTTAAGTCAGTAAATTAGAAATGGATAACAATGATAGTAAAACGGCAAGAATAAATCAAAATTATGTTACGTAATATTTATTGAACATAAATGATTGAAAGTAAAGTAAAGTAATAATTAAATGAATGTATACAAATTAAAATATACGTTATGACGGGTGTGACTTATGGGATATAACCCAATTACCCTAAATCAAGTAAAAGACCATATAGTCAATAGAATGGGTTGGAATGCGAGGTCAATAGTGTTACACAATAGAAGCCCGCCCACCGCAAGGGGCACCAAATGTTGTGTATGCATTATACTGATGTTGTAGAATCTATAGAGTGTATACACTTATGTATAGGTAAAGGAATACCCTCAGTATGCGTACTTAGAGTCGAAACGATTAAGTAGAATAATAAGAGACATAACATGTAATGGAAAGCAATAAGCATAAACTAGTATTATGCACAAAATGTATAATTCACCAGTCACCAGAACGTTATTTTGGCCCCCTCCTGCTTATAACCTGTAGGATAGCTTTAGTGGGACATGTACTAGTTCTAGGCAAGAATGATTAAAGGACAGGTTTCCTAATGCTTGCTTGGCATTGACAAGGACGGTAGACATTGGAAGTGTCAACCTTGGTTAGTAATTATATGTTCTATTATACTTTAATATTCTATCGTGAGTTATATTGATTATGCTCTGATATGCATTTATTTGTTTATTTGCGAGATACCAAACCAACGATCCGTACTTTAGTAGACTTGGATTTTCGATTTAGCGAAAATTCAAGTCCATTGGTGTGCGGGTTGTTACATACACACATGTATCTGTATATGACACACACAGATATATATATATATATATATTATAATACATGTTATAAAATAAAGGAAACTTTATTTATAAGTTAAATAAAATACTGATTTTAGTTAAGATTAATTTGGATAAGATCTAAATAATATTTAGAGTTCATAGGTCTAATAAGATCCAAAATGGAATAATTGTTTTGAAATTCACCCATCTACCCCATTGCGTGCTAGCCTAGTTCCACCAGTACTTTCTAGCCCAATGGAAGGAGAGGATTTTTTTGTATATGGAAGTATCAGAATATGCAAATAGTTCGATCTTGATCAGAGAAGAAGGCGGAACTCAATTCCTGGTATATTACGTAAGCAAGAGACTAAAAGATGCCGAGACTTAATATCCGGTTATAGAGAAACTAGCCTATTGCCTACTATTCTTGGCACGGAAATTATGGTCATATTTTCTAGCGTACCTAATCAAGGTTCTCCAATTACCCACTAAGATGGATCCTTAGTAAACTTGAAACTTCAGAAAAGTAATAAAATGATGGATGGAGTAAAGCCAATATGATATTGAGTATCTGCCATGAGTATCGATCAAAGGACAAGCATTGGCTTATTTGTAATAGAATGTACAGGGTTTGTTGAGGAGAAAATGGAAAGGAAAAGGAAGCTCGAAGCAAAGTGGTAGTTATATGTGGATGAAGCATCAAATGAGCAAGGAACCAGGGCAGGTTATGTAATAATTACACCTGACGGGCATAGGCTACATTACGCAATAAAGTTAGGATTTTTTGCAACTAATTATGTGGCTGAGTATGAGTTCATAATAGTAGGAATAACCTTGGCCCAACGGTTAAAATTTCCAAGAATTGAGATTTTTAGTGATTCGTAATAGGTGGTGAACTAACTAAAGAAAACATTCCAAACCAAGGATGTTCGGTTAGCTCAGTATGTGAAGAAAATTCATGAAATGTTGATTCAGTTTGAATAATTTTCTATACATTAAATAGGAAAGGAGAAGAATGCTCAAGTGGATTCTTTAGAAAAATTAACAAGTTCACAGGGGCACTTAAAGTAAAAAATCGTCCCCATTGGATTTCAACAAAATCATAGTATTGAGCCTGGAAAGAAGGAACTAAATAATGAAGCCTTAGTTGTAACTTGGTCTCAGGTCCAAAAATTGATATCTAATGAGGAAAATGCCAAAGAGAACGGAAATTGTAGAGAAGCCTCCGAAAGAATAAGAACAAATAATTATATGGACTAATATTCGAACAGTTGAATGAAACCCATGATCAAATATTTGAAAGAAGGCATACTGCCTAATGAAAGAAATGTATCGCAAAAATTAAGGTATCAAGCTCCAACATATAACATAGTTGACGGAATATTACATAGAAAAGGGTGCTCAACACCTTACTTGAGATGTATCACCCCAGAAATATAAGCTAGGCTGCTAAGGGAAACCCATAAAGGATTTTTTGGGGACCACTCCAATGGGTGAAGTTAGCAAAGAAGGTAACAAGATAGAGATATTATTGAACCACAAGACAGAGGACGCTTTAACCTATGTTAAAAGATGTGACAAATGTCAAAAGTTTCTAGAATTCCATAATTGCCATCGAGCAAATTAACTACAATTGCTAGTCCATGACCTTTTGATGTATATGGGATTGGCTTGATTGGGCCTCTTCCAGTTTCAACGGGAGTTGCAAAGTTCGCACTTGTAGATATTGATTACATCACCAAGCGGGTGGAAACTAAACCATTACCAAATATTACCATTGGGAAAGTTTTGAAGCTTGTCATCAAAAATATAGTCACTATATTTGGACTCCCAAATAAGATTATTTTTGAAAACGGGACTCAATTTGAAAGTGAATAATTCACTGGTTCATGTGAGAAAAATGGAATAATAAAAATCTTTTCATCTATAGCTCACCCAAAAGGCAACAGTGCAGTCAAGGCAGCAAATAAAACCATTAAGGATATCTTAAAAAAGCAAATTGGTAAAGCCAAAGGAAATTGGGTAAAGAACTTCCTCTCATTTTATGGTCATACAGAACTTTTATAAGAACAGCTACTGGACATACTCCGTATTCTTCAACATATGGATTGGAAGCTATGTTACCAGTGGAGATCGAAATCCCATCATGTTGAAGAATTGCTTATACTTATGAAATAAATCAAGAAATAAATAAAGTCACTTGATTTGCTTAGCGAATTAAGAGATCAAGCTGCCAAATACAAACAGCTGAATACCAATGAAGAATCTTCAAGTATTTTAATTCAAAAGTAAAAGGAAGAGCACTCAAGAAATGAGGTCTAGTTTAAAGAAGACTAATAGCCAATACTAAAGATCATGTAGATGGTCCACTGGGACCAAATTCGGAAGGACCGCTATTTATTCATGAGGTTATTCCCCAAGGAACTTATCAATTAAGCAAATCAGATGTGTGTGATATTTCTAACATGGAATGTTGTGCGCTTATGACCATATTTCATAGCATTGGATGAACAAAATGGACTATCAAAATATTTTTCTTTTCCTAAATAATTGCCTCCAGACTGAGATGTGATATGTTTAACTTGACTCCTGGTCTGACGATGTTAACGGGACTTGTTAGAAAGAAGCACGCATCTTATCTGGAAGAGGAGATCTAAGCCTTTGGTTCCACTGTAAGGCCTGGCCAAAGTAACCATCCAAAAAGTGATCGTCAATTAAGCCTTTGATCCTGCTGTCAGATCTGTTCAAAACACCCATCCAAGGGAAACAGACAAGAAGCATTTGGTCCCGCCACAAGGCTTAGCAAAAGCAATTGTCCAAAGAGTGATGGTCAATTCAGCCTTTGATCTTGACCCCGGGCCTTGTCAAACATCCATCCAAGGGAGAAGGATAAGAAGCCTTTGATCCCATCTTAAGGCCAAAGCAACCATCCAAAGAGTTATGGTCAATTAATCCTTTGGTCCTGCTCCATGCCTGATCAAAGCACCCATCCAAGGGAGATGAACGAGTAACCTTTGGTCCCTATACAAGGCCTGGCCAAAGAAACCATCGAAAGAGTGATGGTCAATTAAGCCTTTGATCCCACCGTCGGGCCTGGTCAAACCATCCATCCAAGGGAGATGGACGAGAATCCATTGGCCCTGCTGCAAGGCTTGGCCAAAGCAACCATCCAAAAAGCGATAGTCTAATAAGCCTTTGATCCTACCGTCGGGCCTAGTCAAAGCACCCATCCAATAGAGATGGATGAGAATCCTTTGGTCAAGCCATGAGGCCTGGAAAAAGCAACCATCCAAAGAGTGATGGCTAAATAAGCCTTTGATCCCACTGCCGGACTTGGTCAAAGCACCCATCCAGGGGAAATGGATGAGAAGCCTTTGGTCCACCGCAAGGCCTAGCCAAAGCAACCACCCAAAGAGTGGTAATCAATTAAACCTTTGGTCCCTTCACTAAGCCAGGTCAGAGCACTCATCAAAAGAAGGAAAACAATAGAAATTTTGGTGATCAAACAAGGTCTTCTAATAGTAACCATCCAAAGAAGAATGAATGACCAAACTTAGAACAAGCAAGAGTAAAGTAAATTTCCTTGAGAGTATAGGAAATTTCCACCTTGTGGTAGCAATAATTAATTTTGATAAAGACTATTTTCAAAAGGTTTCAAGAGGGTTTCTTTACTTTTAAAGATCTATTTTCAAAAATTGTACTTTCACGATTATATATTATATATATAATCTTTGTAATTTATGTGAAACTTTTACAAAAAAGAGACATAACGTTTTCAATAAACCAAAATTATTGAAAGACAAGAAGTGCAAGCAACCAGTGATGGAAGAGCATGACAACTAGGAATGATCACTTTAAAAAGAAGAGGCAAAAATAAGAACAGATGTTTACTTAAGTTATAGCATAACAAAACTTCTTACGGGAGGAGGGCAAGTGTACACCCAAATTTCTAAGGATTATTATAGTATGGTGCCATTGAAGGATAAAAGATAAACCAATAAGAAGTTGACCAATATAGGCTATCAAATGATGACAAAGTAAAGCTATCGAAGGTTAAAGATGAGCCCATCGCATGTTAACCCCATGACCCATCGAAAACCGATATTGTTGAGTTATCGAAACCATAAGTCATCAAAGATTGAGAAGTTTTAGCCATTGAATGTTGATTCCATAAGCCATCAAAAATTGAGAATTCTCAAAAGATTAATAAAGGTGCTATCAAAGGATGAGGTACTTGAGCATCCGAATGGAGACTTCTCCAAATCCATCGTAAGTTAAAGTATATAAACTATTGAATGATAACTTCCATAGCCATCAAAGGTAGAGATATTCAAGCTATCCAATGATGACTTTCATAGACATTAAAGGTTGAGATATTCAAGTTGTCGAATGATGACTTTCATAGCCATTAAAGGTTGAGATATTCAAGATGTGGAATGATGGCTTCCACGGCCATTGATGGTTGAGATATTCAAGCTGTTGAATGATGACTTCCACAGCCATTGAACGTTCAGATATTCAAGATGTGGAATGACAACTTCCATAGCTAGCGGCGATTGAGGTATTCAAGCTATTGAATGATGACTTTCATTTCCAGCTAAGGTTTAGGAATCCAAGCTGTCGAATGATGACTTCCATAGCCATTGAAGGTTGAGATATTCAAGCTATCAAATCATGACTTCCATAGTCGTCGAAGGTTGAGGTATTCAAGCTATCGAATGATGACTTCTAGAACCATCAAAGGTTGAGGTATTCAAGCTGTTGAATGGTAACTTATTAAAACTATCATAAAACAAAATAGTAAAGTTGTCCCGTGATGACTATTGAGTTATTGAAGGATGAAATAATCGGGCTATCACAAGCTGAGTTGATAAGAAAAACGTTTCAAGTCAACGTTTCCAAGGAATCCTCTCTATTGTATAATGAGCATTAAATCTCTTTCCGTGACAATGAATCTCGACCATCCATCTATTTCAGATGACACATGTCAAAAATCCCAGGGATAGAGTTTTTTATAAATAGGCATGTACCCCCACTAGAAAGGGGCAATTTCCGAATTGATCTTCTTCCTCTTTTTCATTTTATTCTTGCAAAAATTAAAAGGCATGAACTTGAACTTCAATGGCCGTTTGAACTAATTTGATCTTGTGACTTTACTTTTGAGGACTATGGAATATAACAATTTTCATAATGGGTTCGTTGATGATTAGCATCCTTGAGTAGGGAATCCATCATACTAAAGTATCATTAAATTTTTTAAGCTAAAGCCGTATTAATCGAACTGAAATTTGGCTCAACGTCAAAGTTGTTAATTTTACTATGGTTTCAGTTGCCACCCAAGCCTTACACCACTATTTTCGTACTTTGGATGCCACCCTTGGCCTTACCTACTTCACTTGTGTATTTCGGTTGCCTACTCCAGGCCTTACACATATTCTTTCATACTTCGGTTGCCACTTCAGGCCTTACACCTACTTCACTTATGGTTTCTTGACTACCATTCCCAGCCTCACATCTTACACCATCTTCTTGGTCGCCATATTAGGCCTTACACAGGTTGCTTCTGTGTTTTAGATGCCACTTTGGGCATTATTCCAACACTTTTGGTTGTGGTTACCACTTCAAGCCTTACACCTGCATTTTCCTATTTAGGTTACCACATCAGGCCTTACACCCACGCTTTCATACTTCGGCTGCTACACCCGACCTCACACCTACTTCATTCTCAGTTGCCACATCAGGCCTTGTACCTACGCTTTCGATCTCTTGACTGCCACTCCAGGCCTTATGTCTTACACCGAACACACTACCTAACCATTCACTATTAAGCTTTCTAATTAGCAAATCATTAAGCTATCACAAGCTTAACTTCTATATGGTCAACATTTACTACTTGCTACATTATTATTAATGTTTATGTACAAACTTTGACTATCTTAAACCTTAGCATACACTTCAGTCTTTGGAAGTTACTAGTTCCAATTTCAAACATCCTACTAAGAGCTAAATAGCCCTAAAAAATACTACCTTCGGTCTCATCTGGGAAGCCTATCTTAGTTTAACTTTAGTTACTATGATATTTAAATCTTTAAATTTCAAAATCCCTTCCTCTTCCCATTGTTCTCCTTTAACCACTCTCATGCCCTCGTTTGTCATCGACCCTCGAGTTCCCCTTCGATTTGTTAACTTAAAGGAACACTTCATAGCTTTCCTTACTTCGGTCTTGTTACTTAGGTTTTGGTTTAGTACTCTCGGTTTGGATCCAGTACCTAAGGGAATCGCCTTCTGCACGTCTAACACTCACTTTACACGTGTCGATTTATGGTTCAATCGACTTAGTCCCTTATTACTGTTTTAAAGTTTTGGTTGCAACTATCATTAAAGAGCTAAAACCTTTTAATTTAGTTCAAGTAAGTAATGAGATGTATAGGGCAAAAGAAGATTTGAAAATGTATTACTCACCATTATAGGTGGCCAACCTAAAACCCCTCTTCTCATTTAATTCGTTTTAATTAAATTATAGTAGGAAATTATCTTGATAAGTAGATGTACGCTCACATACTTATCCTATTATTCTATTTAATTCCATAATTTGACCACTTAAATCTCCATTCCCATAAATTTATGGGGTGCTACACTTTCCTATAACTTAGAAAGTATCTATATATGAAATAGGGTATCATTATGCTTAAGTTTTAAATTATATATAATACCCTTAGAGTATTGTTTATTTATATTTCTTTTAAGATTCAACTGCACCTATCTTGGTATTGCTAACACCTACTGACTAACCTTTGGACCCTATCGTATAGCGGGTACCAAAATATGATTACCTTTTGTAGGTACGTGGAATTAATAAATAGGAAAAAGATTGATTCTGAAATGAGGATGTTCCATATAGTTGATGGAAATATGAGCTTTTACAAAATAAGGAACGTCAGCAAATATTGTAAACCTAATTCATTTTAATAATAAAATGTAGGGTAGGTCTTGTAAACTTTATATTGTGTATCACTAAGCGTTAATTATGAAAAATAATATTTGATACTCAAAATATCGACATAATTAGGCTTAAATTTTTTTAATAATTTAAATGTCCAAGTAATATAATGCTCTCTATATAGTTTTTACAAAACATCTATATATTTCCCCATTCTTATATCTTTCACCTCCTCTTATTGACGATAAGGGGTGAGAAAAATTAGGCATATTGATAGGGAGTATACAGATGTAGAGGAAGCATATATTAAGGAGGAGAAATCTTAATTTTATATTTTTATAAGCCATGTGTTTTTCATCATCAAAAAGGGATGACTATTTGGAATAAAGTTTTATTTTTAAGATGATAACGACCGTATGACAAAGCTAATAATATGTTTATCCAAATATTACAAGATTTATAGCATTATATGAAGGGCGGTGCACAAAGAAACAAAGAGATAATGAAGACGGAGCACATAATGCTATAATCGAGTGAGCGAGCTTTGAAAGCATTATAATGGAGTTAACAAATATACTAGAGCACATATATATTGAAGATATACTCAAAGACGGATTGTAGAGCTGAAAAAAATATGTTTTACATCAAGTCATTATCGAGTACTTTAGTGTCTAGATTTTTTAAAACTACAAAAATGATATTAAAATTGTTCCAAAATTCACCACATCATATGAACTATGATATACTATTTTAAGGATTTTTCAAGGTTAAAAAGTGCAAAAAAGCATACCAAAATGACAAAACAGGCACGAAACATGGGACAGGATGACCCAACTTGATCAACCGTTTCCTTTAACTAGTCAACCAATTAAGGCTAACTAGTTGACCGGTTAGGAATAAAGGGTTACCTGATTTGAGCATCTTGTAGCTTTTACCAAACCCGTTGTTTTGCCTCTTCGCTCCACAGCCGCATCTCTTCATTCGATTTCTTTTCCTTTTCATTCCAAAGACATTTTTAATGGTTGTGACCTTTCAAATGAAACTCTATGTCATCTATTAAATCTCCCTAGCATATAAATTAGAGAACCTCACTAATAACATCAATCTGTACGTTTAAACTCGTTTTCTCTACTTTCTGATTATTGCCATTTTCTCTGTACTTCATTTGTTCTTTGATTATTCACTTTTAAATCATATTTGCCATCAAATAGATATGACCATTGATCACTCGGTTCACTGACTTAAGTTTTTAGTGCGTTTAGCCTCCTAAGGATATACACCTATACTCAGAATCATTTATGCCGGTTATAGGAGCTTAGTACTATAGCTTTAACATATTAGTGTATTCTCATAAAGTGAATATAGATTTTGTACTACTACTTAGTTATTACAGTTTGAGTAGTCGGCAGAGTTGCATTCCTACTACGGTGTCCTTAAGTAGTTCTGTTGAAATCTTGTTCGGTTGTTCTAGTAATTGTAGAAATTTGTTCCTCCAAATGATGTGAGGGTTGTTTAATGAAATTCCAAATGAATTTCTTGGACTAGATATAGACGAGAAGTTCGAACCAATATAAAATCGACTGTGTGATATCTCTATTTATATTCTACTGCATATTATTCTCTTATATACAACGAGCCATACGTTCGTTCCTACACAGATTCTCGTTTGGTACCAGAGCTATAGTACATAGCCCCTTGATTTTTTTCATCCATGTCTCTGACCAGGATCACATTAGTTTTATTATTGGTTTGCGAATATAATATTACAAGGTAATACCATTTAGTCTGAAAATGCTTGAGTTACTTATAGCGATTAGTCAACAAGACATTCATAAAATAGATCGAATATATGATGAAAATTTATGTGGATAATATGATTATAAACTATAAAAATGTGAGGAACCACATAAAGCATCTAGGTGAAACATTTCAGATACTTTGATAATATGTATAAATGAACCTATTCATATTATTTTGGAGTCCTATCAAGAAAATTCATCAGGTTTATTGTCCATGCTAGAGGGGTTAAGAGAAATCCATAGCAAACTTAGGCCTTAAAAGATATAAAGTTCCCTGAAACTTGGAGGGAGATGCAAAGCTTGAATAGAAAACTTGTTGCATTGAGTTGATTCATCGTAATGACAACCAACAATATGTTCCGTTCTTTGATGCGCTCAAAAAAGAGAAGAGGAAGTTCAAATGGATAGACAAATGCTTAGCTGCTTAATAAAAATTGATCAAGCATTTATAGAAACCCTTAATCATGTCATGCCTTAATTGCAACATTGGTGTGGGAGGAAGCTAGGGTATAGAGACCCGTACTTGACATTAGCAAGAGGTTTACTAGAAATGAACCGAGATACCCTAAGATGGAATGACTTTCATATTGCTTTTTGATAGCTCAATAAAGTTATGACATTACATACATTCTTATCTTATTACAATGTTGACAAATCAACCACTTTGGCAAGTCCTGCATTGCCCCGATACTTCAAGAAGGCTATTGAAATGCAATTTTTGATTATGCAAATATGAAATTATATACCATCTTTTAATTGTGATCAAAGTGATAGTTGTATATGGATGGCACATCTAGCAAACATGACTTTAGAGCTTGAGTGGTATTAATGACACCTAAGGGTTAAAGGATGTCCTATTCACTAAGCCTAGAGTTCAGTGCTACCTATAATGAATCTAAGCACAAAACATTGATAGTTGAAAACAAAATAGCAAAGGAATTGGAAATCTCAATGTTGTGCATTCACTATAATTCCTAATTGGTGGTTAATCAGGTGCTTGAGGAAAATTGGGCTAAGGGCAAGGGATTGAAGAAGGTAAAAGCTCTTCTTTATAAGCTCAATTACTATGCTAAGAAATATGTTACACAGGAGGAAACATATGATGCTGATGATTTGGCTAGGCTGGAAAGTTATAGAGAACCAATTCCAAGGGAAACTCTGTCTTCCCCAAGCTTTGATGAGGTTAAGACTGTAATGACAACTAAAGAAGAGGTGATGTGGATGACACCTATTATTAAATATATGACTAATAGTACCTAACTATCGAGTCGAAACAAAGCAAGAAAGTGTTTGAGGAAAGCCCTAAGAAATGTTATGCAAGACAATATCTTGCATAGGAGAATATTCTTTAATCCCCGGCTGAGCTTCTTGGCGAGATGAGAAATCAAGTGCATACTCGATAATAAGCATTAAGGCTATTGTGGGGACCAGCTTGGGGGTAAAGATTACCATGAAAGAATTTGCGATATAGGTACTTTTGGCGGAATGTTTAACAAAGATGCTTTGCAATATATAAAATGATGTGATAAGTTTAAAAGGTTTGCAAAGATTCCACCATCCCCTCTAATTGAACTAATAAATATAGTCAACCTTGGCCATTTGATGTGTGGGAAATTGATCTAATCAGAGAGCTACCTATGGTTATAGGCGGTGTTAAGTATGAAATAACAAAAGTTAATTATTCTAAAAATGCATTGTAATCAAATCACTTTCTAAGGTTTCATCAACCAATGTCATGATTTCATAATGAGAAAAATAATATACGGATATAGAGTTTCGCAGCTGTTGATATCAGATGACACATAATTCAATAATGAATAATTCATTGATTTCTGCAAGTACATGGAATTAAGATGAGCTTAATGTTTATGGCTCATCTATAAACCAACGGATAGGTTAAAGCAGTGAACAAAGTTCATAAGACATTATCAAGATTTTGCTTCAGTGGGCAATAGGGAATTGGATTAAGGAGCTACCACTCGCATTGTTGGTATACTATACCAATGGGACGACATACTTTTTTCCTTAGCATATGGATTGGAGGCTATGGCTCCCATCGAACTCTAGTTCCTTCTCCTTAATGAATTCATTATGACCCCAAGCGAAATAAACGGCAGCCAAACGCATCTTTTGACATGATCAAGAATAGCAGAAGAAACTACTTTGAAAGCTGTGCTGAAAGGCAAAATGGTGGGAAAATGTATAATGCTAAATTTAAGGATCATGCACTTGAAGAGGGAGACTTGGTCCTGAAGATAATTTTCCCAAAGAAGGGGGTAATAGACCTAATTTAGGAAGAACCACATATGATAAAGGAGGACCATTGATAAAGGAGGACTTTGGGAATGACGCTTATGTTTTCAGCACCATGGAAAAGGTTGTGTTCAAAAAAGCATGGGATGCACAAAACCTTCAATGATATTTTTCTTAGATATTGTTGTCTTATTGTTGAATTTTCATCAAATATTTCAATGTATTAGGTTTGATTATGTATTATAAACAATATTACTGCAGTTGAATGAATTTCTTTTAGAACCGATTTTGTTATGCTTTGATGATGTGTCCCAACTCTAATAATTAACCTAATATAAATCATTAAAATTAAAGCCTCGTGACTTTGCTAAATATTTGAGTCAACTATGAGAAATCACAAACGATGGTTAGTGCTAATGATCTTGACATAATTTAACATATTATGCTCGACTCATATCGATAGGGTTTCCTTGACTATTAGGAAATTACACAGGTCCGGTAGGAATCAACACATGGCATCTGATAACAATGCACTAGTGTACTCATTTTGTAGGCTATATCTAATATTATATCCTTATTTGATGTTTAACTAATGTTGAGCCAAAAAGTGGCACAACACCCCCAAGACGAGGTAAAATAGAGAAATCTAGCCAAAATAAAGTAAGCAACATAGGAAATTTTTACAGTGGTTTGGCAAATCTAAGGCCTACATCCACTTTAGTTCTATTACTTAGAGATTTTGTTCACAAGTACAAGGATTTTACTGATCTAATAGCCTAGAATAGCAAAAAAGTAACTTCCTTTATGGTCAGGTCATGTAAAGAAAGAGAGTGAAGAAGATGAAGTGCCAAAAGTCCATTTTGAGTTGTCATATGCTTGCTATTTATAGAGAAATCGTCCAACAGAATCGCCGGATCTCAAAATACCAAGTCTAACTTTAGATCTAAGAATGTAGGAGGGGAGACAAGATCTACTGGCTAATAAAATCATCTTGATACCGATCAGAAGTAATCAATACCGACCTGATTTTATGATGGCAAACTGTGTAATCTCACTCTACTTGATCTTCTATCTTTGATCCAATAGTTCCAAGCACTTTTGTCCTAAAAATCATATTGTTACTGAGAGGTTTTGACGTCTTCGGTACTTATCCTTTTCCTTAGATCTTTCCTGGACTTGTTCTCTTGCTTCTTCTAAAATAGGCTCTAGGACGATCACTCTAACCAACTAACTATAGACCATAGCCCTAGAGCTCTTCATATTACATAAAAAAGGTTAGTACTGACCTAAAGGAGGTCGGTACCGAGATGTTTTCTTAGTTCCTCAAGTTTTCCAAACCCTTAAATCCACTTCCATCTTCATTCCAAGCATGCTTATGAACCATTTTTCTTCATCCTAACATCCAAATTTGTTAGTCAGTCGCTTGGTCTAAACCTGGGATAACACTTGTCCCTCAAAGTATGCTTCTATTGGAAAAAAGCATGCTCTATAATAAGACAAGTATATACCATTGTCCATGTAATTCTATTGATCATCCAAGAGTTGCTTTAAAGCGTTGTTTTTGTCTCATGGGTTTAAATAGTAATCGTTGCATTCTTTGTGCCAAGGACAAGGTCTACACTTTAGGACCATTCCACACCTTAGCCAGGTAAGGGTCTCCTTTATTTTTCCTTTCCTCTTCTTTTCTTTTGGTTTAAGCACAAAATTTCATGTATGTACAGACCTGATTAGGTCAGTACTGACCTCTTTTTTGCTAAGTCACACGACGCTATGTCCCAGCACTTACAAATTTTTAGTACACCTTCATTTTGACCTTTTTTATTTTCTTGAAGCCTTCGGTACTGATTTCTAATGACTTCGTCTTCCTATCTCAAACCATTGGCTATTGGTCAAATTAAAGCGCTACTACCTCCTTCATGCTATTACCATCGTCTGTTACCTACCTAGACCGCTGTCGTTGTCGCTGTCGCAAAATAGTTCATCCTCGAATTCATTTTGTCTTCAAACCCTGATCTAGCATTGAGAGGTGGGTCGCTATCTTCTCGTAGTGATGGGGTTCCTCGCCAACGATGGCTAGAGGCCGTCCATGTTCAATTGATGATCGGTGTTGGCGATTTGGGGCTATTAAGGCATAAGAAGTGATCGACCTTTGCTCTATCTCTTGGTTGATGAAAATAAGCGATTTTCCCCAAGGAAAACCTAAACATGGCTCAAAGTTATCCCCAAGAAATCTGAGGCTTGACCTGAAGTTCACTTCGACACTACCCGATCTACAATGCCTCCATGTTTTCAAAGGGTCAGCTTTGGGCCTTTTCAATTTTGCTTCAAGTTTTTCTTCTTTGTCGCGAATTCAAGCCTATGTGCACTTTAAGATGCATTGAAGTTTCTTTTCCAAGCTTGGTCGATCAAAAATCATTATTTTAAATCCCAATAGGATGGTTCTCTTCCAAAGAATAGTCACATCGAATGCACTTCATTGTCTGAATAATTCCATTGCACGGTATTTCCAATCACTACATCTTCTATGTTCCTACAAAAGAATGCTCTGCATTGCTCTGGATAGCAGTTCTAGTATCGATTATCCGATGATAACAGATAAGATCCAATGCATAGTTCCATCATGCGATATGGCTTGTTTTCCAGCAAGAGCGAGCAATCTACACATAATGGTCTGCTTGTCGTGTATGGGACACATGACTCACAATGTATAGATTAATACTTTCAATTTCTCTGGTCGACGTTCAAAATCTGATTGGTTAAGACAGGTCAACATCCATCGAATTCTAAGTGTCGATCACTCGGTTTCACTACATTGAATTCCAGAATAAAACATAACTGATCGTGTTCAATATTGAGTTTTCCTATCTAGAATCACATGCCATTCTCCTCGATTCAATGTTGGCACTGAACCATCAACTCCTCCTGAAGTTTGGTCTACCATAGCTCAGGCATCAACTTCTTCACCTGCCGGACCTAGGCGCTCGATCACTATTGAGTTACAGAGAATGTTAGTACCAGCACAACTAATCCAAGACCAGCCTCCTCCCTTAAATCAATGAATCGGTTTAAGAGCTCTAGTGATCCTCCCGAACAGATGCTGACAATTCTAACTTCCAAGTCACTCCAGGTTATATGCCGACAACATGGAATTCCAAAAGGTGACATTTAACCCCAACACAGAACTAATGGGCTCATAATCCTCCACTGGGCTATACGGCTTGCAATGATTACATGTGCCTAGGTGGCACTGTACCGCCCTTCAATCCATTCCTCGGAATGTTCCTCCATGAGCTTGGGCTCGTGCCTACTCAAGTCCACTCAAATGGTTAAGCATTGTTGAGTTCTTCATACATCTTGTTCATGAATCAATTTCAGCTACCTCCAACATTTAGGGAACTCACACACTACCTCAGTTTCAAACAATGGAGCGAGTCGCCTTCTTATATGATCATCAAAGCCAAGTGCTGGCGTAAGGTCATCGAAGCGCTTCACAAAAAATGTTCATACCTCAATAATGAATATTTCTTTATTCGTGGTCCATACGTCTTCAATATGCTTTGGCTCTTTGGAAGTAAGATTTCTTCCTTTCCATTCTTACCCGTGCTTAGACTTTCACCACCCAATTGTTTAACTTGTTATCTCCTTTCTTTGCAGATATCCCTTGTGATGATCGCCCTATACCACCGACACCCAATATACACAGATAAGTGCACTACTGTGGCACCCGATCGATGTAGGACGATTGTCAAGGGTTGAAAAGAAATAAATCATCATAGAACCTATCGTATATCTCACAATGCATGGAATAAAATATAATATACATCATAGATATAAAATAGAAGAGACGGTAATAATAAAGTGAATCAAATATCAGAGCATATATCCACAAAGTTAGACGGCATAGTAAGTGAGTTTATACAAGGCGGGAATAAACTCAGATAAACAGTCTCATAATGGTAAGCACGCTGTCTAGGCTCCACGGTGTTGCACAGCGGAATAAGCAACGGAATATCCATATATAGTATGAGAAAGCTCCATCTAGCTTGTCCTCTACACAGCCACCGTGTGTCATATAGGCTTGCTATCTAGTCTACTCATTTAAGAGTACCCAAAATAATAAGAAGCAAAGCATAAAATCTCGAATCAGAGAATAGTCTAGTGTGAGCGATAAATGAATCTCAAAATACTATATAAGTTGATAAAGTACGGAACAAGGGTACATGAACCATACCTGACATGTCCTTGCAACCAAAGAATTAGCACATAGCATCGTAATATGACTCTACAATCATCATAAAGGTGTACTACATCATAAGTACAACAATGGGCGTTCAGGTATCCCTACCTACTATACTCACTGTTGGGCGTATTCTCACCCAGGCGATCTCAAGACCAAGAAGCACTAGGTTCGCCCAGGCTTGCCTAAGCTTCATTCGGCATCCCTACCACTGCCGAACCAGACTCACAACCACATAACTACCGAATCAACTCTACCTCCCATGCTTGCCGAACCAACCTACCGGTCCAACCTCACTACCGAACCAACCTCATCACCAAACCAACCTCACCTACCGGACCAACCGCCTCTACCGAACCAACCTCACCTACCGGTCCAACCTCACTACCGCACCACCTCCTCTCCAACAGCCACCGGTCCAGATCAGGGCCGGACCAACCTACCACATCTCACCACCGAACCAAGGTATGCCGAACCAAGATGAGCCAGGCCAGATTGCCTCAGCCCAGGCCCGCCAGCAGCCATATACATCCAAGACCCATGCCCCCAGTCTCACTCTATAAATAGAGGGGCAGGGGTACAACAATGGGGGACAAGTTTAAGAGCTCAAGCACGGAGAGAACTTTCAAACAACTTTCTTTTACTTATATCAAAGCTTTGTACTTGTAATCTAAACAAGAGAAGAGAAATAACATATAAAGTGGACGTAGGCACATTCTGGCTGAACCACTATAAATTTGCGTGTCTTTTTATAGTTTAGCCCCTGCTTTTCATATATTTGCATCAATCTTCAAAATCACTAAGAACAACATAAGATCTACTAAATCATACAACTTTGAGGTGTTTGTCCATTTTTTGTGCAAACATTTTTGGTGCTTTCACTGAGAGCTAGAAGCTCGAAGCTTCAGCTTCATCCACTTAACAGTTTTCCTGACAGCATCGTACGCCACTTGGAAAACATGCCTCCCAAACAGAGAAAAGATGTTAACAAAGGAAAAAACATCGCATCCAGCAGTCTTCCAGATCCAGTTGTCACGAATCAAGTAAATCGTCCTCCTCCAGCAGCAGTAACAAATGAAGGAAAGGCTAACCCAACCACTCCTGCCACAGAACAGCCTGCAGCAATTACTAGGGCAGATTTGGACAGAGTTGTGGTTGAAGTAACTAACCGCTTCACGTCCCAGCAGGAAGCCTTGGTGGACCATCTCATGACACGCTTAAGGGATGCTGAAGAATCCAACCGCAACACTGAATCATGGGGCGAGTCCCAGTCTAGAGGATCTCAGAGACAACAAAGATCTTCCTTCTTCGAAGGAGCTAACGGCAGAAGTAGCCATGGTAGGAGCCGAGACCGAGCACAGCCCGAGGTTAGGCCTGAGGAAATGTTTGGTACCGAACCCAACGGAGGAGGTACCGGACGAAGGTCAACTGTAGTTGAGCCTGTCATACTGCCTAACCACGGAAACGCTGGTGAACGGGGCCGAGCTAGAGTCCAGCCCGAAGTTGGACCCGAGGAAGTGCTTAGATCAGAACCCAGCAGGGGAAGATCAAGGCAAGGGCCAACTGTAGTTGACCCTAGCATGCTCCCAGAAGATCAAAGGCAGCCGCTGGAAAATATGAGGAATGATAGACGATACCATCCCTACAGGTCATCTGGACGGAATCAATCCCAAAGAACAGAACCAAATTCCTTTCTATCTACTCCAAATTCTGATGAAAGGATGGCACGCTTATTCAGAGAGTGCGTCCAACGGGAGCAAAGAGATCGAGGGATAGGTGCTAGGGTAACCAGCCCTTTCGCCCGTAATATCGAAATTGCTATCACCCCCCGAGAATGGAAGATGCCAACAATGGAACCTTACAAGGGAACCTTCGACCCCATCGTACACTTACAAAGATACACACAGCATATGCTCATGAGTGGAGCAACAGAGGGAGTACTGTGCAAATGCTTTCCACTATTCTTAGCAGATCTCGCTACCTCCTGGTTCTGTCATTTACCCCAGGGATCCATCAGCTCGTGGGAAATGTTGAAAGAAAAGTTTATCAGTCAATTCCGCATTCATGTGGAACAACCTAAGGACGCTTATTCCTTATCCAGCATCAAACAGAAACCCGGAGAAAAACTGCAACAATACCTAACCCTATTCAATGCCGCAGCGGCCGCAGTCCAAGATGCCGACGAGAAGCTTATCCTAATGGCACTCTGTAGTGGTGTGCATCCGGACACTAAATTCGCTAGACGATTGACAAAAGAAAAACCAGCTACTTTACCCGACTTCTTCCATGAAGCCTGGAAATATATGAGGCTCGAGGATGCTGCCGTTGAGGGGCAGTCAGGACAGCAAAATAAGGCAACTCACAGCAACGCCCCTGCTGTGGCAAGGGACGTTCGAAGAAATGATTCCAGAGACAATGCTGGGGGCAAGAAGGGAGAAAAGCGCCTATATCGGCCTGGACCGAGATTCGACACTTACACTCCTTTGAACGATACCATCGAAAATATCTTCCTTGCCACCCAAGGCGAAGTTAGATACAAACGCCTACCATACAAGAAGGAATCAGATAACGCGCAGAAGTCTGGAAAGTTCTGCCGCTTCCACGAATCGCACGGGCATGATACCAATGAATGCCATCATCTCCGAGATTTGATTGAGGAACACATCAGAAGGAAGAAACCGCAACGCTAGCAGCTCTAGTCAAGAGAAGATAGTGATCCATACCATCTCAGGAGGACCGCACATCGCAGACAGAAGCTGGAAAGAGATGGAAAGATATGGAAAGTCGCTTAGAGACAATAAAGACTGTGTCAATTCGGTTATAGAAGAGCGCCACCCGAAGCGGAAAGAAAGTAATGACATCACATTCGGTAAGCGTGACCTAGAAGGAAGGCAGTACCCTCACATGGATCCCATGGTTATCTCTTCCCGACTCGGTCCCGCCGAAGTTTACCGAATCCTGGTAGACACTGGAAGCTCAGTAAACATCCTGTTCAAACACGCATTCGACAAAATGAAGTTATCAATGAAGGATATCTCCCTGCGATAAACCACTACACGGTTTCACTGGAGATGCAAAGATGCCCCTCGGGCAACTGGACCTCTTTGTTGAGATTGGAAGCCATCCCCGCTCCATTGTACGGAAGCAGACGTTCGTGCTAATAGAAAACCATTCGGCCTACAACGCCTTCTTAGGAAGACCAGCCTTGTCTGACTTCCAAATTGTCCTAGCCCCATGGTGGCTAAAGATGAAGTTTCCAACGGACAATGGAATAGGGGAAGTAGAAGGAGACCAGGACGTTGCTCGAGACTGCTATGTGACTGAACTCCGCAACAACCACAGGAAAGACAAAGGAAAGTTCGAATGGACTGACGAATGCTTAACCGCTTTCCTTAACCTAATCGAACACCTTCAGAAACCACCGGTACTCTCGACTCCAAGCGAAGGCGAAGAATTATACCTATACCTTGCTGTGTCATCTCATGCCCTAAGCGCTGCCTTGGTAAGGGAAAACAACCGCACACAGGGGCCAGTTTACTTCGTCAACAAGAAGTTTACTGGGGCAGAAGTCAGATATCCTAAACTTGAGAAGCTAGCATACTGTTTACTAATCACATCACGGAAACTGCGTCACTACTTCCAGTCTCATTCCATCAAAGTTCTGACCGATCAACCACTGAGGCAGGTACTCCATCGTCCCGACACTTTTGGGCGACTACTTAAATGGTGCATTGAACTAAGCCAGTATGATATCACCTATCACCCTCGCACCGCCATCAAGGGACAAGCCATGGCTGATTTCATTGCAGAATTCACTACCAACGAAGATAAGGAGCAATCGGAAATAGCAGAAGACATCAAGTGGAATCCCTTCGTGGATGGTGCGTCAGCTAACGGCAGAAGTAGCCATGGTAGGAGCCGAGACCGAGCACGGCCCGAAGTTAGGCCTGAGGAAACGTTTGGTACCGAACCCAACGGGGGAGGTACCGGACGAAGGTCAACTGTAGCTGAGCCTGTCATACTGCCTAACCACGGAAACGCCGGTGAACGGGGCCGAGCTAGAGTCCAGCCTGAAGTTGGACCCGAGGAAGTGCTTAGATCAGAACCCAGCAGGGGAAGATCAAGGCAAGGGCCAACTGTAGCTGACCCTAGCATGCTCCCAGAAGATCAAAGGCAGCCGCTGGAAAATATGAGGAATGATAGACGATACCATCCCTACAGGTCATCTGGACGGAATCAATCCCACAGAACAGAACCAAATTCCTTTCTATCTGCTCCAAATTCTGATGAAAGGATGGCACGCTTATTCAGAGAGTGCGTCCAACGGGAGCAAAGAGATCGAGGGATAGGTGCTAGGGTAACCAGCCCTTTCGCCCGCAATATCGAAATTGCTATCACCCCCCGAGAATGGAAGATGCCAACAATGGAACCTTACAAGGGAACCTCCGACCCCATCGTACACTTACAAAGATACACACAGCATATGCTCATGAGTGGAGCAACAGAGGGAGTACTGTGCAAATGCTTTCCACTATTCTTAGCAGATCTCGCTACCTCCTGGTTCTGTCATTTACCCCAGGGATCCATCAACTCATGGGAAATGTTGAAAGAAAGGTTTATCAGTCAGTTCCGTATTCATGTGGAACAACCTAAGGATGCTTATTCCTTATCCAGCATCAAACAGAAACCCGGAGAAAAACTGCAACAATACCTAACCCGATTCAATGCCGCAGCGGCCGCAGTCCAAGATGCCGACGAGAAGCTTATCCTAATGGCCCTCTGTAGTGGTGTGCATCCGGACACTAAATTCGCTAGACGATTGACAAAAGAAAAACCAGCTACTTTACCCGACTTCTTCCATGAAGCCGAGAAATATATGAGGCTCGAGGATGCTGCCGTTGAGGGGCAGTCAGGACAGCAAAATAAGGCAACTCACAGCAACGCCCCTGCTGTGGCAAGGGACGTTCGAAGAAATGATTCCAGAGACAATGCTGGGGGCAAGAAGGGAGAAAAGCGCCTATATCGGCCTAGACCGAGATTCGACACTTACATTCCTTTGAACGAGACCGTCGAAAATATCTTCCTTGCCACCCAAGGCGAAGTTAGATACAAATGCCCACCATACAAGAAGGAATCAGATAACGCGCAGAAGTCTGGAAAGTTCTGCCGCTTCCACGAATCGCACGGGCATGATACCAATGAATGCCATCATCTCCGAGATTTGATTGAGGAACACATCAGAAGGAAGAAACCGCAACGCTAGCAGCTCTAGTCAAGAGAAGATAGTGGTCCATACCATCTCAGGAGGACCGCACATCGCAGACAGAAGCTAGAAAGAGATGGAAAGATATGGAAAGTCGCTTAGAGACAATAAAGACTGTGTCAATTAGGTTATAGAAGAGCGCCACCCGAAGCGGAAAGAAAGTAATGACATCACATTCGGTAAGCGTGACCTAGAAGGAAGGCAGTACCCTCACATGGATCCCATGGTTATCTCTGCCCGACTCGGTCCCGCCGAAGTTTACCGAATCCTAGTAGACACTGGAAGCTCAGTAAACATCCTGTTCAAACACGCATTCGACAAAATGAAGCTATCAATGAAGGATGTATCTCCCTACGATAAACCACTACACGGTTTCACTGGAGATGCAAAGATGCCCCTCGGGCAACTGGACCTCTTTGTTGAGATTGGAAGCCATCCCCGCTCCATTGTATGGAAGCAGACGTTCGTGCTAATAGAAAACCATTCGACCTACAACGCCTTCTTAGGAAGACCAGCCTTGTTTGACTTCCAAATTGTCCTAGCCCCATGGTGCCTAAAGATGAAGTTTCCAATGGACAATGGAATAGGGGAAGTAGAAGGAGACCAGGACGTTGCTCGAGACTGCTATGTGACTGAACTCCGCAACAACCACAGGAAAGACAAAGGAAAGTTCGAATGGACTGACGAATGCTTAACCGCTTTCCTTAACCTAATCGAACACCTCCAGAAACCACCGGTACTCTCGACTCCAAGCGAAGGCGAAGAATTATACCTATACCTTGCTGTGTCATCTCACGCCCTAAGCGCTGCCTTGGTAAGGGAAAACAACCGCACACAGAGGCCAGTTTACTTCGTCAGCAAGAAGTTTACTGGGGCAGAAGTCAGATATCCTAAACTTGAGAAGCTAGCATACTATTTACTAATCACATCACGGAAACTGCGTCACTACTTCCAGTCCCATTCCATCAAAGTTCTGACCGATCAACCACTGAGGCAGGTACTCCATCGTCCCGACACTTCTGGGCGACTACTTAAATGGTGCATTGAACTAAGCCAGTATGATATCACCTATCACCCTCGCACTGCCATCAAGGGACAAGCCATGGCTGATTTCATTGCAGAATTCACTACCAACGAAGATAAGGAGCAATCGGAAATAGCAGAAGACATCAAGTGGAATCCCTTCGTGGATGGTGCGTCAAACGAACAAGGCTCGGGGGCAGGTGTGGTAATAATCACTCCTAGGGGAAATAAGCTACACTATGCTATAAGGTTGGAGTTTGCTGCCACCAACAACGATGCAGAGTATGAAGCAATGATAGCTGGATTAGAACTTGCCTTGGAAATCGGAGCCAATTCTTTGTGTCTTCATAGCGATTCTCAACTTATTGTTAATCAAATACTAGGAGAATTCCAGGCTCGAGAAGAACGACTCATAGCATATTTAAAGAAGACCAAGTTACTTCTCAGTCGATTGGACCACTACTTGGTCAAACACATCCTTCGGGAAGAGAACCAAGAGGCCGACGAATTGGCGAAGCAAGCAAGCGTGAGAGACGGCGATATTTCCGGAGCAGTAGCCATCTCGAAGCAACTGATCCCAAGTTTTGAGCAAGTGAATTTGATAGCTGCAACCGAAGAAGCAACTTGGATGACTACCATCCGAGACTACTTACAAAGTGGCACACTACCCAACGGGCATAACGAAGTCAAGAAAATCTTGAGGAAAGCTTCCCGCTACATAATACAAGAGGACACCCTCTATCGATGCGGATTCTCTAACCCCCTATTAAGGTGAGTCGCTGGAAGGGAAGCCAAGGAAATCTTATCCCACATTCATCAAGGAAGCTACGGAGATCACACCGGAGGGCAAACTTTAGCAAAAAAGATACTCCGATATGGATATTTCTGGCCCACCTTAAGCAAGGACGCCTTAGATTTCGTCAGAAAATGTGACAGATGCCAGAAGTTTGCTAAAATTCTGCGGCTACCAACAACTGAGGTTACTCGAATGACCAGCCCATGGCCCTTTGCGGTATGGAGAATTGACCTAATCGGCAAACTACCAATGGGCCGAGGCGGGGCCAAATATGCTATAGTGGCAGTCGACTATTTCACCAAATGGGTGGAAGCAGAACCCCTAAATAAAGTATCTTCTGCAAAAGTTACTAATTTCTTGATCAAAAATGTTCTGTGTAGGTACGGAGTCCCATTCAAAATCATATCAGACAATGGACTTCAATTTGACAACGAGGAATTCGCCAACTGGTGCCAAGAGCACGGAATTCACAAAAGCTTCTCATCCGTAGCGTATCCCCAGGCAAACGGACAAGTCAAAGCCGTCAACAAAATTCTGAAAACTCTAATAAAAAAGAAACTCGAAAAGTCAAAGGGCGCTTGGGTGGATGAACTCCCTACGGCACTGTGGGCTTATCGCACATCTTTCAGAACATCAATAGGGCATACTCCTTTCTCTTTGGCATACGGATCGGAGGCTATGCTCCCAGTTGAAACCACTGTGCCTTCCCACCGTAGGATCCACTATAACCCAGAAGAGAACGAAGAACTCCTTCACGTGTCTTTGGATCTAATTGAGGAGAGAAGAAATGATGCAGTCCTCAAAGCAGTAGCCCACAAGCAAAAAGTGGCAGCACAATACAACTCCAAAGTCAAGCATCGTACCTTACAAGAAGGGGATCTTGTCCTCAAGCGAATCTTCCCTCGCCTCGGAGCACTAGATCCAATCTGGGATGGTGTAATTCATAAAGATCTCCACAACGGAGCTTATATTTTGTCAACAGTGGACGGGGAGGTGTTCCAGAGGGCATGGAACATCCAACACCTTCGTCGATACTTTTCTTAACTTGTACTGCCCATATAAAGTGAATTAACAAAGAGAATCAGTGGACGTAGGCATTTTCGTGCCGAACCACTTTAAAAAAACTTGTCTCTTTTTAACTTGTTCCTTCATATCTTGGCTGCTTGTTAACTTTATCCTTTTCTGTTGAACAAAATCCTGTGCAAATAGCATTTTCATTCCACAGCGCGACTTCTCCTGGACAAGACCTAACAGGTACTATACGAATCTATGCCCTCGCCAATGAGACACTTTTGCTCCGGCATCCCTCTGCTGCGGGTTAACTCATTGCTCGCGACGGCCCTCAAAGCCAACTGTAATGAGCCGATTATAAGCCACCGAGAAGGCCGACTATAGCCGAGGCAGCTCATTATGGCGTTCGGCTCGCCGGCAACTGTGAACCGATTATAAACCCCAACATAAGGTGTGGCCAGCCAGGGGTAGTTCACGGTTGACGATCGGCACCCACGCTAGCCGGCCACAGTAAATCGAATAATACCCACGATTACGGGCCATAATGGCCCGGGTAGTTACTGTGCGTGATCTCGGCTCCGATGTGTCTTAAGTGCGGCTGTGGTAAAAAAGAATTAACTCCCCGCGGAGGCGTAAGATGGGTGACAAATGTCTCCAAGACCCACAGCTAGGGAAAGTGACTACAAAGCCCATTTGCCATGAACTTAAGCACATCGAAGGCCTTCCGTGATTGGAAGTTTTACTATTTCACATATTTCAATTTTATTTAAGAAACTTTTCTCCTATCCTCTGTAACAATCCCTGAAGCGCAGGACACAGGACAAGAAACATTCGCTAATGGAAGCAGGTACTCGCAACGAGACACTGGACTGCATTCCATACTCGGTCACACTAGACATTCAAAGCTGCCATCTACAAGCAAAATATAAAGGGCGGTATTTCCTTCTTTCATGTGTAAACACGTGACTATAATTTATTCACACATCATGCTAACATTGCAAGTCACGAAATTGTGTTTTAAACAAGAACTTGACATCAAACACAATTTAATTACCAAAATATGCATAGCTATATTTCTCATACAACATGTCAAAATAGCAAAAACATTCAAAAGACGACAGAATCAGCTTAAGTTAAAGAATTACACGTCAAGAATAGTGTTGTTTATTACAAGTAGCATAATTACAACCTAAGAGTTACGTTATTGTTTTGAGACTAACATATACAACAATGTCAAGTCCACAAAAAGATATCCAGGTCTAATCAAGGAGCCGGCTGCGTCGGAGTCTTATCCTTGTCCTGTTGCCCACCTGTCCGGCCAGAGAAAGAATTCATTAGTGATAAGAAACCAAGTTAACGGAAAGACTGGAAAGGAAGACTTACCAGCATCTGCTCCTCGATCATCTTGATCATCATCCTCTACTTGCACACCTGCCTCCTCAGCTGCAAGCAACCGCATGCCCTCCTTCACTGTCACCTTCTCCTCCTTGGTAAACTGGGCAGTAACCGCATCCATCCTGAGGGCCGTACCCATCTACTAGTGACCTCGGGGTGGGCCCATGACGTCCCGATTCTAACTGAGCTGGGGGCACTGCGGAAGGATCTTCTCTGTCCTGGGATTTCTTCTTTTCTGATCGGGTTTCAACTCTATGAGACATTATCTGCAACACAAAAGAATACATCTTTAAAAAGGATGTAGAGATATAAACAAGCAAGTGCGTACAATCTAGAATTTCATTTTGTAGTTCAAAACATAAAAGGTTCAAGGTTCGATTAGGCATTCAAACTCCGGGTCTCGTTCGGTATCACGAGTCATAAAAAGTCATCCGGCAGTTCAAGGCAAAAGCTCATTCGGCATTCGAGCTCCCCATATACCGTTCGGTAATCCGGGCCCCAAGGTTCATTCGGCAGAAGGAGGGCTCACCTCATTCGGCAGGCGTAGGCTTGGTCCGGCTCTTTCTAATAGGTGTGAATAACAGGAGCTTGAAGCACATACTTATAGGCAAACACAGACGACCGGACCGGTTGGTTCGGCATTTGGGCCGAATAGGAGCATCCAAGCTAACATCATTAATTTCAAAACAAAGCACGGCATATACCGGCATATGCCCTACTTTGGGGGGCAAATGTTGGGCGTATTCTCACCTAGGCGATCTCAAGACCAAGAAGCACCAGGTTCACCCAGGCTTGCCTAAGCTTCATTCGGCATCCCTACCACTGCCGAACCAGACTCACAACCACAGAACTACCGAATCAACTCTACCTCCCATGCTTGCCGAACCAACCTACCGGTCCAACCTCACTACCGAACCAACCTCATCACCGAACCAACCTCACCTACCGGACCAACCGCCTCTACCGAACCAACCTCACCTACCGGTCCAACCTCACTACCGCACCACCTCCTCTCCAACATCCACCGGTCCAGATCAGGGCCGGACCAACCTACCACATCTCACCACCGAACCAAGGTATGCCGAACCAAGATGAGCCAGGCCAGATTGCCTCAGCCCAGGCCCGCCAGCAGCCATATACATCCAAGACCCCTGCCCCCAGCCTCACTCTATAAATAGAGGGGCAGGGGTACAACAATGGGGGACAAGTTTGAGAGCTCAAGCACGGAGAGAACTTTCAAACAACTTTCTTTTACTTATATCAAAGCTTTGTACTTGTAATCTAAACAAGAGAAGAGAAATAACATATAAAGTGGACGTAGGCACATTCTGGCTGAACCACTATAAATCTGCGTGTCTTTTTACAGTTTAGCCCCTGCTTTTCATATATTTGCATCAATCTTCAAAATCACTAAGAACAACATAAGATCTACTAAATCATACAACTTTGAGGTGTTTGTCCATTTTTTGTGCAAACACTCACCTCTTGTGACATCCTAGAGTGATAGGCTATGGGGAAAACAACCTAAACATCCATCAAACAAACCTCACTATTACTCAATGTGCTTGGATATAAGACAACTCGTATGGCAAGATCACAAGCTAGAGACCCAATCAAATCTCGATTCCATGGTGCTCAATCCATGCCACGTTATAAGGTTAGGAAATAGACCCATAATAATAAGGTCCAGGGTAATCTATAGTCATAAGATCTGGACACAGCCATAATCCTAGTGGGTGTCCTTATTTACCCCCTCTACATGAGCACACAGGAAACCTCCAAGTGTTTATGATCCCTTCACATATGAATTCATAATGGAACATAGTCATAATTCCATTTTACCTGCATCCATGGTGGAACACCATCATAATTCCACTCACGAGCTCTCCTCATTAAACCCGTCCTATAGATCATTACTTCAGCTCCAATCAGTAAGCCACTATCATCGAAACCTAACATCATTCACCATCGAGTTACTATCATCGAATTTTTGTAGACATCACATCGAAGCACTCCAATATCACCTCATTTGATAACCATCGGTCTTCATTATGTTGTCACATCTCCAACGAAGGAAGAACGAACGAACACCTCCAGCATGACCCAGAGGCCATGTACTTCACCTCCTAGAAGTTTCACCTCGATCGGAACAAATCTTTTAGATCGGTACCGACCTGAAGTGGTCGGTCCCGAGCTGAGCTCTTAACCCCAATTTTGGTCCTTGGCTTTTACTTAAACCTCTCTTCTCCTTTCTGAAGTCCACAAGCCATAGCCCAACCCTTAATAGTTCGGGTCAGTACCGACCTGAACACTTAGCCAAATTTCGGCCTTCGACTTCCCAAACTTCACCTCATTGCTATCTCTAAGCCCAACCCGAAGCACTCCAACTCCTAGGCCGAAGCACATCCCTAAGTGAACTACACCAACCTGATTCTTTGGTCTTCAACTCAATTCCTTCATACTTTGACCCGAAGTCAACCTCGAGTTTTCCACCAAATTGCCCGGAGTACCACCCAAAGCATTCAACCTCGCCCTCAAGTGACTCCACCGACCTGAATTCAATCCATCATCGAGTTGAATTCCTCCACCCAAACCACCTGCAACCTGAAGTACAAGCTCCATACATCCCCCAAAGCCTTTCCTCTAAGTCTTATCCAATTCCGAGCTATTATGATTTCATTTTGCTCGTTTCATCGACCAATTCCTAAGTAACTAAAAGTACTAACAAACCATATCGAAGAAAACACATCCAAATGGTAGTATCATCAAAGACATGCGTTCAACACATATAACACATGCAATCATGATTAACATTTCAAATTTGGCCTAGATCTAACTTTTACACTAGAATGTCAATATGATCAAAAGGGGTTGCAAAACCATTTAAAAACATTTTAAATCCTTTTAATTTCGGTCATAAACTTGTATAGAAGTGTGATTAAAGTTAAAAAATGTTTTATCATCAAAACCGTGCCAAAAACATCAAATTCAATTATATGAACATGCATAGGATAGTGAGAGGTCAAGAACCACTCACTTAATACCTAATTACCACTTTGATTCTTCAAATCTAAGATGGGACAGTAAGAACATGGATTCCAGGATAGCTAAAATGGTAGATCTACTATTTTATTCACTAACTACCTCTCTAATGAGGATTTAGGCTAAGATTGGTAAGAAAAATGGATGATTTTTGAAAAGATTAGGGTTAGTGGATGCTTAGAACTATTTTGGTAAAGATGAGAATGACTTGGAACAGTCCCATCAGCCCCCCTTAGGCTCCAACCCTGAAATAGCAAGCCTAAATATGAGTTAGCCTAATTACCCAATACTACTGGCCAGCAGTAGCCAAAACTTAAAACAACAATAACTTTCAAACAATAAGTCCGGTTTACTATATTGACCACTCTACAGAATGGGAACCATCATCCTGAAGCAATGGAAGTGGTTTTAGACCCTAACTGGGCTCATATCAAAAGTTATATGCCATATAATATTTTTAGGGTTAAAATGGTTAAATAGGAATTCAATAAAAATCGTAGATGTGGAAAATGTCCCTAAGAGTCATTTCCCAAAAATATCGGAGTCATACAGCCTCATATGAATTAAATAATAATATTTTACAATCCTTCGATATGTAAAATACGGGTCGTTACACTTTCCCCCCTTAGGCATTTCGCCTCGAAATCCCCAAACAAGTCAAAGAATAGTTAACCATAGTTACCATGCATTTGTAACAATCATATGCAACCATCAAACATATCGAACAGACAACCATGCAACCAATAATATAGATCAACCTATCTTAGCATATGAGATGCTAAACTATCATATATGGTATCAAAGTTGAAAGTAAATATGATAAACATTAGACCTTACCATGCAAAGAGCTCTGGATATGCAACCCTCATGCTCTCCTCTATTTTCCACGTGAAATCGGCTTCACTTTCGCTCTATTGAATCTTCACTAACTTCACCGTCTTCCTCCTAAGCTGTTATGTATCGCGTCCAACAATACGAACCTGCCTACTAGATCTTGAAGCTTTTGGTTCAATCTCGGTATCATCAAGTTGATTTGATAAAATCGTCATTCCTGAGTCTTGCATAAACTTCCTCAAACTAGAGATGTTGCAGACGTTGTGCATGCCCGCCATCTTCTGAGGTAAGTCGACCATATATGCTAGGTTCCTAATCCTCTCTACTATCGAAAAAGGACCTATGAATCTCGATGCCAACTTCCCCTTACTACCAAATTAGATAACATTCCTTAACGAAGAAATCTTCACAAACACAATATCGACGATAAAGAACTCCAAATCTCGATGTCTCTTATCAGCGTAATTCTTCTGCCTATCTTGAGCAGCTGACGAAGTCGAGATAGCATCCAAAGCATATGCCGTAACTACTTGTTTCTACTTCACTAGTTCAGGACAATTCTTTTGAATGTGCTCCATCTTGTTACAATTGTAGCACTTTCTCCCTTTAGACTTACGGTTTTTGATAAGGTGGCCATTTTCTTTGCAGTTATGGCAAGTAGACTTTCACTTTCCCTTCTTTTGGCCATCCTTGCCCTGTAACTGCTTTATCTTTCCATTCCACTTCTTCTTGCCTCCACCTCTTTGCTGCGGTTTTGGCTCCCTCTTAGCGACAATAGCCACAGACTTGGATTTGGGGTACAAGCTTTCAAGTCGGAGGGCTTTCTCTACTATCTTTTCAAGCAGCTCGTCAATATGCCCCCACAAGCTTTTTCCCCAAATAATAATCTAATCTCATAATTGGCTTCTCATTCTTTTTCAAGGGAGTTGTGATGAAAGACATCCCATATTTGGACAAAGCGTCGAATTCATCAGCATATTCGATGATCGACATGTTTCCCTGCTTCAAATCGAAAAACTTTCTAAATTGCGCTGACTTCTGAGCGGTTGGGATAAACTTCTCCTCAAATCTAGATTTAAATTGGTCCTAAGTGAAGTGGTCCTTGGGAGTAGCAATCTTAATGGTATTCCACCAACCCACAGCTTGCCCTTGAATCCGACTAATGGCCAGTTTCCTCTTCATGATGTAATCTATCTCCATATCCCTAAAGATACATTCACAGGTGTCTAACCACTCCTACACTTCGATGGCTGATTCTATTCCTAAAAACGATTTGCCTCCAAGAGTGGAATAATCCTTACTTAGTTTGGCAAGATCAGCCTTTGATGCTGCACTGAAGTACCACCACCTACAGCAATATTTGGAACGATCGCTTGGGTGTATTGCAGCGTGTTCGCCACCATTGCGTTGAATATCACCTGCAAGTCAGGGTTGGCAGCCCTCGAACCCGCTTCTTCTTTGACTCTAGAGATGGAGTTCCTCGCAGCATTTCTTGTATGCCAGCTCATTCTTGATCTGTAACAAGAATGATTAGCCCTTTATAAAGAAAACGACATCAATGGTACTCATGTGTGCATGCGACTTATATACAATATATACTACTATATAATTTTTGAAACCAAAATATATAACAAGTAAGCTCTCTCTCGTATATATGTATGCTCTCGATCCAGTTTGGGGTGATAACTCCTTCCCTATCTCTACTGGACCATGGCATCAACTCAAGTTAATCATGTAACATATAGCACTAATACCAAATATGATGACCGCCCTACACCACTGACACCCAATAAACATAAATAAGTGCGCTACTATGATGCCCAACCGATGTAGAACGATTGTCAAGGGTTGAAAAGAAATAAAATATCACAAAAACTATCATATATCTTACAATGCATGGAATAAAATATAATATATATCTCAAATACAAAATAGGAGAGATAGTAATAACTAAGTGAACCAAATATCAAAGTACATATCAACAAAGTTACACAACATAATAATAAAGTTTATACAAAGTGAGAATAAACTCAGATAAACTATCTCATAATAGTAAAGAAAACACTGTCTAGGCTCCATAGTGTTGCATAGCTGAATAACAATAGAATATCCATATATAATACAAGAAAGCTCCATCTAGCCCATCCTTTGCATAGCCACAGCGTATTAGCTAAACCTTCCGTCTAGTTTACTCATTTAAGAATATCTGAGATAATAAGAAGCAAAGCATAAAACCTCGAGTCAGACAACAGTCTAGTGCGAGCAATAAATGAATCTCAAAATGTTATACAAGTCAATATAATAAGGAAAAGGGGTACATGAACAATACTAGGCATGTCCTTGCAACCAAAGAGTTAGCACATAACACATAATATGTTACTCTATAATCATCATAAAGGTATACTACATCATAAGTACAATAATAGGTGTCCAGGTATCCCTACACACTATACCTACCTCATGTGACATCCTAGAGTGAGAGGTTGTAGGGGAAACAACCAAAGCATCCATCAAACAAACATCACTGCCACTCAATGTGCTTGGATATAAGACAATTCGTATTGCACGATCATAAGCAAGAGACCCAATCAAATCTTAGTTCCATCATGCTCATTCCACGCCACTTCGTGAGGCTAGGAAATAGATCCACGATCATAAGGTCCAAGGTAATCAACAATCATAAGATCTGGGCATAGTAATAATCCAGGTGGGCATCCCCATGTACCCCCTTTACATGAGCATAGAGAATACCACTGAGTGTCTACGATCCATTTGCACACGCCTATATAATAGAACACGGTCATATTTCCATTCTACTCACATCTATAGTGGAACATGGTCATAATTCCGCTCATGATCTCTCCTCATTGAACCCGACCTTTGAATCCTCACTTCGGCTCCAATCATCAAGCCACTATAATTGGAACCTAACCCCATTCACCATCAAGTTACCATCATTAAAGTTCTGAAGCCATCACATCGAAGCACTCCAATATTGTCTCATTTCTTAACCATCAGCCTTCATTGTGTTGTCATATCTCCACTAAATAAAGAACGAACAAACGAACACCTCCAACACGACTTAAAGACCACATACTTCACCTTCTAGAATTTTCATCCCAATATGAACAAATCTTTCAGATCGGTACTTACCTAAAAGGGTCGGTGCCGAGTTGAGCTCTTGACGCCAATTTTGGTCCTTGGCCTTTACTTGAACCCCTCTTCTACTTTATGAAGTCCCCATGCCAAAACTCAAGCCCAACTGTTTACAGTTCAAGTCAGTACCCACCTGAACACATGACCAAATTTCAGCTTCCAACTTCCCAAACTTCACTTCATTGCTATCTCGAAGCCAAGCCCGAAGCACTCCAACTCCTGTCCTGAAGAACATTCCTAAGTGAACTCCACCGACCTGATTCTTTGGTCTTCAATTCCAATTCCTTCGTACTTCGACGCAAAGTCAGCCCTAAGTTTTCCACCAAATTGCCCGAAGTATGACCTAAAGTATTCAACCCTGACCTAAAGTGACTCTACCGACCTAACTAAATTCATCATCGAGTTAAATACCTCCATCCAAACCACATGTGGTATAAAGTACAAGCTCCCCACATTCCCTAGAGCCTCTCCTCTAAGTCTCATCCAATTCCGAGCTACTTTGACTTTGTTTTGCTCGTTTCTTTAACCAATTCCTAAGTAACTAAAAGTACTAACAAACCATATCAAAGCAAAAACATCCAAACAACAATATCATATAGAAATATGCATTCAACACATATAACACATCCAATCATGATTGACATCTCAAAATTCGGCCTAGATCTAACTTTTACACTAGAATGTCAATATGATAAAAAGGGATTGCAAAACCATTTTAAATCATTTTAAATCCTTTTAATTTTGGCCATAACAAGTATAGAAGTGTGATTAAAGATAGAAAACGTTTTATCATCAAAACCATGCCAAAACATCAAATTTAACTATATGAACATGCATAGGATAGAGAGAGGTCAAGTACCAATTACTTAATACCTAATTACCACTTTAATTCTTCAAATCTAAGATGGGACAGCAAGAACAAGGATTCTAAGATAGAAAAAATGGTAGATCTATTTTCTTCACTAATTACCTCTCTAATGATGATTTAGGCTAAGACTAGTAAGAAAAATGGATAATTTTTGAAGAGATCAGGGTTAATGGATGCTTACAACTATTTTAGGGAAGATGGAAATGCTTAGAATGGTCCCATCAGTTCCTCTTAGGCTCCAACCCCGAAAAGGGTTAGTGGGCTTGAGTATGGGTCAGCCTAATACCTAATAATGCTGGCCAACAACAACCAAAACTTGAAACAACAATAACTTTGAAACTGTAAGTACCACTCTATGTAATGGAAAACCATCATCATTAAGCAATGAAAGCGTTTTCAGACCCTAACTTGTCTTCTTTAAAAGTTATAGGCCATACAAGATTTTTAGGGTCAAAATGTCACATAAAAATTCAACAAAAATCATAGATATGAAAAATGTCCCTAGAATTCATTTCCCTAAATATCAAAGTCATACGACCTCATATGAATTAAATAAAAACATTTTACGATCCTAAGATATGTAAAATTTGGGTTGTTACATCCCTACTTGAGACACGAGTATAGAGCACTCGGAGACTCTTCAAAGTCATAAGAGGGTTAGCATCCAATATCGCTCTACTACTTATCTCCTATTGAATGAGAATCTTCGTCAATACAACCTTCTATATCCCGAACGCTTCGTTGTTCCTGCTAAAGTTCCACTAGTAGTTCTAGGATGCCAACAAAGTCCTCTGTCCCCATTCGTTGCTCCAACGAGGATATCCTAGGGGGTATTGGAAGCCCATCTGGCATGGCAAATATTAATGAATATATGGATAGAACAGTAGAAACACACATTGCTGGTAAAGTGTGAGCGGAAGTAGAAGAAAGAGTTGAAATGGGAATGATCCATGAAGAGGGAGGAGAAAGAGAAGCAGAAGAAAAGGGGAAAGATGAAGAAGAAGGTGACGATGACGAAGAATTCGGTCAAGGAGGAAACGAGTCGTATGGAGAGACATCTCTAAAAGCATTGAACTTCCTACATCACCACATCTAAAATAAATAATCATCAAGATATCTTAGCAAACTGCAAAATCGAGTATGATGCCAACAACTGAGGTGACTCCTTCTACCAGTTTTCCGAACAACATATTTGGCTCGTTGAGCAATCTTTATATCCATATCGATGATCTTCCTAAGGATTGCTCTCCGAGCTTTAGCTTCGCATCTGAAGGCATCCTAACTGAAGGACCCAAGACTCCATCCTTACTACCATCTAAACATGGTCCATAGAGTACTTAGGGGGACATGAGCATTCCACACACTTCTAGGATCACGAACACACCTTCCTTGCATTTGTTCACACTCTAATGTTCCAAAACTGATACGACCTTCTTTTCTACTTCAGGTACGATGGGAAGAGACCGCTTTAGATATCATCACTCCAGTGTCCTGGAATATAAAAAAGTTACTCTTAAGACGTATCATCCTCGCTCCAACTCTTATATAGAGAGGGAAACAGATGAAGAAAGAGCTCGAAGGAAAAATAATTAGTGCCAAGTGGAACTTGCCCACCAAGCAGAAAAAGAGAGGAGGAAAAGAAGGTAGAAGAGATAGAATCCTATGACCATGAAAAAAGTCATAAAGACTCATGTGACCACCATGATTCCTCTTTTGGCCCTCCTCTGCCTCGATCTCAACCACAACTCCCTCCACAGTAGCTAACTCCAGCTTCACCCTCCCTGACTACCACAATTCCTTTACCCCCACAAACCACATGGATTTTTATTTGGCCAGTTCCTCCTTCACCCCTTTCAAGTAGAATGAAAGTTTCTTTTAAAAATCTTTAATTGATTAGGGTTAAATTCGACCGGGACCTCAAAGACATTCCTTTAGAAGAAGCCAATCGTAGGGTTGGAGGCATTAAGGTCTGAAAAACCAGGGAAATAAGTAGAAGAAAGTTTGCTACGCCCTCTCTGATGTCAACCAAATTCATCAAATGGACATCCAATCATTTGAGTCAGAGAAGAGAAGCTATGGTGGGATTATAAAAGAATACAAGAAGAATCTGGCCAAGGTCACTAAAGAAAGAGATTCAGCTCAGGTATCAAAGACAAAAGCCAAAGACTTGGTTGCAGAGATGACAAAAGCGACAATCAGGCCGAGATTGTAATGAAAAACCTTATAAAGACTTATGAGGATAATGCTCCTCTCAAAAAGCAGCTCGCAAATAAGGACCTGCCCCTCCTGGAGAAAGACAAAGCTCTCAAGAACAAGGAAGCCGAGATCTGGGGGCTCCATACCGAAAAGGAGAAAATTGAATCTGATTTGCTCCCGGCGAAAACAAATAGATTGGGGGCTCAAGTCGATCATACAGCAAGCATGAATGACCTAATTGAGCTAAAGGAGCAGAGGGGGCTAAAAAAAAGAAGAATTGAACTGCACCCTTCAACAGTTCTTTGCCAACATTATACACTACAATAACCTAAAGTGCCTAGGAAGTACTTATGTTGTCACTCTTTTCGATGCTAGGAAAGAGGAACTATGACATGCGAAAGCATCCAGTGAAGGCCTCATTGAAGATGAACTAAAAACGAAGTACCTCGATGCTGACGACATTGAAAAAATCAAAGAGGGAAAAGAAATTATAGCTGTAAAAGATGTTATTGCCGTAAAGCTGCCATTGAAGCTCTTGCTGGTCCAAGTGCATCGGGCCATGCAGAATCATCATCTCCTAAGATCTAAGAGCTTGCAGTGAAGATTCCTTATCCGAACGGGCCAGCTCTAACGCCATCCAAATTATTCTAGCTTCTGCTGCAATTACTTCGATTGAACCTTATATTCCCCACTTCATCAATCAACCGATGCAGCCTGCACTTAAAGAGAGGGAAATCACTAAATCTCATGTACAACAATCTAATCCTAGTGAAGGTATTTCCCTTGTCTCTCCAGTGTTCGAGATCCTTTAGTTCTCTCCTGAGACTGTTATCAATATTTACTTCTCCATTTGTGATCTCATAGGTCACCCGTCGCTTCATCCTCCTCCATCATAGTTACATAGGGTTGGGTCATGTTGCTATTACCACTAAGTTGAGCTCAGTTACTATAGGATTGGTTAGTCCAAGCCTCTCCTCTAGCTCCATTCCTAGTCCAGATTCAGAGAAAATCTCAGCTCTGGAGGGGTTGATGACACCTCGCAGTCCTTGGGGGAAGACATCACCATTACCAGTGCTTTAGGCCAACAGGTTCCATCTCTATGGCGGAGAGGCTGAAGATTGACGTTTCCAAAGTTAAAATCAAAACCGAGCCTAGACTTGAAAATCCGCTGGTGCCGAGGAGCGGAAGCCTTCTCTGAGAGTCCTTCCTGTTACTATCAAGCCTCAAAAGGGTAGCAGCATCAGCGCCACTATAGAGATATCTGAGTCCCTCTTTTGCCCGACCCAAAGATTCTATCATTACACTCACTAAATGGGAGACCGCTCCTTCTAAAGGTAGCACACCTAAGAATGAGAAGAGACAGAAGAGACCTCGTGATGGTTTAGGCAGCAAGGGTGACAAGAGGAAGAAGACGCACAAGAAGTAGGCTCCTCGGTTAGCCTTAACTGATTACAAGACGGTTTCCTTCTATCTCCTTTTGGTTGCGCTTTTTGTTTTCTTTTTTGTACGTAGTTTGTGCTTATTCAGAACTGGCCCAGCATCTATTGTATTTAAAGGCTGAATGTAATGAAAGATTGTTTTTCTGTTTCAATCTCTATTCTATTTACATTTCTGTACTTCATATTTTATTCGTTCATATATACATTTTACAGTATATATAATATAACTGCTTATACTACAATTCATCCATATTATACATGTCTTTATTTGTGCACTGCTTTTACGTACTATAACTTTGCATATATAAGTAGAAATTCCCGCAATTGCTTTAGTTATATTCCTTGATTTAGTTCTGTTTATTGTTGCCAAAGTGTTTTCGTTCGGCTAAAAAAACCAATAACGAACCAACTCTATGGTTATCCTAGCTTACCTTTAGTCAAGTCTCCTTCGACCATTAACAAATTATAAAGAAATCAGTTCGTGCCATTCCCTACTTCCAAGGAACATCGATCTGGACATTCATATCTCGACGTCCATGATCTCACCAATCACTACACCAGAAAAGTCATTTCGCCACGGCTTTGGGCTGTGGCTAAATGATTTTGCCACGGCTTTGGACCGTGGCAAAATAGGCAGTGGCAAAAATTTTTCCACGGCCCTGAGCCGTGGCTGTTTTCTATTTTGCCACGGCGTTAGGCCGTGGCAATATTTAGATCAGCTACGGCTTAGAGCCGTGGCAAATATATGTTTTGCCACGGCTTAAAGCCGTGGCAAATTCATGATCAGCCATAGCTTAAGGTCGTGGTTAATTTTTGTATGTTACTTAAATCAATTAACCATCTCGGTGGTTCTTACTTCAGTTCAATTCAATACAAAATAGTGTCTCAGTTCAGAATACGGTTCACTGTTACAAACAGTTCAACAATTACAATACAATGATACATGAAGACAAAATTTTCAGATGGTTCATCAAGTACAACACAATGATACATGAAAACAAAAGTTTCAGATAGTTCATCAAGTACAGTACAATGATACATGAAAACAACAGTTCAGCAACAATACATAATACATGCTACAAAGTTATAACTAATCTCCAGCATTGTTGTAAAGAGGCAATACATAATACAAGTACAATACAATGATATAATAAGATTTTGCACTATAAGTCATGTATTTCAACTTCAAGCTTCACATCATCCACTTCAACAGCAAGTCCTATAAAGAGGAAGACAACTGTGAGGTTTGGGTACTTACTAATGAACAAGCCCCGTAAAAACACTCCCTGGAAAGTAGATTCATTTTGTGATTAAGTAAATTTATACTTTCATTTAGCCTATAATGAAATATAACTTATGTTTAAGGCCAGATATCAAGAGAGGAAACATAACTGAGGATGAAGAAGAGCTAATTATTCGGCCCCATAACCTATTAGGAAATAAGTAATTATCTTATTGATACTATTAGTGTTTAAATTATAGCGGTGATGTAAAATTGTGATTTATTAAGATGGTGCATATCAATATGCAATTGTGTTCACTTTTATTTTTTTACAGATGGTCATTAATAACAAGAAGATTGCTAGGGCGGACAGATAATGAAATCAAGAATTACTGGAATACTTACCTCAAGAGGAAAGTAACAGGTGAAACTTCATGTCAGCGATCTTCATCAACAGTAAAAACTGCTTTCCCTGAGAAACAAACTGAAAAAAAGAAAGAAAAATCAGACACTTATGTTACAAGTGCCAAGACACTAAAATGCACAAGATCTATAGTCGAAAATCAAATTCCAGTCTCTACAATGAAACATTCTCCAAAGAATATTAGTGAAACTCAAACCGATCGACAGACTTCTGATTTCAAGTTTAATTTTGCTGGACATTATGATCCTCAATTAAACACAACCAAAGACGATGTGTGGATTACAGAGCTTATGCAAAAGTTCAGAACGACAGACTTTGAGATAACCTTAGGACCCTTATGTTTCATTTGAATTAATGGATGACATTCAGATTGTATAAATTATGTAATTAGGGCACGTATGTAAATTATTGATCATTATATATTGCCTTTTTTTTGCGCATACTAATACTGTTTTTATATGAGGTTTCGCCTCTGGATGTCTGGGGATAGAAGCATGAACAGAATAATTCAGTGGGATAAATGAAAATAATTGTGAAAAACCTCAAGTGCATACTCTATTCTATTTAGTTTCTGCCCTTCACCCCCATTTGTCTTCTCAAGCTGGAAAGAGAAACGGCAGATAAGTAACAAAGTTGACAAAATATATTAATTCATTCTAGCATGTCAGGGTGATCTCTAATCGATTCCTGTTATTCAACACTTTCATTTCAAATAGTTGCATATGTAAAAAATAAAGCAACGAGTTTCATTTTCTCATATTGACCGAGTCTTATATTCTGAATGGCAAATATGTAAATTGTATTAAGTGACATCTGTATTAATCTGAATCGAACTGTATACTATGTATTATCTTTTGAGAAGCAATAAACATACAATTGATTACTTCTCTTTACTTCTGCATTTACAATCTCTACGCCCCAATTCTCAAATGTTTCGTCACTAAAACATTTCAAAATCTAAGATGACATTAGACCGAACAAGTCTAGCGGCATAGCCTAGTATTTAGTCAATGCATGTGAATTAAATGATATTTCAGACGTTTTAATTTAGAAACATCTCTACTACTGTACTAATTGTATTGGCTATCTGAGCCATAGCGTCAAATAGAATATTTCTGCAACAAACCACCTGTTTATTGTAATTTGATTTCATTCTTGTTAGTAAATAAAATAGTTTCTGTATACTATGCTAATTTTACATTTATCAACACACCATATTTTCAATAGCAAGAGAAACAAATAATCTTCTTATATAGCTAGATTACTTTTATATATGTAATACAATACTTTCAAGAGTGAAAAGATTTATTAACAATAATACCTTTTGCTTTCTGATACTTCCAATGATCAGGACCCGCCCAAGCATTTGACTTGGAGGTGAATCCCAAGCCTAGAGACAAGAAATCAACAATTCTTTCAAGTTTTTGATCGATATGAGGGTCTCGTGTAGTATATTCATGGTTATCCTGTGTCAGTAAATAGAATTTTAAGTCATTCAGAAACTGCATAGCATAAATAGTTCATGACATACATTTGGATGGTTCATAAAGTTTTCATCTGGCATGAAGCTATCATTGAGGTTATCGTTAGAATAACTTGTATTATCATTCTGATCAAAAATACATGGCTCGCAATCCTTAATGACACTGTCTTCAGCATCGTAATGGTCATTATCTTCTATATCTTCTTGAATATCCAACTGTTGCATAGGTAACATATCTGCTCGCCTACAAGAATCCTCGTCAAACTGGCTTAAAATGTATCTTAAAGTAGGCGAAATATCATTTTTCATGGGCACATGCACCATCATCTGTTCAATGTCATCTGCAAATAAAAGTTAACAAGGAACAACAAAAAAATTATTTTATTTTATTTTATTGATAAAGAAGTTTTACCCTTAGTAAATGAAAGATCTATTAGATCATCACTCTCGCTTTGCAAATCACATACAATACTAGTCGGAGACTCAAATGTTACAATGATCAAGTAAAACTTACAAAAGCATCTCCAATCCAATTGGTATGACAACGTCGAATGCATCAAATGCTTTTTGGTATAACAATGTCTTCTCTTCTTGTATTAGTTGATGCACATCTTCATCAGAAAATAAATTGTAGAATGAAGAATGCACAGGGCATCGATAGACAAATGGATCAAAATGCTCTAGTAATAATGAAGACAATAATACATAGGAGTAAGAAATTTTAAAACTTATCCTTAAGCTATTAATTAGGCATGAAAAGGCATATAGGAGATTAAAGCCTGGAATCAAGTTACCTACTTCAATGCATGCATTAAAACACAATAATGATGGTTGAGAGTAACAGCTCCACAATGCCAGCAATTACATAACCTACTCAATGTTTAGCTGCAGCCACAATACGAAAAGTCTACTACCTCTTTTCCATTCACCTTCCACAAACTACATCATTTAATAAATTCTCACTACCAAACAATGAAAATTATTTAGTACAGTTATTTTGATTCTATTTGCAAGAAATATACGAATTTCGGTAATTGTGAACAATTATGATACCATACCACAGACATATAGTGGCAGCGAGTTACTAATTGTATGAGTGAGTGCCAAATCAATATCTAGACTATATGTAGAAGTTTAAATGCTTTCTTTTTCGTTCTCATGGGTGCATTCACATATTTAAGAAGGCTAGAAGTAAGTTATCTGACTATTCAGACAATGGCTCCAAAAGGTAAGTTGCGTGGATCACTTAAATATTTCCAAAAATACAAGGGATGTGATGCATGTGCATACAAGAGTAATTATCCTTTCAATTTCACATTAGTTCAAGCCCTCATAATTGCCCACCAACATTTCTTTTACAATCAACCTTTTGGATATTTTGTATAATAGCATTAGCATGGGTTATGTTATTAATGTCTGCTTAATTACCGAGCACATGTTAACTGATAACTAATACAGTAATACTAAAGGACAAACAACAATTACATACCCTTATTAATTACATATATGAATATAAAAATTACAAGGGTATTATGTAAATATAATATGTTAACATGTGCACAGTGGACATATGTTAACATTTCCCTAATAACATTAGCACAAATAATAGATCTAATGTCTTATTTGTATCGGTTACAGTACAATTTTAAATATGTAATACCTTCAATCCACATTCCCTATCGTATCTAGGTAGTATAAGATGTACATTCAAACTTCAAGAGATACACATGCTACCCTACACTGATCATACAGGTATATAAGACCCCATTTAATAAATGCAAAGTAAAATAATGACAAGTGTATGTATCTATTCATTTTAGAAACTTGGTTTGAATAACATGCATGAGTATATACTATAAATATTGCCTCGCCCCACTGCAATATTTTCATCCTTTAGCATCTCTCTCTGCCACAGTCCTAGTACTGACTTTCTTCCTGCGGCCTATAATAAATACTCAACGCTGAAATTGCTAATAGCATCACAACTAAGTAAAAGCAGATACATGTCACATGATGATAGAAAAACTATAATAGTAATTTATGAAACAAATAAACCTCTGAACTCATGCATATCCACATTATATCCCTGCCCCATTGTAACATGTATCAAGCATAATGAAATTACAACAGTATATAAAATATCTTCAAAAATTGAAGGATCTCTTATCATGTATCCTTGGTGAAGTAATAACACTATATTTACACGGAGAAGCCAGATTGGCTTTACCTAGCAGTACGGAACACCTAAGCCCACTCAACTACTGGACTTTTTTTCTTTTTTGTTTTTTCTTATTAGTCGTACATGCTTCATGAAACATATTATCTTCAAATTATAAATTGAAACCCAACCACCCTCACATATACATATCATAGTAAATGTCTAATTTTGCCCCTATAATGAATACCACTTTGTGTAAGTGAGAGTGTTTATTACATTTTCATTCCTCTTTCCTGAACACTTTACACTTGCCACTGAGTACATCTTGGTATAAAATGCCTTCTCAAATAGAAATTATACAATCTCTTTCAACAGATTCGTAGTAGATAATGATTTATCCCAATTCCTTACTGGTGAATATGCTCCATTCATACTAGGGAGGGGATACTTCAAACTCATTATCATAGGGGTTGCTTCTCGGTTAGTTATGATAACATTTTATATAAAGAATCAACATAATCACTTCGATTTGGGTAACCCAACTTTACCAACAATCATCCCACAATATTTAATTACTTCCGAAATAATCACAAATTAGATTTGCTTTCAAACGACAGCATCAATTAAAAACAAAAATTCACTTACTTCTATGTCGAGAAGCTTCTTCACCAGTAGTCGACTTCAACCGGTTGCCTTATACTATGAAAACAAGCTAGTAGTGATCGATTTGAGTGAAAATGGATGAGATATGGACATGGGGGAGTGAAAATGGATGGGAACTGGGACGGTGATCGATTTAGATCAATTTAGGGCAAGGCGTTCTATTTTATTTTTTTTGTAAAAGAGGAGCGTTCTAATTTTTGAAGAAGGGAATACGTACATCTGTACACGGGGAGTGGGGGCTGAATTTTTTTTTGACAGCTTTAGCACGGTCTAAGGCCGTTCCAAAATTGCCACGGCCAATACCCGTGGTAATTTATTTTACCACGGCTATGGACCATGGTAAAATTGTCACGGCTCTGGACCGTGGCAATTTTTCCACATTTGGGTGTGGCAAAATGTGCAGTCTGGTGTAGTGAATAACTGGGAGTGATCGATATTATTCATTGTTTTCCACCACTCAACCTCGGCCAAGTGTGTCCAGTTGGGTTTTGAGTAGGATCATACTTTTTATAAATCCATCGCTTACTGAGTCCTATCTGTGGGACTTGGCATTCCAAATGTAAGAATCCAGGCATCATCCCTTAATCTTACCTATGTTCGAGCTTCGGTCAAAGGTTGATAACATATGGTAGATTACCCAATTGCCCCAGTCCGCTTGTACTCTTCTGGTCCCGATCCTGGACCAAAGGAGTCTAGCGCTACCTATTTTTGGGTACCTGTTTTCGACCTCACATGTCTTTGGACATTGGTCAAAAGCATTTGATGACCATCCTCGTGGATCCTCGGCCGAGCATGTCCTGCTGGGTTGTAAGTGTAGTCTTGAAAATCCTAGTTGTGCACTAGCTCTTACCTCCAGGAACCGGTGCTACGGATGTCTATCTTTGAGTATCTGTCCTTAGCCTACCTATCTTATGGTGTCGACCGAAGGTATCCTCTAACCGTCCTTGCTTGTCCTTGACCTAGCACATCCTGCCAAGCCGTAAGTGTGGTCATTAAATTTTCAATTGTGCACTGGTTTCTATCCCTGGAAATTGGTGCTTTTAACTTCCTAATTCCGGATATTCTTTACTGATCTTGCCAATTTCCTACCAATAGTCAATACCGGGGGGATAGGGTTAAATTATCTGATCGACCCTTGTGATTATACTCCTTTTCCTTGATCCTGGACTAAAGGATTCAATGCCTATCTCCAAGTACCTGATTATACTGCTAATCACATAGCATAGAGTTTTGCTTATAAGAACGTGTTTCATTGGTTCAAAATGCTAACTTTATTTATAAACGAAAAATGTGGTATGTCTTGCCTTATTACATTTCCCCCAAAATCCTAGGGTGGCTTATTTTTAGAAAATAAACTAAATAAAACTAACTGAAATAGTATCATAATAGGTCACTATTCCATGCCTATGGAATCGGGATTCCATCGATAGTGGCCAGCTTGAAAGATCCATCTCCAAGCTTCTATTCGATCACATAAGGATCTTCCCAATTTCGAACCAAGTGCCCCCGTACTTGGGAGAACTCATTTCAAATCAAAATCCCTTTCCTTGGGGTTTTTGACCTTGGTGTTGAAATGTCGTGCTACTCTTTTATGGTGAGCAACTACCCTTAATTCACCCTCTTCTCGTTTTTCAGTAATTCAATCAAGGGATTCAAGCAAGAGTTCCTCATTGACCTTGGGGACATAATGCCTTTTTCGATGAGAAGGGACTTCCATTTCAATCAAAATCATGGCCTTTGATCTGTAGGCAAAAGTAAACCTTGCATATCCAGTTGCGGATTTGTGGGTCATCTTATAAGCCCACAATGCCACTGGAAGCTTATTGACCCAGTTGCCCTTGGCTTTAGTTAACCATTTCTTCAAGATGGACTTGATTATTTTATTCACCACCTATACATATCCATTCACATGTTGATGTGCAAATATCAAAAAGCTTTTCTCGATCTTGTACCGGTTGCAGAAATCCATGAACTCCGTACTTTCAAATTGAGTTCCATAATCCGTTGCAATTTTCTAAGGTACTCTGAATCTACATATAATGTTCTTCTTCACAAAGTTGATCACCTTCTTCGAAATGTTAGTGGAAAGCAGTTCTACTTTAGCCTACTTTGTGAAGTAATCCACCACAATGATAGCGTAGTTAGCTCCTCCTTTTGACATCGATAGCACACTGATTATATCAATTCCCCAAACCACAAATGGCCATAGAATAACCATTTGTGTAAGCTTTGTAGATGGGGCTCTTGGAATTTTAGTAAACCTCAAGCATCGGTCACACCATTTAGTGTATTCAACAGCATTACAGTTTATCGTTGTCCAGAAGTATCTATGCGAAGTATCTTCTTCGCTAACGTCTGCCCCATGGTCTGATCACCACAGCTACCCTCATGGATATCCATGAGGATTTTACTAGCGTCATCCTTGGTTACACATCGAAGCATGGGAGTTAAGAAACCTCTCATGTAAAGTACTTCTTCTTGTATGACAAATCATGACACTTTACGAAGGAGTTTAGAGTTTTTTTCGCTCATTCCTTTGTTTTAGGAGAGTTCCCTTAAGCAAATAGTCCTTCAATGGAGTCATCCATGAACCCTTTTCCTCTTCGGTCTCCAGAATCCAATCGACATCCATTAGATCGATACTCATAGCAAATAAAACCTCCATTGGAGCCAATCCCAAGAAATGCGCATCTTCGGAGCTTGCCAATTTGGCCGACAAGTTACTTTCAAATTCTCCTCTCTAGGGATGTGTGTAATTGTGTAATGCTTTATATCGTTCAAAAATTGCAATATTTTCGTCAGGTAGGGAAAAAGCATCGCACCCTTAGCCTGAAATTCCTTCTTTACCGGACAAACCACCAACTAGGAGTCACTAAATATACGCAACATCTTTACCTGCCAATTACTTTGCTATTTTGAGTCCCACTGTCAATGCTTCATACTCAACCTCGTTGTTTGTTGAGGGGAACTTTAGCTTTAATGCATAACAAATCAATCGTCCTTCTGGAGTCACGAATACTACTCCTGCCCCCAGAACTATGCTTATTAGAAGCTCCGTCAACAAATAGTTTTCATTGAGAAAGCGTGGCCATATCGTCTTCCTCTTCACCATCCCACATGGAAAATTCAATAATAAAATCTACCAGTGCCTGCCTATTTATCGCCCATATTGGATGATAAGTGATGTCATACTGGCTCAGTTAAATATTCCACTTCAGTAATCTTCTCGAGGTCGTGGGTCGGTACAATACCTGCTTCAATAGCTGATCCATGAGCACCTTAATTGGATTAGCTTGAAAATACAGTCGTAGCTTCCTTAACCTAATCAACAAGTAATAAGCGAGTTTCTCCAACTTCGGATAGTTCTTTTCAGCTCTGATAAACCGCTTGCTAATATTGTAAACTGACCTCTGAATCCTTGCCTCCTCACATACTAACGTTGCACTTAGTGCGTGTGTAGACATTGCTAAATAGATGAACAAATTTTTCCCTTCCAAAGGTATGGATAAGTCCGACAATGTTTCCATATGCCTCAGCTATTCCTCGAAGGCATCTTAACATTTCTTCATCAATTCAAAATTCTTCTTTCCTTTTTTGAAGGCATCAAAGAATGGTATATACTTATCCGTTGCCTTTGAGATAAATTGACTCAACGCGGCAACCTTTCTATAAGATTTGCAACTCCTTCGTGGTTGAGGCAGTTACATTACTCAAGATGTTAAATTACTTCGGATTAGCCTCAATTCCCCTCGAATTCATGACAAATCCCAAAAACATCCACATTGCAACTACAAAAGAACATTTCAACGAATTTAGTTTAACTTCGTACTTCAGTAGCACTTCAAACATCCCTAAAAGTTCATCCATATGGCTTCTTGATAGTCTCAACTTCACAAGCATATAATCCACGTACACTTCCATTGTTCATATGATCTGATTCCTGAACATAGAATTAAACAATTTATGGTGAGTAGCTTCTACGTTCTTCAGACCGGATGGCATCACTCGGTAATAGTATAATCCCTAATTTGTTATAACGCTTGCACGCTCCTAATTCGAAATGTGCATTCATATCTGATTATAACCAGGATATGCATCCATAAAAGAGAGCAATTCGTTTCCATCAGTTCCGTCTACCATCTGGTAAATTCTGGATAAAGGGAAGTTATCCTTCAGGCATGCTTAAATCAAGTCTGAATAATCAATACATGTCCGCCATTTTCTGTCTGCTTTCTTGACCAGCATAGGGTTTGATACCCATTTAGGGTACAACGCATCATGGATAAAGCCGTTTGGCTTTAGCTTATCCACTTCTTCCTTTGACACAACAGATCGCTCCGTACCTAGACTACATCTCTTTTGCTTTACAAGTGGATATTTCGGGTCCACATTCAATGCGTGGCATGCTATTTTCGACGATATCCCGTGCATATCTGAATGTATCCAAGTAAACAAATCCAAGTTTTCCCATATAAAACTAACCAATTCCTTCCTCAATCCTATTTCGAACTAAGATCCGATCTTAAGAACCTGAGTAGAATCGTCCATAGCGATCGGAACATTAACCGTTAGCTCAACTGGCACTACCCGCACTTCCTCTGACTTCTTCCTAGGATCCATAGACTTGTAGAACCTACTATGATTCCCAAGCTAGAGCTTGGGCTTTAATTGCTATGCATCTAAATTTTTAATGCAGAGAGCTTTCTCTGCATTTTTCCCTTTCTCCCATTACTTTGCCTTTCTGAGCTCGGTAACATAAAATTCTCGACCAGCGCTCCGGTCTCCTCGTATCGATCCAACCCTATTCTCCATGAGGAACTTCATCATCAAGCACCAAGGAACTAGTGCTATCCTGAAATCAGCAAGGATCGGATGGCTCAAAAAGGTGGTGTATGCCAAATACTCATCCACAATTACAAATTTCTAAATCCATACAATATTGCGGTCTCCATCTCCTAGTTCCACGGACAAATCAATCGTCCCAATAGGCTGTTTTGCCTCAATGGTAAATCCTTGAATCCTAGATATACAAGGCTTAACATCCTTCATACTTATCCTCATCTGATCAAACGTTCTTTTGAATAGAATGTTCATCGAGTTTCCACTATCCTCTAAGACTCGGTGTACCGTAGGAGGGCTAACAATAGTCATAATCACCATAGGGTTGAAGGTTGTTCGCGCTTTGACCCCATCGCAGTCCCTATTTCGAAACACAGTGTCATCGGTTATCAACTTTTGCTGCTTAGTCAGAACTCCATCCATAATGTTGAAGAGGCTCTCCTACGATACATGCCTCAATGAACTCGCGTACCATTTCATTTTATTCCAGCTTTTCTTTATTGGATGAGGTCCTCTAATTATGGTGTTAATAACTGTTCTTCCATCTAACCATCTGGACCCCTCTCCATTGGGTCCAGGTTGGTTCCCTTGGGCATTCGGCCCTTCGGATCTAGCATTCTATCCGCCATTCCACGGCTCTCCCACATGCTGCTGTAATTTCTTATTTCTTATCAGCTCTTCAATAAAATATTTGAGATGCCTGCACTTGTTCGCATTGTGCCCATGAGGTTCATGAAAATGACAATACTTAACAGAGCGTCTTTCTTCCTCGGTTGCCTCCCTCCTAAGTGGATTTTTATACCTTTTCATGCCTTGAGTGGCAAGGTATATGTTTTCAGTTGTGTCGCTCAAAGGCATATACTCATCTCGCCTCATATTCATTACGTTCCTTTTGGCTTCGTTCTACTTGCCCTCAGTGCCTTAATTTCTCTTTCATTGATCACCAAAATTACCAACATTTACATCCATGTTACCGGAGTTCTCGCCAGTTTGTTTAATTGCTACATTTCTTTAAATGACTTCTTTCAACTGTCCACCACCACCTTCCCAACAACCTGACTTGCTTCTTCGAAACACAAGAATTAGTTAGCTTTCTAATGTAACTCCTCCATAGTTATTGGCTGCTTTATCCTCATCCATTTTCCAAAGTCCACGTCCAGATGTATGCCTCAAACTAATTCCATCAACACCATACTCTCATTCAGATTGTTAACTTCAGTAAGTGAATATTGAAACTATTCAAAAACCCCTTCAATGACACCGAAGGTCCCTGAGAAAGGCTCAACAAGGACATAAGGTCCTTAGACCAAGTAGTGTGGAGCTTAAATTGCTCCAAAAACTTCTTTGCTAATTCATCAAAAGTCAAGATGGATTTTGACGTGAGCCAAGTAAACAACATCGACGCAACCCCCTTCGAGAAAATAGGAAAACACCTCCTAACTGCATATGTTGCTCTGGCACCATCCATGTGTCACTCGTACTTAAAAAAATATTGCTTGGTGTCGGTAGTCCTATTATACGATGACATAGTAGGCATCGTAAACTTCATGGGTTACTCTTTCCTTGAGATATTCTCCATAAATAGAGTTTTATTAGGCATAGAAACCGAGTCTTCATACTTTCTATATTTATTTTCCTCCAATGGTAGCTTAATCATATCTCCTATATGCACCTCACTACCCTAGTACTTTTGAAGGATGGCTATCAAGAGTTGCATCGAGTGTTTGACTCCATGAGCAATCTCGATTTGCTCGTTGATGTCTAGGTTCTTCTGTCTCTAGGAGAAATACTCCTTTAGTTCTTCATTGTTGTCTAGTTAACTTCGTAGCAACTGTTTGAACACCAACATCCTGAGCTTCAACATCTAGACCATCATCATCGTCAGCATGCTGCAAATCATTCTCGGAATTTGATAAGTTGGTGGTCTTAACTCACTGCCCCTCTAAGGGCCTCAAATTCAGGTCGCTGCCGACTTGATTCTGGTCAGTACCGATCTGAACCCCCTTAGTAGGGGCTTTTCAGTTCCTCCAGTACTTTTCCCTGCTGCTTTAGTAGCATGTTCCTCTTGTCTTTACTTTCCATCCCTTCTGTTCTAACCATAAGCATATGAGTTCTCCTCTTCAGATGTCGTAGATGATGCCTCTCTCCTGCCCTTCCTGATCCTTTACGACTGCTGGGTCATTAAGGATATGCTAGCATTCATTTTTTCAAGTAGAGCCTTTTGATTACCTGCCATCTTCTGATTCAACTTTACCATCATCTTATCGAATTTCACTCTAATGACCATATTCTAAGGGGATAATAGTCCTGCCAACACTGCTATTGATTGGTTAGTAACTTCATTATGATAGGAAGCTTCTTTATTGAGATCGGCTACTACTCTAGATCTACCTGTAACGACCCTAAATTTCAATCAATCAAATAAATTAATTAAAAGGGAAAATGGATTAATAGAAAGGGGGTATGAGGGCCCAAGACCAAATTATTGTGGGACAGTAAACATTACTCTTTTCTATTCATTCATTTCATCATACTCAAAATAAAATAAGAGCTAGAAAAGAACTTTAATGGTAACGGCTTAAAGAAGGCAATAGAAAGAAGATAAAGAAAATGCAAGCTATAGGGGATTAAGAAGACTAAAGCTAGTCAACTTATAGATCTAGGTGAGTATTGCATAACCTTTCTATACCAATTCCTAATATATGGGCTCGGCTTAGATTTATGCGTTTCTAAGTATGATGGGATCATACAGATTTCCATTAACTAATATAAAAAGGCTTAGTAAATGTTTTGTAGAAGAATAGATAAACATGGGATGTTTAAATGTGTTTCCCCTACTTTGATAATTTTGAAATACCATGACAGTTTTATATGATGTTCTAATCATGATTTTAGAGATGGGTTGTTAGTTTGAAAAGTTTCTTAGGCCTACCTAATTTAATATGATTTATTGATGGTGCATAACTAGAAAATAAATAAGGGAAATGCTTTTAAAAATCCAAATAAAGATTTAAGTATGAAGAATAAGGGTTTATGAATTTTCTCAAAATTTATTAGGATTATTTATAAGGAAAATAAATTAACATATGTAAAAAGTGTGCTAGGGAAAGTTTGGACTACAGGGATGCATAAATTATATTATATGAAAAAAAACCAAAGGTCAGGTGGAAAGGAAACAATACCCAAATCATTTGCCGAAAAGAAAGAAAAATGACACTGCAAATGACAGAAAGTAAAAATAGGGACAAATAAGATAATGACACGTGCAAAGATGTTATCAAGGAAGTTAGAGTTTGTCTGAAATGACGATTGGGCGACTGCCTTACATTATAAGTAAGAACCGTGCACAATATGAAGGGGTCATACTGCACCATAATCGAAAAGGGAACACTTAATAGGTGAGAAGCACTCAGCGTCTGGGTAGGGTGGTGCCACGCTAATAAAAGTAGCAAATGAAACCTAATAAACGATAAGTATGTGGAACTCGGGGAGAGGCCAGATCAGTAATGGGAAGGAATCATGTGCTAGAAATAAGGTTGGAACCGCCAGATGGGGATGCTCACTTGAATGCACACCTTGGAAAGGTGAGAAAAGGCATTCAATTTCCAGGAGCTGCAGGGAAGTTCCACAAGTTAAACAAATGTTTAAAGTGAATGCTCACCTTGGGAATGTGAGGAGAGGCATTCACAAATGACATTTGGGGAAAATGAAGAAAGGCATTCAACTACATAGGGTGCAATATTAAATAAGTAAGATCTACATGGGCGTAGTATTAAACATTTCAAAGGAAATACTAATAATAAGTAATAATTGTGCGGGACGCAGAACTTAATACTTTAAGAAGAAGAACAAGACATGTGTAAGGCGCAGTATTAAGTAGTTAAAGAAGAATGTGTAAGATCTGCATGGGATGCAGTATCAAATAGTTAAAGGATAAATATGACCTGCGTGGGGTGCAGTATTATAGTAGATTAAATAATAGTCTAAGGTGGGAACCAAGTGGGGATTGTGCAGAGTGCGTAATAGTAAAGTGTTGTAAGGAAATAAAAGAATGAACTAAATTGGGTATTAAGTAATGACTGCGCTGGGGGTACAGAAGTAAATGGGGACCGCTTTGAGGAGCGCGATACGCAGACGAAGATAAGGTCTAATTGTGTTAGTATTTTTAATTTTCCACTCTAGTTGTTTGAATAGTGAGGGGGAAACTCAATCTGTGCAGTACGGGTTGTTCTCACTATATGATTGTTTTGGGTAAGTATTATTCACATCAAACTTTATGTCTGATCTGTGTTTTTATTATTGTTTTCCCCATAAACTCACGGGTGCTCATTTGAGTAGGATGAGTTTACGAGATTAGATTGGTATAATATAAGGGTCGTAGTATGAAGATCGAAGAGGAGCAAGAGGCTTGGTAGCTAACAAAGAATTTTATATATGCTGTATTAAAGAGTACAGGCAGCATCATCATATGAAGGCCCGACTCTTTACTATGTTAAATTCTATTATATTTGACCCTACGTGGGCATGTCTTTGTGTTTAATTATGGTAGAAGTATATATAAAGAATTCTAAAGTGAATGATGATATAATGAAAAATATTTAGCTGCTTTGTTTACTTTATCTGTGCTTAATTAATAAACTAAACTCACTTTCATCGTTGGAAGATAACTCCGGTGATGACTGCAGCATCAACAACGTTCATCTTTGAGTCTCATTTGGGGGATGTTATAGTTTAGTATCAAAGCATAGGTTAGGGACACTTAAGTAAACATAGCTAGAAAATAGAAACAATATTTAGGATAAACTGAACTCTCTAGGGAGGGGATGCACTACTATATATATAACATAGTTATACGTTGCTATATAGATATATAGGATGGTCTGTCTATCCTTCTACTGTTGTTTCACTTCCTATCTTTTCATTTCTAATGAAGACTTGCTTAATAGAAGAAGCTAGATGGATCTGAGGAGTGTGCTAATTATGATAGGAGAAGCAAGTGTAAGCAGAGAGGCTGAAAGTACGTAGACTAATGAAGGGAATAAGGATCTGAGGGTAGTATGAGAGGAAGCTGCACGGCCATCAAATGAGGCAAGCATGGATGTGAATGTAACAACCTTAATTTTGAGTAACATTATTTAGTACATTTAATTACTTAAATTAAATTAAATAATGTAAGTTGGTTAAGGGATTGAGATTTGCATAATTTAAAGGGTAGTCGTGCCTAGTTAAACTAATGAAGTAAATATATTAAAATGAAATAGGATGGGGAAATTAAATAAGGGTAAATTAGGAATGAGTCATATTCATATTCCCTTAGCCTTCGTGCCATTTCATTTTACACATTCACAAATTAAAATCTAAACCAAGAGAGGCCGGCCAACATTAAGAGAAGCAAGAAGAAGAGAAGCTAAAAATCAAAAGAAGAAAGCTTAATCAAACTTATTCAAGATCAAATCCTAACTCCTAAACAAAGATAAAGGTGAATAATAGGTTACATCTCATATTTTTGATGTTTTTGGTTTCTAGATCAGATCCAAATATTTTTGCAAAGTATATTGCCATGTTTTTTGTTGTTAAAATGGATATATATGCTTGTTGATGATTTATGCTATTTCATATGGATTTTATGATAATTTTTAATGTGAAAACCCTATTAAATGACATCCAAATTCCATGCAATTTTGAGATAAGGCTAGAAATAATATTATAGAGATGGGTTTCAAATTTCATAATTTTTTGAATTAATGTGGACTTATTATTAATTTTCTAGTGAAGAAAATGGTTAATTGGGTTTAAAATTAATTACGGCTAATTTATATTGTTTTTGGGTCAGAAATTAATATATGTTAGAAAACATATTAAAAATGATTTATGGTAATTTTGTAGAATTTTCCTAAGCGTTTTAATAAGTATATAAAATTATTTAAGGTATGGGACTTAAATGTTTCATATATTTATAAAAGGATAAGGGGCATTTTATAAATATTTTAAATTGTTTATCTTTGAAATTTCGGCAGCACTTTTAGAAAAGGATTTAGAAAAGAAATTAGCAACTAATCATATATTGACAAACAAAGCAGGTTAGTTAAAAAGAATTACTTTTAAAAGATAAAAATCAGTTTTACTTTATTTCTGTTGTTTCGCCACTTTCGGCACCTAGCTTTCGACCATATACTTCTGCCTCCATCTCCATCGAAACCAATGCATATGGTATCAAAAACTTGGTACGTAGTGAATTGGATAAAGGCGAAAGGTATTGGGTCGAAACAAGGGGTTCCGAAAGGGTCGAAGCCTTGCTTTGCTTTCTAGAGGAAACGCGCCTGATTTGCTTTCGAATAAGATGGCTTTCGACTTGGTCAAATTGTTTTAAAGAAAGAGGCTTTCGAAATAGGTAGCGCTTTTGTTTTAAGTAAATGCTTTCAAAGGGGACGAAACCCCTACCTGCAGCCTTTTTACCTTTCGAAGCAGTGCCTCCGAAAGGGTCCCTTTGTTTTAAAAATTAGAGCCGCTTCTCCAATGCTTTCGAAGGGATGGGTTTCGACACCATCCACTTCTTTACTTAGGAAATTGCTTTCGAAAGAGTTGCCTTCGACTTAGTTGTTTTAAGACCCTTTTTGATATTTTAAAAGTTAAACCCAAAGGTTTCGAAAGGAATGGTTTCCAATGGTTTCGAAAGGAATGGTTTCCAATGGTTTCGAAAGGTTGTTCCACATATTTTAACTTGAACCTAATGCTTTCAAAAGGTTTGTTTTAAGTAGTATACTTTAATGCTTTCGAAAGGTAACAAGAAAAGGTTTCAAAGGGGAGGTTCCCCAGTATTTTCAAAAGGTATATATATATAAGGTTTCGAAGGGGTGATTCCCCAGTGTTTTCGAAAGGTTTACCTTAGTGTCTAAATGGAAGGATTCCAATGGTTTCGAAAGGCATATTTAAAGTGTTTAGAAGAGGATGTCTAAGGTTTATAAAGCTTTCGAAGAAGATGTTTTCAATGTTTTCTGTAACAACCCTGTTATTAAATGGCAAATTAATTAAATTTACTTTTGGTTAATAATTCCATTTTTATGATTGTAGAAATTTAACTAAGTAACTAAAGTCGATTTTTGATAATTGGGTTAATTTTAACTAAAAGAAAGGAATTATTAATCCTTTGTGAATGATTTTAATTTAAATTAAATATTTTTGAATTTGGCTATTAGAGATTTTTATAGTAAATAATGAATTAATAAATGAGGGAATTTAAAGTTGGTTTAGTTAAATTAAATTATTTGAAATATCGAATGAATGAAATATTTTGAATTTTTGTTAGAATATTAAAGTGGAAATAAAAAATGTGAATTCTAATTATAAAACCATTCAAGATATGTAAAATGGAGATTTTTATATTTGGGATATATTGAGTTTGAGAATTTAATTGAAAAAATAATCATTAAAACTGATTTAATAGTAGAATAGAGTATTTTGAAAATTAAGAAAGGTAATTAGCAATACTTCTCCTATTTTGTAACACCTGGCTATTGGGTTTAGTTGCAAACCCAAGCCCAATAACCCAACATAAGAGATTGGGAAAGTCTCATTCTCATGGATAGAACGTACTTTTTCTTCTTAAACTTGGGAAACGGAAAGAAAATGAAATCAAAACCCCTCTTTCAATCTAGGGCTTAATCCTTTCTAATTCAAATTACAAATTAAAATTTTTTTGAAGCTAACAAATCAAGGATTTGCTATTTCAGTTTGAAGCTGCTGTAATCGTAATTTTGGTGCTGAATTAAGAAAGATTAAGGTGAGTTAAAACCTCACAATATCTATCTTTAATTTTCTTGTTGTATGCAATTGATTTTTTTTAAGGAATGATTGTGAATTAAGATGATGACCTACCGTTATTGTCTGTTCATAGTTTGTGTACGTCACTTCCCCTGTTGATTTAAATTTGTATGTACCTTGCCTTGTTGGCCTTGTTTCTTTGAGTGCTTAGTTTCGCATGTCCATGTTGAATTGTTTCTTCCCTACCTGCATTGTTTTTGTATGTGCGCTTTCCCGTAGGCATGAAAATTTGTCATGTCCCCTTTCATTGGCTGAAGTATTGACTTGTTTCTTCATTTAGTGTTGTGCCTTGAAATGGTTGTATGCAACATGCTTTGATTTTATATGTTTACCTGTACATTAATTTTGCACTTCTCCATTATTTCCAATTTGTTTAATGCCACTTTTGTTTCATTGTTTAAGATCACCTCCACTTTTTTTATTTCATTTTATTTAGTACGTCCCTTATGTTTCATTGTTTAAGTTTCTTACTTTTGCTTCATTTGCCCTGTTGCTTTAAACCTATGCGTCCCTGCCTCCCTGTTGTTTTGAAAAATAGACACACCCATGCATTGTTCCCTATTATTAGATTAGCACGTCCCATGTTGTCAGGTTGCATAGTGTTAACCCGTCTTTTGGCAAGGCCGCGGACAGACGTGTTTAACCTAATCAACTGCATGTTCGTCGAGGCTAGAGTATGAGGGATTCAGTCAACTGGATGGATGGATGACGCAACGTGCTTGGAAGATGGAAATATGGTTGGATAAAGGTTGATCAATGGTTCGGCATGATGGAGGTTCGGCACAAATGGTTCGTCTGGCATTCACGTTCGAATAGCGTTCAAGAATACTCGGCATACATATAGCGTCCGGCATACATGAGTGGTTCGGCATTTCAGAAAAACTCGGCATTCAGCAGCGCTCGGCATCCAGGAGTGCTCGGCATTAGAGATCGATCGGCATGATGGGCGCTCGGCATTAGAAACTGTTCGGCATCAGACATGGTTCGGCATGATGGAGGTTTGGCACTAAGGATCGTTCGGCATTGGATGGAGCGCTCGGCATAAATCTCGTTCGGCATTGGATGGGTCGTTCAGCACCTGGAGACGTTCGGCATTGGATGGATCGTTCGGCATCAGGGAGCGTTCGGCATTGGATGGGTCGTTCGGCATACCTCACCTCGCTCGGCATTGCACCTCGCACCTCCATACCTCGGTACCTTGATACTTCATACCTCGGTACCTCGCACCTCCATACCTCAGTACCTCGCACCTCACACCTCGGTACCTCGATACCTCGACACCTCGGTACCTCGGTACCTCGACACCTCGGTACCTCGCACCTCCATACCTCGGTACCTCGCACCTCCATACCTCGGTACCTCGCACCTCCATACCTCGCACCTCACACCTCGGTACCTCGATACCTCGACACCTCGATACCTCGGTACCTCTGTATCTCGATACCTCGCACCTCCCCTCGTTCGGCATACCAACTGCTCAGGATTGGTCGGCATAATGAAGTAGGGTTCGGCTATGACCTTGATGGGCCCAAACTACTCAGGAGGCCCAACAACCTGGTTTTGCCTATAAATACAACATGTGGGTCTCCAGATGGGGGATCTTCTTCTTCTTCTCTTCTGCTCTCTGACATTTTTATTTCCTAAGACTAAGGCTAGTCTACCACTTTGTAACGGTAACTGATTATTACATCAATAAAAAGAAAACTTCTGGAGTGGACGTAGGCCGGAGTTAGCCGAACCACTATAAAATCTGTTGTTCTTTACTGCTTTCATTTTAATTTTAACTGTTCTTCATATTATTACTCTCTACACACATCCAATCTGTGAGCTGTGATTGGGATTTTGGTGCTTTCATCTACATTTGGGGGTTAGTGACCAATTTTGGTACTAACACATAGCTTATCTTCACTTTATTAGTTAATGCCTGAGCCTTATTTGTATATCCATTTGTGCTATTGTACACATTTAGTTAGACTTAATTGTAAAACTTTTTTTGGTGAATAGTATCAACTTTATTGCTTAACATTGTTACATCTTTGCCTGTAGTTTAAAGTGGTCACATAGTTTCTCTTATATTTTCTTTTGCATTATTTCTTGCGTCCTAACATGGGAAGTGTTTTGATATTATTTTTTTATATTTTTCTTTGTACCTTTTGCTTTGGTATAAAGTCACTTTGCTAGGGGAATGGGATAGGGACGTGTGCTGTCCATGTTTGGTATATTATATAGCTTAGTGTCTAATACTTATTCATGCTTATTTTAGGGGCCTAACACCTTTTCCTTTTCTTTTAAAACATCGGCCTTGTCTTTGCACTTATGTGTGTGTGTATGTTAGAATTTGAGCTAGCATGTACATGCATATATTATCATGGTTTGATTTGAAAACTACACTAGCCTAACTTTTGTTAAAACTTGCATGTACATATTTCCCAAATAAGTATATATATGTGTGTGTGTGTGTGTGTGTGTGTGTGTTTTAAAATTTATAAGTACCATCTCTCATTTTAACTTTACTTGCTTTTGAAATATATCTATTGCTTTTATTTTCGTGTACCAAACCACTTAGCTTGACTTGCCAATTATAATTAAAAACAAATCTTAAGTATTAGAAAATATTTTTGGGATTTTAATGAATATGTTTGGAAAATAAAAACTTAGTTTATTTCTTAGGAAATGATTATATTTCAATAAGAGTTTGGAAGAGGACTAATTGTTGTTTTATAAAATAAGTGGATTAAAAAATAAGCTTTGGAATATGAAAATTATTGGTTTTATAAAATAAGTGCTTTTGGAATAAATTTTGGATTAACGGAATATTTTAATAAGTGATAAATCAAAATAAATGTTTTGAGAGCCTTAGTTCTATAATGTGGGGAGTATTAATAATCGACTTAGTGTTATTGATTGGTTTAAACACTTTCGAATAATGCTTCATCGAATATGTTATAACTCATTGAATAGAATGTTTGAGTGGAACTTACTAGCCATTAGCGAATACTTGAATTCCACCAGGTAGTATGAGATGCCATGGTTAAATTCTTGTGATTGCTATTAGGAAGTATTTTACACTTTAGTGTTGTATTCTCTTCTGGTGTGCGACAAGTGGTTGCTAGATCCTTAAGAGAATATAGTTCAGGTTTTCCAGTGGTATCCGTAATAAGTGATATTTACTAGCTTTTAGTAAATACTTGGATTTCACCATACAGTATGGGATGTAATGGTTAAATCCTAGTGATTACCGAAGGTGATAGTATTTGGCACTTTAGAGTTTACTCTCTTTTGGTGTGCGGCAAGTGGCTGCTAGAATCTTAAGGAGTTTATTCCTAGATTTCTTTTCGAACATAATAATAAAATAATATTAAATAAATGTAAATTTATCGAGTTATGGTTTCTACAATCTCCTTGATCAGTATGGACTATCCTTGAGATCGTTCTGTGATTCTATGTTCCTAGTTTGAGTACGATACTTGGTATTGGATCGGTTCAAGTGACACCAATTTTTTTGTCTGTTTTCCACGGGTTTTGAGTATAATCACTACGATTGTTTTGGACAATCATTACGATCGGTTTGGATTAAGATCTCTTGGATTCTGGAAATTAGGATTTCGGTAACCATTCTGTGTTAGAGAAATAAATATATATATTCTTTTGTTTTGTGATAGATTCTAAATTAAATTACTGATATTTGTGGGCTTAAAGATGTCATGCTTTGTTCTTTGAATTCAGTGTTAGTGCCTAATTTGTATTCGTAACCTAAATGTATAAACATGTGGCTTGTGTTGAATTCTAAGTTAAGTTAATCGTGACTTGCTATTTCTTGGACAATTGTATCACCTATATATATTATTTATTCATGTTATATCTTGTTCTCTCCCTATTGGATATTTAGAGATAGTCTGACCCGGGTGTTATTTTGCTCGGGTCAGGCCAAGATTTTTCAGGTTTACAGGAGCTCGGACTTTTGGGTAGGTGTGCTAGTAGATGATAGACATTTTGACACAGTTTATCTTATGTAGGATATTCACTTGTTTTACTATGTGACGTATTATTGAGATAGTGACTTAGTTTGAGTTGTGTATTATATGACTCTAGTTGTATATTTGTTGACTCGCACTAGGTATTGTATATTATTCCGCTGTGATGTGTGATTGTTATTTATATGATATATTGTTCTGGCTCTAAGAAATTGGTGTGTCTATTAGTTTATATTAATACTATACACATCAAATTCAGTTCAGATATTAACTAAAAAGGTACAAATGACGTGGCAGTGTTAGTATAAAGATATATTCACATTTGATCGCCCTTAACAAGCCGTATTCTTCGGATTAGCAGATGATGTTACTTGTAATATTCTTTGCTAATCTAGGTACCATGGTGGGGTCGTTACAGTTTGGTATCAGAGCCGAGTCAGAACATAATAGCATGAAATTTCACAGAATCGAGACCTAGATGACTTAGAGTTCTGTTCCTTTTGGTGTGTAGTTGATAGTTATATTAACTATATAATTAAGGATAGGAATATAAAATGATTATGAGATAATTATTTGGGACTTATTTTGATTTTAACTAGTTATATTAAAAATAATATTAGAGTTGGATTGTGCATATCAGTATTATGGCTGGAGGCAGAACTAGAGTTACACCAGGATCTACTAGTAATCCTGGCCCGGTAGGGATGTTTTTGACTCTCGGACATATTTTTAGGAACTGCGATGTTGGTTTTGATGACAACAACCTTTTTAACTTATCTTATTATAAAATATATACTAACACTATTGTCTAGATATATATGTATATGCAGGAACTATGCAGGATATATATATATATATATATGCAGGTATTGATTACTGAAGACTGATCGGTATAAAGACTCAAGAATCAAGATTCAGAATGGAGATATCAAGATTGAAGACTCTAGAGTATCAAGGTCGAGATTTCAAGATAAGTGTCTAGTTTTTGTTAAAACTTCATAATAGCACGGAAATCTTCATTCCAAATTTCATTTGGGATGGAACCCATTTCTATCTTCTTAGTGGCTTACAAACCCACGACAAGTAGCTTACAAACCTATGACAAGTGGCTTACAAACCCACGAACATCCTGGTTTTGTACAAGTTCTCGAGTCCTGATGTGATGAGATATTATGCAGGAAGAAGCTTGCAAAACTACTTCAAAATGATTTTTCAAAATGATTTTCAAAACTGCTTTTCAAAATGTTTTAGCCTTAAAAATTATCTTTTCAAATGATTTTCAAAAAGATATTTTAACCTTAAAATATTCTTTGTTTTTGTTTTTAAATAAACTCTTGTTTTAAACTTTGTTTGTTTTTAAAACTATCTTCTGATTTTTAAGTATTCTTTTATAATATATATATACTTGAAATTTAAAATTAAATTTATATATACATTCTAAAAATATATTTTTCTACTCTTCTTTATTTTAAAACATAGGAAAATTAATTTATTTTACTCCAGAATCATTTCATCTTGTTTTCCTTTCAATACCATTTTCAAAACAAATTTTACATTGTTTTTAACTAAGGGATGTCGACATCATGGGATACCCCATGTCGACATGGGATACCCCATGTCGACATGGTGGCCGTTAAATTAAAAAGTTTCAATTTTCAAAAGAAGTGTCTATTCGTTTAAATCTCTTCACGAATGGTTATGACCATTACTGGTCTATAAATAGCCTTCACAAACGAATTTTTAACTAACTATTTTTCTTATTTTCTTCACTCCTTCTTCTCCACAAATCCATATTCTAAAATTTTCATATTTTTAAGATCGTGCTAAAATTCTGCCGAATTCTCAAGTGAATCAAATTAGAATCTCATTCTTGTTTGATTCTCTACCCTCTCTCGAAGATCAAAGTGCTATTCAGAGTTATAGGATCAATTTGTAATCAAAAGTTTATCGAGTCTCTCTATAAGGTGTGGTTGTGCCTGGAAATCAATTGGGTGATCTTGTGTCTCGTAAATCAAGAGAGTTTGCCCTGGACTCAAAGACAGGAGGGTACCTCAAGGACTTTAGAAATTGAGGATTTTAATTTCGACATTGGTATAATAAAAATCCATACGAGGTGTTTGCCTTGGTGCAGGACTGGACGTAGGGTAACTCCGAACCAGTATAAAACTGGTGTGTTCTTTCCTTTTACTACTTTTTATTTACTTTCTACATATGTGTTTGATTTTGTGATTGTTCTATGATTAAGTTCTGCATTTGTTTGAGTCATAATTTTAATTTAGTCCATATAAGTCTTAGAATCCATTAAACACTATTCACCCCCCTCCCTCTAGTGTTAAATTTGCCTTAAGATCCTTAATCTGCACTCCCTTTCAATTGGTATCAGAGCAAGGTTTTCATAGTTTTCATAATCTGAAACTTGAAAATTGTTTTAATGGCTACCAACACTCGTAATGTCAACTCTGGCACTAGTTCTGTTAACACTAACACTAGTTCATTTGTAGAAGGTCAGTCTACTGTCAGACCACCATTTTTCAATGGCAGTAGTTATGCATATTGGGCTTGTAGAATGAAAATTTATTTACAATCAGTAGGATTAGACACTTGGAATATCACACAAACTGAGTATGTTGAACCAACTACCGATTTTTCCCAGTGGACTGCTGAGCAAAAGGGTGTTGCACAAAATAACTCAAAGGCCATGAATATATTATTTTTTTCACTAGATAGGACTGAGTTTAATAGAGTGTCTGTTTGTAGGTCTGCATTTGAAATCTGGAAAAATTTGTGAGTTACTCATTAAGGAACAAGCAAAGTTAAACAGACTAAAATTTCCATATTAACTAATCAGTTTCAATTGTTTAAAATGCATGCAAATGAGTCCATTTCCGACATGTATTTTCGATTTCAAGATATTGTTCATTCACTAATTGCACTGGGAAAAAGCTTTTCGGAGGAATACCAAGTCAGAAAAATTCTAAATTCACTCACTCTAGAATGGGATCAAAAGACACTCGCAATCGAAGAAGCAAATGATATCAGTCTAATGAAAATAGAAGAATTGATTGGAAATCTGATGTCTTATGAAGTTCAACTGCAAGGAAGAAGAGAAAACAAGGCTACAGAAAAGAAGTCATTAGCATTCAATGCAACAACTGAAGATTCGGAACCAGACAGTGATGAGGAGATTGCTTTCATGACAAGAAACTTCCGGAAATTCCTAAAATATAGAAAAATGAATAATTACAAAAGAAATGAACAAAGGAATTCCAGAAATAATACGGAGAACGTCAACAATGATAGATGCTGCAATTGCAATAAAGTCGGGCATCATAGGAAAGATTTTCCGTACCCAGATAAATAGTTGTTCCCTCCAAACAATGATTCGTCAAGGAAAAGAAAGAAAGCATACACAGCAAATCTTAATGACTCAGACTCATCATCCAGTAACGATGAAAAGAAGACAGATAATTCAAATCTATGTTTCACTGCTATTCATGAATCAGACGACGATGGGAGTATGGATCAAAAAATAGGTATGCATTTACATTATTTTTAATTTTTCTTGTTTGAATGGATGCTTGTTTGTTTGCTTGATTTTTTTTAAATTCCTTGAATTTTAAATTCAAATTTATCCCTTGAAATTTGAATTTTAAATTCAAAAATAATATTATTTTAATAATATTTTAAATATTAAATTATTAATATTTAAGTATTATTATATTTAATGTTATACAGGAATTATATAAGTAGAATATAGGATATAATATATACATTTATTAGAAATTAGGAATAGACACTTGTCCTTTGATTCAATAGGCACATGTCGACATACCTGGATACCCCATGTCGACATGCCCCTCAGAAATTTGATTTCAAAATTTGAATTCAAACTTTTGAATTTCCCTCCACCTTTTCACCAACTTCAATGCCCTGGAAACATGCCTCTGGACCAGAGAACATGTCTATAGAATCTCTATTTAATTCACTCTCCTTATCATCACTTTTCACTTTTATTTCAAATTTCAAATTTATCTTCATTATCGTCAACTCCTCTCAAACTTCTTCAATGGCCTCTTCAAGCACTCCAAACACCATTAGGCTTCCAAAAGCTATCAAAAACTTTATTTTTAATGACCCGGAAGCTATCAAAGCTTACATCAAATATGTAAACTTTGGTAAAATTCATATGGGGAAATTTGCTATTTTTGAAGATTGTCCTTCTTATGAAATTGAAAATCGTTTTCAACAATGTTCTATTCTTAGTGTAGTAGATAACAAACAAAATGATTTTATATGTTATCCAAATCTTGTTAAGATGTTTTATGCAAATTTGAATCGTGGTTTTTATGATGGACAAGATGGACAAATTTGGAGTAGTGTTAAAGGAACACAAATAGTTTTGGATTGTGAAATTTTAGGAAATATTTTGGGATGCAAGTATACCGGAATGAATCTCTCGGAATTTCAAATAAATGAAAATGATCGAGAGACATTTCATCACATCTTTGAAGGGGATGACAATTTTGAATTCAAAAATCGTTATTTTCGTCCAAAAGCAAGAATTGTTAACCTTCTTATTCAACACACCCTTATACCAAGATCGGGAAACTACAACAACTCAACTTTGAAAGTTTACAAATCTCTTTTTGCAATTTTTGGAAATTATGATATCAATTGGGCTCAAGTTATTTTGGATGAGCTAAGGCCCAAGAATTTTACTATGGGTGAAAACACATTATATCATGGAGTTTATCTCACTCGGATTTTTAATTACTTTGGAGTTGATTTCAAAAGGGAAGAATTTATAACTAGAAAAGTGTTCAACCATGGAAACATTTCCCTTATGCAAATTCCATTAGTGTTTCAACCATATGAAACACTTACGGAAAAGGAAGAAAGGCTTGCTCACGAAGAGATGGAAGAAATGGAGGAAGAAGAAGAAGAAGAGGAAGAGGAAGGAATGGAAATTGAAGAGGAGGAAGAGGAAGATCAAGAAACTTCCTTAGAGAGTATCGAATATTCTACTAATCCCGCTAATCCATCCGATAAGACCATTCTCAATAATCAAAGAATTATAGTGGAAAATCAAAAGACACTCAAAAGATCAATGAGTAAGAAAATGGATAAGATTTCCACTAAAATCAACAAGTTCTTCGGGAAAGTTAGTAGAAAGCTTGGACTATCATCTTCTTCATCTTCATCTAATTAGTTTTGGTTCATGTTATCTTGTTTGCTTCAAGTTCTATCCATGTATTTTCCTTTATTTTAGTTAATATTATATTATTTTATGTAATGTTGACTAGAATCATTAATGAAATCTTTTATTTCCTGTTATTCAACTTCACTTGTCTCTGTAATTGCTTGTTTTTATATTATACAAATTTTAGTTGCATAAATTTGTTCATAATATTCAAAACAAAGCAAATTGTCACTTTAGGCAGAGGCATGTCGACATCCCCCACCCCCCTCCCCCATGTCGACATACAACGGGCAGAAAGTAGTTACACTTTCAAATTTTAATTTCATGTAACTAACTTGTGTCTATTCATTTTAAATGACTTTCTACCCCTATTTATACCTGTTTCTTCCAGAATAAATTATCAAACTTCATTTCTAATCACTCCCTTTTATATTTCTTCCTATTTCTTGAATTATGGCTTCTCCGATTAAGAATCTAAGTGATAATCTTGAGGAAACTCTCACTTCCTTCAAGAAATCCTTACATTCATACTTCGTAATCAGCGCCACTTAGAATTGAGTCAAATGCAGATGATCAAGGAGCAAGAGAGACATTTCGACGCCCTTTGTTGGATGATCTCAGCCCTTAACAAGGACGATCTCGAAGGAAATCCACCAGTCACTCTCGACAAAGATAAAGAAGAATGGGATGCCATCAAAGCAGACCCTATCTTTGGAGAAGATGGATGGGTGGAAGTACCAAGGAATGTCTAGTCATTCTGTATGTTATTTGTTTAATTTGATTGGTGTGTTTTAAACTTGATTGACTTGACTTATTTAAAACATTTGGTGTGGTTTGTATATATGATTGGATTGAATAATTACTGTAAATATGATTAGATTATGATTGATTTACTTCTGGATTACACTTATGATCACATTTCACATTTATGATCACACTTAGCACTTATTACACTTATATATGGATTACTCTATTGTATTATGGTTGATTATCTTATATCAAGTTCAGGGAATTTATTAGTAAGAAGTTTTTGTTGATGACAAAGGGGGAGAGGTTATAAAATAGTAGTTGGCTTGGAGTAAGGGGGAGTTATGATTGGAGTAAGGGGGAGTCATGGAGTAAGGGGAGTTATGATAGGAGTTATGGTATGGTAAGTATATTTTATAAATACAGATTGTCATCATCAAAAAGGGGGAGATTGTTAGGAACTGAGATGTTGGTTTTGATGACAACAAATTTTTTAACTTATCTTATTATAAAATATATACTAACACTATTGTCTAGATAGATATGTATATGCAGGAACTATGTAGGATATATATATATATATATGCAGGTATTGATTACTGAAGGCTGATCAGTATAAACACTCAAGACTCGAGATTCAGAATGGAGATATCAGGATTGAAGAATCTTGAATATCAAGATCAAGATTTCAAGATAAGTGTCTAGTTTTTGTTAAAATTTCATAATAGCACGGAAATCTTCATTCCAAATTTCATTTGGGATGGAACCCATTTCTATCTTCTTAGTGGCTTAAAAACCCACGACAAGTAGCTTACAAACCTACGACAAGTGGCTTACAAACCCACGAACATCCTGGTTTTGTACAAGTTCTCGAGTCCTGATGTGATGAGATATTCTGCAGGAAGAAGCTTACAAAACTACTTCAAAATGGTTTTTCAAAATGATTTTCAAAACTACTTTTCAAAATGTTTTAGCCTTAAAAATTATCTTTTCAAATGATTTTCAAAAAGATATTTTTAAAATATTCTTTGTTTTTGTTTTTAAATAAACTCTTGTTTTAAACTTCGTTAGTTTTTAAAACTATCTTCGGATTTTTAAATATTCTTTTATAATATATATATACTTGAAATTTAAAATTAAATTTATATATACATTCTAAAAATATATTTTTCTACTCTTCTTTATTTTAAAACATAGGAAAATTAGTTTATTTTACTCCAGAATCATTTCATCTTGTTTTCCTTTCAATACCATTTTCAAAACAAATTTTACATTGTTTTTAACTAAGGGATGTCGACATCATGGGATACCCCATGTCGACATGGTGGCCGTTTAATTCAAAAGTTTCAATTTTCAAAAGAAGTGTCTATTCGTTTAAATCTCTTCACGAATGGTTATGACCATTACTGGTCTATAAATAGCCTTCACAAACGAATTTTTAACTAACTATTTTTCTTATTTTCTTCACTCCTTCTTCTCCACAAATCCATATTCTAAAATTTTCATATTTTTAAGATCATGCTAAAATTCTGCCGAATTCTCAAGTGAATCAAATTAGAATCTCATTCTTGTTTGATTCTCTGCCCTCTCTCGAAGATCAAAGTGCTATTCGGAGTTATAGGATCAATTTGTAATCAAAAGTTTATCGAGTCTCTCTATAAGGTGTGGTTGTGCCTGGAAATCAATTGGGTGATCTTGTGTCTCGTAAATCAAGAGATTTTCCCCCAAACTCAAAGACAGGAGGGTACCTCAAGGCCTTTAGAAATTGAGGGTTGTAATCTCGACATTGGTATAATAAAAATCCGTACAAGGTGTTTGCCTTGGTGCAGGACTGGACGTAGGGTAACTCCGAGCCAGTATAAAATCCGGTGTGTTCTTTCCTTTTACTACTTTTTATTTACTTTCTGCATCTGTGTTTGATTCTGTGATTGTTCTGTGATTAAGTTCTGCATTTGTTTGTGTCATAATTTTAATTTAGTCCATATAAGTCTTAGAATCCATTAAACACTATTCACCCCCCCCCTCTAGTGTTAAATTAGCCTTAAGATCCTTAATCTGCACTCTCGTTCACATATTTTAGAGATTGTTCGTGCTGCTCGGACTACTGATTCGGATGCTCATTTAGTTCGAGCTGCTTTCGCTTAATTATGTAGAGATTTCGGTCATTTGGGAGGTAAACTATTTAAAGGAATAGAGAAGCTTATTGAGATACAGGCTTGGATAAAGACATGTGAAAGGATTTTTAACTGCATGAACCTTTCCGATGCTCAAAGAGTTTTAGTGGCATCTAGTCATCTGCAAGGAAGAGCATTGGAATGGTATGATTTGTTAGTGGCAGAAGTCGAAGAGGCTCAACTTACTTGGGCACAGTTTAGATAGAGATTCGAGCAGAAGTTTATGCCAGAAGCAGAGAAAGAAGCGATGACTAGAAAATTCATTGACCTTAGGCAAGATCAGTCTTCAGTTATGGAGCATGTAGCAGAATTTGAGGCTTTATCTAACTATGGATTAGATTTTATTAATACTCCAAGGATGAAAAACCATAAGTTTATCTATGGATTATGCAAGTCATTGAAGAAGACCTTGTTACTTTATTTGGATATATCTTTTGAGTCTTTGTTTGATTCAACTCTTTGCTTGGAGGAAGCAGAGAAGGATGATGTGGAAGACCTTTCTATGAAGCCAAAACAAGACTTAAATCAGAGGAGGAAGCAAACTATCGAGCAAGGAAATTCAGAATCAAAGGGTAAGAAGAGGAATCAAGATGAGTCCGGTCCTATAGCTCCACATAAGAGTCAAGTAACATGTTTCAACCGTGGAATCAGTGGCCATTATTCGAATGAGTGTAGAATGCCCAAAGTTTCTTCTCCATCCGGTGTTTGCTTTTATTGCAAGAAGGAAGGCCACTTGATTGCTGCATGTCCACAAAAGGAAAGGAAAGAAGGGAAAGGAAAGGCTGCGAAGAATTCTGGTAGATCGCCTTAGTAAGGTATGGTTATTTATAAGGTAGCTTTCTTTCTTTTACTAGGTTGAATTAGAATTAGTTAAAAAAATTGATTTATAAATTTCTTTCATTAAAGAAATTGTGGGGACGCAATTTTCTTAAGGGGGAGGTCCGTAGCAACCCTGTTATTAAATAGCAAATTAATTAAATTTACTTTTGGTTAATAATACCATTTTTTGTGATTGTAGAAATTTAACTAAGTAACTAAAGTCGATTTTTGATAATGGGTTAATTTTAACTAAAAGAAAGGAATTATTAATTCTTTGTGAATGATTTTAATTTAAATTTAATATTTTTGAATTTGGCTATTTGAGATTTTTATAGTAAATAATGAATTAATAAATGAGGGAATTTAAAGTTGGTTTAGTTAAATTAAGTTATTTGAAATATCGAATGAATGAAATATTTTGAAATTTTTGTTAGAATATTAAAGTGGAAATAAAAAATGTGAATTCTAATTATGTCTATATAGTACTCTTGTCATCCAAGGGGGCATCTACATATGTCGCTCTTGGCGTATTTATGTAATAATTATATTTGATCTGAACCTGGAGATTGGGGTTATGTAATGGAATATGAAACATGTTTTGTGAAAAGTAATCAGAAAAGTTTTTTTTTGAAATCTGTGATTTTGTTTCATATTCATGTGCTTCTGATATTATGGATACCATTAACATTACCATATTTTTTCGTCGGAAGTTAATGCTATGATGACTACAGCATCTATAGTGCTTAGCTTTGGGCCTCAAGATAAGGGTGTTACAATGAATGTCTTATATTGGCAGTTCATGGCTCAGATGATGAGGGAAGCTACGTCGGATGTAGTTCAACCAAGGTTGGCAGGAGTGAAAGGACTTCCCAAAGATGAAAAAAGAGATTATAGAAATATGAAAGGGAAGGCATTTACCGGGAAGGAGCCTGTAGTAGAAGTTATAAATTGGCCAAGAAGTTGTGAGCACATATTTGGAGACTTAGGATTGAATGATGCGTAGAAGAGAATGTTGGCATCAAGGCAGTTGCAACAAGACACACTAGATTAATGGAAAGTAGTAATCATTGTGACCCCAGAGGGAGAGATCACTTGGGAGTAGTTTAAATAAAAGTTTGAGACCCAGTTTATATTAGAGTCTCAACAGAGTGTGTTGTTGAGAGAGTTTATTGATCTAAAGCAGGGTGACCTTCCAGTGGAGGTGTACATCCAGAAGTTCAATACATTGGTTAAGTATGGCATAGAGATTGTTTGTACCAAAATTGGGCACAACACTCTTCGGAAGTGTTTGAAGAGATAAAATGAAGAAAGTAAATGTAAAAGGAGGATTATCTAACAAACACTCCAAATAATAATCAGAAAAACAACAAAAGAACACAGAGATTTAGAGTGGTTCGGCGATGTTGCCTACGTCCACTATGAAATGATTGACTTTTATTAACTTTTGCTTGTTGGTTACAGCGGATTACAATAGTAGATTTTGAGTACAACAATGATTTTTGAGTGCAACAATGGTTTCGGCAGAGTCTGGACGTCAAAGAGCCAAAAGGTCCATTTTCTATAGGTCCAGGGTTGCTATTTATAGACGTAGGTTGCAAATATCTCGCTCGGATCTCGGGAGACCTCTTCTGGCACGTGGGTGGGCCCACATAATCAATCCCATGCGGTGTGCACTCGGTCTGTGATCGATACGAACGAATTTTGTATCGATCATAATTTGGTCCAATCGAGTCGAGATCGATCTTGAACATTCTTGAGAATGTACACAAGTTCCTATGAAAATTTGGTAGCATTTGGACTTGTAGATGGTGAGTTATGATCGATGCAAATTCGAATTTATTAAAGGCTGTTTTCTTCGTATCGATGTCGTTCGCATCGATCTGTTTGTATCACTTTTTGGGCACGTGCTCACAAGTTGACGTGGCACTTGATTTCTGGATCGATCCACTTTCGACGCCAAATCGACCGAGTATTTCCAATGTTTTATGCCTCATTCGTATCGATGCATTTCGGCCTTGTTCGTATCGATCAGTTATGTTTTCTATTTGTATCGATGTTTTTGCTCTGTTCGTATCGATCCTTATAGGTCACTTCGTATCGATAGTTGGGGCCATTTCGTATCGATAGCAGAGTGTCATTGTAGTATTGTTCGTTTGATGTTTTACTCGTATCGATCGTTGATCGATCGATACGAGTTGTGCAATCGGGATCGATACGAATCGACTCCAATTGATGGATACGAAGTTGAGTGTACGTGATGGATACAAACAACAGATAACTGATGGATGTGAAGCGATGTTCATTGATGGATACGAACAACGGCTAACTGATGGATACAAACAGATGGAGCTTGATGGATGCGAACAAAGCCTTTCAGTTGATGGATACGAAGAGTGCAGTTTCAAATGGATGAAAGCGGAACCGATGCGAAGAGAGCGATGTGATGGATACGAACGAATCAATTGACTTGGCTTGCATCGATCATATCTTGAGCATACGGACTCGGATTGACTTGAAATTTGGAACATTGGCTTTCATAGCTTTGCATGTCGTGTTATGTTGATTGTAGCTTGATCCGGACTTGGACAAAATTCGTTGATATTCATAGTAAGCCTGCATATAACCGACCTTCGGGATGAATGTCCTCGGTTTCCGGTTTAGTTCTTGGTGTCTCGGCCTTGCCAAAAGGTGGGATAACATTTTCCCCCCCAAAGTACATCTTGTGAAAACATGACGTGCTTTGAAAAGTTGCACTCTTCATCCTGAATAGCTCTATTTGACTTGTCTGAATGGTCGTTGTCTTTTCGTCGAAAGGTGTAACCTTTGATTGATTCTTTAGAAACATAAATCATAAACTGTTGACTGCCAATTGTTGTACTATGTACTGTTATAACTGAGCAATGTATGATAGCGACATGTTGTTGTAATCGTCATCAGATGAGTATTAAATTCCTGTGAATTTTAAAAATTGGACATTAGTCCGTTATACATGAATGCATGTTGGCCTGACTCCCGTTAACGTTCGCACATTCACGAGTCGTTGTCAGTTTTTTTTTGTATCGAATTCCGTATTGACCCTCTCTTGAATCAATGTGAAATTCGATTCGTAACAACGCTTGATGGTTGCTTTGGAATGTCCCTTCGTATCGATCCTCTCCTGAATAGATTCGAGGAGTTGTAAATTTGCTTTCGTATCAATGGATATGAATTTCTATGGGCTTTAGGTTGAAGGATTCAAACAAAACATTTCATATCGATACAATTCTAATAGGTTCGAGCAGCCCAAGTAAGCTTTGGCTTTGTGCTCTGCATCGATCATTGGATGGATATGAGATTTTCCCTCCGTATTGATGAATCATCGATGGATACGAACAATTGTGGCTTTAGCTTGATGGTGGATGGATATGAAGTTGGCTCTTCGTATCACTGATGTAAATAATCGTTCTTACCGGTTATTAGCGCTGGGAGACGAAACGTTTCCTTTAGAGTTCGAGTCCATATAAATACAGTTGGGACTTGGAAAAATTTTCATCCATCTTCATTTTACTATTGCTCTTGTATCGATAGAAAAAAAACCAAGGAAATAGAAATTGCCTTCGTTCCCAAATCATCACAGCTCGTTAATCCCTCGAATCAATACTCTCACTTAGGTAATTAGTTCAACAATCTTACATTAAAAACGTTAAGACTTGAGATTTGATGCCAATTCGTCCATAATCACGGCCAATTCTGATGACGATGAGGCCGAAATTGGGTTAGAGCACGACTGAGGGAGGAGGAGCCGGAGTACAAACTATTTGAAGAAGAAGATAGGAAGGAAGATGGACGCGAAGGCGTATTCGTATCGATTGTGGATGAAGAAGAAAGTTCGTATCGGTCTGGACATAATGGAATTTCGTATCGAATGAGGGGATTGCTTTGTATCGATAGCTAGTGGACATTAGCATCGATCGGTTGATGATTGGCATTCATACCGATCTGGAGCAATCGATATGAAATCTTAGGTCGAGGATCGATATGAATGCGCCGTTGTAGATCGATACGAAGTATAGGATTCTGTATCGATACGAAGTGACCTTCAGGTGATCGATATGAAGTACCATTGTACAATCAAAACGAACTTCTGTTTCCGGTGATCGATACGAATTGCACACCTGGTGATCGATACGAATGAAGCTTCCTATGATCGATCCCAGTTGTGACCTCAATGGATACGAAAAAATATTTTTTACACTCGAACATTTGACTCCGACGAACTTCTACCTTGCATAACTGGACTTAACTGCTAAACAGCATATTTGACTGCCTTTCGAAGCTCGTCGATGGAACTGTAACTTAACAAAATTTAATGAAATTTAACTTGGATCGATCTCCAAAGTCTGGATGGCACAGTTGTGATGGTCAGTGATGACGGTCACTCTGGTTGAAATTTTAAGTCTTGTCGTTCGAACATCTCTTAATCCTGTAGAATTTCTCAAGTATTATGTAGCACTGCACTACACAACACATTCACACACTTCACACTAGTGAACACACGGTCTTATTACCATCTAATGATGGGTTTTGATAAGTTGATTAGTTATGGAGTCTACAAGCTCACAACAGCAGGAGCCTCAGAGTTCATCTCCCTTAGTCATAGAGATACCGGTCGTCGCGGCCGAAATTATAGATCCAGCTCTGGACGAGCTGCCAGGTGTCAGGTTCATCGGGAACCCACAAGATTCTGTGCCATCCAACGTCTCCAAAGATATGCTAACACGGATATGCCTAAGGCACGGTCTGTCGTTGGATGACGTCTTATTAACGGGACCGAATGACAGACCGCATGCTCCCTCGGAAAGGTTTACTGCTTTCAACAGGCATTCATGTATAGCCGGGACGCTTCCTCCATTCAATCAATATATTAGAGAAGTGCTGGCCTTCTTTGGAATTGCCCCCTCACAATTACATCCCAATGGATACGCACTGCTGAACAGTCTATTCATTGTATTCATGGAGCATCTTTTCCGACCCCCGACTTCGATAGAAATCAGATACCTTTTTAATGTTAAGAGTCAGGGAGATAGCCCTTCTTTCACGTTCTTAGAGGCGGTCAGGAACTGCCAAGTTGTGACTGGTTCCTTGACCAAATTGAGCTACTTCAAAACTGAGTGGTTCTATGTTCGATGCCCCCTAGGGTTTGTTAGTCGATGGTTAGCCAGACGTAAGTGCTGCACTTGTTCCAGTAGTTAATGAGATAGCTGTAGTTGATGTTGAAACTAATATCGTATTTCCTTTATAGCTGCAATTCCGCAACCCGAAGGTGCTCACTTCAAATAAATAGCGAATTCTCCAGGAAGTGCCGAGCGAAATGAGATATTTTGACTCGGTGCTAACAGACAAAAACTTGAGGATCGTTGGGCTGATCGAACGAAAACAAAGCATAAGACTTGAAGGAGTGCTTAGGGCAGCCCCAACGAAGCGGGTAAAGTGCAAAGTGCCCGGGGTTGTAATAGCCGATGAGGGTGATGAAGAACCACACCCACAAACGATGAACCCATGGCCGGGCCTTCTGACAGTTTTCAGGGTTCAGAGGGAAGGAGAAAAGGCAAGGCAGTTGCACACAAGCGTCATAAATCTTCGAGATGGAAATCTGTAGTTGTGTCCCTGCCAGCCTCCGGCGTTAGAATTTCGGAGGCTCCTCCCTCGCAAGTAGAGAATCCTTTTGAAGGACTTGCTGATATTCTGATTCTGGACTATGTGTCACTTTAACACGACACGGATTGGAGGGGCTTCAAAGTGCTCTAGATTTAAGCGAGTCTCTACCCATCAGTGCAGCCGACATTACCGGTTGGTCGGGGGTTGCACACACATATTCATTTCATGGCACTATACGGTTTCCAGCCTTAAGTTGCCTGCTTCGAGAATTCACTAACTCCGTTCTTCTTTTACGTTACAGATACGATGAATAGGCGAGATTATATGCTCGGCAGTCTTCGTTCAGCGCGCCAATCATCGAGTTCGTAGTATAAGTCCCGCCGGAGGGAAGATGATAGAAACCGCGATTGCGATTACTCCAGCCAAGAGCGTTATGAGAGGGATAGAGATAGGGAAAACAGATATCGATCCCGATCGCGTTCTCCACCTCATCGAGTCCCTACACAACCTTCAGGCCATGGAAAACAACCAGTAGAGCCTCCTCGTCAAAAACCATCTTCTCATACTTCAAGGTCTGAGTCTCAATGTCGTAGGAATGAGGCCGAACCTCCTACTGTTGATGAACAAGCCATCACTGAGCCCACTGGGGAAGGGGCTATAAGAATTGCCCAGTTAAGAAAAGATTTCCTGAACATTTGCTTCGACGGCTTTATCTTCCCTCCTCACTTAAAGAAAATTCCATCTGAGGCTGAATAAACAATGCATGACTATATTCACGATATTTATACCCAATACAAGGAGTTGATGAAAGCCGCGGATAAGGCGTCGGTAGTGGCCTTTGAGAGAGCGAAGGTAATTGAGAAGCTAGAGACCGACCTCCCTCAAAAAGTCCGTATTATCCAAGTGCTTAATGATGAAGCCGAATCCTCCCGGAAATCTGAAACGGATGCCATCCAAAAAGCTGATGAGGCCACTCAATCTATAGAGAGAATGCAACAAACGCATTTCGCTTTGGTGGAGGAGATGGGCTTCCAAAACACCACAGTTGCCACTGAAAGGGATGCTGCTCTGAAAGAACTCAACGAGCTTAAAGCCAAATTTTCTGAAATCATCAAGGAAAAGGATGATGCAAATAAAGCAGCCCAGGAGGCGTGCGAACAAGCGGTGGCGCTTCGGGATGAGAAGGATGTGGCCGTACTTAAAGTTTGGGAGGCCGAGGCTAAGGTTGAGGAGGAAGTTAAAATGGCCGAAGCCAGGCTAGAGGCAGATATCGAGGATCTTCTCGTTACTTACAACGCCAATGTTTTGAAGCACATAAACCTGGCCTGGCTTGACAACTATCCAACATATATGTTCAATGCTTGGGGCTGATTGGTAGGAGATGAAAAGGCTGCTCCTCAAGCTGAACCGATTAATGAGTTTGAGCTCGAGAACCGGGTGTTGAGCGAAGACGAACGGAAAGTTCTCCATGATGCAATGGTCTCATATGAAAAGGAGAAGCTTGGCGCTCAGCATTCGGAAGTTGGAGAAGGCTTTAGTGTCGAGCATCATGGTATAAGTTCTAAAACTCTACTACCGACTCAGCCTGAATCCACACATACGGTTGATCCTCAGCCTATTCCTGCTTATAACCCGGATCAACCGCAGTTGTCTCCAGCTCGCGAGCAAGTCTCTGAGGCCGTTCCGCCACCTGCGAGCCAAACTGAGGAAGGTACTCTGAACATTCTCTATGCTTATCCGAAATCGGAATCATTACTTGAAATAATTACTAACAGTCCTTCCTTTACTCTTATCCAATGATCGGAGCGACATCTGTTGTGCCTCCTGCAACTCAAGAATCACACCAAGCGTAGGAGGCCATCATAACTGAGGCAACCATAACAACGGTTACCGCCTCTATGGACGGTGCACAAGGGAGCACACTGACTTTTGATGAAGAGATGAAGGAGGAACTCCTCGGTCGTCACAGCGACCCCTTTGCTGATTTACCATTTGTTATGGGTGGAGTAGCACCGGCGACTAGATCCTCAGTCCCATCCACTAATATTCCTGACGAGGCCCAAACGCTCAATGAGGAGGAAATTATAGCCGAGATTAATGCTGAAATGGAAGCAGCGGCCCGGACCAGCAGCTTTGGAGGTGGAATGGCGGGCCCTGGTCCAGCCCCGTTACGAATGATACCTCCGGGAGGAACGGTCGTTGAGACAAGTGTGCATATCCCACCCCCTACTGTTGATCATGTTCCTTCGAATCCGCCTTCAGGAAGCGTTCCAATACATCTGAGTTCGGAGGAGGAAATTGATATAATGCCCTTGACTGGAGATCAGTCGCCGAAAGGCAAGGGCTCAAAGAGAAAACCAAGTGAGAGCTCCAACGGGTCCGCACCGAAAAAGAAAAAAAGTAGATACATCTCTTTGGCTCATTTTTGAGTAGATAAAAGTTTCTTTAGCTTTTGTAGGCTGTGTATAGATGCGGCTTCGACCCCTGCTAGTAGGATTTTTGGGATAAACTTGTACTTAATTATTTTCCACAAATAGTTGAAATGAAATTCCATTTTGTCTTCAACTCAATTATTGTTTATTTGCTTAAGTGTTTCAGCATTTGAACTCCAGTCCGGTACGCTTGTGAAGCTTCGACCCTTGGATTGGATCTGAATTTATTTGTTAAGTCCTGAAATCGTAACTATGAGTCATGACCGAACGTTAAGCTGGACTCCGATGCTGCACTGTCTCAGTCAGTGATTGGTACTTAAGTATTGCCCCCAGTTTTAGGGATGAATTGTAAAGATCAGGTGGCAATTGTAGTTCGCCTTTAACACATCAAGCTTAACATCGTCCAATTGACGCTAAAACAAGGAAATTCGAGTGGTCGAATCACACTCGCTCATCTATTGACGATTGCATCCACACTCTGGGGATTTGAATCTGTATGTCGGCGGTCGGTCATGCCTGCTTAAATTTCGAGGATACGTCCACGCTCCGGGGACTTAAGTCATTTTCACGGGTGGTCAGTCACACCCGATCTTCATTGATACTCCGACCGTACTCCGGGGACTCATAGTTGTTTTACGGACAGTCGATTCCAGTCTGGTTTGTGTTTAAACCCCAATCCGCTCTTTGGGACTTAGAGTTAATTGTTGTCGATACTCTGGTTCATACTATGGGAATCTGGAGTTAGTCGACATTCGTACTTCAGTTTTCACTCTGGGAATATGGAGTTGGTTGAAAGATGGTCAGTCACATCTGTTCAAGCTTTAGGATTTCGTTCGCACTCCGAGAACGACGAATTTATCAGGATTGCGGATGGTCGGTTCACATCCACTCTGAGTTAACAAGCGAGGTCGTTAGATGGACGGATCCATCCTCCTCAAACTTGGTCAAGATACGGACAAAGTCCTTTGATGGACGGATCCACCCTCTTCGAGGCCGTATTTGTGAGTTTATACTCCAGTTCACACTCTAGGAACCTGGAGTTGATTAAAGGATTATCGTGTATCAATCCTTTTTTGACTCCAGTGTGATGACTTGCCCCCAAGCTCGGGTTTCACTTAGTGAGTAACCAGTCGTATCACAGTCACTCCCTATTTGAATAAATTCCACCATCGGGTGGAATTTAGCTCTCTGTGTATAGTGATAGTTGTATGACACATTCAATAAATCACAGCTCTGGCTCGAAGAGATTGCATTTTATTGTTGAAATAAGAAAATATGGCAAAAATCAGTTGCCTTATTACAAATTCAAATTTTGAAATGCAGAAACAAATTGCAAATGAAAAATAGATTGAATAAATAAATAGAGCATGTCATGTGTAGTAGCGACGAAGACTTTCGCTGTTCCAGGCTCTCGGAAGAGTGAGACCGTCAACGGTCGATAATTTGAATGTACCATCTCCGGGCTTTCGTTCAATAACATACGGCCCTTCCCAGGTTAGCCTCATATGCAAAGGGACCGGGTAAATTCTCTTAAGGACGAGATCGCCGAGTTCAAAGGTTCGGGGTCGGACCTTGGCATTGTATAATCGGGCGACTCGACTTCGGTATGCGGCTGCCCTCAAATCAGCCTCTTCACGCTTCTTATCCAATAAATCCAGAGATTCGGCAAGTAATATAGCATTTTTCTTCGAATCATAGTATGTCACACGATGAGAAGGCACTTCTAATTCGACTGGAATAACAGCTTCTGAACTATAAGAAAGAGAAAACGGAGTGTGGCCAGTCGCGGACTTGTGGGTTGTTCGGTAAGCCATAAAGCCATAGGAAGTTCATCGACCCATTTGCCCCCAGCCTTTTCCAGTCGTTTCTTCAGAATAGACTTTATAACTTTATTAACAGCTTCGACTTGTCCATTTGCTTGAGGGTGTGCAACTGCGGAGAATTTTTTCTGAATGTAGAATCATTGATAGAAATCTTTAAATTCAACACTGTCGAATTGGGTCCCGTTATCAGTGATGATAGTATGTGGGAGACCAAATCGGCAGATGATGTTGCGCACTACAAAGTTGATCACCTTCTTTGTTGTGATTGTAGCAAGGGGTTCAGCTTCCGCCCACTTGGTGAAGTAATCAACTGCTACGATGGCGTACTTCGCACCACCTTTGGCTAGAGGTAGAAAGCCAATAATGTCAATGCCCCATACTACAAACGGCCGTGGACTGACCATTTGAGTTATTTCGGTAGGTGGGGCCCTCGGAATCCGAGCCTGCTTCTGGCATTTGTCACACTTTCTGGCGTAATCCGATGCATCGCGATTTACGGTTGGCCAATAGTATCCATATCTGAGCACTTTCTTGGTAAGGGCTTGCCCCCCGGTGTGATCGCCACATTCTCCTTCGTGCACGTCATGCAACACTCGTTTGATTTCATCGTGAGCGATAAACCGGAGTAAAGGAACAGAGTACCCTCTTCTATACATAACTCCATTCTAAATAGTGAACCGTGAAGCTTTTCGAAGAATCTGTCTCTTTTCACTCCTGCACTCTGGCAGGGTTCCATGCTCGAGATAATTTTTGAACGGAGTCATCCATGACTCCTTCTTGGGAATTACCTCAAATATCTAATATGTTTCCATTTGATCGATGCTCGGGGAAGCTAATGTCTCCACGGGAATGAGTCCCATTTGTTGGGCCTTGCCCGTACTGGCTAACTTTGCTAATGAATCAACTTTCTAATTACGCTCTCGGGGAATGCAGTAGATGGGATAATAATCGAACTGATTTAGTATCTCCTGGGCTTGAGCTAAATAAGCAGCCAGTCTTTGGTCTTTGGCCTGGCACTCCCCCGAACTTGACACACGACCAATTGCGAATCGCAATAGATCTCCACGGAAATGAATTTTTAATCTCGAGCAAGTCTCAGTTCGGCAAGTAGGGCTTCATACTCGGCTTCGTTGTTGGTCGCATGAAAATCAAACTTTAAAGCATAGCATATAGATCGACCTTCGGGAGTTTCAAACACAGCTCCAGCACCCGAGCAACGGTCATTTGATGCACCATCAGTATGCAGCTTCTAGATATATTTGGGAGATTCACTAGTTTTGGGCAAGTCTTCTGAGATGGTAAATTCAGCTATGAAATCTGCTAGGACTTGTCCGTGAATGGCTCGCCTTGGAGTGTAAGTAATATCAAACTAACTTAGTTTGATGTTCCATTTGAGTAACCTACCAGACGTCTCAGGCTGCGTAAGGACCTGTTGTAACGGCTGGTCGATGTAAACGGTGATAGGATGAGCCTGGAAATACGGACGGAGTTTCCTTGAGGCAATAACAAGACAATAAGCCAACTTCTCTAGCTTTGTATAATTTCTCTCAGCTCTGGTTAGTCGTTTGCTAATATAGTAGACCGGCTTTTGTATTCGATCCTCTTCCCGAATTAGAGCAGCGCTGATTGCGTTTTCTGATACCGCCAAGTAAATGTACAATTTCTCGTAATCAATAGGCTTTGAAAAAATTGGCGGTGTGGAGAGGTGTTGAACTAGTGCTCGGAATGCACCCTCACATTCTGTAGTCCATTCAAAGTTTCTTTTCCCTTTTCGGATCAGATCGAAGAAGGGAATGCATTTGTCAATGGACTTTGAAATGAACCTGCTCAGTGCTGCTACTTTCCCGTTGAGGCTTTGGGCTTGCTTTATAGTTCTTGGAGTCTCAAGATTTCTAATCGCCCAGATCTTTTCGGGATTGGCTTCGATTCCTTGAACGTTGACGATAAACCCAAGTAACTTTCCTGATGCGACCCCAAAGTGACATTTCAACGGATTAAGCTTCATTATGTATTCTTGGAGAATATTAAACATTGACTCCAGATCCTTGATGTGATCGGTGGAGAATCATGACTTGATTAGCATGTCGTCCACGTACACCTCCATGGTTTTTCCAATCTGGTTAGCGAACATTCGATTAACTAACCGTTGATAAGTTGCCCCGGCATTTTTAAGTCCAAAAGGCATAACTTTATAGCAATAGAGTCCCATATTGGTTATGAAGCTGGTATGCTCCTGGTCAGGAAGATGCATGGGTATTTGATTATAGCTAGAGTATGCATCCATGAAGGATAAGAGTTCATGTCCAGCCATTGGTCTACAAGTTGATCGATTCAAGGAAGCGGAAAACTGTCTTTGGGGCAAGCTTTATTAAGTCTAAGTAGTCAACACATGTTCTCCATTTCCCATTTGGCTTTCGGACAAGTACAAGATTGGATACCCAGTTCGGGTATAATGCATCTCGAATAAATCCATTCGTCTTAAGCTTATCTACCTCTTCTTTAAGGGCGGCAGATCTCTCTGGATCCATACCACGCCTTTTTTGTTTGACCGAGACATGGCACGGGTCGATATTCAATGCGTGGCCCATGATATCCGGCGAGATCCCACACATTTCAGAGTGCATCCAGGCAAACACATCAAGGTTTACCCAGAGAAATTTAACCAATTCCTCTTGCATCTGTTGGCTTAGCTGAGATCCAATCTTTATCATTTTAGAATCATCGCTATCATCGATTGGGACATCGATCGTCAGTTCAGCCGGAGAAGCTTGACTGTCTTTACTTTCGTCTTCATTTTCGGTATCTCTCGGGTCAAGGTCTCTTTGGAATTGGTTGGGGTGCCCGAGCCTAGGCCCAGGCGTCAATTGTTAATTTTCAACAAAGCGAACACAAAGAGATTCCTCTACGCCCTTTCCTTTTTCTCTTCGCTGCGCATCTCGCAGCTCGGCAACATAACAGGCTCGTCCAATAGCCTGATCTCCTTGAACGACTCCAACCCCATGATCGGGGGGAACTTCAGAGTCAGACACCATGGGGCAATCGCAGCCCTGAATTTAGCTAGGGCCGGTCGACCCAAGAAAGCATTATATGGCGAGTCTATATCCAACACCACAAATTGTAACATCCGAACTCTCCGGCGTTCTCCAATTCCTAACTCCACTGGCAATTCCACCACTCCAGCGGGTATAGTCGCGCTCCCATTGAAACCATGGATACGGTACTGACAAGGTTTCAAATCTTTAGTCTCCATTTTCATCTGGTCATAGGCTCGCTTGAACAATATATTTACAGAACTTCAACTGTCTACCAAGATCCTCTTCATCCAAGCAGGACCTACTTGAGCTGATATGACAAGTGGATCGATGGTTGGGGCTTCGATCTTGTCGGCATCTCTGTCTCGAAAGACGATGTCGTCGGTCATCATCTTTTGTTGCTTGGCCGGATCCCCATCTTCCAAACTACTACAACACTCGAAGCTCGCATGCCTAATAGAACTGGCATACAACTCTATTTCCTTCCAGCTTCGGTCTGCTGGATGAGGACCACCACTAACAGTATTTATTACTAATCTCCCACCAGTACGAGCGGGTTCCTCCTGTCTAGCCTGATTCGGTACATGATTCTGATTTGATGGGCCCGCACCTCTAGACTGCGGCGCCCGCACAAACTGCTCCAACTTTCTCTCTCTTATCAACATTTCAATGAGATCCTGCAAGTGATGGCACTCATTAGTGTTATGGACGTAGCTTTCATGGAATCTACAAAACTTCCCTATCTGAATCTGTTTCTCCGATGACTGTTTCGGAGCAGGTTTCTTATACTGAATAATATTGCAGGTCTGTAAATACACATTTTCCAACGACGTATTCAAAGGAGTGTAGTTATCAAACATAGGAGCCCTACGTCGTGGACCACGATTCTGATCCTGTTTCCTATTTTGATTACCATTGCCTTTCTGCTGATTTTTTTATTCTGAATGTTCAATTGCACTTTCTCGGAGCTCTCCTCGGATTGTTTAACAGCAACATTACTCTGAATTCCTTCCATACTGGGCCCTGCGTCATCCTTTTTCCTAGACTTTTTCGCATCCTCCTTCTCAAGAATTGGGCTGCCTTGGAATAGAAACGGTCCAATGACATAGGAGGCTTTCCGACCAACCAGTTACTGAACTCAGAATCGGGATCATTCCCCTTAGTCAATGCCATTAGAATGGAGTTGTCATTAGGGTTGCTGATCTCAGCGCATGCAGCATGAAATCTCTCCAGATAACGTCCGAGTGTCTCTCCAGGAGCTTGAGTGACACTATACAGAGTATTAACATCTTTCGGTCTTGCGACATGCATGTGAAACTGCTCAATAAACTTTGTTGCCAACTGGTCAAAACAAGAGATAGATCGAGGTGTTAAACGGGTAAACCACATAGTCGCTATGCCCCCTAGAGAGATCGGGAAGCTTCGGGACTTAACTGCATCATCAGCTCGTGCAGCATTCATCAACCATTCATACTTCAGGATATGTTGATTAGGATCAGAGCTCCCTTCATAAACATGCAAAGTCGGCATCCTAAATCGCCGAGGTGGTTCAGCATAGAGTATCTCATCAGTAAAAAATGTATGACTCCAAGAGATTCCCCAGTCGTCATTGGTAAGACCTTGATTTTCACGGATCATTTGACGGATCATCGTCGGAATGTCGGGTATCTAGACATTTTGAGCATGTTGGGCCAAGGTGTGGTCGGGTTCCACAATGCGAGGAGGGGCCGGTCTCTGTCGACGGTCCATGTCTCTCCTCCTTGGTTCCACGTCTTCAGGGACATAAGGCTCGGGAGTATGGTTGCGTTGGTGGTGGGTCGGATCCGTTTGGTTCCGAGCGTCAACTCCCAAATCAGTAGCAGTGCTAGTACGGTTGTCAGTAATATGGTATGGGGTAGCTTCTCCTCGGGAGAAGGGTCCAGTCTGATGGCTGGTTGACGGGCCAACTCTTGGTTGCCCGAGACTCAATGTACGTTGATGCCCGGTGGCCTGTGTGTAACTTCCATCCAGTCGCGGGCGCGTGGATCTGTGATGGTAGTTAGAAGAGGCTGAACTCTCGGAGGATGAATAAGAAGCCTGTTCCCTTCTGGATCTCCTTCGTCTTTGACGATTTAGCTAGTTGGTCAATTCCGCATTAGCACAGAGCTGTTGGGTGAGCTGTTGGCGGCTCTGAGTCAATTCTTGTATTAGCATCTGGAATTTTTCCCTGGTGATAGGGTCTTGCGGATCTGATGGTCCGGCAGCATTCTGGTCGGTTGGAGGTGGTTGCACGGGGTTCTGTCTATCCCGTCCTTCTGGATCTGCGGTAGTAGAAGTAGTCCTTGTGTTAACCATGATGGATAGCGAAGCTCTTTCCTAGACTTGATGCAAATCTGAATAGGATGGAAGAACTTTAATCTTTGAAATCCAGATCTTCTTCTTAGATTTGTGCAATCCGATATCGATAGTAGATCCGACGAGCAGGAGAAAAACTATGTTCTCTCAGTGAAAGCACCTAAGTGTTTGTACCAAAATTCGGTACAACACACTTCGGAAGTGTTTGAAGAGATAAAATAAAGAAAGTAAATTTAAAAAGAGGATTATCTAAGAATCACTCCAAACAATAATCAGAAAGACAACAAAGGAACACAGAGATTTAGAGTGGTTCGGCGATGTTGCCTACGTCCACTATGAAATGATTGACTTTTATTAACTTTTGCTTGCTGGTTACAACTGATTACAACAGTAGATTTCGAGTACAATAATGATTTTTGAGTGCAACAATGGTTTCGGTGGAGTCTGGACGTCAAAGAGCCAAAAGGTCCATTTTCTGTAGGTCTAGGGTTGTTATTTATAGACGTAGGTTGCAAATATCTCGCTCAGATCTTGGGAGACCTCTTCTGGCACGTGGGTGGGCCCACACAATCGATCCCATGTGGTGTGCACTCGATCTGTGATCGATACGAACGAATTTTGTATCGATCGTAATTTGGTCCAATCGAGTCGAGATCGATCTTAAACATTCTTGAGGATGTATGCAAGCTCCTGTGAAAATTTGGTAGCATTTGGACTTGTAGATGGTGAGTTATGATCGATGCAAATTCGAATTTATCAAAGGCTATTTTCTTCGTGTTAATGCCGTTCGCATCGATCTGTTCGTATCGCTTTTTGGGCATGTGCTCACAAGTTGACATGGCGCTTGATTTCTGAATCGATCCACTTTCGACGCCGAATCAACCGAGTCTTTCCAATGTTTTATGCCTCGTTTGTATCGATGCATTTCGGCCTTGTTCGTATCGATCAACTATGTTTTCTATTCGTACCGATGTTTTTGATCTGTTCGTATCGATCCTCATAGGTCACTTCATATCGATAGCTGGGGGCCATTTCGTATCGATAGCTGAGTGTCATTTTAGTATCGTTCGTTTGATGTTTTACTCGTATCGATCGTTGATCGATCGATACGAGCTGTGCAATCGGGATCGATACGAATCGGTTCCAATTGATGGATACGAAGTTGAGTGTACGTGATGGATACGAACAACAGATAACTGATGGATGCAAAGTGATGTTCATTGATGGATACGAACAATGGCTAACAGATGGATACGAACAGATGGAGCTTGATGGATGTGAACAAAGCCTTTCAGTTGATGGATACGAAGAGTGCAGTTTCAGATGGATGAAAGCGGAACTGATGCGAAGAGAGCGATGTGATGGATACGAACGAATCAATTGACTTGGCTTGCATCGATCATATCTTGAGCATACAGACTCGGATTGACTTGAAATTTGGAACGTTGGCTTTCATAGCTTAGCATGTCGTGTCATGTTGATTGTAGCTTGATCCGGACTTGGACAAAATTCATCGATATTCATAGTGAGCCTGAATATAACCGACCTTCGGGATGAATGTCCTCGGTTTCCGGTTAAGTTCTTGGTGTCACGGCCTTGCCAAAAGGCGGGATAACAAAGATCATCAATACTCCGATAAAGAAAAATGAGAAGTTTATCAGAGGCTTGAATCAAGGTCTTCATCATAAGGGATGGCTCATTTAGCATCTCCTTTTGAGTTTGTAGTTGACATAGCTAGAAGGAATGATGGGATAGACTAGGAGTAGAGAAGGATGGAGGCAAGACCCAAATCAAAGTAGAAGAAGAAGTTTACCCCATATATGAAGGTAAGAAAGGAGCGCAGAAGGGGAAGGGTGGTGCAGTTGCTAACACAGATGTTGTAACCGCGGACGGAAGGGGCATTATGATTCGAGGTGCCCTATGCCCAAGGAGTCTAGGAAGATGAAGTGCTTCAAGTGTGACAAAGCAGGACATTTGAAGAAGGATTGCCCAGAGCTTAAGGCGGAGGTTTCTACTTTGGAGGGACCAAAGAAAGGACCATCTGTCGAGGAAAGAGGCAAGGGGAAAGTCTCGGAAGGTATGGTTTTGATTTTTGGTGTTTAAGTTAGAGTATTATTTGATACTGGAGCTACACATTCATTTATAGATAAAGTTGGTTAATAGGGGTTACCTAGCTAATCACTTCCATACATACAGCTAATCCGATAGGAGGGTATGCCACTCTCGGATTGAGATGCACTAACTTAGATATCGAGTTAGGTGGGTGTAAGTTTTCTTGTGATCCTTACGTGTTTGACTTCATAGGCTTCAGAGTTATTTTAGGGATGGACTTGTTGGAGAAGTATAGTGAAAGAGTGTACTGTGTTGAAAAGATAATTACTATGAGTCATTTGGACTGCAGATATAGAGTAAATATGGTCTGGGAATTATGTGGAGAACCATGCAAGAGTGTTTTATTGGCCTTAAATTTAAAGAAGATTTGGACGCAATGCGTGTAGTGAAGGAGTTCCAACAAGGTTTGAATTGGTTTTGGGGTTGCCACTCCCGAGAGCAGCGGAGTTTTGTATTGACCTACTTACTAGAGATTGAACCATTTAGTCGACCCCCAAGTAGAATGCCACCAAAGGAGATGGAGGAGTTAAAGAAGTAATTAGCAGAGTTAAAAGGAAAGAGCTTCATAAAGCCAAGCAGTTCGCCATGGGGAGCAACAGCAGTGTTTCTAAGGAAATCTGATAGGTCATTGAGACTATGTATAGATTATTTGAAGCTGAATGAAAGGACGGTGAAGAATAGGTATCCTTTGTCGAGAATTGATGATCTATTTGATCGGTTAAGTGGAGCTAAGGTGTTTTCATAATTGGACTTAGCTACAGGGTTCCATCAGCTGAGAGTTGCAGAGGAAAGAATTCCTTTGACTGCGTTCAGGACAAAGTACGGTTCATATGAGTGGTTGGTTATGCCATATGGGCTAGCTAATGCATCTGCATTCTTTGTAAAATTGAGGAACGGGATCGTTTGAGATAAGATGGATAGATATGTGTTGGTGTTCATAGTTGACACCTTGGTGTACTCTAAGGATGAGGAGGAACACACAGTTCACCTAAGGCTTGTGCTGGAGACATTGAGATGGCATAAGTTAAAGGAAAAAATTTCTATGTGTTATTTTTGGAGGATTGAAGTGAACTTCATAGGCCATCTGATTTCACAAAAAGGGTTAGTTGTAGATCATTCGAAGGTGGAGGCAATAAATGGGTGGAAGAGACCTGAGACTGACTGAAGTACAAAGTTTCTTAGGATTGGCTGACTATTCCCAAATATTTATCAAAGACTTCTCCCGTATAGTTGTGCCGATGAGGAAGCTGACTAGGAAAGGTGAGCCATTTGTTTGGGCGTAGAAGTTTGAGAAGGCATTCTAGGAACTGAATTGTAGGTTGACAAATGCACCTATATTAGTAATACCTAAAGGGAATAATGGTATGACCTACATCGATGCGTCAAGTCTGGGATTAGGCGCAGTATTGATGCAGATAGGTGGAGTAATTGCTTATGCATCTAGGCAGTTGTGACCCCATAAAGTTTGGTATCTAACACATGATTTGGAGTTAGCAGTGATTGTCTTCGCGTTGAAGATTTGGAGGCATTATCTCTTAGGGGAGAGGTTTGAGTTGTATACTGACCACAACTCTTTAAGATATATGTTCTCTTAGAAGGAGTCGAACATGGGGCAGCAGAGATGGTTAGAGTTCCTAGCATCATATGATTTTGGGATAGAGTATACTCTAGGAAAAGGTATGTAACACCCCTAATTTTTGATAACATTATTCAGGATATTTAATTAGATAAATTAAATAGAATAATGTAAATGTAAGTGATAAGGGGATTAAGACTTGAATTAATTAATTAAAGCCGTGCCTAATGAACTAATTAATGGGCTTAAGAATGGGTTTTGGTTAATTAAGTCACATAAGGGTATATTGGGAATTGCTGCCCCTAGCTTCCACCCTTATATATATTTCGTTCCCACCTTCTTACTTCCCATTAACATCATTTTAAAACGCAAGCAAAATATAGAGAATGGTCGGCCATTAAGAGGAAGAAGAGGAAATCAAATTAAAGCTAGAAAATTAAGCTTAGGGGAAATCAATCTCAATCCAATCTCCTTATCTATAGCAAGGTGAATAATAATTCCATCTCTATTTTGGTTTAAATCGTATATTTTTGGATTTAAGGGATAAATCCGTTTTTATGATATATTGGATGATGATATGCTTGATTCATGATTTGTTTGATTTAAACAAGATTGTTTAAAAGGGGTTTTATACGGTTTTAGATCAAAACCGAGATTAAATGATGTTTAAATGCCATGGGAAAATTTTATGTTATGAGAAACATGATTTTGGAGTTGGGTTTCAATTTTGAGAATTTTCCAAGCTATGAAAAGATTATTATGAATTTTCAAAGGAAAATATGATTATTTGGGTTTATAATTTATTTTGGAAAATATATTAAGGGGGTCTGGAATTTTGATGTGTTAGATAACATGATTAAAGTGAATTTCTGGAATTTTTGGGGAATTTTCCAAATGATTTGCTACGCAAAATAAATTGTTTTAGAAGAGGGACTTCTTTGCAAAAATTGGAAAGGCTAGTTTGATTAACTTAACCATGGTTTAGATCTAGATTAGCGGTAGTTATTTTTGAAAAATAATTTGAAAAGGTTAAGGCAACCAATCTGGTGTTGATACGTGTAGGTTAGTTAGAGAAAAGTTTACTTAAACAAGAATAAAACCTGGTTTTGCTCAGAAATGTGGTTCCGCCTACTTAGGAAAGTGCCTTTCGACACAGTAGCTTCAGCCTTCATCCTTGTCGAAACCAACTATGCCTAAACCAATACACATGGTATCAATATGATGGTACGTAGTGGATTGGAGATAGGAGGAAGGTAGGGTGTCGAAAGCATAGCTTCTGAAGGGGTTGAAACCTTGGTTTTTATTAATATGAAAAGCGCCTGCCTATGTTTTGTTTTAAGCCTTTGATAGTGTGGAAGCAATTGATTTCGAAAGAGGATTTAAAGAGGTTTAGAAAGGGTTGCCATTAACTTATAATTTCTTTCGACTAGGTTCATACGTAAGAAATAATGTTTTGAAAGAAGGGGTTCCGACCTAGTCGATACCCGGCTGCCATTTTATAGCCTTTCGAGGGTGTTGAAGATATCAACGTTGTCGCAAGGTACTTTGTTGTATAAAGTTTAAGCTACTTCCTAAAGCTTTCAAAAGGGGTTAGGGGTTTCGAAGGTGATGGTTTCGAAAGGGGTTTCGACTCCAACCTTCCCATGTTTTACCCAGATGTTTTATGCTTTCGAAAGGGATGTTTTCGATGCCATCAAGATTTCCCCAATATTTTTATAGGATAAAAGATGGTTTCGAAACAGATGCTTTCGACTATATTCACTTTGACCAAAATAATATTTTAAGTATAAACCCAATGCTTTCGAAAGGGGTACTTTCAATGGTTTCGGAAGGGTTACTTCCATAAGTGTCGAAAGGGGTACTTTCAATGGTTTCAGAAGGGTTACTTCGATAAGTGTTGGAAGGGGTACTTTCAACTGGTTTCGAAGCTAAAGCTTCTAAAGTTATATGCTAATACTTTAATATATTCGAAAGGTTTCGAAAGGTATAGTTTAAAGTATTATAAGAAAGGAGCCTAATATTTTCAAGTGCTTTCGAAGGAGGTTATCCTGTGAAGTCAAAAGCAATTTCGAAGGCATCGAAAGGTTTTATGACCCAAACTCTATTTTTAAAGAAAAATCCCATGGCAATATTAAAGGAGTTTTTATAATAATTTTAAGAAGAATCTATCTTTGATAAATTAAAGGTTAAAGGTATTAACCATGTTTTATATTAAACCCACAGAAGTGGTAAAGTTATGTTGCTTCTTCAAATATAAATATATTCACTTTATAACCCATAACTGCATTTTGGGGATAAAGGGGTAGAAGAACCAGTTATGTTAACCCGGTAGTGAATATAAATTGATTAAACTCCTGAATCAATAAAATTTCATCCAAGAGGTCACGAAGACCAGAATATAGGATGCTAAAATATAAAGGAAAGATATTGGCAGGGGCTAATAGGTTCACGGTAAGCCCATGAAAACCGTATGATATTAGCAGGGGCCAATAGGTTCATAGTTAGCCCATGAAAACTATGTATAAGAAAAGATGTCAGATAGACAGGTTCGTAGTTAACCCATGAAAACTATGTGTAAAGGAAGATGTCAGTTAGACAGGTTCATAGTAAGCCTATGAAAACTATGTGTAAATGAAGATGTCAGTTAGACTGGTTCATAGTAAGCCCATGAAAACTATGATTGGATACTGGTAGGGCAAGTAGGCTTGTAGTTAGGCCATGAAAACTATATCCGGATGAAATATTGACAGATGTCAATAGGTTCCTAATCAATCCATGAAAACTAGGGTAAGAAGAAAGGATATTGGGGTTACCAATAGGTTTCTAGTCAACTCATGAAAACTAATAGGTTAATAGTAATCCTAGAAACTATAACTGAGACAGATAGTCTAAATTGAATGGGGATGGGTAATCCAGAATTTATTCAATTGTTTTGCATATCATCATATTATACTGTTTTGAATTGTTTTTAACCATTGTGGATGCAGAAAGCTCAGTATATGGTTTTGTAAAGGTTTTGAGATACTAGTGAGGGGAAACCTGTTCCGCTAAGCGGCGTGGTCTCACTAGATATCTAAATTATTTGAGATAATAGATTATTGTTCATACTAGGCATTATGTCTGACTCGAAGTTTATGTTTTCCCCTTAAACTCTTGGATACTCAATTGATTTTGAGTAGTTTGAGAGTTGAGGTTTTCAGGTACCTCTAAGACGAATAAGCTTCTGGAGACGTGTAGAAGGCATGATAGCTATTTAGAGTTCTCTTTTCTTTTGATTCCGCTGTGTTGATTATAATGGCAAAATTGTTATATTGCCTCTATATACTCTGATCATCCTAGGGGGCATCTTCATATGTCGCTCTGGGCGTATGTTGTAATAAATATATTTTCTCTGAACGTGATTTGCGAATTTGGGATTATGTAATGAATTGGAAATATTTTGGAATGGAATGTGATTGGTTTGAAGTTTAATTTTTTTCCATATTCATGCGTTTCTGTGTATCAATGAATCTAACACCACCGTATTTGGTCGTCGAGGATTAATAACTATGAATGGCTATAGCATCCGTAGCCGTTAGTTTTGGGACTCCAAGTAGGGGGATGTTACTAGTTGGTATCAGAGCATAGGTTTATGAAACTTTAAAAGAAAGTTAAACCTAATAGATTTTCAAACATAATCCAATGAATTTGAAAATATGATCGGGGTTTTGGTTAATGCTATAGTAACGTACTTGTATTTGATATATATATATATATATATATATAAGTACGTGTTCCTCTCTCTCTTACACCGTTCTTCGGTATCTTACTAAGGCTCGTATGTAGATTTACGAGAAAGAAGATATGGAGGCAGGAAACGGAAGAGGAAATCTAGGTGGAGGAAGCACCACAACCAACGGAAATGCTCGACCTAATACCCGGAGAAACCAAGGTCGACGGGCTTGTTGGAACTGGACCGGCACACAGCGGAAGTTATGGGTGAATTTCAAAAAATTTACCCTATTGGATCTTTTATTAGGCCTATGAAGTCTAACTGAATTAGAACATTTCTAAATTTCATTTAAATAAAATCACTTATTTTATTTAAATTCAAATATATTAAGAAATGAAATTAATTTTATTTGATTTAGTTTATACATAAATGTATCATATACATATATATATGAGTGCATGTGTAACAAAATAATCCGTGAAAGATATAATATGCCCATATGTAGATGTTGGGATTTACATCGCAACAGACATATTAGCTCATTTTGCATGTCATATATGTTGTCCAAATATGTGCATGTATATGTGTCACAAAATACACACACACATATATATATGTATGTATAAATATATTATATATAATATATGAACATAAAACATTTATATATAGATATATATATATATAAAGAGAGAACAATTATTAAAAATTATTTATAGTTCAAAATTAACATAGTTTTGCAAACATAATAATTTTAGTATTTTAGTTTGTATATATTTTGAATAAAATAATGTTTTCAACCATAAATGATTAACATAAAATAATCTATTGACAAAAATTCAAATTTTACAAATTTTGAAAATCTAGGATCATAAAATAGAGCTTAGAAAAAATTTAGAGATTTTTTAAAGTTGAAATATTATTTTTAAAAACAAATACATTGATTTCGGCAATAATTATTTAATATAAATTAATATATTATTAAAAATTCAAATTTTAAATTTTCAAAAATTCTAGGATCATGAACGAAAGGTTACGAAAAATTTTAAAGAATTTTTCAATTAAATTATTATTTTTAATAAATCATAAACAGTTTTTCCAAAATAATATTAATTATTAAAAATAATAAACTTTATTGAAAAAATCCTATATTTTTTCTATACATTTCTGGAATGATATAACATTTTTTTAAATATAAAATTGAATTTTTCATGTAATAATTATTTTATATATAATAAACAATTCAAAATTCAATAAATGTTAATTTAAAAATATGAATATATGTATGATAATTAATTTTCAAATTTGTAAATTCATATTATATATAAATAAGTGTACTAAAATTTTTAAATCATATATATATATATATATATATCTTAAATATGCATATATTTTATTATGAGAGAGAAATATACACTAATATATATATATATATATATATATGAATTAATTAATAAATATATATAAAACAATTATTAATGACAAAAAATGATTTTGTACAGTAAACAACATTTTCCTATACGTAAATCAAATAGTATAATAAATAAATTATGCATATAACCAAAATGATTTGTGACAACTATATCTACTTACAAAATCTCACCTAACTAAACATATAGTAGCAATATATTTAAACACATATGAAATTGCTCATTATAGGATCATAGAATATAATTTAATTACTGTAATATGAATTAAAATTATCAATTTAATGATGCCTTTGAATCCACGTCGAAGCAATGACTTCCCTTCCTTTTACTGTTCTTGATTCGTCAGATTGCAAGTCCGGAATCACCGACCTCTAACTATCGAACAATATTATTTTAATTTGAAATATATTTGAGAATTTTGAAGTGGATTGAGAGCTATGTTTTAATCAGCAATGTAGAAGGTAATGGCAGCCAAAAAAAATTCATCATTATTTTTAGAGATACATATATATATATTGGGTTGTTTTAGAGAGAAACGAGGAAAACCTTTTTACCCATTCTCACTTGATCTCAACCCATTATCTCCAAGCCAATTTCCCTATGTTTTAGCCACCCCTAGATCTTCCCAAAACCGAAATTTTGCAGCCCTAATGATGGGCCTTAAACCCATCTAAGCCCAAACCAAAATACTATGCAATTAAATCTAATTTAATCGCTTGTCGATATTATATATCGATCGATATATTTATAACTGTTATAAATATATATAACATTATTTATTTCTCAAATCATATTCAATTTTTTTTAATTAATATTTCATAAATATTAATTAATTTAATTAATTTATAACAATTATAAACTAATTAAATCGTTCGGTCTTAAAAGAATTCATCATTTCGGTTGTGTAACTCTTGGGTGTAAATTTGGTCAGCGATTAACATCGAACTATTCTAATGTTAACGTTCATACGTCACTTAGCAGGTGGTGTGACACTATGGCCAAATTTATTGCTTACTCATTTTCGGTAAAAATCCAATTTTAGTTTAATAAGCGTTACCCGGTTGTGACATTTTTTTGCACTAGTTCTCTTCGTCAAAACTATATCACTTTAGACTTATGGAATTTGGTAATGGTCGAAATTCCAACCTCATCCACATTCAACTTTATAGTCCAAATACAAAGTCCTTGGTTCAATAATAACAATTATTATTAACCGAAATGCTCTAGCCAGAGACTTTGACTTTTAGTTGACTTGAGTTGACTATGATACTTACCGCATATAACTGAGGAGACGAATCCACTCTTGAATAGTGCTTCATCTCCAATACTTCCACTCGACCCAACTATATTCACTCGATGGAAGCCATGCCATGATTTGGCTATAATCAAAGCAGAGCTTTCATATTGAAGATCCACAGTATTCTCAAGTTGAGAGAACTGTGTAAATCAGTCACATCAATATTTTCTGTTTGACCTTAGTTATATTAACGAACAGAAAACTATCGAGTGAGTCGTTCCATAGTTTTCCAATAACTATTGGTACGTAACCCCTAGGTGCCCCCAGCGGTCATGAGTAATACACTGTCCAACATTTGGAGAGCGTTACGTACTCCAGTCTCAACGGATACATCGATATCCAGTCTCGATGCATCTTGACTAGGAACATTTAAAATGTTATATTTGTTTCGTTGTGATAAATTACTCACGGTTGCAACACTTTGTAACTACTATCACAAAATATAACATTTATGGATTTTTCTATTAAATATACTTTTAATTAAGCTAATTAATTAATATAACCACATTATATCAAGTATATAATAGGAAGAAAATACCTTTTATTTCGAACAAGATTGGTTAACGGGTTAGATATATGTAACAAATTACATAATTGCCTCTAGGGCATACCCCTAACTCTATCAATGCTAATGCTAACCCAAATGTTGAAGCCAATGTAGGTGCTAGAATTCCGCCAGTAGATGCGAGGATGGTATATTAGTTGATGGCCAATCTTTTGCAAGCTGGAGTTACCGGTAATGTTGGAGGAGCTAATCTTGTGACTCCAATTAGGAATAACTATGCCAAGCTAAGCAGAGACTACACTAGTTTGGGTGGAAAACTGTTTGTTGGAACAGAAGATGCTGTTGAAGTAGAGAATTGGCTACTGAGTTGTGAGAGGATCTGTACTAGTCTAGGCTTGGATGATGGGCAAAAGAGAAGGCTAGCCTCTAGACAGTTGTAAGGGACTGCGCTTCAATGGTGGAATAGTGTTACCGCTGGGGTATCGGAGGAAGAGCTGACATGGGCTGACTTCAGGAGAAGGTTTGATCAGAGGTTTCTGCCTGAAGTTGCTAAGTCTGCATTGATGAGAAATTTTATGGATCTGGTTCAGGGAGAGATGTCAGTGGTCGAGTATGCTGCTAAGTTTGATGAGCTATCTCGAAATGGATATGCTTTGGTAGATTCTGATGTCAGAAGGAATGAAAGGTTCATTCGAGGGTTGAGACCTGAGCTTGTTAGGATGACTATGACCCATATCCGAGATCCTTCTAATGTGGTGGTGGAGATGGCCATTCGCCATGAGGAGATGCTTGTTATTTCAGCTAAAGAGAAGCCGGTTGAATCCCAGGGTCCTTAGGGAAAAAAGTGGAAATTATTTAAGAAGAAGGGAGCCCAGAAAGGGGATGCTGCCAAGAAAGCAAAGGCTGATTTGGTTTGCTATAAATGTGACAAGAAGGGTCATTATGCAAATGAGTGCCGGTCAGGCAAAGGGAAGAAAACTGCAGACAAGAAGAATGTAAAGTGCTTTAACTGTGATCAAGAGGGGCACTACAAGAACCAGTGTCCAGAGCCAGCTAAGGCGGACAAGGGAAAAGTTTTTGTTGTTGGATCATCAGCTAAGCCCACTACAACTGATAAAGGGAAAACTATGATGGAAGGTACATTTTTGATTCAGAGTATACCAGTTAGGATACTTTTTTATACCGGTGCATCACATTCATTTATATTTGAGTGTTTGGTTGATAGGTTATGCTTAGAGACCACATACCTTGTTACTTCCTTAAGGGTTGCGAATCAAATAGGAAGATATGCAACTCTGGGGATAAGATGTGACCAGTTAGAACTTGATTTGTTAGGTCATAATTTTATATGCAGTCTGCATATGTATGATTTTATAGATTTCGAAATCATTTTGGGTATGGATTGGTTGAGGAGGTATGAGGCCAGGATATTCTGCCAGGATGGGGAGATATCTTTGAGACACCCAGATAGTCATAACCGAATTATATTCTCAGTAGAGAATTCTGACCAAAGTTGTTGTGCTTTGTTAAGTGCAATGGAAGTGGGTGAGGAGTTAAGTCAGGTTCGGATTGCAAGAGAGTTTGCGGATGTATTCGAACCAGTCACAGGGCTACCACCGAAACAAGCTGTTGAGTTTCAGATAGATCTTGTGTCAGGAGCTAAACTTGTGAGTAGACCACCTAGCAGAATGACACCGACAGAGATGAAGGAACTGAAGGTGCAGCTAGTGGATCTTGAAGGAAGGAATTTTATTAGACCAAGCAATTCGCCTTAGGGAGTAGGCGTGGTATTCGTGAAGAAACCAGATGGGTCGTTAAGAATGTGTATCGACTATCGTAAGCTTAACGAAAAGACGATAAAGAATAAGTATCCTTTGCTGAGTATTGATGATCTATTTGATCAGTTGAGTGGAGCCAAAGTGTTTTCTCAGTTAGATTTGGCGACGAGGTTCAGTTGAGAGTGGCAGAGGACAATATTCCTTTGACTGCGTTTCAGACTAGATATGGTTCGTATGAATGGTTAGTGATGCCATTCGGGTTGAAGAATGCACCTGCTTTCATTGTGGATTTGATAAATCGAGTCTTTCGAGAGTATTTGGATAGATTCGTGTTGGTGTTTATAGATGACATTTTGGTATATTCTAAGAATGAGAGAGCATGAAGATTATCTTAGAGTTGTGCTAGAGATGCTGAGGCAGAATCAGCTAAAGGCAAAGTTTTCCAAGTGTCATTTTTGGAAAAAAGAGGTTTAGTTTTTTGGTCATGTGGTTTCAGAGAAGGGATTGTCGGTCGATCCAGATAAGATCAAAGCTGTGAACAATTGGAAGAGACCAGAGACGGTGGTCGAGATCAGAAGTTTTCTTGGACTTGCTGGCTATTACCGGAGATTCATCAAGGGTTTCTCACAGATAGTAGCGCCTTTGACTAAACTTACCAGGAAGGAAGTGAAGTTTATTTGGTCCAACAAATGTGAGGAAGCATTCCTTAAGTTAAAGCATTTGTTGACCAATGCTCCAGTATTAGTAGTTCAAATGATAACCAAGGGTTGGTTGTATACACAGATGCGTGTGGGACTGGATTGGGAGCAGTATTGATGCAGAAGGGCAAAGCTATTGCTTACGCATTTAGGCAGCTTAGACTGCACGAAGTAAGATATCCTACTCATGACTTGGAGTTGGCTGCGGTGATTTTTGCCTTGAAAATTTAGAGGCATTGTCTTTTGGGGGAAAGATTTGAGTTATATATCGATCATAAGTCTTTGAGATATCTATTCTCTCAGAAGGAGTTGAATATGCAACAGTAGAGGTGGCTGGAATTTTTGGTTGCATATGATTTTGGTATAGAGTATAACCCAGGGAAAGGAAATAAAGTAGCGGATGCTCTCAGCAGAAGAAATCAGAATGTGGTGTTGGCTATGTTGGCAGAATGGAAAGATCTAGAAGCTTTGGCCAGTTGTGGAGTGCAGTTAAAATCGACTGATAGTTCTAGTTAGTGTACTGCCATGATGTCCTGTTTAGAAGTTTGACCAATGTTGATCGAGAGAATTGCTTCTAAGAAGAGGGAGGATCCATTATTAACTGAGAGGATCAGAAGGCTTGAGGTTGCAACTGAGGTCGATGAATTGAAAGATTTTAGCCTTGACCAAAGAGGATGGTTGAGAAAGAAGGGACGGTTATGTGTTCCAGATGTGGAGAACTTGAGAAGTGAAGTTCTTAAGGAATGTCATCGATCTAAGTTTACGATTCATCCTGGAGGGACCAAGATGTATCAAGATATGAAGAGGAGCTTCTATTGGAAGGCATGAAGAGGGATGTTGGCTCGTGGGTTAGGCAGTGTGTAAACTGTCAACAAGTGAAAGTCGAACATCAAAAGCCGAGTGGGTTACTTCAGCCTCTAGATATTCCAATGTGGAAATGGGATTCGATATCCATGGATTTTATTGATGGGTTGCCAAGGTCAAGGAGAGGAAATGAAAGTATATGGGTTATTGTGGACAGGTTGACCAAGAGTGCCCATTTCATTCCAGTAAAGTCGACCAGGACGGCACCAGTTTTGGCGAAATTGTTCATGAAGAACGTAGTTAGACTTCATGGAGTTCCTAGTAGCATTGTTAGCGACAGAGATGCTTTATTCACTAGCGAATTCTAGAAGAGTCTACAAGATTTGTTCGGCACTAAGCTCAAGATGAGTACCACATATCACCCACAGACGGATGGGCAGACAGAGAGAGTCTATAAGGTACTCGAGGATTTGCTGAGAGCTTATGTGTTGGATTTGGGTGGATCTTGGGAGGACCACCTACATTTGGTTGAGTTTTCCTATAATAATAGTTACCAGACTAGTATAGGAATGGCGCCTTTTGAAGCTATGTATGGAAGGCCATGCAAATCCCCTGCATGTGGTTGGAGACTGGAGACAGATTGGTCTTAGGTCTAGATTTTGTAAGGGAGGCGTTAGAGAAGATTGAGTTAATCCGAGAACGGATGAAGGAAGCTCAATCTAGACGGAAGAGTTACGCAGATAAGAGGCGTAAAGACTTAGAGTTCTCAGTGGAGAGATAGGGTTTTCATTAAGGTATCGCCTAGGAAGGGTGTGGTACAGTTTGTAAAATCAGGAAAGTTGGCCTCGAGATATGTTGGTCAATTCCATATTACAGAGAGGATTGGAAAGCTCGCATACAGAGTTGAGTTGCCGAGCAATATGGCAGGTGTCCATAATGTGTTTCATATGTCTCATCTTCGCAAGTATATGCATGATCCAGAGGCCGTCATTCCTCGGACATAATTGGAGGACTTGGTAGTAGAGCCCGATTTAACTTATGTTAGACAACCAGTTCGGGTTGTTGCGAGAGATGAGAAAAGATTGAGGAACAAGACAGTCAAGTTTGTGAAAGTTCAGTGGAGTGACAACGATAAGGACTGTACTTGGGAGACAGAGGATAGGATTCGAGATACTTATCCTGATCTGTTTAGAGGGGATGTCTATATTAGATTTATATAGATATTTCCTAGTCAGGTAGACTAGTATGGTTGTTAAGAGTCGTTATAGACGATTGCTATGTTTGATATTTAGTCCTTACTGAATTTCGAGGATGAAATTCTTTAAGGAGGAGAGCCTGTAACACCCCTAGTTTTTTATAACATTATTCAGGAGATTTAATTAGACAAATTAAATAAAATAATGTAAGTGATAAGGGGATTAAGACTTGAATTAATTAATTAAGGTCGTGCCTAATGGACTAATTAATGGGCTTAAGAATGGGTTTTGGTTAATTATGTCACATAAGGGTGTATTGGGAATTGCCGCCCCTAGCTTCCACCCTTATATATATTTCATTCCCACCTTCTAACTTCCCATTCACATCATTTTAAAACGCAAGCAAAAATATAGAGAACGGTCGGCCATTAAGAGGAAGAAGAGGAAATCAAATTAAAGCTAGAAAATTAAGCTTAGGGGAAATCAATCTCAATCCAATCTCCTTATCTATAGCAAGGTGAATAATAATTCCATCTCTATTTTGGTTTAAATCATATATTTTCAGATTTAAGGGATAAATCTGTTTTTATGATATATTGGATGATGATATGCTTGATTCATGATTTGTTTGATTTAAACAAGATTGTTTAAAAGGGGTTTTATACGGTTTTAGATCAAAACCGAGATTAAATGATGTTTAAATGCCATGGGAAAATTTTATGTTATGAGAAACATGATTTTGGAGTTGGGTTTCAATTTTGAGAATTTTCCAAGCTATGAAAAGATTATTATGAATTTTCGAAGGAAAATATGATTATTTAGGTTTATAATTTATTTTGGAAAATATATTAAGGGGGTCTGGAATTTTGATGTGTTAGATAACATGATTAAAGTGAATTTCTGGATTTTTTGGGGATTTTTCCAAATGATTTCCTATGCAAAATAAATTGTTTTAGAAGAGGGACTTCTTTGCAAAAATTGGAAGCTAGTTTGATTAACTTAACCATGGTTTAGATCTGGATTAGCGGCAGTTATTTTTGAAAAAGAATTTGAAAATGTTAAGGCAACCAATCTGGTGTTGACACATATAGGTTAGTTAGAGAAAAGTTTACTTAAACAAGAATAAAACCTGGTTTTGCTCAGAAATGTGGTTCCGCCTACTTAGGAAAGCGCCTTTCGACACAGTAGCTTCAGCCTTCATCCTTGTCGAAACCAACTATGCCTAAACCAATACACATGGTATCAATATGATGGTACGTAGTGGATTAGAGAAAGGCGGAAGGTAGGGTGTCGAAAGCATAGCTTCCAAAGGGGTTGAAACCTTGGTTTGTTTTTAATATGAAAAGCGCCTCCCTATGTTTTGTTTTAAGCCTTCGACGGTGTGAAGCAATTGATTTCGAAAGAGGATTTAAAGAGGTTTCGAAAGGGTTGCCATTAACTTGTAATTGCTTTCGACTAGGTTTCATACTTAAGAAAGAATGTTTTGAAAGAAGGGGTTCCGACCTAGTTGATACCCGGCTGCCGTTTTATAGCCTTTCGAGGGTGTTGAAGATATCAACGATGTCGGAAGGTACTTTGTTTTATAAAGTTTAAGCTACTTCCTAAAGCTTTCGAAAGGGGTTAGGGGTTTCGAAGGTGATGGTTTCGAAAGGGGTTTCGACTCCAACCTTCCCATGTTTTACCTAGATGTTTTATGCTTTCGAATGGGATGCTGTCGATGCCATTAAGATTTCCCTAATATTTTTATAAGATAAAAGATGGTTTTGAAACAGATGCTTTCGACTATATTCACTTTGACCAAAATAATGTTTTAAGTATAAACCCAATGCTTTCAAAAGGGGTACTTTCAATGGTTTCAGAAGGGTTACTTCGATAAGTGTTGAAAGGGGTACTTTCAACTGGTTTCGAAGCTAAAGCTTCTAAAGTTATATGCTAATACTTTAATATATTCAAAAGTTTTCGAAAGGTAGAATTTAAAGTATTATAAGGAAGGAGCCTAATATTTTCAAGAGCTTTCGAAGGAGGTTATCGTATGAAGTCGAAAGCTAGGTTTCGAAGGTATCAAAAGGTTTTATGACCCAAACTCTATTTTTAAAGGAAAAACCCATGGCAATATTAAAGGAGTTTTTATAATGATTTTAAGAAGAAGCTATCTTTGATAAATTAAAAGGTTAAAGGTATTAACCATGTTTTATATTAAACCCACAGAAGTGGTAAAGTTATGTTTCTTCTTCAAATATGGATATATTCACTTTATAACCCATAACTGCATTTTGGGGATAAAAGGGTAGAAGAACCAGTAATGTTAACCCGATAGTGAATATAAATTGATTAAACTCCTGAATCAATAGAATTGCATCCAAGAGGTCAGGAAGACCAGAATATAGGATGCTAAAATATAAAGGAAAGATATCGTTAGGGGCTAATAGGTTCACGGTAAGACCATGAAAACTGTATGATATTAGCAGGGGCCAATAGGTTCATAGTTAGCCCTTGAAAACTATGTATAAGAAAAGATGTCAGATAGACAGGTTCGTAGTTAACCCATGAAAACTTTGTGTAAAGGAAGATGTCAGTTAGACAGGTTCATAGTAAGCCCATGAAAACTATGTGTAAAGGAAGATGTCAGTTAGACTGGTTCATAGTAAGCCCATGAAAACTATGATTGGATACTGGTAGGGCCAGTAGGCTTGTAGTTAGCCCATGAACACTATATCTGGATGAAATATTGACAGATGTCAATAGGTTCCTAGTCAACCCATGAAAACTAGGGTAAGGAGAAAGGATATTGGGGTTACCAATAGGTTCCTAGTCAACCCATGAAAACTAGGATTAGAGTAATATTTGAGTTACCAATAGGTTCATAGTGATCCCATGAAAACTATGTAATTGGACAGGGAGTCCTTAAATGTTAAACCGGTTATTAGTCAGCCCATAAAAACTAATAGGTTAATAGTAATCCTAGAAACTATAACTGAGACAGATAGTCTAAATTGAATGGGGATGGGTAATCCAGAATTTATTTAATTGTTTTGCTTATCATCATATTATACTGTTTTGAATTGTTTTTAACCATTGTGGATGCAGAAAGCACAGTATATGGTTTTGTAAAGGTTTTGAGATACTAGTGAGGGGAAACCTGTTCCGCTAAGCGGCGTGGTCTCACTAGATATCTAAATGATTTGAGATAATAGATTATTGTTCATACTAGGCATTATGTCTGACTCGAAGTTTATGTTTTCCCCTTAAAATCTCGGATACTCAATTGATTTTGAGTAGTTTGAGAGTTGAGGTTTTCAGGTACCTCTAAGACGAATAAGCTTCTGGAGACGTGCAGAAGGCATGATAGCTATTTAGAGTTCTCTTTTCTTTTGATTCTGCTGTGTTGATTATAATGGCCAAATTGTTAGTTTATACTCTGATCATCCTAGGGGGCATCTTCATATGTCGCTCTGGGCATATGTTGTAATAAATATATTTTCTCTGAACGTGATTTGTGAATTTGGGATTATGTAATGAATTGGAAATATTTTGGAATGAAATGTGATTGGTTTGAAGTTTAAATTTTTTTCATAGTCATGCGTTTCTGTGTATCAATGAATCTAATACCGCCGTATTTAGTCGTCGCGGATTAATAACTATGAATGACTACATCATCTGTAGCCGTTAGTTTTGGGACTCTAAGTATGGGGATGTTACAAGTTGGTATCAGAGCATAGGTTTATGAAACTTTAAAAGAAAGTTAAACCTAAAAGATTTTCAAACATAATCCAATGAATTTGAAAATATGATCGAGGTTTGGGTTAACGCTATAGTAACGTACTTGTATTTTATATATAGATATATATATATATATAAGTATGTGTTCCCCACTTTCTTAGACCATTCTTCGGTATCTTACTAAGGCTCGTATGCAGATTTACGAGAAAGAAGATATGGAGGCAGGAAACAGAAGAGAAAATCTAGGTGGAGGAAGCACCACAACCAACGGAAATTCTTGACCTAATACCCGGAGAAACCAAGGTCGACAGGCTTGTTGGAACTGGACCGGCCCGTAGTGGAAGTTATGGGTGAATTTCAAAATTTTTACCCTATTGGATCTTTTATTGGGCCTATGAAGTCTAACTGAACTAGAACATTTCTAAATTTCATTTAAATAAAATCATTTATTTTATTTAAATTCAAATATATTAAGATATGAAATTAATTTTATTTGATTTAGTTTATACATAAATGTATCATATACATATGTGTGTGAGTGCATGTATGACATAATAATCCGTGAAAGGTATAATATGCTCATATGTAGATATTGAGATTTACATCGCAACAAACATATTAGCTCATTTTATATGTCATGTATGTCGTCCAAATATGTGCATGTATATGTGTTACAGAATACACACACACACATGTATGTATAAATATATTATATATATTATATGAACATAAAACATTTATATATAGATATATATATATAGAAAGAGAGATAACAATTATTAAAAATTATTTATAATTCAAAATTAACTTAGTTTTGCAAACATAATAATTTTAGTATTTTAATTTGTATATATTATGAATAAAATAATGTTTTCAACCGTAAATGATTAACATAAAATAATCTATTGATGAAATTCAAATTTTACAATTTTCAAATGCCATAAAATAGAGTTTAGAAAATTTTTGGAGACTTTCCAAAGACGAAATATTATTTTTTAAAACAAATACATTGATTTTGGTAATAATTATTTAATATAAATTAATATATTATTAAAAATTCAAATTTTAAAATTTCAAAAATTCTAAGATCATGAATTAAAGGTTATGAAAAATTTTAAAGAATTTTTTAATTAAATTATTATTTTTAATAAATCATAAATAGTTTTTCCGAAATAATATTAATTATTAAAAATAATAAAATTTATTGAAAAAATCCTAAATTTTTTCTATACGTTTCTGGAATGATATAATATTTTTTTAAAATATAAAATTGAATTTTTAATGTAATAATTATTTTATATATAATAAACAATTCAAAATTCAATAAATGTTAATTTAAAAATATGAATATATGTATGATAATTTATTTTCAAATTTGTAAATTCATATTATATATAAATAAGTGTACAAATTTTTTTAAATCATATATATATATATCTTATATATGCATATATTTTATTATGAGAGAGAAATATACACTAATATATATATATATATGAATTAATTAATAAATATATATAAAACAATTATTAATGACAAAAATTGATTTAGACTTATGGAATTTGGTAATGGTCGAAATTCCAACCTCATCCACATTCAACTTTATAGTCCAAATACAAAGTCCTTGGTTCAATAATAACAATTATTATTAACCGAAATGCTCTGGCAAGAGACTTTGACTTTTTGTTGACTTGAGTTGACTATGATACTAACCGCATATAACTAAGGAGACGAATCCTCTCTTGAATAGTACTTCATTTCCAATACTTCCACTCGACCCAACTATAGTCACTCGATGGACGCCATGCCATGATTTGGCTATAATCAAAGTGGAGCTTTCATATTGAAGATCCACGGTATTCTCAAGTCGAGAGAACTATGTAAATTAGTCACATCGATATTTTCTGTTTGACCTTAGTTATATTAACCAACAGAAAACTATCGAGTGAGTCTTTCCATAGTTATCTAATAACTATTGGTACGTAACCCCTAGGTGCCCCCAACGGTCATGAGTAATACACTGCCCAACATTTGGAGAGCGTTACGTACTCCAGTCTCAACGGATACATCGAGTAAGGTGAATAATAATTCCATCTCTATTTTGGTTTAAATCATATATTTTCGGATTTAAGGGATAAATTCATTTTTATGATATATTGGATGATGATATGCTTGATTCATGATTTGTTTGATTTAAACAAGATTGTTTAAAAGGGGTTTTATACGGTTTTAGATCAAAATCGAGAATAATGATGTTTAAATGCCATGGGAAAATTTTATGTTATGAGAAACATGATTTTTGAGTTGGGTTTCAATTTTGAGAATTTTCCAAGCTATGGAAAGATTACTATGAATTTTCGAAGGAAAATATGATTATTTGGGTTTATAATTTATTTTGGAAAACATATTAAGAATTTGGGTCTGTAATTTTGATATGTTAGATAACATGATTAAAGTGAATTTCTTGAATTTTTGGGGATTTTTCCAAAATGATTTGCTATGCAAAATAAATTGCTTTAGAAGAGGGACTTCTTTGCAAAAATTGGAAGGGCTAGTTTGATTAACTTAACCATGGTTTAGATCTGGACTAGCGGCAGTTATTTTTGAAAAAGAACTTGAAAACGTTAAGGCAACCAATCTGGTGTTGACATGTGGTAGGTTAGTTAGAGAAAAGTTTGCTTAAACAAGAATAAAACCTGGTTTTACTTAGAAATGTGGTTTCGCCTACTTATGAAAGCGCCTTTCGACACAGTAGCTTCAGCCTTCATCCTTGTCGAAACCAACTATGCCTAAACCAATACACATGGTACCACTATGATGGTATGTAGTGGATTGGAGATTGGCGGAAGGTAGGGTGTCGAAAACATAGCTTCCGAAGGGGTTGAAACCTTGGTTTGTTTTTAATATGAAAAGCGCCTGCCTATGTTTTGTTTTAAGCCTTCGACGATGTCGAAGCAATTGATTTCAAAAGAGAATTTAAAGAGGTTTCGAAAGGGTTGCCATTAACTTATAATTGCTTTCAACTGGGTTTCATGCTTAAGAAAGAATGTTTTGACAGAAGGGGTTCCGACCTTGTCGATACCCGGTTGCCATTTTATAGCCTTTCAAGGGTGTTGAAGATATCAATGTTGTCGGAAGGTACTTTGTTTTATAAAGTTAAGCCACTTCCTAAAGCTTTCGAAAGGGGTTAGGGGTTTCAAAGGTGATGTTTTCGAGAGGGGTTTCGACTCCAACCTTCCCATGTTTTACCCAGATGTTTTATGCTTTCGAAAGGGATGCTGCCGATGCTATCAAGTTTTCCCTAATATTTTTATAAGATAAAAGATGGTTTCGAAACAGATGCTTTCGACTATATTCACTTTGACCAAAATAATGTTTTAAGTATAAACCCAGTGCTTTCGAAAGGGGTACTTTCAATGGTTTCGGAAGGGTTACTTCCATAAGTGTCAAAAATGGCACTTTCAATGGTTTCGGAAGGGTTACTTCCATAAGTGTCGAAAGGGGTACTTTCAACTGGTTTCGAAGCTAAAGCTTCTAAAGTTATATGCTAATACTTTAATATATTCAAAAGGTTTCGAAAGGTAGAATTTAAAGTATTATAAGGCAGGAGCCTAATGTTTTTAAGAGCTTTCGAAGGAGGTCATCCTATGAAGTCGAAAGCTAGGTTTCGAAGGTATCGAAAGGTTTTATAACCCAAACTCTATTTTTAAGGGAAAAACCCATGACAACATTAAAGGATTTTTTATAATGATTTTAAGAAGAAGCTATCTTTGATAAATTAAAAGGTTAAAGGTATTAACCATGTTTTACATTCAACCCACAGGTGTGGTAAAGTTATGTTGCTTCTTCAAATATGAATATATTCACTTTATAATGGACCCATAACTGCATTTTGGGGATAAAGGGGTAGAAGAACTAGTTAGGTTAACCCGGTGGTGAATATAAATTGCTTAAACTCCTGAATGAGTAGGATTGCATCCAGGAGGTCAGGACGACCAGAATATATGATGCTAAAATATAAAGGAAAGATATTTGCAGGGGCCAATAGGTTCACAGCAAGCCCAAGAAAACTGTATGATATTGGCAGGAGCCAATAGGTTCATAGTTAGCCTATGAAAACTATGTATAAGAAAAGATGTCAGATATACGGGTTGGTAGTTAGCCCATGAAAACTATGCGTAAAGGAAAATGTCAGTTAGACAGGTTCATAGTAAGCCCATGAAAACTATGTGTAAAGGAAGATGTCAGTTAGACAGGTTCAAAGTAAGCCTACAAAAACTATGATTGGATACTGGCAGGGCCAGTAGGTTTGTAGTTAACCCATGAAAACTATGTTCGGATGAAATATTGACAGATGTCAATAGGTTCCTAGTACACCCATGAAAACTAGGGTAAGAAGAAAGGATATCGGGGTTACCAACAGGTTTCTAGTCAACCCATGAAAACTAGGATAAGAGTAATATTGGAGTTACCAATAGGTTCATAGTGATCCCGTGAAAACTATATAATTGGACAGGGAGTCCTTAAATGTTTAACCAGTTATTAGTCAGCCCATGAAACTAATAGGTTAATAGTAATCCTAGAAACTATAACTGAGAAAGATAGTCTAAATTGAATGGGGATGGGTAATCCCGAATTTATTCAATTGTTTTGCATATCATCATATTATACTGTTTTGAATTGTTTTTAACCATTGTGGATGCAGGAAGCACGGTATGTAGTTTTGTAAAGGTTTTGAGATACTAGTTAGGGGAAATCCGTTCCACTAAGCGGCGTGGTCTCACTAGATATCTAAGTGATCTGAGATGCTAGATTATTATTTATACCAGGCTTTATGTCTTACTCGAAGTTTATGTTTTCCCCTTAAACTCTCGGATACTCAATTGATTTTGAGCAGTTTGAGAGTTGAGGTTTTCAGGTAGCTCTAAGAGGAATAAGCTTCTGGAGACGTGCAGGAGGCATGATAACTATTTAGAGTTCTTTTTCCTTTTGATTCCGCTGTGTTGATTATAATGGCAAAGTTGTTATATTGCCTATATATATTCTGATCATCCTAGGGGCCATCTTCATATGTTGCTCTGGGCGTATGTTGTAATTAATATATTTTCTCTAAACGTGATTTATGAATTTGGGATTATGTAATGAATTGGAAATATGTTGGAATGAAATGTGATTGGATTGAAGTTTAAATTTTTTCCATATTCATGTGTTTCTATGTATCAATGAATCTAACACGGCCGTATTTGGTCGCCGAGGATTAATAACTATGGATGACTGCAGCATCTGTAGTCGTTAGTTTTAGGCCTCCATGTAGGGGATGTTACAAGGCAACAAAGTAGCAGATGTCTTAAGCTAAAAACAGCAAAGTTGTGTTTTGGCTATGATAGAGAAATGAGTCGTTTTAGAAATGTTGTCTATGAGTGATGTGCGTTTCGGTCTTGTGCATATTCGAGAAGTGCATCCAAAATGATATCATGCTTAGAAGTGAGGCCTAGGCTAGTAGAAATGATAGCTAAATTACAGAAGAGAGATGAATTCTACATAGACATAGTAAGGAATTTGGACTCAGGTGTCAGAGCAGTAGAGCTAAAGGGATTCATTGTTGATAAAAAATGCAGACTAGGAAAGAATGGTAGGTTGTATGTTCTGAGTACAGGTGAACCGCGAAAGGAAGTTTGGACAAATGTCATCATTCAAAGTTTACCATACACCTTGGAGGTACAAAAATGTACCAAGATATGAAGAGGAGTTTCTTCTGTGAAGGGATGAAGAAAGATGTGGAGGAGTTTGTGAGAAGGTGTCATACATGCCAGCAGGTGAAGGTAGCACGTCAAAAGCCAAGTGGGCTGCTGCATCCTTTAGAGGTTCTAGTATGGAAATGAGATTCAGTGTCTATGGACTTCATAGATGGGTTGCCGAGGACAAGGGCAGGGAATGAAGGCATATGGGTCATAGTTGACAGACTAACTAAGTGTGCCCATTTCATTCCAGTGAAGGCTAAGAGGACCGCGTCAAAGTTAGTCGAAATATATGTAAAGGTAATATTGAGACTGCATGGGGTGCCTAGTAGTATTATTAGTGACCGAGATTCGCTATTCACCAGCATGTTTTGCCGAAGTTTGCAGAAGATATTGGGAATAGAATTGTGCATGAGTACTGCATACCATCTACAGACAGATGGGTAGACCGAGAGGATCAATAAGGTCCTGGATGACTTGCTGAGAGCATACAATTTAGACTTCGGTGGATCTTGGGAGGATTACGTACATCTGGTAGAGTTCTCATATAACAATAGCTATCAGAGCAGTATTGGGATGGCTTCATTTGGGGTGTTGTATGGAAGGCCGTGTAAGTCGCATGCATGTTAGTTGGTGTTGACCCATAGGTCATGGGTCGCCAGTGACCCATGGCTTTGCCTCATTTTGCAAGCCAAACTCCACCTGGGTTGTTTACTACCTACCTACGAGCTGATGAAGACATGGCCTGGCACAGAAGCTCTCCGACCCATATAAATACCATCCTACTTGCAACATAAACTGGATCTTCTCCGGACTTGTTGCTGAAGCTCTCCTGGAATTATTCTTCACTCTCTACTTCCCTCACAACAATCTCCAAAGGAATTCACTGTGATTCTCCAGTGAATTCCAACTTTGGGGATTCAATCTAGCTAAAGATAATCAAAGCCTTGTAATCAAACATCTCTTGTAACAGCAATCAGTCTATAGTAAAATTATAAAGTGGACGTATGCTTCATTAACAGCCGAACCACTATAAAAATTCTCTGTCTTATTTCTTCTACTGTTTTTTTTCTATATCTATGATATTTCTCTGTCAGAACAGGACCAGGGCTTTCAAATTCAAACCAGGGTGTTGGTCCATTTTTTGGGTCAACGGTTGGAGGTAGGGAATAGGACTGTGTTGGGACCAGATGTGGTGAAGGATGCTACTAAGATGGTGGAACTGATCCGAGCTAGGATGAGGGAAGTGCAATCTAGGTAGAAAAGTTATGCCAACACAAGGAGGAATATACTGGATTTCATAGTAGGCAATCAAGTGTTCGGGAAGGTTTCTCCAACAAGGGGTGTAATGCGCTTCGAGAAAGCTGGAAAGTTAGCATCCAAATATATAGGACCATTTTCGATCATAGATATGATTGGAAAAGTCGTGTATAAGGTGGATCTTCCTAGTGTTTTTGCAGGGATTCATAACGTGTTTCACATATCATTTTGCGGAAATGCATTGGAGATCCGTGCACAGTAGTTAATCAAAGCGCAATAGAAGACTTGGTCATAGAACAAAATATGACACATGTGCATAGACCGGTTCGAATAGTGGATTAGGATGAGAAGCAGCTTCGAAACAAGGTAGTGAAGCTAGTGTGTGTCCAGTAGAGCGCAGATCGGGAGGACTGCATATGGGAAACAGAGGATAAGGTTAAGAAGACCTATCTAGAGTTATTCGTTTCGGATTAGCGCATGAGCTATGTATTGAGTTGTACTGTTGTAGATTATATATATGTGTATGAATATTATGGATGTTTACCATATTGGTAAATAGCACTAGTACGTTTTATATGCATAGATTGGGAATTCATAGGTATGCTAGGGTAAGAATGAAGTAGAAGACAAATCTCTACTAAACCTTAATTCAATTTCAGGGGGCGAAATTCCTTTAAAGAAGGAAGACTATAACGACCTTAAATTTAATTTAATCAAATAAATAAATTTAAAAACTAGGCTGGCCCACATAAGAGAAGTAATGGGAAATGAATTGATAGAAAGAGGGTATGAGTGCCCAAGCCCAAATTATTGTTGGGCAATACATTACTCTTTTCTATTTACTCATTTCATCCTACTCGAAATAAAATAAGAGCTAGAAAAGAATTTTAATGGTAGCGGTTTAAAGAAGGCAAATAGAAAGAAGATAAAGAAAATGCAAGTTAAATGGGATTGAGCAGACTAAAGCTAGACATCTTAAAGAGCTAGGTGAGTAATACTTAACCTTTCTATACCAATTCCTAATATATAGGCTCAGCTTAGATTTATGCATTTTTAAGTATGATGGGATCATACAGATTTTTATTAACAAGTATAAAAAGGTTCGATGAATGTTTTGAAGAAGAACAGATAAACATAGAATGTTTAGATGTGTTTTCTCTACTTTAATAATTTTGAAATACCATGGAAGTTTTATATGATGTTCTAATCCTGATTTTAGAGATAGGTGTTTAGTTTGAGTGGTTTCTTAGGCCTACCTAATTTTATATGATTTATTAATGGTGTGTAACTAGAAAATAAATAAGGGAAAATACTCTTAAAATTCCAAATAAAGATTTAAGTATAAAGAACAAGGGTTCACGAATTTTCTAGAAATTTATTAAGGTTTTCTATAAGGAAAATGAACTAATATGTGTAAATATTGCATTGGGGAAAGTTTGGACTGCGGGATGCATGAATAATATTATATTAATAAAAAACAAATTTCAGGTGGGAAGGAAACTAGACCCAAATTATTTTCTGAAAAGAAAGAAAAAGGACACTTCGAAAAATAGAAAGTAAAATAGGGACAAATAAGATAACGACACGTGTAAAGACTTTGTCAAGGAAGTCAGAGTTTATCTAAAACGGCGGTTGGGCGGTGGCCCTACATTATAGTAAGAACTGCACATAATATGAAGGGGTCATGCTACACCATAATTGGAAAGGGAACACTTAATAGGTGAGAAACACTCAACGTTGGGGCAGGGTGGTACTGCACTAAGAAAAGTAGTAGACAAAACCTAATAAAAGATAAGTAGGTGGGACTCGGGGAGAGGCCAGGTCAGTAATAGGAAGGTATCCTATGCTAGAAATAAGGTTGGAAGGGCTATTGACGCCGGGTGAAGATTCTCAATTGAATGCACACCTTGAAAAGGTGAGGAGAGGCATTCAACTTTCAGGGACTGTGGTACAGTTTAACAATTTAAACAAATGTTTAAAGTGGATGATCACCTTGGGAAGGTGAGGAGAGGCATTCACGAATGCACACCTGGGGAAGGTGAAGAAAGGCATTCAACTGCGTGGGGTGCAGTATTAAATAAGTAAGAACTGCATGGGGTGCAGTATTGAACACTTCAAAGGAAATACTAATAATAAGTAATAATTGTGTGGGGCGCAAAACTAAATACTTCAACAAGAAAAATAAGACGTGCATGGGGCACAGTATTAAGTAGCTAAAGAAGAATGAGTAAGACCTGCATGGGGCATAGTATTAAACAGTTAAAGGATAAGTATGACTTGTGCGGGGCTTATTATTATAGTAGATTAAATAATAATCTAAGGTGGGAACCATGTGGGGATTATGCAGGGTGTGCAATAGTAAAGTATTATAATGAAATAAAAGAATGAACTAAATTGGGTATTTAGTGGGGACTGCATCGAGGGTGCAGAAGTAAATGGAGAGCGCTTAGGGAAACGCGAGACGCAGACGAAGCAAGGACTAATTGCGTCAATATTTTGAATTTTTCACTCTTGGTGTTTGAATAGTGAAGGGGAACACAATTTATGCAGTATAGGTTGGTCTCACTATATGATTGTTTTGGATAAGTATTATTCACACCAAACTTTATGTCTGACCGTATTTTTATTATTGCTTTCCCCATAAACTCACGTATGCTCATTTGAATAAGCTGAGTTTATGGGATAAGACAGGTATAAAATAAGGGCCGTAGTACAAAGATCGAAAATAGAGCAGGAGGCTTGGTAGCTAATAAAGATTTTCATGTCCACTGTATTAAGGAATACAAGCCTATGTTATTTTCTATTATATCTGACCTCTGCGTGGGCACGTCTTTGGGTTTAATTGTGATAGAAGTATATATAAGGAATGCTAAAGTGAATTTTGATGTAATGAAAAATATTTAGCTGCTCTGTTTTATTTTATTTGTGTTTAATTAATAAACTGAACTCACTTTTGTTGCTAGAATATAAATTCGGTGATGAATGCAGCATTATCGGCGTTCATCCTCGAGTCTCAAGTGGGGGATGTTATACTACCAGACTCCTTTGATGGTGTCATTGATTCCAATATGAATTTTCTTCAAATCCTTTGATAAAGACCTTCTGGATCTAACCTTTGGATACTCCAATCCATAATAGATAGCTAGATCTACAGTTGAGAATCATCTTTCTCAGTGAAAGCACCAAATATGTTGAGCCAAAAAGTAACACAATACCCCAAGACAAGATAAAATAGAGAAATCTAGCCAAAATAAAGTAAGAAACACAAGAATTTTTTATAGTAGTTCAGCAAATCTGAGGCCTACGTCCAATTTAGTTTTATTATTTAAATATTTTGGTCACAAGTATAAGGATATTACTTATCTAATAGCCTAGAATAAAAAAATAACTTCCTTTATGATCAGGCCGTGTATAGAAAGAGAGAGAGAAGAAGGTGAAGTGCCAAAAGCCTTTTGAGTTGCCATATGCTTGCTATTAATAGTGAAATCGTCCAACATAATCGTCGATCTCGAAATACCAAGTCTAACTTCAAATCCAAGAATGTAGGAGGGGAGATAAGGTTCCCTAGCCAATAAAATTATTGCAGTACCAACCAGAAGTGATCAGTACCAACTTGATTTTATGATAGCGAGTTGTGCCATCTTTCCCCACTTGGTCTTCTATCTTTGATCCCTATAGTTCCGAGCACTTTTTTCCTAGAAATTAGGCTGTTGTCGAGAGGTTTTGACTTCGTCGGAGCTTTCTTGGAGTTGTTCTCCTACTCCTTCTGAAATGAGCCCCAGAACTATCAGCCTAACCAACTCACCATAGACCATAGCCCCAGAGCTCTTCACATTGCATAAAATGAGGTCGGTACCGAGTCATTTTCTTGGTTCCTCAAGCTTTCCAAACTCTTAGAGCCATTTCCATCTTATTTCCAATCATGCTCCCAAGTTTCTAAACCATTCCGTCTTCATCACGACATCCAGATTCATTTGTAAGCCACTTGGTCTAAAACCCGAGTAATAACTAATTTATCTATAGTTGATTAGAAGTCACAAAATAGCCAGTCCATCAATAGGATCCATTAGAATCAACATTCAAATTTTAAGCAGGTATATTCACTAAAACATGAAATCAATTTTACTTTAAATAGATGTAACGAGTATTTTCACATGAATGAGTGGACAAACTTGCTTGAGTTTAAGGCAAAACACCCACACATTGAAAGTTAATGGGTGATCTTATTCGAATTCTTGCATTGATAGTAAATCAATACTTAAAAAATGTTTTCGATTTGATCATGAAACGACCTCATAGAAAATATTAGTGGGAATATTTCACGTGGAGTGAGCAATGATTCCCCTAGAGAATGTTAATGGGAATATTTTAGCAATAGAGAACTGAATCACCCTAGAAAATCTTAAAGGAAATATATTCTCATGGATAGTGAATCTAATCTCCCTAGAAATCCATAATGGAAATATGTTCATGTGGACAGTGAATTGAATTTTCCTAGATTACCTTAAAAGAGATGTTCTCACATTGAATGAGATGAATCTCCCTAGAGCACTTTTAAGGCAAGTATATCATCACTTTTATTACAAAAACAAACTTGCATGGATCCTAGACATGAGAAATGTAACTTTTCATTGATGTCAAAATGGACCTTTGACTATTTTTTAAAGTGTGTGCCTCCATTTGATCTTGAAGATAAACGCTTGAACTATTAATTTCATCGCATTTATTACATAAGACAGGACTACTGTAAATGACTATCCCAGCCTAAACTTGTGAGTGAGTAGAAAATCGACAAGTATGTTGGGAACCAAGGTATGATGTGTAGGTTTAGTATATAAAAATATGTGTAGATTCAAACTTACAATTACATTTACTCGGATTAGGAAAAATTATAAAAACATGATGTGGTGTTATAGTATACTCACTTTCACGGGTATGCAATACAAGTGTGTATGAAAAATGGAAATTAATGATAGATATATCAAAACAAATACCTTAATCTACCATATCATCGGTGGGTTTATGCCAAAAATCAAGTATACCACATTACAATCATAATGTATAGGCATATACCTTTACAAAAAAGTAATGTCAATAATAAAAATAAAATTTAAGATTGCTAGCTAATCATTCACTTCCACATTTCTTGGACATTGTCTTTGCTCCTTGTTAATAGAAAGGCCATTAGAATATTTGGGCATTGGACGAGTATACCTCGTTTGAGATGAGGAAGTCACCTTGCTCTCATTGTCATTTGAGGGTCAGATAGCTCCCTATGAATTGAGGCTCAACTTAACTCTCACTTCCAACTTGACATATCCAAGTAATAGTTTTTTGTTTTTCTTTAGTTAGGAAACTATCGTCTTTGAGTCATCCTCCCCATCGTCAAGTCTACATTTGCAGAGTCCTTTATTTTGACATCGGGATTTAGAGCATAGATTTTCCTTGCTGGTCTCATGTCCTAGGGTGTTGTGTCGATAATAAGGGAAAGAGAGATTGTTTTGACTAAGAATTATGCACAACACTGTAACGACTCACACTTTCATATATCAGTATGTGGATAAAATATTATTTACATAACCAGATAAACTTAAAATAAGTTAAAACTTTAGGTAATGATGTAATTTGACAATTTTGGACTTAAGAATAAATTTTAGACATTTTCAACCTATAAAACTTGTAAAGGCCATGACTATTGATAAGAGCAAAAAGTTGACTTAATTCTTGTTCCAAATGAAATATTTGATAGTTTTTCATTTCATAAAGTAGTCATAATAGTAGTTTGGCCAAGCTATTTAAGAGATATTGTAGTTTTAAGTTAGATTGATTTTGGATAGATTTTTGTCATTAGGCCCAAAGCATATAACTAAGGCCTAATTACTGATTTCAATAATTATGGTAATCCAAGGATTAGTGCAGCCACCAAATCACTTTCCTAACTTCCTAAAACAGATCTAAACCTCCATTAGTCAATTCTCCATCAAAATCTTCATAAAACCTTACTAATTTAAGCTAAAAACAAGAGATTAAGGAAAGTATGCTTTGGGAATTAATTAGAGATCAATTAATCACTATTTTTTAGGTGGATGGGGAGATTTTGTGATCTTTGCTGTTTGATTTTGAATTTGCTCCATTTTTGGATTATTTCACATCAATATGTGAGTGGTTCATGATCCTCACATATTATATTATTATATATATGTTTGAAAGTGTTTTGGATCCATTTTTGTAGTTAAAAATATGATTTTCAAATTTGATTTGATTTTGACATGTGAAGAAAAATGTGTTCAGATCCATTTTTCAAGTTAAAAACATGATATTCAAATATGATTTAATTTTTAAACGTAATGAAAATGTGTTTTAGCAATTTTAGTTGTTTTAAATCATTTGCTTAAATGATATGGATATGTAGTTGTATGTTAGTCATATATTAGGATGTTTACATGGATCAATGACTTAATATGACGTTATGTTTGATTTATTGGGCTTGCATGTAATAATTGAATGGATGAAACACTCACGTGTAGATAAAGACTATTCGATGAAGTCTTCGATTCGATTACACTTATAATGGAGCATCCATAGTCATAAAATATGCTTCAATGGATCAGATGTAGAGTATTTGAAGTTGATCGTTGCAAATGAGGGATGTATACAGACATAAGAGGCCATAAAAAAGATGGATTGACGAGAAAAATTGGATAGTATTTGCTAATTTGGCTAAGTGATGGATCTGCACCGATCTGTATGAATTGGTACAGATCCATGCCACTTTGGGATTTAGAATATTTTGGAGCTTAGTGTGTGCATGATTGATTGCAAGGAAAAAGGAATAATTTTTGGCTAAGTGTATGAATTGACAACGACCGATGATGGGTTGGTACCGAACCATTAAGATTGTAGTTTTGGACATTTTTGACTAAGGAATGGATATTAGGATTGATTTTGGCAAGTTAAATGGATTTGTACTGATCCATGATGTATCAATAGTAATCCATGCTACAATGTTAGAGTAGTATGGACTTCTGAGTGAACCTAACAGGAGCATATAGAGATCATCCAAGCGTGCAAGATCTATATGACGATGGCTTGTGGAGTGGTAAAGGGGATTCCACTATCCGTAAGTGTGTCAATGGATCGTTGATGACTAAAGACTTTGATCTATGATGTAAAGAAAGTGTGGAAGGGGATGCTTACCCTGGATAGTTTGAGTGTATTCATATATCTAGACCATCTAAGTGGATCTAGTTCCTAGCCGTCTGAGTGGGCAAGGATTCGAGCGTTGATGGAGCCGCGATGTTGAGTAGTTCCTGACCTTACGACGTTGATCATTTGAGTTATCATATATTTAAGTGTACTGTGAGTACGAGAGATTCCTATTATTTGATGGTTGTTATGATTGTCTGTGTGATGTAGGTAACATCGAGTCAAATATCCTAACACCTTATTTGTACTTAGATGTAGTAGTACACCCATATCGATGATAATATATTAGCATATATTGTGTTTATGTGCTAACTTGTTAGTTGCAAGAGCATGTGAGGTATGACTTTCCATACCATATTTCTCTTATTTATGATATATCAACCTTGTATCTATTTTGGAAATTGTGGACCGCTCCTACCAAACTATTGTCTAACTAGAGGTTATTTGCATTGCTTCTTATATTCTAGGGTTTTCTTAAATGATAGATTGAGGGACGTATGAGGATAGAGATTTGTATGGAGGATGAGCAAAAGGCTTACGCGTTCTTATATATACTATTTTATGGAGCTACTACCACTTATTCCACTATTCAATGCTATAGTGCTATTGGCACTTTATCATTATACATAGAGATGGTTTTATTATTTAGTTTATGATGTATCAGAGATGTATAAACACATATACTTTGTTATGTATGATTTAATGAACTTGTGTTGTGCTTTGATGGTGTTTTGGCTCATGTGTGTGTGCTACTATCTCACCTGTTTTATATCCATGTTTGATATTATATTTTGTCTATGCATTGTGAGATATATTATATGTTATTGTTTGATTGCATTGTATCTTGACGGTTTTCCTTTATCGGTCGGTACCACTATAACACATCACTATATGTGAGTATATTGGGTACCGAAGGTGGAGTTAGGTCATCACACTTGGTATTAAAGCTTAAATTGAGCGAACACCTAAGGCTCAATCAGTAGACCCAATAGAGATGGGGTAAGAGATATTCCTTAGAATGGATTGAAGCGATATATAAGAGAGCTTACTTGTTATACTTTGATTTTGAAAATAATATAGTATGTATGTATGTATGTATGTATGTATGTATGCATGTATGTGTGTGTGTATGCATTGTGCATATGAGTACCACTTATGCTGATATCCTTTATGAGAGAGTGATCATTCCGATCACATATTTTAAGAATGAGTCAATAGACAAGGAATACAACAAGGAATATAATAGCTGGAGTAGAAGTTGGAACTAGCATCGTGGTGGTTGTTAACCCTAATATATAGATGATGTTCACACAAATTATGATGAACGGATGGAGACTGCCAAAGGAGGAGCTCCTAGTGTAGTAGCTGGTGGTGGTACTGAAGTGCAAGTGCAACGGGTAGATTTTGCTAAGCTCAACAAGGACTATGCTCGTTTGGAAGGAAAACCGTTCATTGGGACGAAATTTTCTATGGAAGTATAGAAGTAGTTAGATACTTATGAGTGTATCTTTGATGACTTGGAGTTGGAATATGCTCATAAGAGGAAGTTAGCCTCGTGGAAACTGCAGGATAGAGCGATGGGTTGGTGTAACACTATCAAAACTGGTACTCCTAAGGATCGGTTTACTTAGGACCAGTTTAAGGCTCGCTTTGAGGAGAAGTTCGTTTATGTTGCTCAGAAATCCATCTTGTTTAAGAAGTTTGCTGATCTAAAGTAGGGTGGTATGTCTTTATCTATGTATGTTACCGAGTTTGACTCTTTGTCATGGTATGCATTATCATTCATCGACACTCCACTGAAGAAGAACCACTATTGGCTTGAGTGACTTTCTAAAGGAGCACTTGGTGAACCATATTGATGAAAGGTTTAAAAAGATTATCGAAAAGGCTTTAAGACACGAGAGCTTGTACCCAAAGCCAAAGCTAGCTGTTATTTTGAAGGAGGAAGCTAAGTTGCAACCAGGCGGAGGTGGGAAGAGGAAGTAACCATGGAACAAAAAGGGAAAGAAACAACGTCAGAATAAGGATGGCTAGAAGAAAGGAAAATGGAAGCCGACTTGCTTTATCTATGGAGAGAGAATATATCTTGGCAAGAATTGCAAGAGCAAAGAAAGGAAATGCTTCAACTGTAACAAATCCGAGCATATCAAGAAGGATTGTCTAGAACCACTAAAAAATGAGCAAGTTGTGAAAGCTTACGCGCTGAATGCTATTCCTAACTCGTCGAGTGCTCCATCGACAAAGGAGCAAGGAAGGGCATCGCTATCTAAGGTTTGCTTTTCATTTATGAAATGCATTTTTACATTCTGTTTGATACAGGAGAATCACATTCATTTATATCTAGCAACAGGTAGATTTGTTAGATTTAAGGCCTGATGTAGTAGACAAACCATTGGTGGTGTCGAATATTATGGGAGGTTTGACTAACTTGTTTATGATTTGTCGTGATGTCATGTTATTGAGTCATGGATGCATGTTTTATTATGATTTTTTTGTACTTGGTTTTGTCGGGTTTTGGATTATTTTAGGGATAAATTGATTTTAGAGATATAAAGTAGTACTCAACTGTGAGAAGTTATTGGTGATGATAGGGAGTGACTACGAGGGTAAGCAAGAGTTGAGCTTTCTTCCCAACGATGTAGTGATGATTATTTTTCTATTCATTAAGATCGCGCATGATGAGTTTTCATCAGTACAAATTGTGAGAGAGTATCTGGATATATTTGAGGAGGTAAACGGATTACCATCATATACAAAGATTGAGTTCTGTATCGATTAAGCGAAAGATGCTAGACCACTTGTTATGCCATTGAGACGGATGACACCCACAGAGCAAATGTACTAGAGATGCAAGCGAATAATCTACTAAGGAAGTGCTTTATTCAGAAGATACTTCTGAGGGGGAGCACATGTAGTATTCGCAACTAAGGCAGATGGCTCTTTAAGACTTTGTGTTGACTATCATGATTTGAATAAAGTGACGAGAAAAAACAAATATCATCTTCCACGTATAGATGATTTGTTCGATCAATACCACGGTGCAAATGTGTTTTCTCAATTGGACTTGGCAATGGTTTCACCAACTGAGACCAATGAGGGATGGTGTTCTGGTTACTGCATTTCATACACCATCAAGATTTTATAAATGGTTGATTATGTCATCCAAGGTAAATAATGCACCAACATTCTTTGTTGATCTTATGAATCGTTTCTCCAAAGAGCGGCTTAATAAGTTCGAACTTATGTTTATCAATGATATTTTGTTCTATTCATGGACAGAAGAGGAAAATAAGATGTACCTGAGTGTGGTACTTGAGACGTTGAGAAAACATTGGCTTAAGGCTAAGTTTTCGAATCTAGAGGAGGGAAGTGAGGTTCGTGGGTTATGTTGTTTCAAAGCAAGCCGACATTGCATTGATCCTGCCAAAGTAGCAATAGTTCAACATTGGAAAACACCTTAGAATGTGACAGTTGTGAGAAGTTTTTCTTGGATTAATGGGATATCATTAAAGATTCATCAAAGAGTTCTCTAAGGTAGCCGCAACGTTGACTCATTTGATTAACAAGAATCGAACTTTTTCTTGGAATGCGAGGTTACAAATGATCTTAGCTTATCTTTCGTCACACTTCCAACTAATACCAATCCCTCTATAAGAGTAGGTTTACTCATCAACCTTGCCGATATTTGGCTCAAACCCACCCTTCGATCAGAATTCATACACAACTATATGTTCTTATTGGATCAAAAATCATATCTAACATATCTTCTCTCATATGGTTTCAGTTGCCTACTTGGAGTGATAATCTTACCTCCTTGTATCAATACCGCCCTAAGTCCAGTACCACTTGCGTCTGCGTACACAGTCAACTCCTCATTTCCATCTAGAATAACTAACACTGGTGCCCTCGTCAACTTCTTCTTTAGACTAACGAACGCTTGCCCGCGTATATTTCCAATAAACATTACAAAGTATTAAGTTGCTTTATTTACTAACTAATAAATATAAATAAATTAGAGGATGGTGCTTTTGAGTATTGGTCCAAACTCCCTTAATGTTGCAGATGAACCTAAACTTGCAAGTGAGTCAGAATAATGCAAAATAAAATGCAAAGTAAAGTCGAACTTCATCGAAAATCTTCGATAGGAACATTGAGCATTAATGAGCATATATAGATCGCTGCCAAATTCAAAACCCGACCTATTACTGGCTGAGGGGTGAGAGATTCTAATCCCAATTTTTGCATATTGATTCATCTCTTGGGTTATTATAATGAATGTGTTTGGATTTTGCTTGTCTGATGTCCACCATATGCACGATGCATGCACGCACATAAAATTAATACTTACCTGCATTAGGAATGGAGTCCGGAGCCCTAAGCCAAAATGTTGAAGAAGTATAACCCAACCTCATGTCAAATCTCCTAGCAGAAAAGCTCGTTTGACAATCACAAATTACACAGAGGTGATTACATTTCTGAAAGAGTAAATTACAAATTTTATCACAAATATTCAAACGAGACAAGCCTTGGAGGAAAGCTACTGTCGTCGGTTGGCATTTACCTTAGAATTGCAATAAACAGATCTGTCAAAGCAAATAAACTCTTTAGCAAGGAAGCGAGAAATAGGTGAAAAGATGTACTTAAAGAAATTAAAGTAAGAAATCTAGGATGGTCGAGTAAGAATTCGTCCGCTAGAGGCAAGATCCATCTACTTTCATTGCTGGAAAAGCTATTTTTCTTTGAGATTTTACCTGATTTGCAACGCCGCCATGGGAAAGCAGAATATGAAAATGTTGAGTTGCGACAATGGAAATGAATGAATTTGGGTTAAGGGTTAATATGCGGAACTTTCTGGAATTCAGGTGTATGTATGCTTAAACCCGACTTGTAGTGATTGTGTAAGTGTGGGTGTGAGTTTTGGGCCAGATTCATGGGCCTTTGTAGTATATTGTAAATATGTTTATTAGCAATAAAGGAGATCAGAGCCCAGTTGAAAAATAATAATAATTAGAGGATGGTGCTAACCATCTCATATTTTTATTATTTTGACCCAACCCTGTATTAAGGAAAGCAAAATCAGCTATTTTTAATTTTCAAGCTTCACATAGAAAACCAACACTTTCAGTAAAATTACTTTTCTTAGCTTGTTCTTTCATTTTTCCTCTTTTCAAACAAAATTCTTGGATTATGATCCAACATAACCAATTCAACTATACATGATTGGGTATATTTTCATATCTTTTAATTTCTGTCGGTTCTTACTTTAAGAGAATTATGAATCTATAATTTTAGAATCATTATCTTAATTGGTTGATTTGAAATAAAAAAGTATTTTTTCAATTAGAAAAAGGAAAAAATAATAAAAATATTATCTCCTTCTACTAAAATTTACAAATTCCATAATTAAAACTATGAATGTTTCTGTTTTTTATATAACTAACCATTTTAGCGAGTTTAAGAAAAGAATTGTCAATGTTATAGCAAGAAGAAAAACCAATTTGCCTTAAAATTAATTTTGAAAATTCTTGTCTAGCTTAAGTAATTTTAGCCCAGTACAATAGAATTAGCCTTGGCTACATTTCAAGATTATATTACCAACGGACAGTGCATTAACGGATCCTATGTGGAAAATCCGATCCAGGTCTATTTTACTCTCTTTCTTTTCTTTCATTTTGTTTTGAAAGTTTGTAAAAAAGGAGATTAAAAAAAAAAATCTAGGTTTATTAGATCTCTTTCTAATGGCGTCCGCTCCCAATTCCGGTCCTCCCAAGGTTAATTTTATACTAATCCGTTTTGTTTATTTGATTTTTGATATATGAGTAGAGAATCGAAATGAATGCTATGATGTCCTTTGAATCTTAAACTGCTAGATCTAAAATCCTTCATTTTCTTTTCTGTAACATTCTTCTGTTCTAGTTTTAGTTCATTTTTGAGAATCGCATTTGTAATAGTTTTCTTTGAAAAGACTTAGCAAATTTATTGATTACATAGATCAAAATTTTAGTAGATGCCTGTACTTCTGTACTATTGTATCCTGTTAAAACTTTGTTGATAGCTCTTGAATGACATCATCATCATTATCCTTACGTTTCTTTTTTCCCCTCAAAAGAACGAGGTTGGTCAGGTGAATTCTTGTACTTTAGTTAAATGCAGTTACATTATCAAAATTCTGAACAGTTGTGTTAACTGAAATAAAAAGTCTAATTGCTGATCAGCTATAAGCTATTTTGTTTACAATTAGAATTTTTTTACAAGGGGAATTAAATTGGATACCGTGAATAAATTTGTGAGGAGAGAAACTATGGGTACTTGTAAATATTTAGACCCAGGCTAGTTGCACCTCAGTTTTAATATCCACACCCCACCATTTTTTTGAAGAAAAAAAATCATATTTTTATACCTGTTTTGCCCCTTTTGGGTTAATGGTAAAATTAATCAAAACCGGATCCAGAAATTTAAGAAAAATGCCGCTCCGCCAGCGGGAGTGACAACACACTAACGCTTGTCGTCGGTGAGGGTGTTATTTTTTCAAGAAAAACCGCATTAGACACAAATGAGAGTACTAGTTTAACTCATGGTCGTGGTTGTTCTTAGATATCCATGTCCGACTCGGACGTGGATACTGTTATGACTCACGCTCCAGCCTAGTGTGATGGGAAAAAAATAAAAGCAGAAAACGAATGGCAAAATGGTAATGTGGCGGAGTGTGAAAGGAGAAAACTGGAGTATGAAAAAATAGCTATTTTTTGTGTGGACGGTAAAAATTTAGGTACAAATAGAATTGGTCAAATATTTAAATCTTTCTAAAGTTAATTCTTTGGCTAATTCTATTTGCATCTCAAGAATCACTTTCCACACCCCCCCTTTTTTAATAAATCGTATTTTTATACCCATTGTGTCTTTTAGGTTAATGATAAAATTATCCACGACCGGGTCTACAAATTAAAAAAACGTTTCAGTCATCATCACCCGTTGCGAGAGTGGGTGATAACAATAACCCCGCTCGTAGCGGCGTGGGTGGTAACAACACCACTGCCCATAGTGAGCATGAGTGGCAACAACACACCCGTTTATCATCGTCGATGGTTTTTTTTTTCTTATTCAAAAAACCGCTTTGGACAAAACGGGGTACTAGTGAAACTCACGTCTATGGTCGGCGTGGTGTTCTTTGATGCTCACGTCAGGCATGGGTGTGAGTGCTATTATGACCAAAGCTTCGGTCGAGGTTGGTGGAAATCAAATATAAATAAATAAAAATAGAAAACGTGGGTAAAATTGCGCTGCGTGAAAAGAGAAATAAAGGGTGTACGATTTTAGAAATTTTTCTGGGGTGCGAAAGGAGAATCTTGAGGTGCAAATAGTGTGCCTAATTTTTTTTCTATGGTTACCCGTTCTCATTTTCTTCCCTCTCTCCTTTCCCATCTCAATATTATTCTCCTATTCTAAACCCATCATTGCTTTCAAAAGTCAGCAACTCTACTTTTTTATTTCTTTTTTTACTGTAACTTCTTTCCTCACTCCTATTTCTTCATTGTTCTACTCTTCAATTCTCAAATGTTCATTCCTCATCTTATGTTGTTGGTGATGATTTGAACGGAGATTGAGAAAATGAAGATTGTGATGCGTTTCCCTCCACAATCGTAAATTTTAACATTTATATTTCAGATTTAGGAAATTAAGTTTAAGGTTTATGGATGAGGTGACATAGTTTTGGTGGGATAAATGTACATGAAAAGGAAATGAAATAAAATAATAAAAATGACAATTTAGTAGTTTTGCTTGACTTTAACGTGGGGGAGAATCAATGATTTGATTCTCCTCTTAGTAAACTGTTTAATTTATAAAAACACTTCTTTTCATTTCCTTTATCCAAACGATTCTTCCTTTAACATTTTCCTTTGTATTTAATTCTCGTTGAGTGTTTAAACAATGTAATACGTATTAAAAACTTCAATAAGCATAAATGTGTTTCTGGTTATAAGTGATTATAGATTCCTTATTGCAATATGTTAAACACTTCCTTTTAAAGAAAAACAAATGAGTAGCTACAATCACAATATGGTTGAATCTAAGTTCCATAGAGATTGAATATTAGCATTTTAGAGGATACGACTTTAATTTAGCTTAATATACCTAGGTTGCGGACGATCTAAACTTCTGGTTTCATCAAATTGGGAAATGTTTAGAGTTCTGAACAGAAATATGAATGCTACCGATGTAGATGCAAAAAAGTTACCGAGTTTAAATCACTGTTGTAAAAATTTTTCTAGGTCTCTGCCTATGCTTCGCCTAGGCGATAGGCAAGGCTTACCGCTCAGCGATTCACTCAGGTCCGCCTAGACAAGGTTACCGCTTCATGTAAGAATCTAAACATGCATATAGACGCTTGTTAGACATTATTTATCGTTCAGTGTCATGTATAAGCATTAATGTGCTAATTTTATGTGGTCTTGCCTACTCTTAAGCACATCAAAAATTCCAAATTTTCAGTTTATATCAATTAGGCCCGTCAAAATATGATCCAATCCATTAACTCGATTCATTTATTCACTTATAAATGGGTTGAGTCAATCTATTTACGAATCTTTATTAAATGGGTCATAAATCTGTTGATCTATTATTAATATGGTCATAAACGGGTAACCCATTAACTGATCTATTACAAATTTGAAAATATGAATTTTGAAAACTAGAATTTTGAAAATTTAAAATTTAAAATTTGAATTTTGGAAGTTTGAAAATTTGAAATTTTTTACTCAAACGAGGCAAAAGTCGCTATTTTTTTAAACTGTAATAACCTCTACATACTAACTCGGAATCAGACGAGATTTTGACCAATGAACTCACATTATCATTATAGACGATATGAAACACTAAGATCTTCATACTCTGAACGTATGTTGTAATTCTCTAGGGTGACTAATAGTTGTATTTAGTAAATAACATGCTACATTCTCAAATATAAAATGACAAGGCAGAAGTCGTTATTTCTTTTGTTCAAATAAACAAATGAAATGGAAGCACAATCGAAAAGTCAACCCGAATCAGGAGACATTACTCGTTGATGTTTTGAGTAATAAAAGTATTCGCACTTCAATTTCTATTTTTTTTATTGCATTAGGCAGTTGGAAAAATGGTGCTTATAAAAAAATAGAGTATAAGTTTAGCTTCTAAAAAGGACATGTAAATATGCAATGATAGGTGTGGTAGTGTTTTAAGACATAAATACTAGCTAATGCACATCGTCTTGATCATATAAAAATCAAGAGCTAGAAAAATTGGAACTTTCTTTACATGGTTCTTAAAGCTTTCAATACATTTAAGGAAAAGCAAAAGCAGTTTTATATAAATAATGCATGGTTAGTAGGATTATGAAATTTTGAAATTGGGATTTTAAATATTTGAGAAATTAATATTAGAATTTTTGTATATTTTCTTGTTTTTTATTATTCAAATCTAGTTTAAATCTTTAAATGAGTCAAATGGGTAATCCACTTATTAAATGAGTTGGGTCAGATTGACTCATGCATTAAACGGGTCATAGATGTGTTGGGTCAAAATCGACCCAACTCATTTTGATCCGATCCAACCCGTTTGATGGGTCAATTGGCACTAAACAAAACACTAGACTTTTATTCAAAATACGTGAGTTAACAAAAAAAATTAGCTTCGATTAATTCCTGTCTAAACGATTAATCTCAAGTCCATACTTACCGCTCAGCGTCCGCCTAGCGATTTTACAACCTTGGTTTAAATTTCACTTCCCTTCTAGTGGATTCTATGTCCTCCACGACACCTTTATGATCTTTCAGACAAGAACCAATCAGGTTCTACCTAAACTGGGCATAGTTTGTTTCGTAAAATTTCGTTTTGTATATATATCTTGAATTAATAAACAATCACTGTTAGTCTACCTTCAATACCTTATTTATTTATTTTTCAAAAATGGTCGTCCTTGTTGCAAAGATTCATTTTGAGTGTGTGTGAAAGACACGTTTTAGATAAACACGGGAAACATTGAAAATTTTGGGGATCAAGTTTTAAAGATTGGAGAAGGTTAAGTTATATCATTACATATTAGTCTCGGAGTATTTAGTTGAGTTTGGTAATGTAAATTAATGTAGCCAAAAGCATGATTTTTTCCTCTCTGTATTGAAAATCAGTAATAGTGAATCCTTATGATATCTAATGCTTTTCTTCACAACTTTGGATGATTTTCGTTCTTCATTATCTCAGTTGCTTAGGCTTATCTTATCGTTTAACTTCTGACTATTGTTTCTTTGAGTTAACTTTTTCCTCTGCTTCCAAATGATTAAGTTTTAGTATCTCCTATGACAGGCTCAACAAGAATCAGAAGACCCACAAAGCACTGCGGATATGACTGCATTTGTGAGTCCTTTAAAACAGATTATGTCACATCATAAAGTCAATGGTGTAGTATCGTATTTATATATGTATTATTGCATAAGTATTATTAGACACTTCTGATTATTCTTTATTTTATTTCCCTAAAATCTGTAAAAATGAGGTGTACTGGTGGTTGGTGCCATGAAAAAATAATAATAACCTGTAACGCGATTTATCTAATTGTAAGCATTAGCATATACTGTTTTTATCGACCCTAGCTTCTGTAACTTCGAGCTTACGCATTACTGTTCTCATCGTATCAAAATCTCTCTATATGTCGCCTTGAATTAAACGTTTTTTGTCCTTAATTTGCAGGTTCAAAATCTCCTAGTGCAAATGGTGAGTGCATATTTACAGTACATTATTTTTATTAAAATAAAACATAATGTCCTTTTGGACTGAACATTGAATTGTTTCACAACAGCAAAACAGGTTCCAGACTATGTCGGACAGCATTGTAGCAAAGAATATCCTTTTCAGCACTCTTTCTGTTAGTTTCTTTGATTTTTTTTTTTTTGGTGGGGGTGGGGGTGGAGTGCTGTTTGATCTTTGTTCTTTTGTGCAATTTTTTTTTAATGAAGTGAATTTTCGTAGATGTTTTATATTGATTAGCAAGATCTACTATCCAAAATTTGGAACCATTTCGAAAATTTTAATTCCTTTTGAATTGCAAGTCAGTATGAACCATTCAAAATATTTATTTCACCCATTGATTTGAAATATTATTCTGCACCGGGAAGACTGTTCTTAATGATTTCAGATTTTACATAGATGGTCTTGTCAATAAACATAATAGAAAATTATTTTGTTTTAAAAAAAATTTGAAAAAAAATGAAAGGTGAATTTGAGGAGATTTATAAGAAGAAGAAGACCTAGATTTATGTCTTAGGAGCACCCTGTCATGTTTTGAGCTATGCTAATCTAAATGGTATATAATTTTGTAGATGTGTAATATACATCATGAATACCGTTTCACAAAAAATGATACCATTTCAAATTCCTAAACCCATCATGTTGCGTATTTAATTATATATATGTATGTATGTATTATTGTTTATTCCCTTAACAGCAGTTCACTAGATGAAATGGGAAATAGAATCAATGAGCTGGAGCAGAGCATCCAAGATCTTAAAACTGAGATGGGATCGGAAACTCCAACTGCAGCAAAGCCTAAGCCCGACGATGGCAGTCCAGCACCTGCCTCTACTTAAATCGCCAGTTGTGCTATCACATTGCATCTCCATTAGTATCACCTTTAGTGTATTGTTTCATTAAAGACTTGTGCCTAGTGCGATGAGTTGTGTACTGAGCTTTCATACTTTCCTATTCTGCTCTTGTGATCTGTAGTTTTGTGCTATGTGAATGCATTTACTTGCCTCATCGGTCTACATTGTCTGCTATGGTTGCAGTAGCTCTGAATCAGCTATGCCTCAAGTTTGTCCTTTGAATATTTAGTTTTGTTTCGCTATAAATTTCAAATATGCGGTTGCTTTTTTCCCCTCTTTATTTAAATTTCTGTGAGATGTTTAGGATAGTTTGTTGTTGATGGGTACATGAAGAAAATAAACACATTATACCATACATGAACATTGACTATAGCAACTGGATTGTACATAATAGCTGAATTATTATTACATCTTCAGCCTGGATTTTTTCATAGATGGATTCGATCATCTGATTGAATCAGTATATGAAGCTCTTACGTCCAGGAGAATCTGCAATCTTGAGAGTATCAGCTATTAGCTTTTTAGCTTTATTGCTCTTGATCTCCACTCGCATGCTCTCTGTTTTATCCACTTTATCGTAGTAATTGTTTGGTTTCTTTGTCGACTTAAACCACTTCAGCTTCGATTTTAGGTTGCTGATGACCATCTTCATCACCATTTTTTAACAAACTATTAAGGAGAGAAAGGCGAAAAGAAAAGTATGTATAAAGTTTGTTTTCTACAACTATTTCATGGTCTCTTGTTATGGCTTTAAATACAAAAAAATATTGGGGATCATGAGTCATCCAACTTCATTTGATGGTGTTTTTGTTGATACTGTGACCACTGGTTATGTAAGGTGACGTGGATGCAACTATGGTATATGATACATCAATCGTTCCGTATTCCTGTGTAATTCTTTAGATATTTCATCTATTAAATATAGACATGTTGAAATTCGTTTTGTAACCAATTATATTGCAGTTTGTATCTCAGTAGTTTTATTTCTTTCAAACTTTCTTAATTAAAGATTTACGTAGGAATAATTTTTGACATGATAAAGAAGAATACTAAGTATTTATTGTTCTTAATAGTATATTTCTTCACTATACTTACTAGAATGGTCTAATATAGGGTCTGACTCAGTTTTTCACTTATGAAAGGTACACGTGTTCAGAAATACTTGGACGATCATTTTGAACTTGGCAGTTAGCATCCTTGCATTTAATTGTATTTATTACTAAATTAAATATTTGAATGTTCTACTTTTGTAGCTATTCATGTAAGCTTTCACCTCCGTGCATATACAATGTGACGTCGCGTTCAAGGTGGATTTAGTTTGTTTCTTTCTTTTCGTTAGGATTCACACAATAACATCACTAAAGCGACTGCTATTATTAGAAGAAAAAAAATCTGAGTCCACTTTTGTACGTTTATATTTGGTCGCAGTTCAATTAGCATTGTGAAACTCGTGGCTATGGAGAAAATCATATTTATTTAGAATTTAATTATTGATAGATATCGCTTTTATGATGCATACAACCCGATTTGTAGGCTTGTACCAAGAGGAAGAATATTGCATCTGTACAAAATCATATCTGTATTTTCCTATCTTCTCGGTTTGTATCTTTCTAAGCGTCGGTTTTTGCTTGAGAATATTTTCACTTGCATCATTAGCTTACAAGTTTCAAATACCCTAGAGAAGGAAAAATAAAATTTTAACATTCTTTTACATGTTCAACAAAAGCTGAATGTGAAAGCTGCAGTTTGATTTGGCATGACAATCATCAATACAAAAATCCTAATCTTAAAGCATCACCACACATTCAATCGCATTACTCTTTTGAACTCAACTGTGAAATCAAAGCTTCTTCGCGGGTCTAGAAGAAACTCGAACACAGCCTAAATGTTGCAATCAAGAAAGTAAATCAGATCAAATTCAGTACAAAATATAATAATCACTAAAATTTAGTACAGAACTTGGCGGACAAAATTCAGTTAAAGAACTTGCTATGAATCTGAAGTAAAAATTTAGCGACAGTAAATCGTTGAAGAGCTATGCTGAAACACCGGGCAACTCATCGGTAGTTGGAGTGTGACCAGTGTAAGGTTTAGGTGGCGGTTTGGTTGCTCGAGGTGGTGGAGGTGGCCTGTTTGGTTGTATCTCATCCACTTTTTCCCGAGGAATATCAAACTGCATTCATATAATATCAACATTAATACACAATACACACTAGCATCTAGGTAAATCAACCTTGTTTGTAAAATCTTGAAGAAATATGCACTAACTTCACAGTATCTACTCTGCTTTTATCAAAAGGGACTGACATATAATAATTAAAAAAACTGTTTATGTTAAAAGTTACCGTTGCCAATACCAGAAGAAGGGAAAAAAAAAGGCAGAAAAGAAAAGGGAAACACATTACCGAAACTATACTGGTAAATAAAAAACGAATAGAATTACTTTATCAATACTGCTAGTAAATGATCAGCAAGGGTAAATTTACCGCTAGATAAAGTATTAAAAGTTTACTGTGTTAAGTCTTTGATAATGATAAAAGGAGATTTTTATTTATTTTGCTATAAAATTCTTGATCCATATTTACGACAATATGAAAGAATAGTTTGGTCTAAGATTAAAGTTAAAAGAAGTAAACAAGAAGGATCATAAAACGACTACACACATGTTATGGTTCAGTATATTTCAAAAAAACTTCCACTTTAGGGTTAACAAGAAATTCTGACTTACAACAAAAAAAAAACAACAGTAAAAGATATAAGCAAGGATACCAACAGAAGAATGCAAACCTTAAATCCACATCCAGCAACGCAAGCATGAAAGCACTCCTGCACACAGGCAAACTCTTAAACTATAAACTACAATGTAAAAACCAGGTCCCTAACTTACAGTTTTTTTATCAACCTTCATATGTCACAATGCCACACAATATTGATTGCCTTATCGTTACATTAAATGTTGGATATTGTCTTAAAATTATGTCATTTTGAAATGTGTAATCCATATGCAGAAGTTGGTTGAACAGCAGCCACCTCGCTATATGAGTTGAGATACAACTGCTGCAACTCAACTGTCATATTCTTTAGACCGATACTACTATTCTAAGATGAAGTAACATTCTTTAATCAACCAATATCTATCTGATCTATCTATAGAAGCATAACATATTACAGATAAATCTTCTGTATACCGTAATCAAGAGTGGTCTTTCGGTTTGATTCAAGAATCATAACTTAATCAAACAATCCTCGATTGTATCTTGAAAATGTTGTTTTATTTATTATTATTATTACTTCCATTGTAACTGTGAGAGGAGACATATCTTATCTTATAAATAATAGTGAAAGTTATCATTTCTTGGAGTTCAGTTATAATCACCAAAAACTGCACAATCCAACGCTAGGAACACTTCAGAACTTAATAATTGTCAGTTTCGCTGTATTTTCAATAACAAGCTAGAAGCTTTGTTTCTTTCAACCAACCCGATTGCCTTTTTGTAAATTATGAAGCTACTTGCAAAATACTATTACTAAGAACTCTTTTTCTGCCATAGGTGTATGTTATCATGATTCAATTATCTACCTTTTCCAATTACAGGAAACACCAGAATGTAAATAGCTTTGCCAATTCGCAGACTTCAGATAACAAATATTCAACTCACAATTTAAGAAGATACCAAATTAAATCGTTTATGAGAATTGAACTGACCAAAGAATAATTGTCATCGCCAGGAGATCTGTCTATGTAAGCGCTCCATTGCTGATCCTTGAACACTGGATCTTTATAGCATATCTCATCACACTCTCCCATACCTTCGTAGTTCAGAAATAGAAGGGTCTTTTCACATAGATGCATAGAAACGTATTCCTAAAATGTCACTGAAAATTTCTACCGCAGAAAATGTCTAAGTGTCTACCATGTGTACGAGTACAAAATCAATTTTACAACTAAATCAAGCTATTATGTTGCCAAAATAAGGTTAATGAACATATATCGGCAGGAAAATATACAGATGGAATGTCAGAGCATGAGCAACTACTAAGTTGCTCATATATGCCACCATAGTTCCAAATTCAGATCAAGAAATTGTTGAACCCTGCTACCTTGGTGTGAGTGAACAATGATGGTTTCAACTCATTGACTTTAGTGTTTCTATTACATATATTAAGAAACCCTTTGATCATGATGCATTTATTCTAAATTTCACACTTCAAGAACTATTAAAAGTTACTGCATTAAAAAGTTCTTATGCTATTAGTTTTGTTTGCATGCATTTATCTGGACTTTGGAGTTTGGACACAATATAATAGTTTGGCTCATGCAGTCATGTACAAACATATGTATGCACCAAAAAAGAAGAAAAAGAAAAGGAGAAGTATAATCTAAACCAAGACCTCACTTCAAAAACTAATATAATTTTTACATTAAGCAACATGGTAAGCATGCCTCCTTAAATACTAGTGTAAATAGTCAAAAAAAAAAAAAAACCTATGTTTCTTTATATATAAACAAAAATATGTAGTTTGTAAATGGTCAAAGAATATATGACGATTGATGCGTCCCTTTGCCACGCGTGTTATATACTTACATCAATGCCCAAACCAAGCATGTCATGCATAAACTACAACACAGAAAATGTCAAATACATTAAATGCCTCATACATACGTATGTATACCTAGAAACTAACACTGAATTTGAAATCAACAACAGAAAAGACTTTATTTGATATTATATTTTTGGAAGAACATCTCATAGCAATACATGCAAGCACCTTGCTTGCAAATTGAAATCATAAAAACAGTAATTCACAAGTTTGCTATACTATATATTATGGTTAAACGGCCAAAGTTGAGGTACTTACATTCGTCAAAACTATCGCCATCAGCATCACATCCTTTTTTGCAAAAAACTCGCCCTACAAACAAATATCAAACGATTAACTCATAAATTCACTTTTCACATGAAAACCCCCAAAATGTCTAGGACAAAATTAACCTCCAAAACTACACTTGTTATTCAATTTCACAACCGAATCACACATATAAAAATTGTAACCTTTCGAATCATAACCAATCCGAACAAGTATAAAACTCTTTTAAAAAATGGAGAGAATCAAAGGGTAAGACTAACAAGGAATCTGAAGCAATGTAGCGTATTTTTTTGTGCAACAGCTATTGCAAGGAGGCGGCCAATCTTTTGGAAACATTGATTTTTATTGTTATTTTCTTTTCAAATCAATTTTTTTTTTCGACAAGTAAATGAGAGATTTCTTTTTGTTAGACTCCTGGAAAAGAGATTGAAGAGAGAGAGAGGATCGAAGAAAGGGAGGGAGGAAATCGACCCCGAAATTCATGCAAAACATGGAAGAAATATGAGAAAGGAAACCACTAGGTAGAGCATTTCCAAGATGCAATGATAATTAACGTGAATACGAGGCATACGTACTTAAAATGAAACTTAATTCAAAGCGGATCCCTAAGATAAAAAATATATTTTTTACGTTTCTGTTTTTGTTTTTCGCCAATTTTTTTTCCATAATTACCCTTGCGCTTCACTGTCGAGCTCTGGTTTTCTTCTTATTTTTCGATTAAAATGGAAAACTGCAATTAAATTGAAGACGAATCAAGTTTTTTTATGAATTATGATATTCTTAATATTTGCAGTTATGAATAATCGCAACAAATTTCTACAAATATATGCAATAGTTGCAGAAATGTCTACAACTATATGCAATAGTCTATTGCGGATAGTTGCAGAAATATCTGCAACTATTGCATATAGTTGCAGACATTTCTGCAACTATTTATCAGAGATTCTTTACTGTTCGATCTTTCATGATTAATGATGAACAATTCAAGTAATAACCCAAGGATCACCAATACCGAATATTTCACAAACAAAACTTAATATGATTTATTGTTTAAGATGACGTACCTTGATTAACAGCGGAAGATGTAATGGTTGTCATCTTCTTCTTCTGACTTCTAATAATTACTCTTCTTCTCAGAATTCGGTTTCTCTCTCTAACCCTATTTCTTTATGTGTTTCTTGATGGAGAAGAATACATCTGTTGGTTGGAAGAGAGAGGACCCAATCCTTTATATAACATTTAACTTTAAATCTGGTACGTCCATCATATACCAATTCAACGCTTAAGATTAATCACAGACCTAATGTTCTAATTATAGAACGGTCTATTTATGACTTAATTAATCGGGTCACATTAAGATTAGAAACTGCATAACGTTAAAGGTAAATGAAATGTTCTATTTATGACCTAATTAAAAGGGTCTCATTAAGATTAAAAACTGTATAACGTTAAAGGTAAATGAAACGTTCTATTTATGACCTAATTAATAGGGTCACATTAAGATTAGAAACTGCATAACGTTAAAGGTAAATGAAACGATTGCAGTTTCTAATAGCAGATTTCTAACATTCTCCCACTTGACCCGATTATTCATAATATCAAGTGTTGAACATCATACTATGATAAATTGCTGAGAGTTATGGCGGTTGTGCATTATTAATTCAATGCATTCCCTTCCATATACTACAATACCAGCAATCCATCATTTTATACTCATAATTTATATAAAACAACATAATGGTCCACATAATGTCTTATATCATAATGATTAAACATAATATCTTTATAAGACTCTTTCTTGTTTAAAATTACATAAAGTATGTACCACCACATTAAAACAAGAGACACATAATTGTATATCAGAAACACACAAAGGAGCTCAGAATGTCACACATCAATTATTATTAATACAACCAAGACCCATTCTTTGAACATGTTCCTTAAATTGTCTTGGCTGTAACTCTTTCGTCAAAGGGTCTGCAATCATAAGTTCTGTCCTGATGTGCATGATTGACACTCTTTGTTTCTGAACCTCATCTTTCACAACAAGATACTTCAGTTCCATATGTTTGGCACCTTTAGAGTACTTGTCGTTTTTTGAGAAAAACACTGCTGCAGAGTTATCACAATAAATTTTCAACGGCTTGCTAATGGTATCGACAACCGCAAGTCCTGAAATAAAGTTCCACAACCATAATGCATGAACTGTGGCTTCATAACATGCCACAAATTTTGCCTCCATAGTAGATGAAGCAACGATAGTTTGTTTCGCACTTTTCCATGATATGGCTCCTTGAGCAAACATAAACAGGTAACCAAAAGTCGATTTTCTAGTATCGATGCATCCAACGAAATCTGAATTGCTATATCCAATCACCTCCAATTCATTGGATCTACTATACATGAGCATGTAATCTTTCGTGCCTTGTAAGTACCTCAACATTTTCTTTGTAGCTTTCCAATGTTCCCTTCCTGGATTACTTTGATACCTCCCTAACATACCGATCGCAAAACTGATATCCGGTCTAGTACAGGTTTGAGCATACATTAGGCTACCAACTACAGATGCATATGGAATTGATTCCATTTCCTTTCGTTCAACATCATTCTTAGGACATTGCATGAGATTGAATTTATCACCTTTCTGTACAGGAACTTTCCCAGGTGAACACTTACTCATTCCAAATCTCTCTAGAATCCTTTCGATATATCCTTTCTGAGACAATCCCAATATTCGTTGAGAGAAATTCCTTAGTCTCATGCAATATGCTTAAATTATTTGCAGCAAGCATGATGTCATCAACATAAAGGACTAGATAAATAAACTTGCTCCCACTGATCTTTTGGTATAAACAGTGATCAACCGTATTTTCCTTAAAACCAAAAGATGTAATAATGGTATTGAACTTAATATACCATTGCTGGGATGCTTGTTTAAGCCCATATATTGACTTCTTAAGTTTACACACCAATTGTTCTTTACCTTTTACAGAAAAACCCTCAAGTTGATCCATATAAACATCCTCATCAAGATCTCCATTCAGAAAAGCTGTTTTCACATCCATTTGATGCAATTCCAAATCATAATGTGCTACTAATGCCATTATTATTCTTAGTGGGTCCTTTTTCGAAACAGGAGAAAATATCTCCTTGTAATCAACACCATCTTTCTGAGTGTAACCCTTAGCAACAAGTCTAGCTTTATACCGTTCGATATTACCACTAGAGTCGTGTTTGGTTTTAAAAACCCATTTGCATCCGACTCTTTTATAGCCATGTGGTAATTCAACGAGATCCCAAACTTCATTCTGTTGCATGGATTTTAGTTCTTCTCTCATGGCATTAATCCATTCCTTTGACTCTTTACTTTCTACAGCATGTGAAAACGAAACTGGGTCCTTATTGATTCCTATATCATATTCTGATTCTTGCATATAAACCATATAATCATTAGAAATAGCTGACCTACGATCTCTTTGAGATCTTCTTAATGCTACTTGTTGTGGTTCATGCATATCAACATTATGTTAGTCATTTTCTTCAGGAAGTACTTCTTCATTTATATGTTGTTCATCATCATGCTGTTCTCCAACAGCTGGAACAACATTTGGAGTAGTAGTAGATGGAGGAACTATTCTAGGCAATGTAACATTTACCCTTGTTTCCTTTATTTCCATTATTTCTCTTCTAGTACTCCCACTGACTTCACCAATCTCAATGAATCTTGCATTACCAGTTTCTACAATACTTGGACTATGATTAGGACAGTAAAACACATATCCTTTAAATTTTTCAGGGTAACCTAAAAAAATACCCACTAATCGTTCGAGAATATAATTTCTTTTCATGTGGATTATAAATTCTCGCTTCCGCTGGACAACCCCAAACATGCAGGTGTCTTAAGCTAGGATTTCTGTTAGTCCATAATTCAAAAGGAGTCTTTTGAACAGCTTTACTAGGAACCCTATTCAACAAATAATTAGCGGTTTTGAGAGCATATGACCACAAATTCTTAAGTAGTGTAGAATCTGACATCATACTCCTAATCATATCTATTAACGTCCTATTGCGCCTTTCTGCTACACCATTTTGCTGTGGTGTACCTGGCATTGTGTATTGCGCACATATGCCATGACTTTCGAGAAATTTTGCAAATGGACCTAGACACTGGCCTAACTCATTATATTTTCCATAATATTCACCACCTCTATCAGACCTTATGATTTTCACCTTTTTATCTAGTTGCCTCTCAACTTCCTTTACAAACGTCTCAAGAACATTCACAGATTGAGATTTTTCATGAAGCAAATAGACATAACCATAGCGGGAAAAATCGTCAATAAAAGTGATGAAATATTTTTCTCCATTAAAGGCTGGAGTGTCCATAGGTCCGTAAATATCAGTGTGTGTTATTTCAAGAAGCTAGCTGCTTCTAGTGGCTCCTTTCTTATTATGTTTGGTTTGTTTACCTTTAATACAATCCACACATAATTCTAGATCACTAAAGTTCAAATTTGACAAAATTTCATTACTTACTAATCTCATCATTCTTTCTTTGGATATGTGACCTAGTCTTTTATGCCATAAGAAAGCAGAATTCTCATTCAACATGCTACGTTTTCATCCAACATTATTTATTACATTCAGCAAGGAATTCGCATAAGTGTCATTCAGTTTCAATTTATATAAACCATCAATTAGAATACCAGAACCAACATTATCAGTATTCTTATATAAATCAAAACAACCAGATCCAAACGTACATCTAAAACCAGAAATATCCAACTTACTTACAGAAATAAGGTTTCTAGATAATGAAGGTACATAAAGGGTACTATATAAGTCTAATACATATCCACTTTCTAGAATTAGACGATAAGTCCCAATGCCTTCTATTGTGGATTTCATTCCGTTTCCCATAAAGAGAAAACGATCTTCATTTGGATTTATGGTTCGGATCATAAGAAATCCTTGCATATTATTGGAGACATGAGTTGTAGCACCAGTATCAAGCCACCATGTATTAATAGGAACTTCAACTAAATTTGATTCAAAACATACGAAAGATAGATGATTACCTTTCTTTTCGAACTAAGCTATCCTTTTCGGATGGTTATTTTGATAATGTCCTTTCCTTTTACAGAAATGACATCGAACATCCTTTAGTTCCTTCTTTTCCTTATCTTGCCCATTCTTAGCAGGTGCCTTTTTCTTCTTGAAATGACTTAATTTTCCATTCTTTTCTTTACCAGCTTTATTACTCACAAAACTTACTGAGTGATTCACTTGATTTTTCAAATGTCCTTCTTCCTGAACAAGTCTACTGGCCAATTCATTAACATTCCACTTATCCTTTATAGTGTTATAGTTAATTTGAAAAGGTCCATATTCAGAAGGTAGCGAGTTCAGGATAAACTGGACAAGAAAATAATCCTCTACTGTAAGTCCAAGGGAGTTTAACCTTGCTGCAAGATTAGTCATCTCTATAATGTGCTCTTGCATAGTTCGCGATCCATCAAACTTCATGGTCGTGAGTTCTGCCATAAGAGTACCAGCGAGTGACTTATCAGCTGAACGAAAACGCTCTTCCACAAACTGCATATATTCCTTAGCACTTTCTGTTTGCGGAATTGTTGACTTGATGTTGTTAGCAACAATCATCTTAATAAACATAAGGCTCAATCTGTTACTGCGTTCCCATGCTTTATGGTGCGATTTTTCTGTCTCGGCACTAGCTGTTGTAAGAGCAACAGGTTTATCCTCAAGGAGTGCCAAGTCAAGATCCTGAACACCTAAATGGAAATTGACTTGTTCTCTCCATTCAGAAAAATTAACACTAGTGAACAATGTAACAGATGAAGCATGTGTATTCATGGGAACTACTGCAAATTAAATAAAAAAAATAAAAAAAAATCGAAATAACTATAAGCTCATAGCTAATGCGATTCAGATATGTACATAATAGTATAATACAGCACTCCTTTGGGTAGATACTATCTTATACTTAACATAATTAAATACCAAAACATAAGTAAGTAATAAATATATTCAATTAAATAGAACTGACTACTTTGGATGATCAATATTTATTTAATCAAGATATCTATTAAACCTCATCATGTCAACTAGTTATAGAACAAGACTTTCCTTTGGGTAAGTTCTCAGGTTCTATCATTAGTGATGCCAGTTTTTAATTGATATTATTATAACTGGCAATTTCTATCAATAATCATTATGTCACTTATGCACTAAATGATTATTCTGATTTTGACCACTTTGGTGATTAACAAAATCATAAATCTCATGTGCATAAATGACTTATCACATACTTGATTAAACATCATGAGTAAAGCATAGAACAGATCAATTGCAATCATAGGAAATATTCAGTTATTGATTGGTGGCTCTGATACCAAATGTCAGAGATTCTTTACTATTCGATCTTTCATGATTAATGATGAACAATTCAAGTAATAGCACAAGGATCACCAATAACGAATATTTCATAAACAAAACTTAATATGATTTATTGTTTAAGATGACGTACCTTGATTAACAGCGGAAGATGTAATGGCTATCATCCTATTCTTCTAACTTCTAATAATTACTCTTCTTCTCAGAATTCGGTTTCTCTCTCTAACCCTATTTCTTTATGTGATTCTTGATGGAGAAGAATACATCTGTTGGCTGGGAGAGAGAGGACCCAATCCTTTATATAACATTTAACTCTAAATCTGGTACGTCCATCATATACCAATTCAACGCTTAAGATTAATCATAGACCTAATGTTCTAATTATAGAACGGTCTATTTATGACTTAATTAATCGGGTCACATTAAGATTAGAAACTGCATAACGTTAAAGGTAAATGAAACGTTCTATTTATGACCTAATTAATAGGGTCACATTAAGATTAGAAACTGCATAACATTAAAGGTAAATGAAACGTTCTATTTATGACCTAATTAATAGGGTCACATTAAGATTAGAAACTGCATAACGTTAAAGGTAAATGAAACGATTGTAGTTTCTAATAGCAGATTTCTAACACTATTTGCAATAGTTGCATTTCTGCAACTATATGCAATAGTTGCAGACATTTCTGCAACTATACCATATAGCTGCATAAATTTCTACAACTATACCCAATAGTTGCAGACATTTCTACAACTATACCATATAGCTGCAAAAATATCTGCAATTATTTGCAAATTTTGTAAATTTGAAAAAAAAATCGAAAATGTTCAAAATTTGCTGAATTGTCTGCAAATATTTGAAATAATTGCACCTTTACTACAAATATGAATTTTTGGTATCCACAATGGATCTCATTTCAAAGATCATAAAATTTGTGATTTTTTGGTGAAAATGGTATGTTGATCCGGTTTTTGTACATAAAGTTATACGCGTTTGAAATGTTAAAAACATAAAGGGTATTTGTGTATTTTTGTGCGCGCGAATTTGAAAATAGGGAGCGAAAATGTAAGTTTTGTTTGTGAAGGATGTTTTCTCTATTTTGACACTTTTTAGGGATGTGAGCCAAACTTACCCATAATTAATTCCTATGTCTCGAATGATGAATCATAATATTAACTTAATGCGATTTCTACCATTAAACATCGTATTAAAAAGAAAAAACTACTTCAAGAAAAAAAATTGATTATGTGTACCAATTAAAATTAAAATTAATAAAAAGAATAGATAAAAAATTAGTTCATTATGTATACTTATTATTCACATTGTGAAGTGTAATGTCTAAAGGTAGACATTGCACTAGACAATGTCTAAAGCTATTACCAAATATGTCACCACCCTTTTTGATGCTACAACCGTATTAGGCAACGAGCATACATAGTTTGAAATATCGATCTAGATCAAGTGATGACCATACCCTAATGGTAGCGAACAACATAGAAACATAGCCCTGAAGCGTATCCCCGTTTTAGTCATTATCGGATGTGAAGCATGAGGCTATGCTTCATCTTTTTAGCAAGTCCTACATGGAATGCTAACACTTCCCTCTAAGCAAAAATGCAATGCTAGCATTCATCTATACAAGTTGTTCAGGATATGAACAAACCGAAGACACTACTTCTACCACATCCTTTTTGGAATCATCCTTAGGATTAGTAGCAAGTAGCCGGCACTTCAAATACTCCATCTTCGATTCCATCATCTTTAAGATGTATTAATGCTTATGCTAGTTTGAAGTGGTTTTCGGATAACTTATGTTTATCTGATCTCGGTCTCTCCGAACCAACAATCGGCAGCATTCCGGTTGACTCAATACCGGTTCTTTCAGAAGTAAGCAGACGATATAAGAGTCCCAATGGGATCTCGAATATTCGCCCTTAAAGCGAGAGATGTTTCACCAGAATAAGCTCTCCTAAGGGAATCTCAAACCGTATGAAATCGCGAAGCTTCCGTATACTTCCTAAGTCAAATAGATCAAGTTATCGATGGTGGATAAACCACTATCAGGTGTAAGAAATTAGTTTGCATATGAAAAATCAGACATCATATACTTATCACCACTTTGTGATTTCAAACTCGTGCTATCACTTGGTTAACAATGAAGTCGGACCAATTAGCGTACTACCATTGCCTTGACGTACATTCTTAAACTCTCACAGATAGAAACGGGCTTCCATACCTCGAAATTTAATGTCAAGTATAAGATAAAGTACCTTCCATATGCTTAATTAATAATGACCCATTTATCAAAATTGACCCTCTTATACTTATCATGTTTCTGACATTTCGACCCTTGCCCAGAATCAAAGTCGGGTAAACCGGAGCACCAGTTGCTCAAGCCTTACCTTAGTTAAAGTACTACGATTCTAGACTTCATAGATAGTGGAAATTTTACTCATCGGCTTTTAATGCTAAATATAAGATGACTTACTTTCCATAAACGTGTCAACATTTTAGCACTACTTTATCATATTTGTTTTATGTTATTTGATGGCACCGACAAAGAAATCCTTGCATAAAACAAAATCTTTTTGAAACAATTGAAAAAACCAACTTCGAAAACTAATTTCTAGTCTTCAATTTCGAAATAGTACTTTTCATCGGTTAGAAATGAAACTGTTCAAGTTGGAGTATCATTACCTCTCAAACCTTGACTCAATAACACTTCTAACATTCAAAATAGAAACAAAGTTACATAACTCAAAGTCTAGAAATTAAAATAGGATCTGAGAGTTCCAATATACTTGTTCTTAAAAACATTTTCGATAAATCACTTATTTAAACCAAAGTTTGATAAAAAAGGTAGCATCTTTTTCTTTATAAAAGTAAACACCTTTTAATTGATAAATTCCAAACCACTCTAAAACATCTTCCCTTTATACAAGTAAACAACTTATTTCATAATGGCAAAGTGTTATAAATCAACTTTCTTTTCAATTTTCCAAAACCATTTACTATAACAAGAATGTTATAGTCCACGATCTCTTTCCCTTTTCTCGGAAACATTTACGATAAGAACATTGTTGTAATCCATGCTTCCTTTCTATTTTTAAAATTACTTTTAAAACTCTTTAAAAATGGTTTGAAACTTGTATTTAAAACATTCCTTTAAAGATGGTTGGTTTTAAACAAAGCTTGACTTTTGAAACAAAGAAGCTTCCCGCTTGTTCTAAATAACTAAATAAATTCTTAAAATTATATTTAAAACTTCAAACTTCCTTTTAAATACTTATAAACACATTTGAAAAGACTTTAAAATATTTAGAATAGATAACTCATTTTACTTTTACAAAAATAAGAGATTTTCCAAACTCCATCCATAGCAACTATCGCTATATGGACCGTAACTTTTAAAACTTTGTTTTGAAAACAAATAACTTTTATACCACGTTTCTTCTATAATTAAAGCAGTTTAATATCTGTGCAAAAAGATTTAAAAACAAAAGTCAAGTTCGGAAAACATTTCAAAAAACTTTAGAAAACTAATGATAAATTGCTTAAAAGCTAGCATGAAATTTCAATGGTTGCAATAAAACCAACAACAGGTAGGTTAACATAACTATGTAACATTTACTTTGCTTTTGTCCCCTGCAACACAATGATTATTTATGTCATGCACTTTCAAGCGAGAATCAACAACAACAATACACACACATCACAAATACATGCATACAACACTATAGGCTAGAACTAAATTATTACAATATTTTGTCAATTTTAAAACTATTTTAAAGTGAAATATCTCACTTTCAAGCTCATCAAAACTCTAATAAAAAGCTACAACTTAATCCTACAACCCAACTACCAACACCACATCACACTATCACCTTGCAAGCTCAGCCAAAGCCCTCCCCTGACACCTAAATGCTCACGCACCACCCTCTCCTCCCTTCTAGTGCTCACGGCCATGAAGGGTTAAGGAGTTTTGGTGATAAAGTTTGAATTTTTTGGGTGTAGAGGGTATTAACTATATTATTTTAGGCTTGTTTAAGTGTTTTAAGGAGGAAAGAAGGTGTTTTGTTAAGATTTTATAGATTTTAAGAGAAGGAAAATGGAGAAGGAAGACATGGAAAGGAAGTGAAAATGGAGAAGTAGAAAGTAAAAAATGAATTTGTGAAATGGAAGTGCACTTTTATAATATGTAAAATTTGACAAACTACATCACTTACCCTTAAGCCAAATTACACAAATACCTTTCAAACCCTTCCATGACATGTGAACAACCGTACTTGCCATCAAATCACAAAAAGAAGCACTTAAATTCATGTGCTTTAGCACTTAAAATAAGAAAGGAAAAGTCTTCTCTTTTACTAATCCTTACTTACTTTATTTAATTAGTACTTTTAATTTTCAAATGGTAACTAATATTAATAAATATTATTGATACTATTTGAATTTTTATTACATTTATATACAAACTTAAACTAGTGCACAACAAGTTTTCAACAACTTTCATTCGATGAAAAGTCGAAAATCCGAAAAACGATTTTTGATCACATTTTTAATTTTTCATCGAACTATTTATTTTTGTAAATAAACTTCCAAAATGAGTTTACCATCATTATTTATTAATTAAAAGAGGATTATTTGACCATTAAAAACCATTAATTGAATATTTAAAATTTATCTAATATTTACAAATCAAAGCGATAAAATTCCAGGTCGTTACATTCTTCCCCTTAAAAGAATTTCGACCCCAAAATTTCATCACAGAAAAACAACCAAGAAACAAGCCATACTAATTCTCATGATTACCCAAAATTTTTAAATGACTATCAAACAAACTTAGAGTTTGTCCAGGTTTACAACATTCTCATCACACAAGAATGATAAATAATCTACTGAGCATACCTCATGCTCAACAACCATAGATTATTACTTAATCGATTATTCATTGTAATAACTCGCACCCCAGTGGGCTTGAATTTTCGCTAAACTGAAAACCAAAGTCCGCCAAAGCGCAGATCGTTGGTTTGGTTTCCTGCAAATAAAACAAAAGAGTGCATATCAGAGCTCCAATGGAATAATGTATAGTCGAATAACTAAAATATAAGAGATCACATAAGTACTGACCAAGATTTGACACTTCCCAAAATCAAGTGTCCTTGTCAACACAAAACAAGCTAAGCACCAGTACCTGTCCTTCTAACTATCCTGTGGGTTGTAATGAGGAGGGGGTCAGAACAACGTTCTGGTGACTGGTAAATTATACATGTTATACATAACACTATCTTATGCCGATTTCTCACAATCTCATGTTATGTCTGTTTACATTTTATTAGTCGTCTCGACTCCATATCCGCGTACGAACCGTTCCCATCTACCTTCCGTAGATGTATATCTAAGTATATATTTATACATATCTATTGGTCCCCAAATGGACTTAGATACCATCTCCACTATTATCTCTCTTTTAGCACATCGTCAGGATCCAACGCCTCACTGTATCATGATTTCATTACCGTATAACTTGAGGAAGTCCTATAGTGCTTACTAACGGCCTTTCATACATTTCACTATACTCTTTTCGATGGCCTTTCATACATTTCGCCATATTATCTTTGGGGATTTTCCACTTTGTCTGGTTCCCAATGTGGATTCGGCTCCACTAATCAGCCAATCCATGTTTTAAAGGAATCTCGCTACGGGTTAATTAGCATTGCCCTAACAAATAGCAACAAACAACTATGGCGGTGCATGACCCAGCGTGGCCCACCTTGGAAGGCTATAGACGAAGACCCACTAGGTGTAACCCTCTCCTTTCCATTGACAACTCGGGACTGATGATGTTCTCTCCATATGACATCCTACCTCAAAATTTGGTACCAGCACTTACTGCATAGTGCATGATCCCGCTCTGCATCCGTTTAGATTGCCTTGTGCAATCAAGGAAATACCCTCCTCTATAATAAATTTGAAGTACACTACCATATCCTGAGGGTACCTCTTCATCTATACGCAAAGGTAAACTCTCCACGGATCCTATGGTTGGACATGCCCCATATCAGTATGGTGTTACACAATAGCTAATAGCCCCTTACGCTGGGTAAATTTCTATTATGTAACTCTACTGACCTCGGATTCCAACTTATGCTAATGACCTTTAATTTTATATAATTTATACACTAAATTATACTAGTTTCATCCATCATAAACGCATATTCGAGGCTACTTATATACATATCTCTTATATATATATATATGTGTGTGTGTGTGTGTATGTGTGTTCTCATTCTTACATTCTTTTACATTCATTGTCTCTACAGTTCTTATAGTTGACCCTTAGGTCTCTATTAATTATGCGTTTTACTTTTCTTCTTCAAGTTCATTTATCACTTCATTTTTATCAAATCCTTAATATCGTTGCCAATTTGTTCGTTAGTTCCAACTTTTATTTCTATTCCCATTTTCTTCTCTATTTCTTCTTCTTGCCTATTTCACATACTTTCTTTTTTCATTACTTTCAATCTTATTAGTATTTTTATTTCACTCTCATCTTAATGTTAAACCCTTGGGATTTACAATATTTTTATACATTGGAACCAATCCTTCTATCCAATAATTGTTAACCCAGTAAATTTCCATATCTTATCCAAAAATAAAGATTTGTGCAATGTTAGTAATCACAAGGAATTATTTTTATTTCTTGAAACAAATGGTACAAAATACATCAATTATTCCTAATTTGTACATCTCTTTCTTTCTATATACATATATCTAGTCATTGTAGTTTCAGATATATATAGAAATCTACTTGCAACAATATAAATTCTAATTAATTAAAATATCACTAAAACCCCAAAATCAAAAGAAGCTTTATTTTAAATTTAATTCATAATCCATCGAACAAATATAAATTCTTAATCATTACTGTGACGACCACGATTTTTCATGCCCGAAAAATCGAATCATCAAGGTTATAGAAAGAAGAAGGTAGAAGAAGAAAATAGAAACAACAACACAACATCAGAATCTCACATACGCAGCGGAACAATATATAATAGATAAATGATTAATCTTTAAAACAAAAGAATTATATCTGTTTATACATTATATCATCAGAGTACAACACAATTCATAACACACAACTGGACAGTTATCATCACCTGTCCTCACAAAACCGAATACACAGCGGAATATTAATCAAGTACGGAAGTACGTCTCGCCATCCAGCTCGTCTCCTGAGCTCCTCAGTATCCTTTCCTGTAATCTATAATAGTCGGTCTGACCCGAGCATTATAATAAAATAACACCCGAGTCAGTCTGGAAAACCAACGTGAGAAAACACACTCAATTGGATTATTAAGTTTTCCAAACCCTTTGGAAACAAAAGCATCTCGTAAGACCACGCCACAAATAAACATGTCAGGTTTTTACCTTACGATAGACAAAACACTTTTTATCAAAATCCTCTGATATTATAATAGTGTCTATATACAAATACTTATTCAAATAGCCAAAATTGTTACATCTATTAAATTCCAGCTAATAGGTATACAAACAAAACCGTAAAGGCACGTAGGGAGAATGGATTTCCAACTAATGACTATGCACTGGGGTACCACCTGTCACAGTACCTGGTCTAGATCAGCGTACCGAGGACCACGCCCGATCCCCTGCAACAGAAGACCGGAACTACCTAAGGGTAATTCCGAGTAAGATCACCCCACGGTTGGCGCGACCAACCGCCACACAGCCGAAATAAAAAGGGACATCTAGACAGGGATGATCTCACCCTAATGGGGGCTACCCACATAGCCTTGCTGCATAACCCCTGATTTTCAGTCATTCCTGTTTGATGAGGCTTGAGGCTAAGCGTTACCCTTTTAGAACACATCTCTTAGAACGCTCATCGTCCACCTGACGATGTTTCGAAAGCATTCATCCATATAAGTCCGTCCTGGGTTCGAACGGAACCGAAGGCACTATTCCTACTACATTCATTTTGGAATCACCCTCAGGATTAGCAGCGACTAGCCCTTGCACTTCACTACTCCAACTTCGATTCCAAACTCGTTTTCCCCATGAAAACGTACAAACCGGATCGAAGTAGTTTTCGGAAAATAAATCCCGATCCCGGTCTCTTCGAAACGATCAGCGCATTGGCCAATATTGATAGTCGGTTATTTAACTATCAATTAACATTCACAAACATCCATCAAACAATAATTTTCCAAATTATTTATTTACCTCACAAATATCTTCGCAAGATATATTTCCATTTTCAACCCTTTTTTAAATAGTTTCATAACCACACTCCTTTATGGAATAAATTCCCAAATATTTATTTCCATTGGAACATCAAGTACAAAAACTTTAGATTTTTAAAACAATTTAAAACTCTTTATTTTAAAATACCCTTTAAGACATTTAAGTTAAAAACTACTTTAATACTTATTCAAAAATATATACTTTAAGAATATTTAAAATGAAGCTAATTTATAAAATATAAAACTAAATTTTTAACCCTTTAAAAAAAAAATTCAGTCGCCTTTAAATAATTACTACTATAATAAAATTTGAAAAATACTTACTTTAAAATCTAAACATTTAATAATAAATTTCCTAAAACATGCTTTTTAAAACAACATTAAAACTTTTAACTTATATTTTAAAATTTGCTTTGAAAACATACTTGGCTATCTAGGAAATACGCTTCTCTTCCACATCTTTAAAAATAAATCACTATTTATTTTTAAAACAAATTTACCCATTCCTTTAATAAATTCCCACCTTGAATTTATGTTTCCAAATATCCACTGATATTTTACTTCACTTTATAAACCTAGTTTATAAATTCCAAAATCTCACTCTCTTTTAAATTCCAATTCCAAACACTTAAATCAATTTACAGTTGATTTCCAATTTACTTCACTTTGAAATAAATTTCCTTACTTACTCCATTTATTTCAAAATCCATCAACTTCCAGATTTTATTTCTTTATTATGATTTAAAATCTTTTTAACTATAAATACCAATTTCAGATTTCCCAAATTCCTTCTTTATCCTTTTAAATAAATTCAAACCTTGAATTAAAAAAATAAATTCTTTATTTCTTGATATAATATCACTTAAGTTTAAATTTCCATTATTTCTCTATTTGCTCAAAATCCTCTTTTTCCATACTCGGAATTTATTTATTAGGATTTTAAAATCACTTATATTCTTTCCCAATTTATTCTTAAATTTATTCAAATTCTCTATAATTATTTTACTTGAAAATTTACTCTTTTATTTTCTTTTCAAAAATCCAATTCTATATATTTTGATAGCTCAGAGTATCGAAATATATTCAAGCAAACCATAGCATTCAATCTCAATTGTCCATATATTCCATCACAGAAAATCAAATATTCATAACACAGAATATTAAACGATCTAAATAATTTTGAGGAATCCAGTTGGATCCCTCCAACCTGTTTCCCTACATCCACAGATGTTAGCACAATATAAAATACCAATTCCACTTAAAGGTGGAATATCGCGGTATATGGGTTTATATAATATCATCCGCTATTATGCGACGCATAGGGTCTCATCCGCTATATAATGCGAGAAATCAATCACTCCAATATATATATATATATACACTACTATATATATTATCACATCCAATCAATTCAATCATTCAACCAGTTATTTAAATTTAACCATTTAAATTTAAATCAAACCCAAATTGTTAGATTAACTCACCTTTGCCCTTTAATTTGCAATCCGATCCAAACCGGCTATTTCCTTCACGATTGTGGACCTTGTATAAACATTTACAGTTTATTAACATTTGAACTAATCGAACAATTAATTTCCATTTTATAAATTGCTTAATTAATAATTCTTCTTTTTAAAAATCTTTCAAAATCTTATAAAAATTAAATAGATTAATTTAAACCAATTTATTCACCAAATCCATTATTTAAAATAATAAGTAAATTAAAACACATATATATTTTTTTCCACTTTGAAAATAAATTATGGATTTCCAAAAATCCATTTTTATAAACTTCCAAATATTTCAAAATTCCCAAAATCTTATATATATATATATAATCCCTGATTTTACCTCACTGTAAAGATTATTTTTATTTTTCTGCATGCATATATATATATATATAACTGAAAACTGTATATATTTTCACTGTATAATATTTCTTTCTGTATATACATATAGGTTATAATATTTAAATTGAAACAAATACCTTTCTGCTCAACACGACATCGAGCACTAGGCAGTTCCAGACCTAACTCCAGATGCTCGAACGCAAGTTCATCCACGACCTCGGCAGGCATCCTCCTGCGAACACTACCAACACCCTAGAACCCCTCGACCATCGATCGACTTCACCCGTTCAGCTCGATTTCGAGCTCGAGCTCGGAACCCCTAAAATTTCAAACGCGAAAACCCTACAGATCGCGACCTCGCCCACAAATGATCGCTGCCCCAAATCTCCCTCCCTTGTCGAACTACCGCCCCACTTCAGATGAGCGAACGCGCGAGTATAAGCTCGTGACTTAAAGTCGAGTTCCCCCCCTTTCCGATCGAACAATTGATTCGTTCGATCAATTCTTTTTTTTAGTTTCGTTCGAATAAACTGAAGAAGAGGAAAGAAATCGGTTGGAACTAATGAGGGAAAAGCGAATTGATTTGGTTCTTTTTTTTTCTTTTTGGGTTTTGATTTTCGTTGCCCCGATTCGAATCGAATGAAGGTGAAGAGGAAGGTGGCTTGTGAATTCATTTTCGTTTCTGTTGGACTGAGGGAGGAATGCGTGGTTTTAAAGGGTAGAAACAACGTATTAAAGAAGGAAGGGAGTTGCGTGAGATGAAGGATAAAAAGATGTGAAAGCCTGCGTGTTGAGTGCCTGTCATTGCTCGCTACAGAGGAGGCTGAAAAAGTATTGATGGAGAAAGGAAAAAGAGTTGACGTGAAATAATTTCAGCTAAATGTTGGGTTGAATGTGAATATATATATTAAATCGAATTCAAATTGTCTCGATAAATACAACTTAAAATTTCGAACCCCTATCAAGGCGTGCCGCTAGGCGTTTATAATGTTAAACACCTATTCCGAACACAATGGAAAAGGTTTTGAGTCCTAATTCGATCGTACGGAGAAGATAGCTTTTTGGACCAGTTATTTAATATTAGATTTCGATATAGATTTCAGCGCGTTTATATGTCGTACGCTCACACAACAACTCCAAACACTACGAAAATTGAAATCCGATAATAATACAATATTACGGATCCAACGGAACTGGTTTCGTCGAATTCCGAGACTGTGGTTCGGAAGGCTATTTTTAAATTCAATTTAAACGATAAATTTTCAAAACTGAACAAATCACTTCCAAATTCAATTTTAAAAGTTCTATTACCTTCAGTATTATCAATATGAATTTTCTAAGCCCTCAAAATAATTTTAACAGGCCTAAAACTCCAGATTCAACATTTCTTAATTCCCAATTACTTAAATTCAATAATTAAATCACCCCACAAATAGTGATATTTGAAATTCAAGTCAAAATTACCCCTTTGAATATTTAAAATCAATTAAATATTCCCATTTCAAACATCCCAAAATTCCGAGTCGTCACATTCCTCCTCCCTTAAAAGAATTTCGTCCCTAAAATTACTAGTTAGGAAGAATGATTCAATCCCCGTTAACTATTTTCTCAAATCCAAATAGTTTCAAACAACCTTCCAAAACCCAACAACTTTTGTAACTTTCCAAAATCTATTTATTAAAGACACACTATCCCTCTAAACAAGTTTCTAATTTCATCCATAACTTTCAAACAAAATTACTCACTCAATCATTTCAAATTTAAATTTGAAACCAAATTTTGAATTATCAAAAAAATTTCCAAAATTTTTCTAACTCCTAAAATTTTCGAAAAATTTGCTAGCGTCTCCTTTGCGCAGCTAGCTCGGTACAACTACAAAATGCCCTTACGGGCTCCCAAATTTCAAAAGAAACAAAATGCCAAGTGGCTAGATCAGAAACCCATCAAATTTCATATAGAAATTTAAACACATACCTTTTGTCGAGCAATTCAATTTATCTTCTGAAATTAAAAACATCTATTTATCTTTTGCTTTTATATACCTGTATATTTTACTAAGCAATAATATCTAATCACAGTTCCAAAATCATTTTATGCATTTCTTTTCAAATTTTACAACATTTGCTTCACTTAAGCCCGTACGATGCACATATATCATCTGTACGCAATTTCAAATTCGATTGCTCACTCGATCAAACAATTTCATTTCCGAACTAGTATTGTCCACCTGACTTCCTAGTGCGGACTCGGATCTGGTTTATTGATCAGAAACTGTCATCCTCCTTGCATAGCCACAAACTATGATAGAGAATTTCCAAAATAAATCAAAATCCATATCCTGGGTTCGCCGTCGAAAATTGAGTGAAAAATCCCAACTCGGATCGATATAACTATCTCGAAATTCTGTGCTCGAATCTGGATCAAATCGCTATGCGAATAAAATAATATACGTACATCCTACGTATTAGTTCCATTGGTTATTAATTATATCCATTCTCTTTTATTCACATTGTTTTGATTTCTATTCACTTATTCACAACCATCCCATTTCCCAACTTCCAGTTTAAATTTCATCCAATTATTAACTTAGTATACTTCCAATACCAAATTTACTTAAGAACTTCATTCTTCATTTCTTAAGTTCAATATAAGCACTTTGTATACTCATATATTATTACTTTCACTATACCACTTGGTTTTTATCTATATTTAATCAATTTGGATTCCAATTCCATATGAATTTAATTTGCTTCAATTCATTAATTATTTTCAAATCTCAATACTTTTCCCAATTTCTATTCAGATTTCCATCTTTAATTTTTCCTGAATTCAATTTGTCTTCAAACTCTGAATATTGAATCTTTATCCACTTTACTTTACATACCCAATTTTAAATCAGATTTCAATATTCAGTTTCAATTCTATTTGCTTACAAATTTTAAATCATTTGTCATTAGTGAAAATTTTAAAAAAATTTCTAACTCCCAAAATTTTCGGAAAATTTTGGCAGAGTCTCCCTTGTACGGAGGAGCTTTTGCAATTTGACAAGAGATATAAATATATATACATCGACCCACACGGTCGGAAAACAAAAACAGTTCATATTTCCTAACTTTGTATTGCGTAGGCATACCTTTATTTAGCATTTTTAAGCAAAGCGGTTATTTATTTAGCATTTTGCGCGAACACAACCAGCCAAACGGCTTCCCTGCACCTGTACTTACTCAATTTAAACACGTAAGCACTATATATATGCAATTTGTTAACATTTCACTTACTTTCAATAGCTAAACACATGCATTTCATAAGAAATATACACAAAACATTTTTCATAAGCAATTTGTTAGGTCTCAATATTAATTCAATTACTTTTACTTGATTTTTATATCATCCTATCCAATTCGGAATGATTTCAACTCATTTTCTTACATTCAATTCATTTTAATCCAAACAAACTTGTATTCATTGTAATTGATTCAAAAATCAATTTTATTTACTTCTATCAATTCATAGAATTTTATTGAATCTCGTTTACGACAATCGAAAATCAATTTCTATGCAATTTCATCGATATTCATTCAAACAAACAATTTCTTTAGTTTGTAACTATTTTAAATTTGATTCCACTCAATTTTATTTGCTAACCATTGCTATTATAATCCAACTCTATTTTATTCAATGACATTTCCAATTATATTTAAATCACCAACAATCCAAGTTGAATTTTATTTATAACTCGAGTTCATTTCCAACTTCATTACTAACTCATAATTCAACCTTCATTTAACCAATTCAAATTCCATTTCCATATTTCATTAACTAATTAATTATCAATTAGTTTATTCAAATTTTATACCCAATATTTGATTTTTATTACAAAAATCACTTTAACTATTTACTTGAGTTCAATCTATTTTATAATTTAAGTTTGGATTTTATTCATTTCCCAAAATACAAAAAATTTTATTTTGGCTTATTTACTCCACTTCTAAATTTTATAAGTCACAACTTATTTATATCCATACTTTCATCTATTTACAATCAATCTCATTCACATTTTACCTTTTAACTCAAGATTATACATTTTATTTAGCCAAGTATATGTTTTTATTATTTCATAAACATTTTAAATAAGATTCCAGAGTTTAAACAATTTCCAAAAATTTCAAAATCACCTTTGAAATTAATCATATCCAAACTTATTGGGTATATCCAATTATCCCTTTGAATTTTAAAACCCAACCCAGTTTTGCAAACAACTCCAATTCCAAACTTCTGGTAGCAATTTCTCTCTTGGAAACTCAAAAATGAACATCGATGATGCTGCAATCATTACCGAAGTTATTTTCCAACGACCGAAAGAGTTTAGTGCTTTTATCCCAATCAAAAGCATTTAAAATATTTTTAAATTTCAAACCTCACCAGATTTCAAATCCATTTCAAAAATATTTCCAAATGATACCGCTATTATTTTTCCAAAACCTTTGGAACAATTTCAAACTCAAAGGAATTTAAACTTCCCAAAATTCCAAATTTCAAATCCATCCAATTTATATTCAAACATTACTCTGGAATTTTTATCCCAAATTATTTTCAAATATTTCTCAAGAATTCTATTTCAAATTATAAATCACATTTATAGTTTACATTTACAAATCTCATTTGTACATGAATCTATTTCTTAGCTTTTAGTTATGATTTCAATTTCTTATTCAATTACCTCACAAAAATGATAATAATTTAATATTATCACTTCCTACCATCCAAGCAACCATATATATCTATAATAATTTCTGAAAATTATTTCTTTTATATACAAAAATAATTTGGGTAAAATAATTTCATTTACCCTATTTTAAAACCATACTGTGTCGGTTTATCTCATTTAAGAGTTTAGAAACCCTATCGATGACATGGCGTCCCACACATCGACCAGAGTCCATAAACACTCAACCGATAAATCAACACAGTATAAAAACAATTTTTTATATTCACTAACAAATACGTGCTCATATCAATTAATACACTCAAACTCATTCTAGAGTACTACAGACTCTATTTATAATGAGTAATTCCCACTAGAGCCAATGTTTTCGCCAGCCTAAGCTCTGATACCAACTGTGACGACTACGATTTTTCATGCCCGAAAAATCGAATCATCAAGGTTAAAGAAAGAAGAAGGTAGAAGAAGAAAATAGAAACAACAACACAACATCAGAATCTCACATACGCAGCAGAACAATATATAATAGATAAATGATTAATCTTTAAAACAAAAGAATTATATCTGTTTATACATTATATCATCAGAGTACAACACAATTCATAACACATAACTGGACAGTTATCATCACCTGTCCTCACAAAACTAAATACACAGCGGAATATTAATTAAGTACGGAAGTACGTCTCGCCATCCAGCTCTTCTCCTGAGCTCCTCAGTATCCTTTCCTGTAATCTATAATACTCGGTCTGACCCGAGCATTATAATAAAATAACACCCGAGTCAGTCTGGAAAACCAGCGTGAGAAAACACACTCAATTGGATTATTAAAGTTTTCCAAACCCTTTGAAATCAAAAGCATCTTGTAAGACCACGCCACAAATAAACATGCCGGGTTTTTACCTTACGATAGCCAAAACACTTTTTATCAAAATCCTCTGATATTATAATAGTGTCTATATACAAATACTTATTCAAATAGCCAAAATTGTTACATCTATTAAATTCCAGCTAATAGGTATACAAACAAAACCGTAAAGGCACGTAGAGAGAAGGGATTTCCAACCAATGACTAGGCATTGGGGTACCACCTGTCACAGTACCTGGTCTAGATCAACGTACCGAGGACCACGCCCGATCCCTTGCAACACAAGACCGAAACTACCTAAGGGAAATTCCGAGTAAGATCACCCCACGGTTGGCGCGGCCAACCGCCACACAGCTGAAATAAAAAGGGACATCTAGACAGGGATGATCTCACCCTAATAGGGGCTACCCACATAGCCTTGCTACATAACCCCTGATTTTCAGTCATTCCTGTTTGATGAGGCTTGAGGCTAAGCGTTACCTTTTTAGTACACATCTCTTAGAATACTCATCGTCCACCTGACGATGTTTCGAAAGCATTCATCCATACAAGTCCGTCCCGGGTTCGAACATAACCGAAGGCACTATTCCTACTACATCCATTTTGGAACCACCCTCAGGATTAGTAGCGACTAGCCCTTGCACTTCACTGCTCCATCTTCGATTCCAAACTCATTTTACCTATGAAAACATACAAACCGGATCGAAGTGGTTTTCGGAAAATAAATCCCGATCCCGGTCTCTTCGAAACGATCAGCGCATTGGCCAATATTGATAGTCGGTTATTTAACTATCAATTAACATTCACAAACATCCATCAAACAATAATTTTCCAAATTATTCATTTACCTCACAAATATCTTCGCAAGATATATTTCCATTTTCAACCCTTTTTAAAATAGTTTCATAACCACACTCCTTTATGGAATAAATTCCCAAATATTTATTTCCACTCGAACATCAAGTACAAAAACTTTAGATTTTTAAAATAATTTAAAACTCTTTATTTTAAAATATCCTTTAAGACATTTAAGTTAAAAACTACTTTAATACTTATTCAAAAATATATACTTTAAGAATATTTAAAATGAAGCTAATTTATAAAATATAAAACTAAATTTTTAACCCTTTAAAACAAAATTTTCAGTCACCTTTAAATAATTACTACTATAATAAAATTTGAAAAATACTTACTTTAAAATCTAAATATTTAATAATAAATTTCCTAAAACATGCTTTTTAAAACAACATTAAAACTTTTAACTTATATTTTAAAATTTGCTTTGAAAACGTACTTGGCTATCCAAGAAATACGCTTCTCTTCCACATCTTTAAAAATAAATCACTATTTATTTTTAAAACAAATTTACCCATTCCTTTAATAAATTCCCACCTTGAATTTATGTTTCCAAATATCCACTGATATTTTACTTCACTTTATAAACCCAGTTTATAAATTCCAAAATCTCACTCTCTTTTAAATTTCAATTCCAATTCCAAACACTTAAATCAATTTACAGTTGATTTCCAATTTACTCCACTTTGAAATAAATTTCTTTACATACTCCATTTATTTCAAAATCCATTAACTTTCAGATTTTATTTCTTTATTATGATTTAAAATCTTTTTAACTGGAAATTCCAATTTCATATTTCCCAAATTCCTTCTTTATCCTTTTAAATAAATTCAAACCTTGAATTAAAAAAATAAATTCTTTATTACTTGATATAATATCACTTAAGTTTAAATTTCCATTATTTTTGTTTGCTCAAAATCCTCTTTTCCCATACTCGGAATTTATTTATTAGGATTTTAAAATCACTTATATTCTTTCCCAATTTATTCTTAAATTTATTCAAATTCTCTATAATTATTTTACTTGAAAATTTACTCTTTTATTTTCTTTTCAAAAATCCAATTCTATATATTTTGATAGCTCAGAGTATCGAAATATATTCAAGCAAACCATAGCATTCAATCTCAATTGTCCATATATTCCATCACATAAATCAAATATTCATAACACGGAATATTAAAAAATCTAAATAATTTTGAGGAATCTAGTTGGATCCCTCCAACCTGTTTCCTTGCATCCACAGATGTTAGCACAATATAAATTACCAATGAATATCACGGTATATGGATTTATATAATATCATCCGCTATTATGCGGCGCATAGGGTCTCATCCGCTATATAATGCGGGAAATCAATCACTCCAATATATATACACTACTATATATATTATCACATCCAATCAATTCAATCATTCAACCAGTTATTTAAATTTAACCATTTAAATTTAAATCAAACCCAAATGAGTGAGATTAACTCACCTATGCCCTTTAATTTGAAATCCGATCCAAACCAGCTATTTCCTTCATGATTGTGGACCTTGTATAAACATTTACAGTTTATTAACATTTGAACTAATCGAACAATTAATTTCCATTTTATAAATTGCTTAATTAATAATTCTTCTTTTTAAAAATCTTTAAAAATCTTAGAAAAATTAAATAGATTAATTTAAACCAATTTATTCACCAAATCCATTATTTAAAATAACAAGTAAATTAAAATAGGTATATTTTTTTTCCACTTTGAAAATAAATTATGGATTTCCAAAAATCCATTTTTATAAACTTCCAAATATTTCAAAATTCCCAAAATCTTATATATATAATCCCTGATTTTACCTCACTGTAAAGATTATTTTTATTTTTCTACATGCATATATATATATATATATATATAAAACTGAAAACTGTATATATTTTCACTGTATAATATTTCTTTATGTATATACATATAGGTTATAATATTTAAATTGAAACAAATACCTTTCTGCTCAACACCACATCGAGCACTAGGCAGTTCCAGACCTAACTCGAGATGCTCGAACGCAAGTTCATCCACGACCTCGGCAGGCATCCTCCTGCGAACACTACCAACACCCTAGAACCCCTCGACCATCGATCGACTTCACCCATTCAGCTCGAGTTCGAGATCGAGCTCGGAACCCCCAAAATTTCAAACGCGAAAACCCTACAGATCGCGACCTCGCCCACAAATGATCGCTGCCCCAAATCTCCCTCCCTTGTCGAACTGCCACCCCACTTCAGATGAGCGAACGCGTGAGTATAAGCTTGCGACTTAAAATCGAGTTTCCCCCCTTTCCGATCGAACAATTGATTCGTTCGATCAATTCTTTTCTTATAACAATCCTGACTCGGTCTTCGAAAATCAGCACCCGTACTTCACTTGTACTCGAATGCCGCAGATTCAAACACCGAATCTGGCTCGCCGGAGCTCATAACACAGTAAGTATAACAACACAAGGGAATAAAGAAATGGATAATATCATATACAACTCCAATGAATACAATATCTAGAATGATATACAACAATGATATCAATATGATACAGGAATATCAGAGATAAATAAAGATGCTACAACGGAAAACAGAAGTGATACTCCAAGTGATCCGACAAAGAGAATGAGACCAATAACTCCAACATCAAGCTCAAACCATCTTCACATTTCACAAAGATAAGCAAGGTCGGTCGTCCGTGAACTCCGAACACTGAACTAGCTCCCGATAATCTACTAAACCTAACTATTTGAAAAACCCAACTCTAGACTGCCCGTGTGGAAAATTGTGGGCACCCAGAGTTTAGGAAGGGAACAATAAACTCCGAGTCAGTCATGGGACTGGTGTGAGTAACAAAAACAGTTTATCTTTAAACAAACAACAAAGAAATTTTAAACATTGAAATCCGTAATGCTTTTTGGAAAATGAAACTACCATAAGGCCTCCCGCCACACACACAATGCAAACGCAGAATTGGAGGAGATTTCTCCTTATGATAGTCAAATATGCTTAATACGAGAAAACTCTTTGATAGTATTACTAGTGCATAGTGTGGAAACATTTCTAAAATATAATATAAATCTTAGTCAGCATAGGTACCATTATACTATGCCTACTATAGCTACCATTTTAAATAGCAGGTTCTACAACTAAAACCGTACTGGGTTCGTATTGTTTCTTTGGATTTTCCAACAAATGGTCAAGCTAAGGAACTTCCTACTGCCACATGGGTACGCCTCTAGAGGGACGCCCCGAGAACCTACCTGGCTCTCTACCAACACAAGGCCGGTTACCCCCTTCCCGGGTAGTAAACCTGAGATATGCCACCCCCGGTCGTTTGTGACCTTTATCCAAGGGCCCTCGATCACAAAGCAACAATCACATAGTAAATGAGATTGGAGCAACCACACAGGTAAAATATCTGAGCTCCATACCATGATACCACCTTTTTCTAGAAGGAATGGACATACCCTAGGGGAGCTACCCCTGAAACATTGCCGCATCTTTCCTGTTTCGACCATTACCGGTTTGTGAGGCTCGATGAGGTCTCGTCCACAAAGCTACGCTTTACACGAAAGCCATGCTTTGATCAACAAATGATCAAAAAATGATTAGCAACACTTAGCATGCCACACTACCGAATTGGGAGTATATCATTGATAACCTTCAACTACATAACCTCTAAACTCGTACGTCTCAGAGAAGGGTGTTAAGCTAAGAGAATAAATTCTCCGCCACTAAACAGAAATGTGTTTGAAAGAAATCAGCTTTATATCTCAAAGTGTAATGTCAGACATACAACCATACAAGTCTGTTCCAGGTTCAAACAGAACCGAAGGCACTTCCAAAGAAGCCCTTGCAATCCGGGTATTCACAATCCCGATCGGACTTCCCATCACTTAGGGAATCTCTATACCGTAGCTACTCAGTGCAGAGACAATCGATAGGTTATCCTATCGTTCTCGCAAACACCCGGTCTTTAACACCGGTCTTCAAATGCTATCCATTTACGTCGTATCACTATTCGGATGGGTTATATGACACAAAGTCCTCTCCAGGCTAAACCGAATAGTGAGCGCTAAATTTTAAAAACATATGGATATTGGGATTTCAGTTAAGTCACAACTTATTACCCAAAACTTCTCTTTCAAATGGTTTAAACAAATTACCATTTTAATCTTTTACACAAAAAGATTCATCCCACAAAGTTCACCCAGTTTCACAAAGATCTATTCATAGATTTCAAATCGATTTCCATTTCAATTGGATTAACTCATTAAATCTTTAAAACAAAGATTTAACTGATAGCTTTCAAAACAATTACATTTTGACCTTTTATACAAAAGGTACACCTTTCCAATTTCAAAACAAAGTTCAACAATCTTTCACAAAGATTTATTCATAACTCGGAAAACCATTTTCATTTCAAACTTGAAATTCTTTTGACACAAATTGGAAATTCATTTATTATATGAAAGTTCTATTATTTGAAAACAAACAGTTTTCATTTTGGAAAATCTGATTCATTTATACGAGTTAAAGTCCTTGGGTTAAATTCAAATTCTCAAAACCATACTTTTAAAATGGTTTAAATTCATATAAACTTATATGCCCATTTTACATCATAATTTTTCAACATAGAATTCAATTTCAAATTTTGAATGCAACTTTAAATCAAATTTCAAAACTAAATCAAGTTATTCAAAAATAACTTAAATCTTTGAAATCCCTTTTTCAGAAGCTTTCCACTTTAAATCCAATCCATTTTCAAAACCATTTGGATTCAAAAATTCAATCTTAAAACTATTTCAAAGATCTGTGACTTAACCAATTTCCACGTGCAATCCATATTTGTGTGTGTATGGTGTGGTCCAGGGGTTTAACACACAATAGTGCAACATCATTAAATCATCACAGATTCAAACACAGAAATATAGTTGATAAGCGGTATAAACGATAACGTTTATCGTTCATTCACAGACCACAGATATATATATACAAATGTATCATAAATAAATGAATAAATTATACACAGCTCAATCCACAGAACAAAATATCACAGATCAGATAGGATAATCAATTCAAGGCATCTCATACAATACAATCATTCATAAGTAAGGTCAAGCATTCAATAATCATTTATAGGCAGGATTAATTAATTGTTTAATCCTAATTAATTCAATTTATTTCCAATTAAATTAATTACTTATGAATTAATTATCTAATCCTGATTTATTAATTACAAATCATTGATATAAATTAATTTATCCAACACCTAAATTAATAAATTACTCTTAAGTAATTACAATAACAAATAAATTACTCCTTAATTAATAATTATTTCTTAATCACTTGATTAATCAACTTTAATCATTAATTAATATTTAATTAATAATCCTTAATTTACAAATTAATTATTCCTTACTTAATAAATCTTTAAACCTTAATTAATTAATTTAAACCTCTAATTACTTATTTAATTAATCCAAATCATTAATTAATTAAATTATCCATTTTAATTAACTTAATAATTTAATGAATCACAAATCATTAAATCTTCATTAACTATCTAATTAAAGTTAATTAGTCATCACTACTTAAAATTATTTAAATAACTTGCTTAACTTACTATTTATTATATTGCAGGTTTGGGGAATCAAACCAGAGTAATCCCTATGGTTACTCGAGTAAACACTCGAGCCCCCTTCCATTTTTCCCGAGACCCTCTCTCCTTCTTCTTCTCGTATATATTTCTTTCTTTCTTAAGTTTAGCATTTAAACTTAACAAACTGGAAACAACAAAACCGTCAAACTCAAGTTCCACCCGAGAAAATCTTCATCCTACTCGATCATCACTTCGTGTTGCCCACGAACTCGTCCCCTCCCTGACACAAACTGATGTCGTGTACTGAACTGGTGCACGTGCACCAATGATCAACGCCGCCGCGACCATCTCCAAAACCTCCTACACCTCGGCGATCGACCCAACATTCGATTTCAAGGGTCAAATCGACGATCACAAACCCACAGCGAAATCGAGCTTCCAGTTCGAAAGCTCGAACTCCATCCTCGTCAAAATTCACCTCGCCCAAACAAATTCCGACCAACAGAAATGCTACAACTCCGGCCACACATTCGCAAACCTCCCACACAGCCATCCCCCTCGATCCCATACCACTCGATTCACCAGAGACTCCGCGGCGACCTCATTTCCACCCACGACCTTAAACCCTAGTTCCCTCTATAGCCGACGCCACAGCGATCTATTACCACAATCACTATTTTTCCTAGCCCCGCCGTACATCCTTCCTCCTCCAGATGAAACCTCGAGGCCTCATCTCCCCATGATCACCAGAAAACTCAAAAACTCAAATTCCAGTCAACCTTAAATTTCACACAAAATCCTAAACTAAAATTCATGTATTTCTTTTTAAAAATCATATTTCACAATGTAGATTCATGTTATATTCTTGAATCAGCAATTTATAATATTTATTTTAACATGATTAAATGAATTTTCACTGTATTTCTTGATTCCTAAAAATTTCCGAACTTAAAATACTTGAACTTGTTTTTAAAACTTAGATAATGTTTTAAACTAAGCTATTATGTTTGTAACCCAAAGTTTAACAATGAACAGATAAAGAGAATTAGAATTTTGTTTTAAAATTTGGACCCTGTATCAAAACAGGAAAGAATAGAACATACTCAGACATGCATACCTGTACCTTGATCATATACTTTCAATTTACAAACAGAAATACCACTTAAATATTCACAAACAAGCATCAATTATCTCAGGATTGTTCACAAGCAACAGACTAAAATTTACTTAAGTTTTAAGTAGATGTTTACTCACCTGAAATATATTTGAAACAGATTACAACTTTTGTGTTGAAAAGCAAAACTACTAACTTGATTTCCTGGAAAATCTTCTTGTAAATCTTCCTGTTTGCTTTAGTTGGATTGGATTTGAGTTTATAAAATGATGATACTTATTTTCTTTTTTTCTGGTTTGCTAAGTTTTGTTTGAACGAACAAGAACTAATATGGATGTATATATAAAAGATGGTTGTACAGGCTGAAGTATGATGTTGATGCAAGATTTTTATGTACTAATAATATTTTGTTTATACTTTAGCCATAAATTTTTTTTATTCGAATGGTGGATGATATGATAAAATTTGTGCTTGCATTAATTAGGCTTGTCTTGTTTTACAAGTACTTTCATATATACTTTCATACTTATCCAATTTGATCTTGTCTACATACTTATCCTTATTTGTACATAGATATTTATATTTTTTTTTGTGTTTCATTCTTGAATATATACTAGTGTCTTCTTTTACAAGTGTACATATATTTTTTTTCATATTTGAATGTATATTACTTGTTTCATATTTGAATGTATTTTATTTTCCTTTAATCTTATGCTTTGCAATATTACTTTATAATACAAATAAACTTCTATTTTAATATGTTGTTTAAATTTAGCTAATTTGTTTACTTTATATTTTTCATAGATGATTTTATAACCATTTACTTAAAATTTAAAATTAAAATCCAATATATATATATTCAAATCTACTCATATATGCACATATACATATATATTCACATATATATACAAGATTTAGATTCAAATGATTTAACACATTTATTTGAATTTGGAAAAACTCAAATCGATTTACCAATTAATTTTACAATTTTTATTCAAAAATTAAATTAACTATCAATTTAAACTTATTTAAAATCCAGGATCGTTACATTTTTTTTAGTTTCGTTCGAATAAACTGAAGAAGAGGGAAGAAATCGGTTGGAACTAATGAGGGAAAAGCGAATTGATTTGGTTCTTTTTTTTCTTTTTGGGTTTTGATTTTCGTTGCCCTGATTCGAATCGAATGAAGGTGAAGAGGAAGGTGGCTTGCGAATTCATTTTCGTTTCTGTTGGACTGAGGGAGGAATGCGTGGTTTTAAAGGGAAGAAACAGTGTATTTAAGAAGGAAGGGAGTTGCGTGAGATAAAGGATAAAAATATGTGAAAGCCTGCGTGTTGAGTGCCTGCCATTGCTCGCTATAGAGGAGGCAGAAAAAGTTTTGATGGAGAAAGGAAAAAGTGTTGACGTGAAATAATTTCAGCTGAATGTTGGGTTGAATGTGAATATATATTAAATCGAATTAAAATTGTCTCGATAAATGCAAGTTAAAATTTCGAACCCCTATTGAGGCGTGCCGCTAGGCGTTTATAATGTTAAACCCCTATTCCGAACACAATGGAAAAGGTTTCGAGTCCTAATTCGATCGTACGGAGAAGATAGCTTTTTGGACCAGTTATTTAATATTAGATTTCGATATAGATTTCAGCGCGTTTATATGTCGTACGCTCACACAACAACTCCAAACACTACGAAAATTGAAATCCGATAATAATACAATATTATGGATCCAATGGAACTGGTTTCGTTGAATTCCGAGACTGTGGTTTGGAAGGCTATTTCTAAATTCAATTTAAATGATAAATTTTCAAAACTGAACAAATCACTTCCAAATTCAATTTTAAAAGTTCTATTACCTTCAGTATTATCAATATGAATTTTCTAAGCCCTCAAAATATTTTTAACAGGCCTAAAACTCCAGATTCAACATTTTCTCAATTCCCAATTACTTAAATTCAATAATTAAATCACCCCACAAATAGTGATATTTGAAATTCAAGTCAAAATTACCCCTTTGAATATTTAAAATCAATTAAATATTCCCATTTCAAATATCCCAAAATTTCGGGTCATCACAATTACACATCACATTAAGATTTCATCAAATTCATATCTAATGTATAAATATAAATTTCTAATCATCACGCAGTACATTAAGATTTCATCAAAATTATATCCATTGTATAAATACCAGTACTAATCCTTGCACAATTCATTGTTATCTTCCATATACAATTTCCAAACTTGTGTTCATAAAAAGAAAGTATTTGATTCATCAGTTATATATTACATAGGCAAGTTCAAATCTTAACATTTCATCTAACAAGAATTTACTTACAAATTAAATTCAATTTCTCAAGCATATAGGAATAGATCTGCAATGATATAATATAGTATTACATAAAAACATATAATATTCCCACTCATCTTTTTAAGCGTTCCCAAATCTTTAGATTTAATCCCCGTTATCTGTATTTCAACTTCTGACTCCCTATTTGGATTTCCATAAAACATTTACATATCGATCCATTAAAATTTGGATTAGAAAGAAGATATTCAGATTAATTTATTAGTTAAAACTATATTCCTAGTTTACCTCTGTTGTAGCAACTTGGTTTGAACATATTTCCTATTCTTTGTCATCTTCTATTCTTTTCCAAAGTGTATATGTGCAAATTAAATCTATTTCTATAAAATCCAGAATTTTGGAGGAGAAGAAAAAGTGACAAAGCTTTTGTACTTGTTAGAAAATTATGAGTTGGAAATGAAGCCCTAGGTCTATATTTATAGAAGTTCAAACCAGTGGTAAATGCCGGATTAAAACATTTAAAATCCGGGTCATACGGCCAAAATTTACTGCCGCTAAAATCAAACCACGGGCTGACCTCTTAATGGTCTAGGTCGACCGCTTTTGATCAACTAGTGCCCTCCATGGGTCGACTTATGTGTACAATCTTGGCTGATTCCTAATGTTAGTTGATTTGGTTGATTTATTTCCTTTGTTCAATTATCCTCATCGTTTATTTTCTCCGTTAATTGAACTTGTTCAATTCTTTTCCCTTTTATAAATTTTCTAAGATTTTAATTTAATGTTAACATTTAAATCTCCATTAATGTTACTAATTAACGTTAATTGATTTTATTATCATATAAACATAAATAATTATTCCCGATGCTAAAACTTCAAACGTTAATAACGTTTTCATTTGAACTCCGATCAAAAAACATTATATATGAAAATTGATCAGAAAATCGCCATGAATAAAATGCTGCAAGCTTTGTAGATAAATTATGACATTTGCAAAAATTATATTCTTCAAGAGCTCGATTATGCAACCAATCGCACATCCATCCTAAACTAACAAATCATGAGTGTGCAAACAATTTTGCAATCAATTGAGTAGGTGCATAATATATCACATCATATATGACATGCCAACTGAGCAATTCTAAATTGCGCCTCCTATATGGATGCTTTCTTTTAAACCAATTTTCGAAAATATGATTCAAACATCCTAAATATACCGGTTGTTCTACATGTATGCAACAATTTGAAACTGAAAACTTGCTTTTACATCCAAATTCTCCAACACTTCTACTAAGAGAATTATAGTTCAACCAATTTTGCATCCAACTTCTACCATCCAAAATAGCACACCATTGCTAACACTCGGATTTAGAAAAATCCGGTTTTTAAACCTATTTTCTTGTGCTAGGAGAGGGTTTAGATGGAAAATTCCATATTTTCATTCTTCTCTTATGTACCATTTCCCCCTGTATCTTGGAATCTTCTCTTTTCCCCTCATTCCTTTGCCAACTTTTCCAAGTATAGTTTGCATAAGTTAATTTATTTTTTAAGTTTTTAAAACAAGGTTTATTTCAAAAATTAACTTTTTGGTTACTAACAAAATATGGAGAAAGTGATCCCCTAAATATAACAGCTTTCTCCCTTGTCTCCAATCATATTTTATTTTACTAGCACTTCTGCTAAAGAGTAAAACCAATGTTTAACCAACTTGTCAAGTATGTGGCATTTCCAAACTTTGAAAATTTCTCTTTTTTTTTTCAAATCAAAAATATTTTTATATTACTTTCTAAAATATTAACAAAATTTAAACTTTTAAAAAAAAACTTCCAAAACATTTTGCATAATTATTTCATTTTTCAAAAGTATACATATGTACAGGTTTTTCAAAAAAAAGTTTCCGCATCTCAAGAAATTAAGGTTTAATCAATAGTCCACTGTCCATTGTGGACTTCTCTTAATTTACGCAGTAAATTTTAAGTATCAAATTTTTTTCTTTTATTTATGATAACAACCATCAACCAAGCTCAATTATAAATTTCAGCCTTTGAGGTACAGGGACATTGACCCGTGGCTAATCAACATTCCTCCCGTGTCCGTCGCTTGCTGAAATTTATTAATCTTATTCCGTTTCCGTTTTAGTGGTCAATAAATTTTCTTAATTTATTTTTTTACTTCTAATCTCTACAATTTTATTTTCTTTTGCATTAGTTGGCTATCTTTTAAGAATTTCCTAATCTTTATTGTTTTCCCATAAGATTGCTGTCCACATAGAAAACACATAAAAATGAATATTTCCTATAACGTTGTATGCGCCTTTACCTTCAATAAAAACAACTAATGCTTAGAACCCAACTTAACTAGAAAAACTGCTGGAAGTTACCCCACAACATCAACTAACACTAACAATGTTGTGGTCCTCTCACTTCTAATTGAATGGACATTCCTAACATGCCATCCTACTAAAACTCATCATATCTTAACTTTGAGTTGGCCAATATCCTCCATGAGTGTTTGTCACCTCATAATCCTCTGTTACCATCTTTTTTTAATCCAAATTCCTTGATGGTGTTCTTAAATCCTGCACTCATATTGTGACGACCCGCTCTTCTCGACCCTCGAAAATCGACACAAAATACTCAACAGTATAATATGCCGACGATCGAATGCCGGAAAAGACAGATTGTAGAAGAATAAGAGAGAGATAGAAGAAGAAAGAACTAAACAAAATCAGAACCTCACAATCGCAGCGGATAAAATATAATATATAGAACAGAACTTTACACAAATCAAAACTATATCTGTTTATATACAATACATCATCATCAGAGTATATCAATACAACCAACCATAATGAGATACATGACTAACAACAATCATAGCAGCGGAATATAAACAAGTACGAATAATACGCCTCGACTCCAGCTCCTCTTCTGCTCCATAGCAACCTATCCTGTAATATACTCGGTCTGACCCGAGCATTATAATAAAATAACACCCGAGTCAGTCTGGAATACCAGCGCATCATAAATACATCCAAACTGATTATTAAAGTTTCAAAAATCCTTTGAAAACAAAAGCATCTCGTAAGACCACGCCACAAATAAACATGTCGGGTTTTTACCTTACGATAGCTAAAACACTTTTTATAAAAATCCTCTGATATTATAATAGTGTCTATTTACAAATACTTATAAAATAGCCGAAATTGTTACATCTATTAAATTCCGGCATACTAGCCACAACGTGGGTAATACAAACAAAACTCGTACAAGGCACGTAGGGAGAATGGATTTCCAACGAATGACTAGGCACTGGGGTACCACCTGTCACAGTACGTGGCCTAGATCGCAGTACCGAGGAGTACGCCCGCTCCCCTGCAACACAAAGCCGGAATCATCCCTTACTGGATAATTCCAAGTAAAATCACCCCACGGTTGTGATCAGCAACCGCACCACTAAGCCGAAATAAAAGGGACATCTAGACAGGGATGACCTTACTCTCAAGTGGGGGCTACCCACGAAGCCTTGCTGCATAACCCCTGATTTTCAGTCATTCCCGGTTGATGAGGCTTGAGGCTAAACGATACCTTTATAGAACACATCCCTTAGAATGCCCATCGCCCACCTGACGATGTCACGAAAGCATTCGTCCATACAAGTCCGTCCCGGGTCCGAACGGAACCGAAGGCACTACCCCTACTACATCCATTTTGGAAATATCCTCAGGATTAGTAGCGACTAGCCCTTGCACTTCACTGCTCCATCTTCGACTCCGAACACGTTACACGAAACGTACAAACCGGATCGAAGTGGTATTCGAGAAATAAATCTCGATCCCGGTCTCTTCGAAACGATCAGCGCTTTTGGCCAATATTGATAGTCGGTGATTTAACTATCAATTCACATTCACAAGCATCCATAAGCATCCATCACAAAATAAATAATCTCACACATTATTTATTCTTCCCTTTAATATCTTTAAAAGATATATTCCCACATTTCAAAACTCATTTTGGTTCAATTCCCAAAAATTTCTCCTTAACACGGTAAATCCCATTACCCTTTATTCCCATTGGAAATAACCAAGTATAAAACATTTTGCATTTAAAAACAGTTGAAATACTTTATACTGAAATATACTTTAAAATATGTAAATTACTTCTATCTATTTACTCAAAATATAAATTTAGAATAGGTAAAGAAACTATTATTAAGATATAAACTTTGATTTAAAATAAGGGTTTTAGTTTCACTAAATTCAAAATAGCGTTATAAGAAGAAAAATGCTAATTTTAACAACTTAAGCTAAAACCAACTTTTAAATAATCCATTTGTAAAAATAATTAATAATATACACCCAAATTATTACGTTATTAAAAATTATAAATTTATTTCTTTAAAAATAACGATTTCTTAAAAAATACTTTTTAAAACGATTTAAAACTTAACCTTTAGTTACATAAAATCTTTTTATAAACATTTACTTGGTTTTTTCCAAGGAATCACTTTCCCGTTTCAAAACATTTCAAAGTACTCTTTCATATAAATCCACTGATTTATTTCAAGTCAATTTATGATTTACAACATCAATCCCAAATCCCATATTTAACTATGACTTCATCCGAAGTTCACACCCAATTTCCCATATCCGGAAATTCATTTTTAAATCATAGTTTAAAACATTTTAAATTAAACATTTTTGGTGAATTTCCAATGGAAGCCAAATTTCCAATTCACTTAATTAAATTCAAATGAAATACGGCATTTCAAATCATTCTATTTTTCATTTGAACTTGTTAATTTATAGTTGGAAACTCCATTTAACATATTTTTAATTTTCGGATAACATTAGCCATTATTAAAATAAACATCGTTATTTTAAACAATTTATAATTTCATAAATTTAGTCTCCAGAAAATTTATATTTCATATTTATCGATTAATAAATTTCCCACAATATTTAAAATCCCAATTTTACCAATTTACATTTTCCATTCCAAAACAGAATCCAATTTTTATATTCCTTTAAATTCCTTATTTAAAAATTTCTTTAATTTCTTTTAAATCCCCAATTTATTCATTTATAATTTAATTTTGGAATTAATATTTATACCACAATTTCACAGAACAATTTAAAATTCCAGATTTATCAATCACAACATATAAACAGGTATCACTATCAATTATAAAATAATTGCTACATTGTGAGGAATCCAGTTGGATCCCTCCAACCTGTTTCTCCCTGCATCACAAATGTTAGCACATCACATATATAAATATCAATCCAGACTGAAAACAGCAGATATTTTCAACCAATCAACCAGATATTTAAATATTAACTATTTAAAATGCCTAGCATCCAGATGTGAGTGAGAATAACTCACCTTGAGTTCGGCGAGCGTTCGAAATTTAAATTAAACCGGACGACGCCCGATTTAACTCAAATTTCTACTTGCCCGGAATGAACTCGGATTTGCACCATCACGTAGTGTTCGTCTCTGCGATTTCGGCGCTACCAAATTCGTTGAAATCTGACAACGTATGAGTTAGATACGAATTTATAAAGTTTTGAACATAATTTATAAACAAATTTCTCTCTCTTTCTTTCTTTTTTTATTTACCAAAACAAGACGATCTGACCACGCATTCAAACGAAGAAATCACGGCCGCACGTATCTTCTCCCTCATGCACGCAATACAGCTCAAGGCCGAACCCAAAATCACGATTTAGGGTTTCAAACTACACCCTCTTCGATCCACTCGGACGCGATCAAGACCCATCGTTCTGAAGCCTCCTGCCGCCTCCATCACCACCCCAGTTGCGGCGAGACTCGGTCATCTCTAGACGTCACGGCAGCCCATCAAATGCGTGGCGAACGCGTCACCCTCCTGCCCCCTACGCTCCACGAGATATGATCTTAACCGTTCACTTCGAAGAACTCGCCATTCCCTTCATATCTCCAGTTGAAAATTTCTGAAATCGTTGCTTGGATTGGAAGATTTTTGAGGGGAAAGACAAGAAGATATCGGCCATTGAACGTGAATAAGTGGCGGCTGCGTTTTCTTAGGCTAGGGTTTAAAGATATAAGTGTTAATATATTTATATTTAATATTATTTAATTAATAAAATATCTCAATTAAACCGTTAATGCAAACGATCTCCAAACTACGCGTTCCGACAGGCTATCCTGGGGTTTTTCCGCGTTCCGGACACAATGGAACAGGTTTCGTAAGCTAATTTGATCGTATGCGCGAGATACGGAATTAAACGGTCAATTTAAACTTAAATCGGTTAAATCGATTTCGATGCGTTTCGAGCTGCCACAGTCAAACGACAACTCCGATCACTACGAAAATTGAAATCCGATAATAACTAACTATTACGGATCCAATGGAACTGGTTTCGTCGAATTCCGAGACTGTGTCCCGGAAGGCTATTTTAACTCGTCTATTAAATCGGGCGATTTTCAAAATTTACGGAAACGCTTAAAATTTCACTTTCAAAATTTTAATAACTTAACAATAAATCATATAAAATGTATAACCACATTTAAAATCATTCCGGCTCAATCCGAACTCAAAATCTGATTATTTGCATTTTAATAATATTAAATTCATTTTTAAATTAATATAAAATCCCAAATAATAATTTATTCACTTTAAAATTCATCTAAAATTCCAACAATATTATTTATAACCAATCGAACCTAAAATACATTTAAATATCATTTTATAGTCATTTACCCCAAATTCATCTTTTATCCCAATTTCGAATATTTAATTATTATTATCCAATCTCACATTAAACCTCCACATTAGAAATCATCACTTGTTGTTTTAGTTTAAACCAATTCTTTTTAGTTCAAAATAAATCTTAAACCCATATTAAACATTTAAAATGGATTAAATGTTCAAATTCAATGGCTTAAAAATACGGGATGTTACATTCCTCCCCCCTTATAAAAATTTCGTCCCCGAAATTTGCTAAGGTAAAAATATACTCTCAAACTCATTTACTTATCCAATTTGCTTAGTTAAAAGCTTATATTCACTTTCCCAAAAAGTTTCAGCTCCATTTCAAAACCCTTTTCTTTCTTTACTCTAAAGCCTTCATTTTAACATTCGCTTCCAAAATAACTTTACTAGTTATTAAAAATTTTCCCAAAACCCCAAAAATTTTCTAACTCCCCAAATTTCTGGAAAATTTTGGCGGAGTCTCCTTTGTACGGAGGAGCTTCTGCGATATCGCAGGATACACAAATATATATACATCGGCTCACATGGCCGGAAACCAAAATATATCACAATATATTTATCATTTCCCAATTATATTTGCGTAGGCGTACCTTTTAGCAAATTTTAATAGCGAGCAGCTAATCTAACGCATATACGCGCTCCAACTCTCTCGAACGCCTCACGCACCTGTACTAAACTCAACAAACTCATCAGTTTCAATGATATGAGCATTTTCATAACATTTCCAATACAAATGCAAACCAAACATATTCATTGCATAACCAATCCAAGCAATTTCATAATGTAACAATGTTAATCATACTTTATCAACAATTTAGAGGTTTCAATCACATTCTAATTACTTATTCAAGTCTACTTCATTTTATTTCATTTGAATGCTTTAAATTCAAGTTCACTACCTACAATTCATATTTATCTCAACCAATTCATTTCCACTTCAATATGATTACATATGCCTTTCTTACATTTTTAAATTTAACTTACATTCCAAATTTGATTTACAATCAAACTTCATTTTAAACTTGAAACATTTGCATTTCTTTTATAATCCATTTTCATTTATATGCAAACATTACTTATTAAAATGCAACCCATTCTGATTGATTCAAAACTAATTTCATTCTCTCTTTAAATCAATTCACTTGCATTTATATACAAACTTTTGAATTAGATTCCAATCCATATCAATTTATTCAAAGGTCAACTTCAATTGCTTTTTAAACAACTCAATTCTGAATACATGCAAATTTCCATGTCATTCAAGCAAAACAATTGCCTCTTAAGCTTATAACCATTTAAAATTATTTCCAACTTGGATTCATATAAATTTTATTCCATTACAAGGTTCACAAACCAAATATTTTCTCTTTCCAATGTAATTGTTAAATTACATTTTCCTTACATCTTTATTTCCATTAACCAAATTCAAGTTTACATTAATATCATTCATTCCTGAGTTATTTACAACTCTTATATTTTTAACTCATCACATTAATTAATTTAAAACTCATTTCACTTGCATTTCAGTTTATTTCCTAACAAATTTCATTCGGAATTACTTAAATAAGCCCATTCACAATCATTTGTTTTTCTTCCAAGTTACTTAAGTTCTTTCACAAAATTTCCATCGTCTTCTTATATCAATTTTATTTTATTTTCATTTGATTCTCATTCAAATCAAATTTCAATTTCTTTACAACTTTAATGCTCTTTGTTTATTTATCCAATCCATGTACAAATTTATTTTATTAACAAAGAGACCATTTAAATTATTTCCCTCATTTGAATTTTATTTACAATTCAAACCATCACTATTATAAGCTGATTACATTATTCATTCATACTTCCAATATTTATTACCAAAATTAAATCCCATTCCAGAACTGGATTTTATTTACCTTTCAAATTTTGACCAACTATCAAAATCCTATTTATTGCAATACAAATTCCATTTAATTTAGCTTACACAAGATTTATTTCCAAACAATCATTTTGGATTTAGTTGAGTAAACATTTACTTCATTCATCATCACCTCAACTAAATTAAATTTCCATTAAACTAAATTCTTATCCCATTTTAATTCAAGGTTAACTAAATTATATATGCATTTTCAATTTAATTCCTTTCCAGAATTTATTCAAGTTCATCTAAATTTTATTTAGCCAAAATTAAATTTATCCCACTTCTTTTACCACTTCAATAAGAATTGAATTCCATTCAATATTGTTTATAATACAATTGTATTTCGGATTTCATTTCAATTCAATTCATTTTCTCCATAAATAAGTTCAAAACTTATTTTCTATTTAAGTTCATTCACATCTTTTATATCTCACTTTACCATATCTTGCTTTACATTCCATTTAGGATTAAGTTTGAATTTGCCTCACCATGCAGCTATTTCCATTAATGAACTTCAATTTTACTTCTATTTAAGGGTTTAGATTGCCCATTTAAGTCTCTTTCCATTTAATCACAACTTCAAATTATAACACTTTATAACTTAAGAATATGAAGTTATTTGCACCATCTTGAATTCACAAATTTTAGATTGCTACTTAATAGCTTATGGGTACAATTTATTACACAATGACCCCCAATTTCAAAGTCATTTTGCTTTTCAACTTAACTCAAATCAATTTAATTCCAGTTCCCAATTTTATTTAACTTATCCCAAGTTAAATCCTAATTTCTATTCTCTTCAATAACTTCATTTACTTCCATTTACCCAAATTTAATTTTAATTTCAGGATTAAAATTTCCATTCTTCCTTTCTCACTTAAATCAACTTTACTTCCAAGATTATAGTTGATTTATTCCAAATTTTACCTTTTTATTTTAAACAGAATTCCCCGAATTCAATTTACCCGGATTTATTTCAAAACCAATTTGAAATATAAATCAACACATTTCCATTTGATATCCAAATCAAATACCAAATTCCAAAACAATATGCTTTTAACAAACAATTTTCCTTTGAAAATTCCAAAATCACTTGTTTCCCAAACAAGTCCAAACAAATACCATAACCAACTATTTTGGTAACAATCCATCACTTTAGAAACTCGAAAATAAATTCTAATGATGTGGCCAGCATCATTAGGATTATTTTCCAGCGACTGAAGTGAGTTCAATGCTTTCCACTTCCAAAATCCACCTCAAAACAATTTCTATTCAAAAATATTTTCCCAAAATATACTCCATTCTTACAAATGCTTTTGAAAACATTTCTAACATTTCCACAAAGTCAAACTCCCAAAACTTTGTTTAATTCCATTTGAAATCCCTTTCAAAATTTCCGGGGTCAAAATTCTAGTTTAAATCAAATTTTAATTTTTACTTTTCTTATTTAAAACATATTCAATCAATTCCAATTGGTTATAAACCATTTTAATATTTTAACTTCTTATTTTCTTATATATATCATTTCAAATTTTAGATCATACTTCAATTTCTTATTTGATTATAGAAGAAACAACCAAACAAGCATCCAATATATATAATTTAGAAAACTATTTCTTTATATCAAAATACAATTTTGGGTAAAATTATTTCATTTACCCACTTTAAAAATAATACTATGTCGGTTTATCTTGTTTAAGAGTTTAGAAACCCCTATCGATACGGTTGTACTTCCCGCACCGACCAGAATTCATAAACACTCAACCGATAAGTCAACACAGTACCAAAAACAATTTTATATCCACTAACAAATACGCTCTCATAGCTATTATTACACTCAACTCATAATAGAGTACTATTGACTCTATTTAAAATGAGTAAATTTACCCACCAAAGCCTAGGTTGTCGCCAACCTAAGCTCTGATACCAAGTGTGACGACCTGCTCTTCTCGACCCTCGAAAATCGACACAAAATACTCAACAGTATAATATGCCGACGATCGAATGCCGGAAAAGACAGATTGTAGAAGAATAAGAGAGAGATAGAAGAAGAAAGAACTAAACAAAATCAGAACCTCACAATCGCAGCGGATAAAATATAATATATAGAACAGAACTTTACACAAATCAAAACTATATCTGTTTATATACAATACATCATCATCAGAGTATATCAATACAACCAACCATAATGAGATACATGACTAACAACAATCATAGCAGCGGAATATAAACAAGTACGAATAATACGCCTCGACTCCAGCTCCTCTTCTGCTCCATAGCAACCTATCCTGTAATATACTCGGTCTGACCCGAGCATTATAATAAAATAACACCCGAGTCAGTCTGGAATACCAGCGCATCATAAATACATCCAAACTGATTATTAAAGTTTCAAAAATCCTTTGAAAACAAAAGCATCTCGTAAGACCACGCCACAAATAAACATGTCGAGTTTTTACCTTACGATAGCTAAAACACTTTTTATAAAAATCCTCTGATATTATAATAGTGTCTATTTACAAATACTTATAAAATAGCCGAAATTGTTACATCTATTAAATTCCGGCATACTAGCCACAACGTGGGTAATACAAACAAAACTCGTACAAGGCACGTAGGGAGAATGGATTTCCAACGAATGACTAGGCACTGGGGTACCACCTGTCACAGTACGTGGCCTAGATCGCAGTACCGAGGAGTACGCCCGCTCCCCTGCAACACAAAGCCGGAATCATCCCTTACTGGATAATTCCAAGTAAAATCACCCCACGGTTGTTCAGCAACCGCACCACTAAGCCGAAATAAAAGGGACATCTAGACAGGGATGACCTTACTCTCAAGTGGGGGCTACCCACGAAGCCTTGCTGCATAACCCCTGATTTTCAGTCATTCCCGGTTGATGAGGCTTGAGGCTAAACGATACCTTTATAGAACACATCCCTTAGAATGCCCATCGCCCACCTGACGATGTCACGAAAGCATTCGTCCATACAAGTCCGTCCCGGGTCCGAACGGAACCGAAGGCACTACCCCTACTACATCCATTTTGGAAATATCCTCAGGATTAGTAGCGACTAGCCCTTGCACTTCACTGCTCCATCTTCGACTCCGAACACGTTACACGAAACGTACAAACCGGATCGAAGTGGTATTCGAGAAATAAATCTCGATCCCGGTCTCTTCGAAACGATCAGCGCTTTTGGCCAATATTGATAGTCGGTGATTTAACTATCAATTCACATTCACAAGCATCCATAAGCATCCATCACAAAATAAATAATCTCACACATTATTTATTCTTCCCTTTAATATCTTTAAAAGTTATATTCCCACATTTCAAAACTCATTTTGGTTCAATTCCCAAAAATTTCTCCTTAACACGGTAAATCCCATTACCCTTTATTCCCATTGGAAATAACCAAGTATAAAACATTTTGCATTTAAAAACAGTTGAAATACTTTATACTAAAATATACTTTAAAATATGTAAATTACTTCTATCTATTTACTCAAAATATAAATTTAGAATAGGTAAAGAAACTATTATTAAGATATAAACTTTGATTTAAAATAAGGGTTTTAGTTTCACTAAATTCAAAATAGCGTTATAAGAAGAAAAATGCTAATTTTAACAACTTAAGCTAAAACCAACTTTTAAATAATCCATTTGTAAAAATAATTAATAATATACACCCAAATCATTACGGTATTAAAAATTATAAATTTATTTCTTTAAAAATAACGATTTCTTAAAAAATACTTTTTAAAACGATTTAAAACTTAACCTTTAGTTACATAAAATCTTTTTATAAACATTTACTTGGTTTTTTCCAAGGAATCACTTTCCCGTTTCAAAACATTTCAAAGTACTCTTTCATATAAATCCACTGATTTATTTCAAGTCAATTTATGATTTACAACATCAATCCCAAATCCCATATTTAACTATGACTTCATCCGAAGTTCACACCCAATTTCCCATATCCGGAAATTCATTTTTAAATCATAGTTTAAAACATTTTAAATTAAACATTTTTGGTGAATTTCCAATGGAAGCCAAATTTCCAATTCACTTAATTAAATTCAAATGAAATACGGCATTTCAAATCATTCTATTTTTCATTTGAACTTGTTAATTTATAGTTGGAAACTCCATTTAACATATTTTTAATTTTCGGATAACATTAGCCATTATTAAAATAAACATCGTTATTTTAAACAATTTATAATTTCATAAATTTAGTCTCCAGAAAATTTATATTTCATATTTATCGATTAATAAATTTCCCACAATATTTAAAATCCCAATTTTACCAATTTACATTTTCCATTCCAAAACAGAATCCAATTTTTATATTCCTTTAAATTCCTTATTTAAAAATTTCTTTAATTTCTTTTAAATCCCCAATTTATTCATTTATAATTTAATTTTGGAATTAATATTTATACCACAATTTCACAGAACAATTTAAAATTCCAGATTTATCAATCACAACATATAAACAGGTATCACTATCAATTATAAAATAATTGCTACATTGTGAGGAATCCAGTTGGATCCCTCCAACCTGTTTCTCCCTGCATCACAAATGTTAGCACATCACATATATAAATATCAATCCAGACTGATAACAGCAGATATTTTCAACCAATCAACCAGATATTTAAATATTAACTATTTAAAATGCCTAGCATCCAGATGTGAGTGAGAATAACTCACCTTGAGTTCGGCGAGCGTTCGAAATTTAAATTAAACCGGACGACGCCCGATTTAACTCAAATTTCTACTTGCCCAGAATGAACTCGGATCTGCACCATCACGTAGTGTTCGTCTCTGCGATTCCGGCGCTACCAAATTCGTTGAAATCTGACAACGTATGAGTTAGATACGAATTTATAAAGTTTTGAACATAATTTATAAACAAATTTCTCTCTCTTTCTTTCTTTTTTTATTTACCAAAACAAGACGATCTGACCACGCATTCAAACGAAGAAATCACGGCCGCACGTATCTTCTCCCTCATGCACGCAATACAGCTCAAGGCCGAACCCAAAATCACGATTTAGGGTTTCGAACTACACCCTCTTCGATCCACTCGGACGCGATCAAGACCCATCGTTCTGAAGCCTCCTGCCGCCTCCATCACCACCCCAGTTGCGGCGAGACTCGGTCATCTCTAGACGTCACGGCAGCCCATCAAATGCGTGGCGAACGCGTCACCCTCCTGCCCCCTACGCTCCACGAGATATGATCTTAACCGTTCACTTCGAAGAACTCGCCATTCCCTTCATATCTCCAGTTGAAAATTTCTGAAATCGTTGCTTGGATTGGAAGATTTTTGAGGGGAAAGACAAGAAGATATCGGCCATTGAACGTGAATAAGTGGCGGCTGCGTTTTCTTAGGCTAGGGTTTAAAGATATAAGTGTTAATATATTTATATTTAATATTATTTAATTAATAAAATATCTCAATTAAACCGTTAATGCAAACGATCTCCAAACTACGCGTTCCGACAGGCTATCCTGGGGTTTTTCCGCGTTCCGGACACAATGGAACAGGTTTCGTAAGCTAATTTGATCGTATGCGCGAGATACGGAATTAAACGGTCAATTTAAACTTAAATCGGTTAAATCGATTTCGATGCGTTTCGAGCTGCCACAGTCAAACGACAACTCCGATCACTACGAAAATTGAAATCCGATAATAACTAACTATTACGGATCCAATGGAACTGGTTTCGTCGAATTCCGAGACTGTGTCCCGGAAGGCTATTTTAACTCGTCTATTAAATCGGGCGATTTTCAAAATTTACGGAAACGCTTAAAATTTCACTTTCAAAATTTTAATAACTTAACAATAAATCATATAAAATGTATAACCACATTTAAAATCATTCCGGCTCAATCCGGACTCAAAATCTGATTATTTGCATTTTAATAATATTAAATTCATTTTTAAATTAATATAAAATCCCAAATAATAATTTATTCACTTTAAAATTCATCTAAAATTCCAACAATATTATTTATAACCAATCGAACCTAAAATACATTTAAATATCATTTTATAGTCATTTACCCCAAATTCATCTTTTATCCCAATTTCGAATATTTAATTATTATTATCCAATCTCACATTAAACCTCCACATTAGAAATCATCACTTGTTGTTTTAGTTTAAACCAATTCTTTTTAGTTCAAAATAAATCTTAAACCCATATTAAACATTTAAAATGGATTAAATGTTCAAATTCAATGGCTTAAAAATACGGGATGTTACACATATCTAACAAAGTATTTATAGGTTCTTATCATTATCCTTCACACTTTATGGGTTCTTTATTATTTTTCCATGAGTAATCATTGCTATCTTCTTCGTAGCCTTATCCTCTCCTCTATCTTTCCTAGGCACTAATTCATATCTACTCCACATTTAAAATCTTGGTTTGGTCTTTACACATTTTTTAAAAAACTAGAAACTTTAAAATTTTGAAATGCTCAATCCCAAAACCTTTGTCTTTAAAAGTACAACTTAAAACCTTTATTAAATTCAAAAATACTCGGTGTTTTAGCCATATAAAAACTTTAATTTACAATCTTTGAATTTAATTTATTCATTAAGACTGAAGAGAATGTTAACAAAAATTAATTAAAAGTTTCTTCCCTTTTTTTTCAATTCAGCCTTTTCTTTTTAAAGATCTTCTTAACTTTTACTTCTTAAAAATTGGGATTTTTAATCAAACTAATTATTAAGTTTTTCCTTTAAAAATTTATTAATTGCACCATACCATTCTTTTCTGAAAATGCACTTTGCAGTTTTTTCGAAATATCTTTTATACATTTTTAAACAATAGAATTGGAGTAGATAGGAACAACTCTCACTTTATTATTCTTTTTATCTCCACTTCCAACCTTTAGAGGAGTCTCTAATGTCACGAAAGAGGGACTTTAAAGGGTACTTATAAAAAATGCATATAATAATGGAAAATGTCCATTTTTCTTTATTATGTCTTTAATTTCTTATGCTGCTTCTAATTCGATTATTAGCAAAATTTATTTTCATGATCTCCTACATAATTTCTAGTTACTACACTTTTTATAATACTTAAGGATCCTACACTTTAATGCATTAGAACTACTTTCCCCATTCAAAAGGAATTGTTAACGCTAAAATTCTCTATGAATCACTTATAATATAATTCAGGTTTTGTGTGAAATTACCAAGAATTATACTTCATTTCTTTATTGAAATAGACAGTACAAAATATGGTATTTTCCATATGTTGTTTATCTCTTTCTTTACATTTGCATTCCTTGTTATTCAAATAATGCACCTTTATTTGTAACTTAATTGATTCATATAAACTTATATTATTATCCCTTTTCATTTTAATGAATTAATATATGTCAAATCCCAATCTAATTATAATAAATCAAATCCTGTTTCTATTTGTATTTCATAACTTTTCAACTATTCAACTCCTAAACTATACTCATTTCAATTGTTTTCACTCAATTTACTGTCTTCTTACTTGAATCATTGTAATGCGTTCGCCTACAGCTTTGTTTTAGGGTTCCAAATCTTCTTTTCTATACTATATACCCATATTCCAAACTTATACCACTTCCTATTGTCCATCCATATTTACAAATTAAAAAATTTCATTACAAAAAACCCATGAGTTATATTGCTCTTCTATTTTTCTTTTAAAAGAAATAGCTTTTTACGAAGTTTCCTTCGTTGAAATTTTTGATTTTTATAAATCTTTATTTCTATTAGAACTTCATACTTACACTTTTCTTTCTTTACAAAGAAACTAGTGAGCTATATATGCTCTATAATTTTCTCAAAAAAATTGCTTTTATAAAACCATTTTATGGAAACTCTTCAGTGTAACTTCCAACAAAACTTATATTATATAAATACTTTTCCAAAGTCTAATATCATATATTTTTCTTTAGAATAGAATATTTGCTTCTTTATTTTTTCAAACATATCAATTATATATTTTTCTCAACTTTTAAAACTATTTTCTATTGAGTTGGACTCTTAGTGCATTTCTAACTGTTCCCTTAAGAACATTCTTCCTTCCATTTACTAACATGTTCCTTTCTCAGTACTGAAAATCCAACTACCAATTAGGAGTGACTGTTTCATGCCCTTCTTTAGGAATTTCCCTATCTCCTACTATCTATAACATATACATTTTTATTTTCCCTTTATCTGGACCTATTGTACATCATAAATCGGTAATGATACAGGGATCTATAATCATTGGGCAATCAAGACCTGACTAGGGAGTCATGTACCATCCAGCTTTAAGGATTTTTCCATATGTTATTATTCTATGGTTGGAATTATTAGGATTTAACGTATATTATATTTATAGCAAAATACAGATACATCCACTCAATGTTTTCTAATTTTTCAAGGTCAACTAACTTAAGCTCTGATACCAAATGTAACAACCTACATCCCAGTGGGCCTGAATTTTTGCTAAATTGAAAATCTAAGTCCACCAAAGTGTGGATCGTTGGTTTGGTATCCTACAAATAAAACAAAAGAATGCATAGAGCTCTAACGAAATAACTTACAGCGGAATAATTAAAATATTATAGATCACATAAGTACTGACCAAGATTTGACACTTTCCAAAATTAAGTGTCCTTGTCAGAACCGAAAACGCTAAGCACCAATACCTATCCTTTTAACTATCTTGTGGGTTGGAATGAAGAGGGGTCATAACAACATTCTAGTGACTGATAAATTATACATCTTATACATAACACTATCTTATGCCTTATGTTATGTCTATTTACATTTTATTAGTCGTCTCAACTCTATATTCGCATATGAATCGTTCCCATCTACCTTCCGTAGATTTATATCTGAGTATATATCTATGTATATCCCATGGTCCCATAATGGACCTAGATACAATCCCCACTAGATTCTCGCTTTCAACACCCCATCAGGATCCAATGCCTCACCGCATCACGATCTCGTTACAGTACAACTCGAGGAAATCCTATAGTGCTTATTAACGGCCTTTCACACATTTTGTCGTACTATTTCTGATGGCCTTTCATACATTTCACCATATTATCTTTGGAGGTTTTCTACTTTGTCTGCTTTCTAACTGGACTCGGCTCCACTAACCACCCCATCCTTGTCCTGAAGGAATCCTACTATGGGTTAACTAGCTTTGCCCTAACAAACAACAACAAACACCTATGGTGGTGCATGACCCGGCATGGTCCACCCTAGTAGGCTATAGACGAAGACCCGCTAGGTGTAACCCTGTCCTTCCCGTTGACCACTCAGAGCTAATGTCATTCTCGTCCTATGATAGCCCTACCTCTAAATTTGGTACCAACACTCACTGCATAGTGCACGATCCCACTCATCGTCCGTTTGTATTGCCTAATGCAATCAAGGCAATACCCTCCTCTATAATAAATTTAAAGTGGACTACTCTATCATGAGGGCACCCTTCATCTATACACAAGGGTATACTCTCCACGGATCCTATGGTTGGACATGTCCCATATTAGTATGGTGTTACACAACAGCTGGTAGGCCCTTTCGGTGGGTAGATTTTTATTATGTAACCCTACTGACCTTGGATTCCAACCTACACTAATGACCTTTAGTCGTTTTCTTTATATAATTTATACATTAAATTATAGTAATTCACATTCGTCATAAACGCATATTCGAGGTTACTCATATACATATCTCTTATACATATATATATATACATATATATATATACATATATATATATACATACATACATATATATACATATATCTTCTCATTCTTATATTCTTTTACTTTCATTGTCTCTATTGTTCTTATAGTTGACCCTTAGGTCTCCATTTTATTATGCATTTTACTTTTCTTCTTCAAGTTCATTTACCATCCTTTTTATCAAATCCTTAATATTGTTGCAATTTTTTCATTAGTTCCAACTTTTATTTCTATTCCCATTTTCTTCTCTATTTCTTCTTCTTACCTATTTCCCATACTTTCTTTTTTCATTACTTTCCATCTTATTAGTATTTTTTTATTTCACTCTCATCTTAATGTTAAACCCTTGGGATTTACAATATTTTAATACATCGGAACCAATTCTTCTATCCAATAATTGTTAACCCAGTAAATTTCCATATACTATCCAAAAGAAGAGGATTGAGCGATGTTTGTAATCATAATGAATTATCTTTTTATTTCTTGAAATAGATGGTATAAGATACGTCAATTATCAATATTTTGTACATCTCTTTCTTTTTATATACATATATCTATTCCTTGTCATTTCAAACGTCATACTTTTATTCAATTTGAACTTGATAATATATAGAAATCTACTTGCAATAGTATAAATTCCAATGAACTAAAATATCAATAAAACCCTAAAATAAAAACAAGCTTTATTTTCAATTTAATTCATAATCTATCGAATAATTATAAATTCCTAATCATTATGTAGCACATTAAGATTTCATCAAATTCATTCGACGTATAAATATAAATTTCTAATTATTATGCAATACGTTAAGGTTTCATCAAATTCATATCTGTCATATAAATACCAATTCTAATCATTACGCAATTCATTCCATATACAATTTCCAAACTTGTGTTCATAATAAGAAAGTATTTGATTCATCAGTTATAGATTATATACGCAAGTTTAAATCCTAACATTTCATTTAACAAGAATTTGCTTACAAATTAAATTCAATTTCTTAGGCATATAGGAATAGATCTACAACGATATAATATAGTATTATATAAAAACATATAATATTCTCACTTACGCTTTTAAGCGCTCCCAAATCTCTAGATCTAATCCGTGTTATCTTTATTTCAACTTCTGACTCCACATTTGGATTTCCATATAACATTTGAATATAGATATATTATAATTTGAATTAGAGAGAAGAGATTTAGATTAATTTATTAATTAAAACTAGATTCATAGTTTACCTCTGGTGTAGGGACTAGTTTAACCTATTTCCTATTATATATCATCTTCTATTCTTCTCCAAAGTGTATACGTGCAAATTAAATCTATACATATGAAATCTAGAATTTTTGAGGAGAAGAGAAAGTGAAAAAGCTTTCTTGCTCATTAGAAAATTAAGAGTTGGAAGTGGAGCCCTTGGTCTATATTTATAGAGGTTCAAATAAGTGCTAACCGTCGAATCAAACCATTTCAAATCCGGGCTATACGACCATAATTTACTGCCGTTGAAATCAAACCATGGGTCAACCGCTCAACGGTCTAAATCGATTGCTTCTGGTCGACCTGTGCCCTCCATGGGTTGACCTATGTAGTGTAATCTTGGCTGAGTTCTAACGTTAGTCGATTTGGTTGATTTATATCCTTTGTTCAATTATCATCTTTGTTTATTTCCTCCATTAATTGATCTTGTTCAATTTTTTCCCCTTTTATAAATTCTCTAAGTTTTCAATTTAATGTTAATATTTAAATCTCCATTAATGTTACTAATTAACATTAATTGATTTTATTACCATATTTACATATATAATTATTTCTAACGCTAAAACTTTAAACATTAATAACTTTTTTGTTTGAACTCCGATCAAAAAACATTATATATGAAAATTGATTAGAAAATCACCATGAATACAATGGTGCAAGTTCTGCAGCTAAATTACGACATTAAAAAAATTTATTTTTTGTTGTTTACTATTTATTGATAAATTGTTTTTAATCAATTAACTTAAAAACGCGGGGTGTTACATTCATACTACGCTATGACAAATCGAAGAGTCTTCTGCCCCAATCCTCATAAACCATAAAACATTAAAGACAAATATACTTATGCCATACGATGTATATAGATCATTCGTACACACTATCTGAGTCGATCACTTACTCGAATACATAAGTCTTTCTTCCAAATAAGTATTGCTTACCCGACTTCCCTAATGCAGACTCCGATCAGATTCCTTGATTAGGAACCTCTGTTCTCCTTATGTAACGACCTGACTTGAATATCAAGTATGAGAAGTTTTTATAATGATCGTATTTTTTTTCTGTTCATGGTTTACACGTGGACATAAATTTATGCAGCAGAGTACCGCATTAGTGGATCTTGTTTTAACAGCTTTATTGGAAGCTTTGTTATCTTCTCGGAGAAGCCAATCTTACCTTGGCCTACTGTATACCATTCATGTTGTTTAGCTTCTCATGGAAGCTTTATCCTAATATGCTTCTCTTGGCTTCTCCTGGAAGCTTGGTTTTGGCTTCTCTTAGAAGTTTTTTTTGGCTTCTCTTGGAAGCCTTATTAACGTATAAATACATGCCTACACACATATGAAAGAGATCACACAACTTTACTTCTTCCCTTCTTCCTCTTATTCTTTCCTAAATCACTTCCTAAACTTCGAACAAAATTCCATCTCAAAAAAAACTCTAGTATAGGCATACAAAGCTAAGGGAAAAAAGGAGAATCAATGGGACTAAATCAAAGACCACATAACATTTGGAGTGTGAAAAGCTATTTAAATATATGTATTTTTGTCATTCCATAATGTGCTAATTAGACTGTTTAGCATTTATAATATTGGTTCGAAATTGTTCAAACACCTTTCAGTAATTCGCCCATTACTTTTGCAAATCATATCAAAATTTGGATTCCTCTAATGTTGTGGATAGCTAACTCAAAGAGCTACAACTTTCATGTTTATTCCATTTCCAAATTCGAACATCTGAGCTAAAACCGAGATGCACAGTAGATTTATACCTAGGTCGAAGTGTTTAAAAGGACCATCCAAAAACACCTTGTAGTATACAGATTATAACTTTTGATTCAATGAACATATTTTATCGAAAGTTATTTTGTTTGAAAGCTAGTTTAATTATCTACAACAATTATTTTATATGCTTTTTAAATTTTGAAACATTTACTGCCCGAAAAACCTATTGCAAAATGACCTATGTTTTGGACATAATATAATTTAAAAGTTAACACCTTTCAATGCAAATACCATAAGTTTTGACTAGTGTAATATTTTTGATATCCTTCATATGTTTTGAAAAGATATGTTTATCGGCTAAAACTATCATAGTTAATACCTCCTAAATGATTTATAAATGAATGTTTGGGCTTTTCAAAAAGAAAAGAGTTATCTATGTTGGAAAATGATTTACTAAGTATAAAAATATTTTGAGAGAATACTTTTCCTATCACTATGAAAGTTTTGTGGATCATTTCATTAATGATGGATACCTCGGATGATGGATGAGTGGTAGAAGATAATAGATCTTGGTAGTGCACAATTACTCTATGATACATATTGGTATTGCAACAAGTAGAGTACGTCCTTACTTGGTGTTTGGATAATGGCCGTAATAGGATATAATATCCTAAAATCTAATCCAAATCAAGTGTCTGGTTTAGTTTCATTATTGAGTATTTAGATGAATATGATCCTGGTTTTGACAAAAGAACATCATACTGAAATTACTATTACAAACTTGTTTGATTTATTCATAGATATTACTTGGAAGTCTACCTGAATATCATTCTGAATTTTGATATAGTATTATCGGGATGAAATTACATGATAATAAACTTGAAAATCCTTATTACACGGCCCATTATTATATGCCGTGAAAACTATAAATTAGATAGCTTTCTCGCTGGGTGTGTGTTGCTCATGATGCTACACTTAAACATTTCTAGTTTAGATAGTTAATAGTTCGACCCTACAAGTTAGATGGATGCACTAAAGTGAAGATTTTATTATGTGTAATAGCTCTTTAGTGCATTTATATGTATAAGTTTATGATGGCTAGACTTTCAGATCTTATGCAATCATGTTGTATTGTGATGTGAATGTATAATACTACTTCCTTTTAAAATCATGTACACTGAATGATTTTATAATCGGATATACTCTTGTTAAGTTATGATACTATTGATAGCACCATGTTTTGTATGTAGAATCCTCGGCTCTGAACAAGGTTGCCAGAGCGGGATGTTACAGTTAGTGGTATCAGAGCCTGGGTTTAAGTGGTGCTTTCTAGAGAACTTTATAGTATCATAATTTACTTGATCGGAATAGGAAGTTTACACATTTCATTGACATATTTATAACTATTCGCAGTTATAAATTATGGTAAGCCAACAAACCTAGGATATAGGATATTCATGGGATGGTGTTAAGTGCACCATTAAACCTAATTAACGATTGACTACTACTAATACAATGATGGAAAAACAAGTACTCAAGAGGAGGGCATGGAGGATTCTCCTCGATGAGATGTATGAAGTATTTAATAGGGCAAACAATTATGTAGAAGATTTAGAAAGGGATTTAGTTGTTTACCATCTACGTTAGAGGAAGATGCAATTAGAGAAGGCGATAAGATGGCGGAAAGGACTGATTATGGTAAAGCTCGAGAATTTCTCACACAAAAAGGAGCACTTCCTCTACTGACAGAAAATGTCAAACGTAAAAGGTTCCCAACCAAAATAGTGACCCAATATGATAAGGAGGAGTTTGAGTCAGTTGGCTCCAATAATTACTCACAAGAAGTTGCTAGACCCCTCATGCATTGAACAATATAGAAGAACCTTTTCCTTCGATGCATGGATGGATAGACTAGAAAGAATATGAATTAAGAAGTGAAAATCTAGTTAATAGTTCAAGTAGTGTATGATGTAATCTATATTTTGGGAGGTTGTAAAGTAACATCCAAATTTTGTTTGTAGATACAAGGGTTATAAGTAATATAACAAGTTTGTGTTTACCTGATTTGAGTCATGACAAATCAAAAAAAATCGATAACTCAAAGTCAAGAGGCTAAACCCTCCACACAACCAAATGCTATGGAGTTGTTTGCATCTTTTATCAAGCAAATGGAGCAGGCCTCTTCGACATCTTCATCCATTAACCTATTAAGCTGTTTTAGAAGTTTACAACCAGAGAAGTTTGTTGGAGACGCTGATCCAGTTAAATCGGAGTAATGGGTCCAACATTTGAAAAATATTTTTGAAGTTTTGGAGTGTAGCGAAGTTGACAAAAGGAAGCCAGCAGTTTTCCAACTACCAAAAGGAGCCCGAAATTGGTGGAAACTAGTTCGAACTACCACTAATCTAAGAGAGGTGGAAGGGTTAACATGGGGAAGTTTTAAGGAAAAACATTTAGATAAATATTTTCCAAAAAATGAAAGATAGAAAATGGAAATAAAATTACAAAGTCTTACTCAAGAAGGTATGACGATGGCTCAATACCAGAATAAATTTGAAGCATTATCCCAATTTGGAAACCATTTGATTGATACACCTGAAAAGTGACCAAGAAGGTTTTCCAATGGGTTAATCCTTCCAATAAAAAGGCATGTTATTGGAGATCGGCGCAAGATATATGAGATGATAGTCGTTGAAGCTCTAAATCTGGAAGAGGATTATATCGAGTTTCAGAAAGAAAGAAATAATTCAAATAAGAGAAAACCAAATAATCAAAGGTGGTCTAGAAATCAAAAGAAACCAAATTGTAAGAAGAAACAAAATGGAGAAAGTAAAGGATCAGCGGGACAAGAAAAGGAACTTGACAAAATCAGGAAATGTTACTGGTGTGATGAAACAAACATATTGCTCCAAATTGTCTAAGAAAGGCAATTGTGTGTTGCAATTGTAATGAACCGGGCACATTAGTCGAAACTGCAAGAAGCCAAAGAAGGATGATATGATGCAATAAGGAAATTAAGGAAGAGTATATGCTGTAGTTTCTGAATAAGCACTCGTGGAAGGTACCATACATATTTTTGGCTTTCAAGCTAAAGTTTTATTTGATACTGGTGCTACACATTCTCTTATATCCGTCATGTTTGCTACTAAGTTAGGATTACCCATTGAGCAACTACTAAGCCCTTCAGTAGTAGAAATTTAGTATGAGGAAATACTAAACTCGAGAGTATAGGTAAAAATTGTGTCCTTAACATTTGGGGTATGAATATGATGGCAAATTTAATTATCTTTCCAATGGTACATTTTGATATCATCCTTGGGATGGATTGGTTTCCCAAATATCGGGCCATTTTGAATTGCCATGACAAAACAATAAGTTTTTCTATTTGCGAACATGAAACCTCTGTTTACTCATGTGATAAATTTAGAGATGCCTTTATATTTGGATATATAGCTCATATCACTATTGAGGATAAGGGTCAATTGGTAGATCAAATCTCTATGGTAAAGGAATTCAAAGAAGTCTTTCAGGATATACCAGGATTACCACCAAAAAGAGAAATTGATTTTTGCATCGACTTAGTCCCTGGTGCCACCCCTATTGCTAAAGCAACTTATCGTATGAATCCTGCACAAAATATAGAATTAGAGAAACAAATTAAGGAGATGGAGGATCAATTATTTATAAGACCTAGTAAATCTCCTTGGGGAGCACCAGTGTTATTTGTAAAGAAACGTGATGACACATTTCGCATGTGTGTTGATTACCGAGAGCTTAATAAGGTAACAATTAAGAACAAATACCTATTACCTTGGATCGATGATTTATTTGATTAACTCTAAGAAGCTACGATATTTTCAAAGATTTATTTATGGTTTGGATATCATCAAATAAGAATAAAAGAGGACGATATCTCGAAGACAGCTTTCCAAACACGGTATGGACACTATGAATTCTTGGTGTTGCCTTTTGTCCTTACCAATGCTCCAGCGATATTTATGGATTTAATAAACCATGTTTTCAATCCATTCCTTGACAAATTTGTCATTGTGTTTATTGATGATATCCTAATCTACTCTAAGACAAATGAGGAATATGAATGCCATTTGCGTTTATGTCTCCAAACATTAAAAGAGCATAACTATATGCAAAATTAAGTAAATGTGAATTTTGGTTAGAGGAAGTGAAATTTCTTGGACATGTTGTCTTGAATGATGGGATAGGAGTAGATTGGTCAAAAGTTTAAGCTATGTTGAAATGGAACCCTCCGACAACACCATTAGAGGTTCGAGGTTTTCTAGAATTAGCTGGTTATTATCGGAGATTTATTTAAGATTTTTCAAAGATAGCATCTCCACTAATGATGTTAACTCGTAAGGAAACCAAGTTTATTTGGAATGGAAAATGTGAGATTGCATTTGAAACACTAAAGAAAAGGTTAACCGAGGCACCAATTCTGTACTTGCCTAGGAGTGGTGTAACGGCTCGGAATTTCACTGCTTTGATTAGTGAATATTTATTTAATTTTAAAAATTCAATATGTAGGTTTTATAATGAACATAAACTCATTTTAATAAATTAATAATGATAATAAAATCGTTTTCAAAATTTGTTTACCAAATTAAATAGTTCGTAGAAAAATAGAAAATGTGACCGAAGAACGTCTTCCGAAATTTCGACCTTTCGATACCGGAAAGTTGTTGGGAACGGTGTTTGTATTTGTGCACCATACACACACACACATATATATATGAGTTCATTAACTAAATAATAATATACTTAGAAATAAATTATATTATGTTAATTTGAAATAGTAAGTGATGTGACAAGACATAGTTTTAAAAATAATAAACTTATATATTTAAATATATATATATATAAGTATTGTCACATCTTCGGTTATATATATATATATTTAGTATTGTCACATCTTAGTTTATAATCATTAACCATCATTATCTCCTGTCACGTCATAGATTTAATTAATAATTTAACTTATATATATATATATAAAGAAGGTGATGTGACAAGTCATGGATTAAATATATATATATAATGAGATTTGATGTGACAAATCATTATTTTAAAAAGAATATATATATATATATATATATATATATATAATAATAGAAAGTGATGTGATAAGGCATGGTGATATGACCTCTCAATATCATGACATGTTAGAATAATTTAAAGCCATGGGTATAACGGTAATTTGCTCTCTCCTCTCTGTCTATAAATACCCACATACATCTCTCTTATTCATTTTACTTTCCAAATTCATTTTACTAACATCTCCATTCCATTCATGTCCTCCTTCCTCTTAAACAAAAGAAGAAGAAAAAAATCCTTAGAAAACTTGTTCAAAATCCACTCAAAATCTTCTCCATTTTCATCTTACTTCCCTCGGCCATAACTTTCAACTTTCTTCTTCAAATCATGATTTTATTTCTTTCAAAAAATATACAAATCCAGTGGCTACAACTTTCATGTTGACCACTTCCTCAATTTTATCATCTAGCTATGTCAAAAATGCTTGTCTTTAAGACCCAATTTCGGACCTATGTTTTAAAGGCCGAAAATACCAACTCTTCTTTTCACCATAAATTTCTCAAAAATGATCCAAATCGAGTGATTCTTTTCCTGAAATGACAGAAAAAATAATTTTCTAAAACTTTACTGCTGACAACGTTTCAAAATTCTGAGATTATCATAGCGAAAAGTCGAGAGGAAGTTGAGCTATTTCCGGATTGCTTTTTGAGTTTTTCGAATTTACAAGTTCTAAATCATTCAAGTTTAGAAAAGCTTTATGGTGAGCAAATTCTTAACTTTTTGGGAAAGATCTTACCTTTATATATTTGTTGGTTATATGGTTATATATATATATGATGTTTTGTTTGGATTATGATATGGCTTGGATGTTTTGTGTACGTGCTAACTTGTAGTTTAGCATTTGGTTTGAGATTGATGGTTATGTGATGTGTTTAGGTATGAATGTGGTGATTTTACTACAATATGATGATGATGATGTGATTTGGTACCTTTCATATATGCTCAGATTATGGTTGAATGATATGGAAGATAGGAACTTGAGTTGTTAGTAAGGGACTTGAGATCCATTTGGAAATCTAATTATTTACTAGTTTTGAGTTAGTAAATGTTTTTGTTTAAATTCTAACTCAATTTTAAGGTTTTTAAAACCTTTGCTTTTATGTATTAAAAAGTAATCCAAAGTAAGGTTAAAATTTTAGATGGTAACTTAGAGAAGTAATTCTACGTTATTGCGTCCATAGCGGTAGTCGCTATGGATGCAGTTCGGAAAAGTTTGATTTCTAACTTTAAAGTTTTCTTTTAAAAATGATTTGAAAACCTATTTTCGAACGTAATTAGCAACACATAAGTTAATTATAACTTGATTAAGTATGTTTAATAATTAATTTATTAATTAAGGATAATTATTTATTAATTAATCAGTAATTAGGTTAAGTAATTAGTGACTAATTAATGATAATTAAGTAAGTTATTAAGAAGTTTTAATTAATGATTAATTAAGTTAAAAAGGGTAATTATTTTTATTTAATCAAGTTTAATTATTTTAATTATTATTTAATTAAATTTGAATTATTTAATTAACTATTATTTAATTAAAGATTAATAATTTACTTAATTATTACTTAATTAAGGATTAATTTTAAGTAAATGTTTATTTGTTTAAAGTTTAATTATTAATTTACTTTTAATTAATTAAGACTTAATTATGATTTGATTTTTATTATTTAAGATTTAATTAAGCTTTAATTTATATTAAATTATGATTTAATTATTTGATTTTAACCAAAGGATCTCTTGTCCATGATACTAAATAGACAAACAACTATGAATAAGTTAGAATGTGATTATTTGTGTTGTATGGACATTCATTAGCAGAATGAAACACCGTTTTGCTATAGGGTAATTGTTTGGACATGTGTTTAGCAGAATAAATCCCCATTCTGCTACTAATTGATTAAATTATTTTGGTCATCTATTTAGCAGGACAAATCACCATCCTGCTATTATGTTGTTTAAACATGTATATGCTAGTTGAGTTGTATTGACATGTTATTCCCTGATTTAATAATTGGTTGGATTTATATATATGTTGGACTATGTAAATAATTGATAAGTGCCTTGGAATTAAAATAAAATAAAATGGTAACTTAAATCAGTACCATTGGGACTGCTAAGCCTCATTTGGAATTTATAAAGTATGGTTCTGAATTTATTTAAATTATTTAATCAATTTTAGATTAAGGGTTTATAAATGGTTTTTTTAAAGTTATATAATTCTTATAAAGGTATTTATAAATGATAACTTGTGTATAAAAAGGGGTTTTACTATCAGAAAGGGTTATTAAGGCGATTTACAAATGATGTTTTGTAAATAATATTTATAAAGGAGTATAGAAAGGTTTATATAAAGAGTTTTAAAATAGGAAGAAAGTTTATAAATCATTTCAGAGATTTGGAAAGAGGTTTGTAAATTAACTTAAAGATTTATAAAAGTGGGTTATAACTTTATTTTGAAAGTTATAAGTTAATTGAAATATGAGATGAGCTTTTAAAAAGGAAATTTTTGATAAAGGATAAGCGGAATGTTTTATTTGGAAGAAATGTTTGGTTATTTAATATTGGATTTGAAAAGAAGAAAACTTTGAAAATGTTTGCACAAAAAATGGACAAACACCTCCAAGTCGTATGATTTAATTGATTTTATGTTGTTCTTAGTGATTTGGATGATTTATGCAAATATATGAAAAACATGGACTAAACTGTAAAAGACACGCAGATTTATAGTGGTTCAGCCAGAATGTGCCTACGTCCACTTTATATGTTATTCTCCTTTTCTATTCAAATTACAAGTACAAAGCTTTGATACAAGTATATGAAAGTTGTTTAAAAGTTCTATCCGTGCTTGAGCTCTCAAACTTGTCCCCCATTGTTGTACCCCTACCCCTCTATTTATAGAGTGAGGCTGGGGGTAGGGGTCTTGGATGTATATAGTTGCTGTTGGGCCCGGGCTGATGCAATCTGGCCTGGCAAAGTTGGTACGGAACGCCTTGGTCCGGTGGAACTTGGTTGGAGTTTGGTCCGGTGGGATTTGGTCCGGTGGAACTTGGTCCGGTGATGGTTGGTTGGAGTTTGGTCCGGTGGGATTTGGTCCGGTGGATCTTAGTCCGGTGATGGTTGGTTGGAGTTTGGTCCGGTGGGATTTGGTCCGGTGGAGCTTGGTCCGGTGATGGTTGGTTGGAGTTTGGTCCGGTGGGATTTGGTCCGGTGGAACTTGGTCCGGTGATGGTTGGTTGGAGTTTGGTCCGGCTTGAGGTGGGAGCAGAGCTGGTTCGGTGGTGATCTCCCCCGCTTCTTGGTTCGGCAGTGGATGGAGGTAGTTGTCCGGCTGTTGGTGGAAGCAGTTTTGGTTCGGCTGTACAGGGGAAGGAGTTGGTCCGGCTGTTGGTGGAAGCAGAGTTGGTTCGGTTGTAGGCTTCCTTTATCTTGTTTTGGTGATACCGGTCTAGTGAAAACATACCCAACATTTGCCCCCCAAAGCGGGGCATATGCCTGTATATGCCGTGTTTTGTTTTAGCTTGGACACTCTCATCCGGTCCTATGCGCCGAACCAGTTGGTTCGTTCGTCTCTATTTGCCTATAAGTATGGGCATTACCTTCTCGCTATTCCCTACCAAGTGAGATAGCCGAATCAGAATTTTCTGCCGAATCAATCATCTTGCCAGATCAAGCTTGACTACCGAATCAGGTAATTTCCGAATGAATTTTATGTTTTGAACTAACCGAATGAATCCATGGAGTATGAGTGCTGGATGAAGCTTCGAGCCTTGAGCTACCGGATGAATATGAATGCCGGATGAACTTGCGAGCCGGATGAACTTGAGTGCCGGATGAACTTTAGTCTCGAATTAACGATCGGGCTTTTATGTGAATGATATTCCATGCCGTATGTACTTGCTTGTTTATATCTCTATATCCTTCGTTTTAACGATGTATTCTTTTGTGTTGCAGATAATGTCTCATAAAGTTGAAACCCGATCAGAAAAGAAGAAATCCCAAGACAGGGAAGATCCTTCCGTAGTGCCCCCAGCTCAGTTAGAGCCGGGACGTCATGGGCCCACCCCGAGGTCACTAGTAGATGGGTACGGCCCTTAGGAGCTTCTGAACTCACCTCCTGACTGTTTCCCAAGCTCTCTCAAAGGCGAGCAGCTTGATGTTATCTCCTGCTCCTTTGGGATTGACAGAGCGCGCATGGTGTTGCCGGGGGAGGGAGTGATGCCATATAATCCCCCCGAAGGGTATTTCACCTATAGTCGATACCATTGCATGTGTGGGGCCATTCCCCCGATCAATGCTTGGATAATCAGCTTCATCACCTACTTGAAGGTAGCTCCGTTTCAGCTTCAGCCTAACTCCTACGCCATCCCGGTGAGCATGTTTGTCATTTTCCAGAGGAGATACGGGCGTCCTCCCTCTAACCGGGAGATCCGGTACTTGTACAATTTTAGAGGCTATAAGAAGGGGTCTCCATACATCAGCTTGGAATCAGCCGTATCTTTCAAGCCTGTCCTGGACTTATATTCGAAGTTCAGTATGTTTAAGAAAGAATGGTTTTTTATCAAGGATGACTCTGTTTCCATCCGTCGCTTCACCTCTGGCTGTAAGTGTGAAGCTTATTTATAATTTCCGTTATAACTGCAATGCTTCTTCTTATGTGTTTTTATTTCTTGCTAGCGACAGGTGGCTTTGCGGTCGTGGAGAATGATCGCCTGGTTCAGATGGCTGTGGAAATAGAAGCCATTACGGGAAGGGACAGGTCGGCTTCTTACTTGATCAGGAATGCTACACTCCTGGGGCACAACCTGATCCTTCCACATCAGTCCGTGGTTAAGCAAAGAGACACGGTGGAGGAGAGAGCTGCCAAAGTTACAGGAGGGGCCACAGCGAAAAGTAGCAAAAGGAGACCCTTCTCGATGCATCCAGTCGCCGGGAGGAAGAAACTCAAGAAGTCCGATGGACCCTCTCCCAGCACACATCCAGATGTTCAGGAGGAGGAAAAAGGTGAGGACGAAGGAGGTGAGGCAGAGAGCAGAAGTGGTAGAGAAGGTGACGGTGATCGTCACAGTGATGATGGTGGCGAAGGACAGGGCAGTGATGACACCAGGGCTTTGCCTCCCGGGCAGGCGGGCGTGATTCAAGAGTGGACAGATGACGCTCTCCGCCAAGCCTTCGAAGAGTTGGAGGAAACTGAGAAGTCCAAGAAAGCTGGTAAGGTCGGGACCGGCGCCGATTTATCTTCCGGGAGCGCTTCTACTGAGGTAACTTCTGCGATTCAAGGTGAATTTCTCTTTATTCTTTTTAATTCTTGAATGATGGCTCAATACATGCTGGTGACACTTGGTTTTCATTCCAGGAGCAGGCAAAACGGCCAAGACCTCAGATCTTCGGCACAGGCTTGAACAATACAAACTCCTCAAAGCTTCCGCCAAGCCGAAGCCTCCTACTAACCGTCCTGGAGACGTAGTCGGCTATCGTCCTCTTCTTGGAGTTATTGAAGAAGATATACAAAAGAGGAAGAGGAGTCGATCTATGTTTGAATCTCTTCCTGGTCCTCCGGCCCCACTCCAGCCTATTCATGATATTACGGAGGATGATACTGAGTTTATGCCTTCCCCACATCCATCTGAGAATCCAACCTTCACCCCGATAGATCACCCTGGCTTGGTTCGTAACCTGTTTGCAGGCCATCCAGACCTGGACCCGGCCTCTCATGACATTTCCTTCGATGAGGTTACTGGTGAGCATCTTCTCCCTCGCAATCCTATGGTACGGGTGCTTGACGAAGCTAAGTCCCTGGACCTTGATTTGCTTACTACCCGGGTTGTGACTCCGGGGGATGAAGCTAAGGCGAATATTGACCGGGTTGCTGAGGAGACCAGGAAATTGATGGGGCATCATGCCCGACTAGTCAAGGCCGGGGAGGAAATTGGGAGTGCCAACATTCGGCTATGGTTAATGGTCTTCGACCAGGCTAAGCAGCTTGCCGATCAAGCCATTCAAATCTCTCAGCACGAGGTCGCATCCAGGCAACTGAACAAGACTATGGAAGAGGCCAGCAGGGCAGAGTTGCGACAAATGGAGGCCGCCTGCAAGGAGCGGATCGACATGGCCATTGCGATGGTGGATGAGGTTCGACAAGCGGACCTCGAGCGGGCACAGGAATTGTCAGGTAGACTCGAGGCCGCGGAGCTTGCTCAGTCCAGGTTGAAGGAGGAGATGGAGGCGATGAGGATATCCCTTCAGGCGGACCGCTCACGATACCGATCGGAGAGGGATGCTGCCGTTGCTAAGCTGCGTGCTTCTGAGTTCCGAATGAGGGAGCTTGAGGAAAACGAGGGGATGATGGATGAGATGCTCCAGGATATGTATTTCCGTACTTGGAAACAGGGTAACTTATCCTGGATGGACGATTACCCCCGAGTTATGGCCAGGATTTATCTCCGGGCTCTAGAGGAGGCTAGGGCTGATGCGGATAAAGAGGGTGGTGCGGTCTTCAGAATGGATGTGGTCACTGCCCAGTTTACCAAGGAGGAGAAGGTGGCGGTGAAGGAGGGTATGCGGCTGCTTGCCGCTGAAGAGGCAGGTGTGCAAGTAGAGGATGATGATCAGGATGGTCAGGAAGCAGGTGCTGGTAAGTCTTCCTTTCTAGTCTTTCCGTTAACTTGGTGACTTATTACTAATGAATTCTTTCTTTGACCGGACAGGTGGGCAACAGGACAAGGATAAAACTCCGACGCAGCCGGCTTCTTGATTTGACCTGGATACCTTTTAGTGGACTTATCATTGTTGTATATGTTAGTCTCAAAATAGTGACGTAACTTTTAGGTTGTAATTATGCTACTTGTAATAAACAACATTATTCTTGATGTGTAATTTTTTTAACTTAAGCCGATTCTGTCGCTTTTGAATGTTTTTGCTATTTTGACATGTTGTATGAGAAATATAGCTATGCGTATGCTTGTAATTCAATTGTGTTTGATGTCAAGTTCTTGCTTAAAACATAATTTCATGTCTTGCAATGTTAGTGTGACGTGTGAATAAATTATAGCCACGTGTTTATACATGAAAGAAGAAAATACCGCCCTTCATATTTTACTTGTAGGTGGCAGCTTTGAATGTCCTGCGTGACTGAGTATGGAATGCGGTCCAGTGTCTTGCTGTGAGTATCCGCTTCCATTAGCGAATGTCTCCTATTCGGTGTCCTGTACTTCAGGGATTGTTACAGAGGATAGGAGAAAAGTTTTTTAAATAAAATTGAAATATGCGAAATAGTAAAACTTCCAATCACGGAAGGCCTTCGATGTGCTTAAGTTCGTGGCAAACGGGCTTTGTAGTCACTTTCCCTAGCTGTGGGTCTTGGAGACATTCATCACCCATCTTACGCATCCGCGGGGAGTTAATCTTTTTTACCACAGCCGTACTTAAGACACATCGGAACCGAGATCGCGCACAGTAACTACCTGGGCCATTATGGCTTGTAATCGTGGGTATTATTCGATTTACTGTGGCCGGCTAGCATGGGTGCCGATCGTCAACCGTGAACTACCCCTGGCTGGCCACACCTTATGTTGGGGCTTAAAGTAGGTTCACAGTTGCCGGCGAGCCGAACGCCGTAATGAGCTGCCTTAGGTATAGTCGGCCTTCTCGGTGGCTTATAATCGGCTCATTACAGTTGGCTTTAAGTGCCGTCGCGAGCAATGAGTTAACCCGCAGCAGAGGGATGCCGGAGCAAAAGTGTCTCATTGGCGAGGGCATAGATTCGCATAGTACCTGTTAGGTCTTGTCCAAGTGAAGTCGCGCTGTGGAGTGCCTTGAATGGAAATGCTATATGCACAGGATTTTGTTCAACAGAAAAGGATAAAGTTAACAAGCAGCAAAGATATAAAGGAACAAGTTAAAAAAGAGACAAGGTTTTTAAAGTGGTTCGGCACGAAAATGCCTACGTCCACTGATTCTCTTTGTTAATTCACTTCATATGGGCAGTACAAGTTAAGAAAAGTATCGACGGAGGTGTTGGATGTTCCATGCCCTCTGGAACACCTCTCTGTCCACTGTTGACAAAATATAAGCTCCATTGTGGAGATCTTTATGAATTACATATGGTCCATCCCAGATTGGATCTAGTGCTCCGGGGCGAGGGAAGATTCGCTTGAGGACAAGATCTCCTTCTTGTAAGGTACGATGCTTGACTTCGGAGTTGTAGTGTGCTGCCACTTTTTGCTTGTGGGCTGCTACTTTGAGGGCTGCATCATTTCTTCTCTCCTCAATTAGATCCAAAGACATGTGAAGGAGTTCTTCGTTCTCTTCTGGTTTATAGTGGATCCTACGGTGGGAAGGCACGATGGTTTCAACTGGGAGCATAGCCTCCGATCCGTATGCCAAAGAGAAATGAGTATGCCCTGTTGATGTTCTGAAAGATGTGCGATAGGCCCACAATGTCATAGGGAGTTCATCCACCCAAGCTCCCTTTGACTTTTCGAGCTTCTTTTTTATTAGAGTTTTCAGAATTTTGTTGACGGCTTCGACTTGTCCGTTTGCCTGGGGATAAGCTACGGATGAGAAGCTCTTGTGAGTTCCATGCTCTTGGCACCAGTTGGCGAACTCCTCGCTGTCAAACTGAAGTCCATTGTCCGATATAATTTTGCATGAGACTCCGTACCTGCATAGAACATTTTTGATCAAGAAGTTAATAATTTTCACTGATGATACTTTATTTAGGGGTTCTGCTTCCACCCATTTGGTGAAATAGTCGACTGCCACTATAGCATATTTGGCCCCACCTCGGCCCATTGGCAGTTCGCCAATCAAGTCAATTTCCCATACTGCAAAGGGCCAAGGGCTGGTCATCTGAGTAATCTCAGTTGTTGGTAGCCACGGAATCTTAGCAAACTTCTGGCATCGGTCACATTTTCTGACGAAATCTAAGGCATCCTTGCTTAAGGTGGGCCAGAAATATCCATATCGGAGTATCTTTTTGGCCAAAGTCTGCCCTCCAGTGTGATCTCCGCAGCTCCCTTGATGGATGTTGGATAAGATTTCCTTGGCTTCCCTTCCAGCGACACACCTTAATAAGGGGTTAGAGAAGCCGCATCGATAGAGGGTGCCATCTTGTATTGTGTAGCGGGAAGCTTTCCTCAAGATTTTCTTGACTTCGTTACGCCCATTGGGCAGTGTGCCACTTTGTAAGTAGTCTCGGATGGGAGTCATCCAAGTTGCTTCTTCGGTTGCAGCTATCAGATTCACTTGCTCAAAACTTGGGGTTGGTTGCTTTGAGATAGCTACTACTCTGGAAATAGTGCCGTCTCTCATGCTAGCTTGCTTCGCCAATTCGTCAGCCTCTTGGTTCTCTTCCCGAGGGATGTGTTTGATTAAATAGTGATCCAATCGATTTAGAAGCAACTTGGTCTTCTTTAAATATGCTATGAGTCGTTCTTCTCGAGCCTGGAATTCCCCTAGTATTTGATTTACAATAAGTTGAGAATCGCTATGAAGACACAAAGAATTGGCTCCGATTTCTAAGGCAAGTTCTAATCCAGCTATCACTGCTTCATACTTTGCATCGTTGTTGGTGGCAGCGAATTCCAACCTCATAGCATAGTGTAGCTTATTTCCCCCAGGAGTGATTATCACCACACCTGCCCCCGAGCCTTGTTCGTTTGACGCACCATTCATAGAGAGATTCCACTTGATGTCTTCTGCTATTTCCGATTGCTCCTTACCTTCATTGATAGTGAATTCGACAATGAAATCGGCCATGGCTTGCCCCTTGATGGCGGTGCGAGGATGGTAGGTGATATCATATTGACTTAGTTCAATGCACCATTTAAGTAGTCGCCCAAAAGTGTCGGGACGATGGAGTACCTGCCTCAGCGGTTGATCAGTTAGAACTCTGATGGAATGAGATTGAAAATAGTGTCGCAGTTTTCGTGATGTGATTAGCAAACAGTACGCTAGTTTCTCAAGTTTAGGATATCTGGCTTCCGCCCCTGTAAACCTCTTGCTTACAAAGTATACTGGCCGCTGCATGCGTTCGTCTTCTCTAACCAATGCAGCGCTTAGAGCATGAGATGACACAGCAAGGTATAGGTATAGCTCTTCGCCCTTGTTCGGAGTTGAGAGTACTGGCGGTCTCTGGAAGTGTTCGATTAAGTTAAGGAAAGCTGTTAAGCATTCATCAGTCCATTCGAATTTTCCTTTCTCTTTCTTTAGAGCTTCGAAGAAGGGGATGCATTTGTTGGTCGCTTTGGAGATGAATCTGCTCAGGGCGGCCACCTTCCTATTTAGGCTCTGCATTTCTTTTCGGGTAGAAGGTATCCTGATATCTTTCAGAGCTCGAACCTGTTCAGGGTTTGCTTCAATTCCTCTGGCATGGACGATGAATCCTAGAAACTTTCCTGATGATACTCCGAAGGAGCACTTTAGAGGATTCAGCTTCATTCCATATTGGCAAAGTACTCAAAACATTTCATCCAGGTGGCTTACGTGATCGTTGGCTTACCTTGACTTTACCAGCATGTCATCCACATAAACTTCCATAGTTTGTCCTATTAGCCCCGCAAACATCTTGTTGACGAGGCGCTGATAGGTGGCTCCTTCGTTTTTAAGTCCGAAAGGCATTACCTTGTAGCAGTACAATCCCCGGTCAGTGATGAAACTAGTGTGGTCTTGATCGGGAGCATGCATATGAATTTGGTTATATCCTGAGTATGCGTCCATAAAAGATAAGAGTTCGTGTCCGGCTGTGCTGTCTACCAGCTGATCGATTCGGGGAAGTGGGAAGCAATCCTTCGGGCATGCGTCATTTAAGTTGGAGAAGTCAATGCATGTTCGCCACTTCCCATTAGCCTTCTTTACCAGTACCGGGTTGGCGATCCACTCTGGGTAGATGGCTTCTCGTATGAAGTCATTGGCAAGTAGGTTCTTTACTTCTTCATCGAGGGCTGCTGATCGTTCTGCCCCCATACTTCTCTTTTTATGTTTTACTGGCGCCTTGGTAGGATCAATGTTTAGTACGTGGCATGCTATGTCAGGGGGGATTCCGGTCATGTCAGCGTGTGACCATGCAAATACATCCAAGTTGTGGCGGAGAAAATCAATGAGTTGTTCCTTCAACTCTGCTTTTAGTTGGGACCCGACTTTCAATAGTCTACTCGAGTCATGTCGGTATACAGATACAAATTCCATTGCCTCTGCAGGCTCGGCGGTGCCCTCCTCCTCTTTGTCCCTAGGGTCTAATTCATTGAAAGGGTCGCTGGTATATCGAAGAGGAGGGGCTTTCTTTAGTTGCTATGCTTCCAAACTTTTTGTGCAGAGGGCAATCTCTACACTCTTCCCTTTATCCTTACTGTGGTTGTTGCGAAGTTCAGTTACATAGCAGTCTCGAGCAATGTCCTGGTCTCCCTCTACTTCCCCTACTCCATTTTCCATTGGAAATTTCATCTTTAGGCACCATGGGGCCAGGACAATTTGGAAGTCAGACAAGGCTGGCCTTCCTAAGAAGGCGTTGTAGGCCGAGTGGTTCTCTATCGGCACAAATGTCTGTTTCCGCACAACGGAGCGGGGATGACTTCCGATTTCAACAAAGAGGTTCAGTTGCCCGAGGGGCATCTTCGCATCTCCAGTGAAACCGTGTAGTGGTTTATGGCAGGGAGAAACATCCTTTATTGATAGTTTCATTTTGTCGAATGCATGCTTGAATAGGATATTTATTGAGCTTCCAGTGTCTACTAGAATTCGGAAAACTTCGGTTGGACCAAGCCGGGCAGAGATAACCATGGGATCCATGTGAGGGTACTGCCTTCCCTCTAGGTCACACCTACTGAATGTGATGTCATCACTCTCTTTCTGCTTCGGGTGGCGTTCTTCTATAACAGAATTAACACAGCCTTCATTGTTTCTAAGTGACTTTCCATATCTTTCCATCTCTGCCCAGCTTCTGTCGGCGATGTGTGGTCCTCCCAAGATGGTATGGACCACTATCTTCTCTTGACTGGAGCCGCTGGTGTTGTGATTTCCTCTGCCTATTCCTAGGGAGGGTAGCCTCAGGTTCTCATTGGTAGGAACTGGGGTCCTGTTCTGACCTTTTACATAGCGTTCCAGTCTCCTTCTTCTGATGTGTTCTTCAATCAAGTCCCGAAGATGATGGCATTCATTGGTATCATGCCTATGGGATTCGTGGAAGCGGCAGAATTTTCCAGACTTAATCGCGTTATCTGATTCCTTCTTGTGCGGGGGGCGTTTGTATTTAACTTCGTCTTGAGTGGCCAGGAAGATGTTTTCGATCGTTTCATTCAGAGGGGTGTAGGCGTCAAATCTCGGTCCTGGCCGATATAGACGCTTTTCTCCCTTCTTGCCCCCAGCATTATCCCTAGAGTCATATCTTCGAACGTCCTTTGCTACAGCGGGCGTGTTGCCGTGAGCTGCCTTATTTTGTTGCCCTGACTGCCCTTCAGTGGCAGCGTCTTCAAGTCTCATATATTTTCCAGCTTCATGGAAGAAATCGGGTAAAGTAGCTGGTTTTTCTTTTGTCAATCTTCTAGCAAATTTAGTATCCGGATGCACACCACTACAGAGGGCCATTAAGATAAGCTTCTCATCGGCATCTTGGACTGCGGCCGCTGCAGCATTGAATCGGGTTAGGTATTGCTGCAGCTTCTCTCTAGGTTTCTGTTTGATACTGGATAAGGAATAAGCGTCCTTGGGTTGTTCCACATGAATGCGGAACTGGCTGATAAACTTTTCTTTCAGCATCTCCCACGAGCTGATGGATACTTGGGGTAGATGACAGAACCAGGAGGTAGCTATATCTGCTAAGAATAGTGGGAAGCATTTGCACAGTACTCCCTCTGTTGCTCCACTCATGAGCATATGCTGTGTGTATCTCTGTAAGTGTACAATGGGGTCGGAGGTTCCTTTGTAAGGTTCCATTGTTGGCATCTTCCATTCCCGGGGGGTGATGGCAATTTCGATATTGCAGGCGAAGGGGCTGGTTACCCTAGCGCCTATCCCTCGATCTCTTTGATCCCGTTGGACGCACTCTCTGAACAAGCGTGCCATCCTTTCATCAGAATTTGGAGCAGATAGAAATGAGTTCGGTTCTGCTCTGTGGGACTGATTCCATCCAAATGACCTGTAGGGATGGTATCGTCTATCATTCCTGATATTTTCCAGTGGCTGTCTTTGATCTTCTGGGATCATGCTAGGGTCAGCTACAGTTGGCCCTTGTCTTGATCTTCCCCTGCTGGGTTCTGATCTAAGCACTTCCTCGGGTCCAACTTCGGGCTGGACTCTAGCTCGTCCCCGTTCACTAGTGTTGCCGTGGTTAGGCAGTACGACAGGCTCGGCTACAGTTGACCTCCGCCCGGTACCTCCCCCGTTGGGTTCGGTTACAAGCGTTTCCTCAGGTCTAACTTCGGGCTGAGCTCGGTCTCGACTCCTACCATGGCCACTTCTGTCGTTAGCTCCTTCGAAGAAGGAAGATCTTTGTTGTCTCTGAGATCCTCCAAACTGGGATTCACCCCATGATTCAGTGTTGCGGTTGGACTCTTCAGCATCCCTTAAGCGTGACATGAGTTGGTCCACCAAGGCTTCCTGTTGGGATGTGAAGCGGTTAGTCACTTCAGCCACAACCCTGTTTAGATCTGCCCTAGTAATTGCTGCCGGCTGCTTTGTGGCAGGGGTTGTCGGATTTGCCTGACCTTCATTTGGTACGGCTGCTGAAAGGGGACGATTTACTTGATCTATGACCACTGGATCTGGAAGACTGCTGGTTGCGATGTTCTTTCCTTTGTTAACGTCTTTCTTCTGCCTCGGAGGCATGTTTTCTAAGCAATGAACGACGTTGTTAGGAAGAAGGTTAAGTGGGAGAAGCTGAAGCTTCGAGCTTCTCGTTCTCAGTGAAAGCACCAAAAATGTTTGCACAAAAAATGAACAAACACCTCCAAGTCGTATGATTTAATTGATTTTATGTTGTTCTTAGTGATTTGGGTGATTTATGCAAATATATGTAAAACAGGGACTAAACTGTAAAAGACACGCAGATTTATAGTGGTTCAGCCAGAATGTGCCTACGTCCACTTTATATGTTATTCTCCTTTTCTATTCAAATTACAAGTACAAAGCTTTGATACAAGTATATGAAAGTTGTTTGAAAGTTCTATCCGTGCTTGAGCTCTCAAACTTGTCCTCCATTGTTGTATCCCTGCCCCTCTATTTATAGAGTGAGGCTGGGGGTAGGGGTCTTGGATGTATATAGTTGCTGTTAGGCGCAGGCTGATGCAATCTGGCCTGGCAAATTTGGTCCGGAACGCCTTGGTCCGGTGGAACTTGGTTGGAGTATGGTCCGGTGGGATTTGGTCCGGTGGAACTTGGTCCGGTGATGGTTGGTTGGAGTTTGGTCCAGTGGGATTTGGTCCGGTGGAACTTGGTCCGGTGATGGTTGGTTGGAGTTTGGTCCGGCTTGAGGTGGGAGAAGAGCTGGTTCGGTGGTGATCTCCCCCGCTTCTTGGTTCGGCAGTGGATGGAGGTAGTTGGTCCGGTTGTTGGTGGAAGCAGTTTTGGTTCGGCTGTACAGGGGAAGGAGTTGGTCCGGCTATTGGTGGAAGCAAAGTTGGTTCGGTTGTAGGCTTCCTTTATCTTGTTTTGGTGATACCGGTCTAGTGAAAACATACCCAACAGAAAAGTTTGTAAATATACTTATACTGATAAGATAAGTATATGATTTTGTTTCAAGGCATGAAAATTAAAATGTTTTGGTAATATACTATAACATTGAGATAAGTGTATAAATGTTTCCCAAGTATAAAAGGAAATGTAAGGGGTTTGGGAATATTGTTTTGAAAAGATCTTGTGATCAGGTTTGGACATCTATTTAGTATGACAAATCACCATCCTGTTATTATGTTGTTTAGACATGTATATGCTAGTTGAGTTGTATTGACATGTTATTCCCTGATTTGATAATTGGTTGGATTTACATATATATTGGCCTATGTTAATAATTGATAAGTGCCTTGGAATTAAATTTTAATAAAATGGTAACTTAAGTCAGTACCATTGGGACTGCTAAGCCCCATTTGTAATTTATAAAGTATGGTTTTGAATTATTTAAATTCTTTAATCAATTTGAGACTAAGGGTTTATAAATGGTTTTTTTAAGTTATATAATTCTTATAAAGGTATTTATAAATGATAACTTGTGTATAGAAATGGGTTTTACTATCGAAAAGGGTTATTAAGGTGTTTTACAAATGATGTTTTGTAAATAATATTTATAAAGGAGTATGTAAAGGTTTATATAAAGGGTTTTAAAAATAGGAAGAAGCTTTATAAATCATTTCAAAGATTTGGAAAGAGGTTTATAAATTAACTTAAAGGTTTATAAAAGTGGGTTATAACTTTATTTTGAAAGTTATAAGTTAATTGAAATATGAGATGAACTTTTAAAAGGAAATTTTTGATAAAGGATGAGCGGAATGTTTTATTTGGAAGAACTGTTTGGTTATTTAATATGGGATTTGGAAAGAAGAATACTTTGAAAATTTTGTAAATATACTTATACTGATAAGATAAGTATGTGATTTTGTTTCAAGGCATGAAAAGTAAAATGTTTTGGTAATATACTTTAACATTGAGATAAGTATATAAATGTTTACCAAGTATAAAAGGAAATGTAAGAGGTTTGGGCATAGTGTTTTGAAAAGATCTTGTGATTAGGTTTTATTAATTAAAGCGAATTAATAAAGGCTTAGTGAATCCCATGTGGAAATTAAACCATGATTGGATGTTTGTTTATTTGATAGTTAAATAACCAACTACCAAATCTGGACAAAGCGTAACTTTGGAAATATCTAGGATAAACACAAGAATTATATGGTATAGTTACCGTCGAAGGTGCTATACTATACGTATAAACTCGTATCGTTCTTCTAGGACGAATGATAAGGAAATCCGTCCACAAACGGTTAGGAGGTGAACTCCGCTCTTTTCATTTGTCTGTTTATTTCCTAAAGAACCGGGGTTGAGTTTATCGAAAATATCGAAAGTTGTTTCGAAAAGACCGGGATAGAATACGCTATCTGAAAACCACTTCAATCCAACTCAAGTGTTTCGAAATGAAGACAACTTGAAGCACGGGATCAAAGATGAAGCTATTGAAGTGCTAGGGTTGCTTGCTACTAATCCTGAGGGTGGTTCCAAATGGATGTAGTAGAAGTAGTGCCTTCGGTTTGTCCTTATCCTGGGCAACTTGTATGGATGAATGCTGGCATTGCATTGACGCCTGGAGGGCAGTGTTAACATTCGAAGATGGATTGCTATTCAGAAAGGTAAAGCTAGCCTCAAGCCTCATAATCGGGAGGAATGGCAAAAAAAGGGCATGTAGCAGAGCTATGTGGTTAGCTACCATTAGGAGCGACCACCCCATTCTAGATGTCCCTTTCAGAGTTAGTTTGTGCGCAAACACCGTGGTAGTATAAGGCCTTGGTGTCAAGGGGGTGAGGTAATCCGGTCTGCCATGTTAAAGGGGCAACCAGCTCTGTGTTAGCATTAGTGCATTTTCTAGAGGTGTATCATCGAAAGGCAGTCCCTTACCTTGCCATTGTTGGAATCCAATCTCTAATAAGTGCCTTAAGTTTTTGATTATAGAGCCTACTATGTTGGAATGTGAGATGCAAGCATTTCAGCTATTTTATCTATTTACTTTAAACCTAGACACTATGATAATATCACTGGATTTTGATATAAAATGTTTTGGTTATCGTAAGGTAAAAACTCATCCGTTTTTATGTGTGTTGTGGTTTAACGAGATACCCTTTGTGAAAAGTTTTCAAATATAGAAATCAATTTGGTTGTTACTTTTTATCGAGTTTTACTCACATTGGTTTACCAAACCGACCCGGGCATTATTCCATGTAATGCTCGGGTCAGACCGAGCATGTTTTCCCTAGGTTAGCTGAATACTTTGGAGTTAGAGAGGAGCTGGATGGTCAAGACATATTCATGTACATTTTTTTTTCCGCTATATTATAGAGTTTGTATGTTTGTCAATGTAAGGACAAGTTTCTATAACTGTCCAAATTTAGGATAAATCTAGTGTACTCTGATGTTGTATATATGAATAAAGATGTTTCCTTTTTGTAAAGATCATTGTTGTATTATATATTATTCGCTGCGTTGTAAGATTCCGTGTTTTTTAGTTTTCTTTTATCTTCTACCTTCTTCTTTCACCCTAACAAATTGGTATTTCCGGCACTTGAATGTTCGGCATATATCACAGTGGACGTATTAGTGTCGATTTTCGAGGGTCGAAAATCCGGTTCGTTACATTTGGTATCAGAGCTGAAGGTTAAGTAAGAACCTTGGCTTTGGTGGGTTAACTCATTAGAGATAGGGTAAGTGACACCCTAAAATGAGTTTGAGTGTATATATATGAGCGCGTATTTGTTAATGATTATCAAATGTTTTATATTGTGTTGATTTATCAGTTTAGTGGCTTATGAACTCTGATCGATACAGGGTGTACAACTGTACCGATAGGGGTTTGTAAACACTTAAATTAGGCAAATTGACATAGTATTGTTTTGGAATTAGGTAAATGAAATAATTTTATCCAGGGTATATTTTATATATAAAAGAATGATTTTTACAAATAGTTTATATAGTTGGTTGAGGTGTTAGGAGATAATAATATGTTGTTATTATTATTATAATTTAGGGTTTGATTAATCATTCTCGTCTAGTTAAGCATTGACTAGTATATTCCCTTTTTAAGATATGGGTTGGGTAGATAAGAATTGGGAAAAATATGGAAATTGACACCTTGTGAACTAAGTTTCACAGTTTGACTAAAAGGCGTTCGATGTTAAGGTTGAGGTAGAATTTGATTTCAAAGTTAAAATATTTTAGGATAAATATTTAAAAATGGTTTAATAGAAGTGATTTATAAAATGGGTTTATAAAAATGTATCATTTAAGTTGGAAGAAATTTATGTTGAAAACTTGAGAACCTAAATCTCGGTGCTTTTGAAAAATGATTTTCAAGGTTTTGGGAAAATAATAATAATATTATTTGAAACCAATTTGGTTTAAGTATAAATTTTTGGGAATAAAAGTATAAGTAAGAAGTGTTATCTTTGGATTGGTACAGGGAACAAGTCTTGATTGTTTTGTGATGATCAGAATAATCTTCTAAGTGACGATCAGATGTTTACCTAGGCGAACGTTGTGGGGTACTTAGTTAATTATTCACTTTATCATTATACGATCGAAACAAATTCAACTCGAACAAACCCAAAGTGAGTTGGTGATATGTGTTCCTGGAAAATGTAAAGTATTGTTCCAAAAATTAGAATTTGGAAATAAAAGGAATATTTTTAAGTTAACTAGCTCGAGTGGCTCGAAAATAACTTAAAATTGGGAAAGAGATGTGTTCAGATTGTAAACACTTCTCCTAAGAATTACCCTTCTTAGTAAGGGAATGTATGATACTGTTTGGTGATACCCAGTTCCTTAGTATCATTTTGGAGTTACTTGGGCTATGTCTATATATTTGTATGATTTAAAGTATAGAGTTCTGTTTGTACCAAAATTGGGCACAACACTCTTCGAAAGTTTTTGAAGAGATAAAGTGAAGAAATTAAATGTAAAAAGAGGATTATCTAACAAAAACTCCAAATTTCAGAAATGAGAATCATTAAAATGCAAGGAGACATAAGGATTTAGAGTGGTTCGGCGTATCGCCTACGTCCACTATGAAGTTGATAGCTTTATTGATCTTTCTTTGAAGATAACAAGTGAATTCAGTGGGTTACAGCAGATAATTATGATTTGCAGCAGTGAATCTCGTTGTTGGCAGCAGCTATGGAGTTCAGATCTGGATCCGGCAGAGTCTGGGCGTTGGAGAATTCAAGGGAGAAGAAGCCCCTTTTCTATATGCCCTGGGGCCCTATTTATAGGTGCAGGAGGCTGGTATTTCGCTCAGATCTCGGGAGACCCTCTCTGGCACGTGACCAGGCCCACGCGCCCAAGCCCGTGAAGTTTCGGTCCGATCCGTGATCGATATGAACAGATTTTGTATCGATCAAGATTTTATCCAATGGAGTCGAAATTTGGCGTGGACATTCTTTAGCATGTACGTAAGCTTCTGTCAAAATTTCGTAGCATTTGGACTTGTAGATTAGGAGATATGACTGATACGAAATGGGATTCTCGGTTGGCTGTTTCGTTCGACTCCCTCATTTCGAATCGATGATGTAGCACTTGAATCTTTGATGGATGCAAAGCGGAGCGAGTCAAACAGAGGGTCTCTGATGGATGCGAAGCGGAGCGAGTCGAACAGAGGGTCTCTGATGGATGCGAAGCGGAGCGAGTCGAATAGAGGCTCTTTTTATTCAATTTTGCATCGATCATAACTTGAGCATACGAACTCGGATTGACTTGAAATTTGGAATGTTGGCTCACATAGCTTCGCTTGTCGTGTCATATCAATTTTGGCTCGATCCGGGCTCGGAAAAAATTCGTCGATATCCATAGTGAACCTGCGTATAACCGATTTTCTAGACGAACTGTCTTTGGTTTCTAGTCAAGTTCTTGGTGTCATGGCCTTGCCAAAAGGCGGTATAACAAATTCCATTTCAAAAAGTTTTAGAAAATAAAAGCCGGGTATTTGGATCTTGATCTTTCTTAGGAAAATAAAAGCAAAAAGGAAGAATGGAATCAGATAGGGATATACGATCTTAGGATGCAGTAGAGTAGCATACAAGTTGAACCTAAGAATACTTTATGAAATGTTTTCATAAATAATTTGGTGGAAATAGAATTGGTATTAAGGAGAACCGATCAAGTAAGTGCGTAAGTTGGACGTAGATCATTTCTGTTTCCATATAGAGCGATTCAAGATACGAGTACATGACTATGAGGTGTTGCACCATTCTGAATAAGGATCTATACTCGACCTTTGACGGCGAGCACTTGATGAGGGTTCTTGGTGTGGGACCAAGGTTTTCTATCATAGTTACAATTATGTATGGAGAATAGAGGTTCCAAATCAAGGAGCTTAATAGGAGTTCATACTAGAGAATCGGGTGAGCGATACTAGTTCGGAGGGAAAGTTATGTATTTGAGTTGAGATCGAATCAGATTTTGCATAATAATGATCTATATACATCATACGAGCTAATGTATAGTGTTAAGTGTTTTCTGGGATATGTCTAGGTGTAATTTCGGGGACAAAATTCTTTTAAGGAGGGAAGAATGAAACAACCCGAAATTTCACTGCTTTGATTAGTGAATATTTATTTAATTTTAAAAACTCAATATGTATGTTTTATAATGAAAATAAACTCATTTTAATAAATTAATAATGATGATAAAATCATTTTCAAAATTTGTTTACCAAATTAAATAGTTCGTAGAAAAATAGAAAATATGACCGAAGAACGTTTTCCGAAATTTCGACCTTTCGACACCAGAAAGCTATCGGGAACGTTGTTCATCTTTATGCACCATATACACACGTATATATAAGAGTTCATTAACTAAATAATAATACACTTGGAAATAAATTATCTTATGTTAATTTGGATTAGTAAGTTATGTGACAAGACATAGTTTTAAAAATAATAAACTTATATATAAGTATTGTCACATCTTAGTTTGTAATCATTAACCATCATTATCTCTTATCACGTCTTAGCTTTAATTAATAATTTAACTTATATAGATATAAAGAAGGTGATGTGACAAGTCATGGATTAAAAAAAATACATAAATATATATAATGAGATTTAATGTGATATATTTATGGATTTGATGTGACAAATCAATGTTTTAAAAAGAATATATATATATATATATATATAATAATAGAAAGTGATGTGATAAGGCATGGTGATATGACCTCTCAATATCATGACATGTTAGAATATTTTTAAAGCCAAGGGTATAAAGGTAATTTGCTCTCTCCTCTCTATCTATAAATATCCACATACATCTCTCTTATTCATTTTACTTTCCATATTCATTTTCCTAACCTCTCCATTCCATTCATGTCCTCCTTCCTCTTAAACAAAAGAAGAAAAAAGAAATCCTTAGAAAACTTGTTCAAAATCCACTCAAAATCTACTCCATTTTCATCCTACTTCCTTTGGTCATAACTTCTACCTTTCTGCTCCAAATCACGATTTTCTATTTTTCAAACCGTATATAAATCTAGTGGCCACAACTTTCATGTTGACCACTTTCTCAAGTTTTTAGTCTAGATATGTCAAAAATGCTTGTCTTTAAGACCCATTTTCGGACCTATGTTTTGAAGGCCGAATATACCACCTCTTCTTCTTACCATAACTTTCTCAAAAATGATTCAAACCGAGTGATTCTTTTTTGACATGATAGGGAAAGAATTTTCTAAAACTTTACAATTGACAACTTTTCAAAATTATGAGATTATCATATCGAAAATCCAAGAGGAAGTTGAGGCTATTTTCGAATTGCTTTTTGATTTTTTCAAGTTTACAAGTTCTAAAGCATTCAAGTTTAGAAAAGCTTTATGGTGAGTAAATTCTTAACTTTTTGGGAAAGATCTTACCTTTATATTTTTTTGGTCATATGGTTATATATATATATATATATATGATGTTGTTTTTGGATTAAGATATGGCCTGGATGTTTTGTGTATGTGCTAACTTGTAGTTTAGCATTTGATTTAAGATTTATGGTTAAGTGATGTGTTTGGATATGAATGTGGTGATTTTACTACAATATAATGATGACGTGATTTGTTATCTTTCATATATGTTCGGATTATGGAAGATAGGAACTTGAGTTATTAGTAAGGGACTTGAGATCCATTTGGAAATTTAATCATTTACTAGTTTTGAGTTAGTAAATGTTTTTGTTTAAATTCTGAATCGAGTTAAGGGTTTCAAAACCTTTTCTTATATGAATTAAAAAGTAATCCAAAGTAAGGTTAAAATTTTAGATGGTAACTTAGAGAAGTAATTCTATGTTATTGCGTCCATAGCGATAGTCGCTATGGATGCAGTTCAGAAAAGTTTGATTTCTAACTTTAAAGTTTTCTTTTAAAAATGATTTGAAAACCTATTTTCAAACATAATTAGTAACACATAATTTAATTATAACTTGATTAAGTATGTTTAATAATTAATTAATATATTAATTAAGGATAATTATTTATTAATTAATTAGTAATAAGTGACTAATTAGTGATAATTAAGTAAGTTATTAAGAAGTTATGATTAATGATTAATTAAGTTAAAAAGGGTGATTATTTTTATTTAATCAAGTTTAATTATTTTAATTATTATTTAATTAAAGTCGAATTATTTAATTAATTATTATTTAATTAAAGATTAATAATTTACTTAATTATTACTTAATTAGGGATTAATTTTAAGTAAATGTTTATTTGTTTAAAGTTTAATTATTAATTTACTTTTAATTAATTTAGACTTAATTATGATTTGATTTTGATTATTTAAGATTTAGTCAAGCTTTAATTTATATTAAATTATGATTTAATTGTTATTAGAAATTTTAAACTTTATCGGTTATGTTTTAAGTTGGGTTCTTTTATAAGTGGTTTGATTTTAACCAAAGGATCTCTTATCCATGATATTATATAGACAAACAACTGTGAATAAGTTAGAATGTGATTGTTTTTGTTGTATGGACATTCATTAGCAGAATAAAACAACGTTCAGTTATAGGGTAATTGTTTGGATTGTTTGGACATGTGTTTAGCAAAATAAATCCCCGTTCTGCTACTAATTGATTAAATTGTTTTGGTCGTCTATTTAGTAGGACAAATCACCATCCTGCTATTATGTTGTTTAGACATGTATATGCTAGTTGAGTTGTATTGACATGTTATTCCATGATTTGATAATTGGTTGGATTTACATATATGTTGGCCTATGTAAATAATTGATAAGTGCCTCGGAATTAAATTAAAATAAAATGTTAACTTAAATCAGTACCATTGGGACTGCTAAGCCTCATTTGGAATTTATAAAGTATGGTTTTGAATTTATTCAAACTATTTAATCAATTTGAGATTAAGGGTTTATAAATGATTTTTTTAAGTTATATAATTCTTATAAAGGTATTTATAAATGATAACTTGTGTATAAAAAGGGGTTTTACTATCAGAAAGGGTTATTAAGGCGATTTACAAATGATGTTTTGTAAATAATATTTATAAAGGAGTATAGAAAGGTTTATATAAAGAGTTTTAAAAATAGGAAGAAGGTTTATAAATCATTTCAGAGATTTGGAAAGAGGTTTATAAATTAACTTAAAGGTTTATAAAAGTGGGTTATAACTTTATTTTGAAAGTTATAAGTTAATTGAAATATGAGATGAGCTTTTAAAAAGTAAATTTTTGATAAAGGATAAGCGGAATGTTTTATTTGGAAGAAATGTTTGGTTATTTAATATGGGATTTGAAAAGAAGAAAACTTTGAAAAGTTTATAAATATACTTATACTGATAAGATAAGTATATGATTTTGTTTCAAGGCATGAAAAGTGAAATGTTTTGGTAATATACTTTTACATTGAGATGGGTATATAAATGTTTCCTATGTATAAAAGGAAATGTAAGGGGTTTGGGAATAGTGTTTTGAAAAGATCTTGTGATCAGGTTTTATTAATTAAAGCGAATTAATAAAGGCTTAGTGAATCCTAGGTGGAAATTAAACAATGATTGGATGTTTGTTTATTTGATAGTTAAATAACCAACTGTCAAATCTGGACAAAGTGTAACTTTGGAAATATCTAGGATAAACACGAGAATTATATGGTACAGTTACCGTCGAAGGTGCTATACTGTACGTATAAACTCGTTTTGTTCTTCTAAGACGAATGATAAGGAAATCCGTCCATAAATGATTAGGAGGTGAACTCCGCTCTTTTCATTTGTCTGTATATTTTCTAAAGAACCGGGGTTGAGTTTACCAGAAATGTCGAAAGTTGTTTCGAAGAAATCGGTATCGGATATTCTATCTGAAAACCACTTCGATCCAACTCAAGCGTTTCGAAATGAAGACATTTTGAAGCATAGGATCGAAGACAGAGTCATTGAAGTGCAAGGGCTGCTTTCAACTAATCCTGTTGGTGGTTCCAAAATGGATGTAGTAGAAGTAGTGCCTTCGGTTTGTCCTTATCCTGGGAAAATGTATGGATGAATGTCGGCGTTGCATTGGCGCCTGGAGGGCAGTGCTACCATTCCAAGATAGATTGTTATTCAGAAAGGTAAAGCGTAGCCTCAAGCCTCACAATCGGGAGGAATGGCAAAAACAGGGCATGTAGTAGAGCTATGTGGTTAGATACCATTAGGAGTGGTTACCCTATTCTAGATTTCCCTTTCAAAGTTGGTTTGCGCGCAAACACCGTAGTAGTATAAGGCCTCGGTGTCAAGGGGGTGAGATAATCCAGTCTACCATGTTAAAGGGGCAGCCGACTCTGTGTTAGCATCAGTGCATTTTCTAGAAGTGTATCATCGGAAGGTAGTCCCTTACCTTATCATTGTTGGAATCCAATCTCCAATACATGCCATACATTTTTGATTGTAGAGCCTACTATGTTGGAATGTGAGATGCAAGCATTTAGCTATTTTATCTATTTACTTTAAACCTAGACACTATGATAACATCATTGGATTTTGATATAAAATGCTTTGGTTATCATAAGGTAAAAACTCATCTGTTTTTATATGAGGTGTGGTCTTACGAGATACCCTTTGTGAAAAGTTTTCAAATATAAAAATCAGTTTGGTTGCTACTTGTTATCGAGTTTTACTCACGCCGGTTTACCAGACCGAGCCATGCGTTATTCCATGTAATGCTCGGGTCAGACCGAGCATGTTTTTCCCAAGTTAGCTGGATACTTTGAAGTTAGAGAGGATGTTACACCCCACATTTTATTGATAGTTAAATTAAAATAAATTTAATTGATAACTATGAAAACAGTGAAAAATGAATTTTTGCTAATGTTGGAATTTGACCATGAAACTTATACCATTGTGTTCGTGGCAATTTTCTAATCGACTTCCATATATAATGTTTTCTGAATGGACTTCAAATGGAGACGTTATAGCCGTTTAAAGTTTTAGCGTCAGAAACAATTACATATGCAAACATGGAAATTTGATCAATTGTAAACATTTGCAAGGAATTCATAGGATATTTATAAAAGTAGTAAAAAATTTATTATGTTTGTAATGAATGTAAATTAATGAGAGAATTAGATGTAAGAGGAAAAAAATAAGGGGAATAATTAACATTGCAAACATAATCAGCTAAAAAGTGCAATTCATTAATATGTGAATTAATATTGGAGATTAATATATAACGTGTGTACATATATATCAGATCCCTCAATTTAAATGAGCTTACGTATAAATGTAACAAATAAATGTTCAAATTCATATCTGGATAATAAAATATATATGCATATTAAATATATATGTTAATTGAATGGTGGAATTAATTGATATGCCAATTAATGAAACGTAATAATGTGTAAAATATTAATTAAGGAAATTAACTAATAAGGGTGACATGTTAATCTATTAATGGGGCTATTAATTAGGATTGTAACGTAATCAGTAGAAAATGTCAATTAATAAGGAAATAAAATAATAGTTGACCTAGATTTGAATGTGTACATATAGGCAATATATTGCTGCACATAAAAATTAATTGATGGATCAATTAAGAAGAGGATTAATTAGATAATTGGTTGGCTGCATCTATATAAGAGAGAACGTAATGTAATTCGTTCCATCAGCCGTCACTTTCTTCATCCCTCTCTTACAGTAAACAATAGCTTCTTTCTTCATTCTTTTCTACTATTTCTCACAAATCTTCACCAAATGAATCCAAATAAAATATATGTAAACAAAATAGAGAAATTGCAACAAATTATAGGAGAGAAGTTGTAGAACAGCGTAGTAATTTTAGAAGATAGAGATTTAAATCTAAGGACGACAGGTGAGTGGATTTAATTATATATCTTTTACGTTTATGATATATTATCGTTAGGTTCCCGTTAAATAATTTCATTCAGTATTTATTTCAGTAATTAATTTTGTTAATTAGTTATGCCGAGACTGTAAATTGTATAAGGGAGCTTATATTTAATTAATATTAGGCTTGACAGTTAGAGAAAGGCATAAGCCTAAAAGTAAGAAATTTACAGTTATTTACATTTATTTTAAAGTTGATATTTAGCCTGTAAATGTTAGCTTCTTTTTATTCCTTTCTACGCGAATAAATTAGTTAAAGAGAAGAATTCGCAAATACGGACTAAAATAGAAGAACACTAGATTTACAGAAATTAGATGTAAAATAAGAAAAGCTGAAATAAAAAGAGAAAAATGGAAATTTGCAGTAAATTATGCTAAAACGGGAAAAAACAAATAAAAAGGGAAAACCTAATAACTTGATTTGGAAGTAAGTGATAGATTAATTGGTTGGTTTAGAAAAGAGAATACATTTCTATAGTTTAATATTTAAAAGATAACGATAAACGTAATTGCAAGAATAAAAAGAAAGAAAAAAGGGAATTAGTGTAAAATAGAGTTTTTTGCAAAATTTATGTATATAATATTTATTATGCTATATATTTTTGCTTCAACAAAAAATGTTTTTCATTTTTTTTGATATCTAATCTTTAAATAATAGTAAAGCGGAAGAAATTCAAGCTCTCTTATTAATTATAGGAGCCGTTTGCGCCAAAATTGGTCACAAATACCCAATTGCAGATGAAAGCACCAATTCACAATCTCAAATACAAGATAGACAAAATGTAGAGGATATAAATATGAAGAACACTCAAAATTTAAGAGGAAAGCAGTAAAAAGACAGGGTTTATAGTAGTTCGGCGTTGTAGCCTACGTCCACTTTGAATGATTTGATGTTTACTGCTGATTGCTAACTGATTACAACAGTAAATAACTCTAATACTCAAGTTACAACGAAGATCCGACAGAGTAACAGCGTAGTAGAGCAAAAAATCCCTTTTCTGAAGGCATAGGGCTACTATTTATAGGTGTAGTTTGAATATATCTGGCTTAGATATCAGAATACCTCTTCTCCCACGTGGGTAGGCCCACTTGATCGATCCGAGGTCATTTGGGATCGATCCCTGATCGATCACTACCTTGTTCGTATCGATCAAAATGACATCCATTTGAGCTGAGATCGATCAAAGACAATGTTGAGGTGGTCAGTAAGCTCCTGTGAAAATTTGGTAGCATTTGGACTTGTAGATCTCGAGCTATGATCGATCCAAAGTTGGATTTGTTGGTTGGCTGACAGCTTCGTATCGATACCTCTTCGTATCGATCAAACGTGTATCGATGACGTGGAGCAATGACTTAGGGAGATCCACTTTTTATGTCGCACGACCGTCTCCTTTACTTGACCATGCCTTCTTCGTATCCATCGGTTGCCAAGTTCTTCGTATCGATGTTGGCATGCACTCTTCGTATCGATCATTTAATGTTATCTTTGTATCGATGACTGTAGGCTGCTTCGTATCGATGGAAAGAGTTGGTTTCATATTGATTATTTGGCTGATCGATACGAAACATACATCAACATGGATTGATACGAAGTGAATGACTGTTGAGCAATGAACCTTGATCGATCTGAGAGATGCATCTACCTGATGGATATGAAAGGAATGAGTGCAAATTTGATGGATCGAATAGGATGGATACGAGATTGATGGGTACTTGAGGATATCAATCGATCCATTACTCTGACTCAAAGCGGCAGCCTCCTTGACCCGGAGTAATCCTTCTATCAACTCAAAGTAAATGTGTTGCCGACCCGAAGTAGGTTGTTTGATGACTCAAAGTAACTTGTTCCTCAAAGAACCAAAGCGAACACTTCTTTGACCTGAAGTAAGCTTCCTGAAAATCCGAAGCAAACATGAAGGTGACTCGAAGAAGACTCCAAGCATCCCATTTTCTCCAAATCTACACTCTAAGTATTTCGCGTTGTTTGTTCGTTGACTATGCTATGTCTTGTGTAGTTGATTGGGCAAAATCCGCTTGTGTGTTGCCTTTCCAAAAGGCAGGTTAACACTTTTCCTCCCCAAAACATGCCTTGCGATAGGAAGGTGTGTTTTGTAGTGCCATGAGCTTGATGTTTAGAATCTGACGATGACCTGTAAAGAGATCGATAATCTTACCTGATTGTGAATAGCGATCATTCGAGATCGTATGCCGTTCGAGGCGAATTGTGACCGTTCGAGGTCAGGTGTCGTTCGTGGAGGATTGTGACCGTTTGAGGTCGGGTGCCGTTTGTGGCGAATTGTGACCATTCAAGGTCGGGTGCCTCTTGTGGTGAATTGTGATCGTTCGAGGTCGGATGCCGTTCGTGGTGAATTATGACCGTTCGGTGTCGTTTGTTTTGGAGTTATTAACATCAAAATTACATTCAAATGAGCCTTACGAAAAAAATGTCTAACTAAACCAAGTTCAGATGAAAAAAATAGAAAAAAAGCAAAACAGAAACGTCAAAGTGCAAACATCTCCACTGTGTGCGGTTTATAGTCGTCTCAGAGAATGCCTGAGGACCGTTCGTGATCCCGTACATGTGTAAGCGACTTAACCGTGTTAGTGTGGAGTTTGCTACTTATTCATCATTATTCCAATCAGTAGATGATAAGTTGATGCCTTGATCCGGAGCCGTTCTCATTTGATGTGGTTGGTGGTCGCTCATGTTCCACCATTGTTGCTCACCTTTTCACATACTACAACATCATACCATTTCAGATATGTCCTTCTATCTTATCCCACAAGTGTCTACAATCATTCGTACTATGGCCACTTAGCTCGTGGAATAAGCAGTACTTGTCTGATTTCTTTTCATTATGGGTTGGATCCCTCCTCATTGGTCTCCAGTAGGGAACCTGCCCCCCTGTGTCTTGATATATTCGCTCTAAAGTCTCGCTCAGCTCCGAATAAGAGGTAAATCTTGGCTCCTTTCGTGGTCGTCTCGACTCATCAAAGCTGTTCTCTACTTTTGACTTCCCTTTATCCTTGTTTGAATCTTTCCCGGGCGGATCCCTGCCTTTGACTGCATAAACATCAACTTCATCTCCTTCCTCTCTCTCAGCCTTCGCATCTTCCTGCCATAGAAACCTTTCCACCTCATGGTTAAATTTTCCAAGATCCATAGGTGGATCCCTTGTTAACGAATTCTTGAATTCTATGCCATCAGTTATGCCATATACAACTGCCATCAGAACCATGGATGGATCTTGCCGATCCACCGATGCCGCCACTACATTGAATCGTGTTAGAAAACTCCTCAAAGGTTCCCCGGTTTTCTACTTCAGTGTTGTCAAACTCATCACGTTCTTGGGCCTCGAGATGTGAACTCTGAACTGCCTCATAAACTTCTAAATCAACTCGGTCCATGTTCCAATGGATCCGCTTTCTAGTTGTCTGAATCACAGCGCTGCTATATCCATCAAATACAATGGGAAACACCGGGCCATGACTTCCTCCGATGCCCCCAGTACCTCCATGTGCCTTATATACCTCGTCAGATGAACTGCAGGATCCGTCCTCCCATCGTACGTCTCCAGTGTAGGTAGCTTGAATTCAGTTGGGTTCCTGGCCTGCCTAATTGCGGGAGCGAAGGTGATCATGTTCACATCTTCCAGATCTCTATTCACAAATCCTCCTTTTATGGCATGTCTGACCATCTCTGCCAATCTATCGCTGTCGCCAAGTGGTGGTCCTTGTCTGTTGCCTCCGATCTACCCCCCGAGTTCTCGAGGGAATCCTGAAATCTGCTCTCTTGGACGAGCATCCATTCTTTCATCGATGCCAAATTGCATAGTATTGCCTGGTATCCTGTTTGGAATTGGGCCAACATGCTCCGGGGGCGTGCCCCCTAGCTCAGGGGCTGTTCCTAATAGTCCCGCTCTATCCTGAATCCTGGTTGCTCCGTGTCCCTGACTTTGGTTTGGATTCCCTCTGTTCCAGCTGCTTCGTTCTCTCGATTCTGCGCTCCAGCTTGTCCAATCTGCCGGAGTAAGTTCTGCATCATTTCCTCCTGCCTTTTCAGCATCCCTTCCTGCATGGCCTCCATCATCATCTCCATCTCGTCTCTGGTGATGAAAACTGAAGTCTGGTTTGCTCCTGAGGAAGCCTCCTGACTTCCTTTGTTATGGCTTCTTTCCGCTCTTTGTCTCCTTGTTGATTGCTTCGTCATAGCTTTCCAGATCCAAGTTCCTAAGCCTTCAAATCCAAAATCCAAGCTTCAGAATCCATGAGTACTAGCCTTCTCAGTGAAAGCACCAAAATGTTTGTGCCAAAATTGGTCACAAACACCCAATTGCAGATGAAAGCACCAATTCACAATCTCATATCACAGATAGATAAAATGTAGAGGATATAAATATGAAGAACACTCAAAATTTAAAAGGAAAGTAGTAAAAAGACAGGGTTTATAGTGGTTCAGCATTGTAGCCTACGTCTACTTTGAATGATTTGATGTTTATTGCTGATTGCTAACTGATTACAACAGTAAATAACTCTAACACTCAAGTTACAACAAATATCCGACAGAGTAACACCATAGTAGAGCCAAAAGTCCCTTTTCTTAAGGCATAGAGCTGTTATTTATAGATGTAGTCTGAAAATATCTGGCTTAGATATCGGAATACCTCTTCTCCCACGTGGGTGGGCCCACTTGATCGATCCGAGGTCATTTGGATCGATCCCTGATCGATCACTACCTTGTTCGTATCGATCAAAACGACATCCATTTGAGCTGAGATCGATCAGAGACAATGTTGAGGTGGTCAGTAAGCTCCTATGAAAATTTGGTAGCATTTGGACTTGTAGATCTCGAGCTATGATCGATCCAAAGTTAGATTTGTTGGTTGGCTGACAGCTTCATATCGATCCCAGTTCGTATCGACCAAACGTGTATTGATGACGTGGAGCGATGACTTAGGGGAGATCCACTTTTTATGCCGCACGACCGTCTCCTTTACTTGACCATGCCTTCTTCGTATCCATCGGTTGCCAAGTTCTTCGTATTGATGCTGGCATGCGCTCTTCGTATCGATCATTTGGTGTTGTCTTCGTTTCGATGACCATGGGCTGCTTCGTATCGATGGGAAGAGTTGGTTTCGTATAGATTATTTGGCTGATCGATACGAAACATACATCAACATGGATCGATACGAAGTGAATGACTGTTGAGCAGTGGACCTCGATCGATCTGAGAAATGCATCTGCCTGATGGATATGAAAGGAATGGGTGCAAATTTGATGGATCGAATAGGATGGATACAAGATTCATGGGGACCTTGAGGATATCGATTGATCCATTACTCTGACTCGAAGCGACTGCCTCCTTGATCCGAAGTAATCCTTCTATCGACTCGAAGTAAATGTGTTGCCGACCCGAAGTAGGTTGTTTGATGACTCGAAGTAACTTGTTCCTCAAAGACCCAAAGCGAACACTTCTTTGACTTGAAGTAAGCTACCTGAAAACCCGAAGCAAAGATGAAGGTGACTCGAAGCAGATTCCAAGCATCCCATTTTCTCCAAAATCTATACTCTAAGTATTTCGCGTTGTTTGTTCGTTGACTATGCTATGTCTTGTGCAGTTGATTGGGATAAGCCCGCTTGTATGTTGCCTTGCCAAAAGGCGGGTTAACATGAGCTTTCTCCACTCTCCTTAATTCTCTTTGTAGATATTTTAGTTTTAAATTTTAATAATTTATCACTTTATAATGCCAATTTATAATCAAATACATACTTTTAAAATTTTCTATGATTATTCACAAATGCTTCTTAGTTCTTTTCTAATATTTTACATTTAAGTCCATACAGTTGAATTAATTACGTAATTCAAAATTTAAACCATTTGGTAAACTCGGTTAACTAATATTCGACACATCATGTAAATCCTAAAATACAGCAATTTCAATAGTATACCATAGTAGCATCAACAAACCAGTAGAACAAAATTTTCATTTGCATATAATGTAAATCACATAGCATAAACTATATACATCAGCAATAGTAACAAAATTATTTTATAATTCGTTTATCTCAAAGGATAATTTTATATTTACAACATTGGGATGTCGAAGCACGAATTACTCTAATACAAATTTGGTTATGTCGACATTCTCATTTTCAACATGATATTAAAACTTACCCAACTCATAACTCGAATTAACGTTATAATTTTTTTTGGAAAATATTGAAGTTGTAAACATGACACTCCTACAACAACGTGAAATTTATGATTAACTACTAAGTTAAAAAAAGGTTTACTAATTGAAATGTCAGATAATAAATAAAAGTTCATTTCCGGATAAGTTGATCGTAAGATGTTCTTCTTAACTACAACTACATACAAAGCCCTCCTCATTTTTTTCCCTACTTTCTAACATTCAGCTTCATATATTTAATTAGTTAAGTTGATCATTAATTTAAAATATTTAAATTATTCAATTACGTAATATTCGTTATTTCATTATAAATCATTAAAATTATATATACAATATTCATATTAATAGAAATGGAAAATTCAATTTTTTCATCCATTTATATAAAAAATACACATATCACATAGCATCAACTATTTACATATATAACAATAGCAATATATATATATATATATATATATATATATATATATTGCTTTTATCGAGTTAGGACAATAATTTCGATAATAATATGTGGTCAGCGACCCTCTACCTTACATTTGAGTGTTGTATGTCATTTAAAATTTTTTTATTTAAATAAATTTATCATATAGTGCTTAAAAATTCAATTTTTAACAATAATTAATATTTAAATATTATTTTTAACAACATTACTGAAAGTTAGTATGCTCTGATACCAAATGAAAGTGTGTACGCTTGTGCACACTGATTACGGATCGTGTAATATGGACTAATATATGCGGAATGTTATTTACAATTGCTATATAAGTAAATATTCAATAAACTAACTATATAGCAATTCACAGATATAGAATAGTAAATGCAGTAATCAGTAAAATCACACCAGGGATTTTTATACTGGTTCGGACCTCCCGTCCTACGTCCAGTCCCAGACTCCTATCTGGATTTTCACAACCAACTACCTCGCTTCACCCGGAGGAACAGGTTTACAATACCCGAACAGCCGAACGGGATTTCGTGCCTCTTATAACACTGAGGACTTCAACAAAAACAAATACAATTGTCGTTGACAACTTGTGCTCTTGATAACACTGATTTGTCACTTGTAGTACACCCTTCCTATAATCTTATCCTCAAAGTATGTGAATGATGTTTGTGAAGATTGAAGGAAGTATATTACTTATTAAATCAAAAGATATGAAATAATTTCAATGATTCAATAAGCAATTGAAATGTTTGAGAGATCAAGACAGAGATCAATAGAATATAGATTAGAATAATAGAATTGGTTATCCTTATCTGGAATAATGATTTCATGATGTTTATATAAGAAATAAACAGTTGTAACCCTTTGTGAAAAGATACAAACAAAGGTCATGATCATTGGTGAAGAGAAAGAGAAGCAACCGTTGAAGAAAAGGAAGTGTCTGTACGAAAGGTTGCTTTCTGTTTGAAAACGGTCGACAGGTCAAAAATGGCCGGTAGACAGGAATTTGAATATATATACGTTATGTACACTTGTGCACGTTATCTGTGCATTCTGGACAAAAACGGTCGACCGCCTTGTTTTAAACCGGTCGACCGGTTTAGCCCAGACTGCACAGTTAATGTGCACTCATACATATATACATTTATATTCAAAGATTGAAGGTATGAGATTATTTGAGGATAGATTTTAACATAAATAACACTACTAACATACCAAATAATCAACCTCTAATGTATGGAGCTCTTTGTGTCTCTTTAAAACAATGAATAACTTCTTTTTGTCGATCACGGCTTATCCCTTTGTCAGAAATCAAAACTCTATAAAAATCTTGACTCAACATTCTCCCCCTTTTTGATTGATGACAACATATATCTGAAGTTCTGAATCTCCCCCTGAATATGTGATCTCCCTGAGATTTTATCTGTATTCTTTATATATATATATATTCCTGCAAATAATTGTTAGCTCTTTCTCCCCCTTTGTCATCGACAAAAAGGAGTAATAGATAATGGAATAATATAGGAATATATTAACCAGAATATCCATTTTCCTCTTTTCTTAAGTGGGACCTGCAAAAAATATGATTAAGACCATGGTACCCACTCTTTATGGGGTCCTAAGAGTTAGATCTTAGGAATCCAAACCCATACGGGTCCGGTATCCCCTTTATATACATAATTAGTATTAAAATGCACAGTATTCATGAAATTCTGAATATATTTATTCCTAATCAAATTGTTATTTGTTTTAGGAACCCATATTTTGATAGTCATGACATTTTTCTTCTGAAATTTCACAACTGGTTTTGGTTTGGAATATAATAAACTAAGATTTTTCTTAGCTCCAGTCTTTTGTATTTTCTTTTTCCTTCCATTACCAAGATGTTTCTTGGTTTCTGGTTTCCTATATCCCAAACCTTGTTTATTTGAAACAGATTGTGAACTTTCAATGATTTTTGTCAAATTTTCTCGACCTTTGTTAAAGTTAGAAACATTTTGAGTTATGTCATCTAACTTAGTTTGTAAGCTCGCCTTTTCTAGGTCCAGATTTTTGACTTTTGCCTTAAGCTCATGATTTTCAGTAGCGAGAGCATCATTTTTCTCTTTTTGAGTTTCAATTTCTTGACTCAAAAGAGATAATTGAGAGTCAACATTAGATGATGATTCTTGAAGTTTTTCAAGTTCTTCTTCTAATATTTTCTTCTCGTCTTTTAACATATCTCGTTCAAACTCTGCTCTAATCAAATCTGCTTTGGCTACTTTTAATTGACGTTTTATGTCTTTATATTTGACTATCAACTCAGAATTTATATCAAGTAATTCATCAAATGTAGGAATTTGTACCTCATCTTCTGTTGCCATAAAACAAACATTAGCTTGTTCATTCTCCTGATCACTTTCACTTTCAGATGAGGATGAGTCTGAATCATCCCATGTTACTGAGAAGGCTCGTTTCTTTGACTTGTCCTTCTTATGTTTGAATTTATCATTTTCTGACTTCTTCTTCTGTTCTGGACAATCCTTCTGCATGTGCCCCTTTTTGTGACAGTTGAAACATTCTATAGTTGATGAAGATGGTTTGCTTGATCCAGGTTTCCTTTTGTTGTAGCGACTGGCTTTTCGATATTTTAGGAATTTTTTGAATCCTTTTGCAATGAATGCCAAATCTTCATCTTCAGAATCTGATTCATTTTCATCTTTCTCAGCATGAAATGCTACATTTTTCTTTTCTTCTTTCTGTTCTTTTCTAGCCTGCAAATTTGCTTCATAGGACATTAAATTTCCTATCAATTCATCTGGCTTCATGATGGAAAGGTCATTAGCTTCTTCAATTGCTAATACTTTTCCTTCCCATTCACTAGTCAGAGAATGTAGGACTGTTGAAACAACATCAAAATCTGAATATTTTTGCCCTAATCCGATAAGTGCATGATGAATAGTTTGAAATCTTGAATACATATCATTGATTGTCTCATTCGGTTTCATTTTGAAATTTTGAAACTGACTCTTCAGCATGGCTATTTTGGCTTGTTTAACCTTGTTAGTACCTTCATGAGTGGTTTTCAGCGTTTGCCAAATTTGATATGCAGTAGTGCAGATACTAACACGGTTATATTCATTTTGGTCTAATGCACAAAACAACATATTTATTGCCTTTGCATTTACAGCTGCTGCTGTTTTCTCAGCCGTTGTCCATTCTGAATATTCAGTTGTTGGATTTACTATTTCTTTTTGAGTAGCATTCCAAGCATCATAGCTATTTGATTGCATGAAAAATGACATACGTGTAGCCCAATAGCTATAGTTGAGACCATTAAAGAATGGAGGTCTTTGTGTTGATTGACCTTCCGTGTAGGTGCTAGTGCTAGTGCTTGCGTTATTTGCCATATTACAAGAATATATCAAATAACGGTGTTACGGTTATATGATGACCGTGCTCTGATACCAAATGAAAGTGTGTATGCTCTGATACCAAATGAAAGTGTGTACGCTTGTGCACACTGATTACGGATCGTGTAATATGGACTAATATATGCGGAATGTTATTTACAATTGCTATATAAGTAAATATTCAATAAACTAACTATATAGCAATTCACAGATATAGAATAGTAAATGCAGTAATCAGTAAAATCACACCAGGGATTTTTATACTGGTTCGGACCTCCCGTCCTACGTCCAGTCCCAGACTCCTATCTGGATTTTCACAACCAACTACCTCGCTTCACCCGGAGGAACAGGTTTACAATACCCGAACAGCCGAACGGGATTTCGTGCCTCTTATAACACTGAGGACTTCAACAAAAACAAATACAATTGTCGTTGACAACTTGTGCTCTTGATAACACTGATTTGTCACTTGTAGTACACCCTTCCTATAATCTTATCCTCAAAGTATGTGAATGATGTTTGTGAAGATTGAAGGAAGTATATTACTTATTAAATCAAAAGATATGAAATAATTTCAATGATTCAATAAGCAATTGAAATGTTTGAGAGATCAAGACAGAGATCAATAGAATATAGATTAGAATAATAGAATTGGTTATCCTTATCTGGAATAATGATTTCATGATGTTTATATAAGAAATAAACAGTTGTAACCCTTTGTGAAAAGATACAAACAAAGGTCATGATCATTGGTGAAGAGAAAGAGAAGCAACCGTTGAAGAAAAGGAAGTGTCTGTACGAAAGGTTGCTTTCTGTTTGAAAACGGTCGACAGGTCAAAAATGGCCGGTAGACAGGAATTTGAATATATATACGTTATGTACACTTGTGCACGTTATCTGTGCATTCTGGACAAAAACGGTCGACCGCCTTGTTTTAAACCGGTCGACCGGTTTAGCCCAGACTGCACAGTTAATGTGCACTCATACATATATACATTTATATTCAAAGATTGAAGGTATGAGATTATTTGAGGATAGATTTTAACATAAATAACACTACTAACATACCAAATAATCAACCTCTAATGTATGGAGCTCTTTGTGTCTCTTTAAAACAATGAATAACTTCTTTTTGTCGATCACGGCTTATCCCTTTGTCAGAAATCAAAACTCTATAAAAATCTTGACTCAACAATTACTATGTGCAACACACGGGTTACACACAAGTAAATAATAGTAAAGCAGAAGAATTTCCTACTCTCTTATTAATTATAGGCATTTCCTCCTCTCTCCTTGATTCTCTTTAGATATTTTATTTTCAAATTCCTACCAATTGTAATAATTATTAGAAAGTTCTACTAATTCTTCTCATTATCATTTTACATTTAAATGTCAATGATTAATAATTTCTACAATTGTTTTCAACATTCTCCTGGGTATTATCATGTTATTTTACATTTATGTCCATATATTCAAATTAATTAATGACCTGAAATTTGAACTCTAAAATAAATTCTAATAATTAATATTTATAATTCGTCTAATAGGTTCAAAAAAACAATTCAATGTTTGTAATATTTGACATTTTCAGAAAAGATATTAACTGAAATATTCATTTATTTCACAGTTCCAAACTATGTCATTCACTACTTATCATTAAATTAATGTTATTATTAACAAAAATAAAATTTATCAATATTAAAGAATCACTTTATGTATCAATTTTAAAAAGAAAAACATTGTCAATGCTTATAATATACCAATTTTAGCAAGAAAATTTACGTGTATTTTTCTTTATAATAAAGCACTAATTTAAAAAAAACAAACTATGTAATTTGAATGTAGAATAATGCAAAAGGACCAAATGTACTTTTGTATGTAATTGCGGAAATTTAAAGTTATATGGACTTAAACGAAATATTAGTTTTATAATTTTGTCAGTATAACTAAGGTATACAATACATGGAATTGTTTTTTTTGGACCTATTAGGCCGAATTATAAATATTAATTATTAGGATTTAATTTAAAGTTCAAATTTTAGATCATTAATTAATTTGAATATATCGACACAAATGTAAAATAACATGATAATATTTTGAAGAATGTTAAAAATAATTGTAGAAATTATTAATTATTGACATTTAAATATAAAATGATAACGAGGAGAATTAGTATAACTTTCTAATAATTATTACAAATAATAAACAGTAGGAATTTGAAAATGAAATATTTGGAGAGAATTAAGGAGAGAGAGGAAGAAATGCCTAGAATTAATAAAAAAGCAGAAAATTCTTCCACTTTACTATTATTTAATAGACGCGCGCGTGTGTGTCAAACATGCATACAACACACATATATGTATATGTATATGTTTGTATTAATATATGTGCGGGTTTTGTGGTGTCATTCTTTTCTAGCACAGCAACCATTATTTGGAATAAACTACATGAGAGCTTATTAGTATTCCAAATTCATTCAACTTCCATGTATAAAATAAATGAATTATTCGTTTCCTTTTCTTTCCTGTATTTTAAGAACTGCATCTTGAATGGAATTAATAAGCGGCTTTTCCTCCAATTTACTAGAATAAGTATATTTAACATAGAAAATGATTTTTAATTGGGATAGTTTCGCTCACATCCCTGTTAAGTTTCAAAATAGAGAAAACATCTTCTTCAAACTAAACGTTTCTAGTCCCTGTTTTCAAATCCACCTGCGCCAAAAGACCCAAATACCCTTTACGTTTTTAGCATTTCAAACACGTATAACTTTCTGTAGAAACATCGGATTAGCATACCGTTTTCACCAAAAAATCATAAATTTTATGATCTTTAAAATGAGATCCATTGTTGATACAAAAAAAATCATATTTGGAGTAAGGCTGCAATTATTCCATATATTTGCAGAGAATTCTGCAATTTTTGAACATCATCGATTTTTCCTCAAATGTCAGCAATTATTCCATATAATTGCAGTTTTTATGCAATTGTATGGAATAATTGCAGATTTTTATGCATTTATATGTAATAATTGTAGACTTCTCTGCTGTTATTCGATATAATTGCCGATTTTTCTGCAATTATTTAGTATACTTGCCATTTTCTGTAATTATATGAAATTACCATCAATTTTCTTCAAATATCAACAATTATTCCATATAATTGCAGACATTTATGCAATTATATGGAATAATTGCATATTTTTCTATAATTATTCCATAAGTGCATACTTTTATGCAATTATATCGAATAATTGTAGAAAACTTCCAAGTAATCACAGAAAAGTGCAACTATACTATATAATTGCAGACTTTCTGCAATTATTACATATAATTGCTGAATTGTCTGCAATCATACCACATAATTGCAGAAAATTTGAAAAACATCAATCTATCGAGTAACTTGACTTGCCATTGTTTTTACATATGCACAATGCCACTCATTAGAAAGATAATAAAAGTTGTGATTTAATGGTGAGATCGGTTTGTTAATCCGTCGTTTCTATAAAAAGTTATTGCGTTTTAAAGATTGATAATTAATAGAGTGCAAAATTTAATTATGGGTATGAGAATAACATCCACATATGAAGAATCAACGTTCAGCAATAGAACAGAGAGATATTTCAAAAAGGAAAATTACAGTATTTGAAATTAGAGATGTAATTTATATATATATTTTTGAGGATGTTTTGTGTATTAAGTTTGATTTTAGGGATGTGTCCCTTATTTTCACTTTTTAATTGCCTAATTTATCGGTAATGTTAAACCGTTGGTCTTAAGTTCATGATCAATAAACGTGACCATGTTTATCTTGAATTTAATGTCATTTCATAGGAATTATGGTTTTTTTATGGAAATTGACTTATGTTCTTCCTATTATAAGCAATATAGATATATTGTTTAACTATAAACTACATGCAGTAATTTAGTACAAAATTTTAGTCTCCAAATTATAATATTTTACAATTGACTCTAATTATTTTAACCAATTTATATTTTTTGCCTCAAGGACACAACCTCAATATTTTTACCACAAGGACAAACATTCTTCTAAAAATTATTCATAAGGACAAATATTTTCCAAAATTATTCATAAGGACAACAAAACTGCTACCAAGCTAAAACTGATACCTAAAAACTGCTACCGATAACTACAAACTGATACCTAAAAACTGCTATCAATGATTAAAAACTGATACCTAAAGAAAGTTGTCCTTCAGAATAAAATATTGAAGGCCTGTCCTTGAGGCAAAAACGTTGAAAATTTTTGTCCTTGACAATAATTTCCTGTTTATCTATTTCCATTCTTAACGAAATTCAGATTTTTATCCATGTTAACATGTTTTCACATGACTTCATGACTTCTAATTAACATTAACTTATGCTATTCTGATTTTTTTGTTAAATGAAGGTATGTTCAAGCAGGCTACATGAGTTTCTATTCCTTTCTTCATACTCAATCCCTAACATCATTCTTCACTCTAGACGACTTTATTTCATTTTTGGATCCTATGGTTCACAAAATCTGATTCGGTCCCTACCTAACTTTTTATCATGTCAGATAAATTTATTATATAGATTATCGTTATTTTTTGACGAGGTGTTATTTGCAGGTTTTGCAACCAAATTTGTGTTGGAGTGTCTCGCATTGTGTGTGGGTAATGGATGCACAATGGAAAAAAAAGAATAGTTTCACATCGTGAAAAATAACGGAAGTGGAGCAATATATATATATATATATCAGTTTTGTTGCATATAACAAAAAAGATTTCTTTTGTTAGAAGGTGTTAACCAAACTCATACGTTGCCCCATGTAGAGATGTGTAGACCGAATTTCAACAATTTGTTATTCTGATTTCAAATTTGGATGGCTTATTTTGCCAAACTTGGTTGTCATGTTGAATTTTTTTGATATATGTATTTTTTTATTGTACTTAAAAGTAGTAGGTACTTGTACATAAAACATAATTGTACAGAATTTGAATGTTTCATCGTCAATTTCCATTATCTAATTTGGATTGTGAACGAAATACATATGTCGCTAGAAGGTTCTAAAATCCTGCTATAAAAGGTTTCTTTATTTGATAATATTGTGTTTCTTTTTTGTTATTTATTTATTCCGCTCATATTTAATCCGACTTGAGTAGTATTCGTATAACTACTGCAGATCATCAATGTATGTTGCTCTGCATATTATTTTATATCAAACTATTGTTTTTTCTGTGTTTTATCAATAGAAACAAATTGTTCCATGAATTAGGAATTGATGTTTTCCAATTGATTTACTTTAATTCACGGTATTCCTTTTTCATTATTATATGTATGTATATTATTTCTGATACATTTTATTTTGCACTTAATATTTTTTTCTTTAGATAAATGGCTGCATACTTATGATATGACAAGCTGAGAAAGCATCAACTACTCAGAATGTAATGTTAAATACAATTGGAGAATGTTAAGTACGGTACGTGCATATAAATGGTTGCTTTGCAAGAACAAAAAGGTCTCTTTGTCATTGCTTTGCACTTTTATTTGTTTAGAAAAATCAATTAACTCAGATGTTATTTTCTCCAATCGACGAATACATGCATGTTGTCCAATGAGCTGCTACTCGCACATACGACAGCTAGTGATACAACCACATTAGTTGAGGTGCCTTGCAAGGGAAGGATGCATAATGGGTTACAAACAAGGGTGCGTTTGACATACATCCCTGGTAAAGTTTGAAAATACACCAAACATCCTTCCGTTATTGTATTAAGTTTACTCTTCCTGTTTTCGAATTCACACGCGCACAAAGACCCAAATACTCTTTACGTTTTTAACATTTTCAAACGCGTATAACTTTATGTAGAAACATCAGATTAGCATACCGTTTTCATCAAAAAATCAAAAAAATTACGATTTTTAAAATGAGATCGTTGTTACCAAAAAAACATATTTGCAGTAAGGGTGCAATTATTCCATATACTTGCAGAGAATTCTGCAAATTTTGAACATCATCGATTTTTTTTCAAATGTGCAACTATTGCATATATCTGCAGACATTTCTGCAATTATATGCAATAATTGTAGAAATGTCTGCACTTATTGCATATAGATGCAGAAATGGCTGCAACTATTGCATATAACTGCAGAAATATCTGCAATTATGCCATATAATTGCAGAAATGTCTGCAATTATTGCATATAGATGCATAAATGGCTGCAACTATTGCATATAACTGCAAATGTCTGCAATTATTGCATATAGTTATAGAAATGGCTGTAACTATTGCATATAACTGTAGACGTTTCTGCAATTTTATGGTATAATTGCAGACATTTCTGACTGCAACTATTGCATATAATTGTAGTCATTTCTGTAACTATTGCATATAGTTGGATTCGCGAATAGCTTGTCGTGCCGTTGCTTTTACATATGCACAATGTCACTTGATAGAAAGATAATAAAATTTGTGATTTAATGGTAAAAACAGTTTGTTAATCCGTCGTTTCTACAAGAATTTTTGCGTTTTAAATATTGATAATTAATGGGGTGCAAATTTTAATTATGCATGTGAGAATAACATCCACATATGAAGAATCAACAATGCTGCAATGGAGAAGAGGAGTATTGTAGGGAAGAAAATTGTAGTATTTGAAAATAAGAATGTAATTTTTTTTATGAGGAGAATGTTTTGTGTATTAAGTTTGATTTTAGGGATGTGTCCCTTATTTTCACTATAAACAATTCAATATATCCCATATTGTACGATATGGGACATGTAAGTTGGTATCCATCATTATATTTATCACTCGTTGTTTCAATCATTGTTTTCTTTGCGAAAATAAATCTGATTTTTCTAATATTTACTACTTCTGTTTCTGCCTTTGTAAAAATAGAGCCAGCTCATGGGCTAGGCCCATCAGACATTGGCCTAGGGCAACCCTCTACCATGAGCAACCCCCCTTGCAGAAAAAAAAGAAAAAAAACTAGTTCAAAATCACAAAATGAGAATTAGAAGGAAAGAAATGCGCGACCTAAGAAGAAAAAAGAAAAAAAAACCGTAGAAACAATGCACGTAACCTACTACAAGGCTCAGGCTACCACCGCCGCTGAGTCGCTGACCGCCAGCAAACAGTGATTGCAGGCTTGCAGCACTGTGCTAACCTGCTGAAGGAGGCCACACCATCTCCGATTTTGCTAGTACATTTTAATTTTTTTCAGTTTGATTGATGGTTAATTTTCTAAATTGAGTTATTTGCCATGGGATGTAGCTTAGGATGGATAAAATCATTAATTAATCATCTTAGACGGTGAATTGACCACTAGTAGTAAATTGCAGCATTTTGTTAAATTGAATCAATCATCTTAGATTGTAAATTGATCTCTATTGTTCTCTTTTTATTTGCAAAATTGAATCATTGATCCCATTGCTAAATTGTGATGGATGAAATCAATTAATGAATTAGTACGTAAATTCTATTTTGTATTTTTTTTAAGTTTTTCTACATTATTAATTTGGGAATGATTATGAAAAATGATGAAAAACGAAGACGATAAAAATCAAATTAGATTTCGAAAGCAAAACGCATGAGTTCACAATAGCAGAGCTAAGGGAAAAAAGAGAAACTATAAAAATCACTTGTTGACTCAATTTCTAATTTGTTTAAAGCAAAAATACGTTGATGAAAGTAGTCATGAAGATGAAGATATTGATGAGAATGTTGAAACCAACGAAGCAGTCGATGAAAATGAAAACATTGAAGCTAATATGTCACAATGTCATAAGAAAGACTAAGTGGGTTGGCGATGATTTCCATTGAAAAAGAATATTTGGATATGTTAGAATACGATGACATAACTGACAAGTTTGCTTCTAAAAATTTGAGAAGGAGCTGTTTACGTTGAATATATTATTGTCTAAAATGCGTAACATGTTTAATTTTTGTTTCAATATATTATATATTTTGGGTGTTATTGTTATGTATGAACTTAAGGAAAAAAATACGCTATTGGTTTGTTGGTTTTGTTTTTTTTGTGTAAATGACAACAAAATTGTTTTTCGCCTAGAGCAACCCAATGATCCGAATCGGCCCTGTGTAAAAATTCACTATAGTTTTAATAGAAAGCACGATCAAATAGGATATTAGAGAATATAATCAAGGATAGTACATCCAATCCTATTAAATATCGACTATTGAACCATTACAAATCAATTTTATAAGTGCTTTGTATAAATATCGATAGTTGAACCATTAAAAATTAATTTTATCATTGGTTTGTATTAATATGTGTGTGTAATTGTTATTAATGGGCATTGTTAAAGGAATTCGGAAGCATATTGGTGTGTGTGTATGTGTGACGCCCCATCCCGAGACCCACATTAACAAAGAGCATTACGGAGTAATACTGTCTGTTAATGTAGAGAATAAGGTTGGTTAGAAGCGACCATCCGTAAGTCTTGTCTTAAACAAGTATTGAATACGTCGATTGGGTGCTCTAATTTTTTTTCATTTATCTTTCTCAAGCGGATCGACATACTCAATAATTGTTTAACACAAAACTACGGTGGCTAACGGATCTATCAGAACAAAATATAACAACAACAAATATAACAGATCATAGAACAGCGGTCATACACACACACACACATAAATAGATACATCATAGTACACCACATAGTGATACAACAGTGGTGGTACATAGACCACAATATACATCGAGTCAAAAGAATAGGTACATATCAGAGTTTACAAAACACTACAGAGCTTAACAAAGGTAACTAGCAGAAAGTCCATATCGGAAGCAGCAAAGCAGAAATCTACAACAGGTGACTAACCTGAAACAACTTGGTCTGACCCGAGTATATAAATATACATGGGTCGGTCTAGCTTAAATAAACTGATTAGCATAAGATATGTAAAATATATGGATAAGTGATAACATCTCTTCTCAAAAGAGAAGAAGCAACATCTAACATATGTCAACTACTAAATATGAGGTAATGTCACTAAAATACTTCATATAGAAGTTTCTCGAAAGAGGCAAGTTCAACAACAATATCAATGAATCACAAATAATCGCCTCGTATCATTGGCATGTACAATAGCCAATAAAATGGCTTTCAACGAACATAACTCCTAAATAGGAAATCAAAAGTCTCAAAATCCGCCAAAGAATGGAAATCTCAAATATCTCCTAAAATAGGAAATCACGAATCTCAAAAATATGCCAAAGAATGGCAATCACAAATAGCTCCTAAAAAGGACATCATAAATCTCAAAATACGCCAAAGGATGGCAATTACAAATCTCAACGTGTAGAACTCGATTAAGAGTTCAAAACTCCAAAATGTAATCATCATATAATAAATTTCTCAAACGACTCTAAAGGCCCAATATCTCGAAATGGTGAAAACATTTGGAAATCATAAATAAATCATGAAATATCACAAAAGATTGCACGTGCTTAATAAAATGGCCGAAGCCCGCCAAGTACTGTATCTCAAATAAGGCGCCAAATACGTCTCGAAGGACAAACAGCTATAAAAGTCCAAATGACCCGAAGGTCCAGTATTGACAATCAACCCGAAGGTCCAAAATAAAGTGTCACCAACTTCCAGATAGTAACCAAATCAGTGTCAACAGCGTGTCTCATACCACACGTTCTCACTTAACTGTTTACTATAAGGTAGTTAATTTCACTCTTGTGTATGACCTCAATCGAACAAGTCCGGAATTAACCGAAAAAGTAAACGCATGTGTCCCATACCACATGTTTTACTAAATCGTTTAAATCGCTTCCTTATTCGCCTGAAGAGTGCAAAAACGTGTATTCTATATAGAAAATAATTTGCTTTGAGAAAACTAGTTTTTAAAACAACTTTTAAAATCGTTTGTAAAACAAACCTTAGAAATTCTATTTATTATAGAGAATATATATTTTTAATAGCTTTGAAAATAATTATAATATTGTAAAATATTTATTTCAAAAGCTATTTTATTATAAAAATTATTTCAAAATCATTTTAGAAAACACGTGCTCAAAAATAGCAGAAATCATCGAAAACGCCATAAAATCGGCAGAAGAAATCATCTCAAAAACTCGTCAATCCGAAATACGAATCAACTATAATGTTGGCTTACCTATTGATAGGTTAAAGCCCTTCAAAACATTCCAAAATATTGCAATAACTGGTCACAATAATTTATGGAATGATCAAACTAGTCAAAATAATGCATAGGAAGAAGAAAAATCAATCTGGGCAAAAACAAATGCAAGGGTCGACCTTCAAAAGGCTCAGGTCGACCCTTCCTTTGCCTGGGTCGACCCATACAAGCTTCAGGTCGACCCTAGGGTCGACCCCTATGGTCTCTGGGTCGACCTGAAGGTCGCGACTTTCTACAGGCTATTTTGCCTTTTTCGAATCAACTTTTGAGCGATGATTTCAAGCAATTCCAAGATGAATTAGACAATGAAATTTGACATGCACATACATCTACACTTAGACAATAATCCGGAGAAATTCCGACATGATTTTATGACAAGAACAGAGATATATGAGCACAAGAAGAACTCTAGAACAGTTTCTTACTGTAACTATTCAAGTAGCAAATTTTGTTTTACAGTGAGCAAAATTCAACGCTTATCAGCTAGAAAACCTGATTTAAGCTAGAATTTGTGAGTTATAAACTCACCTTATATGTTTTTGAGCGAATTTGAGTTGCAAGGTGATGACTTTATGGCCTGGAGAAGCTTTACAGACCTGTAGACAAAAGACAGAAGGCATGTAGCAAGAAAGAAAAGAATTACAGATAACTCAACTCTCAAAATTGAAATAGATGAATTAATTTGTGATTTTGGTTTTGATTACCTGTTATTCTCTTTAATTTGCTAATTTTCCTTTTAATTTTGCTAAAAATTGAAGCTAGATTTGAGTTTGAGAGATGGCAGCTGTTAGCACCAAAATTGGTCACTAACACCCGTAGAATTTCATGGACATTAGAGAATTAATGGAATCTAGAGAACAAAGCATAAAAGTACATTGACACAAAGATTTTATAGTGGTTTGGCAATCTCGGCCTACGTTCACTTCAAATTTCATTCATTCTTCATTTGATTATAATTACATGAGTTATTCGATTGGCTAGAATCCATTGATACAAGTTTATAAGAAAAATAGCCATGACAGAGTATTTGGAGTAGGAAGAAGAAGATGATGAAGTCCCCCCAAAAAGAGAGAGCGAGCCCCCCAAAAATGGCCCCCTACCCTTGTATTTATAGACGAAGGTAGCCTTTAGCCTAACTGACATCTTCAAGCCTGGACCCCTTTGGCCACTTGGGCCCACCATAAGAAAAGCTCCGCCCAACACACTATGCTGACCTCACTTATACACTCTTCAACTTATCAAACATCTATGCCGACATCTATTCCACCAAGCTAACCTTCATCATTCTGACATCCTGTATCACCTATCCGTTGATCTTATTTACCCTGGGCTGGATATAACTGTTCGGATATCATGCTTTGGTCATATTATTGTCGTCTCATGGCCATCTTTCTCATCAATAGTCAAGTCTGGTCCTCGTAATCACCTTTGTGTAGCCGGGCCAAAAGGTCGGATAACATTTGCCCCCCAAAGTACGTATTATTGCGTACATGACGTGCTTTGAGTCGAAGCAAGTTAGAGTCTCTAGAAAGAAATCCATCATATTTTCTGAATAGTCATTATTCTTCAATTTTATCCTTCTAAAGTGTCGTATCCTTCTTTGGTTGTCATAACGCTTGGTCGATTCCTAATAGTATAAACTCAGGATTGTAGTTCATTAGTGGCCATCTGTGTCCGGTTCTTTAGGGCTAGTAAACTTCGGCTATCTAATCCAGTCTTTTCTTAATAACCCTAAGTGAAAATCCAATTTCTGTTGATTTCAAGAAGTCGAATTTTATGAATATAAACGTGCACGTTCAGGTACATGTTCTTGCCATTGGCTCCCAGATGAGTTTTATATGTTCGTGAGTCATCACCAACTCCTTCTAGTTTAATTGCAATTCGATTGCAATTCCTTGTTTATTTTTTTGAAATATTGGTTGTAATCAGCCACTCGATGAGAGAGGACTTCAAGTTCTACGCGGATGATGGCCTCAGAGCCGTAAGTAAGGGCGAATGGAGTATGGCCAATCGCGAACTCTCGGGTAGTTCTGCCATCCCATAATGCTATTGGGAGCTCATTCACCCATTTACCTCTAGCCTTTCCAAACCTCTCTTCAGAATAGACTTTATGATTTTGTTCACAGCTTTAACCTGTCCATTTGCTTGAGGATAAGCAAATACCATAAATCTCTTTTCAATATGATGCCGACGGTAGAAGTTTTCAAATTTAGCGTCTTTGAATTGAGCCTCATTACCGGTTATAACGGTTTGTGGAAGTTCATAATGACATATGACGTACTGGAAAATGAAGTTGATTATTTTCTAAGTCTTGGTATTGGTTAAAAGTTCCGCATCTGCCCATTTGGTGAAGTAATCAACTGTTACGATGATGTATTTCGCACCACCTTTAGGATTGGCGAGAAGATGATGATGTCAATGCCTCCAAGTGCCAAATGGCTATGGATTAGCCATTTAAGTAATTTCCATTAGCGGGGCTCTCGAAATTTTTGCAAACATCTTGCACTCGTCGCATTGTCTAGCACGATCAGTTGTATCTCGATTGACAGTTGGCCAGTAATACCCATAACGGAGTATTTTCTTTGTTAGGGTTTGCCCTTTGGTGTGATCGCTGCATTTGTCTTCATGAACTTCTCTGAAGACTTGTTTGATTTCATCATGGGTGATACATCGAGGCATAGGAATGGATAAACTCCTTTCTACACATGACTTCTTCTTGGATGATTTGGAGTGAAGCTTTGAGGAGGATCTGTCGTTTTCCATTCCTCCATTCAGTAAGAACTCATCATTGTAGATAGTCATTGATAGGAGTCGACCATGACCCCTTTTTTGGCTCAGTCTCTAAGATCTAGCCGATCCCCATCCATCAATGCTTGAAATATTAAGTATTTCAACCAGAACAAAGTATGTATGTTGCGCGTCCCTGAGACTGGCCAGCCTGGCCAGTGACTTGACTCTTTTCATTTCGTTTGCTGAGGATGCGTGTAATGATGTAATATGTGAAGTTGGCTAGTAGCTCTTGGAACTGGTCGAGATAAGGAGCAAGACAATGCCCCTGGCAAGATTAACTTCCTAACTTTGCATGCTACCAATCAAGAATCACAAAAGATATGTAAAGTTTCCACTACAAGTTATCTAGCAAATTTGAGGCTGGCGGTCGTGGCTTCATACTAAGCATCGTTGTTTGTTACACGGGAATCGAGTTTCAGGACGTAGCAGATCGATCATTCCTTAGGAGTCATTAACACGACTCTTATGCCATAACACTGATCATTGGATGCCTCATCCGCATACATTTTCCATCTGTTAGTTGGTTCTCCACTACTCTTCGAGTAGTAGTCTGATGCAGTGAATTCAGATATGAGGTCTGCTAATTTCCGCCTTTGGATAGCTCTTGGAGGGAAATAAGCAACATCGAATTGGCTTAGTTCGATATTCTATTTAAGTAGTCTTTCAGATGTCTCAAGTCGCTGTATGATGCTAGCTTTTGTAGCTTCGGGTCGATATTCAATGCATGGCTCGCGATAGTCGGCGAAATCAGACACGCATGTCAGAATGGGTCCAAGGGAACATATCATCATTTATTCAGAGAAATCCAACTAATTCTTTTATCATCATTGCACTGAGCTGTGATCCGATCTTCAGCACCCGTGAAGGGTCGCAATGGCTAACTGTCATATCGACTGTCAGTTTAGCCGATGCAATCTTGGATTCTTTGAGTTCAGTTGTAATCATTTTGCGTAACATTCAATGTGAAATATGGTTGGGACGGTCAATGTTGATGGTTACTCTGGTCGAATCCTAGAGTCTTGTAATGAGTTATTAAGTCTGATAGTGAAGGGCTGTGAATGCTTTGATCGATTATCTGCAAATGGCCAAAGATCAGTCGTAGAAGCACGTTGAAGAAAATGTCGAGTAGGGGTCGCCTCGAGTTGCATGAAGTCGCATAGCTGGATTTTGCTTTGAGTTTGAATTTGCTTGTATATTCGAGTAATGCGCTTTCCATTCAATGCATTCATGATCCTTTACCCGTCATCGGGTTGGAGTGATAGTCAGTTGCCTACGAGCTTAGGCATCGATTTACTGATTCTATCTCTAGGCATTCTTTCAGCCATAGCCTTGAGTAGTTGTAAACACTATATATAAGTTTCAATATTGAGCTATCGCAGCCAGTCTTTGGATGATCACGCTTCTGCTCCCAGTCTCGGGTTGATAAATGTACTGCATGGACGGTTGAGTCTCGTCCTAGCTATGTTTATACCCCCACCTAAACTCCAAAGACATAGAGTTGATCGGTGAATAGTTGGTTCACATTCATCCTGCTTCTCGCTCATGCCCCCAAGTCTGGGGCATATATCGATAAGTAGGAAGGCCAGCCATGCCCACTTTAGCTTTACTCTCTTTCCCGTTGAATCGTGGGATCAGGTCAGTTGATGGGAGGCTGAGTCTCGCCTATTCTGGATTGTATTGTCATTTTTCATTCCAAGGGGAATACTTCGATGCCTCGTCACTTTCTGGGCGTAAGTTAGGTACTAAACGGTCAGCCATGTCCACTTTGATTCATGTTCTGTAATCAAACCTCGGGGTAAAGTTGGCTCAAGTGCAGTCGGGTCATGCTCATCCAGTTTCATACTTCTCCTGACAGATCGAAGGAGGGTGTTGGAAAATTAATGACCAAGTCTGTAACAACCCAAATTTTTTTTGTAAATATTTTAAATTTATTTTATTTGAAAACTTTGATTTTTAAATCATTTTAAGTTGAAAGTTGGAATTTTTCCAATGTATTTGGACTTTTGTTTCTATTTTTAATTTCCAAGTATAATTAAAATAAATGATTTTTTGGAAATATTATATTTTGGTCAAACTTTGACTTTAGTTAAAATTTTAAGTTTGAATTTGAAATGATTAATTTTTTTTTCTCTGAAATAGTATTTATTTCTAATATTTGTCCTGCTTTTCGTTTCTTCAAATTCCGTTTTTTTAAACCTTTTAAAAAAATTGATAAATCCAGCGTTTTACACGCAAAAAAAAAATTATCTGTAATTTCATTATTCATTTTCTATTTTATTTGCCATCTTTTATTTTGTTTTGGGCTTGGAATTTTATTTGTGTGAATTTGTTTGGGTTTAGATTTTGATTTGGGCCTTGGAAATACTAAGAGACTTTGTTCATTTGCCTTTTCATTTTCCAAGTCTTTACATTTTCCTCTTGCCATTCAAACCTGATCAATTCACATACAAAACATGCTTTTTAAGTTCCGTTTTTCCTTTCATTCACCTGAACAAGAATTTTTGGCAGTAAGTTTTTTTCCATGGCCTTCTCTTTTTCTCGTTTTCATTTGTTTTCATTTGTTTCAATTACAAGGCTCGGCACATACCCATCTTCACCTCCATCGACCACCACCATCACCTCCTCCTCCTTCACCTTCCACGGCCAGCACCTCTACCCCCTACGGCCAGTCATTGTCGTGGCCACCATGAAGTCATTCACCACAAAACCATGCAAGCAACACATAGCCGAACTCCTTTATTCCATCACCACTTCCTTCTTTGTAGCCTCGGCCTCCACCTTGCCACCACCCCCTCCATCACGTGACTGACCTAACCATGACCTCTGGCCTACCACTGACCAGACCTGACCTTGTAGTTGCCACCTGACCGAGCCAAGATTGCATTGGCCGAACCAAAAAATAGTTGCAACCCTTGACCATTTGCCTTCTCCAATTTGTAACTTGCCTATCTCTTCAACTACCCTTGCCATAGCCGTGAATTTTGTGACCTAGGTCGAACCATTTACCTTAGATCTGAACCATGCCGAGCACTACTAGACCATAACCAAGCCTATAGGTGATGTGGCCGAGCCCACTTGATGGTTAAAGCAAAAGTTATCTCATTTTGATTCATTGTTTTCATTGTTTAATTCCTATTTTTGTTTGTGTTGAATCATATACTTATATTTGTTCTATATTTGGTTGTTACAAGATCTGGATCTTGGCTCTCCATCCACTCATAATTGATTCACGCTTTGTCGTGCTTTGCGAAGTTTGGTTGTGTTTTGATTTGGATCTCTAGTTTTAGAGGTGAGTTATTCACTATAGACATTCGTACTTATATAAATTGTGAAACGAAGACAAGTGAATATGTAGAAATTGATATGCTATGCCTGTGATATGATTATATGATGTCAAAACCTGTTTATAAACCTATTACATCATCTGATATGTTATATCATGTTATACTGTTGGTTTTCTTTTCTGTTTCTCATACTGCAAGTTCCCTGTAGAATAGAATCACTATGGGTTGAAATGATACATACCCAAACGGACTTTAGAATAGGGAAAAATCGTTACGAGCTGAAATGATAGGCTTGGGCGATTTTTATTTATTTTGTTTTACTTGGGATTGCGGGTTTGAAATGATAGAACCCGGATTTTTCTTTTTAAATTATGGAATGAAATGATATATTATCCGTATCACTTGACCTAGGTTAGAAAATATTATACAGACCCGCGGTTATTATATATATTTTTTGAATTTTTTTAAGTATTTTCAAATGAAAAAATATGATATTTTAACTTAAATTTGGATGTAAATTATTTAAATAAAGTTTTAGTGATTTTCTATGAGTTAAAATGTATAAGTAAATAAATGGTTAAATTGTAGTTTGAAAATATAACTTAACTTGATAATATTTGGTTTCCAAATGAAAGTTTAAGTTAAGTAAATAAATGGAAATTTAGTTGTATTTATGAAATGGTATTTTAAAATAAAGTATCAAGTTAATTGAAAAAAAATACAAAAGTTAAGAAAATAGTGCACCTTGGCTTAATAAGTGAATTATTGTTTAAAAATTGGATAATTATTAATGAAAATTTTATTTTATAAAATCATAAGTTAAATGTTATCCAAATGAACATTTTTGAAGCGAAAAAAATAATATGATTTTATAAGTTAAATGGCTAAAATTGAAGTTTTAATGTTTCTAAAATTTTATAATAAATCCGGAATTAGTATTGGTAGCACTTTAGAAATGCTGTAGTATTAAGACAACATTTACTAAGTGCCATATTTTCTGAAATATAACCAAGTTCCAAAATAACTAAAGGGCTACAGTAGCACTTGGTAAGTGCTGTATTGTTGCTGAAGCTAACTAAAATCTGAAGTAATAAAGCTACTGCAGCACTTGGTAAGTGTTGTGGTTGCTGTAAGTAAACTATATTCTGAAATAACTAAAGGGCTACAGTAGCACTTGGTAAGTGCTGTTGTTGCTGAACTGAACTATTTTGAAACTAATATACCTACTATAGCACTTTGTAAGTGCTGTTGTTTCTTAAATTTGACAATGTTTTGAAATACTACTATATCTACCGTAACACTTTATAAGTGCTGTTGTTTTTGAAAAAAAAATGTTTTGAAATTGTTTTAATTAAATGAATGAACTTAGAAATGTTAAAAATTCTGGAAATTGAATATTTGATTTGAAAGGATAATGACTTCATATTTAAATGATTCAAATGACTATATATATATATATATATTGAAATAGAAATGATATCGTTTTGATTTGGGCTTTGAAAAGGTGGTTTTTGAAATGAAAATGGTATTTTGATTTTTGGAATATAAACCATTTTGAAATTTATAACCATGGGTTATAATAACGATTGGTTGTTAAAGAGACCGGGATCGGATATGGACATACTCTCTGTCGATACCGAAAACCACTTTAACAACTGTGTACACGGTGGAGATTCCAAAATGAAGTAGGATGGTGGCAACGATCCTATTGAGGTATATACGTGGACCCGACTCCCGTGAGTTGGCATAAGGTGGCTAAAACATGAGAGATTCCGGGCCAATGAGGTAGCTCCTCTGATCAGACACACTTCTTCGATAACATTCTATTACTTTGTGATTGATTGGGTGCACCCTTTAATTTTTGGGAGTGTGGCTCGAGGTGGGCGGTGGTGGCTGCTATGCGTTTCCACCAGTCCGGATGCGTAATTGGTATATCTACCCTGGCATTGCCTTGTTGTGCCGTGTCACCTACCCTAACAAGCTTTACTACGAGTTTGTTTTGTACCATACCTATGGAGTGCCCTCTGACGACGCCCAGTACGGGGGAGATTACGGTACTGTATAGACTATGGGAATATAAAAGTGTGTTAAGGTGGAAAATGTAAAGCCTTAACGCTATTTTGATAGTTTACTTTACCTTAGACATTATTATAATAGCGTATCTTACTACATAATAGATAGTTTAACGGATCCTTAAAGAATGGGCGATCCTAAGCATTCTTTAAGTTACTTGTGCATTCTATTATAGTTCACTTGAGTTGGTTTACATTGTATAAGTATGTATGTGCTGACTCGAGTGTTTGTGTTTTGCTTTACGCTCGGGTCAGCCTGAGTATTACAGCTTTGGATTCACCTTCTGGAGCTAGTGATTCTGGAGTTTATCAGTCTATCTAGTTGTCTTTCCATTTCAGTTATTTCATTCAGCTTTGATTATGTATTTGTGAACTTCTGTATTCAGACTTTTGTTGTATTTGTTTTTCAGACTATGGTATTTTGTATCTGTTTTTGAGACTATGTATTGTAGTGGCTTCATGAACCACTATGTATTTTTATTTCCGCTGCGATTTATTCTGATATTCTGTGTCTGTGATTGGTTTTATTTGCTCCAAATTTATCTACAATCTATTGTTTTGTATTATTCAAGTCTGACATGTGTGGATTTATTGTTGATTTGAATGGTCCGAAATAGTGGGTCGTTACATTTGGTATCGGAGCTTTGGTTTTAGGCAAACCTTAGCCTATGGAGCAAAAACTCATTAGAGATAGGGTAGAAATACCCTAGAATGAGTGAAATCAATCTTAGAATCATTTCTTTGTGAGAGAACGTATTTTAAGTATAAAATAATTTTCAAATGATTTTAAAGGATTTTAAAAGATTATTTTGGATATAAAATTTCCTTGTTTTAAAAACTCATTTTCTTAACTTCATTCCTTTCGAGTCCATCTTGTTTATTTGAATTCATTCATTAGGATTTTCATTCTAGTTGAATCTTATCTTTATCTTTCTGTTTTACCTTTGTCCTAAAATTCATTCTCGATTTTTCAAGATGAATCCTAGGAATGCCAAAGGTAGGGGTCATGGTATTGCCCTAGTTCCCGAACATGTTGCACCCATCAGGTTCACTACTCCTTGCAAGGAATTCACTCAGCTTGGTGGTACCAAGTTTACTGGATCTGAGAGCATCATGGAGGCTCAGCAGTGGTTGAGGAGTCTTGAGAGGATTTTTATTGGTTTGGAGATTACTGATGCTCAGAAGTGTCAGTTGGCAGCTTGGCAGTTGAAGGAAGCAGCCTTGGATTGGTGGGAGTCTATCACAGCTCAGACTGTGGAGGTAGATATTTCTTGGGATCAGTTTAGGAATCTTCTTGTGTTGTCTTGTGTTCTGTTCAGCTTTTTCTCTTTAAAATCTATCTTAAGCTTATCTATCTCTTTTCCAGGGAGGCTTTTGTGGCAAAATGGATTCCCGAAGCCGTGAAATCTCAGCTTTATCGTGAGTTTATGGATCTTAAGCAGGGTGCCATGTCCTTTTCTGAGTATGAGCGAAAGTTCAATGAACTTTCCAAGTTCGGTCCTAGCCTGATTGACACCCAACTTAAGAAGAATGAGAAGTTCATTGTTGGTGCTCGTCCTGAGTATTATGATCGTCTCATTTCTCATGTTCATGGCACTTTCACCAAGCTTATGGATATGGCTATTTGTTATGTGAACCCTACTTCTAAGGGTCCTGCCGTTGCTGGTGCTCCTTCATCTCAGTCTTCCTCTGCTAACTCTAAGAAGAGAAAGCCTCATTTCCTTCAGCAGAAGAAGAATTGGCTCAAGAATTCGGGTTTGGGATCTTCATCTTCTCCTTCTCAGAGGCAGCCTATCGACCTATCTTCTACTACCTGTTTCAAGTGTGATCAGAAGGGACACTATGAAAATAGTTGCCCTACTTCAGTTGGTGCTGCTGTTCCTCTACCTCAGGATACCAGGAACAATCTATGTCATGTCTGTCTACAGCCTGGTCATTTCAAGAAAGATTGTCCTTTGTATCAGAAGGGCAAGCCATCTGGTATTTTTGCTGTTACCTCTGCTTCTTCACCTGCTCCACCTGCACCCGCTCCTGCTCCTAGTGATAATCAAGGTACTCTCCAGGGCACCTTTTCTTTATTTAATCATCATGTTTGTGTTTTATTTGATACTGGAGCTTCACATAGTTTTATTTCTATGGATATTTGTGATAAGTTTGAGCATCTCCTTTCTCATATGTATGCTGTTGAATCTTTATGTGTTTCTAATCCTATTGGTGGTCCCACGAACCTTAATAGGATTTGTAAGCAAGTGAAACTTCTTTATTTTGATCATCGTTTTAGTGGTGATTTCTATGTTCTTGGTTTCAATGCTTTTGATTTGTTGCTTGGAGGTGATTGGCTTAAGAGGCATGATGCTTTTATCTCTTGTAAATCCCGAACTATTTCTCTTGTTGATGATCGGGGTAATCCTTTGGTGATTCAGTGTCGTATGCCTCATGATTATGCTGGCAGCTTTATTTATTCTCTGGATTCTTCTCCTGTTGATCTTGATTCAACCCCTGTGGTTAAGCTCTATCCCGATGTATTTGGTGAAGTCTCTTCTTTACCTCCTAAGCGGGAAATTGATTTCCTTATTGATCTTATTCCTGGAGCTCGACCTGTAGTTCTTCCTCCCAGAAGAATGGCACCCCGTGAGAAGGTTGAGTTAAGGAAGCAAATTGAGGACTTGTTCTCCAAGGGTCTGATTAGACCTAGTCATTCCGAATGAGGAGCAGCAGTGGTTTTCGTCACTAAGTCCGATGGTTCTTTGAGGATGTGTGTTGATTACAGGGAGCTGAACAAGCTCACTATGAGGAACAGATATCCTATGCCTTGTATCAATGATATGTTCGATCAGCTTTATGGTGCTACTATTTTCTCTCAGCTTGATCTTGCCACAGGTTTTCACCAGCTCAGAGTTGCGGAGGAAAGTATTCCCAAGACTGCTTTCTGTACTGAGAATGGGTTTTATGAATGGTTAGTCATGCCTTTTGGTTTGACTAATGCCCCTGCTTTCTTTGTTGATTTGATGAATCGTGTTTTTTCGTGATGTTCTTAATAAGTTTGTTCTGGTCTTTGTTGATGATATTCTGGTCTTTTCTAAGACCGAGGAAGAGCATGAATCTCATTTGAGCTTTGTTTTGGGGACTCTTAGGAGTCATCAGTTGAAAGCTAAATTCTCTAAATGCCATTTCTGGAAGGATGAAGTCTGATTTCTCGGACATATTGTTTCTGGTAATGGAGTTTCTGTTGATCCAGTTAAGATCGCTGCGATCAATGTAAGTCTTTCTTTCCCTTCTTTTCCTCTTTATCATTCAATTATTCTATCTTTTCTATTGTCCTTATTTATCCTTATTCCGTGCAGGATTGGGAAACTCCTAGGAATCCATCTGATATCTGTAGTTTTATGGGACTTGCCGGTTATTATCAGAGATTCATTGAGAATTTTGCTCGGATTGCTGCACCTCTCACTGCTTTGACTTGTAAGAATGCCAATTTTATATGGGATGATAATTGTAAAGCTTCATTCAATGATTTAAAGCACAAGCTTACTTCTGCACCAGTTCTTACCGTTCCAAATGGAAAAAAGGGATTTATGGTATACACTGATGCTAGCCGTGAAGGTTTAGGAGCTGTTTTGATGCAGGATGGGAAGGTCATTGCTTATGCCAGTCGTCAGTTGAAGACTCATGAAGCCAATTATGATGCTCATGAGTTGGAATTGCTTGCTGTAGATTTTGCATTGAAGCTTTGGAGGCATCATCTTTTGGGAACTAAGTTTGAGCTTTTTACGGATCACCGGTCTTTGAGATAATTTTCACCCAGAAGGATTTGAATCAGAGATAAGTTAGGTGGTTAGAGTTCCTTGCTTGTTATGACCTCGACATCAACTATACCCCTGGAAAAGCTAATGTTGTGGCCGATGCTTTGAGTCGGAAGAAGGCGATGTTGTGTCAGCTTGTTGTCTCTTCTCCTCTTTTGGATCGTATCATGGCTAAGTAGGATGAGGATCGGATGCTTAGGCTTATTAAGGAGAATGTCCATAGTAGGGTTGGTGGTAGTAGTCTTGATGGTAGTGGAGCTCAGATCGATGATAGAGGGATTTTGAGGATTAATAATCGGATTTGTGTCCCGAATGTTGATGGATTGAGACATGAGTTACTTCGGGAGAATCATCGATCTAGGCTTTCTATTCATCCAAGTGTGATGAAGATGTATCAGGATATGAAGAAGTTGTATTGGTGGAGAGGTATGAGGCGAGATATCTCCATTTTTCTTAGTAGGTGTGCGACTTGTCAGCAAGTCAAGGCCGATCATCAGAAGACCCCTGGTTTGTTGCAGCCTCTTGAGGTTCCCAATTGGAAATGGAAACAGATTTCTATGGATTTTATTGATGGATTACCGAGGACTAGGAGGGGTAACGAGAGTATTTGGGTTATTGTGGATAGACTGACCAAGTCCGCTCATTTCATTCCGGTCAAGTCTACCCATTCTGCTTCTAGCTTGTTTGAGATCTATATGAGGGAGATTGTTCGTCTCCATGGTATTCCTATCAGTATTGTTTGTGATCGTGATTCTATCTTTACTAGTCAGTTTTGGAGAGCTTTTCAAGAATCTTTGGGTACTCATTTGAATCTGAGCACTGCTTACCATCCACAGATCAACGGTCAAACATAAAGGGTGAATTAGATTCTAGAGGATCTTCTTCGTGCTTGTGTGCTTGATTTTGGAGGATCTTGGGAAGATCATCTCCATCTTGTCGAATTCACCTATAACAATAGTTATCAGGTATAGTCTCTAATCTTCTGTTTTATCTTATCGTAATCTTCTATCTATCTCATTTTATCTTCTGTATTTAGGCCAGTATTAAAATGTCTCCGTTTGCTTCTCTTTACGGACGACCTTGTAGATCTCCATCTTGTTGGATTGAATCCGGTAATCATTTGGTTCTTGGTCCTGAGATGATTTTGGAGGCTTCGGAGAAAGTTGAGGAGACTAAGAGGAGGTTGAGGGTTGCTCAGGATAGGCAGAAGAAGCACGCTGATAGGCGTAGGCGGAGTTTGGAGTTTGCGGTTGATGATCAGGTTTTCCTTAAGGTCTCTCCCTTAAGGAATGTTATTCGTTTTGGTTGTAGAGGGAAGCTTTCTCCTAGGTTCATTGGTCCTTTTCGCATTGTGGAAAGAGTTGGTTCTTTGGCTTATCGTCTGGATTTGCCTGAGAATCTTTCTGGAGTGCATGATGTATTCCACGTCCCGCATCTTCGCCGGTATCTTCATGATCCATCTCTTATTGTCCAACCTTCTGTTCTCGAGAGTTTGGATATTGAGCCTAATCTGACTATCGAGAGGAAGCCGCTTCGTATTGTCGATAGAGGTACGAAGCAGCTAAGAAGGAAATCTGTTAGTCTGGTCAAAGTATAGTGGAGTACTGATGATCGGGATTGTACCTGGGAGACGGAGGAGAGCACGCATGCTTCGAATCCGGAATTGTTTGTTTCAGGTACTTTTCGCTATTCTATCTTATTCTATCTTGTTCTTTCCTTGTTTTCGTGTTTCGTTCCTTTTCGAGGACGAAAAGTTTTGAGTGGGGAGAGGGTAACAACCCAAAAATTTTTTTGTAAATATTTTAAATTTATTTTATTTGAAAACTTTGATTTTTAAATTGAAAGTTGGAATTTTTCCAATGTATTTTGATTTTTGTTTTTATTTTTAATTTCCAAGTATAATTAAAATAAATGATTTTATGGAAATATTATATTTTGGTCAAACTTTGACTTTAGTTAAAATTTTAAATTTGAATTTGAAATGTTTAATATTTTTCTCTGAAATAGTATTTATTTCTAATATTTGTCCATCTTTTCGTTTCGTCAAATTCCGTTTTTTAAAACCTTTTAGAAAAATTGATAAATCTAGCGTTTTACACGCACTTTTTTTATCTATTATTTCATTATTCATTTTCTCTTTTATTTGCCATCTTTTGTTTTGTTTTGGGCTTGGAATTTTATTTGTGTGAATTTGTTTGGGTTTAGATTTTGATTTGGGCCTTGGAAATACTAAGAGACTTTGTTCATTTGCCTTTTCATTTTCCAAGTCTTTACATTTTCCTCTTGCTGTTTAAACCTGATCAATTCACATACAAAACATGCTTTTTACGTTCCATTTTTCCTTTCATTCACCTGAACAAGAATTTTTGGCAGTAAGTTTTTTTTCCATGGCCTTCTCTTTTTCTCTTTTTCATTTGTTTTCTTTTGTTTCAATTACAAGGCTCGGCACATACCCTTCCTCACCTCCACCGACCACCACCATCACCTCCTCCTCCTTCACCTTCCACGGCCAGCACCCCTATCCCCTCCGGCCAGTTATTGCCGTGGCCACCATGAAGTCATTCACCACAAAACCATGCAAGCAACACATAGCCGAACTCCATTATTCCATCACCACTTCCTTCTTTGTAGCCTCGGCCTCAACCTTGCCATCACCCCCTCCATCACGTGACTAACCTCACCATGACCTCTGGCCTACCACTGACCAGACCTAACCCTGTAGTTGCCACCTGACCGAGCCAATTGCATTGGCCGAACCCAAAAGTATTTGCAACCCTTGACCATTTGCCTTCTCCATTTGTAACTTGCCTATCTCTTCAACTACCCTTGCCATAGCCGTGAATTTTGTGACCTAGGCCGAACCATTTACCTCAGATCTGAACCATGCCGAGCACTACTAGACCATGGCCAAGCCTATAGGTGATGTGGCCGAGCCCACTTGATGTTTAAAGCAAAAGTTATCTCATTTTGATTCATTGTTTTCATTTTTTAATTCCTATTTTTGTTCGTGTTGAATCATATACTTATATTTATTCTATATTTGGTTGTTACAAGATCTGGATCTTGGCTCTCCATCCACTCATAATTGATTCGTGCTTTGTCATGCTTTGCGAAGGTTGGTTGTGTTTTGATTTGGATCTCTAGTTTTAGAGGTGAGTTATTCACTATAGACATTCGTACTTATATAAATTGTGAAACGATGACAAGCGAATATGTAGAAATTGATATGTTATGCCCGTGATATTATTATATGATGTTAAAACCTGTTTATAAACCTGTTACATCATCTGATATGTTATATCATGTTATACTGTTTATTTTCTTTTCTGTTTCTCACACTACAAGTTCCCTGTAGAATAGAATCACTATGGGTTGAAATGATACATACCCGAACAGACTTTAGAATAGGGAAAAATCATTACGAGCTGAAATGATAGGCTTGGGCGATTTTTATTTATTTTGTTTTACTTGGGATTGCGGGTTTGAAATGATAGAACCTGGATTTTTCTTTTTAAATTACAGATTGAAATGATATATTATCCGTATCACTTGACCTATGTTAGAAAATATTATACAGACCCGTGGTTATTATATATATTTTCTGAAAATTTTTAAGTATTTGCAAATGAAAAAAAAATATATGATATTTTAACTTAAATTTGGATGTAAATGATTTAAATAAAGTTTTAGTGATTTTCTATTAGTTAAAATGTATAAGTAAATAAATGGTTAAATTGTAGTTTGAAAATATAACTTAACTTGATAATATTTGGTTTCCAAATGAAAGTTTAAGTTAAGTAAATAAATGGAAATTTAGTTGTATTTATGAAATGGTATTTTAAAATAAAGTATTGAGTTAATTGAAAAAAAATACAAAAGTTAAGAAAATAGTGCACCTTGGCTTAATAAGTGAATTATTGTTTAAAAATTGGATAATTATTAATGAAAATTTTATTTTATAAAATCATAAGTTAAATGATATCCAAATGATAATTTTTGAAGCGAAAAAAATACGATTTTATAAGTTAAATGGCTAAAAATTGAAGTTTTAATGTTTCTGAAATTTTATAATAAATCTGGATTTAGTATTGGTAGCACTTTATGCATGCTGTAGTATTAAGACAGCATTTACTAAGTGCCATAGTTTCTGAAATATAACTAAGTTCCGAAATAAATAAAGGGCTACTACAACACTTTGTAAGTGCTGTTGTTGTTCTTGAAGCTAACTAAAATCTGAAGTAATAAAGCTATTGCAACACTTGGTAAGTGCTGTGGTTGTTGAAAGTAAACTATATTCTGAAATAACTAAAGGGCTATAGTAGCACTTGGTAAGTGCTGTTGTTGCTGAAGTGAAATGTTTTCAAACTAATATACCTACTGGCACTTTGTAAGTGCTGCTGTTTCTGAAATTTGACAATGTTTTGAAATACTACTATATCTACCGTAACACTTTATAAGTGCTGCCGTTTTCTGAAAATACAATGTTTTGAAATTGTTGTAATTAAATGAATGAACTTAGAAATGTTAAAAATTCTGGAAATTGAATATTTGATTTGAAAGGATAATGAATTCATATTAAATGATTCAAATGAATATATATATATATATATTGAAATAGAAATGATATCGTTTTGATTTGGGCTTTGAAATGGTGGTTTTTGAAATGAAAATGATATTTTGATTTTTGGAATATAAACCATTTTGAAATTTATAACCATGGGTTATAATAACGATTGGTTGTTAAAGAGACCGGGATCAGATATGGACATACTCTCTATCGATACCGAAAACCACTTTAACAACTGTGTACGCGGTGGAGATTCCAGAATGAAGTAGGATGGTGGCGACGATCCTATTGAAGTATATATATGGACCCGACTCCCGTGAGTTGGCATAAGGTGGCTAAAACAGGAGCGATTCCGGGCCAATGAGGTAGCTCCTCTGATCAGACACAGTTCTTCGATACCATTCTATTACTTTGTGATTGATTGGGTGCACCCTTTGATTTTTGGGAGTGTGGCTCGAGGTGGGCGGTAGTGGCTGCTATGCGTTTCCACCAGTCCAGATGCGTAATTGGTATATCTACCCTGGCATTGCCTTGTTGTGCCGTGTTACCTACCCTAGCAAGCTTTACTACGAGTTTGTTATGTGCCATACCTATGGAGTGCCCTCTGACGACGCCCAGTACGTGGGAGATTACGGTACTGTATAGACTATGGGAATATAAAATTGTGTTAAGGTGGAATATGTAAAGCCTTAATGCTATTTTGATAGTTTACTTTACCTTAGACATTATTATAATAGCGTATCTTACTACATAGTAGATAGTTTAACAAATTCTTAAAGAATGGGTGATCCTAAGCATTCTTTAAGTTACTTGTGCATTCTATTACAGTTCACTTGAGTTGGTTTACATTGTATAAGTATGTATGTCCTGACTCGAGTGTTTGTGTTTTTCTTTACGCTCGGGTCAGCCTGAGTATTACAGCTTTGGATTCACCTTCTGGAGCTAGAGATTCTGGAGTGTATCAGTCTATCTAGTTGTCTTTCCATTTCAGTTATTTCATTCAGCTTTGATTATGTATTTGTGAACTTCTGTATTCAGACTTTTGTTGTATCTGTTTTTCAGACTATGGTATTTTGTATCTGTTTTTGAGACTATGTATTGTAGTGGCTTCATGAACCACTATGTATTTTTATTTCCGCTGCGATTTATTCTGATATTCTATGTCTTTGATTCTGTGATTGGTTTTATTTGCTCCAAATTTATCTACAATCTATTGTTTTGTATTATTCAAGTCTGACATGTGTGGATTTATTGTCGATTTGAATGGTCCAAAATAGTGGGTCGTTACAAAGTCTTCATGGTTTACTCTCCTTTCCACACTCTGGTGGTCATAGTTTTTCAAGGGACATTCGGGTCACATTCGTATGTGCTTGGTGCAGATCGATATTGACTCTCTATTTGAGGTATGATATAGTCGGTCGCCCGTAGCTTTGGATGCCGTTTCGATTGATTCTGTGTTGAGGCCTCCTTGCAGTCGTTGCCTTAAGTGGTAAAGAACGCCAGGCTAGAGCTATAATGAGCCGTCATATTCAGCTTTTAGTGATTTATACTCCTGCTCCCAGCATTGATTTGACCAGGCCACAAGTCGGATGGTTGAACTCCATCCTTAGCGAGTTAATATTCCTCATGTCGATTTTAGGCCGAAGTTTGTGGAATAGAGAACGGTCGGAATCCACTCATCTATTTATCGATGTTTATACGCCATTCTGCATTCTGGTGACTTAGAGTTATTCTTCCCCCGGTCAACTCGTAACCAATTTGTGTTCAAGCCTCAATCCACTCTCCGAGGACATAGAGATTTGTCGAATGGTTTATGCTCTAGTTCACAGTCAAAGGCGTAGAGATTTTCGTCAAGTCGTTTATACTCTAGTCCGCGCTCTGGGGACTTAGAGTACTCTAGTCCATTTCAGGGACTTAGAGATTTTTCTCAAGTCGTTTATACTATAGTCCACGCTCTGGAGACTCAAAGTACTCTAGTCCGCTTCAGGGACTTAGAGATTTTTCTCATGTCATTTATACTCCAGTCCGCACTCTAGGGACTGAGAGTACTCTAATCCGCTTTAGGGACTTAGAGATTTTTCTCAAGTCGTTTATACTCTAGTCCACGCTCTAGGGACTGAGAGTACTCTAGTCCGCTTCAAGGACTTAGGGATTTTTCTCAGGTCGTTTATACTCTAGTCCACGCTCTAGGGACTGAGAGTACTCTAGTCCGCTTCAGGGACTTAGAGATTTTTCTCAATTCGTTTATACTCTAGTCCACGCTTTGGGGACTGAGAGTACCCTAGTCTGATTCAGGGACTTAGAGATTTTTCTCAAGTCTTTTATACTCTAGTCCGCGCTCTGGGGACTGAGAGTACTCTAGTCCGCTTCGGGGACTTAGAGATTTTTCTCAAGTTGTTTATACTCTAGTCAGCGCTCTGGGGACTCAGAGTACTGTAGTCCGCTTCAGGGACTTAGAGATTTCGTCAAGTCATTTATACTCTAGTCCGCGTTCTGGAGACTCAGAGTACTCTAGTCCGCTTCAGGGACTTAGAGATTTTTATCAATTCATTTATACTCTAGTCTGCGCTCTGGGACTCAGAGTACTCTAGTCCGCTTCGGGGACTTAGAGATTTTTCTCAAGTCGTTTATACTCTAGTCCGCGCTCTGGGGACTCAGAGTACTCTGGTCCGCTTCAGGGACTTAGAGATTTTTCTCAAGTTGTTTATACTCTAGTCTGCGCTCTGGGGACTCAGAGTACTCTAGTCCGCTTCAGGGACTTTAGAGATTTTTCTCAAATTGTTTATACTTTAATCCGCGCTCTGGGGTCTCAAAGTACTCTAGTTCGCTTCAGGGACTTAGAGATGTTTCTCAAATCGTTTATACTCTAGTCCGCGCTCTGGGGACTCAGAGTACTCTAGTCCGCTTCAGGGACTTCGTGATTTTTCTCAAGTCATTTATACTCTAGCCCGCGCTCTGGGGACTCAGAGTACTCTAGTCCGCTTCAGGGACTTAGAGATTTTTCTTAAGTCGTTTATACTCTAGTCCGCTCTCTGGGGACTCAGAGTACTCTAGTCCGCTTCAGGGACTTAGAGATTTTTATTAAGTCGTTTATACTCTAGTCCGCGCTCTGGGGACTCAGAGTACTCTAGTCCACTTCAGGAACTTAGAGATTTTTCTCAAAACGTTTATACTCTAGTCCGCGCTCTGGGGACTCAGAGTACTCTAGTACGCTTCATGGACTTAGAGATTTTTCTCAAGTCGTTTATACTATAGTCTGCGCTTTGGGGACTTAGAGTACTCTAGTCCGCGTCAGGGACTTAGAGATTTTTCTCAAGTTGTTTATACTCTAGTCTGCGCTCTGGGGACTTAGAGTACTCTAGTCCGCTTCAGGGACTTAGAGATTTTTCTCAAGTCGTTTATACTCTAGTCCGTTCTCTGGGGACTCAGAGTACTCTAGTCCGCTTCAGGAACTTAGAGATTTTTCTCAAATTGTTTATACTCTAGTCCGTGCTTCGGGGACTTAGAGTACTCTAGTCCGCTTTAGGGACTTAGAGTTTCGTCAAGCCATTTATACTCTAGTCCACACTCTGGTGACTCAGAGTACTCTAGTCCGCTTTAGGGACTTAGAGATTTTTGTTGAGAGCAGTCGTATTTTCACCCGTTTGATTTGTATTTCATATATCGTATCGAGGCTAATGTTGTCGAATGAATGGTAGAACCGTGTTTGCTCAAGGAATGGGACTCTACCCCCAGCATCAAGGACAAAACTTGAAAAATGGACGGTCGATTCTCGTCCGCTTGGTGATTGTAGCTCTTCCAATCAAGTCAAGGAAGGAGGTATATGATAGATGGTTGGATCACATCCATCATGGGGTTGGATAATCAAGTCCCGCATGATTTTATTCGTATCTCTTTCTAGAAAACGAGGATAATGGATCACCGAGTAGACAAACTAAGTTGTATATGTTCCAAGGTGCAGCCGTGTCCATGTATTGGGAGCAATGGTTGACGAGTAGGCAGTCCATCACAGCTACTTCAAGTCGGGCTTTCGAACTACCTCTTGTGTTCCGGGTAGGAGTTGATGTGTAGATGATCAAATCACATCCGCTCTAGTTAGATCCCGGCATCACTGAGCTTCAGTAGAGGCATATGTATTTTATCGAACTTTACTTTATGACACGAGGAATGGATGATCGGGCCACATTCATTCCAAGCCTTGCTTAGGCCACCAAATCTAATATGGAGGTCGATGAATGGACGGTCAATTATGAACGCTTTGTATAAGGCTATGACCGTGATGAGCTTTTCTATCTCTAGTCCATGGCCCCAAGGCATATGGTTGATGATGAGCGGTTGAATCATGCTCGTCTTGATGAACTCCACAGGTCCAATCACGATCTGCGTGGATTGGTTAGCAGCCAACTTTGAGTACTTGGTCACCTGCATTGTTTTGAAAGTAGTTTAGTTCAAATTGGTTGTAGTTCATAGTACAATTGAAATAGAAATCATTTAAAGAAGATTGGAATAAATCTCATTGATCAATGAAGTAGCATCGTGTGCTCGCTATTCAACTTTGGCCCTACCTCCCTTCAAAGGGATGTCGGCCGTCAACAGTCCAATTGATAATCTTAGTTCTTTATTGATAGGCATCGAATGTTCACTGCCCGCCATTCCGTTGGACTTGCACATACTGTTAAAGCTTTCCTTTCCAGATCAACTTTTCGATCACACCTCGGAGGTGTTTGTAATCGCCAGTGTTAGGATCAGTGAGTCTATTGGAATATACAACATTCCCCTGATTTTATCTGGGCATCGGTGGACTTTCTCGAGGTTGGTTTTCAGTACCACTCTTTGTCGCAGGTCTCCAAGTAGAGGCTATCGATTGAATCTTTCAAAGAGCATATGAGTCAAATTTTGAGATCTTGGTTCGTCTACTGGAATCTGAGTCCTTAGCCAACGATCCTGTATTTTTATTTTTCCTAGTCTGCTCCACTCCTCCTCACTTTGGTTTTGATTCATTTTGTAACATAAATGATCCATGGTCGTAGGAGGCTCTCTAGCTAACTAGATGCTAAAATATATCTGGAGGTCAACTCCTCTCAAATGCGATCAGTATGGTATCCTTATTAACATTTGGAACAAATTGCTTGGAGTCCAACATTGGTTTGATTGGAGTCACTAAATTCGAAGTGCTGGGTCAGTGAAGAATGGTGCTTGGAGTCATCCTGGCATTTGGTTGGAGAAAATATTGGTTTTACTCGAGTCTGGTTTTGGTCAAAAGTTTCCTGCATTTGCCTAGAGTCATATCATTTACGTTCTCCAACCTTAGGGAGTATCGTTTGAGTAGAGGTTGCTTGTTCGTTCCCTTGTTTCCATTTAGAGGCTGCCGCTTGATCCTCTATGCCCTGGTCGGTCATAGGATATAGGGAAAGTGGATAGAACTTTCCTTCACTTCGAGTTACATCCCTAGTTGTTCCGAGTTATAGGAGATTTCGCTTCAAGTCATGCATGAGGGATTCATGGTTCGGACAGGCTGGCTCGGTGACTACTGGTTCAGTCACATGGGGTCGATATACACGGGTCGGCATTTACTTAGTATATATGCTAGAGCGATCGGCTGTCAGCTTTTGAGTGAGGGATTGGCTATCTGCATTGAGTGAGGGGTCGACTATCTGCATTGAGTGAGGGGTCGGCCTTTATATAACTCCAGTGCAACCTAACTTCAACATTCAATCCCAAAAACTTGTGTACATCAGTGAATCCAATACCATGGCTAATAGCTTCATTTAGATCTCTTTTAAATCTGAGTAGAATAGGAAGTTTGCAGGTAAACAACTGGATCTATCTCGCGAATATGGAAATCCACTAGTAGACGATGAGATCCAATCAAGTTGAGAATTCAATTCTCAGTGAAAGCACCAAAATGTTAGCACCAAAATTGGTCACTAACACCCATATAATTTCATGGACATTAGAGAATTAATGGCATCTGGAGAACAAAGCATTAAAGTAAATTGACACAATATTTTATAGTGGTTCGGCAATCTCGGCCTACGTCCACTTCAAATTTCATTCATTCTTCATTTGATTACAATTACATGAGTTTTTCGATTGGCTAGAATCCATTGATACAAGTTTATAAGAAAAATAGCCATGACATAGTATTTGGAGTAGGAAGAAGAAGATGATGAAGCCCCCCCAAAAGAGAGAGCGAGCCCCCACCAAAAAAGGCCCCCTACCCCTGTATTTATAGACGAAGGCAGCCTTCAGCCTAACTGACATCCTCAAGCCTGGATCCCTTTGTCCACTTTGGCCCACCATAAGAAAAGCTCCGCCCAACACACTATGCTGACCTCACTTATACACTCTTCAACTTATCAAACATCTATTCCGACACCTATTCCACCAAAGCTAACCTTCATCATTCTGACATCCTGTATCACCTATCTGTTGATCTTATTTACCCTGGGCTGGACATAACTGTTTGGATATCATGCTCTGGTCATATTATTGTCGTCTCATGGCCATCTTTCTCATCAATAGTCAAGTCTGGTCCTCGTAATCATCTTTGTGTAGCCGGGCCAAAAGGCCGGATAATAGTAGCCATTTTTTTCTTTTCTGGTTTGTTCAGAGGAAGCTAGAAATGAGAAAGGAGAAAATGAACGTACAATTCATTTCCAACCTCTCCTGCTCATTCTAGTAATGGGTTTGGGCTTGAACCCATTACCCAATATGCATATATGTTTATACTTAGTTAAAATCTAACTAAGTTATTCTATGTTAACACCATATTTCACCATTTTATGCATATTCTCATTATTTAATCAAATAATTTGTCATAACTTCATGTGTTTATGCTTACAAAAATGTTTTATCAACATATAAAAGATATTTTACCCATTAAAAATTAATTTCGAACATTAAATTCTTATTTTTACTTAAATACCTCAATTTACACTATTAATTACATAAAACAATATTTTTAACACCAAAATTACCACAAAAGTCATTTTCTTGTCCAATTAAATATAACAAACTTTATTAACATTATTTTTACATCCAAATATTATTTTTAAACACAATTTCACCTTTTATTTACAATATCATCCATATTAAATTAAAATACTTCATTAAAATTAACAAAAATTAACATTTGGCAATAATTTCCAAAACTATTGCATTTTAACAAATTAAAACCCTACAATGCTTATTTTCACCCCAAACTAACATATTAAAGTTTCTAAACTTTATTTTCAATATTTTATGTTTATTTCAAGAAATTAATGTTGAATTAAATTCTTTTATCTTTATTTAATTCAATTAATTCCTCAAATCAACCTATTTCTTTTATTCCAACTTAATTAATTCATTAACCACCAAATTAACATAATATCATTTATTCAAACTTATTACCCACCAACAATCTTAATTCCATTTTATTTATTTAAAACCCAGTGTTTATTTAAAATAAACAATTTTAACAAATTTTACATCCCAATTTATTTTATTTCTCCATTATTAAATTATAAGCACCGTTATAATTTAATTTCATAGGTAATCACCAAAACCAGGGTTATTACAGTATGTGTGGGGGGTATGGGTGTGGGTGGGTTTGAGTTTACAAAATGTTTGATGGCCCTCCACCAAACGTGGTTTTTGGTGACCCTAGCGATATAATCCACAAATTTGTCAAACTTCGTATGAAGTATTTTCTTTATATGTCTTAAGAATTATCATATAAATTTCTCTGATCGTTCTAAATGTTACACGGTTGGAACACTATTTAACATTAATATTTTCTCTGTACGGTTGTAACACTAATTAATGTTCAGAAGAGGCCTTTACAACCCAATTAGGGTAGATATTGCAGTTTTTTAATTACTATGAAAGGGGTAGTTAGCGCAAAACTATCTCTTATTTCTGGAAGTAAGTTTAGTGTCTTAAAGTTGCATGCCATTCTACCATTGTTTCCAATCAGCAAGCATTCTTCTAATTTGAACTACTAAATATGTATTATTAACTGAAAATTTTACCTACATATATTTACACATATGTGGAATGCAAAATCTTATAGCTGTAATTATTCTTGCATGTGCAGGATTGACTCAGGACTCATGACTCACACTATTTGGTCTTTTAATTCGTATCATGGTGTGATATTGCAACTGCTTCAGAAATTGTCTGTTGAAAAATTACAACTAATGAAAAATGGCAATAGGGTGAGAAACCGAAGGAGCTTGGACTTGCACTTTCCACCAATGGCCTCCATTCCCATAGCAGATACATGTGCAAACACTCAATCCAAGTCAGTGATGTGGATCCCAGTTGCAATGAACTTTGTTCTCTTATCTTTGGTAATGCAAAAGTTTGAGGTTGCTACAATTTGAAATTTATTTTGGTATTCTTGAATGGTCAATAATGGATAAGTAGTCGTTATGTGTTACAATAATCTTAGACCCTAACTTACTGGATCTTTTGTAATAGTAATTGTATGTTATTGTCATGCTTCAAATTGATATAATTATGTAAACATAATTTAGATAAAAGTAAAATTGTTTTTATGCAGTACAATGACTACATTGATCATTGTTATATTCAATAGGTCCGGCAAGAGTTGGAAAATCTATCGACTATTCAAATTATAAATCAAGTTTGAGCAGAGGTATGTTATTTCAAGGTACAATGACTACATTGATCGATGTTATATTCTCGCGTTAGTGGTTCATATTTTAGATGGTACTACTGGTTTTTGAATCAGTGTAGGTTTTATTCATATTATTCTTTTATGCTAGGCTCTAGCACATATGAAATGCAAAATACTTCACTTATTTCTCTGTAAATGGCTGTGTTTCTGTGGAAAACTTTTTTGAGTTCGTTACTTCGTATAAACATGGCTGAATTATATTCTTAATTACCGTTTTAAAAAAAATATTCTTACTGTTTCATGACCGACTCTTATTTATGCAACACGTCCTAACCAGAGCGGTTCAAAGTTTTGGGTTGCCCAAAGCAAGTAAATTTTTTGTTGCCTTTCTAAATCAAACTTGGGAATCAATACGAGTTATCAATTTCAGAATAATCACGTCCCTGATGAATATTAATTATATCGTCTGAGAGCATATGAATATTTCATAATTACACATTAACATTTCCAAAAGTTGGTATTCGTTATAAACGACTTGTTGAATATCATTATGACAACATTCCATGCAATTATGGGTTTATTGAAAACATTCCCAATTTATAGTTAAATAAATTCAGAATATGTATCCCAACAATCATATTAAACTCTACTCAAACTACTCAACAAGATTTTCAACGTTTATATTTTGAACTAGCACGAATCCGTGCTTCACACACTTTATGAGAAAAATAATATTAATTAAAACAACTGATTAGTCAATGTGATATTTTGCACTGCTAATTTCAAAGAATTAAAAAATAAATAATAACAACATATAATAGATTTCGCATTGAAAATATAGCATTAAATGACATTTAAATATTGATAAATTGAGATTCAACCAAATTTCAAAAAGGGAGTTGTTGGTTTAAAATGTTAAAGGAAACTAAAATTTTCAATGGTAGTGATGGCAAAAGAAGAACCACAATTTCTTGTAGAAGAGAATGATGATAGATTAATCTTACTCTATAGAAAAATAAAGCATAAATTTTATTTAGGATATTTATGTTTAATTTATGTTGCACTTTTTTAAAAACATTGATGAAAGAAATAATGGACTGGAAGAATGGAGACCAAAAGAATAAGAGCTTGGTGGAAATAAAAAAAAAAGATAAAAAAATAAATTATTCTACCGAGAGACAAACAAATTCATAAAGTTTGAGATACCTTCATGTTAACCATTTTATTTAGAAAAATGTAAAGCCCGTATATTCATGGATCTTTGAGAAGTTTGGATTTTCATTTTAAATTGTAAGAGAAATAAATTAAGGTAAATCTAAATTCATACATTATATAGAATTATATTAGTTCGTTAAACTTTATACTTTTCATATTTGATAATTTTAAATGAAAATTAAAGTTCATAGGATTATTTGAGTTAGTGCACTATATATTATATCTTGTATAGTAAAAAAATGACAATGGCGGTTGAATTTATATGTTTTCTTTTTTTAAAGAGTGAATGAAGAAAAGAGGTAAAAATGAGAATTATTGCATCATGTTGAGTTGATATACATACTTAACAATTGTTATGTTTTGATTAATATTTATTAGTTTTTACACTAATTTACTTTGAATCAATGAAATTCAAACACAGATCATGCATAATTTTTTAAAATAACTACTTTAAATAAGATGATGTTGAATTTGAAAAAAACTAAGGTAGTCTAGTTTATATCTTACATATTACATGAGTTTGTTGGTTTATTTAAAATAAAAGCATAAGATAAACTATAGCACTCAATCCATGTATGTATGTGTATATGTGTGTTTGTGCTGTGTGTATCTTAGTTATTATGTTTTTCTTCTATTTAGTATTACTCATTTTAATTATCAGAAGTGTTTGTAATATGTTATATTTTCGATGGATTTTATACTTTAAAGAATAAAATCAATGAATTTTGAATAAATATCGTGCTTATTTAGTGAAAATAGCTCCAAAATATTGGATCCTAGAATGGAGCTTAGATCTTGGTTAAAATTTCTAAGTAAAAAGGAAATTAGTGGTTAAATATAAATGTTTTAAAGTGGACTAAGTGGTTCCTAAATATTTTAAGTAAAATGAGGTATATAGGATTTGAACTTGGAAGGTTGAGAAAAAAGTGATTCAAGGAAAGTGAAGTTATCCTAATATACATTAGATATAAACGTGGTTTGTGAGATTCAAACTTGTAACCTTCTGCACCAAAAGTAGAGGTAATTATTTAAGTTCTGAATTATGAGGAAAGAAAAAATATTAAGTGAGATTTGACTTTAATATATATGGTAAATTGTAGACCAATGTTACACACGCAACATGCTAAAGTTATATAATTTAAAACATGTAAATTTTTATGATGATTGCAATGACGTTTTTAGAATACAAAATTGGTAAACTAACCATGATAGCGAGTTTATCGCTATGAGAATGTGGCAAGAGATGGATACTAATACAAAATAGATATTAACACTGGTACAGTTATGTAGAACATACTCTTTATATTATATTTGGTCTGACTATACATTACCCAAAACATACTTGTTTCTGGTCGAAATTCATCCAAAAACCCCCTATATTATACCGTAATGAGTTGAATAAAATAAAAGTTGAACGAAAAATAGAGTAAAATTATAAAAAGAAAACAAAATGTATTTTGAACACCATATCATAGAGCTTAATGAACTATTATAGAAAAATCCATTCTGGGCAACATGTTATAATGTACAAATTATTCTCAATATTCCATTTATGGAACTTTAAATACCAGTGTAGAAACTCTAGCATCTCTATTCCATTTAGATTAAATGTCTTCTCTAAGAAAGTATTACCTACTATTTGAATATAAAGGGACCATAGTTCTTCCGCCACAAATAAGTACAAAGAACCTTTGAATTTGACACTATGAAGTTGGTGTGTTTTCTTTCGTATTCCAACTATAAATTATCTGTAATAATACAATCTTACAACTAAGAGTGTGAAACATGGTAAACTATCAAAATATATTTAAAATCATGTTTGTCGCAGCAAGATATTAATTTTTTTATTGTATATTAGTCTACTTGTGGACGTGATTTAAATATGTTATTGGATTCGTAAACTTAAATAATAACATATAGAGAAAATTTAAATAAACCAATGACAGTGTTCAAATTATTTAGTATTTCTAATCATCTCACCTTGACACCCCACTTTGGCATTTTGGCACTTTATATGTCATATAACGTATAATTATTGTCAATCCATATTCGTATCAAAATTTTACAAACACGGATAAACATTCTTATATTCTCACATATACTGAAGGTGTGTAATCTATAACGAAGGACTAATTTCATTTAAGGAAACAGTTTATAGATATGAAATTTAAACAATTGGAATATATATAGGGTAAGAAAAAAAATTGTGAATTGAATGGGAATGAAAGTTGAATATATTTGGTTCTATGAGGAAATGGAAGAAGTAAATCAATAAAAAACTTAGGAAAAATCATAGTTTGAACTTAATTCATAAAAATATAAAAAATATATCATGCAAAATAATTCTTATTTAACTGAGGGTAAAAGGAAGAGGTAAATAAACTCTAAGTATCTTGTACCTTACGGATCTAAAATATTGTACAATCTAACATTTTGATATTATAAATGCAATTTCAATGAAAAATGAAGACCCATCATGATTTAAAGCAAACCATTAATAGATATGCAATATAAAAAATTAAAATATACATAGAGTAAAGAAAAAATCTAATTAATTGAGTGGGAAAATTTTTGAATATCACCAATGTTTAAACCTTACCACCATATCCTACAAGCATTTCTAATTATTGAATTGTGCAAATGAAATTGTGATATGATTGGGTTTTTATGGTTTCCAAGATTAAAGAGAAACAATTATGAAAAAAAGAAACAAAGTACAAAAAGATTTTATTTTTGATGAGAAAAATGAAACTTTTTCTTAGGATTTGAACTTTATAGAAAAATATAATAAAATTGAATAAACTGAGTGAAACTTATAGAAAAGGAAGTCATAGGGACATGTTGAAACACTTGAATATATAAAAATGAATCAAGGGGATATAAGGATATTAAACATAAAACTATGAAAAAATACAAAAGGATTAGAAGAGATCTAACTTTAATATATTTGTGTGTGTGTGGGGTGTGTCTATATATATAGTGTTATATATATATACATTTAATATATGCAGATGATCTTCTAGTGGTGGTAAAAGGTAATTTGAAAGCAATTGACAAAATTAAGGATATATTTACAGAACTAGAGTATCTTGTTGGGCTTAAACTGAATGAATATAAAACTAAGTGCAACTTTAATAAGCACTGCTCAAACAAGCAGGCTATGTTAGAGAGATTGGGATTCTCGGAGGGACACCTTCCAGTTAAATATTTAGGAGTTCCTCTCTCCAATAACACTATCACTGATACTGAGTGTGGCAAGTTGGTGGATGATATAAGAGATAAATTACAAGGATGGAGATCAAAGCTTCTTTCTTTTGCAGGCAGAGTAGAATTGGTGCACACAGTTATCACATCTAAAGTCAGATTCTGGTTACAATCTTTCCAAATTCCAGATTGCTTGATTACAAAAATTAATTCAGTCTGTGCGGACTTCATATGGAGAGGGGGGATGCATACAGTTAAGTACTCGGACTTATGTAGGAAAAAGGAGGAAGAAGGTGTTGGCCTGAAAAATCTTTTTGAACTGAAAAAAGTATATGGTCTGAAATTAGCTTGGAATGTTCTAACTTCAAAACATTTATGGGCTACATGGATGAGGTCTAGATATCTTAAAGATAATTTTTGGACTATTAAAATTGACAACAATGCTTCTGTTACTTGGAAGAATATTCTAAAACTAAGGGATGAACTACAAAAGCATTTAGACAGAGAAATTGCAAATGGTAGAAATACTAACCTCTGGAGAGACCCATGGCTAAACTCTAAAAGTTATATTGACAGGTTAGGATGGGATACCTTCTCAGCATACAGAGCTCCAAACTGTAAGGTGGCTGACATTATAGACAATGGAGAATGGCAATACAACAACTTGCTAATCCTAAATTATAAAGAATTGATTCGAGGTAAAGTCATTCACAGAGACAAAATGGAGGACATATGGACATGGAAAGGAACTCTAACAGTTACTTCAGGTTCCGAGAAGTGTGGGAAGAATCAAGGGAAAAACATCCTTTGGTCAATTGGTATACAGTAGTTTGGAGCAGATCCAATAATCCTAAAATGGCACATACTCTTTACAAGGCTATTCTCGGAAAATTACCTACTAAGGATAGATTACATAAACGGGGAATTTTAAATGACACAATTTGTTATCTTTGCCATAATGCAGATGAAATGCATGAGCACTTATTCTTTGAATGCGAATACTCCAAAAGAGTTTGGAGCATTCAAAAACTGAGATGTCTACTTACTACCAATGTTCGAAACTTAGTAGAAGAGGTTGATTACCTGCATAGAGGGAGTAATCTCACGAAGTTGATGAAGGAGACTGGCAAAATTGGACTCACAACCTCCCTGTGGCACCTCTGGAGGGAGAGAAACAGTCGGGCTTTTGAAAATAAACAACAGGATGTATTAACTCTTAGGAAATAGATTAATAGGGATATTATCCTAATTATTGGGTGGATACTGAAGAAAGTTCTTACCATTACAACGGCACAAGAAGAACGACTAATGGAGATGTTGACGATGAAGGAATTGAACGAACGAGTTCAATTAGAGAATTGGGAGCCGCCATAACCCTAAAAATGGAAGTTTTAGTTGCGGATGATTGTTTTGTCTGGAATAGATTGTCGGATGATTTTTCTCTATTGTGTAATATATTCGAACCTGTATAATGCCGCTTTGGGCCGCAAAGCCCATCTTATTAATTAATTAACCTAGTTTCAATAATAATAATAATTGTGTTTTGAGTTCTTATGGAGTTTGAGATTAAAGAGAAAATAAATTGAAGGAAGGAAACAAATATATTAGAGATCTGTGAAAGATCCGACTTTAATATATATACTGTAGAAGTTATGACACCTTTGTGATTCCATGTGAAGCTCAAGATTAAAGTGAAAAATAAACAAAAGAAGGGAAGAAAGAGATTAGAGATTTCATTCTAGTTAGGAAAAAAGAATATGTTTACTTATAGATTGAACTACATAGATATGCTAGCGGAATCGAATAGGAAGAATGCAGAATAAGCAAAACTAATGTTAAAGTTGAAATTACTAAACTGTAAAAATTTCAAATTAATTTTGTTTAACTTCTTAGAAATCATCCATTGTTTTTCAAAAGGTTCAATACAAAATTTTAACTTTCAACATTGTTTAGTTGTTAGAGATGATACCTGAATTCGGGAAGAGGCCATTGGAGAAGCTCATGGAGGAGGAAGCCAAAGCCCTAGGAGCAGGAGCTGAAGACCGAACCAACAAAGTGGTTCGGTGGAGGAAGCTGATTTGCTGGACCAAATTAGTGGTCCGGTGTTGCTTGGATTTGCCGCTTCAGAGTTCTGGAGCGGTGGCAACTTCGTTCGGTGATTGAAGAAGACCGAACGAGAAACTTCATTCGGTAAAGAAGAGAAGTGGAGTGGCATTAGTTTGGAGTGGTGAAGGAAGACCGAACCAAATTTGTCGTTCGGTAATCTGGTGACGCCGAACGAAATATTTGCCGAACCAAGTAGGTGAAGAGGAAGGCCGGTCCAGATTTCTCGTTCGGCAATTGGGAGATGCCGGTCCAGACTTGAAGTGTACTATGCCGAACCAAATGCCAAGTGTCATATGCTGGACCAAACATGACGAACCAAATACTGAACTTCCATATTGCAGCTACCCCTCCTCATATCTTCACTCTATAAATAGAGGAGCTTCTGGACAACAATAGTAGCCGAAATTGATAGCTAATTTTAGCCAATTTCAGAGCCATCCTAGAGAGTTGAAACTCTGCAGAATTTTGTCTGTATTGTAAATTCTTCTTATGTATATCCTCCAAAAGTGAATCAATCTTGTAACTCTAATCTTTCAGTGATTAATAAAATCTCCTCTCCCCAAGTGGACGTATACTGCCCAGCGTAAGTGGAACCACTATAAATACTGGTGTTATTTATTTTTCTACATTGCATAGATCTATGACTGTCTGTTCCGGTGTTCATCTTTTGTTTGTTTCGTCTCACTACAATCACGATCCAGTTGTTTTCCGCTGCATTGGGTTTTTATTCCCTTAGACTGATCATCTGAAGGGATTTTCCCCAACAGTCTGGTATCAGAGCTGCAAGATTGATTGAGGAGTACTAGACGCTATGACAGGAGATGAAGGGACTCCAGTTGTTACAAGACCTTATATTAGAGGGATGTATATCGCGTCAGGATCACAGTTACCAATTGAGAAATGGAATGGGGATAAAAACTTCGAGAAGTGGCAATGGAGGATGAAGGCTATTCTAATGAGGAATGAAGTCCATCCAGTAGTGTTTGTCCCTAAGGAGTTAACAGCTGACATCTCAGTCGCGGAAAGGAAGGAGATGAAGAAATGGGCGTTTACTACTTTACAGCTAGCTATGGGAGAGAACGTTATCTCAGAGATTAGCAGTGAGACCACTGCTAGGGGCATTTGGACCAAGCTAGAAAATCTCTACTTGAAGAAATCTCTGACTAACCATCTGATATTGCTGAAGACATTTTTCACCATGCAGACAAGAGAGGGTACTTCAGTGAAGGAACATCTTAATTTCTTTGATGATCTCGTGATGAAGATGAAGACTGTTGACTTGAAGATGGATGAGGAGAAAATGACAATGATTCTTTTGTGTTCTCTTCCGGAGCGATACACAGGTTTCGCTAACAGCCTTATCTTCGCTAGAGACACATTGACAGTGGAAGATGTGAAGTCAGGCCTTCTATCTGAGGGCTTGAGAGATCAGATGAAGGAGATAAGTGAAGGAAGTAGAGGTGGAAGTAGTAGTCATGGCCTGTTTGTTGAAAGAGGTAGAGAAGATAAGAAGAATTGGCACTCTAGAGGGCATTCCAAGTCCAGAAAGCCCGGTAATAGCAGGAGAGGAAAGTATAAGGACGGGAAGTTCTTTATCTGCAAGAAACCTGGTCATTGAAAAAAGGTTTGTCCAGATTTGAAGAAGAAGGAAGAAGACGGATCTTCATCATTTGCGGTGGAGAAGTCTGTATTTGACGATGTGTTGTCTGTAGCAGTGTCGGATGTCTTAGACCATTGGGTGCTGGACTCAGGGGCGTCTTTCCATATGATGCCTAATAAGGATTACTTTAGTTCTTTCGTTGGACGAGAGGGAAGCTCTATTCTTATGGGTAATGATGCTAACTGTAGAGCAATGGGTGAAGGTACAGTGAGGATCATGATGTTTAATGGAGTAGTACGCACTTTGACAGGTGTTGGGTATGTTCCAGGTCTTCCGAAGTCCTTAATTTCTTTAGGAAAATTGGCATCTTTGGGATGCAAGGTAACTATCGAGAAGGATAGACTGGAGGTTTCGAGAGGTGCAGTAGTTCTTATGAAAGAAGATGTGTTCCGAAATCTGTATTTGCTAAAAGGAACCACAGTTCTTAGAGAGTCGTGTGTTGGAGTAGATAGTTCTCGTGCATTGGATGCCACAAAGCTTTGGCATCTCAGGTTGGGTCATATTTCAGAGAAGGGCTTAGAGTTTCTTCGAAGACGGAAGATGATCAAAGGAGAAAGCTTCGACAAGATGGACTTTTGCCAGGAGTGTGTGTTAGGCAAGCAAATCAAAGTATCTTTTGGAGTTGGACTCCATAGATCTAGGGAGTTCCTCGACTTTTGTAGACAGCATGGCATTTAGAGATATTTCACTACACCCTACGATCTGCAACCCAATGAGGTTGCAGAAAGGATGAACATGACTCTAATGGAGAAGGCCCGTTGCTTGAGATTGACGGTGGGTTTGTCTAGAAGCTTTTGGGCTGAGGCATTATCAACTGCGGCACATATCATAAATCGAATTTCATGCTCAGCCATAGATGGAAAGTTTCCAGAGGAAACGTGGAGAGGTAAAACAGTGTATCTTGGTTACTTCCAAATTTTTTGTTGTCCTGTGTACGTTTACCATACAAGTGATGACAAGTTGGAGGCTAGAGCATACAAGGGCATACTAATGGGATACACCGATGGTATCAAAGGGTATCAAATTTGGAACCCTGTTGATCGGAAGATTGTTCATTCCAGACATGTTACTTTTGATGAGTCTGCTATGTTCAATCCAAAGGAGAAGCTACCTACCACATCAGAAGATTCTGATAGGCCTAAGGAGATGGAAGAAGTTCCCGTGATCCAACCAAATAGTAGAGTTGTTGTTGAGGAAGATGCAGTTGATGAAACATCACAGGATAGTCCACAGGTACCTTCTAGTAGTGATGGTGATGTTCATGAATCTAGAGGAAGTTCAGTTCAAAGTGGAGCTGAAAGGAGTTTAGACGAAGCAGTACCTACCCGGGTCAGTCGTACGACTATTAGGCCACCCGAAAGGTTTGGTGATTGGCAGCTTGCGAACCTTAGCCTTAGTGATCAGTTTGACTATGTCCTACATGTGGTTCATAAGGAGCCGCTTGACCTTGATGAAGCTTTGAAGTCATATGACAGTTCGAAGTGGATGTGCGCTATGGAAGAGGAGTTAGAGTCGTTGAAGAAGAACAAGACTTGGTATTTGGTACCACCTCCTCAAGGAAGCCGAGCCATAGGTTGCAAATGGGTATTCAAGGTGAAGGATGATGGGAGAGATAAGGCTAGACTAGTTGCTGAAGGGTTTTCACAAAGAAATTGATTGGAGTATGATGAGATATTCTCTCTAGTAGTGAGGCATATGTCCATTCGCATTTTGCTCGCTATCGTCGCAGCTCATGACTTGGAGCTGGAGCAACTGGACGTGAAAACCGCTTTCTTGCACGGAGACTTGGATGAGACCATCTACATGAAGCAGCCAGAAGGATTTTTTGTAGATGGGAAAAAATTGGGTTTGCAAATTGAAGAAGTCATTGTATGGACTTAAGCAGTCGCCTAGACAATGGTAAAAGAGGTTTGACTCTTTTATGCTTTCACTTTGTTTGATCGTAGCATCAAAGACGCTTGTGTGTACTTCAAGCATTTAAATAATGGTAGATGGGTGTACCTACTCTTCTACATGGATGATATTTTAATTGCTTCCAAGGATAAGGATGAAATCGTTAGTTTGATGCGAAAGCTAAAAGAGGAATTCGAAATGAAAGACCTTGGAGAAGCAAAGAAAATTTTGGGTATGGAAATCCAAAGGGATAGAAAGCTAGGACTTTTGAGCCTCACTCAAAAGGAGTACATTTGAAAGGTGCTTGCTTGGTTTAGCATGGAAGGGCAAAGGAAATTAGCACACCCATGCCTTTGCACATACAACTTTCTAGTAAAGGCTCTCCGATCTTGGAAATGGACAAGGCTTATATGATGAAGGTCCCATATGCAAGTGCAGTTGGTAGCTTGATGTATGCCATGGTCTGCACTAGGTCTGACATTGCACAGGCTATTGGATTGGTGAGTAGATTCATGTCGATTCCAGGAAAGACGAATTGGGAAGCAGTGAAGTGTATCTTCAGATACCTTAAAGGAACTCCAAACCATGGACTCGTCTTTGGCGGCAGAGAAAGAGATTTCAGCTTGGTTGGATTTTGCGATTCCGACTATGCCAGTGATAGAGATCGAAGGAAGTCAACCTCCGGATATGTGTTCACCATTGATGGGACAACGATCAGTTGGAGAGCGAGGTTGCAGACGATTGTGGCTTTGTCTACTACAGAGGCAGAGCTCATAGCTGCGGTTGAAGTAGCTAAGGAGGCACTTTATTTGATGTGAATATTGTGTGATTTAGGCTTCGTATATGAAGGCGTGGATGTGTATTGTGATAGTTAGAGTGCAATTCACTTAGCTGAAAATCTGGCGTTCAACTCGAGGACAAAGCATATTGAGGTGAGAGAGTCGTTCCTTGTCTCGATGAGTGAAGAAAAGCTACTTCGTCTCCAAAAAGTTCACACAAAGGAGAATGCAACAGACATGTTTACCAAGTCATTGCCTATTGCTAAGTTCGAGCATTGCTCGGACTTGATTCACTTAATGAAGTGCTAGGTTCCACGGGGTGGCACGGAGGGAGAGTTGAGATGGTTTATGGAGACATTTGTTTTCATGGTGAAGATTGATAGGTTTTACATGGACTGGGTACTTCGAACACTTTTTTAACGGGCGATGGCCTTGCTGGAGTTCGTTGACAGAGTGCAATAGGTGATGGCATTGCCAAAGCTCATTGGGTAAGTATCTATTGCTTGGAGCATGAAGGTGTAGATGAAGTTGGAAGGCTTGTATGGAATTCGGTATCAAGGTGGAGATTGGTATATTGTTAGATGTGGCTTGCATTGTAAATGGAGTGGGTGCGTGGATTGAATGTTAAAGTCCCACATCGCAGAATATTCAGAATAATCATGGTATATATATGGGATTGGTGGCACGTAACATTGGGGATTCCTTTTGTTACAATGTGTTGCCAAGACCATATTATATACTCGATGGAGGCGATGGAGGGATGTTCAATCGGGACGCCGGCATGGGAGACTTCGACCATTGATGACGCTAGACACGGTGAAGAGAATGCGTTCGGAATGCGGGAATGTCGAAACACAACATGGTATCATAGCTCCATGGTTCGATGGGACCGGTATGATGCAGCATGACCGAAGCATGGCTCCTAAAGGGGCTTGAGCATGGGATGCTCGTCAAGGTGGAGATATGGTTAAGTGGTTGCTCCTTCCTGCTTATAAGAACTCGAAGTAGCAGCCTGATCAACTGCGAAGAGGACTCGGTATAACTCCAAGGTGACTTGAGCAATTATCGCCAAGGTGGAGATTGTTAGGTGTGGCTCGCATTGTAAATGGAGTGGGTGCGTGGATTGAATGTTAAAGTCCCACATCGCAGGATATTCAGAATAATTGTGGTATATATATAGGATTGGTGGCACGTAACATTAGGGATTCCTTTTGTTACAATGTGTTGCCAAGACTAGATTATATGCTCAATGGAGGCGATGTAGGGATGTTCAATCGGGATGCCGGCATGAGAGACTTCGACCGTTGATGACGCTAGACACGGTGAAGTGAACGCATTCGGAACGTGGGAATGCCGAAACTCAACATTAGTTTCATCGCCAATTTCTAGCAATTAGATTTTTCATATTTGGATAACAAAATATCTAAAAATAAACCTACAAATTGAAAAAAAGAAGAAGCAATTTGGTTTAGTAGAGTTGAGGTTATTCATTGAAAAAGAACTAATAAACAATTGAAATCACTTTAAATATTTTAGTTGCATACCTAAAATCATGATCTAAACTAAATTTGTAAAAATAATAAATAAAAATATATTGTATAGATTCTTACTTATTTATATGGAAAAGGAAGAAGAAAATAAACTCTAACTGTGTTGCCTAGTATGATTCAAAAATAGTGTATAGACTTATCGTCCTAAAAAATAAATGCAATGTCAATGAAAAGTGAAGACTTGCGGTGATCCAAAGCAAATTATTTATGAGTATGAAATATAAAAAATGAGTTATACGTAGAGTAATAAAAAAAATATAGTGAACTAAGTGAGAAATGGAGTTGAATGTTATCTAAGTTTAAACCTTATCATCACATTATGAGTTCCTTTCTAATGACTAAATTGTGCAACTAAAATAGTGATATGATGTTGAGTCATTATGGAGTTAGAGACTAAAGAGAAACTAAAATGAAAGAAGGAGACAAAGAGAACAGAGATTTTGTTTTTGAAGAGAAAAAATAAACTTTTTCTTAGGGTATGAACTATGAACTTTATAGAGAAATAGAACAAAACTGACTAAAATGGGTAAAATTAATAAAAGGGAAAGTCAAAGGACATGACTTTACATATGAATATATTAAAGCTTGTTAAATGAAAATTTTTAGCGATGTAAACATGAAAATATACACATGAATAAAGGAGAAATAAATTTTCACTCCAAAATTATAAGAAAAGAGCAAAGGGATAAGAAAATATCCAACTTTAATCTATACAGTATTTTGGGTTCTCATGGATTTCGAGATTAAATGGATAATAAATGGAAAGAAATAGCAAATAGATCAGAATTCTGAGAGATATTCAACTTTGATATAAACAATAGAAGTTATGAAGTCATTTTGATTTCATGTGAAACTAGAGATTAAAGTGAAATATTAAATGGAAAAAGGGAATAAAGCTTGTATTTAATAAAATGTGCAAAACTAATTTAAGAGAAAAGACAACTATTACACTTGTATTTAATAAAAGTGATTGAAGGAGAAATTTTAAAGCTGAAATTAATAAACTACCAAATTTTCAAGTTGATTTTTTTAATTTTTTTTAAATCCAAATATAGCTTAGGCACCATCCATAGTTTTTCAAGACGTTATATATAAATAATTTAACATTCAACCTTTTTATTTTCATTGCTAATTACCAACAATTAGATTGTATGCTTTGCAGAACAAAAGATCCAAAAATAAGCCTGCAAATTACGAAAGAAAATGTAAATTGGTTTAGTATAGTTGAGATTATTCTTTGAAAAATAACTAATTAGTAATTGAACTCAATTTAAATATTTTAGTTATGCATCAAAAATCATGATCTTAACTTAATTTCTAAAAATAATAAATAAAAGTTCATTGTACAAACTAATCCTTACTTATTTATTAGTAAAAGGAATAAGAAAATAAACTCTAAATATGTTAAACCTTTCATTCTTAAATATTATATAGATGTATCTTCCGAGATAATAAATGCAATTTCAGATAAAACTAAAGATCTACGATGACTCAATGCAAATTTTTAATAGCTATTGAATATAAAAAAACTGAATTAAACTACAGTTAGCATAAAGATAGTGAATTTAGGGGGAAAGAGAGTTGAATATCATCAAATTTTAAATCTTACCATTATATTATGCGTCATTCTATTGATTGAATTATGCAGTTGAATTTGTGATATGATTTTGAGTCCTTATGGAGCCTGAGATAAAAAGGAACTAAAATGAAAGAAGAAAAAAAGAATAAATATTTTATTTTTGAAGAGAGGAAAGAAACTTCTGGTTAGGGTTTAAAATTTGTAGAGAAATAAAAAAGAATTTAACACAATAAGTAAATTTAAAAAAATGGAAAGTCAAAGGGACATGATATTATTACACATGAATATGTTAAAGCTTGTGAAATATGAAAATTTAAAGGGGTAAATGTGAAATTTTACATATGAATCAAGGAGAATTAAGGATTTTAATTATAAAATTATGATTGAAAAATAAAAGATATTAGGAGAGGTCCATCTTTTGTGTATATAGTATAAGAATTGTTCAATTGAATTTGTGATGTGATTTGTGTAGTCAATTCCCTGATATTGCCTCGATATATCGCCGATATATCCCGTAGCGGACTTTTGGGGCAACGATATTCCTATAAAGTGGCCCAATATAGAGGATCCGCTATTATCCCCGATATTGTGGCAATAATCCACTATATCCTCGATTTTGTTGCCCCGCTATATCCCCCTTTCTTATAAATAAGCATTTTGCTTGATGTCTTGCTTTTAAATTTTATAGTAACTTCAAAGTTGATGTAATAATGATATACGCTGTTGGTTATTATAACTAGTTCTTACTTTTTAAGTGTCAACTTTTTTTATCTTTACTTTATTATAACTTGTTTTGCTTGGTGGTAAATAATAAGTAATACATGTTCCTCTTTTTAATGTAGAATGTTCATCATTCCTCTTTTTAAAGTCGTCCGCTATATCCTGCTATATCCCCGATATATATCTCCGTTATAACTTTTCGCGCCTCAAACGCTATGGAGCGGCAGGACGCTTTAACTGCACAGGATGTGATTTGGAGTCATTATGGAGCCTGAGATTAAAGAGGAACCAATATGAAAATTTAAAGAAGTAAGTGAGAAATATACACATGAATTAAGGAGAATTGATGATTTTAATTATAAAATTATGAGAGAAAAATAAAAGATATTAGGAGAGATCCATCTTTTGTGTATGTAGTAAAAGAATCGTGCAATTGAATTTGTGATGTGATTTTGAGTTCTTATGGAGCCTGCGATTAAAGAGGAACTAAAATGAAATAAGAAAAGAAAGAGAATAAATATTTTAATTTTGATGGGAAAAAATAAACTTCTGCATAGGTTTGAACTTTGTAGAGATATGAAATAGAATTTAACATAATGAGTAAATTTAATAAAATAGAAAGTTAAATGGACATGGTGTTACACCTGAATATATTAAAGCTTGTTAAACGTAAAAATTTAGTGGGGTAAATGTGAAAATATAAACATGAATCAAGGAGAATAAATGATTTTAATTCTAAAATTATGAGGAAAAAGAAAAGATAATAGGAGAGATCCATCTTTTATGTAGATAGTATAAGATGTGCCAACTATGAATTTGCAACTATGAAAACATCCGATATGCCAACTGCACAATGTTTATCAAATATATAACAAAATATATAAGTTTAATTCTTCTCAATGCATACTTTTCTTCTTGAATAATAAATTTATACAGAAAAGGTGAGGTAAGCAAATTTTGGAGCACTTACATGGCTCGTATAAACTTGCTCCGAAAACAATTTTTGAAGTTGACATTCATCCACGTAATCGACATTACATTTAAAGCAAAATCAATATCAATTACAGAAAAAAATAACAAATTTCTATTTTCGATTGCAACTTGCAAAGCAAAATTAGAGTGAAGGGTAAGGTGGTATGGCTGTCAATGGTGAGTGCTGCAAGTGACAAGGTGATGGGCGTTTGATTACGGTGTCGCGTTTGCTGGTATTGGTATAAATTTTAAAATAAAGGAGAAGGAATTAGGGGAATGATTAAGTCCCACATTGTAGGGAAGAATAAAATATACTTCTATAAGTATATGAAATTTGAGTTAAGAGTTGGACCTTTTGGGCATTCAAATGCTTCCACCTCTATTGGAGAGAGAGGTCATGCACATGAATTACTTTTTCGGCAGGGAGTTATACTTCTGCAGACTATAACTCTCATATCTTGTCATTGCACTATCAACGGATAGTGAATCATCAACGTTTGTGCAAATGTTGTTCACTAGAGACACTGCAAACTTATTTGTTCTATTGTATCTTGGAAATAGACTTGTCATTACTCTTGCACCTACTTTGTGGAGGGCAACTACCATTTTTAGAATAGCGACCGCCACGTTGTGCCTTGGAGAATTCATCACAGCAATCGCAAGTATCAGCCATTACTTCCAACAATCTAAAAACATTAGTTATCAACAATGGCTCCGTACAGACTTAAGGAGTTTACTATAGATTTTAAAAAACTGGAAAGGTTCGATGGGGTCAATTTCATACACTGGCAAAAGAAGATGCACTTTCTGTTGGCTGGACTTAAAGTTGTGTATGTTCTGACTACGTCGAACCAGTAGAAAGTGATGATGAAACCGTTACACAGACATAAAAGCAACTAAAATGGGAGCAGGATGATTATATATGCAAGGGCCACACCTGTAATGCCATGACTATTACTCTCTTTGACATGTACTACAACAAGCCTACCGCAAAAGACGTTTGGGATGCACTAGAAGCAAAATATCTTATGGAGAATGCAACTAGTAAGAAATTTCTAGCAATCAAAATTTTCAATTACAAAATGACCGTTGATAGGCCCGTCGTAGAGCAATTTAATGATATCATGCACATTCTCAATCAATTCAATCAACACAATCTGAACATGGATGATGAGATCATAGTCTCATCTATAATAGATAAATTACCCTCCTCTTGGAAGGATCAGAGGAAAATACCGAAACATAAGATGGATGATATGAGTTTGGAAAACCTTGCATAGTATTTGCAGGTTGAACAACAATTGAGGCAGAAAGACGCTTAGGATGATTCAGTGATAGATACGTCAAAGGTCCACATGGTAGAGGAAAAGCAAGAAAACAATGCTTTGCAAAACTCTTTCAAAAAAAGAGAGAAAAGGGAAAAACAACAAAAACTTTCAGAATAAGAAGGCAAAAGTTGCAAATGGTTATTACCATTGTGGCAAACCAGGACATTTCAAACAGGATTGTCGCATCTTTAAAAAGATGCAACAATCTGAAAAAGAAAAATTCAGATCAGTAATCTTTGAAGTCAATATGATTGAAGGAGAAAATTCTTGGTAGATTGATTCTGGTGCGACCAAGCATGTCTACTATAACAAGAATCAATTCAGGATGATTGAACCGACCAAAGAAGGGAACTATCTCTATATGGGACGACAAAAGCAGTGGTCATGGGAAAGGGAATGGTGGATTTGGAATTCACTTCCAGAAAAGTTCTTACATTAAATGATGTATACTATATACTCGAAGTTAGGAAGAATCTTGTATCAGGAGGTCTTCTGAATAAGTTTGGTTTTAAACAAGTCTTTGAGTCAGACAAGCATGTGTTGACCAAAGGCAGTGTGTTTGTAGGAAAAGGATGTATGTGTGATGAGATATTCAAATTCAATATTGATATGAATAAAAGGAATAATTCTACTTATATTATTGACTCATTTTCATTATGGCATATAATAGATTAAGACATGTTTATAGTAAACATATGCTTGATATGATTTCTTTAAATATGATTCCCAAACATAAAAATGATATGCTAGATAAGTGTAGAGAAAGCCATTTCCATTTAAACCGGAAAGTAGCCCCAAATTATTACAACTTATACATAGTGATGTATGTGATTTACATAGTACTCCTACTAGAGGAGAAAGAAATATTTTGTCATCTTTATAGATGATTATTCAAAATATTTGTTATGTTTACCTTATGCATGGTGAAGTTTTAACATCATTTATGACCTATAAAACTGAAGTAGAAAACCAATGCGATGTTAAGATTAAGATACTTAGGTTCGATAGGGGTGGAGAATATCAATTTCCTGAATTTTGTGAATCGGTAGGAGTCATACATGGAACATGTAATGACCCTAATTTTGACTAACATTATTTAGAGCATTTAGTTAGATAAATTAAATGAAATAATGGATGGTTAAGGGATTGAGATTTGTTAATCAATAAGGAGGGTTGTGCCTTAATTAATGTGTAAACAAAAGAAAATTAAAAAGAAGAAAGTAGGAATATGATAAGGGCAAAATAGGAATAGACTATGTTCTTATACCCTAAACCCTTCTTACCTTCATTCTTTGTTCATTTTTACAATTGCAAACAAAACTAAAACCCTTATAAGCTTGGATGACCACCATTAAGAGAATCAAGAAGAAGAAAAGCTAAGTTTCAAGTAGGAAGCTTAAGCAAATCAATCCAAAGGCAAATCTCAACCTTCTTAACAACAAACCAAGGTGAATAACGATCTTACATCTCATTTTTATTGATTTTGGTCTCTAGTTAGATCCGAATTAATTTTGCAAATAATATGCCATGATTTGATTGTTTAAATTGATATATATGTTTGTTGATGATTTATGTTATTTCTTATAAGTTTATATTTGGAAAACATATTAAATTACATCCAAATGACTTGCGTTTTTGATATATGGTCGTAAACATTGTTTATGAAGTGGGTTTCAAGTTTCATAATTTTCTAAGCTATGGTGGATTTATTATGAATTTTTATGAAAGGAGATAGCTAATATTGGGCTTAAATTAATTACGGCAAATATAAGTTGGTTTTGGGTCTGAATTTAAATATGTTAGAAAACATATTAGAAGTGAATTATGGAAATTTTAGGGGAATTTTCCTAAATATTTTACTATAGATATAAAATTATTTAAGGTATGGGACTTAAATGTTTTATATGTTTTTGCAAAGGGAAAGGCTTAATTGTTAAATGTTTTTAAATTGCTAATTTCTGAATTCGACGGTACTTTAGAAAAGAAGATTTCGAAAAGAATTGGTTACAAATTATATTTTTACAAATAAGGCAAGTTAGTTGAAAAACAATTACTTTAAAAGACTATAAAATAGTTTTGCTCAAATTTACTACTACGCCATTTCCATTAGTAGCTTTCGACACCATACCTTCGCTCGGGAAATCAAGTCGAAACCGATGCACATGGTATCAAACAATTGATACGTAGTGAAGTGGAGAAAGGTGGAAGGTATAGCGTCGAAAACAAGCTTTCGAAGGGGTTATATCAGCTTTCGACTTAATCAATATGCCTTTGTTTTAGAAAAAGAGCTTTCGAAAGGGTTGCCGCCTTTTGTTTTAAAAGAAGCTTTCAAAAGAATAGCCTTGAACATTTTCGAAACCTAGCTGCCGCATTCTATCTTTCGAACTAGTTAAGGCCGCTTTTCTTTATAGCCTTTAAACAATGGTTTCGAATGGTGCATTTTCCTTCTTACTTTAAAGCCACTTCTCAATGCTTTCGAAAGGGTTGTTTTTGAAACCACCCCATTTCTTTTACTTTGAACCAATGCTTTCGCCCCAGTTCTCTATGACCCTTGGTTATATTAAAAGTTAAACCCAAAAGTTTCGAATGAAAAGATTTCCAAAGGTTTCGAAGCCATGCTTCCACAAACTTTTACTTGAACCCAATACTCTCAAAAGGCACGTTTTAAGTAAAGGATTTCAATGTTTTTGAAGGTATATAATATGGGTTTTGAAGGGGAGATCCCCAATGTTTATGAACGGTTTATTTTGAGAATTTGAATGGAGGATTTTCAATGCTTTCGAAAAGCAAGTTTAAATGGTTTTAAGAAAGGATGTCCAAGGTTTTAGTAAAGCTTTCGAAAGGGTTATTCTCAATGATTTCAAAAGGTATTGTTTAAGGTTTAAACAAAGGTTTCGAAGGTACTATTTGGCTTTATGGCCTAAAATCTTTAAGTTAAAAAGGGTTTTTAACTTACTTGGAAAGGATAGACAATCCCATTGACAAGGTTTCATCAACACCATTTTATGTAAAGTATATATATCATGGCATAAGTCTTTTGAGTAAAGCAAAGTATATGATTTCCTTGTTTTATAAAAGTATAATTTAAGGGGTAAATCATTTGTAAAGATTATTTATAAGGAAATGAAGTTTTAACAGGGTAGTTAACCCCAAGGCAGGAAATGAAACATGAATAGGGTTGTTAACCCCAAGTTTATGACTCGGATTTTAGAAGACCGTATATGACTGGTGTAGGGTCGCATCCTATACTTTAGCTATTAGCCCCTAGCTAAAATGAATCAAAAATTCCATTGTGTAGGGCTTGTCACAGGTGGGAATAAATTGAGGTTACACACAGAAGGGAATATACAGAGTAAAGATAGGATATTAGTGAGCCCATAAAACCATTAGGTTTAGTTGACCCTAGAAAAAGAAAGATAAGGGTAGTCAGTCGAGTATTGTGTCTAACAGAAGTTAGATTATTGAGGATGTCTAGTAGGCCCAAGTTAGCCAATAGTTAATAGTTAGCCAGATAAAACTATAGTGTGGACATATAGTTCATTGATTCCCTAATTTTATGCAAATAATTACTTGTTATTATTTATATAATCAGTTTGATTGCAGGATTCTGATTTGCAAAAGATATGCTTTTTAAAGGGATATTAGTGAGGGGAAACCCGTTCCGCTAAGCGGTGTGGTCTCACTTTATATCAGTAAACCGAGATGTAATAATATTATTCATACCAGGCTTTATGTCTGACTCGAAGTTTATGTTTTTCCCTTTAACTCTTGGGCGCTCAAAATTTAATTTGAGTAGATTAAGAGTTAAGGTTTTTCAGGTTTAGTAGGGTGGATGAATAAGCTTCCGAAGACGTGCAGGAGGCAAAGTTGCCTATGTAGGAGATATTAAGTTTTATTTCTGCTGTGATGTATTTATGACAGTTATGTCTATTTAGTACTCTGATCATCCAAGGGGGCATCTTCATATGTCATTCTTGGCGTAATTTGTAATAATTATATTTGATCAAAACCTGGGAATCGTTTGGGATTATGTTACTAAATATGAAATATTTATTTGAAATGTAATCAGAAAAGTTGTTTTTGAAATCTATGATGATTTATTTCATATTCATGTGCTTTTGATTTTATAGATACCATTAACATTACTGTATTTTGTCACCGAAAGTTAATACTATAGATGACTGCAACATCTGTAGTGCTTAGCTTCGAGCCTCAAGATAGGGGATGTTACAAAACATCTATTGCCTATACTCCATAATAAAATAGATTAGCTGAGAGGAAAAATAGAACTCTTACCAAAATGGTAAATGCAATGTTGTGTAATTTTGGTCTCAATACTAGTTTCTGGGGTGATGCTTTACTTACTGCATGCTACATCTTAAATAGGATGCCTATTAAGAAAACCAGAGTTCCTCCTTATGAAATTTGAAAGAAAAGGAAGCCAAATCTTGATTATTATCGAGTTTGGGGATGTAGAGCTATTGTCTATTTACCTGAACCTAAAATTAGGAAATTAGGACAAAACACTATCGAGCGTATATTCTTAGGATATGCACAACATAACAAAGGATACAAGTTTCTTGTAAGAACCTAATAGCTCTATTGAGGTAATTATAGCAGTAGAATCACGGGATGCAGTGTTCTATGAGAATAAATTCACATCTATTCAAAATAAACCATCTATTCCTGAAATGGTGGAGGTTAATATACCAATTGGTGAAACGGTAGAGGTTAATGAACCTACTATTGAACCAACAGAAGTGTTACCACTTAGCAGAGTCCTGTGTTTTTAATAAACAGTCGCTACCCCCTGGTATGTGCCGCTTTCCTAAGAGCATACTGCGAGTAGGAAGTGGAATTAATACAATGGATTCAAAAGCATAAACATTGGGGTAAATATTGACGAAAATGGTGACTCTCTTAGGAGAAGTTAATGAAGAAGGATAGGAAAATCATTTGGACAAGATTTTGTCGTATATTTGGTTGAAGGATCTAGAAATAACACTAAACATCAAATAATGATTTCTACAAGCATAGAATCTGATCCTTTAACATATATTGAGGCAATGAAATCTCAAGTTTTGTCATATTGGAAAGAAGCCATAAATGACGAAATCGATTCTATCATGGGAAACAAGACATTGAAACTAGTAGATTTACCTTCTGGTTCTAAACCAATAGGATATAAATGAATATTCAAGGAAAAGCTAAGAGCTGATGGAACAATCAAAAAGTTTAAAGCTAGATTAGTTGCCAAAGGATTCCCATAAAAAGAAGGTATAGATTATTCTGACACACACGCCCCTGTAGCTAGAATTTCAACTATTAGGACTCTAATTGCATTAGCTTATATTTATAATTTTGAAATTCATCAAATGGATGTCAAGACCGCATTTTTAAATGGAGAACTTGATGAAGAAATATATATGACTCAAACCAGAAGGTTTTTTGGTGCCTGGACAAGAACGTAAAGTGTGTAAACTTATTAAATCACTTTACGGTCTTAAACAAGCTCCAAAAAATGGCATGAAAAATTTGATAAAACCATTATAACGTTTTTAGGATTTGCAAACCAAACAAATGTGTTTATAGTAAGTTTCATGATGGTAAAGGTGTAATTATATGCCTTTATGTAGATGATATGCTTATTTTTGGAACGGATGCATCAAGTATAGAAGAAACTAAAAGGTGTCTATCTTCATGCTTTGACATGAAAGATATGGAACCAGCTGAAGTGATTCTAGGAATAGGAATTATGAAAACAAAAGATGGGTTATTAATTACTTAGTCTCGTTACATTGAGAAACTTTTGAAAAGGTTCACTCAAATTGATTGTAAACCTATTTCCACTCCATTTGATCCAAATATGCAATTATATTCTAATATAGGTAGAGCAAGAGAGTAATTGGAATATGCAAGAGTCATTGGAAGTTTGATGTATGCAATAGCACCAGACCGGATATTGGCTATGCTGTTGGCAAAATGAGTAGATATACCAGTAACCCTAGTCATATTCATTGGGATGCTATACATAGAATTTTAAAGTTTTTAAAAGGTACCATGTATTATGGTATACATTTCAGTGGTTATCCTACTGTAATAGAAGGATACATGAATGCTAATTAGAATACAGGAAGTGAAGATCATAAATCAATTGGTGGATGAATATTCACTCTTGGTGGGGGAGCAATATCCTGAGCCTCAAAGAAACAAATGCGTATAGCTGATTCTACACTGGCTGCTGAATTTATAGCGTTGGCTTCTGGTCGCAAAGAAGCAGAATGGTAAGGAATTTATTATTGGAAATTCCTATGTGGCCAAAACCTATGCCACTAATGTGTGCACTGTGATTAGTCAAGCGACATTATCACAAGCATACAACTAGGTTTCTAATGGTAAGTCTAGACATATTGGTCTAAGGCATAGTTTGGTTAGGTAATTGCTCACTGATGAGGTAATTACCAAAGATTTTGTGAGATCTAGCCAGAATTTGGCGGATTCATTTACTGAAGGACTTGTAAGGAACTTAGTGATAAAAACATCACAGAGAATGGGTTTAAAGCATATATAATACAATCGCCAATGAAGGAAACTCAACTCAATGTAATAAAGAAATTTGTTACCTTGAGTCAATGCACAAAATACTTCATAAGTTTGCGATTGGAAGCATTAAAATATTTAGTATGAACAACTAACTATTATCATACATTCCAAAATAAAGTGCTTGGTACCTATAATAACTAAGAGAGGATGATTTCTTAGTACATAATATGTTTATAAGAAATATACTGTTGAAGTGTGTATTATAGGACACTTCCGATAAACCTACCTATATGATTGCATTGAAGGTGGTGTCCCTTCTATGAGACTTTTGCTTACTCTCTAAGGGCATATAATGAAACCGAGATATTGACCCAAGACCAATCCACAGGTGGCGTTTACATATTATCTCCAGGTCCTGAAAAAGAGTGTGTGCTAACACATCTGGTATATCATATAGGATCAATGGTCCAATGCTTAGTCAACCACTCCGTCCTGATATACTTTAATAGGTTATCACTACGTATAGATTCAAGTTTGTAAGACATCTATGCTTATGCACAAGTTTTCCTGCAAACATATGACAAGAGGAATTTTATTTAAAAATTTGGTGGAGGATTGTTGGTATAAATTTTCAAATAAAAGAGAAGAAGAAAGGTGGAATGATTAAGTCCCACATTGTAGGAAAGAAGAAAATATACTTGTATAAGTATATGAAATTTTGGTTAAGGGTTGGGCCCTTTTTGCACCCAAATGCTTTCACCTCTATTGGAGAGAGAGGCCATGCATGTCAACACATGCGTGCACGGGTCCGTCCATTTCATGCCGGGCCGGGCTATGGCTTGGGCCAAGGCCAAAAATATATTTTTGGACAGCAGTGCGACAGGGTTTTTAGCCCAGAACAAGAATTGCTTTTTTGGCAGGAGACATGTAGTTTAAATTCGAATGAAAGGACGCGACTGTTACTATTTGAGAAGCCCTGAAAGGGTGCAGCCTTTGACTGGCTGGACATGAACGAAAAGACATATTTTTTCGTCGCAAGGCCACCACAGAAGTCAAGTCACAGAATTTCGAATTCATTTTCTTCTTCCTGAAACTATCTTATACCATTTTCTGTAGTAAAATTATACCAGAGTTATAGTTCTGCAGGCTATAACTCTCATATCTTATCACTGCAGTATCAACAGACAGTGAATTATCAACGTTTGTGCAAACATTGTTGACTAGAGATACTGAAAACGTATCTGCTCCATTGTATCTTGGGAACAGACTTGCCATTACCCTTGGACCCATTTTATGGAGAGGGCAACAACTATTTTTAGGATAGCGACCGCCACGTTGTGCCTTGGAGAATTCATCGCAGCAATCACAACAATAAGCCATTACTTCCAACAGTTGGTTGACGATGGTAGTGTGATCACTGATTGACAGTGGTGGCGCAGTCTTCAATTCTAGGTTTTTTTATTGAAGGGTTCTGCCCATTAGGGGTTGAATGACCGTTAGTTTACCGATCTACCTGGCCTACTCCTAATTTCCAATGTAAGACATATCCAAATCCATCTGCTCTTATTTTCAATACATGCCAAACTTACCATATGATTCATCAATGTACACATTTCCACTCGCCAAATTATCACTTGTTATTAGATGTGAGCATTTGGTTAGTTCGATTGATCCGATAATAAAAATTGTCAAACCAAACTAAAACTAATACAATTGAAAACCAAACCAAGCTAAACGAACCGAAATAAATTTGATTGCTTCGGTTGGCATCCGATTTAATCGAACTAAAAATGATTCATATTTTTATTTGGTATATATTCGTTGTGCATTAAAACAAAACATAAATATACGATCGATTTTTTTTATTCTTATGCTTTTAAATAGTAATTTTGACATGTATACGATAATAAAATTTATTTAGACTACTAAATTAACTAAACTAATCTAAAAAATCATTATAACGTTGGTAATTTTGACAATATAATAAGTATTCGGCTAATTTGGTTAAACCGACAACCGAACCATATTTTTTATGAGTCGATTATAAACTAGTCTAGTTTCAAACCCATACCAAACCGATCGAAATAAACTGTTTTGGTTGGTTTATTTGGTTTAATCAAAGAGTGCTCATCCCTACTTGTTACGTGTGTTGTGCATTCTTTCGTCATCTTGGAGTTCTCATACCATTTAGTTAGAAATAAACAAGTTCATATAACCTTTATTATTTTATCCAATAAATAATTCTTGGTCATCAATGAATAATTCTAGGAGATCGTCTTGGAGCTCTAAGATTTCTACCTTCATGTGTTAATAATTAATAATAATGACGAGCAAGAAAATCCATATAACCTTTATCCATTATGTAATAAATAAATCTTTACAGCAAATTTTCCAATCTAAAGTCACCTAAACCTCAATTTCTATTAATTGGGGATGGCTTAGAAACGTTGACACGCTTGTGTGTGAGTATATGAATAGCTATTGAACTACAATCAAAAACACAATATGTGACAATATATTTGATTTGTTGGTTCTCGTTGTATCCATATGTGAGGTTGAGATCAAAGGAAGATCTAACAGCTGAAATAAATGTGTTCATTGTTTGTACTTTTTTATCGTAATAGAATTTCACTATGTATATATATGCATATACACATACATACATATATGAAGAAATATTTGTTAGAATTGGACTAGCCCGCAGCGGAAGAAATCGGTGAATTTCGAAAAATTTATCATTTTGGATCATTAATGGGCCTATAAAGTCTAAATATATTGAGACCTTATCTAAATTTTCTTTTAAATGAAATCTTTATTTTATTTAAATTGTTAAATTGGAGATTTGAATGTAACTTAATTTATAGTATTATAATGGATATATCAAACACATCCATTTGTGTGAATATGCAAATAGTGCTAATATATGTTATAAAAACATGTAAAATGAAGTTAGTGGAGGAAACCTTCCATTTTCTTCACTTTCCCTTTTCCATTAATAAGGGAAGATAAGCCAAAATATAAAGAGGGAGAAACCTTTCATTTCTCCCCCTCTTTAATTAAATTAATTAATATATTAAACAAAGTTAATTAAGGGAAAGTTTTTCTTTATTAGTTTAGATCTAAATTAATTAAGTCTGAGATATGAAAAGTGTGAATATATCAAACATATTCATATTTTAATTTGTATAGCCAAAATGCTAGACATAAAATAAGTAAGATTGATTGTTGACATAGACATGAATAAAAATTAATAAATTGAATGCAATCACATAAGGATCTGATAACGTAGGAAATGAAAATGTAGAATCATTGAATTTTTTCAATTTTTCTTTTAACAAATTCAATTAGTACAACATTGTTTTACATGCAAGAGGTATTATGATACAATGAAATAAATATCAACTAGTAATTAATGTATATATGTAATTGCCTCACTTTTAAATTAAAAAGGGTTAAATCAGACTTTGGCAATTAAAGATACAAATATTTGAAGTTTATATGCATACACACATATGTCTACACAAGCATATGTATGTAATATAAAACCAAAACTTAATAATTAAAATTTCAATTTGACAATTTATATTTCTTTCTAAATTAACTACTTAAATTGAACTTATAATTTGGAAATGAAACAAGAGTTTGAAAATTTTAAAAAAACTATAAATTTAGAAGAGATATATATGTAATTTAAATTACATAAAAAGTTCATTCAAAACTTTGGACCAAAAACTTTCATGCTTGCATAAACAATATTCAACATAATTGTATCTAATCATTAATCATGCAACAATAGAAATTAATTTTAAAATAAAAATTAAATTACAACTCATTTAAAATTGTGTATGTAAATATTATAAAATACAATTCACTAGAAATTAATTTATAGTTATTGTAATGTAAAAGTAAACAAATATAGATTTGAACGAACATAATAGACATACTTTTAATTGAGAAAGAGGTTATCAATTTTCGTGTTACAACATAGTCAATATAAATCACACAAATCAAAGCATATGAATATAGAGAATATGTAAATGAATTAATTAGAAATTACCTTGAGAAGTTGCTATCAAATCACACCTTGAATGATGAATTAAAAGCTCTTAGATTCAATGAATCAATCTTATTACCCAAAGCCTTGAAGTACACCTTGAAAATGAATCCCCCTTAGGATGTTGCCTAGAAGTCACACCTTGAATGATGATATCTCCTCAAATCTTCAAGATCCCATCCTATCCTTGCAAGAGATAACCACTTTTATTTTATTTTATTTGATCTTTTTATTTGGAGTTGAAAGATTTTGAAATTTTGATTTTTTTTTTCTACCATGAAAAGTTATACGAAGAGAAAGAAAAAAATGAATGAGAAAGAATGAATTATACGTACAGAATATATTTGAAAGAATGAAACCTTTCTCATTCTTTAATTAGAACTTCCCTAATTAATTTCCTTGATTGTTTCTCTCTCCAGTCCTTTCTATTCATATGATGTCATCAAATGACACAAATCATGTCATCAAATGAAAAAAAAAATTCCATAAATCTTTTCATGCAATTATCTTTAAATTACATCGATATCGTGTATCAATGTGTGCAAATATAACTTTTATAAATGCATTAAAATAATTACAAACAACTTCAAAACATCAAATAAATAATAATTAATATTTCTTAAATATCAATTAATTTAACCAATTTACAACATTTTATAGATTAATTAAATCATGTGGTTTTTGAGAATTCATCATTACGGTTATGCGACACAGGTGTTAATTCAGTCAACGATTAATATTGAACTATTCAAATATTAACATTTGCACATCACTTGGCAGGTGGTGTGACATTTTGGCTGAATTTATCACTTATACATCTTTTGGTAAAATTCAATTTTACTTATTATAAGCGGTACCCAATAGTGACAATTATTTATACCAATTCTCTTCGTCAAAATTATATCATATTATAACTTATGGAATTTGGTAATGGTCAAAATTCCAATATCGTCTACATTCAACTTTATAGTCCAAACACAAAGTCCTTGGTTCAATAATAACAATTATTATTAACCGAACTGCTGTGGCTAGAGCCTTGACTTTGAGTTGACATGAGTTGACCGTGATACGAACCTCATATAACTGAGGAGACGAATCCTCTCTTAAATAGTGTTTCACTTCTAATGCTTTCACTTGACCCAACTATAGTCGTTCAATGGACGTCGTGCCACGATTTAACTATAATCAAAGCAGAGCTTCCATATTGAAGATTAAAAGTATTCTCAAGTCGAGAGAACCATGTAAATTAGTCACATCGATATTTTTTGTTTGACCTTAGTTATATTAACCAACAAAAGACTATCGAGTGAGCTATTCCATAGTTATCCAATAACTTTTAGTACGTAACCCCTCGGTGCCCCCAGCAGCCATGAGTAATACACTGCCCAACATTTGGAGAATGTTACGTACTCTAGTCTCAACGGATGAATTGATATCCAGTCTCGATACATCTTGACTAGGAATATTTAAAATGGTATATTTATTTTCATTGTGATAAATTGCTTGTGGTTACAACACTTTGTAACTACTATCATAAAGCATACCTTTTGTTGATTTTCCATTAAATATACTTTTAATTAAAATAATTAATTAATATAAAACATTATATCAAATATATATTAGAAAGAAAACACCTTTTATTTTTGAACAAGATTGGTTATCAAGTTAGATATATGTAATAAATTACATAATTGCCCCTAGGGCATACCCCTAACTCTATCAAAATTGACGACACTCCTTTTTTGTAACAACCTTGTAGCACCTCTATAAAACTTTTAATTACTTTCTTTGGTTTTTACAAAATTATCCTATTCTAGTATTTCCAACCTACTAAAATCAATATTTTCAAATCAATGGCTGTAGTAAATACAAGAATATTTATAATATATGACATAATTAGTTTTGATGGGATAAAAGGGTTTAATTTTGATGGATTAAAAGTGTTGAATAAGGTAATCTTTTGCAGATATGGTGTTAACGATATCTGGGTCATACTTACAAAAAGTTATTAAATTCTAATAGTAGTAGATATCGAAAACAAGTTGGATACAAAAAGATAAGATGTAGATCGCTTTAACCATACTTGTGTGGTTAAAGCCTCTAGTAGTTCTATAGTGGTAGAGGTACAAAAAGCTATAGTAGAGATACAATGGGTATATACTAGGAAATATAAAAGGTGTAAAAAGCAACTTTTGAGATCAAATCCAATTTTCAAAATGGATTTATTATCAGTTCCACGTCATTGGAAAAGAAAAGAAAACATTGTTTAATCCTATATAACAAAATAGAAGCATTCCTTGATCCATGCGGTACAAATTTGAAGACTAGAAATGTTATTCAAACATATGTTGTTTGCTTGGGCCATGAACATAGGCTTATACTCTAATTTAATTTGTTTTAAACGAGACATGATTAAATTAAATTTTAATATTAAAAATTCAAACGCGGGTGCTAAAAAGATCTTGATTCAGTATGCTTAGCGGTAAATACTAGAGTTTTAAGCGAATCCATTATTATTTTATAGTGTTAAATTGTAAAAGCATAGTGGCTAAAGAACACTAAGAGATTTAGTGGAGATTTAATGATGTTTTAACAAGGCTTTAACCGGATAAATCCACATAGATACGTGTGTGTACATATATGTATGTACATTTATGAGAATGAATGTGCCGCCTCTTTTGTTTGGCACTTGTTGACGAAAATTTAGCCAACCTCGAAATTATGGTAATGTGTTTGCATCAACAAAAGTTAATTGCGGATACCAGGCTTGAAAATTGAAATTGAGGAGTAAGCAATTAAAGTGACACAAGATATATAGTGGTTTGGCTAAGTTTGGGTATGTCTAGTGTAAAGATTTCTTACTATATTGATCTCTTAATATTACAAAGAATTACAAGAGAACAATAAGAAATTATGAACACTTAACATTACAACGTTACTAGATACAAAAGCCATTGTATGTTATTTTTTGTGCTAGAGTAAGGTTCTAAACCTTTATGAGGTTGCATTACTGGGGGTATTTATAGTTACCGAGATTGGGCTTTGAATGGTTGAGATTGTGCAACTAAAGAACGCGAATAATTATGCGCCATTGGTCCTATCGCCTAGGTCGATGAAGGGCGGTTGGAAAAGAGATATGATCATGTGATTAAGATACACACCAGTTGGCATTCCGTACTAGAGGCATGCTTTGCGCAGAGCGAGGCAGCATGCCACATGAGTGGGTGCGCTTATGTTAGATATGCCATAGTGGACAAGTGGTTGGTACACACAGCTGCACTTTTGTCGTACGAATAGTGTCATATAGTACACTTTACCAGGAAAGAAGGCTCGGGAGAGGCTTCTTTGCACAGTAAAGGTGGATTGCCGGTAGCTGAAGCCTGCATGGTAAATAAAAACCTAAAAGGGGCGAGATGAGCCATTCACATTATGATAAGATGGGCTGAACAGGACCGACTAGAGGCAGGCTGAGATTGAGCCGGGCTAAGGGCTGGTCACTTTCGACCCAGGTCTAGTTAATGATTTGGCTATTAATGTCATTTTGAGTCGTATCGGTTAGTTGAGGAGAGCGGGCGGTTATATCTTTGACGTGCTTGTTTGCTATTGTCATGCAGATTGTGTTGAACTGATCCGGGCTAGACATAATTGCTAGTAATTCTTTTTTACTTACAAGAAAATTAAGTAACACTTTCCCCCAAAGCCAGTCTTTATGAGTAGTGGCGGGCTTGTCAAGTCATGAAGATCCTGCCATCGGGATGTCTTCTTTACATTCAATGTGTGTATGTGTCTGCACATGGTTTGTCGAGACCATTCATTTTTCAAAGTGGCATCGCGATAGTTCAAAGTGAGAAAACCGTTGACACCATAATTAAACCTAGATGGTTGGGATTTTTTTTGGTTTTTCAATCGAAGGGCTACGATTGAGGGGATAAAACTATAAATACATCTCTTCTTCCCAATCTTCATTTTTACTAAGTCTACAAAGATTTTCTGCCATTAAAAATCCTTCAAGCTTCCAGTGCATTCTTGTTTAAGCAAAGGTAAGTCTACTCTTCTTTTTTTGCTTTGCCTTTATTTTTGCGTGAACATGGTTTGCTTTGACTATTGAGAATGTGTTTTTTTAGCTTTCAAGTTTTTCTTTGGTCCATCGGCTTGACATTTTTTTTATGTTATTTCCACGCCGTTGCTTGGCCAGATACCTATTTTCTTACCATCTCTTACACGTAGATCCACCATTGCCTTCGGTCAGTGGTGATTAATCGACGTCGGCTGTCTTTTTAGCGACTTGTAAACTCAATAAATGTTGGGTCATGGCTTTATGCTCAAACTTATTATCTTAGGTTTTAAGCCAAAATAATAGTGTGAATATAGATCATACGACCCATAACTTAACTTTGGAGTAGTTTAAGTCACCAGCCGACCTATATGGGGTGTCCGTTCCTAACATGCCGCGAGGGAAACTATTCAGTTTCTCTTGGGGGAGAGGGGAGCTTCCCCCGAATTTGTTTTAGCCTCAACTAGGGGTCATTGTAGTTAAGTAGGCCACTTGTGCTTTAGATGGCTACTTTTGGATCAACAACCACAAGCACCTCAAGCCTTGAAGCTTTATAAATAGTTGAAGGGATGGTGAGTCTTATTGAATGCCTAGCCAGGCACAATTGCCACATCGGGATTCTTAGATATCCCACGCCCATAGACCAACCGATCGCCCACCATTAGGCTTTTTTACTTGATCTTTAAGCTACTTCAAGATTGGGGCCTCTTTGCCTCTTCACCCATCTCTCGTCTCCTTTCTTAATGCCTATGAGATCACTCCTAGTCAACTCACCCCCAACAGCTACTGGTTCATGTGTGGGGTTTATGTTGCTTGCATGGGCCTCCAGCTTCCTAAGCTGACTGCCATCTAATCGGCAAGATCTTTTGGTTACAACGGGAGTTTGGATTCTCGGCTGGTACTTACTATCATTTATAGGCTGACACCAAGCGTTCTCTTTTACTGGTGTTCTTTCTAAAGCTTTCCCATGTTTGATAGGGAAATGCTTCTTTTTCCTTGAGAGATCAACCTTGACCTAAGTAACATCGAGTTCCGAGTCCCGGGTAAGCCTTTATTGCCACTCTTTTCCATTCATCTTTCATTCCTTACTTCGCTCATCTTTCCTATGACGAGGACCTCTCTTGATTCTACTAATATCAACTTCAGGGTGCTTAGCAAATATCTTGACTAGATAAAGGGAGCTTCCTGAAAGTGCATATGGATCTAAGATAATATGGCTAAGTTATATATACAAGTGTATGTGTAATATTAAGCTATATAATAGAATAAATAGTAAAGTAAAGCAAGAAGCAATCACACTACAGTTTTAATATTGGTTCGGACCTCCCACCCTACGTCCAGTCCCGAAGCTCCTCTTTGGATTTTCCACTAAGCAATACACCCTCTCTTGTCTCGGAGGAATAGGCAATACAGTTATTTTCCGACTTAACAAACTTATGTTCCTTCAACACTGCTTTTGACTGATAGTACATGACATCCTATTATATCCTTGATGATTCAAGGCATGTACTGTGATTATGGAAGTATATACTATGATTCTTGAGTGAATAAAAGAGTTTGAGAGCAAATAGTGTTCAAGAGAGAAAATAATTCAAGAGAGCAAGTTGTAAATCATTTTTGAATGTTAGACTATATTTATAGATGTCAAAGAGTTGCATAGAAGAGTTACAATCATTTAAAGAAGCCATTACTCTTCAAAGAGAAGCACTTGAATGATCACAACTATTCGAAGTGTCATTTCAAAAAATAGCTATTCTAGAGTATTCAGGCGACTGAGAATAGAAGTTAGTCTACCGAATATGAACATCAAGAATTGCAGAGGAAATAATAAAATTTAGCTGAATGAATTTTAATAAATAGTAGACTGGTTCAGTCGACTTGATTTATTTTCAGTCGATTGCCCTTAATCGACTGAAAATAAATTCAGTCGATTGAACCTATATAAATTTCTTTTTATATAGTCAGTCTTGTTTTGTGAATCATTTAGCTCTCGTTTTTGAAATTCTTGTATGCAGATGAGATGTGTGTGCGCATATGAACCATATAGGAGATTTTACAAATAAATCTAATACCATAAACATACATTTGACTTTTGATTCGAAGATGATCCATATACTCTTGACTTTTGATATGTGGATGATCCATTTGCTATTATTCTTGATTCTTCGATTCAATATCTTCTAATCCCTGCACAATTTAATATACCAGATATATATATATAGTTATCATCATTAAAATATTCATACAAATGGGGTTCCAACATTGTCCCACTTTTTGATGATGACAACTATATATATATAATATATGAAATAATATGAGCTTATACAATTCTCTCCCTTAATATATGCTCCTCCATGTCATTATACTTTCTCCCCCTTTGACATCAACAAAAAGGGAAAGCAATATTATGAAGGTAAAGCTTAAATAGACAATTAAAACATACTAGGGGATTTACAATAACACATATGCAATGATAAGTACGTATAACACTTGAATAAACAACAACATAAATGACATACATAACAACCTGAACATTCAAACAACACCAACATAACTAACCGTAAAGAACAATAGTTTATACATCACAGTTGAACAGGACATTTAAACATAACTAACCAAGCACTACTACTTGTTCATAAATGCAGACCAACAAAATAGTTCATACATAAAGAAGGCACAAATCAAAAGTTCATAAGAAAAATAAAATCAAACTACCGGGAATGAAGATACTTCAACTTTCGGGTTCTGAAGAAGAGTCAAATGGTGAAGGTGAGCATGGGCAAGATGAAATGTTGTCCCAAATCTTCTCAAGAAATCCCATTGTGCTCTTTTCAAACCGTTTTTAACGTTTAATTAGTTTTCGTTGTTGGTTAAGAAGAATTTCTTGATTAAGAAGAATGTCGGCATTGGCAGTGACGTTCTTCGATGGTTGCACAAGAGAGATATCATTATCATTATCGGTCGATCATGATTCTTCTACCTTAATTTCTAAAGGTGGAGATGACTGCATAGGAGGTTTTGGCTTTGATGAAGATTAATCGATGTTTACTTGCACCAAACGAGAGAGATAAGTGTTCTATGGCCTCACCAGTTCCATAAAAGAAGGAAATTTCATCAAGGAGATGGATTTTTGATCCATAACCTTCGGTAAGATGAAATCTTGCGTGCTTTCAACATTTATACCAAAATGAACGAATATTATTGTTAAGAAAGAAGCATAAAACATGGTGTGTTGTTAGTGGGCATTGAAGCTTTTGATCTCATCGTGGATAAGTTTTGCCCAATTTAACTTCTTATTAGAATAAATAGCATATAATATTTTATAATTGTTATCATACATCTTCTTATAGCTTCCCATCCTAGGCAATATCGTGTGAAGTATCATTTTATTAAGTATTCGTGCTTGGGGACAGAGATTGATAGAATTATTGCTTGCTTGACTAGTTCGAAACAAGTAGCTAGTGGAGTTGAATTCAAAATTACTGTTATCAATATGATCTAAATCATAACATAAAGACAAAAAAACCTGAAATCATTCTTAGATCTTGCATAGAAAGTCTTATTTCTACACTCAAAACTTTACTCCAAAGAAGACCATCGTCATTCTCTGGTTTGTAGTAACTCGCACGAAGATTAGCATAAGACATTCGAACGAGAAATGGGTAAGTTTTTACCTAATTTTGAGCCGAGTCAACGAGGGACATGAATTCATATTCCCTTGCAATTTCTTCAATCCTAAAGGTATAAAAAATCATCTACATTGTAGAATTTTTCTTGAAAAATCCTTTTGCCATTGTAATCGTTGAAGCGCTTTAGAGCAAATTTTCCATTCCCCATCGACCGAGCAAGTTGCTCATCTGAGCAAATTCAGGATGTGAAGGTGTTGAAGAAGAGGAAGCCTTTTGCCTTTGTGGTCGTGTCCCTTTTTTGTAACAGGTAGCTTTTGTCTGGGGGCCATTGCTAAAAAATTTGTCCGAGAGTTTGAAAGCTAGAGTTTTTAGTTTGAAAGTTTGAAGAGGGCAAATGAACTAAAAAGGCACGACTCTTTTCATTTAAAAAAAAGAAACTGTTAATTCAATCGACTGAGAAGAAATTTCAGTCGACTGAATGCATATATTTTGCATTCCAGAGAGGGGGAGTGGATTTAGTCGACTATGTTTGAGAAATTAGTCTTATGATTTACCCAGATTCAATTGACTGGAGAAAGTGCTTAGTCGACTGAACTAAGTCACTTTTGAAGACAGAGAGCAATTATGATTTAAGTCGATTTGTTTAATACTTTTTAGTCGGCTTTTTAATTTTGGTCTACTTTTAGTCGATTGAACTAAGTATATTTTTATTTAGAGCCTGAACTTAGGTTTAGTCGACTTAATATAATTTGTTTAGTCGTATGTTTTTATTATATATATAAAGTGCTAAAATTTAGTCGACTAGTGATTCATTTTAGTCTATTGAAAACTGGAAGTTTGATTTTCTATGAAATATATGTACATTTGTTTTGTTATATATATATTTTATTAGTATATATATATATATATATGTGTGTGTGTGTGTGTGTGTGTATTTAGAACTTTTATACACACATTTTGGAGGTAAACAACATGCACACACATACATACACATTTACAAATTATATAGCCAATAAGAAAGTTAGTATTGTGACAATAGTCAATTTTAATTCTTCGATGGTTCGGTTTCTTCTACAGATGGTTCTTGTTCCTAAGAATTGTCTCGAGTTGATGGTTCTTTTGAAGGGCTTCCCTTGTAATGAATGCAGTCTTTGGTTGGTGATTCCTTGAAAAAACCCATTAAAGTCCTTTCAATAAAACTCATACGTTCGCCCTGTCGCCGTTGCTCCTAGTATAATTCTTTTTGCAACCTCATTGTTTCTCTTTGATAATGAGCTGTATAATCGATACAATCATCTTGAGCGGTAGTTACATGACCTTCGTACGTAATTGATTGTCTAACTTTCTTTCCTTTAGGAGAATAGCCCGTTTTCTCAAAGGGAGAAGAAGTGATTTTGATATATAAGGAAGAGTTGTTGGAAGTTGACATTGTTGAAAATTTTAATATTTTTTTGAGAACTTATATTATTGAAAGAATAAACAAGATGTATAAATACATTCACATTTTTCTAAAAATGGAGAACTTATTATAGACTAAATAATTTATTTCCGTACAATATATAGAATTTTTGTTTATACCAGAAATCCTTTGGTCAATATATATTTTAAACTAATATCTATTTATAGATGTATAATAATAAATTGAGAGAACCTTTTATATATAGAAAATGTACATATATGTTTTGACCACTGTTATCCTTCCTTTTGACGAGGCAGTATATGGACAAACTTGACAAGTCGAACTTGAAAGCTATCAAGACAAGAAGCCCGGAAAGATTGCCACAAGAGTCCAAAACTAAAGTACAACTAAGATCGCAAAGCAAATACAAGTCCATTCCAAAAAACGAGGAACCAAAAATCCACTATGTGTTGGATCAATACTGATCCAACTTATGGATCAGTACCAATCTACGATATTTTTCCCAATTGGTCTCCAACTTTCTACACTCCAAAACTATACTGCCTATAACCCATTTCTGGCCTCCTTTGATTGTTCGCATGCACCAATGGTCGATCTCCACAAACTCCAGAATGCTGCAACTCCATTCTTCTATAGACCCATCATTTGGACTAAGAAACAAGCTAATAATGGTGCAAAGAAATTTGGAATCACAAGGCTAACCATGAACCAATCCATTTCAAAAGATTCAGAATGAACAATAAGGCCATTTTATGGATCGGTACCGATCCAAGACCATGGATCGGTACCGATCCACAAATAATGATGAGGTAGCCACCATTTTCTCTAGAGGACTGATCTTGGGCGTAGAGAACGAGGTGGAGATCATGAGGGCGAGTTTGCAGGCTATCTACTGCTATAAATAAGAGTGCAAGGCTCATTTTAAAGGATTTTTTCACTTCTCTACAACTTGCCTACAATTCTCTTGTACTCCCACAGATTTATACCTATCCATAACGAATTTATACCGATCCATAAGAACAGAAGTGTAAATAGTAGTATCAACCATCAACAAAGTTAAGTGGTTGTATGCCAAGATTAGCCGAACCACTATAACATGCTGTGTGTTCTTTTCTTGCTCTTTCTAATTTAATTTTCTTCACTTTTTATTCTCTACTATACTCATTTAGGTGTTTATACCAATTTTGATTCAAACATTTTTGGTGCTTTCACTGAGAACCACTTGAATTTGCTAATTTAAGACTTGGAAACATTCAAGATAACGAGACAATCGACTAGGAATACCACTTTTGGAAGAAATCAACAAGGAGGTAGCCAATAGGCGTACCCAGGATCTAACCCCCATCCATCCGTATAGCCATGGATGAGACGGAAAAAATGATAATAGCAACACAGAAGAGATTGCTAGCCTGATGAGGAGAAATGATGAACAGATCCTCTAAAGGATAGGATAACAAGGAATAGCTGGAGTTTGCTACAAACCTAAATCAGAGACCAGAGGCCAGAATGAATGCCCCTGGAAATGAAATGGAGCAAAGCAGAGCGATCCTCGGAGAAATGCCATGGATCGGTACCCAACCCCGATCACGAGTCGATACCGATCCTTGAGGACTCGATGGCATGGATGATGTAGATTCGGAGAGAGATGATGCATGCCTAGGAAATAATGTTGAACACCAAAACTTTAATTGGAATACGAACATGCTATCGAAGGAGTACATGCCAGAATTTCCTTATAGGAACAGAGGGCAAGATGAAATTATGAATCAGAGACTTCGATTGGATGATAACCCCGAGTTTGGGATGGCTTAGGGTTAGGGTTGAATCCTTTATCTCACTATTTATTCTCAATAAATGATGAAATATAACCTCATGTCACTTATACATGTATAGGTTTTCGAACGGTCCCTAGACACGCTCTGATTTGGATGTCTGAGATAAATATCTAGGATATTTGCACTATATTAACCTCGGACCGCTTACACGTGTACGGGATCATGATTAGTCCCTGGACACAGTCTGAATTGGAAGTCTGAAGGTGACCTTGATAGAATTAGATGTCTACTATATGCCCTAACTTAGACTCCATGAGTGATAACCAAAACTGATTAGGAAAGACCAATAGAGATTGATGATCCCCTACAATTGATTAGGATTTTATAAACCACTTGAACATGATGACTGATATTGATCGCTTTAAGTCTCATTCGGAGAGATGGAGCCAGAGTGCAAGGTGAAAGTCTCCTCGTCGGAGAGCGAGCAATGGGCTTGTACGATATTAATCACTTTAAGTCCTGGCCGGAGAGCAGGGACCAGAGTGCAAGAAGTAAGCCACCTCGTTAGAGAGTGAGCGGATTGGGCTTAGCAAGGGTTAGGAGAGACCATGGATTTGGATCGCTTTACATCCTACCTGGAGAGATGGGGTCAGAGTGCAGGAAGTAAGTCACCTCACTGGAGCATGAGCAAATGGACTTGCTTGTCGTTGAGTCCCCTCGTCGAAGAGCGAACGGATCAGACTTAGCAAGGGTCCAGAGAGACCAATGATTTAATTATCGGTGCGAACGGTCATGGATTTGATTAATGATCTGGAGACATCACAGATTTAACTATCAGCCCCGAATGGCCACAGATTTGATTAACGATCCAAAGAGTTCGTGGATTTACTTATTGGCCCTGAACGGCCACGAATTTAATTAACAATCCGAAAAGATCATAGATTTAACTATCGGCCATGATCGGCCAAGGATTTGATTAACGATTCAGAGAGATCGTCACCTCAACTTAAACGGTAAACAATCCGGAGAGGTCGTCCCTTTAACTTAAGCATTAAACCAAATATAAAACGATCTGGAAAGATTGTACATTAAACTGAGATCCATAGAGATCGTACATTAAACTGAATATAAAATGATCCAGAGAGATCGAGCCTTAGAACAGATACAAATTTGATAAGGATTTGAATGCCTTGTAATTAAAGCAGAACTGATAAATCTCGGATGAACACAGGATGATTTAGATATATGATGTAATAACTCCAAATGGAATCCGAATGATGGCAGTATCTAGACTATACTTAGGAAGAGTCTAGAGTCTTAGGCTGTAATAGGCTTGAAACGACCCGTGATTGACAAGAGAATCCAAAAGAACAGGATGATTCGCAACAGCTTGATAGGCTGTCAACCAAAAGATTCAATCACTAATATTCCATCAACTTCAACATTTGTTTTTGAGCAAAGCACACCTTGCATTCGCAAGGCATGCTTTGGAGGAAAAGTGTTATCCCGCCTTTTGACTAGGTGGTATATGGACAAACTTAACGAGTCAAACTTGAAAGCTATCAAGACAAGAAGCCCGAAAAGATTGCCACAAGAATTCAGAACTCAAGTACAACTAAGACCGCAAAGCAAATACAAGTCCATTCCAAAAAACAAGGAGCCAAAAATCCAACATGTGTTGGATCGGTACCGATCCAACTCATCGATTAGTACCGATCCACGATATTTCGCCCAATTAGCCTCCAACTTTCTACACTCCAAAACCATGCTGCCTACAACCCATTTTTGGCCTCATATGATCGTTCGCATGCACCAATGGTCGATCTCTACAAACTCCAAAAAACTACAACTCTATTTTTCCACATCCATTATTTGGACTCGGAAATAAGCTAATAATTGTGCAAACAAGTTTGGAATCACGAAGCTAACCACGAATCGAGCCAGGAAAAAACATTTAGAACGATCCATAAGGCCATTTTATAGATCAGTGCTGATCCAATATAATGGATCGGTACCAATCCATAAATAATGATGAGGTGGCCACCATTTTCTCTGGAGAATTGGTCTTGGGTGTGGAGAACAAGCTGGAGATCATAGAGATGAGTTTTCAGGTTATCTACTGCTATAAATAGGAGTGAATGGCTCATTTTTAAAGGATCTTTGCACTTCTCTACAACTTGTCTACAATTCTCTTATACTCCCACGTAATTATACCGATCTATAAGAACAGAACTGTAAACAACACTACAAACCATCAACAATGTTAAGTGTACATAGACCAAGATTAGCTAAATCACTATAAAATGCTGTGTGTTATTTCCTTGCTCATTTTAATTTACTTTTCTTCACTTTTTATTCTCTACTATACCCTTTTGGGTGTTTGTACCATTTTTGGTTCGAATAAATATTTATTTACAGATGTATAATAATAAATAGAGAGAACCTCTTATATATAGAAATGTACATATATAAATTTTTATAATTTATTCAATTAACTCACTCAAAGAAAAAATTCTCAACGCTCATCGTAATTTTAAAAATGTTGATTGACATAATGGTTTAGTAAATATATATGCTATTTGATTTTCTATATTAACAAATTCTAAAGAAATAGCTTCTTTTCTACGTTATCTCATAGAAAATGATGATGAATATCAATATGTTTTATTCGCATGTGATTAATGGGATTTTTTTGAGAGATTAATATCACTTGTATTATCATAGTATATAGGAGATTGTGTAATAATTTTCTAAAATCTCTAAGTGTTTGTTGCATATATACAACTTGAGCACAAGCCAAGGTGGATTAAATATATTTGGCTTCACATATCGATAGCGAAACACAATTTTATTTATTACTCAACCATGAAACCAAGGATTGGCCGATAAAGGGAAAAGTGCCACTCATACTCTTTCATCCGTCGTGCATCCTCCGAAATCAGCATTATGGTATGAAACTAATTTGAAAGAGCTACCTTTTGGATAAAAAAGCCCATAATCTTTGGTGTTGGTTAAATATCGCAAAATTCATTTCACGGCTCGATGATGTGATTCTTTGGGTTGTGCATGAAATTGAGTACATAAAAAAACACTCATCATGATATCAGGTCAACGAGCAGTAAGGTATAATAAGGAACCTATCATACTTCGATACAATTTTTAATCGAAGTCCTTATCATTTTCATCTTTATCTAGGTGTAAACTTGCACTCATTGGAGTTGAATTGCTTGATGTGCTATCCATTAAGAAACATTTTAACAACTCACTACGGTATTTTTCTTGATAGATAAAGATTCCATTTTCTAGTTGTTTAATTTATAGACCTAAAAAGAAATTTAATTCTCCCATATGTGACATTTCAAATTAGTTTTTCATGATATTTGCAAAATCATTACACATATTTTTATTTGTAGAACCAAATATTATATCATAATCATAAATTTAAACAATTAAAATATTATCATTTGCTTTTTGATAAATAATGTAGTGCCAATTTTACCAATTTGAAATCCAGAAGTTAACAGATGATTTTTGAGTCCATCGTACCAAGCACGGGGTGCTTGTTTTAGATCATATAATGCCTTTTTAAGTTTGAAAACATGGTTTGGATATTTTTCATGAACAAAAAGGGGTGGTTGTTCAACATAAACATTTTCTTTAGTAAAATTATTTAAAAAAGCACTTTTGACATCCATTTAATATAATTTGAAGTTATGATGACAAGCGATGTAAGTAAAATTCATATTGCTTCTAATCGAGCTATAGGGGCAAATTTTTCTCCGTAGTCAATCCATTCTTCTTGATTGTATTCCCGAGCTACTAACCTTTCTTTCTGACGAATTTTATTTCTATTTTTATCATCTTTAATTTTAAATACTCATTTTGTTCCTATAACAAATTGATTATCCGGTCTTAGTGCAAGTTTCTAAACATTGTTTTGTTCAAATTGATTAAGTTCCACTTGCATTGCTAATATCCAAAAATCATCCTTAATAGCTTCTTTATAATTTTTTGTTTCGATATTCAAAATAAAAGTTACATGACCAATTAGATTTAATTGACTTCTACCTGTGACTCTAGTATTTACATTTCCAATTATATTGTCTATAGGATAGTCTTTTACAATTCTAAGGGGTGATTTTAAGACATTATCAGTATTTATATTTTTATTTTCATTTCTATTATTAATATTATTTTCTGGAACAAGAGTTTGGTTTATTTCTAAAATCTCTTCGTCTTCATTTTCATTTTTGTTCTTAAATTCTTTTCAAAAGAGACATGCAAACTTTCTTCAATTGTATTAGTTCTCTTATTAAATATTCTATAGGCTTTGCTTCGTCCTGAATAACCATTGAAAACCCCTTCACTGGCTTTCAGATTGAATTAATTGATCTTTAGTATTCAATATAAAATGTTTTGAACCAAAAATTTGAAAATACGAGACTTTTGGTTTCTTTCTAAAAAACATTTCTTAAGAGGTATTTTTAGTCAATGGTCTTAAGGATACACAATTAAGTACATAGCAAGCAGTAGCAATGGCTTCGGCCCAAAAATGCTTTGGTAAGTTACTACTACTTAGCAGTATTCGTGCACATTCTTGTAAAGTATGATTTTTCCTTTCAACTACACCGTTTTGTTGTAGTGTTCATAGAAAAAGAAAATATGACTAATACCCTTCGTGTTGCAAAATTTTCAAATAATTCATTTTCAAATTCTCCTCCGTAATCACTTCTAATACTTATAATTGTTAAATCTCTTAAATTTTGAATTTTTTTAGCAAATATTTTAAACATATCAAATGTATCACTTTTGTGTTTTAAAAAAAAGTCCAAGTAAATCTAGAATAATCATCAATAATCACAATTATTATGACTGATTGATCTTACTTGATTAGGATCAAATAAATCTAATGTAGTAGTTCAAGTTATTGTTTTGATGATATTTCATTTTTAGATTTAAAAGAGGTTCACTTCAATTTTCGATATTGACATGCATCACACAGATTGTTAACTTTAAAATTTATTTTTGGTAATCCTTTAACTAGTTTATTTTTAGCTAGTTTATCAAAATATTTAAAATTGATATGACAAAACTGTTTGTGCAAGAGCCTTGGATCATTGTGATTGGCGACTAAACGCATATCATTATCATGTTTAATATTCATATTCAAAACATAGATATTTCGTTTTCTTATTCCTGCAAAAATTTAAATTTTATTTTAGTCAAAAATATTGCATTTATCTTTTTCACAATCGATTTAAAAACCTTTATCATATAGCTGGCTTATACTTAAAATATTATATTTTAATTTTTCTACTAATAACACATCGGTAATTAAAGGAGAGTTAGATATACTGACATTAATGATGTCTCCAATTCCACCTACGAATCCCTTCGAGTTGTCTTCGAATGTCATGGTTCCTCCATCGATGTATGTTATATTAGATAAGATTTTTGCATTTCAATCATATGCTTGGAGCATCCACTATCAAGTATCCATTTCTCCTTATTCCTTTGTTTATAGGTATTTGTAAAAGAATATGATATTTCAATGGTACCCACTTCCTACGTTAAGGTCCTACATGTTAGTAGAAGAAGGTAGCCGTACTCAAGAAGGTGAGACCTTTAGAAATATAATTGTTATTATGAACAACATTTACTAGAAAATCATTTATATATTTCTGTCTAATTAAATTATTATTTGTTTTAGAAATCCAAATCTTTAAATTTTTTGAATTTGAAACACTTGTTTTAGCACCATCTTTAGACTTTCTAAACTTCGTATACAAAGTGCTATATTTCTTTTGATTGTTTTGTTGTGCTTTAAAACCAAGTCCATTTTTTGTTACTAGATGGTTTTGAAATTTTAAACAAATTCTCTAAATTCTGCTATCCTTTGTTAAACTTTGAAACATTGTTAGTAATTTGTTCCAATTTTTGTTTTAGCTATACAACTTCATTTTTAGTAAATCCAAACTAAATTTTAGTTCACAAATATCATTGTTCAGCTTATCATTCTCAGTTTTACTAGCCTTAATTTTATCAGTTAAATCAGTATTTTAAGAAGTTAAGCTTTCACATGATTTTTGTGAAATTTATATTTCTTCTTCTAAAATACTTTTCGCATCTTTATGTATACCAATTTCTAATTCGGCTCTATTTAACTTGTCTATATTTTCCTTATATAATCTCTTTAAATCTCTTTGTTTATCAACAAGGTCAATACTGATTTCAAGAATATCATTATAAGATAATTGATAATTTACCTCACTAGTGGCTATGACATAAATGCCTGCTTGTTCTGTGTCACTATCACTCTCACTATCTGAAGAAGATGAATCTGAATCGTCTCATGTAACTTGGAAAGCCTTTCTCTTTTTCTTAAACTTTTCAAATTTTTTTTCTTCTTATCCTTGTTTAATTGTGAAAAATCTTTTTTCATGTGCTCGAATTTGTCGCATTCGAAGCACTTGATTAAGGTAGAATTTCCGCCATTTTGTGCCTTCGTGAACTTCTTGAATTTGTTGCAGTTCTTGACAATAAAAACAATCTTATTATCTTCTAAGTCAGAGTCATCACGTTGGCTTGGAAAGCTATACTCCTTTTCTCTTGATTTTGCTTTTCTCTTGCCTACAAATTTGCTTCATACGATAATAGATTTTCAATTAATTCTTCAACTTTGAGCTGGGAAAGATCATTCACTACAAGAAAATAAGCTTTTGGTTGCAAAAATTGGTGGCGTTTGAATGTAAATGCAACTAATAATATTTCCCCTTATTATATAAATGCAATAAAAAATATTTCACTTCCCGTCTTTATAAAAAATTCCACGTTTGCCCAAATAAGCATAACCAAAAGATTACTACCTTGTTATTCCTATGCTCCTTAGAAAAATTCAATTCTTTCCCCCAAAATAAGCAACCCTAAATCAAATTCGTTCTCCAATCCAAATTTGTAATGCTCAGCTGTTCTAATCCTTGATAAGAAGCTGACTTCTAGAAGCAACAAGGCTGCCTCCGATTCCCATTCGAAAGAATCTCCAATGATCCGTATTTACCATAGTAATCTCTACTCGAGCTTCCTTCTTCTTTATTTACTTCTAATCTCTACCCGAATGATCTGTATTGTTGAATTCATTATTGAATTCATTGCGTGTATTAGAAAAAGTACCATGAATTTGGATTTTAATCAGTCATGACTCATCTATTTTTGAACTCATTACGTGTAAAATTCAGATAAACACATCCAGCTTTTGATAAGTTTCCAGCTCTTTTGTGCTGCAGCAGGATTAACAAGCACTTTGGTGAAAACGAGTAAGTTTCCAGCTCTTGATACATGAATATGATAATGACTATGCCGATGTTTTCTTCTGATGGAAAATGTTTGAGAAAAACTATTAGACATTTAAAATTAATCATGTGGTGCTTAAGCACCATTAAGCGATGCAACATATTCTGTTAAGCTTTGCAATGTTTGATCACTAAATTTTGGTTGCAGTGGACGTGTTGATATCCAAGACTTCTTGTCTAATTATGGCATAAGGAATTTCCATCTTGCTGAAAAGGTCAGTTATCAATATTCTGTTCTCTGTGTTTTAACATTTATACATTTTTGTGTGTTATATAAAAGTACTGCTTGCAAACCTGGTACACTATTTATAACTTTTTTTGCTGCTGCTTTCTCGTTTTATCTGACCTATAATGTGAAAAAATAAAATCAAAAATAAAATCTTGTATTGTCTTTGTTGGTTTGTATAAACCCAATAATAGAAAATGTTATTTATTTATATAATGGCTCCAACCAAAAGTGTTTCAAGTTTATAAATAATAGAAAATATTTTGTTCTCTGTGTTTTTCCTCATTTTGCTGGGTAAGTAACTACCATTTACTTTGCGCTTAACAATGTTGTTCACTTTTTTAGTTCTGTGTCTTGCGTTGTTCTTCAATGCATGTTTAGCAGCACATGGAGGATCATCATGTATATATTCATTAAGTCACATGCATTTTGGTGATCCAAAAGTATGGTATGGAGTTCCATCATATGCTGCTGCTAAAATTTGAGGATGCCATGAAAAAGCACCTACCTGATCTTTTTGAAGAACAGCCTGGTTAACAACATGATTTGGTAAAACATTTTTACCAATTCTTTCCTTGTTGTTTATATTACATGTATGTTCTTAAAAAAATACATCACATTATCATAACAATGCATCATTCTTACTAAACAACACTTTTTAATTGATAATTAGGTGACATAACTATAACCGACAGTCTTGGAATCCGAAGGCATTCCAGTTTATAGAGAAATCAAAAATCAGAAGAATTTGTTATCACATTTACAAGAGGATATCATTCAGGATTCAACTACGGATTCAATTGTGCAGAAGCTGTAAATGTAGCTCAAATTGAACTCAAGTGAACAAAGGTACGGGTCCCAAAAATGTGTTAGTTATAAATGATTCGCCATAAACCAATATGTTTTTCTAGTTAAATTATACAAACCGGTCTTTTGTTCTACAAAACTGGAACAACCTCAACCCCGCTACATCGGACTCTATAGCAGTTACAATTCAAGTATACCCTTGTATACCGATGTGGATATGTAAAAGGAAATTTTACCTCAGTGCATATTGTAAGAGCAATCTGAGTTATTAACGTCAAGATAAAATTGAGTTTCAAAAAACCATACTATTTGCATAAGCAGCAAGATACAATCCCATTACAAAATAATATACGCATATAACTTTTGAGTGCCTCTTTTAAGAAAAAATTTCAAACCATCTATGGCAAAGATTAATTTATATCTGAGTCATATATGAAGGCATTAAAAATGAACTCAAAAGCATTGTCACATGACATGAACTCACAAATGAGGAAAAAAGGGCATGTTTTGCCAAAAAAGTTCTCCCATTTGGACAAAATGAAGCAACCTGAACATAAAAATTATTTAATAAGAGTTAGTATAAATTATGTTCCAAAAGCAACAGTATGCAGCAGTAGATTAAATAGCAAGTAGAGTTGAATAAAGAACTTTGCAGTTTGCACCCATTAATATGTACCCATTTAAGGCAAGTATCGAGCAAACAGATCTGAATAAACTGTGAACATGCAAATAAGTTGGAAGAACACATGTTATGTCATGTTCAAAAACAAAAAGGTACAGGTCACATTGGTTAGAAGGAAGGAATGTATTATGTTATAATCCCAGACACCAAGAAAATAATGAAACTATATGTGAAAATGTACATCACTGAATAAACATTATCACACATGTTTCTATTTTAGCAAATCCAAAGAAAACTGAGCACTTGTTGGCACTGGATGGTGTAAAAGAAAGATTGCAGGTATACAAAGCAAATCTATTGGATGATGGATCATTCGATTCTATTGTCGATGGATGCGAATGTGTTTTCATACTGCTTCACCCTGCTTCATTCAGGTCACTAATCCTCAGGTTCATATGTATAAATAATATATTATGTTCACTCTAACTAACCTATATAGGGACTATTTCATTCTAGTATTTATATTTGAGTACTGTAATTTTGCTATAGGCTGAGCTAATTGAACCTACAGTGAAGGGAACTCTAAATGTTCTGGCCTCTTGCAAGAAGTCAACTACAGTTAAAAGAGTGGTTGTTACTTCATCCATGGCAGCTGTTGAATTCAACATAAGGCCAAGAAATCTGGATGTTGTTGTCGATGATACTTGGTTTTCTAGTCCTGACTTTTGCATAGCGTCCAAGGTTTCTGTCTACACACTTTTTTTTTTGTCATGGTTTCTATCTTTTTTTTTCCTTTGGTTGGCCCTATTTAAGCATCATATAATTCATTTCAAATGTAGCAACGCTAATTCTATATCTCAAATTTTCTTATTCTCGTTATACTTCTCACTAGCAGTGTTTTATACACTTATACACTTCTGCCTAAGGGCAGTAGTGTTCATGGTTACACTGATGCCTAGGTAGTACTATGGTGTGCAATGCTATTTTTACGCTACTGCCTAGTGAAGTAGTGTATATTGTTGCACTGCTGCCCAAGGCAGTAGTATACACTTTTACACTGTGAAGTTGAAGTGATGTTTAGGTGGTTGTTGAATTGTGGGTGGATGGAAGTGATATGGTTGTTGAACTGTCCATGAATGAAAAGTAATCATTTTATTACATCCATTTGTCAATATTTTTGTATTTGTTGTGTATTTAGTTATACATGATCCACGAAAAATGATACTTTTGGTTATGAAAGGTGTGATAGATATCCTTTTCTTTTGTCTGAAGACCCGATACACACACATATCTAGACAAGTCAAATAGAGTTTTCTAAACCACAAAGAGATATCTGAAGTTTAACAATTGAAAACATTTAACCATATACTGTAAACTGTAGATGATCTTTTGCTTGTTAATTTCCTAGACTGGGTAATTTGTATAGGTGAAAAACTGGAATCGGTTCAATGTTAATTCAGGAGGAACGCCGTTTGAGAAGTGTTGTCACTTTTTTGATTTGATGAGGCTTTTTACAGCAGCAAATCCTGTACGCGTGATGGCTTCTGGAGCAATTGATGTTAATCACAAGGATGAAATTTACAATGGAAAGGTTAAAATTACATTTTTCGACTTGTCAAATAGATTATTGAAATCAAACATTTTGCAACATCTCTTCTGGTGGAAACATTATGCAAAATTAAAAGATTTCATGATATGAAAGCTAAAATTCATTACTCTTGCATTCCAAGCAATTTGCAGTACTTGATTCTCACTGATGGAAATTATGAATCAGGTGCCTGACATAATCGACAACGCATACGTGATTGTTGAGTTTGATAATGTTCACGAGGAATGCTTGATCTGTGCATGTTTGCGGAAGGCAGTAAAAATGAACAAGAAATTTGTGTAGTTGGCGACACTGGCAAGGTAATATTTGGTAATATTTGTGGTTACTGTGTTTGTGAAGGGGAGGATGAAAGTGCGTGGAGGGAATGGTGTGGTCGAATGTATGGATTGAAATTGCTGTGCATATTTTGTGGTTGTTGATCTCCTGCTCCATTGTTTTCTGATCTGTTAGAGGCATGATTATTCTTGCTATTCTTGATCTCTTTTGCAGTTTTATTTTGATATTCTGATCAATCTTGATATTCATATCTTGTGATAATTCTAGTAAATTTATTTTGCAGTTGTTTATTTGTTTCCTGAAGACCCTTGATAGAAATTGCAGTTCTAAGGTTGATTTGCTCTTGTCTTGACCGGTTGGATTCTCCTTCACTCAGAGGTGATATTTGTCTAGTGTTTTCCAATGTTATGACCCTTTCGCTTGGCCATAGATCTGGTGGTCATATTGTGGGTTACAAGCAGTAAATGGAAGAAATATATTTTCCTCGATTGCTTTTACATCAATTACCCAAGGAATCTCATCGTAACAAAATGGAAATAAAGATTAGGAGGAAAGGAATGCAGAAATGTTCTTGAAATGCAGTTTTTAATGGAACAAAAAGCTACATTGCAGAACGGTCCAATCCACCACCATTGCTAACAGTTATCATTATCATTAGCTTTACTTCGTTTGCATTCATCATAATTTGCCTTCACTCAAATGATGGTGTTATCGTAGTAAGCAAATAAGTCATGTTCCCATTACTTGCAAAAACTCAAAATTTATATTCACAACTTTGCGAAGAAAAAATGCAACTAACAAAACAGATACTACAGAAGCACAATACATCAGTGAAAGCGCACCACAAACATTTCATATGAATAGCAACTAACAAGAAGCTCAAGACAAGACTTTATTTCATTTTTTTTATAACTTTGATAATTTATATGACATCATTTATAATATGATATACTTGTATAATGTTGTAGATATTTGATCTCATATTTGAAGTCCTACGAGTTAACGTAATTGTTTGATAATCTGTTGTGCTTTCACTTGTGTAGGCATCGGACTTTTGAAGAGAGCAAATTTGGACTTGATGATGCTAGCTTTCACTTGTGTATGCAACAAAGAATTATGGGTAATCAAACGTTTTGTTAGCACTAGTTAGATATAACATTTATTAGTACCCGATGTGTAAATTTGTATACAAATGGTTATTGTATGTGAGTTAGGTCATTTTGTCGAAAAACTATTGTATTGGAATGGTTATGGATATTTTATTTGATTATATGGTTAATGTGTTTTTTAACTTATTTGAATATGATGATTATGTGAGTGATTGTTGATTGATATAATAGAACCAAAATACACCATTAACAGGAAATAATAGCATGAAAAATGGTGTAAAATAATAAACAACTTTTAGTAGCGTTTCAAAAACGCTACCGAAATATATATAGTGGCGTTGAGTACATGCAACCGTAAAACAGGGGTAAAGTTGGAAATTCTATTAGTAGGGCCAAAAAATCTTTTGGTGGCATTTTTTAAACGTTGCAACAAGATTTATGGTGGCGTTTGAAAAACGCTGCCAAAAATGCATTTATAGTGGCGTTAAAATAAATGCAACAAAAAATCATGGATTTTTAGTTGCATGTTTTCTCGCGGCGTTTATCAAAACGCCACCAAAAGTTTTTGTAGCGTTTTTTGAGCGCCACAAAAAATAAAATTTCTTGTAGTGATTTTCTTCTTCTGTATCTAGAAATTTTCTTTCCCATTCAACAGTTAAAGAATTTAAAATGCATGTAACAAGGTCAAAATCAGTGAATGTGACTCCTAAAACCATGTGATCACGTTGTATAGTTTGAAATCTAGCATACATATCTATAATAGTTTCATTAGTTTTGATTTTGAATAATGAAAATTGATTTTGTAAAATAGAGATCTTAGTTTGTTTGACTTTGTTTTTGCTTTCGTGTGTGATTTGAAGTGTATGCTAAATATCTTATGTAGTTTTACACAACATAACTCTAGATAGCTCATTCTTTTCAATTGAACAGAACATAACATTCATAGCTTTTGCATTGTTGGCCATTGCGGTTTTTTGAGCATCTGACCAAGTAGTGCTTGCCATATTATAATATTATTCAAAAACTTTGTTACGGTTATTGAAATGACCTGCTCTGATATCAAATGAAAGTGCACAAGGATCTAAGATAATATGGCTAAATTGTGTATACAAGTGTATGAGTAAAATTAAGCTATATAACAGAATATATAGTAAAGTAAAGCAAGAAGAAATCACACCATAGTTTTTATACTAGTTCAGATCTCCCATCTTACATCCAGTCTTGGAGCCTCCTTTTAGATTTTTTACTAAGCAATACACCCTCTCTTAGCCCAAAGGAATTGGCGATATAGTAGTTTTTTGACTTGACAAACTTGTGTTCCTTCAACAATGTTTTTGACTAATAGTACAAGACTTTCTATAATCTCCTTGATGATTCAAGATGCGTACACTATGATTATGGAAGTATATATAATGATTCTTGAGTGAATAAAAAAGTTTGAGAGCAAACAGTATTCAATAGAGAAAAGAATTCAAGAAAGCTAGATGTAAATCATTTCCGAATGTTAGACTATATTTATATATGTCAGAGAGCTGCATAGAAGAGTCGCAATCATTTAGAGAAGCCATTAGTCTTCGAAGCAAAGCACTTGAACAATCACAACTATTTGAAGTGTCATTTCAGAAAATAGCCGTTATAGGGTATTCAATCGACTACCCTCAGTCCATTGAAAATAAATTCAGTCAACTGAACCTATATAAAATTATTATTTTTATATATCAGTCTTGTTTTATGAATCATATAGCTCTTGTTTTTGAAAGTCTTGTGTGCATATGAGATGTGTATGTTCATATGAACCATCTAGGATATTTTACAAATAAATCTAAGACCAGATACATACGTTTGACTTTTGATTTGAAGATGATCCATATACTCTTGACTTTTGATATGTAAATGATCCATTTGCTATTCTCCTTGATTCTTCGATTTAATATCTTCTGAAACCTTCATAATTTAATATAAAAGATATATATATATAGCTGTCATCATTAAAATATTCATACTATCGGGGTTCTAACACTCCCAACATTATCAAACACTTAAAGACCATGGTAACTAATGAGAACCTTCATGGGGTCAGGCTCTTTAGAGAGTACCAAATTATGCAGGTTGTGTTAGGACCTTGTACTTTGATGTTTTGATCATGACAACTATATAAGAAAATATATTTGCAGGAGAAGATGCTATTCTACTCGACAATAGATAGCAAACCAAGAATTCAGAGAGAAGTTTCATAATTATTAATGGTTTGTCTATAGTCTAGTCTAGCAGTTGATTATTGTTAAAATCTCTCCTAGGTGGTATATGCACACACACAAGTATTTAAAATTATTTTCAAATCATATACACACAAAGCACTTCGTTTATTTCAAATTCCGTTGACAATTTTTTTTACAAAATTCTTTAATATGGCTGAAATACAAAATTCAGCCGACTGAATCAAGGGGTTCAGTCGACTGAATACTCGTGCATGTGCACAGTGCACTTGAAGGTTCAGTCGATCAAACCACCCTATTCAGTCGACTTAATTATGAGTCTTTTTTATATTAAGCTTTTAATTTGAATTTTTTTAATATTAAGTAGACTGAAACCTTTTCCTCAGTCGATTGAAAATGCACAACGGGTATTTTTCTGAATGGCCACTTTCATTCAACGAAAAGAAACAACCCTTGATTCAAGAGTTGTTTTCGTATCTTTTGACCGTAACTCTTCACAAAGAATTGCAACACTTAAATACTATATATAGCCTTCATTTCAGTTGTTTTAAGTAATTAATTTCTAATTCTATTCTTACATACTTACTGTCTAAAATATTTTGCCATTTGCTTTCAAATCTCGTTCTAATCACTTGCACATTCAAGCACAAATTCATTTGTGATTAAATTAAATTCCAATCTTCAAGAACTACACTATATATCACAAAGGAGAAGATTATATGAAGGGTGTACTCTAAAGATTTATCCGTGCTATCAAAAGAGCACAATCAGTCAAGAAATTTCTCTATATTGTTGAATTCCTTCGGTTTCTCAGGCGGTAGACATCCTATTCAGTTGTCTAGGCAGTAGAAGTCATGTTCGGTTGCTCAGGCAGTGTAATACCTATTCCTCCAGGTTAAGAGAGGGTTGATAGTTAAATTTCAGAAGGAGTCTGGGACTGGACATAGAACGGGAATTTGAATCTGTATAAAAATCCCTCGTGTCATTTACTTTACTATTATCCTTTTATATTTTATTCCGCATTAGTAGATAACTTAGTTACTATTCCTTATTATGATCCTTAGCAGCACTTTCATTTGGTATCAGAGCAAGGCTAACATATAACCATAACACAGTTATTTGATATTCATATAATATGGAAAATAACACTAACGCAAGTTTTGTTGAAGGTCATCCACTACACGACCACCACAATTTAACGGTTTGAATTATAATTATTGGTCAACTCAAATAAGAATCTTTATGCAAGCAAATGTATATGATACTTGGAATAATACTTAAAGTGAATACACTATACCTACTACACTATTTGCAGAATGGTCAAATACACAAAAGTTAGACGCTACATCGAATGCAAAAGCCATGAATATGTTATTTTGTGCCTTAGATAAAAATGAATTTAATAGAGTTAGCTTGTGTACAACTGCTTATGAAATTTGGAAAACTCTTAAAGTCACACATGAAGGAACTAACAAAGTTAAGCAAGGCAAGATTTCTATGCTCAAAATTCAGTTCCAAAATTTCAGAATAAGACCAGATGAAACTATAATTGACATGTATTCTAGATTCCAAGACATACATCATTCAATATTAGCTCTAGGAGAAAAAATTTCAGATTTTGATATTGTCTCAAAAATTCTAAACTCTTTAACGGATGAATGGGAACGAAAAGTCTTAGCTATTGAAGAAGCTAATGACATTTCTACCATCAAACCTGAAGAGTTAATTGGAAATCTCATGCCAAACGAAGTTAATTTGCAGGCAAAATGAGATCAAGCCCAAGATAAAAAGAATATTGCCTTTAAGGATGAACAAGAAGATTCAAATTCAGATGAAGATGACATGGCATTAATTGCAAATAATTTCAAAAAGTTTTTAAATTTTAGAAAGAACAAGAAGTTTGGAAACAACATGAGAGACAATTCCAGTAAACCGTCAGTTTCGAATCTCGAATGTTATGAATGTCATAAGAAGGGTCACATGAAGAAAGACTGTCTAGATAGAAAGAAGGAAAAATTCAAGAATAAGAAGGACAAGTACAAAAAAAAGCAAGCATTCTCTGTTACATGGGATGATTCAGAATCGTCTTCATCATCAGACAATGACATAGACAGTGATCCCGAACAAGCCAACGTCTTTTTTATGGCTTCGACTAATGATGTAAGTGATTTAAATTTTGATGATTTAATTGATATAAATTCAGAACTGTTAGATAAACTCAAAGAAGTTAAAAGAAAGTATAAAGATGCACTAGAAAAATTAAACAGAACTGAAATAGAAGTTGATATGCTAAGAGATGAAAAGAAAATCCTAGAAGAAGAACTTGTTAATACACAAGAATCTTTGTCTAATATTTCTTCTCAACTCACTATGATATCAAATGAGGTAGAAGTGAAAAAAGAAAGAAATATGACAATAGCTTCAGAAAATCATGATTTAAAATCAAATGTCAAAATTCTTGAATTGGAAAATACCAGTCGCGAAACCGAGTTAGAGAATATCACAAAAAATGTAACTAATTTTAATAAAGGAAGAGAAAATCTTTCTAAAATTATCAGTAATTCTCAAACTACTATTAATAAGAATGGATTAGGATATAAAAATTCTTCAAAGACTAGTTCAAAGAAGAATAGTATATCATATAAAAATTTCAATTTACACAACAATTTTGTAAAAGCAAAACCAAAACCAAATCCAAAGGTTTTCACTCAAAAGAAAGATATTGGCAACACAAATACTATAAAAATTTGGGTACCAAAAACTAATAACAATTTAATCAGAAATAATTATATAAAATCTTTTATAAATTCAGTTCATAAAAATAAAGATTTGACTTATAAAGGGAATTCTAAACCCTCGTGGGTTTGGCTTCCTAAGACCTAACTCTTAGGACACTAATAAAAAGTGAGTACCAATGTCATTTCTATATTTTTTGTAGGTACTAGCTAAGAAAGTGGAAAGTGGATACTAGACAGTGGTTTCTCAAAACATATGATAGGAAACAAAGATATGCTGACCAACATTGTCTACTCAAATGGAGGATCTGTCATATTTGGAGATAATTCCAAAGGCTATATCATCGGCAAAGGCGATGCGAGCAATGACGATACATCTAACTTACCTCTTATTACAAATGTTTTACTAGTTAAAATTTAAAACATAATTGCTAAGTATAAGTCAATTATGTGATAAAAGTTTTAATATAACCTTTTTAGAAAATAAATGCAACATATTTGATCAAAATAATAATCTTATATTTGAAGGAACCAGAGAAAGAAATATTTATATATTAAATATGAAAGTCAACCATAACACAAATATGTGTCTAATAGCCAAAGAAAATGATCCTTGGTTATGGCACAAAAGATTTTGTGATATAAATTTTAAAGCAATAAACGAATTATCTAAGAATAATTTAGTTAAAGGTCTACCAAAAATGAATTTCAAAGTAAAATGTATTTGTGATGCTTGTCAATTAGGAAAATTAACAAAATCTTCTTTTAAATAAAAGAAAATGATTTCTACATTACAACCACTTGAGTTATTACATTTGGATCTCTTTGGACCAACTCAAGTTCAGTCAATAAACCATAATAGATATGTTTTTGTAATTGTAGACGATTTTCAAGATTTACTTGGACAATATTTTTGAAAAATGAAAGTGATACTTTTGAAAATTTTAAAATATTTGCTAAAAGAATCCAAAATACTAAAAATTCGAAAATTAAATATATTCGAAGCGATCACGGTGGTGAATTTGAAAATGAACCTTTTGAAAATTACTGTAATAAGAAAGGAATTGTTCATGATTTCTCATTTCCTAGAACTCTATAACAAAATGGAGTTGTAGAAAGGAAAAATAGAACACTTCAAGAATGTGCTAGAACTTTATTAAATGGAAATACTTTACCAAAATATTTTTGGGCAGAAGTTGTAGCAACTGCTTGTTATGTTTTAAATAGAGTTTCCATTAGACCATCAACAAAACATACTCCATATGAGCTTATTAATGGAAGAAAACCCAACATATCTTATTTTAAAGTTTTTGGTTCAAAATGTTTCATATTAAAAACAAAAGATAAACTTCGTAAATTCGATCCAAAATATGATGAAGGAACATTTATTGGATATTCGGAACGAAGCAGTGCTTACAGAATTTATAATAAAAGAACTAAAATTATCGATGAAACACTTCCTGTGTCATTCGATGAAAATATCAAATTTAATCATAAATTAAAGATGAAAAAATTATTTCTAAATTAAATAACTAAGATGATGATTTTGAAAATATTGAATATAATGTAGACAACAACAATAATGGAATAAGAACTCTACCAAGACTTCTAAGAAATCGTCCTGTTGAAAATATCATTGGAGAAATAAATACTAACGTAAGAACTTGAAATCAACTAAATCAAATGGGTCACGTAGCTTTTATTTCAAATATTGAACCCAAAAATGCTAAAGAAACATCAATTAATGATTACTGGATTATAGCTATGCAAGAAGAATTAAACCAATTTGAACGTAATGATGTTTGGGACTTGGTTCCTAGACCAAGTGATCAAGCGGTTATTGATAAAAATGGGTTTACAAAAATAAAGCCGATGAGTAAGGAAATATTATTCGAAATAAAGCTAGGCTAGTTGCTCAAGGTTATAATCAAGAAGAAGGAATAGACAATGATGAAACATTTGCACCTGTAGCTCGTCTAGAAGCTATACGTATTTTATTAGCTTATGCATGTTTTAATAATTTTAAACTTTATAAAATTGAAGGAAAAAGTGCTTTCTTAAATGGTTTTATAAATGAAAATGTATATGTAGAACAACCTCCTTTATTCGCACATGAAAAATATCTAGATCATGTTTATAAATTAAAAAAGGCTTTATACAGTTTAAAACAGGCACCTCGTGCTTGGTATCTACCGTCTTAAAAATTATTTGATTAGTCCTGGTTTTAATATTGGAAAAGTATATCAAACTTTATTTATAAAACAAGACAAAAATGATATTTTAATAATTAAAATCTATGTAGATGACATTACTTTTGGTTCTACAAACGAAAAATTATGTCAAGAATTTTCAGAAATTATGACAAGAGAATTTGAAATGTCTCACATGGGAGAACTTTCATATTTTCTTGGTTTACAAATTAAACAATTAATAAATGAAATTTTTATTAATCAAGAAAAATATTGTAATAATCTCATAAAATGGTTTGGTATGGAAAACAGTTCTGCTAAACCAACTCCTTTGAGTACTACAGTACATCTCATAGAGATGATAATGGGAAAAGTGTTGACTAAAAACTATGTCATAGTATGATTGGTTCATTACTATATTTAACTGCTAGTTGACCAGATATAATGATGAGTGTATGATTGTGTGTACGATTTCAAGCAAATCCCAAAGAATCATATTTACGGCCAGTGAAGCTAATTTTGTGATATTTAAGCAAGACTAAAGACTACGGTCTCTTTTATCTAAAAGAATGTCCTTTTGAATTAGTATCATATAGTGTTGCTGATTTTGGAGGATGTCGAACAACTCGAAAGAGTTCTAGTGGTACTTGTCACTTTATTGGATAATATTTAGTATCTTGGTTTAGTAAGAAACAAAATTGCGTTTCACTTTTGACGTGTGAAGCAGAGTATATCTCTACTGCTTTGGCATGTGCTTAAGTAATTTACATGCAGCAAACACTACAAGATTTTGAAATTCACCTTTCTAATTCAACAATTTTCTGTAATAATACAAGTGCAATAAATTTATTGAAAAATCCAATAAATCATTCTAAAACTAAACAAATTGATATTAGGCATCACTTTCTTCGAGATAATATAGAAAAAGGCAATATATCATTAGATTTTGTTCCTTCAGAAAATCAGATAGCTGATATATTTACTGAACCATTAAATGAAAATATATTTATTAAATTACATCGAGAATTAGGTATTATATCTTTTCATGATTTATAAATTAAAATTTATTTTATAAAATTTTGAATTTTTTTTTCCAGAAATGAATTTTTTTTAAAATGGAGCTGCTGGCACTCGATCTCAGGTCACTAGCAAGGAAGTTGTATTCCATTCCATTATGCTATAATGTTTCTTGGTTTAACAATAGTTACCCCCACCTCTAATTACCGGTCCGGTCATTATTCCTTATGATTATCTACCACTCATTTTTTCCTTGGTTAAAACCTTCAAACATTCTGCTCCACACCTTGCTTTAACCTGAGAATAGTATTTATCATTATTATATAAAGGCTTCAATTCTAAATTGTTCAACTCACATTTTTCAAATAACCTATTTCATTCAATTTTTTTTCCGGCTCAATCTTTTACAACTTTTGCACAATCTCCATAATGTCTTCTCAAGAAGGATCAAATCAATCCTCTATAGTTTTCAGCACTCCTACTTCTGAATCATCAAAAAATTCCAACAACTCAACTCCTGTGTGCATCCCATTCAAGATTACACCTTCACCCAAACATCACACTGGATATACGTCACAGGGGAAAAGAACCAAACATAATTTAGGTTTTGGCTCTCCATCCACTAAAGATAAAACTGATGATATTCACCACTATCAAAGAGAGACTCTAGAACTTCAACACAAGATGTACTATAAACAGAAAGCGAATGCTAAACGCTTGAGCTTCTTAGAACAATTCGCCTTGAAATTTGGCGGATCATCCTCAAAGCAATGCATGCATTAACCATCACCACAACATTCTCAAGTGCCACCAAACTCTTGGGAGCGAAGCCCACAACGTCCACAGGTGTCGCCAAACTCCTAGGAATGTAGTAATGTATGGTCACCTATCCATCCATTACAAGAAATTACGAAGCTTGAACCGCGTTTGGATGATTCAAACTTTTCTGAAAACTAAGCCTTCTTGTATATTGTTGTATATTAAATTTTGTATGAGTTGTATGTTTTTTTATTAAATAAGGATACATTTATGTTTTCCAATAGATTATAGTTTGAAAACTAATAAGTATATACATATAAATTAGTTAAGTTAATTTATAACTTTAAGTAAAGCATTTGCTTAGAAAAACAACAGTTTCAGTCGACTGATTGGAGCAAAACAGTCGAATGAACATTCAAAGAAAAATATTTTTTGTTCTTGGTTCTGTCGACTGCACTCCTCAAAATCAGTCGACTGAATGTCCTACTTTTGACTAAAAGTTGCGGCCATAATTTTCCTACATATCAGTCGACTGAACTATGAATTCAGTCGACTGAATATTCATATACACTTCAATCTGTTTCAACAAACAATCGACTGGACCACTAAAACTAGTCGATTGAATTGTCCAAATTTGAACTGCAAAGTTGGGGTTTTGAATTTCCTGCATACCAGTTGACTGCTAGCTTCATTTCAGTCGACCGATTCGTATATTTTTTGCTTTTTAAAACCTGCCTACACACTACCCAGCACACCTTTTCACCAACCCTATATAACTATCTCTTCATTTCCATTAAATCCTTACTACTTTCAGAAAACAAAACCCTAGCCTCCATTTTTCAAATCAATTCTTTTACCTTCAAATCCAATTATTTCAATGGCCCCAAGAACTAAAAGAGCACGTGAATCCTCCACCGGACCTTTGGAAAGTCAAATCAAATCATGGCTCCATAACGAAACTGCAGTTACACAATTTAATGCTATGAAGAGCTCAAGAAATTTCGATGGCTCCTTTGTCAAGTTTCCCGATTTCAACGTCTATGCCATTCGCGAGATTGCGGAAGCTTGTGGGATTGATAGCTTGATTGGGTTTGATGCCAACAAAGTTAAGTTTTATCCCCTTCTCATCAAATTGTTCTTCGCAAACATGAACTTGGATCACCAAGATCCAAGAAATAAAGATGATTGCATACGGACAATAGTTTGCGGCGTCCGGATCTATCTTCCACTTCAACAACTCGGACATATTCTTTGTGTCATTCTGATGGAGCTGATATCAACGACATTGATGTCGACATGGACAATAGAAATGAAGTCTCCCATAGATTTCAGTCCGACGACTTGACCATGCTTAAATCCATTGCCTTGCGACCAAAGGCGCGCATTATACACCGTGCTCTTATTCAATCTCTTCAACCTCGTACCGGGAGCTGCGAGAAGGTGTACAAGAGAGATTTTCAAGCTCTCTATGCCATTTACTCTTCCCAAAAAGTAAATTAGGCTAATATTATCCTTAACGAATTCCTCACCATCAATCATAAGCGAAATTATAAGACCATCTTCTATGGAGCTTATATTATACGCATTCTTATGAACTTTGGAGTCACCTTACCTGATGTCGACTTCATTACTATTGGCGAACTAAATTCTAAGACTTTAAGTCTTATGAATTTGCCCAAACGCCCTCAACCTCAAGAATCCTTTAGTTCCTAACAATGGGCGGCCAATCGAGAGCAAGGGATTCCATAACCCGAAGAAATGCACATTGCTTCCTCCTCCACTTAACCTTCTCGTCAAATGGAAGAAAAAGAAGACGATGATAAAATCCAAGAGCTTTAAGGTGAATTCAATCTGAAGCAAGCCCTTGCCACTCTCTCCCGAAGTCAAAGAAAGCTCGGACGACGATTGGTCATCGTCGAAATGAATGTCGTTAAGACCAATAAGAAGCTTGATTCCATCAAGGGCTTCTTAAACAAGATATTAAAGAAGATTTCATGTACCATTTCTACTTCTACAAGTATTGCCGAGAATTTTTCTCCCTTCACATGGTCTACATCCAAGGAGGAAGAAGAAGAGGAAGGATCAGATAGTGAAGAGGTTTAGATTTCTTTATCTTAGTTTATGGCCATCTATCTTTTTAATTCATGCTGTTTTTAATTCATGTTATTCCTTATGGTGTTACAGTGCACAATTGATGTTGTTTGATGTTGTTATTTAAAAAAACATGTTTATCTATGATGTTGTCATTATTTTTCTATGCATGTGTATTTGGGCTCATATATATATACACACTTCTCATTCTATCTATATCTTCCTTTTTGTCGATGGCAAAGGAGGAGAAATATAATTTCTCAGCAGGTAAGCAGATAGAATATTTATTCAGGGGGAGTAACAATTGTTTTTATAAATTTTTCTAGACTTACATAGTTGTCATCATCAAAAAGGGGGAGAATGTTAGAACCTTGTGTTTTGATGTTTTGATCATGACAACTATATAAGAAAATATTATATGAACTAACCATATTTGCAGGAGAAGATGCTATTCTACTCGATAATAGATTGCAGACCAAGAATTCAGAGAGAAGTTTCAAAATTATTAATGGTTTTTCTATAGTCTAGTCTAACAGTTGATTATTGTTAAAATCTCTCCTAGGTGGTATATGCACACACACAAGTATTTCAAATTATTTTCAAATCATATACACACAAAGTACTTCGTTTATTTCAAATTCCATTGACAATTTTTTTTACAAAAATCTTTATTATGGCAGAAATACAAAATTCAGCCGACTGAATCAAGGGGTTCAGTCGACTAAATACTCGTGCATGTGCACAGTGCACTTGAAGGTTCATTCGATCGAACCACCGTATTTAGTCGACTGAATTATGAGTCTTTTTTATATTAAATTTTTAATTTGAAATTTTTGAATATTAAGTAGACTGAAATCTTTTCCTCAGTCAACTAAAAATGCACAACAGCTATTTTTCTAAATGGTCACTTCCATTCAACGAATAGAAACAGTCCTTGATTCAAGAGTTGTTTCCGTATCTTTTGACCGTAACTCTTCACGAAGAATTGCAATACTTAAACACCATATATAGCCTTCATTTCAGTTGTTTTAAGTACTTAATTTCTGATTCTATTCTTACATACTTACTGTCTAAAATATTCTGCCATTTGCTTTCAAATCTCGTTCTAACCACTTGCACATTCATGCTCAAATTCATTTGTGATTAAATTAACTTCCAATCTTCGCGAACTACACTATATACCAAAAAGGAGAAGATTATAGGAAGGGTATACTCTAAAGACTTATTCGTGTTATCAAAAGAGCACAAATCAGTCAAGAAATTTCCTCGTATTGTTGAAGTCCTGTTCGGTTGCTCAGGTGGTAGAAGTCCTATTCAGTTGTCTAGGCGGTAGAAGTCCTATTCGGTTTCTCAAGCGGTGTAATACCCATTCCTCCGGGTTAAGAGAGGGTTGATAGTTAAATTCCAGAAGGAGTCTAGGACTGGACGTAGAACGGGAGTTCGAACCAGTATAAAAACCCCTGGTGTCATTTACTTTACTATTTTCCTTTTATATTTTATTTCACATTAGTAGATAACTTAGTTACTATTCCTTAGAGTTTACTTAGTCCCCACCAACTACATAACCTTGTGAATTACCTGAAGTACGTGTTGTGGGTTCGGTGCATACTTCCTTAGAGTTTACAAGCAAAGCTTGGTTCTCTAGGTCTTCAAAAAAAAAAACTTAGTTACTATTCCATATTATGATCCTTAGCAACACCTTCAGGTTGTAAAGAGGAGTGCCCCGACAACAATGCCGTCCAAGATAAAGCATAATTTTACTAAGATTAAGTTCTTGAATAATGATGTCAGGCCGATCTCCGATGATAACCGGGGATATGATAAGATAAGTAAGGATGAAGGGTTGGGAAAATAAAAACATCATGATTATGACAAGCTTAGTGATGTTGGGCTGGAGCCACATTAGAAAATCTTTGATCCACTAAAGCTGGTTGATGCCCCGATTCAACGGTGTGGGACGACAGACATCTCATGGGATACCGAGGAGATTTCCAAGACAAGAAATGCGGGGAGGGGGGTAGGGGGCATAGGAACTGGGCGTTAGTGGAAATACAGGTCCTTACACCTGCTCTTACCCATCTTGTGGCCCTTTATATCCCCGCTATGATGCTTTGCCGCTGGGCATGGCTCATTCCAGTACTGATTAATCCAGTGTAGGCAACTCGGTCTCATTTTGCCTGCCCCTTGTTAGAAAGCAAGGCCGGGTGGTTCCAAATGGTATTTAATTATGATTTTCATTCATTTTCATGCACTTGAACTAAGCATTACTTCTTGTCTGGTTTCAGTGTTTGATGAGATTGAATATGGTGTTTTCGACTCTACTTCCAAGACAGTTCCAACTGTAGTCTCGAGACAGTTGGCATAAGCCGGGAGATGGTCGACCTATCCCCTAGCTATATCTCATCCCATCCACCACCAACAGGCTAAGGAGATGATCTGATTGAAGCGAGTCCTAATCCCTTGAGCTCTTTGTTCCTTATGCCAAGGAACTGAATATTTACAACACGGAAGGGCTAGCTAACCCAGTTGAGGCTATGTCTGTAGGACAAGTATCTCTGGAGGTCCCCTGCGGTCTGACACTGAAGGGTTAGATCGCATCCTGTGGACTTTCCATCTTATGGCCATTAAGACCTTAACGTACACTCAATAGCCTCGATCTAGTTGGACTTAGTACTCCTTAGAGGACGTGATGAGCGCGCACGCCCAGGACGTCTTGCTAGTAAGCTTTTAACGTTGAATTTTCCTTTTTGACTAATTGATAATTCTTTAATATAGGTTATTCTTTAGGTCGCACACCGCTCCATCCGCATCGAGGATGACATTTGTCGAACCTAGAAGGTAGCGATTCTTAAGACAGAGGGCGTCGACACTCGAGTTAAGATGGTCGAGGATAATTTGATGACGGTCAAGGCTGGGTGGGCAATGCAATGGAGGAAACTAAGGCGGCCAAGAAGAAGGCAGAGGCTGAGGCCGCAGCGATGGAAAACATGAAGAAGGAGTCAAGGACCTTAAGGGCAGGTTGACGAGGGCTGAGAAGGGACCAAAATCCCTAGGGGTGACCTAAGCAAACATCTGGTGAGATGTCGGTCGGTTGAGAAGGTGGAGGATGCTAAGGTGACGAAAGTGGAATAAGTGGAAGGCTACACTAAATAACATGGTTAAGTCCATGTTTAGGGAAAACTACAACCTTCCACTCTCACTTAGTAGCCTCAAGGCCATGGCCTTGTAAAGACTTGGACAGAGGTAGCTATGGAGATGGAGGCTGGGGAACTGTCTGTGTTGAATATTTTGACTAGGGAGCAGATAGACTCCTTGACCAGGTCGACTAGTGGACCTGCTTTGTAGATATCTTTTCTTTTTGTAAGCCCGGTGGGCCAGGCCTTATGCCCCACACTTTTGATGCAATTAATAGTCATTTTTTGCATGAGATGCGTTCAAGTAATTCCCATACTATTATTTCTTGTTGTCTATGCATGATTATTTGGGTTGCATATTTGAGTAGCTAGCATAGCATATCTGTATTATCCATGCTTGAATGTAATGATATAGCAAGATAGATAAATAGTAAAATGTATGGTTATGAGCCGGATGGTGTGTTTAGCCCATTCAATATGAATCTTGTACTTAAATGGATCACATTATGAATAGATGAGCTTATCTTAATGATGGGCTGGGCTTGTAAGTGAGCTCGGATACAAGCACGTGCTATTGATCTCGACTGTAATCAAACATAGAAGGCACATGGTTGTGAGCCTAGTTGTGTTGTTTTATGATGTTAGGAGGTCCCGACATGAACTAGAGCACTGAATGGCTCAAGGGTTCTCCTAGGTGACATGCGGCAAGGTTTAGGATAATTGGAGATCACGACATGATCCGGAGCGCCGAGTGGCTCAAGGATTCTTCTGGGTGACACACAACAAAATTTAGAGTTGTGGGTGGTCTCGACACGAACTGGAATGCTAAGTCGCTCGAGGATTATCTGTGTGACACGCGGCTAGTCTATACGATGCCCGACTTATTAATATGCGAGTGCACTATGGATGCCAGACTTTAGCGTCACACAGGTTAATAGCACTGGTCTCGATAATAGTTTCTCATCCTGTAAGAGGGATGGGTGGCATCATAGGTAAGGGATTCGGGACCGTTTCAGTCATGCCATCCAGTTGTCGATGCATCTCAGCACGAAGGAGATAAACGTCTCACCCAAACTAACAGGGTAGATTGGTGGTCCACGAACGAGGAAGTGAATGCATGGTAATTCACCCTCGTTGGATAGCCTTCCAGCAAGGAGGAAAGCGTCGAATGGCTCATGCGATCTTTGGCAGTGTAGATCGAAAGTTCCCAAATAAGGAAGTGAGCATGTGATAACTCATTCTCATTGGATAGCCTATAGTTGTGTGGTTCCCTACATGGAAGAGTGTGCTTTAAAGCTCATCTATGGCGGATAACCTTCCAGTAAGGAGGGAAGCGTTGAGTGGCCTGCACGGTCCCTGATGGAGTTGGTCGGCAATCCCCGATAGGAAGGAGATTGTAAAGTAGTTCATCCTTGTCAGATTGCCTTGGCGATTGTGTTGACAGAATTGGCTCTGAAATTTCTTCGTTATATTCTTTTTTTTTAAAGTCTATTACAATCTCTTTGCCTTATAGTTGTGACTTGCATTTATGTGTGGTAGGCTTAGAGGTGCTATGTAGTCCAAGTGAAGGGTACGGGCGCTCCATCTGGGTGAAAGTGGAGGTAAGGGCCATTTGACAAGATGATGCTGATGGCATACGACCCTCCCAATTTGGGCTAAACATTCAATCGACCGAGTTATTTATGTTTGCAAACACCCAATGTAGAACTAGATATCCGATAGGGGATTATCGAAGCTTCACTCTAGAGTTGTATTTCTTGGCTATCTTCCTCTTACAGGCTTCAGTGCGAAGTTCGACTTCAACTTTTCGTTCTCATAGGGCGTCGAGCCCAAGCTTGAGTAGCTCGTCATTTTTGTTTGGGCTTATATGTGAGTCATCGAGGAGGGCATACCTGTGGCTTCATAACTGTAAGAAAGCGAGAAGAGGGTATGGCCGGTTAAAGTACGATTGGAAGTGCGATAGGACCAAAGGACAAACGACAGTTTCTCGATCTTGTTTCTCTTGGCTTTCGCGAGATGCTTCTTGAATGTTGATTTGATGGTTTTATTAATGGCCTCCACTTGCCCATTTTCTTAGGGACAGATAATGGACGAGAAATACCTCTTGATCCCGTTTCTTTTACGGAAGTCTTAGAAGTGGGCATTCTCAAACTAAGTGTCATTGTCAGTGATGATATTCTTTAGTAGGCCGAACTAGTAGACGATATTTTTGATGACGTAAATCATGCGCTCTATGACATCCTCAACTTGGACAGACGTCTGTGCATGAGTCAAGGGGCTTAGATTACCCCCGGCTCTTATGGATGAGTCTATCAGTGTTGACAAGGTAGGAGTCATCATGTTGGACGTCTGCGCTCTCCAATGTAGCGCCACTCGCTTATTTCATGCTATGAATAGCTCTTTTGTTCTTTTTGGAGTGGCTAAAGAGATATGATCCTTTTCATTCCATTCTTCTAAGTGGTGGGCGATCCTGACACAAGCCATAGCATTGGTCCACTCAAGGGTTCTCTTGAGTGACATGCAGCCAGTTGATGTAGCTTCAGTGTTTTTGGTGGTCCCAGCATGAACCAGAGCGTTGATAGGCTTGGAGTTACTCCCATGTGACACACTATCAACGGTAGTTTCTTTAGAGTTAGGTATAGTCCTGGCATGAGTGGGAGTGTTGATCAGCTCGAGCACTCTCTTGGGTGATACGTCGTTGATAGATGTGACTTCATCAAGTAGGTTGTCCTGGTCCCCGGCTCAAGCAATATCCTGGGGGATCATGTGTCCTTGCCGAGGGAGTTGTTGATATGGATGCCTCTGTTCCATTGTTGGGGGCGATCTCAGCATGAACCAAAGAGTTTACCGGCTCAGGGGTTCTCTTGAGTGACTAGCCATTGAACATTGCAAGCTCTTGTTGATGCACGATGACACCTTTCTTTGCTTATCCTAGGGAGGGCCCATAACACACCTTAGGTTTTTATTGGTAACCCCGGTCCTACCGACCCCACTTCCAATGGGGAATTTTATGACGAGGCGATTGTATGAGACATTCACATCTAGCTCAACTAATGCGAGTCGTCATATCAGTAAGTTATATGTAGATATGCAATCAACTACTGCAATATTCATATATATCTTTGTAGCAATGGTAAGTCACCATGACGGAAGTAGTCCCTATTGGAACCCCCAAGCCACAGAAAAGCAAAGCACTGGGGTTAAGGCAAGAGCCATAAAGCTTGAGTACCTCGAAAACATGTTCGAACATGACGTTGACTGAGCTACCTCCATCTACGAAAGCCTTAGGTCATGATGGGGTAAGAGATGACTTTTCTATCATCGACAGTGAATGTGATGAGCTGATCCACCTTTAGTTTGGGTGCTTTGGGAGCTTGGTATTCCAGCGAATAAACATGCTGACGAACCCTACTTCTTCTTGATACCAAAACTGTGCTCCAGACTTCTTTCAACCATATGTAGGTCTCTAAAGATAGTTAAAATGTCAGTCATAGCTGCGACATTGTTGTTGGGTTGTTAGGGTTGAGCCGTCCGGTCCTTACGAGCCTTTCTTTGATCGACTTGTTGTCAAACATACTCCACAAGCACTCCTTCCTAGATAAGTAAACTACCATTTAGAACTACCCAGTCTTGCCTTTTGAAAAGGGGCGGGCACTATCAGACCGAGCTGCCACCTACGTCGAATTGATCAGTCTATGAATGAGCCATGCCTGAGAGTGTAACATTGTAGCTGGGATACAAAGGATCATAAGTAGGATGAGACCCGAAGGAGGGACCCACGTTTCCATCGATGCTCGATTCCTGTTGCCATCCCCTTGCATTTCCTACTTCCGAACTCTCCTCAATATCCCATGAGATGTCAGGCGTTTGACACCGTTGTGCTGGGATGTCAACCCGCTTTAGTGGGTCAAAGATTTCCCACTATGGCTCCGGCAAACATCTCTTAGCTTGTCATGGGCACAATGTTGTCCTTATCTCAACCCTTAGTCCTTACTTATGTTGTCATACCCCTGGTTCACATTAGTGGTTGACTAAACGTAGGTATTTAGGAACTTTGTATTAGTAAAAGAGTGCTTCATTTTGGATGGCTTTGTTGCTGGGGCACTCCTCTCTACCACCTATATAATTTGGTACTCCCTTAAGACCCCGACTTGATGAAGGTTCTCATCGGTTACCCTGATCATTAAGTATTTGATGGCATCGAAAGTTCCTTTTATCTAGCCTAGATATTCACTAAGTGCCCCAAAGTTGATATCGTAGAATCAAGGGAGGTCCCTATCAAAGAAAGGATGAGTAAAGGAAGGAAATATGAATGGAAAAGAGTGACATAAAAGGTTTACTTAGAACTTGGAACTCGGTGTTCCTTAGGTCAGGGTTGATTTTGTGAGGAACAAAGAAGTATTTCCCCATCCAATATGGTGAAGCTTTACTAAGAACATTGGTAAAAAGAGAATGCTTGGTGTTAGCATGCAAATGATAGTAAGTACCAACCAGGTAGCCAGCTCCTTTTGCAGCTGAAAGATCATATCGACTCTATAGGCACTTGGCTTTGGAAGTTGGTAGTCCATGCAAGCAAATATAGACTTCACACAAGACCAGTAGTTGTTGGGGATGAGCTAACTGCGAGCGATCTCATAGGCATTTGGAAAGGAGATAAAAAAAGAGGTGAAGAGATAAAAAGGCCCCAACCTTGAAGTAGCTTAAATACCAAGTAATAAAGCCTGGTGGTGGGCTACCGAGTCGGTCTGGGGCCGTTGAATATCTAACCATCCTGATGTTGCAACCATGCATGGAGAGACATTCAACAAGATTCATCTCCCTTTCAACTATTTCTAAAGGTTTAAGGCTTGAGTGCCCGTGGTTGTTGATCCAAAAGTAGCTATACGAAACACAAGCAGCCTTGTTCACTTTAATGGTCCCATAGCCGAGCATAGAAAAACTAAGGGGAAGCCCTCCAAAGGGAAAAATGGATCCCTGACCTTATGGCATGTCCGGACCAGACACACCATATAGGCCGTCTCGTGACTTAAACTACATCTAAGCTAAGTTATGGGCCATATAACCCATATTCACAATGTTCTTTTGGCTTAATGCCTAATGCAATAAGTTTGGGCATAAAGCCATGGTCCAGTGCACTAATATGTTAACTGAGTTTATAGGTCATCGAAAGAGAGCCAATGCCGATCGATCGCCACTGACACGGTGGCAACAGTCGATTAACATGCAAAAGATAGTCATAAAATAGGGGTTCAGCCAAGCAACGATGCGAAAACAACATTAAAACAAAGCTTTCAAGATAGTGCACCAAAGCAAAACTTGAAATCACTAAAAACACATTTTCAAAGTCCAAAGCGAACAATGTTCAAGCAAAAATGAAGATGAAGCAAAAAGAAAGAGTAAGCTTACTATTTACTTAAAGTTGTGTAGTTAAAGCGTTTAGCAGTTCTATAGCGGTTGCGTTGCAAAAAGTTATAGCTGGGATATAGAAAAAAATAATGGAGATGTAAAATGCTTCATTAGATTTTGTTTAATTTATTCTTATTCTAACATCATTAGATTTTGTAAAATGCAAAAAAAAGATAGTCATAAAATAGGGGTTCATTAGATTTTGTTTAAAGTTAATTTATTCTCATTCTCATATCATTTGTATAGAAAAAAGAAATATTGCTTAATTTTGTATAACAAAATCAAAAAATATTATGATTTATACATATTAGATTTGGCGACTGCAACAAATTTTTAACTTATATTGAGCATTTATGCATTAAAATTAGGTCTTTATCCTAACTTGTTGATTTGGTTTATAAGATAACTAGTCAAATCAACCTTTATATATTAGTGTTGCTAAAGTGGGTGCTAAAAATCTTTGGTTTAGCGGGTGTAGCGGTAAATAATAGGGCTTAAAGTGGATCTACTGTTTAATAGTGCTAAATTAAAATACCGTAGCAGTCGAAGAGCAATGTGTGCTATAGTAGGATTTTACGGGGTTTTAGCGGGACATTAACTATACATGCTCAAAGAAGAAAGAATTGGAAGCTTGGAAACTCGAAGTATTTTCAGTGGTAGAAAAACTCTGCAGACTCGGTAAAAACGAAGAGGGGGGAAGAAGAGGGATATTTATAGATTTGTCCCATCGGTCGTAGCCATCCGATTCAAAAAACAAAAAAGGCCATCCGTTTAGGTTTAATTATAATGTTATCACATCAAAAGTCCTTTTACTCTGAACTGTCGTAGTGCCGCTTTGAAAAAAAAATCGTCTCGACTAATCATGTGTAGACACTTAGCACATGCATTAATTGCAGAGCAGACATCTCGATCGACAAGATCTTCATGACTTGACAAACCCGCCCATACTAATAGAGACGGGTTTGGAGGACAAAATGTTGCTCAATTTTCTCGCATGTAAAAAGAATTGTTGGGTAGCACATCTTGCGCTGCCCGATTCAAATCACTCTTCATGACAACAACAAACAAGCACATCAAAGATAGAGCCATCCGCTCTACTCAGCCGATTGGCATGACTCAAGACGACATTAACAGCCGACTCATTTAGTTAGACCCAGCTCGAAAGTGATAATCCCTAGCTCGACTCAATCTTAGACCCCCTTTGGTCGTTCTCGTATAGAACGACTCGTCTCATCCCCTTTACTTTGTCTTTACTCTGTAGGCTTCAACTGTTGGAAATCAACCATTAGAAGCTTCTCTCCAGTCTTCTTTCTTAGAAAAGTGTACTATATGACACTGTTCAACTGACAAAAGTGCAACTGTGCGTGCCAACCACTTGTTCATTATGGCATATCCAACAAAAGCGCACCCATGTGCCATGCCGCCTTGCTCTGCGCAAAGCATTCCTTTAATATGGAATGCCAACTAGTTGACATGCATCTTAGCCACATGGTCATACTGCCTTTCCAGCTGCCCTCCATCGGCCTAGGCGACCAGATCAATGGCTCAGAGCGATTCTTGTCCTTCAACTGTGCGATCTTTACCATTCAATGTCCAATCTCAACAGCTATAAATGCACCTTGCCATGCAACCTTATAAGGGTTCAGAACCTTATTTTTAACATAGAAAAATACAAGGGCTCTTGAGTTTAGTAACGTTGTAATATTATGTATTCTTAATTTCTTATTATTATCTTGTAATTCTTTGCAATTATAAGAGATCAATATAGTAAGAAATCTCTATAGTGGACGTAGACAAGCTTAGCCGAACCACTATATATCTCGTGTCATTTCAATTGCTTACTCCTCATTTTCAATTTTCAAGTCTGGTGTTAGCAATAAACCTTTGCTAACACAAACGCGTTATCATAATTCCGACATTGGCTAAATATTTGATCAACAAGTGTCAAACAAAAGAAGCACCAAATGACCTCTAGAACCTATATATAGTCTTATATTACTAACCAGTTGAGTTAGTGGTTATTGACTTGAATGGAAGATTTTATATATGATATGTACATATTCTAACTTTTGTAACATTAGCAATAAGTCAAAATATAGGAGGTGATATAAAGTATGGGAGTGACATTGTTCCTTCATGAATTCATAAACACACACACACACACATACACAAACACGCACACATGCATATACACAAACCTGCACACATAAAGTGATGTATATTTATATATGTATGTATATAGGAAGGATCCAAAACTCATTCTTATTAATCTAGTATCCACTCAAAATCACCCTTTTATCATTTTGAATTGATTTTTTTCGAAATGAAACAAAATTTTATGGATATGATTAATTTGCTATCGAGATTATCCTCATAATTTTTTTATAGTTTTAGAATTTTGACTCGTTCAAAAATACATTCAACATAAATGGTTAAAATAGTTATTTTGAATGGTCATATTAACCTCCATTTTTAATTTGGATAAAAGTTTCAGAATGATGTGAAATTTTGCGTACATGATTTAGATGATAACAAGATCATCTCTACAAAATATTTTTTCATATCCTAACTTCTAAGATTATCAAATTTAGGGATAATTTGAAGAAAAAAGGATTGAATACTTCTCTATCTCTCATTATGCATGCTTGCATACAAATACATATATACATTTATACATACATACATACATACATACACAGATATATATGTGCGTGTGTGTCTGTGTGTGTGCGTGAGTGTACGCGCGCGCGTATGGAGATCCAAATAATAAAAATTAAGTTTGTAAATTTCAAGAAAATATGCATTGAATCTACAACACATATTTCAGATATATAACAAAGTGTTGTTCGCATCGTCGTTATTAAAATTCGAATTTGTGACATCTTGTTTGCAAACTTCACATCTTACCACATGCTTACCTTCACTTACACATTTGTGTATGCGTATATACATTCATATATGTGTGTATAGTGACCCTCCATATTTCCCTACCATAGATTATTCCCCCAACATTTTTTATATCGAAAAGTTTTGGATTGAGCTACATTTTTGTGGATATGATCTTATAATATATATCATTTTCACAATGTTTGTATCATTTCAAAACTAGTTGTCCCTCTAAACTCATAAGTTAATATGAACAGTGGAAATTATTTATTTTAGCGGTTAATTTAAAAGTAAATTGGAAGAGAAGAAGTTGGGGAAAGATTTGAAATTTTGGTTAGATGATCTATAAAATAAAATTGTTACGTACACAAAAAATCAACTCAGTTCAATATATTCTGAAATAGAAATGTCGACGGGAACCTCTGGGGAAATTAAATATGAGAATCTGGAGATTGTTTCATGCATATGTATATACACCTGTGCAGTTAAAGCGTTCGGCAGATTCAATGCGGCGAAGGTGTAAAAAGTCATAGCGGGAATACAGCGAGGATATAGCGGGATATAGCGGATGACTCTAAAATAACATATAAAACTCATACTTAATGTTTTTTCAAATATACAAATGGCAATTAAATGAAAAATTAACATTCAATGAATTTTAACTAATACATACATAATTTTAAATAAAAACATGTGCGAATATACTATAAATAAACATAAAACTGTTATATAACATAATTGAATTTAGTAGAATATTAAAGTATTTTCATTTCTGAAAATATATTAAAAATTCAATTAGACAAAATTAATTTCATAATTTTTATAATGTATAAACGTCATTTTTCAATGCATTTCTTTTAAAGAAGATATAGCGGAAATAGCGGAATATAGTGGGAATAACGGGATATAGCAGAAATAGCGGGGCTTAAAGCGGAAAGGCTATATGGAAAAATCGTAACGGTAGAAATCCGCTATGAGATATAGCAAGGTTATAGTGGGGCATTAACTACACAGATACACACACACATATGCATACATACATATATGATTGGAGAAATAAATATGAAAAGATATGAGATATCCATAACCTCTCATTATAGTCGTTGGATTGAAGAAGTAAATGATTGGATTCTATGATGATGTAAAAGAGAGAAAAGTGATAAGGTACAAGAGAGGTTATCTGAAATCTACCTTCCAAAGTCAAACTTATCAACAAGTTCAATAAACTTATCAATTGGTGGTTCTTAAAAAAAAACCGTTTGCTACGTCAACCACCCAAAAAAGTCATTGACAAGCTTGTTAAACTCTTTAAGAGTTTATGGCCAATAGCCTTGTTTCTTTGCTTTGCACTTCTTTGATCCTGGCTAAATCTCATATATCTATGTAAATGGATATGCATGTGCACACAAACATGTGTGTGTATGTGTATGTATGTATGTATGATGTGTGTGTCTACATACATATACATACGTACATACGTACATACATACATACACACATATATACATACACACACAAAAACACACATACCATTATTTTAGAAAACTCACATCGATACTCGTCTCGAGAAACACCTAAAGGCAAAGGGGAGATAAAACGTCATGAGACCTTTTCCAAAAAGGTTTTTATCTCAAAGACTTACGTCTCAGCAATTTGAGGCTTATGTAACTTACAAAACATACGCCTTGCATGCCTTAAAATGATTCAAGAAATTTTAATGCTTTTCAATTTCAACATCGACATAATTAAGTAAGATTGTTTTTGAAATAACGATCGAGAGCTACGTAATTGATTCTCTCAATTACTATTTTTTTTTCCGGATTGTCATTACTATATGACCTATGGATAAATTTTGTAGACCAATTTAAATTGAAAGAAGAAAAAATAAATAAAATAATAACTTATATGGTTTTCTACTGTTTGTAATAGAGATTGATTCCACTAGAATCGATCAAAGATCATTTTAGAAAGTCTAGAAAAAAAAATTGAAGACAAATAGATGGAGGAAAATAAAATAAAATAAATACCATTGTGGAATTGAAAACTGAATGCAAATTCTTCAAAGGATTAAATCATTTACACACATATATATCAAGTTCTTAAGTATTATTTATTTACAGCTTCAATTATTTGTAGTTTTATAAGTAAACAATAAAGAATGATTAAAATTGAAATCTTTAAACATAAGTGTTTATATTATTATTTATTTATTGTTTTATACGATTACTTGTTAACTTTTATTTATTAATCTAAACTTAATAATAACAAAGCACTAACAACTTACGTCTCACCGTTTCAAAAAGCCTTACATACGCTTTCACGTTTTAAAACTTTGATACATACCTGCATATACATATAATTGATATATTTGTATGAAAAAGGAAAAGCTGTGCTACATTATTACTCATACCTTGTACATGTGGCATACATCTTATACTACAAAATTTAGGCACTAGATCTACTACCTTATACACTAACCTCCATTCCCATTGAGCTCTGATCTAGCTTATGAATACTTCCTTATCCCCTTCATCTAAGGTTACATAGATTTTTCAAGATAGCCTTGTTTTTACCTATTCCTTCTTGGGGTTTTGCACGAAAGGTCCCTATTTCTGATGTTGCTACAAGAAAAGTCCCTGTAGAAATAATTATGTAAATTAGGTTCTTGTTTTTTCTAAATCAGAAAGTGCAAATTAGTTTGCGCTTTTTAAAAATTTCAAAACCAGAAAGTGCAAACTAACTTGCGCTTTCCTGATAGAAAGCGCAAGTTACCTTGTGCTTTTCAAAAATTTCAAGATTTTCAAAAATTTCAAAATAAAAATTCAAAATCAGAAAGCGCAAACTAGCTTGCGCTTTCTTGATAGAAAGTGCAAGATAACTTGCGCTTTTCAAAATTTTGAAAATTTCAAAAAAGATTTCAGAAACAGAAAAGTGCAAGTTACCCTGCATTATTTGTCAGATAAGTGCAAGACACCTTGCGTTTTTTATTTTTCAAAAATAGGGACCAAATTTACATATTCATTTCTACAGGGACTTTTCTTATAACAACATCAAAAACAGGGACCTGTGACACTTTTCTTGATTCCTTCTTTGCTACTTCCACTCTCTCTGCTATCTTTCCAATGTGCTCAATATATGATGGATTGTTATTCAAAAGGTTGTGCATATGATTCTCGTCCATCCAGTTAGAATAATTTGTATTCTCAGTTTTATGTTACAGTACACTATATTCTTCTATTGTCTTTGTATTGTGTTGAATAGGTGTGTGCACCTATATATAGATATGCACATACGTTTGTAAACATTCATTCTGTTGCATTGAGTTTTCTATTCTAAGTTCTTCTCTATTTCTTCTCTATCTGTTACATGGTATCGGAGCAAAATCGCCTCACGGCTAATTCCAGATCTGAAACCCTAATCAACTCAAAGTCCTCAATCTGATCTAGATTCAATCAATCCTCATCAGATCTGAACTCTCATCACTAATCTCATCGCTGATTCTCTCTCAACCTTGTCTCTAATCTCCTTCATCGTGACCAGAAACAACAATAACCAATCAACCACCGATTCATCCGATACTACTAATACGATTCACACTCAGCCCTCAAAAACCCTTGAAGAATCCCTAAAATCAATTATTAATCCTCAAACACAACTTATCACTATGAAATTAGATGAAAACAATTTTCTGTTATGGAAATTTCAGGTGGAGACAGCAATCAGAGGCTACGATCTTGAAAAATTCATCAGTGCTACCACCATAGTGCCAGAACAGCTGATCACTAATTCTGAAGGTCAATTTGTAGCAAATCCAGAATACATAACATATCACAGACAGGACAGTCTATTGTGTGCTTGGTTACCCTCATCAATCAATACCAATCTTCTAACTCATATCGTTGGCAGCAAGACATCTCTAGAGGTATGGAATGCTATACATCTTAATTTCAATTCTCAAGCGTTTGCAAGAATTATGAGTTACAAAAGGCAACTGCAAAAATGTGAAAAAGGACAATATGAGTGTGAGAGAATATCTGAACAAAATAAAAACTCTATGTGATACCTTGGAGTCATCAGGTCATAAAGTGAGTGAGACAGAGCAGGTGTTAAACATACTAAATGGATTAGATGATAGCTTTGAATCAGTGGTAGCTGTCATTGCATCTAAGGAGACAACTCCATCCGTTCAATATGTGACATCAGTTCTTCTTGCACATGAAGGGAGATTAGAGCAAAAACAAAATGCAACACAGGTTTTCTCAATCAACTATGCAGCAAACATAAAAGTCAGACCACAGCACCAGAACAACTTCAGAGTAGAACCTCCAGCAAATAGTTTCAATCATGCTCAGGCCATGCAAGGGGGACAGTGGTATGGAAGAGGAGGAAGGTTCAATAGAGGTAGAGGATGAGGCAGGAATATAAACAGTACACCGAGTGTAACAACCCTGTATTTTGTGATTATTTTAATTGTATATTTTGGTTATTTTAATTAATTTCCTGATTTAAATACTTTATTTTATTTATTAAAATGAATAAATTTTGTTATTTTAAATATAAATTTTGATTTTGATGTGAATTAGAATTCCAAACACGACTAAAAAGAATATTTTCCAGAAAAGTGAATTTTGGTCAATATGGTCAAACTTTGACTTTTAATTTAGAAATTTGAAAGTTTGAAAATTTGAATTTTATCTTTTATTATGAAAGTAAATAAAATTTTAAGAATAATGCTTTTCGTTTCGTTGAAATCTGATTTATAATGTGAAAGTTATGCCTTTTTCAATATTGTGTGTAATTTGCTGTATTTAACAAATTGTTTATTTTAAATTGTATAAATAATATTTTATTTGGTCATGTAATGTTCTAATTTATATTTATATGGGTAAAATAACATGTTGTTCATATATTTTGGTTTTAAAACATTTTTTAAAAAGTATAATTGACATTTTCCAGTGTCAGTTGTATTTTGCTTACAATTTCTAATTTCCAGTTTCAATTAATTAAAGTAATTCTTTATTTATTTTTCTATTTTTTTCTTAAAATCTTATTTGATTCTCATTCCCACTTTATTTTGTTCCTCATTTATTTTATTTATTTGACCTTTTATTTGTTTTAAAGTGAAATAGAAATTTTCTAAAACTAGTGATATTCTATTTGTAAATTTTAAGTCCTGTTTTGAATTTTTAAGCAATTTCTTTAGTTCTTTTTCTAATTTCTCTAAATTTAATTATTTATTTCATTTTGAAAATATAAATGAATTATTTTACTTCACATTTTTGTTTTAAAATATTTTTAAAATGAAGTTGTTAATTTTCCAAAGTCAATAGTGATTTATTTGTAATTTATGGACCCTGTTTTCAATTTTTAAGCAATTTCTTATATTCTTTTTCCATTTTCTTTAAAATTAATTAATTATTTTTATTTTATATTACTTTGTTTCGGTTTTAAAGTCAATTTACTGATTTTATTTTTGTTTTATTTGAATATAAAGAAAAAGAAATATGAAGAGTTTTAAAAGCTTATTTACCTTAAGTCCTTTCATCTCCTTTGTCCTTTCATTTGCCATAACTCCTCAATTACTATCTTGGCTGTGCATTTTTGGTTTGTAGCCGTGAGTTTTCAGCCTCCATTCACCCAAAAACATTTTACCTTCTCATTCATTCATGGCTTCAAGAAAAATCTATGGGTAATGGCTACTTTTTACACTTTTCTTCTCATTTTTCATGTATTTTGCCTTGTTTTCTTTGCTTCTTTGAATGGCCTCCACTCCATATCCACGGCCACCACCCCCTACATCCCTTCCCTACCATCACCACCAGCTACTCCTCTGGTCTTGACCAAGGCCGAGCCACCATGATGCCAAAACTCCACAAAAATTGCAAAACAAGCCATAAAAACATGATTGTTTACCACTATTGCTTCACCACTCCATTTTCCACCACCACCTTAGGCCGCCTCCACCACCTTTTGCCAGACCACCACACACCTTTCCTTCCATTGACTTGATCCATACCCCTCTGACCTGACCACACAAGCCCATGGCCGAGCCATTTTTGTGAACAAAACCCACCTATTTTGCCTTAAACTCTTCATATTCCTTTGTATAAACTTCCTCCTCATATTCTACTACCTAGGCCATGCATACACATGACCAAACCTGAGCCAAACTTGTTCAAACCAGAGCCAAAACCATCCCTAGGCCATGACAAAAGAATAGAGAAAGCAAGGCAAAAGATTTGGCATTCGTATCTCTTTTTATTTAAAAGTTATTTCATTTCTAGTGTATTGAAATTTATGGTTTGCTTTGATTTTTGTTTGGGTTGTAACACAAGATCTATATCATTGGATTTTCTCTCCACACTCAAATTGTATTAGAGTTGTCGTGCCTTCGTAATCTTTGTGTTGTGAGCTTTGTTGGCAAATCTCCAGCTTAACAGGTGAGTTATTCTCACCAGACAATATGTACATATATAACTAGTGAATTGACCCCTTTTGAATCTGTAAAATGCATTATCATGTTACACTTGCTATGTTATGATTTTATGATGTTCGCCCATGCTTAAACACCTATTATATTATATGTTACTGTTATATTATGCTGTTCTATTATTTTTATCAGTTTATCACACTGCAAGTTCCCTTTAGATTAAAATCACTATGGATTGAAATGATACATACCCGAACGGACTTTAGAATAGGAGAAAATCATTATGGGCTGAAATGATAGGCCTGAATGATTTTCAATTATTATTTTTCATTTCCTTGGGATTGCGGGTTTGAAATGATCAAACCCGGGTTTTCTTTGTAAATTACGGGTTGAAATGATATATTACCCGTATCACTTTACCTAGACTAGAAATGAAATACAGACCCGTTGTTAAAATATGTTTTATAAAATTTTTTAAAATATTTTAAAAATGTAAATATTATGATATTTTGATTTAAACTAAATAAAAATGATTTTTGTAAAGCATTATTGATTTTCTGAAAATTTATAAGTGAAATAAATTAATGGTAAAATTAGAAAATTTGAAATGTAAGTTATTTTGGGAAATTTTAATTTGGTGATAATTGGAATTTAAATTAAATATGAAATGTGATAAATTCATGATAATTTGGATTAAAGTGAATTTAAATGATTTTTATATTATATTAATGACTTTGAATAAAGTTAAAATGTGAAATGAATGAATATTTAAGTTGAAATTTTGAAATATAACTAAAATTGGAAATTTGTGAATTTGGCTTAAAAGTGAATTTTAAGTTAAGTAAATAAAAAAATGAAATTAAGTTATATTTGAAAATTTAAACTTAAGTGTTAAGTTAATTTAATTTAATGAATTTATAATTTAATATTGGAATTTAATAAGTGAATTATTATTAAATTTTGATTTTGAATGGAGGTTTAACTTTATAAAATCATGAATATAAGGGTATTTGAATGATTGTTTTAAAAGTGAAATTATATGATTTTTTAAGTTAAAAATGATTTATATAAAAATATAATTGTTTGTGAAATTATACTGAATATTTGAAGTTAATTAACTGCATTTCTGAAATGCTATTAATTCTAATGTAAATGATAATACAACATTTGTAAATGCTGTAGTTGATAATAATGAACAAAATGGCTAAATTTAATTAAAGGCTATTATGCATTTTTGTAAATGTTATAATGGTTGAATTTAACTAAGTTTATTTGAAACTAATGTAACCCTATTACAACATTTTAAATGCTGTCTTTTGTTAAATTGAACTGTTTTAAATGTGACTTTCCGTAGCATTTTCTAAATGCTGCGAACGTTGAATTTTCATTATTTTAATTAATTTAAGTGAACGAATGAACTTTGAAAGATTAAAATTTTGGGAAATTTAATAATTTAGTTATTAAATATAATAACTTTATTTTTATGATTTAAAATAAAGTAATTTGTTTCGAAATATAAACTATTTTGAAATATGATATTTTGATATTTTGAAATGGATATTTGAAGGATATTGAATTTTGAAATGATATTTGATTTCGAAGTATAAAATACCATTTTGAAATTTTAACCACGGGATGTATTTAATTTATAGTTTAACTGATCCTTAAAGGATGGGCGATCCCAAGCATCCTTTGAGTTATTATGCATTTCTACTACAGTTCACTTGAGTTGGTTTACATTATATAAGTATATATTGTCCTGACTCGAGTGTTTTGTATTTTACTTTACGCTCGGGTCAGCCTGAGTATTTACAGCTTAGCTTTGGATTTCTTTCTGGAGCTAGGAATCGCTGGAGATTCTGCTTGTCTAGTTATCTATTCCTTTCAGTTCAGTTGTTCTATTTCAGTTCTGGTATTCATAAACTTCTATTTATTTGAGATTTCTATTGTATATGTTTTCAAACAAATATTATGTATTTTGTTTTGAGAGTTTGTTATAGTAGCTTCATGAACTACTATGGTATTTTTAATTTCCGCTGCGAGTTATTCTGATATGTTCTGTGTCTGTGATTCTGTGTATTTGATTTCATTTGCTCCAAATTTATTTACAATCTGTTATTTTGAATTATTCAAGTCAGACATGTGTGGATTATTGTCGATTTGAATGGTCTAAAATAGTGGGTCGTTACAGTTGGTATCAGAGCTTTGGTTTTAGGCAAACCTTAGCCTGCGGAGCAAAAACTCATTAGAGATAGGGTAGAAATACCCTAGAATGAGTGAAATCTATCTCAGAATCATTTCTTTGTGAGAGAACGTATTTTCGAAGTATAAAATGATTTTCAAATGATTTTTAAAGAATTTTCAAAGATTATTTTGATATAAATTTCTTTGCTTTGAAAGTAAATATTTCTTAAACTTCATTCCTTTTGTATCCACCTTGTTAGTAATTTCTTTGATTAGGATCCTCTAAAATTTTGAACTTCTCTCTTGATTGATCTAGATCCATTGTTGATAGGAATCTATTTTGAGTATGGCAAAATCTGTAGTTTGTTAGGTTGTTTTGAGTAAACTCTGTTGTATCTTTTGCTTAGCTAAAGTTGTCCAACTAAAGATATTTATGCTTCTGTTTTCGTATGTTATGAATTCGAGTCATTCCAAATTTTGAATGGGAATTTTTCTGTATCGATATAGGTTATATATCTCTAATCTTCGTTTGGATTCTTATCGAATAGGATTCCTTTGAATTTTGGAACGCTCCCACTTGTTCAGAAATCCATTCCTGTCTCCCATAATTGTATTCTTTTGATTTTGGAGCATTGCATCACTCCACTTTGTATGACCTTTATAGGGTGGCGATTCCGCCAATCTTTGAATGATTATAATTGGCATTGATTCATCGGATATTTCTGTATCCTCGGTTTACGATGTTTTCTATCTTCTGCTATATTTAGATTCTATCTCTGGCAATCGAAGGTCGATTTGCCTTAGATTTTCGCATCGATTATATTCCTGAAGTCACGGTTGACCGGTTAAGGTCGCCCGCGATTCATATAGGCTTATCCATCTTCTATTTGGTAATTTAATTATCTTATCTTCGTTTGAGCCTATCTTTGAATTAGAATTCTATTTGATTAGAGTCCTTCTAAATTTGAATCTCTATTTTGCTTTGAAATCCATCCTTGAATCGTCCCTTGGAAAGTTTGTGGTTGATTGTCTTTTGAAAATTGTGTATTCATCGTAGTTTTTATTTTGATAAGGATGACCATATTTTTATATAAAGATGAAATGTTTTTGATAAGGATTATATACCTTTTAAAAAAATGAGAATTTGAAGTTTTGAAAGGATTTGAAATTGTGAAAATTTTATAAGAAATGGTTTCATATAAAATGATTTATAACTGAAGGTTTTGAATCTGAATTTAAGTGATTGAACTTCGGCATTTTGGAACTGGTTTTAGGATTTTGAAATAATAAATAATATGATTTGAAATTATTTTTCCGAATAAGTAATGTTTCAATGATTTTAATGGGTTTTAATGATTTCGAAGGAATTTCAAAGAAGTTTTCAAAGTAAATGGAAGTCCAGAACTCACTTGTGTCGCTGGAAAATAATTTCGGTGATGAGTGCACGCATCATCGACATTGATTTTCGAGTTTCTGAGTGAGGGAGAGGCCACTTTAATAGCTTTGCTATGCGAGTGATTTTGTGAAACCATTTTTGATTTCAAATTCCGAAGTATGATTTGATATTCGAAAGACATATGTAAATATATTTGAAACGATTTGAAATGAACCGGTGTTCAGTCGTCGAGTTTTGTATTTGATATAACCCTATCTATTAAAATTGATTTACTGATTTGTTGCTAATTTCCAACTCTTGAATTTGAAAATGATTTCTTCAACTATTTCGAAGTTCGAGTACTTCCAAATCAAGGTTAACTTTTCAAAGCTAAGAAATTTGAAAAGTATTTTGATAAAGTATATAAGTTTGTTTTGAATGTTTAAGTATGAAGTAATCTGATTTAAATAAGTTGAAACTGTTTTGTTAAGTAAATGAATAAGGCAATTTAAATTTTTTTCTAATATGAAATTTAGATTTGAAATGTTTTGAAAAGAAATTGTTCTTCAAAATATTTTGAATAAATTTTAAGTGTTTTAACTTAGTAACATCTTTATGAACCTATATAGGTAACAAGTTGGAATAAATATATAAGTTGTACGTATGCTGTTTTATTCGCATAATTAATTTGATCCAAGTTTGAGTACACAAGTTCGAGGTGAATTACACCATTTCGTGTTAGGATTTTTCATTCGATTCTTGATGACGAATATTTGATATGGATTTTGGGCTCGATTCTAGAATTCTCTATCATAGTATGTGGCTATGCAAGGAGACTGATGGCTTCTAGTCGAGAAACCATATCGAAATCCGCATTAGGGAAGTGAATGGACAATACTAGTTCGAAAGCGAACTTGTGTGATCGAGCGAGCGATCGAATGTGAATTTGCGAAATGATGACATATGTACATCTTATATTCTAATATCTTTGATATATTTTGACGCTGAAATTGAAAGCCGTCGAGTTAGAATATCTTTGCTTACTAAAAGAAAATTTCCAATTTAAATTACAAAGATATATAACCCATAAAAGCAAAGATATTCAATCCCATATGGCTCTTCATACAGCGAAATTATTTTGAAAATTTGATCCTTATGTAAGATAGACCTTACGTAAGTATAAGATGATTTTGAAAACATTTGATTTTGGAAATGAATTGGTTGACTTAAATTATATTGATTTGGAAATTTGGATTTATTTTCTAAATCTATTATTTTGGAAACTTTGAAACTAAAGATAATTAATTTGAGAAGAAATAATTTGGTGAAATTGTATATGATTTTGAAATTGAACTGATATTGAAACAAATTGAAATTTGAGAACCTTATGTTACTAAACACTTGATTTGGGAGTTGTCGAACTTATATAAAATTGATTTGTATGAGTATGAAATTGATTCGAAAACTATAGATTTGAAAAGGTACTCAATTTGAAAGTGAAATCTTATATAATTGAAGTCTATATAAGTATGATTTGATATACTATTGATTTTGGAAAGTATTCGATTTGGAAATTAAATCTTATATATAATGGATTTTATATAAGTACGATATTTGAAAGTGATTTGAAAAGGTACTATATGATACATATTTTCGAAGTAAAGATATGGAAAGTGCCTTCTACTTGATATCCGATTTGTGGCCACATCTTGGATTCATTCTATCGATATTATTCTCTCTGATTTTTGGTTTTCCGGATATGATACTCGAGTGTCCTTCGAATTCCATGGCGTTACCCATGGTCTTATTGTTCTCTCGTGACTGCATAGCGCAACTGCCTGGCTGAGTCTTGCCTAGGGGTACGGATTGTTTCCTGGGGGATCCAGGCGTAATCATTGTGTATCCTGCAATCTGTGTAGGTCGCGAATAGTAGCGCAAATGCTTGGCTGAGTCTTGCCTGGGGGTACGGATTGTTCCTGGGGGATCCAGGCGTAACCATTGTGTATCCTGCATTCTACTAGTCATCATGGCGTAACTCGCAGGGCTGAGAAAGCTTACGGATATGGATTGTTTCCTGGGGGATCCAGGCGTAACCATTGTGTATCTGCGAACCATGGTTAGACAAAGGTGTTGTTTGTTTTTGTTTGGATTGTACTTTCCATATCTGTTTTAAAGGTTTTTCAAGTATTTTCACTGGGTGTTGAAACAAGTCTACTAAGTACCTGGAGAATTCTAGCTTTGCGCCTGATCAACGCATGGCCAGAGTCTGCAGGAACGAAAGTAAACTTGTTAAGACATCGAGTTAAAAAATATTTTGATAAAATATTATAAAGGATATTTTGATCAGTTATTTCCTTTCTAAAAGATTTTAAAGTGTTTTAAATATTGTTTACCTCTTCAACCAACAATTTTAAATTAATGGCTCATCCTTGTCTTTCGTCCTATTTTCCCTTCTAGCTATTCCTATTCTCCACCTTATTAAACTTACCCATAACAACGATTATCAGGTATAATTTTAATCTTCTTGTCATCTTGTCTTAATCCTATTCCATTTTATCTTTTCTGTGTTTTCCGTACCTTATTCCTTTTCGAGGACGAAAAGATTTGAGTGGGGGGGAGTGTAACAACCCTGTATTTTGTGATTATTTTAATTGTATATTTTGGTTATTTTAATTAATTTCCTGATTTAAATACTTTATTTTATTTATTAAAATGAATAAATTTTGTTATTTTAAATACAAATTTTGATTTTGATGTGAATTAGAATTCCAAACATGACTAAAAAGAATATTTTCCAGAAAAGTGAATTTTGGTCAATATGGTCAAACTTTGACTTTTAATTTAGAAATTTGAAAGTTTGAAAATTTGAATTTTATCTTTTATTATGAAAGTAAATAAAATTTTAAGAATAATGCTTTTCGTTTCGTTGAAATCTGATTTATAATGTGAAAGTTATGCCTTTTTCAATATTGTGTGTAATTTGCTGTATTTAACAAATTGTTTATTTTAAATTGTATAAATAATATTTTATTTGGTCATGTAATGTTCTAATTTATATATATATGGGTAAAATAACATGTTGTTCATATATTTTGGTTTTAAAACATTTTTTAAAAAGTATAATTGACATTTTCCAGTGTCAGTTGTATTTTGCTTACAATTTCTAATTTCCAGTTTCAATTAATTAAAGTAATTCTTTATTTATTTTTCTATTTTTTTCTTAAAATCTTATTTGATTCTCATTCCCACTTTATTTTGTTCCTCATTTATTTTATTTATTTGACCTTTTATTTGTTTTAAAGTGAAATAGAAATTTTCTAAAACTAGTGATATTCTATTTGTAAATTTTAAGTCCTGTTTTGAATTTTTAAGCAATTTCTTTAGTTCTTTTTCTAATTTCTCTAAATTTAATTATTTATTTCATTTTGAAAATATAAATGAATTATTTTACTTCACATTTTTGTTTTAAAATATTTTTAAAATGAAGTTGTTAATTTTCCAAAGTCAATAGTGATTTATTTGTAATTTATGGACCCTGTTTTCAATTTTTAAGCAATTTCTTATATTCTTTTTCCATTTTCTTTAAAATTAATTAATTATTTTTACTTTATATTACTTTGTTTCGGTTTTAAAGTCAATTTACTGATTTTATTTTTGTTTTATTTGAATATAAAGAAAAAGAAATATGAAGAGTTTTAAAAGCTTATTTACCTTAAGTCCTTTCATCTCCTTTGTCCTTTCATTTGCCATAACTCCTCAATTACTATTTTGGCTGTGCATTTTTGGTTTGTAGCCGTGAGTTTTCAGCCTCCATTCACCCAAAAACATTTTACCTTCTCATTCATTCATGGCTTCAAGAAAAATCTATGGGTAATGGCTACTTTTTACACTTTTCTTCTCATTTTTCATGTATTTTGCCTTGTTTTCTTTGCTTCTTTGAATGGCCTCCACTCCATATCCACGGCCACCACCCCCTACATCCCTTCCCTGCCATCACCACCAGCTACTCCTCTGGTCTTGACCAAGGCCGAGCCACCATGATGCCAAAACTCCACAAAAATTGCAAAACAAGCCATAAAAACATGATTGTTTACCACTATTGCTTCACCACTCCATTTTCCACCACCACCACCACCTTAGGCCGCCTCCACCACCTTTTGCCAGACCACCACACACCTTTCCTTCCACTGACCTGATCCATACCCCTCTGACCTGACCACACAAGCCCATGGCCGAGCCATTTTTGTGAACAAAACCCACCTATTTTGCCTTAAACTCTTCATATTCCTTTGTATAAACTTCCTCCTCATATTCTACTACCTAGGCCATGCATACACATGACCAAACCTGAGCCAAACTTGTTCAAACCAGAGCCAAAACCATCCCTAGGCCATGACAAAAGAATAGAGAAAGCAAGGCAAAAGATTTGGCATTCGTATCTCTTTTTATTTAAAAGTTATTTCATTTCTAGTGTATTGAAATTTATGGTTTGCTTTGATTTTTGTTTGGGTTGTAACACAAGATCTATATCATTGGATTTTCTCTCCACACTCAAATTGTATTAAAGTTGTCGTGCCTTCGTAATCTTTGTGTTGTGAGCTTTGTTGGCAAATCTCCAGCTTAACAGGTGAGTTATTCTCACCAGACAATATGTACATATATAACTAGTGAATTGACCCCTTTTGAATCTGTAAAATGCATTATCATGTTACACTTGCTATGTTATGATTTTATGATGTTCGTCCATGCTTAAACACCTATTATATTATATGTTACTGTTATATTATGCTGTTCTATTATTTTTATCAGTTTATCACACTGCAAGTTCCCTTTAGATTAAAATCACTATGGGTTGAAATGATACATACTCGAACGGACTTTAGAATAGGAGAAAATCATTATGGGCTGAAATGATAGGCCTGAATGATTTTCAATTATTATTTTTCATTTCCTTGGGATTGCGGGTTTGAAATGATCAAACCCGGGTTTTCTTTGTAAATTACGGGTTGAAATGATATATTACCCGTATCACTTTACCTAGACTAGAAATGAAATACAGACCCGTTGTTAAAATATGTTTTATAAAAATTTTTAAAATATTTTAAAAATGTAAATATTATGATATTTTGATTTAAACTAAATAAAAATGATTTTTGTAAAGCATTATTGATTTTCTGAAAATTTATAAGTGAAATAAATTAATGGTAAAATTAGAAAATTTGAAATGTAAGTTATTTTGGGAAATTTTAATTTGGTGATAATTGGAATTTAAATTAAATATGAAATGTGATAAATTCATGATAATTTGGATTAAAGTGAATTTAAATGATTTTTATATTATATTAATGACTTTGAATAAAGTTAAAATGTGAAATGAATGAATATTTAAGTTGAAATTTTGAAATATAACTAAAATTGGAAATTTGTGAATTTGGCTTAAAAGTGAATTTTAAGTTAAGTAAATAAAAAAATGAAATTAAGTTATATTTGAAAATTTAAACTTAAGTGTTAAGTTAATTTAATTTAATGAATTTATAATTTAATATTGGAATTTAATAAGTGAATTATTATTAAATTTTGATTTTTGAATGGAGGTTTAACTTTATAAAATCATGAATATAAGGGTATTTGAATGATTGTTTTAAAAGTGAAATTATATGATTTTTTAAGTTAAAAATGATTTATATAAAAATATAATTGTTTGTGAAATTATACTGAATATTTGAAGTTAATTAACTGCATTTCTGAAATGCTATTAATTCTAATGTAAATGATAATACAACATTTGTAAATGCTGTAGTTGATAATAATGAACAAAATGGCTAAATTTAATTAAAGGCTATTATGCATTTTTGTAAATGTTATAATGGTTGAATTTAACTAAGTTTATTTGAAACTAATGTAACCCTATTACAACATTTTAAATGCTGTCTTTTGTTAAATTGAACTGTTTTAAATGTGACTTTCCGTAGCATTTTCTAAATGCTGCGAACGTTGAATTTTCATTATTTTAATTAATTTAAGTGAACGAATGAACTTTGAAAGATTAAAATTTTGGGAAATTTAATAATTTAGTTATTAAATATAATAACTTTATTTTTATGATTTAAAATAAAGTAATTTGTTTCGAAATATAAACTATTTTGAAATATGATATTTTGATATTTTGAAATGGATATTTGAAATATATTGAATTTTGAAATGATATTTGATTTCGAAGTATAAAATACCATTTTGAAATTTTAACCACGGGATGTATTTAATTTATAGTTTAACTGATCCTTAAAGGATGGGCGATCCCAAGCATCCTTTGAGTTATTATGCATTTCTACTACAGTTCACTTGAGTTGGTTTACATTATATAAGTATATATTGTCCTGACTCGAGTGTTTTGTATTTTACTTTACGCTCGGGTCAGCCTGAGTATTTACAGCTTAGCTTTGGATTTCTTTCTGGAGCTAGGAATCGCTGGAGATTCTGCTTGTCTAGTTATCTATTCCTTTCAGTTCAGTTGTTCTATTTCAGTTCTGGTATTCATAAACTTCTATTTATTTGAGATTTCTATTGTATATGTTTTCAAACAAATATTATGTATTTTGTTTTGAGAGTTTGTTATAGTAGCTTCATGAACTACTATGGTATTTTTAATTTCCGCTGCGAGTTATTCTGATATGTTCTGTGTCTGTGATTCTGTGTATTTGATTTCATTTGCTCCAAATTTATTTACAATCTGTTATTTTGAATTATTCAAGTCAGACATGTGTGGATTATTGTCGATTTGAATGGTCTAAAATAGTGGGTCGTTACACCGAGATGTCAAATTTGTGGGAAGATAGGACATACGGCAGTGAGATGTTATTTCAGATTTGACAATGGCTACACAAGCAATCAACAGATATCACCTAATCAAGGCACATCAAAACCGCAGCAGTATAATGTGAATTTAAGTCAAGCAGGAATCAACTCAATGGTAGGCTCAAGAGGATAGAATCAGACAATAGAAGATCAAGAGATAACAACAAAGGATTCTGACATTCAGAATGAAGCCTGGTTTCCAGACTCTGGAGCAACACATCATGTTACAAGCAAATTACAGAATTTAAATCTTGGTGGAGCAGCATACCAAGGTAAAAATTATATTTATATGGAAAATGGTACACCTATAAGTATTACTCATGTGGGAGATGCTTGTGTTAAATCCACTAAGAAAAATAGACAGCTATTATTAAAGAACTTACTTAGGGTACCTCAAATTAAGAAGAATTTCATGAGTGTTTCACAATTTGCTAGAGATAATGAAGTATTCTTTGAATTTCACCCTAAAGTTTGTATGGTCAAAGACAAAATAAATGGAGAGATTTTACTTCAAGGAAAACTATGTGATGGTTTGTACAAGTTCAATCTGAAAAATGGAAAAGAAAACAGTGATGAAACAAGACAATGTAATGCTATAAATCATGAAAGTGATGATGCATATGATATTTGGCACAAGAAGCTTGGACATCCCAATGTAAAAGTGATGAAAATAGTGTTGGACAAAGAAAACATATCATATCATAATCCAGTTTTACCATATGTATGTAGTCAATGTCAGTTGGGAAAAAGTCATAAGTTACCGTTCAGTTTATCAAGTACAATATATCCCCCGCTCCTGCATACTTGCCTGAGAAGAAGAGTCCAACCAATAGAACTGATAGAGTGTGACCTTTAGGGACCATCTCCAATCAGTTCAATCTATAATTATAGGTACTATATCGCCTTTGTAGATGCTTATAGCAGGTATACATGGATATACTTCTTAAGGCAGAAATCTGAGACATCTGAAGCTGTGAAACAATTCATAATTCAAGCTGAAAGGCAGTTTGACAGTAAGCTAAAGGTACTTCAGACGGATGGAGGCTCAGAATTCAAGCCATTAAAAGAATTCTTCAATGAAAAGGGAATATTGCATAGATTTACTTGTCCTCATTGTAACAACCCGCTATTTTGCACTATTCGCATCCGCACATGTCAGACTTGAATAATTCAAAATACCAAATTGTTAATTTAAATTTGGCAAAACTGAACATATACAGTAAATAAATAATCACAGATCACAGACACGGAGTAATAATTGCAGCGGAAAAAAAAGATAGTAGTTCATGAAGCTACTATATACATATCAGAGTAAAATAAGGTACAATAGAAGTCTCGAATACAATAGTCAAATACAGGAATCAGAATACAATCACTGGAATCAACTGGATATCTGAAAGCTGGATAGATAGCTGGATCTCCAAGCAAAGCTCCAACTCCAAAGGTGAGTCCCGAAAACTGGTACACTCAGTCTGACCCGAGCGTAAAGCAAAACACAAAACACTCGAGTCAGGATTAACATTCTTATATTAATAAATCCAACTCAAGTGAAATAGCAACTGAAATACAAGTAACTCAAAGGATGTTTGGAATAACCATCCTTTAAGGATCCGTTAAACTATCTACTATGTAGTAGTGTACAATAAGTAGATAATGCCTATCAGTAATATAAAGATATCAAAATAGTGTTAAGGCGTTACCATTATCCCCCTTAACACATTTTTATAAGCGTCATAGTCTATACAGCACTGTAAACTCCACCGTAAACTAGTGGGATATTAGGGAGTACTCCATAGGTATAACACAAAAAAAATCGTAGTGGTCGCGTATACAGGGATACAAGTATGACAAGGGACATGAGGCAATACCCAAGGTAGTGAAACTACCGTTTGCCTGATCCGGACTGGTGAGAACGCATCGCCGCAGCGATCGCAACACCGCAAAACAACACTCCCAAAATCAAGGGTGCACCAATCGACAACAAGTAATGAGTAGTTTTCGAAGAAGTGTGCTCGCTCGAGGTAGCTAACCCCCATTTGGCCCGGCACGGCTCCTGTTTTAGTCATTTCCAATTTGACACAAGTGTCAAGGCTATCCATTATCGTTCTCTTTCTTCAGTCATCACGTACATCATTCCAACCACTTCATTCTGGATCACACTCCGCGTATAGTTATTAAAGTGGTTTTCGATTTAGACAGTGAGTATATCCTTAACCGATTCTGGTTCCTTTAATAACCTTCGTAATTATAACACCGATTGGTCGTTTATATATTTCGAAAACCAAATCAATTTCAATTTCAGTTAGAATTTATAAATCAACATTTCATTCGACTTCTATATCAATTTCCATAATTATGTTTAAAACCTCCAAATTACCATTTCAAGATCTTACAATTCAATTTCAATTTTTATTTAAAACACTTCAAATATTGATTCAAGTTCGTATATCAGTTTCATTCCGAAATCATTTAAATTAATTTAATTTAACATTCAAATCAATTTAAATTCATTTATCTATTTTATTCAATATCCATTAAGTAAATTTGTCATTCAAACAATTTTTATTTAATTTCCAATTCATTAAATCAATTACTTAAGTTCAACTCTATTATATCAAAACCTCAAATCGAATTAAATTAAATTTTCGAATTAAATTCTTTAAATTTCAAGTCTTCCATTAATTTCAATAAATCACATTTATTCCTTGTTAAGAAATTCTATTCCACTTATTTACTTACTTAAATAATTTTCCAAAACTTAATTAATAAAGAAACTCAATTTCATTTATTTATGAAGTTCAGATTCACTTATTCAAAAGTTCAATTTCACTCATTAACTTACTTAAATAATTTTTCCAAAACTTAATAAATAAAGAAACCCAATTTTATTTATTAACGAAGTTCAAATTCGCTTATTCAAAATTTTAAATTTTCTTATCAAAGAATTCAAATTCTTATTTAATTATCAAATAATTCTATCTTATTTAATTATTAAATAATTTCAAAACTCAATTATTAAATAATTTCAAAACTTAATTGTTAAATAATTTCAAACTTAATAATTAAATTTTAAACAACATTCTTTCATCAACTGCTATGTTAATATTTTGTTTCAGATTATTACATCTTAACATTTTCCTTTCATAAAAATTCAAATTCCAAATTCATTTCAAAACCTTATTATTTATTCAAATAAAATCTTTACTTTATTTTTAAATCAAATTATTGACCAATCGGGTTTTATTTAATTCTCTATCCTAGGTCAAAGGTTTATTTGGGTATTTATCATTTCAACCCGATTCCAATTCAATTCAAAATCAAAGCATAGCAAAGGGAACTTGCAGTGTGATAACTGGGATGGTGTCAAAGTAAATAAACAAGCAATAACAATAATCAATAACAATCAAATAATCAATTCAAATAATCCCGAAATAATCGTATTAATTCGCATTGTTATTTGTGCAAATTAATATAATATTTCTAGAATCTACACTATCATTTCATGTAGATTAAAGATTATTACACAATATTTATACGGTTTTTCACTTGATATCCACTATTCAATTTCATACTATATCAACTTATACAATATACATTCAATGGTTCAAGGTATAGTTAACACTATTTCTACATGTCAATTTATTTAACATTTAAAGAGGTCATATTATGCAGATGTCATCAAATCAAATTTATCACATATATCAAATCTAACTATCCTACGTCAATTTCAATTTCATATTATTTATCACTTACAACATTAACAATTTAACGTCAAATGTCAACATCAAACAAACAATCATTTATCAACCAAACTGGATTATCATAGTATAAATAACAGATAATGGTGTCAGATGTCACAGGTGAACTGATACAGGTAATAGCATATATAACAGTGTAATTAACTAACAGCAGCATATTTCAATTGTCGTTTCAATTGAAATCAAATTTAATAAATAAAAGAACGTTAATCGTGAGTGATTGCTCACCTTTCGAGGTTAGAGATGAACGAAAATGAGATGGGTTACGAATCCAAGCACGAGTCCCAAAGAAACGCTAGATTGGCACGAATTCGATGGACAAGCTGATAGATAAGAAATCGACTAGAATGAATCAAATTAGCTTGATAACTAAAACAAATAAATATTATATCCATATACGTATATTCTCTAAAATTTATATAAAATTTTAAACTCATATTTACAATAATATAAATTCAATATAAACAATGTTATAAATATGTATATATAAACATACCTTGAAACTTTATATATATATGAATTGGAAATCATGCAGATTTATATAAATAACCCACGGATTCAAACTTTTAAAATAATCTATTTATAGTACATTACTACATTCCTTTCTTTAATCATACGAAGAGAGGCAATAGGCTGAAACTTCAAGATACAATATATTATAGATATAAAATACCTTACTTTAAATTTTCTGAAATCATATTATATATAAATACTATAAATATATATAAATGACCAAATTGACACGCGGTTTCCCCAAAAATGCAGGGGAAATAAGCATATATACCATACTGTATATATATATAAAAGCTAACCTATAAAAACACATATATGCGAGCATTCATATATGTGAGCTGTTAAGATCATGTACATTAATATAAAACGTAAATATACATGAATATCTTTTCAAACCCATATCTAACATTATCACAAAATCTGGGAAAAATATATCATCATAGTTTGGATAAATAATATATTGTATATACGTATGGTCTAAAGTGCAACAGATTTATATCTATATATATAACAATCATAAACGCAAATCATATATACTAATATATATATATAAATTACACATAACCAGATCTGTGCGAACTAATATAACTAGTACACATATCTACTTTACTGATAAATTCCAAAATCTGAACCTAATATATAAATAATTTTAAACATACATCTATACACATATAAACAAACATCAAATTCCAAATTTAAAACTTGTACACATATATAACTTGATATACAACAACTTATAATATGAAATATAGAACACGTATACCAATATATGACTCATATATGCTTATATAACTGATACATATAAAACTAGCATAATATATTATACAAAAATCAAAACTGGGTAGAAAGAAATGTTCAGAAAATATATATATCTGCACACGGTAAATAGATCTGTTATAGATAAACAATAAGTTTACATATCTATATACCTTACATACATAACAGAGATGCTTGGAGGAGAAGTAAGGCACAGTCAGTTGGGGAATCTCGACAGGCCAGAAGCTCGACTTGGTTGGAGGTGCTGCCTGCGCGAGGCGAGTAGGAGCAGAGCAAGGTGGGTGACGTGGTGGTGGGAGGTCAGATGTTGGTGGGTTAGCGAATGGTGGCGTGGTGACTAGGCTCGTCTGTGCTTAGGCGAAGGCTGGAGGGACAGAGGCCGCGCGGAGGAGAGAGGTGGTGAGGCGCGTTCGGCTATTAGCTGGTAGGCGGGTCTACCGCAAGGGTCGGGTGGAGGGGCGGTTGATGGGAGGGTGCGAATCGGTGGGCTTGGCCGACTTTGCCACCGCTGCTGTTCGGCGAAGGAAGGTTGACACGGTGAGAGGGATGGGACAATGGCGTAGCATGGTGTTGGCGTACAAGGCAGAGAGGATGAAGGCTATGGTGAAGCGATGGGCGGTGGGGAAAAATGGAAGACTGAGATGTAAAGAAATGAAATGAGAAGGTTCATAAATATAAGCTTTATATTATTTACTTTGAAAATTCTTTTTCTTTCTGATGAAGGTGACAGAAAAATCAGAGAGGAAAGAAGATGGAATTCGTATGTGAAGAAGTTTGTGAAATGAACAGTACTTGTTCTTTAAATTTTCACATTCTCAAGTAAGAGTAATTATTACTTTGAAAATTGAAATGTCCTTCGCAATTCCAAGTCTCAACCACCACCTAATATCCCCCAATGAATACACGATAACTAAATAAATTTTCAAATGTTTTGAATGGGTACAAGTTGTTTTAGTTTGGGATGAAAACGGTTTAACCAGTCCGTCTGAAATGGTTAAACTAACGCATCGGATTACGTTGGACGCCGATTTGCACAAATGAATATACCGTTTTGATCAGCGCGATGAGACGATCAAAACGGCATACAGATATTAGCAGTACGATTTAATCATGAAAATTCGAATTTTCTACCACCGGAAAATGCAGCAAAAACGCCGAAGATTAAGATCGACGGAGCTAAAGAAGTCTGAATTTGGAAAAACGAAAAATGACGTCTGCTCAGAAGATGGTTTAGAATTTTTCTATGTAAAAATATTTAGGTTCCGAAAATATTTTATTTTCATCGCTTTTTAACTGATTAAATTGAAGTAAATTTACGCGCGAAATAAACTTTCATATTTTCGGACGAAATTTTACCAGTTGCTATGTTTAACTAGATGCATTCCAAATATCAAATTTATATTTCAAAATTTTATCGTTTAAAATTTTACAAAATTTCAACTAAAACAGTTAAAATTTACGGGTCGTTACACTCTTCCCCACTCAAAACTTTTCATCCCCAAAAAGGAAGAAGGTAGGAGAATAGAAACAACCAGAAAGATAATAGATTGGAATACAAGTAAAACAATTAATTTAAACCATATAAATTTTCAATTTAAACTAATTAATATTTAACAATTTGGTTTAATCCACTTGGTTTCACTTAAGTTAAATCAATCTATCTATTTCTAAATTCATTATCTTACTATCTAGTCATCCTCAATTAACACTTTCTAAATCATCAAATTGTATAATCTATTATTGTACTCATATTTTATTCAACAGATTTAATTCTTTTATTCCAAATTATTATTAAGTTTATTTCACTTAATATATCTTATTACATATTTTTAAACCATATAAATTAATTTAAACCATATAAATTTCAACTTTAAATTAATTTTTTTTTTCAATTTGATTAAATCCATTTATATTAAATCAATAAATAGTCATTCGATTTAAATTTGTTAGTTCAACTGTTAATTCTACTCATATAAATTTCATTTTAAATCAATTAATATTCAATAATTGATCTTAATTCAAGGTATTTCATTAAGCTGATTCAATTCAATTTATCAATTCCTCAAAACAAAATTTATTTATTAATACCATTTATTATTCAACTAACCTAGTATTCTATTTATCTTATTAACCATTTTATAATTAAACTTCAGGTGTATAACATTTTTATACGCACTCAAATTTTATTTATAAAGACAATTTATATTGTATACTATCCAATTACATAGTTTACTTTTTGAGCAATTTAGGTAAGTTATATATAATGCAATTGAGTATTATACAAATAAATTTCTAATTCAATTCTCTCAAGTATAAATATTAATTCAAAATTTTGGTTTCATTTATAATTGAAATCATCTTTTCCCCAAATTTTAAGAATTAAATTTCCGATAAACTTCTAACAATTCAAAGATAAATATATACTATATATCAAATCATATTAATAATATACATGTATATATAAATCAAATCATACTTAAGAAATTTAAACAATTTAATTTCCAAAACAAAACTGTAGCAAAGCTACGAATTGGTCTCTTCATTTCGAAACTCGAAAATGAATGTCGATGATGCGGCCGTCATCACCGAAATTTATTTTCCAGCGACAAAGAGAAGAGCACTGATTTCAACAATTTAAAATTCTTTGAAAACGGTTCCTCTTTGAAAATACTTTAAATAATATACATTAAAATTCTTTGGAATCAAATTATAGTCAAAATACCTTTAAATAATGTGCATTTTAAACCTTTAAAACCATAGTTCGAAATCATTGGAAATTAAATTCTCAAATTCTTAATTTAATTTCATTTCAAATTCTAAATCAGTTTATAAACCAAGTTTATAAATTCATTTATCGAACAGTAGATGAAAATCAAATATTATCATTTCAAACAACGAATTAATTCACCTCTTCTTTTTTTTCAAAAGTTTTTACTTATATATTTATAATATAATCATACAAAATTATTTCATTTACCAAATTTGAAAACAATATTGTGTTAGTTTGCTCTGCTCAAGTGTTTTGGAAATCCTATCGATAGCGTTGATCAGACGAATCGATCGGAAACCCAAATAAAGATCAACAACTCAAACAACACAGCATATATTAAAACATTTATACATATTAGTTTACAAATACATTTCTTTGCTCGACGATACAGGAATGAATTTTCAAAATAAGGATAAGGTTTCAAATTTGATGGACTCAAATCAAAGAGAAATTTGATTCGAAGATAAGTTCGAAACAAAGATATGATGATTAATAACAAAGTAGGAAGATTGATAAATTTATATAAATCGCGGGCAACCTTATCCGGGTCAACCGTGACTTCAAGAATAAGATCAATGTAGAATTCCGAGGCAAATCGACATTGATCTCAAGAGATAGAATTCGGCATAACAGGAGATAGATAGCATTGTAAACCGAGGATACAGAAATCTCCGGTGAATCGATGCCAATTGTAAAGGAGTTTGACCTCTTTATAAATCAATTTGAGATTGGTAGGACCGCCGACTCATTATAAAGATCATTCGAAGTGGAGTTATAGGGTACTCCAGAATTAAGAGAAGACGAATAGTGAGGGACACGAATGAATTTTGGAACCGCAGGGAACGTTCCAAAATTTAAAGGAATTGAGTCGAAAGGAAGAGATTGAAACTCGAATGAGAGTGATTATGTAAATACATTTACCCTATATGTTAATTTTTGCCTAGAGCTACCAAAGCTCTGATACCAACTGTAACAACCCGCTATTTTGCAGTATTCGCATCCACACATGTCGGACTTGAATAATTCAAAATACCGAATTGTTAATTTAAATTTGGCAAAACTAAACATATACAGTAAATAAATAATCACAGATCACAGACACGGAGTAATAATTGCAGCGGAAACAAAAGATAGTAGTTCATGAAGCTACTATATACATATCAGAGTAAAATAAGGTACAATAGAAGTCTCGAATACAATAGTCAAATACAGGAATCAGAATACAATCACTGGAATCAACTGGATATCTGAAAGCTGGATAGATAGCTGGATCTCCAAGCAAAGCTCCAACTCCAAAGGTGAGTCCCGAAAACTGGTACACTCAGTCTGACCCGAGCGTAAAGCAAAATACAAAACACTCGAGTCAGGATTAACATTCTTATATTAATAAATCCAACTCAAGTGAAATAGCAACTGAAATACAAGTAACTCAAAGGATGTTTGGAATAACCATCCTTTAAGGATCCGTTAAACTATCTACTATGTAGTAGTGTACGATAAGTAGATAATGCCTATCAGTAATATAAAGATATCAAAGTAGTGTTAAGGCGTTACCATTATCCCCCTTAACACATTTTTATAAGCGTCATAGTCTATACAGCACTGTAAACTCCACCGTAAACTAGTGGGCTATCAGGGAGTACTCCATAGGTATAACACAAAACAAATCGTAGTGGTCGCGTATACAGGGATACAAGTATGACAAAGCACATGAGACAATACCGAAGGTAGTGAAACTACCGTTTGCCTGATCCGGACTGGTGAGAACGCATCGCCGCAGCGATCGCAACACGCGAAACAACACTCCCAAAATCAAGGGTGCACCAATCGACAACAAGTAATGAGTAGTTTTCGAAGAAGTGTGTTCGCTCGAGGTAGCTAACCCCCATTTGGCCCGGCACGGCTCTTGTTTTAGTTATTTCCAATTTGACACAAGTGTCAAGGTTATCCATTATGGTTCTCTTTCTTCAGTCATCACGTACATCATTCCAACCACTTCATTCTGGATCACACTCCGCGTATAGTTATTAAAGTGGTTTTCGGTTTAGACAGTGAGTATGTCCTTAACCGATTCCGGTTCCTTTAATAACCTTCGTAATTATAACACCGATTGGTCGTTTATATATTTCGAAAACCAAATCAATTTCAATTTTAGTTAGAATTTATAAATCAACATTTCATTCGACTTCTATATCAATTTCCATAATTACGTTTAAAACCTCCAAATTACCATTTCAAGATCTTACAATTCAATTTCAATTTTTATTTAAAACACTTCAAATATTGATTCAAGTTCGTATATCAGTTTCATTCCGAAATCATTTAAATTAATTTAATTTAACATTCAAATCAATTTAAATTCATTTATCTATTTTATTCAATATCCATTAAGTAAATTTGTCATTCAAACAATTTTTATTTAATTTCCAATTCATTAAATCAATTACTTAAGTTCAACTCTATTATATCAAAACCTCAAATCGAATTAAATTAAATTTTCGAATTAAATTCTTTAAATTTCAAGCCTTCCATTAATTTCAATAAATCACATTTATTCCTTGTTAAGAAATTCAATTCCACTTATTTACTTACTTAAATAATTTTCCAAAACTTAATTAATAAAGAAACTCAATTTCATTTATTTATGAAGTTCAGATTCACTTATTCAAAAGTTCAAATTCACTCATTAACTTACTTAAATAATTTTTCCAAAACTTAATAAATAAAGAAACCCAATTTTATTTATTAACGAAGTTCAAATTCGCTTATTTAAAATTTTAAATTTTCTTATCAAAGAATTCAAATTCTTATTTAATTATCAAATAATTCTATCTTATTTAATTATTAAATAATTTCAAAACTCAATTATTAAATAATTTCAAAACTTAATTGTTAAATAATTTCAAACTTAATAATTAAATTTTAAACAACATTCTTTCATCAACTGCTATGTTAATATTTTGTTTCAGATTATTACATCTTAACATTTTCCTTTCATAAAAATTCAAATTCCAAATTCATTTCAAAACCTTATTATTTATTCAAATAAAATCTTTACTTTATTTTTAAATCAAATTATTGACCAATCGGGTTTTATTTAATTCTCTATCCTAGGTCAAAGGTTTATTTGGGTATTTATCATTTCAACCCGATTCCAATTCAATTCAAAATCAAAGCATAGCAAAGGGAACTTGCAGTGTGATAACTGGGATGGTGTCAAAGTAAATAAACAAGCAATAACAATAATCAATAACAATCAAATAATCAATTCAAATAATCCCGAAATAATCGTATTAATTCGCATTGTTATTTGTGCAAATTAATATAATATTTCTAGAATCTACACTATCATTTCATGTAGAGTAAAGATTATTACACAATATTTATACGGTTTTTCACTTGATATCCACTATTCAATTTCATACTATATCAACTTATACAACATACATTCAATGGTTCAAGGTATAGTTAACACTATTTCTACATGTCAATTTATTTAACATTTAAAGATGTCATATTATGCATATGTCATCAAATCAAATTTATCACATATATCAAATCTAACTATCCTACGTCAATTTCAATTTCATATTATTTATCACTTACAACATTAACAATTTAACGTCAAATGTCAACATCAAACAAACAATCATTTATCAACCAAACTGGATTATCATTGTATAAATAACAGATAATGGTGTTAGATATCACAGGTGAACTGATACAGGTAATAGCATATATAACAGTGTAATTAACTAACAGCAGCATATTTCAATTGTCGTTTCAATTGAAATCAAATTTAATAAATAAAAGAACGTTAATCGTGAGTGATTGCTCACCTTTCGAGGTTAGAGATGAACGAAAATGAGATGGGTTACGAATCCAAGCACGAGTCCCAAAGAAACGCTAGATTGGCACGAATTCGACGAACAAGCTGATAGATAAGAAATCGACTAGAATGAATCAA